>CM030359.1:121184019-126274019 GCA_017893485.1 Hemerocallis citrina | reverse complement strand
GGAGAAATCATCCACGCATGCATGAATGAATTAATATACCAACAGGATTCACTTGAAACAAAATAAATAATCTGAAATAAATCAAATCTGGAAACAAGTTATAAATTCTCAGTCAAACTGCCGAATACAAAATTCTTTTAACAATTACATTTATTCAAGAATAACAGGAAAGTAAATATAGCAAGAACTAAAACAACTAGAATCTTTGATCACCTACTCCATCGAGCAACTGGTCACCAAAGTCTGCAATTTAACAAATTGTAGGAAAAGGAAAGAGAAACTAAACGCCCGTCAATGCAAGTTACGGGTCGCTTGTAGTGCAGGCAACAAGTACAGGAAAAGATAAACAGATATAGAGTAACAGCGGAAGCAAGTATAGCGTAAGCATGGAATAGACATAAGAGAATGACTAACATAAATCAGGAACAGAATCAAGTAATATGGTGTGATAACAGGGTGCATGTGACATGTGACGGGTAACAGGTATCATGCAAGTAGGTAAACATGTAACAGGTTTCAGGTAGCATGCACAGGTAAACAGGAATATGCAGGTGATCATGTTATTTCATATCTTGTATTTATTTCTATCTAGGTAGCACTTCATGCATCCCAAATTTTTACCATATGGTTGCTACACACATGTAATTTATGTTTAGATCTAGTGGTGAGATTCTATAGGGCCGTGTACTCATGCGTCATGTAACAGGCAACAGGCACGAATCACGTAATCGTGAAATCGCGGCATCATGAAATCAGGAACAGGCATGACTCATGTAGTCATGAAATATTGCATCATATATTCATATATTAGTAACAGGCATGATCATCACGAATTATGGCATCATATAATCAGGTAGTAATAACAAGTATGAATCATGTAATCATGAAATCATGGCATCATATAATGGGAAACACGGCCCCCTTCTGAGTACACATACCTATATTGCACACTACTAAGGTCTTTCTCTTAACCCCGGCTTGGTTACTTGTTATTATTATCAAACATACATATGCGTGCATAAAACAGGGCAAGAAGGGCAAGGACAAGACAAGTACAGGTCGAAACATAAATATGCACAGGTGACATAAAACACGTAAAAGACTAGGACAACGAAATTTTCAGTTCTGGACAGTAAAGCACTATTGCACCACATCTGAGATTCCCGTTGCGACAGACTTGCAAATTTGGATCCGTCAGAAAATCTAGAAAATAGACTCTCCGCCAAATCCAGCACATATATACAAGTCATATAATAATTACAGAAATAGGGCTCAAAATTGCATTATATACAGAAAACATGTTCAGCCAGAAATCACAAGGTTGTATTCATAAACCTGAAAATGGCATAAAAACTTACTGATAAAATCAAAAAAAAATCTGGGGTATTCCCTAGTATGTTTAGTATCAGAAAATAAAGTTTCATAATATTCCAACTTAGATAGTATAGTCAAATAAAATCAGAAAACCGCAAGATACAGCAAGTTTGTAAATCTGAAACCTCAACTACAGCTGTACTAAAACAACGATAGATTCGAAAGTATAAATCGAAATCCAAACACGTCAAAAGGGTGATAAAATAGATACAGTAGGCTACATTTTATGTTTACAAAGATTTTACTAATAGCAACTAGAATCAGGTTGAAATTTCGGTTCTTTACTGATCAGCGTGAAAATTCTGGAAGTATTGTAGTTGTTCACAAGCATATAATAGTTTATAAAAGTCATCAAATAAATTTACAAAAATTTTGGGTTAACCCCAGTCAAATCTAGTTATACCCAGCAAAATATTAGATCCAAATTTTATCCTTAACATCAGTATTAAAATGAATAATTCTAAAGAATTCACATAAAACCGAATCTAAAATTTTCTACACATCTGTAGTAAAACAGCAATAACTTGCAACTCACAAATCGAAACTAAGATCTTTCATAAATTCTGGAAAATGGACAGCGATATCTACAATTTATATTCACAAATAAATTTGATTTACTGACCTCAACAGGGTCTAAAATACTGAACAAAAATGGGGCAGCAACAAAAAAATAAATGCTCTTATGCATTAAATCGACTAGTTCATGTGCAACAAATCCAAAACAAAACAAAACACAAGCATCGTATAATAGATGTCCAAATAGCATGGTATGGGGTATTTAGCAAGTCTGCAACAAGGTATAATATGACTAATACATCATGCATGCAAGATTCATTGAACATGTAACAAATCACGAACAACACACATATATGCAACAAAAATTGATTATTTCTAAGTTATTTCATGTCGTGTGTGTAACAAAGACGACTACAGATTGATCAACAAATAGAGACAAGATCTAACAAGGGTTTCATGAGAATGGATCTACAAACAAAGGCCACACTACAGGCAGTATTTAGCACTTGTATTATACAACAAAAAGAAATACAAGTTACTTGCCTTGCAATTGATAAGGAAAACAATGCAGGGAATGAGAATAACGGGAATGGATTCCCGAGCACGAGCACGAACAGCGAATCTGGATGAGATGATCACGATCATGATCGGATCGGACAGCCAAGATCCCCCCAATGGTGATGATCAAGATGATGGTCAAGATGAGATGATGATGATGAAGATCATGATGGAGACAATCAAGGGCCGAGATCAAGTTGATCAAGCAATCGACGGCTAAAATCAAATAGCTCGATGATGATCATGATCATGATGATCAAAATTAGATCAAACGGACGGTCCTGATCTGATCCAACATATCTGATATCAAACAGATGAGATCCAGATGATGATCACGATCACGAGGAGATCGGGCGGCCAGGATGAGCTCGATCACAACTGCATGCACAATAGCAAGGCAACGGCTGCATGGCTTCGGCGACGACGATTGGCACAAGGGCACAGGGCATGACCGCAGGACATGGGTGGCGTGCTGACGGTCGGGAGGTGATGGCTATGGCGGCTGGGGTCATCGGGGGAAAGCAGCGCAGCTACTACTGCTGGCTGTCGTCACTGTAGTGGGTTGGCGTCCGGCTGTGGTGATGCAGTAGGCTGACGAAAAAAGGCAGGGAAGGAGGCAGGGCTTTTGTGGCGTCTGGATGAGGGTGCAGGGCGAAAAGGAGGTCGTCCAGTGGGTGGTCGGCAGAGAGGACGGGGTGCATACAGGGTAGTGGGATCGAGAGAGAGATGAGATGAGGAGGAGGAGGTGATGAAGGCGCCTGAGGTGATAGGGAGACAGGGCAGAGGAGCGACGGAGTATAGGGGACACAGGGCGGCGAAGTGGGAGTGAGGTTTCGAGGAGGACGATGGAACAGTGAAGGGGGGCAGTTGTATATGGGTAGGGTAATTAAGTAGGGTGAATTAGGGTTAAACCGGGGGATTAAATAGGAGGTGAAATTAGGGTTAGAGGAAAACGGATTATTGGGTATTGGGTATGGAAATCCAATAAGAGATAGGAAAAATATATAAATAAAAATATGATTTTTAATATACAATCAAAAGGTAATAACAATAAAAATAATAATACTAATAGTAGTAATAATAACAATAATAGGGTCATATACAAAATGAGATTATATTACAGTATGAAAATTATTTGAAAATAACTACAAATGCGATTAATAAATGGAAATAACTATTTTTTTAATAAACAATCAAGAAATAACAATAATTATAATAATATCAGAAATAATAATAATAATAAAAACAAGAATAATAGGGTTTGTATTACAATATAAAAATCATTGGAAAATAGCTATAATTAAAGTTATTGATTATAAATAGACTTTAATAGGAGATCCAAAAACAAATTTTAATAAAAAGAGTTTAAGAGAGGAAAAAAAGTAATTTACAAAAATCAAAATACCAGAAATACACAGAAAATATGTATTGGCGAAAATAGGGGTTACAAAAGTATTGTTTATATTTTGGTATTTTGAATACAACCTGCATGTCGTGCCTCTCTCTACATTTTCAATGTAATCATTTCTCTCTACACTCCGATTGTACGTTGTTCCATTATATGTAAATATAATCTCACTGAGGAGGCAAGGAATTGGCAACCATACAAGGACAAGATTGGGAAGCTGCTTGGAGAAGACGGTATAATCCCTTTGTTTAGTTTCTAATACTCTCATTGGCTTGGGAGAATCTGTGTTAGGGCCAAAACAATTTCACATATATTTTATGCTTTTAATTTTGTATGAGATGCATTGTTTTAGTTGTATGCTAATGGATGATAAATGGTGAGATCAAATAATAAAATAACCAAATCCCTCAAAGTAAATATTAAGCCGCAATAAGATGTCTTCCAATGTGTGGCACTCATCTAGGCTAGGATCGATATAGTGTATGTCTGCCAAAGCAGGGTGCCTTTATCTATCCTAGTGAGACGTGATGAGATAAAAGTAATACTCAATTGCCAACTATTGGGTCTGACTTAACTACGCTATTTCAATAGGATTGAAAGTTTAGAGGCATAGAGTTGGGCTTTAGTTTATGAGATAGATTAGAATAAGTGTTATTCACCCAACTATCCAAGAGTTGCATACGATGTAATTGGAAAGTGTTCCCTACCTAAATAACTGAATTTTGGGTGATCAGCCAAAGCTGACTAAGAACTAAGTGAAATATGGATTTTGCCATACTAGAAAATCTTACGATAGAATTTTCCGAGTCAATGATGAGGGTTGTTGATTTGAATAAAAATAGTAGGAGGTGTATTTAATAAAAGACTTGACTTTATTAAACATTTCAATGTCATGTTACATTTTGCATATTTAAGTTTAATATTTCAATGAAATGATATTTACTTTGCATATTTCTATTAATAGATTACCATGACATCCAACACATCAAATAACCTATCATTGTGATATGTCCTTGAGAAAGACAGATTGTTTGGGACAAATTTCCTAGACTGGTACATGAATCTGAGGATAGTTCTCAGGCATGAAAAAAAGTTGTATGTTTAGAGCAGCCTATTCCCAAGCCACCTGGTACAAGTGCCCCTCGCACCGAAAATGATGCTTATAAGAAGCATCAAGATGATGCTTTGGACATTGGTTTTCTCATGTTAGCCACCATGAACTCTGAGCTTCAGAAGCAAGAAGAGAATATGGATGCCTACAATATGATCGTGCACCTCAAGAGGCTCTATGAAGAACAGGCTAGGCATGGAAAATTTGAAGTATCAAAGGCATTGTTTCAGTGCAAACTGGCAGAAGGAAGCCCAGATGGAACTAATGTGCTCAAGATGATTGGGTACATAGAGAACCTTGAAAGGCTTGGTTTTCCTTTCGGTCAAGAATTGGCCACTGACTTGGTCCTGCAATCGTTGCCGAAAAGTTATAGTCAATTCGTCATGAACTATAACAAGAATGAAATTGACAAACCTCTACCAGAACTGCTAAGCATGTTGAGAACTGCTGAGCTGAATATTAGTAAGAGAAAGATCGTTATGATGGTCCAACAGACCAAAGGTAAGGGCAAGGGCAAAAAGCTGATTAAGGAACCCATGGGCAAGGGAAAGGTCAAGGGAAATTTCAAGCCCAACACTTCTACCTTGAAACCTAAGGGTGGGGTGGCCAAGGAGGGCACATGCTTCCATTGTGGTGAGACCGGACATTGAAAGAGGAACTGTCATAAGTACCTGGAGGAGCTTAAGAAGAAGAAAAGAAGTGAAACTTCCACTACAGGTATTTTTGTCATAGAAGTCAATTTATCTACTTCTGCATCTTAGGTATTGGATACTGATGTGGATATCACATTTCTGTAAATGTGTAGGATCTCAAAAGGAGTAGACCATTGGCAAAGGGCGAAGTTGACCTATGAGTTGGAAATGGAGTAAAAGTTGATGTTTTAGCAGTAGGAACTTGTCATTTGTCATTGCCCACTGGGCTTATCATTGAGTTAGAGAACTGCTATTTTGTGCCTGCTATTAGTAGGAATATTATTTCTATTTTTTGTTTGGACAAGAATGATTTTTCATTTATAATAAAGCACAAAAGTTGTTTTATTTAATTGAATGATATTTGTTATGCTAGTGCACAATTGAGTAATGGACTTTATATTCCCGACCTCGAAATGCCTATTTATAATATAAATACTAAGAAGTTCAAATCAAATGATACGAACCCAACTTACCTCTGGCATTGTCGTGTGGGTCACATAAATGAGAACCGCATATCCAAACTCCATAAAGATGGATTCTTGAACTCATTTGATTTTGAATCATATGAGGTGTGTGAACCTTGTTGTTGGGCAAGATGATAAAAGCTCCATTCACTGGAAAAGGAGAAAGGGCTAGTGATCTTTTAGGTCTCATACATAGTGATACTTGCGGTCCTTTCAAACACATTGGATAGAGGAGGTTTTCAGTAATTCATTACATTTACTGATGATTTCAATATATATGAGTTTGTGTATCGGATGAAACACAAATCAGAGTCATTTGAAAAGTTCAAAGAATTCAAGAACGTGGTACAAAACCAACTTGTTAAAAGTATTAAAGTCCTTCGATTAGATTGAGGTGGTGAGTACTTAAGCCAAGATTTTGATGACAATCTAAAAGAGTGTAGGATAATATCTCAACTCACTCCCCTTGGAACACCGCAATGGAATAGTGTCTCTGAGAAAAGGAACCAGACCTTGTTAGCTATGGTCCGTTCCATGATGAGTCATGCAGATCTTCCTAGCTAATTCCAGGGACATGCTCTATTAACTGCTACTTTCACACTTAACCATGTTCCATCTAAAACAGTTCAAGAGACACCAAATGAGATATAGACTGTCTTTTACGAAGATTTGGGGTTGTGAAGCCTATGTAAGGTGCCAAGAATCTGATAAACTTGGTCACAAATCTGATAAGTGCTTCATTGTAGGATATCTCAAAGAAACCAATGGATACTATTTCTATAATCTCGCGGAAGGTAAAGTGTTTATCGCACGAACTGCTGTGTTCCTAAAGAGAGAATTCGTCTCTAAGAGGACCAGTAGGAGAACGATAGAACTTGAAGAAATTCAAACATCACAAAGTATCAGCGAACCAATGGTGGAAATAGAGTAGGCTCCACAAATCGTTGTGGAATAACAACCTGCTCAAGTAGCACAAGGCCTATGTAAGTCTAGTAGGATACCTCATCAATCCGAAAGATATGGATTTCTCGTGACTCAGATGGTGTTGTATTGCTCATGGATCAAGATGAGCCTATGACTTATGAGGAAGCTGTAAAAGGCCCAGACGCTGAGAAATGTCTTGAACCCATGAGATCTGAGATGGAATCCATGTATGCCAACTAAGTATGGACCTTGGTAGACTCACCTGAAGGGATAAAACCTATTGCGTGCAAATGGGTTTTCAAAAATAAAATTGACATGGATGGTAACGTTCAAACCTTTAAAGGGCGGTTGGTGTCTTAATGTTTCAAGCAAGTTCATGGTGTAGACTATGATGAGACATTTTTCCCAGTTGTCATACTTAAATCCTTTGGGATCTTGCTTTCTATTGTAGCATATCACGATTATGAAATCTAGCAGATGGATGTCAAAAGTTCTTTCCTAAATGAAAATCTTCTCGAGGATGTGTACATGACACATCCTGAGGATTTTGTCATTCCAAAGGACGCTGGAAAGGTGTGTAAGCTGCAACGATCCATTTATGGGTTAAAACGAGCTTCTAAAAGCTGGAATATTTGCTTTGATGATGCAATCAAAAAGTTTGGTTTCATCAAGAATGAAGATGAACCTTCTGTCTACAAGATAGTGGGAGCACAATTGTCTTTCTGGTATTGAATGCAAATGACATGCTACACATCGGGAATGACATCCCTTCCTTACAGTCAATAAAGACTTGGGTAGGGAAATTATTTTCCTTGAACGACTTGGGTGAAGCTACCTATGTATTAGGCATCAAGATCTATATAGATAGATCAAGAAGATTGCTTGGCCTGAGCCAGAGTTCATACATAGACAAAGTATTAAAACATTTTAATATCCAAGAGTTCAAAAAGGGATATCTGCCTATGTCGCATGATATAAGTATGTCTAAAGCTCAATGTCCTACAGCTCAAGATGAGAGGGACCGCATTACTAACATTTCATATGTATATGCAATTGGATCTATCATGTATGCCATGTTATGTATTCGTCCAGATGTCTCATATACCTTGAACATGATGTGAAGGTACCATTCAGATCCCCGTAAGAGTCACTGGACTATTGTGAAGAAGATCCTTAAAAACTTAAGAAGGACTAAGGATCCGTACTTGATATAAGGAGTCGAGGAAGAGCTTGTTGTAAAGGGTTACACTAATGCTATCTTCCGGTCCGATAAGGACGACTCCAAATTGCAATCAGGTTTTGTGTTTTGCATAAATGGTTGAGCTGTGAGCTGGAAGAGTTCAAAGTAAGAGACAGTAGCTGATTCTACCACTGTAACACCCCGAATTCCAAAATACAACTGAATTCGAGTTCCACAGGATCTTTACACTTCTTTCGTACAATTTTACAAGGAAATAAAAACGTTTTCTTTTATCAGAGTTACATCACACTTATACAGTAACACAGCAGGAAGCAATATTACAATAAATTTACATGAAACAACATTTAAAATAGTCATGCGCAGCATGCATACTTCAATTGTCAAGCATCTTTACCCTGCATATAAAACTGTGGGCGCTTCAGTTCATTCAACTGACGAAATATTATACACGACCATCCTCTCTATGCCGAAACCAGTATAACGATTCTCATTTCTTAACAAACACAAACTTGTCACAAACAGAACTAAAGGGACTATCCTATTGATGTCGTGTTGTGATTGTGCACTTAGTCCTTAATGCAATTATTTATATTATATGACACTAATGCGCACTTGTTCAGAGTCTATGCTGCCCATACTACATAAGTCCGAGGGCAAGCCATTAATCGTTCTTCATCTTGTAGGGTTCAATCCCTCGTCATGACTTAATCTACTAATGTAACTACGATAAGTATCCTAGATGTTTTCTGACCTACGAACTTATGTCTAGGCGCCCTAGAGGGAATCCCAACGCACTGACACATGACTCATCATGCAGGCATCCTGTGGTAATTCAGCTCCTACCATACACATGACACCACCCGCAGTCGTCAAACACCCCACGAGCGTCACCACCGGAACAGTACTCTAGAGCAGTATCCACGCCCTACCATGACGCATCATGGGACATCCTGTGGATACTCTTACGCCGCCAATCCAATGGCCCTCATACTCAATGTTTTTCTCTTACTTTCATCACATCTTCACTATGTATCTAATCCTTAGTTCTTAGAATCATGAACAAAATCAAATCTCTAGAGTTAGCCTTTCCACTATACCAGTCTTAACCATTTATTCAACATGACCCAAATCTTGGTCTTTTCATTTCAAATTTCATTTCCATTCATTTCTTTTCAATGCTGGCATGAGGCTTGGCCACACTCTAGTTCTCCATTTCTATTCACAATCACACAGAATTTAGCCTTTCAAACTCATAAGTTCTCTTTTCAAGATTAACAATAGTTTTTTTTTCTTTTCATGTTCATAACATTTGTATATTCATCATGTTAATAAAAATTCCAATTTCATGTACAATAATCATGCAAAAACAAAGAAATTCAATTGGTCATAGTCGATGGTTCATAAACTCCGTCTTCTCACTTTATCAATACTAAGTCTAACAATCATACTTCCATTTTTCTTTCATTAACAAAACTCTTTTCAAAACATCTTTTAATTGATACGTTTTTTCTTTATCTACAAAAATAATTTAGGCTAACAATTTATAGTAGTTCTTTCTTGCAGAAGTAGTCTCAAATTTGCTAGGCCAAAGATTGTAGAAAAATTCATGAAAACTGGATATCATTTGAACTCAGGGCAGTCGGCTATCAATCATAGCCAGTCAACAGATCTTCTAGAATAAAAAAACAACTCGAAGATAAATACTCAGGGCAGTCGACTTTTACAACATAGTCGGTCGACTGTTCTGCGAGGTTCTCATGTTAAAAAAAGAATAATTGATCAGAGCAGTCGACTGTCAAGCCATGATAGGTCGACTGTTCCGTAAGAGATTTGAACTATATTTTCGTCTTTCTCAGGCCAGTCGACTGTTTCAACATGATCGGTCGACTGTACCACTGGATTTTTCAATTCTCAAAATATTTTTCTCTGTTCCTTTTCTTCTCTTTTCGAAACATAACTTTCCAAATTTTGAAACATATACAAAATGCAGTATACCAGTATTTTAGATTCATTATTTGCTTATGAAACATGCATTTTTGAATCTTAGGTTAGGTTCTATGTCCATAATTTCGACATTAAGAACATATCATGTTTGCACGCTTGTTGAAATATAATTTCTACAAAAATACTTCATTACTTCGTTCTTTCATTTGTTAGCAATCTTCAACCTTTTTGAACACAGATTCTCATCTTACCACAAGAGAGTTACCTTAATATAAACATCCCTTTCACAAGATACATTCAACTTTGTATCTTATGTATAGATTTTCTTAAACATCTAGCATGGCAATACATGATGTCTTCTAGCATTTTAATTCATGATTTATCCACTTGCATTGATTTCAATAAACATCTTCTAAATTATCAATTCATCTCTACATAAGCAATCATGGAGTTAATTTCACTTAGGTTTTATTTAATCATTCTATTAAACATTCCTAGCATGGTAACTAGAATTATAAGTCATGAGAAACACCCACCTATTTGAAAAAAAATGAATGGAAAGCTCCTATAAATCTCCTAGAATGCACGAAGAGATCCTTCTCCTCCTAGGTTGTGCCTCAAGGTTGCCTCCTCCTCCTTGGTGTAGCAAACCGAGCCTCTCCTAGTGCAATTCCAGCCTTCTCTTGGATGAGCACCCACACACAAGAATCTCCTCAATCTTTTACTTCCCAAAAACTCTCAATCTTTTCTCACTCTAATTCTTTTCTTTCTTTAATCAATTTCTAATGTGCTTAAATGAGAAGAACTAGGGGGTATTTATACATAATTTTAGTGGAAATAAAGGGCTAGGATTATATCAAGTGGTCTAGGATCAAGGGCTTAGATGAATTAGAGAGTTGTAGCAACTACGCATGATGAGATAACTACCTCTCCACTAGCTCCATCCCTCCCTCTCTCTTTGTCCAACTGGCCTAGGTGAAACGGTGTGCAATGCACACCCCATTGTATGCAAGTGTTACCCTAGTTTCCCCCACTCACAACTTTGTACATGCTAATTAATTGTCTATTATTTGAGTCTACACTACAAGCTAGACTAAAATAGAGATTAATAAAATTGAATGGGCTCACTAATGGGCCAAGAGACTATGGGCTCAAAAAATTAAAATAATTAAATAATAAAGTGGGCTAAAAGACAATTTGGGCTTTAGATTCTAATTAGGCTTTAAAATTAAATATATATTTTTTTGGAAAAATAAGAGAGATTAAATACTATAAAAATATTTTTTTATAAGAAAAATTATACAAATGAAATCATACGTGCAAAACACGTAAAATCCCAAAATTTTCATAAATGAAAACTAAGGTGTTACAACACTCCCTCCTTAGAATAGTTCCTTCCCAGAACTACACTTAAAGGGTGAGAAAATAGAAGTACAACGAGAAAATGAAAAGAAAGAAGATACAAATCAAACAAAGAGCTCAGGATGATCCTTCATCATCCTCTCCTTAGATTCCCAAGTAGCCTCTTCAACCAACTTGTTTCTCCAAACTACTTTGACCATCGGTATCGTCTTGTTCCTTAAGACTTTCTCCCGACGATCAACAATCTCAACTGGGAGCTCAATGTAACTCAGATCCAACTGCAAACACTCTGGCACTTCAGGCAAATGATGACTTAGATCTGGAATATACCCTCTCAGCATAGACACATGAAAGACATTGTGCACCTTAGACAACTCTTCCGGTAACTCAAGCCGGTAAGCAGTTTTTCCGATCCTTTTCAATATCTTATACGGGCCTATGAACCTCGGGGTTAACTTTCCACCCTTGCCGAATCGAATCACGCCTTTTCTAGGTGATACCTTCAGAAAGACAAAGTCACCAACCTCAAACTCAAGGTCCCTTCGCCGGTTGTCTACATAGCTCTTCTGTCTACTCTGAGCATCCACCAACCTCTTCCTGATCAGCTCAATCTTTTCAGAGGTCTGCTGCACAATCTCAGGCCCAAACATCTGACGCTCCCCAATTTCGAACCAACAGACAGGCATCCTGCACTTCCTACCATACAAAGCTTCGTACGGCACCATCCCAATGCTAGTCTGAAAACTGTTGTTATAGGCAAACTCCACCAAAGGCAAATGTCTTTCCCAACTGTCCCCAAAGTCTAGTACACAGCACTGAAGCATGTCCTCAAGAATACGGTTGACTCTCTCGGTCTGCCAATCGGTCTGGAGATGAAAAGCAGTGCTGAAATCTGTCTTGGTACCCAAAGCTGTCTGCAGACTCCTCCAGAAATGCGAAGTGAACCTCGCATCTCAATCAGACATAATGGTCAACAGAATTCCATGAAACCTGACGATCTCACCAACATACATCTCAGCCAACTTGTCCATCGAAGCAGTGAGTTTCATTGCCCAAAAGTGAGCGGACTTGGTTAGTCGATCGACTATGACCCAAATCGCATCATTGCCCTTCGAACTCTTGAGCAAACCTGTGATGAAATCCATACAGATGTTATCCCACTTCCATTCCGGAATAGGTAACGGTTGCAATAGACCTCCGGGTTTCTGATTCTCAGCTTTGACTTGCTGACAAACCTCACACCTCGACACAAATTCAGCCACATCCCGCTTCAAACCTGACCACCAAAAGTGTTTCTTAATGTCCTTATATATCTTGGTACTCCCATGATGTACAGACAAAAGAGCAGCATGCGCCTCCTGAACAATACTTTCTTTCAAGTCTGACTGATTCGGAACACACAGCCTCTCTCCAAACCACAGCACTTCATCCCTAATTTGAAATCCGGGCAACTTGCCAGCACCAACCTACTCAATCATCTTCTGAATCTCTGCATCTTCCTTCTGACTTGCAATAATCCTTTCATTCAGCGTCGGTTGAAGCGTCAACTGAGCTAAAGATGATCTCAAGCCTTGCAGAACAACTTCAATACCAGCCCGATCCAACTCCTCTGCCAGCTGCCTTTGAGTTGTAGTCAAACTTGCCAGACTGCTCTTGCGGCTAAGTGCATCAGCAACAACATTAGCCTTCCCAGGATGATACTTAATCTCCGGACGAATGTCCTTAAGTACCTCCAGCCATCTCCTTTGCCTCAGTTCAAATCCTTCTGCTAATAGATGTACTTCAAGCTTTTGTGGTCTGTGTACATGTTCAGCTTCTCACCATACACATAGTGTCTCCATTGCTTTAAGGCGAAGATGATCGCAGCCAACTCTAGATCATGAGTTGAATAATTCTTTTCATGCGGTCTTAGTTGTCTACACCCATAAGCGATCACTTTCCTCTTGCATTAAGACACAACCAAGCCCACGATGTGAAACATCGCTATAGACATCATATTCAATACCTGCTCTAGGCAAAGCCAAAATGGGTGCCGTAGTCAGCCTCTCTTTCTACTCCTGAAAGCTTGCCTCGCACTGCTCAGTCCACTTAAAGTTTACATTCTTCTTGGTTAGACTAGTGAGTGGCACGACTATCTGAGCATCGCCTTGGATAAATCTCCTGTAATATCCAGTTAACCCAAGAAAACTCCTGATTTCATTCACTGTAGTAGGCCTTGCCCAATCTCTCACTGCCTCTATCTTTTGAGGATCAGTTGCCACTCCCTCCTTAGAAAGGATGTGACCTAGGAATGCCACTTTAGATTCCCAGAAATCACATTTGGATAACTCGGCATACAACTCATGCTCCTGGAGCTTCCTCAAAACTGCAGCTAGATGCTCTGTGTGCTCCTCCTCCGACTTGGAGTACACAAGAATATAGTCGATAAACACCACGACGAAAGAATCAATGAACGGCCTCACAACTCTGTTCATCATGTCTATGAAGATTACAGGCGCATTCGTCACTCCAAACGGCATAACTAAGAATTCGTAATGCCCATGTCGAGTTCTGAACGCAGTCTTATGCACGTCTTCAGCTTTCACTCGAACTTGATGATATCCTGATCGAAGATCTATTTTAGAGAAAACAGCTGCTTCTTGTAGACGATCGAACAAGTCATCAATTCGTGGAATATGATACTTATTCTGAATAGTGACCTTATTCAGCTTTCGGTAATCGATGCACATCCTCATCGAACCATCCTTCTTCTTTACCAAAAGCACCAGTGCTCCCCAAGGTGACGCACTCGGTTGAATAAACCCTTTCTCTAACTGTTCCTCAATCTGTCGTTTGATCTCTTCCTGCTCCATAGGTGCCATCCTATACGGTGCCTTAGAAATAGGTGCACTCCCTTGCTGAATAGTGATGCTGAACTCCACATCACGATGAGGGGGTAACCCAGGCAAATCTTCCAAGAACACAGTCGGATAATTCCGAACCACATGAATCAGTTGCACCTCTGTAGGAATATCTCTCTTATGGCTGTTAGCAGCAACCAAATCTGAACATCTCCTCTTCCCTTGGAATATGACTTCAGGTCCTCCTGGAGCCTTCACTGTCACTGTCTTGGTCTTGCATTCGATGCTTGCACTATATACCGACATCCAATCAATGTCAATGATAACATCGACTCCCAAAACATTCAACTCGATTAGATCGATCCCAAAAATTCGATCTCCAATCACGATCTCGCAATCTGCATAGTACCGATCAGTGGTTAGAGTCTCCCCTGACGGAGTAGCTACTGCTAAAATCTTGCCTGGAAATATCTTCGGTTCGACTCCCAGAACTTTAGCAAATTTAGGTGATACAAATGTGTGAGAGGACCCAGTATCGAACAAAACAACAGCTTTCTTTCCATTCAAAATAAGTTCCCCTGTTACATAACACACACTCGTCATATAACAGTTCACTAATCAACGGGAAGGAGAAACAACAAAAAAAAGAACACTCCTACACTCCCCCACTCGTACTAGTGATGACGTGATCCACCTCGTCAGCGTCAGCTTCAGTCAAGGCAAATACTCGCCCCTGCTGGTACAGCTTCTTCCTGGTCTGCTGAGTTGGTCCATTACGGACGACATCCTGCAGTTTGGGGCAATGAGACTTGTAGTGGCCTGTCTTTCCACAGTTGAAACAAGTCACTGGAGATCTCGCCCAAGTATTACCAGGTCTTCCTGCCACTTGACCAGCGTTCGCACCCGTAAGCTTGAACCTTTGAGCCGGTGGTTGTCCTCTGATAGGGATGGCAACTGGGCCGGGTCAACCGGCGACCCACCCGCGACCCAGCTCGCGAACCTGGCCCGTCTAAGTAGTTGGCGGGTTCGGGTCGAACCCGATGAACAATACCGGGTCGACCTGGGTCGCAAATAACGCGAATTAAACTCGCGAAACCCAGCCCGCGAACCCACTAAGTATGCGAATTCAACCCGCCAACCCGTGGGTCGACCAGCGGGTTACGACCCGTTGGACCCGTACGGGTCGAACGGTCGCTGGCTTCAACAAAGCCGTTGGTAATGGCTCTTTAGACGTTATTTTGGTTTTTTTTTTTTTTTTTTTGCTTTTTTCCCACATTTTTAGCCTATAAATACCCTCAAAAATCTCCTAAAAAATCACACCTTACTCTCTTACTCTCTCTACTATTATACATCATTTCTAAAGAATTTTTCAACAATTGTAGTATTCATCAAACAAGTCTACAACGAGACATATACACGATCAAATTAAGGTCGTATCGAAATCAAAATTCAACGTCCTCAACTCTCTTCAACCCTCGTCAAATCTACTTCAAGCTCTCCTCAACTCTTTAATTGAGGAATCGGCAATGCGCTTCTTTCTAGTTCTATTCTATTCTTATTTTCACGATTTTTTTACATACGCGTATTCCACGGTGAATGATATCAAAATTTCATACCTCTCTCATTGTATTTTTTTTTTTGCGTTGTAGTTAAAATTATTGTTCGTTTTTTGAACTTCTCTATCTCAACCCTCTTGTTTTTTAGATTTTTTTTGTATAATTCACCATTCCTACATTGTATATTTTTTTACATACTTTAGCACATTACTACATTATGTCTAGATCACGCGGTAGCGGTCGTAGCGGGCAAGATTCCTCCTCCTCTTGCCGTAGGCCACCAATTGTCCCAACTAGTGAGTCCGCCCAAGAATACCATGATCCTCCTATGGAACAATGGGGTACACACGACGTTGTTGTAGGTGACATACAATTGGAAGAAGAAGAACAACAACAACAACCAACCGAAACCACACAACCCCGTAGTAGTAGGAAAGTAGAGGAGAAACTAGCGATTGGCATAAGTTTTATGATTATATCCCGGACAAACATACTCCGGGTATAGGTTTGAAAGTATGTAAAACATGTGGTAAAACATACAAATTCAAGAGGGGTGATGGCACCGGTACAATTAGTAGGCACATCCAACATAACCATAAAGAACTTCTTGATCAACTACAAGGCCAACAAAAAATCAATCCTAGGACCGGTCTAATTGATAGCCACCCTTATGTTCCCGATTTTGTTCGTCGGGAAATGGCCTGATTAGTCATTAAGGAAGAGTTACCATTTTCCTATCCCGAGAGTAGGAACTCGGAACATTTTAATCAAACGGCCTTAAACCCTCATTTTAAAAGAATTTCGAGAAATACTTGCAAATCGGATTGTTTTAAAATGTACATCGAAATGAAGGACACTTTGATTGCAATTTTATGGAGTTTAACTTGTAGGGTTAGTTTAACTTCGGATTGTTGGACGGGTCTTAACAATATTCCAATGATGGAAATAACCTGTCATTGTATCGACAATGATTGGATTCTTCAAAAAATAATCATATCACTTGCCGCGTTGCCCTATCCCCATAGTGGCGCTGAAATAGAAAATCGTATTATAGAAATTTGTGATATTTTTCATATTCGCTATAAAATTATGTGTATTAGTTTTGATAATGCATCTAACAACAATGTAGCAATTACTACTTTAAAATCAGTATTAAACCCTCCATCTGACAGTATTTTTCATGTTAGATGTGCATGTCATATTATAGATTTATGTGTTCAAGGTGCATTAAAAATAGCTAATCCATATATAGTTAAAATTAGAAATTATGTACATTTCATTGCATTAAGTCCAAGCATTTTCCAAGAATGGAAAGCTTGGTGTAGGGTTAGAAATGTTCCTTTTAGAAGATTTCCAAAGGATGTTAGACACCGGTGGAATTCTACTTTTGATTTACTAAATGTTGTCACCGAATATAAAGCAGTTGTAAATGATTTTTGTATCGCAAAAAATATGCACAATTTTGAAATGACTCCCCCCGATTGGTTTTTTGCCGAATCTTTGTTGAAATTTTTAGAACCTTTTAAAACCGCAACTTTAAAATTTTCAAAAACATATGAATCTACTTCTAGTAGCATTTTTATTGAATTAGTTAGCATGATGCAAACATTTAACGAAAAGTTAAATGATCCCCATGTTAGTGAGATTGTAAAATCTGCATTTCAAAAAATTTTGAAGTATTATTTTCCTCCTCCTATGTTGATTTGTGTTGCTACTGTTATGGATCATCGTATCAAATTAGAAGGTACGAAGAGTTTGATAGAAATATTTTTTGCATTACTTGAGAAAAATATAGAATTAGTAATTGATTGCGCTACTTTTTTAGTTCAATTGGAATCTACGTTAAATAACTTGTATGATTATTATGATAGACGTTTTGCTTCTAGTAGTACAACTTCTGTAGTTAATTCTTCTTCTGGTAGTGCTAAAGGTAAGGGTAAAAGTAGATTTGGTGATAGAACATTTAATTTACTTGAACAAATTCAATCAAAAAAACCTAGGACTAATCAACCAAATGAATTAAATTGGTATAACCAACAAGATTCTGAGCCTTCTACTTCTCCACTAGATATTTTACAATGGTGGAAAGACCATAAACACACTTTTAGTATTCTGTCAATTATGGCTAAAGATTTACTAACTCCTCATGTCTCTACAGTTGCTTCTGAAAGTGCATTTTCTACAAGTGGCAGGGTTCTAACTGATTACAGGAATCGCTTGAAGCCCGATTCGTTAGAGATGCTCGTTTGCACAGAAGACTGGCTGAAGGCTGAAGATAGGACACAAGGAAAAGCACTATCAACATCCACAAGTGGGAGCAACTCGTCCAAAGAACAACAACAACAACAACAATTGCTTTGCTTGTTATGTTAAATTAGAAAAATTGTAGTCAATTAAAATTGTATATAAGAAATATGTTATTGTATAAAACTTAGTTGTGAATTGAATTCTTCATTTCTTTAGAAATTGTTACAATTGTATAACTTAAATTCATATGAATAATATTTCAAAATTTGTAGTCAATTTCACTCTTTCAATCTTATTATTATTATTACGATTTTTAATATTTATTAGTATTATTACTTACTTAGTATTATTAGTATTATTATTATTATTTTAAGCTACAAAAGAAATTATAAAAATAAATAAAATAAAAAAATTCTAACCCTATATAGACGGGCCAACCCGCGGGTCGACCCGGCCCAACCCGGGTTGAACCCTAAAGGGTTCACGGGTTGGGCGGGCCACCCAAACGAAGTTTCAGCCCGGCCCGGACCTGGCCCGAGCTCGCTCACTATACGTGCCAACCCGTACGGGTTGGGCCCGGCCCGGCCCACTCGACCCGTTCTCCATCCCTATCCCCTGACATTGCCAGCAACATGCGGGCCTCTTCCCCGCATTCCAGTTGTTCCTCCTGTTCTGAATAGTGTGGAACTGCTCCATGTCCGCCTCCGTGGCTGCCGCTTGTTTGACTAGCTTGTCAAACCTCCTGATACCTAGGCGTATCATCCTGGATCTCAGACTTGGCCTCAAACCATGCTCGAACTTACGAGCCTTCTTTGCCTCGTCCATCACCAGTTCGGGGGCATACCTCGATTGCTGATTGAATATTGTCTCATACTCTCTAACCGACATGCCGCCCTGCTACAGCGCTAGAAACTCCATGGCCTTCTTCTCCTGGACATCTGAGAGAAAATAGTGACTGCGAAATTCCTCCAAGAATTCCTCCCAGCCGAGAACCAAGCCTCCCATCGTCCGCTTCATCGACTGCCACCATACGGCCGCATCCTTCTCGAATTACAGAGTCGCCAACTTCACCTTGCTACTCTCTGGGGTTTCCAAAACTTCGAAGACAGTCTCTACCTGCCAGATCCAGTTGTCAGCCGTGTCAGGGTCCGACTTCCAATCAAACACAGGTGGTTTCATCCGCTTGAATGATTTCACGAGTTTGATTGCTTCGGGTACTGGATTCGTAGGCACCCTTCCTTGGTTTTTATTCATGGCAACGGCATTGAGTGTCTGATAGACCCTCGCTAATTCTGTTTTCAAGTCCAGACCTTCACCATTTTGAGCTCGTCTTCCAGCCATATTCTGATGCAAAAAATCCGTTGAATTCGAAGTATAAAACATGAACTTCAATCAACTTTTCATTTCATTGAATTTCAAGCTTTATACATTCGAATTTAAAATATTTCTGACATCAAAATGAAAGCAGTAAGAAGATACAACAGTCTAACTCCTACGGTTCCTTTGGCTTCACGAAGCTCCCCGTAGTTCCTCCACTTCCTCCTTCAGTACATCGGTAATGTTTTTCCTCTCCTCGAGTTCCCAAACACGATGACTGAGAACTGTAAAATCATCCTTGCGCTTCGCCAACTGAGCCTCTAGTAGTCCAACTCTCTCCCGTAGAGTCTCTACCTGCCTCTGAAGAGACACAATGAGATTACCCGGAATTGGTTCCTCTTTGTCAGAAGAATCATCAAATGAATCCGGATGTGGAGTGATCTCTCGGGACTCAGGCCATTCCTCTTCCACTTCTTCGGGATCTTCCTCATCTGAATCAGCTTGCCCGGGGTAGTAATCTTCCTCAATAATATGCCAATTGTCATCTCCAGCAGGGTCGAACGGGTCCGCCATCTTAAAGATAGAGAGGAAGAAGCATAAATCATAGAGCAACACAAATGTAAGTGACTTACATTTAAATCTCTAGACTCAACACATGCTCTAATGTCCACTTCTAGGGTGTCGTTCCTTATAAACTTGTACTATATAGAAGCGTGGCTCTGATACCACTCTGTAACACCCCGAATTCCAAAATACAACTGAATTCGAGTTCCACAGGATCTTTACACTTCTTTCGTACAATTTTACAAGGAAATAAAAACATTTTCTTTTATCAGAGTTACATCACACTTATACTGTATCACAGTGGAAGCAATATTACAATAAATTTACATGAAACAACATTTAAAATAGTCATGCGCAGTATGTATACTTCAATTGTCAAGCATCTTTACCCTACATATAAAACTGTGGGCGCGTCAGTTCATTCAACTGATGAAATATTATACACGGCCATCCTCTCTATGCCAAAAATAGTATAACGATTCTCATTTCTTAACAAACACAAACTTGTCACAAACAGAACTAAAGGGACTATCCTATTGATGTCGTGTTGTGATTGTGCACTTAGTCCTTAATGCAATTATTTATATTATATGACACTAATCGCACTTGTTCAGAGTCTATGCAGTCCATACTACATAAGTCCGAGGGCAAGCCATTAATCGTTCTTCATCTTGTAGGGTTCAACCCCTCGTCATGACTTAATCTACTGCTGTAACTACGATAAGTATCCTAGATGTTTTCTGACCTACGAACTTATGTCTAGGCGCCCTAGAGGAAATCCCAACGCACTGACACATGACTCATCATGCAGGCATCCTGTGGTAATTCAGCTTCTACCATACACAAGACACCACCCGCAGTCGTCAAACACCCCACGAGCGTCACCACCAGGGACAGTACTCTGGAGCAGTATCCACGCCCTACCATGACGCATCATGGGACATCCTGTGGATACTCTTACGCCGCCAATCAAATGGCCCTCATACTCAATACTTTTCTCTTACTTTCATCACATCTTCACTATGTATCTAATCCTTAGTTCTTAGAATCATGAACAAAATCAAATCTTTAGAGTTAGCCTTTCCACTATACCGGTCTTAACCATTTATTCAACATGACCCAAATCTTGGTCTTTTCATTTCAAATTTCATTTCCATTCATTTCTTTTCAATGTCGGCATGAGGCTTGGCCACACTCTAGTTCTCCATTTCAATTCACAATCACACAGAATTTAGCCTTTCAAACTCATAAGTTCTCTTCTCAAGATTAACAAATTTTTTTTCTTTTCATGTTCATAACATTTGTATATTCATCATGTTAATAAAAATTCCAATTTCATGTACAATAATCATGCAAAAACAAAGAAATTCAATTTGTCATAGTCGATGGTTCATAAACTCCGTCTTCTCACTTTATCAATACTAAGTCTAACAAACATAATTCCATTTTTCTTTCAATAACAAAACTCTTTTCAAAACATCTTTTAATCGATACGTTTTTCTTTATCCACAAAAAAAATTTAAGCTAACAATTTATAGTAGTTCTTTCTTACAGTCTCAAATATGCTAGGCCAAAGATTGTAAAAAAATTCATGAAAACTGGATATCATTTGAACTTCAAGGCAGTCGGCTATCAATCATAGCCAGTCGACTATTCTGCTAGAATAAAAAAAAACTCGAAGATAAATACTCAGGGCAGTCGACTATTACAACATAGTCGGTCGACTGTTCTGCTGAGGTTCTAAAGTTAAAAAAAGAATAATTGATCAGAGTAGTCGACTGTCAAGCCATGATCGGTCGACTGTTCTGTGAGAGATTTGAACAATATTTTCGTCTTTCTCAGGCCAGTCGACTGTTTCAACAAGATCGGCCGACTGTACCACTGGATTTTTCAATTATCAAAATATTTTTCTCTGTTCCTTTTCTCCTCTTTTCGAAACATAACTTTCCAAATTTTGAAACATATACAAAATGCAATAAACCAGTATGTTAGAGTCATTATTTGCTTATGAAACATGCATTTTTGAATCTTAGGTTAGGTTCTATGTCCATAATTTTGACATTGTGAACATATCATGTTTGCACGCGTGTTGAAATATAATTTCTACAAAAATACTTCATTACTTCGTTCTTTCATTTGATAGCAATCTTCAACCTTTTTGAACACAGATTCTCATCTTACCACAAGAGAGTTACCTTAATATAAACATCCCTTTCACAAGATACATTCAACTTTGTATCTTATGTATAGATTTTCTAAAACATCTAGCATGGCAATACATGATGTCTTCTAGCATTTTAATTCATGATTTATCCACTAGTAATCATTTCAACAAACATCTTCTAAATTATCAATTCATCTCTACATAAGCAATCATGGAGTCAATTTCACTTAGGTTTTCATTAATCATTCTATTAAACATTCCTAGCATGGTAACTAGAATTAGAAGTCATGAGAAATACCCACCTATTTGATGAAAAACGAATGGAAAGCTCCTAGAAATCTCCTAGAATGCACGAATAGATCCTTCTCCTCCTAGGTTGTGCCTCAAGGTTTCCTCCTCCTCCTTGGTGTAGCAAACCGAGCCTCTCCTAGTGCAATTCTGGCCTTTTCTTGGATGAGCACCCACACACAAGAATCTCCTCAATCTTTTACTCCCCAAGAACTCTCAATCTTTTCTCACTCTAATTCTTTTCTTTCTTTAATCAATTTCTAATGTACTAAAATGAGAAGAACTAGGGGGTATTTATACATAATTTTAGTGGAAATAAAGGGCTAGGATTAAATCAAGTGGTTTAGGATCAAGGGCTTAGATGAATTAGGGAGTTGTAGCAACTACGCATGATGAGATAACTACCTCTCCACTAGCTCCATCTCTCCCTCTCTCTTTGTCCAACTGGCCTAGGTGAAAGGTGTGCAATGCACACCCCATTGTATGCACGTGTTACCCTAGTATCCCCCACTCACAACTTTGTACATGCTAATTAATTGTCTATTATTTGAGTCTACACTACAAGTTAGACTAAAATAGAGATTAATTAAATTGTATGGGCTCACTAATGGGCCAAGAGACTATGGGCTCAAAAAATTAAAATAATTAAATAATAAAGTGTGCTAAAAGACAATTTGGGCTTTAGATTCTAATTAGGCTTTAAAAGAAAATATTTTTTTTTTGGAAAAATAAGAGAGAATAAATACTATGAAAATATTTTTTTATATGAAAAATTATACAAATGAAATCATACGTGCACAACACGTAAAATCCCAAAATTTTCATAAATGAAAACTAGGGTGTTACAACCACAGAGGCTGAGTATATTGCTGCTTCCAATACAACAAAAGAGTTCGTTTGGATAAGAAAGTTCATCACTAAAATATGCATAGTTCCTAGTATTGTGGACCCGGTGAACCTTTATTGTGATTACAATGGAGTCATTGCACAAGTTAAGGAGCCTAGATCTCACCAGTGATCCAAACATATACTTAGGGGCTTCCATCTCATCCGAGAGATCATCGATAGAAGAGATGTGAAGATACGCACAGTACTGACAGATGATAACATCACTGACCCACTGACAAAGCCTCTTCCACAGCGAAAGCATAAGGGCCAGACTAGATCTATAGGCATTAAATGTTTTTCTGATTGGCTCGTGTGCAAGTGGGAGATTGTTGGTGTATGCCCTCCTCATATGGGCCCTCTTCCTGCTCTTCAACCGGATCAACCTCCTTAACTGGACCAGCCTCTTCATCAGCCGAATTAGCCATCATGCTCAGCCTCTCTCCAAAGGGACTGCATTGGGCGGCTCCTGAATAATTCATCCCGAACAGTTCCTTATTTAGCGTGTTAGTGGAAGCAAGGGTTCAACATACACCTCAAACCCCTCTACGGTGCACTCTGTGGCACCCCCGGCACAACAAGACCTATGTTAGATCATACTCACCCAGCAGCAGGGGTCTGACCTTCGAGATCACCTGAATGAAAGGCGTGTCCAATACGAGGTCCCCCATTTAGAGCATTAGGAAAGCAAGAGGAGCCCCTCACGTAGAAGACAGAAATCTAGAAGAACCCCCTCTCCTAAGAGGCAAAGAAGATATCGCTCTCTTAGTGAACAAAGAAGGTGTCCTCCACCTCGGGGGGGGGAACAAGCCTGTATCCAATAAGTCGACCAATTCCTAGGAACACAGAGAAGAAGAAGCATCCATCACCAGGGCAGAGTTCTGAAACTTTAAGGATGAGATCATTCAAGCCCTCCATGGTGCCCCTAGCAAGGGCCGATGAACCAGCGGTCACCACTTTACTCCTTATCAACAGGAGGAGTCTCATGGGTCTACTAGATCCCAATAAAAAAATAACATAGTCCTTCAGTGCCTCCAAGAGATAGAGGACCACCTAGAGCTTATAAGGCAAGAAGAAGGATTCCAAGACAGGACAAACTGCCCTCCCCGACCCCTCTTCTCCTGGTCAATCCTCAAAGCCCCTGTCCCACCAAACTTCAAGATTTCAGCTTTCAAATCGTATAATGGTGAGTCTGACCCTACAGATACCTTGAGAGTTTCAAAACTCTCAAAATAATTCATCAAGCCACCGACTCCCTCCTCTGCAAGATGTTTCTAGCAACTCTGAAGGGATTAGCACGGGAATGGTTCTTTCAAATCTCTCCAGGGTCTATCTTCTCTTTCAATCTACATGAGGAGCTCTTCCTCACACACTTTATCTCTAGTTGTAAGACCGAGAAGACAAGCACTTCCCTACTCGACTTCAAGCAAAGGGATAGGGAGTCTCTTAAGGATTATGTTCGGCGCTTTACAGTCAAATCCAAATCCATCCCCTCGTTTGACTCGGTAGTAGCCATTACTGCCTTTAGATGCAGCATCTGCAAAGACAGACTCAAAGCATCTCTCGTCAAGAGGCCTCATCGGGACTTCTCGGACCTCCTACAAAGGACTGGGAAGTACATCCGTGTGGAAGAGGTAGGGATGGAAAACGGGTCGGGTTGCCCCGTGACCCACCCGCCACCCGCATGCTCAAACCCAGCCTGCAATTGAGTGGTTCGGGTCCAGGTCGGACCCATGGTTCTAATCGAGCTGACCCAGGTCGCCAATAATCCAAACTCAACCCGCTCGACCCGGACCACTCGACCCGTTAAAATCATCCAACCTGCCTGCCAACCCGCGGGTTTCGAATGTTAGACCTGAATGGGTCCAATGGGCGACTTGCACGAGTCCAATGGGCGACCTGCATGGGTCGAACATTCAACCCGCTAGTCAAACAGCAACGGGTCGAACATTCAACCCGCTAGTCAAACGGCAACAAACAGACCGTTCAGCTCTGTTTTTAGCCTCTCTTTTTTGCCCCCTATAAATACCCCTTAATTCAATCTACAAATTTCATACCTAATTCTCTTACTCTCTCTACTACTACAACTCAATTCAATCTCAATACAATCAAACATTTTCAACAAAGAAGTGCAAAATTCTGATCGTATCGAATTCAACTCTCAAATCGTCTACTACAACTCCTCCAACAAAGAAGCTCTATTTTTCTCTCTTTCAATGACTACCGAACGGACCGAACTTCTACTTTTACTTTTATTTTCTCTCTCATTCCTATATATACCGATTATCCGCGATGTACGGTATTAAAATTTCACAACCCTCCTATTGTCTTGATTTTTTTTTGTTTTAACTTTTTGTATCTTATTTTTTGTTGGTTTTTTTGCTTTTCTCTCTCTCAACCCTCCTATTGTTTTCTAGATTTTATTTTTTAACATATACCTCCTACATTGTTTCTTATTATTTCACATACACTAGTAAAACATGAGAAACAGTTTTTTTATCACATACACTATTTACTATTATCATGTCTAGATCACGAGGTAGCTGCCATACCCAAAGTGGACAAGATTCCACTGGTACTTTACGTCAGCCTCCAATAGTCCCACAAATTGAAACCGAATTTACACATAATCTTATGGTAGGAACTCACAATATCCCTACACACGAAATAGAAGAAGAAATACATGATGTTGACACAAAAACACAACAAACCGAACCCACTAGCAGTAAAAAAACTAGGGGAGAAACAAGTAATTGGCACACATTTAATGACTATATCCCCAATAAGAATAATCTGGGTGTAGGACATAAGATTTGTAAAAATTATGACAAGAGTTACAAATGGAAGAAGGGTGAGGAAACGGATACAATTAAACGACACATTTTAAATGTATACAAAGATTTAGTACAAGACCAACAAGGTCAACAAAAAATCAACCCTAGGACTGGACAAATAGATAGCCAACCCTATGATTCCGAACTTGTTCGTCGAGAAATGGCCCGATCAGTTATTAAGGATGAGCTACCTTTTTCCTATTCCAAGAGTAGGAATGTTGAGTCTTTCAGCCAAAATGCACTAAATCCACATTTTAGAAAAATTCCTAGAAACACACTAAAGTCCGATTGTTTTAAACTTTACAATGAAATGAGGGACGCTTTAATTGCAGTCTTGTATTCTTTAACATGTAGAGTATCATTAACTTCCGATTGTTGGAAAGGTTGTAACGATATTTCAATGATGGGCTTAACTTGTTATTGGATAGATAGCGATTGGATGATTCAAAAGAGAATCATCTCACTTGCGGCTTTGCCATATCCCCTAGTGGACTAGTTATTGCAATATGTATTTTAGAAGTTTGTGATTTATATTATATTTGTGATAAAATTTGTACTATTTGTTTTTATAATTAATCTAAAAACAATGCTTAGATTAGTACATTATAAATACAATTAGCTCCTCCATGTATGGAAATTTTTCATGTTAATTGTGCATGTCATATTTTAAATTTATGTGTACAAGATGCATTGAAAGTAGCCAATCCATATATAATTGAAATTTGAAATTGTGTACATTTTATTACTTTGAGTGGTCCTATGCTTCAAAAATTTAATATGGTGTAAAGCTAGGGGAATACAATATAGAAAATTTTCTAAAGATGTTAAAGACCGATGGAACTCTAACTTCAATTTACTAAATGTTGTTACTCAATACAAAGATATTATAAACGATTTTTGTCTTGCAAAAAATATGGAAAATTTTCAAATGACTCCCGAATCATGGTATTTTGCCGAATCTTTATTACAAATTTTGGAACCTTTTAAAAATGCAACTTTGAAGTTTTCTACATCTAATGATTATACCTCTAGTAGTATTTTTATTTCAATCATTACTGTGATGCAAACTTTTCAAGAAATGATTTTAATGACGAATACATTGGCCATATTATTCTTTCCGCTTATAAATTTTTTTTGAAGTATTTTAATCCCTTCCTATGTTGTATTGTATTGCTACTGTTATGGATCATCGTACCAAATTAGCGGGTACGAAGAGTTTGATTGAAATGTATTTTAATTTACTTGGAGATGAATCTGAAATTTATTGTGGCACATTTTTAGCTAACTTTGAATTGACATTGAATACATAGTATGATTATTATGATAGAAAATTTGCATCTAGTAGTACAACTAGTATAGTTACTTGTTCTTCTTCTACTTCTATAGGTTAGGGTAAGAGTACATTAGAAGATGCCACTTTTAATTTATTTGCTCGTATTCAATCAAAAAAACCTATGACTAATGCACCTAATGAATTAAATTGGTATAATCAATAAGATAGTGAGAGTTCAAGTACTAAGATTGAAGTGCTACAATGGTGGAAAGAACATGAAAATCTTTTTCCTATTCTTTCACATATGGCTAGAGATCTACTAACTCCTCTTATCTCCACAGTTGCTTCTAAAAGTGGTTTTTCTTCAAGTGACAGAGTTCTAACAGATTACAAGAATCGCTTGATGCCGGATTCGTTGGAGATGCTCGTGTGCACTGAAGATTGGATGAAGGCTGAAGACATGAATCAAGGAAAAGCGGCATCTACATCAATAAGTGGAAGCAACTCCCCTGAAGTCCAACAACACGATTAGGGAATTTAGGCGATGAGATCCTAGGTTTAGGTTATGTAGAGGTGCACGATAGTAGTCCAATGCCCTCTCTTCAATCTAACTCTAGGCTATCTCGAACTCTAGATTGTCTTCTTAAACATGTAATTGAAGGAATTTGTATATTTTTTAACAGTATTTGTATGTAAAAGGTTGTAAAAATTTCATAGAAGTTGAAATGAATAAATATATACAATTTTGTTTAATTCTTAATCTCTTATACTTGTTGTACAATTTTTATTTATTTACTTTTTTAGGTTAAAAGAGGGGGGAAACTTGTATTTGTAATTTGTATGTAAAAAACTTGTAAAGAAATTCATAGTAGTTGAAATAAACAATCATTAACATATGCATTTTTCACTTTTATACAAGTTAAGCTTGTTGTATTTTTTTTTTAAGTGAAAAAAAGTTGTAAAAAAAAGGAAAATCAAACGGGCCAACCCAAGACCCGGCCCGACCCGAAACGGGTTAGGCCCGAATGGTTCACGGGTTGGCAGGGTCGACATTTCCGACATCCAACCTGGCCTGGTGGCCACCCTGACCCGACCCGAATCTGTCCACAATATACTTCAACCTGAGCGGGACCCGACCCGGCCCGGTCGCTTCGAATGCCAACCCTAAGAAGAGGTCATTCATCCACAAGACCAAGGAGTGCCTTCATCCAGGAACAAACGGAAGAGTACAGAAGGACCTTAGAAGTCCCATAAGGATGGTTCTAGCCAACGTCGCCCTCTTCCGGCCACTCCCTCAATGCCAACAAATAAATGGTATTCATAGGCGTTCGGACACCTTAATGTGATGCACTAGTGATTAGTCTCTTTTATCACAAACCATGAAGTGCGCCGTATGTAGGTGGACAATGGCAGCTCGGTATACATACTCTCCTTGGATGCCTGTAAAGGCTGCAAGTTTTCCAGGGATCATTTCAAACTCGTCGGGTTCACTCTCTATGGGTTCTCTGAGGCTCCGGTTATGATTGAGGGATTAGTCACACTCTAGGTGATTGTAGGAAAAGCCCCAGCTACTCGTACTAAGGCCATGGAATTCATGGTCGTCAACATGAAGGAAGCCTAGAATGCCATTCTCGACCTCCCTGGCCTAGCAGTTTTCCACGCCGTAACTTCGGTGTTTCACATGAAGGTCAAGTTTCCCACCCCAACTGGGATAGTAGATGTTAAGGAAAGTAAAGGAGTGGCACGGAGGTGCTACACGACTATAATGGGGGCTTGGTCCTCCCACTTGAAGCATTAGAGATCCTCAAAAGAATAATCAAGTCATGTCTGAGCCTGTCGATAAATTAGAAGAAGTCCCCTTCTCCCTTGAAAACCCATTGATGTACTTTCGAGTTAGCCAAACCTCTCCGCCACCAAGTCTGAGGATAACTTTTTACAAGGTCTCCAAAGTCGTTTGCCTTGAGGCTTACTGGCTTGGAGACCCGGGGATCAAGGAGGTGTCAAGAAAGCTTTTGGAGAAGTTCAATAAGGGTGCTTATCACCCTCAACTTATATTTTCTTTCGAATTTTGTAATAAGACCAACCTTTATCATGGTCATCGCATGTAATAAAGGTTATCCACCAAGGCAACCACTTAGATTTATTCTTCAATAAAAGTTCAGCATTTTTTTTTTAAAATTCTTGTGCTACTCTTACAATGTATGCAAGGAGTGTCCCACTCAGCTCCTCTTCCGAGCAACACCAACAATTCCCTCACTCCATATCCATAAAAAGGCAAGTTCAAAGTCTAGATAGAGCTACTCTCATAACTAACCAACACTCTAAAGATAAGTTCGGAGTCCAGCTAGAGCTGCTCCCATAACTAGCCAACTATCAAAAGTCAAGTTCGGAGTCTAGCTAGAGCTGCACCCATAACTCACTAAATTAAAGGTGGGTTTGGAGTCTAGCTAGAGTTGCTCTCACAAATCATTAACTCTCTAAGGTGGGTTCGAAGTCTTGCTAGAGCTACTCTGACAACTCATTAACTCAAATGTGGGTTCCTCCAGCTAAAGCTGCTCCCATAACTCGCTAACTGTTGAACAAGCAAGCTCTTCCCTAGAGTTGTCCCCACCACTGTCTTATTGAAAACATGTTGAGCTTCTAGAGCTACTCCCACTGTTTGTCAATTCTAGACACCAAGCCATGACATAAAAGAAGTTTAAGAGCCAAAGTACATTGGCTCGTCCTAAGAATCCTCTCCACTCTGATCACTTATGACCATGGGGAAAAGGATATCTTCGATTTAAAGGCGTGGTTCGCTTGTTACGCTTCCTCGCTATAGGAATCCTAACTCGTCCACCAGAGCTATCCAAAGGAGGCACCAACCCAATGGCCTAAGTCTGAATATTCTGATCACGGGGGTTCTTCGATGCCACTTGGGATCGAAAGGGAAAATCATGGAACAACTTCCCTTGTTTAGCCTTCTCACGAGAAAAAGATTTACTTTGCATTCGCATTCCCTCAAGCAATAGCTTCAGTTGTTGGTCCCGAGGGTCCCCTTCATTGTACTTAACAATTCACTAACAAAGAGAAAGAGCGAAGTTACTACAACACTAAGTAAACATTAAGGACTCAACTTTAATAAAATGAAGAGTCACGATGTTCAGTCGCACATACCTAAAGCTCTTACTCGAAAGGACAAACACAAGTATTTGACACCAAAAGCATTTTCATTTGACTTAAAACAGGTGAAGATGTCTCGGGTGCTTCCTTTCCCTTCTCCCCTATTTTTTTGCTCAAGGTACTTCAACAACTCATTGACTCATGTAGCACCCCGAATTTCAAACACCAGAAATCCGTGACTCATCCAAAATCTGTACTTCAAAGTAATATAAACACAGTACAAAAATACAGGGAAAATTTAAAACTTTTAATACACCATCTCTTTTACAATACATCAACTCTCCTTACAATGCACAACGAAATTAGTACACATTAATTACATCTTGATATAGTATTCAAACTTCAGTCTTCACTAGAATTCATGTCAAAACTCGCATCCATGCCACTTATTAAAAAGAGTCCTGCAAAAACTATCAAAATGTGGGCACGTCATTTAAATATAACTGACGCATTTTGCTGATTAAAGTAGCGAACTTCCAATTCTCACAACCACAAACTTGATGCAAAATAAAAATAATGGAGATAAATAAAAACAACAAAGTGAATCTAGTCTAAGTGTATGAGTGTATGCCATGAAACATAAATCACAATGCATAAAACAAATGCATATAAAAAATGCACATAATGCTCAACAAATGCATACTTGTTCGGATTCTATGCATCCCATACTACATAGATCCGAGGACAAGCCCTTAGCATTCTCCTCATTATAGAGTTGAATCCATCGTTATGCAATCCTAACTCGATGACCGTACTCCAACGCGTAATTACGTGCAATTGCACCCCAGGATCGTGGATTTTACTGGCCTTACCCTAGCTCACATTCGTGGATTTACCGGGCCTACCTAGGTCCTGAACATTCCTAGGAACCGCAGTCTTTTACCGGACATGTCGTTAACCCAGGCAAATTAACCACCTCGAAACTATGAACCAGGCCTACCCTAGCCCACTGTATCAACCCAGAAATATTAAAATTATTTTTAATAATTTTGCACGTGCATTGCACGTAAATTTTATACAATTTCAGTCCCTAAAATTTTCTTAAAAAATCATGCACATTTATGTCTCATTTTATTTGTCACCTTTTGTTATTTTTATTTTTAATAAAAACTCATAGGCCAAAAGTCCATCTTAATTAAAAAGAGTGGCCTGTGACTTTATTTTACATTTTAAATGTTTACTTTTTTACCCTATACACTTGTCATGCAACAAACACAAACAATTGGACAAATAAAAAATATTTAAAAGAATGAGAAGTGTGTGCACGTAGAGTGCACGTGCACGTGTGTGCACACCAAGGGGTTTTTGGCTAGCCAAGTATGTGAAGGGATGGGGGTTTGTGGTAGTAAATGGTGAGTGGGTATTCATTTTGGATAATGGGTATTCATTTTGGGTAGTGGGTGTCTCTTCATTCACCCATTTAGCCCTATAAATACCTCCTATTGTATGAGTATTTTTCACAAGAATCAAAAGAAAAGAAAGAGAGAAAAGAAGTATAGAGAGGAGCTTTTGGTGTTGGCAAATTGCTAGGAGGTGAAGGCTTGCTTGGTTGGAACTAGGAGCAATCTACTAGGAGTTCCTAATTTCTTTTGCATCAATAAGGTATGTGTTTATTATAGCTTTCTAAAATATAGAAGTATGCATGTGTAGGAAAATTGATAATTCTGATCAGTTTAGTTAATTTTGTGATGCTATGTGATGATGTTATTTAGAATGTTTAATAGAAATGAAATATGAAAACCTATGCATGCTAGTAGAGAATTAATAGGTTATTAAAATTGAAATTTAATCAAAGATGATTTGCATGTTGTTGGGCACAAATGAGAAGCCATGATTAGATCTTTGAAATATGTTGATGTATACGTGAAGTTGTTAATTTTGGTGTATGAGAAATTATGTAAATATAAGGGGTGATTTAGCAAACTAATGGGAAAGTGAGAATTTCTAAATAAAAATGCATTCATGATATAGTCATTTTTTTTCTGATCAAAACGTATGAATATTAGATTTATAAAAATGGTTATTTGAATACTAGAATTATAAAAATTGATTATTTGAGTTAAATTGGGTAAGATTGGTGCTAATATGAATAAAATTTATGCAAAACTATTTCTGGAAACTTAGAGATATGCTTATGAACAATCAAAATGAAGGGAAAGAAAAGAAATCGTAAATATTTGAAAGTGTTCAAAAAGAGAATTATCAGAAAGATAAGATATATGAATATTAGACCCATATATAATCAGAAGTGATGCTTGTCTTGGGTGGCTAGCGGAGGCGTGCTTGCGCCTGACGTTGCCACATGGCACTGGGGTGTACTTGGGTCTCGGGTTCGAGCCTTGCTGTGCCCAAAGTGCATTTTTTTTATATATATATTTTTTTGTTTTAAAAATTCAGAAAAAAAATATATAAATGTGTTAATATACTAAAGGGACAACTGAAAATATTTTCCCACTGTTTTAGGTTATATTTTGGATATTTTAAAGATATATTCAAGTATTAGAGTTCAAGAAGAATATATATATGATTAAGATTTTAAAAGTTGATTTTAGTTATAAAATCAAAGTGAAATGATGAGATTTAAATAATGAACTTCTAATGATAAACCTTTAAGAAATTGAGTTTTCAATCTTAAACAACCCTTGTATTGAGAATGATACTTAAATTATAGATGAATATGAAAAAAATGGTTTTAATTATCGAAAGAGCTTGTGAATTATTAAAAATGAATAGTTTGGTTGATTAACTAAGAAGTGTTTACTTCATGATGAATAAATGAATGGATGAAAGAATTGAATAAGTTATGAATAAATGAAATTAAGAATATGAATAATAAGGGTATGCATACCCCATAATGTTGAACATGAAAAGATGTTGATCTAGATGCTAGGTGAGACCCTTGGTAACCGGCATTTGTGAATAAAAGAAATTTGAGAAACTAACCAGTGTGGGTTAAGTATCTCTGAGAAGTAGCCAGTTTGGGCTGACTTTCTCTCGTGTTGATTTAAGTCCGGTAGGGTAAGCTAGCTCTAGGTTATGATGATTTAAAATTAAAACATAAGGACAGGCACTAGTTGGTGACATGGTGAAACTAGAGCAAACGCGAGTTATAGACTCCAGAATGATCCTTGGAGAGAGACAGTCCCCATTATTCCGGAACGATGGACGTAAAGGCCATACAATGATCCACGGAGTGGGAATGATCTCTAGTATTCTAGGACGAGAGCGACGCTCATGGGACAACTGTGCGATGAGGGTTCCAGAATGACTCACAGAGAGAGACAATCCCCAGCATTCCGGGACGATGGACGAAAGAACTACAGAATGATCCTCGGAGCGGGATTGATCTCGAGTATTCCGGGGCGATCGCAGAGTGTCTAAACCTTGTATTAGTCATAGTAGCAGGATGCATGGCGAAGGATTTAACCCTATAATGTGGATTACGTAAGTGCTTGCCCTCGGACCTATGCAGAATGGGATACATAGAATCCGAAAAAGTATGTATTAGTATCATCATAGCATAAACATCTACGTTAGGCATTAAATCATATCATACACTGACATGTTTAGGATATTCACTCTTTTACACTTTAATATGCATTCAAGTTTGTGTTTACTAAAGTAATAGAATAGTCATATTACGGCATAGTGAGGATCGCTATTTTATAATATTTCATCGGTTGTAAGTAACTGACGTGCCCACAGATTTTTCAGTGCAGGGCTTGGATTAGCAAGGACTTAAAGACGAATTGATGCAAAAGATTATTTTCATGATTAAAGATGTTGATGTTAGAGTTATATATATCATGTTGTAATCATTTAATTTCTGCTGTTTATTCTGTAAAAAACATTGTTGTTTATCAAAAGTTTTAATTTCCTTATAAAATTGAACGAATTAAAATAAAAGATCCTCTTGTACTACAAATTACATGTAAATGGAATTCGGGGTGTTACACCCACCCTCCATGGATTTACCAAGTGTATCCTGTCCATCCTGAACATTCCAAGAACCATAGTTCTTTACCAAACTTGTTCGTCATTGTTTTCAGTTATAACTCCATCTAGTCTTTGTCCTTATACTGAAACTTAAACAATCACTGCCTAGACTAGCTAACCTACCAGACTTAAATCAACATAATTAGGACTACTCCCCCAACTTGGCTAAACTCCACATTTTAATAATAACGGCCTACCAGTATCTTGGGTCTTGCTTAGCCTCTAGAGCCCACACCATTAGAAAATCACCACATTCTACTCTAGGGTTTGTTATGTTAACCCTAACTCTTAGAATAATCATAAATCAGTTCATTCATAGCTCAGTCTATCTTTCAGTCATTTCCCCCAATTAGAAATTCCACATAATAATCATCATAATCAAGCGAGCTAGTCTACACAAGTTTTAGTTTGATTAAATTATTAAATATCTACTCAATTCTAATCCTACTCATCAATTATTAATCAAAATCACTAGATTACATAAGATCTTCTTATCTTTGAGTGAATATTATTTTCATAACTGCTTTAATTCTATTATTCACGTTTATAGGAAGCTATCTAAATTAATCAACAAGTTTTAAATTGGTTAAAAACATCTGCATCATAACACATAATATATCTTTCCATAAGTGGAACCCATATGTTTAAATCTGAAATTAATCTCCTTAAAACTGAAACAAATCATTCCAAAATCTGATAATTAATTAACTCCAAAAATCGGAAACAAATTGTTCTAAAAACTGAATAATCTACTTTAAACATAGATTTAATCAATCTTTAAATCTAAGAATAACCAATCAATTCCGAAAGTTACCAATTCTAAAAATCTGAAATCATTTATTTCATAAATCTGAAATTATAGTCTCTCAAAATCTAAAACAATACACTGCCAAATCTGAAATAATTAAGTACTCAAATCTTAAACTTTTATTATACAAAATCTGAAACATTAAGCTAACAAAATCTGAAATTATTAAAATGTGAAACTAACGATATAAAAATTTGAAATTCACACAAATATGAAATCATTAACATATGTAATCTGAGATATATATGCAAATCTTAGATACCATAACTAACAGTATTTAAATCTGAAATACAGGCGAATCTGAGATATAGGCAAATATGAAAATATAGGCAAATCTAAGAGAAAATGAAAGCTGAAACCAACAGTATTCAAATCTAAAATATAGGCAATCTGAAAGTATGAAAATTTTAAGATATATGCACATATGTGACTAGTGAAACAATATCAAAATCTAAAAATATATACACATTCCTAAGAGATGAAATCTAAAACTGAATATATCAAATCTAGGTATATACACACATACCTAAGAGATGAAATCTGAAACTAACATGTTGGAAATCTGAGAATATATATACACATACCTAAGAGTTGAAATCTACAACTAAATATATCGAAATCTAAAAACATATACACATACTTAAGCGATGAAATCTGAAACTTCACTACAACACAGAACCTATTCGCCGGCATTTTTTTAGACCTTCACCGGCGGTTTTTACGCCGGTGAAACATTCACCGGCGTTTATAAAAACGCCGGTGAAAAAGCCGCCGAATCGAGCGTCGCGGAAAGATAGGCGCATTCACCGGCGTTTTAACTGGACACCGGTATATCTTTAAAATACACCGGCGGCCAGACAAACGCCGGTATATGGCGATTTCTGGCTGTCGTTCTTTCCCCCAATATACATTCACCGGCGGTCACATACCGCCGGTATATATCTTTTCACCGGCGATTGTACAAACGTCGGGGAATGTGTAATATTTACCGGCGGTCATAGAGTGCCGGTGTATGCTTGTTTCTAAGCGCCCTTCTTTCCCTACTTACAAATACCGGCGTGTCATAAAACGCCGCCATATAGATATTCACCGGCGTTTTATAAAACACCGGTGTATCTTAGGAGTGCTGCAACTTACAGGTACACCCGCCTGTGTGGAAACGCCTCTCTAACGAAATTTTCAACTAAACAATTAGATACACCGGCGTTCTATGAAACGCCGGTGTATGCTCGTTGGTTTTTCCTGCTCCAATTTTTCATTCGATTTCAATTCACAATTTCATTTAAAAAACCTGTAAACTAATTCACAACTGAATCAACCAATTTCAGGCATATTAATGTGCAAATCACAACCAAACACAAGAATTAATTAAGATAATAAAGTTTCACACATAGTCCATTAATCGTCCAAATTCACCGCTTAATTAACATCATAATTAAAAAATACAGTAATTATCATCCCAAATATCTCAACAACTACTTAAAACAACAATACAGAACATAACAACAACAAGAACAACATAACAACAACAACTAGAGGCCGCCGACCACAGATCCATACCCCTCGAGTAGCTTCAGTGCTGATCATCAGAATTTTCTTGATCTAGGTGACCGCTCTATGAAAAAAAAAACAATAATATAGTTCAACAGTAAACTAAATATAAGAAAAATAAGTAAAATAAGAAGGGGCTCATATCAAGTGTAGTTTTAAGGAACTGTCATCGTGGAAGGAAACTAAATATAGAAGCCAGAAATGGAAACAGAGAATGGTAGAGAATAAGGATACACCAGGCTAACATAGCGGCATTTTCCTCATCTCTCTCTCATCCCTGCTTTCTCTTCAGCAAACGCACATAAAGAGACATCAGCAACAACAGCAAGAGCGACAAGAACAACAATAATAATAAATTATTATAAACGAGATGTCTCTATATGGGTTTTCAGATCTCCACTCGAGCCCTCTCTTTCTAATCATAGTCCAATTAAGAACATAGACGACAGCCACTAAACAATCCAATCACAGCCCAATCACAATTTGCCATCCTGGATCTTAAATCTTCAAATGCATGAATTCAGCTTCTTAACAGTAAAAGAAAATGAAAATGACAATCAAAATAATGCTAAGATGACAATTAGATGCATGAATTCAGTTTCTTTGACAGTAAAAGAAAATGAAAATTTCCAGTATCTAAGCATATATGTTTCTCCATTAATTCATCATCCCAACTAAATCATGATGTTTGTGGCTCCAAAAGAAACCTGCACAAGGTTTGTTCAGCCCAATTCTTGTATAGATTTGGAGGATTTTGGTATACAGTCAGCATCCTTAGTTGACAGTTAACCCATTTTGGTAAAAAAAAACATGCTAAGAAGGCAATCAGATGCATGAACTCAGATTCTTTAACAGTAAAAGAAAATGAAAATTTCCAGTATCTAAGCATATATGTTTCTCCATTAATTCTTCATCCCAACTAAATCATGATGTTTGTGGCTCCAAAAGAAACCTGCACAAGGTTTGTTCAGCCCAATTCTTGTACAGATTTGGAGGATTTTGGTATACAGCCAGCATCCTTAGTTGACTGTTAACCCATTTTGGTAAAAAAAAACATGCTAAGAAGGCAATCAGATGCATGAACTCAGATTCTTTAACAGTAAAAGAAAATGAAAATTTCCAGTATCTAAGCATATATGTTTCTCTATTAATTCTTCATCCCAACTAAACCATTGATGTTTGTGCCTCCAAAAGAAACCTGCACAAGGTTTGTTCAGCCCAATTCTTGTACAGATTTGGAGGATTTTGGTATACATACAGCATCCTCTAGTTGACAGTTAACACATTTTGGTAAAAAAATCATGCTAAGAAGGCAATCAGATGCATGAATTCAGCTTCTTTCACAGTAAAAGAAAATGAAAATTTCCAGTATATAAGCATATATGTTTCTCTATTAATTCATCTCCCCAACTAAATCATGATATTTTTGGCTACAAAAGAAACCTGCACAAGGTTTGTTCTCACCCAATTCTTGTACAGATTTGGAGGATTTTGGTATACAGCCAACATCCTCTAGTTGACAGTCAACCCATTTTGGTAAAAAAAACATGCTAAGAAGGCAATCAGATGCATGAACTCAGATTCTTTAACAGTAAAAGAAAATGAAAATTTCCAGTATCTAAGCATATATGTTTTGCCATTAATTCTTCATCCCAACTAAATCATGATGTTTGTGGCTCCAAAATAAACATGCACAAGGTTTGTTCAGCCCAATTCTTGTACAAATTTGGAGGATTTTGGTATACAACCAGCATCCTCTAATTGACAGTGAAACCATTTTGGTAAAGAGACATCAGCTTAAGATGACAATCAGATGCATGAATTCAGTTTCTTTGACAGTAAAAGAAAATGAAAATTTTTAGTATCTAAGCATATATGTTTCTCCATTAATTCATCATCCCAACTAAATCATGATGTTTGTGGCTCCAAAAGAAACCTGCATAAGGTTTGTTCAGCCCAATTCTTGTATAGATTTGGAGGATTTTGGTATACAGCCAGCATCCTTAGTTGACAGTTAACCCATTTTGGTAAAAAAAACATGCTAAGAAGGCAATCAGATGCATGAACTCAGATTCATTAACATTAAAAGAAAATGAAAATTTCCAGTATCTAAGTATATATGTAACTCTATTAATTCTTCATCCCAACTAAACCATTGATGTTTGTGCCTCCAAAAGAAACCTACACAAGGTTTGTTTAGCCCAATTCTTGTACAGATTTGGAGGATTTTGGTATACATACATCATCCTCTAGTTGACAGTTAACACATTTTGGTAAAAAAATCATGCTAAGAAGGCAATCAGATGCATGAATTCAGCTTCTTTCACAGTAATAGAAAATGAAAATTTCAAGTATATAAGCATATATGTTTCTCTATTAATTCTTCATCCCAACTAAATCATGATGTTTGTGGCTACAAAAAAACCTCCGCAAGGTTTGTTCTCACCCAATTCTTGTACAGATTTGGAGGATTTTGGTATACAGCCAGCATCCTTAGTTGACACTCAACCGTTTTTGGTAAAAAAAATCATGCTAAGATGACAATCAGATACACTAGGCTAACATAGCGGAATGGTAGAGAATGAGGATACACCAGGCTAACATAGCGGCACTTTCCTCATCTCTCTCTCATCCCTGCTTTCTCTTCAGCAAACGCACATAAAGAGACATTAGCAACAACAGCAAAAGCGACAAGAACAACAATAATAATAAATTATTATGAACGAGATGTCTCTATATGGGTTTCCAGATCTCCACTCGAACACTTTCTTTCTAATCACAGCCCAATTAAGAACACTTGTTGATAGTCACTAAAAAATCCAATCACAGCCCAATCAAAATTTGTGATCCTGGATCTACAAACATATATGCTTAGATACTGCAAATTTTCATTTTCTTTTACTGTTAAAGAAGCTGAATCCATGCATCTGATTGTCATCTTGGCATGATTTTTTACCAAAATGGGTTCACTGTCAACTAAGGATGCTGTCTGTATACCAAAATCCTCCAATCTATACAAGAATTGGGCTGAACAAACCTTGTGCAGGTCATAGAATGTCATCTAAGCATGCTATATGCCAAAGTGGGATTGGTCATAGAATGCATGAACGACACATATTAGTGTTTGAAGAACAATAATAACAGGGCTCATATCAAGTGTAGTTTTACGGAACTGTCATCGTGGAAGGAAACCAATTTAATATAGAAGCCATAAATGGAGCCAAAAAGAGGAATGGTAGAGAAGGAGGATACACCAGGCTAACATAGCGGCATTTTCCTCAACTCTTTCTCATCCCTTCTTTCTCTTCAACACACGCACACAGCAAGAGGGGGTTGGTCCAACAATAATAATAGATTATAATAAACGAGATGTATCTATATGGGTTTCCAGATCTCCACTCGAGCACTTTCTTTCTAATCACAGCCCAATTAAGAAACATAGACGACAGCCACAATGCAGACTCACAAACACTAATACGTGTCTTTCATGCATTCAAAATTATAATATCTTCAAAATTACCAATTTAAAGACTTACCGGTGGAATTATCCGTGGGTTCCTTGCTATTACCACAATAAAGGATGAGAATTTACTTGCATTATCACCAACCAGTTGCCCAACAGTGGGCGGCGTGCTACCCTCTCCCTCCTCTGTTTGACTGCCATTATTACCTAGGATTAGCAAACCAACATAATTACAAAAAATTAAAAAAGTGAGATTTGTAACAAATTCAACTACAATGATAGTTTGATGCAAATGACACTAAGCATTGTTTACTGTAAATGACACCAAGCAGTAAAAAATAGAAAGATAATTAAACCAATTATTAAATTCACATACAACATGTTCGGAATTACAAGATATAATTTTACAACAAGATTTAAGACACGAAAATTACAGGACATATAATATTGAGCTATGAAAATCAAGTAAACTACAATACGACTTCTTCCAATACATCGCCCTCTTCTCTATCCTTGCGGAGCCAAGTCCCGCAAATTCCGCAGTCGGTTGTGTTTACATCAAACATAGGAAACTCAGAAGCAATCTAGTTGACAGTTAACCCATTTTGGTAAAAAAAACATGCTAAGAAGGCAATCAGATGCATGAACTCAGATTCTTTAACAGTAAAAGAAAATGAAAATTTCCAATATCTAAGCATATATGTTTCTCCATTAATTTTTCATCCCAACTAAATCATGATGTTTGTGGCTCCAAAAGAAACCTGCACAAGGTTTGTTCAGCCCAATTCTTGTACAGATTTGGAGGATTTTGGTATACAGCCAGCATCCTTAGTTGACAATTAACCCATTTTGGTGAAAAAAACATGCTAAGAAGGCAATCAAATGCATGAACTCAGATTCTTTAACTTTAAAAGAAAATGAAAATTTCCAGTATCTAAGCATATATGTTTCTCTATTAATTCTTCATCCCAACTAAACAATTGATGTTTGTGGCTACAAAAGAAACCTGCACAAGGTTTGTTCAGCCCAATTCTTGTACAGATTTGGAGGATTTTGGTATACATACAGCATCCATCTTTGACAGTCAACACATTTTGGTAAAAAAATCATGCTAAGATGACAATCAGATGCATGAATTCAGTTTCTTTAACAGTAAAAGGAAATGAAAATTTCCAGTATCTAAGCATGTATGTTTCTCTATTAATTCTTCATCCCAACTAAATCATGATGTTTGTGGCTCCAAAATAAACCTGCACAAGGTTTGTTCCGCCCAATTCTTGTACAGATTTGGAGGATTTTGGTATACATACAGCATACATAGTTGACAGTGAACCCATTTTTGTAAAAAAATCATGCTAAGATGCCAATCAGATTCATGAATTCAGCATCTTTGACATTGAAAAGGAGAGAAATCAAGAGTAATTACCGAAGAGAGAGAAGGGGCCGACCAGCGGGGCGACGAGCGGTAGCGTAGGAGATAGAGAGAGAGCGGGACGACGAGCGGTGGTTTTCGATCGCAAATTCACCGCGAAATAGAGAGAGGGAGGAGGAAAATCGAATTGGGCTGTCGAAGATGACGAATGCTCGGAGGCGAAGCGCGCGAAATAGAGAGAGGGCGGAGGGAAAACGAAGGCGGCGAAAATTAGGTTTGGGAATTAGCGAGCGAAATGTTAGGGTTCGCAGAAATTTATCTCAGTTAATTCACCGGCATTTGAAGTTACGAACGCCGGTGAATGTATCTGTATATTCCCCGGCGTTTGTTATTAAAACGCCGGTGAATAATACCATTCACCGGCGTTTACAAATAAAACGCCGGTGAATATCATGATTCCCCGGCATTTTATAGAGGCTGCCGGTGTATAACCATCCAATCTGACGCCCCATTCCTGGTCACTCCCTACCCCGGCGCGAATGGTAAAACGCTGGAGAATATACGCCGGTAAATTGCACATGTTTTGTAGTGATTAACATTTAAAAATCTGAATGTATATATATATATATATTTGAAGGTACTAAAATCTGAAACTACAAATATTAAGATCTGATATAAAAGAAATCTGAAATTAACTTTGAATAAAATTTGGAATTTACTCAATCTGCAACATATGAAAGAAATATTTTAAACATATGGAATCTAAACTCAAAATCTAGGATCATTCATTATCAAGCACAATCAAATTGACTATACAAACATCTAGCCAAGAAATCACAGAAACCTGCGACTTAAGGGGTTCTACTCGAACTTACCTATACCCAGGCCGAGCCTCCCCTTACTGTGCATACCTGCAATCCAACAGCATAAAAATCCCATACCCGCAAGATATATTTCATCCATTAACTCTCATAATTTTGAAAAGAAACTTAGAAGTTGATTATGGGTTGCTTGATTAAAATTTAAAGTAAAACAGCGAATAACTTATAAAAACAGCAACGTTTTAATTAATCCAACAAAGGGTTTGTGTGCATACAACGGTCTATAATTTATCTTGACATATACCATTAAATCCTTACATGATTCATAAACACACAAGCACTTTATAAATTAAAAAGAGTTCTTTTTATGCATCACCAGTCCTCAATATCGATAACCAATCTATACATAATATTTACATCTCACATATGGTTCTTATTTCATAAAAGATATCAAACCCCTTGTTGGAATTTAAAAAAAAAGAAAACATATAAACAATGCAAGATAGTCGAAGAACACCCACCTTAAAGTGAAGATCTTCAAACGAAAATCCAAGAAAGTCTTTCTCCTCCAAGCTTCCTTCACCAAAAAATAAGAGAAAGAGAACTCCTCCCCCCCCCCTCTATTTGGCCGACCACTCATCAAATTATGGTTTTAGTAAATTTTCATTTAAATCCCCAAATCAAATATTTACTTTATAACTTACCATACTTAAATTATTAAATCTTTAATTAACCTAATCACCCCCTCTAATGACCAACACATGGTCGGCCAAAGCTCTAAAGATTTGGGCTTATATTTGGCCGGCCACACTTCAAATTAGGGTTTAGGTAAATTTTCATTTAAATCCCCATATCGAATATTTACTTTATAACTTACCATACTTAAATTATTAAATCTTTAATGAACCTAATCACCCCCCTCTAATGACCAACACATGGTTGGCCAAAGGTCCAAAGATTTGGGCTTATATTTGGCCGGCCACACTTCAAATTAGGGTTTTGGTAAATTTTCATTTAAATTCCTGAATCAAATATTTACTTTATAACTTACCATACTTAAATTATGGTTTTGGTAAATTTTCATTTAAATCCCCAAATCAAATATTTACTTTATAACTTACCATACTTAAATTATTAAATCTTTAATTAACCTAATCACCCCCTCTAATGACCAACACATGGTCGGCCAAAGCTCTAAAGATTTGGGCTTATATTTGGCCGGCCACACTTCAAATTAGGGTTTAGGTAAATTTTCATTTAAATCCCCATATCGAATATTTACTTTATAACTTACCATACTTAAATTATTAAATCTTTAATGAACCTAATCACCCCCCTCTAATGACCAACATATGGTTGGCCAAAGCTCCAAAGATTTGGGCTTATATTTGGCCGGTCACACTTCAAATTAGGGTTTTGGTAAATTTTCATTTAAATTCCTAAATCAAATATTTACTTTATAACTTACCATACTTAAATTATTAAATCTTTAATTATCTTAATCACCCCCCTCTAATGACCAATACATCATCGACCAAAGCTCCAAAGATTTTGGCTTGGTTTGGCCCAAACGATATACATACACCTTATATATATCTTAAGCAAATAGGCTCACCCCCTCTCTTCTTTCTCCATTTTGAAATAGAGAAAGGAGAGCAAAAGTGATAATTAACACGTGCAACCCGCATCAAATGTCAAAAATGAATTAATTCAGAAAACCCAAATAAAAAACTTCCTTCCACCACATCTCCCCCAAACCCACAAATCCTAACCCTCCCTATCCCAAAACCCACCCAAATATCCTCACCCGCCCATCCCTAGCCGCCACCCATCGTTGCCTCTGCCCTCCATCGGCAGCCATCACTTCGCCGTCGCCGCCTCTCGCTGCCTCGGCGGTCGGATATCTCCGATCGTCAGTTTTTGCTTCTTGATGTTGTTTCTGTTAGATTCTTGAATGGGTTGGTTTGTGGTTTGTTAGGTTTGACTGAATTTTTTCCTTGGTGAGGCCAATGTTAGCCAAAAGGATGCATCTTTTCTCCAGAGAGCAAACATTCATCCATGAGAAGTAGAGAAGAAAGCAGAGGCAGGTCACGCCAGCTCTTGGATGCCTCCCGCTTAGATGGATTAAGGGTTGGTGATGAGGGATTGTCAGTTGATCAGGGTGCCGACCGGGAGAGAAGTATCACATGGAGATGAATTGTGGGGAGATGGTGGAGAGTTGTTAAGATCTGAACTCACCGATGCTTCAACTTATGTACTTGGGATGCATGAGATGACTAAGGAAGATGCTGATCTTACTCATGATGGAAGGCACACTAAGGAATCAGTTGATGGAAATTTGAGGGATGACTCATCAAGGCGGAGGCTGAACCGTAATTCGTCTCGGACCAGAGGAAAAGGTCGAGTCAATGAAGGTAATCTGGAAAATGAAAGGACTTTGACCTCTCCTTCTTCTGGGTTACGGTCAGGAGGAACTACTCGGGGATCTTCCAGAGACAGGAATCAACTAAGAAATGAAGATGTTAAAAGAGTTCCTGATACTTTTCGGAAGCAAAGTTTTCGCCATCACTTTGTTTGTGGTTTGTTGTTTGACTGAATGTTAGGTTTTGGATCTTTTCGGAAGCAAAGTTTTGACCGAATGGATCAGGTGAAGCTCTATGCAATTGGTTGTTGATTTTTTTTGAAAATATTTTTGAAATAGTACTTTTAAGGAAATGTGAATGATTATTTTCTGTTGACCGTATGAGATGGTGGAGAAGATTGGGGAAGGGACTTATGGAGTTATGAATAAGGCACTAGATCAAATTGAAGGAAATGCACTTTGAAGAATATATGATTGGAGCAGGAAGACGAGGGGGTTCCGAGTAATGCAATTAGAGAGCAGGAAGACGAGGGGGTTCCGAGTAATGCAATTAGAGAGATCTCGATGTTGAAGGAAATGCATCATGAAAACATAGTTAGGTAATTTTTATTTTTTTTCAACTGTGTCTTCTTATCTTTATATTTGAGGATATTATTGCATAACTTGGTTAGACAATAGCACTGTTGTATTCGGTTGGTGTGGATGACTAGCAGCTGTTTCTTCTTCTCTTTATTGTTGATTTTTTTTAGCAACTGTGTCTTCTTCACTTGGTTACATTAATTGTTTTTTACCCATGCATCAAGTAGTTTAAATTCTTTCTTATTTCACGGTGTCTTCTTCACTTAGTTAGATTAATTGTTGATATTTTTTTTAGCAACCGTGTCTTCTTCTCTTTATATTTGAGGATATTATTGCATAACTTGGTTGACAATAGCGTTGTTGTATTCGGTCGTCGTTCGCCATCCACCAGTCCGTCACCCGTCACCGTCCCTCGCCTTGGTCCCTCACCCCTCGCCCCTCGCCCAAAACTGCATTTGTAAGATGCCGTCCGCAATCGAATTTGTAAGATCCTCTCTTATTTTGGGTTATATATATATAATTTTTTTTTATATTAAGGTATTGATCAATTTCTACCATCTAAAATAATTTGTTCATACCAATTCAGAATATTAGGTTATTCAACTTTACTATTTTAATCATATTTATTGATGATGGAAACTTGAGGAGTGAGGTTATTCAACATTACTATTTTAATCATATTTATTGATGATGGAAACTTGAGGAGTGAGGAGGATTAAATAGTTATCAAATTGAATGTTAACCAAAGCTATATGGTAGATGTTGATGGTAGGTGATGAGTAAAATGGAATCAGGATGATCAAAATTGGCAAAAGTGGCCATCTCATTTTAAATGAAAGTGTATGTTATAAATGAGAATCATCATGTATCTCAGACCAAAATAATTTTTTTAAAAAAAAATTCCTCCCAAAGGTGTGTTTGATTCGTTGCAAAAAGAGTTGCTTTGTGGTTGCAATTTAAAAAGTTGATGCAGCTTAAGTTGCAAGATTTTTTTGAGTTGCAATTGCTCTTTTGAATTGCAACATTAAAAGTAAAAAGAATTTACCATTTACTCACATGGATAGCTACTTAAAAAAAATTTGCTAAATGAATTGCAATTACTTCTTACTTGCAATCACAATGCAACTCACTTTGCATTGACCAATGATGTACAAAAACAAAAATCACTCAGTGGGGCCACTAATGGAATAGCCATATCACTGACCATGATTTTTACATCATAAGCTCTATGTATGCAATATCCATATCACTGACCATGATTTTTACATCATAAGCTATATGTATCCAAATTATAGATTATTCAATTCCAATTTTTTATGTTTATTTTTTACTGATAATTTAGATTTATCTAATTGATTTATTAAATATGTAATATTAAATTAAAATTCTGTATTATTGTTGAACAGGGAAGATCAGAGTTGAGCATCTTCTTTGCTTTCCAGAAATCGGCGAAATTTCCATTAAGTCATTCAATGTATATCCACATTTTATTCTCTTTTAATATATTTTTTTCTCTCTTAAATTTGTTAAAAATTCATTGATATAAATGTTTACATTGAATGGGGTTCCTCACTATCGATGAGTTCAGCTCAAAATCGTTAAGTGTAAGATGTAAAGTTTCTTCTAAGAATAATAAAATACGACAAACACCCAATTTCCCCAAACTCCAATCAAATTCTAATTTCAACCCAAATTTTCAACAGATCACAGAGAGGCTCCGCGATCCACGTGGTCTCCGCCACAACGGAAACGACCCCACCGTCCTGCCACATAAGTGCAACGGCAGTGCTCTACCCGTAAGATTTCCAGATCCAAGATTCTGTTTGCTTCCCAACTTTCAATCAAATTTTGTGAATTAATTAATATATATTTTTTTGGTTGGTTGGTAGGTTGAATTTAGGTGGGTGAGTTAGAGGATCAACGAGAATCGAAAAGACAGTTGTCTTCAGCTGTAGTTAAAGTAAGTTTTTGGCAAATTCCTTTGAAAAAGTTTTGTTCTTAAATTAGAATGTTGATTGCTTTGTGAATACTATGGTTAATGTGTAATTATATTCATGAAATGAATAACTATATTAGCCCCATTTTTTTAATGAAAAATGTATTAAACCTAAAAGTGATGGAACTTTTGAAGATTTTATTTGGTCATGTTAGTGGGAATGTTCACATGTACAATCATGAAATGATTAGTCTGAATTTATATGAATGATTAGTTGTAAAAATGTTGTATGAGTAGATATTGATGTCAACTGATTATTGTAGAATAACAACATTGTTAATTTTTTGTGTAGGGGTCGTTCAAGTATAAATAATTTGGTTGGTTATTCAGTTCATTGTATGCACTTTTAAGCTTTAGTAATACACCGCAACGGCAACGACTCCACCATCCTGCCACATAAGCACGGTGGCAGTGCTATTCCCGTAAGATTCCGAGATCCAAGATCCTAATTGCTTCCCAATTTTCGATCAAAATTTGTGAATTAATTAATATTTTTTTTGGTTGGTTGGTTGGTTGGTTGAATTTAGGTGGGTGAGTTGGAGGATCAAAGAGAATCGAAAAGAAGGTTGTCTTCAGCTGTGGTTAAAGTAAGTTTTCGGCAAATTTCTTTGAAAAAAAAAATGTTTTTAAATTAGAATGTTGATTGCTTTGTGATTACTATGGTTAATGTGTAATTATGTTCATGAAATGAATACGTATATTAGCCCCTTTTTTTAAAATGAAAAAGGGATTAAACCTAAAAGTGATGAAAGTTTTGAAGATTTTATTGGGTTATAGTAGTGGGGATGTTTACATGTACTATCATGAAATGATTGGTCTTAATTTATATGAATGATTAGGTGTAGAAATGTTGTATGAGTTAATATTGATGTCAATTGATTATTATAGAATAACAACATTGTTAATTTTTGGTGTAGGGGTGTTCAAGTATAAATAAATTGGTTGGTTATTCAGTTCATTGCATGCATTTTTTAGCTTTAGTAATATTCAATTGGATAACATTATGGTTTGATAGTTATTCTTTAAACCATCTGCTTATGTGAGGATGATAATGAAGATTTCAGTAATTAGGGTAGGGATGATATTCATAAGTTTCTCTTAATTATTTCACATTTTAAAAAAAAGTTTTATATAATTTTATGAGTCACTCAAAACTATTAGGCTGTGCAATTTGCACAGGGTAACACTAGTTAGTAGTAAATGTAAATTAGAACTAATATAAATCCATAAATAGTTCATTCATTATCCATAATTACAAAAATAAATAATAAGTTAAAAATTTGAATAATACAAGCAAAAGAATGATAGTAATATGGTAATACTAGTGTTATAATAATGCACGTGCACTGCCTGTACTACTAGTAGGCAAAGAAAATAATAAAAGATAACAATAATAATAAAAATGATAATACTAATAAAATAACGTTATTTGTTAGCCCAAAAACAGAAAACTCTTCCATAAAAATAAATAATAATAGAAAATAATGAGGAATATAGATATGAGCAACAATAATTTAAAATTGTAATTCCATAATACTACACGTGTTTTGCACGTGCGAAGACAATAGTCAAGGAAAATAATAAAAATAGCCAGTCAATTAAATTGATAATAATTAATAATTCAAAATAATATCTTTAATTTAACGGGGTGTTACAACTCCATACAATGAGTCCGGCATCCCGTTTGCCACGCAAGCTACACCGAAAACTTGCTAATAAGAAAGTTCAGAGTTCGGCTCGTCATTTGAGCTGCAGAGCTTATTCGTATTCAATGCTAGCCGACCCAGCCTCCCAGATCTGCAATAGTTGAGTGGTTTTAACCCGCTTAACGCTTGGTAAGTTCGTAGTCCAACAGCTCCCTATGGCCCTCCCTACAACTTGTTAACTAAAAAACACCAAGTCCAATGTCTAGCTCATCACAAAAGCCACTACCCCAACTTATGGACTTATAAAAAAAGCCAAAACACAAATAAATCAAGTGTCGAGACAAAACATTTGGAAATTCCTGTTCTTAGCTCCTCTGTGGTGCAATGCTCCCCAGTGACGTAGCACCTCTTTTTAGCCAATCGGGAGAAGATTCTCTTCCTACATCCTTTGTGCCGAAACTCCTCTTCGTAGCTTCCTTCGTGGTGAAGCTTCTCTTAGCCTCTCAGGTGTGAAGCTCCTCTTCTTAGCTCCTCGGGGGCAAAGCTCATCTTCTTAGCCCATCGGGAGTAAAGCTCTTGTTCGTATCACCTACTGGTTGAAGCTCCTCTTCGTAGCTCTTCCGTAGTAAAGCTTCTCTTAATAGCTCCTACATGGCGAAGCTCCTATTCGTAGTTTCTCGAGGCCGAAGCTCATGTTCGTAGCTCCTCAGAAGTGAATCATCTCCTCTTTGCCCCTTAGAAGCGAAGCTCCTTCGTCACTCTTTGAGGGAAAAGCTCCTCTTTGTATCTCCTATCTGGAGCATAGCTTCTATTCATAGCTCTTCCGAGGCGAAACTCCTATTCGTTGCTCCTCAGGGGCAAAGCTCCTCTGTGGAAAGGCTCTTCTTCATAGCTCCTTCGTGGCAAAGCTCATCTTTGCTCCTGCATGGTGAATCTCCACTTTATAGCTCCTCCGTGGAGATATTCCTCCTCTTAGAATCAGGAGCGAAGTTCCTCTTTGTAACTCCTCGAAGCAAAGCTCCTATTCATAGCCCCTAGGTGGAGTAGCTCCTCTTTAGAGCTCCACGGTAAGAAATACCCCGAGCTACTCGATCATGCCGAGCAGACCCCTTCCCCTGGGTTACGCACCGAGGATAGTATGCACCACCCAGATCAACAAAATTATCCATTTTGGATTGGATTGCCTTAAATCTCGTGCAAAATGATCTTGGTCGTTGGATTCGCTCCAAAGTTTGCACTAGAACTAAATGAGAAAAGAGCACTGGACAGACCCCCTCTTCGTGGTCACACACCAGGGAAAGTGTGCTCCGAGTAGCTCAAAGAAAATTGCAATTCTCAGTTGTTAGATATCCTCCCGAGTGCTATCAAAAAGATGTGAAAGTCGCATGCCAAAACTGGCTTAAAAATATGCATGCAAAATGCATGCCAAAACTACCTTAAAAATATGCATGATAAAATTAAAGAGAATAGGAAAGACAAAGAGAAGTAAAAAAAACAATCGCTGACGTCAGCACGACTGCAACAACCTCCAGAAGCCAAAAAAAGCCACATGGTGTGCCACACCACGCCACGTGGCACCATGTCTACCTGGTGCAGCGCCTAGGTATGGGGAGGTTCACCTGGGTAGAATGGGGCTTTTTAAAAAAATGGGCCACCTAATCTCCTCGATGTTTGTGCATTATTGACAAAAAAATCAGGAAATTAATTAAAATTCCCAAAAGAAAGTAAAAAATTTGAAAAATTGATTAAAATCTCTATAAAAGTAATTATAATTTTAGAAAATTAGTAAAACTATCTAAAAATTAATCATTATTTAGAAATTCTAATTATGAAAATCTAAGTATAATTGTAAAATCGAGAGTAACAATTAAAAATTTTGAAAATGATTAAAATTTATAAAAAATTCAAAAAAATCTGAAAAAGTTCCTTAAAGTTCTACAAAGTAGCTACTTCTTCCACAAGCTCCAAAGAGATTTCTAGCCTCTCCAATCGTCCCTGAAAGCTAGAAAGATGTTCAGTTTACCTGAAACAAGGCGAACTATCCCTAGAAAGCTGAAACTTGACCTTTAGGAATCAAATTGGGGCCACATGGTTGAGGCACGAATCTCGAAGCTTCTAGGGACAGAGCGGTAATGTTACAGAGAATACATGCTTTTATAAAGAACATGGACCGTTTCTAGGTCCATCAACTCAATACAGTCTTACAAGCAAGAAGTAAGCTGCAGCCCAAGAAGATAAGTCTTGCTTAGTTAAATACTCTATCCATATGAGAGTTATCAACTAATCATATCTCTTAATCATGGGATTAAATAGTTTAAACATAAAAGATGCTCTTTCAAGCATATCTTTTATAACTAACTCTGAGGCCTATAAATACCTTCCACCTCCATCAGAATCAAGTAATCATTATTTTGCCACCAAAATCTCCATTATTTTTCTGAATTTTTACTTGAGCATCGGAAGGGTTTTTCATGATGGAACACCTCGGTTTTTAAACTTCTTGCAAATTCCCTAGAGCGATCCTGGCCATCAAAATCAGATACAAGCGTCCATAATAGTCAGAAAATCAGATTGACGAGCAGTTAATGCCGATTAATTCCGATCAGAGTAAATGTTAGATCTTGATAGTTTTTCATTAAAGAATTCACATCAACTGTTAGTTTTCACACATAAAATAGTAGCAACAATATCCATGAGCGAATACATGGAACCCTACACTCTAAAGGGTTAAATTTTAAAACCATTCTTCAACCTTTTCGGATATGATGTATATAATATCTGATATTTTAAAGACCTATTTCAATAATGAGACGAGGCTGAAATTATATAAGCACAAATGTCATGTCTGATAATGCGATGAGCATTATTGTTACAAAAATTCGACAGACGAACAAAGGGTGCACTTTATTTAGTTTGCTTTTTACAACATTTACATGTTTGCACTTGTTATGTAAGTCCTGAAAAAGGTATGTTTTTCTTACTAATTCTCATAAATGAATACAATGTCTAGTGTATATACAAGATACATAAGCATGAGATCTACTCGTAATATAATAACTAATACAACTACAACAATATATCTAATACTGCTCCACAAGTTAGAGTAGATATATCATACATGCCCAACTTATCATTGATGAACGGTATTCTGGCTCTGACAAGGAGCTACGTGAGAGCATCGACTAGCTGGTGATCAGTGCTGATATGTCTAGCCTCTATCTGCGGAGGCTTATACCGAGTGTCACTAATTTTATTGTGAACCACATGATAGTCAACTTCAATATGCTTGGTTTGTTCATGGAACATAGATTTAATAACTATATGTATGGCTACTCATGTTAGACAGCCCCTAACTCACTAAGCAAATGCTTGACCAAAGCCATTTCACACGTGACACCAGTCGTAGCATGAAACTCAGATTCAGCACTCGAACGAAAGACCACATTATATTTCTTACTCATCTAAGAAACTAAGTTTCCCTCGACAAATACACAATATCTTGAGTTGGATCTCCTAGTAGTTAGGCAACCATCCCAATCGGCATCTGAGAAGCCGGTAATTTGATAGTTTTCCACCTTTAGTATACATCAATCCTAGTCATGCAAAACTCTTCAAGTACCAAAGAATTCTCATAACTACATCCTAACGGATTGAACGATGTGAAGCCAGAAATTGACTTTTTATACTCACTGAATATGCAATATCTGGACAAGTAAATGTAAGATATTTGAATTTTCCTACAAGCCTCCTGTATCTCCCTGAATCTTCTAATTGTCCCCGCTGATCTGGGAATAGCTTAGAGTTTGGTCCATCAAAGTGCGTGATGACTTTCATCCCCTAACATACTTTTCTTAATAAGTATGTCCAACACATACTTTCTCTGTGATAAGGGAATTTCATCCTGAGATCGAGCTACCTCGATCCCTAAGAAATACTTCAATAGCCCAAGATCCTTAGTATGAAATTTTTGTTGAATATACAATTTCAAATCATGAATGTTATTCTGATCATCTCCTGTAATCACAATGTCTTCAACATTTACAACTAAAATGATCATCTTCTCCTAATGATGTTGATAGAACACAAAATGATCATTATCACTCATCCTTAATCCAAAACTCATGACAACCTTAGTGAAATGGCCAAACCAGGCACGGGGAGATTGTTTGAATTCATACAGAGATCGTTTCAAGCAAAAGAATTTTGTAGCTCAGCTTTAATAACAAAAACTGGGGGGCTGACCTCTTTCTCAAGTTGGTGGAGGGCCAATGAAAACAAGAAGGCAAGGAAACAATGATCCGAACATAAGGCATTTTGGCTACATGAGAGAATATCTCATAATAATCAATGACATAGGTCTGTGAATAATAATAGCATCCAATCGAGCAATTAGGCAAGCTAGAGATCATATGCATTTACTTTAATAGTGTACACCCACTTACAACCAACACAATGTTTGTCAGATGGAAAGAGAACTAGATCCAAGGTACCATTTTCCTTTTGGATGGAGATTTGGGATTGGATTTTATTGACGGTTTAGTTTTCTTTCAAATCATGATTGGATTTGGATTTGGGAAGAGAAAACAAGAATATTTGGGTTTGGTTTTCTCTCTGATCCATATTGGTTTGGATTTGGTGGAGTGAAAAAAAAAAGTTCGTGTTTGGAGAGGAGATGGAGTGGTGATGCATGGGTTCCTTGGCCAGTTGTGGCTGGTAGTCAACGGAGAAGACGACAGCAATGGCGGCTGACTTGGGTAAGGACTCTAGCTCTGATACCATAAAAAATGTATTTTCATACATATTGATTCTCATAACACTAAAAAAAATGTGTTTTCCCAGGCATTTGGATGAAATGTGGGATAGACTAGGGAGTAAAACCCGCTTGTCTATCCCGACATTTATTCCTGGCATTTTCAAAAATGCCAGGATAGAGAGGGTCTATGACGGGGTTTCTAATGAAAAGAAACTTCGGGATAGACCCCTCCCCTTAAGTCCCTAGAAGTTCAATTATTTTTACATTTTCCTCTTTCTCAAAACCACAAATGAAATTCCTATGTCGATGCCGTCATCGATGCCAATACCCCATCACCGTGCCGGACACTAACACCTCTCATTGCTGTGCCCGATGCTAGCCTCTCCTCGTTGTCGCCGTCCCATTCCTAGTCGTTGCCATCACCATCTGTCTTCCTCAATTCCGGAGCCCAATGCTAGGGCTCTCCTCGCTATCGCCATCGTCATACTTTCCTCCTCGATTCTTGAGCCTGGGCCACAACAATAAATTTGGTTAATCCCTTTTCTCTTTTTTCTACTCGTCTGCTTGTTGGGTTTTAGAATGGTTACTGATGATTTGATATTAGGGATTTTTTCTAATAGTCTAAAAGAGAGATAGTGTGGCCTATGATATTGATCAATTGGCATGGTCATGAAATTAAGTTTACTTTTCATTTAATTTAATATCTCCCTTTGTGTTATGCTTAGTCTTCAATTTTATTGAAGTTGTTTTAATTGTTTTATGCTCAAGGGATATAATTATTAGTTTTATTCTTATAGAATCTTGTGTACTACATGATTTATTTCTGACATGTTTGGATTATAATTTTTTGGATAACTACTTGCTCATGTGACATATCCCTTTCATCGTTAGTCCTAGCTTGATATTTCGGCATGATATCACTATTTATTCTAAGGTAATTTGGTTCCCTCTTATATGGCCCCACCTTTGGTTACTTCGGTTATTGCTTGTTTGTTAAACAATTAGTTTTGGGATATTTTTCAAACATCATTAAGTCTAGTTAGTAATTGGGTTTCATCTATGTTTAGTCCAATATAACAAGATTTTTGGCTTTCTATGACATACAAGATTATAATCTATTGACTAGGTTCGCATAATATTTCTCATAACTATTCGTAGTTTAATAAATTGTTTATACCATGCATTTTCTCTTTAGAGTTGATGTCAATACCCTAGGCACACTCAGAACATACAACACGGGTCTCAAAGCAATATATGGATTTATTAATTCTGCTTATAGTTCTAATTTTGAAGTATTGGCAAACTAGCATTGCCTTATTCTCTATAAAAAATATCTAGAGTAATTTGATTATGGTACAGTTCTATACTGCACTTCATGTTTGTCTCACTCACACTACCAGCACATGTAGTGAATGTAACAATTATACCATGAGATCCAGCATTATCATTTACTTGAAGAGGTTTGGGAATTGTTGATTAATGCTTTATTGGGTTGAATTTCTAAAATTCATTAGCTGGATCTTTTCATGCCATTATATTTATGATAGCAAATTATTTGTAGTAAATCATAAGCACTTAGTAGCTTATTATTTTGTTGTGCAGTGAATTCAATTTCAATAAATTTTTATAGTTGTTACTGATTATATTTTATAAAGTTGCACATATTTTAAATGTGATATATATATATATATATATATATATGTACTAGGTTTGCCCGTTGACACGTACCTACGGCACGTCTTCGGAACGGTGCACCTGATTTGATTATATAAAATAGTTTTAGAGGCCAGCAAATTAATTTAAGTAGGAAACATATTATATGAGGAAGCAACATATCTACTTTTAAGCTCAACCATCGCCTTCTTGATCATTAGCTTGAACTTACCTGAAATGCATATAGTTTGTTAGAAATACTGCATAGAGTTTTTTTTAACTTCAACATCACTTTTAGATGCTTGTAATAATTATGTAAGAACATGATCATATAGGTTTTATATAGCTTACTCTAATCCCATAACTACTATAAGCATGTCTAAACACAATGGTAACCCAAGTGCAGGTGTGAAGGTATCTACAATACAAATAATCTAAATATTTGTTTGTCTGAGGCTCAGTTTGCAATTGAAATAGCTCTTATTATTATTTCAACAAAAAATGTAATACATGAAGTTCTCAAAACTCTAATCCAAGCTAATCATTTCTTTTATATCCACTTTGTCCCCTCAATGAACCTTTATAAAAAATTAAAATGGATCAATAACAAATTTACTTTAGCTGTCTTTCTTGAGTGGAGAGTTTGCACCATTCTCTGGTAAACTCCAATCATCCTAATTCTATATATCCAAACATACACAAAAAGTTATTATATGTTATGTTATCCATGGTTTCTAATAACCAGTGAAGGGAACACTTCACAATAGTATATTCTCTTGTAGTTAAAAATTTAATGTTGCATATTTACCAAGTTATTTTGGTTACTAATCAGCTTACCTATCCTGATATGGTTTGGAAGCCCAAATTGAGGCCACCAAATAATCCATCTCTCACTTGCGTACACCTTAAATCAAAACCAATAAAAAACTCATCAAATAAATCACTAAATTAAAATTTTTTAAACCCAAAAATCAAACAATCATATCTCTCTGAACATAGATCACATGCACACACAAAATTCGAGTCAGCAAAAAACTGAGTAATCCCTTACACATACAAAATTAAAAATTAGAATGAGAATTTGGTTAATAAGATGAAATTAGAGTCACCGCATCGCATGTAGAGACTCTCAATTAGGTGGAGGAGAGTCTCCGATATAGAGTCGCTTGATATTCGTGCTCGATTTGGTGGAGGGGAGTCTCCGATATGGAATTAGTAGCGGATTAAATATCGCCGATGACTTCTTGATTGGGGTTCGACACTGGATTTGGATTTGGATTTTCTTTGAGATTCGCACTTGAAAGGACGATGGAGGCTTCGCCAGTTGAATGAAAGCAAAGGTTTAAGAAAATGGTTTTAGGAATTTGGAGTTAGCGGCTTAAAAATCCTAGGGAAGAGAGAGAGAAATTAGAGTTCTCTGGTTCAGGGAATAAAGAGAGCAAACTGATCTGAATAGGAGAGAGAGATAAAGAGAAAGAGAAAGAGAGAAGAGAGAGAGAGAGAGAGAAAGTAATAATGAAATAAATAAAAGAGTTGGGGGGGGGGGAGAATGTCTTTTGGGAGCTTAGATCTGGACCATTGATTTCCTTACTATTAAAGGAGAGCCACTTGATAGCTTTTCTTTGTGTTTTATATATATATATATATACTGAGACTAGAAACTATAGTGTCTGAGAATGAGCTTAGATTTATGCCTGAGAAGTCAACAGCGAAAGCAATTTATGTACTAAGGATACTTATGGAGAAATATATGGAGAATAAGAAAGATTTACATATGATGTTTATAGATCTAGAAAAAGTATATGATAAAGTTCCTAGAGACATACTATGGTGGGTGTCAAATAACAAACAAGTAACTATTCGGTATATTAAGATGATTAAGGATATGTATGAAGGGGCAATGACCATAATTATAACAACCACATGAGAGACCAGTGATTTTCCTATTACAATAGATTTACACCAAGGTTCAACTTTAAACTCCTACCTCTTTGCTTTGGTAATGGATGAATCGACGCGAGGAATACAAGATGAGGTACCTTGGTGTATGTTTTCTGCAGATGACAACATCTTAGTGGATGAGACTAGAGCAAGAAGCAATGCTAAATTATAATTGTTGAGAGAAACTTTGGAAGCTAGATGTTTTGGAATAAGTAGAACTAAAATAGAGTATATAGAGTATAATTTTAGTGATATTTGGAACACAAAAGAGGAAGTAGTGAAGCTTAATGGTCAAGAGCAACTGTTTCCGATATTTATGCTTGATTATACAAAGAGATAGAGAGATTTGTGATGATGTTATACATAGAATATAAGCAGAGTGGCTTAAGTGGAGAAGTGCTAGTGGTATTTTGTGTGACAAACGTATACCTTTGAAGCTGAAGAATTTTTTTTAGAATGGTTGTTAGACCAGTAATGATGTATGGAGCAGAGTGTTGGGCAACAAGAAAACGACATGTCCAAAAAATGAGTGTAGCAGAGATGAGAATGCTAAGATAGATGTGTGGTAAAATCAGAAAGGACAAAATTAGAATGAGTATGTACGAGACATGCTAAAGGTAGCTCATATCCAAGATAAATTAAAAGAGAAACACCTCAGGTGCTTTGGACATGTCACACGTAAACCTATTAGTGATCCCGTTAGAAATAGTGATTTGATAAGTATTGAGGGTTGAGTTAGGGATAGGGGAAGACTTAAACATGGGTGGAGACGGTGAGTAAAGATATGATAGCTTGTGGCCTTATAAAAAAATAATGTGATAAACCGAACAGAATGGAAAACCAAAGATTCATGTAGCCGACCCCAACTAATTGGGAAAAATGCTTCGTTGATGTTATTATAATATATATAGGGTAGCCTTTGGTTGCGAACTCCTGTGTGCGAACTGACGACTACACTATCAGATTCAAAAAATCCATCTAATGGCTGTGATTTGAGAACGATCTCTGCTCAATTATTTCTGGGGGTATTTTGGTAATTTGTGGTAATAGGGCAGATCTGCCCTCTTTCGCCACCACTCCTCTCAGACCGAAATAAAAAAACCCCTCTCAGATCGAAATCAAAGCACCTTATCTCTCTTCGCGAACCCTAACTCTTGGGTTAGTGAACTCCTTGTGCGAACTCCTCCTCAGATCGAAATATTCCGATCGATGTCCCACCCCCCCTTCCCCCCTTTTAGTCTCACTCACATCGAAATATTATCTTCTCTCTCTGAGCGCGAACCCTAGTCTCTCCAACGCCGGGAGCTTTCTCCAGTCCTCTTCAATCAATTCTCCAGTCCTTTTCAATCCACGACGAAACCCTACCTTCGACCACCCCCTACTTTCTCTAATCGTCTTCGTCCATTTCGAAACCCTAGGGTTTCGATCAGGTATATATTTATTATTATTATTTTTTTTGTTCCCTTTTTTTTCTGCTTGAATTTGTAGGAATGAGGTTAAGTAATTCTGTTTAAATTTCATTATATTTTGAATTAATTTGTAAAAATGTGGAGTATTTGGTTGATTGGTTTGTTTCGTTTGCTTTGATAATACTGTTGCTTGAGGGATTGTGGAGAAAGCACCGATGACACTGTTGCTTAAGGGAAGTTCCTCATTCTGTTTGTTCAATTTAAGGCTTATTATCGGCTATCTTTTATTTTGTTTTGAAGTAGGCAATGATGACAAAAATTATTTTATACAAGCTTTAAAAAATGGAACATGCATTTGTTATTTGTGAGCTCTGTTTATGTACTTTATGAGCAAATACCTACGCTGAAAACAAGAAATGGAACATGCATTTGTTTATTTGCAAATTGAGTTATGGTTCAGTTTATTTGCAGATTGAGTTATGCATTTGTTTACAAGCATTTAGTTGATGTTGGTTTTCTGATTATGTGTCTTTTTTTTTCCTTCATTTGCTTGATGGCAGAGACTCAGCAAGGAGTTGCACAAGCAATTATTCGCTCTGTGATTGATTTCAAGAGGGATCCATGGCCTAGGGTTTCCGATAATGCTAAGGATCTTGTTAAGAGGATGCTTGATCCAGATCCCTCAAAGTGATTGACTGCTTAGGAAGTTCTTGGTAAGCTTGAATGCTTTTTTACTGGTTTAGTGGTATTTTCATGTTAGTAAACTATAATATAAAATTTTCAAATATATTGAGAAGTTGACATCCCTATCGCATTTATGGTTTTATCATGTTTAAAACACCATTTGAGAAAATTAGTGATTTTTATTGATGACGTTAATAGCTAAGAAACTACTAGTCTCATTCGATAAGTACATGACAACACAACAATTCCGTACAAATGTTATATGTACTACTACATGAAAAGATCAGCACAAATACACACAAATAAGCAGAGTCACACTTCTCTGAGTTTTATACCATGACTTTAATCTAAATGTATAATTAAGAAATCTTAGATGTTATAATTTGGTCAAAGAATTTGCTTGCCTCATCAACTTTCTATTAGTAGTTTAATGTAAGTGAAAAATATTCAACCCCTATATTCAATAGTAATCACTAGTTTTGACAACTTCTCCCCCAATAAAGGTAATATAATAATTAAGTGGACATATATATCTCCGATATTGCTAAGCTATAAGTGCTATACTCATGCTTGATTATATTTGACTTATTTCATAATTACTTATTATGTGCAAGGTTGTTCTGAGCCTATATGTACTTCAATTGTTTACAATTTATGGTGCTAATAGTGCAGTTCGATATTGCTAAGCTATTTATGTAATTTTTGGAGGGGGGGAGGTTTGCAGCAGTTCGCTCCAGAGGTGTGACAAAGCTTCGCAGTTCGCTTCTTGGTTAATGGTTTCGGCAATTGACTATGTAACATGGAACGACATCATTAACCCACTGTCGAAGAAGAGCTGGAATCGAATGGAAGAATAACTGTAGAATTTAGTATGTGTAAATGTTAGGAGTGTCAGCTTTGTACTTGATGCATCGATGAATGTAATAGAGATCATATGTTTGTATCTTGTATTGTAAGTGTTTTCCTTTACTGTTGTTGTAATTCAGTTATGTTGTATGAATTTGCAAAGCCTAGTCGAGGATCAGCCAGTTTGTGTCAAAATTATATCATTCAAAGTTGGATGCATTTGAGACTGGAGTACTGGTAGTTAACTCAATCTAACTTCTAACAGTTCTGTGCTTCAAAGTTGGATGCATTTGAGAGTGGAGTATTGGTAGTTAACTCGCTCATTTCGATTTCTTCTTTCTTTAATAAGTTGTGTCTTTAATCAGTTGTCTGGTTTGGTACTTGGACAAAAATGAAATGGGTACAGTTAAGCTTTTGTATTTATGCCAATCCAAAGATCAATGATGTACATTTTGTTGTTAAATTTCAGTTGAATTGAGCTTAATCTGAGATTAATATGCATTTGAACTCATCTAAGATTATATGCCTCTGAATTCGGTTAAACTGAGCTTAATCTGAATCTGAAACAGAAACAAATTTTTTTGAAGTTCAACCTGAAACTTAATCTGAAACTGAAGCAGCAAATATGCATATGAACCAAAATCTTAATCTGAAACTGAAGTAGCAGATATGCATATGAACCAAAATCTGAAACTACACCATAATTATGTTTCAGGTTAAACTGAACCAAAATCTGAAACAGAACCAAAATCTGAAACTGAAACATAACTTAATCTAAAACTAAAGCAGCAAATATGCAAGTTTAATAAATATAGAACCGAACCAAAATCTGAAATATGCCAAATTATGTTCACACTCAAATAAACAAAGCTCAAACATACAAATCTGATATATGGTTTGAATATTGTACAGTAGTATAATGTACAGATTCAAATATATTATATACAGTCATCAAATGTATAGAGTGAAATAAAATACAGAGTTCATTTTGCCGTAAAGCATTTTCAGCATCACACCTTCGGTCATCTTCAGTCACTTTACAAACTGCAAGCAATAAGAAAGAAAGGGTTTAGATAGATGAATTGTAATTATTTATTTTAGATATCAACACAACTAACCTCAAAATATTTTAAGTAAATGTAGGCTCAGAACACAACCTAGTATATAACAGGGTTATAGAAAATTATCAATTGAATCAAGCAAGACTCTCAAAAGCATCATAATTATGTTCACACTCAGGCTGCAATACTATGTCATGCCAACAAGTTGATCCATAATTTGATCAATATTATGCCATGCCATGCCAACAACATAAACAGAAGCAGCAAATATGCATATGAACAAATCAGAGCTCAATATGCATATGAACAACACAAATCAGAGCTCAAGCCTGTACAAAGAGCTCACAAAGCCTGAAAACTCAATCTGCCTATGAACAACATAAGAACATGGCAAGCCTGTACAAAGAGGCATGTACCATTTCTTGTTTTCAGCGTAGGTGTTTGCCAATAAATGCATGTTCCATTTCACAATCTGCAAATAAACAAATGCATAACTCAATCTGCAAATAAACTGAACCATAACTCAATCTGCAAATAAACAAATGCATAACTCAATCTGCAAATAAACTGAACCATAACTCAATCTGCAAATAAACAAATGCATGTTCCATTTCTTGTTTTCAGCATAGGTATTTGCTCATAAAGTACATAAACAGAGCACACAAATAACAAATGCATGTTCCATTTTTTAAAGCTTGTATAAAGTAATTTTTGTCATCATTGCCTACTTCAAAACAACATAAAACATAGCCGATAATAAACCTTAAATTGAACAAACAGAATGAGGAATTTCCCTCAAGTAACAGTGTCATCGGTGCTTTCTCCACAATCCCTCAAGCAATAGTATTATCAAAGCAAACGAAACAAACCAATCAACCAAATACTCCACATTTCTACAAATTAATTCAAAATATAATGAAATTTAAACAGAATTACTTAACCCCATTCCTACAAATTCAAGCAGAAAAAAGGGAACAAACAAAAAAAATAATAATAAAAAATATATACCTGATCGAAATCCTAGGGTTTCAAAATGGGCGAAGACGATTAGAGAAAGTAGGGGGCGGTCGGGGGTAAGGTTTCGTCGTGGATTGAAGAGGACTGGAGAAAGCTCCCGACGTTGGAGAGGCTAAGATTCGCGCTCAGATAGAGAAGATAATATTTCGATGTGAGAGGGACTAAGAGGGGGGGAGGGGGTGGGACATCGATCGAAATATTTCGATCTGAGAAGGAGGAGTTCACACGAGGAGTTCGCTAACCCAAGAGTTAGGGTTCGCGAAGAGAGAGAAGGTGCTTCGATTTCGATCTGAGAGGGGTTTTTTTTGTATCGATCTGAGAGGAGTGGAGGTGAAAGAGGGCAGGAGATCTGCCCTATTACCGCAAATTACCAAAATTCCCTGAGCAGAGATCGTTCTCAAATCACAGCCATTGGATAGATTTTTTTGAATCTGACGGTATAGTCGTCAGTTCGCACGAGGAGTTCGCAGACAGGAGTTCGCAACCGAAGGCTACCCATATATATATATATATATATATATATATATATATATATATATATATATATATATATCAATGCATAAATACAATTTTGAAATTAATTTGGATAATAAGATTATTTGTGCAAAATAATGCTGACATTTCCTATCGTTGTCAAGAGACAAATTTTGAACTTAATATAATTTTCAGAATGAAATAAATATTATTTGTGGGGAAATCTTTATGGCTTTTGTTGGTTGAGAATTTGGAAGATTTTCTGAGATGAGGCCTTATTTGGTTGTTGGTAATCATGAGTTTTTTAAAGATGAACGAAAGAATGAAAGAACATGATGCAAAAAAGAGATGATGACGATTTAATAATATAGTTTGAGGTCTGGAGATGATCTACTTATTGAAATTGAAATAGAAAGAAAATAATGCTAGGTATTTAACGGTTAATGGTTAATGGATGATTAATGGGCAAGGGTAAGAGTTTGGTTGGAAGGGATGGTGATGATGATGATGATGAAGTAGTTTTCAGGTTTTGGTTCGTGTTTGCGACTAATTTGAGTGTAGGGTCGTGTTTGCGACTAATTTGAGTGTAGGGTCATGATGTCAACACAAGCTAGTTTTGAGTTTGAGTTTATTTGGTATTGATCTACATATGTTAGTATATTCTATTGACTATATTAGTACAAAATGTAATGCTACAGAGATTTTGATTTATTGTGTTCAATCTCTAGCTATTGAATTAGTTATCAGTTATTTGGATATAAATTGGTAAGTAATAAAAATTATCCTTTTTTTATTGAAGTAAACCAAAATTTGATAGGGATAAACATATGGCATGATAATAAGAAAAGGGTTTGCGATCATTTGGTCTTAATCTCATGAAAATAAATAAGTGTAAAGCCAGTTGTGTGATTATTCGGTCTTATTCAAAAATACATATATATATATACATAACAATCAAAAATCATGAAAGTGATAGGATTAAAGTTTGGTATATTGGTGACAAATCAAATTTACAGAATATCGTTTGGATATATATGCCATAAGTTATTAACAAATGAATTCCGAAAAATACTGAACTTTGCTTACAGTTAGGAAACATTATTTGTGAGCTAATCCAACTTGTAGAGCTGAATTTCGACTCATGGTTTGCAAGATATGACCCCATATCAATTTCAACTAATAAATAATTAGGTACTCCAATATTTGCGAAAAATTTTATGCAATAGGAGTATGAATAAGTTTTCAAAAATTATAAAAACTCACAACATATATGTAAAAGATATTTATCAGCTAATAAAATTTTCAAAAGACTTTTTAGATGCATGAAAATCTAGATGAGTCATTTAGGCAAAAAATCAAGTTGAAAAGCTTTATATAATGAATATACATAATAACTCTAGTTTAGATTCCACCCATTGCTTGATTCATAATATGATACCAAATAAAATAAATAGTCTCACAAATTTTGTGCTTAAAGCTCAATTTTGATGGAGTATAATTCTTTATATTCTCTAGATACTTCACTTTTAGCTTAACATACATATATATGAGTATAAAACCAGTTTTGCAATCATTTGGTCTTATTAAAAAATAAATTTTATATATAAATAAAATTTCAAAATTTATAAAGCTTGATGGGATTGAAGTTTGGTAGATTTGTGAATAGATCCAATTTACGTAACTTCATTTGGATGTATATGCCAGAAGTTATAGACTCAATATAATCAAAATGAGAGTGGAACATATTAAATCTTAACAAATAAGTTCCAAAAAACACAAAAAATTTCTCATAGTTAGGAAACATCAATTGAGACGTAATCCAACTAATATAACTAAATTTTGACCCATAGTTTTCAAGATGTGACCCCATATCGCTTTCAACTAATAGTAAAAAAAAGGATATTCCGATACATGAGAAAAATTATATGTAATAGGAGTACGAATAAGTTCTCAAAAATTGTCAAAACATGCACCATATATGTAAAAGATATTCATGAGCTAATGCAAGTTTCAAAAGTCATTTTAGATGCACGAAAATAGAGATGAGTCATTTTGGTGAAAAATCAAGTTGAAAGGCTTCATATAATGTATATATATATGAACTCTAGCTTAGCGCAAGTCCATGTTTTGTGCATGTTTTGTGCATGTCCATGTTCACTAATCTACAATTTTGTGCAATACATAGGTTTAAACACAGAGTACCATCTGTTTCAAGTCATGCTAATCCACCGAGGCAATATGGAAATCAAACTTCCGATGAACATGGAGCCCATGGAGGCAAGTCTGGTGGAAGAAGACGAACGCTGTAGTTTGTAACAAATTTTATCATTTTAAAAAAAAAAACTTTAACGATTATACATTGATACTTACGTTGTGTGAAACTTGAGTTTTTGAGATTTTGTGCTGTTAAGCACTTGTACATATATATAATTTTTGAAATCACTTAAATTTTTGGATGATTATTGAATGGATTGCTTAATTATTATACTAGATTATTGGAGTTTTTATGACTATTCGAATCAATTTGTGCTTGAAAGAATTTTTCTATTGTTTATTATGCTTGATTCTTGGATTTGCACATGATTACTAGAATGAATTGCTAGAAATGATTGAAAATTGAATTACATGTATTTTAATTTGATAAATTAAATAACAATAGGAAATATAAATAAAGTTCTATCCCTGCATTTTTTAAACAAAACACTTATCCCAGTGTTTTGTTTAAAAAATGCACTAGTGTTTTGTTTAAAAAAATGCAGGGATATATATATATATATATATATATATATATATATAATTTTCACTATCCCGCAATATATTGGTCCATCAAACGCCGGGATAGACCTTATCTAAACCTGCGTTTTCAAAAAATGTCGAGATAGACTGTCGATTTTCTCTGGCACGGAATATGCCGGCGTTTCTAGCGGCTTTTTCAGGAACGTCGTTACGATCTATCCCGACATTTAAAAATGTAGTAATTGATCGAAAGAAATACCGAGAAAGCCCCTGCATTGTTCAGTGTGAATGGATACAATGTCTACTGCATATACAAGATATATAAGCACGGGCTCTACTAGGAATATAACAACTACAACTACAACAATATATTTAATAAGTCCCTTTGAATTTCATAGCGATTAAAAGGGAAGGATTGTATGTTCTACAAACTTATATATCATTCCACACAATAGGTGTGCACAATAGGTGTGCAATTGACGACAACTTACAGTAACCTGTTCAACATCTCTAACACAATTACATTTCATGTGTAATTATTATAAAGTGCTCAAACACAGTTATACTTCGTTTATGATTTGCACCTCAATGAAATTATTATTAAGTAGTATACTAGAAGCACAAGTCGATTATGCATTATATTGAACTCCCAAGTAATCAAAGCTTGAAGGGGGCAAGTGCTGAAATTCCATCAAGCCCCTTGGCAGTGTAATGCTTCATGTAGTCCATCATAAGTATCTCCTTGTAAATTGGACGGTTTTCCTCTGACAACACCTCTTTGATGGGGCCATAAGGACGTTCATCGTTAATGGTAGGACTGTAGAATATTGCCACCGATAGCCTAGGCCCATCGCTGCTTGCCAACACACGATGTTCCACACTTGTGAACTTGTCATTGCTCATGAGCTACACAAACAAACATGAATTATTCAGTGGAAATTACAGTGTACTTTAAGATTTATTGTAATCCACTATATAATAACAAACACAATGAAGGTTATTAGTCACTACTAAAATTAAAGATAGATAACGTTGTTTAATCCTATTCACTATTGCACTGGTGCACTACATGATGATTCACAATCTCAAGGCTCACATCTTAGTAAAGGAGAATTGTATATGTACATCATATAGTGCACATGTTATTATTCTTATAGGTTTTGGTTTGATGTGGAGGAGAAAGATGATGCGACTTCAATTGACTGGTGCAGTGATATAGAAGAAACAGAAAGCGAAGCTCACCTGAAGAACATCCCCAATGTTTACGACAAGAGCTCCGTGAATGGGAGAGACATCGACCCATTTGTTTTGGTGAAGAACCTGGAGGCCACCGAGGTCATCTTGAAGAAGCAGAGTTAGGAACGAAGGGTCCCCGTGTTTGGATGTCCCCATAGTTAGTTCTGGCTCAGGGCACGAAGGATAGTAGTGAGCATACAGTTGTTGTTTGCTGGTGCAGTTGATCTTTTTGAGGTAGTTTGGTTCAAGCCCAAGTGCCTCGGATAGAATCTCACACACAGTATCCGCTACACCCCACAGTTTCTGCCTAAACTCTAGAAGCACCTCTCTGCAAAGTAAGAGAACGCTACAATTAAGACTCCAAAAGAGACCACTACAATTATCTATGAACTTATTCCCTCCGTTTCAAAATATAAGTCATTCTAAATTTTTACACAATTATTAAGAAACAGCCTAAGATTGAGTAAAAGTACTTCATATTCTTTCTCTATAATTTTTTATTACTTTTCTTATAAAAGAGAACTAAGATAAAATTAAAAATTTCATAGAAAATTAATTAAAGAAGTACAAAGAATGAAAATATATTTTATTGAAAACCTATGGTGACTCATATTATGAAAAAGAACAAAAATTTAGAATGACATATATTTTGAAACGAAGGAAGTGTATAATAATGTAGACAAGATAGTCATAGTGTTTTTTTTTTTTTTTGAATTAAAAGGTCGAATAAGGAAGATAGTCATAGTTGGTAGGAAAGCGATTAGAATTATGTGGATTTTTGTTTCTATTAATTTATTTATTTTCACTCGTGGAACTTTCAAGTAGTAGGGAGTGAAAAATTACCTACAAACAGCTGGCAAATCCTGAGGATCCAAGGTCCCATCGAAAGTACAAGCCAGAGAGTCCCTCCAGTTGGCCGCAGGGGATTTGAACAAATCGAAATTGCAATACCACTTTACCTTCTTCCTCGCATCTCTTAAGTACATATTCGCCTTCACGTCCGTCTCTTGTTCGTGAAATCGCCTGATCCCTCCCATCATCCCATCCAATTCACTCTGTTCCACCCCATGGTTCACTAGATGAAAGAATCCCCACTCTTTAGCTGCAGCTCGAACTCTCTCCACAATCTTATGCCTGCTGTTGGGGTCATTTTGAATCACGCCTTGGAGGTCTATAACTGGTACCTATTTTGAACAGTTTTTTTTATAAAAAAAATAATTGTGAGTCACTTTGGATATACAGTCATCCCAAATACGAAAAACTGAATTTATTAGTGCAGTGCACATGCATGATAATCATGACAACTAGATATTAAGCCTATCTTTCGTACAATGCTTGTGTACGTGTAGGTATTAAAGATGATTGAAGTTATGTGAACAGGGAGGACCTGGAGGCCTTCTTCATTAAGGCCATCGGTGGGTTTGTGGCGGTGTTCTGGTGAGTGGATGAAGATCTTGGGAATGTGTTTCATGCCAGAATCGGCAAGTCCTTTGACACCCGCCTTGGTCTCGTCGAACTCTATCAGTTCCTTCATTCGGTCGTAGGTTGCAGGTTTGCTGGCTAGTGCTGATGCCATGGTAGGATTGGGAGGGGTTGAGAAGTTAAGGGGTGGAGGAGTTTGCTTGGTTTTTTGTGGAGTTGAGGATGGGGTTTATGTGCTGTTAAATATATAGGTGGAGGTTTAGAAGGTGTTTAGGTTTGAAGGTCTTCTCTGACTTGTTTGAAGTAACTTATCGCTCCACTCAGAAAGAGACAGTTGTAATTCACTTTGTCCATTTAAAATTGGTGACATGATCAGACATGTTCATTTTTTCAGTAAAAACTACAATGTAATCTAATCTTTAATATGAGATTTTTCTTTACCCATCACAAGTTCTTACCATCTAAGCAACAACTTAGTTGCAGATTAGTGCATTGTACAGTAACTTTTTTCAAATCTTTACTAAGATAATTTTGAAACTAAGGACTATTTATACTTTTTCAATCAAAAGAGAAATGGGAGATAGCAAAAAGTAAAAAACGTTTCGTGTTCATTATGGTGATTGATTCTCCATATATGTTTGAAATAGCATGTACACAAATAAATTTTTGGTATTTTGCAACTCCAACTATTACATCTTCAATTAGCTCCAACTGAAAGAACTTTGTATAGCCAGAATCTATTTGAACTGATGAATCCACATTATACATTCTCTCTATCCATTGCACCTATCAATTGAAGTGTCATCTCATCTTCTTTGATATAATATTGTTCACTGAATAATGCATTTCCAATAGTGATGCTGTTTTTTTTTGGGGTGTGGGGGCAACAGGTGTGAGTTATTGTAATTTGTGTTGCGGAAACTGTTTCGATCCTATGCCGTAGGATCCGCTCAGGAGTAGCAGGAGAGAGGTGGAGTAGCTCGGCTCGGCCTTCTGTACTTGCACACTGCCTAGAAACACCGGGAGAAGTCACTGAGAAAGCAACAGTAGCTAGGGTTCAGGTGGGGAAAAATTTATTAACTTTAAAAGTGAGGAGGGGGGCTGGTATTTATAAGAAGAGGTAAATGGGTCTGAGACCCTAACGGACCGGGTCGTACCCGTTTGCCCGTGGGCCTGAATGGGCTGAAGCACGTTTGGCCTGTTTGACCTGATGATCATAGGGGAGCGAGATTAGAGGAGATCTGAGGGTACTGGTTGCGCCACTCTCTTTACTCCCAATCACAAGCCCCCCACTTTTGTAGGGCTGTGTGAAAAACAGTTGTAGAGGAGTAGTCTGGATCTACAGGAGTAGTCTGGATCTACAGATAAGAGTGGCAAAGAGAGTTTTCTGGGGTCTTCTTGGGGTCGACGCCGAACCGAGGTGAGTTCCGGCAGCCGAGCGGCCGGTGATTCCGCAAGTGTGAACGATCAAGTCGTAATGATCCCCCAGTCACCATGGCAAGGGGTCAGCTCGGGGTGCCGAGGTTGGCAGAGATCGTTTAGGTCGGTTTTTGGGTCGTCGAGTCCAAGGCGACCTTGGCTTGTGAAAGCTACCCCTGCGCACGAGATCATCGTCGAGGATCGAGGCTTAGGGGGTCGGCTCGGATCATCGAGCCTACAGCGACTCGGCTTTGTGGAAGTTACCCCTGTGCTCGAAATCACCGCGAGGGTCGAGGCTTAGGGGGTCGGCTCAGAGCATCGAGCCTACAGTGACTTAGCTTTGTGGAAGCTACCCCTGTACTCAAAATCACCGTCGAGCATCGAGGCTTAGGGGGTCGGCACGGAGCGACGAGCCCAAGCGACTTAGCTTGTGAAAGCTACTCCTGTGCTCAAGATCACAGTCGAGCGTCGAATCTTAAGGGGGGTCGGCACGAAGCGACGAGCCCAAGCGACTTAGCTTGTGAAAGCTACCCCTGTGCTCGAGATCACAGTCGAGCATCGAGGGCGTAGGGGTTCAGAACGGAGGGACGAGCCCAAGCGATTTAGCTTGTCAAAGTTACCTCTATGCTCGAGATCACAGTCGAGCGTCGAGGCTTAAAGGGGGTCGGCACGGAGCGATGAGCCCAAGCGACTTAACTTGTTAAAGCTATCCCTGTGCTCGAGATCACGGTCGATCGTCGAGGCTTAGGGGGGCCGGCACGGAGCGACGAGCCCAAGAGACTTAGCTTGTGAAAGCTACCCCTGTGCTCGAGATCACGGTCGAGCGCCGAGGCTTAAGGGGGGTCGGCACGGAGCGACGAGCCCAAGCAACTTAGCTTGTGAAAGATACCCTTGTGATCGAGATCACAGTCGAGCATCGAGGGCTTAGCGGGTCGACATGGAGTGACGAGGCCAAGCGACTTAGCTTGTGAAAGCTACCCCTGTGCTCGAGATCACGGTCGAGCGTCGAGGCTTAAGGGGTCGGCACAGAGCGACGATCCCAAGCAACAAAGCTTGTGAAAGCTACCCCTGTGCTCGAAATCACGGTCGAACGTCCAGGCTTAAGGCGGGGTCGGCACGGAGCGACGATCCCAAATGACTTAGCTTGTGAAAGCGACCCCCATGCTCGAGATCACAGTCAAGCATCGAGGCTTAGAAGGGGTCGGCACAGAGCGACAGGTCCATGAGACTTAGCTTGTGAAAGCTACCCCTGTGGTTAAGATCATGGTCAAGCATCGAAGCTTAGGGGGGTCGGCAAGAAGCGACGAGCCCAAGCGACTTAGCTTGTGAAAGCTACCCCTGTGCTCGAGATCATAGTCGAGCGTCGAGGCTTAAGAGGGGATCGGCACGGAGCGACGAGCCCAAGCGACTTTGCTTGTGAAAGCTATCCCTGTGCTCGAGATCATAGTCAAGCATCGAGGGCATAGGGCATCGGCACGGAGCGACGAGCCCAAGCAACTTAGCTTGTGAAAGCTACCCTGTGCTCAAGATCATAGTCGAGCATCGAGGGTTTAGGGGGGTGGCATGGAGCGACGAGCCCAAACGACTTAGCTTGTGAAAGCTATCCCTGTGCTCGAGATCACAATCAGCATCGAGGGCTTAGGGGGTCGACACAGAGCGACGATCCCAAGCGACTTAGCTTGTGAAAGCTATCCCTGTGCTCGAGATCATGGTCGAGCATCGAGGCTTAGGGGGGTCGGCTCGGTACGACGAGCCCAAGTGACTTAGCTTGTGAATGCTATCCCTGTGCTTGAGATCACAGTCGAGCATCGAGGCTTATGGGGCTGGCACGGAGAGACGAGCCCAAGCGATAACTTGTGAAAGCTACCCCTATGCTCGGATCGAAGTCGTGCATCAAGGGCTTAGGGGGTCGGCACGGAGCGATGAGCCCAAGAGACTTAGCTTGTGAAAGCTACCCCTGTGCTCGAGATCACAGTCAAGCATCGAGGCTTAGGGGAACCGTTATGGCGGGAATTCTAGGAGCCGTTATAGGAACCATTTTTGCGAGAATCGAGGAGTTGTTATAGTAACCGTTTTTGCAAGAATCGAGGAGTCGCAAATCCTCTATATATACGCATCCCACACCCCCCTTTTCATTTCTCACTTTCACTCTCTCTTTAGATCCAGAGCTTCTCTATCTGGAAGTTTTCTGTCACTGTCGACGAGTTTTCTGGCGATCTTCGTGAGACTTTAATCAGGTTTGTAATTTCGATATGTCTAGGGCTCAGTCTGGCTATTTAGCCTCTACCCCCGGTAGTGGTACTCGCACCGGTCTGTCAGATTCCTCTTCTTGGGAAAGGGCCGAGAACTTGTATGCCATGCATCTGCTTCGTACTCGCAAGCTGTTTGTGGTGGAGAGTAGCTATTCGGATGAGGTGGAGCGTCCGGTCGTGGTCATCGATGACGAGGATGAGGAGGTTCAATCTGACGAAGGAATCAATGATGAGGAGGGTTCGGCCGAGGGGGTGCGCTCTGCTAAAAGTGGTAGAGTTGAGGATGAACAGGCAAAGAGGATCGGCTCTTCCTCGAGGGCATCCATCCTCAAGCTGCTAGCCACTGATTCGGAAGAAAAAGATGAAGTGTACCATGCCCAGCAGTCCGGACAAGGCGATTACTCCTCGAAAGCTAGAGGTCCCCTTCCTGCCGTAGCCATTGTCGATCCGGAAGTACCCGGAAGACGTTGGGGACTTGGTCTGCTACGGGGTACAACCCTCCTCCCCGAGCCGTGTGAAGATCAAGATGGACGGTACCCCCACCATTTTGAAACGGGAGGACCTGTCGATGATTCACACGAGCTATTTCGTTGGGAGGGAGTTCGAACTGATGGTCCCCAATGCCGATCTTAGGCCTACTAACTCTCTGGTGCCCTAGTATTGTATCTTTTCTGTGGACGCGTTCTTCTCGGGGCTGAGGCTGTCGTTCCACCCCTTCATCTGTGAGGTACTAAATTGGGCCTCGTTATGCCCGATGTAGTATGGTTTGCACTCGTGGAAGCAGATGGTGAGCTTTGTCCTACTGTGTGAGGAGGGAAAGGTGCCGCTGCTGATGAACATCTTCCGGGTGATGCTGGGTGTTAACTCATTAGGGGAGTTTGAGGGGATTTATTATGTATTGCCTCGGAGCGGGGGCAAGTTCGTGCACGGCCACGCCGACTCGATAAAGGAATGGAAAAAGAAGTATTTCGTCATCAGGAGCGAGAAGCCATGGGAAATTTTGACGCACTGGAATTTCTACAAGCTTAACTTCAAGGGCCCCAAGAAGAGAGAACTTTCGGCCGAGGAGTGGGCCTGGGTAGAGCGCCTCCGGAAGAGTAATAGCATAAGTTGGTCGTAGGTGACGGAGAGTCACATGGCCTACGTCTGACTGAGCCTTGCCTCATCTCGTATGTCTTTCATTCGTTTTTCATTATGTAGTTTTCTTTGGTGCTCATCACTTTTTAATGGATTTTCATTCAGAGATAAACCCCGAACCGATCAAGGAGAGCAGGCTCGACCTGAAGAAGAAAAAGGCAAAGCAGTCCGAGAAGGGAGAGTAGGCAGGGGCCTCTTCTAGAGCGGCTTCTGAGGGTCAGCTCGAGCCGAGGGCAAAGAGGGTGCGGTCTAGTCAGACTCGGGAGACTGCGATCGTTTCGAGCTCCAGTGCCTTGAAGGTGACGGAGGTCGTATAGGGGGGTGTCCAACCTCTCCGTGTCGATGCCCTGACAATGGTTATGGAAGAGGGACTTCAGCCTGGGGTCCCTGACTAGTCCATTCGAAAGGGGGACACTGACCGAGGGTCCCATTACCGTGGAGTTTGTGGACAAGATGGCCACGCCTCGGGATTGGCAGAGCATGAGCGCCGACACTTTCGAGTCAGCTTACATGAGGTGGGCTCAGACGAGCATGTAGGTAATTTTTGAGGCCTTGTACTCCAGTTTTCATACATTTGTTACTAAAGTGTTTTACCTCGGCTGCAGGCTTGCATGTCTGAAGCTCAGGTGATGAGGCTCCATGACCAGGAGCTAAAGTACGAGAGGAGCCAGGCCAACCGCTTCAAGCGCGAGATGATGGACCTGAAGCTCGCTTTGGATGCTTCGATGAAGCGAAAGCAGGTCCTAAAGGCTGACACGACCTCGATAGCCGATGATGGACTGTGGAAGGGTGCGGCACTGAAGAAGTTGTTTGAGGTGGAGAGGGGGTTGCTCACCTTGAAGGCCCAAGGCATGGTCATCGAGGCGCAGAACGAGGTGCACGACAAGGCGCTGAGCTACGTCAAGCACTTCTATCCGACCTTGGACCTGATGGGCTTCGATTATGATATGGAGATCAACGAGACGCCGAGGACCCCCGGGGGCGAAGCTCTAGTTGAAGGGGATACCGGAGCCGGTGATGCCGACACCGAGCTAGTTGTCGGCCTTGTCGTCACTGCCGATGCCGAGGGAGAGGTTGGCCATACGCAGTAGTTGTTTTTCTTTTTCTTTTTCTTTTGCAACCCCTATTTTCCATTTTATGTATTTTGAGTGTTATTTTCTTTTTGGAGTATTTCTCTCTTTGTATCTTTTTCTTAGACCGTATATTGGATCTTTTATTTTCAATATATTCATTTATTGGTTTTTGTCATCTTCTATTTGATCTCCTTGTTCCTGTTGTCTCTTTTTGGATCGTCTCTGTTGATAGAACTCTTATTTCTTTTTTATTATCTCCTATATTTTTTTTATTTGTTCATATCCTATTTTTAGTATTTTGTTCATTTGCTCTTGATCTCTGGATCCATTTAATCCCTATTCTATTGCCTATGGATCTTCATAATCCTAATACCCATTCATGCCCTGTTTGAATATCCTACTACCCAAACCCATTCACTAAACAACACCTAAAACCCATTTAAACCCATAACCAGACCCATTATGAACTATCCTACCCGTTAAGCCCCCCAAAACCTGATCACCCTACTGTTCAGCCGTCCCTTTCCCTATCCCCAATATTTTACTCCCTATAAGAACCCATATGCAAACCCCTGACTGTTCACCTTCCTAGAGGCCTCCTAACCTTTCTGCTCTGCCCTCGCTCACCCCGGGCTCCCCCCTGTGTGCCACTGCCTCCCCTCATCCTCGGCAGACGCAGCAGCAGCCTGAGCACCGACCCCCTGTCTCTCGTTCTCTCCCTGCCGTCGCGACGCAAACACCGCAGTAGCAACAGCACACCGGCGTGTTCCTCTCCTCCCGTCATAGTCAGAGCAGCAACAGCGAGCAGTGTTCGCTGCATCACCGTCTTCCGTGCACAGCTGTGGTCCCCTTGGCTGTGCGTGTGTTGGTTCGTGTGGATTCCGTTGTTCGGGTGGTTGTGTGCGAGTGTTGTTTTTGGTTCGTGGGATCTCAAGTTGTTCGTGTGTTCGTTGTGGTTCGTGGCTGGTCGTTCATTGTGTTCGTTTGCCTGGGAATACGTTCCCGTTATTCTTGCTTTGCACCATTTCATCGTCAGTTATAAGGCAAGTAACTTGTATTCTTTTCTTTGTGTAATACAAGTACTAAATACAGCCTGTAGTGTAGTTGGGTTCTAGAGACAATTTGTGTGTGAATCCTCTGTTATATATTGTCTCTATTTTGTTGATTCGACCATAGTTACCTCACGACGTACATGACATGAAACAACAAGGGATGATCACTTTTTGTATGTATATATGCAAGCTATTTTGTGATATCGGGAGCTTGATGTGTTATTTGTGCTATACTTATCGTGGAATTGCAAAGACCCTATACCATGTTGTCTGGACATCTAGTACACTATATTTCATGTGTTGGCTATGATTTGGACAATTTCCGTATGATCTATGTTGATTTGTGCATGAGGAATAATTCTGTATTTTCTGTTACTTTACTTTTGATCAGTATTTTAGACCCTTTTAAGGTCAGTATATGAAAATATTTTGTGAACATGAACTGCAGAGAGTCCTGTCTACTTTCCAACCCTTATGACAGATCTCAGTTTCGATTTATGGTTTGCGATTTATGTCTATTTCAAAAGAGTTGTAACACCCCGAATCCCAAATACAACTGAATTCGAGTTCCACAGGATCTTTTCACTTCTCTTCGTAAAATTTTACAAGGAAATAAAACTTTACTTTACATTAGAGTTACATTTACATTAACATTTATACAGCGGAAGCAAATTTTACATCAATGAATGAAATACAACAACAGTTGAATAATCTTTAAGCATCAGGTCTTCTTTAGTCTTTTTCATGTGCTTTACCTTGCAAAGAAACTGTGGGCACGTCTGTTCATTCAATTAACGAAATATTATACACGGCCATCCTCGCTATGCCGAAAACAGTATAATGATTCTCAATACCCAACAAACCACAAACTTGTTCACAAACAAAGCTAAATGGACTATCCTATTGATGTCGTATTGTGAATGTGCACATAGTCCTTAATGCAATTATTACTGTTATATGACACTAATGCGCACTTGTTCAGAGTCTATGCAGCCCATACTACATAGGTCCGAGGGTAAGCCTTTAACCGTTCTTCATCTTGTAGGGTTCAATCCCTCGCCATGACTTAATCTACTACTGTAACTATGGTAAGTATCCTAGATGTTCTATGACCTACAAAATCATGTCTAGGGACCCTGGAGAGAATCCCAATGCACTGTCACATGACTCATCATGCAGGCATCCTGTGGTAATTCACCTCCTACCATAGACATGACACCACCCGCAGTCACCAAACACCCCACGAGCATCGCCACCGGGACGGTATTCTGGAGCAGTATCCACGTCCTACCCATAATGCATCATGGGACATCCTGTGAATACTCTTACGCCGCCAATCAAATGGTCCTCATACTCAATATTTTTCTCTTATTTTCATCACATCTTCCTTATGTATCTAATCCTTATTTTAATTGAATTATGAACAAAATCAATCCCTTAGGGTTAGCACTCCCACTATACCGGTCTTATTCATTCATTTCACATGACCCAACTCTTGGTCTTTTCATTTCAAATTTCATCTCAGCATTTATTTTATTGCCGGTATAAGGCTTAGCTACACCCTAGTTCTTAATTTCAACTCATAATTACAACATTGAGTTTTTCATACTTATAAGTTCTCTTTTTCATGATTAACAATAATTTTCATTTCATGTTCACATCACTTGTATATTCATAAATTCATCAAGTCATTCAATTTTCCATTTCATGTGCACATCATGCATAAACAAATAATTACAATAAGACAAACTCAAATAGTTTATTCTTTCCACAATCTTTCTTAATTTTATTTTAATCAACACTAACCTTTATTTAATTCTCCTACTAATGTTCGTTTCATTTATCTAATTCAAAGGCATAAAGTCGTATTCTCATTCATAAACAATACTTAATTTAACAGTGAGAGTCCATAGCTAACACACTTGAATCTTCTTTCTTCCAAAAATTATCCTTTATCTCCTAATATAATTTCCCAAAAAATAGATTACTTTTATAGTTAACGAAAATATAATTTTCTATGGCATTCTACCTAATTTTCACCTCTAACTCATTTTTACTTTGTCTAAATAGTGTTCAAATACTTTTCACAAGATCTACATATTTTTAGAATAATTGTAGTATTTTTTTTGGGATTTTTAAAAGTCAAAAAATTCGATTTTATACTTAAAAAATAAAAAAAATGTCAAGTTTGCCGATAGCCTGATTCGAACCTGCGACCTGGACCAAGTAAACCGCCACTGCAAGCCAATTGGGCTAAGGTGCCTATGCGATATGAAAGGGGGTTTTAGTGGGATAAGTTTGCTCTCGGATTTTGGGTTTTTTTACTCAAAAAAATGAAATAAAATGCACGGCATGGGTTTCGAACCCGAGACCTGAGGGGTCTGACCACGGCTACAGTAAAAGCCACCGCACCGCTAGCCACTTGGTCTAAGGGACCATATTGTCTCAAAGAACAATGGGTTGTTTATAACACAGTTCTCTGCTCATTTCTAAATTTTATAAATCTCAAAATGATTTTGTTTCCTTTTCTTCTCTTTTGAAAACAAAAAGCTCCAGATTTTACCAAACATGAATTTACAGTAAACGAGTATTTTTATAACTATTATTTACTTTATAAAACATTTATTTTGGCCCTACTTTATGTTTTATGTCCATAATTTTGACTTTTAGAACAAACACCATATTTTTTCATAACTTAGAGTTAAATTTCTGCAATTACTATATTTCATTGTTCTTTTATTCATTAACCACCTACAATAATTTAGAGACAATTTCTCATCTTTCTACAACAAAGAAACTTTATTTTAAGCAATCAGTTACACAAAAAGGCATTTAATTCAACTAGTTGTCTCATAAGCACAAATTTTATCATAGCATTCAATTAGAACATGTAGCACAACAATATGGTGATTTCTAGCACTTCAATTCACAATTCATCCATTAGCAATCATTCTATCAAACATTCTCTAAGTTACCATTTCATTTTTAATTAAACAAGCATGGTTCCAATTTCCACTAATTGATTCATAATAATTTCATTAAATCATCCCTAGCATGGCATCTAGTTCTAGAAGTTTGAAAAACACCCACCTATTGGAGAAAACGAAATGAAAAGCTCCTAGAGTCTCCTATAATGCAAGAAAGTAGCATTCTCGTCCTAGATTGTGTTGCAAGATGCTCCTTTTCCTTGCTCCTTGGTGCAACCCGAGCCTCCTCCTTGTGCTTGATGATGGGCCGGCCTCCTTTTGGAATGAACACAAACAAATATGCACACTCAATCTTTTACTCACTTAAACTTCTCAATCTTTTTCTCACTAGCCTTTTCTTCTCTTAGCAATTTGTTGTGCATAAATAAGAAGAAACTAGGGGTATTTATACACTTTTAGGATGAGATTGAATGGATAGGATTAATCAAGGAGTTAGAGATCAGGGATCAAGATGAAAAGGGAAGTTGTAGCAACTTCCATGATCTCAATAACTACCCCTCAACTCAACTACACTCCTCCACTCCTCTCTAGCCACATCCGGCCTCCTTTTGGGTGTGCAATGCACGTGTCCCAACTAGTGTCCCCTATTTAAAGTTGTACAAATTCAATTAATCAATTGTCCACTAATTATCTCTACATAACAAGTTGTGACAATTAAAGATTAATTAAGTTTGTGGGCCTCAAAATAGTGGGTTTTAGGCTCATGGGCTATTTGATAAAATATTTAATTATTAGAGTGGGCTTAAAATTAAAAACATGTTTAGGCTTTATAAAATAGGCTTTTAGAAAGATAAAGAGAAAGAAAGAAATAATTGTCCATGTTATAAAAGATAATTTTATAAGAAAATATGCATACAAAATTTTGCACGTGCACAACACGTGAAAATCAACATTTCTCATTGAATGAAAATTCAGGATATTACAACACTCCCTCCTTAGAATAGTTCCGTCCCCGAAACTACAATTAAAAAGTGAGAAAACAAAACAAAATAAAAATGAAAGAAAATACAAATCAAACAAAGAGTTCGGGATGATCCTTCATTATCCTCTCCTCAGATTCCCAAGTAGCCTCTTCAACCAAGTGGTTTCTCCATACTACCTTGACCATCGGTATCGTCTTATTCCTCAAGACTTTCTCTTGACGATCAACAATCTCAACTGGAAGCTCAATGTAACTCAGATCCAACTGCAAACCCTCCGGCACTTCAGGCAAATGATGACTCGGATATGAAATGTAACTTCTCAGCATAGACACATGAAAGACATTGTGTACCTGAGATAACTCTTTCGGTAACTTAAGCTGGTAAGAAGTTTTCCTGATCCTTTTCAATATCTTATACGGGCCTATGAACCTCGGGGCTAACATTCCACCCTTGCCAAAGCGGATCACGCCTTTGATCGGCGATACCTTAAGAAAGACAAAGTCACCAACCTCAAATTCAAGGTCCCTCCTCTGGTTGTCTGCATAGCTCTTCTGCCTATTCTGAGCATCCACCAACCACTTCTTGATCAGATCAATCTTTTCAGAGGTCTGCTGCACAATCTCAGGCCCAAACATCTGACGCTCCCCAACTTCAAACCAACAGAAAGGCGTTCTGCACTTCCTGCCATACAGAGCTTCGTACGGTGCCATCCCCATGCTAGTCTGAAAACTGTTGTTGTAGGCAAACTCCACCAGAGCTAAATGCCTTTCCCAACTGCTTCCAAAGTCTAGTACATAGTACCGAAGCATGTCTTCAACAATACGTTGACTCTCTCGGTTTTCCCATCGGTCTGAGGATGAAAGGCAGTGCTGAAGTCCGTTTTGGTACCTAAAGCTGTCTGAAGACTCCTCCAGAAATGCAAAGTAAACCGTGCTTCTCGATCAGACACAATGGTCAACGGAACACCATGAAGCCTAACGATCTCACCAACATACATCTCGTCCAACTTGTCCATCAAAATGGTGAGTTTCATCGCCAAGAAGTGAGCGAACTTGGTTAGTCGATCGACTATAACCCAAATCGCATCATTGCCCTTTGAACTCTTGGGCAAACCCGTAATGAAATCCATACTGATGTTATCCCACTTCCATTCCGGAATAGGTAACAGTTGCAATAGACCTCCGGGTTTCTGAGTCTCGGCTTTGACTTGCTGACAAATCTCACATCTCGACACAAATTCAGCCACACTCTGCTTCAAACTTGACCACCAGAAATGTTGTTTAATGTCCTTGTACATCTTGGTACTCCCAGGATGAATTGACGAAAGAGTAGCATATGCCTCCTGAAGAATACTTTCTTTCAAGTCTGACTGATACGGAACACACAGCCTCTCTCCAAACCACAGCACTTCATCCCTGATTTGAAATTGGGCAACCTGCCTGCAACAACCTGCTCCTTCATCTTCTGAGTCTCTGCATCTTCCGTCTGACTTGCAATGATCCTTCCATTCAGCGTAGGCTGAAGCCTCAACTGAGCTAAGAATGCTCCCAAGCCTTGCAAGACAACTTCAATACCAGCCCGATCCAACTCCTCTGCAAGATGCCTCTGAGTCGTAATCAAACTGGCCAAACTGCTCTTGCGGCTACGTGCATCAGCAACAAGATTAGCCTTCCCAGGATGATACTTGATCTCAGGATGCATGTCCTCAAAAACTTCCAGCCATCTCTGCTGCCTCAGATTCAGATCCTTTTGCTGATAGATGTATTTCAAGCTCTTGTGGTCTGTGTACATATTCAGCTTCTCACCAAACACATAGTGTCTCCATTGCTTTAAGGCAAAGATAATCGCAGCCAACTCCAGATCATGATTCGGATAATTCTTCTCATGCGGTCTTAGTTACCTAGACCCATAAGTGATTACTTTCCCTTCTTGCATTAAGACACAACCAAGCCCACGATGTGAAGTATTGCTGTAAACATCATACTCAACACCTGCTCTAGGCAACGCCAAAATAGGTGCGGTAGTCAGCTTCTCTTTCAACTCCTGAAAGCTTGCCTCACACTGCTCGGTCCACTTGAAGTTTACATTCTTCTTGGTCAAACTAGTGAGCGGTACGGCTAGCTGAGCATAACCCTAAATGAATCTCTTGTAATATCCCGCCAATCCAAGAAAACTCCTGATTTTCTTCACTATAGTATATCTTGCCCAATCTCTCACTGCCTCTATCTTCTGATGATCAGTTGCCACTCCCTCCTTAGAAAGGATGTGACCTAGGAATGCCACTTCAAATTTTCAGAAATCACACATGGATAACTTAGCATACAACTCCTGCTCCTGAAGCTTCCTCAAAACTGCTTCCAGATGCTCCATGTGCTCCTCCTCCGACTTGGAGTACACAATAATATCGTCGATAAACACCACGACGAAAGAATCAATGAACGACCTTAGAACTCTGTTCATCATGTCCATGAAGATTGCAGGTGCATTTGCCACTCCAAACGATATAACTAAGAATTTGTAATGTCCGTGTCGAGTTCTGAACACAGTCTTATGCACGTCTTCAGCTTTCAGTCGAACTTGATGATATCCTGATCGAAGATCTATTTAGGAGAAAACAGTTGCTCCTTGTAGATGATCAAACAAGTCATCAATTCGTGGAATAGGATACTTATTCTGAATAGTGACCTTATTCAGCTCTCAGTAATCGATGCACATTCTCATTGATCCATCATTCTTTTTTACCAAAAGCACCGGCGCTTTCCAAGGTGACGCACACGGTTGAATAAAGCCTTTCTCCAACAGTTCCTCAATCTGCTGTTTGATCTCATCCTATTTCACAGGCGCCTTCCTGTACGGTGTCTTAGAAATAGGTGCACTCCCTAGCTGAATAGTGATTCTGAACTCTAGATCACGATGCGGGGGTAACCCAGGCAAATCTTCCAAGAACACAGTCGGATAATCCTGAACCACCAGAATTTACTGCACTTCTACATGAACATCCTTCTTGCAGATAGCTGCCACCAGACCAGAACATCCCCTCTTCCCTTGGAAAGTGACTCCAGGTTCACCTGGAGCCTTCACTGTTACTTCTTTGGTCGTGCACTCGATGCTCGCACTATACACCGACATCCAATCAATGCCAATGATAATATTGACTCCCAAGACATTCAGCTCGATTAGATCAATTCCAAAAATTATATCTCCATCACGATATCGCAGTCTGCATAGTACCGATCAGTGGTTAAAGTCTCTCTTGATGGAGTAGCTACTGCTAAAATCTTGCCTGGAAAGACTTTCGGTTCGACTCCCAGAACTTTAGCAAATTTAGGTGATACAAAGTATGAGAGGACCCATTATCGAACAAAACAACAACTTTCTTTTCATTCAAATAAAGTTCTCCTGTTACATAACACACACTCGTTACATAACAGTGTACTGAATAAGCCGGAAAAAGAGACAACAGAAAAAGAAACATTCCTAAACACCCTCACTCGTACCAGTGATGATGTGATCCACCTCATCAGCGTCAGCTTCAATCAAGGCAAATACTCACCCCTGCTAGTACGGCTTCTTCCCAGCCTGCTGAGTTGGTCCATTACGGACGACATCCTGCAGTTTGGGGCAATGAGACTTGTAGTGGCCTGTCTCTCCATCGTTGAAACAAGTCACAGAAGGTCTCACCCAAGTATTCCCGGGTCTTCCCGCCACCTGAATAGCGTTCGCACCCGTAGGCTTGAACCTTTGAGCCGGCGGCTGTCCCCTGACATTTCCAGCAACTGTGGGTCTCTTCCCCACATTCCAGTTGTTCTTCTGATTCTGAACAGCGTGGAACTGCTCCATGTCTCCCTCCGTGGCTGCCGCTCGTTTGATTTGTCAAACCTTCTGATATTGAGGGGTATCATCCTAGATCTCAGACTTGGCCTCAACCCATGCTCGAATTTTCGAGCCTTCTTTGCCTTGTCCATCACCTATTCGGGTGCATATCTTGAAAGCTGAGTGAATCTTATCTCATACTCCCTAACCGACATGCCGCCCTGCTGCAGCACCAGAAACTCCATGGCCTTCTTCTCCTGGACGTCTTAGGGGAAATAATGACTGTGGAATTCCTCCAAGAATTCCTCCCAGCCAAGAGCAACATCTCCCATCGTCCGCTTCATCGACGACCACCACACAGCCGCATCCTTCTCGAACTGCAATGCAGCCAGCTTCACCATGCTGCCCTCCGGAGTCTCCAAGACTTCGAAGATAGACTCTACCTGCCGGATCCAATTTTCAACTGTGTCAGGGTCCGACTTCCCCTCAAATACCAGTGGTTTCATCCGCTTGAATGATTCTGCGAGTTTGATTGCTTCGGGTACTGGATTCGCAGGTACCCTACCTTGATTCTGATTCATGGCAACGGTATTGATTGTCTGATAGACCCTCGCTAGCTCCATTTTCAAGTCCAGGCCTTCTCCATTTCGAGCTCCTCTTCTAGCCATGTTCTGATGCAAAAGATCCATTAAATTCGAAGTATAAAACATGAACTTTTAAGTCAACTTTTCATTTCATTGAATTTCAAACTTTATACATTCGAGTTTAAAACATTTCTGACATCAAATGAAAGCAGTAGAAGATACAACAGTCGAGCTCATACAGTTCCTCTTGGCTTCTCGAAGCTCTCCCTGTATTTCCTCCACTTCCTCCTTCAATACATCGTACATGTTTTTTCTCTTCTTATGTTCCCAAACACGATGACTGAGAATTGCAATATCATCCTTGCGCCTTGCCAACTGAGTCTTCAGTAGCCCGTCTCTCTCCCGTTGAGTCTCTACCTGCCTCTGAAGAGACACAATGAGACTACTCGGAACTGGTTCTTCCTCGTCAGAGGAGTCATCAGATGAATCTAGAGGTGGAGTGATCTCTCGGGACTCAGGCCATTCCTCTTCCAATTCTTCAGGATCCTCTTCTTCTGAATCAGCTTGCCCGGGGTAGTAATCCTCCTCAACGATGTGCCAATTGTCATCTCCAGCATGGGTCGAAGTGGTCCGCCATCTTAGAGAAAAGAGGAGAAGAAGCATAAATCATAGAGCAACACAAATGTAAGCGACTTACGTTTAAATCTCTAGACTCAACACACGCTCTAAAGTCCACTTCCAGGGTGTCGTTCCTTATAAATTTGTACTACATGGAAGCGTGGCTCTGATACCACTCTGTAACACCCCGAATCCCAAATACAACTGAATTCAATTTCCGCAGGATCTTTTCACTTCTCTTCGTACAATTTTACAAGGAAATAAAATATTACTTTACATCAGAGTTACATTTACATTAACATTTATACAGCGAAAGCAAATTTTACATCATTGAATGAAATACAACAATAGTCGAATAATCTTTAAGCATCAGGTATTCTTTAGTCTTTTTCATGTGCTTTACCCTACATAGAATCTGTGGGCACATCAATTTATTCAACTGATGAAATATTATACACGGCCATTCGCTCTATGCCGAAAACAGTATACTGATTCCCAATACTTAACAAACCACAAACTTGTTCACAAACAAAGCAAAAGGGACTATGCCTATTGATATCGTGTTGTGAATGTTCACTTATTCCTAATGCAATTATTACTATTATATGACACTAATGCGCACTTGTTCAGAGTCTATGCAGCCCATACTACATAGGTCAGAGGGCAAGCCCTTAACCGTTCTTCATCTTGTAGAGTTCAATTCCTCGCCATGACTTAATCTACTACTGTAACTACGATAAGTATCCTAGATGTTCTATGACCTACGAACTCATGTCTAGGTGCCCTGGAGAGAATCTCAACGCATTGTCACATGACTTATCATGCAGGCATCCTGTGGTAATTCACCTCATACCATAGGCATGACACCACCTGCAGTCACCAAACACCCCACGAGCATCGCCACCGGGACGGTACTCTGGAGCAGTATCCACGTCCTACCCATGATGCATCATGGGACATCCTGTGAATACTCTCACGCAGCCAATCCAGTGGTCCTCATACTCGATATTTTTCTCTTACATTCATCACATCTTCCTTATGTATCTAATCCTTACTTTAATTGAATTATGAACAAAATCAATCCCTTAGGGTTAGCACTCCCACTATACCGGTCTTATTCATTCATTTCACATGACCCAACTCTTGGTCTTTTCATTTCAAATTTCATCTCAGTATTTATTTTATTGCCGGTATAAGGCTTAGCTACACCCTAGTTCTTAATTCCAACTCATAATTAGAACATTGAGTTTTTCATACTCATAAGTTCTATTTTTCATGATTAACAATAATTTTCATTTCATGTTCACATCACTTGTATATTCATAAATTCATCAAGTCATTCAATTTTCATTTCATGTGCACATCATGCATAAACAAATAATTACAAAAAGACAAACTCAAATAGTTTATTCTTTCCACAATCTTTCTTAATCTGATTTTAATCAACACTAACCTTTATTTAATTCTCCTACTAATGTTCGTTTCATTTATCTAATTCAAAGGCATAAAGCCGTATTTTCATTCATAAACAATACTTAATTTAACAGTGAGAGTCCATAGCTAACACACTTGAATCTTCTTTCTTCCAAAAATTATCCTTTATCTCTTAGTATAATTTCTCGAAAAATAGATTACTTTTATAGTTAACGAAAATACAAATTTCTATGGAATTCTACCCAATTTTCACCTCTAACTAATTTTTACTTTGTCTGAATAGTGTTCAAATATTTTTCACAAGATCTACATATTTCTAGAATAATTGTAGTATTTTTTTGGGATTTTAAAAAGTCAAAAATTCGATTTTAACCTTAAAAAAAATGTCAAGTTTGCCGATAGCCAGATTCGAACCTGTGACCTGGACCAAGTCAACCACCACCGCAAGCCAATTGGGGTAAGGCGCCTATGCGATATGAAAGGGGGTTTTAGTGGGATAAGTTTGCTCTCGGATTTTGTGTTTTTTTTTACTCAAAAAAATGAAATAAAATACAGGGCATGGGTTTCGAACACGAGATCTGAGGGGTCTGACCATGGCTACAGTAAAAGCCACCGCATCGCTAGCCACTTGGTCTAAGGGACCAGATTGTCTCAAAGAGTAATGGGTTGTTTATAACCCAGTTCTCTGCTCATTTCTAAATTTTATACATCTCAAAATGATTTTGTTTCTTTTTCTTCTCTTTTGAAAACAAAAATCTCCAGATTTTACCAAACATGAATTTAGAGTAAACGAGTATTTTTATAACCATTATTTACTTTATAAAACATGTACTTTGGCCCTACTTTATGTTCTATGTCCATAATTTCGACTTTGAGACCAAACACCATATTTCTTCATAACTTAGAGTTAAATTTCTACAATTACTATATTTCATTGTTCTTTTATTCATTAACCACCTACAATAATTTAGAGACAATTTGTCATCTTTCTACAACAAAAAAACTTTATTTTAAGCAATCAATTACACAAAAAAGACATTTAATTCAACTAGTTGTCTCATAAGCACAAATTTTATCATAGCATTCAACTAGAACATGTAGCACAACAATATGGTGATTTCTAGCACTTTAATTCACAATTCATCCATTAGCAATCATTCTATCAAACATTCTCTAAGTTACCATTCCATTTTTAATTAAACAAGCATGGTTCCAATTTCCACTAATTGATTCATAATAATTTCATCAAATCATCCCTAGCATGGCATCTAGTTCTAGAAGTATGAAAAACACCCACCTATTGGAGAAAACAAAATGAAAAGCTCCTAGAGTCATCTAGAATGCAAGAAAGTAGCCTTCTCCTCCTAAATTGTGTTGCAAGATGCTTCTTTTCCTTGCTCCTTAGTGCAACCCGAGCCTCCTCCTTGTGGTTGATGATGGGCCGGCCTCCTCTTGGAATGAACACACACACAAATATGCACACTCAATCTTTTACTCACTTTAACTTCTCAATCTTTTTCTCACTAGCCTTTTCTTCTCTTAGCAATTTGTTGTGCATAAATAAGAAGAAACTAGGGGTATTTATACACTTTTAGGATGAGATTGAATGGATAGGATTAATCAAGGAGTTAGAGATCAGGGATCAAGATGAAAAGGGAAGTTGTAGCAACTTCCATGATCTTAATAACTACCCCTCAACTCAACTCCACTCCTCCACTCCTCTCTAGCCACATCCGGCCTCCTTTTGGGTGTGCAATGCACGTGTCACAACTAGTGTCCCCTATTTAAAGTTGTACAAATTTCATTAATCAATTGTCCACTAATTATCTCTACATGACAAGTTGTGACAATTAAAAGATTAATTATGTTTGTGGGCCTCAAAATAGTGGACTTTAGGCTCATGGGCTATTTAAAAAAATATTTAATTATTAGAGTGGGCTTAAAATAAGAAAACAAGTTTAGGCTTTATAAAATAGGTTTTTTAGAAAGATAAAGAGAAAGAAAAAAAAATTGACCCCGTTATAAAAGATAATTTTATAAGAAAATATGCATACAAAATTTTGCACGTGCACAACACGTGAAAATCAACATTTCTCATTAAATGAAAATTCAGGGTATTACAATAGTGGTGTAGAGAGATTTTCAGATTTTGTTTTCTATTAATTCTGAAAAATAATCTATTTTTATCATGATATTAACAGTATTATTTTGATCCAATATTTTTCTGAGTATAACTAGACCTGATTGGGATTAACCCAGAATTTTTGTTGATTTAATTAATGAGTTTTACCAACTATTCTATACCTATAAACAACTACTATACTAGCGAATTTTTCTTGCTGTTCAGTAAAGAACCTAATTTTCGACCTGATTCTTCTTGCTATCTCTAAAATATTTGTGAATATGAAAGTTAGCCCACTGTATCTATTTTATCATCCTTTTGACGGATCTGGATTTCGATTTGTATTTTGTGAGATATTTCTGTTTTAGTACAGCAGTGTTTGTGATTCCAGATTTGCATAACTACTGTAACTTGATGTTTTCTGATTTTACTTGACTATTTTAGTTAAGTTGGAAAATTATGAAACTTTATTTTCTGGTACTAAACATACTAGGGAATACCCCAAATTTTTCGTGGTTTTAATTATTAAGTTTCATGCTATTTTCCTGTTCTTGAATAGAAACTTCTTATTTCTGGCTGAACACATTTTCTGGATTCAAACCTGTTTTGAGGCTTATTTTTGTGAAATACCATATGACTTATATATATTTTCTGGATTCGGCCGGGAGTCTATTTTCCAGATTTTCTGACGGATCCAAGTTTGCATGTTTGTAGCAACGGAAATTCCAGATTTAGTACATTACTGTCCTGCTGTCATGAACTAGAATTTTCGTTGTTCTATCCTTTTATGAGTTATTTTTCACCTATACATATCTATTCTCCAACCTGAACCTATTACATGTTTATGGGATATTATTCTTTCTCTGTTTTGTGACACATACAAGCCTGTTTGATAATAATAACAAAATAACTAAGCCTGGGTTATAGGGAAAGATCTAGTAGTGGAAAATATAAAGATGTGTACTGAGAAGATGACCCATGTCCTGCCTGTTACGTGTTCATGACTACATGATTCACGATCCTGTTACCTGACTGCATACTTCCCTATTGGAAGGTATACTCGGAAGGGAACCGCTAGGTTCTACCTGTAACTGTTTACCTGATTACTAGACTGCATACTTCCCTATAGGAAGGTGTACTCGGAAGAGAGCCACTAGGTTCTACATGTTCCTGTTTTTTCCTATTATTCCTGATCCCTGAGTACACGGCCCTATGGACTCCACTACGAAATCTAAATGTAACTTGTTTTAATTTAGCAACCATGTAGTAAAACCTGGGATGCATGAAGTGCTACCTAGATAGTAATAATACAAGACTTGACATGACATAACCTGATTACCTGTATCTGTTCCTGATTACCTATTACCTGATTACTTGATACCTGTATACCTGTATACCTGTTTACCTGTTCACCTGCTTGCATGACACTTGACACCTGTTACCTGTACCTGTTAGTATATCATGTTACTTGATTTTGTTTCTTGATTCATGTGAGTTATCTTGCTCTGTTATATCTATACCATGCTATGTTTGTTTCTGCTATTATTCTGTTTTGGTTATTTTTTCCCTGTACTTATATCCTGCACTACAAGTGATCCGTAACTTGCATTGACGAGAATCTTGTTTCTTTTTCTTTTTTCCTGCAAATTTTAAATTGCAGATCAGGGTGATCAGTTGCCGGATGGAGTTGGCGATATGAGATATTAGTTGCTGGAGTTCCTGCTTTAATTATTATTTTCCTGTTACTTGATTAGATTAAATGTACTTGATTACTTGGATTTATTTGTATTTGGGCAATGTGACCCATGATTATTGACTTGTTCAGATCTGGTTAATTTGAGATTAATATATTTTGTTTCAAGTAATCTTGTTTGTATTTTGATTCATATATGCACGCATGGTTGAATTTTTTTGCTTTCGACTCTGATTATTCTTGTGCAATATTGTAAAGATCCTTACAGCTTATGGATGATGAAAATTATTCGCTGGGCTTAGTCATGTATCCGTATTGCGTATTCTCTTTTTAGGAAGCGGGGCGTGATAAGGTTTTTAGTGGTATCAGAGCGCAAGTTTGGCTATTGTATTTGTTGCATATATATTAGACAAGCTTGGCTCGATCTAGGATTGGCTCAACATTACACAGACCATGCATACATAAATGAATTATAATCAACTTTGATCTGGATGCTAACTGTTTTTGGTTTGTGCAGACCATAGCTCGTAGAGGTTCGACTTCTCGTTCTCAGAATAATCAGCCTGGGATTGAGGCTGTCACCATGTGTTAGAACGGCTGATCAATATGTAGCAGAACCATAGTGACTTGGTGATGGGTACTTTGGAAACTGCTCGAATTCTGCCGCCTGCTGTGCCTATGCATGCAGCTCTTCCTTCTCGTCCGGGTACATTCACAGACTTTATGAGGCTGCATCCCGACAGGTTTTCAGGCACTGAGATGCCTTTGGAGGCTTAACAGTGGTTGATCCGGACTGAGCAACTGCTTTTGGCGGCAAGAGTTGCAAATGCTGATAGAGTGGATGTGGTAGCCATCCAGCTGGTGGACTTGGCTCATATTTGGTGGAGGTCCGAGTCCGAAAGGCTCGAAAGACCGATCACTTGGGCGACTTTGACTAGGAGCTTCTTGGAGAAGTTCTTCCCTAGCAGCACTAGAGTTGAAATGGAGCAACAGTTCCTAGCCCTAAAACAGGTTGGTCGTTACTTCTAGTAATAAAATTTTATTACATATTGTCTATGCAATGTTATAGCATGAGACTTTCTTGAAACAGGGCTTCAGGTCTGTGGATGAGTATGCAGCTGAATTTACAAGACTTAGCCGCTTTGCAGCCGTTCTTGTGTCCAACGAAGAGGATAGCGCGAGATATTAAGGTGCAGCTTGTCTCTCTCCGCTTGTGTACTTATGCTGAGGCTCTCGAGATAGCTCGAGCTCAGGAGCAGGCTCGTGGTGGATTGGCTCCTTCTCAGCTGACTGTTCCGGACTCTGTTGTTGCTAGGCCTTCTGGTGCTCCAATTCGGAGGCCTGTTCCCGCCCATCCTGCTAGGGTAGCTCCCTACTCTTCTGCTAGTTCCCAGAGGGTTGGTTTCTGTGACTTCGGTCAGTTGGCTGGGCATGATCCTAGGGAATGTAGGCACGCCAATCGCCGATGCTTCAGATATGGCGCTACTGACCATTAAGTGCGAGATTGTCCTCAGTCGCAGCAGCACTTGGCTCTTCCAGCCAGGAGTCCAGTTTAGCAGGTTGTCCCGGCTCGTGGTCCGGTCAGGCCACCCCTTCCTCCGCAGCACCAGATTGTCAGTCAGAGGACCGCTGCCCCCAGGGGAGGTCAGGCTTTCAACCTGACTGCTGCTGATGCTGAGTCAGCAGAGGGTGTTGTTGCAAGTATATTTTGCTTTTTGTTGTTTTGTTGTTCCTTTTTTGTTTCTTTTCATTTCTCTTGCCTTTGTTCTTTCATGTTATCTTCCTACATTGTTTTCCTCACCCCTGTTCAACCATTCCTTGTTCCCTTGTCTTTTGATTCTATCTTAGGTGTCGTCCTTGTACGCTCTTTCCCTGCTCATGTTCTTTTTGATTCCGGGACAACCCAGTCTTTTGTCCCCTCTCGATTTGTGGCTCACCATTAGTTGGATTGCAGCATCATGTCTAAGGCTTGGAACATTGTGATAGGTGGTGGAGTTGTCATTTGTTCCCGGGAGTGCAGACAGTGGCCCGTTATTATTGGTAGCGCAGATTTCAAGGCAAACTTGATTGTAATTGGGAAATCAGGATTCGACGTTATTCTCGGTATGGATTGGTTGGATGAGTCCCACGCCATTATTGATTGCCGTGCCAAGACAGTTGTGTTCCGGACTCCAGATCGCGCAGAGTTTGAGTTCCATGCCGGGGAGATGTTCCTTGGCCAAGCTGAGACCGCTTTTGACCAGGAGCTTTGGGCGATGGAATTGCTTTCAGGCTGTGAGGGTGCGCCTCTAGTAGTGCGGGGTTTCCTGGATGTTTTTCCAGAGGAGTTGTTGTAACCCCTGTTTTCCTAAAAACGTATTTTTGTGTATTTTCTGTATTTAAAATTTTCGTAAATTGTTTTTTTACCGTTTTCAAAATTCTTTGTCAATATGTATTCTTGACTCTTCTATTAAAATTCAATTTTTCGATCAATAATTTTATTGTAACTATAATCTGTGAATTTTACATTGTAATACAATTCTTATTTTTGTATTTATTACTCTTATTATTATTATTACAGTTATTATTGTTATTATTATTATTAATTTTGGCTGGTTATTGAAAATCCATTTCTATGTGCTAATTGTATGTGTATCTATTTTAAATAAATTATACTAGTATAATGCACGAGCGATGCACTCCTTAATAAAAAAAATTAAAAATAAAAAATCTGACATAGTGAAGACTCGAACCTAAAACCTCCTCCATATTAGTTATGTACATGCGTTGCACGTGTTGATAGATTGACAAATGACACTAAGGCCTTCAATCATGCTTTTATTAAAAGTAAATAGATAGTTCCTACATACATAGAGGTTCCATTACATTACAAATCTGATATGTGGTAATATAGAGGGCAACATAACAACTCATTATATTGTTCATAAAAAAGACTTAGTGTCATTTATTAAACCTCATATTGTTCCATTACCAATCTGATGTATGGGCTAATCATTAATAAATTCATAAAAAGACTTACCTCAAACTGATAAAGGATTTAAATGTTGAATAGCAACAAAATTAGATTTGCATGCATGTGAAAATATCTGTACATGTAACTGCATGGACACTCTTTGAACTGGTCCAGCACTGCCGACACGGTGCAAACTGCCAAACCCAACTACAAAGCATTCTTGTATGTCTCAAATTTAATGCAGTCTCCAACACCAAGTTTCAGAGCCGCATATCTCCTTCAGGAACATGTCTGTGAAAGAAGAAAAAAATAGTACATCAAACTACATCTTTGATTTCCCTAGGAGTAATGAGTAATCATTTCATAATATGTACGTCTCTTGTCTCCTTTCTTTCAAAACAGTGACTTATCATAAATTGCAAAAATGTTACTAAAAGTAATTACTGCATGCATCCAAACCAAATGATCAATAATATCACATGGAACACAACAACATATGAACCTCAAACTGAAACAAATGAAGCAAACAAAAATTGAAACCTACTGCACATGGCTTTACTGAACCTCCCCCCCGGGCATCATAAATATTTTCAATTTGGAACACTATGATTCCAGAGGTACACACACACTCTGTACCTGTATATGTTCAATAATGTTGATAGTTATCTATCTATAATTGTCTGGCATTTGGCAACCATTTAGAATTCATCATCACCTATATAAGGCGGTAAACTGAATCAATTAACAATAACAAATAACATTTTAAAAGAAGAATGAAATACTACCAAAATCATTTGACCAAGTAAAATACAGTACATATAAGGATAGATTCAAGGATCTGTAATTTGGAGTAGAAAGTACTATAAGTAAAAAAAATGAACAGCTAAGAATCTAGCTGTTGGGTATTTGATGCTCTGAATGTGTGTACAGTATTCTATCGCCAAATTTGACTCCCTTTCTCAGTATTTTGAGTGTTTCTTTCAATCCAAAGAAAGAGAACAAAAACCCAAAATAGTAAGAAACAAATAACGCTACAGCACATAATCACAAAATGGCGATAAAATAGAGTGGAGACCGTAGAACCCTGCTTCACATATGTAAATCTACCAACTTCTAAATGACCATGAAGCTACTTCTGATTACTACGAAGTAACTTCCTAACTAACAAAGTCAAGTTAGCACATAAGTTAAGAAGAGGCAATCAGTATTTTCCAACCAAATTCATCGTTTGCCTAATTTTGTAACGATCTCAGATAGTAATCCGATCGCCAAAAAACATATATAAGTCCTATAAAAACAAAGCATTTAAACAGAAAATTTAGTTTCTTAAAGTTATCATAAACATTCAAAATATAAACATAGCAAAATAAACATTCAAGCTCATTCATAGGAGGGGGAGAAAAGTTATTGCAGTTGCAAAATCACCTTAGTTTTTAGATCATTGATAACATCACCTACAATACAATTCTTGGGAAGCCTTATACTGTGAATTACAACCTAAAAAACGGAACATAATCGTAGAGAATGAAGGTCACAACCAATACCAACAATAGTTAGACACTAAAATAGAGCAAACCCACCTCATCTTTTGTGGCATGAGGAAATGCAACTTTAAGGGTTTTCAGACGTTGCAATTCTGGCAGTGTTTCAGGCTAGCTGATTTTACTCTTTGATTAAATGCCATGCTCTTCATACAGGCCAGCAAAACCTGCAGAATCTTTATCAAGACCGCCTCCTCTGATGCCGGATCCATCACCTCGAACCTGCAGCTGGTGGCCCTCACCACCACGGCCTGCATTAAGGCTGCCGCGACTGGCCTGAAATGGCTGAGGGCATCGAGGGAGAGGATCTTGTGGGCCCCCATCTCGACGGAGCGGATTAAGTCAAGAAACGGTTGGATGATGTCAGAGTGGTAGAATTGAGCGGGATTATTCAAGAAGAGGGAGCGGCGGAGGGATTTGAGGGAAAGTATAAGGGGTTGGTCGAGGTGGGAGGACTCGGAGAAGCGGGAGGCCCAGCAGATGTTGTGGCGCATGACGGTGAGGACGGCAGAGATCTCCGAGTTGACGATGCATGCGAAGGCAGAGAGGGATGGCAGAGGGATGACGGTAAGGAATTGGGGGTTTGAGGCGGGCCATGGTGGGTTGCTAGGGTTTGGGGAATTAGGTTAGATCTGGGAATTGGGGAGATGAAGAAATGGACGAGGTGCCAATAGAGAAGGGAGGAGGAGGCACTCCATTGTCATCGTCTCCGTCGTTCTCCCTCGTCAATTGAATCAAAACTCGATACTGAGATATGGTCCTGTACACAGTGATTAGTGAATATCAAAGAGTGTAACAAAATCCTAGGAGAATATGGTTTTGATTTTTGAGGTAGCGCAGATTCGATGGAGGGAGAGGAAGAGACGGTTTTGATTTTTGAGGGAATTGACAGAATTAACCTTATATATTTTTTTTGTAAATTATTTGAAATTTTCGTAAATTATTTTTTTACCGTTTTCAAAATTCTTTGTCAAGATGTATTCTTGACTCTTCTATTAAAATCTAATTTTTTGATCAATAATTTTATTGTAACTATTTTTTGTGAATTTTACATTGTAATCACTACAAGGAATTTGACATATAGTGACAGCAAAAATCCGTGGGTAAAAGGCGAAAAACCGTAGGTATAGCCCGTAAAACCTATACCAACGGACATATTTTTCCGTCGTTTTTAATTAGCTATACCCACGGCAAAATACCGTCACTATAGCCTATAGCGACGGTTTTTTTACCCGTTGGACAAAACCTCGGTATTATACCCATGGTTTCGTATCCGTTGGTATAGGTTTTAAGGACATCACTTGCTTTCCTATACCCACGGTTGAAACTCCATTGCTATAGGTTTTAGTGATGATTTTCGCATCCAAATATTTAAATATATACCCATCGCTCTATACAAAAAAATTTCTTATTAATTATGCATATGATAATTTAATATTTTCTTTTATAATATTAATCCAATTATAAACTAAATACACAATAAAATAGATAAATGTGTTTATGAAAGAAAATTAAAAAAAATTAAACTTCAATCATATTAAAAATTAATGAAGTATTACAAGCATGTCAAATTACGTCAAATTACAAAATAATTAATAACCAAATACACAATTGAATTCATGTGTGCAGACATGAGAATCAATACTTTAAACTACGATCAACATATTCAATGACATTATAAGATAACACTCAATTGACTCCTCACTTGAGATACGACACTAACAATTTTCTTATTTTACGGCAACCAGATCTTGATTGATCTTGATTCTGTTTGCAGTAATCTTCTTTTAGCATCTTGCAAATCTCCTTTACAGCCTTCTTCACTTCATCGTCGGCAAACACAAACTCGGCTGCATTTTGGGTCCTTCATGACTGGGAATGAACAATCTGCAATCCTATCCTTCTCTAGAAACAAAAGTATTTTATTAAGATTTAAATGTAACCAACATAAGATTGTAAAAATAAGGTGTCACAGGCTCACCTTGTAAGATTATAATGAATAAATATTTGCAGAGAAAATAAGGGTATCAATCTTGCATTATTACATACATAAGAGAAGCAATTGAAAAGCCAGAATTGTCAAATCAACTAGTAATCATAAAGTTTTCATGATGACTTATATCTATCTAGGATAAACGGAAAGAACTATCAAATACTAGTGTTTCACATACATATGTTCTTCATTTTGATTTTGAAGCCATACATTCTCTTCAGTAAAAACAAGAACAATAGAAAAAGCAACTAAAGTCTACAGCATGCTTCAAATTGCTATAGAGGCCATAAAAGTTAAATTACGTGTATATAAGTATTATCACAAAATGAGACCCCTACTATTGTTGTTTTTTTAAAGGAAAATCCTACCATTGTTGTTCTGGTCTTCATACTGCTATCAATAGGTATCATAAAAGTCTTGTTCAAAGATATCATGATCACACAAGATTCATTGAAGCCCATCAAAAGTATAATTTCCACAGCAAGACAGACTTTGAGTTATCTCTTCTTAGTCTATAGCCAGCAAAAAACATTAAAAAGTCATACAAATAAAAATGGGAAGACATCTAATCAAATTACAGATCCGATACACATGTTTACTTCTAGAAAACTATTTACCATAAATGGGATTATAGTTATATGGGGAATTTAATGTGTTTCGTGCTCATCAATAAAGGTAGATTTAAAGTACCCACGGTTGGCTTCACACAACCTCAATAACAATTGCAAATTGAATAAAACAGGGTTTAAGTTTAACTCTATCCATACAAAAAGTAGTAGAGCAATTACCTGATCATACCATCCAACAACATAACAGCTTTGTCATTAACTGAAGGTAGGCCCCTTCTTACACCCGCAAATCTTGATCTCCTGTCACATAAATAAAACTTTTCACAAGTTCGAGTTAAAGACTATTAAGTATAAACAATTTTAAACCCTGTCTAAGCTACCGCCAATTTTCAGGACCAAGTCTGTAGATTTACAACATTTCTTAATTTCCATCATCAGATGTAAGCAACATATAAGCAACAGTTGAGGTAGCAGTGTTTTTGGCCAAAAAAACCAGGAAATGCTTTTTTTTTAATTATTAAAAAAGCAAGAAAGAAAATACTCTATTAATAAAAGGGAACTAATATCATACAAACTGAATCAAATTGAATCTAATTGAATCTGAAACATCCATAATCTGAAACAAATTGCAACTGATATATATTGAGAAGAACACACATAATCTGAAACTTAGTTAAATTTCATAGGTAGCATACAAATACCACAATTACTAGTCTTATCACATGATTACACAATAAAACTAAACTAATCTTAACTGTATGTTTCAGTCACTCACAATAACAAGGGAAAGCGAGCAGAGATCACAGTGTTTCACCATCTCAATCACCATTGTAGGCTTTTCTTGAAGCTCCTCTAGGGTTTGATCCTTGATAAGTCTGGGATCTTTTCGAGTTTCCAAGTCTAGTAATACACTTCACTAGTTTATTATAAGTTTACACGACTTGTAGCTCTAATGTTATTTCTATTGCCAAAAAGAATTGAATTTGAAGTAATGAATATAACTGAAATACCTTTATGTTGAAACTCCTGATCCACGAACCAACCAGAAGACTAATTTATTAGTTGCTAACTGTTTTTTTTAATGTAAAGATATCTATCAGAGAAATAAATTGAGATTATTTTACCCTACATTATCATTTTGAGATTTCATAATAGTAGTACATTTAGGCATATTTGAGAAGAAATTCAAAATTAGACCAGACCTAGTCCTAAGAAATCTCAAACGAATTGATACCTCCCTCGTAGTACTTGCCATTTACGAGCGTACTCACTTAATTCAAAGAAAACCCAATTTTAAAAACGAAAAAATATATATGTTTATAAACCCAGATTTCATTTTCAATGATGATCTTCACCCATGTGATTCCTATCTGGTTCTCTACATGGTTCTTCACCAATTGAAAAAAAATGAACCAATGGGTTATGGATAGTAGTAGGCTACCAGCTAAATCTTAATTCAACTTTTTGTTGCAATTGTAGCATTTTCTACTAGTGAATGCCTTTGAAACTGATATGTATCGCCGAATACAACTTTGGGTTTATCTTATACTTCTTATAAGCCATGAAAATTTAAACATACTAAGGTAAATAGTGAAAACAAAATAACATACCTCCAACGCTTTCACATGCCTTTTCAGGGCACATATGCAGTGTCAGGTTTAGACTAATATCAATCATATAAAATTACTGTACTATCCTACCTACTGCTACAGATTTTTCAAGTTTATATGTCAAAGTCACAACTACAACCAAGCATAAACAGCACTGAGTAGTAAACAACACTGAGTAGAAAATTGTTGTTCATACACAAACAAATGCAAGCAATGGAAATCATGAAATAGTGTCCATCAAAACATAAATTGTATTTATTGGGAGGAGGGGGTCTTTACCTACAAGTGGTTTTCAACAAAAGTTAAAACTGCAAATGCTTTCTTCATTTTTCTACCATATCCTTTGTTAGCATATAAAAATTAATGAAACACTGATCTGGTTCCTCGAGGTCAATGTTGTATACCCAAAAGAGCAGTAGCAATTCATTATTTAACACCCTTACAAAGGAAAATTCACATGATCTGCCAACTGTATAAATATGAAGTTATTACTTACAAGGTAAGGAGGGTCAGCAACAACAATCTGAAAGGCATGCCTTAATGATTCTGGAAGCTCTTCTGGTTGATTGTAGTCATAAAATGTAAAATCACTACCATACTGTTTGAAGCGCATATCATACTCAAGTAACTGCACTGGGATGTTAAGATTATTTTTCTGCAATTCACAATTTTGAGGAAGTTCAGTTAACAGAACAATTATCAGCAATTGGCATCGGAGGATCGGGAGATATACAAGAAGTGCGTATAATATAAGTTACAACAAATAGCAACAAAGCCATTATCTCAAATCTTAGTGGTTAGCCACATGAATCCTTCTTGTCCAGTTAGCTCTATAAAGGGCCACATGCCTATTCATTCTTAACTTAATTCAAGTTTGTTTAAGCCTATCTTTGGTAAAGGTTACTCAAACTGTCAACAGAATCATTTTTTTTCCTAATATAGTTTCGCATTAAGAGCATGACCTTTAAATTCTAAAAACTCATAATAATTCCATACAATCTTTTTTTATTGCCGACATGACTTAATATGGCATCAAAGAAAGTGTAAACCACAACAAGTATCATATTCCTTTGTGTTTGAACATGCTTTATGTAAATTTTTATGTTCACATATGGAGACACCTTTAAAGTGAAAGGTGAAGAAAACAATTACTAAATTGTTGTTTCATCCAAATTTGGGGTTGGCCAAATGAGCACTTTCCCCTCGTTCAGCTAGGTTAACTAATTCCTAAAGCAATCACTCTATTTAAAAGGATTTGCATTACCTCTCCTCGATGAGCCATTAAACTCATCCCTCATCTCCTTAAGCTCTCCAACTACGCTTTTGAACGACATCGTTTTCACCTACTAAATCCCAAGACTACATGATCCACACACACAAAAAAATAAAAAATAAAAAATAAAAAATCCCAAGACCATGGCTAAGCTATTAAAACAATGGATGTTGGATTTCTACGTAAATCTAGATAATGTAAAAGATGGGTTCTCTTTATTCTAAAAGAAGATGTTAAAATCTCAAAGGATTACATTTTCCTTTAACCTTTAATCTTCGGGTTCTTTGCAAAAGGTAGGAGAAGAAGCACTGCGTATAATCTTCGGGTTCTCTTTATTCATAGCCTAAATTTCCACACAAATATATACAAATCTAAAATCAACCCACCAATTTCCAATCTTTCAAAGTAGGAAAGAAATAATGAATCAATCTACAACTACCCATCAAACTAAATGCAGCAAAAATATCCAAATCTAGCAAGAAATCTCAAATTAAAAAAAGAAAGGTAGATCTACAACTCAATGAAAACAAATAAAGCCATCATCATTTAGAGTTTTTAAGAGATACCCATTACATATATTGGCATGAAGAGCTCGGATCCGAAATCAAAATCGACAGCGGAGGAAGAGGTGGGCGACGGCGGTGGGTGGCGGCGGAGGAATACGGCGACGGGGAAAGGAAGACGGCAGCGACAGTGGCGATGGAGGAGCAACGGTGATGGTGGGAGAGGGACGACGATGGCGGAGTGGCAGAATGACTACGGCGATGTGGTGAGTAGGGGATTCAGGTGAGAGAGAGAAAGAAAGATGGGTGATTTGGGTGAGAGAGAAAGAGAGATGGGTGTGCGTGAGTATAAATTGGGGTATTTGGGATTTGGGGTGAAATGAAAAAGTAGGAGGGAAAATAAAATATGGAATATACCCACAGTGTTTTACCCGGTCAGTAAAACTTATAGTTACAGATTAAAAGCTCTAAAGCTATAGGATACCTATACCCACAGTTTACTACACGTCTGTAGGTATATGATGCCTATACCCACGGTTTTAGTGATCCGTCACTACAGGTGTCCGTTGGTATATGGCAAATTTTTTGTAGTGAATACAATTCTTATTTTTGTATTTATTACTCTTATTATTATTATTACAGTTATTATTGTTATTATTATTATTAATTTTGACTGGTTATTGAAAATCCATTTCTATGTGCTAATTGTATGTGTATCTATTTTAAATAAATTATATTTTTGTAATGCAAATTATATTTTTATTATAAACAATATTTATTTGTTATTTTATTGTAATATAAACCCTATATAAAATCCTATTTTCCTTATTGGATATTTTCCTTAAAACCCAAAAAACCAATTAACTTAAACCCTATAACCCCAACACCCTAACTACCCAAACCCATTTACCTTACCCCAAACCTAATATATATCAGACCCTAACTAATATACCCTTTACCCGTTAACAGAACACCCCAAACCCGTATACCAGCCGTCCCCCCTTAACCCTAATACCCTATAGCCATATATATTCACTTGTTCATATCCCCTACTCCTCAACCCTAGCTGCTTCACCTTCCACCTTCTTCATCCCTCTCATCTGCTTCTCCCGTTCAGCCTACCCATCCCTGTCCCTCTTCTCCCCGTGCTCCCGCAACCCTTCACTGCATCGCCACCTCAGCCAGCCTATGCACCCCCCCATCGCGACCTCAACGACACCAGCCTCGATGCGCCAGCATCCCCTCTCCTTCTCCACCCTACCGGCGACCTTCCCTACCTACCAGTCGCGACACTAGTGAAGCAGCACTGTGCAGCACCTCTGTGCTACCTCTCGCCGACACACAGCAACAGCAATAACAGCTTCTGCTGTGTCTCCATCCCTTACCACTAGTTGCCACCTGCCGTCTCTTCCCGTCGCCGTAAGTGCTGACAATCTTGCTGTAATTGTAGTGGTCAATCTTGCTGTTATGGTTTGTGGTCATGGTGTGCACGTGCATTCTCCATGCACGAGTTTGGAGAGTTTGTTCTTGGGTTCGTGGATCTCATTCGCAGTCCTGTGTTCGTTCATTGTGTTCATTGGTCCGTTGGGTTCGTTGTTCGTGAGTTTGGTTCGTGGTTGTGTCGTTCGTTCGTTGTGTTCGTGGCCGGAAATCTGTTTCCCTGTTATTCTTTCTTGGAGTCGTTTTCTTTGTCGGTTAAGGCAAGTAACTTGTATTAAAATTCATTGCAAATACGAGTACTAAATACCGCCTGTAGTGTAGTTGGGTTCTAGAGACAATTTGTGTGTGAATCCCCATGTTGATATTGTCTCTATTGTGTTATCTTAACCATAGTTGCCTCACGACATACATGACATGATATAACCTAGGATTGACCACTTCTTGTTGTATGTATGTGGGTTATTCATATGTTATCTTGTGCTCGTTCGTGTTATTCGTGATAGACTTGTCTTGGACTTGTAGAATACCCTATATAATGTTGCTTGGATATCTAGTATACTCTATCTCGTTTTTGTTTGTGTTTTGGATAAGTTCTACGTGAACTAGTTGATTTTGTGCATATGCAATTTTTTCAGTTTTCATGGCTTTTCAGTTTTGATCAGTAAGTTATACCCTATTAAGGTCAGTACTTGAGAATATTTTGTGAATATGATTTGTAGAGAATTCTGTCTATTTTCCAACCCTTTTGACGGATCTTAGTTTCGATATACAGTTTGTGAGTTATATCTATTTTACTACAGTGGTGTAGAAAGATTTCAGATTGTGTTTTCTATGAATTCTGAAGAGTAATCTATTTTTTTATGGTGTTAAAATCATTATTTTGATATGAAATTTTGCTCAGTATTTCTTGACTTGATTGGGGTTTACTCAAAATTTTGGTGGATTAATTTGAGGAGTTTTACAAACCTTTTCATGCTTGCGAATAAAGATTTTACATGCAGAATTTTACTACTGTTCAGTAAAGAACCTAATTTACGACCTAATTCTACTTGCTATTTCTAAAATATTTCTGAATATGAAAGTTAGCCTACTGTATCTATTTTATTACCCTTTTAACGGTTTTTGATTTCGATTTATTGTTTGTGAGATATTGCTCTTTCGTACTACAGTGTTTACAATTCCAGATACAAAACTACTGCATTCGGATGTTTTCTAATTTTACTTGACTACTCTATTTTTGATGGAAAAGTATGAAACTTTATTTTCTATTACTAAACATATAGGGGAATACCCCAGATTTTTGGTGGATTTAATTTGTGAGTTTTCATGCTGTTTTCCTTTCATTTGAATACAATCTTCTAATTTCTATCTGAACGTGTTTTTTGGATTCAAACCTATTTTGAGACTTGTTTTTCTGAAACACCATATAACTTATATATACTTGCTGGATTCGGTCGGGTGTCTATTTTCCAGACCTTTTGACGGATTCAGGTTTGCATGTTTATAGCAACGGGAATCTCAATTTTAGTGCAGAACGATCTTGCTGTCCTGAACTAGGAATTTGGTTATTTTATCCTTTTGTGTGTTATCTTTCACCCATACGTGTTGACCTTGCAATTTGAACTTGTTACATGATCATACCATATTATTCATGCCATGTTTTCTACATGCACATGCCTGTTTGATAATAATAACAGTTAACCAAGGCGGGGTTAAGGGAAATACCTTAGTAGTGGACAATATAGATATGTGTACTCAGAAGGAGGCCCGTGTTTTCCATTACTTGTTGCCATGTTTCATGATTACATGATTCATGCTTGATATTACTTGTTGCCATATTTCATAATTACATGATTCATGCTTGTTATTACTATATGATTATATGTTGCCATGATTCGTAACGATTCATGCTTGTTACTACTTGTTGCCATATCTCATGACTACATGATTCATGCTTGTACTACTTGTTGCCACGTGTTCATGATTACGTGACTCGTGCTTGATACTACTTGCTACCACGTGTTCACGATTACGTGACTCGTGCTTGATACTACTTGTTGCCACGTGTTCACGATTACGTGACTCGTGCTTGATACTACTTGCTGCCACATGTTCATGATTACGTGACTCGTGTTTGATACTTGTTACTTGACTTGACGCCTGAGTTCACGGCCCTGTAGAAACCCACCACTAGGCCTAAACGTAACTTGATTGTATGTAGCAACCATGTGATAAAAACCGGGGTGCATGAAGTGCTACCTAGATAGTAATAAATACAAGACTTGAACATGATCACTTGACACTTGATACTTGATTAATTGTACATGATACATGATACCTGATATTTGTTCACTTGGTACTTGATTTTTGATACTTGATACTTGCTACTTGTACTTGATACTCGACACTTGTTACTTGTTACTTCATCCCGTGATACTTGATTCTTTATACTCGTTACTTGTTTACATGATACTTGTTCACTTGACACTTGATACATGCCCTTGCACTTCTTCATCTTGCCATGCTAGTGGTTTTATTTTTATTATCATGCACATTTCATGTTATTAGTTAGTTTTCCCCATGTACTTGTATCCTGCACTACAAGCGGCTCGTAATTTGCATTGACGGGAGTTTTTTTTTCTTTCCTATTCATGCAATTGTTAAATTGCAGATTTTTGAGATCAGCTACCAGATAGAATAGGCGAGATGAGATACTAGATGCTGGAATTTTGCTGTTATTATTTCCTATTGCTATTTGAACAATTGTATCTTGTACGTGGATTTATTGTATTTGGGCAATATGACCCAGGATATTGACTTATTCAGATCTGGATTATTTGAGATTAATAGATATTTTGGTTTCAAGTATTCTTGTTGGTTTTGACTCATATATGCATGCTTGGTTGATTCTTTTGCTTCCGATTCTGATTATTCTTGTGAAATTTTGTAAAGATTTATGACATCTTATGGATGATGAAAATCATTCGCTGGCTTAGTCACGTATTCGTATTCCGTGTTCTCTTTTGGAAAGCGGGGCGTGACAAGGTTTTTAGTGGTATCAGAGCCTAGATTTGGCTAATGTATTAGTTTTACTGATATATTAGACAAGCTTGGGTCGATCTGGGATTGGCTTAACATTTTACAAACCATGCCTACATAAATGAATTATAAATCAACTTTTATCTGGATGCTAATTGTTTTTGGTTTTGTGCAGACTATGGCTCGTAGAGGTTCTACTTCTCGTCTTCAGGATGATCATCCCGAGTTTGAGGCCGTCACCAATGTGTTGGAGCGGCTGATCAACATCCTGCAAAACCACAGCAATTTGGTGATGGCTACATTGGATGTTGCTCGGGTTCCACCGCCCACTGTACCTATGCAAACAGCTCTTCCTCCCCGTCCGAGTATAGTCACGAACTTCATGAGGCTGCATCCCGATAGGTTTTCAGGCACTGAGACGCCTTTGGAGGCAGAACAGTGGTTGATTCGGACTGAGCAGCTGCTTTTGACAGCTAGAGTTGCAGATGCTGATCGAGTGGAATGTGGTAGCCATTCAGCTGGTGGACTTGGCTCATATCTGGTGGAGGTCCGAGTCCGAAAGACTCGAACGACCGATCACTTGGGGCACTTTCACTAAAAGCTTCTTGGAGAAGTTCTTCCCTAGCAGTACTAGAGTTGAGATGGAGCAACAATTCTTGGCCCTGAAACAGGTTGGTCGTTATTTCTAGTAATAGAATTTTGTTACATATTGTCCAAGCAATGTTGTAACATGAGACTTTCTTGAAACAGGGCTCTACGTCTGTAGATGAGTACGCAGCTGAATTTACAAGACTGCCTGCTTCGCAATCGTTCTTGTGACGAACGAAGAGGATAGGGCTCGTAGATTCATATTGTGACTTGCACGAGACATTAAGGTGCAGCTTGTCTCCCTCCGCTTGCGTACTTATACCGTAGCTCTTGAGGCAGCTCAAGCTCAGGAGCAGGCTCGTGGTGGGTTGGCTCCTTCTCAGCAGACTATTATGCACTCTGTTGTTGCTAGGCCTTCTGGTGGGCCGATTTGAAGGCCTGTTTCTACCCATCCTGTCCAGGTAGCTCCTTATACTTCTACAGCTCCTCGAAGAGAGGGATTCTATGATTTCTGCTAGATGCCCGAGCATGTGCACAGAGACTACAGGCATGCCAATCGTTGCTGTTTTGTTTGTGGTTCTACTGACCATACAGTGCGGGATTGTCTGCAGTAGCAGCAGCTGGCTCTTCCAGCCAGGGGTCCCGTTCAGCAGGTTGCCCTAGCTCGTGGTCCAGTCAGGCCACCGCTTCCTCCGCAGCGCCAGATTGTCGGTCAGAGGGCCGCTACCCCCAGAAGAGGTCAGGCTTTCAACCTGACTGCTGATGCTGAGTCAGTTGAAGAAGTTGTTCCATGTATATTTTGCATTTGTTGTTTTGTTGCTTCTCTTTTGCTCCTTCATTTTGTCTTGTATTATTCTTTCACATTATCCTTCTACAGTGTTTTCCTCATTCTTGATCATCTATTCTTTTCCCTTGTTTTTTGATTCAATCTTAGGTATTGTCCTTGTTTGTGCTTTCCCTGCTCATGTTCTCTTTGATTTCGGTGCGAGCAATCCCTTATTTCTGCTTGCCTCGTTGAATTCTTCTTGTTTCAGCCGTGTGTCGTCCATTGCTTTCCGTGCCTTGCATTCATCTTCGTTTGTTGATTTAATCGAGTATCATACTTGTTGTTCATTCCATATCTTGTTCCCCTCAAATTCCGGTGCTGCCATTATGTCATTCTTGCTAGTTCTTGCTAGAGCTCATGGATGCTATTAACAGAGTCTTCTCCGATCATAGTGGTGCAGCGGAAGCGTGTTGTGGGCCCATAACCCATAGGTCCCAGGATCCTCTTATTGCTTCTCCTCCTTTGTATTGTGTGCTTCCCTTTATCCCTTGCATTTGTTCTCATCCGCTGACTCATTATTTGAATCAATTCTTCCCTATCTTCTCTCACTTCAACTCCAGTTCTACCTACTCTTTATCTTGCTTTGTTATCTTGTGGTATTTCTTTCCTTTTGATACTGTTATATTTCATGCATTTCATTTGACCTCATTGATTCCATCATCTTCCTTCTTTTTCTGGTGTTGCCACTGCGTTGTTCCTTTCCCTTTAATCCTCTGTTTTGTTACCCTTACCCTAAGTTTGCTTTTGCCTTGTCTTATGTACCGCCTAAGCAAATTTTGAGGCGAAATTTGCTTATAAGGTGGGTAGGATTTGTAACACCTATTTTTCCAAAAAACGTATTTTTGTGTATTTTCTGTTTTTAAAATTTTCGTAAATTATCTTTTTACAGGTTTCAAAATTCTTTGTCAAGATGTATTCTTGACTCTTCTATTAAAATCTAATTTTTCGATCAATAATTTTATTGTAACTATTTTCTGTGAATTTTACATTGTAATACAATTCTTATTTGTATTTATTACTCTTATTATTATTATTACTATTATTATTATTATTATTATTATTAATTTTGGCTGGTTATTGAAAATCCATTTCTATGTGCTAATTGTATTTGTATCTATTTTATATAAATTCTATTTTTGTAATGCAAATTACATTTTTATTATAAACAATATTTATTTGTTATTTTATTGTAATATAAACCCTATTTAAAACCCTATTTTTCTTATTGGATATTTTTCTTAAAACCCCAAAACCCAATTAACTTAAACCGTATAACCTCAACACCCTAACTACCCAAACCCATTTACCTTACCCCAAACCCAATATATGTCAGACCCTAACTAATATACCCTCTACCCATTAACACAACACCCCAAACCCGTATACCAGCCATCCCCCCTTTAACCCTAATACACTATACCCATATATATTCACCTGTTCATATCCCCTACACCTCAACCCTAGCCGCTTCACCTTCCACCTTCTTCATCCCTCTCATATTCTCCTCCCATTCAGTCAACCCATCCCTCTCCCTCTTCTCCCTGTGCTCCCGCAACCCTTCACTGCATCGCCACCTCAGTCAGCCTGTGCACCCCTACTGTGCTCCTGCCGTTGCGACCTCAATGACCCAGCCTCGACGTGCCAGCATCCCCTCTCCCTTCTCCACCTTACCGGTGACCTTCTCTGCCTACCAGTCATGACACCAGTGAAGCAGCCTTGTGCAGCACCTCTGCACTGCATCCCGCCTGACACACAGCAATAGCAAAAGAAGCTTGTGATGTGTCTCCATCTCTTGCCGCCGATTGCCGCCTGCCGTCTCTTCCCGTCTCCGTAAGTGCTGATGATCTTGCTGTCATTGTAGTGGTCGATCTTGCTTTTGTGGTTTGTGGTCGTGGTGTGCACGTGCATTCTCCGTGCATGAGTTTGGAGAGTTCGTTCTTGGGTTCATTGATCTCATTCGTAGTCCGTGTTCGTTCATTGTGTTCGTTGGTCTGTTGGGTTCGTTGTTCGTGAGTTTGGTTCGTGGTTGTGTCGTTCGTTCGTTGTGTTCGTGGCCGGGAATCTGTTCCCGTTATTCTTGCTTGGAGTCTTTTTCTTCGTCGGTTAAGGCAAGTAACTTGTATTAAATTTCTTTGCAAATACAAGTACTAAATTCCCTTTGTTGATATTGTCTCTATTGTGTTATCTTGACCATAGTTGCCTCACGACATACATGACATGATATAACCTAGGATTGACCACTTCTTGTTGTATGTATGCGGATTATTCATATGTTAACTTGTGCTCATTCGTATTATTCGTGATAGACTTGTCTTGGAATTATGGAATACCCTATATCATGTTGCTTGGACAACTAGTATACTGTATCTCGTGTTTGGTTGTGTTTTGGATGAGTTCTACGTAAACTAGCTGATTTTGTGCATATGCGATATTTTCAGTTTTGCTGGCTTTTCAGTTTTGATCAGTATGTTAAACCCTATTGAGGTTAGTATTTGAGAATAGTTTGTGAATATGATTTGTAGAGAATTTGGTCTATTTTCCAACTCTTTTGACAGATCTCAGTTTCGTTCTACAGTTTGTGAGTTTTGTCTATTTTACTACAGTGGTGTCGAAAGATTTCCAGATTGTGTTTTCTATGAATTCTGAAGAGTAATCTATTTTTATTCTGGTGTTAAATTTATTATTTTGATCTGAAATTTTGCTCAATATTTCTTGACTTGATTAGGGTTTTCCCAGAATTTTGGTAGATTTATTTGAGTAGTTTTACAAACCTTTTCATGCTTGCGAATAAAGATTTTACATGCAGAATTTTACTACTGTTCAGTAAAGAACCTGATTTTCGACATAATTCTACTTGCTGTTTCTAAAATATTTCTGAATATGAAAGTTAGACTACTGTATCTATTTTATTACCCTTTTGGCGGATTTTGATTTCGATTTATGGTTTGTGAGATATGGCTATTTTCGTACTGCAGTGTTTACAATTCCAAATTTACAAAACTACTGTATCTTGATGTTTTCTGATTTTACTTGACTACTCTATTTTTGTTGTAAAATTATGAAACTTGATTTTCTGTTACTAAACATATAGGTGAATACCCCAGATTTTTCGTGGATTTAGTTTGTGAGTTTTCATGCTGTTTTCCTATTCGTTAATACAATCTTCTTATTTCTGGCTGAACGTGTTTTCTGGATTCAAACCTGTTTTGAGACTTGTTTTTCTGAAACACCATATGACATATATACTTCCTAGATTTAGCCGGGAGTCTATTTTCTAGAACTTTCGACGGATTCAGGTTTGCATGTTTGTGGCAACAGGAATCTTAGTTTTAGTGCAGAACGGTCTTGCTGTCCTGAACTAGGAATTTGGTTATTTTATCCTTTTGTGTGTTATCTTTCACCCATATGTGTTGACCTTGCAATTTGAACTTGTTACTTGATCATACCATGTTATTATTGCCATATTTTGTACATGCACATGCCTGTTTGATAATAATAATAATTAACCAAGCGGGGGTTAAGGGAAAGACCTTTGTAGTGGACAATATAGGTATGTGTACTCAGAAGTGGGCCCTGTGTTTTTCATTACTTGTTGCCAAGTTTCATGATTACATGATTCATGCTTGATATTATTTGTTGCCATGTTTCATGATTAAATGATTCATGCTTGTTATTACTATATGATTATATGTTGCCTTGATTCGTGACGATTCATGCTTGTTACTACTTGTTGCCATGTCTCATGACTACATGATTCATGCTTGTACTACTTGTTGCCATGTGTTCACAATTACGTGACTCGTACTTGATACTACTTACTACCACGTGTTCACGATTACGTGACTCGTTCTTAATACTACTTGTTGCCACGTGTTCACGATTACGTGACTCGTGCTTGATATTACTTGCTGTCACGTGTTCACGATTACGTGACTCGTGCTTGATACTTGTTACTTGACTTGACGCCTGAGTACACGGCCCTATAGAAACCCACCACCAGGTCTAAACATAACTTCATTGTATGTAGCAACCATGTGATAAAAACTAGGGCACATGAAGTGCTACCTAGATAGTAATAAATACAAGACTTGAACATGATCACTTGACACTTGATACTTGATTACTTGTACATGATACATGATACCTGATACTTGTTCACTTGATACTTGATATATGATACTTGATACTTGCTACTTGTACTTGATACTCGACACTTGTTACTTGTTACTTGATCCCGTGATACATGATTCTTGATACTCATTACTTGTTCACAGTATACTTGTTCACTTGATACTTGATACATGCCCTTACACTTGTTCATCTTGCCATGCTAGTGGTTATATTTTTATTATCATGCACATTCCTTGTTATTAGTTAGTTTTCCCCATGTACTTGTATCCTGCACTACAAGCGGCCCGTAACTTGCATTGACGGGAGTTTGTTTTCTTTTTCCTATTCCTGCAATTGTTAAATTGTAGATTTTGGAAATCAGCTGCCAGATGGATTAGGCGAGATGAGATACTAAATGCTGGAATTTTACTATTATTATTTCCTGTTGCTATTTGAACAATTGTATCTTGTACTTGGTTTTATTGTATTTGGGCAATGTAACCCAGGATATTGTCTTATTCATATCTGGATTTTTTTAGATTAATATATATTTTGGTTTCAAGTGTTCTTGTTAGTTTTGACTCATATATGCATGCTTGGTTAATTCTTTTGCTTCTGACTCTGATTATTCTAGTGAAATGTTATAAAGATTCATGACAGCTTATGGATGATGAAAATCATTCACTGGGCTTAGTCACGTATCCGTATTCCATATTTTCTTTTGGGAAGCGGGGCGTGACAGTTGCCTAGCTTACTCCTGAATCCGTATTCGGTATTGAAGTTCAGCTTGGTACGACGCTGATATCGAAGAGTCTCTACAGGATGACACCGGTTGAGTTAGCAGAGCTTAAAGTGTAGATTCAGGAGTTGCTTGATTTGGGATTCGTCAGACCCAGTGTTTCGCCTTGGGGTGCTCCAGTCCTTTTCGTCAACAAGAAGGATGGTAGTCGTCGACTGTGTGTGGATTATCGGGAACTGAACAGTGTTACTGTGAAGAATCGATATCCGTTGCCCAGGATTGATGACTTATTCGATCAGTTGAGCGGAGCAGCTATTTTCGCAAAGTTGGATCTTCGTTCGCGGTATCATCTAGTCAAAGTGAAGGTGACTGATGTACAGAAGACTGCATTCAGGACCAGATATAGGGCACTATGAGTATCTTGTGATGCCATTCGGGGCCACGAACGCGCCTGGTGTATTCATGAGTCTTATGAACAGGGTCTTTTTCCAGTTCTTGGATAGATTTGTGGTGGTCTTTATTGATGACATTTTTGGTGTATTCTTAGAACCGGGAAGATCATGCTGATCATCTTAGAGTGGTTCTGCAGACTTGAGAGAGAATCGGCTCTATGGGAAACTCAGCAAGTGTGAGTTTTGGCTCGACATGGTTTCTTTCTTGGGGCAAATTATCTCATGTGATGGTATTTCTGTGGATCCGGCCAAGGTTGGGGTTGTGAAGGATTGGCTAGTTCCCAAGTCAGTTTCAGAGGTGCGGAGTTTCCTTGGTCTAGCTGGCTATTATCAGAAATTCGTCCAAAATTTTTCGAAGATAGCGGGACCATTGACTAAGCTAACTTGGAAGGATCAAAAGTTTTATTGGTCTGATGATTGAAGTGAGGCTTCTGCTGAGTTGAAGAGCATATTGACGTCAGTGCCAGTGTTGACTTTTCTAGATAGTTCAGGCAGATTTATAATTCACTGTGATGCTTCTGGGAAGGGTCTTGGAGCAGTTCTGATGCAGAAGGGCCGAGTCATTGCTTATGCATCGAGGCAATTGATGCCGCATGAGAAGAACTATCCGACTCATGACTTGTAGTTAGCGGTAGTGATCTATGCTTTGAAGCTGTGGAGACATTATTTACTTGGGGACCGAGTGGAGATCTTTACAGACCACAAAAGTTTGAAGTACGTCTTCAGCCAGAAGGAGTTGAACATGAGGAAAAGGCGTTGGTTAGAACTTATGGCTGATTATGACATCACTTTGCAATACCATCCTAGTAAAATAAACTTGGTGCCAGATGCTTTAAGCAGGAGACCGGCAGCTATGTTCCTGACTCAGCAGAGGATTTGATTGAGCAGATGCGGAGGTTGGAGCTGGATGTTTTGTTACCGAGTTCTGATCGAAGTTGTTTGGTGCTGTAGCTTCAGTCGTCTCTTGTGGATAGATCAAAGAGGTGCAGGCTGGTAATGGACAGTTGCAGGGTTTTCGAGCTGAGGTTGAGTCTGGATCCAGAACGAACATGGTTATTCATGCTGATGGATTGCTTCGTTTTGGGTCCAGATTGTGTGTCCCGAAGGGTGAGGTTCGTCAGAGGTTGCTTGAGGAAGCCCACCAGTCATCGTGTTCTATCCATCTTGGCAGTACTAAGTTGTATCGGGATTTGAAACTTCATTTCTGGTGGCATGGTATGAAGGGGGCTGTGGCCCGGTTTGTTTCTCAGTGTTTGATCTGCCAGCAGGTTAAGGCAGAGCATTAGAGGACTGCCGGACTTCTTCAACCGCTTCCCATTCCGGAGTAGAAGTGGGAACATATCACTATGAATTTTGTAACCGCTTTGTCGAGGAGTTCTAAGGATCATAATGCCATTTGGGTGATTTTCGACTGTTTGACGAAGAGTGCTCACTTCATTCACTTTCGTGTCGGACACTCTACTGAGAGCCTAGCTGAGAAATAAATGCAAGAGATTCTCAGACTTCATGGGGTTCTAGTCAGTATTGTATCCGACAAGGATACGAGATTTAGATCTCACTTTTGGGAGAGTCTTCAGGGCAGTTTGGGGAGTAAATTAAAGTATAGTACAAATGTTCATCCCCAGACTGGTGGAAAGTCAGAGAGGACCATCCAGATTCTTGAGGACATGTTGCGATCCTGTATGCTGCAGTTTGGTGGATCATGGGAGGACCATTTGCATCTCGTAGAGTTCTTGTACAATAACAACTTTCAGGCCAGTCTTAAAGCTACACCGTTCGAGGCACTTTATCGGTAGAAGTGCAAATAACCAGTGTGTTGGGATGACATTGGTGAGAGGAAGTTGTTGGATCCAGAGTTGATCATCAGGACAGTTGATGCGGTGGTTCAGATCAGGAAGCATTTGCAGGCAGCTCAGGATCGGCAAAGGTGATGGGCTAATATCCATCGAAGAGCTTTGGAGTTTGAGGTTGGTGACCATGTTTTCTTAAAGGTATCGCCTTGGCACGGTGTCATTCGGTTTGGTGGTGGGGGCAAGCTTAGCCATAGGTTTATTGGACCATTCGACATTGTGGAGCGAGTAGGCAAGGTGGTCTATCATCTTGCATTGCCGCAACCTTTATCAGGAGTGCACGATATTTTCCATGTCTCACAACTCAGGAGATATATCCGAGATGAGAGTCACGTGATCGACTATTCTGAGTTGACCGTGCAGCCGGATTTGACTTGTGAGATTTTGCCAGTTGTTATTGTGGATCGACAGGAGAAAGTGCTTAAGATCAAGGTCATCAAGCTGGTTCATGTTTCTTGGAATCCTCACTCGCCGGGTGAGTCCACTTGGGAGCTGGAGGAGGAGATTCAGTAGAATTTTCCTCATTTGTTTGAGTATCATTTTGTTTTGTTCTTTCTTTGCTTTTCGTGCTTATCCTATGTATCTTCTTGTTTGAATTTCGAGGGCAAAATTCTTCTTGTTAGGTGGGTAGGATTTGTAACCCTGTTTTTTATTTTATGTATTTGAGTGTATTTTTCTTTTTGATGTATTTCTCTCTTTGTATCTTTTTCTTGGACCGTATATTGGATCTTCTATTTTCAATATATTAATTTAATGGTTTTTGTCGTTTTCTATATGATCTCCTTGTCCTGTTGTCTCGTTTTTGGATCGTCTCTGTTGATCGAACTCTTATTTCGTTTTTTTATCTGCTATATTTTTTATTTATTTGTTCATATCCTATTTTTAGTATTTTGTTCATTTGCTCTTGATCTCTGGTCCATTTAAACCCTATTCTATTGCTTATGGATCTTCATAATCCTAATACCCATTCATACCCTGTTTGAATATCCTACTACCCAAACTCATTAACTAAACAACTCCTAAAACCCATTTAAACCCATAACCAGACCCATTATGAACTATCCTAAATGTTAAGCCCCCAAAACCCGATCACTCTACTATTCAGCCATCCCTTTACCTAACCCTAATATTTTGCTCCCTATATAAACCCAAATGCAAACCTTGACTATTCACCTTCCTAGCCGCCTCCTAACCTTTCTGCTCCACCCTCGCTCATCCCGTGCTCCTCCCCCTGTGTGCCGCCACCTCCCCTCATCATCGGCAGATGCGGTAGCAGCCTGAGCACTGACCCTCCTGTCTCCCATTCTCTCCCTGCCTTCGCGATGCAACCACCATAGTAGTAATAGCAAACCAGTGTTGTTCCTCTCTCCCCGTCACAGCCAGAGCAGGGACAGCGAGCAGCGTTCACTACGCCGCGGTCTTCCGTGCACAGCTATGGTCCCCTTGGGTGTGCGTGTGTTGGTTCGTGTGGAGTTCGTTGTTCGGGTGGCTGTGTGCGAGTGTTGTTTTTGGTTCGTGTGATCTCAAGTTGTTCGTGTGTTTGTTGTGGTTCGTGGCTCGTCGATCATTGTGTTCGTTTGCCTGGGAATTCGTTCCCGTTATTCTTGCTTTGTACCGTTTCGTCGTCGGTTATAAGGCAAGTAACTTGTATTCTTTTCTTTATGTAACACAAGTACTAAATACCGCTTGTAGTGTAGTTGGGTTCCAGACACAATTCGTCTGTGAAACCTCTGTTATATATTTTCTTTATTGTGTTGATTCGACCATAGTTGCTTCACGATATACATGACATGAAACAACTAGCAATGACCACTTTCTGGATGTATTGAGTGCTATTTTGTGATATCGTGTGCTTGATGTGTTATTCGTGCTATACTTGTCGTGGAATTGCAAAATACCCTATACCATGTTGTTTGGACATCTAGTACACTATATTTCATGTTTGGCTATGATTTGGACAATTTCCGTATAATCTATGTTGATTTGTGCATGAGGAATAATTCTGTATTTTTTGTTACTTTGCTTTTGTTCAGTATTTTAGACCCTATTAAGTCAGTATATGAAAATATTTTGTGAACATGAACTGTAGAGAATCATGTCTACTTTCCAACCCTTCTAATCGTTCTCAGTTTCGATTTATGGTTTGCGAGTTATGTCTATTTTACTACAGTGGTGTAGAGAGATTTCCAGATTTTGTTTTCTATGAATTCTGAAGAGTAATCTAATTTTATCATGATGTTAACAATATTATTTTGATCCAATATTTTGGTCAGTATAACTTGACCTAATTGGGATTAACCCTGAATTTTCGTGGTATTAATTAACGAGTTTTACCAACTATTTTATACTTGTAAACAACTACTATACTAGCAGATTTTTCTTGTTGTTCTGTAAAGAACCTAATTTTCGACCTGAATCTGCTTGCTGTCTCTGAAATCTTTGTGAATATGAAAGTTAGCCTATTGTATCTATTTTATCACCCTTTTGACGGATCTGGATTTTGATTTGTATTTTGTGAGATATTGCTGTTTAGTACCGCATTGTTTGTGATTCCAAATTTGCGAAACTACTGCATCTTGATGTTTTCTAATTTTACTTGACTATTCTATTTATGTTGGAAAATTATGAAACAATATTTTCTATTACTAAACATACTAGGGAATACCCCAGATTATTCGTGGATTTAATTATTAAGTTTTCATGGTGTTTTCCTGTTCTTGAATACAAACTTCTGATTTCTGGCTGAACACGTTTTCTGGATTCAAACCTGTTTTGGGACTTATTTTTTTGAAATACCATATGATTTACATATATTTTCTAGATTCAGCCGGGAGTCTATTTTCTAGATTTTCTGACGGATCCAGGTTTGCATGTTTGTAGCAACAGGAATTCCAGATTTAGTACAGTACTGTCCTGCTGTCCAGAACTAGAATTTTCGTTGTTCTATCCTTTTATGAGTTATCTTTCACCTGTGCATGTCTATTCTCCAACTTGAACCTATTACTTGTTTATGCCATGTTATTCTTGCTCTGTTTTGTGACACATACCTGCCTGTTTGATAATAATAAAAAAATAACTAAGCCGGGGTTAAGGGAAATATTTAGTAGTGGAAAATATAGAAATGTGTACTGAGAAGAGGACCTGTGCCCTACCTGTTACGTGTTCATTACTACATGATTCCTGATCCAGTTACCTGAATGCATACTTCCCTATAGGAAGTTGTACTCGGAAGGGAACCCCTAGGTTCTACCTGTACCTGTTTACCTAATTAACTGACTGCATACTTTCCTATAGGAAGGTGTACTCGGAAGAGAGCCAATAGGTTTTACCTGTTCTTATTTTTTCTGTTATTCCTGATCCCTGAGTACATGGCCCTATGGACTCCACTACGAAATCTAAACGTAACTTGTTTGAATGTAGCAACCATGTAGTAAAACATGGGATGCATGAAGTGCTACCTAGATAGTAATGATACAAGACTTGACATGACATAACCTGATTACCTAATTACCTGTATCTGTTCCTAATTACCTGTTACCTAATTACTTGATACCTGTATACCTGTATACCTGTTTACCTAATCACCTGCTTGCATGACACTTGACACCTGTTACCTGTACCTGTTAGTATATCATGTTACTTGATTTTGTTTCTTGATTCATGTTAGTTATCTTGCTCTGTTATGTCTATACAATGCTATGTTTGTTTCCACTGTTATTCTATTTTGGTTATTTTATCCCTGTACTTGTATCCTGCACTACAAGCGGCCCGTAACTTGCATTGACGGGAATCTTATTTCTTTTTCCTTTTTCCTGCAATTTATAAATTGCAGATCAGGGTGATCAGTTGCCAGATGGATTTGGCGATATGAGATATTAGTTGCTGGAGTTCCTGCTTTAATTATTATTTTCCTGTTACTTGATTTGATTAAATGTACTTGATTACTTAGATTTATTTGTATTTGGGCAATGTGACCCAGGATTATTGACTTGTTCAGATCTGGTTTATTTGAGATTAATATATTTTGTTTCAAGTTATCCTGTTGGTATTTTGATTCAAATATGCATGCGTGGTTGAATTTTCTTGCTTTTGACTCTGATTATTCTTGTGAAATGTTATAAATATCCTGACAGCTTATGGATGATGAAAATCATTCACTAGGCTTAGTCACATATCTTTATTCCGTATTCTCTTTTTGGGAAGCAGGGCGTGACAACTTTTGTTTTTGAAATTGTATTTTCCGAAGGCGGACTGGCCACCGCAATGTTTTGTAAAGTCTTCTAATTTATGATAAGGGGTTTTTGTTTAGCCAAGTGTTTTGACTTCAACTTTTGCTTTGATTTTGGGATGACCTCCTTTGTCTTCCCGACCCTTCTGACTTGTATCATTTTTAGATTTGAAGTTAGGGATTGTGGGCCTCAGAATGATTTTTTGTTTCACTTCTGTCAGATGTCGGCATCCCTCCTTGAGTCGAATCCCTGACGATCCGAGGTGACATGGCTTCAGAGCAAGATCAAGGTATTGGAGTCCAGCCTTTGTCGATATCGGAAGGAAGCTCGTGATCACGATGCTGCTTTCCACTACTTTCGAAACAAGTAGAAGGAGCTGAGTGCGGAGGCGGCTCAATTGAAGAAGGTGATAGTTGGCCTTGGATTTTCCATGTCAAGTGCCTCGCTTCAAACCTCGGACTCGCTCCTTTGCGAGGTTATTGTGGTGAAAAGATCGAGATTTAGCATTGTAAGGTGATGTTGGGGCTATCGGTTTCTTTAGGGGACGGGCGCCCCTCGGGCTGCGAGCCATCTCTGATTCGGCAGTTGGAGTAGGTGAGGCTGGGCGTTGCTCAAAGCTCTGTGGCCGACGTGGCTACCTTGGCCGCTCCTATGGATTCTGGTAGGCAGGCCGTGGAGCCGAGCTGCTCGGCAGGGTTCGAGTTAGCTCGTGCTAACTCGAAGGGGCTTTGAGGATAGCATAGGCCAAGGTGATAGTCGTCTGTAATAACTAGATTGTAGCGTGGCCTCCCGAGGCGTTTCTCAATAAAAACGACGTTTGATTTTATCCATTCATTTAGTTTTGTCATATATATATATATATATATGTATGTATTCCCTTTTTGTGTGGTCGGCATAGAGCGTCGAGCTCGGGCGCCTCAGCTTGGGAAAGCTATCCATGTGCTCGAGATCACCGCGAGGTATCAAGGCTTAGCGGTCGGCACAGAGCGTCGAGCTCGGGCGCCTTAGCTTAAGAATGCTACCCATGTGCTCGAGATCACCGTGAGGTATCGAGGCTTGGGGGTCGGCACAGAGCGTCGAGCTCGGGTGCCTTAGCTTGAGAAATCTACCAATGTGTTCGAGATCACCGTGAGGTGTTGAGGATTGCAGGTCGGCACAGAGAGTCGAGATCGTGCACCTTAGCTTGAGAAAGCTACCCATGTGCTCGAGATCACTGTGAGGTGTCGAGGCTTGGGGTCGGCACAGAGCGTCGAGCTCAGGCGCCTTAGCTTGAGAAAGCTACCCATGTGCTCGAGATCACCATGTGGTGTCGAGGCTTGGGGGTCGGTACAGAGCGTCGAGCTCGGGCGCCTTAGCTTGAGAAAGCTACCTATGTGCTCGAGATCACCGTTAGGTGTCGAGGCTTGGGGGTCGGCATAGAATGTTGAGCTCGGGCGCCTTAGCTTGAGAAAGCTACCCATGTGCTCGAGATCACCATATGGTGTCGAGGCTTTGGGGGTCGGCACAGAGCGTTGAGGTGTGTGAAAAGTGTGTGGATTTACATACAGAACTTGGAATTAAAATGAGAAAGAAACAAGGCAGTTTACTTTATTCTTTTTCATACAAAAAATGGGGGCACGTAGTGCTGGCTATAAGAGGTCGGTTACATAAGGACTAGTCCTCCCCCCTCGAGGAACTTGATGAGGTGCTCCGCGTTCTATGGCCTCTTCACTATTCTGCCTTTTAGGTCTGCGAGTCGGTACGTACCAGGGCATACCACTTTGTTAACCTTATATGGCCCTTCCCAGTTGGGGGCCAGCTTTCTCTTTTGGCGGGGATCAGATATGGATAGTTTCCTGAGCACGAGGTCGCCCAGCTTGATGTTGGTGGGGCGTACCTTCTTGTTGTAGAATTTCTCTATGCGTTGCTGGTATATGTTTCTTCGGATGGCAGATTTTTTCCTGACCTCGTCGATTAGATCCAAGTTGGCTCTGAGGTCCGTTGAGTTGTTCTCCTCGTCGAAGGCCATGATCCTGGGTGAAGGGAGGTCGATCTCTATGGGGATAACTGCTTCGGTGCCGTAGGTTAGGTTGAATGGTGGCTCGGCCCCTTCATGCAGTAAGAGCATTTTTGGTCTCTTCGGGAGCTAGGCAGCGGAGGTAGGACCATCCATCGGTAGTTGTGTAAGAGCGCTTGAAGCGGGTTTTGTTGATTATGGTGAACATTTCTGAACGGACCCTGATCCTTCTCACCTTGGCCCGATCCAGAGGAAGCTCACCCTCTGCTAGGAACTTACTGATGGGAGTCGTCCAGTCCTCTAGTGAAGGTTCGGTGTTGAGGCAGAGGGCTTCGGGGAGGTCGATGCTGGGCTTCAGGAGGACTTCGATTAGGACAGTGTGGTTGAGGCCCTCGAAGGATAAGGAGGCGAGTTTTGACAATGATTCAGCCTGGGCATTTTGCTTCCTGGGGATCCGTTATACTGAGGAGAAATCGAAGGTCTTCAAGAGCTGCTGGACTATTGCCACGTATCGGACCATCCAAGCGTCACGAGCCTCGTACTCCCCGGTGATCTGGTTGACTATGAGCTGGGTGTCGCTAAAGGCCCTTAGTTGTCTGGCCCCTGCCTTGTGCGCCAGGGTGAGTCCTGCGATTATAGCCTCATATTCGTCCTCATTGTTAGATGTAGGGAAGTTCAAGCCAAGAGAATACTGGAGGATGAAATTGTCGGGGTCTTTGAGGATGATGCCCGTGCCGCTTCCCACCTCGCAAGACAAGCCGTCGACATAGACTTCCCAGATCGGATCTGCCTCCTGAGTGTCGGATGGCTCGGAGATAGTGCACTCCGTGATGAATTCGGTGAGGGCCTGTTCCATAATGGCAGCCTTGGGCTGGTAGCTGATGTTGTACTGGCTTAGTTCGATCAACCACTTGAGTAAGCGTTCGGAGCTCCCAGGCTTGTGGAGGACGACCTTCAGAGGCTGGTCCGTGAGGACCTGAATAGAGTGGGCCTGGAAGTAAGGACGGAGCTTTCGCGCGGTCGTTATCAGTGCGTATTCCAACTTTTCCATCTTTGCATATTTGGTCTCGGTCGAGAGCAAGACTTTGCTCACATAGTACAGAGGCATCTGAACACCATCTTCTTCTCGGACGAGCACGGTGCTGAGCATGGTTTTCGAGGCAGAGAGGTATAGGAAGAGAGGTTTGCCTGGTTCGGGTTTGCTAGGAGTGGGGGGTTGGCGAGGTAGGACTTCAATTGGTCGAAGGCCTGTTGCTGGGGGTCACCCCATTCGAAGCCTTTTGTCCCCCGCAGGGCCTTGAAGAACGAGATAGACTTCTCTCCTGACTTGGAAAGGAAGTGGCCGATGGCCGCTAGTCTTGTAACACCCCGAATTCCAAATAAGATTGAATTCGAAGTCCCACAAGATCTTTACACTTTACATCGTACAATTTTACACTGAATTAAAAACTTTTATTACAACAGTGATTACATCAACGCAGCGGAATTAAAAATTACAACATGATACATGAGTTAGATAACAACTTGAACATTTCTTTAAGCAGCAATCATCTTTTAGTCTTGTTAGTCACTTTATCCTGCATAGAAACTATGGGCATGTAAGTTGCATACAACTGATGGTAGGATATAATACATTAATTTCTCTTACTTAGAAAGCACACACTTGTCACAAAACAAAGCTAAGGGATATTATCCTATTGATGTCATCTGTGAATGTGCACTTAGTCCTTAATGCAGTTATTATTATTTAATGACACTAATACGCACTTGTTCGAATTCTATGCATCCCATAGTACATAGGTCCGGGGGCAAGCCCTTAATAGTTCTTCATCTTGCAGGTTTGATTCCCTCGCCAGGAGTAAAACTACTACGGTAACTACGGTAAGTAACCTAGGTGTTCTATGAGTTACGAGCCCATGCCCAGACATCCTGGAGAGAATCCCACGCACTGACATGACGCATCATGCAGGCATCCTATGGAAAATTCGCCTCCTACATGGAACGATGGCACTACTTAGTCACCGAGCACCCCACAAGCATCGCCAATGGTACGATATCCAGGAGAAGTATCCACACCCTGACATGACGCATAATGTGGACATCCTGTGAACACTCTCACACCATAAATCCAAAGGCCCTCATACTGATGATTTTCTCTTACTTTCGTCACATCTCCACTATGTGTCTAATCATTAGTTAATTGAATCAAAAATCACTACTCTAGAATTAGCATGACTTCTACATCGGTCTTAAACATCAATCATTAACCATGACCCAATCTTGATCTTTACTTATCACATTTCTCTTTCAAAATTTCATTCATGCCGATATAAGGACTTAGCTAAAACTCTAGTCTCAATTCTCTTTTCATGCTCATCAAAATGAGAGTAGACATGCACAAATTCCACATTTCATCATGTTTCTTTTACTTTATTTTCCATGCACATTTTGTATATTTTGAAACAATCTTATATTTAATCTTGCTCAATTTTCACAAGTCAAAATCTCATTTTTAAACTCTGCACAAAATTTCGCTATGTTCAAAGGAATATTTGTTTCTTTAATTTCCAAGAAAATCACATTCTAAAAACTCATTAATTCTTCTTCTCAAGAATTTTACTTATAATTCTCATTATAATAGGTCAAATATTATGGAAAAAAATTTCATGAAGTCTAAGTATTTTTAGAATAATTCTAATATTTTTTCTCAATTTTTTTTAAAACACATAAAAACACTAGATATATCAAAAATATGAAAAAAAAGAAAAAAAACCAAAAAATAAAATAAAAATAGCCACAGGCCGAATCGAAACCAGAACCAAACCCCCGCCAAATGAACAATAATCGACTTTAGGTGCACCCGAAGACCAGAATGTCCACAGTGACTAGTTGTCACATGAAGGACTTAATTGATACTTAAGTTTGGTTCTCGGGTTTTGAGTTAAAATCAGATTTCAGAAAAAAAAAAACAAAGTCTCTTGTGAGACTCGAACCCAAGACCAATGCCCCCCTGAGCTACAGTAACGCTCTTAAAATGCACCCACTGACCAGTAGGTTTGAGTGACTAACCCGTATAGAAAATCGATCAGAGTGTTTTTGTGTCAGACTGTACTGTTTCTAGTTCTATTTAGAAACTCGATTTTTCTCAATCAATTTGTTCTCATAAAAATATAGATCTTTTCCAGAAATTTTTTTTTGTGAAACAGTTACTCATACTTTTCTTAGATTGTCAAAAATCTTATTTTTACACATGAAGACTAATTTTCCTTTAATTCACTTTAAAAAAAAATGATTCATGATTACATTTCGACATAGAAACATTTCTTTTTAGAAAAGTTCGTTTATCAACATATTCCCCCTCATTCATAATGAGTTCATGCAATTATTATTTTCATTCTTTAACACAATCAAGATCTTAAATTAATCCTATTTTCACAAATTACTCTTTTTCTTATGTTTCGAAAGGCAACATTGGTGATAATCTAGTGACTACAATATTGATCATATATGGCAATTAAAAACACACTTTTTATCATAATTAACTTATTTCATAACCCATGGTTTACTAGTTTGCATTCTATAAATTATCCATAAGCACAATTTTCCACATATTGCATTCTACCATTCATTCATAAGCAAATTTTAACAAAATCATAATTCGTCAACTCTAGCATGCAAATATACTAACAAACCATCATAACACATTTTAATTAATATATTCTAATCCATTTTACTAACTTTTCAGTTAGATCAATTAGAGTTCTTTCCTTATTAGTCTCTTTAACAAGCATAGAGCAATCTTTCCTACTTATTTCTAACATAATCACAATTTCACATCCTAGCATGTTATCTATGTTAGAAGTTTGAGACATTTCCCACCTTATTGAAGAAACAAAGATAAAACTCCTAAGAAGCTCCTTGAACACCCGAACGGTTCCCTTCTCCTACTAGATTGTGCCACCAAAATGAGCCTTCTCCTCCTTGATGCTAGATGAACCCGAGCTCCTTCCTCTCCTTGATGTATGGCCGGCTTCCAATAGAGCAAGAACACACAACTCTCAATCTTTCTACTTACAACTACTCTCAATCTTTTACTCACAACTTATTTCTTTTCTTTCCTTTCTCTTACGAAATTTCTAGTGCAAGTCATGAAGAAGATGATGGGGGGTATTTATAAATTTTTCAAACACAAATGAAGGGTTAAGATTAGTTTAGATGAGTTTAGATGATAGCTACGACGTATTAAGGAGTTAGAAGAACTACCCATGAACACATAACTACTCTCCCACTCACTCCATCTCTCCCACCTCAATGAAATGGCCAGTCACCCCTCTCTTCGTTTATATGGCACGTGCATGTGCAATGCACGTGTCACACTATGCATACAATAATATAATTTGTACATTAAATTGTTAAATTAATTACTACTTGGTCAAGTCTACACTACAAGTTGTGTTAATTATTATTAAAAATAACTAATGGGCCAATTAGGTGGGCTAGAATCCATCAGACCTCTAATTAAATTAGTTAAATTAATCAAGTGGGCTAGAATTAAACAATTAGGTCTAGAAATTAAATAGACTTTAAATTAAAAAGAGAAGAATGTAAAATACTTGTTCATGACATAAGATAAATAAGTTTTAAGGGTAAATGTACATAAATTTGCACGTGCAAAACACGTGAAATCAAAGAAAACTCATATTTAATTATAATTGAAAATTCAGGATGTTACAACACTCCCTCCTTAGAATAAATCCGTCCCTAGAACTATGCTTAAAGAGTGAGAAAACAAAACATAAAAGAAAAATAAGACAATACAATCTAACAAAGAGCTCAGGATGATCCTTCAACTTCCTCTCTCGGATTCTCAAGTAGCCTCTTCAACCAACTGGTTTCTCCATACTACTTTGACCGTTGGTATCGTCTTATTCCTCAAGACTTTCTCCCGACGATCCACGATCTCAACCGGTAGCTCAATGTAACTCAAATCTAGCTGTAAAGCCTCCGGCACTTCGGGCAAATGGTGACTTGGATCTGGAATGTAACCTCTCAGCTGAGATACATGGAAGACATTGTGCACCTGAGCGAAATTTTCCGGTAACTCCAACCGGTAAGCAATTTTTCCAATCCTCTTCAATATCTTATACGGGCCTATGAACCTTGGGGCTAACTTCCCACCACTGCCAAAACGAATCACACCTTTACTAGGTGATACCTTCAGAAAAACAAAGTCACCTTCCTCGAACTCAAGGTCCCTCCTCCGGTTGTCTGCATAACTCTTCTGCCTACTCTAAGCAACCTCCAACCTCTTCCTGATCAACACGATCTTTTCAGAGGTCTGCTGTACGATCTCGGGCCCAAACATCTGTCGTTCCCCAACTTCAAACCAGCAGACAGGTGTTCTGCACTTCCTGCCATACAGAGCTTCATACGGCGCCATCCCGATACTAGTCTGAAAACTGTTGTTGTAGGCAAACTCTACTAGAGCTAGATGCCTCTCCCAAATGCCTCCAAAATCTAGAACACAACACCGAAGCATATCCTCAAGAACTCGGTTGACTCTCTCAATCTGTCCATCAGTCTGAAGATGGAAGGCAGTGCTGAAATCCGTTTAGTACCCAAAGCTGCCTGAAAACTCATCCAGAAATGCGAACTAAACCGCACATCTCGATTAGACACAATGGTCAACGGAACACCATGAAGCTTGACGATCTCTCCAACATAGAACTCGGCTAACTTGTCCGTAGATGAAGTGAGTTTCATTGCCAAGAAGTGAGCTGACTTGGTTAGTCGATCGACTATGACCCAAATCACATCATTACCCTTTGGACTCTTGGGCAAACCAGTGATGAAATCCATGCTGATATTATCCCACTTCCATTCCTGAATAGGTATCGGTTGCAATAAACCTCCGGGTTTCTGATTCTCGGCTTTCACCTGCTGACAAATGTCACACCTCGCCACAAACTCAGCCACATCCCACTTCAAACCTGACCACCAGAAATATTGCTTGATGTCCTTGTACATCTTTGTACTCACAGGATGTACCGGTAAAAGAGTAGCATGTGCCTATAGAAGAATACTCTCCCTCGGTTCTGACTGATCCGGAACACATAGCCTCTCTCCAAACCACAACACTTCATCCCTGATCTGAAACTCTGACAATCTGCCTGCACCAACCTGCTCCTTCATCTTCTGAATCGATGCATTTTCCTACTGACATGCTATAATCCTTTCATTCATCGCGGGTTGAAGCTTCAGCTGAGCTAAAGATGCTCTCAAATCTTGCACAACAACCTCAATACCAGCCCGATCCAACTCCTCTGGAAGATGCCATTGAGTCGTAATCAAACTGGCCAGACTGCTTTTACAGCTAAGTGCATCAGAACTAACATTAGCCTTCCCTGGATGGTACTTAATCCCAGGACGAATGTCTTCAAGTACTTCAAGCCATCTTCGTTGTCTCAGATTCAGGTCCTTTTAGTGATAGATGTACTTCAAGCTTTTATGGTCCGTATATATGTTTAACTTCTCACCGTACACGTAGTGTCTCCATTGCTTCAAGGGGAAGATAATCGCAGCCAACTCCAATCATGAGTCAGATAATTCTACTCATGCGGTCTTAGTTACCTAGACCCATAAGAGATCACTTTTCCTTCTTGCATTAAGACACAACCAAGCCCACGATGTGAAGAATCGCTATAAACATCATACTCAACACCTGCTCTAGGCAAAGCCAAAATGGGAGCAGTAGTCAGCTTCTCTTTCAACTCCTGAAAGCTTGCCTCGCACTGCTCGGTCCACTTGATATTCATATTCTTCTTGGTCAGACCAGTGAGCAGCACGGCTATCTGAGCATAGCCTTGAATAAACCTTCTGTAGTATCCAGTTAGCCCAAGAAATTTCTGATTTCCTTCACTGTAGTAGGCCTTGCCCAATTCTTTACTGCCTCTATCTTCTGAATATCAGTTACCACTCCCTCTTTAGAAAGGATGTGACCCAGGAATGCCACTTCAGATTTTCAGAAATCGCACTTGGATAACTTGACATACAACTCATGCTCTTGAAGTTTCTTCAGAACTTCAGCCAGATGCTCAGTGTGCTCCTCCTCCAACTTGGAGTACATAAGAATATCGTCGATAAACACCACGATGAAAGAATCAATAAACAGCCTCAGAACTCTGTTCATCATGTCCATAAAGATTGCAGGTGCATTCGTAACTCCAAACGGCATAACTAAGAATTCGTAATGCCCATGTCGAGTTCTGAATGCAGTCTTACGCATATCTTCAGTCTTCACTCGAACCTGATGGTATCCCGATCGAAGGTCTATTTTAGAGAAAATAGCTGCTCCTTGTAGACAATCGAACAGGTCTTTAATTCCTGGAATTGGATATTTTTTCTGAACAATGACCTTATTTAGCTCTCGGTAATCGATGCACATCCTTATCGACCCATCCTTCTTCTTCACCAATAGTACCAGTGCTCCCAAGGTGACGCACTCGGCTGAATAAAGCCTTTCCCTAAAAGTTCCTCAATCTGCCATTTTACTTCATCCTGCTCCACCGACGCCATCCTATACGATGCCTTGAAATAGGTGCCCACCCTGGCTAGATAGTGATGCTGAACTCTATATCACGATGCGGGGGTAACCCGGGAAATTCTTCCAAGAACACAGTCGGGTAATCCCGAACGACTAGAATTCGCCGCACCTCTGCAGGAACCTTCTTCTTGCTGATAGCTGCCACCAAATCTAAACATCTCTTCTTCCCTTGGAATGTGACTACAGGAACTCCTGGAGCCTTCACTGTTACTTCCATGGTCTTACACTCGATGTTCACATTGTACATCGACATCCAATCAATGCCAATGATAACATCGACCCCTAGGATATTCAGCTCGATCAGATCAATCCAGAAAATCCTATCTCCAATCTCGATCTCGCAGTCTGCATAGTACCGATCAGTGGTTAAAGTCTCCCCTGATGGAGTAGCTACTGCTAAGACCTTGTCTGGAACAATCTTCGGTTCAACTCCCAAGACTTTAGAAAATTTAGGTGATATAAAAGTATGAGCGTATCCAGTATCGAACAAAATAATAGCTTTCTTTCCATTCAAATAAAGTTCTCCAATTACAGAACACACTCTCGTTACATAACAGTTCTACTAAATACAACAGGGGAAAAGAACAACCGAAACCTCTAAACATCCTCCCCCGTACCAGTAATGACGTGATCCACTTCATCAGTGTCGGCTTCAGTCAAGGCAAATACTCGTCCCAGCTGGTACGGCCTCTTCCTAACCTGTTGCAGTGGTCCATTACGGATGACATCTCTCAGCTTAGGGCATTGAGATTTGTAGTGGCCCACCTCTCCACAGTTGAAACAGGTCACAGGAGGCTTCACCCAACTATTTCCGGATCTTCCATCCATATTGACAGCGTTCGCCCCAGTAGGTTTGAACCTTTGAGCTGGCGGATGCCCTATGACATTCCAATTGTTCCTTGATACCGAGGGGTATCATCCTTGATACCGTGCTCAAACCGTGCTCAAACATCTGAGCTTTCTTCACCTCCTCCATCACAAATTCGGGTGCATATCTCGAAAGTTGAGTAAACCTTATTTCATACTCCCTGACAGACATGCCTCTCTGCTGCAGTGCCAGGAACTCCACTACTTTCTTCTCTTGGACATCAGATGGAAAATAGTGACAGCGGAACTCCTCCAAGAATTCCTTCCAGCCTAGAACACCATTTCCCATAGTCCACTTCATCGACCACCACCACACAGCCACATCTTTCTCAAGCTGCAATGTAGCCAACTTCACCTTGCTACCTTCTGGAGTTTCAAGACTTCGAAGATAGTCTTGACTTGCCGAATCTAATTGTCAGCTGCATCTGGGTCTGACTTCCCTTCAAATACTAGTAGCTTCATCCTCTTGAATGACTCCACGAGTTTGATCACCTCAGAAACTGGATTCGCAGGCATCCCCCTATGGTTTTGATTCATGGATACGACATTGAGGGTCTGATAGACTCTAGCCAACTCCGTTTCCATGTCGAGTCCACAGGTGGGTCCTTCTCCATTCCTTTATCTTCTTCCAGCCATACTCTGATTCAAAAGATCCATTAAATTTGAAGTAGAAAACATGAATTAAAACCAGCTTCTTTCATTTCATTAAATACAAACTTTGTACATTCAAATTTAAAATATCGGCTGACATCAAGAAAAAGCAACGAGAAGATAGAACATTCTAATCCCTACGGTTCCTCTTGGCTTGCCTAAGCTCTTCCCTTAGTTCTGCAACTTCTTCCCTCAGTACATCATACATGTTATTTCTCTTATCGAGTTTCCAAACATGATGACTAAGGGTTGCAATATTCACCTTGCACTTTGTACACTGTGCCTGCAATAGCTCTGCTCTCTCCCTCTGAGTCTCCACTTGAATCTAAAGAGACTTGATGAGATCTCCCTGATCTGGCTTTTCATCGTCGGATGAAATGTCTGATGAGTCTGGAGGCAGAGTGATCTCTCGGGACTCGGGCCATTCTCCTTCATACTCCTCGGGATCTTCTTCATCGGAATCTACTTGTCCAGGGTAGTAGTCCTCTTCGAATATGTGCCAATCATCATCGCCTGCTAGGTCGTGGTGGGTCGCCATCTTGGGAGAGGGAAAAGAAGAAGCATCAATCATAGAGCAACACAAATGTAAGTAGCTTACATTTAAATCTCTATACCCATCTCACACTCTAATGTCCACTCTAGGTTGTCGTTCCTTATAAATTAGTACTACTTGGAAGTGTTGCTCTGATACCACTCCGTAACACCCCGAATTCCAAATAAGACTGAATTCGAAGTCCCACAGGATCTTTACACTTCACATCGTACAATTTTACACGAAATTAAAAACTTTTATTACAACAGTGATTACATTAATGCAGCGGAATTTAAAATTACAACATGATACATGTGTTAGATAACAACTTGAACATTTCTTTAAGCAGAAATCTTCTTTTAGTCTTGTCAGTCACTTTATCCTGCATAGAAACTGTGGGCATGTCAGTTGCATACAACTGACGCTAGGATATAATACATCAATTTCTCTTACTTAGAAAGTACACACTTGTCACAAAACAAAGCTAAGGGGGACTATCCTATTGATGTCGTGTGTAAATGTGCACTAAGTCCTTAATACAGTTATTATTATTTAATGACACTAATGCGCACTTGTTCGGATTCTATGCATCCCATAGTATATAGGTCCGGGGGTAAGCCCTTAATAGTTCTCCATCTTGCAGGTTTGATCCCCTCGCCATGAGTAAAACTACTACGTAACTACGGTAAGTATCCTAGGTGTTCTACGAGTTACGAGCCCATGCCCAGACATCTTGGAGAGAATCGCACGCACTGACATGACGCATCATGAAGGCATCCTATGGACAATTCGTCTCCGCCGTGGAACGATGGCACTACGTAGTCACCGAGCACCCCACAAGCGTCGCCAACAGTACGATATCCTGGAGAAGTATCCACGTCCTGACATGACGCATCATGTGGACATCCCTGTGAACACTCTCACACCATAGATCCAAGGGCCTCATACATATATTTCTCTCTTACTTTCGTCACATCTCCACTATGTGTCTAATCCTTAGTTAATTGAATCAAAAATCAGTAATCTAGAATTAGTGTCACCTCTACATCGGTCTTAAACATCAATCATTAACCATGACCCAATCTTGGTCTTTACTTATGACATTTCTATTTCAAAATTTCATTCTTGCCGATGTAAGGACTTAGCTAAAATTGTAGTCTCAATTCTCTTTTCATGCTCATCAAAATGAGAGTATACATATTCACAAAATCCACATTTCATCATGTTTCTTTTACTTTATTTTCCATGCACATTTTGTATAATTTGAAATAATCTCATATTTAATCTTGCTCAATTTTCACAAGTCAAAATCTCATTTTTAAACTCTACACAAAATTTCTCTATGTTCAAAGGAATATTTGTATCTTTAATTTCCAAGAAAATCACATTCTAAAAACTTATTAATTCTTCTTCTCAAGAATTTTACTTCTAATTCTCATTATAATAGGTCAAATATTATGGAAATAATTTTCATGAAGTCTAGGTATTTTTAGAATAATTCTAATATATTTTCTCAATTTTTTTAAACACTTAAAAACACTAGAAATATCAAAAATATGAAGAAAAAAACCAAAAAATTTAAAAATGGCTATAGGCCGGATCGAAACTAGAACCAAAACCCTCGTCAAATGAATAGTAACCGACTTCAGGCGCATCCGAAGACCAGAATGTCTACAGTGACTAGTTGTCACAAGAAGGACTTAATTGATATTTATGTTTCGTTCTCGGGTTTTGAGTTAAAATAAGATTTTAGGAAAAAACAAAGTCTCTTGTGAGACTTGAACCCAAGACCAATGTTCCGCTGAGCTATAGGAACGCTCTTAAAATGCACCCACTGACCAGTAGGTCTGAGTGACTAACTCGTATAGAAATTCGATCAAAGTGTTTTTGTGTCAGACTGTACTGTTTCTAGTTCTATTTAGAAACTCGATTTTTCTCAATCAGTTTGTTCTCATAAAAATATAGATCTTTTCCAGATTTTTTTTTGTGAAACAGTTACTCATACTTTTCTTAGATTGTCAAAAATCTTATTTTTACACATAGAAGACTATTTTTCCTTTAATTCACTTTTAAAAAAAATGATTCATGAATACATTTCGACATAGAAACATTTCTTTTTAGAAAAGTTCGTTTATCAACATATTCCCCCTCATTCATAATGAGTTCATGCAATTATTATTTTCATTCTTTAACACAATCAAGATCTTAAATTAATCATATTTTCACAAATTACTCTTTTTCTTATGTTTCGGAAGGCAACATTGGTGATAATCTAGTGACTACAATATTGCTCATATATGGCAATTAAAAACACACTTTTTACCATAATTAACTTATTTCATAATCCCGGTTTACTAGTTTGCATTCTATAAATTATCCACACGCACAATTTTCCACATATTGCATTCTACCACTCATTCATAAGCAAATTTTCACAAAATCATAATTAGTCAACTCTAACATGCAAATATACTAACAAACCTTCATAACACATTTTAATTAATATATTCTAATCCATTTTACTAACTTTTCAGTTAGATCATTTAGAGTTCTTTCCTTATTAGTCTCTTTAACAAGCATAGAGCAATCTTTCCTACTTATTTCTAACATAATCACAATTTCACATCCTAGCATGATATCTATGTTAGAAGTTTGAGACATTTCCCATCTTATTGAAGAAACAAAGAGAGAACTCCTAAGAAGCTCCTTGAACGCACGAATGGTTCCCTTCTCCTCCTAGATTGTGCCACCAAAATGAGCCTTCTCCTCCTTGATGCTAGATGAACCCGAGCTCCTTCCTCTCCTTGATGTATGGCCGGCTTCCAATAGAGCAAGAACACACAACTCTTAATCTTTCTACTTACAACTACTCTCAATCTTTTACTTACAACTCGTTTCTTTTCTTTCTTTTCTCTTACGAAATTTCTAGTGCAAGTCATGAAGAAGATGATGGGGGGTATTTATACATTTTTCAAACACAAATGGAGGGTTAAGATTAGTTTAGATGAGTTTAGATGATAGCTACGACGTATTAAGGAGTTAGAAGAACTACCCATGAACACATAACTACTCTCCCACTCACTCCATCTCTCCCACTTCAAAGAAATGGCCGGTCACCCCTCTCTTCCTTCATATGGCACGTGCATGTGCAATGCACGTGTCACACTATGCATACAATAATATAATTTGTACATTAAATTGTTAAATTAATTAGTACTTGGTCAAGTCTACATTACAAGTTGTGTTAATTATTATTAAAAATAACTAATGGGCCAATTAGGTGGGCTAGAATCCATCGGACCTCTAATTAAAATAGTTAAATTAACCAAGTGGGCTAGAATTAAACAATTAGGCCTAGAAATTAAAATATACTTTAAATTAAAAAGAGAAGAATGTAAAATACTTGTTCATGACATAAAATAAATAATTTTTAAGGGTAAACGTACATAAATTTGCACGTGCAAAATACGTGAAATCAAACAAAACTCATATTTAATTATAATTGAAAATTCAGGATGTTACAAGTCTTCCTTGAAGCCGCTGAACCTCCCCTTTTCTGGAAGGAGCCATGTCGATTATGGCTTGGATCTTCTCTGGGTTGGCCTCTATGCCGTGCTAGCTAACGACGAACCCACGAAATTTCTCCGAGGAGACGCCGAAGGCACACTTGGCAGTATTGAGCCTCATGTTGTGAGATCGGAGGATGCCAAAAGCTTCCTCGAGGTCGGGGACATGACTCTGCCCCCGCTGGCTCTTAACGAGCATGTCGTCGACATATGCTTTCATATTGCGACCGATCTGATCTTTGAAGACTCGCTTGACAAGTCTGTGGTAGCTGGCCCCGGCGTTCTTGAGCACGAAGGGCATGACTCGGTTTCAGCAGAGGCCCTGGTCTGTAACGAAGGATGTTTTGGTGATGTCTGGAGGGAACATCCGGAACTGATTATAGCCTGAAAATACATCCATAAAGGTCAGGAGCTCGTGACCCGACATTGCGTTGATCAGAGCGTCGATGCTCCGGAGGGGGAAAGGGTCCTTGGGGCATGCCTAGTTGAGGTCTGTAAAGTCTATACAGATCCTCCAACTTCCGTTGGCCTTCTTTACCATTACGATGGTAGCCAGCCACTCGGGGTAGCTAACTTTTTGAATGAACCGGGCAGACAGCAGTTTGTCCACCTCCATTTTCATTGCCTCTTGCCTCTCTAGGGCGAACTTGCGGTGTTTCTGTTGGATTGGCTTGGAACCCGGGGCGACGCTTAGCCTGTGTATGATTAGGTCATCAGAAATCCTGGACATGTCGGACGGTGTCCAAGCGAAGAGGTCGATATTGCGGCGGACACAATCAATTAGACCTGGCTTCATATCGGCAGAAAGGGTGCGGCTCACACGTAACCACTTAGACTTATCTTCCGCTTCAAATGAGACCTCCTCCAATTCGTTCGCTGGCTCTGACTCAGGCTGGCTTCTTTCAGGTGGATGTTCGACTGCATCGAGGGAGAACACCCTGCTCCCGACCGCGGTCATGTAGCACAATCGTGCAGACTCCTGATTTCCTCTAACAATACCGACCCCGAGGTTAGTGGCGAATTTTTGCTTCAAGTGGTAGGCAGAGGGGATGACCAGGAGCGAGCAGAGGTCGGGTCGACCGAGGATGGCGTTGTATGCTGCCTTGACATTAACCGCCATAAAGTCCATTGATTCGGTCCGTGTGATGGGGGCCGTGCCAGCTGTTACATCCAACATCACGATCCCTTCAATTTGTACTGGGACACCCGAGAACCCATGCAGGGCGTACTCTGCCGGCTTCAGCTTATCTCGTGGGAGCTTGAGGTTCTCGAATGCTTCCGAGAAGAGGATGTTGACTGAGCTCCCGTTGTCTACTAGAATTCGGCAAAGTTCGAAATTCGCCATGACTAGGCTGATGACGAGGGCATCACAGTGTGGGAGCTGAACTCCCTCTAGGTCTTCTCCGGAAAAGGATACTAGTCGCTGCTGAGTCTGTAGGGAGGGATGGTCCCGGATGGATTTAACCTCCCAGACACCCTCCTATAGGTCCCCCATGGACATAGTGTAGTATGGCCTGACCTCCGAATTCCTTGAGCTCTCGAACTGGGGAACCGAAGGGACCCTCTTGAGACTAGTTGTCTCTTTCGCGGTTTTCTTAATTGGCTCGACGTCATCGGCCTTCCGCTTCCCCTTGGTCGTGGCTTCTTTGGTGCCCTCCGGATTTAGGGCCTCTTCCGCTCGAATGTACTTTTCGACCCTGTTGAGTAGGTCGGGAAATTCAACGGGCAGTTTTTAGGCCAATGAAACCTTCAGCTGACCATGTCTAGTGTTGTGTCGGAAAGCCGCTGAAATAACGCCTGCATCAAGAGAGGACACGGACCTCGCCTCGGTGGTGAACCTCCAAACGAAATCACGGAGTGACTCCCCTTACTTCTGCCTGAGGTCTAGAAGGGACGTGCTCGTCTTCTCGACATTTCTGCTGGTCACGAAGTGGGCTAGGAAGTTTGCTTCCAACTGGTCAAACGAGAAGACTGAGCCAAGTGTGAGCTTTGAGAAGCATTTCGAGCCGGACCATGAATGGTTGCAGGGAAGGCGCGGCAGAGGAAGGGATCCGCAGCGCTTTGAATCATGATGAGGGTCTTAAACTCCTCCATGTGATCAGCGGGATCACCCTCGCCGTTGTAGGTCTCGAATTGGGGAGGCCTGAAATTTTGAGGGATCTCGGCTTCCAAGATTTGAGGGGAGAATGGGGGTCCAGTCGGCTGATGACCATGACCCGGCATTGGTCCGCCCTCACCGAGATGGCCGAGGCAGTTCTCCATCTCCTGTAAACGCAGGAGGATGGCGCCTACTTGTTCCTGGGGGTGGGCCGATACGTAGGATTTGCTGCCCCTTGCTCTTGACCGAGGATCAGAGCTGTTGCGGACCTCGCCCCGAAAATTTTGGAACTTGGCCCTCGTGACGGGGGCTTGCCCCCCGGGTCCTGCGAGGGCGGAGGTCCATGGGGCGAGCGGCTGTATTCTTGATCGAGCTCTGGGGACGGCCGTTTACGATGGTTCTAGACCTATTTGGAGGCGGCCTCTCCCCTTTTGCTCGAGTGAGAAGCACCCGACCTGCATCCCGCCGCGCCGTGGACCCGTGGTCGATTGGAACCGTGGGCATCCGTGCGGCTGTGATGTGGGGGTCTGTATGTCGTGCCGATGTGACGGTCTTTCTGGATTTGGGAGCTATGGGAGAGCTCGGACTTGGGATGACGTCCCTGGCTGGACTCGGACAGGCGACAATACCTGAGTTTCCCACAGACGGCGCTAACCTGATATTGTTTGTTTTTGGGGTGTGGGGGCAATATGTGTGAGTTCTTGTAATTTGTGAGCGGAAGATGTAGTACTGGCGCTGGTCCGATCCTTAGCCGTAGGACAGGCTCGGGAGTAGCAGGAGAGAGGTGGAGTAGCTCGGCTTGGATGAAGTGGCTCGGCTCGGCCTTCTGTACCTGCACACTGCCTAGAAACACCAAGAGAAGTTCCGGCGACAGGCTCTCCGACGATCTAGTCAGTCACTGATAAAGCAACAATAGCTAGGGTTCAGGTAGGGAAAATTTTATTATATTTAAAAGTGAGGAGGGGGGCTGGTATTTATAGGCAGAGGTAAATGGGTCTGAGGCCCTAACGGACGGGGTCGTACCCGTTTGCCGGTGGGCTTTAATGGGTTGAAGCCCGTTGGACCTATTTGACCTGATGATCACAGGGGAGCGAGATTAGAGGAGATCAGAAGGTCCTAGTTGCGCCACTCTCTTTACTCCCTATCAAATAGCAATAAATCAGTTAACATATTTTGTGATAATATTGCAGTATTTACAACTACATAACGTTGGAGCAATATATAAATTTCAGCTGCCTTAAAACCATATGGGCCATATTTTGTGCATACATGTACTTTCCCTTTCCCTACCAATCCTTCCAACGTTATCAAGCAAAAGCATATAAAAATCATATTCACTCATTATCAATGTATGGAAAGTAATAAAAACCTTAATTTTTTTACACACATTAGACTTTTAGCATTGGTCGTTCAAAATTTAACGAATTCTCAATTTGTTCGTGGAAAGAGAGAAGCACGAGCAACACACGTCGAAGGAAATTTTCTGAGGAAAACTGTCAAAGGAAATTCTAAGCCCATATAGTGACAAAATATAAGTTTTGGTGTAGACTTCCACATAGATAAATTCTAACATTGGCATAAATTCGTCCTTTGGTTAATTTATGCATGTATTCAGAACTATTATACTTCGTTCTCAAAATATCAGATATCAGAGCTTCGAAGAGAGTTTTTTGTTGTTTTTTTTTTCTGGGAGTAAGAAAACGAGTTCATTTGGTGCAGAATACTTGCTGATATAGCATACCACACTTAAAATAGAGTTCATTTATTAACATAGAGAACACTACATAATAGGGAAAGATTAATTACTTCGAGCAAAAAATCCTTGCAAATTCAAGTTTGTTTTTTTCTTTCTGAAGCAATACGAATAAAGATGAAAGTTTGTCAGTCAACAACTTAATTAAATTTGGAAAAAGGAAAACCCTGTAGACATAGCTTGACAGATCTACTTTATTGGTTGTTGGTTAAGTGGTTATTTGAGATCAGCATCTTCTGTCATCTTTGTCATGGTGTTAATTTTTCATCAATTGGTTAACTAAGCTGGAAGTACTACGCATTTATAGAAGTAGTTTGATTATGGACACTTGCACTATAATTATATATATATATATTTTTCATAATATATCAAATAAATAATAATCTAATTAGTTTAAAAGGGAATTTATCTACTTTTACTGTTTTAATTTGTTTAATTAGTTAAATTATCATCTATTTTTTTTTTTATCATTTTATCATATTGTATCCTCTAGAGTTACTACTTACTATAGAGTTAGTTTATTATGCAAACGACCAAGATTGCATGTGTTTCATCCTTGAGTTTTTGTTTCCTCTCTATGTATTTTTTCTTCCTTTTCCTTTCCCCTTTTTCCTATCAATTTAATGAAATTGATGTTGTTTGTTTTTAGGGTGTGGGGGCAACAGGTGTGAGTTCTTATAATTTATGTAGCGGAAGATGTACTACTGGCGCTGCTCCGATCCTAAGCCATAGGACCGGCTCGGGAGTAGCAGGAGAGAGGTGGAGGCCGGGTGATCGTCTCGGATCCAGTAGCTCGGCTCGGATCTAGTAGCTCTGCTCGGATCTTTGAGGCTCGGCTCGGTCTTTCGTACCTGCACACTGCCTAGAAACACAGGGAGAAGTCACGGCGACAGGCCCTCCGACGATCTATTCAGTCACTGAGAAAGCAACAGTAGCTAGGGTTCAGGTGGGAAAAAGTTTATTACCTTCAGAAGTGATGAGGGGGTCTGGTATTTATAGGCAAGGGTAAACGAGTCTGAGACCCCAACAGACCGGGTTGGACCCGTTTTCCTGTGAGCCTGAATGGGCTGAATCCCGTTTGACTTGTTTGATTTGATGATCACACGGGAGTGAAGTCTGAGGAGATCTGGTGGTCCAGATGGGGCCACGTCACTTTTCCCCATATCAGGAGCCCCCCACTCCTGGACGACGGCGTAAGCCAACCGTGGAGGAGTAGTCTGTCCCTGTCGGAAGAGTGGAGCTGGCGTGTCTAGAGAGTATGATTCTTAGCTTCTTGGAGTGGTAAGTGGGGTAGGACAAAGGAGATCCTCTGAAAGAAAGAGGCATTGAGGACTAGGGACCGATGGTCGGGAGCCGAGCATCGAGCGCCCATGCGCTCGGATGTCGGGGTTTACTACCGAGCATCGAGCCCCCATGCGCTCGGATGCCGAGGCTTACTGCCGAGTGTCGAGCCACGAAGTTTAATGAAAGCTAGGTCCTGGCTCGAGGTCGCTTCCGAGCGTCGAGCCCCCAAGCTTGTTGCAAAAGCTATTGGATGGCTCGGAATCGCTGCCAACCGTCGAGCCCCCAATCTTGCTGTAAAAGCTAGGAGATGGCTCGAGGTCACTGCCGAGCGTCGAGCCCCCCACCTTGCTGTAAAAGCTAGGGGATGGCACGGGATCGCTACCGATCGTCGAGCCCCCAAGCTTGCTATAAAAGCTAGGCGATGGCTCGAGATTACTGCCGAGCGTCGAGCCCCCAACATGCTGTAAAAGTTAGGGGACGGCTTGTAACACCCCGTAAAATTGAAAATGACAATTTTGCACCTCATATGTTACGCACATGTATTTTGTACCGTTACGGGTCATATCCGTAATGTATTTCACTATGTATTTTTGGACTCTGATTATTTATGCATTTTCGTCTTCTCAAGATTCATTTTATCTTATTTTGAGTCAACTCAAATATAATATTCCAATCTCTGTGTTTTACGTGCTTTGTATGTATTATCGATGTACGTACCGATTACGTATTTTTCTACCGTTACGTGTAATATTTTCTATGTATTTCAACTATTTATTTAATGATGTGTTTGAATTCAATTTATAAATAGAAATTCATTTTTCTCATATTATTATACGTGTGGTGCACGTATTTTCAATGTACGTATTGATTACATTCTCGAATGTGTACATTAACTATATTTTCTTATGTTGTATGTCGATTATCTTTAAATATTTTTCTATTGAGAAAGTTGATTTCGTATTTTTACGTGCGACGTACGTGTTTGCGGTGCACGTATTTAGGCACATTCTTTTCAAAATAAAATTTCGAAAGTGTGTGTGTTTATTTTATTTTATGCATCATGAATCTAATTTATAATTAAAATACACTAATTTTATTTAAAAATATCCTATATATTAAAACCTATACTTTAAATTAAATATATATATATATATATATATATGTATGAATGAAGTGTGTGCAAGTGCGACACACATGCACATGTTTATACACATGAGAGGTGGCCAGCTATTTTTGGCTTGGAGGGAAGAGTGTTTTTGAATTTGCATCAACAGAGTTAGTAAAGTTAGTGGGAAAGTAGTTATAATAACCACTCAAAAATCCTACTAATACCCCTAAACAATTCATTCACTCTCATTCCCTTCCTCCTTTCTCCTCTGCCTAATCTGAAACCAACCCCTTCCTTTATTTTCTTTCTCTGCCGAAATCATCCAGCCAATTCCCCACTGTTGTTTCTCCACCTGCTCACCTTTATACACACACACACACACACACACACACACATATATATATATATATATGTGTGTGTATATAAGTATGCCTATATATATATAAAAATGTAGATATATACATGATATACATATATATAATGAAGATGAGAAGATACTGTTCTTGTACCTGGCCGATAAGTATGCCTATATATATATATACAAATGTAGATATATACATGATATACATATATGTAATGAAGATGAGAAGATACTGTTCTTGTACCTGGCCGAAATGGAGCTTGGGTTTTTGGTGCGCGAATTTCAAGGAGGCGAAGTGGAGCTTCTTTTGGTGTTTTTTGAAGGAGTTTTGCTACTAGGAGCTTCTCATTCTAGGAGTTCAATTGCTAGAAATCATATTTCTTAGGAGGGTGTTTCTAAAATCCTTTCTAATTTAGGAGTAGGTTGCATGCTAGAAAATATATAATTTAATTGTTAAATTTTGATTGGTATGGTAGTGTAGATTGTTTAATCATAATTTAATTGTGTCATGATATGTTGAATTGATATTGTGATTTGTATAAATGATTAGAACTCTTGTTAAACTAAAAAGTGAAAAAGGAAGTACTATACAGTGAATTTGTTGGGATGAAAAGTTGATGCATGTTAGAATAATAGTCAAAATAATGCAGCATGTATGGAAAAAGGATTTTTTGATGCTAATGTGGTTAAGAAATATGGAATTAATCTCATTAGTATATATCTTATGAGTTTAGGAATTTTTATAAAAGGAGTTTTTGATGAAAGACAACACTTTATTTGTAAATCGATAATATATGCTTTCTAATACAATTTGTGAAGAAACTTTTGTTACATTGTCAAAAAAGAGAATTTTATAAAGTTTAAATAAATATACTATACCGTATTTTGATAGAACACATTCTAGAATTAGATTTAGACTTTTGAATGAGTACAAACTAAATGAGAAATCGAGTTTATTAAAGGAAAAATTAATTACAGTACGGTTCCTACAAAAAGTAACTAACCGATCATATATCAATTAGTAACTCAAGACCAATTAGACTTCGGGTGCGCTTTGGGTCCGTTACTGTTCATGGGCGGAAGTGTTGGTCTTGGATTCGAGTCTTGAAGGGACTCTGTTTTATTAAATTTTTGATTTTAATCAAATCACCGAAAGTATATATATAACTATAATTCGAGTCCACATTATAATAATTAGTCACTCTGGCCTTTCTGGTCGACGAGTGCGCTTTGGGTCGGTTACTGTTCATAGGCGGATGGCTTGGTCCTGGGTTTGAATCCGACCAGGCCACTTTGTTTTTCATTTTTGACTTTTTTTTGTATTTTGAGTTTTTGGGAAAAAATTCTATTATTCTTTTAAAATTGTTTAGACTTAATAAAATTATTTCTACAATATTTTGTGAGAATTGAAAGAGGATTTTACATTAAATAATGTTGAAGAACTCGATTTTATCGATTAAAATGTGACTCTTGTATAATTAAAGAGAGATGAAAATTTGGAATGAAATTAGATTTCTGCTCGATGAGATTTTATGATTATTAACATTGATTAAGTGAATATTTGAAATGCACACAAAGTTATGAGTGATTAAATTGACAAAAGAAGTCAAAATGAGATACTTCAGGTTATGAGATTATAAAAGAAATATTTTTCTTTGAGAAAGAGTTTATGAATAAAGGAATTGAAATATTATTTTGAGATTGAATGTAACATTTTGATGATCTCTAGAAAGAGATAGTTGTTGGAATCTAGAAGCTACGCGAGACCCTAGTGACCGGCAGTTTTATTTATGAATTTGGGAGCTAACCAGTGTGGGTTGAGCATCTCTTGAGAAGTAGCCAGTTGGGCTGACTGTCTCTTTTGTTTGGTTTAAGTCCGGTAAGGTAAGCTAGCTCTAGGTTGTGATGATTTTCTCCTAAAACAAACTAAAAATTTAAGGACTACACTATAGTGAAGATGTGATGAAAGTAAGAGAAAAACATAAGTATGAGGGCCTCGGATCTACTGTATGAGAGTATTCACAGGCTGCCTGCATGATGCGTCATGTTATGGCGTGGATACATCTCCAGAATATCGGGACCGTGGTGACGCTTGTGGGGTGCTTGGTGACTACGTAGTGCCATCGTTCCATGATGGAGGCGAATTGTCCATAGGATGTCTGCCTGATGCGTCATGTCATGGCATGGGATTCCCTCCAGGATGTTTGGACATGGGCTCGTAACTCATAAAGCATCTAAGATACTTGCCATAGTTACCGTAGTAGTTTAACTCATAGCGAGAGATCCAACCCTACAAGATGAAGTACGATTAAGGGCTTGTCCTCGAACCTATGTAGTATGGGATGCATAGAATCCGAACAAGTATGCATTAGTGTCATTTAATATAAACAACTGCATTAAGGATTAAGTGCACAACACCCACAACATCAACAGGATAGTCACTCTTTAGCTTTGTTTGTGATCAAGTTTGTGTTTGTTAAAGCATTTAAGAATCGTTATACTTTCGGCATAGCGAGGATGGCCGTGTATAATATTTCGTTGGTTGTAAGCAACTGACGCGCCCACAGTTTTATATGCATGAATTGGAATTTACAAGAAGATATAAAGATGAATTTAAAGTTGTTACAATTGTACATTTATCATTGTTGTATTTTATTTACTTTTCGCTGCGTGTTGATGTAAAAGACTCTGATGTAAGTAAAGTTTTAAATTCATTGTAAAATTAAACGAAGTGAAATGTAAAGATCCTGTGGAACTTCGAATTCAGGCTTATTTGGAATTCGGGGTGTTACATGGCTCGGAATCGCTACCGACCGTCGAGCGCCCAAGCTAGCTTTAAAAGCTACGGGATGTCCCGATGTCACTGCCGAGCGTCGAGCCTCCCATCTTGCTGTAAAAGCTAGGGGATGGCTCGGGATCGTTACCGACCATTGAGCCCCCAAGCTTGCTGTAAAACCTAGTGGATGGCTCGAGGTCACTGCCGAGCGTCGAACCCCCCCCAGCTTGTTGTAAAAGCTAGGGAATGGCTCGGGATCACGACCGACTAACGAGCACCAAATCTTGCTGTAAAAGCTAGGGGCTGGCTCGAGGTCACTACCGACCGTTGAACCCCCAAGCTTGATGTAAAAGCTAGGGGATGGCTCGAGGTCACTACTGAGCGTCGAGCCCCCCCAGCTTGCTGTAAAACCTAAGGGACACCTCGGGATCTCTACCTACCGTCGAACCCCCATGCTTGCGATAAAATGTAGGAGATGGCTCGAGGTCACTACCGAGCGTCGATCCTCCCACATTGCTCTAAAAGCTAGGGGATGGCTCGGGATAGTTACCGACCGTCGGGCCCCCAAGCTTACTGTAAAAGCTAAGGGATGGCTCGAGGTCACTGCCGAGCGTCGAGCCCCCAGCTTGTTGTAAAAGCTAGGGGATGGCTCGGGATCGTTTCCGACCGTCGAGCCCCCAAGCTTGTTGTAAAAGGTAGGGGATGCTCGAGGTCTGTAATATCCCTATCAGTTAATAATAAATTTTTATTTATTTATTATTATTATTTATTTTTATTATTATTTTATTTTATTTTTTCAGAATTAAAATATTTCTGGTGGATATTATTAGTTTAATTAATAACCATCATATGTATATATACCAGTCCATACGTATGTACGATATACTATTTTCGTTCTGGAAACTTCCGGTCCGACAATAAAATTTATTTTTATTATTATTTTCAGAATCAATTTATTTTTATACAGATTTTGCGGTTTTATAAACAAAAATTATCGGTACACTTATTAATCTATACGTACGCATATTGTATCGATTTCATGCATTCGTATAAATTATGTAGTATGTGTTTTGGACAAAAAAAATATCTTTTGTCATGATGGCTAGGGTTCAATTAAATGATTAAACCTAGGGTTTGGATTAATTAGGATTACATAAGGAGACTTCTACTAGAAGTCTCTCCTCCACCTCACCCCTCCACCTCATCACTCCACCTCACCCCCTCCCCCATAGGAATTTCCGGCCACCCATAGTCCCAAGGGGGATTTTGCAAATGGCCATGGTGTTTTTGCACCTACAACCCTCTCCCCCATCCTATAAATACTCCCCCCCCCCACCCCTTACCTCATTTACCAAAAATTGAGAGAAAAAGAAAGAGAGAACAAAACCCTAATAGAGAGTTCTTCATTGTAGGTCTTTTTTCTAAAAAGCTAGGAGGAAGGAGAAGGTTGCTTAAGTTAGTCCTTCCTATTTGAAAGTAAAGGTGGGGGTTTCTCTACTATTTTGTATGTTGATTTTTGTTTTACTTTGCTCTCTACTTATGGTTACTAGTAATTTACACGTGCGATGCACATTTTAATAATTTAAAAAAATAAAAATAAAAACTCTGACGTAGGGAGGATTGAACCAGAAACCTCCTTTATATTAGTTATGTACGTGCATTACACATGTTGGTAGAATGACAAAATGACAAATGACACTAAGGCCTTCTCCCATTATAATATTAGAGATATGTGTGTATGTATGTTATATGTTAATTAAAACAACTTGGACTAAATATTGAGCATATAAGTAGTGGTTTGGATCAAAAGGATCCCACGGAAAGTTTGAATGGTGGAAATTAATTAAAACACATAAAGATTGGATCTTTAGCCTTGCTACTGTTATTGTTGTTATTATGGTTAAATTTCACTACTTGGACTAAACAATTAAGCATAAGAATGGTTGAATATAAATGGGATTTCATATAAGGAATAATTGAAGGTTGGAACTCACTAAGACCCATAAAGATGGGATCTTTAACTTGTTATGTTCATTATGGCTATTGTTGTTATGGTTTTTTGTGAAACATAAAGCTACAACTTGGACTTTAATTATGTGCATATAAGATTAAGTAAAAGAGAATTGTTACATACCCATTTTGGGAGTTGTAGAACTTAACTTTTTAATTAAAAGACCAGTCCTTTGTTGTATGCGATTTTCCAATCTCATTAAAGAACAAATCTTTACTAACTTTTGTTCCTAAAAAGGTAAGTTTTATTTATGTAGGTACTTGTAGGTGGAAGGAAAATAGATCTTGTAATAAGTTATTTTTTTTTTTTATGTAGGAACTTGTAATTTGGTAAAAAATAGATCTTGTAATAAGTGGGACTTATAGTCCCTAAGTAGTCCTTGTAATATGTAGGTAAGTTTAGATAGTAGCTTAGTTTTATCTACCATGCTTGAGTTTTGTGTTCTATGTCAAAAAAAGAGAACTACCATGCCTGAGTTGTAGTAAATAACCCATTCATGCCTATGTGGCATTCTAGTAACCCATCATGCTTGAGTTTGATGAACACATTCATGCTTGTGATATTTAGTTGTTCTTAGTAAAGAGAACTACCATGCTTGAGTTTGATGAACCCATTCATGCTTGTGATATTTAGTTGTTCTTGATAAAGAACCTACCATGCTTGAGTTATAGTAAAGAACCCATTCATGCCTATGTGACATTCTAGTAACCCATCATGCTTGAGTTTGATGAACACATTCATGCTTGTGATATTTAGTTGTTCTTAGTAAAGAGAACTACCATGCTTGAATTTTATGAACCCATTCATGCTTGTGATATTTAGTTGTTCTTAGTAAAGAACCTACTATGCTTGAGTTGTAGTAAAGATTCAATTCATGCCTATGTGACATTCTAGTAACCTATCATGCTTGAGTTTGATGAACCCATTCATGCTTGTGATATTTAGTTGTTCTTAGTAAAGAGAGCTACCATGCTTGAGTTTGATGAACCCATTCATGCTTGTGATATTTAGTTGTTCTTAGTAAAAAACCTACCATGCTTGAGTTGTAGTAAAGAACCCATTCATGCCTATGTGACATTTTAGTAACCCATCATGCTTGAGTTTGTGAACCCATTCATGCTTGTGATATTTAGTTGTTCTTAGTAAAGAGAACTACCATGCTTGAGTTGTATTAAAAAACCCATTCATGCCTATGTGACATTCTAGTAACCCATCATGCTTGAGGTTGATGAACCCATTCATGCTTGTGAACCCATGAAACAACATCATGCTTGAGTTGTAGTAGAATCATGCTTAAGTTGTAGTAGAACCATGCTTGAGTTTTGTTGAACCCATTCATGCTTGTGAACCCATGAAACAACATCATGCTTGAGTTGTAGTAGAATCATGCTTAAGTTGTAGTAGAACCATGCTTGAGTTTTGTTGAACCCATTCATGCTTGTGAACCCATGAAACAACATCATGCTTGAGTTGTAGTAAAATCATGCTTGAGTTTTATTATTCTATGTTGAAATGAACCCATGCATGCTTGTGTGACATTGTAGTAAACAATCATGCTTGAGTTACTAATTATCTTAGTAAAGAACCCATCATGCTTAAGTTTTGTTGTAGTTAATGTTCTAACAAAAGAACCCATGCTTAAGATGAGTAGTCCTTCTAAGATTCAAAGAACCCATGCTTAAGTGAATGTAGTAATGGTTTAGTTAAAACTCTCAAAAGGAACCCATGAATGTAGCTCGCATTCTAACCTAATTAAACTATCAAAATTAACCTATGTTCCATGGTTATTCTAGTCGACTTTTAAAAGAAACCCATAAAACTAGATCCATGATGGTTCTAGCTAAATTTATGGAGAACCCGTGCATGTAGGTTCTAGGTGATTCTAGCTTAACTTGAGAAAGAACCCATGAATCTAGTGCATGTGGTTCTAGTTCAATTTAGGAAAATGGAACCCATTAATTCTAGTCGTGTGAGGTTCTAATTAAAGTTGGACCCTATCATGTGAACATTCTTCATCTTCATTGTATGGGTAATTAATGGATTGAGAAAGTTTCTAGTGTGGTTAGCTTGATAAAAGCTAGTCTAAGGTCTTATAGTTACCCTAAGGGTCATTGACCATCAAGACTCGCATCTTACCGCCTTGGAAACTGTGGATGAATCTCACCTTGGGCGCCGACGAATCTTAACCGGTGTGGGTTGATCGCGGGCTAAGAGTGTTGACAAGATCCGAGTTCGGGGTAGTGATGAGTGAGGGAGATCCCGTCACTAATGTCTTGGATCAATAGGCCGTGGGTTGGACCATGATAACTCAGGAAATTCTAAGTTGAAATCCCGTGAGATTGTTTAAGGATTAGCGACATTGTTAGGGTAGTAACTTATAAAGTTCATTACTTAACAATTTTTGCCAAAAGGGAAGATGTTGAATTAGGGGTGATACCTTATGACCCAATTCATCCTATAGGCCGACACTAGAAGGTGTATGGGGTTGTACCTTCCCGTCAAAAGGATACGTATGGTGCCTTCTCACGAGTTGGGAGTACGGGTTGCGTATCTCACTCTGTTAATTCCTGAAATACCATGATACGAACGGTCGGTTGGAACTGGGGGATGGACACCGGAAATTCTGTCACGTTCTATTCCAGGGAGAGCGAACAGGCCATAGATCACGGTCTATGAGTTATGGGTACCACAGGGTCGGCTTCGTGCTATCCTGCGCTTGCGAGACCCTGTGTTCGTCTGGTTTTTGTGTGAGGTCCGGTGCGCCGGGTAGTAGTGGCAAATATAAATACCATGAGCATACTGCATTGGTGGGACTTGACCACGTCTGCAACCTCATCAGTCACGTTGTATTGTTGGGAACAGGTTGTGTACAAAATAGAATTCATAACGTGGGTTCAAATCCCTAAATATGGAGAACAGCTTGATATGGACGTATGTAGTTATGGGATGCATACTATTCCAGATTCTCGCTTGCATTAGAACAGGAGCATCTTAGCCTTAGTTGACATTGCATTAGAATCTAAGTCATAGCATTCACGAACACTTAAACTACACCGACATATTTCACCATGCTTTTATATGTTTATTTTTGGAGATTCACTGCTAGTCATCAGCCCTTAAGCATCAGTATATGTACTGACATCCCCATTCTAATTGGTTGTGGATACAGGATCACCAAACCGGGAGGACACTAGTCAAAGCATGGTTTACAAGTGAAGAGGCCGATCTTATCATTTTCATTCATGTATACTCTGATGTAATATTGAATCAATGGAAACACTCGGTCTGTAAAATTGTATTAGTAAAAAGTTATAAAAATTTCCTTGACTCGATCTGTAAAATTGTATTAGTAAAAAGTTATAAAAATTTCCTGATGTCTTTGTATTGTGACTAATTGAATGTAAAGGTCCTGGGTCATGTCTCGAATTCTCCATATAGAAAGTTTGGGTCGTTACAGAGTGGTATCAGAGCCGACTTCAATTTATAGTCTAACATAGAAGGAAAATAGACTTAGATGCCTTGTAGGAGTTAGGTTTCCTTTTAGCTTGTTGTTGATAATTATAATTCATACTGTTGTTCCTTCAACTTATGCTGTATGATATTTCTATATCTATGCTAATTCCTATATCCACTCCTTGCATATTGGCAAACGGAGCATTTTCCCTAGAGAATGGATGGGCACACGGGATCGCGATCGAGGTGGACTCAAACTTAGAGCCCATCTCAGATGGGGAGGAGTCATCAGTTAGGGCCGGATTGGCCAACAGGGCCCCCGCAGCTGCCGCAGTAGGGGATGACCCTGTAGGGGACCCGATCCCAGTACACGCACCCCCGCCACCTCCCCAGCTTACCCAAGTAGAGCAGGTCTTTCACGATATCTTGACATGGGGTTGATGCCATGTCTGTCTCAAGAAAAGGATGGACGCGTGTGAGTTTGTGACCCTCCACAATGAGAGGAAAGTGGGGGAGTTAAGGAGGGCCAAGATGAGGGCCGACTGCAGGATGGTGATCGTGAGGCACACCCACCGTGTGCAGTTTGCGCGCATAGAGCGCAAGTGTGCGGAGCTTCAGGCGCAGATCACACAGCTACAGGCCTTGCTAGCACCACCGCCTGCTGGAGGGGACCCAGCATAAGACACTAGTAGTACCGACTAGGCAGTTAGGTGTCGTAGGTTATTTTGTTGTTTTGATATTTTTGCTTCCTACTTATATGATATGAATGTAAGGAAGATAATGCATATGTAAGATAAATGATTATAATGAAATGAAGTTTAGCTTTTTATTTTTACAAGTATTATGTGCATGTTGAGATTGGATGAATGTTGTTTTCTCAATATCACTATATGATGCCTTTGCATGTTCCATTATTTTTCTCTATCAGATGTCTCGCAAAACAAGGAGCGGTAGGATCGACCCGACTAAGGGCGAAGGTAGTGGAGGAAATGGCACATGTCTGGATATAGGGGCAGAATTCACTCGTATGTACCAGGCTTTCGGTGACCTAGCTGAGGCAAGCCGAAATAATGTGCAGTAACAGGGAGCACCTGTAGGTAACCATGGTATAGCAGCTACCGATCCCGTCAGGATGGTCGAATCCTTTCGAAGGATGAGGCCGCCCATTTTTAAGGGGAGGGCAGAACCGACAGCGGCTGACGATTGAATTCGTCAGGTCAAGACCGTGTTCGAGGTGATACTGACAACCAATGACCGCAAGGTAAGGTTGGCGAGCATTCTGCTGGAAAAAAATGCTGGGGTTTGGTGGCAGTCAGTGAAGAGAGGCATGATCGAAGGGCCCATTACCTGGAAGGATTTCCTAGTAGAGTTCAGGCAGCACTATTTCCTGCTAGATGTCCAAGAAGAGAAGGCCATGGAGTTCTTCAACCTAAAACAGAGAAACATGACGGTTCTTGAATACGAAACCAAGTTCACCCAGCTTTCCTGTTATGCTCCTGAAATGGTACAGGATGAGGTCAAGAAGACCAAGAGGTTCGAGTAGGGGCTTAAGTCCATACTTAAGACCAAAATGAAACCTTTTTGCATCCGAAGGTTTAAGAAGTTGGTCCGCCGTACAGCTACGACAGAGTTGGATATGAATAGGGGGCCTGAACCGCAAGCAAACATCAGAGGATGGAACAAAGGAAAGAAGCTTGCACCTGCATCAGGATTCAGGAACCAGGGTCGAAATCAGAAGTTTCCAAGGACTGTTGGCAAGACTGAAGGCACCAAGCCAGGAAGTTGCTTCCTATGCGGCGAGCCAGGACATTTTCAGAGTCAATGCCCTAAGAAGAACCCTCAGAATGATACCCGCACCTATTACAATTGCGGGAAGATTGGCCATGTTAGGCCAGACTGTCCCCAGCTTCGGAGGGGCAACAGTAGGCCGGCTCCAAAGGCAAACAGCAAAAGGAAGGGAATTGCCCGCCAAGGGCGAGTATTTTCACTTACTGGGGAAGACACCGAAGAAGATGAGGTAGTCATCACCGGTATGTGAAGAACTAAAGCTATGTTACTATAATATTTGAATATTTTGACATAAGTTAATGATGAAAACACTTTTTGCAAACATGATAGATTAATATAAATGGAATCTAGGCAGCTGTTTTATTTGATAGTGGCTCATTACATTCTTTTGTGTTTGAAGTATGTTAAAAAAGGTTGAAACGCACCCAAGAGGCAACTCCGGAATCAGTTTTATTGGTTTCTACCCCGTCTGGAGCAACTTTCCCAACAAATTTGTGCTATAAGTAATGCAAACTCCAATTTGATAGAGAGACCCTGAGTATAGATCTGCTAGAGTTAGGCTTTGAAGGGATGGACATGATCATTGGAATGGATTGGATGACAAAGCATAAGGCTAGCATCGACTGCAGGAAGAAGAGGGTAGCCATTATACCATCTGGAGGACTAGAACTTGTATTTTAATGAAAAAGGAAGTAGGGTGAAGATATTCTTGCTGCTGCAACTGGAGTGCGTGTGCCCAGTGAAGTCAACATGATACCAATCGTACGTAAATTTCCTCGCGTATTTTTGGAAGAATTACCTGGACTTCCACCGCACAGGGATGTTGAGTTCAGCATTACTGTAACACCCTGTTTTGTACGATACCTGAATATATATATATGTGTATGTATATTGTCAGTATGCGTGCACTTGATTGCAGTATTATGGGTCGATTTTGCTATCGTGGTGTATGGTTAGGGTTACGGGATGGTTTATGGGAAAATTGTATTCCAAGGATGCACGAGAATGAGGAGGACTGATACTAGAATAAACGGTAGTTTTCGGTATGACGCTCATGCAAATATAACACAGTATGATACTATAGTGGATATATATTGCGTGCGCTTGTTAAACCACTCGTCTTGCACTCGTTGGAACCCATTAACACAACAACCACAAACCAATGGGCTACAAGCCATGGTTTTGGTCCCAAAACTACCTACACCCTAAGCCTACCCCTAGCCTAAAACCGGCCATAACCCCCCTCCCTTCTCCTTCATTTTTCCACTCCATTCTTCCTCTTTGCTCTGGAAATTTCAGAATCCCCCTTCAAGAGAAATAGGAGAGAAAAAAGAGAAAGTGAAGAAGGAGACTCAAGAAGGGATTTTTCAAGGAAGCTTGAGAAGATTATTTCCTCTACTACAACCAAGGGTGGGGAGTTTCTCTAAACCTTCATTTCCTGTCTTTTTTTTTATTTTGCTTGCATGCATGTCTGGTAGGATGTACTAGGTTGATCATCCAAGAGTTGAAAGTTGAAATCAGAACTGAACTAGAAAAACTAATTCAGAATGTCATTATGTGGATTTGCCCGAGAGCAAACTATAAATAATTAGACCATGAAATTTTAAGAGTTTGTTCAAATGCATGTGTAAATAGTTGGTGAATTATTTCAGATTTTTTTGAGGTCATTTGATATTTTAATAATATCATAAGGTGCAACTGTGTCGTAAGGCAGATTCAGCAAATGATAAACAGAATGACTGATGTTGTAAGAATTTTCATTATTTATTGAAAAATTCCATTGATTTGAAATTTTTACCCTATGTTCTTGTATGCATGTAGATTCTGTACAAAAATCAGGAAATTATTTGGATGAGTTTAAAGGCATGGGAAAAATCGAGATTTAATCAGTAGCTGAAGCTGGACTAAAGAACTTGATGGTTTCTGTGTTAAATTGAAATAGATAAAACTCACTGTACATTTGGAGTTTTGACATGATGTCTTTTGCATATTGTTTAGTATGGCCTCTAGATTCATCACCTTAAATTTTGTGTCATTTGGACAAGTACAGAATTTAATATAATTTTAGGAGTATGCACTGTGCTGGTTTCAGACAGTTTTGATACCCTGTAGAGATTGAGCATTTGAGACTCCTTAAGAGCACATTTTGAGAACCTGATTCATTAGAGAGTTGTAGTAGACACCTAGATCTTTCCAACAAGACCAATTTGAGCCAATTAAAATAAAGGGTTGATTTACTGTGATTTTTGTGAGACTAGACAGAGACCTAGAGTGAATCTGAGTGCTCTGAATTGGAGAGACCCATTGTGAAAATTGGTGCATCGGTGAGAGATGAGTGTGTTCGGGTGACTTAATGGTATAAATTGGACTCAAGATCAACTATCGAGTAGTTGAGGTCACCCACACCCTTTCATAGAAATTAGGTTTGTGACGTTCTGATGAACGAGTAGGATTTAGTGCTACCGGTAAGGTGCAACCCGTGCACAGGAAGCACGCAGGCTGAAGCCTGAGAGAATATTTTGAGGACTTAGATGGTTGAATTTAAGTTCATGATCAACTAGGAAGTTGTGGCCTAGGATCTCACCTTTCTAGATTGGGCTTGTACACTCCAATCGGAGTTGTATCAAGAGAGTTATGCCCATTTTATGTTTTGGGTAGAAACCCGTGGGTCGCTTAGTCTTAGTTTTGACCAAGTGTTGTGAGAACATTTCCATTGTGTGTTACCAGAGTCGATGACTCTTGTCTAGGGATGGTTGATGTCTGTTATTGAGGTTGTTGACACTCAGAGTGGGATGTGTGACTCGAGTTAGTCACTAGTGTAAGGGATACCCTGCACTTATCAACCCTATATTATAAACTTCTGCTGAGCATAGGACGTCTGAGCGTGCTAGTGAGATAAGTTCACAAGGGCGAATATCCATTCACAGCCGGGTTCACGGCAAGTGTAGGCCATAATGCTAGACAATTCCAAGTCGGGGAAGTGGCGAACCGGATCGGTATCGCCCGGGGCCAGAGATTGATAGGCAAGTGTGGAAGCGCTTCATTCTTACCCAATGTAATTAGAGTAAGGCAGGGATTAGGATGGTTTATTAAGAGGTTGGGAAATTGCATTAGTCCTAGTAAACCATAGTTGGTGTTGTACCTTCCAATCGTAGGGATACGTTTTCGGCACTTATTGATTGAGTCATCGGCTCGTATCTCGATTTGTTGATTCCCAAAGCTTTGCCGAAGTAAGGTACGGGAGGCCCTGAGGATTTGACCACCCGTGGTGGTGACGTCCCTATGTGTGGGTAATTGTGTTTTTGGTATATATATAAGTTCATGACTCGATCTTGGGATGAACACGCATGTGTAAGTCCATAGGGGACGTTGGGAATAAAATGGTCGTGGGACATGATTCAACACGGCTTTCTGAGGAGGTCCATACGCGGGTACCAACTGGCGGTGACTACTTGGGCACTGCAGGGGCAGAACTAGACCGACCCACTGCAACCTCCTTGGTCAACGGACAATCTATTGGGAACTGGAGTGAGTATAAGAGTAGTGTGCATGGCGAGGGTTCGAAATCCCTAAATTGTGGAGAAAGACAGCTAGAGATTTGGGGGCATATGTAGTATGGGATGCATTCGTGCTCCACAGTCTTGCTTGCATTAGAGTCAGGCATGTGTGTTTGCTGCATCTAGTCATAGGGTCATGTCATAACACTGCACTAGAACCCGAATCCACTAAACCCTCATTCTGGCACAACACCTTTCTATTTTGCATATATTATTGGTTGTGATTGAATTTTGGAGGATTGCTGTTATCACCAGTTTTGCGTCAGTCGAAGTAGTGATGTTCCCCACCTTGTAGGTATCCGAAACCGATATACAGGTACTACAGAGCTCGAGTTGGTCCAAGGATCCAAGGGACATATACAAGTACTGTTCTATTATTGTAAATGTTGTAATTTTTATTTAGACATTGTAACACTTGTAAATGTAACATTTATATGGAATAAAAGTTTTAAATTTTCCTGTACTTTCTGTGATTTGGCTATTTGAAGTTCGACTCCTGGAGTAGGGTCTCAGGTTCCCGGTATGGGGGTTTGGGGCGCTACAGAAGTTGGTATCAGAGCAGACTTCAAATATTAGTTCAACACAGCATGAAAATTAAACTTAGATGCATTGCGAGAGTTGGGTTTAGTCAGATAGCTGATGGTTTTAATTCATAATGTTGCTTTTACAACTTATGCCTTATAATTTTTCTGTATCTGTACTAATTCCCATATTTTCTCTTGCAGATGCCGAGCTTGGACAATAGACACTCGAATGGATGGTCCGATGGACATGGTTCTGCACCCCACTTCCACCTCCACCCCCACAGCCCAGGGCCTTAGTGCAAGTTATCACCATGATTTCCCAGGAGCTGGCTGCCTATAAATGGAGTCACGGACTGCTAGAGGATCGCTTTGAGAACCTCGCACGGGCATTGATAACCACTGAAAGGAGAGTGGCCAAGCTAGAAAGGGCCAAAAGGAAATGGAAGACGAGAGTAGTACTGTTGAAGCACCGATACAAGGAGAGGCTGGGTCAGCTGTAGAGCAGGTATCTGGCACTGAAGGCACATGTCTGCGACATGCAGGATCTGTTGGACCGTATGACTGCCGGGGATAGCTCTGAGGTTGGCGATTCGCCAGGAGCAGGAGAGCAGTGACTTCCTCTAGTGTTATAGGATCTCTTTTGATGTGTATAGATGACGACCTTTTTGAATAGCTAGGATGACGTGCTATTGTTTTGATGGGTGTAGCATGAACCCATGTGTTGATGATGAAGAGATTGTAGTGTTGACATTGTAAAACCTTTTTGAAATGAATGGAACTAGTCTGTTTTGACTAGTGCTAGTGTGTTATGGGATTTTGCATTACGATTATGGTCGATGATATCTATGTTAGCTTTCAGATGGCAGGAAGGACAAGAAGCAACCGGAGTGACCAGACTGAAGCCGAAGGCAGTGGAGCCAATGGTACTGGCCTTGATGTAAGGAAAGAATTTACTCGGGTATATCAGATGATTGGAGCATTTGTGGAGGCTAGCAGGAACCAAGCGCTACCATTAAAGAGCACCAGGAGTTGCGGTGAACACTGATCCAGTAAAGATGGTGGAATCATTTAGTGGGATGAAATTGCCAGTCTTCGAAGGACAGGTCGATCCTACAACTGCTGATGACTGGATATGTCAGGTGGAGACAGTATTTGAGGTGATGATGACTCCCGATGACAGCAAGGTACGTCTAGCCACAATCTTGCTAGAGAAGGACGCCAGAGTTTGGTGGCAGTCTGTGAAGCGTGGTCTGGGAGAGGGACAGATCACTTGGATGTACAAGAGGAGAAAGCAATGGAGTTCCATGGCTTGAAACAAGGAAATATGACCATCAGAGAATATGAGACGAAGTTTTCTCAGTTATCGAGGTATGCACCGGAGATGGTCCAGGAGGAAGCGAAGAAGGCCCAGAGGTTTGAGCAAAGACTTAGGCCTAGACTGAGGTCGAAGATGGTTCCCTTGGGCATTCGCTGATTCGACAAACTGGTAAGAAGAGCGGCAGTAACAGAGGTGGATATGAATTAGAATCAGGGAAGGACGGAGTTCTGGAACAAAGGGAAGAGAACTACCCCAGCATCAAAGTTCAAGAAGCAAGGCAAGGGCCAGAAGTTCCGAAAAATCAATCCTAATGCAGGAGAATTGAAGCCCGAAAGTTCCTGTCGCTGTGGAGAGCAGGGACACTTTGTGGATCGATGCCCCAGGATGCAAATAGTGAAATGTTTCAAGTGTGGACAAGAAGGGCATATCAAGCCAGAATGTTCCCAATTAGCAAGGAATAGCCACAGTCAGGGTCGGGAGCAACTGACAAAGGGAAAAAGCCCATGCGTCAAGGAAGAGTATTTGCCTTGACCAAGAAGGATGCTGAAGAAGATGGAAGGGTAATTACTGGTATGTAAGCAAATGGTGTATGAGTTTTAAGTTGTATTTTGGGTTTTTGGAAGTTAATGGATGATGTACTGTTGTAACAGGTCATATATATATAAATGGGATTTTGGCAAGAGTCTTGTTTGATAATGGATCGACTCATTCTTTTGTGTCAAAATCTTTCTCAAGAAAACTAAGGTGCACACAAAAGGCAATCCCAGATTTAGCTTTGACGGTAGCTACGCCGTCAGGGGCAACCCTTACTACAGATATATGCTATAGGGGATGTAAGCTCCAGATTAGTGGAGAAACCCTAAGTATCGATTTGTTGGAGTTAGGTTTTGCCGGAATAGATGTCATTATTGTTATGGATTGGATGTCGAGATACAAGGCAAGCATTGATTGCAAGGAGAAGAAGGTAGTTATCTCAGCTGAAGGAGTGGAACTTGTATTCCACGGGGAGCCGAGATCGGAGGTAATGACTTTTGCAGCCGAAGTGCGGGTACCAGAGGAGGTGAACAAGATACCAGTAATGAGGAATTTGCCACTTGTATTCTTAGAGGATTTACCAGGAATTCTCCAACACCGTGATGTCGAGTTTAGCATCACAATTCAACCAGGTAGCGCTCTAGTATCCAAAGCACCCTATCGAATGGTACCAGTAGAGCAGAATGAGGTCAAGAAGCAGATTAAAGAATACTTGCAAAAAGGATTTATTAGACCAAGTGCATCACCTTGGGGAGCACCAGTATTGCTTGTTAAGAAGAAGGATGGGTCATCCAGGATGTGTATCGATTACCGAGAATTGAATAAAGTCACTATTCGGAACAAGTACCCAATTCCCAGGATCGACGATTTGTTCAATCAGCTTCAGGGAGCAGCAGTATTTTCCAAGATTGATCTACGGTCCGGATATCATCAGGTGCGAGTCAAGGAAGAGGATGTACCTAAGACAGATTTTCGGACTCGACATGGACACTATGAATTCTTGGTAATATCGTTTGGAGTGACTAACGCTCCAGCAATCTTCATGGACTTAATGAACAGAATTCTACGGCTGTTTATTAACTCATTTGTCGTGGTCTTCATTGACGACATTTTGGTATATTCAAGGACAGAAGAGGATCATGCTGAACATCTGACAGTAGTCTTGAGCAAGTTATAGTAGCATCAGTTGTATGCCAAATTATCTAAGTGTGAATTCTGGAAATCGGAAGTTGCATTCCTAGGCCATATCCTTTCTAAGGAGGGAGTGGCAACGGATCCTCAGAAGATAGAAGCGGTCAAGGAATGGCCACAACCAAAGACAGTGGAGGAAGTAAGGAGTTTTTTGGGTATGACTGGATATTACCGGAAGTTTATCCAGAGTTATGCAAGGATAGCCGTACCCCTTACACCTTTGACAAAAAAGAACCAAAGTTTCGACTGGACGGAGAAGTGTGGAGAAAGTTTTCAGGAACTAAAGAATCGTTTGATCTCTGCACCTATATTGGTTTTATCTCAGGAAGACAAGGACTACGTCATCTACAGTGATGCGTTGTATTTAGGGTGCGGATGTGTGCTGATGCAGGAGGGCAAGGTTATAGCTTATTGTTCGAGGCAGCTACGACCACACGAGAAGAATTATCCAACCCATGATTTGGAACTTGCGACAATAATATTTGCTTTGAAATCATGGAGACATTATATCTACGGAGCAAAGGTGGAAATTTACACTGACCATAAGAGCTTGAAGTTTATCTACCAACAGAAGGATCTCAACTTAAGGCAGAGGAGATGGTTGGAAGTACTCGAAGATATCATGCATGAGATTATATATCATCCAGAGAAAGCCAACGTGGTAGCAGATGCGCTCAGTAGGAAGAGGAGTGTGGCTACATTGATAGTGACCCGGAGGGAGCTAGATGAAGAGATCAGGCAAGCAGGCATTGAAGTGGTTACACAACACTTAAGTGCAGTTTTAGCACAGTTGGTGTTACGACCAAGCTTGAATGAGCAGGTGAAAGAAGCTCAAACCAAAGATCCAGAGATGGAAGACATGAAGAAGAAAGTGCATGAAGGAAAATTGGCAGAATTCAGTATAAGAGAAGGTTCACTATGGTTTGGTAACTGACTATGTGTACCAAAGGACGAGGAGTTGAGGGAAAAAATCATGAAGGAAGCTCACTCCACATTACTTGCGATTCACCCCGGAGGCACCAAGATGTATCAGGATATAAAGCAGCACTATTGGTGTTCAGAGATGAAGCGAGATATAGCAGAGTTCGTCGCCAAATGTTTGACATGCCAACAAGTTAAGGCCGAAAATCAGAAACCAGGAGGATTGCTATAGCCTTTATCGATTCCAGAATGGAAATGGGAGAACATCAGTATGGATTTTGTCACTGGATTACCCAGGAGCCCTAAAGGAAATGACTCAATATGGGTGATTGTGGATCGATTGACCAAGTCAGCACATTTTCTTCCAGTAAAGATGCCTGGACAGTCGAGAAGTTGGTCGAGGTCTACATTGAGAACGTAGTGAAACTACATGGAGTGCCAGTATCGATAGTATCCGACCTGAGATGCAGGATTTACATCTCGATTCTGGCAAAGTCTACGGTCAGCATTGGGAACTAGAATAGACTTCAGCACAGCTTTTCACCCACAGACAAATGGACAGACAGAGAGAGTCAACAGGATTCTCGAGGACATGTTGCGGGCATGCATTTTGGACTTCGGAGGAAGTTAGGAGAAATACTTAGCCTTGGTAGAGTTTGCTTATAATAACAGCTATTATGCAAGCATTGGCATGGCCCTATATGAAGCTTTGTATGGATGAAGATGTAGGACGCAAGTTTGTTGGTATGAGGTAGGAGAGTGAAAGATGTATAGACCAGAAATCGTGCAACAAACGTCAGAGCAGATCGAGCTTATTCAGAAGTGGCTTCAAGGAGCACAGAGCAGGCTGAAGAGCTATGCGGACAACCGCCGAAGAGAGTTGGAATTTGATGAAGGCGACTCCGTATTTCTCAAGGTATCGCCGACCAAAGGAGTTTTCAGATTCGGAAAAGGCGGGAAGTTAGCTCCAAGATATATTGGACCATACAAGATTCTGAAAAGGATTGGCAGGATGGCTTATAAGTTGGAGCTATCGGCCGATCTATCTCAAGTGCATGACGTGTTCCACATCTCTATGCTACGGAAGTATGTGCCGGATTCAAGCCATCGGTTTCCAGAGGTTCCGAAAGATTTCTAGATAGATCTTTCCTGTAGAGAGCAACCAGTCAGGATACTTGATCATCAGGACAAGGTACTAAGAAACAAGGTCATCCCGATGGTCAAAGTTCGCTGGAAGGACCAGTTCGTGGAAGAAGCCACGTGGGAGTTGGAGAGCCGCATGAAGGCCTTATATCCGGAATTATTTTGAGTGTTTTCTGTTTTGATTGTTGTTTTTCTCCCAGACAGAACGACTCTAAGGAGGGAGTGATGTAACACCCTGTTTCGTACGATACCTGAATATATATATATATATATATATATATATATATATATATATATATATATATATATATATATATATATATGTATGTATGTATATTATCAGTATGCATGCACTTGATTGCAGTATTATGGGTCGATTTTGCTATCGTGGTGTATGATTAGAGTTACGGGACGGTTCATGGGAAAATTGTATTCCAAGGATGCATAAGAACGAGGAGGATCGATACTAGAATAAACGCTAGTTTTCGTTACGACGCCCATGAAAATATAACATGGTATGATACTACAGTGGATATATATTGTGAGCGCTCGTTAAACCGCTCGTCTCGCACTCGTTGGAACCCATTAAGGCCTAATTTGGGCAGCCAACACAACAACCACAAACCAATGGGCTACAAGCCATGGTTTTGGTCCCAAAACCACCTACACCCTAAGCCTACCCCTAGCCTAAAACCGGTCATAACCCCCCTCCCTTTTCCTTCATTTTTCCACTCCATTCTCCCTCTTTGCTCTGGAAATTTCAGAATCCCCCTTCAAGAGAAATAGGAGAGAAAGAAGAGAAAGTGAAGAAGGAGACTCAAGAAGGGATTTTTCAAGGAAGGAATCTTGAGAAGATCATTTTCTCTACTACAACCAAGGGTGGGGAGTTTCTCTAAACCTTCATTTCTTGTCTTTTAATTGATTTTGCTTGCATGCATGTATGGTAGGATGTACTAGGTTGATCATCTAAGAGTTGAAAGTTGAAATCAGAACTGAACTAGAAAAACTGATTCAGAATGTCATTTTATAGATTTTCCCGAGAGCAAACTATAAAGAATTAGACCATGAAATTTTAAGGGTTTGTTCATATGCATGTGTAGATAGTTGGTGATTTATTTCAGATTGTTTTGAGGTAATTTGATATTTTAATAAAATCATAAGGTGCAACTGTGTCGTAAGGCTGATTTAGCAAATGATAAACAGAATGTCTAATGTTGTAGGAATTTTCATGATTTTTTGAAGCATTCCATTGATCTGAAATTTTTACCCTATGGTCCTGCATGCATGTAGATTCTGTATACAAATCAGGAAATTATTTGGATAAGTTTAGAGGCTTGAGAAGAATCGAGATTTAATCCGTAGCTGAAGCTGGACAAAAGAACTTGATGGTTTCTGTGCTAAATTTAAATAGATAGAACTCACTGTCTATTTGGAGTTTTGACATGATGTATTTTTCATATTGTTTAGTATGATCTCTAGTTTGATCACCTATAAATTTTGTATCATTTGGACAAGTAAGGAATTTAATATGATTTTAGGAGTATGCACTGTGCTGGTTTCAGACAGTTTTGATACCATGTAGAGATTGGGCATTGAGACTCCTTAAGAGCACATTTTGAGAACCTGATTCATTAGAGAGTTGTAGTAGACACCTAGATCTTTCCAACAAGACCAATTTGAGGCAATTCTAGTAAAGGGTTGATTTACTGTGATTTTTGTGAGACTGGACAGAGACCTAGAATGAATGTGAGTGCTCTGAATTGGAGAGACCCATTGTGAGAATTGGTGCATCGGTGAGAGATGAGTGTGTTAGGGTGACTTAATGGTATAAATTGTACTCATGATCAACTATAGAGTTGTTGAGGACACCCACACCCTTCCATGGAAATTGGGTTTGTGACGTTCTGATGAACGAGTAGGATTTAGTGCTACCGGTAAGGTGCAGCCCGTGCACAGGAACCACGCAGGCTGAAGCTTGAGAGGCTATTTTGAGGACTTAGATGGTTGAATTTAAGTTCATGATTAACTAGGAAGTTGTAGTCTAGGATCTCACCTTTCCAGATTGGGCTCGTACACTCCAATCGGAGTTGTATCGAGAGAGTTATGACCATTTTAAGTTTCGGGCAGAAACCCGTGGGTCGCTTAGTCTTAGTTTTGACTAAGTGTTGTGAGGACATTTCCCTTGTGTGTTACCAGAGTCGATGACTCTTGTCTAGGGATGGTTGATGTCTGTTATTGAGGTTGTTGACTCCCAGAGTGGGATGTGTGACTCAAGTTTGTCACTAGGGTAAGGGATACCCTACACCTATCAATCCTATATTATAAACTTCTGCTGAGCGTAGGATGTCTGAGCGAGCCAGTGAGATAAGTTCACAAGGGCGAATATACATTCACAGCCGGGGTCACGGCAAGTGTAGGCCATAATGCTGGACAATTCCAAGCCGGGAAAGTGGCGAACTGGATTGGTATTGTCCGGGGCCAGAGGTTGATAGGCAAGTGTTGAAGCAGTTCATTCTTACCCAAAGTAATTAGAGTAAGGCAGGGGTTAGGATGGTTTATTAAGGGGTTGGAAAATTGCATTAGTCCTAGTAAACCATAGTCAGTGTTGTACCTTCCAGTCGTAGGGATACGTTTTTGGCACTCTTGGATTGAGTCCTCGGCTCGTATCTTGATCTGTTGATTCCCAAAGCTTTGCCGAAGTAAGGTAAGGGAGGCCCGGAGGATTTAACCTCCCGAGGTGCTCCCGTCCCTATGCGCGGGTAATTGTGTTTGTGGTAAATATATAAGTTCATGACTCGATCTTGGGATGAACACGCATGCGTAATTCCATAGGGGACGTTGGGAATCAAATGGTCGTAGGACCGGATTCAACGTGGCTTTCTGAGGAGGTCCGTACGCAGGTACCAACTGGCGGTGACTACTTGGGCACTGCAGGGGCAAAACTAGACCGACCCACTGCAACCTCCTTAGGCAACGGACAATCTATTGGGAACTGGAGTGAGTATAAGAGTAGGGTGCATGGAGAGGGTTCGAATCCCTAAATTGTGGAGAAAGACGGCTAGATTTGGGGGCGTATATAGTATGGGATGCATTAGTGCTCCAAAGTCTTGATTGCATTAGAGTCAGGCATGTGAGTTTGCTGCATCTAGTCATAGGGTCATGTCATAACACTACACTAGAACTCGAATCCACTTAACCCTCGTTCTGGCACAACACCATTCTATTTTGCATAAATTATTAGTTGTGATTGAATTTTGGAGGATCTCTGTTATCACCAGCTTTGCATCAGTCGAAGTACAAACGTTCCCCACCTTGTAGGTATCTGGAGCCGATCTACAAGTATTACAGAGCTCGAGTTGGTCCAAGGATCCAAGGGACATATACAAGTACTGTTATATATTGTTGTAAATATTGTAATTTTTATTTGGACATTGTAACACTTGTAAATGTAACATTTATATGGAATAAACGTTTTAAATTTTCCTATACTTTCTGTGATTTGGCTATTTGAAGTTCGACTCCTGGTGTAGGGTCTCAGGTTCCCGGTATGGGGATTTGGGTGCTACAATTACAGTCCAGCTAGGCAGCGTGCCAGTATCTAAGACACCATATCGGATGGCACCTGTGGAGCAGAGAGAAGTCAAGGAGCAAATTGAAAAGCTGCTACAGAAGGGCTTCATTAGGCCGAGTGCTTCACCCTGGGGAGCACCCATACTACTTGTGAAAAAGAAGGATGGGACCGTGAGAACGTGCATCGATTACCGGGAGTTGAACAAGGTTACGGTTCGGAACCAATACCAATTCTCAGGATCGACGACTTATTTGATCAACTCCAGGGAGCGGCTGTGTTCTTAAAGATTGACCTACGTTCAGGTTATCATCAAGTTCGGGTCAAGGAAGAAGATATACCCAAGACAGGATTCCAAACTCGGCATGGTCATTACGAGTTCTTAGTTATGCCATTCGGGGTGACCAATGCTCCCGCAATCTTTATGGATATGATGAACAGTATCTTACGGCCATTCATCGATTCATTCGTGGTTGTCTTCTTAGATGACATCTTGGTATATTCAAAAACAGCAGAGGCGCATGATGAGCATCTCACTGCAGTTGAGTAAGCTACGGGAGCATCAGCTTTATGCCAAGCTATCAAAGTGTGAATTCTGGAAATCAGAAGTGGCATTCTTGGGCCATGTCCTTTCTAAGGAGGGAGTGGCTACAGACCCGGAGAAAATCTGGCAGTAAAGAGTTGGCCTTAGCCGAGAACTGTAAAGGAGGTTAGGAGTTTCTTGGGCATGACAGGGTACTACAGGAAGTTCATCCAAAACTATGCCAGAATTGCTGTACCACTTACAGCACTGACCAAGAAGGACGTGAGCTTTGATTGGACTGAGAAATGTTAAGGGGGCTTTCAAGAGCTAATAAACAAATCGATTTCTGCACCCATTCTGGTTCTGCCTCAACCAGATAAGAGGTATGTGATCTACAGTGATGCCTCATTTTTGGGATTCTGATGTGTTCTGATGCAAGAGGGGAAGGTCATAGCATACGGATCAAGGCAACTTCGACCACATGAGAAGAATTATCCAACGCACAACTTGGAATTGGCAGCGATAATTTTTTCTCTGAAGTTGTGGTGGCACTATGTCTATGGGACTAAGGTGGAGATGTTCACCGACCATATGAGCCTGAAGTATATCTACCAGCAAAAAGATTTGAATCTCAGGCAGAGGCGATAGTTGGAGGTTTTGGGAGACATCAGGCCAGAGATATTATATGATCCAGAAAAAGCCAATGTCGTGGCAGACGCGCTCAGTAGAAAACGGAGTATAGCCATGCTCATTACAATGAGGAGAGAGCTAGATGACGAGATCAGACATGCCGGTAATGAAATAATTGTTCAAGATTTGAGCACAGTTTTGGCACGTCTAGAATTGCAACCGAGTCTGAATGACCGAGTTAAGGAGGCTCAGATAGGGGATGCAGATATCGAAGCATTAAAGCGGCAAGTCAGTGAAGAAAAAGCCTCAGAGTTCAGCATGAAGGACGGGTCGCTTTGGTTTGGAAACAGGTTGTGTTTGCCTAAAGATGATGAATTGTGGGATGACGTCATGAAAGAAGCACACTCGACCGTACTCACGGTTCACCCAGGTAGCACAAGGATGTATAAAGACGTAAAACAACATTTTTGGTGGGCTGGAATGAAGCAGGATGTGGCAGGATTCGTAGCCGAATGCCTTACATGTCAGAAAGTAAAGGCAGAAAATCAGAAACCAGGAGGTCTACTACAACCATTGCCCATTCCAGAGTGGAAATGAGAGAACATTAGCATGGATTTCATCACTGGTTTGCCCAGAAGTTCGAAAAGGAACGACTCAATTTGGGTTATAGTGGATTGTTTGCAAAATTTGCACACTTTCTTCTAGTAAAGACAACTTGGTCAGTAGAGAAGCTGGCAGAAGTCTACATCGAAGGAATTGTAAAGCTACATGGAGTGCCAGTATCAATTGTTTCTGACCGAGATGTAAGTTTTACGTCTCGATTTTGGCAAAGTCTGCATGAAGCATTAGGGACGAAATCAGAGTTCAGCACAGCATTCCATGCACAGACTGATGAACAGACAGGAGTTAGCAGGATTCTCGAGGATATGCTTAGGGCATGCATAATGGACTTCGGAGGGAGATGGGAATGACACTTGGCATTGGTATAGTTCACATATAATAACAGCTACCAAGTATAGAGATGGCTCCATATGAAGCATTGTATGGGAGGAAATGTAGGACACCCGTGTGCTGGTACGAAGTTGGAGACAGACAGATGTTTGTACCTGAAATAGTGCAGCAAAAGTCCGAGAAAATCGAGCTAATCAGAAAAAGGATGCAAGTAGCACAAAGCAGGTAGAAGAGCAACGCCGATAATCGTAGATAAGATTTAGAATTCAAAGAAGGCGATTCGGTATTTCTGAAAGTCTCGCCTATAAAGGGAGTGATTAGGTTCGGAAAGAGTGGCAAGTTGGCACCGAGGTATATTGGACCGTACCAGATTTTGAAGAGAATCAGGAAGACAACTTACAGGCAAGAGCTACAAGCAGAATTGTCTCAAGTGCACAATGTATTTCACGTTTCAATGCTGAGGAAGTACGTACCGGATCCAAATCACCAACTGCCATACATTCCGAAAGACCTACGGGTGGATTTTACATATAAGGAACAGCCGGTGAGAATTATTGATCGTCAGGATAAGGTGCTAAGGAACAAAACTATTCCGATGATCAAGGTTCTTTGGAAGAATCAATTCGGGGAGGAAGCCACTTGGGAACCAGAAGACCAGATGAAGTTTCTTTTCCCGAGTTATTTGAGTATTGCCTTTTTATTTTCTGTTCTTCCCATTTAGTAACAGTTCTGAGGACAGAACTAGTCTAAGGAGGGAGTATTGTAATATCCCGATCAGTTAATAATAAATTTTTATTTATTTATTATTATTATTTATTTTTATTATTTTTATTATTATTTTATTTTACTTTTTTGGAATTAAAATTTTTTTGGTGGATATTACTTAGTTTAATTAATAACCATCATCTGTATATATACCAGTCCATATGTATGTACGATATACTATTTTGGTACTAGAAACTTCAGACCCGACAATAAAATTTATATTTATTATTATTTTCAGGATCAATTTATTTTTATACAGATTGTGTGGTTTTACAAACAAAAATTATCGGTACACTTATTAATCTAAACGTATGCATATTGTATCGATTTCATGTATTCGTATAAATTATGTAGTATGTGTTTTGGACAAAAAAAAATATCTTTTGTCATGATGGCTAGGGTTTAATTAAAGGATTAAACCTAGGGTTTGGATTAATTAGGATTACATAAGGGATTAAGGAGACTTCTACTAGAAGTCTCTCCTCCACCTCACCCCTCCACCTCATCACTCCACCTCACCCCCTCCCCCATAGGAATTTCCGGCCACCCATAGTCCCAAGGGGGATTTTGCAAATGGCCATGGTGTTTTTGCACCTACAACCCTCTCCTCCATCCTATAAATATCCCCCCCCCCCCCCCCCCGGTGCCTCATTTAACAAAAGTTGAGAGGAAAAATAAAGAGAGAACAAAACCCTAATAGAGAGTTCTTCATTGTAGGTCTTTTTCTAAAAAGGTAGGAGGAAGGAGAAGGTTGCTTAAGCTAGTCCTTCCTATTTCAAAGTAAAAGTTGGGGGTTTCTCTACTATTTTGTATGTTGACTTTTGTTTTAATTTGCTCTCTACATATGGTTATATGTGTGTATGTATGTTGTATGTTGATTAAAACAACTTTGACTAAATATTGAGCATATAAGTAGTAGTTTGGATCAAAAGGATCCCATGGAAAGTTTGAATGGTGGAAATTAATTAAAACACATAAAGATTGGATCTTTAGCCTTTCTACTATTATTGTTGTTATTATGGTTAAATTTCACTACTTGGACTAAAGAATTAAGCATAAGAATGGTTGAATATTAAAGGGATTTCATTTAAGGAAAAGTTGAAGGTTGGAACTCACTAAGACCCATAAAGATGGGATCTTTAACTTGTTATGTTCATTATGGCTATTGTTGTTATGGTATTTTTTTGTGAAACATAAAGCTACAACTTGCACTTTAATTATGTGCATATAAGATTAAGTAAAAGAGAATAGTCACATACCCATTTTAGGGGTTGTAGAACTTAACTTTTTAATTAAAAGACAAGTCTTTGTTGTATGCGATTTTCCTATCTCATTCAAGAACAAATCCTTACTAACTTTTGTTCATAAAAAGGTAAGTTTTATTATTGTAGGTACTTGTAGGTGAAAACTAGATCTTGTAATAAGTGGGACTTGTAATCCCTAAGTAGTCCTTGTAATATGTAGGTAAGTTTAGATAGTAGCTTAGTTTTATCTACCATGCTTGAGTTTTGTGTTCTATGTCAAAAAAAAAGAGAACTACCATGCTTGAGTTGTAGTAAAGAACCCATTCATGCCTATGTGACATACTAGTGACCCATCATGCTTGAGTTTGATGAACCCATTCATGCTTGTGATATTTATTTGTTCTTAAGTAAAGAGAACTAGCATGCTTGAGTCTGATGAACCCATTCAAGCTTGTGATATTTAGTTGTTCTTAGGAAAGAACCTACCATGCTTGAGTTATAGTAAAGAACCCATTCATGCCTATGTGACATTCTAGTAACCAATCATGCTTGAGTTTGATGAACCCATTCATGCTTGTGATATTTAGTTGTTCTTAGTAAAGAGAACTACCATGCTTGTGTTTGATGAATCCATTCATGCTGGTGATGTTTTGTTGTTCTTAGTAAAAATCCTACCAAGCTTGAGTTGTTGTAAAGAACCCATTCATGCCTATGTGACATTCTAGTAACCTATTATGCTTGAGTTTGATGAACCCATTCATGCTTGTGATATTTAGTTGTTCTTAGTAAAGAGAACTACCATGCTTGAGTTTGATGAACCAATTCATGCTTGTGATATTTAGTTGTTCTTATTAAAGAACCTACCATGCTTGAGTTTTAGTAAAGAACCCATTCATGCCTATGTGACATTCTAGTAACTCATTATGCTTGAGTTTGATGAACCCATTCATGCTTGTGATATTTAGTTGTTCTCAGTAAAGAGAACTACCATGCTTGAGTTGTAATAAAGAACCCATTCATGCATATGTGACATTCTAGTAACCCATCATGCTTGAGTTTGATGAACCCATTCATTCTTGTGAACCCATGAAACAACATCTTGCTTGAGTTGTAGTAGAATCATGCTTAATTTGTAGTAGAACCATGCTTGAGTTTTGTTGAACCCATTCATGCTTGTGAACCCATGAAACAACATCATGCTTGTGTTGTAGTAGAATCATGCTTAAGTTGTAGTAGAACCATGCTTGAGTTTTGTTGAACCCATTCATGCTTGTGAACCCATGAAACAACATCATGCTTGAGTTGTAGTAGAACCATGCTTGAGTTTTGTTGAACCCATTCGTGCTTGTGAACCCATGAAACAACATCATGCTTGAGTTGTAGTAGAATCATGCTTGAGCTTTATTGTTCTATGTTGAAATTAACCCATGCATGCTTGTGTGACATTGTAGTAAACAATCATGCTTGAGTTTCTAATTATCTTAGTAAAGAACCCATCATGCTTAAGTTTTTCTGTAGTTAATGTTCTACGAAAAGAACCCTTCCTTAAGATGAGTAGTTGTTCTAAGATTCAAAGAACCCATGCTTAAGTGAATGTAGTAATGGTTTCGTTAAAACTCTCAAAAGGAACCCATGAATGTAGCTCGCTTGCTAACCTAATTAAACTAACGAAATGAACCTATGTTCCATGGTTATTCTAGTCGACTTTTAAAAAGAAACCCATGAAACTAGATCCATGATGGTTCTAGCTAAATTGATGGAGAACTCGTGCATGTAGGTTCTAGGTAATTCTAGCTCAACTTGAGAAAGAACCCATGAATCTAGTGCACGTAGTTCTAGTTCAATTTAGGAAAAAGGAACCCAAGCATGGTTAGCTTAAAGTTGGACCCTATCATGAGAACATTCTTCATCTTCACTGTATGGGTAATTAATGGATTGAGAAAGTTACTAATGTGGTTAGCTTGATAAAAGCTTGTCTAAGGTCTTATAGTTACCCTAAGGGTCATTGAACATCAAGACTCGCATCTTACCGCCTTGGAAACTATGAATGAATCTCACCTTGGGCGCCGACGGATCTTAACCGGTGTGGGTTGATCGCGGGCCAAGAGTGTTGACAAGATCCGAGTTAGGGGTAGTGATGAGTGAGGGAGATCCTGTCACTAACATCTTGGATCAGTAGGCCGTGGGTAGGACCATGATAACTCAAGAAATTCTAAGTTGAAATCTCGTAAGATTGTTTAAGGATTAGCGACATTTAGGGTAGTAACTTATAAAGTTCATTACTTAACAATTTTTGCCAAAAAGGAAGATTTTGAATTAGGGGTGATACCTTATGACCCAACTCATCCGATAGGCCGACACTAGGAGGTGTATGGGATTGTACCTTCCCGTCAAAGGGATACGTATGGTGCCTTCTCATGAGTTGGGAGCACGGGTTGCGTATCTCACTCTGTTAATTTCTGAAATACCATGATAAGAACGGTCGGTCGGAACTAGGGGATGGACTCCAAAAATTCCGTCACGTTCTATGCCAGGGAGAGCAAACGGACCATAGATCATGGTATATGAGTTATTGGTTCCAGCTGGTAGGCTTCGTGCTTTCCTGTGCTTGCGAGACCTTGTGTTCGTTTTGTTTTTTAGTGAGGTCCGGTGCGCCGGGTAGTAGTGGCAAACATAGACACCATGAGCATACTGCATTGGTGGGACTTGACCACGTCTGCAACCGCATCAGTCACGTTGTATTGTTGGGAATAGGTTTTGTACAAAATAGAATTCATAACATGGGTTCAAATCCCTAAATATGGAGAACGGCTTGATATGGACGTATGTAGTTATGGGATGCATACGATTCCTTAGTTGACATTGCATCCTATCCTTAGTTGACATTGCATTAGAATAGAGCATCCTATCCTTAGTTGACATTGCATTAGACTCTAAGTCATAGCACTTAAACTACACTGACATATTTCACCATGCTTTTATATGTTTGTTTTTGGAGATTCGCTGCTAGTCATCAGCCCTTATGCGTCAGTATATGTATTGATGTCCCCACTCTAATAGGTTATGGATACAGGATCACCAAACCGTGAGGACACTAGTCAAGGCATGGTTTACAAGTGAAGAGGCTGATGTTATCATTTTCATTCATGTATACTCTGATGTAATATTGAATCATTATAAGCACTCGGTCTGTAAAATTGTATTAGTAAAAAGTTTTAAAATTTTCCTGATGTCAGTGTATTGTGACTAATTGAATGAAAATGTCCTGACTCATGTCTCGAATTACCCATATAGGAAGTTTGGGGCGTTACAAGGTCACTGCTGAGCGTCGAGCCCCCCAACTTGCCAAAAAGCTAGAGGATGGATCAGGAACGCTACAGACCGTCGAAACCCCAAGTCTGTTGTAAAAGATAGGGGATGGCTCGAGGTCCCTGCTGAGCGTCGAGCCTCCCAGCTTGCTGTAAAAGCTATGGGATGGCTTGGGATCCCTACCGACTGTCGAGACCCCAACCTTGCTGTAAAAGCTAGGGGATGGCTCGTGGTCACTGCCGAGCATCGAGCCTCCCACCTTGCTGTAAAAACTAGGGGATGGCTTGGACTCGCTGCCGACCTTCGAGCCCCCAATCTTGCTGTAAAAGCTAGGGAATGGCTCGAGGTCACGTCCGAGCGTCGAGCCCCCAGCTTGCTATAAAAGCTAAGGGATGGCTCGAGGTCACTCCCGAGCGTCGAGCCCCCCAGCTTGCTATAAAAGCTAGGGGATGGCTCGGGAACGCTACCGATCGTCGAGCCCGCAAGACTACTGTAAAAGTTAGGGGATGGCTCAAGGTTACTGCCGAGCGTCGAGCCCCCCAGCTTGCTGCAAAAGCTAGGAGACAGCTCGGGACCGCTACTGATCGTCGAGCCCCCAAGCTTGCTGTAAAAGCTAGGGGATGGCTCGATGTCAATGCCGAGTGTCGAGCCTCCAGCTTACTATAAAAGCTAGGGGGTGGCTCAGGATCCTTACCGACTGTCAGGCCCCCAAGCTTGCTATAAAAGCTAGGGGATGGCTCGAGGTCACAACCGAGCGTCGATCCCCCCAGCTTGATGTAAACGTTAGGGCATAGCTCGGGATCATTACCGATTGTCAAACCCCCAAGCATGCTGTAAAAGCTACAGGATGGCTCGAGGTCACTGCCGAGCGTCGAACCCCCAGCTTGCTGTAAAAGCTAGGGATGGCTCGGGATCGCTACCGATCGTCAAGCCCCCAAGCTTGCTGTAAAAGCTAGGGGATAAGGTCACTGCCGAGCATCGAGCTCCCCAGCTTGTTGTAAAAGATAGGGAATGGATTGGGGTCTCTACCGATCGTCGAGCCCTGAAGCTTTCTCTAAAAGCCAGGGATTGCTCAAGGTCACTGCCGAGCATCGAGCTCCCCAGCTTGCTGTAAAAGATAGGGGAAGACTCGGAATCACTACCGACCGTCGAGCCCCTAAGCTTGCTGTAAAAGCTAGGGGATGGCATGAGGTCACTGCCCAGCGTCGAGCCTCTCAGCTTGCTGTAAAAGCTAGGGGATGGCTCGGAATCGCTACCGAACGTCGAGCCCCAAATCTTGCTGTAAAAGCTAGAGGATGGCTCGTGGTCACTGCCGAGCGTCGAGCCCCCGAGCTTGCTGTAAAAGCTAGGGGATGGCTCGGGATCGCTTCTGACCGTCGAGCATCAAATCTTGCTGTAAAAGCTAGGGGATGGCTCGAGGTCACTACTGACCGTCGAACCCCCAGGATTGCTATAAAGCTAGGGGATGGCTCAAGGTCTGTGCCGAGTGTCGAGTCCCCAAGTTTGCTGTGAAAGCTAGGAGACGGCTCTAGATTGCTACTGACCGTCGACCCCCAAGCTTGCTATAAAAGCTAGGGGATGGCTCGAGGTCACTGTGGAGCATCGAGCTTCCCAGCTTTCTGTAAAAGCTAGGGGATCGCTCGGGATCATTACCGACCATCGAGCTCCCGTGCATGCTATAAAAGCTAAGGGATGGCTCGAGGTTATTGCTGATCGTCGAGCCCCCTAGCTTGCTGTAAATGCTATGGGACGGCTCGGGATCGCTACCGACTATCGAGCCCCCAATCTTGATGAAAAAGTTAGGGGATTGCTCGAGGTCATTGCCGAGCGTCGAGCCAACCAGCTTGATGTAAATGTTAGGGGATGGCTCGGGTTCGTTACCGTCCGTCAAGCCCCCAAGATTGCTGTAAAAACTAGAGGATGGCTCGAGGTCACTGCCGAGCGTCAAACACCCAGTTTGATGTAAAAGCTAGGGGATGGCTCGAGGTCACTCCTGAGCGTCGAGCCCCCCAGCTTGCTGTAAAAGCTAGGGGATGGCTCAGGATCGCTACCGACCATCGAGCCCCGAGCTTGTTGTAAAATCTAGGGAATAACTCGAGGTCACTGCCGAGCATCGAGTTCCCCAGCATGCTGTAAAAGAAAGGGGATCGCACAGGATCGCTACCGACCATCGAGCCCTCAAGCTTGCTGTAAAAGCTAGGGGATGGCTTGAGGTCACTGTCGAGCGTCGAGCCTCCCCGCTTGCTGTAAAAACTAGGGGATAGCTCGGAATCGCTGTCAACAGTCGAGCCCCAAATCTTGCTGTAAAAGCTAGGGAATGACTCGAGATTACTGCCGAGCATCGAGCCCCCCAGCTTGCTGTAAAATCAAGGGGATGGCTCGGGATCGCTACCGACCGTCGAGCACCAAATCGTGCTATAAAAGCTAGGGGATGGCTCGAGGTCACTACCGATCGTCGAACCCCCAAGCTTGCTGTTAAAGCTAGAGATGGCTCGAGGTCACTGCCGATCGTCGAGCCCCAAGCTTGCTATAAAAGTTAGGGGATGGCTCGAGGTCACTACCGAGCATCGAGACTCCCAGCTTGATGTAAAAGCTAGGGGATGGCTCGGGATTATTACCGACCGTCGAGCCCCCAAGCTTGCTGAAAAAGCCTGGGGATGGCTTATGGTCACTGCCACACATCGAGCCCCCAGCTTCCGGTAAAAGCTAGGGGTTGGCTCGGGATCGTTACCGACCGTCGAGCCCCCAAGCTTGCTGTAAAAGCTAGGGAATGGCTCGTGGTCACTGCCGAGCATCGAGCCCCCCTTGCTTGCTGTAAAAGCTAGGGGATGATTCGAGGTCACTACCGAGCGTCGAGCCCCCCAACTAGCTGTAAAGCTGGAGGATGGTTCGGGATCGCTACCAACCGCTGAACCCCAAAGCTTGCTGTAAAAGCTAGGGAATGGCTCGAGGTCACAGCCGAGCGTCGAGCCCCAAGCTTGCTGTAAAAGCTATGGGACAGCTCGGGATCGCTACCGACCGTCGAGCCCCCAATCTTGCTATAAAAGCTAGGAGATGGCTCGAGATCACAGCGGAGTGTCAAGCCTCCCAACTTGCTGTAAAAGCTAGGGGATGGCTCAAAATTGCTGCCGACCGTCGATCCCCCAATCTTGCTATAAAAGCTAGGGGATGGCTTGAGGTCACAGCAGAGCATCGATCCCCCAGCTTGATGTGAAAGCTAAGGGATGGTTCAAGGTCACCCCAGAGCGTCGAGCCCCCAGCTTGCTATAATTGCTATGAGATGGCTCGGGATCGCTTCTGACCGTTAAGCCACCAAGCCTCCTCCAAAAGATAGGGGATGTCTCATGGTCACTGCCGAGCGTCGAGCCCCCTAGCTTGCCGTGAAAGCTAGGGGACGCCTCGGGACCGCTACCGACCATCTCCCAAGCTTGCTGTAAAAGCTAGAATATGCCTCGATGTCACTACCGACCATCGAGGTTCCCACCTTGCAGTAAAAGGTGGGGGTGGCTCGGCTTCCATACCGACTGTTGAGCCCCCACGCTTGCTGTAAAAGTAAGGCGATGGCTAGAGGTCACTGCCGAGTGTTCAGCCACCCAGGTTGCTGTAAATGCTATGGGATGGCTCGGGATCATTACCGACCGTCGAGCCCCAAAGCTTGCTGTAAAAGCTAGGAGATGGCTCGAGGTCACGGCCATGTGTCAAGCACCCAGCTTGCTATAAAATCTAGGGGATGGCTCGAGGTCACTGCCGAGCGTCAAACCCCCTAGATTGCGGTAAAAGCTTGGGAATTGCTCATGATCGCTACCGACCATCGAGCCCCAAGCTTGCTGTAAAAGCTATAGGATGGCTCAATGTCACTGCCAATCGTCGAGCCTCCTAGCTTGATGTAAAAGATACGGGATGGCTCAGAATCGCTGCAGACCGTCGATCCTCAAATCATGCTGTAAAAGCTAGCGGATGGCTCGAGGCCACTACCGACCGTGGAGCCCCCAAGCTTGCTCTAAAATCTAAGGATGGCTTGAGGTCACTGCCGAGCGTCGAGCCCTCCAGCTAGATGTAAAAGCTAAGGGACGGCTCGGGATCGCTACCGACCATCGAACCCCCAAACTTGCTATAAAGCTAGGGGATGGCTCGAGGTGACTGTCGAGCATCGAGTCTCCCAGCTTGCTGTAAAAGCTGGGGATGGATCGGGATCATTACCAACCGTCGAGCCCCCAAGCTTGTAGTAAAAGCTAGGGGATGGCTCGAGATCACTGCCGAGCGTCGAGCCCCCAGCTTGCTGTAAAAGCTAAGGGATGGCTCGGGATCACTACCGACTGTCTAGCCCCAAGCTTGCTGTGAAAGCAAGAGGATGGCTCGAGGTCACTGCTGAGGGTCGAGCCTCCTAGCTGGCTGTAAAAGCTAGGGGATGGCTCGGAATCGCTGCCGACCGTCGAGCCCCAAATCTTGCAATAAAAGGTAGGTGATGGCTCGAGGTCACTACCGACTGTCGTACCCCCAAGCTTGTTGTACAAGCTAGGGGATGGCTCGAGGTCACTGTCGAGGGTTGAGCCCCCCAGCTTGCTGTAAAAGCTAGGGAACGACTGCGGATCGCTACTGACCGTCGAACCCCCAAGCTTGCAATAAAAGCTAGGGGATGTCTCGAGGTCACTACCGAGCGTCGAGCCTCCCAGCTTGCTGTAAAAGCTAGGGTAATGCTCGAGATCGTTACCGACCGTCGAGTTCCCAACCTTGCTGTAAAAGCTAGGGGATGGCTCGGGGTCACTGCCAAGCATCGAGCCCACCAGCTTCCTGTAAAATCTAGGGGACGACTCGGGATCGCTACTAACCGTCAAACTCCCAAGCTTTCCATAAAATCTAGGGGATGGCTCGAGGTGACTGCCGAGCGTCGAGCCTCCGAACTTGCTATAAAAGCTAGGGATGGCTCGGGATCTTTACCGACCGTCGAGCCCCCAAGTTTGCTGTAAAAGCTAGGGGATGGCTCGAGGTCAATGCCGAGCGTCGTGCCCCCATCTCGCTGTAAAATCTAGGGGAAGGCACGGGATTGCTACCGACCGTCGAGCCCCAAGCTTGTTGTAAAAGGTAGGGGATGGATCAAAGACACTACCAAGCGTCGAGCCTCCCAGCTTGCTGTAAAAGTTAGGGAATGGCTCGGAATAGCTGCAGACCATCGAGTGCTGTAAATGCTTCCGGATGGCTCAAGGTCACTGCCGACCGTCGAACCCCCAAGCTTGCTGTAAAAGCTAGGGGATGGCTCGAGGTCACTGCCGAGCATCGAGCACCCCAGCTTGCTGTAAAAGCTAGTGGACGGCTCGGGATGGCTACCGACCATCGAACCCCCAAGCATGCTATAAAAGCTAGGAGATGGCTCGTGGTCACTACCGAGCATCGAGCCTCCTAGCTTGCTGTAAAAGCTAGGGGATGGCTCGAGATCATTACCGACCATTGAGCAACCAAGCTTGCTGTAAAAGCTAGGAGATTGCTGGAGGTCACTACCGAGCGTCGAGCCCCCAACTTGCTGTAAAGCCAGGGGATGGGTCGGGATCGTTACCAAGAGTCGAGGCCCCAAGCTTACTGTAAAAGCTAGGGGATGGCTCGAGGTCACTGCCGAGCGTCGAGCCCCCAGCTTGCTGTAAAATCTCGGGGATGGCTCAGGATCGTTACCGAATGTCAAGCCCCCCAGCTTGCTGTAAAAGCAAGGGGATGGCACGAGGTCACTGCCGACCGTCGAGCCCCCAAGCTTGCTATAAAATGGCTCGAGGTCACTGCTGAGCGTCGAGCTCCCCAGCTTACTATGAAAGCTAGGGGATGGCTCTAGATCGCTACCAACCGTCGAACCCCTAAGCTTGCTATAAAAGCTAGTGGACGGCTCGAGGTGACGACCGAGCGTCGAGCCTCCCAGCTTGCTGTAAAAGCTACGGATGGCTGGGGATCTTTACCGACCGTCGAGCCCCCAACCTTGTTGTAAAAGCTAGGGGATGGCTCGAGGTCACTACCGAGCGTCGAGCTCCCCACCTTGCTATGAAAGCTAGGGGACGGCTCGGGATCGCTACCGACCATCGATCCCCCAAACTTGCTATAAAAGCTAGGGGATGGCTCGAGGTCACTGCCAAGCATCGAGCCACCACCTTGCAATAAAAGCAAGGGGACGGCTCGGGATCGCTACCGACCGTCAAACCGCCAAGCTTGCTATAAAAGCTAGGGGATGGCTCGAGGTCACTGCCGAGCATCGAGCCACCCAGCTTGCTGTAAAAAGCTAGGGGATGGCTCCGGATCGTTACAGACCGTCAGATCCCAAAGCTTGCTGTAAAAGCTAGGGTTTGGCTCGAGGTCACTGCCGAGCATCGAGCCTCCCAGCTTGCTGTAAAAGGATGGGGACAGCACGGGATCGCTTCTGACCGTCGAACCCCCAAGCTTGCTATAAAAGCTAGGGGATGGCTCGAGGTGACTACTGAGCATCGAGCCTCCCAGCTTACTGTAAAAGCTAGGGATGGCTCAGGATCGTTACTGACCGTCGAGCCCCCAAGGTTGCTATAAAAGCTAGGGGATGGCTCGAGGTCACTGCCGAGCGTCGAGCCCCCAACTTGCTTGAGAAGCTAGTGGATTGCTCGGGATCGCTACCAACTGTCGAGCCCCAAGCTTGCTGTAAAAGCTACGGGATGGCTCGTGGTCACTGCCGAGCGTCGATCCTCCCAGCTTGCTGTAAAAGCTAGGGGATGGCTCGAAATCGCTGCAGACCGTCGTGCCCCGAATCTTGCTGTAAAAGCTAGGTGTTGGCTCGAGGTCACTGCCGACCATCGAACCCCCAAGCTTGCTGTAAAAGCTAGGGGATGGCTCGAGGTCCCTACCGAGCATCGATCCCCCAGCTTGCTATAAAAGCTAGGGGATGGCTCAGGATCGTTACTGACCGTCATGTCCCCAAGCTTGCTGTAAAAGCTACGGGATGGCTTGAGGTCACTGCCGAGCGTCGAGCCCCTAGCTTGCTCTAAATGCTAGGGGATGGCTCAATGTAATACCCTGGATTGTACAATGCTTATATATATATATATATATATATATATATATATATATATATATATATATATATATATATATATATATATATATATATATATATATATGTATATATTATTTGTATGTGTGCATATGATTGTAGTGTTTTGTTTAATTTTGCAATCGTTGATGGGGTGCAATTAGGTTTACGGGGTGGTCCATGAGAGTGGGTTCATTCTAAATGGTGCACGAGAATGAGGAGGACCGATACTAGTCTATAAACTAGTTTTTGGTACAGCACATATGCAAATGTATCATTGTATGATACTACGATGGGTATATCTTACGTACAATCGATAAACCTCCCATCTGTCATCTAAGAGCTCACTTATGAGCTTAAAAGTGCAGCCGACCATTTTACCCCAAACCAATGGCTTAAGACCATGGTTTTGTTCCAAAACTACCCTAAACCTACACCCTACTACCCCTAAATCTGGCCCTCTCCTTCCTCCCTCTTTCCTCACTCATTTTTCCATTTAAAACCCATCATTTCCCCTCCCATGTTCTGAAATTTTCAGAACTCAAACCCAAGAAAAGAAAGAGAAGGAGAGAAAGGAAGAAAGATTGAAGAAGGAGCTCTTGGAGTGAACTCTTGGAGAAGTAAAGCTCAAAGCCATTATCTACAATCAACTCAGGGTGGGGGGTTTCTCTAAACCTTCTTGTTGTTTCTTATTGATTTCTTGCTTGCATGTGATGTAGGATTTAGAATGATTGTTTAGGAGATTGGAAGTTGAATCTCAAACTAGAACTGGAATATTGATCTACATGCCATTTTCTAGAATTTTCCGAGAGCAAACCACAAGGAATTTTATGATGAAATTTTCACAGATTGTTCCCTTATATGTCTAGATGATTCATGAATTATTTTGGATGTTTCAGAAGTTGTTTGGTATTTTAATAAAATTCATTTTTTGAACAATGCCGTAAGGCAGTAGCATAAATTGTTTACTGTGATACCTAAGATTGTTAGATTTTTCATAATTAATTGGCACATGATATTAATCTGAAATTTTTACCATGTTTTCTCACATGTATCTAGACTATATGTAAAAATCATGAAATTAATTGGATGATTTTACAGACATGTTCAAAATTAATCTATCAACAATATTTAGGACTGTGACTGAAGAGCAAGATGATCTTTGTGCTTAATTGAAACATGAAGAACTCAGTGTATACATTGAATTTGGACATGAAACCTTTTGCATGTTGTTATTTATGAAGTCTAGTTTCTTTACTGTAAATTTTGTGACTATTGGTTGAGTATAGGATTTATGATGGATTTTATAGCACGTACTGTGCTGGATTCCGTCAGATTTGACACCCTGTAGAGATGACAAAATTGAGGCTCCTTAAGAGTAAATTTTGAGGAAGTGTTTCCTTAGAGGATTGTAGTAGACATCAAGACCTATTTGATGTGATTCCAGTGAGTGGCTGATTTAATATGATTTTTGCAATACTGGACAGAGACCAGGATTGGAGCTGAGTGCTCTGGTTGAGAAAGTCTTAGTGTGTGACTTGGTACACTTGAGAGTAATGTGTGTTTTAGGGAGATCTAATGGCATATTTTGGACTTGTGACCAACTATAGGATTTTTTAGGACACCCGCACCTTCCCATAGAATCTGGGTTTGCAGCATTCTGATGGGTAGGTACTGACTTATGCTACCGGTAAGGAGCAGCCTGTATACAAGAAATCCATAGACTGAGGCTTGATAGGCCATTTTGTGGACCTAAATGATAGAATTTGAGGTTATGATCAACTAGGAAGTTGTAGCCTAGGTCTTTACTTTTCCGAATTGGGCTTGTACACCCCAATCGTAGTTGTATCGAGGGAGTTATGATCTGTTTAAGTTTCGGACAAAAATACTGTAGGTTGCTTAGTCTTGGGTTTTGACTAAGTGTTGAGAGGACCTTTCCCCTGTGTACCATTAGAGTTGATGACTCTTTGTCTGGGGACGTTTGGTATCTATTGTTGGCTTTGTTGACTCCCATGGTGGACTTGTGACTCGAGTTAGTCACTAGGGTGGAGTGATACCCTGCATCTGTCAAGCCTAAGTAATGAACTTCCACCGAAGTGTAGGACGTCCGATCCGTGCCATCAAATTGAGTTCATTACCCGGGGAGGGGTGAACGCACAAATTCTTCGCCCGGCGAGGGCTAAACACATGAGTTCATTGTCCGTGGAGGGGTGAACATGCCATTGATTGCCCGGTTAGGGTTGATTGCAGGCCATGGTGCTGGACAAACTCCAAGCTAGGGGAAGTGGCGAACCGAACTGGTAACGCCAGGGCCAGAGGTCGATGAACAGAATTTTGGAAGCAATCTCATTTCACCCAAGTGTTTAAAAGAGGCTAGGATTAGAGTGATGCATTAGGGGTGTTGTTATTGCATTAGTACTAGCAGACATTAGTCGGGTGTTGTACTGTGTTGTCGTAGGGATACGTTTTTGGTACTCATGATTGAGTCCTCTGTCTCGTATTTCGTTCTGTTAATTTCCAAAATTTTCCGAAGTAAGGAACGGGAGGATAGGGGGATTTGATCCTCGAGACCGTCACGATCCTATGCACGTGGGTTACTTCATACATCAGTTCATTACCCGGGGAGGGGATGAACACACATATCATTGATGTCAGGCATACCAGGTAGGTACGGGTACTGGGTAGGTACAACGGTCTTGCAACTGTACTTAATGTGGCTTTCTGAGGAGGTCCGTGCGCGGAAACTGAGTTACAAACACGACCACCATTTAGGCACTACAGTGGCAAAACTGGACCGACCAACTGCAACCTCCTTAGGCACGGATAATCTATTGGGAACATGATGGGTACAAGGTTATGATGCATGGCGAGGGAATGAATCCTACAATCAGGAGAGGCGAACTCTTTGGAAGGTATGTAGTATGGAATGCATACATTTCCATCGAAGTTGATTTTGGGAAGGTATGTAGTATGGGATGCATACGTTCCCAAATGAATTGCATTAGAGTAGGTGCATCGTGTGCATTCTTGTTTTGCGCATTAGATTAGGCCATGCTTGGGTCTGGAACGCATGTAGTATGGGATGCATGCAAATCCAGTGTCCCAAGTCTTGCTTGCTTTAGAATAGGCTTGTGATTGGTGTATTTAGTTGTTAGATCATGGCATACACGAGCACTACAGAATTAGGATGCACGTTTTTTTTTCATTCAAGATGGTTTGTGGTTGCCAGTTTGGAGGATCACTGTTATTATCAGTATTGCATCAGTCGAAGTACTGACGTTCCCCACCTTTTAGGTACCGGTTCTACCTTTTGAGCAGGTGCAGAGATATCAGAGTCGTGCAGCAGAATACTCAAGCCAAGGACCAAGTCCCAGACAAGCAGATTGACCGTTCAGCGGAGCTTTGGCAGTGAGCCGTCGACTGCCATTCCGGAAAACAGCTGTTAACTTTACAAGAGGAGATGATATATATATGTAACAAGATATAATGAGTAAATGTAATTTGTATTCTTGTTCATGAACAAGACATTAGTTGTAATTAATGATGTAATGGCTTTATTTGGCAATAAAATATTTTTAAATTTCCATGTTATTAATGTGTTGAGATGCATTAGAAGGCAACGATTCTGGTTGCGTCACAGATATCCGGTGACGAGAATCCGGGGCGTTACACTCAAGGTCACTACCGAGGGTCGAGCCCACCAACTTGCTGTAAAAGTTAGAGGATGGCTCGGAATCGCTGCAGAGCGTCGAGCCCCAAACCTTGCTGTAAAAGCTAGAGGATGGCTCGAGGTCACTGCCAACCGTCGAAACCCCAAGCTTGCTGTAAAAGCTAAGGAATGGCTCAAGGTCACTACCGAGCGCTGAGCCCCCCCAGCTTGCTGTAAAAGCTAGGGGACAGCTCGGGATTGCTACCGACCGTCGAAACCCCCAGCTTGCTGTAAAAGCAAGGGATGGCTCGAGGTCACTACCGAGCGTTGAGCCTCCCAACTTGCTGTAAAAGCCAGGGGATGGCTCGAGATCGTTACCGACCGTCGATCTTCCAAGCTTACTGTAAAAGCTAGGGGATTGCTTGTCACGCCCCGCTTTCCAAAAATATGGAATACGAGCACGTGACTAAGCCCAGCGAATGATTTTTACATCATCCATAAGCTGTAGGATCGACCCAGCATCATAACAAGAATATACAAGAGAAATATATATAACCAAGCATGCATGAATAATTTATAAAGCAACAGAAAACAGTTTAAACAAGTAATAATATTCAAATAGTTCTCATGTCTGGATCAAATGTAAACTCGGAAACAAGTCTTATACAGCGGAAGAAATAAATACCTTAAGGAAAGCAACTATTTACACAAGACCTTGCTCCAAGCGAAGCCTGAAATGTCTGCTCACCAATTCCGGCAGGTAGTTTGTCTCCCAAGTCTGCTTAGTAAACATAAACAGGAAAACAAAGGGGGAAACAAGAGAAAATGCCCTTAGTGCAAGCCAGGGCCACAAATAGTGAAAGCAGGTACAAGTAAGGGAAAAACAAGAATTGGAATCAAGAATAAGCAGAGTTATAAGAAGTAGTGGGCAAATTCAAAGACTAGCTAGCAAGAGGGAATATCTTAATAACTAGATTGGATAACAACTGCTAGTGGTGAAACACATGTCAGGTACACCTATAAGGGTATTTAATATCAAGCGACAACCTCAAGCCTAGTGTCATATGTTATTTTGAATGTCAAGTCTCAAATGTCAAGTCTAAGTATCAAGTTGTCTAGCTCAAGTTATCAAGTTATCTAGTCTCAAGTGTCAAGTTATCTAGTTCAAAATTATCAAGTTCAAGTCTAGTGGTGATTACTATCTAGGTAGCACGACATGCATCCATTCTTTTACTACATGGTTGCTACAGTCAAACAATTTCGTTTAGACCTAGTAATGGATTTTATAGGGTAGTGTACTCAGGCATCAAACTAGCAGGTGATCAACCATGGGCTCTAGAGGTGGCCCCCATAGGCTCTAGAGGTGGCCCCCGTCACCCATGACGTGGCACTTAGTTCCATGTGATCTCAAACATACATCATGTAATCATATAATGGGCTCTAGAGGTGGCCCCCGTAGGCTCTAGAGGTGGCCCCCGTCACCCATGACGTGGCACTTAGTTCCATTTAACATACAACTTGGGAAACACGGGCTCCCTTCCGAGTACACTTACCTATGTTGTCCACTCTATAGTCTTTCCCTCAACCCGGCTTGTTACATTTGTTCAGGCAGATTTTGTGTTCTTGTATTTATACATGTGAAACAGGGGTGAAATAATATAAATTAATTCTAAGAAAAATTGGAGATGTCCTATAGGGTGTCCAGCAGCTACATATAAAATTTGGGGTCAAACGCTCGCTGTTTACACAGCGAAAATAATTTGTAAAGTAAATATATACAGCAGTTTCGCAAAACTGCGTCTACTGACACAGCTGCAGTATAACTGCCATAACTCCTAAACTGTAGCTTCAAATTCGATCAACTTGGAGTCTATCGATATCTACACATCCGGATCTACATTTCATATTCAGGGCTCGGGCCCAAATTCCAATGATAAAAGGGTCGAAACCGCAAAAGAATATTCAGACAGCAACATTCAGAATTTATTTACTAATGTAGGTTTCATGGAAATATGTAATTTGGTGTCTAAGTTGTTAAGTAGCATAAATACATAATCATGGAGATCAAACAGCAATTAATAAATATTTTTCAAGTCATAATAGTCACAAATTCGTCAAAATACTAACTTTATATGCGTCTACAAATTTTAGGGGTCCTTAATTCATATGTCCATGTGATTCATGTGTTCAAGGAGATAAAAGAGTCCAATTGATTATTATTTAATACGAGGAAGTTTTGTGACTCTTAGATTGTGGGTTTGAAGGTTCAAATTGATTTACTATGATATTTCAAAGGGAGTCACAATCTAACTATATGTGGTATTTCAAGGAGACTTGTACTAGGACAATAAGATGTACAAGGTTACTTGCCTTAAATCGACGATTATAAACTCCGCTTGTTGAAGCAATTGAGAAGAAAAATCCCCGAAGATGTCCTCAAAAAGCGCGTGCGAAAAATTGATCGGAGATCGAGTTTTCCCCGCACACAGGATCGGCCCGAACAGCAAACAGCAAGTGAGATCGGCTGCGGGTAGAACACGGAACAGCAGAACGATCCAATCAGATCTCTCCTGTGCACCGGATCCAATCCCAGAACAGCGAACACGGGTCCAGGATCTGCTGTGGCGAAACACGGAACGGCGATCACGGCGCGAATCTTGATGCGATCTGACGGCTGTGATTCGCTCCCGCCTAATCCTCTTCTTCTTCGTTCGATCTTCTTCTTCCTTCTTCGTTCGACTGAGTAGAGCGCGAGGGAGAGGAGTAATGGCGTGGTGCGTCGTTGGCGGCGACTGCGGTAGTGACGGAGTGCGGCGGCGGCGGCGACGACGTCGAGAAGCGACGGCGCGGCGGGGTGCTCTGTTCGTGGGTTCGAACAGGGGAGAAGTGGAATCCAAGGACTCGGCGTCGCTGTGGGGATGCGACGGAGCGACGTCGATGGAGTTTGTGGAGGTGGTGGTCTGGTGGTGGCTGTGAAGACGAGAGGGAGACGAGGCGGATTGGGGCGAGCGAGTGTGATCGGAGTTGTGGAGGAATTGGGTTGGCGGCGGTTGCGAAGGATATGGAGAAGGGAACGGGGGTGAAGAAGATTAGCGGCTGAGTAGAGATTAGGGTTAAACAGTATTAGGGTTTGATTAGGGGTAGGGTTAGGGGTTTATATAATAGGGTTTGCGGGTTTGCGGGTTCGTGGGTTTTGGGGATCCGTTTCAAAAAGAGCCCAACAGAAGAAATGGTCAAAATGCACAATAATGGGGATTAGAGAGATAAACGAGAAGAATCGGTCCATTTTCTCATGAAGAACGATACAAATGGCACACAATTGAATTTGATAAAAGGGCCCACAATTTGAGTTGAGACAAGAATAATAATTTTATTCAATCAGAACAAATCACATGATCTCAAATAGACGAGAGAGTACAATTGAGAAAAAAAAAATACGGTATAAAATACAAATACGGGGGAACATGAGTTACATTGCTCGAGGTCACTGCTGAGCATCGAGCCCCTAGCTTGCTGTAAAAGCTATGGGATGGCTCGAGATCGTTACCGAGAGTCGAGGCCCCAAGCTTGCTGTAAAAGCTAGGCAATGGCTCGAGGTCACTGCCGAGCATCGAGCCCCCAGCTTGCTGTAAAAGCTAGGGGATGGCTCGGGATCGTTACCGACCATCAAGCCCCCAAGCTTGCTGTAAATGCTAGGGGATGGCTCGAGGTCACTGCCGAGCATCGGGCCCCCTAGCTTGCTATAAATGCTAGGGGATGGCTCAAGGTCACTGCCGAGCGTCGAGCCCCCCAACTTGCTGTAAATGCTAGAGGATGGCTAGGGATCTCTACCGACCGTAGAACCCCCAAGCTTGCTGTAAAATCAAGGGGATGGCTCGTGGTCACTACCGAGCGGTGAGCCCCAAGATTGCTGTAAAAGCTATGGGACGGCTCGGGATCGCTATCGACCGTCGAACCCCTAATCTTGTTGTAAAAGCTAGGGGATGGCTCGAGGTCACTACCGAGCGTCGAGCCTCCCAGCTTGCTGTAAAAGCTAGGGGATGGCTCGGAATCGCTGTCGAGCGTCGATCCCCCAATCTTGCTGTAAAAGCTATGGGATGGCTCGAGGTCACTGTCGAGCGTCAAGCCCCCCATCTTGCTGCAAAAGCTAGGGGACGGCAGGGGATCGCTATCGACCGTTGAACCCCCAGGCTTGATATTAGAGCATGGGGATGGAACGAGGTGACTGCCGAGCGTCCAGCCTTCCATCTTGCTGTAAAAGCTAGGGATGGCTCGGAATCATTACCGACCGTCGAGCCCCCAAGCATAATGTAAAAGCTTGGGGATGGCTCGAGGTCACTTCCGACCGTCGATCCCCTTGCTTGCTTTAAATGCTAGGGGATGGCTCGGGATCGCTACCAACCATCGAGCCCCAAGCTTGCTGTAAAGTTAGGTCATGGCTCGAGGTCACTGCCGAGCGTCGAGCCTCCCAGCTTGCTGTAAAATCTATGGAATGGCTCGGAATCATTGCAAACCGTCGAGTCCCAAATCTTGCCGTAAAAGCTAGGGGATGGCTGGAGGTCACTGCCGACCGTGGAACCCCCAAGCTTGCTGTAAAATCTAGGGGGATGGCTCGAGGTCACTGCCTAGCGTTGAACCCCGCAGCTTGCTGTAAAAGCCAGGGGACGGCTCGGGATCGCTACCGACCGTCGCACCCCTAAGCTTGCTATAAAAGCTAGGGGGTGGCTCGAGGTCACTACCGAGCATCGAGCCTCCTAGCTTGCTGTAAAAGCTAAGGGATGGATCAAGATTGTTACCGACCGTCGAGCTACTAAGCTTGTTGTAAAAATTAGGGGATGGCTCGAGGTCACTGCCGAGCGTCGAGCCCCCAGCTTGCTGTAAAAGCTAGAAGATGGCTTGGGATCGATACCGAGAGTCGAGGACCCAAGCCTGCTGTAAAAGCTAGGGGATGGCTCGAGGTCACTGCCGAGCGTCGAGCCCCTAGCTTGCTGTAAAAGCTAGGGGATGGCTCAGGATCGTTACCAACCATCGTGCCCCAAAGTTTGCTGTAAAAGCTACGGGATGGCTTGAGGTCACAACCGAGCGTTGAGCCCCCAAGCTTGCTGCAAATTCTAGGGGATAGCTCGAGGTCACCGCCGAGCATCGTGCCCCCTGCTTGCTGTAAAAGCTAGGAGATGGCTTGGGATAGTTACCGAGAGTTGAGGCTCTAAGCTTGCTATAAATGCTAGGGGATGGCTCGAGGTCACTGCCGAGCATCGAGCCCATAGCTTGCTATAATAGCTAGGGGATGCCTCGTGATCGTTACCAACCGTCATGCCCCCATGCTTGCTATAAAAGCTAGGGAATGGCTTGAAGTCATGGCCGAGCGTCGAGCCCCCCAGCTTGCTGTAAATGCTAGGGGATGGCTCTGGGTCACTACCGAGCGTCGATCCCCACAACTTGCTGTAAAATCTAGAGGATGGGTCGGGATCGCTACCGATCGTCGAACCCCAAAGCTTGCTGTATAATCTACGGGATGGCTCGAGGTCACTACCTAGCGTTGAGCCCCCCAGCTTGCTGTAAAAGCTAGGGGATGTCTCGAAATCGCAGCTGACCGTCGAGCTCCCAATCTTGGGGTAAAAGCTGGGGGATGGCTCGAGGTCACTACCGAGCATCGAGCCCCTCAGATTGCTTTAAAATCTAGGGGACGGCTCGGGATCGCTACTGACCATCGAACCCCCAAGCTTGCTATAAAAGATAGGGGATGGCTCGGGGTCACTGTCGAGTGTCGAGCCTCCCAGCTTGCTGTAAAAGTTAGGTGATGAATCGAGATTGTTACCGACTGTCGAGCTCCCAAGCTTGCAGTAAAAGCTAGGGGATGGCTCGAGGTCACTGCGGAGCATCGAGCCCCCAGCTTGCTGTAAAAGCTAGGAGATGGCTAGGGATAATTACCGAGAGTCGAGGCCCCAAGCTTGTTGTAAAAGCTAGGGGATGGCTCGAGGTCACTGCCGTGCATCGAGCCCTAGCTTACTGTAAAAGCTAGGAGATGGCTCGGGATCGTTTCCAACCGTCATGCCCCCAAGCTTGTAGTAAAAGATAGGGGACGGCTCGAGGTCATGACAGAGCGTCGAGCCCCCCAGCTTGCTATAAATGCTAGGGGATGGCTCGAGGTCACTGTCGAGATTCGAGACCCCAGCATGCTGTAAAAGCTAGGAGATGGCTTGGGATCGTAACCGAGAGTCGAGGCCCCAAGCTTGTTGTAAAAGCTAGGGGATGACTCGAGATCACTGCCGAGTGTCGAGCCCCCAAACTTGCTGTAAAAGCTAGGGGATGGCTCGAGGTCATTGCCAAGCGTCGAGCCCCCCAGCTTTCTGTAAATGATAGGGGATGGCTCGAGGTCACTACCGAGCGTCGAGCCCCCCAACTTGCTGAAAAAACTAGAGGATGGCTCAGGATCGCTACCGACCGTCGAACCCCCAAGCTTGTTGTGAAATCTAGGGGATGGCTCGAGGTCACTACCGAGCGTTGAGCCCTTAAGCTTCCTGTAAAAGCTATCGGACGGCTCGGGATTGCTACTGACCATCAAGCCCCCAATCTTGCTGTGAAAGCTAGGAGATGGCTCGGAATCGCTGCTAACGTTGAACCCCCAATCTTACTGTAAAAACTAGGGGAAGGCTCGAGGTCACAACAGTGCATCTAGCCCCCCAGCTTGCTGTAAAAGCTAGGGGACGACAGGGGATCGCTACTGACAGTCGAACCCCCAAGCTTGCTATTAGAGCTAGGGGATTGCTCGAGGTGACTGCTGGACGTCGAGCCTCCTATTTGTTGTAAACACTAGGGATGGCTCGGGATAGTTACCGACTGTCGAGCCCCCAAGCTTGCTGTAAAAGTTGGGGGATGGCTCGAGGTGACTTCCGAGCGTCGAGCCCTCAGCTTGCTTTACAACCTAAGGGATGGCTCGGGATTGCTACCGACCATCGAGCACCAATCTTGCTGTAAAAGTGAGGGGATGGCTCGAGGTCACTACCGACCGTCGAACCCCCAAGCTTTCTGTAAAAGCTAGAGGATGGCTCGAGGTCACTGCCAAGCATCGAGCCCCCCAGCTTGCTATAAAAGCTAGGTTACGGCTCGGGATTGCTGCCGACCGTCGAACACCCGACCTTACTATAAAAGCTAGGGTATGGCTCGAGGTCACCACTGAGCATCGAGCCTCTTAGCTTGCTGTAAAAGCTAGGGGAAGGCTCGAGATCATTACCGACCGTCGAGCTCCCAAGCTTGTTGTAAAAGCTTGGGGATGGCTCGAGGTCATTGCCGAGCGTCGAGCTTCCAGCTTGGTGTAAAAGCTAGGGGATGGCTCGGGATCGTTACCGAGAGTCGAGGCCCCTAGCTTGCTGTACAATCTAGGGGATGGCTCGAGGTCACTGCCGAGCATCGAGCCCCCAGCTTGCTGTAAAAGCTATTGTTTGGGATCGTTACCGACCGTCAAGCCCCCAAGCTTGCTGTAAAAGTTAGGGAATGGCTTGAGGTCACTGTCGAGCATCGAGCCCCCCAGCTTGCTGTAAATACTAGGGGATGGCTCGAGGTCACTGCCGAGCGTCGAGCCCCCTAACTTGCTTAAAAAGCTAGAGGATGGCTTGGGATCGCTACCGACCGTCGAACCTCCATGCTTGCTGTAAAATCTCGGGGATGGCTCGAGGTCACTACTGAGCATTGTTCCCCCAAGCTTGCTGTAAAAGCTATGGGACGACTCGGGATCGCCCCCGACTGTCGAGCCCCCAATCTTGCTGTAAAAGCTAGGGGATGGCTCGAGGTCACTTGCGAGCGTCGAGCCTCCCAACTTAATGTAAAAGTTAGGGGATGGCTTGGAATCACCACCGACCGTTGAACCCCTAATCTTACTGTAAAAGCTAGGGGATGGCTCGAGGTCACTGCCGAGCGTCGAGCCCCCCAATTTGCTGTAAAAGCTAGTGGACGGCACGGGATGGCTACGGGTTGTCGAACCCCCAACCTTGCTATTAGAGCTAGGGGATGGCTCGAGGTCATGCCGGGCATCGAGCCTCCCAGCTTGCTGTAAAAGCTAAGGATGGCTCGGGATCGTTACGGACCATCGAGCCCCCAAGCTTGCGGTAAAAGCTAGGGGATGGCTCGAGGTCACCGCCGAGCGTCGTGCCCCAACCTGCTTTAAAAGCTAGAGGATGGCTCGGGATCGCTACGGACCGTCGAGCCTCAAAGTTTCTGTAAAAGCTAGGGGATGGCTCGAGGTCACTGCCCAGCGTCGAGCATCCCAGCTTGCTTTAAAAGCTAGGGGATGGCTCGGAATCGCTGTATACCGTCGAGCCCCAAATCTTGTTGTAAAGTCTAGGAGATGGCTTGAGGTCACTGCCGACCGTCGAACACCCAAGCTTGATGTAAAAGATAGGGGATGGATTGAGGTCACTGCCGAGCATCGAGCCCCCCAGCTTGCTGTAAAAGCTAGGAGACGGCTCGGGATCGCTACCAACCATCGAACCCCCAAGCTTGATATAAAAGCTAGGGGATGGCTCGAGGTCACTACCGAGCATCGAGCCTCCCAGCTTGCTGGAAAAGCTAGGGGATGGCTCAAGATCTTTACCGACCGTCGAGCTCCCAAGCTTGCAGTAAAAGTTAGGGGATGGCTCGTGGTCACTACCGACCGTCGAGCCCCCAGCTTGCTGTAAAAGCTAGGCGATGGCTCAGGAACGTTACTAAGAGACGATGCCCCAAGCTTGCTGTAAGAGTTAGGGGATCGCTTGAGGTCACTGCCAAGGGTCGAGCCCCCAGCTTGCTGTAAAAGCTAGGGGATGGTTCGGAATTGCTACCGACTGTCAAGCACCCAAGCTTGCTGTAAAAGATAGGGACTAGCTCGAGGTCACTACAGAGCATCGAGCCCTCCAGCTTGCTGTAAATGCTAGGGGATGGCTCGAGGTCACTGCCGAGCATCGAGCCCCCCAAATTGTCGTAAAATCTAGATGATGGCTAGGGATCGCTACCGACTGTCGATCCCCCAAGCTTGTTATAAAATCTAGGGGATGGCGTGGAATCACCGCTGACCATTGAATCCCTAATCTTGCTGTAAAAGCTAGGGAATGGCTCGAGGTCACTACCGAGCGTCGAGCCCCCCAGCTTGCTGTAAAAGCTAGGGGACGGCACGGGATCGCTACGGACTGTCAAACCCCCAAGCTTGCTATTAGAGCTTGGTGATGGCTCTAGGTGATGCCGGGCATCGAGCCTCCCAGCTTGCTGTAAAAGCTAGGGATGGCTCGGGATCGTTACGGACCGTCGAGCCCCCAAGCTTGCTGTAAAAGCTAGGGGATGGCTCGAGGTCACCGCCGAGTGTTGAGCCCTAACCTTCTTTAAAAGCTAGGGGAAGGTTTGGGATCGCTACCGACCGTCGAGCCCCAAGCTGTAACGCCCCGATCTCCCCCGTCACTGGGAAACCGTGACACATGCCAAGATCTTTCCTTCAATTAGTCTCGAGACACAGAAAAACTGGAAAAATTAAAAACTTTTCTTCAACACAAAGTTACTATGCAGTAATTACAATTATCAGTTTGTACTACCAAACTGTACTGCCTGTCCCTTTTCTTTTCCTTTTGACTCCAAACCCAATTCTTCCAATTTCTATATCACTTTAAACATAAACTAAAATGGTTATGTTTCAAAGAAAAATTGGGCAGAGTCTCCTTTGTATTTTTTGCCCAAAACACAGAAAAGCTTACGGAATTTTGCTCTAAATTCCGTAGCTTACATCACAGGCAATAAAAATACGGGCTCCCCAGGCCAAAATGAGCATCATCACACAGGCAATATGTATATATGCTCTGGGGGCCAAACTCATAACGGTATAACAATTATCAAATAAAAACCATAAATTCCTTATGAAAACGTAGTAAGTTTTTAGAAATTTACCTGTAAAAACCTACCATGACGCCTGGCACTCCACACGAAATGGTTACGGATCAAAACCATATCCTGCTGCCTCACACTATACTTTTCATCATCATGCTCATACTTATACATCAAAAATACAATTTAAAGCATAAATCTTTACTATTTACAAATAAAACATAACAACAATTTATAACTGGAGCTCCACTCCACGGAACCTGTACCTACACCTCACCTCTGCACTGCTGAAGACCTGTAACAGTAGGGACCTAGGGCAGTCCGGGGACTCCCTAACCCCCAAACACTAAGGGGTTAGCCATTTCTGGTGTGAGTATAATTTATTAAAAGTAAATAAATTAAACTTTCAAGTAAAAACATAACGAACTCACAATTTCCAAGATAAACAAATCTTACTTGACATTTGAACATGTAAACATCATAAATGAGATTTTACATCAAATACTCTCCAAGTCATCACCTGTATGTATATCTATACCCGTTCGTAACATACTTATACTTAGTAACCATTTGAATAACCACTCATAATACAATATTGATTTTATTTCCTTATATCACGTATCCCATCATCAATATATGTCTTCAATCTCATACTACCACATTCATTCATGTCCAACCTAACATCTCATTTCACCTCACCCATTACTTGCATTTTATCACAATACACCCCATATCCCAACATAGTTCAGTAATAACACAATCACATCCCAAGCCCATAGCTTGGTTATTAATCTACTCCAACTATCACACTCGCAATTTATCTCGAATGGAAAGGACACGTGTACATATGATTTGTGCCTGTGTACCTTATGACTTAAACTCTAATGCAAAACTACCAATACAATGATGCTCTTATCCTAATGCAAGATTACTAATGCGATGATGCTCTTATTCTAATGCCAGCAAGTCTCCGAAGCAACATGCAGCCCATAAATGCATGCGCCCCATCTCAAGCCGTTTCTCCATATATAGGGATTTGAACCCGCGTTATGAATTTCTAATTGTACACAACCTGTTCCTGACAGATACTACATGACTGATGAGGTTGCAAATGTGGTCAAGTCCCACCAATGCAGTACGCTCATGGTGTCTATGTTTGCCACTACTACCCGGTACACCGGACCTCACTCAAAAACCAGACGAACACGGGGTCTCTCCGAGCGCAGTATAGCATACAAAGCCTATCCTGTGTCGCCCCTAACTCATAGACCGTGATCTATGGCCTGTTCGCTCTCTCCTGGCCAAGGACCCGACGAAGTTCCGGGGTCCATTCCCCTAGCTCCGCCGCCTTATCATGGCACTTCAGGAATTAACAGCGCGCGATACGCATCCCGTGCTCCCAACTCGTGAGAGGGCACCGTACGTATCCCTTTGATAGGAAGATACAACCCAATATCACCACCTAAGGCCTGCTTCGAGGGACAAGTTGGTCGTAAGGCGCTACCTATAACCAACTCCTCTCTTTTCGGCAAAGGGTCGAAGTAAAGTGATCTTTATAAGTCACTACCTTAATGATGTTCCTAACCCTGAACAATCCTAGGAATGACAACATTACACAGCATGCTAGGTCTTAAATTAGACTTCGCAAGATAACTCTATTAGGCTGCTCAACCTAAACTCACCAGAATCCCTCAGGATCTGGTTCATGGCCTATCGATCCAAGACCCCGGCAATACGAACGTATTCGCAGGCTACTATCCTGAACTTGGATTTCGTCACACTCCGGTCCGCAATCAACCAACGGTTAAGATCTGACGGCACCCGCGAAGTGACTCGTCCACAGTCCCTTAGGAGTAAGCTAAACACACGTCTTAATGGTCGATAGCCCTAGGGCAATGATATCACCCTAGATGAGCACAACAAACTGCGTATTAGCTAAGAAGCTACCTACGAGTAACCAAAAACACATACGAGCTAAACAGCTACGTATGGGACCAACAGCTACATACGGGCCAGTCGAGCCGCGTATGAGACAACAACATGCATACGAGCCAAATAAGCTCCGTATGAGACCAACATTTACATACGGGCCAGTCGAGCCGCGTATGAGATAACAACACACATACGAGCCGAATAAGCTGCGTATGAGACCCACAGCTACATACGGGCCAGTCGAGCCACGTACGCGCAAAACCACATACAAACAATCATACAGGTAATCAAACCTAGAAACAACCAACTGTGCTTACTAGCAAACTTGATCTTCTATAATTAGAAGCAACAAAAGAATCTACTATAATCAACTTAGCATGGGTTTCTTCTAAAATCAACTCATCATGGCATACCTACTATAATCGACTCAAACATGAGTTTCTTTCTAAAATCGACCCAAACATGATATTCTACTACAACTTAACCATGGGTTTCTTTCTACAACAATTCAAATCCATAGAATGGGTTCTTTTTACTCAATACTACTAACAACTAAAATGAGTTCTTTTTGAGACTCTTAGCTAAAACCACTACTATACTCACTTAAGCATGGTTTCTTTGAACCTTAGAACAACTACTCATCTTAGCTATTTTCTCAAGTTCTACCATTCATACTTTTTATAGGATCCCTTTGATCCATAAATTTATAACAATACTTTAGTTTATTCGAACTTCTTCAAAACATCAAAATACGTATATAAACCATACACCCATATTTTGATATCATCACCTAAATATAACTCATCCATTATATAGGTTTTTATACGCTCAAAATAGTTAATTTCACCATATTTTTACAATCACAAAAATATGTAAAATAAATCGATACTTACTATTTCTTTAAACCACAAAAATATATAATAATATAACTCACATATTCTTCAACCACAAAATATATAATACACCAACTCACATATTCATCAACCCACAACATATATAAACATACTAACTCACTTATTTCTTTAAACCATAAAATACACAAATATATAAACAAATTTACTCACATATATCTTTCAAACCACACAATTATATTATAAACCAACTCACATATGTTTTCTTTATAATCACAAAATACGTATAATAAATCCTACTCACATATTTCTTTAACACACCAAAAACACATAATAAATTAACTCACATACGTTTTCTTTATAAACACAAAATACGTATAATAAATCCTACTCACCATTCCGCGAAGATCCAAAGCGCCGTGCCGCCTCGCATCCAATGGTCGCAATATATCCTATCACCAAATTTCAAGCAATTAAAACTCAAATAATTCAACTAATCACAAGAGTAAATAATCGCTATCCCAAATATCCCACAAGTGCTTACTGAACACTTGGGATATACACGCGTGATGCACGTGATGATCTAATACCAACGGTATTTTCATCCTCAATTAATTACTAAAATCGCTCCCAAATAATCTAATAGTCCATCTACAATTTCTATTTCTATACAAGAATTAATTCATATCCCTACAATTTTCTTTTACAAACTCAAATCCCTAATTTACTAACAACTCACAATTTCTCTAATAACCTACTAATTTCTCCCATCTACAATTTCCAACATCTCAAAATCTCTCTACCCTAACTTTCTTACTCAATAAAATTTAACCCAACTAAATTCTATACAATAAAATAGTTCGGGTTATACCTTCGCGAAGTCCAATCGAAAATCCAATGCTACCGCCATGTAGAGAATCTCTCCATTAGTCTACTCCTCACTTTAATTTGGATTCCATGGAGAATCGGGGGAGATTGAAGGTGGGGAAATCTTGCCGATCGATGGTTCTTTTGGGTTTGTTTTGATCGGGATGAAGGAGAAGAACGAAGGAGGAAGATGGGAATGGGTCGGGGTTTCTCTCGATTTGGTTGGGCGTGGACGAACGGGAGGAAGAAGAAGGGTGGTCGGGGTTCTTTGGGTTCGGCATCGAACAAGACGGAGAAGAAGAAGAGGACGGGAGTGGGGTCGTCGGTTGGGAGCGAACGGAGAGGGAGAAGGGAGGAGGAGGTCGGCGGGGGGTGTGGGGTTTCATGGGTTCGGGATGGAGAACGTGTGGAAGAAGAAGAAGGGAAGAAGAAGGGAAGGAGAAGGAAGACGATGGAGGGGGGTCGGGGCTTCTTCGATCGGTCGGCGCGGACGGGGAGGGAGGAAGGGGGGAAGGTCGGGGATTTCATGGGTTTGGGATTGATCGGGAATGGAGAAGAAGGAAGAAGAAGGAGAAGAAGGAGAGAAAGAGAAGGGGCTTTTTTGTAAAAAAGTGGAAATAAACTATAATAGATGATAAATATCTAGGGGATGTTTCATATAAGCCCTCTAACTTTACTACATTTCCAAATAAAGCCCAACTTTCTATTTTAACATTCTACACAATACAAAAATACATTATACTACTTCGTAGATAATCCGTATAAAAATAATTTAATACGAAAATAATAATAAAATCGACAATATATCTTATATTTCTCAATTAAAAATAATTTTTTATCAGAAAATCCATGATCGCGCGAAATTCTCAATCGCGCACACATTTCGATGCAAAATAGCCGTGTGCTATTTTTCGGGTCGTTACATCATAATAAACCAACTCACTATATTTCTTAAAACCCAAAAATATATAATAATATAACTCACATATTCTTCAACCACAAAATATATAATACACCAACTCACATATTCATCAACCCACAACATATATAAACATACTAACTCACTTATTTCTTTAAACCATAAAATACACAAATATATAAACAAATTTACTCACATATATCTTTCAAACCACACAATTATATTATAAACCAACTCACATATGTTTTCTTTATAATCACAAAATACGTATAATAAATCCTACTCACATATTTCTTTAACACACCAAAAACACATAATAAATTAACTCACATACGTTTTCTTTATAAACACAAAATACGTATAATAAATCCTACTCACCATTCCGCGAAGATCCAAAGCGCCGTGCCGCCTCGCATCCAATGGTCGCAATATATCCTATCACCAAATTTCAAGCAATTAAAACTCAAATAATTCAACTAATCACAAGAGTAAATAATCGCTATCCCAAATATCCCACAAGTGCTTACTGAACACTTGGGATATACACGCGTGATGCACGTGATGATCTAATACCAACGGTATTTTCATCCTCAATTAATTACTAAAATCGCTCCCAAATAATCTAATAGTCCATCTACAATTTCTATTTCTATACAAGAATTAATTCATATCCCTACAATTTTCTTTTACAAACTCAAATCCCTAATTTACTAACAACTCACAATTTCTCTAATAACCTACTAATTTCTCCCATCTACAATTTCCAACATCTCAAAATCTCTCTACCCTAACTTTCTTACTCAATAAAATTTAACCCAACTAAATTCTATACAATAAAATAGTTCGGGTTATACCTTCGCGAAGTCCAATCGAAAATCCAATGCTACCGCCATGTAGAGAATCTCTCCATTAGTCTACTCCTCACTTTAATTTGGATTCCATGGAGAATCGGGGGAGATTGAAGGTGGGGAAATCTTGCCGATCGATGGTTCTTTTGGGTTTGTTTTGATCAGGATGAAGGAGAAGAACGAAGGAGGAAGATGGGAATGGGTCGGGGTTTCTCTCGATTTGGTTGGGCGTGGACGAACGGGAGGAAGAAGAAGGGTGGTCGGGGTTCTTTGGGTTCGGCATCGAACAAGACGGAGAAGAAGAAGAGGACGGGAGTGGGGTCGTCGGTTGGGAGCGAACGGAGAGGGAGAAGGGAGGAGGAGGTCGGCGGGGGGTGTGGGGTTTCATGGGTTCGGGATGGAGAACGTGTGGAAGAAGAAGAAGGGAAGAAGAAGGGAAGGAGAAGGAAGACGATGGAGGGGGGTCGGGGCTTCTTCGATCGGTCGGCGCGGACGGGGAGGGAGGAAGGGGGGAAGGTCGGGGATTTCATGGGTTTGGGATTGATCGGGAATGGAGAAGAAGGAAGAAGAAGGAGAAGAAGGAGAGAAAGAGAAGGGGCTTTTTTGTAAAAAAGTGGAAATAAACTATAATAGATGATAAATATCTAGGGGATGTTTCATATAAGCCCTCTAACTTTACTACATTTCCAAATAAAGCCCAACTTTCTATTTTAACATTCTACACAATACAAAAATACATTATACTACTTCGTAGATAATCCGTATAAAAATAATTTAATACGAAAATAATAATAAAATCGACAATATATCTTATATTTCTCAATTAAAAATAATTTTTTATCAGAAAATCCATGATCGCGCGAAATTCTCAATCGCGCACACATTTCGATGCAAAATAGCCGTGTGCTATTTTTCGGGTCGTTACACAAGCTTTTTGTAAAAGCTAGGGGATGGCTCGAGGTCACTGCCCAGCGTCGAGCCTCCCAGCTTGCTTTAAAAGCTAGGGGTTGGCTCGGAATCGCTGTATACCGTCGAGCCCCAAATCTTGCTGTAAAGTCTAGGATATGGCTCGAGGTCACTACTGACCGTTGAACCCCCAAGCTTGCAGTAAAAGCTAGGGAATGGATTGAGGTCACTGCCGAGCGTCGATCCCCCCAGTTTGTTGTAAAAGCTAGGGGAAGGCTCGGGATTTCTACCAACCGTCGAACCCCCAAGCTTGCAATAAAAGCTAGGGGGTGGCTCGAGGTCACTGCCGAGCGTCGAGCCTCCTAGCTTGATGTAAAAGCTAGGGGATGGCGCAAGATCGTTACCGACTGTCGAGCTCCTAAGCTTGCTATAAAAGCTAGGGGATGACCCGTGGTCACTACCGAGCGTTGAGCCCCGAGCTTGCTGTAAAAGCTAGGATATGGCTCAGGATCGTTACCGACCGTCAAGCCCCCAAGCTTGCTATAAAAGCTAAGGGCTGGCTCGAGGTCACTGCCGACCGTTGAGCCCTCTAGCTTGCTGTAAATGCTATGGGATGGCTCGAGGTCACTGCCGAGCATTAAGCCTCCCAACATGCTGTAAAAGCTATATGATGGCTCGGGATCGCTATCGACCGTCGATCCCCCAAGCTTGCTGTAAAATCTTGGGGATGGCCCGAGGTCTCAACCGAGTTTTGGGTCCCCAAGCTTGCTGTAAAAGCTGTGGGACGGCTCGGGATCGCTATCGACCGCCGAACCCCCAAGCTTGATATTAGATCTAGGGGATGGCTCGATGTCACTGCCGAGCATCGAGCCTCCCAGCTTGCTGTAAAAGCTAGGGATGGCTCGGGATCGTTACCGACCGTTGAACCCCCAACCCTTCTGTAAAAGCTAGGGGATGGCTTATGGTCGTTACCGAGCGTCGAGCCCCCAGCCTGCTTTAAAAGCTATGGGATGGCTCGGGATCCCTACCGACCTTCGAGCCCAAAGCTTTCTGTAAAAGCTAGGAGTTGGCTCGAGGTCACTGCCAAGCATCGACCCTCCTAGCTTTCTGTAAAAGCTAGGGGATGGATCGGAATAACAACAGACCGTCGAGCCACAAATATTGCTGTAAAAGGTAGGGGATGGCTCGAGGTCACTGCCGACCGTCGAACCCCCAAACTTGCTGTAAAAGTGAGGGGATGGCTCGATGTCACCACCAAGCGTCGAGCTCCCCGGCTTGCTGTAAAAGCTTGGGGACGGCTCGGGATCGCTACCAACTGTCAAACCACCAAGCTTGCTACAAAAACCAGGGGATGGCTCGAGGTCACTGCCGAGCATCAAGTCTTCCAGCTTGCTATAAAAGCTAGGGGATGGCTTGTGATCGTTACGGACCGTCGAGCTCCCAAGCTTGATGTAAAAGCTAGGAGATAGCTTGAGGTCACTGCCGAGTGTCGAGGCCCAGCTTGTTGTAAAAGCTAGGGGATGGCTCGGAATTGTTACCGAGAGTCGAGGCCCTAAGCTGGCTGTAAAAGCTAGGGTATGGCTAGAGGTCACTGCCGAGCGTCGAGCCCCCAGCTTGCTGTAAAAGATAGGGGATGGCTCGAGATCTTTACCGACCGTCAAGCCCCCAAGCTTGCTATAAAAGCTAGCTGATGGCTCGAGATCACTGCCGAGCGTCGAGCCCCAAGCTTGCTGTAAATGCTAGGGGATGGCTCGAGGTCACTACCGCGAGTCGAGCTCCCCAACCTGCTGTAAATGCTAGGGGATGGCTCGAGGTCACTGCCGCGAGTCGAGCTCCCCAACCTGCTGTAAAAGCTAGAGGATGGCTCGAGATCGATACCGAATGTCAAACCCCTAATCCTGTAGAAGAATCTAGGGGATGGCTCGAGGTCACAACCAAGCGTTGAGCCCCTAAGCTTGCTGTAAAAGCTATGGGACGGCTCGGGATCGCTTCCGACCGTCGAGCCCCCAATCTTGCTGTAAAAGCTAGGGGATAGCTCGTTGTCACTGCCGAGCATAGAGCCTCCCAGTTTGCTGTAAAGCGAGGGGAATCGCTGCCGACCGTTGAGCCCCCAATCTTGTTATAAAAGCTAAGGGATGGTTCGAGGTCAGTGCCGATCATCGAAACCCCAGCTTGCTGTCAAAGCTAGGAGGTGGCTCGAGGTCACTCCCGAGCGTCGAGCTCTACAGCTTGCTATAAAAGCTAGGGGATAGCTCGGGATCGCTACCGACTGTCGAGCCCCTAAGCCTGCTGTAAAATCTAGGAGACGGCTCGGTACCGCAACCAACTGTTGAGCCCCCAATCTTGTTGTAAAAGATAGGGGATGGCTCGAGGTCACTGCCGAGCTTCGAGCCCCTCAGCTTGCTGTAAATGCTAGGGGATGGCTTGGGATCGTTACCGACCATCGAGCCCCCAAGCTTGTTGTAAAAGCTAGGGGATGGCTCGAGGTCATTGCCAAGTGTCAAGCACCTAGCTAGATGTAAAAGCTAGTGGATGGCTCAAGTTCGCAATCGAGCATCGCCCCCCAGTTTGCTGTAAAAGCTAGGGGATGGCTCGGGATCGATACCGACCGTTGAGCCCCCAAGCTTGCAGTAAAAGCTAGGGGATGGTTTGAGATCACTGCTGAACGTCGAGCCTCCCAGCTTGATGTAATGCTAGGGGATGGCTCGGGGAAGTTACCGACCATCGAGCCCCCAAGCTTGCTTTAAAAGCTAGGGGATGGCTCTAGGTCTCTGCCGAGCATCGAGCCCCCAGCTTATTGTAAAAGCTAGGGGATGGCTAGGGATTGCTACCGACCGTCAAGCCCCCAAGCTTACTGTAAAATCTAGGGGATGGCTAGAGGTCACTGCCGAGTGTCGAGCCTCCCATCTTGCTGTAAAAGCTAGGAGATAGCTCGGAATCATTACCGACAGTTGATCCCCAAGCTTGTTGTAAAAGCTAGGGGATGGATCAGGATCGCTGCCGACTGTCGAGCTCCAAATGTGCTGTTAAAGCTAGGGGATGGCTCGAGGTCACTTCCGAGCATCGGGCCTCCCAACTTGCTGTAAAAACTAAGGGACGACTCGGGATCTTTTCCGACCGTCGAGCCCCTAAGCTTGCTGTAAAAGTAAGAGGATGGCTCTAGATCACTGCCGAGCATCGTGCCTTCCTGCTTGCTGAAAAAACTATGGGATGCTGACATCCTGGGGGTGGAAATCGAGACGTTTGAAAAACCGGTGGCCGTTAGATCTTGATGGTCAAGATTCGATGGTGAGGATTTTGATGCTGAATTCGAGGAGCCATTTTAACTCTATAGATCCCCCACTCCCCACTCCATTTATTAACTTTGCCTTCTCTCTTTAAAAGTAGGAGCTTCGCAGGTGCTGACTTTTACGGTGACCTCTCTATTTACGGTATTCAGGTTAGTATTTTCTTTTGTCATGTCGCGCTCTTAGTCTGGCTCCGTAGCGAGTTCATCTGGTCGGGATGAGGGAGATCACAAGTCGGACTCCAGGTCCTGGGATACGGACGATCAGGTTTTGGATGTTGGATGTGGTCCCCCTCCAAAGTTGTAAGTCGGAGGTGGTAGAGGTGTTGGGTGATGAGGATGAGGAAAGGGAGGTGGAGCAGAAAGGAGCCGAGGGAGAGGAATAGGAGGTGGAGCAGGGAGGAGCCGAGGGAGAGGGTGAGGGTGAGGAAGCGGAAGATAAGGAAGGAGTCGAGGGAGGAGAGGTTCTTCCCCCTCTCCCCCCTTCGTCAACACCGTCTCCGCTGAAGGCACCTCGTATCCTTAAGAAGAAAAGGAAGTGGCATCTACCGGATAGTCTGAGGACACTGCATGAGTTCGAACCAAAGCATGGGCTCGACTTCCCCTTTTACAAGAAGTCAAGGTCGATTAGGATGTATCCTGACGACGTAGAAGACTTGGTCCAATTCAACGTGGAATTGCCTTCGTCTGGTCGGCCCCAGATACCGATGGACAACATCCAGTCTGCGCTGAAGGCCGATTATCTGCCCATAATAAGGGACAGTTACTTCATTCCTCCGGAGTACGAGCTTATGGTTCCGAGCCCTGGTCTCCATCCCACGCTGAGTTGGCTCCCGATTTCTGCATGTTTCCCGAGGGTGCTTTTGTCTCAGGACTAAGGTTACCACTGCACCCGTTCATTAAGAGGGTGCTGAGGTGGGGGGAGCTGTGCCCAATGCAATACGACCCCAACTCGTGGAAGCAACAGGTTTGCTTCATTTTGAAATGCGAGGCGAAGAAGGTCCATCTAAAGTTGAAGTACTTCCGGATTGTCCTAGGGGTGAACTCGCTCGGAGATATGGAGGGCACATTCTACGTATCCCCCCACCCTCACAAGAAGGTGGTGCATGGCCATCCAGATTCCATGAAGGGGTGGAAGGAGAAGTACTTCGTAGTCAGGAGCGAGGTGCCTTGGGAAATTCCTATGGTCTGGAATTTCTACAAACCGAACCACAAACCCGGGGGCAGAGGGACTTGATAGAGGCGAAGTGGGATGATATAGACAAAATTATAGCAGGGCACATCATCGGTTGGCCACGTGTAGTAAAGATACACCTAGCCCGAGCCAAACTGAGCCCGGACGTTCCCTGTATGTTTTTGTTTCGTTCTTATCTAATTTTCTGCTTTCGTATTAACATTCTCTTTTTCTGTGCAGTGATGGACACATCGAAGCTCGAGGCGAGGAAGGCCCTGCTGGCATTGGCTCCGAAAAAGAAGGCCGAGAAGGCAGCATCAGCGGCGGGACAAGTCCAGGGGGCGGTGCAGGTCTATTCGGAGCCACCCTTTAAGAGGTCGAAGAAAAGCCACTTGTCCCGTGAGGCGAAAGAAAGGGGCCGAGCTCAAGTAGCCGAAAGGTTACTGAGGTCCTGAAGTCTGGGACCTCCACTGTCCATCCCGATGCCCGACAAATTATGGGCGAGAGGGGCCTAAGGCCGTTTGCCCTGGACTGGGTGGTCAAGGAGGGATATTCACTTGCTGAGGGCCCGATCTCTATGGAGGGATATTCTACCATGGCCCGCGACCGGACCATCCTGGCGACCAAGACTACGGAGATGGCCTACATGAAGTGAGCTCAAGCTCAAGTAGTGGTAAGTGTTGGTTTTGTTGTCTGTTTACTTTTTGTGTTGGGCATTCTTTTCTGACCCTGCCTATCTCGACCAAGCGCTGATGGCTGAGGCGTAGCTGAAGAGGTGCTTGGAGAAGGATGTCCACACCAAGAAGTGAAATGCCGATCGGTACCTTCCAGAAGCGAATGAATTGAGGGTCGAGCTGACGAACGCTCAGGGGACGGTGCATGCCTTCCACGCTGACCTCGCCTCTCAACAGGACCAGCATCACTGCAAATTGGCAGCGGTCCGGGAAAAGGCGGCAGCGGAATACGACGAGCTGGCAATGGCAGCTTTGGAAGAGTTGATGACCGCCCAAGATGAGGCATACGATAGGGCGAAGGAGCACTTTCTGCTCCTTTACCCTTAGGCAAAGATCGACTATCTCCACTACGAATAGGAGCCCCCCGTGCATCCGCTAACCCCCGGGGGCTATGGAGATGAGGTTCTGAGGGACCCCCACTTGGAGAAGGAGGCGGGGGGTGCGACGGTCGACGAAGAGGTGCAGCTCCCCCCTCCGAAGTAGTTAAAATATTTTTCTCTTTTTGTATTTGCCAAATGCGGACTGGACACTGCCTTTTGTAACTAATTTTTGAATTAATACAATGATGTTTTTGGCCAACCTTCTATGATTTGTTGTTTTTGGTGAGCTTTCTTAGTGAATTGTCGTTTCCTCCCTTTTTTGCCAGATGAACGAGACCCTAGGCGCCGACCACAATTCTGCAGAGGTCCAGTGACTTCGAGATAGGCTGGAGTCCAAGGAGAGCGTCTTGATCCGCTAACGCAAGCAGGCCCGCGATCGAGAAGCTGCTGTAAGCTATTTTATGAATAAGTCCAAGGAGCTCGCTTAGAGGTGGCACGCCTGAAGAAGGCTATAGACGACCGAGACTGGGGGAGTGCCAAGACGAACTGGTCAATATCTGATGCTTCCACCAGGCGATAGACCTCCGAGTCTATTCTTCGTGAGGTTGTGGTTAAAAAGAAGTTGGAGATTCAGAGATTGAAGGTCATGCTAGGCACAGGTCGGTATCATTTCCGCCATATTAGGGGAGGAAGCCCCTCTGTTTTGGGTTCCTCACCGACCCTCTATCTGGAGATGGCGAGGCCCACTGATGTGCAGAGCTCCGTTGTTAGGACGTCTACACTAGCAGTACCGGTGGTGCTGGACGAGCACATCGAAGGACATACCTGCTCGGTGGGGTTTGACATGGATTGTGTTGGCCCAAAAAGCCCCAATGGAAACACTTAGGTTGAGGTTAGTGGAAGCGTTGTAATAACTTTCTTTGTACTGTGGCCATTCAAGGCGCTTGAGATGAATAAAAACTTCCATTCAAGGCGCTTGTGATGAATAAAAACTGATTTTTCCGTCCTTCCATATTTTGTAAGAGAGATTAGGATGTTGTGCACAGTGCAAACCGAGTGTCGGGCCCCATCTTGTAAGAAAGTTGGCGTGGTTCAGGGTCATTGCCGAGCGCCTAGCCCATAAGCTTGAGAAAGCTAGGATATGGCTCGAGGTTAATGCCGAATATCGAGCTCCTGTGCTCTGTAAAAGAGTTAGGATTTGGTTAGGGGTCATTGCCATGTGCCTAGCCCATAAAGCTTGAGAAAGCTAGGGTATGGCTCGAGATCAATGCCGAATCTCGGGCTCCTGTGCTCTGTAAAAGAGTTAGGGCATGGTTCGGGGTCATTGCCGAGTGCCTAGCCCATAAAACTCGAGAAAGCTAGGGTATGGCTCGAGGTAAATGCCGAATGTTGGGCTCCTGTGCTCTGTAAAAGAGTTAGGGTGTGGTTCGGGATCATTGCCGAGTGTCTATCCCATAAAGCTTGAGAAAGCTAGGGTATGGCTCGAGGTAAATGCCGAATGTCGAGCTCCTTTGCTTTTGTAAAGGAGTTAGGGTGTGGTTCGGGGTCATTGCCGAGCGCCTAGACCATAAAGCTTGAGAAAGCTAGGGTATGGCTCAAGGTCAATGCCGAATGCCGAGCTCCTGTGCTTTTGTAAAAGAGTTAGGGTGTGGTTCGAGGTGATTGTCGAGTGCCTAGCCCATAAAGCTTGAGAAAGCTATGGTATGGCTCGAGGTTAATGCCGAATGTTGAGCTCCTGTGCTCTTGTAAAAGAATTAGGGTGTGGTTCGGGATCATTGCTGAGCTAAAGGCGCCGAGTTTCCTTGCACACAGTTAGAACAAGAAAGGAAAGAAATATAGTTAAACTTTTTATTTACACACAAAAAAAGCGGGGCATGTGGTGCCGATTACATGAGTTTCTGTTACACAAGGAGTTTAGTCGTCCCCTTCGAGGAACTTGATGAGGTGTTCTGTGTTCCAGAGCCTCTTTATGATCCTGCCCCCCAGGTCTATGAGTCGGTATGTGCCAGGACGTACCACTTCGGAGATCTTATACGGACCCTCCCAATTAGGGGATAATTTTCTCTTTTAACCGGGGTCGGATACCGCTAGCTTCCTGAGCACGAGGTCACCAAGCTTGATGTTGGTGGGGCGGACCTTCTTGTTGTAAAACTTCTCGATCCGTTGTTGGTATATGCTTCTTCTGATGGAGGATTTTTCCTAACCTCGTTGATTAGATCCAAGTTGGCTCTTAGGCCCGTTCAATTGTTCTCCTCGTCGAAGGCCATGATCCTGGGAGAAGGGAGCCCGCTCTATAGGGGATAACCTCCTATTCGTCGTCCGGTGTGCCTAGAGTACGCTTGGAAACTTGTCGACCCACAGCCCTTTTAATGAATTATCCAACCGCTTCTTGAGGCCGTCAAGGATTTGACGGTTCGTATTCTCGGCCTGGCCATTTGACTGGGAGTGACATATCGATGAGAAGCGCTGCTAGACGCCGAGGTCTTCGCAGAACTTCTGAAAGTTCTGGCCTGCGAATTGGGTCTCGTTGTCTGTGATAAGTACCTGGGGAATCCCGAACCGACAGATAATTTTCTTCAAGAAGAATTGCTGGGTTTGGCGCTCGGTGATCGTGTCCATGGGCTCTGCCTCGATCCATTTGGTAAAATAGCCGATGGCCACCATGAGGAACTTCCTTTGGCCAGTTGCTTTTGGGAAAAGTAGCCGATGGCCACCACGAGGAACTTCCTTTGGCCAGTTGCTTTTGGGAAAAGGCCAACAAAATCTATCCCCCACATGGCAAATGGGGTCGGAATCGCCAGGGAGCAGAGGTTCGCTTGTGGAAGCCTTTTCACCGAGGAGAGTCTTTGGCAAGGGCCGCATCTTTTGACGAGGTCCTCTAACACCCCGCAAAATTGAAAATAACAGTTTTGTCCTCGGGTGTTACTCACGTACATTTTGTACCATTACTGGTGATATTCGTAATGTATTTCGATATATATTTTGGATTCCAATTATTTATGCATTCTCGTATTCTTAAAATCTTATTTGAGACAACTCAAATGCTAAATTTCAATCTTTGTGTTTTTACGTGCTTTTGCATATTATCGATGCACGTGTCAATTTCAGGTATTCTACCGTTACGTGCAATGTTTTCGATGGGTTCAATTATTTATTTTTATGATGTGTTCAAATTTGTTTTATAAACAGAAATCCACTTTTGTCTGTTTTGATGAATAAACTTTTATACATATAGTGCACGTGTTTTCAATGTACGTATTAATTACGTTATTGGATGTGCATATTAGATATATTTTTCTTATATTGCAATCCGATTATTTATAAATATTTTTCGGTCAATATAGTCAATTTTGTGTTTTGAGACTTACGGGCGATGCACGTATTTTGGTGCACGTGTTTAAGCGGATTCTTGTTCAAAATAAATTTCATGAAGAGTGTCTATCTATTTTTATCGTGCATGAAAAATATAATTTTTAATTTAATTTTATATGTTTATTACATATATAAATAATTGTTTTAAAGGAATTAAATAAATAATTTATTTTCGGGTGTACACAAAGCACGTGCACGTGCACACGTGCGATGTGCACACATTTTTGGGGCCGGGCTGTTTTAATGAGAGGGAAAATGACCAGTTGGTTTTTGTGTAGGAGGGAAAGTATAAATTTTGATTTTGTGTTAGTGGATTAGTTAGTGGAGTAGTGGACCATTAGTTATGCTAACTACCCATTAATTAACCTACTAATACCACCCCTACTCTTCCACATTCTCCTCATCATCCCCTACTCTTTCCTGTGTAATTCCGAGAGCCATCAGACCAAGCCAAGTCAACAAGTTTCCAATGGCCTTTTATCCACCATACATTTGATGTTTATACATATATACACTTGTATGTATATGTATGCAATCCCATCACTCTTCACACTACTTCTCCTCCCTCTCTTGTCACTTTTGAAAGCAATCCAGAACTCCCCACTATCTACTCCACCTATAATATAGGTGTATATATATACCTATGTATGTGTGTTTAGTATGTGCATGATGGAGAATGAGTTGCTCCTACTGTTGCTTGCCGAAAATGGATTAGAAGGAGCCTACTGGATGCTGATCGAAAGTTGGATTGGGGGATTGGCTTTGGTGCACGGATTTCAAGGAGTTTGCATTGGAGTTTTCTTTAGGAGCTCCTAATTCTAGGAGTTCATTTGAGTACATATTCTTCAACTTTGGTTAGGTGTTTCTTAAATCTTTTCTAATTTAGGAGTAGAAATTGCATGATAGATAATATACAATTATTTGTTAATTGGTATGATGAAATTGCATGCTAGTTAAAGTTCAAATTGCTAAATTTTAATTGGTGTGGTAGATGTGAATTGCTTAATCTAGTCTCTAAAAATTGTTATGATTGTTAGTTTGAAATGCTAGAATTGAAGAAACGTGATTTGTATGGAAACTGACGCATGTTAAGACATTGGTTAAAATAATGCAAATGTGTAGAAAGGAATTGTCTGACGCTAATGTTTTAAAGAAGTACGGATCTAATCTCACTAATATTCGTTTTTATAAGTATAGAAATTTTATAAGAAACGTTTTGGTGAAAGACAACATTTTTATTTGGAAAATTAATTATATGTGTTTTTATGCATTTTGAACAAAAGATTTTATTATATTGAAAAAATGAGAAACTTATGAATTCTAGAACAAGTACGATATTGTTTTTCAAAGGAATACATTCCGGAAATGATTTATATTTTTATAGAAGTACTAATCAATTAAAAGATCAAGTTTTATTAAAACTCCCTTTTGTGGGAATGTGTTGTCAAGTTATAGGACTAAGTAGGACATCGATTAGGACGTTGCTGTCTAGCCCTTCGAAGGATGATGATGCTGGTTTTGACAGGGAATCAGCCTGAGCCTTTTGCTCCCTAGGGATTCGTTCCACCGAAGAGAAGTCGAAGGTTTCCAGGAGTTGCTGGACTACCTCCAAATATCGGAGCTTCCGAGCGTCACGAGGCTCATACTCCCCAGTGATTTGGTTGACTACGAGCTGGGAGTTGCTAAAGGCCCTGATTTGTCTAGCCCCCGCCTTGTGCGCCAAAGTGAGCCTGACGATCGTAGCCTCGTACTCTGCCTCGTTGTTTGAGGCCGAAAAGTTCAGGCTGAGGGAATACTAGAGAATGAAGTTGTCAGGACCTTTGAGGATGACGCTCACGCCGCTTCCCATTTCGCAATACAAGCCATCGACATAAACTTCTCAGATTGGATTTGCCGCTTGAGTGTCGGATGGCTCGGAGATATTGCACTCCATGATAAATTCGGTGAGGGCTTGCCCCTTTATGGCTATCCTGGGCTGGTAGCTGATGTCTTATTGGCTTAGTTCGATCGACCACTTGACTAAGCGGCCGGAACTTTCGGGCTTGTGGAGGACGGCCTTGAGAGGCTTGTTCGTAAGGACCTGGATAGAGTGGGCCTGGAAGTAAGGGCGGAGCTTTCGTACGGCCATTACCAGGGTGTATGCCACCTTTTCCATCTTCGCATATCTTGTAACGACCGGGAGCAAGACTTTTCTCACATAGTAGAGAGGCTTCTGAACACCCTCTTCTTCCCGAATGAGCATGACACTGAGGACGCTTTCCGAGGCTGAGAGGTACAGAAAGAGGGGTTCGCTCGGTTCGGGTTTGCTCAGAAGCAGGGGGTTGGCAAGGTATGACCTCAACTGTTCGAACGCATGTTGTTGGGGGTCGCCCCATTCGAAGTGTTTCGCCCCTCCTAGGCCTTTGAAGAAGGGAAGGAACTTCTCTCCGAACTTGGAGAGGAAGTGGCCGATGGCCGCCTGTCTCCCCGTGAGCCACTCAACCTTGTTAATGCTTCTAGGATGGGCCATGTCGATTATGGCCTGGATCTTCTCGGGATTGGGCTCTATGCCACGCTGGCTAACAACGAACCTGAGGAATTTCCCCAAAAAATGTCGAAGGCCCATTTGGCGGGATTGAGCTTCATGTTGTGGGACCGAAGGACGCCAAAAGCTTTCTCAAGGTCGGCAACATGATCCTGCCGTGGTCGGCTCTTGACAAGAATGTTATCGACGTATACCTCAATGTTCCGACCGATCTGATCTATAAAGACTATTGACAAGCCTCTGGTAGGTGGCCCCGGTGTTCTTGAGCCCGAAGGGCATGACCCGGTAATAGTAGAGGCTCTGGTTGGTAACGAAGGACGTTTTGGTGATGTCCGGAGGGAACATCTGGATCTGATTATAGCCTGAAAAGGCGTCCATGAAGGTCAGGAGCTCGTGACCCGACGTTGCGTCGATTAGAGCATCGATGCTTGGAAGGCGGAAAGGATCCTTGGGGCACGCCGTATTGAGGTCCGTAATGTCTATGCAGATCCTCCAGCTCCCGCTGGCCATCTTCACCATTACGACGTTAGCCGGCCACTCGGGGTAGCTGACTTCTTGAATGAACTGGGCGGACAACAATTTTTTCACCTCCACTTTCACTGCCTGTTGCCTCTGTGGGGCGAACTTGCAGCATTTCTATTGGATCGGTATGGAGCCCAGGGCGAGACTTAGGCTGTGCATGATTAAATCTTCGTAAATCCCAGGCATGTCGGACAGTGTCCAAGCGAAGAGGTCGATATTGCGGTGGACACAATCAAGTAGACCTGGCTTTAGGTCGTTGGAAAGGGTGCGGCTCACATGGAATCACTTGGACTTGTCTTTCGCTACGAATGAGACCTCCTCCAATTCGTCTGCAGGCTCTGACTCGTGCTGGCTTCTTTCAGGTGGATGTTCGACTGCATCGAGGGGGAATACCCCGCCACCGACCGTGATCATGTAGAACAATTGAGCATACTCCTGATTTCCTCTAGCGACACCGACCCCAAGGTAAGTGGGGAATTTTAGCTTCAAGTGGTAGGCGGAGGGGACTGCCTGGAGCAAGCAGAGGCTGGGTCGACCATGGATGGCATTGTATGCTGCCTTGACATTGACCACCATAAAATCCATTGATTCGGTCCGTGTGATAGGGGTCGTGCCAGCTGTTACATCCAATGTCACGCTCCCTTCAATTGTTATTGGGATGCCCGAGAACCCACGCAGGGTGTACCCAGCCGGCTTCAACTTATCTTGGGGAAGTTTAAGGTTCTCAAATGCTTCCAAGAAGAGAATGTTGACTGAGCTCACGTTGATCACTAGAATTCGGCAGACTTCAAAATTTTCCATGACGAGGCTGATGACAAGGGCATCGCAGTGTGGGAGCTGGACTCCTCTAGGTCTTCTCCGGAAAAGGATACCGGTCGCTGCAAAATCTGGGGGAAAGGATGGTCCCAGACGAAGTTAACCTCTCGGATGAAGGCCTCACGGGAGGTGATGGATCCCCCTCCTATGGGTCCCCTATGGACGCAGTGTAGTATGGCCTGCCCCCCCTGGTCTCCTCGGGCTCGGGGTCCTGGCCGCCGGTTGATCGTTCGAGAAGGAGGCGAAGGCCTAGGATTCCTCGGATCCCTCCGGTCTCTCAGATTATCCTGGGTGAACTCTCTCCAGTACCCTTGCTGGATGAGAGCCTCGATCTTGTCCTTAAGGGCCCGGTAGTTGTTCGTCTCGTGTCCGTTGTCTAGTTGGAAGCGGTAGTAGAATCTCTAGTCCCGCTTCTTGTTGTTGTTCGGTCGGGGAGGGTGTCGGATGAACCCTTTATCCTCAATCTCTACCAGGATTGCAGGGACGTTCTGGGTCAGAGGCGTATACCTCTCGATTCGGGGGACCAGAGGAACCCTCTTGAGACTGGCTGTCTCTTTCGCGATTTTCTTGGTGGGCTCGACGTCGTGTAGCGCCCCGAATTTCTAATATGATATCTTAGAAAATACGTGGCACAATCCCAGCATCAACTTCAATGTAACATTAAACACGACCAACTCCACTAAAATTTTCAACTTTTATTACAACTTTTACATAGCACAGCGGAATTTAAAAACATCTCAAATCGTAATTTTCTTTTATTTACAACACAGTCTTATTACAACATTGCTTTTACAAATTTACACAAAACTCTTTTAAATTAATTTATCTCAAAACTATCTCAAGCATCCAAACATCCAAACTCTAAGCAACAACCTGCAACACATGAGGCTAGAGATGATCCCTAATCCCCAAAACTAAAGGGGTCAGCCATAAATGGTGTGAGTGACATAAAAGCAAGCAAACAACATAAATAAACATTAAGCAAGGATTATTAAGCAACATTTAATAAACCAAAATACATAAAATATGAAGTAGCAAGAAATGTAAACAACAAGTGATACTAAACCAAGTGTCAAGTGTAGAAAACAGGAAACCACATGCATAAAACCAAGTCAAGAAAACACAAATTCTATATGCGGACTCTCTAATGCGTACTTGTCGAAGTCTATGCATCCCACTCAACATAGGTTCGGTGCAAGCCCTTAACGTCTTCACTTCATATGGTTCAATCCCCCGCTATGCAACTAATCCTAACACAATGACTACTATGAGATAAAGATAAACTATGGATAGTATCCCATGCCCGATAATTTCGGAGATAGATCCCACACCCAAGATATTTTACCTGGATAATTCCGGAGATCATCCCACACCGAAACATTGGCACATCACCACACGAATACCACATGTGCTTCACCTCGACTCCGATAATTCCGGAGATCAATCCCATACCGAAAGAAACTACTTGGATAATTCCGGAGATATATCTCACACCCAAAGTAAAATACTTGGATAATTCCGGAGATAGATCCCACACCCAAAGTAAGATACTTCGATAATTCCGGAGATTAAATCTCACACCGAAAGCCATACTGAGGTACTTGACTCATGTTCCCGTTCATCATATCACCACTAGTGCCTGTCCTTATTATTTTTGGGTTACTTAATTACTCAACGAATCTCCTAGAGTGGTGTACCCTACCGGACTTAACTCAAAACTGAATAACTGAAATGCCTCGACAGGCCTCAACAAAATAACTCAACACTGGTATACTAGGGTCACACACATCCTCTAGAGACTCAAACTCAAAAAGTCTAAACCAACTTTCCACTAAACAAAATAGCTGAACTGAATATCTCAAATTCATATGCTCAACTGAAGACAAAGTATAATCTCAAAATATCTGAAGACTAACCATTCGAAAGAACATTCAAGTTTACGAAAATTCATCAGTACCAGTCGACTTGTTACTGTAGTAAGTCGACTGTCCAGAGGACAAATATTCATGATTTTAAGAAAATAGACTAAGTCATATAAGTCGACTTAAGAAGTCATCGGTCGACTTACCCGAGACAAATTCCAATAATTTTCACAAAAAATTCTAAGTACCAACAGTCGACTTAAGGAGTAATAGGTCGACTGTCCATAGAAGAAACTGCAATAACTTTACAAAATATTTTCTAAGTATACCAGTCGACTGAATAATGGTCTAAGTCGACTGTCCAGAACGGATTTTCAAAAGAACTAAAGATACAGCAGCAGGGTCGTACCAGTCGACTGAATAGTAGACCAGTCGACTGTCGGCCTACAGTTTTCATAACTTAGGTTTGAATACAATAATCAAAACTGGAGTTTTTCTAAAGATTCATTGTTTATGAAAATAGTTCGTATTCAGGCAAAATGACAAGTCTCAAATAATCTTCATTATGGATACATTACTCAATCATCCAATATCTCAAAACTCAAGTTCTCATGTTCTAAAATTACTAATTCTTCCATTAGGGTTTCTCAATACTGAATTTCTTTCACAACTCAAAACCAAATCTGATTTGTAAACACAAGATCCAGATGTTCATCCATCCGATCATAACCATACTCAAATCTTAAACATGCTTTCTAGCAATGCAATTTTATAAACCGAGATTTACTAGTCATTCATAGATTTCACATACATGGTACAAACAACAACCTTTGCATCGTTCTCAGGCCAAAATACTAAATGACATACATGCCAAACCAACAATATAACAATCGATCACATTAATCAAACCACAATACAAGATTCATATCATTCACAACATCAAAACAAAACAAAACATTGTCACTCACCTTTGAATTGAAAAGATCCAACGAAAAAGCCTCCCTTTTTACGAGATCCAAAGCTTCCTCTTGCTCCAACAAAATAAATCACAAAATTCTGTATATTGCAGCAAATGACGGCTGCCAAAAATCCTTTTAAATACCCGGGATGAAGTTTAGGGTTTTACCCACTTTTGCAAAATAATCCGTTCAAAATACAACTTTACATATATAGTTCTATTCTTGGAAATTTAAATTAGGATTTAAAAGTGAAATATAATTCTAAATCTCAACCAGTACTGTTCAAAACGTCCAGAAAGTACATTTTACATTTTAACCCCTAAAAATGACAAATTTGTAAAAAGGTCCTTCTTTTCTCAAAATTTGCAAATAATTCCAATTAATTTCAGAAAAATCTGAAAAAATACTATATAAATCCCAAATATTAAATAATGATTTTTCATGAAGCAACCCTGACTTTCAAACTTCTCAAGAAGTATTTGCACGTGTTTTGCACGTGTAAAAAGATAAATTTTTCTGAAAATATTCATAAATTCTCCAAAAATCATTTTAGTCATTTATAAACCTTTAAAAATAATATTTTAAAAATACGGGGTTCTACACGTCGTCGGCCTTCTGCTTCCTCTTGGTAGTGGCTTCTTTGGTGCCTTCCAGATTTAGGTCCTCTTCCACTTGAATGTACTTCTTGACCTTGTTGAGTAGGTCGAGAAAGTCGACGGGTGGTTTTTAGACCAAAGAAGCCTTCAGCTGACCATGCCTAATGTTGTGCCGGAAAGCCGCTGAAGCGACGCCCGCATCAATAGAGGACACGGACCTCGCGTCGTTGGTGAACCTCCGAACGAAACCGCAGAGTGGCTCCCCTTCCTTCTGCCTGAGGTCTAGAAGGGACACGCTCATCTTCTCGACCTTTCTGCTGGGCACGAAGTGGGCTAGGAAGTTCTCTTTCAACTAGTCGAACGAGAAGATTGAGCCGGGAGTGAGCTTTGAGAACGATTTCCGTGCCGAACCACGAAGGGTAGCAGGGAAGGCGCGACAGAGGCGGGGATCCGCAGAGCTGTGAATCATCATGAGGGCTCTTAAACCTCTCCATGTGATCAGCAGGATCACCCTTGTTGTTGTAGGTTTCGAATTCGGTAGGCCTGAAATTTCGAGGTATCTCGGCTTTCAAGATTTGCGGGGAGAATGGGGGTCAGTTCGGCCGATGACCATGACCCGGCATTGGTCTACTTTCGCCGAAATGGGCGAGGCGGTTTTCCATCTCCTGTAAATGCCGGAGGATGGCGCCTACTAGTTCCTGGGGGTGGGCCAATCCATAGGATTCGCTGCCCCTTGCTCCTGACCAAAGATCAGAGCTGTTACGGACCTCAGTTCCCTGTCCGCCTCGGATTGCTTGGAGGACCTCATCCCATAAATTTTGGAACTTGGCCCTTGTGACGGGGGCTTGGCCCACTGGGTCCTGCGGGGGCGGAGGTTCATGGAGCAAGCGGCTATTTTTTGGATCGCTCTCTGGGGACGGCCGTCTACGATGGTTCGAGACCGAGTTGGAAGTGACCTCTCCCCTTGTTCAACTGGCCTGTCGATTCGAAATGATGCGTTGCAAATCCGTCGCATTCGAGTGAGAAGCACCTTGCCCGCATCCGACTGCACCGTGGACCCGTGGTCAGTTGGAACCCTGGGCGTCCGGCGGTTGTGAAGTGGGGGGTCCGGATGTCGTGCCGATGTGACGGCCCTTCTGGCATTAAGAGCCATGGGAGAGATCGGACCTGGGATGACGTCCCTGGCTGACCTCAGACGGGAGACAGTACCTGAGCTTCCCACAGATGGTGCCAACCTGATGCTGTTTGTTTTTGGGGTGGGGGCAACAGGTGTGAGTTCTTGTAATTTGTGTAGTGGAAGATGTGGTACTAGCGCTGGTCCGATCCTAAGCCGTAAGAACGGCTCGGGAGTAGCAGGAGAGAGGTGGAAGCCGAAGCTAGACGATGAGATCAGACAAGCCAGTATTGGAGTGATTACTCAAGATTGGAGCTTAGTTTTGGCACGATTGAAGCTGCAACTGAGTTGAAGAAAGCAAGTCAGAACGCTTAGGCAGAAGATGAAGGAATTAAAGCCCTGATGCAGCATGATGATATCAGAATATCAATATGGACTTCATCACAGGAGTACCCAGAAGTTCGGAAATGTAGGACTCAAGTTAGGTTATTTGGGGCCCGGTTGACAATCTGCACGTTTTTTCCCGATAAAGATGGATTAATCGCTAGAGAAATTAGCGGTAGTCCACATTGAAGGTGTAAGGAAGCGAGATGGAGAGCTAGCGTCAATCAGCTCTGACCAAGATTCGAGAGTTACGTCTCGACTTTGGCAGATTCTTCAGGCAGTTTTTGGATCGAGGTCGGGTTCTTTGGAGAACCAGTTCGAGGATGAGTCACTTGGGAGCCGGAAAGCCGTATAAGCTTTCTTTCCCCAAGTTATTTAGAGTATGGATGTTTTTTTGTTTTCCTGACTTAACGTAGTTCTGAGGACAAAACTATTCTAAGAAGGGAGTATTGTAATATCCCGAACGGATATTATATTTATATAATTATTATTTTTAAATTAAAATATTTTAATGGAAATTACTTGGGTTTTTTCAAATAAAAAGTTACTTGGACATATATACTAGTAAGTATATACAGGTATTGTATCAGTTCTAATCCCGGGCTATTACAATACTCAAGTACTTTTGCAAAATCTTGAAAAACGCATTTTTTGAGAAAATATCTGGAAAATCCCGGGCTGGTATTAAAAATTATTATTTTATTTTTATTTCCAGAATTAAAATATTTTTGGTGGACATCACCCGGTTTGTTACTAAACAGTATTTATATGTATAAACTAGTCGATAGATGACTGTTTTGTGTCAAATTGATACTGGAATCTTCCGAGCCGGTAATAAAATTATTTTCTCAGAATTAAATGAATTTTTTACAGGACTATTCGTTTTAACTAATAAAAATTATCTGTGTAATCTGATATACGTACATAGTTGAATCGTATCGATTTCATACGTTTGTACAAAATCATGTGGTATGTGATTTTTGGAAAATATCTTTTATTTTTGATCCATCGTGATGGGATGGAGGGTTAGGAGGGATTGGGGCTTGATTGCAATAATTATTTGCAAACAAAACCTTGTTTGTTTTGAGCCACATGAAAAAATTACACTTGGACTCATTTTCCACCACAAAACTTCACCTCTCCTTCTATAATAACAACCCCGAACCCCTTCCCCTTCCCATTTCCGGCCTCCCTTGTTCTAGGGTTAGAAAACCCCTAAATGGTTCTCATCTCACTCCATTTCCTTCATCTTATATAATCTCTTTTATACTTCTACTTCTACTTGTCTTATTTTAGAAAAATTGAGAAGAAAAGAAAAGAAAAGAGATATCAAAATCAAAAGAGGGGTTAGGGTTCGTGGGTTTCATTCATTTGTGGAGTTCTTGAAGAGGAGCAAGAACAAGGAGCAAGGAGGAGAAGGCAAGCAAGTTCTTCCAACCATTTTTGGGTGGGAGTTCTCAACACTTTGCTTGTTACTTTTGTTGTTATTATTGTTGTATGTTGTTGTATGGAATAGATTAGAGGGGCATATGAAGTTTCAAGTAGTAGAATACTAGAAGAAACGATAAAGATTCTGTTTTTATGGTTGAGGGTTAGAATTAATAACCTATGTAAACGATGGAATTTTGACCCGAAATTTATGTGGGAGGTTCTCCTAGGTGTTATTAGCTTGCTCTAATTTTTGTAGATTTTTTGGAGTGGTTTTCAAGGGTGAAACGACCGTTTCCCCAAAACAGCGAGCATAGGCAAAAGACAACACTCACTGTTTGGGGGTTAGCGTCGCAGTAGCTCCAAGGGGCTAGAACTTGGGTTTCCTTACGGAATTTGAGGTTTGGGTCAACTAGGAAGTTGTAGTAGACATTCTCCCTTTTCCGAATTGACCTCTCGGGTTATTTCGATAAGCGGAGTAGGAGTTATGCTTTTTACAAAACACAGCAGCCAGATTGCACTTGAAACTTGCTATTTTGCTTCTTTGATGTTTTAGATTGTCTTACTGGTTGAATCTGAGATTCGGACCAACTAGGGAGCTGTAGTAGAGAATCTCCCCTTTCCGAATTGGCCTCTCGGGTTAAATTCTGATAAGCGGAGTAGGAGTTATGGTCTTGGAAAAATACAGCAACTAGTTGTTTGACAGGATACTTGCTGTTTTGATTCCTTTTCATTTTTTCGGGTTTTACTTGATGAATCTGAGGTTCGGACCAACTAGGGAGTTGTAGTAGAGACTCTCCTCTTTCCGAATTGACCTCTCGGGTTAAATTCCGATAAGCAGAATAGGAGTTATGGTCTTGGAAAAGTACAACAACTGGCTGTCTTGACTGGGTTCTTGTTGTTACTTCTTTGATATTTTAGACTATCTTACCTGTTGAATCTGAGGTTAGGACCAACTAGGGAGTTGTAGTAGAGACTTTTCCCTTTTCGAATTGGCCTCTTTGGCTAGATTCCGATAAGCAGAATAGGAGTTATGGTATTTGGAAGGTGCAGCAGCCAGCTTTGAGCTGAGTGTGCTTACTGTTTGACTTCTTTCGTGTTTTTGAGTGTCTTACCTGTAGAATCTGAGGTTCGGGCCAACTAGAGGGTTGTAGTAGAAATCTTCCACTTTCCGAATTGGCCTCTCGGGCTAGATTCTGATAAGCGGAATAGGAGTTATGGTATTTGGAAGGTGCAGCAGCCAACTTTGAGCTGAGTGTGCATGCTGTTTTGACTCTTTGATGTTTTTGAGTGACTTAGTGGTTGAATCTGAAGTAGAGACCAACTAGGAAGTTGGAGTAGACATTCTCCCCTTTCCTAATTGACTTCTCGGGTTAAATTCTGACAAGAAAAGTAGAAGTTATGGCCTTTGAAAGTTTTCTGCTTGGCTGTGTATTCGGCGGGTTGAAATTGAATCTGTGTTGATTCCTTGTAGTTTTTGAGTGTCTTACTCGCTGAATCTGAGGAGCAGACCAACTAGGGAGTTGTAGTAGACGTTCTTACCTTTCCGAATTGCCCTCTTGGATTTAATTCTGATAAGTGGAACAAAAGGAATAGTCTTTCAAAGTTTCAGTTTTCTTTTGTCAAATCTGCTGTTTTATTACCATTGCGTTTGTTCGATGGGTAGGAACTACGAGTTCCTTACGGAATCTGACAAATTGGTCAACTGGGAAGTTTTAGTGGATGTTACCACCTTTTCAAATTGTTCAATTTTGTTAGATTCCGACGAGTAGAGCAAAAGTTACAAGCTATAAAAGTTTCGTCTTTTTATTGAAAATCTGTAGTTTGGTAATTGTTTGCATAAGTTCAGGTCGGAAATTTGGGATTCCTTATGGAATCTGAGAAAGTGATCAACTGGGAAGTTTTTGTAGATGTTCCCACATTTTCAAATTGTCTAGTTTTGTTAGATTCCGACGAGTAGAGCAAAAGTTACCAGCTTGCAAAGTTTCAGCTTCTTGTTGAAAATCTACAGTTTGGGTAAATTGTTTGTGTGTGTTCGATGGACCGAATTTTGGATTCCTTACAGAATCTGAAATAGTGTTCCACTAGAGAATTGCAGGAGATGTTCTCACATTTCTAAAAAGTATAAATTTGTAAGAATCTGATAAGCATAGCACTGGTTGCTTCTAGGCTGTCGGAAGGCTTTTATGTCGCTTTTGGGCTTCTCACTGGTAGAATGCCTATTTTATATTGTTTGTAGATTCTTTTGTTGCTTCTAATTATAAAAGATCATGTTTTGTAAGCACGTTTGGTTACTTCTAGGTTGATTATCTGTATAGTTGTTTTTATGTGTGGTTTTGCTCATACATGGCTTGACTGGCCCGTATGTAGCATTGGTCTCATACGTAGCTTATTTGGCTCGTATGTATGTTGTTCTCTCATACGCAGTTCGCCTGGCCCGTATAGCTGTTAGTCTCATACGTAGTTTATTTGGCTTGTATATATGTTGTTGTCTCATACGCGGCTCACCTGGCCCGTATGTAGTTGTTGGTCTCATATGTAGCTTATTTGGCTTGTATGTATATTGTTGTCTCATACGCAGCTCGCCTGGCTCGTATATAATTGTTAGTTTCATACGTTGCTTGTTTAGCTCGTATGTGTTTTGTTTACTTGTATATAGCTTTTTAGCTAGTACACAGTTGTTGTGCTCATCTAGAGTGATATCATTGCCCTAGGGGCTATCGACCATCAAGACATGTGTTTATCTTATTCCTAAGGGACTGTTGATGAGTCACTTCGCGTGTACCGTCAATTCTTGACCGAGTTGGTTGATCGCGGACCGGAGTGTGGACAAAATCCACGTTCAGGGTAGTAGCATGCAAATACGTTCGTATTTCCGGGGTCTTAGATCGATAGTCCATGAACCAGATCCTTAAGGATTCTGGTAAGTTTAGGTTAAGCAGCCTAGTAGAGTTATCTTGCGAAGTCTAACTTAAGACTTAGCATGTTGTGTAAGTTCTGTTGTCATCCCTAGGTTTGTTTAGGGTTAGTGAAATTGTTAGGGTAGTAACTTATGGCTATTACTACTTAACAATTACTTATTATCATTATTCGCCGAAGGGAAAGAGTTGGTGTTAAGGGTGATACCTTATGATCCGACCTGTCCTATAGGCCGACACTAGGTGGTGTTATTAGGTTGTACCCTTCTTGTCAAAGGGATACGGTCTGTGCCTTCCCATGAGTTGGGAGCACGGGATCCGTATCTTGTCTGTTAATTTCTGAAGTGTCATGATAAGGGTAGGACCGATTCCTGTAGAAGCTAGGGGATGGACCCCGGAACTCTGCCATGCCCTAGATCTAAGGACGAATAAGCAATAGGCTATGGTCTATCAGCTAGGGGGGCCATAGGTGATGCTTCGAGCTACCTGTGCTGTCGGATAACCCCAGGGTGGCCACGGGGGATGCTTCGAGCCAACCTGTGCTGTCGGATAACCCAAGGGTTCGTCAGATTTTTGAGTGAGGTTTGGTACGTCGGGCAATAGTGGTAAACGGGGACACCACTATATAACTGCGAATGGCAGGATTAGAACGTTTCAGAGCAACCTTATCAGTCACGTTGTAGCTTCATAAAAAAGTTGAGTACAAGAGTAGAATTCATGGCGCGGGTTCAAATCCGTATATATGAAGAAACGGCTTGAGATGGGGCATATGTAGTATGGGATGCATACTGTTCTGGAGACTTGCTTGCATTAGAATAAGAGCATCATTGCATTGGTAGTCTTGCATTAGAGTCTAAGTCATTACATACACTGACACATCAAATATATATACACGTTTCTCTTTTCATCAATCTGTTTGCTATAGTTAAGATTCACTGCTTGTTATTAGCCTTAAAGCGTCAGTATATGTACTGACATCCCCACTTCAATAGGTATTGGATTACAGAGGTATAGGTACAGGTTTCAGGAGGACTCAAGGCAAAAGAAGCAAGGAGCCAAGGTCATTAATGTTTTCCACTGAAATATTGTTGTAATTTATGTTGATTACTATTTGAAATAATTGTTGTAAATTATTTAATTGTTGGAAAGCATCCAAGTGAAATACCAAGTGTTGTTCTGTATTCATTGTACTCTGATACAATTTGTTGAAAGTTGTAACACTTGGGATTGTAAAGGTATTATTATAACACTGTTATAATGTATTGCAATTTGTAACATTCGGACTTGTAATACATTTGTGTTGAATAAAAAAGTTTTAAATTTTTCTGTTTTTCTGTGTATTGTGGCTAATTGAAGAAAAGATTTTGACTTATGTCACGGTTTCCCAGTTACCAGAAATTGGGGCGTTACAGTCTATGACTGGAAAATGTGTTTCTTCATAATCTCATGGTTTTTGTGCGAATACTTGAAGCAACTAATCGTCACATTTAGATTCTTACTCTCTCTTGTTTTTTGTCTATATATAGGGGTTGGGTTAGTGATGTTACTAATCATTAAAAAATGGGTTGTGGGGGGACCATTTTGTGCTTGTGAACGTGTGGTGGGGTTAGGATTTTTTAAACATTAATTTTAAGTGGGTTGTTTTTGCACACTCTTGAAATGAGTAATTGAGGTGTTGTTGAACTGGGGCTGAATTGATTACTTTGGTTTAAACAAACATCTCATGTACGGTTGATTTTGAAATTTCAAATTCAATAAATGTTGATTTTGTTATATTATATTTATGTGTTTATTACATATGAATAAGAGGTTGGTGTTAAACCTTAACATTCACTGGGAGGAATACTCTGTGAAAAATTAATAATGGCAATATATAGGTGGTGACAAGAGGACATATTGCTACATTATTCCTAGGTTGACAAAATGGAAAACTCTGAAGAACATATTAAGAAAATGTTGTAACTATAATGAAAACAGTTACATTTACTACACAGTAGGAGATGGGGAATTAGCAGAGAATTTCAGGTTGATACATGACAATACGACAACAAAGCAGAAGTGGAAAGATAATAACATAGAACCTGTGATAGGTGAAGTAGATTTGTACATTGATACAGTGAGGGGGGACGGAAGGGTCATCTGGGGGCACTGATTTAGCCAAAGTGGTGGAAGGGTCATGTGGTGACAGTGATTTAGCCAAAAGGGTGGAAGGATAAAGTGGGGACACTAGTTTGAAGAAACAATCTCCATCAAAGGAACAAATCAGAGTTGAGGTTACAGTAATAGAAGGTATTATTTTGTATTTCCTTTGATAACATATTTTACAATTTGAAATGATCACACAAGTGTATATATATATATACAAACAAAATAATACATACATATATACACAAAATAATACATACATATATATATGTGTGTGTATGTATTATTTTGTTTGTTTGTATATATATATATATATATATATATATATATATATATATATATGAGATTTCTTCAGTTGCAAAGGAGTCTGTTTGCACAGACCCGTTGCAAACGGCTATATGGGCCATTGGATCAATCATGATCAGATCCAGCGGCTCAAAATGTCCCCACTCAAATCCCCTTCCCTGTCACTTAAGTTGTGAGGCCGTACCCATTATACCCCTTCAACTCTTAACTCCCTCTCACACTTTTTCTCTCGTATCCCATTCAGTTTTTTTGGCCAAAATATAACAACCCATCATTAGAGTAATTTATTTTCTAGGTCAGACCTACTCTACCTTCTCTCTATCACTCTCTTCATACTCTATCTCTCTTCTTTGCTGAACCCAAACACAATCCCAACCGAAACTATATCTCCTCTCACTCCGGTGCCTCTTCCTTTCTCACTTCCCCCTCTCACTCGTTGTCTCCCTCTTCTCCCTCTCTCTCTCTTCCGAAGCACCTCCCGAAACCCAAAAAGCCTAACCCTAACTATCACGCCCCGCTTCCCAAAAAGAATACGGAATACGGATACGCAACAAAAGCCGAGCGAATGATTTTCATTATCCATAAGCTGTTCAAAAAATCTCACAACATTCTCAAGAATCATCAGAGTCGGAAGCAGAAGAATCAACCCCATGCACATAATGAGCAAAAATACCAACAAAAATATATGAAACCAAATATATAAATCTCAAATAGTCATGATCTGAATAAAACAAATACCTTGGGTCACATTGCCCAATTATAAGAATAAATCAAAGTCTCAAATACAATATTGTTCAAGCAAGCTACAAAAAATACTGATAATAAAATGCAGCACTAATACTTCATGTCTCTGATACCATCTGGAACCTGTTCTCCAAAATCTGCAATTCAATGAATGCAGAAAAAAGGAAAAGAGAAAAACAAGTACCCGTCAATTGCAAGTTATGGGCCACTTATAATGTAGGATACAAGCACATGGGGAAACTAACTAATAGCATGGATTAAGCATGATGTCAAAATAAACAACTAGCATGGCAAAGTGAACAAGTGTAAATGGCATGAATCAAGTGTCAAATAATCAAGTATCTTATAAACATGCATCAAGAGTCAAGTAATCAAATCTCATGTAAACAAGTCTTATGTATCATGTAGTCAAGTATCAAGCAAGCATGTATCATGTTCAAGTATCATGTTCAAGGCTTGTAGTGATTACTATCTAGGTAGCACTTCATGCAGCCCACCTTACATGGTTGCTACAACAAACAGTTTCGCTTTAGATTTCATAGTGGACCATAGAGGGCAGTATACTCGGGGACAAATCAAGTAATCGAGCTCCAAGCTCCAAGTATCATGTATCATGTAATCACGCGTCAAGTTGTGCAAGTGGCAAGTATCGGGTCTTGCGTGCAAGTATCAAGTAATCACGTTTCAAGTATCATGTTTCAAGTAATCAGGTAGGATAAGTGGATCCCCTTCCGAGTACACATTTCTGAATTATCCACTATTAGATCTGTCCCTTAAATCCTGGCTTGGTTATTTATTATTATTTTCAAACAAGCATGTCTATGTGCAAAATATATCAAGAATAACATGGCATGATCATGTGACAGGTGCATGTTGCAAGATAAACATGTACGAGTGCAAGATATCACATAAAAGTCTAAAATAGACAAATCTCAAATTCAGGACAGCAAGACCATACTGTAGTAAAATAGTGATTCCCAGTGTTACAAACATCTAAAACTAGATCCGTCAAAGGATATAGAAAATAGACTTCCACACGAATTCAGCGAGTATAAATAAGTCATATACTAATTCACAACAATATAGCTCAAAACTGATTTGAATACAGAAAATAGGTTCAGCCAGAAATCAGGAAAACGAATTCAAGAACAGGAAAACAACATGAAAACAAATTAAATAAATCCACGAAAAATCTGGAGTATTCCCCTATATATCCAGTATCTAAATATAAAGTTTCAGAATTTTCCAGTGAAATTAGATCAGTCATCAAAAATAAGAAAGCATCAAGAAACGATAGTTTGGCAAATCTGGAATTCACAACAATGCTGTACGAAAACTATGATATCTTGGAACCAGTGAAACGAAATCCAATTCTACCAAAGGGATATAAAAATAGATAAAATGTACTAACTTTCATATTTCACAAATATTTTTCATACAGTAAAAGGAATCATAGTGAAAATACGATTCTTTACAGAACAGCGAGCAAAATACAGCAAGAATAGTTTTCATTAACGAGCATGAAACAACATATAAAACTCATCAATAAAATCCTCCAAAATTCTGGGTAATTCCTAACTAGATAAAGAAATAGTGACCAAGGTTTTGGATCAAAATAATATGTGTAGCACAGTTAAATAAAATCATTTAGTCATCAAGAATATCAAAAAATAAAATCTGAAAAATCGACACCTCTGTAGTAAAACAGTCATAACTCACTCATACGAAAACGAAATCAAGCAAGGTTAGAAGGGTTTGAAAATAGACGAAATTTTCTAGAACTCATGTTTTATACCGAAATTAAGATACTAACTTTAAAACAGTCCAAAACAGAAAACAAAACAGATCAGTGACAAAATACAGATTTTCCCTTTAACGACAACTCAACATATATCATACAAAACTTGTTCAAAACACAACCAAACATGAAATCGAGTTTACCAAATGTCCAAACATCATGAATTAGGGTATCTAGCATGTCCACACCAAATATATCACATGGATCTCAACCAAATCACAAATTCTCACAAAAGTCTCACATACATGATCAAAATCAAGAACGGGCAAATCCTAAGTTAATTCATGTCGATATTGTGTTGTGAGTCATCTATGGTTAAATTTTCACAATAGAGACAAAACCCATCAAGGAAAATACAAACAAGAGTCGTCTCTAGATCCAACTACACTATAGGTGGTATTTTTGACTTGTATCAAACAAATGAATTGGAGTACAAGTTACCTTAACCGAAGAAGAACAACAAAACCCAAGAGTAACGAGCAAAATCCACGAACGAAAATCTGCGAATCAACGAATCCAAGCAACTAGAGACAAAAATCTCCACACGAACAAAACTCCAAAAGCGAACGATGACGGCGATGGTGGCTTGCGGCCACAAAAGAATACTAAGAAAGAGAGACGAGGGAAATTGTGTGGTGTGAGGTGGTCGGGATGGCTAAGGAGCGGTTTAGGCCGATCGGGAGTGGGGGAGAAGTGGGGCTCGGGTGTCGGGGTGTGCACACAGGCCGGGAAAGTAGGTCGGCCTGGAAGGAGGGTGGCTCGGCCTGGGGGTGGTCTGGCTGATGGTGTGCAGGTGCGGCTCCAACAGGGAGGAAGGGGGAGGCCGGGTGTAGAAGATGGAGGCTAAGTTTAGAATTAGGGATAGGGAGGGAGAGAGAGTATATATATATATATATATATATATATATATATATATATATATATATATATGAGGGGAAATTAGGGTATAGAAATATAAGTTGGGTTAATGGGTAATTGGGTTGTGGGTAATTAGGAGTAGTAATAGGATTTGTTAAATGGGTTTCAAATATGGTACAAATGTATTGGATAACAAATAGGATTGGGGATTTTATTTTGGCTTTGGAAATCTTATTAGGGATCAAATAATAGGATTGGGAAAATAGGACAACCAATCACCACCACACGCACCCAAGAACAAAAATAAAGAGAACAAGAATCCACTAAAGAGAAAACAACCATAATTGACGAAGAACGAAATAAAGACGAACAAATAAGCACAAAGAGCTCAAAATGAAACAAATAAATATATATTGAAACAAATTCCAATATACGGTCCAGAAAATACAAGAGAGAGAAATACACCAACAAGAAAAAAAATACATTCAAAAAAATACACAAAATGAAAAACAAGGGTTACAATCCTACCCACCTAACAAGAAGAATTTCGTCCTCGAAGTTCAAAAAGAAGATGTATAGGGTAACCCCAAAACAACCAAAAGAACAAAACAAAAACTACCCAAACAATTGAGGAAACATTTGGTGAATCTCCTCCTCCAGCTCCCAAGTCGACTCACCAGGAGTGAGAATTCCAAGCAACACAAACCGACTTGATGACTTTGTTCTTAAGCACTTTCTCCCGTTGATCCACAATAGCAATTGGCGGAATCTCACAAGTCAAATCCGGCCGAATGGTCAACTCAGAATAGTCGATCACGTGGCTCTCATCTCGGATATATCTCCTGAGTTGTGAGACATGGAATACATTGTGCACTCCTGATAACTCTGGCGGCAAAGCACGACGATAGGCCACCTTGCCTACTTGCTCCAAAATCTCAAACGGTCCAATAAACCTAGGGCTAAGCTTACCCCCACCACCGAACCGAATGACACCACGCCACGGCGATACCTTTAGGAAAACATGGTCACTAACACCAAACTCTGAAGCTCTCCGATGGACATCGGCCCATCGCTTCTGCCTGTCCTGAGTTGCCTACAAGTGCTTCCTGATCTGAACCACAGCATTAACTGTCTTGGTGATCAATTCTGGACCCAACACTTCCTCTCACCAATTTCATCTCAGCACACTGGTGATCTGCACTTCCAACCATAGAGTGCCTCGAATGGAGCAGCTTTAATACTGGCTTGAAAGCTGTTATTGTACGAGAACTCTCCGAGATGCAAATGATCCTCCCAAGACCCACCAAACTGAAGCATACAGGACCTCAACATGTCCTCAAGAATCTGAATAGTCTACTTTGACTGTCCATCAGTCTGGGGATGAAAATCTGTACTGTACTTTAATTTACTCCCCAAACTGTTCTGAAGACTCTCCTAGAACTGAGATCTGAATCTCGTATCCCTGTCGAATATAATACTGACTGGAATCCCATGAAGTCTAACAATCTCTTGCATATACCTCTCTGCTAGGATCTCAGTAGACTGCCTGACACGAAAAGGAATGAAGTGAGCACTCTTCGTCAAACAGTCGACAATCACCTAAATGGCATTATGACCCTTAGGACTCCTCGGCAAAGCGGTCACAAAATCCATAGTGATATGTTCCCACTTCTACTCTGGAATAGGAAGCGGTTGAAGAAGTCCAGCGGTTCTCTGATGCTCTGCCTTAACCTGCTGGCAGATCAAACATTGAGCAACAAACTGAGCCACAACCCTTTTCATACCCTGCCACCAAAATGAAACTTCAAATCTCGATACATCTTAGTACTGCCGGGATGGATAGAATACAAAGACTGATGGGCTTCCTCAAGCAACCTCTGACAAACATCACCTTCCGGGACACATAATCTGGACCCAAAACGAAGCGATCTATCAGAATGAATAACTATGTTCGTCCTGGACCCAGAATCAACCTCAACTCGAAATCTCTGCAACTGTGCATCACTAGCCTGCGCCTCTTTAATCTGATGAACAAGAGACAACTGCAGCTGAAGCACAAAACAACTCCGATCAGAACTCGGAAACAAAACTTCTAACTCCAACCTCCTCAGCTGCTCAATCAGGTCCCTCTATAGAGTAAAGAACATAACTGCCGGTCTCCTGCTCAAAGCATCCAGCACCAAGTTAACTTTTCCAGGATGGTATTGCAAACTGATGTCATAATCGGCCATAAGTTCCAACCAACGCTATTGACTCATGTTTAACTCCTTCTGGGTGAAGACGTACTTGAGACTTTTGTGGTCTGTAAAGATTTCCACTCGGTCCCCAAGTAAATAATATCTCCACAGCTTCAAAGCAAAAATCACTGCCGCTAACTCCAAGTCTTGATTCGGATAGTTCTTCTCATGCGGCCTCAACTGCCTCGATGCATACGCAACGACTCGGTCCTTCTGCATCAAAACTGCTCCAAGACCCTTACTAGAAGCATCACAGTGAATTACAAATCCACCTGAACCATTGGGAAGAGTCAACACAGGCGCTGACGTCAATCTGTTCTTCAACTCAACAAAAGCTCCATCACACTCAGTAAACCAACAAAACTTCTGATCCTTCCTAGTCAATTTAGTCAACGGTCCTGCTATCTTCGAAAAATCTTGGATGAACTTCCGATAATAGCCAGTCAAATCGAGAAAACTCCTGACTTCTGAAACTGACTTAGGAATAGGCCAATCCTTCACAGCCTCAACCTTGGTAGGATCCACAGAAATACCATGCTCGAGATAATGTGCCCCAAGAAAGAAATCATATCGAGCCAAAACTCGCACTTGCTGAGTTTCCCATAGAGCTGATTTTTTTTCAAAGTTTGCAGAAACCACTCTAAGATGCTCAGCATGATCTTCCCGATTCCGAGAATACACCAAAATATCATCAATGAAGACCACCACAAATCTATCCATGAACAGAGAGAAGACCCGATTCATAAGACTCATGAATACAGTCGGCGTGTTCGTAACTCCGAACGACATCTAGTCCTGAAAGCAGTCTTCTGTATATCTGCAGCCTTCACATTGACTTGGTGATACCCAGAATGAAGATCCAACTTCGAGAAAACAGCAGCCCCACTCAACTGGTCACACAAATCATTGATCCTGGGCAACGGATACCGATTCTTCACAGTAACTCTGTTCAGTTCCCAGTAATCCATGCACAGTCGATGACCACCATCCTTCTTGTCAACATAAAGGACTGGAGCACCCCAAGGTGAAACACTAATTCTGAGAAAACCCAAATCAAGCAACTGCTGAATCTGCACCTTAAGCTGTGCTAGCTCAACCGGTGTCATCCTGTAGGGACTCTTCGATATCGGTGCTGTTCCAGGCTGAACATCAATACCGAATTCTACTTCCCTATCATGGGGTAAGCCATGCAACTCATCTGGAAAAACAACCAAGAAATCCAAACTACTAGAGGCGCAGCCTCACAGCCTGAATGCAACTCCCTCGCACAAACCTCCTGATCAACTGCAGCTCGGTCAAGGGAAGATTCCCCGGCATGGAACTCAAATTCTGTGCGATCTGGAATTCGGAACACAACTTTCTTGGCACGACAATCAATATTGACATTGGTTTCACCCAACCAATCCATACCCAGAATAACGTCGAACCCCGAACTCCCAATTACAATCAGATTGGCCTTGAACTATACACTACCAATAATCACGGGACACCACCTGCACTCCCGGGAACAAATGACAACTCCACCACCTCTCACAATGTTTCAAGCCTCTGACATGTTGCTGCACTCCAACTGATGGTGAGCGAAAAATCGAGAGGAGACAAAAGAATGAGTTGCCCCATAATCAAACAGAACATGAGCAGGAAAAGAGCACACAAGCACAACACCTAAGATAGAGAAATAAAAAGAGACAAAGAAAAGAATTGGTTGAACAGGGGTGAGGAAAAAAAATAAAATGCAGAAGACAACAGAAAGAAATAAAGCAAGGGAAAAGAAGAAAAACAAAGAGAAACAACAATAATAAAACAATAAAACAAAAGATACCTGCAACCACACCCTCGGCTGACTCAGCATCTGTAGCAGTCAGGTTGAAAGCCTAACCTCTCCTCGGAACAGCGGTCCTCTGACCGACAATCTAATGCTGCGGGGGAAGCGGTGGTCTAACTAGACCACGAGCTACGACAACTGGGTGAACAGGACCGTTGGCTAGAGGAGCCAACCGCGGGTAGTCCCGCACCGAATGATCAACAGCACCACATCCAAAATAGCAATAATTGGCACGTCGGTAATCCTCGTGCTCATGCCCTGGAATATGGCAAAAGTCACAGAAACCATCTCTCGGAGGACCCGCAGAAGAGTAAGGAGCTGCCCTGACTGGAGGGGTTGGAACATGTCTTCGAATAGGCCCACCAGAAGACCTAGCAACTGAGTGCAGAACAGTCCGCTAAGAAGAAGCCAATCCACCACGAGCCTACTCCTGGGCTCTAGCTGCCTCAAGAGCCTCAACATAGGTACGCAATCAAAGAGAGACAAGCTGCACCTTGATGTCTCGCCCATGCCCCAAAATGAACCTACGAGTCCTATCCTCTTCGTTCGCCACAAGAACGGCTGTGAAGCGGCTAGGTCTCGTGAATCGGTTGCGTACTCGTCCATAGACCTTGAGCCCTGTTTCAAGAAATTCTTAGGTTACAACATTGCATGAACAATATGTAACAAAATTTCATTACTAGAAATAACGACCAACCTGCTTCAGGGCTAAGAATTGTTGCTCCATCTCAACTCTGGTGCTGCCAGGAAAGAACTTCTCTAAGAAGTTCCTAGTGAAAGTGGACCAAGTGATCGGTCTTTCGAGCCTTTCGGACTCGGAACTCTACCAGATATGAGCTAAGTCTACCATCTGGATGGTAACCACATCCACACAATCTGCATCTGCAACTCTCGCTGCCAAAAGCAGTTGCTCTATCCGAATTAACCACTATTAATCCTCCAAAGGCATCTCAGTGCCTGAAAACTTTTCGGGAAGCAGCCTCTTAAAGTCTGTAACCGTTCCCGGACGGGGAGGAAGAACATCCTGCCTAGGCGCAACAGGCAGAGTAACTCGAGCGGCTTCCAAAGCAGCCATCACCAAATCATTATGGTCCTGCTGCTGATTAATCAAGCGCTCAAGCACCGCAGTGACAGCCTTAATCGGGTCACCCTGCGACTAAGAAGTAAAACCTCTGCGAGCCATAGTCTGCACAAAATCAAAAACAGTTAGAATCCATATCACTGTTGATAATATTTGATTCATTCATGCATGCATGGTTGGTAAAATGTTGCGCAGATTCTAGTTCGAGCCATGCTTGTATAATATATTAGGCAACTAATACATTAGCCAAACCTGGTGCTCTAATACCACTAAAAACCCTGTCACGCCTTGCATCTCAAAAAGAATACGGAATACGGATACGCAACAAAAGCCCAGCGAATGATTTTCATCATCCATAAGCTGTTCAAGAAATCTTTACAACATTCTCAAGAATCATCAGAGTCGGAAGCAAAAGAATCAACCACATGCACATAATGAGCCAAATAACAAACAAGAATACTTGATACCAAATATATAAATCTCAAATAGTCATGATCTGAATAAAACAAATATCTTGGGTCATATTGCCCAATTAGAAGAATAAATCTAAGTCTCAAATACAATATTGTTCAAGCAAGCTACAAGAAATAATGATAATAAAATGCAGCACTAATACTTCATGTCTCCGATACCATCTGGAACCTGTTTTTCAAAATCTGCAATTCAACGAATGCAGGAAAGAGAAAAAGAGAAAAACAAGTACCCATCAATTGTAAGTTACGGACCACTTATAATGTAGGATACAAGAATATGGGAAACTAACTAATAGCATGGGTTAAGCATGATGTCAAAATAAATAACTAGCATGGCAAAGTGAACAAGTGTAAATGGCATGAATCGAGTGTCAAATAATCAAGTATCTTATAAACATGCATCAAGTATCAAGTAATCAGATCTCATGTAAACAAGTCTCATGTATCATGTAGTCAAGTATCAAGCAAGCATGTATCATGTTAAAGTATCATGTTCAAGTCTTGTAGTAATTACTATCTAGGTAGCACTTCATGCAACCCACCTTACATGGTTGCTACAACAAACAGTTTCGCTTTAGATTTCATAGTGGACCATAGAGGCCAGTATACTCGGGGACAAGTCAAGTAATCGAGCTCCAAGTTTCAAGTATCATGTGTTCATGTAATAACGTGTCAAGTTGTGCAAGTGGCAAGTATCAAGTAATCACGTTTCAAGTATCATATCTCAAGTAATCACGTAGGATCAGTGGATCCCCTTCCGAGTACACATTTCTGAATTATCCACTATTAGATCTGTCTCTTAAATCCCGGCTTGGTTATTTATTATTATTGTCAAACAAGCATGTCTATGTGCAAAATATATCAAGAATAACATTACATAATCATGTGACAAGTACAAGTTGCAAGTTAAATATGTACGAGTGCAAGATATCTCATAAAAGACTAAAATGGACAAATCTCAAGTTCAGGACAGCAAGACCATACTGTAGTAAAATAGTGATTCCCAGTGTTACAAATATCCAAAACTGTGTCCGTCGAAGGATCTGGAAAATAGACTTCCACACGAATTCAGTGAGTATAAATAAGTCATATATTAATTCACAAAAATATAGCTCAAAACTGATTTGAATACAAAAAATAGGTTCATCCAAAAATCAGGAAAACGAATTCAAGAACAGAAAAACAGCATGAAAATACATTAAATAAATCCACAAAAAATTTGGGGTATCCCCCTATATGTTCACTATCTAAATATAAAGTTTCAGAATTTTCCAGTGAAATTAGTTCAGTCATCAAAAATAAGAAAGTATCAAGAAACGATAGTTTGACAAATCTTGAATTCACAACACTGTTGTACGAAAACTATGAGATCTCGCAACCAGTAAAACAAAATCCAATTCCGCCAAAGGGATATAAAAATAGATAAAATATACTAACTTTCATATTTCACAAATATTTTTCATACAGTAAAATTAATCATAGTGAAAATACGATTCTTTACAGAACAGCGAGCAAAATACAGTAAGAATAGTTTTCATAAACGAGCATGAAACAACACATAAAACTCATCAATAAAATCCTCCAAAATACTGCATAATCCCTAACTAGATAAAGAAATACTGACCAATGTTTTGGATCAAAATAATATGTGTAGCACAGTTAACAAAATCATTTAGTCATCAAGAACATCGAAAAACAAAATCTGGAAAAGATGGACACCTCTGTAGTAAAACAGTCATAAATCACTCATACGAAAACGAAATTAACCAAGGTCAGAGGGGTTTGCAAATAGACAAAATTATCTAAAACTCATGTTTTATACCGAAATTAAGATACTGACATTAAAACAGTCTAAAACAGCAAACAAAACAAATCAGCGACAAAATACAGATTTTTCTCTTTAATGAAAACTCAACATATATCATACAAAACATGTTCAAAATATAACCAAACATGAAATAGAGTCTACCAAATGTCCAAACATAATGAATTAGGGTATCTACCAAGTCCACACCAAATATATCACATGGATTTCAACCAAATCACAAATTCTCACAATAGTCTCACATACATGATCAAAATCAAGAACAGGTAAATCTAAGTTAATTCATGTCCATATTGTGTCGTGAGTCATCTATGGTCAAATTTTCACAATAGAGAGAAAACCCATCAAGGAAAACACAAACAAGAGTCATCTTTAGACCCAACTACACTATAGGTAATATTTTTGACTTGTATCAAACAAATGAATTGGAGTACAAGTTACTTGCCTTAATCGAAGATGAAGAACAACAAAACCCAAGAGTAACGAGCTAAACCCACAAACGAAAATTCGTGAATCAACGAATCCAAGCAACTAGAGCCAAGAATCTCCACATGAACAAAACTCCAAAAGCGAACGATGACGGCGATGGTGGATTGCGGCCATGAGAGAACACTAAGAAAGAGAGACGAGGGAAATTGTGTGGTGTGAGGTGGTCGGGATGACCAAGGAGGGGTTTTGGCCGATCGGGAGTAGGGGAGAAGTGGGGCTCGGGTGTCGGGGTGTGCACATAGGCCGGGCAAGGTAGGTCGGCCTGGAGGGAGGGTGGCTCGACCTGGGGTGGCCGGGCTGATGGTGTGCGGGTGCGGCGCAAACAGTGAGGAAGGGGGAGGCCAGGTGTAGAAGATGGAGGCTAGGGTTAGAATTAGGGTTAGGGAGGGAGAGAGAGTATATATATATATATGAGGGAAAATTAGGGTTTAGAAATACAAGTTGGGCTAATGGGTAATTGGGTTGTGGGTAATTAGGAGTAGTAATAGGATTTGTTAAGTGGGTTTCAAATAGGGTACAAATGTATAGGATAAACAATAGGATTGGGGATTTTAATTTGGCTTTGGAAATCTTATTAGGGATCAAATAATAGGTTTGGGAAAATAGGACAACCAATCAACACCACACACACCCAAGAACAAAAATAAAGAGAAAAGAACCATAATTGACGAAGAACGAAACAAAGACGAACAAATCTGCACAAAGAGCTCAAAATGAAACAAATAAATATTTATTGAAACAAATTCCAATATACGGTCCAGAAAATACAAGAGAGAGAAATACACCAAAGGGAAAAAAATACACTCAAAAAAATATACAAAATGAAAAACAGGGGTTACACTAACCATATCCCAAACTCCTCCTGCTCTTTCACTTCACCCTCTCACTCACTGTCTCCCTATTCCGAAGCACCTCCCGAAACCCAAAAGGCCCTAACCCTAACCATCTCCCAAACTCCTCCTCCTTCGTCCACTGCTGCTGCTTCTCTTCCATTCTCACACTCGCTCTCACTCCCAATCTCTCCTCCAATCGGAACTCCTCATCCTCCAATCTTCGAAACTCCTTCCCTCTAATATTCAAAAGAAAATTGGGAAGTCAAAACCCTAGTTCGATGACAACACCTACATTAGGAAAATTCGCAGTTGTGCAAGGTAATGACTTAATCCGTGGTTTTGTAGTTGTATTTATGTGGTCTTTTATATTTTTTATGTTTTCTAATTACTTGAATTGATTATTATGATACGTAATTTTGTAGATATAATAGTTTGTATGAAGTATTTTGATGATTTTAGAACGTGGAATTTTAGTCGTAGTTGTTGTTGTTAGGTCAACATGTAGATTTAGTCGTATTTTCATTGTTTGATATTAGTAAAACCTCTTAAACGGTCAAAAAAATTGTGAAACTTTGCGATTGGGTCGGAATCACGGCACAATAGCTAACGCAACTTCTAGGAGTGAGCATCGACTCACGGTTTGCAAGATACGGCCGTGTATCGCTTTTGATCAAGAAAAATAAAAATAAAGCAATACACGGCCGTATCTTGCAAATCATGAGATGAAACTCAACTCTAAAAGTTGTGTTGGATTTTGTTACGTGAGTCCGACCAATTCGCAACTTTTGAGACCGTTTGTGCGGTTTTCTCGCGTATCTGGAACAACAACAACTAAACTGAAATTTGTTAGTACGGTTATACTAGAAAACCCTATAATCGACAATCAAAAATTACGAAACTTTGCAAGTAGGTTGGACTGAACCCACACATGCTAACACAACTTGCAGAAGTGAGTTTCGAATCACGGTTTACGAGATACAGCCATATATAGCTTTATTTGAATTTTCTTAAATATAGCGATACTCGGCCGTATCTCGCAAACCGTGAGTCAAAACTCACTTCTACAAGTTGCGTTGGCTTGTGTGTGGTGAGTCCGACCTACTTGCATCTGTCAATTTTTGGATGTCGTTTGGGTATCATGTTTAGTGTCTATATATATGTCAATATTGTGATTCGGTCTATATGATTAGTGTATTGATAATTGTTATATTATTTTTATATTAGATATGGATAATATTAAAGGAATTCTGTTACTGGCGATAATTTTGTGTGTACACAAGAAAGGGGTGAATCTCGGCCGTAAGTTGACGAATACCTCAATACAAAGATAGGTGCGACATTTCATACTTTAGATGAAGCCGAGATTTTTTATACGTCATATGTAATATGTGCGGGTTTCGCATCGCATAAGGGTGGGGTTAAATACAAGGATACCGATGTAGTCGATAAATCATATGTACGTAGTAAAGTCAGGGAGTCATAGAGTCAGCCTAATGATGTTGGACGGGAAACTACTTTTAGAACGATTTACAAAGCTTTTGTTCGTGTTAAACTAAACGAACAAAGTAATACATGAGTTATTTATTCATTTAATAAACCACACAATGATATATTCACTTCATTCGGTAGAAGACATTTGTTCCCTCAAAACCGTAGTGGGACGAATTCTGATAAAAGAGTAATTGATCGACTTACCAAAGCTAATATTCCTATGTTCTAACAAATGCTATTCTTCGAAAGTGCTAGTAGAAGTCACGATAAAATAGGATTCACTGAAACCGATGCTAGAAATTCTAAAGATAGACTCGACGGAATCTATGAAAGGACATGACGGGAAAATGTTCATTCAGTTCTTCGAATCGAAAAAGAAGATTAATCCTTGCTTTTTTTATGAGTACCAAATAGTTCCCGAAGACCGATTGTCTCATTGTATTTGGGTGGATGGTACCGCTAGGATGAATTATGAAAATGAATTTTGGAGTGTACTTTGCTCTGATGCCACATACAACACGAACCGATATGGTATGTTATTTGTTCTATTTGTTGGAATCAACCATCATTGGCAATCAATATTCTTTGGTTGTGGATTCATTCCAAATGAGAAGACCTCTTCCTTTCAGTGGTTCTTTGAAAAGTGGTTAGGAGCTATTAAGGGACGTGCTCAGATCGGCATCGTGGGATTGGTGTTGCACTAAAGAATGTTTTCCCTGAGACTGGGCATAGATATTGCATGGTATATTTTGGATAAGTTACCGCAAGAGGTGCATATGTGGAATGATATCGATGAGTTTATGGCTAAATTGAAGAGTATCATCTATAATGAAGAATATAAAAATGTTTTCGAAGATAAGTGGAAATTATTGCTTTTTGAATACAAAGTTGAGAATATGTTGAAGGATAAATTTGAGATTTATGAGAAATGAGCCCCCCATCTATGCAAGAGAGTCATTTTGGGCCAGCATGTTGAGTAGCCAATGAAGCGAGTCTCTGCATTCTTTCTTGTAGCAACATACCCAAAAGAAGTTCTCCTTACATGAGTTTGTCAGTCATCTTCACCGAGTCTTAGCAAGGCAAAGACACAATGAACTTAAAGAAAATCATCGTAATCTTGAGAAGATACCAAAATTGAAGACCGAATGAGCTATGGAGGAACAAATGACGCGAATGAGCGAATCTACACAATGAAGATTTTCTACAAATTTCAAGATGAAGTACAGAAGAGCTTATTTTTTAATTTGACTTTCATTATAGAAATAGAAACACCGGGTAGTGTAGGTTTCTTTGTGACTCAATGTGGAAATTCATAACCGGGGAGGGTGGTTCAATTCTGCAAAAATCGTTAATTGGCTAGATGTCCTTGTTGCTTGTTTGAATTCATATGCATTCCATGCAAACATATTTTGGTGGTTATTTGGTTCATCCAAACCACTACACTACTGGGGCAATATTTTACAAGAAGATGGACCTGGGATTGCATGAGAATAAGTACTAGTGACAATTTTGCTTCTCGCTATTGTGAATTGAGCCATCACTTAAAATAGTTAGTCGATCTTGGTTGTTCTTTTGAAGAGAGTTACAAATACATGCTCGACCACATGCTTAAGGGCATTGAAGGCATTTCTCGTCTGCACTTCGGAAGTAGCGGACATCAAGAAGGTAGTGCACAACCCAAGAGTGGTGGACAACATGCTGAAGATAGTGGACATACACATGTACCGGTGGGAGGCCCTGACAGTGCATTACAAATGGAAGGAATAGAGGGAAGAGATTGAAACCGATAATAGAGCAACTTTATAAAACAATATAGACGATGCAGAACATGCAGCGTGCAAGTAATTGGACATGATTCAAGAAATTGTCCAAACAAATTTGCTAGGTAATATATCTATTTTTTGTTTAAAATTTTTGACTCACTCAATCTTGCAAGGTTTTTTTTACTAACGTATTTTTGTCATTTATTTAGCGGGTCCAATGCATGTGAAGAAGAGAGTACCTTAGAAGAAGATGATGATTCGTTTTGAGGTAAATTTCTTATTATGTATGTAAAATTCAAGTCGGAGATCTTTATTACTTTTTTCATTTGATGATGTAGGTTTAATATTTTCGTTGTTTTATTTTGTAGGTTTTGATTAGAACTTGATCGTGGTGAAGAAAAGCGTTTCTTTTCGAAAAGATTTATATTTCTGAATGTGTATATATGTTCATGTATACATATTTCTAAAACGATGCTAAGTTGAGGAATGTAATTGAAGTCATACGTATAATTTTATGTATGTAATTTCTATTTTGTGTATGTTATTGTTGTTATTGTTGAAGATGATTGAGATGAGAATGTCAGGGATGGATGAGAATGGTAAGATCAATGAGTGCAACTAACAGCTGTTGCTGTGTATTATTGCTGTTAACGTTGTATATGTGTAAAGCAGCTACTGTGTTCTTGGTTTCTGAATTTTTTTTTAACATAACTTAACCCGTTATTGGTGACAACGGGTTAAGCACACTAAACCCGTTAACACCAATAGCAGGTTAAGTATAAAGATTTTAACAGAACTTGAGATTGTTGCATTTAAAACCTACAGATTCATCTTCTACCTAACCCATTGTTGGTGACAACATGTTAAGCACACTAAATCCGTTATCACCAATAAAGGGTTAAGTATAAAGATTTTAATAGCACTTAAGATTGTTGCATTTAAAATCTACAAATTCATCTTCTACCTAACCAGTTGTTGGCTACAACAGGTTAAGCACATTAAACCCGTTATCGCCTATAGCGGGTTAAGTATAAAGATTTCAACAAAACTTGAGATGTTTAATTTTTTTAAAATTTATTGTTCGGTTTTTTTAAAAAAATATCTTGTTATGTTTATGTAGTATTGTGAAAAGATGTTTTTAAGTTTTTTTAAATTAAAAAATATGATGGCATAACTTAGAAATGACATGAACACATCTATTGGGATCATGTAAATCCTAAGGTAAATCTCTGTTAAAGAGCAATAATTTTTTAACATTGTAATTTTTTTTCCCACATAGCCTAACCTGTTATTTCCAACAACGGGTTCCTCACACTTAACCCGTTCTCGCCAGTAGTGGGTTTAGTATGAAGATTTTAATAGAACTTGAGATTGTTGGATTTAAAATTCTACAAATTCTTCTTCTACTTAACCCGTCATTGGTGATAACGTGTTAAGTGAAGTAAACCTGTTGCCCCCAATGACGGTTATGTTGTAGAGATTTTTTGAAGAATTTTTTTTACTTGAACCCCATTTTTGTTTGTTTGTGTTTTTTTGTTTTAAAACTCTAATTAGCTTTGTGGGTTATTTATGTTGGAATCATACGGTAATAATAATTGATTTCAACCTAGTGTTGTAAACCTACAAAAATGGTGACCAATGTAGTTTTATCTGGTCATACAGTTGGAGCCATTTCGACTGGTTGGGGTGAAATGAATAGGCAAGTACTCATCATATTCACAGTGAAATGTCATCGTCTTAAAGTGTTCCAAAAATATCTCTTCACCAACAAATATAAATACTTTCAAACCTATGAAAATGATGAACAATGTAGTTTTAACGTACTGGTAGAATTATTCCTTTGAAAAACTCCCACAATTCGTAACTGTGTGTGTAGTAAATTCAACACTCATTAATTTTAACTTTGAGATAAAAAAACTTTTAAAAAACTATATTTACACACTATTCTTAAACACCCCTCCACCCACCCACCCACCTCCCCATCTAGTATATTTTTTTTTTTAAAAAACTTTCAAAAAAATTAATTTATATTTAATATAAAATCAAACATTTCCTGTAACTTAATCCGTCATTGTCGATAACAGATTAGGTTCATTAAATTCGTTATCGTCAATAACGGGTTATGTTGAATATTTCAGAGAGAAATTTTGAACAAATCTCAAATAAATATTTTCTTAAAACTTTTTTTGAGAAAAAATTCTATTGTGATTTAAAATTTAAAATAATTTTTATTAACAGGTTTTTAAAATTTTTTAATCCTAACAATTTTAGGGTCATAATTTTTTTAAAAAAAATTTAAATTCCAAAAATGTAACGCACAAATAAAAAAATTAATTATTTTCAAAATTTAATAAATATTTATAGATAAAAAAAGGAAACATAATATATTGGTAGGTTCTAACCCTAACTATAACTCTAATCTCTAACCCTACCCCTAGCTCTAACCCTGTCCTTAACCATAACCCTAGCCCTAGCCCTAACCCTTACCCTCTAACTTTCTAACTTTTAAAACAAAATCAATTTTATATGGAGAATGATGACAAATTTCATGTAAATATTATATATTCAGGAAAATTTATATGGAGAGTTCAATTTCATTTTTTATAATATTTATGGAGAATTAAAAAATAAATAAAATTTCTAATCTTAAAATCCTTTACCCTAACCCGCTATTGGAAATAATGGGTTAAGTTCTCGTAACCCATTATCATCAATAACCGGTTAGGTTGAATATCTCAAAGAGAAATTTTGAACAAATCTCTCATAAACATTTTTTTTAATAGTGCATTTTATGTTGGCTATCTAATACTCTATCACCCTAACCCGCCATTGGAGATTAACGAGTTACGTTCTCTTAACCCACTATTGCCAAGAACGATCTAGATAGAGTAACCGAACTTAAACAATTCAAATTCACAACAGTATACTACTGCATACAAAATCTTATCCAACTAACGTTCACACAACAACATCATACGAAGACCATCACTGATAACATCAACAATATACTCTCGCAAAATATAACACAAACCACATCATATACAACGACAACAATACATAAATACAACGATCTCAAGAAACAAAAATGAACAACATAAACTAAGTCAAACAAATCAAACTAACAAGTACATCATCTTCATATTTTTAAAAAATCAAACTTCTTGTGAATTATAAGTCAATTCAACTTCACAAACTAGGGTTACATTCGTAGCTTGTAAATCACACAAGCGTCTTGTTCGCATTATCTTAAATCATCTACAAAATTGAAATGAGCAATGAAAGAAAATGTATTAGTCATTTAAGAGATGATATAATAAACCGGATACAAAATTCAACATATCAACTCTACAAGGAATAGGAAAATTATGAAAAATGTACATGCAATTACAACATAAATAGCTACTACCTCTTTCGATGCAGGGGCGGTTTACATCCACTAGGTGTGAATTGTTCAGGCTTGCTCCTCTTCTGAACCGGATTCCTGCGTCTAACTTGTTCCTCAACCGGTTCATCAGAATCTTGTTCTTCTTTTGCTGACACCTCCCGTTCTTGTACTTGAGATTGTTGTGGCTCGGCAATAACAATTCCTCCCCTTTTTACGCTCTTCCGCCGAGATGTTCGCACGTTAGCTTTTAAGTACACATCAAGTTTGGTGCCTTCACCGACATCTTCAAGTCTCCGATGACACGGTTTAAGTATCTCCCGCATTAACTCCTTTGCGCTTTCGGGTACGACACTTTTCAACGTACGAGCAGCTATCTATAACGTCTCCCATGTGTTATCAATCAACAACGAGTTGAAATATATAAATTAAACAACATTGTTAGGAAACCATATAAATTCATAAATATGAAATGTTCACATAACAGTACATGCATACGAAAAATAATTAAATCTATAAAGTACACTCACCATGGATCAATACATCGATGCCTTTGGTTGATGCATCGATTGAGAAGAGGAACCACGAGAAGAGGAATACGCCAGTGGTGGTTCCTCTTCTGTCAGGGAATTAGTATCTGGATTCCAACTGGTAGAATGGTATGAGGAGATACATATAATATTGTAATACGCTCGTACCACGTCATATACACTCACTGAAATGAGCCATCTTAAGGCATTCAATCAATGAGGACATTCGATACCATGTGATATCTTAAAGTGTTCAATTTTTCCACATGTACCCCATGGAAATATGCCTAGTCAAAATTGGGCATGCGACTCGTTCCTTTCACTTCATGCAATTTCTTGTCATACGAGCAGGCATTGAGAATCTTCTTCTAGTATCTGAATTGCCGCATTACTCAATCCAGATAGCAGAACTCCACAACAGAGAAGTTGACGAGTGGGACATACGTGAACCAATGCTCCCTAGTGTCCAAAATTATAGGTAGAACTCATTGCAATCTATCGTGGGTGTACAGAACCTAATTGAAGAAATCGTCACACAACACATCTAACTAATCTCTGTAGTAGGCCAGAGATGTGTGTGAGTTATCGACCCACATATGTCGTCTAGCCCAGTACACTCCTAATGGAGGCAACATGTCTGGAATTGGTGCATCGGCCAACTAACCTACTAATGGCTCAACAATACGGGGATGACCGATGTGGATGGACTCCCAACTCCAAATCGGCAACAAAACCATCAGCCTTGCCATATGCACAACGCCCAATGAACATGCACACAATGACCTATACAATGACGCTAAGGCCGCATTCCGCCAACTATACCGTCCGGCCATAGTGAAGTTGTCCAAAACTGTAAATACATTAGTGGCATGATCGCATCAGAGGAGTTTGGGAAGATCACACCTCCTATCAAAGCTAAAATGTACACACGCGTATTACTTGACGTCGTCTTCATCTGAATCATCATCCAAATAATCAGTGTTCTGTTATGCAAGTCAGTACCACTGAATACTTCATCCCAAAATGCTGCTTCGACTTCAACTTTAGCTTGCTCTATTGATTCCATTATGGCATCTTCATCATGATCTGATGGAATATCAGCTAAAATTTTAGCTTCAAACTTTTCTTTGAACACATCCAACTCCTCCTCTAAATCGACACCGCGGTAATCACGTACAACTTCCACTCGACCGAAGTCCATGCTCCCCATCACGGCCACTCCATCTATAGGAAGTGTCACGCCCCACTTCCCGTTATATGGAAATACAGGCACGTAACTGAGGCCAAACGAGTGATATAAGTATACTAACTCATATCATCCATAAGATGTACAATACTGTTAAGCTCAACAATACAATAATAATAATCACATGAACAATAATAGCATGAAAAACCACTATCTGATATACAAGAACTTAACAAATAGTCCAAGAATATGCAATGCAGTAACAGTTCAACGAGTTCTTTCAATAACCCATCATCTGTACCTGTATAACATAACTTAAAAGAAAGATAGGTGGAGTACCCGTTAGAGCAAGTTGTGGGTCACAAGTAGTAACAAGCAAATAGGAACAAGAAACAGGTATAACAAGAAAAGCAATAAGAACTGGCAATATAATTTGTAATACGTCATGATCAAGTGAAATGCAAGTGACAAATAGAACAAGTCTCAAAATAAAACTAATCGGGAACAAGGAATCATGTAACAGGAAACGTGTTATGTAAGAGAATAGAGATGCAACATATAAATGAGGATCATATAAATTTGACTTATAAGTAGGAATTGTGTAACTTGTAGGCTAAAACATGAGATAGGTAAACAAGACTTCAATGTATGTTCAATCGATAACAAGGAATCATGTAACGAGAACAGGTCATGTAAACGGGAATCTTGCAAATGTGCAAATAGGAATCATGTAAATTTGTAATAGGGATCATGTAAACCAGAATCATATAACTTGTAAAATGAAATCTTGTAATCTATAAACATGTAACATTTAACTTGTAAACGTGAATCATGTAATCTTGTAAACAGGGCATGTAACTGGAATCATGAGTCATGCATGTATTTAGTGTTAATCTCGAGTCTAGCAATCTTTTACAAATCCTAACTAATGCATGCAAACTTGCGTCCCATACCACAGGTCGGGAGCATAAAAGCAAGTTAACGATTAGACTCTAGTGGTGTATTATACAGGATCAAGTACTCGGGTCTTGCAGGAGCATGAGCATGTAGTCAAGAAATGGGAACTAGAGGTAACCCCCACAGGCACTAGAGGTAATCCCCGTCAACCTCGGACGTGACACTTAGTTCTACGTGGCACTTAGTAAAATATAACTGCACAACAAATCATGTAGATAGAAAATCATGTAATCATGTGATGGGCACTAGAAGTAACCCCCGCAGGCACTAAGGGTAATCCCCATCAACCCCTGACGTGACAATTAGTTCTATGTGCCACTTAGTTCCATATAACCTGTATTCTTGTATCGTAATCACGAGAAACATGGGCCCCCTTCATAGTACAATCTTCTATATATCCCACTACTAGGTCTTTCCCTCAATACGCTGGCTTGTGCTTCTTTTATAGTAATTAAACATAGTGCAAGAACGGAGACAGTGTCGGGACATAATCAGGGAGATATGAAGGGTTATGCAATATGTTTCAAGTCATAAGTGCAAGAAATAACGTATTCATGTATAAACAAATACAAGTCACAAGCCTGGGTAGTCAGACGTCACTGCACAATGATCAACTTTTTCGCTGCCACCGGAAAGCAATTTCGGTTCCGTCAAGGGTTCTAGAAACTAGTCTCCTTGCCGGTTCCAGCACATATACACACGATGTATTAAAAATACAGAAACTAGGCAAATACTCTCGTTCTTTACTGATTACATGTTCAGACAGCATGTAAAAGTTAAATACTTATAAACAATAGTAACTTGTAAAATCATTTAAATTTTCATTAAAATCATATTTAAACTCCTAACAGTGTTAAATATCAATAAAATTAATCTCATTTTTTAATACTTAAATTAATTTACTGTTTCAATTAATTAAGCAGAGTGATATTTAGTTTAGACTGCATTCTGGATTTTTGACGTCACTATACCAAAATGTGAATATTGTTCAATAGGTAGGTCGGATTGTAAGACCGTCAGGTGACATGGATTCTAGACACAGAGGACTACAATTCTCATTCAATAAGTTTTAATCAATGACAAATAGAAACATGTTGAAAATGAGGTTCTTACTGAACTAGCAGGCATGCAGCAATCTAGAATCATGTTTGCATAAATATATTAAGTTAGAAAAATTATCAAATAATTCTACAAAAAATTATGGTGACTCCTAATCATGTATAGTCATATCCAGTTAGTATAAAGTCTAAATTTTACTTTTAGCTTCTATTTTAATCAACAACTCATGCCAATAATCTTGTAATCAGAAATCTGGAAATTTGCAACCCAACAGTATTAAAAGTGTGATATCTTACGAGTTAAGGATCGAATTCCAGATCCGTCAAAAGTCTTGAAAATTAGACTCATGGGGCTACAAAATCTATTCACAATGTTTTATCAAATTCACACAACAAGTGATTCAAAACATCAAAGCAGTATCAAATAGGCAGTAGGCCAGCAAGCAAATTCATGTTAAATGTCGACTATTTAAATATGCAAGTATACAATTCCATGACAATTAATTTACATAAATTCTCCTTGATTATTGGGATGAGATTCCTACAATTACGAGGCATTTCATGGTAGTTAGTTCCCAAAAATCATGTGCAATTGAAGCATTCAATTCATCAAATTATTCGATCACCATTTATAAATATTCAAATATATGTTTCCAATTCTTGTGTTCGTGTAATGAATATGATGTCAAGGAGTATTTATGATCGAATTGCGATTTACGAGATCAACAATAATCTAGTGGGATAATAGATATTAACAGGTAATCAACATGTGAAAGGGGTGAAAATGAGATTATCTCATGACAGAAAAAGGTCTACTTACAAGATTCAAAACAAAGATTGTACGGGAACAAAAATATGTACAAGAGAATACTTGCCTATTAGATGAAGACATCGAAGGTTAAAGAATAAAGGGATGAGAGTCTCAACGGAAAAACACGTGCAAACGACAGAATCAACACGGGCAAAAGACATCGAATAACGAGACCACATGCACACGTCAGGAACAACATGTGCAGCTCGCGGCAACGGCAGCACGTGCAACCACAGCAAGGGAAAGTGACGACAACAACGATACGGAAAGAGAAACAACTATAGCATCAAGGGACAACGAAGCAAGCAAGAACAACAGCAAAAACATCGACAACAGCAGCTACACACGGCAAGAGACAGCGGTAACAACAAAGAGAGCAGCAAGCACAACAAGTCCAACCACAACACTGGCAAGAACGACAACCATGGCGAGCGAGCACTGCAAGGGGATTTGACAAGACGGAGACAGGGGATGTTGTGGAAGAGGAGCTACTGCGATGCATTCGAGGAGGAGCTTGGGATGCGGCAATGGTAGGGCAGTGGAGTGCAATCGTCGAGGGGAATGGTGATGATGGTAGTCGAGGGAGGTGGCGAGCGGGGGAAAGACGGTGGTTGAATATGTGAAAGGGGAAGGGGAGGAGGTTGCGGTTGCCGTCGGGGTTCTGGTTGTGCCGGCGACAGGGGCCCACGAGGGAACAGGGCGATGGAGGCTCTATTTCAGAGCGGAGGAGGCCAGTGGCAAGATTGGGGCGCTCAAGAGGAGCAGCGGCGACTAAGGGTGGAGGCAATGGCGACATGGCGGAGGCAGGGGACTTTGAGGAGAGGAAGACATTATGATCGGGAAGAGAAGGAGTAGCAATGGCGACCGGGGGTCGACGAGGTGTTCGGTAGTCGAGCAGCGGGAGGAGCGGAAGGCATTTGGGGCAGTCGGTGAAGGAGTGGCGATGGGCGGCGACAAAGAGCATTGGTGGTTAGGAGGAAGGCAACGCGATGGGGCTCGAGCGACAATGGCGGCGCGCTCAGGGGTAGCTGGCGGTGGGGAGCGCTCGTGGAGCTGCGAAGATGGAGCAGGCGATGGCAAGGAGTTGCAGGGAGATGATCGGAGTTCGCAGTGCGAGGGTGGAGATGGTGAGGATGAGGCGTTCGGTGATGGAGGGCGGTAGCGCCCGAGAGTTGGTCGAAAAGGAATGGGGGGAGGGAAGGTGTCGGGTGAAAAGTGAAGGGTTTGGCCCGTTTGGGTTTGTTAAGAATGAAGAAGGAGTGGGGGAACATATAATAAATATAAAAGGGAAAGTGCGTGGGGTTTTGGGATTAGTAAGTGGGATAATGGAGAGATAAATTAGGGATTAGTTTATAGGGAGTGGGGTTTGCAGTTGAAGGGTTTGATCTGGTCCATAGGCAGGTAGGAGGGGTATTGGATTTGGGTTAATGGGTTGGTTTGGGTATCCAAGAAAGATCCAATAGTAGTATGGGCTTCAATAGCTGGGCTCAAGATTAAAGAAAAATAATAATAATATTTGGCTGATGAATTGGGCTTCACATGAAATTAAAATAATCAATAAAATAATAGATTGTATGGTTCAAAATTGGGCTTCAATAAAATCAAAGTAATACTTATAAGATGAGGGAAACAAGAATTGGCTTGGGCTTCAAAATAAATAAATAAAATAGAGAAACAAGATTATAGTTTGGAATATGAATTTAGGGTTTAAATAAATACTAGGATGGATTTTAATAGCAGATATACATGAGAATGAATTACAATGAAAGAAGTTTTTACATGGTAATTGAAATACAAGAATACGAAGCAAGAATGAATAAAATTTTTACAATCGGGAACAAAATAACTTATAGACAACAAAATACAAGAATAGGGAAGATTTCCGTATAAACCAAAATGGGGGTTACAGGAAGCCTGGTAATCATTGTTACATCTTGGAGAGTGACGGTCATCTTTCTTATCGGTAGATGGAATGTGTGTGTCTACGACCTCCATCGCTCCACAAGAGCAGAAAGTAAAGGCCGATCAAGCTTCATAACCCCCATAAATTTGGCTTAGTAAAAACCGGCTTGGACCAAGTACAGGGCAATACGAGGGTCCATGGGAAGAATCACGTGGTACTAGAAGTTACACTTTTTTGCGGACCCATCCCTCACGGCTTGGGATCTGTGTATGGGTTGCAACGCGAGTACGCTTGGATCTTCCGGTCCTGGAGGTGTAAGTCCAACCAAAGATGATGAACCGGCCTCGGTGGATGAAGATTGATGGCCACCAATCTACACGAACAAATACAAATCTTGTTATTATTGATACAATGTTATATATTCGTATTCAAAACTAATAATAATAATCAGTCTTACTTTCGAAAACAGTTATCCACTAGAGCTTCCAGAAGGACATCTCGGTTGCCTTGATCATGCCATTTACCTATTAACAATAATAACAAGGTTAATTGATAAGTGTTCCAATTTATGTTAAGTCATCAGTATTGTGAAAAGTGAGTGAAAACGTGAGAAAGCCGCACAAATGACATCCAAAAATTATGAAACTTTGCCAGTATGTCAGACTCACCATATAAAAGCCAACGCAACTTCTAAAAGTGAGTTTTGACTCATGGTTTGCGAGATACGGCCGAGTATCGCTTTATTTACAGAAAATTCAAATAAAGCGATATATGGCCGTATTTCGCAAATTTTGAGTCAAAACACACTTCTAGAAGTTGCGTTGGATTGTGTGGGGTGAGTCAAACCCGCTCGCAAAGTTACAAAATTTTTGGTTGCAGTTTGTAAGGTTTTCTAAATTTTCGTACTCAAAATATCCAAAATTAGTTGTTTAAGTTGTTTTTACGATGAATGATATAAAGTGCACAAACGACATCCAAAATTACAAAACTTTGCGAGTAGGTCGGACTCACCACACACAAGCCAACACAACTTGTAGAAGTGAGTTTCGATTCACAGTTTGCAAAATACGGCAATGTATCACTTTCATTCAAGAAAACCTAAATAAATCGATACATTGTTGTATCTCGCAAACCATGAGTCAGAACTCACTTCTACAAGTTGTGGTGGATTGCTAGTGGTGAGTCCAACCTACTTGCAAAGTTATGTAATTTTTTGATATCGTTAGTAGAGTTTTCTAGTGTAACCGTACTAAAAACTTTCAGAGTTTAGTTGTTATTCAAGATACGTAAGAAAATTACATAAACGGCATCCAAAATTTCGAAACATTGCGAGTTGGTCGAACTCACGCAATACAAGCCAACACAACTTATAGAGTTGAGTTTTGTCTCATAGTTTGCGAAATATGACTGTGTATCGCTTTATTTTGGTTTTTCTTGACCAAAAGCGATACATGGCCGTATCTTGCAAATGGTGAGTCGAAACTCACTCCTAGGAGTTGTGTTAACTTGTGTGTCATGAATCTGACCTATTAGCAAATTTTAAGAATTCTTTTTGACCGTTTGTATGGTTTTACTAACATCGAACAATAAAAATTACGAGTACATCTACAAATGGAGCAAACAATAACAACTACATCTACAATTCCACCCTCCACTATCATCAGAAACCTACATACAAACTACTACATCAACGAAATTACACATCAACCTAATAAATTCAAGTAATTAGAAAACTTAAAAAACATAAAAAAATAACATAAATACAACAACGAAGCCAAGGATTTAGTCATTACCTTGCACAACTCTGAATTTCACTAATGTAGGTGTTATCGCTGAACTAGGTTTTCGACTTTCCGATTTTCTATCGAAGATTGCGGGAGGAGTGGTTTTGAAGATTGGAGGAGAGATTGGAAGTGAGAGAGGGTGTGAGAATGGAGGTGGAGCAGCAGTAGTAGACAGAGGAGGAGTTTGGGTGATGGTTAGTGATAACAGTCAAAGTCACAGCAAATCAGGGTCGTACGATTCCAGCACAGATCATGTAACACCCCAGCTCGACGATTCTTCTAACAACTGCCCACCAAAGGCTTGCCTCATAAAAGGTGCTATAGATGATTGGTAACCTCTACTCCAAGATAATTATATATATATAGGCAATTAATCTCAAATACTCTCGATATGGGATAAACAATTCCAACATCTCTGTTCTTTCTCTCGCGAGAGAAACACAGCCGAAGCAGGACCCGGGTGGTCCCCACCACCTGCCACACACGTGGCAGGCACACAGTTGAACCCCCCATCTCTCTCCTCTGGCGGGCTCCACGTGACAGCAAACCCCTGTTCTCTCTCCTCTGGTGGGCCCCACGTGAGAACAACCACGTCAACAAGCAGCAACAGCAGCTGCTGCTGTCTCTTTCCTGGGCCCCACGGAAATCAATAACAAACAACCCCCTATAGAGATTTCTATAGGAAAACCTTCTATTAATTCATACATATATATATATATATATATATATATATATATATAATCTTACACGGGGTGTTACAGATCACAAAGTTTCTACAGGAAGATTAATCATAACGGTCCTCTTTACTTGTTCCACGCATTCTTCAGGATCCACTATAAGACATAGACCTCTTTCAATCCCATTAGAAGTGACAGATTAGGCCCACTAAGAGAGTCCATATATATATACAAGTATAATGCACGTGCGATGCACGCCTACAAAAAAGTATAGCCATCAAATTAAATGAATTGTGTAAAATAAAATAAATAGTAAAGCATTTGACCACCAAAATATCAAACTATCTCAAAAAAAAATACTGAATAAGTTTTAAACTGACTTAAAATTTGATGTACATTCAGAACTTTTACAGCTGAATTAGAGGGTCTTTATATTGCACTGTTATTGTCATGCCCTGCAGATGATGCAAAATACTAGCTAGTTTGTGGAAAAATCTATCATAACCAAGAGATTGCGTGCTCCATGTAATAATCTGTGAATTGTATTTATAAACTATCTATTGTGTTGCCTAAAATATCCTAACAGGTGGGGTAACAAAGAAACATACAACGCTAGAAACTCGAAAATGCATTGGAGCTGGCTGCATTCTGACCGATGTAAAGATTTTGCTTTGACTGGAGAAAGAAACTGACTTCATACATTGGACTCCACAGACAGCCTACACATAATTCACAGTGGGTATTGTGTCAGAATTTAGATATGTCATCATAATGTTGGTGTTTGATGTATGAATAATATGTGATATCACATGAGAAAATGAAAGGCACTCACCAGCTGCTAGTTTCTTGAACAAAGATCTGAGTTACAAATAGATAAAAGTATATCAATTAACTGATGTCTTTGAACTGAACAGTACTAATAAAGGATATATATCATATACGAACTAAACATGCAGTTTCTGAAATTGTGTGCAATGGTTACTGAAATTTCCTCACTTCCTTCCTGAGTTTGGATGTCCTCGTTAACTCATTTATAGAAAATGATTGATTATAACAATTAATAATAAAACTGTCGAAATTGGTAATCTTTAATTACGACTGACTGAAAACATGCATATATATATGGTTGTTTCTTATTTAATTTGCATTAAGCTCATATCCTAATTTCTTTCCATGTATATTTCCGACTATAGCGTGCTGGCTGGCCTATTTCCATGGTAGACCCTAAGTGGTGAACAGAAAAGCAGTCTGAATAAACACAGCCAAATTAAAATTTCATTGTCATCTATTCAGTTCTGTTTCGGTGGTTTTTCTTTCAAAAAACATGAAACAATCCAAAATCATTTCAATATATTAAATATTACAAAGAAAGATAAATTGATATACCATGTATAAGTGTATAACAACAAATGAAAATGATATAAGAACATCATTAATGCATTATGCCAAGATACAACGAAGTTGTTAAATAGGACATAGCATAATACAGTGTTACTAACATAGGCTATAAAGGAAAAATGTCATCTATGGTGTGTTTGCACTATGGCAAGGCACACTAAGCCATTGTGTTACACAATGCAGCAGAGTTTTTTGAGGTATGAATCATTTCAAGGCTGGTGGATTGTTTGAGATCAATCTTAACTCCATTCTTGAATTGAGTTTAGTTCAAAATTCAAACTTCTTTTGCAAAAATCCTTGATGGAAAGGGTAACTCTCCTATATTTAGTTCACTTGTTGAATCCCAAGTATAAAATAGCCCCATCCTCAATTCTGAGAAGAAACCACACTATTGTATCACCTTCAATTCAGAAGAAACCACACTGTTGTATCTTGACAATCCTCATCTGGGTCATAGTAGTTGGCTGCCGAAAGTATGTTATCCCTGCCGCTTGCCCTGGTCGGAAGAATCAATTTGGTACAACTCTGCATCAATTTAAGTAACATTAATATTTTCTCGTGTGATCCTAATTCATAAAAGAAAAAGTTATGGTACATGTTCTGCTAATTCTTCCAAATATGAGCATTACTATGCTTTACTTCTTCTTACTTGCCAAGACCAGGCTTCAACGCCAATATCACCATTAGTGTCTAGAGTAGGATCGCAGCATTTGGAAGTTCCACTAAAATTATAGTATACGTTCATCGCTCCATACAGTTTCGCAAATGTATCATTTCCTGTAGCAGGATTATCAATTGCCTCACACATCTGCAATGATATTTCATAAATGAGTTGTCGATCAGCTTATAAACAATAATTTTTTTTACTATTCATCGCTATAGTTAAGCTCACCTTTTTAACATGAAATGCAGGTAACGGGCTAAGAAAATTTGAAGGAGTTGGATAATCTGCCATAGCAGCATAGATGATAGCATATAGAGTCCATGCTTCAAGCGCAAACCCTAAATCTTCATCGCCTACATCTACTTTGTAAAATAAAATGACATATATATTTCATTTAAGTTTAGATTTTCTCTGATAATTCTTGCATTTACAACTTGAAGTTAAAGATGAGGATTCATACTTGCATAGCTTGAAAGACTGGGTGAATTTCTGCCTCCCACCCTTTTGTTTGGCAACAACATCAATTTCGGCCCTTGAGTTCTTTATCACCTTATAACAATTATCACTCTCAATCTGATCGAAAAATATCATTTAATTAGCTCATTTTACTGAATTTTTTTTCCATATATTGGGTTTTTCGTATGAAATTAAATATTTGAATACATCTTTATTTCGATCAACTTTATGTTAATAGGAATCAAATAATCACTGAATCATATTAAACTAAACTAAATCATGGCAACCTCTCATTTACGAAAATTTTAGAAAATTTAATTTTGTTAACCTCTTTGTTTTGATTTTGTTCGTTATCTGTGCATAACTAAGAGATTGCATGCACTATGTAATAATCTGTGAGTTGTATTTATAAACTATCCATTGTGCTGCCTAAAATATCCTAACAGGTTGGGTACCAAAGAAACATACAGCGCAAGAAACTCGGAAATGCATTAGAGCCAGTTGCATTCTGACCGATGTAAAGATCTTGCTTTGACTGGAGAAAGAAACTGACTTCATACAATGGACTCCATAGACAACCTGCACATAATTCACAGTGGTTACAGTATAGATGACAATGAAATTTTATTTTGGCTATCATGTCGAGCAATATGGGGTTAGGTTATTCTCCATCAATACGACAAACAAAAATATACTTTAAAAAAACTTGTATAAATCAAGCAACCTGTGTAGGTGATCTAATGCATGATAGATAAGTGCCATAAAATTCCCTGGAAATTCCATCAGAGGTTATCTAGACTATTTAACAGATGAACATGCCCAATTTATTTGAAGACTGATAGCCAAGTGTGGTGTTTTTTTTTTGTCAGAACATGAAGGCTAAATATATATATACGTACAAAACACTTATTAATGGATTAGAAGCCAAATTCTTTGCAACTTGGTCATTCATTCTTAAACTAATTTGAGCAGATACATCAAGATGGAGCACGCAGGATAATTATGTTGATCAGCAACAGGATAACAACATTGATTTTTCATGTAGCCTATACATGTCAGTAATGGGTAAGCAACCCTAGGGGAAATTGCATGACGAAAAGGTCATTTGTAGGGAACTACATCACTTTCTTGCAGTTCCATAACTTGAATGTAACTTACAGTGGGTAATAACAAAAAAGGATGCAGACCTATGCATCAGATTGTAGAGAAATAAGTAGACTCTATAATAAGGTAATGTCGTTTTATGAAACCTAAATACGGTTAACCCAATTACCCAACCAAGTTCAAATATTTAACGAATTAACAGATTCGAACTTTAGAACAACCACCTCCAAAACCCTAATACTGACCATGAAAATTTCCCTGAAACAGCTGTATACCAAGCATAGATCATAATTTGCATTTTTCCTTTTTTTATGATCAATAAATATTTGTCGAGAATTTCTTTAACCAATAACTACTATACATAGTACGGTACTAAAACAACAATTGTTATAAAGAAAAATAATAAGTCAATTAAGTAGCAAACACAATATAAATAAATAAATAAATAAGATCCCTTCCATAAGCTCCTTAAAAAAACACGTGCAAAAATGAATTCTATCCCAACATCAGAAATTTGAGATGGACTTGCTCTGTTGCAAAAAGCAAACCAAACACTAATTCTAGGGAATGAAAATCCAATTTGTAAACATCAATTAAGTAACATTGCATCCCCATGATAACACTAATTCTAGGGATTTAGTTTATCTCAAGTATTACCTCTTGTTACAATTTCGAACTTTTAAAGGGATATCTATAAATTTTCCATGGTGAAAACAATATAGCTTCAAGGCTTACCGTGAGCGAGGGCGACGACACAGCAACGATATGGCAGTGGGCAGTGAAGCAAGAGGGGGAGGTGAAGCGACAGGTGGGCAGCGAAATGTCGGTGTGGCAGGGGGAAGTGGCGACAGTGCGTGGCGGCAATAGTGCTGACCAATTTGTTTTTTGTGTGTGTGTGAACATTGTTAAATGTCTCATACTTAATCATTGACAACATTTTTCTTTATAGGCATCATTTAGTTATAAAACATGTGCAAGAAATCTAGCCATAAAAAATACAAACATGTAACGACATTGAGGGTGCCACCAATTTGCAGTGGCTGATCGCAACCAGTCGTGCACGTGTAAATGAATCTATATATATGACCAGAAGAAAGCTGCATCTTTAGTAATTATATACCCTTGAATTAAAATTTGTGAAGTCAGTCTCTTCTTAACTACATCTCTACCACATCCTCTTCCTTTTCCTACATATTGTGAGTATAGTAGATGAGTTATTTCGTATTGATGTCATTCCTTAGGTGTGCTAGCAATTGGTAAAGGAAATGTACAATGCTGGTTGAAATAAATCTAGTTTGTATCCAATTTGAATAGATGTAGAGCAAACAACTAAATATACCTTTAAATCCTTCACACTTGGAGTACTAAGCTTCGAGATGGCTCTCTTACCATCATACAAAACCGTAGTTTTTCCACTATGAACATCCTTCAATTCAACTTTTCTATGAAGAGAGAAGCAAAAAACAAAAAACCATAACTAATAAAATAAATAAATTCTTAAAGAAAAAAAATAATTGAACCAAATAAAAATTACAAAGATCAAGAACAGTCGGAGTACCTATCCCACTGGCCATTTATTTCGTAGATTGTCTTCATAGTTTTTGAATGAAAAATCCTGCCTTTAATCGACTTAGAATTCCCACCAAAACCAAGGAAAGCATGGCTTCTGTAAAAGTAGAGCTCTGCCTCAAACCTAGAATCCTTGCAGCTAACAGAGTCATTTCCGGCCCATTCAGTACCAGGAACCGGAAGAAACATTATCAGTAGATTTGGCGAGTCCATTTCGTAGTTCTCCGAGAATTTCAGTAGTCTTAGTTGCCTCTTCCCATGGATTACGACATCAACAATTGTTCCTACAATACAACAATAAAAAAGAATTGCTTTATTAAGAGGGAAATGCATCCATACGTTCCGCAATTGGACAAGTTTCACTTCGACATATATCTGATGGAGCGTCAATGCACTTGTTTTGTTTTTCCTTCTTTTTTCATGTACACATTTTGGATTGAGTAGATTGAACTTCATGCAGTGCATTTGTGCAACAAAATTAATATTACCGTGCAACTAAAATTCAGAATGAACTTAGCGCAGTGAATGTGCTTAAACATGCATGATTTTTAGTTTTAATAGCAGAGATAACTAACATTCAGAATTTTTTGAAACTCAAAATTATAGCTTACCATGGAACTTGTATAGAGAGCAAAGAGAGGAACAGGACGATGAAGGGTGGTGGATTTGATCCCAAGGGAGATTGTATTGTTGACTTATTTCGTCGCTGAATAGTTGCTGAATCATTTGATTGTCGACCTGTATATATAGATATACGCATGCGATATCAAAATTATAGATCGATGTTAATTATTTAAGATGATGCAAGAATAGCCTTACTAACATACTCAATAGACAGTTGTATTATTTTACCATTTAATTTGAAGTTCCATGACATTTCATCAATACATCCTTGTAGACAACATTTTTTGTATATATGCCTTGCCAACTTGCTAGATCTCCATTCTTGATTAAAAATTTTGTAGAAGATCTTGGAACTCCCCTAGAAAGAGCAACATATAATTGTCCATGACTAAATACATGATCCGGAAGATACACACCAATACATGGAATGGTTTGTCCTTGCGACTTGTTGATTGTCAGAGCGAAATTAAGTCGTACTGGAAATTGCTTCCTTATGAGTGTGAAGGGCATTCTTACATTTTCCGAAGGCTTAAGCGGAATTCGATGAATAAAAACTCATGTACCATAGTGATGACCAGTCACTACTTCTGCATCGATTAAATTTGGTGTGAAGTTTTTACAAATTAATCTCGTCCCATTGCAAAGACCAATTTTTGGATCAATATTTCTCAAAAGCATGATTGGAGCACATATTTTAAGTGTCAACTTATGTGGTGGAAGTCCTTCAGGCGCAATAGAATTTAGATATTCTTGCTGATATAAATTATGTGTATCATTCCCAACTGTGTCAAACGAAAAATATATTTGTTCATCTCCAGGAAATAAATGTATTATAGCATCATTAATTTGGTCTATAGATTGATTAGTTAGAGTAAGCAGAGCTCTATCAGTAATATACTTCTTGTCATGTGCATTAGAGCAAAACGAAGGGAAAATTATGTCGATCAAATTGTTTAATGAGCTTTCACCTTCCCATGGAATAACCATATCTGTTGGCACTCTAATCATTTCACTCTCAACATATGGTTCATTTCCATTGCCAATGCGTAGGAGATAGTTGGAAAAATCAGAATCTTCCTTGGCTTGCATATTTTCTGTCAACCGAACAACGATTACATCATTCCAAATTGTAGAATTAACTATACATGAGTCAATAGTTTGTGCTTTTGTACCATACTGCACAACTGGAAGAATTTGTCGAAAATCTCCACCTAAAATCATAACTTTTCCTCCAAATGGCAATTCACTACCAATTATATCTTTCATTGTCATGTTTAAAGCCTCAAAAGCATGACGATGTGTCATTGTTGCTTCATCCCAAATGATAGCACTTGAGAGACGTAAAAGTTTGGCCTCATCAGATTGGATAGAGATCATACATGATGAAGTGGAACATAACTTTATAGGAATCTTGAATCTAGAATGTGCTGTACGACCTCTAGGCATCATTAAAGAAGCTATTCCAGAGGATGTCGTTGCTAATACTATATGACCTCTATGCCGCAAAAAAGATAAAATACACCGATAAAGAAATGTCTTCCCAGCACCTCCAGGACCATCAACAAAAAAGACTTTACTTTCCCAATTAATAGCTGCTTCTGTGATAAGATTGAATGCATACTTCTGTTTCACATTATGTTTTTCAACTGAGGATAAATCTTCATCAGAAATAGGTATTGACTTCTCATCTTCTATCAATTGCGGGATATCGACCTCTTCATTAACATTGATTGCAGGTAAGTCATAATCATCGATGCTCTTGCCATACTGGTTTAAGAGACCGTTGAGCTCTTTCAGCAATCGTACTTCACATAATCCACTGAGGTTGCTTGCAGATGAATAATCCTCAGACATATATGATTTGAATTGGTCCCAGAGTTTCCTTACTCCAACTGGCTCGCAATATATCAATAGTATTGTAAAAAGTCTTCTCAGAGCCGATAGCATATGAGTATTGGATGCTTCTAAAAGACAACTGTTGATGCTATTATCGCTCTCCAACTAACCCAACACCTCAGCCACTTGCTTAAATGTTGGATATCTAATCTCATTTATTGTAAGCAGGTGGTCAAACGATATTGGACCTCTAACATGATTTAACAACATCCTTAAATAGAAACGATCCTTTTCTCGAGGAGAAATGGCATATATCCTGCCGATTTGACGAATATTATTTTATCTTTTGCTCCATTTTTGTTCTTTGTTCTTCCACCTAAATACGTAGATGTTATCAATAATTAAAAAGTAATTAGATATTATAATTTGTTCCTTTCATAACTAAAAGCATGAACGTTACCAGTAAGGATATATTCTAAGAAGACTAAGTGAGTTATCCAAAATGTTTTGATAATTCATACCAATAATGCTCTAGAAACTCCCTTACAAATATTGTCTTGCTTCAGAATCTTCATTATTTTTTGTAAAGAACTCTGTTAACATTGTTTTTTGCAATTGATCATCCCGCAAGTACATTCTCTATAGACTGATGAGCATAACACAAAACATGTTGCCTATTCGGCAAGTGAATTTGCAATGAGAGAATTGATGGATACATTCGAGTCATAGGAAAATCAAAGATTTTTCAGGCTGCTTCTTGCAGGCATATCCAACGGGCATCAACATATTGTAATATTTCATCTGCAGCATCACCAGGTCGGATTTGAAAAGACACGATCGGGTCCTTTGTAAACATACTTGTAGGTATACTTAACAGAAATTATACTCGAACAAATTCCAATATTAATATGGCAATTATATTTTTTCAAAAGAAAGGGGTTGTAAGGAACCACCCATCTATTATCGATCAACTAATTCGAGTTTTCCCTTCGAGAGATAAATCGACCAGTATCTCGTCGACGATATACATGATATAAGTTCTCTCCTTGCAAAGTTGTTGGAGCAAACTGTTTGGGATAATCTTTTTTTCATTTTCCATCTTTCATGCAAGTTGATTTAGGATTCAACTGCCCGCAAGGTCCATGAATCATATGTCTCAATACTGTTTCATATAGTTCAGGTTCCGCTTCCCGATCTGGAATTTCTGCTCTTACTATCACATTATAATCATTTGCAGAAATATTTTTATCTCTAGCATCAAGAATGATTAAAATGTGAGCATGGAGCAATCCACGCTTCTGAAATTCAATGACATGTACATGTGTAATGACTCTCCCAAGTACTCCTCTGTCAAATATATCTTTCTTAAACTCTTCAAGTTTAGAATGAAAGATTCTTGTTGTTAAATCTGGTCTGTCCTATGGAAGCTGTCCAGGTAGTAATTCACTGGAAATTTCAATCCATGTCGGATTGCACGTCATAGTAATAAATAAGTCAGGTTTGCCATATTTTTGCACCAAAGCCATTGCATTTTGATATCTCTGGTACATATTTCGGGGAGTTCTGACATAAGATGCAGGTAGCAAACTTCTATGACCCACATTTCCTAGAAAATAACAAATAATGGAAAATTTAAGGCATTTACGTAGAAATTATTTTTCATAGCATAGGAATTATATACAAAGGATATGTAATTTACCTGTAATTGTTTCACCTGCATCTTGTGCATCCTATAACCCTTGGTACATTTCAGCACGTATTTCATGTTGATGATCGCGAACCCAACGCAATCTCTGTGCGGCAATTTTAACATAGTTGTCTACTAAAAACTGTTTTAGTAATTGCCCACCACGAAGAAAAACAGATGTGTCATTTTAACGAATCTAGCGACAAATATATTACACAATTATTGATAGATAGGTTGATTAATGATTAGGAACAAATATAAAATAAAATAATCAGCTACAGTCAGTACCTTGAAGTCAAAATGCATAATACTCTCTACAAGACACTTTTCGTCCGTTATTATGAATGTAGATATCCCAACCATGACCCCCGTAAGGTAATAAAAGAGGATACTGAAGAGGATCATAATACCCAACAGTATCTGAAACATTGTGAAGTTAGTTGGAATAAGTTTCGACAACAATTTCTCTTTCATGGCAATCATAAGGATTATCCCCGAGAACCCACACTGCAGCAACTTGTGAAGAAGTAGGGAAATGATATTGTCCTTCATGGTTTGGTATTTTCTTAAGTATTAATTTGCAATTGTCGAGATCAGACCGTCGTGAAAGGCACCGCAAATTATGGATATATGGATTATGTACATGAAGAATTTGCTGAAGCTTTTCCACAACTGGTTTACTCACCAAATCACTTTCCATTAATCTATTATCAAGTTCATGTTCGGTATCATATATATACAATTGCATATATCGAGGCCTAGAATTATTATGTGGAATAAGACTACCAATCTTATGGTATATGGCACCCTAAGCCCGGAAAGTGTAAACACCCATTCTATTATTCAAAAATCTGTCATTAAGGTTTACCTCGATGGAAGTAAATGCGATGATATGATTGTAAGTAAGTATATGTTGTCTAAAATTTCTTCCTTCTTCGGACTGATCAAGATAAATGCTCATCAATTCAGGAGTAACTGTTATTCTCGGCAATTGCACTTTGCCTTTTTGACAACACAAATCAGCTAATTCATGAAAAAATAATTTTCCCGCATAGTGCGGGCAGCTTCTTGCGGGTGGTAGATGAAATTGTTGACAGCTAAATGAGTCAACATGGTTTCTTGCAGAATTATGATGCCTCATAATAGTTCGAACTCTTCTTGGCACTTGATTATTTCCGGTTGTTCCTATGTAATTTTTTAGATATATGACAACAATTGGGAAGAAGGGAAAACAGTAGTGGTAAAATAAAATGCGGTATTAAGTCATAGCTTCATTCACAACAGAAGTTTCTTCATTGTTGTCTGTATTAGCCACAAACACACCTAATTAAATAACAGTATTGATACAATGATTTAATGATCAGAAAATTCGTAGTAGTGGTAGAAATGTTTCATGTTTATTATTATTACAACTAAGAAATCAAACGCTAGAGACATAAGGTGTACGGTTAAAGTGCATAAAACTCGGTAGTCTTAAGGAAAAAAAAGTGCAGTGTTAAATCATACCTTCATTCGTAATAGAATTATTTTCATTGATGTCTGTATTAGTAAATTGTAACGCAGCACTATCCAGATCATTATCATCAACCCTTCGTACTACTTCATAAGATAAAAATAGTTATGAGTGAAGACAGGATGAGAAGATTAAGTGAATTATGGAAACTGTTTTGATAGTTGATACCTTTGTTTAATGTAGAGTGTCCATTAGCTCTTCGATCCCTTCGATATTGGCAAAGTCTCTCCCTACGTTCAGCTACTTGCTGTTCGTCGATTTCTAACATATTCTCGTCGTCTTCGTCTAAACTCTTCAAATTGTACTGCAGTCCTGTTGGCTGTTGTAGGTGGTAGATGAAATTGTTGGCAGTGAAATGAGTCAACATGATTTCTTGCAGAATTACAGTGCCTCATAATAGTTCGAACTCTTCTTGGAACTGGTTTATTTCCGGTTGTTCTTGTGTTAAATGTTTAGAAATATGACATAGTTCAGAAGAAGGAAAAAACAGTATTGGTAAAATAAAATGCGGAATTAATTCATACCTTCATTCACAACAGAAGTTTCTTCACTGTTGTCTGTATTAGCCACAAACACACATAATTAAATAACAGTAGTGAAATAATGATTTAATGATAAGAAAATTCGTAGTAGTGGTAGAAATGTTGCATGTTTATTATTATTACAACTAAAAAATCTTAAGGAAAATAAAGTGCGGTGTTAAATCATACCTTCATTCATAACAGAATTATTTACATTGATGTTTGTATTAGTAAATTGTAACACAGCACTATCCAGATCATTATCATCAACCCTTCGTACTACCTCATAACATAAAAATAATTATGAGTAAGGACATATGATGAGAAGATTAAGTGAAATATGGAAAATGTTTTGATAATTGATACCTTCGCTTAATGTAGAGTTTCCATTAGCTCTTCGATCACTTCGATATTGGTGAAGACGCTCTCCACGTTCACCTATTTGTTCGTTCATTATAGATATTCGACTCTGCATATTTTGTTCATTTTTCGATCTTTTATCAGCCAATTGTTGTGCGTTCATATTGGAGCGCCAATTTCTTTGATACTGTCTATGCCTTTCTCTTTGTTCAGCTATTTGATCTTCAGACATCGATAATCGTCAATTTCTAGCATAATCTCGTTGTCTTCGTCTTAACTCTTCCAATTGTATTGCAGTCATGTTGACTCTTCTATTTATTTGATATTGTCTACGTCTCTCTCTGCATTCATCAACTTGTAGAGTTTCTGATATTTGAGGTATTTCAGTTGATGGTTGAATTTCCCGCTTACATGGCAAATCTCCTTCGTTTACTATTGTTATGCCAATCAATTTGTCCATTTTTCTTGATAGAAACAATGTGAACTAAAAAGTTAGCTTTATTATTGAACGGAAAAAACCATAAGTTGGTATAAATAAAAATTATAGAATGTGAAAAATTACCATGGACGTAGCAAATGATCAGTAGCATTGAGAACGGGGGGAAAAAATGAACATATCTATAATCTCTAATATCTATAATCTCTAATATCTCAAATATTTAATCTCTAATGTAATTGCTATTCTCTAATAGTTTGTGCTTTAACAATGAAGATCACTATGGGCAAAGCAACTAATCAGTATAATTGAGAAATGAAAAAATAGAAATGAACGCTTGAATGAGGGTTATAAATGAAATACACCAGATTTTTTTTTCCCTTGAAGACATTTTAAATACACCTAAAGGAGTAATAAAAGAGTTAATGGATCTACAGTAGATGTGCTCTGCATTAAATAGTATATCCATATATCATCACTAATCAAAAACCAAGATCATTTAACATCATTTGAATCACAAAGATTAATAACCCTAAAATTCAAGCTTGACTAAGCAAGTAGATAATTAACTAATATATATCTAAAGGAGCAATAAAAGAGTTAATTAATTAAAATCACATATTCCATTTCATCTAATCTATATTTCTAGATCTTTACTTCATTCTTCTTGGTTTTAACTCCTAAAAATTCCAAATAACCAAAACCCAGATCAGTTTTTAACTTTGTTCAACATAAAACTCCAAACTTTCCTTTCATTCACTAAATCCTAACCAAGAACCAAGATCATTTAACATCAATTAAATCACAAAGATTAATAACCCTAAAATTGAAGCTTGACTAAGCAAGTAGATAATTAACTAATATATATCTAAAGGAGCAATAAAAGAGTTAATTAATTAACATCACATATACCATTTCATCTAATCTATATTTCTAGATCTTTACTTCATTCTTCTTGGTTTTAACTCCTAAAAATTCCAAATAACCAAAACCAAGATCAGTTTTTAACTTTGTTCAACATAAAAATCCAAACTTTCCTCTCATAAATTAAATCCTAAGAGTACCCAAATCGCAAAATGCAAGGTTTAGGGTGTTACCTTGGTCAGATTTGACGATAGTAGGGACAACTTAAGGATCAGAGAAGGGAAAGAAAGGGGTTGAATGGGATGCAAAAAGGCGCAATCAGCCAAGCGACGGCGGTGGGGTTGATTTCGGCGACTGATGAAGCGACGGTTGCTTGCAAAGAGAGGACGGTACTCTACGGTACTTGGCGGCAAAGCAAGAAGTGGACGAAGTTTGGTGGGCGGGGGATCTTCGCGTAGAGTTGAGCGATGGCAGAGGGTGGAGGAACGGCTCAATGCTGGCATTGGGGTTGATTTTGAGAGAGAGGGAGAGGGGAGAGGGCAGAGGAATGGCTGAGAGACGGCGGTGAAGTTGATTTTGAGAGAGTGGGAGAGGAATAGACGTGTATTTCAGATTTTGGGTTTTTTTGAATGCACGTGCAGTTTATGGATTATATGAGTTTACATTGAGGGTTTTAATTGTACGTGTATTGCATGGGTTGGTAGATTGACAAAACATTTACAAATGACACTAAGGCCTTCTCCCATTATAATATTAGATATATATATATATATATATATATATATATATATATATATATATATATATATTTAACACGGGGTGTTACAGATCACAAAGTTTCTACAAGCAGATTAATCATAATGGTCATTTTTAACTGGTCCGGTCCATCTTCAGGCTCCACTATAAGACATAGACCTCTCTCAAGCCCATTAGAAGTGACCAATTAGACCCAATAAGAGAGACCCAACCCATGAAGGCTGTTGGTCAAATCTTTTATCCCCAAAAAGGATAGCTTATCTCTTAAGGGAGAAATTCGAATAGGAGATAAGGAATTCATAGTCGATCCAATGGATTCATATCAATCTCCTGTACTATTTCTCGTGCCTATAAATACCCTCGCTCTCTTCAGTTAGTAGGTAATTGACAATTTCTCTCTCAAACTCTATTTCTCTCTCTTATTCTGACTTGAGCATCGAAGGGTCTGTCTCTGGGGCCACCCCTGTTGTTTCAAACTTTTTGCAGGTCCATCGACCACGTTAACAATCGTTTGATCCAGATCACAATGTTCAATCAACGATCCAGATCCAAATTCACCCTCAGGAGTTCTAACCACTTTTCACGGCAAAGATCAATGGTCAAATTTTTAGTAGTTTCCATCGAATGTTAAGTCACTATCTGTTTGCACCCACACCAAAATAAGTAGCAACATATTGGCACGTCTGTGGGAAACTACACAAATCAGACTTACCGCCATGTCACCAAGATTAAGGGGGTAGAGCGGCGGCCTCAAGATGTCGCACTAACCCTCCTCATGAACCAACTCATCATGTGGAAGATCCGATTCATTCTCAACAGCCGCCTTGACAGCGTAGTCAAGCTCCTGTCAACGGGGAGGCACCGAGGGGCTCTCGACAAAGCCATTATGAATAGCTCCGTCTGCACGACCGCATCTCAGTCCATAATTGTCACGCCCCGCTTCTCAAAAATACGGAATACGAGCACGTAATATTGGCCCTGCGAATGATTTTCATCATCCATAAACTGTTCAGGAATCTTTACAATCTCTCACAAAATAATAAGAGTTGGAAGCAAAATAATCAACCAATCATGCACAATTGAATCAAATAGATCAACAGAAATTTACTTGAAATCCAAAATATAATGTAATCTCAAAATAAATTAAGTTTGGACAGTTAATAATATACTGGGTCACATTATCCAAATACAAATAAATCCAAGTATCAAATACAATTTATTCAAGTTCAAGCAACAAATAATAATAATAATAAAGCAGGAAATCCAGTACTAATACATCATCTCGCCAATGCCATCAGGCAGACGACTATCCCGATCTACAATCAATAATTTGCAGGAGAAGGAAAAAGAAAACAAGTATCCGTTAATGCAAGTTACGGGCCACTTATAATATAGGATACAAGTACATGGGGAAAACAAACTAATAACAAATATAAAACAACAGAACAATATAGCATGGTATAAATGTGTCAACAGAAATGTTATAACTAACATAAATCAGTTGAACAAATCAAATAGCATAGTACACTAACAGATACAGATAACACGTGTCAAGTGTCAAGTGTCAGATGACATACAGACATATATACAGGTGGTAGTGTCAGATGATAGTCAGACAGATAACAGATAATCAGATAGCAGACATCAGATGAACAGATACAGATAACAGAATACAGGTGTCATGTTCTTATAAGTCGTGTGTGATTACTATCTAGGTAGCACTTCATGTGCCCCAAAAACATAACACATGGTTGCTACAACAAACAATTTCGCTTTAGATTTCGTAGGGAATCATATAGGACCGTGTAGTCAGGGTTTAGACAGACAGATATCAGATAACAGATCCAGACCGACAGATAACAGACGATCATGCAACAGATAGGACAAAGTCCCTTCCAAGTACACCCTCCCGTAGGAAGTATGTAGTTGGGTAACAGATGAGGATAACGGGCTCCCTTCTGAGTACACCCTCTCATAAAGAAGTATGTAGTCAGGAATCAGATAATCAAAATCATGCATGATCTCATAACAGATAATACATAATCAGATGGGAAACACGGGCCCCCTTCTAAGTACACATTTCTATGCTTTCCCACTACTAGATCTTTCCCTTAACCCCGGCTTGGTTACTTTTATTATGGTCCTCAAACAGGCATGAACGTGTACGAAATAGTGTCAAACTAAAATGCTATAATCAGTATTAGGTTCAGGGAAACAAATAAATATGCATAGATAATATACAGTCACATAAACAAGCAAAACAGTGTATATTCATATTCAGGACAACAAGACAGTACAGTACTATAATAGTGAATCTCATCGCTACAGAAATGAAAATTTGGATTCGTCGAAGAATCTGGAAATAGAGATCCATAAAAATACAGCGAATATAAATAAGTCATATTGTATTTCACAAAATCATAACTCAAAACTGATTTGAATCCAGAAAAACACGTTCAGTCATAAATCAGTAAAACGAATTCTCAGTCAGAAAAACAGAATTAAAACTCCTCAAATAAATCCAGGAAAAATCTGAGGTATTCCCCTATATGTCTAGAATCAAAATATAAAGTTTCATAATATTCCAGAAAAATTAGTTCAGTCATCAAAAATAAGAAAACATCAAGAAACGATACTTTGGGCAATCTGGAATTCCCAACATTGCTGTACGAAAATTGAAATATCTCGCAAGACATAAAACAAAATCCAAATCCGCTAAAGGGAGATGAAAATAGACAAGTTAACCTAAGTTTCATATTTCATAAACATTGTCCATACAGTAGAAAGAAACAGGGTGAAAATATGATTCTTTACAAAACAACGAGCAAAATACAGCAAGTATAGCTTTCATAAACAAGTAAGAAACAACGTATAAAATTCATCAACAAAATCCACCAAAATTCTGGTTAATCCCTAAATAGATATAGAAGTACTGACCAAAGTTTCAGATCAAAATAATAGGTGTAGCACAAGTATCAAAATAATTTAGTCATAAAAAGCATCACGAAACGAAATCTGGAAATGTTCTACACCTTTGTAGCAAAACAATCATATCTCACACATACGAAAACAAAATCGAGCAAGGTCAGAGGGGTTGGAAAGAAGACGAATTCCCCCTAAAACTAACGTTTTATACTGAGATTAAGATTCTGACCTTAATATGGTCTAAATTACGGATCAAGGCTGAATAGCGGCAAAACACAGATTTTTCTCAAAAACAAAAATCAACATTGATCCAACGAAACTTGTTCCAACGGCAACCAAACATGAAATCGAGTCTACCAAGTGTCCAAACATCATGAAATAGGGTAATTAACATATCTAAAACAAGTCTATCACATGGTTCTCCACAAATACCCAAATTCTCACAAAATCCCTCATACATGATCAAATCAAGAACGGGCAAAACCTAAGTTGTTTCATGTCAATATTCTGTAGTGAGACAACTATGGTCAAGTTTTCACAATAGAGACAAAACCCATCAAAGATAACACACACACGAGTTGTCTCTAGAACCCAACTACAATATACGTGGTATTTTTGACTTGTATCAAACAATGAAATTAGAGTACAAGTTACTTGCCTGAGAGACAACGACGAGAACGGCACAAAAAGCAAGAATAACTGGAACGGATTCCTGGGGCACGATCTCAACCGAACGAACAACCACAAACCACAATGAGCACACGAACGACCACGAACAAAGAACGACGAATCCCACGAACACAATAACGAGCATGTGAACACACGAAAACACAACGAACACCACCACGAACCAACCAATGAACAATGAACCAACACGCCGAACAATGAGACCCAACAACCAACTTAGCACATGCAAACCACATACGTGCAAAGAAGAGCGAGCGGGGAGCGCGCGACGACGACGACTTGCTGTTGTGCTTACTGATGCACGTGCTGTCTGCGACGGAGCAGCACAACTAGGGTGCGACGGGGTGCAATGGTCGCAGTGAGGATGGAAAGACTGTCATCGCTGTCGATGCTGCCACAGGGTGCAGCTGATGCTCGCTGCGGCTGTCTGCAGTCGTACAGGGGCGAGCGAAGGTTGGGAGAGAGTCGGGGAGCGCCGGGGGTCGCACAGAAGAACCGGAGGGAGGAGAGGGTGGTGCAGGGGAGTACCGCGGAGCTGGCATGTCGATGCTGTCGACGAGAGAGAGAGCAAGAGGACGGGGCTGGCGAGGGCTTGATGGGTGCGGCAGGGGGGCTGCCAGCTGACGACGCAGTACAGGGGGAGAAAGAACGCGACAAGGTGACGGGAGAAGGTGAAGCGGTGCATGGGATCACAGAAGATGAGAAGTCGGGGGCTTAACATATATGTGTTTGGGTTTTTAGGGTAATAATGGCTTGGGTTATTAGAGGAAAACAGGTTAGGGTTAAAAGGGGTTTCAAGTTTAGGGTGAGTTATAAACAGGGTATAGGGGTTAGGTTAATCGGTAGTTTTAAATGGGTTTTGGGTTTAATAATGGATGGGGTTTTATTGGGTTTAGCAATTGGGTTTTGGGCTAAAAATCCATTAGTAAAATAGGGTTTAATAAAAGAGTATAGAGTTTATATAAAAGATCCAATAAGAAATCAAATGGGTTGTAGGATTTTTTTTAAATTTTAAAATTCAATAAGAAAATAAAATAACAAATAAAGAGATTGTTTGTAATAAAAATGTAATTTGCAACACAAAAATAGAATTTATTTAAAACACTACCATATAGTTAGTAGATAAAAATGGATTTTTAATAACCAGTCGAAAATATCAATAATAACAATAATACCAATAACAATAATAAGAAAGTGATAAAAATAATAATGGTAATAATAATAACATAAATAATAATATTAAGAGAAATAATAATAAAAATAAGAATTGTATTTCAATATAAAATCATAGAAAATAGTTACAAACAAAATTATTGATCAAAAACAGATTTTGATAGAAGATCCAATAGTACAATCTAACAAAAGAATTTGAAAACCAGAAAAATAATTTGCGAAAATTTTTAAATACAAAAAATACACAAAAATGTATTTTTGGAAAAATAGGGGTTACAAATCCTACCCACCTGACAACAAAATTTTGTCCGCGAAATTTGCTTAGGCGGTACATAGGACAAGGCAAAAGCAAACTGGGAAAGGGTAACAAAGCAGAGGGCTAAAGGGAAAGGAACAAAGCAGTGGCAACACCAGAAAAAGAAGAGAATAACATTGAAGTCAATTGGAATGCAAGAAAGAGAACAACCAGTATCAAAAGGAAAGAATCAACACAAGATAACAAAGCAATAAGGGAGTAGATAGAATTGGAATCAAAGAGAGAATGAACAGGGAAGAATTGAATCAAATAATGAATGGGTGCATGATGGCAAAATGGAATGCAAGAAGGAAGTAACCGGCATAAAAAAATGAAGAAGAAACAGCACAAGTTGCAAAATAACAAAGCAAAGAGATAAAGAAATGGATAGAGCTGGAATCGAAGAAATGATGGATAAGGAAGAGATGAACCAAGTAATGAGTCAACAGATGAGGACAAATGCAAGGAATGGAACAAAACAAACAAGAGGATCCTGGGACCTGTGGGTTATGGGCCCACAATGCTTTCGTTGTGCTACTCTGATCGGGAAGACTCTGCCAATAGCATCCAGCGATGCCGACTGACGGACCAAGAAAAGAATGGATAGCACCAGAATCAAAGAATATGGGTACAAAAAGAATGAATTCATACCCAAGAAAAAATCAATCAAGGAGGACAACTGAAAAAGACAGAAGAATCAAGGAATCAAGGGATTGAATAAGAAGGGATAAAAAAGAATGGAACAAGACTAATATCAAGATCAATGTTGATTATGATTCATTTATGCATGCATGGTTGGTGAAATGTTAAGTAGATCCCAGATCGAGCCAAGCTTGTCTAATATATCAATCAAACTAATACATTAGCCAAACTTGGGCTCTGATACCACCAAAAACCCTATCATGTCCCGCTTCCCAAAAATACAGAATATGAGCACGTAACATTGGCCCAGCGAATGATTTTCATCATTCATAAGCTGTTTAGGAATCTTTACCACATCTCACAAAACAATCAAAGTCAGAAGCAAAATAATCAACTAATCATGCACAGTTGAATCAAATAGATCAACAGAATTTTACTTGAAATCCAAAATATAATACAATCTCAAAATAAATCTAGTCTAGACAGTTAATAATATCCTAGGTCACATTGCCCAAATACAAAAAAATCCATGTATCAAATACAATTTATTCAAGTTCTAGCAACAAATAATAATAATAATAAAGTAGAAAATCCAGCACTAATACATCATCTCGCCAATGCCATTGGGCTAGAGACCATCCTGATCTGCAATCAATAATTTAGAGGAGAAAGAAAAAGAAAACAAGCACCTGTCAATGCAAGTTACGGGCCACTTATAATGTAGGATACAACTACATGGAGAAAACTAACTAATAACAAATATAAAACAACAGAACAACATAGCATGGTATAAATGTGTCAACAAACATGTTACAACTAACATAAATCAGGAGAACAAATCCAATAGCATAGTATACTAACAGATACAGATAATATGTGTCAAGTGTCAAGTGTCAGATAGCGTACAGATAGATATACAGGTGGTAGTGTCAGATGATAGTCAGACAGATAACAGATAATCAGATAGCAGACATCAGATGAATAGATACAGATAACAAAATATAGGTTTCATGTTCTTATAAGTCTTGTGTGATTACTATCTAGGTAGCACTTCATGCGCCCCAAAAATATAACACGTGGTTGCTACCACAAACAATTTCGCTTTAGATTTCGTAGGGGATCATATAGGGCCGTGTAGTCAGGGTTCAGACAGACAGATATCAGATAACAGATTCAGACTGACAGATAACAGACGATCATGCAGCAGATAGGACTAAGTCCCCTCCAAGTACACACTCCCGTAGGAAATATGTAGTTGGGTAACAGATGAGGATGACAGGCCCCCTTCTGAGTACACCCTCTCATAAGGAAGTATGTAGTCAGGAATCAGATAATCAAAATCATGCATGATCTCATAACAGATAACAGATAATCAGATGGAAAGCACGGGCCCCTTCTAAGTACACATTTCTATGCTTTCCCACTACTAGATCTTTTCCTTAACCTCGGCTTGGTTACTTTTATTATGGTCCTCAAACAGGCATGAATATGTACAGAATAGTGTCAAACTAACATGGTATAATCAGTATTAGGTTCAGGAAAATAAATAAACATGCATAGATAATATACAATTACATAAACGAGCAAAACAGTGTATGTTCATATTCAGGACAACAAGACAGTACAGTACTAAAACATTGAATCTCGTCGCTACAGAAATGAAAATCTTGATCCGTCGAAGAATCTGGAAAATAGACATCCACATGAATCCAGCGAATGTAAATAAGTCATATCATATTTCACAAAATCATAACTCAAAACTGATTTGAATCGAGAAAAACACGTTCAGTCATAAATCAGTAAAACAAATTCTCTGTCAAAAAAACAGCATTAAAACTCCTCAAATAAATCCAGAAAAAATCTGGGGTATTCCCCTATATGTATAGAATCAAAATATAAAGTTTCATAATATTCTAGTAAAATTAGTTCAGTCATAAAAAATAAGAAAACATCAATAAACGATACTTTGGCCAATATGGAATTCCCAACACTGCTGTACGAAAACTGAAATATCTCGCAAGCCGTGAAACGAAATCCAAATCCGCTAAAGGAAGATGAAAATAGAAAAGTTAACCTAACTTTCATATTTCATAAACATTGTCCATACAGTAGAAGGAAACAGGGTGAAAATACAATTCTTTACAAAACAGCGAGCAAAATACAACAAGTATAGCTTTCATAGACAAGCATGAAAAGGTGTATAAAACTCATCAATAAAATCCACCAAAATTCTGGGTAATCCCTAAATAGATATAGAAGTACTGACCAAAGTTTCAGATCAAAATAATAGGTGTAGCACAAGTATCAAAATAATTTAGTCATCAAAAGCATCACGAAACGAAATCTGTAAATGTTCTACACCTCTGTAGCAAAACAGTCATATCTCACACATACGAAAACGAAAACAAGTAAGGTTAGAGGGGATGGAAAGAAGACGAATTCCCTTAAAACTAATGTTTTATACTGAAATTAAGATTCTGACCTTAATATGGTTTAAATTACTGATCAAGGCAGAATAGCGGCAAAACAAAGTTTTTTCTCAAAAACAAAAATCAACATAGATCCAACGAAACTTGTTCCAAACGCAACCAAACATGAAATCGAGTCTACCAAGTGTCCAAACATCATGAAATAGGGCAATTAACATATCTAAAACAAGTCTATCACATGGTTCTCCACAAATACCCAAATTCTCACAAAATCCCTTATACATGATCAAATCAAGAACGGGCAAAACCTAAGTTGTTTCATATCAGTATTGTGTCGTGAGGCAACTATGGTCAAGTTCTCACAATAGAGACAAAACCTATCTAAGATAACACACACACGTGTTGTCTCTAGAATCCAACTACCCTATAGGTGGTATTTTTGACTTGTATCAAACAAAGGAATTGGAGTACAAGTTACTTGCCTGAGAGACGACGACGAGAATGGCACAAAAACCAAGAATAACGGGACATAGAAAGCTGCATCTTTAAAAAAACACGTGCAAAAATGAATTCTATCCCAACATCGGAAATTTGAGATGGACTTGCTCTGTTGCAAAAAGCAAACCAAACACTAATTCTAGGGAATGAAAATCCAATTTGTAAACATCAATTAAGTAACATTGCATCCCCATGATAACACTAATTCTAGGGATTTAGTTTATCTCAAGTATTACCTCTTGTTACAATTTCGGAGTTTTAAAGGGATATCTATAAATTTTCCATGGTGAAAACAATATAGCTTCAAGGCTTACCGTGAGCGAGGGCGACGACACAGCAACGATATGGCAGTGGGCAGTGAAGCAAGAGGGGGAGGTGAAGCGACGGTGGGCAGCGAAATGTCGGTGTGGCAGGGGGAAGTGGCGACAGTGCGTGGCGGCAATAGTGCTGACCAATTTGTTTTTTGTGTGTGTGTGAACATTGTTAAATGTCTCATACTTAATCATTGACAACATTTTTCTTTATAGGCATCATTTAGTTATAAAACATGTGCAAGAAATCTAGCCATAAAAAATACAAACATGTAACGACATTGAGGGTGCCACCAATTTGCAGTGGCTGATCGCAACCAGTCGTGCACGTGTAAATGAATCTATATATATGACCAGAAGAAAGCTGCATCTTTAGTAATTATATACCCTTGAATTAAAATTTGTGAAGTCAGTCTCTTCTTAACTACATCTCTACCACATCCTCTTCCTTTTCCTACATATTGTGAGTATAGTAGATGAGTTATTTTGTATTGATGTCATTCCTTAGGTGTGCTAGCAATTGGTAAAGGAAATGTACAATGCTGGTTGAAATAAATCTAGTTTGTATCCAATTTGAATAGATGTAGAGCAAACAACTAAATATACCTTTAAATCCTTCACACTTGGAGTACTAAGCTTCGAGATGGCTCTCTTACCATCATACAAAACCGTAGTTTTTCCACTATGAACATCCTTCAATTCAACTTTTCTATGAAGAGAGAAGCAAAAAACAAAAAACCATAACTAATAAAATAAATAAATTCTTAAAGAAAAAAAATAATTGAACCAAATAAAAATTACAAAGATCAAGAACAGTCGGAGTACCTATCCCACTGGCCATTTATTTCGTAGATTGTCTTCATAGTTTTTGAATGAAAAATCCTGCCTTTAATCGACTTAGAATTCCCACCAAAACCAAGGAAAGCATGGCTTCTGTAAAAGTAGAGCTCTGCATCAAACCCAGAATCCTTACAGCTAACAGAGTCATTTCCGGCCCATTCAGTACCAGGAACCGGAAGAAACATTATCAGTAGATTTGGAGAGTCCATTTCGTAGTTCTCCGAGAATTTCAGTAGTCTTAGTTGCCTCTTCCCATGGATTACGGCATCAACAATTGTTCCTACAATACAACAATAAAAAAGAATTGCCTTATTAAGAGGGAAATGCATCCATACGTCTCGCAATTGGACAAGTTTCACTTCGACATATATCTGATAGAGCGTCAATGCACTTGTTTTGTTTTTCCTTCTTTTTTCATGTACACATTTTGGATTGAGTAGATTGAACTTCATGCAGTGCATTTGTGCAACAAAATTAATATTACCGTGCAACTAAAATTCAGAATGAACTTAGTGCAGTGAATGTGCTTAAACATGCATGATTTTTAGTTTTAATAGCAGAGATAACTAACATTCAGAATTTTCTGAAACTCAATATTATAGCTTACCATGGAACTTGTATAGAGAGCAAAGAGAGGAACAGGACGATGAAGGGTGGTGGATTTGATCCCAAGGGAGATTGTATTGTTGACTTATTTCGTCGCTGAATAGTTGCTGAATCATTTGATTGTCGACCTGTATATATAGATATATGCATGCGATATCAAAATTATAGATCGATGTTAATTATTTAAGATGATGCAAGAATAGCCTTACTAACATACTCAATAGACAGTTGTATTATTTTACCATTTAATTTGAAGTTCCATGACATTTCATCAATACATCCTTGTAGACAACATTTTTTGTATATATGCCTTGCCAACTTGCTAGATCTCCATTCTTGATTAAAATTTTTGTAGAAGATCTTGGAACTCCCCTAGAAAGAGCAACATATAATTGTCCATGACTAAATACATGATCCGGAAGATACACACCAATACATGGAATGGTTTGTCCTTGCGACTTGTTGATTGTCAGAGCGAAACTAAGTCGTACTGGGAATTGCTTCCTTATGAGTGTGAAGGGCATTCTTACATTTTCCGAAGGCTTAAGCGGAATTCGATGAATAAAAACTCATGTACCATAGTGATGACCAGTCACTACTTCTGCATCGATTAAATTTGGTGTGAAGTTTTTACAAATTAATCTCGTCCCATTGCAAAGACCAATTTTTGGATCAATATTTCTCAAAAGCATGATTGGAGCACATATTTTAAGTGTCAACTTATGTGGTGGAAGTCCTTCAGGCGCAATAGAATTTAGATATTCTTGCTGATATAAATTATGTGTATCATTCTCAACTGTGTCAAACGAAAAATATATTTGTTCATCTCCAGGAAATAAATGTATTATAGCATCATTAATTTGGTCTATAGATTGATTAGTTAGAGTAAGCAGAGCTCTATCAGTAATATACTTCTTGTCATGTGCATTAGAGCAAAACGAAGGGAAAATTATGTCGATCAAATTGTTTAATGAGCTTTCACCTTCCCATGGAATAACCATATCTGTTGGCACTCTAATCATTTCACTCTCAACATATGGTTCATTTCCATTGCCAATGCGCAGGAGATAGTTGGAAAAATCAGAATCTTCCTTGGCTCGCATATTTTCTGTCAACCGAACAACGATTACATCATTCCAAATTGTAGAATTAACTATACATGAGTCAATAGTTTGTGCTTTTGTACCATACTGCACAACTGGAAGAATTTGTCGAAAATCTCCACCTAAAATCATAACTTTTCCTCCAAATGGCAATTCACTACCAATTATATCTTTCATTGTCATGTTTAAAGCCTCAAAAGCATGACGATGTGTCATTGTTGCTTCATCCCAAATGATAGCACTTGAGAGACGTAAAAGTTTGGCCTCATCAGATTGGATAGAGATCATACATGATGAAGTGGAACATAACTTTATAGGAATCTTGAATCTAGAATGTGCTGTACGACCTCTAGGCATCATTAAAGAAGCTATTCCAGAGGATGTCGTTGCTAATACTATATGACCTCTATGCAGCAAAAAAGATAAAATACACCGATAAAGAAATGTCTTCCCAGCACCTCCAGGACCATCAACAAAAAAGACTTTACTTTCCCAATTAATAGCTGCTTCTGTGATAAGATTGAATGCATACTTCTGTTTCACATTAAGTTTTTCAACTGAGGATAAATCTTCATCAGAAATAGGTATTGACTTCTTATCTTCTATCAATTGCGGGATATCGACCTCTTCATTAACATTGATTGCAGGTAAGTCATAATCATCGATGCTCTTGCCATACTGGTTTAAGAGACCGTTGAGCTCTTTCAGCAATCGTACTTCACATAATCCACTGAGGTTGCTTGCAGATGAATAATCCTCAGACATAAATGATTTGAATTGGTCCCAGAGTTGCCTTACTCCAACTGGCTCGCAATATATCAATAGTATTGTAAAAAGTCTTCTCAGAGCCGATAGCATATGAGTATTGGATGCTTCTAAAAGACAACTGTTGATGCTATTATCGCTCTCCAACTAACCCAACACCTCAGCCACTTGCTTAAATGTTGGATATCTAATCTCATTTATTGTAAGCAGGTGGTCAAACGATATTGGACCTCTAACATGATTTAACAACATCCTTAAATAGAAGCGATCCTTTTCTCGAGGAGAAATGGCATATATCCTGCCGATTTAACGAATATTATTTTATCTTTTGCTCCATTTTTGTTCTTTGTTCTTCCACCTAAATACGTAGATGTTATCAATAATTAAAAAGCTATCAGATATTATAATTTGTTCCTTTCATAACTAAAAGCACGAACGTTACCAGTAAGGATATATTCTAAGAAGACTAAGTGAGTTATCCAAAATGTTTTGATAATTCATACCTATAATGCTCTAGAAACTCCCTTACAAATATTGTCTTGCTTTAGAATCTTCATCATTTTTTGTAAAGAACTCTGTTAACATTGTTCTTTGCATTTGATCATCCCGCAAGTACATTCTCTATAGACTGATGAGCATAACACAAAACATGTTGCCTATTCGGCAAGTGAATTTGCAATGAGAGAATTGATGGATACATTCGAGTCATAGGAAAATCAAAGATTTTTCAGGCTGCTTCTTGCAGGCATATCCAACGGGCATCAACATATTGTAATATTTCATCTGCAGCATCACCAGGTCGGATTTGAAAAGACACGATCGGGTCCTTTGTAAACATACTTGTAGGTATACTTAACAGAAATTATACTCGAACAAATTCCAATATTAATATGGCAATTATATTTTTTCAAAAGAAAGGGGTTGTAAGGAACCACCCATCTATTATCGATCAACTAATTCGAGTTTTCCCTTCGAGAGATAAATCGACCAGTATCTCGTCGACGATATACATGATATAAGTTCTCTCCTTGCAAAGTTGTTGGAGCAAACTGTTTGGGATAATCTTTTTTTCATTTTCCATCTTTCATGCAAGTTGATTTAGGATTCAACTGCCCGCAAGGTCCATGAATCATATGTCTCAATACTGTTTCATATAGTTCAGGTTCTGCTTCCCGATCTGGAATTTCTGCTCTTACTATCACATTATAATCATTTGCAGAAATAATTTTATCTCTAGCATCAAGAATGATTAAAATGTGAGCATGGAGCAATCCACGCTTCTGAAATTCAATGACATGTACATGTGTAATGACTCTCCCAAGTACTCCTCTATCAAATATATCTTTCTTAAACTCTTCAAGTTTAGAATGAAAGATTCTTGTTGTTAAATCTGGTCTGTCCTATGGAAGCTGTCCAGGTAGTAATTCACTGGAAATTTCAATCCATGTCGGATTGCACGTCATAGTAATAAATAAGTCAGGTTTGCCATATTTTTGCACCAAAGCCATTGCATTTTGATATCTCTGGTACATATTTCGGGGAGTTCTGACATAAGATGCAGGTAGCAAACTTCTATGACCCACATTTCCTAGAAAATAACAAATAATGGAAAATTTAAGGCATTTACGTAGAAATTATTTTTCATAGCATAGGAATTATATACAAAGGATATGTAATTTACCTGTAATTGTTTCACCTGCATCTTGTGCATCCTATAACCCTTGGTACATTTCAGCACGTATTTCATGTTGATGATCGCGAACCCAACGCAATCTCTGTGCGGCAATTTTAACATAGTTGTCTACTAAAAACTGTTTTAGTAATTGCCCACCACGAAGAAAAACAGATGTGTCATTTTAACGAATCTAGCGACAAATATATTACACAATTATTGATAGATAGGTTGATTAATGATTAGGAACAAATATAAAATAAAATAATCAGCTACAGTCAGTACCTTGAAGTCAAAATGCATAATACTCTCTAGAAGACACTTTTCGTCCGTTATTATGAATGTAGATATCCCAACCATGACCCCCGTAAGGTAATAAAAGAGGATACTGAAGAGGATCATAATACCCAGCAGTATCTGAAACATTGTGAAGTTAGTTGGAATAAGTTTCGACAACAATTTCTCTTTCATGGCAATCATAAGGATTATCCCCGGGAACCCACACTGCAGCAACTTGTGAAGAAGTAGGCAAATGATATTGTCCTTCATGGTTTGGTATTTTCTTAAGTATTAATTTGCAATTGTCGAGATCAGAGCGTCGTGAAAGGCACCGCAAATTATGGATATATGGATTATGTACATGAAGAATTTGCTGAAGCTTTTCCACAACTGGTTTACTCACCAAATCACTTTCCATTAATCTATTATCAAGTTCATGTTCGGTATCATATATATACAATTGCATATATCGAGGCTAGAATTATTATGTGGAATAAGACTACCAATCTTATGGTATATGGCACCCTAAGCCCGGAAAGTGTAAACACCCATTCTATTATTCAAAAATCTGTCATTAAGGTTTACCCCGATGGAAGTAAATGCGATGATATGATTGTAAGTAAGTATATGTTGTCTAAAATTTCTTCCTTCTTCGGACTGATCAAGATAAATGCTCATCAATTCAGGAGTAACTGTTATTCTCGGCAATTGCACTTTGCCTTTTTGACAACACAAATCAGCTGATTCATGAAAAAATAATTTTCCCGCATAGTGCGGGCACCTTCTTGCGGGTGGTAGATGAAATTGTTGACAGCTAAATGAGTCAACATGGTTTCTTGCAGAATTATGATGCCTCATAATAGTTCGAACTCTTCTTGGCACTTGATTATTTCCGGTTGTTCCTATGTAATTTTTTAGAAATATGACAACAATTGGGAAGAAGGGAAAACAGTAGTGGTAAAATAAAATGCGGTATTAAGTCATAGCTTCATTCACAACAGAAGTTTCTTCATTGTTGTCTGTATTAGCCACAAACACACCTAATTAAATAACAGTATTGATACAATGATTTAATGATCAGAAAATTCGTAGTAGTGGTAGAAATGTTTCATGTTTATTATCATTACAACTAAGAAATCAAACGCTAGAGACATAAGGTGTACGGTTAAAGTGCATAAAACTCGGTAGTCTTAAGGAAAATAAAGGGCAGTGTTAAATCATACCTTCATTCGTAATAGAATTATTTTCATTGATGTCTGTATTAGTAAATTGTAACGCAGCACTATCCAGATCATTATCATCAACCCTTCGTACTACTTCATAAGATAAAAATAGTTATGAGTGAAGACAGGATGAGAAGATTAAGTGAATTATGGAAACTGTTTTGATAGTTGATACCTTTGTTTAATGTAGAGTGTCCATTAGCTCTTCGATCCCTTCGATATTGGCAAAGTCTCTCCCTACGTTCAGCTACTTGCTGTTCGTTCATTATTGATATTCGACTCTGCATATTTTGTTGATTTCTCGATCTTTCATCAGCCAATTGTTACGCATTCATATTGGAGCTCCGATTTCTTTGATATTGTCTATGCCTCTCTCTTTGTTCAGCTAATTGATCTTCGAACATCGATAATCGTCGATTTCTAACATATTCTCGTCGTCTTCGTCTAAACTCTTCCAATTGTACTGCAGTCCTGTTGGCTGTTGTAGGTGGTAGATGAAATTGTTGGCAGTGAAATGAGTCAACATGATTTCTTGCAGAATTACAGTGCCTCATAATAGTTCGAACTCTTCTTGGAACTGGTTTATTTCCGGTTGTTCTTGTGTTAAATGTTTAGAAATATGACATAGTTCAGAAGAAGGAAAAAACAGTATTGGTAAAATAAAATGCGGAATTAATTCATACCTTCATTCACAACATAAGTTTCTTCACTGTTGTCTGTATTAGCCACAAACACACATAATTAAATAACAGTAGTGAAATAATGATTTAATGATAAGAAAATTCGTAGTAGTGGTAGAAATGTTGCATGTTTATTATTATTACAACTAAAAAATCTTAAGGAAAATAAAGTGCGGTGTTAAATCATACCTTCATTCATAACAGAATTATTTACATTGATGTTTGTATTAGTAAATTGTAATGCAGCACTATCCAGATCATTATCATCAACCCTTCGTACTACCTCATAACATAAAAATAATTATGAGTAAGGACATATGATGAGAAGATTAAGTGAAATATGGAAAATGTTTTGATAATTGATACCTTCGCTTAATGTAGAGTTTCCATTAGCTCTTCGATCACTTCGATATTGGTGAAGACGCTTTCCACGTTCACCTATTTGTTCGTTCATTATAGATATTCGACTCTGCATATTTTGTTCATTTTTCGATCTTTTATCAGCCAATTGTTGTGCGTTCATATTGGAGCGCCAATTTCTTTGATACTGTCTATGCCTTTCTCTTTGTTCAGCTATTTGATCTTCAGACATCGATAATCGTCAATTTCTAGCATAATCTCGTTGTCTTCGTCTTAACTCTTCCAATTGTATTGCAGTCATGTTGACTCTTCTATTTATTTGATATTGTCTACGTCTCTCTCTGCATTCATCAACTTGTAGAGTTTCTGATATTTGAGGTATTTCAGTTGATGGTTGAATTTCCCGCTTACATGGCAAATCTCCTTCGTTTACTATTGTTATGCCAATCAATTTGTCCATTTTTCTTGATAGAAACAATGTGAACTAAAAAGTTAGCTTTATTATTGAACGGAAAAAACCATAAGTTGGTATAAATAAAAATTATAGAATGTGAAAAATTACCATGGACGTAGCAAATGATCAGTAGCATTGAGAACGGGGGGAAAAAATGAACATATCTATAATCTCTAATATCTAATATTTAATCTCTAATGTAATTGCTATTCTCTAATAGTTTGTGCTTTAACAATGAAGATCACTATGGGCAAAGCAACTAATCAGTATAATTGAGAAATGAAAAAATAGAAATGAACGCTTGAATGAGGGTTATAAATGAAATACACCAGATTTTTTTTTCCCTTGAAGACATTTTAAATACACCTAAAGGAGTAATAAAAGAGTTAATGGATCTACAGTAGATGTGCTCTGCATTAAATAGTATATCCATATATCATCACTAATCAAAAACCAAGATCATTTAACATCATTTGAATCACAAAGATTAATAACCCTAAAATTCAAGCTTGACTAAGCAAGTAGATAATTAACTAATATATATCTAAAGGAGCAATAAAAGAGTTAATTAATTAAAATCACATATTCCATTTCATCTAATCTATATTTCTAGATCTTTACTTCATTCTTCTTGGTTTTAACTCCTAAAAATTCCAAATAACCAAAACCCAGATCAGTTTTTAACTTTGTTCAACATAAAACTCCAAACTTTCCTTTCATTCACTAAATCCTAACCAAGAACCAAGATCATTTAACATCAATTAAATCACAAAGATTAATAACCCTAAAATTGAAGCTTGACTAAGCAAGTAGATAATTAACTAATATATATCTAAAGGAGCAATAAAAGAGTTAATTAATTAATATCACATATACCATTTCATCTAATCTATATTTCTAGATCTTTACTTCATTATTCTTGGTTTTAACTCCTAAAAATTCCAAATAACCAAAACCAAGATCAGTTTTTAACTTTGTTCAACATAAAAATCCAAACTTTCCTCTCATTCATTAAATCCTAAGAGTACCCAAATCGCAAAATGCAAGGTTTAGGGTGTTACCTTGGTCAGATTTGACGATAGTAGGGACAACTTAAGGATCAGAGAAGGGAAAGAAAGGGGTTGAATGGGATGCAAAGAGGCGCAATCAGCCAAGCAACGGCGGTGGGGTTGATTTCGGCGACTGATGAAGCGACGGTTGCTTGCAAAGAGAGGACGGTACTCTACGGTACTTGGCGGCAAACCAAGAAGTTGACGAAGTTTGGTGGGCGGGGTATCTTCGCGTAGAGTTGAGCGATGGCAGAGGGTGGAGGAACGGCTCAATGCTGGCATTGGGGTTGATTTTGAGAGAGAGGGAGAGGGGAGAGGGCAGAGGAATGGCGGACAGACGGCGGTGAAGTTGATTTTGAGAGAGAGGGAAAGGAATAGACGTGTATTTCAGATTTTGGGTTTTTTTGAATGCACGTGCAGTTTACGGATTATATGAGTTTACATTGAGGGTTTTAATTGTACGTGTATTGCATGGGTTGGTAGATTGACAAAACATTTACAAATGACACTAAGGCCTTCTCCCATTATAATATTAGATATATATATATATATATATATATATATAAATATAGGGAAAGCTTCGGTTGAGCACTACTCTAGTGCTCACCGCGTGAACACTAGGCCTTCGGGCGTTCATATCGAAAATCCGAACCGTTCATATTGATCTACACATCTAAATTAGTCTAAATATGTAAAATCAAATCATTTGAAATTCATTTGCCCATTCATTGAAGTGTTACAAAATTGTATGGCTGAAAATCATTGTTTTTATAGTCACATGATGGATGGGCAAATGAATTTCAAATGATTTGATTTTAAATATTTAGACTAATTTAGATGTGTAGATCAATGTGAACGGTTCGGATTTTCGATATGAACGCCCGAAGGCCTAGTTTTCACGCGGTGAGCACTAGAGTAGTGCTCAACCGAAGCTTTCCCTATATATATATATATATATATATATATATATATATATATATATATATATATTTAACACGGGGTGTTACAGATCACAAAGTTTCTACAAGCAGATTAATCATAATGGTCATTTTTAACTGGTCCGGTCCATCTTCAGGCTCCACTATAAGACATAGACCTCTCTCAAGCCCATTAGAAGTGACCAATTAGACCCAATAAGAGAGACCCAACCCATGAAGGCTGTTGGTCAAATCTTTTATCCCCAAAAAGGATAGCTTATCTCTTAAAGGGGAAATTCGAATAGGAGATAAGGAATTCATAGTCGATCCAATGGATTCATATCAATCTCCTGTACTATTTCTCGTGCCTATAAATACCCTCGCCCTCTTCAGTTAGTAGGTAATTGACAATTTCTCTCTCAAACTCTATTTCTCTCTCTTATTCTGACTTGAGCATCGAAGGGTCTGTCTCTGGGGCCACCCCTGTTGTTTCAAACTTTTTGCAGGTCCATCGGCCACGTTAACAATCGTTTGATCCATATCACAATGTTCAATCAACGATCCAGATCCAAATTCACCCTCAGGAGTTCTAACCACTTTTCACGGCAATGATCAATGGTCAAATTTTTAGTAGTTTCCATCGAATGTTAAGTCACTATCTGTTTGCACCCACACCAAAATAAGTAGCAACATATTGGCACGTCTGTGGGAAACTACACAAATCAGACTTACCGCCATGTCACCAAGATTAAGGGGGTAGAGCGGCGGCCTCAAGATGTCGCACTAACCCTCCTCATGAACCAACTCATCATGTGGAAGATCCGATTCATTCTCAACAGCCTCCTTGACAGCGTAGTCAAGCTCCTGTCAACGGGGAGGCACCGAGGGGCTCTCGACAAAGCCATTATGAATAGCTCCGTCTGCACGACCGCATCTCAGTCCATAATTGTCACGCCCCGCTTCTCAAAAATACGGAATACGAGCACATAATATTGGCCCTGCGAATGATTTTCATCATCCATAAACTGTTCAGGAATCTTTACAATATCTCACAAAATAATAAGAGTCGGAAGCAAAATAATCAACCAATCATGCACAATTGAATCAAATAGATCAACAGAAATTTACTTGAAATCCAAAATATAATGTAATCTCAAAATAAATTAAGTTTGGACAGTCAAACTAAAATGCTATAATCAGTATTAGGTTCAGGGAAACAAATAAATATGCATAGATAATATACAGTCACATAAACAAGCAAAACAGTGTATATTCATATTCAGGACAACAAGACAGTACAGTACTAAAATAGTGAATCTCATCGCTACAAAAATGAAAATTTGGATTCGTCGAAGAATCTGGAAATAGAGATCCATAAAAATCCAGCGAATATAAATAAGTCATATTGTATTTCACAAAATCATAACTCAAAACTGATTTGAATCCAGAAAAACACGTTCAGTCATATATCAGTAAAACGAATTCTCAGTCAGAAAAACAGAATTAAAACTCCTCAAATAAATCCAGGAAAAATCTGAGGTATTCCCCTATATGTCTAGAATCAAAATATAAAGTTTCATAATATTCCAGAAAAATTAGTTCAGTCATCAAAAATAAGAAAACATCAAGAAACGATACTTTGGCCAATCTGGAATTCCCAACACTGCTGTACGAAAATTGAAATATCTCGCAAGCCATAAAACAAAATCCAAATCCGCTAAAGGGGGATGAAAATAGACAAGTTAACCTAAGTTTCATATTTCATAAACATTGTCCATACAGTAGAAGGAAACAGGGTGAAAATATGATTCTTTACAAAACAACGAGCAAAATACAGCAAGTATAGCTTTCATAAACAAGTAAGAAACAACGTATAAAATTCATCAACAAAATCCACCAAAATTCTGGTTAATCCCTAAATAGATATAGAAGTACTGACCAAAGTTTCAGATCAAAATAATAGGTGTAGCACAAGTATCAAAATAATTTAGTCATAAAAAGCATCACGAAACGAAATCTGGAAATGTTCTACACCTTTGTAGCAAAACAGTCATATCTCACACATACGAAAACAAAATCGAGCAAGGTCAGAGGGGTTGGAAAGAAGACGAATTCCCCCTAAAACTAACGTTTTATACTGAGATTAAGATTCTGACCTTAATATGGTCTAAATTACGGATCAAGGCTGAATAGCGGCAAAACACAGATTTTTCTCAAAAACAAAAATCAACATTGATCCAACGAAACTTGTTCCAACGGCAACCAAACATGAAATCGAGTCTACCAAGTGTCCAAACATCATGAAATAGGGTAATTAACATATCTAAAATAAGTCTATCACATGGTTCTCCACAAATACCCAAATTCTCACAAAATTCCTCATACATGATCAAATCAAGAACGGGCAAAACCTAAGTTGTTTCATGTCAATATTCTGTAGTGAGACAACTATGGTCAAGTTTTCACAATAGAGACAAAACCCATCAAAGATAACACACACACGAGTTGTCTCTAGAACCCAACTACAATATACGTGGTATTTTTGACTTGTATCAAACAATGAAATTAGAGTACAAGTTACTTGCCTGAGAGACAACGACGAGAACGGCACAAAAAGCAAGAATAACTGGAACGGATTCTTGGGGCACGATCTCAACCGAACGAACAACCACAAATCACAATGAGCACACGAACGACCACGAACAAAGAACGACGAATCCCACGAACACAATAACGAGCCTGCGAACACACGAAAACACAACGAACACCACCACGAACCAACCAATGAACAATGAACCAACACGCCGAACAATGAGACCCAACAACCAACTTAGCACATGCAAACCACATACGTGCAAAGAAGAGCGAGCGGGGAGCGCGCGACGACGACGGCTTGCTGTTGTGCTTACTGATGCACGTGCTGTCTGCGACGGAGCAGCACAACTAGGGTGCGACGGGGTGCACTGGTCGCAGTGAGGATGGAAAGACTGTCATCGCTGTCGATGCTGCCACAGGGTGCAGTTGATGCTCGCTGCGGCTGTCTGCAGTCGCACAGGGGCGAGACGAAGGATGGGAGAGAGTCGAGGAGCGCCGGGGGTCGCACAGAAGAACCGGAGGGAGGAGAGGGTGGTGCAGGGGAGTACCGCGGAGCTGGCATGTCGATGCTGTCGACGAGAGAGAGAGCAAGAGGACGGGGCTGGCGAGGGCTTGATGGGTGCGGCAGGGGGGCTGCCAGCTGACGACGCAGTACAGGGGGAGAAAGAACGCGACAAGGTGACGGGAGAAGGTGAAGCGGTGCATGGGATCGCAGAAGATGAGAAGTCGGGGGCTTAACATATATGTGTTTGGGTTTTTAGGGTAATAATGGCTTGGGTTATTAGAGGAAAACAGGTTAGGGTTAAAAGGGGTTTCAGGTTTAGGGTGAGTTATAAACAGGGTATAGGGGTTAGGTTAATCGGTAGTTTTAAATGGGTTTTGGGTTTAATAATGGATGGGGTTTTATTGGGTTTAGCAATTGGGTTTTGGGCTAAAAATCCATTAGTAAAATAGGGTTTAATAAAAGAGTATAGAGTTTATATAAAAGATCCAATAAGAAATCAAATGGGTTATAGGATTTTTTTAAAATTTTAAAATTCAATAAGAAAATAAAATAACAAATAAAGAGATTGTTTGTAATAAAAATGTAATTTGCAATACAAAAATAGAATTTATTTAAAACACTACCATATAGTTAGTAGATAAAAATGGATTTTTAATAACCAGTCGAAAATATCAATAATAACAATAATACCAATAACAATAATAAGAAAGTGATAAAAATAATAATGGTAATAATAATAACATAAATAATAATATTAAGAGAAATAATAATAAAAATAAGAATTGTATTTCAATATAAAATAATGGAAAATAGTTACAAAAAAAATTATTGATCAAAAACAGATTTTGATAGAAGATCCAATAGTACAATCTAACAAAAGAATTTGAAAACCAGAAAAATAATTTGCGAAAATTTTTAAATACAAAAAATACACAAAAATATATTTTTGGAAAAATAGGGGTTACAAATCCTACCCACCTGACAACAAAATTTTGTCCTCGAAATTTGCTTAGGCGGTACATAGGACAAGGCAAAAGCAAACTGGGAAAGGGTAACAAAGCAGAGGACTAAAGGGAAAGGAACAAAGCAGTGGCAACACCAGAAAAAGAAGAGAATAACATTGAAGTCAAATGGAATGCAAGAAAGAGAACAACCAGTATCAAAAGGAAAGAATCAACACAAGATAACAAAGCAATAAGGGAGTAGATAGAATTGGAATCAAAGAGAGAATGAACAGGGAAGAATTGAATCAAATAATGAATGAGTGCATGATGGCAAAATGGAATGCAAGAAGGAAGTAACCGGCATAAAAAAATGAAGAAGAAACAGCACAAGTTGCAAAATAACAAAGCAAAGAGATAAAGAAATGGATAGTGCTGGAATCGAAGAAATGATGGATAAGGAAGAGATGAACCAAGTAATGAGTCAACAGATGAGGACAAATGCAAGGAATGGAACAAAACAAACAAGGGGATCCTGGGACCTGTGGGTTATGGGCCCACAATGCTTTCGTTGTGCTACTCTGATCGGGAAGACTCTGCCAATAGCATCCAGCGATGCCGACTGACGGACCAAGAAAAGAATGGATAGCACCAGAATCAAAGAATATGGGTACAAAAAGAATGAATTCATACCCAAGAAAAAATCAATCAAGGAGGACAACTGAAAAAGACAGAAGAATCAAGGAATCAAGGGATTGAATAAGAAGGGATAAAAAAGAATGGAACAAGACTAATATCAAGATCAATGTTGATTATGATTCATTTATGCATGCATGGTTGGTGAAATGTTAAGTAGATCCCAGATCGAGCCAAGCTTGTCTAATATATCAATCAAACTAATACATTAGCCAAACTTGGGCTCTGATACCACCAAAAACCCTATCATGTCCCGCTTCCCAAAAATACAGAATATGAGCACGTAACATTGGCCCAGCGAATGATTTTCATCATTCATAAGCTGTTTAGGAATCTTTACCACATCTCACAAAACAATCAAAGTCGGAAGCAAAATAATCAACTAATCATGCACAGTTGAATCAAATAGATCAACAGAATTTTACTTGAAATCCAAAATATAATACAATCTCAAAATAAATCTAGTCTAGACAGTTAATAATATCCTAGGTCACATTGCCCAAATACAAAAAAATCCATGTATCAAATACAATTTATTCAAGTTCTAGCAACAAATAATAATAATAATAAAGTAGAAAATCCAGCACTAATACATCATCTCGCCAATGCCATTGGGCTAGAGACCATCCTGATCTGCAATCAATAATTTAGAGGAGAAAGAAAAAGAAAACAAGCACCTGTCAATGCAAGTTACGGGCCACTTATAATGTAGGATACAACTACATGGAGAAAACTAACTAATAACAAATATAAAACAACAGAACAACATAGCATGGTATAAATGTGTCAACAAACATGTTACAACTAACATAAATCAGGAGAACAAATCCAATAGCATAGTATACTAACAGATACAGATAATATGTGTCAAGTGTCAAGTGTCAGATAGCGTACAGATAGATATACAGGTGGTAGTGTCAGATGATAGTCAGACAGATAACAGATAATCAGATAGCAGACATCAGATGAATAGATACAGATAACAAAATATAGGTTTCATGTTCTTATAAGTCTTGTGTGATTACTATCTAGGTAGCACTTCATGCGCCCCAAAAATATAACACGTGGTTGCTACCACAAACAATTTCGCTTTAGATTTCGTAGGGGATCATATAGGGCCGTGTAGTCAGGGTTCAGACAGACAGATATCAGATAACAGATTCAGACTGACAGATAACAGACGATCATGCAGCAGATAGGACTAAGTCCCCTCCAAGTACACACTCCCGTAGGAAATATGTAGTTGGGTAACAGATGAGGATGACAGGCCCCCTTCTGAGTACACCCTCTCATAAGGAAGTATGTAGTCAGGAATCAGATAATCAAAATCATGCATGATCTCATAACAGATAACAGATAATCAGATGGAAAGCACGGGCCCCTTCTAAGTACACATTTCTATGCTTTCCCACTACTAGATCTTTTCCTTAACCTCGGCTTGGTTACTTTTATTATGGTCCTCAAACAGGCATGAATATGTACAGAATAGTGTCAAACTAACATGGTATAATCAGTATTAGGTTCAGGAAAATAAATAAACATGCATAGATAATATACAATTACATAAATGAGCAAAACAGTGAATCTCGTCGCTACAGAAATGAAAATCTTCATCCGTCGAAGAATCTGGAAAATAGACATCCACATGAATCCAGCGAATGTAAATAAGTCATATCATATTTCACAAAATCATAACTCAAAACTGATTTGAATCGAGAAAAACACGTTCAGTCATAAATCAGTAAAACAAATTCTCTGTCAAAAAAACAGCATTAAAACTCCTCAAATAAATCCAGAAAAAATCTGGGGTATTCCCCTATATGTATAGAATCAAAATATAAAGTTTCATAATATTCTAGTAAAATTAGTTCAGTCATCAAAAATAAGAAAACATCAATAAACGATACTTTGGCCAATATGGAATTCCCAACACTGCTGTACGAAAACTGAAATATCTCGCAAGCCGTGAAACGAAATCCAAATCCGCCAAAGGAAGATGAAAATAGAAAAGTTAACCTAACTTTCATATTTCATAAACATTGTCCATACAGTAGAAGGAAACAGGGTGAAAATACAATTCTTTACAAAACAGCGAGCAAAATACAACAAGTATAGCTTTCATAGACAAGCATGAAAAGGTGTATAAAACTCATCAATAAAATCCACCAAAATTCTGGGTAATCCCTAAATAGATATAGAAGTACTGACCAAAGTTTCAGATCAAAATAATAGGTGTAGCACAAGTATCAAAATAATTTAGTCATCAAAAGCATCACGAAACGAAATCTGTAAATGTTCTACACCTCTGTAGCAAAACAGTCATATCTCACACATACGAAAACGAAAACAAGTAAGGTTAGAGGGGATGGAAAGAAGACGAATTCCCTTAAAACTAATGTTTTATACTGAAATTAAGATTCTGACCTTAATATGGTTTAAATTACTGATCAAGGCAGAATAGCGGCAAAACACAGTTTTTTCTCAAAAACAAAAATCAACATAGATCCAACGAAACTTGTTCCAAACGCAACCAAACATGAAATCGAGTCTACCAAGTGTCCAAACATCATGAAATAGGGCAATTAACATATCTAAAACAAGTCTATCACATGGTTCTCCACAAATACCCAAATTCTCACAAAATCCCTTATACATGATCAAATCAAGAACGGGCAAAACCTAAGTTGTTTCATATCAGTATTGTGTCGTGAGGCAACTATGGTCAAGTTCTCACAATAGAGACAAAACCTATCTAAGATAACACACACACGTGTTGTCTCTAGAATCCAACTACCCTATAGGTGGTATTTTTGACTTGTATCAAACAAAGGAATTGGAGTACAAGTTACTTGCCTGAGAGACGACGACGAGAATGGCACGAAAACCAAGAATAAGGGGACATAGAAAGCTGCATCTTTAAAAAAACACGTGCAAAAATGAATTCTATCCCAACATCAGAAATTTGAGATGGACTTGCTCTGTTGCAAAAAGCAAACCAAACACTAATTCTAAGGAATGAAAATCCAATTTGTAAACATCAATTAAGTAACATTGCATCCCCATGATAACACTAATTCTAGGGATTTAGTTTATCTCAAGTATTACCTCTTGTTACAATTTCGGAGTTTTAAAGGGATATCTATAAATTTTCCATGGTGAAAACAATATAGCTTCAAGGCTTACCGTGAGCGAGGGCGACGACACAGCAACGATATGGCAGTGGGCAGTGAAGCAAGAGGGGGAGGTGAAGCGACGGTGGGCAGCGAAATGTTGGTGTGGCAGGGGGAAGTGGCGACAGTGCGTGGCGGCAATAGTGCTGACCAATTTGTTTTTTGTGTGTGTGTGAACATTGTTAAATGTCTCATACTTAATCATTGACAACATTTTTCTTTATAGGCATCATTTAGTTATAAAACATGTGCAAGAAATCTAGCCATAAAAAATACAAACATGTAACGACATTGAGGGTGCCACCAATTTGCAGTGGCTGATCGCAACCAGTCGTGCACGTGTAAATGAATCTATATATATGACCAGAAGAAAGCTGCATCTTTAGTAATTATATACCCTTGAATTAAAATTTGTGAAGTCAGTCTCTTCTTAACTACATCTCTACCACATCCTCTTCCTTTTCCTACATATTGTGAGTATAGTAGATGAGTTATTTCGTATTGATGTCATTCCTTAGGTGTGCTAGCAATTGGTAAAGGAAATGTACAATGCTGGTTGAAATAAATCTAGTTTGTATCCAATTTGAATAGATGTAGAGCAAACAACTAAATATACCTTTAAATCCTTCACACTTGGAGTACTAAGCTTCGAGATGGCTCTCTTACCATCATACAAAACCGTAGTTTTTCCACTATGAACATCCTTCAATTCAACTTTTCTATGAAGAGAGAAGCAAAAAACAAAAAACCATAACTAATAAAATAAATAAATTCTTAAAGAAAAAAAATAATTGAACCAAATAAAAATTACAAAGATCAAGAACAGTCGGAGTACCTATCCCACTGGCCATTTATTTCGTAGATTGTCTTCATAGTTTTTGAATGAAAAATCCTGCCTTTAATCGACTTAGAATTCCCACCAAAACCAAGGAAAGCATGGCTTCTGTAAAAGTAGAGCTCTGCATCAAACCCAGAATCCTTGCAGCTAACAGAGTCATTTCCGGCCCATTCAGTACCAGGAACCGGAAGAAACATTATCAGTAGATTTGGCGAGTCCATTTCGTAGTTCTCCGAGAATTTCAGTAGTCTTAGTTGCCTCTTCCCATGGATTACGGCATCAACAATTGTTCCTACAATACAACAATAAAAAAGAATTGCTTTATTAAGAGGGAAATGCATCCATACGTCTCGCAATTGGACAAGTTTCACTTCGACATATATCTGATAGAGCGTCAATGCACTTGTTTTGTTTTTCCTTCTTTTTTCATGTACACATTTTGGATTGAGTAGATTGAACTTCATGCAGTGCATTTGTGCAACAAAATTAATATTACCGTGCAACTAAAATTCAGAATGAACTTAGTGCAGTGAATGTGCTTAAACATGCATGATTTTTAGTTTTAATAGCAGAGATAACTAACATTCAGAATTTTCTGAAACTCAATATTATAGCTTACCATGGAACTTGTATAGAGAGCAAAGAGAGGAACAGGATGATGAAGGGTGGTGGATTTGATCCCAAGGGAGATTGTATTGTTGACTTATTTCGTCGCTGAATAGTTGCTGAATCATTTGATTGTCGACCTGTATATATAGATATATGCATGCGATATCAAAATTATAGATCGATGTTAATTATTTAAGATGATGCAAGAATAGCCTTACTAACATACTCAATAGACTGTTGTATTATTTTACCATTTAATTTGAAGTTCCATGACATTTCATCAATACATCCTTGTAGACAACATTTTTTGTATATATGCCTTGCCAACTTGCTAGATCTCCATTCTTGATTAAAAATTTTGTAGAAGATCTTGGAACTCCCCTAGAAAGAGCAACATATAATTGTCCATGACTAAATACATGATCCGGAAGATACACACCAATACATGGAATGGTTTGTCCTTGCGACTTGTTGATTGTCAGAGCGAAACTAAGTCGTACTGGGAATTGCTTCCTTATGAGTGTGAAGGGCATTCTTACATTTTCCGAAGGCTTAAGCGGAATTCGATGAATAAAAACTCATGTACCATAGTGATGACCAGTCACTACTTCTGCATCGAATAAATTTGGTGTGAAGTTTTTACAAATTAATCTCGTCCCATTGCAAAGACCAATTTTTGGATCAATATTTCTCAAAATCATGATTGGAGCACATATTTTAAGTGTCAACTTATGTGGTGGAAGTCTTTCAGGCGCAATAGAATTTAGATATTCTTGCTGATATAAATTATGTGTATCATTCTCAACTGTGTCAAACGAAAAATATATTTGTTCATCTCCAGGAAATAAATGTATTATAGCATCATTAATTTGGTCTATAGATTGATTAGTTAGAGTAAGCAGAGCTCTATCAGTAATATACTTCTTGTCATGTGCATTAGAGCAAAACGAAGGGAAAATTATGTCGATCAAATTGTTTAATGAGCTTTCACCTTCCCATGGAATAACCATATCTGTTGGCACTCTAATCATTTCACTCTCAACATATGGTTCATTTCCATTGCCAATGCGTAGGAGATAGTTGGACAAATCAGAATCTTCCTTGGCTCGCATATTTTCTGTCAACCGAACAACGATTACATCATTCCAAATTGTAGAATTAACTATACATGAGTCAATAGTTTGTGCTTTTGTACCATACTGCACAACTGGAAGAATTTGTCGAAAATCTCCACCTAAAATCATAACTTTTCCTCCAAATGGCAATTCACTACCAATTATATCTTTCATTGTCATGTTTAAAGCCTCAAAAGCATGACGATGTGTCATTGTTGCTTCATCCCAAATGATAGCACTTGAGAGACGTAAAAGTTTGGCCTCATCAGATTGGATAGAGATCATACATGATGAAGTGGAACATAACTTTATAGGAATCTTGAATCTAGAATGTGTTGTACGACCTCTAGGCATCATTAAAGAAGCTATTCCAGAGGATGTCATTGCTATTACTATATGACCTCTAGGCCGCAAAAAAGATAAAATACACCGATAAAGAAATGTCTTCCCAGCACCTCTAGGACCATCAACAAAAAAGACTTTACTTTCCCAATTAATAGCTGCTTCTGTGATAAGATTGAATGCATACTTCTGTTTCACATTAAGTTTTTCAACTGAGGATAAATCTTCATCAGAAATAGGTATTGACTTCTCATCTTCTATCAATTGCGGGATATCGACCTCTTCATTAACATTGATTGCAGGTAAGTCATAATCATCGATGCTCTTGCCATACTGGTTTAAGAGACCGTTGAGCTCTTTCAGCAATCGTACTTCACATAATCCACTGAGGTTGCTTGCAGATGAATAATCCTCAGACATATATGATTTGAATTGGTCCCAGAGTTGCCTTACTCCAACTGGCTCGCAATATATCAATAGTATTGTAAAAAGTCTTCTCAGAGCCGATAGCATATGAGTATTGGATGCTTCTAAAAGACAACTGTTGATGCTATTATCGCTCTCCAACTAACCCAACTCCTCAGCCACTTGCTTAAATGTTGGATATCTAATCTCATTTATTGTAAGCAGGTGGTCAAACGATATTGGACCTCTAACATGATTTAACAACATCCTTAAATGGAAGCGATCCTTTTCTCGAGGAGAAATGACATATATCCTGCCGATTTGACGAATATTATTTTATCTTTTGCTCCATTTTTGTTCTTTGTTCTTCCACCTAAATACGTAGATGTTATCAATAATTAAAAAGTAATTAGATATTATAATTTGTTCCTTTCATAACTAAAAGCATGAACGTTACCAGTAAGGATATATTCTAAGAAGACTAAGTGAGTTATCCAAAATGTTTTGATAATTCATACCTATAATGCTCTAGAAACTCCCTTACAAATATTGTCTTGCTTCAGAATCTTCATTATTTTTTGTAAAGAACTCTGTTAACATTGTTTTTTGCATTTGATCATCCCGCAAGTACATTCTCTATGGACTGATGAGCATAACACAAAACATGTTGCCTATTCGGCAAGTGAATTTGCAATGAGAGAATTGATGGATACATTCGAGTCATAGGAAAATCAAAGATTTTTCAGGCTGCTTCTTGCAGGCATATCCAACGGGCATCAACATATTGTAATATTTCATCTGCAGCATCACCAGGTCGGATTTGAAAAGACACGATCGGGTCCTTTGTAAACATACTTGTAGGTATACTTAACAGAAATTATACTCGAACAAATTCCAATATTAATATGGCAATTATATTTTTTCAAAAGAAAGGGGTTGTAAGGAACCACCCATCTATTATCGATCAACTAATTCGAGTTTTCCCTTCGAGAGATAAATCGACCAGTATCTCGTCGACGATATACATGATATAAGTTCTCTCCTTGCAAAGTTGTTTGAGCAAACTGTTTGGGATAATCTTTTTTTCATTTTCCATCTTTCATGCAAGTTGATTTAGGATTCAACTGCCCGCAAGGTCCATGAATCATATGTCTCAATACTGTTTCATATAGTTCAGGTTCCGCTTCCCGATCTGGAATTTCTGCTCTTACTATCACATTATAATCATTTGCAGAAATAATTTTATCTCTAGCATCAAGAATGATTAAAATGTAAGCATGGAGCAATCCACGCTTCTGAAATTCAATGACATGTACATGTGTAATGACTCTCCCAAGTACTCCTCTGTCAAATATATCTTTCTTAAACTCTTCAAGTTTAGAATGAAAGATTCTTGTTGTTAAATCTGGTCTGTCCTATGGAAGCTGTCCAGGTAGTAATTCACTGGAAATTTCAATCCATGTCGGATTGCACGTCATAGTAATAAATAAGTCAGGTTTGCCATATTTTTGCACCAAAGCCATTGCATTTTGATATCTCTGGTACATATTTCGGGGAGTTCTGACATAAGATGCAGGTAGCAAACTTCTATGACCCACATTTCCTAGAAAATAACAAATAATGGAAAATTTAAGGCATTTACGTAGAAATTATTTTTCATAGCATAGGAATTATATACAAAGGATATGTAATTTACCTGTAATTGTTTCACCTGCATCTTGTGCATCCTATAACCCTTGGTACATTTCAGCACGTATTTCATGTTGATGATCGCGAACCCAACGCAATCTCTGTGCGGCAATTTTAACATAGTTGTCTACTAAAAACTGTTTTAGTAATTGCCCACCACGAAGAAAAACAGATGTGTCATTTTCACGAATCTAGCGACAAATATATTACACAATTATTGATAGATAGGTTGATTAATGATTAGGAACAAATATAAAATAAAATAATCAGCTACAGTCAGTACCTTGAAGTCAAAATGCATAATACTCTCTAGAAGACACTTTTCGTCCGTTATTATGAATGTAGATATCCCAACCATGACCCCCGTAAGGTAATAAAAGAGGATACTGAAGAGGATCATAATACCCAGCAGTATCTGAAACATTGTGAAGTTAGTTGGAATAAGTTTCGACAACAATTTCTCTTTCATGGCAATCATAAGGATTATCCCCGGGAACCCACACTGCAGCAACTTGTGAAGAAGTAGGCAAATGATATTGTCCTTCATGGTTTGGTATTTTCTTAAGTATTAATTTGCAATTGTCGAGATCAGAGCGTCGTGAAAGGCACCGCAAATTATGGATATATGGATTATGTACATGAAGAATTTGCTGAAGCTTTTCCACAACTGGTTTACTCACCAAATCACTTTCCATTAATCTATTATCAAGTTCATGTTCGGTATCATATATATACAATTGCATATATCGAGGCTAGAATTATTATGTGGAATAAGACTACCAATCTTATGGTATATGGCACCCTAAGCCCGGAAAGTGTAAACACCCATTCTATTATTCAAAAATCTGTCATTAAGGTTTACCCCGATGGAAGTAAATGCGATGATATGATTGTAAGTAAGTATATGTTGTCTAAAATTTCTTCCTTCTTCGGACTGATCAAGATAAATGCTCATCAATTCAGGAGTAACTGTTATTCTCGGCAATTGCACTTTGCCTTTTTGACAACACAAATCAGCTGATTCATGAAAAAATAATTTTCCCGCATAGTGCGGGCACCTTCTTGCGGGTGGTAGATGAAATTGTTGACAGCTAAATGAGTCAACATGGTTTCTTGCAGAATTATGATGCCTCATAATAGTTCGAACTCTTCTTGGCACTTGATTATTTCCGGTTGTTCCTATGTAATTTTTTAGAAATATGACAACAATTGGGAAGAAGGGAAAACAGTAGTGGTAAAATAAAATGCGGTATTAAGTCATAGCTTCATTCACAACAGAAGTTTCTTCATTGTTGTCTGTATTAGCCACAAACACACCTAATTAAATAACAGTATTGATACAATGATTTAATGATCAGAAAATTCGTAGTAGTGGTAGAAATGTTTCATGTTTATTATTATTACAACTAAGAAATCAAACGCTAGAGACATAAGGTGTACGGTTAAAGTGCATAAAACTCGGTAGTCTTAAGGAAAATAAAGGGCAGTGTTAAATCATACCTTCATTCGTAATAGAATTATTTTCATTGATGTCTGTATTAGTAAATTGTAACGCAACACTATCCAGATCATTATCATCAACCCTTCGTACTACTTCATAAGATAAAAATAGTTATGAGTGAAGACAGGATGAGAAGATTAAGTGAATTATGGAAACTGTTTTGATAGTTGATACCTTTGTTTAATGTAGAGTGTCCATTAGCTCTTCGATCCCTTCGATATTGGCAAAGTCTCTCCCTACGTTCAGCTACTTGCTGTTCGTTCATTATTGATATTCGACTCTGCATATTTTGTTGATTTCTCGATCTTTCATCAGCCAATTGTTACGCATTCATATTGGAGCTCCGATTTCTTTGATATTGTCTATGCCTCTCTCTTTGTTCAGCTAATTGATCTTCGAACATCGATAATCGTCGATTTCTAACATATTCTCGTCGTCTTCGTCTAAACTCTTCCAATTGTACCGCAGTCCTGTTGGCTGTTGTAGGTGGTAGATGAAATTGTTGGCAGTGAAATGAGTCAACATGATTTCTTGCAGAATTACAGTGCCTCATAATAGTTCGAACTCTTCTTGGAACTGGTTTATTTCCGGTTGTTCTTGTGTTAAATGTTTAGAAATATGACATAGTTCAGAAGAAGGAAAAAACAGTATTGGTAAAATAAAATGCGGAATCAATTCATACCTTCATTCACAACAGAAGTTTCTTCACTGTTGTCTGTATTAGCCCCAAACACACATAATTAAATAACAGTATTGAAATAATGATTTAATGATAAGAAAATTCGTAGTAGTGGTAGAAATATTGCATGTTTATTATTATTACAACTAAAAAATCTTAAGGAAAATAAAGTGCGGTGTTAAATCATACCTTCATTCACAATAGAATTATTTACATTGATGTTTGTATTAGTAAATTGTAACGCAGCACTATCCAGATCATTATCATCAACCCTTCGTACTACCTCATAACATAAAAATAATTATGAGTAAGGACATATGATGAGAAGATTAAGTGAAATATGGAAAATGTTTTGATAATTGATACCTTCGCTTAATGTAGAGTTTCCATTAGCTCTTCGATCACTTCGATATTGGTGAAGACGCTCTCCACGTTCACCTATTTGTTCGTTCATTATAGATATTCGACTCTGCATATTTTGTTCATTTTTCGATCTTTTATCAGCCAATTTTTGTGCGTTCATATTGGAGCGCCAATTTCTTTGATACTGTCTATGCCTTTCTCTTTGTTCAGCTATTTGATCTTCAGACATCGATAATCGTCAATTTCTAGCATAGTCTCGTTGTCTTCGTCTTAACTCTTCCAATTGTATTGCAGTCATGTTGACTCTTCTATTTATTTGATATTGTCTACGTCTCTCTCTGCATTCATCAACTTGTAGAGTTTCTGATATTTGAGGTGTTTCAGTTGATGGTTGAATTTCCCGCTTACATGGCAAATCTCCTTCGTTTACTATTGTTATGCCAATCAATTTGTCCATTTTTCTTGATAGAAACAATGTGAACTAAAAAGTTAGCTTTATTATTGAACGGAAAAAATCATAAGTTGGTATAAATAAAAATTATAGAATGTGAAAAATTACCATGGACGTAGCAAATGATCAGTAGAATTGAGAACGGGGGGAAAAAATGAACATATCTATAATCTCTAATATCTAATATTTAATCTCTAATGTAATTGCTATTCTCTAATAGTTTGTGCTTTAACAATGAAGATCACTATGGGCAAAGCAACTAATCAGTATAATTGAGAAATGAAAAAATAGAAATGAACGCTTGAATGAGGGTTATAAATGAAATACACCAGATTTTTTTTTCCCTTGAAGACATTTTAAATACACCTAAAGGAGTAATAAAAGAGTTAATGGATCTACAGTAGATGTGCTCTGCATTAAATAGTATATCCATATATCATCACTAATCAAAAACCAAGATCATTTAACATCATTTGAATCACAAAGATTAATAACCCTAAAATTGAAGCTTGACTAAGCAAGTAGATAATTAACTAATATATATCTAAAGGAGCAATAAAAGAGTTAATTAATTAAAATCACATATTCCATTTCATCTAATCTATATTTCTAGATCTTTACTTCATTCTTCTTGGTTTTAACTCCTAAAAATTCCAAATAACCAAAACCCAGATCAGTTTTTAACTTTGTTCAACATAAAACTCCAAACTTTCCTTTCATTCACTAAATCCTAACCAAGAACCAAGATCATTTAACATCAATTAAATCACAAAGATTAATAACCCTAAAATTGAAGCTTGACTAAGCAAGTAGATAATTAACTAATATATATCTAAAGGAGCAATAAAAGAGTTAATTAATTAACATCACATATACCATTTCATCTAATCTATATTTCTATATCTTTACTTCATTCTTCTTGGTTTTAACTCCTAAAAATTCCAAATAACCAAAACCAAGATCAGTTTTTAACTTTGTTCAACATAAAAATCCAAACTTTCCTCTCATTCATTAAATCCTAAGAGTACCCAAATCGCAAAATGCAAGGTTTAGGGTGTTACCTTGGTCAGATTTGACGATAGTAGGGACAACTTAAGGATCAAAGAAGGGAAAGAAAGGGGTTGAATGGGATGCAAAGAGGCGCAATCACCCAAGCGACGACGGTGGGGTTGATTTCGGCGACTGATGAAGCGACGGTTGCTTGCAAAGAGAGGACGGTACTCTACGGTACTTGGCGGCAAAGCAAGAAGTGGACGAAGTTTGGTGGGCGGGGGATCTTCGCGTAGAGTTGAGCGATGGCAGAGGGTGGAGGAACGGCTCAATGCTGGCATTGGGGTTGATTTTGAGAGAGAGGGAGAGGGGAGAGGGCAGAGGAATGGCTGAGAGACGGCGGTGAATTTGATTTTGAGAGAGAGGGAGAGGAATAAACGTGTATTTCAGATTTTGGGTTTTTTTGATTGCACGTGCAGTTTACGGATTATATGAGTTTACATTGAGGGTTTTAATTGTACGTGTATTGCATGGGTTGGTAGATTGACAAAACATTTACAAATGACACTAAGGCCTTCTCCCATTATAATATTAGATATATATATATATATATATATATATATATATATATATATATATATATATTTAACACGGGGTGTTACAGATCACAAAGTTTCTACAAGCAGATTAATCATAATGGTCATTTTTAACTGGTCCGGTCCATCTTCATGCTCCACTATAAGACATAGACCTCTCTCAAGCCCATTAGAAGTGACCAATTAGACCCAATAAGAGAGACCCAACCCATGAAGGCTGTTGGTCAAATCTTTTATCCCCAAAAAGGATAGCTTATCTCTTAAGGGGGAAATTCGAATAGGAGATAAGGAATTCATAGTCGATCTAATGGATTCATATCAATCTCCTGTACTATTTCTCGTGCCTATAAATACCCTCGCCCTCTTCAGTTAGTAGGTAATTGACAATTTCTCTCTCAAACTCTATTTCTCTCTCTTATTCTGACTTGAGCATCGAAGGGCCTGTCTCTGGGGCCACCCCTGTTGTTTCAAACTTTTTGCAGGTCCATCGGCCACGTTAACAATCGTTTGATCCAGATCACAATGTTCAATCAACGATCCAGATCCAAATTCACCCTCAGGAGTTCTAACCACTTTTCACGGCAAAGATCAATGGTCAAATTTTTAGTAGTTTCCATCGAATGTTAAGTCACTATCTGTTTGCACCCACACCAAAATAAGTAGCAACATATTGGCACGTCTGTGGGAAACTACACAAATCAGACTTACCGCCATGTCACCAAGATTAAGGGGGTAGAGCGGCGGCCTCAAGATGTCGCACTAACCCTCCTCATGAACCAACTCATCATGTGGAAGATCCGATTCATTCTCAACAGCCGCCTTGACAGCGTAGTCAAGCTCCTGTCAACGGGGAGGCACCGAGGGGCTCTCGACAAAGCCATTATGAATAGCTCTGTCTGCACGACCGCATCTCAGTCCATAATTGTCACGCCCCGCTTCTCAAAAATATGGAATACGAGCACGTAATATTGGCCCTACGAATGATTTTCATCATCCATAAACTGTTCAGGAATCTTTACAATATCTCACAAAATAATAAGAGTCGGAAGCAAAATAATCAACCAATCATGCACAATTGAATCAAATAGATCAACAGAAATTTACTTGAAATCCAAAATATAATGTAATCTCAAAATAAATTAAGTTTGGACAGTTAATAATATACTGGGTCACATTACCCAAATACAAATAAATCCAAGTATCAAATACAATTTATTCAAGTTCAAACAACAAATAATAATAATAATAAAGCAGGAAATCCAGCACTAATACATCATCTCGCCAATGCCATCAGGCAGACGACTATCCCGATCTACAATCAATAATTTGCAGGAGAAGGAAAAAGAAAACAAGTATCCGTTAATGCAAGTTACGGGCCACTTATAATATAGGATACAAGTACATGGGGAAAACAAACTAATAACAAATATAAAACAACAGAACAATATAGCACGGTATAAATGTGTCAACAGAAATGTTATAACTAACATAAATCAGTTGAACAAATCAAATAGCATAGTACACTAACAGATACAGATAACACGTGTCAAGTGTCAAGTGTCAGATGACATACAGACATATATACAGGTGGTAGTGTCAGATGATAGTCAGACAGATAACAGATAATCAGATAGCAGACATCAGATGAACAGATACAGATAACAGAATACAGGTGTTATGTTCTTATAAGTCGTGTGTGATTACTATCTAGGTAGCACTTCATGTGCCCCAAAAACATAACACATGGTTGCTACAACAAACAATTTCGCTTTAGATTTCGTAGGGAATCATATAGGACTGTGTAGTCAGGGTTTAGACAGACAGATATCAGATAACAGATCCAGACCGACAGATAACAGACGATCATGCAACAGATAGGACAAAGTTCCTTCCAAGTACACCCTCCCGTAGGAAGTATGTAGATGGGTAACAGATGAGGATAACGGGCTCCCTTCTGAGTACACCCTCTCATAAAGAAGTATGTAGTCAGGAATCAGATAATCAAAATCATGCATGATCTCATAACAGATAATACATAATCAGATGGGAAACACGGGCCCCCTTCTAAGTACACATTTCTATGCTTTCCCACTACTAGATCTTTTCCTTAACCCCGGCTTGGTTACTTTTATTATGGTCCTCAAACAGGCATGAACGTGTACGAAATAGTGTCAAACTAAAATGCTATAATCAGTATTAGGTTCAGGGAAACAAATAAATATGCATAGATAATATACAGTCACATAAACAAGCAAAACAGTGTATATTCATATTCAGGACAACAAGACAGTACAGTACTAAAATAGTGAATCTCATCGCTACAGAAATGAAAATTTGGATTCGTCGAAGAATCTGGAAATAGAGATCCATAAAAATCCAGCGAATATAAATAAGTCATATCGTATTTCACAAAATCATAACTCAAAACTGATTTGAATCCAGAAAAACACGTTCAGTCATAAATCAGTAAAACGAATTCTCAGTCAGAAAAACAGAATTAAAACTCCTCAAATAAATCCAGGAAAAATCTGAGGTATTCCCCTATATGTCTAGAATCAAAATATAAAGTTTCATAATATTCCAGAAAAATTAGTTCAGTCATCAAAAATAAGAAAACATCAAGAAACGATACTTTGGCCAATATGGAATTCCCAACACTGCTGTACGAAAACTGAAATATCTCGCAAGCCGTGAAACGAAATCCAAATCCGCCAAAGGAAGATGAAAATAGAAAAGTTAACCTAACTTTCATATTTCATAAACATTGTCCATACAGTAGAAGGAAACAGGGTGAAAATACAATTCTTTACAAAACAGCGAGCAAAATACAACAAGTATAGCTTTCATAGACAAGCATGAAAAGGTGTATAAAACTCATCAATAAAATCCACCAAAATTCTGGGTAATCCCTAAATAGATATAGAAGTACTGACCAAAGTTTCAGATCAAAATAATAGGTGTAGCACAAGTATCAAAATAATTTAGTCATCAAAAGCATCACGAAACGAAATCTGTAAATGTTCTACACCTCTGTAGCAAAACAGTCATATCTCACACATACGAAAACGAAAACAAGTAAGGTTAGAGGGGATGGAAAGAAGACGAATTCCCTTAAAACTAATGTTTTATACTGAAATTAAGATTCTGACCTTAATATGGTTTAAATTACTGATCAAGGCAGAATAGCGGCAAAACACAGTTTTTTCTCAAAAACAAAAATCAACATAGATCCAACGAAACTTGTTCCAAACGCAACCAAACATGAAATCGAGTCTACCAAGTGTCCAAACATCATGAAATAGGGCAATTAATATATCTAAAACAAGTCTATCACATGGTTCTCCACAAATACCCAAATTCTCACAAAATCCCTTATACATGATCAAATCAAGAACGGGCAAAACCTAAGTTGTTTCATATCAGTATTGTGTCGTGAGGCAACTATGGTCAAGTTCTCACAATAGAGACAAAACCTATCTAAGATAACACACACACGTGTTGTCTCTAGAATCCAACTACCCTATAGGTGGTATTTTTGACTTGTATCAAACAAAGGAATTGGAGTACAAGTTACTTGCCTGAGAGACGACGACGAGAATGGCACAAAAACCAAGAATAACGGGAATGGATTTCCGTGGCACGATCTCAACCTAACGAACAACCACAAACCACAACGAGCACATGAACGACCACGAACAAAGAACGACGAATCCCACGAACACAATAACGAGCCCGCGAACACATGAAAACTCAACGAACTCCACGACGAACCAACCAATGAACAAAGAACCAACACGCCGAACAATGAGACCTAATAACCAACTCAACACATGCAAACCACGTACGTGCAAAGAAGAGCAAGCGGGGAGACGACGGACGAATGGGGAGCGCACGACGACGACAGCTTGCTGTCGCACTCGCTGGTGCACGTGCTGTTGGCAACAGAGCAGTGCAAGTAGGGTGTGACGCGGGGGCACTGGTCGCAGCGAGGATGGACAGGCTATCTTCGGTGCCGATAAAGCCGCGGGGTGCAGCTGATGCTCGCTGCGGCTGTTTGCAGTTGCACAGGGGCGAGACGAAGGTTGGGAGGGAGTCGGGGAGCACCGAGGGGTCGCACAGGAGAACCGGAGGGAGGAGAGGGCGGTGCAGGGGAGTACCGCAGTGCTGGCATGTCGATGCTATCGACGGGAGAAAGAGCAAGAGGACGGGGCTGGCGAGGGCTTGCTGGGTGAAGCAGGGAGGCTGCCAGCTGACGACGCATTACAGGGGGAGAGAGAACGTGACAAGGTGATGGGAGAAGGTGAAGCGGCGCATGGGATCACAGAAGATGAGAAGTCGAGGGGTTAATATATAGGTGTTTGGGTTTTTAGGGTAATACGGGTTGGGTTATTAGGGGAAAACGGGTTAGGGTTAAAATGGGTTTCGGGTTTAGGGTGAGTTATAAATAGGGTATAGGGGTTAGGTTAATGGGTAGTTTTAAATGGGTTTTGGGTTTAATAATGAATGAGGTTTTATTGGGTTTAGCAATTGGGTTTTGGGCTAAAAATCCAATAGTAAAAATAGGGTTTAATAAAAGAGTATAGAGTTTATATAAAAGATCCAATAGGAAATCAAATGGGTATAGGATTTTTTTTATAAAAATTCAATAAGAAAATAAAATAACAAATAAAGAGATTGTTTATAATAAAAATGTAATTTGCAATACAAAAATAGAATTAATTTAAAACACTACCATACAATCAGTAGATAAAAATGGATTTTTAATAACCATTCGAAAATATCAATAATAACAATAATACCAATAACTATAATAAGAAAGTGATAAAAATAATAATGGTAATAATAATAACAGAAATAATAATATTAAGAGTAATAATAATAAAAATAAGAATTGTATTTCAAAATAAAATCATAGAAAATAGTTACAAAAAAAATTATTGATCTATAATAGATTTTAATAGAAGATCCAATAGTACAATCTGACAAAAGAATTTGAAAACCGGAAAAATAATTTGCAAAATTTTTTAAATACAGAAAATACACACAAATATATTTTTGGGAAAACAGGGGTTACAATAATGCTTCAACCGATTCAATGACATTGCGAGGCCCCCGAGGATCTAGAGATCTCCGCCAAATCGTCCGCGCCAGGCAATAAGGAACTGATCTACGAATCTGTTTGGACGAGAGGTGGGCCCGAACTGTGGCCTCCCACTCAGAACGTCATGTAAACCGAAATCCCAACTCTCTTAGACAGAGATCAAGGCATTTGTAACCCCCATTCTCGCAAATACATATTCATGAGTATTTTCTGTATTTTAATATTTATAAACTCAGTATTTGTTAAATTCGGCTTCGATTTTATATTAAAGAATTTATTTTCGAATAGTGGTGTACTTTAACTTTGGTTTATAATCCTAATTGATCGATTATTTATATTTGAGCCCGAAGCAAATGTGTTATTACTATTTAGATTATTTTAATGAATTTGTTAAACCCTAATTCCTATTATTATTATTATTATTATTATTATTATTATTATTATTATTATTATTATTACAATCTTATTATTATTATTATTATTTTAATGAATTTGTTAAACCCTAATTCCTAATATTATTATTATTATTATTATTATTATTATTATTATTTTAAAGTATGGACCAAGTATATTATTAATATATGATTGTTCTAATTATTTGTGTAAAGTTAATTCTCAATCCAATTGTATTCTACCAATTAATTTTATTTTTGTTGAACCCCGAAATTTTTGTACAACCCATTTAAATTTTGTATGTTGAATTCTCTAATTTATCTAGTATATTTCTATATATTTTTCTATTGGATTTAAACCCAAACCCTGTTGTTTCTCCTATTGGATATTACCCAAAAACCCAATAACACCACATCCCCATCCTAATACTTTATATAACCTACCCTACCTAACCCTAATTCCACTGTGCAACCCTAATAACCTCTCAGCCGCCAACCCCCCTATTGTTCACCCCTAACCTCCCAACTCTCTCTCCCTCGGTTTCTCCTCTATTATGAACCCAACTGACTTCCACCCTCGCCTCATCTTCCTCCTCACCTCGTCGCCCTCATCCCCGCAGCTCAGTGCATCACAGATGCCTCACCAACTCCTCATCATCTCTCCGTCGTGTCGCCCTCCTCGACGCCCTGCCTCCATCGCTCACCCTCTGCCGCTCCAATCCTCCTCGTCACCCCGTCAACTTCATCGTCGAACCCATCGCTGCCTTCATCCACGGCTGTCGCAGCCATCCTCGTCAACCACCCCGCATCTCCTCCTTCCTCTGTTTTCTCCCCGAAACAGAGCCACCATCGAACCCATCAACCTCCGTCAGCATCTTCATCCCGCTCGAGCCTCGTCTTCCCCACCGTCCAGTCCAACACCACCACTACCCTTCCCCCAGTCGTCATGCACAGCCCCGCCATCGAGCTAGTGTCCTCTCTGGATATTGCTGTTCAGTAGTTGAAGGATTGCCATTTGCTGTTTTGGAGAGTGGTTGTTGCTATTTTGTGGAGAGGGAGGATCTGCTAGTTGCTGTTGTGTGCCTCTGGCTGAGTAGTTGCTGTTGATGTGTGCTGTTTTGCTATTATCTGCTGTTCTATTGGAGGATTTGTTGTCTTGCTTCGATCGCTGAGTTGCTATTTTTGCTATTGTGCACGTAGTGCACACGTGTCATTTGGGTACGTGCGTTGTACGTGTCTTGTACGTGTTGTTGTCAAGATTCTCATCCTGTTATTCTATTATATCTGGAGTAGTATTATTGTTTTCTCATTAAAGAATTTTGTTGATCCTGCAAGTAGATCATCCTTCAGTTATCATATTGTTATACTATTCACCTTCCGTTGAGTATATTGAGGGTTTACATGAGCTAACCCAAGATATCCTTGACTTAATGTCTTTGTCTTTGATTTGAATCCTAGTCCCTATTACACATTGCATATGCATAAAATGCATGAAAATAATTAGATCCACGATACAGAGTTGTTTGATGGATTGAATCATCCCGATTGAATTTAATTTCATGAATTAAATTGCCATGATTGTAAATCGCATCGTTAAATCTTGAAATTTCATGCTAATAGCCAAATAGAACTTTTATTAAATAATTATAATGAATTATATGCTTGTATAATGAAATTCTTGCCTATTCATGTTAAATTATTTTCTGGACTGCTGTTCACTTCTTTTTGTATCAGATTTTCGAACATATTGCTGTAGTAATTTAAAAAACTTTGTAAATATGAATTTTATACCCATGAGTCTATTTTCTAGAAAATTCGACGGAATTGAATTTCGATATATAATCTTCTAGATATCTATCTTTTATTACTACTGGGTCTGGATTTCCAGAATCACAATTTCATGTGTATCAACCTGAGAAATTAGTAAATAGAACATGTTAACAGTAGAATTAAAATGTGAAATAAATTTGGATGAGACTAGACATGTGTAGGAATCACCCTTAATTTTTGTAGATTTAATTGATAAGTTTTCTGACCCAATACATATATGTGAACACAATCTATAACCTGCTACCTGAACATAAAATCTGTAAACAATAAGAATTTGAACCTAGTTTCTGTGATTTTTATATATCATGTGTATATTCGCTCGAACCGGCAGAGAGTCTAGTTTCTAGAACTTTTGACGGATCTAGATTTTTTCTTTTCTATATCAGCGGCAATATCTATTTTTGTACAGTAATGTTCTGCTGTCCAGATTATATGAATTGTGTTGATTTAATATAAATGTTTCTTACTTTTCCTGTAATTAGTGGAATTAGTCACACCTTGCATTATAAAACCTTGACAACTTCTTGCATGCTCACATAGAATCAAATAAAATATTAATCAAGCAGGGGTTTAAGGATTGACTTTAGTAGTGGACAATATGGGGATTGTACTCGGATGATGGACCCGTGTTTCCCTATATCGTAATCTTGTAATCTTGTGTTCTTGTGATCTTGTGTTCTTGTGATATTGTAGTATCTTGTGGATAAATTATCGTTATGGATGAAATATTATTATTGTAAGACCCAAGTACATGATCTATAGAGTACACCACTATAGTCTAAACGACATTGATTGTATGAATCGAACCTGTCGAATGGGACACAGTAGTACGTGCACTAGATAGGTTAATAAAATGATTAATAACCTGCACTTGAAATTTCAGGTTTGATCCTGTATACTGTCATTGATATTGACCTTGAATTGAAATTATTATTTGTTGCATGATTAAGCATAGACTCTTGACATTATTGGCAATCCTTGTTTTCGTTCTTGACATTGATCCCGTCCTATATTCTTTATATACCATGTCTTTTATTGCTCTATTTTCCTCTACTTGTTGTCCATGACTTACTCTGAGAACATTATTTTCTCTATTTTTAGATTACGAGTTTACAGGTACTAAAGGAGCGATACCAGAAGGACTTGGTGAGCAACAATTTTAGAGAATGGAGCTGGAAATTTTTCTGCTTTAATTATCTTTTGTGCTATCTTTCCTTTGAACATTGTTATTCTTATTGTACTTTGTATTCCGGGCTTGTGTATCCCGAATTTTACTTTTTCCCAGACATTGGATATTATCTGGTGAATTTATTTCATGATTATTTTTGGAGTTTATTCATTATTTATGTGGTCATTCTTTTATTGCATGGTTGCACTCACTCGTATATTGTTGAGTTAATCTTTTATAGCTTATGGATGTTGTATAAATCATTCGCTGGGGCTTCGTTACGTGCCCGTATTCCCATATTTTGGGAAGCGGGGCGTGACAGCATTCCTCTTCTCACAAGGGGCGTACTGCAATAAGAAGCCCAACTCATGAGATTCGGAAGAATCTTGAGCGGAACAAGGAGAAAGATGCTCCAGTCACTAGGGACAAATAGGAAAAGTTCAATCTTGACATCCTCCAAGCTACCCAAGGTAGTTAAGATCTGGGCTAGCCCATCAAAAAAGAATTTGCCATCTCAACTGGATCCAAGGGAAAGGATGACCAAGTCCTTTGCCGTATCCGAGAGATAGAAGATCGTCTAGAACAAATGAAGAATGAGGGGAATCTGTAATACCCCGTATTTGCAGCGAACAATCGACTGGTATACCTAGCAGTCGACTGGTAGCGAACAGTCGACTGGTATACCAAGCAATCGACTGCTACTGAGATTTGTGAAAGGATTTGAGAAATATAATCCCATATCGGGGATATACAAAAATAATTTGAGTATAAATACTATTAGCCAATGATCAAGAGTCACCAATTCGGTTAACCACCTTTTGAGAGGCAGCCTGTGGTGGGCAGTTGTACTACATAGTATCTAATTTGTATTTCTAAAAATATTAAAATTGTCTGAGTATTGGGGCGGGGCGTTACAAATGGTATCAGAGCCGACTTTCGACACACCGGGTGTATTTGATACACGGCAGGGAGATGAGTCTCCGGAATTTGCTTCGTGGGGTATTCACGGAAGTAGGCAGGGTGCTAGAAAGGGCGGTCCTACACTAGATGTGTGCCCTGTACTCAGCGAGGATGCTGATTTCTAAAGGGGGGGTGTATGTAATACCCCGTATTTGCAACGAACAGTTGACTGGTATACCTAGTAGTCGACTGGTAGCGAACAGTCGACTGCTATACCTAGAAGTCGACTGCTACTGAGATTTGTGAAAGAATTTGAGAAATATAGTCCCATATCGGGGATATACAAAAATAATTTGAGTATAAATACTATTAGCCAATGATCAAGAGTCACCAATTAGGTTAACCACCTTTTGAGAGGCAGCCTGTGGTGGGCAGTTGTACTACATAGTATCTAATTTGTATTTCTAAAAATATTAAAATTGTCTGAGTATTGGGGTGGGGCGTTACAAATGGTATCAGAGCAGATTGAGCTGATTCGCAAGAGGTTAGTTGAGGCTCAGAGTCGGCAGAAGAGTTATGCTGATACACGACGAAGAGATTTGGAGTTTGGGGTAGGGATCATCTCTAGCCTCACATGTTGCAGGTAGTTGCCTAGTGATGTAGATTTGGATGCTAGAGGCATATTTGAGATAAATTGATTATTAAGTGTTTGTGTAAAATTGTAATAACAGTTTTGAGATAAATTTATAGTTAAGATTTTTGAATTCCGCTGTGCAATGTAAGGTTTTGTTGTAATAAATGTTTGAAAATTTTTAGTGGTGTTGGTTATGTTTAATATTGTATTGAAGTGGATCGCTGGGAATGTGCCACGTATTTTCTAAGATATCTTATTAGAAATTCGGGGCGCTACAGAGATTGGTATCAGAGCCGACTTTCGACACACCGGGTGTATTTGATACACGGCAAGGAGATGAGTCTCCGGAATTTGCTTCGTGGGGTATCCACGGAAGTAGGCAGGGTGCTAGAAAGGGTGGTCCTACACTAGATGTGTGCCCTGTAATCAGCGAGGACGCTGATTTTTAAAGTGGGGTGTATGTAATACCCCGTATTTGCAGCGAACAGTCGACTGGTATACCTAGCAGTCGACTGGTAGCGAACAGTCGACTGGTATACCTAGCAGTCGACTGCTAGTGAGATTTGTGAAAGGATTTGAGAAATATAGTCCCATATCGGGGATATACAAAAATAATTTGAGTATAAATACTATTAGCCAATGATTAAGAGTCACCAATTCGGTTAACCACCTTTTGAGAGGCAGCCTGTGGTGGGCAGTTGTACTACATAGTATCTAATTTGTATTTCTAAAAATATTAAAATTGTCTGAGTATTGGGGCAGGGCGTTACAGAATCGCTCATGTAGGGCTTACTGCCCCAGTCAACCTATTTTCAGCAAAACCATCCTCGGTGCACCTATCCCAAAGAACTTCAAGGCTCCTTAATACGATTCATACGATGGGGAGTGAGACCCGATTGATCATATCGAGAGTTTCAAGACCCTTATGATGGTATACGATGCCACCAATGCGCTCATGTGTCGAACATTCTCCGCAACTTTGAAAGGATCTGCAAGGGAATGATACTCATGCTAGATTCAATTCACTGTTTGTAATACAATAATATGATTTTAGTATTACTGTCAACGTAATAGGAACCTACAGGGTCACACCCTTAGAATGGATCGAAATTGGAATTTAAATACATAAGATGAATTTAATTGGGGATCTAAGTAAGACTTGGACTTTTGACATTGGTTGGACAATTAATTAGATTAAATAGGCCGATAAAGTTCAAAGGCCCATACACAAATCTGACTGGAGTAAGATTGTGAGCCCAACAGTTTTATTACTCTCTTAGGATTAATTTTCTGCACCTATATATACGATATGAATCTATGGAATAAACACATGTGAAAAACCCTAGCCATCACAGAAAGTGAGAGAGATAGATCGTGAAGAGGAACATCTCCTTCTCGTAGCTAGCACCGCGGTCTGGGGAAGAGTCGTTTTCGTTCCATTCATGTGGATACCGTAGAGGCACCACAACATTGCAGTGCTGTGATCGGCATACTGTGGAGACATCATATCCATCTTTAAGGTATAACTCCTAAACACGATTTATGGATTTTGCATGGCTCCATGACAAGGTTTCGATGTTCTTTAATTTTTTCGCTGTGTATTTAATCTGAGATTGACTTTGAAACCTAACAGTGGTATCAGAGCCACTTGTGAAACCATAATTCGTTTATGTATAATATGTGATTATTCATGATATGTTCGAACTTTTGGAAGAAAGATTCATATGTGCTATAATTTTAGCAACAGTTGCAATATAAGGATTTGTTTATGTGTTGGTTGTTAACATAGATGCCATACCATGGTAGCACTCGGTTTGGAATCATTAAAAACCCTGGAGCAGTAAGATGTGATTTGCAGTGACGTTAGGGTTTCTTAAAGCATGAGGTGTTCATGCACCTGCGTCGTCTGCAATGGCGTTAGGATTTCTTAAAATATGAAGAGTTCATGCTCCAGCGGTTGCAATATTGATTCCCGCCCTCTAATTGGGTAGTAGGACCCCAGTGCCAACTGTGCGTAGGGCAATATTGATTCCCCGAAAACCAATCATTTCTAAATAAACTAAATAAAATCATAACAACATATTCTTTGTTTATTATGTTATGCGATGCATGGTGCGTGGTTGTGACCTTACTTCTGTGATGCATGGTTTAGTTCTATGATGCATGGTTTATGTTCTGTGATGTATTGTGTATATTTTGGTATTTTAAATACGGCGATACGTGTCATGCCTCTCTCTACATTCTAAATGTAATCCTTTCTCTCTATACTCCGATTGTACATTCTTTCGTTATATGTAAATGTGATCTCACTGAGGAGTCAAGGAATTGGCAACTATACAGGGACAAGATTGAGATGCTGCTTGGAGAAGACGGTATAATCCCTTGGTTCAGTTTTTTGTACTCTCATCTGAATGAGTGAATTAGTGTGTTAGCATTAAATTTATTTGTCATCCATTTGGTACATAGAGAACCTTGAAAGGCTTGGTTTCCTTTTGGGTCAAGAGTTAGCCATTGACATGGTCCTGCAATCAATCCCCGAAAGTTATAGTCAATTTGTCAAGAACTACAATATGAATGAAATTGACAAACCTCTGCCATAACTCTTAACCATGTTGAGAACTGCTGAGCAGAATATTAAGAAACCCAAGGGCAAGGGAAAGGGCAAGGGGAAGGGCAATTTCAAGCCCAGCACTTCTGCCTTGAAACCAAAGGGAGCGGTGGCCAAGGAGGGTACATGCTTCCACAGTGGTGAGACCAGAAATTGGAAGATGAACTATCATAAGTTCCTGGAGGAGCTTAAGAAGAAGAAAGGAAGTGAGACTGACACTATAGGTATTTTTGTTATAAAAGCCAATTTAACTACTTTTACATCTTGGGTATCAGATAATGGATGTGGATCTCACATTTGTGTAAATGTGTAGCATCTCAAAAGGAGTAGACCATTGGTTACGGGCGAAGTTGACCTACGAGTTGGAAATGGAGCAAAAGTTGCTGCTTTAGCGATAGGAACATGTCATTTATCATTGCCCCCTGGGCTTATCATTAAGTTAGAGAACTGTTATTTTGTGCCTACTATTATTAGGATATTATTTCTAATTCTTGTTTGGACAAGAAGGATTTTTCATTTATAGTAAATGACAAAAGTTATTTTATTTATTTGAATGATATCTGTTATGTTAGTACACAATTGAGTAATGGACTTTATATTCTCAACTTCGAAATGCCTGTCTATAATATACATACTCAGAGGTTCAAATCAAATGATATGGACCCCACTTATCTCTCACATTGTCGGTTAGGCCATATAAATAAGAACCACATATCTAAACTCCATAAAGATGGATTCTTGGACTCATTTGATTTTGAATCATATGAGGTATGTGAACCTTGTTTGTTGGGCAAGATGACAAAAGCTTCATTCACTGAAAACGGTGAAATGGGTAGAGATCTTTTAGGTCTTATACATAGTGATGTCTGCAGACCTTTCAACACATTGGCTAGATGAGGTTTTCAGTACTTTATTACATTTACTGGTGATTTAAGTAGATATGAGTTTGTGTACCTGTTGAAACACAAATCGGGGTCATTTAAAAAGTTCAAACAACTCAAGAACGAGGTACAAAATCAACTTGGTAAAAGAATTAAAGCACTTCGATCAGATCGAGGTGGTTAGTACTTAAGCTAAGATTTTGATGACCATCTAAAAAAGTGCGGGATAATGTCTCAACTCATTCTTCCTGGAACAACACAATGGAATGGTTTCTCTGAGAGGAGGAACCGAACATTGTTAGACATGGTCCAATCCATGATGAGTCATGCTGATCTTCCAAGCGTCTTCCGGGAACTTGCTTTTCACACTTAACTGTGTTCCATCTAAATTGGTTCAATAGAAAACATATGAGATACGGACTGGGAGGCATCCCAGTGTGTCTTTTATGAAGATTTAGGGTTGTGAAGCCAATGTAAGGTGCCAAGTATCTGATAAACTTGGTCATAAATCTGATAAGTGAATCTTTGTAGGATATCCCAAGGAAACCAAGGAATACTATTTCTATAATCCCATTGAAGGCCAAGTGTTTGTCGCACGGACTGCTGTGTTCCTAGAGTGAGAATCCGCCTCCAAGAGAACCATTGGGAGAACGATAGAACTTGAAGAAATTCAAACTTCGCAAAGTAGCAACGAACCAATGGTGGAAATGGAGCAGGCTCCACAAATCGTTGTGGAACAACAACTTGCTCAAGTAACACAAGGCCTACATAAGTCTCGTAGGATACCTCATCAACCAAAGAGACATGGATTTCTTGTGACTCAATATGGTGATGTATTGCTCATGGATCAAGATGAGCCTACAACGTATGAGGAAGCTGTAAAGGCCCAGACTCTGAGAAATAGCTTCAAGTCGTGAGATCTGAGATGGAATCCATGTATGCCAACCAAGTATGGACCTTGGTAGACTCACCTGAAGGGGTAAAACCTATTGGGTACAAATTGGTTTAAAAAAAACTGACATGGATGGTAACGTGCAAATCTTTAAGGGGTGATTGGTAGCTAAATGTTTCAAGCAAGTTCATGGTTTAGACTATAATGAGACTTTTTCCCCATTTGTCATGCTTAAATCCACTCAGATCTTATTTGCTATTGCAGCATATCAAAATTATAAAATCTGGCAGATGGATGTCAAAACTACTTTCCTAAATGGAAGTCTTCTCGATGATATGTATATGACACAGCTTCAGGGTTTTGTCACTCCAAATGTAGCACCCCTGGATCCCCGTTATTGAACATTCGTGACACTCACCAGAATCTTCACCTTCAAATGCATCTCAACACAGTAATAACACAGAAATTTAAAGAAAAACTTTTTATTTCCAATGAGTCATTACATCATCAATTACAACTGATATCTTGTTATTGGATAAGGAGTACAAATTACATCCACTCATTACAACTTATTACAAATGTTTACAGACTCCACTTGTAAAGCTATCATCTGCCTCCCGGAATGGTAATCGACTGATCACTGTCGAACTCCGTTGAGTGGTCCATCGGCTCCCCTGGGACTTGCTCCTCGGCTTGAGGCTTCTGCTGCACGACTCTAATATTTCAGCACCTGGTTGAAAAGTACGAATTGATACCTAAAAGGTGGGGAACGTCTATACTTTGATTGACGCAAAGCTGACAATAACAGCGATCCTCTAAACTACAGTCACAACCATAATTTTATGCAAAGAGAAAAGTGATGTGCCAAACAAGGGTTTAATGGATTAGGGTTCTAGTGCACTGGTATGCAATGATCCTATGACTAGATGCAACAAATTACATGCCTGACTCTAATGCAAGCAAGACTTTGGAGAACGAGTGCATCCCATACTACATACGTCCCCAAATCTAGCCTGTTTTTCTCTACAGTTTAGGGATTCAAACCCTCGCCATGCATCCAACTCTTGTACTCAACCTGTTCCCAATAGATTATTCGTGCCCAAGGAGGTTGCAGTTGGTCAGTCTAGTTCCGCCACTGCAGTGCCTAAGTGGTTGTCATGTTTGCCACTTAGTACCTGCGCACGGACCTCACTCAGAAAGCTGTGTTAAATTCGGTCGCAAGACCGTGTACCTACCCGGTACCAAATGACGTCAATGATATGCATAAGTAAACCATGTGCATAGGAACATGACAGACTCGAGGGTCAAATCCCCCTATCTGACAGGATTCCCCCTCCCGTTCCTTACTCCGGTAATCTTTGGGAATTAACAGATCGAGATACGAGACCGTAGACTCAATCATGAGTACCGAAAACGTATCCCTACGACAGGAAGGTACAACACCCGACTATGGTCTGCTAGAACTAATGCAATTACAAAAACCCTAATGCATTACTCTAATCCCAATCTCTTCTAAAGACTTTGGGTAAAATAAGATTGCTTCCAAAAACTTGCCTATCGACCTCTCGTACCAGTTCGATTCGCCACTTTCCCGGGCTTGGAATTATCCAGCACCATGGCCTACATTCACCCCTAACCGGACAATGAATGTGTGTGTTCACCCCTACCTGGGCAATGGACTTGTGTGTTCACCCCTAACCGGGCAATGAACTTATGTGTTTAGCCCTAATCAGGCAAAGTGCTTAATTTGACGGCATAGCTTGAATGTCCTATGCCTCGGTGGAAGTTCATAACTTAGGGTCGACAGACGTAGGGCATCACCCTACTCTAGTGACAAACTCGAGTCACAAAATCCACCATGGGAGTTAAACAAAACCTAGCAATAGATACAAAACGTCCCCTAAACAGTGAGTTATCAACTTTAATGGTATACTGGGGAAATGTCCTCTCAACACTTAGTCAAAACCCCAAGACTAAGCAACTACAGTGTTTCTGTCCGAAACTTAAAAAGATCATAACTCTCACAATACAACTCAGATTTGGGTACTCAAACCCAATATGAAATGGTAAAGACCTAGTCTACAACTTCCCAGTTGAGCATAACCTCATTTTCTATCATTTAGGTCCTCAAAATGGCCTCTCAAGCCTCAGCTTGTGTATTTCCTGTACACTGGCTGAACCTTACCGGTAGCATAAATCCCTACCTACTCATCAGAATGCTACAAACTCAGGTTCTATGGAAAGGTGTGGATGTCCTCTACAATTCCCTAGTTAATCACCAATCCAAAATATGCAATTTGATCACCCTAAAATATATATTACTCTCAGGTGTACAAAATCACACACTAAGTCTTTCTCAAACAGAGCACTTAGCTCAAATCCTGGTCTCTATCTAGTATAGTAAAAATCATATTAAATCATCCACTCATAGGAATCACCCCAATTAGGTCTTGTTAGAAAGGTCTAGATGTCTACTCTCTAAAGGGAACTCTTCATCAAAATTTACTCTTACAGAGCCTCAATTGTGTCATATCATCAAGGTGTTTAATCTGGCTGAATCCAGCACAGTACATGTTATAAAATTCATCATAAATCATATACTCATCCAATAGTCATCAAATTTATAGTAAAGAAACTAGATATCATAATGAACAACATGCAAAAGGGTTCATGTCCAAATTCCAAGTATACACTGAGTTCTTCATGTTTCAAATAAGCATAAAGATCATACTGTTCTTCAGTCACAGTTCTAACTATTATTGATAGACTAATTCTGAACATGCATGTAACTTCATCCAATAAATTTCTTGACTTTTCAGTAGAGTCTAGATACATATGAGAAAACATGGTAAAGATTTTAGATTAAAATCATGTTCCAATTAATTATGGGAAATCCAACAATCTCAGATATCACAGTAAACAAATTCTGCTTCTGCCTTACGGCTCTATTCCAAAAACGGATTTTATTAAAATACCAAACAAACTCAGAGAAATCCGAAATAATTCATGAATCATCTAGACATGTAAGGGAACAATCTGTGAAAATTTCATCATCAAATTCCATTTGGTTTGCTCTCGAGAAATTCTAGAAAATGACATGCAGATCAAGATTTCGGGTTCTAGTTCCAGATTCAACTTCCAATCTCTAAAACAATAATTCTAAACTCCTAACACTTCACATGCATGCAAGAATCAACAAAAAATAACAAGAAAAGTTTAGAGAAACTCCCCACCCTGAATTGATTAGAGAGTAGATGATGGTCTTGAGCTTTACTCTTCCAAGAATCCACTCAAAGAGTGCTCCTCTTCAATCCTTCTTCTTTTTTCTCCTTTTCTTTCTTTCTTGGGTTTGTGTTTTGAAAATTTCAGAACTTGGGAGGAAAAATGAGAGGGTTTTAATGGAAAAGAATGAGGAAAGAAGGGGGGGGGGGGGGGGGGGGGGCTGATTTAGGGGTGGTAGGGGGTAGGGTAGACTAGGGGGTTTGGTGAGGAAACCATGGTCTTAACCCTTTGTTTGAGGGTACAATGGTTGGCTGAAATTTTTAGCTCTTAAGTGAGTTCTTGGATGAGAGATGAGAGGTTCGATCGAGTGTACACAAGGTATACCCATTGTAGTATCATACAATGATATATTGCATATGTATTGTACCCAAAACTAGTGTATAAACTAGTATCGGTCCTCTGCATTCTCGTGCTTCTTCTAGAACGCAACCATCCTCATGAACCGCCCCACAAACCTAACCGCACACCAACAATAGTAAAATCAAATAAAACACTGCAATCATATGCACGCATACAGACAATATATATATATATATATATACTAGGTTTGCCCGTTGACACGTGCCTACGGTACGTCTTCAGAACGGTGCACCTTGTTTGATCATAAAAAATAGTTTTGGAGGTCCAGCAAATTAATTGAAGTAGCAAACATAGAGCAAAAAACATATTATATGTTTTTTTTTGATTTTTTTTGAATTATTTTTAAAGTTTTTAAATTTTTAAAATTTTAAATTTTAAATTTTTAAAATTTTTAAATATTTTAAAATTTAAAAATATATATTTTCTTAATTTTTTAATATTATATAGAAGAGGGAGGGAGAGAGAAAAAAAATTTAAATAAATATAGGAGTTGTTTTGGGTGGGAGATTTGAATTTGAGTTTTGGGGGGAACTTTTGGGGGGAAATATGTTTTGTAAGGTTAGATCCGGGCCTTTAATTTTTTGGGGGATTGAAGGAGAGCCACTTGATAGCTTTCTTTGGGTTTTATTATATATATATATATATATATATATATATATATATATATATATATATATATATATATATATATATATATAAGTATCGTACAATCCGGGATATTACATTACTCCCTCCTTAGAAACGTTCTGTCCCCCGAACGTCCCTAGTAGGGGAACAAAAAAACAGAAAATATCTGAAACAAATCCAGATACAAAGCCTTCATGCGGCTCTCCGGCTCCCACGTGGCTTCTTCCACGAACTGGTTCATCCAGAGAACTTTGACCATCGGGATGACCTGTTTCTCAGTAATGTGTCCTGATGATCAAGTATCCTGACAGGTTGTCCCCTATAGGAAAGATTAATCTGCAAATCTTTCGGAACCTCTGGCAACTGATGGCTTGAATTCGGCACATACTTCCGTAGCATAGAGACGTGGAACACGTCATGCGCTTGAGATAACTCGGCCAGTACCTCCAACTTGTAAGCCATCCTGCTAATCCTCTTCAGAATCTTGTATGGTCCAATGTATCTCGGAGCTAACTTCCTGCCCTTTCCGAATCGGATAACTCCTTTTGTCGACGACACCTTGAGAAATACGGAGTCACCTACCTCAAATTCCAACTCTCTTCGGCTGTTGTTCGCATAGCTCTTCTGCCTGTTTTGTGCTCCTTGTAGCCTCTTCTGAATAAGCTCGATCTGTCTCGACGTCTGTTGTACGTATTCTGGCCCATACATCTGCTGCTCTCCTACCTCGAACCAACAAACTGGCATTCTGCATCTTCTGCCATACAAGGCTTCATATAGGGCCATGCTAATGCTCGCCTGATAGCTGTTATTGTAAGCAAATTGTACCAAGGCTAGGTATTTCTCCTAACCTCCTCTGAAGTCCAAATGGCATGCCCTCAACATGTCTTCAAGAATCCTTTTGACTCTCTCTGTCTGTCCATCAGTCTATGGGTGAAAAGCTATGCTGAAGTATGTTCTAGTTCCCAATGCTGACTGTAGACTTTGCCAGAATCGAGATGTAAATCTTGCATCTCGGTCAGATACTATTGACACTGGCACTCCATGTAGCTTCACTATGTTCTCGATGTAGATCTCGGCCAGCTTCTCGACTGACCAAGTGATCTTTACTGAAATAAAATGTGCTGACTTTGCCAATCGATCCATAATCACCCATATCAAGTCATTTCCTTTAGATCTCCTAGGTAATCCAGTGATAAAATTCATACTGATGTTCTCCCATTTCCATTCTGGAATGGGTAGAGGCTATAGAAATCCTCCTGGTTTCTGATTCTCAGCCTTAACCTATTGGCACATCAGACATTTGACCACGAACTCTGCTATGTCTCGATTCATCCCTGACCACCAATAGTGTTGCTTTATATCACGATACATCTTGGTGCTTTTGGGGTGAGTTGCAAGAAATGTGGAATGAGCTTCCTTCATGATGTCTTCCCTTAACTCCTTGTCTTTTGGTATGCACAGTCTGCTACCAAATCATAGTGAACCTTCTCTTATACTGAATTTGGGCAATTTTCCTTTGTGCACTTGCTTCTTCATGTCTTCCATCTCTGGATCTTCGATCTGAGCCTCCTTCACCTGCTCTTCAAGCTTGGCCGTAACACCAACTTTGCCAAATTTGCACTTAAGTGCTGAGCAACTACTTCAATGACTACATGTCTGATCTCCTCATCTAGTTCCTTCCAAGTCGCTACCAATGTAGCCACACTTCTCTTCCTGCTGAGCGCATCCCCTACCACGTTGGCCTTCCCTGGATGATGTATAATTTCAGGCCTGATGTCTTCGAGTACTTCCAACCATCTCCTCTGCCTAAAATTTAGGTCCTTCTGCTGGTAGATATACTTCAAGCTCTTATGGTCAGTATATATTTTCACCTTTGCTTCGTAGATATAATGTCTCCATGATTTCAAAGCGAAGATTATGGATGCAAGTTCCAAATCATGAGTCAGGTAATTATTCTCATGTGGTCGTAGCTGTCTCGAACCATAAGCTATAACCATGCCCTCCCGCATCAGCACACATCCGAACCCCAAACACGACGCATCACTGTAGATGACGTAGTCCTTATCCTCCTGCGGTAAAACCAATATCGGTGCAGAGATCAACCAGTTCTTCAGTTCCTGGAAACTCTCTTCACACTTCTCTGTCCAGTCAAAACTTTGGTTCTTCTTGGTCAAAGCTGTAAGGGGTACAGCTATCGTTACATAATTCTGGATAAACTTCCGGTAATACCTAGTCATACCCAGAAAACTTCTTACTTCTTTCACCGTCTTCGACTGTGGCCATCCCTTGACTGCTTCTATCTTCGGAGGATCTGTTGCCACTCCCTCCTTAGAAAGGATATGGCCTAGAAATGCAATTTCCGATTTCCAGAGCTCACACTTGGATAACTTGGCATACAACTGATGCACTTGTAGCTTGCTCAATATTGTTGTCAGATGTTCAGCATGATCTTCTTTTGTCTTTGAATACACCAAAATGTCGTCAATGAAGACCACGACAAATGAGTCAATAAACGGACGTAGAATTCTGTTCATTAAGTCCATGCGGATTGTTGGAGCATTAGTCACTCCAAACGGCATTACAAAGAATTCATAGTGTCCATGGTGAGTCCGAAATAGCTGTCTTAGGTACATCCTCTTCTTTCACTCGCACTTGATGATATCTGGATCGTAGATCAATCTTGGAAAATACTGCTACTCCCTGAAGCTGATCGAACAAATCGTCGATCCTGGAAATTGGGCACTTGTTCCGAATAGTGACCTTATTCAATTTCCGATAATCAATACACATCCTGGATGACCCGTCCTTCTTCTTAACAAGCAATACTGGTGCTCCCCAAGGTGATGCACTTGGTCTGAGAAATCCCTTCTGCAAGAATTCTTCAATCTACGTCTTGACCTCATTCTGCTCTACTGGTGCTATTCTATAGGGTGCTTTGGATACTGGAGCGCTACCTAGCTGAACTGTGATGCTAAACTCGACATCCCAGTGTAGGGGGAATTCTAGGTAAATCCTACAAGAATACGAGTGGATAATTTCTCACCACTGGTATCTTGTTCACCTCTTCAGGTACCCGCACCTCACTAGCAGCTGCAATAGTCATTGCCTTCGATCTCTTCTCCCCGTGGAATACAAGTTCCACTCATTCAGCTGAGATGACTACCTCCTTCTCCTTGCAGTTGATGACTGCCTTGTGCCTCGACATCCAATCCATCCCAATAATGACATATATTCATGTAAAACCCAACTCCAACAAATCGATACTTAGGGTTTCTCCGTTAATCTAGAGTTTACAACCCCTATAGCAGAGATCTATAGTAAGGCTTGCCCCTGATGGCATAGCCACCATCAAAGCTAAATCTAGAATTGCCTCTTGTGTGCATCTTAATTTTCTCGAAAAAGATTTTGACACAAAAGAATGAGTCGATCCACTCTCAAACAAGACTGTAGCCAAAATCCCATTTATATATGTGTTGTTACAAAAAGTTCATCCTCCATCAACTTCCCACAAAACTCAAAATACAACTTAAACTTGATTACATTACTTCTTCAGCTTCCAAAATATCTCAAAATATAGTAGGTCCACATAATATTTTCACCTTGTTATTTATATCCTGTTGCTTGATGAGCATCCCTTTTGTAATTCTGGGCAATTTGACTTGATATGCCCAAATTCCTTACAGTTGAAACAAATTTTGATAGATGTTGGGCAATTCGACTTGTAGTGTTCGACTTCCCCACATTTGTAGCAACTCTTAGCTGCGATTGCTCCCTTGGGGCATTTTCCTTTAGAAGGTTTGGTGATTTTCCTAGCAGTTATTGGCTTGGTGCCTTTCAGAAGTCCCCACCAGCAGTTCTGGAGGTGTGTCATAATGCCTTGAAGTTGCTCTCATTCTTTCTTTAGGTTTCCATTTGTGCCTGATTAGATTTGATCTGCTGCTGGGTCTGGCGGATTGCCTTGTCCCTGCGTTCCCCCAACTTTTTCATCTTCAGATACAAGATGGCTATCCTCTGCTGCTCTGTAGTTGGGTCTAGCAATGGTGGAGGTGATTTCTCCTTACCTTCAGCCTTCTGTAGTACTTCCCTCATTTCTTCCTCCATCGTCATCATTTTCCTAGTAGGTATTGGCTCACCTACTATTACTGACCCATCCTGGATGAAGATGTCTTCGAACACCATCTGCAAAACATAAACAGGGTTTAGCTCCAGAGTCACAGACACATATTGTGCTGTCTGAGCATAACACTGCATCTAATTGGCATTTTAAGTTTTTAAATTTCCTACTGTGTCAGACTGCTATTTGAAGTCAGCTCTGATACCAACTTTGTAGCGCCCCGGATCCCCATTACCGGACATCCGTGACACTCACCAGAATCTTTGCCTTCAAATGCATCTCAACACAGTAATAACACAAAAATTTAAAGAAAAACTTTTTATTGCCAATGAGTCATTACATTATCAATTACAACTGATATCTTGTTATCCCGGCCTCCCTTTCTCTCTTTCTTGCATCACCCCAGCCCGACCTGCATCACCCCGACGCCCTCCATCCCGAAAACCCAACCCCCGACTCTCCTTTGCCGATGCCCTAGCCGATCACCCAACACCCGAGCACTCCACCATTTCATCTCTCTCTCCCCGTCCTCCGCCGTCCGACGTTCAGCAGCGATGCAGGAGCAGCGACAGCCAGCAAGCCAGCCGCCGCCACTCTCGACGTTCCAACGCTCTTTTTGTTCTCTCTCTCACTTTGTGGATTGCACGTTCGTGAGTTTGCACGTGTGGATCGTCGTTTGGTTCGTGATTTTTGTTCGTGGTTTTGTTCATTGTCGGGATCCGTTCGTGTTATTCTTGGTGTTCTTCGTTTCGTCTTTGGTTAAGGTAAGTAACTTGTACTCAAATTCCATTGTATGAAACAAGTCAAAAATACCACTTATAGTGTAGTTGGGTTCTAGAGACAACTCGTGTGTGTTATTTTTGATAAGTTTTGTCTCTATAGTGCTATTTGACCATAGTTGCCTCACGACACAAAAATCGACATGAAAACAACTCGGTTTGACCGTTCTTGATCTATTTATATATGTGAGTTAATTAGGTGGAATTATGTGTTTGATGAGATCCATGTGATATGATGGTTGTGAATATGTTATATACTCTATTTCATGATGTTTGAACCCTTAGTAGACTCTATACTATGTTTGATTGTGATTCGAACGAGTTTCGTGTGGTTTATGTTGGTTTTGTTTTCAGGAGAAAATCTGTAATTGTCGATGATCAGTTTTTATTTGTAAATTTAGACCCTATTAAGGTCAGAATCCTTAATTTTTGTATTAGACATAAATTGTACAGAAATCTACCTTCTTTCCAAACTATCTGACCTTGATCGATTTTGTTTTCATATGAGTGAGTCATGGCTATTTTACAACAGAGGTGTATTCTATTTGTAGATTTTGTTTCTTGATAATTTTGATGATTAAACTATTTTTATACAAGTCCTAAATATATTATTTGGATCTGAACCTTTGCACAGTATTTCTATCCCTATCTAGGGATTACCCAGAATTTTGGTGGATTTTATTGATGAGTTTTATATGCCGTTTCATGCTTATTTATGAAAGTTATACTTGTTGTATTTTGCTTGTTGTTCTGTAAAGAATCGTATTTTCACCCTATTTTCTTTTCTTGTATGGAAAATACTTTAGAAATATTAAAGTTAGCTTATTTTGTCTATTTTCATCTCCATTTGACGGATTTGGATTTCGTTTCATGGTTTGCGAGATATTATAGTTTTCGAAAAGCAGTGTTAGGAATTCCAGATTTACCAAACTATCGTTTCTTCATGTTTTGTGATTTTTGTTGACTAAACTAATTTTACTGGAATATTATGAAACTTTATATTCTAATACTAGACATATAGAGGATTACCCCAGATTTGTTCTGGATTTATTTGATGAGTTTTAATGCTGTTTTCCTATCATTGAATACGATTTACTAATTTCTGGCTGAACGCATTTTCTGGATTCAAATCAGTTTTGAGTTATGATTTTGTGAAATACTATATGGCTTATATATAACCTTTGGATTTGTGGGGAAGTCTATTTTCTAGATTCTTTGATGGATTCAGATTTAGATTTCTACAGTAACGGGAATCAATGTTTTAGTACTGTACTGTCATGCTGTCTTGAATATGAACATACACTGTTTTGCTCGTTTATATGACCGTATATAATCTATGCATGTTTATTTGTTTCCCTGAACCTAATACTGGTTGTATCATGTTAGTTTGACAGTATTTCATGCACAATCATGTCTATTGATAACCATAATAAAAGTGATCAAGTCGGGGTTTCTTAAACGAAGATCTAGTAGTGGAAAATATGGAAACGGTGTACTTGAAAGGGAACTAGTGTTCCATACTGTTACTGTTACTGTTACTTTTACTGCGATTGTTATAGTTATTTACTGCTACTTCTACTGTTACTGATACCTGTGTACACTTGTAACACCCTGGATTGTACGATACCTAAATATGTATATGTGTGTATATTTATTGTCTGTATGCGTGCACATGATTATAGTGTTTTGGTTGAATTTGCTATCGTGGTGTGCGGTTAGGTTTGTGGGGCTGGTTCATGAGGAGGGATTGCATTTTAGACGATGCACGAGAATGAGGAGGACCGATACTGGTATATACACTAGTTTTTGGTACGACGCCTATACAAATATAATACTGTATGATACTACGGTGGGTATATCTTGCGCACACTTGATAAACCCCTCGTCTCGCATCAAAGAGCCCGTTTAAGTGTTAAAATGGGCAGCCAACATAACACACCTCAAAACCAATGGCTAGACCATGGTTTCACTACAAAACCACCCTAAAACCTACACCCTACTAGCCCCCACCTTCCTCCCTCTTTCCTCACTCACTTCTCCATCAAAAACACCTCATTTCATCTCCCTTGTTCTGAAATTTCAGAACTCAAACCATGAAAAAAAAAGAGAAGGAGAGAAAGGAGAAAGATTGAAGAAAGGAGCTCTTAGAGGGATTCTCAAGGAAGGAAAGCTCAAAGACATCAACTACTCTACATCAAATCAGGGTGGGGAGTTACTCTAAACCTCTTATTGTTTCTTGATTGATTTCTTGCATGCATGTGTGGTAGTAAGTGTTAGGAGGAATATCTATGAAGATTGGAAGATGAAATCAGAAACTAGAACTAGAATTTTGATCTGTATACTATTTTCTAGATTTTCTCGAGAGCAAGCCACATGGAATTAGATCATGAAATTTTTATAGATTGTTCCTATATATGTCTAGATGGTGCATGAATTATTTCGGATTTTTCTGAGATGGTTTGATATTTTAATAAAATCTATTTGTGAAACTGTGTCATAAGGTAGCAGCAGCAGTTGGTTAACAGAATGCCTGAGATTGTTGGAGTTTCCACAATTAATTGGAGAAAGTTCTTAATCTGAAATTTTTATCTTGATTTCCCACTTGTATCTAGATTCTACAAAAAAATCAGGGAAATATTTGGATGAATTTACAGATGTGTTAAAAATTGATCTTTAAGCAGTAGCTAGAGCTGTAACTGAAGAGCATGATGATTTTTGTGCTTAATTGAAATATAAAAAACTCAGTTTAAACTTGGATTTTGGACATGAAACTTTGTGCATGTTGTTCACTATGATATCTAGTTTCGTTACTGTAAATTTTGTGTAAATTGGATGACTAGAGAATTTATGATGATTTTATCAGCATGTACTGTGCTGGTTTCAGCAAAATTTGACACCCTGTAGAGATGGCACACTTGAGGCTCCTTAAGAGCAGGTTTTGAGGAAGTATTTCATTAGAGGATTGTAGTACATATCAAGACCTTTCCAACTAGATCTATTTGAGGTGTTTCCAGTAAGTGGCAGATTTATTATGTTTTTTGCAATACTGGACAGAGACCAGGAATTGAGCTGAGTGCTCTGATTGAGAAAGTCTTAGTGTGTGACTTGGTACATTTGTAAGTGATGTGTGTTAGGGTGATCTATTGGCATATTTTGGACTTATGACCAACTAGAGGATTGTAAAGGACATCCACACCTTCCCATAGAACTTGGGTTTGTAGCATTCTGATGAGCGAGCAGTGTTTTATGCTACCCGTAAGGTACAGCCCGTGTACAGGAAATACACAGGCTGAGGCTTGAGAGACCATTTTGAGGACCTAGATGATGGAATTTGAGTTTATGATCAACTAGAAAGTTGTAGCCTAGGTTCTTAACTTTCCGGATTGGGCTTGTACACCGCAATCGGAGTTGTATCGAGGGAGTTATGACTTTTTTAAGTTTCAGGCAGAAGCCCCGTAGGTTACTTAGTCCTTGGTTTGACTAGGTATTGTGAGGACTTTTCCCCTGTGTACTATTATAGTTAATAACTCTTGTCTAGAGACGTTTGGTATCTGTTGTTGGTTTTGTTGACTCCCATAGTGAGTGTGTGACTTGAGTTAGTTACTAGGGTAAGGTGATACCCTACACTTGTCTACCCTAAGTCATGAACTTCCACCGAAGCGTAGGACGTCCAAGCCTTGCCGTCAAATTAAGCTCATTAAGGGCTAAACACATACATTCCCTAGCTGGATTAGGGGTGAATGTAGGCCATGGTGTTGGACAAATATAAGCCCTGGGAAGTGGTAAACCGGACTGGTATCGCCAGGACCAGAGGTCGATAGTCAAGTTTTCGAAAGCAATCTAATCTTTTACCCAAAGTGATTAGAATGAGGCAGGGATTAGAGTGATGTATTAGGGATTTGGTAATTGCATTAGTACTAGAAGACCATAGTCGGTGTTGTACCTTCCTGTCATAGGGATACCTTTTCAGCACTCATGAGTGAGTCCTCGGCTCGTATCTCGATCTCTTAATTCCCAAAGTTCTGCCAGAGTAAGGAACGGGAGGCTAGAGGGATTTGACCCTCGAGGCCATCACGTTCCTATGCACGTGTGTTTTGTTTATATATATATATCAGTTCACAGCCGGGTTAGGGATGAACACGCATGCATCAGTCCATAGCCCGGGTTAGGGGTGGACACACAAATTACACGGTCTTGCGACCGAATTCAACGCAGCTTTCTGAAAAGGTCCGTACGTAGGTACCGAGTGGCAAACACAGACCACCACTTAGGCACTGTAGTGGTGGAACTAGATCGACCAACTGCAACCTCCTTGGGCAACGGACAATCTATTGGAAACTAGTTGAGTACAAGAGTAGGTTGCATGGCGAGGGTTCGAATCCCTGAATTGTGGAGAACGACGGCTAGATTTGGGGGCGTATGTAGTATGGGATGCATTCGTTCTCCAAAGTCTTGCTTGCATTAGAGTCAGGCATGTGATTTGCTGCATCTTGTCGTAGGATCATGTCATACCACTGCACTAGAACCTGAATCCATTAAATCCTTATTTTGGCACATCACTTTTCTTTTGCATAAAATTATGCTTGCGATTGAATTTGAGAGGATCGTTGTTACTATCAGCTTTGCATCAATCAAAGTACTAACGTTCCCCACCTTTTAGGTTTCGATTCTACCTTTCGAGCAGGTGTAGAGATATTAGAGTCGAACAGCAGAAGCCTCAAGCCGATGAGCAAGTTCCAGGGGGAGCCGATGGCCCACTCAGCGAAGTGCGGCAGTAATCAATCGATTACCCTTCCCGGAGGCAGCTAATAGCTTTACAAGTTAAGTCTGTAAATATTTGTAATAAGTTGTAATGAGTGGATGTAATTTGTACTCCTTGTCCAAGAACAAGGTGTCGGTTGTAATTAACGATGTAATGACTCATTGGCAATAAAAAGTTTTTTTAAAATTTCTGTGTTATTACTCTGTTGAGATGCATTTAAAGGCAAAGATTCTGGTGAGTGTCACGGATGTCCAGTAACAAGGATCTGGGGCGCTACAACACTATCCCATTATGGTCCATTATGAAATTTAAAAGCGAACTGTTTGTTGTAGAAACCATATGTTATATTTTGGGGTGCATGAAGTGCTACCTAGCTAGTAATACACACAAGACTGTAAGAACGTAAGACTGATACTTTTAGACTGATACTATTGGACTGATACTGTTATACTGTTAAACTGATATACTGAGCTTACTGTTACTGGACACTGTTAGTTGTCATATGACACTATACTTGACACATTCATTTATACTATTAGTATTCCATGCTAGTTGACCTTGTTTTACCGATTCATGCTAGTTATTACTGTTGATGCATTATACCATGCTATGTTTATTTCCACTGTAATTTTAGATTTGATCATTCCAAGTACTTGTATCCTACAATATAAGTGACCCGTAACTTGCATTGACGGGTACTTTTTTTCTCTTTCCATCTCCTGCAATTATTAATTGCAGATCAGGATGGTCAGCTGCCCGACGGCATTGGCAAAATGAGATATTTGTGCTGGATTTCTTGCTTATTAGTATTACTATTATTATTGCTTTGAATAATGTATTTTGAGTACTTGGATGATTACTTTGTATTTGGGCGATGTGACCCAGGATATTTGACTTGTCCAGATTCTGATTTATTTGAGCTTAATGTGTTTTATTTCAAGTAAATTCTGTTGGTTTATTAATTCAATTATGCATGTGTGGTTGACTCTTTTACTTCCGACTCTGATTATATTGTGAGATGTTGTAAAGATTCCTGAACAGCTTATGGATGATACAAATCATTCGCTGGGTTGAGTCTCATTTCCATATTCGATATTTTTTTGGGAAGCGGGGCGGGACAAGGCTTTTAGTGGTATCAGAGCCCAGGTTTGGCTAATGTATTAGTTGCCTAATATATTAGACAAGCTTGGCTCGAACTGAGATCGACTCAATATTTCACCAACCATGCATGCATAAATGAATTATTATCAACTTTGATTTTGGATTCTAATTATTTTGATTTTTGCGCAGCTATGGCTAGTGGGAATTCTTCTCAGAATGATCCGATTGAGGCTGTCATCGCTGTGCTTGAGCGGCTGATCAATCAACAGCAAAACCTCAGCGATCTAGTGAAGGCTGCCAGGGTTCCGCCTCCCCTTGTGCCTGTGTAGGCAAATCTTCTGCTTCGTCCAGGAACAGTTACAGATTTTATGAGGCTGCATCCCGACCGTTTTTCCAGCACTGAGACGCCTTTTGAGGCTGAACAGTAGTTGATCCTGGACAGAGTGCTTGATCTTGGCGGCACGTGTTGCCGAGGCTGATACGGTGGACGTGGTTTCCATCCAGCTGGTGGATTTGGCTCATATTTGGTGGATGGCCGAGTCCGAGCGACTTGAGGGGCTTATTGCTTGGACTACTTTCACTCGGGGATTCTTGGAGAAGTTCTTCCCCAGTAGTACTCGAGTTGAGATAGAACAGCAATTCCTGGCCCAAAAATAGGTTAAGTCATTATTCTATTTTGGAATTTTGTTACATAATTGTTCAAACAATGTTGTAACATGGACTTCTTGAAATAGGATTCCAGGTCAGTGGATGAGTACGTAGCTGAGTTTACTTGACTTAGCTGCTTCGCTGCCATTCATGTGGCTACCGAAGAGGATAAGGCTCGTAGATTCAAAAATGGGCTTGAGCAGGATATCAAGAGGCATCTTGTCTCTCTCCATTTGTGTACTTATGCTGAAGCTCTTGATGCAGCTCGAGCACAGGAGCAGGATCGTGGTGGTTTGGTTCTTTCAGTTCTTGGATAGATTTGTAATGGTCTTCATTGATGACATTCTGGTATATTCTCAGAATCGAGAAGATCATGCTGAGCATCTTAGAGTGGTTCTGTAGACTTTGAAAGAGAATCAGCTCTACGGGAAACTCAGCAAGTGCGAGTTCAGTATGCGATTGTCTGCAGCAGTAGCAGGTGGCTCTTCCAGCCAGGGGTCCTGTTCAGCAAGCAGGCCCAGCTCGTTGTTCAATTAGGCCTCCGCTTCCTCCTCAGCGTCAGATTGTCGGTCAGAGGACCGCTGTTCTAAAGAGAGGTCAGGCTTTCAACTTGACTGCTGCAGATGCTGAAACAGCTAAAGGAGTTGTGGCAGGCTATATTTTGTGTTGTTGTTTTGTTGTTCGGTTTCCCTTTTGTTCCTTTATTTGCTCTCTTCTGGTCTTGCTTTATTTTTCTTATGTTGTTTTTTTCTTTTCTTCATTTTTGTTTTCCCTCACCCTTGATTGTCTGCCTTTTTTTTCTCCTTCTCTTTTGCTCCCTTAGGTGTCGTCCATGTTTGCTCTTTTCTCGCTCGTGTTCTCTCTGATTCTGGGGCAACCCATTCTTTTGTCTACTCACGATTTTCGCTCGCCATCAGTTGGATTACAGCAACATGTCTGAGGCTTGGAACATTTTCACAGGTGGTGGTGTTGTCATTTGTTCCCGTGAGTGTAGGCAATTTTCCATTGTTATTGGGGACGCAGATTTCAAAACTAACCTGATTATCATTGGGAATTTAGGATTCGACTTTATTCTGGGTATGGATTGGTTAGGTGAAGCCCATGCCATTATTGATTGCCGTGCCAAGAAAGTTGTTCTCAGAATTCCAGATCGAGCAGAATTTGAGTTCCATGTCGGGGAGTCTTTCCTTGGCCAAGCAAAGGCTGCAGTTGTACAGGTGGATTGTGCGATGGAATTGCACTCAGGATGTGAGGCTGTGCCTCTAGTAGTTTTGGATTTCTTGGATGTTTTTCTAGATGAGTTGCCTGGCTTACCCCCTGATAGGGATGTGGAGTTCGGTATTGATGTTCAGCCTGGAACGGAGCCGATATCGAAGAGTACCTACAGGATGACACCAATTGAGCAAGCAGATCTTAAGGTGCAGATTCAGGAGTTTCTTGATTTGGGTTTCATTAGATCAAGTGTTTCTCCTTGGGGTGCTTCAGTCCTTTTTGTCAACAAAAAGGATGGTAGTCGTCGACTGTGTGTGGATTATCGGGAAATAAACAATGTTACTGTGAAAAATCGGTATACATTACCTAGGATCGATGATTCGTTCGACCAGTTGAGTGGGGCTGCAATTTTCTCGAAGTTAGATCTTCGTTCTGGGTATCACTAAGTCAAGGTGAAAGCTGCTGATATACAAAAGACTGCATTCAGGACTAGATACGGGCACTATGAGTATCTTGTGATGCCGTTCAGGATCACCAATGCTCTGGCTGTATTCATGAGTCTTATGAACCGGGTCTTCTCTCAGTTCTTTGATAGATTTGTGGTGGTCTTCATTGATGACATTCTAGTATATTCTCAGAATCAGGAAGATCATGTTGAGCATCTTAGAGTGGTTCTGCAGACTTTGAAAGAGAATCAGCTTTATGGGAAACTCGGCAAGTGTGAGTTTTGGCTCGACAAGGTTTCTTTCTTGGGGCACATTATTTCTGGCGATGGTCTTTCTGTGGATCTAGCCAAGGTTGAAGCTATAAAGGATTGGCCTATTCCAAAGTCAGTTTTCGAAGTCTGGAGTTTTCTCGGTTTGGCTGGCTATTATCGGAAATTCGTTCAAGATTTTTTGAAGATTGCACGGTCGTTAACTAAACTGACAGGAAAGGATCAGAAGTTTTGTTGGTCTGGTGAGTGCAATTAGGCTTTTGTTGAGTTGAAGAATAGATTGACGTCAGCGCAGTGTTGACTATTCCAGATGGTTCAGGCAGATTTGTAATTCACTGTGATGCTTCTGGTAAGGGCCTTGGATCAATTCTTATGCAGAAGGGTTGTGTCATTGCGTATGCATCGAGGCAGTTGAGGCCACATGAAAAGAACTATCCTACTCATGACTTGGAGTTAGCGGCAGAGATCTATGCTTTGAAGCTATAGAGACATTATTTACTTGGAGACCGTGTGGAGATCTTTACATAGCACAAAAGTCTCAAGTACGTTTTCACCAAGAAGGAATTAAACATGAGGCAAAGGCGATGGTTGGAGCTTATAGCCGATTATGACATCAGTTTGCAATACTATCCTGGTTATGTAAACTTGGGGCCAGATGGTTTGAGCATGAGACCGGCGGTTATGTTTCTTACTCAGTTGAGTGATTTCATTGAGCAGATGAGTAGGTTGGATTTGGAGGTTTCGTTGCCGAGTTCGGGTTAGAGTTGTCTTGCGCTCCAGCTTCAGTCTTCTCTTGTTGATCAGATCAAGCAAGCTGAGGCGGGTGATGCACAGTTGTAGGGTTTTCGAGCTGAGGTTGAGTCTGATTCCAGAACGGACATGGTTATTCATGCCGATGGTTCTCTTCATTTTGGTTCCCGGTTGTGTGTCTCTAAGGGTGAAGTTCGTCAGAGGTTGCTTTAGGAAGCTCATCAGTCCTCGTATTCTATCCATCCTGGCGGTCCTAAGATGTTTCGAGATTTGAAGCTTCATTTCTGGTGGCATGATATGAAAAGGGTTGTATCTCGGTTTGTTTCTCAGAGTTTGATATTTCAGCAGGTTCAAGCAGAGCATTAGAGAACCGCTGGACTTCTTCAACTGCTTCCTATTCCGGAGTGGAAGTGGGAGCATATCACCATGAATTTTGTGACCGCTTTGCCGAGGAGTCCTAAGGGTCACAATGCTGTTTGGGTGATTGTCGACCGTTTGACGGATAGTGCTCACTTCATTCCTTTTCGTATCGGTCAGTCTACGGAGAGCCTAGCAGAGAAGTACATGCAAGAGACTATTAGGCTTCATGGGGTTCCAGTCAGTATTGTATCTGACAGGGATACGAGATTCAGATCTCAGTTTTGGCAGAGTCTTCAGATTAGTTTGGGGAGTAAGTTGAAGTTTAGTACAGCTCTTCATCCCCAGACTGATGGACAATCAGAGCGGACTATTCTGATTCTTGAGGACATGTTGCGATCCTGTATGGTGCAGTTTGGTGGATCTTGGGAGGACCATTTGCATCTCGTAGAGTTCTCGTACAATAACAGCTTTCAGGCCAGTCTTAAAGCTGCACCGTTTGAGGCACTTTATGGACGTAAATGCAGATCACCAGTGTGCTGGGAAGACATTGGTGAGAGACAGTTGTTGGGTCCGGAGTTGATCACCAGAACAGTTGATGTTGTGACTCAGATCAGAAAGCAACTTCAAGCAGCTCAGGATAGGCATAGGTGGTGGACTGATGTCCATCGAAGGGCTTTGGAGTTTGTTGTTGGTGACCATGTTTTCCTTAAGGTATCACCGTGGTGCGGTTTCATTCGGTTCGGTGGTGGGGGCAAGCTTAGCCCTAGGTTTATTAGACAGTTTGAGATTTTGGAGCGAGTAGGCAAGGTGGCCTATCGTCTTCCTTTGCCGCCAGCATTATCAGGAGTGCACGATGTTTTCCATGTCTCATAACTCAGGAGATATATCCGCGATGAGAGTCACGTGATCTACTACTCTGAGTTGACCGTGCGACCGGATTTGACTTGTGAGATTCTGCCAGTTGCTAATGTGGATCGGCGAGAGAAAGTGCTTAAGAACAAGGTCATCAAGTTGGTTCGTGTTGCTTGGAATCCTCACTCGCCTAGTGAGTCGACTTGGGAGCTGAAGGAGGAGATTCAGCAGAAGTTTCCTCATTTGTTTGAGTAGCTTTTTGTTTTGTTTTGTTTCTTTTCTTTCAGGGTTACCCTATGTATCTTCTGTTTGAATTTCGGAGACGAAATTCTTTTTGTTAGGTGGGTGGGATTGTAACTCCTGTTTTTCATTTTTCGTATTTTTGATGTATTTTTTCATCTTCTTGAGTATTTGTACTCTGTTGTAGTTTTCTTGGATCGTATATTGGAGTTGTTTCAATATATATTTATTTTTGTTTCATTCTGAGCTCTTTGTGTTGATTTTTTCATCTTTTGCTTCGTTTTCCATCAATTGTAGTTCTTTTCTCCTTATTGGATTCTTGTTCTCTTTATTTTGCTCTTGGGTGTTCATGGTGTTTTTGGTTGGTTGCCCTATCTCTAATCCAATTGCTTTGATCCGTAATTGATTTCTAATGCCAAATTAACCACAATCCTATTTTGAGTCCTATAAAAATTTATCCCAATCAAATACTAATTAAACCAATCCTATTTCTACTCCTAAACTACCCACAACCCAACAACCCAAATATCCACATACCCAAACCCTAAACAAAAATCCTACATATATATATACAACTCTCTCTCTCCATAAACCCTAACCCTTACTCTCTCGTCCCGGCCTCCCTTTATCTCTTTCCTGTGCGTGCGCACACACCCCAGCCCGACCTGCATCACCCCGACACCCTCCATCCCGAACAGCCCAACCCCCAACCCTCCTTTGCCGATGCCCTAGCCGATCAACCCAACACCCGAGCACTCCACCATCTCAGCTCTCTCTCCCCGTCCTCCACCATCCGACATGCAGCTGCGACGCAGGAGCAGCAACAACCAGCAAGCTAGCCGTCGCCACTCCCGACGTTTCGACGCTCTATTGTTCTCTCTTTTGCTTTGTGGGTTGCACGTACGTGAGTTTGCACGTGTGGATCTTCGTTTGGTTCGTGATTCTTGTTTGTGGGTTCGTTCATTGTTGGGATCCATTTCCGTTATTCTTGGTGATCTTTATTTTCGTCTTCGGTGAAGGCAAATAACTTGTACTCAAATTCCTTTTTATGATACAAGTCAAAAATACCGCTTATAGTGTAGTTGGGTTCTAGAGACAACTCGTGTGTGTGTTATTTTTGATGGGTTTTGTCTCTATAGTGCTGTTTGACCATAGTTGCCTCACTACATAAAAATCAACATGAAAATAACTAGGTTTGACCATTCTTGATCTATTCATATATGTGAGATAATTAGGTGGAATTATGTATTTGATGAGATCCATGTGATATGATGGTTGTGAATATGTTATATACTTTATTTCATGATGTTTGGACACTTAGTAGACTCTATAACATGTTTGATTGTGATTGGAACAAGTTTCGTGTGGTTTATGTTGGTTTTGTTTTCGAGAGAAAATCTGTAACTGTCGATGATCAGTTTTGATTTGTAATATTAGACCCTATTATGGTCAGAATTCTTAATTTTTGTATTAGACATAAATTGTAGAGAAATCTGTCTTCTTTTCAAACTTTCTGACCTTGATCGATTTCGTTTTTGTATGAGTGAGTTATGACTATTTTACTACAGAGGTGTATTCTTTTTCCAGATTTCGTTTCTTGATGATTTTGCTGATTAAACTATTTTGATTATAGTCCTACATATATTATTTGGATCTGAACCTTTGCACAGTATTTCTATACCTATCTAGGGATTACCCAGAATTTTGGTGATTTTATTGATGAGTTTTATACGCTGTTTCATGCTTATTTATGAAAGCTATACTTGCTGTATTTTGCTCGCTGTTCTGTAAAGAATCGTATTTTCACTCTATTTCGTTTTACTGTATGGAAAATATTTTCGAAATATAAGAGTTAGCTTATTTTGTCTATTTTCATCTCCCTTTGACAGATTTGGATTTCGATTCACGGTTTGCGAGATATTATAGTTTTCGTACAGCAGTGTTGGGAATTCAAGATTTCTTTTGACTGGAATATTATGAAACTTTATATTCTGATACTAGACATATAAGGGATTACCCCTGATTTTTCCTGGATTTAGTTTGAGGAGTTTTAATGCTTTTTTCCCATCATTGAATACGATTTACTAATTTCTAGCTGAAAGTATTTTCTGGATTCAAATCAGTTTTGAGTTATGATTTTGTAAAATACTATATGGCTTATATATAAACGCTAGATTCGTATGAAAGTCTATTTTCCAGATTCTTTGACGGATTCAGATTTGAATTTCTTTAGTAACGGGAATCACTGCTTTAATACTGTATTGTCATGCTGTCCTCGAACATACACTGTTTTGCTCGTTTATGTGACCGTATATCATCTATGCATGTTTATTTGTTTTCCTGAACCTAATACTGATTGTATCATGTTTGTTTGACACTATTTCATGCACTATCATGTTTGTTGATAACCATAATAAAAGTGATCAAGCCGGGGTTTCTTAAAGGAATATCTAGATGTGGAAAATATGGAAACATGTACTTGGAAGGGAACTAGTGTTCCGAACTGTTACTGTTACTGTTATTTTTACTACTACTGTTACTGTTATTTTACTGCTACTGCTACTATTACTGATACCTGAGCACACTGCCCCATTATGGTTCACTAGGAAATCTAAAAGCGGAACTGTTTGTTATAGCAACCTTGTGTTATAATTTGGGGCGCATTAAGTGCTACCTAGCTAGTAATACACACAAGATTGTAAGAACGTAAGACTGATATTGTTAGACTGATACTTTTGGACTGATACTGTTATACTGTTACACTGATATACTGAGCTTACTCTTACTGGACATTGTTAGTTGCCATATGACACGATACTTGAGACATTCATTTGCACTGTTAGTATTCCATGCTAGTTGACCTTGTTTTGTTGATTCATGCTAGTTATTACTGTTGATGCATTATACCATGCTATGTTTATTTCTGCTATTATTTTAGATTTGATCATTCCATGTACTTGTATCCTACATTATAAGTGGCCTGTAACATGCATTGACGGGTACTTATTTTTTCTTTATTTCTCCTGCAATTATTAATTGCAGATCAGGATGGTCAGCTGCCCGACGGTATTGGTGAAATGAGATATTAGTGCTGCATTTCATGCTTATTTGTATTACTATTATTGTTGCTTGGAATAATGTATTTTGAGTACTTGGATGATTACATTGTATTTGGGCAATGTGACCAGGATATTTGACTTGTCCAGATTCTGATTTATTTGAGCCTAATGTGTTTTGTTTCAAGTAAATTCTATTGGTTTGTTAATTCAATTATACATGTGTGGTTGACTCTTTTGCTTCCGACTCTGATTATATTATGAGATGTTGTAAAGATTCCTGAACAGCTTATGGATGATGCAAATCATTCGCTGGGTTGAGTCTCGTATCGGTATTCCGTATTATTTTTGGGAAGCGGGGCATGACAAGGCTATTAGTGGTATCAGAGCCCATGTTTGGCTAATGTATTAGTTGCCTAATATATTAGACAAGCTTGGCTCGAACTGGGATCGGCTCAATATTTCACCAACCATGCATGCATAAATGAATTATTATCAACTTTGATTCTGGATGCTAATTGTTTTGATTTTTGTGTAGCTATGGCTCGTGGAAATTATTTTCAGCCGGATCCGATTGAGGCTGTCATTGCTGTGCTTGAGCGGCTGATCAATCAGCAGCAAAACCACAGTGATCTAATAATGGCTGCTCTTGATGCTACCCGGGTTCCGCCTCCTGTAGTGCCTGTACAGGCAAATCATCTGCCTCGTCCAAGAATAGTTACAGATTTTATGAGGCTGCATTCCAACCATTTTTCAGCCACTAAGACGCCTTTGGAGGCTGAACAGTGGTTGATCTAGACCAAGTGCTTGCTCTTGGCGGCACGTGTTGCCGAGGCTGATAGGGTGGACGTGGTTTCCATCCAACTGGTGGATTTGGCTCATATTTTGTTGATGGCCGAGTCCCAGCGACTTGAGAGGCCTATTGCTTAGACTACTTTCACTCGGGGATTCTTGGAGAAGTTCTTCCCCAGTAGTACTCGAGTTGAGATGGAACAGTAATTCCTGGCCCTAAAACAGGTTAAGTCATTATACTATTTTGGAATTTTGTTACGTAATTGTTCAAACAATATTGTAATATAGACTTCGTGAAACAAGGTTCCATGTCAGTGGATGAGTTTACTAGACTTAGCCGCTTCGCTGCCGTTCTTGTGGCTACCGAAGAGGATAGGGCTCGTAGATTCACAAATCGGCTTGAGTAGGATATCAAGAGGCATCTTGTCTCTCTCCATTTCAGTACTTATGCTGAAGCTTTTGAGGCAGCTCGAGCTCAGGAGCAGTCTCGTTGTGGCTTGGTTCCTTCTCTACGAACTGTTCCGCATCCTGCTGCTAGGCCTTCTGGTGGTCCTATTCGGAGGCCTGTCCCATCCCATCCGGTCAGGGTTGCTCCATATCCTTCTGCTGGTTTCCAGAAGGGTGGTTTTTGCGACTTCTATCAGATATCTGGGCATGAGCATAAGAATTGTTGGCGCGTCAACCGCCGACGCTTTAGATGTGGTGCTGCTAATCATTCAGTACGCGATTGTCCGTAGCAGCAGCAGGTGGCTCTTCCACCCATGGGTCATGTTCAGCAAGCAGGCCAAGCACGTGGTCCAGTTAGGCCTGCGTTTCCTCCTCAGCGTCAGATTGTCAGTCAGAGGACTGCTGTACCGAGGAGAGGTCAGGCTTTCAACTTGACTGTTACAGATGCTGAAACAGCTGAAGAAGTTGTGGCAGGTATATTTTGTTTTGTTATTTGGTTGTTCGGTTTCCCTTTTGTTCAATTATTTGCTCTCTTTTGGTCTTGCTTTATTTTTCTTCTGTTATTTTTTTTCTTCTGCATTTTTTTTTCCCCTCACCCTTGATTGTCTGTTTTTTCTTTCTCCTTATTTTTTGCTCCCTTAGGTGTCGTCCTTGTTTGCTCTTTTCCTGCTCGTGTTCTCTTTGATTCTGGGGCAACCCATTCTTTTGTCTCCTCATGATTTGTCGCTCGCCATCAGTTGGATTACAGCAACATGTCTGAGGCTTGGAACATTTTGACAGGTGGTGGTGTTGTCATTTGTTCCCATGAGTGTAGGCAATGTTCCGTTGTTATTGGGGACATAGATTTCAATGCCAACCTGATTATCGTTTGGAATTCGGGATTCGACGTTATTCTGGGTATAGATTGGTTAGGTGAAGCCCATGCCATTATTGATTGTCGTGCCAAGAAAGTTGTTTTCAGAATTCCAAATCGAGTATAATTTGAGTTCCATGTTGGGGAGTCTTTACTTGGCCGACCAAAGACTGCAGTTGTACAGGTGGATTGTGCGATGGAATTGTACTCAGGCTGTAAGGCTGCGCCTCTAGTAGTTTGGGATTTCTTGGATGTTTTTCCAAATGAGTTGACTGGCTTACCCTCTTATAGGGAAGTGGAGTTTGGTATTGATGTTCAGCCTGGAACGGCGCCGATATCGAAGAGTCCTTATAGGATGGCACCAGTTGACATAGCAGAGCTTAAGGTGCAGATTCAAGAGTTTCTTGATTTGGGTTTCATTAGACCAAGTGTTTCTCCTTGGTGTGCTCCGGTCCTTTTTTTCAACAAGAAGGATGGTAGTCGTCGACTGTGTGTGGATTATCGGGAACTAAACTGTGTTACTGTGAAAAAACAGTATACTTTGCCTAGGATCGATGATTTGTTCGACCAGTTGAGCGGGGTTGCTATTTTCTCGAAGTTAGATCTTTGTCCTGGGTATCACCAAGTCAAGGTGAAGGCTGCTGATATACAGAAGACTGCATTCAGGACTAGATACGGGCACTATAAGTATATTATGATGCCGTTCGGGGTCACTAATGCTCTATCTGTATTCACGAGTCTTATGAACCGTGTCTTCTCTCAGTTCTTGGATAGATTTATGATGGTCTTCATTGCTGACATTCTGGTATATTCTCATAATCGGGAAGATCATGCTGAGCATCTTAGAGTGGTTCTGCAGACTTTGAGAGAGAATCAGCTCTATGGAAAACTCAGCAAGTGCGAGTTTTGGCTCGACAAGGTTTCTTTCTTGGGGCACATTATTTCTGCCGATGGTCTTTCTGTTGATCCAGCCAAGGTTGAAGCTGTGAAGGATTGGCCTATTCCTAAGAAGGTTTCCGAAGTCATGAGTTTTCTCGGTTTGGCTGGCTATTATCGGAAATTCGTTCAAGATTTTTTGAAGATTGCAGTGCCGTTAACTAAACTGACAGGAAATGAACAGAAGTTTTGTTGGCCTGGTGAGCGCAATGAGGCTTTTGTTGAGTTGAAGAACAGACTGATGTCAGCGCCTGTGTTATGGTTCAGGTAGATTTGTAATTCACTGTGATGCTTCTAGTAAGGGTCTTGGAGCAGTTTTTATGTAGAAGGGCCGTGTCGTTGCGTATGCATCGAGGCAGTTGAGGCCACATGAAAAGAACTGTCCTGCTCATGATTTGGAGTTAGCGGCAGTGATCTATGCTTTGAAGCTGTAGAGACATTATTTACTTGGAGACCACGTGGAGATCTTTACAGACCACAAAAGTCTCAAGTATATTTTCACCCAGAAGGAATTAAATATGAGGCAAAGGCGATGGTTGGAGCTTATGGCCGATTATGACATCAGTTTGCAATACCATCCTAGTAAAGTAAACTTGATGCCAGATGCTTTGAGCAGGAGACCGGAAGTTATGTTTCTTAATCAGGAGAGTGATATCATTGAGCAGATGAGGAGGTTGGATTTGGAGGTTTTGTTGCTGAGTTCTGGTCGGAGTTGTCTTGCGCTCCAGCTTCAGTCCTCTTGTTGATCAGATCAAAGAGGCTTAGGCTGGTGTTGCGCAGTTACAGGGTTTTCGAGCTGAGGTTGAGTCTGGATCCAGAACGGACATGGTTATTCATGCTAATGGTTCGCTTTGTTTTGGTTCCCGGCTGTGTGTCCCTAAAGGTGAAGTTCGTCAGAGGTTGCTTGAGGAAGGTCATCAGTCCTCGTATTTTATTCATCCTGGCAGTACAAAGATGTATCGAGATTTGAAGCTTCATTTCTGGTGGCATGGTATGAAAAGGGCTGTAGCTCGGTTTGTTGCTCAGTGTTTGATCTGTCAGCAGGTTAAGCTAAGCATCAGAGAACTGCTGGACTTCTTCAACTGCTTCCTATTCCAGAGTGGAAGTGGGAGCATATCATCATGGATTTTGTGACCGCTTTGCCGAGGAGTCCTAAGGGTCACAATGCTGTTTGGGTGATTGTCGACCGTTTGACGAAGAGTGCTCACTTCATTCCTTTTCGTGTCGGTCAGTCTACTAAGAGCCTAGCGGAGAAGTACATGCAAGAGATTGTCAGGCTTCACAGGGTTCCAGTTAGTATTGTATCCGACGGGGATACGATATTTAGATCTCAGTTTTGGGAGTCTTCAGGCTAGATTGGGGAGTAAGTTGAAGTTCAGAACAGCTTTTCATCCCCAGACTGATGAACAGTCAGGGCGGACAATTTAGATTCTTGAGGACATGTTGCAATCCTGTATGTTGCAGTACGATGGATCTTGGGAGGACCATTTGCATCTCGTAGAGTTCTCGTACAATAACAGCTTTCAGGCCAATCTTAAAGCTGCACCGTTCGAGGCACTATATGGACGTAAATGCAGATCACCAGTGTGCTGGGATGACATTGGTGAGAGGCAGTTGTTGGGTCGGAGTTGATCACCAGGACAGTTGATACTGTGACTCAGATCGAAAAGCATCTTCCGACAGCTCAGGATAGGCAGAGGCGGTGGGCTGATGTCCATGGGAGGGCTTTGCAGTTTGTTGTTGGTGACCATGTTTTCCTTAAGGTATCGCTGTGGCACGGTGTCATTCGGTTCGGTGGTGGGGGCAAGCTTAACCCTAGGTTTTTTGGACCGTTTAAGATTTTGGAGCTAGTAAGCAAGGTGGCCTATCGTCTTGGTTTGCCGTCAGCGTTATTAGGAGTGCACGATGTTTTCCATGTCTCACAACTCAAGAGATAAATCCGCGATGAGAGTCACGTGATCGACTACTCTGAGTTGACCGTGCGGCTGGATTTGACTTGTGAGATTCTGCCAGTTGTTATTGTGGATCGGCGGGAGAAAGTGCTTAAGAACAAGGTCATAAAGTTAGTTCGTGTTGCTTGGAATCCTCACTCGCCTAGTGAGTCGATTTGGGAGCTGGAGGAGGAAATTCAGCAGAAGTTTCCTTATTTGTTTGAGTAGCTTTTTGTTTTGTTTTGTTTCTTTTTTTTTGGGGTTACTCTATGTATCTTCTTTTCGAATTTCGAGAACGAAATTCTTTTTTTTAGGTGGGTAGGATTGTAACTCCTGTTTTTCGTTTTCCTATTTTTGATGTGTTTTTTCTTCTTCTTGAGTATTTGTACTCTCTTGTATTTTTCTTAGACCGTATATTGGAGTTGTTTCAATATATATTCATTTTTGTTTCATTTTGAGCTCTTTGTGTTGATTTGCTTTGTCTTTTGCTTCGTTCTTCATCAATTGTTGTTCTTTTCTCTTTATTGGATTCTTGTTATCTTTATTTTGCTCTTGGGTGTTCATGGTGTTTTTGGTTGGTTACTCTATCTCTAATCTTATTGCTTTGATCCCTAATTGATTTCCAAAGCCAAATTAACCATAATCGTATTTTGAGTCCTATACAAATTTATCCCATTCAAATCATAATTAAACCAATCCTATTTCTACTCATAAACTACCTACAACCCAACAACCCAAATATCTACATACCCAAACCGTAAACTAAAATCATATATATATATATACAACTCTCTCTCCACAAACCCTAACCCTTACTCTCTCATACCGACCTCCCTTTCTCTCTTTACTGTGCGCACCGACACACCCCAGCCCGACCTGCATCACCCCGACGCCCTCTATCCCGAACAGCCCAAACCCCGACCCTCCTTTGCCGACGCCCTAGCCGATCACCCAACACCCGAGCACTCCACCATCTCATCTCTCTCTCCCCATCCTCCGCCATCCGATGTGCAGCAGCGACAGCCAGCAAGCCAGCCGCCGCCACTCCCGACGTTTCGACACTCTCTTGTTCTCTATTTTACTTTGTGGGTTGCACGTGCGTGAGTTTGTACGTGTGTTTCTTTGTTTGGTTCGTGATTCTTGTTCATGGGTTTGTTCGTTGTCGGGATCCGTTCTGCTTATTCTTGGTGTTCTTTGTTTTCGTCTTCGATTAAGGCAAGTAACTTGTACTCAAATTTCTTTGTATGATACAAGTCAAAAATATTGCTTATAATGTAGTTGGGTTCTAGAGACAACTTGTGTGTGTGTTATTTTTGATGGTTTTTTCTCTATAGTGCTATTTGATCATAGTTGCCTCACGACACAAAAATCGACATGAAAACAACTAGGTTTGTCCGTTCTTGATCTATTCATTTATGTGAGATAATTAGGTGGAATTATGTGTTTGATGAGATCCATGTGATATGATGGTTGTGAATATGTTATATACTTTATTTCATGATCTTTGGACACTTAGTAGACTCTATACTATGTTTGATTGTGATTGGAACGAGTTTTGTGTGGTTTATGTTGGTTTTGTTTTCAAGAGAAAATCTCTAATTGTCGATGATCAGTTTTGATTTGTAATTTTAGACCGTATTATGGTCAGAATTCTTAATTTTTGTATTCGACATAAATTGTAGAGAAATCTGTCTTCTTTCCAAACTCTCTGACCTTGATCGATTTTGTTTTCGTATGAGTGAGTTATGACTATTTTACTACAGAGGTGTATTCTATTTCCAGATTTCGTTTCTTGATGATTTTGCTGATTAAACTATTTCGATACTAGTCCTAAATATATTATTTGGATATGAGCCCTTGCACAGTATTTCAATACCTATCTAGGGATTACTCGAATTTTTGGTGATTTTATTGATGAATTTTATACACCGTTTCATGCTTGTTTATGAAAGCTATACTTGCTGTATTTTGGTCGCTGTTCTGTAAGGAATCGTATTTTCACCCTATTTTCTTTTACTGTATGGAAAGAAATTTGAAAGTTTGCTTATTTTGTCTATTTTCATCTCCCTTTGACGGATTTGGATTTCGTTTCACGGTTTGCGGGATATTACAGTTTTCGTACAACAGTGTTGGGAATTCCAGATTTGCCAAACAATCGTTTCTTGATTTTTTCTGATTTTTTTGACTAAACTAGTTTTACTGGAATATTAGGAAACTTTATATTCTGATACTAGACATATATCCTACATTATAAGTGGGATGTAACTTGCATTGACGGGTACTTGTTTTATCTTTCCTTCTTCTGCTGTTATTAATTGCAGATCAGGATTGTCAGCTGCCCGAAGGCATTGGTGAAATGAGATATTAGTGCTGGATTTCTTGCGTATTAGTATTAGTATTACTATTGCTTTGAATAATTTATTTTGAGTACTTGGATGATTACTTTGTATTTGGACGATGTGACCCAGGATATTTGACTTGTCCAGATTCTGATTTATTTGAGCTTAATGTGTTTTGTTTCAAGTAAATTCTGTTGGTTTATTAATTCAATTATGCATGTGTGGTTGACTCTTTTGCTTCCGACTCTGATTATATTGTGAGATGTTGTAAAGATTCCTGAACAGCTTATGGATGATGCAAATCATTCGCTGGGTTGAGTTTCGTATCCGTATTCCGTATTCTTTTTGGGAAGTCGGGTGTGACAGTTGAGTGGCCCATCGGATCCCCTGGGACTTGCTCCTCGGCTTGAGGCTTCTGCTGCATGACTCTGATATTTCAGCACCGACTTTAAAGGTACGAATCGATATCTAAACGGTGGGGAACATCAGTACTTCGACTGACGCAAAGCTGATAATAACAGCGATCCTCTAAACTACAATCACAACCATAATTTTATGCAAAGAGAAAAGTGATGTGCCAAACAAGGGTTTAATGGATTCGGGTTCTAGTGCAGTGGTATGCCATGATCCTATGACTAGATGTAACAAATCACATGCCTAACTCTAATGCAATCAAGACTTTGGAGAACGAATGCATCCCATACTACATACACCCCCAAATCTAGCTGTCTTTCTCCACAGTTTAGGGATTCAAACCCTGCTATGCATCCTACTCTTATACTCAACCTGTTCCCAATAGATTATCCGTGCCCAAGGAGGTTGCAGTTGGTCGTTCAAGTTCTGCCACTGCAGTGCCTAAGTGGTTGTCGCGTTTGCCACTCAGTACCTACGCATGGACCTCACTCAAAAACCCACGTTAAATTCAGTCAGAAGACCGTGTACCTACCCAGTACCAAATGACGTCAATGATATGTATAAAGTAAACCACGTGCATAGGAAGATGATGGACTCGAGGGTCAAATCCCTCTATCCGACAGGAATGCCCCCTCCCCCCCCCATTCCTTACTCCGGCAATCTTTGGGAATTAACGGATCGATATACGAGACCGCGGACTCAATCATGAGTACCGAAAACGTATCTCTATGACAGGAAGGTACAACACCCGACTATGGTCTGCTAGAACTAATGCACTTACAAAACCCCTAATGCATCATTCTAATCCCAGCCTCATCTAAAAACTTTGGGTAAAATAAGATTGCTTCCAAAAACTTGCCTATTGACCTCTGGCTCTGGTGATACCAGTTTGGTTCGCCACTTCCCCGGGCTTAGAATTGTCCAGCCCCATGGCCTACATTCACCCCTAACGGGGAATGAATGTGTATCTTCACCCCTACCTGGGCAATGAACTTGTGTGTTCACCCCTAACCGGGCAATGAACTTATGTGTTGAGCCCTAATCGGGCAAAGAGCATAATTTGACGGCATTGCTTGGACGTCCTACGCCTCGATGGAAGTTCATAACTTAGGGTCGAAAGACGTAGGGCATCACCATACTCTAGTGACTAACTCGGGTCACAAAATCCACCATGGGAGTCAAACAAAACCAGTAATAGATACAAAACGTCCCTAAACAGCGAGTTATCAACTCTAATGGTATACAGGGGAAAGGTCCTCTCAACACATAGTCAAAAACCCAAGCCTTAGCAACTATGGAGTTTCCGTCCGAAACTTAAAAAGATCATAACTCCTATAATACAACTCAAAGTTTGGTGCTCAAGCCTAATCTGGAAAGGTAAAGACCAAGGCTACAACTTTCCAGTTGATCATAACCTCATATTCTATCATCTAGGTCCTTAAAATGGCCTCTCAAGCCTCAGCCTGTGTATTTCCTGTACACTGGCTATACCTTACCGGTAGCATAAATCCCTACCTACTCATTAGAATGCTACAAACCCAGGTTCTATAGAAAGGTGTGGATGTCCTCTACAATTCCCTAGTTTATCACCAATCCAAAATATGTCATTTGATCACCCTAAAATATACATTACTCTCAGGTATACCAAATCACACTCTTTCTCAAACAGAGCACTCAGCTCAAATCCTGGTCTCTGTCTGGTATTGTAAAAATCATATTAAATCATCCACTCACAGGAATCACCTCAATTAGGGCATGTTAGAAAGGTCTAGATGTCTACTACAATTCTCTAGGGGAACACTTTCTCAAAATTTGCTCTTACAGAGCCTCAATTGTGTCATCTCATCCAGGTGTCTAATCTGACTGAATCCAGCACAGTACGTGCTATAAAATTCATCATAAATCATATACTCATCCAATAGTCATCAAATTTACAGTGAAGAAACTAGATATCATAATGAATAACATGCAAAATGGTTCATGTCTAAATTTCAAGTATACACTGAGTTCTACATGTTTTGAATAAGCATAAAGATCATACTGTTCTTCAGTTACAGTTCTAACTACTATTGATAGACTAATTTTGAACATGCATGTAACTTCATCCAATAAATTTCTTGACTTTCAGTAAAGTCTAGATACATATGAGAAAACATTGTAAAATTTTTAGATTAAGATCATGTTCCAATTAATTATGAGAAATCCAACAATCTCAGATATCACAGTAAACAAATTCTGCTTCTGCCTTACGGCTCTATTCAAAAAATGGATTTTATTAAAATACCAAACAACCTCAGAAAAATCCGAAATAATTCATGAATCATCTAGACATGTAAGGGAACAATCTGTTCTGTGAAAATTTCTTCATCAAATTCCATTTGGTTTGCTCCCGGGAAATTCTAGAAAATGACATGCAGATCAAAATTTCAGGTTCTAGTTTCAGATTCAACTTCCAATCTCTTAAACAATCATTCTAAACTCCTACTACTTCACATGCATGCAAGAATCAACAAGAAATAACAAGAAAAGTTTAGAGAAACTCCCCACCCTGAATTGATTAGAGAGTTGATGATAGTTTTGAGCTTTACTCTTCCAAGAATCCACTCCAAGAGAGCTCCTCTTCAATCCTTCTTCTTTTCTCTCCTTCTCTTTCTTTCTTGGGTTTGTGTTCTAAAAATTTCAGAACTTGGGAGGAGAAATGAGAGGGTTCTAATGGGAAAATAATGAGGAAAGAGAGGGAAAGGGGGGGTCGAATTTAGGGGTCGTAGGGGGTAGGGTAGACTAGGTGGTTTTATGAGGAAACCATGGTCTTAGCCCTTGGTTGGAGGGTACAATGGTTGGCTGAACTTTTTAGCTCTTAAGTGAGTGCTTGGATGAGAGATGAGAGGTTCCATCAAGTGTATGCAAGGTATACCCATTGTAGTATCATACAATGATATATTGCATATGTACTATACCCAAAACTAGTGTATGTACTAGTATCGGTCCTCCTCATTCTCGTGCATCGTTTAGAACGCAACCATTCTCATGAACCGCCCCGCAAACCTAACCGCACACCAACAACAATAAAATCAAACAAATGACTGCAATCATATGCACGCATACAGACAATATATATATATATATATATATATATATATATATATATATATATATATATATATATATATATATATATATATATATATATATATATAAGTATTGTACAATCCGGGGTGTTACACCAAAGGATGCTAGAAAGGTGTGCAAGCTGCAATGATCCTTTTATGGGTTAAAGCAAGCCTCTAGACAGCTGGAATCTTCACTTCAATGATGCAATCAAAGAGTTTAGTTTCATCAAGAATGTAGATGAACCTTGTGTCTACAAGAAGGTTAGTGGGACCACAATTGTCTTTATGGTGTTGTATGTAGATAACATACTACTCATCGGGAATGACATCCCTACCTTATAGTATGTAAAGACTTGGCTAGGAAAATGATTTTCGATGAAGGACTTGGGTGAAGCTACCTATGTATTAGGCATCCAGATCTATAGAGATAGATCAAGAAAGATTGCTTGGCCTGAGTCAGCGTACATATATAGACAAAGTATTGAAACATTTTAATATGCAAGAGTCCTAGAAGGGATTTCTGCCTATGTCGCATGTTGTAAGTCTGTATAAGGCTCAATGTCCTACAACTCAAGATGAGAGGGACCGTATGACTAAGATTCCATATGCATCTGCAATTGGATCTATCATGTATGGCATGTTATGTACTCGTCCAGATGTCTCATATGCCTTGAGCATGACGAGCAAATACCAGTCAGATCCTAGTGAGAGTCACTGGAAAGCTATCAAGAACATCCTTAAGTACTTAAGAAGGACTAAGAATTCGTTCTTGGTATATGGAGCTGAGGAAGAGCTTGTTGTAAAGGGTTACACTGACGCTAGCTTCCAGTCCGATAAAGATGACTCCAAATCGCAATCGGATTTTTTGTTTTGCCTTAATGGTGGATCGGTGAGTTGGAAAAGTTCGAAGCAAGATACAGTAGTCAATTTTACCACAAAAGCTGAGTATATTGCTGCCTTTAATGCAACAAAGGAGGTCGTTTGGATAAGAAAGTTCATCACTAAACTTGGCATAGTTCCTAGCATTGTGGACCCGGTGGACCTTTATTGTGATAACAATGGGGCCATTACATAAGCTAAAGAGCCTAGATCTCACCAGCGATCCAAACATATACTTAGGCATTTCCATCTCATTTGAGAGATCATCAATGGAGGAGTTGTGAAGATATGCATAGTACCGACAGATGACAACCTCACTGACCGAATGACAAAGCCTCTTGCACAATGAAAGCATGAGGGTTACACTAGATCTATAAACATTCGATGTATGTCTGATTGGCTCAAGTGAAAGTGAGAGATTGTTGGTGTATGCCCTAGAGGCCAGTTGTGTATTGACATTACTATTTTACATTGTATCATGAAATTTATTTCATAATTAGGCATTTCATTTATTGTGTTAAATGAACATAATAAAGTCATTAGAATAGTAAGTTCAATGCCATGGGATATCAAGTGCATGACTTGATTGTGAGATCCTATTCTCTGAAATCAGAACACTGTTCTTAAATGTCCCTACTCAAGTATTATTGTGAATTAGGACAACAATAATACATAGAGACTAGTATGAGCATAGACTGATGACCATTCTCACAGGTCATGAATATGAGATATCAAGTTTTCACATGGGTACATATTAGAGTAATAATATACTGGACCGACCTACCATGAGAACGCTGCATGGATTGTTACGTGATTGTCATAAGCGGTTCTCACAGTGACCATGGTGTACGTAGTCCTTTAATTTGAAGTCACTAAGGTTCCCTACATGAGAAGTTATATATTTTAATGCCATCAAACATTGCCTGTAATAAGGTGAATATAAAGTCGACTATTAGATATTCTACAAATCATGAGGAGGAATGTGAGTGACTTAGATATGATTTTCCCTCTTACATAACAGGAGCGATATCTACGGGCCCCTTGATTGACTGAAACTGCAAAATGCATGACCGTGCTCAAATGAGTCAATATGAGATATTGATCTCATTTATTTTAGTAAATCTACTCAGACAACAAGAAACTAAAGATTGAACTATACAATGGTGACACACTCTATGCCTTGTGATCAATTAAGATATCTGGACAAAAGGACTAGACTACATGATTACATTGGTCACGGATAGGTTATGTCAAATTAATGACATTCCCGTTACTTGAGTAGTAGTGATGTATTGGTAGATACCTTCACTGTTTGTAATACTATAATATGAGTTTTGTATTATTGTCAACGTAATGAAACCTACATAGTTACACACTTAGAATGGATCAAAATTAGGATTTAAATTCATAAGATGAATTTAATTGGGGATCCAAGTAAGACTTGGACTCCTGACCATGGTTGGACATTTAATTAGATTAAATGGGCAGACTAAAGTTCAAAGGCCTACACATGAATATGACCGAGGTTAGATTGTTAGTCCAACAGCCTCGTTACTCTCTTAGGGCTGATTTTTTGCACTTATATATATGATATGTATCTGTGGAAAAGACACGTGAAAAAATTCTAGCCGTCACAGAAAGTGAGTGAGAGAGATCGTTAGAGGAACATCCCATTACCACAGCTAGTACTGCGGTATGAAGGAGAGTCGTTTTTCATTGTGTTCGTGTGGATACCGTAGAGGCCCCGTAATATTGCAGTGTTGTGATCAGCACACTGTGGAGACAACAGGTTCATCTTTAAGGTAAACTCTTAAACATGATTTATGGTTTTTCGCATGGATCGATGGTAATATTTTGTAATTTTTCCGCTGTGTATTTAATCTGTGATTGCCTTTGAAACCAAACAACTCCCGCCTCACTCCACAGTCTATATTCTTCTTCGACCAACTCGAGGAGCTCTTTATAGCGCAGTTTGTTACCAGCCGTAAGGCAAAAAAAAAGTGCCTCCCTGTTGGAACTAAAGCAAAAGGATAGGGAATTGCTGAAATACGTCATTAAATGCTTCATAGCTGAAGCAAGGTCGATCTCCTCCTTGGATTCTTTAGTGGCGGCTGCAGCCTTCCGCCACAATATCATGCATAATGAACAAAAAGCTTCTATTGTAAAAAAGCCTCCAAAAGATTTCACTGAGCTCCTACAAAGCAGTGATAAATACATCTGAGTCGAGGAAGCTCTCAATCCACATGCCTAGAAAGAGTCACCTTCCGGGAACAAATGGAAGAATGCAAGTGAGGAAGCACCCAATAAGTTCCAGAAAAATGGCACAGCTCAACGCCGTCCTCCTCCACACCCCCCCCCACCTTAACAAGTGCACTTTCCCGAATGCAAGTGTGTCTGCCATCCTCATGTCATTTGGAAAGGATGTGATAGTCCGCCCTCCTCCCAAGATGAAAACGACCAGCAAAAGAAAAAACAAAAATAAGTGGTGTTCATTTCACAAGGACCACGGACACACCATTGACAACTGTCTAGCCCTTAAAGTAGAACTGGAGGCTCTAATTCGTAGGGGCTATCTCTCCAAATTCATTCAGAAGCCAAAAACCTTCTACCCCGGGGGGCTAATAAGCGTCAAGAGAGGCCATATGAATCACAAGACTTTGAACACATGGCCATTCTCCACACTATTCATGGAGGTTCGATGGGGGGAGATTCCAACTCCTCCTGCAATGCCTTCGTGAGGGAAGTTAATTCAGTACATAACGCTCCACCTGCAAAGAGTTTGGGCCTCCCTCTGTCATTCTTCGATAAAGATCTCGAGGGCATCAAAATGCCTCATTGCGACGCACTGGTGATTAATCTATGCATGGCAAATCACCACTCAGTAAACATCCTTTTTCATGGCCACATTCGATTCTCCCAAGCTCTCACGAGACCTACTCAAGCTAGCCGGTTAGACACTTCACGGTTCTCAGGCGCACCCATCCTAGTCGATGGAATCATCACACTCGATGTGACAACAGGAAAAGTCCCAACAACTCATACGGAAGCATTAGACTTCATGGTAGTCGACATCAAAGATGCAAACAATGCAATATTTGGTTGCCCATGCCTAGCAGCTTTCATTGTAGTTTCCTCCGCTTTTCACATGAAAATGAAGTTTCCAATAGTAGCAGGTGTAGGCCAAGTTGTGGGGAACCAACAGGCAGCATGAGTGTAGCGCCCCATTTCCAATACAGGAAAAACCGAGACACGAGCCAAGACATTTTCTTCAATTAGTCACAATACACAGAAAACAGGAGAATTTAAAATTTTTCATTCAACACCCAATGTATTACAAGTCTGAACATTATACACTGTAATACATTACAATAGAGTTACAATATTACCTTTACATTTTCAAGTATTACAACCTTCAACATCTTACATCAGAGTACTTTCCAACTAATAGATGATCAACACACATTTTACAGCGGAACTAAATACGACATTGACTCCTTGCTTTCCTTGCCTTGAGTCCTCCTGAATCTCGCCCTTGTACTTCGGCGATCCAGTACCTATGGAAGTGGGGACGTCAGTATTCACTGACGCTTAAAGGCTGATATCAAAGCAGCGAATCTCCCAAACAACATACAAAACATGGCAATGGTGTTGGTGTAGTTTAAGTATTCGTGAGTGCTATGACTAGACTCTAATGCGATATTTAAATAGAACTAGGATGCTTCCTATTCTAATGTCAGCAAGTCTCCGAAGCAACATGCAGCCCATACTACATGTGACCCCATCTCAAGCCGTTTCTCCATATATAGGGATTTGAACCCGCATTATGAATTCTAATTGTACACAACCTGTTCCTGACACCTACACGTGACTGATGAGGTTGCAGGCGTGGTCAAGTCCCACTAATGCAGTCCGCCAGTGGTGTCTATGTTCGCCACTGCTACCTGGCTAACCGGACCTCACTCAAAAATAGACGAACCCAGTGTATAAGGCGTCATTTCAAAAACCAAAATCATAGGGTCTCGCAAGCGCAGGGTAGCGCGAAGCCTACCCTGTGGCACCCCTGGGGTCTCGCAAGCGCAGGACTGCCCAATGCATCCTGTGGCACCCCAAGTCACGGTATTTCAGGAATTAACAGCGCGAGATACAGCAACCCGTGCTCCCAACTTGTGAGACGGCACCGTACGTATCCCTTTGACAGGAAGGCGCAACCCAACAACACCACCTAGTCTGCCTCCAGAGACGAGTGAGTCGTAAGGTGCCCCCTACAATCGACTCCTCTCTTCCGGCAAAAGGGTTTAAGTAAAATGATCTTCATAAGTCACTATCCTAATGATGTCCCTGACTCGAACAATCTAGGGACGATAATATTATAAACATAACATGATAGGCCTTAAATTAGGCTTCGCAAGACAACTCTACTAGGCTGCTCAACCTAGACTCACCAGAATCCTTCGGGATCCGGTTCCTGGCCCATCGATCCAAGACCTCGGCCGTGCGAATATACATGCATGCCGCTACCCTAAACATGGATTCCGTCTACACTCCGGTCCTCGATCAACTTACCCTGGTTAAGATTCGACGGTACATAAGGAGTGACTCCTCTACAGTTCCTTAGGGTAAGAAAACATATGTCTTGATGGTCGATAGCCCGTAGGGTGGTAATATCACCCTAGACGAGCACAACGAACAGTGTACTAGCTAACAAGCTATACACGAGTAACAACCACATACGAGCTAATAAGCTACGTATGAAACAATAGCTACCTACGAGCCAGGCGGGCCTCGTAGGAGATAACAACGTACATACCAGCCAAATAAGCCGCGTATGAGACCAACGGCTACGCACGGGCCGGTCGAGCCGCGTACGAGACAACAACCTACATACGAGCCAAATAAACTACGTATGAGACCCACAGCTACATACGGGCCAGTCGAGCCACGTACGAGCACAACCATATGCAAACAACCATACAGGTAATCAATCCTAGAAGCAACCAAACGTGCTTACTAGCAAACTTGATCTTCTATTATTAGAAGCAACAGAAGAATCTACTAATAGTCTATGATCGGTATTCTACCAATGAAAACCGAAGGCGACATAACAATCTTTATCAAACTAACTATTACTAGTGGTCTCCCAGATCCTTATTACTTCAACCTATAGTACTTTAAGCATGGCATACAATTGCAAGCATCTATCCACGACAATCTAATTATGGTACCTAACGTAACCACTCACCACAATACTCTTAAGTACGAATATGATTTAAGCATGTGCTTATATCAAGCTTAAGCATGAATTATCACTATGGTCTAAACATGAAGTTTACTATAGTCAAGCATAAGTTACAACTTGAGCGTGAATGCCTACTATTTTAGAGTATGCATCTCTACTACCACCTTACACATGGACCTTCATTACTTTAAGCATGATTAATTACCATGATCTAATCACGAAGACAACTTAATGGAACATCTACTATTACAATCTAGTATGGGTAGAACATAAACATAGAATTGCTACGACTAAGCATGATATGTATTCCAAGTAGAGACCTACAACATTCTAACCATAGTATGATAATTCCTACCATGTATGTACAACCTAAACATGGTTTCTTTCTACATTAAACCCACAACATGACATACGCCATAAGCATGGTTCCTACAATTATTTAAATATGAATGTCTACCATCTTTAGCATGATTAATGACTAAGCATGATCATCTTCTAACTTAGCATAAACAATACTTATCATGAAGAACCATTAAGTATGACATCTACTAATCTTAGCATAAACAATCATTAGCATGGTCATCTACTACTTAACATAAACAATAATTAGCATGACATCTACTAACTTAGCATGAATAATGATTAAGCGTGATCATCTACTAACATAGCATGAATATTGATTAAGCGTGATCATCCACTAACATAGCATGAACATATACTTATCTAAGCATGGATATCATGTAAGCATGAATATTTATTTGATCTAGCATGGTATATAACTTTCCTACAAGCATGTAAGCATGGATAAATTAATCTAGCATGATATACCACTTTCCTACAACAATCTAAGCATATATAAATTAATCTAGCATGGTATACAACTTTCCTATAATTAAACTAACATGGTATACAACTTTCCTACAATTAAACTAGCATGGTATACATCATTCCTAAACATGGTAGGGATTTTTAAAATAAATCCTACAACATTCCAAGCATGTTTATACACTTAGCATGGTATACATCTTTGCTAAACATGGTAGGTATTTTTAATATTAATCCTTCAACATTCTAAGCATGTTTATACACTTAGCATGGTATACATCATTCCTAAACATGGTAGGTATTTTTAATATAAATCCTACAACATTCTAAGCATGTTTATACACTTAGCATGGTATACATCATTCCTAAACATGGTAGGTATTTTTAATATAAATCCTACAATATTCTAAGCATGTTTATACACTTCGCATGGTATACACCATTCCTAAACATTGTAGGTATTTTTAATATAAATCCTACAACATTCTAAGCATGTTTATACACTTAGCATGATATACACCATTCCTAAACATGGTAGGTATTTTTAATATAAATCCTACAACATTCTAAGCATGTTTATACACTTAGCATGGTATACACCATTCCTAAACATGGTAGGTATTTTTAATATAAATCCTACAACATTCTCAGTATGTTTGTACAGTTAGCATGGTATACACCATTCCAAAACATGGTAGGTATTTTTAATATAAATCCTACAACATTCTAAGCATGTTTATACACTTAGCATGGTATACATCATTCCTAAATATGGTAGGTATTTTTAATATAAATCCTACAACATTCTAAGCATTTTTATACACTTAGCATGGTATACACCATTCTTAAACATGATAGGTATTTTTAATATAAATCCTACAACATTCTAAGCATGTTTGTACACTTAGCATGGTATACACCATTCCTAAACATGATAGGTATTTTTATTATAAATCCGACAACATTCTCAGCATGTTTCTACACTTAGCATGGTATACACCATTCCTAAACATGGTAGGTATTTTAGCATAAATCTTACAACATTCTAAGTATGTTTATACACTTAGCATCGTATACATCATTCCTAAACATGGTAGGTATTTTTAATATAAATCCTACAACATTCTAAGCATGTTTATACACTTAGCATCGTATACATCATTTCTAAACATGGTAGGTATTTTTAATATAAATCCTACAACATTCTAAGTATGTTTATACACTTAGCATCGTACACATCATTCCTAAACATGGTAGGTATTTTTAATATAAATCCTACAACATTCTAAGCATGTTTATACACTTAGCATGGTATACATCATTCCTAAATATGGTAGGTATTTTTAATATAAATCCTACAACATTCTAAGTATGTTTATACACTTAGCATCGTATACATCATTCCTAAACATGGTAGGTATTTTTAATATAAATCCTACAACATTCTAAGCATGTTTATACACTTAGCATCGTATACATCATTTCTAAACATGGTAGGTATTTTTAATATAAATCCTACAACATTCTAAGTATGTTTATACACTTAGCATCGTACACATCATTCCTAAACATGATAGGTATTTTTAATATAAATCCTACAACATTCTAAGCATGTTTATACATTTAGCATGGTATACACCATTCCTAAACATGGTAGGTATTTTTAGTATAAATTCTACAACATTCTAAGCATGTTTATACACTTAGCATGGTGTACATCATTTCTAAACATAGTAGGTATTTTTAATATAAATCCTACAACATTCTAAGCATGTTTATACACTTAGCATGGTATACACCATTCCTAAACATGGTAGGTATTTTTAATATAAATCCTACAACATTCTCAGTATGTTTGTACACTTAGCATGGTATACACCATTCCAAAACATGGTAGGTATTTTTAATATAAATCCTACAACATTCTAAGCATGTTTATACACTTAGCATGGTATACACCATTCCTAAACATGGTAGGTATTTTTAATATAAATCCTACAACATTCTAAGCATGTTTATACACTTAGCATGGTATACACCATTCCTAAACATGATAGGTATTTTTAATATAAATCCTACAACATTCTAAGCATGTTTGTACACTTAGCATGGTATACACCATTCCTAAACATGATAGGTATTTTTATTATAAATCCGACAACATTCTCAGCATGTTTCTACACTTAGCATGGTATACACCATTCCTAAACATGGTAGGTATTTTAGCATAAATCTTACAACATTCTAAGTATGTTTATACACTTAGCATCGTATACATCACTCCTAAACATGGTAGGTATTTTTAATATAAATCCTACAACATTCTAAGTATGTTTATATACTTAGCATCGTATACATCATTCCTAAACATGATAGGTATTTTTAATATAAATCCTACAACATTCTAAGCATGTTTATACACTTAGCATCGTATACATCATTTCTAAACATGGTAGGTATTTTTAATATAAATCCTACAACATTCTAAGTATGTTTATACACTTAGCATCATATACATCATTCCTAAACATGGTAGGTATTTTTAATATAAATCCTACAACATTCTAAGCATGTTTATACATTTAGCATGGTATACACCATTCCTAAACATGGTAGGTATTTTTAATATAAATCCTACAACATTCTAAGCATGTTTATACACTTAGCATGGTATACACCATTCCTAAATATGGTAGGTGTTTTTAATATAAATTCTACAACATTCTCAGCATGTTTATACACTTAGCATGGTATACACCATTCCTAAACATGGTAGGTATTTTTAATATAAATCCTACAACATTCTAAGCATGTTTATACACTTAGCATGGTATACATCATTCCTAAACATGGTAGGTATTTTTAATATAAATCCTACAACATTCTAAGCATGTTTATACTCTTAGCATGGTATACATCATTCCTAAACATGGTAGGTATTTTTAATATAAATCCTACAACATTCTAAGCATGTTTATACACTTAGCATGGTATACATCATTCCTAAACATGGTAGGTATTTTTAATATAAATCGTACAACATTCTAAGCATGTTTATACACTTAGCATGGTATACACCATTCCTAAACATGGTAGGTGTTTTTAATATAAATTCTACAACATTCTCAGCATGTTTATACACTTAGCATGGTATACATCATTCCTAAACATGGTAGGTATTTTTAATATAAATCCTACAACATTCTAAGCATGTTTATACACTTAGCATGGTATACATCATTCCTAAACATGGTAGGTATTTTTAATATAAATCCTACAACATTCTAAGCATGTTTATACACTTAGCATGGTATACATCATTCCTAAACATGGTAGGTATTTTTAACATAAATCGTACAACATTCTAAGCATGTATATACACTTAGCATGGTATACACCATTCCTAAATATGGTAGGTGTTTTTAATATAAATTCTACAACATTCTCAGCATGTTTATACACTTAGCATGGTATACACCATTCCTGAACATGGTAGGTATTTTTAATATAAATCCTACAACATTCTAAGAATGTTTATACACTTAGCATGGTATACATCATTCCTAAACATGGTAGGTATTTTTAATATAAATCCTACAACATTCTAAGCATGTTTATACACTTAGCATGGTATAGACCATTCCTAAACATGGTAGGTATTTTTAATGTAAATCCTACTACATTCTAAGCATGTTTATACACTTAGCATGGTATACATCATTCCTAAACATGGTAGGTATTTTTAAAATAAATTCTACAACATTCTAAGCAAGTTTATACACTTAGCATGGTATACATCAATCCTAAACATGGTAGGTATTTTTAATATAAATCCTACAACATTCTCAGCATGTTTATACACTTAGCATGGTATACACCATTCCTAAACATGGTAGGTATTTTTAATATAAATCCTACAACATTCTAAGCTTGTTTATACACTTAGTATCGTATACATCATTCCTAAACATGGTAGCTATTTTTAATATAAATCCTACAACATTCTAAGTATGTTTATACACTTAGCATCGTATACATCATTCCTAAACATGGTAGGTATTTTTAATATAAATCCTACAACATTCTAAGTATGTTTATACACTTAGCATCGTATACATCATTCCTAAACATGGTAGGTATTTTTAATATAAATCCTACAACATTCTAAGCATGTTTATACACTTAGCATCGTATACATCATTTCTAAATATGGTAGGTATTTTTAATATAAATCCTACAACATTCTAAGTATGTTTATACACTTAGCATCGTACACATCATTCCTAAACATGGTAGGTATTTTTAATATAAATCCTACAACATTCTAAGCATGTTTATACATTTAGCATGGTATACACCATTCCTAAACATGGTAGGTATTTTTAGTATAAATTCTACAACATTCTAAGCATGTTTATACACTTAGCATGGTGTACATCATTTCTAAACATAGTAGGTATTTTTAATATAAATCCTACAACATTCTAAGCATGTTTATACACTTAGCATGGTATACACCATTCCTAAACATGGTAGGTATTTTTAATATAAATCCTACAACATTCTCAGTATGTTTGTACAGTTAGCATGGTATACACCATTCCAAAACATGGTAGGTATTTTTAATATAAATCCTACAACATTCTAAGCATGTTTATACACTTAGCATGGTATACATCATTCCTAAATATGGTAGGTATTTTTAATATAAATCCTACAACATTCTAAGCATTTTTATACACTTAGCATGGTATACACCATTCTTAAACATGATAGGTATTTTTAATATAAATCCTACAACATTCTAAGCATGTTTGTACACTTAGCATGGTATACACCATTCCTAAACATGATAGGTATTTTTATTATAAATCCGACAACATTCTCAGCATGTTTCTACACTTAGCATGGTATACACCATTCCTAAACATGGTAGGTATTTTAGCATAAATCTTACAACATTCTAAGTATGTTTATACACTTAGCATCGTATACATCACTCCTAAACATGGTAGGTATTTTTAATATAAATCCTACAACATTCTAAGTATGTTTATACACTTAGCATCGTATACATCATTCCTAAACATGATAGGTATTTTTAATATAAATCCTACAACATTCTAAGCATGTTTATACACTTAGCATCGTATACATCATTTCTAAACATGGTAGGTATTTTTAATATAAATCCTACAACATTCTAAGTATGTTTATACACTTAGCATCATATACATCATTCCTAAACATGGTAGGTATTTTTAATATAAATCCTACAACATTCTAAGCATGTTTATACATTTAGCATGGTATACACCATTCCTAAACATGGTAGGTATTTTTAATATAAATCCTACAACATTCTAAGCATGTTTATACATTTAGCATGGTATACACCATTCCTAAACATGGTAGGTATTTTTAATATAAATTCTACAACATTCTAAGCATGTTTATACACTTAGCATGGTATACACCATTCCTAAACATGGTAGGTATTTTTAATATAAATCCTACAACATTCTAAGCATGTTTATACACTTAGCATGGTATACACCATTCCTAAACATGGTAGGTATTTTTAATATAAATCCTACAACATTCTCAGCATGTTTATACACTTAGCATGGTATACACCATTCCTAAACATGGTAGGTATTTTTAATATAAATCCTACAACATTCTAAGCATGTTTATACACTTAGCATGGTATACATCATTCCTAAATATGGTAGATATTTTTAATATAAATCCTAAAACATTCTAAGCATTTTTATACACTTAGCATGGTATACACCATTCCTAAACATGATAGGTATCTTTAATATAAATCCTATAACATTCTAAGCATGTTTGTACACTTAGCATGGTATACACCATTCCTAAACATGATAGGTATTTTTATTATAAACCCGACAACATTCTCAGCATGTTTATACATTTAGCATGGTATACACCATTCCTAAACATGGTAGGTATTTTTAATATAAATCTTACAACATTCTCAGCATGTTTATACACTTAGCATGGTATACACCATTCCTAAACATGGTAGGTATTTTTAATATAAATCCTACAGCATTCTAAGCATGTTTATACACTTAGCATGGTATACATCATTCCTAAACATGGTAGGTATTTTTAATATAAATCGTACAACATTCTAAGCATGTATATACACTTAGCATGGTATACATCATTCCTAAATATGGTAGGTGTTTTTAATATAAATCCTACAACATTTTCAGCATGTTTATACACTTAGCATGGTATACACCATTACTAAACATGGTAGGTATTTTTAATATAAATCCTAGAACATTCTAAGCATGTTTATACACTTAGTATGGTATACATCATTCCTAAACCTGATAGGTGTTTTTAATATAAATTCTACAATATTCTAAGTATGTTTATACACTTAGCATGGTATACATCATTCTTAAACATGATAGGTATTTTAATATAAATCCTACAACATTCTAAGCATGTTTATACACTTAGCATGGTATACACCATTTCTAAACATGGTAGGTATTTTTAATATAAATCCTAGAACATTCTAAGCATGTTTATACACTTAGTATGGTATACATCATTCCTAAACATGGTAGGTATTTTTAATATAAATCCTAGAACATTCTAAGCATGTTTATACACTTAGTATGGTATACATCATTCCTAAACATGGTTGGTGTTTTTAATATAAATTCTACAACATTCTAAGCATGTTTATATACTTAGCATGGTATACACAATTCCTAAACATGGTAGGTATTTTTAATATAAATCCTACAACATTCTAAGCATGTTTATACACTTAGCATGGTATACATCATTCCTAAACATGATAGGTATTTTTAATATAAATCCTACAACATTCTCAGCATGTTTATACACTTAGCATGGTATACAACATTCCTAAACATGGTAGGTGTTTTTAATATAAATCCTACAACATTCTCAGCATGTTTATACACTGAGCATGGTATACACCATTCCTAAACATGGTAGGTGTTTTTAATATAAATCTTACAACATTCTCAGCATGTTTATACACTTAGCATGGTATACACCATTCCTAAACATGGTAGGTATTTTTAATATAAATCCTACAACATTCTAAGCATGTTTATACATTTAGCATGGTATACACCATTCCTAAACATGGTAGATATTTTTAATATAAATCCTACAACATTCTAAGCATGTTTATACACTTAGTATGGTATACATCATTGCTAAACATGGTAAATATTTTTAATATAAATCCTACAATATTCTAAGTATTTTTATACACTTAGCATGGTATACACCATTCCTAAACATGATAGGTATTTTTAATATAAATCCTACAACATTCTAAGCATGTTTGTACACTTAGCATGGTATACACCATTCCTAAACATGGTAGGTATTTTTAATATAAATCTTACAACATTCTCAGCATGTTTATACACTTAGCATGGTATACATCATTTCTAAACATAGTAGGTATTTTTAATATAAATCCTACAACATTCTAAGCATGTTTATACACTTAGCATGGTATACACCATTCCTAAACATGGTAGGTATTTTTAATATAAATCCTAGAACATTCTAAGCATGTTTATACACTTAGTATGGTATACATCATTCCTAAACCTGGTAGGTGTTTTTAATATAAATTCTACAACATTCTAAGTATGTTTATACACTTAGCATGGTATACATCATTCCTAAACATGGTAGATATTTTTAATATAAATCCTACAACATTCTAAGCATGTTTATACACTTAGCAAGGTACATCATTCCTAAACATGGTATGTATTTTTAATATAAATCCTACAACATTCTAAGCATGTTTATACACTTAGCATGGTATACATCATTTCTAAACATAGTAGGTATTTTTAATATAAATCCTACAACATTCTAAGCATGTTTATACACTTAGCATGGTATACACCATTCCTAAACATGGTAGGTATTTTTAATATAAATTCTACAACATTCTAAGCATGTTTATACACTTAGCATGGTATACATCTTTGCTAAACATGGTAGGTATTTTTAATATTAATCCTACAACATTCTAAGTATGTTTATACACTTAGCATGGTATACATCATTCCTAAACATGGTAGGTATTTTTAATATAAATCCTACAACATTCTAAGCATGTTTATACACTTAGCATGGTATACATCATTCCTAAACATGGTAGGTATTTTTAATATAAATTCTACAACATTCTAAGCATGTTTATACACTTCGCATGGTATACACCATTCCTAAACATGATAGGTATTTTTAATATAAATCCTACAACATTCTAAGCATGTTTATACACTTAGCAAGGTATACATCATTCCTACACATGGTAGGTGTTTTTAATATAAATTCTACAACATTCTAAGCATGTTTATATACTTAGCATGGTATACACCATTCCTAAACATGGTAGGTATTTTTAATATAAATCCTACAACATTCTAAGCATGTTTATACACTTAGCATGGTATACATCATTCCTAAACATGGTAGGTATTTTTAATATAAATCCTACAACATTCTCAGCATGTTTATACACTTAGCATGGTATACCACATTCCTAAACATGGTAGGTGTTTTTAATATAAATCCTACAACATTCTCAGCATATTTATACACTTAGCATGGTATACACCATTCCTAAATATGGTAGGTGTTTTTAATATAAATCCTACAACATTCTCAGCATGTTTATACACTTAGCATGGTATACACCATTCCTAAACATGGTAGGTATTTTTAATATAAATCCTACAACATTCTAAGCATGTTTATACATTTAGCATGGTATACACCATTCCTAAACATGGTAGGTATTTTTAATATAAATCCTACAACATTCTAAGCATGTTTATACACTTAGTATGGTATACATCATTGCTAAACATGGTAATTATTTTTAATATAAATCCTACAATATTCTAAGTATTTTTATACACTTAGCATGGTATACACCATTCCTAAACATGGTAGGTATTTTTAATATAAATTCTACAACATTCTAAGCTTGTTTGTTCACTTAGCATGGTATACACCATTCCTAAACATGGTAGGTATTTTTAATATAAATCCTACAACATTCTAAGCTTGTTTATACACTTAGTATGGTATACATCATTCCTAAACATGGTTGGTATTTTTAATATAAATCTTACAACATTCTAAGTATGTTTATACACTTAGCATCGTATACATCATTCCTAAACATGGTAGGTATTTTTAATATAAATCCTACAATATTCTAAGCATGTTTATACACTTAGCATCGTATACATCATTCCTAAACATGGTAGGTATTTTTAATATAAATCCTACAACATTCTAAGCTTGTTTATACACTTAGTATGGTATACATCATTCCTAAACATCGTAGGTATTTTTAATATAAATCCTACAACATTCTAAGTATGTTTATACACTTAGCATCGTATACATCATTCCTAAACATGGTAGGTATTTTTAATATAAATCCTACAACATTCTAAGCATGTTTATACACTTAGCATCGTATACATCATTGCTAAACATGGTAGGTATTTTTAATATAAATCCTACAATATTCTAAGCATGTTTATACATTTAGCATGGTATACACCATTCCTAAACATGGTAGGTATTTTTAATATAAATCCTACAACATTCTAAGCATATTTATACATTTTGCATGGTATACACCATTCCTAAACATGGTAGGAATTTTTAATATAAATTCTACAACATTCTCAGCATGTTTATACACTTAGCATGGTATACACCATTCCTAAACATGGTATGTATTTTTAATATAAATCCTACAACATTCTAAGCATGTTTATACACTTAGCATGGTATACATCATTCCTAAACATGGTAGATATTTTTAATATAAATCCTACAACATTCTAAGCATTTTTATACACTTAGCATGCTATACACAATTCCTAAACATGATAGGTATTTTTAATATAAATCCTACAACATTCTAAGCATGTTTGTACACTTAGCATGGTATACACCATTCCTAAACATGATAGGTATTTTTAATATAAATCCTACAACATTCTCAGCATGTTTCTACACTTAGCATGGTATACACCATTCCTAAACATGGTAGGTATTTTTAATTTAAATCTTACAACATTCTCAGCATGTTTATACACTTAGCATGGTATACACCATTTCTAAACATGGTCGGTATTTTTAATATAAATCCTACAACATTCTAAGCATGTTTATACACTTAGCATGGTATACATCATTCCTAAACATGGTAGGTATTTTTAATGTAAATCCTACAACATTCTAAGCATGTATATACAGTTAGCATGGTATACATCATTCCTAAACATGGTAGGTGTTTTTAATATAAATCCTACAACATTCTCAGCATGTTTATACACTTAGCACGGTATACACATTCCTAAACATGGTAGGTATTTTAATATAAATCCTAGAACATTTTAAGCATGTTTATACACTTAGTATGGTATACATCATTCCTAAACCTGGTAGGTGTTTTTAATATAAATTTTATGACATTCTAAGTATGTTTATACACTTAGCATGGTATACATCATTCCTAAACATGGTAGATATTTTTAATATAAATCCTACAACATTCTAAACATGTTTATACACTTAGTAAGGTACATCATTCCTAAACATGGTAGGTATTTTTAATATAAATTCTACAATATTCTAAGCATGTTTATACACTTAGCATGGTATACATCAGTTCTAAACATAGTAGGTATTTTTAATATAAATCCTACAACATTCTAAGCATGTTTATACACTTAGCATGGTATACACCCTTCCTAAACATGGTAGGTATTTTTAATATAAATTTTACAACATTCTAAGCATGTTTATACACTTAGCATGGTATACATCTTTGCTAAACATGGTAGATATTTTTAATATTAATCCTACAACATTCTAAGCATGTTTATACACTTAACATGGCATACATCATTCCTAAACATGGTAGGTATTTTTAATATAAATCCTACAACATTCTAAGCATGTTTATAAACTTAGCATGGTATACATCATTCCTAAACATGGTAGGTATTTTTAATATAAATCCTACAACATTCTAAGCAAGTTTATACACTTAGCATGGTATACACCATTCCTAAACATTGTAGGTATTTTTAATATAAATCTTACAACATTTTAAGCATGTTTATACACTTAGCATGGTATACACCATAACTAAACATGATAGGTATTTTTAATATAAATCCTATAACATTCTAAACATGTTTATACACTTAGCAAGGTATACATCATTCCTAAACATGGTAGGTGTTTTTAATATAAATTCTACAACATTCTCAGCATGTTTACACACTTAGCATGGTATACACCATTTCTAAACATGGTCGGTATTTTTAATATAAATCCTACAACATTCTAAGCATGTTTATACACTTAGCATGGTATACATCATTCCTAAACATGGTAGGTATTTTTAATCTAAATCCTACAACATTCTAAGCATGTATATACAGTTAGCATGGTATACATCATTCCTAAACATGGTAGGTGTTTTTAATATAAATCCTACAACATTCTCAGCATGTTTATACACTTAGCATGGTATACACCATTCCTAAACATGGTAGGTATTTTTAATATAAATCCTAGAACATTTTAACCATGTTTATACACTTAGTATGGTATACATCATTCCTAAACCTGGTAGGTGTTTTTAAAATAAATTTTACAACATTCTAAGTATGTTTATACACTTAGCATGGTATACATCATTCCTAAACATGGTAGGTATTTTTAATATAAATCCTACAACATTCTAAGCATGTTTATACACTTAGCAAGGTACATCATTCCTAAACATGGTAGGTATTTTTAATATAAATTTTACAACATTCTAAGCATGTTTATACACTTAGCATGGTGTACATCATTTCTAAACATAGTAGGTATTTTTAATATAAATTCTACAACATTCTAAGCATGTTTATACACTTAGCATGGTATACACCATTCCTAAACATGGTAGGTATTTTTAATATAAATTCTACAACATTCTAAGCATGTTTATACACTTAGCATGGTATACATCTTTGCTAAACATGGTAGGTATTTTTAATATTAATCCTACAACATTCTAAGCATGTTTATACACTTAGCATGGCATACATCATTCCTAAACCTGGTAGGTATTTTTAATATAAATCCTACAACATTCTAAGCATGTTTATAAACTTAGCATGGTATACATCATTCCTAAACATGGTAGGTATTTTTAATATAAATCCTACAACATTCTAAGCAAGTTTATACACTTCGCATGGTATACACCATTCCTAAACATTGTAGGTATTTTTAATATAAATCCTACAACATTCTAAGCATGTTTATACACTTAGCATGGTATACACCATTCCTAAACATGATAGGTATTTTTAATATAAATCGTATAACATTCTAAACATGTTTATACACTTAGCAAGGTATACATCATTCCTAAACATGGTAGGTGTTTTTAATATAAATTCTACAACATTCTAAGCATGTTTATACACTTAGCAAGGTATACACCATTCCTAAACATGGTAGGTATTTTTAATATAAATCCTACAACATTCCAAGCATGTTTCTACACTTAGCATGGTATACATCATTCCTAAACATGGTGGGTATTTTTAATATAAATCCTACAACATTCTTAGCATGTTTATACACTTAGCATGGTATACATCATTCCTAAACATGGTAGGTGTTTTTAATATAAAGCCTACAACATTCTCAGCATGTTTATACACTTAGCATGGTATACACCATTCCTAAACATGGTAGGTATTTTTAATATAAATCCTACAACATTCTCAGCATGTTTATACATTTAGCATGGTATACACAATTCCTAAACATGGTAGGTATTTTTAATATAAATCATACAACATTCTAAGCATGTTTATACATTTAGCATGGTATACACCATTTCTAAACATGGTAGGTATTTTTAATATAAATCCTACAATATTGTAAGCATGTTTATACACTTAGTATGGTATACATCATTGCTAAACATGGTAGATATTTTTAATATAAATTTTACAACATTCTAAGTATTTTTACACACTTAGCATGGTATAAACCATTCCTAAACAAGATAGGTATTTTTAATATAAATCCTACAACATTCTAAGCATGTTTGTACACTTAGCATGGTATACACCATTCCTAAACATTGTAGGTATTTTTATTATAAATCCTACAACATTCTCAGCATGTTTATACACTTAGCATGGTATACACCATTCTTAAACATGGTAGGTATTTTTAATATAAATCCTACAACATTCTCAGCATGTTTATACACTTAGCATGGTATACACCATTCCTAAACATGGTAGGTATTTTTAATATAAAACCTAAAACATTCTAAGCATATTTATACACTTAGCGTGGTATACATCATTCCTAAACATGGTAGGTGTTTTCAATATAAATCCTACAACATTCTCAGCATGTTTATACACTTAGCATGGTATACACCATTCCTAAACATGGTAGGTATTTTTAATTTAAATCCTAGAACATTCTAAGCATGTTTATACAGTTAGTATGGTATACATCATTCCTAAACCTGGTAGGTGTTTTTAATATAAATTCTACAACACTATAAGTATGTTTATACACTTAGCATGGTATACATCATTTCTAAACATGGTAGGTATTTTTAATATAAATCCTACAACATTCTAAGCATGTTTATACACTTAGCAAGGTACATCATTCCTAAACATGGTAGGTATTTTTAATATAAATCCTACAACATTCTAACCATGTTTATACACTTAGCATGGTATACATCATTTCTAAACATGGTAGGTATTTTTAATATAAATCCTACAACATTCTAATCATGTTTATACACTTAGCATGATATACACCATTCCTAAACATGGTAGGTATTTTTAATACAAATTCTCCAACATTCTAAGCATGTTTATACACTTAGCATGGTATACATCTTTGCTAAACATGGTAGGTATTTTTAATATTAATCCTACAACATTCTAAGTATGTTTATACACGTAGCATGGTAAATATCATTCCTAAACATGGTAGGTATTTTTAATATAAATCATACAATATTCTAAGCATGTTTATACACTTAGCATGGTATACATCATTTCTAAACATGGTAGGTATTTTTAATATAAATCCTACAACATTCGAAGCATGTTTATACACTTAGCATGGTATACATCATTCCTAAACATGGTACGTGTTTTTAATATAAATCCTACAACATTCACAGCATGTTTATACACTTAGCATGGTATACACCATTCCTAAACATGCTAGGTATTTTTAATATAAATCCTAGAACATTCTAAGCATGTTTATACACTTAGTATGGTATACATCATTCCTAAACCTGGTAGGTGTTTTTAATATAAATTCTACAACATTATAAGTATGTTTATACACTTAGCATGGTATACATCATTCCTAAACATGGTAGGTATTTTTAATATAAATCCTACAACATTCTAAGCATGTTTATACACTTAGCAAGGTACCTCATTCCTAAACATGTTAGGTATTTTTAATATAAATCCTACAACATTCTAAGCATGTTTATACACTTAGCATGGTATACATCATTTCTAAACATGGTAGGTATTTTTAATGTAAATCCTACAACATTCTAAGCATGTTTATACACTTAGCATGGTATACACCATTCCTAAACATGGTAGGTATTTTTAATATAAATCCTACAACATTCTAAGCATGTTTATACACTTAGCATGGTATACATCTTTGCTAAACATGGTAGGTATTTTTAATATTAATCCTACAACATTCTAAGCATGTTTATACACTTAGCATGGTATACATCATTCCTAAACTTGGCAGGTATTTTTAATATAAATCTTACAATATTCTAAGCATGTTTATACTCTTAGCATGGTATACATCATTCCTAAACATGGTAGGTATTTTTAATATAAATCCTACAACATTCTAAGCATGTTTATACACTTCGCATGGTATACACCATTCCTAAACATTGTAGGTATTTTTAATATAAATCCTACAACATTCTAAGCATGTTTATACGCTTAGCATGGTATACACCATTCCTAAACATGATAGGTATTTTCAATATAAATTCTACAACATACTAAGCATGTTTATACACTTAGCAAGGTATACATCATTCCTAAATATGGTAGGTGTTTTTAATATAAATTCTACAACATTCTAAGCATGTTTATACACTTAGCATGGTATACACCATTCCTAAACGTGGTAGGTATTTTTATTATAAATCCTATAACATTGTAAGCTTGTTTATACACTTAGCATGGTATACATCATTCCTAAACATAGTAGGTATTTTTAATATAAATCCTACAACATTCTAAGCATGTTTATACACTTAGCATGGTATACATCATTCCTAAACATGGTAGGTGTTTTTAATATAAATCCTACAACATTCTCAGCATGTTTATACACTTAGCATGGTATACACCATTCCTAAACATGGTAGGTATTTTTAATATAAATCCTAGAACATTCTAAGCATGTTTATACACTTAGTATGGTATACATCATTCCTAAACCTGGTATGTGTTTTTAATATATATTGTACAACATTCTAAGCATGTTTATACACTTAGCATGGTATACATCATTCCTAAACATGGTAGGTATTTTTAATATAAATCATACAACATTCTAAGCATGTTGATACACTTAGCAAGGTACATCATTCCTAAACATGATAGGTGTTTTTAATATAAATCCTACAACATTCTATACATGTTTATACACTTAGCTTGGTATGCATCATTTCTAAACATGGTAGGCACTTTTAATATAAATCCTACAACATTCTAAGTATGTTTATACACTTAGCATGGTATACACCATTCCTAAACATGGTTGGTGTTTTTAATATAAATTCTACAACATTCTCAGCATGTTTATACACTTAGCATGGTATACATCATTCCTAAGCATGGTAGGTATTTTTAATATAAATCTTACAACATTCTAAGCATGTTTATACACATAGCATGGTATACATCATTCCTAAATATGGTAGGTATTTTTAATATAAATCCTACAACATTCTTAGCATGTTTGTACACTTAGCATGGTATACATCATTCCTAAACGTGGTAGGTATTTTTATTATAAATCCTATAACATTGTAAGCTTGTTTATACACTTAGCATGGTATACATCATTCCTAAACATAGTAGGTATTTTTAATCTAAATCCTACAACATTCTAAGCATGTTTATACACTTAGCATGGTATACATCATTCCTAAACATGGTAGGTGTTTTTAATATAAATCCTACAACATTCTCAGCATGTTTATACACTTAGCATGGTATACACCATTCCTAAACATGGTAGGTATTTTTAATATAAATCCTAGAACATTCTAAGCATGTTTATACACTTAGTATGGTATACATCATTCCTAAACCTGGTATGTGTTTTTAATATATATTGTACAACATTCTAAGCATGTTTATACACTTAGCATGGTATACATCATTCCTAAACATGGTAGGTATTTTTAATATAAATCATACAACATTCTAAGCATGTTGATACACTTAGCAAGGTACATCATTCCTAAACATGGTAGGTGTTTTTAATATAAATCCTACAACATTCTATACATGTTTATACACTTAGCTTGGTATGCATCATTTCTAAACATGGTAGGCACTTTTAATATAAATCCTACAACATTCTAAGTATGTTTATACACTTAGCATGGTATACACCATTCCTAAACATGGTTGGTGTTTTTAATATAAATTCTACAACATTCTCAGCATGTTTATACACTTAGCATGGTATACATCATTCCTAAACATAGTGGGTATTTTTAATATAAATCTTACAACATTCTAAGCATGTTTATACACATAGCATGGTATACATCATTCCTAAATATGGTAGGTATTTTTAATATAAATCCTACAACATTCTTAGCATGTTTGTACACTTAGCATGGTATACATCATTCCTAAACATGGTAGGTGTTTTTAATATAAAGCCTACAACATTCTCAGCATGTTTATACTCTTAGCATGGTATACACCATTTCTAAACATGGTAGGTATTTTTAATATAAATCCTACAACATTCTCAGCATGTTTATACACTTAGCATGGTATACACAATTCCTAAACATGGTATGTATTTTTAATATAAATCATACAACATTCTAAGCATGTTTATACATTTAGCATGGTATACACCATTTCTAAACATAGTAGGTATTTTTAATATAAATCCTACAACATTCTAAGCATGTTTATACACTTAGTATGGTATACATCATTGCTAAACATGGTAGATATTTTTAATATAAATTCTACAACATTCTAAGTATTTTTACACACTTAGCATGGTACAAACCATTCCTAAACAAGATAGGTATTTTTAATATAAATCCTACAACATTCTAAGCATGTTTGTACACTTAGCATGGTATACACCATTCCTAAACATGGTAGGTATTTTTATTATAAATTCTACAACATTCTCAGCATGTTTATACACTTAGCATGGTATACACCACTCGTAAACATGGTAGGTATTTTTAATGTAAATCCTACAACATTCTCAGCATGTTTATACACTTAGCATGGTATACACCATTCCTAAACATGGTAGGTATTTTTAATATAAATCCTACAACATTCTAAGCATGTTTCTACACTTAGCATGGTATACATCATTCCTAAACATGGTAGGTATTTTTAATATAAATCCTACAACATTCTTAGCATGTTTATACACTGAGCATGGTATACATCATTCCTAAACATGGTAGGTGTTTTTAATATAAAGCCTACAACATTCTCAGCATGTTTATACACTTAGCATGGTATACACCATTTCTAAACATGGTAGGCATTTTTAATATAAATCCTACAACATTCTCAGCATGTTTATACACTTAGCATGGTATACACAATTCCTAAACATGGTAGCTATTTTTAATATAAATCATACAACATTCTAAGCATGTTTATACATTTAGCATGGTATACACCATTTCTAAACATGGTAGGTATTTTTAATATAAATCCTACAACATTCTAAGCATGTTTATACACTTAGTATGGTATACGTCATTGCTAAACATGGTAGATATTTTTAATATAAATTCGACAACATTCTAAGTATTTTTACACACTTAGCATGGTATAAACCATTCCTAAACAAGATAGGTATTTTTAATATAAATCCTACAACATTCTAAGCATGTTTGTACACTTAGCAAGGTATACACTATTCCTAAACATGGTAGGTATTTTTATTATAAATCCTACAACATTCTCAGCATGTTTATACACTTAGCATGGTATACACCATTCTTAAACATGGTAGGTATTTTTAATATAAATCCAACAACATTCTCAGCATGTTTATACACTTAGCATGGTATACACCATTCCTAAACATGGTAGGTATTTTTAATATAAAACCTAAAACATTCTAAGCATATTTATACACTTAGCGTGGTATACATCATTCCTAAACATGGTAGGTGTTTTCAATATAAATCCTACAACATTCTCAGCATGTTTATACACTTAGCATGGTATACACCATTCCTAAACATGGTAAGTATTTTTAATTTAAATCCTAAAATATTCTAAGCATGTTTATACACTTAGTATGGTATACATCATTCCCAAACCTGGTAGGTGTTTTTAATATAAATTCTACAACATTATAAGTATGTTTATACACTTAGCATGGTATACATCATTTCTAAACATGGTAGGTATTTTTAATATAAATCCTACAACATTCTAAGCATGTTTATACACTTAGCAAGGTACATCATTCCTAAACATGGTAGGTATTTTTAATATAAATCCTACAACATTCTAACCATGTTTATACACTTTGCATGGTATACACCATTCCTAAACATGGTAGGTATTTTTAATATAAATCCTAGAACATTCAAAGCATGTTTATACACTTAGTATGGTATACATCATTCCTAAACCTGGTAGGTATTTTTAATATAAATTCTACAACATTATAAGTGTGTTTATACACTTAGCATGGTATACATCATTCCTAAACATGGTAGGTATTTTTAATATAAATCCTACAACATTCTAAGCATGTTTATACACTTAGCAAGGTACATCATTCCTAAACATGTTAGGTATTTTTAATATAAATCCTACAACATTCTAAGCATGTTTATACACTTAGCATGGTATACATCATTTCTAAATATGGTAGGTATTTTTAATATAAATCCTACAACATTCTAAGCATGTTTATACACTTAGCATGGTATACACCATTCCTAAACATGGTAGGTATTTTTAATATAAATCCTACAACATTCTAAGCATGTTTATACACTTAGCATGGTATACATCTTTGCTAAACATGGTAGGTATTTTTAATATTAATCCTACAACATTCTAAGCATGTTTATACACTTAGCATGGTATACATCATTCCTAAACTTGGCAGGTATTTTTAATATAAATCCTACAATATTCTAAGCATGTTTATACTCTTAGCATGGTATACATCATTCCTAAACATGGTAGGTATTTTTAAAATAAATCCTACAACATTCTAAGCATGTTTATACACTTCGCATGGTATACACCATTCCTAAACATTGTAGGTATTTTTAATATAAATCCTACAACATTCTAAGCATGTTTATACACTTAGCATGATATACACCATTCCTAAACATGATAGGTATTTTCAATATAAATTCTACAACATACTAAGCATGTTTATACACTTAGCAAGGTATACATCATTCCTAAACATGGTAGGTGTTTTTAATATAAATTCTACAACATTCTAAGCATGTTTATACACTTAGCATGGTATACACCATTCCTAAACGTGGTAGGTATTTTTATTATAAATCCTATAACATTTTAAGCTTGTTTATACACTTAGCATGGTATACATCATTCCTAAACATAGTAGGTATTTTTAATATAAATCCTACAACATTCTAAGCATGTTTATACACTTAGCATGGTATACATCATTCCTAAACATGGTAGGTGTTTTTAATATAAATCCTTCAACATTCTCAGCATGTTTATACACTTAGCATGGTATACACCATTCCTAAACATGGTAGGTATTTTTAATATAAATCCTAGAACATTCTAAGCATGTTTATACACTTAGTATGGTATACATCATTCCTAAACCTGGTAGGTGTTTTTAATATAAATTGTTCAACATTCTAAGTATGTTTATACACTTAGCATGGTATACATCATTCCTAAACATGGTAGGTATTTTTAATATAAATCGTACAACATTCTAAGTATGTTGATACACTTAGCAAGGTACATCATTCCTAAACATGGTAGGTGTTTTTAATATAAATCCTACAACATTCTATACATGTTTATACACTTAGCTTGGTATACATCATTTCTAAACATGGTAGACACTTTTAATATAAATTCTACAACATTCTAAGCATGTTTATACACTTAGCATGGTATACACCATTCCTAAACATGGTTGGTATTTTTAATATAAATCCTACAACATTCTAAGCTTGTTTATACACTTAGCATGGTATACATCATTCCTAAACATGGTAGGTATTTTTAATATAAATCCTACAACATTCTAAGCATGTTTATACACTTAGCATGGTATACATCATTCCTAAACATGGTAGGTATTTTTAATATAAATCTTATAACATTCTAAGCATGTTTATTCACTTAGCATGGTATACATAATTCCTAAACATGGTAGGTATTTTTAATATAAATCCTACAACATTCTAAGCATGTTTATACACTTAGCATGGTATACATCATTCCTAAACATGGTAGGTATTTTTAATATAAATCTACAACATTCTAAGCATGTTTATACACTTAGCATGGTATACATCATTCCTAAACATGGTAGGTATTTTTAATATAAATCCTACAACATTCTAAGCATGTTTATACACTTAGCATGGTATACATCATTCCTAAACATGGTAGGTATTTTTAATATAAATCCTACAACATTCTAAGCATGTTTATACATTTAGCATGGTATACATCATTCCAAAACATGGTAGGTACTTTTATTATTAATCCTACAACATTCTCAGCATGTTTATACACTTAGCATGGTATACACCATTCCTAAACATGGTAGGTATTTTTAATATAAATCCTACAACATTCTAAGCATGTTTATACACTTAGCATGGTATACACCATTCCTAAACATGGTAGGTATTTTTAATATAAATCCTACAAAATTCTAAGCATGTTTATACACTTAGCATGGTATACACCATTCCTAAACATGGTAGGTATTTTTATTATAAATCCTACAACATTATCAGCATGTTTATACACTTAGCATGGTATACACCATTCCTAAACATGGTAGGTATTTTTAATATAAATGCTACAACATTCTAAGCATGTTTATACACTTAGCATGGTATACATCATTCCTAAACATGGTAGGTATTTTTAATATAAATCCTACAACATTCTAAGCATGTTTATACACTTAGCATGGTATACATCATTCCTAAACATGTTAGGTGTTTTTAATATAAATCCTACAATATTCTCAGCATGTTTATACACTTAGCATGATATAAATCATTCCTAAACATGGTTGGTATTTTTAATATAAATCCTACAACATTCTAAGTATGTTTATACACTTAGCATGGTATACACCATTCCTAAACATGGTAGGTATTTTTAATATAAATCCTACAACATTCTAAGCATGTTTATACACTTAGCATGGTACATCATTCCTAAACATGGTAGGTATTTTTAATATAAATCTTACAACATTCTAAGCATGTTTATACGATTAGCATGTTATACATCATTCCTAAACAGGGTAGGTATTTTTAATATAATTCCTACAACATTCTAAGCATGTTTATACACTTAGCATGGTATACATCATTCCTAAACATGGTAGGTATTTTTAATATAAATCCTACAACATTCTAAGCATGTTTATATACTTAGCATGGTATACATCATTCCTAAACATGGTGGGTATTTTTAATATAAATCTTACAACATTCTAAGCATGTTTATACACTTAGCATGGTATACATCATTCCTAAATAAGGTAGGTATTTTTAATATAAATCCTACAACATTTTAAGCATGTTTATACACTTAGCATGGTATACATCATTCCTATACATGGTAGGTATTTTTAATATAAATCCTACAACATTCTAAGCATGTTTATACATTAAGCATGGTATACATCATTCCAAAACATGGTAGGTACTTTTAATATAAATCCTACAACATTCTCAGTATGTTTATACACTTAGCATGGTATACACCATTCCTAAACATGGTAGGTATTTTTAATTTAAATCCTACAACATTCTAAGCATGTTTATACACTTAGCATGGTATACACCATTTCTAAACATGGTAGGTATTTTTAATATAAATCCAACAATATTCTAAGCATGTTTATACATTTAGTATGGTATACACCATTTCTAAACATGGTAGGTATTTTTATTAAAAATCCTACAACATTCTCAGCATGTTTATACACTTAGCATGGTATACAGCATTCCTAAACATGGTAGGTATTTTTAATATAAATCCTACAACATTTTAAGCATGTTTATACACTTAGCATGGTATACATCATTCCTAAACATGGTAGGTATTTTTAATATAAATCCTACAACATTCTAAGCATGTTTATACAGTTAGCATGCTATACATCATTCCTAAACATGTTAGGTGTTTTTAATATAAATCCTACAATATTCTCAGCATGTTTATACACTTAGCATGGTATACACCATTCCTAAACATGGTAGGTATTTTTAATATAAATCTACAACATTCTAAGCATGTTTATACACTTAGCATGGTATACATCATTCCTAAACGTGGTAGGTATTTTTAATATAAATCCTACAACATTCTAAGCATGTTTATACACTTAGCATGGTATACACCATTTCTAAACATGGTAGGTATTTTTAATATAAATCCTACAACATTCTAAGCATGTTTATACACTTCGCATATTACATCATTCCTAAATATTGTAGGTATTTTTATTATAAATCTTACAACATTCTAAGCATGTTTATACACTTAGCATGGTATACACCATTCCTAAACATGGTAGGTATTTTTAATATAAATCCTACAACATTCTAAGCACGTTTATACACTTAGCATGGTATACACCATTCCTAAACATGGTAGGTATTTTTAATATAAATTCTACAACATTCTCAGCATGTTTATACACTTAGCATGGTATACACCATTCCTAAACATGGTAGGTGTTTTTAATATAAATCCTACAACATTCTCAGCATGTTTATACACTTAGCATAGTATACATCATTCCTAAACATGGTAGGTGTTTTTAATATAAATCCTACAACATTCTAAGCATGTTTATACACTTAGCATGGTATACATCATTCCTAAACATGGTAGGTATTTTTAATATAAATTCTACAACATTCTAAGCATGTTTATACACTTAGCATGGTATACACCATTCCTAAACATGGTAGGTATTTTTAATATAAATTCTACAACATTCTCAGCATGTTTATACACTTAGCATGGTATACACCATTCCTAAACATGGTAGGTATTTTTAATATAAATCCTACAATATTCTCAGCATGTTTATACACTTAGCATGGTATCCATCATTCCTAAATATGGTAGGTACTTTTAATATAAATCCTACAACATTCTAAGCATGTTTATACACTTAGCATGGTATACCTCATTCCTAAACATGGTAGGTATTTTTAATATAAATCCTACAATATTCTAAGCATGTTTATACACTTAGCATGGTATACATCATTCCTAAACATGATAGTTATTTTTAATATAAATCCTACAATATTTTAAGCATGTTCATACACTTCGCATGGTATACACCATTCCTAAATATTGTAGGTATTTTTAATATAAATCCTACAACATTCTCAGCATGTTTATACACTTAGCATGGTATACACCATTCCTAAACATGGTAGGTATTTTTAATATAAATCCTACAACATTCTAAGCATGTTTCTACACTTAGCATGGTATACATCATTCCTAAACATGGTAGGTGTTTTTAATATAAAGCCTACAACATTCTCAGCATGTTTATACACTTAGCATGGTATACACCATTTCTAAACATGGTAGGTATTTTTAATTTAAATCCTACAACATTCTCAGCATGTTTATACACTTAGCATGATATACACAATTCCTAAACATGGTAGGTATTTTTAATATAAATCATACAACATTCTAAGCATGTTTATACATTTAGCATGGTATACATCATTCCTAAACATGGTAGGTATTTTTAATATAAATTCTACAACATTCTAAGCATGTTTATACACTTAGCATGGTATACACCATTCCTAAACATGGTAGGTATTTTTAATATAAATTCTACAACATTCTCAGCATGTTTATACACTTAGCATGGTATACACCATTCCTAAACATGGTAGGTATTTTTAATATAAATCCTACAATATTCTCAGCATGTTTATACACTTAGCATGGTATCCATCATTCCTAAATATGGTAGGTACTTTTAATATAAATCCTACAACATTCTAAGCATGTTTATACACTTAGCATGGTATACCTCATTCCTAAACATGGTAGGTATTTTTAATATAAATCCTACAATATTCTAAGCATGTTTATACACTTAGCATGGTATACATCATTCCTAAACATGATAGTTATTTTTAATATAAATCCGACAATATTTTAAGCATGTTTATACACTTCGCATGGTATACACCATTCCTAAATATTGTAGCTATTTTTAATATAAATCCTACAACATTCTCAGCATGTTTATACACTTAGCATGGTATACACCATTCCTAAACATGATAGGTATTTTTAATATAAATCCTACAACATTGTAAGCATGTTTCTACACTTAGCATGGTATACATCATTCCTAAACATGGTAGGTGTTTTTAATATAAAGCCTACAACATTCTCAGCATGTTTATACACTTAGCATGATATACACCATTGCTAATCATGGTAGGTATTTTTAATTTAAATCCTACAACATTCTCAGCATGTTTATACACTTAGCATGGTATACACAATTCCTAAACATGGTAGGTATTTTTAATATAAATCATACAACATTCTAAGCATGTTTATACATTTAGCATGGTATACACCATTTCTAAACATGGTAGGTATTTTTAATATAAATCCTACAACATTCTAAGCATGTTTCTACACTTAGCATGGTATACATCATTCCTAAACATGGTAGGTGTTTTTAATATAAAGCCTACAACATTCTCAGCATGTTTATACACTTAGCATGGTATACACCATTTCTAAACATGGTAGGTATTTTTAATTTAAATCCAACAACATTCTCAGCATGTTTATACACTTAGCATGGTATACACAATTCCTAAACATGGTAGGTATTTTTAATTTAAATCCTATAACATTCTAAGTATGTTTATACACTTAGCATGGTATACACCATTTCTAAACATGGTAGGTATTTTTAATATAAATCCAACAATATTCTAAGCATGTTTATACATTTAGTATGGTATACACCATTTCTAAACATGGTAGGTATTTTTATTATAAATCCTACAACATTCTCAGTATGTTTATACACTTAGCATGGTATACAGCATTCCTACACAGGGTAGGTATTTTTAATATAAATCCTACAATATTTTAAGCATGTTTATACACTTCGCATGGTATACACCATTCCTAAATATTGTAGGTATTTTTAATATAAATCCTACAACATTCTCAGCATGTTTATACACTTAGCATGGTATACACCATTCCTAAACATGGTAGGTATTTTTAATATAAATCCTACAACACTCTAAGCATGTTTCTACACTTAGCATGGTATACATCATTCCTAAACATGGTAGGTGTTTTTAATATAAATCCTACAACATTCTCAGCATGTTTATACACTTAGCATGGTATACATCATTCCTAAACATGGTAGGTGTTTTTAATATAAATCCTACAACATTCTAAGCATGTTTATACACTTAGCATGGTATACATCATTCCTAAACATGGTAGGTATTTTTAATATAAATTCTACAACATTCTAAGCATGTTTATACACTTAGCATGGTATACACCATTCCTAAACATGGTAGGTATTTTTAATATAAATTCTACAACATTCTCAGCATGTTTATACACTTAGCATGGTATACACCATTCCTAAACATGGTAGGTATTTTTAATATAAATCCTACAATATTCTCAGCATGTTTATACACTTAGCATGGTATCCATCATTCCTAAATATGGTAGGTACTTTTAATATAAATCCTACAACATTCTAAGCATGTTTATACACTTAGCATGGTATACCTCATTCCTAAACATGGTAGGTATTTTTAATATAAATCCTACAAATTCTAAGCATGTTTATACACTTAGCATGGTATACATCATTCCTAAACATGATAGTTATTTTTAATATAAATCCTACAATATTTTAAGCATGTTTATACACTTCGCATGGTATACACCATTCCTAAATATTGTAGGTATTTTTAATATAAATCCTACAACATTCTCAGCATGTTTATACACTTAGCATGGTATACACCATTCCTAAACATGGTAGGTATTTTTAATATAAATCCTACAACACTCTAAGCATGTTTCTACACTTAGCATGGTATACATCATTCCTAAACATGGTAGGTGTTTTTAATATAAATCCTACAATATTCTCAGCATGTTTATACACTTAGCATGGTATACACCATTCCTAAACATGGTAGGTATTTTTAATATAAATCCTAGAACATTCTAAGCATGTTTATACACTTAGTATGGTATACATCATTCCTAAACCTGGTAGGTGTTTTTAATATAAATTCTACAACATTATAAGTATGTTTATACACTTAGCATGGTATACATCATTCCTAAACATGGTAGGTATTTTTAATATAAATCCTACAACATTCTAAGCATGTTTATACACTTAGCAAGGTACATCATTCCTAAACATGGGAGGTATTTTTAATATAAATCCTACAACATTCTAAGCATGTTTATACACTTAGCATGGTATACATCATTTCTAAATATGGTAGGTATTTTTAATATAAATCCTACAACATTTTAAGCATGTTTATACACTTAGCATGGTATACACCATTCCTAAACATGGTAGGTATTTTTAATATAAATCCTACAACATTCTAAGCATGTTTATACACTTAGCATGGTATACATCTTTGCTAAACATGGTATGTATTATTAATATTAATCCTACAATATTCTAAGCATGTTTATACACTTAGCATGGTATACATCATTTCTAAACATGGTAGGTATTTTTGTTATAAATCCTACAATATTCTAAGCATGTTTATACACTTAGCATGGTATACATCATTCCTAAACAAGGTAGGTATTTTTAATATAAATCCTACAATATTCTAAGCATGTTTATACACTTCGCATGGTATACACCATTCCTAAACATTGTAGGTATTTTTAATATAAATCCTACAACATTCTAAGCATGTTTATACACTTAGCATGGTATACACCATTCCTAAATATGATAGGTATTTTTAATATAAATTCTACAACATACTAAGCATGTTTATACACTTAGCAAGGTATACATCATTCCTAAACATGGTAGGTGTTTTTAATATAAATCCTACAACATTCTAAGCATGTTTATATACTTAGCATGGTATACACCATTCCTAAACGTGGTAGATATTTTTAATATAAATCCTACAACATTCTAAGCATGTTTATACACTTAGCATGGTATACACCATTTCTAAACATGGTAGGTATTTTTATTATAAATCCTACAACATTCTCAGTATGTTTATACACTTAGCATGGTATACAGCATTCCTACACAGGGTAGGTATTTTTAATATAAATCCTACAATATTTTAAGCATGTTTATACACTTCGCATGGTATACACCATTCCTAAATATTGTAGGTATTTTTAATATAAATCCTACAACATTCTCAGCATGTTTATACACTTAGCATGGTATACACCATTCCTAAACATGGTAGGTATTTTTAATATAAATCCTACAACACTCTAAGCATGTTTCTACACTTAGCATGGTATACATCATTCCTAAACATGGTAGGTGTTTTTAATATAAATCCTACAATATTCTCAGCATGTTTATACACTTAGCATGGTATACACCATTCCTAAACATGGTAGGTATTTTTAATATAAATCCTAGAACATTCTAAGCATGTTTATACACTTAGTATGGTATACATCATTCCTAAACCTGGTAGGTGTTTTTAATATAAATTCTACAACATTATAAGTATGTTTATACACTTAGCATGGTATACATCATTCCTAAACATGGTAGGTATTTTTAATATAAATCCTACAACATTCTAAGCATGTTTATACACTTAGCAAGGTACATCATTCCTAAACATGGGAGGTATTTTTAATATAAATCCTACAACATTCTAAGCATGTTTATACACTTAGCATGGTATACATCATTTCTAAATATGGTAGGTATTTTTAATATAAATCCTACAACATTTTAAGCATGTTTATACACTTAGCATGGTATACACCATTCCTAAACATGGTAGGTATTTTTAATATAAATCCTACAACATTCTAAGCATGTTTATACACTTAGCATGGTATACATCTTTGCTAAACATGGTATGTATTATTAATATTAATCCTACAATATTCTAAGCATGTTTATACACTTAGCATGGTATACATCATTTCTAAACATGGTAGGTATTTTTGTTATAAATCCTACAATATTCTAAGCATGTTTATACACTTAGCATGGTATACATCATTCCTAAACAAGGTAGGTATTTTTAATATAAATCCTACAATATTCTAAGCATGTTTATACACTTCGCATGGTATACACCATTCCTAAACATTGTAGGTATTTTTAATATAAATCCTACAACATTCTAAGCATGTTTATACACTTAGCATGGTATACACCATTCCTAAATATGATAGGTATTTTTAATATAAATTCTACAACATACTAAGCATGTTTATACACTTAGCAAGGTATACATCATTCCTAAACATGGTAGGTGTTTTTAATATAAATCCTACAACATTCTAAGCATGTTTATATACTTAGCATGGTATACACCATTCCTAAACGTGGTAGATATTTTTAATATAAATCCTACAACATTCTAAGCATGTTTATACACTTAGCATGGTATACATCATTCCTAAACATGGTAGGTATTTTTAGTATAAATCCTACAACATTCTAAGCATGTTTATACACTTAGCATGGTATACATCATTCCTAAACATGGTAGGTGTTTTTAATATAAATCCTACAACATTCTCAGCATATTTATACACTTAGCATGGTATACACCATTCCTAAACATGGTAGGTATTTTTAATATAAATCCTAAAACATTCTAAGCATGTTTATACACTTAGTATGGTATACATCATTCCTAAACCTGGTAGGTGTTTTAATATAAATTCTACAACATTCTAAGTATGTTTATACACTTAGCATGGTATACATCATTACTAAACATGGTAGGTATTTTTAATATAAATCCTACAACATTCTAAGCATGTTTATACACTTAGCAAGGTACATCATTCCTAAACATGGTAGGTATTTTTAATATAAATCCTACAACATTCTATGCATGTTTATACACTTAGCATGGTATACATCATTTCGAAACATGGTAGGTATTTTTAATATAAATCCTACAACATTCTAAGCATGTTTATACACTTAGCATGGTATACACCATTCCTAAACATGGTAGGTATTTTTAATATAAATCCTACAACATTCTAAGCTTGTTTATACACTTAGCATGGTATACATCATTCCTAAACATGGTAGGTATTTTTAATATAAATCCTACAACATTCTAAGCATGTTTATACACTTAGGATGGTATACATCATTCCTAAACATGGTAGGTATTTTTAATATAAATTCTACAACATTCTTAGCATGTTTATACACTTAGCATGGTATACACCATTCCTAAACATGGTAGGTATTTTTAATATAAATTCTACAACATTCTCAGCATGTTTATACACTTAGCATTGTATACACCATTCCTAAACATGGTAGGTGTTTTTAATATAAATTCTACAACATTCTCAGCATGTTTATACACTTAGCATGGTATACATCATTTCTAAACATGGTAGGTATTTTTAATATAAATCCTACAACATTCTAAGCATGTTTATACACTTAGCATGGTATACATCATTCCTAAACATGGTAGGTATTTTTAATATAAATTCTACAACATTCTAAGCATGTTTATACACTTAGCATGGTATACACCATTCCTAAACATGGTAGGTATTTTTAATATAAATTCTACAACATTCTCAGCATGTTTATACACTTTGCATGGTATACACCATTCCTAAACATGGTAGGTATTTTTAATATAAATCCTACAACATTCTAAGCATGTTTATACACTTAGCATGGTATACATCTTTGCTAAACATGGTATGTATTTTTAATATTAATCCTACAATATTCTAATCATGTTTATACACTTAGCATGGTATACATCATTCCTAAACATGGTAGGTATTTTTAATATAAATCCTACAACATTCTAAGCATGTTTATACACTTAGCATGGTATCCATCATTCCTAAACATGGTAGGTATTTTTAATATAAATTCTACAACATTCTAAGCATGTTTATACACTTAGCATGGTATACACCATTCCTAAACGTGGTAGGTATATTTAATATAAATGCTACAACATTCTATGCATGTTTATACACTTAGCATGGTATACATCATTTCTAAACATGGTAGGTATTTTTAATATAAATCCTACAACATTCTAAGCATGTTTATACACTTAGCATGGTATACATCATTCCTAAACATGGTAGGTGTTTTTAATATAAATCCTACAATATTCTCAGCATGTTTATACACTTAGCATGGTATACACCTTTCCTAAACATTGTAGGTATTTTTAATATAAATCCTAGAACATTCTAAGCATGTTTATACACTTAGTATGGTATACATCATTCCTAAACCTGGTAGGTATTTTTAATATAAATTCTACAACATTATAAGTATGTTAATACACTTAGCATGGTATACATCATTCCTAAACATGGTAGGTATTTTTAATATAAATCCTACAACATTCTAAGCATGTTTATACACTTAGCAAGGTACATCATTCCTAAACAGGGTAGGTATTTTTAATATAAATCCTACAACATTCTAAGCATGTTTATACACTTAGTATGGTATACATCATTTCTAAATATGGTAGGTATTTTTAATATTAATCCTACAACATTTTAAGCATGTTTATACACTTAGCATTGTATACACCATTCCTAAACATGGTAGGTATTTTTAATATAAATCCTACAACATTCTAAGCATGTTTATACACTTAGCATGGTATACATCATTCCTAAACATGGTAGGTATTTTTAGTATAAATCCTACAACATTCTAAGCATGTTTATACACTTAGCATGGTATACATCATTCCTAAACATGGTAGGTGTTTTTAATATAAATCCTACAACATTCTCAGCATATTTATACACTTAGCATGGTATACACCATTCCTAAACATGGTAGGTATTTTTAATATAAATCCTAAAACATTCTAAGCATGTTTATACACTTAGTATGGTATACATCATTCCTAAACCTGGTAGGTGTTTTAATATAAATTCTACAACATTCTAAGTATGTTTATACACTTAGCATGGTATACATCATTACTAAACATGGTAGGTATTTTTAATATAAATCCTACAACATTCTAAGCATGTTTATACACTTAGCAAGGTACATCATTCCTAAACATGGTAGGTATTTTTAATATAAATCCTACAACATTCTATGCATGTTTATACACTTAGCATGGTATACATCATTCGAAACATGGTAGGTATTTTTAAAATAAATCCTACAACATTCTAAGCATGTTTATACACTTAGCATGGTATACACCATTCCTAAACATGGTAGGTATTTTTAATATAAATCCTACAACATTCTAAGCATGTTTATACACTTAGCATGGTATACATCATTCCTAAACATGGTAGGTATTTTTAATATAAATCCTACAACATTCTAAGCATGTTTATACACTTAGGATGGTATACATCATTCCTAAACATGGTAGGTATTTTTAATATAAATTCTACAACATTCTTAGCATGTTTATACACTTAGCATGGTATACACCATTCCTAAATATGGTAGGTATTTTTAATATAAATTCTACAACATTCTCAGCATGTTTATACACTTAGCATTGTATACACCATTCCTAAACATGGTAGGTGTTTTTAATATAAATTCTACAACATTCTCAGCATGTTTATACACTTAGCATGGTATACATCATTTCTAAACATGGTAGGTATTTTTAATATAAATCCTACAACATTCTAAGCATGTTTATACACTTAGCATGGTATACATCATTCCTAAACATGGTAGGTATTTTTAATATAAATTCTACAACATTCTAAGCATGTTTATACACTTAGCATGGTATACACCATTCCTAAACATGGTAGGTATTTTTAATATAAATTCTACAACATTCTCAGCATGTTTATACACTTTGCATGGTATACACCATTCCTAAACATGGTAGGTATTTTTAATATAAATCCTACAACATTCTAAACATGTCTATACACTTAGCATGGTATACATCTTTGCTAAACATGGTAAGTATTTTTAATATTAATCCTACAATATTCTAAGCATGTTTATACACTTAGCATGGTACACATCATTCCTAAACATGGTAGGTATTTTTAATATAAATCCTACAACATTCTAAGCATGTTTATACACTTAGCATGGTATCCATCATTCCTAAACATGGTAGGTATTTTTAATATAAATTCTACAACATTCTAAGCATGTTTATACACTTAGCATGGTATACACCATTCCTAAACGTGGTAGGTATATTTAATATAAATGCTACAACATTCTATGCATGTTTATACACTTAGCATGGTATACATCATTTCTAAACATGGTAGGTATTTTTAATATAAATCCTACAACATTCTAAGCATGTTTATACACTTAGCATGGTATACATCATTCCTAAACATGGTAGGTGTTTTTAATATAAATCCTACAACATTCTCAGCATGTTTATACACTTAGCATGGTATACACCATTCCTAAACATGGTAGGTATTTTTAATATAAATCCTACAACATTCTAAGCATGTTTATACACTTAGCATGGTATACATCATTCCTAAACATGGTAGGTGTTTTTAATATAAATCCTACAACATTCTAAGCATGTTTATACACTTAGCATGGTATACATCATTCCTAAACATGGTAGGTATTTTTAATATAAATCCTACAACATTCTAAGCATGTTTATACACTTAGCATGGTATACATCATTCCTAAACATGGTAGGTATTTTAATATAAATCCTACAACATTCTAAGCATGTTTATACACTTAGTATGGTATACATCATTCCTAAACATGGTAGGTATTTTTAATATAAATCCTACAACATTATAAGCATGTTTATACACTTAGCATGGTATACATCATTCCTAAACATGGTAGGTATTTTTAATATAAATCCTACAACATTCTAAGCATGTTATACACTTAGCATGGTATACATCATTCCTAAACATGGTAGGTATTTTTAATATTAATCCTACAACATTCTAAGCATGTTTATACACTTAGCATGGTATACATTCTAAACATGGTAGGTATTTTTAATATAAATCCTACAACATTCTAAGCATGTTTATACACTTAGCATGGTATACATCATTTCTAAACATGGTAGGTATTTTTAATATAAATCCTACAACATTCTAAGCATGTTTATACACTTAGCATGGTATACACCATTCTAAACATGGTAGGTATTTTTAATATAAATCCTACAACATTCTAAGCATGTTTATACACTTAGCATGGTATACATCATTCCTAAACATGGTAGGTATTTTTAATATAAATCCTACAATATTCTAAGCATGTTTATACACTTAGCATGGTATACATCATTCCTAAACATGGTAGGTATTTTTAATATAAATCCTACAACATTCTAAGCATGTTTATACACTTAGCATGGTATACATCATTCCTAAACATGGTAGGTATTTTTAATATAAATCCTACAACATTCTAAGCATGTTTATACACTTAGCATGGTATACATCATTCCTAAATATGGTAGGTATTTTTATTATAAATCTTACAACATTCTAAGCATGTTTATACACTTAGCATGGTATACATCATTCCTAAACATGGTAGGTATTTTTATATAAATCTACAACATTCTAAGCATCGTTTATACACTTAGCATGGTGTACACCATTCCTAAACATGGTAGGTATTTTTAATATAAATTCTACAACATTCTCAGCATAGTTTATACACTTTGCATGGTATACACCATTCCTAAACATGGTAGGTGTTTTTATATAAATTCTACAACATTCTCAGCATGTTTATACACTTAGCATGGTATACATCATTCCTAAACATGGTAGGTATTTTTAATATAAATCCTACAACATTCTAAGCATGTTTGTACACTTAGCATGGTATACACCATTCCTAAAAATGGTAGGTATTTTTAATATAAATTCTACAACATTCTCAGCATGTTTATACACTTAGCATGGTATACACCATTCCTAAACATGGTAGGTGTTTTTAATATAAATTCTACAACATTCTCAGCATGTTTATACACTTAGCATGGTATACATCATTCCTAAACTTGGTAGGTATTTTTAATATAAATCCTACAACATTCTAAGCATGTTTATACACTTAGCATGGTATACATCATTCCTAAACATGGTAGGTATTTTTAATATAAATTCTACAACATTCTAAGCATGTTTATACACTTAGCATGGTATACCCCATTCCTAAACATGGTAGGTATTTTTAATATAAATTCTACAACATTCTCAGCATGTTTATACACTTTGCATGGTATACACCATTCCTAAACATGGTAGGTATTTTTAATATAAATCCTACAACATTCTAAGCATGTTTATACACTTAGCATGGTATACATCTTTGCTGAACATGGTATGTATTTTTAATATTAATCCTACAATATTCTAAGCATGTTTATACACTTAGCATGGTATACATCATTCCTAAACTTGGTAGGTATTTTTGTTATAAATCCTACAATATTCTAAGCATGTTTATACACTTAGCATGGTATACATCATTCCTAAACAAGGTAGGTATTTTTAATATAAATCCTACAATATTCTAAGCATGTTTATACACTTCTCATGGTATACACCATTCCTAAACATTGTAGGTATTTTTAATATAAATCCTACAACATTCTAAGCATGTTTATACACTTAGCATGGTATACACCATTCCTAAATATGATAGGTATTTTTAATATAAATTCTACAACATACTAAGCATGTTTATACACTTAGCAAGGTATACATCATTCCTAAACATGGTAGGTGTTTTTAATATAAATTCTACAACATTCTAAGCATGTTTATACACTTAGCATGGTATACACCATTCCTAAACGTGGTAGATATTTTTAATATAAATCCGACAACTTTCTAAGCATGTTTATACACTTAGCATGGTATACATCATTCCTAAACATGGTAGGTATTTTTAATATAAATCGTACAACATTCTAAGCATGTTTATACACTTAGCATGGTATACATCATTCCTAAACATGGTAGGTGTTTTTAATATAAATCCTACAACATTCACAGCATATTTATACACTTAGCATGGTATACACCATTCCTAAACATGGTAGGTATTTTTAATATAAATCCTAAAACATTCTAAGCATGTTTATACACTTAGTATGGTATACATCATTCCTAAACCTGGTAGGTGTTTTTAATATAAATTCTACAACATTCTAAGTATGTTTATACACTTAGCATGGTATACATCATTACTAAACATGGTAGGTATTTTTAATATAAATCCTACAACATTCTAAGCTTGTTTATACACTTAGCATGGTATACATCATTCCTAAACATGGTAGGTATTTTTAATATAAATCCTACAACATTCTAAGCATGTTTATACACTTAGGATGGTATACATCATTCCTAAACATTGTAGGTATTTTTAATATAAATCCTACAACATTCTAAGCATGTTTATACATTAAGCATGGTATACATCATTCCAAAACATGGTAGGTACTTTAAATATAAATCCTACAACATTCTCAGTATGTTTATACACTTAGCATGGTATACACCATTCCTAAACATGGTAGGTATTTTTAATATAAATCCTACAACATTCTAAGCATGTTTATACACTTAGCATGGTATACACCATTCCTAAATATGGTAGGTATTTTTAATATAAATCCTACAATATTGTAAGCATGTTTATACAGTTAGCATGGTATACACCATTCTTAAATATGGTATGTATTTTTATTATAAATCCGACAACATTCTCAGCATGTTTATACACTTAGCATGGTATACACCATTCCTAAATATGGTAGGTATTTTTAATATAAACCCTACAACATTCTAAGCATGTTTATACACTTAGCATGGTATACATCATTGCTAAACATGGTAGGTATTTTTAATATAAATCCTACAACATTCTAAGCATGTTTATACACTTAGCATGGTATACATCATTCCTAAACATGTTAGGTGTTTTTAATATAAATCCTACAATATTCTCAGCATGTTTATACACTTAGCATGGTATACACCATTTCTAAACATGGTAGATATTTTTAATATAAATCCTACAACATTCTAAGCATGTTTATACACTTAGCATGATATAAATCATTCTAAACATGGTAGGTATTTTTAATATAAATCCTACAACATTCTGAGTATGTTTATACACTTAGCATGGTATACACCATTTCTAAACATGGTAGGTATTTTTAATATAAATCCTACAACATTCTAAGCATGTTTATACACTTAGCATGGTACATCATTCCTAAATATGGTAGGTATTTTTATTATAAATCTTACAACATTCTAAGCATGTTTATACACTTAGCTTGGTATACATCATTCCTAAACATGGTAGGTATTTTTAATATAAATCCTACAACATTCTAAGCACGTTTATACACTTAGCATGGTGTACACCATTCCTAAACATGGTAGGTATTTTTAATATAAATTCTACGACATTCTCAGCATATTTATACACTTAGCATGGTATACACCATTCCTAAACATGGTAGGTGTTTTTAATATAAATTCTACAACATTCTCAGCATGTTTATACACTTAGCATGGTATACATCATTCCTAAACATGGTAGGTATTTTTAATATAAATTCTACAACATTCTCAGAATGTTTATACACTTAGCATGGTATACATCATTCCTAAACATGGTAGGTATTTTTAATATAAATTCTACAACATTCTAAGCATGTTTATACACTTAGCATGGTATACACCATTCCTAAACATGGTAGTTGTTTTTAATATAAATTCTACAACATTCTCAGCATGTTTATACACTTAGCATGGTATACATCATTCCTAAACATGGTAGGTATTTTTAATATAAATCCTACAACATTCTAAGCATGTTTATACACTTAGCATGGTATACATCTTTGCTAAACATGGTATGTATTTTTAATATTAATCCTACAATATTCTAAGCATGTTTATACACTTAGCATGGTATACATCATTCCTAAACATGGTAGGTATTTTTGTTATAAATCCTACAATATTCTAAGCATGTTTATACACTTAGCATGGTATACATCATTCCTAAACAAGGTAGGTATTTTTAATATAAATCCTACAATATTCTAAGCATGTTTATACACTTCGCATGGTATACACCATTCCTAAACATTGTAGGTATTTTTAATATAAATCCTACAACATTCTAAGCATGTTTATACACTTAGCATGGTATACACCATTCCTAAATATGATAGGTATTTTTAATATAAATTCTACAACATACTAAGCATGTTTATACACTTAGCAAGGTATACATCATTCCTAAACTTGGTAGGTGTTTTTAATATAAATTCTACAACATTCTAAGCATGTTTATACACTTAGCATGGTATACACCATTCCTAAACGTGGTAGATATTTTTAATATAAATCCTACAACATTCTAAGCATGTTTATACACTTAGCATGGTATACATCATTCCTAAACATGGTAGGTATTTTTAATATAAATCCTACAACATTCTAAGCATGTTTATACACTTAGCATGGTATACATCATTCCTAAACATGGTAGGTGTTTTTAATATAAATCCTACAACATTCACAGCATATTTATACACTTAGCATGGTATACACCATTCCTAAACATGGTAAGTATTTTTAATATAAATCCTAAAACATTCTAAGCATGTTTATACACTTAGTATGGTATACATCATTCCTAAACCTGGTAGGTGTTTTTAATATAAATTCTACAACATTCTAAGTATGTTTATACACTTAGCATGGTATACATCATTACTAAACATGGTAGGTATTTTTAATATAAATCCTACAACATTCTAAGCATGTTTATACACTTAGCATGGTATACATCATTGCTAAACATGGTAGGTATTTTTAATATAAATCCTACAACATTCTAAGCATGTTTATACACTTAGCATGGTATACATCATTCCTAAACATGTTAGGTGTTTTTAATATAAATCCTACAATATTCTCAGCATGTTTATACACTTAGCATGGTATACACCATTTCTAAACATGGTAGATATTTTTAATATAAATCCTACAACATACTAAGCATGTTTATACACTTAGCATGATATAAATCATTCCTAAACATGGTAGGTATTTTTAATATAAATCCTACAACATTCTGAGTATGTTTATACACTTAGCATGGTATACACCATTTCTAAACATGGTAGGTATTTTTAATATGAATCCTACAACATTCTAAGCATGTTTATACACTTAGTATGGTACATCATTCCTAAATATGGTAGGTATTTTTATTATAAATCTTACAACATTCTAAGCATGTTTATACACTTAGCATGGTATACATCAATCCTAAACATGGTAGGTATTTTTAATATAAATCCTACAACATTCTAAGCACGTTTATACACTTAGCATGGTATACACCATTCCTAAACATGGTAGGTATTTTTAATATAAATTCTACAACATTCTCAGCATATTTATACACTTAGCATGGTATACACCATTCCTAAACATGGTAGGTGTTTTTAATATAAATTCTACAACATTCTCAGCATGTTTATACACTTAGCATGGTATACACCATTCCTAAACATGGTAGGTGTTTTTAATATAAATTCTACAACATTCTCAGCATGTTTATACACTTAGCATGGTATACATCATTCCTAAACATGGTAGGTATTTTTAATATAAATCGTACAACATTCTAAGCATGTTTATACACTTAGCATGGTATACATCATTCCTAAACATGGTAGGTATTTTTAATATAAATTCTACAACATTCTAAGCATGTTCATACACTTAGCATGGTATACACCATTCCTAAACATGGTAGGTATTTTTAATATAAATTCTACAACATTCTCAGCATGTTTATACACATAGCATGGTATACACCATTCCTAAACATGGTAGGTATTTTTAATATAAATCCTACAACATTCTCAGCATATTTATACACTTAGCATGGTATACATCATTCCTAAATATGGGAGGTATTTTTAATATAAATCCTACAACATTCTAAGCATGTTTATACACTTAGCATGGTACATCATTTCTAAACATGGTAGATATTTTTAATATAAATCTTACAACATTCTAATCATGTTTATACACTTAGCATGGTATACATCATTCCTAAACATGGTAGGTATTTTTAATATAAATACTACAACATTCTAAGCATGTTTATACACTTAGCATGGTATACACCATTCCTAAACATGGTAGGTATTTTTAATATAAATCCTACAACATTATAAGCATGTTAATACACTTATCATGGTATACATCTTTGCTAAACATGGTAGGTATTTTTAATATTAATCCTACCACATTCTAAGCATGTTTATACACTTAGCATGGTATACCTCATTCCTAAACATGGTAGGTATTTTTAATATAAATCCTACAATATTCTAAGTATGTTTATACACTTAGCATGGTATACATCATTCCTAAACATGGTAGGTATTTTTAATATAAATCTTACAACATTTTAAGCATGTTTATACACTTCGCATGGTATACACCATTCCTAAACATTGTAGGTATTTTTAATATAAATCCTACAACATTTTAAGCATGTTTATACACTTAGCATGGTATACACCATTCCTAAACATGATAGGTATTTTTAATATAAATTCTACAACATACTAAGCATGTTTATACACTTAGCAAGGTATACATCATTCCTAAACATGGTAGGTGTTTTTAATATAAATTCTACAACATTCTAAGCATGTTTATACACTTAGCATGGTATACACCATTCCTAAACGTGGTAGGTATATTTAATATAAATGCTACAACATTCTATGCATGTTTATACACTTAGCATGTTATACATCATTCCTAAACATGGTAGGTATTTTTAATATAAATCCTACAACATTCTAAGCACGTTTATACACTTAGCATGGTGTACACCATTCCTAAACATGGTAGGTATTTTTAATATAAATTCTACAACATTCTCAGCATGTTTATACACTTAGCATGGTATACATCATTCCTAAACATGGTAGGTGTTTTTAATATAAATTCTACAACATTCTAAGCATGTTTATACACTTAGCATGGTATACACCATTCCTAAACATGGTAGGTATTTTTAATATAAATTCTACAACATTCTCAGCATGTTTATACACTTAGCATGGTATACACCATTCCTAAACATGGTAGGTGTTTTTAATATAAATTCTACAACATTCTCAGCATGTTTATACACTTAGCATGGTATACATCATTCCTAAGCATGGTAGGTATTTTTAATATAAATTCTACAACATTCTAAGCATGTTTATACACTTAGCATGGTATACACCATTCCTAAACATGGTAGGTGTTTTTAATATAAATTCTACAACATTCTCAGCATGTTTATACACTTAGCATGGTATACATCATTCCTAAACATGGTAGGTATTTTTAATATAAATCCTACAACATTCTAAGCATGTTTATACACTTAGCATGGTATACATCATTCCTAAACATGGTAGGTATTTTTAATATAAATTCTACAACATTCTAAGCATGTTTATACACTTAGCATGGTATACACCATTCCTAAACATGGTAGGTATTTTTAATATAAATTCTACAACATTCTCAGCATGTTTATACACTTAGCATGGTATACACCATTCCTAAACATGGTAGGTATTTTTAATATAAATCCTACAACATTCTAAGCATGATTATACACTTAGCATGGTATACATCTTTGCTAAACATGGTATGTATTTTTAATATTAATCCTACAATATTCTAAGCATGTTTATACACTTAGCATGGTATACATCATTCCTAAACATGGTAGGTATTTTTGTTATAAATCCTACAATATTCTAAGCATGTTTATACACTTAGCATGGTATACACCATTCCTAAACAAGGTAGGTATTTTTAATATAAATCCTACAATATTCTAAGCATGTTTATACACTTCGCATGGTATACACAATTCCTAAACATTGTAGGTATTTTTAATATAAATCCTACAACATTCTAAGCATGTTTATACACTTAGCATGGTATACACCATTCCTAAATATGATAGGTATTTTTAATATAAATTCTACAACATACTAAGCATGTTTATACACTTAGCAAGGTATACATCATTCCTAAACATGGTAGGTGTTTTTAATATAAATTCTACAACATTCTAAGCATGTTTATACACTTAGCATGGTATACACCATTCCTAAACGTGGTAGATATTTTTAATATAAATCCTACAACATTCTAAGCATGTTTATACACTTAGCATGGTATACATCATTCCTAAACATGGTAGGTATTTTTAATATAAATCCTGCAACATTCTAAGCATGTTTATACACTTAGCATGGTATACACCATTCCTAAACATGGTAGGTATTTTTAATATAAATCCTAAAACATTCTAAGCATGTTTATACACTTAGTATGGTATACATCATTCCTAAACCTGGTAGGTGTTTTTAATATAAGTTCTACTACATTCTAAATATGTTTATACACTTAGCATGGTATACATCATTACTAAACATGGTATGTATTTTTAATATAAATCCTACAACATTCTAAGCATGTTTATACACTTAGCAAGGTACATCATTCCTAAACATGGTAGGTATTTTTAATATAAATCCTACAACATTCTATGCATGTTTATACACTTAGCATGGTATACATCATTTCTAAACATGGTAGGTATTTTTAATATAAATCCTACAACATTCTAAGCATGTTTATACACTTAGCATGGTATACACCATTCCTAAACATGGTAGGTATTTTTAATATAAATTCTACAACATTCTCAGCATGTTTATACACTTAGCATGGTATACACCATTCCTAAACATGGTAGGTATTTTTAATATAAATCCTAAAACATTCTAAGCATGTTTATACACTTAGGATGGTATACATCATTCCTAAACATGGTAGGTATTTTTAATATAAATCCTACTACATTCTAAGCATGTTTATACATTAAGCATGGTATACATCATTCCAAAACATGGTAGGTACTTTAAATATAAATCCTACAACATTCTCAGTATGTTTATACACTTAGCATGGTATACACCATTCCTAAACATGGTAGGTATTTTTAATATAAATCCAACAACATTCTAAGCATGTTTATACACTTAGCATGGTATACACCATTCCTAAACATGGTAGGTATTTTTAATATAAATCCTACAATATTGTAAGCATGTTTATACAGTTAGCATGGTATACACCATTCTTAAATATGGTATGTATTTTTATTATAAATCCGACAACATTCTCAGCATGTTTATACACTTAGCATGGTATACACCATTCCTAAATATGGTAGGTATTTTTAATATAAATCCTACAACATTCTAAGCATGTTTATACACTTAGCATGGTATACATCATTGCTAAACATGGTAGGTATTTTTAATATAAATCCTACAACATTCTAAGCATGTTTATACACTTAGCATGGTATACATCATTCCTAAACATGTTAGGTGTTTTTAATATAAATCCTACAATATTCTCAGCATGTTTATACACTTAGCATGGTATACACCATTTCTAAACATGGTAGATATTTTTAATATAAATCCTACAACATTCTAAGCATGTTTATACACTTAGCATGATATAAATCATTCCTAAACATGGTTGGTATTTTTAATATAAATCCTACAACATTCTGAGTATATTTATACACTTAGCATGGTATACACCATTTCTAAACATGGTAGGAATTTTTAATATAAATCCTTCAACATTCTAAGCATGTTTATACACTTAGCATGGTACATCATTCCTAAATATGGTAGGTATTTTTATTATAAATCCTACAACATTCTAAGCATGTTTATACACTTAGCATGGTATACACCATTCCTAAACATGGTAGGTATTTTTAATATAAATTCTACAACATTCTCAGCATATTTATACACTTAGCATGGTATACACCATTCCAAAACATGGTAGGTGTTTTTAATATAAATTCTACAACATTCTCAGCATGTTTATACACTTAGCATGGTATACACCATTCCTAAACATGGTAGGTGTTTTTAATATAAATTCTACAACATTCTCAGCATGTTTATACACTTAGCATGGTATACATCATTCCTAAACATGGTAGGTATTTTTAATATAAATCCTACAACATTCTAAGCATGTTTATACACTTAGCATGGTATACATCATTCCTAAACATGGTAGGTATTTTTAATATAAATTCTACAACATTCTAAGCATGTTTATACACTTAGCATGGTATACACCATTCCTAAACATGGTAGGTATTTTTAATATAAATTCTACAACATTCTCAGCATGTTTATACACTTAGCATGGTATACACCATTCCTAAACATGGTAGGTATTTTTAATATAAATCCTACAACATTCTCAGCATGTTTATACACTTAGCATGGTATACATCATTCCTAAATATGGTAGGTATTTTTAATATGAATCCTACAACATTCTAAGCATGTTTATACACTTAGCATGGTACATCATTTCTAAACATGGTAGGTATTTTTAATATAAATCTTACAACATTCTAATCATGTTTATACACTTAGCATGGTATACATCATTCCTAAACATGGTAGGTATTTTTAATATAAATACTACAACATTCTAAGCATGTTTATACACTTAGCATGGTATACACCATTCCTAAACATGGTAGGTATTTTTAATATAAATCCTACAACATTATAAGCATGTTTATACACTTAGCATGGTATACATCTTTGCTAAACATGGTAGGAATTTTTAATATTAATCCTACCACATTCTAAGCATGTTTATACACTTAGCATGGTATACATCATTCCTAAACATGGTAGGTATTTTTAATATAAATCCTACAACATTCTAAGCATGTTTATACACTTAGCATGGTATACATCATTCCTAAACATGGTAGGTATTTTTAATATAAATCTTACAACATTTTCAGCATGTTTATACACTTCGCATGGTATACACCATTCCTAAACATTGTAGATATTTTTAATATAAATCCTACAACATTCTAAGCATGTTTATACACTTAGCATGGTGTACACCATTCCTAAACATGGTAGGTATTTTTAATATAAATCCTACAACATTCTAAGCATGTTTATACACTTAGCATGGTATACATCATTCCTAAATATGGTTGGTATTTTTAATATAAATCCTACAACATTCTAAGCATGTTTATACATTAAGCATGGTATACATCATTCCAAAACATGGTAGGTACTTTTAATATAAATCCTACAACATTCTCAGTATGTTTATACACTTAGCATGGTATACACCATTCCTAAACATGGTAGGTATTTTAAATATAAATCCTACAACATTCTAAGCATGTTTATACACTTAGCATGGTATACACCATTCCTAAACATGGTAGGTATTTTTAATATAAATCCTACAACATTGTAAGCATGTTTATACAGTTAGCATGGTATACACCATTCCTAAATATGGTATGTATTTTTATTATAAATCCTACAACATTCTCAGCATGTTTATACACTTAGCATGGTATACACCATTCCTAAATATGGTAGGTATTTTTAATAAAAATCCTACAACATTCTAAGCATGTTTATACACTTAGCAAGGTATACATCATTCCTAAACATGGTAGGTATTTTTAATATAAATCCTACAACATTCTAAGCATGTTTATACACTTAGCATGGTACACATCATTCCTAAACATGTTAGGTGTTTTTAATATAAATCCTACAATATTCTCAGCATGTTTATACACTTAGCATGGTATACACCATTTCTAAACAAGGTAGATATATTTAATATTAATCCTACAACATTCTAAGCATGTTTATGCACTTAGCATGATATAAATCATTCCTAAACATGGTAGGTATTTTTAATATAAATCCTACAACATTCTAAGTATGTTTATACACTTAGCATGGTATACACCATTTCTAAACATGGTAAGTATTTTTAATATAAATCCTACAATATTCTAAGCATGTTTATACACTTAGCATTGTACATCATTCCTAAATATGGTAGGTATTTTTATTATAAATCTTACAACATTCTAAGCATGTTTATACACTTAGCATGGTACATCATTCCTAAATATGGTAGGTATTTTTATTATAAATCTTACAACATTCTAAGCACGTTTATATACTTAGCATGGTATACATCATTCCTAAACATGGTAGGTATTTTTAATATAAATCCTACAACATTCTCAGCACGTTTATACACTTAGCATGGTATACACCATTCCTAAACATGGTAGGTGTTTTTAATATAAATCGTACAACATTCTCAGCATGTTTATACACTTAGCATGGTATACACCATTCCTAAACATGGTAGGTGTTTTTAATATAAATCATACAACATTCTCAGCATGTTTATACACTTAGCATGGTATACATCATTCCTAAACATGGTAGGTATTTTTAATATAAATTCTACAACATTCTAAGCATGTTTATACACTTAGCATGGTATACACCATTCCTAAACATGGTAGGTATTTTTAATATAAATTCTACAACATTCTCAGCATGTTTATACACTTAGCATGGTATACACCATTCCTAAACATGGTAGGTATTTTTAATATAAATTCTACAACATTCTAAGCATGTTTATACACTTAGCATGGTATACACCATTCCTAAATATGGTAGGTATTTTTAATATAAATCCTACAACATTCCAAGCTTGTTTATACACTTAGCATGGTATACACCATTCCTAAACATGGTAGGTATTTTTAATATAAATTCTACAACATTCTCAGCATGTTTATACACTTAGCATGGTATACACCATTCCTAAACATGGTAGGTATTTTTAATATAAATTCTACAACATTCTCAGCATGTTTATACACTTAGCATGGTATACACCATTCCTAAACATGGTAGGTATTTTTAATATAAATTCTGCAACATTCTAAGCATGTTTATACACTTAGCATGGTATACACCATTTCTAAACATGGTAGGTATTTTTAATGTAAATTCTACAACATTCTCAGCATGTTTATACACTTAGCATGGTATACACCATTCCTAAACATGGTAGGTATTTTTAATATAAATTCTACAACATTCTCAGCATGTTTATACACTTAGCATGGTATACACCATTCCTAAACATGGTAGGTGTTTTTAATATAAATCCTACAACATTCTCAGCATGTTTATACACTTAGCATGGTATACATCATTCCTAAATATGGTAGGTATTTTTAATATAAATCCTTCAACATTCTAAGCATGTTTATACACTTAGCATGGTATACATCATTCCTAAACATGGTAGGTATTTTTAATATAAATCCTACAACATTCTAAGCATGTTTATACATTTAGCATGGTATACACCATTCCTAAACATGGTGGGTATTTTTATTATATATCCTACAACATTCTCAGCAAGTTTATACATTAAGCATGGTATACATCATTCCAAAACATGGTAGGTACTTTTAATATAAATCCTACAACATTCTCAGTATGTTTATACACTTAGCATGGTATACACCATTCCTAAACATGGTAGGTATTTTTAATATAAATCCTTCAACATTCTAAGCATGTTTATACACTTAGCATGGTATACACCATTCCTAAACATGGTAGGTATTTTTAATATAAATCCTACAACATTGTAAGCATGTTTATACATTTAGCATGGTATACACCATTCCTAAACATGGTGGGTATTTTTATTATAAATCCTACAACATTCTCAACAAGTTTATACACTTAGCATGGTATACACCATTCCTAAATATGGTAGGTATTTTTAATATAAATCCTACAACATTCTAAGCATGTTTATACACTTAGCATGGTATACATCATTCCTAAACATGGTAGGTATTTTTAATATAAATCCTACAACATTCTAAGCATGTTTATACACTTAGCATGGTATACATCATTCCTAAACATGTTAGGTGTTTTTAATATAAATCCTACAACATTCTAAGCATATTTATATACTTAGCATGATATAAATCATTCCTAAACATGGTAGGTATTTTTAATATAAATGCTACAACATTCTAAGTATGTTTATACACTTAGCTTGGTATACACCATTTCTAAACATGGTAGGTATTTTTAATATAAATCCTATAACATTCTAAGCATGTTTATACACTTAGCATGGTACATCATTCCTAAATATGGTAGGTATTTTTATTATAAATCTTACAACATTCTAAGCTTGTTTATACACTTAGCATGGTATACATCATTCCTAAACATGGTAGGAATTTTTAATATAAATCCTACAACATTCTAAGCATGTTTATACACTTAGCATGGCATACATCATTCATAAACATGGTAGGTATTTTTAATATAAATTCTACAACATTCTCAACATATTTATACACTTAGCATGGTATACACCATTTCTAAACATGGTAGGTATTTTTAATATAAATCCTACAACATTCTAAGCATGTTTATACACTTAGCATGGTATACATCATTCCTAAACATGGTAGGTATTTTTAATATAAATCCTACAACATTCTAAGCATGTTTATACACTTAGCATGGTATACATCATTCCTAAACATGATAGGTATTTTTAATATAAATCCTACAACATTCTAAGCATGTTTATACACTTAGCATAGTATACATCATTCCTAAACATGGTAGGTATTTTTGATATAAATCCTACAACATTCTACTACTACTACTACATTATTTTAACCATGAACATAACATAAAACATCTACAGCTATCTACTACTACTACTACTTTATTTTAACCATGAACATAAAACATCTACAACTACTTCTTTTAGTTATCTACCACTACTACTACTACTTTATTTTAATATACTACTACCATTTTATTTAAACATACTACTACTATGTTATTTAAGCATACTACTACTATTTTATTTAAGCATACTACTACTATTTTATTTCTTACTAGTTGAGCATAAAAAGAGATCTTTTTGACCATTCTACAACTAGTGATTTAGGTTAGTTTCCTTTTCATATCTACAATGAGTTCTTTAAGATTATAAAAGAAAATAACAATAATAAAAATAAAGTAAGAACCTTCATTTGGTTCAACCAACCATATGCATTCTTTCTAGTCCAAGTTCAAGTTTATGTTCTACAACCACAAAGTGGTGTATGCACTATGTCATATGATTATGCATGAGTCCTCATTCAAGTCATACAACCAAAAGGGTTGTATATGCCAAGTCCATGTGTATGTGTTCATTTTAGTCTAATTCATAACACTAAAACAATAATTTCCACTTCAAGATTCAACCTTTATGTCTATTTAGTACTACCATTTGTTTCTTTTTTTTTCATGTGGTTATTATCTTTAACCATCCATAACCATACAAAATAAGAACTACACACCACAACACTATCACAATAAACCATTCTCACGAACAAAAGAAACAGAACAAGGAGGATAAGAAGAAGAAGAACATCAAAACAATCAATACAAACAAACAAACAAAGAGAAACCCCCACCTCCTTTTCTTGTAGGAAGGACTTGCTATCACTCCTACTCTTTCTCCTAAGCTCTTAAAAAATCCTTATGAAACCTACAATGGGAAAACTCTCAAGTTAGTATGGTGTTCTCACTTTCTTTCCCTTTCTTTCTTTCTTTCTTTATGATCTTTCTAAAATGAGACAAAGGTGGAGGAAGGGGGTATTTATAGGAGGAGAGAAGGGTGGAGAGTGCAAATGTGCACGCACACATTTGCACAAACCCCCCCCCCCCATATTGGGGCCGGTTTTGCCTAGGGGAGGTGTGGATGAGGTGGAGGTATGGTGAGGTATGGTGCTATGTGGTGGAGGTGTTATGTGAGGGTTTCTAAAAGGGTTTCCTTAACCTCCTCATGCACACTTAACCTAGGTTAACCACTTATAAATCCTAACAATCTAATAGGTTTTGTCATAAACAAGACAAGTGTTTTGTCCACACAATTTGTATAGTACTAATCGACATACTACATACACGTGTGTATATATATACGTACATCGAAAATCCTTGCATAATCCGTATAAAAATAATTTAATCTCGGAAATAATAATAAAATAAATTCTATTATTAGTTCGGAAGGTCACGGTACCTATTTGATACAATACGGATGTATACTGACCGATATCTGGGTACAGATAATGTCTATGAATAAACCGGGTGAAAATCACCAAAATATTCTAATTTTGGAATTAAAACAAAATAATAATAAAATAATAATAAAATAATAATTTATACAAGGTAATATCCGTCCGGGATATTACAATGAGCATGCTACAACGCTACAATGGGGGGCTCGGTTCTCCTCCTCGATGCCTCTGAGTTTTGCCAAAAAGTAGCCACAGTAACACCAAGTTTGCAGATGAGTCTGAAGCTACTATACTAGACAATCCTATCGAGAGCTTTCAACCCTGTCAAGTCATCTCCTCCTAGGTCCATATTTTTCCTCATCAAAATACAATAATAAACCTAAATCCCCCGCTCGAGGCCACTCCGCTAAGTCGATAGAAAGAAACAGTTCTACCTAAGCTCATCGGCGAACCGAAAGTTCTCACCTTATCTATGCAAAACAAGGGAAGCATCGCTCTGAAACAGGCAAGTCCAGGCAATGTCTACCAAGTTGTTCACCCAGAGGCTCATCAACTTGAAGACCCGGGGGGCAAGGAGAAGGAGATATCAGCAAGGACTTGGAAAGTAGAGCATCTCATGAATTACAACGAGAGCATCTGAAATGCCCTATTTTAACAGTAAAACTTTTAAAACTTGTAATAAAGGTCAGCCACTAGAGGGGCCATTTAGTTTATTTTTTCTTTAAATAAAGAGCGCTTCACTACCGATCAATGCATGTAATAAAGGTCAGCCATTAGAGCAGCCCCTTAGTTTATTTCTCAATAAAATTAGTTAGTTTATTTTTAATCATTTTTTAAAATTTCCTTAAAGCAAACAACGAGTTAAATGCCCAACTTACACCAACGAAACTAAAAACTAGTTAAAAGCTCCCTATAAGACGAATACGGAGTCCATACACATGGCTCAAAGTTTCTCTCGCAATTTGCACTAAAACAAGTCCAGAGTCTGCTTCGCCATATGATCTGCTCCTACAAACCGTTAATAACTCAAAGACAGGTTCGGAATCCATACCCATGGCTCGAAGTTACTCTAGCAACTTGCAACAAATCTAGTTTAGAGTTCGTTTCGCCATTCGATTTTCTCCTACAACCTGTTAATACTTAAACTAAAAAGTTCAGAATCCATAACCATGGCTCGAAGTTACTATAGCAATTTGCATTAAAGTAAATTCATTGTTCGCTTCACCATTTAATCTGTTCCTGAAACTAGTTAAAATTCCTTAAAGGCCGATTAGAGGTCCAAAATCATGGACCGCAGTTACTCCAATGAAACTTGCAAAAGCAGCACTTGGAGTTCAACTCGACACTCGATGTGACTGTGAAAATTTGTTGGAGGACCCATATAACGAATTTGGAAAACAACTATTCCCCAGAGTTGCCCCTACAACTAGCTAAACACCCATACAACAATTTGAGAAGATAACTCCCCCAAAGAGTTTCTCCTACAACTAGCTGGGTACACGACGGATAAGTTCTAAACTCCGTCAAACACAATATCGACGATTCGTTAGCTATACACAACAAATTTGAGGCCTTATTATTTAGCTACAAATAACTCAGTCGACGACTCATCAATCTCACCAAAAGTTGCACAACAGGATAAAGCATATGAGGTAATTTCTTCAAATCACACAACTATCGCAAACCCATATGTTCAGATCCAGAACCACTACAAAGTATTTACAAGTATAGAACTATAGATCATTTAACAAAACAGTGAACCACAAACAGTCACCAAGTGAAAAAATCATTACAACAGAACGCCGAAACATTAGGCGACATGTTAACCCTACAGCGTGATCTATAAACCGTCCTTTTGGCTCCATGGGTGAGGAACGTTATTCCTAAGAGATACAAGCCTCCTTGTGGGTTTCTTGATGGGCACCACGATTCCTTGACTGCTAGCATCTTTGGCTGAGAAAGCCGACCCCGTGGATGGAGTCTGCAGGACAGCACCCGTTGCACGCGATTCTCCACAGAACGAAGCTAAACATTACAAGGTAGATACGCCGCTCTGAGCATCACGCAGATAACAAGGGGGCACCTGTGCTGTCAAGATCGCTCCCCCAATGGTTGACCCAACTCCACCAGCCTGTTGTGTTCCATTTCACATTAGTCGTGATGCCCTTCTTTAGATCAACTATTGCTATCTTTTTTGCTCCGAAACGTGCAAAGTGCTAGCCGTATGCAACCTACCAAGTCTCGCTTAGATACGGTACAACTCCAAGTATTTCTCAACAACCACTTCCCTATGTATAACACACTCTTCGATACTATCTATTGTCACCTTCGGATGTAGTGACATGTTGGCAAGACGTTCAGCGCGTGGGAGGGCTAACTCACAGTCCCTCTCTATAAGCACCGACTTGAGGCAAACAGTTTCCAACCACTCGTCTTCTGACTTAACATGCAAGCAATTGACAACTTGTTCTGTCATGCATAGTCATCTATGAAGATGCTCGACTTCATCACTATGGGGTTTCTTCCCCATCCCTACAATTATCTGCCAACAAAGTCGAAGAACGTTGTCTCACAAGAGAAATAAGTGCCACAGTTAAAAGTCATCACAAAATATGGTTGGCACAATACAAAGGCAATGATAACACATGAAAATAGTCTTTCATCCACTTAAATGAAGATATAGGAGTGCAGTGGCAAGTCCAATATTAGGAATTATACAAAAACTAAATCAAATGCAACTCAAGTTCAAATCAAATGCAAATAAGGAAAGGGCAAAACATGGAAGGGTGAATTAAGCATCCACCTATCTTGCTGGAACTAAGGAGCTCCTGGCTACCTCCTTTCATTTACCCTTCTTCCCAAAACCACTCCTTGTGCCCCTCACGGGAGTGTTGCCCTTGCCATCGTCCTCCTTGCCCGAATCAAAGGCCTCTCCACGGCGAAGCAGAATCAGGAAGATCAAATTAAAGGTGACAAAAAAAATAGATGAAATATATAGAGAAAGATCAAATACACGATTCAACAAGGAGTAAGAGAATACAATATGAATAAATACTCAGAAAAAGAAAATACATCACAAAATACAAAAAATGGAAAACAGGGGTTACAAATCCTACCCACCTAACAAGAAGAATTTCGTCATCGAAATTCAAATAAGAGGTACATAGCGTAACCGCGAAAAAAAAAAAACAAAACAAAACAAAATGCTACTCAAACATATGAGGAAATTTCTGCTGGATCTCCTCCTCCAGCTCCCAAGTCAACTCACCCAGCGAGTGAGGATTCTAAGAAACACGAACCAGCTTGATGACCTTGTTCTTCATCACTTTCTCTCGCCGATCCAAAATAGTAAGTGGCAGAATCTCACAAGTTAAATTCAGCCGCACGGTAAACTCTGAGTATTCGATCACGTGGCTCTCATCGCGGATATATCTCCTGAGTTGTGAGACATGGAAAACATCTTGCACTCCTGATAAAGTCGGTGGCAATGCAAGACGATAGGCCACATTACCTACTCGTTCAACGATATCAAACGGTCTATAAGCCTAGGGCTGAGCTTGCCCCCACCACCAAACCGAATGACACCTCGCCAAGGTGATACCTTTAAGAAAACATGGTCACCAACCTCAAACTCCAAGGCTCTCCGATGGACATCTGCCTGTCCTGCGCTGCCTGAAGATGCTTCCTGATCTAAGTCACCGCATCAACTATCCTGGTGATCAACTCTGGACCCAATAACTTCCTCTCACCAATATCATCCCAGCACACTGGTGATTTGTACTTCCTGCCTATTAAGTGCCTCGAACGGTGCAGCTTTAAGACTTGCTTGAACACTGTTATTGTACGAAAACTCTATGAGATGCAAATGGTCATCCCATGATCCACCGAACTGCAACACACAGGACCTCAACATGTCCTCTAGAGTCTGTATGGTCCTCTCTGGTTGTCCATCTGTCTGGGGATGAAAAGTTATAATATACTTCAATTTACTCCCCAAACTACTCTGAAGACTCTACCGAAATTGAGATATGAATCTTGTATCCCTGTCGGATACAATACTAACTGGAACCACATGAAGTCTGACGATATCTTGCATGTACTTCTCCACTACGCTCTCAGCAGACTGTTCAACTCGGAAGGGAATGAAGTGAGCATTCTTCGTCAATCGATCGACAATCACCCAAATGGCATTGTGACCCTTAGGAATCCTCGGCAAAGTGGTCACAAAATCCATAGTGATGTGTTCCCACTTCCACTCCGGAATGGGAAGCGGTTGAAGAAGTCTGGCAGGTTCTCCAATGCTCTGCATTCACCTCCTGGCATATCAAACACTGAGACACAAACCGAGCCACAGTCCTCTTCATACCATGCCACCAAAAATGAAGCTTCAAGTCCCAGTACATCTTAGTACCTCCAGGATGAATAAAATACGATGACTGGTGGGCTTCCTCAAGAAACCTCTGACGAACTTCACCCTTTGGGACACACAACCTGAACCCAAAACAAAGTGATCCATTAGCATGAATAACCATATCCGTTCTGGAAACCAGCCTCAATCTCTGCTCTGAATTCCTGCAACTGCTCATCACTAGCCTGAGCTTCTTTAATCTGATCGATAAGAGAAGACTGAAGATGAAGCATCAAACAATTTCGATCAGAACTCGACAACAACACATCCAACTCCAATCTCTCCATCTGCTCAACCAAATCCCTCTGCTGAGTTAGGAACATAGTTGTCGCTCTCCTGCTCAAAGCATCTAGCACCAAGTTCACTCTACCAGGATGGTATTGAAACTGATGTCATAATCGGCCATAAGCTCCAACCAACGTCTCTGCCTCATGTTCAATTCCTTTTGGGTGAAGACGTACTTGAGATTTTTGTGGTCAGTAAAGATCTCCACTCGGTCTCCAAGTACATAATGTCTCCACAACTTCAAAGCGAAGATGACTGCTGCTAACTTTAAATCATGAGTCAGATAGTTCCACTCATACGGCCTTACCTGCCTCAATGCATAAGCAACAACTTGGCCCTTCTGCATCAGAACTATCCTAAGACCCTTGTTAGAAGTGTCATAGTGAACTACAAATCCGCCTGAACCATATGGAATAGTCAACAATGTTGCTGATGTCAACCTGCTCTTCAACTTAGTAAAAGGCCTCACTACAAGCCTCAGATCAACAGAACTTCTGATCCTTCCTTGTCAGCTTCGTCAAAGGCCCTCCTATCTTCGAAAAATCTTGGATGAATTTCTGATAATAGCTAGCAGGACCAAGAAAACTTCTCACCTCTGAAACTGACTTAGGAACTGGCCAATCTCTCATAGCTGAAACCTTGGATGGATCCACAGAAATACCACTGCCCGAGATAATGTGCCCCAAGAAGGTAACTCTGTCAAGCCAAAACTCACACTTGCTGAGTTTCCCATAGAGCTGATTCGCCCTCAAGTTCTGTAGAACCAACCTAAAATGCTCAGCATGATCCTCCTAGTTCCGAGAATACACCAAAATGTCATCAATGAAGACCACTACAAATCTGTCTAGGAACGGGGAAAAGACCCTATTCATCATACTCATGAACACAGCCGGCACATTCGTGACTCCGAACGGTATCACAAGATACTCATAGTGCCCATATCTGGTCCTGAATGTAGTCTTCTGCACATCAGTTGCCTTCACCTTGACTTGATGATACCCTGAACGAAGATCCAATTTCGAGGAAACAGCTGCTCCGCCGAACTGATCAAATAAGTCATCGATCCAAGGCAGCGGATACCGATTTTTCACAGTAACACTATTCAGTTTTTGATAATTGATGCACAGTCGACGGCTACCATCCTTCTTGCTGACATAAAGAACTGGAGCACCCCACGGCAAAACACTGGGCCTGATGAACCCCAAATCTAGCAAACCCTGAATCTGCACCTTCAGCCCTGCTAACTCAACCGGTGCCATCCTGTAGGGACTCTTCGATATCGGCATCGTACCAAGCAAAACTTCAATACCGAACTCCAAATCCCTATCCTAGGGTAAGCCAGGCAACTCATCTGGAAAACATCCAGGAATTCTCGTACTACTAGAGGCACAGCCTCTCATCCTGAGTGCAATTCCATTGCACAATCCTCCTGATCAACTGCAGTCTTAGCTCGGCCAAGTGGTGTCTCCCCGGCATGGAACTCAAGGTCTGCGCGACCTGGGATTCAGAATGCAACTTTCTTGGCACGACAATCAATGATGGTGTGGGACTCGCCTAACCAATCCATACCAAGAATGACGTTGAATCCTGAATTCTCAATTACAATTAGGTCAGCCTTGAGATCTGTGCTACCAATAACCACGAGACTCTGCTTGCACTTCAGGAAACAAATGCCAACACCGCCACCTGTGACAATGTTCCAAGCCTCTGACATGAAGCTGCACTCCAATTGATGCCGAGCCACAAACCGAGAAGAGACAAATGAATGGGTTGCCACGGAATCAAAAAGAACATGAGCAGGGAAGGAGAAAATAAGGAAAGACCTAACATAGAGTCAAAAAGGCAAGGGAAAAAGGAATTGATGATCAAGGGTGAGAAAATAACAGTGCAGAAAAATAGCATGAATGAAAAGTGCAAGATAAATGAAAGAAGCAAAGGAATGACAAAGCAACAAAATGTAAAATATACCTGCAACAACACCCTCAACCATCTTAGCATCTGCAGCAGTCAGATTGTAAGCCTGACCTTTCCCAGGAACCACGGTCCTCTGATCGACAATTTGGCACTGAGGGGGAAGCGGTGGCCGGACTGGACCATGAGTTGGGGCTACCTGCTGAACTGGGCCCCCAGCTGTAAGAGTCGTCCTCTACTGTGGACAATCCCGCAATATCTGGTCAGTAGCACTACAGCCAAAACAGCGGCAATTGGCGCGCCTGCAGTCCCTGCGCTCATGCCCAACAAGTCGGCAAAAGTCGCAAAAGCTAACCCTCTGAGGACCAGCAGAATAGTAAGGAGCTATCCTGACCGGATGGGCTGGGACAAGCCTTCGAATTGCCCCCCCAGAAGGCCTAGCAACAACAACATAGTGCTGAACAGTCCGCTGGGGAGGAGCCAACTTGCTGCGAGCCTGCTCCTGAGCTCGAACTGCCTCAAGAGCCTCAACATAAGTACGCAGGCGAAGGGAAACGAGATGCATCTGAATATCTCGCTGAAGCCCCAAAAGAAATCTACGAGCCCTGTCCTCTTCGTTCGCCACAAGAATTGCTGCGAAGTGGCTAAGTTCGGTAAATTCTGTTGCATACTCATCCACTGACCTGGCACCCTGTTTAAAGAGAATCGCATGTTATAACATTACACGGATAATATATGTAAAAAAGTTCCAATAGTAGAACAATGACCAACCTGTTTCAAGGCATGGAACTGCTACTCCATCTCAATCTGAGTGCTGCTAAGGAAGAACTTCTCCAAGAACCTCCTAGTGAACGTGGCCCAAGAAATAGGCCGCAAGAGTCTTTCGGGCTTGGTCCTCCACCATATGTGGGCCAGGTCCACCAGCTGGATGGTCACTACATCCACTCGATCAGCATCGACAACTCGCACTGCCAAAAGCAACTGCTCTGTCCTGATCAGCCACTGTTTGGCCTCCAAAGGCATCTCAATGCCCGAGAATCACTCAGGATGCAGTCTCATGAAATCTGTAACTATACCCAAACGAGGAGGAAGAGTTGCCTGTGTAGGCACAGTAGGGATTCAGAACCCGGGCAGCTTCCTAGGCAGTCATCACAAGGTCACTGTGGTTTTGCTGCATGTTGATCAACCGTTCCAATACATTTGTAATAGCCTCAAGCCCGGGTTGTTCTTACTGAGGACGGAAAGTGGAACCTCTGTGAGCCATGGTCTGTACAAGATCAAAAATAGTTAGCATCAAGACTAGAGTTGATTATAATTCATTCATGTTATTGAATGGTATGTACATTGTTGAGCCAATCCTTAATCGAGCCAAAACTTTTCTAATATATTAGTCAAACTAATACATTAGCCAAACCCGGAGCTCTGATACCACTAAAAACCATTTCACGCCCTGCTTCCCAAAAAGGAAAACGAAATACGGATACGCGACACAAGTCCAGCGAATGGCTTTTACCATTCATAAGCCGTCAGGATCTTTACAACGAGTACAAGTATAAACAAGAGATATATAATAGAAATGTCAACCACGCATGCATAACTGAATTAATATAGTCAACAAGATTACTTGAAATAAGAAGCAAGAATACTGAATTTCAAATAATCATATCTGGAACAAAACACAAGTTTGGGTCAAAAAGCCCAATACAAATATCCATGAAGCAAATTATAATTATTCAAGATAAGCAATTAGAGATAAATAAATGTAGCAAGAACTCTAACCAATTAGAATCTTTGATCACCTACTCCATCAGGCAGCTGATCACCATAATCTACAATTTAACAAATTCCAGGAAAAAAAAAGAAAACAAAATGTCTGTCAATGCAAGTTACGGGCCACTTGTAGTGCAGAGGACAAGTACAGAAAAGATAAACAAGAATAGAGTAACAGCGGAAGCAAGTATAGCATGGAAAGAATGTAACAACAAAATAGAGCAGCTAACTCAAATCGTGAACAGAAACAACTAGCATGGCAAGATGAACAGATGCAAATGGCATGTAACAAGTGTCAAGTATCATGTAAACGAGTAACAAGTAACATGTGTCATGTAATCAAGTATCATGTACAAGTAACAAGCAACAAGTGTCAAGTGATCATGTTCATATCTTGTATCTAGTCCGATCTAGGTAGCACTTCATGCGTCCCAAATTTTTACCACATGGTTGCTACATTCAAACAAGTTATGTTTTAGATTTGATAGTGGATCATAGAGGGCAGTGTACTCAGGGATAAGTTCCAAGTATCAAGTATCAAGCTCCAATTATCATTTATCAAGTACCAAGTATCAAGTATTACGTGTCAAGTGTGCAAGTGTGAAGTAATCACATATCAAGCTCCAAATAACCAAGTATCAGCTCCAACTACCAAGTAGGATCTGTGAATCCTCTTCCGAGTACTCGTTTTTGTATTTTCCACTACTAGATCTTTCTCCTTAACCCCGATTTAGTTTCTTGTTATTATTATTCAAGCAAGCATGGACATGCACAAATAAGTTAAGAAACTTAGCAAGACAATAAGGGACAAGTACAAGTTGAGTAAAGGACACGAACCGATGATGAATGACTTAAAATAAACTAAGAAAACGAAAATTCTAGTTCTGGACAGCAAGACAGTACTGCACCAAATATGAGATTCCCGTTGCCACGGACATTCAAATCTGGATCCGTCATAAAATCTAGAAAATGGACTCCCGACCAAATCTAGTAAATATATACAAGTCACATAATAATCCAGTAAATATATGCACATGAATTATATTCAGAAAACATGTTTAGCCTGAAATTACAAGATTGTATTCACAAGCATGAAAATGGCATAAAAACTTGCTAATTAAATTCAAGAAAAATCTAGGGTATTCCTTAGTATGTCTAGTGTCAGTAAATATAATTTCATAATATTCCAACATAGATTTTATAGTCAAATAAAATCAGAAAACAGCAAGGTACAGCAAATTTGTAAATCTGAAACTCTGAACACAGCAGTACCAAAACAGCAATAGATTACAAAGTATAAATCGAAATCCAGATCCGTTATAAGAGTTATAAAATAGATACAGTAGGCTATATTTCATATTTAAAATATTTTTACCAACAGCAACTAAAATCAGGTTGCAATTTAGGTTTTTTGCTGAACAGCATGAAAATTCTGGAAGTATAGTAGTTGTTTGCAAGCATAGAATAATTTTTAGATGTCATCAAATAAGTCCACAAAAAATTGGGGTTAATACTAATCAATTCTAGTTATACTCAGCAAAATATTAGATCTAAATTTTGTGTTTAACATCAGTATAAAAATAAATAACTCTAATGAATTCACATAAACCAAATCTGGAATTTTCTACAAATCTGTAGTAAAACAGCCATAACTTGTAACTCATAAATCGGAACTGAGATCAGTCAAAAACTCTGGAAAATAGACAGCGATATCTATAATTTATATTCATAAATTAATTTGATTTACTGACCTCAACATGGTCTAAAATACTGAATAAAAACGGGATAGGAGCAAAAACAGAAATCCTCTTATGCATTAAATCGACTAATTCATGTGCAAAAAATCCAAATAAAAAAAAAACACATGCATGGTATAATAAATGTCCAAGTAACATGGTATGGGGTATGTAACAAGTCTTCAAAAAGTTATAATACGACTAATACATCATGCATGCAAGATTCATACAACATGTAACAGATCATGAACAACACACATATATGTAACTAGAATTAATTATTTGTAAGTTATTTCGTGTCATGCGTGTAACGAGACAACTACAGATGGATCAACAAATAGAGACAAGATCTAACATGGAATTTGCCCAAGAATGAATCTAGAGATGAAAGCCACATTGCAGGCGGTATTTAGTACTTATATATGCAACAAAAGGAATACAAGTTATTTGCCTTATGATTGACGACAAATCCAATAGAGAGAAATAGAATAATGGGAACAGATTCCTGGGCATGAACACGACCCAACGAATGAACACGAACACGAAGAACAAATAAACTACGAACACGAAGGATGGCTAGAGGAGCTCGAGGTGAACAACACACGCACACCGGAACTAAAGGCAGTCGGGGTGCACCATAAGGGGAGAATGGACGGCGGCACATGGCAGAATGACGGCAGCTTGGGGACAGCACCGGAGGATAGAGGCGGGGGGGAGGGGGTCACACTGGTTGCTATCGACGTTGCTGTCTAGCGTGGCATTGGGAGGAAACAACACAGGGAGGTTGCTGTCTTCGGGGGCTGGCGGATGGTGGCGTCGAGGCTGCTGCAGGCGTGCGGCGCTCGGGAGGAGGGCGGCACAGATGCAGGTCGGGGGTTTTCTGGGTCGGGAGCTATAAGTTTAGGGGATCGGGAGTAATGGAAGGAGGTAGGGGATGAAGGAGTATAGGCGGCTTTAGATGAGTAATATTAGTGTTTGGATTAGTAGGGGGTAACAATAGGTATTACATAGGATGAGTTAGGGTTAGGGTGTTAATGGGTGGAAATGCAATTGGGTTCTAAACCCAATAAGAATAGAGTAGGTTTAGGGTGATCAATTAAGGAGATAGGGACAATAAAAAAAATTTAGGGCATGAACAATTAAATAATAAATATATAAAAAATAGCCCAATCAACCAGAGATGAAATAATATGCAGACAATTTGAATCAAGAAGATCAAATTAAAGGCGACAAAACAAATAGATGAAATATGTAGAGAATGAAGATCAAATACACGGTTCAACAAGGAGTAAGAGAATACAATATGAATAAATACTCAGAAAAATAAAATACATCCTAAAATACATATAATGGAAAACAGGGGTTACATTGGAAATTTGGGTTTTCCATTTTTAGAGCTTTTTAGCAGTCTTTTTGAGTATTCATGGTGTAGAATTTATTCCTAGGGTAGTGTACCCATGTTAGGCTATATTGGTCGAGTATTGAGACTCTAGGATTAAGTCATGTTGGTATATCTAGATGGGAATAGGAACCCATGTAGCCTCGAACGTGTGGGATGAGACGACTCGTGCGCCGACGTGCTCGCCGTTCATGAAAGGATTCCATCATTGTGTTTGATGCTACCACTTGTCATGGACCATGGAGCATTAGGATAGCGGGAGCAACGTGTTTGGGTCGGGCCGAGGTTGCGGTCTAACTCCAAGCGTAGATGGTGGTTGTGGCGATCGACGGAGTCGGTTCATCATTAGTTCGGGCCAAGTGTGGGCCGAGGCGGGCCAACTCTTTGGTTGAATTTAAGGGCTAGATTGAGTCTTATTGTGGGATGGGATAGGTTCTAATAATGAAAAAGGTAATTAACTAGAAAAGGGTCTACATGTGGAACTTAACTAGTTGTTCTTAATAAACAAAAGTTGTTTACTAAGTTAGGACATGAAAGTGGATAGATCTCCTAACTAGAAGAGTATTGGTTAAAATGAAATAGAACTAGACCCGCCTGATAATTCATAATGAGATAATGAAAATGGATTAGAGATTGATTAGATTCTTGGGATTTAGGTAACCAGATGATCAGATGAAATAAAAAGCTCGTAATCGTATAATTAACCTCATTCTTAATCTTGGTCCTAGAGTGAGTTAGCACTTGTACCTTGGGTTTGTGGTGTTGTAAAACTAGATCGAGTCATGGTTGAATGTAAGGATAGGCACTAGCGAGTGGTGTTCGCCTGTCATGGGGACACGTAGCGTCATCACACCTGACCAAATCGTAAGTTCGTTTAATGCGGGCAAGAGACTTGCTCAGAGGGAAAGGCTCTAATATCTTCGACCAAAGTGCCTTTATGTCCATAACAACTTTTGAAGAGGACGAATTCAGCCTCATCATCACTAGAGTATCAGAGACAGGAGACAGCACAAGAGTATGGATGTGGGGGGTCGAACTCCATCAATTGAAGAATGTTGTTTGGTTGGGGAATGTGTAGTATGGATGCATATCTTTCCAATCAAGCGTGCATTAGCTTTATGAGCATGTGTGCAAAGTGTGTGCATTAGATCTAGGCCATGACATACACCGACACTTGTTTGACATGACTTTTCTTTCGCATCAAATTTTGGTAGTTGAGATTTGGAATCGCTATATTATGGCATAGCAAGGATCGCTGTATTATAGCATTGCATCAGTTGTATTCAAAAGACATGCTTACAGTTTGGTGAGTTTGCAGGATTACCCAGTTGTGGGGGCGCGGGAAAACGAAAGTCGTGGGAAGCATCAAAGTGAATGTTTACTATCCAATTTTGCTGTATATTCATGATGTATTAATTTATTGTAATTATTGTAATCATTGGACATTGTAGTAATATTTTGATGCAATAAAAGTTTTTGATTTCCCGTGATTTTATTGTGTTGTGACTACTTTGAAGAAAGATTTTAGAGTGTGTCAAGAGTTCCAGTATTAGGAATTCGGGGTGCTACAGATATGATCGGACGATGGAAGATAATCCTAAGAATTATCGGGGTGTGATCACGGACGGTGTGGGTTTCAATTTCTAAAATTAGCGGGGTGTGAGGGAGTGTACCCAAAATCACGGACGGTGAGAAGTTGATTCTCAAGAATTATCGGGGTGTGAATACGGACGGTGTGGGATGATCTTTAGAATTATCGGGGATTGAGGCGATGCTTATGGGATATTCATGTGATAAGGTACCATCTGGCCGGACGTGAGTTTCAACTTCCAGAATTATCGGGATGTGAGGGAGTGTACCCATAATCACGGACGGTGGGAAGTTAATTCTCAAGAATTATCGAGGGCAAGACACTAGATACTCACAGAATAATCTAAAAGTAATCACCGTAGTATATTAGTTGCATAACAAGAGATTGAACCTTATAAAGTGGCGAACGATAAGGGCTTGCACCGGACTTATGTAGTATGGGATGCATAGAATCCGATAAGTATGCATTAGAAATCATCATGTGCATTTGTGTTTCTTGAATTGTTTTGTGTATGCTTACTTTCTGTTTTCATCTCATACATTTGACACTTAGCTTAGCTTCACTTGTTGTTTTATGGTTCATTTATCGTTGTTTTATGTCCCATTTTATTATTGGTGTGTTAGTATAGTTCACTTGTTGTTCTATATTCTATTTATTATTGTTTATGCATCATTTATTATTGCTATATTAATATGCATGAAGTTTGTGAATGTGAGATGTAGAAGTATCACTATTAGTACAGTTGACGTCAATTGCATTTAACTGACGTGCCCACTTTCAATAGACTTTTGCAGGTTTTCAAATATGGATAGCATTGATTCAAGTAAAGCTTGGAGTATAAATGAAAATTAAAAATTCACTGTGTTGTAATAGAATTGTAATTAATGTGTTAAATTCCGCTCTGTTTTTGTAAAAACAGATGTTGTAATAGAAAGTTTTAAAATTTTTCCTATATTTGATATTGTGTTCATTATTACAATTGAAATTGATTCTGGAATTTGTGCCACTTATTTCTCATTTTATTTATTGAAAATTCGGGGCGCTACAGAGTTAGACGACAACGACGGGCTAAGTTATATTTTTGCCAAAAAAGAAAAAACTAAATGGGGGTACGAGAGAGAGAGAAAGTGTGAGAGATAGTTAACAGTTGAAGGGGTATAATGGGTATTTCACCCCATTATACCCCTCACAACTTAAGTGAGAGGGAGGTTGACTTGGGTGGGCCGAAACTGAGCTGTTGGATCTGATCTTGATCGATCCAATTGTTCAGATCGCCGTTTGCAACTGGTCTGTGCAAACAGGCCCGTTTGCAAAGGAATAATTCCCTATATATATATATATTTAGTAAGTGTGCATATACATATAGTATACAGTGTGTATGTATGTATATAGATTATATATATTGTATGTATGTACATACAATATAATATGTATGTATAATATGTATGTACATACATACAGTATACATACATACAATATATATAAGCTTTGTACATACATACACACTGTATACTATATGTATATGCATACTTACTGTATATTGATATGGGTTATGCATATATACATTCAGTATACGGTGTGTGTATATATATATATATATATATATATATATGTATATATATATATATATATATATATATACACATAATATGATAATTTGTTGGTTGGGAAATGAATAAACTGATCTAAAAAAACAAGTTTTACCTGTTTTCAAAAAAAGCCATTTTAAACATAGATATTAAGTGTAAACATTTAAAATGACATTTGCAATATTTTTATCCAAACACAATTTACCCTATGTTCTCATATTAAATACTGAAAACTGATTTACAGCTTCTAACCAAACGTAGCGTGAAAATTTTAGTTTCTTTCATTTGGAAATCATTTTCAAATACATAAAATATTTTTTTTGTAATTATTTTTCCTTGGTTGGCGAGGAAAAGAAGAAGGAAAAGCATCCTTAAAATACAAATCCTAGGTTCCATTAGAATATGCAGACCACAAAATCTTTTAAGAGAACAATTTTATTGTGTTTTCCTCTTCTTTTAAACGAAAATTAATTTTGTTTGAAATTGTCAAGTTGTTTTATTATCAAACTTTTTCTTCAAATGAAGACAGAAGAATCTCTTTCGAAACAAATGTCCCCTAAAAATTTGATCATTTGAGAGAGTATGCAACTAACCAGATGTAACTAACTTCTAAAACTAGAATTCAATTTGAATTTGATATTCGGTTAAAAAAAAAAAGACACTTGATTTATAAGAATTTTTTTCCCTGAAGGATAGGTGAATCAATTAGCTAGTATCAAATATTGCATGATTTAATTTGGGGGGCTAGATCAAGCGGATACCCGAATGGAGAAATTATAGGAGGAAAATAGTGGAGAGGGGGGAAGGAGGGATAAAATTCTTGTGGGATCCGGAGCCCAAGCCTACCCCACTGGCTCCGCATTGGTCCCAACAAACTATACTTCTATTTATCTCTTTAAAAATTATGCTTGGACTAATCATGTAAGAGAATTGTATTTGGAATGATCTGCTATTCAACAATCTATCTATTTATTTGAAAATTTTCCCCCTAAAAGAAACTCACTAATGTCTAAAAATATTTCAGTTATGTACTTTCTACTTAATTTTTTTTGTAACCAAACTAAATTAAAAAGTAAGACAAGAGTAACAGAAAAGTAAACTACTATCTAACATAGCTCACTTCAATGCATCGCCCTCTGCCAGGCAGAGGTAGTTCAACAAGGAAGTTCACCGCCTATCTCATCTATTTCCTTTCTATATGGCAAATATTAGCTACCAATTTGCTGGTCGTTTCTTTTCCGGTGTATACGAGATGGCAACTATTAGCTACCAATTTGCTGGTCCGTTTCTTTTCCGGTGTATACGAGAAGCCTTGAATTCTTGCACATGAAGCATTATCTTCAAATCAACACAAAGATTAAATTCCTGATTGTGATTAATTCACCAAATCATTATCCTCAAATAAATTCTAAATTTGTACATAATTACTCTCAAAATATTCCATTAATATTCCAGCATAATTCAAATTTTATCTTTAGTTGAGTTCTACGCAAAATGTAGCTAATAGAATAAAAAAAGATTTAAAAAATGCCACTATTCTAGCTTGAACCCAACCCGTAGCCCAAACGAACAGACCAACTCGTAGTTGTGAGTTAAAGGGTTACAAAAATTCTTATATACTTGAACACCAGAAATTATATTAACTCAAAAATTTCGATAACTAAATTGTTATGCATTTCTTTACAATTTCAGAATAAAATACTTCTAAGATTCGTGTATCTGTATAAAAAAACAAATACATGACAATTTATTCATGAAGAACATAGAAATTTTTGTTTTAAATTGTACAAACCATTCATAGTGTTATACTTTAAAAGGAATAATTGTTCCCCACACAACTAGAATTCTTGGGGAGTGTTTATTTTTATAATACCAAGATGTACACATGATATAAATCTCATGAGTTTATTGCGTGGAATTTCCATTAGATAACAATTTCTATAAAATCCCTACACATACCCACATTAATTTCAACATCTACTGTATAATTGTAATTAAGCATGCACAAATAAAATTTCTAGAGAACTATTTCACATACACATATTAATTCATATTTATCGACACATTTTTAGTTTAAACAAACACAATTTCTACTTACTACAAGATTATGAAAACACACACACATTATCATTTAAATGCATTCACACCTAATCATGGATTCTACAAAAATATTTAGAAAATAAAAGAAACACCCACACATTTACATACCAATTTAATTATCCTTTACATATGTTGTTGCTGCTTATTTTGGTGTGAGAGCAAACAGATAGTGAGTTAATAATTGATGAAAACTACTAATAATCTGACCTTTGATCTTGGCCGTGAAACGCGGTTAGAGCTCCTGAGATTGAATTTGGATCGTTGATTGACCACTGTGATCTGAATCCAACGGTTGCTGATGCAGCCGATGGACCTACAAAAAGTCTGAAACACCGGGGGGGGGGGGGGGGTGGTGGCCCGGGCGATAGACCCTCCGACACTCAAGTTAGAATCAGAAAGAGAAAGAGAGTATGAGAGAGAAACTGGCAAATTGTTGATTACCTTCTGACTGTAGAGAGGGAGGGGTATTTAGATGTCTGAGAAACATATCAAGAGATTGATCTAGATCCGTTGGATCGAGTTGAATTTCTTATCTCTTTTATGCCTCTCCCCCTCAAGAGATAAGTTCTCTTGTTAGGGTATAAGAGATTTGACTCCTAGCCTTCATGGACTGGATGTCTCTCCTAGTAGGCCTAGTCTGTCACTTTTTATGGACTTGAAAGAAGCCCATATCTTGGAGAAGGCCCAGACCTGTTAAAGAGGCCCTGTTATGGTTAACCTTCCTGTAGAACCTTTGAGATATATGCAGGAATTGTACGGCCCTAATTCGCAACGATTTTTACCATCATCATAAGCCCCCCACTCAACTTTCTTGGCTTTTGGGGAGTAGTACGTCTTACTTTTAGACTCTGAAGTATAATCTTAGTCGTCAGGGTGTTTGGAGATACCTGGAATTGATTCGTGGCTTCTGAAGGTAGTGAATATCTTCCTAGTTTTTCTCATAGTTTTTCAGATTTTTCCAAATTATTATGGAATTTTTCCGAATTTTAAAATCACCTTTTTGAATTTAATAATTAACAAATCCAATTTTAAATTATTTTTCGAAATTTGAATTAGTTTTCCAAATTTAAATAATTATTTCTCGTATTTTAATTAACTTTTCAAAATTTAAATGATTTTTTGGACTTTTTGTGAATAATCAGAGCTGCGCACGCTTTTTGATGAGATCAAAGGCATCGATCAAGGTTGGCTCGTGCACTGAGTGGATTAAATGGATATGATTCGATCGTTTGTGATTAGGTTCTGACATGGACCAATCTGGTGCGTCGATCACGTCCTAGCTCGAGCTCTGAGGCAATCAAGGGGCTCAGATCTGATCGTTGTGATCTGTGGTGACGTGGCGCAATCTGGAGCATCCATTAGTGGTCGACTTGCCCACTGAGTGAGATCAAGCCATGGAGAAGTGAGCGGAGCTCTGAGGATGCGACGTGGCTCGATCTGGCGCGTTGATCACGCTCTGGCTTAAGCACTGAGGGAGATCAGACGGTGGAGAAGGAGAACGAAGTAGTTGAGAAGACAAAGAGTAATGTGGACGCATATGAGCCATTCATCATGATTGCGCTCGCTCTTTGGGGTGATCCAAAGGTAAGAAATTGAAGCGAGGACCCCCTAGCTTGGCCGACCATTTGGCCAAGCTAAGGCCATTTTTTTTTTTGACTTTTAGGACTTTGCTGAGCTACGGGGAGTCTGTGTCTTTGCAGAGCTATGTGCTCTTGCCCTCATCGAGCCACCACGACATCGAGCTGTCCCCTTCATTGTCTTATTCACTTCACCAGGGCTATGAGCTCTCACCTTTGGCTGAGCTATGAAAATAGTTCGCTTCGGCCGAGCTACGAGCTACCGAGCTATGGAGAAGCTCTGCAAACGAGTTTGGTCGAGTGCTCTGTCCTCGAGTGAATCGACTCCGTCGAGCTCTACTTTGGGCAAGCTAAGGGTTGAGGTTGTCTGATGAGCTATAAGCTTCGGCAATTTATGGAACCTGCGCCGAGCTATGGGAAGTGGAAGGTTCGTTGAGCTACGACATTCAAGTTTCGGCCGAGCTATGGAGGTTGCGGTTTGGCCGAGCTATGGACTCGAAGATCTCGCGCGTCGAGCTTTGAAGCTCCACTTTTGGCTGAGCTATGCCAATAGTTTGCTAAGGCCGAGCTATGGAGGAGTTTTGGGCGAGCTATGTGGGTTCGAGCTCCGCCGAGTTATGAGTCTGATCGACTTAGTCGAGCTATGAGCCCCGTTCGTCGTCGAGCTATGAGGCTTCTCGTCGACCAGGAGTTTGGGCAGAGGTCTTGACCAAGCAAGAGCTTGGAGTTGGAGTGTTAGTCGAGCTCCTTTTTTGGCGGGAGAAGAAGTTTTTTGGAAGAATTAGATGAAGGAAGAGAAGAAGGAGGAGTGTGTGGGTTTGGATTTTTGGGTCCAAAATCCGCACCCGCAACCCTTTAATCTCATTGCTTTAGGATCCTTTTGGGTTGTCTTTGCAGGGTTCGGTTTGGAAACCCGACCCGAGTCGAGCCCGTTTCTTCTCTTCCTCTTCTGTTGCATCCGTGAGCACTTGTTGGGAATTTTTTGGACTTGGAGTTGCATATATTTGGTTTTTCTAGAGAATATATTGAAGCTTCGATTCGGTAAGGAGCATGCTTTGCTTGTAGTTGAGTTGTCTGTTACAGAGTCCTGTTTCTTACTCCAAGGTAGAAGTGCTTGGGTTTTTGGATTTGATCATCTCTTTGAAGTTTGAGTTGATTTTGGTTAAGAGAGGTTGAACGGATTGGGGGACTCCGCAGGGGCTAGTAGGCTTTGTCACAAGGAATCTTGATTAGTGATAGGTTTTCTTCTATTGGTGGTGAACATGGCAACCACCAAGTGTCTGTGAAATTGTTCACCTCATCACGTCCACCAAGTGTTTGTGAAATTGTTTGCATCATCACGTCCACCAAGTGTTTGTGAAATAGTTCAGCCCATCACATCCACCAAGTGTTTGTGAAATTGTTGGCCTCATCAGAATGCTTTTTCTATCGGCTAAGCGCGGTGACGTTCGCTTCGTTTTGCCGGTCGACTATCCTGTTGATAAGTTACTATTCTTATTAGACCTTGTGTAGTGTGATCTGACCATTGAATCTTGTGCAGGGCTCAGATCCTGCCACGTGGCGATTTGATCTTTGGGGTTTTATAAATAGGGGTTGATTCCACCTCCCACTTCTTTAATTACTACCTTCACTTTCTCTCTCTAGAAAGTTTTGATAGCTTCTCTCTCTAGAAATTGCGGTGTTTTACCGGGCAGTGCCGGTGGCTTGCCTAGTGCTTGATGGGGGTGCTAGTTTCAAATGTCGATTTGGAGTTTCCACCACTTTGGCTAGGTAACATGCTTGCGATCGTCATTCATTATGCCTAACATACTGTCGATCTGTGCTTCTACTAGACCAGTGGTCTAGATGGAGAAGAGGGTGTTGTGTTCAACCATTTTACCGGAGAGAGAAGTGTGAGTGATGAAGCCGATCATTTTACTATTGTGAAAACGATCGTCGAACCTGAGGGAGATAGAGGGTGTACTCTTAACACCTCGTTGTTCCTTGTACCAGAATTGATTAGGGAGTATCCGGTAGTTGACTAACACTTTCTTAGGAGCAACATGTAATATAAAGAGCCAGATCCCGTCCACACTACTGAGGCTAATTATGCCGCCACCATTCTGACACGGGATGAGCTTGTCGTGATTAGAACGGGCTTTGGCATTCCTTGCGAGTACAACTTACTCTTGCCAGGTCCTGGAGTTAGGGTGTGTTACACTATGTCCGAGGAATACTGTTTCTTTCCATGCGATGTCTTCTTTGTGGGGCTTCGCTTGCTCCTCCACCCCTTTGTTAAAGAGGTGCTTAGCTGGTATTGATTGTATCTGGTGCAGCTGATGCCGAACATGTAGAGGCACGTTGTCGGATTTGTCTTACACTGTCGTCAGCTTGGAGCTGAGCCGAGTCTTGCGGTGTTCAGGCATCATTTCAAACTCATCCAACTCAGTTAAGTGGAGGAGCGTTGGTACGTTAGCCCTCATAAGAATCGGGGGTTCGTCGATGCTCCTCAATCAGTTAGATGTTGGAAGGAGAAATTTCTTGTTGTTCGCAGTATTGAGCCATGGGGGATCCCCACTACTTGGAGGGGAACGGTTCCTTCGGTGTTGAGAGCAGAGCTGGAAATGACATTGGAAGAGAAGAGCGTTAGTGATGCAATTCTTGGACTGAAGGCGTTGGCATGGCAAGACATCACTAACAAAGTACTCTTTGAATGCGGTCTTGGACCGGCTGTTTCTAGTACGATTTTACTGTTGTTACCCTCATGCCATGTTATCAATGCTTTTGTTGCTTTCCGGTTATTTTATCCATGCCTTTGTTGTTTTTATTTCGTCCTAAAAGTTTTAACTCCTTCGTGTTTCTCCTTACAGGAAGAACAGACATGGATTACGAAGACCTTCTGGCAGATTTGGATGCGCTGCGTACTAAGAGGGAAGATGAGCTGAAGAAGCGGAAGAGGTCGGTGATGCATCCTTCTTCTTCCCAGGACTTACCGCACCTGGCTCCCGCTGTATGGGCTGAGCCCCCTACAGAGGTACCACCTGCTGTCAAGGCAGGTTCTTCCTTTGTTGCCATCATTGCGAGTGCCGCGTCAGCCCCACTGACTGCTACAGCTGCCGCGGTGCTTGCTAATCGGGGGAACATGGTTTACACTCCTGATTGGAATGTGAAACCCCAGAAGAACGTTTTGGAGAACTCCGCTGCTTGCCTTGAGGCCTGCCATCACCTTCTTACTCATGTGACAGAGAGAGGTTGAAGATGGAGCCCCCCAAGAGATCGGTCTTGGAGATTGCAAGGGCACACATGACGGTATGATTTAGTTATCTTTGTTCCTTAGCTTGCGTTTTCCTCCCTTGCACTGTTCCATTTTAACCACTTTCTCCTTCTTTCAGGTGATGTGCCACTTCGGGCATTTGGTGGACTTTTATGCGGCCGAGGAGAAGAACGTGAGGATCCGTATCTCTCGTGCCGAGAATGACAAGAAAAAGGCCGTCAAGGAGTCTACGGCGGAGTTGGAAGGGCTAAAGAAGAAGGAAAAGGAGGCGCACCTTGAGTTGGAAGCATTGGCAGCAAGTAAGGAGGAGATGCGCCTTGAGTTGGAGGCGTCAAAGGAGAGAGAGAAGGTGTTAGAGAAGAGCAACGTCGACCTTCTACTATTGTTGGATAAGGCTCGCGCTGATGCGGCCTCAGAGCTGAAGGTCGATGTGGCTAAGGTTCATGCTGAGTGTAAGTCCAAGCTGCAGGGTGTGATGCTCAAGCCTTACGCCGCAGCAATTTCACTCATGGCAGAGCCTGTTCACAGTTTCGATGGGAAAGGTTACCACATGACTCTTCGACCTAGTGAGCCCCTTGATATGGGCAGGAAGGATGATAGCAGGGTTGGCACTCCTGCAGGTGGCACGAGATGTGGCTCTAGAAAGAAGGAAAAGGGGAAGGAAGCTGCTGGGGGTCCCTTGTCCGTGGTGGTGCCGAAGCAGGTGGATGATTGATTCACCTTGATATATCCTTTTTCTTTCTGGCTTTTCTCGACTTGTCTTTGCTTCGAACTTGTAGTTACTTTCTGTGATGACTAACTTCGGACTGGCCACCGCATTCCTATATCTTTGTTTTAGTGGTTGAAAGACTATCTTCCATATTTGTTGCCATTTGTCATATTGCGTTGATGTGCTTTGAAATGATGCTTGCCCATGACACCCAGTATTTTTTCTTTTTGTTTGACCATCCTTTTGAAACTGTTGACAGATTATCGCGAGATCTGGTGAGAACCCCTGTAGTTACGAGGATGAGCACCTTCGTAAGTGATTGCGCATAACGGAATTGGCAGTCGACTGTTTCCGTGTTTAGTCAGAGGATGAATGGTTGGAATCTGTTTGCCTTAAGTCTGCGCTTATCTAAAGGGATTGCGAATTAGCACTCACGCCCCGCTTCCCAAAAAGGAATACGGAATACAGATACGTGACTAAGCCCAGTGAATGATTTTCATCATCCATAAGCTGTTCAGAATCTTTACAACATCTCACAAGAATAATCAGAGTCGGAAGCGAAAGAATCAACCAAGCATGCAAATATGAGTCAAAACCAACAAGAATACTTGAAACAAAAAATATTAATCTCAAATAATTCAGATCTCAATAAGTCAATATCCTGGGTCACATTGCCCAAATACAAATAAATCCAAGTACAAAATACAATTGTTCAAACAAGCAACAAGAAATCATAATAGGAAAATCCCAGCACTAATATCTCATATCACCAACTCCATCTGGCAGCTGATCATCCTGGTCTGCAATTAAATAAATTGCAGGAATAGAAAAAAGAAAACATAGTCCCGTCAATGAAAGTTACGGGCCGCTTGTAGTGCAGGATACAAGTACATGGGAAAAAGACACACCAATAGCATGGAATTGGCATGAAATCAAAATATAATAACTAGCATGGTAAGATAAACAAGTGCAAGTAGCATGTATCAAGTGTCAAGTATACAAATATCATGTAAACAAGTAACAAGTATTAAGTATCATGTAACATGTAGCAATTGTCGTGTATCAAGTATCATGTATCATGTAGTCAAATATCAAGTATCATGTTCAAGTGTCATGGTCAAGTCTTGTAGTTATTACTATTTAGGTAGCACTTCATGCATCCTGATTTTTACTACATGGTTGCTACATTCAAACAGTTTCGCTTTAGATTTCATACTGGACCCTAGAAGGCAGTGTACTCAGGGACAAGTATCAAGTAATCGAGCTCCAAGTTCCAAGTATCATGTATCATGTATCACGTATCAAGTTTTGCAAGTGGCAAGTAATCACGTGTCAAGCGTGCAAGTGTCAAGTAATCACATGTCAAGTATCATGTATCAAGTCATCTCGTAGGATCTGTGGATCCCCTTTTGAGTACACGTTTCTGTATTATCCACTATTAGATCTGTGGTTATTTATTATTATTATCAAACAGACATGTGCGAGTACAAAACATGTCAAGAATAACATGGTATGATCAAGTAACAAGTTTAGGTTGAAAGATAAGCATGTATAGGTGAAAGGCAACACATAAAGGAATAAAACAACGAGAATTTCTAGTTCAGGACAGCAAGACAGTACTGCACTAAAACAGGGATTTCCATTGCTACAAACATGCAAACCTTGATCCGTCAAAGAATATGGAAAATATACTCCTGGCCGAATCCATCAAATATATATAAGTCATATATTATTTCACAAAATCATAACTCAAAACTAAATTGAAACCAGAAAATATGTTCAGCCATAAATCTGAAGATCGCATTCAAAGTCAGGAAAACAGCATGAAAACTCATTAAATAAATCCATGAAAAATCTGGGGTATTCCCCTATATGTATAGTAACAGAAAACCAAGTTTCATAATTTTCCAATATAAATAGAGTAGTCAAGTAAAATTAGAAAACATCAAGATGCAGTAGTTTTGTAAATCTGAAATCACAAACACTACAGTACGAAAACAACAATATCTCACAAACCATAAATCGAAATCGAAATCTGCTAAAAGGGTAATAAAATAGATACAGTAGGATAACTTTCAACTTCACAAATATTTTACAAACAATAAGTAGAATTAGATCAAAAATCAGATTCTTTACTGAACAGTATAAAAAATCTGCTAGTATAATAATTGTTTGGAAACATAGAATGGTTTATAAAACTCATCAAATAAATCCACAAAAATTTAGGGTTAATCCCAATCAGGTCTAGTTATACAGTGCAAAATATTCTATCAAAATAATACATTTAACACCATGATAAAAATAGATTACTCTTCAAAATTCATTGAAAACAAAATCTGTAAACCACTCTACACCTATGAAGTAAAATCGACATAACTCACAAACCATAAAACGAAACTGAGATCCGTCAAAAGGGTTAGAAAATAGACAAAATTCTCTATAAACCATGTTCACAAAATATTTTCAAATACTGACCTTAATAGGGTCTAAAATACTGATCAAAACGGGAAAACCGGCAAAACTGAAAATATCTCATATGCACAAAATCCACTAGTTCACATAGAACTATTCCAAAATACAACCAAACATGCAATATAGTGTACTAGATGTCTAAACAACATGATATAGGGTATTTCACAAGTCCACAACAAGTCTACCACGAATAACACAAATAAGCACATGATATCATATGAACAACACGCATGTATACAACAAGAAGTGGTTAATCCTAGGTTATTACATGTCATGTATGTCATGAGGCAACTATGGTCGAAACAACACAACAGAGACAATATCAACAAGGAAATTCACACACAAATTGTCTCTAGAACCCAATTACACTAGAGGCTGTATTTTGGAACTTGTATTTCACAAATAAAAGAATACAAGTTACTTGCCTTAACCGACGACAAAAATGACGATGATCAAGAATAACGGGAACGGGTTCCCGGAACACGAACCGAACACACGAACAACAAAACAAGCAAACAAGCCCACAAACACAATGAACCAAATACAAACCCAACCAAGATGTGCAAACACACGCACGTGCAACAAGGAGCGAAGGGGGGAACAATGGCAATGGCAAACGGCGAGACGAAAGCGGTAGGGAGTGCACACTGTCGATGCCACTGTTGCTGCCGTCGGGTGTCGGAGGGACAGCGGAGGTCTGTGCTAGCGGTCGGGCATCGGAGCAGCGCAAAGGAAGAGGGGGACGGGGTTGGCGACGCTGCAGGACACAGCACCGAGGTGCTGCAGATACTGCGGCACGCCGAGAGGAGCACGAGAGGATGGGAGTGAGAGACGGAGGAGCACGAGGGCGAGGCAGAGAGAGCAGGAGGTCGGGAGATGGTGCAGTGGGTAGCTAGCGATCGGGAGGGAGATGAGAGGCGGCTAGGGTTGAGGTGAAGGGGGAGATGAACATCGGGGCATGGGTTAATATATATGCAAGGAGAGTTATGGTTTGCTAAAGTGGGTTTTCGGGTTTGGGTAGATGTTATAGGGTTTGAGTTCAGGGGATAGGTTAACAGAGTATAGGTTTTATTTAATGGGCCTGGGGAATTTGGGTGTAGGGGAATAACAGCGTATTAGGTGTTTGTTAATGGGTTTTAGGTTGCTCAGATAATGGGTAGGAGATGGTTAACGGGTATGGGCTTTAGATTAGACTAGACTAGATCCAAATAAAAATGAGATGGGCACAAAATGGTTAAATAATTTAGGACGATCAAAATGAAATGAAGAGAGTTGAATAAAATAAAAGCTCGATCAAAAGAAATGAAAATAACAGGAGAGAATAGAACCAAGGAGGTCAAATAAAAGAGACGACAAATCAATAAATGAATATATTGAAAATAAAGATCCAATATACTGTCCATAAGAATCAATACAAAGAAAAAAAAAAATACACTCAAAATATATAAAATGAAAAAAATAGAGATTACAAATCCTACCCACCTAACAAGAAGAATTTTGTCTTCGAAATTCAACAAGAAGACACATACGGTAACCTCGAAAAGAAAGAAAGAACAAAACAAAAGGTGACACAAACAAATGAGAAAACCTCTGTTGAATCTCCTCCTCCATCTCCCAAGTCGACTCACAGGGCGAGTGAGGATTCCAAGAAACACGAACTAGCTTGATGACCTTGTTCTTAAGAACTTTTTCCCGCCGATCCACAATAGCAACTGGAGGAATCTCACAAGTCAAATCTGGCCTGAACGATCAACTCAGAATAGTCAATCACGTGGCTCTCATCTCGGATATATCTCCTGAGTTGTGAGACATGGAAAACATCGTGCACTTCTGATAAAGCTGGCGGTAATGAAAGACGATAGGCCACCTTGCCTACTCTCTCCATAATATCAAACGGTGCAATAAGTTTGCCCCCACCACCAAACCGAATGACACTGCGCTAAGGCGATACCTTTAGGAAAACATGATCACCAACCTCAAAATCCAAAGCTCTCCGATGGATATCGGCCCATCGCCTCTGCCTATCCTAAGCTGCCTGTAAATGCTTCCTGATCTGAACCACCGCATTAACTGTCCTGGTGATCAACTCCGGACCCAACAACTTCCTCTCACCAATGTCATCCCAGCACACTGGTGATCTATCCTTCCGCCCATTGAGTGCCTTGAATGGTACAGCTTTAATACTGGCTTGAAAGCTGTTATTGTACGAGAACTCTACGAGATGCAAATGGACCTCTAATGATCCACCAAACTGAAGCATACAGGACCTCAATATGTCCTCAGAATCTGGATGGTCCTCTCTGACTGTCCATCAGTCTGGGATGAAAAGTTGTGATGTACTTTAATTTACTGCCCAAACTGTGCTGAAGACTCTCCCAAAACTGAGATCTGAATCTCGTATCCCTGTCAGATACAATACTAACTGGAACCCCATGAAGTCTAACAATTTCTTGCATGTACCTCTCAGCTAGGATCTCAGTAGAATGTCCGACACGAAAAGGAATGAAGTGCACACTCTTCGTCAAACGGTCGACAATCACCCAAATGGCATTATGACCCTTAGGATTCCTCGGCAAAGCGGTCACAAAATCTATAGTGATATGTTCCCACTTCCACCATGGGGATAGGAAGTGGTTGAAGAAGTCCAGCGGTTTTCTGATGTTCTGCCCTACCCTGCTGGCAGATCAAACACTGAGCAACAAACCGAGCCACAGCCCCCTTCATACCATGCCACCAAAAATAAAGTTTCAAGTCCCGATACATCTTAGTACCTGCCAAGATGGATATAATTGGATGACTGGTGGGCTTCCTCAAGCAACCTCTGACGAACTTCACCCTTCTGGACACATAACCTGGACCCAAAACGAAGCGATCCATCAGCATGAATAACCATGTCCATTCTGGACCCAGACTCAACCTCAGCTCTAAACCCCTGCAACTGTGCATCACCAGCCTGCACTTCTTTAATTTGATCAACAAGAGACGACTGAAGCTGGAGCACCAAACAACCCCGATCAAAACTCGGCAACAAAACCTCCAACTTCAACCTTCGCATCTGCTTAATCAGATCACTCTGCTGAGTGAAGAACATAACTGCTGGTCTCCTGCTCAAAGCATCTGGCACCAAGTTCACTTTACTAGGATGGTATTGCAAACTGAAGTTATAATCTACCATAAGTTCCAACCAACGCCTTTGCCACATGTTCAACTTCTTCTGGGGGAAGACGTACTTGAGACTTTTGCGGTCCGTAAAGATCTCCACTTGGTCCCCAAGTAAATAATGTCTCCACAGCTTCAAAGCATAGATCACTACCGCTAACTCTAAGTCATTAGTCAGATAGTTCTTCTCATGCGGCCTCAACTGCCTCGATGCATAAGCAATGACTCAGCCCTTCTTCATCAGAACTGCTCCAAGACCTTTACCAGAAGCATAACAGTGAATTACAAATCTGACTGAACCATCTGGAATAGTCAACACAAGCGCTGTCGTCAATATGTTCTTTAACTCAACAAAAGCCACACCACACTCATCAGACCAACAAAACTTCTGATCCTTCCTAGTCAGCTTAGTCAATGGTCCTGCAATATTCGAAAAATCTTAGACGAATTTTCGATAATGGCTAGCTAAACCAAGAAAACTCCTGACCTCAGAAACCTGACTTGGGAACAGGCCAATCCTTCACAGCCTCAACCTTGGCCAGATCCACAGAAATACCATCGCCCGAGATAATGTGCCCCAAGAAAGAAACCCTGTCGAGCAAAAACTCGTACTTGATAAGTTTTCCATAGAGCTGATTCTCTATCAAAGTCTACATAACCACTTTAAGATGCTCAACATGATCTTTCCTGATTCCAAGAATACACCAAAATTTCATCAATGGAGACCACCAAAAATCTATCCAAGAACTGCGAAAAGATCCGGTTCATAAGACTCATGAATACAGCAGGCGCGTTCGTGACACCGAACGGCATCACAAGATACTCATAATGCCCATATCTGGTCTTGAATGCAGTCTTCTGTACATCAGTTGCCTTCACTTTGACTTGATGATACCCAGAATGAAGATCTAACTTTGAGAAAATAGCAGCTCCCCTCAACTGATCAAATAAATTATCGATCGTGGGCAACAAATACTAGTTCTTCACAGTAACACTATTTAGTTCCCGATAATCCATGCACAGTCGACGACTACCATCCTTCTTGTTGACAAAAAGGAATGGAGCACCCTAAGGCGACACACTGGGTCTGATGAACCCCAAATCTAACAACTCCTGAATCTGCACCTTAAGCTCTGCTAACTCAACCGGTACCATCTTGTAGGGACTCTTCGATATAGGCATCGTACCCGGCTGAACTTCAATATCGAACTCCACATCCTTATAGGGGGGTAAGCCAGGAAACTCCTCTGGAAAAACATCCAGGAAATCCCGCACTACTAGAGGCGTGGCCTCACAGCCTGAATGCAATTCCAGCGCACAAACCTCCTGATCAACTGCAGTTCAGCTAAGGCACATCTCCCCAGCACGGAACTCAAACTTTGCGCGATCTAGAATACAGAACATGACTTTTTTGGCACAGCAATCAATAATGGTATGAGTTTCACCCAACCAATCCATATCCAGAACAACGTCGAATCCTGAATTCCCAATTACAATCAGTTTGGCCTTGAAATCTGCGATACCAATAACTACGGGACACTGTCTGCACTCCCGGGAACAAATGATAACTCCTCCACTTGTCATAATGTTCCAAGCCTCTGACATGTTGCTGCACTGCAACGGATGGCGAGCCACAAATTGAGAGGTGACAAAAGAATGGGTTGCCCCGAAATCAAAAAGAACATGAGCAGGAAAAGAGCAAACAAGGACAACACCTAAGACAGAATCAAAAGAGACAAGAAAAAGAATGGTTGAACAGGGGTGAGGAAAAACAAAATGTAGAAAGACAAATATGAAAGGAAGAATGCAAGAGAGAAGAAAAGAAGCAAAAAGAAAAACAATAAAACAAAAAAAAGAAATGCAAAATATACCTGCAACAACACCCTCTGCTAAGTCAGCATCAACAGCAGTCAGGTTGAAAGCCTGACCTCTCCTGGGAGCAGCGGTCCTCTGAACGATAATCTGGCATTGCGGAGGAAGCGGTGGCCTGACTGGACCACAAGCTGGGGCAACCGACTGAACAGAACCCCTGGCTAGAAGAGCCAACTGCGGGCAGTCCCGCACTGAATGGTCAGCTGCACCACATCCAAAACATCGACACGATTGGCACGCTTGCAATCCTTGCACTCATGCCCTGGAAGTTGGCAAAAGTCGCAAAATCCAAACTTCTGAGGACCCGTAACAGAGTAAGGAGCTACCCTGACCGGAGGGGCTGGGACAGGCCTCCGAATAGGCCAACCAGAAGGCCTAGCATTAGAGTGCAGAATAGTCCACTGAGAAGGAGCCAATCCACCACGAGCCTGCTCCTGAGCTCGAGCTACCTCGAAAGCCTCAGCATAAGTATGCAAGCGAAGAGAGACAGTCTGCACCTTGATGTCCCGCTCAAGCCCCAAAATGAACCTACGAGCCCTGTCCTCTTCGTTCGCCACAAGAACGACTGCGAAGTGACTAAGTCTACTAAATTCAGTTGCGTACTCGTCCACAGACCTGGAGCCCTGTTTCAAGAAAGTCTCTTTGTTACAACATTGCATGGACAATATGTAACAAAATTCCAAAATAGAAATAACGACCAACCTGTTTCACGGTCAAGAATTGTTGCTCCATCACAACTCTAGTGCTGCTAGGAAAAAACTTCTCCAAGAAGCTCCTACTGAAAGTTGCCCAAGTGATCGGGCGTTCGAGCCTTTCGGACTCAGACCTCCACCAAATATGAGCAAGATCCACCAACTCAATGGCCACAACATCCACTCTATCTGCATCTGCCACTCTAGCTGCCAAAAGTAGTTGCTCAGTCCGAATCAGCCACTGTTCTGCCTCCAAAGGCATCTCAGTGCCTGAAAATCTATCGGGATGCAGCCTCATGAAGTCTGTAACTGTACCCGGACAGGGGAGGAAGAGCTGTCTGCATAGGCACAGCCTGCGGCAAAACCCTGAGCGGCTTCCAAAGTAGCCATCACCAAGTTACTGTGGTTCTGCTGCGTATTAACCAGCCGTTCCAACACAGTGGTGACAGCCTCAAACCCGGGATGCTCATCCTAAAGACGAGAAATAAAACCTCTACGAAGCCATAGTTTGCACAAAACCAAAAACATGTAGCATCCAAATCAAAGTTGATAATAATTCATTTTTGTATGCATGGTCGGTGAAATGTTGAGCCAATCCCAGACCGAGCCAAGCTTGTCTAATATATCAGTTAAACTAATACATTAGCCTAAACTTGGTGCTCTGATACCACTAAAAACCTTGTCACTCCCCGCTTCCCAAAAAGGAATACAGAATACGGATACGCGACTAAGCCCAGCGAATGATTTTCATCATCCATAAGCTGTTCGGAATCTTTACAACATCTCACAAGAATAATCAGAGTCGGAAGCAAAAGAATCAACCAAGCATGCATATATGAGTTAAAACCAATAAGAATACTTGAAACAAAATATATTAATCTCAAATAATCCAGATCTGAATAAGTCAATATCCTGGGTCACATTGTCCAAATACAAATAAATCCAAGTACAAAATGCAATTGTTCAAACAAGCAACAGGAAATAATAATAGCAAAATTCCAGCACTAATATCTCATATCACCAACTCCTTCTGGCAGCTGATCATCCTGGTCTGCAATTAAACAAATTCCAGAAATAGGAAAAAGAAAACAAACTCCCGTCAATGCATGTTACGGGCCGCTTGTAGTGCAGGATACAAGTAAATGGGAAAAAGATACACCAATAGCATGGAATAGGTATGATATCCAAATATAATAACTAGCATGGTAAGAAAAACAAGTGCAAGTAGCATGTATCAAGTGTCAAGTACACAGATATCATGTAAACAACTAACAAGTATCAAGTATCATGTAACATGTAGCAATTGTCGTGTATCAAGTATCATGTATCATGTAGTCAAGTATCAAGTATCATGTTCAAGTATCAAGTATCAAGTATCATGTTCAAGTGTCATGGTCAAGTCTTGTAGTTATTACTATCTAGGTAGCACTTCATGCATCCCGGTTTTTACTACATGGTTGCTACATTCAAACAGTTTCTCTTTAGATTTCATAGTGGACCATAGAGGGCAGTGTACTCAGGGACAAGTATCAAGTAATCGGGCTCCAAGCTCCAAGTATCATGTATCATGTATCACGTGTCAAGTTGTGCAAGTGGCAAGTAATCATGTGTCAAGCGTACAAGTGTCAAGTAATCATGTGTCAAGTATCATGTATCAATTCATCACGTAGGATCTGTGGATCCCCTTCCGAGTACACGTTTCTATATTATCCACTATTAGATCTTTCCTTAAACCCCGGCTTGGTTATTTATTATTATTACCAAACAAGCATGTACGAGTATAAAACATGGCAAGAATAATGTAGTATGATCAAGTAACAAGTTCAGGTTGCATGATAAGCATGTATAAGTGAAAGGCAACACATAAGGGATTAGAACTCAGGACAACAAGATAGTACCGCAATAAAATATGGATTTCCGTTGCTACAAACATGCAAACCTGGATTCGTTAAAGAATCTGGGAAATAAACTCCCAGCCGAATCCATCAAATATATATAAGTCATATAGTATTTCACAAAAAACATAACTCAAAACTGAATTGAAACTAGAAAACATGTTTAGCCAGAAATTAGAAGATCAAATTCAAAGTCAGGAAAATAGAATGAAAACACATTAAATAAATGCACGAAAAATCTGCGGTATCCCCCTATATGTATAGTAACAGAAAATCAGGTTTCAGAATTTTCCAATATAAATACAGTAATCAAGTAAAATCAGAGAACATCAAGACGGAGTAGTTTTGTAAATCTGAAATCACAAACACTGTAGTACAAAAATAGCAATATCTCACAAACCATAAATCGAAATCCAAATCCGCCAAAAGGTTAATAAAATAGATATAGTAGGTGAATTTTCATATTCACAAATATTTTACAAACAGCAAGTAAATTAGGTCGAAAATCAGGTTCTTTACTGAACAGTATGAAAAATCTACTAGTATAGTAATTGTTTGGAAACATAGAATGATTTGTAAATCTCATCAAATAAATCCACAAAAGTTCAGGATTAATCCCAATCAGGTCTAGTTATACTTTGCAAAATATTGGATCAAAATAATACTTTTAACACCATGATAAAAATAGATTACTCTTTAGAATTCATAGAAAACAAAATCTGTAAACCACTCTACACCTCTGTAGTAAAATCGACATAACTCACAAACCATAAAACGAAAATGTGATCCGTCAAAACGGTTAGAAAATAGACAGAATTCTCTGAAAATTATGTTCACAAAATATTTTCAAATACTGAACTTAATAGGTCTAAAATATTGATCAAAACGAGAAAACCGACAAAACTGAAAATATCTCATATGCACAAAATCCACTAGTTCACATAGAACTCATCCAAAACACAACCAAACATGCAATATAGTGTACTAGATGTCCAAACAACATGATATAGGGTATTTTCACAAGTCCACAAAAAGTCTACCAAGAATAACACGAACGAGCACATGATATCATATGAACAACACGCATGTATACAACAAGAAGTGGTCAATCCTAGGTTATTACATATCATGTATGTTAGAGGCAACTATGGTCGAATAAACACAATAGAGAAAATATCAACAAGGGAATTTACACACAAATTGTCTGTCACGCCCTGCTTCCCAAAAATACGGAATACGAGCACGTAACATTGGCCCAGCGAATGATTTTCATCATCCATAAGTTGTTCAGCAATCTTTACAACATATCACAGGAATAATCAGAGTCGGAAGCAAAGAAACAACCAGGCATGCATAATTGAAACAAGATACCAACAGAAATTTACTTGAAACAAAAGATATATAAATCTCAAATAAATCAGAATCTTGACAAGTCAAATGTCATGGGTTACATCGCCCAAATACAAGATAATTATCCAAGTAATCAAGTACATTTTATTCAAATCATGCAATAAATAATAATAATAAAGCAGGAAATCCCACACTAGTATCTCATTTCTCCAATGCCATTGGGCAGCTGACCATCCTGATCTGCAATTAGTAAATTGCAGGAGAAGGAAAAAGAAAACAAGTACCCGTCAATTGCAAGTTACGGGCCACTTATAATGTAGGATACAAGTACATAGGATAGATAAATCTAAGTAACAGTATAGCATGGTATAAGTGTGTCAACAGAAATGTAATATGTAACATGAATCAAGCAGATAGAATCAAGCAACATGGTGTACAAACAGGTACGGGTAACATGTATCAAGTGTCAAGTGAACAGGTAAACAGGTAAACATGTATCATGTAACAGGTAATTAGGACCAGGTAATCATGTAACAGGATAATCAGGTATCAGGTGATCAGGAACAAGTAATCAGGAAAACAGGTAATCAACAAACAAGTACACGAAATCAGGTTATGTCATGTCAACTCTTGTATTATTACTATCTAGGTAGCACTTCATGCACCCCAAAACATAACACATGGTTGCCTACAACAAACAGTTTCGCTTTAGATTTCGTAGTGGAGTCCATAGGGCAGTGTACTCAGGGATCAGGATAACATGAACAGGAACAGGTAGAACCTAGTGGCTCTCTTTCGAGTACACCTTCCTATAGGGAAGCATGTAGTTAGGTACAGGAAATAGGCAGAACCTAGTGGTTCTCTTCCGAATACATCTTCCTATAGGGAAGTATGCAGTCAGGTATAGGAAACAAGCATAACCCAGTGGTTATTTTCCGAGTACATCTACCTATAGGGAAGCATGCAGTCAGGTACAGGTAAAAAGATCGTGAATCATGTAGTCATGAACACGTAACAAGCAGGCAGGACACAGGTCCTCTCTCAGTACATTTTTCTAAACTTTTCACTACTAGATCTTTCCTTTAACCCCGGCTTGGTCATTTATTATTATAATCAGGCATGCATGTATGTGTCACAAAACAAAGCAAGGATAACAGGCTATAAATATATATCAGGTTCAGGGTGCAAGATAAACAAGTACAGGTACAAGGTAACACATAACAGGGTAAAACAACTAGTTTTCTAATTCAGGACAACAAGACAGTGTTGTACTAAAACAGTAATTCTCACCACTACAAATATCCAAATTGGATCAGTCAAAAAATCTGGAAAATTGACTTGCAACTGAATCTAGCCAGTATATATAAGAATATAGTGTTTCACAAAATCATAGCTCAAAACTGAATCTAAACTAGAAAATACGTTCAGCCAGAAATCAGTAAATTATATTCAAGTACAGGAAAACAGTAAGAAATCACCATAGTATATTCTAGTAAAAGTCTGGGCTATTCCCCTATATGACGCATCAAAATATAAATTTTCAGAATTTTCCAGAAAGATTAGTTCAGTCATAAAACATCAGAAAATATCAAAAAAACAATAGTTTGGAAATAGACAAAGTAAGCTAACATTTATATTTGTCATACAGTAAAAGGAAATAGGGTAAAAATACGGTTCTTTACAGAACAGCGAGCAAAATACAGCAAGTATAGCTTTCATAAACAAGCATGAAACGGCATATAGAACTCACCAATAAAATCCACCAAAATTCTGGATAATCCTTAGATAGATATAGAAATATTGACCAAAGTTTCAGATCAAATATAATATGTGTAGCACAAGTATCAAAATAATTTAGTCATCAAAATCATCAACAAACGAAATCTGGAATTAGAATACACCTCTGTCGTAAAACAATCATATCTCACACATACGAAAACGAAATCAATCAAGGTCAGAAGGGTTGGAAAGCAGACGAATTTCTCCACAATTCATCTTTTATACTGAAATTAAGATTCTGACCTTAATATGGTTTAAATTACTGATCAAGACAGTTTATTGACAAAACACAGAATTTCCTTTAAAACCAAAATCAACATAATTCAAACGAAACTTGATCCAAACACAACCAAACATGAAATCGAGTCTACCATGTGTCCAAACAACATGAAATAGGGTATACGACATGTCCACAACAAGTATATTTCATGGATCTCACAAGAACTCAAGTTCTCATAAATATCTCATACATGATCAAAATCATGAACGGTCAAATCCTAAGTTGTTTCATGTCAAAATTATGTCGTGAGTCATCTTTGGTCAAATAACACTATAGAGACAAAACCCATCTAGAATAACGCACAAGATTTGTCCCTAGAACCCAACTACATTATAGGTGGTATTTAGGACTTGTATCATACAAAGGAATTTGAGTACAAGTTACTTCCCTTAACCGAAGACGAAAACAAAGAACACAAAGAATAACGGGAACGGATACCAGCAACGAACAAATCCCACGAACGAGAGATCAACGAACCCACGAACGATCTACACGTGACTCGAGCACGTGCAAGAAAAACCCAAGAGCAAGAGAGCGAGAGATGGTGTCAGGAGAGAGGGAGAACCGAGGGCAATTTTGGGTGACGGCTAGGTTAATGTAGGGTAGGGGAAAAACATAGAGAAGGCGGCCGGGGTAGAGTATGCATGGGTTGAAATTTACAGGATGATATTATATATATATGAAAGTAGAAATTAGCATATGGGAGAGTTGGTGACGGCTACAGAGTAAAGAAATATAGGGTTTAGGAGTTCGGGTAGGGTAGACAATAACAGGAATGGGTAGTTCGGTAGTAGTTGGTTTCGGTGGGAATCAGGAATAGAAGTTGAGTGGGGATATAATTTAGGAAGGTTAATGAATGGGTTTAAAATTAGGTGGTTAAATAAGTGGGTATAAGGTTAATATAGATTCTAGGGAGATGTTAATAAGGCATGGTTTTAAATAGGATCGGAAGTGGATTTTATAATAGGTGGGTTTAGGATAGAAATGAAGGATTTATATTAGGTATTGACATATATAAAAACAGGGTATTAGGAAATGATTAGATATATGGTGATCAAAAATAATTAAAAAAGAATATATTGAGACGGGCACAGAAATAGGGAAATAAAAATAGGGCACAATAATAAAAATAAAGAGGATCACAAGTAATGGCTCGATCAAATGGAGACGAACAAAAAAAAACAGGATAAAGAATTCAAAATATAAAGATGACAATAACAAAAATGAATTTATTGATAATAAAACCAATATACGGTCAAAAGAAATACAAGAGGGATACAAAGAGAGAGAAATACACCAAACCGAAAAATACACTTAAAAATACACAAAACGAAAAACAGGGGTTACAATCCTACCCACCTAACAAGAATTTCTTCATCGAAATTCAAATAAGAAGATACATAGGGTAACCCCAAAACAACCAAAAGAACCAAACAAAACTAAAACAAATGAGGAAATTTCTGCTGAATCTCCTCCTCCAGCTCCCAAGTCGACTCACTAGGCGAGTGAGGATTCCAAGAAACACGAACTAACTTGATGACCTTGTTCTTAAGCACTTTCTTCCGCCGATGCACAATCGCAACTGGCAGAATCTCACAAGTCAAATCCGGCCGAACGGTCAACTTAGAATAGTCGATCACGTGGCTGTCATCTCGGATATACCTCCTAAGTTGTGAGACATGCAAAACATCGTACACTCCTGATAATGTTGGCGGCAATACAAGACGATAGGCCACCTTACCTACTTGCTCCAAAATCTCAAACAGTCCAATAAAACTCGAGCTAAGCTTGCCTCCACCACCGAACCGAATGATACCATGCCACGGCGATACCTTAAGGAAAACATGGTCACCAACAACAAACTCCAAAGCTCTCCAATAGACATCAGCCCATCGCTTCTGCCTATCCTGAGCTGCCTGCAAATGCTTCCTGATCTGAACCACTGCATCCACTATCCTGGTGATCAACTCCGCACCCAACAACTTCCTCTTACCAATGTCATCCCAGCACACTGGCGATCTACATTCCGCCCATAGAATGCCTCGAATGGAGCAGCTTTAATACTGGCTTGAAAGCTGTTATTGTACGAGAACTTTACGAGATGCAAATGGTCCTCCCAAGATCCACCAAACTGAAGCATACAGGACCTCAACATGTCCTCAAAAATCTGAATAGTCCGCTCTAACTGTCCATCAGTATGGGGATGAAAAGCTATACTGTACTTTAATTTACTCCCCAAACTGTTCTGAAGACTCTCCCAGAACTGAGATCTGAATCACGTATCCCTGTCGGATACAATACTGACTGGAACCCCATGAAGTCTAACAATCTCTTGCATGTACCTTCTCAGCAAGGCTCTCAGTAGACTGACCGATATGAAAGGAAATGAAGTGAGCACTCTTCGTCAAACGGTCGATAATCACCCAAACAGCATTGTGACCCTTAGGACTCCTCGGCAAAGCGGTCACAAAATCCATAGTGATATGCCCCCACTTCCACTCTAGAATAGGAAGCGGTTGAAGAAGTCTAGTGGTTCTCTGATGCTCTGCCTTAACCTACTGACAGATCAAACACTGAGCCATAAACCGAGCAATAGCCCCCTTCATACCGTGCCACCAGATATGAAGCTTCAAATCCCGATACATCTTAGTACTGCCAGGATAGATAGAATACGAAGTTTGATGAGCTTCTTCAAGCAACCTCTAACGAACTTACCCTTAGGGACACACAATTGGGACCCAAAATGAAGCGAACCATTAGCATGAATAACCATGTCCATTCTGGACCCAGACTCAACCTCAGGTCGAAAACCCTACAACTGCGCATCACCAGCCTGTGCTTCTTTAATCTGATCAACAAGAGACGACTGCAGCTGGAGTGCCAAACAACTCCAACCAGAACTCGGCAACATAGCATCCAACTCCAACCTCCTCATTTGCTCAATGAGATCACTCTGCTGAGTAAGAAACATAACTGCTGGTCTCCTGCTTAAAGCATCCGGCACCAAGTTTACTTTACCAGGATGGTATTGCAAACTGATCTCGTAATTGACCATAAGTTCCTACCAATGTCGTTGCCTCATGTTTAACTTCTTATGGGTGAAGACGTACTTAAGACTTTTATGGTCTGTAAAGATCTCCACTCGGTCTCCAAGTAAATAATGTCTCCACAACTTCAAAGCATAAATTACAGCCGCTAACTCCAAGTCATGAGTAGGATAGTTCTTCTCATGCATCCTCAACTGCCTCGATGCATACACAACGACTCGGCCCTTCTGCATCAAAACTACTCCAAGACCCTTACCAAAAGCATCACAGTGAATTATAAATCTGCCTTAACCATCTGGAATAGTCAACACAGGCGATGACGTCAATCTGTTCCTCAACTCAACAAAAGCCTCATTGCACTCATCAGACCAACAAAACTTCTGATCCTTCCTAGTCAACTTAGTCAACGGTCCTGCTATCTTCGAAAAGTCTTGGACGAACTTCCGATAATAGCCAGCCAAACCAAGAAAACTCCTAACCTCTGAAACTGACTTGGGAATAGGACAGTCCTTCACAGTCTCAACCTTGGCCGGATCCACAGAAATACCCTCGCGTGAGATAATGTGCCCCAAGAAAGAAACCCTATCGAGCCAAAACTCACACTTGCTGAGTTTCCCATAGAGCTGATTCTCTCTCAAAGTCTACAGAACCCCTCTAAGATGCTCAGCATGATCTTCCCGATTCTGAGAATACACCAGAATATCATCAATGAAGACCACCACAAATCTATCCAAGAACTGAGAGAAGACCCGGTTCATAAGACTCATGAATATAGCCGGTGCGTTCGTAACCCCGAACGGCATCACAAGATACTCATAGTGTTTGTATCTAGTCCTAAATGTAGTCTTCTGTATATCCACAGCCTTCACCTTGACTTGGTGATACCCAGAACAAAGATCCAACTTTGAGAAAATAGTAGCCCCACTGAACCAATTAAACAAATCATCGATCCTAGGCAACGGATACTGATTCTTCACAGTAACTTTGTTCAGTTCCCAATAATCCATGCACAGTCGACGGCTACCATCCTTCTTGTCGACAAAAAGAACCAGAGCACCCCAAGGCAAAACACTAGGTCTAATAAAACCCAAATAAAGCAACTGCTGAATCTGCACCTTAAGCTCTACTAGATCAACCGGTGTCATCCTGTAAAGACTCTTTGATATCAGCGTTGTTCCAGGCTGAACATCAATACCAAATTCCACTTCCCTATCAGGGGTAAGCCAGGTAACTCATCTGGAAAAAACATCCAAGAAATCCCGAACTACTAGAGGCGCAACCCACAGCCTGAGTGCAATTCCATCGCACAATCCACCTGTTCAACTGCAGTCTTTGCTCGGCCAAGGAAAGACTCCCCCGCATGGAACTCGAATTCTGCTCGATCTGGAATTCTGAAGACAACTTTCTTGGCATGGTAGTCAATAATGGCATGGGCTTCACCCAACCAATCCATACCGAGAATGACGTCAAATCCTGAATTCTCAATTATAATGAGGCTGGCTTTGAAATCTGCATCCCCAATAACAACGGGACATTGTCTGCACTCACGGGAACAAGTGACAACACCACCCACCTATCAAGATGTTCCAAGACATTGACATGTTGCCACACTCCAACTGATGGCGAGCGACAAATCGAGAAAAAACAAAAGAATGGGTTGCCCCAGAATCAAAAAGAACATGGGCAGGAAAAGAGCAAACAAGGATGATACCTAAAAGGAATCAAAGACAAGGAGAAAGAATAGACAATTAAGGGTGAGGAAAAAATAACAATGTAGAAAGATAACATAAAGAAGCAAAGCAAGACCAACAGAAAGAAAACAAAAGAGAAACAAAACAACAAAACAACAAAACAAAATATACCTGCCACAACTCCTTCAGTTGTCTCAGTATCTGCAGCAGTCAAGTTGAAAGCCCGACTTCTCCTCGGAACAGCAGTCCTCTGACCGAAAATCTGGCATTGAGGAGGAAGCGGTGGCCTAACTGGACCACGAGCTGGAGCTGCCTGCTGAACAGGACTCCTGGCTGGAAGAACCAACTGCTGTAATGGCTGTGGACAATCTCACACTGTATGATCAGTAGAGCCACACCTAAAGCATCGGCGATTGGCGTGCCTACATTCCCTGCAATCATGCCCAGGCAACCAACAGAAATCACAGAAACTACCCCTCTGGGAACAAGCAGAAGATTAAGGAGCTGCTCTAATTGGATGGGCGGGAACAGACCTCCGAATAAGCCCACCAAAAGGCCTAGCAATAGCAGTGAAAATAGTCCGCTGAGAAGGAGTCACCCCATCGCGAGCCTGCTCCTGAGCTCGGGCTGCCTCAAGAGCCTTAGTGTAGGTACGCAAGCTAAGAGAGACAAGATGCCTCTTGATGTCCTGCTCAATCCCATTTGCGAATCTATAAGCCCTATCCTCTTCAGTTGTCACAAGAACGGCAGCGAAACGGCTAAGTCTAGTAAACTCATCTGCGTACTCATCCACTGATCTGGAACCCTGTTGCAAGAAAGTCCATGTTACAACATTGTTTGAACAATTATGTAACAAAATTCAAAATAGAATAATGACTTAACCTATTTTAGAGCCAGGAATTACTGTTGCAACTCAACTTGAGTACTACTGGGGAAGAATTTCTCCAAGAATCCCCAAGTAAAAGTAGCCCAAGCAATAGGCCTCTCAAGATGCTCAGACTTGGCCATCCACCAGATATGAGGCAAATCCACCTGCTGGATGGAAACCACGTCCACCCGATCAGCCTCGGCAACATGAGCCGCCAACAACAAGCGCTCAGTCTAGATCAAGCACTGTTCAGCCTCCAAAGGCATCTCAGTACCGAAAAAACGGTCGGGATTCAGCCTCATAAAATCTGTAACTGCTCCTAGACGAGGTGGAAGATTTGCCTGCACAGGCATAACAGGAGGCGCAACCCGGGCAGCTTCAAGAGTAGCCATCACAAGATCACTATGGTTTTGCTGCTGATTAATCAGCCGCTCAAGCACAGCAGTGACAGCCTTAATCGTATCAACCTGCGACTGAGAAGTAGAACCTCTGCGAGCCATAGTTTGCACAAAACCAAAAACAATTAGCATCCAGAATCAGAGTTGATATTAATTCACTTATGTATGCATGGTTGGTGAAATGTTGAGTCGATCCCAGTTCGAGCTAAGCTTGTTTAGTAATTAGGCAACTAATACATTAGCCAAACCTGGTGCTTTGATACCACTAAAAATCTTGTCACGCCCCGCTTCCCAAAAAAAGGAATACGAGCAGGTAACATTAGCCCAGCGAATGATTTTCATCATCCATAAGCTGTTTAGGTATCTTTACAACATATCATAGGAATAATCAGAGTCGGAAGCAAAGAAACAACCAGGCATGCTTAATTGAAACAAGATACTAAAAGAAATTTACTTGAAGCTAAAGATATATAAATCTTAAATAAATCAGAATCTGCATAAGTCAAATATCCTGGGTCACATCGCCCAAATACAAGATAATTATCCAAGTAATCAATTACATATTATTCAAATCATGCCATAAATAATTATAATAAAGCAGGAAATCCAGCACCAGTATCTCATATCTTCAATGCCATTGGGCAGCTGACCATCCTGATCTGCAATTATTATTTTGCAGGAGAACAAAAAAGAAAACAAGTACCCGTCAATTGTAAGTTACTGGCCACTTATAATGTAGGAAACAAGTACATAGGATAGATAAACCTAAGTAACAAGCATAGCATGGTATAAGTGTGTCAACAGAAATGTAACATGTAACATGAGTCAAGTAGATAGAATCAAGCAACATGGTATACAAACAGGTATGGGTAACATGTATCAAGTGTCAAGTGAGCAGGTAAACAGGTAAACATGTATCATGTAACAGGTAATTAGGACCAGATAATCATGTAACAGGATAATCAGGTATCAGGTGATCAGGAACAAGTAATCAAGAAAATAGGTAATCAGGAATCAAGTACAAGAAATCAGGTTATGTCATGTCAAGTATTGTATTATTACTATCTAGGTAGAACTTCATGCACCCCAAAACATAATACATGGTTGCTACAACAAATAGTTTCGCTTTAGATTTCGTAGTGGAGTCCATAGGACAGTGTACTTAGGGATCAGGATAACAGGAACAAGAACAGGTAAAACCTAGTGGCTATCTTCCGAGTACACCTTCCTATAGGGAAGCATGCAGTCAGGTACAGGAAACAGGAAAAACTTAGTGGTTCTCTTCCGAATACATCTTTCTATAGGGAAGTATCAGTCAAGTACAGGAAACAGACATAACCTAGTGGTTATCTTTGGAGTACATATTCCTATAGGGAATCATGCAGTCAGGTACAGGTAACAGGATCATGAATTATGTAGTTATGAACACGTAACAGGCAGGCAGGACACAGGTTCTCTTCTCAGTACACGTTTCTATATTTTTCACTACTAAATCATTCCCTTAACCCCCGACGTGGTCATTTATTATAATAATCAGGCATGCATGTATGTGTCGCAAAACAAAGCAAGGATAACAAGGTATAAACATGTATCAGGTTCAGGGTGCAAGATAAACAAGTACAGGTACAAGATAACACATAACCGGGTAAAATAACTAGTTTTCTAATTCAGGACAGCAAGATAGTGTTGTACTAAAACAGTGATTCTCACCGCTACAAATATCCAAATTGGATCCGTCAGAAAATCTGGAAAATTGACTTCCAACCGAATCTAGCCAGTATATATAAGTATATAGTGTTTCACAAAATCATAGCTCAAAACTGAATCTAAACTAGAAAATACGTTCAGCCAGAAATCAGTAAATTATATTCAAGTATAGGAAAACAATAAGAAATCACCATAGTAGATTCCAGTAAAAGTCTGGGTTATTCCCCTATATGACGCATCAAAATATAAATTTTCAGAATTTTCCAGAAAGATTAGTTCAGTCATAAAAAATCAGAAAATATCAAAAAAACAATAGTTTGGCAAATCTGGAATTTCCAACACTGTTGTACGAAAACTGTAATATCTTTCAAAGCGTGCAACGAAATCCAAATCCTCCAAAGGGAGATGAAAATAGACAAAGTAAGCTAACATTTATATTGTCATACAGTAAAAGGAAATAGGGTAAAAATACGGTTCTTTACAGAACAGCGAGCAAAATACAGCAAGTATAGCTTTCATAAACAAGCATGAAACGGCATATAGAACTCACCAATAAAATCCACTAAAATTCTGGATAATCCTTAGATAGATATAGAAATGCTGACCAAAGTTTCAGATCAAAATAATATGTGTAGCACATTTATCAAAATAATTTAGTCATCAAAAGCATCAAGAAACGAAATCTAGATTAGAATACACATCTGTAGTAAAACAGTCATATCTCACATCTACGAAAACGAAATCAATCAAGACCAGAGGGGTTGGAAAGTAGACAAATTTCTCTACAATTCATGTTTTATACTGAAATTAAGATTCTGACCTTAATATGGTCTGAATTACTGATCAAGACAGATTATCGACAAAACACAGAAATTTCCTCAAAAACCAAAATCAACATAATTCAAACGAAAACTTGATCCAAACACAACCAAACATGAAATCGAGTCTACCAAGTGTCCAAATAATATAAAATAGGGTGTACGACTTGTCCACAATAAATATATCACATGGATCTCACAAGCACTCAAGTTCTCATAAATATCTCATACATGATCAAAATCAAGAACGGTTAAATCCTAAATTGTTTCATGTCAAATTTGTGTCGTGAGTCATCTATGGTCAAATAACACTATAGAGACAAAATCCATCAAGAATAATACACACACGAGTTGCCTCCAGAACCCAACTACATTATAGGTGGTATTTAGGACATGTATCATGCAAAGGAATTTGAGTACAAGTTACTTGCCTTAACCGAAGACGAAAATGAAGAACACCAAGAATAAGAGGAATGGATTCCGGTAATGAAAAAATCACACGAACGAGATATCAACGAACCCACGAACGATCTACACATGCACTCGAGCACGCGTAAGAAAAACCCAAAAGCAAGAGAGCGAGAGATGGCATCGGAAGAGAGGGAGAACCGAGGGCAATTTTGGGTGACAGCTAGGTTAATGCAGGGTAGGGGAAAAACACAGAGAAGGCGGCTGGGGTAGAGCATGAATTGGTTGAAATTTACAGGACGATATTATATATATATATGAAAGTAGAAATTAGGTTATGGGAGAGTTGGTGACGGCTACAGAGTAAAGAAATATAGCTGTTTGTTTTGTTATTTTGAAAAGAGTTTTCTGAATAGAGTTTTCTGAAAACTGTATTCTGAATAGAGTTTTCTGAAAATGAGTTTAAAAGCTGTTTGGTTATATTTATTTCTGAAAACTGTTATCTGAAAGCTGTTTTTCTGAAAAAGACAGTTTAAAAGCTGTTCGGTTATATTTCTAGCTGAAAACTGTTATCTGAAAGCTGTTTTTCTGAAAAAGAGAGTTCAAAAGCTGTTCGGTTATATTTCTAGCTAAAAACTGTATTCTAAAAGCTATTTTTCTGAAAAAGAGAGTTCAAAAGATGTTCGGTTATATTTCTAGCTGAAAACTATTATCTGAAAGCTGTTTTTCTAAAAACGAGAGTTTAAAAGCTGTTCTGTTATTTTTCTAGCTGAAAACTGTTATCTGAAAGCTGTTTTTCTGAAAAAGAGAGTTTAAAAGCTGTTCTGTTATTTTTCTAGCTGAAAACTGTTATCTGAAAGCTGATTTTCTAAGAAAGACAGTTTAAAAGCTGTTCCATTATATTTCTAGCTGAAAACTGTTATCTGAAAGATGTTTTTCTGAAAAAGAGAGTTTAAAAGTTGTTCTGTTATTTTTCTAGCTGAAAACTGTTATCTGAAAGCTGTTTTTCTGAAAAAAAAAGAGTTCAAAAGCTGTTCGGTTATATTTCTAGCTGAAAACTGTTATCTGAAAGCTGTTTTTCTGAAAAAAAGAGTTTAAAAGCTGTTCCGTTATATTTCTAGCTGAAAACTATTATCTGAAAGCTATTTTTCTGAAAAGGAGAGTTTAAAAGCTGTTCCGTTATATTTCTTGCTGAAAACTGTTACCTGAAAGCTGTTTTTCTGAAAAAGAGAGTTTAAAAGCTGTTCGATTATATTTCTAGTTGAAAACTGTTATCTGAAAGCTGTTTTTCTGAAAAAGAGAGTTTAAAAGCCGTTCTGTTATTTTTCTAGCTGAAAACTATTATCTGAAAGCTGTTTTTCTGAAAAAGAGAGTTTAAAAGCTGTTCCATTATATTTCTAGCTGAAAACTGTTATCTGAAAGCTGTTTTTCTGAAAAAGAGAGTTTAAAAGTTGTTCCGTTATATTTCTTGCTGAAAACTGTTACCTGAAACCTGTTTTTCTGAAAAAGAGAGTTTAAAAGCTGTTCCGTTATATTTCTAGCTGAAAACTGTTATCTGAAAGCTGTTTTTCTGAAAAAGAGAGCTTAAAAGCTGTTCCGTTATATTTCTAGCTGAAAACTGTTACCTGAAAGCTGTCTTTCTGGAAAAGAGAGTTTAAAAGCTATTTTTGGTTATATTTCTGGCAATTTTGAATATCAAATTGCATTCATCATTTGCTGACTTTTTTTTAATTGTTGCAGTTAGATTGCAATGTTGTACAAGTATGAGAACAAGAAACCTGAGCAGCATATTAATCGAGCAAAAATCAGACGCCATCATCTCCACGGTTGATTCTTCACATTAGAGTACAAAATTTATTTCAAAATCATGTATGTACATAATATAGATTCAGTGAGGTTTTGTGAAGCAAAAAATCTCAGTTCATGTATCAGTTATTCTATTTGGATAAATGTTTTGATGTTATCATTGCCTCTTTCGGTAATTGCTCAGTCTTAAATGAGGAGTATTTTTTAGTTTGTTTTGTTGAGATTGCATGTGAGAGCAAGTAGTAGCAGTAGTCGGATAGAAGATTACATATGAGATCAAATAGGATGTATTTTTTTTATAATTTGAGCAGTATTTGGATTTACTGGATTGCATGCAGTATTTGGATAACTATATCTAGATAAACTGAGTATGCTCACCTTGCAGGCTGCAGTTGTTGAGAAGATTATATGAAAGAAAATTTCGGAAAGCTGAGCGAAACTATTTATTCAAGAAAATAAGCAGTAGATAATCAAAATAAATTTGTATTCACAAAATCAACATTCTCACCCAATTTATTCAAGAAAACAAGCTTACTTCATTACTACTGTTTACATTGTTCAACAATCCCATGTAAACTGACGAACAATAGAAAAGGCTCGATACTTATATTCTGAAAACAGGTTCTACAATTTTTTACAAATATACAATACAACCAAGTTACCAATACAAATAATCATCATTTGTTGCCGACAGTCACTGCTGATGCCTGCAGCTGCTGCTGCTGCTTCTTAACTCCTTGTACAAATTTGATTTAAAAAATATACAGTAGGTAGATCAAGAAGCAAAGAAACAATATAAGAAACTAGTACCTGTAGTCAATATCAAAGCAACATTAACTAGTACCTGTAGATCAAGAACCAAGATCCATCGGACGGCTCATAATCAAGATGATCAAACCCATGATGATGATGATCATGATGAAGTTCGACAGCCCAAATTCAATCCATTCAACTCCATGATCAAGAACCCAACACAACGGCAAACCCACGGGCAAGGTGGCAGACGACAGGTGGGGGGGACGGCACGGTGGCAGCACGTCGGCGGCAGCACCGGCGGGATAAGCTGCCGGCAGACAGTGGACAGGCGGCGACTTGCCGCTGCTGTCGCTGGGCTGCGGAGGCGTGCTCAGGGTGGCACAGAACAGCGAGGGCAAGGGTCGGCTCGCTGCAGGCGTGCGGCGGGTGTGTCTGCAGTGCTGTTGGTGGTGGTTGCCGATGAGGCAGTCGGGATGAGGGGACATGGGGGCACACCGGGATGAGGGAGAGAAAGGAGAGGGTGAAGGAAGATGAGAAGGCGGATGGCTGGCTGCTGCGGCGCTGGGTGTTTCTGCGTTGCTGCTGTCTGTTGTCGATGCAGAGGGAGACAGGAAGGAGGACAGGGTAGGAAGGAGGAGCACAGCTGGCGGAGGGGAGGGCAGAACGGGAGAGAGATGGCGAGAGGGAGGAAAGGTGAAGCGGCGGGGCAGTCGAGGCTGGGGCGAGGAGCGGGGGAGCTGGGAGAGAAAGCGGAAGGAGAAGAGGCGGAGGAAGTCGAAGAGGTGTAGCGGTTGGGTTGAAGATGAACAGTGTAGGGGTTCGGCTGAGAAGATGATTAGAAGAGAGAAAAGAGGGGGTATCGGTATTCGGAATAGTGTTTCCAAAAAACACCTAAAACAAACGCCAACTCAGGATATGATTTCGGAAAAAAAAAAAAAAACTAAAACAAACAGACCCATAGGGTTTAGGAGTTCGGGTAGGGTAGACAATACCGGGTATGGGTAGTTCGGTAGTAGTTGGTTTCGGTAGGAATCAGGAATAGAAGTTAAGTGGGGATATAATTTAGGAAGGTTAATGAATGGGTTTAAAATTAGGTGGTTAAATAAGTGGGTATAAGGTTAATATAGATTCTGGGGAGATGTTATTAAGGCATGGTTTTTAAATAGGATCTGAAGTGGATTTTATAATAGGTGGGTTTAGGATAAAAATGATGGATTTATATTAGGTATTTACATATATAAAAACAAGGTATTAGGAAATGATTAGATATATGGTGATAAAAAATAATTATAAAAAAAAATATTGAGACGGGCACAAAAATAGGGAAATAAAAATAGGGCACAATAATAAAAATAAAGAGGATCACAAGTAATGGCTCGATCAAATGGAGACGAACAAAAGAGACAACAGGATGAAAAATTCAAAATATAAAGATGACAATAACATAAATGAATTTATTGAAAATAAAACCAATATACGGTCAAAAGAAATACAAGAGGGATACAAAGAGAGAAAAATACACCAAAGCGAAAAATACACTCAAAAATACACAAAACGAAAAACAGGGGTTACATTGTCTCTAGAACCCAACTACACTACAGGCGGTATTTAGTACTTGTATTACTGTAACCCCTGTTTTTTCCATTTTATGTATTTTGAGTGTATTTTCTTTTCCCTTGTATTTGATTCAGCTTGTATCTCTTTTTGGACCGTATTTTGGATCTTTTCTTCTGTATATTCATTTGGTTGTTTCATCGTCTCATTTGAGTTCTTAATTTTTTTTAACCATTTGTTTGATGCCAAAATACCTAATTAATTCCTATACTATTTTTAAACCCCATTAAAACCGTCACCCTGTTTTCTACCCATCACCCATTATACCCTATACCCAAACCGGATAAGCCCCAAACCCCATCTGTGCCAAACTACTGTACCCGATACCCCCCTGTAACCTCTTCAACCCTAAACCCATGCACCCTATAAATATTCGACTGTTCACCTTCCCTCATCCCAAGCCCTAGCCACCCTTGCATCTCTCTCATCCCGACCACCCACTCCCATCCATCTCTCTCTCCGTGCTCCCGAGCCCCTGCTCTGCCCTCGCAAACCCACCACCGCGACCTCCTCTCTCCCGCAGAAGCAGCAGCACAGCACCAACGTGTGTGCTATTCCTCTGCCGCAGCATCTTCAGCGACCAGTGCACCCCGGTGTGGTGTCCCTCCATCAGCGCGCCACTCATCACTGCAGGTGTCCCCCTGGTTCCCCTCCTCATTGCGCAGCCAGGTAGCGGCACCGATGACAGCATCAGTGCCGTTCCCCGTTGCCATCGTCTTCCTCGTCCGCTCTCTCTTTGATTGTGCGTGCGAGTGGTTGCACGAGTTATCTTGGTTGTGTGGTTCTCGAGTTTTGGTTCGTGGGTTCGTTAGTTATTCGTGGGTTTTGCTCGTTTTTGGTTCGTGTGTTCGTTGAGTTCGTTGCTCGGGAATCCATTCTCATTATTCTTGCTTTGCACCGTTTTCGCTGTCGGTTATAAGACAAGTAACTTGTACGCTTTTCTTTGTGTAATACAAGTACTAAATACTGCATGTAGTGTAGTTGGGTTCTAGAGACAATTTTTTTGTGAATCCCCTTGTTGATATTGTCTCTATTGTGTTGATTCGACCATAGTTGCCTTACGACATACATGACATGAAATAACCTAGGATTGACCACTTCTTATTGTGTATATGCATGTTGTTCATGTGATATCATGTGCTTGTTCATGTTATTCATGGTAGACTTGTTATGGACTTCTGATATACCCTGTACCATGTTGCTTGGACATCTAGTACACTAAATTTCATGTTTGGTTATGACTTGGATGTGTTTTATGCGAACTAGTCGATATTGTGTATATGAGATATTTTCAGTTTTGCCGGACTTCCCATTTTAATCAGTATTTTAGACCCTATTAAGGTCAATATTTGAAAATATTTTGTGAACATGATTTGTAGAAAATTCTGTCTACTTTCTAACCCTTTTGACGGATCTCGGTTTTGATTTATGGTTTGCAAGTTATGTCTATTTTACTACAATGGTGTAAAGAGGTTTCCAAATTTCGTTTTATATGAATTTTGTGGAGTATTCTATTTTTATCATGATGCTAAAAGTATTATTTTGATCCAATATTTTTCACAGTACAACTAGACATGATTGGAATTAACCCTAAAGTTTTATAGATTTATTTGATGAGTTTTACAGACTGTTCTATGTTTCCAAACAATTACTATACTAGCAGATTTTTCATATTGTTCAGTAAAGAACCTGATTTCCGACCTAACTCTACTTGTTGTTTGTAAAATATTTGTGAATATGAAAATTATCCTACTGTATCTATTTTATCACCCTTTTGGTAGATTTTGATTTCGATTTATAGTTTGTGACATATTGCTGTTTTCGTACTGCAGTGTTTGTGATTTCAGGTTTACAAAACTACTGTATCTTGATGTTTTCTAATTTTACTTGACTACTCTATTTATACTGGAAAATTATGAAACTTTATATTATGGTGCTACACATATAGGGAAATATCCCAGATTTTTCGTGGATTTATTTGATGAGTTTTCATGCTGTTTTCCTGACTTTGAATACAATCTTCTGATTTTTGGCTAAACTTATTTCCTGGATTCAATTCAGTTTTGACTCATGTTTTTGTGAAATACTATATGACTTATATATATTTTCTGTATTCGGCCGGGAGTCTATTTTTCAAATTATTTCACGGATCCAGATTTGCATGTTCGTAGCAACGGGAATCCCTGTTTCAGTGTCGTACTGTCTTACTGTCCTGAACTAGAATTCTTATTATCCGCCTCTTTTATGAGTTATCTTTCACCTATGCATGTTTATTCTTTATCCTGTACTTCTTACTTGTTCATGCCATGTTATTCTTGCCATGTTTTGTACACGCTCAAGCTTGTTTGATATTAATAATAAATAACCAAGCCGGGATTTAAAGGAAAGATATAATAGTGGAAAATACAGAAACGTGTACTCGGAAGGGGATCCACATATCCTATGTGATTACTTCATACATAATACATGACACGTGATTACTTGACACTTGCATGCAAGACATGTGATTACTTGCCACTTGCACAACCTGACACATGATCACATGATACATGATACTTGGAGCTTGGAGATCGATTACTTAATACTTGTCCCTAAGTACACTGCCCTCTATGGTCCACTATGAAATCTAAAGCGAAACTGTTTGAATGTAGCAACCATGTTGTAAAAACCGGGAGGCATGAAGTGCTACCTAGATAGTAATAACTACAAGACTTGATCATGATACTTGAACATGATACATGATTACATGATACTTGATATTTGACACTTGATACTCGTTACATGACACTTGATACTTGTTACTTGTAACATGATGCCTGTTCACTTGAAACTTGTTACATGTCACTTACACTTGTTCATCTTGCCATGCTATTTGTTATATTTTTTTATCATGCCTACTCCATGTTATTAATTATCTTTTTTCATGTACTTGTATCCTGCACTACAAGCAGCCCGTAACTTGCATTGATGGGAGTTTGTTTTCTTTTTCTTTCTCCTGCAATTTATTAAATTGCAGATTTTGGAGATCAGGTGCCAGATGGTGTTGGTGATATGAGATACTAGCTACTGAATTTTGCTATTATTATTTCTTATTGCTTATTTGAATAATTGTATCTTATACTTGGATTTATTTATATTTGGGTAATGTGACCCAGGATATTGACTTATTCATATCTGGATTATTTGAGATTATGATATTTTGGGTTTTAAGTATTCTTGTTGGTATTTTGATTCATATGTGCATGCTTGGTTGATTCTTTTGCTTCCGACTCTGATTATTCTTGTGAAATATTGTAAAGATTCCGAACAGCTTACCGATAATGAAAATTATTCGCTGGGCTTAGTCACATATCTGTATTCCGTATTCTCTTTTGGGAAGCGGGGCGTGACAAGGTTTTTAGTGGTATCAGAGCTCCAGGTTTGACTAATGTATTAGTTGCCTAATATATTAGACAAGCTTGGCTCGATCTAGGATTGGCTCAACATTTCACCAACCATGCATATATAAATGAATTATTATTATCAACTTTGATCTGGATGCTAATTATTTTTGGTTTTGTGCTGACTATGGCTCGTAGAGGTTCTACTTCTCGTCTTCAGGATGATCAGGAGGGGCTTGAGGCTGTCACCACTGTGTTGGAATGGCTGATTAATATGCAGCAGAACTACAGTGACTTGGTGATGGCTGCATTGGAAGCTGCTCGGGTTCCGCCGCCCACTGTGCCTATTCAGGCAGCTCTTCCTCCCCGTTCGGGTACAGTCACAGACTTCATGAGGCTGCATCCCGACAGATTTTCAGGTATGGAGATGCCTTTGGAGGCAGAACAGTGGCTGATTCAGGCTGAGCAACTGCTTTTGGCAGCTAGAGTGGCAGATGCGGACAGAGTGGATGTGGTGGCCATCCAACTGGTGGATCTGGCTCATATTTGGTGGAGGTCCGAGTCCGAAAGGCTCGAATGACCAATCACTTGGCCACTTTCAATATGAGCTTTTTGGAGAAGTTTTTCCCTGGCAGTTCTAGAGTAGTGATGGAGCAACAATTCTTGGCCCTGAAACAGATTGGTCGTTATTTCTAGTAATGGAATTTGGTTACATCTTGTCTATGAATTTTTGTAACATGGCTCCAGGTCTGTGGATGAGTACGCAGCTGAATTTTCTATACTCAGCCGCTTTGCAGCCGTTCTTGTGGCGAACAAAGAGGATAGGGCTCGTAGATTCATTTCGAGGCTTAAGCGAGACATTAAGGTGCAGCTTGTCTCACTCCGCTTTCGTACTTATGCTGAAGCTCTCGAGGCAGCTCGAGCTTAGGTGCAGGCTCGTGGTGGATTGGCTCCTTCCCAGCGGACTGTTCTGCACTCTATTGCTAGGCCTTCTGGTGGGCCTATTCGGAGGCCTGTCCCAGCCCTCCGGTCAGGGCAGCTCCTTACTCTGTTGCGGGTCCTCAAAAGGTTGGATTTTGCAAATTTTGATGACATCCTGGGCATGAGCGCAAGGACTGCAGGTGTGCTAATTGTCGCTATTTTGGATGTGGTGTAACTGACCATTCCGTACGGGACTGCCCGCAATTGGCTCTTCCAGCCAGGAGTCCAGTTTAGCAGGTTGTCCCAACTCGTGGTCCAGTCAGGCCACCACTTCCTCCGCAGCGCCAGATTGTCGGTCAGAGGTCCGCTGCTCACATGAGAGGTCAGATTTTCAACCTGACAGCTGCTAATGCTGAGACAGCAGAGGGTGTTGTTGCAGATATATTTTGGTTTTATTATTTTTGTTGTTTTGTTATTCCTCTTTTGTTTCGTCTTTCTCTTGCATTATTTTTTTCATATTTGTCTTTCTGCATTTTTTTTTCCTCACCCCTGTTCAACCATTGTTTTCTCTGTCTCTTTTGATTCTGACTTAGGTGTTGTCCTTGTTTGCTCTTTTCCTGCTCATGTTCTTTTTGATTCCGAGGCAACCCATTCTTTTGTCTCCTCTCGATTTGTGGCTCGCCATCAGTTGAAGTGCAGCAACATGTCAGAGGTTTGGAACATTGTGATAGGTGGTGGAGTTGTCATTTATTCCCAGGAGTGCAGGCAGTGTCCTGTGATTATTGGTGGCACAGATTTCAAAGCCAATCTGATTATAATTGGGAATTTAGGATTCGACGTCATTCTGGGTATGGATTGGTTGGGTGAAACCCATGCCATTATTGATTGCCGTGCCAAGAAAGTTGTGTTCCGGATTCCAGATCACGCGGAGTTTGAGTTCCATGCCAGGGAGATGTGCCTTGGCCGAACTACAGTCGATCAGGAGGTTTGTGCGATGGAATTGCATCCAGGCTGTGAGGCTGCACCTCTAGTAGTGCTAAATTTTCTCGATGTCTTTCCAGAGGAGTTGCCTGGCTTACCCCTAATAAGTATCTGGAGTTTGGTATTGAAGTTCAGCCGGATACGGTGCCTATATCGAAGAGTCCCTACAGTATGGCACCGGTTGAGTTAGCAAACCTTAAGGTGCAGATTCAGGAGTTGCATGATTTGGGGTTCATTAGACCCAGTATTTTGCCTTTGGGTGCTCCAGTCCTTTTTATCAACAAGATGGATGGTAGTCGTCGACTGTGCGTGGATTATCGGGAACTAAACAGTGTTACTATGAAGAACCGGTGCCTATTGCCCAGGATCGATATTTGTTTGACCAGTTGAGTGGGGCTGCTATTTTCTCGAAGTTGGATCTTTGTTCTGTGTATCATCAAGTCAAAGTGAAGGCGGGTGATGTACAGAAGACTGCATTCAGGACCAGATACGGACACTATGAGTATCTTGTGATGCCGTTCGGGGTCACGAACGCGCCTACTGTATTCATGAGTCTTATGAACCGAGTCTTTTCTCAGTTCTTGGATAGATTTGTGGTGGACTTCATTGAAGATATTTTGGTGTGTTCTCAAAATTAGAAAGATCATGCTTTGCATCTTAGAGTGGTTCTACAGATTTTGAGAGAGAATCAGCTCTACGGAAAACTCAACAAGTGCAAGTTTTGGCTCGACAGGGTTTCTTTCTTGGGGCACATTATCTCAGGTAATGGTATTTGTGTGGATCCAGCCAAGGTTGAGGCCGTGAAGGATTGGTCTGCTCCAATGTCAGTTTCTGAAGTGAGGAGTTTTCTTGGTTTAGCTGGATATTATCAGAAATTCGTCCAAGATTTTTCGAAGATAGTAGGACCATTGGCTAAGCTGACTGGGAAGGATTAGAAGTTTTTTTTGTCTGAGGCTTACAGTGAGGCTTTTGTTGAGTTGAAGAACAGATTGACGTAAGTACCTGTGTTGACTATTGCAGATGGTTCAGACGGATTTGTAATTCATTGCGATGCTTCTCGTAAGGGTCATGGGGTAGTTCTGATGCAGAGTGGCTGAGTCATTGCTTATGCATCGAGGTAGTTAAGGCCGCATGAAAAGAACTATCCGACTCATGACTTGGAATTAGCAGCAGTGATCTATGCTTTGAAGCTATTGAGACATTATTTTCTTAGGGACCGAGTGGAGATCTTTACAGACCACAAAAGTCTCAAGTACGTCTTCACCCAGAAGGAGTTAAACATGAGGCAAAGGCGTTGGTTGGAACTTATGGCCGATTCTGACATCAGTTTGCAATACTACTCTGGTAAAGTAAACTTGGTGCCAGATGCTTTGAGCAGGAGACCGGCAGTTATGTTCCTGACTCAGCAAAGGGATCTGATTGAGCAGATGCGGAGGTTGGAGTTGGAGGTTTTGTTTCCGACTTCTGATCAGAGTTGTTTGGTGCTCCAGCTTTAGTCGTCTCTTGTTGATTAGATTAAAGAGGCGCAGGTTGGTGATGTGCAGTTGCAGGGTTTTCGAGCTGAGGTTGAGTCTGGGTCCAGAACGGACATGGTTAATCATGCTTATGGAACGCTTTGTTTTGGGTCCAGGTTATGTGTTCCGAAGGGTGAAGTTCGTCAGAGGTTGCTTGAGGAAGCCCAACAGTCATCCTATTCTATCCATCCTGGCGGTACTAAGATGTATTGGGATTTGAAGCTTCATTTCTAGTGGCATGGTATGAAGGGAGTTGTGCCTTGGTTTGTTACTCAGTGTTTGATCTGCCAGCAGGTTAAGGCAGAGCATCAGAGGACCGCTGGACTTTTTCAACCGCTTCCTTTTTTCGAGTGGAAGTGGGAACATATCATTATGGATTTTGGGACCGCATTGCCGAGGAGTCCTAAGGGTCATAATGCCATTTGGGTGATTGTTAACCGTTTGACGAAGAATTCTCACTTCATTCCTTTTTGTATCGGAAAGTCTACTGGGAGACTAGCTGAGAGGTACATGCAAGAGATTATTAGACTTCATGGGGTTCTAGTCAGTTTTGTATCCGACCGGGATACGAAATTCAGATCTCAATTTTGGGAGAGTCTTCAGAACAGTTTGGGGAGTAAATAAAGTATAGCACAGATTTTCATCCCCAAACTGATGGACAGTCAAAGAGGACTATCCAGATTCTTGAGGACATGTTGCGGTCCTGTATGGTTTAGTTCGGTGGATCATGGGAAGACCATTTGCATCTCGTAGAGTTCTCATACAATAACAGCTTTCAAGCCAGTATTAAAGCTGCACCGTTCGAGACACTCTATGGGCAGTATTAAAGCTGCATCATGGATCACTAGTGTGCTGGGATGATATTGGTGAGAGGAAGTTGTTGGGTTCAGAGTTGATCACCAGGATAGTTGATGCCGTGGTTCAGATCAGGAATCATTTCCAAGCAGCTCAGGATAGGCAGAGGCGATGGGCCGATGTCCATCGGAGAGCTTTGGAGTTTGAGGATGGTGACCATGTTTTCCTAAATGTATCGCCTTGACAGGGTGCCATTCGGTTCAGTGGTGGGGGAAAGCTTAGCCCTAGATTTATTGGACCGTTTGATATTGTGGAGCAAGTAGGCAAGGTGGCCTATTGCCTTGCATTGCCACCAGCTTTATCAGGAGTGCACGATGTTTTCCATGTCTCACATCTCAGGAGATATATCCGAGATGAGATCCACGTGAGCGACTATTCTGAGTTGATCGTTCGGCCGGATTTGACTTGTGTGATTCTGCCAGTTGCTATTGTGGATTGGGGGGAGAAAGTGCTTAAGAACAAGGTTATCAAGTTTGTTCGTGTTTCTTGGAATCCTCACTCGCCCGGTGAGTCGACTTGGGAGTTGGAGGAGAAGATTCAGCAGAAGTTTCCTCATTTATTTGAGTAGTTTTTGTTTTCTTGTTTGTTTTCGGGGTTACCCTATGTATCTTCTTGTTGAATTTCGATGACGAAATTCTTCTTATTAGATGGGTAGGATTTGTAACCCATGTTTTCCATTTTATGTATTTTGAGTATATTTTCTTTTCCCTTGGATTTGGTTCAGCTTGTATCTCTTTTTGGACAGTATTTTGGATATTTTCTTCTATATATTCATTTGGTTGTTTCATCGTGTCATTTGAGTTCTTAATTTTTTTTAACCATTTGTTTTATACCTAAATACCAAATTAAATCCTATCCTATTTTTAAAACCCATTAAAACCTATCACCCTGTTTTCTACCCATTACCCATTATACCCTGTACCCAAACCCGATAAGCCCCAGACCCCATCTGCACCTAACTACTGTACCCGATACCCCCCCTTGTCACCACTTCAACCCTAAACCCATGCACCCTATAAATATCCGACTGTTCACCTTCCTTCAACCTAAGCCCTAGCCGCCCTGCATCTCTCTCATTGCGACCACCCTCTCCAATCGTTCTCTCTCTCCGTGCTCCCGAGCCCCTGCTCTGCCTCGCAAACCCACTGCCGTGACCTCCTCTCTTCCGCGGTAGCAGGAGCACAACACCAGCGTGTGTGCTATTCCTCCGCCGCAGCATCTTCAGCGACCAGTGCTCCCCGGTGCGGTGTCCCTTCATCGACACGCCGCTCATCGCTGCCGGTGTCCCCTTAGTTCTCCTCCTCGTCGCTCAGCCAGGCAACGACACCGACGAAAGCATTAGTGCTGTTCCCCGTTGCCATCGTCTTTCCCGTCCGCTCTCTCTTTGATTGTGCATGTGAGTGGTTGCACGAGTTATCTTGGATATGTGGTTCTCGAGTTTTGGTTCGTGGGTTCTTCTCATTTTCAGTCCGTGTGTTCGTTGAGTTCGTTGCTCAGGAATCTGTTCCAGTTATTCTTGTTTTGCACCGTTTTTGTCGTCGATTATAAGGCAAGTAACTTGTATGCTTTTCTTTGTGTAATAGAAGTACTAAATACCGCATGCATTGTAGTTGGGTTCTAGAGAAAATTTTTGTGTGAATCCCCTTGTTGATATTGTCTCTATTGTGTTGATTCGACCATATTTACCTCACGACATACATGACATCAAATAACCTAGGATTGACCACTTCCTGTTGTATATAAGCATGTTGTTCATGTGATATCATGTGCTCGTTCGTGTTATTCATGGTAAACTTGTTGTGGACTTGTGATATACCCTGTAACATGTTGCTTGGACATGTAGTACACTATATTTTATGTTTGGTTATGACTTGGATGAGTTTTATGCAAACAAGTTGATATTGTGTATATGAGATATTTTAAGTTTTGCCGGATTTCCCGTTTTGATCAGTTTTTTAGACCCTATTAAGGTCAGTATTTGAAAATATTTTGTGAACATGATTTGTGGAGAATTTGTCTATTTTCTAAACCTTTTGATGGATCTCAGTTTCAATTTATGTTTTGCGAGTTATGTGCATTTTACTACAGTGGTATAAAGAGGTTTTCAAATTTCATTTTATATGAATTTTGTGGAGTAATCTATTTTTATCATGATGTTAAAAGTACTATTTTGATCCACTATTTTGCACAGTACAAGTAGACATTATTAGGATTAACTCTGAATTTTTATGGATTTATTTGATGAGTTTTACAAACTGTTCTATGCTTTCAAACAATTACCATACTAGCAGATTTTTCACACTGTTCAGTAAAGAACCTGATTTTTGACCTAATTCTACTTACTGTTTGTAAAATATTTGTGAATATAAAAATTATCCTACTGTATCTATTTTATCACCCTTTTGGCAGATTTGGATTTTGATTTATAGTTTGTGACATATTGCTGTTTTCGTACTGCAGTGTTTGTGATTTCAGATTTACAAAACTACTCTATCTTGATGTTTTCTGATTTTACTTGACTACTCTGTTTATATTGGAAAATTATGAAACTTTATATTCTGGTGCTACACATATAGGGAAATACCCCAAAATTTTCGTGGATTTATTTGATGAGTTTTCATGTTGTTTTTCTGACTTTGAATACAATCTTCTAATTTTTGGCTGAACATATTTTCTGGATTCAATTCAGTTTTGACTCATGTTTTTGTTAAATACTATATGACTTACATATATTTGCTGGATTCGGCCGGGAGTCTATTTTTTCAGATTATTTGACGGATCCAGATTTGCATGTTTGTAGCAACGGGAATCCCTGTTTTAGTGCAGTACTGTCTTACTATCCTGAACTAGAATTCTCGTTGCCCCCCTCTTTTATGAGTTATCTTACACTTATGCATGTTAATCTTGTACTTGTTACTCATTCATGCCATGTTATTCTTGCCAGGTTTTGTACACGCACATGCTTGTTTGATAATAATAATAAATAACCAAGCCTGGGTTTAAGAGAAAGATCTAATAGTGGAAAATAGAGAAACGTGTACTCGGAAGGGGATCCACAGATCCTACGTGATTACTTGATACATGATACTTGACACGTGATTACTTGACACTTGCACTCAAGACACGTGATTACTTGCCACTTGCACAACTTGACATGTGATTACATGATATATGATAGTTGGAGCTTGGAGCTCGATTACTTGATACTTGTCCCTGCGTATACTGCCCTCTATGGTCCACTATGAAATCTAAAGCGAAAATGTTTGAATGTAGCAACCATATAGTAAAACCGGGATGCATGAAGTGCTACATAGATAGTAATAATTACAAGACTTGATCATGATACATGATTACATGATACTTGATATTTGACACTTGATACTCGTTACATGACACTTGATACTTGTTACTTGTTTACATGATGCTTGTTCACTTGACACTTGTTACATGTCACTTACACTTGTTGATCTTGCCATACTAGTTGTTATATTTTGTTATCATGCCTACTCCATGTTATTAGTTATCTTTTTCCATGTACTTGTATCCTGCGCTACAAGCGATCTATAACTTGCATTGATGGGAGTTTGTTTTCTTTTTTCTTCTCCTATAATTTATTAAATTGCAGATTTTGGAAATTAGGTGCCAGAAGGTGTAGGTGATATGAGATACTAGCTGCTAGATTTTGCTATTATTATTTCTTGTTGCTTATTTGAACAATTGTATCTTGTACTTGGATTTATTTGTATTTGGGCAGTGAGACTCAAGATATTGACTTATTCAGATTTGGATTATTTGAGAATATGATACTTTGGGTTTCAAGTATTCTTGTTGGATTTTGATTCATATGTGCATGCTTGGTTTATTCTTTTCCTCCCGACTTTGATTATTCTTGTGAAATGTTGTAAAGATTCCGAACAGCTTATGGATGATGAAAATCATTCGCTGGGCTTAGTTACGTATCCGTATTCCGTATTCTCTTTTGGGAAGCGGGCCGTGATAGTTACACGAAGAAAAGAACACAAGTTACTTGCCTTAACCGACGACGAAAATGACGATGATCAAGAATAATGGGAACAGATTCCCGAAATACGAACCGAACACACGAACAACGAAACCACGAGTGAACAAACCCACGAACACAACAAACCAAATACGAACCAAACCAAGACGTACAAACACACGCACGTGCAACAAGGAGCGAAGGGGAAACAACGGCAACGGCAAATGGCGAGACGACGACGGCATGGAGCGCAAGCTATCGATGCCTCTGTTGCTGTCGTCGGGCGTCAGAGGGGACAGCGGCGGTCTGCGCTAGCGGTCAGGCAACAGAGCAGCACAAAGGAAGAAGGGGACGGGGTCGGCGATGCTGCAGGACATAGCACCGGGGTGTTGCAGATGCTGTGGCAAGCCAAGAGGAGCACAGAAGGATGGGAGAGAGAGACGGAGGAGCCCGATGGCGAGGCAGAGAGGGAAGGAGGTCGGGAGATAGTGCAGTGGGTAACTGGAGATTGGAAGGGAGATGAGAGGCGGCTAGGGTTGAGGTAAAGGGGAGATGAACAGCGGGGCATGGGTTAATATATATGCATGGAGAGTTAAGGTTTACTGAAGTGGGTTTTCAGATTTGGGTAGATGTTATAGGATTGGAGTTCAGGGGATAGGTTAACAGAGTATAGGTTTAATTTAATGGGCCTGGGGAAGTTGGGTTTAGGGGAATAACAGGGTATTAGGTGTTAGTTGATGTGTTTTAGGTTGCTTAGATAATGGGTAGGAGATGGTTAACGGGTTTGGGCTTTAGAATAGGCTAGACTAGATCCAAATAAAAATAAGATGGGCACAAAATGGTTAAATATTTTCGGATGATCAAAATGAAATGAAGTGTTGAAAAAAATAAAAGCTCGATCAAAAGAGACGAAAATAACAGGAGAAAATAGAACCAATGAGGTCAAATAAAAGATACGACAAATCAATAAATGAATATATTGAACATAAAGATCCAATATATGGTCCAAAGAGAGATACGATATGAATCAAATACAAGGAAAAAGAAAAATACACTCAAAATACATAAAATGAAAAAAATAGGGGTTACAACTCTTGCATACCAATCGTCTTGCCAACTTACCCCTGCCCCCGCAAGTGACTAAGGACGGTATTGGGGAGTGTGCTCTACTCAGAAAAGTAGTTGTCGAGAAATACATGGAGTTGTATCACCTTCAAGCGAGTTTTGGTGGATTACGAACGGCAAGCCTCTCGCACATTGTTGGTGCGGAGAAGGGATCAATGGTTGAAGTGAAGAAAGGCGCCATGACTAATGTAAAAGAGAGTGCAACGGTTGGAGGAGTCGGGTCGATCATTAGGGGAGCGGCACCAATAGTGCGGGTGCCCTCTCGACATCCTGGCGATGCCTAGAGTGGCACGTTGATTTTGTTGAGTTTGTCTTTGGTTGGTTGAGAGTCTCATACCTCATGTGCCGGTCAACAATCTCAATCCATGGGATCAACGTTTTCTCTCAAAGATGCTGGGGTCAAGAAAAAGCGGTTGCCGACAGGCAATCCACAAGAAAGCTCGTATCTCTTCGGAACAACGTCCCCCGTCCATGGAGTTGCAAGGATGGCTTGTAGATCGAATTGTATGATTCACGATTTTGTACTTGTAAATATCTGTAGCACTACTGGATCTGAACATATGGGTTTGTCATAATTCTGTGATTTGAAAAACTCTTTGCGTGCTTGACTCTTGAGGTGCGTCATGTTGTCAATATTGATGAACCATCGATTGAATTCTTTGTGGCTAAATAATAAGGCTTCATGTTTGCTGTGTATGGTTAACGAATTGTCAATGGTGTGTAATAGATTTAAATATATACCTTGTTGTTAGATTCGACTTGTTTAAGGAGCCAGCCCTGGGTCTGAATTGAATATAGAACTTACCATTTGTACTTGGCAAGTTTCGAATGTGCCTTGGAGATAAAACCTTCTGCAAGAAGTTATGAGGTTGTTGGGAAGATTTTTCCGAGGTAAGAGGGGTAAGCGAGACGTTGAAGCTGTCATTCCGAGTCAATAGGTCGCCGATGGAGCTGGAGTGGTGATTAGAGCATTGAACCCTTTGTTTAGGGCCGACGAGTTATTAATGGAGTTTGAACAGAAAGCATAGAGTTGAACTTGTTGTTTGGGGTCGGCGAAGTGTTTGACCGGGCTGGTAAATATTTTTAGTGACGCTAGATCTAAATGCATAGATTTGCGATAGTTCTATGATTTGAAGAACTCTTTTCATGGGCTTGATCCTTGCTGTCGAGATTGAGGTGCCATCGACTGGGTTCTTTGTGGCTAAATAATAGGGCCTCAAGTTTGTCGCATATAGCTAACGTACTGTTAACGGTATATGACGGAGTTTAAGACTTCTCCGTCTTGAACTCAGCTAGTTGTAGGAGCAACTCTGAAGGTGAGTTGTTTTCCAAACTTACTGTATGGGTCATCTGACAAATTGTGAGAGTCACATTGAGTGGAGAGTTGAACTCTAAGGGTTGCTTTTACAAGTGTTGCTAAAGTAACTACGATCCACGATTTTTTACCTCTTAATCTTTCTTTGAGGAATTTTAACTAGTTTCAGGAACAGATCGATTGGTAAGTTGAACTCTGAACGTGTGTAATCGCAGGTTGCGAGAGTAACTTCGAGCCATGGGTATGGATTCTGAAGTTGTTAGTTTCAGTATTGACAGGTTGTAGGAGCAGATCGAATGGCGAAGTGCACTCTGAACTTGCTTCTTTGCATGTTGCTAGAATCTCTTCGAGCCATGGGTATGGACTCTGAACCAGTCGTGGAGGCGCTAACGGATTGCAGGAGCAGATCGAATGGCGAAGTGCACTCTAAACTTGCTTCACTGCAAATTGCTAGAGTCTCATCGAGCCATGGGTATGGACTCCAAACCTGTCGTGTGGAAAGCTTGTAACGAGTGTTTAGTGTCGCTCTAGGTGTAAGTTGGAAATTTTTGGCTCGTTGTTTTCTTTGATAAAATTGAGTGAGATGCATAAAAATGAACTAGCTAATTTTATTGAAAAGTAAACTAAGGGGCTGCTCTAATGGCTGGCCCTTATTACATGCATGACTGTTTGTGAAAGCGGTTTTTATTGAAAGGAAAAATAGATGGCAACTCTAGTGGCTGGCCTTTATTAAAAAAAAATTATTTGAAACTTCTACTACTAGGAGAGGGCATTTCGGATGCTCTCGTTGAACTTCTTGAGGTGTTGCTCATCCTGAATCCTTGTTTCCATATCCTTGCCCCCCGGGTCTTCAAGTTGAAGAGCCATTAGGCGAACACTTTGCAGACCTTGCCTGGAGTCGTTTGTTTCGAAGTGAGCCTCCCATGAATGTGTAGGGAAAAGGGGAGGCCTTCTGATGTAGTGAAGAGCATTGGCAAGATTGTTTCTTCTTGTAGGCTTAGTGGGGTGACTGAGGTGAGGGATTTAGGTGTATTGTTGGGTTCTGATGAGGACATACTCGGAATTGGGAGGAGATAACATGACAAATTTGAAAACTCTTGATTTGACTGACCAGTGCAGCAGCTTTGACCTTGTCTGCAGGCTCGGTGATATTGTGATTGTTTTCCTGTCGTAGCTCTTCGGAATGGAGGGGTAGTGCTGAGCCCCCTATGGTAGCAGTATAGCATGCCCGAGCTGCCTGTTGGCTTCCCACTACTTGCCGTACGCCTACTGTTGTTGGAAAAAAAAATTTCCAATGTAACGCAAAGGCAACTGCATGGAAAGCGGCTAGTTCTGGGCGGCCAAATATGACATTGTACGCAGATTTGACGTCGACTACCAGGAAGTCTAATGCCTCCGTCCGATTTGCTGGGGCTTTCTCTGCCGTCACGTCATGTGCGACAATTCCCTTGACTTGGACAGGTGCACCTGAGAAGTCATGCAGTGTATAGCTGACTGGCTTGAGTCGATCTCATGAGAGCTTTAGAGCATCAAATGCGGCCATGAAGAGAATGTTCACGGAGCTGCCATTGTTTACGAGGATACGTCGCACCTCATGATTTGTCATGCCTAGATTGATAACTAGTGCATCGCAATGAGGCATTTTGACGCCCTCTAAATTTGTATAGGAGAAGGACACAGAGGGGCCCGAACATTTTGGGGGTGGAGTGTTATGTACTGAATTATCTTCCCTTACAAAGGCTTTGCGAGAGGAGTTAGAATCTCCCCCCATTGGTCCTCCATGGATGGTGTGTAGAATGGCCATGTGCTCGGAGTCTTGTGATTCAGAAGGCTTTTCTGGATGCTTATTAGCCCTCCGCAGAGGGTTTTCGGCGTTATTGTCACGCCTTGCTTCCCAAAAAGAGAATACGAAATACGGATACATAACTAAGTCTTGTGAATGAGTTTCATCATCCATAAGCTGTCAGGATCTTTACAATATTTCACAGAAATAATCAAGAGATAACAAGGAAAAACCAACCACGTATGCATGAATTAATTAATATCACCAACAGGATTTACTCGAAACAAAATTTAATAAATCTCAAATAAACCAGATTTGGAACAAGTCAATAATTCTAGGTCACATTTCCCACTACAAAATTCATGTAGCAATATATTTATTCAATATAAGCAACAGGAAATAATAATTATAGCAAGAACTCGAGCAACTAAAATCTCAGATCACCCATTCCATCGGGCAGCTGATCAGCATAATCTATAGTTTTACAAATTGCAGAAAAAAAAAGAAAGAGAAACAAAACGCCCGTCAATGCAAGTTACGGACCGCTTGTGGTGCTGGCACAAGTACATGAAAGACAAATAGACAAGTATAGAGTAACAGCGGAAGCAAGTATAGCATGGAAAGGATGTAACAACAAAATAGAGCAACTAACTCTAGTCGAGAACAAGAACAACTAGCATGGCAAGATGAATGGATGCAAGTGGTATGTAACAAGTGTCAAGTAACATGTAAATGAGTAACAAGCAACAAGTGTTAAGTAATCAAGTATCACATACAAGTAATAAGTAACAAGTGTCAAGTAATCAAGTATCATGTACAAGTGACAAGTAACAAGTGTCAAGTGATTGTCTTGTTTTCAACTCTTGTATTTATCTCTATCTAGGTAGCACTTCATGTGTCCCACGTTTTTACCACATGGCTGCTACATTCATACAAATTACGTTTAGGCCTAGTGGTGGGTTTCTATAGGGCCGTGTACTCAGACGTCAAGTAACAAGTAGCAAGTAACAAGCACGAATCACGTAATCGTGAACTCGCAGCATCATATAGTAATAACAAGCATGAATCATGTGGTCATGAAACATGGCAACATATAGTAATAACAAGCATGAATTATATAATCATGAAACATGGCAGCATCTAGTAATAATAAGCATGAATTATGTAATCATGAAACATGGCATATATTAATAATAAACATGAGTCATGTAATCATGAAATCATGGCATATAGTAATGGGAAACACGACCCCCTTCTGAGTACACATACCTATATTGTTCAGTACTAAGGTCTTTCCTTTAACCCTGGCTTGGTTATTTGTTATTATTATCAAACAAGCATGTACGTATACAAAACATGCCAAGAATAACATGTTATGATCAAGCAACAGGTTCAGGTTGGGAGATAAACATGTAAAGGTTAAAGAAAACTCATAAAAGATTATGACAATGAAAATTCTAATTCAGGACAGCAAGATAGTACTTAACCAAATCTGAGATTCTCATTGTCACACATATGCAAACTTGGATCCGTCTGAGAATCTGGAAAATAGACTCTCATCCGAATCCAGCAAATATATATAAGTCATATGGTATTTGACAAAAACAAGTCTCAAAACAGGATTGTATCTAGAAAACAAGTTCAGCCAGAATTCAGAAGTTTGTATTCACAAACAGAAAAACGGCATAAAAATTTACTGATTAAATCCAAGAAAAATCTGGGGTATTCCCTAGTATTTCTAGTATCAGAAAATAAAGTTTCATAATTTTCCAACATAGATAGAATAGTCCAGTAAAATCGGAAAGCAACAGGATACAACCAGTTTGTAAATTTGAAATCATAAATACGGCAGCACTAAAACAGCAATAGATTATAAAATATAAACTGAAATACAGATTCATCAAAAGGGTGATAAAGTAGATACAGTAGGCTACAAATTCACAAAGTGTCTATAAACAGAAAATAGAATCATGTCGAAATTATTTTTTTTTACTGAACAATATAAAAATTCTGCATGTATAGTAGTTGTTTGCAAGTATAGAATAGTTTATAAAAGTCATCAATTAAATCCAAAAAAATTAGGAGTTAATCCCAATCATGCCTAGTTATAATCAGCAAAATATTGGATCAAAATATTACCTTTAGCATCAGTATAAAAATAAATTACTCTCCAGAATTGGCATAAAACCAAATCTATAATTTTTCTACATCTCTGTAGTAAAACAGCAATAACTTGCAACTCAAAAATCGAAACTGAGATATGTCAGAAATTCTGGAACGTAGAAAAAATTCTCTATAATTCATATTCACAAATAATTTTCATATACTAACCGTAATAGAGTCTAAAATACTGAACAAAGACGGGATAACGGCAAAAACAGAAATATCCTTCAAGCATAAAAGTAAACTAGTTCATATGGAACTAATCCAAATCATAACAAAATGCGAAATATGGTACACTAGATGTCCAAGGAACATGGTATAGGGTGTTTAGCGAGTCTACAACAAGTTATACTACTACTAACACATCAAGCATACAAAATCATACGAACATCATGCATGTATACACCAAGAATTGATTATCTCTAAGTTATTTCATGTCGTGTATGTAATGAGACAACTACGGGTGGATCAACACATAGAGACAAGATATAATAGGGGTTTTGCACAAGAATTGTCTCTAGAACACATCTATAATATAGGCGGTATTTAGTACTTGTATTTGCAACAAAAATTAATACAAGTTACTTCCTGGAAATTGACGACGAATCCGACGAAGAGAAAAAGAATAACGGGAACAGATTCCCGGAAATGAACTCAACGAACGAATGAAGAACCACGAGCCAGTTAATAACGAACTCACATGCAGAACACACGTGCATTCTCACGCGCGTGCAAACAAAGAGAGGGTGAGAGGGAGTCGGCACGGCACACTGCGGGTGCTGTTGTTGTTGTTTGCTATGGTCGGTGTCAGGGAGGTAACAATGCAATGTTACGGGCTGGACTGTCGGCTAATTCAGGAGTAGGACATCGACGAGGGGCTGTCGTTGCTACTGCCTTGTGATGCTCGAAAGGAGATCAGCACAGGGATGCAGGAGGCGACACTGGATCTTCGCTGGAGTCGTAGGGGCACCGCACAGGAGAGGTCGAGGTGGTCGGGGGTGCTGTCTGCCGCTGTAAGGTGGTGACAGGAGAGGAGCGCCGGGAGAGGGTTTTAGGAGGAGGTCGGGTGCAATGGGAGGTAGGGGATGCAGGGATCGGGAGAGGGATTGGAGAGTGGCTATGATTAATGGTGTAGTGCCCCGTAATTTCTGAGTAATATATATATATATATATATATATATATATATATATATATATATATAATATGAAAAAAAGTGGTTGATTGGAAATATATAATATATGAAATAGAGACTTGCCCTGTAAGAATTTCTATGGGGGCGGGGTGTTGGATTTCTTCTGCACATGGGGGCCCACGGTAAGATGAGATAGCAAGCAGTTTCTAGTGACGCGTTGACGTCAGTGGAGGGGGCCTATGTGTGCAGCAAAGGAATAGAGGAAAAAGGCACTGTCTCCTTGCTGAGCTGGCAGGTGGGGCCCAGGGGAGGGTTTCTGACGTCAGCGAAGCAAGTGAAAGGCACCGGGGGTAAGAATTGTATAAAGTTATCCCATATCGGGAGTACACAAAAAATAGTTTAATATAATTAAAATTGCCTATGACCAAGAGTCACCTAATTGGCTGACCACCTTTTGAGAGGCAGCCTGTGGTGGGCAGTTGTACTACATAGTATCTAATTTGTCTTATAAAAATAATAAAAATTATCTGAGTATTGGGGCGGGGCATTACAAATGGTATAAGAGCCGACTTTCGACACCGGGTGTGGAAGAGGCCTCAGTATGATCTGCGGTGTTGACAGTCACTGATCTCCGGGATCAGGTATGGTCTACGGTATTGAGAGTGATTGATCTCCGGGTATCCGATTTTGCGGTGTTCAGAGTGATTGATCTCCGGAATCGAGGATGATGCCACATCGGCTAGAAAGGCGGATCCTACACTAGATGTGCATGCCCCGTACTCAGCGAAGATGCTGATCTCTAAAGGTGGGGTATATGTACTACCCCGTAATTTCTGAGTAATATAATATATATATATATATGGAAAAAAGTGGCTGATTGGAAATATATAATATATGAAATAGAGACTTGCCCTGTAAGAATTTCTTTGGGGGGCGGGGTGTTGGATTTCTTCTGCACTGAGGAGGCCCACAGTAAGATGAGACAGCAAGCAGTTGCTGGTGACGCGTTGATGTCGGTGGAGGGGGCCCATGTGTGCAGCAGAGGAATAGAGAAAAAAGGCGCTGTCTCCTTGCTGAGCTGGCGGGTGGAGCCCAGGGGAGGGGTTCTAACGTCAGCGAAGTAAGTGAAAGGCAGCGGGGGTAAGATTGTATAAAGATATCCCATATCGGGAGTACACAAAAAATAGTTTGATATAAATAAAATTGCCTATGATCAAGAGTCACCTAATTGGTTAACCACCTTTTGAAAGGCAGCCTGTGGTGGACAGTTGTACTATATAGTATCTAATTTGTCTTCTAAAATAATAAAAATTGTCTGAGTATTGGGGCGGGGGCGGGGCGTTACAAATGGGGATGGGTAAGACACAGAATGTATATATATATATATATATATATATATATATATATATACATATAGTTAGGGTTTGTGACGGGTTGGAGTGGGTAAACGGGTAGGGTTAGGTGAATAGGTATAAAAGAATAGATGGATTTTAGGTTAACAGGGTTACAGGTAGGAGTATTTTGGGTTTAATGGGTTGGAGGATTAATTAAGATCCACTAGCATATATAGGGTTTTATGGTGCAAAGATGCATCAAGAATAGAATAGGATTTAGAATAAATGAATAAAAGAGAACTTGAACAATTAATTAATGAGGATCAGAATAATAGGTCGGTCAACCAGAGATGAATTAATATGTAGAAAAATGAATCAAGGAGATCAAATAAGAAGACGGGAAATCAAATAGATGAATATATTGAAAATGAAGATCAAATACACGGTTCAAAAAGAGACAGAGAAATACAAGATGAATAAATACACAAAAAGAAAAATACATCCAAAACTACATAAAATGAAAAACAGGGGTTACAGTTATTGTTTCGTTGGACAAACTAAGTGAGATAGCCCCGCCAAATTAGGTCTTCAATTTTTTCTATGAGGGCTTTGCAATTGTTGGTAGTGTGTCCATGGCATCTGTGAAATGCGCACCACATGCCCTTGTCTCTTCTCTTGCTAGCTGTTGTGCAAATCTAGGTACCTAAATATATAGATAAAACTAGACACAAATTATAAACCTCGCAAGTGCACGAATCGTTAGAAAAGCGTAGCAATAGCAAGGGTCGATCCCACAGAGATTGTAGACTTTAACTTACTAATCAATAAAAAGAATAAAAATCATAAAGAGTTGTTTGGAAGTCTAAAAGAAATAAAAAGATTAAAACTAAATTAAGGAATGTTGAATCACAAATATTTATGAAGTAGTTGGGTTTAGATCTCCACCTATAGTTAGTAATGCTAAGTCACCTTCTGAATTTCTTCTTATTACTTATATTTGTTCACTTTAAGGGCATGGTATCTACTCCTTAAAGTACTGTTTCCCTAGGCCAAGAATTAGACATGGTATCTACTCTAATTCGTTTCTTTCATTAAGTCCTTAGCATGGTATCTACTAAGTTGTATTTAAGGAAAACATAAGATCAGTGGAAACGAACAAACACTCAAGGCTCTAGAAATTGGTATCAGATCTAGATCCCTTAAGTTGATTGAACCAGGAACCCCTAAAGATTCCTTTGTTACAATTACGGGCACGAGATACGGGTCGTCTCAATATGCTAATATAACAGATTCAGATGAATGGTAACACAAACTTGATATTCTCAAGCTCTGTTTGTCAGTCGACTGGCTCTCACCTCAGTCGACTGCTCTCAGGCTTCGAGAACAAGTTTGGTTATCACAAACCTATGTCAATTCAATCAGATTCAATCAATAAGTAAAATAGAAGAATTCAGGAGAACATAGCACTACATAACTACGGCTTCAATCTACCCAACTATGAAATTTAGTTCCACATAATAATAGTTTTATTAATCAACAAATTCGAATACATGATCAACATTAAAAACTAAAGAGAAGAGAAATAAACTAATGGAGTCCGGCAATAAGGTCGACTGGCTGTCACACAGTCGACTGCCTTCGAATACTGGATCTTCTCTCTCCTTCTTCGATGCTGATAGAATGATGCCTCTTGTTGATTTGACTTGATGGTTTGCAACTCTATGATTCGGTGGTGGATGATGGGGAGATGACGAGAGTCGAGCGAGCGGGCCTGCGATATCTCTTGACTGATATTTATAGAGCGCGGCTGAAGAATTAGGGTTTTTGCCTTTTTTCAGGAAAGTCCTTCTTTATTTGATTTGGTGATTTATATCTTTCTCTTTTCTTCTTTCCTTCCTTATCTGTTAACCACGTGCTCTTGGAAATCCCCAGTCTCTAGATTTGATTTGCATAAATCTGGATTCAGATAGATTTGAAATTAGATTTGGATGAATCTTCGAATATCTTATCTGTTTACTCCGTCGCAGACCAGTCGACTGCCTCTGGAAGTAAGTCGACTGTGTCGAGACTTTAGTATTTTCATGATTCATCAGCCCAGTCGACTTGGTGTGTAAACTTGATTCCCTGTCCAGTCGCCTGTAAGCATGATCAGTCGACTGATCTCCTGCAGTTTCCTGTGTTTCATCCTTGCAATCCTGAATTTGCTTCGTTTTGCTGTTATAGACTGTTTCCTATGGAAAAGAGAAAATAAGAGTTAAATACCACATATAGAGCTTTTAAATGTCTAATTGCACTAAAGTTATTGCTCTAAAATGTGAATAATATTGTGTTCATCAAATACCCCCAAACTTAGATTTTTGCTTGTCCTCAAGCAAACTAGAATTATGAACAAGGGTGTAATAATATCAGCCTTAATCACCAAGAGTTCTTATTATGTGGGCATCGATATAGAAAGGTATAAACAATTTCAGATAAAGTAAAATTAAGCATACCCACTTTCTCTAGTGCAATTGTTTATTCATAACTCCAAACTCAACCATACTTGTCATGCAATTAATTATAGTTATAGTATGTAATTACTCAATCTGTGATTATCCCCTTTTCTCTACTACAAACCGAGTAGCAAACTAGAGAGTTTTTTTTTTTTTTTTTTTTTTTTTTTTTTTTTTTTTTTTAAGTCGCTTCTCCAGAGTTGTCACTTGCCTTTTTACGCGAATGCGAAACATTTGTGATGAATCCACCCGGTTACTCAGCAAGTCACAAACTTTAAAGTGCTTTGCATACTCATATTTCAAGTTGCCGTTTGACGTAAAAGTAAACATTGGTGATGAATACCTCTAGTTACTAAGCAACTCAAAACATTAGAGTAGATTGACTTTATTCAAGTATATATGTATATATATAATTTTATTTTTTTTTATCACTCTATTTACTTAAACTCAATTTAGGACTAGATCTAAAGGGAATAATAACCAGAAAAAGCATCACATTTGTTTATTATGTATAATTGCATGACTCATATAAATTTGTATGGAATTTATGAAACTCAACAATCCTAAAGTAAATAAGTATCCTTCTTCTTACTTTATAAGAATTTGTTTATCCGAAAAAAAAAATTCAAAAAGATGATCAACATAAATAACCCTAATACCCCCAAACTTAGATGGAACATTGTCCTCAATGTTCGAAAGAAAATTTAAAAATAGGCATATGTCACATCTAGTAAGGAGAGAAAAATAAAAATAACTAGAAGAAAAATAACTTGAAAGAAAATAAAGGGAAAGTGTAAATACTCCCCTGAAAAATTGGGTTGCCTCCCAATAAGCGCTGTGTTTTCTGTCTTCAGCTAGACTTGATGAGGTCATGCCATGTATTGAACGGTTTGAAGATTCACATCCTCCTCTTGCGGTTCTATGCTCATCTCTATGTATGGCTTCACTCTATGCCCGTTCACCTTAAATGTTTGATTCTTTTCCTTGCTATGAACCTCCAAAGCACCATGTGGAAAGACTCTCGTGACAGTATATGGCCCATACCATCTTGACATAAGCTTGCCTGGAAAAAGTCTCAATCTTGAGTTGTATATCAATACCTTCTGCCCTTCATAAAACTCCTTCCTTGCTAGCTGTTTGTCATGGTACAACTTGGTTCTTTCCTTGTACAATTTTGCATTTTCATAAGCGTCATGCCTCAACTCTTCAAGCTCATTTAGTTGTAGTCTTCTTTTGTCACCTGCTTGTTTCATATCAAAATTAAACCTTTTGATGGCCCAATATGCTTTGTGCTCCAACTCAACTGGCAAATGACAGGCTTTTCCAAACACCAAACGGTATGGTGACATGCCAATGGGTGTTTTGTATGCGGTTCTATAGGCCCATAATGCATCGTTCAAGCGCAACGACCAATCCTTCCTCCTTGTGTTGACTGTCTTTTCCAAAATGCTTTTGATTTCTCTGTTGCTAATCTCCACCTGTCCACTAGTTTGAGGATGATATAGGGTGCCCACTCTATGTGTGATACCATATTTCTTCATCAAAGAAGCAAATGGAAAGTTATTGAAGTGGCTACCTCCATCACTTATTATTGCTCGAGGTGTACCAAACCTAGTGAAAATGTTTTCCTGCAAAAACTTGACAACGACTTTGTGATCATTAGTTCTTGAGGGAACAGCCTCGACCCATTTAGACACATAATCCACACCAACAAGTATATATAAATAACCAAATGAGTTAGGAAATGGACCCATGAAGTCGATTCCCCAAACATCGAAAAGCTCGATTACTTGGATGTTTTGTAGTGGCATTTGATTTCTAGACGAGATATTCCCTGTCCTTTGGCACTTGTCACAAGTCCTGCAAAAAGAAAAAGCATCTTTGAATACTTTAGGCCAATAAAATCCAGATTGTAATACCTTGAGTGCTGTTCTTTTTGGTCCAAAATGTCCTCCACATGCATATTGGTGGCAATGTTGTAGAATACTCAATTGCTCTTCTTCTGCCACACATCTTCTTATAATTTGATCAGGGCAAAATTTGAACAAATAAGGATCATCCCAGTAGTAGTGCTTGCACATAGCCACCAGTCTCTTTCTTTCCTGACTTGTCATACCTGGAGGGAAAACATGAGCGGTTAGATAATTTACAATGTCAGCAAACCATGGAAAATTTGAGCAGTAAGATACCAGTCGACTGGTCCTGGTACCAGTCGACTGTCCCGAGGATGAATTGATTTCAAAGAGATGTTCATCTGGGAAAGTCTCATTAAGTGGCTGCACAATTCGTTCTTCCTCCTGCAGTAGCCTGGACATGTGATCTGCAACAACATTGTCGCTTCCTTTTTTATCTTTAATCTCAAGATCGAATTCTTGAAGCAACAGCACCCATCTGATCAACCTAGGCTTAGCATCCTTTTTAGCAAACAAATATCTCAAGGCAGCATGGTCAGTAAAAACAATAACTTTAGAACCAATCAAATATGATCTAAACTTCTCTATAGCAAAAATAACAGCTAACATTTCTTTTTCAGTAGTAGAATAATTTAGCTGTGCATCGTTTAAAGTTCGAGAAGCATAGTAAATAACATGAGGTTTCTTATTGATTCGTTGACCTAAAACAGCCCCTAAAGCATAATCACTTGCATCACACATAAGCTCGAAAGGATGGCTCCAATCTGGTGCCATGACAATAGGTGCATAAATGAGAAGGTTTTTCAATGTATTAAAAGCATTTGTGCACTCTTCTGTCCATACAAACTCAACATTTTTAGCCAACAAATCACAAAGGGGTTTGGAGATTTTTGAGAAATCTTTTATAAATCTTCTATAAAACCCTGCATGTCCTAGAAAACTCCTAACACCCTTAACTGTAGTGGGAGGGGGTAGTTTTGATATTATGTCAATTTTTGCTTTGTCTACCTCTATGCCTCTTTTTGACACCACATGTCCCAACACAATACCTTGTTGTACCATGAAATGGCACTTTTCCCAATTCAGCACTAAATTGCATTCTTCACATCTTTTAAGCACAAGCTCAATGAATCTTTCCACCATGTCTGAAAATATACTCATCATGCATCTTTGAAATGTAGCTGGAGCATTGCACAATCCAAAGGGCATCCTCCTGTATGCAAAAGTACCAAAAGGATATGTAAAAGTGGTTTTTTCTTGATCTTCTGGAGCAATAGCAATTTGATTATAGCCACTATAACCATCTAAAAAATAATAATGACTATATCCTGCTAATCTTTCTAACATTTGATCAATAAAAGGAAGAGGGAAGTGATCTTTCCTGGTTTCATTATTCAATTTCCTGTAATCAATGCAAACCCTCCATCCTGTGGTCACTCTAGTAGGAATAAGCTCATTCTCTTCATTTGTCACCACTGTGACTCCACTTTTCTTAGGCACTACATGTATAGGACTTACCCATTTGCTATCTGAGATAGGGTAGATGATGCCAACATCTAGTAGCTTCAGAATCTCTGCTCTTACCACTTCCTTCATGTTCGGGTTAAGCCTTCTCTGTGCCTCCCTGCTTGGTTTTGCATTGTTTTCAAGGAGTATTCTACGCATGCATTTGGATGGACTTATTCCCTTGATATCTGCAATGGTCCATCCTATTACACTCTTGTGTTCTCGTAGTACCCTTAGCAGCTTATCTTCTTCCTGTGCACTCAGGTTCGCAGCAATTATCACTGGTAGCGTCTGGTTTTCACCCAAATATGCGTGCTTCAAATGATCGGGCAGCTGCTTAAGCTCTGGGTCTGTAAGTCTTGGTGCAGTCGACTGGTCTCTGGTAGTAGTCTGGACAGTCGACTGATCCCCTTCACCAGTCGACTTGTCCAGTGCACCAGTCGACTTACCTGCAGAAACAAAAAGTTCATCAGTCACCAATTGTTCAAATGCTGGTGCAAACTTACCTGAGTGTGACTGTGAAGTGTCAAGGTAATGTATTGTCTCCGCAATCTCCCAGTCATCAGATTCCTGTTCATTATTAGATAAAGTTAGAGATTGTGTAATTATGGCCTGTAATGGTTCAACGCTATGTACCTGAAATGTTTGATCAACAATATCCTGCACCACATCAACATTATAGCATTCATGATCATCATGTGGAGATTTTAGTGTATCAAACATTTTAAATTCAACCTTCTCTCCATTTATTTTCATGCTTATGGTACCCTTTTTAACACAAATTTTTATATCAGCCGTACTCATAAAGGGCCTACCTAAAATGATTGGTAGAGAAGATGGCATTGAAGATTCCTCCATGTCTAACACAACAAAATCAGCAGGCAAAATGAAATCGTTTACCTGAACTAGGACATCTTCCAAAATACCTCTAGGTCTTTTGATACTGCGATCTGCCAATTGCAACGTGATGGATGTTGGTTGGAGTTCCCCCAATCCTAACTTTTCATAGATAGTGTATGGGAGAAGATTGATGCTTGCCCCCAAATCTAGTAGTGCTTTCTCAAAGAAGTGCTCTCCGATCCTACAAGGAATAGTAAAACTACCTGGGTCTTTTAATTTGGGGGGCAGTTTTCTTAGTAAGACAGCGCTTACTTCTTCTGTCAAGGCCACATCCTCCCTAACCTGAAATGTTCTTTTGTGAGTACAACATTCTTTCAGAAATTTAGCATACGAAGGAATTTGTTTAATAGCATCAAGTAGGGGGATATTAATTTCTACCTTTCTGAGAGTTTCAAAGATGTCAAATAAGTGTTGATCTTTCTTTTGTTTGACTAACCTTTGAGGGAATGGTGGCAAAACTGTTCTTTCTTTTTCACTTACCTTGTTGGAACCCACAATTTTTTATGGTTGTTCCTCTTTTTCTTCGGTGTGTGTTCCAACTTTGTTGTCAATTATCTTACCACTTCTTAATGTTGTGACTGCCTTGAGCTGTTCTTGGCCTCCAGGGTTTGGTATAGTTTGTGATGGAAGTTCTCCTGCCTTTCGCTCGCTTAATTCTTTAGCAATTTGGCCAATTTGTGTCTCCAACTTCTGAATTGCTTGCCCTTGTTGGTTGCTTGTTTGATGTTGTTGTTGGAGCAATTGAAGAACGGTGGATTCAAAATCCAACTTCTTCTGTTCTTGTACTGGCCTATCCATCCCACTTCCCATTTGGAAGTTCCGTGTATGTCCTTGTGTGAATTGAGTCCCTTGATTATTCTGATTATTGCTCCATGAGAAGTTTGGATGGTTCCTCCACCCTGGGTTGTATGTGTTCGAGAATGGGTTGTTCTTTGGTGGAAAAACTCCTCGACCTACATAGTTTGCATGCTCCTGATCTGTGAAAGAAGACATAGGACAAGTATCAGTGGTATGATCTACATGAGAACAAATTGCACAAATTTCATTTGTTTGATTTTTAACTCCACCCATCATAGACATTGCATTAACAAGCATATCAATTTTCTTATTCATGTTTACCATTTCCAATTGATTGTTATTGCTACTAGAAATTTCATAAACTCCCTGTTTTTTCGAAGGGCCCCTCCTTGTTGAGAATTGTTGTGAATTCTCGCTGAGTTCTTCAAATAGTTCTATAGCCTCTTCGCCGCTTTTCCTCATCAAGATCCCGTTGCAAGCTGAATCCACAATTGCCTTATTAGTATCATTTAAACCTTCATAAAAAGCTTGTACCTGATCGTCTTTAGGCATGTTGTGTGTTGGACACTTGAGAAGTTTGTTCTTGAAATCCTTCCAGGCTTCGAAAAATAAGTCTCCATCCTTTTGTTAGAAGAGTTGAATCTCCCTTTTTAGTTGTTTGGTCTTTTGGGCTGGAAAGAATTCTTTTAAGAACTTTGTCGCCAATTGCTCCCATGAGTTTATTGATCCTGGTTCCAAAGAATTATACCATAGTTTAGCATTAAGTTTTAAGGAAAAAGGAAACAATATTAACCTGATTTGTTCAGGGGTAAGCCCTTAGACGCTTTGTGTCCTGCAATGATCGAAAAAATCTTGTAAATGAAGATGGGGCTCTTCATCAGGTCTGCCACTGAAATGGGGAACCATACTAAGTAACTGAGGAGATAGATGCATGTTCCCTGTGACATTTGGTTGATACGCAATGCAGGAGGGTTGTTCAATGTTCTTAGGCGTAAATTTATCCTGCATTGGTATGCGATTGGGTGTTTCTTCTGCCATGATTTCTTGTGACTGGGGTCTCTGAGCAGTCGACTGGGTTCGTGCAGCAGTCGACTGGTTGGTCGCAATCAGTCGACCTAACCTGTGCAAGGTGCGTTCTGTTTCTGCGTCAATTGGTAGTAGCTCTGGACGAAGTGATCTCCTTCCGTGCATCCACCAAAATCCTGTAACCTAAAAGAAAAACTTATTAATAAACTAAAAGAAAGAAAATAAAAACTTCCTACTGATCTGTAAGTTAAAATACTAGACAATCCCCGGCAGCGGCGCTAAGAACTTGTTGTGCAAATCTAGGTACCTAAATATATAGATAAAACTAGACACAAATTATAAACCTCGCAAGTGCACGAATCGTTAGAAAAGCGTAGCAATAGCAAGGGTCGATCCCACAGAGATTGTAGACTTTAACTTACTAATCAATAAAAAGAATAAAAATCATAAAGAGTTGTTTGGAAGTCTAAAAGAAATAAAAAGATTAAAACTAAATTAAGGAATGTTGAATCACAAATATTTATGAAGTAGTTGGGTTTAGATCTCCACCTATAGTTAGTAATGCTAAGTCACCTTCTGAATTTCTTCTTATTACTTATGTTTGTTCACTTTAAGGGCATGGTATCTACTCCTTAAAGTACTGTTTTTCTAGGCCAAGAATTAGGCATGGTATCTACTCTAATTCGTTTCTTTCATTAAGTCCTTAGCATGGTATCTACTAAGTTGTATTTAAGGAAAACATAAGATCAGTGGAAACGAACAAACACTCAAGGCTCTAGAAATTGGTATCAGATCTAGATCCCTTAAGTTGATTGAACCAGGAACCCCTAAAGATTTCTTTGTTACAATTACGGGCACGAGATACGGGTCGTCTCAATATGCTCATATAACAGATTCAGATGAATGGTAACACAAACTTGATATTCTCAAGCTCTGTTTGTCAGTCGACTGGCTCTCACCTCAGTCGACTGCTCTCAGGCTTCGAGAACAAGTTTGGTTATCACAAACCTATGTCAATTCAATCAGATTCAATCAATAAGTAAAATAGAAGAATTCAGGAGAACATAGCACTACATAACTACGGCTTCAATCTACCCAACTATGAAATTTAGTTCCACATAATAATAGTTTTATTAATCAACAAATTCGAATACATGATCAACATTAAAAACTAAAGAGAAGAGAAATAAACTAATGGAGTCCGGCAATAAGGTCGACTGGCTGTCACACAGTCGACTGCCTTCGAATACTGGATCTTCTCTCTCCTTCTTCGATGCTGATAGAATGATGCCTCTTGTTGATTTGACTTGATGGTTTGCAACTCTATGATTCGGTGGTGGATGATGGGGAGATGACGAGAGTCGAGCGAGCGGGCCTGCGATATCTCTTGACTGATATTTATAGAGCGCGGCTGAAGAATTAGGGTTTTGCCTTTTTTCAGGAAAGTCCTTCTTTATTTGATTTGGTGATTTATATCTTTCTCTTTTCTTCTTTCCTTCCTTATCTGTTAACCACGTGCTCTTGGAAATCCCCAGTCTCTAGATTTGATTTGCATAAATCTGGATTCAGATAGATTTGAAATTAGATTTGGATGAATCTTCGAATATCTTATCTGTTTACTCCGCCGCAGACCAGTCGACTGCCTCTGGATGTAAGTCGACTGTGTCGAGACTTTAGTATTTTCATGATTCATCAGCCCAGTCGACTTGGTGTGTAAACTTGATTCCCTGTCCAGTCGCCTGTAAGCATGATCAGTCGACTGATCTCCTGCAGTTTCCTGTGTTTCATCCTTGCAATCCTGAATTTGCTTCGTTTTGCTGTTATAGACTGTTTCCTATGGAAAAGAGAAAATAAGAGTTAAATACCACATATAGAGCTTTTAAATGTCTAATTGCACTAAAGTTATTGCTCTAAAATGTGAATAATATTGTGTTCATCACTAGCCGTTGTCATTTTGGGAGGAGGATGAACTATCCCATCTTTCTCAACTGCCATGAGGATGGCAGACACACTTGTGTTCAAAGGAGGAAAAAGCTCGAAGCGGGGTGTTGGATGAGAAGGGCATTGGCTTGCACCGTTTCTGAGGAACTTCTTGGGTGTTTCCTCGCTAGTGTTCTTTCGTTTGTTGCCAGAAAGTGACTCTTTCTTGACTTGTGGGTTGAGTGCTTCCTCGACTTTGATGTACTTTTCACTCATTTCCAGGAGCTCAGTGAAATCTCGAGGTGGCCTCTTGGCGAGGGATGCTTTTAGTTCTTTGTGCATGAAGTTGTGACGGAAAGCTGCAGCCGTCACTTAAGAGTCCAAGGAGGAAATCAACCTTGCTTCTGCTGTAAAGCATTTGACGAAGTCTTATAGCAGTTCTCCATCTCTTTGCTTCAGTTCTAAGACGGAGAAACTTGTTTTTTCAGCCATTCGGCTAGTAATGAAGTGCACAATGAAAAGCTCCTCGAGCCGATCGAAAGAGAATATAGATTCTGGAGTTAGGCGCGAATACCATTCCCTTGCTGATCCTTTCAGTGTGGCGGGAAAAGTTTGGCACATGAGTGCATCGGCAGTGTTATAGACCATCATGAATGTTTTGAAGCTCTCTATGTAGTCTGTTCGGGTCTGATTTTCCATTGTAGGACTCAAATTGAGGAGCCTTGAAGCCCTTTGGGATGGGTGCATCGAGGATGGCTTTGCTGAAAGGAGGTCAACTAGGTGGTAGGCCCCACTGGAGCAGTTTCTTTCATTCTTCATCTTTCTTTCATTCTTCATCTAATCTAGATGATTCTCTACCTCTTGGATACGGTGAAGGACTTTGTCGTCCTTCCTCTGGGATCCAGTTGAGTCGGAGGATTCTTCGTTTGGGGGGGGGGGGGGTGGCCCAGATCTTGACTTTCTTGGATATCATGGAGAATGTTGTCGAGCTTGAACTTATCCAATTCGGCTCTAGTGACTGAGGCATTTTTCCCTTTGTTATACACAAGAAGCTTTCGACTCTCATGAGTCGGGCTCCTTATTGTGGTGTGCCCCCTGTGTGAGGATGATCACCTTGATCTCTGTCTAGGAAAATTGGTTCCTAGTTTGCTTGATGTCCCGAGCGGGAGGCCTCAGATCGGGCGCGCTTCTCGTCCAATTGGATTTGTAGATCGGTTTCTTGTTGCCTGGCACTGAGGATATGGTAGAGATCTCTAGACCCCCTCGGGCGTCGCGGGGCCATTGAATCTGTTGAAGATTTATGGATTTAGATACGATCGTGCTGAGGATGTTGTTCATGACGGTTTTGTCAGGAGCCCCCCGGTGCCTCTCCGTTGGGAGGAGCTTGACTAGGCTGCCGGGGTGACTGTTGAGGAGGAATCGGATCTTCTATAGGAGGAGCTGGTTGATGAAGGGATTTGGTGTGACGGCTTGAGGCCTGCCCCTCTGTATCATAGTCTTGGTGGCATGGCGGAAAGTCTAACTTGTGTAGTTTTTCACAGACGGTGCCAATCTGTTACTGCTTATTTTAGTGTGGGAGCAAACAAATAGTGAGTTAATAATTGATGAAAACTATTAAAAATATGACCTTTGACCTTGGCCATGAAATGCATTTAGAGCTCCTGAGATTGAATCTGGATCGTTGATTGACCACCGTGATCTGAATCCGACGGTTGCTAATGCGGCCGATGGGCCTGCAAAAAGCCTGAAACACTAGGGGGGTGGCCCCGGCGATAGACCCTCTGACGCTCAAGTTAGAACCAGAATGAGAAAGAGAGTATGAGAGAGAAACTGACGTATTATTGATTACCTACTGACTGTAGAGAGGGAGGGGTATTTATAGACCTGAGAAACATATAAAGAGATCGATTTAGATCCGTTGGATCGATTTGATTTTCTTATCGCTTTTATGTCTCTCCCCCTCAAGAGATAAGTTCTCATGTAAGGGGATAAGAGATTTGACTCATAGCCTTCATGGGCTGGGTGTCTCTACTAGTGGGCCTAGTCTGTCACTTTTATGAACTTGTAAGAAACCCATGTCTTGGAGAAGGCCCGGACATGTTAAAAAGGCTCGTTATGGTTAATCTGCATGTAGAAGCTTTAAGATGTGTGCTGGAATCGTACGACCTTGATTTGCTGCGATTTTTACCATCATCATATGTCATGGCTAAGCATGCACAATCTACTAAAATATTAAAAGATAGTGAGAATACCCACCTCGAAAGAGACCTAATGGTTGAACCCCTTAGTAAAATGCTCCAAAAAGCTCCACAAAAGCAAATCCCGCAAGCCTCCGTGCAAAATCCTGAAAGCCATAAACATTAACTCCTCTCTCTTGACTGTCTTTTTTTTTATTATTTATTTTTGTGTTCATTTGGTGTTAGAATCTGGGCTATTTATATGGGTAATTAGGAGGTAATTTTAGCAACTAACTATCGACTAATCCACTCACACACCCACTCACACCCCACTCTCCCACTCATGAATACTAAGTCAAACACAGGGGCAGTCGGTTCTTGAAAGAGTATACATTGCACGTGTCCACGTGTGCACGTGTTTTGTACACTTTTCATTTTACTCATATATTTTCATTTTATTTCATTTTAAACCCTATTTTTTAATAAACAATTATATATATATATATATATATATATATATATTTAAATTTAGTATAATTTGCATAAATTAATCTTAATAAAATTTTAGTGCACAACTTTTGTGAAAAAATAACGTAATTGCACGTGTATAAGAGGAAAAGCACGTGCAAATCACGTGTAGCAAAAAATATTTAAAAAGAAATATTTCACGTAAAACAAGTTTAAACTAAAAAATAAAAATAAACATACACACTTCATAAATTCTTGTTTTGAAAAATGATACAACCAACACATGCACTGCAAATACGTACATCGCACGTATCAATACAAATTAAATTCGAGAGAACAAAAACATTCATAAACAATCAAAATACAAAATATGTAAAATATTTATGTTAATAATGTATAGGATATTACATGTAAGGATAAAATATACGTAATTAACACGTGCATGGAAAGCACGTGCAATCAGCGTAAAAAACACAAATTAAGATTAATAATTGAGTTAGCTCATAATAGGATAAAAATAAATTTTGAGATGACGGAAAGTGTATATTTAATAGAATTACAAAAATACGTAGTATATTTATATTAAAATACGTTAGGGATATTACTCGTAACGGCACAAAATACATGTGCATAACACACGGGGGGATAAATTGTCATAACTCAATTTTGCCGGGTGTTACAGGTTTGATTGGTTGTAAAAAAATATAAAGAGAGGGGGAAACATTGTAGCGAAAGCAATTTCTTTGAGTTGAATTCTATAAATAGCTTTGGTTGAATATACATTTCCTGTAACAGGAATAATTTTTCATGAAAGATTAGATTTGTTTGAGTTGTAAGAATACTATAGCAAAAATAATTTGAAACAGTTTTTTGTTAACTTTTTTTTTACATGTAATTAATCTTCATTAATTATTGCTTAATCTTAAACTAAATGAGTAGGGCTAAATCTAAAATTAATAATGGATAATTCATAATCTAATTAGGCATTAATTTCAACTAATTAGGCATTAATCTCAATTAAACTTGGGGCTTAATCATAATCTCCTACAACTCAGCATTAATCTAATCTAATCCCTAATCTAATCTTAATTAAATCTAATCACATCTAATTAGGCAAATCGAATCTAATCTAATCCCTGATATAATTTTAATTTAATTTTAACCGGAAGTGAAGGGAGGATGCGGTAGATGTAGAAGGGGCTTAATAGTTCCACATTGGCTGTGGATAGAGCGAGAGAGTTGTTTAAATAGTATTTTGTTGATGAGAGAGAGAGAGAGAGAGAGAGAGAGAGAGAGAGAGATGCATAAATTGTGCATGGACGTGGTCTTAGTGCATCCACAGTCGTTCGCTTATTTGCCAAACATGAAACATCATGTTTCGTCTTAATTATTTAATTATTATTTTAATTCATCGAACGAAACATGATGTTTCGTCTGAAGTAAAAAAAAAAAAAAAAACCAAAAAAAATAACCGGTTAAATGAATTTAAGCGTGGGAATGAACATGATGTTTCGTTCCAAGTCCCAATCCAATTTTTTAAAAAAAAATTATTTAAAAAATTAATTTTGTAAATTAAATTTTTTTTTTTGCAATTATCTAAATTGATTTTGCAAATTTTTAAATTGTTTTTGCAAATATTTTTTACAAACTATTTTTTAAAATTGTTTTTGCAATTTTTTTTTTGCAAAAAAAACTTCCGCAAATTCCGGACGAATCATCATGTATCGTCCGGTTTTGTGATTTTTTTGCACATTTTGTAAAATTTTAAATTGTTTTTGCAAATTTTTAAATTTATTTTGCAAATTTTTAAATTGTTTTTGAAAATATTATTTACAAACTAGTTTTAAAAATTGTTTTTGCAAATTTTTTTTGAAAAAAAAACTTCTTTCCTTTTGGGACGAAACATCATGTTTCGTCCCGTATTTTTTATTAATATTTTATCAGTATAAATTATTTTTAAAAATTATTTGCCATTTTTTCCATTTTTTTTACTGTAGCTCACACAGTCGTGAGCTATTTTGCCAATTTTTGACAAATCGTCTACAGTAGAAAGGGGAAAATAGCATTCCATATAGCAAAATGCATATTATAGCAAACGAAACATGAAACATCATGTTTCGTCTGAATTATTTAATTATTATTTTAATTCATCGAATGAAACATGATGTTTCGTCCGAAGTAAAAAAAAAAAAAAAAAAAAAAACCAAATAAATTAACCGGTTAAATGAATTTAAGCGTGGGAATGAACATGATGTTTCATCCCAAGTGAGACCCAATCCAATTTTTTTAAATAAATTTATTTAAAAAATTAATTTTGTAAATTTAAATTTTTTTTTTTGCAATTATCTAAATTGATTTTGCAAATTTTTAAATTGTTCTTGCAAATATTTTTTACAAACTATTTTTTAAAATTGTTTTTGCAATTTTTTTTTGCAAAAAAAACTTCCGCAAATTCCGGACGAATCATCATGTATCGTCCGGTTTTGTGATTTTTTTGTACATTTTGTAAAATTTTAAATTGTTTTTGCAAATTTTTAAATTTATTTTGCAAATAAAAAACTTCTTTCTTTTTGGGACGAAACATCATGTTTCGTCCCGTATTTTTTATTAATATTTTATCAGTATAAATTATTTTTAAAAATTATTTGCCATTTTTTCCATTTTTTTTTACTGTAGCTTACACAGTCGTGAGCTATTTTGCCAATTTTTGACAAATCGTCTACAGTAGAAAGGGAAAAATAGCATTCCATATAGCAAAATGCATATTATAGCAAACGAAACATGAAACATCATGTTTCGTCTGAATTATTTAATTATTATTTTAATTCATCGAACGAAACATGATGTTTCATGTTTCGTCCGAAGTAAAAAAAAAAAAAAACCAAATAAAATAACCGGTTAAATGAATTTAAGCGTGGGAATGAACATGATGTTTCGTCCCAAGTGAGACGAAACATCATGTTTCGTCCCAATCCAATTTTTTAAAAAAATTTTATTTAAAAAATTAATTTTGTAAATTAAATTTTTTTTTTTGCAATTATCTAAATTGATTTTGCAAATATTTAAATTGTTTTTGCAAATATTTTTTACAAACTATTTTTTAAAATTGTTTTTGCAATTTTTTTTTTGCAAAAAAAACTTCGCAAATTCTGGACGAATCATCATGTATCGTCCGGTTTTGTGATTTTTTTGCACATTTTGTAAAATTTTAAATTGTTTTTGCAAATTTTTAATTTTACTTTGCAAATTTTAAAATTGTTTTTGCAAATATTATTTACAAACTAGTTTTAAAAATTGTTTTTGCAATTTTTTTTTGAAAAAAAAAACTTCTTTCTTTTTGGGACGAAACATCATGTTTCGTCCCGTATTTTTTATTAATATTTTATCAGTATAAATTATTTTTAAAAATTATTTGCCATTTTTTTCTTTTTTTTTACTGTAGCTCACACAGTCGTGAGCTATTTTGCCAATTTTTGATAAATCGTCTACAGTAGAAAGGGAAAAATAGCATTCCATGTAGCAAAATGCAAATTATAGCAAACGAAACATGTTTGAAACATCATGTTTCGTCTGAATTATTTAATTATTATTCTAATTCATCGGACGAAACATCATGTTTCCTCCGAAGTAAAAAAAAAATTAAAAACCAAATAAAATAACCGGTTAAATGAATTTAAGCGTGGGAATGAACATGATGTTTCGTCCCAAGTGAGACGAAACATCATGTTTCGTCCCAATCCAATTTTTTTAAAAAAGTTTATTTAAAAAATTAATTTTGTAAATTAATTTTTTTTTTTTTTGCAATTATCTAAATTGATTTTGCAAATTTTTAAATTATTTTTGCAAATATTTTTACAAACTATTTTTTTAAATTGTTTTTGCAATTTTTTTTTGCAAAAAAAACTTCCGCAAATTCCGGATGAATCATCATGTATCGTCCGGTTTTGTGATTTTTTTGCACATTTTGTAAAATTTTAAATTGTTTTCGCAAATTTTTAAATTTATTTTGCAAATTTTTAAATTGTTTTTGCAAATATTATTTACAAACTAGTTTTAAAAATTGTTTTTGCAAAATTTTTTTGCAAAAAAAACTTCTTCCCTTTTGGGACGAAACATCGTGTTTCGTCCTGTATTTTTTATTAATATTTTATCAGTATAAATTATTTTTTAAATTACAGACGAAACATGATGTTCCGTCTGTTTCTTTTTTAACAACCTTATGCATTTTTTTGCCATTCGACGACTGCAGCGTTTCATCGAAATGGATGGACAAAATATGAATTTTGCCATTTTTTACATTGAATGACCGTGGATGCTCTTACAAGTGTTTTGGAGCATCTACACTCGTTTTTGCCAAATTTGACAACTAGGCAAAATGAGAAATAAAAAAATTGTTGTTCGTTTACACCGGTTAAAAGAAATTAAAAAGCAAAAACAAAAATTAAATGTCACAAGGAACGGTCCGAAAACAAAAATGTGTTAAACGGGACAACTTGTTCCGTCCGAAGTGGGTTATTTTTAAAAAAAATTTAAATAGGACGGAACATGTTCTTTCGTACAATAGTTTTTTTAACAAAATATTAAAAAATTCTAGGACGAAGCATGTTGAACCGTCCGAGAGAATTAAAAAAAAACAAAAATTAAATGTCACAAGGAACGGGTCCGAAAACAAAAATGTGTTAAACGGGACAACTTGTTCCGTCTGAAGTGGGTTATTTTTTTTTAAAATTTAAATAGGACGGAACATGTTCTTTCGTACAATACTTTTTTTAACAAAATATTAAAAATTCTAGGACGAAGCAGGTTGAACCGTCAGAGAGAATTAAAAAAAAGGGGACGGAACAACCCCTATAATTGAAGAATTCTGAAAAACATTCTCAAATATGAGAATGCAGTGTTTCAAAATTCTCAAAATTTGGCAAAATGATAAAGGACTGTTGCTCTAATTTTGCCAAATTTGGTGAATCTTGACAAAATAGCAAACGCGTGCGGATGATCTTAGGGGCCAAAAATAATGAAATGAAATCATGCTAAAAGTACAAATCTGTGCATTACTTTAGCCACAATAATGAAATTTGTGCATTTGCATTACTCTAGCCACAATAATGAAATTTGTGCATTTGCATTACTCTAGCCACAATAATGAAATTTGTGCATGTGCATTATTGTAGCCGCAGTAATGTGCAAAAGAAAACTCTTACAACTCCAAACGCAGCCAACCAAAGCTAGCTACCGTAATGCACACTTGGATTTATTTGTTTGGAGCACATTTTCTGGGATCCAAACCACACCTAAAACTATGTCCAAACAAACAATTTTTGTAAAACTCATTTAAAAAACTTCTTTTTCAAATAATAATCTTCTACAGTGGGTAACCAATCAAACCACAGGTACCCATGAAAGTTCAAGTGAATTTCCAACGAAACTACCCATGCTAATTATGATTGCACGTCATGGTGACTTAAAATACACTACAAAATGCACGGACTATAGCGGCGCTTTTACACGGCTATATCAGCAATTTTTAGCGCCGTTATAGCACATAGCAGGCATTTCTAAAATCGCCGCTAAAAGCGCCGTTAGAACGTGCGTCGTTATAGCCATGTAGGCTATCACGACGTTTTATGTCGCTGCCGCTATAGATGCTAATTTATAACGGTGTTTCTAAAATGCCGGCATAGGTCCATTCTCTTTAATTTGTTTTGTAAAAAATGGACTAGCTATAGCGGCGTGTCAAAAATGCCGTGGTAGATGAAAATTCCAAAAAAAAATTAACCTATAGCGGTGCTTTTTGAAGCACCGCAATAGAGTTATTTTTTTTTGAAAATTCTGGTATCTATGCCGGCGTTGTAGGGTAAACGCCGGGATAAGTTTCTTTTTTTTGTTGAGATTTTATTATAGAATTTCAAATTAAAAAACCTGTAATTAATCGCATATTACAAATACCAATAGTCATATTAAATTTAAATGCTTAAATCTTAAAATCAATAATAACATCATAATCAACAACCAAAAGTCACATATCAAAAAAAATAATAACCGAATAGAAATTTTTTTTAGAAGAAATATCATAAGTTCATGTATTTCACAATTAAAAAAAGATACAATATTTGATGTTACAGATGACTCAAGCATACAGCTTGATATTTCGCTTGCAGTCCAATATGCGGCCTGAAAATAAAAGAATCCACTTCTTCAATCACTACAACCTGCACAAGAAAAGAAGCAAACAACAGATCTAACAAGCTTAAAGATCCACTTCTCCACTTGTGGAGTACAACAGCTGAAAAGTAAAGAAGCATTTCCGGAAGCATCTAGCACTAACCTGCTATGAAGTATTATGAGGGACTATAGATGATTATTTCAGGATTCAACATCGAGAAATATATAACCAAAACCAGGATAAACTAGACTAACAAATTCTTTTTTTATTTTCCTTTCCCTTTTTCGGAATTTTTTTACCAACTGATGAGGCTCTGTTTCTGTTACTAATGCATATCATAGCATATACATTTATCTGTTTGGACTTGTCAACTTTTACCATTGTTCATATCTAATCTAATAATATCATATATGGTTCTGTTTGGATGTTTCAAATTTACCATTGTTATATCTAATCTCATATTCTAAACCAGAGAGAAAGCAAATATCCATACATACGAAAGATTGAAAGTATGGACTTATTTGGTTATTAATACCGATTTACATTCCTAGTGTTGATGATACAATCAATCAAGTAACAGTTCCGATGATTGAATTAAGGCAAGGGTAAGGATTCAAGACCTTGAATGATGGTGGGGAACCAAAACATTAAACTTGTTTTCTAGAAATTTCTTATGAGGCTAAAATCAATGAAAGCTTGGATCGAATAAACCAAAAGCAAATATATATTCGTTAAACAGATGATAATTCGTTAAACAGTATACTGTGACTTATGCACAGAAGAAGCCATTCCTTGCGTATATGAAGAACAAAAGCAAATATATATCATTTTTGATAGAATGGAATAAATGGCTTTTCTGGATGTATTGGATGTATGCTTGAATTCTCAGATAACAAAACAGTACACAGGAACATAGTAGCTAGATAAATGCTGGAGTTACAGACTATCAACAATAGAAAAACGATATGGGTAAAAGAATTTTACCTGTGCATGGTCGGTAATCCCTCCTGTTGCAAACTTATCGTCAGCTTTCACCCAGTCGTGAGTGTCAACATACTTGAAGTCCTTCATTACTGGCAATGATTTGAAAGAAATTTAGACAATATTCTTGATATGGCTAAAAAGGGGTTAAATCGGAACCGTTCAAATCAGGGACGAATCTTAAAGCCTAGGGGTAAAATGGTAATTTTCACCTACCAATGGGTCTGAAGCAGGTACTGGTTCTCCTCCCCAAAGATCCATTAACCAGCGAACGGATCCACCTCAACTGGGTGCGGGTTTTCAACCCGCATTAAACCCGGTCCACCAGGATAGAATTAGGATTTATGATTAATACTAATCAACGGCCTTGATTCACATCTATCTTTTCACCAGGGGATTAGGGATTACATTCCTTATCTAACCACAGGGATTACATTCCTAATCTGACCCCCAACGACGCCTATAAATACCCCCATCCATCTCCATTAAGAGGTAATCAATTTTTTGCCAGTTTTACGCTTTTTTATAATCACTTCTGATTACTGACTTGAGCGTCGGAGGGTACGTCTCCGGGATCAATCCCGGTGTCTCGCACTTTTTGCAGGTGAACGGCGGGAGTCAACGGTCGAACTCCAGCGGAACAGGTAACAGGTTTGCTATTCAAAGGTTTCCAAGAATCCACAAATACTATCTGTTTACCCCACACTAGATTCAGCGGCAACAGATTGGCGCCGTCTGTGGGAAACAACGAATAGCAGCCTCCCCTCTTCCTGTTGGTCAGACCTTTTCCAGCCATGCCTCCTAGGAAAGAAAGATCCAGAGGGTCCAACCGTGGACCCAACCCCGATCAGCAACAGGAAGTCCCCATTCAACCCGCCCAGCAGCAGGGGCAACTTCCGCCTCAAGCCGAGGACCCTTTCCAACAGGACCTTCCTCCTCCTCAGAATCAACAACCTCCTAAGGGCCCCCCCGGTCCTCAAAATGCCGGAGCAGGGGTCTCCCGTCCCAACCCACAGAAACAACCTCTTCATCAGGACCACGTCTCCATCCACAATGCCTCTTCGGATTCTATGGCCTCCCACAATCCCCGAGCTTCCGACCTTCGCAACACCATCCTGAATCTGCAGAAGGATGAGGATCTTCGCCGCCATCTGGAAGAAAAGCGGGCCCGAGAGGGAACCTCCCGCCAACAACGTCTGGATGAGCGATCTCCTCACCGCCTGAGACAACAGAAGGTCCCCTACCCGAAGGGGTCGGAGAGAGTCCCCCGAGCATCACAGGAGAAGACCCCATTCTCCTGCCGGTCGGCACCATCCAAGGAACGATGAGGCACCCATCACTCGTGCCGAGTTCGAGCAATTCCAAGCAACCATTCTGCAAGCTCTCAATCTCCATCCCAATAACACCAATGCTCCAAAGAATCCCACTCCTCCTTCGGTCCGAAGTCCTCGCCGACGGTCCCTAACTCCTCCCCCAGCTCCTAGCAACCCCCGGCACATGCCAAGTCCTCGCCGCTCCAGGAGCTACCGTCGTCGTAGCCCCCGCTCTACCTCGTACGAAGACGAGTCTAGAGGCTCGGTTGATTACCGTCGAAGGGATGACGCTGTCTACCGCCGTCTCCACGAAATGGAGAGGCGCTTGGGTCAGTTAGACCGAGAAGAAGAGCTTAGAGGAAGGACCCTTCGCCCTAGTCAACCTCCTTTTTCCCGGACCATAATGGAGGTCCCCCGTACCAATTGGCTTTAAACCTCCTCAATTCGAGACTTATTCCGGGGAGACTGACCCCGTCGATCACATCGAAAGCTTCAAGACCCTCATGCTCATCCATCAAGCTTCCGATGCTCTGCTATGCAAGACCTTCCCCGCAACTCTCAAGGGTCCGGCTCGAGAATGGTACTCTCGCCTCGCCCCATCCTCAATATTCTCCTTCGAGCAATTTGAGACCTTCTTCGTCAGCCACTTCGTGAGTAGCCGCCGAACTGAGAAGACCAGCATTTCGCTACTCTACCTCAACCAGAAGAAGGGTGAGAAGCTAAGAGACTATGTGAAAAGGTTCACAGCGGAAGCCAGGTCCATAGCATCCCTCGACCAGTCAGGTCGCTGCAGCAGCATTCCAATCCAATGTCCTCAACTCTAGCCTCCGCTCCTCCCTCGCCAAGAAGCCCCCATAGAACTTCTCTGACCTCCTCCTCTGGAGCGAAAAGTATATTCGGGTCGAGGAAGCTGAGCACCGCCCCAACTTGGAGGAGTCTTCCTCCGGGTCTAAGAGAAAGGGAACAGAAGAGGAAGGGGCCAAGAAGCTCCAGAAGGATAATGGCGGCCAGCGCCGACCTCCTCCCAGATTTGAAAAGTTTACTCCTCTCACTACCAATGTCTCCACCATTCTGATGGAAGTTGAGAATGAGGGGGTCATACCTCCTGCTCCGAGGATGAACACCCCATCCAAGAAGAGGAACAAGGAGAAGTGGTGCCGCTACCACCGGAATCATGGCCACGATACTAACGACTGTCGGGCGCTGAAGAACGAGATAGAGGCCCTCATCCAGAGGGGGCAGTTGGCCAAATTTGTGAGAACAAATGATCGAACCGATCGCTCCCCTCCCCCGCCTCGGGGGGCTAACAAGCGTCCCGTACGCGATGAAACACCCGAATTCGAAGAGGAACGTGTCCTACACCTCATTCATGAGGGGCTCCTCTAACTCCTCTCGAAAGGCATTTATAAGGGAAGTCAGTTCAGTTCACACCACACCTCATCCTAAAGGCCTCGGAGTGCCCGTCACGTTCTCAGACAAAGACCTTGAGGGTGTCCGAACCCCCCATTGTGACGCACTCGTCATCAATCTCCACATGGAGAACTTTAAAGTGGAGAGGATCCTGGTGGACAATGGGAGCTCCGTTAACATCCTCTTTCTCGCCGCCTTCAAAGGCTTCAAACTATCCCTGAGACAGACTCAAACCCGCCGGCTACACGCTCCATGGGTTCACGGGAGTGCCAGTGACTATTGAAGGGGTGATCACCCTCGATGTAACCGCTGGCAAAACTCCTACTACCCGAATGGAGTCGATGGACTTTATGGCCGTGGATGTCCCCACAGCTTATAATGTCATTTTGGGTCGGCCCGGCCTAGCTGTCCTTGAAGCTGTCCCTTTCGCCTATCACCTCAAGATGAAATTCCCCATCCGGGAAGGAGTAGGGAAAGTAAAAGGCAATCAGGAAATGGCCCGCAAGTGCTACATAACCTTGACTGGGGGTCCAGTCCTCTCCCTCGAAACTTTAGAGATCCCCCAGCAGAGTGTCCGACCAACGTCCGAAGACCTCGAAGGCAGAGAAATCCCAAGAATTTGGAATGCCGACCATCTTTTGAAATACCAAGAAAGCACCCCAGCACCTCTCTAAGTATTCTGGGATGTCGAACCATTCCTCTCCTTTCCCTTGTATTTTTCCTCTTCATTTTTCATATGTAATAACGGCTCGCAACTCAGAAGCAGCCGACTAGTAGTCTTCAATAAAGTTTTTTCATATTTTGTTTATACAAATGCTTATATCTCTCTGCTCTTTGCTCATCACCTTAACGATTGTTCGGAGTCCAACACTTGGCTCGATTCTACTTCGCAAGCTCGCTCTTAAGCGAGCTAGAAGTAGTTCGCCATTCAGAACTGCTCCCACAACCGTTGAACAATTCTAACGATGGTTCAGAGTCCAACACTTGGCTCAATTCTACTTCGTAAGCTCGCTCTTAAGCGAGCTAGAAGTAGTTCGCCATTCAGAACTGCTCCCACAACCGTTGAACAACTCTAACGATGGTTCGGAGTCCAACACTTGGCTCGATTCTACTTCGCAAGCTCGCTCTTAAGCGAGCTAGAAGTAGTTCGCCATTCGGAACTGCTCCCACAACCGTTAAACAACTCTAACAATGGTTCGGAGTCCAACACTTGGTTCGATTCTACTTCGCAAGCTCGCTCTTCAGCGAGCTAAAAGTAGTTCGCCATTCGGAACTGCTTCCACAACCGTTGAACAACTCTAACGATGGTTCGGAGTCTAACACTTGGCTCGATTCTACTTCGCAAGCTCGCTTTTAAGCGAGCTAGGAGTGGGTCACCATTCGGAATTGCTCCCGCAACCGTTGAACAAACTGTAACGACGGGTTCGGAGTCCAACACTTGGTTCGATTCTACTCCGCAAGCTTGCTCTTCAGCGAGCTAGGAGTAGGGTCACCATTCAGAATTGCTCCCACAACCGTTGAACAAACTCTAACGACGAGTTCGGAGTCCAACACTTGGTTTGATTCTACTCCGCAAGCTCGTTCTTAAGCGAGCTAGGAGTGGGTCACCATTCGGAATTGCTCCCACAACCATTGAACAAACCCTAACGACGAGTTTGGAGTCCAACACTTGGTTCGATTCTACTCCGCAAGTTCGCTCTTAAGCGAGTAGGAGTGGGTCACCATTCGAAATTGCTCCCACAACCGTTGAACAAACTCTAACGACGAGTTCAGAGTCCAACACTAGGCTCGACTCCACTTCTCAAGCTCTATCAAGCAAGCCAGAAGTGGGTCGCCCATAAGAAAGGAGGTTTGCTTCTGATTTTGAGTAGTTGTCAAAAGTTGGAAGAGTTATACTTAAACTAATACCAGCCAACGCAACATTCGAACAACAGAAGCAAAACAAACTTTTTTATTAAGAGCCCGGACAAGGCTGACACTACAACAAATTTTTACAATAACTTGAAGAGCATAATACAACTTATTTAACGCTTCTTTGGTAGGGGAACGTTTCGGTTCAGAGACACACGAGGGCGGTGTCGCCTTACCTCCGAGCTCGACTCTAAACCAGCGAAGCGAGAACCCCCTTCTCCGCTAATTCTAGCTGTGGCCCCAACCGAGGCGCCACTAGACGAAACGGCTACACCACTCTGAGCGTCAGCTGGGCTCCACCTAACGGCAGGCGAACGAGTCGCAAGTTCGTATAACGAGATACCTCTTTCGCTATCTTCGCGAGTACACGACGTACTGCGAACATTGGCCCTTACGGGCTGAGGTTTCAACGTTGCGATCTCCTCCTCTAGCTCGACGATCCTATCCCTCAGAATATCGTCTTCCGCCGATGCTTTGAAACGGGGAAGTTTGGACGAGCCTGCGACGTTAGTGCTATCGACCACAATACGACGGAGATGAGTCACTTCGATGCCTCTGTCGATCGTGATCCTCCTCAGTTTGTCAATTCTTGTCGACAACTCATCGCGCTCGGACATCAACTTCCCTACCTTCGAAGCTAACTCCTCTTCCTCCGCCGAATGCTCTTTCACCGTTACCTCTAGATAACGAACCTCCGCCAGTAGTTCACTATTCTTTTGGTCGACATCAAAGAGATCCTTACGGAGCAATTCTATCTCGCCTTCGAGATGAGTTTGTCGAGGTTGCTTCCACAGTTCCCTTAACTCGCTAAGTTACCCTCGCGCAGTTGCTTTGATATCCTCCAATTCCAAGAATTCGTAATGTAACGCCCCGAATCCCAAATACACTAAATTCGAGATGTTCTACAGGATCTTTCCGCTTTCTTTAGTACAATTTTACAAGGAAATTTAAACTTTTCACTTTACATCAGAGTTTACATCAGTATTACACTTTACATTGCATAGAGGAAGTAAAATTTACAACAATGAAACAAATATACAACAACATTGAGTAATCTTTAAGCATTTGTTCCTCTTTAATCTTTATCAAGCCATTTACCTGCATATAAGACTGTGGGTACGTCAGTTTATTCAACCGACGAACATTATATACGGCTATCCTCTCTATGCCGGAAATAGTATAACTTATTTTTCATATTTAGCAAACACAAACTTGTCACATTCAAACTAAACGGACTACCCTATTGATGTCGTGTTGTGATTGTGCACTTAGTCCTTAATGCAGTTATTTATATTACATGACACTAATGTGCACTTGTTCGGATTCTATGCATCCCATACTACATAGATCCGAGGGCAAGCCCTTAATTGTTCTTCATCTTTGTAGGGTTCAATCCCTCGCCATGACTTAATCTACTACTGTAACTACGATAAGTATCCTAGATGTTTTCTGACCTACGAACTCATGTCTAGGCGCCATGGAGGGAATCCCATCGCTGACATGACTCATCATGCAGACATCCTGTGGTAATTCAGCTCCTACCGTAAACATGACACCACCCGTAGTCTTCAAACATCCCACGAGCGTCGCCACCGGGACGGTACTCTGGAGTAGTATCCTCGCCCAGACTCATCATGGGACATCCTGGGATACGCTCTCGCCGCTATCCAACGGCCCTCATACTCAATGTTTTTCTCTTACTTTCATCACGTCTCCACTATGTACTAATCCTTAGTTTTTATCAAAATCATGAACAAAAATCAAAGCTCTAGAGTTAGCCTCTCCACTAAACCAGACTTATTCATTCATTCAAACCTGACCAACCTTGGTCTTTCTTTCAAATTTTCATTTCATTTATTTCCAAATGCCGGGGGAGACTTAGCTACTCTTTTTGTTTCAATTTTCAATTCACAATTTCAAAATGAGCATTTCCAACTCATAAATTTCCATGTTGAGTTATCATACTCAAAAGTATTTTTCTTTTCCAATCATGATTTCTAGTTCGTTCACATAGTCCATAACTATACATGAATTTCAACTATTCATCATGTAACTCATGAATTATTATTTTTCACATTAAAAACCCACATCACTAGTATTCAATCAAGATGGATATTCACGCATCATAATTTGTCGCACTATTCTCCAACGAGAATAATTCACATTTCATAGTTGTGACATTATTCTCAAAATGAGAAATACTTTACATCACTAACGAATATTCACAATTCATATTTTTCATACTATTCTCAATTAGGAATAAATCACATCCATCACATAATATCACTTCAATCTTTACTATATTAATCTTCTAATCCTTCATTTCAAGTTCTTTTTGCAAGGTATAATTTTTCACAAAGTATACATATAGAACCATAGTTCTATTTATGCATTTTATTCTCAAATCATAGTTTATTTCATGCAAATAATTCCCAAATCATTTTTATAAAGTTCCTTATATTTTTAGGAGAATAACCATATTTTTTTCATAATTTTTGGCCACCGAAACATTCAAAAAAAATAAATTTTCAATCTTGTCGATGGCAAGATTCGAACCCAGCACCCCAGGAAAAACGCCCAAGGCACAGACCACTAGGCTGGGTGTCACAAGCATTATAAAGAGGACTGAGAGCATTATATGCTCTCGGTCGCTGCTTTCTTTATTTAAAAAAATTCATGGAATAAAATATGTTGCCCAGAGGATTCGAACCGATCACCACAGGGAACCCAACCGCACACTATGACCACTTGAGCTACGTGCTCAGGTTGTCACTAGTATAATTCCAATTTCATTTAACACATACTCTCTATTATTTAGAACATTTCGATGTTCAACTAGTCCCCATTTCATTTGGTTTTCGTAAAAATTACTGTACAACTTCTGATTAATTCTTCCTCACATAATTTACATACCAGTATGAGTAAAATAATTTTTGTAACAATTAAAACATATTTTCATGTAACTAATTCAAATTCTACCTTATAATTACCACACTTCTTCTTTTCGACATTTCTTCACAATTAACATCTCAATCTCTTTACTAGAAATTCTTCATATTAATTTCTGTTTTTAGTCATTTACCAACCATATGAACCCATAATTTGATTTGTTTATTTCAATGCAACACAAAGGCTCATTAAAACACACAAAGTAGCATGGTTTATCTACTAACTTTTGTGTATATAATTTATGACAAAGATAATGAAATTTCCTTCAACAATCCATGGCCATAACTAATTCACATAAAAATTAGATTTTTACTAATCAAATCACATACAATTGCACACCCACATTCCAATCAATTTATAGCTCAAATTTTCAATTAAAAATGTGTACTCTTATTAGCCTTTTTCATGCATCATTTTTCCATTCCAATCTAGCATATATCCCTATTTAGAAATATAGAAAATTTACCCACCTTGTATGGAGAGAAAAATTCACTAGCAATCCCTAGACAAATGTCCTTGCAACGAAAATGCTCCTCCTTGAACACGTGCACACAAGCCTCCCAAGCACACCCGAGCTCCTCCTAGTGGTAGCCGGCCTCCTCTCCTTGGTGCAAGCAAAATCCCACACACTCTCAATCTTTCAACTCACAAAACACTACTAGATGATATAATTTAGGCTATAGGTTTGGAAGAGAATAATTTTACACAAGAATAACTAGCCATGGGGGGGTATTTATACTAAAAATCAAAGAGAATGGAGGGCTAGGATCAATTGGTTGGTTGTAAGATGGAAGACTAGGATGAAAGTAGGAGTTACAATAACTACCCACAACCAAGTAACCACCACACCATGATCACCATTAAAATTTTCATTTTCCCTCCCAAAAGATCAAAACCGGCCATGGGAATGTGCATATTGCACGTGTACGTGTAGTGCACGTGCATGCAACTAGGTCCAAAAAATTGTACATTTAATTTTTTGTATAGAAATAAAATAGTCTTTAAATTGTATTCTACATGACAAGTTGTATAAAAAATAGTCCATGAGCTTTAGTTTATGGGCCAAAATGATTATTATAAAAATAATAAATTAAATTAACTTTGGGCTTTAAAGAAAAGGCTTTTTGTCTAATTGAAAGAAGACTTTTGTATAAAATAATTAAAAACACATATTTAAATATCTTTACTCATCTTTGAAGAAAATATTTACAAAAATATTGCACGTGCACACTACGTGCAAAATAAATAATTTTTCATTAAATGAAAAATCAGGGCATTACACGTAAAATGCTTTATCACGCCAGCGAGAAAGAGCCCCCTTCGTTCTCTCCAGCTCAGTACGAAGATGGGAGACCTCGGTGATCGGGCCCAACTCGACCTGGAAAGTTGAGGAATATCAAAAGAAGTCCTCAATACTCAAAGACTCAATCCGAGCAAAAAGAGTTGAATAATTTTGCGAAATTTTGTAATGTTCAGCCAAAAAGAAGTCATTTCATTAAAAGTTCAAAAGCTACAAAAAGCGGTGGCCAATCCGCAGTTAGGCATTACAAGAAAAAAAGAAAGAGAACAAGAGAATGAGATGACAAAGTCAAGGGTCGACCTCATCGTCTCGGCACAGCTACGATCGCACCCTCGGCACCAACCTCGCCTTCGATGTCTTCGCCCTCTAGCCTCGGATCGAACTCGGCCAAGGGCAGCTCTTCCTCACCCTCTACGGAGTCGTAGAAGTAATAGGACGAGACATTGAACCCAGGGTTCCGAGCGATGACATGCTTTAGTGCTCGGCCGTACGCTTCCTCCATGTTCGTCAGCATGTGGGCTTCGGCCTCGTCCCGAACAGCCTTCTCTGCGGCCGCCACCTTCGCCGCTTGCTTGGTCAGGGCCTCCTCCGTCGCCTTCTGAGGCTGAGTCAGCTCCCCTTCGAGCCGAGCCCTCTCCTTTTCAAGGATCTCAACCTTGGAAGCCTCAGCGACAGAGCTCCTCAGCGCCTCGGCGAGCTGAGCCTTTAAGTCGGCGACCTCGGCCTCGAGCGATGTAGAGCGCAACTGTTCGGCCTCCAGCTCCTTCACCGCTTTAGACCGCTCCGACCGTTCCCGGTCGTTCAGAACGGGCATCTCCTTCTCCTTGCTCGCGAATTCCTCGAGCAAATAGTTAAAGTGGCAGAGGGTCTACAAGCAACACAAGAAACAGTCAAGAACGAGCGCAAAAACTTGGAAAAATTCTCAAAGTAATCTACTACTTACCGACATAGTGTTTCGAGCGATCTGCATCGTAGTGTCCCCAACTTCACCGGCCTTAAGCGCTGCTTGGTCTTTGGGGGTCGGCAGGTGCTTCACCGCCTGCATGCAAATATTGTCGTCCCCAAAGAACCCGTCGACCTTCATAACCCGCCAGTCGGGGACGAAGATGCGCTTGTGCTCCTCGATCAGAATCTTCCCCGCCTCGACTGTGAGAGGCGGGACATCGAGAGCCAGCGCCGCACTGATGTTGAACGCTCCGCCGGAAGATCCTGGAGCATCTGTTCGCACCGTTGTGGTCGGCGCGTCTGAGGTAGGAGGGGCGCTCGGCACGGCAAGGCTTTGATCGGGCTCGACCAAGGGATCCTCGACAACTTGTCGCTCGGGGGTCGGTGAGACCGAGGGGATCTTGGGCGCTCGGCCGCCTTGAAGTCCGGACACAGTCCTCTTCCTCTTCCTCACCTCCTGCTCCTTGGAAGCTCGGGCCTTAGCCATCAGTCCTTTGTAATCCATGCCTGGAGACTCTGCACAAACCGAGTGAAAAAAGTTAGAAAAATTTTCCAAAACTTCAAAGACAGTACAAGAAACGAAGAGGCATACTAGGGTTGATTGGACTGAGACCCCCTCGGAACAATACCTCCTCGGTGATATCTTTCCAACTGAGGGTCAGAAGACCGAGCAACTTTTCCACGACTTCTGCCTCCTCGTTGCTGAGCACGGGTTCTTTCTTCGCCCACTTCGGAAGACCGTCGCTTGACCACACCGTCGGGATCACCCATGGCTCGGGAGCTCGGACGAGGAAGCATTTCTCCTTCTAATGCTTGATCGAGTCTGGGTTCTCGATCAGCTTCACTCTCTTGCTCGGCGAGAGATAGTACCTCTGCTCATTTTTGCTTGGCTGGCAAGGTCGGTAGAGACTCCGAAGGATGAACATGTTGGGCTCTGCGCCGACCTCCTGGCATTGAAGAACGAACGCCATGACGTGTCGCCAGGTGTTCGGCATTAGCTAAGCCAGACACAAGCCATACCACTGCAGCACCTCAACCACGAAAGGGTGCAGCGGCAGCCGAAGTCCGGCATTCAGGGAGTCGGCGGAAAATACGCATATGTCGGCCGAGGACGAGGTGCACGCTCGAAAGCCAGGGCCAGGGAGAAAGAGCCCATACTCCGTAGGGATTTGGAACCCGCTCCGGATCCGATGCAAATCCGCCTCGGTCAGCACCGAAGAGATCTGATCCACCTCGGACGTTTCCCTCGGCTCGTTCTCCTCGATCGACTTGGCGGTGCCCTGCGTCACTTTCTCCAACAGTTCTCCGGAGTAGCTCCACACACCGCCAACGCTCGATAGAATGATCGGCTGCCGACCCAACTCCCCTGCGGCCTTCGGAAGCTCAATTATCGTTTCCACCCCCTTTCCCTTGCTGGCTCGGACCAACACCTCCTGGAGAGGCTCGGCTGCCTCCGCATCCATACTCGGCCGGACCGTAGTCTCTTCGGTCGGCTCCACTACCTCTTTCCCCTTATCCTTGCTCGGCCTGACCGCTCGGCTGATGCCTAGGTCCGAGGAGGGGGTCTCATCCGTGGGAGAAATCTTAACCATTTTACAAAGATGAGGAGAAGGACTGACCTTGAAATGACTAGTATGGCAGAAAAAGATCACCGGAGATTGAAACGCCTCGCCGCGAAGCTAGCAGCGCCACTCGAGAGCTAAAAGCTTCGCTAAAGAAGTAAAAACCAAGAGTGAGAAAGTGAAAGTGAGAAATGAGGAGAAGTGTTGAGGGGGTGAAAACTTATAGTAAAAAAGATTCCACTTGGGCTTTGTAACGTAAGGGCGCAACTCTTGGGCATCCCTTGAAGCGTTAAAAAAGCCCAAAAGACTAATTAACGAAGAATCGCAACTGTTGGCAAAGGGAGCGACGTTTCAACCCAAGTAAAGCAGCTCGGCACTTCACATCCGACGGCCAAGATCGCCCCACGTCCCTCGGATCCAACACCCGAGCGACAGGCGATCCGAGCCATTTCGCTCGGATTCCGAACAAGTGCCAATCCGAGCTACGAAATAGAGAAAAACAACTTTCCCCTCAAAATTCGCGTAAGATTTCGATCAGATGGCCCAGATCTTGCGAGCTGCATTACGCGACAAGATAGTGTTTTCTTAGGAACTGAGCCAGCATCAAGATCTGTGCCATCATCCAACGGCCAAGATCGCCCCACGTCCCTCGGATCCAACACCCAATCGACAAGCGATCCGAGCCACTTTGCTCGGATTCCGAGCAAGTGCCAATCCGAGCTACGAAATGGAGAAAAACAACTCTCCCCTCAAAATTCGCATAAGATTTCGATCAGACGGCCCAGATCATGCCAGCACCACTACGCGACAAGATAGTGTTTTCTTGGGAACTGAGCCAGCATCGAGATCTGCGCCATCATCCAACGGCCAAGATTGCCCCACGTCCCTCGGATCCAACACCCGAGCGACAGGCGATCCGAGCCACTTCGCTCGGTTTCCGAGCAAGTGCCAATCCGAGCTACGAAATGGAGAAAAACAACTTTCCCCTCAAAATTTGCGTAAGATTTCGATCAGACGGCCCAGATCTTGCCAGCTGCACTAACTGAAAAGATAGTGTTTTCTTGGGAACTGAGCCAGTATCGAGATCTGCGCCATCATCCAACGGCCAAGATCGCCCCACGTCCCTCGGATCCAACACCCGAGCGACAGGCGATCCGAGCCACTTCGCTCGGATTCCGAGCAAGTGCCAATCCGAGATACGAAATGGAGAAAAACTACTTTCCCCTCAAAATTCGCGTAAGATTTCGATCAGACGGCCCAGATCATGCCAGCACCACTACACGACAAGATAGTGTTTTCTTGGGAACTGTGCCACCTCGAGATTCGCACTGCAATCCAACGGTCCAGATCGCTCCACGTCGCTCGGAATTCCGAATTGAGTGACTAGCGATCCGAGCCACTTGCGCGAAAACCAATCCATTTCGCTCGGATTCGGAGCAAGTGCCAATCCGACCCTCGAAAGTGAAGAAAAGCGCTGCCGAGCGTCTCCGACCGTTGGATCATTACGAAATTCATGCCTGAGGTGATGGACGGCCCAGATTGCGCTACGTCCACTAAATGACAAGATAGTGTTTTCTTGGAAACCGTGCCTACCTCAAGATTCGCGCTAAGATCCAACGGCTCAGATCGCTCCACATCGCTCGGAATTATAAGCCGAGCGACAAGCGATCCGAGCCACTTGCGCGAGGGAAGAACCGAGCCACTTTGCTCGGATTCCGAGCAAGTGCCCATCCGACCCACAAAAGCGAGGAAATTACTGCCGAGCAACTCGGTCCATCCAATCTTTCAGAAATTCGTGCTCGCTCAGGATCAACGGTCCAAATCGCGCCACGCCATAATTCGGTATTTTATCTATTAAAATCATTTTATTTATTTAAAAAATTGTGAAAAATGATTAAAAATTTAGGAAAATTAATTAAAAATCCTAGAAAATAATTATAAAATCGGGGAAATATTTTTGAGCCCCCGAGTAAATAATTATCGCCTAGGACCATTTATTAAGACCCCCAAACGGCGAATCGACACTTCGCAAAATTAAGTATATATTCCGAAAAAATAGATAAAAATCACCAAATGTCCAGAAGAGTTCAAGAACAACTCGGAGCATGCAACTAACTTAGAAAATCACCATACTGCCTCCTGCGAAGATTCGAAACCATTCATTTGGACTCCGATACAACTCCGCCAGCCATTAAAACAGTAAAACTACTCCTCAAAGGCTGATCAAGCTCAGTCTTCGGGAGTGGGGGGCTCGTGATATGGCTAAGAATGGGGTTAAATCGGAACCGTCCAAATCAGGGACGAATCTTAAAGCCTAGAGGTAAAATGGTAATTTCACCTACCAATGGGTCTAAAGCAGGTACTAGTTCTCCTCCCTAAAGATCCATTAACCCGTGAACGGATCCACCTCAACTGGGTGTGGGTTTCAACCCGCATTAAACCCAGTCCACCAGGATAGAATTAGGGTTTCTGATTAATACTAATCAACAGCCTTGATTCACATCTATCCTTTCACCAGGGGATTAGGGATTAAATTCCTTATCTAACCACAGGGATTACATTCCTAATATGACCCCCAACGACGCCTATAAATACCCCCCATCCATCTCCATTAAGAGGTAAACAATCTTTTGCCAGTTTTACGCTCTTTCATAATCACTTCTGATTACTGACTTGAGCGTCGGAGGGTGCGTCGCTGGGATCAACCCCGGTGTCTCGCACTTTTTGCAGGTGAACGGCGGGAGTCAATGGTCGAACTCCGGCAGAACAGGTAACAGGTTTGCTATTCAAAGTTTTCCAAGAATCCACAAATACTATCTGTTTGCCCCCACACCAGATTCAGCGGCAACAATTCTCTTTGCAAAAATTTAGATAAATGAATTATGTCATATTGACTAATTATTTAATCACCTTTATAAGTATCTTTAACCAAATGACAACACCTATATACTAAATCGTCTAAGTTCTAACATCTCAAGAAATTGACAGCTTCTTTGAAATTCAGAGTCTTCATTAGTTACATAATTTCATTTCAAAAAGAGAGTTAATTACATAATGATAAAAATTATAACAACAAATACCAAACTTCCCCAGTGATCACCAGGGACCAGGATCAATCAAATTTAGCAACGTAATCCGATTTTGTTTGATATTACATAGGCAACCTTCACAAATCTGCCAAATGGGCTAAAATGTCTATCAACCAATTCTTTACTGAACTTTCAAAAGTTTGAAATTCTCAATTCTTTTCAGAGCGCAATTGGATGCTAATAAGATCAATCATTATGAATAAAATGATCAACAAATCCTATCCCGTAAATTTGTTCACAGTTAAAATATTTATGCCATTTTGGGTCTAGTGATAATCATTGAGGTACTCTGATCATGCTCATAATTTCAATTTCAATAACAGTGACTATTTCTGCCATACTATAGTTAAGCAAGCAACGACACTTGAGTAACCTACCAATTTTCTACGGGATAACTCGAAACATTTTTCAAGGATTACTAATAAAAACTGTAACGCAAACATAGCTAATCATAAATTTTAACACCTTAACCAATCTAACTCAATTCTAAGAAGGGAACAAGATAAACAAAAACCAGTCACCACCCATTTCAAAAGACCCAAATTTTAGCTAAAATCTAATACGACCCATCAGATTTAACGCATCATTTACCAAAATCACACCATAATAGATTTATCAAATATAACAGTAAGTAATCACAACATCCTCGAAGGTGGTGGCTCTCGAAGCCCACAACATCCTCGAAGCCATGATCAAATTGTTTGCACATGTTTTTAACTCTGTAGTAGTTTTGGCTGCACAGTTTATAATCCTAAATTAAGACAGCCATGAAAACAATGAGGCAAGCAAGCAGATACATCAGTCAACCGGCAGCTTGATTAAGCAACTCATAAAAAACAAATATCAATTGTCCACAACAAACTAAAGTTTAAAAAAAAATGAAAGAAAGAAAGAAAAAAAAGAATAGGAATTAAGATCACATATTTGTTTACTAGACCCTGACTAAATAATGATCAATTCAGCCCCACAGTAAATAGTGTGACATCATCTTTGCAATATCCTGAAAGTAACCTTTCTATTTAGAATACAAAAAGCATCGATTCCTCACTGGCAATAATACTTCTTTCAATTAGAAAAGGAATGGCAATTCTAACTTTTTCTTTAACTGTGTACAAGATGTCACTAACTAGATTGAGTTACATTTAGTCAAGGCATCTCTAGTTAGCCTTAAATTTTGGAATCAAATATACTGAACTAGACAAATCTTTCCTTACAAAATGGCAAAATCAATCTTGAAAAATTATTACTTTTCGCAATTCAAATCTAAAGATCCAAAGGACTTTACCATCCACTCCAGTTATCTGTCCACATCTTGGGCTTGTTATCAGAGTTTGGAGTGAATTGATCGCAGTAGAAACCATTACATATGTTGATTTGCAAAAAAAAAGAATCAATGTAATATAAGCAAAAACAGATCAATTTGATCATATTCTTTATAATCGATAAGAAAAGATTCAAGGGTAGACTATCCACTCACAATGGGGTTAGGAGCATCTGCTTGCTGGCACATAACCCATGGAATGCCCATATCTTGAGCAATAGCCATCGACGCACACCAATTGATGTATGGCTTGGCTCCTGGACCATACCCAGAATCCACATTTCCAAACTCATTCTCAATCTGCCATGTACATGTATCTTCAAATGATGAAGCAATTATCTATACTTTCTTAGTAGAGTAGAAAGTAATTACCTGAGATAAGATGATTGGTCCACCTTGCGATGCATAGAGGTTCTCCTGCTCCATCATATCCACAATCTTCATTGTGAACCGCTGCATCTCCATCTGAATAATGTAAAAGAAACCATTAAACATCCAAGTTCAACCATAATAAACAACAATTAGCAATTAGATTAATTTCCTATCTTGAATGGCTCATTGTCAGTCCTGAACTTGATTCCGGGTATAAAATGCAACCAAAGGGGAAACCCACTACATACACACATACACAGTCACATATAAATTCTCCGAATTTGAACACAACATTGGTAGCTTGAAGAAAAAACTAGGACTGCAAAAACAGTAGCAAGGGCGAACCCGTAAATCCACTCGGCGCAAACATAAGGACCAATTCTCAGGTGAACATAAAGTCCAGCCTCAGCCATAGTCTTGATAAAACCCACCAAATCATTCCTCCCTTCAAAATCACACTGAAAGGGATGACAACAAATTAACACCAATTAATGACCTTATATATTAATTTCTTCCACAAACAAACCAAGACATGGCAAAGTAGTAATTACTAAGTAAGGTGATTACGAGTGGGTTCATGGATGTTCCAAAATACATAAGTTTCGATCACGTCGATGCTGCCATCCTTGGACTTTTGTATGAGGTCCGGCCACATCTACATATACACATATAGTAGGCAGTTGAACATTTGTACGTGTTTCATTTTTGTTAGGAAATTGAACATGAAGGTGTTTATTGAAAAGAATTATTAAAACCTGAGGAGTACTACGAGGGAAGTGAATGGAGCCGGAGATGAGGACCCTGCATTTGCCATCGATGACAATTGCTCTGTGGTCGTAGCTAACATTAACAACAATAGTGTACAATGGCAAAATTGCAAATACCTATTAATACATCATAATCATAATATTCATAAATCCTAATTATTCTTCTCTCCAAAACAAAAATTTCCACAATCAAACAAGACATAATTTTTCCCCAATTCCACAAACCCTAATTTTTCCTATCACATACCTAAATGCTCAAATTTAAAAATTAACCTTTTATCAAATTCTCAAATTCATACCTTGCGTTTGAGAGAGGGAGGAAGATGATGATGAACAGAGTGATGGCGCGGGAACGGCGACGGTGACGTGGAGGCATGGTGGTTGGGGTTAGGGTTTGTGAGAGAGAGACGTGGGGGCTAGGATGATCGGAGCATGGCGACGTAGGGGCAGCACGAAGATCACGACGACGCTGGGCTGCAGTCAATGATGACAGGGATAGGGACAGCGAATGGGGGTTAGGGTTCATGAGCGGGAGAGAGAGAGAGAGAAAGAGAGAGAGAGATAGAGAAATTTTGGGGGAGGGAAAAATGAAAATTAAGAAAAAAAATTTAAAATAGGCGATAGAGTAGGGTTGTGCCTGCATTTCTATGTAAACCGACGTTATAGGTGGAGCCAATCGCGGCGTTCATTGCAAACACTGGTATAGAGGGTATGTTTATAAAAAAAAAAACTCTCCTTCACCTATCGCGGCATTTCTAAGAAACACCGCTAAAAGCCTAGCGGTTTGTAGTGATATAAGATTCTAAAAGCGTCATTCTGTAGAGAAACTTTATGATATATTTTTAAAAAAAATTTAATTAAAAGCTTTATGATATTGTTGAATGCTACAAGAGGAATAAATAAAATGGTAACTGATGTGGGTAAAAGTGCAGTCCAATCTGAACTGTTTGATCTCTTCAAGATGCGCGAATCCCCCTAAATTAGGCTTGACGGCCCTATGGGCCTTTTGTTGTTTTAGCAGACCAAACAGGCCCACAAGAGAGGGTTAACCCGGCCCATTAGGGTTAGGGTTCCCTCTCCCTATCTATAAATACCAGGCAGCTACCCCCATTGGAAGGTAATGTCATTTTCTCCTTTCAAATCAGAGCTTTTATTTCTTCAAGTGATTGACTAGATTGTCGGAAGGCCTATTGCCGAGATCTCTCCTGGTGTTTCTAAGCATTTTACAGGTGTTCGAGGCGGCTAGCCACCAGCAGCACCACCTCTCCGGCTCCTCACAAAACCCCCTTCTCTTATCCAGATCTATGACTAAGATCTGTCTCTACCTCAACAAATCACAAAAACTCACATTCGTTGCTCCCACCACTAAATCAGTAGCATTAGATTTGTTCCATTTGTGGGATTTGACAGACTGATTCGATTCCATATTCGGATCTTTCCTTCCATGGCACCCAAAGTCAAGAGAGCACCTATGGCAGGACATCATGCTGACCCTCATCCTTCACGTAGTCACATGAACACACATGGGTCTCGATCACAGCAAGCCGATGGTCCGCCAGGACCTTGGTCCGAGCGCTTCACGATCAGTCGCCGATGATCTTCGGTACGTCATCAATAATCGGCAACCTGTGGATGACCTCCGACACTAGCTCAGCCGATCGAGGGGTGGAGCTACCTCCTCCGACTAGGCTCTGACCCACAACATACCCCCATCCCAGGGTCGAGAGCAGAGGCGCATCCACTCCCCCAAGAGATCCTCCACCCCCGAATAGTCCAAGAGAACACGTCCTGGTCACAATAGCTGAGTTCCGGGATTTTAGGAATGAGGTCCTCCATGCCCTTTGGGGCAACCCCAGAACCGAGTGTCAAAATGATAACCCTTGCCAGGATGAAGCCCAAAGCTGTGAATCTGACGACTTGACCTACCCGATGAGACAAGATGAGGTCGTCCTACAGTGCCTCCAAGAAATGGAGAATAACCTCGTTTGATAGGTGAGGGTGGGTTGTAGTCTAACCCAGGGTATCATCCTGCATGACCCTCGTTCTATGCTCAAATTCGTGACTCTAAGATTCAAAGAAATTTTAGACCGCCTCAGTTCGAGATGTACAATGGAGAGTCTGATCAAGCTATTCACATGTAACAGTTCAAAACCGTCATGATGATTCACAACACCTCGGATCCTCTCTTCTATCGCACATTTCTAACCACTCTGCCTGGCTCGACACGAGAATGGTTCTCAAAGCTCGTCTCCAACTTGATTTTCTCATTTGACCATCTCGAGGCGAGCTTCCTTACTTACTTCGTGACCAGTCGCAAGGTCGAGAAGACGAGCGCGTCCCTTTTATACCTCAAACAGATGGAAGGAGAGTCCCTTCCGGAATTTGTGCGGAGGTTCACCACCTAGGCTAAGGCGGTCTCTTCTCTCGACGCTGGTGTCGCGTCCGTGGTCTTCTGACACAATGTTCATAACGGCCAGCTGAAGGCCTCCTTGGCCAAGAAGTTGCCCATTGATTTTCTCGACCTCCTCAACAGGGTAGAAAAGTACATCCAAGATGAAGAGGCTATGCACCCCGAAGTTTTGAAAGAAACCCCAATCAAGGGGAAGAGAATGGTCGATGACTTCGAGCCCACGAAGAAGGCTCAGAAAGATGCATTCGGTTAGAGATGATCGCCTCCTGTCCCCCGCTTCGAGAGGTTCACTCCACTGGCTCGAAGCCAGTCCAGCAGAAGTGTCGTAAGTTTGCTCCCGATAGGTAACAAGCGACAAAGGAAGAAATGGACAAGCTTATCTTGGCTCGGTTCATACAGGAATTCAACTACCCAGAGTAGTTGACAAACGTTGTAATGGTGAAGAAACCGAATGAGAAGTGGAGAATCGGTATATACTTCACACACCTCAACAAGGTCTGTCCTAAAGATCTGTTCCCCCTCCCGAGCATCAACGCGCGTCAGACTCCTTTTTGTGACCGACCAAGGCCTTTTCAGGCTACAACCAGATCAGAGTGTTCCCACAGGACATCCCCATGACTGTCTTTGTGACCGACTAAGGCCTCTACTATTACCGGGTCTTGCCTTTCGGGCTGAAAAACGTCAGTGCCACGAACCCAAGGCTCGTCAATCGGGTCCTTTAAAGAGCAGATATGCCAGAACATGGAGGTATATGTCTACAATATGCTCGTCAAAAGTCACGGAGGACAAGATTACGTCGGTGATCTCGAGGAGGCTTTCGGGGGTCATACGATCCTACAATATGAGACTCAACCCATCCAAATGCTCCTTCGGCATCATCTCAGTAATGTTTTTTGGATTCGTGGTCAGCCAGCGAGGCATTGAGGCGAACCCCGAAAAGGTTCTGGCCATACTGTACCTGCCCCCTCCAGGAAATGTCAAAGAAGTCCAATGGCTCATGGGTCGACTAGCGGCCATTGGCCGTTTCCTCTCCAAGTCCGAAGAAAAGTCGTTCCCGTTCTTCAAAGCCCTCCAGGGAGAAAAAAGATTCGAGTGGGGGATCTTCAACAATAGGCTATCGATCAGCTAAAGTTCTACCTGGCCAGCCCCCCGCTCCTTAGCACACCAGAGCCGGGCGAGTCCCTCTCCCTCTATCTGGCCGCATCAGAACATGCACTTAGCACCGTACTAGTCCGGGAGGAATACTGGTCCAGAAGCCAATTTATTATGTCATCAAAGTTCTGCACAACGCTGAACTTCGATACACAAGAATGGAAAAGGTTGCCTACGCAATGGTGATGGCCGCACGAAACTCCGACCATACATTCAAGCCCACTCCATACAAGTTCTTACTGATAAGCCTCTAAAGATAATCCTCAACAAATTGGAGAAACTCTGGCCGCTGGATTAAATGGTTAATCGAGCTAAGCCAGCATGAAATCAACTACCAACCCCCAGACAGCCATCAAAGGGCAAGCCCTCGTAGAATTCTTCACGGAATGTACCATTCCCAAATCATCTTAAATTAGAGAGGACGAACTAGTTTGGGAGATCTATGCCGACGGATCATCCTGTAAGGGTGGAAGCGGAGTGGCATCATACTTAGTGGCCCCGAAGACTTCTCCCTTTACTATTCCCTACGTCTCAATGTTTAAGTCTCCAATAACAAGGCGGAATATGAAGCGATGATTGCCGGGCTCATGCTAGACCACAAGGCAGGGGCAAGACGAGTAAAGGCCTTCAGCGATATCAGCTCGTGGTCAACCAGATCTCTAGGGATTATGAGGCCCGGAACGCTCGGATAATCCAATACTTGGCGCGCGTTAGACTCCTTTTTGCTGTCTTTGAGAGCGCCGTTGTCGAGCGTATCCCGATAGAGCATAACTACCAAGCTGATTCCTTGTCCAAGCTCGCCTCTTCTTCATTCGAAGGCCTAGATAACACTGTCCTAGTCGAGGTCCTCCTTAAGCCTAGCATCGAGAACCCTGAGGTCCTTTTCCTCATTCTGGGCATACAAGCGGAATCATGGATGGATCTCATCCGAAAGTTCTTGGTAGAGGGTGAACTCCCATAGGACCTGGTTGAAGCCAGGAAGATAAGAATCTGATCAGAAAAATTCACATTGATTGATAAAGTGCTCTTCAAGCGCTCATACATCAAGGTGGACGGGATACCATATCTCCGATGTCTGAGTCCCGATGATGCTAAATATGCGGTGGAGGAATTGCACGGTGGAATTGGTGGGTGCCATATAGGCAGCAGGTTGCTTGCGACAAAAGTGCTCAACCACGGGTACTATTGGTCGACTATACTGCAAGACGCCCACGATCCTGTAAAAAAATGCAGCCCTTGCCAGATATTCTCTTTGATCAGGCGCATGCCACAAGATGGACTCAAGTCACTTACCAATTCGGCCCCCTTTGCCATGTGGGCTATGGATCTAGTCGGCCCCTTCCAAAGGCGCTTCCTCATTCTGGCCATCAACTACTTCATAAAGTGGGTCAAGGCAGAACCCTTGGCCATGATAACCGAGCATCAAGCCCAACAATTCTTATGGAAATATATCATTTTTTGGTTCGGATCCCGAGCGTGCTCATCACCGACAATGGAAACCAATTCGCCGACAGAAACTTTCAAAAGTTCTGTGAAGAACACGATGTCCAGCAGCGATTCTCATCTATATCACATCCACAGTCGAACGGCCAAGCCAAAAACACCAACCGCCAAATTCTTGAAGGACTCACGAAACGCTTGGACGAATCTCCCAAGGGACTGTGGGTCGACGAACTGCCAAGCATCATTTGGTTGTATCGAACAACCAAGAGGATCCCCAAGGGCAAATCCCCATTCAACCTGACATACGGGATAGAGGCTGTCATCCCCTTGGAAATCAGGCTCCTTTCACCTAGGATCATGGGTTTCAACGAGGAACCGAATTTGAGCAATTTCAGGCCCAACTTGGACCTAGTCAACGAAATCCATGAAAATCCACCATCAGAAGAAATATCTACCAGCGATAGACTTAAAGGTTTCATAACAAGAAAGTCCATCTGCCAGACATTAGGGAGGGGGACCTCATACTCAGAAAGCTTGCTATTTCCTATCCCACCAAGAAAGGCAAACTGGCCCCAAACTGGGAGGACCCATATAATGTCTCCCAAGTGGTATGCCCTAGCACGTACCGACTCAAAGACATTGGGGGCAGGGAAGTAAAGAGAACATGAAATGCCCGAGTACCTTATCAAGTTCCAAGAGGGACCGCAAAGACCGGCATAGTTGTTAGTGATGATAGCAGGCACTACCCACATTATGTACATCCTTTTATGTAACCCAGAAAGTAAAAGGTGGCAATGAAGTTTATTTTTTTGAGTCAGAATGTCTCGACTTTACTTCTCCAAATGAGGGATTTCCCTCAATCTCACGTCCTCGCCGCCCGGCTTGGAATTCGCTCCTGACAAGAGATTTCTCAGTCTCTCAGGTCCTCGCTGCTCAACTCAGACCTCGCCCTTAATGAAAGATTCCTCACAATATCTTACGTCCTCGCCGCTCAGACTGGACTTCGAGTCCCATCAAGGGATTTTCATAATCTCCCAATTCCTCCCTGCTTGGCATGGAATTAGAGCTCTAACCTGAGATTTCTCAATCTCTCAGGTCTTCGCCGCTCTGCTTGGACTTCGCTCCTAACGAGGGATTCCTCACAATATCCTACGTCCTCACCGCTCGTCTTGGACTTCAAGCCCTAACGAGGGATTTTCCACAGTCTCTCACATCCTCACTGCTCGGCTTAGACTTCGAGCCATAACGAGAGATTTCTCAGTCTCTTAGGTCATCACTGCTCGACTTAGAATTCGAGTCCTAATGACTAGGCCCTCACCGCTCGGCTCGGAATTCGCTCCTATCAAGGAATTTCTCACAATCTCTCGCGTCCTCAATGCTCGGCTTAGACATCGAGCACTATGATGGATTTCTCACAATCTCTCACATCCTTTCTGCTCGGCTTCGAACCCTAACGAGAGATTTCTCAATCTCTCAGGTCCTCGCCGCTCGGCTTGGACTTCGCTCCTAACGAGGGATTCCTCACAGTCTCTCACGTCCTCGCCGCTCGGATTGGATTTCAAGCCCTAACAAGGGATTTCCTACAATCTCTCATGTCCTCGCAGCTCGGCATAGACTTCGAACCCTAACGAAAAATTTCACAATCTCCCACAGTTTAGGTACGTGCTGTTACTATGTGGAAAGAGATTATGTTCCAAATTTTGTGAAGTTTAGATATCATTTGACATTTTAAAATGATTTTTGTGTCAGCATTGGTTAATTGTTGCTTTGTTCTGGAAATTATTGCATACTTGTTAAACAACGACTCTTTTGATCATGTAAATGACATAATTTGAAGAAGACTTCAACTAAGAAAGTGTAGCTGACACTCATACCTTTTTGGAATGATGGAGATCTTAATTTTCTAAGGAGTGTGAAATTTATGATGAATGTATCAATAAAAAAGAACTGTGTATTGATTTTCAAACTTACTGTTTTGGCTATATTGCATGCTATGATGAATTAGACTCGAAAATTGAACTTGAAATTGCTGTCTAGAAGCCTCAGAAGTTGTTGTGAATGTGTGGATTGAGTTGTGCTACTTACAATCTAGTTGCCTAATTATAGAGTGACCATATGAGACTCATAGTGATTGGCGTATAATTTAATATCCAAGTTGTATGTGTATGATTTCAGTTGTTGGGAGTTGTACATACCCCAATTAAGTTTTTTATTTTGCTGTCTACTTAGTGTAGAAGCTTGGGGTTCACCCGGGCGCGTTTTCTCTATGAAAATGAGGTCAGAAAAAACCTAATATTGGCACTTTTGCCTTTATTGTGCTTGCTGTTTGAAATAGTATTTCCACACTTTTAAGGCACTTAGATACCCTTTTAGGCATGAGAACATTGTTGTAACGCCCCGCATTCAAAACATAGGTAATTCATAGTTAAAACAGGATCTTTGCCTTCGACTTCAGACAAATTTACAAAGAATTTAATTCTTTTCATTTACAACATTGTTATTTACAATAACACAGCGAAAATAAATAAGTGCAATACAACATTTGATAATGGAAGCTCTTCAATCTTATGACAACACATCACAGTGACTTCAGGTCCATGCCAAATCCAATCCTGAAACTAGAAAACTGTGGGCACATCAGTTGCATACAACTGACGCAATGCTATAATACAGCGATTTCACCATCTTACAATTCACAAGCTTGAATGCAAAAAAAAATATTTTAATAGAAAGGTGACTATCCTAGTGATGTCAATGTATCATATGAACTTAATGCCTAATTCTTATACTTACGATGAAACTGATGCATACTTGTTCAGATTCAATGCATCTCAAACTACATAGGTTCGTGGGTAAGTCCTTATCATACTCCTTATTACAGGGTTCAATCCCTCGTTATGAATTCCTGCTATGGTAACTAATGTAAGGTTTAGATATCCTGTGAGTATCTAGTACTGCCCCGATAATTCTTGAGAATCGTTCTCCCACCACAAGTGATTTTGGACATCCTGCTTCACACCCCGATAATTCTGGAGACGAGACCCACACCGCGAGCCATCTAGTACCTCATAACATAAATACCCCATGAGCGTCGCCTCAATCCCGAAAATTCTGAAAAAATATCTCCCACCGCAAGCGATTTGTGACATCATGCCTCATGCCCCAATATTTCTGAAGATAATATCCCATCGCGAATCAAATAAGGCCCTCATACTCATGTTTGCTCGTATTTCATCACATCTCCCTCTAGTGCCTGTTCCTAGATTCAATTATGATTATCACAACCAAGAGCTAGCTTACCTTACTAGACTTAAATCAACACACGGAGAAATGTTAGCCCACATTAGCTACTCCTCAAATTTCATTTATCATAACTTGTCGGTCTTTATAGGTCTCGCTCAGCCTCTAGTTTCCAACATCTCAAACCGAGATCATATGGGTTATCTTAACCTCAAATACACAATTTCTCATTCATAATTCATTCGATTTGTTCATACATTCACCTTGAATTATCAATTTCAAAATATAAATTCTTATTCCATTATAATACATCTCAAGAAAGTATTTCAACTTGATAAAACTCCTTACAAATGTCATACATTTATTCTCCGAAATTCATTCTTCATTTATCACTTAGTTTGTCATGTAAATAATATTTTGAAAATTCTAGGGGAAAATTATCACATTTTAATCTTTCCTCACAAAATAAATCATTACCAATTTACTTTTTAAGTAAATAATGTACAATACAATTTTCATCCAAATGAATTTCCCTCATTTAGATTTAATTATCTCAACTATTCCAAAGTTAATTCGTTTAAAATAAAACAATTATTCTTTAAAGGATCCCAAATATAACCATCTAGGCATATTAATCAATTTGTAGTGGGATTTTATCCTCAAATAATTTCAAAATTTGTACATAATTATTTTCAAAATATTACATTAATATTCTAGTATAATTTAAGATTTATCTTTGATTGAATTCTATGCAAAATATGGCTAATAGAATAACAAGGAATGACTTTCAACATTCATAAGCGAATGGCTTTCAACATTTATAAGCGAGTGACTGAGTCCAACGAATGACTTTCGCCATTCATAAGCTGTAAGGATCTTTTCAACATTCCAAACGAATAACAAAGAATAATCAAGGAATAATCAACCAATCATGCATGAATAAATTTCTATAACCAATAGGATAACTTGAAAACAAGAATACTGAGTCTCAAATAATCAAGTTTGGAACGAGTCACAAATCTGGGACAAATGCCCAATACAAAATAATCCATGTAACAATTATATTTATTCAAAAACGACATAAAATAAATTGTAGCAAGAACTCCAGCCAACTAGAAAGTTTGGTCACTTACTCCCTCGAGGATCTAGTCACCAAGGTCTGCAAGTTTAACAAATTGCAGAAAGAGGAAAAAAAAAAACAAAACGCCCGTCAATGCAAGTTACGGGCCGCTTGTAGTGCAAGCAACAAGTACAGAAAAAACGGATAGACAAGAATAGAGTAACAGCGGAAGCAAGTACTGAATAAGCATGGAATGTGTAACACCCTGAATTTTTATTTATGAAGAGTTTGTGATTTTACTTGTTTTGCACGTATAATTTCATATGCATTTTCTAGAAAATTATTTCTTTATAACATGAAACAATAATTATTTCAAGTCTTTCTCTTTATTTTCTAAAAATCCTATTTGTAAAAGCCTAATAAAATCCTATGCCTAATTATCTCTTTCTAGCACACCTTAAATTAATTAATTAATTTATTTATTTAGAGCCCATGGTTGATTTGGCCCATTAGTGAGCCCATTTAATTTAATTTTCCTTTTTATTAACGTAACTTGTAATGTAGACTAATCTAGTAGACAAATAAATTAATTGCATGAACAAACTTTTAGTGGGGGGTATTAGTTCTGCATGTGCATTGCACTAACACGTGCAAAATGCACTTTGGGTGTAGGCTGGATTTCACAAAAGAGAGAGGGAGAGATTGATGAAGTGGGGAGGTGGTTGCTTTATCATGGGTAGTTACTACAACTCCCTAATTCATCTTGGTCTTTGATCCTTAACTAGTTAGACTAATCCTAGCCTTCCATTTGCACTCAAAATTTGTATAAATACACCCCCCCACCCCCCCACCCATTCATTTTTGCACTTGAAAAGAATTGAAAAGAATTGAAAGAAAGAAAGAAAGACAAAATTTTGAGTAAAAGATTATGAGTGTTGTGAGTTAGAAGATTGAGTGCTAGTTTGTGTGTGTTCCCTTCCCAAGCTTGGCCGGCCTACCATTGGAGCAAGAAGGAGTCCAACACCTTTCAAGCTAGGAGGAGAAGCAATTTGGTGGCTCAAACTAGGAGGAAAAGGCTTTCCTTGTTCATTCTAGGAGATCTTTAGGCGTTCTTGTTTGTTTTCTCTCCATTAGAGGTGAGTGATTTTCTCGAATTTCTAATTAGACATCATGCTAGAGAATTATTTGATCAAATTGAGAAGAAAACTCTAGTTGATTTAGCCATGTGCTGTGAAATGAGACAAATTGCAATTGGTAGAAATGCTTATTAAAAATATTGTTAATTAATACAAATTGTGATTGTTATCTTAGAAATTACCATGCTACCATCATTTATATGCTTGTTATGTATTAAATTAAGAAAGTATGATTGTATGTTTAGTTAATTGAAATGATAACCATGCAAAATGTGATTTTTACTAATTTACTTGTTATTGGCATGAAAAAGGAAAATTTTTGCTGAAATTATTGTGTAATAGTAATAAAAATAATAAAAGTGATCTAGGAAAAATTTTAAGTGCAAAATTGTAGAGAAACTATGCTTATTTTCTAAAATTCGAAATTGTAGAGACAAATGTAAGTAGAGAGTAAAATAATGATTTTGTATCAAAAATCAAGTTTTATTTTACTGAAATACTGAAAATATAAAGAAACTAAAATCTGGAGTTTTTGAATTAAATTGGAGAAGAAAAGAACTTAAAAGTACTTATTTTTATAAAAATTCGAAAAGAACAGAGACTCGAACTATAACCCCTAAAACCCTAAACCATATCAGGTTAGTCACTTTGACTATTTGGTCATCAGGTGCATTTGGGTGTGCTTTACTGTAGCCGTGGGTTGGTTATTGGTCTTGGGTTCGAAACTGGACATTAGCCCTTTTGTTTTCTCTCTTTTTTTTTATAAAAATCTGAAACCCGAGAACAGCTTTATATATAATTAAACCCCAGTCTATATCGCTTAGGCGCTTTGGCCTTTCTGGCTTTCAGTGGCGCCACAGTGCGCTGCACTGTAACGGGCGGGTGGCCTTGGGTCGCGTGTTCGATTCCTGAGTTCGGCATTGAAACAGTTTTTTTGTTTTTTTGAGTTTTAATTGATTTTTCTTACTTTTAAAAATCCAAAAAATATTATAGTTATTCTAAAAATATATGGACTTCATGAAAAATATTTATACAATATTTTGACTTAAATAAAAGAGATTGAGAAGTAGAAATTGAGTAGAATTCTCTAAAATTGATATTTGCATAAGTATAAAATGTGATTTATTCTATGAGAAAAATTCTACCTAATTTATAAAGAGGATCTTGTCTGAGAAAAATTAAAGAGTTTTTATTTATGAAATTTTATTCAAAAATTTGTGCAAGTCATGTATTTGAAAGTTAAATGAAAAATATGATTTTGATTTTGAAGTAAAGAAATAATAGTGCGAGGATTAAATGGATGTATTGAGATTAATCTCGAATGTGAAAGATATAAATCGAAGTTGAACTTTATGTATGAGATTGATTTATAGAAATAAAATGAAAATCATGTTGAATTATGAAAAGACTTTATGAGTATGAAAACTCAATTTTGTGATTATGAATTGAAATTGAGAACTAGAGTGTAGCTAAGCCTCATACCGGCATTGAAATAATTTCTTGACATAAGATTGAAATGAAAAGACCAAGATTGGGTCGTGTTATATAAATGGTTAAGACCGGTATAGTGGGAATGCTAACTCTAGAGGATTGATTTTATTTATGATTCAAAAAGATTAAGGACTAGACACATAGTGGAGATGTGATAAAAGTAAGAGAAAAATATGAGTATGAGGGCCATTGGATTGGCGGCGTGAGAGTATTCACAGGATGTCCCATGATGCGTCATGAATAGGGCGTGGATACTACTCCAGAGTACTATCCCGGTGGCGACGCTTATGGGGTGGTCTAATGACTACGGGTGGTGCCACGTCTATGGTAGGAGGTGAATTGACCACATGATGCCTGCATGATGAGTCATGTGTCAGTGCGTGGGGTTCTCTCCAGGGCACCTAGACGTGGGCTCGCAACTCATAGAACACCTAGGATACTTACCGTAGTTACCGTAGTAGACTAAGTCATGGCGAGGGATTGAACCCTACAAGAGGAAGAATGATTAAGGGCTTGCCCTCGGACCTATGTAGTATGGACTGCATAGACTCTGAACAAGTGCGCATTAGTATCATATAATATAAACAACTGCATTAAGGACTAAGTGCACAATCACAACACGACGCCAATAGGATAGTTCCCATAGTTCTGTTTGTGACAAGTTTGTGTTTTTGAAGTAAGAGAAAATTGATATATTATATCCTAGCATCAGTTGAATGAACTGACGTGCGCATAGTTTCTATGCAGGATAAAGTGATAGGCAAGATTAAAGTATGCATGTTGCTTAAAGAATGATTTCAAGAGTTGTATATTTTATTCATGTAATTGTTGTAAATTGCTTCTGCTGTATAAATGTTATAAATGTATTGTGAATGTAACTCTGATGTAACAAAAGTTTTAAATTCCTTGTAAAATTGTACGAAGAGAAGTTTAAAGATCCTGTAGAACTTCGAATTCGGTCTTATTTGGAATTCGGGGTGTTACAGAATGAGTGACAGCAAAACAAAAGGACTAACATAAATTATGGACAGAATCAAATAATATGATAAGATAACATGGTGCATGTAACATGTAAGAAGTATCAAATAGCATGCAAGCAGGTAAACATGTAACAGGTGTCAGGTAGCATGTATAGGTAACATGAATATGCAGGTGATCATGTCATTCTCAAGTCTTGTATGTAATCCTATCTAGGTAGCACTTCATGCGTCCCGAATTTTACCACATGGTTACTACTTACATGCAAGTTACATTTAGATCTAGTGGTGGATTTATATAGGGCCATGTACTCAGGCGCCATGTAATAGGCAACAGGCATGAATCACGTAATCAGGAACAGGCATGAATCATGTACTCATGAAACATGACATCATATAATCATATATTAGAATTAGGCATGAATCATAACGAATCATGGCATCATATAATCATGTAGTAATAACAGGCATGACTCATGTAATCACGAAATCGTGGCATCATATAATCAGGTAGTAATAACAAGCATAAATCATGTAATCACGAAATCATGACATCATATAATGGAAAACACAGGCACCCTTCTGAGTACACATACCTATATTGTCCACTACTACAGTCTTTTCCTTAACCCCAACTTGGTTACTTGTTATTATTATCAAGCAGGCATATATGTGCACAAAACAGGACAAGAATAACATGGTAAGAACAGAAAACAGGTTCAGGTCGGAACATAAACCTGCACAGGTGACAGACAACTCATAAAAGGCTAGGACAATGAAACTTTCAGTTCTAGACAGCAAGACACTACTAAACCAATTCTGAGATTCCCGCTGTCATAGACATGCAAATCTGGATCCATCAGAAAATCAAAAAAGTAGACTCTCGGCCGAATCCAGCACATATATATAAGTCATATAATAATTGCAGAAACAGGGCTTAAAACAAAATTATATACAAAAATCATGTTTAGCCAGAAATCACAAGGTTATATTCATAAGAATGAAAATGGCATAAAAACCCACTGATTAAATCCAAGAAATATATGGGGTATTCCCTAGTTTGTCTAGTATCAACAAATAAAATTTCATAATATTCAAACTCAGATAGTATAGTTAAACAAATTCGGGAAAAAACATGTTACAACAAGTTTGCAAATCTGAAACCTTAAACTCAGTACTACTAAAACAGCGATAGATTACAAAGTATAACTCGAAATCCAAATCCGTTAAAAGGGTTGTAAAATTGATACAGCAGGCTACATTTTATATTTACAAAGTTGTAATCAACAACGATTGGAATCAGGTTGACATTATGGTTCTTTACTGAACAGTATGAAATTCTATAAATATAGTAGTTTGTTCAAAAGCATGGAATAATTTATAAAAGTCATTAATTAAATCCACAAAAATTTGGGGTTAATCCCAGTCAAGTCTAGTCATGCCCAACAAAATATTAGATCCAAATCTTATCTTTAATATCAATATTAAAATGAATAACTACACAGAATTCACCTAAAACAGAATCTAGAATTTTTAACACATCTGTAGCAAAACAACAATAATTCATACCTCACAAATCGAAACTGAGATCTGTCAAAAATTCTGGAAAATAGACTACAGGGTCTACGTTTTACATTCACAAATTAGTTTGATTTACTGACCTTAACAGGGTCTAGAATACTGAAACAAAACAAGGCAGTAGCAAAAACAAATGTCCTTCTCATGCATTAAATCAAATAGTTTATATGCAACAAATCCAATTTATAACAAAATATAAAACATGGTATACTAGATGTCCAAAAACAACATGATATGGGTGTTTAACAAGTCTACGACAAGATACTACAACCTTCACATCAAGCATGCAGAAAATATACAACACATCATGGATCACGAAACAACATACATACATGCATCAGGAATTTAACTTGGTCTAAATTAATTTCATGTTGTGTGTGTAACAATTGATGACTATGGATGGATCAACAAATAGAGTCAGGATCTAACAAGAGTTCTTCATGAGAATGAATCTAGAAACAGAAGCGACACTACAGGCAGAATTTGGTACTTGTATATACAACAAAAATAATTCAAGTTACTTGCCTTACGGACGACGATGAATCCGACGAAGAATAACGGGAATGGATCTCGGACAACAAACACAAAAGCACAGATCTTGATGACGATCAAGATCAAGATGATCGATGGCCGAGATCCAAGAGTTGATGATGTTCACGATCAGGTCAGATCAGATTGGACGGTCCAGATTAGCTAATGATGATGGGATCTGATAATCAAGATCTTAATGATGATCAAAGTCGAGACAATCGACGGATCAGATTCAAATGGTCGGATGGAGGTGTTGTTGCACAGGGGAAGGCCGACGACAGCGAGAGACGACTACGGAGGTCGTCAGAGCTGCGGGGTTGCATGGGGGTATAAGGGGAGGTGATCAGAGGTGGTGCCGTCGAGGGTAGCTCGACGGTAGGGAGGTGAAGGTGGAGCTCTGCTTCGATGGGAAAAATAGGGGAAAAGAGGAGCGTCGACGAGGGCTTGGGTGGAGGTTGAAGACAATACAGGCCAGGGCGGGGAGCGACGAGGTAAGCACAGTGGAGCGGGAGGTGCGAGGCAGGGTTTTGGTCGACTGGCGAAGGAGGAAAGCGAGGTCGGGAGGACAGGGACGATCGGGATCGGTGCAGTCGAAAGGCTTTGGGTCGTTGATGGTGGCAACGACGGAGGAGGAGTTGGGGGCTCGATGAAGACGACATGAACAGGGGATGAGAGAAGCGGAGAGGGGGTAAAGGTAGGGGATGGATGAACAGTAAGCAGCTGGGTATATAGGCGATTAGGTTAATATGGTGATTAGGGTTTTAATCAGTGGGTTTATATAGGGTTTAAAATTAGGTTTAGGGTAAAACGGGTTATGGGTATAGGGTTTTGGGTTTTTAAATGATCCAATAGGGAGATATAGGATTATAGGGTTTGGGATAGGATTTAAACAACAATTAATTAGGCCATGAACAAATAATTAGAACTTAAACAATTCATCAAGAGATAAATAATTGGCAGGAAAAGAAATTCGAATTAAGAAGGTTGAAATCACAGGTGAAAAAACAACCGTTGAATTTTATTGAAAAAGAGTAAACAATTTCACAATCTAGAAGAATGATGGAATACAAATAGGTAGAATATACCCGAAAGATAATTATAGTACAAAATAGAAGAAAAGGAAAATAGGAGTTACAAATCCTACCCACTTAACAAGAAGAATTTCGTCCTCGAAAATCAAACAAGAAGTACATAGGGTAACCCCGAAAAAGAGAAAGTGAGAACAACAACAAAAACAAAAAGCTACTCAAACAGATGAGGGAACTTCCGCTGGATATCCTCCTCCAGCTCCCAAGTCGACTCACTAGCCAAGTGAGGATTCCAAGCAACTCGAACCAGCTTGATAACCTAGTTCTTCAACATTATCTTCCGCCGATCCAAAATAGCAACTGACGGGATCTGACAAGTCAGATCCGGCTGCATGGACAACTCTGAATAGTCGATGATGTGGCTCTCATCATGGATATCTCTCCTTAGTTATGAAATATGGAAAACATCATGCACTCCCGATAAAGCCGGTGGCAATGCAAGACGATAGGCCACCTTGCCTACTCGCTCTACGATATCAAACGGTCCGATGAACCTAGGGCTCAGCTTGCCCCCACCACCAAACCGAATGACACCTCTCCACGACGATACCTTGAGGAAAACATGGTCACCAACCTCAAACTCCAAGTCTCTCCTATGGTCATCTACCCATCTCCTCTGTCTGTCATGTGCTGCCTAAAGATGCTTCCTGATCTGAGTCACCCCATCAACAGTCCTGGTGATCAACTCCAGACCCAACAACTTTCTCTTACCAATGTCTTCCCAGCGCACTGGTGATTTGCACTTCCGAACATATAGTGCCTCGAACGGTGCAGCTTTAAGACTGGCCTGAAAGCTTTTATTATACGAGAACTCTATAAGATGCAAATGGTCCTCCCAAGATCTGCCAAACTGCAACACACAAGACCTTAACATGTCCTCTAGAGTCTGGATGGTCCTCTTTAACTGTCCATCTGTCTGGGGGTGAAAAGTTGTACTGTACTTCAGTTTATTCCCCAGACTACTCTGAAGACTCTTTCTGAACTGAGACTTGAACCTAGTATCCCTATCGGATACAATACTGATTGGAATCCCATGAAGCCTGACAATCTCTTGCTTGTTCTTCTCTGCTAGGCTCTCAGTAGACTGTCCGGCTCAGAAGGGAATGAAGTGAGCGCTCTTTGTTAGTCTGTCCACAATCACCCAAATGGCATTGTGACCCTTGGGACTCCTCGGCAAGGCGTTCACAAAATCCATCGTGATGTGTTTCCACTTTCACTCCGAAATGGGAAGAGGCTGAAGAAGTACGAAAGTTCTCTGATGCTCTGCCTTCACCTGCTGGAAGATCAAGCACTGAGACACAAACCTAGCCACGACCCTCTTCATACCATGCCACCAGAAGTGAAGCTTCAAGTTCCAGTACATCTTAGTACCACCGGATGAATAAAGTACGACGACTGGTGGGCTTCCTCAAGAAACCTCTGACGAACTTCGCCCTTCGGGACACACAACCTGGACCCAAAACGAAGATATCCATCTTCATGAATAACCATATCTGTTCTAGAACTAGCCTCAACCTAAGCTCTGAATCCCTGCAACAGCTCATCACCAGTCAAAGCCTCTTTAATCTGCTCAACAAGAGACGACTGAAGCTGAAGAATCATGCAACTCCAGAACTCGGCAAAACCACACCCAATTCCAACCTCCGCATCTGCTCAACCTATTCCCTCTGCTGAGTCAGGAACATGGCTGCTGGTCTCCTGCTCAAAGCATCTGGCACCAAGTTCACTCTGCCAGGATGGTATTGCAAACTGATGTCATAGTCAGCCATAAGCTCCAACCAATGCCTCTGCCTCATGTTCAATTCCTTTTAGGGTGAAGACATACTTGAGACTTTTGTGGTCAGTAAAGATCTCAACTTGATCTCAGAGTAAATAGTGTCTCCACAGCTTCAAAGCGAAGATCACTGCCGCTAACTCCAAATCATGAGTCGGATAGTTCCTCTCATGCAGCCTCAACTGCCTCGATGCATAAGCAATAACTCGGCCCTTCTGCATCAATACTGCACCAAGACCCTTGCCAGAATCGTCACAGTGAACCACAAAGTCCACCTGAACCATCTGGAATAGTTAACACTGGCACTGATGTCAACCTGTTCTTCCACTCTGCAAAAGCTTCACTACAAGCCTCATCCAAAATGAACTTCTGATCCTTCCCTGTTAGCTTAGTTAACGGCCCAGCTATCTTTGAAAAGTTTTGGATGAATTTTCGATAATATCCAGCTAGACCAAGAAAACTTCTCACCTCTGAAACTGACTTGGGCACTGGCCAATCTCTCACTGCATCAACCGTGGACGGATCAACTGAGATTCCCTCACCTGAGATAATGTGCCCCAAGAAGGTAACTCGGTCGAGCCAAAACATAGACTTGCTGAGTTTACCATAGAGCTGATTCTCCCTCGAAGTCTATAGAACCAACCTTAGATGCTCAGCATGCTCCTCCTAGTTCCGAGAATACACCAGAATTTCATCGATGAAGACCACCACGATTCTGTTCAAGAATGGGGAAAAGACCCTGTGCATCAAACTCATGAACACAACTGGCGCATTCGTGACTCCCAACGGCATCACGAGGAACTCATAATGCCCATATCTCATCCTAAATGTTGTCTTCTGCACATCAGCTACTTTCACCTTGACCTGATGGTACACTGTGCAAAAATTGAACTTCAAAAATATAAATGCACCACCAAACTTATCAAACAAATCATCGATCCTGGGCAGTGGGTACCGGTTCTTCACAGTAACACTGTTCAATTCTCGGTAATCGATGTACAGTCGACGACTTCCGTCCTTCTTGCTGACAAATAGGACTAGAGCTCCCCACGACGAAATACTGGGTCTGATGAACCCCACATCTAACAAATCCTGAATCTGCACATTCAGCTCTGCTAGCTCAACCGGTGCCATCCTGTAAGGACTCTTCAATATCGATGTCGTACCAGGCTGAACCTCAATACCGAATTCCACATCTCTATCTAGGGGTAGCCCAGGCAACTCCTCTGGAAACACATCTAAAAATTCCCGCACTACTAGAGGCACAGCCTCACAGCCTGTTCGCAACTCCATGGCACAAGTCTCCTTATCAACTGCAGTCTTAGCTCGGCCAAGGGGTGTCTCCCCAGCATGGAACTCAAACTTTGTGCGACCTGGGATTCTAAATACAACTTTCTTGGCTTGACAATCTATGATATCATGGAACTCATCCAACCAATCCATACCGAGAATGACATCGAATCCAGAATTCCCAATTACGATCAGGTCAGCCTTCAAATCTGTGCCACCAATAACCACGAGACTCTGCTTGCACTCCCAAGAACAGACGATAACACCAGCCACCTGTGATAATGTTCCAAGTCTCTGGCATATTGCTGCACTCCAACTGATGTCGACCCACAAAGCAGGAAAAGATGAAGGAATGAGTCCCCCCGGAATGAAAGAGAACATGAGCAGGGAAAGAACAAACTAGGATAACACCTAAGATAGAATCAAAAAGCAAGGGAAGAAGAATGACAATTGAGGAATGAGGAATAACAATGCAGAACAGATGATATGAATGAATGAAGCAAGACAATGAAAGAAGGAAAGGAAAATAACAAAATAATAAAATGCAAAAATACCTGCAACAACTCCTTCTGCCGTTTCAGCTTCTGCAGCTGTCAGGTTGTAAGCCCGACCTCTCCTGGGAGCAGCGGTCCTCTGACCGACGGTATGGCACTGAGAAAGAAGTGGTGGCCGAACCGGACCCCTGGCTAGTGCTACCTGCTAAACTGGACCCTTGGCTGGTAGAGCCATCCTCCTCTACGGGCAATCCCGCACTGAGTGGTCAGCAGCATCACAGCCAAAACAACGGCAATTGGCTCGCCTGCAGTCTCTGAACATGTGTCCGTCCATCTGGCAGAAATCACAAAAACCTCTCTCCGAGGAGCAGCAGAAAAGTAAGGAGCTTCCCTCACAGGATGGGCCGGGACTGGCCTCCAAATCGGCCCACCGGAAGGCCTAACAGCAGCAGCAGCGGGGTGCTGAACAGTCCGCTGGGAGAGGCCAACCTGTTGCGAGCTTGCTCCTGAGCTCAGGCTGCCTCAGCGTAAGTATACATCTCGCTCAAGCCCCAGTAGAAATCTCCAGGCCCTGTCCTCTTCGTTCGCCACTAAAGCAGCTGCGAAGCGGCAAAGCCTGGTGAATTCTGCTGCGTACTCGTCCACTGATTTGGCACCCTGTTCCTAGAGAGTCTCATGTGACAACATCTCATGAACAATATGTAACAAACTTCCAAAACACGGTACAAACAAACAACCTGTTTCAGGGCAAGGAATTGCTGCTCCATCTCAACCTGAGTGCTGCTGGGAAAGAACTTCTCTAAGAAGGTACTGGTGAACATGGTCCAAGCAACGGGCCACTCGAGCCTCTCAGACTCAGACCACCACCATATGTGGGCAAGGTCCACCAACTGGATGGTCACCACATCCACACGATCAGCATTTGCAATTCTTGCCGCCAACAACAGACTCTCAGTCTGGATATGTTCGTCCTCAAGCGGCATCTCAGTGCTAGAGAATTTGTCAGGGTGCAGCCTCATGAAGTCTACAATTGTACCCAGACGAGGAGGAAGAGCTTCCTGCAAAGGCACAATGGGAGTCGGGTTCCGAGCAACTTCCAATGCGGCCATAGCAAGATCATGTGATTCTGTTGCATGGGGATCAGCCGCTCCAGCACATTCGTAACAGGCTCTAACCCAGGCTGTTCCTCTTAAGGATGGAAATTGGAACCTCTGCGAGCCATGGTCTGCAAAAAATCAAAAACAATTAGCATCCAGATCAAGTTGATTATTATTTTTCATGTAGTGCATGGTCTATGTACTATTGAGCCAATCCTTGATCGAGCCAAACTTTTCTAACGTATTAGTCAAACTAATATATTAGCCAAATCTGGGCTCTGATACCACTAAAAACCTTGCCACGCCCCGCATCCCAAAAAGGAAATACGGAATACGGATACGTGAATGAGTCCAGCGAATGGCTTTCACCATTCATAAGTTGTAAGAATCTTTTCAACATTTCACACGAATAACAAGGAATAATCAAGGAATAATCAACCACTCATATATGAATAAATTAATATAACCAACATGATTACATGAAAATAAGAATACTAAATCTCAAATAATCAAGTCTTGAACGAGTCACAAACCTGGGAAAAAATCCCAATACAAAATAATCCATGTAACAATTAAATTTATTCAGAAACGATAGAAAATAAATTATAGCAAGAACTCCAGCCAACTAGATTTTTTGGTCACTTACTCCCTCGGACAGTTGGTCACCAAGGTCTGCAAGTTTAACAAATTGCAGAAAGAGGAAAAAGAAACAAAACACCCGTCAATGCAAGTTACGACCGCTTGTAGTGCAGGCACCAAGTACAGAATAAAACGGATAGATAGGAATAGAGTAACAGTGAAAGCAAGTACTGAATAAGCATGGAATGAGTGACAGCAAAACAGAATGACTAACATAAATCTGTGACAGAATCAAATAATATGAAAAGATAACAGGGTGGGTGCATGTAACATGTAACAGGTAGCAAATTGCATGCAAGCAGGTAAACATGTAACAGGTTTCAGGTAGCATGTATAGGTAACAGGAATATGCAGGTGATCATGTCATTCTCAAGTCTTGTATTTAATCCTATCTAGGTAGCACTTCATGCGTCCCAAATTTTACCACATGGTTACTACTTACATGCAAGTTAGGTTTAAATCTAGTGGTGGATTTATATAGGGTCGTGTACTTAGGCATCATGTAACATGCAACAGGCACGAATCACGTAATAGTGAAATCGTGGCATCATATAATCAGGAACATGCATATATTATTAACAGGTATGAATCATCACGAATCATGACATCATATAATCAGGTAGTAATAACAGGCATGAATCATGTAATCACAAAATTATGGCATCATATAATGGGAAACACGGCCCCCTTCTGAGTACACATACCTATATTATCCACTACTGTGGTCTTTCCCTTAACCCCCACTTGGTTACTTGTTATTATTATCAAGCAGGCATATAAGTGCACAAACAGGACAAGAATAACATGTCAATAACATGAAACATCTTCAAGTCGGAACATAAACAAGCACAGGTGATAGACAACTCATAAAAGGCTAGGACAATAAAACTTTCAGTTCTAAACCACAAGACACTACTGCACCAATTCTGAGATTCCCATTGGCACAGACATGAAAATCTGGATCTGTCAGAAAATCTAAATTAGAGACTCTCGGCCGAATCCAGCACATATATATAACTCATATAATAATTGCAGAGACAGGGCTTAAAACAGAATTATATACAAAAATCGTGTTCAGCCAGAAATCACAAGGTTATATCCATAAGCATGAAAATGGCATAAAAACTCACTAATTAAATCCAAGAAAATTCTGGAGTATTCCCTAGTATGTCTAGTATCAGTAAATAAAATTTTATAATATTCCAACTCAGTTAGTATAGATAAAAAAATTCGGGAAACAAAAAGATACAGCAAGTTTGCAAATCTGAAACCTTAAACATAGCAGTACTAAAACAACAATAGATTGCAAAGTATAACTCGAAAAGGGTTGTAAAATAGATAGAGCAGGCTACATTTTATATTTACAAAGTTTTAATCAACAACAACTGGAAACTGGTTGAAATTATGGTTCTTTACTGAACAACATGAAATTCTGGAATCTTTAACAAATATAGTATTTTGTTCACAAGCATGGAATAGTTTATAAAAGTCATTAATTAAATCCATATAATTTGGGTTTAATCCATATCAAGTCTAGTCATGCCCAGCAAAATATTAGATCAAAATCTTATATTTAATATCAGTATTAAAATGAATCACTACACAGAAATCACATATAACAGATTCTGGAATTTTTAACACATCCGTAGCAAAAAAGAAATAACTCATACATCACAAATCGAACTGAGATCTGTCAAAAATTTTGGTAAATAAACAGCAGGGTCTATGTTCTACATTCACAAATTAGTTTGATTTACTGACCTTAATAGGGTCTAAAATACTGAAACAAAACAGGGCAGCAACAAAAATAAAAGTCCTTCTCATGCATTAAATCAAACAGGTCATATGCAACATATCCAATTTATAACAAAATACAAAACATGGTATACTAGATGTCCAAAAACAACCTGATATGGGTGTTTAACATGTCTACCATTGGATCACTCTTGAGCGATCTGAGCCATTGGATCACTCTTGATCATGATCAGTGGCTCAGATCGCTTCTGCCCATCACCCAATATCACTTAAGTGGCAGAGGGTTATTTTGGAAATTTCATCCCAAATAACTCTTTGCCTGATTCGCTCTGAAAAATTGATATAACCAAGGCCGTTATTGGGAACAATGGCCTAGGTTATAAAATTAGCCTAGGCCGTTGTTGGGAACTTAGACTAGGCCATTGTTGGGAACAAAGGCCTAGGTTATAAAAATTTAGAATAAGGCCGTTGTTCCAAACAACGACCTATGATTCAATTTTTTATAACCTAGGTTAATTCATTTTTTAGAATCCGTGAGGCGAAGAGTTATTTGGGACGAAATTTCCAAAATAACCCTCCGCTGATGAATTGAAACGGGTGATGGGGTGCTCGATCTGAGCTGCTGATCACGATCATGAGCGATCCAACGGCTCAGATTGCTATTTTCCAAAAACTAGACTCGTTTTCAATGGAGCATTTTCCATATATATATATATATACTGTTATTGCAATACTCCCTTCTTAGAATAGTTAGGTCCTTAGAACTACGCTTAAAGTGTAAGAGAAGTAAAGAAAAAAAAATGAAGTTTTAAGCAAAAAGTTCGGGATAGTCACTCATCATTCACTCTTCCGATTCTCAAGTTGCTTCCTTGACTAGTTGATAAATCCACATTAGCTTCACCATGGGTATAGTTTGTTCCTCAAAATTTTTTTCCGCCTATCCACGATCTCCACTGGACGCTCTTTGTAGATCAAGTTTATCAGTACACTTTCTGGTACTTCCTGTAAGTAATGACTCGGATGTGGAATGTAGCCTCGCAACATGGACACATAAAAGACATCGTGCACTTGGGTTAGCTCTTCCGATAATTCCAACCGATAAGCTATCTTCCCAATCCTCTTCAGTATCTTATATGGTCCTATGTACCTTGGAGCTAACTTTCATCTTTTCCTAAATCAGATCACACCCTTCGTCGAAGATACCTTCAAGAAGACAAAGTCACCTTCTTCGAATTCCAATTTCCTTCTCAGATTATCTGCATAGCTCTTTTATCTAATTTGTGCCTCGACTAGTCTCCTCCGGATTAATACTATTTTTGCCAAAGTCTGCTGCACTATCTCTGGCCCGTACATTTGCCTTTCTCTTACTTCATACCAACACACCGGTGTTCTAAACTTCCTCTCATTTAAATCCTCATACGGTGCCATGCCAATGCTAGTCTGAAAACTATTATTGTAGGCAAACTCTCCCAGAGCTAAGTGCCCCTCCCAGCTTTCGCCGAAATCCATCTCACAGCATCTCAACATGTCCTCCAACACACGATTGACCCTCTCAGTCTGCCCATCTGTTTGGAGATTGAAGAAAGTACTGAAATCAATCTTGGTCCCCAAAGTTGCCTGATGACTCTTCCAAAAGTGTGATGTGAACCGTGCATCTCGATCTGAAACAATCGATAGGAATTCCATGCAGTCTTACTATCTCCCCGATGTACAATTTCGCCGACTTCTCCATTGACCAGGTGATTTTCATCACCAAGAAATGGGAAGATTTGGTTAATCGATCCACCATTACCCAAATTGCATCATTCCCTTTGGGACTTCTCAGTAGCCCTGTGATGAAATCGAAGCTAATGTTCTCACATTTCCACTCCGTAATGGGTAATGGTTATAGTAAACATCCAGGTCTTTGATTTTCTTCCTTGATCTGCTGACAAGTCGCATATCTTGCTACGAAATTTGCTACATCCTTCATCATTCCCGACCACCAGAAATGTTGCTTAATATCTTTGTACAACTTGGTATTCCCTGGAAGTACAGATAATAGAGTAGTGTGTGCCTCCTGTAAAATGCTCTCCTTCAACTCTGACTGATCAGGTACACACAATCTTTCTCCGAACCACAGCACTTCGTCCCTTACTTGAAATTCTGAAAATCTGCCCGTGCCAACTTTCTCCTTCACCTTCTGAATTTCTGGGTCAGATTTCTAACCATCGATGATCCGTTCTCTCAGGGTGGGCTAAAGCCTCCACTGCGCCAATGATGCCCCCAGTCTCTGCAATACTACTTTGATCTTAGCTCGATCGAATTCCTCTTCAAGTTTCTTCTGAGTTGTAATCAAACAGGATAAACTACTTTTTCAACTAAGCCCATCCGCCACCACACTTGCCTTTCTCATGTGATACTTTATCTCTGGACGAATATCTTTTAGCACTTCCAACCACCTTCTCTGCCTCAAATTTAGATATCTCTGCTGATAGATGTACTTCAAGCTCTTGTGATTTGTGTACATATTGACCTTCTCCCCGTACACATAATGCCTCCTCTATTTCAAGGCAAATATTATTACTGCCAACTCCAAATCATGGTTTGGGTAATTTTTCTTATGCAGTCTCAATTGCCTAGACCCATAAGCTATTGCCTTTCCCACTTGCATCAATACACAACCCAAACCCCGATGAGAAGCATCACTGTAGACATCGTAGTCAATTCCCACTCGTGGCAAAAGCCAAAATTGGACCGGTAGTCAACATCTCCTTCAACTCTTGGAAGCTTGCTTCGCTCTGCTCTGTCCACTTGAAGCCTACATTCTTCCTCGTATGTTCGGTGAGCGGCATGACTATCTGAGCATAGCTCTGAATGAATCGCCGATAATAACCGGTCAAGCCCAAGAAACTCATGATCTCCATGTGGGTCTTGGCCAATCTTTCACTACTTCTACCTTCTGCGGATCAGTGGTCACTCCCTCCTTACAGAGGATATGACCCAGGAACGGCATTTCAAACTTCCAGAAGTCACATTTGGAAAACTTGGCATATAATTGTTGTTCTTGCAACTTCTTTAACACTTCTGCCAAATGTTCAGCATGTTCCTCTTCTGATAAGGAATATACCAGAATATCGTCGATAAACACCATGACGAAAGAGTGGATGAATGGTCGCAGGACCCTGTTGTCACCCCTCACATCCTAAAAGGAATACGGAATACGGTACGTGACTAAGCCTAGTGGATAGTTTTCACCATCCATAAGCTGTACGTATCTACTTGACTAAACACATCAGTAAATATGAAAATATACTCAACCAGGCATACATAAACAATTATAAATCAACAGTATTTATTCGCAACAATAATGAATATCCAAAAAAAATATGAGATCTGAAACAAAACAATATCCTAGGACTACAAGACAAAATACAAGTCTCAATACATTACATGAATAAAATAGCTCAAACAAAACATTGAGCAAATTTTCCAATGCGCAGCTCAAAACTTTTGCTCACCAACTCTAGTAGGCAAGCAATCACCAAAACCTGCTCATATAGCAATTACAGGGAAAATAGGAAGATAGAAAAACATAATGCCCATTAGTTGCAAGTTTCGGGCCGCAAGCAGTACAAGCAAGAAAAAGAAAGGGGAAAATATGAAACAAAGACACAAAATGCTGACATGGAGAAAAGCAACAAGCATAGCAGTCTACAGATAACAGTAAACAGAAGGTAAACAGTAATGAGTATAATAGTAACAGTAACAAGATGTGACAGTGAAACAGTTATTCTTATATCTAATGTTCATTGCTATCTAGGTAGCACTTCTTGCGTCCAAAATACCACATGGTTGCTTCATCAAGCAGTTTCGTTTTAAGATTTCGTAGTGGAACCTATACGGCCGTATATTCAGACAAACAGTAACAGTAACAGTAATAGGAAATAGCAACGGTGTCATGGATCATGCCCTTATGCATCCAGAGATAAACAGTGGGGAAAATGAGTTTGCTTCTAAATATGCATTTCTATATTGTCCACTACTAGAACTTTTCCCTTAAAAACCCCAGCTTGATTAGTTTTCATTATTATTAAACAAGTGTGAATGATTACAAACAGGGAAAAAGATATGTCAAGAACAAAGGATAATTTTAATATGAATAAGAAACACAAACGGGTGACAAAGCAACTTTTAATAGTCAAAACAACGAAACTTTCGGTTCTGGACAGCAAGACACTACTGTAACAAATCAAGGATCCGTTAGAAAATTTGGAAACAAGACTTTCTGCTGAATCTAGCACATATATACAAGTCACACATCAGCCATAAAGACAGGGTTGAAAACAGCGTTTAATACTGAAGTTATGTTCAGCCAGAAAATGCAAAATCTTGTTTATAAGCATGAAAATGATTTGAAAATATCATAATTAATTATGAGAAAAATCTGGAAGATTCCCTGGTATATCTAGTCTCAACTTATAAAATATCATGGAATTATATTACAGATAGTATAGTCAATAAAATTGGAAAAACAGAGTAATGCAACAAAATCTCAATTCTGAAAGTTCAGACACAGCAGTACCAAAGCGGAGATAATTCACAAAATACTATTGGAAATCTAGATCCATCAAAAGGATGATAAAATAGACAAATCAGGCTACAGTTCATATTCACAATGTTTTCAACAAAAGTGAATATAATTAGGTTCAAAACATAATTCTTTACTAACAGCATGCAGTTTGGAAATATATCGATTGGTTTCATAAGCATGAAATGAGATACAAAAATCATTAATTAATTCCACAAGAATTTAGGATTGATACCAGTTATGTCTAAATATACCTAGCAAAATATAGAGTTCAAATTATACTCTTATTATTAGTTTTAAAATAATATTTCATACAAAAATCACATAGTTCAGAATCTGGAATATACAATATGACTGCAGTAAAAGAGAAATAACTCATGCATAAAAAAACTGAAATTCAGATCCGTCAAAAGTTCTGAAAACTAGAAAACAAAGCCTACAGATCATGTCGAAAAATTTATTTATTTTATTCGTGTTAACTGGGTGGAAATTACTGTACAAAAATAGGGCAGCAGTTTAACATAAGTTCTTTTATGCATTTTATCAAATAGTTTAATTACAAACGATCCAATCTAAGATGGCATACAAAGCATGGTATATAGGCAACTCAAATCAGCATGGCATGTGAATAAACAATCTATAATAAGATAGTACATCATACAAACATCCATGAAGCAATCCTCTACAACATACGAAATATCACAACAGGCATATAAATCAAGATGTCCCTCTAATGTAAATTGTTTCATGCAACGGGTGATAACTTTTGTGAAGTACTCATGATCAAGAGATGAAGGAACGGATCAACTAACTAGATATATGATCATCATGAGAGTGACAACAAACGCTTGCAAGACTACCTACGGTATTTAACTTGTATGACAAAAATTACATGCAAACTACTTGCCTGAAAACGACGACGGAAATGAAGAACAAAATAACGAGAATAGATCTCGAACAACGAACACAACACCAAACAGCACGAACAAGGGCAAGAATCAACACCCACAAAAATACGGTGGTGCACGTGTTCACATGCATACACAAGGCAGCAGCAAACAGCAAGAGCGGTGACAGCACGGGCAGAAGATGACGATAGTAGCGACACAGCAAGGGGACGACTGTAACACCCTAGACTTGATTTTTCAGATTTACGGTGTGAGAATATTCACAGGCTATTTTCACAATGCATCGTGACATGACGTGGATATGTCTCCAGGAGTCTGTACCGTAGGCGACGCTCGTGGGGTGTTTGGTGACTACGGATGGTGTCATGTCCCATGACGGAGGCTGAATTGTCCATAGGTTCTTCACGATGCATCGTGATATGACGTGGGATTCCTCTCCAGGCTGTCTGGATATGAGCTCGTAACTCATAGAACATCTAGAATACTTATCATAGTTACAGTAGTAGTTTAAGTCATGATGAGGGATTGAACCCTACAAGATGAAGAACGGTTAAGGGCTTGCCCTCAGACCTATGTAGTATGGGATGCATCGAATCTGAACAAGTGCGCATTAGTGTCATCTAATATAAACAACTGCATTAAGGACTAAGTGCACCGCACTACACGACATCTATAGGTTAGTCCCTTGTTGTCTTGTTTGTGATCAAGTTTGTGATTTGTTTAAGTATTTGAGAATCGTTATACTGTTCTGGCATAGAGAGGATTGCCGTGTATAATATTTCGTCGGTTGTAAGCAACTAACGCGCTCACAGTTTTTATGCAGGGTAAAGTAATTAACAAGACTAAAGAATCCATGCTGATTAATGATTGATTCAAGATTTGTACATTTCAATTCATGTAAATTGTTGTAAATTGCTTCCTCTGTAAATATGTAATGTAATGGTAAACTCTGATGTAACAAAAGTTCTTTATTTCCTTGTAAAATTGCATGAAAGAAATGTAAAGATCCTATGGAACTTCGAATTCAGTTGTATTTTGGAATTCGGGGTGTTACAGAGTGGTATCAGAGCCACGCTTCCAAGTAGTACAAATTTATAAGGAACGACACCCTAGAAGTGGACATTAGGGCGTGCGTTGAGTCTAGAGATTTAAATGTAAGTCACTTACATTTGTGTTGCTCTATGATTTAAGCTTCTTCTTCTCCTTCTCTAAGATGGCAGACCACTTTGACCCAGCTGGAGGCGTTGCCTGGCACATCATTGAGGAAGATTACTACCCCGGACAAGCTGATTCAGACAAGGAAGATCCTGATGAAGTAGAAGAGGAATGGCCTGAGTCCCGAGAGATCACTCCACCTCCGGATTCATCTGATGATTCTTCTGACGAGGAAGAACCAGTTCCGAGTAATCTCGTTATGTCTCTTCAAAGGAAGGTAGAGACTCAACGGGAGAGAATCAGGCTACTGGAGACTCAGTTGGCGAAGCGCAAGGATGATATTGCAATTCTCAGTCATTGTGTTTGGGAACTCGAGAAGTGGAAAAACATGAATGATGTATTGAAGGAAGAATTGGAGGAACTACGGAAAGAGCTTCGAGGAGCCAAGAGGAACCGTAGGAACTAGACTGTTGTATCTTCTTATTGTTTTCATTTTTATGTCAGAAATGTTTTAAATTCGAATGTATAAAGATTGAAATTCAATGAAATAAAAAGTTGATTTAAAATTTTTGTTTATACTTCGAATTTAATAGATCTTTTTTATCAGAATATGGCTAGAAGAGGAGCTCGAAATGGTGAAGGTCTGGACTTGGAAACGGAACTAGCGAGGGTCTATCAGACACTCAATGCCAGTTGCCAAGAATCAGAATCAAGGAAGGGTGTCTATGAATCCAGTACCCGAAGCAATCAAACTCGTGGAATCATTCAAGCGGATGAAACTACCCATATTTGAGGGGAAGTAAGACCCTGACATGGCTGACAATTGGATCCGAAAGGTAGAGACTATCTTCGAAGTCTTGGAGACTTCGGAGGGCAGCATGGTGAAGTTGGCGGCGCTGCAGTTTGAGAAGGATGCGGTTGTGTGGTGGCAGTTGATGAAGCGGATGATGGGAGGTATTGTTCTTGGCTTGGAGGAATTCCGCAGTTATTATTTTTCCTCAGACGTCTAGGAGAAGAAGGCCATAGAGTTTCTGGCACTGTAGCAGGGCGGCATGTCGGTTAGGGAGTATGAGACAAGATTCACTCAGCTCTCGAGGTATGCACCCGAACTGGTGATGGATGAGGCAAAGCAGGCTTGGAAGTTCGAGCATGGTTTGAGGCCCAGTCTGAGATCCAGGATGATACCCCTCGGTATTCGGAGGTTTGACAAGCTGGTTAAACGAGCTGTAGCCACTGAGGCAGAGATGGAGCAGTTCCATGCTGTTCAAAATCGGAGGACCAACTAGAATGTTGGGAAGAGACCCACAGTTTTTGGCAACTTCAGGGGACAGCCACTGGCCTAGAGGTTCAAACCAATGGGAGCAAATGCTATCAACATAGCTGAGAAACCCGGAAACAATTGGGTGAGACCTCCTGTGGTGACTTGCTTCAACTGTGGTGAGACGGGACATTACAAGTCTCAATGTCCCAAGCTGCAGAATGTCACCCGTAGTGGACCAACGCAGCAAGTTGGGAAGAAGCCGTACCAGCAAGGGTGAGTATTTGCCTTGACTGAAGCTGATGCTGATGAGGTGGATCACGTCATCACTGGTACGAGGGAGGATGTTTAGAGTGTTTTTTCTATTGTTTCTCTTTTCCCGCCTTATATAGTGAACTGTTATGTAACGAGTGTGTGTTATATAATAGGAGAACTTATTTTGAATGGAAAGAAAGCTATTGTTTTGTTCGATACTGAATCCTCTCACACTTTTGTATCACCTAAATTTGCTAAAGTTTTGGGAGTCGAACCGAAAGTATTTCCAGGCAAGGTCATGGCAGTAGCTACTCCATTAGGGGAGACTTTAACCACTGATCGGTACTATGCGAATTGCGAGATCGTGATTGGAGACTTAATTTTCGGGATTAATCTGATCGAGCTAAATGTCTTAGGAGTTGATGTTATCATTGGCATTGATTGCATGTCAGTGTACAGTGCGAGCATCAAGTGCATGACCAAGAAAGTAACAGTGAAGGCTCCAGGTGGACCTGAAGTCACTTTCCAAGGAAAGAAGAGATGTTCTGGTCTTGTGGCAGCTATCTGCAAGAGAGATGTTCCTATAGAGGTGCAGCAAATTCCTGTGGTTTGGAATTACCCGACTGTGTTCATGGAAGATTTGCCTGGGTTACCCCGCATCGTGATGTAGAGTTCAACATCACAATTCAGCCAGGGAGTGCACCCATTTCCAAGGCACCATATAGGATGGCGCCTGTGGAGCAAGATGAGATCAAACGGCAGATTGAGGAACTGTTAGAGAAAGGCTTTATTCAACCGAGTGCGTCACCTTGGGGAGCACCGGTGCTTTTGGTAAAGAAGAAGGATGGTTCGATAAGGATGTGCATCGATTACCAGAAGCTGAATAAGGTCACTGTTCAGGATAAGTGTTCGATTCCACGAATTGACGACCTGTTCGATCGTCTACAAGGAGCAGCTATTTTCTCCAAAACAGATCTTCGGTCAGGTTACCATCAAATTCGAATGAAGACTGAAGATGTGCATAAGACTGTGTTCAGAACTCGTCACGGGCATTATGAATTCTTAGTTATGCCGTTTGGAGTGACGAATGCACCTCTAATTTTCATGGATATGATGAACAGAGTTCTGAGGCCGTTTATTGATTCTTTCGTCGTGGTATTTATCAACGATATCCTTGTGTACTCCAAGTCGGAGAAGGAGCACACAGAGCATCTGGCAGCAGTTTTGAAGAAGCTTTAGGAGCATGAGTTGTATGCCAAATTGTCTAAGTACAATTTCTGGAAATCTGAAGTAGCATTCCTGGGTCACATCCTTTCTAAGGAGGGAGTGGCAACTGATCGACAGAAGATAGAGGCGGTGAAGGATTGGGCAAGGCCTACTACAGTGAAAGAAATCAGGAGTTTCCTTGGGCTAACTGGATATTACAGGAGATTTATCCAGGGCTATGCTCAGATAGCCGTGCCATTCACTGGTCTGACCAAGAAGAATGTGAACTTCAAGTGGACTGAGCAGTGCATGGCAAGCTTTAAGAAGTTGAAAGAGAGGCTGACTACTGCACCCATTTTGGCTTTGCCTAGAGCAGGTGTTGTGTATGATGTCTACAGCGATGCTTCACATTGTGAGCTTGGTTGTGTCTTAATGCAAGAAGGAAAAGTGATCGCTTATGGGTCTAGGCAACTACGACCAAATGAAAAGAATTATCCGACTCATGATCTGGAGTTGGCTGCGATTATCTTTGCCTTGAAGCAATGGAGACATTACGTGTATAGTGAGAAGTTGAACATGTACACGGACCACAAGAGCTTGAAATATATCTATCAGCAGAAAGATCTGAATCTGAGGCAAAGGAGATGGCTGGAGGTACTTGAGGACATTCGTTCGGAGATTAAGTACCATGCAAGGAAGGCTAATGTGTTTGCTGATGCTCTTAGCCGCAAGAGGAGTCTGGCTAGTTTGATCATGACTCAGAGGCAATTTGTAGAGGAGTTGGATCGGGCTGGTATTGAAGTCGTTCTGCAAGGCTTGGGATCATCTTTAGCTCAGTTGAGGCTTCAACCAACGCTGAACGAAATGATTATCGCAAGTAAGAAGGAAGATGCAAAAATTTAAAGGATGAAGGAGCAGGTCGGTGCTGGCATGTTGTCCGAGTTTCAGATCAGGGATGAGGTGCTGTAGTTTGGAGAGAGGCTGTGTGTTCCGGATCAAGCAGAAGTGCGGGAGAGTATTCTCCAGGAGGCACATGCTACTCTTTTGTCAATACATCTTGGGATTACTAAGATGTATAAGGACATTAAGTAGCATTTCTGGTGGTCAGGTTTGAAGCGGGATGTGGCCGAGTTCGTGGCGAAGTGTGAGATTTGTTAGCAGGTCAAAGTTGAGAATCAGAAACTCGGAGGGTTTGTAGTTGGATCTGAGTTACATTGAGCTTCCGATTGAGATTGTCGATTGTCGGGAGAAAATCTTGAGCAACAAGACAATACTGATGGTCAAAATAGTCTGGAGAAACCAGTTGGTTGAAGAGGCTACTTAGGAATCTGAGGAGAGGATGATAAAAGATCATCCTGAGCTCTTTGAGTGATTTGTATCTTCTTTTCTTTTCTTTTCTTATCTCTTTGTTGTATTCCGGTTTTCTCACTCTTTAAGTGTAGTTCCGGGAACAGAACTATTCTAAGGAGGGAGTGTTGTAACACCCTAGATTTGATTTATGAGATTTTATGATTTTACGTGTTGTGCACGTATGATTTCATTTGTATAATTTCCTTTATAAAATATTTTTATATAGTATTTGTTCTCTTTAATTTTCCAAAAAATATTCTCTATAAAAACGTAATTAAAATCTAGGCCTAATTGTCTTTTTAAGCACAATCTATTTATTAATTAAATTAATTATTTAAAACCGATGGTTAGTTTGGCCTATTAGTGGGCCCATTTTCTTTAATTCTCTTTTGAAATTATCTAACTTGTAGTGTAGACTCATTTCATGGATAATTAAATTTGTCACATGAACAAATTTGTAAATGAGGGACACTAGGTGGCTTGTGCATGCAATGGAGTGTGCAATGCACACCCTTCTCACCTAGGCTGGGTAGGATTAGAGAGTGGGAGGGATGGGAGTGGTGGAGAGTTGGTTACTCTCATCATGGGAAGTTATTTCAACTCCCTACTTCATTTTGGCCCTTAATTCCTAACCATTTGATCTAATCTTGGCCCTCCATTCACCCTGGAAAATTGTATAAATACCCCCTCCCCCATTCTTCATTCTCACACTTGAAAATTTCAAAAAGAAAGAACAGAAAGAGAGACAAAAAAATACATGTTATAAGGCAAAAAAATTGAGAAGTTTTGTGAGATTGAAAAGAGTGAGTGTTGTGTGAGTGCTTCAACCAAAGGAGAGGAGGCCGGATTGCTATAGGAGAGGCTCGGGACTGCTTGCTCTATAGGAGGAGAAGTCACTTGGTTTCTTAAGGAGAAGGCTTTGTTCATTCATTGTAGGAGATCCTCTAAGAGTTTTTTTGATTTTTCTCTCCATTTAAGGTGGGTGTTTCTCTTAAACTTCTAATTAGACATCATGTTAGGATGTGGTTGATGAATTAAGGAGAAACTTTAACTAATCTAGCCATGCATTATGAAAATGAGATAAATTGCTATTAGTTGAATGTGTGTTAAAAGGGAGTTAAATTGATTACAAAACTATGATTTGTTAATGTAGATGTTTATCATGCCACCATGCAATATTTGTTTGTACTAAAATTTGATTACATGCTTATAGTTGATTAAATGCATCATGTGTAGTTGATTGTCTAAAGTAAAGTTTCATTATTGTAGAAAGACGAAAACTCGTGTTGTGAAAATATTATTTCGTGGAAACCTGGATTATAAATAATATGAAAATTGTCATCTTATTTTCAATGTAAAAAATATATCCATGATTTACTCAAAATTGCAACTTGGTACAATCGACAGTCGACCGAATTAGAGTCGACAGTCAACTGTCAAGTAATAAAATTCGGATTTTAGTTACAGAACAACCTACTGGCCATGTTTTAGCAGTCAACTGTCCTGATCAATTTTCGAGTTTTAAATTATCGCAGAACAGCCGACTGGCCATGTTTTCACAGTCGACTATCCTGATCATTTTTATCTTCGAGTTTCAAATCACTGCAGAACAGCCGACTGGCCATGTTCTAACAGTCGACTGACCTGAAGTTTCAAATAATACCTGAATTTTCGTGAGATAATTTTCTAGGACCTGTGGCCTACAATAAATGAGAACTTAAGACTATATTTTTTTGCAAGAAATAACTTACTATAAATTGTTAGTTTAAATTGTCTTTGGGAGGCTTATAAAAATTTGGGAAAAGTACTATAATTATTCTAAAATAATGTGGACTTAAAGAAAAAAATATTTGGGACATCATTTAACTAAAATAAAGATGGTTTAGAAGCAAAGAATTAAGTAGAAGTGTATGAAGTTGATATTTGTATAAATATGAAAGTGACTGTTTTGATGAAAAGATCACACTAAATTATAAAAAAGGAATTGTTGAATGAAAGAAAATTTAAATGGGTTATCTATGAATTTTATTGGCCTGTGTGAATGTTGAAAAATGCTACTTTATCAATATGGAATTAAGTAAGGAAAGAAACTATAGTATGAGAATCTATTGTGCTTATTGAAAAGAAATTTTTTGAGAATAAAATATAAGAATTGAGATTGAACTTGATATGTGAGTTTTGATTCATGGAAAGGAATGGAAATCATGTCAATTGTGAAAAAGAACTTATGAGTATAAAGACTCGATTTTGTGATTGTGAATTGAAATTGCGAACTAGAGTGTAGTTAATCCTCATACCGGCATTGAAAAGAAATGTGTTGAAATGAAATTTGAAATGAAAAGATCAGGATTTGGGTCATGTTGAATAAATGGTTAAGACCGGTATAGTGGAACGGCTAACTCTACAGAATTGATTTTGTTCATGATTCAAATAATTAAGGATTAGATACATAGTGGAGATGTGATGAAAATAAGAGAAAAATACGAGTATGAGGGCCTCAGAGCTACGGTGTGAGAGTATTCACAGGCTGTCTTCACGATGCGTCGTGACATGAAGTGGATATGTCTCCAGTAGTCCGTACCGCAAGCGACGCTCGTGTGGTGTTTGGTGACTGCGAGTGGTGTCATGTCCCATGACCGAGGCTGAATTGTCCATAGGTTCTTCACAATGCACCGTGACATGACGTGGGATTCCCCTCCAGGCTGTCTGGACATGAGCTCGTAACTCATAGAAAGTCTAGGATACTTATCGTAGTTACAGAAGTAGTTTAAGTCATGACGAGGGATTGAACCCTACAAGATGAAGAACGGTTAAGGGTTTGCCCTCAGACCTATGTAGTATGGGATGCATAGAATCTGAACAAGTGCGCATTAGTGTCATATAATATAAACAACTGCATTAAGGACTAAGTGCACCGCACTACATGACATCTATAGGATGGTCCCTTGTAGTTTTGTTTGTGATAAAGTTTGTGATTTGTTTTAGTATTTGAGAATCATTATACTGTTTCGGCATAGAGAGGATAGCCGTGTATAATATTTCGTCGGTTGTAAGTAACTGACATGCCCACAGTTTTTATGCAGGGTAAAGTGATTACCAAGACTAAAGAATGCATGCTGATTAAATATTGATTCAAGAGTTGTACATTTCAATTCATGTAAATTGTTGAAAATTGCTTCCGCTGTAAATATGTAATGTAATGGTAAACTCTAATGTAACAAAAGTTCTTTATTTCCTTGTAAAATTGTACGAAAGAAGTGTAAAGATCCTGTGGAACTTCGAATTCAGTTGTATTTTGGAATTCGAGGTGTTACAACGATGGCGGCAGAGCATAGTCGCGGCTCTAGACTAGTGGTAGTGATGACAGAAGGCGGAAGGTCACGGCACTGCGGCTCGCGCAGGGACAGGGAGCACGGGATCGGCTAGGGGATGAGGAGAGGGGAAGCATGGGGTGACGGGTCTGCCAGCGTCAGGGGACCAAGATGACGACAGTGGGGCAGTAGAGGAGAGATAGGGAGATCGGAAGTAGAGGTAGGGCGATGGCTACTATGGAGAGAGAGAGAGATGATGAATGAGCTTTTGGCAATTAGGGTTAGGGTGCAATTAGGTGGGTTATATAGAGTCAAAACGGGTTTGGGTGAACTGGGTAGTGTCCAATAGAAAGAAAAGAGTCCAATATGAGACAAATAGGCCATGAATTAGGTTTAGACAATAAACAAGGTCAAAAACAAATTTGTAAATCAATCAAATGAGAATATAAAGGATGAATCAAACAGAAATGAATCATAGGGAGAACAACAACATACAATTCAGAAAGCGACGAAAAAAGATACCATCAGAAATAAAATAAAATAACCAGCAATTTAATTAAATACAAAAAAATACGAAAATGAGTCATAGGGGTTACACATGTTCATCATATCCACTACAAATGGCATAACTAAGAATTTGTAATGCCCATGTCGAGTTCGGAACGTAGTCTTATGCACATCCTCTTCCTTAACACAGACATGGTGATAATCTGACCGAAGATCAATGTTGGATAAAGCTGCTGCTCCTTGAAGTTGGTCATATAAATAGTCAATTCGTGAAATTGGATATTTATTTTGGAAATCCACATTGTTCAACTCTTTATAATCTATGCACATCCTCATCAATCCATTCTTATTCTTCACCAACAAAACTGGCGTTCCCCAAGGCGATGCACTCGGTCTGATGAAACCTTTGTGCAATAGTTCTTCAATATGCATTTTCACTTCATCCTATTCCACTGATTCCATTCTGTAAGGTGCCTTGGATATTAGTGTGCTTCCCAGCTAAATAGCAATATTGAATTCCACATCCCGGTGAGGTGATAGTCCAGGTAGATCCTCTAAGAATACCATTAGAAAGTTCCGGACTACAGTAATCTTCTTCACTTCCTCAAGGACTTTCTTCTTAGTCAAAGCTGCCACCTACTCCTTGCACTTATTCTTCCCTTGGAACGTTACTGTTGGCCCTCCTGGTGCCTTCACCATAACTTCCTTGCTTTTGCACTCAATACTAGCATTGTAAATCGATGTCCAGTCTATGCCCATTATGATATCGACTCCCAACACCTCTAACTCTATGAGATCGATACCCAGTACTCTTCCTCTAATCTCAATCTCACAGTCAGCATAGTACCGATCAGTGGTCAATGTTTCTCCTGATGGTGTAGCTACTGCTAAAACCTTGTCGGGAAACTTTTTTTGGGTTTAGCCCAAACCTTTGAGCAAATTTAAGAGACACAAAAGTGTGTGGTGAACCTGTGTCAAGTAAGACGGTAACATTCATTCCATTTACTAGGAGTCTTTCTGTTACATAATGAATTATATCATTCAGTATATAACATTTCTTCTACCACCATACTGGAAACACAACACAAACTTTTACTCAGATGCTTCCACACCGGTGATGACATTGTCAGAGTCCTCGGAGTCCTCCTCAGTCAGAGCAAACACTTGCCCCTATCAGTACGGTTTCTTCCCTTGATCCGCCTGCTTCTGATTCTACCCTCCCTGCTGGAATTGGGGGCAATGTGGCTTAGCATGGCCTTCTTTCCAACAATTGAAACAAGTTATGGGGGTCCACGGCTTGGTACACTTTATTCTGTAATGACCCGCTTCTACACAATTGTAACAAGTTAATCCTGAAGGCCTTTGTCACGCCCCGCTTCCCAAAAATACAGAATACGAGCACATGACATTGGCCCAGCGAATGACTAACGTCACCCATAAGTTGTTTATCTGATCAACTCAACAATATAATCAATACAGAACAATTGCGCAGGCAATAATAATAATCTCATGAACAATAATATTTGGAATGAAGAAATTTTAAATATCCAAATACAATAAACCAACGTCTGGAACCAAATAATAAAATCCGGGTCATGAGCCCAATACAAAAATAAATCCCAAACACCATAGTAATAAGTCTCAATACATTAATTTCATTAAAACGATAAGCAATTAGAAAGCATTAAATCTTCAGAATGTTTGTTCTCCAATCCAGCAGACAATTCTCCTTCATTAAATGTGAACACTTCATCTAAAAAGAGGAGAAAATTTGTCCTTAATGCATGTCATGGACAACAAGTAGAGAAAGCAAGGAACAATGGAATAACGATATAACAATGAATTCATTGGATCAATAAGAATCAATAACATGGGACAATAGCAATAATCAATATCACGGTAATTGATGCAATTGGTATAAACAATGATTCAATAATTGATAACAATATTCAATTATCAATATCAATAACACTTAGCCAAGATTCAATATCAATAGGAACAATGATGAACAATATGCAGTGTCAATGCAGTGTCATTTCTTAAGTATATTAATCATTTTAATCCTAACTAATGTAGCACTTCATGCATCCCATTTATTTACCATATGGTTGCTACATACAAACTAGTTACGTTTAGACTTTGTGGTGGATTTTATAGTCATGTACTCGGGAACGATGTAAACGATTCTCTTCAGTATTCAGTTATTCAGTATCAATATCCATAGAACAATATGCAGTTATCCAGTTATTCAGTCATTCAGTCATTCAGTCATTCAGTAACTGTAGGAAAACCACGAGCTCCATTCCGAGTACAGTCTCCTATATTGTCCACTACTAAAGTCAACCCTTAAACCCTCGGCTTGTTAACAATTTTATCAATGCCACAATACAATATGCAAATAAGGGACCTTTCGATGAACGATTGTAACAATAGAGAAATAATGAGATAATAATTTGAATAAGACAATGAAAATGATGACAATAGGATACTAGGATCATGCAATGCAATATACACACTCTAAATCATGCAAGACTACAATATAGGAACAATTAATTCATGAAAACTGAAAAGTGAAATTCTAGACAGCAAGAGTAGTCTCTACTAAAACGTAATTTCCTACTTCAGAAATGAAAAACTAAAACCGTCAGAAATTCTGAAAACTAGACTTCCACACGGTTCCAACGCATATTTGATGTCCAAAATTCGACAATAGTTTCTAGGTCGAACACATCAGTCTTTACAGATAACATGTTCAGACATAAAATTGACATCATGTTGTTATATCTTTAGAATCAGCGAAAACTCAATTATGAAATCATCCAAAATATTCTTTAGACTCCTAAACATGTTAACTATCATTCTGAAAATTATCAGAACATTATTTTCACATTAATTTAGCTTTTTAATAGTTAAAACCTGAAAGATACAAGAATCTGAAAATCTGGAAATAAAAACACAGCAGTAGTAAAATGAGCATAACTTTTTCTATACAACTCGGAATTCAAAAATTCAAGATGTTCTGGAAACTAGAAAGATAAGGCTACAATTATTATACAGACAGTTATTTATTTTAAGATAATTTAATTGGTCGAAAATAGCAGACAACATACAGCCAGCAAGCAACGTACAGGGTTTTGGGTATTTTTCATAAAATAAATTAATTAAACATGATGGGTATCAATCCTATTAGTCAATGAACTTCATAATCAGCATGATGGGTATAAAAACATGATCAACAAATTAAGAACACATACATAAATTAATTTATCATCAACCAAACATGAATCGATCAATCAATCATACAACCTAGCAATTATTCTTATAATAGAATATTCGTACAGAAATTATATGACTAACCCTATTATCAGTTCTACATTAACGCATGAAAGATTCGATCTTTAGAGTCAAAAGTGGCACGAAGTCAAGAATATTGCGGTTAGCTCGTGTTAACCCTCAATAGACCCAACGAAGGATAATCTATACAACAATACGATAACAATCAAGATCTACTTGTGGAGTTTCAATAAAAATTCTTGAATTTGATACAATTAGCAATTCAAGAGGAAACTGACTTGCCTTTTGGACGATGAAATTGAATACCAAGAATAACGGAATGAGAATCCCGAAGCAACGAACCCACGACACACGAAATAATCAAAGCAAAATAGCAAGAGAAAGACAACAACAGGGGGCAGCAAGTCAAGGGGCTTCGCTGGTGGCTGGCAGTTGGCTTTGCTGGTGACTGGGGGAGGGCGCGGTGGCGCTGCTGGCATTCGTCGATCGGAAACAGGGCCTGCAAAAAAAGGGTTCGGGATTGGAGCGTCGATCTGTTGTGCTGGCATTCGGCGGAGGGAGGAGCAGCGAGATCGACGAGGGAGGCCGAAGGGGGGTTGGGTGAGGCGACGGGGTGTGCAGCCAAAGTTGGTGGGTCACCGGAGTGAGGCTCATATCCGGGATGGTCAGGATTGAAGGTTTGGTTGATGGGCTGGGAGAGAGGAGAGAGGAGAGAGAAATTCGAGGAGAGAGAAATTCGAGGAGAGAGAAAGAGATGACGGCTAGTAAATTGTATTTTTTGGATTTTTAGGATTTGTATTAGGGTTGTTTTATATAATACAAGTAGATTGTTGGGTTGATAGGTTAGGATCCAATAATAGTGGGTTTTGGGTCATGAAATAATAGCAATTGGGTTTTTGGTTCAACAAGAGATGGGTTTGAAAACAATAGGGTTCAAATAAAATATCCACAATTAAATAAAAGAAAAATAGGATCGACAAGAAAATAGTTCATTAAGAAGAACAAAGAATTTCATGAAAAAAAGTTTAAATCCAAATAAATAAATAAATAATACAAATGAATAGAATATAAATTGGGCCTGAAAAATAAATTAGATATCACCAAGAAAATTAGATCAAATAATAAAATAATTCAATAAATGAACTTTAATGAGTAATCAAGAAATAATAATTGATAATTATAATCTTAATAAAAATAAAATTATATAACAAATTAGTATTTGGGGTTAACAATTTTTTAAAATAATCCAATAATAATAATATATTTGATTTAGGAACAAATATAAATAGCCAATCAATAAGAAATAGAAGGTAAGATCAAAATACCCCTTTATTCGAAATATAATTTTCGATTAAAAAAGGAATTTAGCACAGAATAAATTTATAAAAATCAAATTATAGAAAATATACGAAAAATATTTATTGTCGGGAATGGGGGTTACAGCCTTATTCCTCCATTGCATGGCCTTCCAGCCACTGTATTAACATTCACCCCGGTTGGCTTGAACTTCTGAGCCGGGGGCTGTCCCATGAAGTTGTGTGATGCTGCAGGCCTCTTGCCAGCGTTCCGGGTGCTCCTCTTGTCTTTCAACAACTGATATTGTTCCATATCCAATTCTGTAGATGCAGCCCTCCACACAAGCTTGTTCAATTTCCTGATACCGAGGGGTATCATGCAAGACCTCAGTCCCGGCCTCAGTCCTTACTCAAACTTCCTCGCCTTCTTGGCTTCATCAGTCACCAACTCGGGTGCATACCTGGAGAGTTGAGTAAATTTCGTCACGTACTCCCGGACAGTCATGGTCCCCTGCTGCAAGCCCAAAAATTCCATTTGCACATCCATTGGGAAGTAACGACTCCGAAAGTCTTCCAAGAACTAGTTGACCTTGTTTTACTGATTCATGCTAGTTATTACTGTTGATGCATTATACCATGCTATGTTTATTTCCGCTTCTATTTTAGATTTGATCATTCCATGTACTTGTATCCTACAATATAAGTGGCCCGTAACTTGCATTGACGGGTACCTTTTTTTCTCTTTCCTTCTCCTGCAATTATTAATTGCAGATTAGGATGGTCAGCTGCCCGACGACATTGGCAAAATGAGATATTTGTGCTGGATTTCTTGCTTATTAGTATTACTATTATTATTGCTTTGAATAATGTATTTTGAGTACTTGGATGATTACTTTGTATTTGGGCGATGTGACCTAGGATATTTGACTTGTCCAGATTCTGATTTATTTGAGCTTAATGTGTTTTATTTCAAGTAAATTCTATTGATTTATTAATTCAATTATGCATGTGTGGTTGACTCTTTTGCTTCCGACTCTGATTATATTGTGAGATGTTGTAACGATTCCTGAACAGCTTATGGATGATACTAATCATTCGCTGGGTTGAGTCTCGTTTCCGTATTCGGTATTTTTTTTGGGAAGCGGGGCGGGACAAGGCTTTTAGTGGTATCAGAGCCCAGGTTTGGCTAATGTATTAGTTGCCTAATATATTAGACAAGCTTGGCTCGAACTGAGATCGACTTAATATTTCACCAACCATGCATGCATAAATGAATTATTATCAACTTTGATTTTGGATGCTAATTATTTTGATTTTTGCACAGCTATGGCTCGTGGGAATTCTTCTCAGACTAATCCGATTGAGGCTGTCATCGCTGTGCTTGAGCGGCTGATCAATCAACAGCAAAACCTCAGCAATCTAGTGAAGGCTGCCAGGGTTCCGCCTCCCCTTATGCCTGTGTAGGCAAATCTTCCTCTTCGTCGAGGAACAGTTACAGATTTTATGAGGCTGCATCCCGACCATTTTTTCGGCACTGAGATGCCTTTGGAGGCTGAACAGTAGTTGATCCGGACCGAGCGCTTGATCTTGGCGGCACGTGTTGCCGAGGCTGATACGGTGGACGTGGTTTCCATCTAGCTGGTGGATTTGGCTCATATTTGGTGGATGGCCGAGTCCGAGCGACTTGAGGGGCCTATTGCTTGGACTACTTTCACTCGGGGATTCTTGAAGAAGTTCTTCCCCAGTAGTACTCGAGTTGAGATAGAACAGCAATTCCTGGACCGAAAACAGGTTATATCATTATTCTATTTTGGAATTTTATTACATAATTGTTCAAACAATGTTGTAACATGGACTTCTTGAAACAGGATTCCAGGTCAGTGGATGAGTACGTAGCTGAGTTTACTAGACTTAGCCGCTTCGCTGCCATTCTTGTGGCTACCGAAGAGGATAAGGCTCGTAGATTCAAAAATGGACTTGAGTAGGATATCAAGTGTAATATCCCGGACGGATATTACCGTATATAAATTATTATTTTATTATTATTTTATTATTATTTTATTTTAATTTCAAAATTGAATTATTTTGGTGATTTTCAACCGGTTTATTCATAGACATCATCTGTACCCAGATATCAGTCAGTATACATCCGTATTGTATCAAATTGATACCGTGATCTTCCGAACTAATAATAAAATTTATTTTATTATTATTTCCGAGATTAAATTATTTTATACGGATTATGCGAAGATTTTCAGTATACAGACATATATGCGCACATACGTGTAGTATGTCGATTAGTACGTTATACAAATTGTGTGTTGTGTATTTTTGGACAACACTTGTTTTGTTATGACAAAACCTATTAGATTGTTAGGATTTATAAGTGTTTAACCTAGGTTAAGTATGCATGAGAAGGTTAAGAAAACCCTTCTAGAAACCCTCACATAACACCATACTCACATAATGCCTCCACCACATCCTACCTCCACCAATTCTCACCTCCCCAAGAGTATGGCCGGCCCACAATTCATGGGAGGGGGTTTTTGCAAATATGTGTGTGCCCATTTGCATTTTCTACCCTTCTCTCCACCTATAAATACCCCCTTCCTTCACCTTAGTCCCATTTTAGAAAGATCAAAAAGAAAGAAAGAAAGAAAGGAAAAGAAAGAGAGATCACCATGCTAACTTGAGAGTTTTTATTTGTAGGGTTAGTAGGAGTTCTAAGAGCTAGGGGAAGGAGAAGGAGTGCTAGGCAAGTCCTTCCTTCAAAGGAAACTAAGGTGGGGGGTTCTCCATTGTTTCTTTGGTTGTTTGTTTGTTTGTTTGGTTGTTTGTTTTGTTGTTTGACTTCTTCTTCTCATCTTCTTGTTTTGTTTTCTTTTGTTTTGATGGGTGTGTTGTTGTGTTGTGAATGATAAATAAAAGAAAGAAAGTAGTAGTAGTAACTACTAAGCATATAAAGATCAAACCTTTATTATTGTGGTTGTTGTTTATGTATGATTGTTGGACTAAAAAGACATATTGCATATGACATTGAACATACAACCGATTGGGGGTTGTAGGACTTGTAGGACTTGTTATACATAAGCATATGAACATTTTTACAACCATTGTTGGTTGTAGGACTTGATTGAACTTGGACTAATAATAATAAGCATATGTTTTATTGTAATTTTCTTTCTTTTGTTAATCACTAGTTGTAGAAAATAAAAAGATCTTTTCTTTTGTTAACCACTAGTTGTAGAAAATAAAAAGATCTTTTCTTAACCACTAGTTGTAGAAAATAAAAAGAGATCTTTTCTTTTATTAATCACTAGTTGTAGAAATAATAAAAAGATCTTTCTTTTATTAAGCACTAGTTGTAGAAAATAAAAAGATCCTTATTATTCACTAGTTGTAGAATAAAATAAAATAAAAATGATCTTTTCTTTTATCACTAGTGATAATAAAGACCAATAGGCAACTAAGTAGTAGCATGTTAAAATAAAGTAGTATGTTGATTAAATGAAGTAGTAGTAGTATGTGGATTAAATAAAGTAGTAATGGTATGTTGAACAAGTAGTAGTAAGTAGTTATAGATGTTTTATGTCCATAAAGTAGTAGATAGTTGTATGTTGTGTTCTTAATAAAGTAGTAGTAGTGGTAGATAGTTGTGTGTTATGTTGGAGTAGTAGTAGTAGTAGATAGTTGTAGATATTTATTTTGTGTTCAGAAAGTAACTACCATGCTAAGATTATATTAGATTAATTTAGATATGCTTAGAATGTTGTAGGATTTCTTCTAAAAATATCTAGCATGCTTAATGATGCTTAGAATGTTGTAGGATTTCTTCTAAAAATATCTAGCATGCTTAATGATGCTTAGAATGTTGTAGGATTTCTTCTAAAAATATCTAGCATGCTTAATGGTGCTTAGAATGTTGTAGGATTAATGCTAAAATTGCCTATCACATGTAGGAATGACATACATGTTAAAGGATTCATTCTAAATTTTCCTATCATGCCTTATGCTTAGAATGTTGTAGGATTCTTTCTAAAAGTTTCCTACCCTGTTTAGATTAATTTAATTGTGCTTAGAATGTTTTAGGATTCATTCTAAGAGTTTCCTACCATATTTAGATCAACTCATTTATGCTTAGAATGTTGTAGGATTCAATCTAAAAGTTTCCTACCATGTTTAGATCAACTCAATGATGCTTAGAATGTTGTAGGATTCAATCTAAGAGTTTCCTACCATGTTTGGATTAATTTTATTATGCTTAGGATGTTGTAGGATCAATGATAAAATTACTTACCATGTTAGTTTAATTGTAGGTAAGTGATATACCATGCTAGTTTAATTGTAGGTATGTGATATACCATGCTAGTTTAATTGTAAGTAAGGTATATGCCATGCTAGTTAATTACAAGTAAGTTGTATGCCATGCTAGCTTAATGGTAATTAAGTTGTATGCCATGCTAGATTAAATGAATACTCATGATATCCATGCTTGGATAAGTATTTGTTCATGCTATGTTAGTAGATGATCATGCTTAATCATTATTCATGCTAAGTAAGTAGGTGTCATGCAAATTGTTGATCATGTTAAATTAATGATATCCATACTATGATATTCATGCTTAGATTAAAGAAACTACCCATGGTTAGTGGTAGTGATTTTATGTTGTGTTCTATACCATGCTAAAGTCCAAATACATGCTTAGAAGGTTGTAGGGTTAGTGTTAGAATACCTACTATGCCTTGGAATGTTGCTTGTACATACTAGTTTGAGTTGTGGTGATTAGTCATGATAAGTAGTAAGCCTTCATGCTCAAATTATAATCTATGCTTGACTATAGTGGACTTCATGTCTAGGTCGTAGTGATTTTCATGCTTAAGCTCGATGTAAGCACAAGCATTAATCATATTCATACTTAGGAGGATCATGGTGAGTGGTTGTGTTATATGATTAGATTGTCGTAGGAAGATGCTTGAAATAGTAGGCCATACTTAAGGCGCTATAGGTTGAAGTAATAAGGATGGGAAAGACCACTTGTGATAGTTAGTCCGATAAAGGCTGTTATGTCGCCTTCGGATTCTTCCTTAGTAGAATACCGACCAAAGACTGTTAGTAGATTCTTCTGTTGCTTCTAATGATAGAAGATCGAGGTTGCTACTGAGCACGTTTGGTTGCTTTTAAGATTGATTACCTGTATGGTTGTTTGCATAGGGTTGTTGTCTCGTACGCGGCTCGATTGGCCCGTACGTAGCTGTGAGTCTTATACGTAGCTTATTTGGCTCGTATGAAGGTTGTTGTCTCGTACGCGGCTCGACCGGCCCGTGCATAGCTGTTGGTCTCATACGCGGCTTATTTGGCTGGTATGTACGTTGTTGTCTCCTACGAGGCCCGCCTGACTCGTAGGTAGTTATTGTTTCATACGTAGCTTATTGGCTCGTATGTGGTTGTTACTCGTGTATAGCTTGTTAGCTAGTACACAGTTCGTTGTGCTCGTCTAGGGTGATATTACCACCCTAAGGGCTATCGACCATCAAGACATAGGGTAGCGACTTGCATGTATATTCGCACGGCCGAAGTCTTCGATCGATGAGCCACGAACCGGATCCTGAGGGCTTCTGGTAAGTCTAGGTTGAGCAGCCTAGTAGAGTTGTCTTGCGAAGCCTAATTTATGGCCTAGCATGTTATGTTATAATATTATCGTCCCTAGGATCGTCGAGTCAGGGACATCATAGGGTAGTGACTTATAAAGGTCATTTTGCTCAGACCCTTGCCGAAGAGAGAGGAGTTGGTTGTAGGGGGCACCTTACGACCAACTTGTCCCTCGAGGGAGGCCTTAGGTGGTGACATTGGGTTGTACCTTCCCGTCAAAGGGATACGTACGGTGGCGTCTCACAAGTTGGGAGCACGGGTTGCGTATCTCGCTCTGTTAATTCCTGAAATACCGTGGCTGGGGTGCCACAGGATGCATTTGGGTAGTCCTGCGCTTGCGATACCCCAGAGGGTGCCACAGGGTAGGCTTCGCGCTACCCTGCGCTTGCGAAACCCTATGGTTTGATTTTGGAACGATGCCCGATATACTGGGATCGAGTGAGGTCCGGCATGCCGGGTAGTAGTGGAAAACGGAGACACCATAAGCACACTGCATAGAGGGACTTGATCCTTTTTGCAACCTCACAGAGTCATGGAGTATTGTCAGGAACAGGTCGTGTACAATTAGAATTCTTAACGCGGGTTCAAATCCCTATATATGGAGAAACGGCTTGAGATGGAGTCGCATGTAGTATGGGCTGCATGTTGCTTTCAGAGACTTGCTGAATAGGAGTACCCTAGTTCTATTTTAAATATCGCATTAGAGTCTAGTCCTAGCACTCATGAACACTTAAACTACACCAACACCATTGCTATATTTTGTATATTGTTTGGGAGATTCGCTGCTGTATGATCAGCCTCTAAGCGTCAGTGAATACTGACGTCCCCACTTCAATAGGTACTGGATAGCAGAAGTACAGGTGCGAGATTTAGGAGGACTCAAGTCAAGGAAAGCAAGGAGTCAGTGTTATGTTTAGTTCCGCTGCAATCTGAGTATTGATTATCTATTAGTTGAGAAGTAGTCAAGTGAGAGTTACCAAGTGTTGTTCTTCATTCCTTGTACTCTGATGTAAGATGTTGAAGGTTGTAATACTTGGAAATGTAAAGGAAATATTGTAACTCTATTGTAAGGTATTACAGTTGTATAATGTTCAGACTTGTAATATATTGAGTATTGAATAAAAAGTTTTAAATTCTCCTGTTTTTCTGTGTATTGTGACTAATTGAAGAAAAGATCTTGGCTCGTGTCACGGTTTCCCAGTATTGAAAATCGGGGCGCTACTGAGTGGTATCAGAGCTAACTTCAATTTACAGTCCAACACAGCAGGAAAATTAAACTTGGATACCTTTTAGGAGTCGGGTCTTAGTTAGTTGTATGCAATTGTAATTCATATTGTTGTTCCTTTCAACTTATGTTTTATGATTTTCCTATATCTAGACTAATTCCAGTATGTATATTTTAGGATGGTATTCGAAGATATCCTAACCGAGGATGTATTGATGGAGGAGAGTGAGCCAATTTCAAGGGATGATCCGATGATCTCGAGCGAGGAGCCGAAGAAGATTTCACTACAAGTTAACCACAAGATAAACTCGCCTTCACCACCGCGAGGGGCCAAGTATGGATCAACGCAGGGCGGCGGCGGCCGGCATATATCGAGAAATGAGGAAGCTAATGAAGTACGTAACCAGGATAGATCGTCAAGCTAACCAACTGGGTGATGCTTGCATAGCTACATTAGCAGGCATGGCGGAGGAGCGGGAATATTTCAACGCCAGATTGGCACAACTACGACGTGAGTGGGAGCAAGTTCTAGAGACCGCCAAGGTTTTAGTATGCCATTTCTGTGAGGAGGATGGGCACGAGCAATCAGTCTGTCCACGACGACAAGGAAAAAGACCTACACCTGCATCCGGATTCGAGAACCAAGGTCAGAAACAGAAGACTCAGAAAACAAGGGGCAGAATTAGAGGCGCCAACCCGGGAAGTTGTTTCTTATGTGGCGAGCAAGGTCATTTCAGAAAACAATGTCCGATGAAGAACTCTCGGGCGACAACCGGTACATGTTACAACTGTGGGGAGATTGGTCATATTAAGTCAAACTGTCCCCAACTTCATAGAAATGACAGCAGATCATCTCCGAAGATGAACGCTAAGGGAAAGGATCCTGTTCACCAAGGGTGAGAACTCACACGTACTAAGAGCAAGTTGAAGGAGCCAATAACAATATGTGCATATAGAACTGCAACTAAGTCTAAAGGTTGCATCTTTTGAAATTATTTTGGACGGAAGAAGTTATATATGATGTAACACTTTTTGTAACCCGTCGGATTTATATATATATAAAATCCAGGCAACTGTTTTGTTCAAACTTGGTTCATCATAATCTTCTGTCTAAATTATTTTTCCAATAGTTGAAGTGTGTGCGGGAGGCAACTCAAGAATCAGTTCGGTTAATTACACCACATGAAGCGTCAAAATTACAGGAGAAAATCCCGGAAGTTGGAAGTGATGTTCATAGGACACGTCCTATTCTAAGGCGGGAGTAGCTACCAAATTGCAAAGGTCGGGTTCTTTGGAGAACCAGTTCGTGAATGAGCCACTTGGGAGCCGGAAAGCAGCATAAGCTTTCTTTCCCCGAGTCAGTAGGGTATGGATGTTTGCCTGTTTTCCTAACTTAACGTAGTTCTGAGGACAGAACTATTCTAAGGAGGGAGTATTGTAATATCCCGGACGGATATTACCGTATATAAATTATTATTTTAATATTATTTTATTATTATTTTGTTTTAATTCCAAAATTGAATTATTTTGGTGATTTTCAACCGGTTTATTCATAGACATCATCTGTACCCAGATATCAGTCAGTATACATCCGTATTGTATCAAATTGATACCGTGATCTTCCGAACTAATAATAAAATTTATTTTATTATTATTTCCGAGATTAAATTATTTTATACGGATTATGCGAAGATTTTCAGTATACAGACATATATGCGCACATACGTGTAGTATGTCGATTAGTACGTTATACAAATTGTGTGTTGTGTATTTTTGGACAACACTTGTTTTGTTATGACAAAACCTATTAGATTGTTAGGGTTTATAAGTGTTTAACCTAGGTTAAGTATGCATGAGAAGGTTAAGAAAATCCTTCTAGAAACCCTCACATAACACCATACTCACATAATGCCTCCACCACATCCTACCTCCACCAATTCTCACCTCCCCAAGAGTATGGCCGGCCCACAATTCATTGGAGGGGGTTTTTGCAAATATGTGTGTGCCCATTTGTATTTTCCACCCTTCTCTCCACCTATAAATACCCCCTTCCTTCACCTTAGTCCCATTTTAGAAAGATCAAAAAGAAAGAAAGAAAGAAAGGAAAAGAAAGAGAGATCACCATGCTATCTTGAGAGTTTTTATTTGTAGGGTTAGTAGGAGTTCTAAGAGCTAGGGGAAGGAGAAGGAGTGCTAGGCAAGTCCTTCCTTCAAAGGAAACTAAGGTGGGGGGTTCTCCATTGTTTCTTTGGTTGTTTGTTTGTTTGTTTGTTTGTTTGTTTTGTTGTTTGACTTCTTCTTCTCATCTTCTTGTTTTGTTTTCTTTTGTTTTGATGGGTGTGTTGTTGTGTTGTGAATGATAAATAAAAGAAAGAAAGTAGTAGTAGTAACTACTAAGCATATCCTTTATTATTGTGGTTGTTGTTTATGTATGATTGTTGGACTAAAAAGACATATTGCATATGACATTGAACATACAACCGATTGAGGGTTGTAGGACTTGTAGGACTTGGTATACATAAGCATATGAACATTTTTACAACCATTGTTGGTTGTAGGACTTGATTGAACTTGGACTAATAATAATAAGCATATGTTCTATTGCAATTTTCTTTCTTTTGTTAATAACTAGTTGTAGAAAATAAAAAGATCTTTTCTTTTGTTAACCACTAGTTGTAGAAAATAAAAAGATCTTTTCTTAACCACTAGTTGTAGAAAATAAAAAGAGATCTTTTCTTTTATTAATCACTAGTTGTAGAAATAATAAAAAGATCTTTCTTTTATTAAGCACTAGTTGTAGAAAATAAAAAGATCCTTATTATTCACTAGTTGTAGAATAAAATAAAATAAAAATGATCTTTTCTTTTATCACTAGTGATAATAAAGACCAATAGGCAACTAAGTAGTAGCATGTTAAAATAAAGTAGTATGTTGATTAAATGAAGTAGTAGTAGTATGTGGATTAAATAAAGTAGTAATGGTATGTTGAAGAAGTAGTAGTAAGTAGTTATAGATGTTTTATGTCCATAAAATAGTAGATAGTTGTATGTTGTGTTCTTAATAAAGTAGTAGTAGTGGTAGATAGTTGTGTGTTATGTTGGAGTAGTAGTAGTAGTAGATAGTTGTAGATGTTTATTGTGTGTTCATAAAGTAACTACCATGCTATGATTATATTAGATTAATTTAGATATGCTTAGAATGTTGTAGGATTTCTTCTAAAAATATCTAGCATGCATAATGATGCTTAGAATGTTGTAGGATTTCTTCTAAAAATATCTAGCATGCTTAATGGTGCTTCGAATGTTGTAGGATTAATGCTAAAATTGCCTATCACATGTAGGAATGACATACATGTTATAGGATTCATTCTAAATTTTCCTATCATGCCTTATGCTTAGAATGTTGTAGGATTCTTTCTAAAAGTTTCCTACCATGTTTAGATTAATTTAATTGTGCTTAGAATGTTTTAGGATTCATTCTAAGAGTTTCCTACCATATTTAGATCAACTCATTTATGCTTAGAATGTTGTAGGATTCAATCTAAGAGTTTCCTACCATGTTTAGATCAACTCAATGATGCTTAGAATGTTGTAGGATTCAATCTAAGAGTTTTCTACCATGTTTGGATTAATTTTATTATGCTTAGGATGTTGTAGGATCAATGATAAAATTACTTACCATGTTAGTTTAATTGTAGGTAAGTGATATACCATGCTAGTTTAATTGTAGGTATGTGATATACCATGCTAGTTTAATTGTAAGTAAGGTATATGCCATGCTAGTTAATTACAAGTAAGTTGTATGCCATGCTAGCTTAATGGTAATTAAGTTGTGTGCCATGCTAGATTAAATGAATACTCATGATACCCATGCTTGGATAAGTATTTGTTCATGCTATGTTAGTAGATGATCATGCTTAATCATTATTCATGCTAAGTAAGTAGGTGTCATGCAAATTATTGATCATGTTAAATTAATGATATCCATACTATGATATTCATGCTTAGATTAAAGAAACTACCCATGGTTAGTGGTAGTGATTTTATGTTGTGTTCTATACCATGCTAAAGTCCAAATACATGCTTAGAAGGTTGTAGGGTTAGTGTTAGAATACCTACTATGCCTTGGAATGTTGCTTGTACATACTAGTTTGAGTTGTGGTGATTAGTCATGATAAGTAGTAAGCCTTCATGCTCAAATTATAATCTATGCTTGACTATAGTGGACTTCATGTCTAGGTCGTACTGATTTTCATGCTTAAGCTCGATGTAAGCACAAGCATTAATCATATTCATACTTAGGAGGATCATGGTGAGTGGTTGTGTTATATGATTAGATTGTTGTAGGAAGATGCTTGAAATTGTAGGCCATACTTAAGGCGCTATAGGTTGAAGTAATAAGGATGGGAAAGACCACTAGTGATAGTTAGTCCGATAAAGGCTGTTATGTCGCCTTCGGATTCTTCCTTAGTAGAATACCGACCATAGACTATTAGTAGATTCTTCTGTTGCTTCTAATGATAGAAGATCGAGGTTGCTAGTGAGCACGTTTGGTTGCTTTTAAGATTGATTACCTGTATGGTTGTTTGCATAGGGTTGTTGTCTCGTACGCGGCTCGATTGGCCCGTACGTAGCTGTGAGTCTCATACATAGCTTATGTGGCTCGTATGAAGGTTGTTGTCTCGTACGCGGCTCGACCGGTCCGTGCGTAGCTGTTGGTCTCATACGCGGCTTATTTGGCTGGTATGTACGTTGTTGTCTCCTACGAGGCCCGCCTGACTCGTAGGTAGTTATTGTTTCATACGTAGCTTATTGGCTCGTATGTGGTTGTTACTCGTGTATAGCTTGTTAGCTAGTACACAGTTCGTTGTGCTCGTCTAGGGTGATATTACCACCCTAAGGGCTATCGACCATCAAGACATAGGGTAGCGACTTGCATGTATATTCGCACGGCCGAAGTCTTGGATCGATGAGCCACGAACCGGATCCTGAGGGCTTCTGGTAAGTCTAGGTTGAGCAGCCTAGTAGAGTTGTCTTGCGAAGCCTAATTTAAGGCCTAGCATGTTATGTTATAATATTATCGTCCCTAGGATCGTCGAGTCAGGGACATCATTGGGGTAGTGACTTATAAAGGTCATTTTGCTCAGACCCTTGCCGAAGAGAGAGGAGTTGGTTGTAGGGGGCACCTTACGACCAACTTGTCCCTCGAGGGAGGCCTTAGGTGGTGACATTGGGTTGTACCTTTCCGTCAAAGGGATACGTACGGTGGCGTCTCACAAGTTGGGAGCACGGGTTGCATATCGCGCTCTGTTAATTCCTGAAATACCGTGGTTGGGATGCCACAGGATGCATTTGGGCAGTCCTGCGCTTGCGATACCCCAGAGGGTGCCACAGGGTAAGGCTTCGCGCTACCCTGCGCTTGCGAAACCCTATGGTTTGATTTTGGAACGATGCCCGATATACTGGGATCGAGTGAGGTCCGGCATGCCGGGTAGTAGTGGAAAACGGAGACACCATAAGCACACTGCATAGAGGGACTTGATCCTTTCTGCAACCTCACAGAGTCATGGAGTATTGTCAGGAACAGGTCGTGTACAATTAGAATTCTTAACGCGGGTTCAAATCCCTATATATGGAGAAACGGCTTGAGATGGAGTCGCATGTAGTATGGGCTGCATGTTGCTTTCGGAGACTTGCTGAATAGGAGTACCCTAGTTCTATTTTAAATATCGCATTAGAGTCTAGTCCTAGCACTCATGAACACTTAAACTACACCAACACCATTGCTATATTTTGTATATTGTTTGGGAGATTCGCTGCTATATGATCAGCCTCTAAGCGTCAGTGAGTACTGACGTCCCCACTTCAATAGGTACTGGATAGCAGAAGTACAGGTGCGAGATTTAGGAGGACTCAAGTCAAGGAAAGCAAGGAGTCAGTGTTATGTTTAGTTCCGCTGCAATCTGAGTATTGATTATCTATTAGTTGAGAAGTAGTCAAGTGAGAGTTACCAAGTGTTGTTCTTCATTCCTTGTACTCTGATGTAAGATGTTGAAGGTTGTAATACTTGGAAATGTAAAGGAAATATTGTAACTCTATTGTAAGGTATTGTAGTTGTATAATGTTCAGACTTGTAATATATTGAGTTTTGAATAAAAAGTTTTAAATTCTCCTGTTTTTCTGTGTATTGTGACTAATTGAAGAAAAGATCTTGGCTCGTGTCACGGTTTCTCAGTATTGGAAATCGGGGCGCTACATCAAGAGGCATCTTGTCTCTCTCCATTTGTGTACTTATGCTGAAGCTCTTGAGGCAGCTCGAGCACAGGAGCAGGATCGTGGTGGTTTGGTTCTTTCAGTTCTTGGATAGATATGTAATGGTCTTCATTGATGACATTCTGGTATATTCTCAGAATCGAGAAGATCATGCTGAGCATCTTAGAGTGGTTCTGCAGACTTTGAAAGAGAATCAGCACTACGGGAAACTCAGCAAGTGCGAGTTCAATATGCGACTGTCTGCAGCAGCAGCAGGTGGCTCTTCCAGCCAGGTGTCCTGTTCAGCAAGCAGGCCCAGCTCGTTGTTCAGTTAGGCCTCCGCTTCCTCCGCAGCGTTAGATTGTCGGTCAGAGGACCGCTGTTCTAAAGAGAGGTCAGGCTTTCAACTTGACTGATACAGATGCTGAAACAGCTAAAGGAGTTGTGGCAGATATATTTTGTGTTGTTGTTTTGTTGTTCGGTTTCCCTTTTGTTCCTTTATTTGCTCTCTTCTGGTCTTGCTTTATTTTTCTTCTGTTGTTTTTTCTTTTCTTCATTTTTCATTTCCCCTCACCCTTGATTGTCTACTTTTTCTTTCTCCTTCTCTTTTGCTCCCTTAGGTGTCGTCCATGTTTGCTTTTTTCCCGCTCGTGTTCTCTCTGATTCTGGGGCAACCCATTCTTTCGTCTACTAACGATTTGTCGCTCGCCATCAGTTGGATTACAGCAACATGTCTGAGGCTTGGAACATTTTCACAGATGGTGGTGTTGTCATTTGTTCCCGTGAGTGCAGGCAATATTCCGTTGTTATTGGGGACGCAGATTTCAAAACTAACCTGATTATCATTGGGAATTTAGGATTCGACTTTATTCTGGGTATGGATTGGTTAGGTGAAGCCCATGCCATTATTGATTGCCATGCCAAGAAAGTTGTTTTCAGAATTCCAGATCGAGCAGAATTTGAGTTCCATGTCGGGGAGTCTTTCCTTGGCCAAGAAAAGGCTGCAGTTGTACAGGTGGATTGTGCGACGGAATTGCACTCAGGATGTGAGGCTGTGCCTCTAGTAGTTTTGGATTTCTTAGATGTTTTTCTAGATGAGTTGCCTGGCTTACCCCCTGATAGGGATGTGGGGTTCGGTATTGATGTTCAGCCTGGAACGGAGCCGATATCGAAGAGTACCTACAGGATGACACCAGTTGAGCTAGTAGATCTTAAGGTGCAGATTCAGGAGTTTCTTGATTTGGGTTTCATCAGATCAAGTGTTTTTCCTTGGGGTGCTCCGGTCCTTTTTCTCAACAAGAAGGATGGTAGTCGTCGACTGTGTGTGGATTATCGGGAAATAAACAATGTAACTGTGAAAAACCGGTATACATTGCCTAGGATCGATGATTTGTTCGACCAGTTGAGTGGGGCTGCTATTTTCTGGAAGTTAGATCTTCGTTCTGGGTATCACCAAGTCAAGGTGAAAGCTGCTGATATACAAAAGACTGCATTCAGGACTAGATACGGGCACTATGAGTATCTTGTGATGCCGTTCAGGATCACCAATGCTCTGGTTGTATTCATGAGTCTTATGAACCGGGTCTTCTCTCAGTTCTTTGATAGATTTGTGGTGGTCTTCATTGATGACATTCTAGTATATTCTCAGAATCAGGAAGATCATGTTGAGCATCTTAGAGTGGTTCTGCAGACTTTGAGAGAGAATCAGCTTTATGGGAAACTCAGCAAGTGTGAGTTTTGGCTCGACAAGGTTTCTTTCTTGGGGCACATTATTTCTAGCGATGGTCTTTCTGTGGATCCAGCCAAGGTTGAAGCTGTAAAGGATTGGCCTATTCCTAAGTCAGTTTTCAAAGTCAGGAGTTTTCTCGGTTTGGCTGGCTATTATCGGAAATTCGTTCAAGATTTTTTGAAGATTGCAGGGTCGTTAACTAAACTGACAGGAAAGGATCAGAAGTTTTGTTGGTCTGGTGAGTGCAATTAGGCTTTTGTTGAGTTGAAGAACAGATTGACGGCAACGCTAGTGTTGACTATTCCAGGTGGTTCAGGCAGATTTGTAATTCACTTTGATGATTCTGGTAAGGGCCTTGGATTAGTTCTTATGTAGAAGGGCCGTGTCATTGCGTATGCATCGAGGTAGTTAAGACCGCATGAAAAGAACTATCCTACTCATGACTTGGAGTTAGCGGCAGAGATCTATGCTTTGAATCTGTAGAGACATTATTTACTTGGAGACCGTGTGGAGATCTTTACATAGCACAAAAGTCTCAAGTACGTTTTCACCACGAAGGAATTAAACATGAGGCAAAGGCGATGGTTGGAGCTTATAGCCGATTATGACATCAGTTTGCAATACCATCCTGGTTATGTAAACTTGGTGCCAGATGGTTTGAGCATGAGACCGGCAGTTATGTTTCTTTCTCAGCAGAGTGATTTCATTGAGCAGATGAGTAGGTTGGATTTGGAGGTTTTGTTGCCGAGTTCTGGTCAGAGTTGTCTTGCGCTCCAGCTTCAGTTTTCTCTTGTTGATCAGATCAACAGGCTCAGGCTGGTGATGCACAGTTGTAGGATTTTCGAGCTGAGGTTGAGTCTGGTTTCAGAACGGACATGGTTATTCATGCCGATGGTTCACTTCATTTTGGTTCCCGGTTGTGTGTCTCTAAGGGTGAAGTTCGTTAGAGGTTGCTTTAAGAAGCTCATCAGTCCTCGTATTCTATCCATCCTGGCGGTACTAAGATGTTTCGAGATTTGAAGCTTCATTTCTGGTGGCATGATATGAAAAGGGTTGTAGCTCGGTTTGTTGCTCAGAGTTTGATCTTTCAGCAGGTTCAAGCAGAGCATTAGAGAACCGCTGGACTTCTTCAACCGATTCCTATTCCGGAGTGGAAGTGGGAGCATATCACCAAGGATTTTGTGACCGCTTTGCCGAGGAGTCCTAAGGGTCATAATGCTGTTTGGGTGATTGTCGACCGTTTGACGGAAAGTGCTCACTTCATTCCTTTTCGTGTCGGTCAGTCTACGAAGAGCCTAGCGAAGAAGTACATGCAAGAGGCTATCAGGCTTCATGGGGTTCCAGTCAGTATTGTACCTGATAGGGATACGAGATTCAGATCTCAAATTTGGGAGAGTCTTCAGGTTAGTTTGGGGAGTAAGTTGAAGTTCTATGCAGCTCTTCATCCCCAGACTGATGGACAGTCAGAGCGGACTATTCTGATTCTTGAGGACATGTTGCGATCCTGTATGGTGCAGTTTGGTGGATCTTGGAAGGACCATTTGCATCTCGTAGAGTTCTCGTACAATAATAGCTTTCAGGCCAGTCTTAAAGCTACACCGTTCGAGGCACTTTATGGACGTAAATGCAGATCACCAGTGTGCTGGGAATATATTGGTGGGAGACAGTTGTTGGGTCCGGAGTTGATCACCAGAACAGTTGATGCTGTGACTCAGATCAGAAAGCAACTTCAGGCAGCTCAGGATAGGTAGAGGCGGTGGACTGATGTACATTGAAGGGTTTTGGAGTTTGTTGTTGGGGACCATGTTTTCCTTAAGGTATCACCGTGGTGCGGTTTCATTCGATTCGATGGTGGGGGCAAGCTTAGCCCTAGGTTTATTAGACAGTTTGAGATTTTGGAGTGAGTAGGCAAGGTGGCCTATCGTCTTTCTTTGCCGCCAGCATTATCAGGAGTGCACGATGTTTTCCATGTCTCACAACTCAGGAGATATATCCGCGATGAGAGTCACGTGATCTACTACTCTGAGTTGACCGTGCGGCCAGATTTGACTTGTGAGATTCCGCCAGTTGCTAATGTGGATCGGCGGGAGAAAGTGCTTAAGAACAAGGTCACCAAGTTGGTTTGTGTTGCTTGGAATTCTCACTCGCCTAGTGAGTTGACTTGGGAGCTGGAGGAGGAGATTCAGCAGAAGTTTTCTCATTTGTTTGAGTAGCTTTTTGTTTTGTTTTGTTTCTTTTCTTTTGGGGTTACCCTATGTATCTTCTTTTTGAATTTCGGAGACGAAATTCTTTTTGTTAGGTGGGTGGGATTGTAACTCCTGTTTTTCATTTTTCGTATTTTTGATGTATTTTTTCTTCTTCTTGAGTATTTGTACTCTGTTGTAGTTTTCTTGGACCGTATATTGGAGTTGTTTCAATATATATTTATTTTTGTTTCATTTTGAGCTCTTTGTGTTGATTTTTTCATCTTTTGCTTCGTTCTCCATCAATTGTAGTTCTTTTCTCCTTATTGGATTCTTGTTCTCTTTATTTTGCTCTTGGGTGTTCATGGTGTTTTTGGTTGGTTACCCTATCTCTAATTCTATTGCTTTGATCCGTAATTGATTTCCAATGCCAAATTAACCACAATCCTATTTTGAGTCCTATACAAATTTATCCCAATCAAATCATAATTAAACCAATCCTATTTCTACTCCTAAACTACCCACAACCCAACAACCCAAATATCCACAAACCCAAACCCTAAACAAAAATCCTACTTATATATATACAAGTCTCTCTCTCCATAAACCCTAACCCTTACTCTCTCATCCTGGCCTCCCTTTATCTCTTTCCTGTGTGTGCGGACACACCCCAGCCCGACTTGCATCACCCTGACACCCTCCATCCCGAACAGCCCAACCCCCAACCCTCCTTTGCCGATGCCCTAGCCGATCACCCAACACCCGAGCACTCCACCATCTCAGCTCTTTCTCCCCGTCCTCCACCGTCCGACATGCAGCTGCGATGCAGGAGCAGCAACAGCCAGCAAGCTAGCTGTCGCCACTCCCGACGTTTCGATGCTCTATTGTTCTCTCTCTTGCTTTGTGGGTTGCACGTACGTGAGTTTGCACGTGTGGATCTTCGTTTGGTTCGTGATTCTTGTTTGTGGGTTCGTTCATTGTTGGGATCCGTTTCAGTTATTCTTGGTGTTCTTTATTTTCGTCTTCGGTGAAGGCAAATAACTTGTACTCAAATTTCTTTTTATGATACAAGTCAAAATTACCGCTTATAGTGTAGTTGGGTTCTAGAGACAACTCGTGTGTGTGTTAATTTTGATGGATTTTGTCTCTATAGTGTTGTTTGACCATAGTTGCCTCACTACACAAAAATTAAAATGAAAATAACTAGGTTTGACCATTCTTGATCTATTCATATATGTGAGATAATTAGGTGGAATTATGTGTTTGATGAGATCCATGTGATATGATGGTTGTGAATATGTTATATACTTTATTTCATGATGTTTGGACACTTAGTAGACTCTATAACATGTTTGATTGTGATTGGAACGAGTTTCGTGTGGTTTATGTTGGTTTTGTTTTCGAGAGAAAATCTGTAATTGTCGATGATCAGTTTTGATTTGTAATATTAGACCCTATTATGGTCAAAATTCTTAATTTTTGCATTAGACATAAATTGTAGAGAAATCTGTCTTCTTTTCAAACTCTCTGACCTTGATCAATTTCGTTTTTGTATGAGTGAGTTATGACTATTTTACTACAGAGGTGTATTCTATTTTCAGATTTCGTTTCTTGATGATTTTGCTGATTAAACTATTTTGATAATAGTCCTAAAAATATTATTTGGATCTGAACCTTTGCACAGTATTTCTATACCTATCTAGGGATTACCCAGAATTTTGGTGATTTTATTGATAAGTTTTATACATCGTTTCATGCTTGTTTATGAAAGTTATACTTGCTGTATTTTGCTTGCTGTTCTGTAAAGAATCGTATTTTCACCCTATTTCGTTTTACTATATGGAAAATATTTTTGAAATATAAGAGTTAGCTTATTTTGTCTATTTTCATCTCCCTTTGACAGATTTGGATTTCGATTCACGGTTTACGAGATATTATAGTTTTCGTACAGCAGTGTTGGGAATTCAAGATTTCTTTTGACTGGAATATTATGAAACTTTATATTCTGATACTAGACATATAAGGGATTACCCCTGATTTTTCCTGGATTTAGTTTGAGGAGTTTTAATGCTGTTTTCCCATCATTGAATACGATTTACTAATTTCTGGCTGAAAGTATTTTCTAGATTCAAATCAGTTTTGAATTATGATTTTGTAAAATACTATATGGCTTATATATAAACGCTGGATTCGTGTGGAAGTCTATTTTCCAGATTCTTTGACGGATTCAGATTTGAATTTCTTTAGTAACGGGAATCACTGCTTTAATACTGTATTGTCATGCTGTCCTCGAACATACACTGTTTTGCTCGTTTATGTGACTGTATATCATCTATGCATGTTTATTTGTTTCCCTAAACCTAATACTGATTGTATCATGTTCGTTTGAACTATTTCATGCACTATCATGTTTTTTGATAACCATAATAAAAGTTATCAAGCCGGGGTTTCTGAAAGGAAGATCTAGAAGTGGAAAATATGGAAACATGTACTTGGAAGGGAACTAGTGTTCCGAACTGTTACTGTTACTGTTATTTTTACTACTACTGTTACTGTTATTTTACTGCTACTGCTACTGTTACTGATACCTGAGCACACTGCCCCATTATGGGTCACTAGGAAATCTAAAAGCGGAACTGTTTGTTATAGCAACCTTGTGTTATAATTTGGGGCGCATGGAGTGCTACCTAGCTTGTAATACACACAAGATTGTAAGAACGTAAGACTGATATTGTTAGACCGATACTTTTAGACTGATACTGTTATACTGTTACACTGATATACTGAGCTTACTCTTACTGGACACTGTTAGTTGCCATATGACACGATACTTGACACATTCATTTGCACTGTTAGTATTCCTTGCTAGTTGACCTTGTTTTGTTGATTCATGCTAGTTATTACTGTTGATGCATTATACCATGCTATGTTTATTTCTGCTATTATTTTAGATTTGATCATTCCATGTACTTGTATCCTACATTATAAGTGGCATGTAACTTGCATTGACGGGTACTTATTTTTTCTTTTTTTCTCCTGCAATTATTAATTGCAGATCAGGATGGTCAGCTGCCCGACAGTATTGGTGAAATGAGATATTAGTGCTGCATTTCTTGCTTATTTGTATTACTATTATTATTGCTTGGAATAATGTATTTTGAGTACTTGGATGATTACTTTGTATTTGGGCGATGTGACCCAGGATATTTGACTTGTCCAGATTCTGATTTATTTGAGCTTAATGTGTTTTGTTTCAAGTAAATTCTATTGGTTTGTTAATTCAATTATACATGTGTGGTTGACTCTTTTGCTTCCGACTCTGATTATATTATGAGATGTTGTAAAGATTCCTGAACAGCTTATGGATGATGCAAATCATTCGCTGGGTTGAGTCTCGTATCCGTACTCTGTACTATTTTTGGGAAGCGGGGCATGACAAGGCTATTAGTGGTATCAGAGCCCATGTTTGGCTATTGTATTAGTTGCCTAATATATTAGACAAGCTTGGCTCGAACTGGGATTGGCTCAATATTTCACCAACCATGCATGCATAAATGAATTATTATCAACTTTGATTCTGGATGCTAATTGTTTTGATTTTTGTGTAGCTATGGCTCGTGGGAATTCTTTTCAGCCGGATCCGATTGAGGCTGTCATTGCTGTGCTTGAGCGGTTGATCAATTAGCAGCAAAACCACAGTGATCTAATAATGGCTGCTCTTGAAGCTACCCGGGTTCCGCCTCCTGTAGTGCCTGTGCAGGCAAATCATCCGCCTCGTCCAGGAATAGTTACGGATTTTATGAGGCTGCATCCCAACCATTTTTCGGCCACTAAGACGCCTTTGGAGGCTGAACAGTGGTTGATCTAGACCGAGTGCTTGCTCTTGGTGGCACGTGTTGCCGAGGCTGATAGGGTGGACGTGGTTTCCATCCAACTGGTGGATTTGGCTTATATTTTGTTGATGGCCGAGTCCCAGCAACTTGAGAGGCCTATTTCTTAGACTACTTTCACTCGGGGATTCTTGGAGAAGTTCTTCCCCAGTAGTACTCGAGTTGAGATGGAACAGTAATTCCTGGCCCTAAAACAGGTTAAGTCATTATTCTATTTTGGAATTTTGTTACATAATTGTTCAAACAATATTGTAATATAGACTTCGTGAAACAGGGTTCCATGTCAGTGGATGAGTTTACTAGACTTAGCCGCTTCACTGCCGTTCTTGTGGCTACCGAAGAGGATAGAGCTCGTAGATTCACAAATGGGCTTGAGCAGGATATCAAGAGGCATCTTGTCTCTCTCCATTTCCATACTTATGCTGAAGCTTTTGAGGCAGCTCAAGCTCAGGAGCAATCTCGTGGTGGCTTGGTTCCTTCTCTGCGAACTGTTCCGCATCCTGCTGCTGGGCCTTCTGGTGGTCCTATTCGGAGGCCTGTCCCATTCCATCTGGTCAGGGCTGCTCCATATCCTTCTGCTGGTTTCCAAAAGGGTGGTTTTTGCGACTTCTATCAGACGTCTGCGCATGAGCATAAGAATTGTTGGCGCGTCAACTGCCGGTGCTTTAGATGTGGCACCGCTAATCATTCAGTACACGATTGTCCGTAGCAGCAGCAGGTGGCTCTTCCACCCATGGGTCCTGTTCAGCAAGCAGGCCAAGCTCGTGGTCCAGTTAGGCCTGCACTTCCTCCTCAGCGTCAGATTGTCATTCAGAGGACTGCTGTTCCGAGGAGAGGTCAGGCTTTCAACTTGACTATTACAGATGCTGAAACAGCTGAAGGAGTTGTGGCAGGTATGTTTTGTTTTGTTATTTTGTTGTTCGGTTTCTGTTTTGTTCAATTATTTGCTCTCTTCTGGTCGTGCTTTATTTTTCTTCTGTTATTTTTTTTCTTCTGCATTTTTGTTTTCCCCTCACCCTTGATTGTCTGCTTTTTCTTTCTCCTTATCTTTTGCTCCCTTAGGTGTCGTACTTGTTTGCTCTTTTCCTGCTCGTGTTCTCTTTGATTCTTGGGCAACCCATTCTTTTGTCTCCTCATGATTTGTCGCTCGCTATCAGTTGGATTACAGCAACATGTCTGAGGCTTGAACATTTTGACAGGTAGTGGTGTTGTCATTTGTTCCCATGAGTGCAGGCAATGTTCCGTTGTTATTGGGGACGCAGATTTCAATGCCAACCTGATTATCGTTTGGAATTCGGGATTCGTAGTTACTCTGGGTATAGATTGGTTAGGTGAAGCCCATGCCATTATTGATTGTCGTGCCAAGAAAGTAATTTTCAGAATTCCAGATCGAGTATAATTTGAGTTCCATGTTGGGGAGTCTTTACTTGGCCGAGCAAAGACTGCAGTTGTACAGGTGGATTGTGCGATGGAATTGCACTCAGGCTGTAAGGCTATGCCGCTAGTAGTTTGGGATTTCTTGGATGTTTTTCCAAATGAGTTGACTGGCTTACCCCCTTATAGGGAAGTGGAGTTTGGTATTGATGTTCAGCCTGGAACGACGCTGATATCGAAGAGTCCCTATAGGATGGCACCAGTTGACATAACAGAGCTTAAGTTGCAGATTCAAGAGTTTCTTGATTTGGGCTTCATCAGACCAAGTGTTTCTCCTTGGGGTGCTCTGATCCTTTTTTTCAACAAGAAGGATGGTAGTCATCGACTATGTGTGGATTATCGGGAACTAAACTGTGTTACTGTGAAAAACCAGTATACTTTGCCTAGGATCGACGATTTGTTCGACCGGTTGAGCGGGGTTGCGATTTTCTCGAAGTTAGATCTTCGTCCTGGGTATCACCAAGTCAAGGTGAAGGTTGCTGATATACAGAAGACTGCATTCAGGACTAGATGCGGGCACTATAAGTATATTGTGATACCGTTCGGGGTCACTAATGCTCTATTTGTATTCATGAGTCTTATGAACCGGGTCTTCTCTCAGTTCTTGGATAGATTTATGATGGTCTTCATTGCTGACATTCTGGTATATTCTCATAATCGGGAAGATCATGCTGAGCATCTTAGAGTGGTTCTGCAGACTTTGAGAGAGAATCAGCTCTATGGAAAACTCAGCAAGTGCGAGTTTTGGCTCGACAAGGTTTCTTTCTTGGGGCACATTATTTCTGCCGATGGTCTTTCTGTTGATCCAGCCAAGGTTGAAGCTGTGAAGGATTGGCCTATTCCTAAGACGGTTTCCAAAGTCATGAGTTTTCTCGGTTTAGCTGGCTATTATCGAAAATTCGTTCAAGATTTTTTGAAGATTGCAGTGCCGTTAACTAAACTGACAGGAAAGGATAAGAAGTTTTGTTGGTCTGGTGAGTGCAATGTAGGCTTTTGTTGAGTTGAAGAACAGATTGATGTCAGCGCCTGTGTTATGGTTCAGGTAGATTTGTAATTCACTGTGATGCTTCTAGTAAGGGTCTTGGAGCAGTTTTTATGTAGAAGGGCCGTGTCGTTGCGTATTTATTGAGGCAGTTGAGGCCGCATGAAAAGAACTGTCCTGCTTATGATTTGGAGTTAGCGACAGTGATCTATGCTTTGAAGCTGTAGAGACATTATTTACTTGGAGACCGCGTGGAGATCTTTACAGACCACAAAAGTCTCAAGTATATTTTCACCTAGAAGGAATTAAATATGAAGCAAAGGCGATGGTTGGAGCTTATGGCCGATTATGACATCAGTTTGCAATACCATCCTGGTAAAGTAAACTTGATGCCAGATGCTTTGAGAAGGAGACCGAAAGTTATGTTTCTTAATCAGTTGAGTGATATCATTGAGCAGATGAGGAGGTTGGATTTGGAGGTTTTGTTGCCAAGTTCTGGTCGGAGTTGTCTTGCGCTCCAGCTTCAGTCCTCTAGTTGATCAGATCAAAGAGGCTCAGGCTGGTGAAGCTGTCATTCCGAGTCAATAGGTCGCCGATGGAGCTGGAGTGGTGATTAGAGCATTGAACCCTTTGTTTAGGGCCGACGAGTTATTAATGGAGTTTGAACAGAAAGCATAGAGTTGAACTCGTTGTTTGGGGTTAGCAAAGTGTTTGACCGGGCTGGTAAATATTTTTAGTGACGCTAGATCTAAATGCATAGATTTGCGATAGTTCTGTGATTTGAAGAACTCTTTTCATGGGCTTGATCCTTGCTGTCGAGATTGAGGTGCCATCGACTGGGTTCTTTGTGGCTAAATAACAGAGCCTCAAGTTTGTTGCGTATATCTAACGCACTGTCAACGGTGTATGACGGAGTTTAAGACTTCTCCGTCTTGAACTCAGCTAGTTGTAGGAGCAACTCTGAAGGTGAGTTGTTTTCCAAACTTACTGTATGGGTCATCTGACAAATTGTGAGAGTCACATCGAGTGGAGAGTTGAACTCTAAGGGTTGCTTTTACAAGTGTTGCTAAAGTAACTACGATCCACGATTTTTTACCTCTTAATCTTTCTTTGAGGAATTTTAACTAGTTTCAGGAACAGATCGATTGGTGAGTTGAACTCTGAACGTGTGTAATCGCAGGTTGCGAGAGTAACTTCGAGCCATGGGTATGGATTCTGAAGTTGTTAGTTTCAGTATTGACAGGTTGTAGGAGCAGATCGAATGGCGAAGTGCACTCTGAACTTGCTTCTTTGCATGTTGCTAGAATCTCTTCGAGCCATGGGTATGGACTCTGAACCAGTCGTGGAGGCGCTAACGGATTGCAGGAGCAGATCGAATGGCGAAGTGCACTCTAAACTTGCTCCACTGCAAATTGCTAGAGTCTCTTCGAGCCATGGGTATGGACTCCGAACCCGTCGTGTGGAAAGCTTGTAACGAGTGTTTAGCGTCGCTCTAGGTGTAAGTTGGAAATTTTCGGCTCGTTGTTTGCTTTGATAAAATTGAGTGAGATGCATAAAAATGAACTAGCTAATTTTATTGAAAAGTAAACTAAGGGGCTGCTCTAATGGCTGGCCCTTATTACATGCATCACTGTTTGTGAAAGCAGTTTTTTTTGAAAGGAAAAATAGATGGCAACTCTAGTGGCTGGCCTTTATTAAAAAAAAATATTTGAAACTTCTACTACTAGGAGAGGGCATTTCGGATGCTCTCGTTGAACTTCTTGAGGTGTTGCTCATCCTGAATCCTTGTTTCCATATCCTTGCCCCCAGGTCTTCAAGTTGAAGAGCCATTAGGCGAACACTTTGTAGACCTTGCCTGGAGTCGTTTGTTTCGAAGTGAGCATCCCATGAATGTGTAGGGAAAAGGGGAGGCCTTCTGATGCAGTGAAGAGCATTGGCAAGATTGTTTCTTCTTGTAGGCTTAGTGGGGTGACTGAGGTGAGGGATTTAGGTGTATTGTTGGGTTCTGATGAGGACATACTCAGAATTGGGAGGAGATAACATAACAAATTTGAAAACTCTTGGTTTGACTGACCAGTGCAGCAGCTTTGACCTTGTCTGCAGGATCAGTGATACTGTGATTGTTTTCCTGTCGTAGCTCTTCGGAATGGAGGGGGAGTGCTGAGCCCCCCATGGTAGTAGTATAGCATGCCCGAGCTGCCTGTTAGCTTCCCACTACTTGGCGTACGCCTTCTGTTGTTGGAAATTTTTTTTTCCAATGTAACGCAAAGGCAACTGCATGGAAAGCGGCTAGTTTTGGGCGGCCAAATATGACATTGTACGTGGATTTGACGTCGACTACCAGGAAGTCTAATGCCTCCGTCCGATTTGCTGGGGCTTTCTCTGCCGTCACGTCGTGTGCGACAATTCCCTTGACTTGGACAGGTGCACCTGAGAAGTCATAAAGTGTATAACTGACTGGCTTGAGTCGATCTCATGAGAGCTTTAGAGCATCAAATGCGGCCATGAAGTGAATGTTCACGGAGCTGCCATTGTTTACGAGGATACGTCGCACCTCATGATTTGCCATGCCTAGATTGATAACTAGTGCATCGCAATGAGGCATTTTGACGCCCTCTAAATCTTTATAGGAGGACACAGAGAGGCCCGAACATTTTTGGGGTGGAGTGTTATGTACTGAATAATCTTCCCTTACAAAGGCTTTGCGAGAGGAGTTAGAATCTCCCCCCATAGGTCCTCCATGGATGGTGTGTAGAATGGTCATGTGCTCGGAGTTTTGTGATTCAGAAGGCTTTTCTGGATGCTTATTACCCCCCCACAGAGGGTTTTCGGCGTTATTGTCACGCCTCGCTTCCCAAAAAGAGAATACGGAATACGTATACATGACTAAGTCTTGTGAATGATTTTCATCATCCATAAGCTGTCAGGATCTTTACAATATTTCACAGAAATAATCAAGAGATAACAAGGAAAAACCAACCACGTATGCATGAATTAATTAATATCACTAACAGGATTTACTTGAAACAAAATTTAATAAATCTCAAATAAACCAGATTTGGAACAAGTAAATAATTTTGGGTCACATTTCCCACTACAAAATTCATGTAGCAATACATTTATTCAAAATAAGCAACAGGAAATAATAATTATAGCAAGAACTCGAGCAACTAAAATCTCAGATCACCCATTCCATCGGGCAGCTAATCACCATAATCTACAGTTTAACAAATTGCAGAAAAAAAAGAAAGAGAAACAAAACGCTCGTCAATGCAAGTTACGGACCACTTGTGGTGCTGGCACAAGTACATGAAAAACAAATAGACAAGTATAGAGTAACAGCGGAAGGAAGTATAGTATGCAAAGGATGTAACAACAAAATAGAGCAACTAACTCTAGTCGAGAACAAGAACAACTAGCATGGCAAGATGAATGGATGCAAGTGGTATGTAACAAGTGTCAAGTAACATGTAAATGAGTAACAAGCAACAAGTGTCAAGTAATAAGGTATCACATACAAGTAATAAGTAACAAGTGTCAAGTAATCAAGTATCATGTATAAGTGACAAGTAACAAGTGTCAAGTGATTGTCTTGTTTTCAACTCTTGTATTTATCTCTATCTAGGTAGCACTTCATGTGTCCCATGTTTTTACCACATGGCTGCTACATTCATACAAATTACGTTTAGGCCTAGTGGTGGGTTTCTATAGGACCGTGTACTCAGACGTCAAGTAACAAGTAGCGAGTAACAAGCACGAATCACGTAATCGTGAACTCACGGCATCATATAGTAATAACAAGCATGAATCATGTGGTCATGAAACATGGCAACAATATAGTAATAACAAGCATGAATTATGCAATCATGAAACATGGTAGCATCTAGTAATAATAAGCATGAATTATGTAATCATGAAACATGGCATATATTAATAACAACCATGAGTCATGTAATCATGAAATCATGGCATATAGTAATGGGAAACACGACCCCCTTTTGAGTACACATACCTATATTGTACAGTATTAAGGTCTTTCCTTTAACCCCGGCTTGGTTATTTGTTATTATTATCAAACAAGCATGTACGTGTACAAACATGCCAAGAATAACATGTTATGATCAAGCAACAGGTTCAGGTTGGGAGATAAACATGTAAAGGTTAAAGACAACTCATAAAAGATTATGACAACGAAAATTCTAGTTCAGGACAGGAAGATAGTACTTCACCAAATCTGAGATTCTCGTTGCCACACATATGCAAACTTGGATCCGTCTGAGAATCTGAAAAATAGAATCTCATCCGAATCCAGCAAATATATATAAGTCATATGGTATTTCACAAAAACAAGTCTCAAAACAGGATTGTATCTAGAAAATATGTTCAGCCAGAATTCAGAAGTTTGTATTCACAAACAGAAAAACGGCATAAAAACTTACTGATTAAATCCAAGAAAAATCTGGGGTATTTCCTAGTATTTCTAGTATCAGAAAATAAAGTTTCATAATTTTTCAACATAGATAGAATAGTCCAGTAAAATCGGAAAGCAACAGGATACAACTAGTTTGTAAATTTGAAATCATAAATACGGCAGCACTAAAACAACAATAGATTATAAAATATAAATCGAAATACAGATCCATCAAAAGGGTGATAAAGTAGATACAGTAGGCTACAAATTCACAAAGTGTTTATAAACAGAAAATAGAATCATGTCGAAATTATGTTTTTTTACTGAACAATATGAAAATTCTGCATGTATAGTAGTTGTTTGCAAGTATAGAATAGTTTATAAAAGTCATTAATTAAATCCAAAAAAATTAGGAGTTATTCCCAATCATACCTAGTTGTAATCAGCAAAATATTGGATCAAAATATTACCTTTAGCATCAGTATAAAAATAAATTACTCTCCAGAATTGGCATAAAACCAAATCTGTAATTTTTCTACATCTCTGTAGTAAAACAGCAATAACTTGCAACTCAAAAATCAAAACTGAGATCTGTCAGAAATTCTGGAACGTAGAAAAAATTCTCTATAATTCATATTCACAAATAATTTTCATATACTAACCGTAATAGAGTCTAAAATACTGAACAAAGACGGGGTAACGGCAAAAACAGAATTATCCTTCAAGGATAAAATCAACTAGTTCATATGGAACTAATCCAAATCATAACAAAATGCGAAATATGGTACACTAGATGTCCAAGGAACATGGTATAGGGTGTTTAGCGAGTTTACAGCAAGTTATACTACTACTAACACATCAAGCATACAAAATCATACGAACATCATGCATGTATACACCAAGAATTGATTATCTCTAAGTTATTTCATGTCGTGTATGTAATGAGACAACTACGAGTGGATCAACACATAGTGACAAGATATAATAGGGATTTTGCACAAGAATTGTCTCTAGAACACATCTATACTATAGGCGGTATTTAGTACTTGTATTTGCAACAAAAATTAATACAAGTTACTTCCTGGAAATTGACGACGAATCCGACGAAGAGAAAAAGAATAACGGGAACAGATTTCTGGAAACGAACTCAACGAACGAATGACGAACCACGAGCCAGTTAATCACAAACTCACATGCAGAACACACGTGCATTCTCATGCACGTGCAAACAAAGAGAGGGCGAGAGGGAGTTGGCACGGCACACTGCGGGTGCTGTTGCTGTTGTTTGCTATGGTCGGTGTCAGGGAGGTAACAATGCAACGTTACGGGCTCGACTGTCGGCATCTTCAGGAGTAGGACATCGACGAGGGGCTGTCGTTGCTACTGCCTTGTGACGCTCGAAAGGAGATCAGCACAGGATGCAGGAGGCGGCACTGGAGCTTCGCTGGAGTCGTAGGGGCACCGCACAGGAGAGGTCGAGGTGGTCGGGGGTGCTGTCTGCCGCTGTAAGGTGGTGACAGGAGAGGAGCGCCGGGAGGGGGTTTTAGGAGGAGGTCGGGTGCAATGGGAGGTAGGGGATGCAGGATCGGGAGAGGGATTGGAGAGTGGCTATGACTAATGGTGTAGTGCCCCGTAATTTCTGAGTAATATATATATATATATATATATATATATATATATATATATATATATATATATATATATATATATATATATATAATATGAAAAAAAGTGGTTGATTGGAAATATATAATATATGAAATAGAGACTTGCCCTGCAAGAATTTCTATGGGGGCGGGGTGTTGGATTTCTTCTGCACAGGGGGGCCCACGGTAAGATGAGACAGCAAGCAGTTGCTAGTGACGCGTTGACGTCAGTGGAGGGGGCCTATGTGTGCAGCAAAGGAATAGAGGAAAAAGGCATTGTCTCCTTGCTGAGCTGGCAGGTGGGGCCCAGGGGAGGGGTTCTGACGTTAGCGAAGCAAGTGAAAGGCAGCGGGGGTAAGAATTGTATAAAGTTATCCCATATCGGGAGTACACAAAAAATAGTTTAATATAATTAAAATTGCGTATGATCAAGAGTCACCTAATTGGTTGACCACCTTTTGAGAGGCAGCCTGTGGTGGGCAGTTGTACTACATAGTATCTAATTTGTCTTATAAAAATAATAAAAATTATCTGAGTATTGGGGCGGGGCATTAAAAATGGTATCAGAGCCGACTTTCGACATCGGGTGTGGAAGAGGCCTCAGTATGATCTGTGGTGTTGACAGTCACTGATCTCTGGGATCGGGTATGATCTACGGTATTGAGAGTGATTGATCTCCGGGTACCCAATTTTGCGGTGTTCAGAGTGATTGATCTCCGGGATCGAGGATGACGCCACATCGGCTAGAAAGGCAGATCCTACACTAGATGTGCATGCCCCGTACTCAGCGAAGACGCTGATCTCTAAAGGTGGGGTGTATGTACTACCCCGTAATTTCTGAGTAATATAATATAATATATATATATATGGAAAAAAGTGGCTGATTGGAAATATATAATATATGAAATAGAGACTTGCCCTGTAAGAATTTCTATGGGGGGCGGGGTGTTGGATTTCTTCTGCACTGAGGAGGCCCACAGTAAGATGAGACAGCAAGCAGTTGCTGGTGACGCATTGATGTCGGTGGAGGGGGCCCATGTGTGCAACAGAGGAATAGAGGAAAAAGGCGCTGTATCCTTGCTGAGCTGGCGGGTGGAGCCCAGGGGAGGGGTTCTGACGTCAGCGAAGCAAGTGAAAGGCAGCGGGGGTAAGATTGTATAAAGATATCCCATATCGGGAGTACACAAAAAATAGTTTGATATAAATAAAATTTCCTATGATCAAGAGTCACCTAATTGGTTAACCACCTTTTGAGAGGCAACCTGTGGTGGGCAGTTGAACTATATAGTATCTAATTTGTCTTCTAAAATAATAAAAATTGTCTGAGTATTGGGGCGGGGGCGGGGCATTACAAATGGGGATGGGTAAGACACAGAATGTGTGTGTGTGTATATATATATATATATATATATATATATATATATATATATACAGATAGTTAGGGTTTGTGACGGGTTGGAGTGGGTAAACGGATGGGGTTAGGTGAATGGGTATAAAAGAATAGATGGATTTTAGGTTAACAGGGTTACAAGTAGGAGTATTTTGGGTTTAATGGGTTGGAGGATTAATTAAGATCCACTAGCATATATAGGGTTTTATGGTGCAAAGATCCATCAAGAATAGAATAGGATTTAAAATAAATGAATAAAAGAGAACTTGAACAATTAATTAATGAAGATCAGAATAATAGGTCGGTCAACCAGAGATGAATTAATATATAGAAAAATGAATCAAGGAGATCAAATAAGAAGACGGAAAATCAAATAGATGAATATATTGAAAATGAAGATCAAATACACGGTTCAAAAAGAGACGGAGAAATACAAGATGAATAAATACACAAAAAGAAAAATACATCCAAAACTACATAAAATGAAAAACGGGGGTTATAGTTATTGTTTCGTTGGACAAACTAAGTGAGATAGCCCCGCCAAATTAGGTCTTCAATTTTTTCTATGAGGGCTTTGCAATTGTTGGTAGTGTGTCCATGGCATCTGTGAAATGCGCACCGCAGGCTCTTGTCTCTTCTCTTGCTGGTCGTTGTCATTTTGGGAGGAGGATGAACTATCCCATCTTTCTCAACTGCCATGAGGATGGCAGACACACTTGTGTTCAAAGGAGTAAACATGTCGAAGCGGGGTGTTGGATGAGAAGGGCATTGGCTTGCACCGTTTTTGAGGAACTTCTTGGGTGTTTCCTCGCTAGTGTTCTTCCGTTTGTTGCCGGAAAGTGACTCTTTCTTGACTTGTAGGTTGAGTGCTTCCTCGACTTTGATGAACTTTTCACTCATTTCGAGGAGCTCAGTGAAATCTCGAGGTGGTCTCTTGGCGAGGAATGCTTTTAGTTCTTTGTGCATGAAGTTGTGACGGAAAGCTGCAGCCGTCACTTAAGAGTCCAAGGAGGAAATCAACCTTGCTTCTGCTGTAAAGCATTTGACGAAGTCTTATAGCAGTTCTCCATCTCTTTGCTTCAGTTCTAAGACGGAGAAACTTGTTTTTTCAGCCTTTCGGCTAGTAATGAAGTGCGCAATGAAAAGCTCCTCGAGCCGATCGAAAGAGAATATAGATTCTGGAGTTAGGCGCGAATACCATTCCCTTGTTGATCCTTTCAGTGTGGCGGAAAAAGTTCGGCACATGAGTGCATCGGTGGCGTTATAGACCATCATGAATGTTTTGAAGCTCTCTATGTTGTCTGTTCGGGTCTGATTTCCATTGTAGGACTCAAATTGAGGAGCCTTGAAGCCCTTTGGGATGGGTGCATCGAGGATGGCTTTGCTGAAAGGAGGTCAACTAGGTGGTAGGCCCCACTGGAGCAGTTTCTTTCATTCTTCATCTTTCTTTCATTCTTCATCTAATCTAGATGATTCTCTACCTCTTGGATACGGTGAAGGACTTTGTTGTCCTTCCTCTGGGATCCAATTGAGTCGGAGGATTCTTCGTTGGGGGGGGGGGGGTGGCCCAGATCTTGACTTCCTTGGATATCATGGAGAATGTTGTCGAGCTTGAACTTATCCAATTCGGCCCTAGTGACTGGGGCATTTTTCCCTTTGTTATACACAAGAAGCTTTCGACTCTCATGAGTCGGACTCCTTATTGTGGTGTGCCCCCTGTGTGAGGATGATCACCCTTATCTTTGTCTGGGAAAATTGGTTCTCTGGTTTGCTTGATGTCCCGAGCGGGAGGCCTCAGATCGGGCACGCTTCTCGTCCAATTGGATTCGTAGATCAGTTTCTTGTTGCCTGGCACTAAGGATATGGTAGAGATCTCTAGACCCCCTGGGGCATCGTGGGGCCATTGAATCTGTTGAAGATTTATGGATTTAGATACGATCGTGCTGAGGATGTTGTTCATGACGGTTTTGTCAGGAGCCCCCCGGTGCCTCTCCGTTGGGAGGAGCTTGACTAGGCTACCGGGGTGACTGTTGATGAGGAATCGGATCTTCCATAGGAGGAGCTGGTTGATGAAGGGAGTTGGTGTGACGGCTTGAGGCCGCCCCTCTGTATCTTAGTCTTAGTGGCATGGCCACTACAAAAGAAAAGGTCTTTACCGGCATTTTTTTGCACATTTACCGGCGTTCATAAACGCCGCTGTAGATACCACCGGCATTTTATAAATCGCTGGTGCAAGTGTCGCTGAATCGTGCGTCGCTATTGCTTAGGGACATTCACTGGCGTTTCCTACGGCCGCCGGTAAATGTTAAAACTACACCGGCGGTCGTAAAAACGCCGGTGAATGTGTGGGTGCCATTTCCGGCCATCGCCTACTCCGGCGTTGTTAAAACGCCGGTATAGACAGCCAAATTCTTGCTGAAAGATACACCGGCGCTTGTAAAAAATGCCGGTGTAGCTAAATTTTTTTTAAAAAAAAAATTTCAAAAATAAAAAATCAGCACTCTTATAATCAAAACCCATTTTTCGGAACCATGCCAAAATCCTCCGGATATGTACAACAATTGGGTTTTAGATTTAGTTGGGCTAAACAATTAGTAGAGCAACATATATGCTCAGATAATGGAAATTTTCATTTTCAGATACTGTTAGAGAGTGCTGAATTTTCATTTTCAAAATGGGTTCCGAAAAATGGGTTTTGATTATAAGAAAATTCAGCACTCTCTAACAGTATCTGAAAATGAAAATTTCCATTATTTGAGCATATATGGTGCTCTACTAATTGTTTAGCCCAACGAAATCTAAAACTCAATTGTTGTACATATCCGGAGGATTTTGGCATACAGCTATAGCATCCTGAGTTCACAGTGAACCCATTTTGGTCAAAAAAACATGCCAAGATGACAATCAGATGCATGAAATAAGCTTCATTAACAGTAAAAGAAGATGAGGATGCTAGCAGCATACTTAGTTTGGAAGTGAACCCATTTTTTGTTAAAAAATCATGCCAAAGATGGCAATCAGGTTGTCTAACATTATCTGAAAATGAAAATATCCATTATCTGAGCATATATGTTGCTCTACTAATTGTTTAGCCCAACTAAATCTAAAACCCAATTGTTGTACATATCCGGAGGATTTTGGTATACAGCTATAGCATCCTGAGTTCACAGTGAACCCATTTTGGTCAAAAAAACATGCCAAGATGACAATCAGATGCATGAAATAAGCTTCATTAACAGTAAAAGAAGATAAGGATGCTAGCAGCATACTTAGTTAGGAAGTGAACCCATTTTTTGTTAAAAAATCATGCCAAAGATGGCAATCAGGTTCTCTAACAGTATCTGAAAATGAAAATATCCATTATCTGAGCATATATGTTGCTCTACTAATTCTTTAGCCCAACTAAATCTAAAACCCAATTGTTGTACATATCCGGAGGATTTTGGCATACAGCTATAGCATCCTGAGTTCACAGTGAACCCATTTTGGTCAAAAAAACAAGCCAAGATGACAATCAGATGCATGAAATAAGCTTCATTAACAGTAAAAGAAGATGAGGATGCTAGCAGCATACTTAGTTTGGAAGTGAACCCATTTTTTGTTAAAAAATCATGCTAAAGATGGCAATCAGGTTCTCTAACAGTATCTGAAATTGAAAATATCCATTATCTGAGCATATATATTGCTCTACTAATTTAGTTAACCCATTTTGGTCAAAAAAATGTGCCAAGAAGACAATCAGATGCATGAAATAAGCTTCTTTAACAGTAAAAGAAAATGAAAATTTCCAGCATATAAACATTTATGTTTCTCTATTAATTCTTCATTGATGTTTGTGGCTCCAAAACAAATTTTGATTGGGCTTTGAATGGAGATTGTAGTCATAGATCAATTCTTTATTGAAGAAAAATACGAATAGGGCTCATATCAAGTGTAGTTTTAAGGAATTGTCATCGTGGAAGGAAACCAAATATAGAAGCCATAAAGAGGAATGGTAGAGAATGAGGATACACCAGGCTAACATAGCGGCATTTTCCTCATCTCTCTCTCTCATCCCTTCTTTCCCTTCAGCACACGAACACATAGAGACATCAGCAACAATAGCAAAAGCGACAAGAACAACAATAATAATAAATTATTATAAACAAGATGTCTCTATATGGGTTTCCAGATCTCCACTCCAACTCGTCTCTTTCTAATCACAGCCCAATTAAGAACAATTGTTCACAGTCACTGTTAAAGAAACATATATGCTCAGATAATGGAAATTTTCATTTTCAGATACTGTTAAAGAAGTTGATTTCATGCATCTGATTGCCATCTTTGGCATGATTTTTAAACCAAAATGGGTTCAAAACAAATTTTCATTTCAGTATCTAAGCATTTATGTTTCTCTATTACTTCTTCATCCCAACTACCATTGATGTCTGTGGCTCCAAAACAAATTCAACTACAAATTCAACTACAATCATAAATTAAAAAGCTCAGATAGGATTCAATCATCACTAGTTACTCCTATAATTCATTTATTCAATGAATCATGAAACATAGTGTGCAACTTCAGAAGCATAATCCATCTCATCATCACTCATTCACTCGAAAGTGTTCATAAATTAAAAAGCTCAGATAGGATTCAAACAAATCACTAGTTACTCCTATGAATCATTTATTCAATGAATCATTAAATCAATGACTCGTAGTGTGCAACTTCAGAATCATAACCCATCTCATCATCACTAGTTTAAAAAAAGTAGCAAAGTAGTCAGTAGTGTGACCCAATAGCAAAAATAGTAGCAAAGTAGCATGAACTTACTGTTACCAAAATAGTTTAACTGTATATGAAATTGACCAAATCCTCCAAACCACCTCATTGTCATCAACTACCTTCTTCATCATCACATCCTTCATCAACAAAGCCTATTTTAATCCCTTCACTAGACAATAGTTAAGAATTGCATCTCCCATGAGACTAAAAACAAAATCACTCTTCAGTTCATTCTGTGCAAATATGAAATCGCTGTTAAGATAGTTTACAATATAAAACCATTATTAATCAGTACTATCCAATAACCCATAACTAACCTCCAAGAAATGGCTATAATTAACACAACTACAATAATTACATACTAATACTTTAGCATCAAAAGAATAACTAAATGATATCATCAACAAACCAATACATTGATGAGTGGAGAAGCTTTCATTAAACCTCCAATTTCATTTACCAAAACAAAAAATTTATACAAACAATAGGATAAAAGAAATCGCATATTACCACAAATAATAAAGACGAGTATCACATTTATTCAGAATTGTATATGTATACATTACATACATTATAACATTTTATCTCAAATAAATAACCAATTCCCATTAAACCCATGTTGAAATTCTAAAAAAATGTTTGATCGCAACTCTATTAATTCTCATCTACCAGCAACAAAATCCATACAACAATATCAAAGAAACCAAACAAACTCTCCATTATACACTCAAACAACTTCATCTAAAAAAAACTTCATCTAAAAACCATACTAACCCCTAAAAAACTACAAACAACAAAAGCATGACTAGAATCAATTCCGATTAGTACGATAAATCAAGAACCAATCAAAACCCTAACCCTAACCCTAATCAAGAACCGATCATTAATTAACCAATTCTCATATTCTCAAATTCATACTAGAATAAACTTTAGGGTTTGAAATTCCTTACTTGAGTTGATTGGGGGAGAGGGGACGGCGGTTTTTGAGAGGGAGAGAGAGATTGGGAGAAGGGGGACGGTGGGGGGCAGCGATGGAGGATGGGGGGCGGGCGAAGGGGGGCAGGTGCGGCGATGGGGGAAGTGGCGACGGTGGGGGAGGGGGAAAACGACGACGGCGGGAGAGAGGGGCGTCGATGGGGAAAGGAGAGAAATGAAAATTTTGGGGAAAGTATACGTATAGGGTTTGGGGAAATTGGGGAAAGTGGGAGAGCGCGAGACAGCGGGAAAATTTGGGGTTTTTTTTTTGCGATCGAATGAGAAAATGGTAGAGGGTTTGGGGAAAATTTATTCCAAGACCCTATACCGGCGTTTTAACTAAAATGCCGGTGAATGGGAGAAGATTTTTTACCTGTATACTTCACCGGCGTGTTTTATTAAAATGCCGGTGAATATAGACTTCACTGGCGTTTTAATAAAAATTGTCGGTGAATATCATAATTCCCCGGCATTTTATAGAGGCCGCTGGTGTATAACCATCCTGTTTGATGCCCAATTCCTGGTCTCTTCCTACCCCGGCGTTTCTGGTAAAACGCCGGGGAATATACGCCGGTAAAGACCTTTTCTTTTGTAGTGGGCGGAAAGTCTAACTTGTGTAGTTTTTCACAGACGGTGCCAATCTGTTACTGCTTATTTTAGTGTGGGAGCAAACAAATAGTGAGTTAATAATTGATGAAAACTATTAAAATATGACCTTTGACCTTGGTCGTGAAATGCATTTAGAGCTCCTGAGATTGAATCTGGATCGTTGATTGATCACCGTGATCTGAATCCGACGGTTGCTAATGCGGCCGATGGGCCTGCAAAAAGCCTGAAACACTGGGGGGTCGCCCCAGCGATAGACCCTCTAACGCTCAAGTTAGAACCAGAATGAGAAAGAGAGTATGAGAGAGAAACTGACGTATTATTGATTACCTACTGACTGTAGAGAGGGAGGGGTATTTATAGGCCTGAGAAACATATAAAGAGATCGATTTAGATCCGTTGGATCGATTTGATTTTCTTATCCCTTTTATGTCTCTCCCCCTCAAGAGATAAGTTCTCATGTAAGGGGATAAGAGATTTGACTCATAGCCTTCATGGGCTGGGTGTCTCTCCTAGTGGGCCCGGACATGTTAAAAAGGCCATGTCTTGGTGAAGGCCCGGACATGTTAAAAAGGCTCGTTATGGTTAATCTGCATGTAGAAGCTTTAAGATCTGTGCTGGAATCGTACGACCTTGATTTGCTGCGATTTTTACCATCATCATATGTCATGGCTAAGCATGCACAATCTACTAAAATATTAAAAGATAGTGAGAATACCCACCTCGAAAGAGACCTATTGGTTGAACCCCTTAGTAAAATGCTCCAAAAAACTCCACAAAAGCAAATCCCGCAAGCCTCCGTGCAAAATCCTGAAAGCCATAAACATTAACTCCTCTCTCTTGACTGTCTCTTTTTTTTATTATTTATTTTTGTGTTCATTTGGTGTTAGAATCTGGGCTATTTATATGGGTAATTAGGAGGTAATTTTAGCAACTAACTATCCACTAATCCATTCACACACCCACTCACACCCCACTCTCCCAGTCATGAATACTAAGTCAAACAAGGGGCAGCCGGTTCTTGAAAGAGTATACATTGCACGTGTCCACGTGTGCACGTGTTTTGTACACTTTTCATTTTACTCATATATTTTCATTTTATTTCATTTTAAACCCTCTTTTTTAATAAACAATTATATATATATATATATTTAAATTTAGTATAATTTGCATAAATTAATCTTAATAAAATTTTAGTGCACAACTTTTGTAAAAAAAATAACGTAATTGCACGTGTATAAGAAGAAAAGCACGTGTAGCAAAAAATATTTAAAAAGAAATATTTCACGTAAAACAAGTTTAAACTAAAAAATAAAAATAAATATACACACTTCATAAATTCTTGTTTTGAAAAATGATACAACCAACACATGCACTGCAAATACGTACGTCGCACGTATCAATACAAATTAAATTCGAGAGAACGAAAACATTCATAAACAATCAAAATACAAAATATGTAAAATATTTATATTAATAATGTAGAGGATATTACATGTAAGGATAAAATATACGTAATTAACACGTGCATTGAAAGCACGTGCAATCAACGTAAAAAAACACAAATTAAGATTAATAATTGAGTTAGCTCAAAATATGATAAAAATAAATTTTGAGATGACGGAAAGTGTATAGTTAATAGAATTACAAAAATACGTAGTATATTTATATTAAAATACGTTAGGGATATTACTCGTAACGGCACAAAATACATGTGCATAACACACGGGGGGATAAATTGTCATAACTCAATTTTGCCGGGTGTTACAGGTTTGATTGGTTGTAAAAAAATATAAAGAGAGGGGGAAACATTGTAGCGAAAGCAATTTCTTTGAGTTGAATTCTATAAATAGCTTTGGTTGAATATACATTTCCTGTAACAGGAATAATTTTTCATGAAAGATTAGATTTGTTTGAGTTGTAAGAATACTATAGAAAAAATAATTTGAAACAGTTTTTTGTTAACTTTTTTTTTTACATGTAATTAATCTTAATTAATTATTGCTTAATCTTAAACTAAATGAGTAGGGCTAAATCTAAAATTAATAATGGATAATTCATAATCTAATTAGGCATTAATTTCAACTAATTAGGCATTAATCTCAATTAAACTTGGGGCTTAATCATAATCTCCTACAACTCATCATTAATCTAATCTAATCCCTAATCTAATCTTAATTAAATCTAATCACATCTAATTAGGCAAATCGAATCTAATCTAATCCCTGATATAATTTTAATTTAATTTTAATTTAATTTTAACCGGAAGTGAAGGGAGGATGCGGTAGATGTAGAAGGGGCTTAATTGTTCCACATTGGCTGTGGATAGAGCGAGAGAGTTGTTTAAATAGTATTTTGTTGATGAGAGAGAGAGAGAGAGAGATAGAGATGCATAAATTGTGCATGAACGTGGTCTTAGAGCATCCACAGTCGTTTGCTTATTTGTCATTTTTTTCATTTTTTTTTACTGTAGCTCATATAGTCGTGAGCTATTTTGTCATTTTTTGACAAATCGTCTACAGTAGAAAGGGAAAAATAGTATTCCATATAGCAAAATGCATATTATAGCAGACGAAACATCATGTTTCGTCTGAATTATTTAATTATTATTTTAATTGATCGGACGAAACATGATGTTTCGTCCGAAGTAAAAATAAATAAAAACCAAATAAAATAACCGGTTAAATGAATTTAAGTGTGGGAATGAACATGATGTTTCGTCCCAAGTGAGACGAAACATCATGTTTCGTCCCAATCCAATTTTTTTAAAAAAATTTATTTAAAAAATTAATTTTGTAAATTTTAAATTTTTTTTGCAATTATCTAAATTGATTTTGCAAATTTTTAAATTGTTTTTGCAAATATTTTTTACAAACTATTTTTTAAAATTGTTTTTGCAATTTTTTTTTGCAAAAAAAAACTTCCGCAAATTCCGGACGAATCATCATGTATCGTCCGATTTTGTGATTTTTTTGCACATTTTGTAAAATTTTAAATTGTTTTTGCAAATTTTTAAATTTATTTTGCAAATTTTTAAATTGTTTTTGCAAATTTTTAAATTGTTTTTGCAAATATTATTTAGAAACTAGTTTTAAAAATTGTTTTTGCAAAATTTTTTTGCAAAAAAAACTTCTTCCTTTTTGGGTCGAAACATCATGTTTCGTCCTGTATTTTTTATTAATATTTTATCAGTATAAATTATTTTTTTAATTATAGACGAAACATGATGTTTCGTCTGTTTCCTTTTTAACAACCTTATGCATTTTTTTGCCATTCGACGACTGCAGCGTTTCATCGAATTGGATGGGCAAAATATGCATTTTGCCATTTTTTACATTGAACGACTTTGGATGCTCTTACAAGTGTTTTGGAGCATCTACACTCATTTTTGCCAAATTTGACAACTAGGCAAAATGAGAAATAAAAAAATTGTTGTTCGTTTACACCGGTTAAAAGAAATTTAAAAGCAAAAACAAAAATTAAATGTCACAAGGAACGGTCCGAAAACAAAAATGTGTTAAACGGGACAACTTGTTCCGTCCGAAGTGGGTTATTTTTTTAAAAAATTTAAATAGGACGGAACATGTTCTTTCGTACAATAGTTTTTTTAACAAAATATTAAAAAATTCTAGGACGAAGCATGTTGAACCGTCCGAGAGAATTAAAAGAAACAAAAATTAAATGTCACAAGGAATGGGTCCGAAAACAAAAGTGTGTTAAACGGGACAACTTGTTCCGTCCGAAGTGGGTTATTTTTTTTTTAAATTTAAATAGGGCAGAACATGTTCTTTCGTACAATAGTTTTTTTAACAAAATATTAAAAAATTCTAGGACGAAGCATGTTGAACCGTCCGAGAGAATTAAAAAAAGGGGGGATGGAACAACCCCTACAATTGAAGAATTCTGAAAAACTTTCTCAAATATGAAAATGCAGTGTTCCAAAATTTTCAAAATTTGACAAAATGATAAAGGACTGTTGCTCTAATTTTGCCAAATTTGGAGAATCTTGACAAAATAGCAAACGCGTGCGGATGATCTTAGGGGCCAAAAATAATGAAATGAAATCATGCTAAAAGTACAAATCTGTGCATTACTTTAGCCACAATAATGAAATTTGTGCATTTGCATTACTCTAGCCACAATAATGAAATTTGTGCATGGGCATTATTGTAGCCGCAGTAATGTGCAAAAGAAAACTCTTACAACTCCAAACGCAGCCAACCAAAGCTAGCTACCGTAATGCACACTTGGATTTATTTTTTTGGAGCACATTTTCTGGGATCCAAACCACACCTAAAACTATGTCCGAACAAACAATTTTTGTAAAACTCATTTAAAAAACTTCTTTTTCAAATAATAATCTTCTACAGTGGGTAACCAATCAAACCACAGGTACCCATGAAAGTTCAAGTGAATTTCCAACGAAACTCCCCATGCTAATTATGATTGCACGTCATGATGACTTAAAATACACTACAAAATGCATAGACTATAGCGGTGCTTTTACACGGCTATATCAGCAATTTTTAGCGCCGTTATAGCACATAGCGGCATTTCTAAAATCACTGCTAAACGCGCCGTTAGAACGTGCGTCGTTATAGCCATGTAGGCTATCATGACGTTTTATGTCGCTGCCGCTATTGATGCTAATTTATAACGGTGTTTCTAAAATGCCAGCATAGGCCCATTCTCTTTAATTTGTTTTGTAAAAAATGGACTAGCTATAGCGGCGTGTCAAAAATGCCGTGGTAGATGAAAATTCCCAAAAAAAAATAACCTATAGCGGTGCTTTTTGAAGCACCGCAATAGAGTTATTTTTTTTTGAAAATTCTGGTATTTATGCCGGCGTTGTAGGGTAAACGCCGGGTTAAGTTTCTTTTTTTTGTTGAGATTTTATTATAGAATTTCAAATTAAAAAACCTGTAATTAATCGCATATTACAAATACCAATAGTCATATTAAATTTAAATGCTTAAATCTTAAAATCAATAATAACATCAGAATCAACAACCAAAAGTCACATATCACAAAAAATGATAACCGAATAGAAATTTTTTTTAGAAGAAATATCATAAGTTCATGTATTTCACAATTAAAAAAAGATACAATATTTGATGTTACAGATGACTCAAGCATACAGCTTGATATTTCGCTTGCAGTCCAATATGCGGCCTGAAAATAAAAGAATCCACTTCTTCAATCACTACAACCTGCACAAGAAAAGAAGCAAACAACAGATCTAACAAGCTTAAAGATCCACTTCTCCACTTGTGGAGTTCAACAGCTGAAAAGTAAAGAAGCATTTCCGGAAGCATCTAGCACTAACCTGCTATGAAGTATTATGAGGGACTATAGATGATTATTTCAGGATTCAACATCGAGAAATATATAACCAAAACCAGGATAAACTAGACTAACAAATTCTTTTTTTATTTTCCTTTCCCCTTTTCGGAATTTTTTTACCAACTGATGAGGCTCTGTTTCTGTTACTAATGCATATCATAGCATATACATTTATCTGTTTGGACTTGTCAACTTTTACCATTGTTCATATCTAATCTAATAATAGCATAAATGGTTCTGTTTGGATGTTTCAAATTTACCATTGTTATATCTAATCTCATATTCTAAACCAAAGAGAAAGCAAATATCCATACATACGAAAGATTGAAAGTATGGACCTATTTGGTTATTAATACCGATTTACATTCCTAGTGTTGATGATACAATCAATCAAGTAACAGTTCCGATGATTGAATTAAGGCAAGGGTAAGGATTCAAGACCTTGAATGATGGTGGGGAACCAAAACATTAAACTAGTTTTCTAGAAATTTCTTATGAGGCTAAAATCAATGAAAGCTTGGATCGAATAAACCAAAAGCAAATATATATTCGTTAAACAGATGATAATTCGTTAAACAGTATACTGTGACCTATGCACAGAAGAAGTGATGTAAAACTAACCCTAAAATAGAGAATTTCCAAGAATTTTAATGAGTTAATTTTACCAACATGAAAGTGCGGAACGAAGTTGGAAATTTTTAACAATTAACAGGTTCGATGGGTTTTCAAGAATTGAATAAATGTAGCAGTCCCAATTAATAAATCAACCTTACAATCAATTAAATCACTATGTGTTTTAACAAGTAAGAAGTTCAATAATGATTCGTACTCTATTCAGGTATGTGGAACACTCAATCTCAATTAATTTTGTGGACGACAGGCAAATCAGATAATAAACTAGATGATAAGGCAGTAGAACACAAATATTGAGAATGGAAAGAGTATACCGAGAGTTTGAAGAACGCACTATCGATCTTGAAAGAGCACAGCAATCCAAAGAGTCAGTACCAGCAGCAACTTCAAGGGCAATGGCGGGGTTGATCGGCGACGTCACTGGCTGACGACGGAGACAGCCGAGGGCGGCGAGAGCGACGACGGCGAAGGCGCCGAGGAGGCAGGGCGAGCGGGAGGAGCACGGCAGTAGAGGAGATCGGAGCTATTAATGGTGGAGGGCAGTGGTGGTGGGGTTACTGGCGATCTCTGGGTTCGGGAGGGACTGACGGAGGGAGGAGAAGAGGGCGTGGAGGTTTGGTGGATCGACGGCGAGGGGGGTTGCGGGATGGAGGCCGGGAGTGGAGGGGAAGAGAGGCGACGGCGGGGACTTGGAGTGAGGCGGCGAAGTCGATGAGGGGGAACGACGATGGTGAAGGCAGTGGTAGGGGAGTTGGGTGGTGACAGGGGTTTAGGGATTTTGTGAGGGGAGGTTCGATAGTGTCGGGAGATGGAGAAGGAAGGAGAAGAAAGAGGGAGCGGCTGTAGATGGCGATTAGGTTTGGATTTTGGGGATTTGGTTAATTAGGGTTAGAAATTTGTATTGGGAATTTTAATTTGGGGATAGATTTTAGAATTAATCACTAATTCGAAAATTGGATTAGGATTTATCACAAACCCTAATTTGGACCTCAATTGTATCACACAAAGGAGAGAAAGGAAGAGCAAAAACTCAACACAGGTTTTTTTTATAATCAATAATGGCATCCTTTCTCATTAATCTCAAGGCCTTTAAATAGGCTCAATTACATCTTGAAATACATCTCCAAAATATTCTCAAAATCTAAAAATTACAAAAAGATTACATATGGCTATAATTGCCAGAAATAAAAAATGGTAATAAAAAAAAATCCTAAACTGGAAAGATGTCCTCATCAAGAAGCCATTCCTTGCGTATATGAAGAACAAAAGCAAATATATATCATTTTTGCTCGAATGGAATAAATGGCTTTTCTGGATGTATTGGATGTATGCTTGAATTCTCAGATAACAAAACAGTACACAGGAACATAGTAGCTAGATAAATGCTGGAGTTACAGACTATCAACAATAGAAAAACGATATGGGTAAAAGAATTTTACCTGTGCATGGTCAGTAATCCCTCCTGTTGCAAACTTATCGTCAGCTTTCACCCACTCGTGAGTGTCAACATACTTGAAGTCCTTCATTACTGGCAATGATTTGAAGGAAATTTAGACAATATTCTTGATATGGCTAAAAATGGGGTTAAATCGGAACCGTCCAAATCAGGGACGAATCTTAAAGCCTAGGGGTAAAATGGTAATTTCACCTACCAATGGGTCTGAAGCAGGTACTGGTTCTCCTCCCCAAAGATCCATTAACCCGCGAACGGATCCACCTCAACTGGGTACGGGTTTCAACCCGCATTAAACCCGGTCCACCAGGATAGAATTAGGGTTTCTGATTAATATTAATCAACGGCCTTGATTCACATCTATCCTTTCACCAGGGGATTAGGGATTACATTTCTTATCTAACCACAGGGATTACATTCCTAATCTGACCCCCAACGACGCCTATAAATACCCCCCATCCATCTCCATTAAGAGGTAATCAATCTTTTGCCAGTTTTACGCTCTTTCATAATCACTTCTGATTACTGACTTAAGCGTCGGAGGGTGCATCGCCGGGATCAACCCCAGTGTCTCGCACTTTTTGCAGGTGAACGGCGGGAGTCAACGGTTGAACTCCGGCGGAACAGGTAACAGGTTTGCTATTCAAAGTTTTACAAGAATCCACAAATACTATCTGTTTGCCCCCACACCAGATTCAGCGGCAACAGATTGGCACCGTCTGTGGGAAACAACGAATAGCAGCCTCCCCTCTTCCCGTTGGTCAGACCTTTTCCAGCCATGCCTCCAAGGAAAGTAAGATCCAGAGGGTCCAACCGTGGACCCAACCACTATAAGCAACAGGAAGTCCCCATTCAACCTGCCCAGCAGCAGGGGCAACTTCCGCCTCAAGCCGAGGACCCTCTCCAACAGGACCTGCCTCCTCCTCAGAATCAACAACCTCCTAAGGGTCCCCCCAGGCCTCAAAATGTCGGAGCAGGGGTCTCGCGTCCCAACCCACAGAAACAACCTCTTCATCAGGACCACGTCTCCATCCATAATGCCTCTTCGGATTCTATGGCCTCCCACAATCCCCGAGCTTCCGACCTTCGCAACAACATCCTGAATCGGCAGAAGGATGAGGATCTTCGCCGCCGTCTGGATGAAAAGCAGGCCCGAGAGGGAACCTCCCGCCAACAACGTCCGGATGAGCGATCTCCTCACTGCCGAGACAACAGAAGGTCCCCTACCCGAAGGGGTCGGAGAGAGTCCCCCGAGCATCACAGGAGAAGACCCCATTCCCCTGTCGTTCGACACCATCCAAGGAATGATGAGGCACCCATCACTCGTGCCGAGTTCCAGCAATTCCAAGCAACCGTCCTACAAGCTCTCAATCTCCGTCCCAACAACACCAATGCTCCAAGGAATCCCACTCCTCCTTTGGTCCGAAGTCCTCGCCGACGGTCCCTAACTCCTTCCCCAGCTCCTAGCAACCCCCTGCAAATGCCAAGTCCTCGCCGCTCCAGGAGCTATCGTCGTCGTAGCCCCCGCTCTCCCTCGTACGAAGACGAGTCTAGAGGCTCGGTTGATTACCGTCGAAGGGATGACGCTGTCTACCGCCATCTCCACGAAATGGAGAGGCGCTTGGGTCAGTTAGACCAAGAAGAAGAGCTTAGAGGAAGGACCCTTCGCCCTAGTCGACCTCCTTTTTCCTGACCATAATGGAGGCCCCCGTACCAATTGGCTTTAAACCTCCTCAATTCGAGACTTATTCCGGGGAGACTGACCCCGTCGATCACATCGAAAGCTTCAAGACCCTCATGCTCATCCATCAAGCTTTCGATGCTCTGCTATGCAAGACCTTCCCCGCAACTCTCAAGGGTCTGGCTCAAGAATGGTACTCTTGCCTCGCCCCATCCTCAATATTCTCCTTTGAGCAATTTGAGACCCTCTTCGTCACCCACTTCGTGAGTAGCTGCCGAACTGAGAAGACCAGTATTTCGCTACTCTACCTTAACCAGAAGAAGGGTGAGAAGCTGAGAGACTATGTGAAAAGGTTCATAGCGGAAGCCAGGTCCATAGCATCCCTCGACCAGTCAGGTCGCTGCAGCAGCATTCCAATCCAATGTCCTCAACTATAGCCTCCGCTCTTCCCTCGCCAAGAAGCCCCCACAGAACTTCTCTGACCTCCACCTCCGGAGCGAAAAGTATATTCGGGTCGAGGAAGCTGAGCACCGCCCCAACTTGGAGGAGTCTTCCTCCGGGTCTAAGAGAAAGGGAATAGAAGAGGAAGGGGCCAAGAAGCTCCAGAAGGACAATGGCGGCCAGCGCCGACCTCCTCCCAGATTTGAAAAGTTTACTCCTCTCACTACCAATGTCTCCACCATTCTGATGGAAGTTGAGAAAAAGGGGGTCATACCTCCTGCTCCGAGGATGAACACCCCATCCAAGAAGAGGAACAAGGAGAAGTGGTGCCACTACCACCGGGATCATGGTCACGACACTAACGACTGTCGGGCGCTGAAGAACGAGATAGAGGCCCTCATCTAGAGGGGGCAGTTGGCCAAATTTGTGAGAACAAATGATCGAACCGATCTCTCCCTTCCCCCGCCTCGGGGGGCTAACAAGCGTCCCGTACGCGATGAAACGCCCGAATTCGAAGAGGAACATGTCCTACACCTCATTCATGGGGGCCCAATGGGGGCTCCTCCAACTCCTCTCGAAAGGCATTTATAAGGGAAATCAGTTCAGTTCACGCCACACCGCCTCCTAAAGGCCTCGGAGTGCCCGTCACATTCTCAGACAAAGACCTTGAGGGTGTCCGAACCCCCCATTGTGACGCACTCGTCATCAATCTCCACATGGTTAACTTTAAAGTGGAGAGGATCCTGGTGGACAATGGGAGCTCCGTTAACATCCTCTCCCTCGCCGCCTTCAAAGGCCTCAAACTATCCCGAGACAGACTCAAACCCGCCAGCTACACGCTCCATGGGTTCACGGGAGTGCCAGTGACTATTGAAGGAGTGATCACCCTCGATGTAACCGCTGGCAAAACTCCTACTACCCGAACGGAGTCGATGGACTTTATGGTCGTGGATGTCCCCGCAGCTTATAATGTCATTTTGGGTCGGCCCGGCCTAGCTGTCCTTGAAGCCGTCCCTTCCGCCTATCACCTCAAGATGAAATTCCCCACCCAGGCAGGAGTAGGGAAAGTAAAAGGCAATCAGGAAACGGCCCGCAAGTGCTACATGACCTCGACAGGGGGTCCAGTCCTCTCCCTCAAAACTTTAGAGATCCCCCAGGAGAGTGTCCGACCAACGTCCGAAGACCTCGAAGGCAGAGAAATCCCAAGGACTTGGAATGCCGACCATCTTTTGAAATACCAAGAAAGCGCCCCAGCGCCTCTCTAAGTATTCTGGGATGTCGAACCGTTCCTCTCCTTTCCCTTGTATTTTTCCTCTTCATTTTCATATGTAATAACGGCTCGCAACTCAGAAGCAGCCGACTAGTAGTCTTAAAGAAAGTTTTTTCATATTTTGTTTATACAAATGCTTATATCTCTCTGCTCTTTGCTCTTCACCCTAACGATGGTTCTGAGTCCAACACTTGGCTCGATTCTACTTCGCAAGCTCGTTCTTAAGCGAGCTAGAAGTAGTTCGCCATTCAGAACTGTTCCCACAACCGTTGAACAACTCTAACGATGGTTCGGAGTCCAACACTTTGTTCGATTCTACTTCGCAAGCTCGCTCTTCAGCGATCTAAAAGTAGTTCGCCATTCGGAACTGCTCCCACAACCGTTGAATAACTCTAACGATGGTTTGGAGTCCAACAGTTGGCTCGATTCTACTCCGTAAGCTCGCTTTTAAGCGATCTAGGAGTGGGTCACCATTCGAATTGCTCCTGCAACCGTTGAACAAACTCTAACGACGGGTTCGGAGTCCAACACTTGGTTCGATTCTACTCCACAAGCTCGCTCTTAAGCGAGCTAGGAGTGGGTCACCATTCGAAATTGCTCCCACAACCGTTGAACAAACTCTAACGACGAGTTCGGAGTCCAACACTTGGTTCGATTCTACTCCGCAAGCTCGCTCTTAAGCGAGCTAGGAGTGGGTCACCATTCGGAATTGCTTCCACAACCGTTGAACAAACTCTAACGATGAGTTCGGAGTCCAACACTTGGTTCGATTCTACTCCGCAAGCTCGCTATTAAGCGAGCTAGGAGTGGGTCACCATTCGGAATTGCTCCCACAACCGTTGAACAAACTCTAACGACGAGTTCGGAGTCCAACACTTGGTTCGATTCTACTCCGCAAGCTCGCTCTTAAGCGAGCTAGGAGTGGGTCACCATTCGGAATTGCTCCCACAACCGTTGAACAAACTCTAGCGACAAGTTCAAAGTCCAACACTAGGCTCGACTCCACTTCTCAAGCTCTATCAAGCAAGCCAAATGTGGGTCGCCCATAAGAAAGGAGGTTTGCTTCTGATTTTGAGTAGTTGTCAAAAGTTGGAAGAGTTATACTTAAACTAATACCAGCCAATGCAACATTCGAACAACAGAAGCAAAACAAACTTTTTTATTAAGAGCTCGGACAAGGCTGACACTACAACAAATTTTTACAATAACTTGAAGAGCATAATACAATTTATTTAACGCTTCTTTGGTAGGGGAACGCTTCGGTTCAGAGACACACGAGGGCGGCGTCGCCTTACCTCCGAGCTCGACTCTAAACTAGCGAAGCGAGAACCCCCTTCTCCGCTAATTCTAGGTGTGGCCCCAACCGAGGCGACACTAGACGAAACGGTTACACCACTCTAAGCGTCAACTGGGCTTCGCTTAACGGCAGGCGAATGAGTCGCAAGTTCGTAGAACGAGATACCTCTTTCGCTCTCTTCGCGAGTACATGACGTACTGCGAACATTGGCCCTTACGGGCAGAGGTTTCAACGTTGCGATCTCCTCCTCTAGCTCGACGATCCTATCCCTCAGAATATCATCTTCCGCCGATGCTTTGAAATGGGGAAGTTTGGACGAGCCTGCGAAGTTAGTGCTATCGACCACAATACGACGGAGATGAGTCACTTCGATGCCTCTGTCGATCGTGATCCTCCTCAGTTTGTCAATTCTTGCCGACAACTCATCGCGCTCGGATATCAACTTCCCCACCTTCGAAGCTAACTCCTCTTCCTCCGCCGAATGCTCTTTCACCGTTACCTCTAGATGACGAACCTCCGCCAGTAGTTCACTATTCTTTTGGTCGACATCAAAGAGATCCTTACGGAACAACTCTATCTCGCCTTCGAGACGAGTTTGTCGAGGTTGCTTCTGCAGTTCCCTCAACTCGCTAAGATACCCTTGCGCAGTTGCTTTGATATCCTCCAATTCCAAGAAGTCGTAAAATGCTTTATCATGCCAGCAAGAAAAAGCCCCATTCGTTTTCTGCAGCTCAGTACGAAGATGGGAGACCTCGGTGATCGGGCCCAACTCGACCTGGAAAGTTGAGGAATATCAAAAGAAGTCCTCAATACTCAAAGACACAATCCGAGCAAAAAGAGTTGAATAATTTTGTGAAATTTTGTAATGTTCAGCCAAAAAGAAGTCATTTCATTGAAAGTTCAAAAGCTACAAAAAGCGGTGGTCAGTCCGCAGTTAGGCATTACAAGAAAAAAAGAAAGAGAACAAGAGAATGAGACGACAAAGTCAAGGGTCGACCTCATTGTCTCGGCACAGCTACAATCGCACCCTCGGCACCAACCTCACCTTCGATGTCTTCGCCCTCCAGCCTCGGATCGAACTCGGCCAAGGGCAGCTCTTCCTCACCCTCTACAGGGTCGTAGAAGTAATAGGACGAGACATCGAACCCGGGGTTCCGAGCGATGACATGCTTCAGTGCTCGGCCGTACGTTTCCTCCATGTTCGTCAGCATGTGGGCTTCGACCGCGTCCCGAACAGCCTTCTCTGCGGCCGCCACCTTCGCCGCTTGCTCGGTCAGGGCCTCCTCCGTCGCCTTCTGAGACTGAGTCAGCTCCCCTTCGAGCCGAGCCCTCTCCTTTTCAAGGGTCTCGACCTTGGAAGCCTCGGCGGCAGAGCTCCTTAGCACCTCGGCGAGCTGAGCCTTTAAGTCGGCGACCTCGGCCTCGAGCGAAGTAGAGCGCAACTGTTCGGCCTCTAGCTCCTTCATCGCTTTAGACCGCTTCGACCGTTCCCGGTCGTTCAGAACTGGTCATCTCCTTCTCCTTGCTCGCGAATTCCTCGAGCAAATAGTTGAAGTGGCAGAGGGTCTACAAGCAACACAAGAAACAGTCAAGAACGAGCGCAAAAACTTGGAAAACTTCTCAAAGTAATCTACTACTTACCGACATAGTGTTCCGAGCGATCTGCAACGCGGCGTCCCCAACTTCACCGGCCTTAAGCGCTGCTTGGTCTTTGGGGGTCGGCAAGTGCTTCACCGCCTGCATGCAAATATTGCCATCCCCCAAGAACCCGTCGACCTTCATAACCCGCCAGTCGGGGACGAAGATGGGCTTGTGCTCCTCGGTCAGAATCTTCTCCACCTCGACTGTGAGAGGCGGGACATCGAGAGCCAGTGCCGCACTGATGTTGAACGCTCTGCCGAAAGATCCCCGAGCATCTGTTCATGCCGTTGGGGTCGGCGCGTCCGAGGCAGGAGGGGCGCTCGGCATGGCAAGGCTTTGATCGGGCTCAACCAAGGGAGCCTCGACAACCTGTCGCTCGGGGGTCGGTGAGACCGAGGGGATCTTGGGTGCTTGGCCGCCTTGAGGTGCGGACACGGTCCTCTTCCTCTTCCTCACCTCCTGCTCCTTGGATTCTCGGGCCTTAGCCATCAGTCCTTTGTAATCCATGCCTGGAGACTCTACACAAACCGAGTGAAAAAAGTTAGAAAATTTTTCCAAAACTTCAAAGACAAAACAAGAAACGAAGAGGCATACTAGGGTTGATCGGACTGAGACCCCCTCGAAACAATGCCTCCTCGGTGATATCTTTCCAACTGAGGGTCGGAAGACCGAGCAACTTTTCCACGACTTCCGCCTTCTCGTTGCTGAGCACGAGCTCTTTCTTCGCCCACTTCGGAAGACCGTCCCTCGACCACACCGTCGGGATCACCCATGGCTCGGGGGCTCGGACAAGGAAGTGTTTCTCCTTCCAATGCTTGATTGAGTCAGGGTTCTCGATCAGTTTCACTCCCTTCCTCGGCGAGAGATAGTACCTCTGCTCATTTTTGCTTGGCTGGCAGGGTCGATAGAGACTCCGAAGGATGAACATGTTGGGCTCTACGCCGACCTCCTGGCGTTGAAGAACGAACGCCATGACGTGTCGCCAGGTGTTCGACATTAGCTGAGCCGGACACAAGCCATACCACTACAGCACCTCAACCACGAAAGGGTGCAGCGGCAGCCGAAGTCTAGCATTCAGGGAGTTGGCGGGAAATATGCATATGTCGGCCGAGGACGAGGTGCACGCTCGGAAGCCAGGGCCAGGGAGAAGGAGCCTGTACTCCGTAGGGATTTGGAACTCGCTCCGGATCCGATGCAAATCCGCATCGGTCAGCACCGAAGAGATCTGATCCACCTCGGACGTTTCCCTCAGCTCGTTCTCCTCGATCGACTTGGCGGTGCCCTGCGTCACTTTCTCCAACAGTTCTCCGGAGTAGCTCCGCACACCGCCAATGCTCGATAGAATGATCGGCTGCCGACCCAACTCCCCTGCGGCCTTCAGATGCTCAATTATCGTTTCCACCCCCTTGCCCTTGCTGGCTCGGACCAATACCTCCTGGAGAGGCTCAGCTACCTCCGCATCTGTACTCGGCCGGATCGTAGTCTCTTCGGTCGGCTCCACTACCTCTTTCCCCTTATCCTTGCTCGGCCTGACCGCTCGGCTGATGCCTAGGTCCGAGGAGGGGGTCTCATCCGTGGGAGAAATCTTAACCATTTTACAAAGATGAGGAGAAGGACTGACCTCGAAATGACTAGTATGGCCGAAAAAGATCCCCGGAGTTTGAAACGCCTCGCCGTGACAGCTAGCAGCGCCACTCGAGAGCTAAAAACTTTGCTAAAGAAGTAAAAACCAAGAGTGAGAAAGTGAAAGTGAGAAATGAGGAGAAGTGTTGAGGGGGTGAAAACTTATAGTAAAAAAGATGCCTCTTGGGCTTTGTAACCTAAGGGCGCAACTCTTGGGCCTCCCTTGAAGCATTACAAAAGCCCAAAAGACTAATTAACGAAGAATCGCAATTGTTGGCAAAGGGAGCGATGTTTCAACCCAAGTAAAGGAGATCGGCACTTCACATCCGACGGCCAAGATCGCCCCACGTCCCTCGGATCCAACACCTGAGCGACAGGCGATCCGAGCCATTTCGCTCGGATTCCGAGCAAGTGCCAATCCGAGCTACGAAATGGAGAAAAACAACTTTCCCCTCAAAATTCGCGTAAGATTTCGATCAGACGGCTCAGATCTTGCCAGCTGCACTACGCGACAAGATAGTGTTTTCTTGGGAACTGGGCCAGCATCGAGATCTGCGCCATCATCCAACGGCCAAGATCGCCCCACGTCCTTCGGATCCAACACCCGAGCGACAGGCGATCCGAACCACTTCGCTCGGATTCCGAGCAAGTGCCAATCCGAGCTACGAAATGGAGAAAAACAACTTTCCCCTCAAAATTCGCGTAAGATTTCGATCTGATGGCCCAGATCATGCCAGCACCACTACGCAACAAGATAGTGTTTTCTTAGGAACTGAGCCAGCATCGAGATCTGCGCCATCATTCAACGGCCAAGATTGCCCCACGTCTTTCGGATCCAACACCCGAACGACAGGCGATCCGAGCCACTTCGCTTGGATTCCGAGCAAGTGCCAATCCGAGCTACGAAATGGAGAAAAACAACTTTTCCCTCAAAATTCGCGTAAGATTTCGATCAGACGGCCCAGATCTTGCCAGCTGCACTAACCGACAAGATAGTGTTTTCTTGGGAACAGAGCCAGCATCGAGATCTGTGCCATCATCCAACAGCCAAGATCGCCCTACGTCCCTCGGATCCAACACCCGAGCGACAGGCGATCCGAGCCACTTCACTCGGATTCCGAGCAAGTGCCAATCCGAGCTACAAAATGGAGAAAAACAACTTTTCCCTCAAAATTTGCATAAGATTTCGATCAGACGGCCCAGATCATGCCAGCACCACTACACGACAAGATAGTATTTTCTTGGGAACTGTGCCACCTCGAGATTCGCACCGCAATCCAACAGTCCAGATCGCTCCATGTCGCTCGGAATTCCGAACTGAGTGACTAGCGATCCGAGCCACTTGCGCGAGGAAAAACCGAGCCATTTCGCTCGGATTCCGAGCAAGTGCCAATCCGACCCTCGAAAGTGAAGAAAAGCACTACCGAGCATCTCTGACTGTTGGATCATTACGAAATTCATGCCTGAGATGATGGATGGCCCAGATTGTGCCACGTCCACTAAACGACAAGATAGTGTTTTCTTGGAAACCATGCCTGCATCAAGATTCGCGCCAAGATCCAATGGCTCAGATTGCTGCACGTCGCTCGGAATTCTAAGCCGAGTGGCAAGCGATCCGAGCCACTTGCGCGAGGGAAGAACCGAGCCACTTTGCTCGGATTCTGAGGAAGTGCCCATCCGACCCACAAAAGCGAGGAAATTACTGTCGAGCAACTCGATCCATCCGATCTTTTAGAAATTCGCGCTTGCTCAGGATCAACGGTCCAGATCGCGCCATGCCATAATTCGGTATTTTATCTATTAAAATCGTTTTATTTATTTAAAAAATTGCGAAAAAATGATTAAAAATTCGGAAAAATTAATTAAAAATCCTAGAAAATAATTATAAAATCGGGGAAATATTTTTGAGCCCCCGAGTAAATAATTATCGCCTAGGACCATTTATTAAGACCCCCGAACGACGAATCGACACTTCGCAAAATTAAGTAAATATTCTGAAAAATAGATAAAAATCATCAAATGTCCAGAAGAGTTCAAGAACAACTCGGAGCATGCAACTAACTTAGAAAATCACCATACTGCCTCCCGCGAAGATTCGAAACAATTCATTTGGACTCCGATACAACTCCGCCAGCCATTAAAACAGTAAAACTACTCCTCAAAGGCTGATCAAGCTCAGTCTTCGGGAGTGGGGGGCTCGTGATATGGCTAAAAATGGGGTTAAATCGGAACCGTCCAAATCAGAGACGAATCTTAAAGCCTAAGGGTAAAATGGTAATTTCACCTACCAATGGGTCTGAAGCAGGTACTGGTTCTCGTACCCAAAGATCCATTAACCTGCGAACGGATCCACCTCAACTGGGTGCGGGTTTCAACCCGCATTAAACCCGGTCCACCAGGATAGAATTAGGGTTTCTGATTAATACTAATCAACGGCCTTGATTCACATCTATCCTTTCACCAAGGGATTAGGGATTACATTCCTTATCTAACCACAGGGATTACATTCCTAATCTGACCCCCAATGACACCTATAAATATCCCCCATCCATCTCCATTAAGAGGTAATCAATCTTTTGCCAGTTTTACGTTTTTTCATAATCACTTCTGATTACTGACTTGAGCGTCGGAGGGTGCGTCGGAGGGATCAACCCCGGTGTCTCGCACTTTTAACCCCGGTGAGCGTAAAACTGGCAACCCCCGAAGGCCTTGATTCACCGTCGAATGGTTCTCAAAGTTCGTCCCCAACTTGATTTTCTCATTTGACCATCTCGAGGCGAGCTTCCTTACTTACTTCGTTACCAGTCGCAAGATCGAGAAGACGAGCGCGTCCCTTCTATACCTCAAACAGATGGAAGGAGAGTCCCTTCCGGAATTTGTGCGGAGGTTCACCACCTAGGCTAAGGCGGTCTCTTCTCTCGACGATGGTGTCGCGTCCGTGGTCTTCTGACACAATGTTCATAACGGCCAGCTGAAGGCCTCCTTGGCCAAAAAGTTGCCCATTGATTTTCTCGACCTCCTCAACAGGGTAGAAAAGTACATCCAAGATGAGGAGGCTCTGCACCCTGAAGTTTTGAAACAAACCCCAACCAAGGGGAAGAGAACGGTCGATGACTTTGAGCCCACAAAGAAGGCTCAGAAAGATGCATTCGGTTAGAGACGATCACCTCCTGTCCCCCCTTCGAGAGGTTCACTCCACTGGCTCGAAGCCAGTCCAGCAGAAGTGCCGTAAGTTTGCTCCCGATAGGTAACAAGAGATAAAGGAAGAAATGGACAAGCTTATCTTGGCTCGGTTCATACAGGAATTCAACTACCCAGAGTAGTTGACAAACACTGTAATGGTGAAGAAACCGAACGAGAAGTGGAGAATCGGTATATACTTCACAGACCTCAACAAGGTCTGTCCTAAAGTTCTGTTCCCCCTCCCGAGCATCAACGCGCGTCAGACTCCTTTTTGTGACCGACCAAGGCCTTTTCAGGCTACAACCAGATCAGAGTGTTCCCTCAGGACATCACCATGACTATCTTTGTGACCGACTAAGGCCTTTACTATTATCGGGTCTTGCCTTTCGGGCTAAAAAACGTCGGTGCCACGAACCCAAGGCTCGTTAATCGGGTCCTTTAAAGAGCAGATATGCCAGAACATTGAGGTATATGTCTACAATATGCTCGTCAAAAGTCACAGAGAACAAGATTACGTCGGTGATCTCAAGAGGCTTTCGGGGGTCATACGAACCTACAATGTGAGAATCAACCCTTCCAAATGCTCCTTCGGCATCATCTCAGTAATGTTTTTCGGATTCGTGGTCAGCCAGCGAGGCATTGAGGCGAACCCCGAAAAGGTTCTGGCCATACTGTACCTGCCCCCTCCAGGAAATGTCAAAGAAGTCCAATGGCTCATGGGTCGACTAGCGGCCATTGGCCATTTCTTCTCCAAGTCCGAAGAAAAGTCATTCCCGTTTTTCAAAGCCCTCCAGGGAGCAAAAAGATTCGAGTGGGAGATCTTCAACAATAGGCTATCGATCAGCTGAAGTTCTACCTGGCAGGCCCCCCGCTCCTCAGCACACCAGAGCCGGGCGAGTCCCTCTCCCTCTATCTGGCCTCATCAGAACATGCGCTTAGCACCGTACTAGTCAGGGAGGAATACGGGTCCAGAAGCCAATTTATTATGTCATCAAAGTTCTATACAACGTTGAACTTCGATACACAAGAATGGAAAAGGTTGCCTACGCAATGGTGATGGCCGCACGGAAACTCCGACCATACATTCAAGCCCACTCCATACAAGTTCTTACTGATAAGCCTCTAAAGATAATCCTCAACAAATCGGAGAAACTCTGTCCACTTGATTAAATAGTTAATCGAGCTAAGCCAGCATGAAATCAACTACCAACCCCCAGACAGCCATCAAAGGGCAAGCCCTCGTAGAATTCATCACGGAATGTACCATTCCCAAATCATCTTAAATTAGAGAGGACGAACTAGTTTGGGAGATCTATGCCGACGGATCATCCTGCAAGGGTGGAAGTGGAGTGGCATCATACTTAGTGGCCCCGAAGACTTCTTCCTTTACTATTCCATACGTCTCAATGTTTAAGTCTCCAATAACGAGGCGGAATATGAAGCGATGATTGCCGGACTCATGCTAGACCACAAGGCATGGGCAAGACGAGTAAAGGCCTTCAGCAATCTCAGCTCGTGGTCAACCAGATCTCTAGGGATTATGAGGCCAGGAACGCTCGGATGATCCAATACTTGGCGCGCGTTAGACTCCTTTTTGCTGTCTTTGAGAGCGCCGCTGTCGAGCGTATCCCGATAAAACATAACTACCAAGCTGATTCCTTGTCTAAGCTCGCCTCGTCTTCATTCGAAGGCCTAGATAACACTGTCCTAGTCGAGGTCCTCCTTAAGCCTAGCATGGAGAACCCTGAGGTCCTTTTCCTCATTCCGGGCATACAAGCGGAATCATGGATGGATCTCATCCGAAAGTTCTTGGTAGAGGGTGAACTCCCACAGGACCTGGTCGAAGCCTAGAAGACAAGAATCTAATCAGAAAAATTCACATTGATTGATAAAGTGCTCTTCAAGCGCTCATACATCAAGGTGGACGGGATACCATATCTCCGATGTCTGAGTCCCGATGATGCTAAATATGCGGTGGAGGAATTGCACGGTGGAATTGGTGGGTGCCATATAGGCAGCAGGTTGCTCGCAACAAAAGTGCTCAACCACGGGTACTATTGGTCGACTATACTGCAAGACGCCCACGATCCTGTAAAAAAATGCAGCCCTTGCCTGATATTCTCTTTGATCAGGCGCATGCCACAAGCTGAACTCAAGTCACTTACCAGTTCGGCCCCCTTTGCCATGTGGGCTATGGATCTAGTCGGCCCCTTCCAAAGGTGCTTCCTCATTCTGGCCATCGACTACTTCATAAAGTGGGTCAAGGCAGAACCCTTGGCCATGATAACTGAGCATCAAGCCCAACAATTCTTATGGAAATATATCATTTGTTGGTTTGGATCTCGAGCGTGCTCATCACCGACAATGGAAACCAATTCGCCGACAGAAACTTTCGAAAGTTCTGTGAAGAACACGATGTCCAGCAGCGGTTCTCATCTATATCACATCCACAGTCGAACGGCCAAGCCGAAAACACCAACCGCCAAATTCTTGAAGGACTCAAGAAATGCTTGGACGAATCTCCCAAGGGACTGTGGGTCAACGAACTGCCAAGCATCATTTGGTTGTATCGAACAACCAAGAGGATCCCCAAGGGCGAATCCCCATTCAACCTGACATACGGGACAGAGGTTGTCATCCCCTTGGAAATCAGGCTCCCTTCACCTAGGATCATTGGTTTCAACGAGGAACCGAATTTGAGCGATTTCAGGCCCAACATGGACCTAGTCAATGAAATCCATGAAAATCCACCATCAGAAGAAATATCTACTAGCGACAGACTGAAAGGTTTCATAACAAGAAAGTCCATCTGCCTGACATCAGGGAGGGGGACCTCATACTCAGAAAGCTTGCTATTTCCTATCCCACCAAGAAAGGAAAACTGGCCCCAAACTGGGAGGACCCATATAATGTCTCCCAAGTGGTATGCCCTAGCACGTACCGACTCGAAGACGTTGGGGGCAGGGAAGTAAAGAGAACATGAAATGCCCGAGTACCTTATCAAGTTCCATGAGGGACCGCAAATACCGACATAGTTGTTAGTGATGATAGCAGGCACTACCCACATTATGTACATCCTTTTATGTAACCCAGAAAGTAAAAGGTGGCAATGAAGTTTATTTTTTTGAGTCAGAATGTCTCGACTTTACTTCTCCAAATGAGGGATTTCCCTCAATCTCACGTCCTCGCCGCCCGGCTTGGACTTCGCTCCTGACGAGAGATTTCTCAGTCTCTCAGGTCCTCACGGCTCAACTCGGACCTCGCCCTTAATGAAAGATTCCTCACAATATCTCATGTCCTCGCCGCTCAGCTTGGACTTCAATATCTCATCTCTGCTAATAGATGTACTTCAAGCTCTTGTGATTTGTGTACATATTGACCTTCTCCCCATACACATAATGCCTCCTCTCTTTCAAGGCAAATATTATTACTGCCAACTCCAAATCATGGTTTGGGTAATTTTTCTCATGCAGTCTCAATTGCCTAGACCCATAAGCTATTGCCTTTCCCTCTTGCATCAATACACAACCGAAACCCCGATGAGAAGCATCACTGTAGACATCGTAGTCAATTCCCACTCGTGGCAAAGCCAAAATTGGACCGGTAGTCAACATCTCCTTCAACTCTTGGAAGCTTGCTTCGCTCTGCTCTGTCCACTTGAAGCCTACATTCTTCCTCGTAAGTTCGGTGAGCGGCACGACTATCTGAGCATAGCTCTGAATGAATCGCCGATAATAACCGGTCAAGTCCAAGAAACTCATGATCTCCATGTGGGTCTTGGCCAATTTTTCACTGCTTCTACCTTCTGCGGATCAGTGGTCACTCCCTCCTTACAGAGGATATGACCCAGGAACGGAATTTCAAACTTCCAGAAGTTACATTTGGAAAACTTGGCATATAGTTGCTGTTCCTGCAACTTCTTTAACACTTCTGCCAAATGTTCAGCATGTTCCTCTTCTGACGAGAAATATACCAGAATATCATCGATAAACACCATGATGAAAAAGTGGATGAATGGTCGCAGGACCCTGTTGTCACCCCTCACATCCCAAAAGGAATACGGAATACGGTACGTGACTAAGCCCAGTGGATAGTTTTCACCATCCATAAGCTGTACGGATCTACTTGACTAAACACAACAGTAAATATGAAAATATACTCAACCAGGCATACATAAACAATTATAAATCAACAGTATTTATTCGTAACAATAATGAATATCCAAAAAAAATATGAGATCTGAAACAAAACAATATCCTGGGACTACAAGCCAAAATACAAGTCTCAATACATTACATGAATAAAATAGTTCAAACAAAACATTGAGCAAATTTTCCAATGCGCAGCTCAAAACTTTTACTCACCAACTCCAGTAGGCAAGCGATCACCAAAACCTGCTCATATAGCAATTACAGGGAAAATAGGAAGATAGAAAAACATAATGCCCATTAGTTGCAAGTTCCGGGCCGCAAGCAGTACACGCAAGAAAAAGAAAGGGGAAAATATGAAACAAAGACACAAAATACTGACATGGAGAAAAACAACAAGGATAGTAGTCTACAGATAACAGTAAACAGAAGGTAAACAGTAAAGAGTATAACAGTAACAGTAACAGGATGTGACAGTGAAATAGTTATTCTTATATCTAATGTTCATTGCTATCTAGGTAGCACTTCTTGCGTCCAAAATACCACATGGTTGCTTCATTAAACAGTTTTGTTTTAAGATTTCGTAGTGGAACCTATATGGCCATATATTCAGACAAACAGTAACAGTAACAGTAATAGGAAATAGCAACGGTGTCATGGATCATGCCCTTATGCATCCAGAGATAAACAGTGGGCACCACAGTAACAGTGGGAAAAATGAGTTTGCTTCTAAATATGCATTTCTATATTGTCCCCTACTAGAACTTTTCCCTTAAAAACCCCAGCTTGATTAGTTTTCATTATTATTAAACAAGTGTGAATGATTACAAATAGGGAAAAAGATATGGCAACGACAAAGGATAATTTTAATATGAATAGGAAACACAAACGGGTGACAAAGCAACTTTTAATAGTCAAAACAACGAAACTTTCAGTTCTGGACAGCAAGACATTACTGTAACAAATCAAGATCCGTTAGAAAATTTAGAAACTAGACTTCCTGCTGAATCTAGCACATATATACAAGTCACACATCAGCCACAAAGACAGGGTTGAAAACAGCGTTTAATACTGAAGTTATGTTCAGCCAGAAAATGCAAAATCTTGTTTATAAGCATGAAAATGATTTGAAAACATCATAATTAATTATGAGAAAAACCTGGAAGATTCCCTGGTATATCTAGTCTCAACTTATAAAATATCATGGAATTATATTACAGATAGTATAGTCAATAAAATTGGGAAAACAGAGTAATGCAACAAAATCTCTATTCTGAAAGTTCAGACACAGCAGTACCAAAACGAAGATAATTCACAAAATACTATTGGAAAACTAGATCCGTCAAAAGGGTGATAAAATAGACAAATCAGGCTACAGTTCATATTCACAATGTTTTCATCAAAAGCGAATATAATTAGGTTCAAAACATAATTCTTTACTAACACCATGCAGTTTGGAAATATATCGATTTGTTTCATAAGCATGAAATGAGATACAAAAGTCATTAATTAATTCCACAAGAATTTAGGATTGATCCCAGTCATTTCTAAATTTACCCAGCAAAATATAGAGTTCAAATTATACTCTTATTATCAGTTTTAAAATAATATTTCATACAGAAATCACATAGTTCAGAATCTGGAATATACAATATGACTGCAGTAAAAGAGAAATAACTCATGCATAAAAAACCGAAATTCAGATCCGTCAAAAGTTCTGAAAACTAGAAAACAAAGCCTACAGATCATGTTGAAAATTTTATTTATTTTATTCGTGTTAACTGGGTGGAAATTACTGTACAAAAATAGGGCAGCAGTTTAACATAAGTTCTTTTATGCATTTTATCAAATAGTTTAATTACAAACGATCCAACCTAAGATGGCATACAAAGCATGGTATATAGGCAACTCAAATCAGCATGGCATGTGAATAAACAATCTATAATAAGATAGTACATCATACAAACATCCATGAAGCAATCCTCTACAACATACAAAATGTCACAACAGGCATATAAATCAAGATGTCCCTCTAATGTAAATTGTTTCATGCAATGCGTGATAACTTTTGTGAAGTACTCATGATTAAGAGATGAAGGAACGGATCAACTAACTAGATATATGATCATCATGAGAGTGACAACAAACGCTTGCAAGACTACCTACGGTATTTAACTTGTATGACAAAAATTACATACAAGTTACTTGCCTGAAAACGACGACGGAAATGAAGAACAAAATAACGAGAACGGATCTCGAACAACGAACACAACACCAAACAGCACGAACAAGGGCAAGAATCAACACCCACAAAAATACGGCGGTGCACGTGTTCACATGCACACACAAGGCAGCAGCAAACAGCAAGAGCGGTGATAGCACGGGCAGAAGATGACGACAGTAGCGACACAGCAAGGGGACGACTGTAACACCCTAGACTTGATTTTTGAGATTTTGTGATTTTAAGTGTTGTGCACGTATGATTTCATTTGTACAATTTCCTTTATAAAATATTTTTATATAGTATTTGTTATCTTTATTTTTCCAAAAAATATTCTCTTTAAAACCCTAATTAAAATCTATGCCTAATTGTCTTTTTAAGCCCACTCTATTTATTAATTAAATTAATTATTTAAAGCCCATGGTTAGTTTGGCCCATTAGTGAGCCCATTTACTTTAATTCTTTTTTGAAATGGTCTAACTTGTAGTGTAGACTCATTTCATGGACAATTAAATTTGTTCACATGAACAAATTTGTAAATGTGGGACACTAGGTGGCATGTGCATGAAATGGAGTGTGCAATGCACACCCTTCTCACCAAGGCCGAGTAGGATTAGAGAGTGGGAGAGATGAGAGTGGTGGAGAGTTGGTTACTCTCATCATGGGAAGTTATTTCAACTCCCTACTTCATCTTGACCATTAATCCCTAACCATTTGATCTAATCTTGGCCCTCCATTTACCCTAGAAAATTGTATAAATACCCCCTCCCACATTCTTCATTCTCCACTTTAAAATTTTAAAAAGAAAGAATAGAAAGAGAGAAAAAAAAATACAAGTTGTAAGGAAAAAAAATTGAGAAGTTTTGTGTGATTGAAAAGAGTGAGTGTTGTGTGAGTGCTTCAACCAAAGGAGAGGAGGCCGGATTGCTATAGGAGAGGCTCGAGATTGCTTGCTTTATAGGAGGAGAAGTCACTTGGTTTCTTGAGGAGAAGGCTTTGTTCATTCGTTGTAGGAGATCCTCTAAGAGTTCTTTTGATTTTTCTCTCCATTTAAGGTGGGTATTTCTCTTAAACTTCTAATTAGACATCATTTAGGATGTGGTTGATGAATTAAGGAGAAACTTTAACTAATCTAGCCATGCATTTTGAAAATGAGACAAATTGCTATTAGTTGAATGTGTGTTAAAAGGGAGTTAAATTGACTGCAAAACTATGATTTGTTAATGTAGATGTTTACCATGCCACCATGCTCTATTTGTTTGTTCTAAAATTTGATTACATGCTTGTAGTTGATTAAATGCATCCTGTGTAGTTGATTGTCTAAAATAAAGTTTCATTATTGTAAAAAGATGAAAACTTGTGTTGTAAAAATATTATTTCATGGAAACCTGGATTATAAATAATATGAAAATTGTGATCTTACTTTTAATGTCAAAAATATATCCATGAATTACTCAAAATTGCAACTTGGTACAATCGACAGTCGATCGAATTAGAGTCGACAGTCGACCGTCAAGTAATAAATTTCGGATTTTAGTTACAGAACAGCCGACTGGCCATGTTTTAACAGTTGACTGTCCTGATCATTTTTTGAGTTTTAAATCATCACAGAATAGCCGGTTGGCCATGTTGTAACAGTCGACTGTCATGATCATTTTTATCTTTGAGTTTCAAATCATTGCAGAACAGCCGACTGACCATGTTCTAACAGTCGACTGACCTGAAGTTTCAAATAATACATGGATTTTCGTGAGATAATTTTCTAGGACCTGTGGCCTAGTATAAATGAGAACGTGAGACTATATTTTTTCACAAGAAATAAATAACTATAAATTGTTAGTTTAAATTGTCTTTGGGAGGCTTATAAAAATTTGGGAAAAATACTATAATTATTCTAAAATTATGTGGACTTAAAGCAAAAAAATGTTTGGGACATGATTTGACTAAAATAAAGATGGTTTAGAAGCAAAGAATTAAGTAGAAATGTATGAAGTTGATATTTGTATAAATATGAAAGTGACTGTTTTGATAAAAAGATCACACTAAAATATAAAAAAGGAATAGTTGAATGAAAGAAAATTTAAGTGGGTTATCTATGAATTTTATTGGCCTATGTGAATGTTGAAAAATGCTACTTTATCCATATGGAATTAAGTAAGGAAAGAAACTATAGTATGAGAATCTATTGTGCTTATTGAAAAGAAATTTTTTGAGTATGAAATATAAGAATTGTGATTGAACTTGATATGTGAGTTTTGATTCATAGAAAGGAATGTAAATCATGTTAATTGTGAAAAAGAACTTATGAGTATAAAGACTCAATTTTGTGATTGTGAATTGAAATTGAGAACTAGAGTGTAGTTAATCCTCATACCAGCATTGAAAAGAAATGTGTTGTATTGAAATTTGAAATGAAAAGACCAGGATTTGGGTCATGTTGAATAAATGGTTAAGACCGGTATAGTGGAAGGGCTAACTCTGAAGAATCGATTTTGTTCATGATTCAAATAATTATGGATTATATACATAGTGAAGATATGATGAAAATAAGAGAAAAACACGAGTATGAGGGCCTCGGAGCTACGGTGTGAGAATATTCACAGGCTGTTTTCACGATGCATCGTGACATGACGTGGATATGTCTCCAGGAGTCCGTACCGTAGGCGACGCTCGTGGGGTGTTTGGTGACTGCGGGTGGTGTCATGTCCCATGACGGAAGCTGAATTGTCCATAGGTTCTTCACGATGCATCGTGATATGACATGGGATTCCTCTCCAGGCTGTCTGGATATGAGCTCGTAACTCATAGAACATCTAGGATACTTATCGTAGTTACAGTAGTAGTTTAAGTCATGACGAGGGATTGAACCCTACAAGATGAAGAATGGTTAAGGGCTTGCCCTCAGACCTATGTAGTATGGGATGCATCGAATCTGAATAAGTGCGCATTAGTGTCATCTAATATAAACAACTGCATTAAGGACTAAGTGCACCGCACTAGACGACATCTATAGGTTAGTCCCTTGTTGTTTTGTTTGTGATCAAGTTTGTGATTTGTTTAAGTATTTGAGAATCGTTATACTGTTTTGGCATAGAGAGGATTGCCGTGTATAATATTTCGTCGGTTGTAAGCAACTAACGCGCCCACAGTTTTTATGCAGGGTAAAGTAATTAACAAGACTAAAGAATGCATGCTGATTAAAAATTGATTCAAGATTTGTACATTTCAATTCATGTAAATTTTTGTAAATTGCTTCCTCTGTAAATATGTAATGTAATGGTAAACTCTGGTGTAACAAAAGTTCTTTATTTCCTTGTAAAATTGTATAAAAGAAGTGTAAAGATCCTGTGGAACTTCGAATTCAGTTGTATTTTAGAATTCGGGGTGTTACAGAGTGGTATCAGAGCCACACTTCCAAGTAGTACAAATTTATAAGGAACGACACCCTAGAAGGGGACATTAGGGCGTGCGTTGAGTCTAGAGATTCAAATGTAAGTCACTTACATTTGTGTTGCTCTATGATTTAAGCTTCTTCTTCTCCTTCTCTAAGATGGCAGACCGCTTTGACCCAGCTGGAGGCGATAACTGGCACATCGTAGAGGAAGATTACTACCCCGGACAAGCTGATTCAGACAAGGAAAATCCTGATGAAGTCGAAGAGGAATGGCCTGAGTCCCGAGAGATCACTCCACCTCCGGATTCATCTGACGATTCTTCTGACGAGGAAGAACCAGTTCCGAGTAATCTCATTATGTCTCTTCAGAGGAAGGTAGAGACTCAATGGGAGAGAATCAGGCTACTGGAGACTCAGTTGGCGAAGCGCAAGGATGATATTGCAATTCTCAGTCATTGTGTTTGGGAACTCGAGAAGAGGAAAAACATGACCGATGTACTGAAGGAAGAATTGGAGGAACTACGAGAAGTGTAGAACCCCGTATTTTCAAATATTATTTTAAATATTTGAAAATGAATTAAAATGATTTACTGGAAATTTAATAAAATATTTTCTAAAGATTTATCCTTTTACACCGTGCGAAACACGTGCAAATAATTTTGGTGTAAATATATAATTTGATATTTCTAATAAGTTCTCATACTTTTTATGGAGTTTATTCTAAATTTTGGGATTTTTCTGAATAAAGAAACTATTTTTACAAATATCTCGAAAGAGAGGGGCTTTTATGTAAAAAGTCGTTTGGATCTTAAATAAACTATGAAAATTCGTTTTTACTGATATTTTGGTTTCCCATGGTTAGCATTTAAATTTAAATATATTTAGATTTTATTTAAAGTCGATTTGGTGAAGATTTAAACAAAAAGGGTGTTTTTGCAAATATGAAATTTATGTAGAATCTAGTGCAAATGTTTTTCTGGAAGGTAAAGGTCAAATATTTTGATTGGAAAATAGAATATGTATTACTAGATATTATTTCTGATTTTTCTAGATTTTTATAATTATTTTATGATGTATTTGCAAATATTACAAAAGGGAGGGCTTTTGTGCAAAATCGCCACCCTGAGTGTAAATCCGGGATTTTCTTATGTCTGGGCAGTGCTGGGTTGTTGGAAAACTTAGAGGTAAAAGGATTTTATTTAGTTTTGATTTATTTAACATATTTTTAACTAAGAAAGGTTATATATGTGAAGTAATAAATTGAAAAAGGACTATTTTGCAAAAGTACTTCAAAACCCTAATTCCTTGCAACCCCGGCCTGTATAAAAGAGGGTGTGCAGCCATCATTCGTTGCACAACTCCAGATTTATTAAAATATTATTTCTTGGTGATCGGGAGGAGGATTTTTGGATCTAGCAAAAGGAAGATCTTTTCGTGGATACTTCTAAAAATCAAAGGTGAGTGACATTGTTTGTGTTGTTGTTTAATTTTGCGAATGATATGAAATTGGTTGTTTTGATTTATGTGAATGACATCGTTTGCTTTGTTTCATTATATGAATGATATGATCCTTGTATTGTGATGTGAATGAACCATTGTTATTGCTTGGACCATGTTTGTGAAACTCATGAATATTGAGTAGATCTTGAATTATGAGATTATATTGTTAGAAAGCATGTTAAGAATTGATTATGTTGAGATCGGATGACGAACATCTGGATCTCATGGTTATAAATCATACTTTGATCATGGTTGTGAAAGATATTTAGTATTGAGAAATCCTAATGGAAGAATTAGGAGATTAGAACATGAGAATTAAGTTTTGAGATAACGGTTGATTTGAGGAAATGTATCCATAATGGAGATTATTTGAGATTGTCGATTTTACCTAAATACAAATTATTTTAGTAAACAACAATTGCTTTTGGAAAACCCTAATTTTGATTATCATGAACAACCAAACCTTGTAGACTGAAGGCCGACAGTCGACTGGTACGACCCAGCTGCTGTATCTTTAGTTTTCTTGAAAATTCGTTCTGGACAGTCGACTTAGACCCCTTTTCAGTCGACTGGTACACTTAGAAGTTATTTTTCAAAGTTATCTTAGATTTTTCTCTGGTAAGTCGACTTATGACCTTTTAAGTCGACTTATATTGTATTTTAAGTCGACTTATGACTTTGCAAGTCGACTAATGACACTTAGAATATTTTCTTAAAGATTTCTGGAATTTCTCTCTGGTAAGTCGACTTATGTTTTTATGAGTCGACTTATATTCTTATAAGTCGACTTATGTCTCTTTTAAGTCGACTTATGTTTTTATAAGTCTACTTATGTTTTTGGTAAGTCACCTTATGTTTTTATAAGTCTACTTATGTTTTTGGTAAGTCACCTTATGTTTTTATAAGTCTACTTATGTTTTTGGTAAGTCACCTTATGTTTTTATAAGTCTACTTATGTTGTTAGTAAGTCAACTTATGACTCTTATAAGTCAACTTATGTTACTTAGTTTATTTTCGGAAAAATTATAGATATTCTCCTCTGGACAGTTGACTTACTACAGTATAAGTCGACTGGTGTCCTGAGGTCTTTACTTTGTAAAATTTGTTCTGGACAGTCGACCTAGACTGATGTCAGTCGACTGGTCTGTTGAGAGATTATTTTGTTCAGTCCCTTCTGGTCAGTCGACCGATTCTCTTTTAAGTCGACTGATATGACTTGGTCTATTTTGTGAAATTTTGGGTATCGTCCTCTGGACAGTCGACTTACCAAAGTATAAGTCGACTGGTACTGAAGGATTCTTTGTATCTTTAGTGTTATTTCGAGTGATTGGTTTCAGATAATTCAGTCTATACTTGTTATTCAGTTCAGTAATCGATTTTGAGATATTCAGTTAAGTATATGATTTTGAGATATTCAGTTCAGTATTTGATTTAAGATATTCAGTTGAGCCACTTTTGTTTAGTGGAATTTGTTTAGATTCTTGAGTTTGAGTCTCTAGAGGTACGTGACCCTAGTATACCGGTGTTGAGATATTTGTTAAGTTATTTTGTTGAGGCCCATTGAGGCATTATCAGTTATTCAGTCTAATTTTTAGGCCGGTAGGGTACACTACTCTAGGAGATTTGTTCAGTAACCAAAAATAAGAAGGACAGGCACTAGTGATGATATGATGAACGGGAACATGAGTTATGCACCTCAATACGGCTTTAGATGAGAGATTTGATCTCCTGAATTATCCAAGTAACTATCTTGAGATGTGGGATTTATCTCCTGAATTATCCAGGTAATTTACCTGAGATGTGAGATATATCTCCTGAATTATCCAAGTGGTTTGCTTGAGATGCGGGATTGAACTCCTGAATTATCAAGGTCGAGGCGACGCACATGGGGTAATCATGTGATGATGTGTCTATGTCTAGATGTGGGATGATCTCCTGAATTATCCAGGTAAAATACCTGAGATGTGGGATCCACCTCCTGAATTATCAGGCAGGGGCTAATTCTCACAGTTTATCTTTATCTTGTAGTAGTCGTGTTAAGATTAGTTGCATAGCGGGGATTGAACCCATATGAAGTGGAGACGTTAAGGGCTTGCACCGAACCTATGTAGAATGGGATGCATAGACTTCGACAAGTATGCATTAGAGAGTCCACATATAGCAATTGTGTTTTCTTGACCTTGTATTATGCATGTGTTTTCTAGTTTTTCCTACACTTGACCTTTAGACTAGATGCACTTGGTGTTTTCATTCTATGATGTTTTCATGCTTTACATCTCTGTTATTCCTTATTCATTTATTATTGTGTTAATACATGTTGATGATGACTTTACGTTTTATGATTAAATTATATTGATTGTTTTATGTCACTCACACCATTTATGGCTAACCCCTTTAGTTTTGGGGGTTAGGGATCATCTCTAGCCTCACATGTTGCAGGTTGTTGCTTAGAGTTTGGAGGTTTGGATGCTTGGGCATAATTGAGATAAATTTGATTTATAAGAGTTTGGTGTAAATTTGTAAAAGCAGTTTTGAGATAATTTGAGTTGTAAATGACAGAAAGTATTATTGAGTTGTTTTGAATTCCGCTCTGATTTGTAAAAGTTTGTTGTAATAAAAATTGAAAATTTTAGTGGTGTTGGTTGTGTTTATTGTTACATTGAAGTGGATGCTGGGATTGTGCCACGTATTTTCTAAGTTATCATATTAGAAATTCAGGGGCGCTACAGGAAGAGCTTCGAGGAGCCAAGAGGAACCGTAGGAACTAGACTGTTGTATCTTCTTATTGTTTTTATTTTTATGTCAGAAATGTTTTAAATTCGAATGTATAAAGTTTGAAATTCAATGAAATGAAAAGTTGATTTAAAATTCATGTTTATACTCATATTTAATGGATCTTTTTCATCAGAATATGGCTAGAAGAGGAGCTCAAAATGGTGAAGGTCTGGACTTGGAAACGGAACTAGCGAGGGTCTATCAGACACTCAATGCCGTTGCCATGAATCAGAATCAAGCAAGGGTGCCTGCGAATCCAGTACCCAAAGCAATCAAACTCGTAGAATCATTCAAGCGGATGAAACTACCCATATTTGAGGGGAAGTAAGACCCTGACATGGCTGACAATTGGATCCGAAAGGTAGAGACTATCTTCGAAGTCTTGGAGACTTCGGAGGGCAGCAAGGTGAAGTTGGCGGCGCTGCAGTTTGAGAAGGATGCGGTTGTGTGGTGGCAGTTGATGAAGCGGACGATGGAAGGTATTGTTCTTGGCTGGAAGGAATTCTTGGAGGAATTCCACAGTCATTATTTTTCCTTAGACGTCTAGGAGAAGAAGGCCATAGAGTTTCTGGCGCTGTAGCATGGCGGACATGTCGGTTAGGGAGTATGAGACAAGATTCACTCAGCTCTCGAGGTATGCGCCCGAACTGGTGATGGATGAAGCGAAGCAGGCTCGGAAGTTCGAGCATGGTTTGAGGCCCAGTCTGAGATCCAGGATGATACCCCTCGGTATTCGGAGGTTTGACAAGCTGGTTAAACGAGCTGTAGCCACTGAGGCAGAGATGGAGCAGTTCCATGCTATTCAAAATCGGAGGACCAACTGGAATGTTGGGAAGAGACCCATAATTTCTGGCAACTTCAGGGGACAGCCACTGGCCCAGAGGTTCAAACCAACGGAAGCAAATGCTGTCAACATAGCTGAGAAACCCAGAAACAATTGGGTGAGACCTCCTGTGGTGACTTGCTTCAATTGTGGTGAGACGGGACATTACAAGTCTCAATGTCCCAAGCCGCAGAATGTCACCCGTAGTGGACCAACGCAGCAAGTTGGGAAGAAGCCGTACTAGCAGGGGCGAGTATTTGTCTTGACTGAAGCTGATGCTGATGAGGTGGATCACGTCATCACTGGTACGAGGGAGGATGTTTAGAGTGTTTTTTCTGTTGTTTCTCTTTTCCTGCCTTACATAGTGAACTGTTATGTAACGAGTGTGTGTTATATAACAGGAGAACTTATTTTGAATGGAAAGAAAGCTATTGTTTTGTTCGATACTGAATCCTCTCACACTTTTGTATCACCTAAATTTGCTAAAGTTTTGGGAGTCGAACCGAAAGTCTTTCCAGGCAAGGCCTTGGCAGTAGCTACTCCATTAGGAGAGACTTTAACCACTGATCGGTACTATGCGGATTGCGAGATCGTGATTGGAGACTTAATTTTCGGGATTGATCTGATCGAGCTAAATGTCTTAGGAGTTGATGTTATCATTGGCATTTATTGGATGTCAGTGTACAGTGCGAGCATCAAGTGCAAGACCAAGAAAGTAACAGTGAAGGCTCCAGGTGGACCTGAAGTCACTTTCCAAGGAAAGAAGAGATGTTCTGGTCTTGTGGTAGCTATCTGCAAGAGAGATGTTCCTATAGAGGTGCAGCAAATTCCTGTGGTTTGGAATTACCCGACTGTGTTCATGGAAGATTTGCCTGGGTTACCCCGCATCGTGATGTAGAGTTCAGCATCACAATTCAGCCAGGGAGTGCACCCATTTCCAAGGCACCATATAGGATGGTGCCCGTGGAGCAGGATGAGATCAAACGGCAGATTGAGGAACTGTTGGAGAAAGGCTTTATTCAACCAAGTGCATCACCTTGGGGAGCGCCGGTGCTTTTGGTAAAGAAGAAGGATGGTTCGATAAGGATGTGCATCGATTAGCGGAAGCTGAATAAGGTCACTTTTCAGGATAAGTGTTCGATTCCATGAATTGACGACCTGTTGATCGTCTATAAGGAGCAGCTATTTTCTCCAAAATAGATCTTCGGTCGGGTTAACATCAAGTTCGAATGAATACTGAAGATGTGCATAAGACTGTGTTCAGAACTCGACACGGGCATTACGAATTCTTAGTTATGCCGTTTGGAGTGACGAATGCACCTCCAATTTTCATGGATATGATGAACAGAGTTCTGAGGCTGTTTATTGATTCTTTCGTCGTGGTGTTTATTAACGATATCCTTGTGTACTCCAAGTTGGAGAAGGAGCACACAGAGCATCTGGCAGCAGTTTTGAAGAAGCTTTAGGAGCATGAGTTGTATGCCAAATTGTCTAAGTACAATTTCTGAAAATCTGAAGTGGCATTCCTGGGTCACATCCTTTCTAAGGAGGGAGTGGCAATTGATCCGCAGAAGATAGAGGTGGTGAAGGATTGGGCAAGGCCTACTACAGTGAAAGAAATCAGGAGTGTCCTTGGGCTAACTGGATATTACAGGAGATTTATCCAGGGCTATGCTCAGATAGCCGTGCCACTCACTGGTCTGACTAAGAAGAATGTGAACTTCAAGTGGACTGAGCAGTGCGAGGCAGGCTTTCAGGAGTTGAAAGAGAGGCTGACTACTGCACCCATTTTGGCTTTGCCTAGAGCAGGTGTTGAGTATGATGTCTACAGCGATGCTTCACATCGTGATCTTGGTTGTGTCTTAATGCAAGAAGGAAAAGTGATCGCTTATGGGTCTAGGCAACTACGACCGAATGAAAAGAATTATCCGACTCATGATCTGGAGTTGGCTGCGATTATCTTTGCCTTGAAGCAATGGAGACATTATGTGTATAGTGAGAAGTTGAACATGTACACGGACCATAAGAGCTTGAAATATATCTATCAGCGGAAAGATCTGAATCTGAGGCAAAAGAGATGGCTGAAGGTACTTGAGGACATTCGTCCAGAGATTAAGTACCATGCAAGGAAGGCTAATGTGTTTGTTGATGTACTTAGCCGCAAGAGGAGTCTGGCTAGTTTGATCACGACTTAGAGGCAATTTGCAGAGGAGTTGGATCGGGCTGGTATTGAAGTCGTTCTGCAAGGCTTGGGATCATCTTTAGCTCAGTTGAGGCTTCAACCAACGCTGAATGAAATGATTATCGCAAGTCAGAAGGAAAATGCATAAATTTAAAGGATGAAGGAGCAGGTCGGTGCTGGCATGTTGTCCGAGTTTCAGATCAGGGATGAGGTGCTGTGGTTTGGAGAGAGGCTGTGTGTTCCGGATCAAGCAGAAGTCCGGGAGAGTATTCTCCAGGAGGCACATGCTACTCTTTTGTCAATACATCCTGGAATTACTAAGATGTATAAGGAGATTAAGTAGCATTTCTAGTGGTCATGTTTGAAGCGGGATGTAGCCGAGTTCGTGGCGAGGTGTGAGATCTGTTAGCAGGTCAAAGCTGAGAATCAGAAACCCAGAGGGTTTGTAGTTGGATCTGAGTTACATTGAGCTTCCGATTGAGATTGTCGATCGTGGGGAGAAAGTCTTGAGCAACAAGACAATACCGATGGTCAAAATAGTCTGGAGAAACCAGTTGGTTGAAGAGGCTACTCAGGAATCTGAGGAGAGGATGATGAAAGATCATCCTGAGCACTTTGAGTGATTTGTATCTTCTTTTCTTTTCTTTTCTTATCTCTTTGTTGTATTCCGGTTTTCTCACTCTTTAAGTGTAGTTCCGGGAACGGAACTATTCTAAGGAGGGAGTGTTGTAACACCCCAGATTTGATTTATGAGATTTTATGATTTTACGTGTTGTGCACGTATGATTTCATTTGTATAATTTCCTTTATAAAATATTTTTATATAGTATTTTTTCTCATTAATTTTCCAAAAAAAATTCTCTTTAAAAACGTAATTAAAATCAAGGCCTAATTGTCTTTTTAAGCCCAATCAATTTATTAATTAAATTATTTATTTAAAACCGATGGTTAGTTTGGCCTATTAGTGGGCCCATTTTCTTTACTTCTCTTTTGAAATTGTCTAACTTGTAGTGTATACTCATTTCATGGACAATTAAATTTGTCACATGAACAAATTTGTAAATGAGAGACACTAGGTGGCATGTGCATGCAATGGAGTGTGCAATGCACACCCTTCTCACCTAGGCCGGGTAGGATTAGAGAGTGGGAGGGATGGGATTGGTGGAGAGTTGGTTACTCTCATCATGGGAAGTTATTTCAACTCCATACTTCATCTTGGCCCTTAATTCCTAACCATTTGATCTAATCTTGGCCCTCCATTCACCCTGGAAAATTGTATAAATACCCCCTCCCCCATTCTTCATTCTCACACTTGAAAATTTCAAAAAGAAAGAACAGAAAGAGAGACAAAAAAAATACAAGTTATAAGGTAAAAAAATTGAGAAGTTTTGTGAGATTGAAAAGAGTGAGTGTTATGTGAGTGCTTCAACCAAAGGAGAGGAGGCCGGATTGCTGTAGGAGAGGCTCGGGACTGCTTGCTCTATAGGAGGAGAAGTAACTTGGTTTCTTGAGGAGAAGGCTTTGTTCATTCGTTGTAGGAGATCCTCTACGAGTTTTTTTGATTTTTCTCTCCATTTAAGGTGGGTGTTTCTCTTAAACTTCTAATTAGACATCATGTTAGGATGTGGTTGATGAATTAAGGAGAAACTTTAACTAATCTAGCCATGCATTATGAAAATGAGATAAATTGCTATTAGTTGAATGTGTGTTAAAAGGGAGTTAAATTGATTGCAAAACTGTGATTTGTTAATGTAGATATTTATCATGCCACCATGCTCTATTTGTTTGTACTAAAATTTGATTACATGCTTATAGTTGATTAAATGCATCATGTGTAGAAAATTGTCATCTTATTTTCAATGTAAAAAATATATCCATGATTTACTCAAAATTGCAACTTGGTACAATCGATAGTCGACCGAATTAGAATCGACGGTCGACCGTCAAGTAATAAATTTCGGATTTTAGTCACAGAACAACCGACTTGCCATGTTTTAACAGTCAACTATCCTGATCATTTTTCGAGTTTTAAATTATCGCAGAACAGCCGACTGGCCATGTTTTAACAGTTGACTATCCTGATCATTTTTATCATCGAGTTTCAAATCATTGCAGAACAGCCGACTGGCCATGTTCTAATAGTCGACTGACCTGAAGTTTCAAATAATACCTGGATTTACGTGAGATAATTTTCTAGGACCTGTGACCTACTATAAATGAGAACTTGAGACTATATTTTTTTACAAGAAATAACTTACTATAAATTGTTAGTTTAAATTGTCTTTGGGAGGCTTATAAAAATTTGGAAAAAATACTATAATTATTCTAAAATAATGTGGACTTAAAGAAAAAAAATATTTGGGACATGATTTGACTAAAATAAAGATGGTTTAGAAGCAAAGAATTAAGTAGAAGTGTATGAAGTTGATATTTGTATAAATATAAAAGTGACTGTTTTGATGAAAAGATCACACTAAATTATAAAAAAGGAATTGTTGAATGAAAGAAAATTTAAGAGGATTATCTATGAATTTTATTGGCCTATGTGAATGTTGAAAAATGCTACTTTATCAATATGGAATTAAGTAAGGAAAGCAACTATAGTATGAGAATCTATTGTGCTTACTGAAAAGAAATTTTTGAGTATAAAATATAAGAATTGAGATTGAACTTGATATGTGAGTTTTGATTCATGGAAAGGAATGGAAATCATGTCAATTGTGAAAAAGAACTTATGAGTATAAACACTCGATTTTGTGATTGTGAATTGAAATTGAGAACTAGAGTGTAGTTAATCCTCATACCGGCATTGAAAAGAAATGTGTTGAAATGAAAAGATCAGGATTTGGGTCATGTTGAATAAATGGTTAAGACCGGTATAGTGGAATGGCTAACTCTAGAGAATTGATTTTGTTCATGATTCCAATAATTAAGGATTAGATACATAATGGAGATGTGATGAAAATAAGAGAAAAACACGAGTATGAGGGCCTCGGAGCAACGGTGTGAGAGTATTCACAGGTTGTCTTCACGATGCGTCGTGACATGACGTGGATATGTCTCCAGGAGTCCGTACCGCAGGCGACGCTCGTGGGGTATTTGGTGACTGCTGCTGGTGTCATGTCCTATGACCGAGGCTGAATTGTCCATAGGTTCTTCACGATGCGCCGTGACATGACGTGGGATTCCCCTCCAGGCTGTCTGGACATGAGCTCGTAACTCATAGAAAGTCTAGGATACTTATCGTAGTTACAGTAGTAGTTTAAGTCATGACGAGGGATTGAACCCTACAAGATGAAGAACGGTTAAGGGTTTGCCCTCAGACCTATGTAGTATGGGATTCATAGAATCTGAACAAGTGTGCATTAGTGTCATCTAATATAAACAATTGCATTAAGGACTAAGTGCACCGCACTACATGACATCTATAGGATGGTCCCTTGTAGTTTTGTTTGTGATCAAGTTTGTGATTTGTTTAAGTATTTGAGAATCGTTATACTGTTTCGGCATAGAGAGGATAGTCGTGTATAATATTTTGTCGGTTGTAAGTAACTGACGTGCCCACAGTTTTTATGCAGGGTAAAGTGATTAACAAGACTAAAGAATGCATGCTGATTAAAGATTGATTCAAGAGTTGTACATTTCAATTTATGTAAATTGTTGTAAATTGCTTCCGCTGTAAATATGTAATGTAATGGTAAACTCTAATGTAACAAAAGTTCTTTATTTCCTTGTAAAATTGTACGAAAAAAGTGTAAAGATCCTGTGGAACTTCGAATTCAGTTGTATTTTGGAATTCGGGGTGTTACAACGATGGCGGTAGAGCACAGTCGCGACGCTAGACTAGTGGCAGTGATGACAGGAGGTGGAAGGTCGCGGCACTGGGGCTCGCGCGGGGACAGGGAGCACAGGATCGGCTAGGGTATGAGGAGAGGGGAAGCATGGGGTGAGGGGTCTGCCAGCGTCAGGGGACCAAGATGACGACAGTGGGGCAGTAGAGGAGAGAGAGGGAGATCGGAAGTAGAGGTAGGGCGACGGCTTCTATGGAGAGAGAGAGAGAGATGATGATGATGAATGAGGGTTTGGCAATTAGGGTTAGGGTGCAATTAGGTGGGTTATATAGAGTCAAAACGGGTTTGGGTGAACTGGGTAGTGTCCAATAGAAAGAAAAGAGTCCAATATGAGACAAATAGGCCATGAATTAGGTTTAGACAATAAACAAGATCAAAAACAAATTTGTAAATCAATCAAATGAGAATATAAAGGATGAATCAAACAGAAATGAATCATAGGGAGAACAACAACATACAATTCAGAAAGCGACGAAAAAGATACCATCAGAAATAAAATAAAATAACCAGGAATTTAATTAAATACAAAAAAAAATACGAAAATGAATCACAAGGGTTACACATGTTCATCATATCCACTACAAACGGCATAACTAAGAATTTGTAATGCCCATGTCGAGTTCGGAACGTAGTCTTATGCACATCCTCTTCCTTAACACAGACATGGTGATAATCTGACCGAAGATCAATCTTGGATAAAGCTACTGCTCCTTGAAGTCGGTCATATAAATAGTCAATTCGTGGAATTGGATACTTATTTTGGATAGTCACATTGTTCAACTCTTTATAATCTATCCACATCCTCATCAATCCATTCTTCTTCTTCACCAACAAAACTGGCGTTCCCTAAGTCGATGCACTCGGTCTGATGAAACCTTTGTGCAATAGCTCTTCAATATGCATTTTTCACTTCATCCTATTCCACTGATTCCATTCTGTAAGGTGCCTTGGATATTAGTGTGCTTCCCAGCTAAATAGCAATATTGAATTCCACATCCCGATGAGGTAATAGTCTAGGTAGATCCTCTAAGAATACCATTAGAAAGTTCCGGACTACAGTAATCTTCTTGACTTCCTCAGGGACTTTCTTCTTAGTCAAAGCTGCCACCTACTCCTTGCACTTATTCTTCCCTTGGAACGTTTGTTGGCCCTCCTGGTGCCTTCACCATAACTTCCTTGCTTTTGCAATCAATACTAGCATTGTAAATCGATGTCCAGTCTATGCCCATTATGATATCGACTCCCAACACCTCTAACTCTATGAGATCGATACCCAGTACTCTTCCTCTAATCTCAATCTCACAGTTAGCATAGTATCGATCAGTGGTCAATGTTTCTCCTGATGGTGTAGCTACTGCCAAAACCTTGTCGGGAAACTGTTTTTGGGTTTAGCCCTAACCTTTGAGCAAATTTAAGAGACACAAAAGTGTGCGGTGAACCTGTGTTAAATAAGACGGTAACATTCATTCCATTTACTAGGAGTCTTTGTGTTACATAATGAATTATATCGTTCAGTATATAACATTTCTTCTACCACCATACTGGAAACACAACACAAATTTTTACTCAGATGCTCCCACACCGGTGATGACGTTGTCAGAGTCCTCGGAGTCCTCCTCAGTCAGAGCAAATACTTGCCCCTATCAGTACGGTTTCTTCCCTTGATCTGCCTGCTTCTGATTCTACCCTCCCTGCTGGAATTGGGGGCAATGTGGCTTAATGGCCTTCTTTCCAACAATTGAAACAAGTTATGGGGGTCCGCGGCTTGGTACACTTTATTCTGTAATGACCCGCTTCTACACAATTGTAACAAGTTAATCCTGAAGTCCTTTGTCATGGCCCGCTTCCCAAAAATACAGAATACGAGCACATGACATTGGCCCAGCGAATGACTAACGTCACCCATAAGTTATTTATCTGATCAACTCAACAATATAATCAATACAGAACAATTGCGCAGGCAGTAATAATAATCTCATGAACAATAATACTTGGAATAAAGAAATTTTAAATATCCAAATACAATAAACCAATATCTGGAACCAAATAATAAAATCCGGGTCATGAGCCCAATACAAAAATAAATCCCAAACACCATGGTAATAAGTCTCAATACATTAAGTTCATTAAAACGATAAGCAATTAGAAAGCATTAAATCTTCAGAATGTTTGTTCTCCAATCCAGCAGACAATTCTCCTTCATTAAATGTGAACATTTCATCTAAAAAGAGGTGAAAATTTTTCCTTAATGCAAGTCATGGCCAACAAGTAGAGAAAACAAGGAACAATGGAATAACGATATAACAATGAATTCATTGGATCAATAAGAATCAATAACATGGGACAATAACAATAATCAATATCACGGTAATCGATGCAATTGGTATAAACAATGATTCAATAATTGATAACAATATTCAATGATCAATATCAATAACACTTAGCCAAGATTCGATATCAATAGGAACAATGATGAACAATATGCAGTGTCAATGCAGTGTCAATTCTTAAGTATATTAATCATTTTAATCCTAACTAATGTAGCACTTCATGCGTCCCATTTATTTACAATATGGTCGCTACATACAAACTAGTTACGTTTAGACATTGTGGTGGATTTTATAGTCATGTACTCGGGAACGATGTAAACGATTCTCTTCAGTATTCAGTTATTCAGTCATTCAGTTATTCAGTATCAATATCTATGGAACAATATGCAGTTATCCAGTTATTCAGTCATTCAGTCATTCAGTAACTGTCGGAAAACCACGAGCTCCATTCTGAGTACAGTCTCCTATATTTTCCACTACTAAAGTCAGCCCTTAAACCCCGACTTGTTAACAATTTTATCAATGCCACAATACAATATGCAAATAAGGGACATTTCGATGAACGATTGTAACAATAGAGAAATAATAAGATAATAATTTGAATAAGACAATGAAAATGATGACAATAGGATACTAGGATCATGCAATGCAATATACACACTCTAAATCATGCAAGACTACAATATAGGAACAATTAATTCATGAAAACTGAAAAGTGAAATTCTAGACAGCAAGAGTAGTCTGTACTAAAACGTAATTTCCTACTTCAGAAATCAAAAACTAAAACCGTCAGAAATTCTGAAAACTAGACTTCCACACGGTTCCAACGCATATTTAATGTCCAAATTCGACAACAGTAGCTAGGTCGAACACATCAGTCTTTACAGATAACATGTTCAGATATAAAATCGACATCATGTTGTTATATCTTTAGAATCAGCGAAAACTCAATTATGAAATCATCCAAAATATTTTTTAAACTCCTAAACATGTTAACTATCATTTTGGAAATTATCAGAACATTATTTTCACATTAATTTAGCTTTTTAATAGTTTAAACCTGAAAGATACAAGAATCTGAAAATCTAGAAATAAAAAAACAGCAGTAGTAAAATGAGCATAACTTTTTCTATACAACTCGGAATTCAAAAATTCAAGATGTTCTAGAAACTAGAAAGATAAAGCTACGATTATTATACAGAAAGTTATTTATTTTAAGATAATTTAATTGGTCGAAAATAGCAGACAACATACAGCTAGCAAGCAACGTACAGGGTTTTGAGTATTTTTCATAAAATAAATTGATTAAACATAATGGGTATCAATCCTATTAGTCAATGAACTTCATAATCAGCATGATGGGTATAAAAACATGATCAACAAATTAAGATCACATACATAAATTAATTTATCATCAACCAAACATGAATCGATCAATCAATCATACAACCTAGCAATTATTCTTACAATAGAATATTTGTACAGAAATTATATGACTAACCCTATTATCAGTTCTACATTAATGCATGAAAGATTCGATGTTTAGAGTCAAAAGTGGCACGAAGTCAAGAATATTGCGGTTAGCTCATGTTAACCCTCAATAGACCCAACAAAGGATAATCTATACAACAATACGATAACGATCAAGATCTACTTGCGGAGTTTCAATAAAAATTCTTGAATTTGATATAATTAGCAATTCAAGAGGAAACTGACTTGCCTTTTAGATGATGAAATTGAATACCAAGAATAAAGGAATGAGAATCCCGAAGCAACGAACCCACGACACACTAAATAATCAAAGCAAAATAGCAAGAGAAAGACAGCAACAGGGGCAGCAAGTCAAGGGGCATCACTGGCGGCTGGCGGTTGGCTTCGCTGGCGACTGGGGGAGGGCGCGGTGGCGCTGTTGGCGTTCGTCGATCGGAAATAGGGCAAGCAAAAAAGGGGTTCGGGGTTGGAGCGTCGATCTACAGTGCTGGCGTTCGGCGGAGGGAGGAGCAGCGAGATCGATGAGGGAGGCCGAAGGGGGGTTGGGTGAGGCGACGGGGTGTGCAGCTGAAGTTGGTGGGTCACCGGAGTGAGGCTCAGATCCGGGATGGTCGGGATTGAAGGTTTGGTTGATGGGCTGGGAGAGAGGAGAGAGGAGAGAGAAATTCGAGGAGAGAGAAAGAGATGACGGCTAATAAATTGTATTTTTTGGATTTTTAGGATTTGTATTAGGGTTGTATTTATATAATATTGTTGGGTTGATGGGTTAGGATCCAATAATAGTGGGTTTTGGGTCATGAAATAATAGCAATTGGGTTTTTGGTTCAACAAGAGATGGGTTTGAAAACAATAGAGTTCAAATAAATAATCCACAATTAAATAAAAGAAAAATAGGATCGACAAGAAAATAGTTCATTAAGAAGAACAAAGAATTTCATGAACAAAAGTTTAAATCCAAATAAATAAATAAATAATACAAATGAATAGAATATAAATTGGGCCTGAAAAATAAATTAGATATTACCAAGAAAATTAGATCAAATAATAAAATAATTCAATAAATGAACTTTAATGAGTAATCAAGAAATAATAATTGATAATTATAATCTTAATAAAAATAAAATTATATAACAAATTATTATTTGGGTTTAACAATTTTTTAAAATAATCCAATAATAATAATATATTTGATTTAGGAACAAATATAAATAGCCAATCAATAAGAAATAGAAGGTAAGATCAAACTACCCCTTTATTCAAAATATAATTTTCGATTAAAAAAAGAATTTAGCACAGAATAAATTTATAAAAATCAAATTATAGAAAATACATGAAAAATATTTATTGTCGGGAATGGGGGTTACGGCCTTGTTCCTCCATTGCCTGGCCTTCCAGCCACTGTATTAACATTCACCCAGGTTGGCTTGAACTTCTGAGCCGGGGGCTGTCCCATGAAGTTCTGTGATGCCGCAGGCCTCTTGCCAGCGTTCCGGGTGCTCCTCTTGTCTTTCAACAACTGATATTGTTCCATATCCAATTCTGTAGATGCAGCCCTCCAGACAAACTTGTTCAATTTCCTGATGCCGAGGGGTACCATGCAAGACCTCAATCCCGACCTCAGTCCTTGCTCAAACATCCTCGCCTTCTTGGCTTCATCAGTCACCAACTCGGGTGCATACCTGGAGAGTTAAGTAAATTTCGTCACGTACTCCCGGACAGTCATGGTCCCCTGCTGCAAGCCCAGAAATTCCATTTACACATCCATTGGGAAGTAATGACTCCGAAAGTCTTCCAAGAAGTCCTCCCAAGTAATAGGATCATCGCCCAAGATCCTCTTCATAGATTGCCACCGAACTCCGGCGTCCTTCTCCAACTAGATAGTTACTAGCTTCACCTTACTAGCCTCTGGAGTCTGTAACACTTCAAACACTATTTCAATCTACCAGATCCAATCATCGGCTGCATCGGGATCTGTTTTGCCTTCAAAACAAGTGGTTTCATCCTCTTGAAGGACTCTACCAACTTGATAGCCTCTGGGGCTTGCCCAACTTGTCCTACCCTTGTATTCCAGATCACACTTACTGCAATGAAAGTGTTGAGGGTCTGGTGTACACGCGTCAACTCTGTCTCCAAATCAAGTCGGTTGCCTTCTCTACTTGATCCTTCACCATTTCTTGTCCTTCTTCCGACCATTTCTGGTTCATCAATCACCTAAAAATACAAAAAATAATATAGACTTTCCACACAATTTATTCATTTCCAAAATAAACTCCATATATTCAGAAATAAAATTGGTCCATACATCCAAACATAAAGAACACCAGAAACTCCAAATCTTCTTACAGAACTTTAAACAAGCATCAAGCAGTCTAAACTCTGCGGTTCCTCTTGGCTTCTCTGACCTCTTCCCATGGATTGTCTATTTCCTTCTGCATCCTTTTGTATCTTTGACAGCGTTCTTTCTTCCCCCAACTAGTTTTATTTTCTAGTTGGGTGAAATACCGAGCATTCCTGTGACGACACTTCTCCAGTTCCTGTACTCGTTCACTCATGGTGGCGATGTTTCGCTTATCCTCCTCGTGATGCGCCTCCATGTGGGTTACTCTAAACTTGTGGAAATCAGTTGCTTACGGAGAGAAGTAATGATATGGTTCTTCTTGTTCCGAACCGGCTCTTTGTCCGAGGATTCACTTTGGGATTCAGGCGGGGGTGGAGTGATTTCCCGAGGCTCTGGCAATTCTTCCTCTTCTTCCGGGTCATCTTCTTCTTCAGGTTCTTCTTCCGGGTCCTCAAAAAATACTTCTTCTTCCACTTCTTCCATAGGATTCTAGTTATCCGCCATCCTACAGTGAAAAGGGGAAGAACAACATCGATACATACATAGAGCGACATAAATGTAAGTTGATACAACTATAACATTTACACCTCCACAGAGATACTCACACTTCTAATGTCCACCCTAATGTGTTTTCCATATAATTTTGTACTACTTGTTGAAGTCGGCTCTGATACCATTCTGTAACGCCCCAAATTCCAAACACAGGTAATTCGTAGCAAAAACAAGATCTTTTACTTCGACTTCATACAAATTTACAAGGAATTTAATTCTTTTCATTTTCAACATTGTTATTTACAATAACATATCAGAAATAAATTAGTACAATACAAAATATGATAATGGAAGCTCTTCAATTTTATGACAACCCATCATAGTGACTTCAGGTTCATGCCAAATTCAATCCTGCAAATAGGAAACTATGGTCATGTCAGTTGCATACAACTGACGCAAAGCTATAATACAGTAATTTTGGCATCTTACAATTCAGAAGCTTGAATGCAAATTAAAAAAATAAAAAGGTGACTACCCTATTGATGTAAGTGTATGATATGAATTTAATGCCTAATACGGCTATTTATACTTACGATGACACTAATGCATACTTGTTCGGATTCTATGCATCCCATACTATATAGGTGTAACACCCCAAATTTTTAATTTTTTTTAACAGTCTCTTCCTTAGAATAATTCTACATTTATTTCTTACTTAGAAAAATCTTCATAGATTTCAAATAAAATTTCGGTAGAGTCTCCCCTGAAATATTACCCATTTTATAGAAATTCCTTACGGAATTCTGCAAACAATTACAAACTTCACAACACAGGCAATATATATCAATCTCCCCAGGCCAATCCAGAAAACAACACACAAGAAATAAATATGTAGGGCTCTGGGGGCATAACTCATCATAATATGCAAGATACAAAAAAAAAAATCGTTTAAAAACATAAAGGATTTTTAGAAAATCCTTTGAAAATCCTTTCAAAAACAAATCCAAGAACCCAATACTCCACAACGAGCCGGGTACGGGTTTTAACATATTTGCTTCATCACTATATATCATCATCTCATACAGATACATACAATTTTTTCCAAAATAAAAAAATGTTACACAAATATTATCACATATCCCCATACTACATGACTTAGGTTAATAAAAGTATATAATAGATACATACACCATTAACTCTACTACAAGGAAAGTATTCCTACAAAATTAATTATTACTAAAATATCTCACCTCCCTGATAACCAAAACCTGCAAGAGAGTCAAGGATGTCCTCCTTAAGGGAGGGACTCCTCTAACCCCCAAAAACAACAGTGGTCAGCCATAACTGGTGTGAGTATAATCTACAAGGTTAGTCACTAAAATAAATAATATGAAAAAAATTTAAAGAACTTACGAACATGATTATAATTAAATTTAACCTGAAATTAAACATATAAACATAGTAAGGATAACACAAAGTAGTTCCTCTTTTTTCTAATCTTCAACCAACCTACATACCAACATCCACTCACTCTACCTGAAGCTGTGCCTAGGCAGGTAGTTCCCACCATTTCCATAGAAATAGCGGGCGAGTAGTTCCTTGACACAATTTCAAGGCATACCAAGCTCATATTATATTTTGTTTTTAATTTAATATTCCTTCTCATCTTATCTATATAATAAATTACAAAGAAAGCTATCAAGTGGCTCTCCGTCAATCTCCCCTAAAACCAATGGCCTAGATTGATTCTCACAAAACATATTTTTCCGTCCAAAATTTCAAACCCCACAATTTCAAAACCCTCTCTCTCTCTCCCGAAATAGCTCCTTCTCTCTCTTTCTCCCGCTCATACTGTCTCTCTCTCCTCCCCTGGCTCGCCCTCTCTCTCTCTCTCATCGATCCTGTGTCTATCTCTTCCCCTCCACCATCTCTCTCTCCCCACGCTCTCTCTCTCTCATCGATCCACCGTCTCTCTCTCATCAATCCCGTCTCTCTCTCCCCACGCTCTCTCTCTCATCGATCCACCGTCTCCCACTTTCACCATGTCTCTCTTCCTCGACCCAGTGAACCCACCGAACCACCGAACCCCACCCAAGCTTCACCGTCTTCCCGACCACTGAATTATTTTGCCCATTTGAGTTGATCCCGACCACCTTCGTCTGCGTGCTTGCTGCCTCCGGTTTTGAGTAATGCGATATGGTCGAAGCAGCGGGATGAAATCACTTTCGATCAGCTTCAGAAGGTATCGATCGGTCGCGGGGATTATTAGATTATGTTTGGTTATGTTTTGTTTAGTTTCTGTAATTATTGATTTAGATCTGAATTTAGTTGTTTGTGGAGGATTTTGGTGTTGAATTGATTTAGTTTAGTGTTGATTGGAATGAAAAAATTAGAATTTGATGTGAAAATTTTAGGAGATAATGTGTGAGGGTGTTTTTATTAATAGGTGAGAACAAAGAGTTGGCTAGATTGAGCTATTTGAGTGACTGTTGTAAGAATGAGTAGTTGATAAGGTGTATGTTGTAACTTTGTGCATTAATTAAGTGAAGGGTTAAATAGTTAAGAGCACTATTCCATTGAGAGTGTTCAAAATGAATTTTGTAGTTGCTAAATTAATGAGGCAGTAATATATGTTTTGTAAGTTCGTACAGAGAACTTACTCCAAGTAGAACGATGTAAGTGCGGCTGTTTTAAGAATTTGTTACTGGCAAGCATTCACATGCATTTTTAGTTATGTAAAATGTATGTGGGTGCCCTTAATTTGATTTGAAGTATTTGAAATGTTTCTTGAATAAGAAAGAATATTGTGGCAACTGTAAATTTGGACTGCAAGTTGGATCTAAAGTCCATTGCCCTGCAAGCGCGTAATACAGAGTACAACCCCAAGGTATACACATGCATCTTCAATTTATGCTCATTACTTGCTGTCTAGATGATTTTTGTGGTTATTGTTCTGTCACTAAATGTTAATGTCATCACGAGTTGATGTAAAAGCTAAATTTTTACTGGAAAGAGAAGAACAGATGTCATTCCGAGGCGTTTTCTTAATGTTATTGAAGTTTTTATACCTCATTAGTGGCAGATTGGCACATGAATACCGTGGTGGATTCATGCCAACAATATGGTAATGGACTTTAGGGATTAGGCATTATGTATAAACAGGGACCATGTGACCAGCTGCTAAGGTAACCTATTTTGTTTATATCTGTTTTGTTATGAAGGAAGGAAATAAAAGGAAATGCAATGAAGAGAAGAAGGTTGTTGTTCTCACCTATGTTGGCAGGTGTTGTAAAGAGAGAACTCAGAGATACTCAAGAACTCTTTTTCACTGTCTCTACATCTCAGTTATTGCATTGGTTTTGTTGAGTTTGTGTTATATTGATACTGTTTCGCATCTAATTTTGTATCTAATTTTAGGATTGATATTGTTTTGCATCTTATTTTGCATCTAATTTTAGGTTTGATTCTGTTTTGCAGCTCCCTTAACCCAACTTTCACCTCAGCGCAGATTTTAGGATTGTAAGTGTTACTCGAAATTGATACTATTTTCCATCTAACTATGCATCTAATTTTAGGATTGTATCTATTTAGGGTTGTAGATTTTAAATTTTTTAGTATTCCCGTGGATATTTGATTGTATCTGTTACGAGGGTTGATGCTAATATTTGTTGTTCTAAACATTTCAAGGTTTCTAAGAGCTATTTGTTCTCTACAATAAATCAGAAATCTAATATGGTCGAATCAATAAAATTAATAAAAAAAACTCCATGCTCGAATTGGGCCTCCCACACATCTTCTTCTAACTAGAAAACGTGTGGGTCATTATTGTTCACAATTTGGATCTGGTTTAGAAATGGTTTCATTATAGTTTGAGTTGAAGTAGTAATAGGTGAAAATGATCTTAGAATCAACTTAACTATTTGCACCGACGACTTTTTTATATGCCAGTTTGTGGATTAAAGTTTACATTTTGTAATGAATTTGCACCAACTATCCAAGACTCTAAGTATCATTGTATGACATCCATATGTAGAATCACTTGATAATGTTATAAGCATCAAGCTGAAGGGGAAATTAAAAAGCCAAGGACTGAGCCAAAACTTAAATGTAGCAATATAGTCTGTTACCTTCTTCATCATCTTGATAACTCCTTATAGACAATTCCATTTCCTGATGTATAGAGCCAAAGACTCAAAGCAAAAATGTGCCAGACAAAACAGAGGATTAACAATTGATATTAGATTGAGCCAAAACAGACTATTCAAGTAATAAGTATCACTGTATGACATCCATACGTAGATAAGTAGATTCACTTGATAATGTTATAAGCATCAAGCTCAAGGGGAAATTAAAAAGCCAACGATTGAGCCAAAACTTATATGTAGCAAAATAGTCTGTTACCTTCATCATCATCTTGCTATTGGTACATGTGCTTGACATTTGCAGATTTGCTAGCAAAATAGCCAAGTATTGCACTTGCATTTTGCACTTTAACAACTCAATCCTGCACATACTTGAATAGACAGTGAAGCAACAAAACAATCAATCAATGCACAATCCTGCACAAACTTGCACAAGCATTTTGCAGAGAGGAGTGGACAGTGAAGCATTTTGCACTTGACAACTCAATCCTGCACAATCCTGCACAAGCATTTTGCATCAAGCTCAATGGAAAATTAAAATGCAGTGAAGCAACAAAACAATCAATCAATCATAATGCTCAGATAAAGCTCCGATAAGATTATTTCATCATTAATCACTCCTATAAATCTTTAATTAAATCATAAACGAATCATAGTGTGCAACTTCAAAAACATAATCCATCTCATCATCTTGATAATTCCTTATGGACAATTCCATTCCTTATGTAAAGAGCCAAAGACTCAAAGCAAAAATGTGCCAGAGAAAACAGAGGATTAACAGTTCATATTAGATTGAGGCAAAACAGACTATTCAAGTATCACTGTATGACATCCATACGTAGATAAGTAGATTCACTTGATAATGTTATAAGCATCAAGCTCAAAGGGAAATTAAAAAGCCAAGGATTTACACTTGCTATTGGTACATGTGCTAGGCATTTGCAGATTTGCCAAAAATTAAATGTGGCAAAATAGTCTGTTACCTTCATCATCATCTTGTTATTGGTACATGTGCTTGGCATTTGCAGATTTGCTAGCAAAATAGCAAAGGATTGCACTTGCACAAGCATTTTGCACTTGACTTGAATAGACAGTGAATCAACAAAACAATCAATCAATGCACAATCCTATACAATTTGTAGGGACAGTGAAGTAACATGCTCAAAATCTATCTCATAAGTCATCATGCTCTCAGTTTAGAAAAATTCATTGAAGTAACAATCGTAAAGCTCATATAGGATGAAATAACAATTGCAAATGCATGGTTATACTCTGATTGAAGCTCAGTTTGTGGATTATTTCTTCATTTGCACCGACTACTATTTGTTATCAATTATTCATTCAAATTTATAATCAACCTCTTTTAGTTTTATTCTCATTATAAATGTGGTACCACAGCTTCATATTATAACTAGAAATTCTCCTACATTCGCTTCTCACTAGGAGGTGTTTTCAGTGCTCTGTCTTATTTTAATCTACTTTGATGATGGCAATTGTTGAACCCTTACAAAAAATTGAAGTTCAAGAGTACCAAAAGGAGATTGAACAATAACTACAAGAGTACTCATCAAGAAGGTCATTAGTAACAACTATAATGGATTCTAATAAAAAGTTGGTTAACTAATTGCAATGAAGTACTCCAAATTTATGATTACAATCAAAGAAAGACTGTAATACCAAATAAAATAAGACAATAATTTATTGGGCAATAAATCTAAGGAAGATTCAACCAGAGTAACCATGCATTTGCTTCAACATGACTATGACAGGAAAACATTTCCAATAGGCACAGGATAAGAGTTTAAACGCGCATTATGTTCTTATTGAAGTTTTTAGAGGAAAGATAAATTGTAGAAGTAAATGTTTCAGGGAGTATCTAATTCATTTAAACAGGCATCTAGATGGGTTTATGAATATTACAGATCCCAAAGCTACATTAGAAGAAATCAGTAATTGCAAAAAAAGTTGAAGGTGTGTAGGGAAAAAAGATTATATTATTTTTTGCATAGAATTTTAGGATCAAAATATTAACCAATACAATTCCAAGGGACAATCTGGTAAATAGAATGCAAGGATATTACAAAAGCACATTCTTCATATGAACATTAACAGAAAAATGAGTGCATTACCAATAAACATAACCAAACTGTCTGTGCCTGCTGGCGAGAAATTTTGGTTAATCATTATATTATTTTTTTCCCCTGAACTTAGGTATCAATGAGTGATTCAAACCTCAAGTTAGTGAGTTACTATCCCAGGGAAGACCACCATCAATTGCGTAATACAAAAACTGATTGCATTTATTGTGCCCAGTCAAGGATAACTCCAAACCATAGACTATATCATCCTGAGGCATCGAGTTGGTTGTCAATAAGATATACACACTTAGCAGGTAGAGACCAATAAATAATGTCAACATTTTCATACAGTTCATAATAATGTAAACATTTTGATACACCATTCTCTTTGAACACTGCATTTATAGCTATCGCCACCATTAGCACCTTGAAACTCTTCTCTCTTCTTCTCATCTTGGCCTGCACTATCGTCACCATATCACCAATGCATTTCTTTCCAAACCTTCACCCTATCACCAATTCATTTCTTTCCAAACTTCCAATCACTTCGTTCTATCTTCAACAAGGTCGTTGCCACCACCACCACTACAAGCAACAAGACATTTCTTCACCAACACCCACCGTAAGCATGGTAACCCTAATCAAAATCCCATCCATAATCTTAACCAGGAATAAAGTTTAGGGAAGCTTAATGTTAACTCTGCAAAGAACTACACCAGCGTATATGACAATACTTTCGTTACCAATCATTGAAATTTTGATGAAAGACATAACTCCAACATAATCCATAGATTCATATACATCTTTTTTATGAGCATACTGGCTTCAGAAATTATGAATCAGATATCCGCAAATGAAGGTTATTAACAATTTTGTCGCGGAAAATATATTCAGTAGTCCCTTCCAAACCAGCCAAACTAAGTTTGCTTAAGACCCTCACAAACAATCAAATTTGGAAGCAACAAGATTTACAATCAAAATAAGAATTTCAGAGGATTCATTCATGAAACTATCCAAAACCTGGGATTCATCTGAAGTAGTCACAATGAATTTCATGCAGAGTACCACACATTTGGATCCAATGTCACATGCTCAATGAATTATAAAGATAGCATATTATCATTATCGATAAACACTGAAATTTAAACTCCAACCCAGACAACCATATCTATTAAGAAAAAATCAAGGCTAACACAAACTGCAAAAGTCTAGAGATCACAAAATTAAGAACACAAGGCTAAAATTCATGAAATAGCCGCAACTGTTAAACAATGGCATTGGCAGCACTAGCAATCCTTGGCCATAGGTCAGCACATTCTTTTCCAATGGGCCCAGTAATAGTAGATTCTACAACCATAGCCAATAGAACTGTAATACCCTAGATTTTTAAATAATGCTTTAAATATTAATAAATGAATTAAAATGATTTTTGGTGATTTAATAAATATTTTTATGAAATTTATGTTTTTACACGTGCAAATGGAAGTTCAAAGTCAAAAATTATTTTGGGAAAACTCATTATTTATTATTAGATATTAATTGTGAATTTTTTGGATTTTTTTGATGATTATTGGACCTATTTGCAAATATTACAAAAAGAAGGACTTTTGTGCAAAATTACCACTTGGAATAAAAAGTCCAGATTTTTGGATTTTGGGCTGGGCATGATGCCTAGTCAACTCAGAGGTAAAAAGTTTACTTTTTGTTCTAATAAATTTTGTTTATTTTGCATGTTTTGATAAAGAATGGTCTTCTTGCAAATTTGTCATTTAGAGGGGCAAAAGTGCAATTTTGTTTTTCTGGGTTTTCAAACAATGCCGGCTAATACTAGAGGTGCTATTTTGATTTTTTAAACTCAATTAAGTTTGTTTTATTCAATGTTAAAGTATGAGGATTTATATATGTAAAGGTATATTTAAAAGAGATATTTAGCTGATCTATTCAAAAACCCTAGATACATCAAATTCTGGCCTATATAGGGTGAGGTACAGCCGTCTCTTTGCTGCACAACACAAAGAGATATCTTATTATTATTTTCTTGGAGTTTTAAAGTGAGGATCTTGGTTTTCTTGCGAAATGAGGGATTTTTCTTATTCTTTATTATCTTCGGTTCATTCTTCAATAAGGTGAGTGGCTTACATTTGTTCTCTTATTATTCTAAGCATGTTGTATGTGTTGATCTATCTATTAGTAAGCATGTTTGACGATGATGTGAAGATATAATGAATTTCGATGAGTAGATTAATTAAAAGTTGAATCTTTTCTTGAAACTATACTATTGATAACCAAAACCCTAATTTGATGACTTGTGATTGTTAAAGAACCTAATAGAAATTATGAGTAGGTTGATTTCATTTATATGCTTACTGATTTGTTTGGTTATAACAAGTATATATGTTGTATGATGCACAATTTGAACAAAGGTGGGGTCTGTTACTGTTAATATGTATATATACACACTGTTGATGCATAAAATTTGTTGAATAGTCGTTATAATTGCTTATATTCGTGGATAAACTGATGTAAATGATTGGGGTATGTAAATTACAAGTTATTGAACTAAAAGAAACATGTTTTGAAGTGAAAGAAGAGTTATTGCATTTCGGATCTATGTTGTGCATGTTTTTTGATGGTTTTGGCAAATTTGAGGACTGAAATGATAGAACTACTTGTGTTTGAATTTGACAATCACACATAATGAAACATGAGAGGAAATCAGGTCTCGAAGAAGAATTCTTCATCTTTTTCATGTGCAAGTTGAGTTTTTTTCAAAACTAATACTTGAGTAAAGATTCTTATAAAATTGATTTTGGTCGAAGATTGAACTAGCAAAACTGGGTATGGTTTGTCCATTGTATTCTTGATCTAATATATATTTATACACGCTGCTTTCTTCATGAAAAGTAATTTTAGACACATTATTGGTGTATGCCGAATTAGCAGGTTACTGTTCATACCTGTATATGAATATATACATATATAGAGTTAATCACATTAGAGTATGTATACCGATGCTCTTAAAAGTCCTAATATACCTTATTTAACATCAAGAAAAACTAGTTATGTACCTTTAATTAACTAGTAAATTGTTAAAGTTTGGTGGAGTATCAGGATTCTTCAACTGCAGATTGCTGCTTTTACTGCACTACTGTTCATGTGCACACATGAAGAAAACTCATCTCTACATATACATCCTGTACCTTGTCTAAGTAGTAGTCGTAAGATTTTTGTTGGGTATTTTCTTTTTGTATGCATTGGGATTCTTCTTATTTTTGTTGGAAATTATAGCTTTTGTACCAAATTTGATGTTGTTTCAGGACTATGAGTGTGTAATGAATTTTGTATTGAGTTTTGAAAGAAAGAATTTCATGATAAAGATAAGGGAGGTTTTCTTTAATACCATACACATGTACTTCACTTCAGTAAAAGGTTTTCTATATATATATATCATATATATACACATATGCTCCATTTCAAAATGAGTTTTCTTCTACGTCCTGCATATGTTTCATTAAGTAAAAAGGGATTCCTTTCTATATATCATATATAAACACATATACTTCATTTCAGTACAAAGAGTTTTTTTATATATGTTATATATACACATATGCTTCATTTCAGAAAAAGAGCTTTTCTATATCATACATGTAACACCCCGAATTCCAAATAAGACCGAATTCGAAGTTCCACAGGATCTTTACACTTCTCTTCGTAGAATTTTATAAGGAATTTAAAACATTTGTTACATCAGAGTTACATTTACAATACATTTATACAACGGAAGCAATTTACAACAATTACATGAATAAAATATACAACTCTTGAAATCATTCTTTAAGCAGCATACATACTTTAATCATGCCAATCACTTTACCCTGCATAGAAACTGTGGGTACGTCAATTCATTCAACTGACGCTAGGATATAATATATCAATTTTCTCTTACTTGGAAAACACAAACTTGTCACAAACAGAACTACGGGGACTATCCTATTGATGTCGTGTTGTGATTGTGCACTTAGTCCTTAATGCAGTTGTTTATATTATATGACACTAATGCGCACTTATTCAGAGTCTATGCAGCCCATACTACATAGGTCCGAGGGAAATCTCTTAATCGTTCTTCATCTTGTAGGGTTCAATCCATCACCATGACTTAATCTACTATGGTAACTACGGTAAGTATCCTAGGTGTTCTATGACTTACGAGCCCACATCTAGGTGACCTGGAGAGAACCCCACGCACTGACACATGATTCATCATGCAGGCATCTTGTGGTCAATTCACCTCCTACCGTAGACATGGCACCACCCGTAGTCATTAGAACACCCCATAAGCGTCGCTACCGGGACGGTACTTTGGAGTAGTATCCACGCCCTATTCATGACGCATTATGGGACATCCTGTGAATACTCTCACGCCGCCAATCTAATGGCCCTCATACTCATGTTTTTCTCTTACTTTCATCACATCTCCACTATGTATCTAGTTCTTAATTTATTTGAATCATGAATAAAAATCAATCACCTAGAGTTAGTAGTCCCACTATACCAGTCTTAACCATTTAAATAATACGACCCAACCTTGGCCTTTCCATTTCGAATCTCATTACAACAAATTTCTTTCAATGCCGGTATGAGGCTTAGCTACACTCTAGTTCTTAATTTCACTTCATAATCACAAAATTGAGTTTTCATACTCATAAGTTCTTTTTCCATAGTTCAACATGATTTCCATTTCTTTTCTATGAATCAATTTCTTACATAAAGTTCAATCACGATTTATATATTTCTCATTCAAGATTAATCTCATTAAATCCATTTAAATCTCGCACTATTATTTCTTTCCTTCAAAATCAAAATCATATTTTTTATTTAACTTTCAAATGCATGACTTGAACAAATTATTGAATAAAATTTCATAAATAAACACTCTTTAATTTTTCTCATACAAAATCCTCTTTATAAATTAGGTAGAATTTTTCTCATGGAATAAATCACATTTTATACTTATGCAAATGTCAATTTTATAGAATTCTACTCAATTTTTACTTCTCAATCACTTTTATTTAAGTCAAAATACTGTATTAATATTTTTCATGAAGTCCATACATTTTTAGAATAATTATAATGTTTTTTTGGATTTTTAAAAGTTAAAAAAATCAATTAAAACTGAAAAAAAAAATTACTTTAATGCCGAACTCAGGAATCGAACCCGCAGCCCAAGGCCACTCGTCCGCTACAGTGCAGAGCTCTGCGGCGCCACTAAAAGACAGAAAGGCCAAAGCGCCTAAGCGATATAGACTGAGGTTTAATTATATATAAAGTTGTTTTCGGGTTTCGGATTTTTTATAATAAAAAAAAAAGAGAAAACAAAAGGGCTAATGCCCAGTTTCGAGCACGAGACCAATAACCAACCCACGGCTACAATAAGGTGCACCCAAATGCACTTGATGACCAAATAGTCCAAGTGATAACCTGATATGGTTTGGGGTTTTAGGGGTTATAGTTCGAGTCTCTGTTCTTTTCGAATTTTTATAAAAATCAGCATTTTGAAGTTCTCTTCTTTTCCAATTTAATCCAAAACTCCAGATTTTAGTTTCTATATATTTTCAGTATTTCAGTAAAATAAAACTTGATTTTTGACACAAAAATCATAATTTTACTCTCTACTTACATTTGTCTCTAAAATTTCGAATTTTAGAAAACTAGCATAGTTTCTCTACAATTTTGCACTTAAAATTTTCCTAGATCACTTTTATTATTTTTATTACTATTACACAATCATTTCAGCAACAATTTTCCTTTTTCATGCCATTAACAAGTAAATTAGTAAAAATCACATTTTGCTTGGTTATTATTTCAATTAACTAAACATACCATCATACTTTCTTAATTTAACACATAACAAGCATATAAATCATGGTAGCATGGTAATTTCTAAGATAATAATAACAATTTGCATTAATTAACAATCTTTTCAATAAGCATTTCTACCAATTGCAGTTTGTCTCATTTCACAACACATGGCTAAATCAACTAGAGTTTTCTTCTCAATTTTATCAAATAATCACCTAGCATGATGTCTAATTAGAAGTTCGAGAATATCACCCACCTCTAATGGAGTGAAAACAAAAAAGAACTCCTAAAGATCTCCTAGAATGAACAGGGGAAGCATTCTCCTCCTAGTTTGAGCCACCAAATTGTTTCTCCTACTAGCTTGAAAGTTGTGGGACTCCTTCTTGCTCCAATGGTAGGCCGGCTAAGCTTGGGAAGGGAACACACACAAACTAGCACTCAATTTTTTAACTCACAACACTCCTAATCTTTTACTCGCAATTTTGTCTTTCTTTCTTTCTTTCAATTCTTTTCAATTCTTTTCAAGTGCAAAAATGAATGGGTCGGGGGGGGTATTTATACAAATTTTGAGTGCAAATGGAAGGCTAGGATTAGTCCAACTTGTTAAGGATCAAAAGCTAAGATGAATTAGGGAGTTGTAGTAACTACCCATGATAAAGCAAAAACCTCGCCACTTCATCCATCTCTCCCTCTCTCTTAGGTGAAATCCGGCCTACACCCAAAGTGCATTTTGCACGTGCTAGTGCAATGCACATGCAAAACTAGTACCCCCCACTACAAGTTTGTTCATGCAATTAATTTATTTGTCTACTAGATTAGTCTACATTACAAGTTAGGCTAATAAAAAGGGAAATTAAATTAGATGGACTCACTAATGGGCCAAATCAACCATGGGCTCTAAATAAGTAAATAAATTAATTAATTAATTATGGTGGGCTGGAAAGAGATCATTAGGCCTAGGATTTTATTAGTCTTTTAAAAATAGGCATTTTAGAAAATAAAGACAAAGACTTGAAATATTTATTATTTCATATTATAAAGAAATAATTTTCTAGAAAAATGCATATGAAATTATACGTGCAAAACACGTAAAATCACAAACTCTTCAAATAAAAAATTCAGGGTGTTACAACACTCCCTCCTTAGAATAGTTCCGTCTCCAGAACTACAGTTAAAGAGTGAGAAAACAGGAATACAACAAAGAGATAAGAAAAGAAAAGAAAAGAAAAGAAAAGAAAAGAAAAGAAAAGAAAAGAAAAGAAGATACAAATCACACAAAGAGCTCAGGATCATCTTTCATCATCCTCTCCTTAGATTCCCAAGTAGCCTCTTCAACCAACTGGTTTCTCCAGACTACTTTGACCATCGGTATCGTCTTGTTTCTCAAGACTTTCTCCCAACGATCGACAATCTCAACCGGAAGCTCAATGTAACTCAGATCCAACTGCAAACCCTCCGGCACTTCGGCCATATGGTGACTCGGATCTGGAATGTACCTTCTCAGCATAGACACACAGAAGACATTGTGCACCTGAGACAACTCTTCTGGTAACTCGAATTGGTAAGCAGTTTTCCAAATCCACTTCAATATCTTGTACGGGCCTATGAACCTTGGGGCTAACTTCCCACCTCTGACGTAGCGAATCACACCCTTGTAGGTAAAACCTTCAGAAAGACAAAGTCACCAACCTCAAACTCAAGGTCCCTCCTCCGGTTGTCTGCATAGCTCTTCTGCGTACTCTGAGCATCCACCAACCTCTTCCTGATCAGATCGATCTTTTCAGAGGTCTGCTGCACAATCTCACGCCCAAACATCTGCCGCTCCCCAACTTCAAACCAACAAACAGGTGTTTTGCACTTCTTACTATACAGAGCTTCGTATGGTGCCATCCTGATACTAGTCTGAAAACTATTGTTGTAGGCAAAGTCCACCAGAGCAAGATGTCTTTCCCAACTGCCTCCAAAATCTAAAACACAACTCCAAAGCATATTCTCAAGAATACAGTTGACTCTCTCGGTCTGCCCATCGGTCTGAGGATGAAATGAAGTGCTGAAATCTGTCTTGGTACCCAGAACTATCTGAAGACTCATCCAAAAATGCGAAGTAAACCGTGCATCTCGAACAGACACAATGGTTAATGGAACACCTTGAAGCCTGACGATCTCCCCGACATACAGCTCGTCCAACTTGTCCATAGTTGAAGTGAGTTCCATCGCCAAGAAGTGAGTGGACTTGGTTAGTCGATCGACTATGATCCAAATCCCATTATTGCTCTTTGAACTCTTGGGCAAACCCGTGATGAAATCCATACTGATGTTATCCCACTTCCATTCCGAAATAGGTAACGGTTGCAATACACCTCCAGGTTTCTGATTCTCGGCTTTGACCTGCCGACAGATCTCACACCTCGCTACGAACTCGGCCACATCCCACTTCAAACCTAACCACCAGAAATGTTACTTAATGTCCTTATACATCTTGGTACCCCTAGGATGTACAGACAAAAGAGTATCATGTGCCTCTTGAAGAATGCTCTCCCGCAATTCTGCTTGATCCAGAACCCATAGCCTCTCTCCAAACCACAACACTTCGTCCCTGATCTAAAACTCGGGCAACCTGCCTGCACCAACCTGATCCTTCATCTTCTAAATCTCTGCATCTTCCTTCTGACTTGCGATAATCCTTTCATTCAGCATTGGTTGGAGCCAAAACTGAGCTAAAGATGATCCCAAGCCTTGCAGAACAACTTCAATACCAGCCCGATCCAACTCCTCTGCAAGATGACTCTGAGTTGTAATCAAACTAGCCAGACTGCTATTTCGACTAAGTGCATCAGCAACAACATTAGCCTTCCCCGGATGGTACTTAATCTCTGGACGAATGTCCTTAAGTACTTCCAGCCATCTCCTTTGCCTCAGATTCAGGTCCTTCTGCTGGTAGATATACTTCAAGATTTTGTGGTCCCTGTACATGTTCAGCTTCTCACCATACACGTAATGTCTCCATTGCTTTAAGGCGAAGATAATCGCAGCCAACTCTAGATCATGAGTCAGATAATTCTTCTCATGCGGTCTTAGTTTCCTAGACCCATAAGCGATTACTTTTTTCTCTTGCATTAAGATACAACCAAGCCCATGATATGAAGCATCGCTGTAGACATCATACTCAACACCTGCTGTAGGCAAAGCTAAAAGGAGAGTAGTAGTTAGCTTCTCTTTCAAATCCTGAAAGCTTGCCTCGCACTATTCAGTCCACTTGAAGTTCACATTCTTCTTGGTCAGACCAGTGAGCGGCACGGCTATCTGAGCATAACCCTGAATGAACCTCTTGTAGTATCCAGTTAGTCCAAGGAAACTCCTGATTTTCTTCACTGTAGTAGGCCTTGCCTAATCCTTCACCGCCTCTATCTTCTGCGGATCAGTTGCCACTCCCTCCTTAGAAAGGATGTGACCTAGGAATGCCACTTCAGATTTCCAAAAATATCACTTGGATAAATTGGCATACAACTCATGCTCTTCCAGCTTCTTCAAAACAGTAGCCAGATGCTCTGTGTGCTCCTTCTCCGACTTGGAGTACACAAGAATATCGTCAATGAACACCACGACAAAAGAATCAATAAACGGCCTCAGGACTCTATTCATCATATCCATAAAGATTGCAGGTGCATTCGTCACTCCAAATGGCATAACTAAAAATTCGTAATGCCCGTGTTAAGTTCTGAATGCCGTCTTATGCACATCTTCAGTCTTCACCCCAACCTGATGGTATCCTGATCGAAGATCTATTTTGGAGAAAATAGCTACTCCTTATAGACGATCGAGCAGGTCGTCAATTCGTGGAATGAGATATTTATTCTGAATAGTGACTCTATTCTGCTCTTGGTAATCGATGCACATCCTCATCGAACCATCCTTCTTCTTTACGAACAGCACTAGTGCTCCCCAAGGTGATGCACTTAGTTGAATAAAGCTTTTCTCCAATAGTTCCTTAATTTTTTATTTGATCTCATCCAACTCCACAAGCGCCATCCTATATGGTGCCTTGGAAATGGGTGCACTCCCTAGCTGAATAGTGATGCTGAACTCTACATCACGATGCGGGGGTAACTCAGGAAAATCTTCCAAGAATACAGTCGGGTAATCCCGAACCACTCGACTTTGCTGCACCTCTGCAGGAACCTCCTTCTTGCTGATAGCTGCCACCAGCCCTGAACATCTCTTCTTCCCTAGGAAAGTGACTTTAGGACCACCTGGAGCCTTCACTGTTACTTTCTTGGTCTTGCACTCGATGTTTGCACTGTACGCCGACATCCAATCAATGCCAATGATAACATCGACTCCCAAGACATTCAGCTTGATCAGATCAATCCCGAAAATTATATCCCCAATCATGATCTTGCAGTCTGCATAGTACCGATCAGTGGTTAAAGTCTCCCCAGACAGAATAGCTACTGCTAAGACCTTGCCTGGAAAGACCTTTGGTTCAACTCCCAAAACTTTAGCAAACTTAGGTGATACAAAAGAGTAAGAGGATCCAATATCGAACAAAACAACTTTCTTTCCATTCAAATAAAGTTCTCCTATTACATAACACACATTCGTTATATAACAGTTTACTAAATAAAGCGGGAAAAGGGAACAACAGAAAACACTTCTAAACATCCTCCGTCGTACCCGTGATGACGTGATCCAGTTCATCAGCATCAGCTTCAGTTAAGGCAAATACTCGCCCTTGCTGGTACGACTTCTTCCCGGTCTACTGAGCTGGTCTGTTACGGATGACATACTGCAGCTTTGGGCAATGAGACTTGTAGTTGCATGTCTCTCCACAGTTGAAACATGTCCCGGGAGGTCTCACCCAAGCATTCCCGGGTCTTCCCGCCACATTGACAGCGTTCGCCCCAGTCAGTTTGAACCTTTGAGTTGGCGGCTGTCCCCTGACATTTCCAGCAACTGCGGGTCTCTATCCTACATTCCAGTTGTTCCTTCGAATCTGAACAGCATGGAACTGTTCCATATCTGCCTCAGTGGCTGCAACTCGTTTGACCAAATTGTCAAACCTCCTAATACCGAGGGGTATCAAGCTTGATCTCAGACTTGGCCTTAAACCATGCTCGAATTTTTGAGCCTTCTTTGCCTCGTCCATCACCAATTCGGGCGCGTAACTCGACAGCTGAGTGAACCTTATCTCATACTCCCTAACCGACATGCCGCTCTACTACAGTGCCAGAAATTCCATGGCCTTCTTCTCCTAGACGTCTGATGGAAAATAATAACTGCGGAACTCCTCCATGAATTCCTCCCAGTCAAGAACAATATCTCCCATCGTCCGCTTCATCTACTGCCACCACACAGCCGCATCCTTCTCGAACTACAGTGCAGCTAACTTCACCTTGCTGCCATCCGGAGTCTCCAAGACTTCGAAGATAGTCTCTACCTGCCGGATCTAGTTGTCAGCCGCATCAGGATATGACTTCCTTTCAAACACGGGTAGTTTCATCTGCTTGAATGATTCCAAGAGTTTGATTGCTTCGGGTACTGGATTCACAGGCACCCTCCCCTGGTTCTGATTCATGGCAACGGCATTGAGTGTCTGATAGACCATCGCTAACTCTGTTTCCAAATCTAGCCCTTCTCCACTTCTAGCCCTTCTTCCAGCCATATTCTGATGTAAAAGATTCATTAAATTCAAAGTAGAAAACATGAATTTAAATAAACTCTTCATTTCATTGAATTCCAAACTTTATACATTCGAATTTAAAACATTTCTGACATGAAATGAAAGCAGTAAGAAGACACAACATTCTACTTCCTACGGTTCCTCTTGGCTTCTCGAAGCTCTTCCTGTAGTTATGCCACTTCTTCTTTTAGTACATCGTACATGTTTTTCCTCTTCTTGAGTTTCCAAACACGATGACTGAGAATTGCAATGCTCTCCTTGCTCTTTACACACTGCGCCTGTAGCAGCTCTGCTCTCTCCCTCTAAGTCACTACCTGCCTCTGAAGAGACACAATGATACTACTCGGAACTGATTCTTCCTCGTCAGAGAAATCATCAGATGAATCTGGAGGTGGAGTGATCTTTTGGGACTCAGGCCATTCCACTTCGAATCCTTCAGGATCCTCTATGTCTGATTCAGCTTGTCCGGGATAGTAATCCTCCTCAACAATATACCAGTCGTCATCTCCAGCTGGGTCGAACTGGTCCGCCATCTCAAAGAAAGAAGGAGAAGAAGCATAAATCATAGAGCAACATAAATGTAAGTGACATACATTTAAATCTCTAGACTCAACACACTCACTAATATCCACTTCTAGGGTGTCATTCCTTATAAATTTCTACTACTTGGAAGCGTGGCTCTGATATTACTCTGTAACACCCTGAATTCCAAATAAGACCAAATTCGAAGTTCCACAGGATCTTTATACTTCTCTTTGTACAATTTTACATGGATTTTAAAACTTTTGTTACATCAGAGTTACATTTACAATGCATTTATACAGCAGAAGCAATTTACAACATTTACATGAATAAAATATACAATTCTTGAAATCATTCGTTAAGCAGCATGCATACTTTAATCTTGCCAATCACTTTATCCTGCATAGAAACTGTGGGCAATGCAGTTCATTCAACTGACGGTAGGATATAATATATCAATTTCCTCTTACTTGGAAAACACAAACTTGTCACAAATAGAACTACGAGGACTATCCTGTTGATTTCGTGTTGTGATTGTGCATTTAGTCCTTAATGCAGCTATTTATATTATATGACATTAATGCGCACTTGTTCAGAGTATATGCAGCCCATACAACACAGGTCCGAGGAAAAGCCCTTAATCGTTATTCATCTTCTAGGGTTCAATCCCTCGCCATGACTTAGTCCACTACGGTAACTATGGTAAGTATCCTAGGTGTTCTATGAGTTATGAGCCCACGTTTAGGCGTCCTGGAGAGAACCCCATGCACTGACACATGACACATCATGCAGGCATCCTGTGGTCAATTCACCTCCTACCATAGACATAGCACAACCCGTAGTCATTAGACCACCGCATAAGCGTCGCCACCGGGACGGTACTCTGGAGTAGTATCCACGCCCTATTCATGAAGCATCATGGGACATCCTGTGAATAATCTCATGCTGCCAATCCAATGGCCCTCATACTCATGTTTTTCACTTAGTTTCATCACATCTCCACTATGTATCTAGCCCTTAATTTATTTGAATCATGAATAAAAATCAATCACCTAGAGTTAGCACTCCCACTATACTGGTCTTAACCATTTAAATAATACTACCCAACCTTGGTCTCTCCATTTCGAATCTCATTACAAAAAATTTCTTTCAATGCCGGTATGAGGCTTAGCTACACTCTAGTTCTCAATTTTACGTCATAATCCCAAAATTGAGTTTTCATACTCATAAGTTCTTTTTCCATAGTTCAACATGATTTCCATTTCTTTTCTATGAATCAATTTCTTACATAAAGTTCAATTTCGATTTATATATTTCTCATTCAAGATTAATCTTAATAAATCCATTTAATTCTCGCACTATTATTTCTTTCCTTCAAAATCAAAATCATATTTTTCATTTAACTTTCAAATGCATGACTTGCACAAATTATTGAATAAAATTTCATAAATAAACACTCTTTAAATTTTCTCATACAAGTTCCTCTTTATAAATTAGGTGGAATTTTTCTCATGAAATAACTTACATTTTATACTTATGCAAATGTAAATTTTATAGAATTCTACACAATTTTTACTTCTCAATCTCTTTTATTTAAGTCAAAATATTGTATAAATATTTTTCATGAAGTCCATATATTTTTAGAATAATTACAATATTTTTTTGGATTTTTAAAAGTCAGAAAAATCAATTAAAACTCAAAAAAAAAAAAAACAAAAAAACTTTTTTAATGCCGACCTCAGGAATCGAACCCGCGACCCAAGGCCACCCGCCTGCTACAGTGCAGCACACTGTGGCGCCACTGAAAGCCAGAAAGGCCAAAGCGCCTAAGCGTTATAGACTGGGGTTTAATTTTACATAAAGTTGTTCTTGGGTTTCGGATTTTTTATAACAAAAAAAAGATAAAACAAAAAGGCTAATGCCCAGTTTAGAACCCGAGACCAATAACCAATCCACGGCTACAGTAAAATGCACCCAAATGCACCTGATGATCAAACAGTCTAAGTGACTAACCTGATATGGTCTGGGGTTTTACGGGTTATAGTTCGAGTCTCTGTTCTTTTCGAATTTTTATAAAAATAAGTATTTTAAAGTTCTCTTCTTCTCCAATTTAATCCAAAAACTCTAGATTTTAGTTTCTATATATTTTCAGTATTTTAGTAAAATAAAACTTGATTTTTGACACAAAAATCATAATTTTACTCTCTACTTAAATTTGTCTCTACAATTTCCAATTTTAGAAAACAAGCATAGTTTCCCTACAATTTTGCACTTAAAATTTTTCTAGATCACTTTTATTATTTTTATAACTATTACACAATAATTTCAGCAACAATTTTCCTGTTTCATGCCATTAACAAGTAAATTAGTAAAAATCACATTTTGCATGGTTATCATTTCAATTAACTAAACATACAATCATACTTTCTTAATTTAACACATAACAAGCATATAAATCATGGTAATTTCTAAGATAACAATCACAATTTGCATTTTATTAACAATCTTTTCAATGAGCATTTCTACCAATTGCAATTTGTCTCATTTCACAACACATGGCTAAATCAACTAGAGTTTTCTTTTCAATTTTATCAAATAAACCCCTAGCATGATGTCTAATTAGAAGTTTGAGAAAATCACCTACCTTTAATGGAGTGAAAACAAACAAGAATTCCTAAAGATCTCCTACAATGAACAAGGAAGCCTTCTCCTCCTAGTTTGAGCCACCAAATTGCTTCTCCTCCTAGCTTGAAAGGTGTTGGACTCCTTCTTGCTCCAATGGTAGGCCGGCCAAGCTTGGGAAGGGAACACACACAAACTAGCACTCAATCTTTAACTCACAACACTCCTAATCTTTTACTCACAATTTTGTCTTTCTTTCTTTCATTCAATTCTTTTCAATTCTTTTCAAGTGCAAAAATGAATGGGTCAGGGGGGGTATTTGTAAAAATTTTGAGTGCAAATGGAAGGCTAGGATTAGTCCAACTTGTTAAGGATCAAAGGCCAAGATGAATTAGGGAGTTGTAGTAACTACCCATGATAAAGCAACCACCTCCCCACTTCACCCATCTCTCCCTCTCTCTTTGGTGAAATCCGGCCTACACACAAAGTGCATTTTGCACGTGCTAGTGCAATGCACATGCAAAACTAGTACCCCCCACTAAAAGTTTGTTCATGCAATTAATTTATTTGTCTACTAGATTAGTCTACATTACAAGTTAGGCTAACAAAAAGGGAAATTAAATTAAATGGGCTCACTAATGGGCCAAATCAACCATGGGCTCTAAATAAATAAATAAATAAATTAATTAATTATAGTGGGCTAGAAAGAGATAATTCGGCCCAGAATTTTATTAGGCTTTTAAAAATAGGCTTTTTAGAAAATAAAGAGAAAGGCTTGAAATAATTATTGTTTCATGTTATAAAGAAATAATTTTCTAGAAAAATGCATATGAAATTATACGTGCAAAACACCTAAAATCACTAACTCTTTATAAATAAAAAATTCAGGCTGTTACAATACATACACACACATATGTTTCATCACAGTAAAAAGGGATTTTTTTATATATGCCAATAATCAAGAGATGCATACAATAAAGAGGATTTATCTACACAGTGTGCACACTGCATTTCAGTAAAGGGATTTATATACACATTGTGCACACTTCATTTCAGTAAAGGGATTTCTACACATACACATATGCACACTTCTATTCAGTACAGAGGATCTCCTATATATATATAGGGAAAGCTTCGGTTGAGCACTACTCTAGTGCTCACCGCGTGAACACTAGGCCTTCATGCGTTCATATCGAAAATCTGAACCATTCACATTGATCTACATATCTAAATTAGTTTAAATATGTAAAATCAAATCATTTGAAATTCATTTGCCCATTCATTGAAGTGTTACAAAATTGTATGGCTGAAAATCATTGTTTTTATAGTCACATGATGGATGGGCAAATGAATTTCAAATGATTTGATTTTACATATTTAGACTAATTTAGATGTGTAGATCAATGTGAACGGTTCAGATTTTCAATATGAACGCCCGAAGGCCTAGTGTTCACGTGGTGAGCACTAGAGTAGTGCTCAACCGAAGCTTTCCCTATATATATATATATATATATATATATATATATATATATATATATACAAACAATATGAATGAATGAATTTCTCACTGTGAGTAGGTTAACAATGAAATGAAATGAAGTGATTAAAATGAAAGATTTTGTGTTGATGGTTGAGTTGTGTCTCTAGAGGGTGTGTGGGACCCTAGATACTGGCAGTCAAGATTTTGTGGTTTGGCCAGTTGTGGCTTTGTTATTGATCAGTTGAGTTAAATCCGGTAAGGTACACCAACTCTAGGAGATTAGAAATTAATTAATTAACTTAAAAAGATAAGGACAGACACTAGATGGCGATATGATGAAATGAGACCATGGTTTATGGACCTCAGTATGGCTTACGGTGTGAGATAATCCCCAGAATTATCGAGGTGTGAGTGAAATAGTCTCCGGAATTACCTGTGGTGTTCGATTGATCTCCAAAATTATCGGGGTAGAGGCGACGCTCATGGGGTATTTGTGTGATAAGGCACCGTAGTTTGCGGTGTGGGGTATTCTCGAAGATTCGCAGGTGTGAGTGAAATAGTCTCTGGAATTATCTGTGGATAGAGATTGACCTCTGGAATTATCTGGACGTGGGCTAATATTCATAGTTTATCTATATCTCGTAGTAGTCATCGTAGTAGGATTAGTTGCATATCGAGGGATTAAACCCTATCAAGTGGTGAACGTTAAGGGCTTGCACCAGACATATGTAGAGTGGGATGCATAGAACCCGTCAAGTATAAATTAGAGAGTCAGCATATAGCATTGGTGTTTTCTTGACTTCGTTTTATCCATGTGCTTTCCTATTTTTTCTACACTTGACACTAAGTCTAGTTTCACTTGATGTTTTCATATTTTATTTATTGTTATTTCTTATTTCATTTATTCTTGCTGTTGATACATGTTGTTTATGATTCTATGTTTTATGTTCTATTTATGTTGCATTTATTTTTATGTCACTCACACCGTTATGGCTGATCCTTATAGTTTTGGGAGTTAGGATTATCTCCAGCCTCATGTTTTACAGGTAGGTGCCTGTAGCTTGGGATTTGGATACTTGTGCTAAATTGATGTCATGACTTATGTAAATTGTAAAAGAAAGTGTTGTAAAAGAAAGAATTTGTAATTCAAGGTGTTTGTTTTTCGCTGTGCTTTGTAAAGAATTAATGTAATAAAAGTTGAAAATTTTTGTCTGTATTTTTTGCTATGTTTACTATTACAATTGAGGTTGATACTGGGAATTGTGCCACGTATTTCTGAGATATCATATTGGAAATTCGGGGTGCTACAAGAACTCATTAAATTTATGGATCTGAGACTAATCAAAGAAAAAGCAAGTAACCAATTAATAATCATTCCGATGTTAATTTCAACAGAATAAGCTAAAAAAATAAGATATGCATTTGGAAATATTTACAAATTATTTAGTTAATCCTTTAGGAGGGGGAAAAAATAGATCATATGATGCAAGCTACAGTCTTTATATATCCATTTCTAACAAATAAAATGAAATAGGTCTAAAGATCTTAAATTCGTAATTCTGTATCTAAAAAAAAAAGGGGTTAGATGAGTAACATGTACCAAGCATTGATTAGTTGGTATTTTAATTTCTCAAATCAAGAGACTATGCCTATCTTAATAAGTAAAGTAATTTTCTTTGTCAACTGACAAGATCAACATTGTGACATATTATTTTTGCAAGTTTCTACAATAATTCACTTAAAACAGAATAATTGTATCACCTTACCTTTCATTTTTCCCTTTTGATTCACAATCACCCCAGCATTTTCTGCAAATTGCAAAAACAACATAACCATGTTAAAGAATTAGAGATGCATCCAAAACAATGGGCTCCAACAAATTTTCAGTTCTTTAAACTTTCAAATTGCAACAGTTAGTAGTGTTTCCCTATAATAAAACATGGCTATCAAGTGGAAAAATCGGTATATTTCATGCAACAACAAAATATTAAAAATAACAAATATTAAACATGAAACCAACTAACAAGCATTAAAATAACATAGAAATGCAACTTCGACTGCAATAGATGAAGGCTTCAAATGCATGTACCCATTACTCTACAGTTCCAACTACACCCTATGTTTGCCGTTAATTGCCGCTAATTTAATGCTTCTTTTTTTCTCCCAGATTGTCGTCTACACTCAGAACCAATATATACATATTGATAGTTTAACTTTTGGTAGGGTGATGAAGAACATGTTGGGTTCAAACCATTGAGTTAAAAGATATTGTCCGGTTTGAAAGATAATGGTTTCAAAACTCTTACTATTGTTTTAAAACTAACATTGTTTTAATTGATTATTGTAAACTTTTACTATTTGTTTCAAATCTCTTACTGCTTTTTTAGGCTCACTGTTTGGTCCCATTTTTGAAGACTCGAAGCATTGTGTTTTCGTACAACCCTGTAATTTTTTTTGGGTCATTCGGTTGGTTGGTGTATATTATGGTGGAGGATGTAATAGTTGTAATAGTTGTAATATTTAGTATTTTGGGAGATGATGTAAGTATCTGTATATAATGATGATATATGTAGTTATGTTAATACCCGTACCCGCAAAGTTCTGGAGTATTGGGTTCTGTGTATGGTTTTTGAAAGGTTTTTCTAAAAATTCATTACGTTTTCAAACAAAATTTTGGTTTTTATTTTGTATCTTGCATTATATTATAATTCCCCCCCCCCCCCCCCCCCCCGAGCCTTATATATATGATGCCTGTGTGATGTTGCTTGGTTTGGCCTGAGGAGGATTGATATTTATTGCCTGTGATGTTATATTTTTAATTGTTAGCAGAATTCCGTAAGGAATTGCTGTAAAACGGCTAATATTTTAGGAGAGACTCTGTCGAAATTTCTACTAAATTTCCTAAAATCTATTATGTTTTCAAACGATATCTTGGTATTTATTTTGCATCTTTAGTCATATGAAGATTTTTCCCCCTAGAGCCATATATATATGATGTCTGTGTGATGTTACTTGGATTGGCCTGGGGAAGATTCATATTGACTGCCTGTGATATTAATTTTTTTAATTGTGAGCAGAATTCCGTAAGGAATTGCTGTAAAGGGCTAATATCTAAGGGAAGATTCTATCGAAATTTTTACTACAATTCCTAAACATATATTACGTTTTCAAATGAAACCTTGGTTTTTATTTTGTATCTTGGTTAATATGAAAATTTAGAGGATACTACTATTTTAGAGGAGACTATTTTATATCTTAACTAATATCTTGGCTAGTATCAAACGAAATCTATTACGTCAAAGTTAATATTAATTGCCTGTAAAATTTTAAAGGAGACTGTCGAAAACGTTACTAAACAACTTAATTAATTAATCATTCTTCGCGATGACGTGCCGTAGGAAACAGTTTAATGGTGATTGTATTAGAAAACAATTAGGAAACAATATAATTTCAAAGGAGGACTGTATAGAGAAGATGATTGTATTAGAAAGGTGGTTGTATTTATTTACACTCAGAATTATTTTTTCTGTCATGGTGAATATTTTTAATGGGTGTACTCACATTTCTTGAAAAATAGCTAGATTTTTGGAAATTTGGATAAGTCAATATTAAGAAATTTAAGGGCAATAAAGATGAAATAATTAAAAAACTGAAACAATTTAACGAATAATTGTTATAGAGGTATAGTGAATGACTTTTGATCTTAGCATGTATAATGCAAACAAATTTATGCAGTTCATACAACCAAATAACTCCAAATAAATTTATATGCAGTTTCGAATACGTGCTGTAGGCATGTGCCACGAGCATACCTAGTACTATATTAATTTTCATTTCGTCTCAGAACATCTCATAATACATTAACATACGTTCAATCTTATAACATCACATTCATTCAATCTTATACTATATTCACATTCATTTTCATCGCATAACATCGAATTTATTCATTCTTATAATATTATATTCATTCAATTTTATAACATCACATTCATTCAATCTTATACTATATTCACATTCATTCTTATCTCATAACATGATCACATTCATTCAATCTTGTAACATCTCATTCATTCAATCTTATAACATCTCATAATACATTAGCATTCATTCTCTTTTTTATTACAGTTTACATTCCTTTTTATTCGTATTTCCATCATACCGCATACTTTAATTCTCATTCTCATTTTATCAAACAACTTACTTTACTTCTTATTCTTATTTGATAATATATCTTGCTTTCATATTAATTCACATCTCGTATTACAGCTAACTATAACTTTCATTCTCATTAATTAATTGTAACACCTTGAATTCCAAATAAGCCTAAATTCGAAGTTCCACAGGATCTTTACACTTCACTTTATACAATTTTACAACAAATTTAAAACTTTTATTACAACAAATAACGCAGCGGAAAGTAACTGAAATACAATAATGATAATTGTACAATTGTAGCAACTTTAACATTTAAGTAATCATCAGCATCAAATTCTTCTTTATATCTTCTTGTAAATTCCAAGTTCTGCATATGAAACTGTGGGCACGTCAGTTGCTTACAACCGATGAAATATTATACATGGCTATCCTCGCTATGCCAAAAGTATAACGATTCTTAAATACTTTAACAAACACAAACTTGATCACAAACAAAGCTAAGGAGGGACTATCCTATTGATGTCGTGTGTGCTTGTGTACTTAACCTTAATGCAGTTACTTATATTAAATGACACTAATGCACACTTGTTCGAACTTATGCATCCCATTCTATATAAATCCGAGGGCAAGCCCTTAACCGTTCTTCATCTTGTAGGGTTGAATCCCTCGTTATGAGTTTAACTACTACGGTAACTACAGTAAGTATCTTAGATGTTTTATGAGTTACAAGCCCATGTCCAGACAGCCTGGAGGGGAATCCCACGTCATGACATGACACATCATGCAGACAACCTATGGACAATTTGCCTCCGTCATAGAACGATGGCACTACGTAGTCACCAAGCACCCCACAAGCGTCGCCACTGTCCTGATAATTCTGGAGATGTATCAACGTCATGACATGATGCATCATGCAGATAGCCTGTGAACACTCTCACACCGTAGATCCAAGACCCTCATACTTGTGTTTTTCTCTTACATTCAACACATCTTCACTATAGTGTCTGTCCTTAAGTTTTTAGTTTGTTTTAGAAGAAAATTATCACAACCTAGAGCCAGCTTACCCTACCGGACTTAAATCAAACAACAGAGACAGTCATCCCAACCAGGCTACTTCTCAAGAGATGTTCAACCCACACTGGTTAGCTCTCAAATTCACATTAATCATAAATGCCAATTTCTAAGGGTCTCACCTAGGCTCTAGATTCCAACAACCATCTCTTTCTAGAGATCAACAATATGTTACATTCAATCTCAAAATAACATCTGAATTACTTTATTCACAAACTCTTCCTCAAAGAAAACATTTCTTTATAATCTCATAACATGAAATAATTCAATTCAACTTCTTTTATCAATTTAATCACTTATAGCATTGTGTGCAATTCAAAAATTCTCAATCAATCACTAACATCTTGTCAAGAGGATTTTAATTGCATTCGAATTTTCATTTTTCTTTCATTAAATAGGAGTCACATTTTAATCGATAAATTCAAGTTCTTCAACATTATTTAATGTAAATTCCCCTTCCAATTCTCACAAAATATATCAAAATATTGTGGAAATATTTTTTATAAAGTCTAAATAATTTTAGAGGAATAATAGAATTTTTTTTCCAATTTTTATTGTACTAAAAAACTCAAAATATATCAAAAAAATCAATTTTAATAAAAAAGGGGGCTTGCGGGTTTCGAACCCAAGTTCTCCGCCTAGCTACAGTGACCACCTAAATCCACACCCGAAGACCAGAAAGTCCGTAGCTGACTAGCGGTAGAAGTTCAGTTAATTTCTTTTTGTATGTGTTGTACTGTACTTTGAAAAAATATCAAATTTCATGAAAGCAGACCGTCTACAAGACTCGAAGTTTAGTTAATTTCACTTTGTATGTGTTGTACTGTACTTTGGAAAAATATCAAATTTGATAAAAACCGAGCGTCTACAAGACTCGAACCGAAGATCAACCCCTACGCCTAGCTACAGTGACAGACCCAAAGCGCACCCGAAGACCAGAAGTCCAATAGTGACTAACTGATAGAATATTACTTAAATAGTTTATGTATGCATTGTACTGCATTTTTATTTAAGATTTGCTGAGATAGAAAATTGATGATACTAGCAAAATATGCAACATGCATTATATTTATTCATAATTTCAGAATGTTCTAACAGAACTCAAAGTATGCAAAGAAGCAAAGGCTTAAGGCTCAGTAGCAATGTAGCAAAGCAAACTTATGCACTGTATGCACTGTATGCAATTTTATTTTAGTTTCCCTAGCATGTTCATGAAATTAAAATCCTAGTATGGTAACTACATTAGAAGTAGAGAAATCACCCAAGCTCTAGCCATTTATTTGGGTCACCATATCATGACACAATTAAAGTAAATTTATGCAATCTACATTTACCATTTCATTCAAAATTTAACAATTAAATTCTACATTAACTAGCATACAACCTACTCCTAAATTTAAGAAAGGATTTAAGAAACACCCACCCAAAGAAGTGTTGAAGTTTTCAATTAATCCCTAGCAATAAAACTCCAAGAGAAGATCCACTTCACCTCCTCAAAATCCGTGCACAAAGAAAAATCTCCAACCTCCATTTCAGCATGCAACAGGAACAACACCTTACTGTCTATATATATATATATATATATATATATATATATACATAATTGATTTGTGTATAAAGTATAAGTATATATATGTACACACACATACTTCATGAAATTTCATTTTGAAAAAGAATACGCCTAAATGCTTGCACCGAAAACACGTACGGTGCACGTAAAATATCAAAATACGATACCAATTTTATCAATGGAAAAATATTTAAAGATAACCGAAATACAACCTAAGAAAATACATTTAATGTACACATTCGATAATGTAATCAATACGTATATTAAAAACACGTGCACCACACGTATAAAGAATATTTTAATCAAAAATAGGAGAAAAATGAATTTCTGTTTATAAAATGAATTCGAACACGTCATAAAAGAAATATTTGTAACACATAGAAAATATTACACGTAGCGGTGGAAAATACATAATCGATAGGTGCATCGATAACACGTATAAAGCACGTAAAAACACAAAGATTGAAATTTTATATTTGAGTTGACTCTAATAGGATTTTAAGAATACAGAAAATGCATAAATAGTCAAAATCCAAAATACGTAGTGAATATTACTCGTAATGGTACAAAATATACGTGCGTAACACGAGGGGAAAATTTGTCATTTCTAATTTTGCGAGGTGTTACATTAATACAACGCACCCCAAACATAGTTTGGGTAATAATCACCGCACCCCAAGTGAAACTTGGGTGATATACACCGCACCGCAAAGCCGATAGCCTAGGTAATATAACATCGCACCCCAAAGCCGCTAGCTTGAGTAATACTTTACTTTTTGTTGTCATCTTCATATTACTGCTTACTTTACTTTTCATTCTCATCTCACAATACAACTATCATATCTCCACCGATCCACCCTGGGAGTTGTTCCTAGGCAGGTAGTTCCTCGACATAATTCCAAGGTGTACCATACCCTTGTTATATCATGCTTTTACTTTAATATCCATTCTCATCACATAATAGTACTTACTTAAATTTTTCATCACATATTACACCTTATTTTACTTTTCATTCTCATAATACATCTTACTTTACCCTTTTATTCTTATAACACAATTTCTTTACTTTTCATATTCATTCACATACATATAACACATATTCCCACAACACAATTTATTTACTTTTCATTCTCATTTCATAACACATTTGCTTTACTTTTCATGCTCATCCACATAACTCATCTTCTTTACTTTATCATTTTCATTTCATATCATACCCTTTCTTTACTTTCTCATTCTCATTTCATAACACATTTGCTTTACTTTTCATGCTCATCCACATAACTCATCTTCTTTACTTTATCATTTTCATTTCATATCATACCCTTTCTTTACTTTCTCATTCTCATTTCATATTATACACTTTCTTTACTTTCTCATTTTCTTTTCATATTTACCCATTTTATTAATTTGTCGACCAGTGCCCCACATCCTCCTAAATACAGAAAGCCGATAGTCCAGTAAACACACGGACCACTGCCCACCAAGGGTTTACGGATCCGAGGCTACGTCTTCCTCCCAGCCTATGCCAGCGAGGGAATACAATGCACCCCAAGTAGAACTTGGGTAATATACACCCCACCCCAAACATAGTTTGGGTAATAATCACCGCACCCCAAATGAAACTTGGGTAATATAATAGTGCAACCCAAACATAGTTTGGGAAATAATCACCGCACCCCACGCCGACAACTTGGGTAATATAACACTGCATCCCAAAATCGATAGCTTGGGTAATAAAAACACCGCACCCCAAACATACTTTGGGTAATAAACACTGCACTCCAAGCCAGTTCTTGGGTATTAGGAGGTCTAACCCTGTCATGCCCCGCTTCCCAAAAATAATACGGAATACGGATATGCGACAAAAGCCCAGCGAATAATTTTCATCATTCATAAGCTGTTCAAGAATCTTTACAACATTTCGTGAGAATAATCAGAGTCAGAAGCAAAAGAATCAACCAAGCATGCACATATGAACCAAATTACCAACAAGAATACTTGAAACCAAAATATATTAATCTTAAATAATCCAGATCTGAATAAGTCCATATCCTAGGTCACATTGCCCAAATACAAATAAATCCAAGTACAAGATACATTATTGTTCAAAATAAGCAACAAGAATAATAATAGCAAAATTCCAGCATCTAGTACTTCATGTGGCCAATACCATCTGGAACCTGTTCTCCAAAATCTGCAATTTAACAATTACAGGTAAGAGGAAAAGAGAAACAAGTACCCGTCAATTGCAAGTTACAGACCGCTTGTAATGTAGGATACAAGTACATGGGAAAACTAACTAACAACATGGAATAAGCATGATATAAAAAGAAACAACTAGTATGTCAAGGTGATCAAATGTAAATGGCATGAATCAAGTGTCAAGTAAACAAGTATCATGTAAACAAACATCAAGTGTCAAGTATCAAGTAACCAAGTATCAAGTATCATGTTCACTTGTTACAAGTAATCAAGTATCAAGTGATCATGTTCAAGTCTTGTATTATTCCTATCTAGGTAGCACTTCATGTGCCCCATATTATAACACATGGTTGCTACATTCAAACAGTTACATTTAGGCCTAGTGGTGGGATTCTATAGGGCTGTGTACTCAGGCGTCAAGTCAAGTAACAAGTAACAGGTAAATAGGCACGAATCACATAGTGAAATCGTGGTAATAGAAACAGGCATGAATAGTGTAGTCATGAAACATGGCAACAGGTAATAACAGGCATGAATTATGTAATCATGAAATATGGCAACAAGTAATAATAGGCATGAATCATGTAGTCGTGAGTTCATGGCATAATATAATAATAACAGGAATGAATCATGTAAGTGTGAGTTCACGACAGAATATAATAATAATAGGCACGAACCATGAAAGCATGAAACATGGCAACAAGTAATGGGATCACGGGCCCCCTTCTGAGTACACATACCTATATTGTCCACTACTAAGGTCTTTCCCTTAACCCCAGTTTGATTATTTATTATTAGTCTCAAATAAGCATGTAGGTGTGCAAAATATATCAAGAATAACATGGCATGATCATGTAACAAGTTCAAGTTGCAAGATAAACATGTACGGGTACAAGATAACTCATAAAGGAATAAAATAGCCAAATCTCTAGTTCAGGACCGCAAGACCATACTGTAGTAAAACAGTGATTTCTAGTGTTACAAATATGCAAATCTGAATCCGTCAAAACGTTTAGAAAATAGACTCCCAACCGAATCTAGCAAATATAAATAAATAACATAGTATTTCACAGCAACATAGCTCAAAACTGATTTGAATCCAGAAAATAGGTTCAGCCAGAAATCAGGAAATCGAATTCAAGAGTAGAAAAACAGCATGAAAGCATATTAATTAAATTCACGAAAAATCTGGGATATTCCCCAACATGTCTAGTATCAGAATATAATGTTTCAGAATTTTCTAGTAAAATTAGTTTAGCCAATAAAAATCCAAAAACATCAAGAGACAATAGTTTGGCAAATCTGGAATTCCCAACACAACTGTACGAAAACTGTAATATCTCGCAAACCGTGAAACGAAATCCAAATCCGCCAAAGGAAGATGAAAATAGACAATACAGACTAACTTTCATATTTCACAAATATTTTTCATACAGTAAAAGAAATTAGGGTGAAAATACAATTCTTTACAGAACAACGAGCAAAATACAACAAGTACAGTCTTTATAAACAAGCATGAAACGGCATATAAAAATCATCAATAAAATCCACCAAAATTCTGGGTAATCCCTAAATAAGTATAGAAAATCTGACCAAAGTTCTAGATCAAAATAATATGTGTAGCACAAGTATCAAAATGATTTAGTCATCAAAATCACCAAGAAACGAAATCTGTAAAAGATCTACACCTCTGTAGTAAAACAGTCATATCTCACATATATGAAAACAAAATTGAGCAAGGTCAGAGGGGTTGGAAAGAAGACAAATTCCTTTGAAACTCATGTTTTATACTGAAATTAAGATTCTGACCTTAATATGGTCTAAATTACTGATCAAGACAGAATATCGGCAAAGCACAAAATTTTCTCAAAAACCAAAATCAACCTAGATCCAACTAAACTTGATCCAAACACAACCAAACATAAAATCGAGTCTACCAAGTATCCAAACATCATGAAATAGGGTAATTAACATATCTAAAACAAGTCTATCATATGGATCTCAACAAATACCCAAATTCTCACAAAAAATCCCACATACATGATCAAATCAAGAACGGGCAAAACCTAAGTTGTTTCATGTCAATTTTGTGTCGTGAGTCGACTATGGTCAAATAGCACTATAGAGACAAACTCATCAATCATACATCATACACGAGTTGTCTCTAGAACCCAACTACACTACAAGCGGTATTTTTGACTTGTATCATACAAAGAAATTTGAGTACAAGTTACTTGCCTTAACCGACGATGGAAATGACTCCAATCAAGAATAATGGGAATGGATTCCCGGCTAAAGAAATCCAACAGGCAAACAACAAAACCACGAACAAGATCCACGAACAACGAACCAACAAATACGTGCAACACACGCACGTGTCGCGAGAGAGCAAGTGAACGGAAGATGACGGACAACCGAATGAGGATGGGACGACGGCAGCGGGAGTGCTTGCTGTCGCGACTCGCTGTTGTCGGGCATCGGAGGGGAAGGTCGGCACACGGGGCTGCAACGACAGATGCTACGGATGCTGTTGATGGAGAGGGAGACTAGGGCAGTGCTGCAGCTTGGTGAAGTTGCAGCAGCTGACTGCAGGAGGGAGACAGGGAGAAGGGATGGACGGAAGTGGGGTGCCAGGAGGTCGGGGTGCGTTGGCAGCTAGCTGTAGGCGGACAAAAGCACAGGGAGGGGATGATCGGGAGGTGACTGGGGTGAACGGGAGAGGTCGGGGGATGGTTGGAGGCGGCTGGTTGGAGGTTGCACACGCGGGAGAGGGGAAGACGAAATGGCAGGGGGATGGGTTAAATAGGCAGAGTTAGGGTTATAGGAGTTAGAGGAGGTGAATAGCGGCTGAAGTAAAATAGGGGTGATATCGGGTTCAGGTATTAATATGTTGAGTATGGTGTTTTAGTTTAGTGCAGGTGGTAAGGTGATGTATATTGGGTTTTGGGTCTGTAGATTAGGGTGTGGTTAAAATGGGTACATGGGTATGGGTAGTTAGACAGGGTATGGTTTGAATTGGGTATTTGGGTTAAATAATTAAATGGAATGGGCTTAATAGGTTATAGGGTATAAAAATGGATAATGGGTAATCCAATAAGAACATAGGGTAAAAAATGGGGTTATTGGAAAAATATCTAATAGGAAAAATAGGGTATAAAAATCCATTACAAAATAAAATAATCAATAAAATTGTAGGTTTATATAACAAAATAAAATTGTATTACAATATGGAATTTATTGAAATAATTATAAATACAATCAGGGTTTTCTGGAAATACTACTAATAATAAAAACCATACCAATAACAATAATAATAATAGTAGTAGTACTAATAATAAGATTGGTATTATAATATAAGTTCAGTGGAAAATAGTAACAAATAAAATCATTGATTAAAATAGACTTTAATAGAAAGTCCAATAATACATTTTAACAAAAATATTTCGCAGCGGAAAACTAATTTACAAAAATTTAAAATACCGAAAATACATAGAAAATACATTTTTGGGAAAACAGGGGTTACAAAGCCAAACCCTCAGGATTTCTGTAGCCACTAGTAAACAAAATTTAACTTTTATAATCATTTTCATCTCATCTTTTTACCACATTTTATTGTTACATACACCATGTTGTTTATCTTCTCATTTTATCAGTTATTATGCATACACCAAGCTATTTATCTTATCATTTTACAGCATATTATGCATATACCATGTTATTTATCTTATCATATCATTTGATCACATATTATTTTACCTTAATCATTTGCATATTATACATATACCAAACCATTAATTTCATATTTTATCATATGAATTCTCATTTATCATCCATATGTCATTTGTACATCATATCAGTTAACACATCATAATATCGTAGATATACTTTCTACTTATCACCCGCATATCATACATACACCATGCCCTAAATCATGTCATATTATATATATAAACCCAATATATGACAAATAACACCAAATATTCAAAATGATACAAATACTCCATATAGCACAGTTTTAACTATCCAAATTCTATATTTTCTATTAATTCTTTATCTGGCCATAACTATCATAATTCACATTAAAAAAGTCTAAAATGTTACCACAACATAAAGTATATCTAGTATGATCATACTCACCTGACGAACTGGTAGGAATACGTTCCCAGCTCGTCCAGTTACTAATCAAACTTCACTTTTCATACCTATTAAATAAATTATCAAACCTGTTAACCATTGACTCAAAACACATGTTATCCACCCCCAGGATTCACATTGGATGTACTCATACAACATAAACAACCTACGTAAGCATGTCCAATAAAAAATTCTCTAATTCTACAATCAAATCCAATTTTTTACCCTTCGATCGGAGGAGTTCAAATCGATATTTTATATTTTAAGGGTAAATACACCCCAAATAACTTTCTATATACTACATTAACCCAAATATACATTTCGGGAACAATGTCTATTTTTGTACATATTTCCCGCAATTTATCTTATCTTTATACCAGTAGACTCTATTTTTACAATTTTTTGATACCGGAAAAATTCCTTACAATTGTCAAATAATTATTAAAATTTATCAAAAATGCTTCTAAATAATCCCATAATATCCCACATACTCCAAAACAATTACTAGCATACTATAGATGCAACTTTATATTCTCTTCCTAAACTCAAACCCTAGGTTTAATAAAATTTCCATATTATCACCCTAAAAGTTGAAAATTTTCACCCTAAGCATGTTACACATACTCACATCATCCTACTACGATTTTCATGAAAATAAATGGAAAGCATACAATTCCATATAAATATATACAATTTGGTATAACTTCCCGGAGTTCTTTCCACAAATCACACCACCATGCTGAAGAGCACACAAAACTCTACCAAAATCCCAAAACAAATCAAAGCTTGAAGTGGAGAAGGAGGGTTGATTGATACCTAGGATTTTGTAGCGCCCCGAATTCCTAATACTGGAACTCGGATCACAAGCCATAATATTACTTCAAATGAGTTATTAACACAGGAAAATCACAGGAAATTAAAAAATTTTATTACATCAAAATGTTATTACAATGTCCAATGATTACAACAATTACAATAAAATGATACATTATGAATATACAATAAAATTGGACAGTAAACTTCCACTTGGATTCTTTCCACATCTCAAGTCTTCCCGCGCTCTCCACGATTAGGTAGTCTTGCAAACTCACCAAACTGTGGCCTCTTCGGTGTATGCCCTGGCCTAAGTCTAATGCACATGATGCTCTCAATCTAATGCACGCCTGATTGGAGAGAAATGCATCTCATACTACACATTCCCCAACCAAACGACATTCTTCAATTGATGGAGTTCGATCCCCCGCTATGTAACCTACTCTTGTGCTCTCTCCTGTCTCTGATACTCTAGTGATGATGAGGTTGCAGTCGTCCTGTTTACTCCAGTCGCTACCGTGGTAGTGGTGTCCATTAACTCGAGTTTTACACACTATGCCCGGGGTTGCAGTCGTACGACTTACTCCATCATGACTAAACCCATAGTAGATTACGGTAATTCCACCTTCTCGGACCTCACCAAAAGATGATATACGGACACTAGAGCTCCTTGCCGAGGACATTATTTTAGAGCCCCCACAGGGTTCACTCACAGAGCAGCCTCTAAGTCCCAGCCTGCATTGATCGAACATAGGACCTGATTGATATTAGGGTTTCCCCAACTCTTTGTTACCCTCATCCTTATATTAGACTAGATTTTGTAGTCAAGACAACGCCACCACTCCAAACCTCCTCAAAGGTTGTTACGGTCATAAAGACACTCACACTGAAGATAATAGATCCCCCACAGAGTTCACTCACAGAGCAGTCTCTATGTCCCCTACTGCATTAAATGAACATAGGATTCGGCCAGGCATGAAGAGGCCACGCGTCCCCCTGACAGGTGAACACAACACCCGCTAGTGCTTGTACTTACATTCAACAGTGACTCGAACTAATCCTACAATACCACAAACCTATAGTTCTAGCGCTAACCCACTATAAAACAGGATTAAGAATGAGGTTAATTATATAATTACTAGCTTTTTACCTGATCATCTGAGTATCTGAATTCCAAAACTCTAATCAACCTCTAATCCCTTTTCATTATCTCATTATGAATTTTAGGCTTGTCTATGTCTAATTCATTTTAGTCAATACTCTTAGTTGGGCGATCTATCAACTTTCCATGCCCTAACTTATTAAGCAACTTTGTTTATTATGAACAACTAGTTAAGTTCTACATGTAGACTCTTTTATACTTGATTACCTTCTTCATTATTAGAACCTAACCCATCCAACAATAGGGCTCAACCTAGCCCTCAAATCTAGCCCAAGAGTTGGCCCGCCTCGGCCCACACTTGTCCCGAACAACCGATGATCCGACTCTGTCGATCGCCGCAACCACCATCTATGCTTGGAGTTAGATCGCAAACTCGGCCCGACCAAAACACGTTGCTCCCATTATCTACACGCTCCACGATCCTCGACAAGTGGTAGCATCAAACGCAACGATGGAAACCTTCCATGAAAGGCGAGCACATCGGCACACGAGTCGTCTCCTCCAACGTGTTTGATGCGACACGGGTCCTTACTCTACCCATCTAGATATACCAACATGACTTAATCCGAGAGTCTCCATACTCAACCAATGTGGCCTAAAATGGGTAAACTACCCTAGGAATAAATTCTACACCAGAATACTAAAAAAGAGCGCTAAAAAGCTCTAAAAATGGAAAATAACATTTCCAAATAGTAAGCATACAATTGATTTTCGTGCCAAAACGGGGTCGTTCCCGGTGCCATTTCATTGAAGAAACGCAATCAGGTGCTCCCCCTGCTTCTACTCAAAGTAGACAGCAAGAACAAGCACAAAATGAGCATGAATTTTATCCTAAAATGATCCACAACAACACATAATCACTTAACACAAATTCTACTTCAAAACAGTGAACAAGTATGTCTAGATTGTGGTTGTACAAAGCATATACGAGCTACTCACAACATAAAAATTATATTATTTAAGTCCTAACTCATTTCCACATCTACAACATGATTTATAACCGACAACAACAACTTAAAACTCAGATTCTGCAAGTTCAAACTCAATCTTATATGCATAGTGCAAACAGTGAGCTTTCAGAATCGGTGTGTTTCTGTCATCACTTACAAAATTCATTATAATTCGTGTACTTATCTAAATCATAAGTTCTTAGACATTACAGAAATTTCTATGTGTCTAATACAACTTTCTAGTTACATGCTTCTCCAGATTATATCGTTAAAGTGGTCAAATGTCTCATTGTTTAACATGCATGCAAAAATTTCAAAACAGAGCAACAACTAACCCTTGCTACCATAAAAATACTTTTAAAATATCAAATGATCTCCAAACTTCATGAAATTGGAAACATAGGTTCTTCATACATGGTAACAGAACATACTTAAATTTCAAGTGATTCTACTAAGTATTTTTCACGTTATGATTTCTTGAAAATTAATTAAAAACAGAACAGATCATCTTCCCTCTATCTTTTCTTTTCAGAATAGTCAATGGTTTTGGATTTTATAAAAATATAAAACGATATATAAAAGTTATAAATTTTTATATTCAAGCACTTGACACATATTAGAAGAACATATTCAAATTTCAGAAACAGATCTTATGTTGTTACAGAGTTATGAGCTTTGGAAATCATAGTCAGAACCTAAGCTCAATCTGTTTTCTGCACAGGTAATGTTCAAGTTTGTATTTAATTAAAATAGTAAATAAATTCCAAAAATTATGAAATTTGGAAGCAATGTGTCTAACATGCATGAGATTCTACGTTTAAAATTTTAACTTCAAACTCCAAGTAATTTTTGAGTTATAGCATTCAGACCTAACACACTTCTCTGTTTATCCTTTTTACTGGGTTTTTATTTAGTCTTCTATTAATAGAATTAGCATGCAACGAGTTTTATCACTTAATCACACACTTCATGATCATTCATACTGTCAAGATCACATAAACATTTCACAACATAATGTAACATCACAAAAGTTTTAGAGACACTCACCTTTCATTTGTAGATGAAAAGTACTCCGAGTTCCTTCTTGCTCCTAGTGCTTCTTTTTTTTTGCTCCTCCTTGGCTCCTCTTTGGCTCCTCAAATAGCAGCAATAAGAGTGGCACTAGAGGTGTCAGAATGTTTCTTTCTCATTTTTTCTCTCTTGAATGGTAGAAGAGAGTTTGAGGTTGAGTGAGTTAAATAAGATGAGAAGGAGAGAGATATTGAGTAAGGGGGGAGACCGGTGGATTCTTTTCGAGGGGATTGGGGGATTGGGGTGGTGGCTTGGAGTGTTGGAGTGAACAAGACCCCTAGGGTTCCCAAGTCCATCATGAAGCATATTTCAAATTCAAAGCAAAACTCCACCCAAACCCTAACTCTTTCTCTCCACTCCATGCTTGGCCGGCCATCGTCTGCATGCACATTTCAATTTTTTTTTAATTTTTTTTTTGTTTGGGTTCATGAAAGGTTACGCTACAAGTGTACAAGTCAAGTTAGGGTCAATTGAGTTCATTTGGGTCTAGTTTAGTCATATTGGGTTTAATTAGATGATTTAAATCACAACAATCTCACACACAATTTCAATCAAATAGAAATTGAAATACACACAAATAATGTCAATACAATTTGTACAACTCCGGTTCTATAATGGGAACTTTGTTGAGTTTAAAACATAACAAATAATGATATGTTTCAATACTTCACTACTAATCGGAATGCCTATAACGGCGGTTTTTTTGGTCTATGGCGGTGCTTATAAACGCCGCCATAGATGGTATCGGCGATAATAATAATGTCGCGCGTAACGCCGTTGTATCGAGCGTCGGGACAAACCATAGGTCTATCACGGAGCTTTTTTAGACCGCCGTTACAAGCTATAGGTCTATAATGACGCTTTTTAAAAGCACTGTTATAGACCTATGACTTGTAACGGCGGTATTAAAAAGCGCCTTTACAAGTCGTATGTCTATAACAGCGCTTTCAAAAAGCGCCGTTATAGACCTATACCTTATAACGGTGCGTTTTAAAACCGCCGTTACAAGTCGTAGGCCTATAATGGCGCTTTTTAAAAGTGCCGGTATAGGTCCAATTTTTTTTAAAAAGATAATTCGCCACGTTTGGTGGATCGATATGTATTCCGGCATCGGGTTTTTTCCCACTATTTTAAAAATAGGTCACAAATTCAAAATATCTGGAGTCATATCAAATTTGAAAGTTCAAATCTTAAAATCACTAATAGCATAATAAACAACTATATAATCATGGACCACAATAAACAATAATTACTTGTCTAAAAATGGCCATACGAAGAGTTAGAAATATACATGTTATACATCAATTTCTTTAACAAAACATAAATTCAGTTTCGACAAAACATAAAGACTATAGTCCAAATTAAACTAAACTATAGCAAAGTCTACTGCTGTGGCTCGGCATTGCTTTCAATCCCATTGATATTTCGCCCAGATGTATGTGCGTGACTAGAAGTCGATGGAATTCGCTGGCTCTGTATAATTCACAATAGTGTCATTTATTAGTTTATTCACTACACTAGTCACCACACCAGTCAAATGCAATAGTTAAATTTCATACTGATATTGTAAAATGTTGCTGAATACTTACAGTTCCATGTACTGGATTGTTAGAGTTGTTGTTTTGTTGGGAGATTAAAGAAGCAATCATATCTTTCAAGCCGTCAATCTCTCCCTGCATCTTGACTTGCATCTTGAACACGTCCGGATACGATGTACGACTGGAGGTAGATGCACAAGAACCAAATACCTGTGTCAAGGAGGTAGATCACAAAAAGCTTATAATAAAACTTGGAATTTCTAATACTTCATTTATAAAAGTTAGTGTCAAGGAAACTAGTATACTGATCAAACTAGTATACTGATCAGTATATACAGCTCAAAGAATGACAATTGAAAATTTTACCGCTCCTACCACTGATTATGTATCATCGACCACTCCTTACAATCTCAACCAAATGGCCATTTACATCATCATTCATATCATAAACAACCAAGTGATTTCCCATGCTCCATAGTCCATATTTCTGCACTCTAGTAAGATATATTCCTCACAAACACATATTTTTCTCTATCTTTTTTAAATCAGTTGAGTTTGTTCCTCTTTGGACTAATTTTATGTAACAATTCCAAAATTCCCCCCTTTCTTGCTAACTGAGCTTCTAAGGTTGTCCCAAGTCCCTACCTTGTCCAAACTTACTCTATATTATTACTCACACCAATTTAAAGAATTCACATTAGGTTGACAATTAATTATTAAAGAATGAGCAAAATTTTCTTGAACACCTGTTGCCCGTTAGCTGTGTTTTGTTTGGCTCCATGAGACACATGGTGAAACCACTAAGCATCATAAATTTGTCTGGTTATCCTATGCAGCAAAACCACTTCACCCGTAGCAAGTGGAAGCTGCAAAGATTGAGCATTTACTTAAGAGAAGTAAAACAAATAGCAGATTTATAACAAATTAAGCACCATATCCACACATACATGTGCGTAATAAACGAAAACATGTACACCCGTTACCATTGTCGAGCAGCTCAAATTTTCACAATCGACACACCCAATGTACTTTGCAGGCTCCTTCACATCTTTTCTTCTCTTTTTCACCTGGATAAAAAAAATAGAAATTATATGAGCAGGTTACAAGTATTAACCTTTTAACCGGATCCGCCATGCACAAACCAGGTTTGGGATACACATGGGTGTCTTAAATATAGACATAAACATAAAATATAAATTTATCAACTGATGCAACCCTCGCAACAACTTCAAAATTCTGGTATAGTGGCAGCTTGGCATGGACAATTTCACAATGATATTTGCATAGAAGAGGAAATTTTGTAAATTATAAATTGAATTACAAATGGAAGATAAAAAAGATTGACTGAATATGTAAAGTCATAATAGAACCTGATTTGTTAAGGATCAGACAAGTTATAGGATACAAGGCTATGAGGGTTATTTAGAATGAGAAAGATCCCAGCACATCAATACTTAAAGAATTTAATTGTAGAGAAAATGTCACAATAGAAAGTTGCTAAAATATTATGGTTTTTTTTGGTAATAAAAATATTATGTTATTGGACGGAGTAAGTAAGGTTACTAGGGAGCTAAATACGAATAAACGTTACAAGGACATTTGTGCCTCATATGCTTCCGAGCTTCAATCTACACTTCTTTCCACCTTAATATTTCTCAAGACTCCAGAATACTTCCCTTGTAAATGAGAAAACAAGACGGGTATCTCTTTTAGCATCATAGTCAGCGAGGATAACTTTGTAGTCCTTGAAATTAGCTGATATGATTATTATGTAACCTTAGATTAGAAAAAAAATTGAGCTTTGCTTCCATGGTTTAATTTGATAAGGAATTTTAACCTAGAGAAACTACAGTGAAGCACATACTAGAAAAAGGGAAGTAACAAAAATAACTCCAACTACCTCTTGATTTCTAATTTTCTATGTTAATCTACTGTCAGTATCTCAAACTTCTTAATGTTTGGACTGTAAAGATTGAATGCTTTGGGACAACCATTGCTTCATATGCTTAGAGAGCTAGTAGAGTATCACACCCATAAAGGAAATATAACACAAAGAAAGAAGAACATCTAAGAGAGATATAAGCAACTTTTAATCCGATACATTACTCAAGCAAGAAAAATATAAAGATTAAAGAATATAATAGTTACTAATATGTCTACAATGGAAAAACGATGATTTATAGATGGGGTTTCGTAACTCATATGTTACACTTGGGTAAAGATCCTCTCTAGCAAACTTTATAAGTTGAGAACTTCTATAAATTTATAAAATCATAAAATTTATAAGCTGAGAACTTCTATAAATTTGGGCCCTTACTCCAATAAAATTTATACTCGGAGAACTTATATAATCAGAGGGAGTGTTTGTGGCCTCTTCCCTTCATTCAAATCAAATCAGTTCCTCGTCAATATAAATTTGCACAGGATCCACCCTTTTTTACAACTTTGTAACAATGAAAATTTTTTATGGAAAAGTTTGACCAGGTCTTAACACCCAACTAATCACCATCAGTTAATGTAGAAATTAAGTACACACATTTTAGTGAGTAGGAAACTTTGGCCTTTTATTCGACAAAATTGATTGCACATGATCATCTCTTTACTGTTGTTAATACCACCAATCAAAGAATGAAAATGCTAAGATGAAAAGTTCACAGGACATTGAAAAACTAACCTGGAATCAATCACTTCAAGCAGTTTACTCTGATACTTGTTCCTAAGGACCTGGTGAAAATAATTAACAGATTGAGTGAATGCTTAAAAAATAATAGGAACAGCCTATAAAAGTGTCAATGAGATCGGCTTACATTGATTTTTGCAGTGGTTTTTGGGTCAAGGAAAGACTTCACCGTATTCCACAACAATCTGAAACCATTGCCTGCATTGATAATGAACATGCAGGCACAAAGTCTGCGGTGCAAAATGATTTCCATTGTCATTATAACTAGTATAATAATAATAATAATTTGCAGTTATATTGATTTCGTATAAGTATAGAACGAGGCAATACCTCAGGATAATTATCACCGTCAATCTTTTTACTACGGATAATAAGGTCCCTTGCTGCCTTGTTAAATTGTTTGACCCCCTGAATTTCATATATATAAGTTCATTAACAAATTATGGTATAGGCCAGACAAGCATAAAATAATTTAACAACCAAAAAGTTATGTGATTCTTTTTGTTTCTTTGGTCAATTTCAAATGTAAATTCACTTGTGAACCATATGACGTACCACTCCAAACACATCAATAATAGTTGTGCTTTGGTCAATGTGTTTCTTTGCTTGATAGAGCAAGCTGGGAACTTCCCTGCAAAAATCCTTTCGAACTCCCTCACATGGTACTTCATATATCGATCCATGTTTGTAATTTGCATCAATTTGGTGGAGTCAACTTGCCCAAGTTTTTCAAAGTATACAGGCCGTCCGTCCTTGTCAACCCCATGATGACATTGTGGGTAGTATTGTAAGACTTCATCAATTTCTTTGAACTCAAAGTCCTATAAGAACAGTTAGGAAAGAAAGAGAAAGAAAAAAAAAATGTAAGACGACTGTAACACAAATAAAATTATACAACTAGGTATTACCTCTAAGATAGTATCGGCACCAAATTCTTTCCTCCAATTGATCATATCAGTCCACATTTGCTTTGTTTTTTCAATGTCAAATTTTCTGGCCTTCAAAAATCTGTAAGACAGAAACTTATTAAATATCATTTGGCAGCATACGTATGGGAACATAATGACAAGCCTCTTTTCTTTACACTACTCGATATTGTGATGTTTACCACTTTCACAAAGCATTGTAATTCAGGATGGTTAAATTGTGGTGGATAAAAACTGACCTTAGCATTGTTTGGTAGTCATCATGTTTAGATGGGAGCAACTCTTCTAGAATAAGGGTTTGGCGGAAGGCATCAACAACCTGCATTTCCTCAGCATCACGATCATACTTAATGGAGAGAGACATGATCTTGCTGCTTCTCCTACCCCTTTTATTCATAGAGTTTCTAAATTTAGCGGAGGCACTAGCCACCTTCTTCTTCAGAGATTCAATCCTCAACTTCCTCTCTTCCTCAGTTTCAATATCATTGGAACCTTCATGACCTGAAAAGCAATAAGGCAAAAGAAAAAAACTATGAGATATTTAAAGGGAACCACTAGCGTAAGTTACAACTATCAGTGCTGGCTGATACTCAGAAATAATTGACAGATCAAGAGACAACCATTCTAAGGGCGGCAGGGAGTGGAAGGGCAGCACGAGCGGCGCGATGTACGGAGTGGAAGGGCGGCACGAGCAGCGATGGACGGAGTGGAAGGGCGACATGAGCGGTGATGGATGAAGTGGAAGGACGGAGATTCAAGAGGAGAGGGGGTGAGAGGCGAATTGCAAGTGGCCAGAGAAAGAGAGAGAGAGAGATTTGGGAGGCTATTAGGGTTTATAGAATTGGGGGAAAACCAAAGTGTGGGCGGGACGGGAAAATATTAGCACGTGCAGAACACGTTGCAACGAAATAGTAAAAAAAAACAGTTCAATGCCGGCGGTGCATGTATAAGCACCGTTATAGAGTAATCTATGCCGGCAGTTAATGTACAAGTGTCGTTATATATCATATATCTAATGGCGTTTTATACAAGCGCCGTCATAGAAATTCGATATTAACAAAAAAATAATAACAACGATCTATCCCGGTGTTTGGGTGTACATGCTGGGATAGATATGCCGTTATAGCCGTTATGATTAGTAGTGCTTACTCAATTAAAATTGAGAAAATTTCATTAATACGTGCAACTCGTAATCGTGCACAGATTAAAATATAAAAAAAAATACTATTTTTCGGGGTCTTACAGGTTTGGGTAAATGGGTTTCGGCCGGAGGGGGGGGGGGGGGGGGGGGTCGGCCAGGAAATTAAGAATGGAAAGAGGAAGAAAATGAGAGTGGAAAAATTTTAAATATGAGAAATTTAAATAGTGAAGGGGTTAGGGTTACGGGCTAAAGCCCAAATTTAAATAGATGGTAAATTCTACGGTTATTTTTAACCCCAAACTCCTAAATTTCTAAGTTCTTGCTAGGACTAAGCAACTCCTTCGAATTATCAATTATCCAACACTCTATTATGCACGTGTGCACAAGGAAAAATATCGGGTTAAATCAGAATCGTCTCCTCTGAGAAAACTCACCTCAAAATCTCCATATTTCAAATTTTCCCGTTTAACCCCGAACATCCAATAAATTATTGTAAAATAAAATAAAACCAATTAATATAAGAAAATTTACCCAAAATCGTAAATAAAAATAATATAAATCAAATATTTAAGGATTTTTAAAAAGATAGGTGTTACAATAGGTCTGAGGGCAAGCTCTTATCGTACTCCTCATTATAGGGTTCAATCCCTCATTATGAATTCCTACTAAGATAACTAATATAAGGGTTAGATATCTTGTGAGTATCTAGACCGCACCGATAATTCTTGAGAATCATTCTCCCACCGCAAGTGATTTTGGACATCCTCCCTCACACCCTGAGAATTCTTGGAACGAGACCCACACCGCAAGCCATCTGATACCTCATCACATAAATACCACATGACCGTCTCTTCGATTCTGATAATTCTAAAGAAATATCTCCCACCTCAAGCGATTTTGGACATCATGCCCATGCCCCAATATTTTTGAAGATAATCTCCCAGCACGAATCAAATGAGGCCCTCATACTCATGTTAGCCCATACTTCATCACATTTCCCACTGGTGCCTGTTCCTAGGTACAATTATGATTATCACTGCCTAAAGCCAGCTTACCCTACTGGACTTAAATCAACACACACCACACTGGCTACTTGCCGGTCTCTATGAGCCTCGCTCAGCTTCTAGATTCCAACATCTCAAACCGAGATCATATGGGTTATCTTAACCTCAAATACACAATTTCTCATTCATAATTCATTCGATTTGTACATACATTCATCTTGAATTGTCAATTTCAAAATATAACTTCTCATTTCCTTATAACAAATCTCAAGAATGTATTTCAACTTGATAAACTCCTTACATATGCCATTCGATTATTCTCCCAAATTCATTCATTATTTATCTCTTAGTTTGTCATATATGTCACGCTCCGCTTCCCAAAAATACGGAATTCAAGCACATGTCGTTGGCCCAGCGAATGACTTGCATCATCCATAAACTGTTTACCTATTCAACTCAATAATATAATCAATACAAGATAATTGCGCATGCAATAAGATCAACCACGCGAACAATAATACTTGGAATAAAACAATATTTGATAACCAAATATGATAATCCAACATCTGAAAATAAATAACAATATCTGGGTCATAAGCCCAATACAATAACAAATCCAAACACAATAATAATATGTTTCAATACAATAAGTCCAATGAAATATTAATCAACTAGAAATCAATAAATCTTTAGAAAGCTTGTTCTCCAATTTCAGCAGGTAATTCTCCATCAACACCTGTGAACACTTTATCTAAGAAGAGGAGAAAAATTATCTTTAGAGCATGTCGTGGAAAGCAAGTAGAGAAAACAAAGAACAATGGAATAACAATATAGCAATGAATTAAATGAATCAATAGGAATCAATAACATTGGACGATAGCAAATATCAATATCAATGATAATCAATGCAATGGTTATAAACAATGATTCAATATTCGATAACAATGTTCAATGGTCGATGTCAATAACACTTAGGCAATATTCGATATTAGTAGAAATAATGATGTAGAATATGAATTTTCAATGTAGTGTCAATTCTTAAGTCTATTAATCATTTTAATGCTAACTAATGCACATACTACTGCATCTCATTCTGCAGGTTCAATGCATACAATCAATTCCGTTTAGACTCTAGTGGTAGACTCTATAGCTTATGTACTCGGGAAACCATATAAACCATTCTCTTCAGTATTTAGTTATTCAGTTATTCAGTCATTCAGTTATTCAGTATCAATGTCCACGGAATAATAATATGCAGTTATCGAGTTATTCAGTCATTGAGTAATTGTAGGGAAACCACGAGCTCCCTTTTGAGTACAGTCTACTATATTGTCCACTACTAGGTCACCCTTAAACTCTGGCTTGTTAATTATTTTATCGATGCAACAATACAATATGCAATCTAAAGATATTAGATGAATGATAGTAACAATAGAGAAACAATAAGATGATAACTTAGATATGACACTTAGAATGATGACAATAGGACACTCGGATCATGCAATACATCATATAGACTTCAATTCATACAATACATTGATATAGAAGTAATTAATTTAACAAAATCTGGAAAGTAAAATTCTTGATAGCAAGAGTTCCCTATACTAAAATGTAATTTTCCGTTGTTACAGAAATCGAAAACTAAATCCGTCAGAAGTTCTGGAAACTGGACTTTCCAACGATTCCAATGCATATTTAAAGTACAAAATTTGATAAAAGTAGCTAGGTCAAAAATATCATTCTTTACAGATTTCATGTTCAGACTAAAATTTGACATCAAGTTGTTATATTTTTAGAATCAGCGAAAACTCGATAATAAATTCATTAAAAATATTTATTAGGCTCCTAAACATGTTAACTAACATTCTATAAATTATTGGAGCAATATTTTAATATTTAATCAACCTTTTAATAGATTGAACATGGAAACATACATGATTCTGAAATTCCGGAATTAAAACACAGCAGTAGTAAATCAGTCATAACTTTTGCAATACAATTCAGAATTCAGCGATTCAAGATGTTCTGGAAACTAGAGACATAGGGCTACAACTATTATTTAGAAAGTTATTTATTTTGAGATCAAATGTTGGGTCAAAACGACAGGAAAAATTCAGACAGCAAGCAACATACAGGGTTTTCGATATTTTTTGATGAAATAAAGTGATTAAACATGATGGGTATCAATTCTTTAGTCAATAAATCTTACAATCAGCATAATGGGTGTAATAGCATGATAATTACAAATTAAAAGTCACACATATACTATTTTAACAACAATCAAACATCAATCGATCATTCAAACATACAACCTAGCATTTATTTCTACGATAGATTATTTGTGTAGCGATTATATGAATAACCCTATTATCAATTCTACATGAATGCATGAAAGATTAAATTTTTGGAGTCTATAGAGGCATGAAGTCTAGGATATTTGCATTAGCTCGTGTAAACCCTCAATATACTCAACGATAAGAGAAGAACAATATACGATACGATGAACAAAAGGAACTACTTGTAAGAATTTCATTAAAAACTTGAATTTGATACAAGATTCAATTCAAGAGGAAAGTGACTTGTCTTATGGACGATTAGTGCGAATACCCAAGAATAATGGGATGAGAATACCGAAGCAAGGAACCCACAAAGAATTAGGTGCACAATACGTGCACAAAGAAACCAAACTAAAAAACACGTGCAACTTATGTGCATGTAAAATAGGTGCAATACATGTGCACGAGAGATAGAAGTAGTAAAGGCAAGGGCAGCAACAGATTACAACAGCAAAAAGCCAAAATGAATCCTCAACAGCAAACAGTAGTGGCGGATCACAATAAACAACAATCAGCAGTAACTATACGTGTGAAGCACGTGCAAGGGTCCAACCGCAAACAGTGATGGCAAAACACAGCAATAGAGGTTGCAAGGCTTGGCTCGACTTCTACGGTGGACGGTGGTTGCACGGCGATGACAGGAGCGACTACAGTGGACGATGGGGAGTCACCGGTAGTGGTTACGGCAACACTGGGGGGACATGGGTGCACTACGATGAATGTGGTGAAGCTCTGTTTTGTTTCGAAACAAAGGAAGAGAGAGGGACGATGTCGAAGCCATGGCAAGGTGGCTAGGGCAGTCGGTGGGGTGATGGAGATGTTAGGTTCGATGACGGCAGCAATGGTGGGTGATGTGGGGACAGGGAGAAGTTGATGGGGCGAGGATGGGTTCTCAAGGTGGTGGGTTCTCGGCGCAGGTGGAAGAGGACAGGGCGACGACGAGTAGGAGGGCGATGGGGATGATCAGGACGAGGATGATGATGAAGGTGAGAGGTTGATGGTGAAGAGAGAGAAAGCGGGATGGGGAAGAAAGAGGGACATGAAGCGGGGTTAGGGTAGGGTAGGGCTACATAGTGCTGGGGGGGGGGGGGGGGGGGGTTGGCGGCTGCAATATTGGAGGCTAGGGTTATGGGATGGAGTAGGGTTTAATTAGAATAATAGTATATATAGGGTATTGGAATGTTGGATTTTTGGGTATTGGGTTAGAATCCAATAAAAGATGGACTTGAGGGTTTTGGGTTCAAATTCAGTAGGGAATAAAAGAATAAATAAATAAAATAGGACTATTGAGTATAAAATATACACACATATATATATATATATATATATATATATATATATATATATATATATATATATATATATATATATATATATATATATATATATATATATACATTAAATCTACTAGTGAAGTACACATAAAATGGAGTATGTTCGGGCTGTACAAAAATAATAATGATAAGAATAATGATAGTAAAAAAAATAATAATAATGGTAAAAAAACATTAATAACAATAATAATAATAGTAGTAATATTAATAATACTGATAATAATAATAGTAATAGTAATAACAATATGACAGAACTATTCTAAGGAGGGAGTACTGTAATATTCCGGACGGATATTACATTGTAAATTATTACTTTATTATTATTTTATTTTTATTTTGTTTTAATTCCAGAATTGAAGTATTTTGGTGATTTTCACCCGGGTTGTTCATAAACATTATCTGTACACATATACCAGGCTGTGTACATCCGTAGTGTATCAAATTGGTACCGTGATCTTCCGAATTGATAATAAAATTTATTTTATTATTATTTTCAAAATTAAATTATTTTTATATGGTTTATGCTAATATTTTCGGTATATGCATATATATATATATACGTACCTTTGTATTGTACCAAATTAGTATATTGTACAAATTATGTAAGTGTGTATTTTTGGACAAAATACTTCTCTTGCATGACAAATGGCTAAGTTGGATTAACCTAGGGTTAAGTGTGCATGAAAGAATTAAGGAGACTTCTTCTAGAAACTTGCACCATGCTTCCACCTCACCAATACACCATACCTCCACCTCATCCTCACACCTTACCTCCACCTCACCACCTCTTGAGTATGGCGGGCCTCCTCCACCCCTAGGGGGTTTTGTGCAAATGGTGAGTGCAAATTTGCACTTCCCCCCTTCTCCTCCACCTATAAATACCCCCTCCCACTTCACACATTGTCTCTTTTTACAAAGACAAAAAGAAAGAAAGGAAAAGAAAGATAGAACAACCTTTAACTTGAGAGTTTTATTTGTAGGTTTTCTTAGGAATTCCTAGAAGCTAAGAGGATGGAGAAGGGTGCAAGCTAGTTCTTCCTACCTTGTGTAAAAGGTGGGGGCTTCTCCATTTTGCTTTTGTTTGTTGAGTTTGTTGTTTATGGTTCCTCCTTTTTCTTATTTTCTTGGTTTGATTTCTTTTGTTCTTTTAGGTTGTTTGTTCTTTGTGGTGATGTTTTGTGTGTTGTTGTTTCTTGTTGTGTATGTTGTATGTTGAACAATTGGAATCGCATTATGTATGGATAACGGAAATAACCTCATAAAAGGGAAAGGATGATAGAACTTATGAAACACATAAAGATGAAGTCTTTATTAGTGGTTATTGTTATTTTTGGACTAGATGAGCATAAGCATACGTGGTTTGTGTATACACCCACTTTGGGTTGTAGGACTTGATATTGGAATACATAATCATATGGACTTGTATACATACCCATTTGGGGTTGTAGGACATACAACTTGAACTACTTGGACTAAGAATATCCATATGAATGGTTGAACCCAAGTTGGGGATTCTTTATTTTAATTTTCTTGTTCCCTTTTATTAATCATATGTGTGTAAAAAGAACCCAACTTGGATGCTAATTCTAGTGTAGTACGATAAAGAAACTAATTAAGGTTATTAGTTGTAGAATGTTAAAAAGATCCCTCTTTCATGTTGACTAATTAGTATAGTTCATGTTGTAGGTTGATGCTTAAGTAAGTAATAAAAGGACCATGACTAAAATAGTAGTAGACATTCATGCTTAAGTAGTGGTAGATGTTTATATATAAGTAAGGGTTATGTTGAAGTAGTAAATAGACATTCTTGTTTTAAAGTGTAGTAGACAATCATGCTTAAATTGTAGTAGATACCCATGGTTAGATTGTTGTAGGAAGTCCATATTTTTAATGCCTACCATGTTGTAGGAAAGCTATGTTTATGTTGTCTACCATGTTGTAGGAGAGCTAAGCTTACATTGACTACCATGTAGTAAGAACCCATGTCTATGTTGTATTCATGCTAGAATTGTTATAGGTTGATGTTTATGTTATGCACCATGTTTAGATTGTTGCAACATTAAGACTTGCTTCCATAAAGAGAAGTAGTCCTTATAATAGCTAGAAAAGACTCATGCTTGAGTTTATCCATGCTTAAGGTAGTAATAGATATCCATGCTTAACCATAGTAAGCATTCATGTTAAGTTGTAACAACATCCATGCTTAAGCATTAATAAAGATCCATGCTTAGTAGTGGGTATCCATGCTTAAAGTGTAGTAGATAATCATGCTTGGATTGTAGTAGATACCTTTGCTAATTTATTGTAGGAACTCATGCTATGTTGTATAGATCATGCTTACCTTGTTGTAGGATAAATTATAGTATCCATGCTTAGGTTAAAGTAAGTATCCATGTTTAGGTGTACTAATTATCCATGCTTAATTGTAGTAATTTCTATGTTTATGTTCTATCCATACTAGATTGTGTAGGTTGGATATAGTAAAGAAACTCCTCATGCTAGATTGTAGTAGTAGATGTTCTACTTAAATTGTTTCCATGTTTAGATTGTTGTAAATCAACATACCATGCTAAGATTGTTGTAGGATTAATGTTTAATCACCTATCATGCTTAGATTGTTGTAGGAAAGTATAACCTATGCTTAGGTTGTTGCAGGAAAACTACATACCATGTTAGATTATTGTAAGATTCATACTCATGCTTTCTACCATGCTTAAGTAGTTGTAGGAAAAGATACATGCTTAAGTAGTAGAAGATATTCATGCTTAGTTGTAGTAGTTTCCCCATGTTTAAATAAGTATATATCCATGCTTAGGAATGTGTAGGATTGATGTTTAAATTCCCTACCATTCCTAAGATTGTTGTAGGAATACTTAAGTAGTATACCATGTTTAGAATATTGTAGGTTCTTACTTGAAATGTATACCATGCTTAGGTTGATACTTACGTAGTATACCATGTTTAGAATGCTGTAGATTCATGCTAAGTATACATCCATGCTTAGATTGTTGTAGATTAACGTTGAAGTTGAATACCATGCTTAGGGAAGTTGTAGATTCATGCTAAGTATATATCCATGCTAAGATTGTTGTAGAATGATGTTTAAGGTGGTATACGATGCTAATTGTTGTAGGTTAAAGTAGTAAAGAAAAATCATGCTTTGACTACCATGCTAAATTATTAGTACTCATGCAAAGTTGTAGCAAATAACCATGCTTAAAGTAGTAGGGGATATCCATGCTTAAATCTAGTAGCTATTTATACTTTAACTTATAGTAGCTTTCTACTTAAGTTGTATCCATGCATTGTAGTTGTAGTGTTTAGCAAAGAAACTATTCATGTTGTAGTTATAGTATTAACTATCACATTGTCGTTGTAGTGTTTAGCAAAGAAACTTTCAGGTGGTAGTTGTAGTGTTAATGAAGAACCTTCATGTTGTAGTTGTAGTATTAACTATCACGTTGTAGTTATAGTGTTGGTAAGAAACTATCAAGTTATAGTAAATTGTGTTAGTAAAGAACTAGCGTGTTGTGGTTGCAGCGTTAGTGAAGAACCACCATGTTATAATTGCAATATTGTGTTGTGAAGTAGTTCTAGTTAATCCCTAGAAGGAATCCCATGTTTGAGATTACATCGGTAGAGCCATGCATGCTTGAATGGGGTATTGTAGCATTCTAGTTAAAAGAACCATGCTTGAATTGTATAGGGTAGTGAAGGATTAAAAAGGAACCATGAACCCATGCATCTATCTCCTAGGTGATTCTAGCTCAACCTTGAGAGAGAACCCAAGAATCTAGTTGCATGTAGTTCTAGTTCGCTTTTGGAAAAGAAACCATGGATTCTAGTTGTGTGAGATTCTAATTGAAATTGGACCATATCATGTGAACGTTCCTCACCTTCATGGGTAGTAGGGGTTGGGAAGGTCACTAGGCATTGTTAGCTCGATAAAAGTTGTATGTCGCTTCCGGACTTCTCATTAGTAGAGTGCCTACTTTAGACTGTTAGTAAATTCTTCTATTGCTTCTAATTATAGAAGTTCAAGTTTGCAAGTATGCACGTGTGGTTGCTTCTAGGTTTGATTACCTGTATGGTTGTTTTTGCATATGGTTGTGCTCGTACGTGGCTCGACTGGCCCGTATGTAGCTGTGGGTCTCATACGCAGCTTATTTGGCTCGTATGTATGTTGTCTCATACGCAGCTCGACTGACCCGTATGTAGCTGTTGGTCTCATACATGACTTATTTGGCTGGTATGTATGTTGTTGTCTCATACATAGCCACCTGGCTCGTAGGTAGTTGTTGGTTTCATACGTAGCTTGTTGGCTCGTATGTATTCGGTTTACTCGTATATAGCTTATTAGCTAGTACATAACTTTGTTATGCTCGTCTAGGATGATATTATTACCCTAGGGGCTATCGACCATCAAGACATATATTTTCTTACTCCTAAGGGACTGTGGTCGAGTCACTCCTTGTGTACCGTTGGATCTTAACCGGTGTAGGTTGATCGCGGACCGGAGTATAGACAGAATCCAAGTTCAGGGTAGTGGCATGCAGGTACGTTCGTATTGCCGGGGTCTTGGATCGATAGGCCACAAATCAGATCCTTAGGGATTCTGGTAAGTCTAGGATGAGCAGCCCAGTAGAGTTGTCTTGTGAAGTCTAAACTTAAGACTCAGCATGTTGTGTAAGTTCTGTGGTCACCCCTCTGTTTGTTAGGGTTAGTGACATTATTAAGGTAGTAACTTATGGCTTTATTACTTAACCTTTACTTTTCGCTGAAGGGAAGGAGTTGGTGTTAAGGGTGATTCTTTATGATCCGACCTGTCCTATAGGCCTGCATTAGGCGGTGTTATTGTGTTGTACCCTTCTTGTCAAAGGGATACGGTCTGTGGCTTCTCACGAGTTGGGAGCATGGGATCCGTATCTCACTGTTAATTTCTGAAGTGCCTTGATAAGTGGGAGCGATTCCTGTCGGAGCTAGGGGGATGGACCCCCCCGGAACTCCGTCTTAGCTTGTATCTAAGGGCGAGGGGCCATAGACTACGGTCTGGCTAGAGGGCGGCTGGGAGGCTTCGAGCTAACCTGATTTCGCGGAAACTCCAAAGATTCATCAGATATTTGAGGAAGGTCTGGTATGCCTGGCGGAACTAGACCGTTGTAGGGCCACCTCCTCAGTCATGTCTAATCTTCAGAAACAAGTCGAGTACAAGAGTAGAACTCATAGCACGGGTTCAAATTCCTATAATGAAGAGACGACTTGAGATGGGCGCATGTAGTATGGGCTGCATATTGCTTCGGAGATTTGCTGGCATTAGAATAGGAGCATCCTAGCTTTAGTCAACATTGCATTAGATTCTAGTCATAGCACTCACGAACACTTAAACTACATCGACACAATTGCCATGTTGTATGTTGTTTTGGGAGATTCGCTGCTAAGTTAACAGCCTTAAAGCATCAGTGAATACTGACGTCCCCACTTCAATAGGTACTGGATCGCAGAAGTACAGGTGCAAGATTCAGGAGGACTCAAGGCAAGAAAGCGAGGAGTCGATGTCATTTAAGTTCCGCTGCAATATTTATGTTGATTATCTACTAGTTGAAAAGTAACCAAGTGGGAATTACTAAGTATTGTTCTTTATTCATTATACACTGATGTAATTTGTTTGAAGTTGTAATACTTGGGATTGTAAAGGTATTATTATAACACTGTTGTAATGGATTGCAGTTGTATAATATTCAGACTTGTAATACATTTTGTGTTAAATAAAAAGTTTTAAATTTCCCTGTTTTTCTGTGGATTGTGACTAATTAAAGAAAAGATTCTGGCTTATGTCACGATTTTCCAGTTACTGGAAATCGGGGCGTTACATACTTGTTTGTTTGACATTAATAATAAATAACCAAGCTGGGGTTTAAGCGACAGATCTAACAGTGGATAATTCAAAAACGTGTACTCGGAAGGGGATCCACTGATCCTACGTGATTACTTGAGACATAATACTTGACACGTGATTACTTGGTACCTGCATGCAAGACACGATACTTGCCACTTGCACAACTTGATACGTGATTACATGATACATGATACATGGAGCTTAGAGCTCGATTACTTGACTTGTCCCCGAGTATACTGCCCTCTATGGTCCACTATGAAATCTAAAGCAAAACTGTTTGTTGTAGCAACCATGTAAGGTGGGCTGCATGAAGTGCTACTTAGATAGTAATCACTACATGACTTGAACATGATACTTGAACCTGATACTTGAATATGATACATGCTTGCTTGATACTTGACTACATGATACTTGAGATTTGAAACTTAATACTTGATACATGATTACATGATACTTGACACCTGATGTATGTTTACCTAATACTTGATTTCTTGACACTTGATTCATGCCATTTACACTTGATCACTTTACCATGCTAGTTGTTTATGTTGACATCATACTTATACAATGTTGCTAGTTAGTTTCGCCATGCATTTGTATCCTACATTATAAGTGGCCCGTAACTTACAATTGACGGGTACTTGTTTTTCTCTTTTCCTCTTTCCTGCATTCGTTGAATTGCAGACTTTGAAGAACAGGTTCCAGATGGTATCAGAGACATGAAGTATTAGTGCTGGATTTTATTATTATTATTATTTGTAGCTTGCTTGAACAATATTGTATTTTGAGACTTGGATTTATTCTTGTATTTGGGCGATGTGACCCAAGACATTTGTTTTATTCAGATCATAATTATTTGAGATTATGTATTTGGTTTCAAGTATTCCTGTTGGTATTTTGGCTCAGTATGTGCATGTGGTTGATTATTTTACTTCCGACTCTGATGATTCTTGAGAATGTTGCAAAAATTTCTTGAACAGCTTATGGATGATGAAAATCATTCGCTGGGCTTTTGTTGTGTATCTGTATTCTGTATTCTTTTTGAGAAGCGGGGCGTAATAGGGTTTTCAATGGTATCAGAGCACCAGGTTTGGCTAATGTATTAGTTGCCTAATATATTAGACAAGCTTGGCTCGAACTGGAATCTGCGCAACATTTCACCAACCATGCATGCATGAATGAATCAAATATTATTAACAGTGATCTGGTTGCTAACTATTTTTGGTTTTGTGCAGACTATGGCTCGTAGAAGTTCTACTTCTCAGTCGCAGGGTGACCCGATTGAGGCTGTCACTGCGGTGCTTGAGCGCTTGATTAATCAGCAGCAGAAACATAGTGATTTGGTAATGGCTGCTTTGGAAGTCGCTCAAGTTACTCCTCCTATTGCGCCTCGGCAGGATGTTCTTCCTCCCCATCCGGGAACAGTCACAGACTTTATGAGGCTGCATCCCGACAGGTTTTCAGGCACTGAGACGCCTTTGGAGGCTGAACAGTGGTTGATTCGGACAGAGCAACTGCTTTTGGCAGCTAGAGTTGTATATGCAGATCGTGTGGATGTGGTTACCATCCAGTTGGTGGACTTGGCTCATATCTGGTTGAGGTCCGAGTCCGAAAGGCTCAAAAGACTGATCACTTGGGCCACTTTCACTTGAAGCTTCTTGAAGAAGTTCTTTCCTAGCAGCACCAGAGTTGATATGGAGCAACAATTCTTAGCCCTGAAGCATGTTGGCATTATTTCTAGTAATGAAATTTTGTTACATATTGTTCATGCAATATTGTAACATAAGACTTTCTTGAAACAGGGACTCCAGGTCTGTGGACGAGTATGCAGCCGAATTTACGAGACTTAGCCGCTTCGCAGCCGTTCTTGTGGCGAATGAAAAGGATAGGGCTCGTAGGTTTATTTTGGGGCTTGAGCGAGACATCAAGGTGCAGCTTGTCTCTCTTCGATTGCATACCTATGCTGAGGCTCTTGAGGCAGCTAGGGCCCAGGAGCAGGCTCGTGGTGGATTGGCTTCTTCTCAGTGGACTGTTCCGCATTCAGTTGCTAGGTCTTCTGGTAGGCCTATTCGGAGACCTGTTCCAGCCCCTCCAATCAGGGCAGCTCCTTACTCTTCTGCGGGTCCTCCGAGAGTTGGTTTCTGTAACTTTTGCCGTATTCCAGGGCATGAGCACAAGGATTGCCGACGTGCCAATCGTAGCTATTTTGGATGTGGTGCTGCTGATCATTCGGTGCGGGACTGCCCGCGATTGGCTCCTCCAGCCAGGGGTCCTGTTTAGCCAGTTGCCACAACTCATAGTCCAGAGGACCGATGTTCCAAGGAGAGGTCAGTCTTTCAACCTGACTGCTGCCGATGCTGAGTCAGCTGAGGGTGTGGTTACAGGTGTTGTGCTTGTGTGCTCTTTCCCTGCTCATGTTCTGTTTAATTCTGAGGTAACCCATTCTTTTGTTTCCTCTAGATTTGTCGCTCGCCATCAGTTGGAGTGCAGCAACATGTCAGAGGCTTGGAACATTGTGACAGGTGGTAGAGTTGTCATTTGTTCCCGGGAGTGCAGGCAGTGTCCTGTGATTATTGCTAGCACAGAGTTCAAGGCCAATCTAATTGTTATTGGGAATATGGGGTTCGACGTTTTGCTTGGTATGGATTGGTTAGGTGAAATCCATGCCATTATTGATTGTCGTGCCAAGAAAGTTATGTTCCAGATTTCGGATCGCACAGAATTTGAGTTCCATGCCGGGGAGTCTTCCCTTGGCCGAGCCTGCAAATGATCAGGAGATTTGTGCGATGGAGTTGCATTCAGGATGTGAGGCCGTGTCTCTAATAGTTCGGGATTTCTTGGATGTTTTTCCAGATGAGTTGCCTAGCTTACCCCCTGATAGGAAAGTGGAATTCGATATTGATGTTTAGCCTGGAACAGCGCCGATATCGAAGAGTCCCTACATGATGGCACCGGTTGAGATAACAGAGCTTAAGGTGTAGATGCAGCAGTTGCTTGATTTGGGTTTCATCAGACCTAGTGTTTCGCCTTGGGATGCTCCGGTTCTTTTTGTTGACAAGAAGGATGGTGGTCGTCGACTGTGCATGGATTACCGAGAACTGAACAGAGTTACTGTAAAGAATCGGTATCCGTTGCTCAGGATCGATGATTTATTTGATCATTTGAGTGGGGCTGTTATTTTCTCAAAGTTGGATCTTTGCTCTGGGTATCACCAAGTCAAGGTGAAGGCTGTAGACATACAGAAGACTGCTTTCAGGACTAGATATGGGCACTATGAGTATCTTGTGATGCCGTTCGGAGTTACGAACGCGCCGGCTGTATTCATGAGTCTTATGAACCGGGTCTTCTCTCAGTTCTTGGATAGATTCGTGGTGGTCTTCATTGATGATATTTTGGTGTATTCTCGGAATTGGGAAGATCATGCTGAGCATCTTAGAGTGGTTCTGCAGATTTTGAGAGAGAATCAGCTCTATGGGAAACTCAGCAAGTGTGAGTTTTGACACGACAGGATTTCTTTCTTGGGGCACATTATCTCAGGCGATGGTATTTTTGTGGATCCTGCCAAGGTTGAGGCTGTGAAGGATTGGCTTATTCCCATGTCAGTTTCAGAAGTGAGGAGTTTTCTCGGTTTGGCGGGCTATTATCGAAAGTTCGTCCAAGATTTTTCAAAGATAGCAGGATCGTTGACTAAATTGACTGAGAAGGATCAGAAGTTTTGTTGGTCTGATAAGTGTGATGGAGCTTTTTTTGAGTTGAAGAACAGATTGACATCAGCGCCTGTGTTGACTATTCCCAATGGTTCAGGCGGATTTGTAATTCACTGTGATGCTTCTAGTAAGGGTCTTGGAGCAGTTTTGATGTAGAAGGGCCGAGTTGTTGCGTATGCATCGAGGCAGTTGAGGCCACATGCGAAGAACTATCCGACTCATGACTTGGAGTTAGCGGCAGTGATTTTTGCTTTGAAGTTGTGGAGACATTATTTACTTGGGGACCGAGAGGAGATCTTTGCAGACCACAAAAGTCTCAAGTACGTCTTCACCCAGAAGGAGTTAAGTATGAGGCAAAGACGTTGGTTGGAACTTTTGGCCGATTAGACATCAGTTTGCAATACCATCCTGGTAAAGTAAACTTGGTGCCAGATGCTTTGAGTAGGAGACCGAAAGTTATGTTCTTGACTCTGCAGAGGGATCTGATTAAGCAGATGAGGAGGTTAGAGTTGGAAGTTTTGTTGCCGAGTTCTGATCGGAGTTGTTTGGTGCCTCAGCTGCAGTCGTCTCTTGTTGATCAGATTAAAGGGACACAACTGGTGATGCACAGTTGTAGAGATTTCGATCTGAGGTTGAGTCTGGGTCCAGGATGGACATGGTTATTCATTCGGATGGATCGTTTCGTTTTGGGTCCAAATTATGTGTCTCTGAAGGTGAGGTTCATCAAAGGTTGCTTGAGGAAGCCCATCAGTCTTCGTATTCTATCCATCCTGGCGGTACTAAGATGTACCGAGATTTGAAGCTTCATTTCTTGTGGCAGGGTATGAAAAGGGCTGTGGCTCAGTTTGTTGCTCAATGTTTGATCTGCCAGCAGGTTAAGGCAGAGTATCAGAGAACCACTGAACTTCTTCATCCGCTTCCTATTTCAGAGTGGAAGTGGGAACATATCACTATGGATTTTGTGACCGCCTTGCCGAGGAGTCCTAAGGGGTCAAAATGCCATTTGGGTGATTGTCGACCGTTTGACGAAGAGTGCTCACTTCATTCCTATTCGTGTCGGGCAGTCTACTGAGAGACTAGCTGAGAGGTATATGCAAGAGATTGCTAGACTTCATGGGTTCCAATCAGTATTGTATCCGACAGGGATACGAGATTCAGATCTCAGTTCTGGGAGAGTCTTCAGAACAGTTTGGGGAGTAAATTAAAGTACAATACAACTTTTCATCCCCAGACTGATGGACAGTCAGAGCGGACTATTCAGATTCTTGAAGACATGTTGAGGTCCTGTATGCTACAGTTTGGTGGGTCTTGGGAGGACCATTTGCATCTCGTAAAGTTCTCGTACAATAACAGCTTTCAAGCCAGTATTAAAGCAGCTCTGTTCGAGGCACTCTATGGGCGGAAGTACATATCACCAGTGTGCTGGGATGACATTGGTGAGAGGAAGTTGTTGGGTCTGGAGGTGATCACCGAGACAGTTGATGTTGTGGTTCAGATCAGGAAGCACTTGCAGGCGGCTCAGAACAGGCAAAAGCGATGGGCCAATGTCCATCGGAGAGCTTTGGAGTATGGTGTGGGTGACCATGTTTTCGTAAAGGTATCGCCGTGGCGTGGTGTCATTTGGTTCGGTGGTGGGGGCAAGCTTAGCCCTAGGTTTATTGAACCGTTTGAGAATTTGGAGCGAGTAGGTGTAATACCCCGCAAAATAGCATATGGCTATTTTACATCGTATTCTGTGCGTAATTGAGAATTGCACGCGATTATGTTTTTTTCTAATAACGATTGTTTTTAATTGAGAAATATCAGATATATTGTCTACTTTATCTTATAATTTTGAAGGATTATTACGAGGTAGTTTTAATGTATTTTGTATTGTTGGTATGATTAAAGAAAAGAGTTGGGTTTTATTTGAAATATATTGAGACTTAGGGGCTTATATGTAATATTCCCTTATATTAATTATCTATCTGTTTATTTATTTATTCCATTTACAAAACCCCACCCACCTTTTCCTTCCTTTCTCCTTCTTTTTTTCTCCCATTCCTTTCCTAACTGAAAAAAAAAAACCCAATGAAACCCATTCGGCCGATCACTTCCCCACCTCAAATCCCCTCCATTTCTTCGTGGTTTTCAAATTAAATTGAGGGATAGGCTAATTGAAGGGTTCTCTACATCGTGTTAGCATCGGATTTTCGAAAGGATTTTGGGAAGGTAAACCCTAAATTATTTTATTGTATAAAATTGAGTGTGGTTAATTTCTTTTGAGTAGGAGTATTATAGTAGGAAGATTAAGAGATGTTGGAAATAGTAGAGGTGAGAAATTAGCAAGTTGTTAGAGAATTTGTAAGTTGTTAATAAATTAGGGTTTTTGGTTTGTAAAAGAGAACTATATGTGTATGAATTATTTCTCGTATCGTAGTGGAAAGTATAGTTGGGCCACTAGAAAATTTAGGAGTGGTTCTAGTAATTATTCGTGGATAAAAAATTCCACAGGCATTAGATTATTACGTGCATCGCATGTGTGTATCCCAAGCTTTCAATAAACGCTTGTGTGATATTTGGAATAGTGTTATTAGCTCTTGTGATTGATTTGGATGAATTGAGTTTTAATTGCTTTAAAATTTGATGATAGGATATATTAGCAACTTTGGATGCAGGGTGGCATGGTGGCACTTAGAATCTTTGCGAAATATGTAAGTATAAATTTATTTACGTACTTTTGTGTTTTAAGAGAAGTTTTATAATAACCTGAATGGTTGCTATGAATTACGGATAAGGCGTATTTGGATCAAGGGTATCGGGATAACGTATATGTGTATATGGGGATGAGTTATATTCATATGATGATATCAAAATATGGTGAGTATGGTTTTATATACGTATTTGACGTTTTAAAGAAGTTCGAATAAACTGAATTGTTGATATGATTTATGGATGAGGCGTATTGGGATAATGTGTACTGGTATAGATTTATGGATAATGGATTAGTTATTTATATGGGGATGAGTTACACTTATATAATAATATCGAAATATGTGAGTATGATCGCTTTGGTTTTATGTACGTGGTGTATTGTTGGGTTGTTGTTTCTCTTGTAAGTATGTTGTCCTAAAACAACTTGGACAAGTCCTAAGCTTACGAATGATGCGATGGATAAAATAAATGATCACCTAAGAAAGGAAATGGTAGAACTTTAATAAGAACATAAAGATTGAACCTTGGATTGTTGTAGGATTAAGGCTCATGCTATATACCATGCTTAGGTAGTAGTAGAAATTTATGCTTAATTAGTAGTAGAAGAACCATGCTTAAGTGTAATAAATCAACTTTACTTATAGAAGTTATATACCATGCTTGGATTACTGTAGGAAAGTTATAAACCATGCTTAAGGTGGTGGTAGATATCCATGCTTAGTGTGTAATAGTCGCTCATGCTTGAATTGTAGTCAATGTTCATATTCATGCTTAAGATTGTTGTGAGTACATGCTTAGGTTGTATTCATGCTTAAGAGTGTTGTAGGTTGATGTTTAAGTTATATACCATGCTTAAGGTCATTGTAGATTCGTGCTTAAGAAATAGAAAAGAATCATGTTGTAGTTGTGGTGTTAACTATCGCGTTGTAGTCGTAGTATTAGTAAAGAACTATCGCGTTATAGTTGTAGTGTAGTAGAGAACTATCATGTTGTCGTGGTAGCGTTAGTGAAGAACTATCGTGTTATAGTTGCAATACTCGAGTTGCATAGTAGTTCTAGATTCAAAGGAACCACACTTGAATTGTATTATGATTGTATTGGAAGATTAAAAAAAGAGAACCCATGAGCCCATGCTTTTAGTCCCAGGTGATTCTAGCTCAAACTTGAAGAAAGAACCCAACAATCTAGTGCATGTAGTTCTAGTCCAATTTGGGGAGGGAAACCATGGATTCTAGTTGTATGAGACCCTAAGTAAAGCTGGACCATATCACATGAACTTTACTCATCTTCATGGGTAATAAGGGTTGGGAAGGTCACTAATAATCGTTAGCTTGATAAAAGTTTGATGTCGCTTCTTGGGCTTCTCATTAGTAGAATGCCTATTTTAGACTGTTAGTAGATTCTTCTGTTGCTTCTAATTATAGATGATCAAGTTTGCTAGTAAGCACGTTTGGTTACTTCTAAGTTGATTACTGTATGGTTATTTTTATGTGTGGTCTTTCTCATACAAGCTCGACTAGGCCGTATGTAGCTGTTGGTCTCATACATGACTTATTTGGCTCGTATGTATGTTGTTGTCTCATACACGGCTCGACTGACCCGTATGAAGCTGTTGGTCCCATACGTAGCTATTTAGCTCTATGTGTTTTTGGTTACTCGTATGTAGCTTCTTAGCTAATATGCAGTTTGTTGTGCTCATCTAGGGTGATATCATTACCCTAAGGACTATCGACCATCAAGATATGTGTTTTCATTACTCCTAAGGGATGTGGACAAGTCACTCCTTGTGTATCGTTGGATCTTAACCGGTGTAGGTTGATTGCGGACCGGAGTATAGACGAAATCCAAGCTCAGGATAGCGGCATGCGGGTATATTCGAATTGCCGAGGTCTTGGATCAATAGGCCATGAACCAGATCCTTAGGAGTTCTGGTGAGTCCAGGTTGAGCAGCCTAGTAGAGTTGTCTTGCGAAGTCTAACTTAAGACTCAGCATGTTGTGTAAATTCTATGGTCATCCCTCAGTTTGTTTAGGGTTAGTGACATTGTAAGGGTAGTAACTTATGGCTATTACTACTTAACCATTTTGCCAAAAGAGAGAAGTCGGTATTAAGGGTGACACCTTATGACCCAACTCGTCCTTTGTGCTGACATTAGGTGGTGTTATTGGGTTGTACCTTCCCGTCAAAGGGATACGTACGGTGCCTTCTCACGAGTTGGGAGCACGGGTTGCGTATCTCACACTGTTAATTCCTGAAGTGTCATGATAAGGGCGGGCGGAGCTAGGGGATGGACCCTGGAACTCCATCGTGTTCTATGCCGGGGAAGCGAACAGGCCATAGAATACGCTCTATGAGTTAGGGGGCCAAAGGGGATGCTTCGAGCTAACCTGTGTTGCGGTAACTCCGAGGGTTCGTCTGGTTTTTGAGTGAGGTCCGGTTAGCCGGGTAGTAGTGGCAAACATAGACACCATGAGCATACTGCATTAGTGGGACTTGACCACGTCTGCAATCTCATCAGTCACGTTTTATCAGTCAGGAATAGGTTGTGTACAAATAGAAATTCATTACGCGGGTTCAAATCCCTATATATGGAGAAACGGCTTGAGATGGGGCGTATGTAGTATGGGATGCATACTGTTCTGGAGACTTGCTTGCATTAGAATAAGAGCATCATTGTATTGGTAATCTTGCAATAGAGTTAAGTCATAACATACACTGGCACATCAATTATATATACACGTTTCTTTTCCATTCAAGATGAATTGTGAGTGTGATCGTTGAAGTGTATAATGAGTATGAAAGTGATGTATTGTGAGATGGGATGATGTGTTGTAAGAAATGAATGAATGCGATGTTGTGTGATATGAGATTGAGAAGGATTGTGTTTCTGAATGGAGATGAGCACGAAAGAATATAAGTTGTGAGTCTGTAAATGCAAATGAATTGTAAATGAGGTGCAGTTTATGCGAAAGTAGAGTTATCGTGAATGTAAAGCCTTATGGGAAAGTAAAGTTATAGGAATATTTGTATAAGGCATAAAGTGATGGGCGTTAAGCATTTGTGAGTTAAGCGACTAATTTGTGAATGCTTTCCAAACTAAAGATAAGTATGTTATGAGCGGGTATGGATATACATACAGGTGATGACTCAGAGAGTATTGGATGTGAAATCCCATTTATGATATTTACATATTCAGATGTCAAGTAAAATTTGATTATCTTGGTATTCATAAGTTCGTTCTGTTTTTACTTATAAAGTTTAATTTTTTTTCTTAATTAGTAAATTATACCCGCACCAGAAATGGCTAACCCCTTAGTATTTGGGGGTTAAGGACTCCCTGGACTACCCTAGGTCCCCTACTGTTACAGGTCCTCAGCAGTACAAAGGTGAGGTGAGATTCATGGTTCTGTGGAGTGGAGCTTCATTTTACAATTTGTTGTTTAGAGTTTGATTATGTGAATAGTGAAATTTATGTTTTAAATTGTATTTTTGATGTATAAGTATATGGATGATGATGATGAGTACAGTGTGGGGTGGCATGATATGTTTTTGACCCGTACCCATCTCGTTGTGGAGTACCGGGCCCTGTGGTATGTTTTATAAGTTATTTTATAAAAACTTTTCTACGTTTTCAAAGGAATTTATGGTTTTTAATTGATAATTGATATCCCGTTATGAGTTTGGCCCCCAGAACATGATATTTATATTTCCTATGTGATTCTGCTCATTTTGGCCTGGGGAGCCCATGATATTATTGCATGTGTTGTGAGCTACAGAATTTAGAGCAGAATTCCGTAAGCTTTATGTGTTTCGGGACAGAAATTTCAGGGAAAACTCTGCCAAAATTTTTCTTGGAAATATAACTATCGTAGTTTATGTTTAAAGTGATACAGAAATTGAAAGAATTGATTTTGGAGTCAAAAAGAAAAGAAAAAAGGGGCAGGCGTTACAGTTTGATATGACAAATTGATATTTGTAATTATTGTGTAATAAATCTGATGGCAATAAAAGTGTTTAAAACTCTGTGTTATTTACTGTGTTGAGATGCATTTGAAGGCAAAGATTCTGGCATGTGTCATGGTTTCTCAGTTACCGGAAATCAGGGCATTACAGTAGGCAAGGTGGCCTATCGTCTTGCTTTGCCGCCAGCTTTATCAGGAGTGCACGATGTTTTCCATGTCTCACAACTCAAAAGGTATATCCGAGATGAGAGCCACGTGATCGACTACTCAGAGTTGACCATTCGGCCGGATTTGACTTGTGAGATTCCGCCAGTTGCTATTGTGGATCGGCGGAAGAAAGTGCTTAAGAACAAAGTCATCAAGTTGGTTCGTGTTGCTTGGAATCCTCACTTGCCGGGTGAGTCGACTTGGGAGCTGGAGGAGGAGATTCAGCAGAAGTTTTCTCATTTGTTTGGGTAGTTTTTGTTTTGTTCTTTTGGTTGTTTTGGGGTTACCCTATGTATCTTCTTTTTGAATTTCGAGGACGAAATTCTTCTTGTTAGGTGGGTAGGATTGTAACTCCTGTTTTTCATTTTGCGTATTTTTTTTAGTGTTTTTTTTTCAAGTTGGTGTATCTCTCTCTTGTATTTTCTGGACCGTATATTGGAATTTGTTTCAATATATATTTATTTGTTTCATTTTAAGCTCTTTATGCTGATTTGTTTGTCTTTATTTCGTTCTTTGTCAATTATGGTTCTTTTCTCTTTATTGGATTCTTGTTCTCTTTATTTTTGTTCTTGGGTGTGTGTGGTGGTGATTGGTTGTGCTATTTTCCCAATCCTATTATTTGATCCCTAATAAGATTTTCAAAGCCAAAATAAAATCCCCAATCCTATTTGTTATTCTATACATTTGTACCTTATTTGAAACTCATTTAACAAATCCTATTACTACTCCTAATTACCCACAACCCAATTACCCATTAACCCAACTTGTATTTCTAAACCCCAATTTCCCCTCATATATATATACTCTCTCTCTCCTTCCCAAACCCTAATTCTAACCCGAGCCTCCATCTTTTACACCCGGCCTACCCCTTCCTCCCTATTTGAGCTGCACCCGCACACCATCAGCCCGGCCACCCCCAGGCCGAGCCGCCCTCCCTCCAGGCCAACCTACTTCTCCAGCCTGTGTGCACACCCCAACACCCGAGCCCAACTTCTCCCCTACTACCGATCGGCCTAAACCCCTCCTTGGCCATCCCGACCACCTCACACCACACAATTTCCCTCGTCTCTCTTTCTTGGTGTTCTCTCGTGGCCGCAAGCCACTATCGCCGTCATCGTTCGCTTTTGGAGTTTTGTTCGTGTGGAGATTCTTGGCTCTAGTTGCTTGGATTCGTTGATTCGCGGATTTTCATTTGTGGGTTTTGCTCGTTACTCTTAGGTTTCGTTGTTCTTCATCTTCGGTTAAGGCAAGTAACTTGTACTCCAATTCATTTGTTTGATACAAATCAAAAATACCACTTATAGCGTAGTTGGGACTAGAGACGACTCTTGTTTGTATTATGTTTGATGAGTTTTATCTCTATTGTGAAAATTTGACCATAGATGACTCACGACATAAAATTGGACATGAATTAACTTAGGTTTTACCCGTTCTTGATTTTGACCATGTTTGTGAGACTTTTGTGACAATTCGTGATTTGGTTGAGATCCATGTGATATATTTAGTGTGGACATGCTAGATACCCTAAATTATGATGTTTGGATACTTGGTAGACTCGATTTCATGTTTGGGTGTGTTTGGATCAATTTTCTTGAATCTATGTTCATTTTGTTTTTAAGGGAAAAATCTGTATTTTGTCGCTGATCTGTTTTGTTTGCTGTTTTCGACTGTTTTAAAGTCAGTAACTTAATTTCAGTATAAAACATGAGTTTTAGAGAATTTCTTCTATTTTCAAACCCCTCTGACCTTACTTGATTTCTTTTTCTTATGAGTGATTTATGACTGTTTTACTACAGAGATGTCGATCTTTTCCAGATTTTGTTTTTCGATATTTTTGATGACTAAATGATTTTATTAACTGTGCTACACATATTATTTTCAACCAAAACTTTGGTCAGTATTTCCTTATCCAGTTGGGGATTACCCAGAATTTTGCAGGATTTTATTGATGAGTTTTATGTGTTGTTTCATGCTCGTTTATGAAAACTATTCTTGCTGTAGTTTGCTTGTGGTTCTGTAAAGAATCGTATTTTCACTATGATTCCTTTTACTGTATGAAAAATATTAGTGAAATATGAAAGTTAGTATATTTTATCTATTTTTATATCCCTTTGGCGGAATTGGATTTCGTTTTACTGGTTGCGAGATATCATAGTTTTCGTACAGCAGTGTTGTGAATTCCAGATTTGCCGAACTATCGTTTCTTAATGCTTTCTTATTTTTGATGACTGATCTAATTTCACTGGAAAATTTTGAAACTTTATATTTAGATACTGGACATATAGGGGAATACCTCAGATTTTTTCTGATTTATATAATGTGTTTTCATGCTATTTTCTTGTTCTTGAATTCGTTTTCCTGATTTCTGGCTGAACCTAATTTCTGTATTCAAATCAGTTTTGAGCCATGTTTTTGTGAATTAGTATATGACTTATTCATATTCGCAGGATTCGTATGGAAGTCTATTTTCCAGCTCCTTAAACGGATCCAGTTTGGATGTTTGTAACACTGGAAATCACTATTTTACTGCAGTGTGGTCTTGCTGTCTAGAGCTTCAGATTTGTCTATTTTAGTCTTTTATGAGATATCTTGCACTCGTACATGTTTATCTTGCAACTTGCACTTGTCACATGATCATGCCATGTTATTCTTGATATATTTTGCACATATACATGCTTGTTTGACATTAATAATAAATAACCAAGCCGGGATTTAAGGAACAGATCTAATAGTGGATAATTCAGAAACGTGTACTCGGAAGGAGATCCAGTGATCCAACGTGATTACTTGAGACACGATACTTGACACGTGATTACTTGGTACTTGCACGCAAGACACGATACTTGCCACTTGCACAACTTGACACGTGATTACATGATACATGATACTTGGAGCTTGGAGCTCGATTACTTGACTCGTCCCCGAGTATACCACCCTCTATGGTCCACTATGAAATCTAAAGCCAAACTGTTTAGTGTAGCAACCATGTAAGGTGGGCTGCATGAAGTGCTACTTAGATAGTAATCACTACAAGACTTGAACATGATACTTAAACCTGATACTTGAACATGATACATGCTTGCTTGATACTTGACTACATGATACTTAAGACTTGAAACTTAATACTTGATACATGATTATATGATACTTGATACCTGATGTATGTTTACCTGATACTTGATTTCTTGACACTTGATTCATGCCATTTACACTTGACCACTTTACCATGCTAGTTGTTTATGTTGACATCATACTTATACAATGTTGCTAGTTAGTTTCGCCATGTATTTGTATCCTACATTATAAGTGGCCCGTAACTTACAATTGACGGGTACTTGTTTTTCTCTTTTCCTCTTTCATGCATTCGTTGAATTGCAGACTTTGAAGAACATTTTCTAGATGGTATCGGAGATATGAAGTATTAGTACTGGATTTTATTATTATTATTTCTTGTAGCTTGCTTGAAAAATATTGTATTTTGAGACTTGGATTTATTCCTGTATTTGGGCGATATGACCCAAGACATTTGTTTTATTCAGATCATGACTATTTGAGATTATGTATTTGGTTTCAAGTATTCCTGTTGATATTTTGGCTCATTATGTGCATGTGGTTGATTATTTTGCTTTCGACTCTGATGATTCTTGAGAATGATGTAAAGATTTCTTGAACAGCTTATGGATGATGAAAATCATTCGCTGGGCTTTTGTTGCATATCCGTATTCCGTATTCTTTTTGGGAAGCGGGGCGTAACAAGAGTAGTGAGTGTTAAGCTTTCACCATTGAAATTTTGTTGGTTTGTTCAAGAAGGAGATAAGGAGGATGAGCCAAGATGGTGGAGGAGCCAACAAGCTTGTGCATCAAACTTCTTAGGTGGGTGTTCTCAACTCTAAATTAGTATTTTTGTGTGTTTATGAATTCGGTATGTAGGATTAGATAAGAGTACCATGAATACCATGCTTGAGTGTTGATATGTTATGTAAAAATAGAACTTGTATGTTAACATAGTTCATACCATGTTTCATGTTAAAGCACACATATGTGATGTTGTGAATTAGGAATTTCTACCATGCAAATGACATAGAATCTAGACCCAATATCTTGATGGCATGTTCTAGGATGAGTTTAGAGCATCCTCAATTTTTTTTCAAATTTTTCTGGGTTCATTTAGTAGCCCAACAAAATTATTCTTTTCGGAAAGAGAGCAGTAGAAAAACTACTGTGTGTGTTAAAATTTGTGAGTTTTCCAAAAATCATAAGAAGAAATTGGCAACGTATCTTGTGCTAAAATTTTTACTAGAGGTATTTGGATGTGTTAACAACAACCTTTTCAAAATTCAGATTTTTCTACATTTTTTTTGCTATATTTAAAATTCGGTTTTGGTGACTGGTCCAGGACTTGGAACTGGCTCTATTTTATTTCAAATGTGGAATTTAATAAATCATAACTAACTTATGGTATATAATCCTGCAGTGAAATTTTTATTTTAGAATCTACTATGTATTTAGATCATTTATCGCAAATTTTTGATAATTTGGACAACATTTGATGCGGTTTTAAAATTAGTTTGTAACCAGAGTTTTTATACACAGCTCAGAACAGAAGAAATTTTTCTACTATATTCAATGGACTACAACTCTCTGTATATTTTGAATTTGAATTCAATTTTTGGATATGTTAAACTTGTATATGTCTAGTTGCTTAATCCCAAATTTTGTAAGTATTGGACTTATGGTTGAATTGATATTGAATTGTGAATAGACCATGTTCAGTTATGTCCAGATTTAGCTAGTATGTGAACTTGAGCTTTTCGGGAATTATATGTTGAGAAGCTGGAAGAATTGTTAACTAGGGACTTGTAGTAGACAGTCTTTTTATGCATAAAACATCTTGAATCATGCAATTTCAGTTTGTGGTTTGACAGATATGATTTTCCTATGTTCTAGACAGAACCAGTCTTAGTAGAAGACCCTGATTTGTTAAGTGAGTTAATTTTTCTATGTGTACACTGATGAAAATAGGGGCTTTAGAGTGCTTTAATGGATGAATTTGATGATGTGATCAACTAGGAATTTTTAATAGACACTCCTAACTTTCTATAGAATCCAAGATCGCGTAATTCCGATAAGTGAGCGAGTTTTTATGTTATTAGCAAGATACAACAATTGCATTGAAGAACTGTGCAGCTGATAAAATGTAGGGATTTTATAGTATATAATAGGTTATTTCTCATGGAATGGTTAACTAGAGACTTATAGTATAGAGTCTTAGATTTCCAGAATGGGTAAAATCATGCAATTCTAATTTGTATCTTGATAGTTATGAATTTTCTAAGTTCAGGAGCTGTGTATGAGTAGGTATAGAATTTGAGAAATCTTTATCGACATGGCAATAAACTTGTGGATTTTTAGGACTGTATGTTTGAAATCTGAGAGAATGATCAACTTTAGAATTGAAGTATACATTCTTAGCCTTCCAAAAAGTATCAATCCATGTAATTCCAATGTGTGGATTACAAGTTATGATTTTTTCTACTATCAGGGCAGATCTAGGCCAATAGAAGTGGAGTGTTTATTTTGCTTTACTCCAAGTTGTGGGTTTGTGAAATTGTAGCATTATAAGATTAAAATGTTTGGTTCTATCATGTGTTAAATGTGTTAACATGTGTGTAGTAGTTTGCTTGATTTGAGTTGTCTGAGGGATTGCCTAGGGTAAGGTATTAACCTACGACTAACAACCCTCAAGATAAAATTGTATTCTTCCACCTCGAGAACTGGAGAGTCATCCCTCGTGCGCCGACGAATTCTTATGCAATGGGTAATTGATCGCGAGCCAGAATTCATGATGCAATCTGAGTCAGAGGTGGTGGCGAATGATGGTGATCGGGCCGCTGGAGTTTGGTTGACTCTATCAGGTTAGATCCATTACTAACCTAGGTATTACTGAAATTAATTGTGATTGGTATCGTGATGCCCTAAGTCCGTCAATGGTCGGGTGTTGGTGTATATGTTTACCTTCATTCACGGATATTTATGCATCCCATGGACGCCGATGTACTGCTCGCTGAGGGTCACGGGTCAAGGATATAGTTGAGGACTTATGAAGGTGTTGCCAATCGATGAATGTTGATTCACCGTGATTAATTACTATTTTGGACAAACCAGTCAGACTCAATCATTATTTTAAAACACTGTGCATATTTTGAATATGCAGCATAATTTCGGTAACACTGTTAATTAATTATTTAACCTTTCCACTTGAGGATCGAGTTGGTGTTAGGGGTGATTCCATACAATTCGACTTTTTCTAAGGTCTAACACTAGGTGGTGATAACCAGGGTTGACTCTTCCTGTTGTAGGGATACAGGCTGTGTCTTCTTATTAGTCGAGAACACGGAATCCGTATCTCATTCTGTTAATTCCTGAGATACCTTGATAAGAACGGGATGTTCCATTGTTCTATGTTGGTGGACACTAACGGACCATTGCGGATCTTCAGCGTCATGGGTATGATGTGGTATATCTGTAAGTTTGTCACGGCTTTTGAGATAGGTCTGGTGTGCCAGCTATTAGTGGTAAACGGGGACACCCCAAATTGTTTGTAACCTCCTCAATCATGTTGTACTTATCGAGGAAAGGAAGTGTACAGTAGTAGAATGTATTGCATGGCGAGTGTTCAAAACCCTAAAACTAGAGAAGACGGCTTGATTTAGAGCGTATGTAGTATGGGATGCATGCATGTCCAAAGTCTTGTTGACATTAGACTAAGTACATCTGTTTTTTGTACCTTGTGTACTATGCATTAGACTTCAGGTCATGGCATACACTTACACTAGAAAATTATGATGCACATTTCTGTTTTCATTAAATGCTGGTTGTGATTGCTAGTTGGAGTTCGCTATTTCTTATCAGCATTGCGTCAGTATATGTACTGAAGTGCCCACTCAATTAGGTGTTGGATACTAGGTTGCGAGTGCAGGAGGACTCAAGACAAGAAGGGCATCCAAGTGGAATAGCATTGTACCTATCTACCATTAGAGCTGGCAGGAATATCAGAGTTGTGCAACAGAAGATTCGAGCTACAAGGCACATCTCAGGAAACCAGATTGACCACTCAGTGGTGTTCCAGTGGAAGATCAGTTGATTACCGATCTAAAGGGCTGACGAATGTTTGACTAGTATTTGTAATACTTTAATGTAATTTGTATTCCTTGTTCAATAACAAGATAATGATTGTAATTGATGATGTAATGATTTTATTTGTCAATAAAAAGTGTTTAAATTTTCTTATTATTACTGTGCTGAGATGCATTTGAAGGAAAAGATTTTGGTTTGTGTCACGGATTTCTAGTAGTGGGATCCGGGGTGCTACAACCTCCACTTGATTTCCAAGAAGAATCCTCAGCTGAAGAACCAATTCGAGACAAGACAGACCACATCATCGCTTCTCTTCGTAAGCAATTGATCATCCATAAGTGGAGGGTAAACCACTTGGAAGCTCATCATGCTAAGGATAAGCAGAACATTGTAGCTCTGAGTCACCGAGTGTGGGAACTATAGAAGATTCGGCACAGGAATGCTCGACATCTCACCCAGCTAGACCACAAAACTCGTTGGGTAAAGCTAGAATGCCGTCGAAGATGCGAGGAAATGCAAAAGAAAATAGATGAACTACAGGGAGAGCTCAGAGAAGCCAAGAGGAACTGTAGAATCTAGACTCTTTTATGTTGGAAATTTCTTGTTTTTATGTACTAGATGTATGGACATGTTTTTATTACTGAATGTATAAAGTTTAAATTTTGGAAATAAATAAAGTGAAGTCTATGTTGTTGCTATTTTTGGTGATTAATGAAATTTTATCACCCAGAAATGGCGGGACGAAGAATTCGGAATGGTGAGGGATCCAGCGGTGAGGGCAACAAGCTTGACCTGGAAACAGAACTCATCCGTGTACCAAACACTCAACTCATTTGTAGCAGCAAGTGTGAACAGGAAACCAAGGGCCGGGCATGTGGTGCAAATCCCGTAGGCAATCAGATTGGTGGAATTGTTCAAGCGGATGAAACCACTTGTTTTCGAGGGTAAGACAGACCCTGATGCAGCCGACGACTGGATTCGGTAGATAAAAATAGTGTTCAAAGTTTTGGAGACTCCTGATGCTATCAAGGTGAAGCTGGCTAAAACACACCGCAAATAGTATATAAGTATTTTGTATTTTAATCCACGCACGATTAAGAGTTGCACGTATTAATAGACTTTTCTTAATTTTAATTAAGTATTGAAGCATCTGATTATTTGATATGTTTTTAACTCAATGAAGGTGCAATTGTAGAACCGGAGTTGAGTTATCTTCTCAATTAAGTCGTATATTTGCCTTAACTATAATTGATTTATGACGTATAATATTGAATTATTATTTTGTGTGGTGATAACACGATTTCATGTGTATATGTACAAATTGTATTGACATTATTTGTGTATTTCAATTTCTATTTGAATGAAAATTTTCTGTGAGATTCGTTGGGATTTAGATCCTTTAATTGGACTCAATGTGACTCAAACTAGACCCAAATGAACACAAATTGACCCAACTTGACCTAAACATTTGTAGTGTTCCATGGCATGAACACAAAAGAGAAATTTGAGCCCAAGCCAAGCTTGGCTGGGCAACATTTGGAGAAGGAGGGAAAATTGAAAAGAGTATCTAGGTTTTTTTTTAGTGAAGCAAATTGCACTTGATTGGTTTGGTGACCCCATGAGTTTTGTACACTCTCACACTCCACCCTCACCCCCCCTCTCACCCAAAGCCCTCTCATCAAATCCCGGCCAGATCTGACCCCTCCCCTCCCCTCCCTCTTTTGCATTTTAAACCCCCTCCTATGCATACTAGGCATTTTCACCTTCTACTTTCTTCTAAGATAAATTCTACACTCTTCTACACCTCCAAAACCACTCTCTCTACACCTAGCTACCAATTGGGAAGGGGATAAACCTAGGAGAAGAAAGAGGAGGCCAAGGCAAGGATAAGAGGTAAGGAGCTCAAGTTGGAGGCAAGGAGAAAGATTAAGAAGCAAGGAGCTAGAGGAAGGAGTTGAACTACATGGTAAGGTGGGTGTTTCGAAACCTTGTGATTGTTTTAATTGCTGTAAAATGGTTGGATTTTGGTTTCAATTCATTCATGATTTCTAAAATTGATTGCATGCAAAAGATTAGAAGTCTAATGGCTAGATTCTTGCTAAAAGAAACTAAACAAATGAACTTGTTAAAAAGATAAAATTTGTTTGTTAGTACGAAGTCAATAACTTGAAATCTACTTGATATATCGACCTGAAAATTTTATTAGATGATTGTGCATGTGTCGTACACCTTGAGTGATTTTTCCAGATTTTTGTGATTTTTCTGCTATTTAATAGAAATACAAACTTTCATGCTGGTAGAAAACATAACAGAATAGGCTGCATATTACTATTGTCACTTAAAAGATTTGGATCTCACTATGTACTCATGAGAATGACTTAAAATTAAATTCTGATGTTCTAATTCCTGTCTAGAGCTTAAGTTTCAAATTTCATGAATTTTGGAAATGTGTAGATATAGAAATAAAATCATGCTACTTAACATACTGTTTGAACAGAATAAAACTGTTGTTGTTATTACTTTGTTTTAGCTGATGTTCAAAGAGACAACTCAAAATTCATTTTGAAGAATCATCTGATTTTTGGATATGTGTTGTAAATGCAAGTTATGTGTTTGATTCCTAAATTTCATGTCAGTCGAGTATCATTTGATATATATAAGATAATTTCCTTTAACACTATACACTAAGTGCTCTGTTCTGAAAACGATTTTGCTGCATATTAAAAAACCAAGATTCTGAGCATGTTAAAATCCGAATTTGTGAAAATGTTTAACAAGGAAGCTGTAGAGCACATCTAGATCTTTCCAGAAAGCCTAAGAATGGAAAATTTTGGTTCATTATTCTATTTTATATGATTTTTACCGTAGACTGATTCTATCATACCTGAACATGAATTTACTGTTTGAAATGACAATGATGTGATTGGCCCTTGTATGACTAATTGGGTGTTGTGGATGTTAACTATAATCTATATTATGCTTGGGTACTATGTAAAATAATTTTAGACTGATTTATGTCATCTTAGCCATGTCATTGTTATTTCTTAGTCCTTAGTGATGGACTAGAATAGAGTTGGGATATGTGGATGTGTGATTGTTGTTGGGATTGGGATAGATTTTCCCCATTCATGATGTCTCAATGTGGGATTTACACTATGAATAAATTTTAAGGTCATCTTGATAGAATATTGAGACCCTAGGACAAGGCCCGTATTCAATGAGACATTGTGGCGGGTAGTTTAGAGACCTGTGACCCCGAACGTGTTGGAGCAATGACTCGGGTGCCGACACGCTTGCCGTCTAAGGATGGAATCCAGCATCGTAGGAGCTACCACTTGTCAGGAGGACATGGAGGGCAATGATTAGCGGGAGCAGCAACTTGTTTCGGGCCGAGGTGGCATGCGACTCCAAACGTGACGGGCGGTGGCGATCAACGTGGTCGATTCGCCAGTTTTTATGGGCCCATGTTGTGGGCCGGGCTTGAGAGCCAAGTTTAAACCCTAGTGTGGGTTGGGTTAAGTTAAAAAAAAGAGGGGTTAGGTTGAATAAAAGAGCCTACAAGTAGAATTTACCTAGTTGATCATAATAAACAAAGTTGTTTACTAAGTTAGGACTTGAAAATACTTGCTAGATCGACTAACTAAAAGAATTGGTTAAAATGAAATAGACATAGACTCGCCTAATGATTCATACTTCTAATGAGATAATGAAGGAGAATTAGAGATTGATTAGAGTCGTGGAATTAAGAAAATTGAATGATCGGATAATAATTTTGTAATTAACCTCATTCTTAGCTGTGGTTCTAGTTTTGATCTAGCATTAGTACTTTGAGCTTGATTATGTTCTCGGACTAGATTGATTGTTGGTTGGTTGGTAAGGACATGCACTACTTGGTGTTGTGCTCACCCGTCAAGTGGCGACACGTGCGGCATCGTCTCGTCTGGACACATGCGGCGTTGTCCTAACTATCAATTCCTGGAGTTTAGTGATAAGAGCGGGATGTGGACGTAAATAGCAAATCATTTGGAACATATGGGATGGACCCCTAAGCTTCCGTTCATGTTCTGAGTTATCAGTGCAAATGGGGAGTAAGGGTTTAACTCTGAGGCCTCTGGCAGAGTTGGGGTGGCCTCACGATTCGCCTTATATTCAAGATAACTTTGGGTAGAGGCAGGAATGGAGAAGGACCACGATTCCGGCAGAGCCACGACGGAATCCGAATGATCACCAGCCTGATCAGGAATGGAGAAGGACCATTATCCTGTCGGAGTGGAGAAGGACCATGATCTGAACGAGTAGAGTGACCAGTGCCGTTCAGAGTGGAGAAGGACCACGATCAGATTGTAGTAGGAGTGATAGACTGCACCGATTGCAGACTCTACCAGTAAATGTAGAAGGACCATTATCCTGTCAGAGTGGAGAATGACCATGATCTGAACCAACCGAGTGTCCACTAGCTTTTAGAGTGGAGAAGGACCACGATCCGATTACAGTTGTGGTGATAGGCCGCACAGATTGCATACTCTACAAATCACTAGACTTTTGTCAGGAACGGGAATGAGTACAACAGTAGGATGCATGACGAGGGATCGAACCCTACAATTAGGAGAGGCAAACTATTTGGAAAGTATGTAGTATGGGATACATATGTTTTCATTGAAGGTTATTTTGGGAAAGTATGTAGTATGTGATGCATACATTCCCAAATGAATTGTATTAGAGTAAGTGCATTGTGAGCATTCTTTGTTTTGTGTATTAGATTAGGTCATGGCATACACCGACACTTGTTTGACATCACTTTTTCCTTTGCATAAGATATTAGTTGTTAAGGTTTGGAATCGCTATATTATGGCATAGCGAGGATCGCTGTATTATAGCATTGTGTCAGTTGTAAGCAACTGACGTGCCTACAGTTGATTAGATCTGTAGTATTACTGATCGTGGAGCACGGGACTCGAGCTGCGGAAGGCATGTAGTGGAAAGATGGCGTCCAATTCGTTAATGAGGTTCCTAATTGTTGTACAATATAATTCGTTGAAGGAAATGATCGATTTAAATTCATGATGTAAATTTTGTTGAAAATTTTATTACATTGTAATAACATTTGTGGCATAATATCCTGTGATTTTGTTGTGTTGTGACTCATTTGAAGGAAGATCCTAGCTGGTGTCACGAGTTTTGGGTATTAGGACCTCGGGGCGTTACACTGGCCACTATTCAGCTAGAGAAGGATGTCGGGGTCTGGTGGCAATCCATGAAGCGAACACTGGGAAATGCACCTATCACTTAGGAGGAATTTTTGGAGGAGTTCCGCAGTCTTTATTTTCCGATGGATGTACAGGAGAAAAAGGCTATGGTTTGCAGCAGGGAATCTTGTCCATTATAGAGTATGATACGAAGTGTACCCAGCTCTGAAGGTATGTGCCTGAGTTGGTGGTCAACGAGGCCAAGAAGGCGAGGAAGTTTGAACAGGGGCTGAGGCCAGGTCTAAGGTCTCAGATGATAACCCTCAGTATCAGGAGGTTTGATAAACTGGTCAGAAGGGCTGCAGCCACTGAGGGAGATAAGGAGCAATATCAGTGGTTGCAGTATAAAAAGAACAATTGGAGTACCGGCAAGAGGCCCACAACATCTCGTAACTTCAAGGGGCAACCCCCAGCATACAGGTTTAGGCCAACAAGGGCAAATACTATCGCTGTGACTGGGATGCCGAATGACAAAAGGAACAAGACCCCCATATGTGACCTGTTACACTTGTGGAGAGGTGGGTCATTACAAGACCGAGTGTGCCAAGTTCCAGAATCCCTTAACTTGTTTCCACTGTGGGAAGGAAGGCCATGCTAGGCCACATTGCCCGCAACTCAAGCAGGGGGACAGGGTCAGAAGAAGGCTGACCCAGGGAAGAAATCATACCGGTAGGGGTGAGTATTCGCTCTCAAGAGGCAGACGCTGAAGATGCCGACAATGTCATCACCGGTATGAAAGGAAATGAATAAAGTTTTCTGCTGTTATTTCCCATTTGTATTTGAAGAAGTGTTATGTACTGAGAGTATTCATTATGTAACAAGAGAAATTCTAATAAATGGAATAAAAGCAACTGTTTTGTTTGATACTAGATCATCCTACACTTTTGTGTCACCTACTTTTGCTAAATGATTGGGAGTTGAGCGAGAGATTTTTCCTGGCATGGTTCTAGCAGTAGCTACCCCTTCAGGTAAAACATTGACAACCAATCGATACTATGCTGGTTGTGACCTTGATATTGGAGGAAGAGTCTTTTGAATCGATCTCAGAGATTTGGCAGTCTTAGGAGTCGAAATAATCATTGGCATAGACTGGATGTCAATCTACAATGGCAGTATCGAATGTAAGAGCAAGAAGGTTATGGTGAAGGCACAAGGAGGACCATCAATTACATTTCAGGGGAAGAGAAAGTGCAAGCAATTGAATACAATTATGACAAATAAGAAGATTCTTGAGGAAGTTAAGGAGATTCTTGCAGTCTGAAACATTCCGACATTGTTCTCAGAGGACCTACCCGGACTACCACCTCATCGGGATGTGGAGTTCAGCATTTCCATTCAGCTAGGGAGTGCACCGATTTCCCAGGCACCGTACAGAATGGCGCCAGTGGAAAAGGATGAAGTCAAGAAGCAGATAGAAGAAGTGTTAGGCCAGGGTTTTATCAGACAGAGTGCATTGCCTTGGGGAGCACCAGTTCTATTGGTGAATAAAAAGGATGGATCGATGAGAATTTTCATCGATTACATGGAGCTGAACAAGGTGATCATCCGGAATACGTGTCCGATTCTGCAAATCGATGATCTGTTCGACCGACTACAAGGATCAGCAGTTTTCTCCAAGATAGATCTTTGGTCGGGTTATCACCAAGTTCGTGTGAAAGAAGAGGAAGTCCACAAGACTGCATTTCGAACTCAACATGGGCATTACGAGTTCTTGGTTATGCCCTGCGACCATTCATCGAATCCTTCGTCCTAGTGTTTATCGACAATATTCTGGTCTACTCCAAGTCAAAGGAAGATCATTCTGGGCACTTAGCAGAGGTACATTAACTTTATTTCCTTATTTTTTTGAATGAGAATCATATGGGCATATGTTTGCATATTGTGTTTATTATAATATTAATGCAAGTGTCTGATATTCTATAAGGTTGATAATATGGTGTGAGGTGACACACAGAAGATCATATTATCAGTTCCCTATGGAATATATAAATAGTTCACAACCTAGACGGACTTGGACAATCCATTGGAAAGGTTGTAGTGTATTCTGGTATTAGTCTATCTTGACTATAGGTTTACACTAGTACACTTTGTGTGTATTGAACAGGACCACTTGAGATTGTTCTCTTTGTACTGACTATAAAAGAGAACAAATACCTCTGTTATTATGGATGCTTATGCTCTTAATCCAGATATAATAACAAACATGTATATGCAGTTTGCATTACTTTGACTCATAAAAGAGTGAGATTCATTATGGATCAACAACCTCTATGAATTGGGTAATAGCATTGTATGTATGATGGGCTGTTGATTGTAAAAGGAATCCATGTCCCGATACGTCGGGTTGATGATGTCCCCTTAAGGAGCTCATAAGGATTGTCATGTAAACCCTGCAGGTGGATTATATCCGACATGACAAATAAAGTTGAGTGGTACTACTTAAGGATAAAAGATGTTGATCAATGTAGTTGTCAGTAACTTAATTTGATCAACGGACATTCGATATCTTAACATGGGGAGTTGAACGAGCATATAATAAAAGGAGCCCATAAATATAATTTGGGATTAGGAAGGTAGTGCAACAATAGCTCCTTAGTGGACCGAGCTATTGTTAATGGGCCTGGGTTGTGTGTTCGGGCTGAACACGGGATACCCAGATCCGTTAGGAGACCTAACCCAAATTTCTCCTCATGGTCCCTGCCGTAGCCTTATATATATCCTCTATTTTCTCTGGCCGTCATTGACAATCAAAAAGATAAGATTTTTCTCAAAACTCGTGATTCACGAAAGGAGAGAAAGAGAGGTCAGCCAAGGAGAAGAAAGGTTGGTGAAGAAGCTACAGAACAGAAGTTGTATGCCAAATTGTCCAAGTGTGACTTCTGAAAGTCCAAAGTTGCATTCCTGTGTTATATCCTTTCCAAGGAGGGAGTGAACACTGATCCGCAAAAGATAAAGGCAATGAAGGATTGGCCAAGGCATACATCTATGAAGGAGATCATAAGCTTCATGGGTTTGACGGGTTACAACCAGAGGTTCATTCAGGGCTATACTCAGATAGTCGTGCCACTCACTGTGCTTATGAGGAAGAATGTGAGTTTTAAGTGGACGAAGTTGTACGAGGCAAGTTTCCAGGAGTTAAAGAAGAGGTTGACTACCGCTCCAATATTGGCTTTGCCAAGAGCAGGGATCGATTGTGATGTGTACAGTGATGCTTCACATCGAGGATTAGGCAGTGTGTTGATGTATAAGGAGAAGTTAATAGCTTATGGGTCTAGGTAGTTGCAACCTCATGAGAAAAATTACCCAATCCATAACCTGGAGTTGGCAACGATTATCTTTGCTTTGAAACAATGGAGGCACTACGTGTACGGGTAGAAGGTTAATATGTACATAGATCACAAGAGCCTGAAGTATATCTACCAGCAAAGGGATCTGAATTTGAGGCAGAGGAGGTGGTTGAAAGTGTAACGCCCCGACCCCGATCAGCAATTTTAGCAAACAATTGCCCACCACAAGCTGTCTCATAAAAGGTGTTATAGCTTGTTGGTGACCTTCAATCCTAAGCAATCACATATATATATAATTAATTTTTGCAAACTCTCGATGTGGAACAAATTCCACACCTCTCATCTCTCTTCTCCCTTGAGAAATAGCGGCAGACCAAGGGAGGGCCCCATGCCACCTGGCGCTTTCAGAGAGCCCCCCAAACCAGGCAACCCACGCTGTAACCCCTGTTTTTCATTTTGTGTATTTTGAGTGTATTTTCTGTTTTGGTGTATTTTCTCTCTTTGTATTCCCTCTTGTATTTCTCTTGGACCGTATATTGGATTTTTATTTTCAATATATTCATTTTATTATTTTCTGTCTTCTTTTATTTGAGTTATTGATTCTTTTGTCCGTCTTTTGTTTCGTTCCATTTGTTCGGACCATTATTTTGATTTTCTATATTTTTTTTATTATTTTTGTTCATGCCCTATTCTTTTATCGCCAATACCCAGTAGTTAAACCAATACCCATTATACACGTCATATTCAATTAAAATACCTAAACTAATTACCTACTCCTAAAACCCATCATAAAACCCTATACTCCTAAATAGCCAACTACCTAACCCGAAACCCACACAAATCAAACCCAATTACCCCGTTTATTATTACCCATCCCTTGTTTTGAGCCCATACCCACATTTCCCCCAATCCGACCCGCTAAACCCTACTTTGCCGCCTCTCTTCTCCCAACCGCAAAACCTAATCCTCCAAACCTATACATTATGAACCCATGCACCTCTCCTGACCTCCCTTCTCAGCCGCTAACCCTAGCCCTCTCCCGACTTCCCTATCTCTCCCTCTCTCTCTCTCCCCGTTCTTCCCTAGCCTCACCCTGCACCGGAAACCCTCCTCCTTGCTGTTTTTCCCGCAACCAAGGCAACAGTCGCTGTTCCCCGTGCTCCCCCTCCTTGCGATGCTACTATACCCCCCCCCCAGCGTTCCCCTCCTCATCGCTCTCTCGGCCCATTGCAGCAATGACAGCAACCGTAGTCGCAGTCGCAGCCGTCGTCTCGTTGCCTCGTCGTGTTCTGCCCTCGATTTGCAACAGTAGCAACCCTAGTCGCTGTTCTCTCCCTCACTCTCTCTTGGTGTGTGAGTTAGGTTTCGTCGTGTTCGTTCGCTCGTTATTGGGTTTGTTGTTCGTTGTGTTCATGAGTTGTGTTCGTTTGCTCGTTTTGGTTCGTGGACTCGTATTCGTTAGTTGAGTTCATTGCCAGGAATCTGTTCCCGTTATTCTTGCTTGGAGTCATTTTCGTCATCGGTTAAGGCAAGTAACTTGTATTAAATTCCTTTGCAAATACAAACACTAAATACCACCTGTAGTGTAGTTGGGTTCTAGATACAATTTGTGTGTAAATTCTCTTGTTGATATTGTCTCTATAGTGATGATTTGACCGTAGTTGCCACACGACATACATGACATGATATAACCTAGGATTGACCATATCTTGTTGCATATATGCGTGTTATTCATATGTTATCTTGTGCTCGTGCGTGTTATTCATATGTTATCTTGGACTTGTGAAATACCCTATATCATGTTGCTTGGACATCTAGTACACTATATTTCATATTTGTTCGTGTTTTGGTTGAGTTCAATGTGAACTAGCAGATTTTGTGCACAAGCGATATTTTCAGTTTTGCTGGCTTTTCAGTTTTGATCAATATTTTAGACCCTATTGAGGTCAGTATTTAAAAATATTTTGTGAACATGATTTGTAGAGAATTATATCTATTTTTCAATCCTTTTGATGGGTCTCAGTTTTGTTTTACGGTTTGTGAGTTATGTCGATTTTACTACTGTGGTGTTGAAAGGTTTCAAGATTTTGCTTTCTATGAATTCTGAAGAGTAATCCATTTTTATTTTAATGTTAAAATTATTATTTTGATCTAAAATTTTGCTCAGTACTTCTAGACTTGATTGGGGTTTACCCAGAATTTTTATGGTTTTATTTGATGAGTTTTACCAACCATTCTATGTTTCCAAACAACTACTATTCTAGCAGATTTTTCGTACTGTTCAGTAAAGAATCCGATTTTCAACCTATTCCTACTTGTTGTTTCTAAAATATTCCTGAATATGAAAGTTATCCTACTGTATCTATTTTATTACCTTTTTGGCGGATTTGGATTTCAATTTACGGTTTGTGAGATATTGCTGTTTTCGTACTGCAGTGTTTGTGATTTCAGATATACAAACTACAGCATTTTGATGTTTTCTGATTTTACATGACTACTCTATTCTGATTGAAAAATTATGAAACTTGATTTTCTGTTACTATACATAAAGGAGAATATCCCAGATTTTTTGTGGATTTAATTTATGAGTTTTCATGCTGTTTTCCTGCCTTTGATGACTATCTTCTGTTTTCTAGCTAAACATATTTTCTGGATTCAAATCAGTTTTGAGTTATGATTTTGTAAAATACTATATGACTTATATATGTTCGCTGAATTTTTCCGGGAGTCTACTTTCTACACCTTTCGACGGATTCAGATTTGCATTTTCGTAACAACGTCAATCTCAGTTTTACTGCAGTATGGTCTTGTTGTCCAGAACTAGAAATTTGGTTATTTTATCCTTTTGTGTGTTATCTTTCACTCATACGTATTTATCTTGCAACTTGAACTTATTACTTGATCCTACTATGTTATAATTAGCCTATTTCATAACACATACATGCTTGTTTGACAATAATAATAAAATAACCAAGCCGGGGTTTAAAGGGAAAGATCTAATAGTGAAAAATACAGAAACGTGTACTCTGAAGAGGACTTGTTGATCCTATGTGATACTTGGCTTGATACTTGATACTTGGCTTGATACTTGATACTTGAGGCTTGATATTTCACTACTTGAGGCTTGATACTTCACTCTTGATGCTTGTTTACTTGATACTTGAGGCTTGATACTTGATACTTGATTTCTTGAGGCTTGTCCCTGAGTACACTGCCCTATATGATCCACTATGAAATCTAAAACGAAACTATGTTGTAATAAAAGTATGGACGCATGAATTGCTACCTAGATAGTAATAATACAAGACTTGAACATGATCACTTGACACATGATACTTGATTACTTGTACAAGATATATGATGCCTGATACTTGTTAACTTGATACTTGCTACTTGTGCTTACTCGACACTTGTTGCTTGTTTACATGATACTTGTTCACTTGACACTTGATACATGCCACTTGTACTTGTTCATCTTGGAATGCTAGTAATCAATTTTGTTATCATGAATATTTCATGTTATTAGCTAGTTTTTCCCCATGTACTTGTATCCTGCACTACAAGCGGCCCGTAACTTGCATTGACGGGAGTTTTTTTTTCTTTTTCCTATACCTGCAATTGTTAAATTGCATATTTTGGAGAACAAGTATCAGATGTTATTGGTGATATGAGATATTAGTGCTGGATTTTGCTATTATTATTTTTTGTTGCTTGCTTTGAACAATTGTATCCTGTACTTGGATTAATTTTGTATTTGGGCAATGTGACCCAGGATATTAACTTATTCAGATCTGGATTATTTGAGATTGTAATATTTTGGTTTCAAGTATTCTTGTTGATATTTTGATTCATATGTGCATGGTTGGTTGATTTTTTTGCTTCCGACTCTGATTATTCTTATAAAATGTTGTAAAAATTCTTGAACAGCTTATGGATGATGAAAATCATTCGCTGGGCTTAGTCACGTATCCGTATTCCATATTCTCTTTTTGGGAAGCGGGACGTGACACTCGCTGACGTCATCAGCCATGTCAGCACCTAGCTGATGCCATAAGAAAGCAGCAGGCTTCGCTGCTATTTCTTTTCATGTGGGCCCCCCTCCATTAAATCCCCTTACATCTCTCCTATAGAAATCTCTGTAGGACACCATTCCAATATATATATATATATATATATATATATATATATATATATATATATATATATATACTAGGTTTGCCCGTTGACACGTGCCTACGGCACGTCTTCGGAACGGTGCACCTGGTTTGATTATATAAAATAGTTTTGGACGTCCAGCAAATTAATTGAATTAGCAAACATATTATATGAGAAAACAGTATATCTACCTTTAAGCTCAACCATCGCCTTCTTGATCATTAACTTAAAATTACCTGGAATGCATTTAGTTTGTTAGAAACAATGCATAGAGTTTTTTTTTAACTTTAGCAGCACTTTTAGATGCTTGTAATAGTTATGCAAGGACATTACTCTATAAAACACTGCATAGAGTTTTATAAAGCTTACTCTAATCTCATAACCACTATGAGTACGTTTAAATATGAAATAAAATAATCATACATCTCTGAACTTAAATCCCATGCACACACAAAATTCGAGTCAGCAAAAAACTGAGTAATCTCCTGCACATAAAAAATTAAAAATTAGAATGAGAATTCTGTTCATGAGATGAAATTAGATTCGTCGCATCGCATATAGAGGCTCTCGATTAGGTGGAAGGGAGTTGCCGATACGGAGTTGTTTGATATTCGCGCTCGATTTGGTAGAGGGGAGTCACCGATACGGAATCAGCAACGGATCAGATATCGGTGACGACTTCTTGATTGGGGTTCGACATTGGATTTGGATTTGGATTTACTTTGAGATTTTCAAATTTTCCAATTTCAAAATTTCAATCTTTTTAAAATTTCCAAAATTTTAAATTTTTTTGATTTTTTTGAATTTTTTTTAAAATTTTTTTTAATTTTGAAAATTTTTAAAAATTAAAAAAATTAAAAAAATTAAAAAATTTAAAAATTTAAAAATTTAAAAATTTCTAAAATTTCTAAAATTGTAAAAAAAATAAACTTTTTAAAATTTTACATGTTTTAAATATTTTTATTTTTTTTATTTTTTATAATTTTTTCATTTTTTTGATTTTTTTTAAAGTTTTCAAATTTTTAATTTCTTAGTTTTTTTATTTATTGAAATTTTAAAATTTTTATTTTCTTAATTTTTTGAATAGAAGAAAGAGAGAGAGAGAGATAATTAAATAAATAAAGGAGTTGTTTTGAATGAGATATTTGAATTTGAGTTTTGGAGGGAAACTTTTGGGAGGGAGAATATGTTTTATGAGGATAGATCTGGCCAATGATTTTGGAGGAAATTGAAGGAGAGCCACTTGATAGCTTTCTTTGTGTTTTATTATATATATATATATATATATATATATATATATATATATATATATATATATGTATATTCTTAACACCGGGTGTTACAGACACCCTCCCTTAAGAATTCAGCATTCTCACTAATTCCGGGACTTGCAACGTAGCGCAGGATCCTCCTTTCTAGCCGATGTGAAGTGTCGTAGACCTGATTCGATCAAATCTTAGTGTACTACCCCTGGCTACACAGCCAGCGTACTGACCACGGTTCCCTCTCAGGCATACAAGACACACCCCACTTTTACCCATATCGGTGTCGAAACTCGGCTCTGATACGATACTGTAACGCCCCGGCCCCGATCAGTGATTTTAGCAAACAACTGCCCACCACAGGGTGCCTCATAAAAGGTGTTATAGCTTGTTAGTGACCTTCAATCCTTTACAATCATATATATATATATATTTAATTAATTTTTGCAAACGCCCGATGTGGGACAAATTCCACACCACTCATCTCTCTTCTCCTGTAAAAAACAGCAGCAGACCAAGGGAGGGCACCACGCCACCTGGCACTCTCAGAGAGCCCCCAAACCGGGCGGGCCCCGCTGATGTCATCAGCCACGTCAGCACATGGCTGATGCCCCAAGAAAGCAGCAACTTCGCTGCTTTTTCTTTTCAAGTGGGCCCCTTCCATTAAATCTCCATACATCTCTCCGATAGAACCCTCTATAGAACACAATTCCAATTAATTATATATATATATATATATATATATATATATTTTATTATTATTATTTTTTTAACACCGGGTGTTACAAACTCCGAGTGTAGGTATAGAGTGGTGGTTATGAGTGAGATGGAGCTAGCAGATGTACGGTTAAGTATGCCTAAGAGGGAGCATGGTTGGGTCAGGTTTCCCGGTAAATCCACTGAGGTGGGCTACATGGATCTTGTGCCACGTGCATGCTCCGTACTAAGCGAGGACGCTGATTTCTAAATGGGGTGGGGGGGGGTGTATGTAACATCCCGTAATTTCAAGAGATAATATATAGTACTATATATATAATAATATAAGAGGAAGAGGAGGCAGGCGCTATAGAACTTTTGTAGGGGGTATGTATGGAGTTGTTAGCAGGGTGGGGCCCACAGTAAAGAGACAGCAGCAGATGCCAGCAGCTGGTGCTGACGTGGAGGGGCCAGCACGTGGGGGCTTAAATGCAGAGAAGGGGAAGGCGTTGGCCTATGCTTGGGGTGACATGGCACCCATGGTAAGGGCCCACGTGATCTAACGCAGGAGAGAAAGGATATAGGGTATGTGGTTTGAATTAATCCCATATCGGGAATTAGCAAGAAATAATTAAATATAAATATAATTGCCTATGATCAAGAGTCACCAATCCGGTTAACCACCTTTTGAGAGGCAAGCTTTGGTGGGTAGTTGTACTAAATAATAAATAATTTGTCTAATAAAATAAATAAATTGTCAGAGTTTAGGACAGGGGCGTTACAGTAAGTGCTAGAGGATATCTGTGTTCAAATAAAGTATCATCCAGGAAAAGCAAATGTTGTAGCAGATGCGCTCAGTCGGAAGAGCTGCTTGTCTTGTTTGATCACGACTCAGGAGAATCAAGTAGAGGAGCTTGATCGAGCAGGGATAGAAGTGTTGGTGCACGAACTGGGAGTGTCTTTAGCACAGTTGAAACATCAGCCCGAACTAAGAGAGAAGATTATCGACAATCAGAGGTCTGATCCAGAGATCCAAAAGATGAAAAAACATGTCGGCGCAAGCAAATTGGCAGACTTCCAAGTTAAGGACGAAGTGCTGTGGTTTGGAGAAAGGTTATGTGTACCTGATCAATCAGAACTGAAAGAAAGCATTCTACAGGCGGCACACACCACTCTTTTATCATTGCATCCACGGAGTACCAAGATGTACAAGGATATCAAGAAGTAATTCTGGTGGTCGGGGATGAAGCGGGATGTACAAGAATTTGTTGCAAGATGTGCAACTTGTCAACAAATCAAGGCGGAGAATCAGAAGTCCGGAGGATTGTTGTAGCCGTTACCCATTCCGGAGTGGAAATGGGATAACATCACACGGTTACCTAGGAGTCGCAAGGGGAATGATGCAATTTAGGTGATAGTGGATCGACTCACCAAATCTGCTCACTTTTTGGCAATGAAGATTACTTGGTCAATGAAGAAATTGGCAGAATTGTATGTCGGGGAGATTGTGAGATTGCATGGAATTCCCATATCAATTGTGTCAGATCGAGATGCGCGGTTCACGTCGCATTTTTGGAGGATTCTTCAGGTAGCTTTGGGAACCAGGACTGACTTCAGTACTGTCTTTCATCTTCAAACTGATGGGCAGACTGAGAGATTCAATCATGTGCTGGAGGATATGTTGAGGTATTGTGTGATGGACTTCAGAGGAGGCTAGGAGAGGCACTTAGCTCTGGTGAAATTTGCCTACAACAGCAGCTTTTAGACTAGCATCAGTATGGCTCCATATGAAGCTTTGTATGGAAGGAAGTGTAGAACACCGGTGTATTGGTATGAAGTGGGGAAAAGGTAGATGTTTGGGCAGGAAATAGTGCAGCAGACTTTAGAGAAGATCGAGTTGACAAGGAAGAGGCTGGTGGATGGACAGAGCAGACAGAATAGTTATGCCGACAACCGGAGAAGAGATCTGAAGTTCGAAGAAGGTGACTATGTTTTCCTGAAAGTATCTCCAACCAAGGGTGTGATCCAATTTTGAAAAGGAGGAAAGTTAGCCCCGAGATACATAGGACCCTACAAGATATTGAAAAGGATTGGGAAGACGGCTTATCGGTTGGAATTGCTGGAAGAGCTAGCCCAAGTACACAATGTCTTTCACGTGTCTATGCTACGAGGTTACATTCTTGATCCGAGTCATCACTTGCTAGAGGTGTCGAGGGTCTGTAGTTAGATCTGAGTTACAAGGAGTGTCCAGTAGAGATTGTGGACCGGCAAGAGAAAGTTTGGAGGAACAAAACTATACCCATGGTCAAGGTTGTGTGGAGGAATCAACTGATTAAGGAAGCCACCTGGGAATTTGAAAAGAGGATGATGAGAGACCATCCTAAGCTTTTTGACTAAACCTTGTCAACTTTCTTCTTCTTTTGTTTTTCTCACTCTTTAAGCGTAGTTCCGAGGACGGAACTATTCTAAGGAGGGAGTGTTGTAATATTCCAGAAAAATAAAATAAAATTTTAAATTTTGCACGTGCATTGCATGTAAAGTTTATGCATTTTTAGTCCCTAAAATTTTCCAAAGCTATGCACAATTTTTTTTCTTCTCATTTTATTTATCACATTTGTATTATTTATTTTTTTACATAAAACCCATAGGCCTAAAATATCTTTTAAAGCCAACTAGAAATTTAATTACAAGTGAAGCCCATGTATAATTCTTTTTAAATGAACAGTTTAAATCCTACACACTTGTCATGTAACAAACACCTACAATTAAACAAGTAACAATTAATAAAAGAATATTAGAATTGTGTGCACAAGGGTGCACGTGCACGTGTTGTGCACCCTAGGACTTGGCCGACCATGAGTAAGAGAAGTGGGAGAGTGGGGTGTGTGTGTGGGATAGTGGGGTAGTTATTTGATTAGTGGGAGTCTTCTGAACCACACAATAACTCTATAAATACCCCCTCCTATAGTATGAACAATGCACTAGAATCAAAAGAAATCAAAAGTGAGAAACGAAAAGACTAGAGAGAGGGAGCTCGGGAATTTTGGCAAGAAGAATTTTCAGTGCTTGCTAGGAAGAGAAGAAGGCTCATTTTGTTGGAGCTTTGGAGCAATTTTCTAGGAGGTTTCTTACTTTTGCATTCTTCTAAGAAGTGGGTGTTCTTGTTGCCTTCTAATTTAGTAGAATTATGTAACACCCCGTAATTTCAAGATATATATATATATATATATATATATATATACTAGATTTCCCTGTTGCCACGTGCCTATGGCAAGTCTTTAGAACGATACTGCATATGAAAAGCTTTGTAAAGAGAAACTCAATAATTATGTAGCTGAAGTTTGAACAGTATGACAATAATTAGTTGTAAATAAAAGTCCATGTTTCCATTAGTATATGATGAAAAATAATTATAAATTGAGGTATAAAAGTCCATGTTTATATATATATATATATATATATATATATATATAGAGAGAGAGAGAGAGAGAGAGAGAGAGAGAAGAGAGAGAGAGAGAGAGATAATAAAATAATAAATGAGTTGTTTTTGTGAAGGAAATTTGAATTTGAGTTTTGGGGGAAAACTTTTAGGGGGAAAATGTATTTTTTGAGGTTAGATCTAGGCCTTTAATTTTGGGGGGATTGAAGGAGAGCCACTTGATAGCTTTCTTTGTGTTTTATTTTATATATATATATATATATATATATATAGAGAGAGAGAGAGAGAGAGAGAGAGGGGGGAGGGAGAAAGAGAGAATTGGAGGTTGTCCCCATAGAAATTCTATGGGAGTGGTCCATGGGATTTATTGGTCGAATGGGGCCCACAGAAGGCAGCTGCAGAGTTGCTGCTGCTGCTGACGTCACGTAGGTCCCAGGCAGGGGCTGCTGCTGCTAACGTCACGTGGGTCCCAGGAGGGGGCAGCTCTGCTGACGTGGGAGTGGGGCCCAAAGGATGGCGGCCCTGCTCGTGCTGACGAGGAGAAAAATTAGCAGAGATGTTGGATTAATTGATCCCATATCGGGAGTTTAACAGGATTAACAAATAATAAGTATAATTGCCTATGATCAAGAGTCACCTAATTGGTTAAACACCTTTTGAGAGGCAGCATGTGGTGGGCAGTCGTGCTAATAAATAAATGAATTGTCTGAGATACGGCTGGGGTGTTATAGAATGGTATCATAGCTGATTTTTGACACCGATTGTGGGTCATAGTGGGTATGCCTGAGAGGGAGCTGAGGTCAGTATGTTGGCAGTTTGGCCAGGAGTAGTATGCTAGAATTAGTTGAATCATGGTATGCCATTCAACATCGGCTAGAAAGGTGATCCTGCACTAGGTTGCATGTCCCGTACTCAGCGAGGACGCTGATTTCTAAAGGAGGGGTGTATGTAACACCCCGTATTTTCAATATATATATATATATATATATATATATATATATATAGAGAGAGAGAGAGAGAGAGAGAGAGAGAGAGAGAGAGAGAAATCTTCGGTTGCTCACTACTTTGGTGAGCACTCCGTGAGCACTCACGAAATAGAGCACCTATGACAAATCCGAACCGCTCATATTGTTCTATATACCTTAGATTGCCTAACAATAAAAAATCAAGTAATTTGAAGTTCATTTGCCCATGATTTACATCATTACAAAATTGTATGGCTGAAAATTCTAACAGCATGATGGATGGGCAAATGAACTTCAAATTACTTGATTTTTTATTGTTAGGCTATCTAATGTATATAGAACAATATGAGCGGTTCGGATTTGTCATAGGTGCTCTATTTCATGAGTGCTCACGGAGTGCTCACCAAAAGTAGTGTGCAACCGAAGGGGACTCTATATATATATATATATATATATATATATATATATATATAATATAGAGAAATGGAGGTTGCCCCCATAGAAATTCTATGGGAGTGGTTCTTGGAATTTATTGGCCGAATAGGGCCTACAGAGGGCAGCAGCTGAGCAGCTGCTGCAGTTGACGTCACGTAAGGCCCAGGAGGGGGCTGTTGCTGCTGACATCATGTGGGGCCCAGGAGGGGTAGCTCTGCTGACGTAGGAGTGGGGCCTGGAGGATGGGGGCCCTTCTTGTGTTGACGTAGGAGAGAAATCAACGGAGATGTGGGATTAATTGATCCCATATCGGGTGTAACGCCACGGATCCCCATTACCAGACATTCGTGACGCAACCAGAATCTTTGCCTTCAAATGCATCTCACACGGAAATTTAAAAACTTTTTATTGCCAAATAAGTTCAATACGTCATCGGTTACCACCAATATCTTGTTCTTGAACAAGAATACAAATTACATTAACACATTACATATTATTACAAAATATTTACCAACTCCTATTGTAAAGCTATCAGCTGTCTCCAGGAATGGTAATCGACTGATCACCGCTGAACCTCCGCTGAGTGGTCAATCTGCTTCCCTAGAACTTGCCCCTCAGCTTGAGTCTTCCGCTGTGCGACTCTGATATGTCTGCACCTGCTCGAAAGGTAGGACCGGTACCTAAAAGGTGGGGAACGTCAGTAATTTATTCTGACGCAATGCTGATAAGAAACAACGATCTCCAAACTGGCAACCACAAACCATCTTGAATGGAAAAAGAAACGTGCATCCTAATTTCCTAGTGTTCGTATATGTCATGATCTAACAACTAAATGCATCAATCACATGCCTACTTATAATGTAAGCAAGACTATGGGACTCTTGATCCGAATGCATCCCATACTACATAAGTTCCAAAATCAAGCATGGCCTAATCTAATGCACAAAACAAAGAATGCACATGATGCACCTACTCTAATACATTTCGTTTGGGAAAGTATGCATCCCATACAACACACTTTCCCAAAATCAACTTCAATTATAACGTATGCATCCCATACTACATACTTTCCAAAGAGTTTGCCTCTCCTCTTTGTAGGGTTCAATCCCTCACCATGCATCCTACTCTTGTACTCATCCAGTTCCCAATAGATTTTCGTGTCTGAGTAGGTTGCAGTCATTCGGTCTAGTCCCTTACTGCAGTCCCTAAAGTGGTGGTCGCATTTGCCACTTATTACCCGCGCACCGACCTCACTTTAAAAGCCATGAAAAACCTTCCGGTACGAAACCATGTACCCAATGACTTCAATGATTCACATATAGAACAAAACCCACGTGCATAGGAACATGACAGCCTCGAGGATCAAATTCCTCTATCCGACAGGAGCTCCTCTCTCGTTCCTTACCCCGACTCTTTGGAAATTAACAGATCTAGATACGAGACCCGCGAACTCAAAACTTGAGAACCAAATCCGTATCCCTATGACAGGAAAAGTACAACACCCAACTATGGTCTACTAGTACTAATGCAATGTACATACCCCTAATACACCACTCTAATCCAAGACTCACTCTAACCATTCATGTAAAAGATTACTCCCAAAACTCTGCCAGTCGACCACTAGCCCCGGCGAAGCAAATCTACTCGCCACTTCCCCTAGATTGGAATCGTCCCTCGCCATGGCCCGCATTCATCCTTAACCTGCATGAATACACTCAATGGCACCAACTTGGGCGTCCAACGCCTCGGTGGAAGTTCAAATCTAGGGTCGATGGACGTAGGGTATCACCCAACCCTAGTCACTAACCCGAGTCACAACAATCCTCCACAGGAGTCAACACCAACAAGACTAGGAAATAGGAAACATTCATACCCAAACAACGAGTCATTAACTCATAGGTACAAAAAGGGTAAAGGTTCTCCCAACACTTAGTCAAAACCATGACGAAACAACTATGGTGTTTCTGCCTGAAACTTAAAAGGATCATAACTCCCACCATTCAACTCAGATTTGGGTGTTCAAGCCCAATCTGGAAAGGTAAAGACCTAGGCTACAACTCTCTAGTTGATCATCACCTCATATTTAGTCTCCTAAATTCTCAAAATAGCCGCACAAGCCTCAACATGTGTACTTCCTGTACACTGGCTGCACCTTACCCATAGCATAAAACCCTACCTGCTCATCAGAATGATAGCAATCCATGTTCTGTGAAAAGGTGTGAATGTCCTCTAAAACATTCTAGTGGATCACCAATCCAAACTGTTTCTTTTGATTACCCCAAACAGTCATTACTCTCAGGCATTCAGAATCACACATAAGGCTTTACTCAAACAGAGCATATAGCTCAAAATCTGGTTTCTTTCCAATCTTGAAAAATCATAATTATTAACCTACTCTCAGGAATTTTTTCATATAGGGCTTCTTCGAAAGCTCTAGATGTCTACTACAACTTCCTAGTGGAACACTTCCTCAAATTCTGCTCTTACAGAGCCACAAAAGTACCATCTTATAAGAGTATCACAACTGACTGTGTTCTGCATAGTACATGCTAAAATATTCGTCATAAATCACATACTCATCAAATGGTCATCAAATTTTCATTACAGAAACTAGACATCATCAGGTATAACATGCAAAAAGTTTCACATCCAAATTTCAAGTAATCAAAGATTTTTACCTGTTGTAAATATGCACAAATGTTCTGCAGTTCTTTATTAACTGTCTTGACTACTTTTGATTAACTAATTTTGAACATGCATCAAATTTCATCCAAATAATTTCATGATTTTTCCGTAGAGTCCCGATTCTTGCAAGACAACATGGTAAAAATTTTAGAGATAGAACATCTGCCAATTAATTCTAAGAATTCCCTCATGTTCAGTTATCACAATAGACAGACCCAGTTTCTGCCTTACGACTCAGTCTCAAAATGGATTTTATTAAAATATCAAGTTTCATCAGAAAATTCTGAAATAAATCATGTAGCTTCCAGACATATATGAGATCATTATTTATAAATTTCAAGATCAAATTCTAATTATTTGGTTCTCTGGAAATTCGGAAAAATGACATGCAGATCATGTTTCTATTTCCATTTTCAGATTCTAATAATCTACTCCTATTCAACCATTCCCACACTACTAATACTCATTACATGGAAGAAATTAAACAAGAATGAACAAGAACAAGTTTAGAGAACTCACCACCCTTGGTTGGCTTGAGAAGATTTGCCTGATTTGCCTTGCGCTTCCTCTTCCAAAACCCTACTCCAAAAACCTTGAGTACACTCCTTCTTTTTGGCTCTTTCTTTTTCTTTTCTGAAATTTCCAGAGCTCAAGAAGTGTGAAGGAGTGGTTTTATCAAGAGATGAGTGGGGGAGAGAGGGGGGAAAGGCCAACAAAAAAGGAGGGGGGGGGGTAGGGTGAGGTGGCAAGTTGTTTTTCGCAAACCATGCTTTCTAGCCCCTTGTATTTTGAGACAAGGATTGGCTGCAAATTTTGGTCTTGATCAAGCTCTAGATGATAGATGATAAGTTAGATTTAAGTGCATGCAAAGAATATCCATTGTACCATACAATTGCATATTTGTATAGACACCGCGCTCAAAACCAGTGCATGTACTAGTATCGGTCCTTCCCATTCTTGTGCACCATCTAGAACGCAACCATCCACATGAACCGCCCCGCAAACATAAACGCACTCCATCATTCATACATATATATTTAAGCAATCACTGCAATATATATATATATATACAAAATTATTATATTATCCGGGGTATTATATTACTCCCTCCTTAGAATCGTTTAGTCCCCATAACGACGCTAGGAAAAAAAATAGAAGACAATCATCAATGATTAGAAGATACTTTCCTTGATCATCTCCGATTCCTCGAGGAACACCCTCGAAAACTAACTATTAAAGTGCTCAACGCATCCTTCCATCCTGGAGATCAATCTCATCATGTGGATCATTTTGGGGCATGCATCATCCCGCATCCACCGTACTGGGGATGAATCACTTTTGGGGATGTCGCTCTCGTCCTGGACTACTGGAGATCAATCCCTCTCCACCGAACCTTCTGGGGCCTATTGCTTCACACGTTCCAGAATACGGGGGAATATCTCGCTCTACGGATTATTCTGGATCCCTCACCACACGAACTCCACATGAGTGTTACTCTCGTCCCTAAATACTGGAGAGCAATCCCTCTCCACAGATCATTCTGGAGCCCATTTCATCTCTCGTCTGGAATACTGGAGAATATCTCATTTCGTGTATCATTCTGGATCCCTTACTCATCCTTGAATTCCTTCGTGGGTATCACTCTCGTCCTCGAAATACTGGAGATCAATCCCACTCCACAGACATTCTGGGGCCTTTTTCATCCCTCATCTGGAATACTAGGGAATATCTCACTCCTTGGATCATTCTGGAATCAACGTCCCACTAACCTGCTTGTGAATGTTGCTCTCGTCCCTAAAATACTGGAGATCAATCCCACTCCACAGAACATTCTGGGGCCACTTTCGTCCAACGTTTCGGAAAACTGGTGAATATCTCACTCCATGGATCATTCTGGAGCCAACGTCACACAAACCTTCCCCATGAGTGTCGCCGTTGTCCCTGAAATACTGGAAATCAATTCCTACTCCACAGATCATTCTGGGACGTATTTCATTCCTTGTTTGGACTACAAAGGAATGTCTCACTTCATGGATCATTCCGGAGTCGGCCTCATTACACAAACTCCCCGTGAGTGTCACTCTCGTCCCGAAATACTGAAGATCAATCCCACTCCACAGATTATTCTGGGGCCTATTTCATCCCTCGTCTGGAATGCTGCGGAATATCTCACTCCGTCGATCATTCTGGAGCCTCCCTACTCATGATCATTCTTGCTTCATCATATCTCCCTTCTTGTGCCCAAATCAAGTTCTCAGCATATCTTCTAGCTCCCTGGTTGCACTACTTGAGGGTCGGTGACCACTCCCTCCTTAGAAGAAAATGAGGCTTTTCAAGGAGAAGGCAAAATTTTCAACTTTATGCCTTATCCCAAACACTTAATAAAATAAGCACAAGACAAGAGATGACCAAATGCCCAAACACTTTCATGCTTTATAAAAAGTCATAATATCTTGCTACAGAACACATTACAAGCTCGTCATCCATAGCTTGCAAAAATGCAACTAATAAAATATATTGCTATTCTGGACCATGCACCACTTCACACTTCTTTCGAGTTAAGCTGAAGTTCACCCCTAGCGAACAGGCTTCTTTCCTTTATCGACCACCTTCTATAACTGGTCATTGGGGTTCCCCTGCAGTTGTGGACAATTCGATTTCTTGTGCCCGGCTTTTCCGCAATTATAGCAAGTGTTTGTCTGGGCTCTTTTTGAGCATTGAGTCTTGAATCGTTCCTTACAAAAGTAACACACCACCATCTGGCTAGTCTCTTTAAGCTTTCTGGACTCGTGAGTTGAGTTCTGCTTGTCATGGTCAGGGGTGGGAATATACTTCTTCCTCTTTTTCTTCATCTCGGCCTCGCCTTGACTCTGTCTCATGTCCATTTCTGTTATCGCGGCTCGCCTTACTAGCTTGTCGAATCGGCGAATGCCCATCGAAATTATTCTTGACCTCAGTCCAGGCCTAAGCCCTTACTCAAACCTCTGGGCCTTCTTTGCTTCCTTCTGAACCATCTCTGGTGCATATCGTGACAGATGGAAAAACCTTGTCTCATATTCCCTGACAGACATATTCCCCTGCTTTAAATTGTGGAACTCCATCGCCTTTTCTTCTTGCACATCCATGGGAAAGTAGTGTTGTCAGAATCCCTCAAGAAAAACTTCCCAAGTGATTGGACCTTCTCCAAGACCACACTTCACGGACTACCACCAAACTCCGTCATCCTTCTCCAGCAAGATTGTGGGTAGAAGAACCTTGCTGTCCTCTGGAGTCACCAGCACTTCAAATATCGTCTCTACCTAACGTATCCAGTCGTCAGCAGCTGTGGGGTCGGCCTGTGCTTCAAAGACTGGCAGTTTCATCCTCTCAAATGATTCCACTATCTTCATCGAGTCTGCAGGTGCAGCAACTCCGGGTGTTCCCTATGGCGGTTCTTGGTCTCTGCTAGCTTCCACAAATGCTCCTATCATCTGGTATACACGTGTAAAATCTACTTCAACATTGAAGTTGGTGTCGTTGGTCCTACAGCCTTCGCCCTCAGCCATTCCACGGTGATTGTTTCTGATTCTTCTGGATGCTCTTCAAAGAAAGAAAACACACCGGGTTAGTTCTGGATGTAGAGAAGATTATAAACATAAGTGGGAAGTGCAACAATCATGGTTTTGACCTTTCTGCAATCCAAACTAAACCCAGATATTTGGCATTTCAAGTCAAATTTCCTACTGCATTAGCCTGCAACTTGAAGTTAGCTCTGATACCACTTTGTAACGCCCCGAATTCCCGTTATCGGACATCCGTGATGCAACCAAAATCTTTGCCTTCAAATGCATCTCAACACAGTAATAACACGGAAATTTAAAAACTTTTTATTGCAAAATAAAGTCAATACATCATCGGTTACAACCGATATCATGTTCTTGAACAAGAATACAAATTACATTAACTCATTACATCTTATTACAAAATATTTACAAACTCCTATTGTAATGCTATCAGTTATCTCCGGGAATGGTAATCGACTGATCACCACTGAACCTCCGCTGAGCGGTCAATCTGCTTCCCTGAAACATGCCCTCTGCTCGAGTCTTCCGTTCCACGACTCTGATATTTCTGCACCTGCTCGAAAGGTTGGACCGGTAACTAAAATGTGGGGAACATCAGCAATTTCTACTAACGCAATGCTGATAAGAAACAACGATCTCCAAACTGGCAACCACAAACCATCTTGAATGGAAAAAGAAACGTGCATCATAATTTTGTAATGCCCTGAATTTTTCATTTAATGAGAAATATTGATTTTTGCATGTTGTGCACGTGCAAAATTTTGTATGCATATTTTCTTATAAAATTATCTTTTATAACAGGGACAATTATTTCTTTCTTTCTCTTTATTTTTCTAAAAAGCCTATTTTATAAAGCCTAAACTTATTTTCTTATTTTTAAGCCCACCCTAATAATTAAATATTTTATTAAATAGCCCATGAGCCTAAAGCCCACTATTTTTAGGCCCACAAACTTAGTTAATCTTTTAATTGTCATAACTTGTCAGGTAGACACAATTAGTGGACAATTGATTAATTAAATTTGTACAACTTTAAATATGGGGTACTACAAGGGGCACATGCACACACTAGGGTGTACTTTGCACACTTTTGGGGTGGCCGGTTGTGGCCAAGAGAGAGAGGGAAAGTGGGATTGAGTTGAGGGATAGTTATTGAGTTCATGGAAGTTTCTACAACTTCCCAACTCATCCTAGTCCTTAATTTCTAACTCCTTGATTAATCCTAGCCATCTATTTCCACCATAAAAGTGTATAAATACCCCTAACTTTTCTTCTCATTGGTGCACTAAACATTTGTTAAGAAAGAAGAGAAAGAAAAAGATAAGAGAGCAAAAGATTGAGGAGATTTGTGAGCAAAAGATTAGAGTGTGAAATCATTGTGTGTGTCCCAACCAAAAGGAGACTGGCCATCACCATCAAGCAAAGAGGGCTCGGGTTGCACCAAGGAGCAAGGAGGAGGAGCATTTTGCAATACATTCTAGAAGGAGAATGCCACTTTTCTTGCACTCTAGGAGCCTTTATTTTTGTTTCTCCAAATAGGTGGGTGTTTTTCATACTTCTAGAACTAGATACCATGCTAGGGATGATTTAATGAAATTATTATGAATCAATTAGTTGAAATTGGAACCATGCTTGTTTAATTAAAATTGGAATGGTAACTTAGAGAATGTTTGATAGAATGATTGCTAATGGATGAATTGTGAATTTAAATGCTAAAAATCACCATATTGTTATGCTACATGTTCTAATTGAATGCTATGACAATATTTGTACTTATGAGACAACTAGTTGAATTAAATGCCTTTTGTGTAACTGATTGCTTAAAATAAAGTTTCTTTGTTGTAGAAAGATGAGAAATTGTCTCTAAATGATTGTAGGTGGTTAATGAATAAAAGAACAATGAAATAGTAGTTGTGGAAATTTAACTCTAAGTTATGAATAAATGTGGTGTTTGTTCTCAAAGTCGAAATTATGGACACAGAACATAAAGTAGCGCCAAAATACATGTTTTATAAAGTAAATAATGGTTATAAAAACACCGGTTTACTGTAAATTCAGGTTTGGTAAAATCTGGAGATTTTTGATTTCAAAAGAGAAGAAAAAGAAACAAAATCATTTTGAGATTTATAAAATTTAGAAATGAACAGAGAACTGGGTTATAAACAACCCATTACTCTTTGAGACAATCTGGTCCCTTAGACCAAGTGGTTAGCACTGTGGTGGCTTTTACTGTAGCCATGGTCAGACCCTAAGGTCTCAGGTTCGAAACCCAAGCCCTGCATTTTATTTCCGTTTTTTGAATAAAACCCCAAAATCCGAAAACAAGCTTATCTCATTAAAACCCCCTTTCATATCTCTTAGACGCCTTAGCCCAATTGGCTTGCGGTGGCTGCTGACTTGGTCCAGGTTGCAGGTTCGAATCTGGGTATCAGCAAACGTGAGCATTTTTGGTTTTTTTGAGTTTAAAATCAAATTTTTGACTTTTAAAAATCCCAAAAAATACTACAATTATTCTAAAAATATGTAGATCTTGTGAAAAATATTTGAACACTATTTAGACAAAGTAAAAATGAGTTAGAGGTGAAAATTGGGTAGAATTCCATAGAAAATTGTATTTTGTTAACTATAAAAGTAACCACTTTTACGAGAAATCATACTAAGTGATAAAGGATAATTTTTGGAAGAAAGAAGATTCAAGTGTGTTAGCTATGGACTCTCATTGTTAAATTAAGTATTGTTTATGAATGAAAATACGACTTTGTGCCTTTGAATTAGATAAATGAAGCGAACATTGGTGGGAGAATTAAATAAAGGTTAGTGTTGATTAAAATGAGATTAAGAAAGTTCTGTGGAAAGAATAAACTATTTGAGTATGACATATTGTATTTATTTATTTATGCATGATGTTGCACATGAAATGGGAATTGAATGACTTGATGAATTTATGAATATACAAGTGCTCTGAACATGAAATAGAAATTATTGTTAACCATGAAAAAGAGAACTTATGAGTATGAAAAACTCAATATTGTGATTATGAGTTGAAATTAAGAACTAGGGTATAGCTAAGCCTTATACCGGCAATAAAAGAAATGCTGAGATGAAATTTGAATTGAAAAGACCAAGAGTTGGGTCATGTGAAATGAAGGAATAAGACCGGTATAGTGGGAGTGCTAACCCTAAGGGAATGATTTTGTTCATGATTCAATTAAATTAAGGATTAGATACATAGTGAAGATGCGATGAAAGTAAGAGAAAAACATGAGTATGAGGGCCATTGGATTGGCGGCGTGAGAGTATTCACAGGATGTTGCATGATGCGTCATAAGTAGGACATGGATACTGCTCCAGAGTACCGTCCCGGTGGAGACGCTCGTGGGGTATTTGGTGACTACTGGTGGTGTCATGTCTATGGTAGGAGGTGAATTACCACAGGATGCCTGCATGATGAGTCATGTGACAGTGCGTTAGGATTCTCTTCAGGGCGCCAAGACATGAGTTCGTAGGTCATAGAACATCTAGGATACTTACCGTAGTTACAGTAGTAGATTAAGTCATGGCGAGAGATGGAACCCTATAAGATGAAGAACGGTTAAGGGCTTGCCCTCGGACCTATGTAGTATGGGCTGCATAGACTCTGAACAAGTGCGCATTAGTGTCATATAACAGAAATAATTGCATTAAGGACTAAGTGCACATTCACAACACGACATTAATAGGATAGTCCCTTTAGCTTTATTTGTGAACAAGTTTGTGGTTTGTTAAGTATTGAGAATCGTTATACTATTTTCAGCATAGAGAGGATGGTCGTGTATAATATTTCGTCAGTTGAATGAACTGACGTGCCCACAGTTTCTATACAGGGTAAAGCACATAAAAAAGACTATAGAAGACTTGATGCTTAACGATTATTCAACTGATGTTGTATTTCATTCATTGATGTAAAATTTGCTTTCGCTGTATAAATGTTAATGTCAATGTAACTCTGATGTAAAGTAAAGTTTTATTTCCTTCTAAAATTGTACGAAGAGAAGTGAAAAGATCCTGTGGAACTCAAATTCAGTTGTATTTGGTATTTGGGGTGTAACAAATGTCATAGTGTTAGTGTATGCCATGATCTAATAACTAAATGCATCAATCACATGCCTACTTTTAATGTAAGCAAGACTTTGGGACTCTAGATCCGCATGCATCCCATACTACATACGTTCCAGAATCAAGCATGGCTTAATCTAATGCACAAAACAAAGAATGCACACGATGCACCTACTCTAATGCAATTCATTTCGGAACGTATGCATCCCATACTACATACTTCCCCAAAATCAACTTCAATAGAAACGTATGCATCCCATACTACATACTTTCCAAAGAGTTTGCCTCTCCTGATTGTAGGGTTCAATCTCTCGCCATGCATCCTATTCTTGTACTCATACGGTTCCCAATAGATTTCTGTGTCTGAGGAGGTTGCAGTCATTCGATCTAGTCCCTTGCTGCAGTCCCTAAAGTGGTGGTCGCATTTCCAACTTAGTACCCGTGCACGGACCTCACTAAAAAAGCCGTGAAAAACCTTCCGGTACAAAACCATGTACCCAATGACGTCATTGATTCACATATAGAACAAAACCCATGCGCATAATAACATGACGACCTCGAGGGTTAAATTCCCCAATTCGACAGGAGATCCTCTCCCGTTCCTTACCCCGGCTCTTTAGGAATTAACAGATCGAGATACGAGACCCGCAAACTCAAAACCTGAGAACCAAATCCGTATCCCTACGATAGAAAAGTACAACACCCAACTATGGTCTGCTAGTACTAATGCAATGTACATACCCTTAATATACCACTCTAATCAAGGACTCACTCTAACCATTCAGGCAAAAGATTACTCCCAAACCTCTGCCCATCGACCACTGGCCCCGGCGATGCAAGTCCTACTCACCACTTTCCCTAGCTTGGAATCGTCCCTCGCCATGGACCTTGTTCATCCTTAATCGGCATGAATACACTTGACTGCACCAACTTGGACGTCCAACGCCTCGGCAGAAGTTCACATCTAGGGTCGATAGACGTAGGGTATCACCCTATCCTAGTGACTAACCCGAGCCACAACAATCCTCCACAGGAGTCAACACCAACAAGACCAGCAAATAGACACCATTCATCTCTAAACAATGATTCATTAAATCTTAGGTACAAAAAGGGAAAGGCTCTCCCAACACTTAGTAAAAACCATGACTAAACAACTACGATTTTTCTGCCTGAAACTTAAAAGGATCATAACTCCCACCATTCAACTCAGATTTGGGTGTTCAAGCCCATTATGGAAAAGTAAAGACCTAGGCTATAACTCTCTAGTTGATCATCACCTCAGATTTAGTCATCTAAATCCTCAAAATAGCCTCACAAGCCTCAGTCTGTGTACTTCCTGTACACTGGCTGTACCTTACCAATAGCATAAAACCCTACATGCTCATCGGAATGACACCAATCTAGGTTCGGTGGAAAGGTGTGAATGTCCTATACAACTTTCTAGTGGATCACCAATCCAAATTGTTTTATTTGATTACCTAAACAGTCATTACTCTCAAGCATACAGAACCACACATAAGGCTTTAATCAAACAGAGCCTATAGCTCAAAATCTGGTTTCTTTCCTATCTTGCAAAAATCATAATCATTAACCCACTCATAGTAAATTTTTCAAATAGGGCTTCTTGGAAATCTCTAGATGTCTACTACAATTTTCTAGTAGAATACTTCCTCAAATTCTGTTCTTACAGAGCCACAAAAGTACCATTTTATCAGAGTGTCACAACTGTTTGTGTTCTGCACGGTAAATGCTAAAATATTCATTATAAATCACATACTCATCAAATGGTCATCAAATTTGCATTACCGAAACTAGACATCATCAGGTATAACATGCAAAAAGTTTCACATTCAAATTCCAAGTAATCAAAGAGTTCTACCTGTTGAAAATATGCACAAAAGTTCTGTTGTTCTACAGGTACCATCTTGACTACTCTTGATTAATTAATTTTGCACATGCATCAAATTTCATCCAAATAATTTCATGATGTTTCAGTAGAGGCCCGATGCATGCAAGACAACATGGTAAAAACTTCAGAGATAGATCATGTGCAAATTAATTCTAAGAACTCCCACTAGTTCAGTTATTACAATAGACAGACCTAGTCTCTGCCTTACGTCTCAGTCCTCAAAATGGATTTTATTAAAATTTCAAATATCATTAAGAAGGTCCTAAATAAATCATGTAGCTTCTAGACATATATTAGACCATTCTGTATAAATTTCAATATCAAATTCAAATAATTTTGTTCTCTAGAAATTCGAAAAAATGACCTGCAGATCATGTTTATGTTTCCATTTTCAGATTCTAAAAATTTACTCCTAATCAACCATTTCCATACAACTAATGCTTATTGCATGCAAGAAATTAAAAAAGAATGAACAGGAACAATTTTAGAGAACTCTCCAGCATTGGCTGGCTTGAGAAGATGAGATTTGCCTTGAGCTTTCTCTTCCAAAACCCTACTCCAAAAAGCATGAGAATACTTCTTCTTTTTGGCTCTTTTCACTCCTCCTTCTCTTTCTTTTTCTTTTCTGAAATTTCCAAAGCTCAAGAGGTGTGAAGGAGGGGTTTTATAAAGAGAGGAGTGAGGGAGAGAGGGGGGAGGCCGGCAAATGTGTGTGTGGGGGGGGTAGGGTGAGGTGGCAAGTGGTTTTTCCCAAACATTGGTTTCTAGCCCCTCGATTTTTTAGACAAGGATTGGCTGAAAATTTTGGTCTTGATCAAGTTCTTGATGAGAGATGAGAGGTTAGATTTGAGTGCATGCAAAGAATATCCATTGTAGTACCATAAAATTGCATATTTGCATAGACATCGCACTCAAAACTAGTGCATGTACTAGTATCGGTCATTCTCATTCTTGTGCACCATCTAGAACGCAACCATCCACACGAACCGCCTGAAAACATAAGCGCACTCCATCCTTCATACATATATAATCAAGCAAACACTACAATATATATACATACATATATATATATATATATATATATATATATATATATACAAACATTATATATATACAAAAGTATTATATTGTACGGGGTATTACATCGGGAGTTTAACAAGATTAATAAATAATAAATATAATTGCCTATGGTCAAGAGTCACCTAATTGGTTAACCACCTTTTGAGAGGCAGCCTGCGATGGGCAGTCGTACTAATAAATGAATAAATTGTCTAATCTGGGGCCGAGGTGTTACAAATTGTGCATGCTAAGTTTCTATATGAGTAGTTGCTAAATTTAATTGGTATGCTGAATGTAGAAGCTTTCCAGAATATAGATTGCACATTATTCGTAAAATTTTTGTATAATTTTGTGTAGATGTTTTTTATTTGATCACAAATATCCATGTTAATTAGAAGGAAAGTGGAAGTGGTAACTACTGTGATGAAAGAATGGAAATTTCTAATTATTCTAATTGATACATGTTAGATTGTTCATGTACAGGTCAAAATATGTATTGTGTGTATAAAACTTTAATAATTCTAATATGATCGAATTGTATGAAAGTAATCTCATTAGTATTTATTTGCATTATGCTGGTGTAAAATTTTCCCAAAATAAAATTGGATAAGGAACCATAATTTGTACAATTCAATTGTAGAAGCAATGGTAGATTAATAGTATTTTGGGGAGAAATTTCATTATATTGTTAAAATAAAAGTTTTATAAATCTTATTTATGTTAATACACAGAATATTGGGGAAGAAAGAAATCTGGAAGTAATTTGAATTATACATACAATAAATTTAGAAATTGATAATTTTTAAAAATAAATTTATAAACCGAGATCGGAAACAAAATGATTTTAACTCCAATATGTTCAGAGAATGACTGTGGGATTACTAGGTCGTGGCGTGGCTTCTGAGCGCTGTGTACAGTGGTTCCCGATCATTGGTTCAAGTCTTGAGAGGCTCTGTCTTTTTTTTAAAAAATGATTTTTATAGAAGAAGCAGTGGAGCAGTATTTAAAGCACCAAGTGCTTTCTTTACAACGACCACGAGTTGCCTAGTGGTTGGGAAGTTTGCAACTTGGCTGATGGTCTTGGTTTCGAGTTTGGACATACTCAGTTTTGATTTTATTTATCTTTTTTGAGGTTTTCAAGTTATTAAAATATGGGAAAAATTCTCATAATATTCTGAAATATTATTGAGCTTTAAGAAATATTTCCACAATATTTATAATATATTTTTGAGAATTGGAAGTGGTATTCACATTAAATAATGTGTTGGAAGAATCTTTGATCCAAATTAAAAATAAGATTTTTGGCATGATTAAAGAAGATTAAAAGTAGAATACAATTAGACTCATGTTGGTTCAATGTCATGGTTATTAATTTTTTTGATTAAGGGAGTAGTTGGGTTTGCCTACAAGGCTATAATTAATTCAATCGATAATGTGAGTAGTTTGCTTCATGTTTTATGAATACAAAGAAAATGAATATGAAGAAGTTATGAATAATGAATTGAGTTATCTATGATGAGGTTAGATGTAATGTATGTGGTCGTTGTTGAGACGTTTGTTGTTCTAGAGTGAGCGAGTCCCAAGATACCGGTAGCTGTGATATATGGATATGAGAAGTAACCAGTGTGGGTTGACTTTCTTTTGAGAAGTGTCTAGTGTGGGCAAACTTTCTAAGTGTTTTGTTTAAGTCCGGTGGGTAAGCTAAACTATAGGTCTTAATAACTAAAATTTAAACTTAAAGACAGACACTAGTGGGTGACATGATGAAACAAGAGCAAACGTGAGTTATGGACTCTAGATTGATCCTTAGAGAGAGTCAGTCCCTATTATTCCGGGATGATGGATGAAATATGCCACAGAATAATCCATGGAGCGGGAATGATCTCCAGTATTCCGGGACAAGAGCGATGCTCATGGGGAATTTGTGTGGTGAGGGTTCTAGAATGACTCGCAGAGTGAGACAATCCCCGGTAGTCGGGGACAATGGACGTAAAGGCCACAAAATGATCCACGGACAGGGATTGATCTCCAATATTCTAGGGCGAGAACCAATACTTGCAGAGTGTCTAAATCTAGTAGTAGTCATAGTAGTAGGTTGCATGGCGTGGAATTTAACCCTATAATTGGAGTACGTAGGTGCTTGCCCTCGTACCTATGTAGAATGAGATGCATAGAATACGAACAAGTATGCATTAGTGTCATCGTAGTGTAAACATCTGCATTAGGCATTATGTCATAACATACACTGACATGTTCAGGATAGTCACATTTTCTATTTATGCATTCAATCTTGTGGTTGTTAAGATAATGAGATCGCTGTTTTATAGCATTGCATCAGTTGTATGCAACTGACGTGCCGACAGTTTTCTAGTTGCAGGACTGGACATTGCATGGACTTAAAGTCACTATGATGAGCTGTTACAAGATTGATGAATTTTTATTATTGTATATCATATTGTATTCATTTAAATTTCCGCTGTGTTTATGTAAGAGAACATGTTGTAATCAACTGTTTTAAATTCCTTATAAAATTGTACGAATTTGAAGTAAAAGATCTTGTTGTGTAACGAATTACATGTAAGTGTAAAGCGGGGCGTTACCGAATTAAATCAACCTTTATAAATTAAAGTCAGAGCCCGTTGAATATAGTTTTTGGAACATTCAACGGATCTGAATTCCTAGTTGTAGATAATAAGTTATCATGTGTTTCGTATTGTTAGGTCTACACATTCCAAATTGTTACTTATAGCACACCAACATGTTTCACAAATTAAAATGTCATGTTAATAGGTGAATAAAGACTTGATATTTACTGGAAGGTTACTAGACATGTTTATGAATCGATTTATATTTTTTGTAAGATTTTTTAAAGGAATTTAAAGCTAATTTTTATATATAAGAAGTTGACCCAACCTGCTGCCTGAACAATTGATCCATGAAGAAATGACTGTTAGACCTAGTTTTTGTTCTTATAATGTATCGTGTGAATATGCATTAGAACCGGTAGGGAGTCTAGTTTCTAGAGCCCCTGACGGAACCTGATTTTCTTTCCTGTGGCAGTGGTAAAGTAGATTTTTGTAGAACAACATCTTGCTCTCAAGTATTCGTATCTCCGTGTTTTTAAATATAAATGTGTTGTTTCTTGCATTTATGAACATAAATACATCGCATGCCTTACGTAGCCTTGATACTTCGTTGATCATGTCCTGATACCCATGTTCATTGTCTCATGTTCATGGTAGCTATTATAAAAGAGTAACAAATCGGGGAATAAGGATAAGACCTAGTAGTGGACGATATAGGAGATTGTACTCGAAAGGGGACCCTTGTTTTCCAAACTAGTGATTTCTGTTACAAGTTACAGGGATCTAAGTGCCACGTAGAACTAAGTGTCAGGGCATGGATGACAGGGTCCACCTCTAGACTCTATAGGGGGCCACCTCTAGACTCCATTACATGATTACCTGTTTACACGTTCACAAGTCACATGGAATTAAGTGCCACATCATGGGTGACGAGTGGCCACATCTAGACTCTACGGGAGCCACCTTTAGACTCCATTACATGATTATATGATTACATGATTACCTGATTACACATTCACAAGTCACATCGAACTAAGTGCCACGTTGAACTAAATATCACGTCATGAGTGACGGGGGCCATCTCTAGACTCTACGGAGGCTACCTCTAGACTCCATGACTACATGATTTCCTGAGTACTTAAACTTTTATAATTCGCCACTAGAGTCTAAACGTTAACATGTTTGTATGCACCCGAACCTGTGGTATGGGATGCAAGATTGTGTGCATTAGATAGGACTGATTAAATGAAAAGACTTAAGATTTATACTGAGCATATGCATACTCATGTTTACATGTTACATGTCCTGTTTACAAGCTATATGATTCTCGTTTACCAGTTTCATGATTCCCGTTTACATGTTACATGATTCCTGCTTACAAGTTACATGTTACCTGTTTACAAGTTTACATGATTCCGATTTGTAAGTTGCATGATTCCTGGTTACATGACATGTTTCCTGTTACATAATTCTTTCTTCCCGATTGGTTATATTTTGAGACTTGTTCAGTTCTTGTTTCCTTCTTGTTATGGTTATTGTTTTTCGTTGTCATGTTGTTCCGTATTTGAATTCTCAGTTCTTTTTGTTTTCTCTGTTATGCCTTGTTTTCCTGTTCCTATTTTTCTTGTACTACTTATGGCCCGTAGCTTTATCTAACGGGTATCATCTATCTTTCTTTTGAGTAAATGTTATACAGGTACAGTGATGGGGTACTAAAGTAACTTGGCGAATTACTTACTGGATTGTTTATTCTCTGACTTATTGTAAGTTCTTGTATCCCAGATACTAGTTATGATATTATATTCTTGTTCCTGTGTTTATTATTGTGTTTTTAAGGTTGTTAGTATTGTACAGCTTATGGATGATATGAGTTTGTATACTTATATCATTCGCTGGGCCTCAGTTACGAGCCCATGTTTCCCGTATGATGGGAAACGGGGCATGACAAACTGGGTCCTCCTCCGCTCAATCTCAGCATCGTCCATTGCTGCAAGAGAAAATCAAAGTTGTAAGAACGAAGGGAAAAAGATTCAAGAGAAAAGGAAACAAAAAATATACGGAGGTCGGCAGGGCTCAATCCAATCGGGGCTAGGTGCCTCTCGCGCACAGTCTGCCAGCGAACACTCTTGCCCTCTGCGACCCGTTTCACGTCATCCCACTCTTATTCCGTAAGCTTCTTCTCCTTCGGAGGCTTTAGGTTTGGTTTGTAGAAGCCCATGCGGTCGGAATATCCCATGGAGTTGGGCTCCGAATGATGAAGTACCTATTCTTCCACACCTTAATAGAATCTGGGTGACAGTGAACGACCCAGTTATGAGAACAAAGGGAGACGTAATATATGCACTCATGCGTCGATGATGAACTCACACTAAGGGCGGCTCAAAAATACTTCAGCGTCAGTGGCACCCTCTCTTTTCGCTAAGCATGATGTAGCACACAAGCTGCTTCCAAGAATTGGGGCTGTACTACATTGGACTTAGACTGGCCCAATTTAACACCTCCTTCACAAATGGATGCAAGGACAGCCTCAACCCTAAATCGAATGCATCAACCGGAAACATACAAAACCATTCGAACAGTGTATCAGCAGGGTCGAAGCCCAAGGTTCAGCACCATCAGCTCATACTCTAGGGTAATGAAGTACTTCGCTCATATTAGGGGAAGATCAGTGCTTGCCACTACGCTATGCTCATCGTCAATCTTCAGTTTCGGTCGGCTCGGAGAAGAGGCCTACACCCCCTACCGAACATTATCCTCAATTGTCTGGGTACATCCTAATCGAACTCGGTTGCTAAAGATAGGGAACATCTAGTATATGTTATGGGAAGAATATGGGTGGGTCCTCAGGGCTGTCTGGAAGGGTCCATTTTACCTTCTTCCTTTGGGTAACCTTCGGAGCGAACGGTTCGGTTTGGGGCCCCGGTGAAGAAGTTTTTTTCTGAAGAATCATCCTCATCCTCAATGCCCTCACCCTCCTTCTGGTCTCCTTCACCCTCTTTATCCACTTCTCCCCCGCCAACCGCATATAGATCTTCGACACCTTCCTCTGAGTCACTCGATTCCATGACGAAGAGCTTGCGAGTTCGGAGCGGCTCGAGATTGTAAACTTTCTTACCCTCTTCGAATGCTCCCAAGTCCGAGGAATCGCTGAGACGATCGGCACTGCCCCTGTTCAGATGTGGTGGTCGAGGAGTTGGACTGAGTCCTCAGTATAATATTAAATATACTAACCTATTTACCAGTGTCGAAGATTACACCGAAGAACCTACCGCCAGTGGCTGAACCCCACCTAAAGAGAGAGAGCAAGGTGAAAAATGAGATGGGGGGTGGAGGCATTGATGTGATAATTTGCAAGTGTACAAAATCGTAACAAGTAGTATAGTTTAAGTGAAAAGAGTATCGAACCCACAAGGACTAATTATTTTATTGAGTACCAAAATTGACTAGATAATCTACTATTTGGAAAACAGAAAGTATGATAAAAATAGAAACTAATACTAAATTAAACTAAGGAAAGAAATTATCTAACTAAAAGGAACGGAATCCGAAATTTGGTTGTTTGTTAATAGCAAAATTAATTCGAGTGCTCTGATTTCACCTAGTCAATCCCACACAATTTATAACTCCATGTGAATAAAAATATTATTTTTCCAAGATGTAGACCAAAATTCCCCAAATTATTTAATATTTACTCTCAAGCAATATCAAAAATATTCTCAACTAATTATTTGTCATAGTTCATGCACAAATTACTAATTGAAAATTCAAAGATCTATGGATTTATTAACGGTCACATTAACAACGGTTCGCTCTTGTAACAGTGTTTAATTTTATTAATTCGAAATCGCAAATTACTAGTGGGGTTCCTCCATGATTTAATAAATCATAGAAAAATGTCGCCAAACAATTGTAAGTATTAAGAACGAAATTCGAACAAACAACCATGGAAAAAAAGAGAAATAATATGGAACTAAAATTGTGTTATCAAAACTAGGCTACATCGAAGCCTTAGAAAAATAAAATTAGTTCACAGAAAATTTGCAACTAACAAACATGTTTTTTGATTGCATAATAAAAATTAGAAGAGAAAAGAAAGAACTCGTATTTGCCGAAAATCCATGCTTCAAAATCCGTGCTGCTTCTTTTCCTTCTTCTTTCTTTCTTCCTTTCTCTTCGTTTACTGCGCCTCCAACCCAGGCAGCTGACCTTCTCTATTTTGTTTTGATTATGATTTTTTTTCCTTTTTCCTTGAATCTGGCGCCCCAAACCAACACAACGTGCCCCCCAAGTCTGGCCTTCACATGCTGCACTTACATAGGAAAAGTATAATTAGGGTTAGGTTAGTTTAAAAATTAGGTTTAGTTAATTATTATTAGATAATTAATTAGAATCTTAAGATTAAGATTAATCTTAAACTAATAATCAATTAAAAAAAAACGCACTGTGCATTCAATCCTTATTTATTTTTTTCTATTATTATTTTTTTAATTACAAAATTTTATTCGAACCCCTAATTGATAATAATATTTCTATTTGCTTTTCACATAGCCAAATTGTAAAATTCAAAATCCAACAAATCAATAAATATTTAACAATCATTCTCCTTGTTTTCTTTGTTGATTTTTACTGAATATATTCACCTTTTGCCTTAATAAATCTTATTTCTTCAAAAAATAATAATTAATTAACTGAAATCAAGGGAAATAAGATAAATTATTCATAAGATAGACGAATACAGGCAATTTTCATGGGTAAACGAGTACAAATATTTATGTAAAAATTAGACATATCAAATACCCCCAAAATTAAGATTTTGTTTGTCCTTGAGCAAAAAGTAAACACATAAATCAAGCTCAACTCATAACATTAAATAAAAAAATTATTCATGCACGCATCAAAATTTCAATTTAGCACATAAACATTATCAGATAAAAGAAAATAAACATACTCACTTTCTTCAGTGCAATTATTCATACATAATTCCCTTCTATTTATATTTTTCATGCACTTAACTCAACAAAATTATGTAACAACTCCATCTGTGATCACCCCTTCTCACTACTACAAACCAAGTAGCAAACTAGACTTTTTAATTTTTTAATTTTTTAATTTTTTGAATTTTTTTGCACTTCTCTAAGTTTTCACATGCCTTTTGCCGTGAATGCAAACATTTGTGATCAATTCACCTGGTTACTCAACAAGCCACACAATTAGAGTGCTTTTGCATACTCATATTTCAAGTTGCCATTTGACGGAAAAGTAAACATTGGTGATGAATACCCCTAGTTACTAAGAAACTCAAAATATTGGAGTAGATAGAACTTTATTCAATCAAATTTTGAAAAATATTACTCTATTTACTTAAACACTGTTTAGGACTAGATCAAAGGGAATAATCCCAAGACAAAGCATCACTCTTCTTTTATGCATAATCACATGACTCTCAAAATTTGTAAGTAATTATGTAATTCAATAATTTTAAAATAAATAAGTATGCTTAATCTTTCTTTATAAGATATTGTATATCTTAATTTAAAAATATGCAATGGTTCACCACAAAAAAAAACCACAAATGTGATGGTCATTCTCATTTAAGTCATTTTTCTTTATATATATATATATATATATATATATATATATATATATATATATATATATATATATATATAAATTAATTACCTCCTCAAAACTTAAATATCACATTGTCTTCATTGGGAAAGGAAAAAGAAAAACAAAAGGAATGCGAAAAGTTCAGAATTGCTCCCCTGATTCGTGTTAAAAATCTGGACGCGCAACGTTAGTGTTTTTAGTGATATCTGGAGTTGTACATTTCCAAATTGCCATATTCTTTTTGTTCTGGAAATCTAAGACAATTTCCTTCGAACAGTATTTTATACAATTTTCTAGATTCGGACAGTATCCTGCAAATAAAACAGCCATCAATGTGAGTCAAGAAAACAGCTCTGCCTGGCGACTTCCAAACTTATGCAATCCTATAAAATAAAATAAAAAAATTAAAATTAAAGTAAACTAAAAGAAAAATCAAATTTAATGCAGTTTAAAAAATATGGGTTGCCTCTCAAGAAGCGCTAAGTTTTAAGTCTTCAGCTAGACGTTGTAGTAGAGATGGTTATGTAACGCCAAGAACCAACAACATAAGATCATCTTTTCTAACACTTATCTTCATGTGTGGACTAGGATCAAGCTCGAGTTTGGGTCGTTTCTTTCTTGAAGATGGTGTCTTTGATATCCCTACCTCTTTGAATTTCAGCTGAGAAAATTGATGAAAATTGTGTAGCATCCAAATACCTAACAAATTTAAAAATATTTTCTTTCTCAGATTCAAGAGTTGTTGAATTTGGTAGACATACTTCGATTGGTAACTTTTTAACTTCAGCCTTATGTTTCTCGCCCAAAATTTAATCAGTTTCACTAACTTGAAAATATGATTGTTTTTCTGTAGGAAACTTCATGGATTGAAAGACATCAAACGTTACTTGCTCATCCTCAGCCCTCAAAATAAGTTATCCTTGTTGGACTTCAATCAAAGCTCTCCCCGTTGCTAGAAAAGGTCGTCCCAAAATTAACGGAATCTGTTCATCTTCCTCCATATCAAGCACTACAAAATCAACTAGAAATATGAACTTGTCTACTTTTACCAAAACATCTTCAATCATTCCACTTGGGTACTTGATAGATCGGCCCGCCAATTGCATAGAAATTGTGGTAGGCTTTGCTTCTACAATATCTAATTTCCTGTAAACAGAATAGGTCATAAGATTAATACTTTCTCCTAAATTACATTATGCTTTATGAAAAAAAGAATTTCCAATAGTGCAAGAAATTGTAAAACTCCCCGGATCTTTAAGTTTTAGAGGCAGCTTCTTTTGTAAATTACACTACTTTCTTCTGTTAGCATCACCATCTCATGCTCTACCAGCTTTCTTTTGTTTGATAAAATATCCTTCATAAATTTAACATATTTAGGCATTTGTTCTAAAACTTCAATAAGAGAAATATTAATATGCAAATGCTTAAAAATATTTTAAAATTTTTAAAACTGATTATCAACCTTTTTCTTTTTAAGTCTTTGTCGAGAAGGAAAAGGTGGATCATAAGGTGAATTAAGATAAGTGTCAAAATTAAACTCCCCTGAAATAGTTTAACTTGAAACTCCTTTATCCTTCTTAGAATGGTGATTGGCCACCTCTTGCGTTTGTTCCTCCACAATTTTCTCGATCTCACTTTGCTTTTCAACCACATTTTGGTCCTCAGTTTGTGTTTGTGGCTGCTCAATTACTGTCCCACTTCTAAGTGTTATTACTTTGACATGCTCCTTGGGATTAACCACTGTATTACTAGGTAATGTTGATACCATTCATTCTGTAAGAATATTTAAAATTTGACCAATTTGACCCTCAAGATTTCAAATTGAAGCTGAAGTTGAAGTTGCAATATTTTGGATCGCCAAATATGTCTTTTGCATGTATTGAATGAACATCTCCTCAAGTGTCGGCTTCTTTTCTTATTGTTGAAAATTTTGTTGTTGTAACACCCCGCAAAATAGTATATAGCTATTTTGCATTGTAATCTATGCACAGTTGAGAATTGCACGCGATCATGTATTTTTCTAACAATAATTGATTTTAATTGAGAAATTTTAGACATATTAGTTATTCTGAACCGATGAGATAGATTCGGCATATCTTCCCAAATAAATTGTATGTTTGCCTCGACTGGTTGACAAAACAATCTTTGGAAAAATAATAATTTTTATAAACATATATTTTTATAAATTCAAATTATCTTATTTTAAGTATATAGATAAGACATATATATATATATATATATATATATATATATATATATATATATATATATGATTGGATCGTATTGGATCATATATGATATACGATCTATAATTGTTTTCAATATGGGTATATCCGTATATATTCTATAAATATTTAAATATATTTTGCTATGGTTATACATATAAATTTGAATTGTTAATGATCATACATTATTTTTCAATGGGGTTAGGGTTGTATAACCTTGGGTTATGGTTACTTGACCTAAACTAGGGTTAGGAAACCCTAGCATCATAATTGATCATAGCTTAAATCTTGATGAGATCCAAGGGTGGAGAGATTGCCATGTTGTGATTTTCATGTACACATGAGAATGTGTTTGAAGCTTCTTCTCTTTTTGTGTTAGCTCCCATCCTCCCATCCATCTCCATCCACCCACCCACCCACCCTCCATCCTCACCCTCCACCTCTTCACCCCCACCCCTACCCTAGTCCATTTCCGGAAATGAATACACCCCCCCCCCTCTCTTCCATTACATTTTTTTCAAACTCATATTCTTCTTCATTCCTTCTTCATCTTTTCTTCATCTTCTAGTTCAAAAAAATAAAAATATATGAGAAGGAAAGTGAGAAGAAAAGAAAAAGTGTGAGAGAAGAGCAGAGTGTTTCCATTGTTGTGTAGGGTCACTTGGAGCTCTTGGGGGAGAAGTAGAAGCATGCTTGGTGAAGGAGAAGGAGAAGTTGAAGACAAGACTTATTCTCAACTTTAGAGGTGGGTGTTCTCAACTCTAAATTAGTATTTTTTGTATGTATGAATTGGTATGTAAGAGTAGATAAGAGTACCATGAATACTATGCTTGAGTGTTGATGTGTTATGTAAAAATAGAACTTGTATGTTAACATAGTTCATACCACGTTTCATGTTAAAGCACACATATGTAGTATGTTGACTTAGAATTTTCTACTGAGCAAATCGCTTATAATATGGACATAAATTTTTTGTTTCATGCTCTAGGATGAGTTTAGAACATCCTCTAATTTCTTCATATTTTTCTGGGTTCAATTAGTAGTTCAACCAAATAGTTCTCTCTGGAACAGAGAGTAGTAAAAAGATTGTGTTTTTCCTTGTTGTGAAGAGGAGTTTGTAAAATCATAACATGAAATTGGTAAGGTATTTTTAGCTAACATTTTTACTGGAGATACTTGGATGTGTGAACAACATTCGTTCCAAATTTCACAATTTTCTGAATTTATTTGCTATACTTAAAAAGTCTATTTTGGTGACTGGTCTAGAACTAGGAACTGGCTCTGTTCTATTTCAAAGGTGGAATTTAATAAATTATAACTAATTTACGGTATATAATCTTGTAGTGAAATTTTTATTTTAGCATCTACTATATATCTAGATCATTTATCTAACATTTTACATAATTTGGACAAACTTTGATGGGGTTTCAAAATTAGTTTGTAACTAGAGGTTTTATAGACTGCTAAGAATAGAAGAAATCTTTCTACACTATTTAAAAGACTATAACTCTCTGTATTTTTCGAATTTGAATGCAATTTTTGGGTATGTTAGACTTGTATATGTCTAGTTACTGAATCCCAATTTTTATAAGTATTGAACTTACGGTTGAATTGATATTAAATTTTGAATAAACCATGTTCAGCTAAGTTCAGTTTTGGTAGGTCGGTATACTTGAGCTATTCTGGAATTATATGTTGAGAATATGGAAAAATGAATAACTAGAGACTTGTAGTAGAGAGTCTTAGCTTTTTAAAATATTTTGAATCATGCAATTTCATTTTGAGGTTCGAAAGATATGATTTTCTAAGTTCTAGACAGAACCAAACTTAGTTGAATACCCTGTTTTATTAAGTGAGTTAATTTTCCAGTGAGTGTAGCGCCCCGGATCTCCGTTACAGAACATCCGTGACACAACCAGAATCTTTGCCTTCAAATGCATCTCAACACAGTAATAACATGGAAATTTAAAAACTTTTTTATTGCCAAATAAAATCATCACATCATTAATTACATCATCATCTGTTCTTGAACAAGAAATACAAATTACATTAAAGTATTACAAATACTACATTGTAACAAGTACCATCTGCCACCCATAACGGTAATCAACTACTCTATACTAGAAGCTCCACCAAGCGGTAATGCTGCTTCCCTGAGATGCGCCCTGTAGCTTAAATCTTCCACTGCACTACTTTGACGTTCTTGCACCTGCTCAAATGGTAGGCATGTACACTACCACTCCACTTGGATGCCTTGCTTGTCTTAAGTCCTCCTACACTCGCGACCCGATATCTAGCACCTAATTCAGTGGGCACGTCAGTACATATACTGATGCAGTGCTGATAAGAAAACAGCGATCTCCAACTACCAATCACAATCAGCCTTCAATGAAAACAGAAACAATCATCCTAATTTTCTGGTGTTAGTGTATGGCATGACCTGAAATCTAATGCATAGTACACAATGCACAAAAAACAGATCCACTTAGTCTAATATCAGCAAGACTATGGACACGCATGCATCCCATACTACATGCACTCCAAATCAAGCCCTCTTCTACAGTTTTAGGGTTTTGAACCCTCGCCATGCAAATATATTCTACTATTGTACTCAGTCTGTTCCTAATAGATACAATTGTTGGTGGTGAATCCTGCAGTTATCCCTGCTAAACACGGTCGTGTCCCAGTTTGCCACTAATGCCCCAATCCGGTCTAGATCACACCAAATGTCTTGACAATCTTACAGATACACAACCGCATATCTATGGTGCCGAAGAACCATGGGACACCAGCCCCATGGTCCGTTCGTGCGCACTTAACATAAGAACATGATGGCCTCAAAGGTCTAAGCCCCCTATCCGACAGGAACCCTCCCATTCTTAACCATGACACTTCAGGAATTAACAGTGCGAGATATGCACTACAACAAGTATCCCTAATGATAGGAAGAAACAACCCTGGTTATCACCACCTAGTGCTGGCCCTTGGAACAAGTCGGATTATATGGAATCACCCCTAACATCAACCTGATCTTTAAGCGAAAAGTTAGGCATCTGAAATAACATTGGTTTCCAAAACATGCGAGTTACTAAATCATGCATAGTGTCTAAGGAACGATTGAGCCCAAACGGTTCTGTCAAAAAATAACTAATCACAGCAATTCATCGATTGCCAACACCTCTGTAGGTCTTCGACCTAACGTCTCCAGCACGCGACCCACAGTGAGCAGTACAACAGTGCCCAAGGGAGTGCCTTATACCCAACAATGGAGGTGAAACACTGAAAATTTACTAATATCTATTGATTGACAGACCTACGCATCAAACGCATTCTAAATGAGGCAGATAACCTAGCCTATCAACCCCTAAACACCGGTGATCCTATCTCCATCGGTTGCCACCACCTCCATCTCGGATCTCATCCAGTACTCCGGCCCGCGGTCAACCTTCTCTCGGTAAACGATCCGATGGCGCAAAGAAAAATCACTATATCTCGAGGTGGAAAATAAATCAATCATAATATTTGCCGACTAGGTTGATAGTCCTAGGGTATCACAAACTAGACTAGCACCAAGCTATGCTAGCTACGAGCCCCCCAAACAACAAATCAATCATAAAGCTATTCTCCCAACTTAATCACATGTCCACCGTGAGTACTAAGCACAAGAATCTCATATGAGTCCCAAATGAAGTGCTTAATAGGGATAATAATTCAATCATCTTAAAACTCAAATCACTTTTTAGTCATAAATCCTGCAGCATGTAGAAAATTTCATAATTGATGCTACACTTAACAGAAACCAACAAAATTAGACTTTCTAGAAAGGTGGGAACCTCTACTATAATTTTCTAGTTGACAACTCTTTCAACTTCATCATAGAACTCAAGTTTCCTGATTTCAAACACATGCTTAAAATAGAACAAAGACAGCAGGTTGCTGAAACTTGTAACGTTCATAAATTTCAAAATACAACTTGGAATTGCATAATATTACCCATTCTGGAAAGCTAAGACCCTATACTACAAGTCTCTAGTTAACCATTTCTTCAAATTCAGCCATCTAGAAGCTATACAATCCCTATATCTTCTCAGCTGTACATTCCTTCATGCAAATGTTGGATCTTGCCATCAACATAAAAACTTGCTCACTTGTCGGAATTACTCGGTTTTAGATTCTATGGAAAGATAAGAGTGTCTACTACAACTTCCTAGTTGAACACATCCACAGATTCATCCATTAAGACACTCTAAATTTTAAATTTCTATCATTATACACACAGGAAATCAGTTTCCTATACAAACACCCAATCCTTCAATTAAGGCAGGTTCTGCACCAATCCTAAAAAAATCATAACTTTTGCTATATAAAAGGGAATTGCATGATTCAAGATGTTTTGGAAAGCTACGACTCTCTACGACAATTCTCTAGTTGATCATTCTTCCAAATTCTAGATTCAGTAAATCCAGAATTCCAAAAATTCACTGACTACTAAAAAGCTGAACTGAACTGAATATATAGTACTCAAAAGTCAATATCAATTCAACCACAAGTCCAATACTTATGAAATTTTAGATTCAGTAACTAAACATATACAAGAGAAATACCCCAAAATTTGAGCTCATAATTTCTTATACATTAAGAGAGATGAATTTCAGTCATTCTTAAACACATAGATCAATTTCAGTCATTCTCAAACACATACAACAACTATGTACTTCTCGCTGCGCTGTTTTCAATCGATCGAATGAAGCACAAAATGTTCTCCAACAATTCTCAAATCTGTTAAACTAATAGTAGACATATACAAGATGCTACACTTCAAATTTCATCATAAAATTGCATACCAATTGAGAGTTATGAATTTTTAATGTCCAACTTTCACTCTCAACAGCAGCAGATTTTCTGTTGACCCGGTTGAACAAACAAATTCATTAAAAATAGCAAATAAATTCCAAAAATTCTAATATTTGGAATACAAGTTTTTAACATATACATCTAACTTTTCCTTTTAGGTTCCAACTCAAAATTCCTTATAGATATCGAGTAATGAATTTTGAAACTCGACTGATGTTTACCCCAAAACTGCAGAATTTCCGGTACTCACTGATTTCGGAAATACAACTTGTAAACCCCCCAAATAAAATTTGAAAATTCCGAAATAATTCAATCTTGATCTATACATATTCAAGATCATCCAGTATAAATTTGGAATCAAAATTCTAATGTATCACTAAGTTAAAAAAATTTCAAACATAACCAAGTTCTTAAGCTCAAATTTGCAATTCTACCTCAACTTCCCATTCACGCCGAAATTTCAAGCACAATCCATTTCTACTCCATGTCTACTACTAACAAACATTAAAACAAGCATATTATTTGCACAATTTAAATAAAGACAAAATAAATAAGTAGAAGTTTAGAAAACACCCACAAGATGAGGAAATCCTCAAGCTTCTTGCTTGCTAGCTCTTCTCCTCCTCTCTTCTTCTTCTCCTTCTCTAGAACTCCAAGAACCCACAAGCAAAACAAAACCCCTCTTCTCTCCTTCTTTTCTCATCCCATGAACAAAATACTACAAGAAGATGGAGAATAGAAGAAGTAGAAGAAGATGGAGATGGAAGTTTTTTGGGGGAAAAAGTGAGATGGAGATGAGGTGAGAAGGGTTTCGGGCATGGAGATTTGGGTGGGGATGGGTTTGGATCTGCCATGGGAGAAGGGGAGATAGGTAGGTGGGATTGGGGAGAAGAAATGGGGAAGGGGAAGAGAGTGGGAGATTTTTATTTTGTTTGGTGTGAGTCTCTTACACATGTCTACAATAGTACATATACACACATACATACACTTTAATTTATTATTGAGTATAAATCCAATCCAATATAATTCATTTATATATATATATATATATACATACAAATATGTATAAATACATACATATACTTATACATATAAAGATTCATACAAGTATCCATACATATATATCAGAAACAATTCAGTCAAAATATGCGTACATATATATATATATATATACATGTTTTACAAATAAAGTACTTACTTGTAGAATATGAGAATATATTTTATGAAAATACTATTTGTCCCAAAGATTGTCTTGTCAAAACAATCGGGACAACACACATGGTTTAGTTAAGAAGATATCTCGAATATACTTCATCAGGTTCAGAATAACTAATATATCTAAAATTTCTCAATTTAAACTAATAATTATTAGAAAAATATGTAATCGCGTGCAATTCTCAACTGTGCACGGATTACGATGCAAAATAGCTATATGCTATTTTACGGGGGGTATTACATTACTCCCTCCTTAGTATCGTTCTGTCCTCAGAACGATGCTAGTCGAGAGGAAAAACAAAACACAATCTCCAATGGTTCATGAGACAGTTCCCTGAACCATCTCCAGTTCCTCGAGTGATATTCTCGACAAATTGGTCTTCTACCAAGTTGAATTGTTGTTCTTCAATCTTCTGGACAGATCCATCATGAAGTTGATGCTGACACCCACGTATTTCTGCTCTGGAGCAGACAATGGCCGCATTACTTTGCTTGTCCTTGTCCACTTGTGATGCTGATTCACTCCTTGATTGCAACTCTTGCTGGTCGGTGACCACTCCCTCCTTAGGAAAGGTCGAAATCAAAAATTGCCTTTTTAGCCCTTTAGCAGTTCCTTTGATGATTTCACTCAATTGTTGATGATTTCCTCCTTGGCAGGCTCCTGGCGGTTGCTTTGTCATAAGCTGATCTCGGAGAACTCTATCGCTTCTGGAAAATGAATGAATTGGTCGTCGTCATTTCTTCCTCGAGCCTAGCCTTGACTAGTTCCTGGTGATGGCGTCTGGTTTTTGCTAATTTCCAACAGTGCCTTCCTTGGTACATTGCAAATTCTAGGCTCGGTATTGAGTCGTCGGTGCGGCCTTATCGTTCTTCCTTAACTTTTGTACTACGACTCGCCATCATTTGTCGTTCGACAACAGACTTGTTACATGCACATCAGGTTACGAATTGGCTTTTTCGACATCCGGTTGCAGATTTTCCTTCTGGACATTCGGTTGTAGACTTGCCTTACGATATCCAGTTGCAGGTTTACCTCCATTGATATCTGGTTACAGACTAACCCCTATGGAACATGGTTGCACCAAGCAAGTTAGTAAGGAATGGAATACACTTGGACTGGTTCAGATATAGGGAAGATCATAACCATAAGTTGAAGAGCGCTACCATATGATTTACGATCATCCTATCTGCCAACTAAACTCAATTTATCTGGATTTCAAGTCTAACTTTCCTACCGTGTTAGACTGAAATTTGAAGTCAGCTCTGATACCACTTTATAGCACCCCGGATTCCCGTTACAGGACATCCGTGACACAACCAGAATCTTTGCCTTCAAATGCATCTCAACACAATAATAACATGAAAATTTAAAAACTGTTTATTGCCAAATAAAATCATCACATCATTAATTACATCATCATCAGTTCTTGAACAAGAAATACAAATTACATTAAAGTATTACAAATATTACGTTGTAATGATTACCGTCCGCCACCCAGAACGGTAATCAACTGCTCTCTACTGGAAGCTCTACCGAGCGGTCATGTTGCTTCCCTGAGATGCGCCCTGTAGCTCCAATCTTCCGCTGCACTACTCTCATGTTCCTGCATCTGCTCGAATGGTAGGCATGTATTTAGTACCTAATTAAGTGGACACGTCAGTACATATACTGACGCATTGCAGATAAGAAAACAATGATGTCCAACTAGCAATCACAATCAGCCTATAATGAAAACAGAAACGTGCATCCTAATTTCCTAGTGTCAGTGTATGCCATGACCTGAAGTCTAATGCATAGTACACAATGCATAGAAAACAGATGCACTTTGTCTAATGTCAGCAAGAGTTTGGACACACATGCAACCCATACTACATGCGCTCCAATTCAAGCCGTCTTCACCAGTTTCAGGGTTTTGAACCATTGCCATGCAAATATATTCTACTATTGTACTAAACCTGTTCCTAATAGATACAATCGTGTCTAGTGAATCCAGTAGTTATCCCTGCTAAACACATTGGTGTCCCCGTTTGCCACTAGTGCCCCAATTCGGTCTGGATTACACCAAATGCCATGATGATCTTACAGATACACAACAGCATATCTATGGCGCCGAAGATCCATGGGACAGTAACCCCATGGTCCGTTCGTGTCCACTCAACATAAGAACATGATGGCCTCGAAGGTCTAATCCCTTTATCCGACAGGAACCCTTCCTTTCTTAGCACGACAATTCAGGAATTAATAGTGCCATATACGCACCGTATCACATATCTTTAATGAAAGGAAGAGACAACCCTAGTTATCACCACGTAGTGTTGGCCCTTAGAACAAGTCAGATTATAGGGAATCACCTCTAACATCAACTCGGTCTTTAAGTGAAAAGTAAGGGAATGCAATCTGAAATAACATTGGTTGCTAAAACATGCGAGTTGCCAAATCATGCATAGTGTCTAATGAATGATTGAGCCCAAACGGCTCTGTCAAAAAATAACTAATCAAGGTGAACCGACATTCATCGATTGCCAACACCTCTGAAGGTCTTCGAACTAACGTCTCTGGTGCGCGACCCTCAGTGAGCAGTACAACGTCGCCTAAGGGAGTGACTTATACCCGGTAATGGAGGTAAAACACACACAATTTACTAATATCCATTCATTGAAAGACCTAGGCATGAAACACATTCTAGACGAGGCAGATAACCTAGCCTATCAACCCCTAAACACCGGCGATCCGATCTCCATCGGTCGCCACCACCTCCGTCTCGGATCTCATCCAGTATCCCGGCCCGCGGTCAACCTTCTCTTGGTAAACGATCCGACGACGCACAGGAAAATCACTATTTCTCGAGGTGGAAAATAAATCAATCATAATACTTGCCGACTAGGTTAATAGTCCTAGGGTATCACAACCTAGACTAGCTCCAAGCTATACTAGCTACGAGCCCTACATACAACAAATCAACCATAAAGCTATTCTCCCAACTTACTCACGTGTCCCCCGTGAGTACTAAGCCCAAGAATCTCATATAAGTCCCAAATGAAGTGCTTAATAGGGATAATCATTCAATCATCTTAAAACTAAAATCACCTTATAGTCATAAATCCTATAGCATATAGAATATTCCATAATTGATACTACAAGTAACAGAAACCAACAAAATTAGACTTTCTAGAAAGGTGGGAACCTCTAATACAATTTCCTAGCTGACACCTCTCTCAAATTCCTCATAGAACTCATGTTTCCTGATTTCAAACACATGCTTGAAATAGAACAAAGACAGCAGGTTGCTGAAACTTGTAACCTTCATATTTTTCAAAATACAACTTGGAATTGCATAATATTACCCACTCTGGAAAGCTAAAACCCTATACTACAAGTCTCTAGTTAACCATTTCTTCAAATTCAGCCATCTAGAAGCTATACAATCCCTATATCTTCTCAGCTATACATTCCTCCATACAATTGTAGCATCTTGCCATCAACATAAAAACTTGCTCACTTGTCGGAATTACTTGATTTTGGATTCTATGGAAATATGGGAGTGGCTACTAAAACTTCCCAGTTGAACATATCCACAAATTAATTAATTAAGACACTTTAAAATTTTAATTTCTATCAGTATACACACAGGAAATGAGTCTCCTTTACAAAAACCAAATCCTTCAATTAAGGCTGGTTCTGCCCAATCTTAAAAAAATCGTAACTTTTGCTATACAAACTGGAATTGCATGATTCAAGATGTTTTGGAAATCTACGACTCTCTACTACAATTCTCTAGTTGATCATTCTTCCAAATTCTCAATACATAAATTCAGAATTCTACAAATTCACTGACTACTCAAAAGCTGGACAGAACTGAACATACAGTACTCAAAAGTCAATATCAATTCCACCACAAGTCCAATACTTATGAAATTTTAGATTCAGAAAATAGACATATACAAGAGAAATACCCCAAAATTTGAGCTCCTAATTCATTATACATTAAGAGATATGAATTTTAAAACATAGATCAATTTTCAGTAATTCTCAAACACGTACAGCAGCTACGTCCTTCTCGTTGCGCTGTTTTCAATCGATTGACTAAAGCATCACATGTTTTCCAACAATTCTAAAAAAAGCTTAAAATAGTAGACATATACAAGATTCTACGCTTAAAATATCATTACAAAATTCCATACCAATTGTGAGTTATGAATTTTTAAAGTCCAACTTTCACTCTCAACAACAGCTGATTTCCCGTTGACCTGGTTGAACAAACAAATACATTAAAAAAAGAAAATAAATTCCATAAATTCTGAAATTTGGAATCCAAGTTTTTAACATATACATCTAACTTTTCCTTTCAGGTTCCAACTCAAAATTCCTTATAGATATCGAGTTATGAATTTTGAAACTCGACTGATGTTTACCCCAAAACTGCAGAATTTCTGATACTCACTGATTTTGAAAATACAACTAGTAAACCCCTCAAATAAAATTCGAAAATTCCGAAATAATTAAATCTTTCTCTATTCATATTCAAGACCATCCAGTAAAAATTTGGAATCGAAATTCTAATTTATCACCATGTTAAAAAATTTCAAACATAACCAAGGTCTTAAGCTAAAATTTTCAATTCTACCTCAACTTCACATTCAAGCCAAAATTTAAAGCACAAACCATTTCTACTCCCTGTATACTACTAACAAGCATTCAAACAAGCATGTTACTTGCACAATTTAAATAAACAAAAAATAAATAAGATAAGTTTAGAAAACACCCACAAGACAAAGAAATCCTCAAGCTTCTTGCTTGCTAGCTCTTCTCCTCCTCTTCTTCTTCTCCTTCTCCAAAACTCAAAGAACCCACAAGCAAAACAAAAACCCTCTTCTCTTTTTCTTTTCTCATCCCATGAATGAAATAGTAGAAGAAGATGGAGATTAGATGAAGTAGAAGAAGATGGAAATGGAAGTTTTGGGGGGAAAAAATGAGAAGGGTTTCGGCCGTGGAGATTTGGGTGGGGATGGGTTTCGGTCTGCCATGGGAGACGGGGAAATTGGTAGGTGGGATTAGGGAGAAGAAATGGGGAAGGGGAAGAGAGTGGGGGATTTTTATTTAGTTTGTTGTGAGTCTCTTACACATGCCTACAATAGTACATATACACACATGCATACACTCTAATTTATTATTGAGTATAAATCCAACCCAATACAATTCATTTAAATATATATATATATATATATATATATATATATATATATATATATATACATACATACATACATACATACATATTCTTTTTTTTTTGATATATCGGATAGAGCCAAAAGGCTCCAGCCATAAAAAAATATATTAATCAATAAGAGCATAATAGTTACAAATAAAATTACAATGGTTTTACAAGCTGTAAAACAGAGAGAAGCAAATAACAAGGAAATCAAAAAACAATTGACCGATTAGCACGCATCTACAATGTTTGCGATACAAAAGAAGAAAACACTCCGAAAAAGGGTGATTGCGCCAGAATCCAGGATGAGTGAGCATGAACGGGAGCACCCTACCGCACCCCCACACGGAAACACCAAACTCGACCTGTCACTCTGCTAAGTAGGGGAAGGCTGGACTAAGAGAGAGGAGAATGATACAACAGCTCAAGGGAACTCTAGCAGCATGGAAAAAGGCTAGCCTGATAGCCTATACCGGGATGGCGAGGAGAAGCCGAAACTCAACTGTGCACAAGCTGAGGAGCCGATACAAGGGCTGCTTTTCTAGCCAGAATATGAGCACTTACACGATTCTGCAAATTAATAAAGACTTTCTTATTGTATTTCCGCTTAAACGTGGGGGGGATGACCTCCACCAATGGGCCCGAAACTGCAGCAGGGTCAGGCATACTAGCTCCGTCTTTGATGAAGCAAGGAGAGGGAGAGAGCAGACTGGAATCAACTGATGATGGTATTGGGATGGAGTTAGTAAGACAGGAAGAACGGGAGAACAAAGAGTTATCAAGCATCAGGGAAAGCTTGTGGGGGAAAGAGTGTAGGCTGCGCCAAACCTCCATTAAGAGGTGATTGATCCAAGATTGGAACCCTAAATCTTGATACAATGAGAAGATGCATCCCGGAAAATGAATAGAGAGCGACGAAAAATTGGGAGATGAGAACACCATAGAACAAGGAAAATTATAAAGTAAAGAGGGTGTCATAGATAAAATATTAGTCTTGGCAGTATGCATCAGAGGGCCTGAAATGCGGTGATGCAAAGCGAGACCTGTCGCACATCGAGACCAAGAACGATAAGAGACAAAGGATTTAAACAAGCCTTCATTTTTTTCAGACTCAAGCTCAACGAAGTTCCCACCGAAGAGAAATGGGGACGATCCTTGTTATAACTCAACCGAGGGAAGGAAACCAGTTTCGTATACACCTTACGATCCTTAAAAAGGTTAGCAATATTAGGATGCTGAAGCTTAGCGGTCGAGTCACAATAGGCAATGGAAGAGGTGGAGGAGTACAAGGTTGGTAAGGGCGCTAATGCCAAGGAGTCGAGATCCTTATCAGAGACAAGTCTGCTCTTCCTTGCCAAACTAGCATTGAGCTTACGCTTTAAAAGGGGGTAGTTAAGAAAGGAGAGAAGTTTGGCTGGTAAGAGGTGCCCTTTGGGGAATCCAAGTAGATTTTGGAGGGAAAAGCATCGACTACGCGAGTGACCAAACTTATCACAGAAAATGCACTTCATCATATTCACGCACTCATGTTTAAAATGTCCAGGAAGGTAGCACCTGAAACAAACCACGTGAGGGTCGGTCCTACAAGAAGAGGGAGAAATGGAGGAGATAGGAGAGCACCGAGAAAGAAAGGAATTATCCATAAGCGGAGAAGACGATGCACTCTTCAATACTTGAACCTCCCCAACATAGTTAGACCTAACTTCATACTTGGAGCGATTCATGGCTGAAACCAGACCAAGAATGCTAAAAAAAACACCAACAAGGAAAATGCGTTGTTCTATAAAACTAGAGCCAGAACAGCTCCGAACCCACCCAAGCACCACACCCAAATTAACAAACCAGAGCAGCCCAAGGAGGGCAAACACTCCCTCAATATTGGGAGAAAAGGAAAGGAGAGATAGTTGAATACGAGAAGAATAACAACGCTAACCGAACCTGGGCTAACAGTAGCTCAGGGCACATCACAGAGGTGAAAACCACCACTGACGGAACGGAGCCGTAGGGGGAGGGGAACAACGGTAACCAGAGATAATAATGGATCCACTCGAACAACCTCGGCACTAGGAAACCGAATTCGCACACATAAGAAACAGTAACGCCCTAGCAATGACCAACAACACACACGAAGGACCACAACCAGAATACTCAGCACCAAAATAAAGCAGTATACTCACAGTGATGGGCAGAAAAGATAGTGCCTAGCTAGCTGTTGGGAACTCGGCGGCACTAGTAGTAATACTCGCAGTGAAAGGGTGAACTGTAGCGCGGCCGGAGTAGGGTCGCCCTGGAGCCTTCTCCTAGAAGCGATCGACAATCGACAATTGGTAGGAACCTACCCCCTAGAAGCAAAAACTATAGATGAACGAGCTCAAAATCCTTCGAGGAAGGGGTGAGCCACTCTGAGCGCACCGAGGGGAGGCGAGACTGAGAGGAGAGAGATGGAGGAGGGGCATCGATGGAAAGGGTCGACCACCGGAACTGCGGAGAGAGAAGCAAACAAGGAGATGGGTCGAGAGAGGAGAGCGAGCTGATCAAGTTTAATGAAGGGGAGTTGGGTCGAAAAGGAAAGAATCGGCCGGATCTGGAAGGAGATGGTCGGAGAGGAAGCAGTTTTTGAAAAATCGCCTGTTTGAAAAATCGCAGTTTTTTTTATACATACATATTCTTATACATATAAAAATGCATACAAGTATCCATACATATATATCATATACAATTCAGTCAAAATATACATACATACATACATACATACATACATACATACATACATACATACATACATACATACATCTATATAATAAAACACAAAGAAAGCTATCAGGTGGCTCACATTCAATCTATCCCAAAATCAATGGACCAGATCTACTCTCACAAAACATATTTTCCCGCTCAATTTTCAAACTCCACAAATTCAAATACACACACACTCTCTCTCTATTTTCCCATTAAAAAAAAAACCCTGTCTCCTTCTCATTATCCCGCCCACTCTCTCTCTCTCCCCGTTCTCTCTCTCTTTCTCCCGCTCTCTCACTCTCCCCCTCTTCCTCCGCCTCCCGATCAGCGCCCCCATCCCCCCCACCCGATCTCCACTCTCTCCCCTCCACCTCCAGCCGCTCTCACTCTCTCCCTCCTCCTCCCTTCCGCTCTCATCCGATCAGCGCCCCCCCCCCCCACCTCCCGATCAGCCCACCGCCCGATCGTAACCCACTTCCACCCTCACCTCCAGCCATTCGCCGCTCTCACCTCCATCCTCCACCCTCACCTCCATTCGCCGCTCTCACCCCCATTCGTCGCTTCCCACCGCCGCCCTCTCTGCATCGACAGCCCCCTTCGTCGATTTCCCGTCGCCTCAAGCACAGAACCGTCTTCCCAGAGTCTCTCAGGTATGTTTTGATTAATTTTGGTGTATTTTAGATGAATCTGGAGATGTCTGGAGATGTTTGGAGATGTTTTGGTGTATTTTAGATGTATGCAAAATCAATTTTGGTGTATTTTAGATGTATGTGGTAAGGTCACGTAGCCGTGCGCAGCTGAGCCGGGCCCGAAGCATTACAAATGGTATCAAAACCGACGTTCGACACCAAGTGTGTGCCAGATGTATGCCTGAGATAGAGCGAGGTTGGTACAAGTTGCCTGGGTAGGGGACTGTACAACTAGCAGAATCAGGGTAAGCCTCTCCACATCGGCTCGAAAGGGATCCTAGATCATGTTGCAAGTCCCGGGCTCAGTGAGGATGCTGAGTTCTTAAGGCGGGGTGAATGTAACACCCAGCACTTAAGCAAGTATATATATATATATATATATATATATATATTTGATTTGTTGCTAAAATATCGATATTAAACCCGAAACTCTCGGCGGATGGCCAGTGGCCTAAGGAAATGAAAGAATCGGTTACGTTTTTCATTTGCTCTCCTCTTATAGATAGGAATAAAAAAGAACATAGTTCTTTTTAAATCACTTGGCTCGCCCTTTTTTTATCGATTTCTTTTTCTTAATTTCCCATTTTTAATTGGAGTAGATTCAATCTATTTATTGAATTTGAGAATTCCAATATTTCTTTTTTTTTCTTAATATATATATATATATATATATATATATATATATATATATATATATATATATATATATATATATATATATATATATATATATATTTTGTAACACCTCGAATTCCAAATAAAACTGAATTCGAAGTTCCACAGGATCTTTACACTTCTCTACGTACAATTTTACGAGGAATTAAAAACTTTTATTACAACAGAGTTTACATCAATGCAGCGGAATAATAAATTACAACATTTATACATGATTGGAATAATAACTTGAACGTTTCTTTAAGCAGCAATCAATCTTTTAGTTTTGTCATTCACATTATCCTGCATAGAAATTAGGGTTACGTCAGTTGCATACAACTGACGCTAGGATATAATACATCAATTTCTCTTACTTGGAAAACACATATTTGTCACAAAACAAACTAAGGGTACTACCCTATTGATGTCGTGTGTGAAAGTGCACTTAGTCCTTAATGCAGTTGTTATTATTTACATGATACTAATGCGCACTTGTTCGGATTCTATTCATTCCATACTACATAGGTCCGAGGGCAAGCCCTTAATCGTTCTTCATCTTATAGGGTTCAATCCCTCGTTATGATTCAAACTACTACAGTAACTACGGTAAGTATCCTAGAGGTTCTATGAGTTACGAGCCCATGTCCAGACAGCCTGGAGGGGAATCCCACATCGTGACATGACGCATCATGCAGAGACTATGGACAATTCAGCCTCCATCATGGAACGATGGCACCACCCGTAGTCACCAAACACCCCACAAGCGTCGTCACTGGGACGATAATTCCGGAGCAGTGTTCACGCCATGACATGATGCATCAAGCAGGCAACCTATGAGTCACTCTCACACCGCCAATTCGATGGCCCTCATACTTGTGTTTTTCTCTTACTTTCATCACATCTTCACTATTGTATTGTCCTTAGTTATTTGAATCATGAATAACATCAATACCCTAGAGTTAGCACTTCCTCTATATCGGTCTTAACCATCAAGCAACAGTATGACCAAAACTTGGTCTTTCATTTCAATATTTTATCTCAAAGGAATTTATTCACTGCTGGTATAAGGCTTAGCTACACTATAGTCTTTAATCTCAATTCATGTTCGTAACAAAGATTGAGTATTCACACTAACAAATTTACCCTCATAATTCATCATGATTTTCCATTTCATTTTCATGCACAAATTCCATATATAAAGTGACAAATTCATTTTTCAAGCTTATCACATTAATGATAGATTTTCTCAATCCTCTTTTATTTTCATAATAAAATTCTTCACTTATCAAATTAATTAACAATTATCTTTTTTTTAAATTTCCATGACACGACTCATTTAAAATCTCTAAAAGAACGGTACTACTTTTCTTTAATTACTCAATATTTCGTTCTAATAAACTATATCAAGTGCTATACTAAATTGGCCTTGATTCTCATTATAGTGGGTCAAAAAGCTTATAAAAATTTCTCATGAAGTCCAGATATTTTCAGAATATTTCTAGTATTTTTTTCTTAATTTTTCAAACACTTAAAACCCTTTAAAATATCAAAATATAAAAAAAAATCAAAAACTCAAAAAGATTTGCCCAAGGCCAGTTTTGAACCAAGCACAGCAGGCCCCCAGGTGAACAGTAATGCCACCAAACTGTACCCGCTAACCAGAATGACCAAAGTGACTAACAGTTTAAAGGAGAGACTAAAATCTAATTGAGTTTGGGCTCTCAGGTTTTGTGGAGAATCAGATTTTTTATAAAAAAAAAGTCTCTGCCGAGACTCGAACCTAAGCACAATAGGCTGTCGAGCTACAGTAACGCTTTAAGGGCGCACCCGAAGACCAGTATGACCATGGTTGTTAACTGATATGAGATGGGTTGAGTTATTTTTAACTTGAGTCTTTGTTTATTAATAGTCCTTCGTATTTCAAAAGCTCTTTAAACTCTTTTCTCATCTAAATTATTTTATGAAACTTTCCAGATTACTGATTTTATAGATTTGTAACAAAACAATATTCTAAAAAGATTATTTGATATAAAAACATGAGTTTTCCTTCTAATATGTGTTCTAGGTTTATACCTTCGACATGACAATTTATCTTGATCTCTACCAAATTTTAGTATTACAAATATCACGAAAATGTTATTTCTTGCTTTTTTTTTATTTTTTTATTTCCACAATGATCTATAACATAGTCTCATTTATCAAACTAGTGTCACAATGAATTAATAAACACAATTCATTTATTTCAATTACTCAACTAGCCATTCACAAGCATATTCTACATCTAGTATGGTTCCAAATTAACATTAATATAGCAACATGATAATTCTACTACAATAACCATAATTTATAGCAATTACCATACAATTCATCAAACATTCATTTTATTATCTAATTACTGCCTTTTTTGAGCCAACGCATGGTTAATTTACTAGTTTCTTTAGCAATTTTCATCAATCAAACCACTAGCATGATGTCTACATTAGAAGTAGAGAAATCACCCACCTATTTGAAGCAAATAAAAGAACTCCTAGAAATCTCCTTGAACACACGAACGGTCCTCCTCCTCCTAGATTGTACCACCACAAGAGTCTTCTCTTCCTTGATGAATGGTCGGCCTCCAAGAATGCAAGAACACACAACTAGCACTCCTCTCAATCTTTTTACTCACTCTTGTTTCTTTTTCTCACAACTAGAATTTCTTTCTCTTTGTTTTTCTTTCACAATCTTTCTAATGTGTTTCATGTAAAGAATGGGGGGTATTTGTACATTTTTCAAGGTGGAATGGAGGGTCAAGATTAAGTTAGATAGTTGTAGATTAGGGACTAGGATGAGTTAGGGAGTTAGAGTAATCCACCCATGTACAATGTCACGCCCCGCTTCCCAAAAACATGGAATACGAGCGCGTGACGAAGCCCAGCGAATGATTTCAACATCATCCATAAGCTGTAGGATCGACTCAGCATCACAACAAGAATATCACGAATATATATACGACCAAGCATGCTTGAATAATTTATTAAGCAACAGAAAACAATTGAAAATAAATAATAATGTCCACATAGTTTCGAAGTGTGGATCAAATGTAAAACTCGGGAACGTAGCCCGTTACAAGTCTTAAGTAGCAAGAATAAATAATTCAAGAAAAACAATTAATCTAAACAAGTCCTGCCTCCACTTGAAAGCTAAAATTTCTGCTCACCAATCCCAGCAGGTAGCTCTTCTTCAAAGTCTGCTTAATAAATAAAAAGGGAAAAAACAGGAAAAACAAGAGAAAATGCCCTTAGTGCAAGCTAGGGCCACAAATAGTAAAAACGAGTACAAGTAATGGAGAACAAGAATTGGAATCAAGAATGTAATAGGGATACAATAAGTAATGGAAAAACCAAGAACTAGCTAGCAAGAGGGACATCTTAGTAAACGGGCTGGATATCAATTGCTAATGGCAAAACACATGACAAGTGAACCTGTAGGGGTATCTAACATCAAGTGACAAGTCTCAAATCTAGTATCATGTAACAAGTGCCAAGTCTAGTATCAAAATTTCATTTTAAGTGTCAAGTTTCAAGTAACAAGTTGTCGAGTGTCAGGTAACAAGTTGTCAAGTTCAAGTTTCATCTTTCAAGTCTCATGTATCATGTTTCATGTATCATGTAATCAAGTATTAAGTAACAGGTGTCATGTTCAAGTCTTGTAGTTATTACTATCTAGGTAGCACTTCATGCATCCATAATTTTACTACATGGTTGCTATAGTCAATACAATTTCGTTTAGACCTAGTAATGGAGTCTGTAGGGTGGTGTACTCAGGTATCAAGTATCAAGCAAGTGATCAAACCATGGGCTCTAGAGGTGGCTCCCGTAGGCTCTAGAGGTGGCTCCCGTCACCATGACATGGCATTTAGTTTTACGTGGCACTTAGTTCCATGTGATCTCAAATATATATCATGTAATCATACAATGGGCTCTAGAGGTGGCCCCCGTAGACTCTAAAGGTGGCCCCCGTCACTCATGATGTGGCACTTAGTTTTACGTGGCACTTAGATTCATTTAACATAACATTATTGGAAATACGGGCCCCCTTCCGAGTACACTTACCTATATTGTCCACCACTATGGTGTTTTCCTTAAACCCCGGCTTGTTACTGTTATTAATTCTTATCAAGAAAGCATGCAGGAGTGTGAAACAAGGTACGAGAAAGTGGTGGGAACATGTGTCCAGCGAATTACATAGTTAATGTGTTCAGGCAGAATTTATGAATCAAAGTTTAAACATGTGAAACAGGGTTGACATGTTGTTAATTAATTCTAAGAAAAATTGGGGATGTCCTATAGGGTGTCCAGCAACCGCATATAAAATTTTAAGTCAAAAGCTTGCAGTTAACATAGTTAAATTGATTCGCAAAGTAAAGATGTGCAGCAGTTTTGCGAATCTGCGTCTACCGACACAGCTGTAGTAAAACTGCAATAACTCCTAGACCGTAACTCCAAATTCAAAAATTTCGGAGGCTATCGATATCTAGACATCTAGAGCTACATTTTCTATTCAGGACTCAGGTTCAGATTCTGATGTTAAAGAGGTCAAAACATCATAACAAGATTCAGGACAGCAACATGTGGGAATATCTTACTAGTATAGGTTGCATGAAAATTAGTTATTAGGCATCTAGGTTAAAGTATGATATACATACGGGGTGATGGTTGTCAAAACAGCAAGTAATAATTGTTTTTCAAGCCAAATGGTTGCAAGTTCATCAAATACAAGATATAACATATGTCTACAAATCTAGGGCTCCTTAATTTCATGTGTCCATGTGTTCAGGGGATAAGATGAGTCCAAATAGTTGTAATATAATACAATGAAATTATTGTGACTCTTAAGATTATGAAATTGCGGAGGTTTAATATTTGATCAACAACGACAGTCAAGGAGGAGTCACAATTTCTAACTATTTGCCGTATTTTCAAGGAATGCTTGTACTAGAACAAAAATATGTACAAGAGGAATACTTGCCTTGATTGAGGACGATTAGATCCGATTGTTGAAGAAAATGGGATCAAAAATTCCCGGGCTAAATCTCCCAAAAGTACGTGTGAAGCACATGCGAAAATCCACAGTGAGAGAGAAAATTTTCCACACCAGATCTGCCCAAACAGCAAACAGCAACCCGGGATCTGCTGCGCCAAAACATGGGACAGCGAAAACAGCCAATCAAAACTCTCCCGCACACCGGATCCACTGCACAAACACGGGACAGCGGATGGCGATCCGATGCGGCAGAACAGCAAACACAGATCGGATCAGATCTGAGTGGCACAGATCTTGATGCGATCCAATGGCCGAGATCAAATCCCGCGTAATTCAGCGGCTTCTTCCTTCTTCGTCGAAACAGAGAGCGAGAGAGAGCAGCGCCGGCGGGGTCTTCGACGGCGGCGACTGTAGGGCAGCACGAGGCGACGTCGACGGGTAGCGGCACTGTCGTCGAGGGGAGTCGGCAGCGAAGGGCGGAGCAGCGAAGAAATGGCGCTGCTCTGTTTGTGGGTTCGAAACAGAGCAGCGATGAGCAGGGGATGGCTCGAGGTGTTGCTACGCGAGCGGAGGACGAGGTGATGAGGAGATGGTGGAGGCGGCTGGCGAGGGCGATTGGAGGTGGTAATGGCGAGGGGTGGTTATCGATAGTTTGGTAATGGCAGAGGATGGGTTTCGGGAGTTGGTTCGATGGGTGAAGACGACGGTGGATTGGTGTTGCGGTGGTGGTGATTGGCGAGGGTGAAGGTCGTGGTGGTGAAGGGACTGACGGAGAGGCGATCGGATGGAGGGACGAGGGCGATTGGTTAATAGCGTCGAGGGCGAAGGTGATGGAGATGGCGGAGTGGGTTAATGGTAGAGGTGGTGACGATGGTGGTCCTGTGGGGATGACGAAGACTGAAGGGGAATGGGGACACCGACGAGAGAGGCTAGAGGTGGTCAGGGGTGGCAGGGTAGTGGCGACGATGAAGGGATTGGGTTCGAATGTATGGAGAAGAAGAAGGAAACGGAAGGGAAAGAAGAAGGATGAGCGGCGGGGTTGTTAGGGTAGCACAGTTTACGGGGGTTAGGGTTAGGGTTAGGGTGTTTAGGTTTATATAGTGAGGGTTTGGGTTAATGGGTATTTGGGTATCCGTTTCGAGTGGGATCCAACTGGAGAATTGGTCAAAATGTATTAAAATGGGGAATAAAGAGATGAATGAGAAGAAACAGCCAATTCTTCATGAAGAACGACACAAGGAGCACATACAATTGAATTAGATAAAAGGGCCAAAAATTGAGTCGAAAACAAATTAATGGTTTTATTCGAACAGAAACAAAATACAGGATCACCATTTGAATACGAGAATATAAGGAATGAAAAATACAGTAGAAAAGATACAGACACGGGAAACAGGAGTTACATACAAATAACCACCTATCCACTAAGCCAACTCTCCCACCTATCTTTGACTCCATCCAACTGCACTTGAGCACACCCAAGACACGTGCTAGTGCAATGCACGTATCACCCCAAGCACCCCTAGTTACTAGTTGTACAAATATTTGTTAGTTGATTTGTTAAAACAAATGAGTCTACCCTACAAGTTGTCTCATTTAAATGAGAATAAACTAGTGGGCTGAAATTAGTGGGCTTTAGAACCCTAGGGCTTAATAATTAAAATAATTAATTTAATTATGGTGGGCTAGATTCAAACAATTAGGCCTAGAATTTTTAAATAGGCTTTTGAATAAAAAGGAGAAAAATAACAATGCATTGTTCATGTTATGAAAACAAATAATTTACTCAGTGTAAAATGCATATGAATTTGTACGTGCAAAACACGTAAAAATCAACAAACTTATATTTAATTAAAATTAAAAATTTCAGAATGTTACACACACACACACACACACACACTCATATATATATATATATATATATATATATATATATATATATATATATATATATATGAGTAAGAAAAGGTGGTGGCCTATAAGGTTTCTATGGGCTTAGAATTAAATGGTTTGATGATAGAGCCTATAGATGTTCTATAGGGCTTAGGGAATGTTTGCATTGAATGAAGTAAATGAAAGAAAGATAGGAGAAGTGAGTGGGCTGCCATGTGTGACGTGGCTAGGTGTGGGATGCATTAGTCCCACATCGTGGGTGTGAAGGAAGGAGTGTGTGTTTATATAGGAATTACCATATGATAAAGGTCACCTAACGGGGTAACCCACCTTTTGATGGTGCCTGTGGTGGGCGTGGCTAGAGTTTTGTATCCGTTCTTTTACGTGCGTGCACACGTAGCCGTGTGCACAGCTGAGTCGGCCCCAGAGCATTACAGTGTGTACACTAATGAAAATAGGGGTTTTAGAGTACTTTAATGGATGAATTTGATGATGTGATCAACTAGGAAGTTGTAGTAGACACTCCCAGCTTTCTATAGAATCCAAGATCGAAAAATTCCAATATGTGAGCGAGTTTTTAAGTTATTAGCAAGATGCAGCATTTACATTGAAGAAGTGTACAGCTGAGAACATATAGGAATTTTATAGCATATAGATGGCTGAATCTGAAGGAATTGTTAACTAGAGACTTATAGTATGAAGTCTTAACTTTTCAGAATAGGTAAGATCATGCAATTTCAATTTGTATCTTGAATGTTATGAAATTTCTAACTTCAGGAGCTGTATATGAGTTGATATAGAATTTGAAAAAATTTGTTGGCATAGCTGTAAACTTGTGGATTTTTGGAACTGTGTGTTTGTTATCTGAGAAATGATCAACTTAAGAATTGAAGTAGATCCTCTTAGCTTTCCAAAGAGTGCTCACTCATAGAATTCCAGTGTGTGGATTAGAAGTTATGAATGTTTTTTTAATGACTGGGTAGATTCACGTTAGTAGTAGTTGTGTTTTTGCTCTACACCTAAGTCTTGGACATGTGTGTTAGTAGCATTTATACGTTGGAAATACTTGTTTCTATCAGGGTTTGAGTTTGTCTCATTGTGTAAGAAGGTTAGCTTGATTTGAGTTGTCTGAGGGATCGTCTAGGGTAAGGTATTACCCAACGAGTGACAACCCTTAGGCTAAAAATGAATTCTTCCGCCTCGAGAACTGGATAGTCATCTCTCATGCGCCGATGAATTCTTACCCAATGGGTAATTGATCTCGGACCTGATTACTGGATGCGATCCAAGTCAGAGGTAGTGGCAAACGATGGAGACCGAATCTCTAGTGTTTGAGTTAATTGACCAAGTCAGATCCATTTCTGACCTAGGTATTACTGAAATTGATCGGTGTATTAGTACACTAGGTCTGTTAATCAGTAAGGTGTTGATGTTTATGTTTGTTTACCTCTATTGCCAGGTGTAAGGCTTCCAAGGGTCACAGGCCGGGGAATTGGTTGAGGACCAACAGCACTATGGCAGCCGATGAGTATCAACCCGTCGGGTTATTAATTTCACAGACCAGTCAGGGATCAATTGTTTGATAAAACTTCGTGCAAGATTTTGGGTGCAAAAGGTATTTTCAGTAAACTGTTATTTACCTAAATTTCCTTACTTTTCACTTAAAGACCGAGTTGATGTTAGGGGTGATTTCGTATAGTTCGACTTGTTCTAAGGGCCGGCACTAGGTGGTATTAACTATGGTTGTCTCTTCCTATCAACGGGATACGGGACCCGTATCTCGCTCTATTAATTCCTAAAGTGTCGTGGTAAGAACGGGAGAGTTCCTATCGAATAGGGGGATTATACCCTCGAGGTTGTCATGTTCTTATGTTGAGTGGACACGAACGGACCATGGGGCTGCTGTCCCATGAATCTTCGGCGCTATAGATATGCGGTTGTGAATTTGTAAGATCGTCACGGCATTTGGTGTGATCCTGACCAAATTGGGGCACTAGTGGCAAACGGGGACACCAGTGTGTTTAGCAGTAATAACTGTAGGATTCACTAGCCACGTTCTATCTATCAAGAACACATTGAGTACAATAGTAGAATGTATTGCATGGTGAGGGTTCGAAACTTGGAACTCGAGAAGATGGCTAGATTTGGAGCGTAGGTAGTATGGGATGCATGCCTGTCCAAAGTCTTGCTGACATTAGACTAACTGCATCTGTTTTCTGTACATTGTGTACTATGCATTAGGCTTCTAGTCATGGCATACACTGACACTAGGAAATGAGGATGCACATTTCTGATTTTATTAAAGGCTGGTTGTGATTGCTAGTTGGAGATCGATATTTTCTTATTAGCATTGTGTCAGTATATGTACTAATGTGCCCACTCAATTAGGTATTGGATACCGGGTCGCGAGTGCAGGAGGACTTAAGACAAGCAGGGCATCCAAGTGGAGTAGCAATGTACCTATTTACCATTCAAGCAGGTGCTGGAATATCAGAGTAGCACAGCAGAAGATTCGAGCAACAAGGTGCATATCAGGGAAGCAATTTGACCACTCAGTGGAGTTCCAGTGGAAGATCAGTTGACTACCATTCTGAAGGGCAGGCAAAATGTTTAAGTAATATTTGTAATGCTTTAATGAAATTGGTATTCCTTGTTCAAGAACAAGATAATGATTGTACTTGATGTTGTAATGACTTTATTTGGCAATAAAAAGTTTTTAAATTTCCATGTTATTACTGTGTTGAGATTCATTTGAAGGAAAAGATTCTGGTTTGTGTCACGAATTTCCGGTAGTAGGATCCAGGGTGCTACAGTTGTGGTCTAGCTCCTCCTTGATTGTTGCTTCAAGAAAAGTTGGGGTGATTTCTCCATCCTGGATTGTATGTATTCGCATAAGGATTGTTTTCCTTTCGAAAATTTGACACAAAATTTTCTTGTTCGGTATTTGATTGAGCAAAGTGGTTCCCCACTTGGCAATCTGTACTTGAATGATTTCCTGCACACAGATCGCAAATCATATTAGTTTGAATAGAATTAACATTCATATTACCTATATGCTTAGATAAAATATCAATTTTTGCAGTTAAAGTAGTAATAGGATCAAGTTCAAAAACTCCAACGACTTTTCTTGGCATTGTTCACTCTGAAGTCCATTGGTAACTGTTAGAAGACATTTCCTCTAAAAGTTCATAGGCTGTTTCATGAGTTTTTCTTATAAGAGCACCTCCAGCTGCTGCATCTACCATAGATCGATTTGTAACTCCCAAACCATTATAAAATATTTAAATTTGGAGCTATTTCGGTAGTTCATGATGATGACACTTTCTCAATAACTCTTTATATCTCTCTCATGCTTCATACAAAAACTTAGTCTTAAATTGAATGAATGTGGTAATGTCATTCCTTAGCTTCGCTGTCTTTGCCGCGAAAAATACTTAGCCATAAATTATTGTGCAAGTCTCTCCCATGTAGTAATACCACCGGGTGGCAGAAAATTTAGCCAAACCTTCGGCTTATTTCTTAGTGAAAAAGGAGATAATCTCAATCGAATTGCATCGTCTGATACTCCATCATGCTTGAAAGTGTCACAAATTTATAGAAAGTTTGCAATGTGAACATTGGGATCCTCGTGCGATAGTCCCCCAAATGGAATCATTTGAATAATTTGATGTTGCTCCATTTGATGTCGGTTTGATCTCAAAATTGTAAGCTTGTATAACTAGTCTCTTTATGCCTGATGTTGCTCCATTAAGTGAGGGCATAGCTTAATCTCTCAAAGCCTTGCTCTCCTCATTATTTGCCATTGTGATACACTTCTATGTCATGAAATATAGCTATTAAAAAACAGAAAAACTAAAATAATAAAAATATAAAATAATAAGTAAAATCCAAACTAGTAACAATCTAGCAATTATCAATATCAAAAAAAGAATAATTAATCCCCGGCAACAGCGCCAAAAACTTGATGTGATAATTTGCAAGTGTACACAATCGCAACAAGTAGTATAGTAAGTGAAAAGAGTGTCGAACCACAAGGACTAATTATTTTATTGAGTACCAAAATTGATTAGATAATCTACTATTTGGAAAACCAAAAAATATTATAATAATAGCAACTAATACTAAATTAAACTAAATAAATAAACTAAATAAAAGGAACGGAATCCGAATTTTGGTTGTCTATTAATAGCAAAATTAATTCTAGGGCTTTTGATTTCACCTAGTTAATCCCACACAATTTATAACTCCATGTGAATAAAAATATTATTTTTCCAAGATGTAGACCAAAAGCCCCAAATTATTCAATATTCACTCTCAACTAATTATTTGTCATAGTTCATGCATAAATTACTAATTGAAAATTCATTAAGATCTATGGATTTCTTAACGATCACATTAACGGTGTGTAATTTTATTAAATCAAAATCACAAATTACCAGATCGGTTTCTCCAATAAATCATACAAAAGTTGGCTAAACAATTGTAACATTAAGAACAAAAATCAAACAAACAACCAGGAAAAAATAGAAAAATAATATAGAATTAAAATTGTGTTATCAAAATTAGGCTACATTGAAGCCCTAGAAAAATAGAATTAGTTCATAACAAATTTGCAACTAACAAACATATTCTTTGATTGCATAATAAAAATTAGAAGAGAAAAGAAAGAACTCCTATTTGCCGAAAAATCCACGCTTCAAAATCTGTGCTGCTTGTTTCCCTTCTTCTTTCTTTCTTCGTTTCTCATCGTTTACCGCGCCTCCAACCTAGCCAGCCAACCTTCTCTGTTTTGTTTTCTTTTCTTTTTCCTTGGATCTGGCGCCGCACACCAGCACAATGCACCCCCCATGTCTGGCCTTCACATGCTGCACTTGTTAGGGTTAGATTAGTTTAAAAATTATATTTAGTTAATTATTATTAGATAGTTAATTAGAATCTTAAGATTAAGATTAATCTTAAACTAATAATCAATTTAAAAAACCGTACTGCGCATTCTTTCCTTTTTTATTTATTATTATTATTTTTATTTTTAGTTACAAAATTTTATTCTAACCCCTAATTGATAATAATATTTCGATTTTGCTTTTCACATGGCCAAATTGTAAAATTCAAAATTCGAAAAATCTATTAAAATTTAACAATCATTCTCCTTGTTTTCTTTGTATATTTTTACTGAAAATATTCACCTTATTCAGTAGTAAATCTTATTTCTTCAAAAAAAATTAATTAACTGAAATCTATGGAAATAAGATAAATTATTAATAAGATAGACGAATACAAGCAATTTTCATGGGTAAACGAGTACAAATATTTATATAAAAATTAGACACATAAGGCATATATAGGCAAAGGAAAATGCCTCAAAATCCACAAACCATCTCAACCTTCTGATGTTAATTTAACGGTGGATGAGATTTCGATGCCTCGATTTCCACAACCGTGACGTCTCTGGCCCAAGTGCTTAACAAGTGCCAACTGTGGCCGAATTTCATAAATACTTTCCCAAGCATAACTTGCTCGACGCCCGAAATTAACCTTGAGCCAGCCCCTGTCTCCCGCGTTAAGCTCATAGGGCTCAGTGCTCTATAATAACCTCAAGCAAGCTCCTAGTTTTTATACAAGCTCATAGGGTTCAACGCTCGACATCAACCTCGAGCCAGGCCCTGTCTCTCATGCTCAGGTCAAATGGATCAGAGCTCGGCACTCGATAATAACCTCAGGCAAGCTCCTAGCTTTCATACAAGCTCATAGGGTTCGACGCTCGACATCAAACTTGAGCCAGCCCCTGTCCATTGCACTAAGCTCATAAAGCTCGGTGCTCGATAATAACCTCGAGCAAGCTCCTAGATTTCATATAAGTTCACAAGGTTCAACTTTTGGCATCAACCTCGAGCCAGCCTCTGTCTCTCATGCTCAACTCACTGGGAGCAGAGCTCAGTGCTCAATAATAACCTCGAGCAAGCTCCTAGCTTTCATACAAATGCCCAAAGTTCGACGCTCGGCATCAACCTCGAGCCAGCCACAGTCTCTCTAGCTAAGCTCACAGGGTTCGGTGCTCGGCGCTCGATATTATGTAGCGCCCCTAATTTCCAATAAATAAAATTAGAAATAAATGTCACAATTCCCAGCATAAACTTTAATTGCAATTATAAACATAGTACAAATACACGGAAAATTAAAACTTTTTATTACATCAACTCTTTTACAAAGCACATCGGAATTTAAAAACTTTGAATTACAATTCTTTTTACAACACAGCCGTATTTAAAAGCACCATAAATACAATTTTTCTCTTTACTATCATTCCTTTTAAAAGTTATGCATAAATATTAAATATTCTACCACATGCTTCCAATTCCATGATAATGGTACCTACCTACAAAACATGAGGGTAGAGATATTCCTAACCCCCAAACTACAGGGGTCAGCCATAATGGTCTGAGTGATATTCAAAAGAAATACAAAGTAAAATGGAAACATAAAGAATAAAATCATAAGTCAACAAGTGAAACATATTAACACAGTAATAACAGATGGAACATGAAGTAACAATAAATGAAGCATAAATCATCAAGTGAAACTAGGCTAAGTGTCATGTGTAAGAAAACAGAAAACAAGCATGCATAATACAAGTCAAGAAAAACATAAATGCACATGATGTTTACTAATGCATACTTATCGGATTCTATACATCTCATTCTACATAGGTCCGGTGCAGGTCCTTAACGTTCTCCACTTTATAGTGTTTAATCCCTCGTTATGCAACTAATCCTACTAAGGTGATTACTTTAAGATTTAGATTATTCTGTGAGAATCTAGCCCATGCCCCGATAATTTCGAATGTCACTCTCTATCCACAGATAATTCCGGAGACTATTTCACTCACAGCTGGGAATCTTCGAGAATACCCAACACCGCAAGCAATGGAGTCTCATCACACGAATATTCCATGAGCATCGCCTCGATCCCAATAATTTCGGAGATCGATCCCACACCGCAGGTAATTCCGAAGACTATTTCACTCACACCTTGATAATTTCGGGGATTATCTCACACAACAAATCATATGAGGCCCCCTACCCAAGTTTGCACTCATTTCATCACAACTCCAACTAATTCACTCACACTAGAAAGTATATATATGTATTGTATCGATTTTGTACACTTGTACAAAATCAAGTAATATGCGTTTTTGAGAAAATATCTGTAATATCCCGGTCTGATATTAAAAGTTATTATTTTATTTTTATTTTCAGAATTGAAATATTTTTTGTGGATACTACCCGGTTTAATTGACAAACATTATCTGTATATATATAATAGTCTATATATATCCGTATTGTACCGATTTCATACTAAAATCTTTCGAGCTGATAATAAAATTGTTTTTATTATTATTATTTTTTTATTTTCAAATCAAAATATTTTTGATGGAGATTACTCGGTTTAACTAATAAAAATTATATACTAGCACGTATGTATACTTATTGTATCAATTTCGTGATGTAATATCCTAAACTGATATAAATATTATTTTAATATTATTTTATTTTTTTTCTCGGAATTAAAATATTATTTGTGCGGACTGTTCGGTTTAATTAATAAACGTAATCTATATATATAGACTTATGTACGTATACATATTGTATCGATTTTGTACACTTGTACAAATCATGTAGTATGTGTTTTGGACAAAAATATCTTTACTTTTGTCATGATTGATCAAAGATCAATGGCTAGGATTTAATTGGGAGGGATAAACATAGGTTATATGATTAATAGAAATACAATTTGTATTAATTGGTGTCTTTCCTTCTCACCTAAGCTAACTCATACACTCACCCTCACCCCTTTCCCTCACCATTTAGGCTGGCCAATACCCCAAGGCAAATGAGTGCCAAACCCTAGTACACCCCACTCACCGCTGATACTATCACTCTCTCTTTTTCTATAAATAGCCTCCCCCCTTCACTCCTTGTCTCATTGGCTAAAAAAAAAATTCAAAAAAAAAAAAATAGAGACAAAGCAAAAGAAAGATATGTCTTAACAAGCGAGAGTTTTCATTTGTAGGTTCAAGTAGGAGCTAGGAGGAAGGAGGATGAAGCTAGGCTAGTTCTTCCTACTATAAAATCCAGGTGGAGGTTTCTCTTCTTAGTTTTATTTGTTATTGTTTTGTTGATTATTATTATGTATGTTATGTTTTAAGAACAACTTGGACTGCGATCTTGTGCATATGAATGGTTGTGGATGAAGAAATGATCACATAAAAGGATTGAAAGGTAAAACTCAAACAAAACACATAAAGATTGAATATTTAATACTTTTCATTTGTTAATTGTTGTTATTTATTGTTATTGTTGTTATTTTGCTAATAAAACTAACAACTTGGACTATTTCATGTGCATATAAAAATTGGTGGATAGAGAATGATGAAATTCCAAGTTTGAGGTTGTAGAACTCAACAAATATAATAAAAGATAAATCTTTTCATAATTTGTTGTAGGTTAAAAAGAACCCATTTGGGGTTAGTATGTTTAAAGAATACATTTTTGGGTTACTATGTTAAAAAAAACTCATCTCTAAGATGTTGGTTGTTGTAGTTTAAAAGAAACCATTTTATAGGTAGATTATTGTGGTACGTGTCCTAGTTGCAAAAGGACCCATTCTAGTAGTTTTTATTAACTAAGAACCTAACTTTACAGGTTGTGTATGCATTTTAACATGTCTATATTGATTCTAGTCGAAGATTATGTCTTTATTTTGCTTCTAGGTTGTGAAAAAATTAACTTTTATTTGCTTCTAAGTATAAGAAGATCAAATTCTTAGTAGAGAGCTTTATGTTGCTTTCATGTGAAATAAAAGTCCTATTTTTCTTCTAAGTGTAGAAAGATTAATTTTTTGTAGCATGATTTGTTGCTTCTAGGTTGTTAGAAGACTTCCATAATGTTCTAGGTGTAAAAAATCAGTAAACTTGAGTTCCATAAAGAACTTGAAAAGGTTGTCAACTAGAAAGTTACAGTAGATGTTCATAGGTTTCCAAAAAGCACAATTTTGTTAGATTCCAATAAGTATAGCACCAGTTATGATCTTTACAAAATTCCAGCAGTAACTTTCACTTGCTGAGTTTCTGTTTGGAAAGATTAGGAGTTTTTGACCCCATGTTGACTTAATTTGTAAACGTTGTCAACTAGAGAGTTGTAGTAGATGTTCTTAGCTTTCCAAAAAGCCCAACTTTTTTAGTTTCCGATAAGTATAGCACCAGTTTTGATCTTTACAAAATTTCAGCAGCAACATTCTTTGCTGAGTTTCCGTTTGGAGAGATTAGACTTTTTCGCATCATGTTGACTTAACATGAAAAAGTTGTCAACTAGGGAGTTATAGTAGATGTCCTTAGCTTTCCAAAAGCCCAATTTTGTTAGATTTCGATAAGTATAGCTTGAGTTATGACTTACATGTTGACAGCAACTCATTTTGGCTGAAGCTCACTGTTTAGGGTGTTTGGAGTTTTCTCGCCTTTTGTTGGCTGAATTTGAGGAGGTTTTCAACTAGAGAATTCCGGTTAGCGTAGCAATTGTTGTTAATTTTGCAATATTTCTGTAGTGGCTTGACTTTTGAGTTGATTCGCTGTTTGAACTGTTTGGTTACTTTTCCCTATTCAAGCACGTATTTAGGATTTCTATGTATTTTCACGTGCTTATAATTCAGTTTAGCTAGAGTTATCGGGAATTGTTAGTGGTTTGAATCATGCACTTGATTATAAGTAATAAGTGTTCCTTGTGCTCATAAGTCATGTAATTGCATGTTCTTGTTGGGGAAATAGTTCATGCTAATTATTAGCAGTTTGTTGTCGCTACGTAGTTAGTTGGCTCGTAAGTAATTCGTTTGTCTCATACGTAACTAGTTGGCTCGTATGTAATTCGTTTGGCTCATACGTAGCAAGTTGGCTCGTATGTAAGTTGTTTTGCTCATACGTAGCTTGTCGGGCTCGTATGTAGTTCTTGGTCTCATATGTAGCTTATTTGGCTCGTATGTACGTTGTTGTCTCATACGTAGCTCACCTGGCTCGTATGTAGGTCATTGTTTCATACGTAGTTCGTTTAGCTCGTATGTGATTTGATTTCTCGTATATAGCTTATTAGCTAGTACGAAGTTTGTTGTGCTCGTCTAGGGTGATAAACTTGCCCTGGGGGCTATCGACCATCAAGACGTGTATTTATTTTACGTCTCAGGGACTGTGGACGAGTCACCCCTCGTGCATCGTCAAATCTTAACCGGTGTAGGTTGATCGCGGGTCGGGAGCGTGGAAGGAATCCAAGTTCAGGGTAGTAGCATACGAATAAATTTGTATTGCCAGAGTCTTGGATCGATAGGCTGTGATAGGATCCTTGGTGATCCTGGTAAGTCTAGGTTGAGCACCCAACAAAGTTATCTTGCAATGTCTAACTTAAGACCTAGCATGTTGTGTTAGTACTGTTGTCATCCCTCGGATTGTTTAAGGATTAGTGACATCATTAGGGTAGTAACTGGTAACTATTGTTACATAATCTTTTTATCTATTACTTTGCCGAAGGGAAAGAGTTGGTATTAGGGGTTATACCTTATGATTCGACCTATCCTATAGGCCAACACTAGGTTGTGTTGTTGGTTGTACACATTCCTGTCAAAGGGATACGTTCTGTGCCTCCTTATGAGTTGGGAGCACGGGATCCGTATCTCGTCTGTTAATTTCTGAAGTGCCATGATAAAGAACGGGAAGCTTTCCTGTCAGAACTAGGGGATGGACCACCGGAATTCCATCATGTTCTATGTCAGGAAAAGCGAACAGGCCTTAGACTATAATCTATAAGCTAAGGGGCCACAGGGGATGCTTCGAGCTAACCTGTGTTATAGTAAAATCTGAGTGTTCGTGTGATTTTTGAGTGAGGTCCGGTATGACGGGCAATAGTGGCAAACAGAGACACCACTATATAACTGTGAATGGCGGGACTAGACCATTTCAGAGCAACCTCATCAGTCATGTTGTATCTTCAGGAACATGTTGAGTACAATAAAAGATTTCATGGTGCGAGTTCAAATCTCTATATATGAAGAAACGGCTTTATATGGGCATATGTATTTATGGGATGCATACTGTCCAGAGTCTTGCCTGCATTAGAATAAGTGCATCCTAGCCTTAGTAGACATTGCATTATGATTCTAAGTCATAACACCCACGACCACTTAAACTACACCTACACATTATACCATGCTTAAATTATGTTTGTTTAAAGTTGGGATTCGCTGCTAGTCATCAGCCCTTAAGCGTCAGTATATGTACTAACGTCCCCACTCATATAGGTACTGGATTGCAGAACTACAGGTTCAGGGTTCAGGAGGACTCTAGACAAGTGGCATTCAAGTGAAGCACTATGTTGATTATTGTTCTTATTGTTATATGTTTATTGTTGAGAAGCATCTAAGTGAAGTACAAAGTGTTATTAATTATTTGTTGTACTCTGATGTAAAACTATTGGAAGTTTTTAACACTTAGGCTTGTAAGGCATTATTGTAACATTGATGTAATGTATTGAAGTTTTATAACATTCGAACTAGTAATACAATTGTGTTGAATAAAAAGTTTTAAATTTTCCCATTTTCTGTGTATTGTGGCTAATTGAAGGTAAAGATTCTGGCTCGTATCACGGTTTCCCTGGCTAAAGAAAATGGGGCATTACAGAGTGGTATCAGAGCCGACATCAATTTACAGTCCAACATAGTAGAAAAATTAACTTGGATGCCTTATAGGAGTCGAGTTTTAGCTAGTTGTAGACAATTATAATTCATATTGTTGTTTCTTTCAACTTATGTTTTATAATTTTTCTATATCTAGACTAATTCCGGTATATGTGTTTGAAGGATGGTATTCAAGGATATCCTAACCGAGAATGTGTTGATGGAAGGGAGGGAACCAATTTCGATGGATGATCCGATAATCTTGAGCGAGGAGCCGAAGGAGATTTTACTACAAGCTAATCTCAAGACGGACTCGCCTTCACCACCACAGGGGCTAAGTGTGGAACAATGCACAGCGGCGGCGGTCGACATACATTTGGGAATTAAGAAGCTGAGGAAGTACAGGACTAGGAAAGGTCGTCGAGCTAAGCAACTGGGTGATGCTTGCAGAGATATATTAGCAGGCCTAGCGGAGGAGCAGGAGCACTTTAATTCTAGATTGGCAAGACTGCAGCATGAATGAGAGCAAGTCCAGGAGACCACCAAGTTTCTAGTATGCTATTTCTGTAAGGAGGTTGGACACAAGAAATCAGTCTGTCCACGACTACAAAGAAAAAGATCTGCACCAGCATCAGGGTTTGAGAACCGAGGTCAGAAGAAGAAGATTCAAAAAACAGAGGGCAAACTTGGAGGCACCAAGCCAGGAAGTTGTTTCCTGTGTGGTGAGAAAGGTGATTTCATGAGCCAGTGCCCGAGGAAGGACCCTCCGGTGGAGACCTGTACATGTTACAATTGTGGGGAGATTGGTCTTATTAGGCCGAATTGTTTCCAGCTCAATAAGAATGACGGCAGATTAACCCCGAAGATGAACTGTAAAGGAGAGGAGCTTGTTCACCAAGGTTAAGAGTTCACACTTACTAAAGGCAAGTTGAGTAAGGCAGGAGAGCCCTTACCAGTGTGCATATGGAACTGCAACTAAGTTTAAAAGTTGTATTTTGAATTTTGTTTTGACTAAAAAGTAATATATGATTTAACACCTTTGTAACCGAATGGATTTATATATATATATATATATATATATATATATATATATATATATATGAAATCCAAACAACCGTTTTGTTCGATTTTGGTTCATCATATTCTTTTATCTGAATCATTTTTTAAGAAGTTGAGATGTGTGCAGGAGGCAACTCTAGATTTTGTTTTGTTGATTACACTATCTGGATCAATCCTCATTACAAGTTTGTGCTATAAGGGCTGTAAACTCCAAATTTGAGGAAAGACCCTAAGTATAGATTTGTTAGAGTTGGACTTTGTAGGAACAGAAGGACACGCTGAGCATTTTGACTGCAAATCTGAGCAACTATAGGAGCATTAGCTTTGTGCAAATTGTCAAAGTGAATTCTGGAAGTCAGAAGTTGTGTTCGTAGGCCATGTCCTATTCTAAGGAGGGAGTGGCTACCGAACCGCAAAAAAATTGAGGCAGTGAATGATTGGCCTCAGCTGAAGACCGTGAAGGAAGTAGGAGGCCAAATGATGAGATTAGGCAAGCCAGTATTGAAGTAATTACTCGAGATTTGAGCACAGTCTTAGGCATGATTGGAGCTGCAACCAAGTTAAGATGAGGAAGTCAAGAAGGCTCAGGTATAAGATGCAAAGATTGAAACACTGAAGCAGTAGGTAAATGAAGAAAAAAATTCAGAATTCAGTACGGAAAAAGGATCACTTAGGTTTGGTAACAAGTTGTGTGTACCAAAGGGATAAAGTACTGAAGAAAAATATCATGAAGGAAGCGAATCTGCAACCAGACGTCGGTGGAGGCAAACCTGCAACTAGATATCGAGAAGGCAAAATCTGCAACCGAATGTCCAGAAGGCAACCCTACAACTGGATGTCGAGGAGGTAAATTCGTGAACTTGATAATAAAGATTACCAGCCTACAACAGGACGTCAATGGAAGGTGAACCGCAATACAGGAGTTTGCCAAATTGTACCAAAGGAAGGAAACTATGGAAGGATTTGTGGCTAAATGCCTTGTCAGAAGATTCAAGCAGAAAAACAGAAACCGAGAGGTTGATTGCATCCATTTTCCATTTCCAGAGTACAAATGGGAGAACACCAATATGGACTTCACACATGATTACCTAGGAATTTGAAATGAATGACTCAATTTTGGTTATTGGGGACCGGTTGACAAAGTCTGCACATTTTTCTTCCGATAAAGATGACTTAGTCGCTAGAGAAATTAGCGGAAGTCCACATTGAAGGCGTAAGGAAGTAACCTGGAGTGCCAGCATCAGTAGTTCTGACTGAGATTCAAGAGTTACATCTCAATTTTGGCAGAGTCTGCAAGTAGCTTTGGAAAAAAGTTCGGGTTCTTTGGAGAACCAGCAGTGGAGGAGTCACTTAGGAACCAGAAAGCCGAATATGCTTTCTTTCCCCGAGTTATTTAGTATGTGGATATTTTCTGTTCTCCGGACTAAACGTAGTTCTGAGGACAGAACTATTCTAAGGAGGGAGTATTGTAATACCCCTGTCAAATATTATATTTGTATTATTATTATTATTAAAATTAAAATATTTCTTATGGAAATTACCTAGTTTTAATAAATAATCATTATATGTATATATATACTAGTAAGTATATATATGTATTGTATCGATTTTGTGCACTTTGTACAAAATCATATAATATGCATTTTTGAGAAATTATCTGTAATATCCCAGTCTAATATTAAAAAATTATTATTTTATTATTATTTTTAGAATTGAAATATTTTTGGTGGATATTACCCGGTTTAATTGACAAACATTATCTGTATATATATAATAGTCTATATATATCCGTATTGTACCGATTTCATACTAAAATCTTCCGAGCTGATAATAAAATTGTTTTTATTATTATTTTACTTTTATTTTCAAAATCGAAATATTTTTGACTGAGATTACTTGGTTTAACAAATGAAAATTATATACTAGCACATATATATACATATTGTACCAATCTCGTCCTGTAATCTCCTGAACTTATACAAATATTATTTTAATATTAATTTTTTTATTCTCGGAATGAAAATATTATTTGTGCAGATTATTCAGTTTAATTAATAAACGTAATCTGTATATATAGACTTATGTATGTATACATATTGTATCGATTTCGTACACTTGTTCAAATCATGTAGTATGTGTTTTGGACAAAAATATCTTTATTTTTGTCATGATTGATTAAAGATCAATGGCTAGGATTTTATTGGGAGGGATAAACATAGATTATATGATTATTAGAAATACAATTTGTATTAATAGGTGTCTTTCCTTCTCACCTAAGCTCACTCATACACTCACTCTCACCCCTCTCCCTCACCATTTTGGTCGGCCAATACCCGAAGGCAAATGAGTGCCAAGCCCTAGTTCACCCCACTCACCCTCACCCTCTCATACTCTCACTCTCTCTCTTCTTCTATAAATACCCCCCCCCCCCCCCCCTTTTACTCCTTGTCTCATTTGCTATAAAAAAAAGAAAAAGAAAGAGAGAAGTTTTAACAAGAGAGAGTTCTTATTCGTAGGTTCAAGTAGGATCTAGGAAGAAGGAGAAGGAAGCGAGGCTAGTTATTCCTACTATAAAATCAAGGTGGGGGATTCTCTTCTTAGTTTTATTTGTTGTTGTTTTGTTGATTATTATTATGTATGTTATGTTTTAAGAAAAACTTGGACTAAGATCTTGTACATATGAATGGCTGTGGATGAATAAATGATCACATAAAAGGATTGAACGGTAGGACTCAAACAAAACACATAAAGATTGAATCTTTAATACTTGTCATTTGTTATTTGTTGTTATTTATTGTTATTGTTGTTATTTTGCTAATAAAACTAACAACTTGGACTATTTCATGTGCGTATAAAAATTGGTGGATTGAGAATGTTGACATTCCCAGTTTGAGCTTGTAGAACTTAACAAATATAATAAAAGATAAATCTTTTCGTAATTTGTTGTCGGTTAAAAAGAACCCATTTTGGGGTTAGTATGTGTAGTACCCCATATTTTTAAATACTATTTTTGAGATTAGAAAATGAATTAAAATGATTTTTTGGTGATTTAATAAATGTTCATTTAGAAATTTATCTTCATGTGCAAATCACGTGCGAATGTTGTCTTTGAAAGCTTAAAACCAAAAATTATTTTGGGAAAACTCATTATTTATTATTTGAGATTATTCGTGATTTTTCTAGGTTTTTCTGATAATTATTGGACTTATTTGCAAATATTTCAAAAAGAAGGACTTTTGTGCAAAATTACCAAATGGGGAGAAAACTCCATATTTTTAGATTTTTAGGCTGGATATAATGCCTAGTCAATTCAGGTATAACGAGTTTATATTTTATTTCAACATATTCGATTTATTTTACAAGTTTTGATAAAAGATGATCTTTTCGCAAAATTGCTATTTTAAGGGGTGAAATTGCAAAACTATTTTCCTAGATTTTCCTACAGTGCCAGCTGATGCTCGAAGGGATTTTTTCGATTTTGTGTTGATTAAATTGGGTTTTACTAGTTTTCTAATAAAGGGGGTCTATTTATGTAAAGGTATATTGTAAAAAGGAGTATTTCGCAAATATTTTCTAAAACCCTAGAAACTTAAATCCCAGACTATATAGGATTTTGTGCAGCTGTCCTTTGCTGTACAACACAGGAGATCTCTTATTTCTTATTATTTTGGAGTTCTAAGGAGAAGACTTTGGATTTCTTGGGAAGGAGGGGCTTTCTTAATTTCTATTCATGTTTGTTCGATCTCTTCAACAAGGTGAGTGACTTGTTTTGCTTTATTTTGTTTTGTGTATGTTGTATGTGAGTAAGAAAAATTGTTTTGTTTGTTCTTTGAATGTTGTATGTGGTGTTTCATCTCCTAGAAAGCATGCTATGGTTTGGGTATGAATAAGTATGTTGGATTGATGATAAAAATTGGATCTTGTGGAACCCTAGTTATTTATGAGTAAAATTGCATGTGGGTAATTCGAGATTGATGAATGACCTGTTAGAGATCATGGGCAAGCTATTTCTTTTGGATTAATGTTGGATCGATTGAATATGGTAAATTTCGTGCATAAATTTAAAAAGGATGAGATTTTTATCACTTTTGAGTATTGGTTGAATGAAACTTGATATGGTAATGTTATAAATTGATTATTTTTATGAGTTATAATGGTGAATCAGCTTGAGAAATTTGGAAAAAGAATTTATGAATCAAGAGATCATGTCTTAAGAATCGAAATTTATAATCGAGTTGAGTTTAAGGAAATATATCCAAATTGGGAATTTTTTTTGAGATTCTGGTATTGTTTGGTTTGGACCTGAATACGAAGCTATTTCAATGAATAATTAATTTTTTTAGAAACTCTATTTCGATTATATGCACAATTCATGTTTTATTTGAAAGAAATCAACAAATCGCTATTTTTATAAATTTAAGTAGTTTTGATTTAGTTTTTATGGACTATTATACATCCTATAAGTTGTAATTGAACATATAAGAAATCTGCTTTTTTTAGAAATCGTTTTCATAAAGTAAAACTCTGTATTGGTTGAAATGTGCACAACCAAAAATCTGCAGTCTACAGGTCGACAGTCGACCGATGAAATTTTACAGTCGACTGTCGCGACCTGGCTGTGTGTTCACTAGTTTTCTGGAAATTTCGTTCTAGACAGTCGACTGATGACTTTTACGGTCAACTGATATTACTTAGAATTATTTTTATTGACGTTTTGGATTTTTCACTCTGGACAGTCGACCGATGACTTTTTATAGTCGACTTCTAATATTAAAATTATTTTCTCAAAATTATTGGATTTTTCTCTCTGGACAGTCGACCGACGCTTGTCTATAGTTGACTGATATTGATGTATCTTGATATATTTGAATGTTCTTTTAAATGATTTATTCTCTAAATATTTTTAATCTATAACTTACTATTCTATACCTTATCTTCTACTGAATATATATTTTCAAGTTGTTTTTAACTGAGCAATTTATGATGGAAGATTGGTTTGGATATTTGGGTGTGAGTCTCTAGAGGGTGTGTGTGACCCTAGTATACCGGCAGTTGAGATATTTATGTTTGGGCCTGTTGAGGCATTTTAGTTGATCAGTTGTTGAGTTATGTCCAGTGGGGTACACCAACTCTAGGAGATCCGTAAAGTAATTAAATAACCTAAATAATAAGGACAGGCACTAGTGGTGATATGATGAATGAGAACATGGGTTATGGACCTCAGTATGGCTCGCGGTGTGAGATAATCCCCAGAATTATTTAGGTGTGAGTGAAATAGTCTCCGGAATTACCTATGGTGTGGAGTTGATCTCCGGAATTATCGGGGTCGAGGTGACACTCATGTGATATTCGTGTGATAAGGTACCATAGCTTGCGATGTGGTGTATTCCCGAAGATTCTCAGGTGTTAGTGAAATAGTCTTCGGAATTATCTGCGGATAGAGATTGACCTCCGAATTATTGGGGCATGAGCTAATACTTACAGTGTATCTATATCTCGTAGTAATAATAGAAGTAGGATTAGTTGCATAGCGAGGGATTAAACCCTATAAAGTAGATACGTTAAGGGCTTGCATCGGACCTATGTAGGGTGGGATGCATAGACTCCGACAAGTACGCATTAGAGAGTCAGCATATGACATTGATGTTTTCGTGACTTGGTATCATGCATGTCTACTCGGTTTTCTACACTTGACACTTAGTCTAGCTCCACTTGATGTGTTTCGTGTTTCGTGATTTTTTCTAATTCACTTACTCTTGTTTATTTCGTATTGTTGATGACTCTATGCTCTATTTATGTTGCTTGTTTATATGTCACTCACATCGTTGTGGCTGACCCCTTTAGTTTTGGGGGTTAGAGTTATCGCTAGTCTCATATTTTATAGGTGATTACCTATAGCTTGGGATTTGGATGCTTGAGTTAAAGTGATGTAATGGATTGTGTGACTTTTTAAAAGAAAGTGTTGCAAAGAAAGAGAGTTTGTAATTCAAGATGTATGTATTCCGCTGTGCTATGTAAATATTATTGTAATAAAATTTTAATAAAAATTTTACTGGTATTTTGGGTTGTGTTTAATATTACATTTGAAGTTAATGCTGAGAATTGTGCCACATATTTCTAAGATATCATATTGGAAATTCGGGGCGCTACAGAGGTTGGTATCAGAGCATGCTTCGATAGTAATAATAAACATGGTATAAAAATAACCTAGGTGTGGACACTAGAGCGTGAGTACCTAGGTGTGGACATTAGAGAGTAAGTATCACATAGAGCTGAACATGATATTTTTACCTTTTGGGTATGGTTGAGGTTTTGCCAGAGGGTATTGATGTGAATATGAATTGTGTTGTGGTGGTGCTCTAACTTTTTCCCTCATTTCGCAGTATTCAGAATGGTTAGACTCAAAACCAGGAATGGTAACAATGGTGATGGTACTGGAAGTTCCCAAGGGGCAGGAGTTGATCTCGAGTCCGAGTTTGCCAGGGTGTATCAGATCTTGAATGCACTAATGGCAGCTAATATGGTGCAGAATCAGAACCAGAATCAGAACCATGGGGTTGGACTAGTGTTTGTTAACGCTGATCCTATCAAGCAGATTGAGTCCTTCGAGAGGATGAGGCCCCCCGTGTTTGAGGGACAGTCTGATCCAAATGAGGCTGATGATTAGATTAGACAAATGTAGAAAATCTTCGAGGTCTCGAAAACATCCGCAGCCAATAAGGTAAAGTTGTCCACTATGCAGTACGAAAAGGACGCTAGTGTTTGGTGACAATCGGTGAAGAGGCCTTTGGCGGACCAGCAAATGATTTGGGAGGCTTTCCTGAATGAATTCAGGGATCGTTTCTTTCCCCTGGATATTAAGGAGAAGAAGGCGACAGAATTCTTGAATCTACAGCAGGGTAGCATGACCGTGCGAGAGTATGAAACTAAGTTCGCTCAGCTGTCGAGGTATGCACCGGAGCTGATAGTCGATGAGGCGAAGAAGGCCAAGAAGTTTGAGCAGGGCTTGAGGACAAATTTGAGGTCGAGGATGATTCCTTTCGGCATAAGGAGGTTCGATAAGCTGGTTAGGAGAGCAGCTATGACATAGGAGGACATGGATCAGTTTCAGAAGAAGCAAGAGACCTGGAACAGGAACAAAAGGCTAGCAACTGGTCAGAGTGGGAAGGGATTTCCAGTGAAGCAAGTCAAGTTCAGTGGTCCAGTTCAGAAGGCACCTGCAACTCAGGAAGTGACTTGTTACTACTGCAAGGAGGCAGGTCATTACAGGTCAGCGTATCCTAAGTTGGCAAAGCAGACTTGTTTTCAGTATGGGCAAGTGGGACATTCTAAGCCTTATTGTCCACAGTTAAGGAAGGATGGTCCAGGTGGAGGTAAATTCCAGAGGCAAGGGTGATTGTTTGCATTGACTGAGGAGGATGCGGGTAACGCAGAAGATGTGATCCAGGGTATGCAGGAGTTTTGAATTTATTTTTATTCAATGTATTAAGTAAAACTTTTATTTGAGAATAATTGGAGATTTGAGTATCATTCTTCATGTAACAGGAATTGTTTTGGTTAATGGAATTGAAGCAGAAGTTTTATTTGATACTGGTTCTTCGCATATTTTTTTTTCGCCTAATTTTGCAAAGTTCTTAGGTGTGGAGCCTAAGTTGTTTCCAAGCAGGGTTTTGTCAGTGGCAACGCCGTCAAGTGAAGAATTGATTGCTGGTCGATATTACGAGGGCTGTGATATCAAGATTGGCTGGAGATTATTCGGCATTGATCTTATTGAGCTGCAAGTCTTAGGAGTGGATGTGATCGTGGGCATTGATTGGATGGCAATATATGATGCCACAATTGAATGCAAGCGGAAAGAGGTGTTGGTGAAAGCACCAGGTGGTCCCGCAGTGACTTTTCAAGGGAAGAAGAAAGTTTCGAAAGTGGCTGTAATGGTATCCAAGATGGTGGTTCCAGATGAAGTCAAAAGCATTCTGATTGTTAGAGATTTTCCTAAGGTGTTCTTGGAAGATTTGACAGGATTACCACCTCAGAGAGATGTGGAGTTTTGCATTAATGTTCAGCCGGGGAGTGCTCCGGTTTTTAAGGCTCCGTACAGGATGGCACCTGTAGAGCAAGATGAGGTGAAGAAGCAAATTGAGGAGTTGTTGAGCAAGGGGTTTATCAGGCCGAGTTCTTCACCATGGGGTGCACCAGTGTTGTTAGGCAAGAAGAAGGATGGGTCAAAGAGGATGTGCATTGACTACCAGAAGTTGAACAGGGTGACTATTCAGAACAAAGTATCCACTTCCGCAGATTGATGATTTGTTCGACAGGCTTTGGGGAACAGTTTTGTTTTCGAAGATTGATTTGAGATCAGGGTATCATCAGGTTCGAGTCAGGGAGGAAGATGTGAGTAAGATAGCTGTCAGGACTCGTCATGGGCTCTATGAGTTCTTGGTGATGCCATTCGGGTTGACGAATGCGCTAGTAGTGTTCATGGATTTTGAGGCCATATATTGACTCCTTCGTAGTGATTTTCATCGATGATATTTTAGTGTATTCGAAGTCGGAGGAGGAGCATTCAATGCACTTGACAGAGGTATTATAGAAGTTACGGGAGCATAGCTTGTATGCCAAGTTATCGAAAGGTGAGTTTTGGAAGTTTGAGGTAGCTTTCCTTAGTCATATCCTTTCTAAGGAGGGAGTGGCCACTGATCCTCAGAAGGTTAATGCAGTAAAGGATTGGCCTAGGTCAACGTCTGTAAAGGAAGTCAGGAGTTTCTTGGGCTTGGCTAGTTACTACAGGAGATTCATTCAGGGCTATTCTCAGATTGCGGTTCCCTTGACAGGTTTGACCCGGAAGAATGTGGCATTTACATGAACTGATAAGTGTGAGGCAAGTTTCCTTGAGTTAAAGGAGAGGTTGACCACTGCACCTATCTTAGCTTTGCCACAAGCTAGGAAGGATTATGATATCTTCAGTGATGCGTCTCTCAGAGGTTTGGGGTGTGTCTTGATACAAGAAGGCAAGGTTATTGCTTATGGTTCGAGGCAACTGCGTCCGCATGAAAAGAATTATCCGACACATGATTTGGTGCTAGCAGTTATTATCTTTGCCTTGAAGCAGTGGAAGCATTATGTTTATGGTGAGAAGGTCAACACGTATACTGACCACAAGAGCCTGAAGTACATTTATCAACAGAAGGATCTAAATCTTCAGCAGAGAAGGTGGTTGGAAGTGTTGGAAGACATTCGTCCTGAGATCAATTATCATCAAGGTAAGGCAAATGTGGTAGCAGATGGACTTAGCAGGAAGAGTAGTTTATCGAGTTTGATCACTACTCGAAGTGAGTTGGCAGCAGAAATTGATCGGACAGGTATCGAGGTGGTACTGCAAGGTTTGGGGGCGTCTTTGGCTCAGTTGAGGCAGCAGCCTTCCTTGAGAGAGAGGATTGTGGAAGGTCAGAGATCAAATTCAGAGATTCGGAAGATGTTGCAGCAGGTTTCATGTAATACCCTGATTTTCATTTAATGTGAAATTGTTGATTTTACGTGTTGTGCACGTGCAATCTTGGATGTATTTTCTTATACAAATTATCTCTTATAACATGAACAAATAAATATAATTCTTTCTCTTTGTTTTCTTATAAAAGTCTATTTTTATAAAGCCTAAGATTTATTTCTCTATTCTGAGCCCATCCGAATTATTTAATTATTTTTTAATTGGCCCTTGGATTTGAGCCCACTATTTTGAAGCCCACAACTAATTAATCTTTTAAATTGCCCTCACTTGTCATGTAGACACATTTAGCAGGCAATTGATTAATTAAATGTGTACAACTTAATAATATGGACACTAGAAAGCTTGTGCATGCACTAAGGTGTGCAATGCACACCAATTCTAGGGTAGGCCAGGATTGGATGAGTGGGAGAGGGAGAGTGGATGAGGTGGAGGAGTAGTTATTGAGTTCATGGAAGTTACTACAGCTTCCCAACTCATCTTGGTCCTTAATCTTCAACTCCTAGATTAATCCTAGCCCTTCTTTTCACCCTAAAATAAGTATAAATACACCCCCCCCCCCCCCCCATCAAAAGACTAAGAGAAAAAGACACATTTTGTAAGCAAAAGATTGAGAGTTAAGTGAGATTCAAAAGATCGAGCGTGCTTTTGTGTGTGTTCCAATCAAAGGAGGCCGGCCAATTCTTTTGGAGACTAAGGGCTTGCGGCAATACCAAGGAGCAAGGAGGAGAAGGCTTTTGCAAACTCAAACTAGGAGAAGAAGGCCTTTTGTTCATTCTAGAAGTTTTCCCGTAGGATCTTTTGTGTGTTTATCTTCAACAAGGTGGGTGTTTCTCATGCTTCTAAATTAGAAATCCTGCTAGGAATGAATTGAGCAATTAATAAAAAGCAACTAGTTGAAATTAAATTCACGTTTGCCTAATTAGAGATGAATTGATAATCTAGTAGATGTGTGTTAAAATGGTTGCTAGATTGATTAGTTGTGAATGAAAGTATTAGAAAAGTTATCATGTTTGCCATATCATATGTTTAAGAATCATGCTATGTGAAGAAATTATGCTTATGAGACAAATGATGAATTGTATGTGAAATTGGTTGTGCAAACTAGAATGAATCCTATTGTAGGAAAGATGGAATTTTTGTGTTCTAAATTAATGTAGATGATTAAATAATGGAATAATGAAGAATTAAAGCACTTTTGTAGAAACTTAGTTATGCTACTTTCATGAAAATGAAATGGTTCTAAATGTCAAACCTATGGACATTAGAAAAGAGATAAAAAATGTGTGTTATATGATTAATTATTGATTCTAAAATTACTGGGTTACTGTAATTTTAATATAGAATAAATTCTGGAAAAGTTGGACAAAAAAAAGAAGAGAAAAAGAACTAAAACGTTTTGAGAAATTGATTTGAACAGAGACTTGAACAGAAACTATTATTTCAACTTTAGATCGACTTGGTCACTTAGACCATCTGGTTGCTGAGTGTTTGGGTGTTCATTGTAGCCGTGGGCGATCCAAGAGGTTGCATGTTCGAGTCCTAGGCTCTACCCTCTTTTGCTTTTGGTTTGTTTAAATAAACTCAGACCCGACCCAATGATACTTAAAGTACTAAATCCCCTTTATACCGTGTGAGCACTCTGGCCCAGTGGCTGGAGCTTGCGGCTGTTTTCCCTGAGGTTGTGAGTTCGATTCAGGGTTTCGGCCTGAATATATTTTTTTGGAATATCGATTTTTTCTGACTTATTATTGATTTTTAAAATCCGAAAAAATATGTTAATTACTCTAAATTCATGTAGAACTTGTGAAAATTATTGGGGATTATTTTTGACTAAAATCAAGTGAGATTAGAAGTGAAATTGTGTTGAAAACTATTGAATTCTACTCTCAGAAAGTTATAATAATGTGTTGTTCCATGAGAAAAATTATGACAAGTATTTAAGAAGAAATTTTGGATGAAAGGAAATGTAGTTGCAATTTTCTATGGACTATTATGGTCAAATTAAATCTGGTTAAGTATGAAAATATGACTGTGTTACGCTTAAAGTAAATAAATGAAATGTATACAATAGTATGAGAATGAGATGAAATTAAATTAATTATGAGACGCATGAATTGCGATTGAACTTTATATATGAGACTTGATTCATGAAAAAGATTGGAAATCATGTTACTTGAAAAAGAGAACTTTTGAGTATGAAAAACTCAATGTTAGAGTTGTGAATTGAAATTGAGAATTAGGGTGTAGCTAAGCCTCATACCGGCAATAAAAGAAATGTTGATATGATATTTGAGATAAAAGACCAGGTTTGGGTCAAATGCGTTGATTGATGGTTAAGACCGGTATAGAGGAAAGAGTTAACCCTAGAAATTGATTTTTATTCATGATTCATACAATTAAGAACCAAACAATAGAGAAGATGTGATGAAAGTAAGAGAAAAACACAAGTATGAGGGCCTCGAGTCTACGGTGTGAGAGTGATTCATAGGTTGCCTACTTGATGAGTCAAGTCTTGGTGTGGACACTACTCCGGAATTATCGGGATCATGGCGACGCTTGTGGGATGTTTGATTGACTGCGGGTTGTGCCATGGTCCATGACGGAGGCTGAATTGACCATAGGCTTTGCATGATGCGTCATGTCACGACGTGGGATTCCCCTTCAGGTTGTTTGGACATGGGCTCGTAACTCATTGGACATTTAGGATACTTACCATGGTTACAGTAGTAGATTAAGTCATGGTAAGGGATCGAACCCTACAAGTTGATGAACGATTAAGAACTTATCCTCGGACTGATGTAGTATGGGATGCATAGAATCCAAACAATTGCGCATTAGTGTCATCTAATAATAATAATTAATTGCATTAAGGACTAGGCGCATAATCACAACACGACATCAATAGGATAGTCCCCTTAGCTTTGTTTGTGAACAAGTTTGTGTTTTGTTAAGCTTTGAGAATCGTTATACTGTTTCGGCATAAAGAGGATGGTCATGTATAATATCTCATCAGTTGAATGAACTGACATGCCCACAGTCTTTATGCAGGATAAAGGAATTGACAAAGATGAAAGTATGCAAGCAGTTTAAAGAATGTTTCAAGTGTTGTACATCTATTTATGTAAATATTATAAATTGCTTTGGCTGTTTAAGTTTAAATGTAAATGTAACTCTGATGTAAAGAAAATTTTAAATTTCCTTGTAAAATTGTATGAAAAGAAGTGTAAAGATTCTGTGGAACTTTGAATTCAGTTGTATTTGGAATTCAGGGTGTTACAGTTTCAGAAGGCAAGTTGTCAAAGTTTCGTGTCCAAGATGGAGCCCTTTGGATGGGTGAGAGGTTGTGTGTTCCGAATAATACAGATTTAAAAGAGAGTATCTTGTAGGAAGCACACAGTACCTTGTTGTCAGTACATCCTAGAGGCACAAAGATGTACAAGGACATCAAACAGCACTTTGGTGGTCTGGTATGAAGAGGGATGTTGCAGATTTTGTGGTGAGGTGTCTGACTTGTCAGTATATCAAAGCAGAAAATCAGAGATCTGGAAGTTTGTTGCAGCCGTTGTCTATTCTGGAGTGGAAATGGGAGAATATCAGTATGGATTTCATCATAGGTTTGTCGAGGAGTTCAAAGGGCAATGACTCGATTTGGATTATTGTGGACTGTTTGACTAAGTTGGCTCACTTTCTGGCCATGAAGGTTACTTGGTCATTGGAGAAATTGGCAGAGCTGTACATTGGTGAGATTGTGAGGCTTCTTAGAGTTCCTGTGTCGATTATTTCCGACAGGGATGTAAGGTTTAGTTCAAGGTTTTGGAAGAGCCTACAAGAAGCTTTGGGCACCAGAACTGATTTCAGTACTGCTTTTCATCCACAAACTGATGGTCAGACTGAAAGGGTGAATCGAGTGCTGGAAGATATGCTGAGGGCTTGTGTTATGGATTTCGGTGGTAGTTGGAAGAGATACTTGGCATTGGTTGAGTTTGATTATAACAATAGTTACCATGCGAGTATGGGGATGGCTCCGTATGAGGCTTTGTATAGGCGGAGGTGCAGGACACTTGTTTGTTGGTATGAGGTTGGCGAGAGGCAAATGTTTGGGCCTGAGATCGTGCAGCAGACGTCAGAGCAGATTGAGCTGATTCGCAAGAGGTGGGTTGAGGCTCAAAGTTGGCAGAAGAGTTATGCAGATTCTCGAAGAAGAGACTTGGAGTTTGAGGTTGGGGATGCAGTTTTCCTCAAGGTGTCTCCGACCAAAGGAGTGATCAGGTTTGGTAAGGGAGGCAAGTTGGCGCCAAGGAATATTGGGCCATACAGGATTGTGGAGCGGATTGGCAAGATGGCATATAGATTGGAGTTTCTAGAGGAGTTGGCACAGGTGCATGATGTGTTCCATGTGTCATTGTTCAGGAAGTATGTGCCTGATCAGAGTCATCAGTTGGTAGAGGTTCCTGAAGGTCTACAGGAGAACTTGTGTTATAAGGAACAACCGGTAGAGATTGTTGACCATAGGGAAAAGGTTCTAAGGTGCAAAGTGATACTTATGGTCAAGGTGCTGTGGAGGAATCAGCAGTTCGAGGAGGCTACTTGGGAGCCAGAAGATCGCATGCAAAAGGATTTCCCTGAGCTTTTTGTATGATTGTAATTTCTTATATGATTTTAATTCTTTTGTATGACTGTACCTTTGAGTTGAGTTGTATTTCTTCTATTTTGATTATGTTCTCATACGAAATTGTTTGAATTATGTTTCCGTTTATGAGATATTGCATTCCTTTGTTGGTAACTCTTCTAAGGAGGGAGTGATGTAGTGCTCCATATTTTTAAATGCTATTTGTGAGATTAGAAAATGAATTAAAATGATTTTTAGGTGATTTAATAAATGGTCATTCAGAAATTTATCTTCTTCACGTGCGAATGTTGTCTTTGAAAGCATAAAACCAAAAATTATTTTGGGAAAACTCATTATTTATTATTTGAGATTATTCATGATTTTTCTAGATTTTTCTGATAATTATTGGAGTTATTTGCAAATATTTCAAACAGAAGGACTTTTGTGCAAAATTACCAAATGGGGAGAAAACTCCATATTTTTAGATTTTTAGGCTGGATATAATGCCTAGTCAATTCAGGTATAACGAGTTTATATTTTATTTCAACATATTCGATTTATTTTACAAGTTTTGACAAAAGATGATCTTTTCGCAAAATTGCTATTTTAAGGGGTGAAATTGCAAAACTATTTTCCTAGATTTTCCTATAGTGCCGGCTGATGCTCGAAGGGATTTTTTTCGATTTTGTGTTGATTAAATTGGGTTTTACTAGTTTTCTAATAAAGGGGGTCTATTTATGAAAAGGTATATTGTAAAAAGAGTATTTCGCAAATATTTTCTAAAACCCTAGAAACTTAAATCCTGGACTATATAGGGTTTTGTGTAGCCGTCTTTTGTTGTACAACATAGGAGATCTCTTATTTCTTATTATTTTGGAGTTCTAAGGAGAAGACTTTGGATTTCTTGGGAAAGAGGGGCTTTCTTAATTTCTATTCCTTTTCGTTCGATCTCTTCAACAAGGCGAGTGACTTATTTTGTTTATTTTGTTTTGTGTATGTTGTATGTGAGTAATAAAAATTGTTTTGTTTGTTCTTTGAATGTTGTATGTGGTGTTTCATCTCCTAGAAAGCATGCTAGGGTTTGGGTATGAATATGTATGTTGGATTGATGATAATAATTGGATCTTGTGGAACCCTAGTTATTTATGAGTAAAATTGTATGTGGGTAATTCGAGATTGATGAATGACCTATTAGAGATCATGGGCAGGCTATTTCTTTTGGATTAATGTTGGATCGATTGAATATGGTAAATTTCGTGCATAAATTTAATAAGGATGAGTTTTTTATAACTTTTGAGTATTGGTTGAATGAAACTTGATATGGTAATGTTATAAATTAATTATGTTTATGAGTTATAATGGTGAATCAGTTTGAGAAATTTGGAAAAAGAATTTACGAATCAAGAGATCATGTCTTAAGAATCGAAATTTAGAATCGAGTTGAGTTTAAGGAAATATATCCAAATTAGGGATTTTTTTTGAGATTCTGGTATTGTATGGTTTGGACTTGAATACGAAGCTATTTCAATGAATAATTAATTTTTTTAGAAACTCTATTTCGATTATATGCACAATTCATGTTTTATTTGAAAGAAATCAACAAATCGCTATTTTTATAAATTTAAGTAGTTTTGATTTAGTTTTTATGGACTATTATACATCCTATAAGTTGTAATTGAACATATAAGAAATCTGCTTTTTTTAGAAATCGTTTTCATAAAGTAAAACTCCGTATTGGTTGAAATGTGCACAACCAAAAATCTGCAGTCTACAGGTCGATAGTCGACCGATGAAATTTTACAGTCGACTGTCGCGACCTGGCTCCTGTGTTCACTAGTTTTCTGGAAATTTCGTTCTAGACAGTCGACTGATGACTTTTACGGTCAACTGATATTACTTAGAATTATTTTTATTGACGTTTTGGATTTTTCACTCTGGACAGTCGACCGATAAATTTTTATAGTCGACTTCTAATACTTAGAATTATTTTCTCAAAGTTATTGGATTTTTCTCTCTGGACAGTCGACCGACGCTTGCCTATATTCGACTGATACTGATGTATCTTGATATATTTGACTGTTGTTTTAAATGATTTATTCTCTAAATATTTTTAATCTATAACTTACTATTCTATACCTTATCTTCTACTGAACATATGTTTTCAAGTTGTTTATCTAAGCAATTTATGATGGAAGATTGGTTTGGATATTTGGGTGTGAGTCTCTAGAGGGTGTGTGTGACCCTAGTATGCCGGCAGCTGAGATATTTATGTTTGGGCCTGTTGAGGCATTTTAGTTGATTAGTTGTTGAGTTAAGTCCGGTGGGGTACACCAACTCTAGGAGATCCGTAAAGTAATTAAATAAGCTAAACAATAAGAAAGACACTAGTGGTGATATGATGAACGAGAACATGGGTTATGGACCTCAGTATGGCTCGCGGTGTGAGATAATCCACAGAATTATCCAGGTGTGAGTGAAATAGTCTTCGGAATTACCTGTGGTGTGGGACTGATCTCCGAAATTATCGGGGACGAGGCGACACTCATGTGGTATTCGTGTGATGAGGTGCAATAGCTTGCAGTGTGGGGTATTCTTGAAGATTCTCAGGTGTGAGTGAAATAGTCTCCAGAATTATCTGTGGATAGAGATTGACCTCCGGAATTATCGGGGCATGGGCTAATACTCACAGTGTATCTATATCTCGTAGTAATCATAGAAGTATGATTAGTTGCATGGTGGGGGATTAAATTCTACAAAGTGGAGACGTTAAGGGCTTGCACCGGAACTATGTAGAGTGGGATGCATAAACTCCGACAAGTACACATTAGAGAGTCAGCATATAGCATTGATGTTTTTGTGACTTGGTATTATGCATGTGTACTCGGTTTTCTACACTTGACACTTAGTCTAGCTCCACTTGATGTGTTTCGTGTTTCGTGATTTTCCCTAATTCACTTACCCTTGTTTATTTCCTGTTGTTAATAATCTATGCTCTATTTATGGTGCTTGTTTATATGTCACTCACAGTGTTATAACTCATACGCAGCTCATCTGACTCATATGTAGGTTGTTGTTTCATACGTAGCTCGTTTAGCTCGTATGTGATTTGTTTGATTGTATATAGCTTATTAGCTAGTACACAGTTTGTTGTGCACGTCTAGGGTGATAACATTGCCGTATGGGACATCGAATCGCAAGACGTGTATTTATTTTACCTCTCAGGGACTGTGGACGAGTCACCCCTCGTGCACCGTCGGATCTTAACCGGTGTAGGTTGATCGCGGGTCGGGAGCTTAGACGGATCCAAGTTCAGGGTAGTAGCATACGAATAAATTCGTATTGTTAGAGTCTTGGATCAATAGGCTGTGACAGGATCCTTGGTGATCCTGGTAACTCTAGGTTGAGCACCTAGCAAAGCTATCTTGTGAAGTCTCACTTAAGACCTAGCATGTTGTGTTAGTATTGTTGTCATCCCTCGGATTGTTTAAGGATTAGTGACATCGTTAGGGTAGTAACTAGTAACTATTGTTACATAACCTTTTCATCTATTACTTCGCTGAAGGGAAAGAGTCGGTATTAGGAATGATACCTTATGATTCGACCTGTCCTATAGGCCAACACTAGGTGGTGTTATTGGTTGTACCCTTCTTGTCAAAGGGATACGGTCTGTGCCTTCTCACGAGTTGAAGCAAGGGATCCATATCTCGTCTGTTAATTTCTGAAGTGCCATGATAAGAATGGGAAGCTTTCTTGTCGGAACTAGGGGATGGACCCCCGGAATTCCGTCATGTTCTATGTCAGGAAAAGCAAACAGGCCTTACACTACAGTCTATAAGCTAATGGGCCACAGGGGATGCTTTGAGCTAACTTGTGTTGTAGTAAACTCTGAGTGTTCGTCTGATTTTTGAGTGAGGTCCGGTATGACAGGCAATAGTGACAAACAGAGACACCACTATATGACTGCGAATGGCGGGATTTGACCGTTTCAGAGTAACCTCATCTGTCACATTGCATCTTCAAGAACAGGTTGAGTACAAGAGTAGGATTCATGGTGCGGGTTCAAATATCTATATATGAAGAAACTGCTTGATATAGGTGTATGTGTTTAGGCTCCATACTGTCCAGAGTCTTGCTTGCATTAGAATAAGTGCATCATAGCCTTAGTGGACATTGCATTAAGATTCTAACTTATAACACCCACGAACACATAAACTACACCTACACATTATACCATGCTTAAATTATGTTTGTTTAAAGTTGAGATTCGCTACTAGTCATCAGCCCTTAAGCGTCAGTATATGTACTGACGTCCCCATTCAAATAGGTACTGGATTGCAGAACTACATGTTCAGGGTTCAGGAGGACTCTAGACAAGTGGAGCGTTCAAGTGATGCACTGTGTTGATTACTGTTCTTAATGTTATATGTTTATTGTTGAGAAGCATCCTAGTGATGTACCAAGTGTTATTAATTATTTGTTGTACTCTGATGTAAATCTATTGGAAGTTTGTAACACTTGGGCTTGTAATGCATTATTGTAACATTGATATAATGTATTGCAGTTTTATAACATTCGGACTTGTAATACATTTGTGTTAAATGAAAAGTTTTAAATTTTCCCGTTTTTTGTGTATTGTGGCTATTTGATGGTAAAAATTCTGGCTCATTTCACGGTTTCCCGACGAATGAAATCGGGGCGTTACAACAGGGTTCGACGCTCAGTATCAACCTTGAGCCAGCCCCTGTCTCTCGCACTAAGCTCACAGGGCTTGGCGCTCGGTGCTCGATATTAACCTTGAGCAAGCTTCTAGCTTTCATACAAGCTCACATGGTTCGATGCTCGACATCAAACTCGAGCCAGCCCCTACCTCTTGCACTAAATTCATAGGGCTCAGCGCTCAGCGCTAGATATTAACTTCTAGTAAGCTCCTAGCTTTCATACAAGCTCACAGGGTTCGACACTCGACATTAACCTTGAGCCAGCTCACGGCTCTCGCTCTAAGGTCGGTGCTCGGCGCTCAACTTTGACCTCGAACCTGTTCCTATCTCTCACGCTAAGCTCGGCGCTCGGCGCTCGACGCTAACCTCAAGCCAGCTCCTGGCTTTTACGCAACGCTAAGCGCAAGGCTCTCGACATTAGCCTCATGCCGACCACCGATCTCTCACCTGGCTCAGCTCGGTGCTCAGCATTCGGCTCAGAACTTCCTCAGAGGAACTTGTCGCTGCGGACCCCTAGGCCGATTTCATGCATGTTCTACAGTGATCCGTCTCCCTACTCTCGAGCACACTTTTTAGCTAAACTATTCTCTCACGTGATTAAGCTACTCCTTGAAGATAGGCACACCTAGCCTTGTAGGAGTGGGGGCCCTATGATGTGGATAAAATTCCAGTCTAATCTAAACTATTTGATCTCCTCAGGATGCACGAATCTCCCTAAATCTGAACTATTTGTTTCAACAGATCAAACGACCGACATGAGACGGTCAACCCGATCAATTAGATTTAGGGTTCTCTCTCCCTGCCTATAAATACCAGGCATTCATCCCCATTACAAGGTAATGTCATGTTTTTATCTCATTCCCTAGCTTTCATTTCTTCAAGTGACTGACTAGATCATCGGAGGGCCTGTCACCGGGTTCTCTCCTACTGTTTCTAGGTGTCTTGCATGTGTTCGAGGCAGCCAACCACTAGCAGCACCACCATTCCGGCTCCTCGCAAAACCCCCTTCTCTGATCCAGATTTATGGCTGAGAACTGTCTCTCCCTCTACAAATCACAAGAACTGACATATGTTGCTCCCACCACTAAATCAGCAGCATCAGTAATTAAGAAACCTTCCCGAAAAGATCTGGTAAGAACACAAGGAATAATTTGTAATTAATAATGTTATTGTGCATATTGATTTTATCATAAGATTTATTAGAAAATTGTAATGTGATTGGGCAGGTGTTGCTGCAACGTACCAAGAAAAAGAGGGAAGTACAACTGATTAATGGATGACGGGAGGCGAAAAGACATGAGATGAGAGGAATGGAGTAAACAATTGAAGTGGAATGAATGAAGACGATGGGCTTGCAGTGGTACTTGAAGGGATCTATGCAATGTTATTTTAAATTTAAGTATGGAGTTCTATTACTGGTATTATTTCATTTTGATCCTATGGATCTATGATAGTTGGTCTCTTTTGATGTATTATTGTATAATCTTATTGGTATGGTTTGGTGCAATGTTATGAACTTTGGCATCGACAGGTTTGGAGATATAATTGGCCAGTCTTTGGATTGATGAGGTTTGATTAGTTGTTAATCATTTGTTTGCTACCTGGTTCTTGGTGTATGGGTGCCTACTTGGGTATTTGGATGGATGATGTTGTCTCGATTAATGGCGTACATTGGTTGGATTTCGGTGCATGATTTTTGGTAGGTTGCATCTTGTTAGTTCTTTCATGAGAGTTGTTGATCACTTTTGTTGCTGGCATATGCTTTGGTGTGTGCTGGCTATGGTTGTTCTTATGTGCCTGTAATTGGCTTTTGTTGCACTTTTTGTGCATTTGTAAACTCTTTTTATTAATGAATCTAATGGTTGTCATCCTTAATCAAACAATCAAAAAAAGAACATAAGGAAATGTAAAAGTGGAAGTCAACTCAGTTCAAATTTTAATATTATAATTATAATTATAAATAAATTTTAAGCAAAAAGATTCATACGAGTAAAAATTGTGGCTGATCCCTACCGTTCGGTCCCAATGCAGATCACGAGACAGACACTGACATGATAACATTTTCATGAATAGCCTAAAGCCCGAGTACAGTTCGTGGGCCTTCCATAGGTCCGCCATTTATGGCCACTAATCAAATCCCTTAAAATCAAGGAATTAATTGCCCCATCAAATCCCTAATCTATAGAATCTAACCAGAAAGCTGGAAATCTTTCCCCAAAAGGTTTCCCCTGGCATATAAATACATGTATACCTCCACTGTTACCAGGTAATCACAATTTTACCACCTAATCCCATTTTAAACTTTTTTTTCTTACTTAACAGTCAGAGTGCCTGTTGCCGAGAATACTCACGGTGTTTCATGCTTTTTGCAAGTGTTCAGTGGCATTCAACCACCACTAGATTCACAACATCCAGCCGCATATTATCCTCTCGTCCGGACCAGATCGGCGGTTGAGATATGCTTTTCCTCTACAACAAAAGAACTCACTATTTGTTGCTCCCACACCTATAAACAACAACATCGAATTGGCACAGTCTGTGGGAAACATCAGATCCAACCTTTGACTCCAAACCTATGTCGTAGCCATGTTCTCCCATGGCCCCCAAGGTCAAGAAGACAACAACCACGGTGCGTCATGCTGACCCCCCTCCACCTCCTCCTCATCATGCGTCTTGTAGTCGTCCGGCCACTCGGGCTTCGCAATAGCCGGCTCCGAGTGCAACTCTCGGTCTCACGATGAGCTATGTCCAACTGTTTCACACCTCCGAAATGTCCTCAGCAATCGAAAGAATGAAGAGGTCCTTCGCCATTGCCTCAACCGCTCGAGAAATGTGGGACCCTTGAATCATCCTCCGAGCCAAAGTTTCCACTCCTCCAGGATCGGGAAAAGGAGCGTAGTCACTCCTCGAAGGACTGCCGACCCTTAAATAGTCCCGAAGAAGGAGGCCATTTAACGAGGGCCGAGTTCCAAGAGTATCGGAACGAGGTCGTCCAAGTCCTCCGATGTGGGGCTCGGAACAACCATCACATCGACAATCCTTGCACTAGAAGGACAGAGCATGAAGAGTCCTACGGTCGACCTGATTCGAAGGACGTGAAGGTGCGGTCCTTATGCATTTGCAGGAGAGGGAAGATCGGCTCGCCCAAATAGGAGTTGGCGATAGGCATTCAGATCGAGGATACCTTCCAGTTCGACCTCCCTTCTCATCCTACACCTTCGAAGTCCCTGTCCCGAGGAGCTTTAAGCATCCAGCCTTCGAGACCTACAACGGCGAGTCAGATCCATTGATCATATCGAGGAGTTCAAAACCCTCATGATGATTCACAGCGCATCAAATGCCCTTCTCTGCTGCACATTCCCTACTACACTACAGGCCCCACTCGGGAATGGTACTCCCGTCTTGCCCCTAACTCCATCTTCTCAATCGACCAGCTTGAGGAGTGCCTACTTGCTCACTTTGCGACCAGCCGTAAGGCAGAGAAAATAAGTGCTTCCCTGCTTGACCTTAATTTTTATGATGGGGAGCCACTTTAGGACTACGTCTAGAGATTTAAGGTCGTGGCCCGATCAATCTCCTCCCTCGATGCTGGGGTCGCGGTTGCTACCTTTCTGCACAACATCCGACATGGCCTATTAAAGGCCTATTTGGCTAAGAAGCCACCTACTGATTTCTCAGAACTCCTTCTCCGGAGCGAGAAGTATATCTGAACTGAAGATGCCTTGCACCTGGGAGGTCGGAAAGAATTTCCGGCCAAGGGGAAGAGGAGATAAACAGTTCAGAGGCCCTAAAGAAGGCCAGAAGACACCTCCGGGTAGAGGCAACCCCTCCAGTCCCTCGCTTTGAAAAGTTCACTTCTCTTAACACGAGTTTCTCTACCTACCAGATGAAGGTAGAGGAAAAGGGGTTGATCCAACACCCCCTCGGTCCAATAACAAAAAGAAGAAGGACATGAGGTTCTACTGCCATTACTATCGAGATCAGGGCCATAAGACCAATAATTGTCGGGTCCTAAAAGATGTAATTGAGGGCCTCATTTGGAGAGGGTACATGTCCAAGTTCACTCGGACCGGTCCAAGAGCCTTTCTTCCTCCTCAAGGTCCGAACAAGCTGCCAGAAGTGGAGTCCGAACCCCAGGACTCCGAAAGGATGGCCATCCTCCACTGCACTTACGGAGGACCCAAGGGGGAGACTCAAGCTCCTCCCGTAAGGCCTATGTCCAGGAAGTCAATTTAGTCCACAACTGCCCTCTACCTCAAGGTCACAGGCTATCGGTCTCATTCTTTGATGAGGACCTCGAAGGCATCAGGGTTCCTCAGTGTGATCCTTGGTAATTATCCTCGGCCTGGCAAACCAAAAGGTCCGCCATATTCCTGTGGACAATGGAAGTTCATTTAAAATCCTGTTTCTTGTTGCCTTCGAGGGTTGAAACTCTCTCGGGAGAGGTTAAAGCCTGTGGGCTAGACTCTTCATGGCTTCTCAGGTGTCCCGGTTCAGATCGAGGGGATCATCACCCTAGATGTCATTGCTGGAAAATCCCTGACCTCCTGAACCAAGGCGATGGATTTCATGATAGTTATTGTCAAAGCTGCTTATAATGTCATCATTGGATAACCAGGCCTTGCTTCTCTCCAGGTAGTACCATCGTTGTACCACATGAGTATCAAGTTCCCTATTAAGTCTGGGGTTAGGGTCATCAAGGGTAACCAAGAGGTTGCCCGAGCTTGCTATTCGGCCACAGTGGGGGGGTCAGTCCTACCTTTCGATGCAGTCGAATTCCTTTCTGATCGGAGTTCCATCGGCTCCAAGCTAGTGAATGAGTTGGAGGAGGTCCCCTTCTCCGAAGCTGGCCCGGCTAATTGTTCCAAGTGTTCAAGTTCCTCCCCCTAGCCACAAAGAGGATGTCATCAGCTGTGTTCGACAGAACCGGGACTTGTTCACCTGGACCCCCTCAAATAGGCCCAGGATCTCGGAGATCCTCATTATGAATAAGTTGAGCATCCATCTGGACTCCAATCCGGTATAGCCAGAGGCACCAAAAATTCACCCTCGAGAGGCAACAAGCAAAACAAGAAGATGTGGCAAAACTCCTCTCTGCCCGCTTCGTTTAAGAGGTCAGCTACCCAGAGTGGTTGGCCAACATCGCAAGGGTAAAGAATTCCAGTGGCAAGTGCAGTATCTGTATTGAATTCACAGACATCAACAAGGCGTGTCCAAAGGACCCCTTTCTCCTCCCGATGATGCCCTTATCGATGCAACGTCTGGGTACGAGCTCCTTACTTTCATGGATGCCTTTTCAGGGTACAAGCAGATTTGGATATTCCCTCAGGACATCGTGAAGATGACCTTGGTGACAGACCAGGGGCTATACTACTATTGTGTCATGAATTTCGGCCTTAAGAATGTTGGCACCACATATCAGAGACTCGTTAACCGGGTCTTTAAGGAGCAAATTTGTAGCGCCCTGAGCCGAACTTGGCTTAACTTTGTAGCACCTCAGGTAGAGTGGGCTTGGATATGCACAAGGCCAGGTTGTGTGCATACATGTCATGCACATGAGGTGTTTGATGAAATGATTGAATGAGGGATGGTATGCACACAAGGTGTTTGATAGAATGCTTGAATAAAGATAGGAAGTTGTATAAGAGATTTAGTCCCGCATAGGTGGTAAAATAGGATGATTGAGTGCATATATTAGGTTGCCCATGATCCACGAGCACCTACAAAGCTATAACACTTTTGGTTAGGCTATACCTTATGGTGGGGACGTGGTTAGGTAATTTATGCACGTGTTAAGCCAAGCTATACTCGGTGTCACGACTCGCTTCGCAAAAAGGAGATACGGAGTACGGATACGTGAATAAGTCCAGCGAATTATTTGCATCATCCATAAGCTGTCGAGATCTTTAGAACATTTCACAGGAATAATCAAAGTAGGAAGCAAGAGAAGTCAACCACGCATGCATAACTGAATGAATATAGTCAACAAGATTACTTGAAAAGAAACAGAATACTGAATTTCAATTAATCATGTCTGGAACAAAAATACAAGTCTGGGACACAAAGCCCAATACAAAATAATCCATGTAACCAAGTACAATTATTCAAATAAGCAACATGAAATAATAATAGCAAAACTCCAGCATCAAAAATCTCATATCACCTACTCCATCTGGCAGCTAATCTCCAAAATCTGCAATTAAATAAATTGCAGGAAGAGGGAAAAGAAAACAAAACGCCCTTCAATGCAAGTTACGGGCCGCTTGTAGTGCAGGCACAAGTACATGGAAAAAGGTAAACAAATAGCATGGAATAGACATGACAACAAAATAGAATAACTAGCATGAATCATGAATAGGATCAAGTAATGTAATGTGCTAACAGGGTACGGGTAACATGTATCAGGTATCAAGTATCATGCAAGCAAGCAAACAGGTAACAGGTGTCAAGTAGTATGTACAGGTATCATGTAACAGGTAAGCATGTAACAGGTATCATGTAACAGGTAATCATGTCATGTCAAGTCTTGTATTATTACTATCTAGGTAGCACTTTATGCGTCCCAGGTTTTTACCACATAGGTTGCTACATTCAAACAAGTTACGTTTAGATCTAGTAGTGAGTTTCTATAGGGCCGTGTACTCAGGCATCCGAAAATAGGTAACAGGCACGAATCACGTAGTCGTGAAATCGCGGCAGCAGGAACAGGCATGAATCATGTAGTTATGAAATATGGCAACATGTAGTAATAACAGGCATGAATCATTTAATCATGAAATATGGTATTATATAGTAATAACAAGCATGAATCAACACGAATCATGGCAACATATAATCAGATAGTAGTAACAGGCATGAGTCATGTAATCATGAAACATGGCAATATATATTAACAGGCATGAATCATGTAATCATGAAATATGGCAACAGGTAATGGGAAACACGGGCCCCCTTCTGAGTACACATACCTATATTGTCCACTACTAAGGTCTTTTCCTTAACCACGGTTTGATTATTTGTTATTATTATCAAACAGGCATGTACGTGTACAAAACATGACAAGAATAACATTGCATGATCAAGTAACAAGTTCAGGTCGGAAGAAAACATGCACGGGAGAAAGACAATACATAAAAGAATAGGACAACAAATATTTTTGTTCAAGACAGCAAGACAGTACTGCACCAATTCTGGGATTCACGTTGCCACAAATATGCAAACCTTGATCCGTAAGAAAGTATGGAAAATAGACTCTCGGCTGAATCTAGCAAATATATATAAGTAATATGGTATTTCACAAAAACAAGTCTCAAAATAGATTTGTATCCAGAAAACGTGTTCAGCGAGAAATGAGAAGTTTGTATTCAAGAACAGGAAAACAACATGAAAACTTACTGATAATAGAAAAATCTAAGGTATTCCCTAGTATGTTTAGTAATAGAAAATAAAGTTTAATAATTTTCCAACATAGATAGAATAGTCAAGTAAAATTAGAAAGTAACAAGATACGGCTGTTTTGTAAATCTGGAATCATAAACACAGCAGTACCAAAACAACAATATCTCACAAAATATAAATCACAATCCAAATTCTTCAAAAGAGTGATAAAATAGATACAGTAGGCTATAATTTATATTCATAGAGTTTTTATAGACATCAAATAGAATCAAGTTGAAATTAAGGTTCTTTACTGAACAGCATGAAAATTCTGCAACTATAGTATTTATTTGCAAGTATAGAATAAATCGTAAAAGTTATCAATTAAATCCACAAAAATTAGCGGTTAGTTCCAATCTAGTCTAGTTGTACTCAGTAAAATATTAGATCAAAATGTTATCTTTAACATTAGTAGAAAAATAATTTACCATATCGAATTCATATAAAACTAGATCTAGAATTTTAAACACATCTGTAGTAAAATAGTCATAACTAGCAACACAGAAATCGAAACTGGGATCTGTTAGAAAATATGGAAAGTAGACATAATTCTCTATAATTCATATTCACAAATAATTTTCATATACTGGTCTTAATAGGGTCTAAAATACTGAACAAAAACAGGGAATCGACAAAACAGAAAATATCCTTCATGCACAGAATCAACTAGTTCTTACGAAACTCATCCAAAACATAACCAAACATGAAATATGGTGTACTAGATGTCTAAGCAACATAGTATAGGATATTTTGCAAGTCTACAACAAGTACACTACAACTAACACAACAAGCACACGATATTATACGAACAACATGCATATACACATCAAGAAGTGGTCATCCCTAAGTTATTTCATGTCATGTGTGTAATGAGGCAACTACGGGCAGGTCAATACAATAGAGACAAGATACAATAGGTGTTTCACACAAGAATTGTCTCTAGAACACAACTACACTACAAGCGGTATTTAGTACTTGTATTACACAAAGAAAAGAATACAAGTTACTTGCTTGAGAGACGACGAGAACAAAACAAGAACAAGAATAACGAGAACAGATCCTGGGCACGAAATCAATGAACAACTCACGAACGAACACACGATCACAACTCGGATCAACACACACACACACAAGTCCAAGCAACGACAGAGTGCACTGTGTTGAGAGAAAGACGGCGGACAGCGAGCACGGCAGGAGGAGCACAGGGGAGACAGGGTAGGCGATGCTGCGGGTGGCTGCATCAGCGAAAGGAGGTAGGGAAGTGCACGGCCGAGGGGTGCGGCTGTGTGTCGCCGCTGGCTGCAAGAGAGGAGAAGGGAAGGAGGCTATCGAGGTGGAGGTCGCTGGCGCTCGGGAGAAGCGGGGCGATAGGGGGGCTACTGGCTTTTGCTGGTGGCTGTGGCGTCGAGGGAGGACCGTTGGGAGGTTGCTGGGGCTGTCGCTAGCTGAGCGCGACGTAAGAGGAGACAGGGGGCTGCTTGGAGGAACCAGGGGATGTGGGAGAAGGGAAGGAGGATGAGAACAGGGCGGATGATGTAGGAGGCGCGTCGGGGTGCTGGCGTCGGAAGGAGATGGTGGAAGAAGGGATGGGTTTACAAGAGTAGGACGGTACAGCACAGGGGGAAGCTCAGGGGGCTGGCGCAACGCAGGTGGAGGACCGGGATGGAGTCGACCAAGGGGTGGTCGGCATGAGGAAGGAAAGGAGACGGGTGGTGCAGCGATCCACGGCGGAGCAGGTAGGTATCGGTTCGGCACCGGAGCTGAGGGGCGAGGAGCGGGACAGGTTGAAAAGCGGGAGACATGAGGGAGACGAGCGGGAGAGAAGGTGATGGGAAAGATGAATAGGAGTCAGGAGCGACTGTTAGGGTTGTGAATGGAAGTAGATGAATAGGTAGGTTACATAGGTATACATATAGGGTTATAATATTAGGGTTAGGTGGGGGTAACGGGTTAGGGTATGGGTAGCGAGTCTGGGTTTGGGTAGGATTAGATAACAAATGGGTATTAGGGTATTGGGTATCGGGTATATAATGGATCCAATAAGGAATTGGGTGGGGATTTAGGGTTATAATCCAATAGAAAAATAATTATTAAAATATTAGATAAATTAGAGTATGTTCAGGCTAAAAATAAAATAATAATAATGTAATTAATAACACTAACAAAATAATACTAATAGTAATAATAATAATAATAATAACAATAACAATATTAATAATTAGAATAATGATAAAATAATGATAGTAATAATATTAGAAATCAAGAAAATAAAAACAATAATAAGATTTGTATTACAATATAAAAATCATAGTAAATAGTTACAAATAAAATTATTGATTAAAAATAGACTTTAATATGAGATCCAACAACACATTTTAACAAAAGAATTTGAAGGCGGAAAACTAATTTACGAAAATTTGGAATACCAAAAATACATAGAAAAAACGTTTTTGCGAAAACAGGGGTTACAAATCCTACCCACCTTACAGAACCCTTGGATACTATCACTGAACATCAGGTATATTAATTCTTTTGGAAACACATCACCTGCCGGTTTGGGATCCCTTAGATCCTTGTCAAAAACTTCCACAAGCTATGTAAAGTAAAGACCTGACAATGGCCAAGACGAGAACACCAACCGTCAGATCCTCGACGGTCTCAAGAAGCAATTGGGCAATCCCCTAAGGTGTTGTGGGTTCATGAGCCACCCAGTGTGATGTGGTCTTACCAAATAACCAAGAGGATTCCGACGGGTGAGTCACCCTTAGACATGTAATTCCTCTAGAGGCTGGACTGCCCTCTCCACGGATTATGTGTTTTGATGAGGAGTTGGACTCGGACGGCCTCAGGTCCAACCTGGACCTCATTGACGAACTTCGCAAAAAATCTGGTATCAGAAGGAATGTCTACCAGCAATGGGTAGAACGGTTCTACAATAGAAAGGTCACACTGACATCAAAAAGGGTGATATAGTGCTATGCAGGTTCAACATCTCCGAACCTAGCAAAAGAAGAAATCTATCTCCCACTTGGGAAGGCCCATATAGGGTCTCCAATGTGCTATGCCCTGGCACATACCAACTTGAAGACCTGGGGGGCAGGGTAGTCAAGTGGACTTGAAATGCTGAACACTTGACGAAGATCCATGCAGGCTCTAGAAGCTGGAAATGTAATGAGTGCTTGCCTTTCAATGACAAATGAATAAAATTAAATTTCTTTTTTAAATTCAGAAAAGTTTGCAAGGTTAATGCCTCGTGCCTTTCCACTCGGAATGGTGCTCCGACTCCAAGGCCATCGCAGATTTCTCCACAAGTGTACCTCTCACCTTTGCGCCTGGAAATGACACTCTGACTCTGAGACTATCTCGGATTTCTCCACAAACATGGCTCTCGTCTTCGTGCCTCAAAATGGCGCTCTGACTCCGAGGCCGTCGCAGACATTCTCCACAAATATGACTCTCGTCTTAGCACCTCAAAGTGTCATTCTGACTCCAAATGGATTGCAAGATTCCCATGAAGGTTAATGCCTCGTGCCTTCCCTCTCGGAATGGCGCTCTGACTCTAAGGCCATTGCGGATATCTCCGCAAACATGTCTCTTGTCTTTGGGCCTTAAAATCACACTCTGACTTCAAGACCATCGCAAATTTATCTACAAACATGGCTATCGTCTTCGCTCGTCGAAATAGTTGTTAGACTCTGAGACCATCGCGGATTTCTCCGCAAACATGGTTCTCGTCTTCGCGCCACGAAATGGCACTCCGACTCCGAGACCATCGCTGATTTATCTGCAAATATGCCTCTCGCCTTCACACTTCGAAATAGCGCTCCATTTCTCTCTGCAAATGTGACTCTAATCCTAGTGCCTCGAAGTGTTGTTCCGACCCCAAATCGATTGCGTAGATTCACATCAAGGAAAATGCCTCGGGCCCTGCCTTTCGATAAGGCCCTCTGACTCTGATCCTACCGCTGGCTCTCAGGATGCATTCTGCTCCCAATAGGTCAGATGAAATCTCCCTTTGAGAAGTCTTTTCAATCAGTAAACATATTATCAAGAAAGACAGTTCTTATTGAACTAGGTTTGCCCGTTGACAAGTGCCTACGACACGTCTTCGGAACAGTGCACCTGGTTTGATTATATAAAATAGTTTTATCAGTCCAGCAAATTAATTGATGTAGGAAACATATTATATGAGGAAGCAGCATATCTACATTTAAACTCAACCATCGCCTTCTTGATCATTAGCTTGAACTTACCTAGAATGCATATAGTTTGTTAGAAACACTGCATAGAATTTTTTTTAACTTCAACATCACTTTTAGATGCTTGTAATAGTTATGCAAGGACATGATCATATAGGTTTTATAGAGCTTACCCTAATCCCATAACCACTATGAGCATGTCTAAATACGATGGTAAACCAAGTGTAGGTGTGAAGGTATCTACAATACCGATAATTTAAACATTTGTTTGTCCGAGACTAAGTTTTCAACTGAAATACCTCTTATTATTATTTCAACCAAAATGTAATACATAAAGTTCTCAGAACTCTAATCCAAGCTAATCATTTCTTTTATCTCCACTTTGTCTCCTCATTGCACTTTTATAAAAAAAATTCGAAATGGATCAGTAACAAATTTACTTTAGCTGTCTTTCTTGTGTGGAGAGTTTGCACCATTCCCTGGTAAACTCCAGTCATCCCAATCCTATATATCCATACATACACTAAAAGTTCTTATATGTTATGTTATCCATAGTTCTAATAACCAGTGAAGGGAATACTTCACGATAGTATATTCTCTTATAGTAAAGAAATTAATGTTGGATATTTACTAAGTTATTTTAGGTTGCTGATCAGCTTACATGTCCTGCTATGGTTTGGAAGCCCAAATTGAGGCCACCAAATAATCCATCTCTCACTTGCGTACACCTTAAATCAAAACCAATAAATACTCATCAAATAAATCACCAAATTAAAAAAAATTTAAACCCAAAAATAAAATAATCATACCTCTCTGAACTTAGATCCCATGCACAGACAAAATTTGAGTCAGCAAAAAACTGAGTAATCCCCTACACACACAAAATTAAAAGTTAGAATTAGAATTTGGTTAATGAGATGAAATTAGAGTCACTGCATCGCATGAAGACGCTCTCAATTCAATGGAGAGGAGTTGCCGATACGGAGTCGCTTGATTTTCGCGCTCAATTTGGTGGTGGGGAGTCGCCGATACGGAATTAACAGCAGATCAGATATCGGCGATGACCTCTTGATTGGGGTCTGACACTGGATTTGGATTTGTATTTGCTTTGAGATTCATGCTTGAGAGGACGATGGAGGCTTCGCCAATGGAATGGATGCGAAAGTTTAAGAAAAATATTTTAGGGATTTGGAGTTAGCGGCTTTAAAACCCTAGAGTAGAGAGAGAGAAATTGGAGCTCTCTGGGTTGGGAAATAGAGGGAGCGAACTGATTTGAATAGGAGGGAGGGAGAGAGAGAGAGAGAGAGAGAGAGATAATTAAATAAATAAAGGAGTTGTTTTGGGGGAGGATTTGAATTTGAGTTTTGGGGGAAAACTTTTATGGAGGTGGGGAGGGGGGGAAAGAATGTCTTTTGGGAGCTTAGATCTGGACAATTGATTTCTTTACTATTGAAGGAGAGCCACCAGATAGCTTTTCTTTGTGTTTTATTATATGATTATAGATAGAGAGATAGACAGATAGATAGATAGATAGATAGATAGTAATTTACACGTGTGATGCACATTTAATATATTAAAAAAATTGAAGTAAAAAAACTGGCGTAGTGAAGGCTCGAACCTTAGACCTCATTCATATTAGTTATGCACGTGCAATGCACGCATTGGTAGATTTACAAATGATACTAAGGCCTTCTCCCATTATAATATTAGAGATGCAAGATAATTACAAGAATAGCGGTGCCAGTCCTCAGTTAGTAAATCAAACATAAAACAAAGATAGCATTGCCTAAAACAAATATTTTCGTGTATTTCAGTATTTCGATTCTTTATAAATCATTTTCCACTTTTTAATTCTTTTTGTTGAAATTTATTGTTGGATCCCCTAATAAAGTCCATTCTATTCATTAATTGTATTAGTTGCTATTTTCAAACGACTATATATTTCAATAAAAATCTTATTTCCATTCTATAAATTTATTTTCTTATTTGGTTAATTATTTAACCCAAATCAAATATATTGTTATTGTTGGATTATTTCAATAAACGTGTTAAACCCAGATCTTATTATTACTATTATTCCTTTTTTAATTGTTTATTAATTTGTGAAACCTATAGATCTTAACATATATTTATTATTATTATTGGAGTACAAATTTTATGTACACTATTTGATTTAATTAATTAATATGTAATACTATATTGCTCTTTATTATATTTTTAGTCCAAATTGATACAGTCTTAATTATTTTGTGAGATCCATACATTCTATTGTATTTATTAGTATTTGAATATTAACTTGATGCATACTATTTGATTATTTTTACTATCGTATTACTATCTATTTATTTATTTAACTATTTTAATCTAAACCTGCTAACCCGTACCCGAAACCCATTAACCCAACATCTCAATTTTCCCTATAAATACTAATTATTCACTAACCCTAATTAAACTCTAATCATCTCTACCTAATTACCCAGCTGCCTAAACCCCCTACCATGTTCATCTTCAACCCCCCGACACCCTTCCTTTTCTCCTTCCATCTTCTTCTTTGCTGTGTGGCATCGAAACCCAGCGCTAGCACAACAGACCCCCTCATCGACCGCTTAAACTCCAATTCCCGAGCTCCAACTGCCACCCTACCCCGATCCTCTCCTTCCCCTGTTTTGGTGCTGAACCCACCGTCCTCGTCAACCTCTACCGCCGCCATCCTTTCGATATCGTCTTCTCCACGTTGTCGACTCTCCCTCCTCAACCAGCACCACCGTCGAGTAGTCGTCCTCCATCCACCGACTACCGAAGCCAACAACGTCGAGCAACACTGCCACCATCCCACTTCGACATACCGCAGTCCATGCAATCCAGCCTCGACCACTCCCGAGGCCGTGCCACCGTTCCCTACCCTCGCAGCAGCCGCGCTGCCATTTATGCTGTCGTCATTACCGATCCAGTGTTTTCCGTTGCTGATCCGGTGTTTGCCCGTTGCCATTATTCCCAAAGTTGCTATTTTGCTGTTGCGTGCGTTGCACGTGCTGTACCGTCGGGATCCTCATCCCGTTATTCTTGAATTCGGAACCTTTGTGATCTTATTAAGGCAAGTATCCTTGTAAAAATCTTTTTTGTTTCCCCGTACACGGATTCTTTGAAATACCGCAAGTAGGTTTATCATTGTGAGACATTTCTTATGCCTTATACATTGATGATCTTGATCCCTGTCCGTTTTGATTTGTTTCTGTTAATTCTGTATTCATAAAAGATCACGAATACTTCGTTATTGCATCCATTACACGAACATGAATTGGATCCAGATATTCATCTATGTGGATTCATCCCATGAATAACTAAGTGGTACAGAATATTTTGTTGTAGGTGATCTTATGGTTGTATCGTATGTTCATATCATAATCATGTTAATAATTCTTCCCATCTTAATGAGTTTTAGAATAGACTTGGCATACTGATTTAATTGCCCGTTAAATTCTGATTTGCGTTATTCATCAACTTGGATCCTTCGCGGTTACTACTGATGTTATAATACATGGAAAAGAAAATCTCATTAACTATTGTCCTGATTGGGCATGACAATTTAAACCCTGTTAATGTCAAAATAATGACCAAGTTTATGAACATGAAATGTAGGCCCCTGTTTCTAGTTTCCTGAATATCCAACAGATCTGAAATCCGATATGTGATGTGTGAGATATCTCATTTTTAATGCTACTAGATTTAGATTTCCAAATTTCTGATTTACGACGTATTGACATGTTTATTAATTTAAAAGTTAGATTAATAACATAATTATGCCATGATAAATTCTAGTATGTTGCATAACATGATTAAGAATCTAATTATAAATTTTATAGAATTTTATAATCAAAGTTTTACTGTTTTATGAATATAAGAAGTGTACCCTAAGTTTCTGCCAGAACATGAAATCCATAAAGAACAAACTATTTGACTTAGTTACTTTTATCGGAATGTTGAATTTAAATATACGTTAGAAACAGTGAGGAGTCTAGTTTCTGGAACTCTTGACCGATCTTGAATTGCTTTTCTGTAGCAACGGGAATTCCAGTTTTGGTGCAACAACGTCCTGCTGCCCAGAATTGGAGTCCTATCCATTATAATAACTTTAGAGAGCAATTCACATCTACCACACTAATTAAATTCTAGCATAATCTACCTTTGTCATACCAATTCAAATTTAACAAATAAATTATATATTATCTATCATGCAATTTCTACTCCTAAATTAGAAAGGATTTAAGAACCACCCACCCAAATTGTGATGCACTCAAATGAACCCCTAAAATGAGAGTTCCTAGAAACACAGCTTCGCCTCCTCGAAAACCGCACGTAAGAAAAAGCTCCAACTCCACTTTCGGCAAAGCAACGGTGAAGCATCTTCATTTCGGCAACCAAGCATAGGAAGCTTCCCCCCATTTTCGGCAGAGCAGAGTGGAACAACTCCTTCTCACCATATTCATATACATAAATATATATATTATATATATATATGTATACACATGATGAAACATAATATAGGTGTAAATGTGCTAGGTTGGAGACAGCACATGGGCTTTGATGGGGGTTTGCTGGATTAGATGGCTTGGGGGCTCGGATTTGACAGGAAGAAGGAAAAAAGCAAGAGGGGAAGGAGATAGGAGTACATACACATTTATATATTATGTATACACACAATGAGTATAGAGGTATTTAGGTGGAGAAGTACCAAAGGAGGTCTGATAGGATTTGATTGCTTGCTTGGTTTCGGAATTGAAATAGGAAAAGAAAGATTTGCTTGGTTTCGGAATTGGAACAGAGAAGGAGAAGATGAATGAGGAGAATGAAGGAGTAGGGGGTATTTTTATAAGGAGATTAATAGGGTAGTTATTAAACCCACCTCCCATGAGCACCACTCACTCCATTCTCTAATCCACTCACACATTCAAAAATTTCTGTTTTTCCTCCTCTCCAAAAACAGTCCGGTTTCCCTCTTATTTCAAGTCCCAAAATACGTGCACGTGCGTGCACTAGTACACACTCTTCTCAAATTAATTATTTCTAAAAACATAAAATTGTATATACGTAATATGTACGTAAAAATTAGTTTAATTAAAATCTATAATTTTTCATGCACAAATAAAATATATACACACTTCAAAATTTAATTTAAAAACAAATACTCTTAAGCACGCGCAACGAAAGAAACACGTGCGTCGCACGTAAAATATCAAAAATACGAAATTCGACGCTATCAACAGAATAATTTTAAAGATAATAAAATAGAATATAAGAAAAATATATTTATTAATTTTATATACATTCCACGACGTAGTCACTACGTAGGTAGGAAATACGTGCATTATACGTAAATAAGTATTTAGGTCAAAATGCGAGAAAATGAATTTCTATTATACAAAATGGATTTAAATTCATAAAATAAATAATTTAAACATATAGAAAATATTACACGTAGTGGTGGAAATACAGAATCGATACGTGTATCAAAAAAACGTAAAAAGCACGTAAAATATCAAGATTGAAATATATATTCGAGTTAACTCAAAATATGATAAAATCAATACAGAAAATGCATAAATAGTCGAGAATCAAAATACGTAGTGAAACACGTTACAAACATTACCAGTAGCGGTGCAAAATACACGTGCGTAACACGCGAAGGACAAAATTGTCATTTCAATTTCACAGGGTGTTACACTCTCCCCCCCTTAGAATAGTTCCGTCCCTAGAACTTGCTAGGGTAAAGGTTGTAATTTGTACACACTAAAGAAAATATCATTATAGTATACAGAAAAACTGTAAACGTCAAAAAAATAAATGTGGTATAAAAATACGTAACGAGAAAAATTAGACAAACTCTATATAAGAAAACTATGAATATCAAAATTTTATAATAACAGAACAAGAAAATCTAAAAAGTAGCATAAGAAAATAAATGTGACAAAAGATAGGATAGTTTGAGAGAAATTTTCATACAAAAATAATATCGGGTAAAACATTAGGTAAAGGAAAAAAATAAATTGAGTCATTAGTTTGTGGAATAGTTCGGAAAATAATGCAACAAAGAGAAATATAGTCAATGGATAATTTTAAAGTGGATTTAGTAGTCAAAATTCATCAAAGTAATAAGCGGTAAAAAATTGCAAACTGAATTGGTATTGTATGACAAAAAGAATTGAATCAGCAATTTAAAGAGAAGACTATTGGATAACAGTTTGAAACATAGACGAGAATGAAATATAGTCGAAAGTATAGACAACATGAAAATAATTTTGGTATACTAGTAAAATAATTTGTAAGGTAATTATAATAATTATAGATACAATTTGAAAATTAAAGATATAGAAAGCATACATCAAAATAGTTTCAAATTATCAAGTAGAGCAAGAAAAACTAACATACAAAATTATATACGTACATAGGCGTAAAATTATAGGGTGAAACAACAAATATTATGATATGAAAATTATAAATAGTTTGTAGGAGAAAACAAGACATCATAGTTGTAAAAGTAGTACCATATAATTGAAATAATGCGAAAACTAATCATATAAAAATAAATTATGAATCATAAACAAAAGCATAATTAATAAAATATATGTACTTTGTTAGGTGAGTAGCCACCAAATCTATGATAAGTTAGTAGCAAAAATAAAATACGATGAAGTGGTATGAAATACTAACTCATGAAAAGATTCAAAATAATACGAAGAAGACGACAAGATAGTTGAGATTAAGTAGTAAATATGCAAGTAAGATAGATATAGAAAACAATATAATGTTAGGTTGTAAAATATTATAAAATAGTATAAGCTAGTACAAAAATAGAATAGTGGTAAGTAAATATTATAGAAAATAAAGTAGGGGTTATCTAAGTATAATATCTCCTTCTGGTGTAGGTTCGCCTCGTTGGTATCCAACTGCAGACTTGGCTCTACGATCTCAAGTTGCAAAGTTGCCTCTACGACATCCGGTTGCATTTTTCCTTTTGGACATTCGGTTGCAGACTTTGCCTCCCCGACATCCTGTTGCAGTTTGCCTCCATTGACGTCTACTTGCATATTTGCCCTCTCGACATCAGGTTGTACCAAAACGGGAGATGGAAAGATGTAATCTTCCAGGTACACTTGGATAATGGGTGTTTAATAAAGTATGGTATTATGTTTTGAAATCGGTACTAAAATGGATGGAAAAGTTATAAATAAAGTAGGAAATCATAACGACAAAAATATTAAAACAGATAGACTTTAAATATAGGGTATACAAAGGTTGTCGTAATGAAAATGATTTATAACATTAAGACGGAAATAGTGTAAAGTATATGCACGAGATGAAAATACAAGTGAAAACGATAATTATGTATTATATTGAAAAACTACAAAATTAATGAGTAGCGATTAATAGTAAAAGTGAATACAACGAAACAAATTATCAAATAATATGTAATAACAATAGTACGAATGTAGGCAATAAAACAAAATGGTATGTCATTTTTATATGGGTAAAAAATTTCAATCTTGTTAAAAATATATTGAAATATATAAGACAATGTAAGATAATGGAAAATATAGTGTCACAAAATAAAATCATATAAAACAAATGTACATAAGCAAAATTCATAAGCAAAATTCAAAATATAATAGAAATAATAATTGAGGAAAATAATAGTTGCAATATTAATTTTATAATCGGCGATAAAATACGTAAAGTAATAGCAATGTAAACGGATAAACATAAAAGGACATAAAAACACGAAAGAAAAGCTTTAAGACTGAAAGATAGAACAAAACAAGTTCAAAAAAGATCGAGACTAAGGAAGATAGACAAAATAATAGGTATTCAAGTGATTTAATAGTATAAGAAAATATTTATTTGAAAAATATTGAATCTTGAAATGATACCATGATGAAATTCACGAAGAAAAATTTGAGAGGTAAGTGTGTCTATGTGTAAGGTATCATGAATATAGGTTCAAACCAACCACGTTTCCACTGCGACACTCTGATACCAAGGGGAAAATGAGCTCGCATCAATGTATACGAGGAGAGCATCATGAATGAAGGTCAATAACTATTTCATTCACGACTCCAACCATCCAATAGAAAGAGGGAAGAGAAAATATCAGTGTATAAAGCAACACAAATGTAAATCACTTACATTTAAATCTCTATAGACTGAACTCACATTCTAATGTCCACTCTAATGTGTAGTCCTTGTAAATTTGTACTACTTACTGAAGCGTGGCTCTGATACCACTCTGTAACACCCCGAATTCCAAATAAGACCGAATTCGAAGTTCCACATGATCTTTACACTTCATTTTGTACAATTTTACAAGGAATTTAAAACTTTTATTTCAATAATAATTACATCAGAGTCTTTTACATCAACACGCAGCAGATTAAATAAAATACAACAATAATAAATATACAATTGTAACAACTTTAACATTTAAATAATCATCAGCAAGAAACCATCTTTATTTCTTCTTGTAAACTCCAAGTCCTGCATATAAAACTGTGGGCACGTCAGTTGCTTACAACCGACGAAATATTATACACGGCCATCCTCGCTATGCCGAACAGTATAACGATTCTTAAATATTTTAGCAAACACAAACTTGATTACAAACAAAGCTACAAAGGGACTATCTTATTGATGTCGTGTTGTGCTGTGCACTTAGTCCTTAATGCAGTTATTTATATCACATGACACTAATGCGCACTTGTTCGGATTCTATGCATCCCATACTACATAGATCAGTGGGCAAGCCCTTAATCGTTTTTCATTTTGTAGGGTTCAATCTCTCCCCATGACTTAAACTACTACGGTAACTACGGTAAATATCATAGATGTTCTATGAGTTATGAGCCCATATCTAGACAGTTTGGAAGGAAATCCCACGTACTGACATGACGCATCATGCAGGCAGACTATGGACAATTCAACCTCCGTCATAGAACGATGGCACCACCCGTAGTCACCAAATACCCCACAAGTGTCGCCACCGGGATGATAATTCTGGAGTAGTACTCACGCCATGTCATGACACATCAAGCAGGCAGTCTGTGAATCACTCTCATATCGCCAATCTGATCGTCCTCATACTCGTATTTTTCTCTTACTTTCGTCACATCTCCACTATGAAAATCATCACAACCTAGAGCTAGCTTATCCTATCGGACTTAAATCAAAATAACAGAGACATTCAGCCTACCTGGCTACTTCTAAAGAGACACTCAACCCACACTGGTAGCTCTCAAAATCATAAATAAAACTGCCGGTCACTAGGGACTCACCTAGCCTCCAACAACTATCTATCTCTAGAGATCAACAATATATCATAATCAATCTCAAAGTAATATTTTTATTTCTTTATTCATATCTTTTTCTCAAGAAAAACATTTCTTTTATAATCTCATAACACGATATAAGTCAATTCAACCTCTTTATCAATTTATCTCTTATCACATTGTGTTCAATTCAAGTAATCTCAATCAAAATATTAATAATCATAAAATCTCATATTTAATCTTACTCAACTTTCACATGTCAAAAATCAAATCCGAACTCAAGAAAAATCCATCAGCCAAGACAGTAGCAGTCGATTGTTAAAAATGGCCAGTCGACTGCTCTGCGAGATTTCAAAACTCAAGAACCAAAAGCCAGTTCAGTCGACTGTGGAAATTTGTCTAGTCGACCGTCCTGCAAAACTTCACAACTTAAGAACACAGTCAGTTCATTCGACTGTTGACAAAGGGTCGGTCGACTGTCCTGCGAAACTTTGAAACTCAAAAACCAATAATCAAGACAGTAACAGTCGACTGTGGAAAAGTAGACAGTCGACTGTCCAGCTGACAAAATCCGAATATTAATACCTGATAGTTGACTGTTGACTCTAGTTCGGTCGACTGTCAATTGCACCAGGTTTCAGTTAAAGTAGATCATGAATATATTTTCGACATTGAAAAGCAACGATGATCTGTTCACAATTTGACAACACACTTCCACAAAATGATGTTTTATTAAAAGCTCGATCTTTCAATTAATTTGTACTCATTCAAAAATTAGTTCTTTTTCCAGAACATTTTTCTATAAAAATACAGTATAATATATTTACTTAAACTCTATAAAATTCTCTTTTTGATAAAGTAACACAATTCTCTACCAAATTGTATTAGAAAGCATATTTCATTAATTTATAAATAAAATATTCGTTCTTCATTCTAAACTTATTCATAATAATTATAAATACTCATGAAATACCCATTAGTTGAATTTATTCTACAATTCTTTACCACACTAGCATTAAGAACCTTTTTTATATATTTGCATTATTTCAACTATTATTCAAATCATGCATCATACAATCACTATTAAATTACAAATATTTTAGCATACAAATATACTAACATCCATTATAACAACTTTAGAGAGCAATTCACATCAACCACACTAATTAAATTCTAGCATGAATCTACCTATGTCATACCAATTCAAATTGAACAAATAAATTATATATTATCTATCATGTAATTTCTACTCCTAAATTAAAAAGGATTTAAGAAACACCCACCCAAATTGTGATGCACTCAAATGAACCCCTAAAATGAGAGCTCCTAGAAACCCCGCTTCGCCTCCTCGAAAACCGCGCGCAAGAAAAAGCTCCAACTCCACTTTCGGCAAAGCAACGGTGAAGCATCTTCATTTCGGCAACCAAGCACAGGAAGCTTCTGCCCATTTTCGGCAGAGTAGAGTGGAACAACTCCTTCTCACCATATTCATATACATAAATATTATATATATATATATATGTATACACATGATGAAACATAATATAGGTGTATATGTGCTAGGTTGGAGATAGCACATGGGCTTTGATGGGGGTTTGCTGGATTGGATGGCTTGGGGGCTCGGATTTGACAGGAAGAAGGAAAAGCAAGAGAGGAAGGAGATAGGAGTACATATACATTTATATATTATTTACACACAATGAGTAGAGAGGTATTTAGGTGGAGAAGTACCAAAGGAGGTCTGATGGGATTTGATTGCTTGCTTGGTTTCAGAATTGAAACAGGGAAAGAAAGATTTTCTTGGGTTCAGAATTGGAACAGAGAAGGAGAAGAGGAATGAGGAGAATGAAGGAGTAGGGGGTATTTTTATAAGGAGATTAATAGGGTAGTTATTAAACCAACCTCCCATGAACACCACTGACTCCACTCTCTAATCCACTCACACATTCAAAAATTTCTGTTTTTCCTCCTCTCCAAAAACAATCCGGTTTCTCTCTTATTTCAAGTCTCAAAACATGTGCACGTGCGTGCACTAGTACACACTTTTCTCAAATTAATTATTTTTAAAAACATAAAATTGTATATATACGTAATATGTACATAAAAATTAGTTTAATTAAAATCTATAATGTTTCATTCACAAATAAAATATATACACACTTCTAAATTTATTTTTAAAACAAATATTGTTAAGCACGCGCGCCAAAAGAAACACGTGCGTCGCACGTAAAATATCAAAATTACGAAATTTGACGTTATCAACAGAAAAATGTTCAAGATAATAAAAATACAATATAAGAAAAATATATTTATTAATTTTATATACATTCCCCGGCGTAGTCACTACGTACGTAGGAAACACGTGCATTATAGTAAATAAGTATTTAGGTCAAAATGGGAGAAAATGAATTTCTGTTTTATAACATGGGATTTAAATAAATTAAATAAATAATTTAAATATATAGAAAATATTACACATAGCGGTGAAAACATAGAATCGATATGTGCATCAAAAACACGTAAAAAGCACATAAAATATCATGATTGAAATATATATTTGAGTTGACTCAAAATATGATAAAATCAATACGAAAAATGTATAAATAGTCAGAAATCAAAATACGTAGTGAAACACGTTACAAACATTATCAGTAGCGGTGCAAAATACACGTGCGTAACACACAAAGGGCAAAATTGTCATTTCGATTCCGCGGGGTGTTACACTTGCTACCTTTAAAAATCAAAGAAAATCCCATATTTCTTGGAAATTGGATTTCTTAGAAAATAAGTATGATATTCAGCCAGAATTTATTAATATTTCTAAGATAATTATATCATAATCCAAACAATTAATTAACAGCAATTAACACCCATAATCAAACAACATCCACACGCAATCTAAGCACGATTACTCAATTTATCATCCAGCGTGCATACATCCTATAATAAAAATAGAGTTGGTTAAAGTTGTTACCCACATTATAGTTTCCAAAATTATCTAGCATGCACACATTCTTTAATAAAATATAGTTGGTTAAAGTTGCTACCCACATCATAGTTTTCCAAATTATCTAGCATGCATACATTCTTCAATAAAAATAGAGTTGGTTAAAGTTGTTACCCACATCATAGTTTCAAAATTATCTAGCATGCACACATTATTCAATAAAAATAGAGTTGGTTAAAGTTGTTACCCACTTTTTTATCGTTTCTGGATTCAATCGATTCTACGATCAATTTGAAGACGACAGAACAACGAACAACAACAATGGCTCTACGGACAACAACCACGTCGATGATGACGGTATCACGAACTGCAATTGTTTGCCGAGTTCGGGAAGCAAACGAAGTAAAATTTTTATTAATACATATAGAGATATAGATATATATATGTACAATATATAACATTTATACATATAATATATATATATGTACAATATATAATATTTATACATATAATATATATATATATATATATATATATATATATATATATATATATATATATATATATATATACAAAGAGTAGAGTAGGAGAGAGAGACAGAGAGCTAGAGAGAGAAAAGAGATTAGAGAGAGAGAAACAGATACAGAGAAAGAGAGAGACTGATGGGGAGAGAGAAAGAAACAGAACTAGGGAGAGGGGGACTTACGGTGAGACTCGGGGGTTGACGACGGCGACGGAGGGGGGCTCGGGGGTCGAGTGCAGTGGCGAAGGAGTGGCTGTCGATCAGAGAGGGAAGAGCTCAGAGGTGGAGGAGGCAGGCGATAGTAATGGTGATGAACTTCAGTGGAGGAGGCAGGCGATGGTAATGGTGTTGAACTTCGATGGAGGGGCGACGGTGAGGTGCTTCGGCAGAGCTTCAAGGTGAAGGCAGTTGCAGCAACGAGGCGGAGGTGTGGTGGTAGCGATGGTGGAACGACGATGATGGCGAGGACGAAGTCCAGTGGAGCTTCGAGGTGATGGTCGACTGTGATGGAGCTTCGAGCGAATGAGAGGAGATGGCGATCGTGATGGTCGTGGTGGCGATAGCGAGAGGAGCTTCGATGTCTTTCGGTTTCGATGGAGGAGCTCTGAAGTGCAGTCAAAGCTCCGATGTAGGGAATTGGCGATGTTTGCGGGGTGCTTCGGTGGCGAAGTGGGACGGCGAGCTGGGGTGGAGGTGGTGAGGCAGTGATGGTGGAGGCAGGAGAAGGCTGAGCTGCGATGGAGCTCGAGAGCTCGGAGGGAGCTCGGCGATGGCAGTCGAAGGCAGTGGCGATGAAGGGGAGCTCGGAGGGAGCTCGAAAGATGATGACGATGGCAGAAACGAAGGCATTAGCGAGGAGTTTCGGAGGCAGCGAGCAATGGGGGTGTGGTGGAGCTAAAGAGGTGACTCGACGGCGATGGCGGTCGATGGTGAGTGGCGGGGGTGATTGGAGGTAGAGTTGATAAGGAGATGGAGTAGGCGATGGCGACGATGGAGCTTGGAGGATGACGGTGAGGAGGGGGAAGCAGGAGATCGGGGCGGCGATGGAGAAGATAAGGAGCTGCGAAGGGAAGGGACGGTGGTGCAGGCACTGGTGTGGGTTTCGTCGAAGAAGAAGAAGGTAGAAGATGAGAACAGTGTATATATATGTGTTATATGTATATATATATAATGTATAAGAGAGAGAGAGAAAGTGAGAGTGATTGAGATAGAAAAAGAGAGATAGGTAGTGAATTGACTGAGAGTGTAGGTATATATAGGGGTGTGGGTGTGAGGATTTAGCTTTAAGGTTAGAGTCATATAGGGAGGGAGAAAAAATAGAAAAAGACGACGGCTGAAGTTTGTAGGAGGAGGTGGAGGCAGTAGGGGTAGGGAGGTAGGCAGTTAATGCGGTAAAATGTGGTTGGGGACTGTTGGATTAGGATTAGAGAATTTAATTAGGATTAGGAGTTAGGTTTTAGGAACAACTTAGATTTAAGATAACTTACAACCTATAAATCGGATTGCGAAACTGCAAAATGTTCTGGATTCCAGACTCGATAAGATACGATTTTCTTGTATAAAGTTTCTCAATTTCAATGAAGAGAACTAGGTCAAATTATCAGTGCAAGGTTAAGAAATTTAGAGATAGTAAAATTGAATATTCGATAATACGATAAATCAATGGTCTTATACTGAATAAAAAACACAGTATGTTAAGGAGACTGAATGAATTAAATTGGAAAATTTAGAATGGATACGAAAATATTTGGGTTGGGTTCAAATAAGAGATGAAAAATAAATTGGAAAGATATTTATAAAATAGAAATACAAAATACGAAAAATATAATATTGCGGATATTATCCGTAACGGTACAAAATACATGTGTACAACACGTGTGGGGAAAAATTGTCATAGTTCAATTTTGCGTGGTGTTACATTTAGACTACAGCTTAGTGCATATTCTGATTCAGATTTGGCAGAGTTTCATACTATCAGACGATCTACCACAGGGTTGTCACTTTCTTAGTAATTCGTTGATCTCATGACGAAGCAAGAAACAGACAGTTGTTGCATGTTCTTCCACAGAGACCGAATACATAGAAATGACAACCAGAACTAGAGAGATTGTTCATGTTCAGAGGCTATTATCAGATATGAGTGTCACCCTTATAGGAGCCACTTATCTTTATTGTGATAACCGAAGTGCTATACATATTGCAAGCATCCGGTACTTCATGAGCAGACGAAGCACATAGACATTAAATTTTACTTCGTACGTGAGCGTTTTGAGGCAGGGATCATTTCGCTTCATGCTGCGACTTTTTAAGAGCAGGCAACTGACTTATTTACGAAATCCCACATTGTCCAGAGATTCTGATACTTACTGGGCAAACTTACGCTGATTGATCCACTGTGAGTTTGAGAGGAGGTGTTAAATGTATATTAGACGTACGGCTAAGATTGTACTTGTATCATTTATAAAGTTGAGGGTTTCTTTTCAACAGTAAATTTAAGTTATTTAGCTTTTCTTCTCAACACTAAATTTAATTTAAGTTAATGGTTGATATAAATAGATATTTTAAACGTCAGCTTAAGATTTAGTATAAGCAACATTGTTGTCCACAAGAGGCGAACTCTATTTCTCTAGCTATGTAATTTTAACATTATAGATAAAAGATAATAAAATAATTATGAGAGTTAATTTGCAAATGAGCTGAAGTCAAATTCCAGAACTAAGAAAGTGCATTCACCCAAATTTAGCTTAGGTAAATAATTCAACCAAATTTCCAGCTTATTTAGTAAAATAGAGTACCAAACTTAACTCTACTTGCTATCTTAAATTAAAAGAGATGGTACTCATCAAAATTCCCTTTCAACACTTATAAGAAAACGCCAACAATGTTTTTTTAAGGAGAAAACAATTCAAGAATTAAGAGGAAAGAAACAAAATTCTACCCCAGATTAGCAAATTTTGTAATAAATCAACAAAGCCAGAGATGACCAAACCTAAATCCAAATGGAGAAAAACGTGAAGTAGTAGTACAATTAAGGAGCTATAAACCCTGCATACTTAATTAGTAGATACAATATTAGATGCATTTCATCTCTTTCTTATAAATCATCATTCTCCTCTTTTTACAGAAAAGATGAAAAAGAGTTGGAAAGGAGGGAAAGGATGACAGGGGCTGAGTTTGTCTTGGCATGGGATACTGAGATGAGGAGAGGGTAAGGCCAACAGCTCGAGAGGGGCCCTACATGGTCTCACCCGAATTTTTTCCCAAACTGCCTCAGTTTTTGAAAGTTTTTTTCAAATTGCCCTACTTTTTTTTAAAATTTTCAAACCATCCCACTCGGTCTTTGAAAGACCGAGTTTAGTTAAAATTAACTCGGTTTTTCAAAGACCGAATGTTAGTCTTTGATTTTTCGAATTTTAACACTCGGTCTTTGAAAAACAGAGTTATTCTTTCTAAGACCGAGTGTGTCATTTTGATAAATACTTTCAAAAGTTGGTCAGTTTGGTAAATAATTTCAAAAAGTTGGTCATTTTGGTAACAAGTTCCACAATTGGAGGGCGACGATGCCCTATCAAGCCAGAGAAGAAAGGGGATATCCTTTTAGCTTTTCCCTTGATTTAATACCAAATAGAATAATAAATAAACACACAAGATAGTCTTTCCACAAAACCTATCATAATCAAGATTTGTTAGTACTAATAAATCTAACTACACTACATAATGTCTAATATTCTAATTTGGATTTCAAATTAGTCACTAATAATTTAGATTCTTGTATTTCATATTTTTCCTTCTATAATTCATTTCTTGCATATGAGAACACCTCCGTTCTCATTCATTCTTGTTTATTTTGTTCATTTTTTCGCTATTTATAATAAATATCTTTTACGTTTTAAGCTGAGTTATGCATGGAGGAAACTGTGCAGCTTCTAGATAGTACGTATGTTGCATGCGTCTCTTCATTTCATATACAAACTTTAAGTAATAACATATTTTGAAGATAGTGGGGAAATCGCCTGTGTATATATATATACTAGTATAATGTACTTGAGATGCACGTCTAAAAAGTAAAAATTATTAAATTAAATGAATATATATTGAAAAAGAAAAAAATAGTTTATATTTGAATGTTTTGATTTGGGCTACACGTGCGGTGTACATTTATATTTGTTGGATATAGTTTGAACGTTTATTATACGTGTTTATATAGTTACAAAGTTAGAATTTGTTTGTTACAAACCCAAACTCTCCCATTAATAGTATATATATATATATATATATATATATATATATATATATATATATATATATATATATATGGGGCCGGCCCCACCCTTGAGGCGGGTGAGGCGGCCGCCTCAAGCCCCCGGCATTTTTGAGATTTTAGGGGTTCCCAAATTTGTAATCTCTTTATAAATATAGACACGTATTTTGTGCGTAAAAAAATACTATTTTTAGGGGTTTAAAAATAATTATTTGAACCTTTAATTTTTTTATAAAAAAATTTGGGTTTAAGGTTGAAGACTTGAATTGAATTTGGGACTTTAAATTTGGATAATTTAAAACAAATTTATATATTTTGCATATTTTGCTTCCAACAATGTGCTAATTTTTTGTATACATATATGTTGTTTTTGTTGTTTTTTTTTTTTTTGTTTTTGTTTTTGTTTTATTTGTTTTTGTATACATTTTTAAGTTACATTTTTTTTGGGTGGATAAAATGAAAGTCAATCTGACAAATATACAAGCCTTTCATCTTTCTAATCTAGTAAAAAAACATGCATCATTTAACATCTTTGTAACCCACTTATTTAGACAAACTGTAAATAGAACCCTTTCCGATGATGAAGCAGGGGAACACGCTACTATTTTGAACTGTACGACGAGTGGCTTCCCTATCAAATACCTAGGGCTACCACTCAGCCCAGGAAAATTATCCAAAGCAGACTGGTTGCCTATCATTGACAGGGTGGAGGACAGACTGTTTGGTTGGAAAGGTAAATCATTGTCACTCGGGAGCAGAGTGGTACTAATCAACTCTGTGTTGTCCAACCTGCCAATCTACTACATGTCATTTTTCGAGCTGCCAAGATGGGTGATCTAGAGGATTGACCGGATTCGAAAACGATTCCTTTGGAAGGGGGCAGACTCGGATAAAGGAGGTTACCACCTCGTCAAGTGGAGTATCGCTTGCATGAAGAAGAAGCATGGAGGGCTAGGCATCATCGACCTGCGAGATATGAACCTTGCCCTGCTGGGGAAATGGTGGTGGAAGGTATTCCATAACAACGGGGAAGGGGGCAGGACTTCATCCAACCTTATCTAAGGGAAAAAGGCACGAGAACCCTTGGCTTTCGAGTAGGGGCTAAAGTTTCGCGACTCTGGAAAGGAATTACAAAGGCTAGCGGCCCCTTCAATTCAGCAGTCTCGTCGACTATCGACAATGGCCGGTTCACCAGATTCTGGTGAGATAGGTGGTGGGGAGCCCATAATCTGAAGGAAACGTTCCCCGAGCTGTATGTGAGGACGAGTAGACCGAATATGACCGTTGCCGAAGGTTGGAAAAGGGGAGGCTGGAGACCGGCGTTCCGAGGGACGCTCACCCCAGACTTACACCAACAATTGCTCGACATGCAAGCACACATCACACGGGCAGGCACAATGTGCATATATGGCCCAGATCAGAAGCGATGGGGTCTCGAGAGTAAGGGAGCTTTCTCAGTGAGATCCCTGTATCATCGGATCAACTTTCGAGGGTGCAGACCCAGCTGGGCACAGGTGTTGTGGAAGGCGAAAACTCCCCTTAAAGTCAGAGTTTTCTTATGGCTTGTGCTCAATAATGCTATCCTCACTAGGCAAAACCTTGCTAAAAGACAACCACAGGTAGAGACCAATTGTGGTTTCTGCGAAGTACAGGTGGAAGATCTAAATCACCTTTTCATTCACTGCCCAAGAAGTAAAGCAACTATGGTTGAGGTACTCCGAGCCTTAGGAACAAGCGACTACCCCTGTGTATATGAGGATTTGTGGATTGGCCCCAAATTTGCAAAGATTCTCCATGATATGAAGGAGGCGTGGTACATCGCAATAGCGGCAACAACATGGGTGTTATGGTTTGATAGAAATAATTTTTATTTTCGTGTGTCATATAATAGTATTTCTGGTAACCTGACTCACATCATGCATCTTATCTCTTTTTGGACGACAGCTGCAGCCACGGGGGCAAGAGGAAGGATAGCCAGAGTATTCCAGGTAGAGGAGTTTGATGAGGAGGAGGTAGAGCTCAGGCCGACGCTGGACTGAGGGACTGGCTTCACCAGTCTTGACAGTGCTTATGCCGGCTTGTGTTTTTTGCTTCAACCTGCTGTTCTTTCTGGTTGCTTAACGTTTGAGTTGTTTCACCCACCCCCCAGGGTTTGTTGGGGGTGTATGTTTGTTGTCTTTCTTTTTCTTTCTGCATTGTACTTTTGTTGTGTACTATTGTTTTCTCCTGGTACGCCGGGGATGTTTTATTAACTGCTTATTAATGAAACAGGGTTGCCTTATTCCACCTTTTACCTCAAAAAAAAAAAACAATTACACATTGTTTTCTCATTTATGTATTTTTATATTTTAAATTTCTTACCATTTTTAGGTATGGGAAAGAAAATCTCTTAAAGCCCTCTATATGATTCCCTACAGCAGAAAAAATAGTCTAAATTATTGACTGGGATGAGGAGCATATTTAAAATTCAAGAAGATCATATAAAGAATATGTATCTTAAAAGAACTTATTACCAAAATGACTCACTTTTGAAAGTATTTACCAAACTAACCCACTTTCGAAAGTATTTACCAAAATAGTACACTCGGTCTTTGAAAGACCGAGCTTAGTTAAAAATAACTCGGTTTCTCAAACACCGAGTGTTAGAATTTGAAAATTCCAAGACTAACACTCGGTCTTTGAAAAACCGAGTTAGTTTTAACTAGGGATGGCAACTGGGCCGGGTCGACCGGCGGCCCACCCGTGAACCGGCCCGCGAACCCGGCCCGTCTAACAGTTTGGCGGGTTCGGGTCGAACCCGGTGAATTGTACTGGGTCGACCCGGGTCGCATAGAACGCGAATTGAAACCGCGAAAACCCGACCCACGAACCCGCTCAACCCGCAAATTCAACCCGCCAACCCGCGGGTCGAACCGCGGGTTTCGACCCGTTGGACCCGTGCGGGTCGAACGTTCGACCCGTGACGGGTCGACCGTTGACCCGCGGGTCGAACGTTCGACCCGTGACGGGTTGACCGTTGACCCGCGGGTCGAACGGTCGAAACGGCAGCTCTGTCTCCACACAGCCGTTCCGAACGGCTCTATAGCCGTTGGTCTGGATTTTTTTTTGGTTTTTTTTGTTTTTTCCCACTTATTTAGCCTATAAATATCCCCTAAAAATCTCAAAAAAAATCACACCTCACTCTCTTACTCTCTCTACTATTATACATCATTTGTAAAGAATTTTTGAACAATTCTAGTATTCATCAAACAAGTGTACAAGGAGGCATATACACGATCAAATTTCGGTCGTATCGGAAACAAAATTCAACGTCTTCAACTCTCTTCAACTCTCGTCAAATCTACTTCAACCTCTTCTCAACTCTTCAATTGCGGAATCGGCAAAGTGCTCCTCCATCTTTCTATTCTATTCTTATTTTAATAGTTTTTTTTACATATGCGTATTCCACGGTGAACGGTATCAAAATATCTCTATCTCTCTCGTTAATTTTTTTTTTTTTGCGTTGTAGTTAAAATTATTGTTCGTTTTTTTGAACTTCTCTATCTCAACCCTCTTATTTTTTATATTTTTTTTGTATAATTCACCGCTCCTACATTGTATATTTTTTTTTACATACTTTACTTTAGCACATTACTACATTATGTCTAGATCACGCGGTAGCGGTCGTAGCGGACAAGATTCAAGATTCATCCTCTTCTTCACGTAGGCCACCAATTGTCCCAACTAGTGAGCCCGCCTAAGATTACATTGATCCTACTATGGAACAATGGGGTACACACGAAATGGATGTTGTAGGTGACATACAATTAGAAGAAGAACAACAACAACAACAAACCGAAACCACACAACCCCGTAGTAGTAGGAAAAGTAGAGCAGAAACTAGCGATTGGCATAAGTTTTATGATTATATCCCGGACGAACATACTCCGGGTATAGGTTTGAAAGTGTGTAAAACATGTAGTAAAACATACAAATTCAAGAAGGGTGACGGCACCGGTACAATTAGTAGGCACATATAACATAATCATAAAAAGCTTCTTGATCAAATACTAGGCCAACAAAAAATCAAGCCTAGGACCGGTCAAGTAGATAGCCACCCTTATGATTCCGAACTTGTTCGTCGGGAAATGGCCCGATTAGTCATTAGGGAAGAGTTGCCATTTTCCTATCCCGAGATTAAGAACTTGGAAAATTTTAATCAAACGGCCTTAAACCCTCATTTTAAAAGAATTCCGAGAAATACTTGCAAATCGGATTGTTTTAAAGTGTACATGAAAATGAAGGACGCTTTAATTGCAATTTTATGGAGTTTAACTTGTAGGGTTAGTTTAACTTCGGATTATTGGACGGGTGTCAACAATATTCCAACGATGGGAATAACCTGTCATTAGATCGGCAATGATTGGATTCTTCAAAAAAGAATCATATCACTTGCGTCGTTGCTGTATCCCCATAGTGGCGCTGAAATAGCAAACCGTATTATAGAAATTTGTGATGTTTTTCATATTCGCGATAAAATTATGGCTATTAGTTTTGATAATGCATCTAACAATAATGTAGCAATTACTACTTTAAAATCTGTATTAAACCCTCCATCTGACAATATTTTTCATGTTAGATGTGCATGTCATATTATAAATTTATGTGTTCAAGATGTATTAAGAATAGCCGATCCATATATAGTTAAAATTAGAAATTGTGTACATTTTATTGCATTAAGTCCAAGTATTTTACAAGAATGGAACGCTTGGTGTAGGGTTAGAAATGTTCCTTTTAGAAAATTTTCAAAGGATGTTAGACACCGATGGAATTCTACTTTTGATTTACTAAATGTTGTCACCGATTATAAAGCAGTTGTAAATGATTTTTGTATCGCAAAAAATATGCACAATTTTGAAATGACTCCCCCCGATTGGTTTTTTGCCGAATCTTTGTTGAAATTTTTAGAACCTTTTAAAACCGCAACTTTAAAATTTTCAAAAACATATGAATATACTTCTAGTAGAATTTTTATTGAATTAGTTAGCATGATGCAAATATTTAACGAAATGTTAAATGATGCCTATATTAGTGACATTGTAGTACCTGCATTTCAAAAATTTTTGAAGTATTATTTTCCTCCTCCTATGTTGATTTGTGTTGCTACTGTTATGGATCCTCATATCAAATTAGAAGGTACGAAGAATTTGATACAAATATTTTTTGGATATTTAGAGGACAATGTAGAATTAACAACTGATTGCGCTACTTTTTTAGTTCAGCTTGAATCTACGTTAAATAACTTGTATGATTATTATGATAGACGTTTTGCTTCTAGTAGTACAACTTCTGTAGTTAGTTTTTCTTCTGGTAGTTCTAAAAATAAGGGTAAAAGTAGAATTGGTGATAGAACATTTAGTTTACTTGAACAAATTCAATCTAAAAAACTTAGGACTAATCAACCAAATGAATTAAATTGGTATAACCAACAGGATACTGAGCCTACTCTTTCTGCACTAGATATTTTACAATGGTGGAAAGAATATGAACACACTTTTAGTATTCTGTCAATTATGGCTAAAGATTTGCTAACTCCTCATGTCTCTACAGTTGCTTCTGAGAGTGCATTTTCTACAAGTGGCAGAGTTCTATCTGATTATAGGAATCGGTTGAAGCCCGAGGCGTTAGAGATGCTCGTTTGTACAGAAGACTGACTGAAGACTGAAGATAGGACGCAAGGGAAAGCACTATCAAGTTCCACAAGTGGGAGCAACTCGCCCGAAGAAGAAGAAGAAGAAGAACAATAACAACAACAACAATAGCTTTGCTTGTTATGTCAAATTAGAAAACTTGTACTCAATTAAAATTGTATATAAGAAATATGTTATTGTATAAAACTTATTTCTGAATTGAATTCTTCATTTCGTTATAAATTGTTAAAATTGTATAACTTAAATTCATATGAATAATATTTTAAAATTTGTTGTCAATTTCACTCTTTCAATCTTATTATTATTATTACGATTTTTATTGTTTATTAGTATTATTACTTACTTAGTATTATAATTATAATTGTTATTTTAATTTAAGCTACCAAAAAAAAAATTATTAAACGTGCCAACCCGCGGGTCGACCCGGCCCAACCCGGGTTGAACCCTAAAGGGTTCACGGGTTGGGCGGGCCACCCAAACGAAAAAACAACCCGGCCCGGCCCGTATGATTCTACTTGCCAACCCTTACGGGTTGGGCCCGGCCCGGCCCACTCGACCCGTTCGCCACCCCTAGTTTTAACTAAACTCGGTCATTCAAAGACCGAGTGGGATGGTTTGGAAATTTAAAAAAAAGTAGGACAGTTTGGGAAAACTTTCAAAAAAATGGGGCTGTTTGCGAAAAAACCGCTAAACGACAACCTTTGCCTGCGTGAGGCTGCCATCAAGCGTTCGCTCTCTCTATCTTTCTCTTTTGTATTAGAAATAATTAAACATATTCTTGTCATTTTATTTGCGGAGGTAGCTAAAGGGGTGAGAAGAGAGTAGAGGAGGGTACAAGGGGTGGAGAGAAAAAAAATATATTAAAGAGGAGGACAAAGATACCCTTCTTCCTTTTAAAACAAGATAGCTAGGTAACACAAGGGAGATGAGAGGAATTGGAGGAAGAACACAAGAGATCTAAGCAAGCTTACAATTTGGGTTTGTGTTTTTTTCCCTTTTCGATTCTTTCCTTGGCTTGTTTTCTTGTGTTTTCTCTCTCTCTCTCTCTCTTTCTCAAGTCCTTTATTATTAGTTTTGAGTGCAACTGTTAGTTTGGTTTTCCCCACCCCTTTGTTGTTATGTCAATCTAGAAAGAGTCCTCTCACTCTTTCATGGGAGAAGAGGGAGAGTGGGTCGGTGAGTAGCTAACAAAAATATTTTGAAGGTTTTTTATGGCTAATATCAACATAAAAACACTACTTCTCTCTTATTCTTTCTTCTATTAGTTCCAGGATTTTATGGTCTTTTGCCTTCTTCTTCTCCATCCCCTCCTTCTTTCTTGGTTTTATTCCTTGTCCTTTTGATTCATATACCAACATAGAATAAAATCATGGGTTTTATTGTTGTGTAGTGAGGAGGGGATAGTTTTTCATTCCAATTATTTTTTCTCAGTCTGACTTATGAGTGTTTTCTATCTCTTTCTCCATCTCTCTTACCAGAAAGAAGAAAAAGCAAAAGGAGAAAGAAGAAGAAACAAGAATAAAGAATTAGGGCTGACAACAGCAAGGCAAGAAGACTACTAACAATTTGCCCTAGAAAAAAGGGATAATTTGTTGGTAGTTTCTGATTTCATCAGAGATGGCCGCGGCGTCATCAACTCCTTTTTTTGGTATTAGAGAGGAAGATCTCAACCAGATGAAGCAACAACTGCTGTCTTCATCGAATCCGGCTTCTTCTGCAGTTGCTGCTACGGCTGCGGTTGCTCCTCCTCAATCGACAGCTCCAGTGAAGAAGAAGAGAAATCTCCCAGGAACTCCATGCAAGTTTCTACACACTTTTATACTTCTCACTCATCAAATTACTTAAACTATTAGGTGCATGCTTTTCTCACTAATTTAGATGCCCAAAACCCTATTTATTTGTTTCTACATCAAGATGAATTTCTTCTATTTGACTCCTTCAATTATCTTAAATTCATCACCTTCTTGGTAGAATTTTTTAGCTAAGTTTTTTTTAGATTTTATGATTGGAAATTTATTTATGTAACTTCATTTTTCTATTAAGTACTGAATTTCTCTCTCTCTCTTTCCCAATTGAAGGGTTTTTTTTACGCCTTTTTCCGAGTGTAGCTTAACACTTACAAACACAGAATTGGAAGGTTCGTTTACAAAATTGCATTCACACCCTTCCAAATCAACAACTCAGGGTTCTTTTAATTATACCATGTTCATCTAATCCCATATATAATTTTCAACTATTACAACTTACAATAATTCCTTTCCTAATTCCCAATCCACATCACCTAACCTAATCTCTATTCTCCAACCATGTACATGTATTCACCATCTTACATTACTCTTCAACCACAATTACCTCACAAAATAAATATACAATTAATCCCACTTCAATTATGCATTTTGTCTAAACGACCAGATCCCGATGCAGAGGTGATAGCACTATCCCCCAAAACCCTCATGGCAACAAATCGGTTCATTTGTGAAGTATGCAACAAAGGTTTCCAAAGAGAGCAGAACCTTCAACTCCACCGACGGGGCCACAATTTGCCATGGAAATTAAAGCAAAAGAGCACCAAGGAAGTTCGTCGGAAAGTGTATCTATGCCCTGAGCCAAGCTGCATCCACCACAACCCATCACGGGCACTCGGTGACCTAACTGGGATCAAGAAGCACTTTTGTAGGAAGCATGGGGAGAAGAAGTGGAAGTGTGATAAGTGTTCCAAGCGCTATGCGGTTCAGTCGGATTGGAAGGCTCACTCTAAGACTTGTGGTACCAGGGAGTACAGATGTGACTGTGGCACACTATTCTCAAGGTATGTTCATTTGCACTAGTCGTTTTTAATTATGGAAGAACATGAATCATTAGATAATCATGAAATCATTCATTTACTCACGCATTTTACGTGATTAATTGGAATGGTATCTAATCATATCATCATAGATTTCTGTTCAGGCATATCATTGTAGACACCAAATCTTGGGTTTTGTGATTGGATTTTTAACATGTATATCCCTAACAAATATGATAATATCATATATATATATATCCTTCGCAAATGTATATTTTTGTATATGCCCCTAACAATTTGGACTTTATTTTATATTTACCTCTATGTTAGATATCACTAAGTTAACCATGATCTTATCCTTACAAGACAAATAGAAATCAAATTAAAATATCAGATTAGACAATCAAATGATAAAAGATTTAAGAGTTTTAAGGAAAATAAATGATGAAACTTATAATCTATCATTAAAAAAAAAGATTGATGGCAATTTTAGAGAAATAATGTGAGGAAGAATATATAGTTTTCAAAATTGCACTATTAGTTTGTTCATTTTTTGAAAAAAATGAAGAAATTTTGAGAAACGTTAATGAGCCTCAGTTGGATTACTAATTGGACAGATTTACAAGGATGCAGAAGATAGAGTTGGAATAGTAAAAAAAATAATATTTCAATCATTTATTATCAAGTCCATTAAAAAACTGAAAATTCTCTATCGTTTTGAGTTTTTTAACTAGATGGGATAATTAAGAGATGTGGTATATATTGTTGGGGACAAATATGAAAATACATATTTGTAAGGGATATATATAATATTTACGCATTTGTCAGGGACATACATGTTAAAAATCCTGTTTAAAACCCTTTGTGATTAAAGGTTTGCATACATATATGTGTGTTTTTTTTCTATTATTTTTTTTGAGGTTTCTTGTTTTGGTTAGAGGCTTTTAAGGGCTAGGGTTTGTAGGGTTGTTATAGTTGGATTCCCTAGAAGACGCTATAGGGGGATGGAGAGAACACGTGAATTATCCAAGCCTTGGTCTTACTCATACAACTTTCTCTTCAACCAAAAGGGCATCATCTTTTTACTCTGGCCTCAGAGTAACCAACGCTCGCTCGCTCGCTCGCACTCGCTCGCTCTCTCTCTCTCCATTCACGTGTTGCCATGTAAGCATCTTAGCAGGTTTGTTCTCTTGTGGGTTGGCTACTTGTGTACAAGTCCTTTGCAAATGGCAGGTCTACCTTTCATGAGAAAGCTAGAGCTGGATCTTGGAAGAAGAGCTAGCTGCTATAGGCCAGTCCCTCTCTCTCTCTCTCGCCCCCCCCCCCCCCCCCCCCCCCCCCCCCCCCCCCCTCTCTCGTTCAAATTTCTCTCTCCTCTTATAGTTTACTTGGTATTGATTGAGGTGGGACTTGGTGAAAAGGGTAATTATTTAGGGGTTACGTGCATTCAATGAAGAGCTAGAAATAGGATTATTTAGGGTAATGTTACAATATTATTAGGTGCCACACTTTTATTAATCAAAATATGAAAAATACATGTTAGAACTCTCCAATTAAAATGTATCATCTAAGATTTAAAGAGAAAAATAATAAAATTAGTAGTAGATATAACATTACCCTTATTTACTATATAGGGTACTTTCATGGTACAGCCAAAATTCGTTGCAATAACTTGAATGTGGGGGTTTAGAATTTAGTGCGTTAGGGAATTAGTAACAGAAAAGAGTTATTAGATCGCCAGCTTTTTCATGTTTGTTGCAAAAATGGTGTCATTGCACTGATTGGAGAGCCAGTCCTAAAAATGTGCTTTTCTTGAATGGACTGACTAATTCTTTCCTGATTTAAGGGGAATATTTTTGCGGTTCCCGTTCCCCCACCCGGGCTGTTGCATGCGCCTCCCTAAGAGTTAGTATTGGGTTTTGTTTTATTTAATTTATCCTTTGAATGTTTAATTACAGCTTGCAAGATCTATTTCATGTGGAGTACTCCTATCAAAATTAGGAACCACATTCATTTATGGAAAATTTTACCGTACTGCTCCACTTTTTTAAAATATTTGATGCTCTGTACCACTTCCGAAAATAATTAGCAATCTGTCCCTGTTTAGGACACGTCAGCATAAACCGTTATTGAAAATAACGGCATAGATTATTTACGTGCTGTTATTTTCAATAACGGCATCTATTTTACATTTTTTTTTCATGCCGTTATTTGGAATAACGGCATCAGTAAATTTCTCTTACATGTGAATCTTCTAACTTTAAAAAATTCTAAGTGTAAAAAAAACTTATAAATAATGCCGTTATCCTGAATAACGATATTCGAATGACTGATGCCGTTATTGGAGATAACGGCATCAGTTATATATAAATGAACTCTTGCCGTTGTTTGGAAACGGTAAGAATGAATAATAAGTTAGAAAAAATAAAAATAAAAAAATTATAACTGATGCCGTTATTTGGAATAACGACATCAGTTATAATTTTTTTTTTTTTTTAAACTTATTCGTCAGAGATGATGAATAATAAGTTACTGTTTTATTAAAAAAATTATAACTGATGCCGTTATTTTTCCAAATAACGGCATCAGAGGTTATTTGGAGTAACGGCATCTATATTTAAAAATTGCAAATGTTTTTCCAAATAACGGCATCAGTATTGAGAATGCTTTTATTTGAAATAACGGTATCTGTTATAAGGTTTTCACACTTGCAATTTTTTCTCTAAATGGAGACTACAAGCTGTCGAAAAATAAAATAACCTATGCCGTTACTCCAAATAACGGCATGACACTTTTTTTAAATATAGATGCCGTTATTAGAAATACCGGCACGTAAATAAGCTATGCCGTTATTTTCAATAACGGTTTATGCTGACGTGTTCTAAACAGAGACAGATCGCTAATTATTTTGGGAAATGGGACAGGAGCGCTAAATATTTTCAAAAAGTGGGGCGGTACTGTAAAATTTTCTCATTTATGTAGGTTGTACTATTTCGATAGAGACTGAAGGTGAGCATCGAAGTTGTGTAACTTCAAAAAAATCTATTTCGATAGAGACTGAAGGGGAGCATCGAAGTTGTGTAACTTCAAAAAAAGAATTCCTGTGTTGGGGAGGGGTGGGGGTAGTTTTGAATTGTTAAAATTCAAATCATTGACATTTAAAATTTTCATTATCTATTAATAAACAGCAGTACTAGTAATTGAACAATAGAAATAATTACTTATTATAATAATTTTCCTTTTGTAATATGCATTTCTCATCTTCGATAGAGACTAAAGGTGAGCATCTGGCGCGTCTGATATGGGCTGATCACTGATGTGAAGTGGTGTAACTTCATTTATTTTTCCCCTCTCTCTCTCTCTCTGTGTGTTTAAAATTCAAAATTTCAAATCATGGACATTTAAAATTTTCATTATGTATAATAAACAGTAGTACTGGTAATTGAACAATAGAAATAATTACTTATTATAATAATTTTCCTTTTGTAATATGCATTTCTCATCTTGTAATTAGTACTAGAAACAATACGAAAATTATTAGAACAATAAATATATCTTACTTTGCATTACCTGAACAAATTCATAGTATCCTTGTCCATGCTAATTAATCATTACACATAACTGCATAAAAATAGTTATATTAACATTTTTCTTGACTCAATTCTGTAAACAATTATTGAAAGATATTTTCATCTTCTATGTTCATCCACTAATGTAACGCATCCTTGTTAAAATGCCACAATCAATAGCTAATACTATTCAATTTCTTCATTGATCGTTTGCAGGCGTGACAGCTTCATCACTCATCGAGCATTCTGCGACGCTCTTGCTCAAGAAAGTGCACGCCTCCCAACCTCTCTCACTGCGCTCAGCTCTCACCTCTATGGTGCCAACACAAGCACTAACACCATGGGTCTTGGCCTCTCGCAACTCACTTCCCACCTCCATTCTCTCCAACAACAACAAGACCAATCCCAGCAACACCACCCAACCACCGACCTCCTCCGCCTCAGTGGTGGGGCCTCCCAATTCGACCACCTTCTCTCCCCATCCTCCAACCCTTCCCCCTTCCGCCTGCCACCACACTCTTCTCCTGCCTCCGCTGCATTCTACCTCCCGGGTGGCAACAGCAGTGGCTCCAACAACAATAATCAAGAATTCAGCAATGACGATTCTCAGTCCCACCACTCACTGCTCCAGCAATCCAAACAGTTCCACAGTATGATGCAACTACCCGAACTCCAAACCAGAAACAATAACAACAACAACAACAACTCATCGGCTTCATCAAATAATCTCTTCAACTTGAGCTTCTTCTCAAATGGAGATAATAACAACTCGACCACCCTCTTCGCGGGAAACTTGATGAATGATCACCAAGTGGGATTGTCTTCTTCGATATTTCACAATTCCTCAGTGCAGAATCACGAATCGGTCCTCCCTCAGATGTCAGCAACGGCACTGCTTCAAAAAGCAGCTCAGATGGGCGCAACGACGAGCAGTGGCAATGGTGCGGGAGGTTCCTCATTACTAAGACGGTTTGGGAGGGAGGAGATGAGAAGTCAGGAGATGGAGAACGCAACACATATACAGGACCTAATGGACTCTCTTGCTAATGGGAGCACTAGCATATTTAGTGGGCAACAGAGTGGTGGAGGTGGTGGTTGTTATGGGGGGTTCAGTGCCAAGCATGGCTTGTCGACAAATGGGGGAAGTCTTAATGGGGGGTCAGATGGATTGACAAGAGACTTTCTTGGAGTTGGGAGCATGGTGAGGGGAATGAGGGGTGGGATATCGACGACAACAACGACTTCTCAAAGAGAGCAACATCATAGTGGGATGTATAAGATGAGTCCTTTGGATTCAGAAGTGAAGACGGCGCCGTCATCTTTTGGTGGGGGGAGTACTCTTCAATAGAAGGAAGGGGAAGGAAATACGAGAGAAAGAGAGAGGTATGTAGCTCAAATTTGAAGTTACTTGCTAGTTGTACTGTTGTTTGTTTAAGTAGATAGTTTTAAGAAGTAAAAGAACACTGTTATTTGCTACTCTCATGATCAAAGGGTTTAAGTCCCTTGTTTTCTTGTGTTAGTTCTTCATGTCAACTAGTAGGGACTCTCGAAACAGAAGTGTTTAAATGGAGATAATATTTTTCACTTCTCTTTCTTTTCTCTTTAACATGTCGGTTCTTGGTTAATTTTCTTCCTTAATTTATATCTTTAGCTGATAAGAAAGGAGGATAACATCGATAAAAAGGACTGCAGGTCTTATTCAGAGCTGTTCCACATTCATCGTATCATTTTGCATCAGCTATAGCTAGATACAGTATCTAGGGTTTTTTAGTGTCACTTTATTTCTGTTGAACCGAATAACAGTGCCCGGGCGCGGTTGCGTTGAATCTAATATTTCAATGCAGGTTGGCACTCTTACAGTCGACTTCTTCATGCTAAACCTAACCACTTGATTTACCAAATATTCAAGCTTAGCTGCGACGAAGTTCCAAATTCTGTTTAGGACTTAAGGTTGACCTTTGAACTTGCAGTCTCACTCCCTCTTAAAACCCAGCTCTATATATTCGACTGTATTTACTGAAACCAACTCCACAGCTAAATAATTATTTGAACCAACTTGTTGTTTTGTTAATTATTCAGCTCTTCTTGTCTTCCCTGTTTCACTGTACGGGTTCAAATTTTCCTTTCAATGAAGGAACTAGTATAACAATTACTCATCGTATACTTCCAATTATAGGAGTTCAATTTTCAAATGAGGAGCGATTCAAAATTCAAATAGGGCGATTACTGAGCGACTCTAATTTCCAGCTTTCTCTCTCCTTTTCCTCCCTTTCTCCGGCCAGATCCGGTCCCTCCGGGCCGTCTTCCATCATTCTACCTTCATTAAAGTTTGAGATCCCGTCCTAAGCTTCAAACCCATTTGCTTTGTTTCCCCCCGGCTTGGTTTTGCCATCTCAGTTGCCCTGGGCTTCTTCTTGTTTGTGCTTGAGTTTATCCCCGTTGCGCGCTGGAGCTCTGGTGCCGTCCGATCTCCCGTTGAACTGCGCATTTCTCCCTCGAGATCCGGGCTTCTCCCGCTGCAGTCTCTCCCTCCATCGGAGATTGGCTTCTTACCTTCATCTTCACGCTCTGACCGAGTCGCGTCTGTCTCTGCCTAGCGCAACTTCGCAGCTCCGGTGCTCTCTCTCTTTTCTCCAGCGATTCGAGTTTTTTTTTCCCCCTCCTCGGCTGCGCTTTCGCAGGCGCCTCCCGCCGGTGTTTGTTCCTCCGTCCGTTCGTCTGTGCTTTCAATTCAGCATTCGTTCTTCAGCCCGGAGCGTCCCCTCCTAGCTGCGATACAGGCCCTCATCCCTACCGCTCGCTGTGAGTATTCGATCGTTTTTATTCTTAGCGTTAGTCTCTGTTGTTTTTGTTTGTTGGATGTTTCCCTAGTGCTTCTTTGGCATTAGCGATTCATTCTGGTTGTCTGCCTGTTAGTTCTGGCATTGTTCTCCCCTTTCTCTGGGGTTCTTCTTGCTAGTGTTTATCTCTGCTCATTTCGGTGCCCTGACCGAATTTTCTTCTAACTCTTCCATTCTATCTATCCCCTCTTTCTCTCTATTTTCTCCACTCTTTTTCCCCCGATTGGAGAGAGCGGCCTCTGCTCTTCGAGAGGCGCTGTATTGGTTTTTCACTGTTTTCACTTAGTCTGGTGGGTGTGTTTATTCTTGTGGTTTATCTCTGTATTGGTTTATTCTTGTGGGTGTGTTTCCATTCTGTTAGTGGTTCCTTTACCTTTCCTTTATTGGAGCTTTGTTTTTCTCCATGCTTGGAAAGGTTTCTCCCATGAAGCTTTTCAGGGCTGTACCGAGCTCTTATTGTTCTGCTTCGGATCAGGACTTTAAGCGGGAATTATCTTATTCTACTTGGGATAGCTTCTGCCCCTCTCAGGGTTCATCCATCTTCTCTAACTCCCCTTCTCCGTGTTGGTCTGATCATCATAGGGTCTGCTTCAGGTGTCTCCTTCCTGGGCATATTAAGCGTGTATGTATGAATAAAATGAAGTGCTTATTCTGTGATAAGCTCGGTCACTCTCGCAGCCGATGCTTCTCCCTCCAAAATCTTCTTGGCTGGCCCAGAGGTCACTCCTTACCGGCCAAACTCCTCACCTTTCTTAATTACCCCCTTTTAAAGATCAAGCTTCGGATTAGCTTGGCTAGTAAGTACCGTAGGGATAAGAGCAAGGAGCTAGACTCCTCTGTTGATGTTGCTCTATCAGCGTCGCACTCCTCCTCTACTATCTCGTCTCCTCGTGCATCCCTAGTTACTCTGCATAGGCCTAACATTGCTTCCCTTTTTAAGGATCGTAAAGCTTTTACGAATCTTGTCTCCAACCCTCGCCTGACCTCTTTCAAGGCTCGCCCCCGCCCTTTCTCGGCGGCTCCATCATTGTTCGGGATTTTGGGTAAAAATCCTGACTGTTTTAATTCCTATTTCTCGTGTCTTTCGCAGCCTCGTGGTGCAAAGGAGACTGCTCTGCATTCCCGCACTTCTGATCCCCCTTTGCATCCTAACAGAGCTATTGTTTATTTTAAGGTTCCGCCTTTAGGTTATAAATTCCCTTGCGATCTGAAGATCTCTGTTCCCTTACGCTCAGCGTTCTTTGTTCATTATCCAGGCTGCCTATACTCTTGGTATCAACTTTTAGGGGCTCAGTCATGGCTCTATCAGGTCCTGAGGGATTTTAAACAATTCTTGCTCTCCCTTCCCATCAAGATTTCTTTGACTCTTGATGCCCCTTCTTTTTCCCGTTGGGCCGGCTCCACCAAGCCCATCTCTTCTGCTTCACTGGTTGCTCCCAGCAGCCTCAGTTCCCCTCCGTGCCCCATCTTGGTTGACGTTGTTTCAACTGACATTGAGGCGTTTTTGCCCCCTTCTGCGAGGACTACCCATCCCCCAGTCAAGCGGGGTTACATCAAGAAAGTTTTCGATCTTTCGAAGGTTCGAGTGAGTGCTCAGGCTTCTTGTGAGGAAGCAGGCTTCGTGTCAGCTTTTCAGCTAGGGTGAAGTTGAGTTTTGCCTTCTCGTACTCATCCCTGGTGTAGGCTGTGATTTCCGCCGTTGTGCCTCTTGTGTCCCCCTTGACGGCTAGTGGTTTTGGATGTTGCTGTGGAGAGGGTTTAGTCCTCCAGTTTTCTTGGATCGTTTGCTTAGGCCCAGCTCCTTTTTCGAGTTCGGATTTGCGTCATTGGTCTCCTTTTTGCCAGCGTTTCTGGGCCATTTCCTCCGCTCACTGGGATCGGTGTGGAGCTTTCTTGCCATGTTTTTGTTCTCTGTTTGGATGCTTGTTATTGTAATTCTTCATTGTATTTCTTTATTGTTTCGCTTATTTCTGTTTTACCTCATGTAAAATCCTTGATATCTGTTTGTATTATTACTGTTTTATTGATTAATATATTTTTTGATGGCTGGAGCCTTTTGGCTCTATCCGATATATCAAAAAAAAAAAAATTACTCATCGTATAAAATACGACAAATACGTATTACGTGTGCCATCTTTTGACGCAAAATAGAAATAGTGAGACTAATATCTATACTCTATACAAAATTACAGCCATAGTTGAAGTTTCGTAGATCGTGATGGTTTTTGAACTTCGACTTTCAACAAACTCTCAGAAATTAAGGTTGTGTTTGATTTATTGTTTTGAAAACAGTTTTCTAAAAAATTTTTCCTAAAAATGAGAGTGTAAAACCAGTTTGGCAATAATTTTTTATGAAAACAGTTTTTTGAAAATGAGAGTATAATGTATATATAGATTTGGTTGTATGTATATACTGTTGGAATTTTGTAAACACTTAAGAACATGCATAAAACATTAATAACAATCGAAAACATGTTTCTATGAATCTAGATCTTAATCATGTTGCAAAAGTGTTTTAATATAAAATCCTAAATCATGAAACTGTAGATCTTTGCTAAATTAAAAGAAGAATAACATTAAAAGCGGAAGCACTAACCTGAAGCCATTGATGGAGATTGCGCAGTGGGTTTGGATCTTCCTATATAATACGCACTTCTATGAGAGGCCGTCTCTCTATTCTTCTGTTGATGGGATGACAGATGGAATAAGAAAATGCGTATATATAGGGGACCATAACCCTAATTGATAAATATTGATTTTCAATTTTGCCCATCACAAAATAAGAAATTTACTTTACGGTCTCTACACGTGTTATATCACACTTTAAATTATATGCTTTTAACCCATTACTTAATCTTGATTAGATCACTTTAATTTTGGGTTAGATTTTAGGATAGCAATCATACATTTAATCACATATGTGAGCCCACATAGATTATTTTCCAACAATCTCCCACTTGGGCCACATATGTTATTCCTTATAAATGTACATACTTTATGAGCTCAAAATTTTGCTATCATAATCAAAAGCATAGCCAAACAATCTCGTCCATTAATCATGCAAATATAGGATCAAAGCAATTTTCATTACTTTTATCGTAACTAATTCATCAATGGTCACATATATCAACATAATCAAATGACATAGATCAAGTGTGAATGTGTAGCATGAAAATTTCATGTAATGTGATCTATACACATGCCTATTTCCAACTGGTCCTCTTTAAAACTTAAGTGAGGTCAGAACCAAAACATGACAAAAGAGTGAGAAAACTGAATTCTTTATTTCTGATCAGAAAATAACCAAATGTATAAATGTCTCACACAAACATAATGCAAATAAAATACAAACTCCCACTAAATCATGATATCCTCAAAAATACAATACCCATATGAGCAGTATGCTCATAAAAGACCTTGGGTGGTAATCCCTTTGTGAGCGGATCCGCTATCATGGAGTTTGTCCCAATGTGCTCTATGGACATTTGTCCACTTTGCACTCTTTCTTTCACAACTAGGAACTTTATGTCAATATGTTTCGAATTTGTCGAACTCCTGTTGTTAAATATAGCTCATCCAGTTAACAGGTAAATATAGCCTGATGTAGACCTTTTGCTATCTTGACACCCTAGCGAAATCAGAATCAGAATACCTTATGACCTCCAAATGATCTGATTTCCTATATGTGAGCATGTAGTCTTTTGTTCTCTGAAGATACCTCATGACCCTCTTGGATGCTATCCAATGGTCCATACCAGATTTTCTTAAATACCTGCCCAACATCCCAACAATGTACGCAATATCCGGACGCGTACATACTTGAGCATACATTAGACTCCCAATAGCTAATGCATAGGAGATCTTTTGTATTTCCTGAATTTCAAGGTTACTTTTAGGACACTGATTGAGACTAAATTTGTCTCCTTTAGCAATAGGGGTATCCCCTGATCTACAATCTTGCATGCCAAACCATTTGAGTACTTTATCGATGTATCCCTTTTGTGATAATTCAAGAGTACCTCGAGAACGATCTCGGTGTATCTGAATTCCTAATACAAAAGAGGCATCCCCAAGATTCTTCATCTCAAAATGCTTGGACAGAAACCTTTTAGTTTCATGCAATAAATCTATATCATTAGTGGCAAGCAATATGTCATCGACATATAGAACTATGAATATATGCTTACTCCCACTGAACTTGTGATACACACAATCATCAACTACATTCATCTCAAAACCAAATGAGATAATTACTTGATGAAACTTGTGGTACCATTGACGAAAAGCTTACTTGAGTCCATAGATGGATTTTGTCAATTTGCAAACCATATTCTTTGGATTTTCCGACACAAAATTTTCTGGTTGCACCATATAAATTGTCTCATCAATGTATCCATTGAGAAACGCCGTCTTGACATCCATCTGATGTAGCTCAAGATCAAGATGAGCAACAATTGCCATAATTGTCCTAAATGAGTCTTTCGATGAAACTGGAGAGAAAGTCTCTGTAAAATCGATGCCTTCTTTCTGAGTATAGCATTTAGCTACAAGACATGCCTTATACCTATCCACATTACCATTTGCATCCCTCTTGATCTTAAATATCCATTTACAACCAATTGGTTTTACACCTTCTGGTAATGGGATAAGTTCCCAAATTTTATTGTCTTGCATAGACTTATACTCCCCATTCATGGCATTCATCCACTTTTGAGAGTTACAACCTTTCATGGCATGATGAAATCTGATTGGATCATCTTCCATCATTCCATTGTCATCCTCATGTTCTTGGAGAAATGCAATATAATCATCCGGAATAGCATTCCTCCTTTCTCTCGTGGATCTCCTTAATGGCACTCGTTCTTGAGGTTGTTGAGTTTATTCTTCTGGAACAATTACCTCATCTTGAATGGGGGGTTGTTCAACATTGTCTTGTTGAGGTTCCAGATTCACTTCTTGATCAATAATAGGTGTGGGAACCTATATATTGTCAAAAGTGATAGTAGGAATTGAGTTTGTAATTGAATCCAATTCCTCCTCAAAAACAATGTTCCTGACTTTATTTCTCCCCCAAAACTCAACTTCCTCAAAAAATGTTGCAGTTCCTGTCTCAAAAATATTCCTAAGCGTGGGATCATAAAACTTATAGCCCCTAGATCGTTCAAAATAACCAATAAAGTAGCTGCTTACTGTTTTGGAGTCCAATTTTTTTTTCAGGTGGCCTGTAAGGCCTTGCCTTAGCTGGACATCCCCAAACGTGAAAGTATTTTAGACTAGGCTTTCGACCTGTCAAAAGCTCATAAGATATTTTTGCAGCTGCTTTAGGTGGTACTGTATTGAGAATGAAAGTTGTTATCTTTAATGCTTCTTCCCAGAGGGAATCAGGTCAGGTGGAATGAACTATCATACTACTTACCATATCCTTAAGAGTCCTTTTCTAATCCTTAAAATTTTTCCCATTAAGCATGGAAACAAAATTGATGTTAGCAGTTATTGAGGCAGCAAACAAAATAAGCTCACATGAAAATCCATATAAAACAATAAATTCAAATAATGGTTAATCCCATCTCAAGATACCAAGCACAACGTTAATATCAAGTCTTTGGAAAGTAACATTAACAGTAAGCGGTACTCTTGTTGTAGTAATCAAATATTGACAATAAATCCTGTCAAATAACAAGTCATTCTTTGGACTGACTTATTGTTCACATGAAATACCTTATAATTGTCACATATTTATTACCACAGATGTGTATGAAATTCGGCCAAATATCAACTTACCTTTGGGTCAGTTAATAAATGCATGAATTACAAACACATAATTATCTTGATATTTTAAATAAATTAATCTACACAAAAGAGGTCACTTTGGCAACATTTTGTTTCAATTAAACTATTCAAAATATTAGACATTCATAAGAAAATTCAAAACCAAAATTTGAATTTAGATTGTTTTCCAAAATATATTATCTTTTCCTTAATGACATAATTTTGCTTTATTTGTAGATGGATAATTTCAAGATAATATCTATGATAACAAAACCATAATTGAATCATATCTATCTACTGATTTGATAATATCAAATTAATTAAAACCATAACATCATAATTCTAACCAAAAAATTCCAGCACAACTATCCCACACAAATTTCTATCTTTTGCCCTTTACCTTAAATGTGTTAGCCGAATGAGTACTTTTAATCTTCAAGATTGGTCTCTTTAACACATCTAAAGGTTTCTGAAATGGTTTTCATTATGACCAAAAGACCAATGCGAATAGAACACTCTCATTTCTCAAAAGTTATTTTCTCATAAAGAGAACTTGAATCTGTAACAGAAATGAGTGTCTTAATCTATGCAAGGTCTAGATTTATGCACCTAGAAAATGTCGGCAGACACCGCAGCAATATTAACTTAATGAGAACAAATGACCATATAATTCACAAAAATCAATCAATATTCAAAACCAAATAATTGTACATCACATCTTAAGATATCAAGTGCAACATTAATATCAAGTCTTTGGACAGTAATATTAACTGCTAGTGATACTCTTGATGTAATGATCAAACATTGATAATAATGCATGTGCATTAACAAAACTCTCTTTGGATCGATTTATTATTCACAAGTGCAACCTTATAATTATCACATGTTTACCATCACAAGTGCAGATGTAATCCTGCCAAGTATAGACCTGCCTTTGGGTCGATCAATACTCGCATGGACATATACTTGCACAACATTTAATATTTTTCATGAATAATCTTCACAAGAGAGGACACTTTGGTGTCATCATGCTTCAATTAATTCACTTAAAATATTGAACATGTACAATTTGTAAACAAAGCATGAATATTGATTGAAATGACTTATATATAATGAAAAATGTTTAGTGAATTCAAAAAGGTAAATCTTAAACCGCATGGCCAAGTATTGATTTTTTTTGTTTTGTTTAAACCAGATGGGCCCCACACATTCAACCGCCACGTCATCAGCATTTCAAGACAGCAAGGCTGCCTCACATGACCGTGGGACCCCCTTCCATGCATGCATTTCAACAGTATATTCATATTTCCATACATTCTTAACCATAATAATGTATATCTTGAAGCATGAAAATGCACAGTATGTTAATAAATGAATCATATCCATATACTTGACTCTAACTTCAGTAGTTCAAAAACATTTCCTGACTCATCAATTAAATGAATCAGGAGTTGAGAACTGATAATTGGAACTGATCTTATATCTTGAGAACCGCATGGCCATCATATCCATATCAATTAAATGAATTATATCCATATCCATATCCTTGACTTTATATCTTGTCAAAGTCAATTACTTGGAACTGATAATTAGGAACCGACTATGACTCGAAGTGGCATATGTAGTATATATATATTTATTAATCATCCCTTATCTCCAATATATCTCTTTATATATCCATCAAAAATTCAAAAAACCAAGAAAACCATACAGCAGGATGGATAACAGAACTATGATAACAGAACTAATTTTCAAAATTATCAATACCATATCTGGAGCCATGCAAATGCACACTTGGTTTATCAGAAATCTAAAACTAAATTTTGAAACAAAATACTTACGGTGCGGAACTTTTTTTTTTTTTTTTAAGATCTGAATTTTATAGTATCTGTCTTCCATAAAGAAACCCAAAAATATAAATTTTCTTAAACAAGAATACCATAAAAGGGAGATCAAAAGAAGGCCCTAAATTTCTTAAGTTTCTTTAAATAAGAAACCCTAATTTCTTCAATTATTCAGCAAAGATGGCTCTGATTCCAATTGTTGGAATTTTATAAACACTTAAGAACATGCATAAAACATTAATAACAATCGAAAACATGTTTCTATGAATCTAGATCTTAATCATGTTGCAAAAGTGTTTTAATATAAAATCCTAAATCATGAAACTGTAGATCTTTGCTAAATTAAAAGAAGAAGAACATTAAAAGCGGAAGCATTAACCTGAAACTATTGATGGAGATTGTGCAGTGGGTTTAGATCTTCCTATATAATACGCACTTCTATGAGAGGCCGTCTCTCTATTCTTCTGTTGATGGGATGACAGATGGAATAAGAAGATGCGTATATATAGGGGACCATAACCCTAATTGATAAATATTGATTTCCAATTTTGCCCATCACAAAATAAGAAATTTACTTTACGGTCTCTACACGTGTTATATCACACTTTAAATTATATGCTTTTAACCCATTACTTAATCTTGATTAGATCACTTTAATTTTGGGTTAGACTTTAGGATAGCAATCATACATTTAATCACATATGTGAGCCCACATAGATTATTTTCCAACAATCTCCCACTTGGGCCACATATGTTATTCCTTATAAATGTACATACTTTATGAGCTCAAAATTTTGCTATCATAATCAAAAGCATAGCCAAACAATCTCGTCCATTAATCATGCAAATATAGGATCAAAGCAATTTTCATTACATTTATCGTAACTAAATTCATCAATGGTCACATATATCAACATAATCAAATGACATAGATCAAGTGTGAATGTGTAGCATGGAAATTTCATGTAATGTGATCTATACACATGCCTATTTCCAACTGGTCCTCTTTAAAACTTAAGTGAGGTCAGAACCAAAACATGACAAAAGAGTGAGAAAACTGAATTCTTTATTTCTGATCAGAAAATAACCAAATGTATAAATGTCTCACACAAACATAATGCAAATAAAATACAAACTCCCACTAAATCATGATATCCTCAAAAATACAACACCCATATGAGCAGTATGCTCATAAAAGACCTTGGGTGGTAATCCCTTTGTGAGCAGATCCGCTATCATGGAGTTTGTCCCAATGTGCTCTATGGACATTTGTCCACTTTGCACTCTTTCTTTCACAACTAGGAACTTTATGTCAATATGTTTCGACTTTGTCGAACTCCTGTTGTTAAATATAGCTCCTCCAGTTAACAGGTAAATATAGCCTGATGTAGACCTTTTGCTATCTTGACACCCTAGCGAAATCAGAATCAGAATACCTTATGACCTCCAAATGATCTGATTTCCTATATGTGAGCATGTAGTCTTTTGTTCTCTGAAGATACCTCATGACCCTCTTGGATGCTATCCAATGGTCCATACCAGATTTTCTTAAATACCTGCCCAACATCCCAACAATGTACGCAATATCCGGACGCGTACATACTTGAGCATACATTAGACTCCCAATAGCTAATGCATAGGGGATCTTTTGTATTTCCTGAATTTCAAGGTTACTTTTAGGACACTGATTGAGACTAAATTTGTCTCCTTTAGCAATAGGGGTATCCCCTGATCTACAATCTTGCATGCCAAACCATTTGAGTACTTTATCGATGTATCCCTTTTGTGATAATCCAAGAGTACCTCGAGAACGATCTCGGTGTATCTGAATTCCTAATACAAAAGAGGTATCCCCAAGATTCTTCATCTCAAAATGCTTGGACAGAAACCTTTTAGTTTCATACAATAAATTTATATCATTAGTGGCAAGCAATATGTCATCGACATATAGAACTATGAATATATGCTTACTCCCACTGAACTTGTGATACACACAATCATCAACTACATTCATCTCAAAACCAAATGAGATAATTACTTGATGAAACTTGTGGTACTATTGACGAAAAGCTTGCTTGAGTCCATAGATGGATTTTGTCAATTTGCAAACCATATTCTTTGGATTTTCCGACACAAAATTTCCTGGTTGCACCATATAAATTGTCTCATCAATGTATCCATTGAGAAACGCCGTCTTGACATCCATCTGATGTAGCTCAAGATCAAGATGAGCAACAATTGCCATAATTGTCCTAAATGAGTCTTTCGATGAAACTGGAGAGAAAGTCTCTGTAAAATCGATGCCTTCTTTCTGAGTATAGCCTTTAGCTACAAGACATGCCTTATACCTATCCACATTACCATTGGCATCTCTCTTGGTCTTAAATATCCATTTACAACCAATTGGTTTTATACCTTCTGGTAATGGGACAAGTTCCCAAATTTTATTGTCTTGCATAGACTTATACTCCCCATTCATGGCATTCATCCACTTTTGAGAGTTACAACCTTTCATGGCATGATGAAATCTGATTGGATCATCTTCCATCATTCCATTGTCATCCTCATGTTCTTGGAGAAATGCAATATAATCATCCGGAATAGCATTCCTCCTTTCTCTCGTGGATCTCCTTAATGGCACTCGTTCTTGAGGTTGTTGAGTTTATTCTTCTGAAACAATTACCTCATCTTGAATGGGGGGTTGTTCAACATTGTCTTGTTGAGGTTCCAGATTCACTTCTTGATCAATAATAGGTGTGGGAACCTATATATTGTCAAAAGTGATAGTAGGAATTGAGTTTGTAATTGAATCCAATTCCTCCTCAAAAACAATGTTCCTGACTTTATTTCTCCCCCAAAACTCAACTTCCTCAAAAAATGTTGCAGTTCCTGTCTCAAAAATATTCCTAAGCATGGGATCATAAAACTTATAGCCCCCAGATCGTTCAAAATAACCAATAAAGTAGCTGCTTACTGTTTTGGAGTCCAAATTTTTTTTCAGGTGGCCTGTAAGGCCTTGCCTTAGCTGGACATCCCCAAACGTGAAAGTATTTTAGACTAGGCTTTCGACCTGTCAAAAGCTCATAAGATATTTTTGCAGCTGCTTTAGGTGGTACTTTATTGAGAATGTAAGTTGTTGTCTTTAATGCTTCTTCCCAGAGGAAATCAGGTCAGGTGGAATGAACTATCATACTACTTACCATATCCTTAAGAGTCTTTTTCTAATCCTTAAAATTTATCCCATTAAGCATGGAAACAAAATTGATGTTAGCAGTTATTGAGGCAGCAAACAAAATAAGCTCACATGAAAATCCATATAAAACAATAAATTCAAATAATGGTTAATCCCATCTCAAGATACCAAGCACAACGTTAATATCAAGTCTTTGGACAGTAACATTAACTGTAAGCGGTACTCTTGTTGTAGTAATCAAATATTGACAATAAATCCTGTCAAATAACAAGTCATTCTTTGGACTGACTTATTGTTCACATGGAATACCTTATAATTGTCACATATTTATTACCACAGATGTGTATGAAATTCGGCCAAATATCAACTTACCTTTGGGTCAGTTAATAAATGCATGAATTACAAACACACAATTATCTTGATATTTTAAATAAATTAATCTACACAAAAGAGGTCACTTTGGCGACATTTTGTTTCAATTAAACTATTCAAAATATTAGACATTCATAAGAAAATCCAAAACCAAAATTTGAATTTAGATTGTTTTCCAAAATATATTATCTTTTCCTTAATGACATAATTTTGCTTTATTTGTAGATGGATAATTTCAAGATAATATCTATGATAACAAAACCATAATTGAATCATATCTATCTACTGATTTGATAATATCAAATTAATTAAAACCATAACATCATAATCCTAACCAAAAAATTCCAGCACAACTATCCCACACAAATTTCTATCTTTTGCCCTTTACCTTAAATGTGTTAGCCGAATGAGTACTTTTAATCTTCAAGATTGGTCTCTTTAACACATCTAAAGGTTTCTGAAATGGTTTTCATTATGACCAAAAGACCAATGCGAATAGAACACTCTCATTTCTCAAAAGTTATTTTCTCATAAAGAGAACTTGAATCTGTAACAGAAATGAGTGTCTTAATCTATGCAAGGTCTAGATTTATGCACCTAGAAAATGTCGGCAGACACCGCAGCAATATTAACTTAATGAGAACAAATGACCATATAATTCACAAAAATCAATCAATATTCAAAACCAAATAATTGTACATCACATCTTAAGATATCAAGTGCAACATTAATATCAAGTCTTTGGACAGTAATATTAACTGCTAGTGATACTCTTGATGTAATGATCAAACATTGATAATAATGCATGTGCATTAACAAAACTCTCTTTGGATCGATTTATTATTCACAAGTGCAACCTTATAATTATCACATGTTTACCATCACAAGTGCAGATGTAATCCTGCCAAGTATAGACCTGCCTTTGGGTCGATCAATACTCGCATGGACATATACTTGCACAACATTTAATATTTTTCATGAATAATCTTTACAAGAGAGGACACTTTGGTGTCATCATGCTTCAATTAATTCACTTAAAATATTAAACATGTACAATTTGTAAACAAAGCATGAATATTGATTGAAATGACTTATATATAATGAAAAATGTTTAGTGAATTCAAAAAGGTAAATCTTAAACCGCATGGCCAAGTATTGATTTTTTTTTTTGTTTAAACCGGATGGGCCCCACACATTCAACCGCCACGTCATCAGCATTTCAAGACAGCAAGGCTGCCTCACATGACCGTGGGACCCCCTTCCATTCATGCATTTCAACATTATATTCATATTTCCATACATTCTTAACCATAATAATGTATATATTGAAGCATGAAAATGCACAGTATGTTAATAAATGAATCATATCCATATACTTGACTCTAACTTCAGTAGTTCAAAAACATTTCCTGACTCATCAATTAAATGAATCAGGAGTTGAGAACTGATAATTGGAACTGATCTTATATCTTGAGAACCGCATGGCCATCATATCCATATCAATTAAATGAATTATATCCATATCCATATCCTTGACTTTATATCTTGTCAAAGTCAATTACTTGGAACTGATAATTAGGAACCGACTATGACTCGAAGTGGCATATGTAGTATATATATATTTATTAATCATCCCTTATCTCCAATATATCTCTTTATATATCCATCAAAAATTCAAAAAACCAAGAAAACCATACAGCAGGATGGATAACAGAACTATGATAACAGAACTAATTTTCAAAATTATCAATACCATATCTGGAGCCATGCAAATGCACACTTGGTTTATCAGAAATCTAAAACTAAATTTTGAAACAAAATGCTTACGGTGCGGAACTTTTTTTTTTTTTTAAGATCTGAATTTTATAGTATCTGTCTTCCATAAAGAAACCCCAAAAATATAAATTTTCTTAAACAAGAATACCATAAAAGGGAGATCAAAAGAAAGCCCTAAATTTCTTAAGTTTCTTTAAACAAGAAACCCTAATTTCTTAAATTATTCAGCAAAGATGGCTCTGATACCAATTGTTGGAATTTTATAAACACTTAAGAACATGCATAAAACATTAATAACAATCGAAAACATGTTTCTATGAATCTAGATCTTAATCATGTTGCAAAAGTGTTTTAATATAAAATCCTAAATCATGAAACTGTAGATCTTTGCTAAATTAAAAGAAGAAGAACATTAAAAACGGAAGCACTAACCTGAAGCCATTGATGGAGATTGTGCAGTGGGTTTGGATCTTCCTATATAATACGCACTTCTATGAGAGGCCGTCTCTCTATTCTTTTGTTGATGGGATGACAGATGGAATAAGAAGATGCGTATATATAGGGGACCATAATCCTAATTGATAAATATTGATTTCCAATTTTGCCCATCACAAAATAAGAAATTTACTTTACGGTCTCTACACATGTTATATCACACTTTAAATTATATGCTTTTAACCCATTACTTAATCTTGATTAGATCACTTTAATTTTGGGTTAGACTTTAGGATAGCAATCATACATTTAATCACATATGTGAGCCCACATAGATTATTTTCCAACATATACTGCATACAGTATATATACTCTGATACATACATGTTGTATACATATACATACGTACTGATATATAACAATATAAAATGTTTTATTATAATAAATATATTTAATAATATACATATATATAATAATATATAATAATTATAACAATATATATGTAATAATAATATATTCAAATGATATATTAAATAATTTATTATAATAATAATAAATTATATAGTAATATATATAATAATATATAATAGTAATATATAATAATAATAATATATATTATAATAATAATAGATTATTATAATAGTATATATAAAATAGTATATGAAATAATAGTATACATAAAATAGTGTATATAAAATAATAATATAATATAATATATATATAATAATAATAATATAATATAATAATAGTATATATAATAATAATAATAATATATAATAGTAGTATATATAATAATAATATTATATAATAATAATATTATTTAATAATAGTATATATAAAATAGTATATATAAAATAATAATATATAAAATAATAATATAATATAATAATAGTATACATAATATTAATAATATATTATAATAATTGTGTATTATATAATAATATGAAATAATTTATTATGATAAAAATATTTAATAATATACATATATATATAATAACATAGAATAATTAAAATAATATATATGTAATAATAATCAATTATAATTATATATTAAACAATTTATTACTATAATAATAAATTATATAATAATATATATAATAATATATAATTGTAACGCCCCGAATCCCAAATACACTGAATTCGAGATGTTCTACAGGATCTTTCCGCTTCTTTTAGTACAATTTTACAAGGAAATTTAAACTTTTCACTTTACATCAGAGTTTACATCAATATTACATTTACATTGCACAGCGCAAGTAAAATTTACAACAATGAAACAAATATACAACAACATTGAGTAATCTTTAAGCATTTGTTCCTCTCTAATTTTTATCAAGCCATTTACCTGCATATAAGACTGTGGGTACGTCAGTTTATTCAACCGACGTTCATTATACACGGTCATCCCCTCTATGCCAGAAATAGTATAACATAATTTTCCATATTTAGCAAACACAAACTTGTTACATTTCAAACTAAAGAGACTACCCTATTGATGTCGTGTTGTGATTGTGCACTTAGTCCTTAACGCAATTGTTTATATTAGATGACACTAATGCACACTTGTTCGGATTCTATGCATCCCATACTACATAGGTCCGAGGGCAAGCCTCTTAATCGTTCTTCATCTTTGTAGGGTTCAATCCCTCGCCATGACTTAATCTACTACTGTAATTACGGTAGGTATCTTAAATGATCTACGAGTGCAAGCACGTGTATAGAAAATCTGGAGGGGAATCCCACGTCATGTCACGACTCATCGTGAAGAACCTGTGGCAATTCAGCCTCCTTCATGGCACACGATCCTCATGCAGTCACCAAACATCCCACAAGTGTCACCACCGGGACGGTACCCTGGAGCAGTACCGACGTCATGTCACGATGCATCGTGAAGAACCTGTGAAATACTCTCCGCCGCCACGGTACCCTGGAGCCGTATCCACGTCATGTCACGACTCATCGTGAAGAACCTGTGAAATACTCTCCGGCGCAAATCCGATGGCCCTCACTCGTGTTTTTCTTCTACTTTCATCATGTCTCCACTATGTACTAATCCTTAGTTTCTTATTAGATACATGAACAAAATCAAAGCTCTAGAGTGAGCCTCTCCCCTGAACCGGACTTATTCATTCGTTTCAACATGACCAACCTTGGTCTTTCTTTTCAATATTCATTCCATTTCTTTCCAAATGCCGGGGGAGACTTAGCTACTCTTTGTTTCAATTCCAATTCACAATTTTCAACATTGAGCGTTACTAGCTCATAAGTTTATTTTTCATAATCATAATAAATTTTCTTTTCCATGTTCATAGCTTTCACATTCATACATCTTTGACAAGTTCTAATAAATGATTCACTTTATGTAAATTCACGCAAAGACAAATCGAACTTACTGTCATAACCAATAATCAACATAAGATTCATAACCTTTATTATAAACAAATCATAGAATTTCTGATATACCCAAAAGTACTCTGAACAGTCGACTTGGAGCTCATCCAGTCGACTTGTTCAGTCAAATAAAGTTCTTCAATAATCGCTCGGAAGAGTCGACTGCTGCATATGGTCAGTCGGCTATTCCGCAGCGTTCAAAATCTCAATTATTATTATAGGGCAGTCGACTGTCGTTCAACCCAGTCGGCTGTTTTGCAGAGTGCAATTATGTAATTTCTCAAGTTTAATACAGTTGACTGTTACACACATTCGGTCGACTGAACAGGTTAAAATCTCAAATTAAGGAATCATTCCTTCATTCTATTTACACATCATAATTTGTCGCACTATTCTCCTACGAGAATAATTCACATTTCATAGTTATCACATTATTCTCAAAATGAGAAATGCTAACGAATATTCACGATTCATATTCTTCATACTATTCCCAATTAGGAATAAATCACGTCCATCACATAATATCACTTCAATTTTTACTATATTAATCTTCTACTTCTTCATTTCAAACTCTTTTGCAAGGTATAATTTTTCACAAAGTATACACATAGAACCATAGTTCTATCTATACATTTTATTCTCAAATCATAGTCTATTTCATGCAAATAATTCCCAAATTATTTTTATAAAGTCCCATAAATTTTTAGAAGAATAGAACATTCAAGTTATGAAAATTCATCATTACTAGTCGACTTATACGGTAATAAGTCGACTGTCCAGAGAAAAAAATACTCATGCTTTCAAGAAAATGAGTTAAGCAATAAGTTGACTTATAAAAGCATAAGTCGACTTAAATGAGGACATAAGTCGACTTATAAGGTCCTAAGTCGACTTACCAGAAATTTTTTTTTCGACATTTCTCAACGATTAATGCCACTAATCTCTTTATTAGCCAACTACACATTAATTCTCTGTTTTTAACCATTTACCCAACATACAACACATATTTTAAATTATTCATGCCCATATTAACACAAAAGATCTATTTAACACATGAAATGGTATAGTCAAGCTACTAACTTTGTGTGTAATTCTTGATGGTAAAAGAATGTATTTTTCTATCAATCAATCCATGATTCTAATCAATTCACATACAACTCAAATAATAGAACCACATGCCAATTTGTATGTCCACATTTCAATCATTCAAGAAGTCATTTTAATTTCCCAATTAAAGTGTGCTCTTCTTAGTCATTTTCATGCTTCAATTTTTCTAATTAAACTAGCATGCCATCTTACTTTAGAAATAGGGAAAATTTTACCCACCTTGTATGGAGAGAACAAACACAATAGCAACAAAGTCCTTTGCAAATGAGTGCACCTCCTCCTAGACGCGCGCACACAAGCTCCAAAAAGCACCACCGAAAGCTCCTACTTGAGTAGCCGGCCCTTCTCCTCCTTGGTAGAATGCAAGCACAATCCCACTCACAACTCATTCTTTTTAACTCACAAACTACTACTAGATAATGCTATTAGACTATAGATTTGGAAGAGAATATTAAGCACAAAATAACTAGCCATTGGGGGGGGGGGGGGGTATTTATACTAAAAATTAAATAGAATGGAGGGCTAGGATTAATTGGTTGGTTGTAGGATGGAGGGCCAAGATGAGAGTAGTAGTTGCAATAACTACCCACATCCAAATAACCACCACACCATGATCACCACTCAAATTTTGAGTTCCCTCCAAAAGTCCCCAACCGGCCATGAAGAAAAGTGCATATTGCACGTGTACGTGTAGTGCACGTGCATGCAACTAGGACAAAAAATGTACATTTAATTTTGTATAAAAATAAAATAGTCTTTTAAATTGTATTCTACATGACAAGTTGTATAAAAATATAGTTCATGGGCTTTAGTTTATGGGCCAAAATAGTTATTTTTAAAATAAAATAAATAAATTACATTTTGGGCTTTAAGAAAAAGGCTTTTTAGTCTAATAAAAATAAGGCTTTTGTGTAAAATAATTTGAAAACACATATTTAAATATTTATACACATCATAATAAAATAATTATAAGATTTAATTTAACCAAAATATTGCACGTGCACACTACGTGCAAAATAAAATAATTTTTCATTAATTGAAAAATCAGGGTATTACAACACTCCCTCCTTAGAATAGTTCCGTCCCCGGAACTACAGTCAAGAGCGAGAAAACAAACACTCACAACAAAAGAAAAATACAAAGGTACAATCAAGCAAAAAGCTCAGGATAGTCCTTCAACATCTTCTCCTCAGATTCCCAAGTAGCCAATATATATAATAATAATATAATAATAGTAATAGTATATATAAAATAGTATATATAAAATAATAATATATTATAATAATTTCATATTATATAATAATATAAAATAATTTATTATAATCAACATATTTAATTATATACATGTATATAATAACATATAATAATTATAACAATATATTATATATTAATATATAAAATAATATATAATAGTAATATATAATAATAATAATATATAGAATAATAATAATAAATATAAAAATAATATAATATAATAATAGTATATATAAAATAGTATATAAAATAATAATATATATAATAATAATTATATAATATAATAATAGTATATATAAAATAGTATACAAATAATAATAATATATATAATAATATTATATATAATAATAATATAATAATAATAATAGTATTTATAAAATAGTATATATAAAATAATAATATATTATAATAATTGTATATTATATAATAATTTAGAATAACTTATTATAATAAAAATGTTTAATTAAATACATATATATAATAAAATATAATAATTATAATAATATATCTGTAATAAAAATATATTATAATAATATATTAAATAATTTATTATAATAATAATAAATTATATAATAATATATATAACAATATTTAATAGTAATATATAATAATAATAATATATATTATAATAATAATAGAATATTAAAATAGTATATATAAATTAGTATATATGAAATAATAATAAAAATTATAATAATTGTATAAATATATATATAATAATAATAATAATAATAATAATAATAATAATAATAATAATAATAATAATAATAATAATAATAATAATAACAATAATAACAATAACAATAATAATAATGATAATAATAATAATAATATATAATAATAATAATAATAATAATAATAATAATAATAATAATATATATATATATATATATATATATATATATATATGTGTGTGTGTGTGTGTGTGTGTGTGTGTGTGTGTAACAAAAATATATTATAAATATATATATATATAATAATAATAATAATATATATAAATATATTTAGAGAGATGACGTGAAAAAACAAAAAATAGTTGAAGTGGAGTTTTGTGAAAACTATTTTCACAAAACAACCTAACTAAACGGGTTTTGGGGTTTTGGAAAACAAAAAAAAGAAAAAAAACAACAAACCAAACAGACCCTAAAATTGCCATTAAAACTTGATATTAATGAGCATTAATGACCCACTTTTTGAAAATATTGGCGCTCTGACCCACTTCCGAAAACCATTAGCGATCCGACCCAGTTTTGGACACGTCAGCATAAACCGTTATTGAAAATAATGTCATAGGTTATTTACGTGCCGTTATTTCCAATAACGGTATCTATATTTAAAAAAAGTATCATGTCGTTATTTGGAGTAACGGCATAGGTTATTTTGTTTTTCGACGGCTTGTAGTCACCATTTAGAGAAAAAATTGCAAGTGTGAAAACCTTATAACAGATGCCGTTATTTTGGAATAACGGCATCAATTATAAATTTTTTTTATAAAAAAGTAACTTATTATTCATCATCTATGACGAATAAGTTAATTAAAAAAAAAGAAAAAATTATAACTGATGCTGTTATTCCAAATAACGGCATCAGTTATAATTTTTTTTTTGTAAAAATTAACTTATTATTCATCATCTCTGTTTCCAAACAACGGCAAGAGTTCATTTATATATAACTGATGCCATTATCTCCAATAATGGCATCAGTCATTCAAATTTTTTCACACTTAGAATTTTATTTATAAAAATTTTAACGGCATTATTATTAAAAAAAATTTCACACTTAGAATTTTTTAAGTTAGAAGATTCACACTTGTAAGAGAAATATACTGATACCGTTATATTATTCAAAATAACGACATGGTAAAAAAATGTAAAATAGATGCCGTTATTTCCAATAACGGCACGTAAATAACCTATGCCGTTATTTCCAATAACGGTTCATGCTGACGAGTCGAAAACTGGATCGGATCGCTAATTTTTTCGGAAGTGGGTCAGAGCACCAAATATTTTCAAAAAGTGGGTCAGTACGGCAAAATTTTCGATATTAATGCCCTTTTTAATATATTCTTTGAGATCTTGATTTACAATTTTTTAATGAATAAAAATTGGTGGATTGATTTTGTTTATTTATACATATATCTTAATTAATTATATGCAAAGATAACGATAGCGATAGGAGCAAACAGGGTCGGACTCTAGTCGAGACCGGGGAGACGGCCACCTCGGGGACCCTAATTTTACACTTTTTTAAGGGCCCCAAAAAAAAATCCATATATATATATATATATATATATATATATATATATATATATATATATATATATATATATATATATATATATGCCCTTTTTTAATATTCTTTGAGATCATGATTTACAATTTTTCAATGAACAAAAATTGGTGGATTGATTTTGTTTATTTATACATATATCTTAATTAATTATATGCAAAGATAACGATAGCGATAGCAACAAACAGGGCCGGACTCTAGTCGAGACCGGGGAGACGGCTACCTCGGGGAGCCGAATTTTACACATTTTTAAGGGCCCCAAAAGAAATCATTATATATATATATATATATATATATATATATATATTACGTGTGATATTTTTTTTTGGGCTTTTCTTTTTTTTTTTAAATTAGTACTTGGGCAGACATATTTTAGTTGGGCTTGAATTTGTTTGGAGATTTCTTTTTTCAAATCCCTAAATCTCCATCTATTTCTTCTTGGATTTGTTTGGAGATTTCTTTTTTCAAATCCCTAAATCTCCATCTATATATATATATATATATATATATATCTCGGTTTTTACGAATTATAGTTAAAAAGTTTCAAAATAATGTTTTCCCATTTTTTTATAAAAAAAAAACAAAATCTGTATCTCCCCTTCATTTCAGGAGTTCGCCTCGGGCCTCTATAAACTCAGGGCCAGCCTGACAGTAAAGGAAGCTCCTTATGAAAGATATTATATCTTGCATTTGAATTAGTAACTCCTGGAGTTTACTCATGTTTTTTTTTTAAGTTTTTTTTAAGTTTTTTTTTCTTTTTTTTTGTGTATGCTTTGTTTTGGAGAGATACTCGTTGCTTATACATTCGAAGACTTTTGGATAATTTCGAAGTTGATGTGGATATTAATATATATTTTCTAAAAAGTTAATAAAAAAATATCTTAGCGATATTGCCTAGTTTTTCGTATTTTTTTATGTCATTTTTTGAAAATATTTGCAAAAAGATGACAGTTGCCAAACTATTTGTGCTCGTGGACTCGATAACTAAACTCGTTGTTCCCAATGGCGAGTTTAGTTGTTTCATGCTCACCATTGGGACACGGCGAGTTTAATGCTAATTTTTTGATAAACTCGTTGTTCCCAACGGTGAGTTAAGTTTTAAAAAATTCATATTAACTCGTTGTGTAACACCCTTGATTTGATTTATAAGATTGTGTGATTCTACGTGTTGTGCACATATGATTTCTTTTGTAAAATTTTTGGTATAAAATATTTTTACATAGTAATTGTTCTCTTTATTTTTCTAAAATTATTCTCTTTAAAAGCCTAATTTAAATCTAGGCCTAATTGTCCTTTTTAAGCCCACTATATTTATTAATTATTTAATTATTTTGAGCCCATGGTTAGTTTGGCCCATTAGTGAGCCCATTTACTTTAATTCTCTTTTGAAATGGTCTAACTTGTAGTGTAAACTCATTTCATGGACAATTAAATTTGTCACATGAACAGATTTGAAAAAGGGGGGCACTAGGTGGCACATGCATGCAATGGAGGTGTGCATTGCACACCATTTCCCCTTGGCCGGATTGTGATGGAGAGAGTGAGAGAGATGGGGGTTGGTTACTCTCATCATGGGTAGTTTACATAACTCCCTATTTTATCTAAGCTATTAATCTCTAACCATTGGATCTAATCCTAGCCCTCCATTCACCCTAAGAATTTGTATATATACCCCCCCCCCCCCCCCCCTCATTAACTCTCATTGCACCTAAAATAAAAGAATAGAAAGAGAGAGAAATTCAAGTAGTAAGACAAAAGATTGAAGAATTTTGTGAGTTGAAAAGATTGAGTGCTAGTGTGTTCTTCATCCAAGGAGTGGTGGCCGGTTTTTTCCAAGGAGGGAGGCTCAGTTTCTAGCAGTGCATCAAGGAGGAGGTGGCGTGTGGCTTGATCTAGGAGGAGAAGGCTTTGTTCATTTGTTGTCGAAGATTCTCTAGGAGTTCTTTGATTTTCTCTCCAAATAAGGTGGGTATTTTTCATGCTTCTAATCTAGTTACCATGCTAGGAATAAATTGCTACTAAGAGAAAACTAAGTAATTTGGACTTATGGTTGTTTTTTAGATGAAATGATAAATTAGAGAATGATTGATAAATGATAGCTAAATTGAGACTCAAAGTGTTAGAAATTATCATCTTACCATGCTATATGTTTATGAGTTATGCTTTATGAAGATTTTGTGCTTGTGAGACAAATAATTAATTAAATGCATCATGGATAATTGTTTGTTTGAATTAAAGTTATACTAATATAGAAAAATGAGAATTGGTATCCTAAAAATGTTGTAGGTTGACTAATGAGTAAAGGAACAAAGAAATTAGTTGTCTTGTGAAAAATCTAATTCTTGAATTATGTAGAAATATAGATCGTTTTCAATGTCGAAACTATGGACAAAGAACATAAAATAAGACCAAAAAATGTATTTTTATAAGGCAAATAATGGTTTTAAAATTACTGGTTTACTTTAATTTCATATAGATTAAAATCTGGAAAAGAGAAAAAAAAGAAACAAAATCGTTTTGAGAAGTGGTAAAATTAGAAATGAACAGAGAACTGAGTTATAAATGACCCAACTCAAATTGTGACAATCTGGACACTTAGACCATTCGGTCATAGGGTGTTTCAGTCGCTACAGTGCGGGGGTGGGTTGTCTATGGTTTCGGGTTCGATTCCGAGTAGGAACTTTACTTTTTTTTTTTTTGAAAAAAAAATCCCGAACGCCAAAATTAAAACACATGGGTTAAAACCCAGTACTTGATGCCTCTGTGGCTTGGCGCAGTGGTCTTGGGCATTGTCCTTTGGGCCGCTGGTTGCGAGTTCGAATCCGGGTGTGGGCTTTGTTTTATAAAGTGGCTATTTTTTTGAGGAAAATATTAATACTTGGAGTTATTTAAATTGGAAAAAAATATAGGAAAATTCCTATAATTATTTAGACTTTATGAAATAAATTTTTGTATAACTTGTGATGAAATGTAATTGAAAATTTGGGACTATTTTTCTAGAAAGGACTTGTTTAATTTTGAGAACGAAAATAAATGAGTTGTTTGAAGAAATTCGAAATGAGACTTAGAAATGAGAAATTGTGACTTGTGAAATAAATGTATGGATTTGTGAAATTAGTATGGGTTTAAAGTAAGATTATGAGAATTACGTGGGAAAGCACAAATTCTTGAATGTGACTAGTTGGGAAATTTAAATTCATTTGGTTATGCATGATAGTGTATATGAAATTAAAAGTGAATGTTCGATAAGTTATGAAAGATATTACGAATACGAATACATGAATACTATGAACATGAAATGAGAATTTTGTTAATCATGAAAGAACTTATGAGTATGAAGAACTCAATGTTGTGATTATGAGTTGAAATTAAGAACTAGGGAGTAGCTAAGCCTCATACCAGCAATAAAAGAAATGTTGATATGATATTTGAGGTGAAAGACCAGGTTTGGATCAAATGCGTTGATTGATGGTTAAGACCAGTATAGAGAAAAGAGTTAATCCTAGAAATTGATTTTGTTCATGATTCATACAATTAAGAACCAAACAATAAAGAAAACACGATGAAAGTAAGAGAAAAACACAAGTATGAAGGCCTCGAGCCTATGGTGTGAGAGTGATTCATAGGTTGCCTACTTGATGAGTCAAGTCTTGGCGTGGACACTACTCCGGAATTATCGGGATCGTGGCGACGGTTGTGGGATATTTGATTGACTACATGTGGTGCCATGGTCTATGACGGAGGCTGAATTGACCATAGGCTCTGCATGATGCGTTATGTCACGACATGGAACTCCCCTCCAGGCTGTCTGGATATGGGCTCGTAACTCATAGGACATCTAGGATACTTACCATAGTTACAGTAGTAGATTAAGTCATGGCGAGGGATCGACCCCTACAAATTGAAGAACGATTAAGGGCTTGCCCTCAGACCTATGTAGTATGGGATGCATAGAATCCAAACAAGTGCGCATTAGTGTCATCTAATAATAGTAATAATAAATTGCATTAAGGACTAGGCGCACAGTCACGACACAACATCAATAGGATAGTCCCCTTAGCTTTGTTTGTGAACAAGTTTGTGGTTTGTTAAGCATTGAGAATCGTTATACAGTTTCGGTATAAAGAGGATGGCCGTGTATAATATCTCGTCAGTTGAATGAACTGACGTCCCACAGTCTTTATGCAGGGTAAAGGAATTGACAAAGAGTAAAGTATGCAAGCAGCATAAAGAATGTTTCAAGTCTTGTACATTTATTTATGTAAATGCTGTAAATTGCTTCCGCTATTTAAAGTGTAAATATAAATGTAACTCTGATGTAAAGTAAAGTTTTAATTTCCTTGTAAAATTGTAAAATTGTACGAAGAGAAGTGTAAAGATCTTGTGGAACTTCGAATTCAGTTGGATTTGGAATTCGGGGTGTTACACGTTGTTCCTAACAGCCATGGTTTTGTATTAAACTCGCTATTGGAAACAGCTAGAATGTAGGAAATTTCGCAGAGAGTGAAACACTCTTGGACTTGGTCAATTTTAGGGAAAAAAACTCCATAGTTCTAATTTTATTAGATACTCGGTGTTTCTAACAGCTAGTTTAGTTAAAAAAATTCAATCGCCGTTCCCAATAGCGATGATCTTATAGCTACACACGCTGTTGGGAACAGCGACTATGAAGTTTTTCCCAATTCCCGGAGAGCGAAAACTCTCTGTTGGACTTGGTAAAATTTCTAAATGAACTTCATAGAATAGATCGTTATTCTCAACAGCGATGACAAATATACCAAACTCGCTGTTGGGAATAGCGAGTTTACTGGGTCCCCACTTGCCTTACCCGACTCAATTCAACTTTTCTCTCATTTCTCACTCTCTCAATCTCTCTACCCATTCTCCACATAAACCCAAAACCCTAGCTTCCTTCTTCCTGCCATTCATAGAGGTGTGGTGAATGTTTTCATAGATTCCGAAGCACGTTCATTCTTCACTCCTTCTCAGAATCAAGAATATTATCTCCATAAAGGTATTGTTTCTATTGTTCAAAACTTGTTTATATTCTTTGAAATTGTAAAATCTGAAACATAATTTATGTTTTTATTGCTTCAAATTGAACAGTTAGCTTTGAGATTTATCATATTAGTTATTTATAGTTAAAAATTATGTGTTAACTATGTTAGTTGTGGTGACATTTTGGATGCCCACTTAGTGTTCTACAAAATGTCCAATTGAGTGTGGATTGATGATTTTCATAAAATTTATTTATTTATTTATGCGTAGGTATGAAATAAAAAATTCATGTTTGGTGTTATTACGGGGAAGAAAGTTATCGTGACCCGAAAGTGGGATACAGTTATAGAGGTTCTGAACCAGAAGTAATTTGGGTTGATCGTAACATTAGAAAACATGAACTAGTGAATAAGATATATGAAATTATTAGCTGGGATCAAGTTGAATGGATGATTAAAATCCAATGTTGGCACTCTGCATCAAAAGGTGAAGGGCAATATTTCATGCCCGTTCCCATAATCGATGATGATGCTCTTGCTGTAGTGATTGGATGGTCGCTACATCAAAACTCTAATTGGATAGTTGTTGAGCTGTACCTTGAGAAAATTTCGATGTCAATTCGTCAGTGTAATATTCTTCGTACTCCAAGCACATCAGGTAAAGTCTCGACTCAAGAATCGAGGAACATCGCCATTGGGTTGACGAATACCCATGAAGATTTGAGGAATATAGAAGATACATTCTCAATCCCAACTGTACCAAATAACACAGAAGACGAGTTGTCTGGTCCTTCTCAATTCATACGCGATTTGGTGAACAATGAAAACATGGGTAATGAATTCAATCGTGCATATATGAACAACGATTTATTAGATATCGATGAGGAAGAAGAATGTGATGAAGATGAGACGGGTGAAGAACATGAAGAAGATGAAGAAGCTAATGTAGCGCCCCGAATTTCTAATATAATATCTTAGAAAATACGTGACACAATTCCCAGCATCAACTTCAATGTAATATTAAACACAACCAAACACCAGTAAAATTTTTTCAACTTTCATTACAATAATCGTTTACATCGCACAGTGGAATACAATACATCTTAAATCACAATTCTCTTTTCTTTACAACAATTTACAATTACATAAGTCACTATATAAATGGAACTCAAGCATCCAAATCCGAGCCTTAAGAAATCACCTGTAAAATATGAGGCTACAGATAATCCTAACTCCCAAAACTAAAGGGGTCAGCCATAAAGGTGTGAGTGACATAAAAATAAACAACATAAGTAAAGCATGGATTTATCAACAACAGAAAATAAACAGGAGTAAATGAAAATAGGAAGTCATGAAATGCGAAAACATAACAAGTGAAGCTAGACTAAGTGTCAAGTGTAGAAAACAGGAAAACACATGCATGAAACCAAGTCAAGAAAACACAATTCTATACGTTGACTCTCTAATGCGTACTTGTCGGAGTCTATGCATCCCACTCTACATAGGTCTGGTTGTTGTGCAATCTAGATGATCTAAATAAATAGATAAACTAGACACAAATTAAGACCTCGCAAGTGTACGAATCATTTATAGAAGCGTAGTGAAAAGCAAGGGTCAATTCCACAGAGATTGTAGAAATTAACTTACTAATCAATAAAACAAAAATGAAGATCATAAAGTGTTGTTCTAAAAGAAATGACAAGATTATAACTAGATCAAGTAGTTCTGAATCACAAATATCTATTAAGTAGTTGGGCTTTGATTTCCACCTATAGTCAATAATACTAAGTCACCTTCTATACGACTCTAATTACTCATGTTTGTTCCTTTAAGGGCATGGTATCTACTCCTTAAAGTTAATGTTTCCCTAGGCCAAGAATTAGGCATGGTATCTACTCTAATTCGTTTCTTTCCTTAAGTATTTAGCATGGTATCTACTAAGTTGCACTTAAAGGAAGCATAGGAACAATGGAAACGAACAAACACTCAAAGTTCTAGAAATTGGTATCAGATCAAGATCCTTCAAGTTGATTAAACCAAGAACCCCTAAAGATTCCTGTGATACAAGTTATGAGCACGAGATACGGGTCGTCTCTATGCTCATATAACATATTCAGTTTTATAACACGCAAACTTGATAATCTCAGGTTCTGCATGGCAGTCGACTTACTGTCACTCTCAGTCGACTGCTCTAAGAACTTCTGAACAAGTTTAATTCATATTATAAATCTATACCAATACAACCAGGTTTAATCAATAAGTAATAGAGTAGCGTTGAGAAGAATATAAGCATTACATGACTACGGTTTCGATCTACCCAACTATGAAATTAGTTCCACATAATAAGACTTTTATTGACTAACAGTTTCGAATACATGATTAAAATAAAAACTAGAAAGAGAAGAAATAACACTGGTGATGTTCAGCCCAAGAAGTCGACTTGCTGTCACTAAGTCGACTGGATCGTTCCCTTCAGTGCACTTGATCTCCTTCCTTCTTCGATGCTGGTAGAATAATGCTCGTTGGTTGATGATTGATGATTCAGAGATTCAGTGATACTCTCAACTCCTTATTCCAGCCTTTTTATAATTTCTTTTGCCCATATCTGCAGATTTCAATTCTATCTCTTTACACATCGGATATAGATCTAAGTCGATCTTCTCACTTGCCAATCCTGGTTCTCTATCTTGATTAATGAAGAGTTGTTATTCGCAGACAACATGGGTTTGGATAACTTAATCTTGCTTCGAATTTGGATGAGGATGAATCTTCAACTGTTCTTATCTTCTAACTCTGCTGAATACCTGTCGACTGGTTTTGTAATCAGTCGACTGTGCCGAGACATCTGTAGATTCATAATTCATCAGTCAAGTCGACTGTCTTTGGAGTAAGTCGACTGTACTGAGTAGCTTCGGAAACTCAACCTCTCTGTCCAGTCGCCTGTTTGAAGAACCAGTCGACTTATGCTCTGCAGTTTCTGTGTATCATCCTCAAAATCCTGAATCTGCTTCGTTTAGCTGTTTTTAGGCTGTTTCCTATGGAAAAGAGAAAAGAAGAGTAAAATACCACATATAGAGCATTTAAATGTCCAATTGTCTTAAGATCATTGCTCCTAAATGTGAATATTATTGGGTTCATCAAATACCCCCAAACTTAGCTTTTGCTTGTCCTCAAGCAAAATAAAACTACAAGCATCGCTTGACATCTTGACCCTTCCAACATTTACCTCAGAGAACTTGGTACTATTAGTGTCAAGGTTAGAACAAGCATTAAGATAGGTCTAAACAAGTTTTAATTCAAATGTTAATCACTTATTCATACGAATACTCAACTTGAATATCAAATAGTAGTGTGGCCAATGCCTAAGCAACATAATCATGATTAAGGTTAGCAAGCTCAACCTATATTTCAACTCCAAATTCTCACCATGGCATACACTCACAAAAAAATATAGCTCTCCTTGACATGGGACATTCAAGTTAGATCTCGTGACAATTTATCATTACTTGGATGAAACCATATGCTTGATCTTGCTACTACATCTTCACACCATTGATTTGCATGTTACTTGGATCAAAAGGTCTTATATAGGTTGTAATGGGGCCATGGGTGAGGGTTTAAACAATTGAAGGGAAAAGGAATACAAAATTCTAAAGGATTAGTAGAGCAACTTGCCTTGTTCTAAGAGAGATTTTTTTTTTTTTTTTTTTTTTTTTTTTTTTTTAGAAAATTTTTAAGGCCATATATCACAGGCCTATACTTTATTTCTACCAACACATTTTCCCCATCCACAACTCAGCAATTAACAACTTTTCATTTTTTTCTTATGACAAATCCTCCAACTTTATATTTTCATCCCCTTCATCTTGACATACCACATCTCTTTTTCAATTCTTGCTCTACTAACTCAATAGATATAAGTAAGGTAACCTATTCATCTAGGCTTGGTTAAAGATGATGTGTCTTACAAAAAGAAAGCTTTTATAGGCTTCAAAGGAGTAACTAGTGGATAATTGATGTTGGGTAGGCTATTTGTCTTTGGTGATAGAATCTTAGGTGCCTTAATCATTTCCAAGTTTTTATGCAAAAACCAAAAATAAGTTTCGAAAAGTAGCAAAAACAAGTTCTAGATCATCCCAAGAATGCAGTCAACTGAGATCTTCAAGTGTATGACTCTCTCAAAAGAAATAAATAAGGCTCAAAAACTCACAATTTGTGTATTTAAGTTTACTCACAGTTGAACTTGCTATTCTCTTTCACAATTCGTTAAATTGACATAGCCAAATGAATGAAAGTTTCAAGTATGATCCATATGATAAGTTATTAACATTTTTAAAGATAAAGACCACACTTAATACTTGTTCTCCACTCTCTACCTATAGTAACTGAGTTCATTTCTCATCATTGTTGTTAGAATCGACTCAACATCAAGAGACTCCAAATGTGAATAACTACCCCCAAACTTAGATGGAACATTGTCCTCAATGTCTGAAACAACTTAAGATAGGCATGTGTCACCATCTAATTTTGAAGGAAAGAAACTGAAAATAAAAGATGAATAAAGAAATAAAAAGAAATAAAGAGAAAATGTAAGTACTCCCATGAAAATTGGGTTGCCTCTCAATAAGCGCTGTGTTTCTTGTCTTCAGCTAGACTTGATGAGTTCATGCAATGTATTGGATGGTTTGAAGATTCACATCTTTCTCTTGCGGCTTAAAACTCATCTCAATATAAGGTTTCGCCCTATGCCCGTTCACCCTGAATGTTTGATTTTTCTCTTTGCTATGAACCTCTAATGCTCCATGTGGAAAGACTTTTTTAACAATGTACGGGCCATACCATCGTGACATAAGCTTGCCTAGAAAGAGTCTTGATCTCGAGTTGTATATCAATACCTTCTGTCCTTCATAAAACTCCTTCCTTGCTAGCTGTTTATCATGGTATATCTTGGTCCTCTCTTTGTACAACTTTGCATTTTCATATGCGTCGTGCCTCAATTCTTCAAGCTCGTTCAGTTGCAATCTTCTTTTGTCACCTGCTTGTTTCATATCAAAATTGAACTTTTTAATGGCCCAATAAGCTTTGTGTTCCAACTCCACTGGAAGATGACAGGCTTTTCCAAAAACCAGACGGTATGGTGACATGCCAATGGGTGTCTTGTATGCGGTTCTGTAAGCCCATAATGCATCATTCAAGCGTAGCGACCAATCCCTTCTACTTGTATTTACTGTCTTTTCTAGAATGCTCTTGATCTCTCTGTTGCTAATCTCCACTTGCCCACTGGTTTGAGGATGATATGGAGTACCCACTCTATGTGTAATCCCATATTTCTTCATCAAAGAAGCAAATGGAAAATTATTGAAGTGGCTACCTCCATCACTAATTATTGCTCGTGCTGTACCGAACCTGGTGAAGATGTTTTCCTGTAAAAACTTGACAACGACTCTGTGATCATTAGTTTTTGAGGGGACAGCCTCGACCCATTTAGACACATAATCCACACCCACAAGAATATATAAATAACCAAATGAGTTAGGAAAAGGACCCATGAAGTCGATTCCCCAAACATCAAAAAGCTCTATTACTTGGATGTTTTGCAGTGGCATTTGATTTCTAGAAGAGATGTTGCCTGTCCTTTGGCATTTATCACAAGTCCTGCAAAAAGAAAAAGCATCTTTGAATACATTAGGCCAATAAAAACCAGATTGTAATACCTTAAGTGCTGTTCTTTTTGGTCCAAAGTGTCCTCCACATGCATATTGGTGGCAATGTTGTAGAATACTCATTTGCTCTTCTTCTACCACACATCTTCTTATAATTTGATCAGGGCAGAATTTGAATAAGTAAGGATCATCCCAATAATAGTGCTTGCACATGGCCACCAGTCTCTTTCTTTCTTGACTTGTCATACCTGGAGGAAAAATATGAGCAGTGAGATAATTTACAATATCTGCAAACCATGGAAGTTGTATATTTATTTTAAATAAATGTTCATCTGGGAAGTTTTCATTCAATGGGGGCACAATTCTCTCTTCATCATGCAGTAATCTGGACAAGTGATCTGCAACAACATTGTCACTTCCCTTCTTGTCTCTAATCTCAAGATCGAATTCTTGATGCAACAGCACCCATCTGATCAACCTAGGCTTAGTATCCTTTTTTGCAAATAAATATCTCAAAGCAGCATGGTCAGTGAAAACAATGACATTAGATCCAATCAAATATGATCTAAACTTCTCTACAACAAAAATGACAGCTAACATTTCTTTTTCAGTAGTGGAATAATTAATCTGTGCATCATTTAAAGTTCAAGAAGCATAGTAAATAGCATGGGGTATCTTATTTATTTTCTGACCTAAAACAGCTCCCAAAGCATAATCACTTGCATCACACATAAGCTCGAAAGGATGGTTCCAATCTGGTGTCATGATGATGGGTGCAGAAATGAGAAGATTTTTCAATGTAACGAACGCATTTGTGCACTCTTCTGTCTATGCAAACTTAACATCCTTAGCTAACAATCCACAAAGGGGTCTGGAGATTTTGGAAAAATCTTTTATAAATCTTCTATAAAACCCTGCATGTCCAAGAAAACTCCTTACACCCTTGACTGTAGTGGGAGGGGCTAGTTTTGATATGATGTCAAATTTTGCCTTATCTACCTCTATGCCCCTTTTTGACACCACATGTCCTAAGACAATACCTTGTTGTACCATAAAATGGCACTTTTCCCAATTTAGTACTAAATTGCATTCTTCACATCTTTTAAGCACAAGCTGCAAATGGTTAAGGTATTCATCAAAACAAGACCCAAAAATACTGAAATCATCCATAAATACCTCGATGAACCTTTCCACCATGTCTGAAAATATACTCATCATGCATCTCTGAAATGTAGCTGGTGCGTTGCACAATCCAAAGGGCATCCTCCTGTATGCAAAAGTACCAAAGGGGCATGTAAAAGTGGTCTTTTCTTGATCTTCTGGGGCAATAGCAATTTGATTATAGCCACTATAACCATCTAAAAAACAATAATGACTATATCCTGCTAATCTTTCTAACATTTGATCAATAAAAGGAAGAGGGAAGTGATCTTTCCTGGTTTCGTTATTCAGCTTCCTGTAGTCAATGCATACCCTCCATCCTGTGGTCATCCTCGTAGGGATAAGCTCATTCTCTTCATTCTTCACCACTGTGATTCCACTTTTCTTAGGCACTACATGTATAGGACTTACCCATTTGCTATTTGAGATAGGGTAGATGATGCCAACATCTAGTAGCTTCAAGATCTCTGTTCTTACCACTTCCTTCATGTGTGGATTAAGCCTTCTCTGTGCTTCCCTGCTAGGTTTTGTATTGTCTTCAAGAAGTATTTTATGCATGCATTTGGATGGACTTATTCCCTTGATGTCTGCAATGGTCCATCCTATTGTACCCTTGTGTTCCCGCAGTACCCTCAGCAGCTTCTCTTCTTCCTGTGCGCTTAAGTTTGCAGTGACTATCATAGGTAACGTCTGATTTTCACCCAAATATGCATACTTCAAGTGTTCAGGCTGCGGCTTAAGCTCCACATCTGGTGTCCTGGTAACAGAAGAAACAAAAGTGTTATCAGACACAAGATTTTCAAATGCAGGTTCAAGCTTACCTGAATATGATTTTGGAGTTTCTAGGTAATGCACTGTCTCTGCAATCCTCCATTCATCATATTCCTGTTCAACATGAGACAATGTTAGAGATTGTGTAATTGTGGCTTGTAGTGGTTCAACGCTATGTACCTGAAATGTTTGATCGACATTCTCCTGTACCACATCAATATTATAACATTCATGATCATCATGTGGTATTTTAGTGCATCAAACATTTTAAATTCAACATTTTCTCCATTTATTTTCATACTTATAGTACCCTTTTTAATACAAATTTTTATATCAGCCGTACTCATAAAGGGCCTACCTAAAATGATCGGTAAAGAAGATGGCATTGAAGAGTCCTCCATATCCAACACAACAAAATCTGCAGGCAAAATGAAATCATTTATCTGAACTAGGACATCTTCCAAAATACCTCTAGGTCTCCTGATGCTGCGATCAGCCAACTGCAAAGTGATGGATGTTGGTTTGAGTTCTCCCAATCCTAGATTTTCATAAACAGAGTATGGAAGAAGATTGATGCTTACCCCCAAGTCTAGCAGTGCCTTTTCAAAGAAGTGCTCACCAACCCTGCAAGGAATGGTAAAACTTCCTGGGTCCTTCAATTTAGGAGGTAATTTCCTTAACAATACGGTGCTCACTTCCTCTGTCAAAGCCACATCCTCCCTAACCTGAAATGTTCTCTTGTGAGTACAGCATTCTTTCAAAAATTTTGCATAAGAAGGAATTTGTTTAATAGCATCAAGTAGGGGAATGTTAATTTCTACCTTTCTGAGAGTTTCAAAGATATCAAGTAAATGTTGTTCTTTCTTTTGCTTGACTAACCTTTGAGGGAATGGTGGCAATACTGTCCTTTCTTTTTCACTTACCTAGTTGGAACTCAAAGATTTTGGTGGTTGTGTGTTTGATTCGTCTGCGTGTGTTCCAACCTTGCTGTCAATTACCTTACCACTTCTTAGTGTTGTCACAGATTTGAGCTGTTCTTGTCCTCTAGGGTTTGGTATTGTTTGTGATGGAAGTTCCCTGCCTTTCTTTCACTTAACTCTTTAGCAATTTGACCAATTTGTGTCTCCAATTTTTGAATGGCCTGCCCTTGTTGGTTGCTTGTTTGCTGTTGCTGTTGGAGTAATTGAAGAACGGTGGATTCAAAATCCAACTTCTTCTGTTCTTGAATTGGCCGATCAAACCCACTTCCCATCTGGAAGTTCCGTGCATGTCCTTGCGAAGATTGAGTGCCTTGATTGTTTTGATTATTGCTCCATGAGAAATTTGGATGGTTCCTCCACCCTGGGTTGTATGTGTTCGAGAAGGGGTTGTTCTTTGGTGAAAACACTCCTTGTCCTACATAGTTTGCATGCTCCTGATCTGTGAAAGAAGACATGGGACACGTATCAATCGTATGATCAAAATGAGAACAAATTGCACAAATTTCTTTTGTTTGGTTTTTTACACCACCCATCGTCGATATTTAATTAACAAGCATATCAATTTTTTTGTTCATGTTTACCATTTCAAATTGTAAGTTATTACTACTAGAAATTTCGTAAACTCCCTATTTTTTCGAAAGGCCTCTTCCCCTTATTGAGAATTGCTGTGAGTTTTCGCTGAGTTCTTCAAATAGTTCGATGGCCTCCTCACCACTTTTCCTCATCAAGATTCCGTTGCAAGCTAAATCCATAATTGCCTTGTTAGTATCATTTAAACCCTCATAAAATGCTTGTACCTGATCATCCTTAGGCATGTTGTGCGTAGGACACTTGAGATGCTTGTTCTTGAAGCCCTTCCATGCCTCGAAGAATAAATCTCCATCTTTTTGTTGGAAGAGTTGAATCTCCCTTTTTAGTTGTTTGGTTTTCTGGGCTGGAAAGAATTCTTTCAAGAACTTTGTTGCCAATTGCTCTCATGATTGAATTGATCCTGGTTCCAAAGAATTATACCACAATTTAGCATTAAGTTTTAAAGAAAATGGAAACAAGATTAACTTGATTTGTTCAGGGGTAAGCCCTTGGACGCTTTGTGTTCTGTAAAGATCAAAGAAATCTTGCAGATGGAGGTGAGGCTCTTCGTCTGGTTTGCCACTAAAGTGGGGAACCATGCTAAATAATTGAGGAGATAGATGCATATTCCCTGTGACATTAGGTTGATAAGCAATGCAGGAAGGTTGCTCAATATTCTTAGGCGTGAATTTTTCCTGCATTAGTACTTGATTTGGTACTTCCTCACCCATTGTTGCTTGTGAATAGGGTCTCTGTGCAGTCGACCTGTTCCTTGCAACAGTCTACTGGTTTGTTGCAGACAGCCGACCTAGTCTGTGCAGAGTGCGTTCTGTTTCTTCGTCAATAGGTAGTAGCTCTGGATGAAGTGATCGTCTCCCGTGCATTCACCAAAGTCATGTAACCTAAAAGAAAAATATTTATTAATAAAAGAAAAGAAAATGAAAAAGATTTTACTGATTTGTAAGTTAAAATACTAAACAATCTCCGGCAACGGCGCCAAAAACTTGTTGTGCAATCTAGATGATCTAAATAAATAGATAAACTAGACACAAATTAAGACCTCGCAAGTGTACGAATCATTTATAGAAGCGTAGTGAAAAGCAAGGGTCAATTCCACAGAGATTGTAGAAATTAACTTACTAATCAATAAAACAAAAATGAAGATCATAAAGTGTTGTTCTAAAAGAAATGACAAGATTATAACTAGATCAAGTAGTTCTGAATCACAAATATCTATTAAGTAGTTGGGCTTTGATTTCCACCTATAGTCAATAATACTAAGTCACCTTCTATACGACTCTAATTACTCATGTTTGTTCCTTTAAGGGCATGGTATCTACTCCTTAAAGTTAATGTTTCCCTAGGCCAAGAATTAGGCATGGTATCTACTCTAATTCGTTTCTTTCCTTAAGTATTTAGCATGGTATCTACTAAGTTGCACTTAAAGGAAGCATAGGAACAATGGAAACGAACAAACACTCAAAGTTCTAGAAATTGGTATCAGATCAAGATCCTTCAAGTTGATTAAACCAAGAACCCCTAAAGATTCCTGTGATACAAGTTATGAGCACGAGATACGGGTCATCTCTATGCTCATATAACATATTCAGTTTTATAACACGCAAACTTGATAATATCAGGTTCTGCATGGCAGTCGACTTGCTGTCACTCTCAGTCGACTGCTCTAAGAACTTCTGAACAAGTTTAATTCATATTATAAATCTATACCAATACAATCAGGTTTAATCAATAAGTAATAGAGTAGCGTTGAGAAGAATATAAGCATTACATGACTACGGTTTCGATCTACCCAACTATAAAATTAGTTCCACATAATAAGACTTTTATTGACTAACAGTTTCGAATACATGATTAAAATAAAAACTAGAAAGAGAAGAAATAACACTGGTGATGTTCAGCCCAAGAAGTCGACTTGCTGTCACTAAGTCGACTGGATCGTTCCCTTCAGTGCACTTGATCTCCTTCCTTCTTCGATGCTGGTAGAATAATGCTCGTTGGTTGATGATTGATGATTCAGAGATTCAGTGATACTCTCAACTCCTTATTCCAGCCTTTTTATAATTTCTTTTGCCCACATCTGCAGATTTCAATTCTATCTCTTTACACATCGAATATAGATCTAAGTCGATCTTCTCACTTGCCAATCCTGGTTCTCTATCTTGATTAATGAAGAGTTGTTATTCCCAGACAACATGGGTTTGGATAACTTAATCTTGCTTCGGATTTGGATGAGGATGAATCTTCAATTGTTCTTATCTTCTAACTCTGCTGAATACCTGTCGACTGGTTTTGTAATCAGTCGACTATGCCGAGACATCTGTAGATTCATAATTCATCAGTCAAGTCGACTGTCTTTGGAGTAAGTCGACTGTACTGAGTAGCTTCGGAAACTCAACCTCTCTGTCCAGTCGCCTGTTTGAAGAACCAGTCGACTTATGCTCTGCAGTTTCTGTGTATCATCCTCAAAATCCTGAATCTGCTTCGTTTAGCTGTTTTTAGGCTGTTTCCTATGGAAAAGAGAAAAGAAGAGTAAAATACCACATATAGAGCATTTAAATGTCCAATTGCATTAAGATTATTGCTCCTAAATGTGAACATTATTGGGTTCATCACCGGTGCAAGCCCTTAACGTCTCCACATTATAGGGTTCAATCCCTGATATGAAACTAATCCTAACACGATGACTAATACGAGATAAAGATAAACTGTGAGTATTAGCCCATGCCCCGATAATTCCGGAGGTCAAACTCTATCCACAGATAATTCCGGAGACTATTTCACTCACACCTAGGAATCTTCGAGAATACCCCACACCGCAAGCAATGGCACCTCATCACACGAATATCACATGTGCGTCGCCTCGACTCTGAAAATTCCGGAGATCAATCCCACACCACAGGTAATTTCGGAGACTATTTCACTCATACCTGGATAATTCTGGGGATTATCTCACACCGCAAGCCATTCTGAGGTCCATAACCCATGTTCTCGTTCATCATATCACCACTAGTGCGTGTCTTTATCATTTAGGTTATTTAATTACTTAACAAATCTCCTAGAGTTGGTGTACCCTACCGGACTTAACTCAACAACTGATCAACTAAATGCCTCAACAGGCCCAAACATAAACAACTCAACTGCCGGTATACTAGGGTCACACACACCCTCTAGAGACTCAAACTCAAATATCCAACCGAACTTCCAACATAAATTGCTTAACTTAACATCTTGAAAACATACGTTCAATAGAAGATAAGGTATAAAATAATAAGTTATAGATTAAAGCATTTTGAGAATAAATCATTTGGAAGAACATTCAAAAATATAAAGGTACATCAGTATCAGTCGACTAATAACAAGAGTAAGCCGACTGTCCAGAAAGAGAATTTTATGGTCTTAAGAAAATAAGCTCAGTGTTATAAGTCGACTTATAAAAGTCATAGGTCGACTTACTAGAGAAAAATTCCAGTAATCTTTAAGAAAATATTCTAAGTGTTATAAGTCGACTTATAAAAGTCATAGGTCGACTTACCAGAGAGAAATTTCAATACAACTAAAGAACATAGAAGCCGGATCGTATCAGTCGACTGAAAGGTCATGCCAGTAGACTGTCGGCCAACAGACTGTATAATTTTGGTTGTGCACAATTCAACCGATACGTAGTTTTACTTCATGAAAATGATTTCTACGAAAAACATGTTTCTTATATGTTCAAATATAACTGGTAGGACATATAATAGTCCACAAAACTAGATCAACTACTTAATCATAAAAAATGGAGATTTTGTTGATTTCTTTCAATTAAAACATGAATTTGTGCATATAATCAAAATTTAGTTTTCTTAAAATTTTATCGATCACTGAAATAGTTCGTATTCAAATCCCAAAACATGTAAATACCAATCTCAAAGAAAATCCCCAATTTGGATATATTTCCTCAATTCAATTAATCCCTCAAATTTCAATTTTCAAGACACGATCTCTTGATTCATAACTCTTCCATTCAATTATCTCAAAAATCTGAATTTCTACCACAACTCATAACCATAATCAAATTTGTAATCACATACCACTAGGGTTTCACAAGATCCAATTTTTCATCCAATCCATAATATGCATAATCATGTTCAACCCTAAACATGCTTTCTAGCAATACAATTCAATCTCCCAGATCCAATAAGCATTCATAGATCAAACAACCAATCTATTACATTACTCACATGCACAACATAAAAGAAAAACAAACATGTCAAAAACAAACAACAAAACAATCATTCACTTAAATCAAAACAACAAAATAAATTTACATCACTCACATACAACATACGCATAATAAAAGAAAACAACATGTCACTCACCTTGAAATGAAGAAATCCAACAAGAAAGCCTTTCCTTTTGCGAAATCCAAGATCCTTCTCTCAATCCTCCAAAAATAATAAATCTTTGTGTTGTGCAGCGAATGACGGCTGCGTTCTCTTCTTTTAAATACCCGGAAATAGGATCTTAGGGTTTTAGACATATTTGCGAAATAAGCCCTCGAAAACATATCTTTACATAAATAGATTCCTATACTTGGAACTTGATAAAATTAATTAAATTGAGATTTAAAAGCAAAATAATCCTTACTTTCCAGCCGGTTCTGATTAAAATCCCAGAAAAATAGTTTTGCACTTTCACCCATCAAAATGACAAATTTGCAAAAAGGTCATTCTTTTTCTCAATATTTGCAAATAGATCCAATTAATTTCAGAAAAATCTGAAAAAATTATAAATAAATCCCAAATAATAAATAATGATTTTCTATAAAATAATTTTGGCTTTTGAACTTCTCAAGAAAATATTGGCACGTGTTTCGCACGTGTAAAAAGATAAATTTCCAGAAAATATTTATTAAATCCCCAAAAATCATTTTAATCATTTATAAACCTTTAAAAATAATATTTAAAATATGGGGTACTACATCACTCCCTCCTTAGAAGAGTTCTGTCCTCAGAACTACTAGTAATGGGTCCAAACAACATACCAACAAAGAAAAACAATATCTCATAAATGGAAACATAGTCCAAACAATTGCATATGACAACATAATCAAAATAGTAGGAATACAACTCAATTCAAAAGTACAATCATCCAAAAGAATTACAATCACATGAAAGAAAATACATTCATACAAAAAGCTCAAGAAATTCCTTCTGCATGCGATCCTCTGGCTCCCAAGTAGCCTCCTCGAACTGCTGATTCCTCCACAGCACCTTGACCATAGGTATCACTTTGCTCCTAAGAACTTTCTCCCTACGGTCAACGATCTCAACAGGCTGTTCCTTGTAACTCAAGTTCACCTATAGACCTTCAGGAATTTCTACCAACTGATGGTTCTGATCTGGCACATACTTCCTCAACAATGACACATGGAACACATCATGCACCTGTGCCAACTCCTCTGGAAGCTCCAACCTATATGCTGTCTTGCCAATCCGCTCCACGATCCTATATGGCCCAATATACCTTGGCGCCAACTTACCTCCCTTACCAAACCTGATCACTCCTTTGGTCGGAGACACCTTGAGGAAAACTGCATCCCCAACCTCAAACTCCAAGTCCCTTCGTCGAGTATCAGCATAACTCTTTTGCCGACTCTGAGCCTCAACCAACCTTTTGCGAATCAGCTTAATTTGCTCTGACGTCTGCTGCACAATTTCAGGACCAAGCATCTGCCTCTCGCCAACCTCGTACCAACAAACTGGTGTCCTGCACCTTCGCCCGTACAAAGCCTCATACGGTGCCATCCCGATACTCGCATGGTAACTGTTGTTATAAGCAAACTCAACCAATGCCAAGTATCTCTCCCAGCTACCACCGAAATCCATGACACAAGCCCTCAGCATATCTTCCAGCACTCGATTCACCCTTTCCGTCTGACCATCGGTCTGTGGATGAAAAGCGGTACTGAAATCAGTTCTGGTGCCTAAAGCTGCTTGTAGGCTTTTCCCAAACCTTGAAGTGAACCTTGCATCTCTGTCGGAAACAATCGACATTGGAACTCCATGAAGTCTCACAATCTCACCAATGTACAACTCAGCCAATTCTCCAACGACCAAGTAATCTTCATGGCTAGAAAGTGAGCCGACTTAGTCAAACGGTCCACGATAACCGAAATTGAGTCATTGCCCTTCGAACTCCTCGGCAAACCCGTGATGAAATCCATATTGATATTCTCCTATTTCCACTCCGGAATGGGCAACAGCTGTAACAAATCTCCAGGTCTCTAATTTTCTGCTTTGATCTGTTGACAAGTCAGACACCTTGCCACGAAATCTGCCACATCCCTTTTCATACCAGACCACCAAAAATGCTGTTTGATGTCCCTGTACATCTTCGTGCCTCCAGGATGTACTAACAACAAAGTACTGTGTGCAACCTGCAAGATACTCTCTCTCAAATCTGCATTATTCGGAACACACAACCTCTCACTCATCCAAAGAACTCCATCTTGGACACGAAACTCTGATAGCTTGCCTTCTGAAACCTGATGCAGCATCTTCTGAATCTCTGAATCTAATCTTTGACCTTCCAAAATCCTGTCTCTCAAGGAAGGTTGCAGCCTCAACTGAGCCAAAGACGCCCATAAACCCTGCAGCACCACCTCGATACCTGCCTGATCAATCTCTGCTGCCAACTCGCTTCGAGTAGTGATCAAACTTGATAAACTACTCTTCCTGCTAAGTCCATCAGCTACCACATTCGCCTTGCCCGGATGATACTTGATCTCAGGACGAATATCTTCCAATACTTCCAACCACCTTCTCTGCCGAACATTTAGATCCTTCAGTTGATAAATATACTTCATGCTCTTGTGGTCAGTGTACATATTGACCTTCTCACCATAGACATAATGCCTCAACTTCTTCAAGGCAAAGATAATAGCTGCTACCTCCAAATCATGCGTCGGATAATTCTTCTCATGCGGACGCAATTGCCTCGAACTATAAGCAATAACCTTGTCTTCTTGCATCAAGAAACAACCTAAACCTCTGAGAGACGCATCACTGAAGATATCATAATCCTTCCCAGCTTGTGGCAAAGCTAAGATAGGTGCAGTAGTCAACCTCTCCTTTAATTCAAGGAAACTTTCCTCACACTTATCAGTCCATGAAAATGCCACATTCTTCCGAGTCAAACCTGTCAAAGGAACTGCAATCTGAGAATAACCCTGGATGAATCTCCTGTAGTAACCAGCCAAACCCAAGAAACTCCTGACTTCCTTCACAGACGTTGGCCTGGGCCAATCCTTCACTGCTTCAACTTTTTGAGGATCAGTGGCCACTCCCTCCTTAGAAAGGATATGACCAAGGAAAGCTACCTCAAATTTTCAAAACTCACACTTCGACAACTTGGCATACAAGCTATGCTCCTGCAATTTCTGTAATACCGCTGTCAAGTACATAGAATGCTCCTCCTCCGACTTCGAATACACCAAAATATCATCGATGAAAACCACTACGAAGGAGTCAATAAATGGCCTCAAAACCCGATTCATCATATCCATGAACACTGCTGGCGCATTCGTCAACCCGAATGGCATCACCAAAAACTCATAGAGTCTATGACGAGTCCTGAAAGCTGTCTTACTCACATCTTCCTCCTTGACTCGAACCTGATGATACCCTGATCTCAAATCAATCTTCGAAAACACAGCTGCTCCTTGAAGCCTGTCGAACAAATCATCAATCCACGGCAGTGGATACTTGTTCTAAATAGTCACCCTATTCAACTCCCGGTAGTCAATGCACATCCTCATTGACCCATCCTTCTTCTTGACTAACAACACTGGCGCACCCCATGGTGAGGAACTCGGCCTAATAAGCCCCTTGCTCAACAGCTCCTCAATCTGCTTCTTCACTTCATCCTGCTCTACAGGTGCCATCCTGTACGGAGCCTTAGAAATCGGAGCACTCCCTGGCTAAATATTAATGCAAAACTCCACATCTCTCTGCGGCGGTAATCTTGGAAAATCTTCCAAGAACACCCTAGAAAAATCTCTGACAACCAGAATGCCCTTGACTTCATCTGGAATCACCATCTTGGATACCATTGCAGCCACCTTCGGAATCTTCTTCTTCCCTTGGAAAGTCACTGCGGGACCACCTGGTGCTTTTACTAACACCTCTTTCTGCTTGCATTCAATTGTGGCATCATATATTACCATCCAATCAATGCCCACGATCACATCCACACCTAAGACTTGAAGCTCGATCAGATCGATGCCGAATAATCTCCCGCCAATCTCGATATCACAGCCCTCGTAATATCGATCAACAATCAATTCTTCACCAGAAGGCGTTGCCACTGACAAAACCTTGCCTGGAAAAAACTTAGGTTCCACACCTAAGACCTTTGCAAAATTTGGCGACACAAAAGTATGCGATGAACCAGTATCAAATAAAACCTTTGCCTTTATTCCATTAATCAAAACAATTCCTGTTACATGAAGAGTGATATTCAATCTCTAATTATTCTCAAATAAAGGTTTTACTTATTACATTGATTTTAAAATAAAAATCAAGACTCTTGCATACCCTGTATTACATCTTCCGAGTTACCTGCGTCCTCATCGGTTAATGCAAATACTCGCCCTTGCCTCTGGAATTTACTTCCACTTGAATCATCCTTCCTCAACTGTAGACAATGAGACTTAGAATGTCCTGCCTACCCACACTGGAAACAAGTCTGCTTCGCCAACTTAGGACACGCTGACCTGTAATGACCTGCCTTCTTGCAGTAATAACAAGTCACTTCCTGAGTTGCAGATGCCTTCTGCACTGGTCCACTGAACTTGACTTGCTTCGCCGGGAATCCCTTCCCACTCTAACCTGATGCTGGCCTCTTGTTCCTGTTCCAGGTCTCTTGCTTCTTCTGAAACTGGTCCATGTCTTCCTCAGTCATAGCTGCTCTCCTGACCAGCTTGTCGAACCTTCTTATGCCCAACGGAATCATTCTTGACCTCAAGTTTAGCCTCAAGCCCTGCTCAAACTTCTTGGCCTTCTTTGTCTCGTCAACTATCAACTCTGGTGCATACCTCGACAACTGAGAAAACTTGGTCTCATACTCTCGCACGGTCATGCTGTCCTGCTGAAGATTCAAGAATTCTGTCGCCTTCTTCTCCTGAATATCTAGGGGAAAGAAGTGATCCCTGAATTCCTCCAGAAAAGCCTCCCAAGTCATCTGCTGGTCCCCCAACATCCTCTTCACCGTTTGCCACCAAACACCAGCGTCCTTTTCCAGTTGCATAGTGGCCCAACTTCACCTTATTGGCTGCCGGAGTTTCCGAGACCTCGAAGATTGTCTCCATCCGCCTAATCTAATCATCAGCTTCATTTGGATCAGATTGTCCCTAAAAAACTGGCAGGCCTCATCCTCTTGAAGGACTCGATCTGCTTGATGGGATTGACGTTAACCAATCCTGGTCCAGTTCCATGATACTGATGCTGATTCTGATTCTGAGCCAAATTAGATGCCATCAGTGCCTCCAAAATCTGATACACCCTGGCAAATTCGGCCTCAAGATCAATTTCAGTTCCTCGAGAACTTCCAGATCCATCACCATTGTTACCACCATTCCTGAGCCTGGGAGCAACCATACTGAATACTGCAAAACGAGGGAAAAGTTAGAGCACCACACACACAATTCATTCTCACATCAACACCCTTTGGCAAAACCTCAACTATACCCTAAGGTAAAACATCATGTTTTAGTTTTATGTGATACTCACTCTCTAATGTCCATACCTAGGCACTCACACTCTAGTGTCCATACCTAGGTTATTTTTATACCATGTTTAGTATTACTATTGAAGCATGCTCTGATACCAACCTCTGTAGCGCCCTGAATTTCTAATATAATATCTTAGAAAATACGTGGCACAATTTCCAGTATCAACTTCAATGTAATATTAAACACAACCAAACACCAGTAAAAAAATTTTAACTTTCATTACAATAATCGTTTACATAGTACAGCGGAATACAATACATCTTAAATCACAATTCTCTTTTCTTTACAACAATTTACAATTACATAAGTCACTATATAAATGGAACTCAAGCATCCAAATCCGAGCCTTAAGAAATCACCTGTAAAATAAGAGGCTACAGATAATCCTAACTCCCAAAACTAAAGGGGTCAGCCATAAAGGTGTGAGTGACATAAAAACAAACAACATAAGTAAAGCATGGATTTATCAACAACAGAAAATAAACATGAGTAAATGAAAATAGGGAAGTCACGAAACGCGAAAACATAACAAGTGAAGCTAGACTAAGTGTCAAGTGTAGAAAACAGGAAAACACATGCATGAAACCAAGTCAAGAAAACACAATTCTATATGTTGACTCTCTAATGCGTACTTGTCGGAGTCTATGCATCCCACTCTACATAGGTTCGGTGCAAGCCCTTAACGTCTCCACATTATAGGGTTCAATCCCCGATATGCAACTAATCCTAACACGATGACTACTACGAGATAAAGATAAACTGTGAGTATTAGCCCATGCCCCGATAATTTCGGAGGTCAAACTCTATCCACAGATAATTCCGGAGACTATTTCACTCACACCTAGGAATCTTCGAGAATACCCCACACCGCAAGCAATGGCACCTCATCACACGAATACCACATGTGCGTCTGATGTGAATATTTGCAAGTGTACAAAATCGCAACAAGTAATATAGTAGTGAATAAAGTGTCAAACCCACAGAGACTAGATATTTTATTGAGTACCGATATTACTAGATTAGCTACTATTTAGAAGATCGAAATTTAATAAATAAAACAACTAAAAAAATCTAACTAACTAAATTAATGGAGAGGGAGCGGAGTCTGAAAATTGTAATTTATTAATTGCAAATCAATTCTAGGGTTTTTGATTTCACATAGTTAATCAAACACAATTTAAGATTCCATGAATAAAGAATTTATTTTTCCTGGTTGTAGACCAAAATCCCTTAATTATTCGATGCTTTCTCTCGAACAACATAAACTAACTAACAGTTTGACACATCTCTATGCAAATTTAATTAATCAAAGACTCATTAAGTTCTATGGATTTCTTAACGGTCACATTAATCGCGGTAAATTATCTCTAATTTCGCTCAATTAATGGTGTTTAATTTTTATTGTTCTAAATCACAAATTACCTCTCGGTCTCTCCATGATCCAATAATCATACAAAAATTGGCCAAATATTTGTAAGCATTAAGCACAAAAATTAAACACACAACCAAGGAGAAATAGAAATAATATGGAATTGTGTTCTCAAAACTAGGCTACATCTAAACCCTAGAAAAATAAATTTAGTTCATAATAAAAATATTGCAACTAACAAATTTGTTCATGGATTGCATAATAAAATTAGAGAGAAAATTAGATACAAAAAAAGACTGTTTTGTAATAAAAAATTGCAAACCGAACGGTCTTAAAAATTTTGCCCAAACAATAAGCGTAGTCTTCTCTCTTTCTGTCTTGGAGTCGTCTCGGAGAACGCGCTAGAGCCACGTCAGATCCTCCGCTGCTGTCGCTGTCCGGTCACGGTCTGGCCTCGAGTTCAGCGCACTGCGTCAGAGCCCTCTCTCTCTGGTCTTCTCAAGCTGCGTGCGCAAGGACGAACCAGGACGCCACGTCTTCACGCTCTCCCTGTTCGTGTCCAAGCCCAACTCCTACCTCACGCCACTTGCCCCTTTCCAATCCGCTTCTTCTAATTCCCTTCTTTTAATTCATGCCCGCACGCCAACTCCTTTCTTTCTTCTGGGTATATATAGGATTAGAAAGTTAGGTTAATTTAGGTTGGGTTATTAAATAATTAGGATATTTATTTATCATTAAAATAGTTTATTTAGTATCCTAAGATTATTACTAATCCTACACTCAACCCTTTAAACAAAACCGTGAATATATTTTTTTTAAAATTATTATTATTATTATTATTATTATTATTCTAAAATACAAAATTTTATTCTAATCCTTAATTAATAATAATATTTTTATTTTACTTTTCACATGGCCGAATCGTAAAATTTCAACAAAACAATAAAAATTTATAAACCAATAATTTTGCTTTGTTTGTTAATTTTTTTCCAAAAATAATCACTTTTTGCATCAAAAATCTTATTTCTTCATAAATAAACAATTAACTGAAATCTTATAGAAATAAGACAAATTATAAATAATATAAATGAAAACAAGCAATTTTAATGGGTAAATGAGTACAAATATTTATATAAAAATTAGACACATCAGCGTCGCCTCGACTCAGATAATTCAGGAGATCAATCCCACACCACAGGTAATTGCGGAGACTATTTCACTCACACCTGGATAATTCCGGAGATTATCTCACACCGCAAGCCATTCTGAGGTCCATAAACCATGTTCTCGTTCATCATATCACCACTAGTGCCTGTTCTTATCATTTAGGTTATTTAATTACTTAACGAATCTCCTAGAGTTGGTGCACCCTACCGGACTTAACTCAACAACTGATCAACTAAATGCTTCAACAGGCCCAAACATAAACAACTCAACTGCCGGTATACTAGGGTCACACACACCCTCTAGAGACTCAAACTCAAATATCCAACCGAACTTCCAACATAAATTGCTTAACTTAACATCTTGAAAACATACGTTCAATAGAAGATAAGGTATAAAATAATAAGTTATAGATTAAAGCATTTTGAGAATAAATCATTTGAAAGAACATTCAAAAATATAAAGGTACATCAGTATCAGTCGACTAATAACAAGAGTAAGCCGACTGTCCAGAAAGAGAATTTTATGGTCTTAAGAAAATAAGCTCAGTGTTATAAGTCGACTTATAAAAGTCATAGGTCGACTTACTAGAGAAAAATTCCAGTAATCTTTAAGAAAATATTCTAAGTGTTATAAGTCGACTTATAAAAGTCATAGGTCGACTTACCAGAGAGAAATTTCAATACAACTAAAGAACATAGCAGCCGGATCATATCAGTCGACTAAAATGTCATGCCAGTCGACTGTCGGCCTACAGACTGTATAGTTTTGGTTGTGCACAATTCAACCGTTACGTAGTTTTACTTCATGAAAATGATTTCTACGAAAAACATGTTTCTTATATGTTCAAATATAACTGGTAGGACATATAATAGTCCACAAAACTAGATCAACCACGTAAAATAATAAAAAATGGAGATTTTGTTGATTTCTTTCAATTAAAACATGAATTTGTGCATATAATCAAAATTTAGTTTGCTTAAAATTTTATCGATCACTGAAATAGTTCGTATTCAGATCCCAAAACATGTAAATACCATTCTCAAAGAAAATCTCCAATTTGGATATATTTCCTCAATTCAATTAATCCCTCAAATTTCAATTCTCAAGACACGGTCTCTTGATTCATAACTCTTGCATTCAATTATCTCAAAAATCTGAATTTCTACCACAACTCATAACCATAATCAAATTTTTAATCACATACCACTAGGGTTTTACATGATCCAATTTTTCATCCAATCCATAATATGCATAAGCATGTTCAACCCTAAACATGCTTTCTAGCAATACAATTCAATCTCCCAGATCCAATAAGCATTCATAGATCAAACAACCAATCCATTACATTACTCACATGCACAACATAAAAGAAAAACAAACATGTCAAAAACAAACAACAAAACAATCATTCACTTAAATCAAAACAACAAAATAAATTTATATCACTCACATACAACATACGCATAATAAAAGAAAACAATATGCCACTCACCTTGAAATGAAGAAATCCAACAAGAAAGCCTTTCCTTTTTGCGAAATCCAAGATCCTTCTCTCGATCCTTCTCTCAATCCTCCAAAAATAATAAATCTTTGTGTTGTGCAGCAAATGATGGCTGTGTTCTCTTCTTTTAAATACTCGGAAATATAATCTTAGGGTTTTAGACAAATTTACGAAATAACCCCTCGAAAACATATCTTTACATAAAAAGATTCCTATACTTGGAACTAGATAAAATTAATTAAATTGAGATTTAAAAGCAAAATAACCCTTAATTTCCAGCCAGCTCTGATTAAAAGCCCAGAAAAATAGTTTTGCACTTTCACCCCTCAAAATGACAAATTTACAAAAAGGTCCTTCTTTTTCTCAATATTTGCAAACAGATCCAATTAATTTCAGAAAAATCTGGAAAAATTATAAATAAATCCCAAATAATAAATAATGATTTTCCATAAAATAATTTTGGCTTTTGAACTTCTCAAGAAAATATTGGCACGTGTTTCGCACGTGTAAAAAGATAAATTTTCAGAAAATATTTATTAAATCCCCAAAAATTATTTTAATCATTTATAAACCTTTAAAAATAATATTTAAAAATACGGGGTACTACAGCTAATGTAGCTAATATTTGTGGTTGGACACAAAGCAATTGTGAAAACAACGTCCAGTCCAATGAAGGTCGTAGACCAATGAAGACAATGTCACAGTCACCGTTCCCAACAGCGCATTTAGTATAAACACTCTCGCTATTGTGAAAAACGTTTGTGTGAAGGAGGAAACTAATAAAAACATGTTGTTAACAAGTATCTATGTACTACGCGCGCTATCAGGAACAGCGACTGTGAACTTTTTTGATTTCACAGAGAGTCAAAATGCCTCTGTTGTCTCTCTAAGAATAACTTGCTATTCCCAAGAGCGATAGAGAAATAACTAAACTCGCTGTTGGGAGTGACGAGTATCTTAAGAGCGATAGAGAAATAACTAAACTCCTTAAGAATAACTCGCTATTCCCAATGTGGAATCGCTCCCAGCTCCATATTTGTAGTATTAACATCAGCTCTGTCATCTGTACATTGTTCAACGAAGCATGATAGAGATTTCTATAAAGGACAACCAAAGCAGCACTACCCCAACTAAACTGCCCGGCTAGTCTAATGTCTGCGCTCAATTGCAAATACATCAATGGTACTTGGTTTTCCGTTGAGTTGGGTATATCACACCACCAAAAAGCATCATAAGATAGGCTTGGTTGTAGCACTCTACTTGATACTCAGACAACTCTAGATTCAAGTAGTTATCGAACGACTTCATTAGCCATGAAAGTTTAAGAGATGTACCAATAAAAGCATGATCAGTCGGATCTTGACCAAGGTATTCTCGAACAAGATGAAACTTATCGGCGCCCCAACTTCCAGTCACGACTACACCATCTATCGGAAATCCAGTAATTAAGGCAACATCTTGTAAAGTCACCATTATCTCTCTATGCGGTTGGTGAAATGAATGAGTCTTCGGTCGCCATCTGTCGACTAGAGTAGTTAGGAGACCCCGATCCAACTTTACTGACCCCATTAGGGCACCTCCATAGAATCCCACCTTCACCAAGTATGAGATGATGCGATCATGTAGAGGCAATGTTTTGTGCTTTCGGAATGTCAAGTCATTTGACTCACCTTGCCACACAAAATTCGATCGGTGAGAGGCTTGCATTCTAAGTAGTGATGGGTGTATTGGATCGGGACTCTGAGGTGCATCTGCATGTGTATGTGGTGTTTGATAGATATTGATGGGGGTGTCAGTAACATCCTGTCACGAAATTATAGTTGTTGTTAACTTATATTGGTTTGATGAAATAGATATATGCCATGGAATTCGAAACTATAAAAAATAACTCTTACCACTGTAGGAGCTTTCCCCCGCTCAGATGCACTAGGAGGATAGCGTCCAGAACTGCTAGGTCGAAAAATTGTAACATATATAATTAACTACATAGTTGTAACGCCTCGTAATTTCTAATATATATATATATATATATATATATATATATATATATATATATATATATATATATATAACATGTTGATAAAAAGAGTTGGCTGTTTGAAATATGCTTGATGGCATTCTTATAAATATGTTGAATAGTGTATTAGGGGGGTCCACACGTGAATGCAAAAGAGAGAGTGTGCTTGACTTTGGTCAGCATGCTGCTGACATCAGCTTTCAAAGGGGGGCCACCGTTGTCTTCTCACGGCAGAGGAGATGGGAGAGGGATTTGAGAATTTAGTCCCATATCGGATTTCAACATGAATAAAATAGTATATAAATAATATTGCCTATGATTATGAGTCACCAATTCGGTTAACCACCTTTTGAGAGGCAGCTTGTGGTGGACAGTTGTACAACATAGTATCTAATTTGTCTTCTAAATTGTATAAATTGTCTGAGCTAAGGGTAAGGGTGTTCAAATGGTATCAGAGCCGACTTTCGACACCGAGTGTGGGGCATATAGATCCAATTGGGCGGGGGATTTCGGGACTGTGGTGCCTCAATTAAATTCAAGATTATGATTGATCGGGCGGTAGATTCCGAGATCATGATTAATCGAGCGGATGGAAGAGCAGCTCATTAAATATGAGACAATGATTGATCGGGCGGTGGTTTTCAGGATCATGATTAGTCGGGCAGATAGGAGAGCAGATACTCCGCATCGGCTAGAAAGAAGATCCTACACTAGATTGTGCATGTCTCGTGCTCAGCGAGGAAGCTGATTTCTGAAGGGGGTGTATGTGTAACACCCCGTAATTTCTAATATATATATATATATATATATATATATATATATATATATATATATATATATATGTTGACAAAAAGAGTTGGCTGTTTGAAATATGCTTGATGGCATTCTTGTAAATATGTTGAATAGTGTATTGGGAGGGGGGGGGTCTGTAGCGCCCCGAATTTCCAATATAAAATTTAGAAAATACGTGGCACTTTCCCAGCGATCCACTTCAATGTAACAACATACATAGTCCAAAAAACTCAAATCATTTTATTCCAAATCTTTATTACAATAATCTTTAACATTGCAGCGGAAATACAAACACTTTAAATTACAACAATTCCTTTTACAAAACTCTTCTTACAATAATTTGCACAAGGCTCTATTATAATACCCATAATCTCTATAGCTAACCCAAGCATCCAAGCCTCCAATTCTAAGCAACCTGCAACATGTGAGGCTAGAGTTGAACCCTAACCCCCAAAACTACGGGGTCAGCCATAAATGGTGTGAGTGATATAAACAACAAACATAAACAAACAAATAATCATAAGCAACATGTACTGAACAAAATTTCATAAACTGAACATGTAATCTGAAACAAGAACGATAGGCCAGTACATGAGTGTAGCCGAGTCAAGAAACAATACCAACGATCAAGTATCAATCAATCAATCACTCTCAAAATAGTACAGCTCAACCGCACTGTACAGTCGACTGTATAATGCACCAGTCGACTGTTCTGAACAAACAGTAATCCCCACAACTCAGAATATGTCCAACCATCAACAATTCTCAGTACCACAATGTATGTCCAACAATCGATCACCAATAATGCCATAGATCGGATAACAATATATCCATCTACAAAACTAAAGATAATATAGATCGAATACGAATCCAGTATGCCAAGACACCGACGAACATATCCATCTACAAACAAACTAAGAGGGTATAGATCGAATACGAACCCGGTATGCCAAGACACCGACGAATATATCCATCTACAAACCAACTAAGAAGGTATAGATCGAATACGAACCCGGTATGCCAAGACACCGACGAACATATCCATCTACAAACAAACTAAGAAGGTATAGATCGAATACGAACCCGGTATGCCAAGACACCGACGAACATATCCATCTACAAACAAACTAAAGATAACAAGAACCCTCAAGATCATGAAACTCATCGACACCGGTCGACTTATTCTATAGTAAGTCGACTGCCCCGAGAACCAATATCCAAAATTTTAACAAGTGCAGTAAGTCGACTCAAGAAGACCATCAGTCGACTTACCCGAGACAATTATCAATAATTCTCAAGAAACATTCCAAACACTATAGTCGACTTAAAGAAATCATCAGTCGTCTGTCCCGACGAGAAACTGAGACACTTTACAAACCAAATATTCAGCAAACCAGTCGACTGAATAGAGTCTCAGTCGACTGTCCCGAACGAATCCTCAAAAGACTGAAGGTACAATATTAGGGTCGTACCAGTCGACTGATACATAGTCCCAGTCGACTGTCGGCCTACAGATCTCACAAATTAGGTCTGTAATCAATACTCAATACTGGAGTTTATCTCAATACCAAATCTCTTCCTCAACTCAAATCTAATCCAATTCGTAATAACAAGGTCCAGAGAATCCCCCATCCAATTTCTTATCTTCAATAATCATAATCAAATCTTTAACATGTTTCAAGCAATCAAGAATTGTCAATCGAGATCTACTAATCTTTCATGGATTTCACATGCATATTTCGAATAACAACCATGGCATCGATTTCATACCAGATACGAAAACATCAAACAAAACAACATGCAAATCATACACATAAACAAACAAGTCTACATCACTCACCTTTAGAATTGCAAAGATCCAATGGAAAGCTTTCTTCTTGCTAGATCCAAGATCTTCTTCTTCAATCGCCAAGAGAATAAGAGGTACAATAAAATCTGAGTTGTGCAGCGAATGACGGCTGCAAACTCTCTTATATAGGCCGGGAATCAAGTATTAGGGTTTAGGATTACATTTGCAAAACCATCCCTTCAAATACAATTATATATATATATATATATATATATCTTCTCTTGGAAATTCATCCAAAATTAGGATTTATATGAAAATATACTTCTAAATCTTAACCAATACCGTTCAAAACGTCCAGAATACCAATTTTGCATTTTAGCCCTTAAAAATGTCAATTTTACAAAAAGGTCCTTCTTTATCAGAAATTGCAATTAGATCAAATTAATTTCAGAAAAATCTGGAAAAATATTACATAATTCCAAAATAATAAATAATGATTTTCCATAAAGAAAACATAATTTTTCAAATATCTCAAAGTCATTTGCACGTGTTTTGCACGTGTGCAAAGATAAATCTTTTAGAAAATACCAATTAAATCTCCAAAATAAATTTAAATTCATTTTCAAATAATTAAAATAATATTTGAAAATACGGGGTTCTACATCACTCCCTCCTTAGAAGAGTTCTGTCCTCAGAACTACGGCTAATGAGGTCCGAACAGCCCACTAACAATGATTGAAACTCATGATAGAAACAAAATCTTAGGAGATACAATCACATCAAAGAATGCATTCTAACAACACAAATACATCACACAAATAAACACAATCATGCAAAGAATTCAGAAAAGTCAATCTTCCGCTGCGCGACTCTGATAACCTACCATCGGAAACCACGCTGCAACAATTACTGAACACCTGCATCCCACTCTGACCTTCTGTTCATCCTTCCAAGAATCAGTGGCCACTCCCTCCTTAGAAAAGGACATGACTAAGGATAGCCACCTCAAGACCTGCCTGGAAACTCCTCAAGATCCACACCAAGACTAGCAATAGATGAGCGACACAATTGTATGCAAGAAAACAGTATCAAATAAAACTTTGTCTTCATTCCATTAATCCCAATAAACTTGTCACATGAAGAAAATACTCAATCTTCAATTATTCCAAAATAAAGTTTTACTTAATACAAAAGAATAAATTCTAAAATTTCTTGCATACACAGATCATATTTCTGGATTGCCCGCATCCTCTTCCGTCAATGCGAACACTCGCCCTTGCTTCGGATCCTTGTCTTTCTCTGCATTCTCTTTCTTCAGCTGTGGACATCGTGGTCGAATATGCCCTTCTTGACCACACTGGAAACAAATCTGCTTTGCCAACTTCGGACATTCTCTCCTTTTATGTCCTGTCTGCCCGCAGAAGAAGCAAGTCACCCGCTGAGTTGCCGGTGCCTTCTGCACTGAATCACTGGGCTTGCTTTGCTTCACTGGGAATTCCTCTCCATCCTGATCATCTGCTGGCCTCTTCTTCTTGTTCCAAGTCTCTTGCTTTACCCGGGACTGATCCATATCTTCCTCGGTCATAGCTGCTCTCCTGACCAGCTTGTCGAATCTTCTGATGCCCAATGGAACCATCCTTGACCTCAAGTTTGGCCTCAAGCCCTGCTCAAACTTTTTGGCTTTCTTTGCTTCGTCCACAACCAACTCTGGTGCATACCTCGAAAGTTGTGCGAACTTCGTCTCATACTCCCGAACAGTCATGCTCCCCTGCTGAAGGTTCAAGAACTCAGTCGCCTTCTTCTCCTGAACGTCGAGTGGAAAGAAGCGATCTCTGAACTCTTCTAGAAAAGCTTCCCAAGTCAACTGCTGCTCTCCCAGAGTCCTCTTTAGCGACTCCCACCAGACACCAGCATCTTTCTCGAGCTGCATCGAAGCTAACTTCACTTTGCTAGCTGCCGGAGTCTCCGACACTTCGAAGATCGTCTGCATCTTCCTAATCCAATCATCTGCTGCTGTTGGATCAGCTTGCCCCTCAAAGACTGGCGGCCTCATCCTCTTAAAGGATTCGATCTGCTTGATGGGGTCGGCATTCACCAATCCATGTCCAGCTCCATGATTGGGCGGCGGATTCTGCTGCTGTTGCGCCACGTTGAATGCCATCAACGTATTCAGTGTTTGATACACCTTGGCGAATTCAGCCTCTAGGTCAATCCCCGTTCCTTGAGAACTACCTGATCCATCCTCATTGTTGCCACCATTTCTGCGTCTGGGTGCAACCATTTTGAATACTGCAAAACGAGGGTAAAGTTAGAGCATCACCCACACAATTCAAACTCACATCATTATCCTATGGCAAAACCATAACCATATCATAACCTCAAACCAAACATCATGTTCTAACTCTATGTGATACTCACCCTCTGATGTCCACACCTAGGTACTCACTCTCTAGTGTCCACACCTAGGTTGGTTTTCATACTATGTCTATTATTATCATTGAAGCATGCTCTGATACCACTTCTGTAGCGCCCCGAATTTCCAATATAAAATTTAGAAAATACGTGGCACTTTCCCAGCGATCCACTTCAATGTAACAACATACATAGTCCAAAAAACTCAAATCATTTTATTCCAAATCTTTATTACAATAATCTTTAACATTGCAGCGGAAATACAAACACTTTAAATTACAACAATTCCTTTTACAAAACTCTTCTTACAATAATTTGCACAAGGCTCTATTATAATACCCATAATCTCTATAGCTAACCCAAGTATCCAAGCCTCCAATTCTAAGCAACCTGCAACATGTGAGGCTAGAGTTGAACCCTAACCCCCAAAACTACGGGGTCAGCCATAAATGGTGTGAGTGATATAAACAACAAACATAAACAAACAAATAATCATAAGCAACATGTACTGAACAAAATTTCATAAACTGAACATGTAATCTGAAACAAGAACGATAGGCCAGTACATGAGTGTAGCCGAGTCAAGAAACAATACCAACGATCAAGTATCAATCAATCAATCACTCTCAAAATAGTACAGCTCAACTGCACTGTACAGTCGACTGTATAATGCACCAGTCGACTGTTCTGAACAAACAGTAATCCCCACAACTCAGAATATGTCCAACTGTCAACAATTCTCAGTACCACAATGTATGTCCAACAATCGATCACCAATAATGCCATAGATCGGAAAACAATATATCCATCTACAAAACTAAAGATAATATAGATCGAATACGAATCCGGTATGCCAAGACACCGACGAACATATCCATCTACAAACAAACTAAGAGGGTATAGATCGAATACGAACCCGGTATGCCAAGACACCGACGAATATATCCATCTACAAACCAACTAAGAAGGTATAGATCGAATACGAACCCGGTATGCCAAGACACCGACGAACATATCCATCTACAAACAAACTAAGAAGGTATAGATCGAATACGAACCCGGTATGCCAAGACACCGACGAACATATCCATCTACAAATAAACTAAAGATAACAAGAACCCTCAAGATCATGAAACTCATCGACACCGGTCGACTTATTCTATAGTAAGTCGACTGCCCCGAGAACCAATATCCAAAATTTTAACAAGTGCAGTAAGTCGACTCAAGAAGACCATCAGTCGACTTACCCGAGACAATTATCAATAATTCTCAAGAAACATTCCAAACACTATAGTCGACTTAAAGAAATCATCAGTCGTCTGTCCCGACGAGAAACTGAGACACTTTACAAACCAAATATTCAGCAAACCAGTCGACTGAATAGAGTCTCAGTCGACTGTCCCGAACGAATCCTCAAAAGACTGAAGGTACAATATTAGGGTTGTACCAGTCGACTGATACATAGTCCCAGTCGACTGTCGGCCTACAGATCTCACAAATTAGGTCTGTAATCAATACTCAATACTGGAGTTTATCTCAATACCAAATCTCTTCCTCAACTCAAATCTAATCCAATTCGTAATAACAAGGTCCAGAGAATCCCCCATCCAATTTCTTATCTTCAATAATCATAATCAAATCTTTAACATGTTTCAAGCAATCAAGAATTGTCAATCGAGATCTACTAATCTTTCATGGATTTCACATGCATATTTCGAATAACAACCATGGCATCGATTTCATACCAGATACGAAAACATCAAACAAAACAACATGCAAATCATACACATAAACAAACAAGTCTACATCACTCACCTTTAGAATTGCAAAGATCCAATGGAAAGCTTTCTTCTTGCTAGATCCAAGATCTTCTTCTTCAATCGCCAAGAGAATAAGAGGTACAATAAAATCTGAGTTGTGCAGCGAATGACGGCTGCAAACTCTCTTATATAGGCCGGGAATCAAGTATTAGGGTTTAGGATTACATTTGCAAAACCATCCCTTCAAATACAATTATATATATATATATATATATATATATATCTTCTCTTGGAAATTCATCCAAAATTAGGATTTATATGAAAATATACTTCTAAATCTTAACCAATACCGTTCAAAACGTCCAGAATACCAATTTTGCATTTTAGCCCTTAAAAATGTCAATTTTACAAAAAGGTCCTTCTTTATCAGAAATTGCAATTAGATCAAATTAATTTCAGAAAAATCTGGAAAAATATTACATAATTCCAAAATAATAAATAATGATTTTCCATAAAGAAAACATAATTTTTCAAATATCTCAAAGTCATTTGCACGTGTTTTGCACGTGTGCAAAGATAAATCTTTTAGAAAATACCAATTAAATCTCCAAAATAAATTTAAATTCATTTTCAAATAATTAAAATAATATTTGAAAATACGGGGTTCTACAGGGTCCACCCGTGAATGCAAAACAGAGAGTGTGATTGACTTTGGTCAGCATGCTGCTGATGCCAGCTTTCAAAAGGGGGGCCACCGTTGTCTTCTCACGGCAGAGGAGAGGAGAGAAGGATTTGAGAATTTAGTCCCATATCAGATTTCAATATGAATAAAATAGTATATAAATAATATTACCTATGATCAAGAGTCACCAATTCGGTTAACCACCTTTTGAGAGGCAGCCTGTGATAGGCAGTTGTACAACATAGTATCTAATTTGTCTTCTAAATTATATAAATTGTCTGAGCTAGGGGCAAGAGTGTTCAAATGGTATCAGAGCCGACTTTCGACACCGAGTGTGGGGCATATAGACCCAGTTGGACGGTGGATTTCGGGATAGTGGTGCCTCAATTAATTCAAGATTATGATTGATCGGGCAGTAGATTCTGAGATCATGATTAATCGGGCAGATAGAAGAGCAGCTCATTAAATCTGGGACTATGATTGATCGGGCGGTGAATTTCGGGATCATGATTAGTCGGAGCGGATAGGAGAGCAGATGCTCCACATCGGCTAGAAAGAAGATCCAGCACTAGATTGTGCATGTCCCGTGCTTAGCGAGGAAGCTAATTTCTGAAGGGGGTGTGTGTGTAACACCCCGTAATTTCAATATATATATATATATATATATATATATATATATATATATATATATAATATGTTGATAAAAAGAGTTGGCTGTTTGAAATATGCTTGATGGCATTCTTGTAAATATGTTGAATAGTGTATTGGGGGAGGGGGGGGGGGTCCACCCGTGAATGCAAAACAGAGAGTGTGATTGACTTTGGTCAGCATGCTGCTGACACCAGCTTTCAAACGGGGGGCCCACCGTTGTCTTCTCACAGGCAGAGGAGAGGAGAGAAGGATTTGAGAATTTAGTCGCATATCAGATTTCAACATGAATAAAATAGTATATAAATAATATTGCCTATGATCAAGAGTCACCAATTCGGTTAATCACTTTTTGAGAGGCAGCCTGTGGTGGGCAGTTGTACTACATAGTATCTAATTTGTCTTCTAAATTGTATAAATTGTTTGAGCTAGGGGCAGGGGTGTTACAATTGCATTTCTCTATCCTATGCCTACATACAATTCTTAGGTACAACTACTACATACGAATACAATTGATCACAAATAAGTCACCATTAACAAAGGTGGGGTCACCACTTATGTATTACATCGAACACCGAATGTGCATAACGAAGAATTCGATCACTTACGGAATTCATCGAACACTTTATGTGCATAACATAAACTCAACCTTAACTTCAAACCAAACACAACTCCTCTTCAATTCCTAACCTTAACCCTAACCCTAAATTTAATTTAATGTTAAAGCATAATCCTAATCCTAACTCTAACCATATCCATATATCTTGTATGAGTCAAGTAAAAACATACCTTTATGTTGTCAAAAAACGAACATAGTGGCTAGAGATTTGTTGGGGAATGTTTGATATTCCGCCAAGTGAACTTGTCAACCAACGATTGAGATATGAAGATGAGAGCCAGGGTTTTGGTTGAATCGAGAAGGAGATGAGTAAGAGTTAGAAAGAAACTTGGTGAAATGATACAATTAGTGTATTCGGGTGAATAAAATGGTGCCCCAGTAAACTTTTCATTCCCAACAACGCGTGTAGCTATAAGATCATCGCTATTGAGAACAACGAGTTAATTTGAATTTTTTTAAACTAAACTCGCTATTAGGAACATCGAGTATCTATTAAAATTAGAACTATGAAGTTTTTTCCTAAAATTCACCAAGTCCAAGAGTGTTTCACTCTCTGCGAAATTTCCTACATCCTCGCTGTTTCCAATAGCGAGTTTAGTACAAAAACCCTCGTTGTTGGGAATAACGAGTTAATTTTTTTTATAACTAAACTTGCCGTTGGGAACAACGAATTTCTCAAAAAATTAGCATTAAACTCGCCACGTCCCAATGGCGAGCATGAAACAACTAAATTCGCTGTTGGAAACGGCGAGTTTAGTTGTTGAGTCCATGAGCGCAAATGGTTTGGCAACTGTCATTTTTTTGCAAATATTTTCAAAAAATGGCATTAAAAAAATTCTAGTTTTTCAAAAAAACAAAATTATAAAAAAAACTATTTATATATTTTTCAAATATATTCGAAGTTCACCATCGCCGAGTTTACTTGAAAAGAACCAAACTATTTACTACTTATATTTTCCGAAGAAAATACTTGCAATAGAACTAAATAGAGTGTGTTCCAAAAGAAACATAATATTTTTTAATTAAAAATATTTACAAAATATATATTTGAGTCTAAATTATTATATGTGGGGAAACAATTAGTATATCTAGTATGAGATATCCTTACAATAAAATCTATCTCGAAAGAAATAAATATTTTTGATGGATATACCTCTTTGGTTACCAGGCTATATGTAGCTTCTGATTCAAGAACATAAATACCTCTCTAGTTAAAACTTAAAAGCACTAGTCGTTTACACGCACGTCTTAATAACTATAGTTTTTTTAAAATAAAAATTCAAACATAATCTGAATTTGATCTAAAACATCATTTACAATAGTTATGCACATGTGTTGCACGGGTTTGTAGATGGACAAATTACACTAAAGCCTTCTCCCATTATAGACTTATAGTAGTAGAGATTAATATTTGACAACATACTTAAATTAAATACAAAATAGATCCTCGTCAAAGGAGAAATTTTTTCCCCCCTAAAAATATCTTTTTCGATTGCGGCGATTAAGGAAAATAATTGTTTCTGTTAAGATAAATCAGAGTGATGAAAACAATACTGAATATTGAATTGAGAAATAACTATGTACAATATCTCCTATATATAGGAGGAACCAAATACAAAACTAACCAACTACTCAATGTGGGACTATAATCTCTAACACCCCCTCTCAAACTCACGATGGGTCAAATAATGTGAGTTTGCCTACTAAGTGTCGGAATCTCTGAACAGTATGGGATTTGGTAAAGGAGTCTGCAGTCTGCTGGAAAGAGATAACAGAGTGGAGAGAGATGGTCCCTTGCCTCAAAATGCTCACGAACATAATGACAATCAATCTCAGTATGCTTCGTTCGTTCATGAAAGACCGGATTGCTTGCAATGTGCAATGCACTCCGGTTATCACAGTAAAGTAGAGTAGCTCCTGTAAGAGTGACACCCATATCTGATAACAGCCAACGAACATGAACAATTTCTCTAGTAGTAGCTGTCATTGCTCTGTACTCAGCCTCAGTGGAAGAACATGCAACAACTCCCTGTTTCTTGCTCCGCCATGAGATCAGTGAATCATCAAGAAATAGACAGAAACCTGTGTTAGACCTTCTGGTAGTCGGATCACTTGTCCAATCTGAATCAGAATATGCACTGAGATCTAGTTTGGATGTAGACGACATGAATAATGAGCGAGTGATAGTGCCCCGAAGATATCTGAGGATCCGAAGAAGAGCACCGTAGTGAACTGATGTAGGAGTGGAAACAAACCGACTGACAATACTAGCTGCATGAGCAATATCGGGTCTGGTCATGCATAAGTAGACAAGCTATCCAACATTCTGCCTGTATCTAGTGGGATCAGAAAGGAGCTCACCATCTGTGGGACGAAGCTTCACATGAAGCTCTAAGGGTGTATCAGCTGATCGACTGTCAGAGAGACATACAACAGAAATAATATCTGATGTGTATTTCTGCTGAGAAACGAGTATCTCCTGAGATCCATGAGCAATCTCTAAACCCAGAAAGTAACGTAGCTTACCAAGGTCTTTCATATGAAACTGCTGGTGAAGATATTTCTGTGTGGATGCAATGCCGGCGGAGTCATCTCCAGTAATGATTATATCATCAACATATAGTAGTAGAATTATCCTCTCCTACGGTGATGACCGTATAAACATAGAATGGTGCTGAGAACTCTGACTAAAACCATCCTTGGTGATGACCAGGCGAAAACACTCAAACCAGGCTCGAGGGGCCTGCTTCAAACCATATATAACCCGACACAGCTGGCAAACATGATGAGGAGGAGTAGGGAGGCCAGGAGGAGGATCCATATAAACAACCTCAGATAAGGTACCATGAAGAAAAGCATTCTTCACGTCCATCTGGTATAACGGCCATTGTCGGATAGCTGCAACAGCAAGAAGGGTGCAAAGAGTAGTCACCTGTGCAACGGGAGCAAAGGTCTCATCATAGTCAATGCCATGCTCTTGAGTAAACCCTCGGGCTACTAGACAGGCCTTATGCCGCTTAATTGATCCATCAGGTTGATATTTGACCTTAAAGATCCACTTGCAGCTAATAAGCTAAACGCCCTCTGGTAGAGGAACAACACCCCAAGTGCCAGTCTGATCAAATGCACTGAATTCCTCTACAGTGGCTTTCCTCTATTCAGGATATTGAATTGCATCTTGATAGGTTCTGGGCTCATGTGTAGAGTGTATAGCAGTGAGATATGCATGAAACTGTAGTGAGTAGGAAGCTAAGGTGGAAAAACCAAACTGGTCAGAAGGACCAGTGGCATCAGCACGTGTCGAAGGAATACCAGAAGTAGAATGGGTAGACTGGCGAAGAGGTGGTGGACTGACAGGGTGTGGGGGTGAGGACGGTGGAGTAGGTGCATGTGTCGGTAGGGAAGTAGGTGGGATGGGCGCTGGCTGTTGTGGGAATGCAAGTGGAGTTTCGGTAGGGGGGACAACAGGTGTAAGGACTGCAGGAGATGTGAATGGAACCAGAGGAGTGGGATCAAAGGAATGTGGGAAGATAAAGTCGGGGGGTTAGCAACAACTGGGGAATTGAGAAATCTAGTATCCTCGGGGGGGGGGGGTAGTAAGGGGAGTCTTCCACAAAGGAGACATATCGAGAAATGCGAACATGACCCGCTGATGGATCAAAACAACGATAACCTTTGTGTTCAGGACTGAGACCTAGGTGAACGCACTTAGCAGCACGAGTAGAGAGCTTTGTGCGCTCAGTAGGAGGAAGAATGACGTAACAGGTGCATCCAAAGGTACGGAGCATACTATAGTCGGGAGGTAAATGATAAAGAGCCTCGTAAGGCGTCGTACCAGCTAGGGCAGACGAGAGAGTAATGTTGATGAGACTAATAGAGGTCATGATAGCTTCAGCCCAGAAAGAACGAGGAGTAGAAGAGGAGAGTAAAAGAGTGCGAGCCATCACAAGGATATGACGATGCTTGTGTTCAGATACACCATTCTGCTCATGTGTGTAAGGGACATGATTGCTGAAACAGAGTGCCGTGAGACTGAAGGATTGATCTCATAGTGGTGGAAGTGTACTCACGTGCACCGTCCAATCGAAAATTCTTAATGCGCACACCGAACTGAGTGTGAATCATGGTTGTAAAGAACCGGTAAATATCAGGTATCTCAGATCGCTGACACATAAGAAAAACCCATGTATGTCTAGTGAAGTCATCGATGAAGGCAATATAATAGAGATAATCTTTCCACGAGGGTACGGGAGAGGGTCCCCATATGTCGGAATGAACAAGTTGAAAAGGGTGAGTGGTTTCAGAAGTTGTTTTGTGACCAAAGGGTAGGGCAATGTGTTTGGCCAAATGACAACCCTGACAATCAGATAAATGTTTAAAAGTGAGAGAACCAAGGGCACCACTACGAGCTATAGTCTGAAGTCGTGATGCGCTAATATGACCTAAATGTCTGTACCACAGATTAGCATCAGAGGAAATAATACCGGCAAAACTGGAAGGAGAGTGATGTGCACGAGAAAAATCTAGATAATATAGACGACCATGACGACTAGCACACCCAAACTCCTCACCGATGGAGGAATCAGTAATAGAACAACCTAAAGAGTCAAAAGTAACGACAAGACCACTATCGCATAACGCACTAATAGAAATAAGGTTTATTGATAAATGAGGATCATAGAGAACATATTGATAAATGAGGATCATAGAGAACATATGGTAATGTGCGAGTGGAAGAGTTAATTGTCCCTGAGTGTGTGATAAGAAGTGGTGAGCCATCAGCTGTGTGTATAGATGGAGAGTGGGAGGGAAAGTGTTGTGCAGGTGGTGAATAGTGTCTGATTACTAGTGAGATGATGTGATGCACCAAAATCTAAAATTCAGAACGAATTCATACTGGGAGTGGCAGAAAGTGTAGGAGCAGAGGAGAAAGCATTGATAGACTGACCCATGAGCTGTAGTTCCAGCTGAGTGAGGCGTTGCTGAGTATTAGCCAAATCAGCAGGAGACGTCAAGGTTGGAGTGACGGGCATGGCCGAGGATGTGAGGGAAGAAGCACTGCGAGGAGAAACAAGACTAGTGCTACTATGATTGAGAGCACAATGTGGAGGAAGATGCTGCTGGTGCCTGGATCGGGGTAGGGGGTAGGGCGGTGCTACCGGTGGCGGAAGCACAGGTGGAGTATGGTGATGAGTGATGTAAGGAGAAGGTAGGAGGCCGGAGGAAGACTGAAAATGGCGCTGCTGCTTGTTGAATCTGGAGGAGGAACGAGAGGTGGTTGCATCGGGGAAGTCAGTGGAGGCGGAAATAAGTGGGAGAGACTGAGATGCCATCAAGTAGTAGGACCTATATATATATATATATATATATATATATATATATATATATATTATTATTATTATTATTATTATTTTTTTTTTTTTTGATTTTTTTTTTGATTTTTTTTTGATTTTTTTTTTGGAGTTACAACAGAAGTAGGGTTTGCGGGTTGTAACGGGTAATGGGTTTCGGGTAGGGTTACAATAGAAGTAGGGTTACAGATCAGCGATCTGGACTGCGGCTCTGGATCTGAAGTGACCAGGTTGATGGCTGGCAGTTGACGTTGAGAGGACCACAGTTGACGAGGTTGGCGGCTCGGGATCTGGATTTCAGGACGTTGATGATGCCGGTAGTTGACGACGGCAGTGGATGGGTCCCGACGAGAGGACCACAGGGGAGGACGAGGTTGATGGCTGATGACTTCGAATCTGACGAGAAGTGAAGAAGACAATGAGATGGACGACGACAGTTGATGACGCCGGCAGTTGACGACGGCAGTGGATGGGTCCCGACGAGAGAGGACCACAGGGTGATGACTTCGAATCTTATGAGCAGTGAAGAAGACGACGATTTTGATTTTTTTTTAAATTATTTATTTATTTTTAAATTTTTTTTTTTGGGAATTTGAGGATTGTAGAAATTTAGGAGAAGAATTTTTTTATAATTGGCTCTGATACCATGTTAAGATAAATCAGAGTGATGAAAACAATACTGAATATTGAATTGAGAAATAACTGAGTACATTATCTCCTATATATAGGAGGAACCAAATACAAAACTAGCCAACTACTCAATGTGGGACTATAATCTCGAACAGTTTCTTTATCAGTTTTGAGAATATGTAGATTTAATTAATAAAATAAATTACCAAAGCCACATTTAAAAACAAAGATAAACAAGAATTTTAAGTAAATATTTCGTATTTCAACTGTTTAACCTTTCACTCTATTAACATGGATAAATTGTCCTCGCATTTCACAATACAAGGCAATCGTACACAATACAATATATATAGGATTCCACAACTTTCCATCTCAACAGTTCATCAATCAGCGTCAGGACGGTCGACCGCACCATCTTGACGGTCGACCGGTCTTCCCCTTCGACTGCCCGAGTTCCAACAGAGAGCAGGTCGGTCGACTGCACGGTCGACTGGTCATTCCTTCAAGGTACAGAATTGAGTCAGAGAGCAGGACGGTCGACTGCGCGGTCGACCGGTCGTCTTGCCTGGGTGTGGTGGGGGGGGGGGGGTGCAGTCGACCGCAACTCTGCTGTAGCCTCCAACTACTCTTGACCTCTTGCTCCCACTTCGACTCTCTTTCTTGCCTATCTTCTTCAACCCATTATCGTGTATTGGATCCACAAACCCCAACAATCTTCCACTTGGAGACATATACACGAAGTCTCTAACCTGTTCTTCATTCATCCATTGGCCTAGTCTAGGCCTGTGCCTTTGTGAGTCTCCTCAACAATTAACCTGGAGACAATCCGATAGCGGTATAGCAAAACTGATGTTTCTTGCTATCCACCACCTTAGTGAGAATGTCCGCCAGATTCTTAGTACCAAGAATCTTAGTTAGCTTCAACCATTTCTTCTCAACCGCCATTCTGACAAAATGATACCTCATTTGAATGTGCCGAGTCCTAGAGTGATATGCCGAGTTTTTTTCCAAGAAAACTGCACTTTGACTGTCACACCATAGTTCACCTATGGGTTGCTTCCTGCCTAATTGTTTCATAAGCTTCAAAATCCACAACATGTCTTTCGTCACTTCTGTAAGTGCCATATACTCTGACTCCGTGGTTGACTGCGCTACAACCTTTTGTAACTTCGAAGCCCAACTAACAACTGTTCCTCCAACTGTAAATACATACCCTGTAGTACTTCTGCAACCATCACGATCGCCCAAAAAATCTGCATCCACATAACCATGTATATGCAAAGAATCTCCCCCAAAACAAAGAGAGTGATCTGAAGTACCTGCTAGATATCTAAGAATCTACCTTACTGCATCCTAATGTTGTTTACCTGGATTCTTCATGTAACGGATGACAAATCTCACTGCTTGTGCGATATATGGTCTTGTAGACACCATCGCATATATCAAACTCCCAACGGATGAGGCATAAGGAATAGCAGCCATTTGCTCCATCTCTGCCTCTGTTTTAGGACACAAGTCCGTTGATAACTTGAAGTAAGCAGCCAGGAGACAAGTGACCGGCCTCGTGCCATCCATATTGAATCTCTTCAATACCTTCTTCACATAGTCTGCTTGTGATAACCAAAGCTTCTTGCTACTCCTGTCTCTACTGATCTTCATGCCGAGGATTTGCTTTGCTTCACCCAAATCCTTCATTGAAAACTCCGAAGTTAGCGCCTTTTCACTTTCGTGATCTTCTCCATACATGAACCTGCTAACAGCATGTCGTCCACATACAATGCCAAAGTAACTATATCATTGTTCTTATATCTACGAACACACACACAATAATCCGTTTCACACTTATGGAAACCTATTCCTCTCATGAAGCAATCAAACTTCAAGTACCATTGCCGTGGTGCTTGTTTGAGCCCATAAAGACTCTTCTTCAATCGGCACACCATGTCTTCCTTTCCTTTAGCTTCAAAACCTGTGGGTTATCTCATGTACTGCTCTTCTTCGACATCACCATGGAGAAACGCTATCTTCACATCCAACTGCTCTAAGTGCAAGTCTTCAACTGCTACAATACTGAGCAGAAGCCTTAATAGAAGCCATCTTCACAACCGGTGTAAAGATCTCATTATAATCAACACCTTCTCTTTAAGAGAATCCTTTCACAACAAGCCTGGCGTTATACCTCTTACTTCCATCTGCCTTATCTTTGACTCTGAAAACCCATTTGTTCATAAGAGTGCGCTTCCCTGCAGGTTACTTGGTCAACTCCCAAGTTTGGTTCTGTTCCAAGGAGCTCATCTCGTCCTTCATGGCCAACTCCCACTGAATTCGAGCCTCATCCCTCAAAGCCTCCTCATGAGTTTTTAGCTTTCCCGAATCCGTGTACAGAACATGCTCGTGAACAACACTAGCTGATGGATCAAATATCCTGGTTGGCCTCCTCTCTCGTGTCGATCTCCTCAACCCGGGTACCAGTTCACCGATCGGTTCAGGTTCTTCGAACTGTTCTGGCTGTACTTGTTCGTCTTGGATAACCTGCTCATTCCCAATAGGCTCACCATGAGCCTCCTATGCTGCATGTGGTACCTGTACCTGCTGCTACACTGTAGGGCCCCCACCACCAGGGCCACCTTCAGAATCTGAATCTGAGTCTGAGTCTGAACCCTAATATGATTCTGAACTGGTTGTACTATTTTGACCTGTGTGCCTGTTCTTGTATAGAAACTCTTCATTGAACACTACATTCCTGCTGCCAATGACTTTGTTATCCACAAAATTCCAAAGCCTATAACCATACTCCTCGCCATCGTAGCCAATGAAGACACACCTCCTGGACTTAGAGTCCTACGTCTTTCTTTCTTCCCTGTCAATTAGTGCATATGCCATACAACCATAAACTTTCAAATGCGAATAATTAACAGTTTTACATGACCATAGTTTTTCTGGAATGGCCCCATCAAGGGCACTAGCGGGCAACGGTTAATCAAATATACTGCCGTATCAACTGTAGCTGCCCAAAGATGGACTGGAAGACCCGCATGAAGTCTCATGCATCTCGCCCTTTCAAGTATCGTGCGATTCATCGTTTCTACTACACCATTCTCCTGTGGAGTCTTAGGAACTGTCTTGATTCCTTTAATACCTTCCTTTGCCAGATAATTAACACTCTTTACTTGTCTACTCACATCCGTTGACTGACTTGATTGCTTTCACCTTGCAACCCGTCTCACTCTCAATCCTGGCCTTCCAAGCTCTGAATGCCTCAAAAAATTCGGATTTCTCGCGAATTGCATAAATCCAAACCTTTCTTGTAGCATCATCGATGAATGTGACGAAGTATCTCTTACCACCATAAGAAAATTCCTGAGCTGGATCCCACACATCTGTATGTACCAATTCTAGCTTCGCAAGCTTGTTCTCACGCCCACCCAACTAAAAGCTAAATATCTTATATTTTCCCATCACACAATTCTTATAAAAATCCATCTCAACCTTCTTCAGCCTCGGCAAAAGATCCCTAGAATAAAGCTGCTTGACACATTTTTTACTAAGGTGCCCCAACCTGACATGCCATAGAATTGAAGAGGAACTGTCTACTGATGTTGTAGCAATGATATCACTTGAATTACCTTCCCTGAGTAAGTACAACGTATCACCACGCTTTCTTTTTGCCACCAACCTGGCACCTGTAGTCACCTTTAATTTTCCATGCCCAAAAGTTGTTGTAAACCCTTTTTTGTCTAGTTTGATAGTTGAGATCAAGTTTTTATTCAAGCTCTGAATATATCTTGTGTCATACAAGAATAATTGCCCACCATTGCGAGCCTTCACTCTCATAGTGCCTTTACCCACAATTGGACATATCTGTCCATTACCAACTGAAACTGCACCAAAATCACCTGTCCTGTAATCTTCAAAATCATCCCTCATGGGGGTACAATGATAAGAAGCACCTGAGTTTATACACCAATCATCTTGCAAAATATTAAATCCAGCAGATAAACACAATTTAGCTAGACGGGGTTCAATACTTACCACACTGGCTACCTGAGACCCTGCTTGCGCTTTCTTATACTCCTCGCAATGGTCTCTCCTGTGTCCTTGCTTCTTGCAGTACCAAAACCCACCTTTGCGATTTCCTGTTCTTGACTTGGACCTGTGATTCCTACTTTGCGACCTCCCTCTGTTGTTACTTCTATCACGGTTATCAACTGACAGCGCAGTATTGGTAGGATATGACACAGAAGTCTCTCCATTTCTCTTCCTCCTTGCATCCTCATTCATGATGCTGCTTATAACATCCTTTAGGGTTGTCGTATCAGTCATGATGCTAGTAATAGTCTGCTCTATTGTGCCGTAACTATCGGAAAGACTGGATAGCAGCAACAACGATTGTGCTCTCTCCTCAAACTTTAAACTCGATGATTCTATTTGATTGTAAGCCATATAGAAATTGTTGATGTGCTCAGCAACCGAACCCCTTTCTGAAAACTTCAAGTTAACCAACTTCTTTAGGTGTAAGATCTGGTTCGCTGCATTCGGCTTCTCAAACATATCTGTTAAAATCTCCATTGTCTCCTTTGTAGTTCTTGCCTTCTCAATATGAAATAGCACCTTCCTGCTCAGCGACAACTGAATCTGCGCAAGTGCTTTCTGATCCAATCTATTCCAGCCTGCTAACGCAACCGGATCGACCTCCGCCCCTTCTAGCTTCACACCAAACAACAGATCATCTAGATCATTCTGTCGGAGATACACAATCATTTGGATCTTCCACATTGTGAAATCCGTTCCATCAACTCCTTGACTCTACTCTTGTCCTCCATCTCAATCAAGACTACCAATCTGTAGCTCTTATACCACTTTGTTGAATTCTAACTGCGGAATAAACTCAACAACGACGACGAGATGTAAGAACTATAGAATCAAAACAAGCGAAGAAAGAACAAGCAAAAGCAACACACAAGAACACACAATATTTTTATCGAGGTTCACCCAAACATTAGATACTTCCCCACGCAGAGGCACTCCTGCGATTTTCACTAGAAATATAAAGATTAGGTTTACAAATCTCTCAAGAACTCACCACCAAAGTGTAGGGTTTCTCTCTATCTCCTTCTCTCTTAATAACGGCTGGTAGATCTCTCTTTTCTTTTCTCATAATCCTAAAATCATACACAATACAATATATATAGCATTCCACAACTTTCCATCTCAGCCGCTCATCAATCAGTGTCGGGACGGTCGACTGTACCATCTTGACGGTCGACCGGTCTTCCCCTTCGACTGCACGAGTTCCAATAGAGAGCAGGTCGGTCGACCGTGCGGTCGACCGGTCATTCCTTCAAGATACAGAATTGAGTCAGAGAGCGGGTCGGTCGACTGCGCGGTCGATCGGTCGTCTTTCCTGGGTGCGGTCAGGGGGTGCGGTCGACCGCAACTCTGCTGTAGCCTCCAACTACTCTTGACCTCTTGCTCCCACTTCGGCTCTCCTTCCCGCCTATCTTCTTCAACCCATTATCGTGTATTGGATCCACAAACCCCAACAGTGTGGTTTTCAACTCGATCGAAATGAGTATGTTTTAAAATATGATATGTTATAAATTTTGATTTCCATCTAATTTCAATTAGTTTCTGTTGTCTGTATGCAGTATATCTTAAATCATTTAATTATAGCTTTTATTTTATAATTTCAGAATTCCTTTAGATAAATAGATGTACTCAGGGATGAAATTGGAGAAAATGAATGAAGATTTGAAGGAAAAGTGAACTAGGTGTTATTGTTCCGTAACTTTGTTATTTAAATTTTGTGTAGTTTATTTAATAGTTGATGCATGCCTCCTAGAAAGTATAATTCCGAACATAAAAAAAGAAAAAAGAACAAAGAATTGAAGAACTGATCCAATCTCAAAATGGTGTAATGGACAAGTTTTTTTGCATTCAAATAATTGTTTTTTTTAATTTTTTTAATATGCAAAAAATCTCATTTGAGAATTTGCTTAGGGCCCTCTGAAAGGTACCCCTAAGACCATCTCCAATCATGCTAGTCATTTTTCAATTTTAGCCAAAATAGCTAATATAAAGACAAAAATATGCTCTAACAGGACTAGCCAAACCACTCGCCAAAATAGATTTCTAATATTCACTCGCCAGATCTGGCAAGTATGTACTGCTCGCTAAACTTTTTCCCAAAACCACAAAATTGTGAAATCGCGGAAATCAATCGCGAAAATTGAGGAATCCCGGAAAATTGCGGAATCGCGCCATTTATATTTCTGTTGTTGCAGAATCGAGGAAATCAATCGTGAAACTTGCGAAATTTTATTTTTGAGATTGAAAATCTTATTTTGTATTGGGATTTTTTATGAGCTTTTATTTAATTTTGGACTTTAAATTATTAATGATTATTCAAAATAGATAACATGGTTGGAGTGAAGATTTTTTTCGCTAGCCAACTTATCTATTTGTTATCAATTTTGACTATTTTAGTTAGACAAAATAGCTGACGTGATTAGAGACGCTCTAAGTACCATATGTAAAATCTAAACAAATAACTCTCCACGTTCACTCTAAATACGTGTTGAATTCACTAGGAATCTCCAGGGGGGGGGGCGGGGGGGGGGGGGGGGAATTTCAGGATTTAATTATATGAAGAGGCAGAACAATAGAAAACTAGGAATCTCCATGACAATAGTTTCAACTACTTTGGGGGGGGGGGGGATTTCAGGATTTAATTATATGAAGAGGCAGAACAATAGAAAACTACCCTGTATTTGAAGCTTTTCTCAAGTAACTACCCAAACTTTGCACATGAGGCCAAAAATTGATTATCAAACATGATTGAACTAATCTATCTCCATTGATAATAAATACCCTATGTAGAAAACAAGAGTAATGCTCCATTTACTATCAATTTCATTACATTTTTTTTTACTATTTTAGGTGGCATAGTTCTATTAGAGAGTTCTTCCATCTATTCTATTTTTTCATACTTATTGGAGTGTGTCATCTAAGATAGTGAAGAGAAATGTAGTGGATGTAGTATAACTCAAAAAACAATATGCTGTTGACAACAAAATATTCTCTTGAAGTTCACGTCCTAATAAAAAAATATTTTTAAAATAAATAATAAAATGTAATTTGATCTCGAATCTGTGACATCTTTTTACTCGTCACATATTATTTACAAATTATCTTTAGTGACACAAACTTTTATTTTATATGAGTGACAATTTTGTAAATAACTAAGTTTACTCGTGGACACGTGCCTACAACACGTCTTCTAAACGATGCAATATATAAAAAACACTGTAAACACTACAATATATGCAATTCTATTTGACTAACAAATTACATAGGTCAACATTTATATGCAATATCATCTAGTTAGTGGCTACACGATAAGTTATAAAAAATAATTAAAATATTATAAAATAATTACATACTAAAACAATTAGAGGATGTTTGGTTGGTAGTAAAAAAAATGAAGAGAGGGAAAAACAATGTAGAAAAAGCAATTCGTTGGATTTGATTTATTAATAGTAGCTTTGGTTGAATATAGGTTTACTGTAGCAATAATTAAATGTTAGCTTTGTTTTGGTTGTAGTAATATTGTAGCGAAAGTAATTTTAAAAACTTTCAAATTTTTTGTTTTACATGAAATTAATCCAAGATTAGGGATTAATTAATTTTATTTAAGCTTAATCTCTAATGTTTTGGATTAATTAATTAAGCTTAATTATATTGAAACTAATTAATTTTTAATCCCTAAATTTTAATTAATTAAGAAAAAACTAATTAAACCACAACAATTAAAGCTTTTCTTAATTAAGACTAGTAATTTACACGTGTGATGCACGTCTTAATGAATGGATACATATTTTTAAAGTAAAAAATTTCGACGTAGTGTAGTCTCGAACATGAGACTTCTTTTATACTAATTATGCACGGACAATGCATGTCTTAATAATTTTATAAAATAAAAATAAAAACTCTGATGTAGTGAGGACTCAAACCTGAAACCTCCTCCATATTAGTTATGTACGTGCGTCACACGCATTGATAGATTGACAAATGACACTAAGGCCTTCTCCCATTATAATATTAGAGATTAGTGTGATTTTAATTAGTATTTTCTTAATTAATTAAAAGTAGAATTAAAAGTTAATTAATTTCAAAACCCAAACAAATATCAACTACTTCACACAACATAAAATACAAATCTGAATGTGGCTACTGTAGCTACAGTAACCGGTACTGTAGGTACAGTAACGGGTGGGAAAATATCTTTTGTGGGCATAAATTTGGACCGTTGATTTCCTTCCAATTGAAGGAGAGCTACTCGATAGCTTTTTTTGAATTATCTTGTGTTTTATTATATAGATTATGTTGTAAATAAATTTGAATTTTGAGGATATTATGGTACTAACAACAGTTGAGTAGATGAATGATTAATATAACTCCACTTAAAAATGAATAGTTGAGATTAGATAGTTGAATGTCTACAAATTACAGATTGTCTACAAATAATAACCCCAACTCTTTCATTAGAGATCAGTTAAATTTTGCTCTCTTCAATTTTCAAATTAAAATAATTCAGTATATTAGTGAAAGTTCACTTATTTTTCAAAAAAAGCACTATGTTCTTGTGATAAATTTGCTTGGAAGTAAAACTGTGCTATACTATTAAAAGTTGGATAACTTTTTCTGAGCATAATACTCCGGTTTGATAAAGGAATAATATGCTCAACCATTTCTTCAATTTGTTCAGTTAAGTGGTATGTCATAACCTAGTTAGGCATTTAAAGGTTAAATGAATATGTATAACTCTCAATCTGTACATCAACTTTAGATGTGTTAATATAACGAAAGAATGTTCCAAGTCGTATTAGATGGGCTGTAATCTGTATCTAATTTCGTATTTTTTTGATGAACTGTATCTAATTTCGTATTGAAGGGAAATTCCTTGAAAACACTAATAAAATAACAACCTAAAAGACCAAATGATATTAAAAAAAGGGTTGCCATTTTATGCTAGAAAGCCTATACGGATTATCACTCTTTCACGTTATGGAGTATCATTAGGAGTTCTGAGGTATTCGTAGTAAAAACGCTGACAAAAACTATTCATAGTGAAAACATTCCTGGTAAAATGAATTAAGTGAACATGACAAAACCAGGGGCAATATAGTCATCGAAGAATAATCACGGATCGACATGTACATTATACAGCCATCAATTTTTTATACTGAAATTATTATCGTTTGATATTTTTGTCACCTTATTCCACCTTCTCTTTCCTTGTCCCCTCCTCTCTCTCTCTCTCTCTCAATTGTCTCAATCATTGCTAACTCCGTTAGTGGATGGCGACGATGATGACGATCTCTCTCTCCGACGATGATGACCCCCTCCTCTCTCTCTCTCTCTCTCGTGATGGGTATCACATGCGATCCAAGGAATGGTCACGTGAACGACAGTGGTCATACACATAGCAGAGAAAGGAGATTAGATGTTAATGTTTTATATTTGCATGGGTGGGAATTGTTTTTCCAAAAGGACCCACTTTTTAAAAATATTTACTATACCGACTCACTTTCGAAACTATTTACCAAAATGACCCACTTGCTGTCAAAGATGGTGAGTATGGTAAAAACCTCCGTGCTATCTGAGATAGCGAGTCTATTCCGAGACTATTTCTCTCCCACTTGGACAAAACTCAAAAAATTCTTTAATTCAAGATTCGTTGTCTCAAATAGCGCTAGTGTTTGTACCACACTAGCTATCTGAGACATTAAGTGTCGTTTGGAGATTTTTTAAATCCCAATCTCGCTTTCTCATTCACTTCCTCATATCTCTCTTTTTTCTCCCATCTCCGAAACCCACTTTCGAAACCCAAAGCACTGTTTGAGAACTTATTCAAGTTACATGCTTATTCAAAAAGTCAATACCGATAAAATATACCGATTTAATAGATTTTTGGACAAATTCCTTTCATGACAATACATGAAAGAGGTAAGTTATGCTTTTCACTTTCCGCAGCGAACATATTTATCTTCCATGAGTACTATTTATTTAGGGGAGTCATGGCTAAGAGTTTAGGCTTGAGATCTCATCAACCTGCATCCGTATTGAATTGTTAATTGTTATACCTCATTTTTCTGTATTCCATAGAAAAAATTTGAATATGAAATATCATCATTTCTGATTGTAGTAATTCATTGATAATCTTTTGTAATCTAATTGGACAAGTAGAATCTGTAATGTGATTATGATTTGATATTTTATTTTCTGAGAGTTCTGAAATCTTTGAATCATGAGGTTTTTGAAAGTGGGTTTCGGCGTTGGGAGAAAGAAGAGAGCAATGAGGAAGAGAATTAGACAGCGAGGCTGGAGTTTATAAAATTCCCAAACGACACTCGCTGTCTCAGATAGCAAGTGTGGTACAAACACTTGCGCTATCTGAGACAACGAGTCTTGAATTGGAGATCATTTCGAGTTTTCTCCAAGTGGGAGAGAAATAGCCTTAGGATTGACTCGCTATCTCCGATAGCATGGAGATTTTCACCAAGCTCTCTATCTGTGATAGCGATTGGGTCATTTTGATAAATAGTTTCACAATAGGGTTGGTTTGGTAAATACTTTCAAAAAGTGGGTCATTATGGAAAAAATCCATGGGTGGATGCAAACATCGAACATGGAGATTATTGCGCAGGCGTGTATATAAATCTATATAATAAATTATAAGAAATTTTTTTAAAAAAATATCAAGTGTCTTTTCTTCAATTGAGACAAAATCAATAACTCACATGTACCATTTTCAAAGACATTTTTCTTCTAAAAGTTTTCCCTAAAAAACTAATTCCCCCCTCCAAAAAAAAAAAAAAAAACATCCTCACTTTATTATTATCTCTCTCTCATCTCTTCACTTTTTTAGATTTTTTTTTCTCTCCCTCTCTACCCAAAAATTTAGATTTTCAGATTTCACGTTTGTAAATTTCTGGGTTTTCAATTTTTTTTTTTTTTTTTTGCTTCTTTTGATTGTTTACGTAGAAATTTTTTACTGAGTTCTCTGATTGATTTCAAATACAATGAAAGTTTTAAATGTCTCACTCTCTCTTTACCCAGAAATTTAAATATTCAGTTTTCAGGTTTGTAAATTACCGGGTTTTTCAGATTTTTTATGTTTCTTTTGATTGTTCATGTCGAAAACTTCACTAATTTTTCTGATTTATTTCATATGCAAATGGAAGATTTAAATGGATATTCACTTGGGTAAAATTTCAAACTCTAAAGTTAAATTGAAAGTAGCAAATATCTCCTCAAAAGTTAAATTTCATTATTTCACCACTACAAAACATGTATATTTGGTAGAAACGTCGGGATAGACATGTATTTTTTGAAAAGAATTCAAAAATACCTATCTATGTCAGCGTTTTACAAAAACGCCGGGGTAGAGGGGGCTATACTGGTGTTTTATGTATAAAACGTCAGGATATTCTCTTACCCCCCCCCCCCCCCCCCCCCCCCAACAAAAAAAAAAAAAAAAAATCTTTTTCCCTCTAAACTTAACTCTCTCTCAACCCTAAATCCCCGCCCACCACAGTATCTCGCCGTCATCATGCCCCCCTCCCTGTCGTCGTCCACCGCCCCTCATCGACGTGCCTTCCCTCCATTGTCGTGCCCCCGTCTCTCTCTCTCTCTCTCTCTCTCTCTCTCTCTCTTTCTTTCTTTTACACAATTCCTAACCCCCAAATCCCCTTGCCACCCCAGGTGCCCCCCCCCCCCCCCCTCCTCTCCTCTCCTCTCCTCTCCTCTCCTCTCCATTTTTCGAGCCTAACGCTGGTCCGTCTCTAGATCCAGATTGTGTTGATTGGATAAATTAGGGTGAGGATTTGCTTAATTTGTGGGTTTTCCTTTTTCTTTCCGTTATGTTACTTAGGGTTTTGTTTGGCTTTTGTTAGTTGTGTTATTATGTTGTTCTTGTGTCTAATGTACTTCAACTCAGATGTTATGATTGTTGTTCAGATATAGTTTTGATCGATCGTTCTTGTTAAACTTCATTAGGAAATTAACACATAGAATTAGTTTAGATCTTCGGATCATTCATGTTTGGATCTATTGGTCTTGCTAGGTAAGTCAGATTTCTATCACATACTTCTTGGTTGTACTAAGTCTTGAACCATGCATACAAGTACAACATTCTTTACATTTTTTACTTTCTTAGTTCTCTTTTGGACATTAAGTGATATATATTGTACTGATTGAATGTTCAAGGATTGTATCACTTCAGGTGTATATATGAACCATTTCAATTGTTAACAAGAAATTTGTTCATACACATTTCTGTGAGTGATTTAGATAGGATTTGTCACTCTTACAGAACATGAGCGATATCTATGGACCCCTTGATTGAGTGAGATTGCAAAATGTGTGGCCGTGCTCAAATGAGTCAATATGAGATATTGAGCTCATTTGTTTTAGTAAGTCTACTAGGACATTAAGAAATCAAATATTGAACTATATAAGGGTGACACACTCCATACCTTGTGGTCAATTACGATATCTGGACAAAGGGATTAGACTACATGGTAACATTGGTTACTGATAGGTTATGTCTAATCACTGACATTCTCGCTGAGTAGTAGTGATATAGTACTAGATACCGCTCACTATTTGTAATACTAGAATATAATTTTAGTATTACTATTAACATAATGAGAACCTACAGGGTTACACATTTAGAATAAATCTAAATTGGGAATTAAATTCATAAGATTAAATCCAAGTAAGACTTGGACTCCTGACATTGGTTGGAAATTTAATTAGATTAAATGGACTGACTAAAGTTCAAAGACCCATACACGAATCTGAACCAGATCAGATTGTGAGTCCAACAACCTTATTACTCTTTTAGGGTTGATTTTTTGCACACACACACACATATATATATGATAAGTATCTGTGGAAAAGTGACGAAAGAGAATACCATAGCCGTCACATAAATTGTGTGAGAGAGAGATCGTGAGGAATATCTTCTTCCCGCAGCTAGCACTGTCGAAGTGAGGGAAAGCTTGATTTAATCCGTTCTTGTGGATATCGTAAAGGCACCGCAATATTGTAATGCTGTGATCGGCATACTGTGGAGATAACAGATCCATCTTCAAGGTATAAATCCTTAACACGATTTATGATTTTCCCATAGATCTATGGCTAGGTTTCGATATTTTTTTTGTAATTTTTCCGCTTTGTATGTAATATGAGATTACTCTCGAAACCTAACAATTTCGCTTTTCATGGATATGTACACCTTATAAGATGGTATTTATTTGCTAATAGGGTTTGCTTATGTTTACAACATAGATTTTATACTTAGGAATCTTGTGTATTATTTTTGAAAGCCTTGGCATTGTAACGATAAGCATATATGGTGTAAATTTAGTTGCATGTTCAATAGATGATTTGAATTGTGATTATATTATATTTTTGAAAGACTATATTTTATTCTGACTGATGGTTCTTCTATTATGTGAAATGCCTAGTTGTGATTCATGGAAATGGTAAGATGAAGAGTATTGCTTGCAGAGAGCAAAGCAACATATCTTGCTATCTTCACCTTTAAGGTATTTGATATTCAGCAATTTTAGTTTGTACGAAATTTAACTATTCATGTCTAGCTAGACTTTGTTTCCCCTCTTCTTTGGTTTGTTATGTTTCCTATAAAATAACCATCAATCATCATATGTACATTATTCTGGATATCTTGTGTGTTTGAGAAATTGAGTGCAGGATAGACCCCTTCTATGCTGGTTTCCCTTGTAATTTTTTTTTTGTTGTTTTTTTATTGTGTGCGCTTATTCTTGTGCTATAAACAACTTTTTTGTGGGGGAACATAAACAATTTTTTTTTTTTGATTAACAGATACTGTGCCTCTAAGAACTGTCAACCGTCAATGTTCATCTGGCCTTCAGGCAGTTGATGATGTTGCTGCTGCTATAAAAGCTGGGTTCTATGACATTGGTGAGTTTGTTGGCAGTTTTATTCTTCAATTAGTTTGAAATTGAACACATTGACTGGATTTATTTTATATTGCCATTGCAGGAATTGGGTCTGGTTTAGAATAGATAAATGTGAACGCAGTTACATTGCAAGGGCCGTTCAAGCCAAGAGTAGGTTTTGTATTGTTTAGTAATTGCAGATTGTGCATATGTATATTAGGCTATTAGCAATAATGAATTATAGATGACGCATATAGTTCATTCTTATCCTAGATGCTGCATATAGTTCTTAGCTCCATGCATTTTATAGTGTGGGAATTAGGATTGGAGAATGATTAAATTATAATCTCCTTAACATAGTAATCATCATGATATGCCTTATTAGCCTCAGCCAAATTTTCATGTAATATGGTAGAAGCTAGTTATTTTCTCATGAATCTTGTTTTTCTTGTCTTGAAGTTCAATGTCCTACCTATAGCCAAATTATCATATTTTCTCTACTCCGAGACCCCGTACCAGTCTAAAAGAATTTCGAGGATGTCAAATTAATCAATTAAATTTGTATTTCCCTAGAACATTAGATAGAGATTCATGATTCATAACTGATACCAAAATATATGTTTTTTCTTGTAGTTAATTTTGTCTGATATAATGAGCCAATGAACTAAGAGATTTATTTTACCCCTCTACAAAATTTTCCCCAATATTTATGGATCAGTTGAGGTTTTTCTGCTACTCTAAGTTTCATTGGCTCATATATCAAAAAGTGATCACTACAACACAGGTTCGATTTACCGGCGTATATTCCCCGACGTTTTACCATTCGCGACGGGGTAGGGAGTGATCAGAAATGGGGCGTCATATTGGTTGGTTATACACCGGCGGTCTCTATAAAACGCCGGGGAATCATGATATTCACCGGCGTTTTTTTTTAGAAACGCCGGTGAAGGGTATTATTCACCGGCATTTTAATAAAACACGCCGACGAATATACAGATACATTCACCGGCGTTTGTAATTTCAAACGCCGGTGAATTAACTGAGATAAATCTCCGCGAACCCTAACATTTCGCTCGCAAATTTTCAAACCCAATATTTGGCCGCCTTCGTTTTCCCTCCTCCCTCTCTCTATTTCGCGCGCTTTGCCTCCGTCCCTTCGTCATCTTCGACAGCCCAATTCGATTTCCCTCATCCCTCTCTCTATTTTGCAGTGAATTTGCGATCGAAAACCACCGCTCGTCGCCCCGCTCTCTCTCTCTATCTCCTACGCCACCGCTCGTCGCCCCCTCTCTCTCTTCGGTAATTTCTCTTGATTTCTCTCCTTTTCACTGTCAAAGATGCTGAATTCATGCATCTGATTGTCATCTTAGCATGATTTTTTTACCAAAATAGGTTAACTGTCAACTAAGGATGTTAGCTGTATACCAAAATCCTCCAAATCTGTACAAGAATTGGGCTGAACAAACCTTGTGCAGGTTTATTTTTGAGCCACAAACATCAATGGTTTAGTTGGGATGAAGAATTAATAGAGAAACATATATGCTTAGATACTGGAAATTTTCATTTTCTTTTACTGTTAAAGAAGCTGAATTCATGCATCTGATTGTCATCTTAGCATGATTTTTTTACCAAAATGGGTTGACTGTCATCAAAGGATGCTAGCTGTATACCAAAATCCTCCAAATCTGTACAAGAATTGGGCTGAATAAACCTTGTGCAGGTTTCTTTTGGAACCACAAACATCATGATTTAGTTGGGATGAAGAATTAATAGACAAACATATATGCTTAGATACTGAAAATTTTTATTTTCTTTTACTGTTAAAGAAGCTGAATTCATGCATCTGATTGTCATCTAAGGATGCTAGCTGTATACCAAAATTCTCCAAATCTGTACAAGAATTGGGCTGAACAAACCTTGTGCAGGTTTCTTTTGGAGCTACAAATATCAATGATTTAGTTGGGATGAAGAATTAATAGAGAAACATATTAGTAGCCATATTAGTTTCTTTTGTGCAGGTTTATTATTATTATTATTATTATTATTATTATTATTATTATTATTTTGGGATAAGTAACTGATTATTAGTAGCCATGAACAGAATAGTTCATGAGTCATCAGATCTTCTTGTTACCATATTTACAGCACGGCGCCCTCGTTATTCGTCCGATTCCTCTTTCTCAGCAAATACCCTTTACCATCATCATCTCCTTGAACGGAAAGCCAAATACAGGGAAGACTATAGTCGAATTGATATTACACTCGAACACAAGGAGTGCGATAAAATGCCACTAATGTGGTTGTGATAATTTCCACAAAGGTAGTTTAGGGTTATGTGAATAGAGTAGATTGTATTAAGATTTAATTGTTTTTTTATACATTTTTGGAACCACGATTTCTTTATTTTACAGTTAATTGTTATATCGTTTATTTATTTCCAGCTAGGGATGGTTTTAAAAAAGGTGAAATTAAATATAAAAAATGCCTTTTACTGTTAATAATATTTAATATATCAAATTTTAATTTCAGATTGTGTGTTATTGTTATAATGGATAGAAGTTGGATTAGTAAACCACGATTATCCAAGGAGTACCGTGATGGTATTAAAGATTTTATTATCTTTGCCAAACGACATTCCCGTGATCCCAATCTAATCCTTTGTCCAATCCTTTGTCCATGCCTCAGGTGTACAAATTGTAATTTGAGGACATGTGACGTAGTACATACACATTTGGTTGTTAACGGTTTTTTTCAAGGGTACACACGGTGGTTTTGTTATGGAGAGGATCATACGTCAGCACCTGTTCGTCTGGTTGTATTAGAAAATGAAGATGAGCCCTTAGTGAATGAAGACTTAAGTGTTCCGATGAGATGCATGCTTTGTTGCAAGATGCCTTGGGGATTCATAATGTTTCTTTCCACACCAATAATCCAACAACCCAAGTTCATAATGAGTCAACAGAAATATCACACATTGGTGGTGGGGTGGACGAGGAAATGCTTGACCCCGCCCTTGAAAATAATAAACAGCAAGAATCCTTCGCTAAGTTACTTGAAGATGCTAGTACTCCGCTGTACCGCGATTGCACCAAATTCTCTAAATTCTCATTCATTGTGAGACTATTACAGATTGAATGTTTAAACGGGTGGTCTGCTAAGTCCTTCAGTATGCTACTTGAACTGTTGAATGAAGCATTTCCAGAAATCTGTATTCCAAAATCAGCCTATAAAATCAAAAAATTCCTAAGTTCTTTCGATCTAGGGTATGAGAAGATAGCAGCATGTCCAAATGACTGTATACTTTTCACGAGAGGTAAGGAAAGTCTGGAGAATTGCGAAGTCTGTGGTTCTTCGAAATGGTCAGAAACACCAAATCAAGACGATCAAGCCAGTGGATCTACTAAGTGAAGTAGGAGAAAGAAGCCTGCCAAAATACTACATTACTTTTCCTCTGATTCCTAGGCTACAAAGGTTGTTTATGTCTACAAAAACTTCTTCTGATATGAAATGGCATGCTGAAGGTCGCACTAATGATGGGATTCTTAGACATCCTGCTGATTCTCAATCTTGGAAAAAATTTGATGAAAGATATCCCGATTTTGCGGAAGATCATCGGAATGTGAGACTTGGACTAGCTAGTGATGGTTTCAACCCTTTTAGGCAAATGAGTAGTACATACAGCATATGGCCTGTTGTGTTAATACCATACAATTTTCCGCCTTGGAAATGCATGAAGCAGTCCTCATTTATTTTGTCCATGATAGTTCCTGGACCGAAAGGTCGTGGAAATGATATAGATGTGTACCTACAGCCGTTAATAGATAAACTTCAAAAATTGTGGGTGGGTGTTCCAACCTATGATGCTGTGGCTAAAGAAACATTTTCTCTTCGGGTCGTGTTGTCTTGGACAATCAATGATTTTCCAGTATATGCAAATTTATCTGGATATAGCAGTAAAGGACGTTATGCATGTCATTGTTGTGCTGACCAAACTAGTTCAAGGTGGTTGTACAATGGCAGAAAGTTTTGCTATATGGGTTATAGGAGATGGTTGCCTGAACACATATATTTCGGGCAGAGACAGCGACATTTGATGGTACCGACGAGTGGGAACATGCTCCTGGAGCTTCTTCTGGGTCAGATATTTTGAGGTGGGTAGATGGTCATCAGTTCAAATATGGAAAAGAACCACAAGTCAGCAAAAGGGATAAGAAAAGGGCAAGGCCGGAGCAAGGTGAGGAGACCGATCTATGTGGCGAAAAATGAGGATCAGAACATGACGAGTTTAGGTGCATGGAAGAAGAAGAGTATTTTCTTCAAGTTGCCGTATTGGGAATTCAACTTATTGCGACATAATTTAGATGTGATGCATATCGGAAAAAATATTGGTGAAAATTGTATAGGAACAGTTATGGGAGATGACCGGAAGACAAAGGACAATCTCAAGAGCCGACTTGATTTGAAGTCAATGGGCATCCGACATGAGTTGCACCCAGAGGAATTACCGAACGGGAAAGTACTCCTACCTCCTGCAATCTATTCAATGTCAAAACTGGAGTTGGAATTGTTTTGCAAAGTTCTACTGGAACTTAAAGTTCCTGATGGCTATTCTTCTAACATAGAAAGATGTGTCAACTTTAAAGAGAAGAGATTTTAGGGTCTAAAGTCACATGACTACCACATCCTATTGCAGGATCTCCTTCCTGTGGCCCTAAGGTCTTCAATGTGTGAGCAAATCATTGCTGTCCTGAAAGATTTTTGTAGCATATATAAAGGTATTTGCTCAAGAATGCTTCGTGTTGAAGATATTGACCAATTGGAGTAGCGGGCGGCATTGACACTTAGTAAAATAGAGATGATATTTCCTCTATCGTTCTTCACTATAATGATTCACTTGATAATCCACCTTGCTGGTGAAGCCAGAATCGGCGGTCCTGTTCACTATCGGTGGATGTACCCCATTGAGAGGTAAAAGAATTCATGCATCTTACAAAACTGATTTTTCAAAAGCTCATTTCTTTTAATCCCATACTCCGCTCTAATTCATTAATTGTACATGTTCAGGTACCTATATCGGCTCAAGTGTTATGTTAAAAATAGAGCATATCCTGAAGGGTCAATAGCTCAGGGATATCTATCAGAGGAGTGTTCACATTTTTGTTCCAGGTATCTGCAGGGTGTAGAGACATCTTTGACTAGACCAAGGAGAAATCCAAACATTTCCAATCTTGATGGTGCTAAATATCTTTTCGATACCGCTGGCACTACTGTTGGTAAAGTTGATGCATTTGAGCTAGATAACTTAACGTGGGAACATGCACATCGATATGTGCTAGACCACCATGCATCAGTAGAACCATTTCGAAAGTAAGTTGCTTTTGAATTTAAATCGAATATAGTGAAAACCGCAGAGGTCGATATTAACTTACTTTTGTTATTCCTTATTTCAATTGCTTGTATTTTAGCGAATTTGTCAGGGACATCAAACGAAGGGTTAGACCAAGAAGACTACCACCATATGAACAAAACAAGTTGATGAATAAAAAATTTCATAAGTGGTTTGAATCTCATGTAGGTAAATTAAGAAAATGCAAGTTAATCTTCATTATATCTACATTATCCTTGGTACTGATACGATTTGTGCAAAATTAATAGGTACATTCTTTGGGTCCTGAAGGTGTGTCATTTGAAATACAAGTACTTGCCAAAGGTCCCTATAAGATGGTCAAAAGATACGGAGGATACATATTCAATGGCTTTAGATTTTGTACTAAGTATCGTGAATGTAATTTGAAGTCACAAAATAGTGGAATGGTAGTGACTTCTAAGACTAGAAGTTATGCTTCCAAGTCGGACACAAGGCCTGTAGATGGAGATCTCGACTACTATGGAGTGCTCACGGATATCATTGAGTTGAATTATTTTGGTCATTTTCGTGTTGTCATATTTCGTGGGGATTGGACTGAGTTTGATAGGAATTTTGCTAATAACAAGGATAAGTTAGGCTTCACAGTTGTAAACTTCTCAAAATTGATTCACATCGGTACACACATTAGCCACAAACCATTTGTGTTCCCATCCCAAGTGCAACAAGTGTTCTACATTGAAGATCCAACCCTGCCAAAATCGTATGTGGCTTTCGTTATACAACCAAGAGATGTATTCCAACTGGACGATACTTCAGAAGATGAAGACGATGAAGTCATGAACAGTTACATTGCTTTTGAGTTTCCTATGTTTGATGTAAACACAACCGACGACGAATTTGCGGGACTTGGCTCCGCAAGGATGGAGAAGAGGGCGATGTATTGGAAGATGTCGTATTGTAGTTTACTTGATTTTCATAGCTCAATATTATATGTTCCTGTAATTTTCGTATCTTAAATCTTGTTGTAATATTATGTCTTGTAATTCCGAACATGTTGTATGTGAATTTAATAATTGGTTTAATTATCTTTCTATTTTCTACTGCTTGGTGTTATTTATATTAAACTATGCTTAGTGTCATTTGCATCAAACTATCATTGTAGTTGAATTTGTTACAAATCTCACTTTTTAAATTTTTTGTAATTATGTTGGTTTGTTAATCCTATTGAAATACAAATTTTTTTTCTGCTTGATCACACATAGATTCAGTTCCATTAGCATTGTTTATGCAAATATTAAAAGCTCTCTCTCTCTATGAAGTCTCACAATTGATTTCCATTTCAAGTGGAGGTGTTCTTTCCATAATTCTTAGTTAAAAAAACCTTTTAGCCCGTCAGTTGGTTTAATTATTACTTGAAATTTCTCATTTTGTGATAGTTATTATAAACATGTTATTAATTAATTTTGCTCCTCTAATGAATTTATTGAATCTTTGACAGGTACAAGATGACGAGGCGTGGAAAAAAGGATAAACATAAATGATGGCAACGAAAGCCATGGGGATGAGCAGCCACTACATAATAGTGGCAGTCAAACAGAGGAGGGGGAGAGGTAGCACGCCGCCCACTGTCAAAAAATATCGAGGGCGAACTAAGATGACGGGCATATGGAAACTTAAGAATGACGAAAGGATTGTGGTGGAGGAAAATAGTGTCGGGCAACCGGTTAGTGATAATGCAAACAAATTCTCATCCTTTATTGGGGTAATAGCAAGGAACCCACGGATAATTCCTTTGTCGTACAAGAGTTGGCCGAAGGTGCCAACCACGACAAAGGCAACTGCAATTACAACAATCAAGGTATTTCCCATCTAAAATAAATAATTGGTAGGCTCAAATATATTATTGAAATATGTATTTTTAGTGATGGGTATTCAGTTTATGCAATTCAGTTATCCTTTGTTAAACTTCATAAATTTTGCAGCAATACTTCTCGTTCCCGGACTCCCTTACACCTTGGGTTGAAAAGTCACTCTCCAAAAAGTGGAGGGACTACAAGAGTGACTTGAAGGCTAGGTATATTGACAAAGACCTAGTCAGAGGCGGATAATGCAAGGGATGTGCCACTGGATGTGGAGCCTTCAGATTGGCAATTCCTTGTGCACTACTGGAGTTCGACAGTCGGTCAGGTATTTACATTACTAACCAAAATTTAATGACTTTGTGGTTGTATGGCTACTCTAATTAAATTTTTTGTTAACTTCAGTGTGGCATGTACAGAAAAGGGCGGAGGAGGGTGTTGCCAGTCGGTCAAAGCAGCTAGTGTTGCACACCGCTGGTACATAGAGCTTTGCTCTGGTTCGGGAAGAATTGGTAAGCGCAATCAAATTGAACATTTTTGACTTACATTTATTTGTTTATAAGCATTTCATCTTACTAATATATAGGAAGAAGATTTGGGGGGTCCTACGGAGTTTCGCGACATAGATTTTTTCGATGCCACCCACAAGTCGAAGGATGGGACGTATGCGACCCCTGAGGTAGCATGGATTGTGGTAATTTGTGAACTAATATCTATCAGATCTACAATTGACTATCATTATAACTATTTTAGTTATGGGTAATTAAATATTTTGTGAATTGAGTTGGAACACAAAATTGACTATAGGCTATGACATAATATTTTAGTGATGACCTTTGGGAAATTTACTACTATATATAGGTTATAGCAATGTTATTGTTTATATATATCTTCAGTTGTTTTTACTTTTTGATGATTTATAGCTTATTTTTGTAAATGGCTAATGATAGTCGAAATCTCATCTGCTTTTAACTCTGATTGTTATGTCCTTTTACAGACTAACACTCAGAAAAAATTTGATGAAATCTCTTCCGCTTCAGATTCTGACCGTACGACGGCATCCACAGATTCCGTACCCGTCAGCGACTTGCCTTGACCGCAGTTAGGGAAAAGGAGAGGCATGGACGTGTCCGTGGTATGGGGCTAGGACCAACCCCCTCGCGGTTATTTGGACGGAGTGAATCTACTTCAAGTGAGACTCGGGACGAGGAGATGACTTCATTAAAGGCACAAGTGGCACTCCTCCAAGAACAAATGGCCCAGTTAATAGGGCAGCAATCTCAAGTCCCACCATCGGTAAGTCTTTAAATTGGTAATTTTGAAGAGATTATAATTTTGAATGCATGAAAGACATGTATTAGTGTTTGTGAGTCTGCATTGTGGCTATCGTCTATGTTTCTTAATTGGGCTGTGATTAGAAAGAAAGGGCTCGAGTGGAGATCTGGAAACCCATATAGAGACATCTCGTTTATTATAATCTATTATTATTGTTGGACCAACCCCCTCTTGCTGTTGTTGCTGATGTCTCTTTGTGTGCGTGTGTTGAAGAGAAAGAAGGGATGAGAGAGAGTTGAGGAAAATGCCGCTATGTTAGCCTGGTGTATCCTCATTCTCTACCATTCCTCTTTCTGGCTCCATTTATGGCTTCTATATTAAATTGGTTTCCTTCCACGATGACAGTTCCGTAAAACTACACTTGATGTGAGCCCTGTTCTTATTGTTCTTTAATAAAATTGGGAGTTTTGGTGATCCAACTAGTGATCATAGCTGCACCCTACTGCATACTCGCAAACACTAATACGTGTCGTTCATGCATTCTATGACCAACCCCACTTTGGCATATAGCATGCTTAGATGACATTGTATGACCTGCACACATGCTTGTTCAGCCCAATTCTTGTACAGATTTGGAGGATTTTGGTATACAGCTAGCATCCTTAGTTGACAGTTAACCCATTTTGGTAAAAAAGCATGCTAAGATGACAATCAGATGCATGAATTCAACTTCTTTAACAGTAAAAGAAAATGAAAATTTACAGTATCTAAGCATATATGTTTCTCTATTAATTCTTCATCCCAACTAAATCATTGATGTTTCTGGCTCCAAAAGAAACCTGCACAAGGTTTGCTTTGACCAATTCTTGTACAGATTTTGGGAATTCTGAAGTTTTTAGATCAAGGATCACAAATTTTGATTTGGCTGTGATTGGATTGTTTAGTGACTGTCAACAAATGTTCTTAATTGGGCTGTGATTAGAAAGAGACGAGTTGGAGTGGAGATCTGAAAACCCATATAGAGACATCTCATTCATAATAATTTATTATTATTGTTGTTCTTGTCGCTCTTGCTGTTGTTGCTGATGTCTCTTTATGTGCGTTTGCTGAAGAGAAAGCAGGGATGAGAGAGAGATGAGGAAAATGCCGCTATGTTAGCCTAGTGTATCCTCATTCTCTACCATTCCTCTTTCTAGCTTCTATATTTGGTTTCCTTCCACGATAACAGTTCCTTAAAACTACACATGATATGAGCCCTATTCTTATTTTTCTTCAATAAAAATGGGAGTTTTGGTTATCCAACAAACATCTACTCGCATACTTCCAAATGGCATTTTCTTTAGAAAGTCGGGCTCCAAAGAATCGATCTATGACTAGAATCTCCATTCAAAGCCCAATCAAAATTTGTCATCCTGGATCTAAAATCTTCTTTGAGCCACAAACATCATGAATTAGTTGGGATGAAGAATTAATAGACAAACATATATGCTTAGATACTGGAAATTTTCATTCTTTTACTGTTAAAGAAGCTGAATTCATGCATCTGATTGTCATCTTAGCATGATTCTTTTACGAAAATGGGTTAACTGTCAACTAAGGATGCTGTATGTATACCAAAATCCTCCAAATCTGTATAAGAATTGGGCTGAACAAACCTTGTGCAGGTTTCTTTTGGAGCCACAAACATCAATGATTTAGTTGGGATGAAGAACTAATAGAGAAACATATATGCTTAGATACTGTAAATTTCCATTTTCTTTTACTGTTAAAGAAGCTGAATTCATGCATCTGATTGCCATCTTAGCATGATTTTTTTACCAAAATGGGTTGACTGTCAACTGAGGATGCTGTATATATACCAAAATCCTCTAAATCTGTACAAGAATTGGGCTGAACAAACCTTGTGCAGGTTTCTTTTGGAGCCACAAACATCATGATTTAGTTGGGATGAAGAATTAATAGAGAAACATATATGCTTAGATACTGGAAATTTTCATTTTCTTTTACTGTTAAAGAAACTGAATTCATGCATCTGATTGTCATCTTAGCATGATTTTTTTACCAAAATGGGTTAACTGTCAACTAAGGATGCTAGCTGTATACCAAAATCCTCCAAATCTGTACAAGAATTGGGCTGAACAAACCTTGTGCAGGTTTCTTTTGGAGCCACAAACATCAATGGTTTAGTTGGGATGAAGAATTAATAGAGAAACTTATATGCTTAGATACTGGAAATTTTCATTTTCTTTTACTGTTAAAGAAGCTGAATTCATACATCTGATTGCCATCTTAGCATTATTTTTTTACCAAAATGGGTTGACTGTCAACTAAGGATGCTGTATGTATACCAAAATCCTCCAAATCTGTACAAGAATTGGGCTGAACAAATCTTGTGCAGGTTTCTTTTGGAGTCACAAACATCAATGATTTAGTTGGGATGAAGAATTAAGAGAGAAACATATATGCTTAGATACTGGAAATCTTCATTTTCTTTTACTGTTAAAGAAGCTGAATTCATGCATCTGATTGCCATCTGAGCATGATTTTTTTACTAAAATGGGTTGACTGTCAACTAAGGATGCTGTATGTATACCAAAATCCTCCAAATCTGTACAAGAATTGGGCTGAACAAACCTTGTGCAGGTTTCTTTTGGAGCCACAAACATCATGATTTAGTTGGGATGAAGAATTAATAGAGAAACATATATGCTTAGATACTGGAAATTTTCATTTTCTTTTACTGTTAATGAAACTGAATTCATGCATCTGATTGTCATCTTAGCATGCTTTTTTTAACAAAATGGGTTGACTGTCATCTAAGGATGCTGTATGTATACCAAAATCCTCCAAATCTGTACAAGAATTTGGCTGAACAAACCTTGTACAGGTTTCTTTTGGAGCCACAAACATCAATGATTTAGTTGGGATGAAGAATTAATACTGAACAATCCATGGAAAGACATGCTTAGATACTGGATTTTCATTTGTTTTACTGTTTTAGATACTGGATATTCCCAATCAGAGGAGACTATAAAGGTTTCAAGTTAGATACTTGATTTTCATTTGTTTTGCTGTTTTAGATATATTCAAAAACAAAATTAAGTACTAGTTTTTTAGCACTGCAATATAAATATTTTACCTCTCTATATATCATTAACAATTCCATTTGCAATTGGCACTTTGATCTTAGAATTTATGAATTGGGTAGATCTTTTTGTAAGTTCAAAAATATGTATATTCTGTATTGTGGTCTACTGTTGAACTAAATTATTGTTTTTTTCATAGAGCGGTCTCCCAGATGAAGGAAATTCTGATGATTAGAACTAAAGCTACTAGAGGGGGATGAATCTGTGGTCGGCCTAGTCTAGTTGTTGTTATGTCCTCCTTGCTGTTGGTATGTCTTGTATTGTTGTTTTAAGTAATTGTTGCGATATTTGGGATGTTCGTTACTGTATTTATTAATTGTGACACTGTGTTAATTTTGCGGTGAATTTGGACGATGATATAAAACGTGTGAAACTTTATTATCTTTAATTCTTGTGTTTGGTTGTGATTTGCGCATTAATATGCCTGAAATTGGTTGAATCAGTTGTGAATTAGTTTACAGGTTTTTTAAATGAAATTGTGAATTGAAATCGAATGGAAAACTGGAGCAGGAAAAACAAACGGGCATACACCGGTGTTTCATAAAATGCCAGTGTATCTAATTGTTTAGTTGAAAATTTCGTTAGAGAGGCGTTTCCACACATGCCGGTGTACCCATAAGTTGCAACAGTACTAAGAAACACAGGCATTTTATAAAACGCCGGTGAATATCTCTATAGCGGCGTGTTTACGACACGCCGGTGCTTGTAAGTAGGGAAAGAAGGGCGCTCAGAAACAAGCATACACCGGCGTTCTATGACCGCCGGTAAATATTACACATACATCGACATTTCTACAATCGCTGGTGAAAAGATATATACCGGCGGTAAGTGACAACCGGTAAATATTACACATACACCGGCGTTTCTACAATCGCCTGGTGAAAAGATATATACCGGCGGTAAGTGACCGCCGGTGAATGTATATTGGGGGGAAAGAACGACACCCAGAAATTTCCATATACCAGCGTTGTCTGGCCGTCGGTGTATTTTCAAGATGTATCGGCGTCTAGTAGAAACGCCGGTGAATACACCTATCTTTCTGCGATGCTCGATTCGGCGGCATTTGTACCGACGTTTTTATAAACGCCGGTGAATGTTTCACCGGCGTAAAAAACCGCCGGTGAAGGTCTAAAAACACGCCGGCGAATAGCTTCTGTGTTGTAATGGATACAAGTGAGATGATGATGATCGACTAGGATTTTCATTGATTGCATAGGTCAAATTAACTGTGTGGTAATCAAGTATATCCATCTTTGGCTCAGAGCAAGCTCTTTGTATTGAGGCGAGACCTGTATGGGATTTGACATCAAGCCTAGACCAATTGCTATGTGTTAGATGATAGATTAGTTTAGTCCCACATTGAATAATGTATTATTTTAGTATTCTCTTCTCTCTTATATATAGGAGACATATTGTACTCAGTTTAATCAATCAATAAAAGAATATTTTCCTATTCCTAATTCTAATATGGTATCAGAGCCTATAATTCTATAAGGCCTATACCAATTTGATCCTCGTTATTGAGGTGGAGTGATTCTCGTCTTCATCGGAATCACTCCACCTCCCAACATCTCTTTTCCACTCCCAATCAACTACCAAAACCCTAATCCTTCTTCATCTTCCAATTAAATCTCCAAAAACCCTAGCTGTCATTGAACAACAAGATCTAAAACTCAGCCGTCATCTCTCTCTCCCTCTCCTCTGTTCTTCGAATCCAACCCCAAAACCCTCTCTCCCGATTCTCTCCCTCTCCTCTGTTCTTTCTCTCCCGATCTGACCAAAACCCTAGTTCTCAACCCCAGTTCTGGCCCTCTCCCTGGCCCTCCTCCTTCTCTCCACCTCCGCCTAAGCCCCTAGTCCGGCCCCCAAACCCTCACCCAAACTTGCCCCCACTTCCGCACCCACCTGTTTAAGGCCTATACTTATTTTATCCTCGTCGTCGAGGTGGAGTGGTTCTCGTCTTCATCAGAATCACTCCACCTCTCGATATGTCTCTTCCGCTCCCGATCAAATACCAAAACCCTAATCTCCTTCTCCCTCAATCAGCACATTCCCTAAACCCTAGCCGTCTATTCTCTCTCCCTCTTTCCTTTTTCTCTCTCCCCGATCAGACCCAAATCCACCATCTACTGTACTTCTTCCCCGTTCTTCCTCCGGTGCCATCCGCGTGCTCCAGCGACCCCCACCCCGTCGCCATCCCCCTCCAGTCACGACCTCCAACTCCAACCTCGCCATTGCTGCCGTCTCCAAATCTAAGTCCCAATCATTTCCAATCCATACATTTCAGATCTGAAAAAAAAAACCTAATCCCAGATCTCAAATCCCCAAACCCAGATCTGAGATCCCCAAACCCAAACCCCAACAACCACCATAAAAAAAAAACCTCACCCAGAACTCCTCGTCTTCTTCTGGTCCTACTTCTTCTACCTTTCCTGCTTCCTCCACTCCTTCCACACCTTCTTCTCCATCCTCCGCCACCGAAACCACGCCCTCACCCGCATCCTTACCCACTCTCTCATCTGTATTTCCTTTGTCTGGCTCAAGTTCTCCCAAAGCTTCCAGGTGCTCGCCATTCTGTCAGCGAGTTTGGCACAGGCTGTGCTGTTCGGGTACAGGTTTTGAGGTCGGAGGTGGAACTATTTTCTCGTGGTGGCGGCGTGTCAGGTGGGTCTGTTGGCGTGTGATTTGGTGTGTCATTTGGAGGAACTGCCGTTTGCTGTTTGGGATCCATTGTTCGGTGTTTTGTTATGTTCGCTGCCCTTGTTTGCTGTTCTGTGTGGGGGATTGGCCGTTTGCCAGTAACTGCTCTTAAAAAAAAAAAATTCAGATCGTCAACTTACTCCGGTTGATCGATCGTAAGTTTGAGAGAGGGTGTTATCAGCATCCAGATCTCATTTTAGGGATAATATTCCATCATCGACTATGTCTCAAGTCAGGGGTGAGATACCATCATCGACTATGTCTCAAGTCAGGGTGAAATCCCATCAGTCTATTTCTCAATTTCTCAGTTCAGGGGTGAGATCCCATTATCGACTATGTCTCAAGTCAGGGGTGAGATCCCATCAGTCTACTTCTCAGTTTCTGTCACACATGCTATCAAGCGCCGTTTCTGCATTACAGTTTGCCGTTTCTTCCATATCAACATCGTCAATATTGCAAACTCTTGCTGCTTGAACCAACTTGAGTTTGAGAGAGGGTGTTAGATGATAGATTAGTTTAGTCCCACATTGAATAATGTATTGGTTTAGTATTCTCTTCTCTCCTATATATAGGAGATATATTATACTCAGTTTAATCAATCAATAAAAGATTATTTTTCTATTCCTAATTCTAACACTATGAATGTTTTTTTCAGCCCTGAGGTGCTTGACCTCATAGATGATGGCCTTCTTGAGAAGTTTGCTGCTAGTGTCTCGATGGTGGCTTCTCTCTCATTGGCTCTCTTATACCCAACTTTGGCAGCAACACCTCATATGTACGTCAATGCCTACAAGAATGTCCTTGCAGCTGCATCTACTGTGCTGCTAAGGTGGAAGAGAAGAAGCTTGTAATTTGTTTATATTCTGTAGGTGGTTCAATTTCGGAATTGGAATCCATTTAATAGAGGCTGAAGATCCAGACAGCATACTCATGAAAATCAAGATTAGTCCTAAAGACAGTCACATTTCTTTCCAGGTAATATATCATATTTGCATGAATGCAAGCATTGGACATATAATTACATTAGTTTCTTGATTGATAATTTTCTTAGCGTAGAATATCAATACTTATTAATTAAGCTGATACTATTTTTTGAGGAAAAACACAAAATAAGCAATACTATTTCATTGTGGGCTTCTTTTTTTGGAAACAAGTATGTGTTTCTCAGGACTTTTTGACTTATTCATAGAAGATTTCTCATTTGTTTGTTTCCGTCTTTCGATAATATGTTTCAGAAGAAGTTAGACATGATGTAAATTGTTAAATTATCAATGAAATTAGGTGAAAATTTTCATTCTTACAATAAAAATTAATTTGTTATAGGTGAAAGTAATTTCATTGCATAATAATTTGCAAGCCTCATTATGTACACATATTAGTACTACTAGCCTAGTGCCAAATATCGTTGCCCGTCACTGTCAATCTTAACTTGAGTTAAAGGTCGAGGAATTTAATGTTTCTTTAAAAATTTAACCATAATTTCTGGAAACCATTATAGTTTTGTATGTATAGATATTTACAACTCGATCTTTAATTTAATTTTGGTTTGGTTGTTAAGTGCGAGGATATGGTAGTAGTGGAAAGGCAGCTTGAAGAGAAGGACAAATAGTACATTCATAGGCTAGTGCAGAATGAAGAAAACATTGTGGATCAACTATTCTTCCATGACCTTGATGGCTACATGATTGAGATATGCAACTGCAAAAACATCCCTGTCATTCCTCTCATATTCGATTAGGATGGTATAATGAAATTGTCAAAAAGAATAATGAGAACTTTTATTGAAATGTAAAAGTAAATAAAAATAAATAAATTCATTACTTGGCGTGGAAAGGGACATTCATTCACTATATTTCATGTAGGGTATTTTTTGTTTTAAAAAAAATTAATTTTTTTTGAAAAATAAATCATTTCCCGGCATTTTTGGCCAAAAACGCCGGAATAGGGTAAAAAAAAAACATCCTATCCCGGTGGTTTTTGCCAAGACCATCGGGATAGGTAACTTTTTCATTTTTTTAATAAAAAGTCTATCCTTGCATTTTTATTAAAAACACCGGGATAGACTGGGTCTATAGCGGCGTTTCCAAAAAAATGCTGGGATAAGCCCTTTATCTATGTACTATCTCGACGTTTATAAATGCCGGGACAGCACAAAAAAACACGGGGATAGGCATTATGTTTTGTAGTGTGCACCCTCAAAGTTCTAAGAAGTTTGATTATACACCTCCATTTATAATTATTCAAATATGGACTTTTATTAATTACAACTAATTGTTTTCGTACTATTCAAACTTAAGCTACATAAACTCCATGATGCAAGTTCAGATTCATGCATCCAAAATGCTGGAAAGTAAACGTATCCAGTATTATACATGAACATTATTATAGTGTACATCTCAGAAAATATATTAACGTATGATAGTAGAATACCCTGAGAATATCAAAGTTAATCGTCAAATATATTTCCTCCTTGATATGCAGAACAAGCTCTTCCTCAGAACTAAACAACATCATATGTCTGTCTTCTCACTGCTTCCTGCATTGGATACCATTACTATATATGACCATGTAAGTTTTCTTTTTTTGTATGACATTTACAACTATTTTATATTAGATCAATTAATTCTTTCTTTTATATTCCTGATATTATAACGCTTACTTTCATATGCTGCATCGTTCCGAAGACGTGTGGTAGGCACGTGCCCAAAGGCAAACCTAGTATATATATATGTGTGTGTCCTCTAATCATTTGTTTCTATGGTATGGTGATTTATACTTCGGATAGTTTCACTTTTACTTTCTCTTTTACCTATATACGTACTTTCAAAATTATAGAAATTAATTTACACCATTCTCCATGTCTAATTTTGGTTCATATTTGGGTAGGCTTGGGATAGATAAAAATAGAGGTATAAAATTAAGGAGCTATGACAGGATCAGTCCAGGCATCTGAAACTTTTCTGTGGAAGTTTAAACATGATAATTACCTACGAAAACCTTTCGGTGTGCAAAGGGAATTGGCAATATCAATTGTTTGCTCTGTGGAAGTGTGCCTGGACATCAAAGATCAAGATCAGTTGTACTTCCAGTGTGGGGAGACAAACTATTAGAGAAGGATTTCGAGAATTTAATGAGGAATTCTGCCAGGTCAAAAGAATTTGTTAACTGACATGACTCTCTTGGGGGATGATTTTGCCTCCCTGTGGCCTCGGTGCCGGTTCTCATCTGGCTGGAGAGCTCCTATGTGCTGCCCAGTTTCGCTGAGTTAGCTTCTCTGGGCTCTTGCCTGTGTTTCGTGATGGAGCACCTTTCGTTACGCCAACGCTTCTGTCGTCTTCTTTGCGGCCTGTGTTTAGTTTCTGTCTTTTGTATTTAGTTTAGGCCTTAGCGGCAATTAGCTCAATTGCGCCCTGCTTTCGTTGTGGATTGTCTTGTTAGCTTTCCTTTCGTTTTACTTTTTGTAAAATTCGTTCTCTCTTTTTTTTTAATTTAATTTTTGGGCTGGAATCTTATGATTCTATCCACACTATCAAAAAAAATTGACATGACTCTCTTTCACTTAGGCCAAGAAAATTCCGTGGATGATTTAAAGAGAATTTCACAAACTTCTTAATCACTCCTTCACCTTTAATGCTAGAAAAAAAATTAAAAAAAAAATCTGCCGTGGTTGAGTTTTTCTTTGCTGTGGTTGGCAGAAGACGAAGAAAAAGAAGAAGCAGTAGTACCAGTTGAAGAGTACTGAAATTGAAGAAGTAGATGAATCTGAAGAAGTAGAATAAGGAAAACTAATGTGTAATGTAATTTGAATTTTTTTTTCATTTAATTTTGGTTTATTAACAGAGAAGTTGGAAGTTGTTCATAATGTAATTGTTGTTTACAATTCAATAAAAAAAGAAGTTTTGGAATTGTATCAAGTATTGTTGTATTTTTTGTCGAATCATTTTTTTTCCGAAGTTGTTCATACAGCAATTAAGTGTATCTAGCAAAGGAATACTATTATAGAAATTTTCATACATAATGAAAAAATTTCTCAACTTATCTAACATACACAGTTCACGTCATAATACATAGACAGTTCAACTAATGATAGACATACACTAGTACATTTCTTCTGATCACACACATAAATGTGCAAGTAATTTTTTCTTCTGGCTGCTGCTTCTTCTTTTTTTTTTTGGATTTTTAGCACGTGCGGCGCACATGCAATAGTTCGGCTGCAAAATAATAATTCACCGAGCAAGGGGGTTGCTCGAGATCGAACCCATATACATAGAGTTGGGTGAAGAGCAGTCTAGTCACTTGGCTAACTTGTTTTCTTTTTGTAGTAAGTTATCACACTTTATTTAACTTGGAAGTGCTCTTTTGAGAGATCTGCATGATGCTGTAATACAACAAATTTTTTCGATGCTATAGATATTCGATTTGAGCGTGTGACCACTCGTTTAGAAGGTGCATCAAAATCTACAATCTCTCTTCAAAATTCAGATGAGGAATCATCCATCTTTAGGGTCAAATCAGGCCCACAATATCTTTAACTCCGTGAAGTTGAGAAGAGCTTCGGTGTCCGGAATCTACAAAAAGGAGCTTCGCTCCCGTGGGCTAAGAAGAGGAGCTTCACCACGAAGGATCTATGAAGAAGATCTTTGTTAGACCCTTGGGAAGAGCTGTCCGGTAGGCAAGTTTGGGGAGCACCTCTAGAGGCAAGTTGAGCTCCAAACTCGTTGTGAAAAAAGGCTGCTCAGTGATGAGCGAAATGAAAAGCATTGTCGGGCTCTTGTAGAGAGCTGTTCAGGTGGCGAGTTGGGGGAGCAACTCTAGAGGTGTGTTGAGCTCTGAACTCGTTGTGGATGAATGCCGCTCGGTGGCAAGCGAGATGAAGAGCATTGCTGGACTCTAGAAGAGAGTCGTTTGGGAGGCGAGTTTAGGGAGCAACTCTAGGGTGAGTTGAGCTCCGAACTAGTTATGAAAGAAGGCCGCTCGGCAGGTGAGCGAGATGAAGAGCATCGCCAGGCTCTAGGAGAGAGCCGTTCGAAAGGCGAGTTGGGGAGAAACTCTAGGGATGAGTTGGGATTCAAACTCGTTGTGGAATAAGGCCACTCAGGAGGCGAGCGAGATGAAGAGCATTGCTTGGCTATAGGAGAGAGCCGTTCGAGAGGCGAGTTGGGAGGGGAGGGGCAACTCTAGGCGTGAGTTCAGCTCCGAACTCGTTTTGGAAGAAAGCTGCTCGGGAGGCAAGTAAGATAAAGAGCATCGTCAGGCTCTAGGAGAGAGCCATTTGGGAGGTGAGTTGGGAGAGCAACTCTAGGGGTGTGTTGAGCTCCAAACTCGTTGTGGAAGTAGGCTGCTCGGGAGGCAAGCGAGATGAAGAGCATCATCGGGCTCTAGGAGAGAGTCGTTCGGGAGGTGTGTTGGGGGAGCAACTCTATGGGTGAGTTGAGCACGAAACTCACCGTAGTAGAAGAGGGCTGTTCGGGAGGTGAGCGAGATGAAGAGCATCATCCGGCTCTAAGAGAGAGCCGATCGGGAGGTGAGTTTAAGGTTCAACTCTAGGGGTGAATTGAGTTCCGAACTCACTGTAGCATAAGAGGGCCACTCGGAAGGCGAGAAGAACACCACACTCATCATATGGGGAGAAGAAATTGTTGGGGGAGCTCGAACAAGGAACAAAGGAGCAACAAGTTGTTAGGGGAGCTCGGCAGAAGAGTTGAGAACCAAACTCATTGCCTTGAGTTGTTGAGTAGTGAAGTTCATTGTGTTTGCCAATGTTGTTGTGACCCCCTGCTCATTTCCATTAGCAAGTTGTTGTGTATATTGGGTGTGATCCTTGTGATGGTGAGATTGACCATCTCCGTACCAAGTTTTGTGTGGCAGAGTTGGGGCAAGGTGGAAGTGGAGCTCAGCTGCTTGATGAGAGTGTTGACCCGGAGGGATACTGAAGCAAGGTACTGTGATGAAGGTCTTCGGGAGAACCTCTTATCGATGTAGGGGGTTACTCTCACGGTAGTGGGGCATCCTTTGCTGAGGCATCGATCGGGAGGACCTAGAAGGTTAAATCCCTTCGTTACTCTTTGCTTGCTACTACTACTGAGAGGGACAAGTTGAAGAACATAGTGCTTGAGAAGAGCTTAAAGGTAGCTCATCTGAGGAAAGTTGTTCTTGAATCTTTAGGGGAGACTCATCCAAATGGTTCGGTGTATTCTAGTAGGTTCCTTTGGAAGATTAGGGTGAAGGACACTTATCTCAGGGAGAAGCTTGTCGAGCAAGAAATGAAAATTCATCGGTTGAAGCGACTTCTTGAGGGGACCACGACTAGGAGCAGAGTAATAGCTCTTTGTGTTAGACTTGATGTGCCAAGTCTAGTAGAGGACTGGATGTCTTGTACTTTTACTGTGGCCAGTTGTAGGAGTGCTCGGATGGTGAAGTGTGTCCCGCAAACTTGCTCGACAGCAAGTTGATACGGCGACTCTAAGAACTATGAGTATAGACTCCGAACATGTTGAAGACGAATTTTGGGAGCACTCGAATGGCAGTGCGCACCCTGTGCACTTGCCCTAGGCAAGTGGCTAAGGCGACTCTAAAAATCATGAGTGGGCTCCGAACAAGGTGACGACAAGTTTTGGGAGTACTTGAATGGCGAGCCATGCCCCGCTCACTTGCTCATGGGTAAGTGGCTTGAGCGGATTTATGAACCATGAGTGGACTCCGAACAAAGTGACGAAGAGTTATGGGAGCGCTCAAATTGCTAGAGCGACTATATGAACCATGAATGGACTCCGCACTTGTCCGGGGTTATTTTGGGAGCACTCGAGTGGCTAGCCGAGCTCCGATACTTGCTTGGGGGCAAAAGGCTAGAGAGGCCCTGTGAACCATGAGTGGACTCTGAACAAAGTGACGACGATTTTTGGGAGCTTTCGAATGGTGAACAGTGCGCCGCATATTTTATTGTGGGCCAGTGGCTAGAGAGACCCTATGAACCATGAATGGACTCCACACTTGTCCGGGTTGTTCTGGGAGTACTCAAATGGCGAGTCGAGCGGATGCAAGTGGTTAGAGTGGCTCTAGAACTATGAATGGACTCCGAACAAGGTGACGATGAGTTTTGGGGGGCATTCAAATGGCGAGCCCTGCTCTGCATACTTGCTCGGGGGATAGTGACTATAGAGACCCTATGAACCATGAATGGACTCAACACTTATCCGAGGTTGTTCTGGGAGTACTATAATGGCAATCCGTGCCCCGCATACTTGCTCGGGTGCTAGTGGTTGAGTGGCTCTAGAACAATGAATGGATTCCGAACAAGATAACGATGAGTTTGGGAGCATCCGAATGGCGAGGCGTTCCTCGTACAGTTGCTCGGGGGGCAAGTGGTTAGAACAACTCTACGAACCCCGAGTGGACTCCACAATTGTCCGTTGGGGTGCTTAGTGAGTAGACGGTGTTGCTCGAGGGCAAAGCATGTGTTTGCCTCATTGTTTGCATCAGATGGAACTTTACAAATTTGCAAAAGAAAAGCCTACAATTTATTTGAAAAATAAAACTAAATGACTGCTTTGACGTTAGTCTTTATTACATGTTGTGACCGTTATAAGTGTCATCCTTTCCTACTTGTTTGAAGCTAACTACTAGGAGAGGGCGTTAAGCGCCCTCGTTGTACTTCATCAGGTGCATGGCGTTCCAGGTGAAGAGATCCCGTTCTCTCTAATGCAAGTGATGAGTTGCTCCTTGACTTGATAGGGAAGTTCCTTGCCATCCTGAAAGCACTTAGCTTGATTCTCTTGGGAGAAGGAGATTTCTGCTTGTTCGTTTATGGGTTCAGAGCTGGCTTGTCCCCTATCTTGGGGGAGTTCCATAGCATCGAGGGGGAGGACCGAGCCCCCCATTGTGGTAGTGTAACACGCCCAAGTAGCTGCTTGGTTTCCTTTGACTTCCTCTACCCCTGTTGCTGTAGGGAACTTCATCTTCATGTGGAAGACTGAGGCAACCATGTGAATGGTTGTTAGCGCCGGGCGACCAAAAATGGCATTATAGGCGGACTTCATGTCGACAACCATAAAATTGAGTGCTTTCGTGCGGGTAGTTGGAACTTTCTGTTAGGTTTCGATGGTGGTCTCAGGTCAAATACATTGCGAAAAATTACAAAGAAATATCGAAACCTAGCCATGGATCCATGGAAAATAATAAATCATGTTTAGAAGTTATACCTTGAAGATGGATTTGCTGTCTCCATTTAATGTCGATCACATCACTACAATATTGCTGTGCCTCTACGGTATCCACACACGGATCAAATCAAGCTTTCCCTCATGCCGCGGTGCTAGTTGTGGGAAGGAAATGTTTCTCACGATCTCTCTCTCTCTTACAATTTCTATGACGACTAGGGTTTTCACATGTAACACTTTTCTATAGATACGTATCATATATATAGCTACAGGAAATTAACCATAAGAGAGTAATGAGGCTGTTGGACTCAAATTGTGACCTAGTTCAGAATCGTGTGTGGGTCTTTGAACTTCAGTCAGCCCATTTAATCTAATTAAATGTCCATCCAATGTCAGGAGTCCAAGTCTTACTTGGATCCGCAATTAAATTCATCTTTTGAATTTAAATTTTAATTTCGATCCATTCTAACTGTGTGACCGTGTAGATTCTCGTTACGTTGACAATAATACTAAAATCATACTCTAGTATTGCATCGGTATCTAGCAATACATCACTGCTTCTCAAGTAATGGAAATGTCAGTGATTAGACATAACCTATTCGTGACCAATGTTACCATGTAGTCTAATCCTTTTGTTTAGATATCTTAATTGACCACAGGGCATAGAGCGTGTCACCCGTGTATAGTTCAATCTTTGGTTTCTTCATATCAGAGTAGACTTACTAAAACAAATGAGCTCAATATCTCATATTGACTCATTTTGTAACGCCCCGATTTTCTTAGCCAGGAAACCGTGACGTAAGCCAGAATCTTTTTCTTCAATTAGCCACAATACATAGAAAAATAGGAAAATTTAAAACTTCTTATTTAACACCAATGTATTACAAGTCCGAATGTTATTAAACTGCAATATATTACATCAGTGTTACAGTAGTAACTTACAAGCCCAAGTGTTACAAACCTTCAATAAATTTACATCAAAGTACAATGAATAATAAATAACACTTGGTACTTCACTTGGATACTTCTCAACAATTAATAAATTTACAATTGAAACAGTGGTAACCAACATATATTACAATTGAAATAAAATCAACCATTTGCTTCTCTTGCCTTGAGTCCTCCTGAATCCTGTACTTGTAGTTTTACAATACAATACCTATTGAAGTGGGGATGTCAGTATATATATTGACGCTTTAAGGCTGATAACTAGCAGCGAATCTCAACTTTAAATAAACAGATTGATGAAAAGAGAAACATGTATATATAAATGACGTGTCATTGTATGCTATGACTTAGAATCAAATGCAGGATTAACTAATGCAAGGATGCTCTTATTCTAATGCAAGCGAGTCTCTGGACAGTATGCACCCCATAAATACATACGCCCATATCAAGCAGTTTCTTCATATATAGGAATTTGAATCCGCGCCATGAATTCTACTCTTGTACTCAACCTGTTACTGAAGATACAATGTGACTGATGAAGTTGCTCTGAAACGGTCTAATCCCGCCATTCACAGTCATATAGTGGTGTCCCTATTTCCCACTATTTCCCGGCATACCGGACCTCACTCAAAAATCTGACGAACCCTCAGAGTTAACTACAACATAGGTTAGCTCGAAACATCTCTTGTGGCCTCCTAGCTTATAGGCCGTAGTCTATGGCCTGTTTGCCTCTTGACATAGAACATGAAGGAATTCCAAGGGTCCATCCCCTAGTTCCGACAGGAGAACTTTCCGCCCTTATCACGGCACTTTAGAAATTAACAGACAAGATACAGATCCTCTGCTCCCAATTCGTGAGAAGGCACAGACCGCATCCCTTTGACTGGAAGGGTACAACCAATAACACCACATAGTGTTGGCCTATAAAAGAGGTCTGATCATAAGGTATCATCCTTAATACTAACTCTTTTCCTCCGGCGAAATGATAATAAATAAAGATTAAGTAGTAATAGCCATAGGTTACTACCCTAACGATGTCACTAACCCTAAACAATCTGAGGGATGACAACAAAACTAACACAACATGCTAGGTCTTAAGTTAGACTTCGCAAGATAACTCTACTAGGTGCTCAACCTAGACTTACCAAAATTCCTAAGGATTCTGTTCATAGCTCATCGATCCAAGACTCCGGCAATACGAATTTATTCGCATGCTACTACACTGAACTTAGATTCCATCTATGCTCCCAGCCCGTGATCAATCTACATCGGTTCAGATCTGACGGTGCACGAGGGGTGACTCGTCCACAGTCAACGAGGAGTAAAATAAATACACATATTGATGGTCGATGGCCCCTAGAGCAATGATATAACCCTAGATGAGCACAACAACTGCATATCAGCTAATAAGCTACATACGAGAAAAACAACTTACATACGAGCCAACTAGCTACGTATGAGCCAAATGAACTACATATGAGCCAACTGGCTATGTATGCGACAACAGTTTGCTAACAATTAGCGTGAACTATTTCCCAACATAATCATGCTACTTATGAACACAAGGAACACTTATTACTCATAATCAAGTGCATGATTCAAACTACTTACAAAACTTGATATTTTATTCATAAAAGCAGCATAAAAACTTCTAACACCCTAGAAGCAATTAAACATGCTACTCTTATCGGAATTCAATAAAATTAGACTTTTTGGAAATGTGAGAACATCTATTACAACTTTCTAGTTGACAACCTTCTCAGATTTAGTCAATAAGTGGTAGAAAAACATCGAACAACCTAAACAGCGAGCTTCAGCCAAAAGGGCCAGCTGCTGTGACTTTGTAATAGTCATAACTCCTGCTCCGCTTATCGGAATCTAACAAAATAGGACATTTTGGAATGGTGAGAACCTCTACTAAAACTCTCTAGTTGACAACCTTCTTAGATTCAGTCAATAAGAGGTACAAAAACCTCGAACAACCTAAACAGCGAGCTTCAACCAAAAGGGCCAGTTGTGTTACTTTGTAAAAGTCATAACTCCTGCTTCGCTTATCGGAATCTAACAAAATAAAATATTTTGAAAAGGTGAGAACCCCTAATACAACTCTCTAGTTGAAAACCTTCTCAGATTCAGTCAATAAGAGGTACAAAAACCACGAACAATCTAAATAGCAAAACTTCAACCAAAAGGCTAGCTGCTGTGACTTGTAAATGTCATAACTCATACTCCGCTTATCGGAATCTAACAAAATAGGATATTTTGGAAAAGTGAGAACCTTTACTACAACTCTCTAGTTGATAATCTTCTCAGATTTCTTATGGAACTCAAAATCCAGCTCTTTAAACACAATACAAAGAGCAACAAAGACAGCAAAAGACTGAAGGTTGTAAGGCTCATAACTTTTGCTATACTTGTCGGAATCTAGCAAAATAACACTTTTTGGAAAGGTGGAAATATATAATACAACTCTCTAGTTGACAACATTTTTAGATTCAGCATAGAACTCAAAATCCAGCTCCTTAAACACATTTTAAGAACAACAAAAGACAGCAGATTTGCTGTAACTTGTAAAGATTGTAACTGGTGCTATACTTATCAGAATCTCGCAAAATTACACTTTTTGGAAAGGTAGGAACATATACTACAACTCTCTAGTTGACAACTTTCTCTGATTCCTTGTGGAACTCAAAATCTAGCTCTTTAAACGCAATACAAAGAGCAACAAGGACAGCAAAAGGCTGAAGCTTGTAAGGCTCATAACTTTTGCTATACTTATCGAAATTTAACAAAATTGGGCTTTTTGGGAAGCTAAGAATAACTACTACAAATTTCTAGTTAACAACTTTCTCAGATTCCGTATGGAACTCAAAATCCAGCTCTTTAAATACAATACAAAAAGCAACAAAGACAACAAAAGGTTGAAACTTGTAAAGCTCATAACTTTTGTTATACTTGTCGAAATCTAAAAAAGTTACACTTTTTGGAAAGTTAGGAACATATACTACAACTCTCTAGTTGACAACTTTCTCAGATTCGTTATGGAACTCAAAATCCAGCTCTTTGAACACAATACAAAAAGCAACAAAGATAGCAAAAAGCTGAAACTTGTAAAACTCATAACTCTTTCTATACATGTTGGAATCTAACAAAATTGGGCTTTTTAGAAAGCTAAGAACAACTAATACAATTTTCTAGTTAACAACTTTCATAGATTCCTTATAGAACTCAAAATCCAGCTCTTTAAACATAATACAAAGAGCAACAAGGATAGCAAAAGGCTGAAGCTTGTAAGGCTTATAACTTTTGCTATACTTATCGGAATCTAACAAAATTGGGCTATTTGGAAAGATAAGAACAACTACTACAACTTTCTAGTTAACAACTTTCTCAGATTCCGTATGGAACTCAAAATCCAGCTCCTTAAACACGTGTAATACCCTAAATTTTATTAAATGAGAAATTATTGATTTTTCATGTTGTGCACGTACAATTTTTGTATAAATATATTTTTTTTTATATAAAATGATTTTCTATAACATGAACAAATAATTATTTTCTTTCCTTCTTTTTTTAAGCCCATAAATTAATTACTCTTTTAATTGCCTTAACTTGTCATGTAGACATATTTTGTAGACAATTAATTAATTTATAATATACAACTTTTATTAGGGGACACTAGTTGGGGCACGTGCATGCACGTGTGTGCATTACACTCCCAAGGGTGGCCGGATTATGCATGGAGAGGAGTGGGGGAGTGGAGTTGTGTGGATGGGTGGTTACTTACTCATGGGTGGTTGCTACAACTTTCCAATGTATCCTAGCCATTTATTTACAACCATCTAATGCAATCCTAGCCCTCAATTTTACCCTAAAACTAGTATAAATATCCCTCACTTGTATGCATACAACACACTAAGAAATTTTTGTAAAGAAAAGAAAGAAAGAAATACATAGAAGAGTGAAAAGATTGAGAAGTATTGGTAAAAGATTAGTGAGTGTACTTTTGTGTGTGTTCCAACCTAGAGGAGGCCGGCTAGCATCCAAGGAGCTTTGGTGGGCTCGGGTTCCAATCAAGCATCGAGGAGGAGAAGGCAATTGCAATAAATTCTAGGAGGAGAATGCCACTTTCTTGCATTCTAGGAGCTTTCATTTTCGTTTCTCCAAATAGGTGGGTGTTTCTCATACTTCTAGATCTAGATACCATGCTAGGGATGATTTGATGAAATTATTATGAAGCAATTAGGTGAAATTGGAACCATGTTTGTTTAATTAGAGATGGAGTGGTAATTTAGAGAATGTTTGATAAAATGATTGCTAATGGATGAATTGTGAATTAAAGTGCTAGAAATTACCATATTGTCTGACTATATGTTTTAAGTTAAATTCTATGATGAAATTTGTACTTATGAGACAACTCGTTGAATTAAAAGCATAATGTGTAATTGATTGCCTAAAATAAAGTTTTATTATTGTAAAAAGATGAGAAAATTGTATCTTAAATATTGTAGGTTGTTAATGAGTAAAAAGAACAAGCGAATATAGTAGTTGTTGAAATTTAACTCTAAAGTATGAAGAAATATGATGTTTTGTTCTCAATGTCGAAATTATGGACATAAAACACAAAGTAGGACCAAAATACATGTTTTATAAAGTAAATAATAGTTATAAAAACACTGGTTTACTGTAAATTCATGTATGGTAAAATCTGGAGACTTTCGCTTTCAAAAGAGAAGAAAAAGAAACAAAATCGTTTTGAGAATTATAAAAGTTAGAAATGAACAGAGAACAGGGTTATAAACAACTCAATACCTTTTGAGACAATTTGGTCCCTTAGACCAAGTGGTTAGTGGTGCGGTGGCCTTTTACTGTAGCCATGGTCAAACCCTAAGGGTCTCGGGTTCGAAACCCAAGCCCTGCCTTTTAATTTCAGTTTTTGAATAAAAACCCAAACCCGAAAACAAAAACTTACCTTATTAAAATCCCTTCACATATCGCATAGGCGTCTTAGCCTAGTTGGCTTTCGGTGGTTGTTTACTTAGCTAAGGTCGCAGGTTCGAATCTAGCTTTCGGCAAATTTGAAAATCGATGATTTGTTTTTTTTGTTTAAAATCGAATTTTTGACTTTTAAAAATCCCAAAAAAATACTAAAATTATTCAAAAAATATGTAGATCTTGTGAAAATATTTGTGCATTATTTAGATAAAATAAAGGTGAATTAAAGGTGAAAAATTGGATAAGATTCCATAAAAATTTGTGTTTTTTTTGAGAATTATAAAAATAACCTATTTTATGAGAAATCATAGTAAGTGATAAAGGATAATTTTTGAAAGAAAGAAAATTCAAATGTATTATCTATGGACTCTCATTGATAAATTAAGTATTGTTTATGAATGAAAATACGACTTTGTGACCTTTTGAATTAAATGAATGAAATGAACCTTAGTAGGAGAATCAAATGAAATTAGTGCTGATTAAAATAAGATTAAGAAAGTTATGTGGAAAGAGTAAACTATTTGAGTATGACATATTGAATTTATTTATGCATGATGTTGCACATGAAATTGAAATTGAATGACTTGATGAATTTATGAAAAAACCTGAATATACAAGTGTTATGAAATGAAATGAAAATATTGTTAATCATAAAAAAAAGAACTTATGAGTATGAAAAACTCATTGTTGTAATTATGAGTCGAAATTAAGAACTAGGGTGTGGCTAAGCCTTATACCGGCAATAAAAGAAATATTGAGATGAAATTTGAAATGAAAAGACCAGGTCATGTGAAACGAATAGATAAGACTGGTATAGTGGGAGTGCTAACCCTAAGGGATTGATTTGTTCATGATTCAATTAATTTAAGAACTAGATACATAGTGGAGAGGTGATGAAAGTAAGAGAAAAACATGAGTATAAGGGCGATTGGATTGGTGGTGTGAGGGTATTCACAGGATGTCCCATGATGCATCATGAGTAGGACGTGGATACTGCTACAGAGTACCATCTCGGTGGCGACGCTCGTGGGGTGTTTGGTGACTGTGGGTGGTGTCATATCTAAGGTAGGAGGTGAATTACCACAGGATGCCTGCATGATGAGTCATGTGACAGTGCATTGGGATTCTCTCCAGGGCGCCTAGAAATGAGTTCGTAGGTCATAGAACATCTAGGATATACAGTAGCAGATTAAGTCATGGCGAGGAATTGAATCCTACAAAATGAAGAACGATTAAGGATTGGCCTCGGAACTATGTAGTATGGGCTGCATAGACTCTGAAGAAGTACGCATTAGTGTCATGTAACATAAATAATTGCATTAAGGACTAAGTGCATATTCATAACACGACATCAATAGGATAGTCCACTTAGCTTTGTTTGTGAAAAAGTTTGTGGTTTGTTAAGTAATGAGAATCGTTATACTGTTTCGGCATAGAGAGGATGACCGTGTATAATATTTCATCAGTTGAATGAACTGACGTGCCCACAGTTTCTATGCAGGGTAAAGCACATGAAAAAAGACTAAGAAGGAATTGATGCTTAAAGATTATTCAAGTGTTGTTGTATTTCATTCATTGTTGTAAAAATTTGCTTCCGCTGTATAAATATTAATGTAAATGTAACTCTGATGTAAAGTAAATTTTTATTTCCTTGTAAAATTGTACGAAGAGAAGTAAAAAGATCCTGTGGAACTCGAATTCAGTCTTATTTGGAATTCGGGGTGTTACAACACGTGTCAAAGTTAACCCAAAAACAACAGATTTGCTGTTTTTGCTAAAAACTCGCTATTTTGGGGAAACGATCTATTTAGCCTAGTAAATTAACCCAGAAAAATCCACAAAAATTAGAGCATGGTATGGACATGTATGAGAACCTCTCAAATTAATTTGGAATCAAAATTCCAACTTTAGCACAAGTAATTAATTCAAACCATTCATAACACCATACTAGTTATTAAGATTGAATCTTTAGTGTTCTATTTGAGTTCTACCACTTCAATTTTTTTATATGCCATTTATTCTAGTCCTCAATCATCATTATGCACATGAAAGTAGTCCAATTTGTCCACATAACAAGTAAATAAAACAACAAAAAAAATAAGAAATTGAGTTAAGAAATCCCCCACCCAAATCGGTTGGAAGAACTAGCTTTGCTCTTCTCCTCCTTGCTCCTTGTTCTTGCTCCTCCTCTCAAGAACAACTCATAAAATGAAACAAACTCTTTTTCTTTTTATTTTGATCTCTCTTTCTTTTCTTTTCTTCTCAATTTTTTTCTAAAATTAAAACAAGTAAAGAAGAGGAAGAAATTTGAAGAGAGAATAAGATGGAGAAAACAAAAATTGAAAAAGGGCTTTGCCCTAGGGTTGGGGCCGGCCAAGGTCTTTTTATAGGAGAGGAGGGGTGGGCTTGTGGTTGAGAAGAACCCAAGGGTTCTCATTCTTGTGGTCAAAACAATTGGAAATCAATTTGCAATTTTATATTACAATCAACACCCAATTCATTTGTAACCCTCCATTTGATCATGATTGATAAAGAATAAAAGGTATTTTTCCAAAATCACATACTACATGATTTTGTACAAATGTACGAAATCGATACAGTACATATACGTACATACATCTGTATAAACACATATTTTTTATTTGTCAAAACCCATCAATTTTTACAAAACTAATTTGATTCCGAGAATAAAAATAAAATAATAATAAAATATTTTTATTATCGGTTCGGAAGATTTCAGTACCAATTTGATACAATACAGATATATACATACAAGTATATATATATGGATAATGTTTATTAACAAAGCTGGGTAATATCCATAAAAAACATTTCAATTCTGAAAATAAAGATAAAATAATATTAAAATAATAATTTTTAATATTAGTCTCGGATATTACAGATATTTTCTCAAAAATGTATTTTACAAGATTTTGTACAAGTGCACAAAACCGATATAATGCATATATATACGTACTAGTATATATATACAGATAACTTTTTATTAGTAAAACCAAGTAATTTCCATAAAAAATATTTTAATTTTAAAAATAATTATAACACAAATATAATATCCAACCAGGATATTACACATTTGAGCATGGCCATGTATTTTGCAGTCTCACTCAATCAAGGGGTGCATAGATATCGCTCCTGTTATGTAAGATGGACAAATCTTATCTAAGTCACTCACATTCCTCCACATGATGTGTAGTATATCCAATAGTTGACTTTATAATCACCTTATTACATGTAACGTTTGATGACCTTAAAAGACATAACTTCTCGTATAGGGAACCGTAGTGACTTCAAGTCAAATGACTACATACACCATGGTCACTGTGAGAACCGCTTATTACACTCAATTAACGTTCCATGCAACGTTCTCATGGTGAGTCAGTCAAGTACATTATTACTCTAATATGTACCCATGTGAAGACTTGATATCTCATATCCATAACCCGTGAGATATGTTCATCAGTCTACGCACATACTAGTCTCTATGCATTATTGTTGTCCTAATTCATAATAATACTTGACTAGGGATATTTACAAATATTGTTCTGATTACAACAAATAGGATCTCACAATCAAGTCATGCACTTGATATCCGACGGTATTGAACCTACTATTCTAAGGATTTTATTATGTTTATTTAATCACAATAAACAACACAATAAATGAAATGTCTCATATATAAAATAAATATCATGATACAATGTAAACTAGTAATGTCAATACACATTTGGCCTCTAGGGCATACACCAACAATCTCCCACTTGCACTAGAGCCAATCAGACATGCATCTAATGCCTATAGATCTAGTGTGACCCTCATGCTTTTGCTGTGCAAGAGGCTTTGTCAATGGGTCAGCAATGTTATCATCTGTTGGCACTCTGCATATCTTCACATATCCTCTATCAATGATCTCTCGAATGAGATGGAAGCACCTAAGTATATGTTTGGATCACTGGTGAGATCTAGGCTCCTTAGCTTGTGCAATGGCCCAATTATTATCACAATAGAGGTCCAGCGGGTCCACAATGCTAGGAACCACGCCAAGTTCAATGATGAACTTTCTGATCCAGACGGCTTCCTTTGCTACATTGGAGGCATCAATATACACAGTCTCTGTGGTGGAATCGGCTACTATCTCTTGCTTCGAACTCTTCCAACTCACAGCTCAACCATTTAGGAAAAACACAAAACCTGATTACGATTTGGAGTCGTCCTTATCGGAATGGATGCTAGCGTCAGTGTAACCCTTTACAACAAACTCTTCCTCAGCTTCATATATCAATAACGAATCCTTAGTCCATCTTAAGTACTTAAGGATGTTCTTGACAGCAATCCAGTGTCTGTCACCGGGATCTGACTGGTACTTGCTCATCATGCTCAAAGCATATGAGACATTTGGACGAGTACATAATATGACATACATGATAGATCCGATTGCAGATACATATGGAATCTTAGTCATGCGGTCTCTCTCATTTTGAGTGGAAGGAAATTAAGTCTTAGACAGGCTTACACCATGCGACATAGGGAGAAATCCTTTCTTGGACTCCTGGATATTGAAGCGTTTCAATACTTTATCTATGTATGTACTTTGATTCAGACCAAACAGTCTCCTTAATGTATATCTATAGATCTTGATGCCTAATACATAAGTAGCTTCACCCAAGTATTTCATGGAGAAGCATTTTCCTAGCCAAGTCTTTACGGACTGTAAGGTAGGGATGTCATTTCCGATGAGTAGTATGTCATCTACATACAACACCAGAAATACATCTGTGCTCCCACTAACCTTCTTGTAGACATAAGGTTCATCTTTGTTCTTGATGAAACCAAATTCTTTGATTGCATCATCGAAACGAAGATTCAAGCTTAGGAAGCTTGCTTTAATCCATAAATGGATCGTTACAATTTACACACTTTTCTAGCATCCTTTGGAGTGACAAAACCCTCAGGCTGTGTCATGTACACATCCTTGAGATGATTTCCATTTAGGAAAGCGGTTTTGACATCCATCTACCAGATTTCATAATCATGATATACTGCAACATTAAGCAAGATCCGAATGGATTCAAGCATGGCAACTGGAAAAAAGTCTCATCATAGTCTACACCATGAACTTGTTTGAAACCTTTAGCCATCAACCGTCCCTTAAAGGTAAGCACATTACCATCCATGTCAGTTTTTTTCTTGAAAACCTATTTGCACCCAATAGGTTTTATCCCTTCAGGTGGGTCTACTAAGGTCAATACTTGGTTGGTATACATGGATTCCATCTCAGATCTCATGGCCTCAAGCCATTTCTTAGAATCTGGGCATTTTATCGCTTCCTCATAAGTCGTAGGCTCATCCTGATCCACGAGTAATATATAACCATGTTGAGTCATGAGAAATCCATATCCTCGGGTTGATGAGGTATCCTACTAGACTTACGTAGGCCTTGTGCTGCTTGAGCAAGTAGTTGTTCCACAATAATTTGTGGAGTCTGCTCCATTTCCACCATTGGTTCGCTGATACTTTGCAAAATTTGAATTTCTTCAAGTTCTATTGTTCTCCTAATAGTTCTTTTGGAGACAAATTCTCTCTCTAGGAACACAACAGTTCATGCGACAAACACTTTGCCTTTGGTTGGATTATAGAAATAGTATCCCTTGGTTTCCTTGGAATATCCTACAAAGAAGCACTTATCAGATTTAGGACCAAGTTTATCAGGAACTTGGTGCCTTACATAGGCTTCACAATCCCAAATCTTCACAAAGGACACACTAGGACGCCTCCAAGTCCATATCTCATATGGTGTCGCTTGAACCGTTTTAGATGGAACACGGTTAAGTGTGAAAGCAACTGTTAATAGAGCATATCCCTAGAAGGAGCTTGGAAGATCTGCATGACTCATTAATGATCGGACCATGTCTAACAAGTTCCGGTTCCTCCTACCAGAGACACCATTCCATTGCGGTGTTCCAGGGAGAGTGAGTTGAGATATTATCCAGCACTCTTTTAGATGGTCATCAGAATCTTGGCTTAAGAACTCACCACCTCGATCTGACCAAAGAGCTTTAATAATTTTAACAAGTTGATTTTGTATCTCATTCTTGAATTCTTTGTACTTTTCAAATGACTCTGATTTGTGTTACATCAGATACACAAATCCATATCTACTAAAATTATCAGTAAATGTAATGAAGTACTGAAAATCTCCTCTAGCCAATGTGATGAAAGGTCCTCATATATCACTATATATGAGACATAAAAGATCACTAGCCCTTTCACCTTTTCCAGTGAATGGAGCTTTTGTCATCTTTCCCAACAAACAAGGTTCACTTACCTCATATGATTCAAATTCAAATGAGTCTAAGAATCCATCTTTATGAAGTTTGGATATGCGGTTTTCATTTATGTGGCCCAAACGACAATGCCAGAGGTAAGTTGGGTTCGTATCTTTTGATTTGAACCTCTTAGTATTTATATTATAGACGGACATTTCGAGTTCGAGAATATAAAATTCATTACTCAATTGTGCACTAGCATAACAGATATCTTCAAATAAATAAAACAACTTTTGTCCTTTATTATAAATGAAAAACACTGCTTGTCCAAACAAGAAATAGAAATAATATTTCTACTAATAGCAAACACAAAATAACAGTTCTCTAATTCAATGATAAGCACAGTGGGCAATGATAAATAACAAGTTCATACAGCTAAAGCAATAACTTTTGCTCCATTTCCAACTCGTAGGTCAAATTCGTCCTTAGCCACTGGTCTACTCCTTTTAAGATCTTGCACATTTACACAAATGTGAGATCCACATCCAATATTTAATACCCATGATACAGAAGTAGATAAATTGATTTCTAAAACAAAAATACCTGTAGAGGAAGTCTCACTTCATTTCTTCTTCTTAAGCTCCTCCAGGTACTTCTGGCAGTTTCTATTCCAATGTCCGGTTTCACCATAGTGGAAGTATGTGCCCTCCTTGGCCACCCCACTCTTAGGTTTCAAGGCAGAAGTGCTAGAATTGCCCTTGCCCTTTCCCTTGTCTTTGGGTTTCTTATTCTGCTTTTCACCACTGCCCTTACCTTTGACCTGTTGGACCATCATAATGGTCTTTTCCTTACTAGTATTTTGTTCTGCAGTTCTCAACATGCTTAGCAGTTCTGGTAGAGGTTTGTCAATTTCATTCATATTGTAGTTCATGATGAATTGACTATAACTTTTCGGCAACGATTGCAGTACCAAGTCTGTGGCCAACTCTTGACCCAATGGGAAACCAAGCCTTTCAAAATTCTCTATGTACACAATCATCTTGAGGACATGAGTTCCAGCAGGACTTCCTTCTGCCAGTTTGCACTGAAACAATGCCTTTGAGACTTGAAACCTCTCATGCCTAGCCTGCTCTTAACATAGGCTCTTGAGGTGTACGATCATATCGTAGGCATCCATGTTTTCATGTTGCTTCTGAAGCTCAGAGTTCATAGACAGCCAACGTCCAAGGCATCATCTTGATGCTTCTTACGAGCATTCTTTTTGGTGCGTGGGGCACTTGTAGTAGGTAGATCAGGAATAGACTGCACTAGAACTTACAACTTTTTTTCATGCCTGAGGACTATCCTTAGATTCCTATACCAGTCTAAAAAAATTATTCAAGACAGTTTGTCCTTCTCAAGGACAGATCGCAATGATAGGTTATTTGATATATTGGATGCCATGGTAATTTATCAATATAAATATGCAAAGTAAATATCATTTCAAACAAATATGTAAAGAAAAATATTTAAAAATACACAAAAATATGCAGAGTATGTATAATGATATTGAAATATTTAATAAGGTCTTTTATTAAATGTGCCTCCTACTATTTTTATTCAAATCATTGACCCTCATCACTGACTCGGAAAATCCCATCGTAAGATTTTCTAGTGGGCCAAGATCCATATTTCACTTAGTTTTGAGTCAGCTTTGGCTGATCACCTAAAATTTAGTTATTTAGGTAGGGAACATTTCTCAATTACATTATTTACAACTCTTGGATAGTGGGGTGAGTAACAATTACTCTAATCTATCTCATAGACTAAAGCCCAACTCTATGCCTCTAAACCTTCAATCTTAGTGAAATAGTCTAATTAAGTCAGACCCAATAGTTAGCAGTTGAATATTACTTTTATCCCATCGCATCTCACAAAGATAGATAAAGGCACCCTGTTTTGACAGACTTACACTTAATCGATCCTAGCCTAAACGAGTGCCAGGCATTGGAAGGCATCTTATTGTAACTTAATATTTACTTTGAGGGATTTTATTATTTTATTAATTGATCTCACCATTCATCATCCATTAGCATACAACAGTGCATCTCATACAAAGTAAAAGTATAAAATTTATGTGACATGGTTGTGGCCCTAACACGCTGATTCTCTCAAGCCAATGAGAGTGTAAAAAACTGAACAAAGGGATTATACCATCTTCTCCAAGCAGCTTCCCAATCTTGTCCTTGTATGGTTATCAATTCCTTGCCTCCTTAGTGAGATTACATTTACATATTAAGAAAGAGTATACAATTGGAGATTAGAGACAAAGGGTTACATTGAGAATTTAGAGAGAAATGCACGACACGCAGGCTGTATTCAAAAAACTAAAATATAAACAATACATCACAGAATATAAACCATGTATCACAGAACTAAGGCCACAACCATGCCCCATGCATCACATAACATAATAATCAAAGAATATATGTAACCCCTGTTTTTTGTTTTGTATATTTTGAGTGTATTTTCTTTTCCCATGCATTTGATTCTTATTGTATCTCTTTGTGGAGCGTATATTGGATCTTCTTTTTCAATATATTCATTTATTTTATTTGTCGCCTTTTTATTTAATGTTCTTGATTCTATTGTCAGTCTTTTGTTCTGTCTTCTTTTGATCGAGCAATTATTTTCTTTGATCCTCATTACTTTAATTTTTTGTGCTAATTTTATTTATCCTTTTTTGTGCCCATCTCCTTATGTTGGATCGTCTCTGTTTTTTTGTTTGGATCTATTCTAACCTATTAAAACCCAATCTCTCTTTTACTTAAACCCTGTAATCCATTTAAAACCAACTGCTTACCCTAATATCCTATAACTACCCATACCCAACCCATCTGCATCTCCTAAACCGAAACCCGGTTGATAACCCCACCTATGTGCACCCTGTGTCAATCATTCAGCCATCATCCCCAAAACACTCAACTCTAAAACTCACCCCTATATATACTTAACCCATGCATGCCCTGTTCACGCCAACCTCACCCTCCTCTTCAACTCTCCCTCTCCCGCTCTCCCTACCCAAGCTAGCGCCCTGCTCTTTTCCCCGTTCACATCTCTAACCCACCCCCTCCCTGTCTCCCTCCTGTCGCGCAGCCAGGACAGTGACACCCGACACCTGGTCCTGCTCCTCCAGTCGCGACACCAACACTCCTCGGCAGCGACCCTGGACCCCTGCCGTGCCCCTCTTCCGGTGCTGCAGCACACAGCATCGCTGTGTTGTGTCTCCCTCCCATCTGCAGCGAGTAGGAGCAACATCACTGTGCTATGCTGTTTCCTCCGATCACAGCATTGCCAACCCCTCGTGCACCCCATCCGTTCCTTGCTCTCTCTTTGTGTGCATGTTTGGTTTCAATGGGTCCGTGTGCATGCTACTGTGTTCGTGGGTTCATTGTTCATTGAGTTCGTCCCGGGATCCATTCCCGTTATTCCTGTTTTTGCTCCATCTCCATTGTCATCTATAATGCCTTTCTTTGTGTAATACAAGTACTAAATACTGCCTGTAGTGTAGTTGTGTTCTAGAGACAATTCTTGTATGAAACCCCTATTGTATATTGTCTATATTGTGTTGACCCGTCCGTAGTTGCCTCATTACACACATGACATGAAATTACCTAGGGATGACCACTTCTTGTTGTGTACATGAATGTTGTTTGTATGATATCGTGTGCTTGGTTGTGTTAGTTGTAGTATACTTGTAGTAGACTTGTAAAATACCCTATACCATGTTTCTTGGACATCTAGTACACCATATTTAATCTTTGGTTATGTTTTGGATGAGTTTCATATGAGCTAGTTGATTTTGTGCATAAGGATATTTTCTATTTTGTCAATTCTCCATTTTGTTCAGTAATTTAGACCCTATTAAGTTCAGTAAATGAAAATATTTTCTGAATATGAGTTATAGAGAATTCTGTCTACTTTCCAGATTTTCCGACAGATCTCAGTTTCGATTTATGAGTTGCGAGTTATGACTATTTTACTACAGATGTGTTTAAAAATTCCAGATTATGTTTTCTATAAATTCTGTATGATTATTCATTTTTCTACTGATGCTAAAGATAACATTTTGATCCAATATTTTTCTGGTTACAACTAGACCTGATTGGAATTAACCCCTAATTTTTGTGGATTCAATTGATAACTTTTATACATTATTCTATGCTTGTAAACAACTACTATACATGCAGAATTTTCGTACTGTTCAGTAAAGATACATAATTTCGACCTGCTTCTATTTACTACATCTAAAAACTTGGTGAATATGAATTATAGCCTACCGTATCTAGTTTATCACCATTTTGGAGGATCTGGATTTCGATTTATATTTTGTAAGATATTGCTGTTTTAGTACTGCAGTGTTTATGATTCCAGATTTACAAAACAACCGTATCTTGCAGTTTTTTGATTTTACTTGACTATCCTATCTATGTTGGAAAATTATGAAACTTTATTTTCTGTTACTAAACATACTAAGGAATACCCCAATTTTTCACGGATTTAATTAGTGAGTTTTGATGCTATTTTCCGGTTCTTGAATACAAACTACTGATTTCAGGCTGAACGCGTTTTCTGGATACAACCCTGTTTTGAGTTATGTTTTTTTGAATTACCAGATGACTTATATATATTTTATGGATTTGTACGGAAGTCTATTTTCCAGATTCTCTGACGAATTCAGGTTTGCATGTTTTTGGAAACGGGAATCATAGATTTAGTGCAGTACTATCTTGCTGTCCTGAACAAGAATTTTCGTTATCCTACTCTTTTATGTGTCGTCTTTCACCCATGCATGTTTATCTTTCAACCTGAACCTGTTACTTGTTTATACCATGTTATTCTTGCCCTGTTTGTGACACATATTTTCTTGTCTGATAATAATTATAAAATAACCAAGCCGGGGTTAAGGGAAAGATCTAGTAGTGGATAATATAGAAATGTGTACTTGGAAGGGGGCCCGTGTTTTTCATACTGATAAACTGTTATGTGGTACGATAGTGTTATACTGATAACCTGACAACACACTTCCCTATAGGAAGGTGTACTCGAAGGAGAACCTGTAGGTTCTTACTGTCTGATTACTATCTGATTATTGTCTGATTTCTGTCTAATTACTGTCTGATTACTGATACCTGAGTACACGGCCCTATATGATCCCCTACATAATCTAAACGTAATTGTTTGAAAGTAGCAACCATGTGGTAAATAGTTTGGATGCATGAAGTGCTACCTAGATAGTAATAAACACAAGAACTGTAAGAATATGACATCTGTTATCTGACACTGTTACCTGTTTACCTGTCTGACTGTTATATGACACTGTTATCTGTATACCTGTTTGCATACTATTTGAAACTTGATACATGTTACTTGTACCTGTTAGTATACCATGCTACTTGATTCTGTTTTCCTAATTCATGTTAGATATTCTATTCTGTTGATATGCCTATTCTATGCTATGTTTGTTTCCGCTATTACTCTGCATCTGTTTATTTATTCCCTGTACTTGTATCCTGCACTACAAGCATCCCATAACTTGCATTGAGGGGAGTTCATTTTCTTTTTTCTCTTCCTGCAATTTATTAACTTGCAGATTTTGGAGATCAGCAACCTCATGGAGTAGGTGATATGAGATTCTAGATGCTGGAGTTTTGCTATCATGATTTTCCTGCTATTATTATTATTTTCTGTTGCTTTTGAACAATTGTATCTGTTACTTGGATTTATGTTGTATTGGGCAATATGACCCATGATTATTGACTTATTCAGTTCTGGTTTATTTGAGATTATTATATTTTGTTTCAAGTAAATTCCTGTTGGTATCTTGGTTCATATATGCATGCATGGTTGACTTCTCTTGCTTCCTACTATGATTTTTCTTATGCTTGTTGTAATGATCCTGACAACTTATGGATGATGAAAATCATTCGTTAGGCTTAGTCACGTATCTGTATTCCGTATTCTCTTTTTGGGAAGCAAGGTGTGACAAGATTTTTTAGTAGTATCTGAGCCCAGGTTTGGCTAATGTATTAGTTTGACTAATATATTAGGCAAGCTTGGCTCGACCTGGGATTGACTCAACAGTACATACATAAATGAATTATAATCAACTTTGATCTGGATGCTAATTGTTTTTGATTTTGTGCAGACTATGGCTCATAGAGGTTCTACTTTTCGTTCTCAGGATAATCAGTCCGAGCTTGAGGCCGTTACCAATGTGTTGGAATGGCTGATCAACATGCAGCAGAACCACAGTGACTTGGTGATGGCTGCTTTGGAAGCTGCTTGGGTTCCGCCTCCCGCTATGCCTATGCATGTAGCTCTTCCTCCCCGTCCAGGTACATTCACAGATTTCATGAGGCTGCATCCTGACAGATTCTCCAGCACTGAGATGCCTTTGGAGGCTGAGCAGTGGTTGATCCGACTGAGTAATTGCTTTTGGCAGCAAAAGTTGCAGATGCTGATAGAGTGGATGTGGTAGCCATCCAGGTGGTAGATCTGGCTCATATTTGGTAGAGGTTTGAGTCCAAAAGGCTCGAGTGACCGATTACTTGGGACACATTCACTAGGAGCTTCTTGGAGAAGTTCTTCCCTAGCAACACTCGAGTTGAAATGGAGCAACAGTTCCTGGCCCTGAAACAGGTTGGTCGTTATTTCCATTATTAGAGTTTTGTTACATATTGTCCATACAATGTTATAACACCAGACTTTCTTGAAACATGGCTCTAGGTCTATGGATGAGTATGCAGCTGAATTTACCAGAATTACCGGCTTTGCAACCGTTCTTGTCACGAATGAAGAGGACATGGCTCGTAGATTCACATTGGCGCTTGAGCGAGAGATTAGGGTGTAGCTTGTCTCCCTTCACTTGCGTACTTATGTTGAGGCTCTTGAGGTAGCTCGAGTTCAGGAGCAAGCTCATGGTGGATTGGCACATTCTCAGCGGACTGTTTTGCACTCCTCTGTTGTTGCTAGGCCTTTTGGTGGGCCAGTTCAGAGGCCTGTTCTCGCCCGTCCTGCCAGGGCAGCTCCCTACTCTTCTGCTATTTCTTGGGGAGCTAGTTTTTGCGACTACTGCTAGATGACTGGGCATGACCGCAAGAACTGTTGGTGCATCAACCGCCGATGCTTTAGGTGTGGCGCTGCCGACCATTCAGTGCCGGATTGCCTACAGCAGCAGCAGATGGCTCTTCTAGCCGGGGGTCCAGTTTAGCAGGTGGCCCCAGCTCGTGGTCCTGTTAGGCCACCGCTTCGTCACCAGTGCCAGATTGTCGGTCAGAGGACCGCTGTCCCCTCAGGAGAGGTCAGGCTTTCAACCTGACTGCTGCTGATGCTGAGATAGCAGAGGGTGTTGTTACAGGTATTTTTTACTTTTGTTGTTTTATTGTTTCTCTTTTGCTTCTTTCATTTGTCTTGCATTATTCTTTCATATTATCTTTCTGCATTATGTTTTTCCTCACCCCTGTTCATCCATTCTTTTTCCCTTGTCTTTTTGATTCTATCTTAGGTGTTGTTCTTGTTTTCTCTTTTCCTGCTCATGTTATTTTTGATTTCGGGGCAACCCATTCCGTCGTCTCTTCTCGGTTCGTGGCTCGCCATCTGTTGGAGTGCAACATCATGCCTGAGGTTTGGAACATTATGATAGGTGGTGGTGTTGTCATTTGTTCTCGGGAGTGCAGGCAGTGTTCTGTGATTATTGGTGCCGTAGATTTCAGGGCCAACCTGATTGTGATTGAGAATTCAGGATTTGATGTCATTCTCGATATGGATTGGTTGGGTGAGTCACACACCATTATTGATTGCCGTGCCAAGAAAGTTGTATTCCGGATTTCAGATCGTGCAGAGTTTGAGTTCCATGCCAGGGAGATATTCCTTGGCCGAGCTGATACTGCAATTTATCATGAGGTTTGTGCAAGGGAATTGAATTCAGGCTGTGAGGCTACGCCTCTAGTTGTGCATGATTTCCTAGATGTTTTTCCAGAGGAGTTGTCTGGCTTACCCCCTAATAGGGATGTGGAGTTCAGTACTGAAGTTCAACCTGGTACGGCATCGATATCGAAGAGTCCCTACAGGATGACACCGGTTGAGTTAGCAGAGCTTAAGGTGCAGATTCAGGAGTTGCTTGATTTGGAGTTCATCAGACCCAGTGTTTTGCCGTGGGGTGCTCCAGTCCTTTTTGTCAACAAGAAGGATGGTAGCCATCGACTGTGCGTGGATTATCGAGAACTGAACAGTGTTACTGTGAAGAACAGGTATCCGTTGTGAAGGATCGATGACTTATTTGATCAGTTGAGTGGAGCTGCTATTTTCTCAAAGTTGGATCTTCGTTTCAGGTATCATCAGGTTAAGGTGAGGACGACTGATATATAGAAGACTGCATTTAGGACCAGATATAGGCACTATGAGTATCTTGTGATACTGTTCGGAGTCACGAACGCGCCTGCTATATTCATGAGTCTTCTAAATAGGGTCTTTTTCCAGTTTCAGGATAGATTTGTGGTGGTCTTCATTGATGACATTCTGGTGTATTCTCAGAATCGAGAGGATCACGGTGAGCATCTTAGGATGGTTCTACAGACTTTGAGAGAGAATCAGCTCTCTGGGAAACACAGCAAGTATGAGTTTTGGCTCGACAGGATCACTTTCCTGGGGCACATTATCTCGGGCGATGGTATTTCTGTGGATCCGGCCAAGGCTGAGGCTGTAAAGGATTGGCCAGTTCCCAAGTCAATTTCAGAGATCATGTGTTTCCTTGGTCTAGCTGGCTATTATCGAAAATTCGTCCAAGATTTTTCGAAGATAGCAGGATCATTGACTAAGATGGCTGGGAAGGATCAGAAGTTCTGTTGGTTTGAGGCTTGTGTTGAGTTGAAGAGTAGGTTGTCGTCAGCGCCAGTGTTGACTATTCCAGATGGTTCGGGTAAGGGTCTTGGAGCAGTTCTGATGCAGAAGGGCCGAGTCGTTGCTTATGCATCGAGGCAGTTGAGGCCGCATGAGAAGAACTATCTGACTCATGACTTGGAGTTAGCGATAGTGATCTTTGCTTTGAAGCTGTGGAGACATTATTTGCTTGGGGACCGAGTGGAGATCTTTACAGATCACAAAATTCTCAAGTATGTCTTCACCCAGAAGGAGTTGAACATGAGGCAAAAGCATTGGTTGGAGCTTATGGCTGATTATGACATCAGTTTGCAATACCATCCTGGTAGAGTGAACTTGGTGGTAGATACTTTAAGTGGGAGACCAGCAGCTATGTTCTTGACTTAGTAAAGTGATTTGGTTGAGCAGATGCGGAGGTTGGAGTTGGATGTGATGTTTCCGAGTTCTGATCGGAGTTGTTTGGTGCTCTAGCTTCAGTCGTCTCTTGTTGATCAGATCAAAGAGGCACAGGCTGGTGATGTTCAGTTGCAGGGTTTCCGAGCTAAGGTTTAGTCTGGCTCCAGAACGGATATGGTTATTCATGCAGTTGGATCGCTTCGTTTTGGGTCTAGGTTGTGTGTCCCGAAGGGTGGAGTTCATCAGAGGTTGCTTGAGGAAGCCCACTAGTTATCATATTCTATCCATCCTAGAGGTACTAAGATGTATCGAGATTTGAAGCTTCATTTTTGGTGGCACGGTATGAAGTGGGCTGTAGCTTGGTTTGTTTCTCAGTGTTTGACCTGCCAGCAGGTTAAGGCAGAGCATTAGAGGACCGCCAGACTTCTTCAACCGCTTCCCATTACGGAGTGGAAGTGGAAACACATCACTATGGATTTTGTGACCGCTTTGCCGAGGAGTCCTAAGGGTCATAATGCCATTTGGGTGATTGTCGACCGATTGACGAAAAGTGCTCACTTCATTCCCTTCTATGTCGGACAGTCTACTGAGAGCCTAGCTGAGAAGTACATGCAAGAGATCGTCAGACTTCATGGGGTTCCAGTTAGTATTGTATCCGACAGGGATACGAGATTCAGATCTCAGTTTTGGAAAAGTCTTCAGAGCAGTTTGGGGAGTAAATTAAAGTACAGTGTTGCTTTTCATCCCCAGACTGATGGACAATCAGAGAGGACCATCCAGATTGTTGAGGACATGTTGCGGTCCTGTATGTTGCAGTTCGGTGGATCATGGGAGGACCATTTGCATCTCGTAGAGTTCTCGTACAATAACAGCTTTCAGACCAGTCTTAAAGTTGCACCGTTCGAGGCACTTTATGGGCAGAAGTGCAGATCACGAGTGTTCTAGGATGACATTGGTGAGAGGAAGTTGTTGGGTCCGGAGTTGATCACCATGACAGTTGATGCTGTGGTTCAGATCAGGAAGCACTTGCAGGCAGCTCAGGATAGGCAGAGGCGATGGGCTGATGTCCATCGGAGAGCTTTGGAGTTTAAGGTTGGTGACCATATTTTCCTAAAGGTACCGCCTTGGCGCGGTGTCATTCGGTTTGGTGGTGTGGGCAAGCTCAGCTCTAGGTTTATTGGACCGTTCGACATTGCGAAGCAAGTAGGCAAGGTGGCCTATCGTCTTGCATTGCCACTAGCTTTATTAGGAGTGCACGATGTTTTTTGTGTCTCACAACTCAGGAGATATATCCAAGATGAGAGCCACGTGATCAACTATTATGAGTTGACCGTTCGGCCGGATTTGACTGTGAGATTCCTCCAGTTGCTATTGTGGATCGGCGGGAGAAAGTGCTTAAGAACAAGGTCATCAAGTTGGTTAGTGTTTCTTGGAATCCTCACTCGCCGGGTGAGTCGACAAGGGAGCTGGAGGAGGAGATTCAGCAGAAGTTTCCTCATCTGTTTGTGTAGCTTTTTGTTTTGTTCTTTCTTTTCTTTTCGGGGTTACCCTATGTACCTCTTGTTTGAATTTCGAGGACGAAATTTTTCTTATTAAGTGGGTAGGATTTGTAACCCCTGTTTTTTCGTTTTCTATATTTTGAGTGTATTTTCTTTTCCATGCATTTGATTCTTATTGTATCTCTATTTGGACCGTATATTGGATCTTCTTTTTCAATATATTCATTTATTTGATTTGTCGTCTTTTTATTTGATGTTCTTGATTCTATTGTCAGTCTTTTGTTCCGTCTCCTTTTGATCGAGCTATTATTTTCTTTGATCCTCATTATTTTAATTGTTCGTGCCTATTTTATTTATCCATTTTTGTGCCCATCCCCTTATGTTGGATCGTCTCATTTTTTATTATTTGGATCTATTCTAACCTATTAAAACCCAATCTCTCTTTTACTTAAACCCTATAATCCATTTAAAACCAGCTTACCCTAATATCCTATAACTACCCATACCCAACCCATCTGCATCACCTAAATAGAAACCCAGTTGTTAACCCCACCCGTGTGCACCCTGTTTCAATCATTCAGCCGTCATCCCCAAAACACTCAACCCTAAAACTCACCCTTATATATATACTTAACCCATGCATGCCCTGTTCACGCCAACTTCAGCCGCCTCTTCAACTCTCCCTCTCCCGCTCTCCCTTCCCAAGCTAGCAGCCTACTTTCTTCCCCGTTCAGCAGTCCGACCCGCTCCCTATCTTCCTCTTATCGCGCAGCACGGACAACGACACCAGCACCCGACGCCTGGTCCTGCTCCTCCCATCGCGACGCCAACACTCCTCGGCAGCGACTGTAACGCCCCGATTTTCGTAGACTGGAAAATCGTAACATAAGCCAGAATCCTTTCTTCAATTAGCCACAATACACAGAAAAGCAGGAAAATTTAATACTTTTTATTCAAAACAAATGTATTACAAATCCGAATGTTACAAAATTGCAATACATTACGATAGTGTTACATTAATATCTTTACAATCCCAAGTGTTACAACTTTCAACATATTACATCAGAGTACAAATAAATAAAGAACAACACTTGGTATTTCGCTTGGATGCTTTCCAACAAATAAATAGATTACAAAACTGTTACAATGGAACAATAGTAACAACATATAATGTAGCGGAAATGGAAACAACTCTTGCTTCTCTCGCTTTGATTCCTCCTGAATCCTGTACCTGTACTTCTGCAATCCAGTACCTATTGAAATGGGGGCGTCAGTATTCACTGACGCTTTAAGGCTGATAACTTGCAGCAATTCTCCACTTAAGCAAACAGATTAATGGAAAGAGAAACGTGTATATATAATTGATGTGTCAGTGTATGTTATGCCTTAGACTTGAATACAAGATTGACTAATGCCAAGATGTTTTTATTCTAATGCAAGCAAGTCTCCAGAACAGTATGTAGCGCATACTACATATGCCCCTTCTCAAGCCGTTTCTTCATATATAGGGATTCGAACACTCGTTAAGAATTCTACATTGTACACAATCCTGTTCCCGAAGCTACAACTTGACTGATGAGGTTGCCCTGAACGGTCTAATCCCGTCAGGCGCACCCGACCTCACTCAAAAACCAGACGAACACAGGGTCTTCCGAGTGTAGGATAGCACAAAGCCTACCCTGTGTCACCCATAACTCATAGACCGCGATCTATGGCCCGTTCGCTCTCACTAGCATAGAACGTGACGGAATTTCCGGGGTCCATCCCCTAGTTCCGACAGACCGTTCTTATCATGGTATTTCAGAAATTAACAGACGAGATATGCAACCCGTGCTCCCAACTCGTGAGAAGACATCGTACGTATCTCTTTGATGGGAAGGTACAACCCATTAACACCGCCTAGTGTCGGCCTATAAGATAGGTCGGATCATAAGGAATCACCCTTAACACCAACTCTTTCCCTTCAGAAAAAAATGATAATAAGTAAAGTTTAAGTAGTAATAGCCATAAGTTACTACCCTAACGATGTCACTAAGCCCAAACAATCTCACGGGGTTTTCAATAACTTTCTTATGATTATCCCAATCCAACTCATGGCCTACCGATCCAAGACACCGAAGACGGAAATCTCTCTCACTCATCATTATCCCTAACTTGGATCTCGTCAACATTCTCTGCCCGCGATCAACCCACATCAGTTAAGATCCGTCGGTGCTCGAGGTGTGATTTATCCACAGTTTCTAAGGTGGTAAGATGCGATTCTTGATGGTCGATGGCCCCTACGTCAATTATGAGACCCTATCACTATCCCTAACTCTGATCTTGTCAACACTCTCGGCCGCGATTAACCCACATCAGTTAAGATCCGTCGGTGTTCGAGGTGTGATTTATCCACAGTTTCCAATGTGGTAAGATGCGAGTCTTGATGTTCGATGACCCATGGGCTAGCTTTTATCTAGCTAACAATACTAGTGACTTTTCCAACCATTATTTACCATGTATTGAAGATGAAGCATGTGCACATCATATGGTCCAATTTCAGTTAGAAACGCATACAACTAGAACTCATGGGTTTTTTTTTCCCAAGTTGAAGTAGGACAATATGCGACTAGGTTCGTGGGTTCTTTCTCAAAGTTGAGCTAGAATCACCTAGAACCTAATTGCATGGGTTCCTCACCAATTCGAGCTAGAACTATCATGGAGCTAGTTTTATGGGTTTCTTCTTAAAAATCGAACCAAAACAACTATGGAACATGGATTCATTTCAATTGGGTTATCATGCAAGCTCAACTCATGGGTTGCTTTTAGAATTTAACCGAAACCACTACAATCATATAACTCAAACATGCATGGATTCCTTTGAATCTAAAACAACTACACATCTCAACATGGGTTCTTTATTAGAACCACTACAATAACACAAGCATGATGGGTTTCTTACTACAACAATCTACAACAACTCAAGCATGGTATACAACTTAAGTATGTGTTTCTTACTACAACAATCTACAACAACTCAAGCATGATATCTTTCTATAATCAACCTACAACAACTCAAGCATGGTATACTTACTAAAATAACCTCAAGCATGGTATCTTTCTAAAATCAACTCAAGCATGGGTTTCTCACTATAATCAACCTACCACAACTCAAGCATGGTATCTTTCTAAAATCAACACAAGCATGGGTTTCTCACTATAATCAACCTACAACAACTCAAGCTTGGTATATCTACTATAATCAACTCAAACATGAGTTTCTCGCTATAATCAACCTACAACAACTCAAGCATGGTATCTTTCTAAAATCAACTCAAGCATGGGTTTCTCACTATAATCAACCTACCACAACTCAAGCATGGTATACTTACTAAAATCAACTCATGCATGGTATCTTTCTAAAATCAACTCAAGCATGGGTTTCTCACTATAATCAACCTACCACAACTCAAGCATGGTATCTTTCTAAAATCAACTCAAGCATGGGTTTCTCACTATAATCAACCTATAACAACTCAAGCTTGGTATATCTACTATAATCAACTCAAGCATGGTATATAAATTCTTTTGAAACTAGAACAAGTACGAATGGGTTCATGGGTTCCATAAGCATGAATAGGTTCTCTTTTTGACATAGAACACAAATATGGTAGGTTCATGGGTTCACATAAGCATGGATGGGTTCACAAGCATGAATAGGTTCTCTTTTTGATATTGAACACAAAATGGTAGGTTCATGGGTTCACATAAGCATGGATGGGTTCACAAGCATGAATCAGTTCTCTTTTTGACATAAAACACAAACATGGTAGGTTCATGGGTTCATATAAGCATGGATGGGTTCACAAGCATGAATAGGTTCTCTTTTTGACATAGAACACAAACATGGTAGGTTCATGGGTTCACGTAAGCATGGATGGGTTCACAAGCATGAATAGGTTCTCTTTTTGACATAGAACACAAACATGGTAGGTTCATGGGTTCACGTAAGCATGGATGGGTTCACAAGCATGAATAGGTTCTCTTTTTGACATAGAACACAAACATGGTAGGTTCATGGGTTCACATAAGTATGGATGGGTTATTTACTACAACTCAAGTATGGTAGGTTCTTTACTAAGAACAACCAAATATCACAAGCATGAATGGGCTCATGGTTCATAAGCATGAAAATGGGTTCATGTTTCACAAGTATGAATAGGTTCATAAGCATGAATGAGTTCTTTTTAATCTAGAATTGCTACACAACTCAAGTATGGGTTCTCTAGCAACCTAGAATAGTTGAGAACATGCTACAAAAGACTAAAATAAATTATTACAAAGGCTACTTCTTTAGGAATTTACAAGTCCTATATATTACAAGACTACATTTATTTAGTCTACAAATTACTACATACTACAACCCGCTTTTCTTCAATCCTACAAGTTCCTACATACAATAAGAGTAACCTTTTATGAACAAGGGTTAGTAAGAATGATTTCTTAACAAAGTAGAGAGCAACATACAACAAAACTTATCTTTAAAAAAAGCTAGATGGGTCTACAACCTCAAGAATGGGTAGTTAATATTCTTACTACACTAATCTTTATATGCACATAGCTATAGTCCAAGTGGTCATTTGTGTTAACAGAATAACCATAATAACAACAATAGTCATAACAAGGTTAAAAAAACAACCTTTATGTGTTTTATTTAAGTTCCACCACCCCTATTTTTTTCATGGGATCCTTTTGATTCCTACAACTACCTTATGCTTAATACTTAGTCTAAGTCATTTTTAGAACATACATACAACAAAAGTGGACAAGAATCTACACAAATAAAAAGAGAACTTCATCTTGATTTTCCACTGTTCTTATGCACAAATCTTAGTCCAATTAGTCCAAAATAATCATCACAACAATACTAACCATACAAAGTCTCAAAAATCAACCTTTATGTAATTTTGTTGAGTCCTTTCAATCCATTTTTTTATGGGATCATTTTGATCCCTAAAAACATGCTTGTGCTTAGGAAATTAGTCCAAGTTATTTAGGAACATAAATACACAACAAAACATCATAAAGATGAGTTTTTTTAACCTACAACCACTTATATGCTTAGAAAAATAGTCCAAGTTATTTAGAACATACACCTACAACATCCACCATCAAAAAGATGTGTTCTTTTTATCCTACAACAAATAACCATCAAAGATGGGTTCCTTTTCACATAGAACCAAAAATAACCCTAAAGATGGGTTCTTTTCTACATAAAAAATAAATAAGAAAACAAACAATCTAAATAGAAGTAGAGAATCCCCACCTTTGAATATATGTAGGAAGGACTAGCTAGCAACCTTCTCCTTCCTCCTTAGCTTTCTACTACAACTTGAAGAACACTCCTATGGAAAATCCCCAAATGAAGAACACTTAGGGTTTTCCGTCTCTTTCTTTTCTTCTCTTTTTTTTTTCTTGTAAATGAGGCAAAGTGTGAAGGGGAGGGGTTTTTACAGGACAAATGAAGGGTTGAAGGTGCAAAATGACCTAGGGTTCTTTGCATACACCCCCTTGGGATATTTTTGGGGGTTTTGGCCGGCCAAATAGGGTGAGGTGGAGGGGGTGAGGTGGAGGGATGAGGTGGTGGGGAGTCTTCTAGTAGAAGATACATATAAATACTCTTATGTAACCCTAATTAATCTTAACCCTAGGTTTAAGCCTCCAAACAAATCCTAGCCCTCCAAATTTGATTAATCATGAAAAAAATAAAATATTTTTGTCCAAAACACATACTACATGATTTGTACAAACGTACCAAATCGGTACAATACGCATACGTATGTATATATCTATATACCGATAATTTTCGTTTGTAAAACCGAACAATCCATACGAAAATAATAATAAAATAAATTTTATTATCAACCCGGAAGATTCCAGTACCAATTTGATACAATACAGATGTATACAGACCGGTATGTGTACACAGATAATGCTTATAAACAAAACCGAGTGATATCCACCAAAAATATTTTATTTCGGGAAATAAAAATAATAAATAATAATAAAATAATAATTTTCAGTGTCTTCCCCGGATTGTCCAGACATTTTTCTCAAAAATGCATTTTTCAGGATTTTGTACAAGTGCACAAAACTGATACAGTACCTGCATATACTTACCAGTATATAGATTTAGGTAACTTTTTATTTAGAAAAACCAAAAATTTCCTAAAATTATTTTAATTTAAAAATAGTTATTTATACAATATAATATCTGTCCGAGATATTATAGCAACCCCTGTGTTGTGTCTCCCACCCATCTGCAGCGAGTAGCAGCAACAACACTGTGCTGTGATGTTTCCTCCGATCGCAGCGTCGCCATCCCCTCGTGCACCCCGTCCGTTCCTCGCTCTCTCTTTGTGTGCATGTTTGGTTTCATTGTGTCCGTGTGCTCGCTACTGTATTCATGGGTTCATTGTTCGTTGACTTCGTGCCCGTGATCTGTTACCGTTATTCCTTTTCTTGCTTCGTCTCCGTCTTCGTCTGTAAGACAAGTAACTTGTATTGTTTTCTTTGTGTAATACAAGTACTAAAAACCGCCTGTAGTGTAGTTGTGTTCTAGAGACAATTCTTGTGTGAAACCCCTGTTGTATATTCTCTATTGTGTTGACCTATCCACAGTTGCCTCATTACACACATGACATGAAATAACCTAGAGATGACCACTTCTTGTTGTCTACATGTATGTTGTTTGTGTGATATCGTGTGCTTGGCTGTGTTAGTTGTAGTATACTTGTCGTAGACTTATAAAATATCCTATGCCATGTTTCTTGGACATCTAGTACACCATATTTTATGTTTGGTTATGTTTTGATGAGTTTCATATGAACTAGTTGATTTTGTACATGAAGGATATTTTCTGTTTTGTCAATTCCCAGTTTTGTTTAGTAATTTAGACCCTATTAAGTTCAGTCTATGAAAATATTTTGTGAATATGAGTTATAGAGAATTCTGTCTACTTTCCAAATTATCCGAAAAGTCTTAGTTTCGATTTATGAGTTGCGAGTTATGACTATTTTACTACAGATGTGTTCAAAAATTCCAGATTCTGTTTTCTATGAATTTTGTATGATTATTTATTTTTCTACTGATGTTAAAGATAATATTTTGATCTAATATATTTCTGGTTACAACTAGACCTGATTGGGATTAACCCCTAATTTTTATAGATTTAATTGATAACTTTTATACACTATTCTATGCTTACAAACAACTACTATTCATGTAGAATTTTCGTACTGTTCAGTAAAGATACATAATTTCCACCTGATTCTATTTTCTATATCAAATAACTTTGTGAATATGAATTATAGCCTACTGTATCTAGTTTATCAACCTTTTGGCGGATCTGGATTTCGATTTATATTTTGTGAAATATTGCTGTTTTAGTACTGTAGTGTTTATGATTCCAGATTTACAAAACTGCCGTTCGGGGTGTTTTCTGATTTTACTTGACTATTCTATCTATGTTGGAAAATTATGAAACTTTATTTTATGTTACTAAACATACTAAGGAATTCCCCAGATTTTTCATGGATTTAATTAGTTAGTTTTGATGCTGTTGTCCGGTTCTTGAATACGAACTACTAATTTCTGGCTGAACGCGTTTTCTGGATACAACCCTGTTTTGAGTTGCGTTTCTTTGAAATACCATATGACTTATATATATTTGCTGGATTCGGTCGGGAGTCTATTTTTCAGATTCTCTGACGGATCCAGGTTTGCATGTTTGTGGCAACGGGAATCCCAGATTTAGTGTAGTATTATCTTGCTGTCCTGAACTAGAATTTTTGTTGTCTGACTTTTTTATATGCTGTCTTTCTTCCGTGCATGTTTATCTTTCAACCTGAACCGGATACTTATTTATACCATGTTATTCTTGCCCTTTTTGTGACACATACTTACCTGTCTGATAATAATAATAAAATAACCAAGCTGGGGTTAAGGGAAAGATCTAGTAGTGGATAATATAGAAATGTGTACTTGGAAGGGGGCCCGTGTTTCCCATACTAATAAACTGTTATGTGGTACGATACTGTTATACTGTTTACCTGACTACATACTTTCCTATAGAAAGGTGTACTCGGAAGAGAACCCGTAGGTTTTTACTTTCTGATTACAGTCTGATTACAGTCTGATTACTGTCTGATTACTATCTGATTACTGATACCTAGGTACACGACCCTATATGATCCCCTATGAAACCTAAATGTAATTGTTTGAAAGTAGCAACCATGTGGTAAATAATTGGGACTCATGAAGTGCTACCTAGATAGTAATAAATACAAGAACTGTAAGAATATGACATATGTTATCTGACACTGTTACCTGTTTACCTGTTTGACTGTTATCTGACACTGTTATTTGTATACTTGTCTACATACTATTTGACACTTGACACATGTTACTTCTACCTGTTAGTATACCATGCTACTGGATTCTGTTTTCCTAATTCATGTTCGATATTCTATTTTGTTGATATGCCTATTCCATGCTATGTTTGTTTCCGCTATTACTCTGCATCTATTTATTTATTCCATGTACTTGTATCATGCACTATAAGAAGCTCGTAACTTGCATTGACGGAAGTTTGCTTTCTTTTTCTTCTTCCTGCAATTTATTAAGTTGTAGATTTTGGACATCAGCAGCCTGATGGAGTAGGTGATATGAGTTTCTAGATGCTGGAGTTTTGCTATCATGATTTTCCTGCTATTATTATTATTTCCTGTTGCTTTTGAACAATTGTATCTGTTACTTGGATTTATGTTGTATTGGGCAATGTGACCCAAGATTATTGACATGTTTAGATCTGGTTTATTTGAGATTATTATATTTTGTTTCAAGTAAATTCTTGTTGGTATATTGGTTCATATATGCATGCGTAGTTGACTTCTCTTGCTTACTACTCTGATTTTTCTTGTGCTTGTTATAAAGATCCTGACAGCTTATGGATGATGAAAATCATTTGCCGGGCTTAGTCACGTATCCGTATTTCGTATTCTCTTTTTGGGAAGCGGGACGTGACAATATATTGTTATCTTCTTATTTAGTTTATTTAAAAAAGGATTAGTTTTTGGGAAATCATTATTGCTCTATGCAGAGCTGGGATGGGGGTCCCGCTGACCCTAACACCATTGCATACCTTACCACCACGATAGTCTGAACCCTTCATGTTTTAAGAAACCCTAACGCACTGCAAACGGTGCAGGTGCATGAACTATTCATGATTTAAGAAACCCTAACGTCACTTCAAATCACATCTTTTTAGGGTTTTCAATGGTTCCAAACCGATGGCTACCCTAGTGTTGCATCTGTGTTAACAACCAACACATAAATGAATCCTTATATTGCAACTGTTGCAAAAATTATATCACATATGAATCTTTCTACCAAAAGTGTGAACATATATTAAATAGTCACATATCATTCATAACCGAATTATGGTTTCGCAAGTGGCTCTGATATGGTCATCAGTCTACGCACATACTAGTTTTCACGGTGGGTCAGTCCAGTACATTATTACTCTAATATGTACCAATGTAAAGACTTGATATCACTTATCCATGACCCGTGAGATATGGTCATCAGTCTATGCACATACTAGTCTCTATACATTATTGTTGTCCTAATTCACAATAATACTTGACTAGGGACATTTAAGAATAGTGTTTTGATTACAGTCAATAGGATCTCACAATCAAGTCATACACTTAATATCCCATGGTATTAAATCTACTATTCTAAGGACTTTATTATGTTCATTTAATCACAATAAACAACACAATACATAAAATACCTCATGTATGAAATAAATATCATGATACAATGTAAACTAGTAATATCAATACACAACTGGTCTCTAGGGCATACACCAACACTTTCTCCATAGTTATGTCGAGGGTGACTATTCCCTCGATTAGAACCGTGGCTCTGGAGAATCCATGGAGGATGTACCTGGCAAGCTTGAGATGGTCTCGCTTGAGCTTGAGGCCGTCAAATACATTCAGGAAGATGATGTTGACCAAGTTGCCGTTATCTACCAGGACTCGGCGCACATCATGATTGGCCATACAAATGCTGATTACAAGTGCATCGCAATGAGGTGTTCAAACACCTTCGAGGCCTTGGTCTGAGAATGTGATTGGAACCCCCGAGCTCTTGGGAGGGGGGATGTTGTGCACTGAGTTGACTTAATGGACAAATGCTTTCCTTGAGGAGTTAGACAACCCCCCATAGGTCCCCCGTGGATGGAGTGGAATACTTCCATTTGACCCAAGTCTTGGGACTCAGAAGGCTTCTATAGTCGCTTTGTGCCTGTCTAGTCGTTTGGTAGATCCTCTTGTAGGAGGAAGTTCGGTGTTGTTCCTTTTGGTAACTTAGCGAGGTACCCCCATCGGAGAATGGCCTCTTGCTCATCTTTGAGAGCTTGAAAGTCATTAGTGAGATGTCCGTGATCTTTGTGAAACTCGCACAACTTGTTCCTATCAATTCTTCTACTTGAAGCGTTCATCTTAAGGGGAGGTTGAAGGAGTCCCTCCTTATCAAATTCCATGAGAACTGCAGAGATGCTGACATTAAACGAAGTGTACTTCTCAAAACGAGCCATTGGGGGTCGATGATGCTGGCCCGTGACATCCTTCTGGGACTTAGTGGATTTGTCTTTATGGGTGCTCTTCCAATTTTTCCCAGATGAGGGAACCTTCTTTTCTTGGGGTCGGATGATATCTTAAACTCGGATGTACTTCTTCACCCTTTGAAGGAGGTCATAGAAGTCCCAGGGAGGTCTTTTGATAAGAAAGGCTTTGAGGTAGTCATGATTTTCATTTTGCCTGAAAGCAACTGTGGCTATGGCTGAGTTGAGTGAGGGGATGTACTGGGACTCGACTTTGATACGCCGAGCATAATTCTTGAGGGAATCCTTGTCTCGTTGCTTCAAGCCAAGTAAGAAGGCACTTGTCTTCAATGTCTTGTAGATGGTGATGAAATACATGAGGAAGAGCTCCTCAAGTTGGTCGATGGAGAAGATGGACCCTGGAGAGAGACGAGAGAACCACTCCCATACGAATCCCTTCAGGATTGCTGGGAAAGTCTTGCAGAGGATATATATATATATATATATATATATATATATATATATATATATATATATATATATATATACACTAGTGTACCCTTGTGCAATATTGCACAAACTTACATAATATAATATAATATAATATAACATGTGATATAACCCATGCAACACTGCAGATAATTTTAAATTAAATTTCTAATTATATTTCTGTATTGAATAATAATTGTTGGAATTTTAATTTAATTTCCTAATTTTAAATCATTTTCTATAATTTTTTTATTGATTTATCGAGCTGGCTCGATCTTTGGAGCAATGTGGATCACCCATCGAGTCTGTGCTCGCCCATAAAGTGGAATACGGTGTCAGGATAATGTGGTGACGTGGCGCGACTTGGGACGTTGATCATGTGATGGCCTTACCCACTTAGTGAATTGGACATGCGTGATTGAGTGACGACATGGCACGATCGGGAGGCTCAATTACCCATGTCTTCACTAATCTGAACAATCAAATGGTCGAAAATTGAGTGGAGGTGGTAGCTGGGTATGTGCACATGTTAAGGTATGTGTCATGCCCCGCTTCCCAAAAGGAATACAGAATACAATAAGTGACTAAGCCCAGTGGATATTTTTCACTATCCATATGCTGTACGGATCTACTTGACTCAGCACAATAGTAAATATAGCAATATACTCAACCAAGCATGCATAAACAATTATAAATCAACAGTATTTATTTGCAACAATAATGAATATTCCAAACAAATGTGAGATCTAAAACAAAACAATATTCTGGGGCTACAAGCCCAAATACAAGTCTCAATACAGAAATATGAATGTGATAGTTCAAAACAAAACATTAAGCAAAATTGTCCAATGCGCAGCTCAAAACTTTTGCTCACCAACTCTAGTAGGCATGCGATCCCCAAAACCTGCTCATATGACAATTACAAGAAAAATAGGAAGATAGGAAAATATGATGTCCGTTAGTTGCAAGTTCCGGGCCGCAAGTAGTACAAGCAAGAAAAGGAAAGGGGAAAAATAATACAAAAACAGGAAGTACTGACATGGAGGAAAAGCAACAAAGGATGACAGTCAACAGATAACAGTAAACAGTGGGTAAACAATAAAGAGTATAACAGTAACAGTAACAGTAACAGTGAAGTCAACAGTAATAGTAAGGGTCAATAGTAACAGTAACAGGATGTGATAGTGAAACAGTTGTTCTTATGTCTATTGTTCATTACTATCTAGGTAGCACTTCATGCTACCAGAATAATACCACATGGTTGCTACATCAAACAGTTTCGTTTTAAGATTTCATAGTGAAACCTATATGGTCATATATTCGGACAAACAGTAATAGTAACAGTCATAACAAACGATAACGGTGTCATGGATCATGCCCTCATGCATCCAGAGAAAAACAGTGGGTACCACAGTAAACAGTGGGGAAACGAGTTCCTATCTGAATACACATTTCTATATTGTCCACTACTAGATCTTTTCCTTAAAACCTCAGCTTGATTAGGTTTCATTATTATTAAACAAGTGTGAACGAACACAAAAAGGGCTAAAGACATGGTAAGAACAAAGAATAAGTCTAAAATAAATAGGAAACACAAACGGGTGACCAAAATAACTTATAACAGTCAAAATAACGAAACTTTCAGTTCTGGACAGCAAGACACTGCTGCACCAAATCTGAGCTTCCCGTTGCTACAGAACAGCAAATCTAGATCCGTCAAAAAGTCTGGAAACTAGACTCTCTGCCAAATCCAGTGCATATATACAAGTCATACATCAGGCACAGATTCAGGGTTGAAAACAGCGGTTAATACAGAATTTATGTTCAACCAGAAAATCCAAAATCTTGTTTATAAGCATGGAAAGAGTTTAAAAACATCATAATCAAATCTGAGAAAAATCTGGGAGATAGTATAGTCAATATAATTGGGAAAAAGAGAGTAATGCAACAAAACTTCGAATCTGAAAGTTCAGACACAACAATACCAAAATAGAGATAATTCGCAAAATACAATTTGAAATCTAGATCCGTCAAAACAGTAATAAAATAGATAAATCATGCCAAAATTTATATTCACAAAGTTTTTATCAAAAATGAATAGAATCAGGTTGAAAACGTAATTCTTTACTGAACAGCATGCAGTTTGGAAATATATCGATTGCTTTCATAAGCATGAAAAGAGATACAAAAGTCATTAATTAATTCCAAAAAAAAATTAGTGATTGATCCCAGTCATGTCTAAACATATCCAGCAAAATATAAAGTTCAAATTCTACTTTTAATAATAATTTATACAGAAATCATATATTTCAGAATCTGGAATTTACAATATGACTGCAGTAAAACAGCGATAACTCATGCATCAAAAATCAGAATTCAGATCCGTCAAAAGTTCTGAAAACTAGAAGATAAAGCCTACAAATTATATTCACAAATTTATTTATTTTACTGATGTTAACAGGGTCAAATTTACTGTACAAAAATAGGGTAGTAGTAAAAACAAAAGTTCTTTTATGCAATTCATCAAATAGTTTAATTACAAACGATCCAACCCAAGATGTCATACAAAGCATGGTATATTGGTAACTCAAATCAGCATGGCATGTGAACAAACAGTTTATGATGAGATGATACCTCATACAAGCATCCAAGTACAAATTATCTGTAGCATACGGTGTGTCACAAACAAGCATACAATCAAGATGTCCATCTATTCTAATTTGTTTTTCATGCAATGGGTGACAACTACTGTGAATTAATCATGATCAAGAGATGAAGGAACGAATCAACTAACAAAATATGATCATCATGAGGGTACAAAACAAATGCATGCAAGACTACTTACGGTATTTAACTTGTATGACAAAAATTACATACAAGATACTTACCTGAAAACGACGACGAAGATGAAGATGAAGTAAGAATAACGGGAACGGATCCCGCACAACGAACATAACACCGAACAACATGAACAAGAGCAAGAATCAACACCAATCAAAATACTAGCGGAGCACGTATCTCACACGCACACACGACAGCAACAGCAAGGCGTTGACAGCAAGGTGGGTCGACAGTGGCATGGCACAGCAAGGCAACGATAGTTACACGGCGACGAGGCTGCATGGTGTCGATGGCAGTGATGGCAGGAGGGGGAATCGCGGTGCAGCGGGCTCGAGCGGGGACAGGGACGGCTTGGGTGGCGGCGACACTAGGGACAACGGCCGACCACATCGACAACAACAGCAGACAAAGAAGAAGATGGGGACGGGGATGAGGCGTGACGGGGATGGGGCGAGGACAACGGGGAGGAGCAGGGTGTCGGGGTGTTGAGGGGAGCATATGGATCAGGACGATGATGAAAAGGGGCTGTCGGCGAGGAGGTGGGCGACTGGCAATGAGGGGTACAGTAGAAGGGAGATCGGGAGAGAGGGTAGGGTGACGGTTGATAGGGAGAGAGTAAGAGAGATGATTAGGGTTTGGTAATTAGGGTTAGAGTGTTTAGTGGGGTTATATATAGTCAAAGCGGGTTTGGGTTAATTGGGTAGTATCCAATAGGAAGAAAAGGGTCCAATATGAGACAAATAGGCCATGAATTAGGTTTAGACAATAAACAAGGTCAAGAACAACATGCAGATCAATCAAATAGCGAAATAAAGACTGAATCAATGCAAATATTTAATTATAAGGAGAACAACAACATACAACTCAAAAAGGACAAAAAGAGATATACTCAGAAATAAAATAAAATAACCAAGAATTTAATTAAATATAAATGAAATTCGAAAATGAGTCACAGGGGTTACAGTATGTGTGAATTTCAACTTTTTCTCTCCTTACTCTATTTCGAAATGGAGAAAGGAGAGAGGGGGTACACTCTTTCTTCTATTAGCATAATATATATACTAGTGCTACCCTGTGCAAATTGCAAAGTCTAAAATTGTTTTGAGATACTTATAAAAATATATAAAACTCCCAAAAAATTTGAGAGAAATTGGAGATACTTATGAATATCAATCATACCAGGGATGGGGGTGGGTTTGAGAAGAGCCGTGAGATTTTGTGAGGTTGGGAAAGTGAGAGGAGAAGAAACTATGTTTGAGAGATTATGATTTTTTTTTTATAAATAAAAATCATGTGCAGTGCATGTGTTAGTTAAATAGGAATCTCTACTTTTACTCTCCTTTCTCTATTTCAAAATTGAGAAATGAGAGAGGGGGTAGACTCTCTCTCCTATTAGTACTAGTGTTACCCTGTGCAAGTTGAACAACATAAAATAGTTTTGAGAGACTCATAAAAATATATAAAACTCCCCAAAAATGTGTGAGAATAGGGAGAAACTTATTAATATCATTCATACCGTAATTACTGAAATATTCAATATCATCCTCACAGAAGTAGATAATTTAAAGAATGACTACTAAACCTGAATGTTATACAAATGAATATTACTAAAGCTGCTGGGGGGTACGGGAATAGGGATGGGGGTGAGTTTGAGAAGAGCCGTGAGATTTTAAGAGGTTGGGAAAGTGAGAGGAGAAAAAACTAATTTTGAGAAATTATGATTTTTTTTAAAAACAAAAATAATGCGTAGTGCACGTGTTAGTTAAATAGAAATCTCTACCTTTAGCTCTCTTTTCTCTATTTCAAAATAGAGATATGAGAGAGGGGGTAAACTCTCTCTCTTATTAGTATAAGATATAGATATAATAAGAGGGCCCTTCGGTTTCTTACTACTTTCGTGAGCACTCACGAAATAAAAGACCCTATGAAAAATTTGAACCGCTCATCTTGTACCATATGCCTAAGATAGCCTAACAATAAAAAATCAATTAATTTGAAATTCATTTGTCTACGATTTTTATAATCACAAAATTGTAGGGCTGAAAATTCTAACAACATGTGGCTGAGCAAATGAACTTTAAATTACTTGATTTTTTTAAGGCTATTTTAGGCATATAGAACAAGATGAGCGGTTCGAATTTTTCATGAGACTTTATTTCGTGAGTGCTCAAGGAAAAGTAGTGAGCAACCAATGGGGCATCATATATATATATATATATATATATATATATATATATATATATATATATCATCTCACGCAGGGTCGGCTCCCACCTTGAGGCTGGTGAGGCGGCCGCCTCAGGTCCCCGATTTTTTTGCAATTTTAGAGGCCGCAAATTTGTACTTTCCTTGTAAATATAAGCACATCATTTGTGCGTAAAAATATTATAATTAGGGATTTCCAAAAATAATTATTTGGGCTTTTCGCCTTGGGCCCCCGGAAACTCAGGGCCGACCTTGATCTCACGTGAGATGCGAATGAGTTCTGGGTTAATTACCAGAAAAAAAATTTAACAGGCGTCTGGGAGGTATTTTTATAATTTTTAGAAAAATTAAAATTGTGTTAGTTATTAAATAGTTCTTAGTTCATTAATTAGTTTATAAAATAAGGCTAAATATAAAAAAAAGCACACAAAGTTTTGGGCCAGTTTTAAAAAAAAGTACACAAAGATTTTTTTTTTTTTTAAATAACACAATGTTTAAAAAAACTTCACTGGGTTAGTTAGGGTTAGGGTTAGTTCGGAGGGTTTATTTAAGCATCTGATTAGTTAAGTGATGTTTTTTTAAACACAAATAAAAGATGAATGTGGTTTTTTAAAACACAACTGAAAGATGAAAGTGCCCTAACCCTAACTAAACCAGTGGAGTTTTTTTAAACATTGTGTCCTTTTTTTTATTGAAACCTTTGTGTACTTTTTTTTAAACTGGCCCAAAACTTTATGTACTTTTTTTATATTTAGCCTTAAAATAATATTAAAGTAAAATTAAATTAACACTAAACTATAGTAAATAACCTAATTAAGTGTTGAAAGTGACATTTTGGGCTCAAACGGTACATGTTGTCCCATTTGGCCAAAAATTGAGCTCGGGCGGAACAACATGTCCCGTCTGATGAGTATGTTCGTTTTTATTTTTTTATTTTTTTTTGGGGGGGGGACTGATCAAGTTATTCCGTCTGATACTTTTCAGAAAATAAAATAAATAAAATATTTTAGAACGATACATCTTGTATCGTCTGACAGCATTAAAAAAAAGGCCGAAACAACATGTTCCGTGCCCTATATTTTGAGAATGAGCAACTTGTTTCTCAAATATGAGAAGCTACTGTAGCTACTTTGTCAAAAAATGGCAAAATAGCAAACCGATGTGAGAGCCTTTTTTGTCAAAAAATGCAAAATGACAAATTTAGATCACTGTTGTGGATGCACTTAGTTAATAACTTAATATGTTGTGTAGTACGTGGGATGTACGTGTTTTTGTTTGTGAAAGTGCTTTGATTCGCGAAGAATCATCATGATCATATGGATGGCCAAGTATGCGCCACATTACTATAGATTCAAGATCTACTAATTTGATTAGTAACACTAAAAATGGATACATCTCGTATGAGAAGGTCTGAGATAAGGTGATCGATCCTTTATCACTAGGGCCGGCAGGACGATGGCCCATGGCCTAAGATCAAAATTCGGTTTAGAGGAGCACAAAAGTCACGAAATTAAGGGCTTAGAGCATCTGTAGTCGTTCAGACTCAAAATTTCCAAATATGGCATTTGGAAATAGAAATTTTGAGTTCTCGTTGTAGTTGTTGTTCAACTCAAAATTTGAGAATTTAGTTTCAAAATAGGGTCGTACGGTAGATAGAATCTCGTCCCGTTGAAATTTTGTTTTTTTAATTTAAAAAATGACGGACGATGGATTAATTCCTGTCTGAGCAATTTTTTTTAAAAAGTGAAGAAAGGTATCAGATGGGATTTGAAATCCCATCTGAGAATTTTTTTTAATTAAAATCTTAATTTAATCTTAATTATACCATAATTCTTAATTAATTGTCAATTAGCCCCTAATATATACCTATAATAATCCTATAGGCCCTATTCCATAGAAAAAATATGAAAAGTTAAAGGGAATGTTCAAGGACATAAGATGAACTTTCATCCGTTCCCCATTTTCTTTTCTTTTCTTTTTGGTTAGATGAAAGAAGCATTTTCGTCCAATCGCTGTTTGGGATTTTTTTAAAAAATTTTGGTTCACCTTAAAAATAAAAAAAATGGATCGTACGCAAGATCATCTTGCGTCCGACACCATTTTTTTAAATTTTTTTTCCTTTTTTTATCATACGAAAGATCATCTTTCATCCGAGAAAACAAAAATTAGAACGAATGAAAGATGATATTTCGATTCCTATATTTGAGAAATTCCTAAATCGTCTCTCAAATATAGACGAGTATTGTTCCTATTTTTCCAAAATTTGGAAATATAGGGAACGACTACAAATGCTCTTAGAAGGGCACGAAAATCACAAAAAATTATTACTCTAACCAATTAAAATCTAAAACCTATGATTTTTAAACGTCGTCTAACTCTTTGGTTTCTTTTATCTCATCATCATCAAAGCCCCAAAAACATAATCATATCCACTTTCGCCCTAAAAAACCCATCTTCTCCACCAATAACATACTTATCACATCCATCTCTACCTCAGCTTCACCCCAATGCCATCCACACCCAACAACTCCATTCAAATCCAATCTCGACAACCTTTATTCAAATCCAAGCCAAACGACCCCTTCTGCAATTGTTGCAATAGTCATTGCCTGTTGTCACTGCCGTTGTCGCTGCTATCCAATATTTTCGGTGTAGCCCACCAACTCATTTTTTTTAAGACAAAAATGGAGAACTTGTAGACCCCCCCTCCTTTAACCGGTAGCCTCTCTTTCTTCTCCTTCATTCTTTATTTTCATTTTAATTTAGTTTACTCAAGAACATTGTAACGCCCCGTACCCAACTCGTACGCACACAAATAAATCCTAATCCACTACCTACCACAGGCTAGCCTCACAATGGTGTTCGAACTATTAAGTGTCTCTTGATCATAGGCAACACTTTATATTCTCTCACTTTCGCTCCTCCCCAACGATTTGGGACTAAACCCTCATGCCATACAGCCAAGCCACGTCACCCCTAGCACACACAACCACTTTTCTTCTCCTTCTCTTTCTTTCATTTAATGCCTATTATTTCATAAGCTTCGTAATCACTCTATAGGCCTTTTAAATTAATCTACTTAATCCATAGCCCATAGAATTTTCCTATAGGCCCACTCCAATAATCCATATATATCTCTTAATATTTTTCCTATAAATCTGGGGTGTTACATTCACCCCCTTTTAAGAATTCAGCATCCTCGCTGAATACAAGACGTGCAATCTTAGCACAGGGACACATTTCTAGTCGAATGTGAACTGTAGCCAATCGATACACATATCGCTGTCATACAAGTCTTACACATCACATATTGCTGCCATACAGGTCTTACGCATCTAATACACATCGCTGCCATACAGGTCTTATGCATCAAATACAAGATCTACATTCGGTGTTGAAAGTTGGCTCTGATACCATCTGTAACGCCCGGTACCTAACTCATACGCACACAAATCAATCATGATCCACTGCCTACCACAGGCTGGCCTCACAAAAGGTATCCGAACTATTAGGTTGCCTCTTGATCATAGGCAACACTATATATTCTCTCACTTTTTCTCCTTCCCGACGATGTGGGACTAAACCCTCATGCCATATAGCCACGCCACGTCATCCCTAGCACACAGCCACTTTTCTTATCCTTCTCTTTCTTTCATTTAATGCCTATTATTTCATAAGCCCCATAATCACTCTATAAGCCTCTTTAATTAATCCACTTAATCCATTTCCCATAGAATTTTTCTATAGGCCCACTTCAATAATCCATATATACCTCTTAATATTTCTCCTATAAATCTGCGGTGTTACAAACATATGTAAATCAACTTGAAATTAATAAAAAGAAATGTTCTTTTGTAATGAATGAAAGTTGAATCTCGTATGTGTTGATGGGTTCATATGGAATAAATCGTGTATATATGTACATATCGTACCAAACTACTAACACTTAATTTGATTTTGCACTCATTTCATTTCATTTGATATATCTATATGCACTAATGAACAATCACTCATTCTTATGATATAAAATATATTATCTAACTTCTTTAAAATAATTATTTAACCTTCTTTAATTTTGGTTATAAGTAAAAAATCAATGTTTTGTATGAATAGAAATATCATCTTGCTCTATAAAATGTCTAACTTTATCAATTATTCGGTTCAAACAAAACTTCTTATTAATAATAATCAAATGAAAGATAAAGTCTTTTACAAGAAGATTCTCTTTTTATTTAGACAATGATCCTCATAAATAATAATACATTTTTCATAAATAAAAATGAGTTCTTATATGAAAGACAACAATTGCACAATTATTCGATTAATAAAACCATTTCTTGGTTCTAACTAATAAATATAACGACTTTCATAAGAGAACGTATCTTTCATAAATCAAAAGAATGATTTTTCTATAAAAGTGAAGACTAATTAATTATTGTGAAATTGTTAATTGATTTGAATGCAAAGTTTTCGGTTGATGATTTTTGAGGTGCAAGTCTTTATATTCACTATTATACTTATATTATGTATTAAGTTCATTTTAATTTCGGGGTATTAGTTTTGTGGCCCTCCGTTGTATCATATTTTATCAATATAAAAAAATTATAGACATGTTTATAAAGGGCACAATTTTATTTTTGCCCACGACCTTAAATACATCAGGACATGTCCTGTTTATCACCATTATTATTTACCCTCGCAGCAGATGTTCTTATTTCCATGATGAGTAGGTGCCGAGAAGCGAACTAGATTATGCTTGTGGGATCTATAGGTGGAAGGCTGGGTTGCTCCATCCTCCAGTATGCAGATGATACTTTCATCTTTGGTAACAGTTCAATAGACGAAACTATTATTATCAAAGGAATTTTATACTTCTTTGAGGTTTGGTCTGGATTGCAGGTCAATTACCATAAGAGCAGCTTCGTTCCCATTGCCCTTGAGGTGGAGGACACAACTCTGCATGACTCTGCCCTCAACTGCAAAATTGATTCCTTTCCCATTAGGTATTTTGGGTTGCCTCTAAGACCGGTGAATTGAAAAAGTCTGATTGGCTGATGATAATTGATAAATTCGAAGAAAGACTAGCACGATGGGAAAGGAATTCCATCTTGCTATGTGTGTGTGTGTGTGTGTGGTGGTGGTGGTGGGTGTGTTTGTGTGTGTGGGGGGGGGGGGGTCATCCTCATTATTTTGGTTTATTGAGCATACCAACATACTACATGTCATTCTTTAAGATCCCCAAATGAGTTATCATTAGGATTGATAGGGTACGGAAATGATTCCTTTGGAAAGGGGCGGGTGAGTCGATATGGGTTACCCAGGGCCGGAACTATGGTAGGGGCAAAAGAGGTGGCCGCTTCGGGCCTGTCGATTTTTGTGCATTTTTAGGCCCCCCCCCCTCAAATTTTTAAGCATATATATTATGTATTATGCACGGGATCCTAATTACAATTTGGGCTTTTTTTAGGGGCCTACTAATTGTTTTTTGGGTTTTTTTTTTGAAAATCACAGTCATTAATGAACCGGCCAACAAATTAAGAAATTGAAGGGGCAATGGATCAGTGGATCATTAATGCATCCGAGTCATCTGACCCGATCACCCGAACCTGCATTCCAAAACCAGCTCTCCAAAACCAATTACCCTAACCTGAACCCGAACCTGATCCCCAAACCAAGCAGCCTGCTTTCCATCTTCCCTAAATCCCTAAATCCACTAAATTACATTCAATGCCTCCTTAGTCCTCCCGACCTCCATTTGAAACCCATCTCCAACTCCATTACCATCGACCTCATTAACAGCTTCAACCACCAACCTGGCCTCAATTAATATCCATCTCCAACCTCATACAAACCAGAATCTAACTCCAAACTCTAAACCCTAGCCTCTGCTTTGTAACTGATGTCACTGTTGTTGCCGCACGCTGTTGTTGTTGTAGTCTTGTAGCTGTCGGCACAGACCACTGAGAAGAACCTCCCTTCGACTAACTGGTAGCTCTTTCTTTCCCAATAAAAAAAATTACCAAACTTTTTTTCTCACATTATGTATAGGGGCCCCATTTCGGCATTTCGCCTGGGGCCCCCATGAGCTTATGGCTAGCCCTGGGGTTACCATCTTATTGTTAGGGTTATATACTGAAAGCATCACTTTTGTATTAACTTTATTTCCTTAATTTTTTTTTTTGAATGAGAATCATATGGTTATATGTTTGCATATTGTGTTTATTATAATATTAATGCAAGTATCTGATATTCTATAAGGTTGATAATATGGTGTGAGGTGACACACAGAAGATCATATTATCAGTTTCCTATGGAATATATAAATAGTTCACAACCTAGACGGACTTGGACAATCCATTGGAAAGGTTGTAGTGTAATCTGGTATTAGTCTATCTTGACTATAGGTTTACACTAGTACACTTTGTGTGTATTGAACAGGACCACTTGAGGTTGTTCTCTTTGTACTGACTACAAAAGAGAACAAACACCTCTGTTATTATGGATGCTTATGCTCTTAATCCAGATATAATAACAGACATGTATATGCAGTGTGCATTACTTTGACTCATAAAAGAGTGAGATTCATTATGGATCAACAACCTCTATGAATTGGGTAATAGCATTGTATGTATGATGGGCTGTTGATTGTAAAAGGAATCCATGTCCCGATACGTCGGGTTGATGATGTCCCCTTAAGGAGCTCATAAGGATTGTCATGTAAACCCTGCAGGTGGATTACGTTCGACATGACAAATAAAGTTGAGTGGTACTACTTAAGGATAAAAGATGTCGATCAATATAGTTGTCAGTAAATTAATTTGATCGACGGACATTCGATATCTTAACATGGGGAGCTGAACGAATATATAATAAAAGGAGCCCATAAATATAATTTGGGATTAGGAAGGTAGTGCAACAATAGCTCTTTAGTGGACCGAGCTATTGTTAATGGGCCTGGGTTGTGTGTTCGGGCTGAACACGGGATACCCAGATTCGTTAGGAGACCTAACCCTAATTTCTCCTCATGGTCCCTGCCGTAGCCTTATATATATATCCTCTATTCTCTGGCCGTCAAATTATTATCAGAGATAAGAAGTTTTCTCTAAATTCGTGATTCACGTAAGGAGAGAAAGAGAGGTCAGCCAAAGAGAAGAAAGGTTGGGAGACCGTCGCCCACCCGGCGTCCAACCCGAGGAAGGAATACGTGCAGAAGATCTTGGGGTCGCTGACGGCTCAAGGTTGCTAGAAACTATCGTCTTCTTCTCATCGCAGGTATAATTCGTGAACCCTAGAATCCGCTATAAAGGGTTAGATCACGTATTAAATCTGTTAAGCTTTTATGATCGATACGCACACCAATCCGTAGTCCTGGGAATCATCGCAGTTCTATCAATTGGTATCAGAGCCAGTTTTGGATCTGCGTATTGATTGTTACATCCATGTTGTCCAATAAAACTTGCATTGTATGATAGTCGGTAGATGTAGATCTGTTCTAACTCAGGTTTTGCAGGCATCTTAGATCCAACTATTATGGTCCAATGCATGTTTTGTTTGTGTTGTTGTTGTTTTGTGGATGTAATTAATATCACGACGGTTGATCGTGCTTATAATTTTAATTTTTCAATCTAGATTATGTGTGAACTCCTTCGAGAGGCATAGGATTGATGTAATTTTAAAATTTTTTTTTCTTCGATCGATCGTGATGCTGTTTCTGACGCCGGAGGAGATGCTGTTTTTAGGCAGTCCGGAGATCGACAGATGGTTTTCGATGAAGAAATCGGCAGCCAAACCTAAAAAATAAAAAAAATAAAAAAAATCGGGGCGCTGCCCCGAACCCCGCGACCTGACCAGGGTCAGATTTGGGATTCGCACAATCGGGGAAGAATTAGGAAAGATGGCCATAATAGTTGGATATTTATTTTCAAATTTATTGCCATTATTGCTTATTCTGATTATGCATGTTTATTATTTTGTGATGTTTTTTTTGAAAAACTAGGATCACATTAATAATGGACAACATGGACATAAATTAACTAGTAGAAAAACCCTCATTGTTAAATAACTAAGTGGGAGAGGGAATTCATTTAACATGAATCCCACGGTCTCCATTGCTGGTTTGTAGGTGATATAATTATACTTGCGTGTTAGCTTTAGTGCTTTCCTCCATATCGGATGAGTATAATTATGGATCACCAGTACAAACTTCCTTAGGGATAATTGTAGAAAGTTACCTAGTATGTGTTCACTTCTCCATCTGAAGGAACTCAATACAAGATAATGGACTTAGTATTAAGCAATGGTATACACTTAGATACAAATAATGGTATCCTCCCCATCAGAGTCACTGCTATTATTTGTAGGACCAGAGCAAGACCAACAGATTAATTTTATTTGTCATAAAGTTGTGTTGACATGATAGTAAAATTAATAGGAAATACCTACTTGAACAAATATTGAATTTGTATACGTCCACACTATCGTGGCATGCTAAATTCATGGTGTTTAAGGTGTTGGTGAATTTTTTTTATTGTTTTGAGGGAATCAATATTTAATTAATTCAGAAAGTTTTGCCCTACATAATTTTTTTATGTGATTCTCAGGATTTCAAAAATGGGTTCTTTCAGTCCACTTATGGTGATTCTTAAAGAAAACAAACTTACTGGACCTAATTATATTGACTGGAAACGTAACTTGGATATTGTCTTAACTGCTGAAGAGTACAAATTTGTACTCAATGAGGAATACCCACCTAAGCCTGATGCTAACTCTGATGAAGAGGTCAAAGAGGCTTATAAGAAGTGGAAAAAGGCAGATGAGATGGCGCGGTGTTACATTCTGGCATCTATGTCAAATGTACTGCAGCATCAGCATCAGGCCATGCCCACAACTTATGATATGATGTACAACCTTAAGGAACTCTTCAGACATCAGAGTAGAGCAGCTAGGCAATTTGCTATGAAGAGTTTGATGAGAGCATCTATGGATGAGGGGACACCAGTAAGGGATCATGTTCTCAAGATGATGGGTCATCTAAATGAGATGGAGATCCTTGGTGCTGAAATCGATGGGGAAACCCAGGTTGATATCATTCTCGGGACTCTGCCTAAAAGTTTTGACTCGTTTTGCCTTAATTACAACATGAACAAAAGGTTGTATAGTTTGGCAGAACTTGCAGAAGAACTACAGGATGCTGAAGCTCTCTGCAAGCAGAATGCCCATGTTTATGTGACTGAAAAGGACTCTACTTCTAAGCCGAAAGGTGGTAAGAAGAAGAAAGTTCAGAAACAAGTAAACTCAGCAAAGAAGGGCATGGGACCTCAAGGCACTGTGAAAAAGCCGAAAGGCAAGTATTTCAAGTGCAAAGGGTCAGGACATTGGAAGACTGACTGTCCACTTCTCAAACAAGAGAACAAAAGAAGGTATATCTCATTTACTAGTTGTTGAAACATGTTTAGCGGTGTTATCTACCGGCACCTGGTGTGTAGATACAGGAGCCACAAATCATGTCTGCAATACATTGCAGGGGTTCCAGGAAACCAGACGGCTCAGTGACGGAGAGATATGCTTGTTTATGGGTGACGCTACAAGAGTAGCGGCCGTTGCAATAGGAGATGTTATTTTATCTTTTGGTAGAAATAAGTCTTTGACATTGAGAGATTGTCTTTATGCACCTTCACTTAGAAGGAATTTAATTTTTGTTTCCATGCTAGTTAAGGATGGATATTCAGTTTATTTTAATGACAATATTGTTATTAGAAAAAATAAGCATTTTATCTGTTCTGGTGCATTGGTTGATAATCTATATGTCATTAATCCTATTTCGCCCACGATGCAACTTATGGAAATGAATAATATGTCTTCTAACATAAATAAGAGAAAAGAACCTTCTTGTATGAACCAAACATATCTTTGGCACTTGCGATTGGGGCATGTTAACCTAAGAAGGATTCAAAGACTGGTTAAAGATGGACCTTTGAGTTCATTGGAAGTGGAGGCACTACCAGTCTGTGAATCCTGCTTGGTAGGTAAAATGACCAAAAGGCCTTTCAAGGCAAAGGGGTATAGGGCCAAAGATGTGTTGGAATTGGTTCATTCTGATTTGTGTGGCCCCATGACTGTCCAGGCTAGAGGTGGCTTTGAATATTTTGTCACATTTACTGACGATTATTCAAGGTATGGATATATTTATTTGATGCGCCGTAAGTCTGAGTGCTTTGAGAAATTCAAAGAGTACAAGGCAGAAGCGGAGAAAGGTCATGGAAAATGTATCAAGTCATTACGTTCAGATCGTGGTGGCGAGTATCTCTTTGGGGAGTTTAGGGACTATTTGTCAGAGGCTGGGATTACATCCCAATTATCAGCACCTGGAACACCCCAACAGAATGGTGTAGCAGAAAGAAGGAATAGGACTCTTATGGAGATGGTTAGATCAATGATGAGTTATTCAGATTTACCAGTTTCGTTTTGGGGATATGCCTTAGAAACTGCAGCTTATATTTTGAACTTGGTTCCTTCTAAGTCAGTACCAATTACTCCCACAGAACTGTGGACTGGGCGTAAGCCTAGTCTGAAACATGTTCGGATTTGGGGTAGTCCAGCACACGTGCTGAATGGGAAAGCCGATAAGTTGGAATCTCGTACAGAAGTACGCTTGTTTGTAGGCTATCCAAGAGGAACGAAAGGAGGTTTATTTTATAGTCCTAAGGATCAGAAGGTCATTGTTAGCACCAATGCTCGATTCTTAGAGGAAGACTATGTGATGAACCATAAACCCATAAGTAGAGCTGTTCTAGAAGAACTGAGAGGTGAGACACCAAATACTTCAGTACCAACAGTACAACAGGATGTACCACCAGTAACTGCACAACGTGTCACAAATGTTACACCACAACCGATAGTGCCTCGTCGTAGTGGGAGGATTGTGATACAACCTGATAGATATATGTTCTTGGGAGAGTCGTCAGACTTTGTCCCTGAGGAACAAGATTATGATCCCTGTACCTACAATGAAGCACTCCAAGATAAAGATGCAGAGTCTTAGCAAAAAGCAATGATATCTGAAATAGAATCTATGGATTCTAATCAAGTCTGGGAGCTTGTAGAACCACCTATTGGTGTAAAAGCCATTGGATGCAAGTGGGTCTATAAGAGAAAAAGAGGATCAGACGGTAAGGTTGAAACCTTTAAAGCTCGGCTTGTTGCAAAAGGTTTTACTCAAAGAGAGGGTATCGATTATGAGGAAACTTTTTCGCCAGTAGCCATGCTTAAGTCTATCCGGATTCTTTTATCTATTGCAGCTCATCTTGATTATGAGATTTGGCAAATGGATGTCAAGACAGCTTTCCTTAATGGAAGTCTTGAGGAAGACATCTATATGAAGCAACCAGACAGGTTCATTAAAAAGGGCCAAGAGCATCTTATTTGTAAGCTCAAGAAGTCCATTTATGGACTTAAGCAAGCTTCCAGATCTTGGAACATATGTTTTGATCAGGTGATAAAATCCTATGGATTTGATCAATGTCAAGATGAATCGTGTGTATACAAAAAGTGTGACAGAAACGTAGTGGTATTTCTAGTACTTTACGTGGATGACATCTTGCTCATTGGAAACAATGTGAAGGTATTATCTAACGTAAGGGTATGGTTATTGTTGTGCAATCTAGATACCTAAATATATAGATAAACTAGACACAAATTAAAAACCTCGCAAGTGCACGAATCGTTTATAGAAGCGTAGCAATAGCAAGGGTCGATCCCACAGAGATTGTAGACTTTAACTTACTAATCAATAAAAAGACTAAGAATCATAAAGAGTTGTTTTAAAAGTCTAAAAGAAATAAAAAGATTAAAACTAAATTAAGAAGTGTTTAATTACAAGTATTTATGAAGTAGTTGGGTTTAGATATCTACCAATAGTCAATAATGCTAAGTTACCTTCTGAACTTCTTCTTATTACTCATGTTTGTTCTCTTCAAGGGTATGGTATCTACTCCTTAAAGTAATGTTTCCCTAAGCCGAGAATTAGGCATGGTATCTACTCTAATTCGTTTCTTTCATCAAGTGTTTAGCATGGTATCTACTAAGTTGTACTTAAAGAAAACATAAGATCAGTGGAAACGAACAAACACTCAAGGTTCTAGAAATTGGTATCAGATCTAGATCCCTTAAGTTGATTGAACCAAGAACCCCTAAAGATTCCCTTGTTACAAGTTATGAACACGAGATACGGGTCGTCTCAATATGCTCATATAACAGATTCAGATAGATGGTAATGCAAACTTGATATTCTCAAGTTCTGTACGTCAGTCGACTGGCTCTCACCTCAGTCGACTGCTCTCAGAACTTTGAGAGCAAATTTGATTATCATGAATCTATATCAATTCAATCAAATTCAATCAATAAGTAAAATAGAAGATTTCAGAAGAATATAGCATTACATAACTACGGCTTCAATCTACCCAACTATGAAATTAGTTCTACATAATAATACTTTTATTAATCAACAAGTTTGAATACATGGTTAACATAAAAGAATTAGAAAGAGAAGGAATAAACTGATGTAGTTCGGTCAAATAGGTCGGCTGGCTGTCACACAGTCGACCGGCCGTTCTTTTCTTAATGCTTGATCTCCTTTCTTCTTCTTTGATGCTGATAAAGTGCTTCTTGTTGATGACTTGGAACTCTGCAATTCGGTGATTTAGGAACGTGGAAGAGCCTCCTTTGAATAATGCTTCTTGGTTGGTATTTATAGAACAAGAGAAGAGAATTAGGGTTTGTACTTTTTGCAGAGAAGTCCTCTTCTTTTGTTATTTCTTTCCTTATCTTCATCAGCCGTTTATTTCTTTCTCTTTTTCTTCTTTCCTTCCTTATCTGCTCACCACGTGCTTCTTGCTTTGATTGTTTGAGAAGTTGTTATTCGCAGAAAACACCTGGGTTTGGATAACTTAATTTTGATTCGGATTTGGATGAGGATGCATCTGTTCTTATCTTCTGACTCGCCGCATACCAGTCGACTGTCTTGTGACACAGTCGACTGTGCCGAGCCTTGTCAAACTCTCTGCCCAGTCGCCTGGTTGAAGAGTCAGTCGACTGATCTATGCTGTTCCCTGTATATCATCCTCTCAGTCTGTGTTAGTCTGGAATCTGCTTTGTTTTGCTGCTTTTGGTTGTTTCCTATGGAAAAAAGAAAATAAGAGTTAAATGCCACATATAGAGCTTTTAAATGTCTAATTGCATTAAGATTATTGCTTCTAAATGTGAATAATATTGTGTTCAACAAATACCCCCAAACTTAGATTTTGCTTGTCCTCAAGCAAACTAAAATTATGAACACGGGGAAAATAATAGTACTCAACCACCAAGAATTTTGATTATGCAAGCATCAAGATTTCAAACAATTTCAAATAAAGTAAAACAAGTATACTCACTTTCTCCAGTGCGAATGTTTAGTCATAATCCCCAGACTCAATCATATTTGTCATGCCATTAATTTTAGTTATTGTATGCAACTGCTCAATTCTGTGATTATCCCCTTTTCTCTACTACAAACCGAGTAGCAAACTAGAGGTTTTTATTTTTTATTTTTTTTATTTTTATTTTTTATAATTTTTTTATAGTCTCTTCTCTAAAGTTGTCACTTGCCTTTTTACGCGAATGCAAAACATTTGTGATGAATCCACCCGGTTACTCAGCAAGTCACAAACTCTAAAGTGCTTTGCATACTCATATTTCAAGTTGCCGTTTGACGTAAAGGTAAACATTGGTGATGAATACCCCTAGTTACTAAGCACTCAAAACATTGGAGTATATTGACTTTATTCAAATATATATATATATATATATATATATATATATATATTATCACTCTATTTACTTAAACTCAATTTAGGACTAGATCTAAAGGGAATAATCAGCAGAAAAAGTATCACATTTGTTTATTATGTATAATTGCATGACTCATATAATTTTGTAAGGAATTTATGAAACTCAACAATCCTAAAGTAAATAAGTATCCTTCTTCTTACTTTATAAGAAATTGTTTATCCTAAAAAATTTTTCAAAAGACTCAAAAATTAAATAACCCTAATACCCCCAAACTTAGATGGAACATTGTCCCCAATGTTCGAAAGAAAATGTAAAAATAGACATGTGTCACCATCTAGTAAGGAGAGACTGACAATAAAAGATGAAAATAAATAAAAAATAAATGAATGAATGCAAGAAAATAGAGGGAAAGTGTAAATACTCCCCTGAAAGTTGGGTTGCCTCCCAATAAGCGCTGTGTTTTCTGTCTTCAGCTAGACTTGATGAGGTCATGCCATGTATTGAATGGTTTGAAGATTCACATCTTCCTCGTGCGGCTCTAAACTCATCTCTATGTATGGCTTCGCTCTATGCCCGTTCACCTTAAATGTTTGATTCTTCTCTTGGCTATGAACCTCCAATGCACCATGTGGAAAGACTCTTGTGACAATGTACGGCCCATACCATCTTGACATAAGCTTGCATGGAAAAAGTCTCAATCTTGAGTTGTATATCAATACCTTCTGTCCTTCATGAAACTCCTTCCTTGCTAGCTGTTTGTCATGATACAACTTGGTCCTTTCCTTGTACAACTTTGCATTTTCATATGCGTCGTGCCTCAACTCTTCAAGCTCATTCAGTTGCAACCTTCTTTTGTCACCTGCTTGTTTCATATCAAAATTGAACCTTTTGATGGCCCAATAGGCTTTGTGTTCCAACTCCACTGGTAGATGACAGGCTTTTCCAAAGACCAACCGGTATGGTGACATGCCGATGGTTGTTTTGTATGCGGTTCTGTAGGCCCACAATGCATCGTTCAAGCGCAGCGACCAATCCTTTTTCCTTGTGTTGACTGTCTTTTCCAAAATGCTCTTGATTTCTCTGTTGCTGATCTCCACCTGCCCACTAGTTTGAGGATGATATGGGGTGCCCACTCTATGTGTGATACCATATTTCTTCATCAAAGAAGCAAATGGAAAGTTATTGAAGTGGCTCCCTCTATCACTAATTATTGCCCGTGGTGTACCAAACCTAGTGAAAATGTTCTCCTGCAAAAACTTGACAACAACTTTGTGATCATTAGTTTTTGAGGGGACAGCCTCGACCCATTTAGACACATAATCCACACCAACAAGAATATATAAATAACCAAATGAGTTAGGAAAGGGTCCCATGAAGTCGATTCCCCAAACATCAAAAAGCTCGATCACTTGGATGTTTTGCAGTGGCATTTGATTTCTAGAAGAGATGTTGCCTGTCCTTTGACATTTGTCACAAGACCTGCAAAAAGAAAAAGCATCTTTGAATACTTTAGGCGAATAAAATCCAGATTGCAATACCTTGAGTGCTGTTCTTTTTGGTCCAAAATGTCCTCCACATGCATATTGGTGGCAATGTCGTAGAATATTCATTTGTTCTTCTTCTGCCACACATCTTCTTATAATTTGATCAGGGCAAAATTTGAACAAGTAAGGATCATCCCAATAATAGTGCTTGCACATAGCCACCAGTCTCTTTCGTTCCTGACTTGTCATACCTGGAGGGAAAACATGAGCAGTGAGATAATTTACAATGTCAGCAAACCATGGAAAATTTGAGCAATGAGATACCAGTCGACTGGTCCTGTTACCAGTCGACTGTCCCGATGATATGTTTATTTCAAATAGATGTTCATCTGGGAAATTTTCATTAAGTGGCGGCGCAATTCTTTCTTCCTCCTGCAGTAGCCTGGACATGTGATCAGCAACAACATTGTCGCTTCCTTTTTTATCTCTAATCTCAAGATCGAATTCTTGAAGCAACAGCACCCATCTGATCAACCTAGGCTTAGCATCTTTTTTCGCAAATAAATATCTCAAAGCAGCATGGCCAGTGAAAACAATAACTTTAGAACCAATCAAATATGATCTAAACTTCTCTACAGCAAAAATAACAGCTAACATTTCTTTTTCAGTAGTGGAATAATTTAACTGTGCATCGTTTAGAGTTCGAGAAGCATAGTAAATAACATGGGGTTTCTTATTGATTCCTTGACCTAAAACAGCTCCTAAGGCATAATCACTTGCATCACGCATGAGCTCGAAAGGATGGCTCCAATCTGGTGCCATGACAATAGGTGCAGAAATGAGAAGATTTTTCAATGTATTAAAAGCATTTGTGCACTCTTCTGTCCATACAAACTCAACATCCTTAGCTAACAAATCACAAAGGGATTTGGAGATTTTTGAGAAATCTTTTATAAATCTTCTGTAGAACCCTGCATGTCCAAGAAAACTCCTAACACCCTTAACTGTAGTGGGAGGGGGTAGTTTTGATATGATGTCGATTTTTGCTTTGTCTACCTCTATGCCTCTTTTTGACACCACATGTCCCAACACAATACCTTGTTGTACCATGAAATGGCACTTTTCCCAATTCAGTACTAAATTGCATTCTTCACATCTTTTAAGCACAAGCTGCAAATGGTTAAGGCATTCATCAAAACAAGATCCAAAAACACTAAAGTCATCCATAAATACCTCGATGAACCTTTCCACCATGTCTGAAAATATACTCATCATGCATCTTTCAAATGTTGCTGGTGCATTGCACAATCCAAAGGGCATCCTCCTGTATGCAAAAGTACCAAAAGGACATGTAAAAGTGGTTTTCTCTTGATCTTCTGGAGCAATAGCAATTTGATTATAGCCACTATAACCATCTAAAAAACAATAATGACTATATCCTGCTAATCTTTCTAACATTTGATCAATAAAAGGAAGAGGGAAGTGATCTTTCCTGGTTTCGTTATTCAATTTTCTGTAATCAATGCAAACCCTCCATCCTGTGGTCACTCTTGTCGGGATAAGTTCATTTTCTTCATTTGTCACCACTGTGACTCCACTTTTCTTAGGCACTACATGTATAGGACTTACCCATTTACTATCTGAGATAGGGTAGATGATGCCAACATCTAGTAGCTTCAGAATCTCTGCTCTTACCACTTCCTTAATGTTTGGGTTAAACCTTCTCTGTGTTTCCCTGCTTGGTTTTGCGTTGTTTTCAAGGAGTATTCGATGCATGCATTTGGATGGACTTATTCCCTTTATGTCTGCAATGGTCCATCCTATAGCCTTCTTGTGTTCTCGTAATACCCTTAGCAGCTTATCTTCTTCCTGTGCACTCAAGTTTGAAGCAAATATTACTGGTAGCGTCTGGTTCTCGCCCAAATATGCATGCTTCAAATGGTCGGGCAACTGCTTAAGCTCTATGTCTGGAAGTCTCGGTGCAGTCGACTCATCCTGTCCTCCAGTCGACTTGTCTGGTCCACCAGTCGACTTGTATAGTACACCAGTCGACTTGTCTGCAGAAACAAAAATGTCATCAGTCACTAATTTTTCAAACACAGGTGCAAACTTACCTGAGTATGACTTTGGAGTTTCAAGGTGATGTATTGTCTCTACAATCCCCCATTCATCGTACTCCTGTTCAACATTAGATAAAGTGAGAGATTGTGTAATTGTGGCTTGTAGTGGTTCAACGCTATGTACCTGAAATGTTTGATCAACAATCTCCTAAACCACATCAACATTATAGCATTCATGATCATCATGTGGTAATTTTAGTGTATCAAACATTTTGAATCCAACTTTCTCTCCGTTTATTTTCATACTTATCGTACCTTTTTTAACACAAATTTTTATATCAGCTGTACTCATAAAGGGCCTACCTAAGATGATCGGTAGAGAAGATGGCATTGAAGAGTCCTCCATGTCTAACACAACAAAATCAGCAGGCAAAATGAAATCGTTTACCTGAACTAGGACATCTTCCAAAATACCTCTAGGTCTTTTGATACTGCGATCCGCCAACTGCAATGTGATGGATGTTGGTTGGAGTTCCCCCAATCCTAGCTTTTCATAGACGGTGTATGGGAGAAGATTGATGCTTGCCCCCAAGTCTAGTAGTGCTTTCTCAAAGAAGTGCTCACCAATCCTGCAAGGAATGGTAAAACTACCTGGGTCTTTTAGTTTGGGAGGTAATTTTCTTAATAAGACAGCGCTCACTTCTTCTGTCAAAGCCACATCCTCCCTAACCTGAAATGTTCTTTTGTGAGTGCAACATTCTTTCAAAAATTTAGCATAAGAAGGAATTTGTTTAATAGCATCAAGTAGGGGGATATTAATTTCTACCTTCCTGAGAGTTTCAAAGATGTCAAATAAATGTTGTTCTTTCTTTTGCTTGACTAACCTTTGAGGGAATGGTGGCAGAATTGTTCCTTCTTTTTCACTTACCTTGTTGGAACCCACAATTTTTGATGGTTGTGTTTCTACTTCTTCTGTGTGTGTTCCAACTTTGTTGTCAATTATCTTACCACTTCTGAGAGTCGTTACTGATTTGAGCTGTTCTTGGCCTCCAGGGTTTGGTATAGTTTGTGATGGAAGTTCTCCTGCCTTTCGTTCGCTTAATTCTTTAGCAATTTGGCCAATCTATATTTCCAACTTCTGAATTGCTTGCCCTTGTTGGTTGGTTGTTTGATATTGTTGTTGGAGCAATTGAAGAACAGTGGATTCAAAATCCAACTTCTTCTGTTCTTGAACTGGCCTATCAATCCCACTTCCCATTTGGAAGTTCCGTGCATGTCCTTGTGTGAATTGAGTCCCTTGATTATTCTGATTATTGCTCCAGGAGAAGTTTGGATGGTTCCTCCATCCTGGGTTGTATGTACTTGAGAATGGATTGTTCTTTGGTGGAAACACTCCTCGACCAACATAGTTTGCATGCTCCTGATCTGTGAAAGAAGACATGGGACATGTATCAGTGGTATGATCTACATGAGAACAAATTGCACAAATTTCATTTGTTTGATTTTTAACTCCACCCATCATCGACATTGCATTAACAAGCATATCAATTTTCTTATTCATGTTTACCATTTCTAATTGAAGGTTATTGCTATTAGAAATTTCGTAAACTCCCTGTTTTTTCGAAGGGCCCCTCCTTGTTGAGAATTGTTGTGAATTCTTGCTGAGTTCTTCAAATAGTTTTATGGCCTCTTCACCGCTTTTCCTCATTAAGATCCCGTTGCAAGCTGAATCCACAATTGCCTTGTTAGTATCATTTAAACCTTCATAAAAAGCTTGTACCTGATCATCTTTAGGCATGTTGTGTGTAGGACACTTGAGAAGTTTGTTCTTGAAATCCTTCCATGCTTCGAAAAATAAATCTCCATCCTTTTGTTGGAAGAGTTGAATCTCCCTTTTTAGCTGTTTGGTCTTTTGGGCTGGAAAGAATTCTTTTAAGAACTTTGTCACCAATTGCTCCCATGAGTTTATTGATCCTGGTTCCAAAGAATTATACCATAGTTTAGCGTTAAGTTTTAAGGAAAAAGGAAATAAGATTAACCTGATTTGTTCAGGGGTGAGCCCTTGGACGCTTTGTGTCCTGCAAAGATCGAAAAAGTCTTGCAAATGGAGATGAGGCTCTTCATCTGGTTTGCCACTAAAGTGGGGAACCATACTAAGTAACTGAGGAGATAGATGCATGTTCCCTGTGACATTAGGTTGATACGCAATGCAGGAAGGTTGCTCGATATTCTTAGGCGTGAACTTGTCCTGCATTGGCACTCGATTTGTCATTTCCTCACCCATTGCTGTATGTGAACAAAGTCTCTGAGCAGTCGACTGGTTCGTAGCGACAGTCGACTGGTTTGCTGCAGACAGCTTACCTAGTCTGTGCAAAGTGCGTTCTGTTTCTGCGTCAATAGGTAGTAGCTCTGGACGAAGTGATCTCCTTCCGTGCATCCACCAAAATCCTGTAACCTAAAAGAAAAATATTTATTAATAAAATTAAAAGAAAGAAAGAAAAATAAAAACTTTCTACTGATCTGTAAGTTAAAATACTTGACAATCCCCGGCAGCGGCACCAAAAACTTGTTGTGCAATCTAGATACCTAAATATATAGATAAACTAGACACAAATTAAAAACCTCACAAGTGCACGAATCGTTTATAGAAGCGTAGCAATAGCAAGGGTCGATCCCACAGAGATTGTAGACTTTAACTTACTAATCAATAAAAAGACTAAGAATCATACAGAGTTGTTTTAAAAGTCTAAAAGAAATAAAAAGATTAAAACTAAATTAAGAAGTGTTGAATTACAAGTATTTATGAAGTAGTTGGGTTTAGATATCTACCAATAGTCAATAATGCTAAGTTACCTTCTGAACTTCTTCTTATTACTCATGTTTGTTCTCTTCAAGGGTATGGTATCTACTCCTTAAAGTAATGTTTCCCTAAGCCGAGAATTAGGCATGGTATCTACTCTAATTCGTTTCTTTCATCAAGTGTTTAGCATGGTATCTACTAAGTTGTACTTAAAGAAAACATAAGATCAGTGGAAACGAACAAACACTCAAGGTTCTAGAAATTGGTATCAGATCTAGATCTCTTAAGTTGATTGAACCAAGAACCCCTAAAGATTCCCTTGTTACAAGTTATGAACACGAGATACGGGTCGTCTCAATATGCTCATATAACAGATTCAGATAGATGGTAATGCAAACTTGATATTCTCAAGTTCTGTACGTCAGTCGACTGGCTCTCACCTCAGTCGACTGCTCTCAGAACTTTGAGAGCAAATTTGATTATCATCAATCTATATCAATTGAATCAGATTCAATCAATAAGTAAAATAGAAGATTTCAGAAGAATATAGCATTACATAACTACGGCTTCAATCTACCCAACTATGAAATTAGTTCTACATAATAATACTTTTATTAATCAACAAGTTTGAATACATGGTTAACATAAAAGAATTAGAAAGAGAAGGAATAAACTGATGTAGTTCGGTCAAATAGGTCGGCTGGCTGTCACACAGTCGACCGGCCGTTCTTTTCTTAATGCTTGATCTCCTTTCTTCTTCTTTGATGCTGATAAAGTGCTTCCTGTTAATGACTTGGAACTCTGCGATTCGGTGATTTAGGAACGTGGAAGAGCCTCCTTTGAATAATGCTTCTTGGTTGGTATTTATAGAACAAGAGAAGAGAATTAGGGTTTGTACTTTTTGCAGAGAAGTCCTCTTCTTTTGTTATTTCTTTCCTTATCTTCATCCGCCGTTTATTTCTTTCTCTTTTTCTTCTTTCCTTCCTTATCTGCTCACCACGTGCTTCTTGCTTTGATTGTTTGAGAAGTTGTTATTCGCAGAAAACACCTGGGTTTGGATAACTTAATTTTGATTCGGATTTGGATGAGGATGCATCTGTTCTTATCTTCTGACTCGCCGCATACCAGTCGACTGTCTTGGGACACAGTCGACTGTGCCGAGCCTTGTCAAACTCTCTGCCCAGTCGCCTGGTTGAAGAGTCAGTCGACTGATCTCTGCTGTTCCCTGTATATCATCCTCTCAGTCTGTGTTAGTCTGGAATCTGCTTCGTTTTGCTGCTTTTGGTTGTTTCCTATGGAAAAAAGAAAATAAGAGTTAAATGCCACATATAGATCTTTTAAATGTCTAATTGCATTAAGATTATTGCTTCTAAATGTGAATAATATTGTGTTCAACAGTTATCCAAACAGTTTGATATGAAGGACTTGGGAGAAGTAGGTCACATCCTTGGGATCAAAGTTCAACGAGATCGCAAGAAAAGGATGTTAGGCTTGTCCCAAGCTTCCTATATCGATACTATACTAACTCGTTTTAGCATGCAAAATTTTAAGAAAGGTTTCTTACCTTTTAGGCATGGAATTGCCCTATCAAAGGAGCAGTGTCCGAGGACACCTAAAGAGATAGAGAACATGAAAGCAGTTCCTTATGCTTCAGCAGTAGGAAGCTTAATGTATGCAATGCTATGTACGAGACCAGATATCTGCTTTGCCATTGGCATGGTTAGCAGATATCAGTCTAACCCGGGACAAGAGCACTGGACTGCCGTAAAGCATATTTTGAAGTACCTGAAGGACTAAAGATTACATGCTAGTTTACCAGGCAGATAGTTTAGTTGCCTTGGGGTATACAGACTCAGATTTTCAGTCAGATAGGGATTCCAAGAAATCAACCTCAGGTTATGTATTTACTTTGGGAGGTGGAGCCACTATATGGAGGAGTATCAAGCAAAAATGTATTGCTGATTCTACCATGGAAGTCGAGTATGTAGCAGCCTCTGAGGCAGCCAAAGAAGCAGTTTGGCTCAGAAACTTCTTATTGGACTTGGATGTGGTACCTAATTTGCCTAAGGCTATTACACTTTATTGTGATAATAGTGGTGCAGTTGCAAATTCGAAGGAACCACGAGCCCATAAGACAGGTAAACACATTGAGCGTAAGTACCACCTGATACGAGATTTCGTAAAGAAAGGAAAAGTTGCTGTGATCAAGATAGCATCAGCAGACAACCTAGCTGATCCCTTCACTAAGAGCTTACCAGCTAAGGCTTTTGATAGTCATGTTGAGGGAATGGGAGTCAGATGCGTAGCAGCATGGCTTTAAGTATAAGTGGGAGATTTGTAACAGTATACTGAAAACCAATGCTTTGAGTATAAGTGGGAGATTGTTAGGGTTATATACTGAAAGCATCACTTTTGTATTAACTTTATTTCCTTATTTTTTTTTGAATGAGATTCATATGGGCATATGTTTGCATATTGTGTTTATTATAATATTAATGCAAGTATCTGATATTCTATAAGGTTGATAATATGGTGTGAGGTGACACACAGAAGATCATATTATCAGTTCCCTATGGAATATATAAATAGTTCACAACCTAGACGGACTTGGACAATCGATTGGAAAGGTTGTAGTGTAATCTGGTATTAGTCTATCTTGACTATAGGTTTACACTAGTACACTTTGTGTGTATTGAACAGGACCACTTGAGGTTGTTCTCTTTGTACTGACTACAAAAGAGAACAAACACCTCTGTTATTATGGATGCTTATGCTCTTAATCCAGATATAATAACAGACATGTATATGCAGTGTGCATTACTTTGACTCATAAAAGAGTGAGATTCATTATGGATTAACAACCACTATGAATTGGGTAATAGCATTGTATGTATGATGGGCTGTTGATTGTAAAAGGAATCCATGTCCCGATACGTCGGGTTGATGATGTCCCCTTAAGGAGCTCATAAGGATTGTCATGTAAACCCTGCAGGTGGATTACATTCGACATGACAAATAAAGTTGAGTGGTACTACTTAAGGATAAAAGATGTCGATCAATATAGTTGTCAGTAAATTAATTTGATCGACGGACATTCGATATCTTAACATGGGGAGCTGAACGAATATATAATAAAAGGAGCCCATAAATATAATTTGGGATTAGGAAGGTAGTGCAACAATAGCTCTTTAGTGGACCGAGCTATTGTTAATGGGCCTGGGTTGTGTGTTCGGGCTGAACACGGGATACCCAGATTCGTTAGGAGACCTAACCTTAATTTCTCCTCATGGTCCCTGCCGTAGCCTTATATATATATCCTCTATTCTCTGGCCGTCAGATTATTATCAGAGATAAAAAGTTTCCTCTAATTTCGTGATTCACGTAAGGAGAGAAAGAGAGGTCAGCCAAGGAGAAGAAAGGTTGGGAGACCGTCGCCCACCCGACGTCCAACCCGAGGAAGGAATACGTGCAGAAGATCTTGGGGTCGCTGACTGCTCGAGGTTGCTAGAAACTATCGTCTTCTTCTCATCGCAGGTATAATTCGTGAACCCTAGATTCCGCTATAAAGGGTTAGATCACGTATTAAATCTGTTAAGCTTTTATGATCGATACGCACACCAATCCGTGGTCTTGGGAATCATCGCAGTTCCATCACTTATTTGATGAGAATGAGTCTGCATGCGTGAAGCTCACTGGGGACTTGGGGTAATCGACTTAAGGATATAAATCTAGTACTCTTCGGTAAATGGTGGTGGAAAATCTTTCACCCTAATGGTGAAGAGTGACAAAATTCAGTCCATCACTACCCCAAGGGTCGGGGGACAAGGAATGATGGATTTCGAGTAGGACCAAGGATATCCTAATTCTGGAAAGGAGTCTCCACAGCCTTTGACTCGTCAGCAAAGCATCCACCTCTTTCACTGGTAATGGAAGTTCCACAAAATTCTGTGGGATAGATGGTGTGGTTGACACGCTTAAAGATCTATGTAATACCCCTCAGGATTATGGGCTTAGGTGGGCTTAAGTGTATATATGTACACTTCAGCCCACCTAAACTCATAATCCTTAGGGCATATACATGTGTGTGTGTGTGTGTGTGTGTGTACGTAACCATGCATGCATGAAGTGTGATAGTGACATGTTCAAAGACATAGTCCCAAATCAGATTGTAAGTGAGTGAATAAGAGTTTATATAGAACTGCCTATGATGCAAGAGTACCTACTATGCTAGCTCTTTTGGTGATGATGGGGGGACATGGTTAGATTCCATTTTAGACATCTAGTACACATATGCGAGCTTAGGTGTGTACGGAGTTGAGCGGGCCCGGGGTGTTACAAGCTATTCCCAAAACTTTATTAGTGGCACAGTTGCCAGTGCATGGAAAAGAGGGAACTGGAGTCCACCATTCAAGCGGAGAATGTCACAGCACTTACAATCTCAATTGGAAGAGCTTAAGCAATCCATCAAGGCTGGAGTGAGATGTGGTGCAGGTCTGGATAGACATGCATGGGAACTGGAGAAGAACGGATCCTTCCTGGTAAGATCACTTTACTCAAGGATACACTTCATGGGGTGTCGGCCACCATGGTCATTAGTAATCTGGAGAGCAAAAGTACTTTTCAAAGTTAGGGTGTTCCTGGGGTTGGTGTTAAATAGCACATTTCTCACATGGGAAAACCTGGCTAAGAGGCAGGTGGGTACTGATTGCAATGCAGCAGTCGAAACCTATGAACACTTGATTATTGACTATCCGAGTAGCAAGTCCGTCTGGGTAGAGGTACAACGTGCACTCGGAACGGACATATATCCAACAACAAACATGAGCTCTGGATTGGACAAAGGTTTTCTAGATCCAGGCATCACATAAAAGAAGCACGATATATTGTGACCACAACGACAACCTAGGTTCTCCGACTAGACCGAAACAATTTTTACTTCCGTGGGATAAGTAATAGTATTTCTGGTAAACTAACTCAGATCATGCATTTTATTTTCTTCTAGGCAGAGACAGTTGCAGCAGGAGCAAGGGAACGTATCATAGGTACCTCTTCAAGCAGGAGCTACAACAAGGAGGAGATTGAGATAGGCGCCCCCACCTTGGACTAGTCCTACACCCCAAGGTCGTTGAGCGACTTTACTTTCAGTTGTTGTTGTTCTCCTTTTCTTTTCTACATTTATGTTCTCACTCTCTCAAGGATGTTGGAGGTTTTATATTTTATTTATGTACTTGCTTGTATTTTCCCAGTTTTATGATAATGTTTCGTTATTCACAATTTAATGGAACATGCTAGCTATATTCCACATTTTCTTCAACAACAACAACAAAAAGATACATTTCTTTTCATATGTTAGTCAACTTAATTTATGTCATAAATGGATAATATTTGTTATTAGCACCCAGTATTATGAGTATATATAAAGACAGGAAAATAGATGTATATTGTTTCATTATATAAGATTAATTGTTTCATTACATTTATAACTAAAAGTAATTCATCGTGTAACACCCCGAATTCTATTTACATGTAATTCGTAGCACAACAAGATCTTTTTACTTTAATTTCATACAATATTATAAGGAAATTAAAACTTTTTATTTACAATAAGATCTTTACATCAATGCAGCAAAAATTAAAAAGAATACAACATGATATATATACAACTTTAACATTTCAGCATGGAAATAATCATCAGCTTCAATTCATCTTTATGTCTTTTTGCCAATCCAAGCCTTGTGACAAACTGTGGGCACGTCCGTTGCTTACAACCGACGCAATGTTATAAAACAGTGATCCTCGTTATACCGTAATATAACGATTCTCTTACTTTAACAACCACAAACTTGAATGCATATTAAAGTGTAAAAGAGTGACTATCCTAAATATGTCAGTGATATGACTTAATGCCTAATGCAGATGTTATACTACATTGATACTAATGCATACTTGTTCGGATTTTATGCATCTCATTCTAAATAGGTCCGAGAGAAAACACCTACGTACTCCACTTTAAAGGGTTTAATCCCTCTCCATGTATTCTACTACTATGACTACTAAAAGATTTAGATACTCTATGAATATTGGTTCTTGTCCCGAAATACTGGAGATCAATCCCGCTCCGTGGATCATTCTGTGGCCCTTTCGTCCATCGTCCCGGAATACTGGGGATTGTCTCTCTTTGCAAGCCATTCTGGAACCCTCATCGCAAAAATGCTCCATGAGCATCGCTCTAGTCCCGGAATACTGGAGATCATTCCCGCTCCGTAGATCATTCTGTGGCCCTTACATCCATCGTCCTAGAATACTGGGGACTGTCTGTCTCCAAGGATCATTCTGGAGTCCATAACTCATGTTTGCTCTAGTTTCATCATGTCACCAACTAGTTCTTGTCCTTAAGTTTAAGTTTTAAAATCATCACAACCTAGAGCTAGCTTACCCTACCAGACTTAAATCAACACAAGAGAAAGTTAGCCCACACTAGCTACTTCTCAAAGAGAGAGTCAACCCACACTGGTTACTCCTCAAATTTTCTTTATTCACGAATACTGGTTACTAAGGGTCTCGCCAAGCCTCTAGATTAATATCTTTCATGTTCAACAACTGGGGTCCATCATGCCCTCATAATTCATATTCTCAATTTCATGTATTCGTATTTCATTCAATTCCTTCATTTATTCTTAGTTATCAATCATGAAGTAACACTTCTTGGTTGATCACACAACCAACAATTCACTTTAATAAGCTACAAAGTTTCTTCGATTAAATAAACCCTTTTCATATTCATCTATATTTCAATTATAAATCTCAATTCCATTCAAAAGATAGATTTATTAGTTTCATAAAAAGATTCTACTATATCTTTGTAGTTAAGATCACCTAAAGTCATCCTTAATTACTTCGTCTAACTTCATTTGCAAAACAATGAGTTCAAAATCAGAAAACTGCAGCTCATGCTACTTGTAAAAATCATAGAAAACTATATACTTCATGAAATTTTGTGTTTTTTAAATCAAAATAAAGGTATACAAGAAAACTACAAATTTTAATTTATAAGTTTCTCTAAAATATTGTATCTATAACCCTGAATTCTTCGAAATCTACAGTAGGGTCGAATTATTGAAATACTGCCACTTGTACAGTCTTGTAAAATTTATTATAAATCCAATTCTTTGTGAAAATCTGATTTCTTAGACTTTACAGAAAGGTTAACGAGTCTACTTCAAGTTCTTAGTTTTGACTTTTCTCAAATTACTTCATCTAAGATGTTAAAATGAACAAAATCCGAAATGTGTACAGATTTCCAGTAACTAGTCAACTGCCAACTAGTCATAAGTTTGGATTTTATTAAAATAGTAAACGACATCCAAAAGTTATGAAATTTTAAAGAGATGTTCTTGACATATACAAGATGTTCCTATAAAATGTTTAGCTCTAGATTCCATCTAGTTTAATAGATATAATTTTCTGAAATACAACTAAAACTTAAAACAACAACTTTTTTTGTATAAATTAACAACTTTATACATGAATTTATGCACAATTCGTTTAATCTAAACATGATATACTAGTATGCACACAATACCACTATAAGAACCCAATCTAAAATTTCAATTTAATCATGACAATTTTATAATAAATCTTTCAACTAGCATGCATTTTTTTTCTTATCTCACTTCTAGTTATCAATACAACATGCAACATATCAAATTAGAAATTAAAAAAAACACATGCCACATTTTCAATCATGGAACAATTAGACATATATACTACAATATCTAGAAAACAAAAGAAATCACCCACCTTATTTTTGATGCAATGAAATAGACTCCTATAGGGATTGTTCCAAAGCTCCAACCAAGCAAGCCTTCACTTCCTAGGAATTCGCCAACACCAAAAGCTCATCTATTACTTTCTTTTCTCTCCTTCTTTTGTTTCTTTTAGTGTACATTGTTCATGAATGAGAGAGGTATTTATTTGTTTATTATTAGGCTAGGTGTTTGTTAAATGACAAGTGTGTAGGATTAAAAAGTGTTCATTTTAAGAGTAGAATTAATTACGGGCTTTTCTTTTAATTAAATTTTCTAGTGGGCTTTAAGATCGACTTTAGGCCTATGAGTTTTAATAAAAAAATAAATAATACATTTGTAACAAATAAAATGAGAATAAAAATGTATGTCACTTTGGAAAATTTTAGAGACAAAAATGCATAAAATTTTATGTGCAATGCACATGCAAAAATACAAAAAATTATTTTGAGAGAATGAAAACATTCATAAATAGTCAAAATAAAATATGTAGAACATTTATAATGTTACGGATTTCACGTAATGGAAAATATACGTAATCAACACGTGTATTGAAAACACATGCAATACACGTAAAACACAAAGATTAAAATTAATAATCGAGTTGGCTAAAAATAGGATTAAAAAGAGTTTTGAGAAAATGAAAAACATATAAATAATCATAATACATGATACGTATGACATTTATATAAAAATACGTTACGAATATGACTCGTGATGGTATAAAATATACGTGCATAACACGTGAGTGCAAAATTGTCATTACTCAATTTTGTGGGGTGTTACACATCGAGTATCTCTTTTTTTGTTAATGAAATTCTTTATTCTTCTTGTTGGACTATTTTTCTTGGCAATCCTATTTATTTATTGTGAGTATTTTATTTGAACCCTATTGTCTCCAAATCCATCTCTTATTGAATCCTAAGATCCAATTGCAGTTTGTTCTCAACCCAAACCCAATATTATTGGATCCTAACCCAATAACCCAACTATCTACTTGTATTCTATAAATACAACCCTAATATAAACTCTAAGAAAAACACAATTTTGTAGCCACCATCAAATTTCTCTCTCCTATTCTCTCTCCTCCACTTTCTCTCTCCCCGACCATTGGTTTCCCGCCCAATTTCTGAGCACCCACTATTTCTTCTCAGTTCGTTCTCCGGCCACCCCCCATCTCCGGTGACCCCTTCCCCCGTCACCACCTCTCGTTGATGCCCTATCGACACCGGCACCACCCCGACCCCCCCTCTTTCTCTGATTCTCGTCGACAGCAGCCAAACCCCCACTGTAGATCGATGCCCCTTTCCCTGTTCCATCACGCCGCCGCTTCTAGTTGTGTCGCTCTCCTGCGACGCCATTGTCGTGCCCAACACCAGTACCGTTCCCTCGCCTTAGCCGTCTCCGTATTCTTCCTCTATTTTAGGAAGAAACAGAGCACAACTTTTCCCCGCCGTTCTCGTCACTGTGTCACTCATCGACCTCTAGTGCCGCTATTCGCGCCAAACTGACCCGTCGCATTGCCGCTCGCAGTCATCCCCTACCTCCGTGATCCGAACTCATCCCCTACCTTCTTCCCCTGGGTTGGCACCGAAACCCGTTGTCGCTCACCTCCATCATCGACCCTGGCCGTCGTCAGCCAGTTCGCCGTCGAACCACAACTGCACCCCGACTGCTGCCACCACCCTCGTCAGTTTGAGCGCCGCGCACAGTCATCATATTGCTGTGATGGCCGAGATGGATTGATGTTTGGTGATTGGGCGGATTGGCCGTTTGGTGTTGTGTTGAGGATGGTTGTTTGCTGTTTTGGGTTTTTTCTTGGATCTTGACCTTTGATCTGATGTGATCATCAACATCAGGAGCTTCATCTTGATGCTGGATCTTTGGCCACCTTGATCTCGATAAATGATCTCGGCCGTTGGTTGCTTGATCTTGCACTTGACCGTCGATCATCATCGAGATCCATACCCGATCGTGATCGTCGCATCGATGTTTGCTTGGTTTGCGATTGTCGTCGTTGCTGTCGGGATTCTCATCCCGTTATGCTAAATTTTTGAATTCATCGTCTAACAAGCAAGTCATTTTCCTCTTGAATTGCACATCGTATCAAATTCAGGTTTTGTTGAAATTCTTGCAATTAGATCCTATTCGTTAGCATATCGCTGTATTGATTATCGTTGGGTCTATTGAGGGTTTACACGAGCTAACCCCAATATTCTTGACATCGTACCACTTTTGACTCCAAATATTGAATCTTTCATGCATTCATGTAGAATTGATAATAGGGTTAATCATATAATCACGAAACAATTAATTATTTTAGAAAAAACTACTAGGTTGTATGTTTGGTTGATTGTTTGTTGTTTGATCGATGATAATTTAGTGTATGGATATGATTTTATTTTATTCATCTTGTTTTTGCACCCATCATGCCGATTATATAGTTTATCGACTAGTAGAATCGATACCCATCATGTTTAATTAAATTTTTCATGAAAATTACCTAAAACCTGTATATTGCTTGCTGACCTGTATGTTGACTGCTGTTTTTGAACTAGTAAAAGATCTTAAAATAAATTACTTTCTGAATATGAATTGTAGCCTTATCCTTCTAGTTTCCAGAACATCTTCAATTTCCTAATTCCAAGCTATGTAGCAAAAGTTATGCCCATTTTACTACAGCTGTGTTTTTATTTTCAGATTTTCAGATTCTCGTATCTTTCATGTTTAAACAGTAAAAAGGCTGATCAAATGATATAAAAAAATTTTCTAAAAATTTCCAGATTGTTACTAAACATGTTTTGGAGTCTAGATAATATTTTTAATGAATTTATTATGGAGTTCTTGCTGTTTCTAAAATTAAAATAACATAATGTCGAAATTCTGCCTGAACATGAAATCTGTAAAGAATAATGTGTTTGACCTAGACACTGTTGTTGGATTTTGAACCTTAAATATGCGTTGGAACCGTGTGGAATTCTAGCTTCTAGAATTTCTGACGGATTCACTTTTCGAGTTCTGAAACAACGGTAAACTGTATTTTTGTACAGACTACTCTTGCTGTCCAGAATTTTATATTTTAGTTTTTAATAGATTAATTGTTCTATATCGTAATATTTTATGAATTAAAGTGTATATGTTGCATTGCATGATCCCAGTGTCTCATTGTCATTATTTTTATTGCCCTGTCTATGTTATCGTCCTATTGTTCCCTTATTGATACTATTATTCATCTCATGTCTCAAATTGCATATTGTATTGTTATATCGATAAAATTATTTACAAACCGGAGTTTAAGGGTTGACTTTAGTAGTGGACAATATAAGGAATGTACTCGGAGGAGGGGCCCGTGATTTCCTATTTATTGGTCTATTGGTCTATTGGTCATATTAGTCATCGATTAATTGTAGATTACTGACTACAGTATCTCGATTGATTCGGTCATCGGTCACCACTAAGCCCACCACTAAGTCTAAACGTAACTCGTTTGTATGTAGCAACCATGTGGTAAATAGATGGGACGCATGAAGTGCTACATTAGTTAGGATTAAAATGATTAATAGACTTAAGAGTTGCATCACATCGACACTGCATATTGTTCCTTATTGTTCCTATTGATATCGAATTGATCATTGATTATTGTTACCGAATATTGAAATATTGTTTATAGCCATTGCATAGATTACTGTGATATTGATTATTGATTATCGTGCCATGTTATTGATTCCTATTGATCCATTGATTCATTGCTATACCGTTATTCCATTGTTCCCTACTTTCTCTACTTGTTATCAACGACTTGCTCTAAGGAAATTTTTTTTTCTCTTTTTAGATGAAGTGTTTACAGGTGTTGATGGAAAATGACCTGATGGATTGGGAGAACAACATTGGTGAAGGAAATTGAAAGCATCGCCGCTTAATAAATTATTGTTTTATCATGGAGATTTAGTTTTGGGCTATTGTTATTTCTTTGTATTGTGAGCTTTGACCCGAATAATACTATTATTATTCCAGATGTTGGATTATTATTGTATTTGGATACTTTATATTATTTCATCACAAGTATTATTGTTCATGAGATTATTATTATTGTCTGCGCAATTGTTGTGTATTGGTTATATTGTTGAGTTAATCGGATAAACAGCTTATGGGTGACGTTAGTCATTCGCTGGGTCAATGTCATGTATTTGTATTCCGTATTTTTGGAAAGCGAGGTGTGACAGGTATATAACTACTATGTCAACACGATCGAATTCATGCAAGACAAAGAGGATTGAGAACTTCTTCCCCCTCCTTCCGATGAAGAGGCGAATGATGAGTGTGGTGACGATGATGAAAAACATGACGATGGTGACGACAATAAGGAATAGTTTCTTGATGGAAGTGAAGCATTTATGGTCTAGGCAAATGTGGTTCAGGCCAATATAGTTTCATTTGAAGGCTAATGTAGTGTTCATTTGAAGGATGATATAAGTTCTTTTCTTGTATTTCCATCCATGCAGTATGTATCTTGCAAACATGTTAAATTTCATGTCATGGTTGATATATGATCTTGGTCGGGTAATGGATATGCTCTAATTACTTCCATATGCCAGTTTTTCTTTGTATGCATGTTTTTTTTAACCAAAGCAAAGTCTTGTGGACAACAAAAGCAAAGTCTTTTAGTGGTGTTTACCCTGTTTTTGGTCGGTCGCCCGTTTTTTGATCAGTTACCCTCCTTCCTGGCCTCTTATTATCAACTACCATTGTTTCCTTTTGCGCTTTTGGTGTGTTCCAAAAATGGGGAGAAAATACCTAAGCTTAGAATTTAAATTCATATATCTCTGCTATTATATTCTCTATTTTGTAATTATGAAAATGTATTATTACCATTTGTAGTTCTGTTGAAATGATAGCATGCATCTCCCAAAATTAACTATTTTTTTAAAACTTATGAATGCATGCTTGCAAACAAGTTTTGATTTTTTGCATATAGGATAAATCATGAACAACACACTTATTAAATTCTTAACGTGCATGAATTTAGGGGGAGTGTTGGACTTAGGGGGAGCATTTGAATTCGTTTAAATTTAAATTCTAAAGGTATATTTTGTTCACACCAAAAGGAAGAGATTGTTGACCCTAAATTTGGTGTGCACAAAACGTATCACTACAACTAATGATTTCAGTTGAGATTTACAGGATTTACAGAAAAAGTAAATCAAAATAAAGAGCCGAGAAGGTTTGCAATCAAGCAAAAGAGGAATATATCAAAGAAGATTGCAAAAATAAAAAAAGATTTCAACTCAGCTCAAATCCCTTAGTAAGCCAGCAATAATCAATTATTTATTTCTGTTTTTGTGAGAAAATACTATGTATGTAACACCCCAAATTCCAAACACAGGTAATTCCTAGCACAAACATGATCTTTTACTTCAACTTCGTACGAAATACAAGGAATTTAAAACTTTTTTCAATTCAATAATGTTTATTACAATACATAACGGAAAATTATATAAAGAATTACAACTTCAACATCTAATAACATCAAATGTGGTAGTATCCATCAGTATCAAACTCATCTCCATGTCTCTCGCTAATTCGAGTCCTGCAACTTGGAAACTGCGGGCACGTCAGTTGCATACAACTGACACAATGCTATAATACAATGATTCATCTATTTTAGTAATCACAAACTTGAATGCAGAAACAGAAAAAGTGGCTATCCTAAACATGTCAGTGTGTCATGCCCCGCTTCCCAAAAGAATACGGAATACGAGTACGTGACAAAGCCCAGCGAATGATTTTCATCATCCATAAGCTGTAAGGATCAACTCAACAGTAAATAGAAATATACAAGAAATATACATCCACACATGCATGAAACAAATCTCATAATCAAAAGAATTATTTGAAAACAAATACATAATCCTCAAATAAAAATAAGATCTGGAAAACAAAACAATAAACTTCTGACAACATGCCCAATACAAAGTTTCAAGTAGCAACTAGAGGAGATAATAAATTCAATACAAGATTAACTAAAGCATAAAAAGATCCCAGCCAAAGCTTAAAACACTTGATCACTCACTCCTGTAGGTAACTCGTCTCCAAAACCTGTACATTTATTATTTGAAAGAAATAGGGAAACAAAAAAACAGTTTGCCCATTAGTACAAGTTACGAGCCGCAAGTAGTACAAGCAAAAAGGGGTACAGGAATAGGGTAAACAAGAACATAAAGCAGGAAATAGGAAACAAGAGCATAGAACATAGCATGGAAGGAATGTAACGAGAAATGTAGTCAAATAAAATGGAAAGCAAGTAAACATGATCATGCAACTTGTGAATCAAAATCATGTGACTTGTAAATCAAAATCATGTAACCAAATCATGTAACTTGTAATGAAATCAAGAAACTGATAGACAGGATTATGCATGTGCTTGATGTCAACTTAAGTCTATTCATTTAATTTAGTCCTAACTAATGCAGCAATCTTGCATCCCATATATATACCACATGTTTGATACGTAAAATCAAGTTACGTTTAAGCTTAGTGGTGGATCCTATAGGGTCGTGTACTCAGGTCTTGCAGTGGTGAACCATATCAGGTAACCAAATCATCCAAATTATATTAACCAAATCATATTAATTAATCCAAATCATATCATGTAATACAAATCATCCAAATGTAATCCAAATCATCCAAATGTAACCAAATTAGGTGCCACTATTACGGGAACCACGGTTTCCTTCTGAGTACACTTTTCTATATTGTCCACTATTAGATTTTTCCCTTAACCTCGGCTTGTTACTTTTTATTACAAAGTAAGCATGATAAGGAGGTAACGAAAATAAAATCGGGACAGGACAAGGATGTATCAAGAGCTTATATGATGCGAGGAACGTGTTCTGGATCGCAAAATACAAGAAACAATAGACAAATATCTAAACATAGTAAAATACCAATTCTGGACAACAAGATGTTGCTCCAACAAAACTGGAATTTTCGCTACTACAAAAAAGAAAATTTAGATCCGTCAGAAGTTCTAGAAACCAGACTTTCTGCCGGTTCCAACTCATATACACACGATATATATAAATCACAGTAACTAGGTTCAAATTCTTATTCTTTACAGATTTTGTGTTCAGGCAGGTGGTTATAGATTGTGTTCACATATATGTATCAGGTCTGAATACTCATCAAATAATTCCACAAAAATTCAGGGTGATACCTACACATGTCTAGTTTCAGCCAAATTTATTTCACATTTTAATTTTACCGTTATTAATAAATTAGGGTAATACACATAAAATTTGTGAATCTGGAAATCCAGACCTAGCAGTACTAAAAGTCAGATATCTAGCATATTATAAATCGAAATTCAAATCCGTCGAATGTTCTGAAAAATAGACACATGGAGCTACAATTCATGTTTAATAAGTTTTAATCAACGACAAACAGAATCGGGTCAAAACTGAGGTTCTTTACTGAACTGGTATGCAGGCAGCAATTATATACTCATGTTTGCATAATTATATTAAGTCAGAAAAATGATCAAATAATTCTACAAAAATTTAGGGTGACTCCTATACATGTCTAGTCATATCTAGATTAATATAAAGTCTAAATTTTACCATTAGCTTCTATTTTAATCAATAACTCATGCCAAAGATCTCATAATTAGAAATCTGGAAATTTGCGACATAACAGCAGTAAAACTAAGATAACTCATACATTACAAATTGGATTTCGGATCCATTAAAAGTTCTAAAAACTAGACTTAGAGGCCTACATTTTATATTCACAAATTTAGTTATTATCTCGATATTAACAGGGTCTAAATCATCGTGCCAAATCAAGACAACAGTAAATGAAGTTACTTTTTGCATGAATTGTAACACTTATAACAACTAGGATGGATCCAAATTAGAGTATGATGCAAATTATAATTAAATGGGCATTCGAATAAACATGGCATGTTCATTCTGAAATCCATGAAAAGGGAACACAACTAACATGTCAACATACGAACAAACCATCTACAACTAATAGTGATTCATGAACATGCGATCATATACATAAATATTTAGATCTAAATCATGTTTGTGTAGTGGGTGTAATAACGAAATTTTTTGTGACCCTTTATGATTACCTTTATGATTATGGAATGGATAGAAATGAATCGAATGAGTAGGGATCAAGATCATCAATGAGAAAACAAAAAGATAAGTCACAACGAATAATCTACTTGTGGTATCTCAATATAATGCTTGTACGGGAAACAAGAAAATTCGTACATGATACTTGCCTTCATAGAAGATGATTCCGAAAAAATATTAGAATAATGGGACTGGATATTGGCAAGCATATGCGAGTTATGTGCGACCGCAACGAACACAAATTGGTAGCGGCTTATATGTGTGGCACACGTACAACAAAACAGCAGCAACTCGGCTGTGGCTCGGGACAGCAACAGCAAGACGACGGCAATGGCATGGGGATCGCGGGGCTGCCTACGGTGGAGACACTGGCGGCTCATCAAAAAGGCAGAAGCTCGGAGGTGCTAGTGGCCTCGGGGGTTAGCGAGGGCTGATCGGGAGGTGGCTGTGATTGCAGGTGCAGCAAGGGGGCACGGCGAGGTGGCTCTGTCGAGGTAACGACAATGGGGTGTGTGGAGGATGGCAAGTCTTCGGTGCTGCAACTGGTGGTGCGACGGGGGCTGGGCGAGAACAGGATGTGAGGGTTGACGAGGAGATGGGTACGGTGGTGGCAGGTGAAGATAGGGACGGGGGGTGACTGGGTGGAGTCGAGGTCGATGGCTGGAGGTGGGTTCAGTGGTGGCAGGTGAAGACAGGGACGAGGGTTGAATGGGTGGAGTCAAGGCCGATGGCTGGAGGTGGGTTCTGGCGATGCGCAGAAGGAAGGAGGAAGGTCGGGGCAAGGGGGGGGGGGTGGTGGTGTTAGCGGCTGAGTATAATTAGGTTTAGATAAATTGTGATTAGGGTTAGTAGGGATTATATAGAGTATTAGAAATTAGGGTTAGGGTGTTATTGGGTTAATGGGTAAGGGTTTGGATCCAATATGAAAAAATGGGTATAGGGTTTAAATAGGGTAGAATAGAATAATGAGTTAATTGTTATAAGATCCAATAGAAGAATAAATTGAATAACATAGGATTTATGATTAGGTTAATAGGAGATAACAATATGTAAGAATTTGAATGAGATGAACAGCAAAATTATAGGCTCAACAGAAAATATAAACTAACTAGATTGAGAGGCAAAAATTGAGTCGAAGGCAATAATAAATTTCATTAAGAGAAAATCAATCACAAGGGTTCACAAATAGAACAAAGAATAGTACAATAATTAATAATAATAATAAAATACAATAATGAAAATAGGGGTTACACAGTGTATGATGTGAACATAATGGCTAATGCAGATATTCATACTTACGATGCAACTCTAATACGCACTTGTTTGGATTCTATGCATCCCAAAATACATAGATCTGAGGGCAAGCCCCTAACGTACTCCACATTGTAGAGTTCAATCCCTTGTTATGAAACTTACACATGTGGCTAACATAAGATTTAGACATTTTGTGAGTGTCCAGCCCACTATCCGATAATTCTGGAGATTAATCCCACACCGCAGATGAACTGGAGACACTTTCACTTACATCTCGATAATTCGAGGATCATCTCACACCGCAAGCTATGGCACCCCAACAGTCACAAAAACATCCTATGAGCGTCGCCTCGATCCTGATAATTCTGGAGATCAATCCTACACCGCAGATGAGTTGGAGACACTTCCACTCACATCTCGATAATTCTGGGGACCATCTCACACCGCAGACCAGTCGAAGCCTTCATACTCATGTTTTTCTTTACTTCATCACAGATCCAACTAGTGTCTGTCCTTAAAGTTCAAACATAGGTAACCATAGACTCCTAGAGCTAGCTCACCTTATCGGACTTAACTCAAACAACCAGGAACTTTAACTGACACTGGCTCAATTCCAGTACTAAACCAATCAGGAACACTAGCCGACACTGGCTACTTTCCAAAATCAACATCTCAAATGTCGGTAACTAGGGTCATGCTTCGTCTCTAGAATCCTTCTATCTCAACACAGAGATCTTCTAGGTTATTCTTAACCTCTTCATAAAAAAAATTCATTCATTATAAATCATTTAAATTCTCTTATTTATTCTGTTTAAATTTATCAATCTCAAAGTAAATAGACAACTTCTTATCCCTTTATAACAATATTTCATAAACTTGGCAAAACTCTTACCAATATCATACGTCTAATTTTCCGCTCTCATTATTTCTTAATTCGTCATCTACCAATTTCCATGAGTTTCAAATTAAACTCGCTTTCATACGATATAAGATTCTAGCATAAACCATCACATTTCAATCTTTATATCACATTGAATTTAAAACAAAATATCTCCAAAAATTACTTCTTAAAATAATTTAATTTACAATGTAATATTTACCAAAGTGAATTCCTAAATTTGTATTTAATCATCTCAAACTACTCCAAATTTAGCTCGTTTAAAATAAAACAATTCTTCTTGAAATGAATCCAAAATAATCAATTAAACACACCATCTAAATTGTAATGTAATTTTAACCTCAAGATAAATGTTAGATTTTTGTAGAATTATTTCGAAATGTCCCAATGATATACTAGGATAATTTAAACCCCTTCTCAATTGAAAAAAATGAAAATTAGTTAGAAATAATAAAAATCAAATAAAATGACTCTACCCAGAGTCGAACCCGCGCACAGCAGCACCCAAAAATGCACCCCACAACCAAGTCTACCACTTGCTGTTGGTGTAGAAAAGCTCACAGAATACCTTATAAGCCTCATGTTCGCTGTTTATAAAAGTTTATGAGAATTTCTAAAAAAAATAAAAAATAGGGCTCTCGGTGACCCGAAAGCACTGTACATAGCCACCCAAACCCAACTCCAAGCCCAGTCAGTCAAGCCTCTTAAACTGACTATATTACTACCACAGTTCTTTTAAATGCAATTCTCTGTTTCGCATCTCAAAATAAAAACTTAAGCCATAATTCGATTCTACAATCACTCTTACAACTCCAATACAATATATTACGAATTCTAATAAATTTCCAGAAAGGAAGATTATTTAATCCAACACAATTTGATATGAATTTACATTTATCGCAATCTACTTAGAATTATTATGGAAGTTTAACACATAATTTCATGAATAAATTTGTTCTATCAAAGTTAATTTCATGGTAACGAAGAATCGCATGAAAAATGTTCATATAATAAAATGAGTGAAACAATTATCCATATCATTTCACAATTGTATAATCTAATTACTTTGATACATGGCAAAAAAAATTGAAATTCTCCTATAATAATTTAGGCACAATCTTAGGAGTATCTTTACACATACACATTTTATATAGGATTTTAATCATCATCTAAATATATTTAGATCTAAGCACAAAATCTACAAGAAATTAGAAAATAGTAGAAACACCCATCTCTTTTGAAGAACCCCTGGCAATTAGAACTCCTAGAAAAATAATCCCCCAAAACCCCCTCCTCAAAATCTGTGCTCCAGAAAACCAACAACAAAAAGGGCTTGTGTCACGCCCCTCTTCCAATTATACGGAAACACAGGCACGCAACTGAAGCCTAAAGGATGATGGGTACATCATCCATAAGCTGTAGCAGTTTAACTCAACAATATGAAATATAACAATAATCACGCATGCAATAAAATATCACATAAACATGAATAAGTGCCTCATACATAACCAACATCTGGAAAGCAAATAACTTCGGGTCAACAAAGCCCATAATACAAAGTACGAAAGTAATACAATGCTGAAAATTAAATGACATGAATAAAATAACTATGACTATCAATTCCACTCCAATCTTTAGAAGATCAGTTCTCCAAGTCCTTCAGTTGCTCTCTCTACGATACCTGTAATCTCAGCATCTAGAGATGGGGGAAAATGCCCGTTAGAGCAAGCTATGGGAGACAAGTAGTAACAAGCAATAAATAAGAAATAAAGTATTATATAACAAGAGCAAGAAATTGAAACGATATCAGAGTCAATAAATAATAAACAATAACAAAATCAAAAGTCAATAATCAATAATTCAGTAATCGGGAATCAATGTTCAATAACCAGTATTAAGTATCAATGTCAATGTTCAGTGTTCATCTCATGTCTATTAGTCTTTTATCAATCCGAACTAATGCATGCAATCATGCGTCTCATACCACAGGTTCGGATGCTTACAATCAAGTTAACGTTTAGACTCCAGTGGTGAACTCTATAGGGTCATGTACACAGGTTTTGCAATATCAATATTCAATGATCAATAAACAACACACGATACAATACACAATAAATTGGGATACTGTAGTCAGCAATCGTAATCAATCGATAAAACAATAACATGTCAATTTGGGAAATAGGGGCCCCCTTCGGAGTAAACTCTCCTATATTATCAACTACTAAGTCGTATCCTTATTACCCTTGCTTGTTATCATTTTATTACGATCAATTATGGACACGCAATCAATGCGATCAATAAGGACTATGGTAACAATACTCATGCAACAGGTATAATCGATGAGACCGGTAGTACTAGTACAATTTCAAGATGATATCAAGACTATAAAATACATGAAATATACATGGTTCAATTCTTTAAATATGCAAAATATTGGATTTATATGCAAAAACATAACAATACAGGTTCTGGACAGCAGCACCTATTAGTACTCAAGTTCACTTTCCTATCGCTATGGGAATGCAAATCTGATTCCGTCAGAGATTCTAGAAATTAGACTCTCTTCCGGTTCCAATGAATATTCACAAAATAAATTATAGTCACAGTAACTAAGTCGATCAATCAATTCTTTACGGGTTTCGTGCATAGTCCCTATTCTGGAAATTATAACATGCCAGTACTAAAACAGTGATAACTTCCAACTCATAAATCAGATTGAGAATCCGTCAGATGTTCCAGATTCAAAACTCAGCGTGCTACAATTTCTTTGTAAAAAGTTTTAAGTTTTGATGTCAAGAACTGGGTTGAAACCTCAGTACGAAGTCAAGAAATTGACAGGACAGCAAGGTTATATGTTCCATAATACAACAAATTAATGTTTTAAGAATTTAATCAATAACAATGACACGATAAGAAGACAATGAATTAATAAACATGGTACGATAAACAACAACGAATCAATAATCGAATTCAACTAGATGCAATGTTCAATTCGATTACTACTTTCCAGATTTCAAAGAGTATTCTCTTGAACTAGAACAATAAAAATGAGTTCATGAGATGTTTTCCTGTTAGATGAAGATTACAAATGTGAAAGAATAACGGGTCGAGAGTCCCAACGACAACACACAGGTGGCAACACGTGCAAACAACGTACACCACAAACACGTGCAAAGCACGAGATGACAATACGTGTAACACGTGCAACTAACACACCCGAGAGACAATGACTACAACAACACAGCAACAACAGCAACACAGCGAAAGACACGGCAAAACAGCAACAGAACGTGCACAACACGGCAAACAGCACATGCAGTAGGAACAACAATGGCAGCGAGCACAGCAAGGAGGAGGTGGAGACTACGTTCAATGCTCGAGGGTGACAGTGGAGGCAGGGCTAGCGTGGATTCAGAGCAGCGAGGGGTGAGGAAGAAGATGAAGGAAGGCAGCATCAATGGAGTTGGTTGGCGACGACGGTGGTTGAAGGAAGCATGGGAGGGAGGAAGCTCGAGGAGATGGGTTCCGGAGGCAGGGGATTGGCGACGGGGATAGTGGTCACGACGGCAAGGGGGGTGCATCGCGAGGTGGTGGTAGTCGAGCAAAGGAAAAGGGTGAGGAGCGAGATCGCTCAAGCGGGAGGAGGAGGAGGGCAACGATGATTGCGAGAATGAGGAAGCAAAGGTTCGGGGTTGTAGAGGGCAATGGTGAGGGACGACGAGGAGCAGCGGTAGTGGTTGTGGTGGCTGTGGAGGTTCTTGACGAGGAGGATAGGGGCTCAGTGGAAAGAGGATGGTTGCAAGGGGGTTGAAGGTGGATGGCGACGGGCAATGGGGGGACAATAATGGGATTGGACGGCAATGGTGGTGGCGCGACCGAAGGGAGACAGGGGTGGAGTTGGGTTAGGTGCTCTGTTCAGGGCTGGCCCCACCCTTGAGGTGGGTGAGGCGGCCGCCTCAGGCCCCCGATGTTTTTGCGATTTTAAGGGCCCCAAATTTGTAATTCCTTTGTAAATATATGGACGTATTTTGCGCGTAAAAGAAAAATACTGTTATTAGGAGCCCCAAAAATAATTATTTGAACCTTTAAATTTTTTTAAAGAATTATTTGGGTTTAGGCTTGAAGACTTTGAATTGAATTTGAGACTTTAAATTTGTGTGATTTAAAACAAATTTATATATTTTGTTTATTATGCTTTCACAATTTGCAATTTTTTTGTATACATGTTTTTTTAAGGGGGGCCCCAATTCGAGAGTTCGCCTCGGGCCCCCGAATACTCAGGGCCGACCCTGGCTCTGTTTCAAACAGAGGGGGAGGGGGGGGGGTTAGGAGAGAGGGAGAGAGGTAGAGGGTGTCGGGGGAGGGAGAGAGAATGAAGAGGGGGTTATAATATAATAGGAATATATTAATAATAATATAGTAATGGGGTAAAAAAGTAGGGGTAGCTAAGGAGATAATGGGCAGTTAGGAATTTCGTGGAGAGTGGGGTTACAGGATTAATTGGTAGAGGAGTAGTGCAGTTTGGGGAATTGTTCGGGTTGGGCTTGGCTTAATATTTGTTAGGGTTTGGGTTAATAGATCAAAATAATAAGAATATATATTGGTTTGGCTTTGAACAATAAATAAACTAATTGAAAAATTGATTAGGAGTTTGGGTTTGGATTATTGGCTTACAAAATAATCAGAACACAACATGGGTTGGGGATTCTTTTGTTTGGGCTTCCAATATTAATAAATAATACAAATATAAGGAACATAAGATTGGACTTCATAATATAATAAAATAATAAAATAATTTATGACATGACTAGTATAAATAAAATAGTTGCACTCATAACAGAATGAGTTTTAAATATGAGGTTCAAAAATAATCTTATATGAAAGATAATTTAAGAGGAAGAAAACTGTGAAAAGAAATCGAACCACAAAAATACATAGAAAATTTTGTACAGTCGAAAACAGGGGTTACAGCTTGAAAGTACAAAATGAAAAAGTTTCTTTTCTTCATGAATGGCCGAAATGGAGTGTTTATAAGGAGGGGATTAATGAGAGGTTTCCATTAACCACCCACTAATCAATTAACTACCCACACTAACCACAAACTCATTCAAAAACAAATCTTTCCCTTCAATGCAGATTGGCCGGCCACTCAAAAGTGGGCATAAGCTAGGTTTGGAAGCAAGTGTGTGTGCATGGCAATACACACAAAAATATTTGGGATTTTATTTAATTAAATAACATATGTTACTCATATTAATATAAATTTAATAAAACTAGTTTAAATTAATAATAATAAAAAGTTTCTATGCACAAATAAAAATAAACATACACATTTCATAAATTTTATTTTGAAAAAGAATACAACTAGCACATGCATTGCAAACACGTGCGTCGCATGTATCAATAAGTATTCAAATACAAAAATAAATTTGAGCAATGGAGAAATGTTTATAAACAATCGAAATATAACATACGTAAAATATTTATATTGATAATGGTACGAATATTACCCATAACGGTAAAATATACGTAATTGACACGTGCATTGAAAATATGTGTAGTGCACGTAAAAAATACAAAGATTAAAATTAATATTTGAGTTGGCTCAAAAAATAAATTTTGAGAGGACGGAAAATATATAAATAATTAGAATACAAAATAAGTAGGTTATTTATATTAAAATATGTTACGGATATTACCCGTAATGGTACAAAATACATGTGTGTAACACATGAGGGGAAAATTTGTCATAACTCAATTTTGAAAGTGTTACAATGTAAAGAGTCGTTGATTGATTGATTATTTTTTGAAAGAAATATAAAGTGGATTCACCAAATAAATGTTGAATTTGCACGATAGCGGTCGACCGTCTCAACAGTCCACCGCTCATCATTGTGAAAAAGATGAGTCAGTCGACTGGTCATCGCTCGACTTTCGAGTTAAAAGATGAATGGTCGACTGCTCAAAAAAGCGGTCGACTGTCCGCGTGCAGTTCTAATTATTTTGGAAATATCGTTTCGTTTTTGCAAAGATATATTTCTTTGCTCTATAAATAGAGGTGAATATACCAAGTATTCTTTATCCCTTGCAATTATAATTCTTCAGAACTAATTATTCAATCAACTATCTCAGTGTGAGAGGGTTTTTTTTTTCAGTCAAGATTGTTATAGATCTTGAGAGTTTTTCTTTTCTTCCACTTCGGTGAGTTTTGCGGGACTTGTTTGTAGAAATCCTACAGGTGTAATAGGACCATGGGCCTGAAATATGAGAATCACTGTATAAGGGTTTAAAGTTTAGTGGAATGCTTGTGGCGGAGAATTGCTATAAGTAGGTGGTGTGGACATAGACCTGAGGGTCAAACCACGTTATATCGTTGTGCCTTGCGTGCGTACTCTATTTACTTTCTCTAACTCTATCTCCTTACTTTATGCATTTTATTTAAGTTCTTAATTTCTACACAATCACTCTATTTACCCCCCCTATGGTGATTTACAATATGTTAGAACTCTGCCACTTGTAGAAAAACCACTTTCTGAAGCCATATGTGAAAGAATAGGAAAAAAATTTGTTGATTCTTGATTTTGATGATCACAATACAGTGCAACATGTGTCTATGTTACACAGCTAACAATGCAGTGCACATACAAAAGACAGTTCTAGCTGAACAAATGAACAAGCTCAAAAGGATACAGATGAAGACTTCACTCAAGACAAGACTCAAGACAAGACTCAAGACTTAAGACTTCAAGCTCAAATGTGTTATATTGTTGCGTCTTGTAAACATTGTATTTTACTTTCTGTTGAGTCTTAGTCTGATGTAAAGCCTTGTCAACACACACACACACACACACTCAAAATATTTCATAATGTGTGTTTCTTAAAAACCCCCCAAAAAGAGTCAAAACAGTTTGAAGAATTTTAACACTTGAGTACCAGTCGACTTAAGCTTCTGCCAGTCGACTGATAGTACAAAACTGTTTAAAATTATTCAAACTCTGATCAGTCAACTCATATGGCAACCCAGTCGACTGTTTGAGAGCTTTTGACCGTTTTCTGTTTTTCAAAATCGAATTTTTTCAAACTCAAAATTTCAGATCCGTTGGTTGACAGTTGTGTAACTGTTTTTCCCAACGTTCAGGAGATCAAACTCTTTATATAGAGTTTCATATCTCACTGAAAAGAACAACTTGATTTTCATACACTCGAGCATTCTTTGTGAAGAACATTCTAAGTGATTTTCTGTGAGAAACAAAGCTTTCAAGTTCATACACTTTGGTTCCCTACATTCAGTCCAGTATAGCATTGAATTCGCTCTGAACTGAGTATAGAAGTCGACCTATTTCGTTAGCCACGTGCATCAACACATACAACAACAAGGCTATAGGTTGACTGTAAAGTATTCTTGTACTCTTGCTCTCGGTTGGAGAGTGGTTTTGACTCTTGGTTGTAGAGTCGGTGTCTTTTCACTCTTGGTAGTAAAGTGGGTTGCTTTCTCTGGTTGAGAGAAAGGACTACGGGTTAGACAAGGTTGTTGTCTTAACGTCGTAGGGTATTCTTGTAATTTTTCAAGAATAGTGAAAATCTCAAGTGGGTTGCTTGGGGACTGGATGTAGGTCGGGAGGACCGAACCAAGATATATCTTGTGTACTCTGTGATTGATTATCTTGTGTTTGCATTTTGCTTATTTAAGTTCTGCAAAACTTGTCTGGCCAGTCGACTCAGCTTCATATCAGTCGACTGATCAGTCTTGTATTAGTTGTTCTCTTTGTTTCAGCAGTCGCCTGCCTGATCTATAAGTCGACTGCATCGAGAGTTTAAATTTTCTTTATTTTGGCTATATCAGTCGACTGGTTCACCGCTAAGTCGACTGTGCCGAGAGAAATTATTTATTCCGCAATTTATTTTTGATAAACACTATTCACCCCCCCCCCCTCTAGTGTTTGTTGCTTCGCCTACAGGATCCAACACTTGGTATCAGAGCAAGGTTATAGGCTATGGCAACTACTTCAAATACAAATCAGTACCATGAAGGCCAATCTACACAACGGCCACCACTATTTGATGGAACGAACTACAATTATTGGAAGTGCCGAATGCGAATCTATCTTCAATCAATCAACTATGAGATATGGCAAATGACAGAGACGGAATATACTGTCCTACCATTCCATATGCACAATGGAATGATGATCAAAAGAATCAGACTATGAACAATGCCAAAGCAATGAATGCCTTATTTTGTGCACTTACGAAGGAAGAATTCAACCGTGTATCCAATGCTACAACTGCACATCAAATTTGGCATACACTCGAGGTAACACATGAAGGAACAAATAAAGTAAAAGAGTCTAAAATTTCTGTTCTTGTCCACAGGTTTGAGATGTTCAGAATGAAGGACAATGAGACTGTGTCCGAGATGATTACTAGATTCACAGACATCACAAACTCTCTTGTGGCGCTTGGAAAGACTTATACCCAAGCAGAGATGGTCAGAAAAGTCCTACGTGCACTCACTCCAGAATGGGAGAAGAAAACCACAGCAATAGAGGAGGCGAATGACTTGTCAACACTTACTCTCGAGAATCTTGTTGGAAATCTCATGGCATATGAGGTCCAACTTGAAGATCGAAAGAAAGATACAGAATCACACCAAGCAAAGAAGAAATCATTGGCTTTTAAAGCCATGACAGACTCAGAAGATGAGGAAGAAGATGAAGAAGAAATAGCAATGTTCACTCGGAAATTCAAGAAGTTCTTAAAGAAGGGTAAGTTTCATTCTACAGTTAAGGATTCTAATGACCCTCCTACATGTTTCAGGTGCAATAAAATAGGTCACATGAAGAAGGATTGTCCCTTAGAAAATGCAAAGAACAAGGGAAAATCATCCAACTTCAAGAAGGACAAATATCCAAAGAACAAATTTGCCAAAAACAAGAAGGCTTATCAAGCTACATGGGATGATAGTGATTCATCTTCCGAAGAAGAAACGGATGAAAATAACGAAGTGGTAAATGTTTGTTTCATGGCTGCACAAGAGCATGTAAGTAATGATTATGATTCCGAAGATCTTCTTGATGCTTTTAATGAAATATTCCAAGAGTTAAAGAAAGAAAAGATTAGAGTTAAGAATCTTGAGAAAGTGAATCAAACACTTAATCAAGAAAATCTTAACCTTGATAAGGAAGTAAAATCCTTAAATTCTCGCATTGCAAGTTTAGATACTGATCTTGAAACTCTCAAAAAGAATTATGAAGAGATTTCAAAGAACGTATCTAAGTTTAACAAAGGCAAAGAGAATTTAAATGATATGCTTCATCATCAAGTTACATCTAGTCAAAAATTTGGACTTGGCTTTAAAAAATTTTCTGTAAAAGAATCTCCTGTAGTAAACACTAGTAAGAATAAATCAGTATCTATTTCTAGTGTTACTCACAAGTTGTATGATATCTTTGCAAAGCCAAAGGTTGTTAATTTCAGTGATAAAAGCAAAACTAACATTCGGTTAAGTCGACTGAACCATACAACCAGTCGTCTGTCCAGAGAAAGTGGATCTTATTCCACGAGATCAAAACCTCTTATAAGTCGACCTAGTGTATCTACCAGTCGACTGATGTACACCAACAGTCGACTGACTAACACTGGTAAGTCGACTGGACAGAACAAATTAGTATGGGTTCCAGTTAGTCTAAATCAGAATGATAGAATTGCTTATATCAATTCTTATATGCTAAATGTGTATAATTCTACTTATTATATTCCTGCTTATGGAGGAAGATCAAACTCTTCATGGGTTTGGTTTCTCCCCAAACTAATGTGTTTTGGACCCAATAAAAAGGGTACCATATTTACCTTACATTTTTTATAGGTACCCAAGAAAGAACGCTGGATATTAGACAGCGGATGTTCAAAACACATGACAGGGTATGCCAACCTACTATCCACCATTGAAAGTATAGATGGAGGAACCGTTACCTTTGGAGATAACAACAAAGGCAAAGTCATCGGTATTGGCATGGTCGGTAAAACTTCTAATCCTACTATAGAAAATGTGTTATTAGTTAGTGGTTTAAAGCATAATCTCTTAAGCATTAGTCAATTGTGTGATAAAGGATATAAAATAGTTTTTGAAAAAGATGCATGCTTAATTTATGATTCTACTATGCAAAATGTTGTTTTTCAAGGTTTTCGTAAAAATAATATTTATGAATTGTGTTTAAATGAAATTGATTTTTCAAATGACTTGTGTTTAATAGCCTCTAACAATGAATCTTGGTTATGGCATAGAAGATTTGGACATGTGAACATGAAAAATCTCTCGAAATTATCTAAATATAACCTAGTTAAAGGACTGCCAAAACTATCCTTTAAAAAGGATAAGTTATGTGATGCATGTCAACTAGGAAAACAAATCAAATCCACTTTTAAAACAAAAGACGTAATCTCTACTAGTAGGCCACTTGAATTAATTCATATGGATTTATTTGGCCCTACTAGAGTTGCTTCTTTAAATAAAAGTAGATATGTGTTTGTTTTAGTAGATGATTTTTCAAGATTCACCTGGACATTCTTTTTAAAACATAAAAATGATGCTTTTGAAGAATTTGCACATTTTTGTAAACGTGTTCAAAATCAAAGATCTCTAACCATAGTCACTATTAGAAGTGATCATGGTGGAGAATTTGAAAATAAAACATTTACAGAATATTGCAACAAGAATGGTATAACACATTCATTTGCATTTCCTAGAGCTTCACCACAAAATGGAGTGGTTGAAAGGAAAAATAGGACCTTGCAAGAATGTGCACGTACTATGCTTGTTGAAAGCAATCTACCAAAGCATTTTTTGGCTGAAGCTGTTGCTACAGCTTGTTATGTTTTAAATAGAATTCTTCTAAGACCTAAACTAAAGAAGACTTGTTATGAGTTATTTTTTAATAAAATTCCTAAAGTATCTTACTTTAAGACATTTGGTTGCAAGTGTTTTATTCTAAACACAAAAGATAATTTAGACAAATTTGATCCTAGATCTAATGAGGGTATCTTTTTAGGATACTCAAATAGGAGTAAAGCATATAGAATTTTCAATAAGTCTACAATGACTATTGAAGAATCAATGCATGTTACATTCGATGAATCTTTACCTTCATCAACCTTAAATAAAGATGATGAAACTGATTTATCACCTTTAGATAATGTGATTAAATCCTTAGAGCAAACTAATCTATCTGATGAGTCGACTGATAAGGTCTCCCAGTCGACTGACATAAAGCAGTCGACTGAAGAACAAGTCAAGTTGACTGATCCGATTGAGATATCTTCAACTTTACAAAAGTCATTTGTTGAAGTTAAAGATCATCCTCATGACTTAATAATTGGTGACATCTCCCATGGTATTCAGACACGTTCACATGTTAATATGATCTCTCATACAACATTCTTGTCGGATTTTGAACCGAAAAATATACAACAAGCTTGTGAGAATGAATATTGGATGAATGCCATGCAAGACGAACTAAACCAATTTATAAGGAATGATGTATGGGATTTAGTTCCTAGACCTCCTGATCAGACTATCATTGGTACCAAATGGGTATTCAAGAATAAGTTAGATGAATCAGGACAAGTTGTAAGGAACAAGGCTAGATTAGTTGCCCAAGGATATAATCAAGACGAAGGTATAGATTTTGATGAAACATATGCTCCTGTTGCTAGACTAGAATCTATTCGTATTTTATTATCTTTTGCTTGTTTTATGAATTTTATACTTTATCAAATGGATGTGAAAAGTGCCTTTCTTAATGGGTATATTAAGGAAAATGTTTATGTTAAACAACCACCAGGTTTTGAACATGAACAATTTCCAGATCATGTTTATAAATTGAAAAAGGCTTTATACGGTCTTAAACAAGCACCTCGTGCTTGGTATGATCCTTTAAAAACTTTTCTTTTAGAAATAGGATTTGAAATAGGTAAAGTAGACACTACCTTGTTTATCAAAAGAGTTAAGAATGATATCTTAATCATACAAATATATGTTGATGATATAATTTTTGGTTCTACTAATAATAATCTATGTCAGGAATTTGCTAATACCATGAAAAATGAATTTGAGACGAGTCACATGGGTGAACTCAATTATTTTCTTGGACTTCAAATTAAACAGTCCTCAAATGGCATATTTATAAATCAAGGCAAATATGCAAAGGAATTACTCAAACGTTTTAACATGGATAGTACTAGTAGTAAATCCACACCTATGGCTACTACTACTACTCTTGACAAAGATTTATTGGGTAAGAGTGTTGATCAAAAACTCTATCGAGGTATGATTAGTTCACTCTTATATATTACTGCAAGTAGACCAGATATTATGTTCAGCGTATGTTTATGTGCTAGATATCAATCTAGTCCTAAAGAGTCTCATTTAAAAGCAGTGAAACGAATTTTAAGATATATTAAAGGCACATCTGAATATGGTTTATTTTATCCACGCACCGATAATTTTCAACTTTTGTCTTATAGCGATGCCGATTTTGCTGGAAGCAAAACTGACCGCAAGAGTACTAGTGGCACATGTCACTTTTTGGGACATTCCCTAGTATCTTGGTGCAGTAAAAAGCAAAACTCTGTATCCCTATCAACCACAGAAGCTGAGTATATCGCTGCAAGTTTGGCTTGTGCACAAATTTTATGGATGAAACAAACCTTATTAGATTATGGTATTTCATTTGAGAAACCCTCAGTTATGTGTGATAATACCAGTGCAATTAATTTATCTAAAAATCCGATTCAACATTCACGTACGAAACATATTGATATTCGACATCATTTTCTACGTGATCATGTTTTAAAAGGAGATATATCTTTAAACTTTATCTCTACTGAAAAACAAGTAGCAGATATATTTACCAAGCCCCTTAAGGAAGATACTTTCATTAATTTAAGAAGAGAACTTGGAATTTGTGATTTTATTGATATTTGCTGAAAATTGTTACTGTTAAGTCGACTATACTTTTGAGTAAGTCGACTGTACTGCTTTTTAAATACATACAAATTTTTTTCTCTGACCAGTCGTCTGGTTCCTCTACCAGTCGACTGGTTAGTAGACATAAAATGTTTATTTTCTTCTCGACTCAGTCGACTGATCTCCCTACCAGTCGACTGTCACGAGCTAAATCATCTTCAGCGACTATTCATCGCATCTTTTGAGATGGAATTCACTCATTTTTCACCCGTGATCTTTCATCCTCACCGTCGATTTTCACCTCTCCTTGATCTTAGCCGTTCCGTCACAGTTAAAACCCCTTTTCACCAGCCGCTTTCACTCCTTACCGTTCTCAAATTTTTTACCCCCAATTTCAAAACCCTAGCTTTTGGAGAAGAAGGTGATCTGCTCTCTTCGTGGTGCTTGTACTTGCTCCTGCTCGACTCTCTCTCTTTTTCGGTATAACCCTTTCGACTCTTTTCTCATGGCACCCAAACGATCAAAACGATCTCATGAGGGTACTTATTCTTCACAAGAATACACCCAATATCTCTTGAGTCCCGATCTTCTTGATCGTTGGTATGTTTTTTGTACCATTCAAATCTTCCCTGGAAGATTTGTAAATTTTGATGACCAAGACAGTTTTAATCTCATTCCACTATTTCAAAATTGCAGTCTCTATGACTTTCTCTCACTATCAAACCAACCTAATTACTATCCCCAACTAATTTATTTGTTTTACACAAATATGCGAGTTGTGCAAAAACCAAATGGGGATGTCCAAATCCGGTCGTCTGTGAAAAATGTTAGAATGACCCTCACACCGACTAGGATTAATGAGATATTAGGTATTGATGATGTGGGATCATCTCTTGATGACATTCTTATAGATAATCCTTCTATTTTATCTAGAATTTTCCTACCTAATTCTAACCTTCCAATGACAAGCAAAAATATCAAACCAATTGCTAAGCTTGTCGGTAGAATATTAGCATATAACATCCTTCCTAAAAAGGGTAGTTATGACCAATATTCTATTGAATTACAAAAAGCCATATATGCAATTTTTGGTAGAATTGCTGTTAATTGGGGTTAAGTTATCTTTTCAAAACTTACTCAAGACCACACTCACTTTCTGCCTTTTGGAGGTCTTCTCACTAGAGTTTTTATAGCTTTTGGAGTTAATCTTGATTCGGAGACAAATGTTGTTTCTCGATATGAGTGTTTTGATCGTGCTAGTTTGGCACGTATGAAACTCCTTGATGCTCCTACTCGATCACCCCCTAGGTCTCCTTCTCTTTCCCAAGCTCCTTTAGGTTCTTCTTCTAGACCTAGAGCCTCTCAACCTTCTACATCTGATGATCCACCTCTCCCTCAAGCCAATTATGATGACCCTCGTACCATGTACGACTGTGTGTCCTACCTAATGAACCATTCAGTCACTGTCGATACACATCTTTCTACCCATGGTTCCAAACTAGACCATATTAATTCTGAGATAGCCAATCTCACTCATCTCTTCACTTCTCAGTTTCCTCCTCCTTCTCAAGATGATGACGAAGACTCCGAAGAAGATGATTAAAGATTATTTATTTTCTTTTTTATTTATGTAATTTTCCTTTTAATGCATTTGTTTTTATGTATTAGACTTTCTCTCTTTCAATGCACAACCTTGTTACTTTGTACTTTTTGATGATTCCAAAGGGGAAGAGAAAGACAGATCTGAGTATATCTATCTGTGCTATGTGTTGTTTTCTGAGTATTGAAATATCTCTGGTCAGTCAACTTCCCCAAGGATACAGTCGACTGATGCTGCAGCTGTGATACTTGCTGCATTTGTGATACTTAACTATTTTCATGGTATGTTCAGTCGCCTAATCTATTTGTTCAGTCGACTGATACATTCTTTATGACAGGAATTTGTTTTATGTATGCATATTGTGTTTTTAATAGGGGGAACTTCTTAAAACCTATGCTTGTATGTTTCTATATAAATTGTTATCAGCTATTGTGTTGTCATCATCGAAAAGGGGGAGAATGTTGATTCTTGATTTTGATGATCACAACACAGTGCAACATGTGTCTATGTTACACAGCTAACAATGCAGTGCACATACAAAAGACAGTTCTAGCTGAACAAATGAACAAGCTCAAAAGGATACAGATGAAGACTTCACTCAAGACAAGACTCAAGACAAGACTCAAGACTCAAGACTTCAAGCTCAAATGTGTTATATTGTTGCATCTGGTAAACATTGTATTTTACTTTCTGTTGAGTCTTAGTCTAATGTAAAGCCTTGTCAACACACACACACACACACTCAAAATATTTCATAATGTGTGTTTCTTAAAACCCCCCCAAAAAGAGTCAAAACAGTTTGAAAAATTTTAACTCTTGAGTACCAGTCGACTTAAGCTTCTACCAGTCGACTGATAGTACAAAACTGTTTAAAATTATTCAAACTCTGATCAGTCGACTCATATGGCAACCCAGTCGACTGTTCGAGAGCTTTTGACCGTTTTCTGTTTTTGAAAATCGAATTTTTTCAAACTCAAAATTTCAGATCCGTTGGTTGACAGTTGTGTAACTGTTTTTCCCAACGTTCAGGAGATCAAACTCTTTATATAGAGTTTCATATCTCACTGAAAAGAACAACTTGATTTTCATACACTCGAGCATTCTTTGTGAAGAACATTCTAAGTGATTTTCTGTGAGAAACAAAGCTTTCAAGTTCATACACTTTGGTTCTCTACATTCAGTCCAGTATAGCATTGAATTCGCTCTGGACTGAGTATAGAAGTCGACCTATTTCGTTAGCCACGTACATCAACACATACAACAACAAGGCTATAGGTTGACTGTAAAGTATTCTTGTACTCTTGCTATCGGTTGGAGAGTGGTTTTGACTCTTGGTTGTAGAGTCGGTGTCTTTTCACTCTTGGTAGTAGAGTGGGTTGCTTTCTCTGGTTGAGAGAAGGGACTACGGGTTAGACAAGGTTGTTGTCTTAACGCCGTAGGGTATTCTTGTAATTTTTCAAGAATAGTGGAAATCTTAAGTGGGTTGCTTGGGGACTGGATGTAGGTCGGGAGGACCGAACCAGGATATATCTTGTGTACTCTGTGATTGATTATCTTGTGTTTGCATTTTGCTTATTTAAGTTCTGCAAAACTTGTCTGGCCAGTCGACTCAGCTTCATATCAGTCGACTGATCAGTCTTGTATTAGTTGTTCTCTTTGTTTCAGCAGTCGCCTGCCTGATCTATAAGTCGACTGCATCGAGAGTTTAAATTTTCTTTATTTTGGCTATATCAGTCGACTGGTTCACCGCTAAGTCGACTGTGCCGAGAGAAATTATTTATTCCGCAATTTATTTTTGGTAAACACTATTCACCCCCCTCTAGTGTTTGTTGCTTCGCCTACAGGATCCAACAAGATTTTTATGTTCTTTCCACCATTGTAGCACTTCAATCTTAATAATAGAACTCTCACTATCTTGTTGATTATACCAATTTAATTCATTAGGTGCATTAGTCCTAGGTTTTTTTGATTCAATACGAGCAAGTAAATTAGCAGTGACATTTTCTAATGTACTCTTACCCTTACATCTAGAAGTAGAAGAAGAAGTAACTATACTAGTTATACTACTAGCTGCAAAAGTTCTATCATAATAATCATACAATTTATTCAATATTGATTCAAATCTAGCTAAAATTTTATTACAATCATATTCAGAATCATCTCCAAGAAAAATAAAAAAATATTTCAATAAACTCCTCGTACCCACAAATTTGATACGAGAGTTCATAACAATAACAATACAATACAACATAGGAGGAGGAATAAAATACTTCAAAACTTTAGTATAAGCGAGGACAACAATATGACTAATGTATTCGTTCGAAATCATGTCATGAAAAGTTTGCAATATAGTAATTATAGAAATAAAAAGACTACTAGAAGTAAAATCCTAAGATTTAGAAAACCTCATTGTTATGATTTTAAAAGGTTCCAAAAATCGTAATAAATATTCGACAAAATACTATGATTGGGGAGTCATTTGAAAAAATTTCATGGTTTTTGCTAGACAAAAACCGTTTATTATATCATTGTATTGAGTAATATTTAGTAAATCGAAAGTAGAGTTCCATCGATGTTTAACATCTCTAGGAAATTTTCTAAAATATAGTTTACACCATTTTTTAAATTCTTGAAGCTTAATACCACTCAAAATAATAAAATGTACACAATTTCTAGGCTAAATTTGAAAGAAAAAAACCACCTTGAACTACGGCCTTTATGCAGAAAACCCTCCTGACCTTTTTTTATGCAGAAAACCCCCTAAACTATTGTTGCAAAAAACCCACCCCGCCAACGTGAGACTTCTGCTAAAGTTGAGGGAGATTTTTGACAATAATGCGAAAGATATATGTTGTTTTTTGAAACAACTTGCAAAGATGAATAAGATTATTTGATACAAGTAGAAAAGTTAGATGTGGTATTTTGAAATACTTCAGGTTTTTTTTTTTTTTTGCAACAACCATACTTCAGGGGGGTATTCGGCATAAAAAAATGTCAGGAGGGTTTTCTGCATAAAGACCATAGTTCAAGGGGGTTTTTTTTTTTTTTTCAAATTTAGCCCAATTTCTAATTGCATTTACATATGGATCGGTTACTTTCAAAGCATCTTGTACACATAAATTTAAAATATGACATCACATCTAACATGAAAAATATCATTACATGGAGGAGCTAATTATGTTTTTAATGTATTAATCGAAGTATTGTTGTTAGATGCATTATCTAAACTAATACTAAAAATTTTATCACGAATTTGAAATAAATCACAAACTTATAAAATACGTGTTGCGATAACCATATAACTACGAGGATACAGCAAAGCGTCATGTGATATGAGTTTATTTTGAAATCACTATCGATCAAATGACAAGTTATGCCCAACATCGAAATATCGTTACAATCTTTTCAATAATCGAAAGTTAACGATACTCTACAAGCTAAAGAATACAAGAGTGCAATTAAACCGTGTCTCATTTCGTTATAAACTTTAAAGCAATCAGCCTTGAGTGTGTTTCTGGGAATTCTTCTAAAATATGGATTTAATGCATTTTAGTTAAATGTCTTTACGTTCCTACTCTCGGAATAGGAAAAATGTAAGTTATCCTTAATAACTAGTTTGGTTATTTCTCGATGAACAATTTCGGGATCATAGGGGTGGCTATCTATTTGTCCAGTCCGAGGGTTGATTTTTTGTTGTGATTGTTGGTCTTATACTAGTGCGGGGTGAATCGGTAAAATGTGTCATTTAACTGTACATGTTTCCTCACCCTTCTTCATTTATAACTCTTACTACAAGTTTCACAAATCTTATATCTTATACTAGGATTCACCTCGTTAGGGATAAAATCATAAAATTTGTGCCAATCACTAGTTTCACATCTAGTTTTTCTACTAGAAGTATGTTGTGTGGATTCGGTTTTATGTGTTTGTGTGTCACTAGCATGGATTTCTTGTTGGCTAAATTTGAAAAAAAAAAACCCCTGAACTATGGCCTTTATGCAGAAAACCACCTTAACCTTTTTTTATGCAGAAAACCCCTCTGAAGTATGGTTGTTGCAAAAGTCCCCTAAAAGTATTTCAAAAAACCACACCTAACTTTTCTACTTGTATCAGATAACCCCATTCATCTTTGCAAGTTGTTTCAAAAAACATCATATATCTTTCGCATTATTGTCAAAAACCTCCCTCAACTTTAGCAGAAGTCTCATATTGGTGGGGTGGGTTTTTTGCAACAATAGTTCATGGGGGTTTTCTGCATAAAAAAAAGGTCAGGGGGGGGGGGGGTTTCTGCATAAAGGCATAGTTCAAGGTTTTTTTTTTATTTTTTTTATTCGCTCCTTCAAATTTAGCCTTTCATGTTCTATATTTGTGGAGGAATATCGTGAGAACCTATGTCTATGATGCATAGCGGGGGATCGAGCCCCATCAAACTGAAGAAAGTCATTTAGTTGGGGGGGGGGGGGGTGTCATATGGGATGTATATCTTTCAACCAAGCGTGCATTATCCTTAGGAGCATGTGTGCATAGTGTGTGCATTAGTTTAGTCCATGGCATACATCGACACTTGTTTGACACCACCTTTTTCTTTGCATCAAATATTATTTGTGGTTGTTGAGGTTGGAATCGTTATATTATGGCGTAGAGGGGATAGCCGAATATAGCATTTTCGTTAGTTGTAATCAACTGACGTGCCCATAGTTATCGGTGCAGGATCGCTGACTTGGGATTGCGGGAAAGCTCTAGCGGAGGAAAAACGTCCAAGTGAAAGTTACTGTCCAAATTTTATTATACAGTCTTGCTGTAACAATTAATTGTAATTGTTGTAATCATTGGACTTTGTGATAACAATTTGATGTAATAAAACTTTTAAATTTCCTGTGATTTTTGTTGTGTTGTGACTCATTTGAAGAAAGATCCTGGAGAGTGTCACGAGTTCCTATGTTAAGAAATTTGGGCCGCTACATCCAGCATCCCGGAGGACCTTACTCACGTAGTAGATGGGCATCTGCATCCTATCTTCTTCTCTGACCAAGACAGCGTTGAGGGTCTGCTCCGAAGCAGCGAGGTATAGGTAAAGGACCTCCCCGTGCCTTGGCTTGCTCAAGAGTGGGGGGGTTGGCTAAGTACGCCTTAAGCTAGTCGAAGGACTCTTGTTGTTGTTCCCGCATTCAAAGCCTTTAGCCCCCCTGAGGGCCTTGAAGAATTTGGAGAGGAAACGCCCAATTGCCGCAAGGCACCCGGTGAGCCTCTGCACATCTTTAATGCTGGAGGGGAGAGCCATGTTGAGTATGGCCTGGATCTTCTCGGGGTTGGCCTCTATGCCCCTCTGGCCGATCATGAACCCTAAGAACATGCCATATAAGACTCTGAACGCACACTTGCTCGGATTCAACCTCATGTTGTGCCCCTCAACACCCCGAAGGCTTCCAGAGGTTGAGGACATGCTCCTGCCCTCGGATGCTCTTGACCAACATGTCGTCCACATAGACTTCCATGTCCTTGCCATTCTGGTCTTGGAAGACCCTATTTACTTGGTGCTGGTATGTAACTCCTGCATTCTTCAACCCGAATGGCATGACCTGGTAGCAGTAAAGGCCTTGGTCAGTCACGAACGAGGTCTTTGGGATATCAGGAGGGAACATCCGAATCTGATTATACTCTGAGAAGGCAACCATGAAGCTGAGGAGCTCGTGGCCGGAGGTCGCATCGATCAGAGCATCGATGCTCGGAAGGGGGAATGGATCCTTTGGGCATGCCTTGTTGAGGTCGGTGATGCATATCCTCCAGCTCCCGTTGGCTTTTTAACCATCACCACATTGGATAGCCATTCGGGGTAGTTCACCTCCTGGATGAATCGGGCGTTGAAAAGCTTCTCGACCTTTTCCTTGAGCGCTTGTTGGCGCTCGGGAGCGAACTTACGTTGCTTCTGCTCGATGGGCTTGACTCCCGGGGCAACGCTGAGGTGGTACATCAAGAGATCCTCTGAAATCCCCGGCATATCTACCGCGGTCCACGCGAAGAGATCGTGGTTCTTCCTTATGCATTGGGAGATGTCTTTCTTGATGGATGGGGAGAGAGCCTTGCTGATCTGGAATGTCTTTGTGGCATCTTCTTCTGAGAAGGCCACTTCTTCTAGCTCGTCTACTGGCTCGGAGATGATCTGGCCACCTTCTCATGGGAGTTCGAGGGCTTCAAGGGATAGGACCGGGCCTCCCATCGATGTCATGTAACACTTGCGAGCCGCCTCCAAGCTCCCTCTGACTTCTCCCACTCCTGCGGGGGTGGGGAACTTCACCTTCATGTGTTAGGCCGAAGGGATGGCCTGGAGTGCGGCCAGACCTGGTCGACCCAGGATAACATTATAGGCGGCTTTCACATCTACCATCATGAAGTCCATCGGCTCCGTGCGGGTGACCAGGGTTTTACCAGTGGTCACTTCGAGGGTTATAACTCCCTCCATCGTCACCGGCACCCCCCCAATGAATCCATGAAGAGTGTAGCCAGCGGGCTTCAGCCTATCTCTCGACAGTTGGAGGCCCTTGAACGTTTCAAAGAAAATGATATTAACTGAGCTGCCATTGTCCACCAAGATTCAGCGTACGTCGAAGTTGGCCATTCAGAGGTTAATAACAAGGGCGTCGCAATGGGTCGTGTAGACGCCCTCCAAGTCTCTATCGGAGAACGTAACAGGGACCCCAAGACCCTTCGGAGGGGGATGGCTCTACACGTCGTTCACTTCCCAAACGAAGGCTTTTCGGGAGGAGTTGGAATCTCCCCCCATTGGGCCTCCGTGTATAAGGTGTTGGATGGCCTCTGCTTCGACATCCGGGGTCTCCGCATGTTGTTCGGTTCGCCTGTTAGCCCCCTGGGGGGTGGAGGTTAATCGGCCCTGTCCCTCCTTACGAACCTAGCGAGCTGCCATCTCTAAATGAGAGCCTCGATCTTGTCCTTCAGGGCCCAACAGTCGTCTGTGTAACACCCCGAATTCCAAAAATACACTGAATTCGAGATTCCACAGGATCTTTACACTTTTTTCGTACAATTTTACAAGGAATTAAAAACTTTTCACTTTACATCAGAGTTACATGAAAACATTTACACTTTACAGTGGAAGCAAATTTACAACATTTAAATAAATGTACATCAACATTTGAATAATCTCTAAGCATCTGTGCTTCTTTAATCTTTATCATGTCATTTCCCCTGCATACAAAACTGTGGGTACGTCAGTTTATTCAACCGACGAACATTATACACGGCCATCCTCTCTATGCCGGAAATAGTATAACTGATTTTCCATATTTAACAAACACAAACTTGTCACATATCAAACTACGGGAAATACCCTATTGATGTCGTGTTGTGAATGTGAACTTAGTCCTTAATGCAATTATTTATATTATATGACACTAATGTACACTTGTTCGGATTGTATGCATCCCATACTACATAGGTCCGAGGGCAAGCCTCTTAATCGTTCTTCATCTTGTAGGGTTCAATCCCTCGTCATGACTTACTCTACTACTGTAACTACGGTAAGTATCTTAGATGATTTATGAGTACAAGCTCATGTACAGAAAACCTGGAGGGGAATTTCACGCCATGTCTTAACGCATCAAGCATGCATTCTGTGGCAATTCAGCCTCCTTCATGGCACACGATCCTCTTGCAGTCACCAAACATCCCACAAGCGTCGCCAAGATCCCGATAATTCCAGAGTAGTGCCCACGCCATGTCCTGACGCATCAAGCATGCATTCTGTGGATCACTCTCACATCGTAGACTCGAGACCCTCATACTTGTGTTTTTCTCTCACTTTCATCACCTCTTCATTATGCACTAATTCTTAATTTAATGAAATCATGAACAAAATCAATCTCTTAGAGTTAGCCATCTCACTACTACCGGTCTTATTTCTTTCATTTCACAATGACCCAAACTGGTCTTTTCAATGTCAATAATCATGACTCATCACTTTCACTTGCCGGTGTGAGTTTTGGCTACACCCTAATTTTCAATTTCAATTCACAAATTCACATGTTTGAGTTGTCATACTCAATAACATTTCTCTTTTCCAATCACATGATTTCTAAATTATTCATGAGTCAATAACCAAACATGGAGTTCAATTATTCATCATGTATTTCATCCAATATTTATTTCCACATTAAAATCATATCACCAATTATATGGTCAAAATGAATATTCACAACTCATTCTCTTCACACTATTCTTCAATAAGAATAATTCACGCAAACTTCACAATATATATTTTCTTTCTTTGTTATTTTCCTTTTGTAGCACTTATTTCAATTCTTTTGCAAAACACATCTTTCACAAAAATATACAAGTGTATAACCATAGTTCAAACAACACTTTTATTCCCAAAATATACTTCATTTCATTCTAATAACTCCGAATTTATTTTTCATAAGTCACACATAATTTTAGTATAATAATAGTATTTTTTTCATAATTTTTAGACATCAAAAACCCATCAAAAAATTATTTTTTCCACAAAGTAAAATTCTGGCCGAAACCAGGATTCGAACCAGCAACCAAAGAGAACCCAACCGCACACACTAGCCACTTGGCCACTTGTGCTCATCGGTATAAAGAAGGATTGGAGAGTTATATACTCTCGGACTGAACTTGATTTAATTTTTAAACGCATACAAAATAAAATGGTGTCATCCAGTATCGAACAAGCAATCCGTAGGACCCAAGCCGCACACACTGTTGCATTAGAAAGCCTCCTGACCACTTGAGCTATAGGCTCAAGTTGTCTTGAATACAACTCATATTTTAATTAAATCAGTTCTCTGTTCAATAGAACATTTCGATGTTTCAAAAGCTCTCATTTGAGTTTTGTTTTTTTCTAAATTTTCTGTAAATCTCCAGAATAATTATTCAAATAATATTTGATACTCCAGTAATTTAAAAATATTTTTTCCAGTAATTAAACACATATTTTTCATACAATTAGTTTAAATTGTACGCTACTACTACCACATCTTATTTCTATATTTCTTATACAATTTAGAATTAATATTTTCTATATCAATTCCCTGTTTATATTCCCCTTTCAAACCCAAAAAAATATATTTTAAGTCATCCATTATAAATATTATCACAAAAGTCCATCTAAGCACATAAGGCAACAATTTCATCTACTAGCATTTGCATTTAGTTTTGATGCTAATACAAATTTTAATTCAAGCATTCCATAACTATAAATACTTCACACACAACTTAAGTTTGATGATGGAATAACATACAATCTATTTAGCAACATTTCAATCAACTAATAAGCCATTTTTTCCACTTAAATGCACTCTTATTAATCTTTTTCATGCATTATCATTTCAATTCAATCTTAGCATGCTATCTAATTAGAAACATGGAAAATAATCCACCTTATTTGGAGAGAATAAAATTGCAACACCTCCTAAACACAAGAGTCCTTGTCAAAAGAGCGTTCCTCCTCCTCCTCCTTGATGTGCACCACCGAGCCTCAAAAGATGCCAACCCGAGTGCTCCTTGATGATGATGCCGGCCTTCCCTTGGTGCAAACACACTCACACACAACTCTCAATCTTTTTATCTCACTTACTATACTACTAACAATTTGTATTTTCAACTATAGGTTTTGGAGAAATCAAGAGTACAAAAATAACTAGGCTGGGGGGGGGGGGGGGGGTATTTATACTAAAATTTGGAGCAAATGAAGGGTTAGGATCAATCTAGGAGTTAAAAATAAAAGGCTAGTATTCAAGGGAAAGTTGTAGTAACCAACCATGATCAAACAACTACCACCCATAACTCCACTCGTTTTTTTCATTTTCCCTCCAATCCAAAACCGGCCTCCTAGTGTGTTTTTTGCACGTGTACGTGCAATGCACATGCATTCATTAGTTCTCCATTTAAAAAAAGTTGTACATTATATTCTCTATAAAAATAATCTTATAAAAATATCCTACATTACAAGTTGTAATTAAAAGAGAAATAACTCATTGGCTTTAATTAATGGGCCAAATAATAGTTTTACAAAAATAAATTAGATTTTGGCTCAAAAGAAAGGCTTATGTTTATTTGAAGAAAATGGGCCTTTATAAAAATAATTAGAGAACACACACACACACACACACACAAACACACACACACACACACACACACACACACACACACATATATATATATATACACACACACATCATCCATAATGAAAAGAATAATAAGATTTCACACTACAAAAATTGCACGTGCACACTACGTGCAAAAAATTAAAAATTTTCATAAATGAAAATCAGGGTATTACAACACTCCCTCCTTAGAATAGTTCCGTCCCCGGAGCTACAGTCAAGAGCGAGAAACAAAACACTTACAACAAGCACAAGAAAATACAAAATACAAATCAAGCAAAAAGCTCAGGATATTCCTTCAACATCCTCTCCTCAGACTCCCAAGTAGCCTCTTCGACCAAATGGTTCCTCCAAACTACCTTGACCATCGGTATCGTCTTATTCCTCAAGACTTTCTCTCGACGATCAACAATCTCGACAGGAGACTCGATGTAGTTGAGATCCAAGTGCAAACCTTCTGGCACTTCAGGCAAATGATGACTCGGATCTGGAATATAACCTCTCAGCATAGACACATGAAAGACATTGTGCACCTGAGATAACTCTTTCGGTAATTTAAGCCAGGTAAGCAGTTTTCCCGATCCTTTTCAATATCTTGTACGGGCCTATAAACCTCGGGGCTAACTTCCCGCCTTTGCCAAATCGAATCACACCTTTACTGGGCGATACTTTCAGAAAGACGAAGTCACCTTCCTCAAACTCAAGGTCCCTTCTTCGGTTGTCTGCATAGCTTTTTGCCTACTCTGAGCTTCTACCAATCTTTTCCTGATCAGATCAATCTTTTCAGAGGTTTGCTGCACAAGCTCAGGCCCAAACAATTGACGCTCCCGAACTTCAAACCAAAAAACAGGTGTCCTGCACTTCCTGCCATACAGAGTTTCGTACGGTGCCATCCCGATGCTAGTCTGAAAACTGTTGTTGTAGGCAAACTCTACCAAGGGTAAATACCTTTCCCAACTGCCTCCAAAGTCTAGTATACAACACCGAAGCATATCCTCAAGAATACGTTTGACTCTCTCGGTCTGCCCATCGGTTTGCGGATGAAAAGCAGTGCTGAAATCCATCTTGGTACCCAAAGCTGTCTGAAGACTCCTCCAGAAATGCGAAGTAAACTGCGCATCTCGATCAGACACAATAGTTGACGGAACACCATGAAGCCTGACGATCTCGCCAACATAAAACTCAGCTAACTTATCCATCGAAGCAGTGAGTTTCATTGCCAAAAAGTGAGCAGACTTGGTTAGTCGATCGACTATAACTCAAATCACATTATTGCCTTTAGGACTCTTGGGCAATCCCGTAATGAAATCCATACTGATGTTATCCCACTTCCATTCCGGAATAGGTAACGGCTATAATAGACCTCCGGGTCTCTGATTCTCGGCTTTGACTTGCTGATAAACCTCACACTTCGCCACAAATTCAGCCACATCCCGCTTCAAACCTGACCACCAGAAATACTGTTTGATGTCTTTGTACATCTTAGTACTTCCAGGATGTACCCAAAAAAGAGTAGCATGCGCCTCCTGAAGAATACTCTCTTTCAGGTCCGTCTGATTTGGAACACATAGTCTATCTCCGAACCACCGCACTCCATCCCTGATTGGAAATTCGGGCAACCTGCCAGCACCAACCTGCTCCTTCATCTCCAAGATATCAGCATCAACCTCTTGACTTGCAATGATCCTTCCATTCAAAGTAGGTTGAAGCCTCAACTGAGCTAAAGATGCTCCCAATCCTTGCAAGACAACTTCAATACCTGCTCGGTCCAATTCCTCCATCAGATGCTTCTGAGTTACAATCAAACAGGATAAACTGCTCTTGCGACTAAGTGCATCAGCAACAACATTAGCTTTCCCAGGATGATATTTGATCTCAGGTCGCATGACCTCAAGTACTTCCAACCATCTTCGCTGCCTCAAATTCAGATCCTTCTGCTGATATATGTACTTCAAACTCTTGTGGTCCGTGTATATGTTCAATTTCTCACCGTACACGTAGTGTCTCCATTGCTTCAGGACAAAGATAATCGCAGCCAACTCCAGATCATGAGTCGGGTAATTCTTCTCATGCGGTCTTAGTTGCCTAGACCCATAAGCGATTACTCTTCCTTCTTTCATTAAGACACAACCAAGCCCACGATGTGAAGCATCGTTGTAAACATCATACTCAACACCTGCTCTAGGCAAAGCCAAAATAGGTGCAGTAGTCAATTTCTCTTTCAACTCCTGAAAGCTCGCCTCACATTGCTCAGTCCACTTGAAGTTCACATTCTTCTTGGTCAAACTAGTAAGCGGCACAACTAACTGAGCATAATCTTGAATGAATCTCCTGTAGTATCCAGTTAATCCAAGAAAACTTCTGACTTCCTTCACTGCAGTAGGCCTAGCCCAATCTCTCACTACCTTTATCTTCTGAGGATCAGTTGCTACTCCCTCCTTAGAAAGGATGTGACCTCGGAACGCCACTTCAGATTTCCAGAAATCGTACTTGGATAGCTTGGCATACAACTCCTACTCTTCCAGCTTCTTCAAAACTGCTGCCAGATGCTCGGTGTGCTCCTCTTCTGACTTGGAGTTCACGATGATATCATCGATAAACACTTCGACGAAAGAATCAATGAACGCCCTCAGAACTCTGTTCATCAAATCCATGAAAATTGCGGGTGCATTCGTCACTCCAAATGGCATAACTAAGAATTCGTAATGCCCATGTCGAGTTCTAAATGCAGTTTTGTGCACATCTTCAGCTTTCACTCGAACTTGGTGATATTCTGATCGAAGATCTATTTTGGAGAAAACAGCTGCTCCTTGTAGACGATCGAATAAGTCATCAATTTGGGGAATAGGATACTTATTCTGAACAGTGACCTTATTCAGCTCTCGGTAATCGATAAACATTCTCATCGATCCATCCTTCTTCTTTACCAAAAGCACTGGTGCTCCCCAAGGTGACGCACTAGGTTGAATAAAGCCTTTCTCCAACAGTTCCTCAATCTGCCGTTTCACCTCATCCTGTTCCACTGGAGCCATCCTATACGGTGCCTTAGAAATGGGTGCACTTCCCGGTTGAAGGGTGATGCTGAACTCTACATCACGTTGCGGGGGTAACCTAGAAAAATTATCCAAGAACACAGTCGGATAGTCCCGAACCACAGGAATCCTTTGCACTTCCACAGGAATCTCTTCCTTGCGGATAGCTACCACCAGCTTAGAACACTTCTTCTTCCCTTGGAAATTGACTTCAGGTCCACCTGGAGCCTTCACTGTTACTGTCTTGGTCTTGCACTCGATGCTTGCACTGTACACCGACATCCAATCAATGCAAATGATAACATCGGCTCCCAAGATAGTCAGCTTGATTAGATCAATTCCGAAGATTCTGTCCCCAATCACAATCTCGCAATCCGCATAGTACTGATCAGTGGTTAAAGTTTCCCCTGATGGAGTAGCTACTGCTAAGATCTTGCCTGGAAAAATCTTCGGTTCAACTCCCAATACTTTAGCAAATTTAGGAGACACAAAAGTATGAGAGGATCCAGTATCGAACAAAACAACAGCTTTCATTCCATTCAAATAAAGTTCTCCTGTTACATAATACACACTCATTTCAAAACAGTTCACTAAATAAACGGAAAAAAGAAACAACATGAACCTCTAAACATCCGCCCTCGTACCAGTGATGACATGATCCACCTCATCGGCATCAGCTTCGGTCAAGGCAAATACTCGCCCTTGTTGGTACGGTCGCTTCCCAGTCTGCTGCATTGGTACATTGCGATTACCACTCCGTGGCTTGGGGCATTGAGATTGGTAATGTCCCGTCTCACCACAGTTGAAGCAATTTACCGTAGGAGGTCTCACCACATTGTTCCCGGGTCCTCCAACCACATTAATAGCATTCGCCCCTGTCGGTTTGAACCTTTGTGCAGATGGTTGTCCCTTGAAATTCCCAGAATTTGCGGGCCTCTTTCCAGGCTGTCAGTTGTTCCTCTGATTCTGAACAACATGAAACTACTCCATGTCTGCTTCCGTGGCTGCCGCGCGCTTGACCAACTTGTCGAATCTTCTGATACCAAGAGGTATCATCCGGGACCTCAAGCTCAGCCTCAATCCATGCTCGAACTTACGAGCCTTCTTCGCCTCATCCATCACTAATTCAAGAGCATACCTAGAGAGCTGAGTAAATTTGGTCTCGTACTCTCTAACTGACATGCCACCTTGTTGCAGTGATAGAAACTCCATAGGCTTCTTGTCCTGGACGTCTGAAGGAAAGTAATGACTGCGAAATTCCTCCAAAAATTCCTCCCAGCCAAGCACAATACCTCCCATTGTCCGCTTCATCGACTGCCACCACACAGCCGCATCCTTCTCAAGTTGCAGAGTCGCCAACTTCACCTTGCTGCCTTCAGGGGTCTCCAAGACTTCGAATATAGTCTCTACCTGCCTGATCCAGTTGTCAGCCGCGTCAGGGTTTGACTTCCCTTCAAACACCGGTGGTTTCATTCGCTTGAACGATTCCACGAGTTTGATTGCTTCGGGCACCAGATTCACAGGTACCCTTCCTTGGTTCTGATTCATAGCCACGGCGTTGAGTGTCTGATAGACCCTCGCGAATTCCGTTTCCAAGTTCAGACCTTCACCATTTCTTGCTCTTCGTCCAGCCATGTTCTGATGCAAAAGATCCATTAAATTCATAGTGTGAAACATGAACTTTCAAGTCAATATTTCCATTTCATTGAATTTCAAACTTTATACATTCGAATTGAAAACATTTCTTGACATCAGAATGAAAACAGTAGAAGCTACAACAGTCTAACTCCTACGGTTCCTCTTCGCTTCATGAAGTTCTCCCCGTAGTTCATCAACTTCTTCCTTCAGCACATCGGTCATATTCTTCCTCTTCTCGAGTTCCCATACATGATGACTAAGAACTGCAAAATCATCCATGCGCTTTGCCAACTGAGCCTCCAATATTCCGGCTCTCTCCTGCAGTGTTTCTACCTGCCTCTGAAGAGATATCACAATACTACTTGGATCTGGTTCTTCTTCTTCGTCAGAAGAGTCATCAGATGAGTCCGGAGGTGCGGTGATCTCTTGGGACTCAGGCCATTCCTCTCCGTCAGAGTCAGCTTGCACTGGGTAGTACTCTTCCACGGAATCTGCTTGTCCAGGATAATAATCTTCCTCGATGATATGCCAATTGTCGTCTCCAGCAGGGTCGAAGTGATCAGCCATCTTAAAAATAGAGAGGAAGAAGCATAAGTCATAGAGCAACACAAATGTAAGTAACTAACATTTAAATCTCTAGACTCAAACACACACTCTAATGTCCACTTCTAGGGTGTCGTTCCTTATAAATTTGTACTAGTGTGAAGTGTGGCTCTGATACCACTCTGTAACGCCCCGAATTCCAAAAATACACTGAATTCGAGATTCCATAGGATCTTTACACTTCTTTCGTACAATTTTACAAGGAATTTAAAACTTTTCACTTTACATCAAAGTTACATGAAAACTTTTACATTTTACAGCGGAAGCAAATTTACAACATTTAAATAAATGTACATCCATATTTGAATAAACTCTAAGCATCTGTGCTTCTTTAATCTTTATCATGTCATTTACCCTGCATACAAAACTGTGGGTACGTCAGTTTATTCAACCGACGAACATTATACACGGCCATCCTCTCTATGCCGGAAATAGTATAATTGATTTTTCATTTTTAACAAACACAAACTTGTCACATATCAAACTATGGGGAATACCCTATTGATGTCGTGATATGATTGTGCACTTAGTCCTTAATGCAATTATTTATATTATATGACACTAATGCACACTTGAATTCTATGCATCCCATACTACATAAGTCCGAGGGCAAGCCTCTTAATCGTTCTTCATCTTGTAGGGTTCAATCCCTTGTCATGACTTACTCTACTACTGTAACTACAGTAAGTATCCTAGATGATCTATGAGTACAAGCTCATGTACAGAAAACCTGGAGGGGAATTCCATGCCATGTCTTGACGCATCAAGCATGCATTCTGTGGCAATTCAGCCTCCTTCATGGCACACGATCCTCTTGCAGTTACCAAATATCCCACAAGCGTCGCCAAGATTCCGATAATTCCGGAGTAGTGCCCACGCCATGTCCTGACGCATCAAGCATGCATTCTGTGGATCACTCTCACATCGTAAACTCGAGGCCCTCATACATGTGTTTTTCTCTCACTTTCATCACCTCTTCACTATGCACTAATTCTTAATTTAATGAAATCATGAACAAAATCAATCTCTTAGAGTTAGCCCTCTCACTACTACCGGTCTTATTTCTTTCATTTCACAATGACCCAAACTGGTCTTTTCAATGTCAATAATCATAACTCATCACTTTCACTTGCCAGTGTGAGTTTTGGCGACACCATAATTTTCAATTTCAATTCACAAATTCACATGTCTGAGTTGTCATACTCAATAACATTTCTTTTTTCCAATCACATGATTTCTAAATTATTCATGAGTCAATAACCATACATGGAGTTCAATTATTCATCATGTATTTCATCCAATATTTATGTCCACATTAAAATCATATCACCAATTATATGGTCAAAATGATTATTCACAACTCATTCTTGTCACACTATTCTTCAATAAGAATAATTCACGCAAACTTCACAATATATATTTTCTTTCTTTGTTATTTTCCTTTTGTAGCACTTATTTCAATTCTTTTGCAAAACACATCTTTCACAAAAATATACAAGTGTAGTTACATAGTTCCAACCACACTTTTATTCCCAAAATATACTTCATTTCATTCTAATAACGCAATTTATTTTTCATAAGTCACACATATTTTTAGTATAATAACAGTATTTTTTTCATAATTTTTAGACATCAAAAACCCATCAAAAAATCATTTTTTCCATAATGTAAAATTCTGGCTGAGACCAGGATTCGAACTAGCAACCAAAGAGAACCCAACTGCACACACTAGCCACTTGGCCACTTGTGCTCATCGGTATAAAGAAGGATTGGAGAGTTATATACTCTCAGACTGAACTTGATTTAATTTTTAAACGCACACAAAATAAAATGGTGTCATCCAGTATCGAACCAGCGATCCATGGGACACAACCCGCACACACTGTAGCATTAGAAAGCCTCCCGACCATTTGAGCTATAGGCTCAAGTTGTCTTGAATACAACTCAAATTTTAATTAAATTAGTTCTCTGTTCAATAAAACATTTCGATGTTTCAAATGCTCTCATTTGAGTTTTGTTTTTTTCTAAATTTCCTGTAAATCTCCAGAATAATTATTCAAACAATATTTGATACTCCAGTAATTTAAAAATAATTTTTCCAGTAATTAAACACATATTTTTCATACAATTAGTTTAAATTGTACGCTACTACTACCACATCTCATTTCGATATTTCTTATACAATTTAGCATTAATATTTTCTGTATCAATTCCCTGTTTATATTCCCCTTTCAAACCCAAAAAAATATATTTTAAGTCATCCATTATAAACATTATCACAAAAGTCCATCTAAGCACATAAGGCAACAATTTCATCTACTAGCATTTGCATTTAGTTTTGATGCTAATAATGAATTTTAACTCAAGCATTCCATAACTATAAATACTTCACACACAACTTAAGTTTGATGATGGAATAACATACAATCTATTTAGCAACATTTCAATCAACTAATAAGCCATTTTTTCCATTTAAATGCACTCTTATTAATCTTTTTCATGAATTATCAGTTCAATTCAATCTTAGCATGCTATCTAATTAGAAATATGGAAAATAACCCACCTTATTTGGAGAGAATAAAATTGCAACACCTCCTAAACACAAGAGTCCTTGTCAAAAGAGCGTTCCTCCTCCTCCTCCTTAATGTGCACCACCGAGCCTCAAAAGATGCCAACCCGAGAGCTCCTTGATGATGATGCCGGCCTTCCCTTGGTGCAAACACACTCACACACAACTCTCAATATTTTTTTCTCACTTACTATGCTACTAACAATTTGTATTTTCAACTATAGGTTTTGGAGAAATGAAAAGTACAAAAATAACTAGGCTAGGGGGAAGGGGGGGTATTTATACTAAAATTTGGAGCAAATGAAGGGTTAGGATCAATCTAGGAGTTAAAAATAAAAGGCTAGGATTCAAGGGGAAGTTGTAGTAACCAACCATGATCAAACAACTACCACCCATAACTCCACTCATTTGTTTCATTTTCCCTCCAATCCAAAACCAGCCTCCTAGTGTGTTTTTTGCACGTGTACGTGCAATGCACGTGCATTCATTAGTTCTCCATTTAAAAAAAGTAGTACATTATATTTTTTATATAAATAATCTTATAAAAATATCCTACATTACAAGTTGTAATTAAAAGAGAAATAACTCATGGGCTTTAATTAATGGGCCAAATAATCGTTTTACAAAAATAAATTAGATTTGGGCTAAAAAGAAAGGCTTATGTTTATTTGAAGAAATTGAGCCTTTATAAAAATAATTAGAGAACATATATATATATATATACACACACACACATCATCCATAATGAAAACAATAATAAGATTTCACACTACAAAAATTGCACGTGCACACTACGTGCAATAAATTAAAAATTTTCAGAAATGAAAATCTGGGTATTACATTCTGTGTCCGTGGTCCCTGTGGATGCGGCACCACTTATCCCAGTTTCTCTTTTTTCCGGGGGTGTTCATCTTTGGAGATGGCGGTAGAATACCCTCATTTCCAATTTCCATCAAGATGGCAGAGACACTCGCATTGAGCGGAGTGAACTTTTCGAAGCGGGGGAGAGGACGACATTGACCTTCATTGACTTTTTAGAGCATCTTAGCACCTTCTTACTCAGCAGTCTTCTGTTTGTTCCTGGAAGATGACCCCTCAAGAGTAGGGTTGTTAAGAGCTTCTTCAGCCTGGATATACTTCTCGCTCCTGAGGAGCTCTGAGAAGTCTCGAGGAGGCTTCTTGGCCAGGGATACCCTGAGATCAGGGTTAATAACATTGGATTGAAAAGCAGCCGAAGCTACTTACTGATCCAGGGAGGCGATGGACCTAGCCTCCGCGGTTAACTGCTTGACGCAATCCCTCAACCACTTGCCCTTCTTTTGGCTGAGGAAGAGCAATGAGGTGCTCATCTTCTCGGGGCGGTGGCTACTCACGAAGTGTGTGAGGAAGAGACCTTCAAACTGGTCAAAGGAGAAGATGGAGGCCGAAGCAAGTCTGGAATACCACTCCCGAGCGGGCCCCTTGAGTGTGGCCGGGAAGGTCTTGCAGAAAGGGCGTCGGAGGCATGATGGATCATCATGAGAGTTTTGAAACTCTCAATGTGATCAGCGGGGTCTAACTCCCCGGTGTAAGACTCAAAGTGTGGAGGCTTGAAGTTCTCTGGGATGGGGGCCTCCATGATAGTGCGGGAGAACGGGGGGCTGCTCGGGCGGAGGTTCCTCACCCATTGTTCTTCATCTCTGTCGAGCTGGAAGGCACCTCTCCATCTTGTGGAGACGGCGGTAAACCGAGTCCTCCCTTCAGTCATGCCTCGCTGAGTCCCGAGACTCGTCTTCATGTTGAAGAGGGCTGGGGCTGCTGTGGCGATAGCTTGGAGTAGGTCATGGATAGGGGGTGCGACGGCGATGGCTCGGAGCTGGCCGAGGACTGGGATAGCGATGGCGATGGATCAGAGTTGGCTGAGGACTGGGAGAGCAATGGCGATGGCTCGGAGCCGGCCGAGGACTGGGAGAACGGCAGCGATGGTTAGGTGTGGGCTGAGGACTGGGAGCTCGTTGGTCGTGGTTGGGGGCGACGTTGAGAGCCCGTAGGACCACCTCCTAGAATTGTTGGAACTCTGCCCTCGTAACGAGGGCCTCCTGCTCCCGATGAGCTCGAGGGGCAGGACGGCCAGCCGAGGAGTGGCTTCTTCTCTAGCGATGCTGGGGCGACTCTCTCCGCCTCTTAGGAGAGTTAGACCCTCTGCAATCTGTCCTGCAGGGTGACCAGTCCCTCTGATGCTCTCGGCGAGGGTTCCCTTCACGAGTCCGCCTCTCGTCCAAGCAGATTTGAAGATCTGTAACGTTCTGCTGGTAGTTAAGAACATCTCACAGATCTTTCGGCGTTGGAGGGCTATGGGAGGCCATGGAGTCGGTGGAAGGGTTGTGTACGAAGATATGGACTTGATGCAGGGGCTGCTTCTGGCAACTTCGTCGAGAGGGTTCGCCAACTGCCACTTGAGGCCCTAGAGGCTGCTGAATGGCTTGAGGAATTGGTTGTTCGAGCTGCTGGACTGGTTGGACGGGCGGAGGGAGATCCTTTGGAGGCAGAGGAAGAATGGAGGTTGTTCTGCGGTTGGAGGCCACGGACTTCCCTTTCTTCGGTGGCATAGCTAGGAGTGGCTTTTGTTGATAGGCGTAGGTCGGATTGCTATTCGAGTTCCCACAGACGGCACCAATCTGTTGCCGCTGATTCCGGTGTGGGGCCAATCAGATGAATTTGTGGGTTCATGTGGAATCGAAGAGGTCAAACCTGGCCACTTCCACTATTGACAGGCTGACTCCTTGGTGCTGTTGCTGACCTGCACAATGTTCAAAACAACGGGGTTGATCCCAGCGACGAACCCTCCAACTCTCTTGTCAATACTCAGAAAAGAATATCAAAAAGACTTTAGGTAGGCAAAGAGTGAGTACCTTATAACGGTAGGAGGTATGGTGTTTTTATAGTCACCGTGAGGATCTACTCTGAGAGAGGAACGAATCTTTACTCCTCGGTGTGGCTGGATAGAGGTGGTTAGAACCACCTCCTAAGGATAAGGTCGGATTAAGATTTTTCCATATCCTCCTGAACTGTTTCTTAATGGGTTGGGACCCGTACCCAGTTGAACAGATCCGTTCGTGGGTTGTTGGGCCCTAGAGAAGAGAACCAGTGCCCATTTCGGACCCATTGTAGGTGAAATTACCATTTTGCCCCTGTGAACTTTAAGATTTGTGTCCAATTTGAACGGTTCCGATTTAACCCCATTTTTAGCCATATCATCTGTCTCAGAGTTGCCTCTCCAAACTTGTTGGGTGCAAAAAGCAAGTTCAAACATTCAACTCCATCCAAGAATTATCTCTACAAACTTGCTCGGTACAAGAAGCAAGATCAAATATCCAACACCATCTCAGATTTGTCTCTCCAATCATGCTGGGATCAAACAACAAGCTTGATGTTCAACTCCATCTTGGAGTTGTCCCTACAAACTTGCTGGGAGCAAACAACATGTTCAACGTCAACTTCGTCTCAGAATTTTCACTACTCACTTGCCGGGCGCAAACGACAAGCTCAAAATCAACTCTGTGCTAGGGTTTCCTCTTCAAACTTATGGGGATCAAACAGCAAGCTCTACGTCCAACTCCATCTCAGAGTTGTCCCTACAAACTTGTTAGGAGCAAACAACAAGTTTAACGTCAACTGCATCTCAGAGTTGTTTCTACTCACATGTCGTGCGCAAACGACAAGCTCAATGCCAACTCCATCCTAGGGTTGCCTCTACAAACTTATTGAGAACAAACAACAAGTTCAAATGCCCAATTTTGTCTCAGAGTTGTCTCTATAAACTTGTTGGGATCAAACCACATGCTCTATGTCGAACTCCATCTCAGAGTTGTCTCTACAAATTTATTGGGAGCAAACAACAAGATTAATGTCAAACTTTGACTCAAAGTTGTCTATATGAACTTGTTGGGATCAGACTGCAAGCTTTGCGATCAACTCCATCTCAGAGTTGTCTCTCCAAACTTGCTGGGATCGAATCACAAGCTCTACGTCCAACTCTATCTTAGAGTTGTCCCTACAAACTTATTTGTAGCAAACAACAAGTTCAATGTCAAACTTCATTTCAGAATTGTCTCTATGAACTTGCTGGGATCAAATTGCAAGTTCTACGTCCAATTCTATCTCAGAATTGCCTCAACAAGCTAGTTGGGCGCAAACAACAAGATCTACAACCAATTTCATGTTAGAGTTGTCTCTACAAACTTGCTGGGTGCAAAAAACAAGTTCAAATGTTCAACTTCGTCTCAGAGTTGTCCCTACAAATTTTCTGGGCATAAACTGTAAGTTCGGCATTCAACTCCGTCTCAGAGTTGTCTCTACAAAACTTACTGGATGCAAACAGCAAGTTCAAACGTTCAACTCTGTCCCATAATTGCTTTAACAAACTTGTTGGGATCAAATAGCAAGTCCACAGTCCGAAGACCTTCCGAAGTTTGTCCCTGCCACAGCTCTTCTAGGTCAGCTACATACACAAGATCCAATGGTGAAAGCACTCAGCTTCTAGACCAAGGAAATGCTCGATCGACCATACAAGTGAATAATACAACTCTTGGTTGACGAAAGAGTGGTTGAACGAAATGAGCGACGAGACATTTGATAAAAAATCAAGCGAACAACACAATGGTTGGTCGAAAAAAGAGCAATTCGATAAGGTAGACCACACAGCAAAAACTTGGCAGGCAAAAAATAAAGGAATCTCCAAACCAAGTTTGATCTTACCCGAGAAAATCACCAACTCGTTAGAATCAACCAAGATCCAAGGTTGGCTACAACTAAGGAAGGGTTGGACCCATAACCGAGCCTAACAGGGCTTCGAAGTCACAAAAAAATCCTAATTTGGCAAAAACTGGAACCCTTCAAAGCATCGGTGTAGGAGAAAACTCGAACCTGAATAACACTCCTTACTTGGCCAAAACTAACCCGACGAAGCTTTGAAGATTTGCCAAACTCTAACAATCAACTCTGTCATTATCAGCATCAACAAAAGTAGAACAACATATCGAAGATCCCATACATCAAAAGGAAGATGAACTTTCAAAATTTGTTGCTTCATGCGAGATGGAACCTGATATTGTCCAAACATGTAACGCCCCGAATCCCAAATTACTGAATTCGAGATGTTCTACAGGATCTTTTCGCTTCCCTCACATACAATTTTACAAGGAATTTTAAAACTTTTCTTTTACATCAGAGTTTACAACACATTACATTTGAATTTACACAGCGGAAGCAAAATATACAATATTTACACAAATGAACAACAACATGATAAACTCTTTATGCATCCATTCCTCCTTACATGTAATTTATCCTGCATACAAAACTGTGGGTACGTCAGTTTATTCAACCGACGATAATTATACATGGCCATCCTCTCTATGCCAGAAACAGTATAATGAATCTCATTTCTTACAAATCACAAACTTGTTCAACATAAGCATGCAAATAAGAGGGAACTTTTAATGATGTCGTGTCGTGATTGTGCACTTAAATCCTTAATGCAATTTATTAACATGACACTAATGCGCACTTGTTCGAATTCTATGCATCCCATACTACATAGGTTCGAGGGCAAGCCTCTTAATCGTTCTTCAGTTTATAGGGTTCAATCCCTCGACATGACTTACTCTACTTCTGTAATTCCAATGAGTATCTTAGATGATTCTATGAGTACAAGCATGTATCCTGGCCCCTGGAGTAGAATTTCGCGCCATGTCTTGACTCGTCAAGCATGCATTCTGCGACAATTCAGCCTCCTCCCTGAACACACTCCTCTTGCAGTCACCAAAACATCCCACAAGCGTGACTAGAGTCCGATCATTACTGAGTTGTGCCCGCGCCATGTCTTGACGCATCAAGCATGCATTCTGCGGCTCACACACCCGCACCGTACCCTAGCTCTCATACTCATGTTTTTCTCTCACCTTCATCACCTCCACACTATGTATTAAAATTACATTAGAATCATGAATAAAAATCAAGCTCTAGAGTTAGCCTCTCCATCAACCGGACTTATCATTTCATTTCACTTGACCAACCTGGTCTAATTCTCAATATCATTTCAGTCACTGCTGGGGAGACTTAGCTACTCTTTGTTCAATTTCAAATTCACAATATCCAATGGAGCATCATCAGCTCATAATTCATTTTAGAGTCTCACAGACTTTCTTACCATGATTTAGCCTTTCATGATTATTCATAAAATTCTCAATTCTCATTTATGATTCCTTTCACATAATTCATACAGCCATAATCAGAATCCATCGATAAAAGCATAAAGTTCATCATTACCAACAGTAAATAACATGAATCAAATTATCAAAAGTCCACTCTGTACAGTCGACTTGGAAGAATACCAGTCGACTTATACAGTCACGTATAGCATCATTCATAACAGCTCGGGATAGTCAACTGTTGTACACAACCAGTCGCATGTCCCGCAACCGTTCATATTCACAATATTATCCACATAACAGTCGACTGTTCAGTAATCAGTCGTCTGTCCTGGAGATTTCAACAGCATAATTTCTAAGTCCAGATCAGTCGACTTGCTACACGCATTCGGTCGACTGGGCAGATCCATTTTCAATTAGGGAATTTATTTACAGTTCTTACGTGTACTTGCATCATGATATTAATTAACCATATACATCAATTCATATTCCGTAACATTCACAGCATAATCTTTCCAGTTATTAACATGCTCTTTAGGGAAAGCTACTCTAAACATGTATTCGCATTGCTCAAACTTTCTTACAGTAATGAAGGTACAAATCTCAAGTCATCAATATGGGTCTACGTAAATAGAATGTCTTTATTCAGGGGACTTTCAACAGTCATATTCAGAATGAAGCACCAGTCGACTTAACACCAAGTCAGTCGACTGCGCTGACAACTTCAGATATTTATCACTATTGGTTCTTTTCATTTATTTACCTTCCCTCCATCATATGTGTCATAGGGAGAAATATACATTTAATAATCACGCCATCATGTCTATTGCCCACATTTTATCAGCACATTTCAAAGGCAGTGACTCGTACCAGTCGGCTGGCTCATGTGGCAGTCGACTGTACCGTCAGTCTTGTCTCAAATTTAATAACATGTTCAAGCAATTTCTACCGCATCAATTCCTTTCCTATAACATGGTATCAATCATAACAATTGTAGTATTATTCCTACATTAGAAGTCCTGAGAAACACCCACCTTTTATGAAGAAAAATAACGAAATCCCGCAAAGTCCTTCAATATAGCGCAGCACTTCTTGTTCCTTTGTTCCACACCGGCTCCTCAGCAATGCTGCTTGCCTCCACAGAAACACCCACACAACTCACAGATACTCTCTATAATCTCTGGAAATTTTAGTGTAAAAGAGATAGGGAAAGTAGGGGGTATTTATACATAAGCTAGAGTGAGATGGAGGGTGGAGATGCACTCGGAAGTTGGGAGATCAAAGGCTGAGATCAATCCGGAAGTTGAGAAACTACCCACACCCCAAAAGCAACTACCCATGATCTAAGCCCACACACCCACAATCCGGTCAAGAAATGTGCTCATTGCACGTGTACATAAAGTGCACGTGTACACACAAAACCCCACTATCCTACTCACAATCCGGCCAAAGAAAAGGTGTTCAATGCTCGTGCATGCGGAATGCACGTGCATGCACACCCACTAATAAAGTTGTACTAAAATATAATGTATAAGAAGTGTTACACAAAAATAGGCTTAAATTCATTTGGGCACAATAAAAAGAAAATGAGTAAAGCGACATTGGGTTTCAAGGAAAAATACTCATAGGAGAAAATATCAGTCAACATGCTATACCAGCACACCATATGAATAAACAAATAATCTTTAAATAAAAGATCGGGGTATTACATCACTCCCTCCTTAGAATAGTTCCGTCCCCGGAACTACAGCCAAGAGCGAGAACAGAAAACATAACAACAAGAGATACAAAGATATAAAGATACAAAATACAAAATACAATCAACAAGACAATCAAGCAAAAAGCTCAGGATAGTCCTTCAACATCTTCTCCTCAGATTCCCAAGTAGCCTCTTCAACCAAGTGGTTTCTCCAGACTACCTTGACCATCGGTATCGTCTTATTCCTCAAGACTTTCTCCCTACGGTCAACGATCTCAACAGGAGTCTCGATGTAATTCAGGTCTAACTGCAAACCTTCCGGTACTTCTGGCAAATGATGACTCGGATCTGGAATATAACCTCGCAACATAGACACATGAAAGACATTGTGCACCTGAGACAACTCTTCCGGTAATTCAAGCCGGTAAGCAGTTTTCCCGATCCTTTTCAATATCTTATATGGGCCTATAAATCTCGGGGCTAACTTCCCGCCTTTGCCAAAACGAACCACACCTTTACTGGGCGATACCTGCAGAAAGACAAAGTCACCAACCTCGAACTCAAGGTCCCTTCTCCAGTTGTCTGCATAGCTTTTCTGCCTGCTCTGAGCTTCCACCAACCTTTTCCTGATCAGATCAATCTTCTCAGAAGTCAGCTGCACAAGCTCAGGACCAAACAACTGACGCTCCCCAACCTCATACCAACACACAGGAGTTCTGCACTTCCTGCCATACAAAGCCTCATACGGCGCCATCCCGATGCTAGCCTGAAAACTGTTGTTGTAGGCAAACTCTACCAAAGGTAAATGCCTTTCCCAACTGCCTCCGAAGTCTAGTATACAACACCGAAGCATATCCTCAAGAATACGGTTGACTCTCTCGGTCTGCCCATCGGTCTGTGGATGAAAAGTAGTGCTGAAATCTGTCTTGGTACCCAAAGCTGCCTGAAGACTCCTCCAGAAATGCGAAGTAAACCGCGCATCTCGATCAGACACAATAGTCGAAGGAACGCCATGAAGTCGGACAATCTCACCAACATACAACTCAGCCAACTTGTCCATCGAAGCCGTGAGTTTCATCGCCAAAAAGTGAGCGGACTTGGTAAGTCAATCGACTATAACCCAAATAGCATCATTGCCTTTAGAACTCTTAGGCAATCCCGTGATGAAATCCATACTGATGTTATCCCACTTCCATTCCGGAATAGGTAACGGCTGTAATAGACCTCCGGGTCTCTGATTTTCGGCTTTGACTTGCTGACAAACCTCACACCTCGCGACAAATTCGGCCACATCCCGCTTCAAACCTGACCACCAGAAATGCTGTTTTATGTCCTTGTACATCTTAGTACTCCCAGGATGTACTGACAAAAGAGTAGCATGCGCCTCCTGAAGAATACTCTCTTTCAGGTCCGCCTGATCTGGAACACATAGCCTATCTCCGAACCACAGCACTCCATCCCTGGTCTGAAATCCGGGCAACCTGCCAGCACTAACCTGCTCCTTCATCTCCAAGATATCAGCATCAACTTCCTGACTTGCAATGATCCTTGCATTCAAAGTAGGCTGAAGCTTCAACTGAGATAAAGATGCTCCCAATCCTTGCAAGACAACTTCAATACCTGCTCGATCCAACTCCTCAATCAGATGCCTCTGAGTCGTAATCAAGCTGGCCAAACTGCTCTTGCAACTAAGTGCATCAGCAACAACATTAGCCTTTCCAGGATGATACTTGATCTCAGGTCGCATATCCTCGAGCACTTCCAACCATCTCCGCTGCCTCAGATTGAGATCCCTCTGCTGGTAGATATACTTCAAGCTCTTATGATCCGTGTACATGTTCAACTTCTCACCATACACGTAGTGCCTCCATTGCTTCAAAGCAAAGATAATCGCAGCCAGCTCTAGATCATGAGTTGGATAATTCTTCTCATGCGGTCGTAGTTGCCTAGACCCATAAGCGATTACTTTACCCTCTTGCATTAAGACACAACCAAGCCCCCGATGTGAAGCATCGCTATAGACATCATACTCAACTCCTGCTCTAGGCAAAGCCAAAATAGGTGCAGTAGTCAGTCTATCCTTCAACTCCTGAAAACTCGCCTCACATTGCTCGGTCCACTTGAAGCTCACATTCTTCTTGGTCAACTCGGTAAGCGGCACAGCTATCTGAGCATAACCTTGAATGAATCTCCTGTAGTATCCAGTCATCCCAAGGAAACTTCTGACTTCCTTCACTGTAGTCGGCCTAGCCCAATCTCTCACTGCCTCTATCTTCTGAGGGTCAGTTGCCACTCCCTCGTTAGAAAGGATGTGACCTAGGAATGCCACTTCAGATTTCCAAAAATCACACTTGGATAACTTGGCATACAACCGCTGCTCTTCCAACTTCTGCAGAACTGCTGCCAGATGCTCGGTGTGCTCCGCCTCAGACTTAGAGTACACAAGAATATCGTCGATAAACACCACGACGAAAGAATCAATAAACGGCCTCAGAACTCTGTTCATCAAGTCCATGAAGATTGCGGGTGCATTCGTCACTTCGAATGGCATAACTAAGAATTCGTAATGCCCATGCCGAGTTCTAAACGCAGTCTTATGCACATCTTCAGCTTTCACTCGCACTTGGTGATATCCTGATCGAAGATCTATTTTGGAGAATACAGCTGCTCCTTGTAGACGATCGAACAAGTCATCAATTCGAGGAATCGGATACTTATTCTGAACAGTGACCTTATTCAGCTCCCGGTAATCGATACACATCCTCATCGATCCATCCTTCTTCTTTACCAAAAGCACTGGTGCTCCCCAAGGTGACGCACTAGGTTGAATAAAGCCTTTTCCCAACAGTTCCTCAATCTGCCGTTTCACTTTATCCTGTTCCACTGGAGCCATCCTATAAGGTGCCTTAGAGATTGGTGCACTTCCTGGTTGAACAGTGATACTGAACTCTACATCACGGTGCGGCAGTAGCCCAGGAAAATCTTCCAAGAACACACTCGGATAGTCCCGAACCACAGGAATCCCTTGCAATTCCACAGGAGTCTCTTCCTTGCGGATAGTTGCCACCAGCTTAGAACACTTCAACTTCCCTTGGAACACGACTTCAGGTCCACCTGGAGCCTTCACTGTTACTGTCTTGGTCTTACACTCGATGCTTGCACTGTACACCGACATCCAATCAATGCCAATGATAACATCGACTCCCAAGATAGTCAGCTCGATCAGATCAATGCCAAAGATTCGATCCCCAATCACTATCTCGCAATCAGCATATTACCGATCAGTGGTCAAAGTTTCCCCTGATGGCGTAGCTACTGCTAAGATCTTGCCTGGAAAAATCTTCGGTTCAACTCCCAACACTTTAGCAAACTTTGGAGACACAAAAGTATGAGAGGATCCAGTATCAAACAACACCACAGCTTCCTTTCCATTAATATAGAGTTCTCCTGTTACATAACATACATCATTACATAACAGTTTCACACTATGAACGGGAAGAAGAAATGAAAAAGAAACCACACTAAACATCAGCCCTCGTACCAGAGATGACCTGATCCGCCTCCTCAGCATCAGCCTCTGTCAAAGCAAATACTCGCCCTGACTGGTACGGCCTCTTCCCAGCCTGCTGTATTGGCACATTGTGATTGCCAGCCCGTGGTTTGAGACACCGAGATTGGTAATGTCCCACTTCACCACAGTTAAAGCAAGTGACTGCAGAAGGTCTCCCTACATCGTTCCCAGGTCTTCCAGCTACACTGACGGCGTTCGCCCCTGTCGGTTTGAACTTCTGTGCAGATGGTTGCCCTTTGAAACTCCCTGGTGGCGCGGGCCTCTTCCCGGACTGCCAGTTGCTCTTCTGGTGCTGAGCAACATGGAACTGCTCCATATCCGCCTCCGTTGCTGCCGCCCTCTTGACCAGCTTATCGAATCTCCTGATACCAAGAGGTATCATACGAGACCTCAAGCTCGGCCTCAGACCATGCTCGAACTTGCGAGCCTTCTTCGCCTCATCCATCACCAGTTCTGGAGCGTATCTGGAGAGCTGAGTAAACTTAGTCTCATACTCCCTTACTGACATGCTGCCTTGCTGAAGTGACAGAAACTCCATGGCCTTTTTCTCCTAGACGTCGGAGGGGAAATAATGGCTGCGGAATTCTTCCAGAAATTCCTCCCAGCCAAGCAACAAGCCGCCCATAGTCCTCTTCATCGACTGCCACCAAACAGCCGCATCCTTCTCCAACTGCAAAGTCGCCAACTTGACCTTGCTGCCCTATGGTGTTTCCAACACCTCGAAGATTGTCTCCACTTGCCGAATCCAGTTATCGGCTGCATCCGGGTCTGACTTTCCCTCGAACACTGGTGGTTTCATTCTCTTGAACGATTCCACTAGCTTAATTGCCTCGGGTACTGGATTCACCGGCCCCCTTCCTTGGTTTGCAGCCACTGCATTCAGCGTCTGGTAAACCCTTGCAAACTCGGCCTCCAGGTCCAAACCTTCACCATTCCTGGCTCCCCTTCTCGCCATATTCTGATGCAAAAGATCCATTAAATTCGAAGTATAAAACAAGAAGTTAAACCAACTTTCATTTCATTGAATTTCAAAGTTTATACATTTGAATTAAAACATTTCTTAACATCAGAATAGAAGAAGATAGAAACTAGGACAATCTAATCTCTACGGGTCCTCTTCGCTGCTCGAAGTTCATCCCGCAGTTCATCCACCTCATCCTTCAGCACATCAGTTAGGTTCTTTTTCTTCTCAAGTTCCCAAATCCGATGGCTAAGAACAGAATAGTCAGCATTCCGCTTCTCCATCTGAGCCTCCAAAACTCCAACTCTATACTTCAAGGTATCCACTTGCCTCTGCAGAGAAGCCACAGCACTACCCAGAGCTGGTCCCTTTTCTTCATCGGAAGAAGAAGAATCGTCAGGTGAGTTCGGCGGTGGGGTGATCTCTCGGGATTCAGGGTACTCCTCATCATCAGAATCAGCTTGCCCAGGGTGATACTCGTCCTCAGAATCAGCCTGTCCATGATGGTACTCTTCCTCAATAATATGCCAGTCGTCGCCTCCAGCAGGGTCGAAGTGATCAGCCATCTTAGAATAGAGAGGAAGAAGCATAAATCATAGAGCAACACAAATATAAGTCACTTACATTTAAATCTTTAAATCCAAACACACACTCTAATGTCCACATCTAGGGTGTCATTCCTTATAAATTTGTATAAGTGTGAAAGCATAGAAAGCGTGGCTCTGATACCACTCTGTAACGCCCCGAATCCCAAATTACTGAATTCGAGATGTTCTACAGGATCTTTTCGCTTCCCTCACATACAATTTTACAAGGAATTTTAAAACTTTTCTTTTACATCAGAGTTTACAACACATTACATTTGAATTTACACAGCGGAAGCAAAATATACAATATTTACACAAATGAACAACAACATGATAAACTCTTTATGCATCCATTCCTCCTTACATGTAATTTATCCTGCATACAAAACTGTGGGTACGTCAGTTTATTCAACCGACGATAATTATACATGGCCATCCTCTCTATGCCAGAAACAGTATAATGAATCTCATTTCTTACAAATCACAAACTTGTTCAACATAAGCATGCAAATAAGAGGGAACTTTTAATGATGTCGTGTCGTGATTGTGCACTTAAATCCTTAATGCAATTTATTAACATGACACTAATGCGCACTTGTTCGAATTCTATGCATCCCATACTACATAGGTTCGAGGGCAAGCCTCTTAATCGTTCTTCAGTTTATAGGGTTCAATCCCTCGACATGACTTACTCTACTTCTGTAATTCCAATGAGTATCTTAGATGATTCTATGAGTACAAGCATGTATCCTGGCCCCTGGAGTAGAATTTCGCGCCATGTCTTGACTCGTCAAGCATGCATTCTGCGACAATTCAGCCTCCTCCCTGAACACACTCCTCTTGCAGTCACCAAAACATCCCACAAGCGTGACTAGAGTCCGATCATTACTGAGTTGTGCCCGCGCCATGTCTTGACGCATCAAGCATGCATTCTGCGGCTCACACACCCGCACCGTACCCTAGCTCTCATACTCATGTTTTTCTCTCACCTTCATCACCTCCACACTATGTATTAAAATTACATTAGAATCATGAATAAAAATCAAGCTCTAGAGTTAGCCTCTCCATCAACCGGACTTATCATTTCATTTCACTTGACCAACCTGGTCTAATTCTCAATATCATTTCATTCACTGCCAGGGAGACTTAGCTACTCTTTGTTCAATTTCAAATTCACAATATCCAATGGAGCATCATCAGCTCATAATTCATTTTAGAGTCTCACAGACTTTCTTACCATGATTTAGCCTTTCATGATTATTCATAAAATTCTCAATTCTCATTTATGATTCCTTTCACATAATTCATACAGCCATAATCAGAATCCATCGATAAAAGCATAAAGTTCATCATTACCAACAGTAAATAACATGAATCAAATTATCAAAAGTCCACTCTGTACAGTCGACTTGGAAGAATACCAGTCGACTTATACAGTCACGTATAGCATCATTCATAACAGCTCGGGATAGTCGACTGTTGTACACAACCAGTCGCATGTCCCGCAACCGTTCATATTCACAATATTATCCACATAACAGTCGACTGTTCAGTAATCAGTCGTCTGTCCTGGAGATTTCAACAGCATAATTTCTAAGTCCAGATCAGTCGACTTGCTACACGCATTCGGTCGACTGGGCAGATCCATTTTCAATTAGGGAATTTATTTACAGTTCTTACGTGTACTTGCATCATGATATTAATTAACCATATACATCAATTCATATTCCGTAACATTCACAGCATAATCTTTCCAGTTATTAACATGCTCTTTAGGGAAAGCTACTCTAAACATGTATTCGCATTGCTCAAACTTTCTTACAGTAATGAAGGTACAAATCTCAAGTCATCAATATGGGTCTACGTAAATAGAATGTCTTTATTCAGGGGACTTTCAACAGTCATATTCAGAATGAAGCACCAGTCGACTTAACACCAAGTCAGTCGACTGCGCTGACAACTTCAGATATTTATCACTATTGGTTCTTTTCATTTATTTACCTTCCCTCCATCATATGTGTCATAGGGAGAAATATACATTTAATAATCACGCCATCATGTCTATTGCCCACATTTTATCAGCACATTTCAAAGGCAGTGACTCGTACCAGTCGGCTGGCTCATGTGGCAGTCGACTGTACCGTCAGTCTTGTCTCAAATTTAATAACATGTTCAAGCAATTTCTACCGCATCAATTCCTTTCCTATAACATGGTATCAATCATAACAATTGTAGTATTATTCCTACATTAGAAGTCCTGAGAAACACCCACCTTTTATGAAGAAAAATAACGAAATCCCGCAAAGTCCTTCAATATAGCGCAGCACTTCTTGTTCCTTTGTTCCACACCGGCTCCTCAGCAATGCTGCTTGCCTCCACAGAAACACCCACACAACTCACAGATACTCTCTATAATCTCTGGAAATTTTAGTGTAAAAGAGATAGGGAAAGTAGGGGGTATTTATACATAAGCTAGAGTGAGATGGAGGGTGGAGATGCACTCGGAAGTTGGGAGATCAAAGGCTGAGATCAATCCGGAAGTTGAGAAACTACCCACACCCCAAAAGCAACTACCCATGATCTAAGCCCACACACCCACAATCCGGTCAAGAAATGTGCTCATTGCACGTGTACATAAAGTGCACGTGTACACACAAAACCCCACTATCCTACTCACAATCCGGCCAAAGAAAAGGTGTTCAATGCTCGTGCATGCGGAATGCACGTGCATGCACACCCACTAATAAAGTTGTACTAAAATATAATGTATAAGAAGTGTTACACAAAAATAGGCTTAAATTCATTTGGGCACAATAAAAAGAAAATGAGTAAAGCAACATTGGGTTTCAAGGAAAAATACTCATAGGAGAAAATATCAGTCAACATGCTATACCAGCACACCATATGAATAAACAAATAATCTTTAAATAAAAGATCGGGGTATTACAATACATGGGTTAATTTTTTGGAATATACTTGGATTCTCCAGTCTTCTTACACACAAAGTGAGGTGGAACAAACTCAAGATCAACATAGGAACAAAATCAAGATATTTTGAAGACAGTTCAGTCACTCCAAAGTCTCTGACAAAAGCCAAGATCAAACATTTGGACATAACTCAACAGCAACTCCATCTTAGCAAAGCTCCCTAGCAGAAACCCAACATCAAAACTTTGAACTCGGTTAAGACCCTACTCAAGCAACTCAACCCAAGGTAAATGGGAGCTCCCACAAGACAAAGCTCCCAACTCTAATTACTCCATCTCCTGGCAGTTTAAATATCCAAAACTTCCCATCCAAAACATACTCAACTCCAAACCCAACTCAAACTTCGCCAATCCGAAGCTCCGCACACCTTGACCTCCAATATAATCTGCATCCCAACCCGACTAAGGACTTCAATCACACAGAAATCCTAAGCTCCTCACAGACACAACCTGACCAAGGCTTCAATTCCAAATCGAGGCCCCAAAACTCAGTCGAAATAAACCCAAAAATTCAACTTCAAAGCCACTTTATCGGCGAGCTACCAATTCGAGAAAAACCTAAGCTTGACGAAGCTCCTGGTCACCCAAAACAAGATGGTGCTAACCGAAAGCTTGCTCACCCAAAAGCTCTACTTTCCAAAGTGGGTGTTCGCTAAGACCTCAGCTCGCCGAAGAAACTCTGCTCGCCGAACAAATGATCGCCCAAAAGCTTGGTCGCCCAAAGAAATAACTCGCCGAGACTTTGGTTTCTAGAGAGCCATGCTCGACCGGAGGTCCTTGCTTGATGAAAAATAGGTCACCAAGATCCACTATTCACCGAAAGATCGCTCACCGTGCTTGGTTGCCCATATGCTAGCTTACCCAAAGCAGAGCTCGATGAGACATTGGTCGCTCATAGCAATGCTCTCCAAAACCCATTGGTCACCGAAAAGCTTTCTCGCCCATGAGTTTGGTTGACTGAAGTTTGCTCGACGAAAAAGAAAGCCGGTCACCAAAAAACCATGGTCGATGAAAAATAGTGGTCGACGAAGCACTGGTTGGTCGCCTGAAGCTTCCTCACCGAAGACCTAGCTCGCATGAGGCTTTGTTCGACGAAGAGAAGGTCGTCGGATCTCATTGCTTGACTGAAGAAGAGTGGTCGACGAAACCTAGGCGGTCGCACAATCTCTTGCTCGCCCAAAACAAGAAAAACGAAACGAAGAGGATGAACAGTGCCTGCCCATACGGTCGGGCGAGCAAGGGGTTCTTGTAGTCGTCCACAACCATTGGATCTCTCGAATACTCGAGCCCGAGCTTGATAGACCGCGCAGATGTGGCCACGTCGCCATCCTCTCTTCCGCCCACTTCTCAACTGTTCGTTTTGCTCAGTGGGCGAGCCTATTGGTGATGGATGCTCCAGATGAAGCCATGTTGTTTTGCAATCACCGCAGCGCCATTAAAACCACCCGACCACATTAGAGGGAGAGCCAGGACTCGATCAACGCGCACGATCGCTCCAAATCTCGTGCCAGATCAGATAAAATAATAAAAAATCATCAAAAAGATTTAAAATTCAAAATTTAGTTAAAAAATTATAAAAAAATTATTAAATTCAGAAAATTAACTAAAATTTAAAAAATAATTAAAACTGGAATAAATATAAAAAATTCAAAAAAGCAATTATTAATTAGGGAAAAATTATTAAACATCCGGAAAATTATGAAAATTTCCAGAAAAGTTCAGTAAAGTATTTACCACCTCCAGAAGCTTTCAACAAGTTCCAGGTATTTCCAATCGTCCCTAAAAACTAAGATTGTACCCCAGAACTCTGAAACAAGGCGAACTACTTCCCCAAAGCTCAGAAAATCGTCTTCTGGGAGTGGGGGGGGGGGTTATCATAATGGTAAAAATTGCAGCAGATTATGGCCATATGATTCGAGTACAGATCTTAAAGCTTCTAAATGGAGATTAACAGTAACGGTTCTCTTTAACAGGTCTGGGTCTTCTTCAGGCTCATTACCAATACATGGGCCGCTTTCTAGCAAATTAAAAGCGACTAGGCCCACTAGGAGAGACACCCAATCCTTGAGGGATGTAAGTCAAATCTATTATCCCCAAACATGAGAATGACCAATTCTATCTTTAAAAAAGGGAGAATCAGACAAGACATAACAAATTCATATCAATCTCCTAAATGTTTCGCAGGCCTATAAATACCCTCCTCCCTCCCTCAGTACGAAGGTAATCAGTAAATTTGCAATTTTTCTCTCAAACTCTCTTTCACTCTCTTGTTCTAACTTGAGCGTCAGAAGCTCTGTCGCCGGGACCATTCCCATTGTTTTAGGATTCTTGCGGGTCCATCGGCCCCATTAGCAATCATCGGTTCAACTGGTATCGGGTCCTATCGGGTTGGGGCCTCCACTACCCAGTGTTGATTCTTGGTTTTGATGACTGCAACATAATACAAAGTTGTTCTACCACATATCTCTTGCAGAGTGTATAAAAGTCAATACCATGGTGAAATAAAGAAAGGCAACACAATCTGATGAAGCATTCAAAAGTATTTAATCAAGCTTTAAGACATCAAGACAAAGGCTCAAGCTCAAGAAAAAGACTCAAGTTCAAGACAAGATTCAAAGTGCTTCAAATGTTTAAACAAAGTGTCTTGTAATATTGTATTTTTTTCTTTGAGTCTTAGAAACTTGTAATAGCCTTGTCACACACACACTCACACGTACTTTAAATAATCTGAGTGTTTTACAAAATCAAAATTTCAAAACAAGCTTGAATAAGCTCATCTGTATGAGTACCAGTCGACTACTCCTTAGAACCAGTAGACTATCATAGTATGAAACTGCCTGAACTCATACAAGCTCTGGCCAGTCGACTCATTATGGCAACCCAGTCGACTGTTCAAGCCATTTTGACAGCTTTCTGAATTTAAAAATTGTTTTTCAAATTCAAACCTTTATATCCATTTTATTGCGGTTTATAGAACTATTTTACAACGTTCCTTGATTCTTACTCTATAAATAGAGTATAAGAATCATTTGGAAAAGGTTCCAAGCATTCTTTAACTTTCAAGTCTTTTGTTTTCAATAAGAACAAGTGTTTCAAAAGCATACAAACTCTCTAAGACTTGGTTCTCTAAATTTCAGTCTAATATAACATTGATTTCGTTTTAGACTGAATTCAAAAGTTGACCTAATAGCCACTATCCAAAAGCACTATCACATAGAAGACTATAGGTTGTTGTAAACTCAATTTTTGTTGTTGTTTTCACTCTCAGGTTGTGAGAGTGGTCCTCTCGGTTGGAGAGTAGGACTCTTGATTTTAGAGTCTGTTTCACTCTAGGGTGTATAATGGGTTTACTCTCTCTAGTAGTGAGAGAGGTCTACCAATTTTGACATTGTTGTTGTCAAAGGCCGTAGAGTATTCTTGTACTTTTTCAAGAATAGTGGAAAATCTCAAGTGGGTTGCTTGAGGACTGGATGTAGGTCGGGAGGACCGAACCAGGATACATCGTTGTGTTTGGCTGTGATTGACTCTCTGTGGTTGTATTCTCTCAACTTGCAATATCAATTTCTCTGAGTTTTATTTCAAAAACTTGTCGGGTAAGTTGACTGGTTTTCCGCTATAAGTCGACTGATCAGACTTATAACTCTTCAGTAAAGTACTCTTCTTATCTGACGCAACAGTCGACTGTATATCTATTTTCAGTCGACTTAACAGTATGAAAAGTTCAAGTTTTTAATTAATTTTTATACAACACTATTCACCCCCATCTAGTGTTATTTTCCTTGCCTACAGGATCCAACACTTGGTATCAGAGCTTTGTTGAATGCATTGGCATCTACTTCAAATGCAAGCCAATACCATGAAGGCCAATCCACACAAAGGCCACCCCTATTCGATAGAATAAACTATAACTATTGGAAGTGTAGAATGAAGATCTACCTTCAGTCCATCAACTATGAGATTTGGAACATTACTGAGACAGAATTCACCGCTCCTACAATTCCCTATGCACAATGGAACAATGACATGAAGAGCAACACAATGAACAATGCAAAGGCGATGAATGCTTTATTCTGTGCACTTACCAAAGAGGAGTTCAATTGTGTGTCAAATGCAATAACGACTCATCAAATTTGGCACACACACGAGGTAACTCATGAAGGTACTAATAAGGTTAAAGAGTCTAAGATATCTGTTCTTGTTCACAGGTTTGAGATGTTCCATATGAAGGAGAATGAGAGTGTGTCGGACATGATAACATGGTTCACGGACATTACAAACTCTTTTGTGGAAAGACGTACTCGCAAGCAGAAATGGTGAGGAAAGTTTTTCGTGCCCTAACCCCCGAATGGAAGAAGAAGACCACCGCCATAGAAGAAGCTAACGATTTAACACAACTCTCTCTTTAGAATCTTATGGGAAATCTTATGGCATATGAAGTACAACTTGAAGAACGCAAGAAGGATCTAGAACCTCAACAAGCAAAGAAGAAGACACTCGCTTTCAAGGCCATGTCGGATTCCGAAGATGAAGAAGAAGATGAAGAAGAAATAGCCAGGTGATATGGCGAAAAATAGGATTAAATCGGGACCGTTCACATCGGACACGAATCTTAAAGCTCAGGGGTAAAACGGTAATTTCACCTACTAACGGGTCTGAAATGGAAATTGGGCCTTTCTTCAAGACCCAATAACCCACGAACGGATCCACCTCAATTGGGTATGGGTCCCAACCCGAAATGAACCCAGTCCAGCAGGATAGAATTAGGGTTTCTGATTAATCCTAATCAACGGCCCTGTTTCATATCTATCCTTTCACTGGGAATTAGGGATTACATTTCTAATCTGATCACAGGGATTACATTCCTTATCTGATCACAGGGATTACATTCCTAATATGATCCCTGAGGCGACTATAAATACCCCCCATCCACCACTATTAAGAGGTAATCAATCTTTTGCCAATTTATGCTTTTTCATAATCTTCCTGATTACTGACTTGAGCATCGGAGGGTGCATCTCCGGGATCAACCCCGGTGTCTCGCACTTTTTTCAGGTGAACGGCGGAAGTCAGCGGTCAAACTCCGGCAGAACAGGTTCAGGTTTGCTATTCAAGTTTTCCAAGAATCCACAAATACTGTCTGATTACCCCCACACCAGATTTAGCGGTAACAGATTGGCGCCATCTGTGGGAAACACCACAAATAGCAGCCTTCCTCTTCCCGTAGGTCAGACCTTCCCCCGTCATGCCTCTAAGGAAACTCAGATCCAGGCAGTCCAACCGTGGGCCTACCCCTCCTCAACCACAACAGGAGGTCCCCTTCCAACCCGTTCAGCAGCAGGGGCAACTTCCTCCTCAGGCAGAGGACCCCCTGCAGCTGGACCAACTCCCTCCTCAGAATCTTCAACCCCTTTGGGATCCAACCGGACCTCAGAATGCCGGCGTGGGGGGCTCGCGTCCCAATCCTCAGATGCAACCTCTCCAACAGGACCGCATCCCAATTCACAACCCCTCTTCCGACTCTATGGCATCCCATAATCCACGAGCTTCCGACCTTCGAAATACCATCCTCAATCGGCAGAAGGAAGAGGATCTTCGCCGCTGTTTGGATGAAAGGCGGGCCCGAGAGGGAGCCTCCCGCCAACAACGTCCAAATGAGTGATTTCCTCATCGCCGTGACTACAGAAGGTCCCCTACTCGAAGAAGGTGAAGGGAGTCCCCTCAGCGTCATTGGTGGAGAACTCATTCTTCAGTAAGCCGAGCCACACATAGGGACCGCCAAATTGTAGAGGCACCAGTCACAAGGACAGATCTTCAAGACTTCCAAGCTACAGTCTTACGGGCCCTCAATATCACCCCAAAGAACGACCAGAGGCCACCTACTCATGAGCCAACTAGGAGCCACTGCCTTCACACTCCCGGTCATTGTCCATCTCCAAGCTACCATCGCTGCAGCCCCAGTCCATTCTCGTATGAAGACAAGTCCCGGGGCTCGGCAAGGTATGATCAAAGAGAAAACTCGGTCTATCGCCGTCTCTACGAGATGGAGAGGCGCCTCGGCCGAATCGACAGGGAAGAAGAGCAACGGGCGATAAACCTCCGCCCGAGCAGACCTCCATTCTCCCGGACCATCATGGAGGCTCCTATCCCAAGAGGTTTCAAACCCCTGCAGTTCGAAACTTACTCGGGGGAGTCGGACCCCGTGGACCACATCGAAAGCTTTAAGACCCTCATGCTAATCCACCAAGCTTCCGATGCCTTGCTTTGCAAGACCTTCCCCGCCACTATTAAGGGTTCGGCTCGGGAATGGTACTCCCGCCTCACCCCGTCTTCTATATTCTCCTTCGAACAGTTTGAAACCCTCTTCATCACCCATTTTGTGAGTAGTAGATGCACGGAGAAGACCAGCATCCCGTTACTCCAGCTCCGCCAGGAGAAGGGAGAGAAGTTGAGAGACTATGTGAGGAGGTTCACTGCAGTGGTTAGATCCATTGCCTCCCTCGACCAGTCAGTTGTGGCGGCCGCCTTCCAATCAAATGTCCTCAACTCTAACCTTCGCTCCTCCCTTGCCAAGAAGCCCCCACATAATTTCGCTGACTTCCTTCTTAGGAGCGAGAAGTACATTCGGGCCGAGGAAGCCGAGAATCTCCCGGGCCTTGAGGAGACATCTTCCGAGAACAAACGGAATAACACAAGCGAAGAGGGGTCTCGAAAATTCCAGAAGGACGACAATGGACAGCATCGCCCGACTCCTCGTTTTGAGAAGTTCACCCCCCTCATTGCTAATATATCAGAAGTTCTTATGGAGGTGGACAAGGTAGGGCTACTCCGTGCTCCCCCTAGAATGAATACACCCGGCAAGAAGAGGAACAAGGATAAGTGGTGCCGCTTTCACAGGGACCACGGCCACGACACAGATGATTGTCGAGCTCTCAAAGAGGAGATCGAAAAACTCATACAGCGGGGACACCTGACCAAGTTCGTCCAAAAAGATGGGGCCTAGCTTCCCCCTTGAGGAGCCAACAAACGAACGGAAAGGCCCAACGAGCTTCAAGACTCAGAACCTCCCAGCTCCTCCCAAGAGGTCTTCAGCTTATCGTAGAAGTAGGATTTTGATTTTCAATAAGGCCGATGCTTGTAACCCGACCAATAGCATGTAATAATGGCTCGCCCTATTGAAGCGGCCACTTAGTTTATCTCAATAAAACCTTACATTTTTTCATTGAAAATTATTGCTCTTGCTTCTCTATCTTTCCGAGTCGTGACTCGCTAAATGGTAAGTTCGGAGTCCAGCTTCTCTTACATGGCTGCCCCCACAACTTACTAAGCTCTAACAACAAGGTCGGAGTCCAACACTTGGCTCGATTCTGCTTCAAATTACTTGCTCTTAAGCGGGTAAGAAGTGGTTCGCCATTCGGAATTGCTCCCACAACCGTTGAATCCCTCTAACGACGAGTTCGGAGTCCAACACTTGGCTTGATTCTGCTTCAAATTACCCACTCATAAGCGGGTAAGAAGTGGTTCGCCATTCGGAATTGCTCCCACAACCGTTGAATTCCTCTAACGACGAGTTCGGAGTCCAACACTTGGCTCAATTCCGCTTCAAAAAACTTGCTCGTAAGCGAGTTAGAAGTAGTTCGCCATTCGGAATTGCTCCCACAACCGTTGATTCTCTCACTTAAACAGTGAGTTCGGGGCACAACTCTCTTCTAGAGTTCCTCCTCACGCTTGTCTCTCAAATGGCTCTCTCCTAGAGTCAAGCTCTTCGCTCCGCCCACCTCCAAGGCGGACCTCTTCTCAACGAGTTCGGAGCTCGCAACTCTCTCCTGGACTTGCTCCTCAAACTCGTCTCCCAAACAGCTCTCTTCCAGAGCCAAGCTCTTCGCTCCGCTCACCTCCAGGGCGGACCTCTTCTCAACGAGTTCGGAGCTCACAACTCACTCCTAGAGTTGCTCCTCAAACAAGTCTGCAAAATGGCTCTCTCCTAGAGTCAACCGCTTCGCTCCGCTCACCTCCAGGGTGGACCTCTTCTCAATGAGTTCGGAGCTCACAACTCACTCCAAAAGTTGCTCCTCAAACTCGTCTCCCAAATGGCTCTCTCCTAGAGTCAAGCGCTTCGCTCCGCTCATCTCCAAATCGGACCTCTTCTCAACGAGTTCAGAGCACAACTCTCTCTTAGAGTTCCTCCTCAAACTCGTCTCCCAAATGGCTCTCTCCTAGAGCCGAGCTCTTCGCTCTGCTCGTCTCCAAAGTGGAGCTCTTCTCAACGAGTTCGGAGCACAACTCTCTCCTAGAGTTCCTCCTCAAACTCGTCTCCCAAATGGCTCTCTCCTAGGGCCGAGCTCTTCGCTCCGCTCGCCTCCAAGGCGGACCTCCTCTCAACGAGTTCGGAGCTCACAACTCTCTCCTAGAGTTGCTCCGCAAACTTGTCTCCCAAATGACTCTCCACGTCCCTCGGAACCAAAACCCGAGCGACAAGCGATCTGAGCCTGATCACACAAGCAAGCCGCTCGGGATCCGAGCAAGTGCCAATTCGAGCTGCGAATTGGAGAAAAAGACTTTCTCCCAAAAATTCATGTAAGATCTCGATCGAACGGCTCAGATCGCTCCAGCGCCACTAAACGACAAGATAGTGTTTTCTCGAGAACCGTGCCTGCCTCGAGATCTGCAACAAGATCCAACGGTTCAGATCGAGCTCACACTGTAGCGCCCCGAATTTCTAATATAATATCTTAGAAAATACGTGGCACAATCCCAGGATCAACTTCAATGTAATAGTACACATAGCCCAAAAACACAAATAATTTTATTCCAAACTTTTATTACATCAACCTTTACAAACACAGCGGAATACAAAACACTGCGGAATACAAAACACTTTGAATTACAATATTCTTTTTACAACACTTCTTTTTACAAAGTTTTACACAAAGCTCTATTACATCAGTTTATCTCCAAAACTATCTCAAGCATCCAAATCTCCAAACTCTATGCAACAACCTGTAAATATGAGGCTAGAGATAACCCTAACCCCCAAAACTAAAGGGGTCAGCCATAAATGGTGTGAGTGACATAAAAAAAAACATACAACATAATTAAATCATAAAACATAAAGTCATCAACAGCATGTATTAACAACAAGGATAAACAAATGAGAAATAACAAAGATTTTAAGCATGAAAATATCATGGAATGAAAACAACAAGTGAAGCTAGACTAAGTGTCGAGTGTAGAAAATAGGAAAACCACATGCAAAAAACCAAGTCAAGAAAACACAATCTCTATATGCTGACTCTCTAATGCATACTTGTCGGAGTCTATACATCCCACTCTACATAGGTCCGGTGCAAGCCCTTAACGATCTCCACTTTATACGGATAACCCCTCGTTATGAAACTAATCCTACTACGGTGGTGGAAAACAAGATTCAGAATACTCCGCGAATAGGCGTCACCGCCCACGACGCACAAGCATCATGTAAGATAGCTCAAAAACAACAACCAGAGAATCATCTCCCTGCCGTGTACCCCACGAATAGGCCTTCAAGACCCTCAACATGCAGATACACCCGGTACATTCCGTGAATAGGCCTGCCGACCCTCAACACACAAATGCACCCTGCATGCTCCGTGAATAGGCCCGTAGACCCTCAACACGCGAACATATACAACCGGAGAATCATCTCCCTGCCGTGTACCCCACGAATAGGCCTTCAAGATCCTCAACGTGCAGATACACCCGGTACATTCCGTGAATAGACCTGCCGACCCTCAACACACAAATGCACCCTGCATGCTGTTGATTCTTGATTTTGATGATCACAACACACTGCACATGTATCAATGCTAAAACTTACAGGTGCTATACACAAAGGACCTACTACTATACAGCTAAACAAATGATCAAGTACAAAAGCTCCAGATAAGAGACAATGGCCAAAGCTTCACTCAAGACTCAAGACTCAAGACTCAAGACTCAAGCTCAAATGTGTCAATATTTTGTCATGTCTTGTAAACAATGTAATTTTTACTTTTGTTGAGTCTTAGCTTGATTGTAAAGCCTTGTCACACATATACACTCACTATTTTATAATGTGTGTTTTTCAAAAACATAAAAAAGAGTCAAAATAGTTTGAAGTAATTTAACTGTTTAGTACCAGTCGACTGAAACCTCTGACAGTCGACTAACAGTACAAAACTGTTCAAATTTATTCAAACTCTGACCAGTCGACTCATTATGGCAACCCAGTCGACTGTTCGAGTGCTTTTGACCGTTTTCTGTTTTAAAAATCGAATTTTCAAAATCAAAAGCTTTAAGATCCGTTGGTTGACAGTTGGAATAACTGTCTCCCAACGTCCAGGAGATCTAACTCTATAAATAGAGTTCAGATCTCACTGAAAAGATTTTACAACATACTTTCTAATATATCCGAGCATTCTTTGAGAAATTCTAACTGAAAAAGTGAGAAAAAGCTTTCAAGTTTAAATTCCTTCGTTCTCTACACTCAGTCCAGTATAACAACGATTTCGTTCTGGACTGGGTATAGAAGTAGACCTTGTTTTAGCCACGTGCAACAACACAATACACCAACAAGGCTATAGGTTGACTGTAAAGTTTTTCTTGTTTCTTTTTGCTCTCGGTTGGAGAGTTAGACTCTAGGGTGTAGAGTCGATTTGTTTCACTCTTGGTAGTAGAGTGGGTCTGCTTTCTCTAGTTGAGAGAAAGGTCTACGGGTTAGACAAGGTTGTTGTCTTAACGCCGTAGGGTATTCTTGTAAACTTGTTTTTCAAGAATAGTGGAAATCTCAAGTGGGTTGCTTGGGGACTGGATGTAGGTCGGAAGGACCAAACCAGGATATATCTTGTGTACTCTGTGATTGGTTGTCTTGATCTTGCATTTAATTTTTGTTTACTTAAGTTCTGTGAAACTTGTCTGGACAGTTGACTCCTTGCACTATCAGTCGACTGGTCAGTCTCGTATAAGTTGTACATTAACTGTGCCTTCAGTCACCTGTCTCATCCTTAAGTCGACTGCATAGAGTTGTTATATTCTCTTTTATTTGGTCATATCAGTCGACTGGTTCACAACTAAGTCGACTGCGCTGAAGAAAATTTTATTTATTCCGCAGTTTTTTAATTAACACTATTCACCCCCCCCCCCTCTAGTGTTTGTTGCTTCGCCTACAGGATCCAACACTTGGTGTCAGAGCAAGGTTTACAGGCTATGGCAACTACTTCAAATGCTAATCAATACAATGAAGGCCAATCTACACAACGGCCACCACTATTCGATGGAACGAACTACAATTATTGGAAGTACAGAATGAGAATCTACCTCCAATCAATCAACTACGAAATATGGCACATGACGGAGACGGAATTCACTGCCCCTACCATTCCATATGCACAATGGAATGATGATCAAAAGAACCAAACTATGAACAATGCCAAAGCAATGAATGCATTATTTTGTGCACTCACAAAGGAAGAGTTCAACCGTGTATCAAATGCTACAACCACACATCAAATCTGGCATACACTCGAGGTAACGCATGAAGGAACAAATAAAGTTAAAGAGTCTAAAATCTCTGTTCTTGTTCACAGGTTTGAGATGTTCCGAATGAAGGACAATGAAACTGTATCCGAGATGATCACCAGATTTACTGATATCACAAACTCTCTTGTGGCACTTGGAAAGACTTACACTCAAGCAGAGATGGTTAGAAAAGTCCTACGTGCACTCACTCCATAATGGGAAAAGAAGACCACGGCAATAGAAGAAGCAAATAATTTGTCACAACTTTCTCTTGAGAATCTTGTGGGAAATCTCATGGCATACGAGGTTCAACTTGAAGATCGAAAGAAGGATGCAGAATCACACCAAGCAAAGAAGAAATTATTGGCTTTTAAAGCCATGACAGATTCAGAAGATGAGGAAGAAGATGAAGAGGAGATAGCAATGTTCACTCGACGATTCAAAAAATTCTTAAAGAAGGGTAAGTTCAATTCTAAAAATAGAGATTCTAATGACCCTCCTACTTGTTTCAGGTGCAATAAAACAGGTCACATGAAGAAGGATTGTTCCCTAGAAAATGCAAAGAACAAGGGAAACCATCCAACTTCAAGAAGGACAAATAATCAAAGAATAAATTTGCCAAGAACAAGAAGGCCTATCAAGCAACATGGGATGATAGTGATTCCTCTTCCGAAGAAGAAATGGATGAAAACAATGAAGTGGCAAATATGTGCTTCATGGCTTCACAAGATCATGTAAGTAATGATTTCGAATCAGAAGATTTACTTGATGCCTTTAATGAAATATTTCAAGAATTGAAAAAGGAAAAGATTAGAGTTAAGAGTCTAGAGAAAGTCAATCAAACACTTTCTCAAGAAAATCTTAACCTTGATAAGGAAGTGAAATCTTTAAATTCTCGCATTGCAAGTTTAGATACTGATCTTAAATCTCTCAAAAAAAATTATGAAGAGATATCAAAGAACGTATCTAAATTTAACAAGGGCAAAGAGAATTTAAATGATGTCATTCATTATCAAGTAAAATCTAGTCAAAAATACGATCTTGGTTTCGAAAATTCTTCTATAAAAGAATCTTCTGCTAAAAACACTAGTAGAAACAAATCAGCATCTATTTCTAGTGTTACACACAAATTATATAAATTTTTTGAAAAGCCTAAGGCTGTAAATTCTAGTGATAAAAGCAAGTCTGACATTCGGTTAAGTCGACTGAGCCCATCTATCAGTCGTTTGTCCAGAGGAATTGAATCTTATTCAACAAGATCAAAACCTCATATAAGTCGACCTAGTGTACCTTCAAGTCGACTGAAGGACACTGTCAAGTTGACTGGACAGAACAAGTTTGTATGGGTTCCAGTCAGCTTAAATCAGAATGATAGAATTACGTATATTACTTCATATGTATTAAATGTGTGTAATTCTATTAATTATATTCCTGCTTATGGAGGAAAATCAAACTCTTCATGGGTTTGGTTTCCCCCAAACTAATATGTTTTAGACCCAATAAAAAGGGTACCATATTTACCTTGAATATTTTATAGGTACCCAAGAAAGATCGCTGGATACTTGACAGCGGGTGTTCAAAACATATGACAGGACATGCCAACCTTCTATCCACCATTCAAAGCATAGATGGAGGAACTGTCACCTTTGGTGATAACAACAAAGGCAAAGTCATAGGAATCGGCATGGTCGGTAAAAATTCTAACCCAACCATAGAAAATATATTGTTAGTTAGTGGTTTAAAGCATAATCTATTAAGTATTAGTCAATTGTGTGATAAAGGGTATAAAATAGTATTTGAAAAAGATGCATGTTTGATTTATGACTCTACTATGCAAAATATCATTTTTCAAGGTTTTCGTAAGAATAATATTTATGAATTGTGTTTGAATGCAATTGAATGTTCAAATGATTTTTGTTTAATAGCTTCTAACAATGAATCTTGGCTATGGCATAGAAGATTTGGACATGTGAACATGAAGAATCTCTCAAATTATCTAAGTATAACCTAGTTAAAGGACTGCCAAAACTATCCTTTAAAAAGAATAAGTTATGTGATGCATGTCAACTAGGAAAACAAATCAAATCCACTTTTAAAACAAAAGAAGTAATTTCTACTAGTAGGCCGCTCGAATTAATTCATATGGATTTATTTGGCCCTACTAGAGTTGCTTTTTTAAATAAAGGTAGATATGTATTTGTGTTAGTAGATGATTTTTCAAGATTCACTTGGACATTCTTTTTAAAACATAAAAATGATACTTTTGAAGAATTTGCAAATTTTTGTAAACGTATTCAAAATCAAAGATCTCTAACCATAGTCACTATTAGAAGTGATCATGGTAGAGAATTTGAAAATAAAACATTTACAGAATATTGCAACAAGAATGGTATAACACATTCATTTGCATTTCCTAGAGCTTCACCACAAAATGGAGTGGTTGAAAGGAAGAATAGGACTTTGCAAGAATGCGCACGTACCATGCTTGTTGAAAGCAATTTACCAAAGCACTTTTGGGCTGAAGCTGTTGCTACAGCTTGTTATGTTTTAAATAGAATTCTTATAAGACCTAAGCTAAAGAAGACTTGTTATGAGTTGTTTTTTAACAAAATTCCTAAAGTCTCTTACTTTAAGACATTTGGTTGTAAGTGTTTTATTCTGAACACAAAAGATAATTTAGACAAATTTGATCCTAGATCTAATGAGGGTATCTTTTTAGGATACTCAAACAGGAGTAAAGTATATAGAATTTTCAATAAGTCTACAATGACTATTGAAGAGTCAATGCATGTTAAATTCGATGAATCTCTACCTTCATCAAATTTAAATAAAGATGATGAACCTGATTCATCACCTTTAAATAATGTGATTAAATCTTTAGAACAAACTAGTCTGGCTGATAAGTCGACTGATAAGGACCTCCAGTCGACTGAAGTAAAGCAGTCGACTGAAGAACCTGTTAAGTCGACTGATCCTATTGTGATATCTTCAACTTTACCAAAATCTTTTGTTGAAGTTAAAGATCATCCTCATGACTTAATAATTGGTGACATCTCCCATGGTATTCAGACACGTTCACATGTTAATATGATTTCTCATACAGCATTCTTGTCGGATTTTGAACCGAAAAATATACAAGAAGCTTGTGAGCATGAATTTTGGATGAATGCCATGCAAGATGAACTAAACCAATTTATAAGGAATGATGTATGGGATTTAGTTCCACGACCTCCTAATCAGACTATTATTGGTACCAAATGGGTATTTAAAAATAAGTTAGATGAATCAGGACAAGTTGTAAGGAACAAGGCTAGATTAGTTGCTCAAGGGTATAATCAAGAAGAAGGTATAGATTTTGATGAAACATATGCTCATGTTGCTAGATTAGAATCAATTCGTATTTTATTATCTTTTGCCTGTTTCATGAATTTTATACTCTATCAAATGGATGTTAAAAGTGCTTTCCTTAATGGGTTTATTAAAGAAAATGTTTATGTTAAATAACCACTAGGTTTTGAACATGAACAATTTCCAGATCATGTTTATAAATTGAAAAAGGCTTTATACGGTCTTAAACAAGCACCTCGTGCTTGGTATGATCGTCTGAAAACTTTTCTTTTAGAAACAGGATTTGAAATAGGTAAAGTAGACACTACATTGTTTATTAAGAGAGTTAAGAATGATATCTTAATCATACAAATATATGTTGATGATATAATTTTTGGTTCTACTAATAATAATCTATGTCAAGAGTTTGCTAATACCATGAAAAACGAATTTGAGATGAGTCACATGGGTGAACTCAATTATTTCCTTGGACTTCAAATAAAGCAGTCCTCAAATGGCATATTTATCAATCAAGGAAAATATGCAAAGGAATTACTCAAACGTTTTAACATGGATAGTACTAGTAGTAAATCCACACCTATGGCTACTACTATTACTCTTGACAAAGATATATTAGGTAAGAGTGTTGACCAAAAACTCTATCGAGGTATGATTGGTTCACTCTTATATATTACCGCAAGTAGACCAGATGTTATGTTCAGCGTATGTTTATGTGCTAGATATCAATCTAGTCCTAAAGAGTCTCATTTAAAAGCTGTGAAACGAATTTTAAGATACATTAAAGGCACATCTGAATATGGTTTATTTTATCCACGCACCGATAATTTTCAACTTTTGTCATATAGCGATGCTGATTTTGCTGGAAGTAAAACTGATCGCAAGAGCACTAGTGGGACATGTCACTTTTTGGGACATTCACTAGTCTCTCGGTGCAGTAAAAAGCAAAATTCCGTATCCTTATCAACTACAGAAGCTGAATATATCGCTGCAAGTTTGGCATGTGCACAAATCTTGTGGATGAAACAAACTTTATTAGATTATGATATTTCATTTGAAAAACCTTCAATTATGTGTGATATACTAGTGCAATTAATTTATCTAAAAATCCGATTCAACATTCACGTACGAAACATATTGATATTCGACATCATTTTCTACGTGATCATGTTTTAAAAGGAGATATATCTTTAGACTTTATCTCTACTGATAAACAAGTAGCAGACATCTTTACCAAACCCCTTAAAGAAGATACTTTTATTAACTTAAGAAGAGAACTAGGAATATGTGATTTTATTGATATTTGTTGAAAATTTTATCTGTTAAGTCGACTGTGTTTTGAGTAAGTCGACTGTACAGTATTTTAATAAATACCTATTTTGTTCTCTGACCAGTCGCCTGATCCTTATTTCAGTCGACTGATCAGCAGAGATAAAAATTTAAGTCTCTTCTCGACAAAGTCGACTGCTATACCCTACCAGTCGACTGTCGCGAGTTCAACTGTCTTCAGCGACGATTCATCGCAGCTTTTGAGATAAAAATCTCATCTCTTTTCACCCGTGACTACTCATCTTAGCCGTCGATCTCTATTCTCTCAATCTCAGCCCTTAATCTTCAGTTAAAAACCCCTTTAACAGCCCCTTTCTTCACTTTTACCGTTCTCAGTTTTTCCCCCAAATCTCAAAACCCTAATCTGAGAAGAAGGAATAGTCGACTCAACCTGCTGCTGTTGCTCGAATCAGTGCTGTTCTCTCTCTTCTTTTCTTTGGTAAAATTCCTCCTATTCCCTTTTTTTTATGGCTCCTAAGCGATCTAAGAGATCTCACAAGGCTAGCTCATCTCAAGATTACTCTCAGTTTTTGTTAAGTCCGGATCTTCTAGAACGTTGGTTCTTAATGTGTAGCATTACTATATTTCCGGGTCGTTTTGTTAATTTTGATGATTTGGATAGGTTTAATCTTGTTCCCCTATTCCAAAATTGTAGCCTCTATGCATATCTTTCTCTTGTTAATCAACCCGACTATTACCCACAACTAATTTATCTCTTTTATACGAACATGAGAGTTGTCCAATTAAGAGATGGAGATGTTGTGATTCGTTCTTATGTCAAAAATACCAAGATAACTCTGACACCCGAGAGGATCAATCAAGTAATGGGTATTGATAACGAAGGACTTGATTTAGGTGACAAAATTCTTGATGATTTTTCTATCTTATCTAAAATGTTCTTACCAAATCAAGGACCCCCAATGACAAGCAAAAACATAACTCCTGTTGCAAAATTAGTTGCTAGAATACTTGCTTATAACATTCTTCCCAAAAGAGGAAGTTATGATCAGTATTCGATGGAATTGCAACAAGCTGTTTATGCCATTTTTGGTAAAATAGCTATTAATTGGGGTCGTCTCATTTTCTCTAAGCTTCAACAGCATCATGTTCATTTTCTACCCTTTGGAGGTCTCCTAACCAGGGTCTTTACAGCTTATGATATTGATCTCGACTCCGAGACCAATGTCGTTAAGCAATATGAATGCTTCGATCGTGTTAGTTTAGCACGTATGAAGCTTCTTGATCCTCCTCCTAGAACAACCCCTAGGTCTCCTCCTTCTTCACAAGTTCCTTTGGATTCTTGTGCTAGACCTTCAGCCTCCTCTAGCTCCTCTCTTCCCCATGCAAACTATGAAGATCCAGCTACTCTCTATGAATGTGTCAATTATCTTATGAGACATTCAGTCAATGTTGATTCTCAGCTTCAATCCCTTGACTCCAAAATTGATCACCTAACCGGTCTCTTCACTTCTCAAATTCACCCTCCTTCTCAAGCTGCTGATGAAGACTCCGAAGAGGACGATTGAAGCTTATTTTTTTACTATGTACTTTTCTATTTTCTATAAATAGATGAACTGATTTATGTATGAGACATTTATTAGTTTATTTCTGTGTTCTTTAATGCAAAAGACTGGTTATTTTGTGTTTTTGTTGATGACAAAGGGGGAGAAATATCCTCTTTTTATTTACTGTGTATGTATGTGTTTTCTGTGTTTTGTTATATCTCTGTGTTTCTCTGGTAAGTTGACTGGCTGCAAGCATATCAGTCGACTGATGTTATTGTATCTGTGATCCTACTATGTATATTTATTTTATCTGTTCAGTCGCCTCCTCTATTGTTAAGTCGACTGATACACTTACTTTATGATACATCTTTATGTATGCATGTTGTGTTTTTAATAGGGGGAGCATATCATTACTATGCTTGTATATTTTCTGTTATTATCAGCAATTGTATTGTCATCATCAAAAAGGGGGAGAATGTTGATTCTTGATTTTGATGATCACAACACACTACACATGTATCAATGCTAAAACTTACAGGTGCTATACACAAAGGACCTACTATTAAACAGCTGAACAAATGATCAAGCACAAAAGCTCCAGATAAGAGACAATGGCCAAAGCTTCACTCAAGACTCAAGACTCAAGCTCAAATGTGTCAATATTTTGTCATGTCTTGTAAACAATGTAATTTTTACTTTTGTTGAGTCTTAGCTTGATTGTAAAGCCTTGTCACACACATACACTCACTATTTTATAATGTGTGTTTTTCAAAAACATAAAAAAGAGTCAAAATAGTTTGAAGTAATTTAACTGTTTAGTACCAGTCGACTGAAACCTCTGACAGTCGACTGACAGTACAAAACTGTTCAAATTTATTCAAACTCTGACCAGTCGACTCATTATGGCAACCCAGTCGACTGTTCGAGTGCTTTTGACCATTTTCTGTTTTCAAAATCGAATTTTCAAAATCAAAAGCTTTAAGATCCGTTGGTTGACAGTTGGAATAACTGTCTCCCAACGTCCAGGAGATCTAACTCTATAAATAGAGTTCAGATCTCACTGAAAAGATTTTACAACATACTTTCTAATATATCCGAGCATTCTTTGAGAAATTCTAACTGAAAAAGTGAGAAAAAGCTTTCAAGTTTAAATTCCTTGGTTCTCTACACTCAGTCCAGTATAACAATGATTTCGTTCTGGACTGGGTATAAAAGTCGACCTTGTTTTAGCCACGTGCAACAACACAATACACCAACAAGGCTATAGGTTGACTGTAAAGTTTTTCTTGTTTCTTTTTGCTCTCGGTTGGAGAGTTAGACTCTAGGGTGTAGAGTCGGTTTGTTTCACTCTTGGTAGTAGAGTGGGTCTGCTTTCTCTGGTTGAGAGAAAGGTCTACAGGTTAGACAAGATTGTTGTCTTAACGCCGTAGGGTATTCTAGTAAACTTGTTTTTCAAGAATAGTGGAAATCTCAAGTGGGTTGCTTGGGGACTGGATGTAGGTCAGAAGGACCGAACCAAGATATATCTTGTGTACTCTGTGATTGGTTGTCTTGAACTTGCATTTACTTTTTGTTTACTTAAGTTCTGTGAAACTTGTCTGGACAGTCGACTCCTTGCACTATCAGTCGACTGGTCAGTCTCGTATAAGTTGTACATTAACTGTGCCTTCAGTCGCCTGTCTCATCCTTAAGTCGACTGCACAGAGTTGGTATATTCTTTTTTATTTTGTCATATCAGTCGACTGGTTCACAACTAAGTCGACTGCACCGAAGAAAATTTTATTTATTCCGCAGTTTTTTAATTAACACTATTCACCCCCCCCCTCTAGTGTTTGTTGCTTCGCCTACAGGATCCAACACATGCTCCGTGAATAGGCCAGTAAACCCTCAACACGCGAACATATACAACCGGAGAATCATCTCCCTGCCGTGTACCCCACGAATAGACCTTCAAGACCCTCAACGTGCAGATACAACCGGTACATTCCGTGAATAGGCTTGCCGACCCTCAATACACAAATGCACCCTGCATGCTCCGTGAATAGGCCCGTAGGCCCTCGACGCGTGAACATATAAATACCCTCTAGTTGGACTAACAAAACCATGAGCCTATACTTACCTTTCTCAAGTTCCATCACATTTCCACTAGTGTCTGTCCTTAAGTTGGTTATTATTAAGATACCAAAAATCCTTATCCCTAGAGTTAGTGTACCCTGCCGGACTTCAACAACAACTAAACCAAGACCGCTCAGGCCTAACTCGATAAATCTCAACTGCCGGTTCACAGGACTCCCACTCAACTCCTAGAGACTTCAACAGGACCAAAACTCACTAATCCATCATCCAACGATCAAAGGAGAAATCTCTCCACTCAACAAAACCCAAATCTTTATAAATTTCCAACATCCAATCCAAAGAGGAAGTATCTTGAAAACATATGTTCTATAGAAGAATAATATTTAGAATAGTAAGTTGTAGATCCAAAATATTTAAAGAATTAGTCATTTAAAGAACATCAAAATACCTTAGAAAAAGTATCAGAACCAGTCGACTGCAAAAGGTCACCAGTCAACTGTCCAGAGTGGAAACTAACATCTTTAAGAAAATAAAATTTAAGTATCTACAGTCGACTGCAAAACTCACCACTCGACAGTCCAGAGAGAAATCCAGTAATTTTCGGAAAATAAGTCTAAGTATAGCAGAAGTTGACTGCTAATAGTATAGGTCGACTGTCCAGAGTAAATTCTAACATTTCTTTAAGAAAATATTCTAAGTGTTATAAGTCGACTTAAAAGTCATAGGTCGACTTACTAGAGAGAAAACTACAGTAACTTTAAGAGTAATCTGAGTGGTACCAGTCGAGTGTAAAAGTCGTCTGTAACACCCCAAATTTTTTTTTTTGAAAACTAAGTCTCCAAATTCAATTCTTTCAATTTCTATATCACTTTGATCATAAACTAAGAAGGTTATATTTCAGGAAAAATTTTGGCAGTGTCTCCCCTGTAAATTTTGCCCCGAAACACAAAAAGCTTACGGAATTCTGCTCAAAATTCCGTAGCTCACAATCCACATAATATTTTCATGGGCTCCCCAGGCCAAAATGAGCAGATACACACAGGAAATATAATATAATGCTCTGGGGGCCAAACTCATAACGGATTATCAAATATCATTTAAAAACTATAAATTTCTTTGAAAAACGAGGTAAATTTTTAAAAAAATCCTTGTAAAACCTACCACAAAGCCCGGTACTCCACAACGAGGTGGGTACAGGTCACAAACATACCACATCACCTCACACTATACTCATCTTCGTCATATACATACTTATACACCCATAATACAATTTAAATCATAAATTTTACTATTCCTGTAACTAAATAGTACAAATTTTTAAGATAAAAATTTATCCTACCCATCCACGCCTCACCTCTGCACTGATGAGAACCTGCAATAGTGGGGGATCTAGGGTAGTCCTCAGACTCCCCTAACCCCCCAAACACTAAGGGGTTAGCCATTTCTGGTGTGAGTATAATTATTAATCTAACGACAAAGTAAAATAGTATAAAGAAAATAATTTAAACTTACGAATACCAAATTAAGATAATGCAACATGAATCCTGAACACAACAACATCGTCAATACAATGATATACCAAATACTTTGCCAATCGTGCATTCAATTATTTAATTATCCATAACTTCCCACATTTCATAATACACTTCACATCAACCTCGTATATATATACATACGTATCTTACATTCGCATCATACGAATATTCATCTTTCCACACTTATCGTTATATCAGCATTTCATTATTTATATTAATATAACTACATGATGTTATTACATCATTTCTCCAACTCTATTTAGCCATGCATTTCATCTACTTATATTATGTCCTCAACACACACATTCATCCTGGAAGTTGTGCCGAGGCAGGTAGTTCCCACCATTTCCACGGAAATAGCAGGCGAGTAGTTCCCCGACACACTTCCAAGGTACACACACTCATATCACAACATACTTTCTTTAATAACCATTTTCATACCCAATCTCATAATACAGGTATTTATTTTATTGTGTTATAAAAAGTATCACATCATGAACATATGCATCAATTCTCATAATACCACCTTTCTTCATGTCTTATAACATAATTACCACATCTCATTGCCCATGCGATTTACTCACATTTCATCACTCATTAACACATCATTAATTAGAATACTTATACTTATTGCATCAAAACCATGTTTTATAGCTCATTCACATCTTATTATATCACTTTAGTTTTTACTCATTCTTATAAACAATAAATCTTATTATCATTTTCACGTAATCCCCAAACACAATCTGGGGCGACAACATATCACACCTCATAGCCGATAGCTTGAGTAATAATCACCGCACCCCAAACATGCAGTTTGGTTAATATCACATCACATCTCAAGCCAATAGTTTGGTTATTAATCACTTCAATCACTTATCATCTTCACTTTACTTCATTTCTCATTTCCCTCAATCATTACCACTATTACAACAACTCACCCTGCGAATTATGCCAAGACAGGTAGTTCCCACCATTTCCACAGAAACAGCGGGCAGGTAGTTCCTTGACACAATTCCAAGGTACAACTCACATCAACTGTATTTTACTTTAATGATCACACACATAATACCATTACTTCGTATTATTCGTAAGAACACATGTCTCTTCTATTATTATCATTTTAAATTAACCACGCACTGCATTTATCACTTCTTTTCATACACTAACTCATAACTCATTTTCTTTCACATTTACTTCATTCACAACTACTTTCTTTCTCATCCATAATTCACAATTCACTTTCTGCACTTTCCACATTTTTATTAACACTAGTTATTTTATTAGTTTGTCGACCAGTGAGCCACAGTATCCCAACATACTGAAAGCCGACAGCCCAGTAAACACGCGGCCCGATGCTCACACAGAGTCTTACTTGTCCGAGGCTACGTCTTCCTCCTAGCCAAACTAGCGAGGGAACCACATCACCCCAGGTAAACTGGGTACTTCCTCCCAGCCAATAGCCAGGAGGGAAAAACATCGCCCCAGGTAAACTGGGTACTTCCTCGCGACGTCTATCATCGAGGGAAAAACACATCGCCCCAGGCAAACTGGGTACTTCCTCCCAGCCGATAGCCAGGAGGGGAAAAACATCGCCCCAGGTAAACTGGGTACTTCCTCGCGACAGCTGTCATCGAGGAAAACCGGGCCTCAAGCCGATAGCTTGGGCGATAAAATCCACTTACCCCAAACATAGTTTGGATCCACTTACCCCAAGCCGGTCCTTGGGTGTTAGGAGGTCTAGCCCAAACCCCCAGGATTGCTGTAGGTACTGGTCAACAAAGCCATCTGTTATTAGCATTAATCATTGCATCTTTTCACCTTATTAAATCAACACCAACATCACAGCTTTTAATTAAACAATTGCTACATTCTTAGCTTTAATCATGTGAATTAATAACATCTTTTATTAACACTTACCATCTCACCTTTTATCTTACCATTTAATGCATATCCAGTGTCCACAATATTAAGCATCACATCATTATACCACATTATGCATACATTCTGTCATTCAACATATAAAACCATCATATCATATCAATGCATATTATTAATGCGCCAAGATTATAATAGTAATAAAAGAACTACAATATATTATTCCATAATGAGTAAAAGTATCAAAATGTATACTTCATCACATTATAATATCAATTATTATCCACTAATTCACTTCAAACATAATTTTAATGTAAACATATACCCACTTAATAATTTCATCAATTATCACATCCCGAGTCAATATCATTATATATATATATATATATACACAAACATACACCACACATGCGGGTTTCCAAGAAAAGGGGCCAAAATCATTTATTTCCTCTAATTAAATCTCATAATATCCAATTATAGCATACTAGCTCATACATCATATTTCATATAAGTAAAATTACCTATAAGGGCTTATATGCCCTAAAGCATGCACAAAACGTGCGCTATAATTACACGGATTTTCAAAACATGATCACAATCACTAATTTCGTCTAATTACATCTTATAACATCCATCCATAGCATGCTAGCCCATACACCAGGCTCCGTATATACCCGATTGCCTATATCGGCCTATATACCCCAAAAACATGCACAAAACATGCACGGGGTAAAAATATGCATAAATAATTTAATATATTTAGTTTTTATACATTAACACATCACATTAACCCATAATATGGGTTTTATATACTTAAAATAGTTAATTTCACTAAATTTCTCAAAAACCCATTTTCGGGCCCCTAAAAATCCGTATTTTTCTTGAAAATCAATTTTTGCTATAACCTTTACAAGACATATCAAAAAGCCACGAAATTTGGCCACAATATAAAATATTTATAATTACAATATACTCACCTGATGGATCGAGCAAACGATGTCCCACGTCTGTCCTGTAGCCAGTCGAAGTTCGACTTTTTCCACCTAATAGGAAAATTATAGAACCAGTTAGCTTAAAACTCAAAACTCGACCTACGAAACTCCAAATTCGAATCCGTCTTCACCCACGTGTCACAAATGACTATACGTAGGTGAGCTACATCGATAAATTTGGAATTCGGTTCCCAATACAAACACTCCCTTATTGATCGGAGGCTTTCTAATAAGAAAGATTCATATTTTCTAATTTCTTTAATCCTCTTTTTCCTAATCTCACAAATTTGGGTTAATAATAATAATAGAACTCAATTACACCTCCGAGCTCATCAAATTTTCACCTAAACCTCGCTCGGGCATTTCACCGAACACCCGGCGTGCATAAATAGTGTACCCGTATTTTTTTGAGATTCCGACGGGTTTCTAACTCCATAAAATTCTCACTAAACCCATTCTAAATTATTTTCCCTTAATACACAACAATTTCTATAACTTATCCTTATCATTTATTCTATTTATTATCCAAATTCTAAAGCCAACACACTAATTAATTAACAACTTACAAACTAATCAATTTCTTACCAATCTTTCTTCTCTATAGTTACTAGCATCACCTATTTACCCTACTATATCATTTTCTAGCACTAAAACTCAAAATCATATTTTCCCATAAACTAAACTTCATAATTTCTTACCTTACAAGCCTTATCTTTGCAAACGGACTCCGAAAATGAGTAGAGCACCTCCAAATTAGCTAAACCCCTCAAAATTTTGTGAAGAAACCAATAGAAATTGGCTAGGGTTTTGAGCCCTAATTCATGGCCGGATGGGGGTTTCTTTGCTGGCCGGATCTGAGGTGGGAGGGGGAGAAGGGTAGGGAGAAAGAGATAAAAGGGCAAAATTTCATATAAGCCCATATTTGACCATAGGTTTATATCTATACCCTTCTAGTTAACTTTTCTAGGGTTTTTCTTGTAAAAATCACACCATAATGTACTTAAATTCATCCCAACCATAAAGTAAAATTAGAAATGCATTTTTATGCATGGCTGTAATCAAAATCAATAGTTGCGAACAATAGCAATACATATAAATATGTATAAATACGAATATCGCAATATTTTTGAAAACTACTTTCAATTTCAAACTATAATTTAATAACTCGAAAATTTAAACCCCATATCATCAACAAATGCCCCAGAAAAATTTCGGGTCAAATCGAATTCGTCTCCTCCGAGAAAACTCATCTCAAAACTCCTATATTGTCAATTTTTCCCGTTTACCCCAAAATATCAATTTAGTCATTCTAATGCTAATAAAATCAATTAATAGGGGTAAATATACTCAGAAACATATTTAAAAATAATTTAAATCAAATAATTAAGGAATTAAAAAAAAAAGACAGATGTTACATCGTCAGTCGACTGTCCAGAACCCAATTTCAAGAAATCTAAAGGTCGTAGCAGCTGGGTCGTACCAGTCGACTGAAAGGTCGTACCAGTCGACTGTTGGCCTACAGTCTGAAGAATTTAGGTTGTACATATATCAAAACTAGGGTTTTTAAGAATCAGTCATATAACAAAATAACATTGTATTATTTTCCAAATCTTATTAATACCAAAATATTTAGATTTAAACTTAGCATTTGAGAAATCCAAGTTCAAACAACATATTTTACAACAATCACAAATCTCCAATTGAACTCCTCATAACCCAAATCCTCAAAACCTGGTCCTCTAGACCATTTATCATTCACAAAATTCCTCAACTAAATCTCAACTATTCTCTATAGTTGATTCATGAACAAAACCAATTTATCCTCAACGTGGTCAAGTTGTTTTTATCTAACTCACCAATAGTCCAAAAATCTCATCTTTAATTTAATTAATGCATGGCATCTATCAAACTCAATCCAATCAATGATAATCCAACATTTTAAGAAAATATGATCTAAGCAGTAGCAGTCGACTGTTTCGAGTCACCAGTCGACTGTTCACCATGGAAATCTAACATTATTAGCCCACCAACAATTTATATTAGGTTCTCAACAGATCTAACATCGTTCATATACAAATATCTAGGGTTCTTCTTGGAGATCCAATCTTTCATCCATTCATACATATACATATTCAACATCCAATCAATCTAAACATTCATATTGTTCTCATATGACGTACACAAATCAAAGAGAAACAAACAAAACAACCAAACAATTATATCTACTCATCTACAACATACACAAACAAAATAAACAAAACAATGTCACTCACATAGTTGGAGAGATCAAGCGAATATCACGAAGCACGATGAAGAATCCCCTATTTTGCAAAGAATCCAAGATCTCATCTTCAATCACCAAGAAAATAAGAAATATAATAAAACTTTTATTGTGCAGCGAATGACGGCTGCACACCCTCTTTTATACAGGCCGGAAATAAGGAATTAGGGTTTTAGAAATACATTTGCAAAATAGTCCTTTTTCAATTTATTACTTTACATATATAACCTTCCTTAGTTAAAATAGGTTAACTAAATCAAATCCAAATCAAATATTTTTATCACTGAGTTGTCCAGTAATCCCGCACAGCCCAGCCAATAAGAAAATTTTGGATTTACAACTCAGGGTGGCGATTTTGCACAAAAGCCCTCCCTTTTGTAATATTTGCAAATACATCATAAAATATTCATAAAAATCCAGAAAAATCAGAAATAATATCTAATAATACATATTATATTTTCCAATCAAAATATTTGACTTTTACTTTCCAGAAAAATATTTGCACAAGATTCTACATAAATTCCATATTTGCAAAAACACCCTTTTGTTTAAATCTTCACCAAATCAACTTTAAATAAAATCTAGATATATTTAAATTTAAATGCTAACCATGGAAAACCAAAATATCAGTAAAAATGAATTTTCATAACTGATTTCAGATCCAAACAGCTTTTTACATAAAGCCCCTCTCTTTCGAGGTATTTATAAAAATAGTTTCTCTATTCAGAACAATCCCAAAATTTAGAATATACTCCATTATAATTAGGAGAATTTACTAAAAATATAAAATTGGTTATTTACACCAAAAATATTTGCACGTGTTTCGCACGCATAAAAGATATATCTTTAGAAAATATTTATTAAATCTCCAGAAAATCATTTTAATTCATTTTCAAATATTTAAAATAATATTTGAAAATACGGGGTTCTACACACAACTCTCTTCTAGAGTTGCTCCTCAAACTTGTCTCGCAAATGGCTCTCTCCTAGAGCCGAGCTCTTCCCTCCGCTCGCCTCCAAAGTGGGCCTCTTCTAAGCGTGTTTGGAGCTCAAAACTCTCCTACAGAGTTGCTCCTTGCACTCCCCTCAAAGAATGAGTCTTCCTATGGCTCTTACGAGGGTCTTCCTAGCACATCTTCTCCGCCCCTTGGAGTGGAGCTCCTCTTCAAAAATCTCCAAGACCAAAACTCTCCTCAATCTAATGAAGACAAGGATGTTGCCTGGCTATTTTGACCATGAAGAAGGGTGAATCTTCATCCCACTCCTAAAGAGAAGTTGTAGATCTTCGAATTAGCTTCGAAACAATGGGTCGCACGCCCCGATCGGACCTCCGTAGCACCGGGAAAGTAGATCGCGACACAGCTGTGCCGAGCAAGAAAATGGCAAAAACTATCACCTCAGGATTCGCGCCATGATCGTGATCAACCGTCTAGATCCCCCCACGTAGCTCGGATCTACAAATCCGAGCTGCGAATTGGAGAAAAAACGACTTCTCCCCAAAATTCGTGTAAGATCTCGATCGAACGGCTCAGATCATGCCAGCGGCACTAAACGACAAGATAGTGTTTTCTTGGGAACCGAGCCTACCTCGAGATCCGCGCCATGATCCAACCGCTCAAGATCACTCCACATCCCTCAGAACCAAAATCCGAGCGACAAGCGGTCCGAGCCGACTTACACGAAGCAAAGAAGCTCGAATTCGAGCCGACCCACTCAAGCAAGACGCTCGGAATCCGAGCAAAGGGCAATCCGAGCTCCACACTTGAAGAAAAACGATACCGAGCAACTCCAACCGTTGGATCTTTGCGAAAAATCACGCCAAAGGTGATGGGTGGCTCAGATGACGCCACGCCCACAAAACGACAAGATAACGTTTTCTTGAAATTTGAGCCTCTTGTCTCGTGATTCGCACCACGATCGTGATCAACCGTCCAGATCGAGCCACAGCTACTGTCCTACTGAACTACAGAGCTGCAAAATGGCCAAAAAATTTGCCTCACAATCCGTGCTCGGATTCGCCGAACAAGCAAGCAAAAAAAAATTAAAATAAAATAAAATAAAATAAAATAAAAAAGTGGAGAGAAGGGTCGAGTTCGGACCCGTTAGGGTCCCAAACCCGAACCCCTTCCCTTCCTCTTCTTCACACATTCCTGCCAAAACCGAATAAGAAGAAAACCCAGCACCTTCTTCTTCAACCTCCGACGCTCTCCAATTCGCCAACCTCCAACTCCGAGCTCACCTCCACACCGTCGAAACTCCACTACAGCACCGAGCACCCCCTCCAATCGGCCAGCTCTCTCGTCTCCACCTCCACTTCGAGAGCACCAACCCCGGCATCGACCACAGTGCCAAGCATCTTCAACCTCCGAACTCGAGCTCCACTTCGCCGAGCTCAAAGCCTCACACCTCTGAGCTTGAGCTCCTCCCTCGTTAGGCCGTCGAGGAGCTCTCCAAGCTCCGCCATGGCGTCTCCGAGCTCCAGACCTTGCCGACCTCCATCGCCTCAGTCATTGCTGAGCTCCCCATCCCGAGCTCGAACCCATTACTGACGAGCTCCATTCGTCGCCGAGCTGTACACTTCAGTTGAAGCCTCGTCAACAAGCTCGCCTTCCACAGCGCGAGCTCCGACTCCGCCAGGCTCCTCCATATCCGAGCACCCCGCATCGAGCTCCGACGAAGAACCCAATGTCTCCTCCTTCAAACTCGAACGGACTCTCCTCCTTGCCGAACTCGACGCCTCCTTTCGAAAAGACTCCGTCGCCGAGCTCTTTTCCCGAGCTTCACGACGAGACGAGGTCAGGGGCGAGGCGATGGTCGGAGAAGAAGCAGAGGGTGGTAAAGACGAAGGAGAAGAAAAGAGCTAGCGGAAAGAAAGAAAAAGAAAAAAAATTATGCTACGTGGCATCGCCACGTGGCTTTACCTCCCAGATCGGATTCCGAGCAACGCGAAAACTGGGCGATGTTGCTCGGATTCTGAGCAACATGCAATCCGAGCTCGAAATTGGAGAAAAATGCTGCCGACCAACATGCGCCGTCCGATCTTTTCAAAAATTGCGTCACGACATGATCGATGCTCAGAAACGCGCCACGTGTCCAGAACGTGATCTGCTTTGCGATGCTGCACATCTGATCATGATCGATGCTCAGAAACGCGCCACGTGTCTAGAACGTGATCTGCTTTGCGATGTGCGCACATCTGATCATGATCGACGCTCAGAAACACGCCACGTGTCCAGGTAATATTTAATTTATTTATTTATTTATTTAATTGTTTTAATTATTTAAAAAATCCGAAAAAATATTTAAAAAATCGAAAAAAATTAATTAAAAATTCTAAAAATAATTATTAATTCAGTAAAAATTATTTTAAAATTATGGAAAATTCATTATTAAATTAGAATAATTAATTAATATTTTCGATAATTAATTATTTAATTCAGAAAATGAATAAAAAATGAGAAAAAATGAGAAAAAATTCAGAAAAATCTGGAAAAATTACCAAAAATCCAAAAATTTCTGAGGATATTTTTGGGTATTTTACAAGCCTAGAATAACACCGTTACACCCCAAGCAAGATTCCAAACTCCCTTAAGAACACCGATAAAATCCCGTACGCCATTAGAACAACAAAACTACTCCTCGAAGACTGTAAAACTCAGTCTCCAGGAGTGGGGGGCTCGTGATATGGCTAAAAATAGGATTAAATCGGGACCGTTCACATCGAACACGAATCTTAAAACTCAGGGGTAAAATGGTAATTTCATCTACTAATGGGTCTGAAATGGGAATTGGGACTTTCTTCAAGACCCAATAACCCACGAACGGATCCACCTCAACTGGGTACGGGTCCCAACCCGAAATGAACCCAGTCCAGCAGGATAGAATTAGGGTTTCTGATTAATCCTAATCAACGGCCCTGTTTCATATCTATCCTTTCACTGGGAATTAGGGATTACATTCCTAATCTGATCACAGGGATTACATTTCTTATCTGATCACAGGGATTACATTCCTAATATGATCCCTGAGGCGACTATAAATACCCCCCATCCACCACTATTAAGAGGTAATCAATCTGTTGCCAATTTATGCCCTTTCATAATCTTCCTGATTACTGACTTGAGCATCGGAGGGTGCGTCTCCGGGATCAATCCCGGTGTCTCGCACTTTTTGCAGGTGAACGGCGGGAGTCAGCGGTCAAACTCCGACGGAACAGGTTCAGGTTTGCTATTCAAGTTTTCCAAAAATCCACAAATACTATCTGTTTACCCCCACACCAGAATTAGCGGTAACACCAGGTTCATTAGAAAGTTCAAGAAACTTTTACGAAAAGGTAAATTTAATTCCAGGTTTAAAGATACTAATGAACTTGCCACTTGTTTCCAGTGTAACAAGATAGGTCATATGAATAAGGATTGCCCATTAGAAAATGCGAAATCAAAAAGGAAGGCTCCCAAATTCAAGAAGGACTGGTACACAAATAACAAGTATATGAAGAACAAGAAGGCATATCAAGCAACTTAGGATAATAGCGACTCTTCATCGGAAGAAGAGAATGAGGAGTCAAACGAAGTAGCGAACGTATGTTTCATGGCTACACAAAACGATGTAAGTGAAAACCTTGGTTCAAATGACTTATTTGATGCTTTCAATGAAGTTTTTCAAGAACTAAAGAAGGAGAAAATTAGAGTTAAAAATTTAGAGAAAGTCAATCAAACACTTTCACAAGAAAATCTTAACTTAAATGTTGAAGTCAAATCTTTAAATTCTCGACTTTCAAATTTGGATGTTGATCTTGTATCTCTTAAGAAAAATTATGAAGAGATATCCAAGAATGTATCTAAACTTAACAAAGGAAAGGAGTATTTAAACGAAGTTCTCCAAAATCAAGTTCAATCTAATAAAAGATTTGTACTTGGTTTTCAAAAGACTCTTGAAAAATATCATTCTTCTAAGAATATTAATAGTAATAAGACTGATTCTATTTTCAGTGTGAAGAACAAATTATATGAATTTTTTAAGAAACCAAAAACTATTGTTTTCCTTGAAAATAGTAATTCTGTAGTTCAGAACAGTCGACTGAACCCTAATGTCAGTCGTCTGTCTAGATGTTTGGAGTCTTTTTCAAAGAGACGAAAACCTCAAATAAGTAGACCTATTTCACCTCCCAGTCGACTGACTTCTCATAACAGTCTACTGAAAGGTACAATAAAGTCGACTGGACAGACTAAAAATATTTGGGTTCCAGTCAACCTGAGTCAAAACGATAGAATTACTTATATAAATTCTTTTGTTCTTAATGTATGTAATTCTGTAAATTATGTTCCTGCTTTTGGTGGTAAATCAGACTCACTTTGAGTTTGGTTTTCCAAAAACTAATCCCTTTCAGACCCAATGAAAAGGGAACCATATTTACAATGCTTATTTTATAGGTACCTAAAAGAAAACGTTGGATACTTGACAGCGAATGCTCCAAGCTTATGAATGGTCATGCTAATCTTCTTCTTCCATACAAGAGATAGATGGAGGAACAGTCACATTCGGTGACAACAACAAAGGGAAGTGATATGGCTAAAAATGGGGTTAAATCGGAACCGTCCAGGTGAGGCACATCAGGGGTAAAATGGTAATTTCACTCACCAACAGGTCTAAAGTGGGTACTGGTTATCTTCCCCGAAGACCCACTTACCCGCAAGCGGATCCACCTCAACTGGGTGCGGGTTTCAACCCGCAGCAAACCCGGTCCAGAAGGGATAGAATTAGGGTTTCTGATTAATACTAATCAACGGCCTTGATTCACATCTATCCTTTCACTAGGGGATTAGGGATTACATTCCTTATCTAACCACAGGGGGATTACATTCCTAATCTGATCCCAGCGGAGCCTATAAATACCCCTCATCCATCTCCATTAAGAGGTAATCAATCTTTCTCCAGTTTTTGCGCTCTTTCATAATCTTCCCTGATTACTGACTTGAGTGTCGGAGGGTGCATCGCCGGGATCCATCCCGGTGTCTCGCACTTTTTACAGGTGTACGGCAGGAGTCGACGTCAAACTCCGACGGAACAGGTATATAGGTTTACTATTCAGTTTCCCTAAGAATCCACAAATACTATCTGTTTGCCCCCACACTAAATTTAGCGGCATCAGATTGGCGCCGTCTGTAGGAAACTAACGAATAGCAACCTCCCCTCCTCCCGTTGGACAGATCTTCTCCAGCCATGCCTCCTAGGAAAGTCAGATCCAGAGGGTCCAACCGAGGACCCAACCCCGATCAGCAACAATAAGTTCCCCCTCAACCCGCTTCGCAGAAAGGGCAACTTCCTCCTCCAGCAGAAGACCCACTCCAATAGGACCTGCCTCCTCCGCAGAATCAGTAACCTCCTAGAGGTCCCAATCTGCAGAAACAACCACTCCATCCGGACCACGTCTCCATGCATAACGCCTCTTCGGACTCTATGGTGTCCCATCATCCCCGAGCCTCCCATCTCTGCAACACTACCCTCAATCGGCAGAAGGACGAGGATCTTCGCCGACATCTGGATGAAAAGCGGGCCCGAGAGGGAACCTCCCGCCAACACCGTCCGGATGAGCGATCTCCTCGCCGCCGAGAATATAGAAGGTCCCCTACCCGAAGGGGGCGGAGAGAGTCCCCCGAGCATCACAGAAGAATACCACACTCCCCTGCAGGTCGGCAACAACCGAGGAACGATGAGGCACCCATCACTCGTGCCGAGTTCCAGCAGTTCCAAGCCACCGTCTTGCAAGCTCTCAATCTCCGTCCTAACACTAATGCTCCAAAGATTCCCTCTCCTCCTCCGGTTCGAAGTCCTCGCCGACAATCCCCAACTCCTACTCCTGCTCCTAGCAACTCCCGACGTACTCCCAGCCCTCGTCGCTCCAGGAACTACCGACGTCTTAGCCCCCGCTCTCCCTCGTACGAAGACGAGTCGAAGGGATGATACTGTATACCGCCGTCACCATGAGATGGAGAGGCACTTAGGGTCAGTTAGACCGAGAAGAAGAGCTTAGAGGAAGGACCCTTCGTCCTAGTAGACTTCCTTTTTCCCGAACCATAATGGATGCACCTGTACCAATCGGCTTCAAGCCTCCTCAATTTGAGACCTACTCCGGGGATACTGACCCCGTCGATCACATCGAAAGTTTCAAGACCCTAATGCTCATCCATCAAGCTTCCGATGCTCTCCTCTGCGAAACCTTCCCCGCAACTCTTAAGGGCCCAGCTCGAGAATGGTACTCTCGCCTCGCCCCATCCTCAATATTCTCCTTCGAGCAATTCGAGACCCTCTTCGTCACACATTTTGTAAGTAGCCGTAAAACTGAGAGGACCAGCATCTTGCTACTGTACCTCCACCAGAAGACGGGTGAAAAGTTGAGAGACTATGTGAAGAGGTTCACAGCTGAAAACAGGTCCATAGCATCCCTCGACCAGTCGGTCGCTGCGGCAGCATTTCAGTCCAATGTCCTCAATCCCAACCTCCGCTCCTCCCTTGCCAAGAAGCCTCCTCAGAACTTCTCCGACCTCCTCCTCCGAAGTGAAAAGTATATTCGGGCCGAAGAAGCCGAGCACCGCCCCAACTTGGAGGGGTCTTCCTCCGGGGTTAAGAGAAAGGGAACAGAAGAGGAAGGAGCCAAGAAGCTCCAGAAGGATAATGCTGGCCATCACCGACCTCCCCCCAGATTCGACAAGTTTACTCCCTTCACCACTAATGTCTCTACCATTCTGATGGAAGTCGAAAAGGAAGGGATCATACCTCCTGCTCCGAGGATGAACACCCCTGCCAAGAAAAGAGATAAAGAGAAGTGGTGCCGTTATCACCGGGACCATGGGCACGACACCAATGATTGTCGGGCCCTGAAGAATGAGATAGAAGCCCTTATCCAAAGGGGATAGCTGACCAGATTCGTGAGAAAGGACCGAGCCTAACTTCCTCTCCCGCCTCGGGGGGCTAACAAGCATCCGAAACGAGATGAGACGCCCGACTTCGAGGAAGAGCAAGTCCTCCACCTCATTCATGGGGGCCCAATGGGGGGCTCCTCAAACTCCTCTCAGAAGGCATTTATAAGAGAAGTCAACTCAGTCCAAGCCACCCCTCCTCCCAAAGGCCTCGGAGTGCCCATCACGTTCTCAGACGAAGATCTTGAAGGTGTCCACACCCCTCATTGTGACGCACTCTTCATCAGCCTCCACATGGCGAACTTCAAAGTGGAGAGGATCCTAGTAGACAACGGCAGCTCCGTTAAAATCCTCTTCCTCGCCGCTTTCAAAGGCCTAAAGCTCTCCCGAGATAGACTCAAGCTCGCCGGATACACGCTCCATGGGTTCACGGGAGTGCCAGTGACTATTGAAGGGGTAATCACCCTCGACGTAACCGCTGGCAAAACTCCTACTACCCGAACGGAGGCGATGGGTTTTATGGTTGTGGATGTCCCTGCAGCTTACAATGTCATCCTAGGCCGACCCGGCCTAGCAGCTCTGGAAGCCGTTCCTTCAGTATACCATATTAAGATGAAATTCCCCACCTGGGCCAGGGTAGGGGAAGTAAGGGACAATCATGAAACAGCCCGTAAGTGCTATATGACCTCTACCCTCGGTCCCGTCCTTTCCTTAGAAACTTTGGAAATCCCCCAGGATGCTGCCCGACCGACATCCGAGTCGGTGGATGAATTGGAGGAAGTGCTCTTCTCCGAGCATGACCCAACTCGCAAGTTCTTTGTTAGCAAGACCCTCCCGTCCGCCCTAGCTCAGACATTGTACAGTGCATCCGAAGGAATCGAGACCTCTTCGCTTGGTCAGCTGCAGACATGCTCGGAATTTCCGAAGAGCTCCTGGTCCACCACCTCAGCGTTGTTCCGGGGTCCAAACCGGTCCAGCAAAAAAGGCACAAGTTCGCCCCTGAGCGTCAGCTAGCTATAAAAGAGGAGGTGGACAAGCTCTTGAAAGCCCGATTCATACAAGAGGTGAACTATCTCGAGTGGTTGTCAAATGTGGTAATGGTAAAGAAGTCCAATGGGACTTGGAGGATTTGTATTGATTTTACTGATCTTAACAAGGCCTGCCCCAAGGATCCCTTTTCTCTTCCGAGTATTGACACTCTGATCGATGCCACCTCGGGACATGAACTCCTCAGCATCATGGATGCCTTCTCAGGCTACAACCAGATCCGGATGTTCCCTCAAGATATCCCGAAGACCTCATTCGTGACCGACCAAGGCCTCTATTGCTACAGGGTCATGCCCTTCGGTCTGAAGAACGCAGGAGCCACATACCAACGCCTCGTCAACAAGGTTTTCCAAGCTCAAATCGGCCAAAACATGGAGGTGTATGTTGACGACATGCTTGTAAAAAGCATCCGAGGTGCCGATCATGTGACCGACCTCCAAGAAGCGTTTGACGTTCTGAGAAAGCACAGCATGAGACTCAATCCGAACAAGTGTGCGTTCGGTGTCTCGTCAGGGAAGTTCCTCGGCTTCATGGTTAGCCAATGAGGAATTGAAGCAAACCCTGAGAAAATCAAGGCCATACTAGACATGGCCCCTCCCAAAAATGTTAAGGAAGTCCAGAGGTTAACAGGCCGCCTAGCTGCCATAGGACGCTTTCTTTCGAAGTCCGGAGAGAAATGCCTCCTTTTCTTCAAGGCCCTCAGAGGGGCTGAAGATTTCAAATGGGGGCAGCAGCAACAGGAGTCCTTCGACGAGCTCAAGGCTTACCTCGTCAATCCCCCTCTCCTCAGCAAACCGATCCCTGGTGAACCCCTCTACCTCTACCTGGCAGCCTCCGAGCAGACCCTCAGTGCAGTTTTAGTGAGGGAAGAGGACCGGGCTTAGAAGCCCATCTACTATGTGAGCAAGGTGCTTCGGGACGCCGAGCGCCGATACTCGAAGATAGAAAAGATGGCTTATGCCCTGGTGATGGCCGCGAGAAAGCTTCGCCCGTATTTTCTGTCCCATTCGGTGGTTGTTCTTACCGACCAGCCGCTGAAGCAGGTCCTCCACAAGCCAGAAACCTCGGGTTGCCTTATGAAGTGGTCTATCGAGCTGAACTAGCACGATATAACTTATCAGCCTCGGACCGCGATCAAGGCTCAGGCCTTAGCAGAATTCATAGTTGAGAGTACCATCCTTGAGTCCAGCCAAACAGTGAAGGGAGCACCCGTCTGGTCGGTTTATGTGGACGGATCCTCCTGCAATGAGGGAAGCAGGGCAGGGGTCATTCTGGTGGGCCCAGATGACTTCATCCTCCAATACTCCCTCTGTATCAACTTCAAGGCCTCGAACAATGAGGCAGAATACGAGGCACTCATAGCCGGCCTTGGAATGGCTCGAAATGTAGGGGCCCAACGCCTCCGGATCTTTAGCGACTCTTAGCTAGTCGTCAATCAGGTCCTCGGCGAGTATGAAGCACGCGATGACAGGATGGTTAAATACTTAGCCAAAGACAAGAGCCTCATGGCACTGTTTGAAGAAGCCCTCATCCAAAGAATCCCCCGAGAAGAAAATGCTCAGGCCGACGCCCTCTCCAAACTAGCCTCCTCCTCCCTTCAAGGTCTCGAGCAGACCATTTTGATAGAAGTCCTTCTGAAGCCAAGCATAGAGGACGAAACTCTCGACTCTATAGAGGCATTGCTTGTCCTGCTCGAAAACAATTGGATGAAACCCCTCGTCGAATTCTTGAGGGACGGGCTCCTCCCCGAAGATCCTAAGGAAGCACGAAGAGTTAGAACCCGAGCCGAGCGTTACACACTAATCGGAGGTATCCTATATAAATGCTCCTTCACACAGGTAGACGGCCAGCCTTACCTGAGATGCCTCTCCCCCGGGCAAGCCGACTACGCCCGGCAAGAACTTCATGAGGGCATCGGCGGGGCACACTCGGGGTCTAGAGCTCTTGCCCGCAAAGTGTTGAATTACGGATATTTTTGGCCCACTCTCTTACGAGACGCCGAACGACACGTTCGGCAATGCAGCTCCTATCAGAAGTACGCTGACATCCGACGCCTACCACATGCTCCACTCACTTCCCTATCAAGTCCGATCCCCTTTGCATTGTAGGGGATGGATTTACTAGGGCCATTCCCGCCAGCTCCCGGGCAGTTCAAATTCTTAGTCGTGGCGATCGACTACTTCTTGAAATGGATAGAGGCCGAGCCCTTGGGCACGATCACCGAGAACAAGGTTGTTCAGTTCTTTTGGAAGAGTGTGATCTGCCGATTCGGCATCCCTAGGGTCCTGATAACAGACAACGGAACACAGTTCACCGAGGCTGCCTTCCGAGCTCTATGCGAAGACCTTGCCATCCAGCACCAGTTCTCCTCCGTTTCTCATCCCCAGTCAAATGGCCAAGCCGAAAATGCTAACCGACAGATCTTCTCCGGCATTGAGAAGAGGTTAGATAAGTGTTCCAAAGGCTTATGGGTCGATCAGCTTCCCAACGTGCTGTGGAACCACCGCACCACAAAACGGACCCCCACAGGAGAGAGCCCATTTAATCTCCCCCATGGGTTCGAGGCCATCATCCCCCTAGAAGTCGGAATACCCTCTCCTTGTCTATTAGCTTATGAAGAAGAGCAAAACGCCAGAGACCTCCGAGCCAGTCTTGACCTGATAGACGAAATCTGAGAAAGAGCTGCCATTCGTCAACAAAGCTACCGAAGAAGGATCGAGTTGGCATACAACAAGAAAGTCCGCCCCACGGACCTCCAAGAAGGGGACCTGGTCCTCCGAAAGTTGGCCATCTCATTCCCAGGTCAGAAGAGCAAATTGGACCCAAATTAGGAGGGACCTTACAGGATCGCCAAAGTGGTCCATCCCGGCACATACAGACTAGAAGATCTTGAAGGCAGGGAGATCCCCAGGACTTGGAATGCCGACCATCTCTTAAAATACCAAGAGAGAGCACCAACGCCTCTCTAAGTATTTCGAGATGCTGAACCGTTCCTCTCCTATTACTTGTAATGTTTTCTCTTTTATTTCACTCTTGTAATAACGGCTCGCAACTTTAGAAGCAGCCGGCCATTAGTCATCAATAAAGAGTTTTTTCGTGTTTTACTTGTAAAAATTGCTTACATCTCTCTGCCTTTACTCTTCACTCTAACGATGGTTCCGGAGTCCAACACTTGGCTCGATTCTACTCCGCAAGCTCGCTTCTAAGCTGGCTAGGAGTGGGTCGCCATTCGGAATTGCTCCCACGACCGTTGAACTCTAACGATGGTTCCGGAGTCCAACACTTGGCTCGATTCTACTCCGCAAGTTCTCTTCTAAGCGGGCTAGGAGTGGGTCGCCATTCGGAATTGCTCCCACGACCGTTGAACTCTAATGATGGTTCTGGAGTCCAACACTTGGCTCGATTCTACTCTGCAAGCTCGCTTCTAAGCGGACTAGGAGTGGGTCGCCATTCGGAATTGCTCCCACGACCGTTGAACTCAAACGATGGTTCCGGAGTCCAACACTTGGCTCGATTCTACTCCGCAAGCTCGCTTCTAAGCGGGCTAGAGGTAGTTCGCAAGTGGGAGTCGCTCCCACAACCGTCGAACTACTCTTACGATGGTCAGCGAGCCCACTATTAGGTAAGGCTCGACTCATCTCGCAAGTTCGCAAGATTAGGAGACCGAAGCGCTGCTCGGCACCACTGGCCGAACGCTCATGTCCCCGAACCGCGAACGAGCAAGAGGCCGGCTCAGGGACCTCGACGCGATAAACACAGTCACAAACAAAACGACTACACAAAGCTACAAAGGACATGCAAGTTCGAGAAAGAAATGTTATTGATAATTAGGATACAGTGCAAAGCGACTCTTCCATACAACAAGGTTACATGGCCTTAAAGTATAAAAATTACAATGCTGACCTACTACACTTGGCTTTGAAAATGATCATCAATGTCCCGTTCGGTCGTCAGTTTGGCAACCTCAGCCGTCAGTCCCTCTCCCTCCGTCCGAAGCTCCGCCTCTACAGTCTGCAAGTGACGGATCTCAGAAACCAGATCGTCCCTCTTTGCTGTTATTTTCGACAAATTGTGCCGAACGCACTGGATCCGAAGGGCGTTGCTAAAGGCAGTCGACGAACCTTCGTCCTCTCCTATGGGGGTCATCTCGGCGATCCTGCTTTCCAGACGCCGGATCTCGATGTCTCGCCGACCTAGGATGAGCTGAAGATGGTTCCGCTCGCTTTCGGCTCGGCGCAATCCCAGCTCGACTTCATAGAGCCGCTCTCGGCACCTCGCCAAGCACAGCCTCATCACCCCCGAGCCAGCCTCGGCTCGAGCGTGGTCATCCGAGCGAGTGGGCTCGTCGTCTTGAGCTACCACCACGAGCTGAAAAGAAGAAGAGACAAACAACAAAATTTCAAACATTGCCAAAGTCCAACACATGAAGCCAATATTCCCAACACAGCATCAGAAGCAAAGCAAAGGTTTTTATTCAAATAAAGTAGCTGTACATACAACTAGACTGACGCTACAGCAGAGTTTTACAATAATTTAAAGGAACATAATACAACTTGTTTAGTGCCTCTTCGGAAGGGGAACGCTCCGGTTCAAGGAAACGCGGGGGCGGTGATGCCTAACCTCCGAGCTCGATTCCAAACCAACGAAGCGAGATCCCCCTTCGCCGCTAACTCTAACGGTGGCACCAACTGAGGCGCCACTAGACGAGACAGCTATACTACTCTGAGCATCAGCAGGACTCCGCCTCGCCGCAAGCAAACGAGTCGCAAGTTCGTAGAAAGTGATCCCTCTCTCGCTCTCTTCGCGAGTACATGACATACTACAAACGTTGGCCCTCTCAGGCAGAGGCTTAAGCGACGTGATCTCTTCCTCCAGCTTGATAATCCTATCTCTCAGAACATCACCCTCTGTCGACATCTTCAGACGAGGCGGTCTTGACGAGCCCACAACATTGGCACAATCGGTCGCAAGACGTCGATAATGGGTGACCTCGATCCCCCTATTTATCGTAATCCTCCTAAGCTTGTTGACCTTGGCCAACAACTTTTGGCGCTCGGATGACAACTTCTCCAACTCAGAAGCCAACTTCTCTTCTTCCGCCGAATGTTCTTTCTCCGTTACCTCCAAGTGACGGATCTTGGCCAAGAGCTCGTTATTCTTTTGCTCGACAACGAAAAGCTCCCTACGAAGCCGCTCTATCTCACCTTCGAGACGAGAAGCTTGGGGTTGCTTCCGTAGTTGCTTCAACTCACGACAATACCCCCTCGCAGCTGCTTTTATTTCCTCCAACTTCAAAAGCATATAAAATCGCTTCTCTCGGCTATGGGAAAGCTCTCGCTTCGTTTCTCTCAGCTCCTTACAACGATACGAAACCTCCGTGATCGGACCAAACTTCAGCTGAAAAGCAAAGATAAATCCGATGCCCAACACTTGGAGAAATTTTGCGGCTAGTCAAACACAAAATCCGAGGTCTAACACTTGGAGAATTTTTGGCCAAGCAAAAAGTGTTTTCATTCAAAACTCAAAAAGCATTACAAGAGCGGTGGCCAGTCCGCAGTCAGGCTTTACAGGAAAAAAAAAGAAGAAAAAAGAAGACCAAAGATGCAACCAAGTCAGGGGTCGACCTTTTTGTCGCTCGGGTCTGCCGACCTCTCGACGATTCCTATGTCCTCGTCCTCGTCGTCGTCCTCGGAGCCGTCCTCCTCCTCACCTTCGGCCTCTGTCTCGCCCGTGCCTTCGACACCGTCGGCCTGTCTCTCGGGGCCGAGCATTGCCGAAGGAAGCTCCTCCTCCCCCTCCACAGGGTCGTAAAAGTGGTAGGAGGAGGTGTCGAACCCCGGGTTCCGAGCTGCGATATGAAGTAGGGCTCGGCCATACGCATCCTCCATGTTCTTAAACATGTGCTCCTCGGCCTCTTTCTGGACAGCCCTTTTCGCCCTTGCCACCTTCGATTGGTGCTTGGCCATGACCCTTTCGGTCTCCTTCCGAGCTTTCTCCGCCTCCGACCGTGCTTTGGCCAGCTCCTCCTTAAGCACGACATTCTGCTTCTCCGAGGCCTCGAGCTTGGCTGCCTCGTCTGCCGACCGCTGCATAGCTTCGGCCAGCTTCGCCTCTAACCCCGCGACTTCGGCTCTGTGCTTTGCCGAGAGGAGTTGCTTGGCTTCGAACAGCTTCGCAGCTTCGCAGCTTTCGCACGCTCCGACCTCTCCCGGTCGCACAGCGCCGTCAGCTCCTGTTCTTTGCTCGCGAACTCTTCGAGCAAAAAGTTGAAGTGGCAAAGGGTCTGAAAAGAGAACAAACAGTTAGAATCCGGACCTAAAAACTTAGAAAATTTCAAAAAAAAAATGCTTCAAGAAGAAAGTGTTCGGTCTACTTACCGACATCGTGTTCCGAGCAATCTGCATTGTAGCGTCCCCGACCTCCCTGGACTTAAGCGCCGCTCGGTCCTTCAGGGTCGGCAGGTGCTTCACCGCCTGCATACAAATGTTGTCGTCCCCCAAGAAGCCGTCGACCTTCATTACTTGCCAGTCAGGGACGAAGATCCGCTTATGCTCCTCGGTCAGAATCTTCTCTGCTTCGGCGGTGAGAGGCGAAACTTGAAGGGCTAACGTCGCGCTCACGTTGAACGCGCCTGCTCGACGAGTCGGGAGCATCTGTCTTCGCCGTTGGAGTCGGCGCATCCAAGGAAGGGAGATCGGAGGCCGTGACCTGGTCTTGCTCAGGATCGGCATCCGGGAGCACGACCACCTGCAGGTCGGCAGTGTTTGGGACCGAAGGTATCTTCGGCGCTCGGCCTGCCCTGAGGCCCTGTCGAGGGTCTCTTCTTCTTCTTCGCCTCCTGCTCCCTAGCCGCCTTGGCCTTCGCCATCAACGCCCTATAGTCCATGCCGGAAGACTATGCACAAACTGAATGAAAAAACTTAGAAAAATTTTCAAGAACTTCAAGGAAAAAGTAAAAATACTAGAGGCATACTGGGATTGATCGGACTGAGACCCCCTCGGAACAAGGCCTCCTCGGTGATGTCCTTCCCACTAAGCGTCGGCAGGCCGAGGAGTTTCTTGAGGACTTCGGCCTCCTCGTCACTAAGCACTGGCTCTTTCTTCGCTCACTTGGGCAGGCCCTCCCTCGACAAAGCTATCGGAATTGCCCAGGGTTCGGGAGCTCGGACAATAAAGTACTTCTCCTTCCAATGCTTGATCGAGTCCGGGTTCTCGATCAACTTCACGCCTGTCCGCGGTGAAAGGTAGAACCTCTGCTCGTTCCTGTTCGGCTGGCAAGGACAGTAGAGGCTCTGAAGAAGGAACAGACTTGGCTCGGTGCCGATCTCTTGACACCGAAGAACAAATGCCAAGACGTGCTCCAAGTGTTCGGCATCAGCTGGGCAGGACTCAGGCCGTACCGATTGAGGACCTCGACAATGAACGGGTGCAATGGCAAACGAAGCCCAGCGGCCAAGGAGTCGACCGGAAAAATGCACGTGTCTGCCAAAGACGACGTGCAGGCTCGGAAATCGGGTCCGGGGAGAAGTAGCCCGTACTTGGCAGGGATCTGGAATCCAGTCCGGATCCGATGCAGATCAGCCTCGGTAAGGACCAAAGAGATTTGGTCCACCTCGGACATCTCTCTCAGCTCGTTCTCCTCTACCGACTTGGCGGTGCCCTGGGTCACCTTCTCCAGCATTTGTTCGGAGTAGCTCCGTACTCCCCCCATGCTCGACAGAGTGATCGGCTGCCGGCCGAACTCCCCTGCCGTCTTCGGCTGCTCTATGACCGTAACCACTCCCTTACCCTTCCGGGACCTCGGTGAAACCTCCTGGAGTGGCTCGACGACCTCCCCACTCTTACTTGGTCAGACCACGGTCTGCTCGGTCGGCTCTACCATCTCGGCCGTCTCAGTCCCTCTTGACTAACGACTCAGTCCGAGGCGGGGGTCTCATCCGAAGAAGTAATCTTAACCATTTTTTCTAAAGAGAAAGGAGAGAGACTGGCCTTGAAGTGACTGTTACGGTCGGAAAAGTTCGCCGGAGCAAAGAAATGCCTTGCCGCGACAGCTAGCAGCGCCACCCGGGAGCTAAAAACTTCGATGGTGAAGAGTAAAATCTTGAGTAAGAAAGTAAAAGTGGATAATAAGATTAGGAGTAGGGGAGTGAAGATTTATAGTAAAAGAAAAAGTCTCTTGGACTTCGTAACGAAAGAGCGCGACTCTCGATCGGCTCTTGAAGCGTTACGAAAGCCCAAACGACTTCATAACTGAGCAGCAACGGTTGGCGAAAAGGCAAAACGTTTCGATACAAGTCGAATAGCTCGGCACACATGGGATCAAAATCCGAGCGACGTGCGATCCGACCCCAACATCAAAGAGCCCGGTCGGCTGCCGAGCAAGTGCCCATCCGAGCCCCTAAAATGGACAAAAATCACTTTTCCCTCAACATTCGTGTAAGATCTCGATCAGACGGCCCAGATCTTGCCAGCATCGCTAAACGACAAGATAGTGTTTTCTTGGGAACTGGGCCCGTCTCGAGATTCGTGCCACCATCCAACGGCTCAGATCGCGCCACGTTGCTCGGACGGCCGAGCCCCTAAACCTCCGGTCGGCTGCCGAGCAAGTGCCCATCCGAGCCCCAAAACGGAGAAAAATCACTTTTCTCTCAACATTCGTGTAAGATCTCGATCAGACGGCCCAGATCTTGCTAGCGTCGCTAAACGACAAGATAGTGTTTTTTTGGGAACTAAGCCCATCTCGAGATTCGTGCCATCATCCAACGGCCCAGATCTTGCCAGCGTCGCTAAATGACAAGATAGTGTTTTCTTGGGAACTAGGCCCATCTCAAGATTCGTGCCACCATCCAATGGCTCAGATCGCGCCACGCCGCTCGGACAGCCGAATTCTCAGACCCCCCCGGTCGGCTGCCGAGCAAGTGCCCATCTGAGCCCCAAAACAGAGAAATTCACTTTTCCCTCAACATTCGTGTAAGATCTCGATCAGACGGCCCAGATCTTGCCAGCGTCGCTAAACGACAAGATAGTGTTTTCTTGGGAACTGGGCCTGTCTCGAGATTCGTGCCACCATCCAACTGCTCAGATCGCGCCACGTTGCTTGGACGGCCGAGCCCCTAAACCTCCGGTCGGCTGCCGAGCAAGTGCCCATCCGAGCCCCAAAATGGGGAAAAATCACTTTTCCCTCAACCTTCGTGTAAGATCCCAATCAGACGGCCCAGATCTTGCCAGCGTCGCTAAACGACAAGATACTGTTTTCTTGGGAACTCGGCCCGTCTCGAGATTCGTGCCACCATCCAACGGCTCAGATCGCGCCACGTTGCTCGGACTGCCGAGACCCTAGGCCTCCGGTCGGCTGCCGAGCAAGTGCCCATCCGAGCCCCAAAACGGAGAAAAAATCTACCGAGCGACAACGACCGTTGGATCTTTCAGTAATTCGCGCTTCTGGTGATGGACGGTCCAGATTGTGCCACGTGCGCTAAACGACATGATAACATTTTTTTGGGAAATGCGCCTCCTCGAGATTCGTGCCAGGGATCCGACGGTACAGATAGCGCCATGTCGCTCGGACTGCCGAGCTCCTAAACCTCCGGTCGGCTGCCGAGCAAGTGTCCATCCGAGCTCCAAAACGGAGAAAAAAGCCACCGAGTGACTACGGCCGTCCGATCGCCCAGAAAATCGTGCTCGACATAGATAAAGGGCCCAGATCAAGCCACGCCATAAATAGGTATTAAAAATCAGTTTTTATTTATTTTAATCGTTTTATTTATTTAAAAATTGCGAAAAAATTACTAAAAATTCGGAAAAAATCACTAGAATTTCTAGAAAATAATTATAAATTCGGGGGAATATTTTTGAACCTCAGAACGAACAGTTATTGCCTAGAATGTATTGTGAAGGCCCCCGAATGACTGGTTAACACCGTGAAATTAAATAAATAATCCGAAAAAATAGATAAAGACCGTCGGATATTCAGAGAAGCTTAAGAACAGCTTACAGCTTCAAAAATCACCTCACTACCCCCTTCGAGATTCAAAACCCTCCATTCGGACTCCGATACAACTCCACTAGCCACTAAAACAGTTAAACTACTCCTCAAAGGCTCATCAAACTCAGTCTTTAGGAGTGGAGGGCTCGTGATATGACTAAAAATGGGGTTAAATCGGAACCGTCCAGGTGAGGCACGAATCTTGAAGCTCAGGGGTAAAATGGTAGTTTCACCCACCAACGGGTCTAAAGCGGGTACTGGTTATCTTCTCCGAAGACCCACTTACCCGCAAGCGGATCCACCTCAACTGGGTGCGAGTTTCAACCCGCAGCAAACCCGGTCCAGAAGGGATAGAATTAGGGTTTCTGATTAATACTAATCAACGGCCTTGATTCACATCTATCCTTTCACCAGGGGATTAGGGATTACATTCCTTATCTAACCACAGGGGGATTACATTCCTAATCTGATCCCAGCGGCACCTATAAATACCTCCCATCCATCTCCATTAAGAGGTAATCAATCTTTCTCCAGTTTTTGCGCTCTTTCATAATCTTCCCTGATTACTGACTTGAGCGTCGGAGGGTGCGTCGTCGGGATCCATCCCGGTGTCTCGCACTTTTTGCAGGTGTACGGTAGGAGTCGGCGTCAAACTCCGACGGAACAGGTATACTAGGTTTACTATTCAGTTTCCTAAGAATCCACAAATACTATCTGTTTGCCCCCACACCAAATTTAGTGGCAGCAGGAAGGTTATTGAAATAGGCTTGGTCGGTAAGAACACTAAACCTACTATAGAAGAAGTATTTCTAGTTAGTGGATTAAAACATAATCTGTTAAGTACTAGCCAACTTTGTGATAAGGGATATAAAATTGTTTTTGAAAAAGATGCATGTTTAATATATGATTCATCTATGCAGAGTGTTATTGTCACGCACCGCTTCCCAAAAAAAGAATACGGAATTCGGATATGTGACTAAGCCCAGTGAATGATTTTCAACATCCATAAGCTGTTCAGAATCATTACAACATCTCACAGGAATAATCAGAGTCGGAAGCAAGAGAATCAACCAAGTATGCATAATCGAATCAAATACACCAATAGAAATTTACTTGAAACCAAAATATAATAATCTCAAAAAATCAAGTCTGGACAAGTTAATAACATCCTGGGTCACATTGCCCAGATACAAAAATAAATTCAAGTATCAAATACAATTGTTCAAGCAGCAATAGGAAATAATAGTAATAAATGCAAAAACTCCAGCACTAATATCTCATATCACCAACTCCATCTGGCAGCTGACCATCCTGATCGATAATTAATAAATTGCAGGAAAGAGGAAGTGAGAAAAATAAACTCCCGTCAATACAAGTTACGTGCCGCTTGTAGTGCAGGGTACAAGTACATAGGGATGAATAACAAATATAAAATAACAGCAGAAATAAATGTTGCGTGGTATAAACATGTCAACAGAATAGAATATCTAACATAAATTAGGCAAACAGGATCAAGTAATGTGATATGCAACAGGGTATAGGGTAACATGTGTCAAGTGTCAAGCAAGCAAGTAAACAGGTAAACATGTGAACTGGTAATCAAGTATACAGGTATACTGGTAAACAGGTAAACAGGTATAGGTAGTCATGTATCAGGCAAGCAGTAACAAGTATTCATGTAATAGATATCATGTAACAGGTATCAGGTTATGTCAAGTCTTGTATTATTACTATCTAGGTAGCACTTCATGTGCCCCAGTTTTTATCACATGGTTGCAACATTCAAACAAGTTATGTTTAGATTTCGTAGTGGAGTACATAGGGCAGAGTACTCAGGGATCAGGATAACAGGAATAACAGGAACAGGTAGAACCCAATGGTTCTCTTCCGAGTACACCTTCCTATAGGGAAGTATACAGTCAAGAACAGGAACAAGCAGAACCTAGTGGTTCTCTTCCGAGTACATCTTCCTATAAGGAAGCATGCAATTAGGTAATCAGATAAACTAGATCATGAATCATGTAGTTATGAACACATAACAAGCAAGACACAGGTCCTCTTCTCAGTACACATTTCTATATTTTTCACTACTAGATCTTTCCCTTAACCCCGGCTTGGTTATTTTGTTATTATAAGCAAACAGGAATGTATGTGTCACAAACAGAGCAAGAATAGCATAGCTTGATCATGTAATAGGTTGAGGTTGCAAGATAAACATGTACAGATGAAAGATAACTTATAACAGGATAATACAACGAAAATTCTAGTTCAGGACAGTAAGACAGTACTGCACTAAAACTGAGATTCCCATTGCTACAAACATGCAAATCTGAATCCGTCGAAGAATCTGGAAAATAGACTCCTGGCCGAATACAGAGAACACATATAAGTCATATAGTATTTCACAAAAATATGAGTCAAAACTGAATTGAAACCAGAAAACATGTTTAGCCAGAAATAAGAAGGTTGTATTCAAGGTCAGGAAAACAGCATGAAAACTCATTAATTAATCCACGAAAAATTTGGGGTATTTCCCTATATGTATAGTAACAGAAAAACAAGTTTCATAATTTTCCCACAAAAATAGAGAAGTAAAATCAGAAACAACAACAAACAGTAGTTTGTAAATCTGGAATCGTAAACACTGCAGTACAAAAACAGCAATATCACACAAACCATAAATCAAAATCCAAATCCGCCAAAAGGGTGATAAAATAGATACAGTAGGCTAACTTTCATATTCACTAAAAATTTGGAAATAGCAAGTAGAATTTGGTCGAAAATCAGGTTCTTTACAGAACAGTGAGAAAAATCTACTAGTATAGTAATTGTTTGGGAATACAAAACGGTTGGTAAAACTCATCAAATAAATCCACAAAAATTCAGGGTTAATCCCAATCAAGTCTAGAAGTACTGAGCAAAATTTTAGATCAAAATAAGAATTTTAAAACCATAATAAAATAGATTACTCTTCAGAATTCATAGAAAACACAATCTGGAAATCTTTCGACACTACTGTAGTAAAATAGACATAAGTCATAACTCGTAAATTGAAACTGAGATCCGTCAACAGAATCCTCTACAGTTCATGTTCACAAAATATTTTCAAATACTGACATTAATAGGGTCTAAATTACTGAACAACATCAGGGAAACAGTTACAGATTTGTTCTTCACACACAAAACAACATAGATCATACAAAATTCATCAAAATCAACCCAAACATGAAATATAGTGTACTAGATGTCCAAAAAACATGGTATATGTTCTTTTACAAGTATTCGACAAGTGTAATATGAATAACACATCAAGCACAGATATTTCAAGTAGCATGAACATATACATCAAAAGTGTCAACCCTAGATTAATTCATGTCATGAATGTCGTGAGGCAACTATGGTCCAATCATCACAATAGAGACAATATCAACAAGGGGTTTCACACAGAAATGGTTTCTAGAACCCAACAACACTACAGGCAGAATTTAGTACTTGTATTACACAAAGAAAATAATACAAGTTACTTGCCTTAACCGACGATGAAAATGACGAAAATCAAGAATAACGGAAACGGATTCTCGGAGCACGAACGACGAACGGAAACCACGAACAACGAACCAATAAACACACATGTGATGAACTCAACACGGATCACACGAACCAAAGCGAGCAAACGAACTTAAAGCCCATGAACCAACGAACAACCAACACACACTCAAAGAGAGAGCGAGGAACGAGCAAGGTGCACGAGGAGATGCATGCACACACCACACCAACACCACAGCGAGAACACGGAGATCGACGGATGGGACCTCGGGGTCTAGCCTGACGCACGTCGGCGGAGGGAGAACAAGTAAATTTCTGTTGGTCTATTTAATTCGATTATGCATACTTGGTTGATTCTCTTGCTTCCGACTCTGATTATTCCTATGAGATATTGTAATGATTCAGAACAACTTATGGATGATGAAAATCATTCGTTGGGCTTAGTCACATATCCGTATTTCGTAATCTTTTTGGGAAGCGGGGCGTGACACCTGTCGACGGGGAGCCCAGGCAGGAAGGTGGGTTCCGGAGGTCGGGATGAAGGACAGGGAGAGAATCAGAGAGGGTGCAGGGGTCTGTGGGTGCAAGGTGGGGTGGAGCACAGACAGGGAACAGGGAGGAGAACGGGAATGAGGTCGGGAGGTCGGGAGGTCGGGAGGTCGGGCAAAGGGAAAGACGGCTAAGGTTTTAGTGGGGAAGGAAGGGGAATAGTCGGTTCACATTATATAGAGTATGGGTTAATATAGTATATTAGGGTTAGAGGAAGCTAGGGGAAGCGGCATAGTAAAACGGGGTACTAATGGGTCGGAAAGGGAGATAGCGGGTTAGGGCATGGGTTAAGAGTCCAGGGTAGGTTAGGTGTAAGTTAATGGGTTTTTAGGTAAATAATTAATTGATAATTGGGTTATTAGGTAGTTATGATAATGGGTTCAGTGTATATATGGGTTTTAGGAGTAGATAATGGGTATTGGGTATAAGAGATCCAAAAATTTGATAGGGCAGAAATGAATAAAAAGAGTAAAATAGGATATGAATCGATTTTAAGCAATGAGGATAAAAAATACTGGCACGATCAAGCAGGGAAGAAACAAAAGGAGACAACAGAATCAAGAAATCAAATAAAAGATGATAAAACAATAAAATGGATATATTGAAAACAAAAGATCCAATATACGGTCCAAAGAGATACACGAAGGATACAAGGAGAGAAATACACTAAAAAGAAAAAAAAATACACTCAAAGAAATACACAAAATGAACAACAGGGGTTACAAATCCTACCCACCTAACAAAAAAAATTTCGTCCTCGAAATTCAAGCAAGAAGATACACAGGGTAACCCCAAAAACAACAAAATAGAACAAAACAAAAACTACACAAACAAATGAGGAAACTTCTACTGAATCTCTTCCTCCAGCTCCCAAGTCGACTCACCGGGCGAGTGAGGATTCCAAACAACACGAACCAGCTTGATGACCTTGTTCTTAAGCACTTTCTCCCTGCCGATCCACAATAGCAATAGGAGGAATCTCACAAGTCAAATCCGGTCGAACGGTCAACTCAGAATAGTCGATCACGTGGCTCTCATCTCGGAAATATCTCTTGAGTTGTGAGACACGGAAAACATCGTGCACTCTTGATAAAGCTGGCGGCAATGCAAGGCGATAGGCCACCTTGTATACTCGCTCTACAATATCAAATGGTCCAATAAACCTAGGGCTATGCTTGCCCCCCACCACCAAACCGAATGACACAGTGCCAAGGTGATACCTTTAGGAAAACATGGTCACCAACCTCAAACTCCAAAGCACTCCGATGGACAATGGCCCATTGCCTGTGTCTATCCCGAGCTGCCTACAAGTGCTTCCTGATCTGAACCACCGCATCAACTATCCTGGTGATCAACTATGGACCAACAACTTCCTCTCACCAATGTCATCCTAGCACACTGCTGATTTGCACTTCCACCCATAAAGTGCATCGAACGGTGCAGCTTTAAAACTGGCCTAAAAGCTGTTATTGCACGAGAACTATACAAGATGCGAATAGTCCTCCCATGATCCACCGAACTAAAGTATACAGGACCGCAACATGTCCTTGAGAATCTGGATGGTCCTCTCTGACTGTCCATCACTCTGGGGATGAAAAGCTGTACTGTACTTTAATTTACTCCCCAAACTGCTTTGAAGACTCTCCCAAAACTGAGATCTGAATCTCGTATCCCTATCGGATACAATGCTAACTGGAACCCTATGAAGTCTAACAATCTCTTGCATGTACCTCTCAACTAGGCTCTCAGTAGACTGTCCAACACGAAAAGGAATGAAGTAGGCACTGTTCGTCAAACGTTCGACAATCACCCAAATGGCATTATGACCCTTAGGAATCCTCGGCAAAGCAGTTACAAAATTCATAGTGATTTGTTCCCACTTCCACACCAAAATACGAAGCGATTGAAGAAGTCCAGTGGTCCTTTAATGCTCTGCCTTAACCAGCTGGCAGATCACACTGAGCAACAAACTGAGCCACAGCCCCCTTCATACCATGCCACCAGAAATAAAGCTTCAAATCTTGATACATCTTCGTTTTGCCAGGATTGATAGAATACGAAAACTGGTGTACTTCCTCAAGCAACCTCTGACGAACTTCACCCTTCGAAACTCATAACCTGGACCCAAAATGACGCGATCCATCAGCATGAATAACCATGTCCGTTCTGGATCTAGACCCGAACTCAACTCGAAAACCCTGCAACTGTGCATCACCAGCTTGAGCCTCTTTGACCTGATCAACAAGAGACGACTGAAGCTAAAGCGTCAAATAACCTCGACCAGAACTTGACCAAAAAACATCCAATTCCAACCTTCGCATCTGCTCAATCAGATCTCTCTGCTGAGTCAAGAACATAACTGTCGGTCTCCTGCTCAAAGCATTAGGCACCAAGTTTACTTTACCAGGATGGTATTACAAACTGATGTCATAATCGGCCATAAGTTTCAACCAACGCCTTTGCCTCATGTTTAACTCCTTCTGAGTGAAGACGTACTTGAGACTTTTGTGGTCGGTAAAGATCTCCACTCGGTCCCCAAGTAAATAATGTCTCCACAGCTTCAAAGCATAGATCACTACAGCTAACTCCAAGTCATGAGTCGGATAGTTCTTCTCATGCGGCCTCAACTGCCTCGATTCATACGCAAACTCGGCCCTTCTGCCTCAGAACTGCTCCTAGACCCTTACCAGAAGCATCACAGTGAATTACAAATACGCCTAAACCATCTGGAATAGTCAACACAGGTGCTCACATCAATCTGTTCTTCAAATTAACAAAAGCCACACCACACTCATCAGACCAACCAAACTTCTGATCCTTCCCAGTCAGCTTAGTCAATGGTCCTACTATCTTCGAAAAATCTTAGATGAATTTCCGATAATAGCCAGCTAAACCAAGAAAACTCCTGACCTCTGAAACTGACTTGGGAACAGGCCAATCCTTCACAGCCTCAACGTTGACCGAATCCACAGAAATACCATCGACCGAGATAATGTGCCCTAAGAAAGAAACCCTGTCAGGCCAAAACTCACACTTGCTGAGTTTTCCATAGAGCTGATTCTCTCTAAAAATCTGCAAAACCACTCTAAGATGCTCAGCATGATCTTTCCAATTCTGAGAATACACCAAAATGTCATCAATGAAGACTACCATAAATCTATCCAAGAACTGAGAAAAAACCTTGGTTCATAAGACTCATGAATACAGCAAGCGCATTCGTGACCCCGAACAGCATCACAAGATACTTTTAGTGGCCATATCTGGTCCTGAAAGCAGTCTTCTATACATCAGTCGGCTTCACATTGACTTGATGATACCCAGAACGAAGATCCAACTTCGAGAAAATAGCAACCCCACTCAATTGGTTAAACAAATCATCGATCCTGGGCAATGGATACCAGTTCTTCATAGTAACACTAATTAGTTCCCAATAATCCATATACAGACGACTACTACCATCCTTCTTGTTGACAAAAAGGACTGGAGCACCCCTAGGCAAAATACTTGGTCTGATGAACCCAAAATCAAGCAACTCCTGAATCTGCACCTTAAGTTCTGCTAACTCAACCGGTGCCATCCTGCAAGGACTTTCGATATAAGTGTTGTACCCGGCTGAACTTCAATACCGAACTCCACATCCCTATCAGGGGTAAGCTAGGCAACTCCTCTGGAAATATATCCAGGAAATCCCGAACTACTAGAGGCACAACCGGATAGCCTGAATGCAATTTCATCGCACAAACCTTCTGATCAACTGCAGCTCGGTCAAGGGATAACTGCCAGGCATGGAACTCAAACTCTGTACGATTTGGGATTCGGAACACAACTTTCTTGGCACAGAAATCAATAATGGTGTGGGTTTCACCCAACCAATCCATACCCAGATTAACGTCGAATCCTAAATTCCCGACTACAATCAGATTGGCCTTGAAATCCGTGCTACCAATAATCACGGGACACTGCCTGCAATTCTGGGAACAAATGACAACTCTACCACCTGTCACAATATTCCAAGCCTCTGACATGTTGCTACACTCTAACTGATGGCGAGCAACAAATCGAGATGAGACAAAAGAATGGGTTGCCTCGGAATAAAAAAGAACATGAGCAAGGGAAAGAGCAAACAAGAACAACACCTAAGAGAGAATTAAAGACAAAGAAACAAGGAATGGTTGAACAGGGTGGTGAGGAAAAACAAATGCAGCAAGATAACATGAAAGAAAAAATCTAAGAGAAATGAGAAGAAGTAAAAGAGAGACAATAAAACATCAAAACAATAAAGCAAAAATATACCTGCAACAATACCCTCAGCTGACTCAGCCTCAGTAGCAGTCAGGTTGAAAGCCTGACCTCTCCTCGGAACAGTGGTCCTCTGACCGACAATCTGATGCTGAGGAGGAAGTGGTGGCCTGACTAGACCACGAGCTGGGGTAACCTGCTGAACAGAACCCCTGGCTGGAAAAGCCAACTGCTGTTGTGGCTGCGGACAATCTCGCACTGAATGATCAGTAGAGCCACACCTAAAGCATCGGCGATTGGCGCGCCGACAATCCTTGCGATCATGCCGAGCCAACTGACAGAAGTCACAGAAACCACTCCTCTGGGAACTAGCAGAAGAGTAAGGAGCTGCCATGACAATAGCAGAGTGCGGAACAGTCCGCTGGGGGGAGCCAATCCACCACGAGCCTGCTCTTGAGCTCGAGCTGCCTAGAGAGCTTCAGCATAAGTACGCAAGTGGAGAGTGATGAGCTGCACCTTGATGTCTCGAGCAAGTCCCAAAATGAACCTACGAGCCCTATCCTCTTCGTTTGCCACAAGAACGGCAGTGAAGCGGCTGAGTCTAGTAAATTCAGCTGCGTACTGATCCACAGACCTGGAGCCCTATTTCAAGAAAGTCTGATGTTACAGCATTGCATGGACAACATGTAACAAAATTCCATTACTAGAAATAACGACCACCCTATTTCAGAGCCAAGAATTGTTGCTCCATCTCCACTCTAGTGCTGCTAGGAAAGAACTTCTCTAAGAAGCCCCAAGTGAAAGTGGCCCAAGTGATCGGTCGTTCGAGTCTTTCGGACTCGGACCTCCACCAGATATGAGCCAAGTCCACCAGCTGAATGGCTACCACATCCACTCGATATGCATCTGCAACCCTAGCTGCCAAAAGTAGTTGCTCGGTCCGAATCAACCACTGTTCAGCCTCCAAATGCATCTCAGTGCCTGAAAACCTGTCAGGATGCAGCCTCATGAAGTCCATGACTATACTCGGATAGGGAGGAAGAGTTTCCTGAATAGGCACAACGGGCGGCAGAACCCGAGCGGCTTCCAAAGTAGCCATCACCAAGTCACTGTGGTTTTGCTGCATATTGATCAAGCGCTCAAGCACAGTGGTGACGGCCTCAATCCCAGGCTGATCTCCTTGGGGGTGGGAAGTAGAACCTCTACGAGCAATAGTCTACACAAAACCAAAAACAATTAGCATCCAGATCAAGGTTGATAATAATAATTCATTTATGCATGCATGGTTGGTGAAATGTTGATCTGATCCCAGTTCAAGCCAAGCTTGTCTAACATATTAGGCAACTAATACATTTGCCAAATCTAGGCTCTGATACCACTAAAAATCTTATCACGCCCCGCTTCCTAAAAAAAGAATACAGAATATGGATACGTGACTGAACCTAGTGAATGATTTTCATCATCCATAAGCTGTTCAGAACCATTACAACATCTCACAAGAATAATCAGAGTCGGAAGCAAGAGAATCAACCAAGTATGCATAATCGAATCAAATACACCAACAGAAATTTACTTGAACCCAAAATATAATAATCTCAAATAAATCAAGTTTGGACAAGTTAATAACATCCTGGGTCGCATTGCCCAAATACAAAACTAAATCCATGTATCAAACACAATTGTTCAAGCAGCAACAGGAAATAATAATAATAAATGCAAAAACTCCAGCACTAATATCTCATATCGCCAACTCCATCCGGCAGCTCTGTAATGCCCCAATTTCCGGTAACTGGAAAACCGTGACATTAGCTAGAATCTTTCCTTCAATTAGACACAATACACAGAATAATAGGAAAATTTAAAACTTTTTATTCAACACAAATGTATTACAAGTCCGAATGTTACGAAGTTGCAATACATTACAACAGTGTTATTGTAATATCCCGGACGGATATTATATTGTAATAATTATTATTTTTTAAATTAAAATATTTTTTTGGAAATTCTTGGTTTTTCTAAATAAAAAGTTACCTGGACCTATATACTAGTAAGTATATACAGGTATTGTATCAGTTTTGTGCACTTGTACAAAATCCTAAAAACGCATTTTTGAGAAAATGTCTGGAAAATCCCGGGCAGACACTGAAAATTATTATTTTATTATCATTTTATTTTTATTTTTCGAAATGAAATATTTTTGGTGAATATCACCCGGTTTTGTCAATACGCATTATCTATGTGTATGTACCAGTCTGTATACATCTGTATTGTATCAAATTGGTACTGAAATATTTTAGCTGATAATAAAATTTATTTTATTATTATTTTTAGAATTAAATTATTTTTGTACGGATTGAGCGGTTTTACAAACGGAAATTATCGGTATATAGATATATACATACGTAAGCGTATTGTACCAATTTCGTACGTTTGTACAAATCATGTAGTATGTGTTTTGGACAAAAATATCTTATTTTTGTCATGATTAATCAAATTTGGATGGCTAGGATTTGTTTGGAGGCTTAAACCTAGGGTTAAGATTAATTAGGGATACATAAGGGTTTAATATGTGTCTTCTACTAGAACCCTCTCCTCCACCTCACCCCCTCCACCTCACCTTGTTTTGGCCGGCCAAATTGACCCTAAGGGGGTTTGTGCAATTGTGTAGGTGTATTTTGCACTCTCCACCTCTCTTTTGTCCTATAAAAATCCCTCCCCTTCACTTTTTGCCTCATTTACAAGAAAAAAAAAAGAGAGAGGAAAAGAAAGAGAAGGAAAACCTAAGTGTTCTTCATTAGGGGTTTTTCATAAGTGTTCTTCATACAAGCGTAGTAGAAAGCTAAGGAGGAAGGAGAAGGAAAGCTAGCTAGTCCTTCCTACATAGATTCAAAGGTGGGGATTCTCTACTTCTAATTTGTAGTTTGTTTGTTCTTATTTATTTCTTTTTTATGTAGAAAAGAACCCATCTTTAGGGTTATTTTTGGTTCTATGTGAGTAAAGAACCCATCTTTGATGGTTGTATGTTGTAGGTTAACCCATCTTTATGATGGTGGATATTGTATGTATATGTTCTATAACAACTTGGACTATTTTTCTAAGCATATAAGTGGTTGTAGGTAAAAAAAGAACTCATCTTTATGATGTGTTATTGTGTATATAAGTTCCTAAATAACTTGGACTAATTCCTAAGCATAAGCATGTTGTAGGGATCAAAATGATCCCATGAAAAAGATGGATTGGTAGAACTCAACAAAATCACATAAAGATAGAGTATTGAAACTTGCTATGGTTATTATTGTTATGATGATTATTTTGGACTAATTGGACAAAGATTTGTGCATAAGAATGGTGGAAAATCGAGATGAAGTTATCTCTTTTTATTTGTGTGGATTCTTGTCCACTTTTATTGTATGTATGTTCTAAAAGTGACTTGGACTAAATATTAAGCATAAGGTGCTTGTAGGGATCAAAAGGATCCCATGGAAAAGACGGATGGTGGAACATAAATAAAACACATAAAGGTTATTTTTTTAACCTTGTTATGACTATTGTTGTTATTATGGTTATTTTGTTAACACAAATGACCACTTGGACTATAGATATGTGCTTATAAAGATTAGTGTAGTAAGAATACTTACTTACCCATTCTAGGATTGTAGAACTCATCTAGCTATTTTAAAGATAAGTTTTTGTTGTATGTTATTCTCTACTTCATTAAGAAATCATTTCTTACTAACCCTTGTTCATAAAAGGTTGCTCTTTTTGTATGTAGGAACTTGTAGGATTGAAGAAAAGTAAGTTCTAGTATATAGAAATTTGTAGACTAAATGAATGTAGTCTTTGTAATATACAGGACTTGTAATTTCCCAAAAGAGTAGTCTAGTAATAATTTATTTTTAGTCTTTTAGTAGCATGTTCTAAACTTTTATAGGTTGCTAGAAACCTATTCATGCTTGTGATATTTAGTTGTTCTTAGTAAAGAACCTACCATGTTTGAGTTCTAGCAAGGAACCCATCCATACTTATGTGAACCCATGAACCTACCATGTTTGTGTTCTATGTCAAAAAGAGAACCTATTCATGCTTGTACCCATCCATGCTTAAGTTGTGTAGCAAGGAAACTCATTCATGCTTATGAACCTATTCATGCATGTGAACCCATCCATGCTTAAGTTGTGTAGCAAGGAAACCCATTCATTCTTATGAACCATGAATCCATCATGCTTAATTTGTTGTAGTAAGAAACCCATCAAGCTTAGTTGTATACCATGCTTGAGTTGTTGTAGGTTGATTATAGAAAGATACCATCATGCTTAAGTTGTTGTAGAAGAAACCCATGTTAAGTTGTATTCATGCTTGAGTTGTAGGAAGATACCATGCTTGAGTGTTGCAGGTTGATTATAGTAAAGAAATCCATCATGCTTGAGATGTAGTAAAGATACCATGCTTGAGTTGATTATAGTAAGTATACCATGCTTGAATTGTTGTAGGTTTATTATAGTGAGAAAACCATGCTTGAGTTGATTATAGTAAATATACCATGCTTGAGTTGTTGTAGGTTGATTATAGTGAAAAACCCATGCTTGAGTTGATTATAGTAAGTATACCATGCTTGAGTTGTTATAGAAGAAAACCCATACTTAAATCATATTCATGCTTGAGTTGTTGTAGAAGAAAACCCATACTTAAATCGTATTCATGCTTGAGTTGTTGTAGAAGAAAACCCATACTTAAATCGTATTCATGCTTGAGTTGTAGTAAAGATATCATGCTTGAGTTGTTTTAGTAAGAAACACATCATGCTTGAGTTGTTGTAGGTTGATTCTAGTGAGAAACCCATGCTTAATTTGATTATAGTGAGAAACCCATGTTTGAGTTGATTATAGTAGGTATATCATGCTTGAGTTGTTTTAGTAAGAAACACATCATGCTTGAGTTGTTGTAGGTTGATTATATTAAGTATACCATGCTTGAGTTGTTGTAGAAGAAACCCATGTTAAGTTGTATACCATGCTTGAGTTGATTATAGTAAACATACCATGCTTGAGTTGTTGTAGGTTGATTATAGTGAAAAAACCATGCTTGAGTTGATTATAGTAAATATACCATGCTTGAGTTGTTGTAGGTTGATTATAGTGAGAAACTCATGCTTGAGTTGTAGTAGGTTGATTATAGAAAGATACCATGCTTGAGTTGTTGTAGAAGGAAACCCATGCTTAAATTATATTTATGCCTGAGATGTAGTAAAAGATACCATGCTTAAGTTGTTATAGAAAGAAATCCATCATGCTTGAGATGTAGTAGAAGATATCATGCTTAAGTTGTTATAGTAAGAAACCCATGCTTGAGTGGATTATAGTAGGTATACCATGCTTGAGTTATTGTAGAAGGAAACCCATGCTTGAGTGGATTATAGTAGGTATACCATGCTTGAGTTGTTGTAGGTTGATTATAGTAAGTATACCATGCTTGAGTTGTTGTAGGTTGATGTAGTAATGAACCCATGCTTAATTTGTATACCATGCTTGAGTTGTTGTAGAAGGAAACCCATGCTTGAGTTGATTATAGTAAGTATACCATGCTTAAGTTGTTGTAGGTTGATTATAGTGAGAAATCCATGCTCGAGTTGATTATAGTAAGTATACCATGCTTGAGTTGTTGTAGGTTGATTATAGTGAGAAGCCCATGCTCGAGTTGATTATAGTAAGTATACCATGCTTGAGTTGTTGTAGGTTGATTATAGTGAGAAACCCATGCTTAAGTTGTATACCATGCTTGAGTTGAAGAAAGATACCATGCTTGAGTTATTGTAGTTGTTCTAAGTAAAGATTGCATGCTTGTGTTATTGTAGTAGTTCTAGTAAAGAACCCATGTTTGAGATGTGTAGTTGTTTTTGGATTCAAAAGAATCCATGCATGTTTGAGTTATATGATTGTAGTGGTTTCGGTTAAATCCTAAAAGAAACCCATGAGTTTAGCTTGCATGCTAATCCAATTGAATTATTGAAATGAACCCATGTTCCATAGTTGTTCTGGTTCAATTTTAAGAAGTAACCCATGAAACTAGCTCCATGATAGTTCTAGCTTGAATTGGCGAGGAACCCATGCAATTAGGTTCTAGGTGATTCTAGCTCAACTTTGTGAAAGAACCCATGAATGTAGTCGCATATTGTCCTAGTTCAAATTTGGAAAAAGAACCCATGAGTTCGAGTTGTATGTGTTTCTAATTGAAATTGGACCATATGATGTGCACATGCTTCGTCTTCAATATATGGTAAATAATGGTTGGAAAAGTCACTAGTATTGTTAGCTAGATAAAAGCTAGCCTAGGGGTCATCGACCATCAAGAATCGCATCTTACCCCCTTAGAAACTGTGGATAAATCACACCTCGAGCACCGACGGATCTTAACTGATGTGGGTTGATCGTGGGCCGAGAATGTTGACGAGATCCGAGTTAGGGGTAATGATGAGTGAGAGAGACTTCCGTCACCGATGTCTTGGATCGATAGTCCATGAGTTGGATCGGGATAATCATAAGAAAGTTATTGAAAACCCCATGAGATTGTTTGGGTTTAGTGACATCGTTAGGGTAGTAACTTATGGCTATTACTACTTAACCTTTACGTATTATCATTTTTGCCGAAGGGAAAGAGTTGGTGTTAAGGGTGATTCCTTATGATCCGACCTGTCCTATAGGCCAACACTAGGCGGTGTTATTGGGTTGTACCTTCCCGTCAAAAGGATACGTACAATGTCATCTCATGAGTTGGGAGCACGGGTTGCGTATCTCGTCTGTTAATTCCTGAAATGCCGTGGCTTGGGGTGCCACAGAATGCAACTTGCAGTCCTGCACTTGCGAGACCCCAGGGGTGCCACAGGGTAACCTTCACGCTATCCTACGCATGCGAGACCCTATGTTCTTTTGATTTTTGAATGAGGCTCGATACGCTGGGCAATAGTAGCAAACATGGACACCACTATATGACTGCAGTAACGGAACTAGACCGTACCTGCAACCTTGTTTTTAAGTGAGGTCCGGCATGCCGGGTAGTAGTGGTAAACGGAGACACCATAATCGTACTGCATTGGTGGGACTTGACCCACCTGCAACCTCACAGTCACGTTGTATTATCAGGAACAGGATTGTGTACAATGTAGAATTCATAACGAGGGTTCAAATCCCTATATATGAAGAAACGGCTTGAGATGGGGCGTATGTAGTTTGAGCTGCATACTGTTTCGGAGACTTGCTTGCATTAGAATAAGAACAGCTTGGCGTTAGTCAATCTTGTATTAAAGTCTAAGGCATAGCATACACTGATACATCAATTATATATACACGTTTTTCTTTCCATTAATCTGTTTGCTAAAGTGGAGAATTGCTGCTAGTTATCAGCCTTAAAGTGTCAGTGAATACTGATGCCCCCATTTCAATAGTTACTGGATTGCAGAAGTACAGGTACAGGATTCAGAGGACTCAAGGCGAGAGAAGCAAGAGTTGTTTCCATTTCCGCTGTATTATATGTTGTTACTATTGTTCCATTGTAAAAGTTTTGTAATCTATTTATTTGTTGGAAAGCATCCAAGTGGAATACCAAGTGTTGTTCTTTATTCATTGTCCTCTGATGTAATATGTTGAAAGTTGTAACACTTGGAATTGTAAAGGTATTATTATAACACTGTTGTAATGTATTGCAATTTTGTAACATTTGGATTTGTAATACATTTGTGTTGAATAAAAAGTTTTAAATTTTTATGTTTTTCTGTGTATTGTGGCTAATTGAAGAAAAGATTCTAGCTTATGTCACGGTTTCCCAGTTACCAGAAATTGGGGCGTTACAATTACAATAATACCTTTACAATCCCAAGTGTTACAACTTTCAACAATTTACATCAGAGTACAACGAATAAGGAACAACACTTGGTATTTTACTTGGATGCTTCCCTAACAATAAACAAATTACAACAATGAATAAATTACAATAATTTTTACAAATGAAATTATAACATATATTTCAGTGGAAACTTAAAATGAAATCGACTACTTGCTTCTCTTGCCTTGAGTCCTCCTAAAACCTGTACATGTACTTCTGCAATCCAATACCTATTGAAGTGGGGACATCAGTACATATACTGATGCTTTAAGACTGATAACTAGCAGCGAATCTCAACTATAGCAAACAGATTGATGAAAAGAGGAACGTGTATATATATTTGATGCGTCAGTGTATGGTATGACTTAGACTCTAATGCAGGACTTATTAATGCAAGGATGCTCTTATTCTAATACAAGCGAGTCTCCGGAATAGTATGCATCCCATACTACATACGCCCCATCTCAAGCTGTTTCTTCATATATAGGGATTTGAACCCACATTATGAATTCTACTTTGCACACAACTAGTTCCTGACAATACAACGTGACTAGCGAGGTTGCAGGTACGGTCTAGTTCCGTTACTATAGTCATATAGTGGTTTCCCCATTTGCCACTATTGCCTGGTCACACCGGACCCCATTCAAAAACCAGACGAACCTTCGAAATTAACTACAACATAGGTTAGCTCGAAGCATCCCCTGTGGCCCCTAGCTCATAGACCGTAGTCTATGGCCTGTTCTCTTCCCCGGCATAGAACATGACGGAGTTCCGGGGTTCCATCCCCTAGCTCCGCCTACCCTTATCATGGCACTTTAGAAATTAACAGTGTGAGATACGCAACTCGTGCTCTCAACTCGTGAGAAGGCACCGTACGTATCCCTTTGACAGGAAGGTACAATCCCAATAACACCACCTAGTGTCGGCCTATAGGACGAGTTGGGTTATAAGGTATCACCCCTAATATCAACTCATCTCTTTGGCAAGAAAATGATAATAATATAGGTTAAGTAGTAATAACCATAAGTTACTATCCTAACAATGTCACTAACTCTAAACAATCTTAGGGATGATAACAGCATAAACACAACATGCTAGGTCTTAAGTTAGACTTCGCACGATAACTATACTAGGCTGCTCAACCTAGATTTACCAGAATCCCTAAGGATCTGGTTCATGTCCTATCGATCCAAGACCCCTGCAATATGAACGTATTCGCATGCTACTATCCTGAACTTGGATTTCGTCATACTCCGGTCCGCGATCAACCAACTCGGTTAAGATCTGACGGTACACGCGAGTGACTCGTCCACAGTCCCTTAGGAGTAAGGTAAACACACGTCTTGATGGTCGATAATCCCTAGGGCAATGATATCACCCTAGACGAGCACAACAACTGCGTACTAGCTAATAAGCTACATACGAGTAAACAAAACACATACGAGCTAAGCAAGCTACGTATGAACCCAACAACTACATACGAGCCAGGCCAATTGCGTATGAGACAACAACCTACATACGAGCCAAATAAGCTACAAATGAGACCAACAGCTATATACGGGCCAGGCGAGCCGCGTATGAGACAACAACATACACACGAGCCAAATATGCTACGTATGAGACCACAGCTACATACGGGCCATGCAAGCCGCGTATGAGACAACAACATACATACGAGCAAAATAAGCAACGTATGAGACCACAGCTACATACGGGCTAGGCGATCCGCGTATAAGCAACACCATATATAAAAATAATCATACAGGTATTCTAACAATCTAGAAGCAACCAAACGTGCTTACTAGCAAAACTTGATCTTCTATAATTAGAAGCAACAGAAGAATCTTCTAACAGTCTAAAATAGACATACTACCAAGAAAAACCCGAAAACGACATAAAAACCCTTCCGACAGCCTAAAACCAACCAGTGCTACGCTTATCGGAATTTAACAAATTTATACTTTTTAGAAAGGTGAGAACATTTTCTGCAACTCTCTAGTTGACCACTTCCTCAGATTCCGTAAGGAATTCTAAATTCCTACCCATTGAACATACGCAAACAGTTACCAAACACCAATTTTCAATAAAAAGCTGAAACTTCTGTAGCTTGTAACTTTTGCTCTACTTGTCAGAATCTAACGAAACTTGACAATTTGAAAAGGTGGGAACATCTACTAAAAATTTCCAGTTGACCACTTGCTCAGATTCCATAAGGAATTCCGAGTTCCTACCCACCGAACACACGCAAATAGTAAGAAAACAGCAGATTTAACAAGGAAAGCTGAAACTTTGAAGGCCTATAACTTTTGTTCCACTTATCGGAATTTAACCCGAGAGGGCAATTCGGAAAGGTGAGAACGTCTACTACAACTTTCTAGTTGGTCGGCTCCTCAAATTCAGTGAGTAAGATACTCAAAAACTACAAGGAAGCAAAACAGATACAATTCCAACCTGCCAAATACACAGCCAAGCTGAAAACTTTCAAAGCAGATAACTTCTACTTTGCTTATCGGAATTTAACCCGAGAGGTCAATTCATAAAGGGGAGGGTGTCTACTACAACTCTCTAGTTGGCCCGAACCTCAGATTCTACTGGTAAGACACTCTAAAACACCAAAGAAGTCGAACAGCAAGTACACTCAGCTCAAAGCTGGCTGCTGCATCTTACAAATACCATAACTCCTACTCTGCTTATCGGAATCTAGCTCGAGAGGCCAATTCGGAAAGGGGAAGATGTCTACTACAACTCTCTAGTTGTCCCGAACCTCAGATTCTACAGGTAAGATACTCTAAAACCTCAAAGAAGCAAAACAGCAATAATCCAGTCAAGACAGCCAGTTGTTGTACTTTGCAAACAACATAACTCCTACTCTGCTTATCGGAATTTAACCCGAGTGGTCAATTCGGAAAGGGAAGAATATCTACTATGACTCCTAGTTGGTCCGAACCTCAGATTCTACAAGTAAGATACTCTAAAACCTTAAAGAAGCAAAACAGCAAGAATCCAGTCAAGACAGCCTGTTGTTGTACTTTGCAAACAACATAACTCCTACTTTGCTTATCGGAATTCCACCCGAGAGGTCAATTCGGAAAGGAAAGAATATCTACAACATCTCCCTAGTTGGTCCGAACCTCAGATTCTACGAGTAAGACACTCTAAAACCTTAAAGAAGCAAAACAGCAAGAACCCAGTCAAGATAGCCAGTTGCTGTTCTTTGCAAACGGCATAACTCCTACTCCACTTATCGGAATTTAACCCGAGAGGTCAATTCGGAACGGGGAGAGTCTCTACTACAACTTCCTAGTTGGTCCAAACCTCAAATTCAACCAGTAAAACCCACAAAAATGACAAACAAACACAACAGCAAGCAACCTGTCAAACAGCTAGTTGCTGTATTTTCCCAAGACCATAACTGCTATTCCGCTTATCGGAATTTAATCCGAGAGGTCAGTTCGGAAAGGGGAGAGACTCTACTACAACTCCCTAGTTGGTCCGAACCTCAAATTCACCCAATAAAACCCTCAAACATGATAAACAAACACAACAGCAAGCAACCTGTCAAACAGCTAGTTGTTGTATTTTCCCAAGACCATAACTCCTATTTCGCTTATCGGAATTCAACCAGAGAGGTCAATTTGGAAATGGGAGAATGTCAACTAAAACACCCCAGTTGGTTCGAACCTCAAATTCAGCCAGTAAAACCCTAAAAAATGACAAAGAAGTGAAACAGTAAGCATTCAGTCATACAGCTATTTGCTGTATTTTGCAAAGACCATAACTCCTACTTTGCTTGTTGTAATTTAGCCTGAGTGGCCAATTCGAAAAGGGGAAGATGTCTACTACAACTTCCTAGTTGGCTCGAACTTCTAATTCTGCATGGAAATTCAATTTCTAGCCCCTCGAAGCCACTGCAGCGCTAACCCCAAAACAGTGAGTGTTGTGTTTTGCCTAAGCTCGCTAGTTTTGGGGGAAACGCTCGATTCACCCATCAAAATGGATCCAAAAAATCCCCAAAACTTCCGGCATGGTAACAACACATAAGAGAACCTCCCACATAAATTTCGGGTCAAAATTCTACCATGAACCTAGTTAAACAAATTTAACCCTACAACCCTAAAAACCGAATCTTTATGCATCTAATTTGTATTCTACAACTACAACCTTCATATGAATCTTACTCTAGTCTAATACAACAACAAACATGATAACACTAATTTATAACTAAAACAACCATGAGCGAGAAACCCCACCTTAAAAATTGGTTGGAAGGACTAGCTTTCCCCTCCTTGCTCCTTGTTCTTTCTTCTCCTCTCAAGAACACCATGAGAAACAGAACCCATGAAAACCCCTCTTTTGATTTGATCTCTCTTTTCTTTTTCTTTCTTCTCAATCTTTTTCTAAATAAAAACAAGTAGTAGAAGGAGAGAATGAGAAGAAGATGGAGGAAAATGAAGAGACAAAAAGTGAAATGGGGGTTTTCCCCCATAGGGTTGGCCGGCCATGTAAATAGGAGAGGGAGAGAGAGCAAGTGGTTGAGAAGAGTCCACTTGTCTCTTCTCATTTGTGGCGAAGAACAATTAGGGATCAATTTGTAATTTTAATTTACAATCAAAACCCTATAAATTGCAATCAACACCCAAAATCATCTTTAACCTTTTATTTTGATCATGATTGATCAAAATAAGAGGTATTTTCCAAAAATCACATACTACATGATTTTGTACAAACGTACAAAATCGATATGATTCAACTACGTACATATATCTGATTTCACAGATAATTTTTATTAGTTAAAACGAATAATCTGTACAAAAATCATTTAATTCCGAGAAAATAATTTTATCACCGGTTCGGAAGATTCCAGTATCCATTTGATACAAAATAGTCATATATCGAGTAGTTTATAAGTATAGATAATGTTTATTAACAAAGCAGGGTGATGTCCACCAAAAATATTTCAGTTCTGAAAATAATAATAAAATAATAATTTTTAATATCTGCCCGGGATTTTCCATACATTTCTCAAAAACGCATTTTTCAAGATTTTGTGCAAGTGCACAAAACTGATACAATACCTATATATACTTACTAGTATTATATCCAGATAACTTCTTATTTGAAAACCAAGAAATTTTCATAAAAATATTTTAACTTTAAAAATAATAATTATATAAATATAATATCCATCCGGGATATTACAAGCTGACCATCCTGATCTGCAATTAATTAATTACAGGAAAGAGGAAAAGAGAAAAACAAATTTTCTTCAATGCAAGTTACGGGCTGCTTGTAATGCAGGACACAAGTACATGGGGAAGAATAACTAATATAAAATAACAACAGAAATAAACATAGCATGGTATAAACATGTCAACATAATAGAATATCTAACAAGAATAAGGCAAACCGAATCAAGTAATGTGATATGCAACAGGGTACATGTAACATGTGTCAAGTGTCAAATAAGCAGGTAAATAGGTAAACATGTGAACAGGTAAACAGGTATAGGTAGTCATGTATCAGGCAAACATGTAACAGGTATTCATGTAATAGGTATCATGTAACAGGTATCAGGTTATGTCAAATCTTGTATTATTACTATCTAGGTAGCACTTCATGCGCACCGGTTATTATCACATAGTTTCTACATTCAAACAAGTTACGTTTAGATTTCGCAGTGGAGTCCATAGGGCAGTGTACTCAGTGATCAGGATAACAGAAATAACAGAAATAGGTAGAACCTAGTGGTTCTCTTCCGAGTACACCTTCCTATAGGGAAGTATGCAGTCAGGTACAGGAACAGACAGATGCTAGTGGTTCTCTTCCGAGTACATCTTCCTATAAGGAAGCATGCAATAAGGTAATTAGGTAAACAAGATCGTGAATCATGTAGTCATGAACACGTAACAGGTAGGACACAGGTCCTCTTCTCAGTACACAATTCTATATTTTCCACTACTAGATCTTTCCCTTAACCCCGACTTGGTTATTTTGTTATTATTAGCAAATAGGCATGTATGTGTCACAAACAAAGCAAGAATAGCATAGCATGATCATGTAACAGGTTCAGGTTGCAAGATAAACATGTACAAGTGAAAGATAACTCATAACAGGATAATACAACAGAAACTCTAGTTTAGGACAGCAAGACAGTACTGCACTAAAACTGAGATTCCCGTTGCTACAAGCATGCAAATCTGAATCCATCGAAGAATCTGGAAAATAGACTCCCGACCGAATCTATCGAACATATATAAGTCATATAGTATTTCACAAAAACATGAGTCAAAACTGAATTGAAACCAGAAAACGTGTTCAGCAAGAAATCAGAAGGTTGTATTCAAGGTCAGGAAAACAGCATGAAAACTCATTAATTAAATGCAGGAAAGATCTGGGGTATTCCCCTATATGTATAGTAACAGAAAACAAGTTTCATAATTTTTCTACAAAAATAGAGAAGTAAAATCAGAAAACAACAAGAAACAGTAGTTTTGTAAATCTATTTTGTTGGAAAATTATCAAACTTGATTTTCTGTTACTATACATAAAGGGGAATAACCCAGATTCTTCGTGGATTTAATCAATGAGTTTTCATGCTGTTTTTCTGACTTTGAATACAATCTTCTGATTTTCTGGCAGATCACGTTTTCTGGTTTCAATTCAATTTTGAGTTATGTTTTTGTGAAATACTGTATGACTTATATACATTTGCTGGATTCGGACGGGGGTCTATTTTCTAGATTCTTCGACAAATTCAGATTTTTATTCTTGTAGCAACGGGAATCTCAGTTTTAGTGCAGTACTGTCTTGCTGTCCTGAACAAGAGTTTTCGTTGTATTATCCTGTTATGAGTTATCTTTCACCTGAACATGTTTATTCTTTATCCTGAACCTGTTACTTCTTCATGTTATGTTATTCTTGACCTGTTTGTAACACATATATGACTGTTTGATGATAATAACAAAATAACCAAGCCGGGGTTAAGGGAAAGATCTAGTAGTGGAAAATATAGAAATGTGTACTGAGAAGAGGACTTGTGTCCTGCCTGTTACATGTTCTTGACTACATGATTCACGATCCTATTTATCTGTACCTGACTGCATGCTTCCCTATAGGAAGATGTACTTGGAAGAGAACCACTAGGTTCTGTCTATTCCTGTACCTGACTGCATACTTCCTTATAGGAATGTGTACTCGGAAGAGAACCACTAGGTTCTACCTGTTCCTATTTTCTATTATCCTGATCCCTGAGTACACTGCCCTATCGACTATACTACAAATTCTAAACGTAACTTATTTGAATGTAACAACCATGTGATAAAAACCGGGGCGCATGAAGTGCTACCTAGATAGTAATAATACAAAGACTCGACAAAACCTGACACCGTTACATGATTACCTGTACTTGTACCTATAACCTGATTACCTGTTTACCTGTATACCTGTTTACCTGTTACCTGTTACATGTTTACATGTTTACCTGTTTGCTTGACACTTGATACATGTTACCTGTACATGTTAGTATACCATGCTACTTATTTCTGTTTGCCTGATTCATGGTAGATATTTATTCTGTTGACATGTCTATACCATGCTATGTTTATTTCCGTTGTTATTTTATATTTGTTATTCTTCCCCATGTACTTGTATCCTACACTATAAGCGGTCCGTAACTTGCATTGATGGAAGTTTGTTTTTCTCTTTTCCTTTTTCCTGCAATTTATTTAATTGCAGACCAGGGTGACCAGCTGCAAGATGGAGTTGGTGATATGAGATATTAGTGCTGGAGTTTTTGCATTTATTATTATTTCCTGTTGCTTGAACAATCGTATTGGATACATGAATTTATTTTTTGTATTTGGGCAATGTGACCGAGGATATTATTAACTTGTCTAGACTTGATTTATTTGAGATTATATTATATTTTGGATTTCAAGTAAATTTATGTTGGTCTATTTGTTTCGATTATGCATACTTGGTTGATTCTCTTGCTTTCGACTCTGATTATTCCTGTGAGATGTTGTAATAATTCTGAACAACTTATGGTTGATGAAAATCATTCGCTAGAATTAGTCACGTATCCGTATTCCATTTTGTTTTTGGGAAGCGGGGCGTGACAAGGTTTTTATTGGTATCAGAGCCCAGGTTTGACTAATGTATTATTTGCCTAATATGTTAGACAACCTTGGCTCGAACTGGGATCGGCTCAACATTTTACTAACCATGCATGCATAAATGAATTAATTATCATCAACCTTGATCTGGATGGTAATTGTTTTTGGTTTTGTGCAGACTATGGCTCGTAGAGGTTCTACTTCCCGTCCCCAGGGAGATCAGCCTGGGATTGAGGCCATCACCACTGTGCTTGAGCGCTTGATCAACATGCAGCAAAACCACAGTGATTTGGTGATGGCTGCTTTGGAAGCCGCTTAGGTTCTGCCGCCCACTGTACCTATGCATGCAGCTCTTCCTCCCTGTCCGGGTACAGTCACAGACTTCATGAGGCTGCATCCCGACAGGTTTTCAAACACTGAGATGCCTTTGTAGGCTGAACAGTGGTTGATTCGGACAGAGTAATTGCTTTTGGCAGCAAGGGTTGCAGATGCAGATCAAGTGGATGTGTTTGCCATTCAGCTGGTGGACTTGGATCATATCTGGTGGAGGTCAGAGTCCGAAAGGCTCGAAAGACCGATCACTTGGGCCACTTTAACTATGGGCTTTTTGGAGAAGTTCTTTCCTAGCAGCACTAGAGTGGAGATGGAGCAACAATTCTTGGCCCTGAAGCAAGTTGTTCGTTATTTCTAGTAATGGAATTTTATTACATATTGTCCATGCAATGTTGTAACATCAGACTTTCTTGAAACGGGGCTCTAGGTCTACGGATGAGTATGCAGCTGAATTTACTAGACTCAGCCGCTTAACTGCCGTTATTGTGGCAAACGAAGAGGACAGGGCTCATAGGTTCATTTTGGGACTTGCTCGAGACATCAGGGTGCAGCTTGTCTCTCTCCATTTGCGTACTTATGCTGAAGCTCTCGAGGCAGCTCGAGCTCAGGAGCAGGCTCCTCCCCCAACAGACTGTTCCGCACTCTGCTATTTTAGGCCTTCTGGTGGGCCAGTTCGGAGGGCTGTCCCAATCCCTCCGGTCAGGGCAGCTCCTTACTCTTCTGCTGGTTCCCAGAGGAGTGGTTTTTGTGACTTTTGCCAGTTGGCTGGGCATGATCGCAAGGATTGTAGGCGCGCCAATCGTCGATGCTTTAGGTGTGGCTCTACTGATCATACAGTGCGAGATTGTCCGCAGCTGCAGCAGCAGTTCGCTCTTCCAGCCAGGGGTCCCGTTCAGCAGGTTGCCCCAGCTCGTGGTCCAGTTAGGCCACCGCTTCCTCCTCAGCGCCAGATTGTCGGTCAGAGGACCGCTGTTCCGAGGAGAGGTTAGTCTTTCAACCTGACTGCTGTTGATGTTGAGTCAGCTGAGGGTGTTGTTCCAGGTATAATTTGTTTGTTGTTTTGTTGTTTTATTGTCTCTGTTTTGCTTCTTTTCATTTCTCTTGCATTTGGTTCTTCCATTGTTTCTTTCATGCATTTGTTTTTCCTTCACCCCTGTTCAACCATTCTTTTTCCCTTGTCTTTTTTATTCTATCTTAGGTATCGCCCTTGTTTGCTCTTTTCCTGCTCATGTTCTTTTTTATTCCGGGGCAACCCATTCTTTTGTCTCCTCTCGATTTGTGGCTCGCCATCAATTGGAGTGTAGCAACATGTCAGAGGCTTGGAACATTGTGATAGGTGGTGGAGTTTTCATTTGTTCCTGGGAGTGCAAGTAGTGTCCCGTGATTATTGGTAGCACAGATTTCAAAGCCAATCTGATTGTAATTGGGAATTCAGAATTCGACATTATTCTGGGTATGGATTGGTTGGGTGAATCCCACGCTATTATTGATTGCCGTTCCAAGAAAGTTGTGTTCCGAATTCCAGATCGCGCAGAGTTTGAGTTCCATGCCGAGGAGTCTTCCCTTGGCCAAGCTACAGTTGATCAGGAGGTTTGTGCGATGGAATTGCATTCAGGATGTGAGGCTGCGCCTCTAGTAGTTCGGAATTTCCTAGATGTTTTCCAGAGGAGTTGCCTGGCTTACTGTAACACCCCGAATTCCAAAACAGTTTGAATTCGAAGTTCTACAGGATCTTTACACCTTCATTTCATACAATTTTACAAGGAATTTAAAACTTTTATATAACAATGATTACAACAAAGTATTTTACATCAACAAGCAGCGAAATAAATAAAATACAATAATAACGAATGTACAACTGTAACAACTTTAACATTTGAATAATCATCAGCAACAATTTCATCTTTATATCTTCTTGTAACTCCAAGTCCTGCATGTAAAACTGTGGGCACGTCAGTTACTTACAACCAACGAAATATTATACACGGCCATCCTCGCTATGCCGAACAATATAACAATTCTTAAATACTTTAGCAAACACAAACTTGATCACAAACAAAGCTACAAGGGACTATCCTATTGATGTCGTGTTGTGTTGTGCACTTAGTCCTTAATGCAGTTATTATGTTACATGACACTAATGCGCACTTGTTCGAATTCTATGCATCCCATACTACATAGGTCCGAGGGCAAGCCCTTAATCGTTCTTCATCTTGTAGGGTTCAATCCCTCGCCATGACTTAATCTACTACTGTAACTACGGTAAGTATCCTAGATGTTCTATGACCTACGAACTCATGTCTAGGCGCCCTGGAGGGAATCCTAATGCACTAACACATGACTCATCATGCAGGCATCCTGTGGTAATTCAGCTCCTACCATAGACATGATACCACCCGCGGTCACCAAACACCCCACGAGCGTCGCCACCAGAACGGTACTCTGGAGCAGTATCCACGCCCTATCATGACGCATCATGGGACATCTTGTGAATACCCTCACGTCGCCAATCTGAAGGCCCTCATACTCATATTTTTCTCTTACTTTCATCACATCTTCCCTATGTATCTAATCCTTACAATTTTGTTTATTTTAAAAGAAAATCATCACAACCTAGAGCTAACTTACCCTACGAGACTTAAATCAAAACAAAAGAGACTGTCAGCCTACCTGGCTACTTCTCAAGAGACGCTCAACCCTCAACGGTTAGCTCCCAAATCATAAATAAAATTGCCGGTCACTAGGGTCTCGCCTAGCCTCTAGATTCCAACAACTATCTCTTTCTAGAGATCAACAATGTTTCATAACCAATCTCAAATAACATTTCCTTTCCTTTATTAATATCTCTTTTTCAAAAAACATTTCTTTTATAATCTCTTAACACGATATAAGTCAATTCAACAACTTTTCATCAATTTAATCATTCAGAACCATGTGTTCAAAATCAAGTAATCTTAATCAGGTATTAATAATCATAAAATCTTATATTTAATCTTACTCAACTTTCATATGTCAAAAATCAAATCCAAACTCAAGAAAATCCATCAGTCAAGACAGTAGCAGTCGTCTGTTAAAAGTGGCTAGTCGGCTGTTCTGCGAGACCTCAAAACTCAAGAACAAAAGCCAGTTCAGTTGACTGTGAAAAAATGTCCAGTCGACCGTCCTGCGAACTTTGAAACTCAAACACAACCCAGTCAGTTCAGTCGACTGTTGACAAAGAATCAGTCGACTGTTCTGCGAAACTTTGAAACTCAAAAACCAATAATCAAGATAGTAACAGTCGACTGTGGAAAGTAGACAGTCGACTGTTCTGCCGACAAAATTCGAATTTTAATACCTGACAGTTGACTGTCGACTCTAGTTCTGTCGATTGTCAATTGCACCAGGTTGCAGTTAAAGTGGATCATAAATATATTTTCGACATTGAAAAGCAATGATGATTTCTTCACAATTTGACAACACACATCCAAAAAGGGAGTTTTATTAAAACTTGATCTTTCAAATGATTAGTACTTCTATAAAAATATAAATCATTTCCGTAATGTATTCATTTGAAAAATAATATCGTACTGGTTCTCGAATTCATAAGTTTCTCATTTTTGCAATATAATAAAATCCTTCTTCCAAATGCACAAAAACACATATAATCAATTTTCCAAATAAAATATTGTCTTTTATCAAAATTTCCTTTATAAGTTCCTATACTCATAAAATAAATATTTTGGAGGTTAGAACCGAACTTCTTTGCCACATTAACATCAAACAATTCTTTTCAACACCCTTGCATTATTTTGACCAATGTCTTAACATGCATCAATTCCATACAAATCATGTTTCTTCAATTCTAGCATTTCAAACTATCAATTATAACAAAGCAATTCACATCTACCACACCAATTAAAATTTAGCAATTTGAACTTTAACTAGCATGCAATTTCATCATACCAATTAACAAATAATTATATATTATCTATCATGCAATTTATACTCCTAAATTAGAAAGGATTGAAGAAATACCCACCCAAGGTTGAAGAATTTGTAATCAAATGAACTCCTAAAATTAGGAGCTCTTAAAAAAACTCCGATTGCAAACTCCTCGAAATCCGCGCACCAAAGAGCACTCCAACTCCACATTCACTTTCGGCAACAACAGTGAGCCATCCATTTGTATCTCCAACTCCATTTTCATACTATATATATCCACATATACACAAAGATATACATATATATACACCCATATATAATGAATAATGTATATATAGTTAGATAGGTGGAGGAGTAGGTTGTAGCAACATGGGGTAGGCTGATGGGACTTGATGCTTGGTTTCGGAATAGACCAGAGAAGGAGAAGAGATGTGAAGACGAGTTGATGGATGGTATGTACATATATACATATATATCTTAGGAGCTATATATACATATGTAGCCATAGGAGTAGGTGGAGAAAGCAAAGCATGCTGGATTGGTGTGTGGTGTGGCTTTCAGAAATATACAGAGTAGAAAAAAAAAAGATGAGGAGAGTGTGAGAGTTAGGGGGTATTAGTAGGATTTATTTAATTAGTTACATTAACTACTTCTCCACTAACTCCACCACTAATCCACTAACACAAATTCAAAACTCAATTTTCCCTCCTAACCAAAAGTAACCGGCCACTTTTCCCTCACTTTTCATGCATACACACGTGCACGTGCTTGCGCGTGCACACACTTCACAAATTAATTATTTTAAAAATACAAATTTTATACATACATAATATGTACATAAAATTAGTTTAATTATAATATTTCATGCACAAATAAAATAAATATATACACTTTAAGAAATATTATTTTGCAACCAAGTACGCATAAACACGTGCACCGAAAAACACGTGCGTTGCGCGTGAAATCACAAAAATCACGAAATTGACCTTATCAATCGAAAAATATTTATAATTAATCGGAATACAACATAAAAATATATTTAATATACATATTCGATAATGTACTCAAACGTACAGAAAACACGTGCATTGCACGTATAAAAGCGATTCAATCAAACAGACAAAAAGTGAATTTCCATTTATAAAACGAATTTGAACACGTCATAAAAATAAATAATTGAAACCCATCGAAAATATTGCACATAATGGTAGAATACCTGAAATCGACACGTGCATCGATAATACTTAAAAAGCACGTAAAATATAAAGATTGAAATTTAGCATTTGAGTTGTCTCAAATGGGATTTTAAGAATACGAGAATGCATAAATAATCGGAATCCAAAATTCATATCGAAATACGTTACGGATATCACCAGTAATGGTACAAAGTGCACGTGAGTAACACCCGAGGGCAAAATTGTCATTTTCAATTTTGCGGGGTGTTACACTTACCCCTGATAGGGATTCAGAGTTCGGTATTGAAGTTCAGTCGGGTATGACACCTATATCGAAGAGTCCCTAAAGGATGGCACCGGTTGAGTTAGCAGAACTTAAGGTGCAGATTCAGGAGTTGCTTGATTTGGGGTTCATCAGATCAAGTATTTCACCTTGGGGTGCTTCAGTCCTTTTTGTCAACAAGAAGGATGGTATTCGTCGACTGTGCGTGGATTATCGGGAACTAAACAGTGTTACTGTGAAGAACCGGTATCCGTTGCCCATGATCGATGATTTGTTTGATCAGTTGAGTGGGGCTGCTATTTTATTGAAGTTGGATCTTTGTTCTGGGTATCATCAAGTCAAAGTGAAGGCAACTGATGTACAGGAGACTGCATTCAGGACCAGATATGGCCACTAGGAGTATCTTGTGATGCCGTTTGGGGTCACGAACGTGCCTACTGTATTCATGAGTCGTATGAGCCGGGACTTTTTTCAGTTCTGGGATAAATTTGTGTTGGTCTTTATTGATGATATTTTGGTGTATTCTCGGAATCAGGAAGATAATGCCGAGCATCTTAGAGTGGTTCTGCAGACTTTGAGAGAGAATCAGCTCTATGGGAAACTCAGTAAGTATGAGTTTTGGCCCGACAGAATTTCTTTCTTGGGACACATTATCTCGGGTGATGGTATTTTTGTGGATCCGACCAAGGTTGAGGCGGTGAAGGATTGACCTGTTTCCAAGTCAGTTTCAGAGGTTAGGAGTTTTTTCGGTTTAGCTGGCTATTATCAGAAATTTGTCCAAGATTTTTCAAAGATAGCGGGACCATTCACTAAGCTGACTGGGAAGGATCAGAAGTTTTGTTGGTCTGATGAGTGTGGTGTGGCTTTTTTTGAGTTGAATAACAAATTGAAGTCTGCGCCCGTGTTGACTATTCCAGATTGTTCAGGTAGATTTATAATTTACTGTGATGCTTCTGGTAAGGGTCTTGGAGCAGTTCTGATGCAGAAGGGTCGAGTCGTTGCGTATGTATTGAGACAGTTGAGGCCACACGAGAAGAACTATTCGACTCATGACTTAGAGTTAGCGGTAGTGATCTCTGCTTTGAAGCTGTGGAGACATTATTTACTTGGAGATCGAGTGGAGATCTTTACATACCACAAAAGTCTCAAGTACGTCTTCACCCAAAAGGAATTAAATATGAGGCAAAGGCGTTGGTTGGAACATATGGCCGATTATGACATCAGTTTGCAATACCATCCTGGTAAAGTAAACTTGGTGCCAGATGCTTTGAGCAGGAGACCAGCAGTTATGTTCTTGACTCAGCAGAGGGATCTGATTGAGCAGATGAGGAGGTTGGAGGTAGATGTTTTATTGTCGAGGTCTGGTCGGGGTTTTTTGGCACAACAGCTTCAGTCGTCTCTTATTGGTCAGATCAAAGAGGTGCAGGTTGGTGATGCGCAGTTGCATGGTTTTCGAGCTGAGGTTGAGTGGGTCCAGAACGGACATGGTTATTCATGCTGATGGATCGCTTCGTTTTGGGTCCAGGTTATGTGTCCCGAAGGGTGAAGTTCGTCAGAGGTTGCTTGAGGAAGCTCACCAGTCTTCGTATTCTATCCATCCTGGCGGTACTAAGATGTATCAGAATTTGAAGCTTCATTTCTGATGGCATGGTATGAAGGGGGCTGTGGCTCGGTTTGTTGCTCAGTGTTTGATCTGCCAGCAGGTTAAGGCAGAGCATCAGAGGTCCTCTGGACTTCTTCAACCGCTTCCTCTTCCAGAGGGAAAGTGGGAACATATCACTATGGATTTTGTGACCGCTATGCCGAGGAGTCCTAAGGGTCATAATGTCATTTGGGTGATTGTCGACCGTTTTGACGAAGAGTGCTCACTTCATTCCTTTTCCTGTCGGACAGTCTACTGAGAGCCTAGCTGAGAGGTACATGCAAGAGATTGTCAGACTTCATGGGGTTCTAGTTAGTATTGTATCCGATAGGGATACGAGATTCAGATCTTAGTTTGGGGAGAGTCTTCAGAGAAGTTTGGAGAGTAAATTAAAGTACAGTACAGATTTTCATCCCCAGATTGATGGACAGTCAGAGAGGACCATTTGACAAATAACCGGTACATTGATGGACATTCTCACCAATGTCCTCTTCCAGATTCTTGAGGACATGTTGCGGTCCTGTATGCTTCAGTTCGGTGGATCATGGGAAGACCATTTGCACCTCGTAAAGTTCTCGTACAATAACAGCTTTCAAGCCAGTATTAAAGCTGCTCCATTCGAGGCACTCTATGGGCGGAAGTGCAGATCACCAGTGTACTGGGATGAGATTGGTGAGAGGAAGTTGTTGGGTCCAGAGTTGATCACCAAGACAGTGGATGTTGTGGTTCAGATCAGGAAGCATTTGCAGGCAGCTCAGGATAGGCAGAAGCGATGGGCCGATGTCCATCGGAGAGCTTTGGAGTTTGGTATTGGTGACCATGTTTTCCTAAAGGTATCGCCGCGGCGTGGGTTCATTCGGTTCAGTGGTGGGGGCAAGCTTAGCACGAGGTTTATTGGACCGTTTGAGATTTTGGAACGAGTAGGCAAAGTGGCTTATCGTCTTGCATTGCCGCCAGCTTTATCAAGAGTGCACGATGTTTTCCATGTCTCACAACTCAAGAGGTATATCCGAGATGAGAGCCACGTGATCGACTATTCAGAGTTGACCATTCGACCGGATTTGACTTGTGAGATTCCGCCAGTTGCTATTGTGGATCGGCAGAAGAAAGTGCTTAAGAACAAAGTCATCAAGTTGGTTCGTGTTGCTTGGAATCCTCACTTGTCGAGTGAGTCTATTGTGGGTAGTTTTTGTTTTGTTCTTTTGGTTATTTTGGGGTTACCCTATGTATCTTCTTTTTGAATTTCGAGGACGAAATTCTTCTTGTTAGGTGGGTAGGATTGTAACTCCTGTTTTTCATTTTGTGTATTTTTTTTTAGTGTATTTTTTTTTTCTCGTTGGTGTATTTCTTTCTCGTGTATTTTCTGGACCGTATATTGGAATTTGTTTCAATATATATTTATCTGTTTCATTTTGAGCTCTTTGTGCTGATTTGTTCGTCTTTTTTTCGTTCTTCATCAATTCTGGTTCTTTTCTCTTTATTGGATTCTTGTTCTCTTTATTTTTGTTCTTGGGTGTGTGTGGTGGTGATTGGTTGTCCTATTTTCCCAATCCTATTATTTGATCCCTAATAAGATTTCCAAAGCCAAATTAAAATCCCCAATCCTATTTGTTATCCTATACATTTGTACCCTATTTGAACCCATTTAACAAATCCTATTACTACTCCTAATTACCCACAACCACTACAACACAGAACCTATTCGCCGGCGTTTTTTTAGACATTCACCGACGTTTATAAAAATGCCGGTGCAAATGCCGCCGAATCGAGCGTCGCGGAAAGATAGGCACATTCACCGGCGTTTTAACTGGACGCCGGTATATCTTTAAAATACACCGGCGGCCAGACAAACACCGGTATATGGCGATTTCTGGGTGCCGTTCTTTCCCCCAATATACATTCACCGGCGGTCACATACTGCCGGTATATATCTTTTCACCAGCGATTGTACAAACGCCGGGGAATGTGTAATATTTACCGGCGGTCATAGAGCGCCGGTGTATGCTTGTTTCTAAGCGCCCTTCTTTCCCTACTTACAAACACCGGCGTGTCATAAAATGCCGCCATATAGATATTTACCGGCGTTTTATAAAATGGCAGTGTATCTTAGGAGTGCTGCAACTTACGGGTACACCGGCCTGTGTGGAAATGCCTCTCTAACGAAATTTTCAACTAAACAATTAGATACACCGGCGTTCTATGAAACGCCGGTGTATGCTCGTTGGTTTTTCCTGCTCCAATTTTTCATTTGATTTCAATTCACAATTACATTTAAAAAACCTGTAAACTAATTCACAACTGAATCAACCAATTTCAGGCATATTAATGCGCAAATCACAACCAAACACAAGAATTAATTAAGATAATAAAGTTTCACACATAGTCCATTAATCGTCCAAATTCACTGCTTAATTAACATCATAATTAACAAATACAGTAATTAACATCCCAAATATCTCAACAACTACTTAAAACAACAACACAGAACATAACAACAACAAGAACAACATAACAACAACAACTAGAGGCTGCCGACCACAGATCCATACCCCTTGAGTAGCTTCAGTTCTGATCATCAGAATTTTCTTGATCTAGGTGACCGCTCTATGAAAAAAAAAAAATTTAGTTCAACAGTAAACCAAATATAAGAAAAATAAGTAAAATAAGAAGAGGCTCATATCAAGTGTAGTTTTAAGGAACTGTCATCGTGGAAGGAAACCAAATATAGAAGCCAGAAATGGAAACAGAGAATGGTAGAGAATGAGGATACACCACGCTAACATAGCAGTATTTTCCTCATCTCTCTCATCCAATGGTAGAGAATGAGGATACACCAGGCTAACATAGCGGTATTTTCCTCATCTCTCTCTCATCTCTGCTTTCTCTTCAGCAAATGCACATAAAGAGACATCAGCAACAACAACAAGAGCGACAAGAACAACAATAATAATAATTTATTATAAACGAGATGTCTCTATATGGGTTTCCAGATCTCCACTCAAGCCCTCTCTTTCTAATCACAGCCCAATTAAGAACATAGACGACAGCCACTAAACAATCCAATCACAGCCAAATCAAAATTTGCCATCCTGGATCTTAAATCTTCAGATGCATGAATTCAGCTTTTTTAACAGTAAAAGATAATGAAAATGACAATCAAAATCATGCTAAGAAGGCAATCAGATGCATGAATTCAGATTCTTTCACAGTAAAAGAAAATGAAAATTTACAGTATCTAAGCATATATGTTTCTCCATTAATTCATCATCCCAACTAAATCATGATGTTTGTGGCTCCAAAAGAAACCTGCACAAGGTTTGTTCAGCCCAATTCTCGTACAGATTTAGGATTTTGGTATACAGTCAGCATCCTCTAGTTGACAGTTAACCCATTTTGGTAAAAAAACATGCTAAGAAGGCAATCAGATGCAGGAATTCAGCTTCTTTCACAGTAAAAGAAAATGAAATTTTCCAGTATATAAGCATATATGTTTCTCTATTAATTCGTCATCCCAACTTCTATCATGATGTTTGTGGCTACAAAAGAAAACTGCACAAGGTTTGTTCTCACCCAATTCTTGTACAGATTTGGAGGATTCTGGTATACAGCCAGCATCCTTAGTTGACAGTCAACCCATTTTGGTAAAAAAATCATGCTAGGATGACAATCAGATGCATGAATTCAGCATTTTTGATAGTGAAAGAAAATGAAAATTTCCAGTATGTAAGCATATATGTTTCTCTATTAATTCTTCATCCTAAACTAAATCATGATGTTTGTTGCTACAAAAGAAAACTGCACAGGGTTTGTTCTCACCCAATTCTTGTACAGATTTGGAGGATTTTGGTATACAGCCAGCATCCTTAGTTAACAGTTAACACATTTCGGTAAAAAAATCATGCTAAGAAGGCAATCAGATGCATGAATTCAGCTTCTTTCACAGTAAAAGAAAATAAAAATTTCCAGTATCTAAGCATATATGTTTCTCCATTAATTCATCATCCCAACTAAATCATGATGTTTGTGGCTCCAAAAGAAACCTGCACAAGGTTTGTTCAGCCCATTTCCTGTACAGATTTGGAGGATTTTGGTATACATACAGCATCCTCTAGTTGACAGTTAACACATTTTGGTAAAAAAAATTATGCTAAGAAGGCAATCAGATGCATGAATTCAGCTTCTTTCACAATAAAAGAAAATGAAAATTTCCAGTATATAAGCATATATGTTTCTCTATTAATTCTTCATCCCAACTTCTATAATGATGTTTGTGTCTACAAAAGAAAACTGCACAAGGTTTGTTCTCACCCAATTCTTGTACAGATTTGGAGGATGTTGGTATACAGCCAACATCTTCTAGTTGACAGTTAACCCATTTTTCTAAAAAAAACATGCTAAGAAGGCAATCAGATGCATGAATTCAGCTTCTTTCACAGTAAAAGAAAATGAAAATTTCCAGTATATATGCGTATATGTTTCTCTATTAATTCTTCATCCCAACTTCTATCATGATGTTTGTGGCTACAAAAGAAAACTGCACAAGGTTTGGTCTCACCCAATTCTTGTACAGATTTGGAGGATTTTGGTATACAGCCAGCATCCTTAGTTGACAGTCAACCCATTTTGGTAAAAAAATCATGCTAAGATGACAATCAGATGCATGAATTCAGCATTTTTGATAGTGAAAGAAAATGAAAATTTCCAGTATGTAAGCATATATGTTTCTCTATTAATTCTTCATCCTAAACTAAATCATGATGTTTGTTGCTACAAAAGAAAACTGCACAGGGTTTGTTCTCGCCCAATTCTTGTACAGATTTGGAGGATTTTGGTATACAGCCAGCATCCTTAGTTGACAGTTAACACATTTCGGTAAAAAAATCATGCTAAGAAGGCAATCAGATGCATGAATTCAGCTGCTTTCACAATAAAAGAAAATAAAAATTTCCAGTATCTAAGCATATATGTTTCTCCATTAATTCATCATCCCAACTAAATCATGATGTTTGTGGCTCCAAAAGAAACCTACACAAGGTTTGTTCAGCCCATTTCTTGTGCAGATTTGGAGGATTTTGGTATACATACAGCATCCTCTAGTAGACAGTTAACACATTTTGGTAAAAAAATTATGCTAAGAAGGCAATCAGATGCATGAATTCAGCTTCTTTCACAATAAAAGAAAATAAAAATTTCCAGTATATAAGCATATATGTTTCTCTATTAATTCTTCATCCCAACTTCTATCATGATGTTTGTGGCTACAAAAGAAAACTGCACAAGGTTTGTTCTCACCCAATTCTTGTACAGATTTGGAGGATTTTGGTATACAGCCAGCATCCTCTAGTTGACAGTTAACCCATTTTTCTAAAAAAAACATGCTAAGAAGGCAATCAGATGCATGAATTCAGCTTCTTTCACAGTAAAAGAAAATGAAAATTTCCAGCATATATGCGTATATGTTTCTCTATTAATTCTTCATCCCAACTTCTATCATGATGTTTGTGGCTACAAAAGAAAACTGCACAAGGTTTGTTCTCACCCAATTCTTGTACAGATTTGGAGGATTTTGGTATACAGCCAGCATCCTTAGTTGACAGTCAACCCATTTTGGTAAAAAAATCATGCTAAGATGGCAATCAGATGCATGAATTCAGCTTCTTTCACAGTAAAAGAAAATAAAAATTTCCAGTATCTAAGCATATATGTTTCTCCATTAATTCATCATCCCAACTAAGGATGATGTTTGTGGCTCCAAAAGAAACCTGCACAAGGTTTGTTCAACCCAATTCTTGTACAGATTTGGACGATTTTGGTATACAGCCAGCATCCTCTAGTTGACAGCTAACCCATTTTGGTTAAAAAAAACATGCTAAGAAGGCAATCAGATGCATGAATTCAGCTTCTTTCACAGTAAAAGAAAAAGCAAATTTCCAGTATATAAGCATATATGTTTCTCCATTAATTCTTCATCCCAACTAAATCATGATGTTTGTGGCTACAAAAGAAAACTGCACAAGGTATGTTCTCACCCAATTCTTGTACAGATTTGGAGGATTTTGGTATACAGCCAGCATACTTAGTTGACAGTCAACCCTTTTTGGTAAAAAAGTCATGCTATGATGACAATCAGATGCATGAATTCAGCATCTTTGATAGTGAAAGAAAATGAAAATTTCCAGTATGTAAGCATATATGTTTCTCTATTAATTCTTCATCCCAACTAAATCATGATGTTTGTTGCTACAAAAGAAAACGGCACAAGGTTTGTTCTCACTCAATTCTTGTACAGATTTGGAGGATTTTGGTATACAGCCAGCATCCTTAGTTGACAGTTAACACATTTTGGTAAAAAAATCATGCTAAGAAGGCAATCAGATGCATGAATTTAGCTTCTTTCACAGTAAAAGAAAATGAAAATTTCCAGTATCTAAGCATATATGTTTCTCCATTAATTCATCATCCCAACTTCTATCATGATGTTTGTGGCTCCAAAAGAAACCTGTACAAGGTTTGTTCAGCCCAATTCTTGTACACATTTTATAGGCTTTTGGTATACAGCCAGCATCCTCTAGTTGACAGTGACCCATTTTGGTAAAAAAAACATGCTAAGAAGGCAATCAGATGCATGAACTCAGATTCTTTAGCAGTAAAGGAAAATGAAAATTTTCAGTATCTAGGCATATATGTTTCTCTATTAATTCTTCATCCCAACTTCTATCATGATGTTTGTGGCTACAAAAGAAAACTGCACAAGGTTTGTTCTCACCCAATTCTTGTGCAGATTTGGAGGATTTTGGTATACAGCCAGCATCCTTAGTTGACAGTCAACCCATTTTGGTAAAAAAATCATGCTAAGATGCCAATCAGATGCATGAATTCAGCATCTTTGATAGTGAAAGAAAATGAAAATTTTCAGTATGTAAGCATATATGTTTCTCTATTAATTCTTCATCCCAACTAAATCATGATGTTTGTTGCTACAAAAGAAAACTGCACAAGGTTTGTTCTCACCCAATTCTTGTACAGATTTGGAGGATTTTGGTATACAGCCAGCATCCTTAGTTGACAGTGAACACATTTTGGTAAAAAAATCATGCTAAGAAGGCAATCAGATGCATGAATTCAGCTTCTTTCACAGTAAAAGAAATGAAAATTTCCAGTATCTAAGCATATATGTTTCTCTATTAATTCATCATCCCAACTAAGGATGATGTTTGTGGCTCCAAAAGAAACCTGCACAAGGTTTGTTCAGTCCAATTCTTGTACAGATTTGGAGGATTTTGGTACACAGCCAGCATCCTCTAGTTGACAGTGAACCCATTTTGGTAAAAAAAACATGCTAAGAAGGCAATCAGATGCATGAACTCAGATTCTTTAGCAGTAAAAGAAAATGAAAATTTCCAGTATCTAGGCATATATGTTTCTCTATTAATTCTTCATCCCAACTAAACCATTGATGTTTGTGGGTGAAAGAAGATTTTAGATCTAGGATGACAAATTTTGATTGGGCTTTGAATGGAGATTCTAGTCATAGATCGATTCTTCGGAGTCCGACATTCTAAAGGAAATGTCATTTGGAAGTATGCGGGTACATGTTTGTTGGATAACCAAAACTCCCATTTTTTTTGAAGAAAAATAAGAATAGGGCTCATATCAAGTGTAGTTTTAAGGACCTGTCATCGTGGAAGGAAACCAAATATAGAAGCCAGAAAGAGGAATGGTAGAGAATGAGGATACACGAGGCTAACATAGCGGCATTTTCCTCATCTCTCTCTCATCCCTGCTTTCTCTTCAGAAATTGCACATAAAGAGACATCAGCAACAACAACAAGAGCGACAAGAACAACAATAATAATAAATTATTATGAACGAGATGTCTCTATATGGGTTTCCAGATCTCCACTCGAGCCCTCTCTTTCTAATCACAGCCCAATTAAGAACACATGTTGATAGTCACTAAAAAATCCAATCACAGCCCAATCAAAATTTGTGATCCTGGATCTACAAACATATATGCTTAGATACTGCAAATTTTCATTTTCTTTTACTGTTAAAGAAGCTGAATTCATGCATCTGATTGTCATCTTGGCATGATTTTCTACCAAAATCGGTTCACTGTCAACTAAGGATGCTAGCTGTATACCAAAATCCTCCAATTCTGTACAAGAATTGGGCTGAACAAACCTTGTGCAGGTCATAGAATGTCATTTAAGCATACTATATGCCAAAGTGGGGTTGGTCATAGAATGCATGAACGACACGTATTATTGTTTGAAGAACAATAAGAACAGGGCTCATATCAAGTGTAGTTTTACGGAACTGTCATCGTGGAAGGAAACCAATTTAATATAGAAGCCATAAATGGAGCCAGAAAGAGGAATGGTAGAGAATGAGGATACACCAGGCTAACATAGCGGCATTTTCCTCAACTCTTTCTCATCCCTTCTTTCTCTTCAACACACGCACACAGCAAGAGGTGGTTGGTCCAACAATAATAATAGATTATAATAAACGAGATGTCTCTATATGGGTTTCCAGATCTCCACTCGAGCACTTTCTTTCTAATCACAGCCCAATTAAGAAATATAGATGACAGCCACAATGCAGACTCACAAACACTAATACGTGTCTTTCATGCATTCAAAATTATAATATCTTCAAAATTACCAATATAAAGACTTACCGGTGGAATTATCCGTGGGTTCCTTGCTATTACCACAATAAAGGATGAGAATTTTCTTGCATTATCACCAACCGGTTGACCGACAGTGAGCGGCGTGCTACCCTCTCCCTCCTATGTTTGACTGCCATTATTACCTATGATTAACAAACCAACATAATTACAAAAAATTAAAAAAGTGAGATTTGTAACAAATTCAACTACAATGATAGTTTGATGCAAATGACACTAAGCATTGTTTAATGTAAATGACACCAAGCAGTAGAAAATAGAAAGATAATTAAACCAATTATTCAATTCACATACAACATGTTCGGAGTTACAAGATATAATATTACAACAAGATTTAAGACACGAAAATTACAGGACATATAATATTGAGCTATGAAAATCAAGTAAACTACAATACGACATCTTCCAATACATCGCCCTCTTCTCCATCCTTGCGGAGCCAAGTCCCGCAAATTCCGCCGTTGGTTGTGTTTACATCAAACATAGGAAACTCAGAAGCAATGTAACTGTTCATGGCTTCACCGTCTTTATTGTCTGAATTATTGCCCAGTTCGAATACATCTCTTGGTTGCATCTCAAGAGCCACATACGATTTTGGAAGGGTTGGATCTTCAATGTAGAACACTTGTTGCACTTGGGATGGGAACACAAATGGTTCGTGGCTAATGTGTGTACCGATATGAATCAATTTTGAGAAGTTTACAACTGTGAAACCTAACTTATCCTTGTTATTAGCAAAATTCCTATCAAACTCAGCTCAATCCCCACGAAATAAGACAACACGAAAATGACCAAAATAGTTCAACTCAATGATATCTGTGAGCAATCCATAGTAGTCTAGATCTCCATCTACCGGCCTCGTGTCCGACTTGGAAGCATAACTTCTAGTCTTAGAAGTCACTACCATTCCACTATTTTGAGACTTCAAATTACATTCACGATCTTTAGTACGAAATCTAAAGCCATTGAATATGTATCCTCCGTATCTTTTGGCCATCTTATAGGGACCCTTGGCAAGTACTTGTATTTCAGATGACACACCTTCAGGACCCAAAGAATGTACCTATTAATTTTGCGCAAATCGTATCAGCACCATGGATAATATAGATATAATGAAGATTAACTTGCATTTTCAGAAATCACCTACATGAGATTCAAACCACTTATGAAATTTTTCATTCATCAACTTGTTTTGTTCACGTGGTGGTAGTCTTCTTGGTCTAGCCCTTCATTTGATGTCCCTGACAAATTCGCTAAAATACAAACAATTGAAATAAGGAATAACAAAAGTAAGTTAATATCGAACTCTGCAGTTTTCACTATATTCGATTTAAATTCAAAAGCAACTTACTTTCGAAATGGTTCCACTGATGCATGGTGGTCTAGCACATATTGATGTGCCTGTTCCCACGTTAAGTTATCTAGCTCAAAAGCATCAACTTTACCAACAGTAGTGCCAGCGGTATCAAAAAGATATTTAGCACCATCAAGATTGAAAATGTCTGGATTTCTTCTTGGTCTAGTCAAAGATGTCTCTACACCCTGCAGATACCTGGAACAAAAATGTGAACACTCCTCTGATAGATATCCCTGAGCTATTGACCCTTCAGGATATGCTCTATTTTTAACATAACCCTTGAGCCGGTATAGGTACCTGAACATGTATAATTAATGATTTATAGCGAAGTAGGGGATTAAAAAAATGAGCTTTTAAAAATTCTGTTTTGTAAGATGCATGAATTCTTTTACCTCTCAATGGGCTACATCCACCGATAGTGAACAGGACCGCCGACTCTGGCTTCACCAGCAAGGTGGATTATCAAGTGAATCATTATAGTGAAGAACGATGGCAGAAATATTATCTCCATTTCACTAAGTGTCAATGCCGCCCGCTGCTCTAATTGGTCAATATCTTCAACACGAAGCATTCTTGAGCAAATACCTTTATATATGCTACAAAGATCTTTCAGGACAGTAGTGATTTGCTCACACATTGAAGACCTTAGGGCCACAGGAAGGAGATCCTGCATTAGGACGTGGTAGTCGTGTGACTTTAGACCCTGAAGCCTCTTCTCTTTAAAGTTTACACATCTTGCTATGTTAGAAGAATAGCCATCAGGAACTTTAAGTTCTAGTAGAACTTTGCAAAACAATTCCAACTCCGATTTTGACATTGAATAGATTGCAGGAGGTAGGAGTACTTTCCTGTTCGATTTTGACAAAATAAATGAGGACTGCTTCATGCATTTCCAAGACGGCAAATTGTATGGTATTAACACAATAGGCCATATGCTGTATGTACTACTCATTTGCCTAAAAGGGTTGAAACCATCACTAGCTAGTCCAAGTCTCACATTTCGAGGATCTTCCGCAAAATCGGGATATCTTTCATCAAATTTTTTCCAAGATTGAGAATCAACAGGATGTCTAAGAATCCCATCATTAGTGCGACCTTCAGCATGCCATTTCATATCAGAAGAAGTTTTCATAGACATAAACAACCTTTGTAGCCTAGGAATCAGAGGAAAGTAACGCAGTATTTTGGCAGGCTTCTTTCTCCTACTTCGCTTAGTAGATCCACTGGCTTGATCGTCTTGATTAGGTGTTTCTGTCCATTTCGAAGAACCACATACTTCGCAATTCTCCAGACTTTCCTTACCTCCCGTGAAAAGCATACAGTCATTTGGACATGCTGCTATCTTCTCATACCTTAGATCGAAAGAATTTAGGAATTTTTTGATTTTATAGGCTGAGTTTGGAATACGAATTTCTGGAAATGCTTCATTCAACAGTTCAAGTAGCATACTGAAGGACTTAGCAGACCACACTGTTTAAACATTTAATCTGAAATAGTCTGACAATGAATGAGAATTTAGAGAATTTGGTGTAATCACGGTACAGCGGAGTACTAGCATCTTCAAGCAACTTAGCGAAGGATTCTTGCTGTTTATTATTTTCAGGGGCGGGGTCAGGCATTTCCTCGTCCACTCCACCACCAATCTGGTTTGTTTCTGTTGACTCATTATGAACTTGGGTTGTTGGATTATTGGTGTGGAAAGAAACATTATGAATTCCCAAGGCGTCTTGCAACAAAGCATGCATCTCATCGGGAACACTTAAGTCTTCGTTCACTAAGGGCTCATCTACATTTTCTAATACAACCGGACGAACAGGAGCTGACGTATGATCCTCTCCATGACAAAACCACCGTGTGTACCCTTGAAGAAAACCGTTGACAACCAAATGTGTATGTACTACGTCACATGTCCTCAAATTACAATTTGTACACCGAAGGCATGGACAAAGGATTAGGTTGGGATCACGGGAATGTCGTTTGGCAAAGATAATAAAATCTTTAATACCATCACGGTACTCCTTGGATAATCGTGGTTTACTAATCCAACTTCTATCCATTATAACAATAGCACACAATCTGAAATTAAAATTTGACATATTAAATAGTATTGACAGTAAAGGGCATTTTGTATATTTAATTTCACCTTTTTTAAAACCAACCCTAGCTGCAAATAAATAAACGATATAACAATTAACTGTAAAATAAAGAAATTGTGGTTCTAAAAATGTATAAAAAAACAATTAAATCTTAATACAATCTACTCTATTCACATAACCCTAAACTACCTTTGTGGAAATTATCACAACCACCTTAGAGGCATTTTATTCGCACACCTTGTGTTCGAGTCTAATATCGATTCGACTATAGTCTCCCCTGTATTTGGCTTTCCGTTCAAGGAGATGATGATGGTAAGGGGTATTTGCTGAGGAAGAGGAATCGACGAATAACGAGGGCGTTGTGCTGTAAATACGGTAACAAGAAGATCTGATGACTCATGAACTATTCTGTTCATGGCTACAAATAATCAGTTACTCATCCCAAAATAATAATAATACTAATAATAATAATAATAAACCTGCACAAAAGAAACTAATATGGCTACTAATATGTTGCTCTATTAATTCTTCATCCCAACTAAATCATTGATGTTTGTAGCTCCAAAAGAAACCTGCACAAGGTTTGTTCAGCCCAATTCTTGTACAGATTTGGAGGATTTTGGTATACAGCTAGCATCCTTAGATGACAATCAGATGCATGAATTCAGCATCTTTGACAGTAAAGGAAAATAAAAATTTCCAGCATATAAGCATATATGTTTCTCTATTAATTCTTCATCCCAACTAAATCATGATGTTTCTGGCTACAAAAGAAACCTGCACAAGGTTTGTTCTCACCCAACTCTTGTACAGATTTGGAGGATTTTGGTATACATACAGCATCCTCTAGTTGACAGTTAACACATTTTGGTAAAAAAACCATGCTAAGAAGGCAATCAGATGCATGAATTCAGCTTCTTTCACAGTAAAAGAAAATAAAAATTTCCAGTATCTAAGCATATATGTTTCTCTATTAATTCATCATCCCAACTAAGGATGATGTTTGTGGCTCCAAAATAAACCTGCACAAGGTTTGTTCAGTCCAATTCTTGTACAGATTTGGAGGATTTTGGTACACAGCCAGCATCCTCTAGTTGACAGTGAACCCATTTTGGTAAAAAAAACATGCTAAGAAGGCAATCAGATGCATGAACTCAGATTCTTTAACAGTAAAAGAAAATGAAAATTTCCAGTATATAAGCATTTATGTTTCTCTATTAATTCTTCATCCCAACTAAACCATTGATGTTTGTGGCTACAAAAGAAACCTGCACAAGGTTTGTTCTCACCCAATTCTTGTACAGATTTGGAGGATTTTGGTATACATACAGCATCCATCTTTGACAATCAATACATTTTGGTAAAAAAATCATGCTAAGATGACAATCATGCATGAATTCAGTTTCTTTAACAGTAAAATGAAATGAAAATTTCCAGTATCTAAGCATATATGTTTCTCTATTAATTCTTCATCCCAACTAAATCATGATGTTTGTGGCTCCAAAATAAACCTGCACAAGGTTTGTTCTGCCCAATTCTTGTACAGATTTGGAGGATTTTGGTATACATACAACATACTTAGTTAACAGTGAACCCATTTTGGTAAAAAAATCATGCTAAGATGCCAATCAGATGCATGAATTCAGCATCTTTGACAGTGAAAAGGAGAGAAATCAATAGTAATTACCGAAGAGAGAGAGGAGGCCGACCAGCGGGGCGACGTGCGGTGGCGTAGGAGATAGAGAGAGCGGGGCGACGAGCGGTGGTTTTCAATCGCAAATTCACCGCGAAATAGAGAGAGGGAGGAGATTAATCGAATTGGGCTGTCGAAGATGACGAAGGGTCAGAGGGGAAGCGCGCAAAATAGAGATAGGGAGGAGGGAAAACGAAGCGACGAAAATTAGGTTTGGGAATTAGCGAGCGAAATGTTAGGGTTCGCGGGGATTTATCTCAGTTAATTTACTGGCGTTTGAAGTTACGAACGCCGGTGAATGTATCTATATATTCCCCGGCGTTTGTTATTAAAACGCCAGTGAATAATACCATTCACCGGCGTTTACAAATAAAACGCCGGTGAATATCATGATTCCCCGGCGTTTTATAGAGGCCGCTAGTGTTTAACCATCCAATCTGACGCCCCATTCCTGGTCACTCCCTACCCCGACGCGAATGGTAAAACGCCGGGGAATATACGCTGGTAAATCGCACATGTTTTGTAGTGAACTCAATTACCCATTAACCCAACTTGTATTTCTAAACCCCAATTTCCCCTAATATATATATATATATATATATATATATATATATATATATATATATATATATATATATATATATATATACTCTATCTTCTACACCCGGCCTACCCCTTCCTCCCTATTTGAGCTGCACCCGCACACCATCAGCCCAGCCCCCCCAGGCCGAGCTGCCCTCCCTCCAGGCCATCCTACTTCTCCGGCCTGTGTGCACACCCCGACACCCGAGCCCCACTTCTCCCCTACTACCGATCGGCCTAAACCCCTCCTTGGCCATCCCGACCACCTCACACCACACAATTTCCCTTGTCTCTCTTTCTTGGTGTTCTCTCGTGGTCGCAAGCCACCATCGCCGTCATTATTCGCTTTTGAAGTTTTGTTCGTGTGGAGATTCTTGGCTCTAGTTGCTTGGATTCATTGATTCGTGGATTTTTATTTGTGGATTTTGCTCGTTACTCTTAGGTTTCGTTGTTCTTCAGATTCGGTTAAGGCAAGTAACTTGTACTCCAATTTATTTGTTTGATACAAATAAAAAATACCACCTATAGCGTAGTTGGGTCTAGAGACGACTATTGTTTGTATTATGTTTGATGGGTTTTATCTCTATTGTGAAAATTTGACCATAGATGACTCACGACATAAAATTGGACATGAATTAACTTAGGTTTTACCCGTTCTTGATTTTGACCATATTTGTGTTATTTACTGTGTTGAGATGCATTTGAAGGCAAAGATTCTGGCATGTGTCACGGTTTCTCAGTTACCAGAAATCAAGGCGTTACAGTAGGCAAGGTGGCCTATCGTCTTGCTTTGCCGCCAGCTTTATCAGGAGTGCACGATGTTTTTCATGTCTCACAACTCAGGAGATATATCCAAGATGAGAGCCACGTGATCGACTATTCTGAGTTAACCGTTCGGCCGGATTTAACTTGTGAGATTCTGCCAGTTGCTATTGTGGATCGGCGGGAGAAAGTGCTTAAGAACAAGGTCATCAAGTTGGTTCATGTTGCTTGGAATCCTCACTCGCCCGGTGAGTCAACTTGGGAACTAGAGGAGGAGATTCAGCAGAAGTTTTCTCATTTGTTTGAGTAGTTTTTGTTTTGTTCTTGTCGGTTGTTTTGGGGTTACCCTATGTATCTTCTTGTTTGAATTTCGATGACGAAATTCTTCTTGTTAGGTGGGTAGGATTGTAACCCCTATTTTTCGTTTTATGTATTTTTGAGTGTATTTTTCGTTTTGGTGTATTTTCTCTCTTGTATCCCTCTTGTATTTCTTTTGACTGTATGTTGGTTTTATTTTCAATAAATTCTTTTTGTTATTTTTTTGTCATCTTTATATTTTGAATTTTTTATCCTGTTGTCTCTTTTGTTCGTCTCCATTTGATCGAGCAATTATTCGTGATATTCTTTATTTTAATTACTGTGCCCTATTTTTATTTTCCTATTTTTATGTGCCGTCTCATTTTTTTTTGTATCTATTTGTGATCATCATAATTTCCCTTAATTCTTCAACCCAATCAAATACCTATACCCTAATTTTGAAACCCACTTATATAAAACCAAAACTATCCCAACCAATAACTGTTATATACATATATCAATTCCTTTACCCATGCCTTATTACTATTTTTCCCCAGAATCTATTCAACCTAATACCCATTCATTACCTATCCTAAAACCACCTAATACCAATCCACATCAGATCCGATTATTAAACCATACCTTATTATATTCCCCTGAATCTTTATAAGCCATATACACCCATTTATTAACCACCTAATATAAATCCTATACTTACTACCTTCCTAATATATATCCCTACCCCAATTTGCTTACCTGGTTACTCTCCCACCGAAACCAAATACACTCAAACCCAGGTGCATGCATACCCGGTCCTATGTTGTGCCGCTTCCCCCCATGCAACCAAACCCTAGCCCTCATGCATATATATACTACTTATTACACCCCCATGCTATGTTTTCCTCTTAGCCGTCACCAGTTTATTTCCTCGGTTCTCTCTCTCTCCCGATTTATCTCTCTCGCTCTTTTGTTACTTCACGCGTGCAAGTGGGTTTGTACGTGTGTGATTCGTGATTTGTTTTGGATCGTGGATTTTCGTTCGTGGGTTTTGTTCTTTGCCGGAGTCCGTTCCCGTTATTCTTGGTGCTCTTCGTTTTCGTCTTCGGTTAAGGCAAGTAACTTGTACTCAAATTCCTTTGTATGATACAAGTCAAAAATACCGCTTGTAGTGTAGTTGGGTTCTAGAGACAATTCGTGTGTGAAACCCCTTGTTGATATTGTCTCTATAGTGATTTGACCATAGTTGCCTCACGACACAATATTGACATGAATTAACTTAGGTTTGCTCGTTCTTGATTTGATCATATATGTGAGACTTCTTGTGAGGATTTGGGTATTTGTGGAGAACCATGTGATAGACTTGTTTTAGATATGTTAATTACCCTATTTCATGATGTTTGGACACTTGGTAGACTCGATTTCGTGTTCGGTTGTGTTTGGATTAAGTTTCGTTGAATCTATGTTGATTTTGGTTTTTGAGGAAATTCTGTGTTTTGCCAATATTCTGTCTTGATCAGTAATTTAGACCATATTAAGATCAGAATCTTAATTTCAGTGTAAAACATGAATTGTAGAGAAATTCGTCTGCTTTCTAACCCCTCTGACCTTGGTCGATTTCGTTTTCGTATGTGTAAGATATGACTGTTTTACTACAGAGGTGTAGATCTTTTCCAGATTTCCTTTTTCGTTGATTTTGATGGATAAATTATTTTGATACTGATGCTACATATATTATTTTGATCCAAAACTTTGATCAGTATTTCTTTATTTAGTTAGGGATTACCCAGAATTTTGGTGGATTTTATTGATAATTTGATATGTCGTTTCATGCTTGTTTATAAAGACTGTACTTGCTGTATTTTGCTCGCCGTTCTGTAAAGAATCGTATTTTCACCGTATTTCCTTCTACTGTATGAAAAATGCTTGTTAAATATGAAAGTTAATATATTTTATCTATTTTCATCTCCCTTTGGCGGATTTGGATTTCGTTTCACTGGTTGCGAGAAATTATAGTTTTCGTACAGCAGTGTTGGGAATTCCAGATTTGCCAAACTATCATTTATTGATGTTTTCTAATTTTTGATGACCGATCTAATTTTACTGGAAAATTCTGAACTTTATATTCTGATACTAGACAGATAGGGGAATACCCTATATTTTTCGTAGATTTATTTAATTTGTTTTTATGCTGTTTTCCTGCTCTTGAACTCAATTTCCTAATTTTTGGCTAAACGTGTTTTCTAGATTAAAACCAGTTTTGAGTTATGATTTTTTGAATTACTATATGACTTATTTGTATTTGCTAGATTCGGTTGGAAGTTTATTTTCTAGACGTTTCGACGGATTCAGATTTGCATTTTTGAAACACTGGGAATTTCAGTTTTACTACAGTATGGTCTTGCTGTCCTGAACTTGAAATTTGGTTATTTTATTCTTTTGTGAGTTACGTTGCACTTGTACTTGTTTATCTTGCAACTTGAACTTGTTACTTGACCATAACATGATATAGATGCTTGTTTCATGACACGTACATGCTTGTTGACATTAATAATAAATTAACCAAGCCGGAGTTTTAAAGGGACAGATCTAATAGTGGATAATTCAGAAACGTGTACTCGAAAGAGAATCTATTGAATCTATGTGGTACTTGGCTTGATACTTGAGATACTTGAGACTTGGCTTGATACTTGAGATACTTGAGACTTGGCTTGATACTTGAGATTTGGCTTGATATTTAACTACTTGAGACTTGATATTTCACTTGGCTTGATACTTGATACTTGAGGCTTGACACTTCACTCTTGAGGCTTATTTACTTGATACTTGAGGCTTGATACTTGATTCTTGAGGCTTGTCCCTGAGTACACTGTCCTATATGGTCCACTATGAAATCTAAAACGAAATTGTATTGACTGTAGCAACCATATGATAAAAGGATGACACATGAAGTGCTACCTATATAGTAATAACTACAAGATTTAATATACGACACTTGAACATGATACATGCTTACTTGATAATTGATTACATGATACATAAGACTTCATGCTTGAACATGATACTTGACACTTGTACTTGACTACTTGACACTTGGTTACTTGTTACTTAATTTCGTGATACATAACACTTGATACTTGACACTTGTTTACATGATACTTGTTCACTTGACACTTGATATATGCCTCTTATGCTTGTTCATTTGCCAAGCTAGTTGTTATATCTGGATATCATGCTTATACCATGTTACAAGTTAGTTTCCCATATACTTGTATCCTGCATTACAAGCGGTCCGTAACTTGCAATTGACGAGTAATTGTTTTCTCTTTTCCTCTTCCCTTCAATTGTTAAATTGTAGATTTTGAAGAACAGGTTCCATACGGTATTGGTGACATGAAGTATTAGTGCTGGATTTTATTCTTATTATTTCTTGTAGCTTGCTTGAACAATATTGTATTTTGATACTTAGATTTATTCTTGTATTTGGGCAGTGTGACCCAGGATATTTGACTTATTCAGATCATAATTATTTGAGATTAATATATTTTATTTCAAGTATTCTTGTTGGTATTTTGGTTCATATGTGCATGTTGGTTGATACTTTTGCTTTTGACTCTGATTATTTCGTGAGATGTTGTAAAGATTCTTGAACAACTTATGGATGATGAAAATCATTCGCTGGGGTTTTGTCGCGTATCTGTATTCCGTATTCTCTTTTGGGAAGCGGGGCGTGACATCCTCGCCTTAGCCATTTCGATCTTCCACATCTCTCATCTACGATCTCTCCTCACACTCTCAACTCCCTATTTTCATGCTCTGAAAACCCTAAACCCTAATATCCAAGAGATCGTTCAATCGGGAATTTGGGGGAAAAGAGTGTGGTTGAAGGAGCTTCTTCGACCTCCTATTCACTATCTACCTCTTCAATCACCCAACTTTAACGGTATATTTCCCATACTTTTGTATTTTAATTTCGGGTTAAATTTGAGATATGTTGAGATATTGTTAATGGTATATTTAGAAATTGTTAGCGAATTTAAATAGAAATATTGAGAAGTTTGCAATAGGGGTTTTTATAATGTTGAGAATAGTTCTATTACAATAGTTCTATTTGATAATGTTGATAATGCTGATAATGTTTAGAAATGTGCAATAGGAATTTGCAATAGGAACAATGTTGAGAACCGTTGGCCCGAATTTGCAATAGAAATTTGCAATAGGAATTTGCAATACGAACAATAGGAACAATGTTGAGAACAATGTTGAGAACAATGTTAAGAAATTTGCTTGAATTTGCAATAGAAATTTGCAATAGTTGATAATGTCGGTATATAGTGTAGAATTATTTGAGAAATGTTAAGAACTTTTGCTATATAGTTTGTATTAGTTTTTATATAGTTATATATTTTTGTATAGTTAATAACAATTTGTTTAAGTTGTAGTGTACTCTTGTTTATTATAAATGGCACGCACGATGGGTAACGTGGAGGAAGGAACAAGTAATAAACCTCCAAATACTCCAGGCGGCGGACCACGTACTTCTCTTGGCCCACTTCCTCGCTGTGGACGTGGTCGTGGTCGTGGTAGTACCGAGCATACTAATGTAAGTAGATAATTGTTTGTATTTGATTAATTTGATTATCATAAAATAAAATATAATATCGGTATATTGATTTAAATTTTATTGTTGTGTAGGTCTCAACTAATCCTACCGCTTCACTAAATGAGGCAGGACCTTCTTCATCAGCCCCTGCTTCATCAGCTTATGTTCCTCCTGGAAGTCCAGGTCCCCTCGACTCTACACTGCTTACTCTCTAATCACAACACCGTTCGAAGGCTGTGTGGGAAGGCGAATCTAAGGAGTGTACATTTAGGGGGGGTCATCCACTTCCTATGCACCAACGGATTCACGAGATTCTACGGGACTACAGCTTATATGGTATTGGACAGATGTGCTCGACTAATGTGATCGGCCTCTTCTTACAGCACTTCTTGAGAGATGGCGGCCTGAAACCCATACCTTCCACCTGCCAGTCGGGGAGATGACCATAACACTACAGGACATCTCCGTACTCACAGGTCTTCCACTCAATGGGCAGACAGTGACCGGCTGCGGAACAATACCTTGGTGTTGAAGTTGAAACAGGGGCAGTAAATGGAAAGTCATTCGCTTGAAGTGGTTGAAGGAGACTTTCAAGAATAGGTTGAATGAAGATTCCACTGAGGTCGAGGTTGAGTGCTATTGTAGGGCGTACATCTTGACATTATTTGGCAGTGTGATGTTTCCGAATTCGACTAGTCATTCGGTATCGACGAAATCATTGGTGACATTCCTCCGTTTGATGCATCAGTGCATGCGACTTCCATAGCTTGGTATGAGAGGATGACTAGACATTATATCTCTCCCATAGTGCAGACTCCTGCTGGTGTGGAAGTCCCGATCCGTCGACCAGCCACCGAACCAGCAGATGACCATTCAATGAAATTTCCTATGTTCCAACCGAAGGCATCGGCTCTTCATAAAATCGTAAGTTATTAAGTTTCGTTGTCTTATTTTAATGTTTTCTATGATGATTCAATGTAATTGTCTTATTTTAATGTTTTGTTGTCTTATTGGGATTTATATATACGTATGTACTTCACTTAATATTTCAACTTTTCATGTTGTGTAGATGGCCCAGACTTGGATTAAGGCAAAAAATTGTGTTGTTGTGTTGAGAAGTAATGTCGCAGAACCGATGAAGGACTTCGCACGCGAGATAATTACGTCATGTCGTGCACAAGCTAATGTTGTGGACGAGGGAGCTACTTTAGATGCTATACTAACTACTCCTGCACATCGAACCAGTCAGCGTGGTGTTCGTCGGAAGGTGGTGAGATTGAAGAAAATGTTGAAGGGACACAACAACATGAAGAGGATCAAATTCCCTTATCTTGTGTCACCCAGGCCACTCCATCACGTGCTAAAAGGCAAAGGAGGCCCCCCACTTTTTACACCCGATCCGTGAAGGTAGTCATTATTCATCACTGTTTCAAAGTAATTGAATGTATTTACTTTGTGATTGAAGGTGAGGGAAGTGTATTTGTCATTCTCTTATGAGTGTATGTCTTTCTAAGTAAAGGTGAAGAAGGTGGTCGTGTATATATGTATTCATGTTGTTTTTGAACATTCTAAGTAAGTGGAGTTGTGAACATGTTAAATTTTTGAATGTATAAAGCGATGTTATTGAGTATGGGGTGTGTGAGTGTGATTGTTTAGGTTGGTTGCGATGTTTTTTTGTGTTGATGTTTAATGTGAGATTGTTGATCAATTACTAAATGTTTGGATTTTTGATACATTAGAAATGGTTGAGGTGTATATGTTGGAAAATGTTGAATTTGTGAAATGCAGTTGAGATATTTGATGGGCTGTCGAATTTGATGTGAATTGTTTGTAGTCGAATTGTTGTATACAGGTTAGACTGCAGTTTTAGTTTTTATTGGAAATTTTTTGGCCTAAACTCACTTTTTCAGAAAGCGAGTCTGGTATTAACCTCCTCGCTTTCTGATAAAGCGAGTTTAGAGTCTGTCTAGGGTATTTCTCAGCAGACCCAAGACTCGCTTTTTCAGGAAGCGAGTATGGTTTAATCCTCTTTCGCTTTCTTAGAAAGCGAGTTTGGAGTTGAGAGATTTCCAGAGACTAACTAGCCTCTGGAAATTTCTTAACTCAACAGTCGCTTTCTCAGAAAGCGATTGACTTTTACCGAAACTCGCTTTCTGAAAAAGCGAGTGTAGGCAAAAAAACGAGTTTAGGCGATTTCTCAACTCTGCATGGCAGACTGCAGTTTTAGATTTCCAGGGACTAGATAGTTTCGGAAAATTTCTCAACTCAACAATCGATTTCTCAGAAAGCGAGTTTAAGCGAAACCTCCTCGCTTTCTGAGAGAGCGACTGTTGAGTTAAGAGATTTCCAGAGACCAGCTGGTCTCTGGAAATTTCTCAACTCCACAGTCGCTCTCTCAGAAAGCGAGATGGTTCTACCTAAACTCGCTTTCTCAGAAAGCGACTATAGGAAAAACCTCCTCGCTTTCTGAGAAAGTGACTATTGAGTTGAGAAATTTCCAGAGACCACTTAGGCTCTGGAAATCTCTTAACTCTAAACTCGTTTTTTGTTTTACAATCCAAATCTTCCCATATGAAATCTAATAATTATATTGTAGTTTCACTATCTCAATAATGGCCCACGGTGTTAAACCTATCTCAAACTTCACCACACTCACAATCAAATTTCAAACAAGGTTAGAGTCAACTTTACACTGGTCATGATTCAACGTGGAATTCGTACAAGTATGAGGGCCAACTATATTCTTCACCACGAAATTTGTCCCGCCTTTTGGAACGATTGCTCGTAATCTCCAAGGGCAGCCACCCTCACTTACTACTGGGAGAATTTGCACAATCCTCAATTGTATGTTTCCTAGGTGCCAATTTACATTTAACGGTATACAGTGTCGGTGTAGATTTCAATGTGGCGAATTCACGATATTTCTTTATAGAATACAGCTTCACAGCTTGCTGAATCGACTCTTTAGTTATAAACTCATGCCCAATGTACAATTCGCCTACATTGGATGAACCGAACAACTCATATGGAACTTGATGTACTCTAGCACCTTGCTGTCATCTCCTCGGTAGTATGAGCGTTAACATTGGCATAGCTATCAGTAGCTCTCACTTCATTAGCCCTGCTCTCATTTTTGTTTACATTTGCATATTCATCATCTTCGTCCTCATCATCATTTTGTACACTCTCATCAACTTCATCGTCCGTTTCTTCCTCTTCTTCATCATCGTCTAATAGGTTATTGTTAATGGTAGCATTTTGAAATAATTCAAAGAAAGTGTCATTTTGAACATAGTCATGAACCGGACTAGGTTGACGTGGCAACTCAATATCTGTAGAATAATGGCTTATTGTATTTGTGAACGTGTCTTCTTGTGGGGACAGTGAGATTGCTTGTGAAGTTTGAACTGGATTAGACCTCATCTGCTGTGTCGGTACTTCTCGTACGAAGCTTGAACTAGGATTATTATATGGCTGAGCATTCATACTTTGGATTTGCTGAATATATAACTCCAATGCAGACCAAGTAAAATTCGGATCAAGTGTCCTACCATCATTAACTTCATAGCATTATCAGTAGATACGGGTACTGTCATAAAATATTGACTATGTCCTTTTCCTGCTGCGTACCGAGCTAAAACTATCACATTCCATTGATCTCTATCCCAATTAGTAACTTCATAAATTTTCTCAACTATTTCTGCCAATGTAATGGTACGAGGTGTCCAAACTATTTCAGGATCAACGGCACTATAACAACACCTATCTTTGGATCACAAATTATTTCACTACCAAAGTATAACCAAATACGAATATCGTAATCCATACCTATATATATTTATACGAAAATATGAGTTATTATCTAGCCACAAACAAAACCTACAAAAATGTACAAAATAATAGGTGATATAAATCATACATTCACAACATTATTCGGAAGGATATAGCCGTAGATATATGGACAGAAGAGTTGAAGTTGCTATCCTCTTGAAGTTTATCAAAATTCCAAATTATGGATCTTTTGGAAGATGAGTTTAGGGTTTTGAGAGTGGAATGTGAGAGAGTTGGAAATATTAAGTGAATATATTTAGATTTATAAGAGATTTTGTGGGTTGGAGGTCGATTTTGGGAGGCTAGGGTTCTGGATTTCGGGATTAGAAGAGGAAGAGGAAGATAGAGAGTAGAAAGATAGAGTGAGGTCGAAATTCGAGCCTGGGATATTAAAACCCCTCAAACGACACTCGCTGTCTCAAAAAGCGAGTTTGGAAAAACCCCATCGCTTTTTGAGACAGCGAGTCTTGGCCAGGGGAAATCAAAAAATCCAAGCCTCACACTCGCTGTCTCAAAAAGCGATGAGATTTTTTCCAAACTTACTTTTTGAGACAGCGAGTAGGTCGGTTTGAGAATTTTTTAAAAAATAGGTCAGTTTGAGAAAAACTTTCAAAGAGAGGGTCATTTTGGGGGGAAAAAATCACAAAACAGATGGTTTACCCAGGTGCCTTTTGTGCCAGCGTTCTGTGATAGAAATCCCTTCTCCATAAATTTCCAAATCCCCCGGTTTCTTTTACTTCCTTCCGTCTCAAAACCCCAAATCGAAACTAGCTCCAATCCCCGACGCCAACAACACCCATCGCCGTGGTCGCCGTCTCCATCGTCGTCTCCTCTCCTCTCCTTTACTCCTCGATTCCCGTTCCCTACTACACCAGGTGCCCTACCTCCATTTCTCAAACCCTAGTTCTGATCCCCATCGTCTCCTTCCCTCCTCTTCTTCTCCAATTCGACATCTCAAAGCCCTCACTCGTCCCTGTCGTCATCATCTTCGATGGCGTCGAAGTCCTTGTCCCTCTCCTCGCGTTGCCGACGCCGTCATTTCCTCCTCGCCGTCATATTGTTGAGCTGAAGATGTTGACCTTGTCATATTGTGCACATCCACTGCTGATGATCTTTTTGGAGGTGCTGTTAAGGTAAGCATTATATGGAAACTTTTAAGAAAAACAGTTATCAGTTGTACCTGATTAAATTAGTGGAAGCCTTCGAATTCACTCTGTCGATTCATGATGTTCTTTTAGAATAAAATTTTCTGATATTGATTTAAGTTTCTTTAGAAATTGGATAGACTTGTTGGCATGGGTTCCAAGCTTGTCGGTTGTGGTTCAGTTGTGCTAAAGCTTCAGATTTCTAATGATGACTTTGCAAAGATAGTAGAGACTAACGATGAATGGATTTCTGTTCGCACAGGAATTCATAATCGACAAGTTCTTACAGATACATCTATGATCAGTTTCACAATAGATTTCTCAGTTGGTATATGATTGTTTCTTTTGTATAATTGTACTCCATAATTATGCTTCTTTTGGAATAAAATTATCGACAAGATCTATCTATCCGATCCATCAATGAGAGAAATGTGTAATATTGCAGCCATTTGTATCTGAATAGCTAATACCTTCACAGGAAATGAAACATTAAGTGGGTTGTCTGTTGAGGCAGCAAAGGGGGTTCTTCAGATGGCTGAAGTCAAGGCTTAAGATGTTGACCTTGTCATATTGTGCATATCCACTGCTGATAATCTTTTTGGAGGTGCTGGTAAGGTAAGCAATATATGGAAACTTTTAAGAAAAACAGTCATCAGTTATACCTGATTAAATTAGTGGTTGTGAACATACTTCGGCTATGTTTTGTATTGGGAAGCCTTCGAATCACTCTGTCGGTTCATGATATTCGTTTAGACCTAAAATAGGTGTTTGGTAACACCGGCGGAGGTGCAATTATTAAAAAAATGTTTTCTCAGAAATTAAGGAAAATTATCTACTTAAATCACTTTCCTGATCTAATTTTTTCTTTCAAAACATAGTTACTCATACCACTTTTTGGCCTACAACAATACCGGATATGACGGCGATAAGATTTAGAATTTTTTCATGTCTCACAATTTCTTTTTTGCACTTAGAAGTTTCGGGGAATTAGTAACTAGGCCTAGGTCGCTATGACTCATGAAGATATAGGGAATAGCATTAGAAAGATTAGTGCCAATTCAAGCAGGGAGAGGAGAGAGGAGTGACAGGAACATAGTTGGAAGAGCTTCTAGGGAGTTGCAGAATTGATGGCTGAAGACATTAACTTGAGTTGTGAGAGTGATAGGATCAGAGTTGCCATAGTGACTGTGTAGGTACCATGGATTATGGCAGTGAGGAAAGCATGTTGGTCTCTTTTTGTGGTAAGGTTTGATGTCCAACCCTTGTTACATTATAAACACTTCTGTATTTTTGTGAGCATTTGGCGTATGCATATGTATATATGTTATTACGATTCGGGTACAATCATATTGATACTATTTATACCCTTTCTTGATTTTCTCAAAGATAATATGCAGTTCCAAGTTCTTCAATTTTAAAAGAAGTTTACACGTAATGTCATTTTGTGATTATGCAGAAACCACTCTAAGTCCACGGGGTATCATCCTGGATCTCAGACTTGGATCATCCTGATACCACTGGGTATCATCCTGATACCACTGGGTATCATCCTGGATCTCAGACTTGGCCTCAAACCATGCTCGAACTTTCGAGCCTTCTTTGCCTCGTCCATCACCAGTTCGGGCACATACCTCGAGAGCTGAGTGAACCTTGTCTCATACTCCGTAACCGACATACCACCCTACTGCAGTGCCAGAAACTCCATGGCCTTCTTCTCTTGGACGTCTGATGGGAAATAATGAATGCGGAACTCCTCCAAGAATTCCTCGCAACCGAGAACAATATCTCCCATCGTCCACTTCATCGACTACCACCACACAGCAGCATCCTTCTCAAAACGCAGCGCAACCAGCTTTACCTTGCTGCCCTTTCGGAGTCTCCAAGACTTCGAAGATAGTCTCTACATGTCGGATCCAGTTGTCAGCCACGGTAGGATCTGACTTCCCCTCAAATACAGGTGGTTTCATCCGCTTGAATGATTCTACGAGTTTGATTACTTCGGGTACTGGATTCACAGGCAGCCCTAGGTTCTGATTCATGCCAGCGGCATTGAGTGTCTGGTAGATCCCTCGCTAGTTCCGTTTCCAAGTCCAGACCTTCTATGCTTCTAGCTCTTCCTCCAGCCATATTCTAATGCAAAAGATCCATTAAATTCGAAGTATAAAACATGAATTTAAATCAACTTTTCATTTCATTGAATTTCAAACTTTATACATTCGAATTTAAAATATTTCTGACATCAAATAAAAGCAGTAAGAAGATACAACAGTCTAGTTCCTACGGTTCCTCTTAGCCTCTCGAAGCTCTTCCCGTTGTTCCGCCACTTTTTCCTTCAGTACATCGTACATGTTTTTCCTCTTCTCGAGTTCCCAAACACGATGACTGAGAGTTGCGATACTCTCCTTGCACTTCGCATACTATGCCTACAGCAGCTCCGCTCTCTCCCTCTGAGCCTCAACCTGCCTCTGAAGAGACACAATGAGACTACTCGGAACTGGTTCTTCCTCGATGGAGGAATCATCAGATGAATCCGGAGGTGGAGTGATCTCTCGGGACTCAGGCTATTCCTCTTCAAATTCTTCAGGATCTTCTTCGTCTGAATCAGCTTGCCAAAGGTAGTAATCCTTCTCAACTATGTGCCAGTCATCATCTCCAGTTGGGTCGAGTGGTCTGCCATCTTAGAGAAAGGAGAAGAAGAAGCATAAATCATAGAGCAAAACAAATGTAAGTAACTTACATTTGAATCTCTACACTCAACACATGACCTAATGTCCACTTCTAGGGTGTCGTTCCTTATAAATTTGTACTACTTGGAAGCGTGGCTCTAATACCACTCTGCAACACCCCGAATTCCAAAACAAACAGAATTTGAAGTTTTACAGGATCTTTACACTTCTCTTCGTACAATTTTACAAGAAAATAAAAACTTTTGCTACATCAGAGTTTACATTTACATTACATATTTACAGCAGAAGCAATTTACAACAATTTACATGAATTGAAATGTACAACACTTGAATCATTCTTTAATCAGCATGCATTCTTTAGTCTTGTTAATCACTTTACCCTGCATAGAAACAGTGGGCGCGTCAGTTGCTTACAACCGATAAAATATTATACACGACTATCCTCTCTATGCCGAACAGTATAACGATTCTCAAATATTTAAACAAACCATAAATTTGATCACAAACAGAACTACAAGGGACTATCCTATTGATGTCGTGTTGTGCCGTGCACTTAGTCTTTAATGCAGTTATGTATGTTACATTACACTAATGCGCACTTGTTCAGATTCTATGCATCCCATACTACATAGGTCTGAGAGCAAGCACTTAACCGTTCTTCATCTTGTAGGGTTCAATCCCTCGTCATGACTTAAACTACTACTGTAACTACGATAAGTATCCTAGATGCTATATGAGTTACGAGCTCATGTCTAGACAGCTTGGAAGAGAATTCCATGTCATATCACGACGCATTGTGAAGATCCTTTGGACAATTCAGCCTCCGTCATGGGACATGACACCACTCGCAGTCACCAAACACCCCACGAGCGTCGTCTACGGTACAGACTCCTAGAGACATATCCACGTCATGACACGACGTATCGTGTAGACAGCCTGTGAATACAGTCACACCGTAGCTTCGAGGCCTTCATACTCGTGTTTTCACTTTTTTTCATTACATCTTCATTATGTATCTAGTCCTTAGTTATTTGAATCATGAACAAAATCAATTCACTATAGTTAGCCCTTCCACTATACTGGTCTTAACCATTTATACAACATAACCCAAATCTTGGTCTTTTCATTTCAAATTTCATTTCAACATATTTCTTTTCAATGCCGGTATGAGGCTTAGCTACACTCTAGTTTCTCAATTTCACTTCATAATCACAAAATTTGAGTCTTCATACTCATAACTTCTTTTTCACAATGAACATGATTTCCATTCTTTTCTATGAATCAAATCTCATATATCAAGTTCACTTTCAATTCATGCATTTCATAGTCAAAATTTATTCCAATAAACACATATGTTTTTCACTTGTTATTTATTTTCTTTACTTGATTCAAACTACGAGGTCGTATTTTTCATTCATATACAATACCCAAATTTGGCAATAAAAGTCCATAAATAACACACTTAAATTTTCTTCCATTCAAAATCCTCTTTTATAACTTAGTATAATCTTCTCATAAAAAATAATTGCTTTTCATTTTTATACAAATGTTAACTTCGTGCAATTCTACTTAATTTTCACTTCTAAATCACTACTTTAGTCAAATCATACACAAATATTTTTCATAAGATCTACATATTTTTAGAATAATTATAGTATTTTGTTCGAATTTTTAAAAGCCAAATAATCAATTTAAAACCCAAAAAATAAAAAAGTTTTAAACTTGCCGAAACCAGGAATTGAACCCAAGACCTAAGACAAGCCAACCGCCACTGAAAGCCAACTGGGCTAAGGCGCAACCACGATATGGCATGGGGTTTAATGGATAAGGGATTTAGGTTTCGGTTTGGGGTTTTATTCAAAAACGACAACAAAAGGGCAGAGCCCTGTTACGAACCCAAGACCACAGACACCCGCAAGCTACAGTAAGCGCCCAAAGCACCCATTAACCAAATGGTCTAAGAGACCAAACTGATATAGAGTGGGGTTTTTAGGGGTTTAAGTCTGAGACTCAGTTATTTCGAATTTTTACAAAAATGAATGTTTTTGAGTTCTCTTCTTCTCCAAATTTATTCAAAAACTCCAGATTTTATTTTTTATCTTATTACAGTATTTCAGTATAATAAATTTTGATTTTTGATACAAAAACATAATTTTGCTCTCTACTTGCATATTGTTCTTCAATTTTCGAAACATTGGGAAATTAGCATATTCTCTTCATAAAATGCACTTAAAATTTCCCCAATCCCCTTATAAATTTTTTCATTAATGTTATACGTTTATTTCAGTAATAAATTTTCTTTTTCATGCCATTTAACAATCAAGTAGTCAAATCACATTTTCCTTTGTTTCTTATTTTAATTATTTAACATACAAGCATATCTTCTTAATTTAGCATATAAGAAACAAATAAAGAATGGTAGCATGGTAAATTCTAAATTAACAATCACAAATTTTGCAATCAATTAGCATACTTTAACATACAATCCTACAAATATCAATTTGTCTCATTTTCACATCACATGGCTAGATTAGTTATAGTTTCTTTTAATCTTATCAAACATACCCTAGCATGATGGCTACTTAGAAGTTTAAGAGAAACACCCATCTTTTATGGAGAGAAAACACACAAAATTTTCTAGGGATCACCTAGAATTAACAAGGAAAGCCTTCTCCTCCTAGTGCTAGGTAGAACCCGAGCCTCCCCTTCTTGATCCTTGAAAATGCCGGCCTCCTCTCCTTGGTTGAAGAACACACTAGCACTCAATCTTTTCAACTCACAAACTCCTCAATCTTTTGTCTCACTAACTTGTATTGTTTTCTCTCTTTTATTTTCAATTTTAGGTGCAAGGATAACTATTGTAGGGGGGAGGGTATTTATACAAATTTTTAGGGTAAATGGAAGGCTAGGATGAGAACATATGGTTAAGGATCAAGGGCCAAGATGAAGTAGGGAGTTGTAATAACTTCCCATGATGAAAGTAACCACCCCACTATCTCATCCACTCTCCCTCCTTCCTATGCACAATCCAGCTTACAATAGAGTGTGCACATTGCACATGCTAATGCATGCACGTGCCATTCTAGTGTCCCCCACTTACAAATTTGTTCATGTGAAAAATTATAATTGTTCATGAAATGAGTCTACACTACAAGTTAGGCCACTTAAAAGAGGATTAAGTTAAATGGGCTCACTAATTGGTTCAATTAACCATGGGCTCTACCAATTAATTTAATTAATTAAATAAGAATGGGCTTAAAGAGACAAATAGGCCTAGAATTTAATTAGGCTTTTAAAAAATAGTCTTTTGGAAAATAAAGAGAATAAATACTATATAAGAAATATTTTTATAAAAGAAATTATACAAATGAAATTATACGTGCAAAATACGTAAAATTACAAATTCTTCTTAAATAAAATTTAGGGTGTTACAGAAGGACTGCAAGTTCCTTAGACACGGAAATCTATTGGAAACAGGTTGAGTACAAGAGTAGGATGCATGGCGAAGGTTTGAATCCCTAAATTTGGTGAAAGACGGATAGATTTGGGGGCATATGTAGTATGAGATGCATGCGTTCTCCAAAGTCTTGATTGCATTAGAATTAGGCATGTGATTGATGCATCTAGTTGTAGAATCATGGCATACAACAACACTATAACCCGAATCCATTAATCCTTAGTTTTCACATCACCTTTCTCTTTTGCAAAAATTATGGTTGTGATTATTAGTTTGGAGATCACTGTTATTATCAGCATTGCGTCATTCGAAGTACTAACGTTCCCCACCTTGTAGGTATCCGGAGCCGATTCACAGGTACAACAGAGCTCGAGTTGGTCCAGGCATCCAAGGGACATATTCAAGTGTTATTATATTATTTGTAAATCTTGAAATTTTTATTTGAATATTGTAACACTCGTAAATGTAACAATTATATAGAATAAAAGTTTTAAATTTTCCTGAACTTTTCTGTGATTGTGACTATTTTGATGTTCAACTCCTGGAGTAGGGTCTCAGATTTCAGTATGGAGATTTAGGGCCTGTTTGGTTGGAAGGGAATGGAGGGGAAGGAAGGGGAGGGGAATGGAGGGGTGCAGAATCCCTCCTGAGCCAATTTTGGCTCCCCTCCAATATTCGGAGAATTTGGAGGGGAGAGAAAGTGGGTCTATTTTTTTAAAAGTGATTGGACTAAACTACCTTTTTTAGATCTAAATCGCTAAACTAAAAAAGATAACATCTCTCTCCCGACTCTCTCTCCCCCACTCGCACTCTCTCTTTCTCCCCTTCCTCGTCACGGAGGTGAGGAGCAGATATCCTCTCTCTCGACTCGTCTCTCTCCTGAAATTTTCAATTTTATTTTATTTATTTATTTATTTATCTTTTTTAAGAAAAAATATTATTGTATGTTAAAGCTTTAGCATGCAATGCAAGAGTTTGAATAATAATTGGTCTCTCTATTAACAGTTGGGGATACATTGCATAGTTTGAACTTTGATCTCCTTTTCCGTCCACAGGCAGCAAGAAGTCCTCCAATCACAAAAAGTGAATTGAAAGAATACAAATTAAACTTTTTTTTTATGAGCTAGATGAGTTGAATCTTGTTACTGTTTTTGTCTATATATAACATTACATAAATATTGGACTTACAGTAGTGGTTTAGCCAACTGGTGGTCTCAGAGCATGTAGCATTTAGGGCCAGAATCTGATTTCTTTTGTTCAAGTACTATCAATCAATCTGTTCTCCTAAAATATGAAAGGGTATAAAAGTAATTTAATTATAAAATTCCTTTCCTCCCATCCCCTCTCCCCGTGAACCAAACAAGAAGATAATTATTTACCCCCCTTCCCTTCTTTGACCCAAATAGAGTCTTGATTAAAATCCCTCCCCTCCTCTTCTTTGAACCAAACAGAGCCTTAGGGCACTACAGAGTTGGTATCAGAGCTGACTTCAATTATTAGTCCAACACAGTAGGAAAATTAGACTTGGATGCGCTGCGAGAGTTGGGTTTAGTCAGATAGCTGATGATTATAATTCATAATGTTGCTTTTACATCTTATGCTTTATAATTTTTTCTGTATCTGGACTGATTCCCATATTTACTTTTGCAGATGCCAGGCATGGACAATGGACACTCGAATGGTTGGACCGATGGAAATGGTCATGCATCCCCACTCCCACCTCCACCCCTACAGCCCACGGCCGTAGTGCAGGCCATCACTATGTTATTCTAAGAGCTGGCTGCCTATAAATGGAGCTACAGACAGCTGGAGGATTGCTTTGAGAATCTTGCTCAGGCCTTGATAGCTACCGAGAGAAGGGTGGCCAAGCTGGAGAGGACCAAGCGGAAGTGGAAGACGAGGGTGATACTCTTGAAGCATCGTTATGAGGAGAGGTTGGGACAGTTGCAGAGCCGATTTCTGGCATTGAGGTCTCAGGTTTGCAATATGCAGGACCTGCTAGACAAGATGACCGGCGGGGATAGTTCCGACACTAGCGACCAGCCAAGGGCGGGAGAGCAGTGATCTCTCTTAGTGTTGTGGGATCTTTTTGATGTGTATAGATGATAATCTTTTTGAATAGCTAGGCTAACTTGCTATTTTTTTGATGGGTGTAGTATGAACCCATTGGATGATGACATAATTGTATTGATGGCAATACCATTGTAACCCTTTTCGAATGAATGAAACTAGTATGTTTTCTGACCAATGCTAGTGTGTTATGGTTTTTGCATTACTATTGCTATATAATGATGTCAGTATTAGCTTTCATATGGCAAGAAAGACCAGAAGAAACTGGAGTGATCAAACTGAATCCAAAGGCAGTGGAGCCAATGATATTGGCCTCGATGAGAGGTCGCTCGGTTGGAGAATTTGTGGAGGTTAGCAGGAACCAAGCACTGCCACAAGGAGCACCAGGAGTTGCTGTAAAAGCAGATCGGGTAAAGATGGTGGAATCATTCAAGAGGATGAAACCACCAATCTTCAAAGGACAGGCCGATCCCACAGCTGCTGACAACTGGATACGTCAGGTTGAGACGGTATTCGAAATGCTGATGACTCGAGAGGACAACAAGGTTTTTTGAGCCACAATCTTGCTGGAGAAGGATGCGGGAGTTTGGTGGCAGTCCGTGAAACGTTGTCTTGGAGAAGGCCCGATCACATGGGAAGATTTCCTTGAGTTATTCCGACAACACTATTTTCCCATGGATGTACAAGAAAAAAAGGCAATGGAGTTCCACAACTTGAAGCAGGGAAATATGTCTGTCAGGGAGTATGAGACGAAGTTTTTCCAGCTATCACGGTATGCACCAGAGTTGGTCCAGGAGGAAGCAAAGAAAGCCCAGAGGTTTGAGCAAGGGCTCAGGCCTGGACTGAGGTCAAGAATGGTTCCGTTGGACATTCGCTGATTAGACAAGCTAGTGAGGCAAGCTATGGTAATGGAGGCAGACTTGAATCAGAGTCAATGAAGAACGGAGTTTTGGAACAAAGGAAAGAGATCCACCCCAGCATCCAAATTCAAGAAGCAGGGCAAAGAGCCAGAAATTTCAGAAAACCAGTGCCAAAATGGGAGAATACAAGCCCAGAAGCTACTTCCACTGTGGAGAGCAGGTACATTTTAAGGACCAATGCCCCAGGAAGAATGTACCAAGATGTTTCCAGTGCGGGCAAGAAGGGCATATTAAGCCGAATTGTCCACAAAATCCAAGGAAATAGCAACAGGACAGGGTCGGGAGCAACCAACAAAGGAAAGATGGCAATGCGGCAAGGAAAGGTGTTCGCTTGACCAAGAAGGATGCTGAGGAAGATGATGGGGTAATCACTGGTATGTAAGGAAATGATCTAATGAAGTTCTAAGTTGTATTTTGGGTTTTTGTGTGAAGTTGGTGAAGGATGAACTTTTGTAACAGGACATATATATATAAGTGAAATTTTGGCTACGGTCTTGTTCGACAGTGGATCAATTCATTCTTTTGTGTCAAAAAAATTTTCGAGGAAAGTAAGATGTACACAAGAGGCAATTCCAGATTTAGCCTTGATGGTGGCTACACTATCAGGGGCAACCCTCACTATAGATCTGTGCTATAGGGGATGTAAACTTCAAATTAACAGGAAAACCCTAACTATCGATTTGTTAGAATTGGGCTTTGCAGGAATAGATGTCATTATCGGTATGAATTGGATATCGAAGTACAAGGCAAGCATCGACTGCAAGGAGAAAGAGGTAGTCATCTCTGCTGAAAGGAGTGGAACTTGTATTCCACGGGGAGAAGAAGTCGAGAGCAACGATCGTTGTAGCTACTAGTGAAGTACGGGTACCTGAAGAGGTGAACAAGATACCAGTGGTGAGAAATTTTCCACTCGTATGCTTGGAAGAATTACCTGGACTTCCCCCACACCGGGATGTCGAGTTTAGCATCACAATTCAACCAGGTAGTGCTCCAGTATCGAAAGCACCCTATAGAATGGCGCCAGTAGAGCATAATGAAGTCAAGAAGCAGATTGAGAAATTCTTGTAGAAGAGGTTTATCAAACCAAGTGCTTCACCTTGGGGGGCACCAGTATTGCTTGTTATGAAGAAGGACAGATCAACCAGGATATGTATCGATTATCAGGAATTGAATAAGGTCACTATTCGGAACAAGTACCCGATTCCTAGGATCGATGATTTGTTCGATAAACTTCAGGGAGCAGTAGTATTTTGAATGATTGATCTACGGTCCGGATATCATCAAGTGCGAGTTAGGGAGGAGGATGTACCCAAGACAGCCTTTTAGACTCGGCATGGACACTATGAATTCTTGGTAATGCCGTTTGGAGTGACTAATGCTCCAACAATCTTTATGGACTTGATGAACATAATTTTACGTCCGTTTATTGACTCTTTTGTCGTGGTCTACATTGACAACATTTTTGTGTACTCAGGGACGGAGGAGGATCATGATGAACATCTGACAGCAATCCTAAGCAAGCTACAAGAGCATCAGTTATACGCCAAATTGTCCAAGTGTGAGTTCTGGAAATCATAAGTTGTATTTCTAGGTCATATCCTTTCTAAGGAGGGAGTGGCAACAGATCCCCAGAAGATTGAAGCAGTCAATGCATGGCCACAGCCAAAGACGGTGAAAGAAGTGAGGAGTTTTCTGTAACATCCTTAATTTTTAATTATTATTAAATAAGAGTTTGTTGATTTTTATGTGTTCCGCACGTAGAAATTCATGTGCATTTTTTCCTAGAAAAGTTATTTATTTTCATACCATGAACAAATGTTTTAATCCTTTTTTTTATTTTAAAAATCCTATTTAAATCCTTAGCCTAATTGTTTATTCTTAGCCCACACTAATTAATTAATTAATTTTTAATTAAAAGCCCATGGGTTCTAAAGCCCACAATTTGAGCCCACTAGTTTAATTCTCTTTTAATTGTCATGACTTGTAGTATAGACTAGTTTTGTAGACAATTAATTAAATAATTATGTACAACTAGTAACTAAGGGTGTGTTGTGTGACACGTGCATTGCACTAGCACGTGTTTTGGATGGAGCATGGGGTAGGCCGGAAATGGTAAGAGAGAGAAGGGTGAGTTGTTGTAGTGGAGAGGTGGTTTTGAGTTCATGGGTAGTTGCTTTAACTCCCTAGTTCAACTTAGCCCCTAATCCACAACCATCTAGTTCATCTTGGCCCTCCATTTCACTTAAAAATATGTATAAATACCCCTCCATTTCTTCATGCAACACACTTGGAAAATTTGATAAAGAGAAAGAAAGAAACAAACAAAAAGTGAGAAAAAGATTAAGAGTTTGTGAGCAAAAAGATTGAGTTGTTTTTTTAGTGTGTGTTCCCTTTCAATTGGAGGTCGGCCATTTCACCAAGGAGCAAGAGGGCATTCGGGTTCCATCAAGTACAAGGAAGAGAAGGCAACTTGTGGCACAATCTAGGAGGAGAAGGATCGTTCATTGTTCAAGAAGATTTCTAGGAGTTTTTTTCATTTGTGTTTCTTCAAAATAGGTGGGTGATTTTTCAAGCATCTAGTTAGTTACCATGCTACGATTGAACTTGTGATCATGCTAAAAAAGAATAAAAAATATTGTCATGCTTTTGTTTAAGGAGATTAAGAGGAAAAGAACACCAAATTAATCTACATGAAATGTTAGAAGAATAAATTAGATTGTGCAAATAAGGATGTGTTATGATGGCTTGGTAGTATAATTGCATGCTAAATGGATAGATTATGCTTTTTGTAAAAATTTGCTTGTGTAAGAATTGTAGAATATAATGTGTGGTAAATGTGCTTATGGTTAAATTATGGAATTTAAATTAGTATTCATAGAATATAAATAGATTGAATTGTGATAAAAGTGTTTCTTTTGCTATATTCAAGTAGTGATGTAGTCACTTGATTTATTATCTATATTGCCTTTTGAAATATAAGAAAATACGTAATTTGTGAAATAGGGCTAATTTGAAGAGCTAATTTTTGTAAAGCATGAAAGAGAGAAAAACTTACATGAACTTATCATGAATGAAGGAAAATTTGTAGGTACAAGGATTCGTTTAAAAAGAATTGCTTCAACGTCGAAAATATATTCATGATCCACTTTTAACTACAACCTGGTGCAATCGACAGGTCGACCGAACTAGAGTCGACTGTCGACTGTTAAGTATTAAATTTCGGATTTAGTCTGCAGGACAGTCGACCGTCTACTTTTCAACAGTCGACTGTTACTGTCTTGACTGTTGGTCCTCGAGTTTTAAATCCTCGCAAGACCGTCAACTGACCATCTTTCCACAGTCGACTGAACTGACTATTGGTTCTTGAATTTAGAAGTCTCGCCAGACTGTCTCGGTCCTGATTATCGAACTTTGAGTTTGGAATTACAAAAAAAAAACGTAGATTTCATGAAAAGTATTTCTATAACACTTGACCTATTATGACTAGAATTTTGAGAAGAAGAATTAATAAGAACTTTTTTTTGATATGATTATTTTGTAATTAAAGATACAAATATTTGTTGAACATAGAGTTTATTTTGAAATAGATATTTTAAATGAGATGTGTTTTGGGAAATTTTAAGTAAAGATAATTGGGAGTTTGGCTTAATAAGTAAAAGAAGATTATTATGAAAGTAAAGGAAATTTGTGAAATCTGTTATGAATGTGGTGAACTTGAGAAATGAATTCGTCACTATACATGAAATTTGTGCAAGAAAATGAAATGGAAAATCATGATGAATTATGAGAAAAATTTGTGAGTGTGAATACTCAATTTTAATGAACATGAAAAGAGAATTTAGACTAGAATTTTAGCATAATTCCTCACATCGGCAAGAATGAAAGTTTTGAAAAGAGAAATGTGATAAATTGAGACCAAGTTTGGGTCATGGTAAATGATTGATATTTTTAAGACCGATGTATGGGTAACCCTAAATTCTAGAGTGTTGATTTTTATTCATGATTCAATTACATAAGGATTTAGATACATATTGAAGATGTGATGAAAATAAGAGAAAAACACAAGTATACGGGCCATCGGATTGGCAGTGTGAGAGTGTTTCATAGGCTGTCTACATGATGCATCATGTCCTGACGTGAACACGTCTACGGAATTATCGTCCCGGTGGCGATGCTTGTGGGGTGTTTGGTAACTACGGGTGGTGCAATTATCCCATAACGGAAGCTGAATTGTCCATCGGTTGTCTACATGATGTGTCATGTCATGACGTGGGATTCTCCTCCAGGCTGTCTGGACATGGGCTCGTAATTCATAGAACATCTAGGATACTTACCGTAGTTACTGTAATAGTTTAAGTCATAGCGAGGGATTGAGCTCTACAAGTTGAAGAATGATTTAGGGCTTGCCCTCGGACCTATGTAGTATGGGATGCACAGAATTCGAACCAGTGTGCATTAGTGTCATATAAATAATGATTACTGCATTAAGGACTTAGTGCACATTCACACACGACTTCAATAGGGTAGTCCCCCTTAGTTTGTTTGTGACAAGTATGTGTTTTCCAAGTAAGAGAAATTGATGTATTATATCCTAGCATCAGTTAAATGAACTGACGTGCCCACAATTTCTATGCAGGATAAAGTGAATGAAAAAGACTAAGGAGGAATTGATTCTTAAAGAATTATTCAAGTGTAGTTTATTTCATTCATGTAATTGTTGTAATTTGCTTCCGCTCTTTAAATATAACTCTGATGTATTAAAAGTTTTTAATTCCTTGTAAAATTGTACGAAGTGACGTGTAAAGATCCTGTGGAACTTCGAATTCAGTCTCATTTGGAATTCGGGGTGTTACAGAGTGGTATCAGAGCCACGTTTTCAAGCAGTACAAATTGATAAGGATCGACACCTTTGAGTGGACATTAGAGTGTGAGTTGGGTATAGAGATTTAAATGTAAGTTACTTACAATTGTGTTGCTCTATGATTGATGCTTCTTCTTCTCCCTTCCCTAAGATGGTGAACCACCACGACCCAGCAGGCGATGATGATTGGCACATAATCGAAGAGGACTACTACCCCTGAACAAGGAAATTCTGACGAAGAAGATCCCGAGGAATATGAAGGAGAATGGCCCGAGTCCCGAGAGATCACTCCACCTCAGGACTTATCGGACATTTCATCTAACAAGGAAGCACCAGATCTGGGAGATCTTATCAAGATCCTTCAGACTCAAGTAGAGACTCAAAGGGAGAGAGAAGAGCTGTTGCAGGCACAGTATGTGAAGTGCAAGGAGAATATTGCAACCCTCAGTCATCGTGTTTGGAAAATCGAGAAGAGGAAAAACATGTACGATGTACTGAAGGAAGAAGTGGCAGAACTACGGGAAGAGCTTAGGCAAGCCAAGAGGAACCGTACGGATTAGAATGTTGTATCTTCTCTATGCTTTTGCTTGATGTCAGACGATGTTTTTAAATTGAATGTACAAAGTTTAAATTCAATGAAATGAAAGAAGTTGGTTTAAATTCATGTTTTCTACTTCGAATTTAATGGATCTTTTGAATCACAATATGGCTGGAAGAAGATCAAGGAATGGAGAAGATCCCAGCTGTGGACTCGACTTGGAAACGGAGTTGGCTAGAGTCGATCAGACCTTTAACGTTGTTGCCATGAATCAAAACCAGGGGAGGATGCCTGTGAATCCAGTTTCTGAGGCGATCAAACTCGTGGAGTCATTCAAGAGGATGAAGCCACCTGTGTTTGAAGGGAAGTCAGATCCAGATGCAGCTGACAATTGGATTCGGCAACTCGAGACTATCTTTGAAGTGTTGGAAACTTCGGAAGGTAGAAAGGGGAAGTTGGCTACTTTGCAGCTTGAGAAGGATACGGCTGTTTGGTGGCAATCGATGAAGCGGACTATGAAAAATGGTGTTGTTGGCTGGGAGGAATTCTTGGAGGAGATCCGTGGTCACTACTTTCCATCTGATGTCCAAGAGAATAAGGCGATGGATTCCTGGCGCTGCAGTAGGGAGGCATGTCTGTCAGGGAGTATGAGACAATATTTACTCAAATTTCGAGATATGCACCCGAACTTGTGATGGAAGAGGCGAAGAAAGCTCGGAAGTTCGAGCACAGATTGAGGCTGAGTCTGAGATCAAGGATGATACCCCTTGGTATCAAGAGGTTTGATAAGTTGGTCAAGCGAGCTGCAGCCACTGAGACGGATATGGAGCAGTTCCATGTTGTTCAGAATCGGAGGAACAACTGGAATGTGGGGAAGAGGCCTGGAATTTCTGGGAATGTCAGAGGGCAGCCGCTGGCGCAAAGGTTCAAACCTACGAGGGCGAACGCTGTCAGTGTGGCTGGGAGACCCGAAAATGGTTAGGTGAGACCTCCTGTGGTGACTTGTTTCAATTATGGGGAGACAGGCCATTATAGATCTCACTGCCCCAAGCCGCAAAATGTCGTCCGGAGTGGACCACAGCAGCAGGTTGGGAAGAAGCCGTACTAGCAAGGGGAGTATTTCCCTTGACTGAAGCAGATGCTGATGAAGTGGATCACGTCATCACTGGTACGAGGGAGGATGTTGAGAAGTTTTCTGTTGTTCTCTTTTGCCCGCTTTATTTAGTAAACTGTTATGTAACGAGTGTGTGTTATGTAATAGGAGAACTTTATTTGAATGGAAAGAAAGATGTTGTTTTGTTCGATACTGGATCCTCTCATACTTTTATATCACATAAATTTGCTAAAGTCTTCGAGTTAAACTGAAGGTCTTTCCAAGCAAGGTCTTAGCAGTAGCTACTCCATCAGGGGTGACTTTAACCACTGATCGGTACTATGCGGACTGCCAGATCGTGATTGGAGACAGGATTTTCGGGATTGATCTGATCGAACTGAATATCCTGGGGATCGATGTTATCATTGACATTGATTGGATGTCGGTGTACAGTGTGAACATCGAGTGTAAGACCAAGGAGGTAACAGTGAAGGCTCCTGGAGGTCCTGAAGTTATTTTCCAGGAGAAGAAGATATGTTCAGATCTGGTGGCAGCTATCAGCAAGAAGAAGGTTCCTGTGGAGGTGCAGCAAATTCCATTGGTTCGGGATTACCCGACTATATTCTTGGAAGATTTTCCCGGATTACCCTCGTATCGTGATGTAGAGTTCTGCATCACTATTCAGCCAGGGAGTGTAGCAATTTCCAAGGCACCGTATAGGATGGTCGCCTGTGGAACAGGATGAGATCAAATGGCAGATGGAGGAACTGTTGGAGAAATGCTTTATTCAACCGAGTGCGTCACCTTAGGGAGCACGTTGGTAAAGAAGAAGGATGATTCGATGAGGATGTGCATCGATTACCGAGAGCTAAATAAGGACACTGTTTAGAATAAATATCCAATTCCACGAATTGATGACCTGTTCGATTGTCTACAAGGAGCAGCTGTTTTCTCTAAAATAGATCTTCGATTGGGATACCATCAGGTTCGAGTGAAGACTAAAGATGTGCAAAAGAATGCATTCAGAACTCGACATGGGCATTACAAATTCTTAGTTATGCCATTTGGAGTGACGAATGCACCTGCAATCTTTATGGACATGATGAATAGAGTTCTGAGTCCGTTTATTAATTCATTCATCGTGGTGTTTATCAGCGACATTCTTGTGTACTCCAAGTCGGAGGAGGAGCACACTGAGCATCTGGCTGAGGTTCTGAAGAAGCTTCAAGAGCATGGGTTGTATGCCAAGTTATCCAAGTGTGATTTTTGGAAATCTGAAGTGGCATTCCTGGGTCACATCCTTTCTAAGGAGGTAGTGGCAACTGATCTGCAGAAGATAGAGGAGGTGAAGGATTGGGCAAGGCCTACTACAGTGAAGGAAATTAAGAGTTTTCTTGGGCAAACTGGATACTACGGGAGGTTTATCTAAGGCTATGCTCAGATAGTCGTGCCGCTCACTGGTCTGACCAAGAAAAATGTGAACTTCAAGTGGACCGAACAGTGCGAGGCAAGCTTTCAGGAGTTAAAAGAGAAGCTGACTACTGCGCCAATTTTGGCTTTGCCTAGAGCAGGTGTTGAATATGATGTTTACAACGATGCTTCACATCGTGGGTTTAGTTGTGTTTTGATGCAAGAAGGAAAAGTGATTGCTTATGGGTCTAGGCAACTAAGACCGCATGAGAAGAATTATCCAACTCATGATCTGGAGTTGGCTGCGATTATCTTTGCCTTGAAGCAATGGAGACATTATGTGTACGGTGAGAAACTGAACATATACACGGACCACAAAAGTTTGAAGTACATCTATCAGCATAAGGACCTGAATCTGAGGCAACAGAGGTGGCTGGAGGTACTTAAGGACATTCGTCCAGAGATTAAGTACCATCCAGGGAAGGCTAATGTTGTTGCTGATGCACTTAGTCGTAAGAGCAGTCTGGCTAGTTTGATTACAATTCAGAAGCATCTGGCAGGAGTTGGATCGGGCTGGTATTGAAGTTGCGGTGCAAGGCTTGGGATCATCTTTAGCTCAGTTGATGCTTCATCCTACATTGAATGAAAGGATTATAGCAAGTCAGAAGAAGATGCAGAGATTCAGAAGATGAAAGAGCAGGTTGGTGCTGGCAGGTTGTCAGAGTTTCAGATCAGGGATGAAGCGCTGTGGTTTGGAGAGGCTGTGTGTTATGGATCAAGCAGAATTGAGGGAGAGTATTCTTCAGGAGGCACATGCTACTCTTCTGTCTGTACATCCTGGGAGTACCAAGATGTATAAAGACATCAAGCAATATTTTTGGTGGTCAGGTTTGAAGCAGGATGTGGCTGAGTTTGTGGCGAAGTGTGAGATCTGTCAGCAGGTCAAAGTCGAGAATCAGAAGCCCGAAGGTTTATTGCAACCGTTACCTATTCTAGAATGGAATTGGGCTAACACCAGCATGGATTTCATCACGGGTTTCCCCAAGAGTTCTAAGGGTAATGATGTAATTTGGGTCATAGTCGATCGACTAACCAATTCAGCTCACTTCTTGGCTATGAAACTCACTTCGACTATGGATAAGTTGGCTGAGTTGTATGTTGGAGAGATCGTCAGGCTTCATGGTGTTCCGTTGACCATTGTGTCTAATTGAGATGCACGGTTTACTTCGTATTTCTAGAGGAGTCTTCAGACAGCTTTGGGTACTAAGACGAATTTCCGCACTGCTTTCCATCCTCAAACTGATGGACAGACTGAGAGAGTCAATTGGGTTCTGGAGGATATGCTTCGGTGTTGTGTTCTAGATTTTGAAGGAAGTTGGGAAAGGCATCTAGCTCTTGTAGAGTTTTCCTACAACAACAGTTTTTAGACAAGTATCGGGATGGCGCCGTACGAAGCTCTGTATGGCAGGAAGTGCAAAACACTTGTCTGCTGGTTTGAAGTTAGGGAGCGGCAGATGTTTGGGCCTGAGATTGTGCAGCAGACCATTGAAAAGATTGTTTTGATTAGGAAGAGGTTGGTGGATGCTCAGAATAGGCAGAAGAGTTATGTAGACAATCGAAGGAGGGACCTTGAATTTGAGGTTGGTGACTTTGTCTTTCTGAAGGTATCACCTAGTAAAGGTTTGATTCGTTTTCGCAAAGGTGGAAAGTTAGCCCCAAGGTTCATAGGTCCGTATAAGATATTGGAAAGGATCGGGAAAACTGCATATCAGTTGGAGTTACCAGAAGAGTTATCTCAGGTGCACAATGTTTTCCATGTGTCTATGTTGAGAGGTTACATTCTAGATTCAAGTCACCATTTGCCCGAAGTGCCAGAGGGTTTGCAGCTGGATCTGAGTTATATTGAGCTACCGGTTGAGATAGTGGATAATCGGGAGAATGTCTTGAGGAACAAGATGATACCGATGGTCAAAGTAGTGTGGAGAAACTAGTGGGTTGAAGAGGCTACTTGGGAAGATGAGGAGAGGATGTTGAAGGATCATCCTGAGCTCTTTGTGTAGTGCCCCAAATTCCTAACATAGGAACTCGTGACACACTCAAGGATCTTCCTTCAAATGAGTCACAACACAACAAAATTCACAGGAAATTAAAAACATTCATTACATCAAATTGTTATTACAATGTCCAATGATTACAACAATTACAACTAATTGTTACAACAAGAATCTACAATAAATTTGGACAGTAACTTTCACTTGGATGCTTTTCCCTTCTGGAGCTTTCCCGCGATCCCAACTCGGCAGTCCTGTGCTGATAACTGTGGGCACGTCAGTTGATTATAACTGACGAAATACTATATTCGGTTATCCTCTATATGCCATAATATTGCGATTCCAACCTCAACGACCACAAATAATATTCGATGCAAAGAAAAAGGTGATGTCAAACAAGTGTCGGTGTATGCCATGGCCTAAACTAATGCACACACTATGAACACAATGCTCATAAATCTAATGCACACTTGGTTGAAGAATATGCATTCCATACTACACAACCCCCAACCAAATGACGTTCTTCAATTTAATGGGGCTCGATCCCCCGCTATGCATCCTAACCTTGTGCTCTCTCCTGTTTCTAATTCAACTGATTGTGAGGCTGCAGGCCCCTGGTGTGACTCCAGTCAATACTGACAATAGTGGTGTCCAATCCTCTTAGTTTTATCCACTATGCCCATGATCTCAGTCGCACGCTTACCCTGCGTGACTGTAATTAAATTGGCTTACCTAATATGTACCTGTATCTACGTCTCTCCTCGGACTTCACCAAAAGCCGATATATGGGCACAAGGGCTCCATTACCAAGTGATTAGAGCAACTCCCTATAGAGTCTAGCTCTCCAGGACATCGTCTAATCTGTCTGTCCATATTGATCGACAAAGGACAACGGATATAGGGTTTCCCCAACTCTGCTACGCTCGTCCTTACACTAGAATAGAAATTGCAGTCGAGACGTCGTCAACACTCCAAACCTCCTCAAAGGTTGTTATTGATCATAAAGGGATATCTGCCGAGACAGCAGAGCCCCCAACAAAGTGTCACTGCTCCTAGGGCAGCTGGGGTCCCTGCTCGCATTAAACGAACCTAGGATTCAGTCGGGGGCGATGACGCCATGTGTCGTCCTTACATTCAAACAAGACTCGATCTAGTCCTACCAAGTATCAAGGCTACACCCTTTAAGATTAAAGGTTAAGGTTGAAATCAAGATTTGTTTTATCATCCGACTACTCGAACCATCACTCTAGCCAACTCTAATTCTTTTTGTTAGGCGATATATCTACCATTTCCAAATCACAAACTGGATAATCAACTTGCTTGCCATGATCAACTAGTTCAATTCCATTAGTAGACTCTCCCTAGTTAGTCACCTTTATCAAAAATAGATCTCAACCCATTTCACACTAGGACTCAACTAGCCCTCTAGTCCGGCCCAAGAGTTGACCCGCCTCGGCCCACACTTGGCACGAACCAACGACGAACCGACTCCGTCGATCGCCGCAACCGTCATCTATGCTTGTAGTTCGATCGCAACCTCGGTCTGACCAACAAGTAGCTCCCGCTAAACTTAACGCTCCACGGTCCTCGATAAGTGGTAGCTCCAAACACAAACCATTGAATCCATCCATGCACGGTGAGTACGTCGGCGCACAAGTCATCTCCTCCAACGCGTTTGATGCGACACGGGTCTTAATCTACTCGTCTAGGTTTGTCAACAAGACTTTGTCCTCGAGTCTCAAAACTCAACCAACGTACTCCAACAAGGTCCACCACACTAGGAGTAAGTCCTAACCCACGAATACCCAAAAAAGGGTTCTAAGAGTCCTAAAAACAATAATTTAAGTTTCCAAACAGCAAGCACACACTTGGAGTTCATGCCAAAACAAAGTTATTCCCGGTCCCGTTCCCTTGAGGAATCGCGATCGGTCACTCTCCATGCTTCTACTCAAAGTAGACAGCAAGTACAAGCACACAATGGGCATGAATCTCATCCCAAAGTGGTCTACAATAATACCCCAACATCCAATACAATTTCCACTTCAAACAATGAACACCGTTGTCTATATTGGGGTCTACAAGCAACTATGGGCTACTCTTAGCAAGAAATTTTAGATCACTTAAGTCCTAACTCATACTCACATCCATGACATGTTTCTTGACCTCAAACAATAACTCTATGCTAGTGAAGTACAAGTTCAAACCCATTTCTATGAACATGGTGCAAACTAGTGAGCTCTATGTTTCACTGTGTTTCTGTCATCACTTGCAAACATCATACAAAATCGAATACTTGTCAAAATCAGGATTTATTGGTCATTCCAGAAAGGTCTATGTGTCTACTAAAAGTTCCTAGTTATAATGATCTTCATATAAGGTCGTTTAGACACTCTTACAGGTCCATCTTTAACAAGTATCTAGACTTTCAGAACAACAGATCAGATCAACACAGTCATGGGATAAAATCTATTTAAAATATCATATGGTGTCAGATCATCATGAAATTTTAGAATCTAGTTCCCGACACATGACGAGACAACACGTCCAAAAATCAAGTGATTATACCTTTAGATTTCCAATTACGTCCCTCTGAGTTTCATCCAAAAACAGGGCAGTAACAACAGCAGTTCTGTTTACTAAAATCTCTTATTCAGTTTGGATGATTTTATTTACATGGATACAGTGTTCCAAATCTCACAAAATTTGAAACATAGGTCTTAGATACATCCAACAATGATATACTAAAATTTTAGATCATTCCCATAAGCATGCAGTGAGATACAAGTCATTCTTTCCACAATAGTAACAATAAAAACTGCTTCTTTCTATTCTGACCAGCATGCAAGTTCATAATTAATTTTGTATAGTAGGAAAAATCACAAAAATCCATAAAAATTACTGCAGGTGTATGACACCTATATGATCAACCTTTAAAATTTTGAGATCAAAATTCCAAGTGGTGTTCATGAAATGAGCTACGGACTGACAACAAAAATTCAATCTTTTTAACAGGGTTTTCTATTTTGGACTACTTAACACAAAACGAGTTGTTTAAGTTCATTCCTAGGGCATGCATGTCATTTTTTCAGTTATCAAACATCATTCAACCATCCAAAAACAAAACAAGAGATTGGAAACACCCACCTTTGCTAGTAGCTTGTTCTCTTTCTAGCTCTTTGCTTATTGGTCCTCCTTCTTGACTCCTCTAGAGCTCCTTGCTTCTCCTCTTTGCTTTGGCTCCTTGTTCTCCTTCTCCTTGGCTTATCTTGCTCCAAATCAGTAGCTAAGTGTGTAAAGAGTGGAGTTTGGAGGTGTAGAAAGGTATAGGAGTTGTTAAAGAGAGTGGAGAAGATATGGGGTTTTAAAAACACAAGAGAAGAGAGGGGATTGAGTGTTGTCCGGATTTTCATGGGCATGGGGAAGAGAATAACATCTCATCATACAAGAGATTGGGTTGTTTAGGAGGTGATGTAACAAAGGTATCATGATGTCTTTATTCAACCATCAAGAAACCCTAACCCTAGTTCTTATTTCCCTCCTTCTTTGCCTCCAATCTTGGCCGGCCATACCATGGGCTTGTCCCATTTTGATTTGTTCAAGTGTAGCTTAGCTCATTTGTTTCATTTGGGCTTCACAAGTCCAACTCAAAAAGACATCCATATATGCATATATATACATACATTCATATGCATAGTTGTAGGTTATTAGTAAGAAAAATAGTTTCTTTAACCAAAAATATAACTTTATAGCTAGTAGAATCTACTTCGTTTACAAGATGCATTCGTCAAAAATTGGGGTTGTTACATCACTACCTCCTTAGAATAGTTCTGTCCTCAGAACTACGCTCAGTGGGAGAAAACAGAAATAAAAAATAACACAAACAACTCTGGGTGAGTCTCCTACATTCGACCCTCTGGCTCCAAAGTTAATCGAAAGTCATCCTCATTTCGTGGATCATCCTGGGGCTGATTTCATCCCTCGTCCCGAAGACCATGGCAATCAATCTCCATTTATAGATTTCGCTCTCGTCCCGAAATACTTGAGGTCAAATCCCACTCCACAGACCATTCTTGGGCCTCATCACACGAACTCCCCCGTATGTGTCGCTCTCGTCCCAAAATACTGGAGACCACTTCCACTCCACAGATCATTCTGGGCCTATTCCATCCCACGTTGTGGAATACTGGGAAATATCTCACTTTGTGGATCATTCTAGAGCCCTCTCTCATCCTCGAAGTTTCTTTGTAGGTATTGCTCTCGTCCTTGGAATACTGGAGATCAGTCCTACTCTACAAACCATTCTGGGGCCTATTTCATCTCACATCTGGAATACTGGAGAATATCTCTCCTTGAATCATTCTGGAGTCAATGTCCCACTAACCTGCTTGTGAATGTTGCTCTCGTTCTTAGAATACTGGAGATCAATCCCACCCCACAGAACATTCTGGGACCTATTTCATCCCACGTTCCGGAATAATGGTGAATATCTCGGTCCATGGATCATTCTGGAGCCAACGTCATACAATCTTCCCCATGAGCATCGCTCTCATCTCTGGAATACTGAAGACCAATTCCTACTCCACAGATCATTCTGGAGCCTATTTCATCCCTCGTCTGGAATACTGAGGAATGTCTCACTCAATGGATCATTCTAGAGCCGACCTCATAATACGAAGTCCCCGTGAGTATCGCTCTCATCCCGAAATACTGGAGATCAATCCCATTCCACAGATTATTCTGGGGCCTATTTCATCCCTCGTCTGGAATGCTGGAGAATATCTCACTCCTGGGATCATTCTGGATCCTCCCTACTCACGATCGTTCTTGCTTCATCATATCTCCCCTTTAGTGCCCGAGTCAAGTTCTCAGCATGCTTTCTAGCTCTCGGTTGTACTATTTGAGGGTCAGTGACCACTCCCTCCTTAGAATAAGGATAAGACCGAGATATGCAGCTCCAGCTCTCTCGTATGAGGGTCGCTTCGCTGTAGTCCACCACAACTTTGGTTGCAAGGTTGCCTCCCTGACACCTTGCTAGTAAAGAATTTTACCCCCCCCCCCCCCCCGGAATAGCACAATACACCATTTTCAAGGCACAAATCATAATTAACTTAGCATTCCAAAAATCCAGGTACATAAGAGAGATTACAACATTCAGTTACTTAATCAAAAGACAAAAAAATGATCCACTATGGATCCTCTATGCTAGTGATAACTTTACAGTTCCCTGCCTCCCTTCAGTCAAGGTGAGACTCATCCCTGGCGAAAGGGTTTCTTTCCCTTATCGACCCCCTTCTGAGCCTGGCCATCGGTGTTTCTTTGCAGTTGCGGACAATTCGACTTCTTGTGCCCCACCTTTTCGCAGTTATAACAAGTACTTGCCTGAGCCTTCTTGGGGCATTGACTTTTAAAATGTCCTGGCTCTCTATAGAAGTAACAAGCTATTTTTTTGGTGTTTCCCTCCTTGGTGTTAGGTTTCTTAAATTTTTGAGTTGTGGTTTGTCATTTGAAACTTGTTGCAGTTGCGGATCTCTTTCCCTGGCTCCTTATTTCAGTCTTGCCCTGCATCTGCCGGTCCTGGCTCATGTCTAGCTCTGTTACCACCGCCCTACGCACCAGCTTGTCGAACCTTCGAATGCATAGGGGCACCACTCTGGACCTCGGTGTAGGCTTAAGTCCCTGCTCAAATCTTTTCGCCTTCTTTACTTCATCTTGCACTATCTCGGGGGCATAGCGGGACAATACAGTAAACTTGGTCTCGTACTCCCTGACGGTCATGTTCCCCTGTTGTAGGTTCATGAACTCCATCTCCTTCTCTTCTTGAACGTCCAACGGGAAGTAGCGCTGTCTAAATTCTATTAGAAAGTCACCCCAAGTGATTAGTCCTTCACCTAGTCCCCGCTTGACGGACTACCACCACACACCAGCATCCTTCTCTAGGAGGATCGTTACGAGTTTCACCTTGCTCCCTTCGGGGACTTCCAGTACCTCAAAGACAGTTCCACCTGGCGGATCCAGTCGTTCGCAGTAGTTGGGTCTACCTGTCCTTCGTAAACTGGTGGCTTCATCTTTTTAATGGACTCCACCATCTTTACTGGGTCCGGGACCGCATTCCCCACGTTGGATACAGGGGCTACGGGTGGTGGCAAGAAATATCGTTGCGCCTCCAAGAAGGTGGCCATCGCCGGATACATGCGAGTGAACTCGGTCTCGACATTGAGGCCTGCATTATTGGCCCCAACCCCTTCATTTTTGGCTCTGCTTCCACCACGCGTGCTCCTCGAAATCTAGATAATGAAAAATAAAAGTTAGTAAAAGAATAATCGCAGTGGGGTTAGGTCAGACATAGGAAAAATTCGTAAACAAAAGTTGAAAAAGTGCAACAATATGATTTACGATCACTAAAAATCTATACTAAGCTAACCCTACTGATGCACCCAAGTCTAATCTCCTGTGGTGTTGGACTACAATTTGAAGCAAGCTCTGATACCAAAATTGTAGCGCCCCGAATTCCTATCATAGGAACCCGTGACACACTCCAGGATCTTCCTTCAAATAAGTCACAACACAACAAAATTCACAGGAAATTTACAACTTTTATTATATCATATTGTTATTACAATGTCCAATGATTACCACAATTACAATTCATTGTTACAACAAGAATGTACAATAAATTTGGACAGTAACTTTCACTTGGATGCTTTCCCCTGCTGGAGCTTTCACGCGATCCCAACTCGGCAGTCCTGCACTGATAACTATGGGCAAGTCAGTTGATTACAATTGACGAAATACTATATTCGGCTATCCTCTCTATGCCATAATATAGCGATTCCAACCTCAACAACCACAAATAATATTCGATGCAAAGAAAAAGGTAATGTCAAATAAGTGTCGGTGTATGCCATGGCCTAAACTAATGCACACACAATGAACACAATGCTCCTAAAGCTAATGCACACTTGGTTAAAGAATATGCATCCTATACTACACAGCCCCCAACCACACGACGTTCTTCAATATAATGGGGCTCGATCCCCCACTATCCATCGTAACCTTGTGCTCTCTCCTGTTTCTAATTCCAGTGATGGTGAGGCTGCAGGGCCCTGGTAGTACTCCAATCACTGCTGTCAATAGTGGTGTCCAATCCTCTTAGTTTTATCCACTATGCCCGGGATCTCAGTCGCAGGCTTATCCTGCGTAACTGTAATTAAATCGGCTTACCCGATATGTAGCTATATCTACGTCTCCTGGGACCTTACCAAAAGCCAATATATGGGCACAAGGGATCCATTACCGAGTGATTAGAGTAACTCCCGATAGAGTCTAGCTCTCCGGGACATCGTCTAATTCGTGTGTCCACATTGATCGACAAAGGACCTGATGGATATAGGGTTTCCCCAACTCTGCTACACTCGTCCTTACACTAGAATAGAACTTGCAGTCGAGATGACGTCAACACTCCAAATCGCCTTAAAGGTTGTTATTGATCATAAAGGGATATCTGCCGAGACAGCAGAGCCCCCAACAAAGTGTCACTGCTCCCAGGGCAGCTGGGGTCCCTGCCCGCATTAAACGAACCTAGGATTCAGTCGGGGGCGATGACGCCATGTGTTGCCCTGACAGGTGAACACCTTCATTAGTGCATGTCCTTACATTCAAACAAGAATCGATCTAGTCCTACCAAAGTATCAAGGCTACACCCTTTAAGATTAAAGGTTAAGGTTGAAACCAAGATTTGTTTTATCGACCGACTACTCGTACCATCACTCTAGCCAACATTAATTCTTTTAGTTAGACGATCTATCTACCATTTCCAAATCCCTAACTCGATAATCAACTTGCTTGCCATGATCAACTAGTTCAATTCAATTAGTAGATTCTCCCTAGTTAGTCACCTTTATCAAAAATAGATCTCAACCCATTTCACACTAGGACTCAACTAGCCCTCTAGTTCGGCCCAAGAGTTGTCCCGCCTCGGCCCATACTTGGCACGAACCAACGACGAACCGACTCCATCGATCGCTGCAATCGTTATCTACGCTTGGAGTTCGATCGCAACCTCGGCCCGACCAACAAGTAGCTCCTGCTAAACTTAACGCTCCACGGTCCTCGATAAGTGGTAACTCCAAATACAAACCATGGAATCCATCCATGTTGGGTGAGTACGTCGGCGCATGAGTCATCTCCTCCAACGCGTTTGATGCGACACGGGTCTTAATCTACCCGTCTAGGTTTATCAACAAGACTTAGTCCTAGAGTCCCAAAACTCAACCAACGTACCCCAACAAAGTACACCACACTAGGAGTATGTCCTAACCCACAAATACCCAAAAAAGGGATTCTAAGAGTCCTAAAAACAACAATTTATGTTTCCAAACAGCAAACACACACTTGGCGTTCATGCCAAAACAGAGTTATTTCCGGTTCCGTTCCCTTGAGGAATCGCCATCGGTCGCTCCCCATGTATCTACTCAAAGTAAACAGTAAGTACAAGCACACAATGGGCATGAATCTCATCCCAAAGTGGTCTACAATAATACCCCAACATCCAATACAATTTCCACTTCAAACATTGAACACCGTTGTCTATATTGGGGTCTACAAGCAACTATGGACTACTCTTAGCAAGAAACTTTAGATCACTCAAGTCCTAACTTATACTCACATCCATGGCATGTTTCTTGACCTCAAACAAAAACTCTATGCTAGTGAAGTACAAGTTCAAACCCATTTCTTTGAACATGGTGCAAACCAGTGAGCTCTATATTTCACTGTGTTTCTGTCATCACTTGCAAACATCATACAAAATCGAATACTTGTCCAAATCAGGATTTATTGGTCATTTCAGAAAGGTCTATGTGTCTACTAAAAGTTCCTAGTTATGAGGCTCTTCAGATAAGGTCGTTTATACAATCTTACGGGTCCATCTTTAACAAGTATACAGACTTCTAGAACAACAGATCAGATCAACACAGTCATGGAATAAAATCTATTTAAAATTTCATATGGTGTCATATCATCATGAAATTTTAGAATCTAGTTCCTGCCACATGACATGGCAACACTTCCAAAAATAAAGTGATTCTACCAAGTAGCTTTCCAATTATGTCCCTTTGAGTATCATCCAATAACAGGGCAGTAACAATAGCTGTTCTGTTTACTAAAATCTATAGTTCAGTTTGCCTAATTTTATTGATATGGCTACAGTGGTCCAAATCTCATGAAATTTGAAACATAGATCTTAGACACATCCAAAAATGACATACTAAAATTTTAGATCATTCCCATTAGCATGTAGTGAGATACAAGTCATTCTTTCCACAATAGTAATAATAAAAACTGCTTCTTTCTATTCTCACCTGCATGCAAGTTCGTCATTTATTTTAACAGCAGAAAAAATAAAAAAAGTTCTTAAAAATTACTGAAGGTGTACGACACCAATATTATCATCCTCTAAAAATTTCAGATCAAAATTCCTATTGGTGTTCATGCAATGAGTTACGAACTGACAACAAGAATTCAGTCTTTTTAACAGGACTTTTTGTTTTGGACTACTTAACACAAAACGGGTTGTTTAAGTTCATTCCTAGGGCATGCATGTCATTTTTTCAGTCACCTAACACCATTCAACCATACAAAAACAAAACAATTGATTGGAAACATCGACCTTTGCTAGTAGCTTGTTCTCTTTCTAGCTCTTTGCTTGTTGGTCGTCCTTCTTGACTCCTCTAGAGCTCCTTGCTTCTCCTCTTTGCTTTCGCTCCTTGTTCCCCCTTTCCTTGGCTTCTCTTGCTCCAAATCAGTAGCTAAGTGTGTATAGAGTGGAGTTTGGAGGTGTAGAAAGGTATAGGAGTTGTAAAAGAGAGTGGAGAAGATGTGGGGTTTTAAAAACACAAGAGAAGATAGAGGATTGAGTGTTGGCCAGATTTTCATGGGCATAGGGAAGAGAATAACATTCCATCATGCAACAGATTGGGTTGTTTTGGAGGTGATGTGACAAAGGTATCATGATGTCTTTATTCAAACATCAAGAAACCCTAACCCTAGTTCTTATTTCCCTCCTTCTTTCCCTCCAATCTTGGCCGGCCATACCATGGTCTTGTCCCATTTTGATTTTTTCAACTGCAGCTTTGCTCATTTGTTTCATTTAGGCTTCACAAGTCCAACTCAAAAAGACATCCATATATGCATACATATACATACATTCATATGCATAGTTGTTGGTTATTACTAAGAAAAATAATTTCTTTAACCGAAAATATAACTTTATAGTTAGTAGAATCTAGTTCGTTTACAAGACGCATTCGTCAGAAATTGGGGTTGCTACACTTTGTTTGATTTGTATCTTCTTTTCTTTTCTTCTTACTGTGTTCTGTTTTCTCTCTTTAAGCGTAGTTCCGGGGACAGAACTATTCTAAGGAGGGAGTGTTGTAACATCCTGAATTTTTAATTATAATTAAATAAGAGTTTGTTGATTTTTACGTGTTTTGCACGTACAAATTCACGTACATTTTTCCCTAGAAAATTTATTTATTTTCATACAATGAACAAATGTTTTAATCCTTCTCTTTTTAATTTAAAAGCCTATTTAAATCCTAAGCCTAATTGTTTATTTTTAGCCCATACTAATTAATTAATTAATTAATTTTTAATTAGAAGCCCATGGGTTCTAAAGCCCACAATTTGAGCCTACTAGTTTAATTCTTTTGAAATTGTCATGACTTGTAGTGTAGACTAGTTTTGTAGACAATTAAATAAATAATTATGTACAACTAGTAACTAAAGGTGTGTTGTGTGTCACGTGCATTGCACTAGCACGTGTCTTGGATGGAGCATGGGGTAGGCCGGAAATGGTAAGAGAGAGAGGGGTGAGTTGGTGTAGAGGAGTGGTGGTTTTGAGTTCATGGGTAGTTGCTTTAACTCTCTTGTTCATCTTAGCCCCTAATCCACATCCATCTAGTTCATCTCGGCCCTCCATTTCACTTAAAAATATGTATAAATACCCCCTCCATTTCTTCATGCAACACACTTGGAAAATTTGATAAAGAGAAAGAAAGAAAGAAACAAAAAGTTAGAAAAAGATTAAGAGTTTGTGAGCAAAAAGATTGAGTTGTGTTTTTAGTGTGTGTTCCCTTTCAGTTGGAGGCCGGTCATTTCACCGAGGAGCAAGAGGGCATTCGGGTTCCATCAAGTACAAGGAAGAGAAGGCAACTTGTGGCACAATCTAGGAGGAGAAGGATCGTTCATTGTTCAAGGAGATTTTTAGGAGTTCTTTTCATTTGTGTTTCTTCAAAATAGGTGGGTGATTTTTCACGCTTCTAGTTAGTTACCATGCTTGGATTGAACTTATGATCATGCTAAAAATGAATAAAAAATATTGCCATGCTTTTTTTAAGGAGATTAAGAGGAAAAGAACACCGAATTAATCTACATGAATTGTTAGTAGAATAAATTAGATTGTGTAAATGAGGATGTGTTATGATGGCTTCATAGTATAATTGCATGCTAAATGGATAGATTAGGATTTTTTCTAAAAATTTGCTTGTGTAAGAATTGTAGAATATAATGTGTGGGAAGTGTGCTTATGGTTAAATTATGGAATGTAAATTACTATTCATGGAATATAAATAGATTGAATTGTGATAAAAGTGTGTTTCTTTTGCCATATCCAAGTAGTGACGTAGTCACTTGATTTATTATCTATATTGTCTTTTGAAATATAAGAAAATAAGTAATTTGTGAAATAGGGCTAATTTGAAGAGCTAATTTTTCTAAAGCATGAAAGAGAGAAAAACTTATATGAACTTATCATGAATGAAGGAAAATTTGTTGCTAAATAAAGGATTCGTTTAAAACGAATTGCTTCAACGTCGAAAATACATTCATGATCCACTTTTAACTGCAACCTGGTACAATCAACAGTAGACCGAACTAGAGTCAACTGTCGACTGTCAAGCATTAAATTTTGGATTTAGCCTGCAGGACAGTCGACCTTCTACGTTTCAACAGTCGACTGTTACTGTCTTGACAGTTGGTCCTCGAGTTTTAAATCCTCGCAAGACAGTCGACTGGCCATCTTTCCACAGTCGACTGAACTGACTATTGGTTCATGAATTTTGAAGTCTCGCCGGACAGTCGACTGGCCATCTTACAATAGCCGACTGTCTTGGTCCGGATTGTTGAATTTTGAGTTTTGAATTACTAAAAAAAAATACCGAGATTTCATGAAAAGTATTTCTGTAACACTTGATCTATAATGACTAGAATTTTGAGAAGAAGAATTAATAAGAGCTTTTTTTTATGATTCTTTTGTAATTAACGATACAAATATTTGTTGAACATAGAGGAAATTTTGAAATAGAGATTTTAAATGAGATGTGTTTTAGGAAATTTTAAGTAAAGATAATTAGGAGTTTGGCTTAATATGTGAAAGAAGATTATTATGAAAGTAAAGGAAATTTGTGAAATCTGTTATGAATGTGGTGAACTTGAGAAATGAATTCCTCACTTTATACATGAAATTTGTGCATGAAAATGAAATGAAAAATCATGATGAATTATGAAAAAAATTTGTGAGTGTAAATACTCAATTTTAATGAACATGAAAAGAGAATTTAAAATAGAATTTTAGCATAATTCCTGACATCGGCAAGAATGAATATTTCGAAAAGAGAAATGTGATAAATTGAGACCAAGTTTGGGTCATGGTTAATGATTGACATTTTTAAGACCGAGGTAGGGGTAATGCTAAACTCTAGAGTGTTGATTTTTATTCATGATTCAATTACTTAAGGATTTAGATACATAGTGAAGGTGTGATGAAAGTAAGAGAAAAACACAAGTATAAGGACCATCGGATTGGCAGTGTGAGTGTGTTTCACAGGCTATCTACGTAATGTGTCATGTCATGATGTGAACACGTCTCCGGAATTATTGTCCTAGTGGCGACGCTTGTGGGGTGTTTGGTAACTACAGGGTGGTGCCATTGTCCCACGACAAAGGCTGAATTTTCCATAGGTTGTCTACATGATGCGTCATGTCATGACGTGGGATTCCCCTCCAGGCTATCTAGATATGGGCTCGTAATTCATAGAACATCTAGGATACTTACCGTAGTTACCATAGTAGTTTAAGTCATAGCGAGGGATTGAACCCTACAAGTTGACTAACGATTAAAGGCTTGCCCTCGGACCTATGTAGTATGGGATGCACAGAATCCAAAGAAGTGCGCATTAATATCATGTAAATAATGATAACTGCATTAAGGACTAAGTGCACATTCACACACAACATCAATAGGGTAGTTGTAATACCCCATATTTCTGAAATATATATATATGATTTGAAAAATATATTGAATTGGGATTTGTCCTATAGAATATTTCTATAGGAAGGGTTGTTTGAAAATTGGTTGGAATTAAATGGATTTGAAAAGGATTCATTAGAATCCGGATTGTGAAGAGGTAATGGGACCCACCGGTTTGGAAGAAAAAGAAGAGCATACGGGTTGTATGCTGTGGTTATTGTTGAGATTTGTTGGTATTGAGATGGTGATGTCATCACTTGGTGGGCCCGGATTGTTTGAATGGTTAATGAATTGGTTGGAGTATTATTCGGAAAGAGATTAGAATTGGATTTGGTAATAACGTGTACATACACGGTAATTGAGAAGGATATTGAGAAATATAGTCCCACATGGGAAATATACAAAAATAGTTTGAGTATAAATATAATTGCCTATGATCAAGAGTCACCTAATTGGTTAACCACCTTTTGAGAGGCAGCCTGTGGTGGGCAGTTGTACTACATAGTATCTAATTTGTCTTCTGAAAATATTAAAAATTGTCTGAGTATTGGGGCGGGGCGTTACAGTAGTCCCCCTTAGTTTGTTTGTGATAAGTATGTGTTTTTCATGTAAGAGAAATTGATGTATTATATCCTAGCGTCAGTTGAATGAACTGACGTGTCCACAATTTCTATGCAAGATAAAGTGAATGAAAAAGACTAAGGAAGAATTGATGCTTAAAGAATTATTCAAGTGTTGTTTATTTCATTCATGTAATTGTTGTAATTTGCTTCTGCTGTTTAAATGTAACTCTGATATAATACGAAGTGAAGTGTAAAGATCCTGTGGAACTTTGAATTCAGTTTCATTTGGAATTTGGGGTGTTATTTCTGGGTATGACTGGGTATGACCGGAAGTTTATCCAAAATTATGCAAGGATAGTTGTACCCCTTATGACTTTGACCAAGAAGAACCAAGGTTTCGACTGGACGGAGAAGTGTGAAGATAGTTTCCAAGAACTGAAGAACCGATTGATCTCTGCACCTATATTATTTTTTCCTCAGGAGGATAAGGACTATCTCATCTACTGTGATGCATCGTATTTGGGGTTCAGATGTGTGCTGATGCAGGAAGGCAAGGTTATAGCTTACGGATCAAGACAGCTATGACCATATGAAAAAAACTACCCGACTCACGACTTGGAACTTGCAATCATAATCTTCGCTTTGAAATCATGGAGGCATTATATATACGGAGCAAAGGTGGAGATATACACTAACCATAAGTGCTTAAAGTATATTTACTAGCAGAATGACCTTAATTTAAGGCAGAGGAAATGGTTGGAAGTCCTCGAGGATATCAGGCCAGAAATCATATATCATCCAGGAAAGGCCAACGTGGTAGCAGATGCTCTCAGTAGGAAAAGAAGTGTGGCTACACTGGTAGCGACCCGAAAGTAGCAAGATGAGGAGATCAGGCAAGCATGCATTGAAGTAGTTGCTGAGCACTTAAGTGCAGTTTTGGCACAATTGGTATTACGGCCAAGCTTGAATGAGCAGGTGAAAAAGTCTTAGACCAAAGACCCACAGATAGAAGCCTTGAAGAAGCAAGTGTACGAAGAAGAACTGCCCGAATTCAGTATAAGAGAAGGTTCACTATGGTTTGGCAACAGACTGTGTGTACCAAAGGACAAGAGTTGAGAGAAGAGATCATGAAGGGAGCGCACTCTACATTGCTTGTGATTCACCCTGGAAGCACCAAGATGTATCGTGATATAAAACAGTACTATTGGTGGCTAGGGATGAAGCGAGAAATAGCAGAATTCGTGGCCAAATGTCCGACGTGCCAACAAGTTAAGGCCAAGAATCAGAAACCAGAAGGATTGCTACGGCCTCTACCCATTCCAGAGTGGAAATGGGAGAACATCAGTATGGACTTTATCACTGGATTACCTAAGAGCCCTAAAGGAAATGACTCGATATGGGTGATTGTGGACCAATTAACAAAATCGGCACATTTTCTTTTAGTAAAGACAACCTGGTTAGTCGAGAAGCTGGCCGAAATCTACATCGAGAACATAGTGAAGAGACATGGGGTGCCAGTGTCATAGTATCCGACCGAGATGCGAGATTTACATCTCGATTCTGGCAGAGTCTACAGTCAGCATTGGGGACCAGAACAGACTTCAGCACAGCCTTTCATCCACATACTGATGGATAGACAGAGAGAGTCAACCGGATTCTTGAAGACATGTTGAAGGCATGCATTTTGGACTTCGGAGGAAGTTGGGAGATACCTAGCCTTGGAAAAGTTTGCCTATAATAACAGCTATCAGGCAAGCATTGGTATGCCCCATATGAGGCTTTGTTTGGCAGAAGATGCAGGACACCCATGTGCTAGTACGAGGTAGAAAAGCGGCAGATGTGTGGGCAAAAAATCATATAGCAAACCTCGGAGTATATCGAGCTTATTCAGAAGAGACTACAAGGAGCACAGAGTAGGCAGAAAAGCTATGCCGACAACTGCCGAAAAGAGCTGGAATTTGAGGAAGGCGATTCCGTATTTCTAAAGGTGTTGCCGACAAAAGGAGTTATTAGGTTTGGAAAGGACGGGAAGTTAGCTCCGAGATGCATTGGACCATATAAGATTCTGAAGAGAATTTGCAGGATGGCTTATAAGTTGGAGCTACATGCCGAGTTATCTCAAGTGCATGTTCCACGTCTCTATGCTACGGAAGTATGTACCAGATTCGAGCCACCAGTTGTCAGAGGTTCCGGAAGGTCTGCAGATTAATCTTTCCTACAAGGAGCAACCGGTCAGGATACTTGATCATCAGGACAAGGTACTGAGAAATAAGCTCATCACGATGGTCAAGGTTCTCTGGATGAATCAATTCGTCGAAGAAGCCACCTGGGAGCCCGAGAGCTGTATGAAGAATTTGTATCCAGATTTGTTTTAGGTGTTGTTTGTCTTTTCTTTTCTTTTCTCCCACTGGTGTCGTTCTGGGGACAGAACAATTTTAAGGAGGGAGTAATGTAATGCCCCGGATAATATAATGCTTTTGTGTGTGTGTGTATATATATATATATATATATATATATATATATTGCAATGTTTCCTTGATTATATATGTATGAATGATGAAGTGCATTTAAATTTGTTGGACGGTTCGTGTGGATGGTTGCGTTCATGGTGGTGCGCGAGAATGAGAAGGACCGATACTAGTATATACACTAGTTTTGAGTGTGATGCATATGCAAATATGTAATTGTATGGTACTACAATGGATATTCTTTGCATGCACTCAAATTTAACCTCTCATCTCTCATCAAAATCTTGATCAAGGGCTACAAATTTCATCCATGTGAATATCTTCAAAACCATGAGCTTTTAGGACATTGTTTTGAAGAAAACCACTATGCCACATCACCCCCTCTCACCTCTTTGGACGGCATACCCCCCTCACACCCTCACTCCTTCTCACCTATTAAAATACCTTCCCGCTCACTCTCATTTCAGTTCTAAAATATTAGAGAAAAAAAGGAGAAGGAGAGAGTGAAAGAAGTCAAGTGAAAGAAGTACTCTAAAGCTCTTGGTGAAGGAAATTGGAGGAAGCCAAAGCCAATCTCATCTTCTCAAGCCACAACCAAGGGTGGGGAGTTCTTTGAACTTTAGTTTTGTTTCTCTTGTTTGATTTTCTTGCATTAATCAAGTAGTAATAGCTATGAGAATGATTGATTAGGAGTAGATTGTTAGAATCTGAAAATGGAAACACAAAACAGGATCTGTATGCTTTAGTCCCGAATTTCCAGAGAAAAAAGTAATTAGAATGTGATCATGAAATTTTTACAGAATGATCTCATGTGTTTTTAGAAGCTACATGATTTATTTCGATTTTTTCTGATATTATTTGATATTTTAAAAAAATCAATTTTAAGAACTGAGTCGTAAGACAGAGACTGGGTCTATTTATTGAAACAACTGAACTTGTGGGAATTCTTAGAATTAATTGACACATGATCTATTTCTGAAATTTTTCCATGTTATCTTGCATGCATCTGGACTCTACAAAAAAATAGTGAAATTATTTGGACGACATTGGATGCATGTTCAAAATTAATTAAGTAGGAGTGTTCATGATAGTGAGTGAAGAACACTAGAACTTTTATACCTGATTGTAATAGGTAGAACTCCTTGAATATTAGAAATCAGGATATGATCATTTGTGTATACTATTCATGATGTTGTCTAGTTTCTGGAATGCAAATTTTAAGACAATAGGTTATGCATGTGATTTATTATGAATATTTTAGCATGTACTGTGCATAACCTAGTTAGGATTGACACTCTGATAAGATGGTACCCTTATCGCTCTGTATGAGCAGAATTTGATAAAGTGTACAACTAGGAAATTGTAGTAGACATCTTGAGCTTTCCAAAAAGCCCTATTTAAAGAAATTACTGTAAGTAGAACAATAAATTTGATTTTTGCAAGTTGGGGCAGAAACTAGATTTTGAGCTATCGGCAAAGTTTGAGTAATGCTTTGTATGTGGTTCTGTATACCTGAGAAAAATGACTTTTTTAGGATAATAAAATGAAACAATTGGGATTGGTGATCAACTAGAATGTTGTAGAGGACATTTAAAACTTTCCACATAACTTGTATTTGTATCATTCCACAGAACTTATATTTTATTCCTCCTAAGAATCAAGTAGAATGTATGCGTATACCGTAGAATCTAGACTATTTTATGTTGGAGTTTTCTGGTGTTTTATGTAGTGGATGCATGGACAAGTTTTATTTCTAAATGTATAAAGTTAAAATTTTGAAATAAATGAATTATATTGGAAGGAAAGTCTATATTGTTGCTATTATGGTGATTAATAAAATTTTATGACCGAGAAATGGCCGGACGAAGAACTCGAAATTGTGAAGGATCCAGCGGTGAAGGCAACATGCTTGATCTGTAAACTGAACTGGCCCGAGTGCACCAAACTCTCAACACCTTTGCCGCAAATGTGATCCGAAACACCAGGGTGGGGTAGGCAGTGCAAGTCCCGGAGGCAATTAAATTGGTGGAATCATTCAAGCGGATGAAGCCACTCATGTTCGAGGGCAAGGCAGATCCAGATGCAGCAGATGATTGGATTTAGCAAATAAAAACAGTGTTTTAGGTCTTGGAGACTCCAGAGGCTAGCAAGGTGAAGTTGGCGACTATTCAGCTAGAGAAGGATGCCAGGGTCTGGTGTTAATCCTTGAAGAGAACCGTGGGGAATGAACCGATCACTTAGGAGGAAATTTTGGATGAGTTCTGCAGCCACTATTGTCCAATGGATGTACAGGAGAAAAAGGCTATGGAGTTCCTGAGCCTGCAACAGGGGAGTTTGTCAGTTCGGGAGTGTGAGACAAAGTTCACATAGCTCTCGAGGTATGCGACAGAGTTGGTGATTGATGAAGCCAAGAAGGAGTGGAAGTTTGAGCAGGGGTTGAGGCCAAGTCTGAGGTCTCGGATGATACCCCTCGGTATTAGGAGGTTCAACAAGATGGTACGAAGAGCTGCAGCCACACAAGTAGACATGGAACAGTACCAGGTGGCACAGAATAGGAAGAACACCTGGAGTGCTGGTAAGAGGCCCGTAGTACCAAGCAATTTCACAGGGAAAGCCCCTAGCAAAGAGGTTCAAACCTGCCGGAGCCAATGTTGTTGCTATAATTGGACAGTTAAGCCTTTGCTACAGATGTGGAGAAACGTGCCACATTGCAACTGGGTGCACCACAACACAGTGGGTCAGGACTTGTTACCACTGTGGCAAGAAGGGTCACATCAAGTGAGACTGCCATTAATTCCAGCGGGGAAGGCCGAATTAGAAGCAGGCTGACCCAGGGAAGAAGCCATACTGGCAGGGACGAGTGTTCGCCCTGAATGAAGAGGATGCTGATGATGCTGACAATGTCATCACCGGTATAGGAGCAACTGATTAGAGTTTTGTGTTGTCATTTCTTATTTTATATTAGAAGAGTGATATGTACTGAGAGTATTCATTATGTAACAAGAGAACTTCTAATTAATGGAATAAATGCTACTAATATTTTTTATATACTGGATCGTCTCACACTTTTGTGTCCAAAATTTGCAAAAGAATTGGGGGTTGAGTAGAAAATTTTCCCAGGCAAGGTGCTAGCAGTAGCTACACTATCAAGGAAAACATTGACTATGGTCGGTACTATGCTGGTTGTGACCTTAAGATCAGAGGAAAAGTATTTGGAGTCGACCTCATTGAGTTGGCAGTCTAGAGAGTCGATGTAATCATTGGGATAGACTGGATGTCGATCTACATTGCCAGTATCGAATGCAAGAGCAAGGAGGTTATGGTAAAGGCACCGGGAGGACCAATAGTTACATTTCAGGGAAAGAGAAAGTGCAAGCAGTTGATGGCAGCTATGACCAAGAACAAGATTCCCGAGGAAGTTAAGAAGATTCCTGTAGTCCGGAACTTTCCGTTCAGACCTATCCGTGGAAGACCTACCCGGACTACCACCTCATCGGGATGTGGAGTTCAGCATTTCCGTTCAGCAGGGGAGTGCACTGATATCCAAGGCACCTTACAGAATGGCACCAGTGGAACGGGATGAGGTCAAGAAGCAGATCGAAGAATTGTTAGGCAAGGGTTTTATCAGACCGAGTGCATCGCCTTAGGGAGCACCAGTTAAAGGATGGATCGATGAGGATGTGCACCGATTATAGGGAACTAAACAAGGGGACCATCAAGAATAAGTACTCGATTTTGCGAATCGATGATTTGTTCGACCGACTACAAGGAGCAGCTGTTTTCTCCAAGATAAATCATCGGTCGGGTTATCACCAAGTTCGTGTTAAGAAAGAGGATGTGCACAAGTCTGCTTTCCGAACTCGACATGGGCATTATGAGTTTTTGGTTATGCCGTTAGGAGTAACAAATGCACCGGCTATATTCATGGACATGATGAACAGGGTCCTGCGACCATTTATCGACTCCTTCGTCATGCCGTTTATCGAAGACATTTTTGTCTACTCCAAGTCAGAGGAAGAGCATGTTGGGCATTTAACAGAGGTACTGAAGAAGATGCAGGAACAGAAGCTACAGGAATAGAAGTTGTATGCCAAGTTGTCAATGTGTGACTTCTGGAAGTTCGAAGTTGCGTTCCTGAGGCATATCCTTTCTAAGGAGGGAGTGGCCACTGATCCACAAAAGAAAGAGGCAGTGAAGAATTGACCAAGACCAACATCAGTGAAGGAGATCAGAAGCTTCTTGGGTTCGACTGGCTACTACCAGAGATTTATACAGGGCTATGCTCAGATCTCACAGTACTTATGAGAAAGAACGTGAGTTTTAAGTGGACGGAGCAGTGAGAAGCAAGTTTTTAGGAGTTGAAGGAGATGTTGACTACTGCTCCAATACTGGCTTTGCCGAGAGCAGGGAATCGAGGATTGAGCTGTGTGTTGATGCAAGAGGGAAAGGTAATAGCTTATGGGTCTAGGCAACTGAGACGGCATGATAAGAATTACCCAACCCATGATCTTTAGTTAGCAGCAATTATCTTTACTGGAAAAAGGTCAATATGTACACTGATCACAAGAGCCTGAAGTGCATCTACTAGTAGTTGGATCGGAATTTGAGGCAGAGAAGGTGGTTGGATGTGCTAGAGGATATCCGTCCTGAAATAAAGTATTATTTGGGCAAAGCAAATGTGGTGGCAGATGCGCTCAGTCGGAAGAGCAGCTTGTCCTGTCTGATCACAACACCGGAAAAACTAACAGAGGAGCTAGATCGAGCTGGGATTAAAGTTTTGTTGCAAGGTCTGGGAGCATCTTTAGCAGAGTTGAGACTTCAGTCCATGCTGAGGGATCGGATTGTCAACAGTCAGAAGTTTGATCTAGAGATTCAGAAGATGAAAGATCAAGTCCGCGCAGGAAAATTGTCAGAGTTCCAAGTGAAGGAGGAAGTGATATGGTTTGGAGAGAGGTTATGTGTACCTGATAAAGTAGAGTTGAAGGAAAGCATTATACAGGAAGCACACACCACTCTTTCATCAGTGCATCCAGGGAGTACCAAGATGTATAAGGATATCAAGCAGAATTTTTGGTGGTCAGGGATGAAGAGGTGTGGCAGAGTTTGTTGCAAGGTGTGCAACCTGTCAGCAAATCAAAAAAGAAAATCAGAAATGCGGAGGTTTGTTGCAGCCGTTACACATTTTGGAGTGGAAATGGGATAACATCAGTATGGACATCATCACAGGGCTGCCCAGGAGTCCCAAAGGGAATGATGCGATTTGGGTGATAGTGGACCGACTCACCAAATCTGTTCACTTTTTTGGCAATGAAGATTACTTGGGCAATGGAGAAGTTGCCAGAATTGTATGTCGGGGAGATCGTGAGACTACATGGAATCCCCGTATCGATTGTGTCATATCGAGATGCGCGGTTCACATGGAGAAGTCTTCATGTAGCCTTGGGGACAAGGACTGACTTCAGTACTGCCTTTCATCCACAAATTGATGGGCAGACTGAGAACGTCAATCGTGTGCTGAAAGATATGTTGAGCTGTTGCATGATGGACTTTTGTGGCAACTGGGAGAGGCACTTAGCTCTGGTGGAATTTGCCTACAACAATAGCTTTTAGACTAGCATCGACATGGCACCATATAAAGCTTTATATGGGAGGAAGTCTAGAATACCGGTGTGCTGGTATGAAGTGGGGGAACGGCAAATGTATGTGCCAGAAATAATACAACAGACTTAAGAGAAGATTTAGTTGATCAGGAAGAGGCTGGTTGATGCATAGAGCAGACAGAAGAGTTATGCTGACAATCGAAGAAGGGATTGGGAGTTCGAAGAGGGTGACTATGTTTTCCTGAAAGTATCTCCAATCAAGGGTGTATCTGATTTGAAAAAGAAGGAAAGTTAGCCCCGAGATACATAGGACCCTACAAGATATTGAAGAGGATTGGGAAGATGGCTTATCGGTTGAAATTGTCGGAAGAGCTAGCCTAAGTACACAGTGTCTTTCACGTATCTATGCTACGAGGTTACATTCGTGATCCGAGTCATCACTTACCAGAAGTGCGTGAGGGTCTGCAGTTAGATCTGAGCTACAAGAAGCATCTGATAGAGATTGTGGACCGATGGGAGAAAGTTTTGAGAAACAAAACTATAACTAGGGTCAAGGTTGTGTAGAGGAATCAACTGGTTGAGGAAGCCACTTGGGAATCTGAGTAGAGGATGTTAAGAGATCATCCTGAGCTTTTTGACTAAAACTTGTAAATTTCCTTTTCTCTTTTGTTTTTTCTCACTCTTTAAGCGTAGTTCCGATGACAGAACTATTCTAAGAAGAGTGTTGTAACTTCCTAGATAAATAAATAAATTTTAAAATTTTTGCACATGCATTGCACGTAAAATTGTATACATTTTAGTCTCTAAAATTTTCTAGAGTTAAGCACATTTTTCTTCTCTTTTTATTTGTCACATTTGTATTATTTATTTTTAATTAAAACCCACAGGCCTAAATCAATTTTAAAGCCCATTAACAAAATTGATTAAAAAGAGAAGCCCATGATTAATTATTTTTTAAAAAATGAACACTTTTAATCCTACACACTTGTCATGTAACAAACACCTACAATTAAATAAATAAAAATTAATTAAATGAATGAGAAGTGTGTGCACATTGGGTGCACATGCACGTGTTGTGCACCCATAGAGTTGACCGGCCATTCAAAGAGAAGTAGGGAGAGTGGGAGAGTGGTTTGTGACAGTGGGTAGTTATTTGAGTTGTGGGAGTCTTCTTAACCACACAATACTCCTATAAATACCCCCTCCTATAGTATGAACAATGAACTAGAATTAAAAGATACAAAAGAGAGAAAAGAAAAGGAGGGTTTCGTTTTTGGAGAAGGGAAGCTTCCAGATTGCTTGCTAGGAGGAGGAGAAGGCTAGTTGTGTTAGAGCTTGGAGCAATTTTTTAGGATTCCTAATTTCTATTTGCAACAAAACAAGGTGGGTATCTCTTTTACTTTCTAAATTAATGTAGTACGCATGCGTAGGTAGTTTATGCGAGAAATTGTTAATTAGTATGAGTTCTTCAATTACTTTTGTGATGCATATTGTGTTGTTAGAATTGTTAGTAGTAATAAATTTTGAGAATTATTGTATACTAATTGAAAGTTACATCATAGAATTGATAGATTGTCAATTGAAAATCTATTTAAAAATATGTGTAATGTTGTTAGGCATAAATAATACATCATGATTAGATTCTATGAATTATGTATATATATACATAAAGTTGTTAATTTGTGTATTAGAAATTGTATAAATATTGGGAAAATAATAATTAAATGTAGAGATGCGAATTCTCCATAAAATTGCTAAAAGAAATTCAAATTAGTTGTTACAAAAAGGTAGTCTTGATAATTAATAAAAATATATGTTCATAAAAGTTCTCAAAATTTACTATTTACAATATTTACGTATAAATTAACTCTAATTTGGATAAAATCAATGAGAAATCATTTCTAAAAATTTGTGAATTTATTTTATGAGCTATTAAATTAAGGGAAACAAATAAAAAGTGAAAAATGAATGAGAAGTTAAAATTAAAGAATAATCGAGAGTTTGGGTTAAAAACAATTAAACCCCTATATGTTCAGGAATTGCACTTGGCCTTTGTGGCTAGTGCAGCTGCCAGCGTGCCTGACGCTGCCACGTGGCGCTGTGCTGGGTTGGGTCTCGGGTTTCGATTCTGGCTATGCACAGTATGTGCAACTTTTTATACTTTTTAAGGTTTTTGAGTTTTAAAATTCGGGAAAAATTCATATAAATATTTTAAAATATTATTTGAGCAATTAAAAACAACTTCTCAATGTTTTGGGTTATATGTTTGGGAATAAAAAATCAAATTCATATTAATGAGTTGTGAATTAAAATTAAAAATGAAAAATGTATATGAGTTATTAAATTGGTTATAGAATATAAATTTAAAGCACTTCTTGTGAAATGTCATAAATACAAATTTATGAGTTGGAGAAATAGTTAAGGTGGTTGATAATTAAATCAAAGCATGAATCATAAATTTAAATCGAGGTTCTAGTGAATTAATCGTGAACGGACTTTTGGTTTAAAGAACATTTATACTAGGAAATGGACTTGAAATATATTTAGACAACATGAGAAGGTTTTATTAATCAGAAGAACGTTGAAGAATTATTAAAGTGAATGATTTGGTTCGTTAATCAAGGATTTTTTCTAAAAGAATTTGATTGGGGAAATTGCTATTGAATGTTGTTATAGAAATTGAATAATTTATAAAAAAATTGATAAAGAAGAAATGAGAATTAATGAATGAGAGATATATGTTGGGGTTGAATATAACATAATTGATCTCTATTATTGAGATGGTTGTTGAAATCTAGAGGCTAGGCGAGACCCTTAGTAACCAGCAGTTTACGAATAAAGAATTTTGAGAAGAAGCCAATATGGGATAACGTTTCTCGTGTTGATTTAAGTCCGGTAGGATAAGCTAGTTCTAGGTTGCGGTGATTACAATTAATACTTAAGGACAGGCAGTAGAAGAAGATGTAATAAAACTTGGGTAAACGTAAGTGGAGCACCTCTATATAGTCTGACGGTGGACTCCAGGACTATAGACCAATTTTGACGGTGGACTCTGGTACTGTGGTTGCTTGCGATGTGAGATGAGCCATAATTAAATCTAGGACTATGATTGATTTGACGGTGGAATCCAGGATCATGAACGGACAGATGGGATAACGTTCTCTAGTGTATATGCATATACCGGTGCTAGAGGGGAACTTGCAGGATGTTCGCACGACGAGGATTCTGTAGGGTCGGACGGTGACTCCGGGACTGGAATCCGTACTCATGGAGTTTCTAAATATTAATTTTGTTACCGAGTAGTTTTGCATGGCAAGGGATTAAACTCTTTAATGTGGAGTACGTTGGTGCTTGCCCTCGGACCTATGTAGTATGGGATCCATAGAATCCGAACAAGTATGCATTAGTGCCATCGTAGCATAACATCTGCGTTAGGCATTAAGTCATATCATACACGGACATGTTTAGGATAGTCACTTTTTACACTTTATTGTGCATTCAAGTTTGTGTTTGCTAAAGTAAGAGAATTGTTGTTTTATAGCATTGCGTCAGTTGTATGCAACTGACGTGCCCACAGTTTTCAAGTGCATGGTTTGGATTGGCAAAAAGACATAAAGATGAATTGATGCTAAACATTATTTTCAGATTTAAGTTGTTGATGTTAAAGTTGTATATATCATGTTGATGTAAAGAACAATGTTGTATAATAAAAAGTTTTAATTTTCTTGTAAAATTTTATGAATTTGAAGTAAAATATCATGTTGTGCTATGAATTACATGTAAATGAAATTCTGGACGTTACAGAGTGGTATCAGGGCCAACTTCAATAAGTAGTAAAAAATTACAAGGACGACACATTAGGGTGGACATTAGAAGTGTGAGTTCAGTTTGTGGAGATTTAAATGTAAGTTGATTTACATTTGTATTGCTCTATACACTGATGTCTTCTCCTTCATTTCCCTATAAAGTGGCCGATAACCAGGATCCAGTGGATGAAGTAGAATGGTTCTTTGAAGAAGACCCCACAGAAGAAGAAGAAGAGGACCCCGAAGAAGAGGAAGACCCAGAAGAGGGAAAGGGAGAACTTCCTAAATCTCGGGAGATCACTCCACCTCCACTGATTCCCAGAAGAATCCTCAGATCAAGAGCCGGTTCCAGATATGAAGGACCACCTGATCGCTTCTCTCCGGGGGCAATTGATCATCCATAAGTGGAGAGTAAACCTCTTGGAAGCTCATCATGCAGAGGACATGCGGAACATTGTAGCTTTGAGTCACCGAGTGTGTAAGCTAGAGAAGATTCGACACAGGATTGCTCGGCATTTCACCAGCTAGACAACAAAACTCGTTAGGGAAAGCAAGAATGCCGTCAAAGATGTGAGGAAATGAAGAAGGAAATTGTCATGCCCCGCTTCCCAAAATACGGAATACGAATACGTAAAGTAGGCCCAGCGAATGATGTAAACACCATCCATAAGTTGTACCAGTCTAACTCAACAATATGAAATAACCATCACAACCACACAAGGAGATATACTCACATAAACAATATCAACTTCAATAATAAATGACATAATCCAAATAATAATATCCAACACTTGTGATAAAACAAACTCCGGGTCATAAAAGCCCAAAATAAAGTATAATGTCAAAGACAATGTTCCAAAGAAATAAATCTAGCAAAAATTAATTCAAGAAGCGCAATCTTTGGTTCCATCTTTTAGAATCGTTGCTGGCCAATTCCTTCTGGTATTATTCCTCCAGAACCTGTAAATTCTTGATCTAAAAAGAAGAAAATAATGTCCTTAAAGCAAGTCATGGACAGCAAGTAGAGAAAACAGGAAATAATAGAAACATGGTATATCAAAAGGAGGGACGGGATCAAAGTCAATAACAAAGTTCAAAGATTGGAAATAATGTCAAGGGGTCTATATTTAACATGCATTAATTTACAGTTTCAATTCAAGTCCAATGTTGATGACCGTATACGGGATCAGGCATGAATGTCAAACGCGGGTTATTAATAATTTTATTAGCCTATTTAGTGCACGTACTACTGCGTCCCATTCCATAGGTTCGGCGCAAGCACACAGTGAATGCTCTAGACTAATGGTGAATTCACAGATCATGTACTCGACCCAGTAATCAGCGATTAATGTTCAGTGACAGTAATTATCGAGCAGTATTTTATGGCCATCAATCAGTACAAGTCAGGCAGTAGGACTCGACCAAGTACAGTTTCTGATTGTTCACTACCAAGTCATCCCATAATACCCCGGTTTGTTAATATTAAATTTCATCCTATGTGAGCATGCAAGATGGTGTCAATATTGTATTATGCTAGGTGTGACTAATTCTACTCCTTACAGACAAAGCAAGAAGCAAACATATTAAATTAACACAAATCATACAATCTGGACAGCATGACGTTGTTGTACAAAAACACATATTACCTCTACTATAGAAAGGAAAATTTGGATCCGTAAAAATTCTAGAAGCTAGACTCTCTGCCGGTTCCAGCGAATACATACACAACATATAAAAGTTATAGAAACTAGGTTGAAAATCCTATTCTTTTCGGATTTTATCTTTAGGCAGCAGGTTATAGATTGTGTTCACATATATGTTTTAGGTCAGAAAACTCATCAATTAAATCTACAAAAGTTCAGGGTGATTCCTACACATGTCTAGTCTCAGCCAAATTAATTTTATCCTTTTATTTTTTTGTTAACATGTTCTATTTAATTATGAAACAGAAAGATATGCATAAATTTGTGAATCTGGAAATTCGGCCACAGTTGTACTAAAATACTGATATCTCACAGATTATATATCGAAATTCAATTTCTGTGAAAGTTCTGGAAAATAGACTCATGGGGGCTATAATTCATATTCATAAAGTTGTTTCAAATTATAACAGTAACATGGTCGAAAATCTGATACAAAAAGGCGGAAACATCAATCCAAAAAATAGTTTGATATGAATAGGCAACAACTTTATCATACAACCATATAGTTCATGCTAATTAATAATCAAAGTGATACTAGATGTTTACCATGCATATTTCTACGTTTATGATGCAATTTTACAGGCATGGTAATTAGTTCATTAAATCAAATTCAATCGACATATTCAATTCATCAAACAATTTTATAACATGGATCTAGTTAATTTTCATGTAAACGTGCATTTGCAATGTGCAAGAGGGACTAGGTTTTAGATCAAAGATGTAGGCACGAGGTTAAGCATATATTGGGTTAGCTCGTGTAAACCCTCAATATACTTAACGGAATTCAATAGCAATATGATAAAAGATTGCGATCTACTTGCGAAGATCAAAGAATCTTGAACACAAACAATAAACTAGTTCAAAAACAGACTTGCCTGTTAGATGATAGATTCGAATATAACAGAATAACGGGATGAGAATCCCGGACGACGAATCCACGAATGGAAGAACGTGCTCTCTACGTGCTCTCCAACACACAGCAGCAAACATGATCCTCTCTCAAACAGCAAGCACCCAACGAATCCCCCCTACTTCCAACCACCAAACATCAATTGAAATCCGCCTACACCTCCGAACAGAGGGAGAGACAGCGGCGATCGGTGACTGGCGACAGCAGTGACCCATGGCGAGGGCGGCTGACGGAAGGGGGTGGCGCTCGCAATCAAGAAGAGATGACAGTGACAAGGGTGTAGATTCTTGATTTTGATGACTATAACACAATACACAATTATTCTATATTACATATTTTTTGCAATGTGTATCAAAAGTGTTCAAGGCCAATCCAATGTAATGAAGCTTTCAAAAGTGATTGCTCAAGCCACAAAGGCAAGATCAAGTCACAAAGACTCAAGCTCAAGTTCAAGACTTTCAAGTGCTTCAAGTGATTAAGCTACATTTGAACAAATATCTTGTAATATTGATTGTATTATTTGTGAGTCTTAGAATCTTGTAAAAGCCTTATCACAAACACACTCCACATTCTCTAAATAAAGAAAATGTTTTACAAAATCAAAATGTCAAAACAAAGCTTGTATAAGTTCAGCTAATTTAGTATCAGTCGACTTACTCTTAGAGGCAGTCAAATGTAAGAGTACGAAACTGACTGAACTCACTCAAGCTCTGACCAGTCGACTCTTATGGCAACCTAGTCGACTGTTCAAGCCGTTTTTGACAGTTTTCTGAATTTAAAACTTATTTTTCAAATTCAAACCTTTTTACTGCCGTTGAATGGCAGTTGAGATACGATTTCTCAACGTTCATGAGTTTCTAACTCTATAAATAAAGTATAGTTTTCAATTGGGAAAGGTTCCCTAACTCCTTAACTTTCATTTTCAAGTCTTTTGCTTTTGAGAAGGAAAAGAACAAGCCTATACTCTCTTTAAGACTTGGTACTCTAATTTTCAGTCTAGTATAACATTGAATTCTAGACTGAAGTCAGAAGTCGCCCTATAGCCAATATACCAAAAGCACTTCAACATACAAGGCTTTTGGTTGTTGTAAATCTCGTTTTGTTGTTGTTTCACTCTCGGTTTGTGAGAGTGGTCCTCTTGGTTGGAGTGTAAGACTCTTGGGTTAGAGTCGGTTTCACTCTAGGGTGTAGACTGGGTTTTTCTTTCTCTAGTGGTGAGAGAGGTCTACGGATTTGACATAGTTATTGTCAAAGGCCGTAGAGTATTCTTGTACTTTTTTCAAGAATAGTGGAAAATCTCAAGTGGGTTTCTTGGGGACTAGATGTAGGTCGAGAGAACCGAACCAGGATACATCGTAGTGTTTGCAGTATTGACACTATGTGGTTGTACTCTCTAAACTTGAATTTTCAATTTCTCTGAGTTTCTTGTGTAGATCGAGTCTGGTCAGTCGACTGTGTTACTCTATAAGTTGACTGAACAGACTTGTAACTCTTCAGTCAAATTACTCTTCTAATTTGACGCTTTAGTCGACTGTCTTCTATTTTCAGTCTACTTAGCATTGCAAAAAGCTTAATTTATTGATTAATTTTATACAATACTATTCACCCCCATCTAGTGTTATTTGCCTTGCATACAGGATCCAACACTTGGTATCAGAGCCTGGTTGAATGCAATGGCATCTACTTCAAATGTAAGTCAATACCATGAAGGCAAATCCACACAAAGGCCAACTCTTTTTGATGGAACAAACTACAACTATTGGAAGTGTAGAATGAAGATATACCTACAGTCGATCAACTATGAGATTTGGAACATGACCGAGATAGAATATACCGTACCTACAATTCTTGTGTGCACTTACCAAAGAAGACTTCAATCGTGTGTGAAATGCAAGAACGGCTCATCAAATATGGCACACTTTTGAGGTAACATATGAAGGTACAAATAAGGTCAAAGAATCTAAAATCTCTGTTCTTGTTCACAGGTTCTAGATGTTCCATATGAAGGAGAACGAAAATGTGTCGGACATGATAACAAGGTTCACGGACATCACAAACTCTCTTGTGGCTCTTGGAAAGAAATATTCGCAAGCAGAGATGGTGAGGAAGGTTCTACGTGCCCTATCCCCCGAATGGGAGAAGAAGACCACCGCTATAGAAGAAGCCAACGATTTAACACAACTCTCTCTTCAGAATCTTGTGGGAAATCTAATGGCATACAAAGTACAACTAGAAGAACGCAAGAAGGATCTAGAACCTCAACAAGCGAAGAAGAAGACTCTTGCTTTCAAGGCCATGTCCGATTCAGAAGATGAGGAAGAGGATGAAGAAGAAATAGCCATGTTCACTAAAAAATTCAAGAAATCTCTTCAAAAGGGTAAATTCAATTATAAGTTTAAAGATACTAATGATCTTCCCACTTGTTTCAAGTGTAACAAGACAGGTCACATGAAAAAGGACTGTCCGTTAGAAAATGCAAAATCAAAATGGAAAGTTCCTAACTTCAAGAAGGACAAGTACACAAAGAAAAAGTACATGAAGAACAAGAAGGCAAATAAAGCAACTTGGGATGATAGCGACTCATCATCTGAAGAAGAGAATGAAGAATCAAATGATGTCGCAAAAGTGTGCTTCATGACTACTCAAAATGATGTAAGTGACAATTTTGATTTAAATGATTTATTAGAAGCATTTAATGAGGTTTTTTATGAACTAAAAATGGAGATGATAAGAGTTAAAAATCTAGAGAAAGTTAATCAAACACTTTCTCAAGAAAATCTTGACTTAAATGTTGAAGTTAAGTTTTTAAATTCTCGTCTTTCAAACTTCGATATAGATCTTGTATCTCTTAAGAAAAATTATGAAAAGATATCCGAGAATGTATCTAAGTTCAACAAAGGAAAAGAGAATTTAAATGAAGTTCTCCAAAACCAAGTTTAATCTAATAAAAATTTTGGACTAAGTTTTCAAAAAACTCTTGAAAAACATCATTCTTCTAATAATACTAGTAGTAATAAGTTTGATTCTGTTTCTAGTATGAAAAAGAAGTTATATGGTTATTTTGAAAAACCTAAAATTATTTTTGATCATGAAAAGAGTAATCCTTCTGTTCAGACCAGTCAACTGACCCAAAAATTCGGTCGTCTGCCCAGAGGTTTGGAGTCTTATTCAAGAAGACGACAACCTCATAATAGTTGACTTGTTTCACCTCCCAGTCGACTGACTTCACTGTACAGTCGACTGAAGGGTACAATAAAGTCGACTGGACAGACTAAAAATATTTGGGTTCCAGTCAACCTGAGTCTAAATGATATGATTACTTATATAAATTCATTTATTCATAATGTGTGTAATTCTGTAAATTATATACCTGCTTTTGGTGGTAAATCAAACTCACTTTGGGTTTGGTTTCCTAAACACTAATATCTTTCGGACCCAATGAAAAGGGTACCATATTCACAATTCTTATTTTATAGGTACCTAAAAGGGAACGTTGGATACTTGACAGCGGATGCTTTAAGCACATGACTGGCCATGCAAACCTACTTTCTTCCATACAAGAGATAGATGGAGGAACTGTTACGTTCGGTGACAATAACAAAGGAAAGGTCATAGGAATAGGTATGGTCAGTAAGAACCCTTACTATTGATAGTTAGTGGTTTAAAGCATAATCTGTTAAGTATTAGTCAACTTTGTGATAAGGGTTATAAAATTGTATTTGAAAAAGATGCATGCTTAATCTATGATTTATCTATGCAAAATGTGATCTTTCAAGGTTTTATGAAAAATAATATATATGAATTATGTTTAAAATCAAATGAGTTTTCAAATGATTGTGGTTAGTTGCTTCTAACAATGATTCTTGGCTTTGGCATAAGAGATTTGGCCATGTAAATATGAAAAATATTGCTAAATTATCTAAGAATAACTTAGTTAAAGAATTGCCAAAATTACCTTTTAAGAAAGATAAGATGTGTGATGCATGTCAGCTAGGAAAACAAGTAAAATCTACTTTTAAAACAAAAGAAATGATTTCTATTAGTAGGCCTCTCGAATTAATCCATATGGATTTATTTGGTCCTACTAGAGTCGCTTCTTTAAATAAAAGTAGATATGTATTTGTTTTAGTAGATGATTTTTCAAGATTTACATGGGTATTCTTTTTAAAACATAAAAATGAAGTCTTTGAAGAATTTGCAACATTTTGCAAACGTATTCAAAATTAATAATCTCTAACAACAGTCACTATTAGAAGTGATCATGGTGGAGAATTTGAGAATGAAACGTTTTCAGAATATTGCAACAAGAATGGTATAACAAATTCATTTGCATTTCCTACAGTTTCACCCCAAAATGGACTGGTTGCAAGAATGTGCACGTACTATGCTTGTTGAAAGCAGTTTGTCTAAATACTTCTTTGCTGAAGCTGTTTCTACAGCATGCTATGTTTCAAATAGAATATTTATTAGGCCAAAGCTTAAGAAAACTTGTTATAAACTTTTTTGATGAACGACTTCCTAAAGTATCATATTTTAAAATATTTGGTTGTAAGTGTTTCATATTAAACACAAAAGATAATCTAGATAAATTTGATGCTAGATTTAATGAAGGTATCTTCATTGGATACTCAAATAGGAGTAAGGCTCAACTTTGACTATTGAAGAATCTAAGCATGTTTCATTTGATGAATCTTTACCTTCATCTAATGTTATTGAAGATGATGAAATTGAATCATCGCCACTATATAACATTATTAAATCACTAGAGAAAACTACCTTAGACAAGTCGACTGATAGGATTCCTAAGTCGACGGATGTGAATCAGTCGGCTGATGGACTTGTTAAGTCGACTGATCCTGTTGTGATAACTCAAACTTTACCAAAGTCATTTGTTGAAGTTCGAGATAATCCTCATGACTTAATAATTGGTGACATTTCACATGGTATTCAAACAAGATCTCATTTTAACATGATTTCTCAAACTGCTTTCTTGTCGGATTTTAAACCGAAAAAATATACAAGAAGCATGTGAGAATAAATTTTGGTTGAATGCCATACAAGATGAACTTAACCATTTTATAAGAAATGATGTATGGGATTTAGTTCCACGACCTCCTAATCATACTATAATTGGTACCAAATGGGTATTTAAAAATAAGTTAGATGAATCAGGACAAGTCGTTAGGAATAAGGCTAGATTAGTTGCTCAAGGATATAATCAAGAAGAAGGAATTGATTTTGATGAAACATATGCTGCTGTTGCTAGACTATAATCAATTAAGATTTTATTATCTTTTGCATGTTTTATGAATTTTACACTCTTCCAAATGGATGTTAAAAGTGACTTTTTGAATGGTTTTATTAAGGAAGATGTATATGTTAAGCAACCACCCGGTTTCGAACATAAACAATTCCCAAACCATGTTTCTAAATTGAAAAAGGCTTTATATGGTCTTAAACAAGTACCTCGTGCTTGGTATGATCGCTTAAAAACCTTTCTCTTAGAAACTGGTTTTGAAATTGGTAAAGTAGATACAACCTTGTTTATTAGGAAAATAAAGACCGATATTTTAATACAAATATATGTAGATGACATAATTTTTGGATCTACTAATAGTAATATATGTCAATAGTTTGCTAATACCATGCAAAATGAGTTTGAGATGAGTCATATGGGTGAACTCAATTATTTCCTTAGACTACAATTAAAACAGTCTCAAAATGGTATATTTATTAATCAAGGAAAATATGCTAAGAAATTACTCAAATGATTTGGCAAGGATAGCACTAGTAGCAAGACCACACCTATGACTACTACTACTACACTTGACAAAGATGAATTAGGTAAGAGTGTCGATCTAAAGCTCTATTGAGGTAGGATTGGCTCACTCTTATATATAACTGCTAGTAGACCAGATATTATGTTTAGCGTATGTTTGTGTGCTAGATATCAGTCTAATCTAAAAGAATCTCACTTAAAAATAGTAAAAAGCATTTTAAGATTGTAACTGCCATTTCTTTAATTTTCAAAATTTTCCCCTTTGTATTTCTTTTATTTGCAATTGAATAAAAACTCTATTTTCTTTCATTCTCAATTATTTTTAATTAAGAATTTCTCGAAAATTTCCCGTTCTTCTTGTTGGGATCTTTCTTGTTGAGCTTATTATCTTTTAATTGATTGTGGGTATTTTTATTCGAAACCTGTTGTTTTGATCTACCTTCCCAGTTGAACCTTAAAACCCAATTTGATGAATTCTTGACCCAAAACCGCTATTATTGAACCCTAATTGTACTCTATAAATACAACTTTAATGCAAACCCTAATTTTTGCACACAAATTGAAACCCTAGCCGCCTTCTCTCTCTTCTTGCATTCTCTCTCTCCTCCATCTCCGTTTCCCGCCCAAACATCCAGCACTGTTCATCTTCCTCAAATTAGCTAAACCCATCCCTGTGCTTCGTTCCTCGGTCGTTTCCCCGTCCTCCGGCCATCCCCCTCGTCACTTAACCCTGTCGCGCTAGCAGACACACCCCCGACCTCTCCTTTTCTCCGCCTCACCAGTTAACATAGCCGAAACCCCCACCTTGCTCCCTGTTCGATCGCCGCTGACGCCCCAGCGCCGCCCTGCCCCCTCGCTCCTTGCCGTCGTGCCGCCCTCTGGTCGCCGGTGCTGCCTTGACCCTGGCCATTGCTGAAGTGCTGCTGTCTTGTTACTTCTTGCTGTTGCCGTCTCTTTTGTGTGTTGTTTTGGAACTTGATTGCACGTATATTGCACGTGCTGCTATGGTGTTTTGCTAGTTCGTGAGTTCATTGATTCGAGAATCTTATCCCGTTATTCTTGGTATTTATTTTCACCGATTAACAGGAAAGTCACCGTCCACTTGAATTGTTACTCGTATCAAATTCAAGTTTTATTGAAATTCTTGCAAGTAGCTCATATTCGTTATCATATCACTGTATTGTCTATCTTCGTTGGGTTTATTGTGGGTTTACACGAGCTAATCCCAATATTCTTGAAATCGTGCCTTCTTTGAATGTAAAGATTAAATCTTACAGAATTGTTAATAGGGTTATTCATACGAGTCACAACACAGATAAATTATTGTAGAGACAATCGTTAGGTTGTATGTCGCATGATTGTTTGATGATTGATTGATGTTAGACTTGTATATGTGTGTGTTCTAAATTTTATTTATCATGTCTGGACACCTATCATGCTAGCTACACAATTTATTGACTAAGAATTGATACCCATCATGTTTAACTAATTTATTTTCAAAAAATTACCCAAAAAACTGTACATGTTTGCTGACCTGAACCTCGATCGCTGTTTTTGAACCAGTAAATGACCTTAAAATGAAATACTTTCTGAATATGAAATTTAGCCCCAAGTGTCTAGTTGCCAATAACATCCAGAATTTTCAAATTCCGCGTTTTTTAGCAAAAGTTATGCCCATTTTACTACAGCTATATTTTTACATATCAGATTTTCAGATTCTCATACCCTTCATTTCAAACTGTAAAAGGCTGATCAAATAATAAAATTTTGCTATGATAATTTCCAGATTGTCGCTTAACATGTTTTGGAGCCGAGATTATATTTTTACTGAATATAATATTGAGTTTTTGCTGATTCAAAAAATTAAAACAACAAGATGTCAAAATTCTGCCTGAACATACAACATGAAAAGAAACATGTGTTTAACCTAGCTACTATTGTCGGAATTTGAACTTTAAGTATGCGTTAGAACCGTATGGAAGTCTAGTTTCCAGATTTTCTGACGGATTCAACTTTTGATTTCTGAGTCAGCAAGAAACTGCATTTTTATACATGTTGCGCTTGCTGTCCAGAATTTTAGATTCCCCTTTTTAATGAATTACTAATTCCTATGTTGTACTATTGCATGAATTAATGAATGTATATTGCATTGCATATTCCCAATGAGTTATTGTCACTATTCGAACCGTCCTATCCATGTTATCAACCTATTATTTCCCTATTGATACTATCGTTCACCGAATTGTCCATTAATTGCATATTGTGTTGTTGCATTGATAAATAATTAACAAGCCGTGGGTTTAAGGGATTGAGTAGTAAACAAAGTAGTGACTGTACTTGGAGGAGGGTCCGGTATTTTCCTAATTACCGTTCCGGTTACCCTTTTATCGTGTGATTGTGGTTAATGGCCGTAACCCAATCTATCTTGTACCGCATCGTTGTCGATGACCGTTTCATACACCGAAAGGTGAATAGTGTTTACCATTACCGTTGCCAAGTACATGATCTACCAAGTGCACCACTTGAGTCTAAAACGAAATTGATTGTATGCATCGAACATGTAGTATGGGATGCAGTAGTACATGCATTAGTTAGGATTAAAATGAATAATAGACATAAGAATTGACACATCACCGACATTGCATATTGTTCATCATTATTCCTATTTGTATCCAATATTGTTTAAGTGATGTTGATATTAACCGTTAATTACCGTTACCGAATATTGAATTATTGTTATACCATTGCATTGATTACCATGTTATTGATTATTATCATCGTGCTATGTCATTGATTCCTATTGATCTATCGATTCATTATTATACTGTTATTCCATTGTTCCCTGCCTTCTCTACTTGGTGTCCATGACTTGCTCTAAGGACAATTTTTTTCTTTTTTTAGATGAAGTGTATACAGGTAATAAAGGAGAATTGCCTTCTAGAATTGGAGAATAAACATTTTGAAGATTACTGCTTTTAATTTGCTTATCGCTTTAATAAACTTAATGTATTGAGACTTGTTATTAATTTGGATTGGATTATTATTGTTTTGGGCTTATGTCCCAGATTTTACTATTGTTTCCAGACGTTGGATTATTATTATGGTATTTGGATATTATATTGTCTCATTCCAAATATTATTGTTCATGAGATTGTTATTTTTGCATGCGCATTTGTTTTGTATTGATTATATTTTTGAGTTGATCGATTAAACAGCTTAGTCTTTTGCTGGGTCAATGTCATGTGCTCGTATTTTGTATTTTTGGAAAGTGGGGCGTGACAAGGTTTTTAGTGGTATCAGAGCCTGGGTTTGGATAATATATAAGTCAAACGTGACTAACGAATGGAAGTTTAGCTTTGATTGATATATTAATCGGATTTGGGATCATATCGGTTTGACTCAACAATATGAGTAATACAGTGATCGCATGAACAATTGATATCCAACTTATGATCTGGATGCTTACCGTTTGATCTTCTATTGCAGAATATGGCTAGAAAAGGTGCTTCTGTTTCCCGTACTTAGGATGACTAGTTTGATGCACAGTTGATGCAAATGCAACGTGAGCACAATGAGCTGGTGATGCAGATACAGCGGGAACATAACAAGTAGTTGAGAATGGCTTATGAAACTGCTAATAGGGAACCCATTGTGCCTGCCCCTGTCGTGCTGCCACCGGCCTGGTAATGTAACATATTTTATGAGGCTTCTCCGGGATAAGTTCTCGGGTACTGAAGGTCCACTTGTAGCCGAGCAATGGCTTATTAGGACTGAGCAGTTGTTGATCGCAGCACGTATTGCAGATGTGGATCGTGTGGATATTGTAAGCATCCAGCTTGTTGACCTTGCCCACATTTGGTGGCAGACTGAGGCTGAACGTTTGGGCCGACCTATTCCTTGGGCCGCTTTTTCTGAGAGCTTCCTCACGAAGTTCTTCCCTAATGTCACCAAGAATGAGATGGAACAATAGTTTGTTTCTTTAACTCAGGTTCGTCAGATAGTGTTTATTTATGCTTTTCGTTATTATTTCATAAAGTATCAACATTAAACTAAAGTACTATCTTGAATCAGGGGAATCGTACCGTGGATGACTACGCTGCAGAGTTCGTTCGACTGAGTCATTTTGCTACTTCCATGGTGGCAAATGATGAAGATAGAGGCCGCCTATCGGGCTTGGACATTGAGATACAGGACCGTATTGCTGCCTTGCGACTTCGCTCTTAGGCTGATATCCTGGATGCTGCATGGATTCAGGAACAGACTAGTTCAAGGAAGCGTGCTATTCAGTGTTCTGTTGCTGCTAGATCTTCTGTTGGGCCTATTAGGAGGCCAGCTCCGCCCCTTCCTATCAGGGCATTGCCTTACCAACCTATCACTCCAAGGTCGGTTTTGATTTTTAATTACTATCATAAGGTGGGTCATATGCGCAAAGACTGCAGGGTAGCCACCGCCACTGCCTTGCATGTGAAGGAGTGGACCACATGGTTTGTGATTGCCCTAAAGCCAGACCTCTTGTGCCAGTTGGAGGTTCCGCTCCACAGGGAGCGCTTGTTCGTGGTCAGGGTGGACCACTTCCCACGCAGAGGGAGGTATTTGAGTAGAAGAGAGCCGCTCCTCAGGGTAATCTTCCTGCGGGTTATGGCCAGGCTTACAACTTGACTACACAGGATGCTGCGACTGCTTTGGGCATTACTGCAGGTATATCTTTTGTTGTTTTCATTTTGTATTTCATTTTGATTTTCCTTGTTATTTTATTCTTCTATCATGTTGTTGTTCGTGTTGCCTTCCATTCATATCTATTTCTTGTGTTTTGCTTCTGCATTGTGTTCTCACTTTGACATCTTGCTAGGCATTATCCTTATTCATTCCTTTCCTGCTCATGCTCTCTTTGATTCTAGTGCAACTCATTTATTTGTTTCTTCCCGCTTCGTCGATCTGCATCTTTTGGCTAGCAGCGCTATGCCAGTGGCTTGGAACATTTCTACAGGTGGAGGTGTTTTCGTGTGTTCTCAGATTTGTGAGCAGAGTCCCTTGGTTATTGGTGGTATGGATTTTGTTGCCGACCTGATTGTCACTGGCAATTTTGGGGATGGATTGGCTTGGTGCCACTCATGCTATGATTGATTGCCGCAAGAAGAAGGTAGTGTTTCGAATGCTAGAACGTCAAGAATTCAAATTCTGTGCTGGTGAGACGCCGCTTGCTTGTGTTGAGAAGTTGGCCAATCGGGAAGTTGGAGTTATGGAAGAAGTGTGTGCTGATGATGCTGTCGCACCATTAGTTGTGCGGGACTTTCTGGATGTTTTTTCTGATGAATTGCCGGGATTACCACCAGATGGTGAAGTGGTGTTCAATATTGATGTTCAGCCAGGTACAGCTCCAATCTCTAAAAGTCAGTACAGAATGGCTTCTGTTGAGCTAGCTGATTTGAAAGAGTAGATTCAGAAGTTGTTGGATAAAGGATTTATTAGGCCAAGTGTTTCTCCTTGCGGAGCTCCTGTTCTGTTCGTCAACAAGAAGGATGGTAGTCGGAGGTTGTGCATGGACTATCGCGAGCTCAATAATGTCACAGTGAAGAACCGGTATCCCTTGACAAGGATTGATGACCTATTTGATCAACTGGAAGGTGCTTCTATATTTTCGAAGCTGGATCTTCGTTCTGGTTATCATCAGGTTAAAGTGAAAGCTGAGGATGTACAGAAGACTGCTTTTCGAACAAGATATGGGCACTATGAATTTTTGGCGATGCCTTTTGGAGTTACTAATACCCTAGTTGTATTTATGAGCTTGATGAATCGGGTTTTCTCTTCCTTCTTGGACAAGTTTATGGTGGTGTTCATTGATGATATTCTTTTCTATTCTCTGAATCGTGATGAGCATGCTGAGCACTTGAAGGTTGTTTTGCAGGCCTTGAGGGATCATCAGTTGTATGGGAAGCTTAGCAAGTGTGAGTTTTGGTTGGATCCTGTGGCATTCTTAGGCCATATTATTTCCGGTGATGGTATTTTTATCAATCCGTCCAAGATTTCTGCAGTTAAGGATTGGCCGATGCCAAAGTTTGTATCGGAAGTTCGGAGTTTTCTTGGTCTAACGGGTTACTACCTGAAGTTTATTCGGGATTTCTCGAAGATTGTAGGGCTGTTGACCAAGTTAACTGGGAAGGATTAGAAGTTTGTGTGGGATGAGTCTTGTGGGGAAGCCTTCGTTGAATTGAAGAATCGGTTAACATCAACACCTGTGTTGACTATACCGGATGGATCATGATGTTTCGTAATTCACTATGATGCTTCAGGTAGAGGTTTGGGTGCTGTTTTGATGCAACGAGGCAAGGTTGTTGCTTATGCATCTAGGCAACTGAGGCCGCATGAGAAGAATTATCCTACCCATGACTTGGAGCTTGCTGCTGTGATTTTTGCCTTGAAGCTTTGGAGACATTATTTACTTGGAGACCGAGTGGAGATCTTCACTGACCACAAAAGTCTCAAGTATGTGTTCACTTAGAAGGAACTGAATATGAGGCAAAGGTGATGGTTGGAATTGATGGCGGATTATGATATCAGTTTGCAGTATCACCCTGGCAAGATTAATTCAGTGCCTGATGCTTTGAGTAGGAGACCTGTTGCTGGTTCTTACTAAGCAGAAGGAACATGTGGAAGCTATGATGAGGTTGGATTTGAATGTGGTATTGCCTGGTTCTGGGCAGAGTTGTATGGTGCTTCAGTTGCAGTCGTCTTTGGTGGATCAGATTAAAGAGGCACAGTCTGCTGATGTGCAATTGCAGGAGTTTTGAGCTGAGGTTGCAGCTAGTTCTTTAACTGATTTGGTGATTCATGAGGATGGATCTCTCCGCTTTAGGGCTCATCTATGTGTTGCAGAGGGAGAGGTCAGGCAAAAGTTGCGTGGAGAAGCCCACCATTCACAGTATTCTATTCATCTCGGTGGTACGAAGATGTATCGGGATTTGAAGTTGCATTTTTGATGGCAAGGCATGAAGAGGGATGTTGCAAGATTTGTTGCTCGATGTCTGATTTGTCAGGAAGTGAAAGCAGAACATCAGAGAACTGCTGGACTTCTTCAACCGCTTCCTATTCCAGAGTGGAAGTGTGAGAATATCACTATGGATTTCGTGACTCCTTTGCCTAGAAGTCCCAAGGGTTACAATGCCATTTGGGTGATTGTGGATCGCTTGACGAAGAATGCTCACTTCATTCCTTTAAGAGTTGGACAGTCTACAAAGAGCATGGTAGAAAGGTATATGCAGGAGATTGTGATATTGCATGGTGTTCCTGTCAGTATTATATCAGACAGAGATACTAGATTCCGATCTCAATTCTGGGAGAGTCTTTAGACCAGTCTTGGGAGTAAGCTGAAGTTCAGTACTGCATTCCATCAACAGACAGATGGGCAATCAGAGAGGACTATTCAGACCTTAGAGGATATGTTGAGGTCCTGTGTGCTTCAGTTTGGGGGTTCTTGGGAGGATCATCTACACTTGGTGGAGTTTTCATACAATAATAATTATCAAGCTAGTCTTCAAGCAGCTCTGTTTGAAGTCTTGTATGGTCGGAAGTGTAGATCACCAATGTGCTGAAATGACATTGGTAAGAGAAAGCTTTTGGGGCCAGAGTTAATCACAAAGACTGTTGATGTAGTGTCCCAGACTAGGTGGCATTTGCAAGCCACACAGGATAGGCAGAGAAAATGGGCAGACATGCACAGGAAACCGTTGGAGTTTGAGGTTGGTGATCATGTGTTCCTCAATGTGTCTCCATGGAAGGGTGTGATTCGTTTTGGTGGTGGGGGCAAGTTGAGCCCTAGATTCATTGGTCCGTTTGATGTGGTGATGTGAGTAGGCAAGGTGGCCTATAGACTTGCGGTGCCACCAGCTCTTGCTGGAGTGCATGACGTCTTCCATGTTTCTCAGCTTAGAAAGTATGTTCGGGATGATAGTCATGTTATTGACTATTCGGAGTTGTCGGTTCGACCAGATTTGTCTTGTGAGATTCATCCAGTGTCGATCGTGGATCGGAGGGAGAAGGTTCTAAAGAATAAGGTTATCAAGTTAGTTCGCGTTGCTTGGAATCCTCACTCGCCTGGTGAGTCGACTTGGGAGCTTGAGAGTGTGATCCAGAAGAGATTTCCCCATCTTTTTGAGTAGTTCTTGTTCTTTTCTTTTCCTCGGGGTTACCCTACTACCACTTGCTTAAATTTCGAGGACGAAATTTTATTGTAAGGTGGGTAGGATTGTAACTACTGTTTCTGTAATTTTCAAAATTTTTCCTTTTGTATTTCTTTTATTTGTAATTGAATAAAAAGTATATTTTCTTTCGTTCTCAACTATTTTTAATTAAGAATTTCTCTAAAATTTCTCGTTCTTCTTGTTGGAATCTTTCTTGTTGAGCTTATTATCTTTTAATTGATTGTGTGTATTTTTATTCGAACCTTGTTGTTTTGATCTACCTCACAATTGAACCCTAAAACCCAATTTGATGAATTCTTGACCTAAAACCGCAATTATTGAACCCTAATTGTACCCTAAAAATACAACTTTAATGCAAACCCTAATTTTTGCACATAAATCGAAACCCTAGCTACCCTCTATCTCTCTCCTCCTATTCTCTCTCTCCTCCATCTCTGTTTCCCGCCCTAACAGCCAGCACTGTTCATCTTCCCCAGATCAACTGAACCCATCCCTATGTTTTGTTACCGGGCCGTTTCCCCGTCCTCCGGCCACCCCCCTTGTCACCTAACCCCATCGCGCCACCAGACACACCCCCCGACCTCCCCCTTTCTCTTCCTCACCAGTTCATAGAGCCGAAACCCACACCTCGCTCCCTGTTTGATCACCGGTGATGCCCCAGCGCCGCCCTGCCCCCTCGCGCCTTACCTTCGTGCCGCCCTCTGGTCACCAGCGCTGCCTTGGCCCTGGCCATTGCTGAAGTGCTGCTGTCTGGTTACTTCTTGCTGTTGCTGTCTCTTTTGTGTGCTGTTTTGGAACTTGATTGCACGTATATTGCACGTGCTGCTTTGGGGTTTTGTTAGTTCGTGAGTTCGTTGCTTCGGGATTCTTATCCCGTTATTCTTAGTATTCGTTTTCACCGATTAACAGTAAAAAGTCACCGTCCACTTGAATTAATACACGTATCAAATTCAAGTTTTATTGAAATTCTTGCAAGTAGCTCCTGTTCGTTATCATATCACTGTATTGTCTATCTCCGTTGGGTTTATTGTGGGTTTACACAAGCTAACCCCAATATTCTTGACAACGTGCCTTCTTTGACTGTAAAGTTTAGATCTTTCATGAATGCATATAGAATTGTTAATAAGGTTATTCATACAAGTCACAACACAAATAAATTATTGTAGAGACAATCGTTAAGTTGTATGTCGCGTGATTGTTTGATGATTGATTGATGTTAGACTTGTATATGTGTGTGTTCTAAATTTTCTTTATCATATTTGGACACCTATCATACTAGCTACACAATTTATTGACTAATGAATTGATACCCATCATGTTTAACTAATTTATTTTCAAAAAATAACCCAAAAAACTGTACATGCTTGCTGACCTGAACCTTCATCGCTGTTTTGGAACCAGTAAATGACCTTAAAATGAAATACTTTCTGAATATTAAATGTATCCCCGAGTGTCTAATTGCCAATAAGATCTAGAATTTTCGAATTCTGAGTTTTGTAGCAAAAGTTATGCCCGTTTTACTACAGCTGTGTTTTTACATTTCAGATTTTCGAATTCTCGTACCCTTCATATTCAAACTGTAAAAAAACTGATCAAACGATAAAATTTTGCTATGAAAATTTCCAGATTGTTGCTTAACATGTTTAGGAGCCTAGATTATATTTTTACTGAATTTAATATTGAGTTTTTGCTGATTCAAAAAATTAAAATAAGATGTTGAAATTCTGCCTAAACATAAAACCTGAAAAGAAACATGTGTTTGACCTAGCTACTGCTGTCGGAATATGAACTTTAAGTATGCATTAGAGCCGTATGGAAGTCTAGTTTCTAGATTTTCTGACGGATTCAACTTTCGATTTCAGAGTTAGCGGAAAACTGTATTTTTGTACAGGCTGCGCTTGCTGTCCAGAATTTTAAATTCCCCTTTTTAATGAATTATCAATTCCTATGTTGTAATATTGCATGAATTAATGAATGTATGTTGCATTGCATGTTCCCAATGAGTTATTGTCACTATTCTAACCGTCCTATCCATGTTATCAACCTATTGTTTCCCTATTGATACTATCGTTCACCGAATTGTCCATTAACTGCATATTGTGTTGTTGCATTGATAAAAAATTAACAAGCCGGTGGTTTAAGGGATTGACTTTTGAGTAGTGAACAAAGTAGTGACTGTACTTGGAGGAGGGTCCCGTGTATCCCTAATTACCGTTCCGGCTACCGTTTTATCGTGTGATTGTGGTTATGGCCGTAACCCAATCTATCGTGTACCGTATCGTTGCCGATGACCGTTTCATATACCGAAAGGTGAATAGTATTTACCGTTACCGTTGCCAAGTACATGATCTACCAAGTGCACCACTTGAGTCTAAAATGAAATTGATTGTATGCATCGAACCTGTAGTATGGAATGCAGTAGTACATGCATTAGTTAGTATTAAAATGAATAATATACATAAGAATTGACACATCACCGACATTGCATATTGTTTATCATTGATCCTATTTGTATCCAATATTGTTTAAGTGATGCTGATATTAACCATTGATTACCGTTACCGAATATTGAATTATTGTTATACCGTTGCATTGACTACCATGCTATTGATTATTATGATCGTGCTATGTCATTGATTCCTATTGATCCATCGATTCATTGTTATACCGTTATTCTATTGTTCCCTGCTTTTTTTACTTGCTGTCCATGACTTGCTCTAAAGAAAATTTTTCTTCTTATTTTTAGATGAAGTGTATATAGGTAATGAAGGAGAATTGCCTGCTGGAATTGGAGAACGAACATTTTGAAGATTTCTGCTTTTAATTTGCTTATCGCTTTAATAAACTTAATGTATTGAGATTTGTTATTAATTTGTATTGGATTATTATTGTTTTGGGCTTATGTCCCAGATTTTACTTTTGTTTCTAGATGTTGGATTATTATTATTGTATTTGGATATTATATTGTCTCATTTCAAGTATTATTGTTTATGATATTGTCATTTTTGCCTGCGCATTTGTTCTGTATTGATTATATTGTTGAGTTGATCGATTAAACAGCTTATGGGTGATGTTAGTCATTTGCTGGGCCAATGTCATGTGCTCGTATTCCGTATTTTTGGGAAGCGGGGCGTGACAAAGAAACATTAAAGGCACATCTGAATATGGTTCGTTCTATCCACGCAACAATAATTTTCAACTTTTGTCGTATATGACACTGATTTTGCTGGTAGTAAAACTAATCGTAAAAGTACTAGTGGAACTCGTCACCTTTTGGGACATTCACTAGTATCTTGGTGCAGTAAAAAGCGAAATTCGGTATCCCTGTTTACAATAGAAGCTAAATATATTGCTGCAAGTTTGGCTTGTGCACAAATTTTATGGATGAAACAAACTTTATTAGATTATGGTATTTCTTTCTCCAGACCCGCTATAATGTGTGATAATACCAGTGCTATTAATTTATCTAAAAATCTGGTTCAACATTCACGTACAAAACATATTTACATTCGACATCATTTTCTACGTGATCATGTGTTAAAGGGAAATATCATATTGAATTTTCTTTATACTGATAAACAAGTAGCAGATATATTTACCAAACCTCTTAAAGAATACACTTTTTATCAACTTTAGAAGAGAACTAGGAATTTGCTCATTTCATGACATTTCTTGATTTTATTTATTTATTTATTTATTTATATTTTTTTTTAAGTCCACTTATAATTGATTTCCAGATGACTTATACAATATTTTCGTTTTCTATATTTCTGACTGAATTTTGTGTTCTGACCAGTCGACTGTCTTCCAAACTTGGTCGACTGACAATAGCTTAAATTTTGTTTGTTTTAATTTGCTCTCGACTTAGTCGACTGATATAAAACCCAGTCGACTGTCGCGACATCAAATTGACTTTCTGACTCTGAATCGTCACAGTATGAGGCTTCTATCGCTCTTTCTTTTACCCACTTTTTGATCTCGACCCTTCACTCAATCCTTCTTTCAATCACAGCCTTCAAGTAAAAACCCTAATCTCTTCTTCCCCCTTTTCACTTTTTTTACTTTTCATTCGCACACCTTAGAAACCTAAGTCGGCTGCTGGTTGCTGCTCTGAAGATCTCTTTGTTGCTCCTCTTGGCGTTGAGTTCTCAGTCCAGATTTGAGTCCATTCGGAGTTTCTTGAGTCTTTTGTTTCTCTACAATTGTGGGTAATCTTCTTTCAATCTCTCTTTTCAAAATTTTGCAGTACTTAAGGCACCCTTCTCTTGTTGAGAAGTATTTTATCATTTGCCAAATTATGATCTTTCCGGGTGGATTTGTTAATTTCCCCGACTTAGATAGATTTCTAATTGCCCCATTGCTTGAAAAATGTGGTTTATTTGAACTTCTATCCTTAGTTAATCGACCATATTACTATCCCCAACTCATATATTTGTTTTATACAAATTTAAAGGTTGCAACATCCGAGGATGGTAATGAAATAATTTTCACTACAATGGTGAAAAATGTTTGAATGAAAATAACTGCTGAAAAATTAGGGAATATTTTGAATATCTCTAATGAAGGGTTGGATTTAGGGGAAATTGAAATAGATGATCAATCTATTTTGTCAAATTTTTTTTTTGGCCTAATCGAGGTCCTCCAATGACCAAAAAATTAATTACTCTTCTAGCCAAGCTTGTTGCCCGCATATTGTCGTATAACATTATCCCTAAAACGCGTAGCTACGACCAATTTTCATTTGAATTGTGATGTGTATAATTTTTATACAAATATTGTACTCATTTACCCATTAAAATTGCTTGTTTTTGTTTATATTGTTTATAATTCATCTTATTTCTATAAGATTTCAATTAATTAATTATTTTTGAAGAAATGAGATTTTTGATGCAAAAAGTGAAGATTTTTGGAAAAAATCAACAAACAAAGCAAAACTATTGATTTATTAATTTTTATTGTTTTGTTGAATCTTAATTTGCTAATTGAGCTAAAGTGCGATAAATAATTTTAAAAGGGTTTAAATGAGCTAATATGATTTTTAGTTAGGTTAATTAATTTTAAACTAATTAATTTTATTTTATTTTTAAAACCCTAATTTCTGGTATTATTTTTTGTGTATGCAGCACATGTTTGCAAGAAAAGGAAAGAAAAGAAAAAGGAGAAAGAAACAATGATCAAATTAAAGAAGGAAGGAAATAAATGAAAAAGGAGGGGATTTTTCTGCAAAGAGTAAACCCTAATTCGTCTTTCTGTTCGCCTATAAATACATACCAAGGCACGCACATAGAGAAGAAGAGGTGACAGCTACTAAAAGAAAAAAAAAAGAAAACAGAAAGATAGAGAGATAGAGAGCGGAATAGAAACAAAGAGAAGGAGGGAGAGAGAAGAGCAGTATAACAGAGGACGTGGGTGCGTGCTTCAAGAGGTGACGTGGCGAGCCCACGTGATGGCGACACCTTCAGAGTCAGCACGAGGTTCAAGGCATTCTGACTTGCGGCGGGTCCCACGCGCTGACCTAGCATGGGCGCGGCGTTCAAGACGCGACAGCTGACGGGCGTCCTTCTGACGCTTCTGATGTGACAGCTGCACTATACGACTCGTTCTCCGAGACAGAAACAAAACAAAACAGGACAGAGAAGTGGCCTACTGTTTGGTTTGCAATTTTCTTTAGTTCTTTTTGTATCCCTTTTTCTATAATTTTATCATACACTTCAAGACAATATTTGTTAGTCGCAAAATCATTATGAACTAAATATTATTTTTCTAGGGCTTCGATGTAGCCTAGTTTTGAGAACATAATTTTAATTCTTTATTATTTTTCTATTTTTCTATGGTTGTGTGTTGATTTTTATTCTTAATGCGTACAATTGGTGGATAGACATTTGTATGATCTTTTAAATCATGAAGAGACCGAACTGGTAATTTGTGGTTAATAAAAATTAAACACCGTTATAGGGGCGAACTGCTGTTAATGTGACCGTTAAAAAATCCGTAGATCTTAATGAATTTTCAAATGATAATTTGTGAATGAACTAAGACAAATAATTAGTTGAGAATAATTTTGATACTGCTTAAGAGAGAGTACTGAATAATTTTGGGATTTTGGTATACAACTTGGAAAAATACTATTTTTATGGAGTTATAAATTGTGTGTGATAAACTAGGTGCAGTCAAAATCCCTAGAATTAATTTTGCCATTAACAAATTACAAGAATTTCACAGCCCGCTCCCTCTTCATTAATTTAGTTAGATTTCTTTAGATTAATTTAATTTAGTTGTTTCATTATTTATGAACTTTCGATTTTCCAAATAGTGATCCATCTAGTAATTTCGGTACACAATAAAATAATTAGTCCCTGTGGGTTCGTCACTCTTTTCACTAAAACTATACTACTTGTTGCGATTTTGTACACTTGCAAATATTCACATCAAATTGCAACAAGCCGTGTATGCCATCTTCGGCAACATCCAAATAAATTGGAGTCGAGTAATTTTTAAACGTCTCCATAAGGCTCATTCCTCTTTTCTTCCTTTTGGTGCTTTACTTACCAGTGTCTTTAACTTCTATAACATTGATCTTGAATCCGAGTCGAGTGTTGTTTCTCGTTATGAATCTTTTGATCGTGCAAGCCTAGCACATATGAAAATTCTTAAATCACCTCCTCGGTCTCCTCAAAGGAATGCACCTCCTATTCCTTTAGCCATCAATTCCTCTTCGGTCTTCTGCTTCTAGTTCGTCCTCTAGTTCTTCCTAGAGCTAGTTTTTCTGATCCTGAGAGTCTTTACACTTCTGTCAATTATCTCATGGATCGTACCGATCTCATCTTAGGTCGACATGATTCTCTTGAGGCTAGCATTACTAACCTCACTCAAATATTTGTTAGGCAGCTTTCACAACCAACTCTTGCCTTAAATAGTGCTGATGAAGACGAAGAATACAATTGATGTATTTTTTTGTTGTTTTTTTTTGTCATTTTTCAATTATGTTTTATGTTCTCATGTTTATCTATCTTCAATTTATGTAATTGACTTATATCCATGTTTTATCTTTATGAAGTGATGGTTTTTTATCTATGGTTTGTCTTTCCTCCTGATGTTTTTGTTGATGACAAAGGGAGAGAAATATGGTTTTTGTGCATGTTATGTTCTGCATGTTATGTTGCGTGTTATGTTATGCATGTTATGTTACACGTTATGTTATGTTGTTTTAAAATCTTTTGTGTGCATGTTGTACTTTATTTAGGGGGAGCTTGTAAGGAGCTTGTAACAATTGTATATCTTTTGAAATTTTGTGTGAGTATCATGATATGTAAACTTAATTTCAATATTATCTTAAGTTATTGTGTTGTCATCATCAAAACGTGGGGAGAATATACATTCTTGATTTTGATGACTACAACACAGTACACAATTTTTATATTACATATTTTGTGCAGTGGGTATCAAAAGTGTTCAAGGCCAATACAATGTGATGAAGCTTTTAAAAGTATTTGCTCAAGCCACAAAGGCAAGATCAAGTCACAAAGACTCAAGCTCAAGTTCAAGACTTTCAAGAGATTTCAAATTTCAAGTTCAAGACTTTCAAGAGCTTCAAGTGATTAACCTACATTTGAACAAATGTCTTGTCATATTCTTTGTATTATTTGTGAGTCTTAGAATCTTGTAAAATCCTCGTCAAACACACACTCACACATTCCCTAAATGAAAAAATGTTTTACAAAACCAAAATGTCAAAACAATGCTTGTATAAGTTCAGCTGTTAGAGTAGCAGTCCACTTACTCTTGGAGGCAGTCAGCTGTTAGAGTACGAAACTGACTGAACTCACTCAAGCTCTGACCAGTCGACTCTTATGGCAACCTAGTCGACTGTTCAAGCCGTTTTTGATAGTTTTCTGAATTTAAAACTTGTTTTTCAAATTCAAACCTTTTTACTATTGTTGTATGGTAGTTGAGATACGATTTCTCAACGTTCAGAAGTTTCTAACTGTAAAAATAAAGTACAGTTTTCAATTGGGAAAGGTTCCGTAACTCCTTAACTTTCATTTTCAAGTCTTTTGCTTTTGAGAAGAAGAAGAACAAGCCTATACTCTCTTTAAGACGGTTATCTGATTTTCAGTCTAGTATAACATTGAATTCGTTCTAGACTGAAGTCAGAAGTCGACCTATAGCCAATATACAAAAAGCACTTCCACATACAAGGCTTTAGGTTGTTGTAAATATTTTTTTGTTGTTGTTTCACTCTCGGGTTGTGAGAGTGGTCCTCTCGGTTGGAGAGTAGGACTCTTGGTTTAGAGTCAGTTTCACTCTAGGGTGTAGAGTGGGTTTTCTTCTCTCTAGTTGTGAGAGAGGTCAATGGATTTGACATAGTTGTTGTCAAAGGTCGTAGAGTATTCTTGTACTTTTTTCAAGAATAGTGGAAAATCTCAAGTGGGTTGCTTGGGAACTGATGTAGGTCGGGAAGACCGAACCAGGATACATTGTTGTGTTTGCAGTGTTGACTATCTGTGGTTGTACTCTCTAACTTGCATTTTCAATTTCTCTGAGTTTTTAGTGTAAATCGAGTCTAGTCAGTCGACTCGTTACTCTCTAAGTCGACTGAACAGACTTGTAACTCTTCAGTCAAATTACTCTTCTAATCTGACGCTTCAGTCGTCTGTCTTCTACTTTCAGTCGACTTAACAGTGCAAAAGGCTTAATTTATTGATTAGTTTTATACAACACTATTCACCCCCTCTAGTATTATTTGCCTTGCATACAGGATCCATCAGAGAGAAGGCCGAGGGGCGGTGCCTGTTTCTACACTGAAACAGAGGAGGAGACTGAAATGGTGGGTTTGAGTGGGAGGCAGAGTTCTGGAGGTTGACGATGAGGATGAGGGGTCACCGGTGGTTCCGGGGACAATGGAGGGGATCGTGGTGGTGGTCGACGAGGTGGGACGGCGGGGCGATCGGGGTAAAGGTGATGGGTTCACGATGATGAGGGGAGGATGAAGACGATGGGGCGATGGGGTTGTGGTGGCCAGGGCAGGGCAAGGGCAAAGACGTAGTCGAGGATGGTGGAAGGACGACGAGGGATTGATGGGCGGTGATGGGTTGGCTTGGAACAGAGAGAGAGAGTCGGGATGTGAGTGATGAGAGAGCGGCAGGTTTGGAGAGAGAGAAACATGAATAGGGATTATTTAATTAGGGTTTAGGGGGGTATTTATAGGGTAATTAAGATGTGGGATTTTAGGTTGCGGGTTAGTGGGGTTAGGTTATGGGTTTAGGCTCCAAAAAGAGAAGAACAAATAGAAGACAATGAGATAGACATATAACGGATCAATTCATACTCAAACACGAAAAAGAAAAAATTGTGTGAGCCAAAATTGCAGGATTCAAGCCAAAAGAGTACAAAATGATCGAGAGAGTAAATGAGCCCAAAGAGAAGCAAGATTTATTATTCAAAGAAAATTCGGATACAATATTTGGGGAAAAGGAAAGAAAATACAATAAAATCCAAAACAAAAAAATAGGGGTTACAATCCTACCCACCTTACAAGAAGAATTTCGTCCTCGAAATTCATACAAGTGGTACATAAGGCAAACCCCGAAACAAAACAACACACTACTCAAACAAATGGGGGAACTTCTTCCGAATTTTCCTCCTCCAACTCCCAAGTCGACTTAGCTGGTGAGTGAGGATTCCAAGAAATTCGAACCAACTTGATGACTCTATCTCGACTGTCTAAGATAAAGACTGGCTGAATTTCACAAGACAAATCCAGCCTCAAAGACAAGTCTGAGTAGTCAATCACATGATTGTCACTCCAGATGTATTTCCTGAGCTGAGAAACATGGAATACATCATGGACACCCGCTAGAGCTAGAGGTAGAGTGAGCCTGTAAGCTACCTTGCCCATACGTTCCACAATATCGATTGGACCGATAAATCAGGGACTCAACTTGCCCCCACCTCCAAATCGGATAACACCTTTCCAAGGCGATACCTTGAGGAACACATGCTTGCCTGCCTCAAACTCTAGAGGTCTACGATGACACTCAGCCCATCTCTTTTGCCTATCCTGAGCAGCCTGCAAATGCTTCCGGATCTGAGCCACGACATCAACTGTCTTCGTGATCAATACATGCCCCAAAACTTCCTTTCACCTGATATTGTCCCAACAGACTGGCGATCTATACATGCGCCCAGACAGAGCCTCAAATGGTGCTGCATTGAGACTCGCTTGGTAAATGTTGTTATATGAGAACTCGGCTAAGTGAAGATGACTTCCCACGAACCTCCAAACTGAAGAACACAGGATCCCAACATGTCTTCTAGGGTCTGAATTGTCCTTTCTGACTGCCCATCTGTCTGAGGATGCAACGATGTACTGTAGCTCAACTTAGTGCCCAAGCTCTTCTCCAGACTCTCCCAGAACTGAGACCTGAATCTCGTATCTCGAACAACCTCCTGAAACATACTTCTCAGCCAAACTCTCCGTGTACTGACCCACATGGAAAGGAATGAAGTGAGCACACTTCGTCAGTCGATCCACTATCACCCAGATAGCATTATGACCCTTGGGACTCCTTGGTAATGCTGTAACAAAATTCATCATGATATTCTCCCATTTCCACTCTGGGATTGAAAGAGGTTGCAAAAGTCCTGCGGTCCTCTTCTGCTCTGCCTTCACTTGCTGACATATCAGGCACTGAGAGACATATCTAGCCACATCTCTCTTCATACCATGCCACTAGAAATATTGCTTCAAGTCCCTGTACATCTTAGTACCACCTGAATGAATAGAATACGGAGACCAATTAAGTTTCATCAAGTAACCTCTGCCTAACTTCTTCTCTAGGTATACACAACCTAGAGCCAAAACAAAGCGACCCAGCACCATGAATGACTAAATCGGATCTCAAACCGACTTCCACTTCACTCCGAAACTCCTGAAACTGCTGGTCACCTGCTTGGGCTCTCTTAATCTTCTCTACCAAGGAAGACTGCAACTGCAACATCATGAACTGCTGTGTCGATCCAAGAAGTAACACATCCAACACTAGCCTCCTCATATCGTTCGCTATTTCCTTTTGCTTAGTAAGGAACATAGCAGCCGGTCTCCTACTCAAAGCATCAGTCACCATGTTCACTTTACCCGGGTGATACTGCAAACTGATGTCAAAGTCTGCCATTAATTGCAACCATCTTCTTTGCCTCATGTTCAATTCCTTTTGCGTGAAGACATACTTGAGGCTCTAGTGATCTGTGAATATCTCCACTCTATCCCTAAGCAGATAATGCCTCCACAACTTTAAGGCAAAAACCACGGCCACAAGCTCCAGATCATGCATGGGATAGTTCTTCTCATGAGGCCTCAACTGTCTCGATGCATAAATGACAATCCTGCCTCGCTACTTCAACACTGTTCCCAGACCTCTACCCGATGCATCACAATGGATCAAAAAACCACCCGAACTGTCGAGTATAGACATCACAGGCGCTGACATCAACCGATGCTTCAACTCTGCAAAAGCTTCATCACAACCCTAATCTCAATCAAACTTCTGCTCCTTCTTCGTCAAACTGGTCAGAGGCCCAGCAATCATCAAGAAATCCTGAACAAACTTTCGATAATACCCGTCCAAACCAAGAAAGCTTCGCACCTCAGATGCAGACTTCAGAATCGGCCAATTCTTGACCGTAGATATCTTCGACGGATCAATAGAAACACCATCACCAGAAATAATGTGACCAAGAAAAGCAACCCGATCTAGCCAGAACTCACACATATTGAGCTTCCCATACAACTGGTTTTCCCTTAAATCTGCAGAACAACCTTCATATGCAAAACATGATCTTCCCGGTTCTGAGAGTACGCCAATATATCGTGAAAGAAGACCACGCCAAACTGATCCAAAAATGGCGAGAACACTTTTTTATCAGACTCATGAACACAGCTGGTGCATTAGTAACTCCGAAAAGCATTACCAAAAACTCATAATGCCCGTACCTCGTTTGGAATGTTGTTTTCTGAACATCTTCTGACATCACGTTAACCTGATGATACCCAGAATGAAGATCCAACTTCGAGAACACCGAAGCACCTCCTAGTTGTTCGAACAAATCGCCAATCATCGGCAATGGGTACCGATTCTTCACAGTGACATTATTCAACTCTCTGTAGTCAATGCAAAGCCTGCGGCTGCCATCCTTCATATTGACAAACAGAACTGGGGCTCCCCAAGGTGAAACACTATGCCTGATAAAACTCTTATCAAGCATCTCCTGAACTTGAACCTTCAGTTTCGCCACTTCAACCTAGTGCCATACGATACGGACTCTTGGAAATAGGCGTTGTACCTGACTGAACATCAATGGTGAACTCCATATCACGGTCTGGAGGTAAACCAGGCAAATCCTCAGGAAAGACATCAAGGAAATCCTGCACAACAAAGGCTGCAACAACCCCTTCAGAGCCCAATGATACAAGTGAAACAACCCTAGGGTCCATTGAGCTCTTGACACGCCCTGACAGTGTCTCACCCGCATAGAACACGAACTCTGGTTGACCAGGAAGCCTGAAAATCTCCTTCTTCTCTCGGCAATCAATCACGGAACAAGAAATACCCAACTAGTCCATGCCCAGAATGACATCGAAACCAGAATTGGGAATCACAATCAAATCAGCCAAGAAATCCACACGACTAATCAGCAATGGGCTTTGCTTGCATATCCTAGAACAGATAATGACACCTCCACCTGTGGTGATGTCCCAAACTGCAGGCATAGCATTGCTTGCCAAACTATGCTGATCAACAAAGCAGGAGAAAATAAAGGAGTGGATAGCACCAAAGTCAAACAAAACATGAGCTGGAAGGGAGAAGACTAAACTGATACCTAGAAGATGATCAAACAAAATATAAGATGCTAGCAGGATACATGCACGAATAATTATACAAAAGAAGGACATAACATGCATAATATTGAAATAAAGAAAATGAATCGTCAAACTACTGTGATATACCTGCAACCACTTCAATAGTTGCTTCTACTTTCTCAGCTGTCACGTTATAAGCCTGACCACGACTCCCAGTGTAATATTCCGGACGGATATTATATTTATATAATTATTATTTTTAAAGTTAAAATATTTTTATAGAAATTACTTAGTTTTTCTTATAAAAAGTTATCTGGATATATATACTAGTAAGTATATATATGTATTGTATCAGTTTTGTGCACTTGTACAAAATCCTGAAAAATGCATTTTTGAGAAAATGTCTGGAAAATCCCGGACAGATATTAAAAATTATTATTTTACTATTATTTTATTTTTTATTTTGAGAATTGAAATATTTTTGGTGGATATCACCCGGCTTTGTTAATAAACATTATCTATACGTATATACTAGTCTGTATATATCTATTTTGTATCAAATTGATACTGGAATATTTCGAGCCAGTAATAAAATTATTTTATTTTTATTTCTCAGAATTAAATTATTCTTGTGCAAATTCATTCATTTTAACTAATAAAAATTATCTGTATATTCAAATATATGTACGTATTTGAACTGTATTGATTTCGTACGTTCGTACGAAATCGTGTAGTATGTAATTTGGGAAAAATATTTTTTATTTTTGATCCATCATGATGAGATGTAGGGTTAGTATTGGATTAGGGTTTGATTGCAATTTTATGGGGTTTGATTGCAAATTAAATTGGCAAATTCATCCCTAATTGTTTTGAACCACAAATGGAATGGACAAGTGGCTTCTTCTCAACCCCATACCCCTTTACCTCTTCCTATAAAACCCTCCCCCGTTACCCTTGGCCGGACATAGCTAGGGCTAGAAGCCCTTTTTCCATTTTTTTCTCTCATCTCATCTCATCTCACTCTCATTTCATTTCTTTCTCTCCTTCTACTTCTACTTGTTTTTATTTTAGTAAAAAAAGAGAAAGATAGAGAAGAAAGAGAGATTAAATCAAAAGAGAAAAGTGGGTTCTTTCTCATGGGTTCTTTCTTCATGGAGTGCTCTTGAAAAGAGGAGCAAGAACAAGGAAGGAGAAGTAGCAAACAAGTTCTTCCTACAACCGATTTCTTTGGGTGGGGGTTTCTCATTCTCATGCCCGTTTTAGCTATTACTAGGTTTATTATTGTTGTATGTTGCTGTATTGAGTTAATTTCATGTGCATATGGACTAGAATAAAGAGCATGCAAAGATTAAAGTGGTAGAACACAAAATAGAACCATAACGATTCGATATTTGTAGTTCTAGGGTTAGAATTAATTAACTATGTTAAAAGAAGAATTTCCACCCCAAATTTATTTCAGACGTTCTTAGGGGTGTTATTACCATGCTCAAATTTTAATGGATTTTTCAGAGTTGTTTTGAAGGGTGAAACAACCGTTTCCCCTAAAACAGCGAGTGTTGAGCAAAAACAGCAACTTGCTGTTTTGGGGTGAACAGCGGCTTATGTTCGAGGGGCTGAAATTCGATGTTCCTTGTGAAATTTGGAAAAGTGACCAACTAGGAAGTTGTAGTACACATTCTCACCTTTCCAAAATGTCCTATTTGGTCATATTCCGATAAGCGGTGCAAAAGTTATGGCCGTTACAAAATAAAGCAGCCAGCTTGGATGAGAGTTTTTATTGTTTTGCTTATTTGTTGTTTTTGAGCCTCTTACTTGCGGAATCTGAGGAGGTGACCGACTAGGAAGTTGTAGTAGACATTCTCACCTTTCCAAATTACACTAATTGGTTAGATTCCGATAGGCAGAGTAGAAGTTATGGCCTTTATAATTTGGAGCAGCCAGCCTTAGGCTGAAAAGCTCGCTATTTGGGTTTTTCGATGTTTTTAGATCTTTTACGTGCTGAATTTGGAAAAGTGTCCAACTAGAGAGTTGTAGTAGAGACTCTCACCTTTCCAAAATACCTTATTTGGTTAGATTCCGATAAGTGGTGCAAAAGTTATGGCCATTACAAAACAGAGCAGTCAGGTTGGCTGAGAGTGCTCACTGTTTTGCTTAATTGTTGTTGTTGAGCCTTTTAATAGTGGAATCTGCGTAAGTGACCAACTAGGAAGTTGTAGTAGATGTTCTCACCTTTCCAAAATTTCCTATGTGGTGAGATTCTGATAAGTGGTGCAAAAGTTATGCCTTTTACAAAACATAGCAGCCAGATTTGCTTAATTGGTTAGACTCTCACCTTTCCAAAATACCTTATTTGGTTATTCCGATAAGTGGTGCAAAAGTTATGGCCATTACAAAACAGAGCAGTCAGGTTGGCTGAGAGTGCTCACTGTTTTGCTTAATTGTTGTTGTTGAGCCTTTTAGTAGTGGAATCTGCGTAAGTGACCAACTAGGAAGTTGTAGTAGACGTTCTCACCTTTCCAAAATTTTCTCTGTGGTTAGATTCTGATAAGTGGTACAAAAGTTATGCCTTTTACAAAACATAGCAGCCAGATTTGACTAGAAGCTTGCTGTCTTGTTTCTTTAAAGTTTTTGTGTGTCTTACTTGCTGAATTGGAGAAAGTAACCAACTAGAGAGTTGTAGTAGAGTCTCTCATATTTCCAAATTGCCTTATTTGGTTGGATTCTGATAAGTGGAGTAGAAGTTATGCCTTTTTCAAGACACAGTAGCTAGCTTTGGCTGAAGTGCTCGCTGTTCTAATGGTTTGTTGTTTTTGAGTCTCTTACTTACTGAATTTCGGAAAGTATTCAACTAGAGAGTTGTAGTAGAGACTCTCATCTTTCCAAATTGCTCTATTTGTTTAGATTCCGATAAGTGGAGTAGAAGTTATGCCTTTTTCAAGACACAGCAGCCAGCTTTGGCTGAAGTGCTCGTTGTCGTAATGGTTTGTTATTTTTTAGCCTCTTACTTACTGAATTTGGGAAAGTGTTCAACTAGAGAGCTGTAGCAGAGACTCTCACCATTCCAAAAGGTCCTATTTGGTTAGATTTCGATAAGCGAAGTAGAAGTTATGTGCTTTGAAAGTTTCAGCCTTGCTGTAGTTTTTGGCTGTCTTTTGTCATCTTGTATTGTGTTCAAGGGACGGTGGATTGAATTCCATAAGGAATCTGAAAAAGTCATCAACTAGAGAGTTGTATTAGATGTTTCCACCTTTCTAGAGAGTATAATTTGGTTAGATTTCGACAAATAGAGAAAAATTTACAAGTCTTAGAAGTTTCAACTTTGTTGTTGGAATTCTGCTGTTCTGCTTAACTTTTCCGTATGTTCAAGGGGTAGGAATTTGGAATTCCTTACGGAATCTGAGAAAGTGGTCAACTAGTAAGTTGTAGTAGATATTTCCACCTTTTCAAATTGTCCAGTTTCGTTAGATTCGACAAGTAGAGCAAAAGCTACAAGCTGTAGAAGTTTCAGCTTTTTTGTTGAAATTCAGTAGTTTTGTTAACTGTTTGCGTGTGTTCGATGGGTAAGAATTTGGAGTTCCTTATAGAATCTGAAAAAGTGTTCAACTAGAAAGTTGTGGTAGATGTTCTCAGCTTTTCGAAATGACCTATTTGGTTAGATTCCGATAAGTGGAGCAAAAGTTATGACAGTCACAAAACACAACAGCCAGCTTTGGCTGAATGTTTGCTGGTTTGTTTGCTAGAAGCTTTTGCACCTCTTATTGATTGAATCTGGAAAAGTGATAAACTAGAGAGTTATAGTAGAGTCTCTCACCTTTCCAAAATGACCTATTTGGTTATATTCCGATAAGCGAAGTAGGAGTTACGACCTTTGCAAGTTTCAGCTTTGATGTAGCTCTGGCTGTCTTTTGTTGTCTTTGCATGTGTTCAAAGGACGGTGGATTGAATTCCATAAGGAATATGGAAAAGTCATCAACTATAGAGTTGTAGTATATGTTCCCACCTTTCCAGAGAGTGTAATTTGGTTAGATTCTGACAAGTAGAGCAAAAGTTACAAGTCTTAGAAGTTTCAACTTTGTTGTTGGAATTCTGCTGTTGTGCTTAACTTTTTCGTATGTTCAAGGGATAGGAATTTGGAATTCCTTACGGAATCTGAGAAAGTGGTCAACTAGGAAGTTGTAGCAGATGTTCCCACCTTTTCAAATTGTCCAAGTTCGTTAGATTCTGACAAGTAGAGCAAAAGTTACAAGCTGTAGAAGTTTCATTTTTTGTTAAAATTCTGTAGTTTGATTAACTGTTTTCGTGTGTTCGATGGGTAGGAATTTGGAATTCCTTACAGAATCTGAAAAAGTGTTCAACTAGAGAGTTGTGGTAGATGTTCTTACCTTTCTAAAAAGTCTAAATTTGTCGAATTCCAATAAGCATAGCACTGGTTGCTTCTAGGTTGTCAGAAGGGTTTTTATGTCGCTTTCGGGTTTTTCTTTGGTAGTATGTCTATTTTAGACTGTTAAAAGATTCTTCTGTTACTTCTAATCATAAAAGACCGAGTTTTGCTAGTAAGCACGTTTTGTTGCTTCTAGGTTGTTAGAATACCTGTATGGTTGTTTCTATATATTGTTTTGCTCATACGCAGCTCGCCTGGCTCGTATGTAGTTGTTGGTCTCATACGGCTTATTTGGCTCGTATGTATGTTGTTGTCTCATACACAGCTCGCCTGGCTCGTATGTGGTTGTTGGTTTCATACGTAGCAAGTTAGCTCGTATGTGTTTTGTTTACTCGTATGTAGCTTATTAGCTAGTATGCAGTTTTTTCGTGCTCGTCTAGGGTGATATTATTGCCCTAGGGGCCATCGACCATCAAGACGTGTATTTATTTTACTCCTAAGGGTCTGTGGAGGAGTCACTCCTCGTGTACCGTCAGATCTTAACCAGTGTAGGTTGATCGCGGACCGGAGCGTAGACAAAATCCATGTTCAGGGTAGTAACATGCGAATACGTTCGTATTGTCGGGGTCTTGGATCGATAGGCTATGAACCGAATCCTTAGGGTTCTGGTAAGTCTAGGTTGAGCACCTAGTAGAGTTATCTTACGAAATCTAACTTAAGACCTATCATGTTGTGTTAATACTGTTGTCATACCTAGAATTTTTTAGGATTAGTGACATTGTTATAGTAGTGACTTATGGCTATTACTACTTAACCTTTACTTATTATCATTTTCGCCGAAGGAAAAGAGTTGGTGTTAAGGGTGATACCTTATGATCCGACCTTTCCTACATGCCGACACTAGGTGTTATTGGGTTGTACCCTTCTTGTCAAAGGGATACGGTCTGTGCCTTCTCACGGGTTGGGAGTACGGAATCCTTATCTCGTCTGTTAATTTCTGAAGTGCCATGATAGGGGCGGACGGAGCTAGGGGATAGACCCCCAGAACTCTGTCATGTTCTATGTCGGGGAAGCGAGCAGACCATAGACTACGGTCTATGAGTTGGGGCTGCAAGGGATGCTTCGACCTAACCTGTGTTGTAGCAACTCCAAGGGTTTGTCTGGTTGTTGAGTGAGGTTCGGTACGCCGGGTAGTAGTGGAAAATGGAGACACCATGAGCGTACTGCATTGGCGGGATTAGACAGTTTCAGAGCAACCTCATCAGTCACGCTGTATCTTTAGAAACAAGTTGACTACAAGAGTAGAATTCATGGCATGGGTTCAAATCCCTATATATGAAGAAACGGCTTAAGATGTGGCGTATGTAGTATGGGATGCATATTGTTCTGGAGCCTTACTTGCATTAGAATAATAACATCCTTGCATTAGTAAATTTTGCATTAGAGTCTAAGTCATAGCATACACTGACACATCAATTATATATATACATGTTTCTCTTTTCATCAATCTGTTTGCTTAAAGTTGAGAATCGCTGATAGTTATCAGCCTTAAAGCGTCAGTATATGTACTGACGTCCCCACTTCAATAGGTACTAGATTGCAGAAGTACATGTACAGGATTTAGGAGGACATAAGGCAAGAGAAGCAAGAGTCGATTTTATTTTTCGTTGTAATATATGTTGATTACTATTATTTCATTTGTAACAATTGTTGTAATTTATTTATTGTTGGGAAGCATCGAAGTGAAATACCAAGTGTTGTTCTTAATTCATTGTACTCTGATATAATTTGTTGAAAGTTGTAACACTTGGGCTTGTAAAGGTATTATTGTAACACTGTTGTAATGTATTGCAGTTTTATGACATTCGGACTTGTAATACATTTGTGTTGAATAAAAAGTTTTAAGTTTTCCTATTTTCTGTGTATTGTGGGTAATTGAAGGAAAGATTCTGGCTTATGTCACGGTTTCCCAGTGTATGGAAATCGGGGCGTTACACCCAGTCTGGTTTCCTCTAGGAGTCACACGCCTCTGATCGAAGGTTTGCCTCTGCGGTGGGAGAGGCGGTCTACCCTGACCACGAGCCAGTGTTCCCTACTGAACGGTACCTCCAGCCTGTGCAGTTACCCTACACCTGGGGCCGTCCCGAATCATATGATCACTGCTTCCACATGCAAGGCATAGCCGGTTAGCTATCCTGCAGTCCCGCTGCGAATGCCTAACTTTATGGAAGTAGCCACAAGTCTCAGCAATCCTCGGAACAATAGGTGCGTATGGCTGCGCCCTCACGGGAGGAGGTGGAACTGGCCTCCGGATAGGTCCTCCGGTAGGCCGAATTGCAACAAGGTGCTGAACAGTCCACTAAGGAACACCTGACCTACTAAGGGTGTGCTCCTTTATCCAAGAAGCATCTAGAACGTTGGTAGGCATGAAGCCGAAGAGCAGCCAAGTAGTCCTTGAGAGAAAACTCAAGCCTAACTAGAATCTGCGAGCCCTATCCTCGTTAGTGGCTACGAGGGTGGGAGCAAAGAGACAGAGCCGAGTAAATTCTGTAGTGTACTCTTCCATGAAACGGTTTTCCTAGATTAAGACAATGCTTAAATGAATATTGTCACAGGTGAAGTAGGCAACAACAATGACATTTAAGAACACTATCTAGCTGACCTAGGTTAGGGAAACGAATTGTCGTTCCATCTCTGCCTTGGTAAAACTAGGAAAGAACTTTGGCATGAAGCTCTCTGAGAAAGTAGCCCACTCGATGGGTCTTGCCAACCTTTCAGTCTCAGATGTGGGCGAGATCCACCAATTGGATGCTAACGACATCCACACGATCAACATTAGCAACTCAGGCAGCGATAAACAGTTGCTCCGTCTGGATAAGCCATTTCTCGGCCTCCAGCAGTGACTCAGTGCCCCAAAACTTATCTGGGTGCAGCCTCATGAAATCTGCTATTATTTCAAGCATTGGTGGTAATGGCCCAGGTGCAGGTCCAGCGGAGCTCCATTGGTTACCAAAGTGGCCCTCATCAATTCATTGTGCTCTTGTTGTAGAGCCATAATCTGCTGAATCGTCTGAAGAATAGCAGCATTGTCGGGCTGCTCGTCCCTCGGACGGGAAGAGGAAGAATTTCCACGAGCCATAGCCTGAAACATGATCAAATATGGTCAGTACCCAGATTATATGTTGGTTATTATTTATGTGATCATCGTGGTGTGCACATCACTGAATTAACCTGGCTAGAGCCAAACTTGACTAATATATCAGCCAAAGCCAAACCTCCATAAAGTTAGTCATGTTTAACTGATATATTATCCAACTCTGGGCTCTGATACCACTAAAACCTTATCATGCCACGCTTCCAAAATACAAAATACGAGTACCTAACCGAGGCCCAGCAAATGATGTAAACACCATCCATAAGCTATAGCAGTCTAACTCAACAATATGAAATAACAATCACAACCATGCAAACAGATATAATCACATAAACAAGATCTTCAATAATAAATGAGATAATCCAAATAATAATATCCAACATCTGGGATAAAACAAACTTCGGGTCATAAAAACCCAAAACAAAGTATAATGTCAAAGACAATGTTCACAAGAAATAAATGTAGCATTAATTAATTCAAGTAACGCAATCTTCGGTTCCATCTTCTAGAATCGTTGCTCACCAATTCCTTCTGGTATTATTCCTTCAATACCTGTAAATTCTTGATCTAAAAAAAAGAAAATAATGTCCTTAAAGCAAGTCGTGGACAACAAGTAGAGAAAACAGGGAATAATAGAAACATGGTATATCAAAAGGAGGGACGGGATCAAAGTCAATAACAAAATTCAAAGATTTGCAATAATGTCAAGGGGTCTATATTTAGCATGGATTAATTAACAGTTTCAACTCAAGTCCAATGTTGATGACAGTATACGGGATCAACCATGAAATATCAAATGTGGTTATTAATCATTTTATTAGCCTATTTAGTGCACGTACTACTGCGTCCCATTCCACAAGTTCGGCACAAGCACACAGTGAACGCTTTAGACTGATGGTGATTTCACAGATCATGTACTCGGCCCAGTATTCAGTGATTAATGTTCAGTGACAGTAATTATCAAGTAGTATTTTATGGACATCAGTCAGTACAAGTCAGGAAGTAGGGCCTGACCGAGTACAGTTTTCGATTGTTCACTACCAAGTCATCGCATAATATCCCGGCTTGTTAATATTTTATGTCACGCCACGCTTCCTAAAAATACGGAATACGAGCGCGTGACAAAGCCTAGCGAATGATTTTCATCAATCATGAGCTGTAGGATCGACTCAGCATCATAACAAGAATATAACAAAATGTACACAACCACGCATGCATGAATAATTTATTAATCAACAGAAAATAATTGGAACAAAATAATAATATCCCAAATAATTTTCAAGTCTGGATCAAAAGATAAAACTCAGGACTATGAGCCCGTTACAAAATTCAAGTAGCAAGAAATAAATAACTCAAAAAAAAAATTATTTAAATTGTTTCTTTTCTCCAAGCGAAGCCTACAACATCTGCTCACCAATTTCAGCAGGCAACTTGTCTCCAAAGTCTATACATACATATATAAAAAGCAAAAAAATAGTGAAAACAAGACGAATGCCCAAAGTACAAGTTAGGGCCGCAAATAGTACAAGCAAGGGTATGAAAACAAGTGCAAAAATTATGGAACAAGATTTGGAATCAAGAATGTATAACATAATATAATAGGGATGTAACAAGTAGTAGGATTTAAGAAACTAGCTAGCAAGAAAGACAACTCAAGTGACAAGATTGGGTAACAAGTACTAGTAGTAGAACAAGTGGCAAGTGAACATATAATGGTATCAAGCATCAAGTAACAAGTATTACGTACAAGTGTCAAGTAACAAGTCTCAAGTAACAAGTTTCAAGTAACAAGTCTCAAGTAACGAGCATCAAGTAGGGCATGAAGTGTGTACAAGTGACAAGTTAAATCTCAAGTCTAGTGTTTAATTCTATCTGGGTAGCACTTCATGCATCCATATGTTTACTACATGGTTGCTACATACAATCAGTTATGTTTAGGCCTAGTGTTGGAGTCTATAGGGCGATGTACTCGGGGATCAAGTACAAGCAAGCCACGCTCATGAATTGGGTAATCATATAACTAGTTCATGTGTCAAGTCATAACAAGACAAGTCATGAATCAATATATACTAGTTCATGAATCAAATAATATACTAGTTCATGAATCGGAGAACAATATACTAGTTCATGAATCAAATAATATACTAGTTCATGAATCGGATAACAATATACTAGTTCATGAATCAAATAATAAACTAGTTCATGAATCGAATAATAATATAACTTGTTCATGAAGCATGTATCAAGTGGAAAACACGGGCCCCCTTCCGAGTACACTTACCTATATTGTCCACTACTATGGTCTATCCCTTAAACCCCGGCTTATTATTTATTATTATCATCAATCAAGTATGAAAGTGTGCGAAACAGGTCAACTAAACATGATCAAGAACATGGAACAAGTTTAAGATAATTATAAAGCATATTCGAGGGTCAACACAATTTAAAATTATCAAGAATTACGAGAATTGCAATTCTGGACAGCATGACGTTGCTGCACCAAAACTGCAATTTTCGTTGCTACAAGATAGCAAATGTGGGTCTGTCAGAAGGTCTAGAAACTAGACTCCAGCCCAGTTCAACGCATATAATTAAGACACATAATAATTGCCGCAATTGATGTCAAAATAGCAAACTAAACAGCATTTGTGTTCATCCAAAATTTGTAAGACTGAATTTATACATATGAAACAGGGTTAAAACATTATTAATTAATTCTGAGAAAATTAGGGAACGTTCTCTAGGATGTCCAGTATCAGCATGTCAAATTTCAAGTCATTTACTTACTGATATCATAGTTAAAATAATTGTATACCAAAGGTAGTGCAGTAGTTTTTATGAATCTGTGATTACCGACACAGCAGCAGTAAAACGGCGATATCTCCTAAGCCATAACTCAGAATTCAAAAATTCTCAACGTTATCGAAAACTAGACACTTAGGGCTACTTTTCATATTCAGGACTCAAGTTCAGATTCTGGTTTTATTGGGGACGAAACAGCAAGCCAAGACAAGACAGAAACCAATAAGACATTTTTTTGCATGAAATGTATCAAAATTATACTAGTTGTGAACAAGTGTATCAATGAAGGGTTGTGACTCTTCGATCATGTGATAGATAAGTCTAAACATGAGATCATCAACGATAAACAAAGAGGAGTCACATTTATAATCAACTTGCAGTATTTTCAAGGGAAGCTTGTACTAGAAAATGAAATGTACAAGAGATACTTGCCTGAACGACGGTGAATCCGAACACGAACAAATAACAGGATGAGAATCCCGAGAGGCGAGGCATGAACACAGACAATGCACGCATGTGCGAACTACATGCGAAAACCCACACAACAATCAAGTCCACACGGGATCCCACTCCCACAACAGCAAAACAGCAAAACACCTGATGGGATCCGCTACACCTAGAACACCAAAACACAGATCTAATGGTGATGGAAATCCCAAACGCAAAGAGATCAGATGGCCGAGATCTGATCACATTGATGATCACGATCTTGTTCCAATCGGGTGGCTGTGATTCAAAACAGCCTATCTCATTCTCCCTTCTCTACAGCGACAAAAGGCGGGAGCTCAACTTCGATGATAGGCAACTAGGTGGCGACAGGCGATGACTGTAGACGACTGCGGCGGTGAGAGACTCAACTGGGGAGCAGTCGACGAAGGGCGATGATGGCGATGAAGGGGGCGACGCTTTGTTCTTGGGGAGAAAAAAGAGAAGGTGAAGCAAAGGTGGGAGCTCAGGGGTTCTGGCTTGGACGAAGCAACGAGGGGGTGAGTAGAGGTGGGGGATGATGACGAGGACAATCGAGCGAAGGGGTTTCGGTGGTGACGTAGCTAATGGGTTCGGGAGTGAGGTGAGGCGAGGTTGATGGTTTCGGTAATGGCGAAGTGATGGGGTTCGATGGGGGAGATGACAAAGAAGACGATGGTGGATGGAGGTCGAAGGCGGAAGGGTGACAAAGACGAGCTGATGGGAAGATGGCGGAGAGCAGCGATGGAAGCGTCGAGAGGTGAATAGGCGGAAGGTGAAGAAGGTGAACAGTAGGGTAAATGGGGTTGGCAGCTGCTGTAGGGGTTAAAACAGTATTAGGTTGGGGTTAGTTAGGGGGGCGTATAAATAGTAGGGTTATGGGTTTTGGGTATTTGGATAGCAGGTTTGAGTAGGATCCAACAAGAGATTGATTCCAAATTCACCATAATTGGGGAAAATGAAATAGATGCGGTGAAACAATCAACTCTTCATGAAGAACAACACATAAGAGCTGATAAGAACGATGCAATTGCAATAAATACTGGCACAAAATTGAGTTGAAACAAATGAAATGATTTTATTAGAACTGAACGAAATATAGATCTCAAATTGATGGACAGAGTACAAGGAATGGAAATACCGTAGAAAAATACAAATACGGGAAATAGGAGTTACAAATCCTACCTACCTAACAAGCAGAATTTCGTCCTCGAAATTTAGACAAGTGGTACATAGGGCAACACCCCAAAGGAAAAGAAAGAACAACAACAAAACAAAAGATCATGAAACAAATGGGGAAATTTCTGCTGAATCTCGTCCTCTAATTCCCAAGTCGACTCACCCGGCGAGTGAGGATTCCAAGAAACTCGAACCAGCTTGATGACCTTGTTCTTCAGCACCTTCTCACGCCTGTCCAAGATAGTAAGTAGCAGAATCACACAAGACAGATCCGGTTGCACAGACAACTCTAAGTAGTTGATCACATGGCTCTCATTCCTGATGTTTCTCTTGAGCTGGGAGACATGAAAGACATCATGCACCCCAGATAGAGCCGGCGGCAATGCAAGTCGATAGGCCACCTTGCCTACTCGCTCCACAATATCAAAAGGCCCGATGAACTGGGGCTTAGCTTGCCTCCACCTCCAAATCAGATAACACCTCTCCACGGTGATACCTTAAGGAACACATGGTCTCCCACCTCAAACTCCAAGGGCCTTCTGTGGATATCTACCCATTTCCTCTGCTTGTCCTACGCTGCTAGAAGGTGCTTCCTGATCTGAGCCACTGCATCGACAGTCTTGGTGATCAATTCTGGCCCCAACAATTTCCTCTCACAAATGTCATCCCAGCACACTGGTGACCTACACTTCTGACCATACAGTGCCTCGTACGGCGCAGCTTTAAGACTGGTTTGATAGCTATTGTTGTATGAGAACTCAACCAAGTGCAGGTGATCCTCCCAAGACCCTCCAAACTGAAGTACATAGGACCTCAACATGTCCTCTAATTTCTAAATGGTCCTTTCTGACTGCCCGTCTGTCTGAGGGTGGAAAGCTATACTGTACTTCAACTTGCTCCCAAGACTGCTCTGAAGACTCTCCCAAAATTGAGATCTGAACTTGGTATCCCTGTCGGATACAATGCTGACCGGAACCCCATGAAGCCTGATAATCTCCTGCATGTACCTCTCTGCGAGACTCTCAGTAGACTGACCAACTCTGAAGGGGATGAAGTGAGCACTCTTCGTCATCCTATCGACAATCACCCAAATGGCGTTGTGACCCTTAGGACTCCTTGGCAAGGCAGTCATGAAATTCATGGTGATATGCTCCCACTTCCACTCTGGAATGGGAAGAGGCTGAAGAATTTCCGGCGGTCCTCTGATGTTCTGCCTTCACCTGCTGGTAGATCAAGCACTGAGACACAAATCTGGCTACGGCCCTCTTCATACCATGCCACCAGAAGTGAAGCTTCAAATCCCGATACATCTTGGTACCACCGGGACGAATAGAGTATGCCGACTGGTGGACTTCCTCGAGCAATTTCTGCCTGACTTCACCCTTTGGGACACACAGCCTAGCCCCAAAACGAAGTGATCCATCTGAGTGAATGACCATATTAGTCCTTGAACCTGCCTCAACCTCTCCTCTGAACTTCTGTAACTGCTCATCACCTACCTGTGCTTCCTTAATCTGCTCTATCAGAGATGACTGCAAATGAAGCATCATACAACTCCGATCGGCGCCTAGCATAATTACATTCAAGTCCAACCTTTTCATCTGCTCAATAAGCTCCTTCTACTGAGTCAAGAACATGGCTACTAGCCTCCTGCTCAATGCATCTGGCACCAAGTTCACCTTACCAGGGTGATATTGCAAACTGATGTTGTAGTCGGCCATCAACTCCAACCAGCACCTGTGCCTCATGTTCAGCTCCATCTGAGTGAAGATATACTTGAGACTTTTGTGGCCAGTAAAGATTTCCACTCGGTCTCCAAGTAAGTAGTGTCGCCACAACTTAAAAGCAAAGATCACCGCTGCCAATTCCAAGTCGTGAGTAGGGTTGTTCTTCTCCTGTGGCCTCAACTATCTGGATGCATAAGGAACAACCCGACCCTTCTGCATCAACACTGCACCTAGACCTCTGCCTGAAGCATCGCAGTGAATCACGAAACCACCCAAAACATCTGGTATAGTCAACACTGGCGCTGACGTAAATATGCTCTTCAACTCTGCGAAAGCTCCACTGCAGGCCTCATCCCAAAAAAACTTCTGATCCTTCCCTGTCAGTTTAGTCAACAGCCCAGCAATCTTCGAGAAGTCTTGGACAAACTTCCGATAATACCCTGCTAGCCCGAGAAAACTTTTCACCTCTGAAACTGACTTAGGCACTGGCCAATCTTTAACTGTAGCAATCTTGGACGGATCAACAGAAATTCCCTCGCCCGAGATAATATGCCCCAAGAATGTGATTCGGTCAAGCCAGAACTCACACTTGCTGAGTTTTCCAAAGAGTTGATTCTCCCTCAGAGTCTGCAAGACTAACCTCAGATGCTCAGCATGCTCTTCTCGGTTCTGCGAATACACCAAGATGTCATCTATAAAGACCACCACAAATCTATCTAGGAACTGGGAGAAAACTCTATTGATCAGGTTCATAAACACTGCTGGGGCATTCGTGACTCCGAAGGGCATCACTAAGAACTCGTAATGCCCGTACTTGGTCCTGAACGCAGTCTTTTGCACAACTGCTACCGTCACCTTCACCTGATGGTACCCCCAGCGAAGGTCCAACTTCAAAAAGACTGCAACACCGCCCAACTGATCAAACAAGTCGTCGATCCTGGGTAGTGGATACCGATTCTTCACAGTGACACTGTTCAGCTCTCGGTAATCCATGCATAACCTGCGGCTTTTGTCCTTCTTATTGACGAACAGAACAAGAGCTCCCCACGGTGAAACACTAGGCCTGATGAAACCCAAATCCAACAAACCCTGAATCTGCACCTTCAGCTCTGCTAGCTCAATCGGTGCCATCTTGTACGGACTCTTCAATATTGGCACTGTACCCGGCTGAACCTCAATGCCGAACTCCACCTCTCGATCTGGAGGTAACCCGGGCAATTCTTTTGGAAACACATCCAGGAATTCCCGCACTACAAGAGGCGCAGCCTTACAGCCTGTGTGCAACTCCATTGCACAACATTTCTCATCTGACACCTTCTTACCATGCCCAAGAGGTGTCTCCCCAGCATGGAACTCAAACTCTGCATGTCCCGAAATCCTGAACACAACCTTCTATGCTTGGCAATCAATAATAGCGTGAGACTCCCCCAACCAATCCATGCCGAGAATCACATCAAACCCTGAATTCCCGATCACTATCAGATCTACCTTGAAATCTATGCCCCCATTAACCATAGGGCTCTGCTTGGACTCCCTAGAGCAAATGACAACACCTCCACCTGTGGTGATGTTCCAAGCTGCCGGCATATCACTGCACTCTAACTGATGCTGATCCACAAAGCAAGAAGAGACGAAAGAATGGGTCACCCCGGAATCAAATAGGGCATGGGCGGGAAAAGAATGAACTAGAATGATACCTATGATAGAATAAAAAACATAGGAAGAGATGAATAGTGCAGGATAATATGGAATAAGAAATATTGATGTGAAAAGAAACTACACAATGAATGATGCAAAGATATTCAAATAAAGCAGGGAACAGATAATAAAACAACAAAACACAAATATATCTACCACGACCTCCTCTGCGGTCTCGGCATCCTCTGCAGTCATGTTGAAGGCCTGACCTCTCCTCAGGGTAGCAGTCCTCTGACCGACGATCTGATGCTGAGGAGGAAGTGGCGGCCTTACCTGATCACGAGCCGACACGACTGCTTGCTGGCCAAGCCTGCCCCCAGGATAGTCCTGAACTGTGTGGTCACTAGCACCACACCCAAAATACTGACGGTTGGCTCACCGACAATCCCTATGCACGTGCCCCGAAATCTGTCAGAAGTCACAGGAACCTCCCCTCCCTAGAGCAACAACAGGGTAGGGAGCAGCCTTGGCAGGGTGGGCTGGAACTGGCCTCCTGATCGGCCCTCCAGTGGGCCTAGCAGCAACAAGATACAGAGCGGACCACTGAATGGCACACTTCCGCCTACTGGTCTGTTCCTCGCTTCTGGCAACCTCTAGGATGTCAGCGTAGGATCGGAGTCGCAAGGCAGCTAGGCGATCCTGGATCACAATGTACAAGCCCAATAAGAAAGGGTGACCCTTATCTTCATCATTTGCCACCATGGACGTGGCAAAGCAACTCAGTCGGGTGAACTCCAGCAGCATACTTGTCTACGGTCCGACTCCCCTGATTCAAGATAGTATCTCAGTTAAACATTGACATATCATGAACTAACAATGAAAATTGCATAATAAACACTATTTGATGAACCTGAGTAAGCGCGACAAATTGCCGCTCCATTTCATTTTTGGTGATATCGGGAAAGAACTTCGTGAGGAAGCTCTCTCTGAAGATGGCCCAGGCGATGGAGTGCCCTAGCCATTCCATCTCAGCTCGCCACCAGATGTGGGCAAGGTCAACAAGCTGGATGCTCACGACATCCACACGATCCACATCAGCTATTCGCGCTGCGATCAATAGCTGCTCAGTCTTGATGAGACATTGCTCGGCTTCTAGCGGATCATCAGTACCTGAGAATTTGTCTGGGTGAAGTCTCATGAAGTCTGTTACATTACCAGGTCTCGGTGGCAGCACCCCGGGCGCAGGTACAAGGGGCTCTCTGTTGGCAGCTTCCATAGCTGCCCTCATCAGTTCAGCATGTTCCCGCTGCATCTACATCATTTGTTGCATCAGCCGCTCATTCTGTTCATGCTGCATCTGCAACACTTGCAAAATAGCGGGCTCCTCCGACTAATCACCCCCAGTTTGGGAGGACGAAACATTCCTACGAGCCAGAGCCTGCACAAACCAAAATAATCAGTATCCAGATCAAGTTGATAATCAATTTTTCATACAATTATATGGCCTGTTAAATGTTGAGTTACTCCTAACTGAGTCAAGTCTGTCTAATGTATTAGTCAAACTAACACATTAGCCAAACCCGGCGCTTATACCACTAAAAATCTTGTCACGCCCTGCTTCCCAAAAATACGGAATACGAGCGCGTGACAAAGCCCAGCGAATGATTTTCAACATTCATGAGCTGTAGGATCGACTCAACAATATAACAAGAATATAACAAAATGTACACAACCATGCATGCATGAATAATTTATTAATCAACAGAAAACAATTGAAACAAAATAATAATATCTCAAATAATTTTTAAGACTAGATCAAAAGATAAAACTCGGGACTATGAGCCCATTACAAAATTCAAGTAGCAAGAAATAAATAACTCAAAAAAACAAATATTTAAATTGTTTCTTTTCTCCAAGCGAAGCCTAGAACGTCTGCTCACCAATTCCAGCAGACAACTTGTCCCCAAATTCTGTAAATACATATATAAAAAGGAAAAAAAATAGAGAAAACAAGACGAGCGCCCTTAGTGCAAGTTAGGGCCGCAAATAGTACAAGCAAAGCTTTGAAAACAAGTGCAAAAATTAAGTGAACTAGATTTGGAATCAACAATGTATTACATAATATAATAGAGATGCAACAAGTAGTGGGATTCAAGAAACTAGTTACCAAGAAAGACAACTCAAGTGACAAGATTGGGTAACAAGTACTAGTAGTAGAACAAGTGGCAAGTGAACATGTAATGTTATCAAGCATAAAGTAACAAGTATTACGTACAAGTGTCTAGTAACAAGTCTCAAGTAACGAGTCTCAAGTAACAAGTTTCAAGTAACAAGTCTCCAGTAACGAGCATCAAGTAGGGCATCAAGTGTGAACAAGTGACAAGTTAAATCTTAAGTCTAATTTTTAATTCTATCTAGGTAGCACTCCATGCATCCATATTTTTAATACATGGTTGCTACATACAATCAGTTACGTTTAGGCCTAATGGCCGAGTCTATAGGGCAGTGTTCTTGGGGACCAAGTATCAAGCAAGCCATGCTCATGAATCGGGTAATCACATAACTAGTTCATGTGTCAAGTCATAACAAGACAAGTCATGAATCAATATATACTAGTTCATGAATCAAATAATATACTAGTTCGAGAATCGGATAAGAATATACTAGTTCATGAATCAAATAATATACTAGTTCATGAATCACATAACAATATACTAGTTCATGAATCAAATAATATACTAGTTCATGAATCGAATAATAATATAACTAGTTCATGAAGTATGTATCAAGTGGGAAACATGGGTCCCCTTTCGAGTACACTTACTTATTTGTCCACTACTATGGTCTATCCCTTAAACCCCAACTTATTATTTATTATTATCATCAAAAAAGCATGAAAGTGTGCGAAACAGGTCAACTAAACATGATCAAGAACATGGAACAAGTTTAAGATAATTATAATGCATATTCGAGGGTCAACACAATTTAAAATTATCAAGAATTACGAGAATTGCAATTCTGGACAGCATGACGTTGCTGTACCAAAACTGTGATTCTCGTTGCTACAAGATAGAAAATTTGGATCTGTCAGAATTCCTAGAAACTAGACTCCTGCCCGGTTCCAATGCATATAATTAAGACACATAAAAGTTGGAGCAATTGATGTCAAAACAGCAAACTATACAGCCTTTGTGTTCAGCCAGAATTTGTAAAACTGAGCTTATACATATGAAACAGGGAAGAACAGGAATAAACCTCATTAATTAATTTTAAAAAAATTAGGGAATGTTCTCAAGGGTGTCCAGTATCAGCATGTAAATTTCAGATCATTTACTTACTGGTAGCATAGTTAAAATAATTATAAACCAAAGATGGTGCAGCAGTTTTAATGAATCTGCGATTACCGACACAGCAACAGTAAAACTGCGATATCTTCTAAACCGTAACTCGGAATTCGAAAATTCTGGATGTTATCGATAACTATACACTTGGGGCTACATTTCATATTATGGACTCAAGTTCAGATTTTGGTTTTATCGGGATCAAAACAGCAAGCCAAGACAGGACAGAAACAATTAATACATTTTTTTTTGCATGAAATGTAACAAAATTATACTTGTTGTGAACAAGTGTATCAATGAAGGGTTGTGACTCTTCGATCATGTGATAGCTAAGGCGAAACATGAGATCATTGATGATAAACAAAAAGGAGTCACATTTACAATCTACTTGAAGTATTTTCAAGGGAAGCTTGTACTAGAAAATGAAATGTACAAGAGATATTTGCCGGAACAACGGTGAATCCGAAGACGAACAAATAACAGGATGAGAATCCCGAGAGGGGAGGCACGAACACGGACAACGCACGCACGTGCGAACTACGTAGGAAAACCCACATAGCAATCAAGTCCACACCGGATCCCACTCCCACAACAGCAAAACTGCGAAACACCTTATGCGATCCGCTACACCCAGAACACCAAAACACAGATCTGATGGTGATGGAGATCGCAATTGTGAAGAGATCAGGATGGCCGAGATCTGATCTGATTGATGATCAAGATCTTGATGCAATCAGGTGGCTGAGATTCAAAACAGCCTATCTCCTTCTCCCTTCTCTACAGCGACAAAAGGCGGGAGCTCGACTTCGACGGTAGGCAACTAGGTGACGACAGGTGATGACTGTAGACAACTGCGGCAGTGAGAGACTCAACTAGGGAGCATTCGACGAGGGGCGACGACGGCGATGAAGGGGGGCGACGCTCTATTCTTGGGGAGAAAATAGAGAAGGTGAAGCTGAGGTGGGAGCTCGGAGGTTCTGGCTTGGACGAAGTGAGGACGGGGTGAGTAGAGGTGGGGGATGATGACGTGGACAATAAGGCAAAGGGGTTTCGGTGGTGACAAAGCTAATGGGTTCGGGAGTGAGGTGAGGCGAGGTTGATGGTTTTGGTAATGGCGAAGTGATGGGGTTCAATGGGGGAGATGACGAAGAAGACGATGGTGGATGGAGGTTGAAGGCGGAAGGGTGCCGAAGAAGAGCTGATGGGAAGATGGCGGAGAGCGGCGATGGAAGCGTCGGGAGGTGAATAGGTGGAAGGTGAAGAAGGTGAACAGTAGGGTAAATGGGGTTGGCGGCTGCTGTTAGGGTTAAAATAGTATTAGGTTGGGGTTAATTAGGTTAGGGGGTTATAAATACTAGGGTTATGGGTTTTAGGTATTTGGATAGCAGGTTTGAGTAGGATCCAACAGGACATTAAGTCTAAATTCACCATAATTGGGGAAAATGAAATAGATGCGGTGAAACAATCAACTCTTCATGAAGAACAGCAATTCAGAGCTGATAAGAACGATGCAATTGTAAAAAATATTGGCACAAAATTGAGTTGAAACAAATGAAATGATTTTATTAGAACTGGAACGAAATACAGATCTCAAATTGATGGACAAAGTACAAGGAATGGAAATACAGTAGAAAAATACAAATACGGAAAATAGGAGTTACATTTTATTTCATCCTATGTGAGCATGCAAGAAGGTGTCAATATTGTATTATGCTAGGTGTGACTAATTCTACTTCACACCAATTCTACTCGTTACAGACAAAGCAAGGAGCAGACATATTAAATTAGCACAAATCACACAATCTGGACAACATGACGTTGTTGTACAAAAACACATATTACTACTACTATAGAAAGGCAAATCTGGATCCGTCAGAAATTCTAGAAGCTAGACTTTCTGCCGGTTCCAGCGAATATATACAAAACATATAAAAGATGCAGAAACTAGGTCGAAAATCATATTCTTTTTAGATTTTATGTTCAGGAAGCAAGTTATAGATTGTGTTCACATATATGTTTTAGGTCAGAAAACTCATCAATTAAATCTACCAAAATTCAGGGTGATTCCTACACATGTCTAGTCTCAGCCAAATTAATTTCATATTTTTATTTTACTGTTAACATGTTCTATTTAATTATGAAACAGAAAGATATGCATGAATTTGTGAATCTAGAAATTCAGACACAGTTGTACTAAAATACTGATATCTCACAGATTATATATCGGAATTCAATTACGTCGACAGTTCTGGAAAATAGAATCATGGGGATATAATTCATATTCACAAATTTATTTCAAATTACAACAGTAACATGGTCGAAATTTTGATACAAAAAGACACAAACAGCAGTCCAGAACATAGTTTGATATTAATAGGCAACAACTTTATCATACAACCATATAGTTCATGCTAATTAATAATCAAAGTGATTCTATATTTTTAACATGCATATTTCTTGGTTTAAGATGCAATTTCACAGGCAAGGAAATCAATTCATTAAATCAAATTCAATCTACATATACAATTCATCAAACAATTCTATAATATGGATCTAGTTATTTTTCATGTAAACGTGCATATGCAATGTGCAAGAGGGACTAGGTTTTAGATCAAAGATGTAGGCACGATGTAAACCCTCCTTAAACTTAACAGAATTCAATAGAAATATGATAAAATATTGGGATCTACTTGCGGAGATCAAAGAATCTTGAACACAAACAATAAACTAGTTCAAGAAGAAATTTGCCTGTTAGATGATAGATTCGAATATAACAAAATAACGAGATGAGAATCCCGGGCGACAAATCCACGAACGGAAGAACGTGCTATCTACGTGCACTCCAACACACAGCAGCAAACAAGATCCTCAAACAGCAAGCACCCAACGGATCCCCCCTACTTATAAACACCAAACAGCAAACAAAATCCCCCCTGCACCTCCGAACAGCACATAGCGGAAAGCGGGAGAGACAACGGTGATCGGCGACTGGTGACAACAGCGACCACGGCAAGGGCGGCTGAAAGAAAGGGGTGGCGCTCGCGGTCGAGAAGCGACGGCAGTGACGAGGAACGACCGGGGAGCGGTGCTATCTTTATACACCGAAATAGAGGATGAGACTGAGATGGTGGGTTTGAGCGAGAGGCGGAGTTTAGGAGGTTGACGACGAGGATGAGGGGTCACCAGTGATTTGTTATTCAAAGAAATGAGCCCAAAGAGAAGATTTGTTATTCAAAGAAAATTTGGATACAATATTTGGGGATAAGTAAAGAAAGTACTATAAAATCCAAAACTAAAAAATAGGGGTTACAGAAATAGGTGAGCTAAGGGAAGAGCTCAGAGAAGCCAAGAGAACCCGTAGAATCTAGACAATATAATGTTGGAGTTTTCTGGTGTTTTATGTACTGGATGTATGGACAAGTTTTATTTCTGAATGTATAATGTTAAATTTTGGAAATAAATAAATTATGTTGGAAGGAAAGTCTATATTGCTGGCTATTTTGGTGATTAATAAAGTTTTATGACACAGAAATGGCCAGACGAAGAACCCAAAATGGTGAAGGACCCAGCGTGTACCAAACTCTCAACACCTTTGCCGCAAATGTGATCAGAACACTAGGGGGGCAGGCACTGCAAGTCTCGGAGGCAATTAAATTGGTAGAATCATTCAAGCGGATGAAGCCACCCATGTTCGAGGGCAAGGCGGATTCAAAAGTAGCAGATGATAGGATCCGGTAGATAAAAACAGTGTTAAAGGTCTTGGAGACTGCAGAGGCTAACAAGGTGTAGATGGCCGCTATTCAGCTAGAGAAGGATGCCGAGGTCTAGTGGCAATCTTTGAAGCGAACCGTGGGGAATGACCGATCATTTGGGAGGAAACTTTGGATGGGTTCCGTAGCCACTATTTTCCGATGGATGTACATGAGAAAAAGGCTATGGAGTTCTTGAGCCTGTAGCAGGGGAGTTTGTCAGTTCGGAGTATGAGACAAAGTTCGATCAGCTCTCGAGGTATGCGCCAGAGTAGGTGATTGATGAAGTCAAGAAGGCGAGGAAGTTTGAGCAGTGGCTGAGGCCAAGTCTGAGGTCTCGGATGATACCTGTCACGTCGCGCTTCCCAAAAAGGAATACGGAATACAGATACATGACTAAGTCCAACGAATGATTTTATTCATCCATAAGCTGTCAGGATCTTTACAACATTTCACAAAAATATTAGAGTAGGAAGCAAGAGAAGTCAACCACGCAAGCATAACTGATTTAATATACCAACAGAATTTACGTGAAACAAAATGTAATAATCTCAAACAAACCAGATCTGAACAAGTCAATAATCCTGGGTCACATTGCCTAATACAAAATAATCCAAGTAACAGATACAATTATTCAAATAAGCAACATGAAATAATGATAATAGTAAAAACTCCAGCATCTAAAATCTCAGATCACCTACTCCATCAGGCAACTGGTCATGGTGATCTACAATTTGACAAATTGCAGAAAGAGGAAAAGAAAACAAAATGCCCGTCAATGCAAGTTACGGGCCGCTTGTAGTGCAAGCACAAGTACAGGAAAAGATAAACAGATATAAAATAACAGCAGAAACAAACATAGTATGGAATGGATATGACAGAGCAGAACAGAGTGCCTAAGATGAATCAGAAAACAAAATCAAGTAACATGGTGTACTAACAGGTACAGGTGATATGTAACAGATATGAAGTGTCATGCAGACAGGTAAACAGGTAACAGATGTCCATTATCATGTAACAGATAAACAGATAACAAATACAGGTAAACAGGTAACAGATGTCATGTTATTACAGGTTTTGTGTTTTAGTTCTATCTAGGTAGCACTTCATGCGTCCCAGGTTTTTACCACATGGTTGCTACTTACATACAACTTAAGTTTAGATTTCGTAGAGGATTCTATAGGGCCGTGTACTCAGGTATCAGACAGACAGATAACAGATGCAGATCCAGACAGACAGATAGAACCTACGGGTTCTCTTCTTAGTACACCTTCCTATAAGGAAGTGTGCAGTCAGGTAATCAGAAAGACAGAGTCGTGTATCATGTAGTCATGAACACGTCACAGATAACAGATAATCCTGTGGCAAACACAGGCCACATTCCAAGTACACATTTCTATATTATCCACTACTAGATCTTTCCCTTAACCCCGACTTGGTTGTTTTTTTATATTATCAGACAGGGATTTATGTGTCACAAAATATAGCAAGAATAATATGGTATAAACAGGTAACAGGTCCAGATTAAAAGATAAACATGTACAGGTGATAGACAACACATGAAAGGATAGAACAACGAAAATTCTAGTTCAGGACAGCAAGACAGTACTGCACTAAATCTGCAATTTCCGTTGCTACAAATATTTAAATCTGGACCCATCATAAAATCTGGAAAACAGACTCTCGGCCTGAATCCAAAAAATATATATAAGTATATGGTATTTCACAAAAACAAGTCTCAAAACAGATTTGTATCCAGAAAATATGTTTAGCCAGAAATCAGAAGTTTGTATTCATAAATAGGAAAACGGCATAAAAACTTACTAATTAAAATCAAGAAAAATCTGGGGTATTCTCTAGTATGTTTAGTAATAGAAAATAAAGTTTCATAATTTTCCAACATAGATAGTATAGTCAAATAAAATCATTAAGCAGCAAGATACATTTGTTTTGTAAATCTAAAATCCTAGACGCAGCAGTACCAAAACAGCAATAGATTGCAAAATATAACTCGGAATCCAGATCCGTCAAAAGGATGATAAAATAGATACAGTAGCATACAATTCTTACTCACAAAGTTTTTATAAACAACAAATAGAATAAGGTCGAAATTGTGTTTCTTTAGTGAACAACATGAAAATTCTGCTAGTAAAGTAATTGTTTGTAAGTATAGAATAGTTTATAAAACTCATCAATTAAATCCACAAAAATTAGGGGTTAATCCCAATCAGGTCTAGTTGTACTCAGCAAAATATTGGATCAAAATATTATCTTTAACATTAGTATAAAAATAAATAGTCATACAGAATTCATATAAAACTAGATTTGGAATTATAAACATATCTGTAGTAAAATAGCCATAACATACAACTCATAAATCGAAACTGAGATCTGTCAGAAATTCTGGAAAGTAGATAGAATTCTCTATAATTCATATTTACAAATAATTTTCATATACTGACCTTAATAGGGTCTAAAATACTGATAAAAAACGAGGTAACAGCAAAAACTGAAATCCACTTTATGCAAAAAAATCAACTAGTTCATATGTAACACATCCAAATCATAACAAAAAGCGAAATATGGTATATTAGATATCCACGTAACATGGTATATGGTATTTAACAACTCTACAACGTGTTATACTATGACTAACACAAGCAAGCATACGACATCATACGAACAACATGCATGTATACATCAAGAACTTATCATCTCTAAGTTATTTCATGTCGTGTGTGTAATGTGACAACTACAGGGCAAATCAACACATAGAGATAAGCTATAACAGGGGTTTTGTACAAGAATTGTCTCTAGACCAAACCTACACTACAGGTGATATTTAGTACTTGTATTACACAACAAAAAGAATACATGTTACTTGCATTATAGATGACGACGAGAACGAAGCAAGAACAAGAATAATGGGAATGGATCCCCGGGCACGAACTCAATGGATGAACGAATGAACTGATGAACAAAATAACGAACACACGAACACAATGAGATCAAACACACACACCAAGAGAGAGAGAGAGAGAGACGGTGCACGGGGAACAGACGACAGCTGAACGGGGACGTCGGCGGCAGTGCTTGCTGTTGTCGTCGTTGCTGACTGTCGTCGGAAGGGTGACACAACACAGGGGGAAGTCGACCAAGGGGTGGTCGCGAGCATGGAGGAAGCATCGGTGAAGGGGTCTGGCATCGGGGTTTGTAACACCCCGATTTCCATATACTGGGAAACCGTGACATAAGCCAGAATCTTTTGTTCAATTAGTCACAATACAAAGAAAAACAGGGAAATTTAAAACTTTTTATTCAACACAAAAATGTATTACAAGTCTGAATGTTATACAACTGCAATACATTACAACAGTGTTATAATAATACCTTTACAATCCCAAGTATTACAACTTCCAATAAATTACATCAGAGTACAATGAATGAAAAACAACACTTGGTAATTCCCACTTGAGTACTTTTCAACTAATAGATAATCAACATAAATATTATAGCGGAACTTAAATGATATCGACTCCTCGCTTTCCTTGCCTTGAGTCCTCCTGAATCTCGCACCTGTACTTCTGCGATCCAGTACCTATTGAAGTGGGGACGTCAGTATTCACTGACGCTTTAAGGTTGATAACTTAGCCGCGAATCTCCCAAAACAAACATACAAAAACATGGCAAGGGTGTCAGTGTAGTTTTAAGTGTTCGTGAGTGCTATGACTAGAATCTAATGCAATATTGACTAAAGCTAGGATGCTCCTATTCTAGTGCCAACAAGTCTCCAAAGCAACATGGAGCCCATACTACATGCGCCCATCTCAAGCCGTCTCTTCATTATAGGGATTTGAACCCGCGCTATGAATTCTACTCTTGTACTTACTTGTATCTGAAGATTAGACATGACTGAGGAGGTGGCCCTACAACGGTCTAGTTCTTCCAGGCATACCAGACCTTCCTCAAATATCTGACGAATCCTTGGAGTTTCCGCAAAATCAGGTTAGCTCGAAGCATCCCAGCCGCCCCCTAGCCAGACCGTAGTCTATGGCCCTCGCCCTTAGATACAAGCTAAGATGGAGTTCCGGGGGGGGGGGGGAGGTCCATCCCCCTGGCTCCGACAGGAATCTCTCCCGCTTATCAAGGCACTTCAGAAATTAACAGACAAGATACGGATCTCGTGCTCCTAATTCGTGAGAAGGCACAAACTGTATCCCTTTGACAAGAAGGGTACAACCCAATAACACCGCCTAATGCAGGCCTATAGGACAGGTTGGATCATAAGGAATCACCCTTAACACCAACTCCTTCCCTTCGGCGAAAGATGATAATAATAATGGCTAAGTAGTAAAAGTCATAGGTTACTACTCTATCAATGTCACTAGCCCTAAACAACTGAGGGATGACAACATAACTTATACAACATGCTGAGTCTTAAGTTAGACTTCGCAAGACAACTCTACTAGGCTACTCATCCTAGACTTACCAGAATCCCTAAGGATCTGATTCGTGGCCTATCGATCCAAGACCCCGGCAATACGAACGTACCCGCATGCCACTACCCTGAACTTGGATTCCGTCTATACTCTGGTCCGCGATCAACCTACACCGGTTAAGATCCGACGGTACACAAGGAGTGACTCGTCCACAATCCCTTTGGAGTAAGAAAACATATGTCTTGATGGTCGATAGCCCCTAGGGTAATAATATCACCCTAGACGAGCATAACAAAATTGCGTACTAGCTAATAAACTATATACGAGTAAACCGAACACATACGAGCGAACAAGCTACGTATTAAACCAACAACTACATACGAGCCAGGCGGGCTTCGTATGAGACAACAGCATGCATACCAGCCAAATAAGCCGCGTATGAGACTAACAGCTACGCATGGGCCGGTCGAGCCGTGTACGAGCAACAACACACATACGAGCCAAATGAGCTGCGTATGAGACCCACAGCTACATACGAGCCAGTCGAACCGTGTATGAGACAACAACATACATACGAGCCAAATAAGCTACTTATGAGACCCACAGCTACATACGGGTCAGTTGAGCCACGTACGAGCACAACCATATGCAAAAACAACCATACAGGTAATCAAACCTAGAAGAAACCAAACGTGCTTACTAGCAAACTTGATCTTCTATAATTAGAAGCAACAGAAGAATCTACTAACAGTCTAAAACAGGCATTCTACCAATGAGAAGCCCAAAAGCGACATAACAACTTTTATCGATCTAACAATTACTAGTGACCTTTCCAACCCTTATTACCCATAAGGATGAGGAATGTCCCTATGATAAGGTCCAATTTCTATTAGAACCTCACACAACTAGAATCCACGGTTTCTTTTCCCCCATACAAATTAGAACTACATGCAACTAGATTCTTGGGTTCTCTCTCAAGTTTGAGCTAGAATCACCTAGGAGCTAGATGCATGGGTTCATGGTTCCTTTTTGATCCTTCACTACCATATACAATTGAAGCATGGTTCTTTTAACTCGAATGCTACAATACACCATTCAAGCATGCATCGCTCTAACTATGTAATCTCAACCATAGGATTCCTTCTAGGGATTAACTAGAACTACTTTACAACACAATATTGCAACAACAACATGGTTGTTCTTCACTAACACCACAACTACAACATGATAGTTTCTTACTAAATACTACAACTATAACATGAAGGTTCTTCATTAACACTACAACTACAACTTGAAAGTTTCTTTGCTAAACACTACAACTGCAAGCATGGATACAACTTAAGTAGGAAGCTACTGTAAGTTTAAAGCATGAATAGCTACTAGATTTATGCATGGTTAATTGCTACAACTTACCCATGAGTGTTAATAATTTAGCATGGTATACAACAAGCATGATTTCCTTTACTACTTTAACCTACAACAATTAGCGTGGTATACAACCTTACATGAATCTACAACATTCCTAAGCATGGTAGGTAATTTAAACATAAATTTTACAACAATCTAGGCATGGATATATACTTAGCATGAGTCTATAACATTCCTAAGCATGGTATTCAACTCCAACATTAATCTACAACAAGCTAAGCATGGTAGGTAATTTAAACATTGATCCTACAACAATCTTAGCATGGATATATACTTAGCATGAATCTACAATATTCTTAAGCATGGTATTCAATTTCAACAATCTAGGCATGGTATATCAATCAATCTAGGCATGGTATATAATACAAGCATCAACCTACAGTAGTCTAAGCATGAATACAACTTAAGTATGAACATCTACTACAATCTAGCATGAATACTTATTTAAATATGGAAAATTTCTACAACTAAGCATGGATATCTTCTACTACTTAAGCATGTATCATTTTCTACAACTACTTAAGCATGGTAGAAAGCATGAGTATCAATCCTACAATAATCTAACATGGTATATAATTTTCCTACAACAATCTAAGCATAGGATAAAATTTTCCTACACCATCTAAACATGGATGCCTACTTCAAGCATGGAAAATTGCTACAACTTAAGCATGGATTATTAGTACACTTAAACATGGATATTTACTTCAACCTAAGCATGGTATATATCACAAGCATCAACCTACTACAATCTAGCATGGTATGTTGATCTAAAACAATCTAAGCATGAAAACAACTTAAGTAGAACGCATACTACTACAATCTAGCATGAGGAGTTTCTTTACTATATCAAACTTACACAATCTAGCATGGGTAGATCATAAGCATGGAAATTGCTACAACTAAGCATGGGTAATTACTTTAACTTAAGCATTGAAAAATTGCTACAATTAAACATGGATGCTTACTTTAATTCCTACAACAAGTTAGCAAGGTATCTACTACAACTCAAGCATGAATATTCACTACTACCTTACTTACACTTAAGCATAAACATCTACTACTACCTTACTTACACTTAAGCATAAATATCTACTACTATCTTAAGCATGGTCCTTTTATTACTTACTTAAGCATCAACCTACAACATAAACCATACTAACTAGTCAACATAAAAAGAGTGATCTTTTTAACATTCTACAACTAATAACTTAAATCGTTTCTTTATCACTACAATAGAATTAGCATCCGAGTTGGGTTCTTTTTCTTACACCCATATGATTAATAAAAAGGAACAAGCAACTAAAATAAAGAATCCCCAACTTGGGTTCAATCATTCACATGCATATTCTTAGTCCAATTAGTTCAAGTTGTATGTTCTACAACCCATAATGGGTATGTATACAAGTCCATATGCTTATGTATGAGTCCAATATCAAGTCCTACAATCCAAAGTGGGTGTATACACAACTCACCATATTTTTATGTTCATTTAGTCTAAATAATAACAACAAGAACAAAATTTCTACAATCATCAAAAGTTCAACCTTTATGTTCTTATTTAGTCCTACCATTCACTTTCATGTGGTCATTTGATTCATGCCACCATTCATTGTCCAAGTGGTTTCATTACCAACAACATACACAACAAAAACCACAACATAACCAAAAACAACTCACCAAAGAAAACAAAAACCAAAGGAACAAATCAAAAAGAGAATAAGAACAACAAACTCAACACACAAGACAAAAATGGAGAAGCCCCCACCTTAGTTTTCCTTGAAGGAAGAACTAGCAAGCACACTTTCTCCCTCCCCTAAGTTCTTATGATCCCTAAGAAAACCTACAATGAAAAACTCTCCTATTAGTAGTTCTCTCTTTCTTTTCCGTTCTTTCTTTTCTTTTCTTTTGTCTCTGTAAAAATGAGACATGAGTGAAGGGAGGGGGTATTTATAGGTGGAGGAGAAGGTGGAGAGTACAAAATTGCACCCACAATTTTGCACAAAACCCCCTAGGATACAATCCGGCCTTGGCTTGGTAGGGTGAGGGAGGTATGGTGTGAGGTGAGGTGGAAGTAAGGTGCATTGGTGAGGTGGAAAGCTTCTAGAAGAACACCTCCTAATTCTCTCATGCACACTTCTTAATCCTAGTTTTAATCTTCCAAACAAACATAGCCAGGCAATTAGATTTGTCATGACAAAGAGATATTTTTTTATCCAAAAAAATACATAGCACACAATTTGTATAATGTATTACTTGACATAATACATATATGCATGTATATGTGTGTATACCGAAAAATCTTCGTATAATTCGTATAAAAATAATTTAATTTCGAAAATAATAATAAAAAAATAATTTATAAAATGTAATATCTATCCGGGATATTACAGGGTTGCTGGTGTGTGTGGCTAGCGTCAGAGCGAAGGGGAAATGATGCACAGGGGAGGCGCGTCGTTGGGGGGCTGTTGGCGTCGAGGTGTCGAGGTGACAGCGCGGTGCTGGCTGCATGGGGGGTTGCACTGGAGTAGGGAGGCGCCGGGGACAGGTCGGGAGAGATGGGTTGAGATCGGGAGGTAGGGTTTTTAAAGAGGATGAGAGGTCGGGGATGAGATATAGGCAGCGGCTAGGGTTGGTAAGGTGAATAGGGGTAGGGAATAGTATATATATATACAGATTATAATTAGGGTTAAGGGGTTTATAAAGGGTTATTGGGTATTAGTTAATGGGTAATTCGACCCATTAAGAAACAGAATAGGATTTAATTGGGTTTCAAATAAGAAAATCCAATAAGAGGATGGGAACAAAATAAATGAATAAAATGGGACATGAACAATTAAAATAATGGTGATAAAAAATAATATCTCGAACAAACAGAGATGAAATAATATGAGACAATTGAATCAAGCAGATCAATAAAGGACGAAAACTCAAATAGATGAATATATAGAAAATGAAGATCCAAAACACGGTCCAAAAGAGATACAATGAGAATAAATACACAAAAAGAAAAATACACCCAAAAATACAGAAAATAGAAAACAGGAATTACAAATCCTACTTACCTAATAAGAAGAATTTCGTCGTCGAATTTCAAACAAGAAGATACATAGGGTAACCCCGAAAATAAAAGAAAGAACAAAAAAAAGCTACTCAAACAAATGTGGAAAATTCTGTTGAATCTCCTCCTCTAGCTCCCAAGTCAACTCACCCGGCGTGAGAGGATTTCAAGAAACACGAACTGGCTTGATGACCTTGTTCTTAAGCACTTTCTCCCATGGATCCAAAATATCAATTGGCAGAATCTCACAAGTCAAATCCGGCCGAACGGTCAACTCAGAATAGTCGATCACGTGGCTCTCATCTCGGATATATCTCCTGAGTTGTGAGACATAGAAAACATCGTGCACTCCTGATAATGCCGGTGGCAATGAAAGACTATAGGCCACCTTGCCTACTCGCTCCACAATATCAAACGGTCCAATAAACCTAGGGCTAAGCTTGCCCCCACCACCAAACTGAATGACACCTCACCAAGGTGATAACTTCAGGAAAACATGGTCACAAACCTCAAACTCCAAAGCTCTCTAATAGACATCCGCCCATCGCCTCTGCCTATCCTCAGCTACCTGCAAGTGCTTCCTAATCTGAGTCACCACATCAACTGTCCTGGTGATCAACTCCGGACCCAACAACTTCCTCTAACCAATGTCATCCCAGCACACTGGTGATCTGCACTTCCGCCCATAAAGTACCTCGAACGGTGCAGCTTTAAGACTGGCCTAAATGTTGTTATTGTACGAGAACTCTGCGAGATGCAAATGGTTCTCCCATGATCAACCGAACTGCAGCATATAGGACCTCAACATGTCCTCTAGTGTCTGGATGGTCCTTTCTGACTGTCCATCAGTCTGGGGATGAAAAGTTGTAATGTACTTCAACTTGCTCCCCAAACTACTCAGACGACTCTACCAAAACTGAGATCCAAATTGCGTATCCCTGTCAGATATAATACTGACTGGAACCCCATGAAGTCTGATGATCTCTTGCATGTACATCTCAGCTAGGCTCTCAGTAGACTGTCCGACACGAAAGGGAATGAAGTGAGCACTCTTCATCAGTCGGTCGACAATCACCCAAATTGCATTATGACCCTTGGGACTCATCGTCAAAGCGGTCAAAAAATCCATAGTGATATGTTCCCACTTCCACTCTAGAATGGGAAGCGGTTGGAGAAGTCCGGTGGTTCTCTGTTGTTCTGCCTTTACCTGCTGGCAGATCAAACACTGAGACACAAATCGAGCCACAACCCTCTTCATACGATGCCACTAGAAATGAAGCTTCAAGTCCCGGTACATCTTATTACTGGTGGGCTTCCTCAAGGCAACCTCTGACGAACTTCACCCTTCAGGACACACAACCTGGACCCAAAACGAAGCGATCCATCAACATGAATAACCATGTCCATTCGAGAACCAGCCTCAACTTCAGATCTGAAACCATGCAACTGCACATCACCAGCCTGAGCCTCATTGATCTGATTAACAAGAGACGACTAAAGCTGGAGCACCAAACAACTCCTATCAGAACTCGACAACAACACATCCAACTCCAACCTCCGCATCTGCTCAACCAAATCTCTCTACTGAGTCAAGAACATAGCTGCCGGTCTCCTGCTAAAGGCATCTAGCACCAAGTTCACATTACTAGGATGGTATTGCAAACTGTTGTCATAATCGGCCATAAGCTCCAACCAACGCCTTTGCCTCATGTTCAACTCCTTCTGGGTAAAGACGTACTTGAATCTTTTCTGGTCTGTAAAGATCTCCACTAGGTCCCCAAGTAAATAATGTCTCCACAGCTTCAAAGCAAAGATCACTACCGCTAACTCCAAGTCATGAGTCAGATAGTTCTTCTCATGCGGCCTCAACTGCCTGGATGCATAAGCAATGACTCGGCCCTTCTGCATCAAAACTGCTCCATAACCCTTAGCCTGAAGCATCACAATGAACTGCAAATCCACCTGAACCATCTGGAATAGTCAACACTAGCACTGACGTCAACCTGCTCTTCAAATCAGCAAAAGCCTCACTACAAGCCTCAGAACAACAAAACTTCTTATCCTTCCCTGTCAGCTTAGTCAATGGTCCTGCTATCTTCGAAAAATCTTGGACGAATTTCTGATAATAGCCAGCTAGACCAAGGAAACTCCTCACCTCTAAAACTGGCTTGGGAAATGGCCAATCCTTCACAACTTCAGTATTGGATGGATCCACAGAAATACCATCGCCCGAGATAATGTGCCTCAAGAAAGTAACCCTGTCGAGCCAAAACTCACACTTGCTGAGTTTCCCATAGAGCTGATTCTCTCTGAAAATCTGCAGAACCAACCTAAGATGCTGAGCATGATCTTCCCGATTCTGAGAATAGACTCGAATGTCATCAATGAAGATCACCACAAATCTATCCAGGAACTGGGAAAAGACCCTGTTCATAAGACTCATGAATACAGCTGGCACATTCGTGACCCCGAACGACATCAGAAGATACTCATAGTGCCCATATCTGGTCCTGAATGATATCTTCTGTACATCAGTCGCCTTCACTTCGACCTTATGATACCCAGAACGAAGATCTAACTTCGAGAAAATAGCTGCTCCGCTGAACTGATCAAATAAGTCATTGATCCTGGGCAGCGGATACCGGTTCTTCACAATAATACTATTCAGTTCCAGATAATCAACGCATAGTCGACGACTACCAGACTTCTTGTTGACAAAAAGGACTGGAGCACCCTACGGCGAAACACTGGGTCTGTTGAACTCCAAATCAAGCAACTCCTGAATCTGCACCTTAAGCTCTGCTAACTCAACTGGTGCCACCCTGTAGGGACTCTTTGATGTCAATGCGGTACCAGGCTGAACTTCAATATCGAACTGTACATCCCTATCAGGGGGTAAGCCAAGCAACTCCTCATGAAAAATATCCAGGAAATCCTGCACTACTAGAGACATAGCCTCACATCCTGAATGCAATTCCATCGCACAAACCTCCTGATCAACTGCAGTCTCAACTCGGCCAAGGGGCATCTCCTCGGCATGGAACTCAAACTCTGTGCGATCTGGAATCCGGAATACAACTTTCTTGGCACGGCAATTAATAATGGTATGGGATTCACCCAACCAATCCATACCAAGAATAACGTCGAATCCTAAATTCTTAATTACAATCAGGTCGGCCTAGAAATCTGCGCCGCCAATAATCACAGGACACTGCCTGCACTCCCGGGAACAAATGACAACACCGCCACCTCTGATAATGTTCCAAGCCTCTGACATGATGCTGCACTCCAACTGATGGTGAGCCACGAAGCAGAAAGAGACGAAGGAATGGGTAGGAAAACAAAAAACAATGACAACACCTATGATAGGATCAAAAAGAAAAGGGCAACCAGAATTGAAGAACAAGGGTGAGGAAAACACAAATGCAGAAAGATAATATGAAAGAATAATGCAATTCAAACGAAAAGAAGCAAAAGATAAACAACAAAAATGCAAGATATCCTGCAACAATACCCTATGCTATCTCAGCCTCAGCAGCAGTCAGGTTGAAAGCCTGACCTCTCTTGGGGGCAGCGGTCCTCTGACCGACGATCTAGCACTGAGGAGGAAGCGGTGGCCTGACTGGACCACGAGCTGGAGCTACCTACTGAACTGGACCCCTGCCTGGAAGAGTCATCCACTACTGCTGCAGGCAATACCGCACTGAATGGTCAGCAGCGCCACACCTAAAGCATCGGTGGTTGGGGCACCAACAGATCCTGCGATCATGCCTAGCCATCTGGCAGAAGTCGCAGAAACTAGCCCTCTAGGAACCAGCTAAAGAGTAAGGAGCTGCCCTAATAGGATGGGGTGGGACAGGCCTCCGAATCGGCCTACCAGAAGGCCTAGCAACAACACAGTGCGGAACAGTCCACTGGGGAGGAGCCAACCTACCACGAGCTTGCTCCTGAGCTCGAGCTACCTCAAGAGCCTCAGCATAAGTACGCAAGCGAAAGGAGATGAGCTGCACCCGAATGTCTTGCTCAAGTCCCAATGTGAATCTATGAGCCCTGTCCTCTTCGTTCGCCACAAGAACGGCTGTGAAGCGGCTAAGTCTAGTAAATTTTGCTGCATACTCATCTACAGACCTGAAGCCCTGTTTTAAGAAAGTCTCATGTTACAACATTGCATGGACAATATGTAACAAAATTTTAAAATAGAATGACGACCAACTTATTTCAGGGTCAGGAAATGTTGCTCCATTTCAACTTGAGAGCTACTAGGGAAGAACTTCTCCAAGAAGCTATTAGTGAACGTGGCCCAAGTGACAGGCCGTTTGAGCCTTTTGGACTCGGACCTCCACCAAATGTGGGCCAAATCCACCAGCTGGATGGCTGCCACATCCACTCTATCGGCATCAGCAACTCTTGCTGCCAAAAGCAACTACTCAGTCCGGATCAGCCATTGTTCTACCTCTAAAGCCATCTTAGTGCTGGAGAATCTGTTAGGATGCAGACTCATGAAATTTGTGACTATACCCGGATGGGGAGTGAGAGTTGCCTGCATAGGCTCAACGGGAGGCAGAACCCGGGCATCTTCCAAAGCAGCCCTCACAAGTTCACTGTGGTTTTGCTGCATATTGATCAATCGTTCCAACACATTGAGAATAGCCTCAAGCCCGGACTGATCTTCCTGAGGACGAGAAGTAGAACCTCTGCGGGATATGGTCTGTACAAGATCTAAAACAATTAGCATCTAGATCAAAGTTGGTTATAATTCATTCATGTATGCATGGTTTGCATACTGTTGAGCCTATCCCCGATCGAGCCAAGCTTGACTAATATATCAGTCAAACTAATATATTAGCCAAACTTGGGCTCTGATACCACTAAAAATCTTGTCACGCTCTGCTTTCCAAAAAGGAACACGGAATACAGATATATGACTAAGTCCAGCAAATGATTTTCATCATCTATAAGCTGTCAGGATCTTTACAACATTTCACAGGAATATCATAATAGGAAGCAAGAGAAGCAACCACACATGCATAACTGAGTTAATATACCAACAGAATTTACTTGAAACAAAATGTGATAATCTCAAACAAACCAGATCTGAACAAGTCAATAATCCTGGGTCACATTAACCAATACAAAATAATCCAAGTAACAGATACAATTATTCATATAAGCAATAGGAAATAATGATAATAGCAAAAACTTCAGCATCTACAATCTCATATCAACTACTCCATCAGGTAACATGTCACCATGATCTGCAATTTGATAAATTGCAGGAAGAGGAAAAGAAAACAAAATGCCGGTCAATGCAAATTACGAGCCGCTTGTAGTGCAGGACCAATTACAGAAAAAGATAAATAGATATAAAATAATAGTAGAAACAAACATAGCATGAAATAGATATGACAGAGCCGAACAGAATCTCTTACTTGAATCAGAAAACAGAATCATGTAACATGGTGTACTAACAGGTACAGGTGATATGTAACAAATGTCAAGTGTCATGCAGACAGGTAAACTGGTAACAGATATCCAGTAGCATGTAATAGATAAACAGATAACAAATACAGGTAAACAGATAACAGATGTCATGTTATTACAGGTCTTGTATTTTAGTTCTATCTAGGTAGCACTTCATGTGTCCCAGATTTTTACCACATGGTTGCTACTTACATAAAAATTACGTTTAGATTTCGTAGGGAACTCTATATGGTCGTGTACTCAGGTATCAGACATACAGATAGAAGATGCACATTCAGACAGACAGATAGAACCTACGGGTTCTCTTCTGAGTACACCTTCCTATAGGGAAGTGTGCAGTCAGCTAATCAGACAGACAGAGTCGTCTATCATGTAGTCGTGAACACGTAACAGATATCAGATAATCCTGTGGGAAACACGGGACCCCTTCTAAGTACACATTTCTATATTATCCACTATTAGATCTTTCCCTTAACCCCGGGTTTGTTTTTTATTGTTATTATCAGACATGCATGTATGTGTCACAAAACAGAGCAAGAATAACATGGTATAAACAGATAACAGGTTTAGATTGAAAGATAAACATGTACAGGTGATAGACAAAACATGAAAGGATAGAACAACGAAAATTCTAGTTCAGGACAGCAAGACAGTACTGCACTAAATCTGAAAATCCCACTGCTACAAATGTGCAGATCTGGATCCCTCAGAAAATCTGGAAAATACACTATCGGCCGAATCCAACAAATGTATATAAGTCACATGGTATTTCACAAAAACAAGCCTCAAAACAGATTTGTATCCAGAAAACATGTTCAGCCAAAATCAGAAGTTTGTATTCATAAACAGGAAAACGGCATAAAAACTTATTAATTAAATTCAAAATACATCCCGAGTATTCCCTAGTATGTTTAGTAACAGAAAATAAAGTTTCATAATTTTCCAACATAGATATTATAATCAAATAAAATTTGCAAGCAGCAAGATACAGTAGCTTTATAAATCTGAAATCATAAACATAGCAGTACAAAAACAGCAATAGATTGAAAAATATAACTCGGAATCCAGATTCGTCAAAAGGATGTTAAAATAGACAAAGTTGGCTACAATTCATATTGACAAAGCTTTTATAAACGGCAAATAGAATCAGGTCGAAATTGTGTTTCTTTACTGAACAGCATGAAAATTCTACCAGTAAAGTAGTTGTTTGTAAGTATAGAATAGCTTATAAAAGTCATCAATTAAATCCACAAAAATTAGGAATTAATCCCAATCAAGTCTAGTTGTACTCAGCAAAATATTGGATCAAAATATTTTCTTTAACATCACTATAAAAATAAATAGTCATACAGAATTCATATAAAACTGGATCTGAAATTTTAAACACATATGCAGTAAAATAGACATAACTTGTAACTCATAAATCAAAACTGAGATCTGTCAGAAATTCTAGAAAGTAGACAGAATTCTTGATAATTCATATTCACAAATAGTTTTCATATACTGACCATAATAGGGTCTAAAATACTGATAAAAACAGGGTAACAGAAAAAACTGGAATCCTCTTTATGCATAAAATCAACTATTCAAATGTAACACATCCAAATCATAACAAAAAGTGAAATATGGTATACTAGATGTCCAAGCAACATGGTATAGGGTATTTAGCAAGTTTACAACATGTTATACTATGACTAACACAAGCAAGCATACGAATAACATGCATGTATACATCATGAAGTGATCATCCCTAAGTTATTTCATGTCATGTGTGTAATGTGACAACTACGGGCAAATCAACACATAGAGACAAGCTATAACAGGGGTTTTGCACAAGAATTGTCTCTAGAACAAACCTACACTACAGGTAGTATTTAATACTTATATTACACAACTAAAAGAATATAAGTTACTTGTCTTATAGATGACGACGAGAACGGAGCAAGAACAAGAATAATGGGAACGGATCCCCGAGCACGAACTCAATGGACGAATGAACAAACTCATGAACAAAATAACGAACACACGAACACAACGAGATCAAACACCCACACCAAGAGAGAGAGAAAGAGAGACGGTGCACGGGGAACGGACGGCGGATGAATGGGGACATCGGCAGCAAGCTGACTATCGTCGGAAGGGCGACACAACACAGGGGGAATTTGATGAAAGGGTGTTTGTGAGCAATTAGGAAGCACCGGCGGATGGGTTAGGTATCGGGGTTGCTAGTGTGTGCAGCTGGCATCAGAGCGAAGGGGAAACGATGCAGAGGGAGGCGCGTTGCTGGGCGGCTGTTGGTGTCGAGGTGAAGGCGCGGTGCTTACTGCAGGGTTGCACTGGAGTAGGGCGGCGCCGGGAGAGATGGTTTGATATCGAGAGGTAGGTTTTTGATGAGGATGAGAGGTCAGGGATGAGATATAGGCAGCGGCTAGGGTTGGTAGGGTGAACAGTTGTAGGGAATAGTGTATATATATATATATATTCGATTAGAATTAGGGTTAGAGGTGTATAAAGGGTTATTGGGTATTAGTTAATGGGTAATTAGACCCATTAAGCAACAGAATAGGATTTAATTGGGTTTCAAATAATAAAATCCAATAAGGGGATGGGAACAAAATAAATGAATAAAATGGGACATGAACAATTAAAATAATGGCCCGATCAAACAAAGATAAAATAATATGAGACAATTGAATCAAGAAAATTAAATAAAGGACGACAACTCAAATAGATGAATATATAGAAAATGAAGATCCAAAACACGGTCCAAAAAAAGATACAATGAGAATAAATACACAAAAAGAAAAATATACCCAAAAATACAAAAAATGAAAAACAGGGGATACAATACCCCTCGGTATTAGGAGGTTCAACAAGCTGCTACGGAGAGCTGCAGCCACAAAAGCAGACATGGAACAGTACCAGGTGGCGCAGAACAGGAAGAATAGCTGGTGTGCTAGCAAGAGGCCCGCAGCATCAAGAAATTTCAAGGGAAAGCCCCCAACAAAGAGGTTCAAACCTACTGAAGCCAATGTTGTTTCTATAATTGGAAGGTTAAGCACTTTCTACAGATGTTGAGAGACATGGCACATTGCAACTGGGTTCACCAAACCGCAGAGGGTCAGGACTTGTTACCACTGTAGCAAGGAGGGTCACATCAAGTTAGACTGCCCTCAATTCTAGCGGGGAAGGCCAAATCAGAAGCAGGCCGACCCAGGAAAGAAGCCATACCGATAGGGACGAGTGTTCGCCCTGACTGAAGAGGATGCAAATGATGCTGACAATGTCATCACCGGTATGGGAGCAACTGATTAAAGTTTTCTGCTGTCATTTCCTATTTTATATTAGAAGAGTGTTATGTACTGAGAGTATTCATTATGTAACAGGAGATCTTCTAATTAATGGAATAAAGGCTATTATTTTGTTTGATACTGGATCGTCTTACACTTTCATGTCTCCGAAATTTGCAAAAGAATTGGGAGTTGAGCCGAAAATTTTCCTAGGCAAGGTGCTAGCAGTAGCTACACCATAAGGGGACAAATTGACTACTGATCGATACTCTGCTAGTTGTGACCTCGAGATCGAAGGAAGAGTCTTTGGAATCGACTTCATTGAATTGGCTGTCTTGGAAGTCGGCGAAATCATTAGCCTAGACTGGATGTCGATCTACAATGCCAGTATCAAATGCAAGAGCATGGAGGTTATGGTAAAGGCACCAGGTGGACCAGCAGTTACATTTCAGGGGAAGATAAAGTGCAAGCAGTTGATGGCAGCTATGACCAAGAAGAAGATTCGTGAGGAAGTCAAGAAGATTCCTGTAGTCCGGGACTTTCCGACAGTATTCCTAGAAGATCTACCCGAACTACCTCCTCTTCAGGATGTGGAGTTCAACATTTCCATTCAGCTAGGGAGTGCACCGATATCATGGGCACCTTACAGAATGGCACCAGTGGAACAGGATGAGGTCAAGAAGTAGATCGAAGAACTGTTAGGCAAGGGTTTTTTCAGACCGAGTGCGTCGCCTTAGGGAGCCCCAGTCTTATTGGTGAAGACAAAGGATGGATCGATGAGCATGTGCATCGATTACAGGGAACTGAACAAGGTGACCATCAAGAATAAGTACCCGATTCTGCGAATCAATGATTTGTTCTACCGACTACAAGGAGCAGCTGTATTCTCCAAGATATATCTTCGGTTAGGTTATCACCAAGTTCGTGTTAAGGAAGAGGTTGTGCAGAAGACTGCATTCTGAACTCGACCTGGGCATTACGAGTTCTTAGTTATGCCGTTTGGAATAACAAATGCATCGGCTATATTCATGGACATGATGAACAGGGTCCTGTAACCATTCATCGACTCCTTCATCATGGCGTTTATTGACGACATTTTGGTCTACTCCAAGTCAGAGGAAGAGCATGTTGGGCATTTAACAAAGGTACTAAAGAAGTTGCAGAAACAGAAGCTGTATGCCAAGTTGTCAAAGTGTGACTTCTGGATGTCCGAAAGTCGCGTTCCTGGGTTATATCATTTTTAAGGAGGGAGTGGCCACTGATCTACAAAAGATAGAGGCAGTGAAGAACTGGCCAAGACCAACATCAGTGAAGGAGATCAGAAGCTTCTTGGGTTTAAAAGAATGTGTTGTAAAAGAAAGAATTTATAATTCAAGGTGTTTGTTTTCCGCTGTGCTTTGTAAAGAATTAATGTAATAAAAGTTGAAAAATTTTATCTGTGTTTTGGCTATGTTTACTATTACAATTGAGGTTGATGCTGGGAATTATGCCACATTTTTCTGAGATATTATATTGAAAATTTGGGGCGCTACAGAGATTGGTATCAGAGCATGCTTCAATAGTAATAATAATTATGGTATATAAATAAACCTAGTGTGGACACGAGAGCGTGAGTACCTAGGTGTGGACAATAGAGTGTGAATATCTCATATAGTTAGAACATGATGTTTTGGTTTAGGGGTGTGGTTGAGGTTTTACCATAAGGTATTGATGTGAATATGAATTGTGCTGTGATGCTCTAACTTTACCCTCATTTTGTAGTATTCAGTAATGGCAGGACCCAAGAACAGGCAGGTGAAATTGGCTACAATGCAGTTAGATATGGATGCTGGCGTCTGGTGGCAGTCAGTGAAGAGGACTTTTGGAGATCAGCAAGTGACTTGGGAAGCTTTTATGGATAAATTCACAGATCGTTTCTTTCCTCTGGATATTCAGGAGAAGAAGGCAATGGAATTCTTGAATCTGCATCAAGGCAACATGACAGTGCGTGAATATGAGACTAAGTTCGCTCAGCTGTAAAGGTATGCACCGGAGTTGATTGTTGATGAAGTGTAGAAGGCCAAGAAATTCAAGCAAGGCTTGAGGCCGAATTTGAGGTCGAGGATGATTCCTTTTGGCATCAGGAGGTTTGATAAGCTGGTCAGGAGAGCAGTGATGACAGAAGAGGATATGGACTAGTTCCAGAAGAAGCAAGAGACCTGGAACAGGAGCAAGAGGCCAGTAGCTAGTCAGAGTGGGAAGAAGTTCCCAGTGAAGCAGGGCAAGTTCAGTAGGCCAGAGCAGAGGGCACCTGCAACTCAGGAGGTGGCTTGTTACTACTTTAAGGAGGCAGGTCACTTCAAGTCAGCATGTCCTAAACTGGCAAAGCAGACTTATTTTCAGTGTGGGCAAGTGAGGCATACTAAGCTTTTCTGTCCACAGTAGAACAAGGATGGGTCAATGAGGATGTGCATTGACTATCGGGAGTTGAATAGGGTGACTATTCAGAACAAGTATCTGCTTCCACGGATTGATGATCTGTTCGATAGGCTTCGGGGAGCAGCTGTGTTTTCGAAATTGATTTGAGATCAGAGTATCATCAAGTTTGAGTCAAGGAGGAAGATGTGAGTAAAACAGCTTTCAGTACTCGTCATGGACTTTATGAGTTTTTGGTAATGCCATTCGGAGTGACGAATGCACCGGCAGTATTCATGGATATGATGAATCGAATCTTGCGGCCATTTATTGATTCCTTCGTGGTGGTTTTCATTGATGATATTTTGGTGTATTCGAAGTCGAGGAAGAGCATTCTATGGCACTTGGAAGAGGTATTGAAGAAGTTGCAGGACCATAACATGTATGCCAAGCTGTCGAAGTGTGAGTTTTGGAAGTTTAAGGTAGCTTTTCTTGGTCATATCCTTTATAAGGAGGGAGTGGCCACTGATCCTCAGAAGGTTGAAGCAGTGAAAGATTGGCCCAGGCCAACGTCAGTGAAGGAAGTCAGGAGTTTCTTCGGTTTGGCTGGATACTACAAGAGATTCATTCAGGGCTATGCACAGATTGTAGTTCCTTTGACAGGGTTAACTCGGAAGAATGTGGCATTCACATGGACTGATAAGTGTGAGGCGAGTTTCCTTGAGCTAAAGGAGAGGTTGTTGGTTGCTCCTATCTTAGCTTTGCCACAAACTGTGAAAGATTATGATATCTTCAACGATGCATCTCTCAGAGGTTTGGGGTGTGTCTTGATGCAGGAAGGCAAGGTTATTGCCTACAGTTCGAGGCAGTTGCGTCCGCATGATGAGAATTACCTGACGTATGATATAGAGTTAGCAACTATTATCTTTGCTTTGAAGCAGTGGAGGCATTATGTATATGGTGAGAAGGTCAATGTGTATACCGACCACAAGAGCCTGAAGTACATTTATCAACAGAAGGATCTAAATCTTCGGTAGAGAAGGTGGTTGGAAGTATTGGAAGACATTTGTCCTGAGATAAAGTATCAACCGGGCAAGGTGAATGTGGTGGCCGATGGGCTTAGTCAGAAGAGCAGTTTGTCGAGCTTGATCACTACTCGGAGTAAGTTGGCAGCAGAGATTGATCAGGCAGGTATTGAGGTGGTACTGCAGGGTTTGGGAGCATCTTTGGCTCAGTTAAGGGTGCAGCCTACTTTGAGAAATCAGATTGTGGAAGGTCAGAAATCAGATGCAGAGATTCAGAAGATGTTGTAGCAGGTTTCTGTTGGTAAGTTATCAGAGTTTCGTGTCCAAGATGGTGTTCTATGGATGGGTGAAAGGTTGTGTGTCCCGGAGAATGTAGATTTGAGGGAAAGTATCTTGCAGGAGGCACACAGTACTTTATTGTTAGTACATCCTGGAAGCACAAAGATGTACAAGGACATCAAACAACACTTTTGGTGGTCCGGTATGAAGATGGATGTGGCAGATTTTGTAACACCCTGAATTCCAAATAAGTCTGAATCCGAAGTTCCACGGAATCTTTACACTTCACTTCGTACAATTTTATAAGGCATTTAAAACTTTATTTACATCAGAGTCTTTTACATCAACACGCAGCAGAAAAAATAAATACAACAATGATAAATGTCGAATTGTAACAACTTTAGCATTTAAGTAATCATCAGCAACAAATTCATCTTTATATCTTCTTGTAAATTCCAAGTCCTGCATATAAAACTGTGAGCACGTCAGTTGCTTACAATCGACGAAATATTATACACGGCCATCCTCGCTATGCCGAAAGTATAACGATTCTTAAATACTTTAACAAACCCAAACTTGATAAGAAACAAAACTAAAGAGGGACTATCCTATTGATGTCATGGGTGCTATGCACCTAATCCTTAATGCAGTTATTTATATTAAATGACACTAATGCGCACTTGTTCAGATTCTATGCGTCCCATATTACATAGGTCCAAGGGCAAGCCCTTAATCGTTCTTCATCTTGTATGGTTGATTCCCTCACCATGAGTTAAACTACTACGGTAACTACGGTAAGTATCCTAGGTGTTCTCTGAGTTACGAGCCCATGTCCAGACAACCTGGAGAGAATCCCACATCCTGACATGACGCATCATGCAGACAGCCTATGGACAATTCGCCTCTGCCAAGGAATGATGACAATACGTAGTCACCAAGCACCCCACAAGCGTCGCCACGGTCCCGATATCCTGGAGAAGTATCCACGCCCTGACATGACGCATCACGTGGACATCCTGTGAACACACTCATACCGTAAATCTGAGGCCCTCATACTTGTGTTTTTCTCTTACTTTCATCACATCTCCACTATAGTGTAATCCTTACATTTCTAGTTTGTTTAGAAGAAAAATCATCACAATCTAAAGCTAGCTTACCCTATCGGACTTAAACCAAACAAAAGAGACAGTCAGCCCAACTGGCTACTTCTCAAGAGATGCTTAACCCACACTGGTTAGCTCTCAAATTCATTAATAAAAATTGTCGGTCACTAGGGTCTCGCCTAGCCTCTAGATTCCAACAACTATCTCTTTCTAAATATCAACAATAAGTCATATTTAATCTCAAATAACATTTCAATTTCTTTATTCATAAACTCTTTCTCAAAGAGAAACATTTCTTTAAAATCTCACCACATGAAATAATTCAATTCAACATCTTTTATCAATTTAATCACTTATAGCATTGTGTGCAATTCAAATAATCTTTAAAAAAAAAGTTAATCACCAAATAATCTCATTAAGAAGAGTCTAAGTCCATTCCAAACTTTCATTTCTCTTAAATCAAACAATACTCACATTTTAATCGATAAAAACCGAGTCCTTCAACAATATTTATTGTAAAATCATCTTTCAATACTCACAAAATATATCAAAATGTTGTAGAAATAATTTTTATAAAGTCTAACAAATTTAGAAGAATTATAGAATTTTTTTCCAATTTTATTTCACATAAAAACTCGAAATATTCAAAAAAAACTCAAAAAGAAAAATAAAAGTGGCAAGGTCAGATTCGAACCCAGGACCAACCCTCTGCCTGTGAACAGTAGCCGAACTAAAGTGCACCCGAATACCGGTTGGTCCAGAGCGACTAACTGAAATATAGAAGACTCGAATTATTGTTATATTTATAATGTCGGTGATTTATATAAAATCAAAATTTAATAAAACAGAGTCTCAAAAAAGGACTCGAACCCAGGCCAGAGCCTCCACTCTGCTACAGAACGGAACCAAAGCGCACCCGAAGACCGGTTGGTCTTAAGTGACAAACCGATATGAAATTGGTTAAGTACCTTTGTATATACCGCACTGTAATAAATTTTTCCTTTAAATAACTCGATTTTTCAATTCATTTGTACTCACTCAAAATCTAGATATTTTTCCAGAATATGTTCTATCAAAATAAAGTATAGTATATTTACTTAAACTTTATAAATTTCTCTTTTTTGACAATGTAACAAAAGCTTCCTCCCAATTGTATTAGGAAACATTTATAATCAGTTTTCAAATAAAATGTTGTTTTTCATCAAAACTTCTTTATAAAAATTTCTAAACTCATAAGATACATAGTAGTGAGATTAATTCTACATTTCTTTACCACATTAGCATCAAAAATCCTTTTTCATGCATGTTGCATTATTTTGATTATTATTCTAAGAGGCATCAATTCTCATTCCAACAATTCACTAAATGATACATCAATTTTTTTCACTTTTTAATTTAACAAGATTTCTAATCATTTATACGAATCACAATATCAATTCAACATATCATGACACAATTAAATTATGATTAAGAAATCTACCTTTACCAAACTAATCAAAATTTAACAACTAAATTATATTTACTAGCATGCAACCTACTCCTAATTTAGAAAGAGTTTTAGAAACACCCACCCAAGAAATATGAGTTCTTGCGATTGAACTCCTAGAATGAGAAGCTTCTAGTAGGAAAATTCCTTCAAAAGCTCAAAGAGAACTCCACTTCGCCTCCTCAAATTCCGTGCACTAGGAAAACTCCCGAAAACTCCATTTCTCTATTTCGGCAGCAAAACAGAGAAGCACTATCTTCATCCTTTTCATATACATATATGTGTATTTGTATATATATATATATATATATATATATATATATATATATATATATATATGCTTATATATACATATTGTATGGTGGGACATACTGGAGAAGGCAATAGGAAAATTGCTAGATGGGGTTTTGCTGATGGATGGCTTCAGATATTAACAGAGAAAGAGGGATAGCGCTCATCTCAATTTGATATACCTATATATGTACATGTCTACATATATGTGTATAAAAGTGGGATGGAGTGGAGAAAGCAACAGTGGGGAATGCTAGATGGGGATGGTTTCGGAAATTAAATAGAGAAGAAAAGAGAAGAATGAGATGAGGAGAAGGTGTGTATTAGGGGTTATTTGTACAATTTTAATTGAGTGGTTATAATAACCAATGTACACTGCACCATTAACTCCACTCTATAAATTCAAAAATTGTATTCTTTCCCTCCATTCCAAAAACAGCCAGGCCCACCTATCTAATTGCCCAAAACACGTGCACGTGCGTTGCACTTGCACACATTTCATAAAATTTATTATTTTTATTTATTTTAAAACATTTGTTTATATATATAATGTGCATATAAAATTAGTTTAATTAAAAATTATAGTTTTTCATGCATCAACAAAATAGACACACACATAGTTCATGAAATTTTATTTTGAAATACAATGCAACTAACACGTGCATTGCAAACACGTGCGTCACCCGTAAAAAGATTAAAATACGAAATCGAATTTATCAACGGAAAAATATTTAAAGATAATCGAAATACAACATAAGAATAATATATTAACTATACATATTCAATAATGTACTCAATACGTACATTGAAAACATGTGCACACACGTATAAAAATATTTAAATTGAAATAGGAGAAAAATGAACTTCCGTTTATAAAACGAATTTGAACACATTGTTAAATAAATAATTGAAACACAGAGAAAATATTACACATAGCGGTGGAAAAATATGTAATCGATAACTGTATCAACAATACGTATATAGCACGTAAAAACACAGAGATTGAAATTTTATATTTGAGTTGACTCAAATAGGATTTTAAGAATACGAGAAATACATAAATAGTCGGAATCCAAAATACGTAGTGAAACACTTTGCAAATATTATCCGTAACGGTACAAAATATACGTGCGTAACACATGGGAGTAAAATTGTCATTTCGAATGTCCAATATGATATCCCTGAAATATGTGGCACAGTTTTCAACATCAACCTCAATTGTAATTGTAAATATAGCCAAAACACAAATAAATTTTTTTCAAACTTTCATTACATTAATTCTTTACAAAATACAGTAGAAAAACAAACACCTTGAATTACAATCTTTTCTTTTACAACACATTCTTTTACAATTTACATAAGGCATAACATTATTCTATCTCATGCATCTAAATCCGAATCTATAGGCACCTACCTGTAAAACATGAGGCTAGAGATAACCCTAACCCCCAAAACTACAGGGGTTAGCCATAACGGTGTGAGTGACATAAAATAAATGCAACATAAATAAAACATAAGGTATAGTGTCATAAACAACATGTATCAACAGCAAGAATAAATGAGATAAGAAATGACAATAAATACACATGAAAATATCAAGTGAACCTAGACTAAGTGTCAAGTGTAGGAAAAATAGAAAAAACAACATGCATTAAACCAAGTCAAGAAAACACAATGCTATATGCTGACTCTCTAATGCACACTTATCGGATTCTATGCATTCCATACTACATAGGACCAGTGCAAGCCCTTAACGTTCTCCACTTTATAGTGTTAAATCCCTCGTTTTACAACTAATCCTACTACGGTGATGGGAACAAGATCCAGAATACTTTGCGAATAGGTATCACAACCCTTGATGCTCAAGCATCATGTAAGAATAACTCAACAAAATCAGAGAATCACCTCCCTATTGTGTACCCTATGAATAGGCTTGTGAGGCCCTCGACGTGCAGATACACTAGGTACATCTCGTGAATAGGCCCGCCGACCTTCAACATGCGAATGCACCCTACATGCTCCGTGAATAGGCCTGTGGATCCATGATACACGAACATACAAATGTCCTCTCGAGACAGAACTTTAAAACGCATCCGTTGGACCAAAACCAAGAGCTTATACTTATGTTTCCCAAGTTCCATCACATCTCTACTAGTGCCTGTCCTTAAGTTGATTATTTTTAGAAACACAAAAATTCCCCTTCTCTAGAGTTAGTGTATCCTGCTGGACTTAATTCCACCAAACAACCGCAAGGACCCCAACTGGTCAAAATCCACAAAATCTCATCTGCCGGTTCACAGGACTCCCACTCAACTCCTAGAGATTCACAAAATGAAAAACTTCCAATAAAACTTTAATATCATCATTAAAACGTTAATCTCAATAAAACTTCTTAAACCAACAAAAATTCAAATTCATTTAATGTACTCAAAAAATTCCAGAATTCAAATAAAATACTAAATCCATAAATGACAGAAAACCATATTTTGAAGTCGTAAAATATCGCAAAAACATCAATTCTTTTGAAAACGCTTATAACTCACTTAATATGGTCATAAGAATACAATTTAAATTCTATTATAAATAAAATATAACTCTCTGTAAAATACTGTAATCTGGAGCAAAACGTCATTTAAAAATAGTAGATTAGTAACCTACAATATCGAAGAACCAATTGTTTAAAGAAAACATCAGAATACTCAATAAATCCATCACTCAGAGCAATGACAGTCGACTGTTGAAAAATGGCCAGTCGACTGTCCTACGAAAATCGAAAAACTCATTAAAACTCATCAGCCAGGACAGTGACAGTCAACTATTGAACTTGGTCAGTCGACTATCCTGCGAAAATCTGAAAACTCAAGAAAACCAACAGTCGACTATTGACTCAGTTCAAAGACGAGCAGTCGACTGTTATTGCAAACAAAATCCAAAATCAGAAACGACTAGTCGACTGTCGACTTTAGTTAGGTCGACTATCAACTATAGCAGGTTGCAGTTTGAAAATCTATGCATGTTTTAAACTGATACGATGATAAAACTTTGTAAAATTGAAATTAAACTTCCTGAGATGATCATATATAACTTGTATAACATATAGGAGTTTATAAAACAAATCAAAACATATCAAGATCTCAAAAGAGTAAATCTTTCACAAAATCCTTCATAATCAACAATATATATACATATATATATATATATATACACACACACACACATACGGATTTAAGCATCAATTTTGGTATTAGAATTCACCAAAAAAGGAGCAGTATATAGTTCAATTCAACTTAGTATCAAAACAAATCAAATCTCAATCGAAAACTTCATAAAAATCACAATACCCAATTTTTGGCCTACACACAAAAAGACCCGAAGCACCTCCTTTTTAATACTCAAAACTTGATCTTTTTGACCAAACAAATCCTCTTATAACTTATTATAGACATACCCAATCACTTACATTAGTTAATTCACGAATATATATAACTATAACATGCGAACAATCAAGTTTTATCCATCAAAATAAACAAGAACCAAACTACATATGCATACACACAGTAAAGTTCATTCTTAATCAATTTTTGTTTACTTTCATGCAACAACGTCATACAACTCAATATATGAGTTCAAACTAGCAACAATATCTATGCAAACATCCTACCCATGATTTCTATTAGGTTCTTAGCAATTCTCAAGTCATCAATTAGGATTTTTTAATCATCAATAGTATAGTTTCATGAAAAGATTCAATTTTTAATTCATCTACACATCAAAATTCATCATATCTTCATCACATCATCTAACATGCTTCCTAATAGATAAATCATCACATACAATATACTTAGAATAATAAGAAAACAAACATATGTCGCTCACCTTATTGAAGAATCAACCGAAGAAAAATAAAGTGAATAAGAAAATCCTTTCTTTCGTAAGAAAACCATGGTCGCCGCTTTAAAATTTCAAGAAAATAATAATAAGAAATTCCTTTGTGTTGTGCAGCAAAGAGATGGCTGCACCCCACTCTTTATAGGCCAAAAATCGAAGTAATTATGGGTTTGAATAAATTTGCAAAATACCTCTTTTAAATATATCTTTACATATATAGATCCTTGTACTTGGAAATTAAATAAAACCAACTTCTTATTGAGATTTAAAAATGAAAACAACTACCCTAAGATTGGCTGGCACTGTTTTGAAAACCCAGAAAAAATGAAATTTCACTTTTGTCCCTCTAAGTGGCAATTTTGCAAAAAGACCCTACTTGATCAAAACTTGAAAAATAAACCAAATATTTTTTAAAGTCAACCATATACCTCTGAGTTGACTAGGCATCATGCCCAGCCCAAAAATCTGAAAATCTGGAGTTTTTACTCCAGATGGTAATTTTGCACAAAAGTCCCTCTTTTGTAATATTTCAAATAGGTCAAATAATTATCTGAAAATTCCAGAAAATTCACAAATAATATCTAATAATAAATTATAAGTTTCCCCAAAATAATTTTTGACTTTGAACTTCCCAAGAAAACATATGCATGTGTTTGCATGTGTAAAAATGTAAATTTCAAAAAAACATTTATTAAATCACAAAAAATCATTTTAATTCATTTATTAATCTTAAAAGCATTATTTAAAAATTTGGGGTATTACAGAAAACTCCCCAAAACTCCATTTCTCTATTTCTGCAGCAAAACAAAGAAGCACTATCTTCATCTTTTTCATATACATATATGTGTATTCATATATATGTGTGTGTGTGTGTGTGTATGTACTTATTGTATGGTGGGACTTAGTGGAGAAGGCAACAGGAAACTTGCTGGACGGGGTTTTGCAGATGGATGGCTTCGGATATTAACAGAGAAAGAGGGAAAGCACTGATCTCAATTTGATATACCGATATATGTACATGTCTACATATATGTGTATAAAGGTGGGATGGAATGGAGAAAGCAACAGTGGGGAATGCTGGATGGGGATGGTTTCGGAAATGAAACAGAGAAGGAAAGAGATGAATGAGATAAGGAGAAGGTGAGTATTAGGGGTTGTTTGTATGATTTTAATTGAGTGGTTATAATAACCAATTGTCCACTACACCATTAACACCACTCTCTAAATTAAAAAATTGTATTCTTTCCCTCCACTCCAAAAATAGCCGGCCCACCTTTCTTCTTGCCCAAAACATGTGCACATGCGTCGCACTAGCACACACTTCATAAAATTAATTATTTTTTTTTAATTTAAAACATGTGTTTAAATATATAATGTGCATATGAAATTTGTTTAATTAAAAATTATAGTTTTTTGTAACGCCCCGAATCCCAAATCACTGAATTCGAGATGTTCTACAGGATCTTTTCACTTTCTTTGAGTACAATTTTACAAGGAAATTCAAACTTTTCATCATACCTCAGAGTTTACAACATATTACATTTACATTTACACAGCGGAAGCAAAATAAACAATATTTACATGAATGTACAACAACATGGTAAAAATCTTTATGCATCCATTTCTCTTTAACACACAATTTACCTGCATACAAACTGTGGGTACGTCAGTTTATTCAACCGACGATAATTATACATGGCCATCCTCTCTATGCCAGAAACAGTATAATGAATCTCATTTCTTACAAATCACAAACTTGTTCAATATAAGCATGTAAATAAAAGGGAACTCTTAAAGATGTCGTGTCGTGATTGTGCACTTAATCCTTAATGCAATTTATTTAATTTTACATGACACTAATGCGCACTTGTTCGAATTCTATGCATCCCATACTACATAGGTTCGAGGGCAAGCCTCTTAATCGTTCTTCATTTTTGTAGGGTTCAATCCCTCGCCATGACTTACTCTACTTCTGTAATTTCAGTGAGTATCCTAGATGATTCTATGAGTACAAGCATGTATCCTGGCCCCTGGAGTAGAATTTCGCGCCATGTCTTGACTCATCAAGCATGCATTCTGCGACAATTCAGCCTCCTCCCTGAACACAATCCTCTTGCAATCACCAAAACATCCCACAAGCGTGACTAAAGTCCGATCATTACTGAGTTGTGCCCGCGCCATGTCTTGACGCATCAAGCATGCATTCTGCGGCTCACACACCCGCACTGTAAACCCTAGTTCTCATACTCATGTTTTTCTCTCACCTTCATCACCTCTTCACTATGCACTAAATATTAGAATCATGAATATAAATCAAGCTCTAGAGTTAGCCTCTCCACCAAACCGGACTTATCATTTCATTTCAATACATGACCAACCTTGGTCTTTCAATTCTCATTTCATTTCATTCATTTCACTGCCGGGGGAGACTTAGCTACTCTCGGTTTCGATTTACAATTCACAACTTCCAATTGAGCACTTCAGCTCATAATTCAATTTGAGTCTCACAGACTTTCTTATCATGATCTTAGCCTTTCATATTCATTTAATTCTCAATTCTCATTTATGATTCATTTTACATAATCCACACAGTCATAAAAGAGTCCACAGACTTCAATCATAGGGTTCACAACTTCCAACAGCAAATAAAATGAAATTCATACATATCAGGATTCACTCTGCACAGTCGACTTGGGAGAACACCAGTCGACTCATACAGCCAAATACAGATTCATCATAAATACTCGGGATAGTCGACTGCTGCACACAGTCAGTCGGCTGTTCCACAACTTTTCATGTTCACAGTGTCATCCGCATGACAGTCGACTATTCATCCATCAGTCGTCTGTTCTGGGATTCTCAACAGCACAATTCTAAGTCCAGCTCAGTCGACTGGCTACACGCACTAAGTCGACTGATCAATTCCATAATTCAAATTAAGGGATTATCTAATGGCTTTTATATGTTCTTGCATCATGATATCAATTTACAATACACTTATATTCATGTTTCATAAACACTGAGTCTCTGATTGTTCAGGAACATCGTAAACATGGAATTTCAAGTTACTAAAATACTCCTTTCTTTGAAGAAAATACTTTAAATATGCATTCATACTGCTCATAACTTTCTTACGAAAATGAAGATATAAATCTCAAGTCATCATACTGGGTCAACATAATAGAACATCTCTTTACGTGGAATTTCCAAATAATCAGAATCAAATTGAAGCACCAGTCGGCTGAACACAGTGTCAGTCGACTGCTCCGACAGTTCTTAATTTGTTAAATCATCGCTAGTTCTTTTCATCCATTTACCTTCCCTCCATCATATGTGTCATAGGGAACTCACAACTCAGTAATCACACTATTTTGTCTATTTGCATACAGTTTATCACCACATCACAATTTAATGGTCTCGTACCAGTCGACTTATTTACACGACAGTCGACTGTACCGACACAACTCGTCTTATTAACAGCAGCATGTTCATGGCAATTCTACTACATTGAATTCACATTTCACAATATGGTAGCAATCATAACTATCATAGTATATTTCCTACATTAGAAGTCCTGAAAAACACCGACCTTATATGAAGAAATAATCGAAATCCAGCAAAGTCCTCAATGTGGTGAACGCCTCCTTGTTCCTTACACCTCGCTCCTTTGCTCCACACCGAACCTTCAGATGCTACTCGGCCTCCACAGAAAAGCTCCCACACAACTCTCACAAATACCTCTCTTATAATATGAATCTAGGGTAAAAGAACTAGAGAATAGGAGGGGGTATTTATACACAAATTAGAGTGAGATGGAGGGTTAGGATGCACTAGGGAGTTGGAGATCAAGAGCTAGGATTCATTCGGGAGTTGAGAAACTACCCACACCTCAAGAGTAACCACCCATGACCTAACCCACTACCCTACTCACAAACCGGCCACAAAGAGGGTCCTCAAAGCACGTGTACATTGAGTGCACGTGTACACACAAATCACACTACATGATTTGTACACCAAGTACCCAGATAAATAAAAAGAAAAATGCTACACATACAAGTGGTAGGAAAATAATAAGAAGTTAGATTTATGGGCTTAAATCCATTTGGGCCAAAATATTTTAAAAAGAAAATAAGCAAATTAACATTGGGCTTTAAGAAAATATTTTATAGAAAACAATACACTTAATTCATCATGTTGAGAAATATTAGTCAACATGCTACACAAGCATACCAAATGTAAAAATAAATAATATTTTCATGTATTTGAAAAATCAGGGTATTACATTTTTCATGCATCAACAAAATAGACACACACATAGTTCATGAAATTTTATTTTGAAATACAATGCAACTAACACGTGCATTGCAAACACGTGCGTCGCCCGTAAAAACATTAAAATACGAAATCGAATTTATCAACGGAAAAATATTTAAAGATAATCGAAATACAACATATGAATAATATATTAACTATACACATTCAATAATGTACTCAATACGTACATTGAAAACACGTGCACCACACGTATAAAAATATTTAAATTGAAATAGGAGAAAAATGAACTTCCATTTATAAAACGAATTCGAACACATTATTAAATAAATAATTGAAACACAGAGAAAATATTACACATAGCGGTAGAAAAATACATAATCGATATGTGCATCAACAATACGTATAAAGCACGTAAAAACACAGATTGAAATTTTATATTTGAGTTGACTCAAATAGGATTTTTAAGAATACTGAAAATGCATAAATAGTCGAAATCCAAAATACATAGTGAAACACATTTCAAATATTACCCATAATGGTACAAAATATACGTGCGTAACACATGGGGGAAAAATTGTCATTTCCAATTTTGCGGGGTGTTACAGGTTTTGTGGCAATGTGTCTCACTTGTCAGCAGATCAAAGCAGAAAATTAGAGACTTGGAGGTTTGTTGCAGCATTTGCCCACTCCATAATGGAAGTAGGAGAATATCAGCATGGATTTCATCACAGGATTGTCGAGGAGTCCGAAGGGCAATGACTCGATTTAGGTTATTGTGGACCGTTTGACCAAGTCAGCTCACTTTTTGTCCATGAAGATTACTTGATCGTTGGAGAAATTGGTAGAGCTGTACATTGATGAGATTGTAAGACTTCATGGGGTTCCTGGGTCGATTGTGTCTGACATGGATGCGAGGTTCACTTCGATGTTTTGGAAGAGTCTGCAAGCAGCTTTCGGTACCAAAACTGATTTCAGTACTGCTTTTCATCCTCAGACTGATGGTTAGACTGAAAGGGTGAATCGGATATTGGAAGATATGCTGAGGGCTTGTGTTATGAATTTTGATGGTGGTTGGGATAGATACTTGGCATTGGTTGAGTTTTCTTATAACAACAGTTACCATGTAAGTATTAGGATGGCTCCATATGAAGCTCTATATGGGAGGAACTGTAGGAAACCTGTTTGTTGGTATGAGGTTGGCGAGAGGCAGATGTTTGGGCCCGAGATTGTGCACCAAACATCGGAGAAAATTTAGTTGATTCGCAAGAGGTTGGTCGAGGCTCAGAGCCGGCAGAAGAGTTATGCAGACACTCGAAGAAGGGACTTGTTGTTTGAGGTTGGGGATGCAGTTTTCCTCAAGGTATCTCTGACTAAAGGAGTGATCAGGTTTGGTAAAGGAGGCAAGTTGGCGCCAAGGTATATTGGACCATAGAGAATTTTAGGGTGGATTGGTAAGACGGCATATATGTTGGATCTTCCGGAGGAATTGGCACAGGTGCGTGATGTGTGCCATGTGTCGTTGTTGAGGAAGTATGTGCCGGATCAGAGTCATCGGTTTGTAGAAGTGCCTAAAGGTCTACAGGTAAACTTGTGTTACAAGGAGCAGCCTGTAGAGATCGTTGATAGTAGTGAGAAGGTTTTGAGAAGCAAGGTAATACCTATGGTCAAGGTGCTGTGGAGGAACCAGCAGTTCGAGGAGGCTACTTGGGAACCGGAGGATTGCATGCAGAAGGATTTTCCTGAGCTTTTTGTATGATTGTACTCTTTGAGTTGAGTTGTATTTCTTTTGTTAGATTACATTCTCTTGTGTAATGGTATTTCCTAAACTATAATTCCATTTATGAGATTTCGATTCCTTTTGCCTAATTTGTTTGGACCCTATTAGTAGTAGTTCTGAGGACAGAACTATTCTAAGGAGGGAGTGATGTAATACCCCATATTTTTAAATAATGTTTTTAAGATTAATAAATGAATTAAAATGATTTTTGGTGATTTAATAAACATTTTTCTGAAAATTACCTTTTTACACGTGCAAATATTTTCTTGGAAAATTCGAAGTCAAAAATTATTTTGGGTAAACCCATTATTTATTATTAGATATTATTTTTGAATTTTCTGGATTTTTCTGATAATTATTTGACCTATTTGTAAATATTACAAAAAGAGGGAATTTTGTGCAAAATTACCACTTGGAGTGAAAGCTCCAAATTTTGGGATTTTTGGGTTGGGCATGATGCCTAGTCAACTCAGAGGTAAAGAGTTTACTTTTGTTTTAATAAATTTGGTTTACTTTGCATGTTTTGACAAAGAAAGGTCTTTTTGCAAAATTATCAATTAGAGAGCAAAAAGTACAATTTCATTTTCTGGGTTTTTAAAACAGTGCCGTCCAATCTTAGGGAAGTTGTTTTTGTTTTAAATATTAATTAAGTTGTTTTTATCTAATTTCCAATTATAAGGATATATATATGTAAAGATATATTTAAAAGAGATATTTTGCAAATCTGTTCAAAAACCCCACATACCCTATTTCCGGCCTATTAAAGGTGAGGTGCAGCCGTCACTTTGCTGCACAACACAAAGGATTTCTTTATTATTATTTTCTTGGAGTTTCAAAGCAGGATCTTGGTATTCTTATGAAATGAGGAATTTTCTTATTTCTTTATTATCTTCGGTTGATTCATCAATAAGGTGAGTGACATATGTTTGTTTTCTTATTGTTCAATGCATGTTGTATGTGATGATTTGTCTATCAGAAAGTGTAACCCCTGTTTCCCCAAAAATGTATTTTTTGTGTTTTTTCGATATTTCAAATTTTTGTACATCAGTTTTCTGCTTTCAAACTCTTTTGTCAAAATGTATTTTTTTAAATCTTCTATTTAAAATCTATTTTTGATAAATAATATTATTTGTAACTATATCCTATGATTTTTATACAAATCTTATTATTGTTATTATTACTTTGATCTTTATTATTAGTATTGTTATTGTTACTACTATTATTATTATTACTTTTAAATTATTATTAAAAAATACATTTCTATTTGTTATGTGTATTCGTAGTATTTTAAATAAATTATATTTTGTAATGCAAATTACATTTTTATTATTGGTTAATTTATTTTTCTATTGGATTTTTAAAACCCGATTCCTTATTGGATGTTTATTCATTATCCCAATTTTAATACCCTAATAATCTTATACCCATTAAATTACCCTATCCGTTTACTTAACCCCAAACCCGTTTCCGTTATTACCAGAACCCAAAAATCCCTTCAACCCAAACCCATTACCCTGGTCAAAAACCCTTCAGCCGTAATTCCCCCTAACCCTATTTATCTTCCCCTATATATTTATACCCAACGACATGACCCTGTTCACCTACAATCTTCTGAGCTGCCTCTTCATCTTCCGAAAAACCCTACCTCCGACTCTTCGCCTTCCCTCCCGCTCATCTCTCTCTCCCGTTCAACCTCTTCCCTGGCTGTGCTCCCCTCCAATCACAGCAACCTCCTGCAGCACGCCAGCAAGCCCCTCAGCGTCCCCCTGTGCTCCCCTAGACATGCACAGCGCCCGTACTGCAGGCCGGCAGCTTGATGCAGCCACCGTCCCTATACCGCCCTCTCCCTCGACGTAGACCAAAGCAAGCACAACAATAACGCCGCCGTGCTGTGCTCTTCTCCGTCGACTGGCAGTGCAGCACCTCGACGGCAACCCCTGAGCGTCTGCCATCGTGCCCTTGTGCCGATCATCGGAGCCTCACCACAGCGACAACAGCCCACAACAGCAGCCAAAGCCGGTGCACCATTATTGGGTTTCTTTTTGGATCATGGGTTTTGATCAAGTTTTGATCAGAGTGATTGTCCGTCCGATCATCTTCATTACGATCATCATCTTTGAATCTTGGCTTTGATCATCTTTGATTATGGACCGTTGGATTGCTTCATCATCATCTTGATCTTGGGTTGCTATCATATTGGTTTTGATCAAGTTATCCTGGGCCGTCCGATCTTGTTGATCTTGATCTTGATCATCCGATTAGATCCTAGCCGTCCGATCTCTTCTTGATCGTCACGATCATGATGATCATCAATTTCCATTGATCACAATCGTTCGATCGGTCGATCTTGATCTTCATTATTATCTGCACCATCAGGGAAATCTGACCGTCCGATCTGATCTGATCATCTTGATCTTGATCTTCGATCTCAGCCTGTCCGATTGTGTTCGTGATCGTGTGTTCATGATTGGTTCGTGATTCGTTCGTTGTGTTTGTGTTCGTGTTCGAAAATTCGTTCCTGTTATTCTTGTTCTTGCTCCGTTCTCATCGTCGTCTCTCAAGCAAGTAACTTGTACTCCAAAATCCTTTGTTTGATACAAGTCAAGAATATCGCTTATAGTGTAGTTGAGTTCTAGAGACAACTCATGTGTGTGTTATATTTGATGGGTTTTGTCTCTATTGTGCTATTTGATCATAGTTGCCTCACGACACAATATTGACATGAAAAAACTTAGGTTTTGCCCGTTCTTGATTTGATCATGTATGAGGGATTTTGTGAGAATTTGGGTATTTGTGGAGAACCATGTGATAGACTTGTTTTAGATATGTTAATTACCCTATTTCATGATGTTTGTACACTTGGTAGACTTGATTTCATGTTTGGTTGCGTTTGGATCAAGTTTCATTGGATCTATGTTGATTTTTGTTTTTGAGTAAAATCTGTATTTTGCCGCTATTCTGTCTTGATCAGTAATTTAGACCATATTAAGGTCAGAATCTAAATTTCAGTATAAAACATGAGTTTTAGAGGAATTCGTCTTCTTTCCAACCCCTTTGACCTTGCTCGATTTCGTTTTCGTATGTGTGAGATATGACTGTTTTACTACAGAGATGCAGATCAATTTCAGATTTCATTTCTTGATGGTTTTGATGACTAAAATTATTTTGATACATGTGCTACACATATTATTTTGATCTGAAACTTTGGTCAGTACTTCTATATCTATTTAGGGATTACCCAAAATTTTGGTGTATTTTATTGATGAGTTTTATATGCCATTTCATGCTTGTTTGTGAAAGCTATACTTGTTGTATTTTGCTCGCTGTTTTGTAAAAAAATGTATATTCACCCTGATTCCTTTTACTGTATGAAAAATATTTGTGAAATATGAAAGTTACTTTATTTTTTCTATTTTCATCTCCCTTTGGCGGATTTGGATTTTGTTTCACGGTTTGTGAGATATTACAGTTTTCGTACAGCTGTGTTGGGAATTCCTAATTTGCCAAACTATCGTTTCTTGATGGTTTCTGATTTTTGATGGCTGATCTGATTTTACTGGAAAATTATGAAACTTTATATTTTGATTCTAGACATATAGAGAATTACCCCAGATTTTTCCTGGATTTATTTGAGGAGTTCTAATGCTGTTTTTCTGACTGAGAAGTCAGTTTACTGATTTCTGGCTGAACGTGTTTTCTGTATTCAAACCAGTTTTGAATTATGATTTTGTGAATTACTATATGACTTATATATAATCGCTGGATTCGTGTGGAAGTCTGTTTTCCAGATTCTTTGACGGATTCAGATTTGGATTTCTGTAGTAACAGGAATCACTATTTTAGTACGGTACTGTCTTGCTGTCCTGAATATGAACATATACTGTTTTGCTCGTTTATGTGACTGTATATCCTGTATGCATGTTTAGTTGTTTCCCTAAACCTAATACTGATTATACCATATTAGTTTGATACTATTTCGTATACATTCATGCCTGTTTGATAACCATAATAAAAGTAACCAAGTCGGGGTTTCTTAAGGAAAGATCTAGTAGTGGAAAATATGGAAACGTGTACTTGGAAGGGAACTAGTGTTCCATACTGCTACTGTTACTGTTACTTTTCTGCTACTATTACTGTTACTATCTGCTACTGCTACTGTTACTTTTCTGCTACTTCTACTGTTACTTTTACTGCTACTGCTACTGTTACTGATACCTGAGTACACTGCCCCATTATGGTCCACTACGAAATCTAAAACGAAACTGTTTGTTGTAGCAACCATGTGTTATGTTTTTAGGGCGCATGAAGTGCTACATAGCTAGTAATATACACAAGACTGTAAGAACATAAAACGGATACTATTAGACTGATACTATTGGACTGATACTGTTATAATGTTACACTAATATACTGAGATTACTGTTACTGGACACTGTTAGTTGCCATATGATACTGCATTTGACACAAACACCTGTACAGTTAGTATACCATGCTAATCAACTTTGTTTTACTGATTCATGCTAGTTGTCACTGTTGATGCATTATTCCATGCTATTTGTTAGTTTTCCTATGTGCTTGTATTCTACATTATAAGTTGCTCGTAACTTGCAATTGACGGGTACTTATTTTCCCTTTTCTTCTCCTGCAATTATTAATTGCAGATCATGATGGTCAGCTGCCTGACGGTATTGGCAAAATGAGATATTAGTGCTGAATTTTTTGTTTATTAGTATTATTATTATTGTTGCTTTGGAACAATGTATTTTGAGTACTTGGATATTTATTTTGTATTTTGGCGATGTGACCCAGGATATTTGACTTGTCCAGATTCTGATTTATTTGAGAATATTATATTTTGCTTCAAATAAATTCTATTAGTTTATTACTTCAGTTATGCATGTGTGGTTCACTCTTTTGCTTCCGACTCTGATTATTTTATGAGATATTGTAAAGATTCCTGAACAGCTTATGGATGATGAAAATCAATTGCTGGGCTTTTGTTGCGTATCCGTATTCTGTATTCTTTTTGGAAAGCGGGGCATGACAGAAAGCATGTTAACTGATGGTATGAAGATATAATGGATTTTGATGAGTTGATGAACTAAAAATTGAATCTTTTTATGAAACATATGCTTTGATGATTTAAAATTACATATAGATGACTTGAGATTGTTAAAGAACCTAATAGAAATCATGAGTAGGTTGTTTCCCTTCATCTACTTGCTGTTTTGACTAGTTATGATGAGATTCTATGTTGCTTTTTGCAAAAGTAAACAAAAGCCTAACCTTTACTGTATGTATAGATATACATACTGTTCTTGATATTTGATGAGTATAACTTGATTAATACTTGTTGGAATTTGCTTATATATCATGGGTATGTTGTTTTGAATTATATCCTTACTGATTTGATTACACAAATCGAGTTGCATGAGGATTATGTCAAAAGTGAACAAAACCTAGCCCCTACTGTGTATATTTGAGACATACACTTTGTTTTGGTTTTGTTGAAGTTAAACTTAATTAATTACATGTTATAACCACCTATATTCATGAGTATCCTATTGGGATCAGTGGGGTTTGCGTATAACAAGTTATAGAAAGATTTGTTGGATCAAAAGATCGAGTTTTGAAGTTAAATTTGGATAATCAAATTTCGGGTGTGATGCTTATGGCCGAAATTAGGATTTTGAGAGTTTTGCAAAGTTTTCGATTTGATTTGAGTTGTTTTGGTACTGAGATAGTTTGAACATTATACTACCTCTAATTGAAGAGATCTGGATACTTAGCTAATGCACAAATACACACATACATATTCACATTCACATTTACGGTTTTTGAAGATTTTTTTTGAAAAATCACTTCTCTGAGATGTTAATGTGTTTTTGATTGTTTTATAAACTCATATATGTTGTGCAAGGTATACTTTAGCATCTCAGGAAGTTTTATTTTGAGTTTACAAAGATTTATCGACGTATCAGTCGAAACATGCACACTTTTCAAACCTAGCTGTATCAGGTTGCGATCGACCACCATGCTATTTTTTTGAGAATTTTCGAAAGGGGCAGTCGACTGCCCTGTTTTTTTGAACTGTTTGGGCAGTCGACCGCTCCTGCTATTTTGAGTCATTTTGTTGAGTTTTCTTCATTTCTTTTAAACGGTTATTTCCTCGATATTATGGATTATTGCTCTACTATTTTAGATGATAGTTTTACTACAGATTACAGTATTTTACAGAGAGTTATATTTTATTTATAATAGAGTGTTAAATGTATTCTTATGACCTTATTAAGTGATTTATATGCGGTTTCAAAAGAATTGATATTTTGGTGATATTCTACGACTTAAAAATGAGATTTTCTGTTATTTGATGGGTTTAATATTTTATTTGATTCTGAAATTTCATGAGTACACTAAATGGATTTGGATTTTGTCATTTTTCTTATTATAAACATTTTGATGATGGATTTATGAGTTTTATTAAAATTTTTGGTATTGATGGTTGAGTTATGAGTCTTTAGAGATTGAGAGGGGCCTTAGCTACCGGCGGTTGAGATTTTGGTTGTTGTTCGGTTGAGTTAAGCCCGGTAGGGTACACCAACTCTAAGAGATTCGCAATCTATTAAATAGTTAATTAACTTAACAAGATAAGGACATGCACTAGATGGTGATATGATGAAATGAGAGCAAACGTGAGTTATGGACTCCAGGATAATCCAAGGAGTGAGATATTCTCTAGTATTTCGGGATGATGGACATAAGGGCCATAGAGTGATTTGTGGAGTGGGATTGATCGCCAGTATTCCGAATGGATATGGTTATTCATGCTGGTTCCAGAGTTTCAGAGCAGAAGTTAAGGCTGGTTCCAGAAAGGATATGGTTATTCATGCTGATGTATTGCTTCATTTTGGGTCTAGGTTATGTGTCCTGAAGGGTGAAGTTCGTCAGATGTTGCTTGAGGAAGCCCACCAGTCATCGTGTTCTATTCATCCCGGAGGTACTAAGATTTATCGGGACTTGAAGCTTAATTTCAGGTGGCACAATATGAAGAGGGCTGTTGCTCGGTTTGTATCTCAGTGTTTGATGTGCCAGCAGGTGAAGGCAGAGCATCAGAGGACCACCGGACTTCTTCAATCGCTTCCCATTCCGGAGTGGAAGTGGGAACACATCACTTTGGATTTTGTGACCGCTTTGCCGAGGGTCCTATGGGTCATAATGCCATTTGGGTGATTGTCGATCGACTGACGAACAGTGCTCACTTCATTCCCTTCCGAGTCAGACAGTCTACTGAGAGCCTAGCTGAGAAGTACATGCAAGAGATCATCAGACTTCATGGAGTTCCAGTCAGCATTGTATCTGAGAGGGTTACGAGATTCGGATCTCAGTCCTGAGAGAGTCTTCAGAGTAGTTTGGCAAGTAAATTGAAGTACAGTACATCTTTTCATCCCCAGATAGATGGACAGTTAGAGAGGACTATACAAACTCTAGAGGACATATTGCGGTCATGTATGCTGCAGTTCGGTGGATCATGAGAGGACCATTTGCATCTCGTAGAGTTTTCGTACAATAACAGCTTTCAGGCCACTCCTAAAGCTATATTGTTTGAGGTATTGTATAGGCAGAAGTGCAGATCACCAGTGTGCTGGGATGACATTGGTGAGAGGAAGTTGTTGGGTCCAGAGTTGATCACCAAGACAGTTGATGCGGTGACTCGGATCATGAAGCACTTGTAGGCAGCTCAGGATAGGCCGAGGCAATGGGCTGATGTTCATCGAAGAGCTTTGGAGTTTGAGTTTGGTGACCATGTTTGCCTAAAGGTATCACCTTGGCGAGGTGTCTTTCGGTTGGTGGTGGGGGCAAGCTCAGCCCTAGGTTTATTGGACCGTTCGACATTGTGGAACGACTAGGAAAGGCGGCCTATCGTCTTGCATTGCCGCCAGCTTTATCAGAAGTGCATAATGTTTTCCATATCTCATAACTCAGGAGATATATTCGAGATGAGAGCCACGTGATTGACTATTCTGAGTTGACCGTGCGGCCGGATTTGACTTGTGAGATTCCGCCAGTTGCTATTTTGGTTCGGCAGGAGAAAGTGCTTAAGAACAAGGTCATCAAGCTGGTTTGTGCTTCTTGGAATCCTCACTCGCCGGGTGAGTCGACTTAGGAGTTGGAGGAGGACATTCAGCAGAAGTTTCCTCATCTGTTTGTGTAGCTTTTTGATTTGTTGTTTCTTTTCTTTTTGGGGTTACCCTATATATCTCTTGTTTAAATTTCGAGAACGAAATTCTTCTTGTTAGGTGGGTAGGATTTGTAACCCCTGTTTTCCCTTTTATGTATTTTTGGGGGTATTTTTCTTTTTGTATATTTATTCTCACTGTATCTCTTTTTGGACCGTGTATTGGATCTTCATTTTCTATATATTCATCCATTTATTTTTGTCATCTTCTTATTTGATCTTCTTGACTCAGTTGTCCGTCTGTTGATTCATCTCTGTTTTAGTGAGCTATTAATTTTTATCCCCATTTATAATTGTTCATGTCCTATTTTATTCAGTCATTTTAAATCCTATTCTAATTCTTGTTGGATCTCATCTAATAAACCCTATAACCTATATATATTGTCTAATACTCTCTACCCTACAACACCCCAAACCCAATACCTGTTTGTTATCCCCAACCCATTATGCGTAACCCTAACTATCTGCATATATACCCCCTCCTTTTATACTACCTGTTCATCCCCTAAAACCCTAGCCGCTCTAACCCATTACCTCCTGCTCTCTCCAGACCTGTTCCCTGTGCCCTCCGAGCGTTCCCCCACCTCGGCAGTGCCGCCCTGCCCTCCTCCTCCCTATTGTGACGCAGCAGCACCAGCCAACAACGATGCCAGCCAGCGCCGCTGTGCCGCCGCCTGTCCCTATTAGCTGTTCCCTTGGCCGTCATCGTGTTCTCATCCAGTCCCTCCGCTGCCTCTCTTGTGTGCATATGTTGGATCTCGTGTGTTTTGTTCGTGGTTCGTGTGTCGCTCGTTATTCGTTGAGTTCGTTGCCCGGGAATCCGTTCCCATTATTCTTGCTCTTTGCACCGTTTTTGTCATCGACTATAAGGCAAGTAACTTGTATTCTTTCTTTGTGTAATACAAGTACTAAATACCGCTTGTAGTGTAGCTGTGTTCTAAAGACAATTGTTGTGCAAAACCCCTGTTATATCTTGTTTCTATTTGTTGATCCGTCCGTAGTGGTCTCATTACACACACGACATGAATTTAGACTTAGAGATAATCAATTCTTGCATACATGCATGTGTTCGTGAATTATGAGGTGTTGCATGATCTTGTATGTTTGATGGGTTCGTTGTAGTATAACTTGTTGTAGACTTGTTAAATACCCTATACCATGTTGCTTGGACATCTAGTATTACCTAATTCACGGTTTGTTATGAGTTGGATGTGTTTCATATGAACTAGTTGGTTTTATGCATAAAGCAAATTTTAGTTCTTTTTGTTACCCCGTTTTGTGTAGTATTTTGGACCCTATTATGGCAAGTATAAGAAAATTATTTGTGAATATGAATTATAGAGAATTCTGTCTATTTTCCAGAATTTCTGACAGATCTCAGTTTCGATTTATGAGTTGCAAGTTATTGCTGTTTTACTACAGATGTGTTTAAAATTCCAGATCCTGTTTTACATGAATTCTTTATGATTATTTATTTATTTTACTGATATTAAAGATAATATTTTGATCTAATATTTTGCTGTGTACAACTAGACTTGATTAGGATTAAACCATAACTTTTTTGGTTTTAATTGATAACTTTTACAAACTATTCTATCCATGAAAACAACTACTATACATGCAGAATTTTCATACTGTTCAGTAAAGAACCTTAATTTTGACCTGATTCTATTTGTTTTTTATAAAAACTTTGTGAATATGAATTGTAGCCTGCTGTATCTATTTTATCACCCTTTGGACGGATCAGGATTTATTTTGTAATCTATTGTTGTTTAGTACTGCTGTGTTTATGATTTTAGATTTACAAAATTACTGTACTTGCTGTTATTTGATTTTAATTGAGTATACTATCTATGTTGGAAAATTATGAAATTTTATTTTCTGATACTAAACATACTAAGGAATACCCCAGATTTTTCTAGGATTTAATCAATAAGTTTTTATGCCGTTTTCCTGTTTATGAATACAGACTTCTTATTTCTGGCTGAACATGTTTATGGACAAAGTTCAGTTTTAAGTCTTTATTTTGTGAAATACCATACGACTTATATATATTTGCTGGGTTCGTCTGAGATTCTATTTTCCAGATTTTTTGACGGATCCAGATTTGCACATTTGTAGCAACAGGAATTCCAGATTTATTGCAGTACTGTCTTGCTGTCTTGAACTAGAATTTTCGTTGTTCTGCCCTTTTATGTGTTGTCTATCACCTGTACATGTTTATCTTTCAATCTGAACCTGTTATCTGTTTATACCATGTTATTCTTGCCCTGTCTGTGACACATACATCCCTGTCTGATAATAATAACAAAATAATCAAGCCGGGGTTAAGGGAAAAATCTAGTAGTAGATAATATAGAAATGTGTACTTGGAAGGGCGCCCGTGTTTCCTACATGATTATACATTATCTATTATATGTTCATGACTACATGACGCACTATTCTGTTATCTGATTACCTGACTGCATACTTCCCTATAGGAAGGTGTACTCAGAAGAGAACTCGTAGGTTCTATCTGTCTGTTTGTATCTGCTATCTATCTGTCGATACCTGAGTATACGGCCCTATACAGTTCACTACGAAATCTAAACGAAACTTTTTAAATGTAGCAACCATGTGGTAAAACCCGGGGATACATGAAGTGCTACCTAGATAGAAATAAATATAAGACCTGTTATCTGACATCTGTTACCTATTTACCTGTATCTGTTATCTGACATCTGTTATCTGTATATCTGTCTGCATACCATCTGACACTTGACATCCGTTACATATCACCTGTACCTGTTAGCATACCATGTTACTTGATTTTGTTTCTGATTCATTTTAGACATTCTGTTTTGCTCTGTCATATTTATTCCATGCTATGTTTGTCCGCTGTTACCCTATATTTGTTTACCTTTCCCAGTACTTGTGTCTGCACTACAAGCGGCCCGTAACTTGCATTGATAGGCGTTTTGTTTTCTTTTTCCTCTTCCTGCAATTTGCTAAATTGCAGATCATGGAGATCAGCTGACCAATGGAGTAAGTGATCTGAGATTTTAGATGCTGAAGTTTTTGCTATTATTATTTTCTGTTGCTTATTTGAATAATTGTATCTGTTACTTGGATTATTTTCTAGTGGGTAATGTGACCCAGAATTATTGACTCGTTCTGATATGGTTTATTTGAGATTATTGAATTTTGTTTTAAGTAAATTCCTGTTGGTATATTGATTCGTTTATGCATGCGTGGTTGACTTCTCTTGCTTCCTACTTTGATATTCCTGTGAAATATTGTAAAGATCCTGACAGCTTATGGATGATGAAAATTATTCACTGGACTTAGTCACGTATTCGTATTCTGTATCTCCTTTTTGGGAAGCGGGGCGTGATAATATGCATATCACAATGTTCACATGAACATGTAATAACCAATTTGCATCTGGATACTAGTCTTACCCTATTCATTTTGGTCCCTTCATATTCGGCTCCTTGATTTCTTATATTCTTTCGTCTTTGCAGTCTCCTACATTATTGATTTATTCTTGGGTATAAATTCATTCTTCCGTACCCATATTTTTTTGATTCCGGTGCAAGCAACCTCTATTTTTGCTTGCCTCGTTGATTTCTTCTAATTTCAGCTCGTGTGTCGTTCATTGCTTTACGTGCCTTGCATTCATCTTCATTTGTTGATTCATATTGAGTATTCTACTAGTTGTTTCTTCCCTATCTTGTTATCCTTAAACTCCGGTGCTGCCATTCTGTTATTCTTTCTTGGTTCGTCAATTGGCTACACGTGATCTACATCGACATGTCAGCGGCTTAGAACATCACCAGGAAGTGTCATCGTTTGCTCCAAGATGTGCATGCAGAGTCCCCAGGATTTCAGGAAGTGTTCAGAATCTGAAGTTGCCAGGAGTTCTGTAACACCCCATTTTTTTATTTTTATTTTTAAAACTAAACCTCTAAATTCAATTCTATCAATTTCTCTATCACTTTAAACAAAAACTAAGATAGGTATAGTTCAAATAAAATTTTGGCAGAGTCTCCCTGAAATTTCTGTCCCGAAACACAAAAAGCTTACGGAATTCTGCTCTAAATTCCGTAGCTCACAACACAAGCAATATAATCATGAGCTCCCCAGGCCAAAATGAGCAGAATCATACAGGCAATATAAATATCATGCTCTGGGGGCCAAACTCATAACAGAATATCAAATATCAAATAAAAACCATAAATTCCTTTGAAAATATATAAGATTTTTGTAAAGATTTAGGAAAACCTTTTTAAAAAGCCAACCGCAGAACCCAATACTCCACAACGCGGTGGGTACCGGCTTTCTTACCTCATCACAGCACTATGTCTATATACTTTTACCATAATACAAAATAATACATCAACTATTCACCTTTCTACATATACTAAGTACATAGATAATAGATCAGCTCCAACAAAGTACAAAATCCAGCTCTAACTACCACACCATGCTGCTAGCAACCTGCAGGAGAGTTAGGGTTGTCTACCCTCAAGGAAAGACCCCCTAACCCCTAGAAAACAATAGGGGGTTAGCCATTTCTGGTGTGAGTATAATTATTAATCTAATAAATCATCAAATTGTATAAGGAAAATAAATTAAACTTACAAACATCAAGATAAGAAGATGCAACCTGAAATCTGAACATAAAAACATCACCAATACGATGTTATATCAAAATAATCTTCAAATCTGTATCCAACTATGTAATTATCCATAACCTCACACATTTCACTATAGGCTTCACACTAACCTCATATATATCCTTATTTTACATTTACATAATACAGATTCACATACAATCCATTACTTATCAATTTGAATTCATCTTCCACAATTATCGTCACATCACCAATTCTTCATTTATAAATATATAATCACAGGATGCTACTACTTATTTCTTCATTTTCATTTAGCCATGCACTTCATTTACTTGCATTATATCAACAACTCACTTACTCATCCTGGAAGTGGTGCCAAGGCAGGTAGTTCCCACCATTTCCATGGAAATAGCGGGCGAGTAGTTCCCCGACACACTTCCAAGATACACAAACTCATATCACAACATACTTTCTTTAATAACCATTTTCGTAACCACTCTCATAATACAGGTATTTATTTTATTGTATTATATCAAGTATCACATCATAAACATATGCATCTATTCTCATAATATCACATTCATTCATGCCTTATGACACAAATATAACATCTCATTGCCCATTGCAATTACTCACATTTCATCACATCATTAACATATCACTTATTGAATACTCATTCTTATCGCATCAAAAGCAAGTTTTATAACTCATTCTCATCCTGTTATATCATATAGTTATTACTCAATCTAATTAATAATTAACTTACTTTCATCTTCGCTTTTATCTCATGTTACCATTAATTTCACTTTCATTCTCATCAATTTATACTCCATATCCCAAACATAGTTTGGGCAATCACATATCACATCCCAAAGCCTGATAACTTGGGTATTAATCACCACACCCCAAACACATAGTCTAAGTAATATCACATCACATCTCAAGTCGATAGCTTGGTTATTAATTACTTCAATTACTTTTCATCTTCACTTTACTTAATACTTTATTTCCATTAACCATTACCAATATCATGCCAACTCACCCTGCGAATTATGTCAAGGCAGGTAGTTCCCACCATTTCCACAGAATTAGCGGGCAGGTAGTTCCCTGACACAATTCCAAGGTGTAACAACTCATATCATACCATATTTACTTTAATAATCACTTTCAAACTATAACAACTTCATACAATTCATATTAACACATGTCTCTGTTACTCTTTTCATTTTAAATTAACCACATAGTGCATTTCATCCACAACAACTTTCTTTCACATTCACAATTCACTTTCCACTTAGTTATTTTATTAGTTTGTCGACCAGTGAGCCACAGTATCCCAACATACTGAAAGCCGACAGCCCAGTAAACACGCAGCCCGATGCTCACACAGAGTCTTACTCGTCTGAGGCTACGTCTTCCTCCTAGCCGAACTAGCAAGGGAACCACTAACCCCAAGTAGAACTTGGGTACTTCCTCCCAGCCAAAGCCAAGAGGGAAAAACCACTGAAAAACCACTGACCCCAGGTAACCTAGGTACTTCCTCCTAGCCGAAGCCAAGTGGGAAAAACCACTAACCCCAGATAAACTGGGTACTTCCTCGCGACAGCTGTCATCGGGGGAAAACTGGGCCTCAAGCCGATAGCTTAGGCGATAAAACTCACTTACCCAAACATAGTTTGGGTCCACTTACCCCAAGCCGGTCCTTGAGTGTTAGGAGGTCTAGCCCAAACCCCCAGGATTTCTGTAGGTACTGGTCAACAAAACCATCGACCAGTGAGCCACAGTATCCCAACATACTGAAAGCCGACAGCCCAGTAAACATGCAGCCCGATGCTCACACAGAGTCTTACTCGTCCGAGGCTACGTCTTCCTCCTAGCCGAACTAGCGAGGGAACCACTTACCCCAAACATAGTTTGGGTATTAGGAGGTCTAGCCCAAACCCCCTGGATTGTTGTAGGTACTGGTCAACAAAACCTTCTGTTATTAGCATTAATCATTTCATCTTTTCAGCTTACTTTATCACACAAGCATTTCACTTTTGATTCACGAACAAGTCATGTCTTTGACTTAAACCACATGAATTAATAACACATTTTATTAGCACGTACCATCTTATCTTTTATCTTACCATTTGATGCAGATCCGTTGCTCACGATATTAATCATCGTATCATTATACCACATTATGCATACAACCTGTCATTCAACATATAAAACCATCATATCATATTATTGCATAATATTAATGCGCCAAAATATTTATTTTTCCATAACATCCCACATTAAGAATACCAAGTTATTCATTACCTCATTGTATCATATATAGGCATACGCCAAGTTATAACATAAATAATCGAACTACATTAGGTTATTCGATATCGTAAAAGTATCAAAATGCATACTTCATCACATTATAATATCATACTATTGCACTTTAATTCGCTTCGAACATAATTATAATGCAAACATAAACCGACTTACTAATTTCATCAATTATCACATCACGAGTCAATATCATGATATATATATCACAAACATACACCACACATGCGGGTTTCCAAGAAAAAGGGGCTAAAATTACTTATTTCCTCTAATTAAATCTCATAATATCCAATTATAGCATACTAGCTCATACACCATGTTCCATGTAAGTAAAATCACCTATAAGGGCCTATATGCCCCAAAACATGCACAAAACATGCACTATAAATACACGGGTTTCCAAAACATGATCAAAATCACTAATTTCGTCTAATTACAACTTATAACATCCATCCATAGCATGCTAGCCCATACACAAGGCTCCGCATATACCAAATTACCTATATCGGCCTATATACCCAAAAACATGCACGAAACATGCACGGGATAAAAATATGCATAAACAATTCAATATATTTAGTTTTTATACTTCAACACATCACATTAACCCATAATATAGGTCTTATATACTTAAAATAGTTAATTTCACCAAATATCTCAAAAACCCATTTCGGACCCTTAAAAATCCGTATTTTCATTGAAAATCGATTTTTGGCATAACTTCTCCAAAATATATCAAAAAGCCACGAAGTTCGGCCACAATATAAAATATTTATAAATACAATATACTCACCTGACAGATCGAGAAAACGATGTCCCACGTCCTCCTGGTAGCCAGTCGAAATTCAACTTTTTCCACCTAATTGGAAAATTATAGGACCGATTAGCATAAAACTCAAAACTTGACCTACGGACCTCCAAATATGAATCCGTCTTCACCCACACGTCACAAATGACATAAGTAGGTGAGCTACATCGATAGATTTCGAAGTCGGGTCCCAATACAAAACTTACTCATCGATCGGAGGAACCTTTTTAAGGGAAATCCCCAAATATCTACTTGCTTTCATCAAATTCTCCTAATTTCTCAAATTAGGGTTAAATAATAGTAATAATACTCAATGACACCTCCGAATCTAACAAATTCTCTCCTAAATCTCGATCGGGCATTTCACCGAACACCTGGCGTGCACTTTTCACCTATAGTCTATTTCACTCAATTTAACTGAGCTTAAGCCTATAAAAATCATCCTAAATTCATATGAATACTTTCATAATATTCTACACCGTCATATGCATTTTCTACAATTATTAGGGTCGAGTTTCCTACCCGATTTCATAAACCCTAAAACCGAGTTTATGCCAAAATCACCACTCCCCATTTTCACCATGATATGCATAATTTCTAACTCCTAATATGTTCTATATGCTCTCTACATCTCCCTACATCAATTTCAAGTAAAAGAAATGAAAAGCATATAATTTAATAACCTAACACACACTTTCTTATACCTTATTGAAATCCTCTGGAAAAACCGATACCACCAAGTGGAAGAGCACTTAATGTTCTCCTAGAAACCCCAAAAGATTAAAGCTTGGAGGTGGAGATTGGATGGGTTATTCAAAACCCTAATTGATTTTCCAAAGGGGGGGGTTTCAGTTTTGGTTGGCCAGAGGAGAGGAGGGGGAGAAAAAATAGGGGAAAATAGCATTTTTGCAATTTTTTGGGTTTTTAATAAGGTTTGGGTTTGGGGTTATGGGCTTTAGGCCCAAATACTTAAGAAAATGACCCAAAATAGGTTATTTCAGCTCGATTTTGAGAAGTTTACAACCAAAAGCCACAAACTAAAAATTCTAGTATTTTACTGACCCCCTATAATGCGCAAACACCCCAGAAAAATTTCGGGTCGAATCGGATTCGTCTCCTCCGAGAAAACTCATCTCAAAACTCCTATATTTTCAATTTTTCCCGTTTACCCCAAAATATCAATTTAATCATTCTAATACTAATCAAATCAATTAATAGGGATAAATATACTCAGAAACAGATTTAAAAATAATTTAAATCAAATAATTGAGGAATAAAAAAAAACAGATGTTACATTCTACACACCTCAAAAGAAGCTCATCCTCGAGCTACGGGGCTAAAATAACTCCTCGAACAAATTCAAAATACTACCTCCTCACCATTTCCTAGAATTTCCAAGCACATTATCAACATTGGAACTTCATTTCACCTTTTACAACCGTTCAACTCGTCTGCCGCACTATCGATCTACAATAACCACTAATTGCATAGGATATGTCACATCCAATGCCACATCCAGCTGGACTTCAATCTACCACGGCTCCACCACTTGAGATAGATCTCTCACACTTTCTCGACATAGAAACAAGAAATACATCAAGAATGTCCGACATCTCAGAGGTAAGCTTCAAACAATATGCCACGATTCCAATTCTTTCTATAACTCTGAAGAGTCCAACAAATTTCGGGTCTAACTTTCCCCCGGTTCCTATAATGGCGTACTCCATCGATAAGGGATACCTTTAAGAATACCCAATCTTCAACTTCTAACTTCAAGAGGCTTTCGCCGCTGATCTGCGCCACCTTCTGTTTTGTCCACTACACACCTCAAAAGTGGCTTATCCGTGCTCACTTGATAATTAATATTTTTCCTCGTTCCGGTCCAATAAAATATTTTCCTAGAATCTTGATACATCTTCGTGCCACCGGGATAGACAATATACTGAATATTATAAGCAATCTCCGGCACCCGCTACTACAAACCATCCATATCAAGAACACCAAATCTACGACATTTACAAGGATTTCCCCTACTGCCTACTGACCAATCTATAGTAAATTCATTAATCCCATCTAGAATTAGATTATGCATCCTGTCACAAACTAAAATTTTGAATTCAAGTTTGACTGATCAGCTGTAGGATAGACGCAGTACTGATAAACTGCCCACATATAAGGTCGCGTCGCCCGCTACTGCTAAAATAAAAGCAAATTGATTCAATGATTTTTAACACCGTCCACTCCTGGGACGTAATAAAAGCCATAATTCTATTTCCATTTAAAACATCCGTCACCCTATTGCTTCCCCGGGTGATATTTTATTTCCACAGCCAAGCTACTAATGAACTCGAGTCACCTCTGTTGCCTCAGGCTAAGCTCCTATGACAAGAGAAATAAGTACTCCAACTCTTCTGCTCTGTTCAAAACTGAACTGCTCCCCAACAAAGAATATCTTCACATCTTCATTGCATACACTACTACCACCAATTTCAAATCTGAGTAAGATAACTTACTTTATATGACCACAACGGCCTAAATGCATAAGCCATAAGCCTTCCTCATGCATCAAGTTGCACCTGCCTGTATCACATGCATCAGCATATACTCGGAGAGGCACTCCCTTCTCGGGGGTAATCAAAACACAAGCTATCATTAATTCTTCCTTTAACTCTTGAAAATGTCCTTTCACACTGCTCGGGCCATACAAACAGCACATTCTTCCAGGTAAGTTGTGTCATCACTGAAAAATCAATAGAAAATCGAGGAATAAACCTTTGGTACTAACTAGCCAAGTCCAAGAAATGCTGAATCTTCGCCACATTCGAGGGTTGTTCTCCATCTTTTCATCGTCGAAATTTTCTTTGGATCTACAAATATGTCTTCAACAGACACAACGTGCCCTAAAAATCACATTCTTACTCCCAAAAATGCAACTTACAGGCTTATCATACCGCTTCTAGTCCCAACGAGTCTACAACTCAGTTCTGAGGTGCCATCTATGCCCCTCCATACTGCGAAAATACACCAAATATCATCTACAATTACAATCACACCCTGTTAATATAAGGGTGAAAGGTCCAATTCGTTAAATTCATGAAAAGTGCAGGGACATTTGCCAGCCCAAAAGACATCACCGAGAGCTCATACAATTCATACTGAGTACGAAAAACAACCCCTGGGATACTTCCCTCTTCAAGGATTATCTGACGGTACTCGGTGTGTAACTGTAGTCGGGAGATTAGTGGCACTCCCCGTAACTAATCCAACAAATTATCTATTCTCAAAAACGAATACTTAATAGTCACCTTACTCCGTACACCTTCTCGGTGAACTACCCCTTTTTTTTGTTACAAAATTGTCGGCGCGCTCTACGACATATCACTTGGACTGATAACCTTTTCCAAAAACATCACCTCAAATTCTCTTTCATCTCTTCCCATTCCTAAAGTGCTATAGCACAAGCTGATTTAGAAATTGGAGTCATACCAAATATCAATTCGATCTTGGATACCAGAGTTCGCCAAGGTGGGGGACCAAGAACCTCTTCGAATATATCAAAAACTTTGCAACCCACATCAACAATCTCAATCTTTGCCTTAGATATTTCTACTGAACCCCAACGGGCATAATTTTCAGCGTCCAAGGCATTACATACAATCAAAAGAAAACTGGGTTTCATCGGGCTGTCTCACCCGAATCCTTCCTGCATCATACCCCAACTACACATATGACCTGCATAACCCTTCACAACCAATCAATCTCCCCAAATATGGGATAAAACCATAACCACACCACTCCTCAGTCTATAAAATATACACCTATAGGACATACGCCCATAGGACCTACACAAGATCTCCAGAGAATAGCCCCTTACGGCACACAGCAATCAATATAATAGAATACTCCAATAGTACACAAATTCACACCGGGATTTCTATAGAGATCAACCCATATGCAGGGCCATGAAAGGTAATGCTGACTCAAAGTCAGACAAAAGTCTAATAAGGATTGCACCGTTCCATAATATAATCTATACTTAACAAAACACCCACTTAGAATACACATTCTATCTCCAACCAAGCAATAATGAACCCATACTCACATGACAAGATCACTAGGATTAACAAATATTCCTAGTTAACCTAAGCTCTGATACCAAACTGTAACACCCCATTTTTTTATTTTTATTTTTAAAACTAAACCTCTAAATTCAATTCTATCAATTTCTCTATCACTTTAAACATAAACTAAGATAGGTATAGTTCAAATAAAATTTTGGCAGAGTCACCCCTGAAATTTCTGCCCCGAAACACAAAAATCTTACAGAATTCTGCTCTAAATTTCGTAGCTCACAACACAGGCAATATAATCATGGGCTCCCCAGGCCAAAATGAGTAGAATCATACAGGCAATAAAAATATCATGCTCCGGGGGACAAACTCATAACAGAATATCAAATATTAAATAAAAACCATAAATTCCTTTGAAAACATATAAGATTTCTGTAAAGATTTAGGAAAACCTTTTTAAAAAGCCAACCACAGAACCCAATACTCCACAACGAGGTGGGTACGGGCTTTCTTACCTCATCACAACACTATGTCTATATACTTTTACCATAATACAAAATAATACATCAACTATTCACCTTTCTACATATACTAAGTACATAGATAATAGATCAGCTCCAACAAAGTACAAAATCTAGCTCTATACTACCTCACCATGCTGCTAGCAACCTGCAGGAGAGTTAGGGTTGTCCACCCTCAAGGAAAGACCCCCTAACCCCCAGAAAACAATAGGGATTAGCCATTTCTGGTGTGAGTATAATTATTAAATCATCAAATTGTATAAGGAAAATAAATTAAACTTACAAACATCAAGATAAGAAGATGCAACCTGAAATCTGAACATAAAAACATCACCAATACGATGTTATATCAAAATATTCTTCAAATCTGTATCCAACTATGTAATTATCCATAACCTCACACATTTCACTATATGCTTCACACTACCCTCATATATATCCTTATTTTACATTTACATAATACAGATTCACATACAATCCATTACTTATCAATTTGAATTCATCTTCCACAATTATCGTCACATCACCAATTCTTCATTTATAAATATATAATCACAGGATGCTACTACATATTTCTTCATTTTTATTTAGCCATGCACTTCATTTACTTGCATTATATCAACAACTCACTTACTCATCCTGGAAGTGGTGCCAAGGCAGGTAGTTCCCACCATTTCCATGGAAATAGCGGGCGAGTAGTTCCCCGACACACTTCCAAGATACACAAACTCATATCACAACATACTTTCTTTAATAACCATTTTCGTAACCACTCTCATAATACAGGTATGTATTTTATTGTATTATATCAAGTATCACATCATAAACATGTGCATCTATTCTCATAATATCACATTCATTCATGCCTTATGACACAAATATAACATCTCATTGCCCATTACAATTACTCACATTTCATCACATCATTAACATATCACTTATTGAATACTCATTCTTATCGCATGAAAAGCATGTTTTATAACTCATTCTCATCCCATTATATATCATTTAGTTATTACTCAATCTAATTAATAATTAACTTACTTTCATCTTCACTTGTATCTCAAGTTACCATTAATTTCACTTTCATTCTCATCAATTTATACTCCATATCCCAAACAAAGTTTGGGCAATCACATATCACACCCCAAAGCCGATAGCTTGGGTATTAATCACCACACCCCAAACACATAGTCTGGGTAATATCACATCACATCTCAAGCCAATAGCTTGGTTATTAATTACTTCAATTACTTTTCATCTTCACTTTACTTAATACTTTATTTCCATTAACCATAACCAATATCAGGCCAACTCACCCTACGAATTATGTCAAGGCAGGTAGTTCCCACTATTTCCACAGAAATAGCGGGCATGTAGTTTCCCGACACAATTCCAAGGTGTAACAACTCATATCATACCGTATTTTGCTTTAATAATCACTTTCATACTACAACCTACTTCATACTATTCATATTAACACGTCTCTTTTACTCTTTTCATTTTAAATTAACAACATACTGCATTTCATCCACAACCACTTTCTTTCACATTCATAATTCACTTTCCACTTTCTTTACTCTCACATTATTATTTACACTTAGTTATTTTTTTAGTTTGTCGACCAGTGAGCCACAGTATCACAACATACTGAAAGCCGACAGCCCAGTAAACACCCGGCCCGATGCCCACACAGAGTCTTACTCGTCTAAGGCTACGTCTTCCTTCTAGCCGAACTAGCGAGGGAACCACTAACCCCAAGTAGAACTTGGGTACTTCCTCCCAGCCGAAACCAAGAGGGAAAAACCACTGAAAAACCACTGATCCCAGGTAACCTGGGTACTTCCTCCCAGCCGAAGCCAAGAGGGAAAAACCACTAACCCCAGATAAACTGGGTACTTCCTCGTGACAGCTGTCATCGAGGAAAAACTAGGCCTCAAGCCGATAGCTTGGGCGATAAAAATCACTTACCCCAAACATAGTTTGGGTCCACTTACCCCAAGCCGGTCCTTGGGTGTTAGGAGGTCTAGCCCAAACCCCCATGATTTCTGTAGGTACTGGTCAACAAAACCATCGACCAGTGAGCCACAGTATCCCAACATACTGAAAGCCGACAGCCCAGTAAACATGCGGCCCGATGCTCACACAGAGTCTTACTCGTCCGAGGCTACGTCCTCCTAACCGAACTAGCGAGGGAACCACTTACCCCAAACATAGTTTGGGTATTAGGAGGTCTAGCCCAAACCCCCAGGATTGTTGTAGGTACTGGTCAACAAAACCTTCTGTTATTAGCATTAATCATTTCATCTTTTCAGCTTACTTGATCACACAAGCATTTCACTTTTGATTCACGAACTAGTCATGTCTTTGACTTTAACCACGTGAATTAATAACACATTTTATTAGCACGTACCATCTTATCTTTTATCTTACCATTTGATGAATATCCGTTGCTCACGATATTAATCATCGTATCATTATACCACATTATGCATACAACCTGTCATTCAACATATAAAACCGTCATATCATATTATTGCATAATATTAATGCGCCAAAATATTTATTTTTCCATAACATCCCACATTAATAATACCAAGTTATTCATTACCTCATTGTATCATATATAGGCATACGCCAAGTTATAACATTAATAAGAGAACCACATTAGGTTATTCCATATCGTAAAAGTATCAAAATGTATACTTCATCACATTATAATATCATACTATTGCTCTTTACTTCGCTTCGAACATAATTATAATGCACACATAAACCTACTTACTAATTTCCTCAATTATCACAACACGAGTCAATATCATCATATATATATATCACAAACATACACCACACATGCGGGTTTCCAAGAAAAAGGGGCCAAAATCACTTATTTCCTCTAATTAAATCTCATAATATCCAATTATACCATACTAGCTCATACACCACGTTCCATGTAAGTAAAATCACCAATAAGGGCCTATATGCCCCAAAACATGCACAAAACATGCACTATAAATACACGGGTTTCCAAAACATGATCAAAATCACTAATTTCGTCTAATTATAACTTATAACATCCATCCATAGCATGCTAGCCCATACACAAGGCTCCGCATATACCAAATTACCTATATCGGCCTATATACCCAAAAACATGCACGAAACATGCACGGGATAAAAATATGCATAAACAATTCAATATATTTAGTTTTTATACTTCAACACATCACATTAACCCATAATATAGGTCTTATATACTTAAAATAGTTAATTTCACCAAATATCTCAAAAACCCATTTCGGACCCTTAAAAATCCGTATTTTCATTGAAAATCGATTTTTGGCATAACTTCTCCAAAATATATCAAAAAGCCACGAAGTTCGGCCACAATATAAAATATTTATAAATACAATATACTCACCTGACAGATCGAGAAAACGATGTCCCACGTCCTCCTGGTAGCCAGTCGAAGTTCAACTTTTTCCACCTAATTGGAAAATTATAGAACCGATTAGCATAAAACTCAAAACTCGATCTACGGACCTCCAAATATGAATCTGTCTTCACCCACACATCACAAATGACATAAGTAGGTGAGCTACATCGATAGATTTCGAAGTCGGGTCCCAATACAAAACTTACTCATCGATCTGAGGAACCTTTTTAAGGGAAATCCCCAAATATCTACTTGCTTTCATCTAATTCTCCTAATTTCTCAAATTAGGGTTAAATCATAGTAATAATACTCAATGATACCTCCGAATCTAACAAATTCTCTCCTAAATCTCGCTCGGGCATTTCACCGAACACCCGGCGTGCACTTTTCACCTATAGTCTATTTCACTCAATTTAATTGAGCTTAAGCCTATAAAAATCATCCTAAATTCATATTAATACTTTCATAATATTCTACACCCTCATATGCATTTTCTACAATTATTAGGGTCGAGTTTCCTACCCGATTTCATAAACCCTAAAATCTGAGTTTATGCCGAAATCACCACTCCCCATTTTCACCATGATATGCATAATTTCTAACTCCTAATATGTTCTATATGCTCTCTACATCTCCCTACATCAATTTCTAGTAAAAGAAATGAAAAGCATACAATTTAATAACCTAACACACACTTTCTTATACCTTATTGGAATCCTCTGAAAAAACCGATACCATCACGTGGAAGAGCACTTAAAGTTCTCCTAGAACCCCCAAAAGATTAAAGCTTGGAGGTGGAGATTGGATGGGTTATTCAAAACCCTAATTGATTTTCCAATGGGGGGGTTTCGGTTTCGGTTGGCCAGAGGAGAGGAGGGGGAGAAAGAATAAGGGAAAATGGCATTTTTGCAATTTTTTGGGTTTTTAATAAGGTTTGGGTTTGGGGTTATGGGCTTTAGGCCCAAATACTTAAGAAAATGACCCAAAATAGGTTATTTTAGCTCGATTTTGAGAAGTTTACAACCAAAAGCCACAAACTAAAAATTCTAGTATTTTACTGACCCCCTATAATGCACAAACACCCCAGAAAAATTTCGGGTCGAATCGGATTCGTCTCCTCCGAGAAAACTCATCTCAAAACTCCTATATTTTCAATTTTTCCCGTTTACCCCAAAATATCAATTTAATCATTCTAATACTAATCAAATCAATTAATAGGGATAAATATACTCAGAAACAGATTTAAAAATAATTTAAATCAAATAATTGAGGAATAAAAAAAAACATATATTACATTTTACACACCTCAAAAGAAGCTCGTCCTCGAGCTACGGGGCTAAAATAACTCCTCGAACAAATTCAAAATACTACCTCCTCACCATTTCCTAGAATTTCCAAGCACATTATCAACATTGGAACTTCATTTCACCTTTTACAACCGTTCAACTCGTCCGCCGCACTATCGATCTACAACACTAATTGCATAGGATATGTCACATCCAATGCCACATCCAGCTGGACTTCAATCTACCACGGCTCCACCACTTGAGATAGATCTCTCACACTTTCTCGACATAGAAACAAGAAATACATCAAGAATGTCCGACATCTCAGAGATAAGCTTCAAACAATATGCCACGATTCCAATTCTTTCTATAACTCTGAAGATTCCAACAAATTTCGGGTCTAACTTTCCCCCGGTTCCTATAATGGCGTACTCCATGGATAAGGAATACCTTTAAGAATACCCAATCTTCAACTTCTAACTTCAAGAGGCTTTCGCCGCTGATCTGCGCCACCTTCTGTTTTGTCCACTACACACCTCAAAAGTGGCTTATCCATGCTCACCTGATAATTAATATTTTTCCTCGTTCCGGTCCAATAAAATATTTTCCTACAATCTTGATACATCTTCGTGCCACCGGGATAGACAATATACTGAATATAATAAGCAATCTCCGGCACCCGCTACTACAAACTATCCATATCAAGAACACCAAATCTTTCTTTCTTTGAGTTAAGTTGTACAGGTACAGACGATGGGTTATTGAGAGAACTCGTCGAACTGTCACTGCACTACATATTCTCTGGCTATTTAGAAAGTTCTTGTGTTTCAGATTTTGGTTATTGCGTTATATTCTTGTTTATGTGATTATTATTTTGTTGTTGAGTTACCTGGTATTGTACAGCTTATGGATGATATGAGTTGGCATACTTATATCATTCGTTAGGCCTCAGTTACGCGCCCGTGTTCCTATATAATGGAAACCAGGGTGTGACTGTTTGGATTTTGTATTAAAGTATCTTCCAATTGACAATTATATTTATTTTCTAATAGCGGTGTACTTTAACCTTGTTTTATAATCCTAATTGATCGATTATTTATATTTGAGCCCAAATCAAATGTATTATTACTATTTAGATTATAATGAATTTGTTAAACCCCAATTCCTATTTTGTTATACAATCTTACTATTATTATTATTTTTATTATTGTTAATGTTATCATTATTATTATTATTATTATTATTATTATTATTATTATTGTTATTATTATTATTATTATTATTATTATTATTATTATTATTATTATTATTATTATTATTAGTATTTCTTTTTGTTGTATATTAAAAATTCATATTTTGTTATTGTGAAAGCCAGCAGATTTTAACCATCTATTACTATTATTATTATTTTAAAGTACAAACCAAGTATATTATTTATATTCTAATTATTGTGAAAAGCTAAATCTTAATCTAGTTGTATTCTTTCAATTAATTCTATTTTCTATTGAACCCTGTAAAATCATGTTGTACAAACTATTTGAATATTTTGTGTATTGAGTGCTCTAATTTAATCTATTATTATCCTAATTGTTTATCCTATTTATCTAAACCCAAACCCTATTATTTTTCTATTGGATTCTGACCCAGAAACCCACTAACCCAACATCCTATCAACTCTATAAATACTACCCTAACCCTAACCCTATTTTACTGTGTAACCCCCCTACCCTATAGCCGTCATCACCCCCAACCTCTTTTCCCCATCTTCTCTGCTGCACTCCCTCGTCTTTCTCCGTCGAAGACCTCAGAACCCATCGACTGCCCTTCACCTTCGTCAGCAACCCTGAGCACCACTGCTCGACCCATCCTCTGCTACCATCCTCCTACAACCACCTACTCCTTGTCCTCTGTCCACCATCCAGTCGAACCACCACTGCCAGCATCCCCCCGACCCATCTACTCCCGAACAATTCTGCCATCGACCCTGACCCTGCCTTCATCCACCTCACCTCCTACGTGCTGAACTCAGCCACCACAGTCACCACCCACACCGTCATCCTCTCTCTTCCATTGTTTTCTTCCGAAAATAGAGCACCCTCCATTACCGTCTTTTCATCGCCTCTGTCCCCGAATGCACTTGCCATGGCTGTCTCCGCCATTACCGCCTGCTCCTTCCCCTCTGCATCCCCGTGTGCCTCCAAGTCGCAACCCATCTCCACCTCCCCCTCGCCCTCACCATCTCTCTGCAGCTCACTCACCACGAAGCTCCACCCCATCACCATTGTTTCGAAGCTTTCAGCCATGGCTGCTTCCCTTGCTGACTCCCCACTACCGTCGACTCCCCCTGTGCCGTCGACAATTGCCGCTTGCCATCCAGTCCATCACCGTCGCTGACGAAGTCGAACCACAGTCGACCACAATCCCCGTGCGGCCATTGCTGCTGTTCGTTGTTGTGCGCTTTTTACTGTTGGAAGATCGTTGTCTGCTGTTATGGGACATGGATCTTGTTTTGTTGCTGTTGGGTTGCTTCAGTTGTTTGCTGTTTGGGATTGTTTTGGCTTTTGTTGTTGGGTGCTCTTGCTGATGTGCTTCTTTACACGTAGTGTGCACGTGCTCTTGTGGGTACGTGCATTGTACGTATCTTGCACGTGTCGTCATCGGGATCCTAATCCGGTTATTCTATTGTATTCAAATTAACCATCTAAAAGGCAGGTCTTTCTTGAACTAGTTTATTTTTCTTGTTCAAGAACTCTTTTGATCCCCGCAAGTAGATCCTGATTGTTATCATATTATTATACTATTCATCTTCCGTTGAGTATATTGAAGGTTTTTACGAGCTAACCCAACATATTCTTGACTTAGTGCCAATATCTTCAACTCGAATCATAGCCCCTATTGGACATAGCATATGCATGTTATACATGAAAATAATTAGATCCATGTTTTAGAATTGATTGATGATTTGAGTGTTTTCGATTGAATATTATTTTCATGAATTAATTGGCCTTGATTGTAAATTGCATCGTTAACCTTGAAATTGAATGCTAATGACTAAACAGAACTTTTATTAATTAATTATCATGAAATTGCATGTCTGTGTGATGAAATTATTGCCTATTCATGTTAATTTATTTTCTGGCCTGCTGTCTACCTATCTTTGCATTGAACTTTTGAACCTGTTGCCATAGAAATTTGAATAAACTTTGTAAACATTAATTGTAGCACCATGAGTCTATTTTCTAGAACATTTGATGGAATTGAATTCTGATATATAATCTGCTAGATATCTGACTTTGAGTACCGCTAGGTCTGGATTTTCAGATTCACAATTATATGTGTATCACGTGATTTGTTAACAATAGAACATGTTAACAGTAAAATTAAATTATGAAATTAATTTTGCTGAGACTACACATGTGTAGGCATCACCCTGAATGTTTGTGGAATTATTTGATTAGTATTCAGACCCGATATGTACATAAAAAGATGACTCTAAGTTTCCGTCTGAACATAAAATCTGTAAAGAATAAGAATTTGAACCTAGTTTCTTTGATTTTTATATGCCATATGTATATGCGCTGGAACCGGCAGAGAGTCTAGTTTCTAGAACTTCCGACAAATCAAGATTTGCTTTCTTGATGCAGTGGGAATCTCTGTTTTTGTACAGTAACGTCCTGCTGTCTAGATTGTGTGATTTGTATTATTTTTAGTATAAATGTTTCTTGTCTTGCGTGTAATGAGTAGAATTGGTCACACCTTACATTACATAACCATGAAACCTTCTTGCATTCTCACATTAGGATGAAATAAAATATTAACAAGCCGGGGTATTAAGGGTGACCTAGTAGTGGACAATATAGGAGAGTGTACTCAGAAGGGGGCCCGTGTTCCGGTGTTACATGTTTACCGACCAAGTTACCGACCATGTTACTGACCAAGTTACCGACCAAGTTTACCGACCAAGTTTTATAGTCATGAAAAGACCCGAGTACATGGCCCTATAGAATTTACCGACCAAGTTTGTCTGATATCTGTTTATCTGATATCCGTTATACCTGTTATCTATTAAATGTTTCTGTTTTCTAATTCTGTTTACTTGCTTTCTAGTTTATTTGACTATATTTATCTGTTACAATCATGTCATGCTAAGTTCTATACTCTTGATTCTTGTTTCCCGCTCTGCACTGTTAGTTACTTGTTCCTGTAACCCTTTTGCTTGTACTACTTGCGGTCCATATCTTGCACTAATGGGTAGATTGTTTTCATGTTTCTCTATTTCTTTCAAATGATAAATGTATAGGTTTTGCAGACGAGCTACCAACAAGAGTGATTGATCAAGTGTTCTAACTTGATTGGAAGTTTTCATGCTTTAGTTTATTCCTGTATTGAGTTATCAGTTTCCTTGTTGCTACATGATACTTTTGATTGGGCATGTTGACCCGAAGCTTTATTGTTTTTTCAGATCTTGTTTTATTTGAGGATTATGTATTTGTTTTCAAATAATTGTTTTGATTATGAAATTTGTTCCATGCATGCATGGTTGTATCTTTGTGTTGAACTGTTGAGTTGATCCTTACAGCTTATGAATGGTGAAAATCATTCTCTAGGCTTTGTCACGTACTCGTATTCCATACTCTTTTGGGAAGCGGCACGTGACAAGGGTCTGAGTACTCGGCCGAGGGGTTAGGCCCGATAGGGAGTCAAGGGGAGATGAGCGATAGGCTCAGAGTTCGAGCACCATTTCGAAGTGTGAAGACGAGGACCATGTTTGCAGATAAATCCCTGATGGCCTTTGAATTGAAGAACCATTTTGAGGCACTAAGATGAGAGCCATGTTTGAGGAGAAAAGCGCGATGGACTTGGAGTCGGAGCACCATTTCGAGGCACTAAGACGAGAGCCATGTTTATTGTCACGCCCCGCTTCCCAAAAATACGGAATACGAGCACGTAACAAAAGCCCAGCGAATGATTTTCATCATCCATAAGCTGTTCAAGAATCTTTACCACATATCACAATATAATCAGAGTCGGAAGCCAGAAAAGTCAACCACATGCACACATGAACCAAATACCAATAAGAATACTTGAAATAAAATATATTAACCTCAAATAGTCATGATCTGAAATACACAAATAATCCTGGGTCGCATTGCCCAAATACAAGAATAAATCCAAGTACATAAATACAATTATTGACAAGCAAGATACAAGAAATAATATAATAAAAAGCAGTACTAATACTTCATGTCTCCGATACCATCTGGAACCTGTCCTCCAAAATCTGCAATTCAACGAATGTAGGAAAGAGAAAAAGAGAAAACACAAGTACTCGTCAATTGCAAGTAACGGGCCACTTATAATGTAGGATACAAGCACATGGGGAAAACTAACTAATCACATGTCAATATATAACAACCAGCATGGTATACTAACGGTACAGGTAACATGTATCAAGTATCAAATAAACAGGTAAACAGGTAAACATGTAACAGGTATACAGGTAACCAAGTGTCAAGTATCAAGTCTCATGAATCATATTCAGGTGTCACGTATCAAGTTTTTTAGTTATTACTATCTAGGTAGCACTTCATGTGCCCCATATTATAACACATAGTTGCTTCAACAAAAAGTTTCGCTTTAGATTTCATAGTGGACCATAGAGGGGAGTATACTCGGGGACAAGTAATCCAAATCATATACTAAATTTCAAATATGGAGAACACGGGTCCCCTTCCGAGTACACGTTTCTGAATTATCCACTACTAGATCTTTCCTATTAACCCCGGCTTGGTTATTTATTATTATAATCAGGCATGCAAGTATGTGTCACAAAACAAAGCAAGGATAACAGGGTATAAACATGTATCAGGTTCAGGGTGCAAGATAAACAAGTACAAGTACAAGATAACACATAACAGGATAAAACAACTAGTTTTTCTAATTCAGGACAGTAAGACAGTGTTGTATAAAAACAGTGATTCCCGCTACTACAAATATCCAAATCTGGATCCGTCGAAGGATATAGAAAATAGACTTCCACACAAATCCAGTGAGTATAAATAAGTCATATAGTAATTCACAATATCATAACTCAAAATAGGTTTGAATCCAGAAAAACATGTTCAGTCATAAATCAGGAAAACGAATTCAAAGTCAAGAAAACTGCATCAAACCTCTCAAATACATTTAGTAAAAATCTGGGGTATTCCACTATATTTCTAAAATCAAAATATCAAGTTTCATAATATTCTAGTAAAATTAGTTTAGTCACCGAAAATAAAGAAAACATCAAGAAACGATACTTTGGCAAATCTGGAATTCCCAACACAGCTGTACGAAAACTATGATATCTCGCAACCAGTGAAACGAAATCCCATTCCTCCAAAGGCATATGAAAATAGATAAAATATACTAACTTTCACATTTCACAAACATTTTTCATACAGTATAAGGAATCATAGTGAAAATAGGATTCTTTACAGAACAGCGAGCGAAATACAGCATGTATAGATTTTATAAACGAGCATGGAACTACACATAAATCTAAGCAATAAAATTTACCAAAATTTTGGGTAATCCCTAACTAGATAAAGAAAGACTGAACAAAGTTTCAAATCACAATAATATGTATAACATGGTTCTTGAAAATACTTTGTTATCAAAATTACCCAAAAACTGAATCTTGAAAAGATCGACTCCTCGGTATACTAAAACAGCTATAACTCAGTCATACGAAATCAAAATCAAGCAAAGTTAGAGGGGTTTGAAAATAGATGAAATTCTCTAAAACTCATGTTTTATACCGAAATTAAAATATTGACTTTAACACAGTCGAAAACAGTAAACCAAACAGAACAGCGATAAACTACAGATTTTTCTCCTAAAAACAAAATCAACATAGACTCAAGAAAATTGATCCAAACACATCCAAACATGAAACCGAGTCTACCAAGTGTCTAAACATCATGATTTAGGGTTATTAACATGTCCACACCAAATATATCATATGGGTCTCAGTCAAAACACAAATTTGCACACAAGTCTCACATACATGTTCAAAAATCAAGAATTGGGCGATTCCTAAGTTAATCATGTCCATATGGTGTCGTGAGTCATCTATGGCCAAATTATCACAATAGAGACAAAACTCATCAAGAAAAACACAAACACGAGTTGTCTCTAGACCCAACTACACTATAGATGAACTTTTTGACTTGTATCAAACAAATGAATTGGAGTACAAGTTACTTACCTTAAATTAGGATAAAGAACGATATAAATCAAAAGTAGGAGCAAAATTCACGAACGAAAATCTACGAACTCACAAACAATCTACACGCGTACTCGAGCACGTGCAAGAAAATCCCAAGAGAAAGGGAGCGCGAGACGACGGATGGAGAGAAACAGGAGAGAGAGAGCACGGAAAAGGGTGCAATGGTTTGGGAGAAAAAATATAATAAGCAGCCCGGTTGAAAAAAAATATGCAAGGGTATATATAGATATGTATATATATTATGGTTGAACAAGGATGGGGGATTGCAACTTGGTGGCGGCTACAGGAGAGAAAAAAAGGGAAAAATAATGGGTCAGGTGTGCCTTGGTGCAACCGGGTCTGGGGGAAAAACATCAACGGGTAGGATTACCCAGGTACGGGTTTGGTAGGGTGTTAGGTGCATGAAGAGGAATATAAACAGATGGTTAAAAACAACTTGGGTTGATAATGGTTAGGAAAGATCAGGTAGGTATTAAATAAATGGCTAGGAAATAAATCTGATGAAGTAGATGGGATAGGATTAGTAGTAGGTTTTTTTGGTTAGGGGATTAATATAATTGGGGATATTTAGGAATGATATAAGGTAATAGGTGTAGGATTAATTTATAAATAGGGTATTAGGATTTAAATAAAAATAGGGCTTTAAATTCAACAAAATAACAAATAAAATTTTGTTGATAATAAAATGTAATTTTCATTACAAAAATAAATTTTATTTAAAATAGATACAAATACAATTTGCACATAAAAATGGATTTTCACTAACCCGCCAAAATTAGTAGTAATAATATCAATAATAAGATTTGTATAAAAATCATAGGAAATAGTTACAAATAAGATTATTTATCGAAAATAGATTTTAATATTAGATGCAAAAATATATTTTTGACAAAAGAGTTTGAAAACCGAAAAAAAATAATTCGCAAAAATTTTAAATACAGAAAATACAAAAAAAATACATTTTGAAAAAACAGGCGGTACATAGGACAAGGCAACAAACTAAATGGGGGAAAGGTAACAAAGCAGAGATCTAAAGGGGAAGGAACAAAACAAAGGCAACACCAGAAAAAGAAAGGAGATGGATAATAATGAGGTCAAATGGAATGCAAGAAAGAGAACAAACAGTATCAAAAAGCAAAGAATTTACACCAGATAACAAGGCAATAAGGGAGTCGGCATAACTGAAATCAAAGAGAGAAAAGACAGGGAAGAATTGAATCAAACAATAATTCAACGAATGAGAACAATTACAAGAGATTGGGGAAAGCAAAACAATGCAAGGAAGGAGAAACAATAATATGATCCTGGGACCTGTGGGTTATGAGCCAACCACGCTTCCGCTGCGCCACTCTGATAATGACGTTCCAAGCTGCAGACAAGTCGTTGTAGAACACGCGACAACAAGCGACGATCCAAGCAGGAAGAAAAGAATGAGACACCAGATTAAAATTAGGATTTAGAGGAGGGCTTTAATTTAAATAATTAGGTCAAAACTAATGAGCATTAACAAAAATAATATTAATAATACAAAAATCAACACATATTAATAATAAAATAATAATGACAAAAATAATAAAAAATAATAAGAACAATAATAATCATCATAAACATACTGGTAAAAATAATAATAATCATAAAATATTAACAATACTGGTAAGGATAATAATAGAAGACAAAAAATAATTTGGGGTTCATCATTTTGGTGAAAGTAATTCAATATTAACAATAATAAAATAGTAAGAAAAATATAATAATAATAATAGTAATAGTAATAACAATAATAATAAGCAAAACAATAATTATAGTAGTAGTAGAAATTCTTTGATGTGGGTTCGCCTCATTTATATCCATCTGTAGACTTGCCTTCTTAACATCAAGTTGCAGGTTTGCCTCCACGACAATAGGTTGCAGGTTACCATCTGGATATTCGGTTGCACATTTTGCCTCCCCGATATCCAGTTGCAATTTGCCTCCATTGACGTCTAGTTGCATGTTTGTCATCTCGACATCCAGTTGCAACAAAACGATGAATGAGATGATGCAATCTTCCACGCATACTTAGATATTGATTGCTCAATTTAAGTACGAAGTTAAATTTTGAAATTTGTGATATTAAAAATACAAAATTATTCGAAATAACAAAATTTTCATTTTAGAAAACAATTTTATAGGACATCCAAAATATAATAAATAATAATCGAAATACACAAAATATTCAAAAATATATATATAATATAAAGAAAATACAGGGAGGAGAAGAATGAATTTTATACTCAATAAAGAGTCAACAAATGAGAACGACTACAAGGGACGAAAGAAAATAAAAAATCAAAGAATTGAATATGAAGGAAGTGGAACGAGGGGGCACAAACAGAATTTGAAGAGAATATGGCAAAAAAAAAGAATAACTAGCATGATAATCAAAATGAGTCAACAATGAAGATGAATGAAAGAATCAAAGAAATATGGGTACGGAAAGAATGAAACTATACCCAATAAAGAATCAACAAATGAGAACGACTAAAAGACACAGAAGAAACAAGGAATCAAGGAATTGAATAATAAGAGATCAAATGAATGGAATAAGACTAGTATCTAGATCGATGTTGATAATAATTGATTAATTTATGCATGCATGGTTGGTGAAATGTTGACCAGATTCCAGATCGAGTCAAGCTTGTTTAATACATTAGTCAACTAATACATTAGCCAAACCTGGACTCTGATACCACAAAAAACCCTGTCACGTCCCGCTTTCTAAAAATACGGAATACGAGCACGTAACAAAAGCCCAGCGAATGATTTTCGTCATCCATAAGCTGTTCAACAATCTTTACAACTGATATGGCTAAAAACAGGGTTTAATCGGAACCGTCCAAATCAGATACGAATCTTGAAACCCAGGGGTAAAACGGTAATTTTCCCTACATAAGGGTCCAAAATGGGTATTGGATCTTTTCCCCGAGGACCCAATAATCCGCGAATGGGTCCGCCAACAAGAGGGTGCGGGTCCTTAACCGCTGCACACCTGACCCAACAAGATAAGATTAGGGTCCCTGATCAATCTTGATCAACGGCCCTGATGTACGTCTATCTCTTCACTGGGATTTGGGGATTAAATTCCTTATCTGATTACAGGGAATATACCTCATCAGATTACATTCCTAATCTGTTTACGGGGGGAATATTCCATATCAGATCACGAGGATTACATTCCTAATCCGTTCCCTAAGATGCCTATAAATACCCCCCACCCATCTCCATTAAGAGGTAATCAATCTTTCACCAGTTTTTGCGCTCTTTCATAGTCTTTTCAGATTACTGACTTGAGCGTCGGAGGGTGCATCACCGGGAACAACCCCGGTGTCTCGCACTTTTTGCAGGTCCGCGGCGGGATCGACGATCGAAGACCGACGGAACAGGTATTCGGGTTTACTATTCAGTTTTCCCTGAGAATCCACAAATTCATCTGTTTGCCCCCACACCGAATTTAGCGGCAACAACAACATATCACAATATAATCAGAGTCGGAAGCTGGAAAAATCAACCACATGCACACATGAACCAAATACCAACAAGAATACTTGAAATAAAATATATTAACCTCAAATAGTCATGATCTGAAATATGCAAATAATCCTGGGTCATATTGCCCAAATATAAGAATAAATCCAAGTACATAAATACAATTATTGACAAGCAAGATACAAGAAATAATATAACAAAATGCAGCACTAATACTTCATGTCTCCAATACCATCTGGAACCTTTCCTCCAAAATCTGCAATTCAACGAATGCAGGAAAGAGAAAAAGTGAAAACACAAGTACCCGTCAATTGCAAGTTACGGACCACTTATAATGTAGGATGCAAGCACATGGAGAAAACTAACTAATCACATGTCAATATATAGCAACTAGCATGGTATACTAACATGTACAGGTAACATGTATCAAGTGTCAAGTAAAAAGGTAAACAAGTAAACATGTAACAGGTATCAGGTATACAGGTAACCAAGTGTCAAGTATCAAGTCTCATGTATCATATTCAGGTGTCACGTATCAAGTCTTTTAGTTATTACTATCTAGGTAGTACTTCATGCGCCGCATATTATAACACATGGTTGCTACAATAAACATTTTCGCTTTAGATTTCATAGTGGACCATAGAAGGCAGTATACTCGGGGATAAGTAATCCAAATCATATACCAAATTTCAAATTAACCAAATCATATATTCAAAATAATCCAAATCATATACAAAATGTCAAATAATCCAAATCATATACCAAATTCCAAATATGGGAAACACGGGCCCCCTTCCGAGTACACGTTTCTGAATTATCCTCTACTAGATCTTTTCCATTAACCCCAACTTGGTTATTTATTATTATAATCAGACATGCAAGTATGTGTCGCAAAACAAAGCAAGGATAACAGGGTATAAACATGTATCAGGTTTAAGGTGCAAGATAAACAAATACAGGTACAAGATAACACATAACAGGGTAAAACAACTAGTTTTTCTAATTCAGAACAGCAAGACAGTGTTGTATAAAAACAGTGATTCCTGCTACTACAAACATCCAAATCTGGATCCGTCAAAGGATCTGGAAAATAGACTTCCACACAAATCCAATGAGCATAAATAAGTCATACAGTAATTCACAACATCATAACTCAAAATAGGTTTGAATCTAGAAAAACATGTTCAGTCAGAAATCAGGAAAACGAATTCAAAGTCAAGAAAACCGCATCAAACCTCTCAAATAAATTCAGTAAAAATCTGGGGTATTCCCCTATATGTATAGAATCAAAATGTCAAGTTTCATAATATTCTAGTAAAATTAGTTTAGTCATCAAAAATAAGAAAACATCAAGAAACGATACTTTGGCAAATCTGGAATTCCCAACACTACTGTACGAAAACTATGATATCTCGCAACCAGTGAAACGAAATCAAATTCCTCAAAGGGATATGAAAATAGATAACATATAATAACTTTCACATTTCACAAATATTTTTCATACAGTATAAGGAATCATAGTGAAAATAGGATTCTTTACAGAACAGCGAGCAAAATACAGTATGTATAGATTTTATAAACGAGCATGGAACAACATATAAAACTTAGCAATAAAATTTACCAAAATTTTGGGTAATCCCTAACTAGATAAAGAAAGGCTGAACAAAGTTTCAAATCAAAATAATATGTAAAACATGGTTCTTGAAAATAGTTTGTTATCAAAATTACCCAAAAATTGAATCTGGAAAAGATCGACACCTCGGTACTAAAACAGCCATAACTCAGGTCATACGAAATCAAAATCAAGAAAGGTCATAGGGGTTTGAAAATAGACGAAATTCTCTAAAACTCATGTTTTATACCGAAATTAAGATATTGACTTTAACACAGTCGAAAACAGCAAACCAAACAGAATAGCGACAAACTACAGATTTTTCTCCTAAAAACAAAATCAACATAGACTCAAGAAAATTGATCCAAACACATCCAAACATGAAACCGAGTCTACCAAGTGTCTAAACATCAGGATTTAGGGTTATTAACATGTCCACACCAAATATATCATATGGGTCTCAGTTAAAACACAAATTTGCACACAAGTCTCATATACATGTTCAAAAATCAAGAATTGGGCGAATCCTAGGTTAATCATGTCTATATGGTGTCGTGAGTTATCTATGACCAAATTATCACAATAGAGACAAAATCCATCAAGAAAAACACAAACACGAGTTGTGTCTAGACCCAACTACACTATAGGTGAACTTTTTGACTTGTATCAAACAAATGAATTGGAGTACAAGTTACTTGCCTTAAATCGGGATAAAGAACGATGCAAACCAAAAGTAGGAGCAAAACCTACGAACGGAAAATCCACGAACTCACGAACGATCTACACGCGCACTCGAGCACGCACAAGAAAATCCCAAGAGAAAGGGAGCCCGAGACGACAGATGGAGAGAAATGGGAGAGAGAGAGAGCACGGAAGATGGTGCAATGGTTTGGGAGAAAAAATATAATAAGCAGCCCGGTTGAAAAAAAAAATGCAAGGGTATATATAGATATGTATATATATATTATGGTTGAACAAGGATGGGGGATTGCACCTTGGTGGCGGCTATAGGAGAGAAAAAAGAAGGAAAAATAATGGGTCGGGTGTGCCTTGGTGCAACCGGGTCTGGGGGAAAAACATCAACGGGTAGGATTGCCCATGCAGGGAATTTGGTAGGGTGTTAGGTGCATGTAGGGGTGGCAGATGGGTCGACCGGGCCGGGCTGGGCCCAACTCGTGCGGGTTGGCACGCTTGGGTAGGCGGGCCGGGCCGGGTTGGGGTGTTATACGGGCAGGGCTGGGCCGGGTCAGAATCTTAATTGGGTGGCCCACCCAACCCGTGAACCCTTTAGGGCTCAACCCGGGTTGGGCCGGGTCGACCCGCGGGTTGGGCCGGGTCGACCCGCGGGTTGGCCCGTTTAATAATATATATATAAATATATATTTTTTTTTTTTGTTTTTTGTGGTAGCTTAAATTGAAGTAATACTAAGTAATACTACATTACTACTAATAATAATACTAAGTGAGTAATACTACATTACTAAGTAAGTAATACTACATTACTACTAATAAGTAATAATAATACTACAATTCTTCAAAATTATAATACTAAGTAAGTAAGTAAGTAATACTAAGTAAGTAAGTTTTATCAAAAAAAAAATACTAAGTAATACTTAGTAAGTAAGTAATACTAAGTAAGTAATACTAAGTAAGTAAGTAATACTTAGTAAGTAATACTAAGTAAGTAAGTAAGTAAGTAAGTAAGTAATACTAAGTAAGTAAATTTTTTTTGGTAGTTTAAAATTATGATACTAAGTAAGTAATACTACATTACTACTAATAAGTAATAATACTACAATTCTTCAAATATCCCCAAATGATGTTTAATTATAATACTAAGTATGTAATTCACTAAATTTTGTAATAATACTAATAAGTAATAATACTACAATTCTTCAAATTGAATCAAATATCCCCAAATAATGTTTAATTATAATACTAAGTAAGTAATAATACTAATAAACAAAAAAAATCGTGACAATAATAATAATAAGATTGAAAGAGTGAAATTGACAACAAATTTTGAAATTTTATTTATACGAATTTAAGTGATACAGTTTGAACAATTTATAACGAAATGAAATGAAGAATTCAATTCACAAATAAGTTTTATACAATAACATATTTCTTATGTACAATTTTAATTGACTACAATTTTTCTAATTTAACATAAGATGAAAAGCTATTGTTGTTGTTGTTGTTGTTCTTCGGGCGAGTTGCTCCCACTTGTAGAACTTGATAGTGCTTTCCCTTGCGTCCTATCTTCAGCCTTCAGCCAGTCTTCTGTGCAAACGAGCATCTCCAATGCCTCGGGCTTCAACCGGTTTATGTAATCAGATAGAACCCTGCCACTTGTAGAAAATACACTCTCAGAAGCAACTGTAGAGACAGGAGGAGTTAGCAAATCTTTAGCCATAATAGACATAATACTAAAAGTGTGTTCATGTTCTTTCCACCATTGTAAAATATCTAGTGGAAAAAGAGTAGGCTCAGTATCCTGTTGGTTATACCAATTTAATTCATTTGGTTGATTAGTCCTAGGTTTTTTAGACTGAATTTGTTCAAGTAGACTAAATGTTCTATCACCAATTTTACTTTTACCTTTAGAACTACCAGAAGAAGAACTAACTACAGAAGTTGTACTACTAGAAGCAAAACGTCTATCATAATAATCATACAAGTTATTTAATGTAGATTCAAATTGAACTAAAAAAGTAGCGCAATCAATTGTTAATTCTACATTGTCATCTAAACATGCAAAAAACATTTCTTTCAAATTCTTCGTACCTTCTAATTTGATACGAGGATCCATAACAGTAGCAACACAAATCAACATAGGAGGAGGAAAATAATATTTCAAAAATTTTTGAAATGCAGGTATTACAATGTCACTAATATAGGGATCATTTAATATTTCGTTAAATATTTGCATCATGCTAACTAATTCAATAAAAATGCTACTAGAAGTAGATTCATATGTTTTGAAAACTTTAAAGTTGCGGTTTTAAATGGTTCTAAAAATTTCAACAAAGCTTCGGCAAAATACCAATCGGGCGGAGTCATTTCAAAATTGTGCATATTTTTTGCGATACAAAAATCATTTACAACTGCTTTATAATCGGTGACAACATTCAATAAATCAAAAGTAGAATTCCATCGGTGTCTAACATCCTTTGGAAATTTTCTAAAAGGAATATTTCTAACCCTACACCAAGCTTTCCATTCTTGTAAAATGCTTGGACTTAATGCAATGAAATGTACACAATTTCTAATTTTAATTATATATGGATCAGCTATTTTTAATGCATCTTGAACACATAAATTTATAATATGACATGCACATCTAACATGAAAAATATTGTTAGCTGGAGGGTTTAATACAGATTTTAAAGTAGTAATTGCTACATTGTTGTTAGATGCATTATCAAAACTAATAGCCATAATTTTATCGCGAATATGAAAAATATCACAAATTTCTATAATACGGTTTGCTATTTCAGAGCCACTATGGGGATATGGCAACGCCGCAAGTGATATGATTCTTTTTTGAAGAATCCAATCATTGTCGATCCAATGACAGGTTATTCCCATCGTTGGAATATTGTTGACACCCGTCCAACAATCCGAAGTTAAACTAACCCTACAAGTTAAACTCCATAAAATTGCTATCAACGCGTCCTTCATTTCAACGTACATTTTAAAACAATCCGATTTGCAAGTATTTCTCGAAATTCTTTTAAAATGAGGGTTTAAGGCCGTTTGATTAAAATTTTCCAAGTTCCTACTCTCGGGATAGGAAAATGGCAACTCTTCCTTAATGACTAATCGGGCCATTTCCCGACGAACGAGTTCGGGATCATAAGGGTGGCTATCTACTTGACCGGTCCTAGGGTTAATTTTTTGTTGGCCTTGTATTTGATCAAGGAGTTCTTTGTGATTATGTTGTATGTGTCTACTAATTGTACCGGTGCCGTCACCCCTCTTGAATTTGTATGTTTTGCTTCATGTTTTACACACTTTCAAACCTACACCCTGGAATATTTTCGTCCGGGATATACTCATAAAACTTGTGCCAATCGCTAGTTTCTCCTCTACTTTTTCTACTACTACGGGGTTGTGTGGTTTCGGGTTGTTGTTGTTGTTGTTGTTCTTCTACTTGAATGTTACCTACAACATCCATGTCGTGTGTACCCCATTGTTCCATAGTAGGATCAATGTAATCTTGGGCGGACTCAATAATTGGGACAATTGGTGGCCTACGTGAAGATGAGGAAGAATCTTGTCCGCTACGACCGCTACCGCGTGATCTAGACATAGTGTAGTAATGTGGTATGTAAATAAAATCTACAATGTAGAAGCGGTGAATTATACAAAAAAAAACTACAAAACAAGAGGGTTGAGATAGAGAAGTTCAAAAAACAAACAATAATTTTAACTACGACGAAAAAAAAAAAAAGAGAGATAGAGATATTTTGATACCGTTCACCGTGGAATACGCGTATAAAAAAAAACCGTGAAAATTAGAATATAATAGAAAAGATGGAGGAGCGCTTTGCCGATTTCGCAATTGAAGAGTTGAAGTAGATTTGAGTCGATGGTTGAAGAGAGTTGAAGACGTTGAAGACGTTGAATTTTGTTCTCCGATACGACCGAAATTTGATCGTGTATACGCCTCCTTGTACACTTGTTTGATGATTACTACAATTGTTCAAATTTTTTTTTTTTGATGTATAATAGTAGAGAGAGTAAGAGAGAGAGGTGTGATTTTTTTGGAGATTTTTGGGGGCTATTTATAGGCTTAGAATTGGGTAAAAACAAAAAAAATAAATAAAAAAAAAGAGCAACAACAAGCAAGCAACGGCTCTAAGAGCCGTTTGCTGCTGCCGTGCCCAACGGCCCAAACCCAACGGCACCAATCCAACGGCTAGAAAAACCCAACGGCACCAAACCCAACAGGCGACCCGCGGGTTCAATTCGCGGGTTGACCGGGTTCGTGGGCCGGTTTCGCGAATCCAATTCGCATAAATAGCGACCCGGGTCGACCCGGTACTGTTCACCGGGTTCGACCCGAACCCGCGAAAGCCTTAACCGGGCCGGGTTCGTGGGCCGGGTCGCGGGTGGGTCGCCGGTTGACCCGGCCCAGTTGCCACCCCTAGGTGCATGAAGAGGAATATAAACAGATGGTTAAAAACAACTTGGGTTGATAATGGTTAGGAAAGATCAGGTAGGTTTTAAATAAATGGTAAGGAAATAAATCTGATGAAGTATATGGGATAGGATTAGTAGTAGGTTTATTTTGTTAGGGGATTAATATAATTGGGGATATTTAGGAATGATATAAGGTAATAGGTGTAGGATTAATTTATAAATGGGTATTAGGATTTAAATAAAAATAGGGCTTTAAATTCAATAAAATAACAAATAAAATTTTGTTGATAATAAAATGTAATTTTCATTACAAAAATAGAATATATTTGAAATAGATACAGATACAATTTGCACATAAAAATGAATTTTCAGTAACCCGCCAAAATTAGTAGTAATAATATCAATAATAAGATTTGTATAAAAATCATAGGAATTAGTTACAAATAAGATTATTTATCGATAATAGATTTAATAGAAGATTCAAAATTACATTTTGAAAAAAGAGTTTGAAAACCAAAAAAAAATAATTCGTGAAAATTTTATATACAGAAAATACAAAAAAATACATTTTGGAAAAACAAGGGTTACATTTATAGAGAAAATAGCGATGGTCTCGGAGTCAGAGTGTCATTTCAAAATGCTAAGAACAGAGCCACGTCTGTAGGGAAATCCATGATGGCGTCAGAGTTGGAGCACCATTTTGAGACGATAAGATAAGAACCATGTTTGTGGAGGAAACTGTGATGACCTCGGAGTCGAAGCACCATTTTGAGACGTTAAAATGAGAGCCATGTTTGCTAAGAAAACCACGGTGCCTTTTGTAACTCCTGTTTTCCATTTCTTGTATTTTTGTACTGTATTTTCTTCCCAGTGTATGTGTATTCTATGTGATTGTATTCTTTCATTTTTCTAAATCGTGTATTTGTTCTTCATTCTCAATATAAATTCCTCTGTTGTTTTATCGCCTACGATTTGATCTTCTTGATTCATTTCTGTCTGCCAATTATTTTATCTTTGACTGATTTATTGCTTCTAATCTATTACATTTCATGGCCTAGTTGCTCATTCATTTGTTCTGGCTTATTGGATTCGGTTTTTACCCAGTCTACCCTATTTTAACCCTTCTATCCGGCCTACTGGATCCTAACCCGCTACCCATTACCCTATTCTTTTACCCAGTCTCCCCAAGATATTTCTTCACGTTCTATATCTGCCTAACAAGCAGATCATGCTTTTCCCTATCTTCTCTTGATTCCCCACAATCCTTCTAGCCAAAAATCCCATTAAAACCCCCAACAAATTTTTTTACTGTTATCTACAATTGCTATCTCCTAAACCCTAACCCTAATCTATCTCTCTCCAACTCATCTCTCTCCCTCACTACATCCCGATCCCCTACCCTTGCCGTTCCGCCCTCCGATTGCCGCGCCGGCACCATCGCCGGCGCCAGCTTGCGACTCCCTGTCGCCCTGCCCTCATCCCGACACCAGAGCCCTATCGACCTCTCTCCCCTTCTCCTTTCGAAGCCGATAGCAGCACTCACAGCCAGCCGCAAACCCCCCTTTTCAGCCTGTTCCCTTACGACGCCAGCAGCCACAACCCGCACCCTTGCCATCGCCGCCCCTGTTCGCCGTCGTCATCCTCTCATCGTCGTGCACACACACTCCCCGGCTGCCTTGTTTGTTATGTGCACGTGGTTGATCCCAAGCGTTGTGTTCATGATCATCTTGCTCGTCTCATTCGTGATTCGATTGTGTTGTGTTCGTTGCCGAAAATCCACTCCCATTATTCTCATCTTTCTATCAGATTCGTCGACTATCTTAAGGCAAGTAACTTGTATTAATTTTTGTTGTATATACAAGTACAAAATACCGCCTGTAGTCTCACCTTTGTTTTTAGATTCGCCATCATGAATATCTCTTGTTAGATCTTGACTATATTTGTTGATCCATCCGTAGTCATAATTTTCACACACACGACATAAAAATAATTTAGATCTTACTAGACTCTTGATGCATGTATGTATGTTGTTTCGTGATCCATGATATGTTGTGTACTTCTTGCATGCGTGATGTGTTGGTTGTAGTATCTTGTTGTGGATTTGTTAAGCACCCATACCATGTTGTTTTGAAAATCTATTATACCATATTTTGTATTTTGTTCTAATTTGGATTTATTGCATATGAACTATCTGATTAAATGCATGAGAAATTTTTTTGTTTTGTTGCTGTCCTATTTTGGTTCAGTATTTTAGACCCTCTTAAGGTCAGTAAATAAAAATAATTTGTGAATACAAATCGTAGACCCCGTAGTCTATTTTCCAGAATTTTTGACAGATCTCAGTTTTGATTTGTGAGGTGCGAGTTATGGTTGTTTTTCTACAGATGTGCTGAAAATTCCAGATTCTGTTTTATGTTACTTCTGTATAGTTATTCATTTTAATAACGATGTTAAAGGTAAGATTTGAATCTAATATTTTTCTGGGTATGACCAATCATGACTGGGATTTACCCCAAATTTTGTAGATTTGTTTAATGACTTTTATAAACTATTCCTTGCTTGTGAACAAACCAATTTATTCCCAAATTGCGTGCTGTTCAGTAAACAATCATATTTTCAACCTGATTCCAGTCCCTATTGATTAAAACTTTGTGAAGATAAAATGTAGCCTGCTGTGTCTATTTTACAACCCTTTCGACAGATTTGGATTCTGAGTTATACTTTGTGATCTATCACTATTTTAGTACTGCTATGTCTAAAATTTTAGATTCATAAACTTGCTGTATCTTTCTGTTTTCCGAATTTATTTGACTATGCTAAATGAAATAGACTATTATAAAAATTTATTTACTAATACTAGATATACTAGGGAATCTTCTAGATTTTTCTTAGATTTAATCAGTAAGTTTTTATGCTATTTTCATGCTGATAAATACAACTTTGCAATTACTGGTTAAACATGAATTCTATATAAATGGTGTTTTGAACCTTGTTTCTGTGGTTATTATATGACTTGTGTATATGTTCTAGATTCGGCTGATAGTCTATTTTCTAGATTTTCTGACGGATCCAGGTTTGCATTCTTGTGGCAACGGAAATCTCAGATTTGGTGTAGTCATATCTTGCGGTCCAGAATTGAAATTCTCATTATCCTAGCCTGTTATGAGTTGTTTGTCACCCGTGCATGTTTTTGTCTGACCTGAACCTGTCTCTTGTTCTTACCATGTTATTCTTGCCCTGTTCTGTGCATGTATATGCCTGTTTTGATAATAACAAGTAATCAAGTCAGGATTAAGGAAAAGACCTTAGTAGTGGACAATATAGGTATGAGTACTCAGAAGGGGACCCGTGTTCCCATTTTATGTTTGATTCATGAACCTGTTTTATTTTATGTTGATTCATGTACCTATTGTACTTTATGCTTTGATTCATGAACCTGTTGATTCATTAACCTATTATGTTACTACCTGATTCATGAACCTGTTACCTATTACCTGTTACCTGTGCATGATGCCCGAGTACACGGCCTTATAGAAACCCACCACTAGATCTAAACGCAAATTGCATGTATGTAGCAACCATGTGGTAAAAATTTGGGACGCATGAAGTGCTACCTATATAGGATTTATTACAAGACTTGAGAATAACATGATCATCTGCATATTCCTGTTACCTGTACATGCTACTTGGCTCCTGTTACATGTTTACCTGCTTGTATGCTATCTGATACATGTCGCATGTTACATTCACCCTGATTATCTTATCACATTACTTGACTCTGTTCCTGGTTAGTGTTAGTCATTCTGTTGTTGCTATTACTTGCATTCCAAGCTTATTCAGTACTTGCTTCCGCTGTTACTCTATACTTGTCTATCGTTCCTGTAGTTATTGTCTGCACTACAAGCGGCCCGTAACTTGCATTGACGGGCATTTTGTTTCTCTTTCTTCTTTCTGCAATTTGCTAAACTTGCACACTTTGGTGACCAGCTGCCCGAGGGTGTAAGTGATCAAATATTCTATCTGGATGGAGTTTTTGCTACAATTTATTTTCCTGTTGTTTTTGAATAAATTGTAATTGCTACATGGATTTTGTATTAGGCATTTTGTCCTAGATTTATGTCTTATTTCCAAACTTGATCTTGTTTTCAAGTATTCCTGTTGACTGTTAATTAATTCTTGCATGCGTGGTTGATTGTTTCCCTGTATATCTCTTGTTTATTCTTGTACATGTTGTAAAGATCCTTACAGCTTATGAATGGTGAAAAACCATTTGCTGGACTTGTGTCGCGTATCCGTATTCTGTATTCCCTTTTGGGAAGCGAAGCGTGACACCTTCAGAGTCAGAGCGTCATTTTAAGATGCTAAGATGAGTGCCGTGTTTGCAGAGAAATATGTGATGATCTGGGAGTCAGAATGCCATTTCAAGGCATCAAGATGAGTACCATGTTTGCGGAGAAATCCACAATGTCCTCGAAGTCAGAAAACCAATTCGAGTGGCTAAGATGATAGCCATGTTTGCAGAGAAATTAGCGATGGCTTCGGAGTTCGAGGGCCATTTCGAGACGCTAAGACGAGAACCCTTTTTTGTGGAGAAATCCGCACCATTTTGAGGCACCAAGACGAGATAGACTTGTGAAGAAATTGGTGATGGTCCCATAGTCAGAGCATCATTTTGAGGTGCTGGTCCCAAAGAGATATACTTGTTTAGAATTCTGTGTGAACGGGTAAAGTGATGATGAACCATTGTACACGTGGCTTTGCATGACCTTTAAGTAGTCATTTCAAAAATTTGAAGTTATCGAGGAGGCGGCACGTGATCAGGATCCTTCGAGAAGTAGTGTTCCCTTATAAAAGTTTACTTCCCCTTCTTATTTTATAGGGTAGCACTATCTCTGTCCAAATCTAGAGTTTCTCTTTCTAGAACAACCTTCATTTCCAACATGTATGTCGTTCAATCTTGTGGCTCGACTTCGTTCTGTGGCCAGGGTGATTCACCTTCGGGGTCTTCTGGTAAGTCAACCTCGTTGGAATACAAAATCCTTCTGCCGAGGCCGGCACATGTTCCTTCTTCAGAAGAGGATGTTGAGAACGTGTCTAGTTCGGAGCTTGAAGAGGAAGAGGTCAATCGTATTGAGGGGACGACTGAGACCGGAGGAGCTTGGGGGACTCCCGAGAGGGAGGAACGCGAACCCTCCACCGCACCAGAGACAGAAAATGGTTGGATGAGTCGCAGGCGGGAAATAAAGTACAATGATGAGGTCGAGGTGGAGGAAACTGTGGGGGGTCTCCAGGAGGTGATGGAGGAGGTTGGACAAGAGCGGATTCCTCGTGTTTGGGATGTAATGACCCCGTCGTTTGGCGACATTCTAACTGTCTCTCCTCCTCGCGAGCCTTGGGCGGCGAAGAAGAAGAAGTATAATCTTTCCCTAACAAGGAGTATGTGCCAATGGCATATGAGCACAAAGGAAGCTTAGCCTGGTCGTCCATGAGAACAAACCTCATCCAATTGCATCCGGATGATCTGCAAGGCGAAGAATGATTCGGTGTTCTACCATCATCACCTAACAAGCCGGAGATCGACACATACGAGACAAAGAATATCATGGTGGGTGGCGACCTCAACCTCCTCCTGTCTGTATATCGGATTCCCCAACAGTTCGAGCTATTTCTTCCAAATGCTAGTGTTCGGCCAACAGATAACCTCTCGGGGGGTTCTGTATGTTTAACCCCAATGCATTTGTTTGTGGCGTATATCTCCCCTCCACCCATTTATCAAGGAGGTTTTGAATTGGGTGGGGATGATCCCTAAGCAAAATGGGCAGAACTCTTGGAAGCATCTGACTAGCTTCATTATGTTTTGCATGGATAATAATGTTCCTTTGAAGCTAAAATACTTTCATATATGTTTGGGGTTGAGCGCTCTCTTAGGGTATCAATATCAGTGGTATATCTCTCCTCACCACAAGTACCGAGTGGTGTATAATCACCTCGACTCTAACAAGGAGTGGAAGTCTAAATAATTTTTTATCTATATTCCCGTGCCTTAGGATATACCCGTTAGAGGTCATATGGGTACATGCCTAAGAAGAACCCGAAGCCTAAGGACTTGACTTCAGAGGAGTATACCGAGTTCTCAAAGGATGTTTGAAGGTGGTAACTGTATAGAATAGACAAGGGTGACGGAAGGAATGCTGTCCAAGTGTGGTCAGAGCCCCTTCGTTCCACGTAAGTTCTTTCTTCCCGACCTCGCGTATTTTTTTCTTATTGGATGTTAACACATTCATTCTTTTGCAGCCATGGTTAACGATGTTGCTGCTAGTCATCAGGGATGGGGGTCGAGGACCCCAAAGGTAAGAGGGTCGCCGAAGTGCCTTTGGAAGGGCGGCCGGGGGAAGCGAAGAGATCAAAGGCCCTGAAAAATTCACGACCCGGAGGATTCTTCAAGAGACCAACCGAGCAAGAGGTCGCTGAGGGCCATAGAATTAACAGAGTCTCCCCTTCCAATGTTCCACCCGGTGCTACAACTCCTTATTCCTGGTCAGACCGAGGAGACGTTCAAGCCTGATTGGTCCGTGAAGGTGATAGATTCTCTTTTGGAGTCCCGAGTGGCTCTCGAAGTAGTGGAAAACATTGCCCCGCTGAGGGACAGAAGGGCTCATAATAGGGAGACCATTGCATCGAGCTATCTGAGGTTCATCCAAGGTTCCGTCATGGTAGGTGTTTAACATAGGTGGTGTGTTTCCATTTTCTCATTTGGGACTTTTTCTGAGTACTCCGTCTTCTCGCAAGCCAAGCTCCATGGGGCTTAGAAGAAGAGAGTACGAGCATCAACTTAAGTGAACCATTCAGGGATCTCAACAGCTCGAAGCGAAGTGGCAGGAAGAGAAGCTCCATGCCGACACGCTCGATAAGAGAGTGGAGGAGTTGGAGGGCTGTGTATGACCTCGCAAAGTAGTATATATCTATTTTATATTTTTATCCGTGCACGATTGAGAGTTGCACGTATTAATGAATTTTTCTCAATTTTAATTGTGTAAGTATTGAAACATATTATTATTCGATATGTTTTGAACTCGACAACGGTATATTTGTTGAACCAGAGTTGGAGATATACTTGTCTCAATTATAAGTGAGATGGGATGTATAAAAGACTTACAATTATTTTGTAATATATATATGAATATGAATATGATTGCTTGTGTTCATTAAATTTTGTCTCAAAATTAATCTTTGAAGTGTGCTACAATTTGTTTGTGTAATTTATTTTATTGTACACTTAAGTGTATGTTTGAGTCAACCAAACTCAACATGGCTAGGCATTTGGGTTCTAACCATAATCAATTTGATCCTATGAGCCCAGCATGTCATGTGCACATAACATGTATATAGTATACTACACACTACACTATGTACACATATAAAAAAGAAAATTTGAAGCAACCATGGAGGGAAAGAAAAGAGAGAGTGAAGATATTTTGTGTTTGAATCATGAAGAATCTAGGGTTTATAGGAACCATAACACACTTGAGTATTTTGTTGAACCCTAAAAGGCTGTCCACTCTCACACTCAAGCCTCCCCTCTCTCTTTACATTAGGCTAAACTCCCTCTCTCTATTTATACCCCTCCCCAAAAGCCCTATCTCATTTTCATTTTCTACAACATCCAACTATCTCTCATATCCTTAAAACCACTCCTATACACTCCCCAACTTCTATACATTCTGAAATTGGAGGCAAGAAGGAGCCAAGAAGGAAGAAGGAGAAGAAGAACTACGAGCTTGGAGCAAGGAGGGCCAAAGACAATGCTAGGAGCTTGAAGTTGCAATTTCGTCAACAAAACAAGGTGGGTGTCTTTAAAACATTGATTTGTTAATATTCTTGTGGTGAGATCTTGATGTGATTCTTGTCAGCATGAGTAGGTCATGGAGTTGTGATTTAGTGATATAAAATTTTGATGCATGCTAGTTTTATTGGTAGAAAGTTAATGAAACCTAATAACATGCTGAATCTATGAATTCATGCTAGTCTGGAAACCATAACTTGAAAAATACTTGGAATTTCGACTTGAAATTTATATTGCAGCAATATATGCATGTGGGAACCTTTCCACCAATTTTCATAATTTTTGTAATTTGTTTGCTATTTTAATTAAAAACGGACTTGACTACTGGCTGAATATAAAACAAATTTAACAAATGTTCTGTTTATGATATTCAAAAGTTTATAACTTTTTAACTACTTAGAATATATTGCCGAAATTTATTATGTGCCATGGGTCTATGTTTAGACTAAATTTCCTAATTGTTGGACAACGTTTGCTATATAAATAAAATCCAAAATCACTGACTGTTCTAAAAATAAAGACAACGTTGAATGTAAAGTATTCTGTTTCAGTTACTTTTCAAAGGGCCATATCTTGATAAATACCCTGTATATTCACTTGAAAATTACATATGTTCTGTTATCATGTATAAAGAGTTCATGTTCCAAATTTTATGAAGTTTAGATTTCATTTGGTATTTTAAAAGTATTCTTATGTCAACACTGGTTAGTTGTTGCTCTGTTCTGGAAATTATCGCATGCATGTTAAACAATGACTACTTTGGCCACTTATAAGACATAATATTAAGAAACTTGTAACTAGAAAGTTGTACTAGACACGTAAAGATTTCTGGAATGTCTAAGAACTTAATATTCTAAGTTGTACACGATTTATTATGGTTTTTACATTATATAGCAGATGGATGTAGATCCTGTAAGTTCACTGTTTTGATGCCATGTTCATGAACTTGATTTAGAACTCATAGATTGAGCTTATAATTTTTGTTTTGTGGCTAATAAAGCATGATATGGATGTGGGAATGGATTATGACTTCAATTATCTAAGTATCATATTGTAGTGTAGCTCATATATGCTTTGTAGGAGCAAATAGAAATGAGTTGTTCACTGTTTTGGATTAAATGTTGCAATAAGTGATTAAGTGTTGATGTTGATTTCTTAGGATTCTACCAACTTATGTGGTTTGTTGCTGTCTACCTTGTGTAGAGGCACGGGGATCACCCGATCGCGTCTTTTTATAGAAATGGGATCGAGAGAAATCCTATGTTGGCATGAATACCAATTGTATGCTTGTTGTTTGGAAATGCAAATTTCCATTTTTAGAGCATTTTAGCACTCTTTTGGGGTGGTGTAGGGTTTATTCCTAGAGTAGTGTACTCTTGTTGGGCCACTTTGGTTGAGTTTTGAGGCTCTAGGATTAAGTCCTGATGGTATATCTAGACAGGTAGCATAGGAACCCATATTGCATCGAACGCTTTGGAGGAGATGACTCGTGCGCCGACGTGCTCGCTGTTCATGGATGGATTCCATGGTTGTGTTTGGTGCTACAACTTGTTGATGACCGTGGAGAGTGAAGGTTAGTAGGAGCAATGTGTTTGGTCGGGCCGAGGTTGCGATCGAACTCCAAGCGTAGATGGGGGTGATGGCAATCGACAGAGTCGGTTCATCGTTGATTTGGGCCAAGTGTGGGCCGAGGAGGGCCAACCCTTGGTATAGAATTAAGGTGGTAAGTTGAGCCCTATTGTAGGATGGGTTAGGTTCATATTAAAAACCTAGCTAACCAGAAAAGAGCCTACAAGTAGAACTTAACTAGTTATTCAAAATAAAAGAATGTAGCCAGTAAGTTTGGGACATGGAAATAAATGATAGATGTCCTGACTAAAAGAGAATTTGTTAAGATGAAATAGGCATAGACTCGTCTAATAATTCTAACTTCTATAATGAGTTAATGAAAAAAGGGGATTAGAGCCGAATTAGAGTCATGAGATTAAGGGAATCAGATAAGTAAATAAAAAGCTAGTGATCGCATAATCAACCTCAATTCTAAACTTTGTTCTATAGTGAATTAGCACTAGTACTTTGGGTTTGGTAGTGTCATAGGACTAGATCGGGGCATTGTTGGATGTAAGGACAAGCACTACTTGGGTATCATACTCAACCTGTCAAAGGGAAATGCGTGGCGCCGTCTCACCTGGTCAAGGTGACACAGGCGACATTGTCTCTACTGTTAATTTTTGGATTTTAGTGATGATAATGGGATGCAGATACACGTCATAAGTCCTGTCGGAACTTAGGGGATGAATCCTTAAGCTTCCGTTTATGTTCTGAGTTATCAGTGCAAATGTTAGAGCAAGAGTTTAACTCTGCAACCTTTGGCGGAGTAGGGGTGGCCCAACGATGGGCCTTATATTCACGATAACTTTGGGTAGAGGCAGGAATGGAGAAGGACCATGATTCCGGCAGAGATACAGCAGAAGCCGAATGATCACCGACCTGATCGGGAATGGAGAAGGACCATTATCCGGTCGGAGTGGAGAAAGACCATGATCTGAACGAGTAGAGTGACCAATGCCGTTCAGAGTGGAGAAGGACCACGATCCGATTACAGTAGCGCGGTTAGACCGCACCGATTGCAGACTCTACCAGTCACTGAAATGAATGTCAGAAACAGGAGAGAGTACAAGAGTACGATCATAATGAGGGATCAAACCCTATCATTTGGAGAACGTCGCTTGGTTGGGGAGTATGTTGTATGGGATGCATACATCTCCAATCATGTGTGCATTAGTGTAGGAGCATCGTGTGCATTTTTTATTTTGTGCATTAGAATTTAGGTCATGGCATACACCAACACTTGGCTTGACATCAAATTTTTCTTTGTATCAAATATTGGTTGTTGAAGTTTTAGAGTCGTTGGTTTTATCAGCATTGCATCAGTTACATTCAACTGACGTGCCCATAGTTTATTAGATTGCAGGATTGCTGATCGTGGAGCAGGGGACTCGAACTGTGGAAGGCATTTTGTGGAGAGACATTGTCTAATTCGTTTCATGAGGTTTCTGATTGTTGTACATTATAATTTGCTGATGGAAATGATCGATGTAAATTCATGATGTAATTTTTTTTGAACAATTTTGTACATTGTAATAACATTAATGGAAATAAAAGTTTTAAATTTCCTGTGATTTCTCTATGTTTTTGACTCATTTGAAGTAAGATTCTGGCTTGTGTCTCGAGTTTCCGGTTTGGGGAAGTCGGGGCGACACAGGCTGTAACGCCTCGAGCCCGGCTAAGCTGTACACGTGCTACGTGTGCATGAACACGTGAAAAACAAGTACTAACAACGACCCACCACAGGCATGCCTCACCAAATGGTGTCACGGCTATTAGGTGACCCTTGGATCCTTGGATTCTAATATACACACTTATATTTTCTTACACACAATCCATGTGGATTTGTAACCCCTCGAGCAAGGCTCAGCTGCGCACGTGACTATGTGCGCGCACATGCGAAAAATAAGTCCTAACAACAGCCCACCATAGGCATGCCTCACCAAAAGGTGACATGGCTATTAGGTGACCGTTGGATCATTGACTTCTAATATACACACTCATATTTTTCTACACACCATCCAAGTGGATTTGTGATGCCCTGAGCTAGGCTCAGTTGCACACGTGACTACACATGTATGCACACGCGTAAAACAAGTCGTAACAATGGCCCACCATAGGCATGCCTCACCAAATAGTGTCATGGTTATTAGGTGACACTTGGAAACTTGGCTTCTAATATACACACTCATATTTTCCTACACACCATCCATGTGAAACTATGTCCACACACATCTAACTTACATCCTTCATGGCCACATTAATCCTAATTTATTTCTATAGGCCATACAGACACTACCAAATCTATATGTCTATCTCATTAATTACTAAGCCCCACCATGAAAGCCCATTATGATGGCCATGAAAGCCTATCAAGAAATCCCACCTTGGATAATACTCCTCAAATACGGGTAATACAAGGGCTACATCTGTAGCGCCCCGAATTTCCAATAAATAAAATTAGAATTACGTGACACAAATTCTAGAATATAGTTCAATTGTAATCATAAATATAGCAACCAAATATAGGGAAAATTAAAACTTTTTATTATATCAACTTTTTACAACACATCGAAATTTAAACACTTTAAATTACAATTCTTTACAACATGATAAATTACAATTTTCAGTTAACTCCAAGCTCTTTCTTAATTCAACTTTACCCATAACTGTAAACCTGCAAAATCTGAATAAAAAGAGGGCACATCAGTTAAATGCAACTGACGTCAACTATAGTAATCGTGATACTTTCTAACCTCACAATCACAAACAATAATAATTAATACATGACAATAATAATAATAATAGAACAAGAACAACATGGCAATAATAGATGGAACATGATTCAACAATAATTAATCATCGAACATCAAGTGAAGGTAGGCAAAGCGTCAAGTGTAGGAATGCAGAAAACATGCATTCATAGAATAGGTCAAGAAAACCACAAATGCATATAATGATTACTAATGCATACTTTTTGGATTCTATGCATCTCATTCTACATAGGTTCGGTGTAAGCCCTTATTGTTCTCCACTTTATAGGTTTAATCCCTCGTTATGCAACTAATCTACTACGGTGCTTACTTAAAGATTTAGAGTATTCTATGAGTATCTAGCGTCATGCCCTGGTAATCTCTGAGAATCAACTTTTCCATCGTCCGTGATATTCGGCACACACCCTCACATCTCGATAATTCCGAAAATTGAAACCCACACCGTTCTGTTAGTGTAGGTGCCCTAGAGACAATACATTAGAGTTTTAGAAACGCTATTATGTCATTATGTTTTAGTGATTATTAAAATATAAGTTTATTATGTCTTTATTTACTGCGTTATAAATGTTAGCATAATAAATGTCCTTAGAATATGATACAAATTATATAGATTCAAATATGAGATTTGAACATGAGATTATATATGTTAAGAGTATCATATTCTTAAATGTCCCTAGTCGAGTATTATTATTATAAGGACAATAATAATACATCGAGACTAGTATGTTGATTGACTGATGACCATATCTCATTGGTCATTAGTATAGAGATGCTAAAGTCAATGCATAGGTACATGTAAGAGTACAGTGTACTGGACTGACCCACCGTGAGATTCTACATGGAAGATTATAAATAGTGTCATAAGAAATCTCACAGTGATAATGGTGTAATGATCCTTAGACCTGAAATCATTATAGTTCTACATGAGAATTAATATACTTTGATTTCATCAAAAGTTATCTTTAACCGGGTAATGATAAAGATGGTTGTTGGGTATATTATGAATCATGTGAGAGATATGAATGATCTAGATGGGATTTAACCCTCCTATTTATAGGAGTGATATTATTGGCCTCTTGTTTGAGTGAGACTATGAAATGTATGGCCATGCTCAAATATTGATTTGTTTGAATAGTCTACTCATCGATCAAGAAAATAAAGATTAAATTATGAAGAGGATGACACAAACCATGCCTCAAGTTTAATCTATAATATCAACGTTAAAAGGATTATATTACATGGAACATTAGTCACGAAAGGTTTAATCGAATCACCGATTTATTATTATTACTTGGGTAGCAATGATGTATTACTAGATGCCGCTCATTGTTTATAATTTTATTGAATAATAAAATTATTGCCAACGTAATAATAACCTACAGGGTCACACACAAGAACGCTTGAAGGAGATTTAATTTAAATTATGAATTTAAATTAAATAGTAATTCGATTTTATTTATAATATTAATTAAGTGAGACTTAATTAATTAATTAAATAGAATTTCAAATTTACTAATTATTAGAATTAGAATTATATTAGAATATTAATTAAGTTTGACTTAATTAATTATTTAATTAAGAATTCTAATTTTAATAAAAGCCCAATGGGATTGGGCTTTAGAAAACAGATTTTTCTCTCTATATAAACATCTTAAACTCTCAAAATTAGGGTTAGAGGTTCAAGAGAAAAACCCTAGCCGTTTGAGAGATGAAGATGGAGATAGAGAGAAGTTGGTTTTCGGATGCTAGTACATCGCTCCTTCAAAGATCAAGCGTTCGTGTAGATACCGGTAGAGCGTAGATTGCGAGAGCGGGATGCGTGGTGATTCAAGAAGCTTGGACCTCTTTAATTCTCCCTTATTAAATTGTTAAAGCTTCTTAAGGTATTTATTCTTAATCTCCGAATTAAATCTTGTGTTTTCGCATGGATCCTGCGGAGGGTTTCGATTTTTATTTATTTTTCACGCTTATTCCGCTGCGTTTATGTGCTCGAAACCCTTCAATGGTATCAGAGCTACTTGCGAAAACGTTTTAATTCATTTATTTGTTACAGTTTTGATATATATATGAGCATGCTTTGTGATTGTCAGTGTATGATGCGCTAAGTTTTGATATATATGCATAAACTGTAAGTTAATGATGATTGGGATGATCATATGATGATCTTATAATCTGTATGTATACTGATATGTATATGATTTATGTTTGTTCTAATTACGAGAATCGTATTCGATATGGATTCTGAAACGGCTGCTGCAGATTTGCTGAAATCTATTTCTAGTGTCCGATTTTTGCAAATGAGTACCTTTGCGGAAAGGGAAATGAGCGTCTGAACAAAACTGATAGCATAAGCTATCACCGACTCGTCTGTAAGGCGTTTGACGCCGTTTAGGGCCTGAAATATGCAATTTTATGTTTTCAGATTTAATTTCAATTTTCTGAATTATGCCTTATATGATTTTTATGATTGGATCATGATGAAATATGATATGGTATAACATGATTAGATAATATATGATATTATTTGAATATTATATATTTGTTCTTATTGCGTAGATTGTATACGATACGGTTTCTGCAAAGATGAGCAGATTTGGTGAAATCTATGTCCAGTGTCCGATTTTCGCAAATAAAATATGTTTTCTGACTGGAATCGGGTCACTGAGCAATATTGACTTTGTCACCGACGCGGATATAAGGCGTTTGACGCCGTTTAAAACCTGAAAACTGCGATTTACTGTTTTCAGAATTTTGATTGCAATTTTCTGATTTTACCCTATTTAATTTTTGTGATTGGATCATGACAAATATGATGTGGTATGATGACATAATGAAATATGAGATATTCTTAATTGTTATATGAGCATGGTGTATGGTTATGGCCTTAAGACCCATAGGTTAGTGGTTTTGATTTATGGTTTGGTTTCTAAATACGACTTGCATGTCGTCTTCAATTTCTTGTAATTTATATTCTCGAATGTAACTCGAGTTCCTCTTGTAAGTTCATAAGAATATTTTTTTTTCCATTATTCAATGTAATGATCAATGAAGACATGGAAGCAAGGAGGCAAACCAATGAGCATTCCAAAGAAGGAGATACAAGATGAAGATGAAGAAGATAAAGACATGTAATAGTGTAGTATTTTAAACCACCCATAGATTGACCTTGATTTTTCCATTAGCTTGGAAAGATCATATAGGATGGGCCATAACCAAACACGTTTACTTTATGCACTTTACATATGTATGAATGTATGTGATACAATGTATGTGTAGAGATAATGATGCATGCTTAATTAGATTAAGATGTATGTATTAGATACGACACCCATGCCATGCATGCTTAACAAGATAAAATCTGTAACGATTTAAGATGAATTTTAAACAAACGATCATGAGATTCTTGTGTTTATGAAACACGGTAATTAAATGTGGATTTTCATTGTTCACGATTGAATGATTTTGTCAACAACCGATTACGAATCTGTTAGAAAGGGGGTGTCCATAATGCCGTCTGTGCGTTAACCTCTGATCTGGAAATCATTCATTCAACGAATTTTGATTTGAAATATTTAGTTCAAGGAAAAATTGAGAATCTCTATATGATGGGATCATGATCGTTTATAAGTAAACCCCTTATCAAATTATTAAGTTAACTAGATGCTTTCCAATGAATTAACACTCATCAAGGCCTAGATCATAAGGGGTGTGTTTGCCAAAGTAGAGCACTCTTTTTAATCGTGGTTAGGTGCGAAAGAGTAAATGTGATACTCGTCATGTTAATCATTGGGTCTAACTTAACTAAGTCATCGCAATAGGATTGCGAACTTAGAAGCATAGAGTTTGGCGAAAATTTTATTAGATAAATTAGAGCAATGGTTGTTCACCAAACTATCCAAGAGTTATATACGTGATATAATTGACAAATGTTGTCTACCTAAATAGTTGTGTTTTGGGAGTTTCGGCCAACGCTGACTCAAGACATGATGAAATATGGATCTTGGCTCACTAGAAAGATATATAATAAATGCTTTCCGAATTAATAGTAAGGGCTATTAATTTGATCAAAATAGTGGGAGGTATATTAGATGAATGTACCATAATCACTTGAACATAATAATTAATAGATGCAATCTAGTTCATTTTATGCAATTTAATATTGTAGATATCAAATGATAAATAACACAAACAACTTCTCTATGCGATCAGTCCTTGAGAAGGACAATATGACAAGAACTAACTTCCTTGTCTGACATAGGAACTTGAGGATCGTCCTCATGTAATGCAAAAGCTCTATGTCATTCATATCCCTCCCCTACTCCTTTAGATGAGAATGTAACATATGCTGAATAATATGCTTATTTGAAGCAAATTAATGATGCGACTGATGTTTCATGTCTCATGCTTGTAAGTGCTAAGCTTTAGAAGCAACATGAGCATATGGATGCATATGAGATGATAGAGTACCTTCAAAAGATGTTTTGAGGGATTGTTTATCAAGAAAGATTTGACAATAACTAAGCACTCTATAATTATAAGAAGGGAGAGTGAGATTCGGTTGGACCACATGTTTGAAAGATGATGAGTTATATTGAAATCTTTGAACAATAACTATTCTCATTATGTTATGAACAGTAAGATGAATGAGATAGACTAGAACACCCACTTAGGTGTTGCTAAAGAGGCGATTGTCGCTTCTGTGGAAAACCGAGACACTGGAAGTTGAACTGTCATATTTTATTGGAAGATATGAAAAATGAAGAAGACCGATAAGGGTCAAGCTTCAAGTATCGAGTTTAATTTGGAGCAAAGGTTGTTGCTCTGGTTAGATGAACTCGTTACTTAATTTGCCCACAAGGCAAATTTTAGAACTTGATAATTGTTCGTACGTGCCTACAATAAGTAGAGACATTATATGATTTCTTGTTTGGACAAGAAAGGTTTTTTCATTTTAATTAAATAACAATAGTTGTTCATTCTATTTCGATGATAAAACTTATAATGTTGCACAATTAGTTAATAATTTAGACGTTCTAAAATGACTCAAATTAAATATATCTCTGGATTTATTGCATATGCCATTTAAATAAGAAGCGCATATCCAAATTTCATTAAGATGAACTAAGGATAAGTTTGATTTTGAATCATACGATGTTGCTAACCTTGTTTACTTGGAACGATGAATGATGCCCCTTTTATTGTATACGTAAAAGGGCTACCGAACGATTAGAATAATACAAAATGATGTATGTGGTCTCATGCGTTCGATGGCAAGAGGTGGCTATTACTACTTCATTAAATTCACTGATGATTTCAGTAGGTATGGATTTGTGTAACTTTTGAAGAACAAATCTGAATCTTTTGAAAAGTTCAAAGAATAAAGAATGAAGTAGAAAAGCAACTAGGCGAAAATATAAAAGCTCTAAGATTTGATCAAAGAGATTAGTAATTAAGCCTTGGATTTTAAAGAGTGTGGTATTGTATCACAACTAACTCCACTTGGAACACCACAATGACATGGTGTGTCAAGAGGAGAAATCGCACCTTGTTGGACATGGTACGATTGATGACGAGTCATGCTAATCTTCCAATAAATTTATGAGGTTATACCTTGGAAACGGCTGCATATACACTTAACCGTGTTCATACTAAATTGGTTCAAAAGACACCATATGAGATATGGACTGAGAAACGTCAAAGCATGTCTTTTATGAAAGTATGTAGATGTGAAGCGTTTGTGAAACGTCTGATCTCTGATAAGCTTGGACCATAATCAGATAAGTGTTATTTTGTGGGGTACCCAAAGGAAACTAAGGGACATTACTTCTATAATCCTACAGAGAACAAAGTGGTTGTTTCTCGAACTGCTGTGTTTCTAGAACGAGAACTGGTCTCCAAAAGAAATAGTGGGAGGAAAATAGATCTCGATGAAACTCGAGAACCATAAGATAACGTTGAACCAGAAGTGGAACATGAGCAGGATATTCAAATTAATGATAATGGTAATATTGCTCAAGAACACAGGTTGTCCGTAGATCTAGTAGGATTCACCATGAGTTTGAGAGATATTATGGATTTCTCTTAACTCGTAATGGTGATTTGATGCTCATAGATTAAGATGAGCCCCTCACCTACAAGGATGCTATGAACAGTCGAGACTCTAAGAGATGGCTTGAAGCCATGAAATCTGAAATGGATTCCATGTATGATAACCAAGTATGGACTTTGGTTGATCCACCTTAAGGGGTAAAACCTAAAAGGTACAAATGGGTTTTTTTAGAAGAAAAACCGACATGGAAGGTAATGTACAGACCTATAAAGCTAGTCTGGTTAAAATAAAGGTTTCAAACAAATTCATGGTATTGACTATGATGAAACTTTTTCCACCAGTGCCAATGGTCAAATCCATTAGATTTTGCTTGCAATAGCGGCTTATTATGACTATGAAATCTGGCAGATGGATGTCAAGATAGCCTTCCTTAAAGGAAGCCTTGATAAGGATATGTACGTGACACAGCCTGAAGGTTTTGTCAATCCAAAGGATGCTAGAAAGATATGTGAGCTGCACTGATCCATTTATGGACTTAAGCGGGCCTCAAGAAGATGGAATGTTCACTTTGATGAGACAGTCAAAGAGTTTGGCTTTATTCAAAATGAAGATGAACCGTGTGTTTACAAGAAGGTTAGTGGGAGCCATATGGCATTCCTAGTATTTTATGTTGATGATATAGGAATGACATTTCTTCTCTACAGACTGTTAAGACTTGGTTGAGAAATAGTTTCTCTATATAGGACTTAGATGATGCGACCCACATATTAGGGATCAGAATCTATTGAGATAGATTAGGAAGATTGATCGATCTAAGTCAGAGTACATACATTGATAAAGTTTTGCATCATTTTAGGATGCAAGATACTAAAGGGGATTCGTCCCCATGTCTCATGAGATATCGATCTCAAGTGAAAAATTGTTTTCAATCATTAGATGATACGGATCACATGAGTAAGATTTGGATCTATCATGTGTACAATGAAATGTATTTGTCCTGATGTGTCGTATGCTTTTAGCATGACGAACAGATACCAGTCTAATCCATGTGAAGGTCACTGTACAGCGGTCAAGAATATTCTTAAGTACAAGACTGAAGAACATTCTTGGTGTATGGAGAAAATGAGAAACTAGTAGTAAAATGTTACACTGGTACTAGTTTTAGATAGACAAGGACAATGTAATGTCTAAGTTTGGTTTTGTGTTTTTGTCCAAATAGAAATGCTATAAGTTGGAATGGTTCACAACAAGAGATAGTACATGATTCTACAATGAATATATGTAAAGTGCATATAAATGATAATTTTGCAGACCCACGGACAAAAGCCTTTATCGCAGTAAAAGCTTTAATGTCACACTAGTCCAATGGGTATTGGATACATGATGATTGGCTCTAGTGCAAGTGGGAGATTGTTAGTGTAGGTGCCCTAGAGACAATACATTAGAGTTTTAGAAACGCTATTATGTCATTATGTTTTAGTGATTATTAAAATATAAGTTTATTATGTCTTTATTTACTGCATTATAAATGTTAGCATAATAAATGTCCTTAGAATATGATACAAACTATATAGATTCAAATATGAGATTTGAACATAAGATTATATATGTTAAGAGTATCATACTCTTAAATGTCCCTAGTCGAGTATTATTATTATAAGGACAATAATAATACATCGAGACTAGTATGTTGATTGACTGATGACCATATCTCATTGGTCATTAGTATAGAGATGCTAAAGTTAATGCATAGGTACATGTAAGAGTACAGTGTACTGGACTGACCCACCGTGAGATTCTACATGGAAGATTATAAATAGTGTCATAAGAAATCTCACAGTGATAATGGTGTAATGATCCTTAGACCTGAAATCATTATAGTTCTACATGAGAATTAATATACTTTGATTTCATCAAAAGTTATCTTTAACCGGGTAATGATAAAGATGGTTGTTGGGTATATTATGAATCATGTGAGAGATATGAATGATCTAGATGGGATTTAACCCTCCTATTTATAGGAGTGATATTATTGGCCTCTTGTTTGAGTGAGACTATGAAATGCATGGCCATGCTCAAATATTGATTTGTTTGAATAGTCTACTCATCGATCAAGAAAATAAAGATTAAATTATGAAGAGAATGACACAAACCATGCCTCAAGTTTAATCTATAATATCAACGTTAAAAGGATTATATTACATGGAACATTAGTCACGAAAGGTTTAATCGAATCACCGATTTATTATTATTACTTGGGTAGCAATGATGTATTACTAGATGCCGCTCATTGTTTATAATTTTATTGAATAATAAAATTATTGCCAACGTAATAATAACCTACAGGATCACACACAAGAACGCTTGAAGGAGATTTAATTTAAATTATGAATTTAAATTAAATAGTAATTCGATTTTATTTATAATATTAATTAAGTGAGACTTAATTAATTAATTAAATAGAATTTCAAATTTACTAATTATTAGAATTAGAATTATATTAGAATATTAATTAAGTTTGACTTAATTAATTATTTAATTAAGAATTCTAATTTTAATAAAAGCCCAATGGGATTGGGCTTTAGAAAACAGATTTTTCTCTCTATATAAACATCTTAAACACTCAAAATTAGGGTTAGAGGTTCAAGAGAAAAACCCTAGCCGTTTGAGAGATGAAGATGGAGATAGAGAGAAGTTGGTTTTCGGATGCTAGTACATCGCTCCTTCAAAGATCAAGCGTTCGTGTGGATACCGGTAGAGCGTAGATTGCGAGAGCGGGATGCGTGGTGATTCAAGAAGCTTGGACCTCTTTAATTCTCCCTTATTAAATTATTAAAGCTTCTTAAGGTATTTATTCTTAATCTCCGAATTAAATCTTGTGTTTTCGCATGGATCCTGCGGAGGGTTTCGATTTTTATTTATTTTTCACGCTTATTCTGCTGCGTTTATGTGCTCGAAACCCTTCACGTTCGCCAATGGTACCTCATCACACAAATATCCCATGAGAATCGCCTTGACCCCCGGTAATCCCGAAGATTCATCCCACACCGTCCGTGATCACACCTCGGTAATTCCTGAGACTATCTTCCACCGTCTGGTCATATGAGGCCCCCTTACACATGTTTGCTCTTATTTCATCACAACTCCAACTAGTGCATGTCCTTAGGTTTATTATTATTATTAGTTAAGTCATAATTCTCCCTATTGGTGTACCCTACCGGACTTAATTCAACTAACTCAACTACAGGCCACCCTGGCCAAATATCCACAAAATCTCAAATACCGACATGTTAGGGTCCCACTCAACCTCTAGAATATCATAAAAACATCATCTCAAACACTTATTGCATTATCCCAAATTCATTTAACTCATTACGGGGGTCTTCCCTCAAATCAAATAGTGAAATAATCAAGTATCTCCATGTACAACCATATCCACATAGTTTGTCCAAAACTAAAACTAAACATACACAAAACTGAGATTTAAGTCTACAAATAGTGTGAAAATAAACTGAATATAATGCTCTTGGAATTTACGAAAACATTCACTTTCCAAAACCACAAAAATAGAACTTAAACCCTGTTAAAACTTATAATTTTAAACTCTCTAAAATATGGTAATCTGTGCTCAATCACTTTGAAAAAACATAGAAATTATCGTTTGATATTTCGAAGAAACAGTCGATTAAGAAACAGAAAGATTCGCAGGAAAACAGAGCATGACGGTCGATGACAACTACAGTTGTAAAAGTCGCTGTCGACCGACAGCACCCAACCAAAGAGCACATCTCGAACCATGGCAATCGACTGGCAGCTACTGCAAAAAATACTGCAGTCGACTGCTAGTGAAGGAATTGGCGACAACCTAGCGTGACATTCGACTGCTCTTGCACATTCAAATGAACTGCAGTCGACCGGCAGATGCACTGCGGTCAACCGCACAGTCGACTGGTGCGCAGTTTGTAGCCTCTTGAATTTGCAGATTTCCCCAAAAAATTGATATATGTTTAAAACTTCGAATAAATGATTTCAATTGTAACAACACAAGTTCATCCTTGGCCAAAACAATTTAATTCATGCAACAAATCAAATCCTCATAAATTTCACAAATTCCCAACTTCAAGTCACAACTTGAATAAGAAGATGTTTAAAGAAACTTTTTGTAATATCCCTGACGGATATTATATTTATATAATTATTATTTTTAAGGTTAAAATATTTTTATAGAAATTACTGGTTTTGTTAATAAAACTTTATCTGGATATATATACTAGTAAGTATATATATGCATTGTATCAGTTTTATGCACTTGTACAAAATCTTGAAAAACACATTTTAAGAAAAATGTCTGGAAAATACCGGACAGATATTACAAATTAATATTTTATTATTATTATTTTATTTTTATTTCCGCAATCGAAATATTTTTAGTGGACATCACCCGATTTTGTTAATAAACATTATATATGTATATATAATAGTCGGTATACGAGTGATTTGTATCAAATTGATACTGGAATCTTTCGAGCCAGTAAAAAAATTATTTTATTTTATTTCTCAGAATTAAATTAATTTTGTACTGATTTGTTCGTTTTCACGAACGAAAATTATCTGTATAATCAGATATACGTACATTTTTGTACTGTAACGATTTCATACGATGTACGAAATCATGTAGTATGTGATTTTGGGAAAATATCTTTTATTCTTGATCCATCACGATGAGATGGAGGGTTATAGAGAGTTTAGGGGTTGATCGTAACAAAAAAATTGCACAAATTGATTCCCACTTGTTAAACCATGGGAACTTGGACACTTGGACTCTCCTCACCTACATACCCACACCCCCTTGGCCTATAAACCCCTCCCCCCCCACCCTCTTTGTGTAATATCCTAAAATTTCACTTTTAATAAAAATATTATTTTTCACGTGTTGTGCACGTGCAAACTTCATGTGTATATTATTTATTTATTTTATATAAGATCTCATTTTAGTATGAACAATTATTTTCTTTTATTTTTCTGAAAAGCCTAAAACACTAATTATTTGTTTTAACCCACTTTAATTAATTATTAATTTGGTTGTCTTGGCCCACGAGCCTAAGCCCACTAATTGTGAAGCCCACCAATTTAATAAATCAATTAAATAGTCACACTTGTCATGTAGAGACAAATAGTGAACATTTTGATTAATTAAATTGTACAAACTTCTAAATAGGGGTACTAGGTGGCACGTGCGAAGCGCGTAGTGTGCAATGCACACTATATTGGTGGCCGGATTGTGTATGGAGACATGGGGAATGTGGGTGTGTGTGCATGGGTGGTTACTTTATGTGTGGGTAGTTGCTACAACTTTCTCTCCCATCCTAGCCATTCATTCTATAACTATTCAACAAATCCTAGCCCTCCAATCTATTCTCAAATTAGTATAAATACCCCCCTTCATACTTGCATTCTACACTAAAAATCTATTGAAAGAAGAGACAATATATAGGAGATATATACTAGTGTGAGTTGAGTGTGAGTGTTCCCCTTGGAGGCCGGCTTTCATCATCCCCATTTGGAGCTTTCGGTTTTGGCAAGGAGACAAGAAGTGGAGGCTTTTGCATCGCAATCTAGGAGGAGAAGGCACTCTCTCGCATTCTAAGAGGCTCTAGGAGATTTCTTATTGGGTTTTTCTTTCAAAAGGTGGGTGTTTCTCATGACTTCTAGAGTAGAAATCATGCTAGGGAATGAATTTGAATTGTTATTATGAGCTACTAGTTGAAATGAAATGCATGCTTGCCTAATTAAAAGAGAATTGATAATTAGCAAATGTGTGTTGTTTGATTACTAGATGAATTAACTATGAGTAAAAGTGTATATTCTCATTGCTATAAACATTAGAATGCATGTTGATTATGTTTAAATTGCAATTATGTGAAGTTCTCTAGTAAGTTGGAACCATGTTTATTGATTTAAAATGCTAGAGTAGAATAGTGTGTTAAAATTGAATTGATTGAAATGATTGTTTATAGATGTATTGAAATTACCCATTTCTATATATGCCATGTGAAATTTTGAATAAATGAAAAAGATTGTCCTTTTGCATACAAGTAATCGAATGCATCATTTGTAGATTAATTAATAAAATGGAAGTTTTTACTCACTTATGAAGTTGATTTTTGTGCTCTAAAAATATCATAGTTGTTAAAACGTCATTGAAGTGAATTTTGTGTGAAAAACCATCTTTATTTATGAACAATTATGTATTAGTTTCAAATGTTGAAATAATGTTCATAAAATGCAAACTAAGGCTCAAATACATGTTTTAAAGAATTAGAAATACCGTTAAATATACTGGTTATTGCTATATTAAATGTATTTTAATTCTGGATAGTTATGTTTCAAAAAGAGAAGAAAAGAACTAAAAACATTTTTTTTTGAGAAATTGAAAAACCCAATAGCATAGTCGACTGATCTTGTTGAAACAGTCGACTGGTCTGAGAAAATGAAAAATATATAGTTCGAATCTTTTGCAGAATAGTCGACCGACTATTGTAACAGTTGACTGCCCTGATCATTTTTATTTTTGAATTTAAAGATCATCGCAGAACAGCCGATTGGTCATATGCGACAGTCGACTTCTCTGATTACTTTATTTTTGAGCTTTAGAACCTCGCAGAACAGCCGACTGGCCATATGTGACAATCGACTTCCCCGAAGTTTCAAGTAAATCTGTATTTTGTTTTGTGAGAAAATTTCTATGATTGGTGTCCTAGTATAAATGAGAATTTGAGTCTGTTTTACAAAGAGGAACTTATTTTAATTATTAAATGTCTTTTTATAAAGGAAATCAAATGGACTGTTTAAGAAGTTTAAAATTGAGATTTTTGGTAATGATTAATTTGAAAGGCATGAATTATGAAACCAATTGAAAATGTGAACTGTAGAATTGGTATGGATTGAAATGGAATTATGTGGGTTCTTAAACTAGCGAATGTGATGTGTTGCATTTTCATTGTTATGCATGATATTTTACTTGAGAAATTGAAATAGTTGACATCATGAGTTATGAAAGTTGTGAATACATGAATGTTCTGACTATGAAACATGAATTGTGATTAATCATGAAAAGATCTTATGAGTATGAAAACTCGATGTTGCAATTATGAGTTGAAATTGAGAATTAGGATATAGCCAAGCCTTATACCGGTAATGAAAGAATTGTGAAATGATATTTGAAATGAGAAGACCAAGGTTGGGTCATGTGAATTAAATGAATAAGACCGGTATAGTGAAAGTGCTACATTCTAAGGGTTGATTTTTATTCATGATTCAATTAAACTAAGGATTAGATACATAGTGGAGATGTGATGAAAGTAAGAAAAACATTTTGTATGAGAGCCATTGGATTGGCAGCGTGAGAGTATTCATAGGATGTCCCATGATGAGTCATGATAGGGCGTGGATACTGCTCCAGAGTACCGTCCCGGTGGCGACGCTCGTGGGGTGTTTGACGACTGCGGATGGTGTCATGTCTATTGTAGGAGCTGAATTGCTACAGGATGCCTGCATGATAAGTAATGTGTCAGTGCGTTGGGATTCCCTCCAGGGCGGCTAGACATGAGTTCGTAGGTCAGAAAACATCTAGGATACTTACCGTAGTTACAGTAGTAGATTAAGTCATGGCGAGGGATTGAACCCTACAAGATGAAGAACGATTAAGGGCTTACCCTCGGACCTATGTAGTATGGGCTGCATAGACTCTGAACAAGTGCGCATTCGTGTCATATAATATAAATAATTGCATTAAGGATTAAGTGCACTTTCACAATATGACATCAATAGGATAGTCCCTTTAGCTTTGTTTGTGACAAGTTTGTGTTTGTTAAGAAATGAGAATCATTATACTGTTTCCGGCATAGAGAAGATGGCCGTGTATAATATTTCATCAGTTGAATGAACTAACGAGCCCACAATTTTATATGCAGGGTAAAGATGCTTGACAATGGAAGTATACATGCTGCACAAGACTATTTTCAATGTTGTTTCGTGTAATTTATTGTAATATTGCTTCCGCTGTGATAATGTACAAGTATAATGTAACTCTGATAAAAGAAAAGTTTTTATTTCCTTGTAAAATTGTACGAAAGAAGTGTAAAGATCCTGTGGAACTCGAATTCAGTTGTATTTTGGAATTCGGGGTGTTACACTTTGGCCGGCCATAGATCAAAAGGGCAAGAGAAACCCTAGGGAAAAGCCCATTCTTCAAGTGTTCATCTCATTTCATCTCATTTTTCTTCTCATATTTCTTCTACTACTTCTTCTACTTGTTCTTTTTAGAAAAAGATTAAGAAAGAAAACAAAGAGTGACTGAATCAAAAAGAAAAGAGGGGGCTTTCATGGGTTAAATTTCTTCAAGGTGTTCTTGAGGGGCAAGAACAAGTAGCAAGGAGAAGAGCAAGTTCTTCCTATACACTTCAAAGGTGGGGGTTTCTCATCTCATGCATTTTTTAGTTATTTTAGGGTTTTTATGGTTGTTTGAAGTTGTAACATCATGTTCTTATGTTTGTGTATGGACTAGAACAAGGGGGATGTAAAGATTCAAGTAGTAGAACAAAAATTAGGCATAAAGATTCACCTTTTGGCGTTGTAGGGTTCAATTTAATAACCTATGTAAACGGAGGAATCGTGACCCGAAATTTATCTGGAAGGTTCTCCTAGGTGTTAGTAGCATGCTGGAATTTTTATAGATTGTTTGGAGTCATTTTGATGGGTGAAACTCGCTGTTTCCCCAAAACAGTGAGATTTGAGCCAAAACAGTGGACTCACTGTTTTGGGGATTGGGTCGCAGTATCTTTTGAGGGACTGGAAGTGGGTGTTCCTCTCGGAATTTGAGGTTCGGCCCAACTAGGGAGTTGTAGTAGACATTTTCCCATTTACGAATTGACCTCTCGGGTTAAATTCTGATAAGAGACGCAAAAGTTATGCCCATTACAAAATCAGGATAGCGAGCCGGCTGAGAAGCTCACTATTCTGTTTGGTTGTCATTTTTAAGTAACTTAATGGATGAATTTGAGGTTTGGACCAACTAGAGAGTTGTAGTAGACATCTTTCCCTTTCCGAATTGACCTCCCGAGTTAAATTTCGATAAGCGGAATAAGTGTTATGGTCCTTGCAAAATACAGCAAATAGCTGTCTGACTGAATGCTTACTGTTTCAATTCTTTGTCATTTTTGAGAGTTTTACTTAATGAATCTGAGGTTCGGACCAACTAGGGAGTTGTGGTGGAGACTCTCCCCTTTCCGAATTGACCTCTCAGGTTAAATTCCGATAAGCGGAGTCAGAGTTATGCCGTTTGCAAAGTACAACAACTGGCTGTCTTTACCGGACTCTTGCTGTTTTGCTTCATTGAGAATTTATAGTGTCTTAGTGGTTGAATCTGAGGTTCGGACCAACTAGAGAGTTATAGTAGACGTTCTTCCCTTTCCGAATTGACCTCTCTGGTTAAATTCTGATAAGCGGAGTAGAAGTTATAGGCTCCCAAAGTTTCAGCTTTTCTGGGTTAAGTCTGGTGTTTTTGGTTACGGCTTGTGTATGTTGGAGGGTTAGGAATTTGGATTTCCTTACGGAATCTGAGCAACTGGTCAACTGGGAAGTTTTAGTAGATGTTTCCACCTTTTCTAATTGTAGTTTGGTAATTGTTGCGTATGTTCGAAGTCAAAAATTTGGAATTTCTTCTGGAATCTGAGAAAGTGGTCAACTAGGAAGTTTCTGTCGATGTTCCCACCTTTTCAAATTGTCCAGTTCCGTTAGATTCCGACGAGTAGAGTAAAAGTTCCAAGCTGTAAAAGTTTCAGATTTTTGTTGAAAAATCTGCAGTTTGGGTAAACTAATTTGCAAGTGTTCGATAGACCAAATTTTGGATTCCATACAGAATCGGAAATAGTGTTCCACTAGAGAGTTGTGGTAGATACCCTGAACTTTCTAAAAACTATATTTCTGTTAAATTCCGATAAGTGTACCACTGGTTGCTTCTAGGGTATCGGAAGATTTTATGTCGCTTTCAGGCTTTTCTTTAGTAGTATGTCTGTATTAGACGGTTAGAAGATTCTTCTGTTGTTTCTAATTATAGAAGATCAAGTTTTGCTAGTAAGCACGTTTGGTTGCTTCTATGTTGATTACCTGTTTGGTTGTTTTCATATGTAGGTTGTTGTCTCATACGTGGCTCGTCTGTCCCGTATGTAACTGTTGGTCCCATACGTAGCTTATTTGGCTCGTATGTATATTGTTGTCTCGTACGAAGCTCATTGTGCTCGTATGTAGGTATTGTCATAAATAAGTAGGCTATGAGTGGATCCGAGAAGATCTTGTGAAGTCTAGGTTAAGACTTGGTTAATTCTCTCAACAAATTATTGCACTCTCTAGAAGAGGGACACGTACAGTGCTTTTTCATGTCTAGTTGGAAGCACAGTGGTATATCTCACTTGTTTGGTTAGAAGAGGGACACGTACGGTGCTTTTTCATATCTAGTTGGAAGCACAGTGGCATGTTTCGCTTGTTGGGTTAGAAAAGGGACACGTACGGTGCTTTTTTATGTCTAGTTGGAAGCACAGTGGCATGTCTCACTTGTTGGATTAGAAGAGGGACACGTATGGTGCTTATTCATGTCTAGTTGGAACCACAGTGTATGTCTCGCTTGTTAGGTTAGAAGAGGGATACGTACGGTACTTTTTCATGTCTAGTTGGAAGCACAGTGGCATGTCTCACTTGTTTGGTTAGAAGAGGGACACGTACGGTGCTTTTTCATATCTAGTTGGAAGCACAGTGGCATGTCTCGCTTGTTTGGTTAGAAGAGGGACACGTACGTTATTTTTTCATGTCTAGTTGGAAGGACAATGGCATGTCTCACTTATTTGGTTAGAAGAGGGACACGTACGGTGTTTTTTCATGTCTAGTTGGAAGCACAGAGGTAGGTCTCGCTTGTTTTGTTAGGGTTAGTGACATCGTTAGGGTAGTAACAGTTACTTAACCATTTTTATTTATAAATTGCAAAAGGGTAAGAGTTGGTGTGAGGGGTGATACCCTATAATCCAACCTCTCTTATAGGCTGACACTAGGTAGTATTATTGGGATGTATTCCACTGTTAAAGGGATACGGGCGGTGCTTTTTCATGAGAAGTTGGGAGCACGGGTTCCGTATCATAATTGTTAACTCCTGAATGCGCCATGATAAGAATAGGAGGTTTTCCTAGGGAAATAGACCCTACGATTCGTAAGGTTCTATGCCTTCTCATGATTAGTTGAGGGCACGAAAGAATGTTGACGAGTATCTTGTTGTCGGTGTTGGTTTTTGGAGTGGGGTCCAGTGCGACCAGCTAATAGTGGCAAACAAGGACACCACTATTGACTGCAGTAACGGAACTAGACCGTACCTGCAACTTCGCCAGTCATGTAGTATTATGTCAGAAACAGGATGGGTACAAAAGTAGAATACATGACGCGGGTTCAAATCCCTATATATGGAAAAACAGCTTGATATGGGGCATATGTAGTATGGGCTGCATACTGTCCCAAAGTCTTGCTTGCATTAGAATGAGTGCATCATTGCGTTGGTTAATCTTTCATTGGAGTCTAAGTCATAGCATGCACTGACACATCAAATATATATACATGTTTCTCTTTTCATCAATCTATTTGCTATAGTTGAGATTTGCTGCTAGTTATCAGCCTTAAAGCGTCAATATATGTACTGACGTCCCCACTTCAATAGCTACCGGATTGCAGAAGTACAGGTACAGGTTTCAGGAGGACTCATGGCTATAGAAGCAAGGAGTCAACTTTAATTAAGTTCCGCTGTATTATATGTTGTTTACTATTGTTCCATTTGTAACAATTATTGTAATTTATTTTTTTGGAAAGCATCCAAGTGAGGTACCAAGTGTTGTTCTTTATTCATTTTACTCTGATGTAACTTGTTGAAAGTTGTAACACTTGGGCTTGTAAAGGTATTATTGTAACACTGATGTAATGTATTACAGTTTTATAACATTCAGACTTGTAATACATTTGTGTTGAATAAAAAGTTTTAAATTTTCCTATTTTTCTGTGTATTGGGGCTAATTGAAGGAAATATTCTGGCTTATGTCACGGTTTTCCAGTTACCGGAAATCGGGGCGTTACAGAGTGGTATCAGAGCTGACTTCAATTTACAGTCCAACACAGTTGAAAATTTTAACTTGGATGCCTTTTAGGAGTCAGGTTTTAGCTAGTTGTAGGCAGTTATAATTCATGTTCTTGTTTCTTTCAACTTATGTTTTGTAATTTTTCTATATCTAGACTAATTCTAGTATATGTGTTACCATCCTTCAAACACATGAATGGTGTTCTAGGATATCCTAACCGGGGATGTGTTGATAGAAGCGAGTGAGCCAATTTCGATGGATGATCGGATGATCTTGAGCGAGGAGCCTTACGAGACTTCACAACCACAGGGGCTAAGTGTGGATCAACGCATGGCGGCGGCGGCCAGCATGTATCGAGAAATGAGGAAGTTGAGGAAGTACGTGACTAGGAATGGTCGTCAAGCTAATCAATTAAGAGATGCTTGCAGAGCTGCATTAGCTGGCCTAGCAAAGGAGCAGGAACACTTTAATTCCAGATTGGCACAACTATAACATGAATGGGAGCAAGTTCTGGAGACCACCAAGGTTGTAGTATGCCATTTATGTGAGGAGGCTGGGCACAAGGAATCAGTCTGTCCATGACTACAAGGGAAAAGAGCTGCAGCCGCATCAGGGTTCGAGGACCAAGGTCAGGAGCAGAACACCCATAAAATGGGGGGCAAACTTTGAGGCGTCAAGCCAGAAAGTTGCTTCCTATGTGGTGAGCAAGGTCACTTCATGATCCAGTGCCCAAGGAAGGACCCTCAGTTGGAGACCCGTACATGTTACAATTGTGGGAAGATTGGTAATAATAGGCCAAATTGTCTCCAGTTTCACATGAAAGATGAAAGATCAATACCGAAGATGAAGAATAAGGGAAAGGAGCCTATTCACCAGGAGTAAAAGTTCGCACTTTCGAAAAGTAAGCTGAAGAAGGCAGGAGTGCCAGTACCAATATGTGCTATGGAACTGCAACTAAGTCTAAAAGTTGTACCTTTTGAAATTTATTTTTGTAATATATGATGTAACACTTTTTGTAATTAGTTGGATTTATATATATATATATGGAATCCATACAGCTGTTTGTTCAAACTTGGTACATCATATTCTTTTGTCTGGATTATTTTTCAAGAGTTAAGATGTGTGCGGAAGGTGACTCTAAATTTGGTTTGTTTAAATACACCATCTGGAGCATCAGCTTTGAACAAATTACAGGAGAGATTCCTAGAAGTCTGAAGTGACATTCGTAGGCCATGTCCTATTCTGATGAGAGAGTGGCTACAGAAGTTCAAAAGATCAAGGTAGTGAAGTATTAGCCTCAGCCAAAGACCATAAAGGAAGTAAGAAGCAAGATGATGAGATCAGTCAAGCCAGTATTGAAGTGATTACTTAAGATTGAAGCTCAATTTGGAACGATGGAAGCTGCAACCGAGTCGAAGAAAGCAAGTCAGAAGGCTTAGGTAGAAGATGCAGGAATTGACGCACTGAAGTGCCAAGTCGATAAAGGAAAAAATCAGAATGTCGGTATGGACTTCATCACCGGAATACCCAGAAGATCGAAAATGTATGACTCAAGTTGAGTTATTAGAGATTAGTTGACAGAGTCTGCACATTTTCCGATAAAGATGACTTAATTGCTAGAGAAATTAGCGGGAATCCACATTGAAGGCATAAGGAAGCAACATGGAGCGCCAGTGTCAGCGATTCTGATCAAGATTCGAGAGTTACGTCTCGACTTTGGCAGATTCTTCAAGTAGCTTTGGGATCGAGGTCGGGTTCTTTGGAGAACCAGTTCGTGGGTGAGCCATTTGGGAGTTGAAAAGCCGTATAAGCTTTCTTTCCCCGAGTTATTTAGTGTTTGGATCTTTTTCTGTCTTCCTGACTTAACGTAGTTCTGAGGACAGAACTATTCTAAGGAGGGAGTATTGTAATATCCCGGACGGATATTATATTTATATAATTATTATTTTTAAAGTTAAAATATTTTTATAGAAATTATTAGTTTTTCTAATAAAACTTTATTTGGATATATATACTAGTAAGTATATATATGCATTGTATCAGTTTTATGCACTTGTACAAAATCTTGAAAAACACATTTTTGCAAAAAATGTCTGGAAAATCCGGACAGATATTAAAAATTATTATTTTATTATTATTTTATTTTTATTTCCAGAATTGAAATATTATAAATGTATATATACTGGTCGGTATACGACTGTTTTGTATCAAATTGATACCGGAACCTTCCGAGCAAGTAATAAAATTGTTTTATTTTATTTCTCGGAATTAAATTATTTTTGTAGTGATTTTTTCATTTTCACGAACGAAAATTATCTGTATAATCAGATATACGTACGTTTATGTACTGTAAAGATTTTGTACGTTTGTACGAAATCATGTAGTAAGTGATTTTGGGAAAATATCTTTTATTCTTGATCCATCATGATGAGATGGAGGGTTATAGGGAGTTTGGGGGTTGATCATAACAAGAAAATTGCAAATTGATTCCCAATTGTTAAACCATGAGAACTTGGACACTTGGACCCTTCTCACCCACATACCCACACCCCCTTAGCCTATAAACCCACCCCCCCCCCCCTTCCCCCTTATCCTCTTTGGCCGGCCATAGATCAAAAGGGCAAGAAAAACCCTAGGGCAAAGCCCATTCTTCAAGTGTTCATCTCATTTCATCTCATTCTTCTTCTCATATTTCTTCTACTACTTCTTCTACTTGTTCTTTTTAGAAAAAGATTAAGAAAGAAAACAAAGAGTGATTGAATCAAAAAGAAAAAAAGGGGCTTTCATGGGTTAAATTTCTTCAAGGTGTTCTTGAGGGGCAAGAACAAGGAGCAAGGAGAAGAGCAAGTTCTTCATATACGCTTCAAAGGTGGGGTTTCTCATCTTATGCATTTTTTAGTTATTTTAGGGTTTTAATGGTTGTTTGAAGTTGTAGCATCATGTTCTTATGTTTGTGTATGGACTAGAACAAGGGGGATGTAAATATTCAAGTAGTAGAACAAAAATTAGGCATAAAGATTCACCTTTTGGCGTTGTAGGGTTCAATTTAATAACCTATGTAAACGGAGGAATCGTGACCCGAAATTTATGTGGAAGGTTCTCCTAGGTGTTAGTAGCATGCTGGAATTTTTATAGATTATTTGGAGTCATTTTGACGGGTGAAACGAGCTGTTTCCCCAAAACAACGAGATTTGAGCCAAAATAGTGGACTCACTGTTTTGGGGATTAGGTCGCAGTGACTTTTGAGGGACAGGAAGTGGATGTTCCTCTCGGAATTTGAAGTTCGGCCCAACTAGGGAGTTGTAGTAGACATTCTTCCCTTTCCGAATTGACCTCTCAGGTTAAATTCCGATAAGAGACACAAAAGTTATGCCCATTACAAAATTAGGACAGTGAGCCGGCTGAGAAGCTCACTGTTCTGTTTGGTTGTCGTTTTTGAGTATCTTAATGGATGAATCTGAGGTTCGGACCAACTAGAGAGTTGTAGTAGACATCTTCCCCTTTCCGAATTAATCTCTCGGGTTAAATTCTGATAAGCAGAATAAGAGTTATGGTCCTTGCAAAATACAGCAAATAGCTGTCTGACTGAATGCTTACTGTTTAACTTCTTTGTCATTTTTGAGAGTTTTACTTAATGAATCTGAGGTTCGGACCAAATAGGTAGTTGTAGTAAAGACTCTCCCCTTTCCGAATTGATCTCTGGGTTAAATTCCGATAATCGGAGAAAGAGTTATGCCGTTTGCAAAGTACAGCAACTGGTTGTCTTTACCCGACTCTTGCTGTTTTGCTTCATTGTGATTTTAGAGTGTCTTATTAGTTGAATCTGAGGTTCGGACCAACTAGAGAGTTATAGTAGATATTCTCCCCTTTCCGAATTGACCTTTCAGGTTAAATTCCGATAAGCGGAGCAGAAGTTATAGGCTCCCAATGTTTCAGCTTTTCTGGGTTAAGTTTGCTGTTTTTGGTTACTGTTTGTGTATGTTCGAAGGTTAAGAATTTGGATTTCCTTATGAAATCTGAGCAAATGGTCAACTGGGAATTTTTAGTAGATGTTCCCACCTTTTCAAATTGTCCAGTTTTGTTAGATTCCAATAAATAGAGCAAAAGTTACAAGCTACAGTAGTTTCATCTTTTTATTGAAAATCTGTAGTTTGGTAATTGTTGCGTATGTTCGAATTCAGAAATTTGGAATTCCTTCTGGAATCTGAGAAAGTGGTCAACTAAGAAGTTTCTGTCGAACTTCCCACCTTTTAAAATTGTCCAGTTTCGTTAGATTTCGACGAGGAGAGCAAAAGTTACAAGTAGTAAAAGTTTCAGCTTTTTGTTGACAAATCTGCAGTTTGGGTAAACTGTTTTTCGTGTCTTCGATGGACCGGATTTTGGATTCCTTACAGAATCGGAAATAGTATTCCACTAGAGAGTTGTGGTAGATACCCTTAACTGTCTAAAAAGTATATTTCTGTTAAATTCTGATAAGTGTAGCACTGGTTGCTTCTAAGCTGTCAGAAGGTTTTTATGTCACTTTTAGGCTTTTCTTTAGTAGTATGTCTGAATTAGACGGTTAGAAAATTCTTCTGTTGCTTCTATTTATAGAAGATCAAGTTTTGCTGGTAAACACGTTTGGTTGCTTCTAGGTTGATTATCTGTATGGTTGTTTTCATATGTAGGTTGTTATCTCATACGTGGCTCGCCTGACCCGTATGTAGCTGTTGGTGCCATACGTAGCTTATTTGGCTCGTATGTATATTGTTGTCTCGTACGAAGCTCATTGGACTCGTATGTAGGTATTGTCTTAAATAAGTAGGCTATGAGTTGATCCGAGGAGATCTTGTGAAGTCTAGGTTAAGACTTGGTTAATTGTGTCAGCAAATTATTGCACTGTCTAGAAGAGGGACATGTACGGAACTTTTTCATGTCTAGTTGGAAGCACAGTGGCATGTCTCGCTTGTTGGGTTAGAAGAGGGACACGTACGGTACTTTTTCATGTCTAGTTGGAAGCACAGTGACATGTCTCGCTTGTTTGGTTAGAAGAGGAACACGTACGGTGCTTTTTCATGTCTAGTTGGAAGCACAGTGGTATGTCTCGCTTGTTTGATAAGAAGAGAGACACGTACGGTGCTTTTTCATGTCTTGTTGGAAACACAGTGGCATGTCTCACTTGTTTGGTTAGAAGAGGGACACGTACGATATTTTTTCATGTCTAGTTAGAAGCACAGAGGCAGGTCTCGCTTGTTTGGTTATGGTTAGTGACATCGTTAGGGTAGTAACAGTTACTTAACCATTTTTGTCTATAAATTGCCAAAGGGTGAGAGTTGGTGTTAGGGGTGATACCCTATAATCCAACCTCTCCTATAGGCTGATACTAGGTGGTGTTATTGGGATGTATTCCACTGTCAAAGGGATACGGGCGGTACTTTTTCATGACAAGTTGGGAGGAGGGGTTCCGTATCTTGATTGTTAATTTCTGAATGTGCCATGATAAGAACGGGAGGTTTTTCTAGGAAAATAGACCCTACAATTCCTAAGGTTCTATGCCTTCTCATGATTAGTTGAGGGCACGGAAGAAGGTTGACGAGTATCTTGTAGTCCGAATTGGTTTTTGGAGTGGGGTTCGGTGCGACCGGGCAATAGTGGGAAACAAGGACACCACTATTGACTGGAGTAACGGAACTAGACCGTACCTGCAACTTCGCCAGTCATGTAGTATTATGTCAGAAACAGGATGGGTACAAAAGTAGAATACATGACGCGGGTTCAAATCCCTGACACATCAAATATATATACATGTTTCTCTTTTCATCAATCTGTTTGCTATAGTTGAGATTTGCTGCTAGTTATTAGCCTTAAAGCGTCAGTATATGTACTGACGTCCCCACTTCAATAGCTACCGGATTGCAGAAGTACAGGTACATGTTTCAGGAGGACTCGAGGCTCGAGAAGCAAGGAGTCAACTTTAACTAAGTTCCGCTGTATTATATGTTGTTTACTATTGTTCCATTTGTGACAATTATTGTAATTTATTTTTTTGGAAAGCATCCATGTGAGGTACCAAGTGTTATTCTTTATTCATTGTACTCTGATGTAACTTGTGGAAAGTTGTAACACTTGGGCTTGTAAAGGTATTATTGTAACACTGATGTAATGTATTACAGTTTTATAACATTCAGACTTGTAATACATTTGTGTTGAATAAAAAGTTTTAAATTTTCTTGTTTTTCTGTGTATTGTGGCTAATTGAAGAAAAGATTCTGGCTTATGTCACGGTTTCCCAGTTATTGGAAATCGGGGCGTTACACTTTTCGTATAACCATTCGAATATCATCAAAACATGGTCAAGAACCCTTCTCATACAGAATATAAACTCAAACATTTTTAAAAAACTTAGATTCCTCTTGCAGTACACATTTGTTGGTCAAAATATCTCAATCCTCTCAACACCACATCAAGTTCTTCCCTTTGAAATTCATTTTAAATCCAAAGCAATAATAAACTCTTCAAAATAGTGAATGCATAGGGAAAACAACAACTAAAGGTTCTTTACTCATCCATGTGCACGTATGAAATCATTATTCAATTGCATTCTATTTTATACATGATATAAATCCACAAATCAAGAAATTCTCATACATGCAATATTTAGATCTACTCTAATTAGATGACAATTCAACAAATCTCATATACCTTCAAGATCAATTCAAACATGATAATTCAAGCATGGCATAAGAAAGTGAAGATCTTTGTGGGATTTTAAGCATAACTTCATATTTCTTCATGAAAGATGTTGACTTGTTATTCATTCATAAAAATCTATGTTCACACATCATATTTCATAATCATGCGTTATACTTGAATAATTTACAATCATATAAAAAACTAGAGGTAAGAAAGCATCACCCACCTCAAAGAACACTAAATTGAAACACAATAGTAATAGTAAAAAGAACGGCCCTGTAACGCCCCGAATTCCAAAAATACACTGAATTCGAAATTCCACAGGATCTTTACACTTCTTTCGTACAATTTTACAAGGAATTTAAAACTTTTCACTTTACATCAGAGTTACATGAAAACTTTACACTTTACATTTTACAGCGGAAACAAATTTACAACATTTAAATAAATGTACATCAACATTTGAATAATCTCTAAGCATCTGTACTTCTTTAATCTTTATCATGTCATTTACCCTGCATACAAAACTGTGGGTATGTCAGTTTATTCAACCGACGAACATTATACACGACCATCATCTCTATGCCGAAAATAGTATAACTGATTTTCCATATTTAACAAACACAAACTTGTCACATATCAAACTAAAGGGAATACCCTATTGATGTCGTGTTGTGATTGTGCACTTAGTCCTTAATGCAATTATTTATATTATATGACACTGATGCACACTTGTTGGGATTCTATGCATCCCATACTACATAGGTCCGAGGGCAAGCCTCTTAATCGTTCTTCATCTTGTAGGGTTCAATCCCTCGTCATGACTTACTCTACTACTGTAACTAAAGTAAGTATCCTAGATGATCTATGAGTACAAGCTCATGTACAGAAAACCTGGAGGGAAATTCCACGCCATGTCTTGACGCATCAAGCATGCATTCTGTGGCAATTTAGCCTCCTTCATGGCACACGATCCTCTTGCAGTCACCAAACATCCCACAAGCGTCGCCAAGATCCTGATAATTCCGGAGTAGTGCCCACGCCATGTCCTGACACATCAAACATGCATTCTGTGGATCACTCTCACATCGTAGACTCGAGGCCCTCATACTTGTGTTTTTCTCTCACTTTCATCACCTCTTCACTATGCACTAATTATTAATTTAATGAAATCATGAACAAATTCAATCTCTTAGAGTTATCCCTCTCACTACTACCGATCTTATTTCTTTCATTTCACAATGACCCAAACTGGTCTTTTCAATGTCAATAATCATAACTCATCACTTTCACTTGCCGGTGTGAGTTTTGGCTACACCCTAATTTTCAATTTCAATTCACAAATTCACATGTTTGAGTTGTCATACTCAATAACATTTCTCTTTTCCAATCACATGATTTCTAAATTATTCATGAGTCAATAACCATACATGGAGTTCAATTATTCATCATGTATTTCATCCCATATTTATTTCCACATTAAAATCATATCACCAATTATATGGTCAAAATGAATATTCACAACTCATTCTTGTCACACTATTCTTCAATAAGAATAATTCACTCAAACTTCACAATATATATTTTCTTTCTTTGTTATTTTTCTTTTCTAGCACTTATTTCAATTCTTTTGCAAAACACATCTTTCACAAAAATATACAAGTGTAGAACCTACACTTTTATTCCCAAAATATACTTCATTTCATTCTAATAACTCCGAATTTATTTTTCATAAGCCACACAAAATTTTAGTATAATAATAGTAATTTTTTCATAATTTTTTGACATAAAAAACCCATAAAAAAATCATTTTTTCCACAAAGTAAAATTCTGGCCGAGACCAGGATTCGAACCAGCAACCAAAGAGAACCCAACCGCACACACTAGCCACTTGGCCACTTGTTCTCATCGGTATAAAGAAGGATTGGAGAGTTATTTACTCTCGGACTGAACTTGATTTAATTTTTAAACGCACACAAAATAAAATGGTGTCATCCAGTATCGAACCAGCGATCCGTAGGACACAAGACGCACACACTGTAGCATTAGAAAGCCTCCCGACCACTTGAGCTATAGGCTCAAGTTGTCTTGAATACAACTTATATTTTAATTAAATCAGTTCTCTGTTCAGTAGAACATTTCGATGTTTCAAAAGCTCTCATTTGAGTTTTGTTTTTTCTAAATTTCCTGTAAATCTCCAGAATAATTATTCAAACAATATTTGATACTCCAGTAATTAAAAATAATTTTTCCAGTAATTAAACACATATTTTTCATACAATTAGTTTAAATTGTACGCTACTACTACCACATCTCATTTCGATATTTCTTATACAATTTAGCATTAATATTTTCTATATCAATTCCCTGTTTATATTTCCTTTTCAAATCCAAAAATATATTTTAAGTCATTCATTATAAACATTATCACAAAAGTCCATCTAAGCACATAAGGCAACAATTTCATCTACTAGCATTTGCATTTAGTTTTGATGCTAATAACGGATTTTAATTCAAGCATTCCATAACTATAAATACTTCACACACAACTTAAGTTTGATGATGGAATAACATACAATCTATTTAACAACATTTCAATCAACTAATAAGCCATTTTTTCCATTTAAATGCACTCTTATTAATCTTTTTCATGCATTATCATTTCAATTCAATCTTAGCATGCTGTCTAATTAGAAACATGGAAAATAACCCACCTTATTTGGAGAGAATAAAATTGCAACACCTCCTAAACATAAGAGTCCTTGTCAAAAGAGCGTTCCTCCTCCTCCTTGATGAGCACCACCGAGCCTCAAAAGATGCCAACCCGAGAGCTCCTTGATGATGATGCCGTCCTTCCCTTGGTGCAAACACACTCACACACAACTCTCAATCTTTTTATCTCACTTACAATACTACTAACAATTTGTATTTTCAACTATAGGTTTTGGAGAAATGAAGAGTACAAAAATAACTAGACTAGGGGGGGGGGGTATTTATACTAAAATTTGGAGCAAATGAAGGGTTAGGATCAATCTAGGAGTTAAAAATAAAAGGCTAGGATTCAAGGGGAAGTTGTAGTAACCAACCATGATTAAACAATTACCACCCATAACTCCACTCATTTTTTTCATTTTCCCTCCAATCCAAAACTGGCATCCTAGTGTGCTTTTTGCATGTGTACATGCAATGCACGTGCATTCATTAGTTTTCCATTTAAAAAAAGTTGTACATTATATTTTCTATAAAAATAATCTTATAAAAATATCCTACATTACAAGTTGTAATTAAAAGAGAAATAACTCATGGGCTTTAATTAATGGGCCAAATAATAGTTTTACAAAAATAAATTAGATTTGGGCTAAAAAGAAAGGCTTATGTTTATTTGAAGAAAATTGGCCTTCATAAAAATAATTAGAGAACACATATACATACATACATACATATATATATATATATATATATATATATATATATATATATTCTGTAATGAAAACAATAATAAGATTTCACACTACAAAAATTGCATGTGCACACTACGTGCAAATTTTTTTTAAATAATTTTCATAAATGAAAATCAGGGTATTACATGCCCCTTCCTTCTCCTTGCAAAAGTCCAAGATCCAAGCTTTAAACTGCAAGAAAAAAATGAGGAAAATAAATTTTGGGTTCACAACAGGGAAAAGAGCGGCTACTGCTAATATATAGGCCGGGGTTGATTCTAGGGTTCTCTACAATGTTATATAAATTATTCCTTAAGAAAATATCTTTACATATATGGATTTATCACATTAGGTAGTTAAATAAATCAATTGAAGTAATATCTTATTCCCTCAATCACAAACAAATTGGTTGGCTCCCCATGTGCTGCCCAGGAAAACTGAAATCTGGAGTTTTTACTCCAAGTGGCAATTTTGCACAAAAGTCCTTCATTTTTTAGTATTTGCAAATGCCATAATTTATTCATAAAAATTAAGAAAGTTTAAAAATAAATTCTACTAATAAATGTTACACTTTCCAAATAGATTTTATGACTTTGTGTTTCCCAAGAAAAATATTTGTACGTGTTTTGCACGTGTTTTGCACGTGCGAAAAGATAAATTTTGAAAAAATATTTATTAAATCACAAAAATTCATTTTAATTCATTTATAAATTCCAATATATTATTTAAAATTCTAGGGTGTTACAACATCACAGTCGGGTCCGTGGACCATGAGATTTTGATGGGCGAGAAAGAGGCTTGTGAGGTGGAGCTTGTGAAGCTGAGGGTAGAGCTCGTAGGTTCCACAGATCAGATAATCACCAGTGAGTACCGGGGCTATAAGCAGGTCCTCGAAAATGTCAGCCATAGGTATCCCGACCTGGATCTCAGTGGCCTATTTTTCGAGCTGGGGCCTGGTAGCACTCCTTCAACCCCTGCAGAGCTACCTTCAGATGACAGAGACATGGGACGGTCGTTAGGCGGTCAGGGATGAGGATCCTCACTCGTCTTCCCAAGAGGTGTCTCCTTCACCTTAGAAAGTTTCTTTTCCCGTTATTTTTTGTACTTATGTCGATCATGGACTGACCACCGCCCCTTGTAACTACCACGTATAATGAGAACCCATCCAATTTTTTGACAATCTTGTTTTTCACACACTTATGTGAGTCTTAAGTTGGTTATTTTGTTGATTCAGATCATAAGGTGCGAGCCTCGGGAAAGCGGGTATGAGGAAGAAGTTCGAGACCTCCAAAGTAGGTTGCACGAGGCCGAGGACAACATCATTCATCTTCGGAAGGAAGCGAGCGACAGGGAGTCGGCGTTCGGGTACCATATCCAAAGTTTGCAGGAGGTGGCGGAAGAGTTGGCTCGGTTGAAAGCATCTATCATCAATATCCATTTTTCTCTCCCTCAAGCCGAGGGGAGCGTGCTACGTGGCCTCATCGGAGGGCAGCCTTCGAACATCATCTTCGGGAGGATGCTTGTAGAGAAGGGCTTGGCGATATAGTAGTTGAGGATTATGCTCTGGGAGGTGTGCATGACTTCTCGCTTTTGGAGTCCGTTCTCGAGACGAGACCTATATCCAGGGACCCGTTCCTGACTGGGAGTGCCCAAGGATGTCCAAAATGGTGTAGTCGAATCTTCCAATGTTGTAAGCATCCAAGGAGTCTCCAACTGTCGGGATTAGGGGCCCGTCACTCGGGGAGAGACGTGGTGGAATTGGTGATCGGGGTATGTCAAAGGGGTCCCTGATTAGGGCCTTGTGGATTGAGTTTGTAAAGGTTTATGTAACCCTGATATTGTAACATGTTTCCCAATAATAAAAAATGTTTTGTTCATATCTTGATTCTCAATGATGTGTGCTGTAACCTAGGCACTAGGAGTAAGGTGTGAGCCACGTTGCGGGGAAGCTCGCGATGGCCTTGTAACGCCCCGCCCCAATACTCAGACAATTTTAATATTTTTAGAAGAAAAATTAGATACTATGTAGTACAACTGCCCACCACAGGCTGCCTCTCAAAAGGTGGTTAACTAATTAGGTGACTCTTGATCATTGGCTAATTATATTTATACTCAAAATATTTTTGTGCACTTCCCATGTGGGACTATATTTCTCAATATTCTTCTCAAATCTTCCTCAAATCCCGTGTATACAGTGTACATGTCATTCAGTAGCAGTCGACTGCTAGAGATTCCAATCGACTGTTCGCTGAAATACGGGGTTCTACATACACTCCACCTTAGAAATCAGCGTCCTCGCTGAGTACAGGGCACACATCTAGTGTAGGATCCGCCTTTCTAGCCGCTGTAGAATATTCATCGACCCCGGAGATAAATCACTCTCAACACCGCAGATCCTTCCTGATCCCGGAGATAAGTGACTCTCAACACCGCAGATCATACTGACCTCGGAGATAAATCACTCTTAATACCGCAGATCCTTCCTGATCCCGGAGATAAGTGACTCTCAACACCACGGATCATACTGACCTCGGAGATAAATCACTCTCAACACCGCAGATCCTTTCTGATCCCGGAGATAAGTTACTCTCAACACCGCAAATCAGGCCCTCTTCTACACCCGGTGTCGAAAGTCGGCTCTGATACCATTTGTAACGCCCCGCCCCAATACTCAGACAATTTTAATATTTTAAGAAGACAAATTAGATACTATGTAGTACAACTGCCCACCACAGGCTACCTCTCAAAAGGTGGTTAACCAATTAGGTGACTCTTGATCATTGGCTAATTATATTTATACTCAAACTATTTTTGTGCACTTCCCATGTGGGACTATATTTCTCAATATTCTTCTCAAATCTTCCTCAAATCCCGTGTACACAATGTACACGTCATTCAGTAGGAGTCGACTGGTAGAGATCCCAGTCGACTGTTCGCTGAAATACGGGGTTCTACAGGCCTCGTGGTCGGAGTGCCATTTCAAGGCATCAAGAAGAAAGCCATATTATGGAGAAGTCCTCGATGTCCTCTGAATCTAATCACCATTCCGAGGCATCAGGATGAAACTCATGTTTGAAGAGAAATCCGAGATGATCTCAAAGTCAGAGCACCACTTCGAGGCGCAAAGATGAGAGCCATGTTTGCACTTGCGTACTTCTCATGTGTGCTCATGTGACATCACATGCCCGCACAATGTTCGATGTCCCCTTTCTGTTATATATAGTCTTCCTTGTCCTTTATTTCTCATCAACTTGATTCTCTTCTTTAATATCTTCAGCACCGTTCCTTCCTCTTCTTTGTTTCCCTCTGACAAACAACCATGGTTTATGACGAATTTCTAAGGGCTAGGTGTGCAGCTCTAAAAGCCAAGGAGAAGGGTATGGCAGAGGTGGAGGTGAGGGCAAAGCTAGAGGTAGAGACAAAAGTGGTGACAGAATCTACAGTGCCTCGACAGAAACGTCCTCCTTCCCTGGGGTCATAGGAACCTTTGAGGAAGAGGAGAACCAAAGACACCGACCACCCGGGGAACAAGCGAACGAGGATGTAAAGAAGGAGCCCCCGAAGCCTAAGGCTGCATCCTCGAAGTAGGTCGTGGTGACTCCGAAGCCTCCCCCATATGCGAAGGTATGGGCGCCTTTCTGGTCTATCACGGAGGCAGACTTGTCGACTGACCGCCCTAATGCACTACAGGTGGTAAACCACCTTGCCACTCCCCGTAATAGGAAGGTTCCGGCGAAAGAGTTAGAGGACTATGTGTAACCCCCATTTCCGCCTATACATATTTTTTGGTGTATTTCCTATGTTTGGATTCTTTATAAAATTTTCTGTTTTCTTAAATTGGTTTTTATTTTAAATTTATATTGGATCTCCTATTAAAGTCCATTTTTAATCATTAATTGTATTTTTAGTTATTTTCAAATAATTTTATATTCTAATGCAATCTTATTTGTTATATGATCTTATTATTATTATTTGTAACACCCCGAAAAATTGAGTCATGACAATTTTGTCCCGCGGGTGTTACGTACATGTATTTTGTACTGTTACGGGTAATATCTGTAACGTATTTAATATGAATATCCTACGCATTTTGTATTTCGATTAATTATATTTTTTCCGTCATCTCAAAATTCTTTTTATCCTATGTTGGGCCAACTCAAATATAAGTCCTAATCTTTTTGTGTTTTGCAATTGCACGTGTTTTCAATACACGTGACGATTACGTATATTCTACCGCTACGTATAATGTTTCTATGTATTTCAACTATTTATTTTTATAACTTGTTCGAATTTGTTTTATAAATGGAAATTCATTTTTCTTATATTTAGACTCAAATATATTTATACGTGCGATGCACGTGTTTTCTATCTGCGTGTTGATTACATTGTTGTATGTATAAACTTAATGAAATCTATTTTTCAGTTTGTTTTATTTTGATTATTTATAATCATTTCTCCGTTGATCAAATCTAATCCGTATTTGAATCTTTGTTTTACGTGTGACGCACGTGTTTGCAGTGCACGTGTTGGTTGTATTCTCTTTCAAAATAAAATTTATAAAGTGTGTATGTGATTATTTTTATTTGTACATGAAAACTCTAATTGTAATTAGATTAAACTAGTTCTATTAAATACATAATACATAGTATAACATATGCATTTAATTTAAATAAAAACTCAAAGAATTGTGTGCACACACGTAGCATGCACATGCACGTGCTTTTTTACCCTTGGATGCTGGCCGGGATGTGAGTGGAGGGGTGAGTTGAGTGAGTGGGTGGTTTTTTTGGAATAATGGGTAGTTAATTAGAATTAGTGGGAGATTAATTAAGAACTCATTAAATAAATTAATTCCCTTATAACCCCAAACCTATTTCTAATCAGTAATGAGAACAAAAATTTAATTATTGCTGTGCTTTGCCTTCGGGCGATCTAGGAAGCTCAGAATTTGAGGAGGCTTGGTGACTTCTTTAGGAGTTCATATTTGCTAGGAATTCTCATTTTTAAGGTGTGTGTCTCTTTAATTTCTAATTTAGTTATTTTGGTGCATGAAATTGTAGATAATTGCTTTGTGTATTCTAGAATGTGATTGGTGAATTAATTTGGGTATGAATGCATGGTAGATTAAATAGACTAGATGAATAGATATAGATACAACATGGAAATTTATTTGTTATGCTTTTAAAATAAATTTGCATAACATTTCTTGTGTGTTAATATCATGTGTGTTTGCTCATTTGTGTTAATTCATGAATGTTAGTTCATGTTAGATTTTGCTACACCATGATTAAATTGTATGTGTGAAATTGAGTATGCATAGCAATTTGCTAAATTGAGAATTCTTATTAGAATTGCATGTACATTTGTAAGTGGATTGAGGGTATGGATAACCCATAATGTTGTGAATGTGAATTATGTTGATTCTAGAGGCTAAGTGAGACCCAAAGTACCGGCAAAGTGATGAAAGTGATTATTGAAATTTGAGAAGTGGCCAATATGGGCTATCATTCTCGGTGTATTGTTTAAGACCGGTAGGAAGGTAAGCTAGCTCTAGGTGGTATTATTATTCATGTTTAAACTTAAGGGTAGGCAATAGAAGAAGATGTGATGAAACCTGGGCAAACGTAAGTGGGGCGTTTCTATATAGTCAGGTAGTGTACTCCGGGACTATAAATTCAGTTGGGCGGTGTACACCGAGACTGTAATTGCCCAGCATCCAGTGTAACGCCCCGAGTTCCCAACGTAGGAAACTCGAGAAATAAGCCAGAATCTTTCCTTCAAATGAGTCCAAACACAATAAAATCACTTAAAACTTTTATAGCCAAAAAATGTTATTACAAGTACAAATTTGTTCATCAGAGAATTACATGAATTCACATAAATTACAACCAACTCATTTCCTGTACAAATTATAATCTCACAATGTACAACAATCAGAAACTCTGCACCACACTGGACAAAAACTCCCACTAAACGCTCCTCGCAGCTTGAGTCTCCTGCTCCAAGATCAGCAATCCTGCAACTAAATAGACTGTGGGCACGTCAGTTGAAGGCAACTGACGCAATGCTGATAAAACCAACGACTCCCCAAACTCAACAATCAAGATTGATGTGAAAGGAATATGTGTAGTAAAATCACATGTGTTAGTGGATGCCTTCCCCCAGAGTCTAATGCATAATTCAAAATGCACAGGATGCACTTACTCTAATGCAATTTATTTGGAAACGTATGCATTCCATACTTCATACTTCCTAAGGAGTTTGCTTCCTTCTGATTGTAGGGTTCGATCCCTCGCGATGCATCCTACTCTAGTACTCTTTCCCGTTCCTGACATTCATCTAGTGACTGATGAGGTTGCAGTTGGTCGGTCTAATTCTGCCACTGCACTTAAAAGTTGCTACGAACAAAAAGGTATCCCACATGCTCATCAGGACGTCTCAAATCTTACTCGCAATTTTGAGTCTTACCCTAGCTCCCTGTCCGTATTAAACAACATAGAACTTGACGGAGTCTTAGGATCCATCCCTAAACTTCCGACGGGAGAATCATAGTATGCACATCTCATTCTTATCACTTGACCCCAGAATTTAATAGACGAGATCACGCCGCTCGTCCCCCTTACCAGGCAAGACGACGCCGCACGTGTCCCCTTGACATGCGAGTACAACCACCAGACTAGTGCCTATCCGATCAATACATCAAACTGATCAAAAGGATACTACTACTAGACATCAGCCCTAATTTAGAACTGACAAAGCAACTACTAATATTAATTACAAAGATTATAGATTAGCAGCCGATTACTTGCTAGTAAAACCCAGTATTAACCAAAATCACAAAGCCTTAGGGAAACCAACATGGCCTCCCAGACCAGGCTCAAGAGTTGGCCCAACTTGACCCATCGACATTGGCGATTCGACCTCCGTTGCTCGCCAACCACCCTCTTGCTTGGATCTTGACCCCATCTCCATCCCCTTCCTTGGGTACCGAACCGCCGGTGCACGAAGACTGTCTTCATCCACAGCATCTCAAGGTGACAAGGCTAACAATTTTCAAGGGTTATATGGATCAAGAGTCTAGGGTGATAACCATTACCCTAGACAACCAACAAGCTGATTACATAGCCAAAACACATAACAAACTATGGACATTCACAAGTCCGATTCAACCACGTTCAATTCGTGATTCAAAAGTTGATTAACAGCTATCTAACTCCAATTATGGCCTTAATATGACCATAACTTACATACACCCAAAAACAGTAAGCAATTCTATTGGAATAACAAACAAATACACTGAGGCAAGAAGATGAGATACGAGTTGTTTTAATCTCAAAACACACTAGGTGTGAATAAGCACAACTTCAACAAGATCACACACGACTCAAAAGTCACACAAACGACATTCGAAGTCATAATCGAAAGCCCTAGTAGAAAATATAAATTCAACCAAAACAGTGAACTAACAATTCAACCTGCAACTGTGCTATTATGGAAAAATCCCCATAAATAACATACACAATGAAATTTCAAGTTCTTAGAATATTTAGAAAGATCATTGAGTCTAATTTAACTTCATAGTTGAAAATTTTCTTAAAATAGTTCATCTAGAAAAAGAAAAATAACCAAAATTGAGTGGTATGTAAAACCTCCAGATCTAATGAAACTATCGACCCATCACAGAATAAAACTCTTTTAAAAATAATAAATGATCTCAAAACTATATAATATTTGGCAGAATTGCTCTAGACACATAGGAGCAGTACATATCAAAAATTTGGCTAGAAACTCCAATCACACAAAGAGTTATGATAGTTTGAATAGGATGTAAAATTACTAACATAAACTACCCTGTTTCTTAACCACTGCAACAAATTATATTTAAAAGAAATAACAAATCTTGTTCAAAAATTACGAAACTTGGTAGCGGCTTTCTCAGCTCACATCAAGAAAATGTCATAATGTCGATCATCGAGATGAAGTCGATTCGCTGAAGCATAAAAGAGAAGGAAGAAGAGATCGCCTCTTGTCTGGCTAAGAAAGGAGGCGCCAAAGTTGCCTTCTTCCCAGGACCCACACAAGTATGTATAGCAAGCCACCCCGACCTAATTTATGATGAGCCCACCAACTTCCTGGCGAGATGCCTACAGTTTAAAACAACAGATATGTCAAGATCCAAATTCAAACCTCAAAGCCAAGTAGAACTGCAAAGAAGCGGAGACAGATAGAAAAACCTCACATAAAAATTTCAGCTCATGAATCCAAATATTTCGAAATTTATGAATTTTCAAACTAGATAAAAATACAAAGACAAAAAAGAAGTTGTTCTCATACAAGTGTTGGATTTGCATTTTATAGAAATATCAATTATTCTCCAAAAATTATGAAATTTGGGAAATTAATAAAGACATGTAAGAGAACACACTGTAAAAATTTCAATCCTAGATTCACAGTATTTAAGGAGTTATGATTTTTAAAAGACAATCATGTTAAAATTCAACATAGTAGAAATTTTCTCCCTAAACAGCAACTAAGTGGAACTTATTAAAATATCAAACCACATCCAAAATTAAAGAAATTCGGTGTAGTTCTTAGGCACACAATCAAAATGCTACCATAAAAATTTGAAGTCTAAAATTCAACATAGAACAAAGTTATGATTAATTTCAAATGGAACATGCTTATTTCTTGACAAGACCAAATATTTATCTAACAATTAGCACTCTCAGCACAAGTATTCATTTATAAACACATAATAATTTCCATTCATGTTATCTAGCAATCCAAATTAGCATACTAATACTCATCATACATAAAAACAAAATATAAAAAGCATAGAGTTTTAAGAAGACACCCGCTATGAAGCTTTTGTTGATTTCTTCTTCTCTTTCTCCTTGTTTGGCTCTTCCACCTCCTAGCACCTTGCTCCTTGCTCCTAGCATCCTTCTCCTTGTATGCTTGCTCTCCAAATTTTCAAGCCAAGTTTTGGAGAAGAATAAAGTTGAAGAAATTGAAAGAAAATTAGGAAAATGGAACTTTTTGAAGAAGAAAGTTTCTACGGTTAGAAATGGAGAAAATGAGATGGGAGATAGATTTTTGGAGTCTTAAACAAAGGGTGGGGGTGAAGGTCGGACATTTGACTTGGGGGTGAGATGAGGGTGAGTGGAGTGAGGGGGTGACCATACCTAAACATGCCCATAGTTTAGGATTAGTGGTTTAGTGTTTGGATTAATTGTTTAATACAAAATACATACAAACATACTCATAAGTATATACACATATACACATGTATTCATACATACATATATGACAAATGCATACACATCTCAAAGAAAATATTTGTTTGTATATATAAAAAATAATTTTATCACTATAGAAATACTATATGTTCTGCCTCGATTATAGTTGAGACAAATGTACAATTTAAATAAGAAATTATTCCAACTCCAGTTCAACAATTGTACCATTGTCGGGCTCGAAACATATTAGATAATATGTCCCAATACCTACTCAATTAAAATAATCTGGAAAAATCCATTAATACGTGCAACTCTGAATTGTGCACGAACTAATGTACAAAATAGTTATGTACTATTTTGCGTGATCTTACATCACTCCCTCCATAGAACCGTTTTGTCCCCAGAACGATGCTTAGTCGAAAGGCAAACAAGAGTTAATTAAATAACTCGAGGATTTCATTTTTCTTATACAGGGTTCACAATCCCCCGCTGCTCAACCCATCATCACGACAACTTCGAGGAGTTTGATCATCCCGCGAGTATCGGCTCTCGTCCTGAGTTATCGAGGATCAACCTCACTTCGCGGATCGTTCTGGGGCCTATTTCATCCTTCGTCTCTGAAAATCCTGGCGATCAATCACCATTTGTGGATGTCGTTCTCATCCCCAAAAACTGGAGATCCCACTCCACAGGTCATTATGGGGCCTATTTCATCACTCTTCTGGAATACTGTGGAATATCTCAATCCGTGGATCATTCTGGAGCCCTCATCACACGAACTCCCCATGAGTGCTGCTCTCATCCCGAAATACTGGAGATCAATCCTACTCCACAGATCATTCTGGGGCCTATTTCATCACTCGTCTGGAATACTATGGAATATCTCACTCCATGGATCATTTTGGAGCCCTCATGACATGAACTCCACACGAGTGTTGCTTTAATCCCGAAATACTGGAGATCAATCCCACTCCATAGATCATTCTGGGGCCTATTTCATCCCTTATCTGGAATACTGGTAAATATCTCATTCTATGGATCATTTTGGAGCCCCCATCACACGAAATCCCCATAAGTGTTGCTCTCATCCCGAAAAACTGGAGATCAATTCCACTCCACAGATCATTCTGGGTGCTATTTCATCCCTTGTCTAGAATACTGGGAATATCTCACTCCGTGGATCATTCTGGAGCCCTCATACTCACGATCGTTCCTACTTCATCATATGTCCCTTCTATTGCCCGATTCAAGTTCTCAACATGTCTTCTAGCTCTCGGTTGCAATTCTGTGGGTCGATGACCACTACCTCCTTAGAAAAAGGATATTACCAAGAATGCAGCTTCAGCTTCCTCGCATGAGGACAGCTTCGTTGCAATCAACCATGACTTCGGTCACAGGGTTGTCTCACTGACACCTGGTCGTGTCATAACTTCTCACCAAGTATATAGTATTCCATCAAAATTAACACCCAGAAAGAGTATAACACATCATTTTCCAAACATAGCATCATAATAAGCCTAGCACCCCAAAAATTTAGGTACAAGGGAGATTATAATATTCTTTTGCTTCCATCAAAAGACAAAACGATCCACTTTGAGTCTTCCATGCTAGTAACAACATCATAGTTCAATGCTTCTCCTTTATTCAAGGCGGGACTTGTCCCCGGCGGAAGGATTTCTTTCCTTTATCGAACGCTTTCTGAGTTTGGCCACCATCGGTATTCCCTTGCAGTTGTGGACAATCCGACTTCTTATGCCCTGCCTTTCCACAGTTATAACAAGTACTTGCCTGAGCCTTCTTGGGTCATTGACTTTTGAAATGTGCTGGCTGTGTACAAAAGTAACAAGTCATCGTTTTGGTGGTTACCTCCGTGGTGTTAGGCTTCCGAAATTTCCAAGTAGCGATTTTTTCTTCAAAACTTGTTGCAGTTGCGGGTCATTTAGCCTTGCTCTGTGTTTCAGTCTTCCTTGCGTTTGCTACTTGTGGTTCATGTCCATGTCCATCACAGCTGCCTGTCGAACTAACTTGTCAAGTCTCCGAATACATAGAGGCATCATTCTCTTCCTCAGTCCTTGCTCAAACCTCTTTGCCTTTTTCACCTCGTCCTGCACCATTTCTGGAGTATAACGAGAAAATTGTCTAAACTTTGCTTCATACTCCCGAACCGACATACTGCCCTGCCTCAGGTTAATAAACTCCATGGCTTTCTCCTCTTAGACATCAAGTGGGAAGTAGTGTTACCCGAATTCTTCCAGAAAGTCTTCCCAGGCAATTGAACCTTCTCCCATACTACGCTTGACTGACTACCACAATACCCCTACATCCTTTTCTATTATGATATTGGCCAACTTGACTTTGCATTCATCGGGAGTCTCCAATACTTCGAAGACGATCTCTACTTGTCGTATCCATTCGTCGGTGGCGGTGGGATATGCTTGGCCTTCATAGACTGGTGGCTTCATTCTCTTAAAGGATTCTACCATCATGACTGGTTCAGCCATGGCGTTCCCTAGGTTTTCTCCCTACGCACCCTGCTGCGGCAAAAATATTCTACTCGCTTCCACAAATGCTCCCATCATTTGGTAGACTGGGCAAACTCCGTTTCAACATTGAGGCCAGTACCATTGGCCCTACTGCCTTTGCCTTTAGTCCTTCCACTGCGGCCACTTCTGGTTCTCCCCAACATCCTTCAAAAGAAAGAAAACATATACAGGGTTAGTTCTGTATGTAGGGAAATCATAAACATAAGTTAAAAAGTGCAACAATATGATTTACGACCGTCCCACTATCCAGACAAAACCTGACTCTAACTGGGGCAGCCAAGTCTAATTTCCTGTTGTGGTAGACTACCATTTGAAGTCATCTCTGATACCACGTTGTAACGCCCCGAGCTTCCAACGCAGGAAAACTCGAGACACGAGCCAAAATCTTTTCTTCAAATGAGTCCAAACACAGTAAAATCAGAGGAATTTAAAATTTTTATTGCCACAAAATTTTATTACAAGTACATATTTGTTCATCAGAGAATTACATCAAGAATTCACATAAATTACATCCAACTCATGTCCAGTACAACATTATAATCTCACAATGTACAGCAATCAGAAACTCTGCAACACACTGGACAACAACTTCCGCTAAATGCTTCCCGCAGCTCGAGTCTCCTGCTCCAAGATCAACAATCCTACAACTAAACAGACTGTGGGCATGTAAGTTGAATGCAACTGACACAATGCTGATAAAACGAGCAACTCCCCAAACTCAACAATTAAGATTGATGCAAAAGAAAAATATGTAGTCAAATCACAACTGTTAGTGTATGTCATCCCCTAGAGTCTAATACATAATTTGTAATCCCTATTTTCGCAAATACGTATTTTCCGTGTATTTTTGGTATTTTAATTTATGTAAATTATTTTCCTGCTTTCAAATTCTCTTGTTAAAATGTATTGTGGGATCTTCTATTAAAATCTATTTTCGATCAATAATTTTATTTGTAACTGTTTTCTATGATTTTTATACAAATCTTATTATTGTTATTATTACTTTGATCTCTAGTTACTGTTACTATTATTATTATTGTTACTAAATTTTGCTTTTTAATGTCCCCAAAATTTATCTAAGTTTAATTATATATTTTTTTGGTTATTTTTATTTCCCTAATGGATTTTAACCCAAAAACCCAAACCAATTATTTTACTGGATTTTATCCAATACCCAATAACCCATTACCCTGTTTACACCCCTACCCATACCCGTTAGCCTATTCTACCCATTTAAACCCCATCAGCCGCCACCCTTATGACCTAACCCTAATATTCAATTACCCACCTATATATATATTGTACCCCCTCCCCTGTTTTATCCCACCTTAACCCTAGCCGACTTCTCTTTAACTCGTTTCCTCTCCTCCTGCCTCTCCCCTGTCTTCCCGTCTCGACGTCGACAGCCCCCGTGCCCTACCTCCTATCGCGTCATCGACAGCGACAGCCGATGCCAGCCCGCTCGCCCCCTGCTCTTCGACTCATCCCCCTCTCGGCCTGTCCTCGACGTTGTCCCCATCGGCAGTCCCCTGGCTGCCGTCCTGCCACCTTGCCGCCCTGTGCCGTCCTTTGCTGCAGTCGACAACAGCACCTAGCTATCATCAGTTGAGCAAAGTTAAAGCCAGTGGGTGTGTTGTTTGATCAAGTTTTAATCAGATTGAATCTTGGCCGTCGAACACCGTGATCATCTTGATCATCTTGATCATCATGATCTTTATCAGTCTTGATCTGGACGTCCGATCTGATCTGATCATGAACATCATCGCTCTTCGATCTAGCCATTGGATCTCTTGATCTTCGATCTCATTTATCTGATTGTGTTTGTGATTTCGATTATCTTCAACTTGTTCGCAATCGGTTGTTCATCTTGTTCGTGATCATCTCGTTCGTGATCATTGGTATTGTGTTCGTGATTGGGATCTATTCCCGTTATTCTTGTTCTTTCTCTTTGCACCGTTTCCGTCGTCGTCTTTCAAGCAAGTAACTTGTATTCTTTTTGTTGTGTAATACAAGTACTAAATACCGCTTGTACTGTAGTTGTGTTCTAGAAACAATACTTGTGTGAAACCTCTGTTGTATCTTGTCTCTATTGTGTTGACCCGCACGTATTTGCCTCATTACACACATGACATGAAATAACTTAGGGATGACCACTTCTTGATGTAGACCTGCATGTCGTTCGTATGATATCTTTTGCTTGGTGTGTTGATAGTAGTATACTTGTTGTAGACTTGTGAAATACCCTATACCATGTTCCTGGACATCTAGTACACCACACTTCATGTTGGTTATGTTTTGGATGAGTTTCATGCAAACTAGTTTATTTTGTGCATGAAGAATAAGTTGGATCCTGTAGGCAAGACAAGAAACACTAGAGGGGGGTGAATAGTGTTGTATAAAAATTAATAACAAAATTGAACTTTTTCTTCTGTCCAGTCGACTTGAAAAGAGAAATAAGTCGACTGAGGCGTCAGATTAGAAGAGTATTTTAGACAAGTCTAATCAGTCGACTTATAGCAGAAAACAGTCGACTTGCAAGACAAGTTTTCGAAGAGTATGTTATACCAGTCTGACCAGTCAACTTTAAAGAGGAGACGCAGTCGACTGTCCAGACAAGTTTTCGAATAAGAATTAAATGCAAGTAAGGAAATTACAAGTTCAGAGAAATACAACCACAAACTACACACGATGTATCTTGGTTCGGTCCTCCCGACCTACATCCAATCCCCAAGCAACCCACTTGAGAGTTTTCACTATTCTTGAAAAAATACAAGAATACCCTACGGCGTTAGACAACAATCTTGTCCAACCCGTAGACCTCTCTTATCACTAGAGAAAGCAAACCCACTCTTCAACCAAAAGTGAAAACCTGACTCTACAACCTAGAGCCCTACTCTCCAACCGAGAGGACCACTCTCACAACCCGAGAGTGAAAGAAAATAGTAAAAGAGATACAATCAACCAATAGCCTTGTTTTGTGATTGTGATTTTTGTGTAGTGGCTAATAGGTCACTTCTGAAATTAGTCCAAAACGAAATCAATGTTATATTGGACTGAGATTCAGAGAACCAAGACTTAGAAGATTTAGAGCGCTTGTTTGAATACTAGTTTTTTTTCAAAAGCAAAAACTTAAACTTTTTATCAAAATGCTTGGAACCTTTCAATGGTGATTCCTAGACTTTATTTATAGAGAGGAATCACTTGATCGTTGTAAAATAGTTTATAAAAATAATTTAAAACGGATATAAAGCTTTTGAATTCGAAAAACAAGTTTTAAATTCTGAAAAGTTGTCGAAACGACTTGAACAGTCGACTGGGTTGCCACGATGAGCTGACTGGCGAAAGTTTGAAAGAGTTCAGACAGTTTCGTATTGGTACTGTCGACTGGTGCCATAAGGCAGTCGACTGGTACTTAACAGCTGATCTAATTCAAAATGTTTCGACCCTTAATCTTTTGGAAAACACTCGATTATAAAGATGTGTGAGTGTGTGTGTGTGACAAGGTTGTTACATCAATTTAAGACTTAAAAAAAGTAAGATTACAATTTGTTTCACAAGACATTTAATAACACATTAAAGCACGAGTCTTGTCTTGAGTCTTGAATAAGAGCCTGAGCCATTGTAGCTTGATCAATTTTCTTTGAGAGCTTCATTGGAGCACTTTGCACTTGTGTATCATACATAGTATGGACATTGATACATCCTACATTATATAAGAAGTAGCACAGCCTTGCATTGTGTTGTAGTCATCAAAACCAAGAATCAACATTCTCCCCCTCTTTGATGATGACAACACGATAGCTTACAATAATAGAAATATTACACATGCTCAATACTCCTCCTAACGAATGTACAAAATGCATATGTTAAAAAAAAAACATGCACAAAAACATGCACAAAGACATGCATTAAAAAAAAACAATTACACAAAAAATTACAAAATAATTACACACAACACAGCTTTTTCTCCCCCTTTGGCATCAACAAAAAATAGGAGGAAAATAAATAGTAGACATAAAAAAAACATTGCAAGAAAACAAACACATATCAAAACCAATGCAAAGTTATACATAGAAATTTGAAATACATTGTTCAAATGATGACATAAACGAGAAAATACATAAGAAGTAGAAAAATACATAGAAAAAAGAGCTAATCAGTCTTCATCATTTTCGTCTTGGGCACCCTAAGAGGGAGGAGGTGGAGGTGGAAACTGAGAAGTGAACAAGTGAGTAAGACTGGCCTTAAGAGTGTCTTGACGATCCATGATATAATTGACAGAAGTGTAAAGACTCCTAGGATCATCATAATCAGCTCTAGGATGAGACGAACTAGAAGCAGAAGACCGATGAGTGGTAGAAGCTAAGGGTATAGGAGGTGTATTCCTAGAAGGTGACCTAGGTGTAGAGGTGAGAAGCTTCATACATGCTAGACTTGCACGATCAAAGGACTCATAGTGTTTTACAACACTGGTTTCAGAATCGAGATCAACTTCATAAGCGGAGAAGATGTGAGTGAGTAAAGCACCAAAAGGAAGAAATGAAGAATGAGTCTTATGAAGACGATTAAAGATGACTTGCCAAAAATTGCATAAACGGCTTGTCGCAACTCATGGGAATACTGGTCATAACTCCCTATTTTGGGAATAATGTTATATGACAGTATGCGTGCAACTAGCTTAGCAATAGGAGTAATTAATCGATTGGTCATATGAGGACCTCGATTTGGCAAATAAATTCTTGACAATATGATGTCATCATCCATCTCAACATCTCCTATATCAATCCCTTCATCAGACAAACCCACAAAAATGAGGGGAAGTAAAAATGAGGGTTTTTACTAAGAATCAATGGCTGAGATTGAGGCTAGGGGAAATCAAAGGTGCAGAACGGTCAAAAGGTAACATAAGGTAAAAGATTCGCCTCAAAATAAGTGCTAATTTCGAATCTGAAAGAAGAGCTAATTCGCGACAGTCGACTGGAGTGTAGGATCAGTTGACTTAGTCGAGAGCAAAATAGATAAACGAAAATAGCAATAATACAACTGGCAGTCGACTTAGTACTGTTGACAGTCGACTTTCCAGAGCGTGAATTTCAGATATAGATAAGTATCGAAAAAAATATTGGGTCAGTCGGCCGAAAAGAAATTTTAAGTCGACTTACCAAAGTGAAATTTCAAGAAACATCATGAAAACTACAAATTTCTAGTTCTCTTCTAAAAGTGATAAAAGTGTCTTCCTTAAGTGGTTTAGTAAAGATATATGCTACTTGTTTATTAGTAGAAATAATGTCTAAAGAAATATCTCCCTTTAAAACATGATTACGTAGAAAATGATGTCTAATATCAATGTGTTTCGTATGTGAATGTTGAACCGGATTTTTAGATAAGTTAATGGCACTGGTATTATCACACATTATAGCAGGTTTTGAAAATGAAATACCATAGTCTAATAGGGTTTGTTTCATCCAGAAAATTTGGGCACAAGCCAAACTTGCAGCGATATATTCAGCTTCTGTAGTAGATAGGGATACCAAATTTTGCTTCTTACTGTACCATGATACTAGGGAGTGTCTCAAAAAGTGACACGTTCCATTAGTACTTTTTAGGTTAGTTTTACTACCGGCAAAATCCGCATCACTATATGACAAAAGTTGAAAATTATCGGTGCGTAGATAAAATAAACCATACTCAGATTTGCCTTTAATGTATCTTAAAATACGTTTCACAGCTTTTAAGTGAGAGTCTTTAGGACTTGACTGATATCTAGCACACAAATATACACTAAACATAATGTCTGGTTTACTTGCAGTTATATATAAGAGTGAGCCAATCATACCTCAATAGAATTTTTAATCGGCACTATTACCTAATTCATCTTTGTCAAGGGTAGTGGTAGTAGCCATAGGTGTGGTCTTACTATTCGTGTTATGCATGCCAAATGGTTTGAGTAATTCCTTAACATATTTTCCTTTATTGATAAATATGCCATTTGGTGACTGTTTAATTTATAGTCCAAGAAAATAATTGAGTGCACCCATGTGACTTATCTCAAACTCATTTTTCATGGTATTAGTAAACTCTTGACATAGATAACTATTAGTAGAACAAAAAATTATGTCATCTATATATATTTGTATGATCAAAATATCGGTCTCAATTCTCCTAATAAACAAAGTAATATCTACTTTACCTATTTCAATACCTATTTCTAAATGAAAGGTCTTCAATCGATCATACCAAGAACGAAGTGCTTGTTTAAGACCATATAAAGCCTTTTTCAATTTAAAAACATGGTTTGGGAATTGTTCATGTTCGAAACCAGGTGGTTGCTTAACATAAACATCTTCCTTTATAAACCCATTAAGGAAAGCACTTTTAACATCCATTTTGAAAAGTGTAAAATTCATCAAACAAGCAAAAGATAATAAAATACGAATTGATTCTAGTCTAGCAACAGGAGCATATGTTTCATCAAAATCTATGCCTTCTTCTTGATTATACCCTTGAGCAACTAGTCTAGCTTTGTTCCTAACTACTTGTCCTAATTCATCTAACTTTTTCTTGAATACCCATTTGGTACCAATTATAGTATGATCAGGAGGTCATGGAACTAAATCCCATACATCATTCCTTATAAATTAGTTTAACTCATCTTGCATGGCATTCATCTAAACTCATTCTCACAAGCTTCTTGTATATTCTTCGGTTCAAAATCCGACAAGAAAGTCGTTTGAGAAATCATGTTAACATGAGATCTTGTCTGAATACCACGTGAAATGTCTCTAACTTCAACAAAAGATTTTGGTAAAGTTGGAGACATCACAACAAGATCAGCCAACTTGACTAGTCCATCAGCCGACTGATTCACATCAATCGACTTGACTTTCTTATCAGTTGACCTATCTGCAATGGTAGTTTGCTCTATAAATGCAATAACCTTATTTAAAGGTAATGAATCAGTTTCACTATCTTCAATTAAAGTTGATGAAGGCAGAGATTCATCAAATACAACATGCATGGATTCTTCAATAGTCAATGTTGACTTGTTGAAGATCCTATATGCCTTACTCCTATTTGAGTATCCTATAAAGATACCCTCATTAGATCTAGGATCAAATCTATTTAAATTATCTTTAGTGTTTAAAATGAAACACTCACATCCAAATATTTTGAAGTAAGATACTTTAGGAATTCTATCAAAAAAATAGCTCATAACATGTTTTCTAAAGCTTAGGCCTAATCAATATTCTATTTAAAACATAACAAGCTGTAGCAACGGCTTCAGTCCAAAAGTACTTAGGTAAATTGCTTTCAACAAGCATGCTACGTGAACACTCTTGCAAAGTCCTATTCTTTCTTTCGAACACTCCATTTTGTGGTGAAGCTCTAGGAAATGCAAATGAATGAGTTATACCAATCTTGTTGCAATATTCTACAAATATTTTATTCACAAATTCTCCACCATGATCACTTCTAATAGTGACTATGGTTAGAGATTTTTGATTTTGATTCCGTTTACAAAAATTTGCAAATTCATCAAAAGCATCATTCTTATGTTTTAAAAAGAAAGTCCAAGTGAATCGTGAAAAATCATCTACTAAAACAAATACATACCTAATTTTATTTAAAGAAGCAACATTAGTAGGGCCAAATAAATCCATGCGGATTAATTCGAGAGGCCTACTAGTAGAAATTACCTCTTTTGTTTTAAAAGTAGATTTAATTTGTTTACCTAGTTGACATGCATCACATAACTTATCCTTTTTATAGGATAGTCTTGGCAGCTCTTTAACTAGGTTGTTCTTAGACAATTTAGCAAGAGTTTTCATATTCACATGGCTCAATCGCTTATGCCATAGCCAAGAATCATTATTAGAAGCTACTAAACAAAAATTATTCAAAAAATCATATGACTTTATATACAAATCATAAATGTTATTCTTCCTAAATTCTTGCAAAATTATATTTTGCATGGTAGAGTCGTAAATTATACAGGAATCTTTTTTAAAAACTATTTTATATCCCTTATCACACAATTGGCTAATACTCAACAAATTATGTTTAAGTACACTAACTAGTAAAACAACTTCTATTGAAGGGTTAGTGTGCTTACCCACCATGCCTATTCCAATGACCTTCCCTTTGTTATTGTCACCGATTGTGACTGTTCCTCCATCAATTTCTTGTATGGAATATAGGAGGTTGGCATGACCAGTCATGTGCTTTGAGCATCCGCTGTCAAGTATCCAACGATCCCTTTTAGGTACCTATAAAATTTTCAATGTGAATATGGTACCCTTTTCATAGGGTCCAAAAGAGATTAGTTCTTTGGAAACCAAACCCAAAGACAGTTTGATTTTCCACCAAATGCAGAAATATAATTTACAGAGTTACATACAGTAAGAATATATGAATTTATGTAAGTAATTCTATCTTTCAGACTCAGGTTGACTGGAACCCATATATTTTTGCTCTGTCCAGTCGACTTTACCGAACCTCTCAGTCGACTGTTACTAAAATCCAGTCGACTGGGAGGCAGAATAGGTCGACTTATCTGAGGTTTTCATCTCTTTGAATGAGACTAGAACCTCTGGACAGGCGACTGATATTTGTGTTCAGTCGACTGATCTGAACTATAGATCTACTCTTTTCATTAAAACTTACAGTTTTTGGCTTTTCAAAAAACTCATGCAGTTTAATCTTAACACTAGAAATAGATACAGGTTTATTTACACTAGTGTTCTTAGAAGCATGAGGTTTTTCAAGAGACTTTTGAAAACCAAGTCCAATTCTTTTATTAGTTTGTACTTGATTTTGGAGAACATCATTTAAATTCTCCTTTCCTTTATTAAATTTAGATACATTCTTATATATCTCTTCATAATTTTTCTTTAGAGACAAGATCTATATCTAAACTAGAAAGTCAAGAATTTAAAGATTTCACTTCTTTATCTAAGTCAAGATTCTCTTGGGAAAGTGTTTGATTTACTTTTTCCAAGTTCTTAACTCTAATTTTTTTTTTCTTAAGCTCTTGAAAAATCTCGTTGAAAGCATATAGTAAATCATTAGAATCATAATCATCACTTACTTGATTTTGAGACGCCATAAAGCAAACGTTAGCAACCTCGTTTGTCTCTTCATTTTTTTCTTCCGATGAAGAGTCGCTATCATCCTAAGTTACTTGGTACGCCTTTTTGTTCTTCATGAACTTGTTCTTTATGTACTTGTCCTTCTTGAAGTTGGATGCCTTTCCTTTAGATTTTGCATTCTCTAGTGGGCAATCCTTCTTCATGTGTCATGTCTTGTTACACTTGAAACTGTTAGGGTTATATACTGAAAGCATCACTTTTGTATTAACTTTATTTCCTTAATTTTTTTTGAATGAGAATCATATGGGCATATGTTTGCATATTGTGTTTATTATAATATTAATGCAAGTATCTGATATTCTATAAGGTTGATAATATGGTGTGAGGTGACACACAGAAGATCATATTATCAGTTCCCTATTGAATATATAAATAGTTCACAACCTAGACAGACTTGGACAATCTATTGGAAAGGTTGTAGTGTAATCTGGTATTAGTCTATCTTGACTATAGGTTTACACTAGTATACTTTGTGTGTATTGAACAGGACCACTTGAGGGTGTTCTCTTTGTACTGACTACAAAAGAGAACAAACATCTCTGTTATTTTGGATGCTTATGCTCTTAATCCAGATATAATAACAGACATGTATATGCAGCGTGCATTACTTTGACTCATAAAAGAGTGAGATTCATTATGGATCAACGACCTCTATGAATTGGGTAATAGCATTGTATGTATGATGGGCTGTTGATTGTAAAAGGAATCCATGTCCCGATACATCGGGTTGATGATGTCCCCTTAAGGAGCTCATAAGGATTGTCATGTAAATCCTGCAGGTGGATTACATCCGACATGACAAATAAAGTTGAGTGGTACTACTTAAGGATAAAAGATGTCGATCAATATAGTTGTCAGTAACTTAATTTGATCGACGGACATTCGATATCTTAACATGGAGAGCTAAACGAGCATATAATAAAAGGAACCCATAAATATAATTTGGGATTAGGAAGGTAGTGCAACAAATAGCTCTTTAGTGAACCGAGCTATTGTTAATGGGCCTGGGTTGTGTGTTCGGGCTGAACACGGGATACCCAGATTCGTTAGGAGACCTAACCCTAATTTCTCCTTATGGTCCCTGCCGTAGCCTTATATATATATCCTCTATTCTCTGGCCGTCAGATGATTATCAGAGATAAGAAGTTTTCTCTAAATTTGTGATTCACGTAAGGAGAGAAAGAGAGGTCATCCAAGGAGAAGAAAGGTTGGGAGACCGTCGCCCACCCGACGTCCAACCCGAGGAAGGGATACATGCAGAAGATCTTGGGGTCGCTGACAGCTCGAGGTTGCTAGAAACTATCGTCTTCTTCTCATCGCAGGTATAATTCGTGAACCCTAGATTCCGCTATAAAGGGTTAGATCACGTATTAAATCTGTTAAACTTTTATGATCGATACGCACACCAATCCGTGGTCCTGGGAATCATCGCAGTTCCATCAGAAACAAGTTCGAAGTTCATTAGTTTCCTTAGATTTTGAATTAAATTTACCTTTCCTTAGGAACTTTTTAAACTTTCGTGTGAACATGGCTATCTCTTCCTCATCTTCATCTTCATCCTCGGAGTCCGACATGGCCTTGAATTCTAGTAACTTTTTCTTTGATTGTTGAGGTTCTAAATCCTACTTGCGTTCTTCAAGTTGTACCTCATACGCCATGAGATTTTCCACAAGATTCTCAAGAGAAAGTTGTGTTAAATCGTTGGCCTCTTCTATGACTGTGGTCTTCTTCTCACATTCGGGGTTTAGTGCATGAAGAACCTTCCTCACCATTTCAGATTGAGTGTACATCTTTCCAAGTACCACAAGAAAATTTGTAATATCCGTGAACCTTGTGATCATTCCAGACACATTCTTGTTTTCCTTCATGCGGAACATCTCGAACCTGTGAACAAGAACAAATATTTTAGATTCTTTTACTTTATTAGTTCCTTCATGAGTTACCTCGAGTGTGTGCCAAATTTGATGTATGGTTGTTACATTGGACACACGATTGAGTTCCTCCTTGGTAAGAGCACAAAATAGTGGCATTCATCGCCTTTGCATTGTTCATTGTTTGGCTCTTCATGTCGTCATTCCATTGTGCATATAAAATGGTAGGAGCGGTGTGCTCGGTCTCCGTCATGTTCCATATCTCATAGTTAATGGACTGAAGGTAGATCTTCATTTTACACTTCCAATAGTTGTAATTGGTTCCATCAAAGAGGGGTGGCCTTTGTGTGGATTGGCCTTCATGGTATTGGTTTGCATTAGAAGTAGTTTCCATTGCACTCAACCAGGCTCTGATACCAAGTGTTAGATCCTGTAGGCAAGGCAAGAAATACTAGAGGGGGGGTGAATAGTGTTGTATAAAAATTAATAACGAAATTGAACTTTTTCTTCTGTCCAGTCGACTTGAAAAGAGAAATAAGTCGACTGAGGCGTCAGATTAGAAGAGTATTTTAGACAAGTCTGATCATTCGACTTATAGCGGAAAACAGTCGGCTTGCTAGACAAGTTTTCGAAGATTATGTTATACCAGTCTGACCATTCGACTTTAAAGAGGAGACGCAGTCGACTGTCCAGACAAGTTTTCGAATAAGAATTAAATGCAAGTTAAGAAAATACAATTTTAGAGAAATACAGCCACAGAGTACACACGATGTATCCTGGTTCGGTCCTCCCGACCTATATCCAGTCCCCAACCAACCCACTAGAGAATTTTCACTATTCTTGAAAAAATACAAGAATACCCTACGACGTTAGACAACAACCTTGTCCGATCCGTAGACCTCTCTCACGACTAGAGATAGCAAACCCACTTTTCAACAAAGAGTGAAAACCTGACTCTACAGCCTAGAGCCCTACTCTCCAACCGAGAGGACCACTCTCACAACCCGAGAGTATAAAAGAGATACAATCAACCTATAGCCTTATTTTGTGATTCTGATTTTTGTGTAGTGGCTAATAGGTCACTTCTGAAATCAGTCCAAACCGAAATCAATATTATATTGGACTGAGATTTAGAGAACCAAGACATAGAAGATTTAGAGTGCGTGTTTGAATACTAATTCTTTTTTAAAAGCAAGAACTTAAACTTTTTATCAAAATGCTTGGAACCTTTCAATGGTGATTCCTAGGCTCTATTTATAGAGAGGAATCACTAGAACGTTGTAAAACAGTTTATAAAACTGATTTAAAACGGATATAAAGCTTTTGAATTTGACAAACAAGTTTTAAATTCTGAAAAGTTGTCGAAACGACTTGAACAGTCGACTGGGTTACCATGATGAGTCGACTGGCCAGAGTTTGAAAGAGTTCAGACAGTTTCGTACTGGTACAGTCTACTGGTGCCGTAAGGCAGTCGACTGGTACTTAACAGCTGATCTAATTCAAACTGTTTCGACCTTTAATCTTTTGAAATACACTCAATTATAAAGATGTGTGAGTGTGTGTGTGTGACAAGGCTGTTATATCAATCTAAGACTCAAAAAAAGTAAGATTACAATTCGTTTTACAAGACATTTAATAACACATTAAATCACATTACTTGTCTTGAGTCTTGAGTCTTGAATCTTGAATAAGAGCTTGAGCCTTTGTAGCTTGATCAATTTTCTTTGAGAGCTTCATTGGAGCACTTTGCACTTGTGTATCATACATAGTATGGACATTGATACATCTTGGATTATATAAGAAGTAGCACAACTTTGCATTGTGTTGTAGTCATCAAAACCAAGAATCAACCAGATATTTTTTTCTGTTTTGTCGATTCCCCGTTTTTTTTCGGTATTTTAGACCCTATTAAAGTCAGTATACGAAAATATTTTGTGAATATGAATTATAGAGAACTCTATCTACTTTCCAGATTTTCTGACAAATCTGAGTTTCGATTTATGGGTTGCGAGTTATGACTATTTTACTGCAGTTGTGTTTAAAATTCTAGATCCAGTTTTATATGAATTCGGTACGACTGTTTATTTTTCTACTAATATTAAAGATAATATTTTGATCCAGTGTTTTGTTGGTTACAACTAGACCTGATTAGGATTAACCCCTAACTTTTATGGATTTAATTGATAACTTTTATAAAGCATTTTGTGCTTGTGAATAATTATTATACATGCAGAATTTTCATATTGTTTAGTAAAGATACATAATTTCGACCTGATTCTATTTACTTTCTATAAAAACTTTGTGAATATGAATTATATCATACTGTACCGACTTTATCACCCTTTTGACAGATCTGAATATTGGTTTGTATTTAGTGAGATATTGCTGTTTTTGTACTGCAGTGTTTAAGATTCCAGATTTACCAATTTGTCGTGTCTTGTTGTTTTCTGATTTTACTTGACTATTCTAATTATGTTGGAAAATTATGAAACTTTATTTTCTGATACTAAACATACTAGGGAATACGCTAGATTTTTCGTGGATTTAATTTGTAAGTTTTCATGTTGTTTTCTTGTTTATGAATACAAACCTCTGATTTCTAGCTGAACATATTTTCTGGATACAAATCTTTTTTTAGACTTGTTTTTGTGAAATACAATATGACTTACATATATTTGCTGGATTCGGCAGGGGATCTATTTTCTAGATTCTTCGATGGATCCAGGTTTGTGTGTTTGTGGCAATGAAAATTCCAGATTTAGTGCAGTACTGTCTTTCTTTCCTAAACTAGAATTTTCGTTGTCCCAATCTTTTATGTATTGTCTTTCACCTGTACATATTTATATTTCAACCTTAACTTATTACTTGATCATACCATGTTATTCTTGCCATGTTTTGTACACATACATGCCTGTTTGATAATAATTATAATAAATAACTAAGCCGGGGTTAAAGGAAAAGATCTAATAGTGGAAAATACAGAAACGTGTACTCGGAAGGGGATCTATAGATCCTACGTGATTACTTGACACTTGCACAACTTGACATGTGAATACTTGGCACTTGCATAACTTGACACGTGATTACTTGATACTTGCACAACTTGACACGTGAATACTTGCCACTCGCACAACTTGACACGTGATACATGATACATGGAGCTTGGAGGTCGATTACTTGATATTTGTCCATGAGTACACTGCCCTCTATGATCCACTACGAAATCTAAACAAAATTGTTTGAATATAGCAACCATGTGGTAAAAACCGGGACGCATGAAGTGTTACGTAGTTAGATATAATACAAGACTTGAAACAACATGATCACTTGACACTTAATACTTGTTACTTGTACATGATACTTGATACTTTCCACTTGATACTTGTTACTTGTTTACATGATACTCGTTTACTTGACACTTGATACATGACACTTGCACTTGGTTATCTTGCCATACTAGTTGTTCTATTTTTTTTTATCATGTCTATTCCAAGCTATGTTGTTTACCCCTTTCCTGTACTTGTGACTGCACTACAAGCGGCCCGTAACTTGCATTGACGGGAATTTTGTTTCTCTTTCCACTTCATGCAATTTGCTAAGTTGCAGATTTTGGAGATCGGCTGCTAGATGGAGTAGGTGATCTGAGATTCTAGATATTGGAGTTTTGCTATTATTTTCTTTTCTTGTTGCTTATCTTGAATAATTGTACTTGGTTACTTGGATTATTTTGTATTTGGGGAATGTGGCCAAGGATTTTTGACTTGTTCAGATCTGGTTTATTTGAGATTAATATATTTTGTTTCAAGTAAATCTTGTTGGTATTTTGATTCATATATGCATGTGTGGTTGACTTGCTTCCGACTATGATCATTCTTGTGAAATGTTGTAAAGATCCTGACAGCTTATGGACGATGAAAATCATTCGCTGCGCTTAGTCACGTATCCATATTCCGTATTCTCTTTTTGGCAAGCGGTGCGTGACAAGGTTTTTAGATTAATATATTTTGACTTAAGTAAATCTTGTTTTTTAGTGGTATCAGAGCCCAGGTTTGGCTAATGTATTACTTTGACTGATATATTAGACAAGTTTGGCTCGATCTGGGATCGGCTTAACAGTAGACAAACCATGCATACATGAATGAATTATTGTCACGCCCTGCTTCCCAAAAATACGGAATACGAGCACGTAACACAAGCCCAGCGAATGATTTTCATCATCCATTAGCTGTTCAGGAATTCTTTACATCATACCACAGACATAATCAGATTCGGAAGCCTGAAAAATATCAACCAACATGCATAATTGGAACAAGATACCAACAGAATCTACTCGAAAACCAAATACAATATTCTCAAATAAATCAGAGTCAGGACAAAACAATATCCTGGGTCACATCGCCCAAATACAAATAATATCGAAGAAATCAAATACACTTTTATTCAAGTTCAAGCAACAAGTAATATAATAAATAAAGCAGAAACTCCAGCACTAATACATCATCTCGCCAATACCATTTGGTAGTGGTCCCTCCTTATTTGCAATTAGTAATTTTGTAGGAGAAGGAGAAAAGAAGAAAACAAGTACCTGTCAATTGCAAGTCGCGGGTCACAAATAATGTATGATACAAGCACATGGGGAAACTAACTAGCAATATGGTATACGTGTGATGTCAACATAAACAGCTAGCATGGCAATGTGATCAAGTGTAAATGGCATGAATCAAGTGTCAAGTAATCAAGTAAACAGATAAACATGCAACAGGTATCAGGTAACTGGTACAGGTAAATAGGTAAACAGATAGTCAGGTATAGAGGTAACAGGTACAGGTAAACTGATAATCAGGTAATCATGTAACAGGATAGTCAGATTTATGTCATGTCAAGTCTTATTATTTTAATATCTAGGTAGCACTTCATGCATCCCGGTTTTTGCTACATGGTTGCTACAACAAACATTTTTGCTTTAGATTTCATAGTGGAGTCCATAGGGCAGTGTACTTAGGTACAGGAAACAGGAACAGGTAGAACCTAGTGGTTCTCTTCCGAGTACACCTTCCTAAAGGAAGTATGCAGTCAGGTACAGGAAAACAGGCATAACCTAATGGTTATCTTTCGAGTACATCTTCCTATAGGGAAGCATGCAATCAGGTACAAGTAAATAGGATCGTGAATCATGTATTCATGAACACGTAACAGGCAGGCTGGACACAGGTCCTCTTCTATGTACACTTTTCTATATTTTCCACTACTAGATCTTTCCCATAACCCCGGCTTGGTCATTTATTATTATAATCAGGCATGCAAGTAGGTGTCACAAAACAAAGCTAGAATAACAGGATATAAACATGTATCAGATTCAGGGTGCATGATAAACAAGTACAGGTACACGATAACACATAACAGGGTAAAACAACTAGTTTTCAAATTCAGTACAGCAAGACAGTGTTATACTAAAACTGTGATTCTTGCTACTAAAAACATTCAAATCTGGATCCGTCGAAGGATCTGGAAAATAGACTTCCACACGAATCCAGAGAGTATAAATAAGCCATATAGTAATTCACAACATCATAGCTCAAAACAGATTTGAAAACAGAAAATATGTTCAGTCAGAAATCAGGAAAACGAATTCTCAGTCAGGAAAACTGCACCAAAACCTCCCAAATAAATTCAGGAAAAAGTCTGGGGTATTCCCCTATATGTCTACATTCAAAATATAAAGTTTCATAATATTCCAGTAAAATTTGTTTACTCATCAAAATTTAGAAAACATCAAGAAACAACACTATGAAAAATCTGGAAGTCCCAACACTGCTGTATGAAAACTAAGATATCTTGCAACCAGTGAAACGAAATCCAAATCCGCCAAAGGGAGGTGAAAATAGATAAAATATACTAACTTTCATATTTCACAAACAATTTTCATACGGGATAAGGAATCATAGTGAAAATAGGGTTCTTTACAGAACGGCGAGCAAAATACAGCACGAATAGATTTTAGAAATGAGCATGAAACATCACATAAAACTTATCAATAGAATTCACCAAAATTCTGGGTAATCCCTAGCTTAATATAGAATCACTGACCAAAGTTTCAAACTAAAATAATATGTATATCTTGGTTCTTGAAAATAGTTTGTTATCAGAATTACTGAAAAACAGAATCTGGAAAAGAACGACACCTCTGTACTAAAACAGTCATAACTCAGTCATACGAAATCAAAATCAAGCAAGGTCAGAGGGGTTTGAAAATAGACGAAATTACCTAGAACTCATGTCTTATACCGAAATCAAGATACTGACTTTAAAATAGTCCAAAACAGTAACCAAAACAGAACAGCGACAAACTACAGATTCTTCTCTTGAAAACAAAATTGACATAGATTCAAGAAAATTGGTCCAAACACACCCAAACATGAAATCGAGTCTACCAAGTGTCTACACATCATGAATTAGGGTATCTAACATGTTCTCGCCAAATATTCTCATGGGTTTTAACCAAAACACAAGTTTGCACACAAGTCTCACATACATGTTTCAAATCAAGAATCAGGCGAAATCCTAAGTTAAATTATGTCAAGATTGTGTCGTGAGTCTTCTATGGCCAAAATATCACAATAGAGACAAAATCCATCAAGGAAATCACAACCAAGAGTCATCTATAGACCCAACTAAACTATAGGTAAACTTTTTGACTTGTATCAAACAAATGAATTGGAGTACAAGTTACTTGCCTGAATTTGGGGGTGAAGAACGATGCAAACGAGAAAAAAAGCAAAACCCACGAACGAAAATCCGCTACAATCACGAATCTAAGCAAATAGAGCGAAAACCTCCACATGAACGAAACTCCTTAAAGTGTGAGACGATCAAAGCGGCAGGCAACCACTTTGAGAACACCACGAAGAGAGTTATGGCTTGGTGGTGCTAGGAGTTGATGGTGGTGGTGTGAGAGGTGGTCGGCAAAGCAAGGGAGCAGAGGTTCGGGTTTGGAGGGTGGCCGGAGTGAAGAGGTGCCGGACTAGGGTGGTCGGCCTGGTGGTGGAAGTGGGTAGGCCAGGGGTACTATGGTGTCGGGTTGGTGTTGCGCAGCCAGAGGGAAAGAGAGGGAGAGAGATGGAGGCCGGAATTTAGGAGAGGGATTATTAGGGTTAGGGTTAAAGGAGAGGAGGGTTTATATATAGGATTAGGATGTGGGTTAATGGGTATTAGGTATTAGGGGTTAGTAATAGGTGTACAAATGGGTTTTGGATTTTGGGTCAAATAACAATAGGAATGCAAATAGGATGGGAAATTCTTTTGGCTGTGAAAACTTATTAGGCGATAAAATAATAGGAGTGGGAAAAAGTCCATCAAAACACCACCACAACACCACGAAGAATAAAAATAAAGATAACGAGACAAAAAATAAGGGAAAGACCAACAAAATGAAAAACGAGACAAAAGAGACAATCCATCACAAACGATGAGCTCAAAATGAAATAAAACGAAGATATATTGAAAACAAATCCAATATACGGTTCAAAAAAATACAAGAGAGATAAAATACACTAAAACGAAAAATAAACTCTAAAATACACAAAATTAAAAAAACAGGGGTTACAATCCTACCCACCAAACAGAAAAATTTCGTCCTCGAAATTGAAAAGAAGATACATAGGGTAACCCCAAAAGAAAAAACAAAACAAAACAAAACAAAACAAACTACTCAAACAAATGAGGAAACTTCGGCTGAATCTCCTCCTCCAGCTCCGAAGTTGACTCACCAGGCGAGTGAGGATTCCAAGCAACATGAACCAATTTGATGACCTTGTTCTTAAGCACTTTCTCCTGCCGATCCACAATAGCAACTGGCAGAATCTCACAAGTCAAATCCGGCCAAACGGTCAACTCAGAGTAGTCGATCATGTGGCTCTCAGCTCGGATATATTTCCTGAGTTCTGAGACATGGAATACATCGTAAACTCCTGATAACTCTGGCGGCAATGCAAGACGATAGGCCACCTTGCGAACTCGCTCCAAAATCTCAAATGGTCCAATAAACCTAGGGCTAAGCTTGCCTCCGCCACCGAACCGAATGACACCGCGCCAAGGTGATACCTTAAGGAAAACATGGTCACCATCAACAAACTCCAAAGCTCTACGATGAACATCAGCCCATCGCTTCTGCCTATCCTGAGCTGCCTGCAAGTGCTTCCTGATCTGAACCACAACATCCACTGTCTTGGTGATCAACTCCGGACCTAACAACTTCTTCTCACCAATGTCATCCCAGCACATTGGCGATCTGCACTTCCACCCATAGAGTGCCTCAAACGGAGCAGCTTTAATACTGGCTTGAAAGCTGTTATTGTGCGAGAACTCTACGAGATGCAAATGATCCTCCCGAGACCCACCAAACTGAAGCATGCAGGACCTCTACGTGTCCTCAAGAATCTAAATAGTCCGCTCTGACTGTCCATCAGTCTGGGAATAAAAAGCTGTACTGTACTTTAATTTACTCCCCAAACTGTTCTGAAGACTCTTCCAAAAGTGAAATCTGAATCTCGTATCCCTGTCGGATACAATACTGACTGGAACCCCATGAAGTCTAACAATCTCTTGCATATACCTCTCAGCTAGGCTCTCAGTAGATTGACCGACACGAAAAGGAATGAAGTGAGCACTCTTCGTCAAACGGTCGACAATCACCCAAATAGCATTATGACCCTTATGACTCCTCGGCAAAGCGGTCACAAAATCCATAGTGATATGTTCCCGCTTCCACTCTGGAATAGGAAGTGGTTGAAGAAGTTCAGCGGTTCTCTGATACTCTGCCTTAACCTGCTGGCAGACCAAACACTGTGAAACAAACCGAGCAACAGCCCTCTTCATACCATGCCACCAGAAATGAAGCTTCAAATCCTGATATATCTTAGTACTGCCAGGATGGATAGAATCAGAAGACTGATGAGCTTCTTCAAGCAACCTCTGACGAAATTCACCTTTAGGGACCCACGACCGGGACCCAAAACGAAGCGAACCATCTGCATGAATAACCATGCCCTTCCTGGACCCAGACTCAACCTCAGCTCGAAAACTCTACAACTGCACATCACTAGCCTACACCTCTTTAATCTGCTCAACAAGAGACGACTGCAGCTGGAGCGCCAAACAACTCCGACCAGAACTCGGCAACACAACATCCAAATCCAACCTCCGCATCTACTCAATAAGATCACTCTGCTGAGTAAGAAACATAACTGCTGGTCTCCTGCTCAAAGTATCTGGCACCAAGTTTACTTTACCGGGATGGTATTGCAAACTGATGTCATAATTGGCCATAATTTCCAACCAACGCCTTTGCCTCAAGTTTAACTCCTTCTGGGTGAAGATGTACTTGAGACTATTGTGGTCAGTAAAGATCTCCACTCGGTCCCCAAGTAAATAATATCTCCACAGCTTCAAAACATGAATCACTGCTGCTAACTTCAAGTCATGAGTAGGATAGTTCTTCTCATGCGGCCTCAACTACCTTGATGCATACGCAACAACACGGCCCTTCTGCATAAGAACTGCTCCAAGACCCCTACCAGAAGCATCACAGTGAACCACAAATCTGCCTGAACCATCTGAATAGTCAACACAGGCACTGACGTCAATCTGATCTTCAACTCAACAAAAGCCTCATCACACTCAGCAGACCAAAAAAACTTCTGATCCTTCCTAGTCAATTTAGTCAACGGTCCTGCTATCTTCAAAAAAATTTGGACGAACTTCCGATAATAGCCGGACAAACCGAGAAAACTCCTGACCTCTGAAACTGACTTGGGAATAGGCCAATCCTTCACAGCCTCAATCTTGGCCGGATCCACAGAAACACCATCGCCAGAAATAATGTGCCCCAAGAAAGAAATCCTCTCGAGCCAAAACTCGTACTTGCTAAGTTTCCCATAGAACTGATTCTCTCTCAAAGTCTGCAGAACCACTCTAAGATGCTCAGCATGATCTTCCCGATTCCGAGAATACACCAAAATATCATCAATAAATACCACCACAAATCTATCCAAGAACTGAGAGAAAACACGGTTCATAAGACTCATGAATACAGTCGGCGCATTCGTGACCCCGAACGGCATCACAAGATACTCATAATGCCCGTATCTAGTCCTGAAAGCAGTCTTCTGTATATCTGCAGCCTTTACCTTAAATTGGTGATACCCAGAACGAAGATCCAACTTCGAGAAAATAGCAGCCCCACTCAACTGATCAAACAAATCATCGATCCTGGGCAACGGATACCGATTCTTCACAGTAACTCTGTTCAGTTCTCGATAATCCATGTACAGTCGACGACTACCATCCTTCTTGTCAACAAAAAGGATTGGAGCACCCCAAGGCGAAATGCTAGGTCTGATGAAACCCAAATCAAGCAACTGCTGAATCTACACCTTAAGCTCTGCTAGCTCAACCGGTGCCATCCTGTAGGGACTCTTCGATATCGGCATTGTTCCAGGCTGAACATCAATACCGAATTTCACTTCCTTATTAGGAGGTAAGCCAGGAAACTCATCTGGAAAAATATCCAAGAAATCTCGAACTACTAGAGGTGCAGCCTCACAGCTTGAGTGCAATTCCATCGCACAATCCACCTGTTCAACTGCAGTCTTTTCTCGACCAAGGAAAGACTCCCCGGCATGGAACTCAAATTCTACTCATTCTGGAATTCTAAAGACAACTTTCTTGGCACGACAATCAATAATGGCATGGGCCTCACCCAACCAATCCATACCGAGAATGACGTCGAATCCTGAATTTCCAATTATAATCAAGTTGGCTTTGAAATCTGCATCCCCAATAACAACAGGGACATTGCCTGCACTCACGGGAACAAATGACAACTCCACCACCTATCACAATGTTCCAAGCCTCTGACATGTTGCTGCATTCCAACTGATGGCGAGCGACAAATCGAGAAGAGACAAAAGAATGGGTTGCCCCGTAATCAAAAAGAACAGAGGCAGGAAAAGAGCACACAAGCACAATACCTAAGAAAGAAAGCAAAAGAGATAAGGAAAAGAATGGTTGAACAGGGGTGAGGAAAAACAAAATGTAGAAGAACAAACAGAAAGAACTGAAGAAAGGGAAATGAACAAAAGCAAAGTGAAACATCCCACAAAAAAATAATAAACAAAAGATACCTGCAACCACACCCTTAGCTGACTCAGCATCTGCAGCAGTCATGTTGAAAGCCTGACCTCTCCTCGAAACAGCGGTGCTCTGACTGACAATCTGACGTTGAGGAGGAAGCGATGGCCAAACTGGACCACGAGCTGGAACTGCCTGCTGAATAGGACCCCTGGCTGGAAGAGCCAACTACTGCAATGGCTGTGGACAATCTCACATTGCATGATATATAGAGCCACACCTAAAGCATCGGCAATTGGCGTGCCTACATTCCCTACAATCATGCCCAGGCAACCGACAGAAATCACAGTAGCTACCCCTCTGGGAACCAGCAGAAGAGTAAGGAGCTGCCCTGACTGGATGGGCTGAAACAGGCCTCCGAATAGGCCCACCAGAAGGCCTAGCAATAGCAGCGAGAACAGTCCGCTGAGAAGAAGACAAATCACCACGAGCCTGCTCCTGGGCTCGGGCTGCCTCAAGAGCCTCAGTGTAGGTACGCAAGCGAAGAGAGACAAGATGCCTCTTAATATCCTACTCAAGCCCATTTGTGAATCTACGAGCCCTGTCCTCTTCGGTTGCCACAAGAATGGCAGCGAAGCGGCTAAGCCTAGTAAACTCAGCTGTGTACTCATCCACTGATCTAGAACCCTGTTGCAAGAAAGTCTATGTTACAACATTGCATGAACAATTATGTAACAAATCCAAAATAGGATGATGACTTAACCTGTTTTACGGCCAAGAATTGTTGTTCCATGTCAACTCAAGTACTACTAGGGAAGAACTTCTCCAAGAATCCTCGAGTGAAAGTAGCCCAAGCAATAGGCCTCTCAAGATGCTCAGACTCAGCCATCCACCAGATATGAGCCAAATCCACCAGCTGGATGGAAACCATGTCCACCCGATCAGCCTCGACAACATGAGCCGCTAGCAACAAGCGCTCAGTCCGGATCAACCACTGTTCAGTCTCTAAAGGCGTCTCAGTACCGAAACAATGGTCGGGAAGCAACCTCATAAAATCTGTAACTGTTACTGGACGAGGCAGAAGATTTGTCTGCACAGGCACAATAGGAGGCGGAACCCGGGCAGCTTCAAGAGCAGCCATCACAAGATCACTGTGGTTTTGCTGCTGATTAATCAGCCGCTCAAGCACAGCAGTGACAGCCTCAATCGGATCAACCTGCGACTGAGAAGTAGAACCTCTGCGAGCCATAGTCTGCACAAAACCAAAAATAATTAGCATCGAGAATCTGAGTTGGTACAAATTTCATTTATGTATGCATGGCTGGTGAAATGTTGTGCAGATCCCAGTTCGTGCCAAGCTTGTCTAATATATTAGGAAACTAATATATTAGCCAAACCTGGTGCTCTGATACCACTAAAAACCCTGTCACACCCCGCTTCCCAAAAATACGGAATACGAGCGCGTAACAAAAGCCCAGCGAATGATTTTCATCATCCATAAGCTGTTCAGGAATTCTTTACAACATACCACAGGAATAATTAGAGTCGGAAGCCAGAAAAATATCAACCAACATGCATAATTGGAACAAGATACCAACAGAATCTACTCGAAAACCAAATACAATATTCTCAAATAAATCAGAGTGTGGACAAAACAAATATCCTGGGTCACATCACCCAAATAAAAATAATATCCAAGAAATCAAATACACTTTCATTCAAGTTCAAGCAACAAGTAATAAAATAAATAAAGCAGAAACTCCAGCACTAATACATCATCTCGCCAATACCATTTGGTAGTGGTCCCTCCTTATTTGCAATTAGTAATTTAGCAGGAGAAGGAGAAAAGAAGAAAACAACTACCTGTCAATTACAAGTTACAGGTCACAAATAATGTAGGATACAAGCACATGGGGACACTAACTAGCAACATGGTATACGTGTTATGTCAACATAGACAACTAGCATGGTAATGTGATCAAGTGTAAATGACATGAATCAAGTGTTAAGTAATCACGTTGTAACACCCCGTATTGTACTGTATCTGAATACATGCATATGTGTATGTATATTGTTACTATGCGTGCAATTGATTGTAGTATTATTGGGTCGATTTGTGACATCTTGGTGGATGGTTAGGGTTACGGAACGGTTTTTGTGAGAGTTGCATCCCAAGGATGCACGAGAACGAGACAGACCGATAATAGTATAACATCTAGTTTTCGGCACGACACACATGCAAATATAACACGGTATGGTACTAAAGTGAATATAGGTTGCGTGCGCTTGTTAAAACATGCATCTCACACTCGTTGGAGCTCATTAAGAGTTAAGTTGGGCAGCCAACATAACACACCCCAAACCAGTGGGCTAAGCCATGGTTTTGAGGCCTACAAACCACCTATAGCCTAACCTACACCCCCCCATTTCTAATACGGCCCACACACCTCCATCACCCTCATTTCCACTTCATTTCTCCCATTTGCTCTGGAATTTTCAGAAGAGAACACCCCAAAGAGAAGGAGGAGAGAAAAGAAGAAGGAAGTGAAGGAGAAGGAGATTTCCAAGAGGAGCTTGAAGAGATCCCTTCTACTACTACAACCTAAGGTGGGAAGTTTCTCTAAACTTGAAATTCTTGTCTCTTAATTAAATTTGGTTACATGCATATGTTTTAGAAGGCATAGGATTGCTTTTCTAAAGTTAGAAGTAGAAGTCAGAATGAAACTAGAGAAAGCTGGTTCGGAGTGCCATGTTGTAGATTTTTCCGAGAGCACAATATGTTGAATTAGACCACAAAATTAAAAGAGTTTGTTCATTTATGTGTTAGTATCATCCATGAGTTATTTTAGATTTTTCTATGATTATTTGATGTGCTAATAAAATTGTGAGATGGATATATGTCGTAAGGCAGACTCAGGAAAAGGAAAACAGAATGGTTTCTATTGTAGGAATATTCGTGATTTATTGAAGCATGATTTTGATCTGAAATTTTTACTCATTATTCTTGAATTTATTTTGATTATCTAAAAAAATCAGTAAATTGTTTGGATGATCTTAGAGCATGAGAAAAATCTATCTCTGATCAGTATCTGAGGTTGAATTAAGAAAACTGGATGGTTTCTGAGATAACTTGCAGTAGCTATTACTCACTGAATAATTAGAATTTTGACATGAGATCTTTTGCATAATGTTGTGTATGATGTCTAGTATCACCACCATAAATTTTGTGTCAATTGCACAAGTATACAATTTACTGTGATTTTGTGATTGAGCACTGTGCTGTTTTCAGCCAGTTTTGACACTCTATAAAGATTGAGAAATTGAGACCTGTTAGAGGCATATTTTGAGGATCATGACCTAGGAGAGAGTTGTAGGGGACACCTAGATCTTTCCAACAAAACTAGTTTGAGGCAAATTCAGTAAACGGTTGAATTATTATTATTTTTGTAAGACTGGACAGAGGACTAGAGTAGAGCTGTGTGCTCTGAATTGGAGAGACCAATTGTGTAATGGTGTTTAATGATAAATGAGTGTGTTAGGGTGATTTAATGGTATAATTTGGGCTTGTGACCAACTAGAGGGTTGTTGAGGACACCCACACCCTCATATAGAAATTAAGTTCGTGTCGTTCTGATGAACGAATAGGGTTTCGTGTTACTGGTAAGGTGCAGCCCGTGCACAGGAAGCACGCAAGCTGGAGCTTAGAAAGCTATTTCAAGGACTTAGATGGTTGAATCTAAGCTCATGATCAACTAGGGAGTTGTAGCCTAGGATCGTACCTTTTCAGGTTGGGGCCATACACTCCAATCGGAGCTGTATCGATAGAATTATGACCATTTTGAGAATCGGGCAGAAACCCGTAGGTCGCTTAGTCTGGGGATTGGGATTAAGGGTTGTGGAAGCATTTCTTTCCCCTGTGTGTGAGCTGAGTCGGTGACTCGTGTCTAGAGGTGGTTGATCTCGGTTATTGTGATGGTTGATTTCCCCAAGTGGGATGTGTGACTCGAGTTAGTCACTAGGGTAAAGGATACCCTGCACCTATCAAGCCTATATTATTAAACTTCTGCTGAGCGTAGGACGTCCGAGCATGCCAGTGAGTGGAGCTCACGGGGCAATTATATATTTATAGCCGTGGTAGCGGCAGGCATAGGCCATTATGCTGGACAAGTCCAAGCCGGGGAAGTGGCGAACCGGACCGGTATCGCCAGGGGCCAGAGGCTGATAGGCAAGTGTGGAAGCAGTGAATTCTTACCCGAAATAATTAGAGTAAGGTAGGGGTTAGAATGGTTATTAAGGGGTTGGGAAATTGCATTAGTCCTAGTAAACCATAGTCGGTGTTGTATCTTCCAGTCGTAGGGATACGTTCTTGGCTGCTCACGGATTGAGTCCCCGGCTCGTATCTCGATCTATTGATTCCCAAATATCTGCCGAAGTAAGGTGCGGGAGGCCCGGAGGATTTGACCTCCCGTGGTGCTCACGTTCCTAAAGTGTGGATTTTGTGTTTTGTGTTTCTTTTGGTATATATCAGTTTATTACCCGATGAGGGGTGAACGCGCATGTGAGAGTCCATAAATGGACATGTGGAACCAAGGGTCGTAAGGACCAGGTTCAACGTGTTTTCTAAGGAGGTCCGTACGCGGGTACCAAGTGGCGGTGACCACTTGGGCACTGCAGGGCGGAATTAGACCGACCGCTGCAATCTCCTTGGGCGACGGACAATCTATTGGGAACTGGAGTGTGTACAAGAGTAGGGTGCATGGCGAGGGTTCGAATCCCTATATTGTGGAGAAAGACGACTAGATTTGGGGGCGTATGTAGTATGGGATGCATTCGTGCTCCAAAGTCTTACTTGTATTAGAAGTTAGGCATGTGAGTTTGCTGCATCTAGACTTAAGGTCATGTCATAACACTGCACTGCACTAGAACCCGAATCCACTAAACCCTTGTTTTGGCACAACACTTTTCCTTTTTGCATAAATTATTGGTTGTGATTTAATTTTAGAGGATCGCTGTTATCACCAGCTTTGCGTCAATCGAAGTACTGACGTTTCCCACCTTTTAGGTATCAGTTATACCTTCCGAACAGGTGCAGAGATATCAGAGTCGCGCAGCAGAAGCCTGAAGCTGAGGAGCAAGTCCCAGGGGAGCCGATGGGCCTGCTCAGAGAAGTTCCGCAAGTAATCAATCGATTACCATTCCAGGAGGCAGCTGATAGCTTCACAAGAGGAGTCTGTAAATACTTGTAATAAGTTGTAATGAATTGATGTAATCTGTACTCCTTGTCCAAGAACAAGTTATCGGTTGTAATCAATGATGTAATGACTTATTTAGCAATAAAGAAGTTTTTAAATTTCCATGTTATTACTGTGTTAAGATGCATTTGAAGGTAAAGATTCTGGAAGGTGTCACGAATGTCCGGTAACGGGGATCTGGGGTGCTACACACGTAAACAGGTAAACATGCAACAGGTATCAGGTTACAGGTACAGGTAAACAGATAGTCAGGTATACAGGTAACACGTACAGGTAAACTGGTAATCAGGTAATCATGTAACAGGATAGTCAGATTTATGTCATGTCAAGTCTTGTTATTTTACTATCTATGTAGCACTTCATGCATCCCGATTTTTACTACATGATTGCTACAACAAACAGTTTCGCTTTAGATTTCATAGTGGAGTCCATAGAGCATTGTACTTAGGTACAGCAAACAGGAACAAGTAGAACCTAGTGGTTCTCTTCCGAGTACACCTTCCTAAGGGAAGTATGCAGTCAGGTACAGAAAAACAAGCATAGCCTAGTGGTTATCTTCTGAGTACACTTCCTATAGGGAAGCATGCAATCAGGTACAGGTAAACAGGATCTTGAATCATGTATTCATGAACACGTAATAGGCAGGCAGGACACAGGTCCTCTTCTAAGTATATGTTTCCATATTTTCCACTACTACATCTTTCCCTTAACCCCGGCTTGGTCATTTATTATTATAATCAGGCATGCAAATAGGTATCGCAAAACAAAGAAAGAATAACAGGATATAAACATGTATCAGGTCCAGGGTGCAAGATAAATAAGTACAGGTACATGATAGCACATAACAGGGTAAAACAACTAGTTTTCAAATTCAGGATAGCAAGATAGTATTGTACTAAAACAGTGATTTCCGCTACTACAAACATCCAAATCTAGATCCGTCAAAGGATCTGGAAAATAGACTTTCACACGAATCCAGCAAGTATAAATAAGTCATATAGTAATTCACAAGATCATAGCTCAAAACAGATTTGTAAACAGAAAATATGTTCAGTCAGAAATCAGAAAAACGAATTCTCAGTCAGGAAAACAGCATCAAAACCTCTCAAATAAATTCAGGAAAAATTTTGCGTATTCCCCGATATTTTTAGATTCAAAATATAAAGTTTCATAATATTCCAGTAAAATTTGTTTAGTCATCAAAATTAAGAAAACATCAAGAAACAACACTTTGGAAAATCTAGAAGTCCCAACACTGCTGTACGAAAACTAAGATATCTCGCAACCAGTGAAACAAAATCCAAATCTGCCAAAGGGAGGTGAAAATAGATAAAATATACTAACTTTTCACAAACAATTTTCATACAGGATAAGGAATCATTGTGAAAATAGGGTTCTTTACAGAAAGGTGAGCAAAATACAGCACGAATAGATTTTAGAAACGAGCATGAAACATCACATAAAACTTTTCAATAAAATTCACCAAAATTCTAGGTAATCCCTAACTTAATAAAGAAAAACTGACCAAAGTTTCAAACCAAAATAATTTGTATAGTATGGTTCTTGAAAATAGTTTGTTATCAAAATTACTGAAAAACAGAATCTGGAAAAGATCGACACCTCTGTACTAAAACTGTAATAACTCAGTCATACGAAATCAAAATCAAGCAAGGTCAAGAGGGTTTGAAAATAGACGAAATTACCTAGAACTCATGTTTTATACCGAAATCAGGATACTGAATTTAAAATAGTTCAAAATAGCAACCAAAACAGAACAGCGACAAACTACAGATTCTTCCCTTGAAAACAAAATCGACATAGATTCAAGAAAATTGGTCCAAACACACCCAAACATGAAATCGAGTCTACCAAGTGTCTAAACATCATGAATTAGGGTATCTAACATGTCATTGCCAAATATATCTCATGGGTTTTAACCAAAACACAAGTTTGCACACAAGGCTTACATACATGTTTCAAATCAAGAATCGGGGAGAATCCTAGGTTAAATCATGTCAAGATTGTGTTGTGAGTCTTCTATGTCCAAAATATCACAATAGAGACAAAACCCATCAAAGAAATCACAACCAAGAGTCGTCTCTAGACCCAACTACACTATATGTGAACTTTTTGACTTGTTTCAAACAAATGAATTGGAGTACAAGTTACTTGCCTGAATTTGGCGATGAAGAACGATGCATACGAGAAAAGAAGCAAAACCCAGAACGAAAAATCTGCTACAATCACGAATCCAAGCAAACAAAGCGAAAATCTCCACACGAACGAAACACCTTAAAGCGTGAGACGATCAAAGCGGCTAGCAACCACTTTGAGAACACCATGAAGAGAGTTGGGGCTTGATGGTGCAAGGAGTTGATGGTGGTGGTGTGATAGGTTGTCGGCAAAGCAAGGGAGTAGAGGTTCGGGTTTGGAGGGTGGCTGGAGTGAAGAGGTGTCGGAGTAGGGTGGTCGGCCTGGTGGTGGAAGAGGGTAGGCCAGGGGTACTATGGTGTCAGGTTGGGGTTGCGCAGCCGGAGGGAAAGAGAGGGAGAGAGATGGAGGCCAGAATTTAGGAGAGGGAGTATTAGGTTTAGGGTTTAAGGAGAGGAGGGTTTATATATAGGATTAGGATGTGGGTTAACGGGTATTGGGTATTAGAGGTTAGTAATAGGTATACAAATGGGTTTTGGATTTTGGATCAAATAACGATAGGAATGCAAATAGGATGGGAAATTCTTTTGGCTATGAAAACTTATTAGGGGATAAAATAATAGGAGTGGGAAAAAGACCATCAAAACACCTCCACAACACCACGACGAGTAAAATAAAGATAACAAGACCAAAAATGAGGAAAAGACCAACAAAATGAAAAACGAGACAAAAGAGACAATCAATCACACACGAGGAGCTCAAAATGAAATTAAACGAATATATATTGAAAATAAATCCAATATACGGTTCAGAAAAATACAAGAGAGAAAAAATACATTAAAGCAAAAAATACACTCCAAAATACACAAAATGAAAAACAGGAGTTAAAATTATAATCAACATTGACTTGGATATTAGTCTTATTCCATTCATTGGATCCCTTCTTATTCAATCCCTTGATTCCATAATTCTTCCGTCTCTTTTAGTCGTCCTCTTTAATTGGTTTTTTCTTGGGTATGAATTCATTCTTTTCGTACCCGTTTTCCTTAATTCTGGTGTCATCCATTCTTTTCTTCCTACTTGGTTCTTTGGTCGGCATTGCTGGATCTTCTACTACATGTTAGCGGCTTGGATCATCACCAGGAGAAGAAGTGTCTTCCTTTGGTCCAAGATGTGCATGCAGAGCCTTCCCAATCAGAGTGGTACAGCAGAAACGTTGTGGGCCCATAACCCACAGGTCCCAAGATTCTTTCGTTGTTTCTCCTTTCCTGCATTGTTTGCTTCTTTCCATCCCTTGCATTCATCTTCATCCGTTGACTCATTGGCTGGTCTAACTCTTCCTTGTCCATCATTTCTTCGATTCCAACACTATCTATTTCATCATCTCTTTATTTTGTTATTTTGCAAGTCTTGTGTTGTTTCTTCTTCATTTTTTATACCGATTACTTTTCTTTTTTACATTCCATTTTGCCATCATGCACCAGTTCATTATTTGATTCAATTCTTCCCTGTTCATTCTCTCTTTGATTCAAGTTCTGCCTACTCCCTATCTTGCTTTGTCATCTTGTGTTGTTTCTCTATTTTTTATACTGTTTATTCCCTTTCATGCATTCCATTTGACCTCATTATTATCTACTTCCTTCTTTTTCTGGTATTGCCACTGCTTTGTTCCTTTCCCTTTGACTCTCTCTTTTGTTATCCCCGAGTTTGTTTTTCCCTTGTCCTATGTATCGCCTAAGCAAATTTCAAGGATGAAATTTTGTTGTAAGGTGGGTAGGATTTGTAACCGCTGTTTTCGCAAATACGTATTTTCCGTGTATTTTTGGAATTTTAATTTTTGTAAATTATTTTCCGCTTTCAAATTCTCTTGTCAAAATTTATTGTGGGATCTTCTATTAAAATCTATTTTCGATCAATAATTTTATTTGTAACTATTTTCTGTGATTTTTATACAAATCTTATTATTGTTATTATTACTTTTATCTCTATTATTATTATTGTTGTGTAATACAAGTACTAAATACCACCTGTAGTGTAGTTGTGTTCTAAAGACAATTCTTTTGTGAAACCCATGTTGTATCTTGTTTCTATTGTGTTGATCCGTCCGTAGTTGCCTCATTACATACATGACAAGAAATAAACTTAGAGATGACCACTTCTTGATGTATTCATGCATGTTATTCGTATGATATCATGTGCTTGGTGTGTTGATAGTAGTATACTTATTGTAGACTTGTGAAATATCCTATACCATGTTGCTTGGACATCTGGTACACCATATTTCATGTTTGGTTTTGTTTTGGATGAGTTTCATATGAACTAGTTGATTTTATGCATGAAGGATATTTTTTTTTGTTTTGTAGATTCCCTGTTTTTTATCAATATTTTAGACGCTATTAAGGTCAGTATATGAAAATATTTTGTGAATATGAATTATATAGAATTATGTCTACTTTCCAGATTTTCTGACAGATCTCAGTTTTGATTTATGGGTTGCGAGTTATGACTATTTCACTGCAATTGTGTTTAAAATTCCAGATCTAGTTTGATATGAATTCTGTATGACTATTTATTTTTTTACTAATGTTAAAGATAATATTTCAATCCAATATTTTGCTGGTTATAACTAGAATTGATTGGTTAACCCCTAATTTTAATGGATTAAACTGATAACCTTTATAAACCATTTTGTACTTGTGAACAATTACTATACATGCAGAATTTTCATACTGTTCAGTAAAGATAAATAATTTCGACCTGATTCTATTTGCTGTCTGTAAAAACTTTGTGAATATGAATTATAGAATACTATATCTCTTTTATCACCCATTTGATGGATCTGGATTTCGATTTTAATTTTGTGAGATATTGTTGTTTTCGTACTGCAGTGTTTAAGATTCCAAATTTACAAATTTGCTGTGTCTTGCTGTTTTCTTATTATACTTGACTATTCAATCTATATTGGAAAATAATAAAACTTTATTTTCTAATACTAAACATACTAGGGAATACCTCGGACTGTTCGTGGATTTAATTTGTAAGTTTCCATGCTATTTTTCTGTTTATGAATACAAACTTCTAATTTCTGGTTGAACGTGTTTTCTGGATTCAAATATGTTTTGAGACTTGTTTTTGTGAAATACCATATGAATTATATATATTTTATGGATTCAGCCGGGAGTCTATTTTCCAGATTTTTCGACGGATCCAGGTTTGCGTGTTTGTGGCAACGGGAATTCCAGTTTTAGTGCAGTACTCTCTTGCTGTCCTGAACTATAATTTTCGTTGTCCCACTCTTTTATGTGTTTTCTATTGCCTGTACATGTTTATCTTTTAACCTGAACTTGTTACTTGATTATACCATATTATTCTTGCCAAGTTTTGTACACATACATGCCTATTTGATAATAATAATAATAAATAACTAAGCCGGGGTTAAAGAGAAAGATCTAATAGTGGAAAATACAGAAAAGTGTACTCGGAAGAGGATCTATAGATCCTACATGATTACTTGACACTTGCACAACTTAAGACGTGAATATTTGGCACTAGCACAACTTGACACGTGATTACTTTACACTTGCACAACTTGACACGTGATTACTTGACACTTGCACAACTTGACACGTAATTACTTGACCCTTGTACAACTTGACACGTGAATACTTGCCACTCACACAACTTGACATGTGATACATGATACATGGATCTTGGAGCTCGATTACTTAATACTTGTCACTGAGTACACAGCCCTCTATGATCCACTCTGAAATCTAAACGAAATTATTTGAATGTAGCAACCATGTGGTAAAAACCGGGACGCATGAAGTGCACCTAGTTAGATTTAATACAAGACTTGAAACACCATGATCACATTACATTTGATACTTGTTACTTGTACATGATACTTGATAATTGACACTTGATACTTGTTAGTTGTTTACATGATACCCGTTTACTTGACACCTTATACATGCCACTTGCACTTGTTCATCTTGCCATGCTCGTTGTTCTATTTTGTTATCATGTCTATTCCATGCTATGTTGTTTACCTTTTTCCTGTACTTGTGCCTGCACCACAAGCGACCCGTAACATGCATTGATGGGCATTTTGTTTCTTTTTCCTCTTTCTGCAATTTGCTAAATTGCAGATTTTGGAGATCAGTTTCCAGATGGAGTAGGTGATCTGAGATTCTAGATACTGGAGTTTTGCTATTTTTTTCATATCTTATTCCTTATCTTGAATAATTGTACTTGGTTATTTGGATTATTTTGTATTTGGGCAATGTGACCCAGGATTTTTGACTTGTTCAGATCTGGTTTATTTGAAATTAATATATTTTGTTTCAAGTAAATCTTGTTGGTATTTTGATTCATATATGTATGCATGATGGACTTTTCTTGCTTCCGACTCTGATCATTCTTGTGAAATATTGTAAAGATCCAGAAAGCTTATGGATGATGAAAATCATTCACTGAGCTTAGTCACGTATCTGTATTCCGTATTCTCTTTTTGGGAAGCGGGGCGTGACATAATTCAAAATGCACAGGATGCACTTACTGTAATGCAATTTATTTGTAAACGTATGCATCCTATACTACATACTTTTCCAAAAATCTTTCTCCTCCTTTTTTGGGCATCGAAACTCATAGTTCCCCTACTCACCGCAAAGGAAACATGTTATCCGCTTGGGTGCTCCGGTGCTGGTGTTGACCTTCTTCAGCTTCTGGTTCAAGTCTTGTTCCCCGAAATTTATGGCTGAAACATGCTACTTTCCCTTGTTCGAACTCTCGTTCTCCCTTCGTGATTACTGACTTTGGTTCTTATCCAACTCCGTCGTTGCTGCTCGGAGAACCAATTTCTCAAGCTTCTGAATGCACGAGGATACCAACTTAGTTCTGAGTACAGGTCTGAGCCCTTGCTCGAATCTATTAGCTTTCTTAACCTCATCTTCTACCATATCTGGAGCATAACGGGAAAGCTGAGTGAACTTGGTCTCATACTCCAGGACCGTCAGGCTTCCCTGCTTTAAGTTGAAGAACTCCATCGCCTTGTCCTCCTGTACATCCATCAAAAAATAATGCTGCCTGAACTCTTTCAAGAAGTCTTCCTAGGCAATGGGTCCTTCAACCATACTTATGTTCACAGACTACCATCAGACCCCGACGTCTTTCTCTAGTAGAATACTCACCAATCTTACCTTGCTGTTATTAGGTGTCATCATTACCTCAAATATTATTTCCACCAGACGAATGCAGTCGTCAACTGCTATCGAGTCTGCCTGGCCTTCAAAAATAGGTGGCTTCATCCTTCTGAAGGACTCAACCATTCTGATCGGGTAAATCACTGCAATTCCCTAGTTACCAACTAGTTTTCCTTATTGCAGAACGTTGTTCTGGCTCACTTCTATAAAATCCCCAAACACTTGGTACATACGAGCAAACTCCGCCCCCACATGTGGACCTATGCCATCGGCACCACTACCTTCACACTCAGTCGGTTTGTTCCTACCACCCCTGGTTCTTCGAGACATATGGTAGAAAAGTAATAAACATGGGTATTAATCCAGATATAGAAAAAATCCTAAAACAAATGTTGAAGAACAACAATATGAATTATAATCATCTACAACTAGCTAAAAACCCAACCCCTATAAGGCATCCAAGTCTATTTTCCTACTGTGTCGGACAATAAATTGAAGTCGGCTCTGATACCACTCTGTAACGCCTCGATTTCCTTACAATGGGAAACAACGACATAAGCCAGAATCATTACCTTCAATTAGCCACAGTACAGAGAAAAAAAAGGAAAATTTAAAACTTTTATCAACACCAATGTATTATAAGTTCAAATGTTACAAAACATCAAAACATTACATCAGTGTTACAATAATGTCTTACAAGCCCAGGTGTTACAAACTTTCAATAAATTCACCTGAGAGTACAATGAATAACAAATAACACTTAGTACTTCACTTGGATGCTTCACAACATTTAATTAATTACAATTGAAATAATAAACAACACTGTGCTTCACGCTTCATTTGCTTGGAGTCCTCCTGAATCCTGCACCACTAGACCCGCAATCCAATACCTAATTGAGTGGGACGTCAGTACATATACTGACGCAAAATGCTGATTACAAGCAACACAAGTCTCAACTTTAAAAGAACAGATTGATGAAAAAAGAAATGTGTATATATAATTTGATGTGTCAGTCTATGCTAGGACTTAGACACCAATGCACAGTCAAATAATGCAAAGATTTACTTATTCTAATGCAAACGAGACTCTGAAAGCATCCCATAACTGTATACGCCTATATCAAGCCGTTTCTTCTTATTTAGGGATTTGAACGAGCGCCATAAATTCTACTCTTGTACTTAACCTATTTATGAAGATTACAATTTTACAATGAAGACGGTGTCGTGGTCTTTCTCCACTCTAAATGACAGTGATCACCCTGTTCGCTCAGATCTGTGGTTTTTCTCCACCTCCGCTAGGATCTGTGGTCTTTCTCCACTCCCGATCAGGCCGATAATCACAGCTCTACCAAGATTTGTGGTCTTACTCCACTCCTAAACAATAACATGTGAAGTTGCAAATTAAATGGCATAGTCCCGCTACTACAGTCATATGGTGGTATCCTTGTTTGCCACCATTGCCAGGAGTATCAGACCTCAAACGAAACCAAAAGTGATACGAGTACTTCATAAATTAACAGTCGAGAAATGGATCCCGTGCTCCCAACTCATGAGAAGGCACAAGCCATATCCCTTTGACAGGAAGGGTACAACCAATAATACCACCTAGTGCCGGCCTATTGGACAAGTCGGATTATAAGGTATCACCCCTAATACCTACTCTTCCCTATCGGTGAAATAATTGATAAAATGGTTAAGTAACAATAGTTACATGTTATTACCCTAACGATGTCACTAACCCTAAACAATCCGATGGATGACAACACTGTTAACACAACATGTTCGGTCTCAATCTAGACTTTGCAAGATAACTTTGCTAGGCTTTGAACCTAGACTTCCCGAGATCACAATGGATCCCGTTCACAGCCTATCGATCAAAGACCCTGGCGATGCGAACTTACTTGCTTGCTACTACACTGAACTTGGATTTCTTCTACGCTCCCAGCCCTCGATCTACATACCCCGGTTAAGATTTGATGGCACACGAGGAATGACTCATCCACAGTCCTCGAGAAGTAAAATAAATACATGTTTTGGTGGTCGATGACCCCTAAGGTAACGATATTACCCTAGATGAGCCCAACAAGACACGTATGAGCTAATAGGCTACATACGAACCAAACAAATCACATACGAGACAAACGAACTACGTATGAACCAAACATCTACATACGAGCTAATCAAGCTATGTATGAGACAAAACAATACTAATAATTAGCACAAGACATTTTTCAACATGAAACATGAATCGTGAGCACATAGGAATACATCTAGATGCTAAACGAGTGCTCGTATAAGGAATAATAACCCGAATACTTCAAACAGCGAATCAGCTCAAAGTTAAGCCGCTACTGAAATCTCGTAAAATTCACAACAAATACTACGCTACCCGAAATCTGATAAAATTAGACTCTATGGGATGGTAGAACATCTACTATATTTCTCTAGTTGTCGACTTCCTCAAATTCAGTCAATAAGAGGTTAGAAAAGCCCCTAACATCTCAACTAGTGAACTCAACCAAAATGGCAGACTACTGTTGAACTTGTAAAATTCCCAAATTTTGATACTATTACAATAATCAACAAAATAAGACGTTTTAGAAAGGTGAGAACATCAAATACAACTCTCTAGTTGACAACCTTCTCAGACTTAGCCAACAAAAGGCTAGAAAAACTCCTAACTCATAAATAGTGAACTCAGCCAACAGGAAGCTACTGCTGAAACTAGAAAAATTCATAACTCTTACTACGCTTTCGGAATCAAACAAAATAAGAATTTTTAGAAAGGTGAAAAAATCTAATATAACTCTCTAGTTGACAACTTTCTCAGATTCAGCAAACAAAACACTATAAAAACTCCAAACTCTCAATAGTGAACTCGGCCAACAGAAAAGCTACTGCTGAAACTCGTAAAATACATAATGCTTCATATGCTTATCCGATTCCAACAAAATAATAATTCTTAGAAAGGTGAGAACATCTACTACAACTTTCTAGTTGACAACCATCTCAGATTTAGTCACAAAAAGACTAGAAAAACTCCAAACTCTGAAATAGTGAACTCAGCCAACAGGAAAGCTACTGTTGAAACTTGTAAAATTCATAACTCCAGCTATGCTTATCAGAATCCAACAAAATAAGACATTTTAGAAAGGTGGGAACCTCTACTGCAATTCCTTAGTTTCCAACTTTAACCAAGTTCTAAGTGTACAAAAAAGTTGTACTACTCCGAAGTCCAGCTTTTCATTTAAAATAGAGTAGTTTTAAGGAAAGCTTATGTCGATATTGTAAAATCTATAACAAATGCTACACTTATCAGAATCCAACAAAGTTAGACTTTTTAGAAAGCTAAGAACTTCTACTACAACTCTCTACTTAACAACTTTACTAAGTTCTAAGTTTACCAAAAGTTATACTAGTTTGAAGTCGACCTTTTCATTTAAAACATAGTAGTTTTAAGGAAAGCTACTGTCGATCTTGTAAAATATATAAGAAATGCTAAACTTATCGGAATCCAACAAAATTAGACTTTTTTGAAATCTATGTTCGTCTAAAAAAAACTCTCTAGTTGACAACTTTATCAAATTTAGTAAACAAGAGGTAGAAAAACTCCGAACACCCTAAATAGTGAGCTCAGCCAAAAGGCCAGTTGCTGTTCGACTTGTAAAATTCATAACTGATACTACCCGTATCGGAATCCAACAAAATTGGACATTTTGGAAAGCTAGGAATATCTGCTACAATTCACTACTTGAAATTATTATAATATGAACAACATACAAATAAGCAAAACAATTTTATAAGAGAGAAACCCACACCTCTTTTGGTTGGAAGAACTAGCTTGCTCTTTTGTTCTCCTTCTTGTTGTTGCTCCTCTTCAAGAACAACCCATAAATGAAACCCACTCTTTCTTTTCATTTAATTTCACTTTCTTTCGCTTTTCTATCTTTTTTTTTTCTTCTCTTAAGAACAAGCAATAGAAGAAGTAGAAAAAGAATATATGAGAATGTGAGAGAGTGAGAAGAGAGGATGAGATGAGAGAAATGAAATGGGGCTTTGCCCCTTGAGATTGGCTGCCATTTGTAGAGGAGAGGGAGAGAAAGTTGTGGTTGAGAGTGAGCCAAGTGTCATTGATTTTGTGGTCTAACAAAAAAATGTTTTCTTTGCAAATATATATATTGCAATCAACACCCCATTCTAATCCTAGCCCTCTAATTTGATCCATTATGATAAAAAAGTGTTATTTTCCTAAAATCACATACTACATAATTTTGTACAAACGTACGAAATCGATACGATACATATACTTACATACTAATATATATATGGATAATTTTTATTAGTTAAACTAAACAATCTTTACAAAAGATATTTTAATTATGAAATAATAATAAAAAAAATAGTTTTCAATATCTGACCGAAATATTACATATATTTTCTCAAAAACGCATATTGCATGATTTTGTACAAGTGCACAAAATCGATACAAATATATATATATATATATATATATATATAGCTCTTATTAGTTAAAACTAAGTAATTTCCATATGATATATTTTAATTTTAAAAATAAAATAATTATAATACAATATCAGACCGGGATATTACAATACTCCCTCCCTAAAATAGTTCTGTCCACAGAACTACATTTAGTCAAGAGAAATAGAAAACAACAGATACAAAAAAACTCATACAAAAGAATGTGATGAACCACTATTGAACAAACAGTTTCCTAGATTCCATATATATATAAAAATCCACTCGGTTACAAAAAGTGTTACATCATACATTACTTTTTGTCCAAAAAGAAAAATTCAAAATACAACTTTAAACTTAGTTGTATCCCCTTCTTCGCACACCGATGTTGATTCTTTCGCCCTCATTGGCATCATCTACAGTAAGTGCGAACACTTAGCCTTGGCGAAGCAGCTCCTTCCCTCTGTTGTTATTCTCTAGGGCTGATCCGCTGCTATTGTTCTGAAGTAGTAGGCTGAATGGCTTGATATGCCCAGTCTCCCCGCAGTTGAAACAGTTCACATCCTTCATTAGGCATCGAAACTTATAGTGCCCCTGCTCACTGCAAAGGAAACATGCCATCCACTTGGGTGCTCTGGTGCTGGTGTTGACCTTATTCAGCTTCTGGTTCGAGTCTTGTTACCCAAAATTTGTGGTTGAAACATGCTGCTTTCCCTTGTTCGAACACTCGGTCTCCCTTCATGATTCCTGACTTCGGTTCATATCCAACTCCGTCATTGCTGCTCGGCGAACCAATCTCTCAAACTTCCGAATGCACAAGGGTACCTACTTGGTTCTGAGTACAGGTCTGAGTCCTTGCTCGAATATCTTGGCCTTCTTGACCTCATCTTCTACCATCTCTAGAGAATATCGGAAAAGCTGAGTGAACTTGGTCTCATACTTCCGGATCGTCAGGCTTCTCTGCTTTAAGTTGAATAACTCCATTGCCTTGTCCTCCTGTACATCCAACGGAAAATAATGCTGCCTGAACTCCTCCAAGAAGCCTTCCCAGGCTATGGGTCCTTCACCCATACTTCTCTTCAAAGGCTGCCACCAGACCCCGATGTCTTTCTCCAGTAGATTAGTTGCCAATCTCACCTTGCTGTTATCAGGTGTCATCATTACCTTAAATATTATTTCCACGTGACGAATCCATTCGTCAGCTGCTAGCGGGTCTGCCTGGCCCTCAAAAATAGGTGGCTTCATCCTTCGAAAGGACTCAACCATTCTGATCGGGTCATTAACTGCAATTCCCTAGTTACCAACTGGTGCTCCTTGTTGCGAAATGTTGATCCGGCTCGCTTCTATAAAATCCCCAATCACTTGGTACATACGAGCGAATTCCGCCCCCACACTTGGACCTGTGCCATCGGCATCACTGTCTGCATCCTCAGTCGGTTCATTCCTACCACTCCTGGTTCTTCGAGATATCTGGTAGAAAAGTAATAAACATCGGTATTAATCCAGATATAGAAAAAATCATAAAACAAAAGTTGAAGAACAACAATATGAATTATAATCATGTACACTAGCTAAAAACACAACCCCTATAAGGCTTCCAAGTCTATTTTCCTACTATGTCAGACTATAATTTGAATTCGACTCTGATACCACTCTCTAATGCCCTGATTTCCTTACACTGGGAAACAATGACATAAGCCAGAATATTACCTTCAATTAGCCACAATATATAGAAAAAAAAACAGGGAAATTTAGAACTTTTATTTCAACACCAATGTATTATAAGTCCGAATGTTATAAAACTTCAATACATTATATCAGTGTTACAATAATGTCTTACAGGCCCAAGTTTTACAAACTTTCAATAAATTTACCTTAGAGTACAATGAATGACCAATAACACTTGGTACTTCACTTGGATGCTTCTCAACATTTAATAAATTACAATTGAAATAATAAACAACACTATGCTTCACGTTCCACTTGCCTCAAGTCCTTCTGAATCCTAAATCACTGGTAGCGCAATCCAATACCTAATTGAGTGGAGACATCAGTACATGTACTGATGGACATCAGTACATGTACTGATTCAAAATGCTTATTTTAACCAGCAAAGTCTCAACTTTAAAACAACAGATTGATGAAAAGAGAAATGTGTATATATAATTTTATGTGTCAGTGTATACTATGACTTAGACTCTAATGCAAGGTCAATTAATTCAAAGATGCACTTATTCTAATGCAAGCGAGACTATGGACAGTATGTATCCCATAACTGCATACTTCCATATCAAGCAGTTTCTTCATATTTAGGGATTTGAACCCGGGCCATGAATTCTACTGTTCTACTCAACCTGTTCCAGAAAATTAAAATTTTACAACGTAGATGATGTGTTGGCCTTTCTCCACTCTAAACGACAATGATCACCCTGTTCGCTCAGATTTGTGGTCTTTCTCCACCTCCGCTAGGATCTGTGGTCTTTCTCCACTCTCGATCAGGCCGGTAATCACGGCCTCTACCGAGATCTGTGGTCTTACTGCAATCCTAAACTATAACCTGTGAGGTTGCAATTTAAATGGCCAAGTCCCGCTACTGTAGTAATATGGTGGTGTCCTTGTTTGCCACCATTGCCCGGCGCACCGGACCTCAATCGAACCCAAAAGTCATACGAGTACTTCAGAAATTAACAGCTGAGATACAGATCCTGTGCACCCAACTCATGAGAAGGCACATACCGTATCCCTTTGATAGGAAGGGTACAACCAATAACACCACCTAGTGCACGCATATAGCATAAGTCGTTCCATAAAGTATCACCCCTAAGACCAACTCTTCCCTTCGGCGAAATAATAGATAAAATGGTTAAGTAATAATAGTTACAAGTTATTACCCTAACGATGTCACTAACCCTAAATAATCTGAGGATGACAACACTATTAACACAACATGCTAGGTCTCAATCTAGACTTCGCAAGATAACTTTGCTCGGTGTTCAACTCAGACTTCCGGAGATCACAATGGAACCCATTCACAACTTCTCATCGAAGACCCAGGCAATCCGAACTTGCTTTCTTGCTACTACCATGAACTTGGATTTTGTCGATGCTCCCAGCCCGCGATTAACATATCCGAGTTAAGATCTGACGGCGCAGGACAAGTGACTCGTCCACAATTCGCAAGGAGTAAAATAAATACACGCCTTGAAGGTCGATGACCCCTAGGGTAACGATATTACACTAGACGAGCCCAACAAGCCACGTACTAGCTAATAAGCTACATACGAGCCAAACAAATCACATACAAGCAAAACGAGTTACGTATGAACCAAACAACTACATACTAGCTAATCAAGCTACGTATGAGACAAAACAATGCTAATAATTAGCACAAGTCATTTCCCAACATGAATAATGAATCGTGAGCACATAGGAATACTTCTAGATCATAAACGAGTGCTCGAATAGGAAAAAATAACCCGAAAACTTCAAACAGCGAATTAGCTCAAAGTTAAGCTGCTGCTGAAATCTCGTAAAATTCGTAACAATTGTTACGCTAACCGAACTCTTCCAAAATTAGACTCTATAGGAAGGTAGAAACCTCTATTCTAATTATCTTGTTGACGACTTCATAAAATTCAGTCAACAAGAGGTTATAAAAGCCCCTAACATCTCAACAGTGAACTCAACCAAAAAGGCATACTGCTGTTTAACTTGTAAAATTCATAACTCTTTCTAATCTTATCAGAATCCAACAAAATAAGATTTTTTAGAAATGTGATAAAATCTACTACAACTCTCTAGTTGACAACCTTCTCATATTCAGCCAACAAAATGCTAGAAAAACACCAGACACTCAAACAGTGAACTCAGCCAACAGGAAGCTACTGCTGAAACTTGTAAAACTCATAACTCTCGCTATGCTTATCAGAATCCAACAAAATAAGACTTTTTAGAAAGTTGAGAACATCTACTAAAACTCTCTAGTTGACAACCTTCTCATTTTCAACCAAAAAAGGCTTGGAACACTCTACTCTCTCAAATAGTGAACTCAGCCAAAAGGAAAGCTATTGCTAAAACTTGTAAAATTCATAACGATTGTTACACTTATCACAATCCAACACAATAATACTTTTTAGAAAGGTGAGAACATCTACTACAACTCTCTAGTTGAAAACCTTCTCATATTCATCCAACAAAATACTAGAAAAACTACAAACTCTCAAATAATGAACTCAACCAACGAGAAAGCTACTGCTGAAACTTGTAAAATTCATAACTTTTGCTGCGCTTATCGGAATCCAACAAAATGAGACATTTTAGAAATGTGTGAACCTCTACTACAATTTCCTAGTTGACAACTTTACCCAGTTCTAAGTGTACAAAAAGTATACTAGTTTGAAGTCCATGTTTTCATTTATAACAGAATAGTTCTAAGGAAAGCCACTGTCGATTTTGTAAAATCTATAACAAATGCTACACTTATCAGAATCCACCAAAATTAGACTTTTTAGAAAGCTAAGAACATCTAATACAACTCTCCAGTTGACAACTTTACCCAGTTCTAAGTGTTCAAAAAGTTAAACTAGTTTGAAGTCCCACTTATATTATAACTTTCATAAATTAAAGATGAACACTATCGGAATCCAACAAAATTAGAATTTTTGGAAAGCTAGGAACTCTACTACAATTCTCTACTTGAAATTATTATCATATGAACAACATACAAATAAGCAAAAAACTTTTATAAGAGAAACCCCAACCTCTTTTGTTTGGAAGAAGTAGCTTGCTTTTCTCTTCTCCTCCTTGTTCTTGCTCATCTTCAAGAACAACCCAAAAATGAAACCCATTTTTTTCTTTTGATTTAATCTCTCTTTCTTTTCTTTTTTCTATCTTTTTCGTTTCTTTTCTTAGGAACAAGCAACAGAAGAAGTAGAAGAAGAACATATGAGAATGTGAGAGAGTGAGATGAGAGGATGATAGGAGAGAAATGAAATGGGGCTTTGCCCCTTGAGTTTGGCTGCCATTTGTAGAGGAGAAGGAGAGAGAGAGTTGTGGTGGGGAGAGAGCCAAGTGTCATTGAATTTGTAGTCTAACAATTAAATGTTTTCTTTGCAAATATATATATTGAACTCAACACCCCAATCTAATCCTAGCCCTCCAATTTGATCCATCATGATCAAAATAAGAGTTATTTTCCCAAAATCACATACTACATGATTTTGTACAAACGTACGAAATCGATACAATACATATACATACATACTAATATATATATGGATAATTTTTATTAGTTAAACTAAACAATCATTACCAAAAAAATTTAATTATGAAATAATAATCTAAACAATAATTTTTAATATCATACCGGAATATTACAGATATTTTCTCCAAAATGCATATTACATGATTTTGTACATGTGCACAAAATCGATACAATACATATATATACATACTAGTGTGTATATATATATATATATATATATATATATATATATATATATATATATATATATATATATATATATATAACTTTTATTAGTTAAAACTAACTTATTATCACAAGATATATTTAAATTTTAATAATAAAATAATAATAAATAAAATAATAATAATATAATATCATACCGGGTTATTACACCTGTTTTCCACTATGACCGGTTTTCGCCCATTGCGCCGGACGTCACTCAAATTTTTCTACGAACATAAAGGTAGCCTACAAGCTCACCAGAACGTCCTAAGTCTTACTCGTGATTTTGAGTCTTACCCTAGCTCTTTGTCGGTATTAAATAACATAGAACCTGACATGGTCTTAGGCTCCATCCCTAAACTTCTGACAGGAGAATCATAGTATGCACATCTCGTTCTTATCACTGGACCCCAGAAATTGACAGACGAGATCACACCGCCCGTCCCCCTTATGAGGCGAGACGGTGCCGCACGTGTCCCCTTGACAGGCGAGTACAACCACCCGACTAGTGCCTATCCTATCAATACATCAGACTAATTACAAGGATACTACTACTAGACATCAGCCCTAACTTAGAATTGACAAAGCAACTACTAATCATAATTACAAAGATTATATATTTCCAGCCGACTACTTGCTAGTAAAACCCAGTATTAACCAAAATCACAAAGCCTTAAGGAAACCAGCATGGCCCCCAAGACCAGGATCAAGAGTTGGCCCAACTTTGCACAAACTTGACCCAGCGAAATTGGTGATTCAACCTCCACTGCTCGCCAACCACCCTCTTTCTATGATTTCGACCCCGTCTCCATCCTGCGATCAACCCTTACATGTGTAGCGAACCACCGATGCACGAAGATCGTCTTCATCCACAGTATCTCAAGGTGACAAGGCTAACCATTACTCTAGTCAACCAACAAGCTGATTACATAGCCAAAACACATAACATATAATGGATTCACTAGTCTGATTCAACCACATTCAATTCATGATTGACAAGCTAAATAACAACTATCAATCTCCAATTATGAACTTAATATGACCATAACTTACATACAAAACAATAAGCTATTATATTAGAATAACGAACAAATACACCGAGGCAAGAAGATGATATACGAGTTGTTCAAATCTCAAAACATACTAGGTGTGAATAGCACAACTTCAACAAGATCAAACACGACTCAAAAGTCACACAAACGACATTCAAAGTCATAATCGGATGCTCTAGTACGAAGAAAACATACATTCAACCAAAACAGTGAACTAAAAATTCAACCTGCAGCTGTGCTATTTTGGAAAAAATCCCCATAAATAACATACACAATGAAATTTCAAGTTCTTGGACTCTTTGGAAAGATCATTGAGTCTACTTTAACTTCTTAATTGAAAACTTTCTCAAAATAGTTAATCTAGATAAAGAAAAATAGCCAAAATAGCTCTTGTCTTTACCAAATTTCCCAAATTTCATAATTTTGGAGAATTTTTGATATTTTCAACCCTAGATTCATAATATTTTTAAGGAGTTATGATTTTTACAAGACAATCATGTTAAAATTCAACACAGTAGAAATTTTCTCCCGAAACAACAACTAAGTGGAATTAATTAAAATATCAAATCACATCCAAAATTAACGAAATTCAGTGGAGTTCTTAGGCACACAATCAAGATGCTACATTAAATATTTGATGTCTAAAATTCAATATAGCACAAAGTTATGATTTTTTTTCTAATGGAACATGCTTATTTCTTCACAAGATCAAATTTTTATCTAACAATTAGCACTCTTAGAACAAGTATTCATTTATAAACACATAAGAATTTCCATTCATATTATCTAGCAAGCCAAATCAGCATACTAATACTCATCATAGTCTTTCTCCTTGTTTGGCTTTTCCACCTCCTAGAACCTTGCTCCTTGCTCCTAGCCTCCTTTTTCTTGTATGCATGCTCTCCAAATTTTGAAGCCAAGTTCTGGAGAAGATTGAGGTTGAAGAAATTGCAAGAAAATGAGGAAAATTGAGCTTTTTGAAGAAGAAAGTTTCTAGGGTTAGAAATGGAGAAAAATGAGATAGATAGATTTTTGGGGTCTTAAATAAAGGGAAGGAGGGTGAAGACCCGACTTGGGGTTGAGATGAGGGTGAGTGGAGTGAGGAGGTGACTATACCCAAACAAGCCCATAGTTTAGGATTAGTGGTTTAGGGTTTGGATTAGTGGTTTGATACAAAATACATACACACATACTCATAAGTATATATACATATACACATATATTCATACATACATATATGACAAATGAATACACATCTCAAAGAAAACCATTGTATGTATATATAAAAAAATAATTTTATCACTATAGAAATACAATACTTTCCGTCTCGATTATAGCTGAGACAAATGTACAATTTAATTGAGAAATTATTCCAACTCCGGTTCAACAATTGTACCATTGTCGGCCTTGAAACATATTAAATAACTAGGTTTGCCCGTTGAGACGTGCCTACGGCACATCTTCGGAACGGTGCACCTTGTTTGATCATATAAAATAGTTTTGGAGGTCGAGCAAGTTAATTGAAGTAGCGAACATATTATATGAGAAACTTTTGGGGGTACGGCAAAAAACATATTACATGAATTTTGTACTTTTTTTGAATTATTTTTAAAGTGTTCTAAATTTTTAATTCTTTTAGTTTTTTAATTTTTTAATTTTTTTTTTAAAGTTTTTAAAATTTTTATTTTCTTAATTTTTTGAATAGAAGGAGGAGGGAGAGAGAGAGAAAAAAATAATTAAATAAATATAGGAGTTGTTTTGGGTGGGGGATTTGAATTTGAGTTTTGGGGGAAAACTTTTAGGGGGGAAAATATGTTTTGTGAGGTTAGATCTGGGCCTTTGATTTTTTCGGGGATTGAAGGAGAGCCACTTGATAGCTTTCTTTATGTTTTATTATATAGATATGTCCCAATACTCACACAGTTGAAACAATCTGGAAAAAATCCATTAATACGTGCAACTCTAAATTGTGCACGAACTAATGTAAAAAAATGTTATATACAATTTTGTAGGATCTTACATCTAGTCGGACGGTGTACTCCGGGACTGTGATTGCTATGCGGAGTGAGATAAGCCTCAATTAAATTTGGGACTATGAACGATCATGCAGTGTACTCTGGGATCATTAATCGTCGGGCGGATGGGAGGCGGATCTCCAATATACTCCGGGGCTAGAGCGGCACTTACGGGGGTATCCACAGGAAGTGGATTCTGTATAGTCGGGCTATGCACTCCTGGGGTGGAATTCATACTTTTGGGATGTCGGAACCTTGTTGAGTTACCGTAGTAAGATTTCATAACGAGAGATTGAACCCAATAATGTGGAGTACGTAATGGCTTGCCCTCGGACCTATGTAGTATAAGATGCATAGAATCCGAACAAGTATGCATTAATGTCATCATAGACTAAATGTGTGCATTAGGCATTAAGTCATATCATACACTGATACGACTAGGATAGTCAATTTTCCTGTTTGCATTCAAGTTTGTGTTTGCTAAATTAAAGAATTGTTGTATTATAGTATTGCGTCAGTTATATGCAACTGACGTGCCCACAGTTTTCTAGTTGCAGGATTGGACTTGGCATGAACTTGAAGTGACTGTAATGAGTTGTTACAAGATTGAAGAATTTTCATTATAGTAGGTTGTATTGTATTCATTTAATTCTGCTATGCTGTTGTAAAGAACATGTTGAAAATAAAAAGTTTTAAATTCCTTGTAAATTTGTACGAAGTTGAAGTAAAAGATTCTGTATTTGCTACGTATTACATGTGTTTGGAATTCAGGGCGTTACATTATTATTATTATTATTTCATTGATTGTTTATTAATTTGCGAAAGCCTATATATTTTAATCCATCTTTTATTATTATTATTTATTGATATGAAGCCCATTAATTTAACCCAAAGTTCAATTGTAACCTACTTTACATGTCATTGGATTTATTATTTTTAAAACGCAAACCCAAATTCTTATTTAGACTATTATATTATTATTGAGTGAAACCCAAGCATACTCCATTTTATATATATTTCTTTATTTGATTTAATATATATATATATATATATATATATATATATATATATATATATATATATATATAGAGAGAGAGAGAGAGAGAGAGAGAGTAATGTGAGTCTCATATTTGTATGAGAAAATTTTGCTCATACAAAGTAATTATATTCACTTGGTGGGGCACTCATGGAACATCCACTCCGTCAATTATGTTTATCATGCCAATGGTTGTATGTGTAGAAAATATCAAGTGATTTGGAGGTCATTCACCCATGCATCATATGGGTCCAATTTGTAGTTCGATTTTTATTACTATTGAAATCGTTTATTTTTCAACAACATGATGTATGGGTGAATGACCTTCAAACCACATAATTTTTTCTACACAAACCTCTATTAGCTTGATAAATATGATGGATGGAGTGGATCTTCCATAAGGGCCCCACCAAGTGACTATAATTACTTTATATGAAATTTTTTTTCTCATACTCTATATGAGGCTCACTTTTCTCATATATATATATATATATATATATATATATATATATATATATATATATATATATATATATTTAAACCCAACTTCTTTAAATTAAAACCCATGCCTATTTCTTATTGGATCCTAACCGATTAACCCGTTACCTAAAGCCACATCCTAATACTATATATAGATCCTAATTATCTTAACCCTAATTCTTCAAATTAGCCGCCTAATCATCTCCCCGCTCTTCTTCTCCTTCCTCTGCTTCTATCCCGCTCACCTACCGATTGCCCCTTGCCGCCATCTTCCTCGACGCTCAACCCACTCCAACACCACCGCCACTGCAAGCCTTGTTGCCTTCAGCCTCCATCAAGCCCCCTCTCGCTGCACCACAGAAGCCAGTCACCCTATCCTCCTCATCGCCGCCAACCACCGTAGCCCGTGCTGCCTTCATGCAACCACCGCGGTGCCGACCAGTACTCCATTCCTAACGGTCTTCGACGTCGACCCTCACCCCTGCAACCTACTGCTGCACCACTAACGACCTCACCACCTCACCTCCTCATCATCGCCAGCGCCTTCCACCATCGTGCTTGCTGCCCACCATTGCCGAGGTCATCCCCTGTCGCTGCTACCTCTCATTGCCACAACTCGAGTAGCCCTTCACCACCATCCCAAAGCCCCTAGCCTCATCGTCGACTCCCTTCCCTTGTCCCTCACCTTGTTCTTCATCGCCCACCGATCGCACCCACCGAGTCAAAGCCGAAGCTCCATCATCGTTGCCGCCTTCAACAACGCCTGCACCTTCCTCTTCCTTGATGTTGCTTCTATTTCCTACCCACAGTGATGCCGATGCATCCTGACAGCCCCTCCATCCACCGCAGCCCATCCCCTTGCTGGTACTCCTACCGCGACCAAGCTTCGACCACCACCTCGTTGCCCCTGCCATATACTTAACCCACAGTCACCGCAAGCCGAAGTTTCTTATTTCTGCCCTCGTATGTGCTGACGTCTCTTTCTTGTGCAACTGCCCCTACTGTGTGCAACCACCCCTACTGTGTGCTTTCGTCGACCTCGCTGTTGTGTCGTTGCTCGCGTTGCCGCTGTCGCCCTTTTATTGTTGCTGTTGTCTCTTATTGTGTTGATATTGTCTTGTGTATTGCTGTGCCATCTTTTTTGTTGTCGCGTGTGTGGCCGTCGGGACTCTCATTCCCGTTATTCTTTTATATTCGGAATCATCATCTAAAAGGCATGTTTTCCTTGAACTAGTTGTTCAAGAATTTATTTAGATCTCCACAAATAGTTCCTCTTTCATTTATCATATCTTATTTGTTTGATACCCTTCAAAGAGACTATTACGGACTCATTGGCAAAACCAAGTAGTAGTCTTCTTTTCGTGCCATTTCTCTTGACTCAAACCCAAGCCTTGTTATATATTGTCATATGCATACACTACACAAAAACATAGAATAGAAACATATTATATCGAAGAATTTGGATTTGAATGCTTTTTTATTGGATGTGATGTTCATGCCGTGATTAATAATAATTATCCAGATAATAGTAGAATCAGACATGTATAACTGAGTAAAATTTCATCTTAATTATTGTTATGAATTTATATGCATGTGTATTTCATTTTGTTGCTAAATAATATATCATCAACTTGTTGGCCTGCTATTTGCTCCATGTTCCTTTAAGTTTTTTTATCCAGTTTCTGTTATAATTAAGTAGAACTTTATAAATGACATTTTTAGCCCTTTGAATCTATTTTCCATAACTTTTCGGTTTATACACTGAAAGTTATCATAATTTTAGTACTGCTAGGTTTTTAATTTCCAGATTGTTGTCTAAAGACACACTGCCATAATTTTCTAATTTAAATAAATTGTTAACTACAAAATTTAAAACTTTAAAATTTACTAGATTGTTACTAGACATGATTAGGAGTCACTTTATAATTTTTATAAGATTTTTAAATGATTTTATAGTTGATTTATATACATAAGAACCTTGCACTAACATGGAGCCTGTACATGAAACCATTAAAGAATGAGATTTTAAACCTAGATATTCTATTTATAATATGTCATGTAAATATGCGTTGGAACCGGCAGGGAGACTAGTTTCCAAAATCCCTGACAGAACCTGATTTGCATACTGTAGCATCAAGAAAGATAATTTTTGTACAACAATGTCTTGCTGTCCAGAATGTGTGTTTTGTGTTTTTTTGTATAAGCATGTTGATTTTGCATGTAGTGAATATAATTTGTTATACCATGCATTGCATATCCTTGACATCTTCTTGACATCGCTTTGAAACTTCTATACCCATTGCATATCCACATTTGAGTATAATAAAATATTAACAAGCCGGGGTAATAAGGGTGGACTTGGTAGTGAACAATTAGAGACTGTACTCGGAAGGTTACCTTGTTCTTGATTCATTATTTTTATTGAATTTTAATTGTTGATTATTGTGCTGAGTACATGATCTGTTGAGTTCATTTCTATAGTCTAAACGATCACTATTTGCATGCACTGAACCAGTGGTATGGGACACAGTTTTACATGCATTAGATATGATAATAAAATTTTAATAAACCTACGATTGACACTTGCATTCTTGATCATGATTATTGTTGTTTACCTTGAATCATTGATTACAATCACTGTTTATTGCATCGTAAATTTTAGGCCCTTGCTTTTCGTATCAACCCTGTTATTGCTATTTGATCTTAGTTCTAGTTCACCCTTTATTGATATACCAGGTTTCCTTGCTTCTTTGTTTCTACTACTTGTTGTCTGTAACTTGCTCTAACGGACAATCTTTTCCCACCTCTAGTTGATGAGTTTGCAGGTACAAGAGTAAATTTGACATAAGGACTTTGTGAGCAAAATTTCTGAAGAATGGAGCTGAACCATTAGACTACTATAGTTATTTCATGTTATTTATTTATTTTATTACTTTTTCGTACTTTGTACTCTGGGCTTATATGACCCGAAGTTTACTTATCTCCCGGATGTTAGATATTACTTTGTGAATTTATTTTATGATTATTTTGGAGTTTATTCATTATTTATTTGGTTATTTAATTTTTGAGTGGTTGTGATCTTTTGCATATTGTTGAGTTAATCTGTTACTTCATTTGTTGGGCCTTTGTTATGTGCTCTTATTTCCGTATTTTGGAAAGCGGGGCATGACACTAGGTATACACTCGTTGGGATCAGGCTTCCGTTCTGGTGAGGGACCTGGTCGTGTTCAACTTCTTGACCCACACCTTTTTAATTTTGCTAAAAGTGTTCTTATTTCTTGTAGGTGGCCATCAGTCGGGATGAACTGCGGTAGAGGATCGATGTGGTTCTTAGGAGTGCTAAGGTGCAGAGGCAGGCAATAAGAAGTTGTTAAGCTAGAACACTGACATCTGGCTGACAATAAAGAGGTTCAAGGGAGACCTGGCAAGCAAGAAGGCTCAGGGGGAGCTGTTGGCAGAGAAAAAGAAGTTGGTTGAGGAGAAATTGGCGTGGCAGGAGAAGGAGAAAGAGATGATGAAGGTGTATGACGAGTCCATGCTTCGTGTGATCCTGGCCCAAGATGAAAGGTATGACCTTGCCCTTGAGCATGTCAGAGCTAGGTGCCCGGACCATAACCTTTGGGGCTTGTCTTTTGATACGAAGATAGAGGAGCTCGCCTAATCTGTCTGGGCAGAGGCCCTGGCTAACTACGAGCCAGCCGACATTGCTCCTAGGGTCGGACAAGATCATTCTGCTCCTGGCTTGGAGAAGGGGTCCTCCTCCAAGCAGGAAACTTAGGTTGTTTCTGCTTTTTCCCTTCTTGTGGATTGACCACCATCTTATACTTGATTTTTTTTAATGAATAGAACGTGTTTGAACTCCTTTTATTTCTACCTTCTGACTTGGGATTGTACACCTCGCCCCAAGCTTCCGAGCCGAGGGGGTAAATACCTTCAACCTCCCTTTTGGCAATTCTAGTCTAGGGTATCAATTTTGTTCTTACTTTCGAACAATCATGCGAGTCATGAAGTGGGAACCGATATAAATGTAGATCTTGGAAGTCGGCACGTTGACTTCAATAAATGAGGAAGTTCAAAATAATCGAGGAGTATTCCTAAAAATGCATATAAATTTCCCCCATTCTCAAGTAACTAGCTCACAAATTCAATTTCTTTACTCTTCTGATGATTGAGGTCCCGGGGTATCTTACTGCCGATGAGGGCAGGTCATTTAGAGCATGGTTGGAGTGTGCTCACCCGCTGTCTGAGCGTTCAACCCATAGGGGATCGGCGTTCAGTCACACAGCTCCGGGTTGCTTGTCTCGGGTTCAAAGATCTTACGTTTTACCCCCCGTGTCCCGAGTGACATGGTCTGACTTGATTATGTACCTTTAGTACTCTGAGACATTCAGCCTGGCTGGTGCTTCTAGTGCAAGCAGAACTAATCCAAAAGGGCTCGAAGAGCATCGGGGGTATCCGAGAAAATATCTTCAATTTTGTCCTGGGTTCCAAAATCCGATGCTTCTCCTCTAGTTCTTATAGCTGAGGCCGAAGAATTTACAGTTTGTGGAGATCGTCGGTCTACTCAAGTGGGCTGATACTCTTTGTGCTTGGGTCAGCTGACCCTTACTTTGTCTGTCATGCCCCGCTTCGTGTTATATAGGAACACAAGCACATAACTGAGGCCTAGCAAATGATATAAGTATGACAACTCATATCATCGATAAGCTATACAATACCAGTAAACTCAATAATGCAATAATAATCACATAAACGAGAATTTATCACAATAACCAATATCTGGAATACAAGAACTTACCAAATAGCCCAGAGAATATGCAATGCAGTAACAGCACGACGAGTTGTTTCAGTAACCCATCGTCTGTGCCTGTATAACATAACTCGAAAGAAAGATGGATGGAGCACCTGTTGGAGAAACTTATGAGCCGCAAGTAGTACAAACAAAAATGGGAACAAGAACAAGAATATAACAAGGAACATTAAGAACTGCGAATTCAAATATGGAAAGAACATGATAACGAGAAACAACATATATAAAAAGAAAGCAACAACGACAGAACAATAAAGGAAACAAAACTGGCGATACAAATGTATTATAACATGATCAAGGTAATGCAGGTAACAACTGGAATATGACTCAAAATATAACTATTCGGGAACAAGCAATAATGTAACAAGAATATGTCATGTAAACGAAAGTCATGCAAACTTATAATGGGAGTCATGTGAACTAGTAACAAGTAACAGGTAACATGTAAACTTGTAACAAATATCAGATAACATGTGAAACAGGTGACAGGAATATGTAGGTGAAACATTATTCTTAAGTATTTTGTTAATCCTATCTAATGCATCACTCATGCGTCCCAAACCACATGGTTGATACATACAAACAACTTTCATTTAGATTTCGCGGTGGATTCCATAGGGCCGTGTACTCAGGCATCATATAAACAGATAAACAGATAAGCTGAAACAGATAAACAGACCCATGAATAATGTAATCATGTATTCATGCAAACAGGTGGAAAACATGGGCCCCCTTATAAGTATACTTTCCTATATCGTCCACTATTAGATCTTTCCCTTAAACCCCGGCTTGATACTTATTCTTTTTACCAAAACAGACGTGAATGTGCAAAATCAGGGACAGGTAAACATGACAGAGATAGAAAACAGGTTCAGACAAGGCGGAAAACATGTTCGGGTGCCATAAACAAACTTATAAATATTGAAACAACATTGTTAGTATATTTGTATGCTAAAATATTTGTAATTTAATGGATCGTGATTGTATGATGCATGATTTGAATAATAGTTGAAATAATGCAAATATATGAAAAAAGTTCTTGATGCTAGTGTGGTAAAGAATTGTAGAATAAATTCCACTAATGGGTATTTCATGAGTATTTATAATTATTATGAATAAGTTTAGAATGAAGAACGAATATTTTATTTATAAATTAATGAAATATGCTTTCTAATACAATTTGGTAGAGAATTGTGTTACTTTATCAAAAAGAGAATTTTATAGAGTTTAACTAAATATATTATATTATTATTGATGGCTGGAGCCTTTTGGCTCTATCCGATTCATCAAAAAAAACTAAATATATTATACTGTATTTTTATAGAAAAAATGTTCTGGAAAAAGAACTAATTTTTGAATGAGTACAAATTAATTGAAAGATCGAGCTTTTAATAAAACATCATTTTGTGGAAGTGTGTTGTCAAATTGTGAAGAGATCATCGTTGCTTTTCAATGTCGAAAATATATTCATGATCTACTTTAACTGAAACCTGGTGCAATCGACAGTCGACCGAACTAGAGTCGACAGTCGACTGTCAGGTATTAATATTCGGATTTTGTCAGCTGGACAGTCGACTGTCTACTTTTCCACAGTCAACTGTTACTGTCTTGATTATTAGTTTGTGAGTTTCAAAGTTTCGCAGGACAGTCGACCGATCCTTTGTCAACAGTCGAATGAACTGACTGTGTTCTTGAGTTGTGAAGTTTCACAGGACAGTCGACTGAACTGGCTTTTGGTTCTTGAGTTTTGAAATCTCGTAGAACAGTCGACTGGCCATTTTTAACAGTCGACTGCTACTGTCTTAGCTGATGGATTTTTCTTGAGTTCGGATTTGATTTTTGACATGTGAAAGTTGAGTAAGATTAAATATGAGATTTTATGATTATTAATATTTTGATTGAGATTACTTGATTTAAACACAGTGTGATAAGAGATAAATTGATAAAGAGGTTGAATTGACTTATATCGTGTTATGAGGTTATAAAAGAAATGTTTTTCTTGAGAAAGAGATATGAATAAAGAAATGGAAATATTACTTTAAGATTGATTATGATATATTGTTGATCTCTAAAGAGAGATAGTTGTTGGAATCTAGAGGCTAGTCGAGACCCTAGTGACCAGCAGTTTTATTTATGATTTTGAGAGCTACCAGTGTGGGTTGAGGGTCTCTTGAGAAGTAGCCAGGTAGACTGAATGTCTCTGTTATTTTGATTTAAGTCCGGTAGGGTAAGCTAGCTCTAGGTTGTGATGATTTTCTTTTAAAACAAATATTGTAAGGATTAGATACATAGTGGAGATATGACGAAAGTAAGAGAAAAACACGAGTATGAGGGCCATCGGATTGGCGGAGTGAGAGTGATTCACAGACTACCTGCTTGATGCGTCATGACATGGCGTGAGTACTACTCCGGAATTATTATCCGGTGGCGATGCTTGTGGGGTGTTTGGTGACTATAGGTGGTGCCATCGTTCCATGATGGAGGTTGAATTGTCCATAATCTGCCTGTATGATGCGTCATGTCAGTGCGTGGGATTTCCCTCCAAAGAGTCTGGACATGGGCTCGTAACTCATAGAACATTTATGATACTTACCGTAGTTACCGTAGTAGTTTAAGTCATGGCGAGGAACTGAACCCTATAAGATGAAGATCGATTAAGGGCTTGCCCTCGGACCTATGTAGTATGGGATGCATAGAATCCGAACAAGTGCGCATTAATGTCATGTGATATAAATAACATCATTAAGGACTAAGTGCACAACACAACACGACATCAATAAGGTAGTCCCTTTGTAGCTTTGTTTGTAATCAAGTTTGTGTTTGCTAAAGTATTTAAAAATCGTTATACTGTTTGGCATAGCGAGGATGGCTGTGTATAATATTTCGTCGGTTGTAAGCAACTGACGTGCCCACAGTTTTATATGCAGGACTTGGTGTTTACAAGAAGAAATAAAGATGATTTGTTGCTTATGATTATTTAAATGTTAAAGTTGTTACAATTGTACATTTATTATTGTTGTATTTTATTTAATCCGCTGCGTGTTGATGTAAAAGACTCTGATGTAATTATTGTTGAAATAAAAGTTTTAAATTCTTTGTAAAATTGTATGAAATGAAGTGTAAAGATCCTGTGGAACTTCGAATTCGGTCTTATTTGGAATTCGCGGTGTTACAAGAGCTGCGATTTCTAGAGTTTGAAACTACTGTCTTATTAATGGTTTTGGACAGATTTAATTGGGTTGAAACTAGAGGTTCTTAACTACAATGTTGTAGTAGACTGATTGAGGTTTTATACGAGACTAAGAAATTATTTTTTTCTAACAAGTATTGGAATTTATATAATTATTGGAAGTTGTATTTACCTGTCAAGGGGACACGTGTGGCGTTATCTCGACTGTTAATTTCTGGGATCTAGTGTTAAGATTCCTGTCGGAACTTTGGGGACGGACCCATAAGTATCCGTTGATATTCTATGTTATCAAATACGAATGAAGCGGAGAAGGTACCTCCTGCCGGGGCGTCTTATACTCGTGATAACTTTTAGTGAGATCTGGAAGCAGAGAAAGACCGCTGGGGTTCGGGCGGGGTGGAATATGTAAGGCTAGGAGTGGCGAAGGACCACCGGGGCTGTGCATCATTATGGATGCTCAGGAGTGGAGAAGTACCACAGGGTTTCGGTATGACCACTACCGACTGCAGTAACAGAATTGAACCGAACAACTACAATCTTACTAGTCACTAGATAAATGTCAGAAACAGTGTAGAATACATTGGCATGTATTGCATAACGAGGGATTGAACCCTGTAATGAACTTTAGTAGCTTGTATTCGGAAAATATATTGTATGGGTGACATATCATTCCGAACAAGCGTGCATTAAAAGAACATATTTGGTTTGTGCATGTTTTCATGACATCGTATATTTGACTATTTCCTGTTTACATTTATTGATTCCAGTTTTATTTCTATTATGCTATGTATGTTGTATGTTATTTTTGGAGTTAGTTAAAACTGTTGTGATTCTTACCATCAGCCTCACACGCTGACGAACCCACAGATTGTTTTGTGCAGGTAAGAGTATCTGGAGTTTAAGCATAGAGTTGTGACATCCTGTGCCCGTCATCTTATCATCAAAAGTGGTTTGGATTTATATTAAGTTTTTTGCATTTTTCCTATATTATATTTATGTACTCAATTGAAGGAAAAGAATTTTGGGTGTGCTACGATTTTCCTGTGTGTAAAAATTGGGGCGTTACACTAGATGTAGATGGCATGAATAATGAGTGAGTGATAGTGCCCTTAAGATATATGAGGATCCGAAGAAGAGCAATTTAGTGAACTGATCGAGGAGCTAAAACACACTGACTGACAATACTGACTGCATGAGCGATATCGGACTTTGTCATACATAAATAGTCAAGCTGTCCAATAAACTGGTTGTATCTATGTGATCGGGGTGGAGCTCACCATCAATGGGATAAAGCTTCACATGAAGCTCTAAGAAAGTACCAGCTGATCGACTGTCAAATAGAGCTGTAATGAAAATAATGTCTGATGTGTAATTTGTTGAGAAATGAGTATTCTCGGAGGAGCCTGGGCAATCTCTAAACACATAAAATAACGTAGTCTGTCAAGATCCTTCATATAAAACTGCTAATGAAGGTATCTCTGAGTGGATGCAATGTCTGTCAAGTCGTCCCCTGTAATAATTATATCATCAACATACAACAATAGAAGTACCATCTCCTGCGGTGATGACCGCATAAGCATAAAAGGATCCTGTGAACTCTAACTGAAACCTGCCTGTGTGATGACATGTCAAAAGCACTTAAACCGGGCTCAAGAAGCCTATTTCGGACCACAAAGAATAAATATGAAAAAAAAATATTCTAATTCTAAATACTAAATATTAAAATTAGAAATCCAAATTATCTCGGCATGGACGACAAACATAGCGAGGTGGTGTGGTGGGGTCAAGAGAAGGCTGCATGTAAACAACCTTAGATAAGGTACCATGAAAAAATGTATTCTTGACGTCCAACTGGTATAACGGCCAATGACAGATAGCAGCAACGGCAAGAAGAGTGTGAACTGTGGTCATCTGGGCAACTGGAGCAAACGTCTCATCATAATAAATGTCATACTCGTAAGTGAAACCTCCGGCAACTAGACGAGCCTTGTGTCGCTTAAGAGAGCCATTTGATCAATATTTGACCTTGAAGATCCATTTGCAGCCAATAGGCTCGACTCCTTCTGATAATGGAACAACATTCCAAGTGTCAGTCTGATCAAATGGACAAAACTCCCCTACGATAGCTTCCCACTATTGTGGATGTTGAATAGCTTCCTAATAAGATCTGGGCTCACGAGTGTAGTGTACGATGGTGAGATATCTATGGAACTTTGGTGAGTAAGATGCTAGTGTGGCAAAATCAAACTGGTCAAGAGGACCAGTGGCAACTGGTGTAAAACGTGTTGGTGGGATACCCGTATTTAGTGGTGGCATTTAGTCCGACTGGCCCGGGATCGCCCGGCCCGCCCAAACCCGAGCTGAACCAGGGTCAGACCGCCTCAATAGTAGGGGCCGATCCGGTTCAAAATTTTGCGAAAAAAGATCGGTAACGGCCCCGTCCGCCAGCGGCCTGACCCGCACTAGCCCAGGATTGGATTGGACCGGCCCGGGCCAGTCCAGGGCTGGCCCGCGGGCCGACCTTTGGATTTTACTGTTTTTTACCTTTTTTCAGTATTTTTTTTAATAAAAAGGGTATGTAAAATTACCAAAATACCCCCAATAGATTTATAGTAGCTAGTTTTTTGGGGGTATTTTAGGAAATTGAAAAAAAATACATTTTCTATATATACAACCTCATTTCATTCAATTCTCTTCACAAATTCACTCTACTCTCTCTACTATCTCTCAACTTTCTCTACAAGTCAACAACAATCAACAACATTCAACTACTCTCTTTCAAGATTCAACATCAACCACATCAACAACATTCAACTACTCTCTTTCAAGATTCAACTCTTTCAAGATTCAACATCAACAACATCCAACAACAATCAACAACAACACTACAAGCTCTCAACTCTCTCTACCTTCATTCTTCAACCTACATTCTACACTCATACGGTAATTTCATATTTATATAATTTTTAGAATTATCATTTTTGTTTTTTATCATTTATTTCTCATAATTAGATTGAGTTTTCTTGTTCTTGTTCTTGTTCTTCTTTTTAGATTTTTTGAAAATATTTTGAATAGTTTATATGATAGTTACGATAGAATTTATTCATCTAACACTACACAAATACAAAATGTTAGTGCTTCTTCTTCTTCAATGTTATCAAAGAGAAAGGGTCTTGCCACTAGTCGTGTTTTAAATCTCTTAAAAAAAGAAAACAAAAACCAATTCATCAAATGAGTTAAATTGGTTTAATGCACAACCTCCCGTTGAAGATGTAGTAGATATGTTTTCCTTTTTGGAAAACTAATGAACATACTTTTAGTATTCTTTGTCGTATGGCTAAAGATTTGCTAACTGCACCGGTGTCAACTGTTGCATCGGAAAGTGCTTTTACTCTTGGTGGCAGGATTATGAGCCTGAACAAGAATCGCTTAACAGCAAAGAATTTGGAGATGTTGGTATGCGTCGAAGATTGGATGAAAGTGAAAGAGAGGACTCAAGATTTACAAGAATCAAAAAACCGATCAACAAGTAGCGACGAGTGAAGAACTAGTAGAATGTAATTTGTATAATGTATTGTAAATAATTGGAAAAATTTAGGGGGATGAGATTCTATATTTAGGTTAAGTAGAAGTGCACGACAATAGTCCAATGCCTTCTCTTCAATCTAAATATAGGCCATCTCGATATCTAAATTCAAATAATTCCCCTATTTTGTAATTTGATCTAATTTGTATGAAATTGTATTCATGAACATCATTTTATTTGACAATTTGTAATTTATTAAATCAATTTAAATTTGGTTTTAATTTCTTTTATTTACTAGTCCTTTGAAATTGTTATGAAATTACAATTTAATACTTGATCTTTCATCTTCCTTTAAAAAAAGATATTATACTAAAAAATCAGCCCGGCCCGGCCCGGCCCACAAAATCAATGAGCCCGACCCGGGACCGGGCAAAGCCCAGGCGGTTCCGGCCCGCCCTGGCCCGAATGCCACCCCTACCCCTAGTTGAATGGATGAGTGGCTGGCCACTGGTGGATGTACAGGCTGTGGAGGTGATGTAGGTGGCGTAGGTGCCTGTGGAGGTGGTGATGCAGGATGTAATGGAGGTGGTGTAGGTGGTGATGCAAGTGGTGGGGAATGAACCGCTATAGGAATGACATGAATCATAATATCTGTGTGAGGTGGGAGTGGAGCTAGAGGGGTGGGATCAAAGGGAACTCGTAAAAATGTATCCAGGGAGGTAGTCAAAGAAACTGGAGAATCAAGAAAGCGAACATCCTGAGGGAGGACAAGTAATAGGTGGAGTCTTCCACAAAGGATACATGACGGGCGATACGGATGCGATGCACCAAGGGATCATAGTAATGATATCCCTTGTGCACAAAACTAATACCTAGGAGAACACAATTAGCAGCCCGGGTAGTCAGCTTCATGCACTCAGTGGAAGTGAGAATGATGTAACAGGTGCACCAAAAAGGTACGGAGTATATTGTAGTCCGGTGGAGAGTGGTGAAGAACCTTATGTGGCGTCTTACCAGATAAGGTAAATGAGGGAGAAATGTTAATGAGGCTGATAGAAGTGAGGATAGCTCCATCTTTGAAGGTACGAGGAATAGAGGAAGAGAGTAGAAGAGCGTGAGTTATCTTAAGAATGTGGCGATGCTTGCGTTACAACATTTTGGTCATGTGAGGGAGAGCATGACTGCTAGAAACATGTGCCGTGAGACTGAAGAATCGATCACATAGTAGTGGAAGTGTACTTACGAGTACCGTCAAAGTGAAAAACATTCATGCACATACCAAAATGAGTGTGAATCATGGCTGTAAAAGTCTAGTAAATGGCAGGAATCTCAAATTATTGGTGCATAAGGAACACCCATGTGTAGCCTTTACTAGAAGGGACTGAAGAGGGTCTCCATATGTCAGAAGGAACAAGCTGAAAAGTATGAGTTGACTGAGAGATGCTTTTATTATTAAAAGGAAGGGATATTTGTTTTCCCAACTTGCAACACAGACAAATAGATAAATGTGTAAAAGAAAGACGGTCAGGAGCACCACTAAGGCTAAACTCTACAGGTGAGACTCATTAGGACCTAAATGTTTGCGCCACCGATCAGCATCAGATGACACGACACCAGTAAATTTAGAATGAGAACCATGTACATGAATAAAAACTAGTTGATATAGACGACCGCGATGACTATCATGCCCGATCGCCTGTCCTGTCTGTGGATCCTCTATAGAATAGCCTGAAGAATCAAATGTATCAGTACGACCACTATTGTAGAGAGCACTAATGGAAATAAGGTTCATGGATAAATAGGGAGCATAAAGAAAAAAAGTAATGTCAGAATTGGAGAGCTAATAGATCCTAAGTGTGTAGTGAGAGGTAGTGAGCCATCAACTGTGTATATTGATGGAAAGTGAGAGGAAAGTGCAGTACTGGTGGTGAGCAGTGTATTATCACTAGTAAGATGGTGTGATGCACCAGAATCTAAAATCCAAAAAAAATACATACCAGGAGGAATATAGAAAGTAATGACAGAGGAGCCAACATTGACATACTGACCCTATATATCAAGTTCTAACTGAACGAGGTTACGCTGAAGGTTGGCATAATCAGCATGAGATGACAAAGCTGGATTAATGGCGATGACATGAGGGGTACGGGAAGGGGTACGTAGTGGAGATACCCTGTTGCTTCATCCGTTGATGGGCTTGAATTAGAAGCTCTAGATGCTGGACAGAGCAATCACTATCTAAACAAGGAGCCTTCTGATAATAGTTACAAAACTGAAGATGGCAGATGCGCTCTAAGTGGCCAGTTTGTTAGCAAATAATGCAAAAGTGACTGCGATCAGTGAGAAAAATGCTGTGATCGGTCAGGTGGAGGAGGCATGAGACTGTTGCGGAGCCCGCGAGAGGTAAGCAAGAAGTAGGTGGAGACGGGAAGGTGCTGATGAAACTGACGCTCCATGGTGATGTAGTAGTAGTAGAACCAGGCTACAATTTTATATTTTTATTTATTATTTATTATTTATTATTATTTTTGGAAAGCCAGTTTAGTTTGGGTTCATGAGTCGGTTTCGGATTTTGGGTTTAAATTGGATTGTAGATCTGAATGGGATTGGAAGGGATTTTGGATCTGGATTGGATTTTGGATTTAAATTGGATATTGGATATCTGATTTAAATGAGATTGGATGGGATTCTTTTTGGGCATAAGAAGTACGTTCAGGTTGGAGTCGGGGTCAGGTTGGGTTTGGAGTTGGATCTGGATTAGGGTTCCGGTTGGGTTTGGAGTTGGATCTCGATTAGGGTTGGGCTAATTTCTAAACATTTTTGTTTTATTTATTTAATTTTGAGTTTGATTCTAGTCGGGTTTGGAGTTGGATCTGGATTAGGATTTGGGACTAGGGTTCGGGTTTGGAGGACGAGGAGGTGGGAGGGTGGTAGTGGTCAAGAGTGGGAGGCGATGGTAAGAAGTCAGCGACAGGAGGGGGGTGGGGAGTGGGGTTCGGGAGGGGAGCGGGAGATCAGGACGGCAGTGCGAGATCGACGGCTTTGAAGTTGTCGAAGGAGGTCGGGATTTGGAGGTCGAGATTTGTGATTACGGATTAGGGATTAGGTTAAGGATTTGCAGTAGAGGGAGATTAGGATTGGAATTTGGGATTAAAGATTAAAGATTAGGGTTTGTGATTGGATTTGAGAGATTACGGATTAGGGTTTGCTCTGATACCATATTAGGTTAACAGAATGAGATGTGGAGAAAAGATGTTAATGTAGCGCGCCGAATTTCTAATAAATAAAATTAGAAATACGTGACACAAATTCTAGAATCGACTTCAATTTGCAACTATAAACATAGTACAGACACAGAGAAAATTAAAACTTTTCATTTCATTAACTCTCTTTACAACAACACATCGGAATTTAAATACTTTAAATTACAATTCTTTTTATAACACAACAGTATTTAAAAGCACTATAAATACAACTTTCTTTTTACAATCATTCCTTTTACAAAATATGCATAAACATTTAAATGTTCTACCACATGCTCCCAATTTGATGCTAATGGTACCTACATATAAAACATGGGGCTAGAAATATCCCTAACCCCCAAACTAAAGGGGTCAGCCATAACGGTGTGAGTGATACTAAAAGGAACTACAAACATAAATGGAAACATAAAGAATAAAATCATAATAACAGATGGAACATAAATCATCAAGTGAAACTAGGCTAAGTGTCAAGTGTAAGAAAATAAAAAATAAGCACGCATAATACAAGTCAAGATAACAAAATGCACATGATGATTACTAATGCATACTTGTCGGATTCTATGCATCCCATTCTACATAGGTCCGGTGCCAGCCCTTATCATTCTCCACTTTGTAGGGTTTAATCTCCCATTATGCAACTAATCCTACTACGTTGATTACTTTAATATTTAGATTATTCTGTGAGTATCTAGCCCATGCCCCGATAATTCCGGATGTCAATCTCTATCCACAGATAATTTCAGAGACTATTTCACTCATACCTGGGAATCTTTGAGAATACCCCACACCGCAAGCAATGGCGCCTCATCACACGAATATCCCATGAGTATCGTCTCAATCCCAATAATTCAGAGATCAATCCCACATCGCAGGTAATTTCGGAGACTATTTCACTCACACCTCGATAATTCTTGGGATTATCTCACACCGCAAATCAAATGAGGCCCCCTTACCCATGTTTGCTATCATTTCATCACATCTCCAACTAGTTCCTGTCCTTCGGTTTATTATTAGTAGTTAAGTCACAATTCCCCTCTAGAGTTGGTGTACCCTACCAGACATAAATTTTATAAAATCAACCACAAAATCCCCACTGGCCAAAATTCCACAAAATCTCACTTGTCGGCATGCTAGGGTCTCACTCAGCCTCTAGAGTCTTATAACTCAACATATCATTAACAATCTTTCGAGGGTCCACATCATAACCCCAAGCCTCAAATCAAAACCCAACTTTGTTAAATTAAACAAACTGTTCTTCATTAACCACATTCCTTTTAATCAACCAATATTTCCATGAGAACTCGTTTATATGTTTGGAAGCACATTTTATCCACAAATCTGAAAATTATACGATTTTGTCATTCAAAACAGTACACTCTAAAATCAATATTAAATTCTAGAAAAATTAACTTAAATCTAGGACATATCAAGGAATCCACCATAAAAATCTGAACTCAAATAAAATAATTTAAATGGTAGATGTTTAATAAATTCTGAAAACTATCTTTCATAAAAAAATCTAAAAATTACATGATTTCTTTACTCGAAACAGTACATTCTATAGTCGATATTAAATTCTAAAAATTCAATTTAAATTCGGCACATAACTAGGAATTCACCATAGAAATCTGGACTCAAATAAATTTATTTAAAGGGTTCATATTCAATAAATTCTGAAAACTATCCGTTATTTTAAAAATCTGGAACTACGACAGTACAGTGGTAGAAATTGCATATTTTACAATCTATGAGTCGGATTGAATATCTGTCAAATGTTCTGAAAACTAGAAACAGTGAGCTACAATTTCTATTTAATTAGTTATAGGTAATATCATCAGCAAGTCGAATTCTCGTTCCAATCTGGAACTGTTATGCCCCGTTTCGCAAAATACGGGAATATGAGTCCGTGACGAAGCCGTAGTGAATAATTTTAACATCATCCATAAGCTGTACCAGTCTCAACTCAACAACATGAAAGAGTAAATACAACCACGCAGGAAAAAGCATAATCACATAAACAAATACTGAGATAAAACATGCAGTAGTCCAACATAATAACCAACAACTGGAAATAAACAACAATTATGGGTCAACAGAGCCCGGGATACAAAGTTCAACAAAAGTAACAATGCAATATAAAAATAAACATGGAAGAAATAATTTATTTCAAAGCAACTCCTGCTCCAATCCTAGAAGAACTGCTCACTAATGCCTTTCTGGCAATTCTCCTTGTGCACCATGGTTGGATCAACTAGAGTGGGGAAAAATATCCGTTAGAGTAAGTACGGACAGCAAGTAGTGAAAATTAAAGAGTAAAGGAATATAGTACATCAAGGATTATGAAGCAAGATCAAAATCTAAAAGCAATAACAGGGACTGATGAAAAGTCTAGATTTAACAAGGCAATTTTCAATCAGTCCCTGTTACTACCCTAAGCATGCCTATTAAGTTTCTAGAGAGTTTCATGTCATTACACTACTGTTACTATGGTGTTTCAATTGAAAGTTGTATCGATGTTTCACTAAATTGCAATTCTGGAAAATACAGACCAGCAGTGACCAAAACATTAATATCTCACAGCTCATAGATCAGAATCTAGATCCGTAAACTGTTCTGGAAACTAGATTCATTAGACTACAATTCCCTTTTATATCGTTTTGGTTGATGCTTATTGTAACAGGGTCGAAACCTCAGTGCAAAACAGGACAAGCAGCAAGAAGTAATAAAAAGTCATCATATATATTCATCAAAGTGAATCATCAACATGTTCTTGTATCATGAAATGCATTACATTAAGGTATAGAAATTAGGATGGATTTTTACAGGTGTATGAGCCAAGTTGTCACGTCATGTTCAATTCACGAGATCTCAATTAATCAACATGTATTCAATCACTATACATTTCTATATACAAGTTTTTAGTCAATTTGTTCATGTCGTGTGTAAATGCAAGCTTGGGTTTGAATCAATGGATGTTGGCACAAAGTCAAGGATACTTCGGGTTAGCTCGTGTAAACCCTAGATATCCCCAACGGAAGGTACCCAATGCAATATTACGATAATCGAAAGAGAACTACTTGCGGAGATCAATTATCTTGAACTAGAAAAATAAACGAGTTCAAGTGGACTTGCCTTTAGATGACGATTAGATTAATCCTAATATGCGAAGAATAATTGGATCGGAATCCCGGTGACACGGCGACGAGCAAACGATTACGACGATCACGATCGGGCAAGGATCTTGATGAGGATCAAGATCGGATGATTGGACAGCTGTGATCGAAGATCAAGATCAAGATCAAGATGATGATCACGATCACGATGATCAAAAGATCCGAGGTCGAGATCAAGATCTTGATGATGATGGTGATGCTGATGCGATCAACGGTCGAGATCAACAGATCAAGAAGATAATGATCGTGATCGTGATGATCAAGGGAGATTCGACGGTTGATAATGAGCAAGGTGCACTGTTTGGCTTACCCAAGAACAGAGGAGGCCGGTGATCGGGTGCAGCGACGATCGAAGGCAGGGGCATCGACTCGGGGTGGCGCAATGTGGCGGTGACGACTGTGGCAATAAGGGGAGTGTAGGAGGTGACTGGACGGTGGACAGTGGCACTCAGGGCAGTGACGGAGCTCTGTTTAAGGTGGTCGAGCGGGGGATGGGCAATAGGCGAGAATAAGGGGCTTCGACAGTCGATGGGTTCAGCGAGAACCTAGAGGAAGAAGAAGACGGAGGCATGGAGCTGCTATGGGGCTCAGGGCAGTGACAGAGGCAGGGGTGTTGGCGCTCAGGGTTTACGGAGAGGCTTGTGACAGTGGGTTCGGGGGCTAGTCGAGCAGAGAAGTCGACGATGGGAGGAAGTTGCAGAAGAAGATGAACGACGCTCGGGGGTGAGAAGGCGATGTAACGCCCTGAACTTCCTATATGGAGAATTCGAAACACAAGCCAGGACTTTTACATTCAATTAGCCACAATACACAGAAAAATAGGAAAATTTAAAACATTTTACTTAATACAAATATTACAAGCCGAGTGTTTCCATTGTTTCAATAGATTACATGAGAGTTTACATGAATGAAACAATAAACATTGAGCCCTTCACTTGGAATCCATGCCTTGGCTAGAGTTCTCCTGGGTTGGTGATCCTGTATCCACAACCTATTTGAGTGGGGACGTCAGTACATATACTGACGCTTAAAGGCTGATGACTAGCAACAGATCTCAAAAACAAACATATCATAGGCATGGTAAAATGTGCTGGTGTAGTTTAAGTGTTCGTGGGTGCTATGACTTAGAATCTAATGCAATGTCAACTAAAGTTTGGATGCTCTTATTCTAATGCAAGCGAGAATCTGAAGTCGTATGCATCCCATAACTACATACGTCCATATTACGCTGTTCTCTCTATTTAGGGATTTGAACCCACGTTATGAATTCTACTTTTGTACACAACCTGTTGCTGACAGATACAACGTGACTGATGAGGTTGCAGACGTGGTCAAGTCCCAACAAATGAAGTACGCTCATGGTGTCTATGTTTGCCATTACTACCCGGCGCACCGGACCTCACTCAAAAGCTAAACGAACACAGGGTATCCGCAATACAGGATAACACGAAGCCTACCCTGTGGCACCCATATACCATGGTCTAAGGCCCATTCGCTTCTCGACAAAGAACATGACGGAATTCCAGGGTCCATCCACTAGTTCCGAAAGGAGAACCTCCCTGTTCTTATCATGGTACTTCAGGAATTAACAGTGTGAGATACGCAACCCGTGCTCCCAACTCGTGAGAAGGCACCATACGTATCCCTTTGACGGAAAGGTACAACCCAATAACACTACCTAGTGTCGGCCTATAGGATGAGTTGGGTCATAGAGTATCACCCCTAATACCAACTCCTCTCTTTCGGAAAAAAATGGTTAAGTAATGATCTTTATAAGTTACTACCCTAATGATGTCACTAAATCTAAACAATCTTACGGGATTTTTAACTTTGAATTTCTTAAGATTATCATGGTCCAACTCATGGTCTATCGATCTAAGACACCAGTGATGGGATCTCCCTCACTTATCACTACCCCTAACACGGATCTCGTCAACATTCACGACCAGCGATCAACCCACACAGGTTAATATCCATCGGTGCACGAGGTGTGATTTATCCATAGTTTCTAAGGTGGTAAGATACGAGTCTTGGTGGTCGACGACCCCTAGGGTAACTATAAGACCCTAGACGAGCTTTTATCAAGTTAACAATAATAGTGACTTTCCCAACCATTATCACCCATACATTGAAGAAGAAGAATGTTCACATGATATGGTCCAATTTTAATTAGAACCACCTACAACTACAATTCATGTGTTCTCCTTCCCAAATTGAACTAGAATCACATGCAACTAGGTTCATAGGGTTATTTCCCAAATTAAACTAGAACAACACGCAACTAGGTTCATGGGTTCTTTTCCAAATTTGAGCTAGAACACATGCCACTTGGTTCATGGGTTCTTTCTCAAATTTAAGCTAGAATCACCTCGAAACTAAATGCATGGGTTCTTCATCGAATTGAGTTAGAACTACCATGGAACTAATTTCATGGGTTTCTTTTAGAATTTGAACTAGAACAATCATGGAACTCTAACATTCATGGGTTCTTTTCAGCAACCTAGAGTAATTAGAGCATGTTGGGTTCCTTACTAGAACAACTAGAACTCAAGCATGATGGGTTCTTTACGAGAACAACTACAACTCAACATGATGGGTTCTTTACTAGAACCCTACAACTCAAGCATGATGGGTTCCTTACTAGAACAACTACAACTCTAGCGTGATGAGTTCATTACTAGAACACTACAACTCAAACTTGATGGGTTTTTTACTAGAACAACTACAACTCAAACATGAAGGGTTCTTTACTAGAACAACTACAACTCAACATGATGGGTTCTTTACTAGAACACTACATCTCAAGCATGATGAGTTCCTTACTAGAACAACTACAACTTAAGCATGATGGGTTCTTTACTCGAATACTATGCTCAAACATGATGGGTTCTTTACTAGAACAATACAACTCAAACATGATGGGTTCTTTACTTGAACAACTACAACTCAAACATGATGGGTTCTAGTTCTTAAACATGATGGGTTCTTTACTATAACAACTACAACTCAACATGATGGGTTCTTCACTAGAACACTACAACTCAAGCATGATGGTTCTTTACTAGAAAACTACAACTCAAACATGATGGGTTCTTTACTAGAACAACTACAACTCAAACATAATGAGTTCTTTACTAGAACAACTACAACTCAACATGATGGGTTCTTTACTAGAACACTACAACTCAACGTGATGGGTTCTTTACTAGAATACTACAACTCAAGCAAGATGGGTTCCTTACTAGAACAACTACAACTCAAGCATGATGGATTTTTTACTAGAACAACTACAACTCAACATGATTGGTTCTTTACTACATATTACAAAGACTACTTTTTTAGGAATTTCTACATATTACAAAGGTACTTTCTTATGAATTACATGTCTTACATGTTACAATTTACTTTTATTGAATCTACAAATCCTACATATTACAAAACCTACTTTTCTTTAATCTACAAGTACCTACATATAACAAGGTCCTCTTTTTATGAACTAGTGTTAGTAAAAACTTGATTTTTAAGAAGGTAGAGAGCAACATACAACAAAAGACTCATCTTTTAATAGGTTGTTGAGTTCTACTACCCCAAATTGGGTATGTAAGTATTCTCACTTTATATGCTCATAGTTTAGTCCAAGTTGTATAGTTTGTGTTAACAAAAATAACAATAATAACAACAATATTCATATCAAGTTAAAGATTCCATTTTTATGGTTTTTTTACTGAGTTCCACCCTTCACTTTCTTCTATGTGACCACTTTTGATTCTCAACCATTTATATGCACAAGATCTTAGTCCATGTTGTTAGTTTTTTATTTAGCAACAATAACCACAATAACCATGACAATGTTTAAAGACTCAACCTTTATGTTATTTTGTTTTGAGTTCTACCATTCAACTTTTTATGTGATCATTTTTGATCCCTACTAACATTTATGTGCATAAGATCTTAGTCCAAGTTGTTTAGAACATACAACATACAACATACAACAAACCACATACAACAAAAAAGAACAAAACAATACAAAATAAGAAATAGAGAAACCCCTACCTTTTGGTTTCTATGTAGGAAGAACTTGCCAAGATTCATTCTCCTTTCTCCTAGCTCCTAAAGAAAAACCTACAAATGAAGAACTCTCTTGTAATACCCCGCAAAATAAAATGATTTATTTTGCATTATTAAATAATATTATATTGGTAAAGTTGACTATTTTGACTATTTTCTTGAAATTGCAATTTGTACGTGCAACACATGTGCAAAGTCAGAAAATTTTGAGTTCTTAAAATTTTATTGTTTATGATTGATTTTCCTCATTTATTTATGATATTTTAATTTTTCAGATTTATTTGAATTTATTTGACTATTTTATTAATTTCTCAATTTTACACGTGCAAATATTTTTTTAGGTGCAAATCTCCAATTTTAGATTTCTGAATAAATTCTCCTATTTATAATTAACTATATCCTAAATTTTGGGATTTTTCTGAATAAAAAAACTTTTTTGTAAATACTTCGAAAGAGAAGGGGTTTTATGTAAAAAGCCGTTTGGATCTCAAACAAATAATGAAAATTATTTTTTTACTGGTTTTTGGGCTTTCCATGTAGAACCCCGTATTTTCAAATATTATTTTAATTATTTGAAAATAAATTTAAATGATTTTTGAGGATTTAATTGATATTTTTTAAAAGATTTATCTTTTGTACACGTGCAAAACACGTGCAAATGACTTTTGAGATATTTGAAAAATTAAGTTTTCTTTATGAAAAATCATTATTTATTATTTGGGAATTATTTATTATTTTTCCAAATTTTTCTGAAATTAAATGGATCTATTTGCAATTTTTGATAAAAGAAGAACCTTTTTGCAAAATTGACATTTTAAGGGTTTAAAGTGTAAAAATGTAATCCTGGACGTTTTGAACAGTATTGGTTGAGAGTTAGAAGTATATTTTCTTTTAAATCCTAATTTTAATAAATTTTAGATGAATTTCCAAGAGTAGATATATATATATATAATTGTATTTTGAAGGGATTGTTTTGCGAAAGTATTTAGAAACCCTAAAAACCTAATTCCCGGCCTATATAAAGAGAATTGCAGCCGTCATTCGTTGCATAACTCAGATTTCATTATATTGTTTTCTTGGTGATTGGAGAAGAAGTTTTTGGATCTAGCAAAGGAAGGCTTTTCGTGGATCTTCTTGATTCTAAAGGTGAGTGATATGAACTTTGTTTTGTTTTGTTTTATGTGAATGATTATGTGTTGATTGTTTTGATATTTTGTATCTTGTATATGGTGGATGCAAGGGTTATTATTATTATTATTATGCATGTGAAATCCATGGAAGATTAGTAGATCTCGATTGACAATTCTTGATCGCTTGAAACATGTCAAGATTCAAGTATGGTTTGATCGGATGTATGAACATCAGGATCTTGTGTATATAATCAGATCATGGTTTTGATGTGTGAAAGAATTGAATATTAAGAAACCCTAATGGAAGAAATTGGAACATAGAACATGAGATCTGAGATTTAAGACATCTAATGATTGGATAATGTAACCGTAAGGAAGAATTATTCGAGATTGTCATTTCACATGATTAAGAATTATTTTCAGGAATAAGAACCTTTAGAAAAACTCCAGTATCGATTATTGTATTCAGACCTAATCTATGAAAACTGTAGGCCGACAATCGACTGGTCTACGACCCAGTCGACTGGTACGACTCTATTGCTGTATTTTCAGTCATTTGAGAATTTTTCGGGACAGTCGACTTGGACTGTGGTCAGTCGACTGGTCTTCTGATTCGGGACAGTCGACCATGACCTCTATAAGTCGACTGTAGTACTTGGAATGTTTCTTGAGAATTATTGGTAATTGTCTCGGGTAAGTCGACTGATGGGTTAGTAAGCCGACTTATAACACTTGTTATAATCTTGGATATTGGTTCTCGAGGCAGTCGACTTACTACAGTATAAGTCGACTGGTGCTGATGAGTTTTTCATAATCTTGAGTGTTCTTTCAAGTCTTTAGTTCTTTGTAGATGGGTACATTCTACGGTATTGGGAGTCATTGGTCTCTGGGGTTGGTATACTCTGCGGTGTTGGGAGTCACTATAAGTGATCGATAACCGAGTATCCAATCCGCGGTGTTGTGAGTGACTGATAACCGAGTATCCGATCTATGCTATGGTTAGTCTTTGTAGATGGATATAATCTACGGTGTTGGGAGTTACTATTAGTGACCGATAACCGAATATCCGATCTATGTTATCTTTGGTCTTTGTAGATGGGCATACCCTGCGGTGTTGGGAGTCACTGTAAGTGATCGATAACCGGGTACCCAATCTATGGCATTATTAGTGATTGGTGGTTGGACGTGTACCGTGGTATTGAGAATGTTCGATAATCAGGAATTTGGGGAGTGACAATCGACTGGCTGAATTATTCAGTCGACTGTATAATGCAGTTGAGCTGTACTATTTTGAGAGTGATTTGCTTGATGGATATTGGATCGTTGGTATTGTTTCTCGACTCGGCTTCACGCATGTACTGGCTTATCGTTTCTTGTTTCATATTACATGTTCAGTTTATGTATTTTTGTGCAGTACATGTTGCTTGAGAATTTATGTTTATTGTTTATTTATGTTTGTTGTTTATATCACTCACACCATTTATGGCTGATCCCTTTAGTTTTGGGGGTTAGGGTTCAACTCTAGCCTCATATGATGCAGGTTGCTTAGGGTTTGGAGGCTTGGATGCTAGAGTTAGCTTTAGAGAATAAGAGTGATATAATAGAGCCTTGTGTAACTTTGTAAAGAGGAATATTGTAAAAGAACATTTTTTTTATTCAAGGTGTTTGTATTTTCCGCTGCAATTGAAAAAGGTTATTGTAATAGGAATTTGGAATAAAATGATTCGAGTTTTTGGTCTATGTATATTGTTACATTAAAGTGGATCGCTGGGAAAGTGCCACGTATTTTCTAAGTCTTTATACTAGAAATTCGGGACGCTACATTCCATGGTCATCATTGAAAATAAAATCTATTTAAGTTTTATTTAGAGTTGATTTGGTAAAGATTTAAACAAATATTGTGTTTTTGCAAATATGGAATTTAAGTGGATCTTGTGCAAATACTTTCTTGGGAAGTTCAAAGACAAAATTTATTTTGAAAAAACTCATTATTTATTATTAGATATTATTTCAGAATTTTCTGGATTTTTACGAATATTTTATTACATATTTGTAAATATTACAAAAAGATGGACTTTTGGGCAAAATTACCACTTTTAGTACAAATCCGAATTTTTTAATTTCTGGGCTATTCTTGATGGTTGGATAACTCAGTAGTAAAAAGATTTGGTTTTATTTTAATTTATTTAACTTATTTAACTATTTTTTTAAAGAAAGGTTTATATATGTAAAGTAATAATTTGTTAAGAGATGCTTCCATAAACTTGTAAAACCCTAAAAACTCCAGATTTCGACTTATATTATGGCCACTACAGCCATCCCTCCCCGTTGCAAAAATAAAATATATTTTTACATTGGTTTTCTTGGAGTTTCGAAGCGATGATCTTGGATTTTGCAAAAGAAGAACCTTTTCTTATTGTTTATTAATTCGGTTGATTTCTTCAATAAGGTGAGTGACATATGTTTGTTTTCTTTTGTTCTATGCATATTGTAAGTGATGATTTGTCTATTAGAAAACATATTAAGGATTGGATGAAGATATAATGAATTGTTGATAAGTGGATGAATAAAAATTGAATTTTTTTCTTAAACTATGCTATTGATGATTAAAATTTGCATATACATGACTTGAGACTTGTTAAAAACCTAATTGAATCCATGAGTAAGCTGTTTGTGTTGTATCCTTACTGTTTTGATTAAACAAATCACACTTCAGAATAGTCTTTCTTGATAGTGACACTGCCTCGATCTTACTCATTCATTTTAACACATGGAAATAGCTTGGTAGCTACAATATACTTAAGACAGGAAGATTCTAAACTAATACCACCATCAATTATTTTATCATCTTGATGTAATATAAAACAAAATGGTGTAACATAACGAAAATTATGTATTTATTGAATAGTTGTGCCGAACAAGCCGTATCAGATGTGGTTTTATCCTGACATGCCGGACCTCTATGGAGATTGTCAAGTTAGGTCGAATATGTTGACTAATCTGTTTATTTATAAATCATATGTAGAGTTATCTAAAGATAGCTATACATGAAGTTGCGATATGCTTGGCATGTTTGGAAGATGTCTAATTTATAAAGTGACAAAAAATGAACCTTTTACTGTGTGTGTAATATCAGCATGCATGCTTAAAATTGCGTCAAATTTGCTCGACAGTATTACTGCAAATACTGATTTTTCTGCTTTACTGCATGACTACTTCAAAAAAAAAAATTGATTACGAATGTCACGCCACATCTTAGTAGCATAGTCAATGTACATATATTAAGTTTCAAATACTATGGCATTTCTTTATTAAGTTAACAACCAACTCTGTAAAACTTATTTAATTTTAACAAAGTATTTACTATTGTTAACTCTTTTACTACTAACTTTTAACGTAAGTTCTTATTAATGAAACAGTGTGACATTATTCCATCTTTTACCTCAAAAAAAAAAAAAAAAAAAAATACACTTTTAACATAAGTTTTTAATTACACTAATTTGAGCAGAATTCACATAATAAATAAATGAACAACTCAATTCAATTTAGTAATTACTTTTTTAGCTTTCTTTTATCTGTGTTTACAAACACTTATACTATTAAAGGACATTCCTAATAAGGATATTTTTACTACTTATATTTAATATAGAATTATAGACACTACTCATACTTTATATATGCTTTGCGCCACATATTAAAACTGACTTTTACACTATTATTTATTATTTATTGCTGTATTTACTTCTAAGATTCACTGAAAGTCTATTTTGAGTTTTTGTTGAAGAGAAACTTAATTGTTTGCATGTTATAATTGTATATATTCATGAGTAAACTATTGGGATCAGTAGGGTTTGTGTATAAAAAGTTATGGAAAGGTTTATTGAATCAAAAGATTGAATTTTTTCGAAGTAAAAAGGAGGTTGAGTTCTTCGGGTCTGATTACACACAGATCGAAAATTGGGTTTGTAAATTTTTGTGAAGTTTTTGACTGGATTTTAGTTGTTCAATACTGAATCGATTTGTAACCTTTTACTACACTTATTTGATGGAGTTTTGATGCTTAAACTGATGCACAAATACACTTATATACAAACAATATGAATGAATGAATTTCTGTGAGTAAGTTAACACTAATATGAAGTGACTAAAATAAAAGTTTTATTTTGTGTTGATGGTTGAGTTGTGAATCTCTAGGAGTTGAGTGGGAGTCCTGTGAACCGGTGGATGAGATTTTGTTAATTTCGACCAGTTGGGTCTTGGGGTTGTTGTTGTGAAATTAAGTCCGACAGGATGCAGTAACTCTAGAGATGAGAATTTTTATATTTTAATTATAACCAACTTAAGGATTGATACTAGTGGAGATGTGATGGAACTTGGGAAACGTAAATATATGCTCTTGGTTTTAGTCCAACGGATGCGTTCCAGGACTTGTCTGTTGTTCTGTCTCGAGAGGACATTTGTATATTCTTGTGTCGAGGGTCTGCATGCTTATTCATGGAGCATGCAGGGTGCATTCACATTTCGAGGGTTGGCGGGTCTATTCACGGGATGTACCTGGTATATCTGCACATTGAGGGCATCGCAAGCCTATTTGTGGGGTACACAGCAGGGAGATGATTCTCCGATTTTTAAGCTATTCTTACATGATGCTTGCGCGTCAAGAGCTGTGATGCCTATTCGCAGAGTATTCTGGATCATATTTCCATCACCACAGTAGGATTAGTTGCATAACGAGAGATTTAACTCTATAAAGTGGAGAACGATAAGGGCTTGCACCACACCTATGTATTGTGGGATGCATAGAATCCAACAAGTATGCATTAGAGAGTCGGCATATAGCATTGATGTTTTCTTGACTTGGTTTTATGCATATTGTTTTCTGTTTTTCTACACTTGACACTTAGTCTAGTTTCACTTTGTGTTTTTCTTGCCCTACTATTTACTATTTCATATTCCTTGATGTTTTCGTATATTATTTATTGTTATTTCTTATTTCATTTTTTCTTGCTGTTAATACATGATGTTATGATTCTATGTTGCATGTTTTATTTATGTTGCTTTTCTTTTGATGTCACTCACACCGTTATAGCTGACCCATGTAGTTTTGGGGGTTAGGATTATCTCTAACCTCATGTTTTACAGGTAGGCGCCTATAGCTTGGGATTTGAATGCTTGTGGTAGAATGATAATAGAGCTTATATAAATTGTAAAAGAATGTGTTGTAAAAGAAAGAAATTGTAATTCAAGGTGTTTTATTTTTCCGCTGTGCTTTGTAAACAATTAATGTAATAAAAAGTTATGTATTTGGTTTCTATATTTATGATTACATTGAAGTCGATTCTGGAAATGTGCCACGTATTTTTGAGATATTATATTGAAAATTCGGGGCCCTACATCTTTAGTTAGGGTTTTTCTCTCTCTCTCTTTCTTTCCCTCTCTATTTTCTTTTGAAAAATGAGGCAAGAGGTGAGGGGAGGGGGGGGAAGTATTTATAGGAAGAATGAGAGGGTGATGGTGCAAATACACCAAGAGGTTTTGCAAAAACACCCTTGGAGCAAGGGGTGGCCGGCCATTCTCTATGAGGTGGAGGGGTGAGGTGGAGGAAAGATCTAGTAGAAATACACCTATTAATCCTCTTATGTATTTCCATTAATTCTAAACCCTAAGTTTAACCCTCCAAACAAATTCTAACCATCCAATTTTGATTAATCATGACAAAAGTAATACATTTTTGTCCAATACACATACTACACGATTTGTACAAGCGTACGAAATCGATACAATATGCATATGTATATATTAATATATATACCGTTAATTTTTGTTTGTTAAATCGCACAATCCGTATAAAAATAAATTAATTCCTAAAATAATAATAAAAATAAATTTATTATCGGCTCGGAAGATTCCAGTAACAAAACGATATAATGCATATACATATGGATTGGTATTCATACAGATGATGATTATTAATTAAACTAAGTAATATCCACCAAAAATATTTCAATTCTGAAAAATAAATAAAATAATTAAATCGTTAAATAATTAAAAAAAATATTAACTGATCGGGATATTACAATACTCCCTCCTTAGAGTAGTTCTGCCCTAAGAGCTGTACTAAGGAGGAAGAACAGAAAAAAAAAAAAAAAAACAAGACTCAAAATAACTCGGGAAAAAAAAAGCTTTATCCGGCTTTCCGGCTTTGATGTGAATTTTTGCAAGTGTACAAAATCACAACAAGTAGTATAGTTAAGTGAAAAGAGTGTCGAACCCACAGGGACTAATTATTTTATTGAGTACCGAATTTACTAGATTAACTACTATTTGGAAAATTAAAATTCAATAAAATAAAACAACTAAATTAAATTAATCTAAAGAAAACTAAATAAATTAATTAAGAGGGAGCGGAATCTGAAATTTTATAATTTGTTAATGGCAAAATTAATTCTAGAGCTTTTGATTAAACCTAGTTAATCGCACACAATTTACAATTCCATATGAGTAAGAAGATTATTTTTTTCCAAGTTGTAAACCAAAATCCCCAAATTATTTAATGCTTTCTCTCGAACAATACCAAAAATATCTCCAACTAACAGTTTGTCATATCTCTATGCAAATTTAATTAATCGAAGACTCATTAAGTTCTGTGGATTTCTTAACGGTCACATCAATCGCGATAAATTATCTCTAATTTCGCTCAATCAATGATGTTTAATGTTATAGTTCTAAATCATAAATTACCTCTCAGTCTCTCCATGATCCAATAAATCATACAAATGTCTGTCTGCCAATTTTACGCATTAAGAATAAAAATCAAACACACAACCATGAAAAAATAGAAAAATAATATGGAATTAAAAATTGTGTTCTCAAAACTAGGCTACATTGAAGCCCTAAATAATAAAATTTAGTTCATAATGGTTTTGCAACTAACAAATATTATCTTGGATTGAATTTTAGAAAAATAGAGAAAGAAAAGAGATACAAGAAGGGACTGCTTTTTAAAAGAAATTGCAAACCGAACAGCCTCGAAAAGCGAGTCCAAACAATTCAATTCCTCTCTCTCTCTCTCTCTTTCTGTCATCTTGAAGTCGGAGCCGCCGTTGACGTAGCAGCAGTCAGGACTGGCGCTGTCACGTCGTCAGATGCTGTCTCTGTCGTTTTTACTCTGTGCGCCAGGTCAGCAGGTGGGCCCCTACTGACGTCACGCCTGTCTCCCTTCATGTTCTCCCTTTTTCTCCTCTTCTACCACACGCGCTAACAGAGAGACAGTTGTCTCTCTCCACTTTTTTTTTTTAATTTTTTTTTATTTACAATGTCCCGTCAGTTGAGTTTGTGTTCTCTTGGGGTGCATGTCTTTTTTTTTTCTTCTCTTGGTCTTGTATTTACAGGCATACGGATAGGAGAATTGGGGTTTACTTCTGCAGAAAAACTCCCGCTTCTTCATTTATTTACTTCCTTCCATGATTTGCTCTTTATTTCTTTCTTCTTTTTCTTCTCTTTCCTTTTCTTGAAAACACGTGCTGCATACACAAAATAAAATCAGAAATTAAGGTTTAAAAATAAAATTAATTAGTTTAAAATTAATTAAACTAACTAAACATCATATTTGCTCATTTAAACCCTTTTAAAATTATTTATTGCACTTTCAGCTCAATTGGAAAATTAAAATTTATATTTATTGCTCTCATGGCCAAATTGTAAAATTTAAAATTTAACAAAACAATAAGAATAAATAAATCAATAGGTTTGTTTTGTTTGTTGATTTTTTCCAAAAATATTCACCTTTTGCATCAAAATATCTTATTCCTTTAAAAATAATTAATTAACTGAATTTTATGGAAATAAGATGAATTATAAACAAGATAAACGAAAACAAGCAATTTTTATGGGTAAATGTGTACAAATATTTATATAAAAATTAGACACATCAAATACCCCCAAATTTAAGATTTTGCTTGTCCTCAGGAAAAAACTAAAATCATGAATAAAGGAAAAGCAATCAATAATATGCTCAACTCATCACACTAAGAGATCTCATCATGCAAGCATCAAAATTTCAATTAAAAAATATAAACAATTGCAAATAATATAAAGCATACTCATTTTCTCCAGTGTAATTATTTATTCATAATTCCAAAACCAATCATAATTGTCATGCAATTAATATAAGTATAGTATGTAACAACTTAATCTGTGATTACCCCTTCTCACTACTACAAACCGAATAGCAAACTAGTTTTTTTTTTATTATTATTTATTTTTATTTTATTTTTTTTTATCTTGTCTAAGTTGTCGTTTGGCTTTTGACGCGAATGAAAATATTTGTGATGAATTCACCCGGTTACTCAACAAGTCACAAACTTAAAGTGCTTTGCATACTCATATTTTAAGTTGCCATTTGACTAAAAAGTAAACATTTGAGATGAATACCCCTAGTTACTAAGCAACTCAAAACATTAGAGTAGATAGACTTTATTCATTTAATTTTTTTTTTTGGATCATTATTACTCTATTTACTTAAACTCTGGTTAGGACTAGATCAAAGGGAACAATCACAAGAAAAAGCATCACATTTTTTCTTTTATGTATAATCGCATGACTCTCACAATTGTGTATGGAATTTTAAAATTCAATAATCCTAAAATAAATAAGTATGCTTAATCTTGCTTTATAAGTAATTGTCTATCCTAAAAAAAATATTTTAATGCGTTAGCATAATAAAGAACTCAAAAGTGTAATGGTCAGCTCAATTGAAATCCATTTTATTTTGTTTTTCTTTCAATATATATATATATAAATTTTTAATCCTTCCTCCAAACTTGAATATCACATTGTCCTCAAAAGAAAAAACAAAAACAAAAAAAATTCAAAAAGTTCAGAATTTCTCCCCTGATTCGTCTTAAAAATTCTTCACGCGCGACGTTCAGTGTTTCAGCGATATTTGGAGCTGTGGGTGTCCAAATGGGCTGAATTTTTTTTCTTCTGGAAAGCTAAGACAATTGTTTATAATTTCTCTTGGAAGCACTTTTCTAGATTCTGACTCCATACTGCTCAAAAACATCCATCAACGTAGGTGTATAAAACAGCTCCGCCCGGTGACTTTCAAAACTCATGTATTCCTACAAAATAAAATCAAAAATTATAATTATAATAAACTAAAAGAAAAATCAAATCTAAATGCAGGAAAAGAAAACATGGGTTGCCTCCCAAGAAGCGCTAAGTTTTTAAGTCTTCAACCAGACTTGATAGTGAGATGATTATGTGACGCCAAGATCCAACAACATCAAAACATCTTTTCTAATACTTCTCTTCATGTGTGGATCAGGTTCAAGCTCTAGTTTGAGTCGTTTCCTCCATGATGATGATGTCTTTGATTTTCCCACCTCCTTGAATTTTTGCTGAAAAAATGAATGAGTATCCAAATACATAACACATTCTAAAAATTTTTCTTTTTCAGATTCAAGACTTGCTGAATTTATTGGACATACTTCGATTGGTGACTTTTCAATTTCAGCACTGTCCTTCGCCCACAATTAAATCAGTTTTACTTACTTGAAAAGATGACTGTTCTTCGGTAGGAAGCTTTATGGATTTAAAAACATCATACATTACTTGCTCATGCTGAATTTGTTCCTCCACAATTTGTTCGTACTCTTCTTCCTTTTCAACCATATTTTGTTCACCATTATCTTCTTGTGGTTGCTCAATTGTCCTCCCGCTTCCTAGTGTTATAGCCTTGACACGCTCCTTAGGATTGACAACTGTGTTGCTTGGTAATATTCCTGTAGTTTTTCGTTAAGAATATTTGAATTTTAACTAATTTGTACCTCAAGATTGTGAATGGAAGCCGAAGTTGAATTTGCAACATTTTGGATTGCCAAATCTGTCTTTTGTATATATTGTTGTGTCTTTTGCATGTAGTGCATAAACATATCTTCAAGTGTCGGCTTCTTTTCTTGTTGTGGAAAATTTTGAGGTGGTCTAATTGCTCCTTGATTGTTGTTCCATGAAAAATTGGGGGTGTTTCTCCATTCTTGATGATACGTGTTTGAATAAGGGTTGTTTTGATGTTGAAAATTGGACACGTAATTTGCTTGATTGAAATTTGATTGAGAAAAAGGGTTCCCCACTTGGCAATTTGCACTCGAATGATTTCCTGCACAAAAATCACAAATCATATTAGTTTGAAAAGAATTAACATTCATATCACCTAACTGTTTAGATAAAATATCAATTTGTGTAGTTCAAGTAGTAATAGGATCAAGTTCAAAAACTCCAGCCGCTTTTCTTGGCATTGTACTCTCTGAAGACCACTGATAATTATTAGATGCCATCTCTTCTAAAATTTCATAGGCAGCATCATGAGTTTTGCTCATTAGTGCACCTCCAGCTGCTGCGTCAACTATAGATCGATGTGTAACACCCAAACCATTATAGAATATTTGAATTTGCAGCCATTTTCGTAGTTCATGATGAGGACACTTTCTTAATAACTCTTTGTATCTCTCCCATGTATCATACAAAGACTCGGTCTCAAATTGAATGAATATGGCAATATCATTCCTTAGTTTTGCTGTCTTCGCTAGTAGAAAATACTTAGCCAAAATTTTTTGTGCAAGTCCCTCCCAAGTAGTAATACTACTGGGTGGTAGATAATGTAGCCAAACCTTTGCCATATCTCGTAGTGAAAAAGGAAAGAGTCTTAATCTGATTGCATCATCCGATACTCCGTTGTGCTTGAAAGTGTCACAAACTTCTAGAAGATTTTCAATGTGAACATAATGATCCTCGTGCGGTAGTCCCCAAAATTGAACAGTCTGTTGAATCAATTGAATAATCGCCGGTTTAATCTCAAAATCATTTGCTTCAATAACCGGCCTCTTTATACTTGATCTTGTTCCATGAATTGAGGGCATAGCATAGTCTCTCAAAGCCTTGTTCTCATAGTTCGCCATTATAATTTCCTTGTATGTCCTGAAATGTAGGTATTAAAAAAATAGAAAAACTAAAAAAAATAAAATAAGAAAAATAAATCAAAGTAAAAGTAAGTCAAAAGAAAATAAAGAGGTAAAATAATAATAAAACAAAAGTAAAAATAAAAATTCAAACTAGTAATAATCTAGCAATTTTTAATATTAATAAAACAATAACTAGTCCTCGGCAGCGGCGCCAAAAACTTGATGTGAATTTTTGCAAGTGTAAAAAATCGCAACAAGTAGTATAGTTAAGTGAAAAGAGTATCGAACCCACAGGGACTAATTATTTTATTGAGTACCGAATTTACTAGATTAACTACTATTTGGAAAATCGAAATTCAATAAAATAAAACAACTAAATTAAATTAATCTAAAGAAAAATAAATTAATTAATTAAGAGGGAGCAGAATCTGAAATTTTATAATTTGTTAACGGCAAAATTAATTTTAGGGCTTTTGATTTCACCTAGTTAATTACACACAATTTATAATTCTATATGAATAAAAAGATTATTTTTTTCCAAGTTGTAGACCAAAATCCGCAAATTATTTAATGCTTTCTCTCGAAGAACACCCAAAATATCTCCAACTAACAGTTTGTCATATCTCTATGCAAATTTAATTAATCGAAGACTCATTAAGTTCTGTGAATTTCTTAATGGTCACATCAATCGCAGTAAATCATCTCTAATTTCGCTCAATCAATGGTGTTTAATTTGATAGTTTAAATCATAAATTACCTCTCGGTCTCTCCATGATCAAATAAATCATACAAATGTCTTTCCACCAATTGTACGCAAATAAAAATCAAACACACAACCATGAAAAAATAGAAAAATAATATGGAATTAAAAATTGTGTTCTCAAAACTAGGCTACATTGAAGCCCTAAAAAATAAAGTTTAGTTCATAATGGTTTTGCAACTAACAAATATTATCTTGGATTGCATTTTAGAAAAATAAAGAAAAAAAAGAGATACAAGAAGGGACTGCTTTTTAAAAGAAATTGCAAACCGAACAGCCTCGAAAAGCAAGTCCAAACAATTCAATTCCTCTATCTTTCTGTCATCTTGAAGCCGGAGCCGCCGCTGACGTCAGTAGCGTCCATATCAGCAACAGTCAGGTCTAGCGCTGTCACGTCGTCAGATGCTGTCTCTGTCATTTTTACTCAGTGCGCCAGGTCAGCAGGTGGGCCCCTGCTAACGTCACACCTGTCTCCCCTCCCGTTCTCCCCTTTTCTCCTATTCTGCTGCATGCGTTAACAGAGAGACAGTTGTCTCTCTCCACTTTTTTTTATTTTTTATTTTTATTTTTTATTTACAAGGTCCCATCAGTTGAGTTTGTGTTCTCTTGGGGTGCGTGTCTTCTTTTTTCTCTCCTGGTCTTGTATTTATAGGCATACGGATAGGAGAATTAGGATTTACTTTTGCAGAAAACCCCCTCTTCTTTATTTATTTACTTCCTTCCATGATTTGCTCTTTATTTCTTTCTTCTTTTTCTTCTCTTTCCTTTTTTTGAAAACACGTGCTGCATACACAAAATAAAATCAGGAATTAGGGTTTAATAATAAAATTAATTAGTTTAAAATTAATTAAACTAACTAAAAATCATATTAGCTCATTTAAACCCATTCAAAATTGTTTATTGCACTTTCAGCTCAATTAGCAAATTAAAATTTATGTTTTATTGTTCTTATGGCCAAATTGTAAAATTTAAAATTCAACAAAACAATACGAATAAATAAATCAATAGGTTTGTTTTGTTTGTTGATTTTTCCAAAAATATTCACTTTTTGCATCAAAATATCTTATTCCTTCAAAAATAATTAATTAACTAAATTTTATAGAAATAAGATGAATTTTAAACAAGATAAATGAAAACAAGCAATTTTTATGGATAAATGAGTACAAATATTTATATAAAAATTAGACACATGTGGCTTACAAGTGGCTTCCTCCACGGACTGATTCTTCCAAAGAACCTTGACCATCGGAATAGTCTTGTTCATTAGCACTTTATCTCGACAATCAATAATTCTGACTAGCCGCTGCTTATATGTAAGATCCACTCATAGGTTTTCGGGAACGTCTGGCAGTTGATGACTCAGATCTGGTACATATTTCCTCATCATCGAAACGTGAAATACGTCGTGCACTTGGGACAATTCGGCTGGTAACTTTAGTCTGTACGCCATCTTTCCAATCCTCTTCAAAATCTGGTATAGTCCAATATATCTTGGTGCTAACTTGCCACCCTTTCCGAACATGATCACTCCCTTTGTAGGTGAGACTTTCAGAAATACTGAATCACCTTCTTCTAATTCCAAATCTCGTCGACGGTTTTCGGCATAGCTCTTCTGCCTGCTTTGTGCTACTTGCATCCTCTTTCTGATTAGGTCGATCTTCTCAGATGTTTGCTGCACTATTTCAGGTCCAAACATCTGCCTTTCTCCTACTTCGAACCAGCACACAGGGGTCCTACACCTCATTCCATACAAAGCTTCATATGGAGCCATCTTAATACTTTCTTGATAGCTGTTATTATATGAAAATTCTACCAATGCCAAGTGTCGTTCCCAACTCCCTCTGAAGTCCATTATACATGTTCTCAGCATATCTTCAAGAATTCTGTTAACTCTTTCTGTCTGCCCATCAGTTTGCGGGTGGAAAACTGTGCTGAATTCTGATCTCGTTCCCAAAGCTTCTCGAAGACTCTGCCAAAATTGGAACGTAAACCTTGCATCTCGGTCAGAAACGATCGACACTGGCACCCCATGTAGCTTTACAATGCCCTCGATGTAGACTTCTGCTGACTTTTCCACCGACCAGGTCGTCTTTACTGGAAGAAAATGTGCAGAGTTTGTCAAACGGTCCACTATTACCCACATTGAGTCATTCCCTTTCGAACTTCTGGGCTATCCCGTGATGAAATCTATGCTGATGTTCTCTCATTTCCACTCTGGAATGGGCAATGGTTGCAGTAGACCTCATGGTTTCTGGTTTTCCGCCTTAATCTTCTGACATGTAAGGCATTTGGCCACAAATCCTGCCACATCCCACTTCATTCCAGCCCACCAGAAATGTTGTTTTATGTCTTTATACATCTTTGTGCTTCCTGGGTGAACTGTGAGTAAGGTGGAGTGCGCTTCCTTCATGATATCTTCTCTCAATTCATCAATTTTAGGCACACACAACCTACTTCCAAACCAAAGCAACCCTTCCTTCACACTGAACTCTGAGGCTTTTCCTTCATTGACTAACTGCTTTTGTTCTTCAATCTCTGCATCACCCATTTGAGCCTTCTTGACTCGGTCATTCAGACTCGGTTGCAATTCCAGACGCGCCAAAATCGTGCTCAAATCTTGAACAATAATTTCAATACCGGCTTGTCTGATCTCGTCATCTAGCTCTCTTCTTGTTGCAATGAGCATGGCTACACTCCTTTTTCTGCTGAGCACATCTGCCACGACATTGGCTTTTCCCGGATGATATAAAATTTCCGGTCTGATGTCTTCCAAAACCTCCAACCAATGCCTCTACCTGAGATTCAAATCCTTTTGCTGGTAGATATAATTCAGGCTTTTATGATTGGTAAACATCTCTACCTTTGTCCCATAGACATAGTGTCACCATAATTTCAGAGCAAAAATTATTGCGGCTAATTACACATCGTGTGTCGGGTAATTCTTCTCATGCGGTCGAAGTTGCCTCGATCCGTATGCTATGACCTTCCCTTCTTGCATTAGGACACACCCGAATCCCAAAAACGAAGCATCACTGTAGATTACATACCCCTTATCTGGTTGAGGCACAACCAAAATTGGTGCAGAAATCAATTTGTTCTCTAGCTCTTGAAAGCTTCCTTCGCATTTCTCAGTCCAATCAAAACTTACGTTTTTCTTGGTCAGTGCTGTAAATGGTACAACCATTCTGGCATAGTTCTGGATGAACTTCCTGTAGTACCTTGTCATGCTTAAGAAGCTTCTGACCTCCTTCACAGTTCTCAGCTGAGGCCAACTCTTTACTGCCTCGATCTTCTACGGGTCTGTAGCCACTCCCTCCTTAGAAAGGACATAGCCCAAAAATGCCACTTGTGATTTCCAGAATTCACACTTTGACAGTTTGGCATAAAGCTGATGCTCCCGTAGCTTGTTCAATACTACATTCAGATGCTCAGCATGCTCCTCCTCTGTTTTTGAATATACCAAGATATCATCTAAGAAGACAACCACAAATGAATCGATGAATGGCCGTAAGATGCGGTTCATCATGTCCATAAAGATCGCTGGAGCATTGGTCACCCTGAATGGCATCACCAAAACTCGTAATGACCGTGCCGGGTTCGGAATGCCGTCTTGGGTACATCTTCTTCTTTGACCCGAACTTGATGATAGCATGAACGCAAATCAATCGTTGAGAATACAACCACTCCCTGGAGCTGGTCAAACAAGTCATTGATCCTGGGAATTGGGTACTGGTTCCGAACAGTAACCATGTTCAACTCTCCGTAATCAATGCACATTCTCGCGGTTCCATCATTCTTCTTCACAAGTAGTATGGGTGCTCCCCAGGGTGAAGCACTTGGCCTGATGAATCCCTTTTGTAGAAGTTCTTCAATTTGCTCCTTCACTTCTTTCTGCTCCACTGGCGCCATCCGATATGCTATTTTAGACACTGGTGCGCTGCCTGGCTGTATAGTTACACTGAACTCAACATACTTGTGTGGTGGAAGTCCAAGTAATTCTTCCAAAAATATGCTAGGAAATTTACGTACAATTGGTATCACCTTGACTTCACCTGGCACACGTACTCCAGTTGCAACTGCAAGAATTTCTTCACTCTGCTTCTTCTTTCCTTGAAACATAAGTTCTGGTCCTCCGGATGGGGTAATGGATACCCTATTCTCCCTGCAATCAATGCTAGCCTTACGCCTGGACATCCAATCCATCCCAATAATCACGTCCGTCCCTGCAAAGCCCAGCTCTAGCAAATTCATCCTCAGGGTCTCTCCGTCAATTAGGAGTTTGCATCCCTTATAACACAAATTTGTAGGGAGAGTTGTTCCAGATGGGGTAGCAACCAACAAAACCGAGTCCGGAGTTGCCTCCTGGGTGCATTTCAACTTCTTTGAAAATACTTCAGACTCAAAAGAATGTGATGACCCACTATCAAATAAATAGTTGTCTGGATTTCATTTATATTAATTCATCCAGTTTACAAAATTGTTTACATCATTATTGTCTTATGCCAAAATATTCAAAATACTACAGTAAACTTACCCATAATTCTTCACCTACCGGTGATGCCTCCCTCGTCTTCATCGGTGTCTTCTTCTATAAGCGCGAATACTCGCCTTTGGCGAGCAATCCCCTTCCCTTTTGCTGTTCGTCTTAGGAGCTGGCCTACTGTTGCTCCTCCGAAGCTGGGGACAGTCTGGCCGAACATGGCCCATCTTTCCGCAATTGTAACATGTGCGGGTATCATTCTGAAAGTTCTTCTTTGGGCACTGGTTCTTGAAATGTCCTTGCTCGCCACATAGGAAACAGCTCCCTGTTTTGGCGCCTCCGGTGTTGCCAACAGTCTTCTGAAATTTTGGATTTTGACCCTGGTTCCTGAATCCCGATGCTAGTGCAGGTCTCTTTCCCTTGTTCCATCCGCCCATATTAACTTGCGGTTCTGGTCCTCTAACTCGGCTGTAGCTGCACGACGGACCAATTTCTCGAACCTCCGGATGCAAAAACCTAACATCTTGGTTCTAAGTATGGGCCTAAGCCCCTGCTCGAACCTCTTGGTCTTCTTGACCTCGTCCTGTACCATTTCTGGAGCATAACGGGACAGCTGTGTGAACTTGGTTTCGTATTCACGAACTGTCATGCTTCATTGCTTCAGGTTGAAGAATTCCATGGCCTTTTCCTCCTGCACATCCAAGGGAAAGTAGTGCTGCCTGAACTCCCCTAAGAAGTCTTCCCAGCCAATGGGTTCTTTGCCCATGCCCCTTTCACCGACTGCCACCAGACCCCGATGTCTTTCTCTAGCAGAATGCTGGCCAACCTGACGTTGCTGTCCTCCGGTGTCAGCATCACCATAAACACTGTCTCGACTTGACGAATCCAGTCATCAACTGCCGTCCGGTCCACCTAGCCCTCAAAAATAGGCAACCTCATCCTACGGAAGGATTCGACCATCTTAACAGGGTCGGCAGCTGCAACTCCCGGGTTACCTGTGGGTGCTCCCTGTTTGTAATGCCCCGCCCCAATGCTCCGACAAATCATAAATACTATGTAGTTCCACTGCCCACCACAGGCTGCCTCTCAAAAGGTGGTTAACCGAATTGGTGACTCTTGATCCTCGGCAATAGTATTTATACTCAATTTATCTTCGCAAATTCCCGATATGGGACTAAATTTCTCAAATCTACTCACAAATCTCAATAGTCAGTCGACTGCTGGCAGTACCAGTCGACTGTCCTCTACCAGTCGACTGCTGGCAGTACCAGTCGGCTGGTCTGGGGTATTACATACACCCCCCCTTAGGAATCAGCATCCTCGCTGAGAGCACAGGGCACACATCAAGTGTAGGACCGCCCTTTCTAGCACCCGGCATGCTCCGTGAATAGGCCCGCAGACCCTCGACACGCAAACATATGTACCCCACGAATAGGCCCCCCTCCCTCGGAGGCACCCTCGACGTGTAGATACACCCCCACCCGGTGTGTCGAAAGTCGGCTCTGATACCAATCTGTAGTGCCCCGAATTTCTAATATGATAACTTAGAAAATACGTGGCACAATCCCAGCATCAACTTCAATGTAACAATATGCATAGCCCAAAAACACAAATTATTTTATTCCAAACTTTATTACAACAATCTTTTTCAAATGCAGCAGAAATATAAACACCTTGAATTACAACTTTCCTTTACAACACGCCTCTTTACAAAATTACACAAGGCTCTATTATATCACTCATAATTTCTAAAGCTAACCCAAGCATCTAAGCCTCCAACTCTAAGCAACAACCTGCATCATATGAGACTAGAGTTGAACCCTAACCCCCAAACTAAAGGGGTCAGCCATAAATGGTGTGAGTGATATAAACAACAAACATAAATAAACAATAAACATGATTTCTTAAGCAACATGTACTGAACAAAGATACATAGACTAAACATGTATTGTGAAATAAGAAACGATAGGCCAGTACAAGCATGAAACCAAGTCGAGAAACAATGCCACTGATCAGATATCCATCAATCAATCACTCACAACAAGTACAGCTCAACCGTACTGTACAGTCGAATGCTTTAGTGTACCAGTCGACTGATTCTGCCAAATACTCATTTATCAGTCACTAACAGGGAACACATGTACAAGACACAGTTAAGAAAACACAACCCCATATGCAACCAATCCCACTACTGTGATGGGCAACAAGATCAGAATACTCCGCGAATAGGCGTCACCACCCTCGACGCGCAAGCATCAAGTAGGATAGCTCAAGAACAACAACAACAACAACAACAACCGGAGAATCATCTCCCTGCTGTGTATTCCACGAATAGGCCTTCAAGACCCTCGACGTGCAAATACACCTGATACATTCCGTGAATAGGTCTGCCGACCCTCGACACGCAAATGCACCCTGCATGCTCCGTGAATAGGCCCGTAGACCCTCGACACGCGAACATCTAAATATTATGTACCCCACGAATAGGTTTGCAAGACCCTCGACGTGCAGATACACCCGATACATTCTGTGAATAGGTCTGCTGACCCTCAACATGCAAATGCATCCTGCATGCTCCGTGAATAGGCCCGTAGACCCTCGACACGCAAACATCTAAATAACTCAAAACAACAACTAACCAAGAACCCTCAGGCCTATCTTAATAAATCTCAAACAGAACCAAAACTCACTAATTCATCGTCAAATGATCAAGGAGAAATCTCTCCACTCAACAAACTCAAGTCTTTAATAGATTCCATAATCCAAGTCCAACCATAATATATATTGAAAGCATATGTTCTTTAGAAGAATAATATTTATAAGGATAGATTATAGACCCAAAATATTTGAAGAAATAGTTGTTTAAAGAATATCAAAATACTTTAGAAAAGTATCAGTACCAGTCGACTGCAAAAGGTCACCAGTCGACTGTCCAGAGGGGAATTCAGTAATTTTAAGAAAATAAGTTAAGTATTATAAGTTGACTTATAAAAAATCATAAGAAGACTTACCAGCAATATAAGATGACTTATAAAAATCATAAGTAGACTTATAAAAACATAAGTTGACTTACCAACACTATAAGATGACTTATAAAAATCATAAGTAGACTTATAAAAACATAAGTTGACTTACCAACACTATAAGATGACTTATAAAAATCATAAGTAGACTTATAAAAACATAAGTTGACTTACCAACACTATAAGATGACTTATAAAATCATAAGTAGACTTATAAAAACATAAGTTGACTTACCAACACTATAAGATGACTTATAAAAGTCATAAGTAGACTTATAAAAACATAAGTTGACTTACCAACACTATAAGATGACTTATAAAAATCATAAGTAGACTTATAATAACATAAGTTGACTTACCAACACTATAAGATGACTTATAAAAATCATAAGTAGACTTATAAAAACATAAGTCGACTTAAAGGAGACATAAGTCGACTTATAAGAACATAAGTCGACTTATAAGAACATAAGTCGACTTACCAGAGAGAAATTCTACGATAACTTTGAAAAATAATTTCTAAGTGTACCAGTCGACTGTAAAGGGTCTAAGTCGACTGTCCAGAATGGATTTTCAAGAAAAACTAAAGATACAGCAGCTGGGTCGTACCAGTCGACTGAGTAGTAGACCAGTCGACTGTCGGCCTACAGTTTTCATAGATTAGGTCTGAATACAATAATCGATACTGGAGTTTTTCTAAAGGTTCTTATTCATGAAAATAATTCTTAATCATGTGAAATGACAGTCTCGAATAATTCTTCCTTATGGGTACATTATTCAATCATTAGATGTCTCAAATCTCAGATCTCAGATCACCAGATGTTTCATAATCCAAGTCCAACCATAATATATATTGAAAGCGTATGTTCTTTAGAAGAATAATATTTATAAGGATAGATTATAGACCCAAAACATTTAAAGAAATAGTTGTTTAAAGAATATCAAAATACTTTAGAAAAGTATCAGTACCAGTCGACTGCAAAAGGTCACCAGTCGATTGTCCAGAGGGGAATTCAGTAATTTTAAGAAAATAAGTTAAGTATTATAAGTTGACTTATAAAAAATCATAAGAAGACTTACCAGCAATATAAGATGACTTATAAAAATCATAAGTAGACTTATAAAAGCATAAGTTGACTTACCAACACTATAAGATGACTTATAAAAATCATAAGTAGACTTATAAAAACTTAAGTTGACTTACCAACACTATAAGATGACTTATAAAAATCATAAGTAGACTTATAAAAACATAAGTTGACTTACCAACACTATAAGATGACTTATAAAAATCATAAGTAGACTTATAAAAACATAATTGACTTACCAACACTATAAGATGACTTATAAAAATCATAAGTAGACTTATAAAAACATAAGTCGACTTAAAGGAGACATAAGTCGACTTATAAGAACATAAGTCGACTTATAAGAACATAAGTCGACTTACCAGAGAGAAATTCTACGATAACTTTGAAAAATAATTTCTAAGTGTACCAGTCGACTGTAAAGGGTCTAAGTCTACTGTCCAGAACGGATTTTCAAGAAAAACTAAAGATACAGCAGCTGGGTCGTACCAGTCGACTGAGTAGTAGACCAGTCGACTGTCGGCCTACAGTTTTCATAGATTAGGTCTGAATACAATAATCGATACTGGAGTTTTTCTAAAGTTTCTTATTCATGAAAATAATTCTTAATCATGTGAAAGGACAGTCTCGAATAATTCTTCCTTACGGGTACATTATTCAATCATTAGATGTCTCAAATCTCAGATCTCATGTTCTATGTTCCAACTTCTTCCATTAGGGTTTCTTAATATTCAATTCTTTCACAAATCAAAACCATGATCTGATTATATACACAAGATCCCGATGTTCATACGTCCGATCAAACCATACTTGAATCTTGATATGTTTTCGAGTAATAAAGAATTTGTTAAACAAGATCTACTAATCATTCGTGGATTTCACATGCATAATATGGATAACAACTATTGCATCGATTACATAAAAGATACGAAAACATCAAACAAAACAGCACACAATCATATACACAGCAAAACAAAGTTCATATCACTCACCTTTTGAATTGCAAAGATCCACGAAAAGCCTCCTTTTTGCTAGATCCCAATCTTCCTCTTCAATCACCAATAAAAGATATAATAAAATCTGAGTTGTGCAGCGAATGATGGCTGCAAACTCTCTTATATAGGCCGGAAATATTGTTTTTAGGGTTTAGGAATACATTTGCAAAATAGTCCTTTCAAAACATAATTTTACATATATAGTTCTTATCCTTAGAAATTCAATAAAATTATTTGAATTAGGTTTTAATAGTAAAATATACTCATTAATCTCAATTGGTACATTTCAAAGCGTCCAGGAAAATACATTTTGCATTTCAACCCCTAAAATATCAATTTTGCAAAAGGGTCCTTCTTTTCTCAAAAATTGCAAATAGATCCAATTAATTTCAGAAAAATCCGGAAAAATAATAAATAAACTCCAAATATTAAATAATAATTTTTCATAAAGAAAACATAATTTTTCTAACATCTCAAAAGTCATTTGCACGTGTACAAAAGATAAATCTTTTAGAAAATATTAATTAAATCTCCAAAAATAGATTTAAATTCATTTTCAAATAATTAAAATAATATTTGAAAATACGTGGTTCTACATCACTCCCTCCTTAGAAGAGTTCTGTCCTCAGAACTACGGCTAATGAGGTCCGAACAACCCACTAACAATGATTGAAAACTCATGGGTAAAAATATAAATCTTAGGCAATACGGTCACACCAAAGAATACATTCCAGCAAAACAAATACATCATACATAAGAAACACAATCATGCCAAGAATTCAGAAAAACAAGCTTCCGCTGCGTGACTCTGATAAAGCCACGCTGCAACAACCTCTGAGCTCCTGCATCTACAACTGACCTTCCACATCTGCTTCATCCTTCCAAGAATCAGTGGCCACTCCCTCCTTAGAAAGGACATGACTAAGGGTAGCCACCTCAAGACCTTGCTTGGAAACACCTTAAGCTCCACACTTAAGACTAGCAATAAATGGCGACACAATTGCATACAAGAAAACAGTATCAAGTAAAACTTTGTCTTTATTCCATTATTCCAAATAAAACTTGTTACATGAAGAAAAATACTCAATCTTCAATTATTTCAAAATAATAGTTTTTACTTAATACAAAAGAATAAATTCTAAAATTCTTGCACACACAGATCACATTCCTGAGTTGCCAGCATCCTCCTCAGTTAATGCGAACACTCGCCCCTGCTTCAGATCCTTGTCTTTTCCTGCCCCATCTTTCTTCAGCTGCGGACAGTTTAGTCGAATGTGCCGTTCTTGACCACAATGAAAACAGGCCTTCCGAGGTTTGGTGCATGCTGCTCGATAATGACCTGTCTCTCCACAGTTGAAACAAGTCTTACCCTGAACTGCGGGCGCCTTCTGCACTGGATCACTGAGCTTGCCCTGCTTCACTGGGAATTCCTTCCCATCCTGATCATCTGCTAGCCTCTTTTTCTTATTCCAAGTCTCTTGCTTTACCCGGGACTGGTCCATATCTTCCTCGGTCATAGCTGCTCTCCTGACCAGCTTGTCGAAACCTTCTGATTCCCAACGGAACCATCCTCGATCTCAAGTTTAGCCTCAAGCCCTGCTCAAACTTTTTGGCCTTTTTCACCTCGTCCATGACCAACTCTGGAGCATACCTCGAAAGTTGATCAAACTTGGTCTCATACTCCCGAACAGTCATGCTGCCCTGCTGAAGGTTCAAGAACTCAGTCGCTTTCTTCTCCTGAACATCTAGGGGAAAGAAGCGATCTCTGAACTCCTCTAGAAAAGCCTCCCATGTCAACGGCTGATCTCCCAAAGTCCTCTTCAGCGACTCCCACCAGACACCAGCGTCCTTCTCTAGCTGCATCGAAGCTAACTTCACCTTGCTGGCTGCCGGTGTCTCCGACACCTCGAAGATCGTTTGCATCTTCCTAATCCAATCATCAGCTGCGGTTGGATCAGCTTGCCCCTCAAAGACTGGCGGCCTCATCCTCTTAAAGGATTCAATCTGCTTGATAGGATCGGTGTTAACCAATCCCTGTCCAGCTCCATGATTTGGTGGCAGATTCTGCTGCTGAGCCTGCTATTGATTCTGCTGTTGCGCCAAGTTGAATGCCATCAGCGCATTCAGGGTCTGATACACCTTGGCGAATTCAGCCTCAAGGTCAATTCCCGTTCCTCAAGAACTACCAGATCCATCCTCATTGTTGCCACCATTTCTGCCCCTGGGTGCAACCATTTTGAATACTGCAAAACGAGGGTAAAGTTAGAGTAACACACAATTCAAACTCAAATCAATACCCTATGGCAAAATCATAACCATACCCCAAACCATAATCTCAAACCAAACATCATGTTCTAACTCTATGTGATACTCACACTCTGATGTCCACACCTAGGTACTCACTCTCTAGTGTCCACACCTAGGTTGGTTTTCATACTATGTCTATTATCACTATTGAAGCATGCTCTGATACCATTTTGTAACGCCCCGCCCCAATGCTCCGACAAATCATAAATACTATGTAGTTCCACTGCCCACCACAGGCTGCCTCTCAAAAGGTGGTTAACCGAATTGGTGACTCTTGATTCTCGGCAATAGTATTTATACTCAATTTATCTTTGCAAATTCCCGATATGGGACTAAATTTCTCAAATCTACTCACAAATCTATATAGTCAGTCGACTGCTGGCAGTACCAGTCGACTGTCCTCCACCAGTCGACTGCTGGCAGTACCAGTAGGCTGGTCTGGGGTATTACACTGTTGCTGTACATTGTTTCGGCTTGCCTCTACTAGGTCTCCGAATGCCTGGTACATACGAGTGAATTCTGTCCCCTATATCCAGACCTGCGCCATTGCCTCCACTACCCTCGCCCTAAATCAGGTCGATTCTACTGCTTCTTGTTCTGCGAGACATCTAATAGAGAAAAAAATAATGAAATATACAAAGGCATCATATTGTAATATTCCAAAAATAACATCCATCCAACCTCAATATGCACATAAGACTTGTAGAAAACGCAAGGCTAAACGTCATTTCATTATAATCCCTTATCTTACATATGAATTTTCCTCTACATCATATCATACATGTAGGTAGCAAAATAACAAAACAACAAAATAACCTATAGGCACCTAACCGCCTAATCGGTACTACTAGTGTCTCCTGCAGCGCTCCCTGCATCTGGTGGCGGTCCTAGTAGCATTTGCAGCTGAGTGATCTGGGCCTACAACTCTACGCACTTGTGCTCCAGGCGCACAAACGGCACACAGTGAGTGTGCTTCATGACCACTGTCCTGTGATCGGCCCTCGCCTTGGCCCTTTTTCAACTCTGCAACTTCCCTCTCATTATTGAGGGTCATGAACTCGCAAGAGTCCATCCTGTTCTCGAGACAGGCATCGCACCAACCCTACGTTGCGAGATCGCGGAATACCTGCTCAAAGGTCTGCTCCACTACAGTAAGCTAGGGCGGTGGCAGGGGTGGCGGTACTGGAATCTGGCAATTTACAGGAGCACCCCCTGCTACAGTAGCTGTTGTGGCCCCATTGGCCAACCTAGCTCCAACTGGTGACTCCTCACCATCAGTGATGGGCTCTAGATCTGAGTCCACCTCGACCGTGATCCCATGTGCCCACCCATTCCCAAGGGGAATCGCTCCGTCAGGCCATCCTGCAAGGAGTGGACACGAGATTTAGCCTAGATATAGAAATATCATAAAACATAAGTTGAAGGAAACAACAGTATGAATTATAATTATCTACAACAAGCTAAAAACCTAACTCCTACAAGGCATCTGTCTATTTTCCTACTGTGTTGGACTATAAATTGAAGTCGGCTCTGATACCACTCTGTAACGCTCCGAACTTCCTATATGGAGAATTTGAGACATGAGCCAGGACCTTTACATTCAATTAGCCACAATACACAGAAAAACAGGAAAATTTAAAACTTTTACTTAACACAAATATTACAAGCAGAGTGTTTCCACTATTTCAATAGATTACATCAGAGTTTACATGAATGAAACAATAAACATTGAGCCCTTCACTTGGAATCCATGCCTTGACTAGAGTTCTCCCAGGTTGGTGATCCTGTATCCACAACCTATTTGAGTGGGGACGTCAGTACATACTGATGCTTAAAGGCAGATGACTAGCAGCGGATCTCGAAAACAAACATATCATTAGCATGGTAAAATATGCCAGTGTAGTTTAAGTGTTCGTGGGTTTTGTAACTTAGAATCTAATGCAATTTCAACTAAAGCTAGGATGCTCTTATTCTAATGCAAGCGAGAATCTGGAGTCATATTCATCCCATAACTACATACATCCATATGATGTCGTTCTCCATATTTAGGGATTTAAACCCACATTATGAATTCTACTTTTGTACACAACCTGTTGCTGACAGATACAACGTGACTGATGAGGTTGTAGACGTGGTCAAGTTCCACCAATGCAGTACACTCATGGTGTCTATGTCACTACTACCCAGTGCACCGGACCTCACTCAAAAGCCAGACGAACGCAGGGTATCCGCAGTACAGGATAGCATGAAGCCTACCTTGTGGCACCCATAACTCATAGACCGTGGTCTAAGGCCCGTTCGCTTCCCTGGCATAGAACATGACAGAATTCTGGGGTCCATCCCCTAGTTTCGAAAGGAAAACCTCCCGTTCTTATCATGGTACTTCAGGAATTAACAGTGTGAGATATGCAACCCGTGCTCCCAACTCGTGAGAAGGCATTGTACATATTCCTTTGATGGGAAGGTACAACCCAATAACACCACCTAGTGTCGGCCTATAGTGTAGTACCCCATACTTTTTAAATACTGTTTTTGAATTAGAAAATGAATTAAAATGATTTTTGGTGATTTAATAAATGCTTATCTAAAAAATTATATTTTTACACGTGCAAAACACGTGTAAGTATTGTCTTGGAAAGTTCAAAGCCAAAAATTATTTGGAGGAAGCTCATTATTTATTATTTGATATTATCTGCGATTTTTCTAGATTTTTTTTGATAATTATTGGACTTATATGCAAATATTTCAAAAAGAAGGACTTTTGTGCAAAATTACCAAATGGGATAAAAACTCTAGATTTTCGAATTTTGGGCTGGATATAATGCCTAGTTATGTAAATGTATATTTAAAAGGGAGTATTTTGCAAATGTATTCAAAAACCCTAGAATCTTTAATCCGGCCTATTTATGGTGTAGTGCAGCCGTCTCTTTACTGCACAATACAAGGATTTCTTACTTCTTATTATTTTGGAGTTCTAGGAAAAGATCTTGGATTTCTTGCGAAGGGGGAGCTTTTCTTATTTTCTAATTGTCTTCGTTCGATTTTTTCAATAAGGTAAGTGATACTTTTTGTTTGTTTTGTTCTTTGAATGTTGTATGTGATGTTCATCTATTAGAAAGCATGCCAGGGTTTGGTATGAACATATATGATGGATTGGATGAATTGATGAGTTAAAAATTTGATCTTTTATGATAACCTAGTTATTTATGATTAAAATTACATGTGGATGGTTTGAGATTGTTAAAGAACCTATTTTAAATCATGAGTAGGCTATTTCCTTGGATTATTGCTGATTTAATTGAGTATGGTGAATGTTATGCCTAAATTGATTAAAGATGAAATTTTGACTATTAATGAGTTTGGAGGAATGCAACTTGACCATGGAAATGTTAAATTGATTTATATTCATGAGTTAACTACTGAAAATAATTGTGAATGAGTTTGAGGAATTTTGAGAAGGACTAATGAATTAAAGATCATGTCTTGAGGATTGGAGCCGTATTAATTAGGTATGGATTTGATGCTTTATGACTAAATTGAAGATATGGTGATTTTATGAAGTTCTTAATTGGATTTGAATTGCTCAATTATTAAAGATTTAATCTGAACATTGTCTATTCCTGAATTGATGGATTTGTGAATTTTCTTTGGTGCACAAACATGCACGAACACCATTACATGAATATCCTATTTTGTTGTTTGAAGGAGTTGAGTCTTTAAGTGTGTTTTTGAGGATTTTGGTTATATCTCAACTTATTTTGGTGTTAATAAGGTTTGGAACATAATACGAAGGTCTTTTGTTGTATGATTGATTCTTAAAAACTTTATTTTTGATATATGCATATATTCATGTTTCAATTTGAAGGAATTCATCAAAAAGCTATTTTTATCAATTCAAAGTGGTTTTGATTGGTTTGTAGACTCTTATATACTCTATGAGTTGTATTTGAATATATCAAAATTATACCTTTTACAGATTTGGTTTTTATAAAGTAAAACTCCGTATCGGTTGAAATGTGCACAAACTAAAACTGCAGTCTGTAGGAGTAACGGTCGACTGATCACTATCGACAGTCGACCGTCGCTACCTGGCTGCTGTATTTTCTTGAAGTTTTAAAATTTCACGCGGAACAGTCGACTGTCTCAGCTCTGTTTTGGTGTTTTCTCGAAGTTTTGGATTTTCACTATGGACAGTCGACCGATGACTTTTTATAGTCGACTGCCATTAATTAGAATTGTTTTCTTGATGCGTTGGGTTTTTGCTCTGGACAGTCGACCGATTATTGTTTATAGTCGACTGTTACAGCTCTGACTGATGTTTTCCTGAGTTATTCCGATGTTCTTTTAAACGGTTGATTCTTTAAATGTTTTGGATTTATAACTTACTATTCTAAACACAATTTTTCTACAGAACATATTTTTTCATGTTGTTTTATTAAAAGTTTTAATTACTAGAAGTTGAGTGCGGATGGTTGAGTGAGAGTCTCTAGAGGGTGTGTGGGACCCTAGTATACCGACAGTTGAGATATTTTGTTTTGGCCCGTGGAGGCATGTTGTTGGTCAGTTGTTGAGTTAAGTCCGGTAGGGTACACCAACTCTAGGAGATTCGTTAATTAATTAATTAACTTAACAAAGATAAGGACAGGCACTAGATGGTGATATGATGAAATGAGTGCAAACGTGAGTTATGGACTTTAGGATGATCCAAGTAGTGAGATATTCCCCAGTATTCTGGGACGATGGACGTTTGGTCTACAAAATGATATGCAGAGTGTGATTGATCTCCAGTATTCCGAGGACGAGAGCGACGCTCATGGGATGTTTGTACAATGAGGGTTCCAGGATGATCTGCGGAGTGAGGCAATCACCACAGTATTCCGGGACGATGGACATATGTGTCACAGAATGAACCGCGGAGTGGGATTGGGCTCCAGTATTCCAAGGGCGAGAACCAATACTTGCAGAATGTCTAAATCTCATAGTAGTCATAGTAGTAGGGTTAGTTGCATAAGCGAGGGATTAAACCCTATCAAGTGAAGAACGATAAGGGCTTGCACCGGACCTATGTAGAGTGTGATGCATAGAATCCGACAAGTAAGCATTAGAGAGTCAGCATATAACATTGATGATTTCTTGACTTGGTTTTACGCATGTATTTCCCTGTTTTCCACACTTGACACTTAGACTAGTTCACTTGATGTTTTCATGTATTATTTATTGTTATTTCTTATTTCAATTATTCTTATTATTGATACATGTTGTTTATGATACTATGATCATGTTTAACTTATGTCGCATTTATTTTAATTTTGTGTTACTCACACCGTTATGGCTGACCCCTGTAGTTTTGGGGGGTTAGGGTTATCTCTAGCCTCATGTTTACAGGTAGTTGCTTGTAGCTTTGGATTGGGATGCTTGAGTTAGAATGAAGTTATGGCTTATGTAAAATTGTAAAAGATGTGTTGTAAAGAAACGATTGTAATTCAAGGTGTATGTCTTTCCTGCTATATTTTGTAATGAACTAATGTAACAAAGGTTGGAAAAAAATTATCTATATTTTTTGCTTTGTTTACTATTATAATTGAAGTTGATGCTCGGAATTGTGCCACGTCTTTCTAAGATATCATATTGGAAATTCGGGGCGCTACATATAGGACGAGTTGGTTCATAGGGTATCACCCCTAATACCAACTCCTCTCTTTTGGCAAAAATTGTTAAGTAATGATCTTTATAAGTTACTACACTAATGATGTCACTAAACCTAAACAATCTTACGGGATTTTTAACTTAGACTTTCTTAAGATTATCACGGTCCAACTCATGGCCTTTCGATTCAAGACACCGGTGATGGGATCTCCCTCACTCATCACTACCCCTAACTCGGATCTCATCAACATTCTCGGCCCGTGATCAACCCACATCGGTTAAGATCCGTCAGCGCACGAGGTGTGATTTATCCATAGTTTCCAACGAGGTAAGATATGATTCTTGATGGTTGATGACCCCTAGGGTAACTATAAGACCCTTGATGAGCTTTTATTAACAATAATAGTGACTTTCCCAACCATTGTCACCCATACAATGAAGAAAAAGAATGTTCACATGATATGGTCCAATTTTAATTAGAACCACCTACAACTAGAATTCTTGTGTTTTCCTTCCCAAATTGAACTAGAACAACATGCAACTAGGTTCATGGGTTCTTTCCCAAATTGAACTAGAACAACACGCAACTAGGTTTATGAGTTCTTTCCCAAATTTGAGCTAGAACACATACCACTTGGTTCATGGTTTCTTTCTCAAATTTAAGCTAGAATCACCTGGAAACTAAATACATGGGTTCTTCTTCGAATTGAGTTAGAACTACTATGGAACTAATTTCATTGGTTTCTTTTAGAATTTGAACTAGAACAATCATGGAACTCTAACATTCATGAGTTCTTTTAAGCAACCTAGAGTAATTAGAGAATGTTGGGTTCCTTACTAGAACAACTACAACTCAAGCATGATGGGTTCTTTACTAGAACAACTACAACTCAAACATGATGGGTTCTTTACTAGAACAACTACAACTCAACATGATGGGTTCTTTACTAGAACACTACAACTCAAGCATGATGGGTTCCTTACTAGAACAACTACAACTCAAGCATGATGGGTTCCTTACTAGAACACTACAACTCAAACATGATGGGTTCTTTACTAGAACAACTACAACTCAACATGATGGTTTCTTTACTAGAACACTACAACTCAAGTATGATGGGTTCCTTACTAGAATAGCTACAACTCAAGCATGATGAGTTCTTTACTAGAACACTACAACTCAAACATGATGGGATCTTTACTTGAACACTTACAACTTAAGCATGATGGGTTCCTTACTAGAACAACTACAACTCGAGCATGATGGGTTCGATACTAGAACAACTACAACTCGAGCATGAAGGGTTCTTTACTAGAACACTACAACTCAAGCATGATGAGTTCTTTACTAGAACAACTACAACTCAAACATGATGGGTTCTTTACTAGAACGACTACAACTCAAGCATGATGGGTTCTTTACTACACCAACTACAACTCAAACATGATGGGTTCTTTACTACATATTACAAAGACTACTTTCTTAGGAATTTCTACATATTACATAGACTACTTTCTTATGAATTACAAGTCTTACATATTACAAAATTTACTTTTATTGAATCTACAAATCCTACATATTACAAAACCTACTTTTCTTTAATCTACAAGTTCCTACATATAACAAGGTCCTCTTTTTATGAACTAGTGCTAGTAAAAACTTGATTTTTAAGATGGTAGAGAGCAACATACAACAAAAAACTCATCTTTTAATATGTTGTTGAGTTCTACTACCCCAAATTGGGTATGTAAGTATTCTCACTTTATATGCTCATAGTTTAGTCCAAGTTGAATAGTTTGTGTTAACAAAAATAACAATAATAATAACAATATTCATATCAAGTTAAAGATTCCATCTTTATGGGTTTTTCAGTGAGTTCCACCCTTCACTTTCTTATATGTGACCACTTTTGATCCTCAACCATTTATATGCACAAGATCTTAGTCCAAGTTGTTAGATTTTTATTTAGCAGAAATAACCACAAATAACAACAATAACCATGATAATGTTTAAAGACTCAACCTTTTTGTTATTTTGTTTTGAGTTCTACCATTCAACTTTTCATGTGATTATTTTTTATCCCTACTAACATTTTTATGCACAGGATCTTAGTCCATGTTGTTTAGAATATCCCACATACAACATACAACAAATCACATACAACAAAAATGAACAAAACAATACAAAATAAGAAATAGAGAAACCCACACCTTTTGGTTTCTATGTAGGAAGAACTAGCCAAGATTCCTTCTCCTTCCTCCTAGCTCCTATAGAAAAACCTACAAATGAAGAACTCTCTAGTTATGTTTTCTTTCTCTCTTTCTTTTCCTCTCTATTTTTTTTCTTTGGCAAATGAGGCAAAAGGTGAGGGGGGGGGGGTATTTATTGGAGGAATGAGAGGGTAAGGGTTCAAATACACCAAGGGGTTTTGCAAAAACACCCTTGGAGCAAGGGGTGGCCGGCCATTCTCTATGAGGTGGAGGGGTGAGGTGGAGGAAAGATCTAGTAGAAATACACCTATTAATCCTCTTATGTATTTCCTTTACTCCTAAACCCTAGGTTTAACCTTCCAAACAAATCCTAGCCATCTAATTTTGATTAATCATGACAAAAATAAGATATTTTTGTCCAAAACACATACTACACGATTTATACAAACGTACGAAATCGATACAATATGCATATGTATATATTAATATATATACCGTTAATTTTTGTTTGTTAAACAGTACAATCCATATAAAAATCAATTAATTCTGAAAAATAATAATAAAAATAACTTTTATTATCGGCTTGGAAGATTCTAGTACCAAAACGATATAGCGCATATACATATGGACTGGTATTCATACAGAGGATGATTATTAATTAAACTAAGTAATATCCACCAAAAATATTTCAATTCTAAAAAATAAAATAAAATAATTAAATAATTAAATAATTAAATAATGATAAAAATATTATTAATAACTGATTGGGATATTACAGGCAATGCTAGTGGTCGCGACTTAAGGTGAAGGAAGACAGCGAGATACAGGGACGAGGAGATGTAGGTGTCGGTGGTGACTGGTGCTGCGAGGCATCGATGGTGATGAGCGACGGGTGGAGGAGACGGAGACGAGGATAGGATTCAAGCGGTGGGCGACGGGGCTTCGACGGAGGGGAGGATGAGCGATGTAATGCAGCATCGGTGGCTCGTAGGAGACGGTGAGCAGTTGAAGAAGCAGAGGATGACGATGAAGGCGATGGCAATGGCGGAACAGCACTTCGGTGATGGGTTGAGAAGGCGAGCGACAACGGAGACAAGCGGGGCGATGCTGACGACGAGGAGGGAAGCTCGGGGTTGGTAGTAGCACATGGATCGGAGGCAGGGACAAAATCGAGGAGGAGGAGTAGCGGAGGAGGAGGAGGAGGAGCTTCAGAGTGGTAGGAGTCGGGTGCAGTCGATGGAGGAGTGCTCGAGGTTGTCGTCGACTAAGGAGGACGGCAGGGGAGCGGCTGATGTTGGAGTGCGTACGCAGTTGAAGGTCGGGGAAGACACAGGGAAGAGGGTCGAGCTCGGCAATGGTGGGCTTTGGTGGAGGACAAAGATGGAGGATGATGACGAGATGGTAATGAGGATGATAATGGCGGTCGAGAAGCGAGTTGCGGTGGAGATGAGGGCAGGGGTGACCAGAGCGGGGGTTATCGGAGAGCTCCTCTGTTTCGTTTCGAAACAGGGGAGAGTGAATAGTAGAGAGAAAGAGAGTACGGAAGAGAGAGAATGGGAAGGGATTTTAATATGTTAATAATTTATGATTGTAGTAATGGGGAAGATAGGAGGGCTGATTAGTAGGGGTAGTTGAGATAGTGGGGTATGTAGTTACAGGAATGTGAAGAGTGGGGGACATGAGAAGGGAATTTGGGGATATAGGGAGATGTGGGGTTGGTCTGGTCAAAACGGACAGGGAGAGATTTGGGTTTATGGGTATTGGATATTAAAAGGTGATCCAATAAGATGCGGGTTTGGGTTTAGGGTAGGCTAGGATCTAATAAGAGGTGGATATGGGTTTGGGTTAGAATCCGATAGGAGATGGGCTTGGATCGAGCTTCACATTAAATAATTAATAATACAATGTAGATCAAATCGGTGGGCTTTAACAATGTAATAATAATTGTAATAATAACATTGGCTTTACAAAAATAAGATCAATGGCAATAAAATAATAACAATAATGGTAACAACATCGATAATAATAATACTAATAATAATAACAACAAATGTTGATAATAATAATAATAATAAAATACTAATAATAATAATAATAATAATAATAATAATAATAATAATAACAGTAATAACAATAATATCGATAATAATAATAATAATAATAATAATAATAATAATAATAATAATAATAATAATAATAATAATAATAATAATAATAATAATAATAATAATAATAATAATGATAATAATAATAATAATAATATGCATCAAGATAAGATTTGAGATTAACAAGTTCATCAAAAATCCAAACAGTAATAATTTAAAATATAAATAGTTGACCAATTAGAAATAGAAAGTTCAACGTTATTTAAAGTAAGTATAATTGTCGATTATAAAACACTTGGTAAAAGATCCGAAATCAATTTAGCACAAAATAAGTTTATAAATAATCAATTTACCGAAAATATTCAGGGAGTACGTATTTACGGGAAAATGGGTTACAAATCCTACCCACTTGACAACAAAATTTCATCATCGAAATTTGCATAGGAGGTATATAGGATAAGGCAAAAGCAAACTTATGGGGGTAACAAAATAGGGGATTAAAGGGGAAGGAACAAAGTGGTAGTAGTACCCGAATAAGAACGAAATGGATAACAATGATGTCAAATGGAATGCATGAAAGAAAATAAACAGTATCAAAATGGGAGAAACAATACAAGATAACCAAGGAAAAAGATGAAGTAGGTAGAGCTAGAATCGAAGAGAGAACAGATAGGGAAGAATCAAACCAAATAATGAGTCGATGGATGAGGATGAATACAAGGAATGGAAAGAAGCAAACAATATAAAAGAGGAGAAGCAACAATAGGATCCTCGGACCTGTGGGTTATAGACCCACCACGCTTCCGTTGCGCTACTCTGATGGCGACGTTCCAAGCTGCAGACATGTCGTTGTAGACCACATGGTGCCAATCGACGGACCGAGCCGGAAGAAGAAAAAAAAATGCGACACCGGAATCAAAAGAATATGGGTAGAAAAGAACAAAATTATACCCAATAAGGAATCAATGAATGTGAATGAATCGAAGGGACGAAACAACTAAGAAATGAAGTAACTGAATATGAAGGGATCAAAAGAGAAATCAAATAAGAGGAGTATCCAGATATATGTTGGTTTTTACATGTTCATATGATTAACATGTGCACATATTGTAGAGTTAAACTGGCTAGAGCCAAACTTGACTAACGTATTAGCCAGTCAAACATGACTAACACATTAGCCAAACCTGGGCTGTGATACCACTAAAAATGTAATACCCTAAACTTTCATTTTAATAAAATATTGATTTTTTCACGTGTTGTGCACGTACAAATTTCATGCGTATATTTATTTATTTATTTATATATATAAAATTTCATTTTTATAGTATGAACAATTATTTTCCTCCTTTATTTTTTCTAAAAGCCTATTTTATAAAGCCTAAACACTATTTTCTAAATTTGTGCCCATTTTAATAATTCTTTATTTTATTATTTTGGCCCACAAGCCTAAGCCCACTAATTGTGAAGCCCACAAATTTAATTAATCAATTAAATGGTCACACTTGTCATGTAGACACAAAATGTGAATAATTTGATTAATTAAAATTGTACAAACTTCAAATAGGGGGTACTAGGGGGCACGTGCATGCACGTAGTGTGCAATGCACACCATTGGTGGGCCGGGTATGCTTGGAATCATGGAGAGTGGGTGTGTGTGTGCATGGGTAGTTTATTTGAGTATGGGTGGTTGCTACAACTTTCCCTCCTATCCTAGCCATCCATCCTTTAACTATCTAATGAACCCTAGCCCTCCAATCCATCCTAGAAATGGTATAAATACCCCCCCTATCTACATGTATTCTACACTAAGAACTATTGAAAGAAAGAAAGTTATATAGAAGAAATATAGTAGAGTGAGTGTGAGTGTGTGTGTGTACCATTGGAGGCCGGCCATCATTCCCCCACACAAGGATCTCTCGGTTGGGCAAGGAAGCAAGGAGAAGGAGATCTTTTGCATCGCAATCTAGGAGGAGAAGGCACTCTCTCGCATTCTAGGGGACTCTAGGAGCTTTTAGTTGCCGTTTTCTTCTAAGAGGTGGGTGTTTCTCATGACTTCTAAAGTAGAAATCATGCTAGGAATGAAATTGAATTGTTATTATAGAGCAATTAGTTGAAATGAAATACTTGTTTGCCTAATTAGAGAAAAATTGATAAACTAGTAGATGTATGTTAATTTGATTACTAGATTTATTAATTATGAGTAAAAGTGAATGTTCTCATTGCTTCTAATGTTAGTATGCATGCTAAGTATGTTTTAAATGCAATTATGTGAATTTAACTAGTAAAAGTTAGAACCATGATTGTTGATTAAAGTATTAAAGTACAACGATATATTAGAGATGAATTGATGGAATAAATTATTAAGAGATGATTGTTAATTGTTGTAGTAGAATTCACCTTTGTTATATGTGTCATATGAGTATTAGAATAAATGAAAAGAATGTATTTTTGCAAACAAATGATTGAATGCATCATGTGTAAAATTAGTTGGTAAAATAGAAGTTTTATTCGTTAAGAAAGATGATTTATTTGTGTTCTAAGAACATCATGAGAAAGAAAACATTTTTGTAGTGATTTTGTGGGAAACTATCTTTAAAATTTGAAGAAGTACGTTTAGTTTTCAAATGTCGACATTATGATTATAAAGTATAAACTAGGGCAAAAATATATGTTTTAAAGAGTTAAAAATACCCTTAAAAATACTGGTTACTATAGAATTAAATGTATTTTTATTCTGGAAATTTTTATTTTCAAAAGAGGAGAAAAGAGACAATTTTTGTTTTGAGAATTTTTGAATTATAGTTATAAACAGAGAGCAAGCTCAAAACCCAATCTAATTATTTTCTAATCGATATGTCCCCTTAGACCAATTGGTCGGCAGTACTTTCGGTCACTACAGTAAGGGGGAGGTCTTGGGTTCGACACTGGGGTTTTGTTTTTATTTTTTTGATTAAAAACCCAATTAGCCAAGACTCGATACTTAGGGATTTTAACCCTAGTTATATCGATTGGCGGCTTTGGTGTGTTGGTCTTGTGCGCTGTTTGTTTCACCGCTGGTTGTGGGTTCGAATCCGGTTGGGGGATTTGGGTTTAAAAAAAATGTTTTTTTTATGGATCATTTGTGATTAATTGAATTTTTAAAATAGATAAAAATTGGAAAACTTTCGTTTTAATTTACTGAAAATTATTAGAACTTTATAAGAAAATTTTATGTAACTTTTGATAAAGTGTGATTAAGAAATTGGGGTTTTTGCAAGAAAGGACTTCCTTTTGAAATTAAATTGTCCTTTTAAATAAAGGAGAAATAAATAAAATTTTTGAGTTATAAAACAATTAGTAATGAGAAATTTTGAAAGTGTGATTGATGTGGACTTCTAATTCGTGCTTGGAGTAGGATTTGGAAATGAAAATAATAGACATGTGGAATACATGAATTATTGATTACTACTAGTTGAAATTTATTCTTGCACATAAATTGCACGTGAAATTGAATTATTGATTGTGATGAGTTATAAAAGATGTGAATACATGATTGCTACGTTTATGAAACATAAATTGTGATTAATCATGAAAAGACCTTATGAGTATGAAAAGCTCGACATTGTAATTATGAGTTGAAATTGAGAATTAGGGTATAGCCAAGTCTTATACCGGCAATAAAGGAAATGTGAAAATGATATTTGAAATGAGAAGACCAAGGTTTGGGTCATGTGAATTAAATGATTAAGACCGGTATTGTGGGAGTGCTACACTCTAAGGGTTGATTTTATTCATGATTCAATTAAACTAAGGATTAGATACATAGTGAAGATGTGATGAAAGTAAGAGAAAAATATTGAGTATGAAGGCCATTGGATTGGCGGCATGAGAGTATTCACAGAATATCCCATGATGCATCATGATAGGGCGTGGATACTGCTCCAGAGTACCGTCCCGGTGGCGACGCTCGTGGGGTGTTTGACGACTGCGGATGGTGTCATGTCTATGGTAGGAGCTGAATTACCACAGGATCCCTGCATGATGAGTCATGTGACAATGCATTGGTATTCCCTCCAGGACGCCTAGACATGAGTTCGTAGATAAGAAAACATCTAGGATACTTACCGTAGTTACAGTAGTAGATTAAGTCATGATGAGGGATTGAACCCTACAAGATGAAGAACGGTTAAGGGCTTGCCCTCGAACCTATGTAGTATGGGCTGCATAGACTCTGAACAAGTGCACATTAGTGTCATATAATACAAATAATTGTATTAAGGACTAAGTGCACATTCACAACACGATATCAATAGGATAGTCCCTTTAGCTTTGTTCGTGAACAAGTTTGTGGTTGCTAAGTAATGAGAATCGTTATACTGTTTTCGGCATAGAAAGGATGGCCGTGTATAATATTTTGTCAGTTGAATGAACTGACGCGCCCACTGTTTTATATGCAGGGTAAAGATGCTTGACAATTGAAGTATACATGCTGCGCAAGATTGATGTAAATGTTGTTTCATGTAAATTATTGTAAAATTGCTTCCGCTGTGACAATGTACAAGTGTAATGTTACTCTGATGAAAGAAAAGTTTTTATTTCCTTGTAAAATTGTACGAAATAAGTGTAAAGATCCTGTGGAACTTCGGATTCAGTTGTATTTTGGAATTCGGGGTGTTACAAAAAACCTGTCACGCCCTGCTTCCCAAAATACGGGAATACGAGCCCGTGACGAAGAGCCAGCCAATAATTTTAACATCATCCATAAGTTGTTCCAGTCTTAGCTCAACAACATGAAAGAATAATCACAACCACGCAAGAAAAAGCATAATCACATAAACAAATACTGAGATAAAACATGCAGTAGTCCATCATAATTACCAACAACAGGAAATAAACAACAATTACGGGTCAACAAAGCCCGCAATACAAAGTTCAACAAAAGTAGCAATGCAATATAAAAATAAACATGGAAGAAACAATTTATTTTAAAGCAACTTCTGCTCCAATCCTAGAAGAACTGCTCACCAATGTCTTCTAGCAATTCTCCTTGTGCACCTGTGGTTGGATCAACTAGAGTGGGGGAAAATGTTCGTTAGAGCAAGTACGGACAATAATTAGTGAAAAGCAAAGAGTAAAGGAATATGGTACATCAAGGAATATGAAGCAAGATCAAAATCCAAAAGCAATAACAGGGACTGATGAAAAGTCTAGATTTAACAAGGCAATTTTCATTAACAATAATCGATAAACAATTTCAATATCAATAGTCATGATTCAATGATGCAAGTGTCAATCTAGTCTATTAGTATTTAGCCTAACTAATGCACGTACTACTACGTCCCATACCACAGGTTCGGTGCATGCAAAACAGTGTTCTCTTTAGATTTCGTGGTGGGATCTACAGAGCGGGTACTCAGCATCAATAACAATAATTTACAATAAGCAATTGACAATCAATAATTCACAATCGATACTCCTCCTTCCATGACTACAATATAACGATAAGGCCTTACCGAGTACATTTTCTGAGATTATCCATTACTAAGTCAACCCTTATTACCCCGACTTGTTAATATTTTATTAAATCATTCATGATCTTGCAATGTGTATAAGAGTGTCAAGGAGATGATAAGGATGCAGCAAAATGATGTGATGCATGATAATATATATGTAATTGTGAATCTGAAAAGAGCAGACACAGCAGTACTAAAATAGCATTAACTCCCAAAATACAATTCGGAATTCGATTACATAAAAAGATATGTAAACTAGACATATGGGGCTACAATTCATATTCAGTAAGTTTCAATTGATTCTGACTATAACTAGGTCGATTACCCTAATCTTTACATCTTAAGAGTTTGGCAGCAGCTTATAGTCAAAACTCTACGAGTGAAAGCTAGGTCTAAATCAACATAAAAATCTATAAAAATTTGAAAATAAATCCTAAGCATGCCTATTAAGTTTCTGGAGAGTTTCATGTCATTACACTACTGTTACTATGGTGTTTCAACTGAAAGTTGTGTCGATATTTCACTAAATTGCAATTCTGGAAAATACAGATCATGAGTGACTAAAACTGCAATATCTCACAACTCACAGATCCGAATCTAGATTCGTAAAGTGTTCTGGAAACTAGATTCATTACGCTAAAATTCCCTTTTATATAGTTTTGGTTGATTCTTATTGTAACATGGTCGAAACCTCAGTGCAAAACAAGACAAGCAGCAAGAAGTAAGAAAAAGTCATCATATATATTCATCAAAGTGAATCATCAACATGTTCTTGTATCATGAAATGCATTAACATTAAGGTATAACAATTAGGATGGGTTTTTACAGTGTACAATCCAAGTTTTCCCGTCATGATTCAATTCACGAGATCTCAATCAATCAATATGTATTCAATCACTGTACATTTCTATATACAAGTTTCTAGTCAATTTGCTCATGTCGTGTGTGCATGCATGCTTGGGTTTGAATCAATGGATGTTGGCACGAAGTCTAGGATACTTCGGGTTAGCTCGTGTAAACACTAGATATCCCCAACCGAAGGTACACAACGCAATATTACGATAATCGAAAGAGAACTACCTGTAGAGATCAATAATCTTGAAATAGAAAAATAAATGAGTTCAAGTGGACTTGCATTTAGATGACGATTAGATTAATCCGAATATGCGAAGAATAATGGGATTGGAATCCCGGCGACGAGCAAATGATCACGACGATCACGATCGGGCATGGATCTTGATGAGGATCAAGATCGGATGATCGGATGACTGAGATCAAAGATCAAGATCAATATCAAGATGATGATCACAATCACGATGATCAAAAGAGATATGATGGTCGAGATCAAGATCTTGATGATGATGGTGACGCTGATGCGATCAACGGCCGAGATCAATGGATCAAGATGATGATTATCGTGATCGTGATTATCAAGGGAGATTCGATGGTTGATAATGAGCAAGGTGCACTATTTGGCTGACCCAAGAATAGAGGAGGTCGATGATCAGGTGCAGTGACGGCCGAAGGCAAGGGCATTGACTCGGGGTGGCGCACTGTGGCAATGACGACTGTGGCGAAAAGGGGAGTGCAGGAGGTGACTGGACGATGAATAGCGACACTCAGGGCAGCAACGGAGCTCTGTTGATGGTGGTCGAGTGGGGGATAGGCAACAGGCGAGAATAGAGGGCTTCGGTAGTCGATGGGTTCAATGAGAACCCAGAGGAAGAAGACGACGGAGGCACGGAGCTGTGATAGGGCTTAGGGCAGCGACGGAGGTAGGGGTGGTGGTGCTCAGGGTTGACGGCATGGTTGCGACAGTGGGTTCAGGGGCTGGTCAATCGGCGAAGTTGACGATGGGAGGCAGTTGCGGAAGAAGATGAACGACGCTCGGGGATGAAGGAGGTGATGCTGGTGGTCGCGACTTGAGGTAGAGGAAGACGGCGAGATAAAAGGACAAGGAGATGCAGGTGTTGGTGGTGACGGGTGCTGCGAGGCATCGATGGTGATGAGGACCGGGTGGAGGAGATGGAGACGAGGCAGGATGCAGGCGGTGGGCGACGGGGCTTCGACGGAGGGGAGGATGAATGACGGAATGCAGCATCGGTGGGTCAAAGGAGACGGTGAGTGGTAGAAGAAGCAGAGGATGACGATGAAGGAGATGGCAATGGCGGAACGACACTTCAGTGATGGGTTGAGAAGGCGAGCGACAACGGAGACGAGCCAGGCGATGCTGACGACAAGGAGGGAAGTTCGGGGATGGTGGTAGCACGGGGATTGGAGGTGATGACGAGAGGATGACGAGTGGTAGGGACGAAGTCGAGGACGAGGAGGAGTAGCGGAGGCGGAGGAGCTTCGGAGTGGTAGGAGTCGGTGCAGTCGATGGAGGAGTGCTCGAGGTTGTCGTCGACTAAGGAGGATGGCTAGGAGCGGCTGATGTTGGAGTACGCGCGCGGTTGAATTTCGGGGAAGACACAGGGAAGAGGGTCAAGCTCGGTAATGGTGGGCTTCATTGGAGGACGAAGACGGAGGATGATGACGAGATGGTGATGAGGATGATAATGGTGGTCGAAAAGCAAATTGCGGTGGAGATGAGGGTGGGGGTGACTGATGAACACATTATTATTCACTTTTTAAGAGCAATAATCTTAATATAATTAGACATTTAAAAGCTCTATATGTGGTATTTATGCTTCTTTTCTCTTTCTCTGCAGGAAACAGCCTATAAACAGCAAAACGAAGCAAATTCAGGATGATACACAGGAAACTGAAGAGGCAGTCGACTGGTCATGATAACAGGCGACTGGACAGAGGAAATCAAGTTTACACAGCTGCTCGACCAAGTCGACTGTTCCCAAAACATCAGTCGACTGGGCAGATGAATCATGAAAATACTGAAGTCTCGACACAGTCGACTTACTCCCAAAAGCAGTCGACTGATAGGCGGCGGAATAAACAGATGAGATATTCGAAGATTCACCTGCATCTAATTTCACATCTATTTGAATCCAGATTTATGCAAATCAAATCTAGAGACTGGGGGTTTCCAAGTGGACGTGGTAAACAGATAAGGAAGGAAAGGAGAAAAGAGGAAGATATTAATCATCAAATCAAATAAAGAAGGATCTTCCTTAAAAAGTGGAAACCCTAATTCTCAGCCGTACTCTATAAATATCAGAAGAGATCGACTTAGAGGGGAATAATCAGATATATCTCGTGGACGCAACTTAATCAGAGAGTTCCCAACCATCAAGTCAACCAGTGCATCACTCCATCATCATCGAAGAAGGAGAGAGAAGATCCAGCAACCAGAAGGCAGTCGACTGTGTGACAGACAGTCGACCATATTGCCGGAATCCATTAGTTTATTTCTTCTTCTCTCTTTATTCTTTTATGTTGATCATGTATTTGAACTTGTTAAGCAATAAAAGTATTATTATGTGGAACTAATTTCATAGTTGGGTAGATCGAAACCGTAGTTATGTAGTGCTATATTCTTCTGAGATCTTCTAATTACTTATTGATTGAATCTGGTTGAATTGACATAGATTAATGATCATCAAACTTGGATCTTGAAGTCTGAGAGCAGTCGACTGAGGTGAGAGCCAGTCGACTGACATACAGCACGTGGGAATATCAAGTTTATGTTATTATTTATCTAAATCTGTTATAGGAAGCATATTGAGACGACCGAATCTCGTGCCCATAATTTGTAACAAAGGAATCTTTAGGGGTTCTTGGTTCAATCAACTTAGAGGATCTAGATCTGATACCAATTTCTAGAACTTTAAGTGTTTGTTCGTTTCCACTGTTCTTATGTTTTCTCTAAGTATAACTTAGTAGATACCATGCTAAAATACTTAGGGGAAGAAACGAATTAGAGTAGATACCATGCCTAATTCTTGGCTTAGGGAAACAATACTTTAAGGAGTAGATACCATGCCCTTAAGGTGAACAAACATGAGTAATTAGAAGTAGATTCAGAAGGCAACTTGGCATTACTAACTATTGGTGGAGATCAACAACCCAACTATTCAAGAGATATTGTGATTCAAACTCATCTTTCTTAGTTTAATCTTTTTAATTCTTTTAGATTTCTACAACAACCCTTCATCATTTATTATTAGTTTTATTGATTAGTAAGTTGAAGTCTACAATCTCTGTGGGATCGACCCTTGCTATTACTACGATTCGATTCGTGCACTTGCGAGGTTTTTATAATTTGTGTCTAGTTTATCTATTAATTTAGGTACTAGATTTCCAACAACAAGTTTTTGGCGCCGCTGCCGGGGATTGTTTAGTATTTTGACTTACAAATCAGTAAAATCTTTTTCTTTTTTATTCTATTTTATTTCTTCTTTTTCTTTTTCTTGAACTTTCTTCCAGGTCAAACTTTGCACAGAACCAGATCAGTCGACTGTCCCACAGACAAGTCGACTGTACAGAAGCTATTGTACAGGTGCAAAACAGTCGACTGTCCCGAGGATCAGTCGACTGTCCAGAGGATTTTTCCAAAAAGCAACAATGGGTGAAAATTTTTTAAACCGAGTACCAATGCAAGACAAATTCATTCCTAAGAATATTGAGAATCCTTCTTGCATTGCTTTTCAACCCAAAGTCACAGGGAATATGCATCTATCACCTCAATTACTCAGCATGGTGCCCCACTTCTTTGGTAGAACAGACGAAGATCCGCATCTACATTTACAAGACTTATTTGATCTTTGCAGGACACAAAGCATCCAAGGGCTTACCTCTGAACAAATCAGGTTAATCTTGTTTCCTTTTTCTCTAAAACGTAACGCTAAGTTATGGTATAATTCTTTGGAACCAGGATCAATTAATTCATGGGAGCAATTGGCAACAAAATTCTTGAAAGAGTTCTTTCCAGCCCAGAAAACCAGACAACTAAAAAGGGAGATTCTACTTTTCCAACAAAAAGATGGCGATTTGTTTTTCGAGGCGTGGAAGGACTTCAAAAACAAGCTTTTCAAGTGTCCTTTGCACAACATACCTAAGGATGATCAGGTACAATCATTCTATGAGGGTTTAAATTACACTAATAAAGCAATTGTTGATGCAGCATGCAATGGAATGTTGATGAGGAAGAGTGCTGAGGAGGCCTTAGAGCTATTTGAAGAACTCAGCGAGAACTCACAACAATTCTCAACAAGAAGGAGCATCTCAAGAAAACAGGGAGTATTCGAAATTTCTCATAATAATAACATGCAATTCGAAATGGAAACCATGAACAAAAAGATTGATATGCTTGTGAATTCAACGATGGGTGGTGTAAAAAACCAACCAAAAGACATTTGTGCAATTTGTTTTCAATCTAACCATACAACTAATTCATGTCCCATGTTTTCTTTCGCAGATCAGGAGCACACAAACTACGAAGAACAGGGAATGTACCCGCCCCAGAACAATTTTTTTTTAAACACGTATAACCCAGGGTGGCAAAACCATCAAGACAATCAATTTGCACCAGGGCATACGCAGCAATTCCAAGGCGGGAATGGGTATGATGAGCCGGTACAAGAACAGGAGAAGTTAAATTTTGAATCCACCATTCTTCAACTACTCCAACAGCAACAACAAACCAGTGATCAACAAAGACAGGCCATTCAAAAATTGGAATTTCAAATTGGCCAAATTGCTACGGAGTTAAGTGAAAGAAAGGTAGGAGAATTTCCATCACAAACCATACCTAACCCTAGAGGACAAGAACAGCTCCAATCAAGGACAACACTAGAAGAAGAGACTGAGTTTACAATGTTTGATGCACCACAATTTCCACACAATGATCATGAATGTTATAAAGTTGACGTGGTTCCGGAAATTTGCGACCAAACATTTCAAGAAAATGGCGTTGATCCATTACAAGCAACAATTGCGCACCCTCCACCACTATCTCAAGTTGAAATGGAACACGACGACTGGCAGATTGCAGAGACAGTACTTCACCATGGAACTCCAGAGTCCTATCCAGGTAAGCTTGCATCTTTATTTGAAGAGTTGGTATCTGATAACACTGGTGTTCTACAGGTTAAGTCGACTTATGAAGAGGACAAGTCGACTGATGAAACATACAAGTCGACTGAAGATCATGACAAGTCGACTGCTCCAAGGACACCTGATGAGGAGCTCAAGCCACTACATGAACACCTGAGGCCACTACTTGATTATTTGGGGAACAACCAGACAGTACCTGTGACAGTTGCTACAAAATTCAAGATGAACAAAGAAGCAAGGCTGCAGGGAGTCTTGCAAAATCACAATGGTGCTTTAAGATGGACCATTGCTGATAAACTAATGTCAAGATGGTACGGTCCATAAAATGTTGCACAGGTTTCCCCCACATGGAGCATTGACGACAAATCAAACGTTCTAGGTAAATGGGCAGAGGGGGGAAACCTTATGATAAGATGAGTTGTGAGCCGCAAGCCATTCCATACATTGCACAACTCATCAAGTCTAGCTGAAGACAAGAAACACAGCGCTTATTGGGAGGCAACCCAATTTTTCAGGGGAGTATTTACACTTTCCTTTATTTGCTTTCAGTTATTCATTATTATTTTTCTTTGCGTTATTTTTATTTTTTCTCTCCTACCTAGATGTGACATATGCCTATTTTTACATTTTCTTTCGAACATTGAGGACAATGTTCCATCTAAGTTTGGGGGTATTAGGGGTATTAGGGTTATTTTTAGAGTCTTTTGAATTTTTTTAGGGTAAACAATTTGTTATAAAGTAAGAGTAAGGATACTTATTTACTTTAGGATTGTTGAGTTTCATAATTCCCTACAAAAATTGTGTGCGTCATGCGATTATACATAATAAACAAATGTGATGCTTTTTCTGATAATTATTCCCTTCAAATCTAGTCCTAAATCGAGTTTAAGTAAATAGAGTGATACAATATATGTATATATATTTGAATAAAGTCAGTCTACTCCAATGTTTTGAGGGCTTAGTAACTAGGAGTATTCATCACCAATGTTTACCTTTACGTCAAACGGCAACTTGAAATATGAGTATGCAAAGCACTTTAATGTTTGTGACTTGTTGAGTAACCGGGTGGATACATCACAAATGTTTCGCATTCGCGTCAAAAGACAAGTGACAACTTTAAAGAAGAGACTAAAAAAAAAAAAAAAAAAAAAAAAAAAAAAAAAAAAAAAAAAACTCTAGTTTGCTACTGGATTTGTAGTAGAGAAAAGGGATAATCACAGACTGAGTAGATGCATACTATAACTACATTAATCGCATGACAAATATGACTAAGTTTGGGATTTATGAATAGACAATTGCACTAAAGAAAGTGGGTATGTTTAATTTTACTTTATCTGAAATTGTTTGTAGTTTTATATTTTTCATTTTGATGTCCACATAATAAGAAATCTTGATGGTTGAGCTTATTCTGATTATTACTCCCTTGTTCATAAATTCACTTTTTGCTTGAGGACAAGCAAAAGCTAAGTGTGGGGGCATTTGATGAACACATTATTATTCACTTTTTAAGAGCAATAATCTTAATATAATTAGACATTTAAAAGCTCTATATGTGGTATTTATGCTTCTTTTCTCTTTCTCTGCAGGAAACAGCCTATAAACAGCAAAACGAAGCAAATTCAGGATGATACACAGGAAACTGAAGAGGCAGTCGACTGGTCATGATAACAGGCGACTGGACAGAGGAAATCAAGTTTACACAGCTGCTCGACCAAGTCGACTGTTCCCAAAATATCAGTCGACTGGGCGGATGAATCATGAAAATACTGAAGTCTCGACACAGTCGACTTACTCCCAAAAGCAGTCGACTGATAGGCGGCGGAATAAACAGATGAGATATTCGAAGATTCACCTGCATCTAATTTCACATCTATTTGAATCCAGATTTATGCAAATCAAATCTAGAGACTGGGGGTTTCCAAGTGGACGTGGTAAACAGATAAGGAAGGAAAGGAGAAAAGAGGAAGATATTAATCATCAAATCAAATAAAGAAGGATCTTCCTTAAAAAGTGGAAACCCTAATTCTCAGCCGTACTCTATAAATATCAGAAGAGATCGACTTAGAGGGGAATAATCAGATATATCTCGTGGACGCAACTTAATCAGAGAGTTCCCAACCATCAAGTCAACCAGTGCATCACTCCATCATCATCGAAGAAGGAGAGAGAAGATCCAGCAACCAGAAGGCAGTCGACTGTGTGACAGACAGTCGACCATATTGCCGGAATCCATTAGTTTATTTCTTCTTCTCTCTTTATTCTTTTATGTTGATCATGTATTTGAACTTGTTAAGCAATAAAAGTATTATTATGTGGAACTAATTTCATAGTTGGGTAGATCGAAACCGTAGTTATGTAGTGCTATATTCTTCTGAGATCTTCTAATTACTTATTGATTGAATCTGGTTGAATTGACATAGATTAATGATCATCAAACTTGGATCTTGAAGTCTGAGAGCAGTCGACTGAGGTGAGAGCCAGTCGACTGACATACAGCACGTGGGAATATCAAGTTTATGTTATTATTTATCTAAATCTGTTATAGGAAGCATATTGAGACGACCGAATCTCGTGCCCATAATTTGTAACAAAGGAATCTTTAGGGGTTCTTGGTTCAATCAACTTAGAGGATCTAGATCTGATACCAATTTCTAGAACTTTAAGTGTTTGTTCGTTTCCACTGTTCTTATGTTTTCTCTAAGTATAACTTAGTAGATACCATGCTAAAATACTTAGGGGAAGAAACGAATTAGAGTAGATACCATGCCTAATTCTTGGCTTAGGGAAACAATACTTTAAGGAGTAGATACCATGCCCTTAAGGTGAACAAACATGAGTAATTAGAAGTAGATTCAGAAGGCAACTTGGCATTACTAACTATTGGTGGAGATCAACAACCCAACTATTCAAGAGATATTGTGATTCAAACTCATCTTTCTTAGTTTAATCTTTTTAATTCTTTTAGATTTCTACAACAACCCTTCATCATTTATTATTAGTTTTATTGATTAGTAAGTTGAAGTCTACAATCTCTGTGGGATCGACCCTTGCTATTACTACGATTCGATTCGTGCACTTGCGAGGTTTTTATAATTTGTGTCTAGTTTATCTATTAATTTAGGTACTAGATTTCCAACAACAGTGACCAGAGCGGGGGTTGTCGGAGAGCTCCTCTATTTCGTTTCTAAATAGGGGAAAGGGAACAGTAGAGAGAGAGAGTACGGGAGAGAGAGTATGGCAAGGGATTTCAATATGTTAATAATTTATGATTATGGTAATGGGGAAGATAGGAGGGCTGATTAGTAGGGGTCGTTGAAGTAATATCCTAAATTTCTATTTATAATTAATTGAGAAATTGTTGATTTTACGTGTTGTGCACATGCAAATTCTTGTACATTTTCCTTATAAATTATCTCTTTTATAACATGAACAAACAATCATTTTTTAAATCTTTCTCCTTACTTTCTAAAAGCCTATTTTAAAAAGCCTAGGCCTAATTTTCTAATTTAGTCCATCCTAATTAATTAAGTGTTTCCTTAATAAACCATGGGTCTAAAAGCTCATTAATTTGAAGCCCACTAATTAATTTACCTTTTAATTGTTATAACATGTAGTGTAGACACATTTAGTAGACAATAAATTAACTAATCATGTACAACTTATTAATAGGTGTACTAGATGAGACACGTGCATTGCACTAGCACGTGTCTAGTTGTGCATGGGGGTGTGGCCGGATGGAGCAAGGAGAGATGGAGAGAGTGTAGTTGTGGATTGAGGTGGTTATGTGATCATGGGTAGTTGTTACAACTCCCTAACTCATCCTAGCCTTTGATCTCTAACCATTTGGTCAAATCCTAGCCATCTGTTCTCACCCTAAAAATGTATAAATACCCCATAGTTTCTTCTCATCTAGTGTCATGCCCTGCTTCCCAAAATACGGAAATACGAGTGCATGACGAAGCCCAGCGAATGATCTTAACATCATTCATAAGCTGTAGGATCGACTCAGCATCACAACAAGTACATAACAAGAGAGATATATAAAACCAAGCATGCATGAATAATTTATTAGCAACAGAAACAACTGAAATACGATAAAACATCCAAGTAGTTTCAAGTCTGAATCAAGTTAAACTCGGGAACAACAGCCCGTTACAAGTTCTCAATTTGCAAGAAATAATAATCCAAAAATAAACAAATAATGCAAGTAATAAATGTTCTAATCAAGTTCTTCTCCACATGAAGGCTAGAACCTTTGCTCACCAATTCCAGCGGGAAGCTCGTCTCCAAAGTCTGTTTAATAAATATAAAAAGGAAAACAGAGAAAAACAAGAGAAAATGCCCTTAGTGCAAGTTAGGGCCACAAATAGTGAAAGCAGGTACAAGTATGGGAAAACAGGGACTGGAATCAAGAATGTAGCAGGGATATAACAAGTAGTGGAAGAACCAAGAACTAGCTAACGAGAAGGATAACTCAAGTAAATAGACTGGGTAACAAATACTAGTGGTAAAACAAGTAACAAATGAACACATAGGGTATCTAACCTCAAGTGATACGCATCTAGTTCAAGTGTCAGGTATCTAGTCTCAAATCTAGTGTCAAGTTGTCAGGTCTCAAGTATCAAGTTGTCAAGTATCAGGTAGCAAGTTGTCAAGTATTAAGTAACAAGTATCAAGTTCAAGTTTCAGGTTCAAGTCTCATGTATCATGTCATCAAGTATCAATAACAGGTGTCATGTTCAAGTTTCATGTATCAGATATCAGGTAACCAGGTAATCAGGTAACAGGATAATCAGATAACAGGATGATCATGTATCAGGTATTAAGTTCAAGTCTTGTGTGATTACTATCTAGGTAGCACTTCATGCATCCATACTTTTACTACATGGTTGCTACAGTCAAATCAGTTACGTTTAGACCTAGTAATGGAGTCCATAGGGCGGCATACTCAGGTATCAAGTGTCAAGCAAGTGATCAATCATGGACTCTAGAGGTGGCCCCCGTAGACTCTAGAGGTGGCCCCCATCACCCATGACGTGGCACTTAGTTCTACGTGGCACTTAGTTCCATGTGATCTCAACTATATATCATGTAATCATATAATGGACTCTAGAGGTGGCCCCCGTAGACTCTAGAGGTGGCTCCCGTCACCCATGACGTGGCACTTAGTTCTACGTGGCACTTAGTTCCATGTGATCTCAACTATATATCATGTAATCATATAATGGACTCTAGAGGTGGCCCCCGTAGACTCTAGAGGTGGCCCCCGTCACCAATGACGTGGCACTTAGTTCTACGTGGCACTTAGTTCCATTTAACATACAATATTGGGAAACACGGGCCCCCTTCCGAGTACACTTACCTATGTTGTCCACTCTATAGTCCTTCCCTCAAACCCCGGCTTGTTACATTTGTTCAGGCAGATTTTGTGTACTTGTATCTATGCATGTGAAACAGGGTTGAAATAATATGAATTAATTCTAAGAAAAATTGGGGATATCCTATAGGGTGTCCAGCAACTACGTATAAAATTTGGAGTCAAACGCTCGATGGTTACATAGCTAAATTAATTTGCGAAGTAAATATATACAGAAGTTTTGCAAAACTGCGTCTACTGACACAGCTGCAGTATAACTGCCATAACTCCTAGACTGTAACTCCAAATTCGAAAATTTCGGAGTCTATCGATATCTACACATCTAGACCTACAATTTCTATTCAGGACTCGGGCCCAGATTCAAATGATAAAAGGGTCGAAACAGCGAAAGGAAATTCAGGACAGCAACTAGTAGAAATTATTTACTAGCGTAGGTTACATGGGAAAATGTTATTTGGTGTCTAAGTCATTATGTAGCATAAATACATATTAATGGAGGTCAAAACAGCAACTAATAAATGTTTTCCAAGCCATAGGGTCGCAAGTTCGTCAAAAATCGAATGTGACATGTATCTACAAATTTAGGGCTCCTTAATTCATGTGTCTACATTTTCATGTGTCCAAGGGTAAAAAAGTCCAATAATTATAAATTAAATACGAGGAAATTTTGTGACTCTTAGAATTGTCAATTTGGAGGTTCAATATTGATCACAACGATATTTCAAAGAGGAGTCACAATCTAACTATTTGTAGTATTTCAAGGATGCTTGTACTAGAACAACAAAATGTACAAGGATACTTGCCTTAATTCGACGACGATCGATCCACTTGTAGTAGAAAATTGGGTAGAAAAAATCCCGGAAGAAGTCCTCAAAAAGCGCGTGCGAAAAACTACCGAAGATCGAGTTTTCCACCCACACAGGATCAGCCAAAACAGCGGACAGCAAACCCACCCAATCAGTACTCTCCCGCACACCGGATCGACGCCCAGAACAGCGAACAGCGAGGTGGGATCCGCTGTGGCCAGAACACGGGACACCGATCAGGTGGGCTCTGATAGCGCGGATCTTGACGCGATCTGATGGTCGGGATTCGCTCCCTCCTTTTCGCTGATCTTCTTCTTCTTCGTTCTCTTCTTCGACGCAGTTCGAAACAGGGAGAGAGGGAGAGAGATGGGGCGGCGACGGCGGCGGAGCTTCGACGGTGGCACTACGTCGGGAAGCGACGCAGCGACGGCGGCACGGCGGAGGCGCGAGGGTGGACGGAAGGCGACCGCGGGTGTTGCTCTGTTCGTGGGTTCGAACAGAGGGTGAGAGTGGGAGAGGAGTTCGGCGGTGTGGGGTGTTGGCGAAGCGTCGGAGGTGGAGAGGAGGTCGAGGGGATGAGTTTGGAGGCGACGACGAGGTGTTGCGGTGGTGTGGTGGTCGGAGGTGGTGGAAATGCCGAGCTGGGTAATGGGTTCGGAGGTTGGAGAGATGGGGAAGATGACGATGGTAATGGCGGTGAGAGGCGATGGGTGTTGGGGTGACGGTGAGGCGATGGGGATCGGAGGGGGTGGAGGCGATGCGAAGGAGGCGGATTGGGTGTGGGTTGGTTTCGGATCGAAGGGAGAAAGAAGAAACGGAGGAAGGAGATGATGTTTAGCGGTGGGGTAGTTTTTAGGTTAGAACAGTAGGGGGTGTAGGTGTTAGGGTTAGGGGTTTAAATAGTGTGGGTTTGCGGGTTCGCGGGTTTTGGGTATCCATTTCAAAAAGAACCCAACAAGCGAAATGGTTAAAATATACTAAAATGGAGATTAAGGATATCAATGAGAAGAATTGGTCAATTTCATGAAGAATGATACAAATGGCACACAAATGAATTAGATAGAAAGACCCAAAATTTGAGTTGAGACGGAAATAACGATTTCATTCAGTCTGAACAAATTACATGATCTCAAATAGACGAAAGAGTACAATGAGGCACAAAACAGTATAAAATATAAATACAGGGTAATAGGAGTTACAAATCCTACCTACCTAACAAGCAGAATTTCGTCCTCGAAATTCAGACAAGTAGTACATAGGATAACCCCTAAAAGAAAAGAAAGAACAACAAGACTACTGAAATAAATGCGGGAACTTCTTCTGGATCTCTTCTTCCAATTCCCAAGTCGACTCACCCGGCGAGTGAGGATTCCATGCAACCCGAACCAGTTTTATAACTTTATTCTTCAACACCTTCTCACGCCTGTCCAAGATAGTAACCGGCGGAGTCGATAGGCCACCCTACCTACTCGCTCCACAATGTCGAAAGGCCCGATGAACCTGGGGCTTAGCTTGCCTCCAACTCCAAATCGGATAACGCCTCTCCACGGTGATACCTTGAGGAACACATGGTCTCCTACCTCAAATTCCAATGGCCTCCTGTGGACGTCTGCCCACTTCTTCTGCCTGTCCTGAGCCACTACAAGGTGCTTCCTAATCTGAGCCACTGCATCGACTGTCTTGATAATCAAATCTGGCCCCAACAATTTCCTTTCACCAATGTCGTCCCAGCACACTGGCGACCTACACTTCCGACCATACAATGCCTCATACGGTGCAGCTTTAAGACTGGCCTGATAGCTGTTGTTGTACGAGAATTCAACTAAGTGTAGGTGATCCTCCCAAGACCCTCCAAACTGAAGCACGCAGGACCTCAACATATCCTCCAAGGTCTGAATGGTCCTCTCCGACTGTCCGTCTGTCTGAGGATGGAATGTTGTACTGTACTTCAGCTTGCTCCCAAGACTGTTCTGCAGGCTTTCCCAAAACTGAGATCGAAACCTGGTATCCCTGTCGGACACGATGCTGACTGGAACCCCATGGAGTCTGACAATCTCCTGCATGTATCTCTCTGCTAGACTCTCAGTAGACTGACCAACTCTGAAGGGGATGAAATGAGCACTCTTCGTCAGTCTGTCAACAATCACCCAAATGGCGTTGTGACCCTTAGGACTCCTTGGCAAAGCGGTCACAAAATCCATGGTGATGTGCTCCCACTTCCACTCCGGAATGGGAAGAGGCTGGAGCAATCCGGCGGTCCTCTGATGTTCTGCCTTCACCTGCTGGCAGATCAAGCACTGAGACACAAATCTGGCTACTGCCCTCTTCATGCCATGCCACCAGAAGTGGAGCTTCAAATCCCAATACATCTTGGTACCACCGGGATGAATAGAGTATGCTGACTGGTGGGCCTCCTCTAGCAGTTTCTGCCTGACTTCACCCTTTGGGACACACAGCCTAGCCCCAAAGCGAAGTGATCCATCAGAGTGAATAATCATATCGGTCCTCAAACCTGCCTCAACTTCTGCCCGGAACTTCTGTAACTGCTTATCACCTGCCTGAGCTTCCTTGATCTGCTCCACCAAAGACGACTGCAACTGAAGCATCATGCAACTGCGATCGGTGCCTGGCAAAATCACGTTCAGATCTAATCTCCTCATCTGCTCGATAAGTTCCTTTTGTTGGGTCAAAAACATGACGGCTGGTTTCCTGCTCAACGCATCTGGCACCATATTCACCCTACCAGGGTGATATTGCAAACTAATGTCGTAGTCAGCCATCAACTCTAACCAGCGCCTCTGCCTCATATTCAGCTCTTTCTGAGTGAAGACATACTTGAGACTCTTGTGGTCAGTAAAAATTTTCACTCGGTCTCCAAGCAAGTAGTGCCTCCACAACTTCAGAGCGTTAATCACCGCTGCTAACTCCAAATCATGAGTAGGATAGTTCTTCTCGTGCGGCCTCAACTGCCTGGACGCATAAGCAACCACCCGACCCTTCTGCATCAGCACTGCACCTAGACCTCTGCCTGAAGCATCGCAGTGAATAACAAAGCCACCCGAACCATCTGGTATAGTTAACACGGGTGCTGAAGTCAACCTGTTCTTCAACTCTGTGAAGGCTTCACTGCAGGCCTCATTCCAAACAAACCTCTGATCTTTCCTTGTCAGCTTAGTCAAAGGCCCAGCTATCTTCGAGAAATCTTGTACAAACTTCCTGTAATACCCTGCTAGCCCGAGGAAACTCCTCACCTCAGAAACTGACTTTGGCACTGGCCAATCCTTCACTGCAGCAATCTTGGACGGATCAACTGAGACTCCCTCGCCCGAGATAATATGTCCCAAGAATGGAACCCGATCAAGCCAGAACTCACACTTGCTGAGCTTTCCATAGAGCTTGTTCTCCCTCAGAGTCTGCAAGACTATTCTCAGATGTTCCGCATGATCTTCCCGATTCCGTGAATACATCAAGATATCGTCTATAAAGACCACCACGAACCTGTCAAGGAACTGGGAGAAGACTCTGTTCATCAAGCTCATAAACACTGCTGGGGCATTCGTGACACCGAAGAGCATCACCAAGAACTCATAATGCCCATACCTGGTCCTGAACGCAGTCTTCGGCACATCTGCTGCCTTCACTTTCACCTGATGGTACCCCGAGCGAAGATCCAACTTCGAAAACACTGCAGCACCGCCCAACTGATCAAACAGATCATCAATCCTGGGTAGTGGATATCGATTCTTCACAGTGACACTATTCAGCTCCCGGTAATCCATGCACAACCTGCGGCTTCCGTCCTTCTTATTGACGAATAGCACAGGAGCTCCCCACGGTGACACACTGGGCCGGATGAAACCCAAATCCAATAGACCCTAAATCTGCACCTTCAACTCTGCAAGCTCGACTGGCGCCATTCTGTACGGGCTCTTCGATATTGGCACTGTACCCGGCAGGACATCAATACCGAACTTTACCTCTCGATCTGGAGGTAACCCGGGCAATTCCTCTGGGAAGACATCAAGAAATTCCCGCACTACCAGAGGCGCAGCCTCACAGCCTATGTGCAACTCCATTGCACCATCTTCATCATTCGCCACCTTCTTACCATGCCCAAGGGGTGTCTCCCCAGCATGGAATTCAAACTCATCATGCTCCGGAATCCTGAATACAACCTTCTTCGCTCGGCAATCGATAACGGCATGAGATTTCCCCAGCCAATCCATGCCGAGAATCACGTCGAAACCTGAATTGCCAATCACTATTAGGTCTGTCTTGAAATCCCTGCCCCCAATAATCAAGGGACTCTGCTTACACTCCTTGGAGCAAACGACAACACCGCCACCTGTTGTGATGTTCCAAGCTGTCTGCATATCACCGCACTCCAACTGATGCTGGTCCACGAAGCGAGAGGAAACAAAAGAGTGGGTCGCCCCGGAATCAAATAGAACATGGGCAGGAAAGGAATGGACTAGGATAATACCTATGATAGATTCAAAATGCAGGAAGGGATGAATATGCAGGATTCTAAGGGATAGCAAATACTGATGTGGAAAGATTTACACAAGGTATGATGCAAGATGAACAATAAAGTATGAAATAGATAACAAACAATAAAATACAATAATACCTGCAACGACCTCCTCCGCGGTCTCAGCTTCCTCTGCAGTCAGGTTGAAGGCCTGACCTCTCCTCGGGGCAGCGGTCCTCTGACCGACGATCTGATGCTGAGGGGGAAGTGGCGGCCTGGCCTGACCCTGAACTGGCGCTCTTGGCTGAACTGGTCCCCTAGCTGGTGGAGCCAACCCTCTGCGCGGGCACTCCCGCATCATGTGATCACCAGCTCCGCAAGTAAAACACTGACGACCTGCTGTCCTACAGTCCCTGCGCTCATGACCAACCTTGTAGCAAAAATCACATATCACATCCCTCCTTGGAGCCATAGGCAGGTATGGCGAGGCTCTCGGTGCTAAGGCTGGAACTGGCCTCCTGATTGGCCCTCCAGTAGGCCTAGTAGCAACCGGGTGCGGGGCAGACCGCTGGATAGCACGCTTCCGTCTGTTGGTCTGTTCCTGACTCCTAGCAGCCTCTAGGATGTCGGTGTGAGAACGAAGTCTCAACGCAGCCAGGCGATCCTGGATATCGATATCCAAGCCCAGTAAGAAGCGACGGCCCTTGGCCTCATCATCAGCCACCATAGTCGTGGCAAAGCGGCTCAAACGGGTAAACTCCGCGGCATACTCGTCCACAGTCCGATTTCCCTGATTCAAGATAGTGTCTTAGTTAAGCATCGATATATCATAGATCGACAGATGAAATTTTGCATATAAAACACTATTTGACGAACCTGGGTGAGCGCGACAAATTGCCGCTCCATCTCGTTCCTGACGACATTAGGGAAGAACTTTGTGAGGAAGCTCTCCCTGAAAAGGGCCCAGGCGATGGGGCGCTCAAGTCTCTCCATCTCAGCTCGCCACCAGATGTGGGCGAGATCCACCAGCTGGATGCTCACGACATCCACTCGGTCCACATCGGCTATCCTGGCAGCGATCAACAACTGCTCCGTCCTAATGAGCCACTGCTCAGCCTCCAATGGACCTTCAGCACCTGAAAACTTATCGGGGTGTAGTCTCATGAAATCAGCCACGTTGCCCGGTCTAGGCGGCAACACCCCAGGCACAGGTGCAATAGGCTCTCTGTTGGCAGCTCCTAAGACTGCCCTCATCATCTCGGCATGCTCCCTCTGCATTTGCATCATCTGCTGTGCGTGCCGCTCATTTTGTTCTTGCTGCATCCGTAATAGCTGCATAATGGTGGGATGGTTAGTCTGATCACCCCCAGACTGGGCAGACGAAGCGTTCTTTCGAGCCATGTCCTGCACAAACCCAAACAATCAGGATCCAGATCAAGTTGATAATAAAATTTTTCATGCAATTTCATGGCCTGCCAAATGCTGAGTTAACCCTGACTAAGTCAGGCCTGTCTAATGTATTAGTTAGCTAACACATTAGCCATAACCTGGCTCTGATACCACTAAAAACCTTGTCACGCCCCGCTTCCCAAAATACGGAAATACGAGTGCATGACGAAGCCCAGCGAACAATCTTAACATCATTCATAAGCTGTAGGATCGACTCAGCTCACAACAAGTACATAACAAGAGAGATATATAAAACCAAGCATGCATGAATAATTTATTAGCAACAGAAACAACTGAAATACGATAAAACATCCAAGTAGTTTCAAGTCTGAATCAAGTTAAACTCGGGAACAACAGCCCGTTACAAGTTCTCAATTTGCAAGAAATAATAATCCAAAAATAAACAAATAATGCAAGTAATAAATGTTCTAATCAAGTTCTTCTCCACATAAAGGCTAGAACCTTTGCTCACCAATTCCAGCGGGAAGCTCGTCTCCAAAGTCTGTTTAATAAATATAAAAAGGAAAACAGGAAAAAACAAGAGAAAATGCCCTTAGTGCAAGTTAGGGCCACAAATAGTAAAAGCAAGTACAATTATGGGAAAACAGGGACTGGAATCAAGAATGTAGCAGGGATATAACAAGTAGTGGAAGAACCAAGAACTAGCTAACGAGAAGGATAACTCAAGTAAATAGACTGGGTAACAAATACTAGTGGTAAAACAAGTAACAAATGAACACATAGGGTATGAAACCTCAAGTGATACGCATCTAGTTCAAGTGTCAGGTATCTAGTCTCAAATCTAGTGTCAGGTTGTCAGGTCTCAAGTATCAAGTTGTCAAGTATCAGGTAGCAAGTTGTCAAGTATCAAGTAACAAGTATCAAGTTCAAGTTTCAGGTTCAAGTCTCATGTATCATGTCATCAAGTATCAATAACATGTGTCATGTTCAAGTTTCATTTATCAGATATCAGGTAACCAGGTAATCAGGTAACAGGATAATCAGGTAACAGGATGATCATGTATCAGGTATTAAGTTCAAGTCTTGTGTGATTACTATCTAGGTAGCACTTCATGCATCCATACTTTTACTACATGGTTGCTACAGTCAAATCAGTTACGTTTAGACCTAGTAATGGAGTCCATAGGGCGGCATACTCAGGTATCAAGTGTCAAGCAAGTGATCAATCATGGACTCTAGAGGTGGCCCCCGTAGACTCTAGAGGTGGCCCCCATCACCCATGACGTGGCACTTAGTTCTACGTGGCACTTAGTTCCATGTGATCTCAACTATATATCATGTAATCATATAATGGACTCTAGAGGTGGCCCCCGTAGACTCTAGAGGTGGCCCCCATCACCCATGACGTGGCACTTAGTTTTACGTGGCACTTAGTTCCATGTGATCTCAACTATATATCATGTAATCATATAATGGACTCTAGAGGTGGCCCCCGTAGACTCTAGAGGTGGCCCCCGTCACCAATGACGTGGCACTTAGTTCTACGTGGCACTTAGTTCCATTTAACATACAATATTGGGAAACACGGGCCCCCTTCCGAGTACACTTACCTATGTTGTCCACTCTATAGTCCTTCCCTCAAACCCCGGCTTGTTACATTTGTTCAGGCAAATTTTGTGTACTTGTATCTATGCATGTGAAACAGGGTTGAAATAATATGAATTAATTCTAAGAAAAATTGGGGATATCCTATAGGGTGTCCAGCAACTACGTATAAAATTTGGAGTCAAACGCTCGATGGTTACATAGCTAAATTAATTTGCGAAGTAAATATATACAGAAGTTTTGCAAAACTGCGTCTACTGACACAGCTGCAGTATAACTGCCATAACTCCTAGACTGTAACTCCAAATTCGAAAATTTTGGAGTCTATCGATATCTACACATCTAGACCTACAATTTCTATTCAGGACTCGGGCCCAGATTCAAATGATAAAAGGGTCGAAACAGCGAAAGGAAATTCAGGACAGCAACTAGTAGAAATTATTTACTAGCGTAGGTTACATGGGAAAATGTTATTTGGTGTCTAAGTCATTATGTAGCATAAATACATATTAATGGAGGTCAAAACAGCAACTAATAAATGTTTTCCAAGCCATAGGGTCGCAAGTTCGTCAAAAATCGAATGTGACATGTATCTACAAATTTAGGGCTCCTTAATTCATGTGTCTACATTTTCATGTGTCCAAGGGTAAAAAAGTCCAATAATTATAAATTAAATACGAGGAAATTTTGTGACTCTTAGAATTGTCAATTTGGAGGTTCAATATTGATCACAACGATATTTCAAAGAAGAGTCACAATCTAACTATTTGTAGTATTTCAAGGATGCTTGTACTAGAACAACAAAATGTACAAGGATACTTGCCTTAATTCGACGACGATCGATCCACTTGTAGTAGAAAATTGGGTAGAAAAAATCCCGGAAGAAGTCCTCAAAAAGCGCGTGCGAAAAACTACCGAAGATCGAGTTTTCCACCCACACAGGATCAGCCAAAACAGCGGACAGCAAACCCACCCAATCAGTACTCTCCCGCACACCGGATCAACGCCCAGAACAGCGAACAGCGAGGTGGGATCCGCTGTGGCCAGAACACGGGACACCGATCAGGTGGGCTCTGATAGCGCGGATCTTGACGCGATCTGATGGTCGGGATTCGCTCCCTCCTTTTCGCTGATCTTCTTCTTCTTCGTTCTCTTCTTCGACGCAGTTCGAAACAGGGAGAGAGGGAGAGAGATGGGGCGGCGACGGCGGCAGAGCTTCGACGGTGGCACTACGTCGGGAAGCGACGCAGCGACGGCGGCACGGCGGAGGCGCGAGGGTGGACGGAAGGCGACCGCGGGTGTTGCTCTGTTCGTGGGTTCGAACAGAGGGTGAGAGTGGGAGAGGAGTTCGGCGGTGTGGGGTGTTGGCGAAGCGTCGGAGGTGGAGAGGAGGTCGAGGGGATGAGTTTGGAGGCGACGACGAGGTGTTGCGGTGGTGTGGTGGTCGGAGGTGGTGGAAATGCCGAGCTGGGTAATGGGTTCGGAGGTTGGAGAGATGGGGAAGATGACGATGGTAATGGCGGTGAGAGGCGATGGGTGTTAGGGTGACGGTGAGGCGATGGGGATCGGAGGGGGTGGAGGCGATGCGAAGGAGGCGGATTGGGTGTGGGTTGGTTTCGGCTCGAAGGGAGAAAGAAGAAACGGAGGAAGGAGATGATGTTTAGCGGCGGGGTAGTTTTTAGGTTAGAACAGTAGGGGGTGTAGGTGTTAGGGTTAGGGGTTTAAATAGTGTGGGTTTGCGGGTTCGCGGGTTTTGGGTATCCATTTCAAAAAGAACCCAACAAGAGAAATGGTTAAAATGTACTAAAATGGAGATTAAGGATATCAATGAGAAGAATTGGTCAATTTCATGAAGAATGATACAAATGGCACACAAATGAATTAGATAGAAAGACCCAAAATTTGAGTTGAGACGGAAATAACGATTTCATTCAGTCTGAACAAATTACATGATCTCAAATAGACGAGAGAGTACAATGAGGCACAAAACAGTATAAAATATAAATACAGGGTAATAGGAGTTACATCTAGTGCACTAGAAAATTTATTAAGAAAGAAAAGATTTGAGTGAGAAAAAGATTGAGAACTTTAGTTGTAACCCCTGTTTTCGCAAATACGTATTTCATGTGTATTTTCTATATTTAAAATTTTTAAATTAAGTATTTGTTAAATTCGGCTTGGACTTTACATTTAAAATATTTTTTTGGACGATTATATTTATTTTCGAATAATGGAGTATTTCAACCTTATTTTTTGTTTTCAAATGATCGACTATTTATATTTTAGTCCAAATCTAATATGTTATTAATATTTGGATTTCAATGAATTTGTTAGACTCAAATCATATTTTGATGTTTATACTATTACTATTATTATTATTATCATTCTTATTACTATCATTATTTCTATAAAATTCGATTGTATTTAGTAGTATGTGAGTATATTAATTTAAAGCATACAAACTGATTATTTGTACTACTATATTATTGATTGGCCTATTTATTTATTTATCTTCCCAAAACTCCAAACCCATTATCTTGTTGGGTCTTTTAATTGAACCCTACCATATTTCTTATTGGATCCATTAACCCATTACCCATAACTCTATTATATAAATACCCTACTAAACCTAACCCTAACCCCAATACTGTTTTACCCTCCTAACAGCCGCTTTTCACCTTCTTCCACCTCCAAACCCCCATCTCTCGATCCCCTTTCCTCCTGCGTCGCGCCCAAGAAACGACCCCGCCCTGTGCCCCTTCGACCACAGCGACGACACCTCTGCCACCTCCTTCGTCTTCCACCTTATTCCTCTCCCGATCACCCATCGCCTTGCACCTTTCGTCCTCCCGCTCTCCTACCTAGCACCTCGTCGATGCGCCGCAGTGATGCCACGAAGCCGTAGCACCAGTTCCCTATGCCACCGCAACTGCAGTGCTAGCAGTGCCTGTACTTCTCCCCGACGACAATAGACGATGTCAACAGCACCAGTCGATAATGTCTACAGCTTCCCTGCTGGCGTCGCGACCCCCTGGCCGTCGTTGTCCCTGTGCGCACTTCTGCACCCTGGTCCCCACCGACCTCCCTGTGCTGACGCCCTCAGTAATCAGCAAAAGCCCTCCCGTCATCGACGTCCACCATGGTCTTCGCCTGCCGTCGTCGCCAGCCACGCTGCTTGTCCGTCGTTTCATCAGCTATCCGCTCGGCCGATGCCGTCGATCATGCCTGAACCGATCCAAGTTGATGTTGGTAATGGTTTGATCAACTTTGATTGTGGGCCATTGGATCTACTTTGATCATCATCTTGGTCGTCACCATCGGGGTGATCGTGGCCGTTCGATCGCAATCATCGTCAATTTCATCATCACCTTGATCTGGACCATCCAATCTTGTTGATCTTGATCTTGATCGCGATCTCATCCGTGCCGATCCGCCCGATCGTAGTGTGATCATCTTGATCTTGATCGTCATCGTGATCCGTTCGTTGGTTTGTGTTCGTGATTGGTTGTGTGTTCGTTCGATCCGTTCGTGTTATTCCTCCGTCAGATTCATCGTCTATACCCCAAGACATGTATCTCCTTGTACATTTCGCTTTCTAGTACAAGCTTTTCCTTGAAAACACTGCAAGTAGTTTGTAAATGTGACTCCTCTTTGTTTATCTTTGATGATATCATGTTTCGCCCATTCTATCACATGATCTAAAAGTCACAACCCTTTGTTGATACACTTGTTCACAACTAGTAAGATTTTGATTCATTTCATACAAAAAAGTGTTTTAGTTGGTTTCTGTTTCTGTCTTGCCTTACTGTTTCGACCCCAATAAAATCAAAATCTGAACTTGAGCCCTGAATATAAAATGTAGCCCTAAGTGTCTAGTTGCCGATAACATCCAGAATTTTTGAATTCTGAGTTACGATCTAGGAGATATCGCAGTTTTACTGCTGCTATTTCGGTAGTCACAGATTCATAAAAACTGCTGCACCTCTTTAGTTTACAATTATTTTAACTATGCTAGCAGTAAGTAAATAACTGAAAATTTTGCATGCTGATACTGGACACCCTACAAAACATTTTCTAATTTTTTTAGAATTAATTAATGATGTTTCAACCCTGTTTCATATGTATAAACTCAATTTACAAATTCTGGCTGAACACAAATGCTGTATAGTTTGCTGTTTTAACACATGTTACCACAACTTTTATGTACCTTAATTATATGCGTTGGAACCGGGCAGGAGTCTAGTTTCTAGACCTTCTGACGGATCCACATTTGCTATCTTGTAGCAACAGAAATTACAGTTTTGGTACAGCAACGTCATGCTGTCCAGATTTGGAATTCTCGTTGTTCTTGACACTTTAATTTGTTTTGACCTTCGAACATATACCCTACCTACCCTAGACTTGTTCCATGTTCTTGATTATGTTTACCTGACTTGTTTTGCACACCTTCATGCTTGCTTGATGATAATAATAAATAATAAGTCGGGGTTTAATGAAAAAGACCATAGTAGTGGACAACATAGATAAGTGTACTAGGAAGGGAGCCCGTGTTTCCCAGTACTCGGTTCATCAACGTGTTGCATTTTGATGTATTCATGGAGCCATTACTTGGCTCATGAACTTCTTGTATTCATGAACCTACTGTGTGGTTCTTGAACTTGCTAGTGGATTCATGAACTTGCTTTGTAAACTTGTTACTTTATTTTCGTATTCATGAACCATGCTTGCTTGATACTTGATGCCTGAGTACACCAACCTATAAAATCTCCCCCTAGTCCTAAACGAAATTGCATTGACTGTAGCAACCACGTGATAAAAAGATGGCACATGAAGTGCTACTTAGATAGTAATAACTACAAGACTTGATACATGATACTTGAACATGATACATGCTTACTTGATACTTGATTACATCATACATGAGACTTGATAATTGAGCATAATACTTGACACTTGCTACTTGATACTTGTACTTGACAGCTTGACACTTGAGACTTGTTACTTGTTACTCGACACTTGTACGTGATACTTGTTACTTGATGCTTGATAGTATTACATGTTCACTAGCCACCTGTTCTCCTACTAGTACTTATTACCCAACCTTGTCACTTGAGTTATTCTTCTTGCTAGCTAGTTCTTGAATCCCACTATTTCTTGCAACCCTATTATATTATGTCATACATTCTTGATTTCAAATCTTGTTCCATATTTCTTGCACTAGTTTTCATACCCTTGCTTCTACTATTTGCGGCCCTAACTTGCACTAAGGGAGTCTGTCTGGTTTTCTCTATTTTTTCATTTTTGTACACACACACACACACACACATATATATATATACAGACTTTGGAGACGAATTGCCTACTAAAATTGGTGAGCAGATGTTCTAGGCTTCGCTTGGAGAAAAGACTTGCTATAATTATCTTGTATTTGAGTTTATTTCATTTGTTGCTACTTGAATCTTGTAACGGGCTTATAGTCCCGAGTTTTACCTTTTGATCTAGATTTGAAAACTATTTAGGATATTATTATTTTGTTTCATTTGTTATCTGTTGATTAATAAATTATTCGTGCATGCGTGGTTGTGTACATTTGTTATATTCTTGTTATGATGCTGAGTCGATCCTACAGCTCATGAATGATGAAAATCATTCGCTGGGCTTTGTCACGCGCTCGTATTCTGTGTTGTGGGGAAGCGGGGCGTGACAAGGATTTTAGTGGTATCAGAGCTCAGGTTTGGCTAATGTGTTAGTCTGACTAATACATTAGACATGCTTGATTCAGTCAGGATTGACTTAACATTAAACAGGCCATGCAATCACATGAACAATTTGATAATCAACTTGATCTAAACATTAGTCTTATCCCATTGATTTTGATCCCTTCATATTCAATTCTTTGATTCCTTGCTCCTTCCATCTCTTACAGTCGTCCTAATTTTTTGATTCCATATTGGGTATAAATTTATTCTTTCCGTACCCATGTTCTTTTGATTCCGGTGCAAGCTATCTCTTATTTCTGCTTGTTTCGTTGATTCCTTCTTATTTCAGCTCATGTGTCATTCATTGCTTTCCGTGCCTTGCATTCATCTTCATTTGTTGATTTATATTGTGTTTCATACTAGTTGTTCCTTCCCTATCTTGTTCTCCTTAAATTCTGGTGCTATCCATTATCTTCTTCCCGCTTGGTTCGTTGATCGGCATCGGTGGATCTTCAACGACATGTTAGGGGCTTGTTTAATTCCTACGTTACTGTATATTTTTATGATATATTTATCGTGTAAATTTACTACACTGCATATTTATTTTCTCATTCACATTGCACTGTGCTTGTGCATGTATTTCATTCCGTTTTTCTCCCTACTTTGGTAAATCATTTTCAGAACAACTATTTTGTACTATTGTGTTTCGTATTTATAATCTATACATCTATTTTGATATTCAAATGTGTAACTTTCAACTCCATTTCTTACTTTTCTACTATTTTTATATCACGAATTTCAAAACATAACATCACACTTAAATTAAATGTCCCATAGCCCTGTGCAAATGGAAGGTTACATCTTCCATTTCACCATTTCGGTGCAACCTAATGTCGAGATGGCAAATATGCAACCCGATGTCAATGGAGGCAAATTGCAACTGGATGTCGGGGAGGCAAGATGTGCAACCGAATATTCAGACGACAACCTGCTACCTGATGTCGTGAAGGCAAACTTGCAACTTGATGTTAATGAGGCAAGATTTTCTACATATTTGCTAATTGATATTTCAAGACTTTTTACTTATATAATGAAACTAGTTGTAAAGAAATATTTTCTTTACGACATTTTTTTTTTATACAATTACACTTTATGTCTGCATACAAATTGAACTAGTATAGTTGATTTTACTCTATTTTGTGTTTGCAAACTTTTCACATTTATGTTAAGATTGAGTACATCAACTATGGTATAAGTTTTGTTCTTTTGCGAATTACTATTTATTGCCACCGTTTTCCAATTCTTTAACATTTTAGATTTCTCACTTACTTTTGTTTCCATGTCCTAATTAATGATTTGACGTTTACTTTTGTAATATTTAATGAACACCTTTAAGTCTTTTTGCATCTATATATTTTGGTCTGTTTTGCTCGTTACCCTTTAATGTGTTTTTTTAGTATTGATTATAATGTCAACATTCACTAATTATTATATGTATTTTACATTCATTGTTATTAATATTTTCTTTACTTAACTAAATTGTTCGTATTTCTATGTATCTTGACTGGTTATTTTCCCAAAACTATATTTTTTTTATCTAAGCCTTTAAAGTTGTGTTCCTTTGTTGTTTGTATGTATTATCATTATTATTGGTATTGTTAACATTTTAATTCTTACTATTATTATCATTACCAGTATGATTATGATAATTATTTTTATTATTGTTATTACTATTGCTATTATTATTTTTAATATTATTATTGTTATTATTTTATTATTGTTATTACTATTCTATTATTATTGATATTATTATTTTGATTATTAGTATTTGTTGAAGCCCATTAGTTTTGAGCGATAGCATATCTTTCAATTATTTAAATTGAAGCCAAACTTTGTATTCATTTTTCATTATTTATTTACATGTATCTTGAGTCCATACTCTCCTTGATCCTAGTGTTTCAGTCTTGTCTTCCTGCTCGGTTCGTCGATTGGTGTCATGTGGCCTACAACGACATGTATGTTGCTTGGGACATCACCAGCGGAGTAGCACAGCGGAAGCGTGGTGGGCCATGACCCACAAGTCCCCGGATCCCCTTATTGCTTCTCCTTCTTTGTATTGTTTGCTTCATTCCATCCCTTGTATTCGTCTTCATCAGTTGACTCATTGGCTGGTCTAACTCTTCCTTATCCATCCTTTTTTCGATTCCAGCTCTATCTAATTCTTCATCTTCTTGCTTTGTTATCTTGCACTGTTCCTTCCTTTTGATATTGTTTATTCTCTTTCATGCATTCCATTTGACATCCTTGTTATCCATTTTCTTCCTTCTTTTTCTAGTGTTGCCGCTGCTTTGTTTCTTTCCCTTTAACCCTCTGTTTTGTTACCTTTCCTCAGTTTGCTTTTGCCCTGTACTCCTATATACCGCCTAAGTAAATTTCGAGGACGAAATTTTGTTGTAAGGTGGGTAGGATTTGTAATCCCTGTTTTGCAAATACGTATTTCTTGTGTATTTTCTGTATTTAAAATTTATAAATTCAGTATTTGTTAAATTCGGCTTGGACTTTACATTTAAATTATTTTCTTGGACAATTATATTTATTTTCGAATAATGGAGTATTTCAATCTTATTTTCCATTTTCAAATGATCGATTATTTATATTTTAGTCCAAATCTAATATGTTATTACTATTTGGATTTCAATGAATTTTTTAGACTCAAATCATATTTTGATGTTTATACAATTACTATTATTATTATTATCATTCTTATTACTATCATTATTTCTATAAAATTCTATTGTATTTAGTAGTGTTTGAGTATATTAATTTAAAGCAAACAAACTGATTATTTGTACTACTGTATTATTGATTGGCCTATTTATTTATTTATCTTCCCAAAACTCCAAACCCATTATCTTGTTGGGTCTTTTAAGTAAACCCTACCCTATTTCTTATTGGATCCATTAACCCATTACCCACAACCCTATTATATAAATACCCTACTAAACCTAACTGTAACCCCAATACTGTTTTACCCCCCTAACAGCCGCTTTTCACCTTCTTCCACCTCCAAACCCCCATCTCCTGATCCCCCTTCCTCCTGCGTCGTGCCCAAGCCATGACCCCGCCCTGTTCCCTTTCGACCACAGCGACGACACCTCTGCTGCCTCCTTCGTCTTCCACCTCATTCCTCTCCCGATCACCTATCGCCTTGCACCTTCCGTCCTCCCGCTCTCCTCCCTAGCACCTCGTCGACGCGCCGCAGTGATGCCACGAAGCTGCAGCACCAGTTCCTTGTGCCACCGCAACTGCAGTGCTAGTAGTGCTTGTGCTTCTCCCCAGAGACAGCAGACGATGTCAATAGCACCAATCGACAATGTCCACAGCTTCCCTACCGGCGTCACGACCCCCTGGCTGTCGTTGTCCCTGTGCGCACCTCTACGCTCTGGTCCCCCTTGCCTCCCTGTGCTGTCGCCCACAGTAAGCAGCAACAACCCTCCTGTTGTCGATGTCCACCATCGTCTTTGCCTGCCGTCACCGCCAGCCACGCCGCCTGTCCGTCGTTCCGTCTGCTGTCCCTTCGGCCGATGCCGTTGATCATACATGAGCCGATCCAAGTTGATGTTGGTAATGGTTTGATCAACTTTGAATGTGGGTCATTGGATCTACTTTGATCATCATCTTGATCATCACCATCGGGGTGATCTTAGCCGTTCGATCGTGATCATCATCAATTTCATCATCACCTTGATCTGGATCGTCCGATCTTGTTGATCTTGATCTTATCCGTGCCGATCCGCCTGATCGTTGTGTATCATCTTGATCTTGATCTTAATGGTGATCCGTTCATTGGTTTGTGTTCATGATTGGTTCGTGTGTTCGTTCGATCCGTTCGTTGTGTTTGTGTCGGGATCCGTTCCCATTATTCCTCCGTCGGATTCATTGTCTACACCACAAGGCAAGTATCTCCTTATACATTTCGTTTTCTAGTACAAGCTTTTTCTTGAAAATACTGCAAGTAGTTTGTAAATATGACTCCTTTTTGTTTATCATTGATGATCTCATGTTTTGCCCAATTTATCACATGATCTAAGAGTCACAACCCTTCGTTGATACACTTGTTCACAACTAGTAAGATTTTGATTCATTTCATACAAAAAAGTGTTTTAGTTGGTTCCTGTTTCTGTCTTGCCTTGCTGTTTCGACCCCGATAAAACCAAAATTTGAACTTCAGCCCTCAATATGAAATATAGCCCTATGTTTTTAGTTGCTGATAACATCCAGAATTTTCGAATTTCGAGTTACGGTCTAGGAGATATCGCAGTTTTACTGCTGCTATGTCGGTAGTCGCAGATTCACAAAAACTGCTGCACCTCTTTAGTTTACAATTATTTTAACTATTCTACCAGTATGTAAATGAATTGAAATTTTGCATGCTGATACTGGACACCCTAGAGAACATTCTCTATTTTTCTCAGAATTAATTAATAATGTTTCAACCCTGTTTCATATATATAAACTCAGTTTACAAATTCGGGCTGAACACAAATGTTGTATTGTTTGCTATTTTGATACATGTTACCACAACTTTTATGTACCTTAATTATATGCGTTGGAACCGGGCAGGAGTCTAGTTTCTAGATCTTCTTGACGGATCGACATTTGCTATCTTGTAGCAACGGGAATCGTAGTTTTGGTACAGCAACGTCATGTTGTCTAGATTTGGAATTCTCGTTGTTCTTGATACTTTGATTTGTTTTGACCCTCGAACATATACCCTACCTAGACTAGACTTGTTCCATGTTCTTGATTATGTTTACTTGACTTTTTTCGCACACCTTCATACTTGCTTGATGATAATAATAAATAACAAGCTGGGGATTAAGGAAAAGATCATAGTAGTGGACAATATAGATAAGTGTACTCGGAAGGGGACCCGTGTTTCCCAGTACTCGGTTCATGAACTTGTTGCATCTTGATGTATTCATGGAGCCATTTCTTGGCTCATGAACTTGTTGTATTCATGAACCCACTGTGTGGTTCTTGAACTTGCTAGTGCATTCACGAACTTGCATCGTGAACTTGTTACTTTATTTTCGTATTCATGAACCGTGCTTACTTGATACTTGATGCCTGAGTACACCACCCTATAAAATCTATCACTAGACCTAAACGAAATTGCATTGAGTGTAGCAACCATGTGATAAAAGGATGGCACATGAAGTGTTACCTAGATACTAATAACTACAAGACTTGATACATGATAATTGCACATGATACATGTTTACTTGAAACTTGATTACATGATACAAGAGACTTGATACTTCAGCATAATACTTGACATTTGCTACTTGATACTTGTACTTAACAACTTGACACTTGAGACTTGTTACTTGTTACTCGACACTTGTACGTAATACTTGTTACTCGATGCTTGATACCATTACATGTTCACTAGCCACTTGTTCTGCTACTAGTACTTGTTACCCAATCTTGTCACTTGAGTTTTCCTTCTTGCTAGCTAGTTCTTGAATCCCACTACTTGTTGCATTCCTATTATATTATGTCATACGTTCTTGATTTCAAATCTTGTTCTATATTTCTTGCACTAGTTTTCATACCCTTACTTGTACTATTTGCGGCCCTAACTTGCCCTAAGGGCATTTGTCTTGTTTTCTCTATTTTTTCCCTTTTGTATATATATATATATATATATACAAACTTTGGAGACGAATTGTCTGCTGAAATTGGTGAGCAGACATTCTAAGCTTAGCTTGGTAAAAGACTTGCTATAATTATCTTGTATTTGAGTTTATTTCAGTTGTTGCTACTTGAATCTTGCAACAGGCTTATAGTCCCGAGTTTTACCTTTTGATCAAAATTTGAAAACTATTTGGGATATTATTATTTTGTTTCAATTGTTATCTGTTGATTAATAAATTATTCGTTCATGCGTGGTTGTGTACATTTGTTATATTCTTGTTATGATGCTGAGTCGATCCTACAGCTCATGAATGATGAAAATTATTCGCTGGGCTTTGTCACACGGTCGTATTCTGTATTTTTGGAAAGCGGGGCGTGAAATTAGTGAGTAAAAGATTGAGTGTTTTTGTGTGTGTGTTCACTCCAAGGAGAGGCCGGCCTACATCAAAGCACAAGGAGAGAGAGAGCTCGGGTTCCATACAAGCAAGGAGGATGAGACGTGTTGGAGGCACAATCTAGGAGGAGAAGGCTACATTCATGCATTCTAGGAGATTTTTAGGAGCTTTTTATTCGTTTTTATTCAATAGGTGGGTGATTTTGATGCTTCTACTTTAGACATCATGTTAGGGTATGGATTGATAGAATTGCTAAGGAAAAACAAAGTAATTTAGCCTCATGGTTGCTTATTTTGAGAAAAATTGTAGCTAAGAGAATGCTTGACAAATTGATTGCTAGTTGATAAAATTGTGATTTAATGTGCTAGAATCTATCATTTTGCCATGCCATATGTTTTTGAAATATGCTTTATTGAGAAATTTGTGCTTATGAGACGAATGATTGATTAAATGTATCATGATTTGATTGTCTAAATTAAAGCAACACCAATTTAGAAAGATGAAAACTTGTGTTCTAAAAATATTGTAGGATAATAACAAGTAAAAAAAAAGAAAGAAATAAAGTAGTTTTGTGGAAATCTAGATTATAAATTGTGTGAAAATGTGATTTGTTCTCAATGTCGAAATTATGGACATAGAACATAAAGTAGGACCAAGAATGCATGTTTTATAAGTCAAATAATGACTATAAAAATACTGTTTTACTGTAAATTTATATAGTTTATAATCTAGAAAGTCTTGATTCAAAAAGAGAAGAAAAAGAACTAAAAACGTTTTGGAATTATGAAAAAATAGTAATGAATAGAAAACTGGATAAAAAACAACCCAACTCGTTTTTAAGACGGGTGAGTCACTTGGACCTACTGGTCATCGGGTGCACATTAGAGCGCTCACTGTAGCGTAGGGGTTGGCCTTTGGTTGTGGGTTCGAAACTGGGCAGAGCCCTTTTAATTTCTTTTTTAAAAAATCTAGACATCACGAAACTTAACTCAAGTGGATAATAACCCATTTCATATCGCCTTAGTGGCTTAGACCCTGTGGTCTTCGGTGGCGCCACAGTGCGGTCACTATAGCGCCACGTGGCTGTTGTGCGTGGGTTCGTAACCTGGCCTCCGGGTTTGGTTAAGGAAAATATAATTTTTTGGGTTTTTTAATATTTTAAGAGTTTTAAAGTCAAATAAAAATTGAGAAAAATATTAGAAATATTTCTAATAATATCTAGACTTCATGAGATATTTTTCTATAACTTTTGGCTTAGTATAATTAAGAATTCGAGACTATTTGCAAATAATTTAATTTAATAATTTATATCAAGTTCTTTCTTGCAAATAGTCTCGAATTCTCAATTATACTAAGCCAAAAGTTATAGAAAAATATCTCATGAAGTCTAGATATTATTAGAAATATTTCTAATATTTTTCTCAATTTTTATTTGTCTTTAAAACTCTTAAAATATTAAAAGAACTTGATATAAATTATTAAATTAAATTGTCTTTAGATAAAGAAAGTGTATTGTTTAAAAGAATTCTGAAATGAGATTTGGTAATGGAAAAATTGAAAGTGTGAATTTTGGATTTAGTATTGATAAAGTGAGAATAAGAGAATTATGTGGAAAGAATGAATTATGAATGTGACAAGTTAGAAAATGAATTTATTTTTATGCATGAAATTGTACATGAAAGTGAAATCAAATGTCGTGATGAATTATGAAAGATATTATGAATATGACTACGCAAATGCTATGAACATGAAATGGAATTGAAAGCTAGAGGGTAGCTAAGCCTTATACCGGCATTGAAAGAATAAATTTGAGATGAGATATCGAAAAGAAAAGACCAAGTTTGGGTCGTATTGTTGAATTGATGATTAAGACCGATATAGAGGGAATGCTGACTCTAAAGTATTGATTTTATTCATGATTCAATAACTAAGGATTAGATACATAGTGAAGATGTGATGAAAGTAAGTGAAAAACACGAGTATGAGGGCCTCAGAGCTACGACGTGAGAATATTCACAAGCTGTCTACACGATGCGTCGTGTCATGACGTGGATACATCTCCAGGAGTTCGTACCGCATGCGACGCTTGTTGGGTGTTTGGTGACTGTGGGTGGTGTCATGTCCCATGACAGAGGCTGAGTTGTCCATAGGTTCTACACGATGCGTCGTGTCATGACGTGGGATTCCCCTCCAGGCTGTCTAGAGAGGAGCTCGTAACTCATAGAACATCTAGGATACTTATCGTAGTTACCGTAGTAGTTTAAGTCATGGCGATGGATTGAACCCTACAAGATGAAGAACGATTAAGAGCTTGCCCTCAGACCTATGTAGTATAGGATGCATAGATTCCGAGCAAGTGTGCATTAGTGTCATGTAATATAAATAACTGCATTAAGGACTAAGTGCACAACACAACACGACATCAATAGGATAGTCCCTTTGTAGCTTTGTTTGTGATCAAGTTTGTGGTTTGTTAAAGTATTTGAGAATCGTTATACTGTTCGGCATAGCGAGGATGACCGTGTATAACATTTCGTCGGTTGTAAGCAACTGACGTGCCCATAGTTTTTATGCAGGATAAAGTGCATGAGAAAGACTAAGGAGGAATTGATGCTTAAAGAATTATTCAAGGGTTGTTGTATTTCATTCATGTAATTGTTGTAACTTTGATTCCGTTGTTTAAAAATGTAATTATGATGTAATAAAGTTTTAAATTCCTTGTAAAATTGTACGAAGAGAAGTGTAAAGATCCTGTAAAACTTCGAACTCGTTCTTGTTTGAAATTCGGGGTGTTACTGATGAAATATTATATACGGGAAAAGGGGCTACAGGAACAAACAGCAGTCCAGACAAAAAATAACTTTGAAATCTCATCCAAACTCGATCAACCCACTTATATACATTTGCTTAAACCCATATATAGATGCTTATATATATATATATATATATATATATATATATATATATATATATATATATATATTAGAGTCCCCCCAAAATAGCACACAAATTCACGCTCGAAAACCACACGAGAACACAAAAAAAACCCAAAAAGACAGCAGCAGTTGTTGCTGCCCAGTCCGGTCAGAATAGTAACCAGGGGTTACTGTTCATCCGAACCCCAAAACCAACAAAACCCACAAAACCTAGGGTTTAACACTTCAAACCCTAACCCCCATATTTTGATGTATTTTCATGTATATTTCCTTCCATATTTGCAATTGTATGCATAATTGATTAGGGTTTATCACCAAAACAACTATATTTGCATTAAACAGCGAATTAACAATAAAAAATCATCTTTTAATCTTTTTAAACATGCCCTTGAATTAACCACCAAGATTCAACCACTACAATCACATATGTTCTCATTAGATTTATTTCTTTAGGCAAAATATTAATCTTTCTTGCATAAACCACTTTTATTCAAAATAAGTTATTTTCTATCCATACAACAATTATTCAAATCCTAATATTAAATTTCAATTTTTGATAATTGAAAATAACGAATAACATGGAAAGATCTTAACTTTATAATTAATCAAACATGAATTTAAGAGCATATAACAAGTTCTAATCATCTCCTCGTATCTTCATCAACTACAATTAAATCTATGGATCCCAAATTAGATCTTTCATGCATCATCAATATTTAATATTCAAGATTAATAAAATATGATTCTCCCACAAAAATTGCATCTTTAGTTCATTTAAACATCTAGAAGTTCATTCATCATGCATAGCAACCACCATGATTAAACTATCAAAACGTTGATCTACAAATTCACAACAAGCCCTAGCATGATATCTACTAGATTCATCATAATAATATAATTAAAACACATCAAGAGACGAGAAGTATCACCCACTATAAATTAACCAAAAACACAATGAAATATTTTATCAAAACTTTATATCATAATAGGAATCAACAATGCATGCTATTCATTTAATAGATCCACATCCAAAACCTAGAACATCAATCTATTCTACCATGGAAACACAACAAAAAAATTTGAATAACTACTCACCAAAAACAAGACATAATTGAAGAACAATAATAGTAGTAAAGAAAAGCCCCTTCCTTCTCCTTGCAAAAGTCCAAGATCCAAGCTTTGAACTCCAAGAAAATAATGAGAAAAATACATTTTGAGTTCAAAACAGGGAAAGACGGCCGTTGCCCCTAAGACGGTCGGGATCTAGGTTTTAGGGTTTCTCAAAGTTTACAAAAATACTCTTCAAGAAAATTATTTATTTACATATATGGATCTTTCTAATTATTAGTTAATCAAATAAATTTAAAATAAAATAAAATTAAACCCCCTAAATCTCCTAATTTGGCCAGCCAATCTGCACAGCCCATAAAAACCGAAATCTAGAGTTTTTACTCCAAGTGGTAATTTTGCACAAAAGTCATTCTCTTTGTAATATTTGCAAACAAGTCATAAAATATTCGTAAAAACCCAGAAAAGTTAGAATTATTATATACTAATAAAGATTAGATTTTTCAAATAAATTTTCTGACTTTTATTCTACCGAAAGAATATTTTCAATAATGTTCCCAACAATCACAAAATTGCGTAATTATATATTTATTCAATTGAATCAATAAAAATCAATCAAATATAGTTATAATCTAATTCCTTAGAGCCTTCTACTGAATAGCCAGCCCTAAATGCAGCCAAACAATTTTTAAGTTAAAATTTCACCCATAAACGACTTTTTACAAAAATAACCATTTCTTTCAAAAATTTACAAAAGTAGTTTTCTTTATTCAGAAAAATCCCTAAATTGAAATATAACCAATAAAAATAATAGAATTTGCTCATCAACTCATAGTTCTAAATTCACACTTCGGAAAATATTTGCACGTGTTTTGCACGTGAGAAAATGTCAATTTTACGAAAATTCAAAATAATTAAATAAATTGATTTAAAAATTATTTATTAATTCAAAATATAATAATTAAAATTTTGGGGCGTTAAAATATTATTATGCACTATAGGACAGTATATATAGGGTACAAGTACAATCAGAGTCGTGCATCTAAAATACATCTAACAATACTATCAGTAGATTATTTTTCTTATGTTGAGTTCATCGTTTTTGTATTCTTCTTTTTATTTATTTTAGATAACCCTAAATTTCATCTTGTTTCCAAGGTAGCCAATCATGTCCCTTTTATCTCTTCTAACCCGTTTGTGTAACCAATATTAGCCTTCTGTTATAACATTTTAACTATCGAGAGCTTCTCTCTCTAGAAGTTCTAGAGAGAGAAACTCTCTCCCCAAAAAAACCCAAACCAGAGAAACCTTAGATATAGGAGTGTGGGGGCAGTGGCTATGGTTCGCTGCCGCTGCCTCGGTGACTTCTCCCCCGCCATGCTACCCTACTTCCCTCTTCTTCCCGGTGAGCCGCCCCTCTTCGACGACGACGAAGGCCTAGATCGCAGAGCGACTGTGTCGTGCCAGTCCTCCCGCGATTGTGTCGCGAATGCCATGGTCCTGGCCGATGGAGGTGCTTCCCCCCCAGACGACGACGACCCAGATCTGTGAGGTCGGTGGTTCTGGCATGTGAGTTTCCTCCCGCGAGTGTCGCGAACGCCGTCCTGGCCGATGGAGGTGAGCCCCCCCTCCAACACGATGACGACCCAGATGTGTGAGGTTGGTGTTTCGGCATGGGGCCTGTGGGGCCAAGCTACTGCCCCCCCCCCCCCCCCCCCCCCCATGACGATCTGATTTGCCCACCTCATCCGTGTGAGGTTGATCGGGATGGGGCTGGTGATTGTTTCGCTATGGCTGGGGGTTGTGAAGCAAGTAGTATTGCACGATTGTGGGGCGTGGGCTCGAAGATGGAGTCCTTCCATGATGTGCACCCACTCATCACCTCCTGAATGAAGGTGGACAGCTCCCACGGTGGGGAGATCGCGCCAATGCCATGTCCACCTATGGTGGGGAAGATGACTCAGATCTGACCTTGGATATGGTCGACTGTTGCTTTGCTATGGGAGGTAGCGAGTGTGAAGTACATTGTATTGCACGATTGTGGGGCTTGGGCCCGAAGATTGGGTCCCTCCATGATGTGCGCTCACTTGTTTGGGGTTCCAACGATGTCGTCGGTGCAGTCTCCACAGTGTCTACTATCTGGCTATTGAGCTTCCTCCAGCTCAGGCCACTGTCTCGTAACAGCGTCGCCTCTTCCCTCGGGTTGGGAGTAAGAGTCGAGATAAGTCTGTGTGGTGAGAAATTGCCTGAGAGCGCAAGAGCGTGAGAGAGGTGACGGTATCCTCTCCACGGCTCTCTCCTGGAGCGTGGTGTTTGGTGGGGTAAGTGAGATAGTCGGTTGGTGAGAAATCGTCTGAGAAAGCACAATCGTGTGAGATGTGAAGGTATCCTCTTCACGGCTATCTCACTGGTAGCGGCTGTGGGAGCTGTTGGCGCATTTGTAGGATGAGTGGTGGAGCTGGTGGGAGGGTGCGATCGCTGTGCATGTGTCAGAATTCAGTCTGCGGAGCTTGGGCCCAAAGATGGGATCCCCCCAGCGAGGAGAAGGCAGGAATCAGGCGAGTGATAAAATCCTGTCAGACTAGTTTCAGGTGGGTGTGCATGTGCCGTCGAGGCAATGTACGAAGCTAAACTGACGTACATACAATTTTGCTGGACCGAGCATTTGTCGGCACACCCTCCAGGGTTGTTGGAGGGACTTATTGTTTGTACGGGTCATGTTGCTTCATGTATGTTTTATTTGCTGTATGTTGGTTGTAATCTGGCTCAGTTCGCTGAGTTTGTATCGTTAATTTCTGATTAATAAAATAGGATGGCCATATTCTACCTTTTCCTTTAAAAAAAAATATATATTAGCCTTCTGTTTCCACCAGTGATTTTAGTGCAAATACATTCCATGATGATAAGATTGTTGATTACCTTGGAGTGACAATTCCAAAAATGTTCTCTGCTCTAACCTTGTCAGCACTACTCAACTCATATCCATACATGCTGCTCGCCCACCACTAATCTGGTCTAATAATCATCGTAATCCTCACTCACAAATCTGAGAGGCTCGACAGGGGGTGTAGCCAACTCAAATTCGTTCAAAATGTGCCCAAATAGTTAAGTTCATCACCTCAGTGACCTCACTCATGCAAGTTCTAACCATGCCCTCACTACAACACAGATCGTCGTCTCCGACTGTTTTTTTTATTCCCCGACGTTTATAAACGCTGGTGTAGAATCTACCGACGTTGTTGAAAATGCCGGTATGAATGCCGAGGAAGTGGGCATCGCGGTAGAGTGGGGGTCTATACCAGCGTTGTTCACAAGCGCCGGTATAGGTGGAAACCTACCTCGGCGGTTTAAAAATGCCGCCATAGGGGTATTTCATTTGGATTTTTTTTCCTACAACACATACCCTGGCGTTTTTAAAATGCCGGCGTAGAGTTTCAAAATTTTATAAAATCTATCTATCCCGGCGTTTGTTTAAAAAAAAATTTAAAATTTTGAAAGCGAAAAAAAAAAAAAGAAAAGAAAAAGATACGTAACAACAGCCATACTCTTTCCTAAAATCAATAATAAACCATACATGTCTACTTCCTTCAATGACTTAGAAACTCTCCTTCCTCCGATTTTCATTCTTGAAGAATATTTAGAAATAAATTTCTCATCCTTATCTGTTCTAATAAATGGCATTTACAACTAGTTATGGCAATCACAATCTGGATCTATGCATGCATCCTTAGTGGTAGAGAAATTTATAAAGGGAGGGGGGGATTCAAATTCTATATCTATCCCAAAGAATGTACAAGAAACTCACCATGTAAACAAACAAACAAATCATCATCTTCAAAATAATTAACAGATTGAATATTGGACGTGATGAAAAGTATTGTATGCTTGTGTATGCATACAATACGAATCCTCAGCCTACTCAGGATTGGTGGAGATATATACGAATCCTCATTTGTCACCCCAACTTCAAAAGTTTGGTGTAGTGCAAAAACATTTTAAAAGAAAGATACTAAGTAGGATGTCAAAGTACTAGATACCGTGCATGCAACTTTACCCATCAGTGTCGACGTTATTCAAAATTTCTGTGTGGATGGGTGGGTGGGTGATATATAAGAATTATCTGACAAGAACTGCTGCTTCGCATTCAGTCTTTGTATAATGCATGAAGATATATTAGTCTTTCCATGCATGATATTCTCTTCTAAAGAGAAATCTCATCAACTTGTATCAGGATGGATTAAGTGCGTAGTAGTCCATACAAATAGAAGATAGCGTATCTCAATATTCAAATTTTCAGTTTTCTCTCCATATCATCAACTAGTCTTTAAAGGTCCCTTGTTTCATCAATTCTGCCATTAAATTTTTTGAAATTCGACTTCATTCTTCTAAATAAAGCAATACAGTAGTGATTTCAGTAAAACTTTGCTTACAAGTGCATAAGCTCTCATTAATGGGAGGGTGTAGGGATTGGGTCCACTATGTTCAGGTTAAGCATTATGACACTAAAATTCCTATAATCTTTGAATTTCTATAATCCCAAACCCTTTTATGCCACCCAAGCATTTTGTAATTTTAACTCAACATCATAGGACCCACATACTTATTAGTCTTTGTAAAATGGTGATTAATATCCCAAAGCTGTGTTTAGCTTTGCTAGCTTTTGTGCTTTATGTTAGTTTAACATTACTATCATTTTTATCTTTTCCTTTGTCTTTCAATATCATATACCACTTTAACCCCCAATTCAAAAAAGAAACAAACTCAAACCCCAAATTCAAATAATAAATAATAAATTAAATTTCAAAAAAAAAACCTGATTGTTGTACTGTTGGGGAACGCTGTCCTTAGCTCCATTCGACATGAATCGCTTATTACAATAAAGGGTCATCAGATTTCTCACAGACCCACATGGGTTTTGACACTTCTTCCAATCTGATGCATTTGTTAATGGATTCGGGTCCAAAAATTGGTGGGTTTTCAATGGACCCATTAGCTTCCTTAGATGGTTGCTCACCCACGACCTGCTAATCAAGATCTCCATGGCCATCGACGATGAGGAGACAGAGGGAGTGAGAGAGAAGTGAGCAAGAGCGACTGGGTGAGAGAGAGGGAGCGGGGACGGTGACGGCGAAGGGGACGGCGATGAAGGGCACAACAACAGAGGACGGAGAGAGAGAGAGAGAAAGAGAAAGTGAGTGAGCGGGTATGAGAGCGCGGGGAAGGCGACGGAGGGCACAACGACGACGGCCAAGGCAGAAGTGGGAACGTGCATCGTCGATGGACGGTGGGAGAACACGAGAGAGGGAAATTATTGAAAAAAAGAGTTGGGGATCGACTGAAAGGCTAGGGTTTGGATTTTTCGGGAAATTTATCCCAGATCCTACCCCAGCTTTTCACAAATAAATGCCGATGTAGGTTATACCTACCCCAACATTTTTTTTCCCAGAAAATACCGGTGTAGGTTGTACATACCCGGGCGTTGTTATAAAACACCGGTGTAGGTTACGAAAATTTCCGATCCCGTTCTGGTCCAAGCCTACCTCGGCGCTACTGCCAAAATGTCGGGGTAGCCCAAAAATCTTGTAGTGCCTTGTCCTATTTGACTGTGAACAGACTAATCGTTGTGAAGGAACATTCTCAATTACTCTATAAATTCAATGAAATTGATTATAATCTCTGATACAGTAGTCCATGATTGTAATGTCGTTGTTAGAGGGTCTCCTTCTCATATTACAACTGCCAAACTTATGTATGTCAAGCATAAAATAAAAAAATCTAATGGTAATCAAGCATTAATAAATTGCTGGAACTTACCAGTTCTTCCTCAGAATGATGTTGGCTTAATTGCAAGAATTTGATCAATGAGTAGATTGTTAGGATTGTGACCTCAAATATACGTAGGCACTAAGTACTTGAAGTTGAAGAAGAAGAGGTGAGGACGAAGACAACAAGACAAGACAGCTGCATGCAGTCGGCCGGTCCTGGCTAAAGGGAGTTCTTCGAGTGTACATGGTTCAATAGAGAAGGGGACGGTCGACTATGCAGTCGACCGGTCATGCTTCAGCAGTGTACTTGACACATTGCAGTCGATCGACCCAAAGTGCGGTCGACTGTCATCGACGTTCTCTGTTATTTGGGCATTCAAGTTTTGTGTCCAATAAGTTGAATTTGTGTTTATCTTTTAGTGTTTACTTGAGGGCTAAGGGATACTAGAAGCAGAGATAAGGGTCAAAAAAGATTAAAGGATAGAAAGATTATGCAGCTAACATTAAACCTAGAAATAAGCTATAAACAAATATAGAATATGTTCAACCTTTTTACTCACCATGAGTAATCCTCCTATTATTACTGATGACACCCACAGGTGTTACCATAATTTAAACAAAGAACAATATGATCACTATGTTTGTCTTCCTACTAGAGGTTCCGAACAAAAGAGAATCTTTAATTATATAGTAGATCTTTTACATGAGATCAAAGAAGACATAAGTAGCCTAAAAACAGTATATCAACCAAGAAAAATAAACAATGACTTTCAATTATCATGTTTATCTAGACCACAGATAAATATGGTTAAATATTCGTCAGAAGAAAAAAAAAAATTTGATAGTACTGAATTAGATAAAATATATTATGATGCTTTTAAAGAATTACAACAAAAAGAACTATCTGGACAAATAGATAGTATAGATGTTTATGCATACTATGAAAAACATGCTCATGCGATAAATTATTGGCAATACCATGGATCTCAACAAGATTCAGAGTCTGAACAAGACTATACCTCCCAACTGGAGGAAAATATGGATTCCATAGAATCTGAGGATTCCACAGAATCCATTTCCGACACTTCGGAAAAATTACAGTACGCAATACGTACAAATGGAGCAGGACCCAATGGTGCCTTATACCTACCACCACCTGAAGGATTTGTTCCTCCAAATCCTCAGCTTGGTTTTGTTCCACAACAACCTCAAGAATCAACAAATCAAACTGTACCTCCTATGGATGAAGAAATGGCAGAAAGCCAGAATCCTACCGGAGCACAGTTTCAAACAAGATCTGATTTAATCAATCTGCATTCCTCAAGAAAAGCTAAACAAGCATTCTCTTAGAATGAAACATCTGACATGATTCTAAATATAGATCATGTTCCACATAAAAAAATAAAAAATACATTATTAAACTGGTTACAAAAAATGAGCGGAATTGCTTATCTTCTGCCTCAAATGTCTGTACCAGATTTTTAATGTATGCTACCAGTTATTGGGAAGGCTATGCTTTGTGGTGGATGACAAGCCTAGAAAACATCAACAAAGAAGCAATAAATAAAATAAGAAAAATGAACAGCATTAATGGTGCATTAATTGAATTAGTTGATCTTCTAGCAGCTGACCTCACTGGAGAATCACTGCGAGAAGAACCAGACATCGAAAACAAATTGGTAAAAATGCAATTATGTGATATATGTATGTTAGAAGAATTTGTCTCAACATACATAGGCTTCGTATTTCAATTAAAAACCACAGAACAAAAATTATTCTGGATGAAAACATTTTTTGCAAAAGTGCTATATCCATGGAATAATCTTATACAAGAAAGATATAATTTGTTAATTTTTGCAACAACATCACAAAGAGATGCACATTCCACAGGAATTCTGAAAAGAGCCTGTATGGAAACAATGAAAGCTTATTGTGAGCAAGCAAAAGCTCATAAACAAGTCAATAATAAAATTAAAACTTCCAAATTAGAATTTAATTGCTGTGGAAAATATGACGAAGATCTTAATTTGCAATTTGGATGCAATCCTGCATACTACGCAAAAAATTACAAACGGTTTAAAAGGTTTCAAAAACAGAAGAAACCAAAATATAAAATTACTTGTAGAAAGTGGAAACCCACTTTTAAGAAAAAATATACACCTAATAAATTTTCTAAAAAGAAATTTATTAATAAACAAAAATTCAAGAAGGGCTGCAAATGTTTTAAATGTAGCAAATATGGGCATTATGCTAATGAATGTCCTACAAATATAAAATCGATAGTATTAACAAATATTGAAGAATATGGAATCCAATATAGAACTATCAATGATATTCCCAGTGATACACAATCTTCAATATATGAAATAGAAAGTCTATACTGTGAAGATTCTTATTCAACATCTTCTACTGAAGATATGGAAGAATCCTTCAAAACCTTAAACATTAATATGTTAACTATAAACAAAACTATAAATGCTATCCATATCATTCCCTTAGCGGAAGGTATTCTCTTACCTCGAAAAGACAAAAGAAATACCTCTGGGTATTTACTTTTTTCTAGTCGAAATTATTATCTCAAAAGATATAGAACAACACTTATTTATTTGGATCTAATTATCCAAATTCCTTTGGGATATTATGGTATAATCCATAATCTACCAATACATGCGAAAGAAAATATATTTATAACTACTGGGTTAATTGAACCCATGGCTACTACCAACATAGCATTACAAATAAAAAGTACTAGCCTTGAGGATCAAGATTATAAAATAGAAAAGGATGATCCAATCGGCATGTTAGTTATTCATAAATATGAAGATCTTCCAATAATTAAGGAAGAAACTTATTCAACACAAACTTCTAGCTCTAGAAGCAATAACGTTAGAGGTAAAGAGCCAGAAGCATATTTTGAATACAACATATATATGAACTCATTAGCCACAGTCAATGAAATATCTTCTGAAGAAATAACAAATAATAGCCTCCAAGATAGTGTTGAAGAAGAATTTGTTATTACAGATGAAGATTTAGAAAAATTAAAAGAGGCTATTCCTCATTCAGATAGAAAAGAAATTTACAAATCACCAACATTTAAATCTCGCTTTCTATATCAACATACATATATTTTTGAACGAATGCAAGGAAATATTGAGTTAAAAGGAGATGAAGATTTTTCTTCAGTTAAACTCCTTGATCAAAATAAAATCGAAAGATTAAAAAGAAAATATCCCAAAATGAAATACCTTCATATTGGGTTAATCCAAATCAAAATTACATAACTATTCCGTTCAGGAATAGATACTTCAATAATAATTGTTTGTATGGATGAAAGAATCATCAATAACCCTTTAAACAGTATTATTGGTGGAGCTAAGTCCATTCTATCAAATAGATTATTTGGAGTCAATATATATCCTGATTTTTGTATTAGTCTTGAAGAAAAAAAATATTGGAAAGGCTTGTACATTATCCATAAATCTACAAGGAATAGAACTATTACCAGGTTCTAAAGTATTAGGTATATAGTGGGAACATTGTATGACTTTAAATGATACTTCTACATTTAAATCCATTACACCAACACAATTTGTTAAACTATTCGAGGTCGGCATAGGTAAAACTATTCAATCCAGATTAATTGATGTATGACATCTTAAATTTGATCAAGAGATGCAAGTATTCATAAAATCCGTGAAGCCAAAACTTCAAGTACCTACGGAATACTTTATTGCATCAGGAAATACAATTTCTACAATAATTCGAAATCATTCTAGAGAATCCTCTTTTCGCAACTCTTACGGACCCATTCTGTAAGACATCTCGAAGAACCCCCAGATGAAACAAAACCACCAAGACAGAGTTTCCTGTCGGACAAACTATAACCTGTTGAAGGTCAAACAAAGAAAATGCTTTTAAATCAAAAAGAGAAAAACACTGAACACAGAGTGTTGAAGATTCCTTTGGCCCAAATTCAAGCCAATGATTCAAGCTATTGATTTAAAAAAGCAAGCTCAGTTACATATTTACATTCCCTTAATAATCAAAATTCCTGAGTTACAAGAATTCACAATTCATGCTTTAGTTGACACAGGAGCTAAAGCAAGTTTGCTCCAAGATGTCTTTATTCCTCCACAATTCCGTACACCATTATCAAAACCAGGAATGCTTAATGACTTTATGGGCGAACAATGTCCTATTACCCATACAGTTATTGGTCTCGAAGTTCAAATTCCTGATCTACACAATCAAATTCAAACATATTCGTTTGATTTTGGGTTACGACCCCATGTTCTTGAAACTGATTATCTCCTTGGAATGGATAATCTACGTTTTTTTTGAACCATTCAACACCTACTTTTTTCACTTTGATAATCATTTTATTCTGCGAATACCGCTCGCTGCCCCTTTGGCCCCTCATTATTCTCCTACAGCCCAGCATGCTGATTTACCCGTGTCACTAATTCAACAAAACAAACAACCAAAACCCGATACATATTCTTTGTTTCCAACCAACGATTTGGAAACCCTGGTTCATAATATGTTAGAACCACTATACACAAATAACCCTTTGAAATGGTTTGAGAAAAGCCCACGATATTGTAAAATTGAATTATTAAAGCCACATAAATACTCTATAGTTCGAGTTAACAGTATCTTGGTTTCACCCAAAGATAAAGAAGAATTTTCTAGAAAAATCCAAGAATTATTGGATTTAAGTCTAATACAAAAAAGTTCAAGTCCTCATTCTTCTCCTGCATTTATTGTCAGAAATCATGCAAAGATAAAACGAGGAAAAGCTAGAATGGTTATCAATTATAGAAAATTAAATAGTTATACAAAATTTGATGGTTATTTTTTTCCTTCTGCTGAACAATTAGTTAAGCAGATACAAGGAGAAAAATATTATAGCAAGTTTGATGCTATGTCAGGCTACTGGCAATTAAAATTAGCAGATCAAACATCTATTGAGCTAACAGCCTTCAACTGTCCACAAGGACATTTTGAATGGTTAGTTATGCCCTTTGGATTAAAAAATGCCCCCAGATATTTCAGAAATGGATGAATTCAATATTTGGCCATTTACCTTTTGTAGTGGTATATATTGATGATATCCTTGTTTTCTCCAGCTCTGCCGAAGAACATAAACAACATTTACTAGCCGTAGCATAGCTACTGCTAACACATGTCATAATCTTAAGTCCTAAGAAAATAGAACTGTTCAAAACAGAAATCGAGTTCTTAGGAAAATATATTAAGCAAGGAACAATAGAGCTTCAACAACATATTTATTCTAAAATCAAGGAATTTCCTAAAATGTTTAAAACGTTAAAGGAACTTCAGAGCTTTTTAGGATTACTGAACTATAGAAGAAAATTATACCAAATCTTTCTGCCAAAGTTCAAAACCTTCAACGAAAGCTAACTGAAGAACAAGCTAAGTACAAAATACAAATTGGTGAACAACCAAGGAAATGGAATATGGATAAAATTCCTATTCAACTCCAAAAGTCTGAAATACAGGAAATCAAAGAAATAAAGAAACTTATTCAAGAACAAAAGGTTCTTTATTTTCCCTTGGAAACGGATTCCTTAGTTATACAAACAGACGCCTCAGAGAAATTTTGGGGAGGAGTCTTGATTGCTAAACACGAAGAAATAGTAGCTTATACTTCTGGAAAATTTGACAAAACACAAATCAAATATTCACGTATGATAAAGAATTACTTGCTATTAAGTTAGCTCTTAAAAGTCTCAAAATCTATATGTTATATAGACAATTCACTATTGAAACAGACAATAAATTTGTTGCTCAGTTTCTTAAAAAGAAAACATACAATAATCCAGAAGAAAATCTTCGACGGATTAGACTTGCAATATATTTAGAAATGTTTTTGTATGATGTTAAATATATTCCTGGCTGTACTAATCATATTGCTGATTTTCTTTCCAGACCATGAATGAAGACGAAGATTTTACCAAGAAACTGTAGGAGTTATGAGAACAAATGAAGAGACAGGATGCCTGGCAGCAGGCAGGCTCCAAAAAGGCCGTTAAAGTCTCCACTGATACTGGCACATCTTTTGCTCCTACAGAAGTAGAAAATAAGGCCCAACAGGCCAAACAGACCCAACAGGTCAATGCCTCCACAGAGGCAAAATCAACTGCTTCCACAGAAACAAAGAAATCCTTTGTTCCAATAACCAAAGGAAAAACACCAGTATCAATTGAGGATGTTCGCAGCCTCTGTAGTCAAAGATTGGTACAATCTAGAAATGAAACACCACGAACCAAACTTATATGAAAAATTCAGTGGCTGTTTCAGGTCAGTTCAATCATCTGACTTCTGTGGAGAGAATTTCTGGCTAACAAAGCTAGAAAAGGATCTTCTAGATCGAACGTTCGAACTCCGTCATCAGCATCAGAAGTACACCGAAATACAACAATTAGTTCTGAGAATGACAGAATTCTCTTCTTCATCAAGATCAGATGTGTTAAACAAAAAAGAAGTCTCCTTATTTTCTGGACAAACTTTAGAGCAAAGAAGTCTTCAAGAAATGTTTAATCAAATGGATACTTCAGATTTAATCAATCTGAGAATCTAGGATTTTCTAGACTTACTCAAAGTGTTACACATCCAAAATGATAAAACAAAGAAGCTTGAGGCAGAAATGACAGTCCAAAATATGATCTTGATGTATCAACAAAATCTTTTGGATGATACACGCCTCCTCGACTTCTTTAAACAATTAGAAGACACAGAAATTGCATCTTTTTTCACAGATGAGAATGTCATTCTTGACTCTAATCAACATCCAAGACTGATATCATGTTTTCATGATATTCCTAAATATCAAAAGCATATTCGAAAAGGAATTATTCATGAAATCTATGTTAATACCAACAACCCAGAAGACTATCAGAATTGTATTCCTGAAATCTGCAAAGTAAAACTTGCAGAATACTCAAACAGGTTTCAGACAATCTTTCTTTTCAGAATCTGGTCAGTATGGGAAGAAAGACAGTACATCAAACTATTTCCCTCTGTTCAACTTTAGGAGTTAGAACGATTTACAGAAGAACCTCAACACCAAATTCTTAAGTTCAATAAAAAACAGTTCGATGAGGAGAAGGAGCGCCTAGAAGCTGCTCATGATTTTTTTGAACGATTGGACTATGTTGCCACAATAGGAGCGCATTCTATTCATGAAGGAAAAACTATTTTGTTAATAGACAAATTATCTACATTCGAAGATTCTGGACAACAGATCAAGAAAGCCGAAGCCTTCCTTACCTCTTTACACTTGGGTCGTGTTGGGAGCCTTGCACAAGAAGCCTATTTGGAGAAATTAGAAAATTATCAACAAGGACAAGCATATGATGCAGCAAGCACTGGAGACATGCTTACAGAAGAAGCCAATACTGATTAAAAGCATGGTGGGCCAGAATACGCACTAAAGTCACAATAATTGAAGGACAGCTTAAAAGCCTCAATAATTCAAAGCCAGCGCATACTTCCACAACAAGATTCCTTCTTATCCTCCAGCAAGACAGATTCGTCCTTATTTGCTAGCTCATGCAACACTAGAGCTCTTGTACTCTTATAAATAAGGCCCTCTGGCCACCCTTGTAGGACATCAGAAATCCTTTCTTCCTCCATCTTTTCTTTTGTAAGTAAGAGTGTGCTTGTTTTAAAGTTTTTTTTGTGCAAATTTGATTTGCGGTACAAGCTCACCCCAAACTCTCTTATAAAAACCCCCCAACCCCATAGGCCGGCCACTCACTCCAAAAGGCAAAAAGCTCTCTTTCATTTTATTCTCCATCTCTTTCTCATCTCCTTTTCCTACTTCTTCTACTTGTTTTTAATTAGAAAAAAAATTGAGAAGAAAAGAAAAGAAAAGAAAGATCAAATCAAAAGAGGGGTTAGGTTTCATGGGTTTCAATTGTTGAGGTTGTTCTTGAAGAGGAGCAAGAACAAGGAGCAAGGAGGAGAAGAGCAAAGCTAGTTCTTCCTACAACCGATTTGGGTGGCGGTTTCTCATTTTGTTTGTTGTTTTTATTTATTGTTGTTATATCACTACAAAACGCACGGGCTATAGCGGTACTTTTACAAGGCTATAGCGACAGTTTTTGGTGCCATTATAGCACATAATGGCGTTTCTAAAATCGCCACTAAAAGCGCCGCTAGAACGTGCGTCGTTATAACCATATAGGCTATCACGGTATTTTATGTCGCCGTCGCTATAGGTGCTAATTTATAACGGCGTTTCTAAAACGCCGGCATAGGCCCATTTCTCTTTTGTTTTGTAAAGAAAGGACTAGCTATAGCGGCGTGTCAAAAACGCCGTGGCAGATGAAAATTCCAAAAAATTAACCTATAGCGGTGCTTTTGAATCACCGCAATAGAGTTATTTTTTTGAAAATTCTGGTATCTATGCCGGCGTTCTAGGGTAAACGCCAGGATAAGTTTCTTTTTTTTTTAGATTTTGTTATAGAATTTCAAATTAAAAAACCTGTAATTAACGCATATTGCAAATACTTATAGTCATATTAAATTTAAATGCTTAAATCTTATAATCAATAATAACATCATAATCAACAACCAAAAGTCACACATCACAAAAAATAATAACTGAATAGAAATTTTTTTTAGAAGAAATATCATAAGATCATGTATTTCACAATTAAAAAAAGATACAATATTTGATGTTACAGATGACTCAAGCATACAACTTGATATTTCGCTTGCAGTCCAACATGTGGCCAAAAAATAAAAGAATCCACTTCTTCAATCATCACAACCTGCACAAGAAAAGAAGCAAACAACAGATCTAATTAAGTTATTCATTTAAAAAAATTATCCATCATCTGTAAAAAAAAATTGTAACAATACTAAACAATTATATTTTCTTCCAAAAGAAAACTCTGATCAGTTCATCTCAGTGATTTCACATATTAAAAGATTAATGACAAGAAGTTCAAGGACTTGTAGCATTCATTTTAAGTTTAATAGTTTTTTTAAAAATAATATTAAGCAGTTTATAATCCTAAATTAAGACAGCCATGAAAACAATGTGGCAAGCATGCAGATACATCAGTCAACCGGGCAGCTTGATTAAGCAACTGATAAAAAACAAACATCAATTGTCCACAACAAACTAAAGTTTAAAAAAAAAATGAAAGAAAAAAAAAGAATAGGAATTAAGATCATATATTTGTTTACTGGACCCTGACTAAATAATGATCAATTCAGCCCCACAATAAACAATGTGACATCATCTTTGCAATATCCTGAAAGTAACCTTTCTATTTAGAATACAAAGAGCATCGATTCCTCACTGACAATAATACTTCTTTCAATTAGAAAAGGAATGGCAATTCTAACTTTTCCTTTAGCTGTGTACAAGATGTCACTATCTAGATTGAGTTACATTTAGTCTAGACATAAGCGATAAAGAATAAGACACATCTCTTGGGCACAAATTAAGCCAAAGAGCCAAATGAAATCACATTCCATATTTAGGATTACTATGGCATTCTACTACAATTCTGTATGAGAGAAGATGCAAAAGTTCAGGAAATATGTAAGAGAAAGTATAAGCAGCATAAGAACCCCACGCACACACACATTAAAACACACAAAGTATCTGCATCAATGGGTATGTTCTGTATTTAACAGATAACAGAAGGTAGAGGAGTGACTGTATACCCGTAATGAAGCATACATTCAATGAGTAGAAACAACTGTAGAATGGGATGAATCAAATGAAAATTGTAAGCCATGACGCTGAACAATGAAATCTGCATTCATTTGACTGCCATCAAGTGGCTAACAAAAGTGCAACAAAACTGGGCCTAAAACTTTACAAAACAAAAGTAAAATTATATCAATTTATACAACAAATAAGTGGTAAAAAAATGTTAGAATGAGGAAATATCAAGTAAATAGGTTCAACATGACTATTTTATGAATGCAGATAGTAAAGACAAATTAATACTAACAAAATTTCTGAAGTATGCTGATATTGCAAGAGAAACTCACCCGATTTACAGGTTCATTGAATATATTATCAGTTCCGTTTGATTTGCTATTTACATCATCGTTATTATTAAGACGACTTTCTTTTGAATTATTTTCAGCCCTGCAAAATAAGTTGTAAATTAGAGGTGGAAGGGTTTACAGAATAAAAACATAACAATGAGCAATCTTAAACCTGAATCATGTAGTCGGGTTAAGGCATTGAATCCTGACCTAAGTATAGACAGAGATTAGAAGATCAGTCCAAAACATGAAAAGTTAGTTTCAAAGATTAGCCATATTTACATAATTGCATGGTTAATCTTCAAATTAGACTAGAATATATATATATATATATATATATATATATATATATATATATATATGGACATACATGCTTTGAAGAAAAACGTTACCTGTAACAAATACTCAACAATTCAAGTCAATAAATCTACTTTTCATATAATTTCTGATCTGTAAGAAAATTTTAGAAGTGAGACACTTCATCTACCTTTGAGAAAGTTTTATTACTTCCATAACTAACTGTTAATTCTTTGGTCTGTCTGATGTAGACTGAATTACAAATAAGAAATGCACATCTGATGTAGATTGAATCACACATAAGATACACATGTTTGATGTACACTGAATCACACATAAGATAGGTCTCAATCTCTTCTATGAATTTTATTAAATTAAAGCTCAATATAATGCAAAATATGACTCTTAGGTGCAAATGCACCTCCCAGAATCGTGGAGCTTTCTTCCTCTCTTAAATATCATAGCAGAGACTCGAACTGGTGACCAACTCTACAGCACTATCGTGCCTTCTTACTACGCCCCCTCACCCTCTGAACATCAATATGAATATGTGAAGTATATTTTTAACTTGTGCATATGTTTATCCAAACTCCTAATCTATTATAGTAGCAATTAGGTTTTACATGAGAACATCAAGCGCACATATTTTAGTTCTTTTGGATTTCCACAACTACTTAGTTGCTTCCATTTGAAACCTTTTCTTGATATCGAAGTACCCAAACAATGAACTAACATTCAAAAGATTAAAATTTAATTTGATAGAAAATAATCGCACTGTCCCTGATACAGCCAACTAGAAATTTTGATTTTCACAATAAAAATGGTGCTTATCTTTATTCTACAAAATTAATGTGTACATGGAATAGAAAATTGAGTAGTTAGTAATACATATTTGGTTACCAGATATTTGCAGTATCTGAAGTCGGCAACATCGATCCGACGGCAACAAGTACCTGATACCTGATTAAGCATGAAAAGCATACATGGTATTGTACCTGATTCCTGCAGATGACGACGGCGACGGCGACGAGGACGGCGACGACAACGATGGCGACGACAACGGTTACGAGCTTTGATTTGGGATTTTGAGAGATTTGGGGGTTTTGAGATTTGTAGGGCTTTTGATTTGGAGGGATTTTTGAAAGATTAGAGGTCGGAGGGATTTTGAATTGGAGGGATTTTTTATGGTGACGACAATGGAGACGGCGACGACGACGAAGGCAACGGTTACAGGCTTTGATTTGGGATTTGAGAGATTTGGGGTTTTGAGATCTGTAGGGCTTTTGATTTGGAGTGGTCTTTTTTGGAGATTGAAGGTTGGAGGGATTTTTGAGAGTTTTGCGGTTGGAGGGATTTGGACAGAATTTTGAGAGACTACCCTGACGTTTCTATTGAAAACGCCGGGATAGCTAATAGCTATTACGGCGTTTTTCCAAACCGCCGTTACAAAATGTCATAGTAGACCCTTTGAATTTTTGCAAGGACCTATCACGGCGTTTCATGTAAACGCCGGCAAAAAAATGCCGGGTTGGACCATTTATTTTGTAGTGTATGCTAATATATTGAATAACTTGGACTAAACCATGTGCATATTGATGATTGAGGACTAGAATAAAAAGGCATACAATATTGAAGGGTAGATCACAAAACAGAACAGTAAGAATCAACCCTAAACTACTATATAGTAGTAATTAATTACTTGTGTTAAAGTTAGAATTTTGACTCCAAATTAAGTTGAGAGCTTCTTGTATGTGTTACTACCATGCTCTAATTTTTATAGATTTTATGGGGTTAATTTGATAGGTCAAACAAACGTTTCCCTCAAAACAGCAAGCTTTTCAGCTAAATGCTGTTTTGCTTTATTTTTGCATGTGTTCTAGGAGTTGAATTTGGAGTTCGTTACGGAATTTGGAAAAGTGATCAACTAGGAAGTTATAGTAGATGTTCTCCCCTTTCTAAAATAGCATATTTGGCTACATTCCGATAAGTATTGCAAAAGTTAGGAGCTTTACAAATCTTAGCAGCCAGCTTTTTGCCTAAAGCTCACTGTTTGGATTGTTCGAAGTTTTTGCACCAATTGATTGAATCTGAAAAAGTGTTTAACTAGATAGTTGTAGTAGAGTCTCTCACCTTTCCAAAATAGCCTATTTGGTTAGATTCTGATAAGCAGAGCAAAAGTTATAACCCTTACAAAATTTCAGCAGCTGGCCTTTTTTGGCTAAAGCTCGCTGTTTGATTTGTTCGAAGTTTTTGCACCACTTATTGATTGAATCTGAAAAAGTGTTAAACAAGAGAGTTTTATTAGTCTCTCACCTATCTAAAATGCCCTATTTGGTTAGATTCCGATAAGCCGAGTAGGAGTTATGGTTTTTACAAATCACAGCAGCCAGCTCATAGGCTGAAAGCTCGCTGTTTAGACCATTTGATGTTTTTGTACCTCTTACTTACTGATTTTGGAAAAGTGATAAACTAGAGAGTTGTATAAGAGTCTCTCACATTTCCAAAATTCCCTATTTGGTTAGATTCCGATAAGCGGAGCAAAAGTTATGAGCTTTACAAAATCTCAGCAGTTGGCCTTTTGGCTAAAAGCTCGCTGTTTGGATTGTTTGAAGTTTTTGCACCTCTTATTGATTGATTCTGAAAAAGTGTTTAACTAAAGAGTTGTAGTAGAGTCTCTCCTCTTTCCAAAATGGCTAATTTTGTTAGATTCCGACAAGTATATATCAAAAGTTACGAGGTTTGGAAGTTTTCAGCTTGTGCTATCTTTCGTTGTCTCTGTATTGTGTTCAAGGGACGGAGAATTGAATTCCATAAGTTAAGGGAATCTGAAAAGTGTTCAACTAGAGATTTGTAGTAGATGTTCTTACCTTTTCAAAATGTCCTATTTCGTTAAATTCCGACAAGTATAGCAAAAGTTATGAGTTTGGAAAGTTTCAACTTTTGGCTGTACTGTTATTATTTGAAATGGTGTTTTAACGGACCGGATTTTGAGTTCCGTACCGAATTTTAAAAAGTGTTTAGCTAGAGAGTTGTAGTAGATGTTCTCCGCTTTTAAAAAAAGTCTAATTTTGTCGTAGTTGTTTGCTTCTAGGTTGTTAGAAGGCTTTTTATGTCGCTTTTGTATACTCATTAGTAATATGCTTATTTTAGTCTGTTAGAAGATTCTTCTGTTGCTTCTAATTATAAAAGATCATGTTTTTGTTAGTAAGCTTATACACGAAATTCTAGTTCATGTTAACTAGAGCTGTCATGAATTGTTTGTAGCTTGACTCATGCACTTGATTATGAGTAACAAGTATTTCTTGTGCTCATAAGTCATGTAATAAGTATTGGTTCGTCTCATACATAGCTCACTTGGCTCGTATGTAGTTGTTTGTTCATGCGTAGCTCATTGGGCTCGTATGGAGTAATTATCTTGAATAGACAGGCGATGAGTGGATCCAAGGAGATCTTGTGAAGTCTAGGTTGAGTTTTGGTAGATTGTGTCAACAATTATTACACTCTCTTGAAGTGGGACACGTGCGGAGCTTTTTCATGATAAGTTGGAAGCACAATGACATGTCTCACTTGTTTGAATCTTTGGGTGCCGTCTCATGACAAGTTGAGAGTACGACTCTAGGTTGAAAGTACCTTGTAGCTTGTACGACCCCATTTGATTAGTTAGGGTTAGTGACATCGTTAGGATAGTAACTGTTACTCAACCATTTTAATCTATGAATTGTCGAGGGGTGAGAGTTGGTGTTAGGGTTGATACCTTATAATCCGACTTCTCCTATAAGGCGACATTAGATGGTGTTATTGGGATGTATCCCCCTGTCAAAGGATACGAGCGGTGCTTTTTCATAATTAGTTGGGAGCACGGGATCCGTATCTCGGTTGTTAATTCCTGAAGTGCCATGATAAGAACGATAGGTTTCATAGAAAAATAGACCCTACGATTCTGTTAGGTTCTATGCATTCTCATGATGAGTTGAGGGCATGGCTCTAGATTGTCTAGTATCTTGGGGTTCGTGTTGGCTTTTGAGTGAGGTCTGGTTCGCCGGGTAAATTGTGGCAAATATAGACACCACTATCGTACCATAGTAGCGGAACTAGACCGTATCTGCAACCTCACTAGTAATGTTGTATATGTCAGGAACAGGAAGGGTACAAGAGTAGAATTCATGACTCAGGTTCAAATCCCTTTATATGAAGAAACGGCTTGATATGGCGCGTATGTAGTATGGGCTGCATATTGTTCAAGAGTCTTTCTTTCATTAGAATAAGTGCATCATTGCATTAGTTAATCTTGCATTAGAGTCTAAGTCATAGCATACACTGACACATCAATTATATATACACATTTCTCTTTTCATCAATCTGTTTGTTTAAAGTTGAGAATCACTGCTAGTCATCATCCTTAAAGCGTTAGTATATGTACTGACGTTCCCACTTCAATAGGTACTAGATTGCAAAATTATAGGTACTGGATTGTAGATCTACAGGTATAGGATTCAGGTCGACTCAAGGCAACAGAAGCAAGGTGTTGATTTTATTTCAATTGTAATATAGGTTGTAATTTATTAACTGCTGACAAGCATCCAAGTGAAGTACCAAGTGTTATGTATTATTCATTGTACTCTGGTGTAATTTTTATTAAAATTTTGTAACACTTGGGCTTGTATGGCATTATTGTAACATTGATGTAATGTATTACAGTTTTATAACATTCGGACTTGTAATACATTTGTGTTGAATAAAAGTTTTAAATTTTCATGTTTTTTTTGTATTGTGGCTAATTGAAGGAAAATATTTCTGGCTTATGTCACGGTTTCCCAGTGTATGGAAATCGGGGCGTTACAGTGTCACGCCCCGCTTCCCAGAATACGAGAACACGAGTACGTAACGAAGGCCCAGCGAATGATTGTGCATCATCCATAAGCTGTATCAGTCTAACTCAACAATATACAAGAGAAACAACCATGCAGGCAAGGAATATAATCACATAAACAATAAATAAACTCGAAGATAATCATGAAATAAATTCACTAAATAATAATCCAACATCTGGGATAAAATAATTTCAGGCCATAAAGCCCAAGAATACAAAGTATGATGAAAAGAAATACAATAAGCAAATAAGAAAAGATAGCTAAGAAGTCTAATGGTCCACCTCCAATCTTCAAAGAGTTTGCTCACCATGTTCTTCTTGTACTGCTCCTTCGGTACTTGTCAACTTGTGATCTAAATGAAAGAAAAGAGAGTCCTTAGAGCAAGTCGTGGGCAGCAAGTAGAGAAAACAAAGGATAAAGGAAAGCATGAAATCAAAGAAAAGGGACATGGTCAAAGACAAAGAGCAAAGCAAAGGCTGGAAAAATATCAAGGGTCTACAGTAAATCACGCATGTAATGCAGGATGTCAGGATCAGGCAGTAAATGCAGGTTATTAAGTATTTTATTAGCCTATCTAGTATACGTACTACTGCATCCCATACTACAGGTTCCGCGCAACATACCGTGAATGTTTTAGACTGATGGTGAATTCTCGGTCTGTGTACTCGGCCTAGTAATCAGTGTTTCTTGAGCAGTGTTTATCGGGCAGTATTTATGGCTATCAGTATCGTTCGGTGCAGTTCAGGCAGTAGGACCCGACCGAGTACAGTTTTTGATCGTTCACTACCTAGTCCATCCATGGTACCCCGACTTTTTATTAGTCATTTTAATTCTATGTGAGCATGCAAGAGGGTGTCAATGTTGTTCATTACTATGTGTGCCTAATTCTAAGAATTACAGACAAGGCATGGGTCAAACACATCAAATAAGCACATTTCACAAAATCAGGACAGCATGACCTTACTGTACCAAATCATGGATTACGGGCACTACAAATTTCCAAAACTGAATCCGCCAGAAGATTTGGAAAATAGACTTCCAGACGGTTCCAGTGAGTATAATTAAGGTACATAAAAGGTATTGGAACTAAGGTGAAAACTCTATTCTAATCAGATTTTAAGTCCTGGCAGCATGCAGTAGGATGTGTTTAACTAATTATTGCGGGTCAAAGAATTCATTATTAAAATCTATAAAAATCCTAGGTGATACCTATACATGTCTAGGTCCAGCCTAAATTATTTCAGATTTTTCTTGTTCTATTAGCATGGTCAAATAAAATAAACAACAGCAGAAAACACATGAAAATCTGAGTCTGAAACGACTAACACAGTTGCCTTAAAGTGATGATAACTAACAGATGGTAGATTGGAATTTAAATACAGAGTAGGGAAAAATTATCTAGACATCAAGGGCTACGTTTTATGTTTAGTAAGTTCTTTCAGAATATGCTTTCAGCATGGTAAAAAATCTATTTAAAAATGAAACATACAGCAGTCCAGCAATTGTCTAAACATGAATTGACAATTAAATAAATCATATGATCATATAAAACATGCAAATTTGTAATCAAGTGAATCCTAGGTGCCAACATGCAATTTCTAAGGGTTAAGATATATTTATCATAGTCATGGTGTCAATTCATCAATTAAATCTAATTCAGTACATTCATGTCCATTTCATTAAGCAGTTCTAAGTACAAATCTAGTTATTTTAATTGTGCATATGCATGAAACATTGAGGACTGGTTTAAAGATCAAGGAGATAGCACGAAGTTAGGAATATGTCGGGTTAGCTCCTGTAAACCCTAGATAGTCTTAACGGAATTGTCAAAACAGATTTTTGATAAATAAAAGGAACGGAATCACTTGCATGAGATCAATTAATCTTGAACACAAACAATAAGAAGGGTTCAAGAAGAGACTTGCCTGTTACACGGTTAATTCGAATAGCAAAGAATATCGGGATTAGAATCCCGGGCGAACTCCCAAAGAAGCACATGCGAAGTCCGTGCAAAGAACTCCAAGCAAATGAAGCAACAACACCAACTGAACTCCACACCAGATCTTGGACAGAACACGGGACAACAAACTAGGATCTGCTGTGCCCCAAAACATAGAACACCAAAAACACCCAATCAGCGACCACCTACACAACGGATCGGGGGCAAACACGGGTCAACGATCACCGATCCAATGCGGATGGAACACGGGACACCAAAATTGACCACTAGGATCGCGTCTTCTACCTTCGGATTGGAGAGAGAGAACGAACGTCGTGGCGACTACACTGGCTTCGCATCGCTAGCGGAGACAACGTCGCTGCTGTAGGGAAGCGACGGCAGTGGCGAGGGTGACAGCGGCGGCGAGGGCTCCGACGAGGCGTTCTCTATTTTCGCTCAAAAAATAGGGGAAGGCGAACAGCGCGATCCGGGGACTTCGACGGGGCCTGGATGACGACGAGGCGACGTGGGGGTTCTCCGGAGGTTGCGGGGTGCACGGAGAGGCCAAAGACGAAGCGGGACGGCGCGACGGGGTGCAGGCGAAGGGTAATGGCGATGAAGAAAGACTTCGGTGGTTGGGTTCGATGGGTTGGTTGAGCGGGAGAATGGGCGAGGACGGGGATCTGGTGACAAGGTGGTGGATGAGGGGACGGTGATCGGAGGTGGATGGTTCGGTGGTTGGAGCAAAGGATGGGGCTTGCGGTGTGTTGGGTTTCGGCAGAATGGTAATAGGGAAGAGGGAGAAGGAGAGCGGGATGAACAGGGAAACAGTTTTGGGGTTTAACAGTAGGGATTAAGGGATTAAGCGGCTGGGTTAATACTAGGGTTAAGGTTAAGTAAAATAGATTAGTATTTATAGGGGAAAAGAGATATTGGGTATTGAGTATGGATCCAATAGAATAAAATACATTTATATGAATATAGTGGATTAATATAAACCCAATTACAAGGAATAAGATATCTGAAAATATACAATTTGTGCTACCTAAATTATTTGAGACAAATACGAACACAATTATAGAAAGAATTGATTTGTTTTCAAAATAAGCAATCTAGTAAACATAAGAATAATAAAATAATCATGTCTATAAAATAATAATAATATTAATAATAACAATTAGTAAGATTAAAATAATAAGAATAAAAACACTAACAATAACAATAGGAATTATCAAAGTAGTGTCATATGTACAAAAATAGGGATTTGTTGAAATAATCCAAACAGTAATAATAATATTTTTGGTTTGTGATTAAAATGCAAATGGTTGATCAAGTAGAAATAGAGACAAGTTTACTCAAAATAATTACAACTATTGTTTAGGAAAAGCTTTAATCAATAAATTCAAAACGAGTTTAACAATAACAATTTATAAATATCAAAATGCAGGAAAATACTCACGAAAATACGTATTTATGGGAATAGGGGTTACAAATCCTACCCACCTTACAACAAAATTATGTCCTCGAAATTTGCTCAGGCGGTACATAGGACAAGGCAAAACTCATACTAGGGGTAACAAAAACAGAGGGTTGAAGGGAAAGAACAACATTGGCAACACCAGGAAAAGGAAGTGGATAACAAGGAGGTCAAATGGAATGTATGAAAAAGAATAAACAGTATCAAAGGGAAAGAACCAACACAAGACTTGCAAGATAGCAAGCAAAGAGATGAAGAACTAGGTAGAGCTGGAATCGAAGGAAGGATGGACAATGAAGTGTTAGACCAAGAAAATGAGTCAACAGGTGAGGATGAATGCAAGGGATAGAGTGAAACATACAATGCAGGAAAGGAGAAACAACTGGAGAACCCTGCGACCAGTGGGTTATGGGTCCACCACTCTTCCGCTGCGCTACTCCGATGGTGATGTTCTAAGCAACATACATGTCGCTGTATGACACCAATCGACGAACCGAGCAGGAAGACAACAATGAGACACCAGGATCAAAGAGAGTATGGGCTCAAGATAGATATAAGCAATAATGCAAAATGAACAGAAAGTTGAGCTTCAATTTAAAATAACTAAAAGATATAATATAAATCAAAACTAATGGCTTTAACAGAAATGACAATAAAAGATATCAATAACAATAATATCAATAGTAATAGAACAACAATAACAATAACAAAAATAATAATAACAGTGATAACAACACATATTAATAGTAAAAATAATAATAACAATAACAGTGATAATAAAATAATAACAAAAATAAAATAAAAATATTAATAACAATAACAATAGTATTGAAGATAATAACAACAATAATAATACAAGTAATAATAAGCATAATAATAAAATAATAATAACAGTAATCAAAATAATCGTAATCATACAGGTAATAATAATATAATAAATGAAAACAAAATATTACTAATACTGATAATAATGATAATACATACAAGACAGAAATGGGATTTTAACATATTCATGAAAATAATGCAATAACAATAATAATAACATTAAAAATATAACAATAATAATATTAAAATTAATAGCAATAATAATAATAATATCAATAATAATAAAATAGCAGTAACAATAATAGTAAAAATAATAACAATAAAGATAATGAAAATAATAATAATAACAGTGATATGGTTTAAAATAGGGTTAAATCGGAACCGTCCAAATCGGACACGAATCTTAAAGCTCGGGGGTAAAATGGTAATTTCACCTACAAATGGGTCTGAAATTGGAACTGGGCCTTTTTCCAAAGGCCCAATAACCCATAAACGGGTCCATCTTACTGGGCACGGATTCCAACCCGCAAGAAGCTCAGTCCAGTTGGATAGGAGAATTAGGGTTTATGATTGACCTTAATCAACGGTCCTGATCACTTCTATCCATTCACTGGGAAGTAGGGATTTGATTTTATCCCGAAACTGGTTCCTAAGGCGGCTATAAATACCCCCCATCCCCCACTATTACTAGGTATTCAATCTTTGGCCAATCAAAGCTCCTTTATAATCTTTCTAATTACTGACAAGAGCGTCGGAGGGTGCATCGCCGGAATCAACCCCGGTATTTTGCACTTTTTGCAGGTCAACGGCGGGAGAATCTCGGTCAAACCCCGGTGAAGGTGTTCAGGTTTGACTATTCAACTTCCCTCGAATCCACAAATCTATTTGTTTGCCCCCACACCGATTTCAGCGGCAACAAATTGGCACCGTCTGTGGGAATCACGAATAGCAGTCCAACCTCTTCCTTCGGTCGACACCGCCTCCAGCCATGCCACCAAGGAAGCTGAGATCTAGAGGGTCCAACCGTGGACCCACTCCACCTCAACCACAACCGGAGGCTCCCCTCCAACCCATCTAGCCTCAGGGACAACTCCCTCCTCAACCTGATCAGCCGCTGCAGCAGGGGCGGCATCCTCCCCAAATTCTTCAACACCAGCAGGCTCCACTTGGGCCCCAGAATGCTGGTATAGGGACCTCTCGCCCTCACCCTCAGAAGCAACCTCTTCACCGTGACCATATCTCCGTACATAACCCTTCAACCTACTCCATGGCATCTCATAACCCTCGGCCCTCAGAAGACCTCCGCAACGTCATCATCAACTGGCAGAAAGAAGAGGACCTTCACCACCGTTTGGATGAAAGGCGGGCCCATGAGGGAGTCTCCCGCTCAGAACGTCCAAATGCGCGATCTCCTCACCGTCGCGACCACAGGAGGTCCCCTCTTCATAGGAGGCGGAGGGTGTACCCTGAGTACCGTCGAAGAAGACATCACTCTCCCGCTGGTCTACAGCTCCAGAGGGACCAGAACGGACCTATCACCCGAGCAGAATTCCAAGAGTTCCAGGCAACAATCTTGCAGGTTCTCAATCTCCAACCAAACAACAACAATAATGTTCAGAGACTCCTCTGCCGGTTCGCAGCCCTCGCCATCGGTCCCTCAGTCATCCTCAAGCTCCGAGCCATCGCCATCACATTCCTAGCCCTCACCCGTCTCTGAGCTACTGACGCCGTAGCCCACGCTCCCCTTCGTACGAAGACGAGTCCAGAGGCTCACCAGGATACCGTCGAAGGGATGATACTGTCTACTGCCGTCTCCACGAGATGGAGAGGCACCTCGGTCAACTCGATAGGGACGAGGAACTGAGAGGAAGGACCCTCCGACCAAGCAGACCTCCGTTTTCTCGAACCATCATGGAGGCACCCGTTCCAGCAAACTTCAAGCCCCCGCAGTTCGAGACATATATGGGGGAGACAGATCCCATGGATCACATCGAGAGTTTCAAGACTCTCATGATGATTCATCAAGCCTCCGATGCCCTCCTATGCAAGACCTTCCCAGCCACTCTCATAGGCCCAGCTCGGGAATGGTACTCCCGCCTCACTCCATCCTCCATATTCTCTTTTGAATAGTTTGAGACCCTCTTCATAACCCACTTTGTGAGCAGCCGCCGCTCTGAAAAGACGAGTATTTCACTACTCTTCTTCAATCAGAAGAAGGGTGAGAAGTTAAGAGATTATGTCAAGCGGTTTACCGCGGAGGCCAGGTCCATTGCCTCCATCGACCAATCGATCGCTGCAGCCGCCTTCCAATCCAACATCCTCAACTCCAACCTCCGGTCCTCCTTAGCCAAAAAGCCACCGCGGGATTTCTCTGACCTTCTTCTTCGAAGCAAGAAGTACATCCGCACAGTGGAGGCTGAACATTGCCCCACATTCGAGGGATCCTCTTCTGGAAATAAGAGGAAGGCTACTGAGGACGAGGGAGCCAAGAAGCTCTAGAAGGACAATGGGGATCAACGTCGTCCACTGCCCAGGTTTGAAAAGTTTACTCCTCTCAACACCAATGTCTCAACCATTCTCATGGAAGTGGAGAAAGAAGGGATCTTGCCTCCTGCCCCGAAGATAAATACCCCTGGGAAAAAGAGGCATAAGGAGAAATAGTGCCGCTACCATCGAGACCACGGCCATGACACCAATGACTGTCGGGCCCTGAAGAATGATATCGAAGCCCTTATCCAGAGAGGGCAACTCTCCAAGTTTGTAAGAAAGGACCGGGCCGACCTTCCTCCACCCCCCCAGGGGAGCTAATAAGCAGCCCGAGAGGTATGACGAGACTCCCGAATTCAAAGAAGAGCGCATCTTGCACCTCATCCACAGAGGCCCAATGGGAGGAACCTCTAACTCATCTCGAAAGGCTTTCATCAGGGAAGTCAATTCGGTGCATAGCATACCGCCTCCCAAAGGTCTTGGAGTCCCAGGTTACTTTCTCGGATGAAGATCTAGAAGGTGTCTGAACCCCCACTGTGATGCACTGGTGATTAATCTCCACATGGAAAACTTCAAAGTGGAAAGAATTCTAGTGGATAACGGCAGTTCTGTCAACATCTTCTTCCTGGCGGCCTTCTGAGGGCTCAAACTATGATGGGACAGGCTCAAGCCCACCGGCTAAACTCTCCATGGGTTCACGGGAGTGCCAGTGACGATCGAAGGGGTCATAACCCTCGACGTAACCGCTGGAAAAACTCCTACTACCCGAACGGAGCCAATGGACTTCATGGTTGTCAACGTCCCAGCTGCTTACAATGTGATTCTAGGTCGACATAGCCTAGCTACTTTAGAAGCTGTCCTGTCAGCTTATCATCTGAAAATGAAGTTCCCCACCAAGGCAGGTGTAGGGGAAGTAAGGGGAAGTCAAGAGATGGCTCGCAAATGCTACGTGACCTCGACCAGAGGACCCATCCTTTCCCTCGAGACCCTTGAAATTCCACAGGGGAACACCCAGCCTATTTCGGAGCCGGTAGACGAGCTGGAAGAAGTGCTCTTCTCAGAGCAAGATCCGACCCACAAATTCTTCATCAGCAAAACCCTTCCCTCTGCCCTCTGTTTCGATATAGTCCAGTGCGTAAAGAGGAATTGGGACCTCTTCGCATGGACAACTACCGACATGCCAGGGTTTTCCGAAGACCTCCTCGTCCACTACCTAAGTGTTGCTCCGGGATCCAAATCGGTCCAGCAGAAGAGGCGTAAATTCGCCCCGAAGCGCCATCAAGCTATAAAGGAAGAAGTGGAGAAGCTCCTCAAAGCCCGGTTCATACAAGAGGTCAATTATCCCGAGTGGCTCTCCAATATTGTTATGGTGAAGAAGGCCAATGGAAGTTGGAGGATTTGCATCGACTTCACCGACTTGAACAAGGCATGCCCCAAAGATCCTTTCCTGCTCCCCAGCATCGACACCTTGATCGATGCCACTTCGGATCATAAGCTTCTGAGCTTCATGGACACCTTCTCCGGTTACAACCAAATCTGCATGTTCCCCCCGGATATCCCAAAGACATCCTTCATCACAGATCAAGGCCTCTACTGCTATAGGGTAATGCCCTTTGGGCTCAAAAATGCCGGTGCCACCTACCAACGCCTCGTCAATAAGGTCTTCCAAAATCAGATTGGCCGGAACATGGAGGTTTATGTCGATGATATGCTAGTAAAAAGTATCCAGGGGTCCGACCATGTCGCCGACCTCCAAGAAGCCTTCGACGTGTTGAGGAAGCATAATATGAGACTAAACCCGAACAAGTGTGCATTCAGATTCTCATCTGGTATGTTCCTGGGCTTCATGGTCAGTCAGAGGGGGATTGAAGCCAACCCCGAGAAGATAAAAGCCATCCTCAACATGGCTCCTCCTACAAATGTGAAAGAAGTGCAAAAACTTACAGGACACCTCGCGGCCACAGGGCGCTTCCTATCTAAGTCAGGGGAAAAGTGTCTTCCTTTCTTCAAAGCCCTCAGGGGGGCTAATGGCTTTGAGTGGAGCCAGCAGTAGCAAGAATCGTTTGACCAACTGAAAGCCTATCTGGTCAATCCCCCACTCCTTAGCAAACCTACTCCCGGGGAAACACTCTACCTCTACCTCGCTGCCTCCGAACAAACCCTCAACGCTGTCCTAGTAAGGGAAGAAGACAAGGCTCAGAAGCCTATCTATTATGTGAGCAAGCTCCTTCGGGATTCTGAACTCTGCTGTTCGAGATTGGAAAAGATAGCATATGCCTTGGTTATGGCCGGCAGGAAGCTCCGCCCCAATTTTCAATCCCACTCGGTGGTCGTCCTTACCGATCAGCCGCTCAAGCAGGTTCTGCATAAGCCCGAGACCTCCGGACATCTAATGAAGTAGTCAATCGAGCTAAGTCAATATGACATATCTTATCAACCTCGGATTGCTATCAAGGCCCAAGCCCTAGTCGAGTTTATAGTGAAAAGCACAATCCCGGAAGTAAGTCAAGTGGAAAATGGACCTCCAATCTGGACGGTGTACGTAGATGGGTCGTCTTTGGGCCGAAGGGAGCAAAGCCGGAGTTATTCTGGCAGGTCCAGATGATTTCGTTCTCCAATACTCCCTTCGCATTAATTTCATGGCTTCCAATAACGAAGCGGAGTACGAAGCCCTAATAGCAGGCCTGGGCATGGCTCGCAAGGTAGGAGCGCAACGTGTCCGAATATTCAGTGACTCACAGCTTGTGGTAAATCAGTTATTACGAGAATACGAGGCGCGAGACGACCGAATGGCTAAGTACCTAGCCAAGGTCCAAAGTCTCATGGCTTCGTTCGAAGAGGCACAACTCCAGCGGATCCCTAGAGAAGAGAACGCCCAAGAAGATGCCCTATCAAAACTAGCCTCTTCCTCTCTCTAAGGTCTTGAGCAGACCGTCTAGACCGAAGTCCTACTAAGGCCCAGCATCGACGAAGAAGCCCCGGACTCGATGGAGTTGCTGCCCGTCCAAATCAGGGATAACTGGATGAAGCCCTTGATTGAGTTCCTCAGAGACGGGAACCTTCCCCAAGATCCTAAAGAAGCTCACCAAATCCGAATGAGAGCGGAGCGGTACACCCTTGTTGAGGGAGTCTTGTACAAATGCTCCTATACCTAAGTAGATGGCAGACCCTACTTGAGATGTCTCTCCCCAGAAGAAGCCATGTATGCCTTGCAAGAACTCCATGAAGGTATAGGCAGAGCCCATTTAGGATCAAGGTCCCTCGCCAGGAAAGTTTTGAACTACGGATACTTTTGGCCTACCCTACTTCGGGATGCCGAACAGCATGTCCGGAAATGCAGCTCTTGTCAGCAATTCTCCAACATCTGCCGCCTACCCCAAGCACAACTCACATCTCTCTCAAGTCTAATTCCCTTTACAATGTGGGAGATGGACTTGCTAGGTCTGTTCCCACTAGCTGTAGGCCAGCTCAAGTTCCTAGTCGTGGCAATCAACTATTTCTCTAAGTGGATCGAGGCCGAACTACTGGCTACTATTACTGAGAACAATGTGCTGCAGTTCTTCTGAAAAAATGTAATCTGTAGGTTCGACATACCTCGAATCCTGGTAACAGATAACGGAACACAGTTCACAGGAACAGCATTCCGCTCCTTATGTGAAGACCTCTGCATTCAGCAACGCTTCTCCTCCGTCTCCCATCCTCAATCCAACGGTCAAGTAGAGAATGCCAACAGGCAGATCCTCTCAGGTATCAATAAGAGACTAGACAAGTCGGCCAAAGGCTTATGGGCAGAACAACTTCCTAACGTATTGTGGAACTACCGCACTACAAAAAGGACCCCCACAGGAGAGTCGCCCTTCAACCTCATCTATGGGTTCGAGGCCGTAATCCCCTTAGAAGTTGGTTTGCCATCCCCTCGCCTTATTGCCTATGAGGAAGAGCAGAATGCCAAAGAGCTCCAAGCAAATTTGGACCTGATCGATGAACTCCGTGAAAGAGCTTCGATTCGCCAGGAAAATTATTGTAGAAGAATCGAGCAGGCCTACAACAAAAGGGTCCGTCCCATAGATTTAAAGGAGGGGGACTTGGTCCTCAGAAAGCTAGCCATCTCATTCTCCAGTCAAAAGAACAAGCTAGCCCCGAATTGGGAAGGACCAAACAAGGTCTCCAAGGTAGTTCGGCCAAGAGCATATCGTCTTGAAGACCTCGAAGGTAGAGAGATACCAAGAACTTGGAATGCCGACCATTTACTGAAGTACTAAGAGGGTGTTTGAACGCCTCTCCGAGTACCATCAAATGTCGAGCCATTCCTATCTTTTTCTTTGTACTTGCTTCTTTATTTTCCCATTGTAATAATGGCTTGCAACTTAGAAGCAACTGGTTAGCAGTAATCAATAAAGAACCTTTTTTGCCTGGTAATTCTCTTGTGATTATTTTATCTCTCTGTTTAAAACCTTAATTGTGCTTACTCAAATGACGTATTCGGAGTCCTAAAACTTGGCTCGATTCTGCTTTGCAAGCTCACTCTTAAGAGAGCTAGAAGTGGTTCGCCATTCGGAACTACTCTCACAACCATTGAAACTTACTCAAATGACGTGTTCGGAGTCCAAAACTTGGCTCGATTCTGCTTTGCAAGCTCGCTCTTAAGCAAGCTAGAAGTGGTTCACCATTCAGAACTGTTCCCACAACCGTTGAAATTTACTCAAACGACAAGTTCGGAGTCCAAAACTTGGCTCGATTTCGCTTTGCAAACTCGCTCTTAAGTGAGCTAGAAGTGGTTCGCATTCAGAACTGCTCCCACAACCATTGAAACTTACTCAAATGAAGAGTTCGGAGTCCAAAACTTGGCTCGATTCCACTTTGCAAGCTCGCTCTTATGTGAGCTAGAAGTGGTTCGCCATTCGGAACTGCTCCCACAACTGTTGAAACTTACTCAAACGACGTGTTCGGAGTCCAAAATTTGGCTTGATTTCACTTTGCAAGCTCGCTCTTAAGCGAGCTAGAAGTGGTTCGCCAGTCGGAACTGCTCCTACAACCGTTGAGATTTTCTCAAACGATGAGTTCGGAGTCCAAAACTTGGCTCGATTCCGCTTCGTAAGCCCGCTCTTAAGTGAGCTAGAAGTGGTTCGCCATTCGGAATTGCTCCCACAACCGTTGAAACCTACTCAAGCAAAGAGTTCGGAGTTCAGATCTAGGCTCGACTCCGCTTCTACTCCTCGCTCATAAGCGGGTAAGAAGTGGTCTTACAACCATAGATGATTAACAAAACATACAAACACACAAGCGCAATAGAATAAACAAAGCTCTCACATCTATTAAATCTAAAGTTTGAGGAAACTCAGATTACAAGACCAGCTACTCTCCTCTATGAAGAGTTACAAAATTCGAAGAGCCAAAATTACAAGACAACTCTTTCAACGCCTCCTCGGGGCAGGGATGTTCCGGTTCAAAGACACCCAGGGACTGCAATGCCTAACCTCGGAGCTCGTCTCTAGACCGGCAAACTGAGATGCATCTTCAGCACTGCCTCTGACGGTGGCCCCAACGGACGCTCTGCTCGACGAAGCAGCCACACCACTTTGTGCGTCAACAGGGCTCTGCCAAGCAGCAGGGGAGTGAGTCGCAAGCTCGTAAAAGGAAATTCCCCTATCGCTCTCTTCACGGGTACACGACGTGCTTCTAACATTAATCCGTTCAGGTTAGGGTTTGAGCTGAGCGACCTCCTCCTCGAGTTCGACGATTCGATCCATCAGAGAGTCATCCTTCACGCCAATCTTGAAGCGAGGAAGTCAAGCGGAGCCTGCTGCACCAGAGCTATCGGCAATAATTTGACGGAGATGAGTAACTTCGATGCTCTTATCGACCGTAACCCTCTTCAGCTCGTCAACCTCCACCGTCGCCTTGCTCATGGTTGCTAACAGCTCATCTCGTTCGGCCGTCAACTTGCCTATTGCCGCCGTTAATTATTCTCTCTTCGCCAAAAGCTTGTCTTTGGCTATCGACAATTCGTGGACCTCAGCTAACAGTTCATTTCTCTCCACTGGGACATCAAATAGCGCCTAGCAAAGTGATTCCACCTCCCCTTTGGGAGGAGCCTCTCGGGCTCGTTTCTTTAGTTGCTTCAGCTCGGAGAGACGCTTCGACAACGTTAGCTTGAGGTGGTCTAGATCCAACTCGCTCTTGAGAAAACACTCTCGACTGCGAGAAAGGGCCAGCTTCGTCGCTCCTAAGTCAGCTCGGAGATGAGAGACCTTAGCCGCTACCGCGTGTGGCGATGCCTCCGCTAAATGCAACTCGGCGATATGAGAAAACACAACAACACTAAGCTCGGGCAACACATAGCTAAATTTCAAAGCAAAGTTGTTACCAACACTTAGCAAGACGACAAAGAGAGTTGTTCTCAAGTGAGTGATGCTCAAAACTTAGTTGGATTTCAAAACGAAATTATTTTTAGCCCTTAGAAAAATTTCAAATCAAGACGTCTCCAAAACAAGATCGACCCCAACACTTAGTCAAAGAAAGTAAAATTTCATTTATAACAAGAAGCGGTGGCCAGTCCGCTACAAGGCAATACATGAAGAGAGAAGAAAAAGTACAAAACAACAAAGATCAAGGGGCCACCTTGGGTGGTAACTCGGTGACGCGCACCTCGGTGGACGGCTCCCCTTCCTCTGCCACTATGGCTCGGGGGTCGGCCGCAGCCTCGTCGCCCCCTCCCTCCACCACCACGACCTCGGGATCAGCCGGAGCATCGCCACCTTGTTGCTCTTCCCCTTCATCTCCTTCGGCCTCTTGCTCGGCTTCCGGGTCCTCCTCGCCTGACTGGACCCCACAGTCCGTATCCCGACCTGTCGAAGCCGGGGACCCGAGCCTCGATGTGCTCGAGCGCGGCGGCATAAGACTGTTCCATGTTGGCCATCATAGGCTTCTTAGCCTCGGTCTCAATCTCTGCCCTTGCCGCCTCCACGGCCTCCTCTTTTTGCCGCATCACCGCCTCCAGGGCCCTCTTCACCTCGGCCCTCTCCTCGGCTTCCTTGGCCACCTCCGAGGTGAGCTTCTCCCTTGCCTGCGCCAAGGGCGTCTCCAAGTCAGCGACCTGTGCTGCCAAAGCGTCTGAGCAACGCTGCTCTGCCTCGAACTGCTTCATGACCCTCGCCCTCTCCGCTCGGTCTTTGTCGCAAGCGGGCTTCAACTCCCTCTCTTGCTCGGCGTACTGCTTGAGAAGGTGGCTGAAGTGGCACGTAGCTTGTAAGAAGAGGCAATTAGAGCGCAATAAAAGCTGAGCTAAAAACTTAGAAAATTTTCAAAAGGTCATCGAAATCAACTAAGAAAACTTACTGACATGAGTGACCAAGCTACCTCTAGAGCATCGTCGCCTGTCGTCCCCACCTTCAGTGCGGCTTGGTCTTTTAGGGTCGAGAGATGACGAAGAGCATGCATACTCATCACCGAGTCCCCCAAGAAACCGTCGTGGTTCATCACCTGCCAATCGGGGATAAACAGTTTCTTGTGGGCCTCGGTCAGTATGGCATTAGCCTGCTCGGTAAGGGGCGGGGCCCCGAATGCCAGAGCCGCCGAGACGGAGAAGCCTTCGCCCGAAGGAGTAGAGGGGGTCGGCTGAACAAGACCTACAGCCGAGGCTGATCACCGAGGAGAGGCCAGATCAATGACTGCAGCCGAAGGAACCTTAGTTGGTCGGCCGGACGAAGGCCCCACGCTCGTCTTCTTCCTCTTCTTAGCATCGGAGGCCTTGTTTCGCTCGGCCATAATTGCTCGGAAGTCCATGCTCGAAGCCTGTCGAATAAAGAAAACAAAGTTAGAAAATACAAGGCGTAACAGAAAGTATACAGAAAAAAAAAGAGATGTCCGGAGCGTACTCGGGTCGATCGGACTAAGGCCCGACCTGTGAAGCACCTCCTCAGTCATGTCCCTCCAACTCAACATCGGGAGTCCGACCAGCTTCGACGCGACCTCTGCTTTGGCCAGAGTTAACACCGGCTCGGCCTTCGCATACTTCAACACGTCCTCCTTCCATCGGGTTGGGAAGTCCAATGCCAAAGGGCCTCGGATCAAAAAGAACTTACCATTCCACGACTTGATAGAGTCGAGGTTCTCTATCAGCTTGACGCCTTTCCGAGGCGACAAGTAGTACCGGTGTTCGGTCTTGCTCATCCGATTGATCCGATACAAACTCCTGAGAATGACGAGCTAGGGCTCCACCTTTGCTGTTGGCATTGGAGCAGAAATCCGAGCACATGTCGCCACATGTTCGGCATGAACTGGATCGGGCTCAGTCCATACCACCGGAGAACCTCGGTCACGAAGGGATGGAGGGGAAGATGTAGTCCGGCATTCAATGCGTCGTAGGCGAAGACGCAAGTATCGGGCGAGAAGGCCGTGCACGCTTGCACCCCAGAACCAGGGAGAATCAGGGTGTACTCCAGGGAAATGACGAAGCTCTTCCGAATCCAAAGCAGATATCGTTCGGTTAGAACCGAGGGGATATCGTCGACTTACGTAACCTCCCTCGGTTCGTTCTCCTCGTATGTTTCCGAGCATCCGTAGACGGCCTTAGTCAGCAGCTCGCTGGTGTACTGCCGGATTCCCCCGTGACCAGATATCATGGTCGGCAGCCGACCCATTTCACCTGCTTGTCTCTCGGTCTCTACAACTGTATCAACAACCGAAACTGGGCCACTTCCTTCCCCGTCTCCTCGGCTGCCGACGACCCTACTATCTCCTTTCCCTTCCGTCTGCTCACCACTTCTCCCCTTTCCTCGTGAACTAACCGTTCGTTGCTCCGACCCCCCGAGGAAGAAGCCTCACTACCCGAGGACACTCGTCACATCTCGTAGGGTATATATATGAGACTAAGAATATATATACTAACCTTGATGTGACGTTTACGATCGGAAAAACATCACCGAAAATCGCCTAGCCTGCCGCGACAGCTTACACAATCGCCCTTGAGCTCAAATCTCCGCTAGCAGAGCAACTCGAGAGCAAAAGTGAGTTCTAAAAGTGAAAAGTGAAAGAATGAGAGAAGGAGTGAGGGGGGTGAAAACTTATAGTCAATGAAGCAACTCTTGGGCTTTTGAAATGCTTTGGGCCCGTTAAGGAAGGCTAAATGATAGAATGAAGAAGGGCGGCGACGGTTCAGAGAAGGGCGGCGACGGTTCGGTCTTAGCCATGCAGCTCGGCAATTCACGAGGCGCCGAGCCACTGAGGCACTCTGCCCAGTTACCGAGGCACCGACCTCCACATTTGGAGAAAAATGCTGCCGAACTCTGTGGGACGTCAGATTGTCCCAAGATTCGTTCCAAAAGTTGATGAGCGGCTCAGATCTAGACACACCCACAAAATGACAAAATCATGTTTTCTCGTGATCTGAGCCGCCTGCATCGCGATTCGTGCCCTGATGGACGCTCCAGATGTCGCCACGTGGCTTAACGACTCAGGAGGAACCGAGCTACCGAGGCACTCTGCTGAGCTATCGAGGCACCGACCTCCACATTTGGAGAAAAATGCTGCAGAACTCTGTGGAACGTCAGATTGTCCCAAGATTCGTGCCAAAAGTTGATGAGCGGCTCAGATTCAGACACGCCCACAAAATGACAAAATCACGTTTTCTCATGATCTGAGCCGCCTGCATCGTGATTCATGCCCTAATGGACGCTCCAGATGTCGCCACGTGGCTCAACGACTCAGGAGGAGCCGAGCCACCGAGGCACCGGCCTCCACATTTGGAGAAAAATGCTGCCGAACCCTATGGGATGTCAGATTGTCCCAAGATTCGTGCCAAAAGTTGATGAGCGACTCAGATTCAGACACACACAAAACGACAAAATCACGTTTTCTCGTGATCTGAGCTGCCTGCGTCGTGATTCGTGCCCTGATGGACGTTCCAGATGTCGCCACGTGGCTCAACAAATCAGGAGGAGCTGAGCCATCGAGGCACTCTGCCTAGCTAATGAGGCACCGACCTCCACATTTTGAGAAAAATGTTGCCGAACTCCGTGGGACGTCAAATCGTCCCAAGATTCGTGCAAAAGGTTGATGAGCGGCTCAGATTTAGACACGCCCACCAAACGACAAAAATCACATTTTCTCGTGATCCGAGCCGCCTGCATCGTGATTCGTGCCCTGATGGACGCTCCAGATGTCACCACGTGGCTCAACGACTCAAGAGGGGCCAAGCCACCGAGGCACTCTGCCAAGCAACCGATGCGCCGACCTCCACATTTGGAGAAAAATGATGCCGAACTCTTTGGGCCGTCTGATAGTCCCAAGATTCACGCCCAAAGTTGATGAGCGACTCGGATTAAAACGTGCCTACAAAACGACAAAATCACACTTTCTTGTGATCTGAGCCGCCTGTGTCTAGATGTCGCCACGTGGCTCAACGACTCAAGAAGAGCCGAGCCACCGAGACACTCTGTCGAGCTACCGAGGCACCGACCTCCACATTTGGAGAAAAATGCTGTCGAGTTACTCAGGCCGTCAGATTGTTCCAAGATTCGTGCCAAAAGCTGATGAGCGGCTCAGATCACGCCACGCCCACAAAACAACAAAATCACGTTTTCTCGTGATATGAGCCTCCTACCTTGTGATTCGCGCCATGATGGACGCGCCAGATTCAGCCACGTAGCTCGGCAACTCGTGAAGCGCCGAGCTACCAAGCTACCGAGGAGTTATGACCGAGCTACCGGGGCACCGACCTTCACAAGCAGAGAAAAGTGCTGCCGAGCCACTCGGACCGTCCGATCACTCAGATATTCGCGTTTAGGGCTGATGAGCGGCCCAGATTACGCCACGTTATAAATTGTATTAAAAATTAATTTTTTATTTATTAAATTCGAATTATTTATTTAAAAATTCCGAAAATTTGATTAAAAAATCAGGAAAATTAATTAAAAATTCTAAAAAATAATTATAAATTCGGGAAAATATTTTTGAACCCCCGAGAAAATAATTATTGCTTAGGATAATTAATTAATACCCCCGAACAATAAATCACCGCGTCGCAAACTTAAATAACTGATCCGAAAAATAAATAAAAGTTAAGAAAAGTCACCAAAAGTCCAGGAGGGCTCAAGAACAACCTTAAGCGCGCAACCAACACCGAAAATCACCATGATACCTTATATAAAGATTCGACACCCCTCATTTGGACTCCGTTACAACTCCGCAAGCCATTAAAACAATAAAACTACTCCTCAAAGGCTGATCAAACTTAGTCTTCGGGAGTGGGGGGCTCGTGAAATGGCTAAAAATAGGGTTAAATTGGAACCATCCAAATCTGACACGAATCTTAAAGCTTGGGGGTAAAATGGTAATTTCACCTACAAACAGGTCTGAAATGGGAACTAGGCCTTTTTCCAAATGCCCAATAACCCATAAACGGGTCCATCTTACTCGGCACGGATTCCAACCCACAAGAAGCCCAGTCCTACTAGATTGGAGAATTAGGGTTTATGATTGACCTTAATCAACGGTCCTGATCACTTCTATCCATTCACTGGAAAGTAAGGATTTGATCTTATCCCGAAACTGGTTTCTAAGGTGGCTATAAATATCCACCATCCCCCACTTTTACCAGGTAATCAATCTTTGGCCAATCAAAGCTCTTTCATAATCTTTCTGATTACTGACAAGAGCGTCGGAGCGTGCATTGCCGGAATCAACCCCGGTGTTTCACACTTTTTGCAGGTCAACAGTTGGAGAATCTCGGTCAAACCCCGGTGAAGGTATTCAGGTTTGACTATTCAACTTCCCTCGAATTCACAAATCTATCTGTTTGCCCCACACTGATTTCAGCGGCAACAAACAACAATAGAAATGACAACAATAATAATAATACTACCAATAATAATAATGACAACAATAGAAATAATAAAAATAGCATTATTAAACAAAGTAAGAATTTGGTTTATCAACCTTATAAATAAATCAGCTATACTAGTTCAAATTATATGAAAACATAAAGTGTAATTGTACAAACAAATGTCATGAAGAAAATATTTCTTTACCATTGGTTTCATTATATAAGTAAAAAGTCTTGAAATATCAATTAGCAAATAGATAGAAAATCTTGCCTCCTTAACATCAAGTTGCATGTTTGCCTTTACGACTTCGGGTTGCAGGTTACCATCTGGATATTCGGTTGTACATTTTACCTTCCCGATATTCAGTTGCAATTTGCCTCCATTGACATCGAGTTGCATATTTGCCATCTCGACATTAGGTTGCACCGACATGGTGAAATGCATATAAAATTAAGTATGTTCGGGCTTAAAACAAAATAATAATAATAATAATAGTAACGATAAAAATAATAATACCAAAAATCAATAATAATAACAAAATATCAATACCAATAACAATAAGAACAACAATGATAATAACAATGATCATAACAATGATCATAACAATAATGATAACAATAATCACAAAAATGATAACAATAATAATAATAATAACAATAATATCAAAATATTAACGACACTAGTAAAAATAATAATGCAAGACAAAATATAGTTTGGGTCCAACACTTTTGTGGAAGTAATTCAATATTAACAACAATAACAAAATAATGAAAACAACAACAAGAATATCAATAGTATTAACAATAATAATAATACAAGTAGTGATAATGAAAACAACAGTAATAATAGCAATAGTAGTATCAATAATAATAATAATAATAATAATAATAATAATAATAATAATAATAATAATAATAATAATAACAATAATAATGGAAACAACAGCAATAATTGTAATAGCATTATACAACCAAATAAGAATTTGTCTTATCAAAATAATCTAGTAGAAATATATAGTCGATCAAAATGAAAAGCTATGAATTGCCGAGGGGTGAGAGTTGGTGTTAGGGGTGATACCTTATAATCCGACTTCTCCTATTGGCCGACACTAGGTGGTGTTATTGGGATGTATCCCCCTATCAAAGGGATACGAGCAGTGCTTTTTCATGATTAGTTGGGAGCACGGGATCTGTATCTCGGCTGTTAATTCCTGAAGTGGCATGACAAGAACGGAAGGTTTCCTAGGGAAATAGACCCTACGATTATGTCAGATTTTATGCCTTCTCATGATGAGTTGAGGGCACGGCTCAAGGTTGTCTAGTATCTTGGAGTTTGTGTTGGCTTTTGAGTGTGGTCCGGTTCGCCGAGTAAATAGTGGAAAACATACACACCACTATCGTACCACGCGGAAGTAGACCGTATCTGCAACCTCACTAGTCACGTTATATCTGTCAGGAACAGGAAGGGTACAAGAGTAGAATTTATGACGCAAGTTCAAATCCCTATATATGAAAAAACGGCTTAATATGGTGCGTATGTAGCTGCATATTGTTCAAGAGTCTTTCTTGCATTAGAATAAATGCATCATTGCATTCGTCACGCCCCACTTCCCAAAAAGCCCAGCGAATGATTTTCATCATCCATATGCTGTTCAAAAATCTTTACAACATTTCACAAGATAATCAGAGTTGGAAGCAAAAGATACAACCTGACATTCATAATTGAAACAAGTTACCAACTGAAATTACTTGAAACCAAATATAATCATCTCAAATAATCAAATTTTGAATGAGTCAAATATCCTGGGTCACATCGCCTAAATACAAATAATTATCCAAGTAATCAAGTACATTTTATTCAAGTTCAAGCAACAAATAATAATAATAATAAAGCAGAAAATCCAGCATTAATACATCATCTCGCCAATACCATCTGGCAGCTGACCATCCAGATCTGTAATTAGTAGTTTGTAGGAGAAGGAAAAAGAAAACAAGCACCTGTCAATTGCAAGTTACGGGCCACTTATTATGTAGGATACAAGTACATGGTGAAAACTAAACAAATTTAAATAATAGCAGAAACAGATCTAGCATGGTACTGCAGAATCAACTAACATGGTATACTAACATATGTCAAGTGTCAAAAGTCAAATAGCATGCAGACAGATATACACATAGTGTCAAATAATAGTGTCAAGTGATAATATCAGACAGATAACAAGTAATTAGATGATCAGATAACAGATAGCTAGATACATATAACAGATTCAGATTCAGATTTCAGATACAGATACAGATGTCATGTTCTTATAAGTCTTGTATTAATTACTAACTAGGTAGCACTTCATGTGCCATCCTTTTATCACATGGTTGCTACATTCAAAACTGTTACGTTTGTAGATTTCGTAGGGGATCATATAGGGCCGTGTACTAAGAATTTAGACAGATATCAGATAACAGATCCAGACAGACAAATAACAGACGATCATGCAAGAGATAGGACTAAGTCCCCTCCAAGCACACCCTCTCGTAGGAAGTATGTAGTTGGGTAACAGATGGGATCACGGGCCCCCTACTGGGTACACCCTCTCATAAGGAAGTATGTAGTCAGGAATCAGATAATCAAAATCTTGCATGATCTCATAACAGATAATAGATAATCAGATGGTAAATACGGGCCCCCCTTCTAAGTACACATTTCTATGCTTTCCCACTACTAGATCTTTCCCATAAACCCCAGTTTGGTTACTTTTATTATGGTCATCAAATAGGCATGAATGTGTACGAAATAGTGTCAAACTAACATGTTATAATTGTTATTAGGTTCAGGGAAACAAATAAACATGCATAGATAATATACAGTCACATAAACGAGCAAAACAGTGTATATTCATATTTAGGACAGCAAGACAGTACAGTACTAAAACAGTGATTCTCGTCGCTACAGAAATGCAAATCTAGATCCGCCAAAGAATATGGGAAATAGACTTCCACACGAATCCAATGAATATAATTAAGTCATATAGTAATTCACAACATCATAGCTCAAAACAGGTTTGAATTCAGAAAACACGTTCAGCCAGAAATCTGTAAAACGAATTCACAGTCAGAAAAATAGCATCAAAACCTCTCAAATAAATCCAGAAAAAATCTGGGGTATTCCCCTATATGTCTGGAATCAAAATATAAAGTTTAATAATATTTCAGTAAAATTAGTGCAGCCATAAAAAATAAGAAAACATCAAGAAACGATACTTTGGCCAATCTAGAATTCCCAACACTGCTGTACGAAAACTGAAATATCTCGCAAGCCGTGAAATGAAATCCAAATCTGTCAAAGGGAGATGAAAATAGATAAAATAAACTAACTTTCATATTTCACAAATATTTTCCATACAGTAAAAGGAATCAGGGTGAAAACACAATTCTATACAGAACAGCAAGCAAAATACAGCAGTATAGTTCTTATAAACGAGCATGAAACGGCATCTAAAACTCATCAATAAAATCTACCAAAATTCTGGGTAATCCCTAGATAAGTATAGAGAAACTGGCCAAAGTTTTAGATCAAAATAATATGTGTAGCACAAGTAAAAAAATAATTTAATCAACAAAATCGTCGAATAACTAAATCTGGAAACATAATTAACCTCTGTAGTAAAACAGTCATAAGTCACTCATATGAAAACGAAATCGAGCAAGGTCAGAGGGGTTGGAAAGAAGACAAATTTCTCTACAATTCATATTTTATACTGAAATTAAGATTTTGAGTTTAATATGGTCTAAAATACAATTCAAAACAGAACATCGACAAAATACAGATTTTCCTCAAAAACCAAAATCATCATCATTCAAACGAAACATGATCCAAACACATCTAAACCTGAAATCTAGTCTACCAAGTGTCCAAAAAACATGAAATACAAAAATTAACATATCCAAAGCAAGGTTGTCACATGGATCCCAACAAATAGCCAAGTTCTCACCAAAAATCCCACATACATGATCAAATCAAGAACGGGCAAAATCTAAGTTAATTCATGTCAAAATTGTGTCATAAGGCAACTATGTTCAACTTTTCACAATAGAGACAATACCCATCAAAGATAACACACACCCGAGTTGTCTTTAGAACCCAACTACACTATAGGTGGTATTTTTGACTTGTATCAAACAATGGAATTGAAGTACAAGTTACTTGCCTTAACCGGAGATGAATACGACGTAAATAAGAATAACGGGACGGATTCCCAGGAAACGAACAAATATCCACGAACAAGAGATCCACAAATCAAGAGCAACGAACCCACAAACAATCGCACGAACACACGACACGCTTCTCAAAGCAAGGGAAGAGAGAACCCACAAGAGAGAGATATGAATGGCGACGTGCTTGTGGCTTGGGGGTTGGTCGGCCAAGAGAGGAGAGATGATCGGAGTATATGGTGGTGGTCGGATGGATGAGTGGATGGAATGCAGCCAAAGGAGGGGTGTGCTGGTTGGAGTGCAGGCCGGGAGGGGATCTCGGCCTGGGGCTGTGTTGGGCGTCGGGTGTGGGTACAGCGCAACCAAGGAGGGGAGGCCGGGGGTCTGTGATGGAGGCTAGGGTATAGATGTTAGGGTTAGGGTTTGAGGGGAGAGATATAAATATATATAGAGAGGATTAGGGTTATTAGGTAATTGGGTTGTGGGTAATTAGGAGTAGTAGTAGGATTTATTTAATGGGTATGGATATGGATTAATTGAATAGGATTCAAAATAGGATTAGGTTTAATTTAGCTTTGGTAAATATATTAGGGATCAAACAATAGGATTGGGAGTAGGATGAGCAACCACCACAAGCACCCCAAAAATAAAAAAATAAAGAGGACAAGAACCCAAAGAAGAAAAACAATAATTGACGGAGAACGAAACAAAAGACGAACAAAAACCAACACAAGGAGCTCAAAATGAAATAAATGAATATATATTGAAAACAAACTCCAATATACAATTCAGAAAAAAAAATTACAAGAGAGAGTGTACAATAACCAAGAAAAGAAAAATACACCCAAAATACACAAAAAGAAAAATAGGGGTTACAATCCTACCCACCTAACAAAAAGAATTTTGTCATTGAAATTCAAAAAGAAGATACATAGGGTAACCCCCAAAAGAAAAAAAGAACAAAACAAAACTACTCAAATAAATGAGGAAACTTCTGCTGAATCTCCTCCTCCAGCTGCCAAGTCGACTCACCGGGTGAGTGAGGATTCCAAGCAACACAAACCAACGTGATGACCTTGTTCTTAAGCACTTTCTCCTGCCGATCCACAATAGCAACTGGCGGAATCTCACAAGTCAAATCCGGTCGAACGGTCAACTCAGAATAGTCGATCACGTGGCTCTCATCTTGGATATATCTTCTGAGTTGTGAGACATGGAAAACATCGTGCACTCCTGATAAAGCTGGCGGCAATGAAAGATGATAGGCCACCTTGCCTACTCGCTCCAAAATCTCAAACGGTCCAATAAACCTCGGGCTAAACTTGCCCCCACCACCGAACCGAATGACACCGCACCACGGCGATACCTTAAGGAAAACATGGGCACCAAATACAAACTCCAAAGCCCTCCGATGGATATCAGCCCATCGCTTCTGCCGATCCTGAGCTGCATGCAAATGCTTCCTGATCTGAACCACAACATCCACTGTCTTGGTGATCAACTCTGGACCCAACAACTTCCTATCACCAATGTCATCCCAGCACACTGGTGATCTGCACTTCTGCCTATAAAATGCCTCGAACAGAGCAGCTTTAATACTGACTTGAAAGCTGTTATTGTACGAGAACTGCACGAGATGCAAATGGTCCTCCCAAGATCCACCAAACTGAAGCATACAGGACCTCAACATGTCCTCAAGAATCTGAATACTCTGCTCTAACTGTCCATCAGTCTGGGGATGAAAAGCTGTGCTGTACTTTAATTTACTCCCCAAACTATTTTGAAGACTCTCCCAGAACTGAGATCTGAATCTTGTATTCCTGTCGGACACAATACTGACAAGAACCCCATAACATCTAACAATCTCTTGCATATACCTTTCAGTGAGGCTCTCAGTAGACTGCCCAACACGAAAAGGAATGAAGTGAGCATTCTTCGTCAAACGGTCGATAATCACCCAGATAGCATTATGACCCTTAGGACTCCTCAGCAAAGCGGTCACAAAATCCATAGTAATATGTTCCCACTTCCACTCTGGAATAGGAAGCGGTTGAAGAAGTCCAGCAGTTCTCTGATGCTCTACCTTAACCTGCTGGCAGACCAAACACTGAGAAACAAACCGAGCCACAGCCCTCTTCATACCATGCCACCAGAAATGAAGCTTCAAATCTCGATACATCTTAGTACCGCCAGGATGGATTGAATACGTAGACTGATGAGCTTCTTCAAGCAACCTCTGAAGAACTTCACCCTTAGGGACACACAACCGGGAACTAAAACGAAGCGAACCATCTGCAAGAATAACCATGTCCGTCCTGGACCCAGACTCAACCTCAGCTCGAAAAACCTACAACTGTGCATCACCAGCCTGCGCCTCCTTAATCTGCTCAACAAGAGATGACTGCAGCTGGAGCGCCAAACAACTCTGACCAGAACTTGGCAACACAACATCCAACTCCAACCTCCGCATCTGCTCAATGAGATCACTCTGTTGAGTAATAAACATAACTGCTGGTCTCCTGCTCAAAGCATCAGGCACCAAGTTACTTTACCAGAATGGTATTGCAAACTGAAGTCATAATCGGCCATAAGTTCCAACCAACGCCTTTGCCTCATGTTTAACTCCTTTTGGGTGAAGACGTAATTGAGACTTTTGTGGTTGGTAAAGATCTCCACTCGGTCTCCAAGTAAATAATATCTCCACAGCTTCAAAGCATGAATCACTGCCGCTAACTCCAAGTCATGAGTCGGATAGTTCTTTTCATGCGGCCTCAACTGTCTCGATGCATACACAACGATTCGGCCCTTCTGCATCAGAACTGCTCCAAGACCCTTACCAGAAGCATCACACTGAATTACAAATCCGCTTGAACCATCTGGAATAGTCAACACAGGCGCTGACATCAATCTGTTCTTCAACTCAACAAAAGCCTCATTGCACTCATCAGACCAACAAAACCTCTGATCCTTCCCAGTCAATTTAGTCAACGGTCCTGCTATCTTCGAAAAATCTTGGACGAACTTCCGATAATAGCCAGCCAAACCAAGAAAACTCCTTACCTCTGAAACTAACTTGGAAATAGGCCGATCCTTCACAGCCTCAACCTTGGCCGAATCCACAGAAACACCCTCGCCTGAGATAATGTGCCCCAAGGAAGAAACCCTGTCGAGCCAAATTCGTACTTGCTGAGTTTCCCATGGAGCTAATTCTCTCTCAAAGTCTGTAGAACCACTCTAAAATGCTCAGCATGATCTTCCCGATTCCGAGAGTACACCAAAATATCATCAATGAAGACCACCAAATATCTATCCAAGAACTAAAAAAAATTCGGTTCATAAGACTCATGAATACAGCCGATGCGTTCGTGACCCCGAACGGCATCACAAGATACACATAGTGCCTGTATCTAGTCTTGAATGCAGTCTTCTGTATATCTGCAACCTTCATCTTGACTTGGTGATACCCGGAATGAAGATCCAACTTTGAGAAAATAGCAGCCCCACTCAACTGATCAAACAAATCATCGATCCTGGGCAACGGATACCGATTCTTCACAGTAACTCTGTTCAGTTCCCGATAATCCATGCACAGTCGACGACTACCATCTTTTTTATCAAAAAAAAGGATCGGAGCACCCCAAGGTGAAACACTAGGTCTGATGAAACTCAAATCAAGCAACTGCTGAATCTGCACCTTAAGCTCTGCCAGCTCAACCGGTACCATCCTGTAGGGACTCTTCGATATCGGCATTGTGCCAGGCCGGACATTAATACCGAATTCTACTTCCCTATCAGGGGATAAGCTAGGCAACTCATCTGAAAAAACATCCAAGAAATTCCGAACTACTAGAGGCGCAGCCTCACAGCCTGAGTGCAATTCCATCTCACAATCTACCTGTTCAACTGCAGTCTTTGCTCGGCCAAGGAAAGACTCCCCAGCATGGAACTCAAATTCTGCTCGATCTGGAATTCTGAAGACAACTTTCTTGGCACGACAATCAATAATGGCATGGGATTCACCCAACCAATCCATACCGAGAATGACATCGAATCCTGAATTTTCAATTATAATCAGGTTGGCTTTGAAATCTGCGTCCCCAATAACAACGGGACATTGCCTGCACTCACGGAAACAAGTGACAACTCCACCTCCTGTCATAATGTTCCTAGCCTCTGACATGTTGCTGCATTCTAACTGATGGCGAGCAACAAATTGAGAGGAGCCAAAAGAATGGGTTGTCTCAGAATCAAAAAGAGCATGGGCAGAAAAAGAGCAAACAAGGAGGATACCTAAAAGGAATCAAAGACAAGGCGAAAGTACAGACAGTTAAGGGTGAGGAAAAAAAACAACAATGTAGAGAGATAACATAAAGAAGCAAAGCAAGACCAAAAGAAAGAAAACAAAAGAGAAATAAAACATCAAAACAACAAAACAAAATATACCTACCATAACTCCTTCAGCGGTCTCAGCATCTGCAGCAGCCAAGTTGAAAGCCTGACCTCTACTCGGAACAGCGGTCCTCTGACCGACAATCTAGCACTGAGGAGGAAGCAATGGCATAACTGGACCACGAGCTGGAGCTTCCTGCTGAACAGGACCCCTGGCTGGAAGAGCCACTGGCTACTACGGGAAGTCTCGCACGTATGATCAGTAGAGCCACACCTAAAGCATCGGCGAGAAGCACGGAAATAGTTCTTGTGTTCATGCCCAGGGATCTGACAAAAGTTGCAGAAACCGCCCCTTGGAAATCCAGCAGAAGGATACGGAGCTGCCCTGACAGGATGGCCATGCCCAGACATCCGAACAGGACCAACGGAAGGCCTTGCCACAGCAGCGGGAACAGTCTGCTGAGAAGAAGACGAACCACCACGATCCTGCTCCTGAGCTAGGGCTGCTTCAAGAGCCTCACCATAAGTACGCAAACAAAGAGAGACAAGGTGCCTATTGATATCCTACTCAAGCCCATTTGTGAATCTACGAGCCCTATCCTCTTCGGTTGCCACAAGAACGGCAGCGAAGCAGCTAAGTCTAGTAAACTCAGCTGCGTACTCATCCACTGACCTGGAACCCTATTTGCAAGAAGTCCATGTTACAACATTTGCATGAACAACTATGTAACAAATCTCAAAATGGAATGATGACTTAACCTGTTTTAGGGCCAGGAATTGCTGTTCCATCTCAACTTGAGTACTACTAGGAAGAACTTCTCCAAGAATCCTCGATTAAAAGTAGCCCAATAGGCCTCTCAAGTCGCTCAGACTCGGCCATCCACTAGATATGAGCCAAATCCACCAGCTGGATGGAAACCACGTCCACCCATCAGCCTCGGCAACACGTGTCGCTAACAACAAGTGCCCAGTCTGGATCAACCACTGTTTAGCCTCCAAAGGCATCTCAGTGCCGGAAAAACGGTCGGGATGTAGCCTCATAAAATCTGTAACTGTTCCTGGACGAGGTAGAAGATTTTTCTGCACAGGCACAACAGGAGTCGGAACCCGGGCAGCTTCAAGAGCAACCATCACAAGATCACTGTGGTTTTGCTACTGATTAATCAGCCACTCAAGCATAGTAATGATAGCGTCAATCGGATCAAATTGCGACTGAGAAGTAGAACCTCTGCAAGCTATAGTCTGCACAAAACCAAAAAGAATTAGCATCCAGAATCATAGTTGGTATAAATTCATTTATGTATGCATGGTTGGTGAAATGTTGAGCCGATCCCAGTTCAAGCCAAGCTTGTCTAATATATTAGGCAACTAATACATTAGCCAAATCTGGGCTCTGATACCACTAAAAACTCTGTCACGCACTGCTTCCCAAAAAGAACACGGAATACGGATACGTAACAAAAGCCCAGCGAATGATTTTTACAACATTTTGCAAGATAATCAGAGTCGGAAGCAAAAGATACAACCAGACATGCATAATTGAAACAAGTTACCAACAGAAATTACTTAAAACCAAATATAATAATCTCAAATAATCAAATTCTGAACGAGTCAAATATCCTAGGTCACATCGCCCAAATACAAATAAATATCCAAGTAATCAAGTACATTTTATTTAAGTTCAAACAACAAATAATAATAATAATAAAGCAGAAAATCCAGCACTAATACATCATCTCGCCAATACCATATGGCAGTTGACCATCCTGATCTGCAATTAGTAGTTTGCAGGAAAAGAAAATAGAAAACAAGTACCCGTCAATTGCAAGTTACGGGCCACTTATAATGTAGGATACAAGTACATGGGGAAAACTAAACAAATCTAAATAATAACAGAAACAGACCTTGCATGGTATTGCAGAATCAACTAGCATGGTATACTAACATGTGTCAAGTGTCAAAAGTCAAATAGCATGCAGATAGATATACAGATAGTGTCAAATAATAGTGTCAAGTGATAATATTAGACAGATAACAAGTAATCAGATGATCAGATAACAGATAGCCAGATACATATAATAGATTCAGATTCAGATTTTAGATACAAATACAAATGTCATGTTCTTATAAGTCTTGTATTAATTACTAACTAGGTAGCACTTCATGTGCCATCCTTTTATCACATGGTTTCTACATTCAAAACAGTTACATTTGTAGATTTCGTAGGGGATCATATAGGGCTGTGTACTCAGGGTTCAGACAGATATCAGATAACAGATCCAGACAGACAAATAACAGACGATCATGCAACAGATAGGAATAAGTCCCCTCCAAGTACACCTTCTCGTAGGAAGTATGTAGTTGGGTAACAGATGGGATCATGGGCCCCCTTCCGAGTACACCCTCTCATAAGGAAGTACGTAGTCAGGAATCAGATAATCAAAATCTTGCATGATCTCATAACAGATAACAAATAATCAGATGGGAAACACGGGCCCCCTTCTAAGTACACATTTCTATGCTTTCCCACTCTAGATCTTTCCCATAAATCCCGGCGAGAAACAAATAAACATGCATAGATAATATACAGTCACATAAATGAGCAGAACAAGGTATGTTCATATTCAGGACAGCAAGACAGTACAGTACTAAAATACTTTTTTGCTTCCGACTCTGATTATTTCGTGAGATGTTGTAAAGATTCCTGAACAGGTTATGGATGATGAAAATCATTCGCTGGGCTTAGTCACGTATCTGTATTCCGTATTCTCTTTTTGGAAGCAGGGCATGACAGGGACACACAACCTAGCCCCAAAGCAAAGACTCAAGGCCCTCATACTTGTGTTTTTCTCTCACTTTCATCACCTCTTCACTATGTACTAATTCTTAATTTAATAAAATCATGAATAAAATCAATCTCTTAGAGTCAGCCTTCTCACCAACACCGGTCTTATTTCTTTCATTTCACAATGACCCAATTTGGTCTTTTCACTTTCAATTGTCATATCTCATTTCTTTCAATTGCCGGTGTGAGTTTTGGCTACACCCTAATTTTCAATTTCAATTTACAAATTCACATGTTTGAGTTGTCATACTCAAGAACATTTTTCTTTTTCAATTACATGATTTTCAATCCTTTCATGAATCAATTATCATACATGGAGTTCAATTATACTCATGCATTCCAAAACAACATTTATTTCTACATTAAAATCATATCACGAAAGCATCTAGTCAAATGAATATTCATAATATCACCATTGACTAAGATCCATAGAAGAATTCACAGTTATGTTCTCTTTCCAATCATTTTCCCATTTCAATACTTATCTTAATCACCCCGTGAAAACATACATTTTTATGAAATTATACGAGTAAGAAACCATAGTTTCGAATACAATTTTCCTTCCAAAATACACTTTATTTCATTCCGATAACTCCCAATTAATTTTGGTAAGTTGTATTTGATTTTAGAATAATAACCGTATTTTTTTCAGAATTTTTATACATCAAGAAAACCCCCAAAATCAAATTATATAAAAAAATGCATTCTGGCCACACCTAGAATCGAACCCGCAACCTCTAAGAAGACAGCCGCACACGCTAGCCACTAGGCCATTTGCGCTCAGCGATATGAAAGGGAGACAGAGCGTTTTATACTCTCTGTTCGATGTTGGGTATTTGTAAAATGCACACAAAAAGAAGGGTGGACACAGGTATCGAACCAGTGACCACAGAGCCACACGCCCGCGCTACAATAGCTCCAGAGAGGCCTACCAACCACTTGAGCTATGTGTTCAAGTTGTCATAACTACAGATCGAATTCTATATAACTCTGTTCTCTGTTCATTAATTAATTTCGATGTTCAAAAGCTCTTATCTTTGTTTTGCTTGCACCAAAAACCATGTAAATATCCAGAATGTATATTTTAACTTAAATTAACACCCTAGTATTTTTAAAATAATTTTTCAGCAATTAAAATACACATTTTACATACAATAATTTAATTTCCATACTACTCCTTTCATAATTTAATTTTGACATTTCTCAAATACAAATTAGTATTAAAAATTCACATTATAACTATAACTCCCTGTTTTTCCCTCTTTCATAAACCCAAATGCATAGGAAGATTTTATTCATTTGAATCAATATCACGATAGTCCATTTGTACTCAAAACAATAATTTCATTTACTAGCATTTCGTACTCACTTTTGACATTATCAACAATCCCAATTCAATATTTTCATAACTACAAGCAACTTACACACAATGTTAAGATTCATAACAAGTTAACATGCAATCTATCAATCATTCATTTAATCAACTAGCAAGTCTTTTTTCAAATTAAATGTACTCTTATTTGTTTCTTTCATGCATCATTCTTTCAATACTCTAGCATGGTATCTAAATTAGAAGTATAGAAAAACAACCCACCTAATTTGGGAGAGAAAAACCACACAACACCTCCTAAACGAAAGAGTCCTTCTCCTCCTAGATTGAGCTTGCCAAACGAGTGCTTCTCCTTGCTCCTAGTGCAAACCCGAGAGCTCCCAAGTATGATGCCGAGCCTCCATGCTTGTAGCCGGCCTCCTTGAATGCAAGCACACCCAACTCTCAATCTCTCAATCTTTTATTCTCACTTCCTACTAACAATCTACTACTAATAATTGTATTCTTTCACTATAGGTTTGGATAATGAAGAGTGTAAGAATAACTAGGCTAGGGGGGGTATTTATACAAAATTTTGGGACAAATAGAGGGCTAGGATTAATCTAGGAGTTAAGAAACAAAGGCTAGGATTTAAGGGGAAGTTGTAGTAACCAACCATGACTACAAAAACCACCTTCCACAACTCCACTCTCTCTTTTCTTCCCTCCCATGTCATCCGGCCACAAATAGGTGCACAAACACGTGCACGTGTAATGCACGTGTTCTCATAGTCCCCTATTTTAAAAGTTGTACATTTTATTTATTATAAAAATAATCTAAAAATTTGTCTACATTACAAGTTGTAATAAAAAGGAAATTAAACTCATGGGCTTTTATTTAATGGGCCAAAATAGCTTATATTTAAAATAAATTAAATTGTGCTAAAAATAAAAGAATACTTATGTTTGTTTAAAAAAATGGGCTTTAATAAAACAATAAAAAGAATATATATATATATATATATATATATATATGTATACTCATTTGTCCATGTAATGAAAATAATTATAAAAATTTCATACTGCAAAATTGCATGTGGACAATACGTACAAATTAATAATACAAAATAAAAATTTTCATAAAGAAAATCAGGGTATTACAGCAACGACCTCCTCTGCGGTCCCGGCTTTCTCTGCAGTCAGGTAAAAAGCTTGGCCACGACCTCCAGTCTGGCCCCTCCCTGGAACTGCTCCCCTCTGATTATAAATCTGCCTCTGGGGTGGGAGCGGTGGCCTGACTTGGCCAAGAGCTGGTGCCCTCGGCTGAACTGGTCCTCCAGCTGGTGGATCCAACCTCCTGTGTGGGCACTCACGGAACACCTGATCATTAGCTCTGCACATAAAGCACTGATGATTTGTTGTTCTGCAGTCCCTGCGCACATGACCCGCCTTGTGACATACATCACATCTCACGTCCCTCCTCGGAGCCATAGGTGGGTATGGAAATGCCCTCGGTGCTGGGGCTGGAGCTGGTCTCCGAATCGACCCTCCAGTAGGCCTGGCACTAGCGGTAGGTAACTGGATAGCTCGCTGAGGAGGAGCCCCAGGAGCTCGAGTCTGCTCCATCATTCGAGCTGCCTCCAATGCATCAGCGTAGGTACGGAGGCAGTGGGCAGCCAGGTGCACCTGAGTCTCATGGTCAAGCCCCAAAAGAAACCTCTGGGCTCGGTCCTCCTCGTTCGCCACCAAGGAGGTAGCAAAGCGACTAAGCTGGGTGAACTCAGCGACGTACTCATCCACAGATCTAGTGCCGTATTTCAAGGCTAGAAACTGATGCTCCATGTCTACCCATGTTATGCTTGGGAAGAACTTGTCAAGAAAGCTCTGAGCAAAGGTGGCCCAAGCAATAGGCCGCTCTAGTGTCTTGGACTTTGCCCTCCACCAGATGTAGGCTAAGTCCACCAACTAGATGCTCACCACATCCACACAGTCTTCATCAGTAACATTAGCTACCTGTAGCAGACTTTCAGTCCAAATCAGCCACTGCTCAGCCTCTAGTGGCATCTCAGTCCTAGCAAATTTATCAGGATGCAGCCTTATGAAGTCTGCAATGGTACCCGGACAAGGGGGCATGGCTACCTGAGCTAGCACAACAGCAGGCGGGGTAGCAGTGTTCCATTTACCAGCATCCAATGCTGCCTTTACCAGCTCGCTGTGCTCCTGCTGCATCTGGACGATCTGGTGCAAGCGGGAAGACGAAAAATTTCTACGAGCCATAGTCCGCACAAAACAAATAACAATTAGTATCCAGATCAAGTTGATTATCAATTTTTCATGCAATGGGATGGCCTGTTAATAGCTGAGTTAATCCTGACTGAGTAAAGCCTGTCTAATATATTAGTCAAACTAACACGCTAGGCTCTGATACCACTAAAATCCTTGTCACGCCCCGCTTCACAAAAGGAACACAGAATACGAGTACATGACAAAGCCCAGCGAATCATTTTCATCATTCATAAGCTGTAAGATCAACTCAGCATCATAACTAGAAATATAACAAAATAAACTCAACCATGCATGCGTGAAATAGTTTATTAATCAATAGAAAATATTTGAAATAAATATAAATATCCCAAATAAATTCAAGATCTGGATCAAAGTAAAAACTTCGGGACTACAAGCCCGTTACAAGTTTTAAGTAAGAACAAATTAAATAAACTCAATTACAAAGTAATTAAAGCAACTTTTCCCTATGTGAAGCCTAGAACGTTTTCTTACCAACTCTAGTAGGCAACTCATCTCCAAAGTCTGTAATATCATGCAGAAGAAAATGGAGAAACAAATACAAACACCCTTAGTGCAAGTTAGGGCCGCAAGTAGTATAAGCAAGGGTATGAAAATAAATAGAAGAAAATATGAAACAAGATTTGGAATCAAGAATGTATAACATGATATAATAAGGATGCAACAAGTAGTGGAGTTCCAGAGAATAGCTAGCAAGTAAGACAACTCAAGTAACAAGATTGGGTAACAAGTACTAGTGGCAGGAACAAGTGACGAGTGAGCATGTAATTTTATCAAACATTAAGTAACAAGTGTCAAGTAACAAGTATCAAGCAAGATAGGTGTCAAGTGTTAACAAGTAACAAGTTATTCTTAAGTCTAATGTTTAATTCTATCTAGGTAGCACTTCATGCGTCCCAACTATTTACCACATGGTTGCTACTTACAAACAAGTTACGTTTAGGCCTGGTGATGGACTTTATAGGACAGTGTACTCAGGTCATGTAGGAAATACGAGCATGTGGTCAAACCATGGGAACTAGATATGGCCCCTGCAGGCACTAGAGGTGGCCCCCGTCAATCCTTGACGTGGCACTCAGTTCTACGTGCCATTTAGTTCCATTTAATTGTAAACACATATCATGTAATCATATAATGGGCACTAGAGATAATCTCCGCAGGCACTAGAGGTAGCCCCCGTCAACTCCTGATGTGGCACTTAGTTCTAAGTGGCACTTAGTTCCATTTAACGCAAAATCATGGGAACACGAGCCCCCTTCCTAGCATACTTACCTATATTGTCCACTACTATGGTCTTTTCCTTAACCCTGACTTCTTATTTATTATTATTATCAACTAAGCATGACAGTGTGCAAAATAGGGCAAGAATACATGGTCAAGGATAGGGAACAAATTTAAGCTAGGTAGAATGCATATTCGAGGGTCAAAACAAATTAAAATATCAAGAACGATGAGAATTTCAAATCTGGATAGCATGACGTTGCTGCACCAAAACTGCGATTTCCACCACCACCGGAATGCAAATCTGGACCCGTCGAAGAATCTAGAAACTAGACTCTCTATCGAACCCAGTGCATATAAATAAGATACATTAACGTTGTAGCATCAGGTGTCAAAATAGCAAACTACACAGGATTTGTGTTCAGCCAGAACTTATAAAATTATGTTTATACATCTAAAGCAGGTCTGAAACTTCATTAATTAATTAGAGAAAAATTGAGGAATGTTCTCTAGTGTGTCTAGTATCAGCATACAAAATTTCAAGTCATTATCTTACAGGTAGCATGGTTAAATTAATTGTAAATCAGTGTGATGCAGCAGTTTTTGGAATCTGGAATTCTATGACACAGCAGTAGTAAAACTGCAATAACTCACAAACCATAACTCGAAAATCAATTCCGTCCAAAGGGTAGTAAAATAGATATATGGGGATACATTTCATGTTTATTACTCAAGTCCAAATTCTGATGTTATCGGGGTTGAAACAGCATGCAAAGACATGAATAGCAGTATAGATAGTTTCTTGCATATAAAAGTGGCATAATAAGTGACTATTATGAGTCTAGATTAGAGTGTGATACAAATAGGGTGTAATGGATGTCTAGTAAGCAAGTCACAATTGTTTCTCAACTTGAAAGAAGTAAAATCAACACATACATCAATAACATGCATCTACAAGTCAAGGTGGTTCGTAGTTTCATGTGTTCTAGAAATTTAGGAGATAAAATGGATCCAACAATTTATGAGACGAATATATCAATGAAAGATTGTCACTCTTATGATCATGGAATTAATAAGGAGTAAAATAAGATCATCAAATGATAAGCCAAGAGGGGAGTCACAACTACAATCTACTTGCAGTATTTTCAAATAAGAGCTTGTACTAGAACAATAAATTGTACAAGAAGATACTTGCCTTGATTGGATGAGGACGTTAATCAACGATCGAGATCGGATGGATCGGATTGGCGCGGATCTTAATGGCAATCAAGATCAAGACAATCGGATAGCTTAGATCAGATTAGATGGTCATGATCTTGATGAGATCGGATGGCTAAGATTTAATTATCAATCTCTTCCCTCCTTCTATGATCACAGCAGTGACGACGGAAGGCTTCGACAGCGGCTATGGCACAGGCAATGACAACTGGTGGTAGCGTCAAGGGGAGCTCGACGCAGGAAGACGACGGCGGTGACGTGCGAGCGAGGCAGCGATGGGGGTAATGAGGTGGTGGCGACGGAGCTCTGTTTTTAGGAGAAAAACAGAGCGAGCAATGGCGGGGAGAGCTTCGAGGATTCGGGGATGGCGAGGCAACGAGGGGGTGAGTAGAGGTAGGGGATGAGGACGAGGATGTGCACAGGCGAGGGGTAATGGGTTCGGGAGTGAGGTGAAGCGAGGAAGACGATGGGAGCACGAGGAGGAAGATGAAGATGGAGGCTGAGACAATGGCAAGGCAGCAACGAAGGCGAGGGTGAGAGGAAATGGTGGAGTCGAAGGGCGGCGACAGAATTCAAAGAGTCGAGAGGTGAAGAAGTCGGGAAGACGATAGGTAGGGGATGAACAGTAATGGGCGGCTGGGATAATTAGGTTTTAAAAGTATAGGGGTAATAAGGGTTAGGGTTAAGTTAGGTTAGGGTTTAAATAGTGTAAGGTTTTGGATTTTGGGTTATTGGTTAACGGGTTTGAGTATGATCCAAAACGAGATTGAGTCAAAATTCACTATAATTAGGAAAAATGAATTAGATGAGATGAAACCGTCAAATCCCCATGAAGAAAAACAAATTAGAGTGGATAGGAAAGATGCAATTGAAATAAATATTGGCACAAAATTGAGTTGAAAAAAAATAGATGACTTTATTAGAACTAGAACAAAAATACAGATTCTCAAATTGATAAATAGAGTACAAAAAATGAAATACAGCAGAAAATACGAATACAAGGAACAAGGATTACACTTGATCTGAACCGTCCGAGCCTCGATCGATCTTGATCATCTTCATCACCATCCGCAATCTCAGCCATCCGATCTGATTTGATTTGATCGTGATCATCAGTAGCTCTTAGATCACAGCCGTATATCATCTTGATCTTGATCTCTTGGATCTATTCATCCGATTATGTTCGTGATCTCGATCATCCTCATCTTGTTCGCGATCGGTTGTTCATCTTGTTCGTGGTCATTGGCATTGTGTTCGTGCCCGGGAACCCCGTTCCCGTTATTCTTGCTCTTTGCACCATTTCCGTCGTCAGTTATAAGGCAAGTAACTTTTATTATTTTCTTGGTGTAATACAAGTACTAAATACCTCCTGTAGTGTAGTGTTTTAGAGAAAATTCTTTCGTGAAACCCCTGTTATATCTTGTCTCTATTGTGTTGACCCTGGCTGTAGTTGCCTCATTACAAACATGACATAAAATAACCTGGGGATGACCACTTCTTGTTGTATGCATGCTTGTTGTGCGTATAATATCATGTGCTTGATTGTATTAGTTGTGGTAGGCTTATTGTAGACTTGTGAAATACCCTATACCATGTTGCTTGGACATCTAGTATGCAATATTTCATGTTTGGTTATGTTTTGGATGAGTTTCATATGAACCAGTTGATTTTGTGCATGAAGGACATTTTCTGTTTAGTCGATTTCCCGTTTTTGTTCAGTATTTTAGACCCTATTAAGCTCAGTATATGAAAATTATTTATGAATATGAATTATAGATAATTCTGTCTACTTTCCAGGTTTTCTGACAGATCTCAGTTTCGATTTATGAGTTGCGAGTTATGACTATTTTAATACAGATGTGTTTAAAATTCTAGATACAGTTTTATATGAATTCGGTATGGTAATTTATTTTTCTACTGTTTTTAAACACAATATTTTGATCCAATATTTTGCTGAGTACAACTACACTTGATTGAGAGGAAACCCCTAATTTTTGTGAATTTAGTTAACGACTTTTACAAACTATTCTATGGTTGCAAACAACTCCTATACTTGCAAAACTTTCTTACTGTTCAGTAAAGAAATATAATTTCAACCTGATTATATTTACTGTCTATAAAAACTTTGTGAATATGAATTATTGTGTACTGTATTTAATTTATCACCCTTTTTATGGATCTGGATTTCGATTTATATTTTGTGAGATACTACTGTTTTAGTACTGCAGTGTTTATGATTCCAGATTTTCAAAACTGCCGTATCTTTCTGCTTTCTGATTTTCATTGAGTATTCTATCTATATTGAAAAATTATGAAACTTTATTTTCGGACACTAAACATACTAAGGAATACCCCAGAATTTTCTTGGATTTAATCAGAAATTGTTTATACCGTTTTCCGGTTTATGAATACAAGCTTCAGATTTATGGCTGAACACGTTTTCTGGATTCAAATCTGTTTTGAGTCATGTTTTTGTGAAATACCATATGACTTATATATATTCGGAGGATTCGGTCGGGATTCTATTTTCTAGATATTATGACGGATTCAGATTTGCCTATTTGTGGCAACGAAAATTCCAGATTTGGTGCAGTACTGTCTTGCTGTCCTAAACTAGAATTTTCGTTGTCTTAGTCTATTTTGAGTCTTTTGTCACCTGTTTATGTCCTTTGTTCAACTTGTACTGTCCCTTGTTGTCTCTCCATATTTCTTGACTTATTTGTGCACATCCATGCTTGCTTGAATAATAATAATAAGATAAATAAGCCGGGGTTTAAAGGGAAAGATCTAATAGTGGAAAATACAGAAACGTGTACTCGGAAGGGGATCTATAGATCATACGTGACTCTTGATACTTGATACTTGAGGCTTGATACTTGTTACTTGATTACTTGATACTTGTCCCTTAGTACACTGCCCTCTATGATCCACTATGAAATCTAAAACGAAATTGTTTGAATGTAGCAACCATATGGTAAAAGTTTGGGACGCATGAAGTGCTACCTAGATAGGACTCAATACAAGACTTGAACCTGATCACTTGACACTTGCTACTTTTTACTTGTACATGATACTTGATTCTTGACACTTGTTACCTGTTACTCGTTTACATGATACTTGTTTACTTGACACTTGTTACATACCACTTGCATCCGTTCATCTTGCCATACTAGTTGTTTCTGTTCTTGATCTAGAGTTAGTTATCCATTTTGTTGTTACATCTTTTCATGCTATACTTGCTTCTGCTGTTATTCTATATTTGTTTACCCCTTTTCCTGTACTTGTGTCTGCACTACAAGCGGCCCGTAACTTGCATTGATGAGAGTTTTGTTTTATTTTTCTCTTCCTGCAATTTGTTAAATTGCAGATTATGGTGATCAACTGCCAGATGGAGTAGGTGATCTAAGATTCTAGTTGCTGGAGTTCTTGCTATTATTTACTTTCCTGCTATTCTTGAATAAATGTATCTGTTACTTGGATTCTTTTGTATTGGGCAATGTGACCCGAAATTATTGACTTGTTCAGATCTGGTTTATTTGAGATTATTAAATTTTGTTTCAAGTAAATTCTTGTTGGTATATTGATTCATATATGCATGCATGGTTGACTTTTCTTGCTCCTACTCTGATTATTCTTGTGAATTGTTGTAAAGATCCCGACAGTTTATGGATGATGAAAATCGTTCGCTGCGCTTAGTCACGTATCTGTATTCCGTATCTCCTTTTCGGAAGCGGGGCGTGACAGGTTGTCAACTAGAGAATTGTAGTAGAGTTTCCCACCTTTCTAAAAAGTCTAATTTTGTTAGAATCTGATAAGTGTAGCATCAGTTATGAATTTTACAAGTTTGACAGTAGTATGCCTTTTGGCTGTGCTCATTGTTTGAGAGTTAAGGACTTTTCTAGCCTTTTGTTCGCTAAATTTGAGAAAATTGTCAACTAGAGAATTGTATTAAAAGCTCCTAGATTTCTAAAAAGTCTTATTTTGTTAGATTCCGATAAGCGTAGCAAGAGTTATGAATTTTACAATGTTCAGTAGTAACTTCTTTTTGGCGGGTTTCTGTTTGGAATGTTTAGAAGGTTTCTAGCCTTTTGTTAGCTGAATTTGAGGAAAATTGTCAACTAGGAAATTGAATTGTAGGTTTCTACCCTTCCGAAGAGTCTAATTTTGTTAGATTTCGGTAAGCGTAGCATTTGTTATGAATTTTACTAGAGTTTAGCAGTCGCTAGACTGATTGGGCTGATTTGTTGTTTGAGTGTTTTGGTTGTTTTTCCTTTATTCGAGCACTCGTTTATGATCTAGATGTAACCCCATGTGCTCATGATTTATGTTTTATATTGGGTAATGGTTCGTGCTAATTATTAGCAGTTTGTTGTCTCATATGTAGTTAGTTGACTCGTATGTAATTCGTTTGGCTCATACGTAGCTAGTTGGCTCGTGTGTAAGTTGTTTTGCTTATACGTTCCTTGTCGGGATCGTATGTAGTTGTTTGGTTCATACGTAGCCCGTTTGACTCGTATGTGATTTGTTGACACGTATGTAGCTTATTAGCTCGTACGCAGCTTGTTGTGCTCGTCTAGGGTAATATCGTTACCCTAGGGGCCATCGACCATCAAGACATGCATTTATTTTACTCCTCGAAGACTGTGGACCAATCACTCATCGTGCGCTGTCAAATCTTAACCGGTGTAGGTTGATCGCAGGGCCGGGAAAGTAAACGAAATCCAAGTTCAGGGTAGTAGCAAGTGAGTAAGTTCACATTGTTGGGGTTTTGGATCAATAGGCTGTGAGTGGGATCTATGGTGATCTCAGGAAGTGTAAGTTGAAAACCTAGCAAAGTTATCTTGTGAAGTCTAGATTGAGACCTAGCATGTTGTGTTAACATTGTTGTCATCCCTCGAATTGTTTAGGGTTAGTGACATCGGTAGTAACTTGTAACTATTGTTACTTAACCATTTTATCTATTATTTTGCCGAAGGGAAGAGTTGGTATTAAGGGTGATACCTTATGATCCGACTTGTCCTATAGGCCGGCACTAGGTGGTGTTATTGGGTTGTACCTTCCTGTCAAAGGATACGGTCTGTGCCTTCTCACGAGTTGGGGGCACAGGATCCTATCTCGGCTGTTAATTTATGAAGTGCCATGATAAGAGCAGGATAAGTTTTCCTGTCGGAAACTAGGGGATGGACCCCAGAATTCCGTCATGTTCTATGTCAGGGTGAAACAAACTGGCCTTAGACTACTATTCTATGAGTCAAGGGCGCCACAGGGGATGCTTCGAGCTATCCTGTGCCACGGTATCTTTGGGTTTGTCTAGCTTTTGAGTGAGGTTACCAGATGATAGTGACAAACATGGACACCACTATGGTACTGCATTGGTGGGATTGGACCGTCCAAGGCAACCTCATTAGTCACATTGCCATTGTCAAGAACAGGTTGAATACAAGAATAGAATTCATTACGCGGGTTCAAATCCCTAAATATGGAGAAACGACTTGATATGGACATATGTATTTATAGGCTGCATACTGTCCAGAGTCTCGCTTGCCGTAGAATAAGTGCATCCTTGTATTAATTAATCTTGTATTAGAGTCTAAGTCATAACATACACTGACACATCAATTATATATACACATTTCTCTTTTCATCATTCAATTTGTTTAAGTTGAGATTATGATGCTTGTAATCAGTATTTAGCGTTAGTATATGTACTGACGTCCCCATTCAAATAGGTACTTGATTGCAGACCTACAGGTACAGTATTCAGGAGGACTCAAGGCAAGAGAAGCACAGTGTTGATTTTTATTTCAATTGTAATATCTGTTGTAAATTATTTAATGTAGAGAATCATCCAAGTGAAGTACCAAGTGGCTATCAAGTGGCTCTCCTTCAATCCCCACAAAATCAGAGGCCCAGATCTAACCCCATAAAACATATTTTCCCTCTCAAAAGTTTCCTTCCAAAACTTGAATTCAAATCCCCCAAAACAACTCCTTTATTTATTTAATTATCTCTCTCTCTCTCTCTCTCTCTCTCTCTCTCTCTCTCTCTATATATATATATATATATATATATATATATATATGAAATAAAACACAAAGAAAGCTATCAAGTGAAGAAAGCTACGAAGTGGCTCTCCTTCATTTTCCCAAAATCAAAGGGCCAGATCTAACCACACAAAACACATTTTCCCTCCTAAAAGTTTCCACCCAAAACTCAAATTCAAATCTCCCAAAACAACTCCTTTATTTATTTAATTATCCCTCTCTCTCTCTCTCTCTCTCTCTCTCTCTCTATATATATATATATATATATATATATATATATATATATAAAATAAAACACAAAGAAAGCTATCAAGTGGCTTTCCTTCAATCCCTCCAAAATCAAAGGCCCATATCTAACCCCAGAAAATATATTTTCCCTTCCAAGAGTTTTCCCCCAAAACTCATATTCAAATCCCCCAAAACAACTCCTTTATTTATTTAATTATTTCTCTCTCTCTCTCCGTGTGTGTGTGTGTATGTGTGTGTGTGTGTGTGTGTGTGTGTGTGTGTGTGTATAATAAAACACGAAGAAAGCTATCAAGTGGCTCTCATTTATTTGGAAGAAAATCAACTATCAAGATTTTTGCTCCAAAAAGATATTTTCCCTACTAAATGTTTCTCCCCCAAAATTTTAATTTTTCCCTCCAAAACAAAACAACTCCTTCATTTATTACGCTTTCTCTCTCTTCCCCCTCTTTTCTCCTTTTTCATAATAATTTTTCTTTCTTCTCTATTTTTTTACCCAGGTATGTCAAAAAAAAAAGTGAATGTTTTTTGTTATGCAATTTCGGATTATGCTTTTTTTTTCTTCAAATGTTTAATTATGTTTTTTCAGATTTTGCTTTCATAACTCAGTAACATTCACTTCCATTTAATTTCTTTTGAATTACCATATTTGATCTGATTATATTATACTTCACAGAGTAATTGTTTAGATTAGAATGCTTCACTGAGTTAATTTTGATTAGAATGCTTTTTTTTATTATGCAATTTCGGATTATGTTTTTTTTTGAATATTTGGGCATTTTCTGTTTTGAAAGATCGTTGCAAATTCTTTAACTGACTCGCTTGACCGTGCTTTTATGGACAAATCCATGCTTAATCCCTGTATTTTGGATTTTTGTAGCTGCAAAATTGTATCTTGATCTGCTTTTCTGCAATTTCACTTCACGTATACATCACAACAATTTTTTTCTTTTAAATTCATACATGGTTAACTATATAAAAAACAAATAAGGGGGAACTAACTCACGCAGTTTGAGGCGTTAACCGCAACTCATGCAGTTAGAAAATGAATTGTTACTTATGTTAGACTCCAAATCAAAAAAGAAATCTCCTATGCTCAAGTCTCACATAGCAAGGAATTTCTGATTCACTACAGTTGTAGATTCACAATACTATTTTTGAATCCCGAGTTGCTGACAAATAATCCTGTAATATACAAACCAATAAACATCAAGGTCACTTCATAATCTTATTTCAAAGTGCATCAATACATTAACGTCTAATAGCAAATAAACATCTATATAAATCATCCCTTACTGTTTACATGATTTTTCATATGTTGTATCGTTCCGAAAACGTGTCGTAGGCACTTGCCCATGGGCATACCTAGTATATATACATTAAACAATCAAAACTAATAATAATGATAATAACAATAACGATAACACTAATAATAATAACAATAATAATAACAATAACAATAGTAGTAACAATGAGATAATGAGAATAATAGTAACAGTAGCATTGTCATATACAAAATATGGTTATAATACAATATGAAAGCCATTCGAAAATAACTACAAATGCAGCCAATAAATAGAATGAATAAATAATAAACAATCAACAAAATAACGACAATAATAATAATAGTTAATAAAATTTACTTAATAAACTAAGATTTGGTTTTAGCAATTTATTAAAATAATATATAATAGTAATATTACATTTGATTTGGGCTAGAATATAATAGTTGATCAATTAGAAATAGGAGTTAAACTTAAAATGCATTATTATTTGGAATAAATATAATTTTCGATTGTAAAAGACTTTAATATATACAAATCCGAAACCAAGTTTGAAAATAATGAATTTATGAAAATTGAAAAAAAAAAAAAGGAAATACTCAGGAAATATGCATTTACGGGAACGGGGGTTACAGACACCTATTCTACTTTCATATGGTCATAACTGCTTAAGTGCTTCTTTCTCCCAATCTATATCCCTGAGTCAAGCCTAACAAGTCGTGCAGTATTGTATAGATGTTATTTGAGAATTTTTTCAAAAAAAGGTTTTGCTATCTTCTTATTTAAAAAAATATATATATGTGCAATATATTATTACACACAGTTATACTTCTATACAATATATTATGCTAAGACCACTTTTGGTCCAATAACTTTTCTCCAATTTCTTATTTAAAAAGTGCAAATGTAGGAGGCAACCCCCCACTATTTCTGCATCAAAAATATGAATTGGAACCCTATCTCTTATTCAAACCTCAGAAATCGTGCAATATTGTATAGATGATTTTTTTTAAAAAAATGGTTTTGTTATTTTGTCTCTTTTATTTTAAATTTGTGCAATATATTGCACAAGGTTATACTTGTTAGCTTTAAACAGGGTGAAATTTTCACCTCTGATATTTCATGATTTTTACTATTTTCGCTTTACTAAAAGATATGGGGGGCTCCAAGTTCCTCTTTTCCATGCCACTGCAACAAAGGGATTCAGTTGGTATGTCACAACATACAAGTCGGAAACCAATTCCTGAAATGGTGCCCACCGCACTATCTATCCCATTAGAATCTCAGTGACGTTCTAGAATGAGTACAAACTATGTTATAGACTTTGGAAATGCCTTTCCAAAACTAGGAGACCCTTAGGCCCATTTAGAAACCTTTAGCACGTGTCCCTTTCCCTTTGAGGTAATGTTGTATCGAGTCTTGTCATCCCTCCCCATTAGAATGGACAACTATTCCCTACCATTTTCTCAGAGGTGTAAGATTCATGCCCATCAAATCAATGACCCCATGCCCTCCATCAGCTTCATGCATACAGACTTTTCCCCATTTTATTAAGTGGTATTTCCTTTGCGCTTCATCTGCACTCTTCCGTAGGAAATGTTCCCAAACTCTGTCATTCCGCTGAATCACCCATTTCAAGAGTTTCAAAAATGACATGTAGTAAGTGGGTTGGCTTGATAGCACTGGATGGACCAGAGTGGCCCAACCCCCTAGCAAGAAAGATCTCCCTTTCCATCCTACAAGCCTAGCTTCTACCCGATAATGATTAAGAGCCAGTCTGCCTTCTTCAATTTCCCTAGCATAAAGGGTAACCCAAAGTATTTGATAGGGAAGAAGACAATCGAATATCGCGAACAATTGTGGATTATGTAATGGACACCAGTGAACCACCTACTTCTCAAATGCTCGAGAAGTCTATCTAGGATGAAGCCCTACGAGCTCTACGGACGGAGAATACCTAATCAAATATGAGAAATTATGGATAGGACTGAAGTTTACTAGACACATGAACAATATGAAATAGTATGGACACAATGAAATATGAGAAATTATGGATAGGACCGAAGATTGCTCGACACATGAACAATATGAAATAGTATGGAACATTGTGATTGCTACGACAATCTGGATTGTTTAGTTAGATAGAAATAAATTCTATTTTTATGGGATGAGTAATAGTTTTCGTTGTAGAGTACCTCAAGTTATGCATTTGATTTTCTTGTGGGCAGTCACAACTACTTCAAACGCTATGGATCACATCACCAATACATTTCAACTTCAAGGCTACGACGACATGGAGATAGAGATCGACCCTACCTTGTATTAGATACATATAATACAAGGTTGTTGACGGGGATTTACTTTTAGTTTTTAGTTTTTCTGTTTCATTTTCGTCCTATTCTCCAAGGGATGTGAGAGAATTAATGTTATTTTTCTTCACTTGTTTTATTTAATTTTTTCTTTCCTAGTTCGGCGGGTGTTGTAACTCCCGTTTTCATTTTTTTCACTTTTATTATTGATCCCCATTGTAATCTCTTTTATAATTCTATAACATTTAATTTTATTTCAGTATTGTATCGAATGATATCAACTCTAATATTATTCATGATTTATCCTTGATTTCAGTTTGATTATTTGAATCTTACTCCGTCTTTTTCTAATTCAAATTTAATTTCATGAAATTGTCATTTATCTTGTAGGGTTGAGATTTTCCCATCTATTTGACCCATATTGTACCCAAAACCCTATAACCCACCTCCTATTGGATCTTGACCCACAAACCCACTAACCCAAAACCACCACATATCTCCACTAACAGCCAATTTCCAAAAATCACTCGTAACCGTATCATCCTCTAACCCCCCAAATTTGAATCCCTAACAATCAGCCCTACAATCCTCCCCATTAATGTGCTTATTATAATACCATTATTATATTATAATAACCCCCCCAACCCAAACCTAATACCTCCTAATCTCAGCCGCCATTACCCAAACCCTACCCCCTACTGTTCATCCTCCGAAACCCCCTTCACCTTTCCGCTTGTCTCTGTCGCTTGAGCTCTCCCTCTTCTACCGCACTCGAACCCAATCCTCATCTCCACCTCACCCTCAGGTCATCCTCTCCCTCGGCCTCACGTCACCCCATCATCGAGCCTCTGCCTCTCCCCATCGCGGCTTCACCGCAATGCCATTGCCATCACCCTCGCTTCACTGACTTCCTCATCTCCCCCCATCACGACGCCCTCGACTGAAGAAAACCACCCCCTACCGCCATCGTCATGCTCATCGTTTTCCTCGTTTGCCACGACCCAAGCCACCGCAGTGCCCCCACCTCGTCTTCAACGTCAGTCTCCATTGTCGAACCCATCGCCATAGCCAAGAACTCGAGCTCATCCGCTTCTTCGCCGCCGTCTCTGCCTTTCCATTTACACCGCAACCACCGAAGTCCCCCTTGCCTCGTCGTCGTCATCGTCTAGAGCCCCTACTCCCACCATTCTTGTTCCTCTATTTTGGCGAGAGAACAGAGCATCGCTCGAGCCATCGAGTCCCATCGCTACGTCGCTTCCTGACCGTAGCGTCGCCGCCATCAGTCGTCGTCACCCTCGCCGCCAGTATCGCCAGTCACCGTGGTTGCCATCCCCTCTCCCACATACTCTTTCTCTCTCTGTTGAAGCTGAGAAGGAGGAGGAACAGTGGGCAGCTGGCTATTTTCTGTTAGGGTAAGGGGGGAGTATTTGTTGCTGTTTGGTGTTTTAGAAGAAGAGGGATTGGTCGGTTTTGGTGTGTGTTTTTCTGTGTGTGGGATTTGGACTTGGTGTTTGCTGTTTTAGAAGGGTAGGGGATCCGATTTGTTGGTGTCTTGCTGTTTTGGTTTTGCACATAGCTAGCACGTGTTTCCGTGCTTCGTGTTCGTGGTTTGTCGCTCGGGATCCTAATCTCATTGTTCCCTACACCGGATCTAACGTTGTTCTAAAGGCAAGTCATCTCACTCTCGATTAGTATTGTATCGTATTCGAGATTGTTTATTGAATCCCGCAAGTAGATCTTTATTGATTATCATGTATCTACTATTGTTATCTATCGTTGGGATGCTACGGGTTTACACGAGCGAATCCAAGTAGTAGTCTTGACTTCGTGCCGTCTTTTGCCTACAATGTATAGAGATCTTGCATGCATTCATGTAGTTAATAATTGACTATAGAAATCGAAATTATTATTGTATTTCATGTCATGACATTATACAAATATTGTAGATTGTATACTAGTGTTGATTGTTAATATGATTGATGTTGGTGTATTAGCTGATTGTGATTAATAGGATTTCGGACATTATACAACTTAATACCATGTTCACATGGATGTAACTTGCTGTGATTTATGTTGTCAACCCCTAACTCATCGTTCATAACATTTTAATTATTTTTATTCATTAAAAAAAATGTTTAGACCCTGAAATTTACTGTCAACCTAAACATTGTCATGTTGTTTCGACCTAGATAATGTCATCAAAATCAATAACTTTATAAATATGAAATGTAGCCCCAAGTGTCTACTTTCCAGAACATCCAGAATTTTTGAATTCCGACTTATATTGCAAGAGTTATGACCTTTTTTCTGTTGTTGCAATGTATTTTCAGATTTATGCACATATTATGTTAACCTGATTAAATAGAAGAACTAATGATCAATATTACCATGATAATTTCCAGATTGATGGTGACATGCTCAGGGTAATAGAAATTATTTTTACTGATTTTTACAATAAATATTTACTGGTTTTACAACTAAAACTAGTTAACACCGATAACCAGCCAGAAACGGTAACCTGTAAGGAACACTGATGTTCACCTAGCTACTGTTGTCAAAATTTGGACTTTAAATATGCGTTGGAACCGAGCAGGAGTCTAGTTTCTAGAACGTCTGACGGATCCACATTTTCTATCCTGTAGCAACGATAGTTCTGATTCTGGTACAACAACCTACTGCTGTCCAGAATTGGGTTTCTATGTTTAATAATATATAATTGAATCTATAATGTTGAATTTGGTTTATTTGATTGTATGGAGTACATTGCATGATCTTAGGATTGTTTTTTCATCATTCTAATGTCCCTTACTAATCACCTTATCGTTTCCCCCCTAATAGTTCTGTCACTATTGTCCCCTATCAGTATCATAGTATTGCCAACCAATATTGCATGTTAATTGAATAAAGAATGTTAATCAAGCCGGGGTTAAGAATTGACCAGGGTAGTTGATGATATAGTGACTGTACTCAGAAGTGTGGGCCTCGTTCCCAAAATATTGTTATCGTCGATGTGCAACAAATTGCAATTGGCCAGTGTTATCGTCATTGTGCAAGAAACTGCAAATGGCCATTGTTATCGTCATTGTGCAAGAAATTATAAATGGCCAGTGTTATTATTTAAATGTTATATCGTACCGAGTACATGACCTATAGAATCTACCACCTTAGTTTAAACGAAATTGATTGTATGCACCGAACCTATAGTATGGTATGCAGTAGTATGTGCATTAGTTAGGATTAAAATGAATAATAGACTTAAGATTTTCATCGCATCGTCATTGCATATTGTCATCATTATTGAACAGTATTATCGTTATTGTTTACCATTACTATTATCGTTTATTGTCATCATTATCAATCATCGTTATTGCACACTGTATTGTTACCATTTTTCTATCGTTCATTGCCATCGACTCTATTATTTATAGAATTCATTGTTATACCGTAAATGTCTTTGTTTTTCTGTTTCTCTACTTGCTGTCCACGACTTGCTCAAAAATATATTTTTCTCTCTTTTAGATGAACAACTTACAGGTAATCATGGAAAATTGCATGATGGACCAGGAGAACAACAATGGTGAAAGAATTGAATTTGTATCGTCGCCTACATAATTATTGTTTTGTTGAAGACTTAAATAAATTGAACAGTGTTAATTCTTGTATTTGTGGGCTTTTGACCCGAATATTATTTTGTTGATTCCAGATGTTGGTTTGTTTTTATGTTAGTTATTTTATGCTTAAATTCCATGTATTGTTATTCATGTGATTACTCCTTTAATACATGTGTGGTTGTATTACTTTCTTTTTTATATTGTTGAGTTGAATCGATAACTGCTTATGAATGACGCAAGTCATTCGCTAGGCCAACGTCACGTACTTGCATTCCGTATTTTTGGGAAGCGGGGCGTGGCAAGGTTTTTAGTGATATCAGATCCAGGTTTGACTCTAATAGGGGCTGGACCCTGATAGTTGGGTTTAACCGGTTTGACTCAATAATATGTACAACATGGGAATCACATGGATAATTGATAACCAACTTATAATCTAGATGCTAACTGTTTGATTCTTATTTTAGGCCATGGCTAGAAAAGGTTCTTCATCCTCCCGAGCTAGGGATGATTAGTCGGAAGAGCCCACTATTGCTTAAGTGATGCAAATGCAGTGTGAGCTTAATAAACTGCTGATGCAACAAATGATGCAGATGCAGCGGGAGCATAGTGAATTGATGATGTTAGCTTTGGGAGCTGCCAATAGGGAGCCCATTGTACATGCGACCGGAAAGCTGGCAATGTAGCAGATTTCATGAGGCTACACCCAGACAAATTCTCGGGCACTGAAGATCTGCTGGAAGCTGAGCAATGGCCTATTAGGACTGAGCAGCTATTAATCACAACACGGATAGTAGATGTTGATCGCGTGGATGTCGTGAGCATCCAACTTGTTGACCTCGCTCACATTTGGTGGCGAGCTGAGATGGAACGGCTAGGGCGTCCCATCGCCTGGGCCATCTTCAAAGAGAGCTTTCTCACGAAGTTCATTCCCGATGTCACCAGAAATGAAATGGAGAGGCAATTTATTGCGCTTACTCAGGTTCGTCAGATAGTGTTTATTATGCAATTTTCATTGTTAATTCATGATATATCAATGTTTAACTAAAACACTATCTTGAACCAGTGGAGTCGGACCGTAGACGAGTATGCTGCGGAATTCACCCGAATGAGTCGCTTTGTCACTTCCATGGTGGCGAATGATGAAATAAGGGCTGATGTTTCTTATTGGGCTTGGACATTGAGATCTAGGATCGCCTAGCTGCCTTGCGACTCCGATCCTATGCTGACATCCGGGAGGCTGCCAGAAGCCAGAAGCAGACTAGTAGGCAGAAGCGCGGCATTCAGCGGTCTATTCTGCATCCTGTCGCCACTAGGCCTTCTAGAGGGCCTATCAAGAGGCCAGTTCTGACCCTTCCTGCCAGGGCACTGTCGTATCCACCTGCCACTCAGAGGACGAACCCGGTCTGTACGCATTGTCACATGACTGGGCACTTGCACTGGAACTCCAGGATAGCCAATCGCCAGAGCCTTCCTGTGTGGTAGTAGCGACCACATAGTTTGTGATAGCCCAAGGTCCAGGGCCCTTGCACCGGTTGGAGGTTCCACTCCGTAAGGAGCGCTTGCTCGTGGTCAGGGAGGACCACCACTCCCACCTTAGAGGCAGGTTTTCGGTCAAAGGAGAGCCGCTCCTCAGGGAGGTCCTTCTGGAGGTCATGGTCAGGCCTACAACCTGACTGCTGAGGACGCTGAGACTGCTTTGGGTGTTGCTGCAGGTATATCTTTAGTTTTGTTTTATTTTGATTTTCTTGCTATCTTGTTATTTTATTCTGTTGCTCTATCATGTTATTCTTTCATCCATGTCTGTTCTTGCATTTTGCCTTCTGCATATTGTGTTCTCATCTTTGAATTCTTGCTAGGCATTATTCTTGTTCACTTCTTTCCCACCCATGTCCTCTTTGATTCCGGAGCAACTCATTCTTTTATTTCCTCCCGCTTCATCGGCTTGCACAATTTGGTCTGTAGTGAGATGTCAGCAGCTTGTAACATCACTACAGGTGGAGGTACTATTGTGTGCTCTCAGATTCGTGAGCAGAGCCCTTTGGTTATTGGAGGAGTTGATTTTGTAGCCGACCTTATTGTCATCAGCAATTTGGGTTTTGATGTGATCTTGGGCATGGACTGGCTCGGTATTACTCATGCTATGACTGATTGCCGTAAGAAGAAGGTGGTGTTCCAAATACCAGGCCGTCAGGAATTTGAATTCCATGCTGGTGAAATGCCGCTTGGCCGTGTTGAGAAGTTCGCGAGTCTTGAAACTAGAGTAATGCAGGAAGTTGATGCTTTTGGTGTTATCGCACCTTTGATTGTGCAAGAGTTTCTTGATGTGTTTCCTGATGATTTGCCAGGGCTACTGCCAGACCGAGAAGTTGTGTTCGGGATTTATGTCCAACCGGGTACAACTCCTATTTCTAAGAGCCCGTACCGGATGGTGCTATTTGAGTTGGCGGAGTTGAAGGAGTAGATTCAGGAGTTGCTGAATAAGGGTTTTATAAAGCTGAGCATTGGGGAGCTCCTGTACTATTCATCAGCAAGAAGAATGGTAGTCGGAGGTTGTGCATCAACTACCGTGAGCTGAACAATGTCACAATGAAGAACCGATATCTGTTGCCTAGAATTGATGACTTGTTCGACCAATTGGGAGGTTCTTCTGTGTTCTTGAAGCTGGATCTTCGTTCTGGGTACCATCAGGTCAAGGTGAAAGCTGATGATGTACAAAAGACTACCTTCCGTACTCAATATGGTCACTATGAGTTCTTGGTGATGCCTTTCGGGATTACGAATGCTCCAGCCATGTTCATGAGATTGATGAATCAGGTCTTCTCTCCCTTCTTGGACAAGTTCGTTGTGGTGTTCATCGACGATATCCTCGTCTATTCTCAGAGTCGTGATTAGCATGTTGAGCACTTGCGGGTTGTCTTGCGGACGTTGAGAGAACATCAGCTGTATGGGAAGCTTAGCAAGTGCGAGTTTTGGTTGGACCAGGTTGCCTTCCTGGGGCATATTATTTCTGGTGACGGAGTTTCTGTCGATCCATCTAAGATCTCTGCAGTTAAGGATTGGCCGACGCCGAAATCTGTATCTGAAGTTCGTAGTTTCCTTCGGCTAGCAAGTTACTATAGAAAGTTTATTCGAGATTTTTCGAAGATTGCCGGGCCGTTGACCAAATTGACTGGGAAAGAGCAGAAATTCGTGTGGGATGAGTCTTGTAATGAAGCCTTCGCTGAGCTGAAAGATCGGTTGACATCAGCACCTGTGTTGACGATACCGGATGGATCAGGAGGTTTCGTAATTCATTAAGATGCCTCAGGTAGAGGTTTGGGTGCTGTTCTGATGTAATGAGGCAAGGTTGTCGCCTATGCTCTAAGCAATTGAGGCCGCATGAGAAGAACTATCCTACACATAACTTGGAGCTTGCTGCTGTGATTTTTGCCCTGAAGCTTTGGAGGCACTATCTACTTGGAGACCGAGTGGAGATTTTCACTGACTACAAAAGTCTCAAGTACGTGTTTACTCAGAATGAGCTGAATATGAGGCAGAGATGATGGTTGGAACTGATGGCAGATTTCAATATTAATATGCAGTACCATCCTGGTAAGATCAACTGAGTACCTGATGCTCTGAGCAAAAGACCGGTTGCTATGGTTCTTACTGAGCAGAAGGAGCTTTTCGAAGAAATAAAAAGATTGGAGTTGGAAGTGATTTTGCCTAGTACCGAGTAGATCTGTATGATGCTTCAGCTACAGTCGTCGTTGGTGGAACAGGTTAAAGAAGCACAGTCAGGTGATGAGCAGTTGCAGGAGTTTCGAGCTGAAGTTGAAGCAGGTGCGAGGACTGACATGGTTATTCATGAAGATGGATCTCTCTGCTTTGGGACCCGTCTATGTGTTCCGAAGGGGGAAGTCATGTAGAAGTTGCTCAAAGAAGCTCACCGTTTACCGTATTCTATCCATCCGGTATTAAAAAGATGTATCGGGATCTGAAATTGCACTTTTGGTGGCATGGTATGAAGAGATCCGTGGCGAGATATGTTTCACAGTGTTTGACCTGCCAGCAGGTGAAGGCAGAACATCAGAGGACTATTGGGCTTCTTCAACCTCTTCCTATTCCGGAGTGGAAATGGGAGAACATTACCATGGACTTTGTGACTACCTTGCCAAGAAGTCCCAAGGGTCACAATGCCATCTGCATAATTGTGGATCGCTTGACGAAGAGTGCTCATTTTATTCCCTTCAGAGTGGGCTAGTCTACAGAGAGCCTTGTAAAGAAGTACATGTAGGAGATTGTCAGATTGCATGGGGTCCCTGTCAGCATTGTATAAGACAGAAACACTAGACTCCGATCGTAGTTCTGATAGAGTCTTCAAGGCAGTCTTGGGAGCAAGCTGAACTACAGTACTGTGTTCCATCCGTAGACAGATGGGCAATCGGAGATGACCATTCAGAAAATGGAAGATATGTTGAGATCCTGTGTTCTGCAGTTTGGGGGATCTTGGGAGGATCATCTACACTTGGTGGAGTTTTCGTACAACAACAGCTACCAAGCAAGTCTTAAGGCTGCTCCGTATGAAGCCTTGTATGGTTGGAAGTGTTGATCGCCAATGTGCTGGGATGACATTGGTGAGAGGAAACTTTTGGGACCTGAGCTGATCACGAAGACTATTGATGTAGTGGCCCAGATCAGGAAACACCTACAGGCAGCTTAGGACAAACAGAGGAAATGGGCAGATGTTCACAGGAGACGATTAGAGTTCGAAGTGGCTGATCATGTGTTCCTTAAAGTATCTCCATGGAAGGGAGTTATCCGGTTTGGAGATAGGGGCAAGCTAAGCCCTAGATTCATTGGCCATTTGATGTTGTGGAGCGACGAGAGAAGGTTTTGAAGAATAAGGTCATCGGGTTGGTTCGGGTTGCTTGGAATCCTCACTCACCGGGTGAGTCGACTTGGGAGCTTGAGGATGAGATCCGAAAGAAGTTTCCCCACCTATTTGTGTGATTCTTTCTCTTTTTCTTCGGGGTGGTCCTATTGCCTCTGGAATAAATTTTGAGGACGAAATTTAATTGTAAGGTGGGTAGGATTGTAACTCCCATTTTCATTTTTTTCCCTTTTATTATTGATCCCCATTGTAATCTCTTTTGTAATTCTGTAACATTTTAATTTGTTTCATTATTGTATCGAATGATATCAACTCTAACATTATTCCTGATTTATCCTTGATTTAAGTTTCATTATTTGAATATTACTACTTCTTTTCCTAATTCAAATTTAATTTCATGAAATTGTCTTCTATCTTGTTGGGTTGAGATTTGTCCTTCTATTTGACCGATATTGTACCCAAAACAATATAACCCACCTCCTATTGGATCTTGACCCACAAACCCACAAACCCAAAACCACCACATATCTCCACTAACAGCCAATTTTCAAAAATCACTTGTAACCGTATCATCCTCTAACCCCCAAATTTGAATCCCTAACCATCAGCCCTACAATCCTCCCCATTAAGGTGCTTATTATAATACCATTATTATATTATAATAACCCCCCCCCCCAACCCAAACCTAATACCTCCTAATCTTAGCCGCCATTACCCAAACCCTACCCCGTACTGTTCATCCTCTAAAACCCCCTTCACCATCCCGCTTGTCTCTGTCACTCGAGCTCTCCCTCATCCACCTCACTCAAAACCAATCCTCATCTCCACGTTACCCTCCATCATCCTCTCCCTCGGCCTCACGTCACCCCATCACCGAGCCCCTGTCCCTCCCCATCGTGGCTTCACCACGATGCCATTGCCATCACCCTTGCTTCCCCAACTTCCTTATCTCCCCCATCGCGACGCCCTCAACTGAAGCAAACCACCCCCCGCTGCCATCCTCATGCTCATCGTCTTCCTCGTCTGCCACAACCCAAGCCACCACAGCACCCCTACCTCGTCTTCAACCTCAGTCGCCATTGTCGAACCCATCGCCATTGCCAAGAACTCGAGCTCATCCGCTTCTTTGCTGATATCTTTGCCATTCCATTCACCCAGCAACCACCGAAGTCCCCCTCCCCTCATCGTCTTCATCGTCCAGAGCCCAAACTCCCCCCATTTTTGTTCCTCTATTTCGGCGAGAGAACAGAGTATCTCTCGAGTTGTCGAGTTCCATCGCTGTGTCGCTTCTTGACCGCAGCGTCGCCGCCTCCAGTCGTCATTGCCTTCACCGCCAGCGTCGCAAGTCGCCGTGGTTGCCGTCCCCTCTCCCGCATACTCTTTCTCTATATGTTGAAGTCGAGAAGGAGGAGGAACAGTGGGCAGCTGGCTATTTGTTGTTCGGGTAAGGGGGCAGTGTTTGTTGCTGTTTAGTGTTTTGGAAGAAGAGGGATTGGTCGGTTTTGGTATGTGCTATTCTGTGTGTAGGATTTGGACTTGGTGTTTGCTGTTTTGGAAGAGTAGGGGATCCGATCTGTTGGTGTCTCGCTGTTTTGGTTTTTGCGGGTAGCTGGCACGTGTTTCTATGCTTCGTGTTCGTGGTTTGTCACTTGGGATCCTAATCCTAATATTCCTTATATAGGATCTAACATCGTTCTAAAAGCAAGTCATCTCACTATCGATTTGTACTGTATCGTATTCGAGATTGTTTATTGAATCTCGCAAGTAGATCTATATTGATTATCGTCTGTTTGTTATTATTATCTATCGTTGGGATGCTACGGATTTACACGAGCGAATCCAAGAAATAGTCTTGACTTCGTGCCATCTTTTGCCTATAATGTATAGAGATCTTGCATGCATTCATGTAGTTAATAGTTGAATATAGAAATCGGAATTATTATTGTATTTCATGTCATGATATTATACAACTATTGTAGATTGTATACTAGTGTTGATTGTTCATATGATTGATGTTGGTGTATTAGTTGATTGTGATTAGCAGGATTTAGGACATTGTACATCTTAATACCATGTTCACATGGACGTAACATGCTGTGATTTATGTTGTCAATCCCTAACTCATCATTCATAACATTTTAATTATTTTTATTCATGAAAAAAATATATTGAGACCCTGAAATTTACTGTCAACCTGAATATTGACATACTGTTTCGACCTAGATAGTGTCGTCAAAATCAATAACTTTATGAATATGAAACGTAGCCCCAAGTGTCTAGTTTCCAGAACATCCAGAATTTTTGAATTTCACTTTATTGCATGCGTTATGACCTTTTTGCTGTTGTTGCGTTGTATTTTCAGATTTATGCACATATCATGTTAACCTGATTAAATAGATGAACTAATGATCAAATATTACCATGATAATTTCCATATTGATGGTTGACATGCTTAGGGTAATAAAAATTATTTTTACTGATTTTTACAATAAATATTTACTACTTTTACAACTGAAACTAGTTAACACCGATAACCAGCCAGAAATGGTAACCTGTAAAGAACACTGAAATTCATCTAGCTATTGTTGTCGGAATTTGGACTTTAAATATGCGTTGGAACTGGGCAGGAGTCTAGTTTCCATAACTTTTGACAGATCCACATTTGCTATGCTGTAGCAACGGGAGTTCTGATTTTGGTACAGCAACCTACTGCTGTCCAGAATTGGGTTTCTATGTTTAATAATATATAATTGAATCTATAATGTTAAATTTGGTGTATTTGATTGTATGGAGTACATTGCATGATCTTAGGAATGTTTTGTCATCATTCTAATGTCCCTTATTTATCACCTTATCGTTTCCCTCCTAATAGTTCTGTCCCTATTGTCCATATCAGTATCGTAGTATTGCCAACCAATATTGCATATTAATTGAATAAAGAATGTTAATCAAGTCCGGGTTAAGGGTTGACCAGGGTAGTTGATGATATAGTGACTTTACTCGGAAGTGTGAGCCTCATTCCCAAAATATCGTTATCGTCATTATGCAAGAAATTGCAAATGGCAAGTATTATCGTCATTGTACAAGAAATTGTAAATGGCCAGTGTTATCGTCATTGTGCAAGAAATTGCAAATGGCCAGTGTTATCGTCATTGTGCAAGAATTGCAAATGGCCAGTGTTATTATTTAAATATTATATAGTACCGAGTATGTGATCTATAGAATCTAACACCTTAGTCTAAACAAAATTGATTGTATGCACCGAACCTGTAGTATGGGATGCAGTAGTACATGCATTAGTTAGGATTAAAATGAATAATAGACTTAAGACTTTTATCGCATCGTCATTGCATATTGTCATCATTATTGAACAGTGTTATCGTTATTGTTTACCATTATTGTTATCGTTTATTTTCATCATTATCAATCATCGTTATTGCACACTACATTGTTACCATTTGGCTATCGTTCATTGCCATTTACTCTATTGTTTATTGAATTCATTGTTATACCGTAAATGTCATTGTTTCTCTGTTTCTCTACTTGCTGTCTACGACTTGCTCAAAGGATATATTTTTCTCTCTTTTAGATGAACAGCTTACAGGTAATCAAGGAGAAATGCTAGATGGTCTCGGTGAACAACAATGGTGAAAGAATTGAATTTGCATCGCCGCCTAAATAATTATTACTTTGTTGAAGACTTAAATAAATTGAACATTGTTAATTCTTGTATTTGTGGGCTTTTGACCCAAATATTGTTTTGTTGATTCCAGATGTTGGATTATTTTTATGTTGGTTATTTTATGCTTAAATTCCAAGTATTGTTATTCATGTGATTACTCCTTTAATGCATGCGCAGTTGTATTACTTTCTTGTTTATATTGTTGATTTGAATCGATAACAGCTTATGAATGACGCAAGTCATTCGCTGGGCCAACATCACGTGCTTGCTTTCCGTATTTTTGGGAAGCGGGGCGTGCCAGGTGTTGTTTCGTTGTATTCTCATTAATAGAATCAGGTGGCTATATTTCACATTTCTTCAACAATAACAAAAAAGTTGGCTACATGCTAATTTAAGCACTCACCGGCACATGAGCAAAACTTATAATGTCTTTTTTTTATTAATATAAGACTGCGTCACATCCAGGCCATAACCCAAGACCTCCCTGTACCCATCCCAAAACCTGTACCATTTGAGTTACAACTCAATGGTTAAGTCTTTTTTTGGTTTCTTTTTCTTTTTTTGAGTAAGGACCATGACGTAACCTGTTATTGAACTTAAGACCTCCCTTTACCATCCCAAACTCTTACCATCTAAGCTACGACTTAGTGGGAAGTCACTTTTCTTTTTATTATTTATCTTCTTCCTTTTACTTTAGTGAAGGGGCTCTTGAAGGCTTATTAATTAATTCGAGTGAGATTATACCTTTTTTAGGATTCTACCAACTATAATTTGAAGTGTAATGGAACAGAAATGGAGCAGATATTGGTGTGACTCTAATCGCTATTCATTATTTATTGGGGGGAAATTAAGAAACTCCCTAATGTTAATTTTTGGCACATAAACCCTCTCCTCCACTAATAACACAGACTTTCTTATTTGAAAATATAAATGCTGATTCTTGATCTGAAAAAATGGCAAATTTGTTATTTTCCAATTTAGAATTTAAAAAGAAAGAAAGTTAACGGTATATAGGGTTTATTTGCAAGAAAAAAACCGCGGGGTTTCTTGATTAAACAACTAAGGCAGAATAGTACAACTAAGTCTACATGTTAGTATTTATGTCTTGCATACTAGGTCTGAGTGGGGTTGAGGATGGAGAGGTGAAGCGAGAAAAGGAATTGAAGCAAGGTGGAGGAAAAAGGAGGTTGTTTTTGGACTGGGTATCAGATGTCAGTCGACTGCCATATGGGTAGTCGACCACAAGCATTAGGCTTGCTCTCTGGATGCTCTCGACTACAATGCAATTGACTGTCATTTTGGGCACTGCAAGCTACTGCTAACTGCATATGGGCCGATTCCTTAAGGGTTTGTTTGAGTCCAAGTTTGTTCTCCAAGTCATAAAGTACAACTCTCATCGCATAGCTATTTCTTCAGAGTTATTAGATGGTGAATGATCAAGACTTTATCCTAGGGTTTCCAAATCTCTATAAATAATTATAATGGTCTTCGTAACCGAGATATAATGGCCTTTAGCTGAGAGTTTTCCATTATAACCAACTTAGTATCTTCTAGTGAGGCTTGAGAGATAGATAGATTCTTGGTGAGAGCATTGTAATTCTTGTGTCGTCTCTAGTTGAATAATATCTCAGTTATTTATTCCTTTGATTAGGATAGCAGAACCAGGCATGTGTATTTTTGTATTTGGTGTGTTCTATGTTTCCTTAACTCTTTGTTGTAATCGATAGTTGTATATCACGCTAAAACTTCTGCTACACCGAATTTTGCTCTACAAAGTGGTATCAAAGCACTCAGGATTTGCTCGAGTTCCTTGGTGAATATGATAGATCATCACTAGAACTTCTTTATTTCCATTTCAAAATTTAGCTTTAATTTCATTATAAAACAACTCTTAATATCTTTAATCTTATGCATTCTCATTATTTTAATCTTGAATTCAAACTCAACAAATATATAAAATTGACATTTCTGAAAATATTCTTTTGAATAATGTGAAATAACTCTCAGTCGATTTTAATAACATTATATAAAGGTTTTGTGAAGTTTCCCCATTTTAAAAGAGCGAAATCATAATAATAAAAAAATAGGTTAAAACCCCAGTGCACACCCAGGCTCGAACAATCGCCAGACGGCAAGCAGACCAACGCCCATCCACCGAACCAACTCAGTTCTCATGGATAAGGTGTTCTGAGTTATTAAATACACAACTACCATTGTTACTGACATTTTTAAAAATATATATATTTTGAAATAAAACATAGCCAACCCCAGCTCGAACCCAGGATCAAAGAAAGCCCAGAACACCACGTGGCAGCACAACGCGCATTGGCGCACGCGCTAGCCACCAAGGGCAAAGCCCATTATAGATAATATATGGGTTAAAATTCATTTAACTCCACTCTCTATTAAATCTCATTTTGATTTTTATCTTTACATATATTTTACAACTTTATTTGTTTCCCCCAAATTAATAGTTCATAAATTATAACCACAAATCTCCAGAACGTTTTCTCACTAATTTTAATCATAATAAATTAATTTTAGCATACATTTGTAAATAGTGATTTTTAGGAACAACATAAACATACACTTTTGATTTATTAACAAGCGAGCTCTTTTAAACACTTAATCAATATTTTATTTTCCTTTTTATCAATTTCATGGGACGTTCTCCTCTTCTGTTCAATTATAAATTTTCCCATTGTTTACCCAACTTTCTTTGCATAAATTAACAACTTTGTGTATGAATTTATACCCAATTCATTTAATCTAAACATGATATACTAGTATGCACCCAACAATACTACAACAACTTAATCTAAAATTTTAATTTATTAAGATGACAATTTGATAATAAATCTTTCAACTAGTATGCATTTAATTTCATATTTCACTACTACTAAAACTCTAGTTATCAATACAGCATGCAACATGTCAAATTTGTTATTTAAAGAATACATGCCACAGTTTTAATCATAAAACAATTAAAGATGCATTCTACCATATGTAGAAAGCAAAAGAAATCACCCACCTTATTTAAAGAAAAAAATGGAAGATAACTCCTAGGAAGTTGCTCCTAGCTCCAACAAGATGCTAGCCTCCTCCTTGAAAAAAAATCCAAAAGCTCCCTTCCAAGCAAGAAACCCGAGCTCCTCTTTCTTTCTTTTCTCTCTTTCTTTTCTTTTGTTTTTTTGTGAAAAATATCCATACAATTGGAGGTATTTATAGGGATAAATAGGTAAATGAAGAGAACCCACTATCCAACATAAATACCCACTCACACCCACTACCACAAACCCTACCTCTTCCTCTCCTTGGCCGGCCAAAACCTTTGAGTGCACACACGTGCACGTGCACCCTATGTGCACACAATTTTCATTCTTTTAATTATTTGTTATTAGTCCATTTGTGTGTGTTTGTTACAAGACAAGTGTGTAGGATTAAAAAGTGTTCATTTTAAGAGTAGAATTAGTTATGGGCTTTTCTTTTAAATAATTTTCTAGTGGGCTTTAAAATAGACTTTAGGCCTATGGGTTTTTAATTAGCAAAAAAAAAAATACAATTGTTGAAAAATAAAATGAGAATAAAAAATGTTCATTTTTTGAAAAATTTTACAGACTAAAATATATAAAATTTTACGTGCAATGCACGTGCAAAAAATATAAAAAATTATTTTCATTTTCTGGGATGTTACATCACTCCCTCCTTAGAATAGTTCCGTCCTCGGAACTATGCTTAAAGAGTGAGAAAACAAAAGAAAAGGAAAGTTTACAAATTTTAGTCAAAAAGCTCAGGATGGTCTCTCAACATCCTCTCCCTAGATTCCCAAGTGGCTTCCTCAACCAGTTGATTCCTCCACATGAACTTGACCATAGGTATAGTTTTGTTTCTCAAAACTTTTTCCCGTTGGTCCACAATCTGTACAGGGCGCTCCTTGTAGCTCAAATCTAACTGCAGACCCTCTGGGACTCCTGGCAAGTGATGACTCGGATCAGGAATCTCACCTCGTAGCATAGACACGTGAAAGACATTATGTACTTGGGCTAGCTCTTCTAGAAATTCCAATCGATAAGCCGTCTTCCCAATCCTCTTCAATATCTTGTAGGGTCCTACGTATCTCGGGACAAACTTTCCTCCTCTCCCAAACCGAATCACACCCTTGGTTGAAGATACTTTCAGGAAAACATAGTCACATTCTTTGAACTCCAGATCTCTTCTGTTTGCTCTGTGCGTCAACCAGATTCTTTCTGATAGGTTCAACCTTCTCTGAAGTCTATTGCACTATTTCTGGCCCATACATTTGACTTTCCCCTACTTCGTATCCGCACACCGGTGTTCTACACTTCCTCCCATACAAAGCTTCATATGGTGCCAGATCGATGCTAGTCTGGAAGTTGTTGTTGCAAGCAAATTCCACAAGAACTAAGTGCCTCTCCCAGCTACCACCGAAGTCCAACACACAACTCCTCAACATATCTTTCAACACCTGATTGACCCTCTCAGTCTGCCCATCAGTTTGAGGATGGAAGGCAGTACTGAAGTAAGTTTTGGTTCCCAAGGCTGCCTGAAGACTTCTCCAAAAATGCAATGTTAATCACACATCCCAATCTGATACAATTGATACAGGAACTCCATGTAGCCTCAAAATCTCCCCAACGTATAATTCTACTAGCTTCTCCATTGACCAAGTAATCTTCATTGCCAAAAAGTGAGCGGATTTGGTGAATTGATCCATTACACCCAAATCATATCATTTCCCCTGGGACTTTGTAACACTCATTCCCGATAATTAGTATTTTTCATGTATTTTCTATAATTTGATTTTTTTTGTTAATTTACTTTTGTTTTAACTCGATTTGGACCTTCTATTAAAACTTTTTTTCGAATAATAGTATAAATTAACTTTATTTTTTATTTTAAATTTATCGACTATTTATGTTATTAATTTTCAGATTTTAATAAATCGTTATACTCAAATCCTACTTTGATGCATATCATCATCATTATTATTATTATTATTATTATTGTTATTTTTACTGCGATTGGTATTAATATTTTTTATTATTGTTTTTATTATTATTGTTGTCGGTTTTATTATTTTTATCATTATTATTAGTATTATCATTATTATTATTTTGTTTTAAGCCCGAACATGCTCAATTTTGTATGCATTTCACTATTCGATTTAATGTATATATATATATATATATATATATATATATATATATAAGTATGTATATTTTAAATACACTGTTGTTCTTTCTTGATTATTTTCTTTTGGTTAAATTTGTTCATGAAAAATTTTCGTTCTTCTTAATTTAGCTTTTCTTGTTGAACCTATTATCTTTTAATTGTGGGTATTTTTGTTGCAACCCTACTGATTTTGATCTATGTCTTAATTGAACCCTAAACTCCAATTCCAATTATTCTCGACCTAAATCTGCTATTAATGGACCCTAATTCACCAACCCAACACCTTAATTGTACCCTATAAATTCAACCCTAATGCAAACCCTAAAAATTGCATATTTCAAAATCCTAGCCATCTCCTATTCTGTCTCCTCTCTGTTTCTCTCTCCCCATCATCGCTTTCCCGCCCAAACTCAGAACCCATCCTGTGCATCTTCCCCGTTCACCATCTCCGGTGCCCCCTCGTCCCTCCACCTCCGGCGACCCCCTTATCGCCGTCCGCCATCGTGCCAGCCCTAGCGCCGCCAGCACATCCCCCCCGATCTCCCTTATCCTCCTCTTTCGCTCTTGTCGACAGCAGCCAGACCCAACCCCGGTGCTGTCGCTGCTGCCTCTTCTCGTGGAACTCTGACTAGCTATCGACGTCGACGTCTACTAGCGACGCCGACGACCCCGCTTGCTGTCAGCCCCTTCCCATAGCTGACGTGGCTGCTCCTGTCTCTTTGAATATTGCTGTTTGGCTTTGGTTTTGTGCACATTTATTGCACATGCGAAATTGTGTTTTCGTGGGTTCGTGTTGTTGTGGATTTGAGTTCGTTGCTTCGGGATTCTTATCTCGTTATTCTTGGTATTCAATTTCACCATCAATAAGGCAAGTAACCGTTCACTTAAATTGTTAATTGTATCAAATTCATGTTTTGTTGAAACTCTTACAAGTAGATCTCTTTGTTATCGTATTATCCATTGTTCATCTTTTCGTTGGGTCTATTGAGGGTTTACACAAGCTAACCCCAATATTCTTGACATCGTGCCACTTTTGACTCTAAAGTTTGGATCTTTCATGAGTGCAGATAGAATTGATAATAGGGTTGTTCATATAATCGTCACAAAAATAAATTATTGTAGAGACAATTGCTAGGTTGTATGTTGTTTGATCAATTGATAATTGATTGATGATAAATTGATGTATGAGAATGTTCTAGTTTGATTAATCATGTTTTGACACCCATCATGTTGATTACACAATTTATTGACTAAAGAATCAATACTCATATAGTCTAATTAATTTATTTTCAAGAAAACAACAGAAATCCTATATATTGCTTGCGGACCTAAATGTTAACTGCTATTTTCAAACTAGTAAACGATCTTAAAATGAAGTACTTTCTGAATATGAATTGTAGCCTTATTTTTTTTATTTTCCAGAACATCCTGAATTTTTGAATTCCGAGTTCTGTAGCAAAAGTTATGCCCGTTTTACCACAGCTGTATTTTTACTTTCAGATTTTCAGATTCTTGTATCTTCCATGCTTAAACAGTAAATAGGCTGATCAAATGATAAGATCTTGCTTTGAAATTTTCCAGATTGCTAATAATCATGTTTAGGAGTTCAGAAAATATTTTTTATGAATTTTTTATTGAGTTTTTGCTGTTTCTAAAAATAAAGTAACATAATGTCAAAATTCTGCCTGAACATGAAATCTGTAAAGAACATTGTGATTGACCTAGCTACTGTTGTCGGATTTTGAACTTTACATATGCGTTGGAACCGTGTGGAAGTCTAGCTTTTAGAATTTCTGACGGATTTAACTTTTGATTTTTGAAACAGTAGGAAACTGTATTTTTGTACATACTACTCTTGCTGTCCAGAATTTCACTTTTCAGTTTTTAGTAGATTAATTATTCCTAAATCGTGTTATTGCATGAATTAATGTATGTATGTTGCATTGCATGATCCTAATGAGTTATTTTCATCATTCTAACTTTCCTACTTCATGTTACCATACTATTGTTTCCTTATTGATACTATTGTTCATCTCATGTCTTATAATTGCATGTTGTATTGTTGCATTAATAAAATAATTAATAAGCTGGGGTTAAGAGATTGACTAGAGTAGTTGATGACATAGTGACTGTACACTGAAGTGTGGGCTTTGTTTCCTAAAATATTGTGTGTTGGTAAAAGTTATTGTTATTCATTTATTGTTGGACTACTAACACAATATCCCCAATTGACAGTGTATTGTTTTTATTGAGCCAACCAGTGTGCACCAATGCTGCAAATACCATTATCGTGCCGTGTATATGATTTATAGAATCTTCCACTTAAGTCTAAAATGAAATTGATTGTATGTATCGAACTTGTAGTATGGGATGCAGTAGTACATGCATTAGTTAGGGTTAAAATGAATAATAGACTTAAGGATTGACACAACATCGATATTACATATTGTTCATCATTGTTCCTATTGATATCGAATTGGTCATTGATTATTATTACCGAATACTGCATTATAGTTTATAGCCACTTGCATCGATTATCATGATTGTCCCTTATTATTGATTCCTATTGATCCATTGACTACATTGTTATACCATTATTCCATTGTTCCATACTTTCTCTACTTGTTGTCCATGACTTGTTCTAATGAAGGAGAATTTCCAGCTGGAATTGGAGAACAAACATTCTGAAGACTATTACTTTCTAATTGCTTATTGCGTTAATAAACTTAACGTATTGAGACTTGTTATTATTTTGGATTGGATTATTATTGTTTTGGGCTTATGTCCCAAATTTTATTATTGTTTCCAGGCATTGGATTATTATTATTGTATTTGGATATTTTTATTGCTTCATTCCAAGTACTAATGTTCATGAGATTATTATTATTGTCTACACATTTGTTCTGTATTGATCATATTGTTGAGTTAATCGAATAAACAACTTATGGGTGACGTTTGTCATTCGCTGGGCCAATATTACATGCTCGTATTCCGTATTTTTGGGAAGCGGGGCATGACAGACTTCTAGGTAACCCTGTAATGAAGTTCATGCTGATGTTATCCCATTTCCATTCCGGAATGGGTAACAGCTGCAATAATCCGCTAGGCTTCTGATTTTCTGTTTTGATCTGTTGACAAGTTGCACACCTTGCAACAAACTCTGCTGCATCCCGCTTCATTCCTGACCACAAGAAATATTGCTTGATATCCTTGTACATCTTGGTACTCTCTGGATGCACTGATAAAAGAGTGGTGTGTGCTTCAGGTAGGATGCTATCCTTCAACTCGGCTTGGTCAGGTACACACAACCATTCTCCAAACCGCAATACTTCGTCCTTCACTTGAAAATCTGCCAATTGGTCTGTGCCGACCTGATCTTTCATCTTCTGGATCTCTGGATATGACTTCTGACTGTCGATTATCCTTTCTCTCAGTGGGTTGAAGTCTTAATTGTGCTAAAAACGCTCCCAGTCCTTGTAACACAACTTCAATTTTAGCTTGATCGAGCTCCTACGCTAGATCTTCCTAAGTCATGATCAAACAAGACAAGCTGCTCTTCCGAATGAGCGCTTCTACCACCACATTTGCTTTGCCTGGATGATACTTTATCTCAGGACCGATGTCTTCTAGCACTTCTAACCAGCGTCTCTGCCTCAAATTTAGATCCCTCTACTGGTAGATATACTTCAGGCTCTTGTGATCAGTGTACATATTGACATTTTCTCCGTACAAATAGTGCCTCCACTGCTTCAATGCAAATACAATCGCTGCCAACTCCAGATCGTGGGTTGGGTAATTTTCTCATGAGGTCTCAATTGCCTAGACCCATAAGTTATTACCTTCCCCTCTTGCATTAACACACAGCCCAGTCAATGATGTGAAGCATCGCTATAGACATCATAGTCGATCCCTGCTCTCGGTAAAGCCAGTATTGGAGCGTTAGTTAACTTCTCCTTCAGCTCCTGAAAACTTGCTTCGCACTGCTCCATCCACTTAAAGCTCACATTCTTCCTTGTAAGTCCGGTGAGTGGCACAGCTATCTGAGCATAACCCTAATTGAACCTCCGGTAGTAGCCCGTTAAACCCAAGAAGCTTCTGATCTCTTTCACTGTAGTTGGTCACGACTAATCCTTCACTGCCTCTATCTTTTGCGGATCAGTGGCCACACCCTCCTTAGAAATGTATGACCCAGGAACGCGACTTCGGACTTCCAGAAGTCACACTTGGATAATTTTGCATACAACTTCTGTTCTTGCAGCGTCTTCAGTACCACTGTTAGATGACCAGCATGCTCTTCCTCTGACTTGGAGTACACCAAAATTTCGTCGATAATCACCACGACGAAAGAATCGATGAATGGTCGCAAGACCCTATTCATCATGTCCATGAATATAGCAGGTGCATTTGTTACTCCAAACGGCATAACCAAGAACTCGTAATGCCCATGTCGAGCTCGAAATGTAGTCTTGTGCACATCCTCTTTCTTCACACGAACTTGGTGATAACCCGACCCAAGATCTATCTTGGAGAAAGCATCTGCTCCCTGTAGTCGGTCGAACAAATCATCGATTTGCGAATACTTATTCTCGACAGTCACCTTGTTCAACTCCCTGTAATCGATGCACATTCTCATCGATCCATTCCTTTTCTTCACCAATAATACTGGCGCTCTCCAAGGGATGCACTTGGTCAGATAAAACCCTTGCCCAATAGTTCTTCTATGTGCTTCTTAACCTCATCCTGTTCCACTGGCGCCATTCTTTATGGTGCCTTGGAAATTGGTGCACTCCCAGGCTGAATGGTAATGATGAACTCTACATCCCGATGAAGTGGTATCCGGGTAGATCTTCCAAGAACACTGTCGAAAAGTTCCGGACTACCGGTATCAGCTTAGCTTCCTCAGGAATCTTCCTCTTAGTTATAGCTGCCATCAACTGCTTACACTTCCTCTTCCCTTGAAATATAACTACTGGTCCTCCCGGTGCCTTCACCATAACCACCTTTCTCTTGCACTCTACACTGGCACTGTAGATCGACATCCAGTCTATGCCAATGATCACATCGACTCCCAAGACTGCCAACTCCATGAGATCGATTCCAAAGACTCTTCCACTAATCTCGATGTCACAGCCATCATAGTAGCGATCGATAGTCAATGTTTCTGCAGATGGTGTAGCCACTGCTAGAACCTTGTCTGGGAAAATCTTTGGCTCTACTCCTAATCGTTTAGAAAAAATAGGTGACACAAAAGTATGGGACGATCTAGTATCAAACAAAATAGTTGCCTTTATTCTATTAATTAGAAGTTCTCCTATTACATAATGAATACTCTCAGTACATAACACTTCTTCTAATACAAACTAGAAATAACAATAGAAACTCTATTCAACTGCTCTCATACCGGTAATGACATTGTCAGCATCATCCGCATCAGCTTCAGTCAGAGTGAATACTCGCCCCTACCGGTATGGCTTCTTCCCCTACTCTGCCGGCCTCTGATTCGGCCCTCCCCGCTGGAATTGAAGGCAGTCTGGCTTGATATGGCCCTCCTTCCCACAGTTGAAGCATGTAATGGGGTTCTGAGGCTTGGTTCAATCGGTCCTAAAATGACTAGCTTCCCCACAATTGGAACAAGTCATTCCTGGTGCCCTAGTACCCCCGTTGCCCGGCCTCCCCATCATAGAAACGGCATTATCCCTAGTTGGTCAGAACCTCTATGCTGGGGGTTGCCCCTTGAAGTTGCTTGATGATGCGGGCCTCTTTCCAGCACTCCAATTGATCTTCTTGGTCTGAGCAAACTGATACTGCTCCATGTCGGCTTCTGTGGCTGCAACCCTTCTTACCAGCTTGTCGAACCTCCTGATATTAAGGGGTATCACCTGAGACCTCGGACTTGGCCTCAATCCTTGCTCAAACTTCCGTGCCTTTTTGGCTTCGTCAATGACCAACTCTGGTGCATACCTCGAGAGCTGAGTAAACTTTGTTTCATACTCCCAAACTGAGAAGCTCCCCTGTTGCAGGCCCAGGAACTCCATAGCCTTTTTCTCCTGTATATCCATAAGAAAATAGTGGCTGTGGATCTCCTCCAAAAATTAATCCCAAGTGATAAGTCCATTCCCTAGGGTTCTCTTCAAGGATTGCCACCAGACCTCGGCATCCTTCTCTAGTTGAATAGTGGCCAGCTTCACTTTGCTTGCCTCTGGAGCCTCCAAGAACTCGAATATTGTTTCAATCTGCCGATCCAATCATCTGTTGCATCTGGATCTACCTTGCCCTTAACTACGGGCGATTTCATCCGCTTGAATGATTCCACCAATTTGATTGCCTCTGGGACTTGTACTGTTTGTCCCAACCTGGTGTTTATGGTCACATTGGTGGCAAGTGTGTTGAGAGTTTGGTACACCCGAGCTAATTCTGTCTTCAGATTAAGCTTATTGCCCTCACCACTGGATCTTTCACCACTTCGGGCTTTTCGTCCGGCCATTTCTGGTTCATAAAACTTCATTAATCACCACAAATATCAACAACATAGACTTTCCTTCCAACATAAATCATTTATTTCCAAAATTTAAACTTTATTCATTCATAAATAAAAACTTGTTCGTACATCCAGTACATGAAACACCTGAAAACTCAACATAAAACAATCTAGATCCTACAGTTCCACTTGGCTTCTCTGAGTTTTTCTTGTAGTTCATCTATTTCCTTCTTCATTTCCTCGCATATTTGATGACATTCTTGTTCCCCCCAACGAGTTTTGTTGTCCAACTGGGTGAAATGCCGAGCATTCCTGTGTCGAAGTTTCTCCAGTTCCCACACTCGGTGACACATAGCTACAATGTTCTGCTTGTCCTCCGCATGATTAGCTTCCAAGTGGTTTACTCTCCACTTATGGATGGTCAATTGCGCCTGGAAACAAGTTATAAGGTAGTCCTTCTGGTCTTAAATTGGTTCTTCATATGAGGATTCATCTGGAGAATCAGGTGGAGGTGGAGTGATCCCCCTAGATTCAGGCAGTTGTCCCTCTTCTTCTTCTGGATCTTCCTTTTCTTCGGGATCTTCTTCTTCTTCTTCTTTGGGATCTTCTTCAAAGAACCATTCTACTTCATTTACTGGGTCCTGGTTATCAGTCATCTTAAAGGGAAAGGGAGCAGAAAATGTCAGCATATAGAGCAACCAAAATGTAAATTAACTTACTCTTAAATCTCTATAAGCTGGAATCACACTTCTAATATCCACCCTAATGTGTCGTCCTTGTAATTTTGTACTACCTATTGAAGTTTGCTCTGATACCACTCTGTAACACCCCGAATTTCCTTCACATGTAATTCGTAGCACAACAGGATCTTTTACTTCAACTTCGTACAATTTTACAAGGAAATTAAAACTTTTTATTATACAAAAAGTTCTTTATATCAACGTAGCGGAAAATACAACATGATATATACAACTTTAACATCAACAATTTAAATCATGAAAATAATTTTTTAGCATCAATTATTCCTTTTGTCTTTTTGCCAATCCAAGCCCTGCACTGAAAAAATGTGGCCACGTCAGTTTCTTACAACCAATGCAATGTTATAAAACAGCGATTCTCGCTATGCCATAATATAACGATTCTCTTACTTTAGCAACCACAAACTTGAAAGCATATTAAAGTGTAAAAGAGTGACTATCCTAAACATGTCAGTGTATGATATAAATTAATGCCTAACACAGATGTAACACCTTAGATTTTTAAATAATATTTTTGAGATTAATAAATGAATTAAAATAATTTTTGGTGATTTAATAAATATTTTTCTGAAATTTATCTTTTTACACGTGCAAAACACGTGCAAATATTTTCTTAGGAATTTCAAAGTCAGAAATTATCTTTGGAAAACCTATTATTTATTAGTAGGTATTATTTATGAATTTTTTGGATTTTTGTGATATTTATTTGACCTATTTGCAAATATTACAAAAAGAGAGGGTGTTGTGCAAAATTACCACTTGGAGTAAAAACTTCAGATTTCGGATTTTTGGGCTGAGCATGATTGCTAGTCAATTCAGAGTTAAAAAGTTTACTTTTTGTTTTAATAGATTTGTGTTATTTCACAAATTTCTTAAAGAATGGGTTTTTTGCAAAATTGCCACTTAGAGGCAAAAATTACAAATTTTGTTATCTGGGTTTATAAGCAGTGCCGGCCAAGATTAGATCAGTTTTTTTTTAATCTAATTTTCGAGTATAAGGATTTATATATATAAAGATATATTCAAAAGGAATATTTTGTAAAACCTATTCAAAGCCCTAAAACTCTAATTGCCGGCTTATTGAAAGGGAGGTGTAGCCATCTCTTTGCTGCTCTACACAAAGGGTTTTCTTTATTATTGGTTTCTTAGAGTTTCGAAGCGAGGATCTTGGTTTTCTTGTAAGATGAAGGACTTTTCTTATTCTCTTTATTATTTCGGTTGATTCTTCAGTAAGGTGAGATGAAATATGTTTGTTTTCTTACTGTTCTAAACATGTTGTTTGTGATGATTTGTCTATTAGAAAGCATTTTAGGGGATTGTATGATTATATAATGAATTTTGATGGATGAATGAATAAAAATTGAATCTTTTCAACCCTAAATAGATGACTTTAGATTGTTGAGAACCTAATAGAAATCATGAGTATGTTTCCTTCTTTCATATTATTGCTGATTTGATTACACATATTGGGTTTTGCATGATGTTATTGCAAAAGTGAACAAAAATTGGTCTTTACTGTGTATATATAGACATACACTCTGTTTTGATGTGTGGATGAAAAGAACTTGATTAATACATGTTGTATTCACCTATATTTCATGGGGAGACTGATGTGAGTAGTTGTGTATGTGTTTAACAAAGTACAAGAGGGGTTTTGGATCAAAAAAGATGGAATTTTAATGTTTGGAAAGGGGGTTGATGTTTGGGTTTGATTACACACAGTCAAAATTGACCTTTGAAATTTTTGTGATGTTTTCGATTGGATCTTGCTTTGTCTGATACCGTGATTGAATTGAAACATCTTACTACTTATACTTGATGATTTTGATGCCTTAAACTGATGCTTAAATACACCTATACATATATATACATATTCATCTTCACTGTTTTGAAGAATTTGATAAAAATTGCTCTTTTATGAATTTGAAGTGGTTTGTTTGTTTTATAAACTCCAGTATGTTATACAAGTGGTATTTGATCATCTCAAGAATTTTGTTTTGTAAATTTATGATTTTACAAAGAATTAACGAAGTATCAGTAAAAAGGAGCACAAATATTAAAGCTGTCGATTTTTTAAAATGTCGATCGACTGTCAATTTTTTGAACTAAAATGGTAGTCAACTGTCAATAAATTGATTTTGTGATTTTTGCATGTCGGTCGACCGTCGATTTTTGAACTGATTTTGACGGTCGACTATCAGCTGTTTTGCTGATGGTTTTCTTGAGTTTCTTCATGTTTCTTCAACGATTGTTTCTTCGATATTATGGCTTATTGATCTACTGTTTTAGATGATGTTTTTACTACAGATTACAATGTTTTACAAAGAGTTACATTTTTATTATAATAGAATTTAAAATTGTATTTCTATAACTTTATAATGTGAAAGATATATGGTTTACAAAGGAATTGATGTTTTGTGATATTCTACGACTTCAAAAATATGATTTTCAAATATTTACTAGATTTAATACTTTATTTCAATTCTGGAAATTGTAAGTATATTAAAGGAATTTGGAATGTTGATTTTTAAGAAGTTTTCTTAATGTGAGAGTTGATAATGGAATTGAGAGTTTTTATGAAAGATTTTGTGTTGATGGTCTCTAGAGGGTGTGTGGGACCCTAGATTCCGGCAGTTGAGATTTTGTGTTTTGGCCAGTTGTGGTCTTGATTGTTGATCAGTCGAGTTATGTCTTGTAGGGTACACCAACTCTAGGGGATTCGTAATTAATTAATTAACTTAATAAATATAAGGACAGACACTAGAATGGTGATATGATGAAATGAGGGAAAACATGAGTTATGGACTCCAGGATTATCCGAGGAGTGAGATAATCCCCAGTATCCAGGGACGATGGCTGCAATAGGCCACAGAATAATCCAACGTGAGTGAGATTGGTCTCCAGTATTCCAAGGACAAGAGCGACGCTTATGGAATGTTTGTGTAATGAGGGTTCCAGGATGACCTGCGGAGTGAGGCATTCCCCAGTATTTCAGGATGATGGATGAAGTAGGCCACAGAATGATCCACATGTGTTGGATTGGCCTATAGTATTCCAAGGGCGAGAACCGATACTTGCAAAATGTCTAAATCTCATGGTAGTCATTGTAGTAGAATAGTTGCATAACGTGGGATCGAACCCTACAAAGTGGAGAACGATAAAGGCTTGCACCGAACCTATGTAGTATGGAATGCATAGAATCTGACAAGTATGCATTAGAGAGTCATCATATTGCATTTTTGTTTTCTTGACTTGGTTTTATGCATTTGTGCTTTCTGTTTTTCCCTACACTTTACACTTAGCTTAGTTTCACATGATGTTTTCATGTTTTATTTATTGTTATTTTATATTCCATTTGTTATTACAGCTTATATGTGTTGTTTATGACTTTATTCTTTATGTTTTAGTCATATTGTATTCCTTTTTATGTCACTCACACCGTTATGGCTGACCCCGTAGTTTTGGGGGTTAGAGTTATCTCTAGCCTTAAATTTTATAGGTAGGTACATATAGCTTGGAATTTGGATGCATGGGGTAGAATGATAATGTGGCTTATGTAAATTGTAAAAGAATGTGTTGTAAAAGATAGAATTGTAATTCAAGGTGTTTAATTTTCTGCTATACTTTGTAAAGAAATGTTGTAATAAAAGTTGAAAATATTATCTGTGTTTTGGCTATGTTTACTATTACAATGAGGTTGATGCTGGGAATTATGCCACTTATTTCTGAGATATTATATTGGAAATTCGGGGCGATACAGCAGATGTTATACTACAATGACACTAATGCATACTTGTTCGGATTCTATGCATCCCATTCTACATAGGTTCGAGGGCAAACCCTTATCGTACTCCTCAATGTAGGGTTTAATCCCTCGCTATGAAGTACTACTTCGGTGACTATTATGTTTTAGATATCCTGTGAGTATCTAGTACTACCCCGATAATTGTTGAGTATCGCACTCCCATCGCAAGTGACTTTGGACACACTGCCTCACACCCCGATAATTCTAGAGGCGAATACCCACACCGCGAGCTATGACCCCGATAATTCTTGAGAGTCGTTCTCCTACTACAAGCGATTTTCGGCCATCACGCTTCACACCCTGATAATTCTGGAGACGGAAGCCACACCGGGCTGTCATCGGTACCTCATCATACAAATACCCCATGAGTGTCGCCTCGATCCCAATAATTCTGAAGGAATATCTCCTACCGCGAGCTGCAACCCCAATAATTCTAAAGATAACCTCCCACCGCGCTATCAAGGCCCTCTTACTATGTTTGCCCATACTTCATTACATCTCCCCTTAGTGTCTGTCCTTAAGTATTAATTAAAATCATCACAACCTGGAGCCAGCTTACCCTACCGGACATAAATCAACACGAGAGATAGTTAGTGTAGCGCCCCCAGATCCCCATTACCGGACATCCGTGATACTCACCAGAATCTTTGCCTTCAAATGCATCTCAACATAGTAATAACATGGAAATTTGAAAACTTTTTATTATCAAATAAGTCATTACATCATTGATTACAACCAATATCTTGTTCTTGACAAGAATATAAATTACATAACCTCAGTACATCTTATTACAAACGTACATCACTCCTTTCTGTAAAGTTAACAACTTTCTCTTGGACTGGCAGTCGATGGCTCACTGCCGAAGCTCCGCTGAACGGTTAATCTGCTTTCCTAGGACTTGCTCCTCAGCTTGAGTCTTCTGCTGCGTGACTCTGATATCTCTGCATCTGCTCAAAAGGTAGAATCGGTACCTAAAAGGTGGGAAACGTCATTACTTCGACTGACGCAATACTGATAATAACAGCGTTCCTCCAAACTGGCAATCACAAACCATCTTGAATGGAAAAGGAAACGTGCATCCTAAATTGTGTAGTGCTCGTGTATGCCATGATCTAACAACTAAATGCACTAATCACAAGCCTATTCTAAAGCAAGCAAGACTTGGAAATCTGGATCCGCATGCATCCCATACTACATGCGTTCCAGACCCAAGCATGGCCTAATCTAATGCACAAACAAGAATGCACACGATGCACCTACTCTAATGAAATTCAGTTGGGAACGTATGTATCCCATACTACATACTTTCCCAAAATCAACTTCGATGGAAATGTATGCATCCCAAACTACATACTTTTCAAGGAGTTCGCCTCTCCTGATTGTAGGGTTCAATCTATCGCCATGCATCCTACCCTTGTACCTATCCAGTTCCCAATAGATTGTCCGTCGCCCAAGAAGGTTGCAGCTGGTCGATCTAGTTCCGCCACTACAATGCCTAAGTGGTGGTCGTAGCTGCCACTTCGTACCCACGTACGGACCTCCTCAGAAAGATAATTTGAATCCGGTCGCCCGACCGTATGATTCCCATGTCTACCCCTATGGACCGACGCATGCGTGTTCACCCCTGATCGAGTTATGAAATTATATATACCAAAACACAAAACCTCCATGCATAGGGATGTGAGCACCTCGGGAGGTCAAATCCTCCTAGCCTCCCGTACCTTACTCCGGCAAAGCTTTGGGAATTAACAGATCGAGATACAAGCCGAGGACTCATCCATGAGTACCAGAACTGTATCCCTATGACTGGAAGGTACAATACTGACTATGGTTTACTAGGACTAATGCAATTTTCCAACCCCTTAATATTCCATTCTATCCCTGCCTTACTCTGATTACTTTGGGTAAAGATAAAACTGCTTCCACACTTGCCTATCAACCTCTGGCCCTGGTGATACTGGTCCGGTTCGCCGCTTCCCCGGCTTGGAATTGTCCAGCATTCCAGCCTACATTCGCCGCTGCCCCGGCTGTGAATGTATGTTCACCCTTGTGAACTTATCTCAATGGCACGCTCGGATGTCCTACGCTTCGGCGGAAGTTTAAAATGTAGGGTTGACAGGTGCAGGGTATCCCTTACCCTAGTGACTAACTCGAGTCACACATCCCACTCTGGGAGTCAACAACCTCAATAACAGATATCAACCATCCCTAGACAAGATTCATCAACTCTGATAGTATACAAGGGAAATCCTTACAATACTTAGTCAAACCAAGACTAAGCGACCTAGGAGTTTCTGCCTAAAACTTAGAATGATCATAACTCTCTCGATACAACTCCGATTGGAGTGTACGAGCCCAATCCGAAAAGGTAAGATCCTACGCTACAACTTCCCATTTGATCATGAACTCAAATTCAAACATCTAGGTCCTCAAAATATTCCCTCACGCCTCAGCCAGCGTGCTTCCTGTACACGGGCTGTACCTTATAGGTAGCACAAAACACTACTCGTTCATCAGAACATCACAAACAAAATTTCTATAGAAGGGTCTGGGTGTCCTCAATAACTCTCTAGTTGGTCCTGAATCCAAATTATACCAATAAATAGCCCTAACACACACATCTCTCACCAATGCACCAAGTCACACACTAGGTCTCTCTAAATCAGAGCACTCAGAGCCACTCTAGGTATCTATCCAGTGTTACAAAAATCACAGTAAATCAACCCTTTACTAGAAATGCTTCAAATTGGTCTTGTTGGAAAGATCTAGATGTCTACTACAACTCTCTAATGAATCAGGTTCTCAAAATGTGCTCTTAATGAGCCTCAAATGTCAAATCTTTACAGGATATCAAAACTGGCTGAAACCAGCACAGTACATACTCATAAAATCATATTAAATTCAATGCTTGTCCAAATGACATAAAATTTATGATGACGAAACTAGAGATTATACTAAACGATATGCAAGAGATCTCATATCAAAATTCTAAGTATACAGTGAGTTATCTCTATCTCAATTTAGCACAGAAAGTCATCCTATTCTTCAGCTCAGCTTCAGTTACTGATTAGAGATCAATTTTTCTCAAGCACATAAACTCACCCAAACATTTTCCTGAGTTTAGTACAGAATCTAGATGCATTCAGAAATCTAGGGTAAAAAATTCTGATCAAGATCATGCACCAAACAATTAGGAAAATTTCTACAACATCAGTCATTCTGTTTATCAATTGCTGATTCTGCCTTACGACATAGTTCTACCATTCGATTTTATTAAAATATCAAATGACCTCAGAAAAATCTGAAATAAATCACCAACTATGTACACATGTATATGAACAATCCCTGAAAATTTAATTGTCTAATTCTTTGTAGTTTGCTCTTGGAAAATCCACAAAATGACATTCTGAACCAGTTTTCTAGTTTCAGTTCCGATTTCAACTTTCAATCTCTTAGATGTTCATCCTAGCACATCCTATCATACATGCATGCAAGAAAACCAATTAAAAGACATAAAAGAATGTTTAGAGAAACTCCCCACCCTTGGTTGCTGTAGAGGAATGAATCTTCTCAAGCTTTTCCCTTTGAAAATCCCTCCTTGAGACCTTCTTCTTCACTTTCTCTTCTTCCTTACTTTTCTCTCTTGGAGGAGTTTTGAAATTTCCAGAGCAAGGTGGTGGAATGGAGTGGAGAAACAATGGAGAAAAGAAGGGGATATGGCCGGTTTTGAAGCTAGGGGGGTAGGGTAGGTGTGTAGGCGGTTTTGGATCAAACCATGGCTTCTAGCCCATGGTTTGGTGGTTGTTGTGTTGGCTGCCCAACTTAAGGGTAAATGCGTCCCTACAAGTGCGAGATAAGAGGTTTATCAAGCGCACGCAATATATATCCACTGTAGTATCATACAGTGTTATATTTGCATAGGCGTCGTGCCGAAAATCAGCGTTTATACTAGTATCGGCCCTCCTCGTTCTCGTGCATCTTTTAGAATGCAATCCTCCCACGAACCGTCCCGTAACCCTAACAACACACCATGATAGCAAAATCAACCCATAATACTACAATTAAGTGCATGCATACGGACAATATATGTATATATATATATATATATATATATATATATATATATATATATATATATATATATATAGAGAGAGAGAGATATAGATATATATAGAGAGAGAGAGCAAAAGCAACCCATAATACTACAATCAAGTGCATGCATACGGACAATATACATACATATATATATATTCAGGTATCGTACAATACGGGGTGTTACAGTTAGCCCCAACTAGCTATTTTTCAAGAGACACTTAACCCACACAGGTTAGTTCTTAATTTTATTATTCAATATGCCGGTTACTAAGGGTATCGCCTAGCCTCTAGATTCCAACAATCATCTTACTCTAGAGATCAAATAGGTTATCAAGAACCTCAACATAAACATTTCATCTTTTATTCAACAATTTTCTTTTGTCCACCTTATGTTTATAATTCACGAAGTATCCAACTTTTATAACTCATTCAATAACAATTTTCCACATCAAATTTCTTATAAACAACTTCTTAGTTAGTCATTCTTTAATTAGATCACTATTTAAACACTAATCTTCTTTTAAAAAAATCATCACTAGAACTTCTTTATTTCCATTTCAAAATTTAGCTTTAATTTCATTATAAAACAACTCTTAATATCTTTAATCTTATGCATGCTCTTTATTTTAATCTTGAATTCAAACTCAACAAATATATGAAATTGACCTTTAAATTCTGAAAATATTCTTTTGAATAATGTGAAATAACTCCCAATTGATTTTGTTAACAAGGTTTCGTGAAGTTTCCCCATTTTAAAAGATCAAAATCATAATAAAAAAAATAGGTTAAAACGCCAGTGCACACCCAGGCTTAAACCAGCACCAAACAGAAAGCAGACCAATGCCCATCCACTGAGCCAACTCAGTTATCGTGTATAAGGTGTTCTGAATTATTAAATACTCAACTACCATTGTTTCTGACCTCTTTTTAAAAAAAAAATATTTTGAAATAAAACAGAGCCAACCCCAGCTCGAACCCACGACCAAAGAAAGCCCAGAGCACCACGTGGCAGTGCAACGCGTGTTGGCGCGCGCTAGCCACCAAGGCCAAAGCCCTTTACGGATAATACATGGGTTAAAATTCATTTAACTCCAGTCTGTGTTAAATCTCATTTTGATTTTTATCTTTACATATATTTTACAAATTTATTTGTTTCCCACAAATTAATAATTCATTAATTATAACCACAATTCTCCAGAACGTTTTCTCACTAATTTTAATCATAATTGTTGCCGCTAAATCTGGTGTGGGGGCAAACAGATAGTGTTTGTGGATTCTTAGGAAAACTGAATAGCAAACCCGTTACCTGTTCCGTCGGAGTTTGACGCTGACTCCTGCCGTACACCTGCAAAAAGTGCGAGACACCGGGGTTGTTCCCGGCGACGCACCCTCCGATGCTCAAGTCAGTAATCAGGAATGATTATGAGAGAGCGCAAAAACTGGGAAAAGATTGATTACCTCTTAATGGAGATGGATAGGGGTATTTATAGGCTTCGCTGGGATCAGATTAGGAATGTAATCCCTCTGTGGTTAGATAAGGAATGTAATCCCTAATCCCCAGTGAAGCGATAGATATGAATCAGGGCCGTTGATTAGGATTTAATCAGAAACCCTAATTCTATCCCTTCTGGACCGGGTTTGCTACGGGTTGAAATCCGCGCCCAGTTGAAGCGGATCCGTTCGCGAATAAGTGGGTATTCGAGGGAGAAAACCAGTACCCGCTTCAGATCGGTTGGAAGGTGAAATTACCGTTTTACCCCTAGGCTTCAAGATTCGTGCCCGATTTAACCCCATTTTTAGCCATATCACGAGCTCCCCCACTCCCGAAGACTGAATTTGATCAGCCTTTGAGGAGTAGTTTTACTGTTTTAATGGCTAGTGGAGTTGTATCGAAGTCGAAACGGAGGGTTTTGAGTCTCGAAGGGGGTAGTAAGGTGATTTTTCAAGCTGTAAGCTGTTCTTGAGCTTCTCTGGATATCCGGCAGTTTTTATCTATTTTTCGGATTATTTATTTAATTTTGCGATGTGTTAACCAGTCGTTCGGGGGTCTTATCAACACATTCTAGGCAATAATTGTTCATTAAGGGGCTTAAAAATATTTCCCCGAATTTATAATTATTTTCTAGAATTTCTAGTTAATTTTTCCGAATTTTTAGTAATTTTTTCGCAATTTTTAAATAAAAAATTGATTAAAATAAATAAAAACTAATTTTTAATACCTATTTATGGCGTGGCGCGATATGGGCCCTCTATCAGCGCCGAGTGTAATTTTCTGGGTGATCGGACGATCTGCCTTCCTCGGCAGATAGTTTCTACGTATACGAAGGTCGGTTCCTCGTCTCCTCGGCTCGGAAGATCGGCACCTGGCTCGGAATCTGCCGAACTACGTGGCATGATCCTGAGCGTCCATCTCAGCGCGGATCCCCAAAAAGCGCTATCTTGTCGTTTAGTGAACGAGGCAAGATCTGAGCCGTCCATCATGACGAGCGCGTTTTTGGACAAGATCCAATGGCTGAGGAGGGTCGGCGGATTTTTTCTCCATATACGAGGGTCGGTTCCTCGTCCCCTTGGCTCTGCAGCTCGGCGCATAGCTCGGAATTAGCCGAACTACATGTCATGATCCTGAGCGTCCATCTCAGTGCGGATCCCCAAAAAACGCTATCTTGTCGTTTAGTGAACGTGGCAAGATCTGAGCCGTCCATCATGACGAGTGCATTTTTTGACATGATCCAATGGCTGAGGAGGGTCGGCGGATTTTTTCTCCATATACGGGAGTCGGTTCCTCGTCCCCTCGGCTCGGCAGCTCGGCGCATAGCTCGGAATCAGTCGAACTATGTGGCATGATCCTGAGCATCCATCTCAGCACGGATCCCCAAAAAACGCTATCGTGTCGTTTAGTGAACGTGGCAAGATCTGAGCCGTCCATCATGACGAGCGTGTTTTTTGACAAGATCCAACGGCTGAGGAGGGTCGGCAGATTTTTTCTCCATATACGAGGGTCGGTTCTTTGTCCCCTCGGTTCGGAAGCTCGGTGCCGTTAGCCGAGGTATGGAGTTAGACGTTTTCGAAGCATTCTGGATTTGAAGCGTTGTCATCCTTCGGCTCAGTAGCTCGGCTGCATAGCCAGGCTGTTCAGTAGCTCGGCTAGGCAGACCGGTGGCCAGAAGCTCGGAAGGTACACGTGGTCAGATCTGGAGCATCCATCATGGCGGGAATCATGAGGAATGGGTTCAGATCACGAGAAAACGTTATTTTGTCGTTTTGTGAGCGTGGCGCAATCTGAACCGTCCATCGTGTCTTGACACGAATTTTGGAGAGATCCGACGATGACTCAGCCTCGGTAGGATTTTTCTCCATATACGAGGGTCGGTTCCTCGTCCCCTCGGTTCGGAAGCTCGGTGCCATTTAGCCGAGGTATGGAGTTAGACGTTTCGAAGCATTCTGGATTTGAAGCGTCATCATCCTCCGGCTTAGTAGCTCGGCTGCTTAGCCAGGCTGTTCGGTAGCTCGGCTAGGCAGACCGGTGGCCAGAAGCTCGGAAAGGTACACGTGGTAAGATCTGGAGCATCCATCATGGCGTGAATCACGAGGAGTGGGTTCAGATGGCACAATCTGAACCTGCCCATCGAGTTTTGACACGAATTTTAGAGAGATCCGACGGTGATTCAGCTCCGGAAGGATTTTTCCCCATATATGAGGGTCGGTTCCTCGTCCCCTCGGTTCGGAGGCTCGGTGCCGTTAGCCGAGGTTTGGAGTTGGACGTTTTGAAGGGACTCAGTAGCTCAGGTTGCTCAGCCAAGCTGCTCGATAGCCCGGCTTGGCAGATCGGTGGCCGAGTCGTGGACTTAAGTGATTTGAGGAGTCTTTGCTTTCGAAACGTCGCAACTCCCTGCTTGGTGCTTTGGCTTCTTAGTGGGCTTTTTAGATTCCCAAGGAAGCCCAACATCACACTGGGGTTATATGCTCTCACTCCCCCACCCCCAAGTTCATTTCACTTTTTACTCCAAACTTTCACTTTCACTCTCTGCGTTCTCTGCTAGCGGCGATTTTTGCTTCAAGGCGGTTACGTTAGCTGTCGCGTGGGCCAGGCGATTTCCGGCGATCTTATTCCGACCGTGAACGTCACTTCAAGGTCAGTTTACTTGCCTTAGCCTTTTTCTAGAGATGTCAAGAGTTGACTCGGGGAGTGAGGCCTCGTCCTCGGGCGATAGTGGTGCCAAGGAGAGGAGGCAGATGGAGATCCGAAGGAAGGGGAAGCAGGTGGCCGAGCCGTCCGTGGCCGAGGCGAAGAAGAAGAAGAAGAGGATAGTGGCCCAATCTCCTGTAGTCGAGGAGATTATGGAGAATCCGAGGCAAGCCCCTGAGATGGGCCGGTACCCTTATGTACTGTCCGGGCATGCTGGGGTTAGGCAATACGAGGGCGACCTTATGAAGAAGGCGATCATAGGTTAGTTGGAAGTTTACGAAGAGAACAACCCGGTTCTGACCACCGAAGCGGATGAGATTGGATCGGTACTATCCGAGAGGGACCTGCTCCGGATCAGAAAAGGGTTCGCCATCTCTCCGGAGTACAAGCTCATTCTCCCCGGCCCTGGGATGCGAGCAAACTCCAAGCTGTCACGTCGGACATGTGCATGTTCGACTACAGACTCTCTGAACGCCGGACTGCACTTTCCCTTGCACCCTTTCATTCGTCAGGTCCTCGGGTGGTACTGCCTTGCGCCGACCCAATTTATGCTGAACATGTGGCGCCATGTGAACGCCTTCCTTCTGCAGTGCCGCAACGCCGAGGTCGAACCAGACCTGACGATCTTCCGAAGCATGTATCGGATAAACCGGATGCACAAGACCGAGCATCGCTACTACCTGGCGCCGAGGAAAGGCGTTTGGATTATAGAAAACCCGGACTCGGTCAAAGGCTGGAAGGAGAAGTTCTTCATATTGAGGGAGCCATCGATGTTGCAAGTTCCGAGCCAGTGGAAAGTAGAGGTGCCAAAGTTCGTGAGGGCCGACCCGGAACTGTCTGCGGCCGAGGAGGAAGTGGTGGGGAAGATCATGGCCCTCCCGATGTTGAGCTGGAGGGAGATGACCGAGGAGGTGCTACACGGGTCAAGGCCTTAGTCCGATCGACCCGAGTACGCTCCTGACATCTCGCAATATTTTTTTTCTAAGTTTTTAGCTCGTTTCACTAACTTTCAATTTGTTTGTTGTTTGGTACAGAAGCGCCGAAGATGGACTTTACGGCCATGATGAACGTGAGGGGTAAGGTGGCCGATGGAAGGAAGAGGAAGAGGCCGAGCACGACCGCCTCGTCAGGTCGGCCTCCCAAGGTAGCTTCGGCAGTTATTCGGCTTCCCCCTGTCGCTGAGGTCCCCTCGCCAATGGTGGTTGTTGTCGCTGAGTCTTCGTCTCTTGCTGCTTCTTCCTCGGCCGGTGAGGCCTTCGACGTCTCGGTGGCGTTGTCGCTTCAGGCTCCGCCGCTGACCGCTGAGGTCGAGGTGATCTTGACTGAACAGCATAAGCAACTGTTCGTTCCGGACTGGTGGGTCAAGAAACACGATGGCTTCCTCGGGAATTCGCAGATGTCGATGCAGGCTGTGAAGCACTTGGCGACCCCGAAGGACCGAGCTGCGCTGAAGGCAGGGACGGTAGGCGATGACATTTATGAGGTTGCCCGGTCGCTTGTATCGGTAAGTCACGTGTACCTTTTCTGTAGAATTTTTTCAAGTCTTCCGTCCAGCACTCACTTTGTTCTCTCTTTTCGTTTCGACAGGTTACTTGTCACTTCAACCACCTCCTTGAAGCGTTCGCCGAACAGGAGAAGGAGTTGAAGGCCACCTGTGATAAGGACAGGGCGGACAAGGTGAAGGCGGTTCGGCAGCTCGAAGCGGAGCAGAGGCGAGCCGATGGCTTGGAGGTCCGGGTCGCCGACCTTGAGGCAGACCTGGAGCGGACTAAGGGGCGGCTCGCCGAAGAGGTCGCCAAGGTCACCAAGGCTGCCGAGGAGCTGGCGGCATTGGCTTAGGCTCTGGCAGAGACGAAGGCGGAGAAGGACGCCTTGGTGACGAAGATCAGGGCCGAGGTGCAAGCCGAGGCGAAGGGCATATGGCCACGAACATGGAGAGGTCCTACCAGAGGGCGCTTGACCATGTCCAGGACCGCGTCCCCGGCTTTCAGCGGGTCGGCTACAGGCTGTGGCCCGGATCCGCATCAGATGGCGAGGAGGAGGGAGGCGAAGGTGACGAGGGAGAGGGCAACAATGATGAGGAGGTGGTTGCCGAGGTGGATGTGACCAACCCCCAGGTCAGGGTGAGAGATGAGGGGCCGTCTGGCGAAGCACCTGTGGTTGAGCCGACGATGCAGGTGGACCCCTGATCTCCTCGTCTTTTTGTAATCTTTTTTCGTCCTTTAAAAATGTAATGCCTTTTTGCGGACTGGACACCGCTTCTCCCTTTATGAATGAAAATTTTGTTTCAAATTTGTGCAAGTGTTTGGGTCGGTCCGTAGTCTCCCAATTTGTGACGTTCTTGTATTTCAGATCCTCGAACATGCCCCAAATACCGTAGCAGCTCGGCGTCGTGCCGAGCTGTTTAAGCAATCTCGCGAGGCTCGACTTGAGGGTGAGATCGAGCTGATCCGGAGAGTGTCGCTCAACGTGGAGAAGAAGCACAGTGAGCTGCTGGCCGAGGTGCATCACCTACGAATAGTCGAGGAGGAGTTCTTGACGAAGGATGAGGAGCTAGCCTCGGCCCAGGCCGAGCGAGACGAGCTCGCAAAGAAGGTCGAGCAGCTGCAAAGGGTCACGGTCGACAAGAGCATCGAGGTGACTAACTTACGTCGTATTATATCCGATAGTGCTGAGTGTCCCGGTTCGGCGAAAATCCCTCGATTCAAGATAATGGTTAAGGACGACACTCTGAAAGACAGGATCGTTGAGCTCGAGGAAGAGGTGGCTCGACTGAAGCCTCAGCCCGTGATGGCTAATGTCCGCAGCACCTCGTGTACTCGTGAGGAGATAGAGTGAGGGATCACCTTTTACGAGCTCGCGACTCGTCGTCAAGTCATTGGTCGGATAGCAGCCGACGCACAAAGCGGAGTAGCTGTTAGCTCGAGTGGAGCCTCGGTCGGCGCCACCGTTAGGATCAGCGGCGAGGTGGCATCCCAGTTCGTCGGCCTAGAGACAAGCTCGGAGATGAAAAGACGGAAACCCTGATTGTCTCTAAATCGGAACGTCCCTGTTCCGAGGAGGCACTGAACGAGTTGCATCGAGCTTTAGACTTGCGTCGTTCTTCTTGTTGTAATGACATACCTTGTAAATTTGTCAAGTCGTTTTTTCGCTGTAACTCTTTGCCTTGTAAATCTATCACGTTGTTTTAATAAAATCGATGTTGCTTTGCTCATTGTTGTGCCGTAGTTGCATTACTCGAACCATAAGGACCCCTAGTTATCTTCTTCGAGTGTATTAACTACGGAACTTCACTTTTTTGCTCGGAGTATACCGAGGCGACTTTGCGCTTCCGAGGTGCGATAGCTCAGACTTCAGACTCAGTCCACGTGGCACAATCTAGACGGTCGATCATGATCGTGGTACGTATCACGAGGTGGGAGGCACGAGTTCCAAGAAAACACTATCTTTTCGTTTTGTGGACACGTGGCACGAACTGATCCGCTTATCAAGCCCTAGCACAGACTTTGAGGTGATCTAACGGTGAAACCGGTTCGGCGGAATTTTTCTCCATATGTGGGGGTCGGTTCCTCGTCCGCTCGGCTCGGGGTATTGAGTGAACACAGTCGAGCCGAACGCTGGACTCCGAACCACCGTTAGAGCTGCTTGACGATCGTGGGAGCCGTTCCGAACGGCGACCTGCTTCTAGCTCGCTTACGAGCGAACTTGCAAAGTAGAATCGAACCAAGTGTCGGACTCCGAACTATCGGTAGGGTAGTTCAACGGTTGTGGGAGCAGTTCCGAATGGCGACCTACTTCTAGCTCGCTTAAGAGCGAGCTTGCGAAGTAGACTCGAGCCAAGTTTTGGACTCCGAACCATCGGTAGGGTAGTTCAACGGTTGTGGGAGCAGTTCCGAATGGCGACCTACTTCTAGCTCGCTTACGAGCGAACTTGCGAAGTAGAATCGAGCCATGTGTTGGACTCCGAACCATCTGTAGAGTTGTTCAATGGTTGTGGGAGCAGTTTCGAATGGCGACCTACTTCTAGCTCGCTTACGAGCGAACTTGCGAAGTAGAATCGAGCCAAGTGTTTGACTCCGAACCATCGGTAGAGTTGTTCAACAGTTGTGGGAGCAGTTCCGAATGGCGACCTACTTCTAGCTCGCTTAAGAGCGAGCTTGCGAAGTAGACTCGAGCCAAGTTTTGGACTCCGAACCATCGGTAGAGTGAAGAGTAAAGGCAGAGAGAAGTAACAATTTTTACAAGTAAAGTATGAAAAAGCTCTTTATTGATGACTAATGGTCGGCTGCTTCTAAAGTTGCTAGCCGTTATTACAAGAGAGAAAATGAAAGGAAAACATTACAAGTAATAGGAGAGGAACGGTTTGACATCCCAAAATACTTAGAGAGGCGTTGGTGCTTTCTCTAGGTATTTTAGAAGATGGTCGGCATTCCAGGTGCTGGGGATCTCTCTGCCTTCGAGATCTTCTAGCCTGTATGTCCCGGGCCGAACTTCTTTGACGATCTTATAGGGTCCCTCCCAATTTGGAGCCAGTTTGCTCTTCTATCCGGGGAAAGAGATGGCTAGCTTTCTGAGGACCAAGTCCCCTTCTTTGAGGTCCGTAGGGCGGACTGTCTTGTTGTATGCCAACTCGATCCTTCTTCAGTAGCTTTGTTGACGAATGGCGGCTCTTTCTCGGATCTCATCTATCATGTCTAGATATTCTCGGAGCTCTCAGGCATTTTGTTCTTCTTCATAAGCTATTAGACGAGGAGAGGGTATTCCGACTTCTAGAGGATGATGGCCTCGGATCCATAGGTGAGATTAAATGGGCTCTCACCTGTGGGGGTCCATTTAGTGGTGCGGTAGTTCCACAGCACGTTGGGGAGCTGACCGACCCATAAGCCTTTGGAACATTTATCCAATCTCTTCTTAATGCCGGAGAGGATCTGTCGGTTAGCATTTTCGGCTTGGCCATTCGACTGGGGATGAGAAACGGAGGAGAACCGGTGTTGAATGGCAAGGTCTTCACATAGTGCTCGGAAGGCAGCCCCGGTGAACTGGGTTCCGTTGTCTGTTATCAGGACCCGGGGGACGCCGAATCGGCAAATCACGCTCTTCCAAAAGAACTGAACTACCATGTTTTTGGTGATCGTGGCCAAGGGCTCGGCCTCTATCCATTTTGAGAAGTAGTCGATCGCCCCGACTAGGAATTTGAACTGATCGGGAGCCGGTGGAAATGGCCCTAGTAAGTCCATCCCCCACATTGCGAAAGGAATTGGACTTGATAGGGAAGAGAGTGGAGCTTGTGGGAGGCATCGGATGTCGGAGTACTTCTGACAAGAGCCGCATTGCCGAACATGTCGTTCGGCGTCTCGTAGGAGAGTGGGCCAGAAATATCCGTAATTCAACACTTTGCGGGCTAAGGATCTGGATCCCGAATGTGCCCCGCCGATGCCCTCGTGAAGCTCTTGTAGGGCGTAGTCGGCCTGCTCGGGGGAGAGGCATCTCAGGTAGGGCCTGCCGTCTACCTGTGTGAAGGAGCGTTTATATAGGATGCCTCCGATTAATGTGTAATGCTCGGCTCGGGTTCTCACTCTTCGAGCTTCCTTCGGATCTTCGGGGAGGAGCCCGTCCCTCAAGAATTCAATGAGGGGTTTCATCCAGTTATCTTCAAGCAGGACAGGCAGCGACTCCATAGAGTCGGAAGTTTCGTCCTCTATGCTTGGCTTCAGAAAGACCTCTATCAAGAAGGTCTGCTCGAGACCTTGAAGGGAGGAAGAGGCTAGTTTGGAGAGGGCGTCAGCCTGAACATTTTCTTCCCGGGGTATTCGTTGGATGAGGGCTTCTTCAAACAGTGCCATGAGGCTCTTGACCTTGGCTAAGTATTTAACCATCCTGTCGTCACATGCTTCATACTCGCCGAGGACCTGATTTACGACTAGCTGAGAGTCGCTAAAGATCCGGAGGCGTTGTGCCACTGCATTGTGAGCCATACGAAGGCCGGCTATGAGTGCCTCGTATTCTGCTTCGTTGTTCGAGGCCTTGAAGTTGATACGAAGGGAGTATTGGAGGATGAAGTCATCTGGGCCCGCCAGAATGACCCCGGCTCCGCTTCCCTCATTGCACGAGGATCCGTCCACATAAACTGACCAGACAGGTGGTCCCTTCCTCGCTTGGCTGAACTCGGGGATGGTACTTTCAACTATGAATTCTGCTAAGGCCTGAGCCTTGATCGCGGTCCGAGGCTGATAAGTTATATCGTGCTAGCTCAGCTCGATAGACCACTTCATAAGACGACCGGAGGTCTCCGGCTTGTGAAGCACTTGCTTCAGCGGTTGGTCGGTAAGAACGACCACCGAATGAGACTGAAAATACGGGCGGAGCTTTCTCGCGGCCATCACCAGGGCATAAGCCATCTTTTCTATCTTCGGGTAGCGGAGCTCGGCGTCCCGAAGTACTTTGCTCACATAGTAGATGGGCTTTTGAGCCCGGTCTTCTTCCCTTACTAAAACGGTGTTGAGGGTCTGCTCGGAGGCTGCAAGGTAGAGGTAAAGGGGTTCACCAGGAATGGGTTTGCTGAGGAGAGGAGGGTTGACGAGGTAAGCCTTGAGCTGGTCGAACGACTCCTGCTGTTGCTGCCCCCCATTCGAAACCTTTAGCCCCCCTGAGGACCTTGAAGAAAGCGAGGAATTTCTCCCCGGACTTCGAGAGAAAACGCCCTATGGCGGCTAAGCGGCCCGTTAGCCTATGAACTTCTTTAACATTCTTGGGAGGGGCCATGTCCAATATGGCCTTGATTTTCTCAGGGTTGGCTTCAATCCCTCGTTGGCTGACCATGAAGCCGAGGAACTTCCCTGACGAGACACCGAACGCACACTTGTTCGGATTGAGTCTCATGTTGTGCTTTCTCAGAACATTGAACGCCTCCTGTAGGTCAGTCACATGATCGGCTCCTCGGATGCTCTTTACAAGCATGTCGTCAACATACACCTCCATATTCCGGCTGATTTGAGCTTGGAAAACCATGTTGACGAGGCGTTGATATGTTGTGTCTGCATTCTTCAAACCGAATGGCATAACCCTGTAGCAATAGAGGCCCTGGTCGGTCACGAATGAGGTCTTCGGGATATCCGGAGGGAACATCCGGATCTGGTTGTAGCCAGAGAAGGCGTCCATGAAGCTGAGGAGCTCATGTCCCGAGGTGGCATCAATCAGAGTGTCAATACTCGGAAGAGGGAAGGGATCCTTGGGGCAAGCCTTGTTGAGATCGGTAAAATCGATACAAATCCTTCATGTCCCATTGGACTTCTTCACCATTACTACATTCGACAACCACTCGGGATAGTTCATCTCTTGTATGAACCGGGCCTTCAAGAGCTTGTCCACCTCCTCTTTTATAGCTAGCTGGCGCTCAGGGGCGAACTTGCGCCTCTTCTGCTGAACCGGTTTGGACCCCAGAACAACGCTGAGGTGGTGGACTAAGAGTTCTTCGAAATTCTGGACATGTCTGCAGCTGACCAAGCAAAGAGGTCTCGGTTCCTTCAGATGCACTGTACTATGTCCGAGCATAGGGCGGATGGGAGGGTCTTGCTAACGAAGAACTTTCGAGTTGGATCCTGCTCAGAAAAGAGTACTTCCTCCAATTCATCCACCGGCTCGGACGTCGGTCGGGCAGCATCTTGGGGGATTTCCAGAGTTTCTAGGGAAAGGACTGGATCGAGGGTAGAGGTCATGTAGCACTTTCGGGCCGTTTCCTGATTGCCTTTTACTTCCCCTACTCCGGCCCGAGTTGGAAAATTCATTTTGAGGTGATAGGCGGAGGGGACGGCTTCAAGGGCAGCTAGGCCGGGCCGACCCAATATGACGTTGTAGGCTGCAGGGAAATCTACGACCATGAAGTCCATCGACTCCGTTCGGGTGGTAGGAGTTTTGCCAGTGGTTACATCGAGGGTGATCACCCCTTTAATAGTCACTGGCACTCCCGTGAACCCATGGAGCGTGTAGCCGACGGGCTTGAGTCTATCTCGGGAGAGTTTGAGGCCTTTAAAAGCGGCGAGGAAGAGGATGTTAACGGAGCTGCCATTGTCCACTAGGAACCTCTCCACTTTGAAGTTCGCCATGTGGAGACTGATAACGAGTGCGTCACAATAGGGCGTTCGGACACCCTCAAGGTCTTCATCAGAGAATGTGATGGGCACTCCGAGGCCTTTAGGAGGAGGGTTGGCACGAACCGAGTTGACTTCCCTTATAAATGCCTTTCGAGAGGAGTTTGAGGAGCCCCCCATTGGTCCCCCATGAATGAGGTGCAGGACACGCTCCTCCTCGAAGTCGGGCGTTTCATCGCATTCCGGACGCTTATTAGCCCCCCCAGGCGGGGGAGAAAGTTCGGCTCGGTCCTTTTTCACGAACCTGGTCAGCTGCCCCCTCTGGATGAGGGCTTCTATCTCATTCTTCAAGGCTCGACAATCATTGGTGTCGTGGCCATGGTCCCGGTGATAACGGCACCACTTCTCTTTATCCCTTTTCTTGGCGGGGGTGTTCATCCTCGGAGCAGGAGGTATGATCCATTCCTTCTCAACTTCCATCAGAATGGTAGAGACATTGGTGGTGAGAGGAGTAAATTTCTCGAATCTGGGGGGAGGTCGGTGCTGGCCGGCATTATCCTTCTGGAGCTTCTTGGCTCCCTCCTCTTCTGTTCCCTTTCTCTTCGACCCGGAGGAAGACCCCTCCAAGTTGGGGCGGTGCTCAACTTCTTCGGCCCGAATGTACTTTTCACTCCGGAGGAGGAGGTCAGAGAAGTTCTGTGGGGGCTTCTTGGCGAGGGAGGAGCAGGAGGGAGGAGTTGAGAACATTAGACTGAAATGCTGTTGCAGCGACCGACTGGTCGAGGGATGCTATGGACCTGGCTTCAGCTGTGAACCTTTTCACATAGTCTCTCAGCTTCTCACCCTTCTTCTGGTGGAGGTAGAGTAGAGAGATGCTGGTCTTCTCAGCTCTGCGACTACTTACAAAGTGAGTGACGAAGAGGGTCTCGAATTGCTCGAAGGAGAACATTGAGGATGGGGCAAGGCGAGAGTACCATTCTCGAGTCGGGCCCTTGAGAGTTGCGGGGAAGGTTTTGCAGAGCAGGACATCGAAAGCTTGGTGGATGAGCATTAAGGTCTTGAAGCTTTTGATGTGATCGACGGGGTCAGTCTCCCCGGAATAGGTCTCAAATTGAGGAGGCTTGAAGCCGATCGGAACGGGTGCATCCATTATGCTTCGGAAAAAAGGAGGTCGACTAAGGCGAAGGGTCCTTCCTCTGAGCTCTTCTTCTCGGTCTAACTGACCCAAGCGCCTCTCCATCTCGTGGAGACAGCGGTAGACACCGTCATCCCTTCGACGGTAATCAGCCGAGTCTCTAGACTCGTCTTCGTACGAGGGAGAGCGGGGGCTACGACGTCGGTAGCTCCTGGAGCGACGAGGACTTGGCATATGCCGGGAGTTGCTAGGAGCGGGAGGAGGAGTTGGGGACTGTCGGCGAGGACTTCGGACCGGAGGAGGAGAGGGAATCTTTGGAGCATTGGTGTTAGGACGGAGATTGAGAGCTTGTCGGACGGTCGCTTGGAACTGCTAGAACTCAGCACGGGTGATGGGTGCCTCATCGTTCCTAGGCTGTTGCCGACCTGCAGGGGAGTGTGGCCTCCTTCTGTGATGCTCGGGGGATTCTCTCCGCCCCCTTCGGATAGGGGACCTCCTGTTTTCTCGGCGGTGAGGAGATCGCTCATCCGGACGGTGTTGGCGGGAGGCTCCCTCTCGGGCCAGCTTTTCATCCAGACGGCCGTGAAGATCCTCATCCTTCTGCCGATTGAGGACGGTGTTGTGGAGATCGGAAGCTCGGGGATGATGGGTGGCCATAGAGTCCGAAGAGGCATTGTGGATGGAGACGTGGTCCGGATGGAGGGGTTGTTTCTGCGGATTGGGACCCTTAGGAGGTTGTTGATTCTGAGGAGCAGGCTGGTCCTGCTGGAGTGGGTCCTCCGCTTGAGGAAGAAGTTGCCCCTACTGTTGAGCGGGCTGAGGGGGAACTTCCTGTTGCTGATCGGGGTTGGGTCCTCGGTTGGACCCTCCGGATCTGACTTTCCTAAGAGGCATGGCTGGAGAAGATCTGACCAACGGGAAGAGGGGAGGTTGCTATTCGTTAGTTTCCCACAGACGGCGCCAATCTGTTGCAGCTAAATCTGGTGTGGGGGCAAACAGAAAGTATTTTTGGATTCTTAGGAAAACTGAATAGCAAACCCGTTACGTGTTCCGTCGGAGTTTGACGCTGACTCCTGCCGTACACCTTGCAAAAAGTGCGAGATACCGGGGTTGTTCCCGGCGATGCACCCTCCGACGCTCAAGTCAGTAATCAGGAATGATTATGAGAGAGCGCAAAAGCTGGGAAAAGATTGATTACCTCTTAATGGAGATGGATGGGGGGTATTTATAGGCATCGCTGGGATCAGATTAGGAATGTAATCCCCCTTTGGTTAGATAAGGAATGTAATCCCTAATCCCCAGTGAAGGGATAGATATGAATCAGGGCCGTTGATTAGGATTTAATCAGAAACCCTAATTCTATCCCTTCTGGACCGGGTTTGCTGCGGGTTGAAATCCGCACCCAGTTGAAGCGGATCCGTTCACGGATAAGTGGGTATTCGAGGGAGAAAACCAGTACCCGCTTCAGACCCGTTGGAAAGTGAAATTACCGTTTTACCCCTAGGCTTCAAGATTCGTGCCCGATTTGGACTGTTCCGATTTAATCCCTATTTTTAGCCATATCAATAATAAAATTAATTTAAGCATACATTCGTAAATAGTGATTTTTAGAAACATAAACATACACTTTTGATTTATTAACAAGCTACCTCTTTTAAACCACTAATCAAGATTATATTTTCCTTTTTATCAATTTCAAGAGAAGTTCTCTCCTATTAAATTATAAACTTTCTCATTGTTTACCCAACTTTCTTTGCATAAATTAACAACTTTGTGTATGAATTTATTCCCAATTCATTTAATCAAAACATGATATACTAGTATGCACCCAACAATACTACAACAACTCAATCTAAAATTTTAATTTATTAACATGACAATTTTATAATAAATCTTTCAACTAGTATGCATTTAATTTCATATTTCACTACTACTAAAACTCTTGTTATCAATACAACATACAACATATCAAATTTGTAAGTTAAAGAACACATGCCACATTTTCAATTATAGAACAATTAAACATGCATTCTACCATATCTAGAAAGTAAAAGAAATCACTGACCTTATTTGAAGAAAAAAATGGAAGAAAACTCCTAGGAAGTTGCTCCTAGCTCCAACAAGATGCTATCCTCCTCCTCCTTGAAAAAAATCCGAAAGCTCCCCTCCAAGCAAGAAACCCGAGCTCCTCTTTCTTTCTTTTCTTTCTTTATTTCCCTTTGAATTTTGTGAAAAATACACATACAATAGGAGGTATTTATGAGGCTAAATGGGTAAATGAAGAGACACCCTCTATCCAAAATAAATACCCACTCACACCCACTACCACAAACCCCTACCTCTTCTTCTCGTTGGCCAGCCAAAACCATTGTGCACACACGTGCACGTGCACCCTACGTGCACACAATTCTAATTCTTTTAATTATTTATTAGTCCATTTGTGTGTGTGTTTGTTACATGACATGTGTGTTGTATTAAAAAATGTTCATTTTAAGAGTAGAATTAGTTATGGGCTTTTCTTTTAAATAAATTTTCTAGTGCGCTTTAAAATAGACTTTAGGCCTATGAGTTTTTAATTAGGAAATAAATAATACAATTGTTGACAAATAAAATGAGAATAAAGATGTACATATTTTTGGAAAATTTTAGAGACTAAAATACATAAATTTTACGTGCAATGGACGTGCAAAAATATAAATATTTATTTTATTTTTGTGGTATGTTACATACACACCTTGAGGTGGTGTTCTATCAGCTTGGAAAGGTTGTCGTAAAGTGATGAGAGAAAGAAGGGGTGTTCAACTCAACCTCTAAAAACTTTGTGGGAACGAAAATTATTAGCAGTGTTACCAATCCCAGCGTTTAGAAAGTATCTAGTCTACTGCCAATGGAATCACTGAATTATGATCACGATGTTTGAGTACCGTCGAGAGGTGGAAAATACCTCAAGGTAGGTGGAGTTCGTACAGTGGATGGCGTCTTCATGTTAACACGTATTGATGTATGCCCATGAGGGGGCATACAGTTTGAGAAATAACATGGGGAGGTAAATTTAAATAACAAGAGAAGAAAGGGAAGAGTCTAGAATAAATCACACATGTATGGAAGCAGTTTGTTTTCAGTCCAATGTGGATATTTTTATGATTTATGTCATGCATACTAGGTATGAGTTTGGTTGAAGAGGAAGAGGCGAAGCGAGAAGAGGAATTGCAGCGAAGGTGGAGGCAAAACGAGGTTGTTTTTGGACTGGGTATCAGACTGGCATATGAGGCAGTCGACCATAAGCATCAGGCTTGCTCTCTGTGTGCTCTCGATGCCAATGCAGTCGACTGTTATTTTCGGCAGACAACCGCAAGCGGTTGCTAACAGCATATTGGCTGATTCTTTAAGGATTTGTGTGAATCCAATTTTGTTCTCCAAATAATATCATTCAGCTCTCATCGCATAGCTATCTCTTCAGAGTTATCTGACGGTGATGGTTCAAAACTACAATCTAAGGTTTTTTAGATCTTTATAAATAATTGTAATGGTTTTCAGAGGAGGTAGTACTACATCTGAGAGTTTTTTTATTGTAAACAGCATAGTATCTTCTAATGATGCTTGAGAGAGAGAGAGAGAGATTTTTTTGTGAGAGTATTCTAACTCTTGTGTCATCTCTAGTTGAAGAATATCTCGGTTATTTCTCCCTCAGATTAGGTTCGCTAAACCGAGACAAATTGTGTGCTTTTGTGTTTTGTGTGGTCTAAGTTTACTTGACTCTTCGTTGTGATTGGTTGTTGCATATTACGCTAAAACTTCCGCTATGCCAAATTTTCCTCTACATATACTCTTAATGGGTATGAACCAACTAATGGTGAAGATGATTAATGTTTTGAACAACAAAAGAGTTCAAACAAACAGATACAAACTCGAAATCGAATTGGATTATTTGTAAACATTTGCATCCCTACAATACAAACAGTAACCAAATGGCTGGCGTTTATTTACCAGAATGGTCGGCATTTTGCAAACCCCGGGGATTGGTTAATGGCATTCCGCGAAACGCCGCAGCAAGCGCCGTCCTTGCCGCTGCCGGGGAATCTTATTCGATTCCCCGGCGCAAATGAAATGCCGGCCTTTGTTTTGAGAAATCCCCGGCATTCTGAAACGCCGTGGATTTGCTTATTAATTTTCAAAAAATCCTACCGCTATTGAACATACCCCGGCGTTGGTAAACGCCGGGGAATGTTCTATTCCTGCTTCACTACATTTTATCACAAACTCCACAAATTCTCACAAATTATCACAATTTTTGCACATTCTATTCCTGCTTCACTACATGTAAAAAGGTATTCATCTAGAAGTGCTTTAACTCTTCCAAATATCACAAGGCATTAGTTTATTAAAATCTTACCGAACCTTTTAACTAAGGATCATGTATATATAGATTAATCATTTTGTACAAAACTGATGATAAGTTGTCTCTCATCTTGGCTCAAAATCCCCTGTGATACAACAGATTTCTCTACAAACAAAAATGAATACAAGCTTTTAAAATTCTACAAATACTACATACACTCCTCCAGCTTTCAATTCTGACCATCCAAATTGCAGAATGGGAAGGACACAGCTGAGATCATAGTTTGCTCTGTCATGATGATTCTTCAGTTAGCATTCACCTCCCATTAGGTGTGTAACCCTGCACAAAATCAATTTATCAGTTTGAGATTTTGCAAGCGAGACAAAAAAGAAAACAAAAAAAAAAAACCCTGCACGAAATCAATTTCAGGTCGAAATATTGTAATATTCTCCAAATCATCGGGAAAAGAGTGAATTGAATATTTGCATTATTCTCTTTTACTAGTTACCAACTATCAGGTTGATTGGTGAACTATAGCTTATTGAGTTAATTTCAGAAATTATTCACAAATTTCTGAATTTAATATTAATTTTCCATCATTATTCACAAATAATTACCCTAAAATAGGTAGAGCTTTCCTCAAATTGGCAGATTGAGTACTTCCCACTGAAACCACCTCATTAAAAGCAATGAATGCATTAGTACATAATCACCCTCAATTAACAGGTCAGAGAACCTTTCCACATAGCCACCAAATCTACCTCTCAAAACTCTGCTGAGTGCTGAACTCTCCTAGATACTGCTATCATCATCCGGAAATTTTTATCCAACATATACACCCATAATTTAAAGTTAATGTGTGTATAACTTATATAATAATTTGAGCACATAACTTTTAGATTTGAAAATATAATGTATATAATGTATAACAGCCAGGTCGCTGGCCCAACCTGTGGGACTCGCCAAGCACTAACCAAAGCCAATGTTTCTCAAAATTTGACGGACCTAGTCACCTAGACCCATCCGCTGGTTCAAACCCACCCGCTTTTTACATTCTTGCTTCACAGCCAATAATAATAATTCAAAAATATTCTACACTTGTACATAAATATATTGTATGTACGATATTAATGCTGCTACTTACGTACGATTTACTTTCACACCAACAAATATAAAGATAAGAATTTATCTGTCAATTCTAGAGTGAAGACATCACTCAACTTTGATTTACTACGTATCGGGCTTATCTTGATGCAGTAGACTTGTAGTTCATGGACTTTAAAAATGCATTGAGCTTTTGAGCATTAGATATCTGTTATGGTCAATGGATCAAATAAAAAAGATGAACAAAAATCACCACACTAATCTATAAAACTACTTAATTATTCGTTTTTTAGACATTGAAAGATTCCAGTATAACTTCAGCACAAATATCAAACTCATGAAAATAGATATCATGCACATGCTAGGTATATATTTATGGGGATAAAATGAACATTCCTTGCCATTTTGACATACCTTGCCAGTTGAATCAAGTCAGGCTCTTCCAAAAGCAATGACCATAACTGTTTGGAATTATTTTCCTTGTTTCCTTCAGAACTGGAAGGGTGAAAGCAAAAGGAAAATAGAAAGGGAAAAAAATTAGAATGCGATAATGGGATGAACTTGCATATGCTCCAAGTAGTTCACTCGAAATTAGAATTTTGTTTAAATTTCACCTGTAATAGAATGTGCAAAAATTGTATAAGGTGCATATTGCTAACAAAGACAGAACAAGTGAAAAGAACAACTAAGCTCAGTAACTAATGACTAGGATCTCTCTGGATCCTAGTCATTAGTTAAATCCAAGCCAATGACTAAGCTCAGAACAATTAAATACAAGCCAATGACTAGGATCTCTCTGGATCTTAAAGGTCCTCTAGATTACACTGCCATAAGAAAAGAAAAAAAAAAGTAGTTTTCATTTCTAAACAAAAATATAAATCTCCAGTGTTCCTCTCTCTCCTTTTTCTTCCACATTTCCTCCACATTTCCTTGCCTCTATCAGGATTTATCTCATATGGATCTGATAATTTTTTGGTTATTTGATCTTCAGCCAGCCATGGAAGCAGCAATGAAATACAATATATTAAATACAGTGCTTAATTAGAAATACTTTTCATACCGCACATTAATTGCAGAAAAACAATAATTGCAGTTACACGAGAGTATGCTATTAAAGCCTGGCTATTGTTATGTTCTCATACACAGATTTCTTTCACTCTCTGTTACCACTGAGACATTTCATACTCAACTTCCTCAAATCTAATAGATAAATTCAAAACCATATAGTTCACTTTTCAGTGAAACATGCTCAAACAATGCACAAAGACAATCTTCTAAACACAAGATACTTAAATACCCTACAAATGTGTCCGGTATGCCATTAGAATTAATTTGTAAGGAAACAGAAAGATCCACAGGCTTATAGCCTGTATTTGCAGAAATGGAATCTGATTTTCATGTTGCTCTTGCTCACAAGTTAGACTCAGTAAGCAAAGGAAGGAATATCAAAACTAATAATAGACAATGTATTTTTAATTTATCATTTATAAAATAACAATGTATTTTTAATAATAGACAATGTTTTTTAATAGAAAATGCTGTGATACATAAAGAAGTGAAGCTAATAAGGTCGTAATACCTAAAAGTTGAGAAAATACTGCCTACAGTGTACGTCTAGCGATGCCGTTGACGGGATCACAATCGTCGGCTTCCTCTTCATTTGGACGACTGGATGATGTCAGATCTCTATCACCTTGCTGTATAAGAAATAAGTATGAAAGATGCTTTGAGTCGGATTGGTATAAAATGCTAATGATAAAATGCTAATGCAAATAAAATGCTAATACTAAAATACAATTAGTCAGATTGGTATAAAATGCTAATGCTAAGCAATTAATAGACACAATTAGATAAGAACAATACTGTATATAATTTCTAACCTGACTCGGTATGTTAGATGGGTTTTGAACATTTGTTTCCCTTATTATCTGTGCTATATGTGCAACTGTTGCTTTAAGCTCTGCGACTTGCGTCTCTAAATTAGCTATCTTCTCATCTCTAGGATCCGGCTGTGTTGATGAAGAAGCATGAGTTCGAGAGGGTGTTGGTCCTAACCCCTTCCCATGCACACGGCCATGGCGCTCCGGACCCATGTTTTCAATCAACGCCTGGTGTTGAAGCTGCACTATATCGACTGGTGTTGTGGGAAAGCCGGCGGTGGGAGGGGATGATAGTTTGGCATACCTATTTCGAGCAGTTGTCTATTTTTTTTAAAAAAATCCAAAAACATGTGATATGTGATTCATTGTTAAGGCATAGTACATATCAAATAAGCAAATTTAAGACAGAAAAATTATTACCGATATCGTCGCTGCCTTTAAGGACGGAAATACGCCTTGTGAGTTCATGTGGGTTGCGTCGAAGAAATCTAAATCGCCATACTGATCCGCACCTCCTCGCTCCACATCCTACATATATTAGAATACATAGGGAATTATAAAATCAATTACGTATACTATTCATAGTGAAGAACAAAACACTTAGATATGCCATTATTGCGCGTCGCCGTGCAAAGCTTGTACCTCCTGCAGTGTGCAGCACGTCCTGTGCATCCCTACTTGCACGACCTCTTTCAGCTCTCTTCTGCACATAATATAAAATTATTACACAAACAATAAGATTATTATAAGCCAAATATCATATCAAAATATATTGCATCATATACTACAATTTTTTGATTACCTTCCCTTCAGGTGTACTCCAAAAATGACATAAAAATTCCCAATCAGAATGCACGACACCTCTCGGGACTACTCTTGCGTTCTCAACCATTGTTCGGTTCTCGTCATAATATTTTGCCTTAAGCTCAACCTTATAGTCTCTCAATTTCTTGGACATTGATTTATTTACCCATTCGACATCAAGAACCGCCGGGTAATCAAATTTTTGCTGCAACATTCATGAATCAATGTCATATATCTAAGAATTTACGGCATAAGATAACTACCTCAAAGCATTAAACTACAACTACAAGATAATGACTATGGTTTACTATAAGGTGATATCAGCTTATGTGTATGATCTACATTGTGCTTCATAGAATGTGAGATCAAGTTGCGAACCATTTTTTTTTACTTATGAATCAAATGTCTCAGAGTTTTCTACAGCTAAGGAAACGTGTTTTAGAAATCTAATGATACATGGATACATGGATATGATACAGGGTAAACAATAAAGAACTACAATAAAGAACTATATATACTTGTAGTTGTAGTTGTAGTTGTAGCAAGGGCATATTTGCTAATTGATATTTCAAGGTAGATGCAAGAGTACCACATTAATCCTTAAAAAAGATTCCAACTACAATGCACAGTTATGATTAAACAAACATAGTAATGCACAGTTGATAACACCAAATTCATACCAAATTCATAATAAGTAAGTGAGAGACAAAAAAGGGTAAACCTGCAACTCATAAAAACTGAGAACAGCAAAGCTTTTATAGACAATGGATCAAATGAATGTATGTGGTAAAAGAATTCCATCCTTGAATCAAACAATAAGATCTTTCCATCTTAAAAGAGGTTCGACCAAGAACTGCATGTCACTGACTAAAATCCAATCAGAAAACATCGAACACATAAATGTTTAAGCAAAAAAATTCAGTATAGCACTAAAGAAATAACTATAAATGCATTCCTTTTGAATTTAAGGTACACATTCATACAAATAGCTCCAACAATAAGAGTCCAAAATATTTAACTGCATTTGTAGATGAAAGGCTGCACTCAGTGCTTTTAAAAGATATATACTTTAGGCATTCAAGTGCACATTCAAAACTTCCATAATGACAACAGTTTCCCCATGCAAATTCCTTACAAACATGACTGATTTATGTAAAAGTGTGGTTGAAAATTCCTTACAAACCTGACACAAAACATGACTGATTTATGCAAATTCCTTACAAACCCGACACTAAATTCCTTACAACATCAAATAAAAGTGTGGTTGAAACCAAAAGAAAATAAGAAATACTGTAAATATTAATGGTACCTTGAGAACTTCAATAGCTCTAGTCCTTGTCGCTATGGGGATCTTTATCCATCTATCGAATGATAGTGGAAGATACTCCGAATTCCGAGCAATCAACCCAATGAACGATGCGAAAGTCACTGTATTTTTCCCTATGAGCTGATGATCCCCATTTATCTCCACTAGTATTTTTTGACCCGCGGGTAGCTTCCATACATCAGCTAACTTCGTCGCTCCCCGGGTCTTTTTTTGGGGGGGTGGCTGGGTGCTCCCCTCACCTACCTCTAAGTGGGTATCCTCCTCGTTTACAGGCTCCTCAACCCTTCTTCTAAGCGCAGTATTCCGTCGCGGCATAATTCACACCTGCTAACAAGAAATATGTAGATTTCATCACAAAAATTACAATATGCATTCCATGAATACCATAAGCATGAGCACAAACACTATTTAGCCTAAGAAAGTAGAAGGGATTCCCCAAAACTGAAAGGAGTATCGTATGTCATTCATAAAATCCTTTAAAGAAATTAAAGTATGTAAAACAATATAATTTCTTCTACATTCATCGAACATCATCTAGCAATCTAATCTTGACACATATGAGACAAAAGGCTAATTATGAATGTGAAACAAATCAGCTAGGATTGTGAAGCCAAAACATGCAAAACTACTCAAAGTTAAACTATAACTTTCCTAATATGACTATCATTCTTTCTTTCTTTCACAAAAAGACAGTACTTGATAAAACAAGCAGGCATGACTGCATGTGTTCTGGTGTGTGCATGACTGCATGTATTCTGGTGTATGCATGACTGCATGCTCAGATTTATGTGTAGCAAAAGCAAATTGAAGAAATAAAACAAGCAGGCAAGCAATAATTCATTTAAGATAATATGTGCACTTTGAAATTGGTCATGTATATATGACTTCAAATATCAAAGATCTCCATCATATAGGATTATTTGTGCTATGAAAGGCATAAAAATAAGTGAGTCTTTTCAAGTTGAGTTCAGTCTACATGTGATAGTGATCCAATGTGCGACAAAAATTTCCTACAGTCTTTTCAAGTTGAGTGTCAAAGTCATATTCAATTTTGATGTATTCATTAACCAAGCTATGTAATAAAAGTATTGTAAACAGGTATCAAACTTATATTAGAATACTTCTATTAATGTGATGATAATAAAAAAAATCCAACCTGCTTCAAACAACGACAAAGCTAATGATGTTCGTGTACGTATAATAACAACAAAGCTACGCATTGATGCTTCACATAACCATAAACACAGTGATCAAAAACTATAGCTTGGTCAAGGACTTGATTCATATGGTCTACCATATGCATGTTAACAAGGAATAATTAATTTTAGGCAGAATCGAGGCTACTTGGGACTCATGACAGATCTCATAAGTCATCAATCATATTGAGATAGTCCATACTACCAAAACATTCAAAACATCATTTTCTCCCCCACAATGAAGAACTCAAAAGTCAAAACAACGGGAACATTAGAGTTTTCACATAAGAAAACCAAGCAAAATAATCTGCTCATACTCGCAATAAACTAGATTAACTTAAAACCAACTACAAAATGTAAACAAAGAAATCATATTCTATCATGGCAGATGAATGCTTTGATTACAGCTTATGGATCCATAATGAAAATAAACCCTATTAGCTGTCAGACAAGTGACTAAGGTAATTACACAAGCCTTCAACCTTGTCTATAATAGCAGAATGTGGTATATAAATTTTACAGATGTACTAGATGTCTTTGCACATAGAATACACAGCACTACAGCTTGGAAACATGAATATACAACAATCTTCATCGATAGGAAAGTCATCTTATAAACAGACCCAACGGGGGCGACGAGATCCAACGGCGACGAAATCCAACGGCGACGATATCCAACGGTGATGAGATCCAACAGCGACGAGATCCAACGGTGACGACAAAGGGGTAGGGTTTTCGTCGAATTGGAGATTGGAGATTGGAGATTGGGGCGTCGAAAGAAAGAAAGAAAGAATTGGAGATTGGGGCGTCGACAAAGGGGTAGGGTTTTCGTTGAAATCGAAGAGGAACGAAATCGAAGATTAGTTTTCGGAGAGATTGGAGATTGGAGATTGGAGATTGGGGATTTAGTGCTCGAGTGATTGGAGATTGGAGACTGGAGATTGGAGATTGGGGACTGGAGACTGGAGATTGGAGATTGGGGGTTGGGGGTTTCAGCGCGGGAGATTGGAGATTGGGGATTGGAGATTGGCAGCGAGTATTAGGACGAGTGAAAAAAGAGAGAGGGAAGTGGGGATTTAGTGCGTGGGTGGGGGGAGTTTTGGCCTGTGTTCCAAGCGCCGGGGATTTGTGAAATCCCCGGCGCAATTTAATAAATGCCGGGGAATCTCCCGGCGCAATATACCAAACGCCGGGGAATTTACGCCAGATATTCCGCTTTATTTTGTAGTGCTATTTGAGTACTTGTATTGCATTTTTTCGCTAATTCCAACTGATACTGATGTAGTTTATTTTTTCTTTGTAGTTACTGATATTGCTTGATAATGTAATAGACGTGAGGCTAGCCTCAAAACCATTTGTCCTTGTTCTATCTTAACTAAAAGAAGAATAATCTGCCCTAGTTCTTGTCATGAAATACTAACAGCAGCAAAATTCTTGCAAAATCCTTCTGATCGATCGTCATATCAATTAAAAATCGACTGAAGACAACATTTTAAATGTAGTTATGTTAGTAATGGCTTAATACTGAACAGATATACCAACTACTTATACATATAGCTACACACGTAAATATATAACATTCCATCTATCCATTCCAATCACATCCTGATTCCTGGGCTCTTACTAAGTAAAACAAGGATTAATCCTAGCTAATTAAGAATGGTAGGGACTGTTAATCCAAATTCATGTCTAATATCGATGAAGTTCTTTGTATTTTTTGTCTATCTCTACAATCTCTCTCTCTCTGTGGTTTCAGGGGACAGGAATTATGTTGGCTTCAGTAGGTTCAAGTAATGGGAAACCGAATGGAACATGAGAAGAATCTGATATTGTACCACTTTAAGCAAATTTCAAATCAGTCATGGATATACTTGTTGATGCTAATTTTTGTGTGAAGGCAAAAATAAGTTGTGAATTTTTTTAGAAACAATAAAAAGCTGATGTTTTTTACTTTCACCGATGTTGACTGTTTCTAGCTAATATTGACTTCAAAATTTGACTCGTTTGCACCTTGGATCTAATCTGGATGTTGACGATCGCTTTGATTGACCTCAGAAACACCGGAGGGTAAGACGATCGCTTTGATTGACCTGCACAAGTCAGAAACACCGGAGTTTACCCTGGCGACAGACATTCCGACTCTCAAGTCAGAACTCATAAAATATGTGAGAGCTTTTGGTGGAGAAATACTGATTACCTGATTCTTGTGGAGGTAGGGGTATTTATAGTCACTTTTGGGGGTCAGTTTCAAGATAATCATTTATCTTTACTTTCCGGTATTTTTGGGTTGAATTAGTTATCTCTTCTTCATGAAGAGATAAGAGTGGTTGAGGAGATTGAGTTAAAACCCTTCTCATGATAAGGGATACGATTTTTGAACGGTCTCTTATAGATAATTATGAGTTTAAACCATGTTTAAATAATTATGGACTCATTTGTGTTAGGCTGTTATGACAACACAGTTAGACAGATCCATTTTTGGGCTATTAGGCTTAAAGAAGGCCCAATTTCCGTTTACTGACCCGTTTCTAGTGGAATTTATCATTTTACCGCTGAGAGCTTTAAGATTCGTGCCCGAATTGAACGATCCTAATTTGGTTCAATTTTTATCCATTTCACAAGAACCCCACTCCCGATGAGTTTCATAGCTTTTGAGGAGTAGTTTGCCCATTTTTTATGGTTTACAGAACTTATTGGGGTTTTAGGGAAGTTTGAATCTTTCTCGAGATGTAACGGTGCAACACAGAGTTTGTAAAGTACCAAGAACTATTTTAAGAATTTTCTGGGTTTATCCAGATTTCTCTGAATATTTTTTCCAAATTTTAACCATTTTTCAAATGTTTATTCAATTTCCTGATTTTTTATAATTAATTTTCAAAATTTTAGTTAATTATTCTAATTTATACATATCTTTTCGAAATTTTATATATACTTTTCGAATTAATAATTATTTTTAGAACTTTTAATTAACTTTTCAAATTTATAATTATTTTTCGGAATTTTTAAGTAATTAACTCGAATTAATAACAAAATAAAGGAAAATTTTAAATACCTGATAGATCTAGGCTGTTGATCATGCGAGCACAGATCGGGAGGAGATCTGGAGCTGTTGATTCCCTCGTTCTAGTTGGGAGATCTGAGTGTTTTGTAGAGCAGAAGCGTCTCCGACCTGTCGTGGCACCCTGAGGTGGCGCCACGTGGCGTTAACCAGTCAACTGATAGAGCTACATTGTTGATCACGCTAGCGCATATCGGGAAGAGATTGGAGCGTTGATTCCCTCGTTTTGGTCGAGAGAGCTCTTGCTAAGATTTTTACAAAGCAGAAGCATCTTCGACCCATCGTGGCACTTTGTGGTGCCGCCACGTGGCATTGAAATGTTGACCGTTGACTTGGTCCATGTTGACCAGGCAACTGATCGATCTGAATCGTTGATCATGTGAGCACAGATCGTGAGGAGATCTAGACCGTGAATCCTTCATTCTGGTCAGGAGAGCTCTTGCTCAGTTTTTTATCGAGTAGAAGCATCTCCGACCCGTCGTGGCGTGGTAAGGTGAAGCCACATGCCATTGACCCAGAATTAATCCAAGTTTTTTGTGGTTTTGGTTGATTAATCTCAACCGTCCATCATGTGCGCACAGATCGGGAGGAGATCAGGACCGCTGATGCATGATTTCTGGTCCGGAGAGCTCTTGTTTAGTTTTTGACCAAGCAGAAGCGTCTTGACCCCTCATGGTGCGCTAAGGTGGTGCCATGTGTCGTTCACTGGTCAATTGTTGACTCGGTCAACTCCACCTTTTTTTGTCCCTTGCGCTCCCCCGTCTATTTGGCCCAACGCCATCAGAGCCCAAACATTTAGAGCTTGAGCTCTATATATCCCCTCTTCTCCTCACTTTCTCATTCACTCCTCACACTTTTCCCACTTTGCTTCCGACCATACTTCTTTCTGAAAGGAGTTCCGGCGATTGATTTTTCCTTCCGGCGAACCTTCCGACCGTAGTTGTCACTTCGAAGGGTAATTAAGTATTATTTTATAAGATGTCTAGGGTTTCTTCTGTTAGGGTTATATACTGAAAGCATCACTTTTGTATTAACTTTATTTCCTTATTTTTTTTGAATGAGAATCATATGGGCATATGTTTGCATATTGTGTTTATTATAATATTAATGCAAGTGTCTGATATTCTATAAGGTTGATAATATGGTGTGAGGTGACACACAGAAGATCATATTATCAGTTCCCTATGGAATATATAAATAGTTCACAACCTAGATGGACTTGGACAATCCATTGGAAAGGTTGTAGTGTAATCTGGTATTAGTCTGTCTTGACTATAGGTTTACACTAGTATACTTTGTGTGTATTGAACAGGACCACTTGAGGTTGTTCTCTTTGTACTGACTACAAAAGAGAACAAACACCTCTGTTATTATGGATGCTTATGCTCTTAATCCAGATATAATAATAGACATGTATATGCAGTGTGCATTACTTTGACTCATAAAAGAGTGAGATTCATTATGGATCAACAACCTCTATGAATTGGGTAATAGCATTGTATGTATGATGGGCAGTTGATTGTAAAAGGAATCCATTTTCCGATACGTCGGGTTGATGATGTCCCCTTAAGGAGCTCATAAGGATTGTCATGTAAACTCTGCAGGTGGATTATATCCGACATGACAAATAAAGTTGAGTGGTACTACTTAAGGATAAAAGATGTTGATCAATATAGTTGTCAGTAACTTAATTTGATCGACGGACATTCGATATCTTAACATGGGGAGTTGAACGAGCATATAATAAAAGGAGCCCATAAATATAATATGGGATTAGGAAGGTAGTGCAACAATAGCTCCTTAGTGGACCGAGCTATTGTTAATGGGCCTGGGTTGTGTGTTCGGGCTGAACACGGGATACCCATATTCGTTAGGAGATCTAACCCTAATTTCTCCTCATGGTCCCTGCCGTAGCCTTATATATATCCTCTATTCTCTGGCCGTCATTGATAATCTGAAATATAAGATTTTTTCTCAAAATTCGTGATTCACGTAAGGAGAGAAAGAGAGGTCAGCCAAGGAGAAGAAAGGTTGGGAGATCGTCGCCCACACGACGTCCAACCCGAGGAAGGAATACGTGCAGAAGATCTTGGGGTCGCTGTCGTCTTCTTCTCATCGCAGGTATAACTCGTGAACCCTAGATTCCGCTATATAGGGTTAGATCACGTATTTAATCTGTTAAATTTTTAACAATCGATACGCACACCAATCCGTAGTCCTGGGAATCATCTCAGTTCCATCAATTGGTATCAGAGCCGGTATTGGATCTGCGTATTGATTGTTACATCCATGTTGTCCAATAAAACTTGTGTTGTATGATAGTCGGTAGATGTAGATCTGTTCTAACTCGGTTTTGCAGGCATCTTAGATCCAACTATTATGGTCCAATGCATGTTTTGTTTGGGTTGTTGTTGTTTTGTGGATGTAATTATTGTGTTGTTGTTGTTTTGTGGATGTAATTAATATCACGAGGGTTGATCGTGCTTATAATTTTAATTTTTCAATCTAGATTATGTGTGAACTCCTTCGGGAGGCATAGGATTGATGTAATTTTAATTTTTCAATCTAAATTATGTATGAACTCCTTCGGGAGGCATAGGATTGATGTAATTTTAATTTTTTTTTTTGATCGATCGTGATGGCGGTGGTGGCTGTTTCTGACGCCGGAGGAGATGCTGTTTTTAGGCAGTCCGGAGATCGACCGATGGTTTTCGATGAAGAAATCGGCAGCCAAACCTAAAAAAAAATTAGGAATTTATTGCCAGCAGTTGAACCCCGGATAGCTCCGCGCACGGTCAGATTTGGGATTCGCACAGTCGGCGAAGAATCAGGAAAGATGGCCATAATAGTTGGATATTTATTTTCAAATTTATTGCCATTATTGCTTATTCTGATTATGCATGTTTATTATTTTGTGATGTTTTTTTTGAAAAACTAGGATCACATTAATAATGGACAACATGGACATAAATTAACTAGTAGAAAAACCCTCATTGTTAAATAACTAAGTGGGAGAAGGAATTCATTTAACATGAATCCCACGGTCTCCATTGCTGGTTTGTAGGTGATATAATTATACTTGCGTGTTGGCTTTAGTGCTTTCCTCCATATCGGATGAGTATAATTATGGATCACCAGTACAGACTTCCTTAGGGATAATCGTAGAAAGTTACCTAGTATGTGTTCGCTTCTCCATCTGAAGGAACTCAATACAAGATAATGGACTTAGTATTAAGCAATGGTATACACTTAGATACAAATAATGGTATCCTCCCCATCGGAGTCACTGCTATTATTTGTAGGACCAGAGCAAGACCAACAGATTAATTTTATTTGTCAAAAAGTTGTGTTGACATGATAGTAAAATTAATAGGAAAAACCTACTTGAACAAATATTGAATTTGTATACGTCCACACTATCGTGGCATGCTAAATTCATGGTGTTTAAGGTGTTGGTGAATTTTTTTTATTGTTTTGAGGAAATCAATATTTAATTAATTCAAAAAGTTTTGCCCTACATAATTTTTTTTATGTGATTCTCAAGATTTCAAAAATGGGTTCTTTCAGTCCACTTATGGTGATTCTTAAAGAAAACAAACTTACTGGCCCTAATTATATTGACTGAAAATGTAACTTGGATATTGTCTTAACTGCTGAAGAGTACAAATTTGTACTCAATGAAGTATGCTCACCTAAGCCTGATGCTAACTCTGATGAAGAGGTCAAAGAGGCTTATAAGAAGTGGAATAAGGCAGATGAGATGGCGCGGTGTTACATTCTGGCATCTATGTCAAATGTACTGCAGCATCAGCATCAGGCCATGCCCACAGCTTATGATATGATGTACAACCTTAAGGAACTCTTCGGACATCAGAGTAGAGTAGCTAGGCAACTTGCTATGAAGAGTTTGATGAGAGCAGACATGGCTAAGGGGACACCAGTAAGGGATCATGTTCTCAAGATGATGGGTCATCTAAATGAGATGGAGATCCTTGGTGCTGAAATCGATGGGGAAACCCAGGTCGCTATCATTCTCGGGACTCTGCCTAAAAGTTTTGACTCGTTTTGCCTTAATTACAACATGAACAAAAGGTTGTATACTTTGGCAGAACTTGCAAAAGAACTACAGGATGCTGAAGCTCTCTTCAAGCAGAATGCCCATGTTTATGTGACTGAAAAGGACTCTACTTCTAAGTCGAAAGGTGGTAAGAAGAAGAAAGTTCAGAAATAAGTAAACTTAGCAAAGAAGGGCATGGGACCTCAAGGCGCTGTGAAAAAGCCGAAAGGCAAGTGTTTCAAGTGCAAAGGGTCAGGACATTGGAAGACTGACTGTCCACTTCTCAAACAAAAGAACAAAGAAGGTATATCTCATTTACTAGTTGTTGAAACATGTTTAGCGGTGCTATCTACCGGTACCTGGTGTGTAGATACAGGAGCCACTAATCATGTCTGCAATACATTGCAGGGGTTCCAGGAAACCAGACGGCTCAGTGATGGAGAGATATGCTTGTTTATGGGTGACGCTACAAGAGTAGCGGTCGTTGCAATAGGAGATGTTATTTTATCTTTTGGTAGAAATAAGTCTTTGACATTGAGAGATTGTCTTTATGCACCTTCACTTAGAAGGAATTTAATTTCTGTTTCCATGCTAGTTAAGGATGGATATTCAGTTTATTTTAATGACAATATTGTTATTAGAAAAAATAAGCATTTTATCTGTTCTGGTGCATTAGTTGATAATCTTTATGTCATTAATCATATTTCGCCCACGATGCAACTTATGGAAATGAATAATATGTCTTCTAACATAAATAAGAGAAAAGAACCTTCTTGTATGAACCAAACATATCTTTGGCACTTGCGATTGGGGCATGTTAACCTAAGAAGGATTCAAAGACTGGTTAATGATGGACCTTTGAGTTCATTGGAAGTGGAGGCACTACCAGTCTGTGAATCTTGCTTGGTAGGTAAAATGACCAAAAGGCCTTTCAAGGCAAAGGGGTATAGGGCCAAAGATGTGTTGGAATTGGTTCATTCTGATTTGTGTGGGCCCATGACTGTCCAGGCTAGAGGTGGCTTTGAATATTTTGTCACATTTACTGACGATTATTTAAGGTATGGATACATTTATTTGATGCGCCGTAAGTCTGAGTGCTTTGAGAAATTCAAAGAGTACAAGGCAGAAACGGAGAAACATCATGGAAAATGTATCAAGTCATTACGTTCAGATCGTGGTGGCGAGTATCTCTTTGGGGAGTTTAGGGACTATTTGTCAGAGGCTGGGATTACATCCCAATTATCAGCACCTGGAACACCCCAACAGAATGGTGTAGCAGAAAGAAGGAATAGGACTCTTATGGAGATGGTTAGATCAATGATGAGTTATTCAGATTTACCAGATTCGTTTTGGGGATATGCCTTAGAAACTGCAACTTATATTTTGAACTTGGTTCCTTCTAAGTCAGTACCAATTACTCCTACAAAAATGTGGACTGGGCGTAAGCCTAGTCTGAAACATGTTCGGATTTGGGGTAGTCCAGCACACATGCTGAATGGGAAAGCCGATAAGTTGGAATCTCGTACAGAAGTACGCTTGTTTGTAGGCTATCCAAGAGGAACGAAAGGTGGTTTATTTTATAGTCCTAAGGATCAGAAGGTCATTGTTAGCACCAATGCTCGATTCTTAGAGGAAGACTATGTAATGAACCATAAACCCATAAGTAGAGCTGTTCTAGAAGAACTGAGAGGTGAGACGCCAAATACTTCAGTACCAACAGTACAACAGGATGTACCACCAGTAACTGCACAACGTGTCACAAATGTTGCACCACAACCGATAGTGCCTCGTCGTAGTGGGAGGGTTGTGATACAACCTGATAGATATATGTTCTTGGGAGAGTCGTCAGACTTTGTCCCTGAGGAACAAGATTATGATCCCTGTACCTACAATGAAGCACTCCAAGATAAAGATGCAGAGTCTTGGCAAAAAGCAATGATATCTGAAATAGAATCTATGGATTCTAATCAAGTCTGGGAGCTTGTAGAACCACCTATTTGTGTAAAAGCCATTGGATGCAAGTGGGTCTATAAGAGAAAAAGAGGATCAGACGGTAAGCTTGAAACCTTTAAAGCTCGGCTTGTTGCAAAAGGTTTTACTCAAAGAGAGGGTATTGATTATGAGGAAACCTTTTCGCCAGTAGCCATGCTTAAGTCTATCTGAATTCTTTTATCTATTGCAGCTCATCTTGATTATAAGATTTGGCAAATGGATGTCAAGACAGCTTTCCTTAATGGAAGTCTTGAGGAAGACATCTATATGCAGCAACCAGACGGGTTCATTGAAAAGGGCCAAGAGCATCTTATTTGTAAGCTCAAGAAGTCCATTTATGGACTTAAGCAAGCTTCCAGATCTTGGAACATATGTTTTGATCAGGTGATAAAATCCTACGGATTTGATCATTGTCAAGATGAATCATGTGTATACAAAAAGTGTGACGGAAACGTAGTGGTATTCCTAGTACTTTACGTGGTTGACATCTTGCTCATTGGAAACAATGTGAAGGTATTATCTAACGTAAGGGTATGATTATCCAAACAGTTTGATATGAAGGACTTGGGAGAAGTAGGTCACATCCTTGGGATCAAAGTTCTACGAGATCGCAAGAAAAGGATGTTGGGCTTGTCCCAAGCTTCCTATATCGATACTATACTAACTCGTTTTAGCATGCAAAATTCTAAGAAAGGTTTCTTACCTTTTAGGCATGGAATTGCTCTATCAAAGGAGCAGTGTTCGAGGACACCTAAAGAGATAGAGAACATGAAAGCAGTTCCTTATGCTTCAGCAGTAGGAAGCTTAATGTATGAAATGCTATGTACGAGACCAGATATCTGCTATGCCGTTGGCATGGTTAGCAGATATTAGTCTAACCCAGGACAAGAGCACTGGACTGCCATAAAGCATATTTTGAAGTACCTGAAAAGGACTAAAGATTACATGCTGGTTTACCAGGCAGATAGTTTAGTTGCCTTGGGGTATACAGACTCAGATTTTCAGTCAGATAGGGATTCCAGGAAATCAACCTCAGGTTATGTATTTACTTTGGGAGGTGGAGCCACTATATGGAGGAGTATCAAGCAAAAATGTATTGCTGATTCTACCATGGAAGCCGAGTATGTGGCAGCCTCTGAGGCAGCCAAAGAAGCGGTTTGGCTCAGAAACATCCTATTGGACTTGGATGTGGTACCTAATTTGCCTAAGGCTATTACACTTTATTGTGATAATAGTGGTGCAGTTGCAAATTCGAAGGAACCACGAGCCCATAAGGCAAGTAAACACATTGAGCACAAGTACCACCTGATACGAGATTTCGTAAAGAAAGGAAAAGTTGCTGTGATCAAGATAGCATCAGCAGACAACCTAGCTAATCCCTTCACTAAGAGCTTACCAGCTAAGGCTTTTGATAGTCATGTTGAGGGAATGGGAGTCAGATGCGTAGCAGCATGGCTTTAAGTATAAGTGGGAGATTTGTAACAGTATACTGAAAAGCAATGCTTTGAGTATAAGTGGGAGATTGTTAGGGTTATATACTGAAAGCATCACTTTTGTATTAACTTTATTTCCTTATTTTTTTTGAATGAGAATCATATGGGCATATGTTTGCATATTGTGTTTATTATAATATTAATGCAAGTGTCTGATATTCTATAAGGTTGATAATATGGTGTGAGGTGACACACAGAAGATCATATTATCATTTCCCTATGGAATATATAAATAGTTCACAACCTAGACGGACTTGGACAATCCATTGGAAAGGTTGTAGTGTAATCTGGTATTAGTCTGTCTTGACTATAGGTTTACACTAGTACACTTTGTGTGTATTGAACAGGACCACTTGAGGTTGTTCTCTTTGTACTGACTACAAAAGAGAACAAACACCTCTGTTATTATGGATGCTTATGCCCTTAATCCAGATATAATAACAGACATGTATATGCAGTGTGCATTACTTTGACTCATAAAAGAGTGAGATTCATTATGGATCAACAACCTCTATGAATTGGGTAATAGCATTGTATGTATGATGGGCTATTGATTGTAAAAGGAATCCATGTCCCGATACGTCGGGTTGATGATGTCCCCTTAAGGAGCTCATAAGGATTGTCATGTAAACCCTGCAGGTGGATTATATCCGACATGACAAATAAAGTTGAGTGGTACTACTTAAGGATAAAAGATGTTGATCAATATAGTTGTCAGTAACTTAATTTGATCGACGGACATTCGATATCTTAACATGGGGAGTTGAACGAGCATATAATAAAAGGAGCCCATAAATATAATTTGGGATTAGGAAGGTAGTGCAACAATAGCTCCTTAGTGGACCGAGCTATTGTTAATGGGCCTGGGTTGTGTGTTCGGGCTGAACACGGGATACCCGGATTCGTTAGGAGACCTAACCCTAATTTCTCCTCATGGTCCCTGCCGTAGCCTTATATATATCCTCTATTCTCTGGCCGTCATTGATAATCTGAAATATAAGATTTTTTCTCAAAATTCGTGATTCACGTAAGGAGAGAAAGAGAGGTCAGCCAAGGAGAAGAAAGGTTGGGAGATCGTCGCCCACACGACGTCCAACCTGAGGAAGGAATACGTGCAGAAGATCTTGGGGTCGCTGTCGTCTTCTTCTCATCGCAGGTATAACTCGTGAACCCTAGATTCCGCTATATAGGGTTAGATCACGTATTTAATCTGTTAAATTTTTAACAATCGATACGCACACCAATCCGTAGTCCTGGGAATCATCTCAGTTCCATCATCTTCGGGCAATGAGACCTCCCCTACAGGTCGAGGTAAAAAGATGTCGCCGACTCCGCCATCTCGAGCGGACAAGGGGAAAGGTGTTACCAAGCCATCGTCGGTTATTGTGAAGACTACAATAGATGAGGATAAGATGTCGGGGGAGCTTGGGAGGTACTTGGGTCCCTTAACAGGTCTCACCAACATTAGAGATTTTCTTGCCGATTTGGGTGATAGAGTAGAGTATGGTAGGCGGAGGCATTATGAGGAGAATGAGTATCACAAGTCTTCGAAGGCCCACGATATATGTGTAGCACCCAGAATTCACCAACCCGGAAACTTTAGACACAAGCCAGAATCTTACTTCAAATGAGTCAATAACACAGAAAAATCGCAAGAAATAAAAACTTTTATTGCCTCAAATGTTATTACAACATACAAAATAGTTCAACAAAATTTCTAGCATGAATTTACATCAATCATTTCCATCAACAAATTACGTTGTAAAATAATTAGGAACCTCATCACCAAATTGGACATCGTCTCTCCACTAAATGCCTTCCGCAGCTCGAGTCCCCCGCTCCACGATCAGCAATCCTGCAAATCTAATAAACTGTGGGCACGTCAGTTGAATACAACTGACGCAATGCTATAATACAACTATCCTCACAATGCTATAATATAGCGATTCCAAACCTCAACAACCAAAATATTCATGCAAAGAAAAACGTGATGTCAAATCAAGTGTTTGTGTATGCCATGACCTAAATTCTAATGCACAAAACAAAGAATGCACGCGATGCACTTACTCTATTGCAATTCATTTCGGATCGTATGCATCCCATACTACATACATTCCCAAATGCAACTTCAATGGAAATGTATGTATCCCATTCTACATACATTCCCAAGAGTTCGTAGTCTCCAAATTGTAGGGTTCGATCCCTCGCTATACATCCTACCCTTGTACTCGTTCCGTGCTCCTCATATGAACCTAGTGACTGGCAAATTCTGCAATCGGTGCGGTCTAATCCTACTACTGCAATCGGATCGTGTTCCTTCTCCACTTTGAACAGCAGTGGTCACTCTCTTCGTTCAGATCGTGGTCTTTCTCCACTCCGATAGGATCATGGTCCTTCTCCATTCCTAGTCATACTGGTGATTATTCAGCTTTCACCGCAGCTCTGCCGGACTAATGGTCCTTCTCCATTCATATCTCTACCTAAAGTTATCACGAACACAAGAAGAATTGTAGAGTCTGCAATTGGTGCAGTCTAATCCCACTATTGCAATCGGATCGTGGTCCTTCTCAACTCTGAACGATAATGGTCACTCTATTTGTTCAGATCGTGGTCCTTCTCCACTTTGACAGGATCATGGTCCTTCTCCATTTTTGGTCAGGCCGGTGATCATTCGGCTTCCGTCGCAGCTCTGCCAGAATCATGGTCCTCTCCATTCCTGCCTCTATCCAAAGTTATCGTGAACATAAGGCGAATCGTAGGGCCACCCCTACTCTGCCAAAGGCTGCAGTGTGAAACTCTTGCTCCTCACCTGCACTGATAACTCAGAACATAAACAGAAACTTAGGGGTTCATCCCCTAAGTTCCAAAAGACTTGCTACGTGCATCCATGTCCCATTCTCATCACTAAACTCCAGAAATTAATAGTCGAGACAACGCCGCCTGTGTTCCCTTGGCCAGGTAAAACGATGCCACGTGTGTCCCTCTGACAAGATGAGTACAACACCCACTAGTGCCTGTCCTTACATTCAACAACGACTCGAACTAAATCTACAACACCACAAACCCACGGTACAATAGCTAACCCACTATAGGACTAAGACTAAGAATTAGGTTAATTGCATGATTACTCGCTTTTTATCTGATCATCCGATGATCAAAATCCACGACCCTAGTCATTCTCTAATTCTCTTTCATTATCTCATTTGATGTATGAATTTTTAGCCGAGTCTAGGCCTATTTCATTTTTAACAAATTCTCTTAGTTAGGCGATCTAAAGTATTTCCAAGCCCTAACTTAGTAAATAAACTTTGTTTATTATGAATAACTAGTTAAGTTCCACTTGTACACTCTTTTCTAGTTCATTACCTTTTTATTATTAGGGATTAACCCATCCCACACTAGGACTCAATCTGGCCCAAGGGTTGGCCCGCCTCGGCCCACACTTGGCCTGAACCAATGACAAACCGACTTCGTCGATCGCCGCAACAGCCATCTAAGCTTAGAGTTCGATCGCAACCTCGGCCCAACCCAAACCCCAACACGTTGCTCCAGCCATCCTCGCGCTCCACGGTCCTCGACAAGTGGTAGCTTCAAACACAACTATAGAATCCTTCCATGAACGGCGAGCACGTCGGCACACGAGTCGTCTCCTACCACGCGTTCGATGTGACATAGGTTCCTATTCTACCCGTCTAGATATACCATAAGACTTAATTTTAGAGTCTTAAACTCAACCAATGAAGCTCAACAAGGGTAAACAACTCTAGGGATAAATCCTACACCATGAATATTCAAAAAGAATGCTAAAAAACTATAAAAATGGGAAATTGCATTTTCAAACAGCAAACATATAATTGGCATTCATGCCAAAACGAAGTCGTTCTCAGTCCCGTTTCATTGGAGAAACGCGATCGAGCGCTCCCCATGTGTAACCCCTGTTTTCCCAAAAATGTATTTTAGTGTATTTTCTGTATTTAAAAAATTTTTGCAAATTATTTTTTTTCGGTTTTCAAATTCTTTTGTGGAATTGTAATTATTGAATCTCCTATTAAAATTTGCTTTCGATCAAAAATTTTACTGTGACTATTACTGTTATTATTATTACTATTATTATTATTATTATGGTTTCTGTTATTATCAGTATTAATTTAAAAAAAAATTAAATTCTATGTACTAACTGTATTTGTAATTATTTCAAATTATATTTATGCTGTAATGCGAGTTACATTTTGTTATAATTTTTTTTTTTTATGAGTATCTTATTAGTCTATTGGATTTATTTAAATCTCCAATCCTATTTGATATCCTATACAATTTGTATCCTAATTTAAAACCCAATTAAACAAATCCTACTACAACTCCTAATTACCAACAATCCAATTACCCATTATCTTTTTCCCTAACCCATTTAAAACCCAAATACCCTTTACCCCAACCCAGACCCATTAACAACTCTTATACCCTGTTTTAAAAACACCCAAACCCTGTGCTTTTACCTACCCGAAAACTCCATCATCAAAACCCCAATCCTTCACCTATATAAACCCAATTATTTTCATCCCCTACACCAAAACCCATCCAAACCCTAGCCTCCTAGCCGCCACCTGCACCTCACTGATCACCTCCAGATCGCCTGCACACCTCGCTGAGACCCCCCCACCTCCACCCTGCGTCCCTTCTGCCTCCTGTGCCGACCACGGCGACCCTCCTCTGCCTCGACGCAGCCCCCTGTGCTCCTCCCGAGTGCCATGCACAACCAGTCAGCACAGTGTCCACCTCAGCGCGCCTCTGTGTGTCTCGACGTCCCTGTGCTGTGCCTCCTCGATGGTGACCTCCCCTGCAGTCCATCAGCCAGAGTACCCGACGCTGCCCCTGGACCTCCCCTCGAACTCAGTGGGTCCCACTGCCTCTCACAACGCAGCCAGGCAGCCACCTTGTGCGTGGTGCTCTCCGGCAGAAGTGCTGCCACTTCTCTGTCGTGCTCCGCCATTGTCGTGACTGTCTCTCACTTCCTCATGCTCCTTGTGTGCGAGTGCGTTGTGTGTGGTGTTGCTCTTGCCGTTGGAGTGTGTGCTCTCGCCGTTCTTGCCATTGTTTGGTTGTTGGTTCGTGGTGTGCATTTGTGTTCTCCGTGCACGTGTTTTTGGTTGTTCGTTCGTTCGTTATTCTTGATCGTTGGTTCTCGTTCTTGGTTCATGTTTGTTCGATCTTGGTTGTACCTCGGGAATCCGTTCCCGTTATTCTTGCTTGTTGGTTTGTCGTTTCGTCGTCTCTCAGGCAAGTAACTTGTACTCTAATTCATTTCTTTGATACAAGTCAAAAGTACCCCCGTACAGTGTAGTTCGGTCTAGAGATGACTCTTGTTTGTGTTATTCTTGATGGATTTTGTCTCTATTGTGAAAACTTGACCACAGTTATCTCACGACACAATATGGACATGAATTAATATAGGTTTTACCTGTTCTTGATTTGATCATGTATGTGGGACTTTTGTGAGAATTCGTGATTTGGTTGAGACCCATGTGATATATTTGGTGTGGACATGCTAGATACCCGAATTCTTGATGTTTGGAAACTTGGTAGACTCGATTTCATGTTTGGTTGTATTTTAAAGAAGTTTTGTACGATATATGTTGAGTTGTTGTTAAAGGGAAAAATTGGTATTTTGTCGCTGATTTGTATTGTTTGTTGTTTTGGACTGTCTTGAGGTCAGTAACTTAATTTCAGCATAAAACATGAATTTTATAGAATTTCGTCTATTTTCAAACCCCTCTGACCTTGTTTGATTTTTATTCCGTATGTGTGAGATATGACTGTTGTTACCGCTAAATCTGGTATGGGGGCAAACAGACAGTATTTGTGGATTCTTGGAAAACTTGAATAGCAAACCTGAAACCTGTTCCGCCGGAGTTTGACCGCTGACTCCCGCCGTTCGCCTGCAAAAATTGCGAGACACCGGGGTTGATCCCGGCGACGCACCCTCCGACGCTCAAGTCAATAATCAGGAAGATTATGAAAGAGCGTAAATTGGCAAAAGATTGATTACCTCTTAATAGTGGTGGATGGGGGGTATTTATAGTCGCCTTAGAGATCAGATTAGGAATGTAATCCCTGTGATTAAATAAGGAATGTAATCCCTGTGATCATATTAGGAATGTAATCCCTAATTCCCAGTAAAAGGATAGATGTGAATCAGGGCCGTTGATTAGGACTAATCAGGAACCCCAATTCTATCCTGCTGGACCGAGTTCATTTCGGGTTGGGACCCGTACCCAGTTGAGGTGGATCCATTCGTGGGTTATTGGGTCTTGAAGGAAGACCCAGTTCCCATTTCAGACCCGTTAGCAGGTGAAATTACCGTTTTACCCCTGAGCTTTAAGATTCGTGTCCGATGTGAATGGTTCTGATTTAATCCTATTTTTAGCCATATCACGAGCCCCCCACTCCTGGAGAATGAGTTTTACAGTCTTCGAGAAGTAGTTTTGTTGTTCTAATGGCGTACGGGATTTTATCGGTGTTCTTAAAGGAGTTTGGAATCTTGCTCGGGGTGTAACAGTGTTATTCTGGGCTTGTAAAATGCTCAAAAATATCCTCTGAATTTTCTGGATTTTTTGTGATTTTTCCAAATTTTTCTGAATTTTTTCTCATTTTTTGAATCTTTTATTCATTTTCCGAATTAAATAATTAATTATCGAAAATATTAATTAATTATTCTAATTTAATAATTATTTTTTCAGAATTTAAAAACAATTTTTCTGAATTAATAATAATTTTTAGAATTTTTAATTAATTTTTTTCAATTTTTAAATATTTTTTCGGATATTTTAAATAATTAAAACAATTAAATAAATAAATAAATTAATTAAATATTACCTGGACACGTGGCGCATTTCTGAGCATCGATCATGATCAGATGTGCACGCATCGCGAGACAAATCACGTTCTGGACACGTGGCGTGTTTCTGAGCGTCGATCGTGTCGTGACGCGATTTTTGAGAAGATCGGATGGTGTGTGTATGTCGGCAGCATTTTTCTCCAATTTTGAGCTCGGATTGCATGTTGCTCGGAATCCGAGCAACTTCGTGCACATTTCGCACAGCTCGGCATCCGACCAAGGAGGTGAAGCCACATGGCACATATATATATTTTTTATATTTTTTTTTCTTTTCTCCCTGTCCACTTCTTTTTCGCTTTTCTTCTTCTTCTCTTCACGCATTCGTTCGTCTTCTCCTTCTTTCTTCATCTTCGCTTGTGAGCTCGTAAAGAGGAGCTTCAATGAAGCTTTGATGGAGGGAAGCTCGGCGAACGTGGGGCTCGGCGAGGAGGCTCGGTGAGGGTGGCGAGCGAGGGTGGTCGGAGCTTCGACGAAGGAGCTCGGTGAGTGGAGTTCAGAGCTGAGCTCGCCGAAGGAGGAGAGAGTGCTCGGTGATGTGAGGAGCTCGTCACTGCCATGGCGAGGGAGCTCGTCAAAGGGGAAGCTCGAGATGTTCGAGCTCTGCATCGTGGGCTTGATGACTGAGCTTCGGCCATGGCGGGCACTTGGGAGCTCGCCGAAGGAGGCGTTCGTCGACGAGAGCTCGCTCGGGGGAGCTCGGAGCTTGGCACTGTGGTCGACGCGGAGTTGTGGTCGGGCTCAGCGAGGGAAGCTCGTGAAGAAGTGGAGTTCGAAGCTGAGGAGAGATTCACCGAAGGGCTCAGCCATGGAGGTGGTCGGAGCTTTGATGAAGGAGCTCTACAAGTGAAGGTGACGAAGCTCCTCGTTGGAGCTCGCGGCGGAGGCGAGCTCGCCGTTGGAGCTCGGAGGTTGAGTAGAGCTCGAAGCTCGCCGTGGTGAGAGGAGTTCGGCTCGGGGGAGCTTCGACGATGGGTGGCGCTCGGCATTGTGGAGCCCGGTTCAAATGGGTTCGGCGTAGAGCTTGGAGCTCTCCCATGGGGTTGGTGAGCTCGACAGAGGCTGACGATGAGGCATCGGAGCTCGGAGAAGAGTTTGGGTTCTTTTTTTTTTGGTTTTTGGCGGGAAGATGCTGAAGAGGAGAAGAAGGGTAACGGGGTTCGGGTTTGGATCCCTTAATGGGTCCGAACCCGACCCTTGTGCTCCTTTTTTCTCTATTTTTTTAAAAAAAAATTTTGGCGAATCCGAGCACGGATTTTGAGGGACAATTTTTACCATTTTGCAGCTCGGTAGGACAGTAGCTCGGATTGTAGATCTGAGCTCCATGGCTCGATCTGGACGGTTGATCACGATCGTGGCGCGAATCACGAGACAAGAGGCTCAAATTTTGAGAAAACGTTATCTTGTCGTTTTGTGGAGACGTGGTGCGATCTGAGCCGTTCATCACCTATTGAGCAATTTTTGCAAAGATCCAACGGTTGGAGTTGCTCAGTATCGTTTTTCTTCAAGTGTCGAGCTCGGATTGCCCTTTGCTCGGATTCCGAGCATCTTGCTTGAGTGAGTCGGCTCGGGTTGCTAGTCATTCGGCGCAGCTGTATTGCGATCCACTTTCCCGGTGCTACGGAGGTCTGATCGGGGCATACGACCTCTCGTTTCGAAGCTAACTCGAAGATCTACAGCTTCTCTTTAGGAGTGGGATGAAGATTCACCCTACTTCATGGTCAAAATAGCCCCGCAACATCTTTGTCTTCATGAAGTTGAGGAGTGTTTTGTTCTTGGAGATTTTTGAAGAGGAGCTCCACTCTTAGGGGCGGAGAAGATGTGCTAGGAAGACCCTCGTAAGAGCCATGGAAAGATCCATTCTTTAAGGTGAGTGCAAGGAGCAACTCTGTAGGAGAGTTTTGAGCTCTGATGTTGCTTAGAAGAGGCTTGCTTTGGAGGCGAGCGGAGTGAAGGGCTCGGCTCTAGGAGAGAGCCATTTGTGAGACAAGTGTGAGGAGGAACTCTAGGAGAGAGTTGTGCTCCAAACTTGTTGAGAAGGGGTCCGCCTTCGAGGTGAGCGGAGCGAAGAGCTTGGCTCTAGGAGAGAGCCATTTGGGAGACGAGTGTGAGGAGGAACTCTAGGAGAGAGTCGCGAGCTCGATCTGAACCGTTGGATCTTGGCGCGGATCTCGAGGTAGGCTCGGTTCCCAAGAAAACACTTTCTTGTCGTTTAGTGGACGTGGCGTAATCTGGACCGTCCATCATCCCAGGCACGATTTTCGCAATGATCCAACGGTTGGAGATGCTCGGCAACGTTTTTCTTCACTTTTGCGGCTCGGATTGGCACTTGCTCGGTCTCCGATGTAGCTCAGTAGCCGATCTATAGCTCGGTGGCCGAACTGTTAGCTTGGTGGCCGAGCGTATAGCTCGGTGGCCGAACTATTAGCTCGGGACCGAGCGTATAGCTCGGCGGCCAATCTGTTGGCTTGGATCGCTAGTTGCTCGGCTCGGACTGTCGAGCATTGTGGAGCGATCTGAGCCGTCGGATCTTGGCACGAATCTTGAGGCGGGCACGGTTCCCAAGAAAACACTATCTTGTCGTGTAGTGGTGCTGGCACGATCTGGGCCGTCCGATCGAAATCTTATGCGAATTTTGAGGGGAAAGTCGTTTTTCTCCAATTCGCAGCTCGGATTGGCACTTGCTCGGAATCCGAGCTATCCTCTTGGTTGTTGAGGTCGGATCGCCTGTCGCTCGGATTTTGGTTTCGAGGGACGTGGAGAGTCATTTGGGAGACGAGTTTGAGGAGCAACTCTAGGAGAGAGTTGTGAGCTCCGAACTCATTGAGTGGAGGTCCGCCTTGGAGATGAGCGGGGCAAAAAGCTTGACTCTAGGAGAGAGCCATTTGGGAGACAAGTTTGAGGAGGAACTCTAGGAGAGAGTTGTGCTCCGAACTCGTTGAGAAGAGGTCTGCCTTGGAGGCGAGCGGAGCGAAATGCTTGACTCTAGGAGAGAGCCATTTGGGAGACGTGTTTGAGGAGGAACTCTAGGAGAGAGTTGTGCTCCGAACTCGTTGAGAAGAGGCCCGCTTTGGAGATGAGCGGAGCGAAGCGCTTGACTCTAGGAGAGAGCCATTTGGGAGACGAGTTTGAGGAGGAACTCTAGGAGAGAGTTGTGCTCCGAACTCGTTGAGAAGAGGTCCGCTTTGGAGATGAGCGGAGCGAAGCGCTTGACTCTAGGAGAGAGCCATTTGGGAGACGAGTTTGAGGAGGAACTCTAGGAGAGAGTTGTGCCCCGAACTCGCTGTTTAAGTGAGAGAATCAACGGTTGTGAGAGCAGTTCCGAATGGCGAACCACTTCTAACTCGCTTACGAGCAAGTTATTTGAAGCAGAATCGAGCCAAGTGTTGGACTCCGAACTCTTTGTTAGAGAGATTCAACAGTTGTGGGAGCAATTTCGAATGGCGAACCACTTCTAGCTCGCTTAAGAGAGAGCTTGCGAAGCGGAATCGTGCCAAGTGTTGGACTCCGAACTCATCGTTTAAGGGGGGTTAACGAGGTGTAGGAGCAATTCCAAATGGAAAACCACTTCTTACCCGCTTATGAGCGAGTAATTTGAAGCGGAATTGAGCCAAGTGTTGGACTCCGACCTCGTTGTTAGAGCTTAGTAAGTTGTGGGGGCAGCCATGTAAGAGAAGCTGGACTCCGAACTTACCATTTAGCAAGTCGCGACTCGGAAAGATAGAGAAGCAAGAGCAATAATTTTCCATGAAAAAATGTAAGGTTTTATTGAGATAAACTAAGTGGCTGCTTCAATAAGGCGAGCCATTATTACATGTTATTGGCCGGGTTATAAGAATCGGCCTTATTAAAAATCAAAATCCTACTTCTACGATAAGGTGAAGACCTCTTGGGAGGAGCTGGGAGGTTCTGAGTCTTGAAGCTCGGCGGGCCTTTCCGTTCGTTTGTAGGCTCCTCAGGGAGAAAGTTCGGCACCCTCTTTTTGGACGAACTTGGTCAGGTGCCCTCGCTGTATGAGTTCTTCGATCTCCTCCTTGAGAGCCCGACAATCATCCGTGTCATGGCCGTGGTCCCTGTGAAAGCGGCACCACTTATCCTTGTTCCTCTTCTTGCCAGGTGTATTCATTCTAGGGGGAGCACGGAGTAGCCCTTCCTTGTCCACCTCTATAAGAACTTCTGATATATTGGCAATGAGGGGGGTGAACTTTTCAAAACGAGGAGTCGGGCGGCACTGGCCATTGCCGTCCTTCTGGGATTTTTGGAACCCCTCTTCGCTTGTGTTCTTCCGTTTGTTCCCGGAAGATGTCTCCTCAAGAGTAAAGGGGTTGAGAGCCTCTTCCACTCGTATGTACTTATCCACCCTAAGTAGGAGTTCTGAGAAGTCCCGAGGAGGCTTCTTGGCAAGGGATGCTCTGAGGTTGGTATTAGTGACGTTGCGCTCGAACACTGCAGAGGCTACTGATTGGTTGAGGGAGGGAATGGACCGGGCTTCGACGGTGAAGCGTCGAAGGTAATCCCTTAGGCGCTCACCCTTTTCTTGGTCGAGGGTCACCAGGGATACACTTATTTTCTCGGCCCGACGGCTACCCACGAAATGAGTAAGGAAGAGCCCTTCGAACTGATCGAATGAAAAGCTGGAGGCCGGGGCGAGTCGAGAGTACCATTCTCTTGCAGGCCCCTTCAAAGTGGCAGGAAAGATCTTGCAGAGGAGGGCGTCTTAAGCATGGTGGATCATCATGAGAGTTTTAAAACTCTTTATGTAATCCGCGGGGTCTGACTCCCCGGTATACAACTCGAAGTGAGGCGACTTGAAGTTCTCTGGGATGGGGGCCTCCATGATGGTTCGGGACAATGGAGGTCTGCTCGGGCGGAGGTTTATCGCTCGTTGCTCTTCTTCCCTGTCAATTCGGCCGAGGCGCCTCTCCATCTCGTGGAGACGGCGGTAGACCGAGTCTTCTCTTTGATCATACCTTGCTGATCCCTGGGACTCATCTTCGTACGAGGGTGGACTGGGCCTGCGACGATGGTAGCTTGGAGATGGACGAGGACTGAGAGTGTGCAGGCGATGGCTCCTAGTTGGCTCATGAGTAGGTGGCCTCTGGTCGTTCTTTGGGGTGATATTGAGGGCCCGTAAAACTGTCGCTTGGAAGTCTTGAAGATCTGCCCTTGTGACTGGCGCCTCTCCGTCTTGGCGGTCCCTATGTGTGGCTCGGCTTACTGGAGAATGAGTTCTCCGCCGATGACGCTGAGGGGACTCCCTTCGCCCTCTTCGAGTAAGGGATCTTCTGTAGTCTCGGCGATGAGGAGATCGCTCATTTGGACGTTGTTGGCGGGAGGCTCCCTCTCGGGCCCGCCTTTCATCCAAACGGCGGCGAAGATCCTCTTCCTTCTGCCGATTGAGGATGGTATTTCGAAGGTCGGAAGCTCGGGGATTATGGGATGCCATAGAGTCGGAAGAGGGGATTGTGTATTGGGATGCGGTCCTATTGGAGAGGTTGCTTCTGAGGATTGGGACGCGAGCCCCTCGCGCCAGCATTCTAAGGCCAGGTTGGATCCCGGGGGGGTTGAAGATTCTGAGGAGGGAGTTGGTCCAGCCGCAGGGGGTCCTCTGCCTGAGGAGGAAGTTGCCCCTGCTGCTGAACGGGTTGGAGGGGGACCTCCTGTTGTGGTTGAGGAGGGGTAGGCCCACGGTTGGACCCCCTGTATCTGAGTTTCCTTGGAGGCATGATGGGGGAAGGTCTGACCTACGGGAAGAGGAAGGCTGCTATTCGTGGTGTTTCCCACAGACAACGCCAATTTGTTACCGCTAAATCTGGTGTGGGGGCAAACAGACAGTATTTGTGGATTCTTGGAAAACTTGAATAGCAAACCTGAAACCTATTCTGCCGGAGTTTGACCACTGACTCCCGCTATTCGCCTGCAAAAAGTGCGAGACACCGGGGTTGATCCCGGCGACGCACCCTCCGATGATCAAGTCAGTAATCAGGAAGATTATGAAAGAGCGTAAATTGGCAAAAGATTGATTACCTCTTAATAGTGGTGGATGGGGGGTATTTATAGTCGCCTTAGGGATCAAATTAGGAATGTAATCCCTGTGATCAGATAAGGAATGTAATCCCTGTAATCAGATTAGGAATGTAATCCCTAATTCCCAGTGAAAGGATAGATGTGAATCAGGGCCGTTGATTAGGACTAATCAGGAACCCTAATTCTATCCTACTGGACCGGATTCATTTCGGGTTGGGACCCGTACCCAGTTGAGGTGGATCCGTTCGTGGGTTATTGGGTCTTGAAGGAAGACCCAGTTCCCATTTTAGACCCGTTAGTAGGTGAAATTACCGTTTTACCCCTGAGCTTTAAGATTCGTGTCCGATGTGAACGGTCCCGATTTAATCCTATTTTTTGCCATATCAACTGTTTTACTACAGAGGTGTCGATCTTTTCCAGATTTCGTTTCTTGGTATTTTTGATGACTAAATCATTTTAATAACTGTGCTACACATATTATTTTGACCCAAAACTTTGGTTAGTATTTCTTTATCTAGTTAGGGATTACCCAGAATTTTGGTGAATTTTATTGGTGAGTTTCATATGCTGTTTCATGCTCGTTTGTGAAAACTATACTTACTGTATTTTACTAGCTGTTCTGTAAAAAATCGTATTTTCACCCTATTTCCTTCTACTGTATGAAAAATTCTTGTGAAATATGAAAGTTAATATATTTTGTCTATTTTCATCTCCCTTTGGCAGATTTAGATTTTGTTTCACTGGTTGCGAGATATTATGGTTTTCGTACAGCAGTGTTGGAAACTTCCGATTTACCAAACTATTGTTTATTGATGTTTAATGATTTTTTATGACTGGTCTAATTTTACCGAAAAATTCTGAAACTTTATATTTAGACACTGGACATATATGGGAATACTCCAGATTTTTCGTGAATTTATTTATTGAGTTTTGATTCTGTTTTCCTGCTCTTAAACCCGATTTCCTAATTTCTGGCTGAATGTGTTTTCTGCATTCAAATCAATTTGAACTATGTTTTTGTGAATTAATATATGACTTATTTATACTCGCTAGATTCTGTTGGGAGTTTATTTTTTAGACATTTTGACAGATTCAAATTTGCATGTTTGTAACACTGGAAATCACTATTTTACTGCAGTGTGGTCGTGCTGTCTTGAACTTGAGATTTGTTTATTTTATTCTTTTATGAGATATCTTGCTCTCGTACATGTTTATCTTGCAACTTGAACTTGTTACATGACCATGAAATAATATACTTGATATGTTTTGCACACCTACATGCTTGTTTGACATTAATAATAAAATAACCAAGCCGGGGTTAAGGGAAAGATCTAGTAGTGGATAGTGCAGAAACGTGTACTCGGAAGAATCTAGCTATTGTTGGAGCTTGTTTACATGTGGAGCTTGACACGATATACATGACAAGTACACACATGACACTTAAGCTTGTTTGGATTTTGGAGCTTGTTTACATGATACATGATTACATGATACTTGGAGCTTGTCCCTGAGTACACTGCCCTGTATGGTCCCCTACAAAATTTAAAACAAAACGGTTTGTTGTAGTAACCATGTAGTAAAAACCAGAATGCATGAAGTGCTACCTAGATAGTAATAACTACAAGACTTAAACATGACACTTGAACATGATACATGCCTACTTGATACTTGACTACATGATACATGAGATTTGATACTTAATACATGCTACATGATTACATGATTCTTGATACTGGTTACTTGATACAAGACACTTGTTTACTTGACACTCGACACATACTATTATACTTGCTCATCTTTCCATGCTATGATTCATATTCTGTTATCATGATTATACCATGCTAGGCTTGTTACTTAGATTTACCTATCCCATGTGCTTGTATCCTACATTATAAGTGCTCCGTAACTTGCAATTGACAGGTGCTTATTTTCTCTTTCCTATCCCTGCAATTGTTAAATTGTAGATTTTGGAGAACAGGTTCCAGATAGTATTGGTCAAATGAGATACTAGTTGCTGGAGTCTTGTTATCATTATTTCTTGTTTTCTTGCTTTGAACAATATTGTATTCTTATACTTGGATTTATTCTTGTATTTGGGCAATGTGACCCAAGATATTTATCTTATTCAGATCATGACTATTTGAGATTAAAATATTTGGTTTCAAGTATTCTTGCCGGTATTTTGGTTCATATGTGCATGTTGGTTGTATCTTTTACTTCCGACTCTGATTATCTTATGAAATGTTGTAAAGATTCTTGAACAGCTTGTGGATGATGAAAATCATTCGCTGGGCTTTTGTCTCGTATCCGTATTCCGTATTCTTTTTGGGAAGCGGGGCGTGACACCATGCTTCTACTCAAAGTAGACAGCAAGCACATGAACCAATTGGGCATGAATCTCATCCCAAAAATGTTTCACATCAACACACAATCACTTAACACAACATCCACTTCAAAATATTGAACAAGTATGGCTAAATTGTGGTTCCACAAGCACATATGAGCTACTCAGAATATAGAACTTAGTAAGTTTAAGTGTTAATTCATTCCCACATCCACAACATGATTTATAACTCATAAACAGCAACTAAAAACTCAAATCTACAAGTTCTAACTCAATCTCATAGGCATAGTGCCAAACAGTGAGCTTTAAGAATCTTTGTGTTTCTGTTCTCACTTGTAAAACTCATTATAATTCGTGTACTTATCCAAATCTTTAGTTCTTAGGCATTAAGGAAAGTTCTATGTGTTTACTACAACTTTCTAGTTACTTTCTTCTTTAGGTTAAGTCTTTAAAGTGATTAAATGAGTTATCGTTTAACATGCATACAATAACTTTCATAACAGAGCAACAACTAACCAGTGCTAACATAAAACTACTTTAAAAATATCAAATGATCTCTAAACTTCATGAAATTTGAAACATAAGTTATTCATGCATGGTAACAGAACATATTTAAATTTTAAGTGATTATACTAAGTATTTTTCATGTTATAATTTCTTAAAAATTAGCTAAAAATAGGACAGATCATCTTCTCTCTGTCTTTTCTTTTCAGAACAGCCAATGGTTTCAGATTTAATAAAAATAGCAAACAATGTCCAAAAATTATAAAATTTTATATTTAATCAATGAGCACATATTAGAAGCACCTACTAAAATTTCAGTAATACTTCTATAGTGGTTACAGAGTTATGAGCTTTGGAAAATCAAAGTCAGAATATACGCTTAATCTATTTTCTACACAGTCAGTGTTCAAGTTCGTATTTAATTAAAATAGTAAATAAATTCAAAAATTATGAAATTTGGAAGAAAGGTGTATAACATGCATAAGAGTCTACATGTAAAATTTCAAACTCAAACTTCAAGTAATTTTCAAGTTATAGCATACAGACCTGACACACTTTTCTTTTCAGCTTTTTACTAGGTTTTTATCTAGTCTTCCATAAATAAAACTAGCATGCAATGAACTCTAACACTTAATCACACATTTCATGACCCACTCATGCTGTCAAGACCATATCAAGATTTTACCACGAAAATTTAAACACCACAAAGGTTCAGAAACACCCACCTTTTGTTTGTAGATAAAATGTATTATCCAAGTTTGGCCTCCTTGTTCTTGCTTCTCCTTGCTAGTAATTCTTGCTCCTACTCTCCTTCTCCTTGGCTCCTCTTGGCTCCTTGCCTCCAATTTTATAATGTGGAAAAGTAGGGGAGTGTATAGGAGTGGTTTTAAGGATATGAGAGACAGTTGGATGTAGTAGAAAATAAGAAAGTGAACTAGGGCTTTTGGGGACGGGTATAAATAGAGATAGGGAGCTTGGCCTGATGTAGAGAGAGAGAGAGAGTGAGGATGAGGCCAATATGCATTGGAGGGGAGGGGAGGTGGAGTGTGAAAGTAGTATTGTCTCTTAGGGTTTCTCAAACGCTCAAGTGTTTTGAGTCTCATCAAAAGCCCTAGATTCCTTGCCATTTAAATCCAAAACAATTGCACTCATCTCTCCCTTTCCCTCCAACATATGGCTGGCCAAAACTAGTGCATGTGCACAAAGTTGTGTTCATGCCATGCACAAAACAAGTTAAGTTAGGTTGGGTCAACTTGGGTTCAAGCTAGAGTGTGTTTGTTTGGGTCTAGTTGAGTCATATTGAGTTCAATTAGATGATTTAAATCACAACAATTTTACACACAATTTCAATCAAATAGAAATTGAAATACTCACAAATAATGTCAATACAATTTGTACATACAATTGTAATAACACACATTAAATCGTATTGTCACCATACAAAATAATAATTCAATATTGTACATCCTAACTCAATTATAGTTAAGACTAATATACGACTTAATTGAGAAGATATCTCAACTCCTGCTCTACAATTGCACCTTCGTTGAGTTCAAAATATATCGAATAATAATATGTTTCAATACTTACTCAATTAAAATCGAGAAAAATCCATTAATACGTTCAACTCTTAATCATGCATGAATTAAAAATACAAAATAGATATATACTATTCTGCAGAGTCTTACAATATTTTCTGTTCTTACTAAAGAGGATTTGGGGGCACATATAGGAGTGTTACAAGATTCCGAGAGAGTTCGATCTATGTTACCAGGCCCCGGAGTTAGAGCTTGTTCACCAATCTCTCCCCACTTATGCTTCTTCCGGTTTGATGCCTTTCATGTAGGGCTTCGCCTTCCTCTTCATCCATTTGTAAGAGATGTTTTGAGGTGGTACACTTTAAATCATGTTCAGTACATGCCAAATATGTGGAGGCATGTAAACAGCTTCGTTTTGCATTGCAAGGTGGCGAGATTCGAACCACGATTAAGCGTGTTGAGGGGCTCTACAAGTTCCATCAAAGGAGCAAGATGGGGTTCAGGTATTATCTCACCCATCATTGGGTGTGATGTTGATCGACAATCCAGATTCGATCAAACATTGGAGAGAGAAGTATTTCATTGTTCATAGTCGTCAGCCATGGGGATTCCTACAATTTGGAGGGAGAGTGTACCAAAGAGAGTAAAGGCAGACCCGGGTTTGAGCCCCAAAGAAGTGGGTATAGTGAGTATTCTTTTGAAGCGGTCGGCTATGAAGTGGAAATAGTTGACTGAGGGGGTTCTCTTCAAGAGGGTTCTTAGCCCAATCGACCCTAGTACGCTTTTTTTTATAACCTTTGTTGTTGAGTTATCTTCTCATTCTTTTTATTTATCTTAATACTTTGCACATCCTATTAAATGGACCACCTACATGGACTTCGATGTGATTATCGGGAAGCGGACTGGGTTGAGTGACAAAGTCCCCGATGAGAAGAAGAGTAAGAAGATAGTCGTGAGGCCTGTTGCCTTCGAATATTGCTAGGGGTTCGACAGGCGACGCCCCGGTTGAGGTCTTAGAATCCCCAACCGCTTTTTCGACTGGTCTGGCCACCAGTGGATTCTCTTTGGCTACGGCCTTAGCGCTCGAGGCTCCTCCGCTCTCCACGAAAGCCAACACGATCCTTACCAACGAGTTCAAGTTTGTCCCAGATTGGCAGGTGAGGAGGCACGATGACTTCCTTCGGGATTGGTGTAACACCCCGTACTAGGAGTATCTTTATAATATTATAAATATTATATGGAAAAGATATAATATATATATATATATATATATATATATATATATATATATATATATATATATTAATTAGTATAAGTGGCATATAGGATTGATTTATGGGCTTGGGTGTTGGGAATTAATTCATGGGCCAAGAACTGTGGAAGGAAATGGCTACATGGTTTGAGTTGTGGGGGCCCGGTTTGTTGCTGGTCACGTGGGGGATGGTGTGTGCTTTGCATCAATTGCAAAGCACATATGGAGCACGTGTTAAGATTAGAGTATGTGAGATGAGTTGTTAGAATTTGTTTTGTTCGCGTGTGCACAAGTGTTGTCGCGTGTGCAGCTAAGCGGAGCTCGGGGCATTACAAATGGTATCAGAGCCAACTTTTGACACTGATGTGTGCAAGATGTACGCCTAAGATGTACGCCTAAGATGGAGCTAGAGAAATGTGCACTGGCAAAATAGACCAGAGAAATGTACACTAGCAGAATCAGGGTACTGCACTCCACATCGGTTAGAAAGGCGATCCTGGATCAGGCTGCATATCCCGTGCTCAGCGAGGACGCTGAGTTCTTAATGGGGGGTGTGTGTAACACCCTGTACTTACGAGTATATATATATATATATATATATATACTAGGTTTGCCCGTAGACACGTGCCTACGGCACGCCTTCAAAATGGTGCACCTAGATTGATTATATAAAATATTTTTGGAGGTCCAGCAAATTAATTGAAGTAGCAAACATATTATATGAGGAAGCAGTATATCTACCTTTAAGCTCAACTATCGCCTTCCTGATCATTAACTTGAACTTGGAATGCATATAGTGTGTTAGAAAACACTGCATAAAGTTTTTTTTAACTTCAACATCAATTTTAGATTCTTGTAACAGTTATGCAATGACATTATCATATAGGTTTTATAGAGCTTACTCTAATCCCAAAACCACTATGAGCATGTTCAAATACAATGGTAACGCAAGTGCAGGTGTAAAGGTATCTACAATACTAATAATCTAAACATTTGTTTGTCTGAGACTCAATTTGTAATTAAAATACCTCTTATTATTATTTCAACCAAATTGATATACATGAAGTTCTCAAAACTCTAATCCAAGCTAATCATTTCTTTTATCTCCACTTTGTCTCCCCATTGCACCTTTATAAAAAAAATCAAAATGGATAAATAACAAATTTACTTTAGCTGTATTTCTTGAGTGGAGAGTTTTCACCCTTCACTGGTAAACTCCAGTCATCACAATCCTATATAATTAAACATACACTAAAAATTCTTATATGTTATGCTATTCATGGTTTCTAATAACCAGTGAAGGGAACACTTCACGATAGTATTTTCTCTTATAGTAAAGCAATTATAATTGCATATTTGCCAAGTTATTTTAGGTTGCTGGTCAGCTTACCTGTCCTGCTATGGTTTGGAAGCCCAAATTGAGGCCACCAAATAATCCATCTCTCTTACGTACACCCTAAATCAAAACAAAAAAAACTCATCAAATAAATCACCAAATTATAATTTTTTAATCCCAAAAAATAAAACAATCATACCTCTCTGAATATAAATCCCTTGCACACAAAATTTGAGTCAGCAAAAAACTGAGTAATCCCCTATACACACATAATAAAAAATTAGAATGAGAATTCAGTTAATGAGATAAAATTAGAGTCGTCACATCGCATATAGATGCTCTTGATTCAGTGGAGGGGAGTTGCCGATACAGAGTTGCATGATATTCACGCTCGATTTGGTGGAGGGGAGTCACCGATACGAAATCAGCAGCAGATCAGATATCGGCGACGACCTCTTGATTGAGGTTCGACATTGAATTTGGATTTGGATTCGCTTTGAAATTTTCAAATTTTCAAAATTTTAAAATTTTAAATTTTAAATTTTTTTTCTAATTTTGAAATTTTTAATTCGTAAATTTTTTTTATTTTAAAAATTTTTAAAAATTTAATTTTAATTTTTATATAAGTTTTTGATTTCTATTGATTTTTTTGAATTATTTTTAAAGTTTTTAAAGTTTTAATTTTTTTTATTTTTTAGTTTTTTTTATTTTTAATTTTTTTAAATTTTAAAAAATTGAAATTTTTATCACGTTTTGATTTTTTTAAATTATTTTGAACTTTTTTTGAAGTTTAAAAATTTTATTTTTTTTTTTAATTTTTAATTGTTTTAAAATTTTTTTTTTCTTAATTTTTCAAATAGGAGTGAGAGAAAGAGAGAAATAATTAAATAAATAAAGTAGTTGTTTTGGGTGGGGGGATTTGAATTTGAGTTTTGGGGGGGAAACTTTTGTGGAGGAAAATGTGTTTTGTAAGGTTAGATCATGACCTTTGATTTTGAGGGGATTGAAGGAGAGACACATAATAGCTTTCTTTGTGTTTTATTATATATATATATATATATATAATATTCAGTATAAGTGGCCTATAGGATTGATTTATGGGCTTGGGGATTGGGAATTAATGCATTTGTCAAGAATTGTGAAAGGAAATGGCTCCATGGTTTTAGTTGTAGGGGCCCGGTTTGTTGCTGGCCACGTGAGGGATGGTGTGTGCTTTGCATGAAATGCAAAGCACATATGGAGCACGTGTTAAGATTTGAGTATGTGAGATGAGTTATCAGGATTTGTTTTGTTTGAGTGTGCGCACGTGTAGTCACATGCACAGCTGAGTGGGACTCGGGGCATTACATTCAGCGAGCTGGATGCAGGCGATACATCATCTAGCGACACCCAAGGACAGGGCTGCAATGGCTGCAGGGACTGTTGGCGATTCTGCCTTATAGATTTCTCGAGCTACCATGTCGATATGTCTTACTTCGTTTGTAATTCGTTTCCTACTTTTTGATCTCATAGTGTAGTAGTTTTTCTTGTAACTTCGACTCATTTTCTCCTTGTAGATCGTTTGTCACTTTGGCCACCTTTTGAGGCATGTGGCGGAGGAGGAGAAGGAGCTAAAGGCGGTGGCTGATAGAGCGAGGTCCGGAGCGGTCGAAGGCCACTAAAGATCTGGACACGCGGTGCTTCTAGAGGAGGCTCAGGGGGCACAGATTGCGCAGTTGGAGGCGGTGTTGTTCAAAAATATGGACGAGGCGATGAGGGAAAGAGCCCACACAACGAAGGAGATGGAGGTCACAGTTGCACTGGTGAAGTCTGAGAGCAGAGTGGTACCTAGTCACGAACATGGAGAAGGCGTATACTAGGGCCCTCCAGCATGTCTATGAATGAGTCCTTGGCTTTGATAGCACAGGGTATTCATTGTTCGGTGCTGCTCCCGACGAGGAAGAGAGGGCGGATATCGTGGCAGATCGTTCTACCGCGGTCGTCGAGGCTTCGGAAGCTGCGGGGAAGTTGGAGACGAGTCTTCCCTTCTCTTAGTGCCATCAACTGAGGTGGACCCTTGACTCATCTTTCTCTTCCTAGTTTATGTTTTTGTCTTTTTTACCTGATGCCTAATCAAACTGGCCACCACCTGATGTATCTTCTTTACTATAATGAAAACTTCTTAGTGTTTTATAACTTGTGTTGTGCTTGACCATTGAGTATACATGTGTATCTTGTAGTCTTGGTTGTACTGGTGTAGTGATTCCAGGCTCTTTTCTACTAGTGGATTGTCGTGTATCTTGGGCGTGACTCTGGTGATGGCAAGACCACTTACCTCCGTGCCTAGATTCGAGTGATGGAGTTGGGGCTCGCTTATTCACCGGAGAAACTTTTCAAGGCAGAAGTGGAGCTCGGCCACTTAAGGAGAGTGTTGACTCAAAGGAATATCGAAGATAGGCGTCGCAGTGAAGGTCTTCGAGAGAAACCTTCAACCGCAGTGGAGGACTATTCTTGCGATAGCTGGGCTTCCCTTGCTAAGGTGACAGTTGGGAGGAGCTTGGAAGTGAAATCTCTTCGCCGATCATTGCTTACGGCTACCAGCAAGAGGGACGAGTTGAAGAATGTAGTGTTTGAGAAGAGCATAGAAGTAGCTTATCTGAGGAATGATGTTCTTGAACTTTCCGAGGAGACCCGTCTCGGTGGTTTTGGCATGTGTGAGCACATTCCATTGGAAGATTAGAGTGAAGGACGCTCACCTAGAAGGAGATGCTTGTTGAACAAGAAGTAGAGATTCATCGGTTGAAGCGGCTCCTCAAGGGGGGTTAAGATGGGAAGCACTTCTTGCTCCCGTGACGAGATAAATCAGGGGAGGTCGTTTCATGAGTTTGTTTTGTGCCCATACGAGGCCTTGAGGAATCCAGGAGATGCCTAAGCGGGGTGGTAGGTTCGTTGAGTGTTGCCTCTAATGAAGGGGTAGGCATGTTGACGGTCGTGCGGTTCGTACTCAGTCAGTGGGTTGGTCTTCCCTACTAATCAATCAAGGGATTAGAGTGGTGCTTTTCTGCCCCGAGGGGGGCATGCACGTGTCTCTTAATAGGAACATCCTCTTACTACAAGGAGGGAAAGATGACTCCAAGGAAGACTTGCAATCTTGTTTACTGCATCTTTTGAACTTGTATTGAGATTTTGGTGTGAAATGAAATTTTTCTAAGTGTTGAAGCTTTGTCTCTTTGAGTGGTGTCTCTCTATATTAGGGATCATTTTTCGGTGAGCACTTGAATGGCGAGCCGTGTCCCGCATACTTGCTTGAAGGGCTAGGGGTTAGAGTGACTCTATGATCCATGAGTGGACTCCGAACAAGGCGATGATGAGTTTTGGAAGCATTCGAATGGCGAGCCGTGCTCTACACACTTGCTTGGGGGAAAGTGGCTAGAGCGACCCTATGAACCATAAATGGACTCCACACTTGTCCCAAGTTATTTTGGGATCACTCGAATGGTGAGCCATGCCCCACAAACTTGCTCGGAGGCAAAAGGCCAAAGTGACTATGAATCATGAGTAGACTCTAAAAAAGGTGACGACGAGTTTTGAGAGTATTCCATTGGTGAGGCGTGCTTTGCACACCTACTCGGGGGCAAGTGGCTAGAGAGACCCTATGAACTATGAATGGATTCCACACTTGTTTGGGGTTATTTTGGGAGCACTTGAATGGCGTGTCGTTTGCCGCATATTTTCTCAGGGGTAAGAGGCTAGAGCGACTCTATGAACCATGAGTGGACTTTGAACAAGGTGACGATAAGTTTTGGGGGCATTCGAATGACAAATCATGCTCCGCACACTTGCTGGTGGGCAAGTGGCTAGAGCATCTCTATGAACCATGAATGGACTCCACACTTGTTCAAGGTTGTTTTGGGAGCACTCGAATGGCGAGCTGTGCCCTACATCTTGCTCGGGAGTAAGAGGATAGAATGACTCTATGAACCATGGATGGACTCCGAACAAGGTGACGACGAATTTTTGGAGTATTCAAATGAGGAGTCGTGCTCCGCACACTTGCTCGGGAGCAAGTGGCTAGAGCGACCTTATTAACCATGAATGGATTCCACACTTGTCCGGGGTTGTTTTGGGTGTATTCAAAGGGCAAGTCGTGCCCTGCATACTTGCTCGGGGGTTAGAGACTAAAGCGACTATATGAACCATGAGTGGACTCTGAACATGGTGACAACGAGTTTTGGGAGTATTTGAATGGCAAGTTGTGCTCCGCACACTTGCTCGGGGGCAAGTTGCTAGAGCGACCTTATGAACCATGAATGAACTCTGCACTTGTCCACTAGGGTGCTTAGTAAGCAGATGGTGTTTCTCAGGAGTGGACGATGTGTATGTTTCTTTGTTTGCATTCTGTAGAGTTATACAAAAATTTTGCAAAAGAAAAGACTATATTAAACAAAGTGGATGCTTGATTGCAAGCCTTTATTACATGCTGTGACTGTTATAATTATCGATCTTTATTACATGTTTGAACTAGCTACTAAGGGAGAGCATTAAGCGCCCTCATTGTACTTCATAATGTGCTCGACGTTCCAAGTCCTTGTTATCTTCTTCCCCCACAGGTCTTCAAGTCGGTAAGCTCCTAGACGAACCACTTGTGAGACCTTATACGGTCCCTCCTAGTTACGGGGTGAGCTTTCCCTTGTTACGTGGGTTGGATATCTCGAACTTTCAAAGGACGAGGTCCCCCTCTTTGAGGTTGACCGGGTGGACTTTCTTGTTGTAAAACTTCTCTACCCTATGCTAGTAGATGTTTCTTTGTAGGACGAGCTTCTCTCGGACTTCGTCGATGAGATGTAGATTGGCTCAGAGATCATTTGAATTTTGCTCTTCATTGAAGGACAGAAGGCAGGGGAAAGGCAATCCCACTTCTAGAAGGATGGGAGCTTCCATGCCAACGGTGAGATTGAATGGGCATTCTCTCGAGGGGATTCTCTTCGTAGTTCTATAGGACCAGAGCATGCTCGGGAGTTCTTCGACCAATTGTCCATTCGAGGCTTCACCTAGTCTCTTCTTAAGGCCATCCACTGATTTCACGATTGGTGTTCTCGACTTGGTCGTTGGTCTAATGGTACGAAATGGATGAGAAGCGTTGTTAAACTCCCATATCGGAGCAAAACTTATGGAACCCCTTGCCAGTGAATTAAGTTCCATTGTTGATGACTAGTGTGCGGGGGATCCCGAACCAGCAGACTATGTTCTTCTAGAAGAATTGTTGGACTTTATGCTCCATGATTGTTGTAAGTGGTTCTGCTGTAATGCCCTGAATTCCACACATAGGTAATTCATAGCACAAATAGGATCTTTTGGGCTACTACCAAGTGCGTCTCGCAGAAGGAGATGAGCCAAAGACGACCCGTGTGACAAGCAAGCAACCTTACTAAGGAAGGGGCACTTGATTTGGTTAGGTTGGGAGCAAGGCCTATATCCAGCCCGATTGAAGTCTACACTTGGCTTTTTAGCATGCAATGAAATAACGTAAGTGACCAAGCCCCAGAATTTTCCTATGATATTTGACTTCTTTCTATCTTCCTGTAGGGTGGAAACGTCGAGCGTGAGCAAAGGCTCCTATTTCGCTCGCCGCTAGTACAGGGAATCGCTTTTGCTTTCTTTTCCTCTGGCTATTAAAATGTTTTAGTTTGCCAGGCTGTCTTTTGCATGCCCATGGGTTCATCAGCAGTTTGAAAGGATGACCTATTCGGGAATCTCCAGGTCTACGCTTATTTCCCCAAATTCGCACAAATTTATAAGGAATTTACAACTTTTTATTTACAACATGTTTTTTACAACAGCACAATAGAATTAAATGAATACAATACAATCTGTTGTAATAAAAATTCTTCAATCTTGTGACAACTCATCATAGTATCTTCAAGTCCATGCCCAGTTCAGACATCCAACAAGTATGGATTTCAGCACCGGAGTCCGCCGCCAGACCATACAGAATCCACCTCATGCAGACATCCCACAAGTGCTGCTCTAGCCCCGGAATATCAGAGATCTGCCTCCCATTCCCCTGACTATTCATGATCTCGGAGTACACCACCCGATCATTCATATTCCCGGATTTAATTGAGGCTCGTTTCGTTCCGCACCACAGTCCCGGAGTACACCGCCCGACTAGATGCAGGGAAATTACAGTCCCGGAGTACACCGCCCGACTATATAGAAATGTCCCACTTATGTTTGCCTAGGTTCCATCACATCTTCTTCTAGTGCCTACCCTTAAGTTTAAACATGAATAATAATACCACCTAGAGCTAGCTTACCGTTCTACCGGACTTAAACAATATACCGAGAACGATAGCCCATATTGGTCACTTCTCAAATTTCAATAATTACTTTCATCACTTTGCCGGTACTTTGGGTCTCACTTAGCCTCTAGAATTAACATAATTCGTGTTCACAACACCATGCATTATTCATACCCTCATTATTCACATTTTGAAATCTCATTCATTAAACATCTTTTAACTTCTTTTATTCATTCCCGTTGCTATTATCAATCATGAAGTAACCAACTTCTTATAGCAACATCCAATAATATTTGTTTAGCATTCCAACTTCATCCTTTAATTGTCTCTTAATTTCTCATAAGGTACATCTAACTAACATTCAATTTTAAATATAATTTTATACGTTGTAAAAGTTTTAGGACAACTAGATAAAAGACATCAACCCAATGGTATTGTGAAAAATCATATAAATTTAAATACTACTCCAAAAATAGATTATTAGTTTCATAGAAATCTTAAATGAGTCTACTACAACTTTGTAGTTAAGATCATCTAAAATCATCCTCAATTACTTCGTCTAAATTTATTTGCAAAACAGTAGGTTCAAAATCCGAAAACTGCAGCTAATTCTACTTATAAAAAATCATAGAAAATTATATACTTCATTAAACATTGTGTCCTTCAGATCAAATTAAAGGTATGCAAGTCCTCTATAACTTTGTAGTTATAAGTTTCTTCAAAATATTGTGTTTATAACCCTGAATTCTTCGAAATATACAGTAGGGTCGAAATGTTATACAGACTGCCATTGTTCAGACTTTTAAAATTCATTATAAATTCAATTCTTTATGAAAAATTGATTTCTTAGACTTTACATAAACGTTAACATGTCTACTTCAAGTTCTTAGTTTTGACTGTTCTCAAAATACTTCATCTAGAATGTTGAAATGATCAAAATACGGATTGTGTACAAATTTCTAGCAACTAGCCAACTACCAATCAGTCATAAGTTTAGATTTTATTAAAATAGTAAATGACATTCAAATATTATGAAATTTTAAGGAGATATTCCTGACATATACAAGATGCTCCTATAAACATTTTAGCTCTAGATTCCATCTAGTTTAATAATTATGATTTTTTGAAGTGCGACTAGAACTCAAAACAGAACCTTATGAAAATGCCCCCAAATCAACCATATTATAATTTCACACATTCAATCAGCAACAAATAATCTAAATATGAATATCCAATCTATATAGGTTATCATGCTTCTAACAATTTACACATGTCAAACATTCTACTAATAAAACTATATTAGAAAGTTGAAGAAGCACCCACTTCAAATGTAAAATTTCTAGTAGTAGAACTCCTAGAAAAAAATGCTCCAAAGCTCCAAGCTTCCGAAAAAATGGCCGGCCTCTTCCTAGGACAACCTGCAAGCTCTTCTCCCTCTTTCTCTCGTTTGTTTTTGTTTTGAGTTGTGTTGTTCATGAAAAAAGTATGGACTATTTATAGAAAAATTCTGTGGTAAAAATAGCTCCCCACTTCCTAAAATAATTTCCCACTTCCCACTAACTCACACCACTCTCCCTCATTCTCAACTATGGTAAGAAACACGTGCACGTGTAGTCAATGTGTCTGCACATTTTCATACAAATTTTATTATTAATTTTATTAGGTTAGATATTTGTGTTGCACATGGCAAGGGTACAAAACTAACTATATTTTAAAAATATAATTTAGTGCACACAAAATCAATCATGGACGTTAAATTAATTTTAGTGTGCTACAATATGGATTTAGGCCTAATGGATTTTAATTAAAAATAAATCACACAATCGTGACTATAAAAATGAGAAGAAAAAATATTTATGACTCAAGAAAATTTTAGGAACCAACATGTGCACTGCAAACACGTGCGTTGCACGTATCAATACAAAATAAATTTGAGAGAACAAAAAATAGTCAAAATATAAAATACGTAGAACATATATATTGATAATGTTACGAATATTTCACGTAACGGTAAAACTTATGTAATCGAATGTGTATTGAAAACACGTGCAATATACGTAAAAAACACAAAGATTAAAATTAATATTTGAGTTGGCTCAAAATAGGATAAAAATGAATTTTGAGATGACAGAAAACATATAATTAATTGAAATACAAAAATGCGTATGATATTTATATTAAAATACATTACAGATATCACCTGTAATAGTACAAAATACATGTGTGTAACACACGAGGGGCAAAATTGCTATCACTCAATTTTGCGGGGTGTTACATCTGCCTCAATCCAGTTTGTGAAATAGTCCAAGCTAATCCAGTTTGTGGAATATCTGTTATCCAGTGGTGGGAGGAAATGGCCCAAGCAAGTCCATTCCCCACATTGTGAAGGGAATGGGCTGGACATAGAGCTGAGGTTGGCTTCCGGTACCAGCTTGATGGAGGAGTACTTCTAGCAGAGGTTGCATCAGCGTATGTATGCACACAAACAGAACGAAAAACAGATCTCCCTCAGACCGTGGTGCTAGCTGCGGGAAGGGGATTTTCCTTCTCACGATCTCTCTCTTTCTCACTTTCTTTGACGACTAAGGGTTTTTCACGTGTCTTTTTCACAGATACATATCATATATATATATGTGCAGAAAATCAACCCTAAGAGAGTAATGAGATTGTTGGGCTCATAATCTGACCTAGGTCAGTTTCATGTGGGCCTTTGAAATTTAATCAGCCCAATTAATCTAATTAAATATCCAACCAATGTCAGGGGTCCAAGTCTTACTTGGATCCCTAATTAAATTTTTCTTATGAATTTAAATCCCAGTTTTCATCCATTCTAAGTGTGTGACCCTGTAGGTACCCATTACGTTGACCGTACTACTAAAATTTTATGCGAGTATTACAAACAGTGAGCAGTATCTAGCAATACATCACTGCTACTCAAGTAATGGGAATGTCAGTGATTAACATAACCTATCCTTGACCAATGTTACCATGTAGTTTAGTCTCTTTGTCCAGATATCTTAATTGATCACAAGACATAGAGCGTGTCACACTTATACAGTTCAATCTTTGATTTCTTGATGTCCAAGTAGACTTACTAAAACAAATAAGATCAATATCTCATATTGACTCATTTGGGTACGGTCATGTATTTTGCAGTTTCACTCAATCAAGGGGCCCATAGATATCGCTCCTGTTATTTAAGAGGGACAAATCTTATCTAAGTACACACATCCCTTCGCATGATTTGTAGTATATCCAATAGTCGATTTTATAATCACCTTATTACAGGCAACGTTTGACAGTATTAAAATAAATAACTTCTCAAGTAGGGAACCATAGTGACTTCATGTCAAATGACTACGTACACCATGGTTACTGTAAGAACTACTTGTGACACTAACGTTACAATCCATGCAGCGTTCTCATGGTGGGGCAGTCAAGTACATTATTACTCTAATATGTATCCATGTGAATACTTAATATCTCATATCCATAACCCGTGAGAATGGTCATCAGTCTACGCACACACTAGTCTATGTGTATTATCGTTGTCCTAATTCACAATAATACTTGACTATAAACATTTAAGAACAGTGTTCTGATTTCAACTAATAAGATCTCACAATCAAGTGATGCACTTGATATACCATGACATTGAACTTATTATTATAAAGACTTAATTATGTTCATTTAATTCACAATAAATAACACAATAAGTGAAATGCCTAAATATGGAATAAATGTTATGATACAATGTAAACTAGTAATGTCAATACACAACTGGCTTCTAGGGCATTCACTAACACAGACATCATAGGTAGGATTGGCTATCAACTTGGGTGTAGGAGCGATTGTAGAGGACTCTTTCGATAAGTGTATCTCTCCGCCCTTACTTGGACTTTTCTTCCTTCTTTGTGGTCTGTAGGGAGGACTCCCTTATTGAGGAAGTCGACTAAGGGTTTCATCTAATAATCTCCGGGTGTCTGGGGTGATGGGCGTGAGTTCCAGTACCTCTTCTTCGATGCTTGGATTGGGTAGGACCTCAATTAGCACTGTGTGGTCAAGCCCATCAAATGATGAGGAGGCTAGCTTGGAGAGGGCATCTAATTGCCCATTTTCTTCCCATAAAATGCGGGTGATTGTAGCTTCTTGGAAAGTAGTCATAAGTTTCTTCACATAGGCTGAGTATGTAATACCCCAGATTTTTCAATAAAGATTTTTAAGATTTATAAATGAATTAAAATAATTTTTGGTGATATAATAAACATTTTTTTGAAAATATATCTTTTTACATGTGCAAAACATGTGCAAATATTTTCTTGTGAAGTTCAAAGTCAAAATTTATTTTGGGGAAACTCATTATATATTATTAAATATTATTTGTGTATTTTTTGGATTTTTCTGAAAATTATTGGACCTATTTACAAATATTACAAAAAGAGGGACTTTTGTGCAAAATTACCACTTGGAGTGAAAACTCTAGATTCTCGGATTTTTTGGATGGGGCATGATGCCTAGTCAACTCAGAGGTAAAGAGTTTACCTTTTTTTTAATAAATTTGGTTTATTTTGTATGTTTTGATAAAGGAGGGTCTTCTTACAAAATTGCCACTTAGATGGGTAAAAGTGCAAATTCATTTTTCTGGGTTTTCAAACAGTGCCGGTTACTTATAGGCTGGTTGTTTTTATTTTTAAAATCTCAAATAAGTTGGTTTTATTCAATTTTCAAGTATAAAGATTTATATATGTAAAGATATATTTTAAAAGAGGTATTTTGCAAATCTATTCAAAACCCTAATTTACTTGGATCTCGACCTATTAAAGGTGGAGTGCAGTCGTCTCTTTGCTGAACAACACAAATGGATTTCTTATTATTATTTTCTTGGAGTTTTAAAGCGAGGATTTTTGGTTTTCTTGCGAAAGGAGGATTTTTCTTGTTCTTTATTTTTCTTCGGTTGATTATTCAATAAGGTGGGTGACTTGTGTTTATTTTCTTATTGTTCTAAGAATGTTGTATGTGATGATTGATCTGTTAGAAAGCATGTTAGCTGATTACATGAAGATGTAATAAATTCTTATGAGTAGATGAATTAAAAATTTGAATCTTTTCATGAAACTATATTATTGATGACCAAAACCCTAATTTGATGGGAAATCATGGGTATGTTATTTTCTATCATATGCTTGCTATTTTGATCACTATATATTGAGTGGTATGATGTTGTTGTATGAAAGGTAAATAAAATTAACTAAAGATGGATCACTGTGTGTACATTGTTATAAGCTCTGTTTTGGATTTGATGAAGAAGAACTTGATTAAATACTAGTCGTTTTCATATGTATTCATGGGTGATCTGATATTAATAAGTGTGTATTCATTTGATAAGTCCAAGAGGAGTTTTGAACAAAAAGGGGATCAAGTTTTGATGTGTTGAAGTAGGGCTGTTTGGGGTCTGTTTGTGTGCAGACCGAAAAAATAGGTTTGTGATATCTTGATGTTTCGATTGGTTTTGAGTCCTATATGATGCTGAGATGAAGTACAAACTTACACTACTCCTATATATTGATTATGAATGGTTAAACATATATATATATATATATGTACAAAGACATATAAACATGTGCACATTCACTATTATAGATATACTGTTTGAAAGGTTTGTGAACTTTGATGGAGTTTTATTGAATTTTTTATTGCTTTGGTCCTGAGATAGTTTAAACAACCTATTGCTTTTATTTGGTGAATTTTTTTTGCTAAAATGGATGCATAAACTCTAATTGAACTTATACATATACACCTACTGTTTTTGAAAGATTTTTGTGAAAATATATATTTTGAGAACTTGGTATGTTCTGAAGTGTCTTGATGACTCCTACATGTCATACTAGACATATTCAAACATCTTAGGAAGTTAGATTTTGATTTTACAAGTTTTATCTTCGTATTAGTTTAAAACAAGCTCATATTTATCAAACTGCAACCTACGATAGTGACAGTCGACCGAGCTATAGTCGAAAGTCGACTGTCCAGTTACTGAATTTCAGATTTTTGTTTGCAATAATAGTCGACTGCTTCGTCTTTGAACTGAAGCCGACATTCGAATGTCGGTCCTTGGATTTTGAGTTTTTTGGATTTTCGTAAGTCGACTGACAATGTTCAATAGTCAACTGTCACTGTCCTGGCTGATGAGTTTTACTGAGTTTTCGAATTTTTGCATGACGGTCGACTGACCATTTTCAATAGTCGACTGTTATTGCTCTGGCTGATGGATTTCTTGAGTTTTTTGATGATTTGTTTAAACGACTGGTTCCTCGATACTATGCGTTATTACTCCACTGTCTTAGATAATGTTTTTTTTATTACAGATTACAGTATTTTATTAAGAATTATATTTTATTTATAATTGAGTTTTAAAGGTATTCTTATGATCTTATTTAAGTGAGTTATGTAATGCCCTGATTTTTCAATTAATGAAAAATTATTTATTTTGCACGTAGTGTGCACGTGTAATATTTTTGGCTCATATTTTCATCAAGAAGAGTAAAGATATTTCAATTTGTGTTTTCAATCGTTTACCAAAGCCTTATTTTAATAAAAAGCCCTTTTTCTTAAAGCCCAAAATGCATTCTTTTATTTTTAAATAACTATTGTTTTGGGCCATCTATTGAAGCCCATGATTTAATTCTATTTTTTCTACAACTTGTAATGTGGAACACTTTTTAAAGATTTTATTTTGTATTTTGTACAAGTTTCTTTTGATGACTAGTGCTTGCACGTGCACTTCATGTACACGTGCATGAGCACTCTTTCTTGGCCGGATTGAGAGAGAGTGGGTCTAGTCATGGGTGGTTATTTGGGATGTGGGTAGTTATTTCAACTCCCTAGTAAATCCTAGCCCTTGACCCTATACCTATCTACTAAATCCTAGCCTTCCATCTCACACAAACTGGTGTATAAATACCCCTCTCTCCCTAACATTTTCTACACTAAGATCTCTTGAAAAGAAGATATACATATACTATATTGTAGAGTTGGTGAGTGAGAGTTCTCTTGGAGACCGATCATCTCTGCAGAAGAGCTTCGGTGAGGAGCAAGGAGCAAGGAGCAAGGAGTCGTGCAGTGCATTAAGAAGCTTTTCTGGATTCGGTTATTTTCGTCAATAAGGTGGGTGTTTCTCAGGACTTCTAATATAGAAAATATGTTATGGCTATGATGATTGCTACCATGCTTGTGAAAAGTAAGTTTAAACATATTAGATTGCTCTGTGTATGTTTATGATGAAGGTCGTGAGGGACTAATAACGTAGTAATGACACTGAAAGTAAGACTGGAATGGGCCTGCTCAGTCGACTGTCACTTGGACAAGTCGACTGGTACGAGGCGAATATTCTCTCATGATTTATTAGAAAATTTATTGGTGTACATGTGTACAAACCGAAGTGATAGAATGATTGCTAAATTCATATCCCCCATGTTATATATGATGGAGGAGATGTGAACGGATGAAAAAGAACTAGTGATAATTAGTAAAATTGGAATAACCTGTACAGTCGACTACCGATATGAACAGCAGATCGAAGTATTGAATTAAATTATGAATAGTCCAGAAATTCCATGAAACGAAGTATTTTTACTGTGATATTCTAGTGTGCTAAATTGAGATTTAGTATTCGTCCCTGCAAGTAAATAATGAGTAAAAATGCATGTTTAATATTTCCCTTGAGGAAAGAAGATATTAGTTATGTGAAATTGTATGTTGTGATGATTAGTGAACAACTAAGTGATTACATGTTTATGTAATTTGAACCTGTGGTAATGTGACACAATGATGCATGTGAATGGAAGAACAGATGGAAAGATAATTCTTTAAATCGAAATTTAACCTGTTCAGTCGACTTAATGCAAGTAGCAAGTCGACTGGGCTGAGTATTAAAATGTACAGTCGAAACCCCAGGACAGACGACTGATGGAATGACAGTCGACTGTCACGTGAATGATATTTTGAACATGGAAAATTGCGGAACAGCCGACTGGCCATGTGCAGCAGTCGACTCTCCTGAGCAGTTATGATGAACTTGATTCAACTGAACAAGTCGACTGGGCTTTCTCCAAGTCGACTGTCCAGAACACTTTGATATGTCAGAGATTCTATTTGGTTTATGTTAAAAGTTGTGAATCTTATGGTTGATGTTGGTAAACTCTATTTATTGCTGCATGAATTTACATGAAATGAATCATAGTTTTGAATTGAGAATTAAATGAATATGAAAGCTAAGATCATGATAAAGAAAGTCTGTGAGACTATTAAATGAATTATGAGTTGAAAATGCTCAATTGGAAATTGTGAATTGGAAATTGAAACAAAAGAGTAGCTAAGTCTCCCCCGGCATTGGAAATGAAATGAAATGAAAATTGAAAAGAAAGACCAAGGTTGGTCAGGTTGAATGAATGAATAAGTCCGGTTTAGTGGAGAGGCTAACTCTAGAGCTTTGATTTTTATTCATGATTCAAATAAAAACTAAGGATTAGTGCATAGTGCAGATGTGATGAAAGTGAGAGAAAAACACGAGTATGAGAAATAGGGTTTACGGTGCGGGTGTGTGAGCCACAGAATGCATGCTTGATGAGTCAAGACATGGAGTGGGCACAACTCAGAATGATCGGACTCTAGTCACGTTTGTGGGATGTTTGGTGACTGCAAGAGGATCGTGTGCCATGAAGGAGGCTGAATTGCCACAAAATGCATGCTTGATGAGTCAAGACATGGCGTGGGGTTCCCCTCCAGGTTTTCTGTACACGAGCTTGTACTCATAGATCATCTAGGATACTCACCATAGTTACAGCAGTAGATTAAGTCATGGCGAGGGATTGAACCCTACAAAGTTGAAGAACGATTAAGAGGCTTGCCCTCGGACCTATGTAGTATGGGATGCATAGAATCCGAACAAGTGCGCATTAGTGTCATCTAATATAAACACTTGCATTAAGGATTAAGTGCACAACCACGACACGACATCATTAAGATTTCCCTTTTACTTTATTTTGATATGTGAACAAGTTTGTGGTCTGTTAAGAAATGAGAATCGTTATACTGTTTCTGGCATAGAGAGGATGACCATGTATAATTATCGTCGGTTGAATAAACTGACATGCCCACAGTATTGTATGCAAGACCAATGACATGAAAAAGATTAAAGAGGATCAGATGCTTAAAGATTATTAAATGTTGTTGTACATTTATTTCATTGTTGTAAATTTTACTTCCGCTGTGCAATGTAAATGTAATATTGATGTAAACTCTGATGTAAAGTGATAAGTTTAAATTTCCTTGTAAAATTGTACTAAGAGAAGCGAAAAGATCCTGTAGAACATCTCGAATTCAGTGTATTTGGGATTCGAGGCGTTACAGAGTGGTATCAGAGCCGACTTTCGACACCGAGTAGGAGAGCAGTGAGTTATGGACTCAAGGATGATCGGCGGAGTGAGACAATCCCCAGAAATCTGGGATGATGGACAGAGATCCACAGAATGATCCGCAGAGTGGGATTGGTCTCCAGAATTCCAAAGACGAGAGTGACACTCACAGATATGCTCTACATCGGCTAGAAAGTAGATCCTGCACTAGATTGTGCTTGCCCCGTGCTCAGCGAGGACACTGATTTCTGAAGGGGGGGTGTTTGTAATACCCTGTATTTCTGAAATATATATATGATTTGAAAAAAAATTATATAAAAAGAATTTGAGACTTGTCCTATAGAATTATTCTATAGGAGGACTTGTATAAAGAATTAATTGGTTTGAAAGGGATTTGTTAGAATCCGGATTGTGAAGGTGGGGGACCCACCGGTTTGAGAAGAACACCACATTTGTGCTGTGCTTGTATAGGATGACGTGGCACATGATGGAGGGGCCCACGGGCTTCTCTCATATGTGTGTGTGCACGGGATGATGGATTAGTAGGGTATTGTGAATTGATATAATCCCATATCGAATGTGATTAGAATAATAATATAGTATAAATAATAAATGCCAAGGATCAAGAGTCACCAATTCGGTTAACCACCTTTTGAGAGGCAGCCTGTGGTGGGCAGTTGTACTACATAGTATCTAATTTGTCTTATAAATTGTATAAATTGTCCGAGCCCGGGGCAGGGGTGTTACAAGTTATACGTGTTTTCAACAAATTGATGTTTTGGTCATATTCTACGACTTCAAAATATGGTTTCCTATTATTTAATGGATTTAATATTTTATTTGAATTCTGGAATTTTATGAACACATTAAATGAATTTGGATTTGATTGATTTAAGAAGATTTCTGTATATAAACGTTTTGATGATGGATTTGAGAGTTTTATTGGATGTTTTGTTGATGGTTGAGTTGTGAATCCTTAGAGATTGTGTGGGACCTTAGATACCGGCAGTTGAGATTTTGTGGTTTGTCCAGTTGTGGCTTTGTTGTTGATCAATTGAATTAAGTCCGGTAGGGTACACCAACTCTAAGAGATTCGTAATTAATTAATTAACTTAAAAAGATAAGGACAGGCACTAGATGGTGATATGATGAAATGAGTGCAAACGTGAGATATGGACTCCAGGATGATCCAATGAGTGAGATATTCCTCAGTATTCCGGGATGATGGATGTATGGGATCTGCGAGTGGGATTGATCTCCAATATTCCAAGGACGAGAGCGACGCTCATGGGATGTTTGTGCAATGAGGGTTCCAGGATGACCTGCGGAGTGAGACAATCTCCATTTTCGGGACAATGGACCAAGGGCCACAAAATGATTTGCGGGTGGGGCTGGCCTCCAGTATTCCAAGGGCGAGAACCAATACTTGCAGAATGTCTAAATCTCATCGTAGTCATAGTAGTAGGATTAGTTGCGTATCGGTGGATTTAACCCTATCAAGTGGAGAACGATAAGGGCTTGCACCGGACCTATGTAGTATGGGATGCATAGAACCTGACAAGTATGCATTAGAGAGTCAGCATATAGCATTGATATTTTCTTGACTTGGTTTTATGCATGTTGTTTCCTGTTTTTCTACACTTGACACTTAGTCTATTTTCACTTGATGTTTTCATGTTTTATCTATTGTTATTTCTTGTTCATTTTGTTCTTGCTGTTAATACATGTTGTTTATGATTCTAAATTTTATGTTTTATTTATGTTACATTTATTTTTATGTCACTCACACTGTTATGGCTAACCCCTGTAGTTTTGGGGGTTAGGGTTATCTCTAGCCTCATGTTTTACAGGTAGGTGCTTATAGCTTGGGATTTGGATGCTTGTGCTAAATTGATGTTATGGCTTGTGTAAATTGTAAATGAATGTGTTGTAAAAATTAAAATAAAAACTGTAATTCAAGGTATTTGTTTCCGCTGTGTTTGTAAAGAACTAATGTAATAAAAGTTGAAAAAGTTTATCTGTATTTTTGGCTATGTTTACTATTACAATTGAGGTTGATGCTGGGAATTGTGCCACGTATTTTTGAGATATCATATTGAAAATTCGGGGGTGCTATAGAGATTGGTATCAGAGCCTGCTTCAATAGTAATAATAAACATGGTATAAAATAAACCTAGGTGTAGACACTAGAGCGTGAGTACCTAGGCGTGGACATTAGATTGTGAGTATCACATAGAGTTAGAACATGATGTTTTGGTATGGGGTATGGTTGAGCTTTTGCCACAAGGTATTGATGTGAATATGAAATTGTGTTGTGATGCTCTAACTTTACCCTCATTTTGCAGTATTCAGTAATGGCAGGACCCAAGATCAGGAATGGTGCTAATGGTGATGGGGCTGGTAGTTCCCATGGGGCTGGACTTGATCTTGAGACTAAGACTTCTAGGGTGTATTAGACCTTGAATGCATTCACGGCAACTAATATGGTACAAAATCAGAATCAGAATCAGGGGGCTGGACCAGAGTTTGTTAATACCGATCCTATCAAACAGGTTGAGCCACCAGTGTTTGAGGGACAGTTTGATCCGAATGAGGCTAATGATTGGATTAGACAGATGGAGATGGTCTTCGAAGTCTTGGAGACCCTAGAAGTCAATAAGGTGAAATTGGCTGCTACGCAGTTAGAGAAGGATGCTTGCGTCTGGTGGCAGTCAGTGAAGAGGACCTTTGGAGATCAGCAGGTGACTTGGGAAGTTTTTATGGATGAATTCAGGGATCGTTTCTTTCCTCTGGATATTCAGGAGAAGAAGGCAACAGAATTCTTGAATCTGCAGTAAGGCAACATGACAGTGCGTGAATATGAGACTAAGTTCGTTCAGCTGTCAAGGTATGTACCAGAGCTGATTGTTGATGAAGCAAAGAAGGCCATGAAATTCGAGCAGGGCTTGAAGCCGAATCTGAGGTCGAGGCTGATTCCTCTGGGCATAAGGAGGTTTGATAAGCTGGTCAGGAGAGCAGCAATGACAGAAGAGGATATAGATCAGTTCCAGAAAAAGCAAGAGACCTGGAACAGGAACAAGAGGCCAGCAGCTAGTCAGAGTGGGAAGAAGTTTCCTGTGAAGCAGGGCAAGTTTAGTAGGCCAGAGTAGAGGGCACTCTCAACTCAGGAGGTGACTTACTACTACTGTAAGGAGGCAGGTCATTTCAAGTCAGCATGTCCTAAGTTGGCAAAGCAGACTTATTTTCAGTGCGGGCAAGTGATTCTAAGCCTTTCTGTCTACAGTTGAAGAAGGGTGGTTCAGGCGAAGGCAAGTTTCAGAGGCAAGGGCGAGTATTCGCATTAACTGAGGAGGATGCTGGTAACTCAGAGGATGTGATCCAGGGTATGCAAGAATTTTGAATTTTTATTTTTATTCAATGTATTAAGTAAAACATTGTTTGAGAATAAATTGGAGATTTGAGTATCATTCTTCATGTAACAGGATTTGTTTTGGTTAATGGAATAAAAGCAAAAGTTTTATTTGATACTAGTTCTTCGCATACATTTGTGTCGCCCAATTTTGCAAAAGTCTTAGGTGTGGAGCGTAAGTTGTTTCCAGGTAGGGTCTTGTCGGTGGCAACGCCGTCAGGAGAGAAATTGGTTGCTGATCGATATTACGAGGGCTGTGATGTCGAGAGTAGTGGGAGATTATTTGAAATTGATCTCATTGAGCTGCAAGTTCTAGGTGTGGATGTGATTGTGGGCATTGATTGGATGGCAATATATTACGCCACAATTGAATGCAAGAAGAAAAGTGTCACGCCATGTTTCCCAAAATACGGGAATACGAGCACGTAACGTAGGCCCAGCGAATGATTATGCATCATCCATAAGTTGTACCAGTCTAACTCAACAATATATAAGAGAAACAACCACGCAGGCAAAGAATATAATCATATAACCAATGAATAAACTCAAAGATAATCATGAAACAAATTCACCAAATAATAATCCAATATTTAGGATAAAAACAAACTTCGGGTCATAAAGTCCAAGAATACAAAGTATGATTAAAAGAAATACAATAAGCAAATAACAAAAGATAGCTAAGCAATCTAAAAGTGTAGCTCCAATCTTCAGAGAGTTCCCTTTAGAGCAAGTCGTGGGCAGCAAGTAAAAAAAAACAAAGGTTAAAGGAAAGCATGAATATCAAAGAATAGGGACATGGTCAAAGTCAAAGAACAAAGCAAAGAGCAAGTTATAATATCAAAGGTGTACAATAATAATGCATGTAATGAGTGATGGAAAGACAGGATCAAGCATGAGATGCAGGTTGTTAAGTATTTTATTAGCCTATCTAGTACACGTACTACTGCGTCCCATTCCACAGGTTCGGCGCAAACACACAGTAAACGTTTTAGACTGATGATGAATTCACGGATCATGTACTCGGCGTAACTAGATAACGTGATAACAAGATAACAAGATAACGAGATAATCTTCTTCCATCACAATCTCCTCATCCCATGTCAAGTGTTCGTGCGAGCGAGAAGGCCTTACCGAGTACATTTCCCGATTGTTCACTACCAAGTCTACCCATAATACCCCGGCTTGTTAATAGTTTATTTTCATCCTATGTGAGCATCCAAGAGGGTGTCAATGTTGTATAATACTAAGTGTGTCTAATTCTATGCGCTATAAACAAATCAAGAAGCAAACAAGTCATTTACACAAAATTCCATGATCAGGACAACATGATTTTGCTGTACTAAAATATGGATTATGGTCACTACAAAATAGCAAACCTGAATCCGCAAGAAGATCTGGAAAGTAGACTTGCAAACGGTTCCAGTGAGTACAATTAAGGCATATAAAAGACACAGGAACTAGGGTGAAAATTCTATTCTAATCAGGTTTTATGTTCAGTCAGCATGCAGTAGGTTGTGTTCAACTAACTATTTCGGGTCAGATAACTCATTAATAAAATCTATAAAAATTCAGGGAAGTAGCTATACATGTCTAGGTCCAGCCTAATTTATTTTAGATTTTTATTTTACTGTTAACAGGGTCAAATAAAATCAGAAACAACAGGATATGCATGAAATTATGAATCTGGAATTACTAACACAGTTGCAGTAAAGTGATGGTATCTAACAGATAACAAATTGGAATTTAAATTGGGACCAGCGAAAAGTGACCTAGACATCCAGGGCTACATTTTATGTTCAGTAAGTTCTTTCAAATTATGTCATTAGTTTGGTTAAAAATCTGATTCAGAGTGAAACATCCAGCAGACAAGAATTTAACTTAACATAAAAGGCATCGAATAAATCATACGACCATATATATCCTGCAAATTGGTAATCAAAGTGATCCTAGGTGTCAACATGCAAATTTCTAAGTTTAAGATGCAATTATCACAGTCATTGTGTCAATTCATCGAGCAACTTCAATTTAGCATATACAATTTTAATGTCCAATTTATCAAGCACTCCTATGCATGAATCTAGTTATTTAAATGTGCGTATGCATGAAACTATGGGGACTGGGTTTAAGATCAAAGAGATAGCACGATGTTAAGAGTATGTCTGGTTAGCTCGTGTAAACCCTCGATCATCTTAACGGAATTGTCAAAAACAGTTTTTGATAACAAAATGGACGGGATTTACTTGCAGGAGATCAAATAATCTTGAACACAAACAATAAAAGGGGGTTCAAGAGGAGACTTGCCGTTATATTGCAGATACAATTAGTAAGAATAACGGGATCAGTATCCCAAGCAAAATCTACCAAAAACACGTGCGAAATACGTGCGAAGAAACCCAAGCAAACAAAGCAGCTGCTCACGGCAAGATCACACCAAAACGACCCGAACAGCAAACAACGATCTCCGAATCCGCTGTGCGCCGAACACCAGACAGCAAATTCGACCACTCACAATCCTTCTTCCCCACTTCGATAGAGAGAAAAGGAGAGAGCGGCGAACTGGCGGCGGCTGACAACAGGGCTCGCGACGCTAGCGGCAGTGACTGGTCGGGAAGAGACGCAACGCCGGATGCGATGGCTTTGACGAAGAGCTCTATTTTTGGGTTCGAAAATAGAGGGGCGACAACAACGTGATCGGGGACATGAACGACGACGAAGACAGCTAGGGGGATCAGCAGAGGTGCACGAAGGGTGAAGACGAAGACTAGGGACGATGAGGACGAGATGGCGAGGACGAAGATGGGTTAATGGTGATGGGTTGAGTTGATGGGTTGCCGGTGGATTCTTGGGTGAGGACAGGGAGATGATCGGAGGGTAAAGGTGACGAGGTTGACGATGGGATGGCTCGAAGGTGGTCGGAGGGTGGACAGGAGAGCGACGAAGAGAGGGCCGGTTGTGGGTTGAAGCGGAACAGGGTGGGAGAAGGAGAAGGAGACGGGGTTGGGGTAAAACAGTATAGGGGTTGGGGTAAAACAGGTAAGGGGTTAGGCGGCTAGGGTTTTTAGTTAGGGTTAGGGTTTAGTTAATTAGATTAGGGTATTTATAGGGAAAAAGTAGAATATTGGGTATTGGGTAATTGGGCTATTGAGTATAAAATCCAATAAATAAAATAGATTTACATGAATAGAATGGATTAATATAAACCTAAATACAAGAGAATAAGTTATCCGATAAAATGCGATTATAACAAAATACAATTTGTATCACATTATATAAATTATTTAAAAGAAGCACGGTTATTAAATAAGAATCGATTTGTTTTAATAATCAATAATAATAATAAATAATCGTAATAACAATAAGAGTAGAAATACTAACCATGACAATAAAATAATAATACTAATAATAACATTAATAAGAAAATGACAATAAGAATAAAAATACGAATAAATAATACTAGCAGTTATCAAGTAATATCAATTTATAAAAATATGAATTTGTCGAAATAGTTCAAACAGGAACAATATCTTTGATTTGAGTTTAAAATGTAAATAGTTGATCAAGTAGAAATAGAGACAATGTTTATTCAAAATAATTACAACTATTGTTTAGGAAAAGCTTTAACAATAAATTCAAAACGAATTTAACAATAACAAATTTATAAATATCAAAATACGTAACAATACCCAGGAAATACATATTTGCGGAAATAGGGGTTACAAATCCTATCCACCTTACAACAAAATTTCGTTCTCGAAATTTGCTGGGGCGGTACATAGGACAAGGCAGAAACAAACCGAGGGTAACAAAATGGAGAGTTAAAGGGAAAAGAATAAAGCAGTGACAACACCAGAAAAAAAGAAGGAAGTAGAAAACAATGTGGTCAAATGGAATGCAAGAAAGAAGAAACTGATATCAAAAATCAAGAAGAAACAACACAAGACTTGCAAGATAGCAAGGCAAAGAGATGAAGAAATAGATAGAGTTGGAATCGAAGAAAGATCGACAAGGAAGAGTTAGACCATGCAAAAGAGTCAACGAATGAGGATGAATGCAAGGGATGTAATGAAACAAACAATGTAGGGAAGGAGAAACAACAAGAGAATCATGGAACCTGTGGGTTATGGGCCCACCATGCTTCCGCTGCGCTACTCCGATGGTGATGTTCCAAGCAACGTACATGTCGCTGTATGATACCAATCGACGAACCGTGCAGGAAGACGAGAATGAGACACCAGGATGAAAGAGAGTATGGGCTCAAGATAGATATAAGCAAATAATGCAAAAGAGTGTAAAATTTAGCTTCAATTTAAATAATTAAAAGATATAATATAGATCAAAACTAATGGCTTTAACAAAAATAATAATAACAACAAATATCAATAATAATAATATCCATAGTAATAGAATAATAATAACAATAATAATAATAATAATAACAACAATGATAATAATAAAAATAGTAATAATAATAACAATAATATTAAAAATATTAATAACAACAATGATACAAGTAATAATAACCAAAATAATAAAATAATAATGACATAAATAATAAAAACAATAGTGACAGTAATAAAAATCATCATAATCATACAGGAAATAATAATATAATAAAATAAAAATATCAACAATACAGATAATAATGATAATACATACATGACATAATTGAATTCACCATATTCATGAAAATAATGCAACAATAATAATAATGATAGCATTAAAAATAATAACAATAATGATAATAATAATAATGATAATAGCAATAATAACAATAATATCAATAATAATAAAGTAACAGTAATAATGATAATAACAATAATAATAGCAATAAAGATAATGAAAATAATATTAATAACAGCAATAGAAATGACAATAATAATAATAATACCAGTAATAATAACGAAAACAATAGCGATAATAAAAATGGTGTTATAAAAAAAGTAAGAATTTCGCTTATCAACTCTATAAATAAATCAACTACACTAGTTCAAATTGTATGGAAACATAAAGCGTAATTGTATAAACAAAATGTCATAAAGAAAATATTTCTTTACCTTTAGTTTCATTATATAAGTAAAGAGTCTTGAAATATGAATTAGCAAATAGATAGAAAATTTTGCCTCCTTAACATCAAGTTGCATGTTTGCCTTCATGACATCAGGTTGTAGGTTGCCGTCTGGATATTTGGTTGCACATTTTGCGTTCCCGATATCCAGTGGAAATTTGCCTCCATTGACATCGAGTTGCATATTTGCCATCTCGACATTAGGTTGCAACGAAATGGTAAAATGGAAGATGTAACATTCCATATGCACCGGGATATGGGACATTTAAGTTAAGTATGATGTTATGTTTTGAAATTCGTGATATAAAAATAGTAAAAAAGTAAGAATAATAATGCAAGACAAAATATAGTTTTAGGTTCAACATTTTTTTTTTGTGAGGGTAATTCAATATTAATAATAATAAAATAATGGAAACAACAATCATAATAGCAATAGTAGTATCAATAATAATAATAATACTAGTAATAATAATGAAAACAATAGCAATAATAATAATAGTAGTAATAATAGCATTATACAACGAAATAAGAATTTGTCTTATCATAATAATCCAGTAGTAATATATAGTCAATCAAAAATAAAAAGTGAAGTTAAAATATACCATTATTCGAAATAACATAATCTTCGTTAACAAAACATTTTAACAGAAGATCCAAAATAAATATAACAAATAATAATCGAAATATAGAAAGTATTCGGGAAAAATAATTATAAAGAGAAAAACAGGTAGGAGAAAATAAATTTATACCCAATAAAGAGTTAAAGAAGAGGATGACTAGAAGGGACAAAAAGAAATTATAGAATTGGATGTGAAGGGAGAGGAACAAGGGACAAAATCGGGATTGAAGAGAATATAGCAGGGACGAAATAACTAACATGATACTCAATATTGAATTGACAAAATATGATAGATGCAAGAACAGAAGAATGAATGACGCAATATCTGGAATGCAACAAAATAGCAAATACTTGCAATCGCACCTTTTGCAGTCTCTGCTTCCTCTGCAATCTAGTTGGGGGCCTGACCACGTTCTCCAGCCTGTCCTCCACTAGGAGCTGATCCTCCAGTTGGTGCACTTCTCTCGTTCTTTGGGCAGTTCCGAACCTTGTGGTCACTCACTCCGCATACAAGACATTGACGATTGGCTACCTAGCAATCCTTGCGTAAGTGACCAATCTTGCGGCAATAGCTGCATGTCGGGCCCTTCCTTCTAGGGGTCTGTCCCATGATGGCGAAGGCATGATCCTGGGGCGCAATTAGATACAGTCAGGTGATTTGTGCGTTCTCCTGGGCTCTTTCCAGACTAGCTCTCATCAGCTCATTGTGCTCTCGTTGTAGCTCCATCATTCGTTGCATCATCTGGAGAGGCGGCATTCTCTGATGTTTCAGCCTTGGGCGGAGGGGTCGAAGAATCTTCACGAGCCATAGTCTGCAAAACCATCCATTTGGTGAGTACCCATACATTTGTTGGTAGATTGACAAATGAATGCAAGGGACGGAAGGATACAAGGAATCAAAGGATTGAATGCAAAGGGGTCAGATATGGATCGAATAGGATTAATATTTAGATTATATTAAAGTTATTACATGTTCATGTGATCAACGTGGCATGCATATTAGTGAGTTAACCTAGCTAGAGCCAAACTTGACTAATATATCAATCAAAGCCAGCCTCTGTAAAGGTAGTCATGTTTGATTGACATATTACTCAATCCTGGGCTCTGGTACCACTAAAAACCTGTCACGCCCTGCTTTCCAAAATACGGGAAAACGAGCACGTAACGTAGGCCCAGCGAATGATTATGCATCATCCATAAGCTGTACCAATCTAACTGAACAATATACAAGAGAAACAACCACGCAGGCAAAGAATATAATCACATAACCAACGAATAAACTCAAAGATATCATGAAATAAATTCACCAAATAATAATCCAACATCTGGGATAAAAACAAACTTCGGATCATAAAGTCCAAGAATACAAAGTATGATAAAAAGAAATACAATAAGCAAATAACAAAAGATAGCTAAGTAGTCTAAAAGTCCAACTCCAATATTCAGAGAGTTTGCTTACAAATTTCTTCTAGTATTGCTCCTTCGGTTCCTGTTAATACTTGATCTAAAAAGAAAGAAAATAGTGCCCTTAGAGCAAGTTGTGGGCAGCAAGTAGAGAAAAACAGAGGATAAAGGAAAGCATGAATATCAAAGAATAGGAACATGGTCAAAGTCAAAGAACAAAGCAAAGAGCAAGCTATAATATCAAAGGTGTACAATAATCACGCATGTGATGAGTAATGTCAAGACAAGATCAAGCATGAGATGCAAGTTGTTAAGTATTTTATTAGCCTATCTAGTGCATGTACTACTGTGTCCCATTCCACAGGTTCGGCGCAAACACACAGTGAACATTTTAGACTGATGGTGAATTTACGGATCGTGTACTCGGCGTAACTAGATAACGTGATAACAAGATAACGAGATAACGAGATAATCTTCTTCCATGACAATCTCCTCCTTTCATTTCAAGTGTTCGTGCGAGCGAGAAGGCCTTACCGAGTACATTTCCCAATTGTTCACTACCAAGTCTACCCATAATACTCCGGCTTGTTAAAAGTTTATTTTCATCCTATGTGAGCATGTAAGAGGGTGTCAATGTTTTATAATACTAAGTGTGTCTAATTCTATGCACTATAGACAAATCAAGAAGCAAACAAATCATTTACACGAAATTCCATGATCAGGACAGCATGACCTTGCTGTACTAAAACATGGATTATGGTCACTAAAAAATAGCAAACCTGAATCCGCCGGAAGATCTGGAAAGTAGACTTCCACACGGTTCCAGCGAGTATAATTAAGGCATATAAAAGACACAGGAACTAGGTGAAAACTCTATTCTAATCAGGTTTTATGTTCAGTCAATATGCAGTAGGTTGTGTTCAACTAATTATTTCGGATCAGAGAACTCATTAATAAAATCTACAAAAATTCAGGGGAAGTAGCTATACATGTCTAGGTCCAGCCTAATTTATTTCAAATTTTTCTATTACTGTTAACAGGGTCAAATAAAATCATAAAAAACAGGATACACTGAAATTATGAATCTGGAGTTACTAACACAGTTGCAGTAAAGTGATGATATCTAACAGATGACAAATTGAAATTTAAATATGGTCCAGGAAAAAGTGATATAGATATGCAGGGCTATATTTTATGTTCAGTAAGTTCTTTCAAATAATATCATTAGCATGGTTAAAAATCTGATTCAAAGTGAAACTTCTAGCAGACCAGAATTTAACTTAACATAAAAAGGCATCAAATAAATCATATGACCATATATATCCTGCAAATTGGTAATCAAAGTGATCCTAGGTGTCAACATGCAAATTTCTAAGTTTAAGATGCAATTATCACAGTCATTGTGTCAATTCATCGAGCAACTTCAATTTAGCACATACAATTTCAATGTCCAATTTATCAAGCACTCCTATGCATGAATCTATTTATTTAAATGTGCATATGCATGAAATAATGGGGACTGGATTTAAGATCAAAGAGATAGCACGATGTTAAGAGTATGTCGGATTAGCTCGTGTAAACTCTCGATCATCTTAACGGAATTGTCAAAAGCAGTTTTTGATAACAAAATGGATGGGATCTACTTGCAGGAGATCAAATAATCTTGAACACAAATAATAAAAGGGGGTTCATGAGGAGACTTTCCTGTTATATTGCAGATACATTTAGTAAGCATAACAGGATCAGTATTCCGGGCAAAATCTCCCAAAAACACGTGCAAAATACGTGCGAAGAAACCCAAGCAAACAAAGCAGCAGCTCATGGCAAGATCACACCAAAATTACCCGAACAGCAAACCGTGATCTCCAGATCCGCGTGCACCAAACACCAAACAGAAAATTCGACCACTCACAATCCTTCTTCCCCACTTCGACAGAGAGAGAAGGAGAGAGCGGTGAACAGGCGGCGGATGACGACGGGGCTCGCAACGCTGGCGGCGGTGATGTGCAGCGGCGACTGGTCAGGAAGCGATGCAATGCCGGCTGCGATGGCTTCGACGAAGAGCTCTGTTTTTGCGTTCAAAAATAGAGGGGTGACGACATCGCGATCGGGGACTTGATCGACGACGACGAAGAATAGGGGGATCAGCGGAGGTGCACGGAGGGCGAAGATGAAGACTAGGGACGATGAGGACGAGATGGCGAGGACAAAGATGGGTTAATGGCGATGGGTTGAGTTGATGGGTTGCGGTGGATTCTTGGGCGAGGACAGGGTGATTGTAACCCTTGTTTCTCATTTTTCGTATTTTTTATGTATTTCTCTTCATTCTTGAGTAATTGTACTCTCCTGTATTTTTCTTGGACCATATATTAGAGTTGTTTTCAATATATATTCATCTTATTTCATTTTTGAGCTCCTTGTGTTTCATTTGTTCGTCTTTTTGCTTCATTATCCATCGATTGTTGTTTTTTTTCTTCTTTATTGGATTCTTGTTCTCTTTATTTTGCTCTTGGATGTTCATGTTGTTTTGGTTGGCTACCCTAGTCCTAATCCTATTGCTTTTGATCCCTAATTGATCACCAAAGTCAAATTAGCCTACAATCCTGTATTGAATCCTATACAAATTGTATCCTAATCACCTCATAATAAACAAATTCTATTACTACTCCTAGTGGACCCAATTAAACCCAAATACCCAATACCCATATCCTACTACAAACCCTAATACCCAAAACCATATATATATAATCTCTCTCCCTCTCCATAAACCCTAACCCTAACCTACTTCTCCCGGCCTCCCTCTCTCTCTCCCGATCGATCTGCACCCTAGCCGCCAACAACCTGACCAGGCCAACCCCCCCTTTCGGCCTGCACCTCACCCTACTCCCGATCCCCATTGCCGACCTTCACCATAGCCCGAGCTCCATCCCACCACCACACCAATATCCATATCACCCTCTTTGTCTCTCTCCCGTCCTCCGGCGCTGTCCGACGATCCACAGCATCAGCCTAAGGCCAGCCACCCAATGCTACTTCTCTCTCTTCGTTGGTATTGCACGTGCTCGTGTTTGAGTGCGCGTGTGATCGTGTTTGCTTGGTTTGTGGATTTCTTGTTTATGGGTTTTGTTCGTTGCCGGGATCTGTTCCCGTTATTCTTGGTGTTCTTCATTGTCGTCTTCGGTTAAGGCAAGTAACTTGTACTCAAATTTCTTTGTATGATACAAGTCAAAAATACCGCTTATAGTGTAGTTGGGTTCTAGAAACAACTCGTGTGTGCTATCTTTGATGGGTTTTGTCTCTATTGTGCTATTTGACCATAGTTGCCTCACGACACAAAATAGACATGAAAACAGCTAGGTTTGACCGTTTTTGATCTATTCATATGTGTGAGATGATTAAGTAAAATTACGTGTTTGATGAGATCCATGTGATATGATGATTGTGAATATGTTATATACTCTATTTCATGATGGTTGGATACTTAGTAGACTCTATACCATATTTGATTGTGATTGGAACAAGTTTTGTATGATTTATGTTGGTTTTGTTGTTAGAGAGAAATCTGTAAATTGTCGATGATTAGTTTTGATTTGTATTTTAGATCATATTAAGGTCAGAATTCTTAATTTTTGTATATGACATGAATTGTAGAGAAATCTGTCTTCTTTCCAACCTCTCTGACCTTGATTGATTTGTTTTCGTATGAGTGAGTTATGGCTGTTTTACTACAGAGGTGTACTTATGTTTCCAGATTTCGTTTCTTGTTGACTTCAGGGATAAACTATTTTGATTCTTGTGTTAACTATATTATTTTGATCTGAAACTTTGCACAGTATTTCCATACCTATTTAGGGATTACCCAGAATTTTTGTGGAGTTTACTGATGAGTTTTATATGCTGTTTCATGCTTGTTTATAAAAACTATACTTATTGTATTTTGCTCACTATTCTGTAAAGATTTGTATCTTCACCCTATTTTCTTTTACTGTATGGAAAATATTCATAAAATATGAAAGTTGTCTTATTTTGTCTATTTTCATCTCCCTTTGGCGGATTTGGATTTCGTTACACGGATTGCGAGATATTTCAGTTTTCGTACAGCAGTGTTGGGAATTCAGATTTGCCAAACTATCGTTTCTTGATGTTTTCTGATTTTTGTTGACTGAACTAATTTTACTGGATCATTATGAAACATTATATTTTGATGCTAGACATATAGGGAATTACCCTAGTTTTTTCCTGATTTTATTTGAGAAGTTTTAATGCTGTTTTCTGACTGAGAATTCAATTTACTGAAATCTAGCTGAACGTGTTTTCTAGATTCAAATCAGTTTTGAGTTATGATTTTGTGAATTACTATATGTATTATATATAATCTCTGGATTCGTGTGGAAGTTTATTTTCCAGATACTTCGACAGATTCAGATTTGGATTTTTGTAGTAACGGAAATTACTGTTTTAGTACTGTACTGTCATACTGTCCTGAATATGAACAAACACTGTTTTGCTTGTTTATGTGACCGTATATCATCTATGCATGTTTATTTGTTTCCCTGAACCTAATACTGATTGTATCATGTTTATTTGACACTATTTCATGCACTACCATGTCTGTTGATAACCATACTCAAAGTAATCAAGGTGTGGTTTCTTAAGGGAAGATCTAGTAGTGAAAATATGAAAACGTGTACTTGGAAGGGAACTAGTGTTCCACGCTGTTACTGCTACTGTTACTTTTACTGCTACTACTACTATTACTGATACCTGTGTACACTATCCCCATCATGGTCCACTATGAAATCTAAAAGAGAAACGGTTTGTTGTAGCAACCATGTGTTATGTTTTTGGGGCACATGATGTGCTACCTAGCTAGTAATACACACAAGACTGTAAGAATATAAGACTAATAATGTTAGACTGATACTGTTAGGCTGAGACTGTTAGACTGATACTATTATACTGTTACACTGATATACTGAGCTTACTGTTACTGGACACTGTTAGTTGCCATATGACACTATACTTGACACATTCATTTGTACTGTTAGTATACCATGCTAGTTGACTTCGTTTTACTGGTTCATACTAGTTATCACTATTGATGCATTATTCCATGTTATTTGTTAGTTTTCCATATGCTTGTATCCTACATTATAAGTGGTCCATAACTTGCAATTGACGGGTACTTGTTTTCTCTATCCTTCTCTTGTAATTATTGATTGCAGATCAGGATGGTCAGCTGCTCAATGGCATTGGAGAAATAAGATATTAGTGCTGGATTTCTTATTTATTAGTATTATTATTATTATTGCTTTGGAACAATATATTTTGAGTATTTGGATATTTATTTTGTATTTGGGCGTTGTGACCCAAGATATTTGTCTTGTCTAGATTCTAATTTATTTGAGAATATTATATTTTGCTTCAAATAAATTCTGTAGGTATATTGATTCAATTATGCATGTGTGGTTGATTCTTTTTCTTCTGATTCTGATTATTTTGTGAGATGCTGTAAAGATTCCTGAACAGCTTATGGATGATGAAAATCATTCGCTGGGCTTTTGTTGCGTATCCGGATTCCGTATTCTTTTAAGAAGCGGGGCGTGATAGAGATGATCGGAGGGCGATGGTGACGAGGTTGAAGAGGGGATGGCTCGAAGGTGGTCGGAGGGTGGATGGGAGAGCGACGAGGAGAGGGGCAGTTGTGGGTTGAAGCGGAACAGGGTGAGAGAAGGAGACGGGGTAGGGGGAAGTGAACAGTAGGGGGGTTGGGGTAAAACAGTATAGGAGTTAGGCGACTAGGGTTTTTAATTAGGGTTAGGGTTTAGTTAATTAGATTATGGTATTTATAGGGAAAACTAGGATATTGGGTATTGGCTAATTGGGAAATTGGGTATAGAATCCAATAAATAGAATAGATTTACATGAATAGAATGGATTAATATAAACCCAAATACAAGAGAATAAGCTATCCGATAAAATGCGATTATAACAAAATACAATTTGTATCACATGACATAAATTATTTAAAAGAAGCACAATTATTAAATAAGAATCGATTTGTTTTAGTAATCAATAATAATAATAAATAATCGTAATAACAATAAGAATAGAAATACTAAACATGACAATAAAATAATAATACTAATAATAACATTAATAATAAAATGAAAATAAGAATAAAAATACTAATAAATAATACTAGCAGTTATCAGAGTAATATCAATATATAAAAATATGAATTTGTCGAAATAGTTCAAACAGGAACAATATCTTTGATTTGAGTTTAAAATGTAAATAGTTGATCAAGTAGAAATAGAGACAATATTTATTCAAAATAATTACAACTATTGTTTAGGAAAAGCTTTAACAATAAATTCAAAACGAATTTAACAATAACAAATTTATAAATATCAAAATGCGGAACAATACCCAGGAAATACGTGTTTGTGGAAATAGGGGTTACAAAAAAGGTGTTGGTGAAGGCACAAGGTTGTCCCGTAGTGACTTTTCAGAGGAAGATGAAGGGCTCGAAGGTGGCTGCAGTGGTATCTAAGTTGATGATTCCAGATGAAGTACGAGGCATTTCAGTTGTCAGGGATTTTCCTACAGTGTTCTTGGAAGATCTACTTGGATTGCCACCGCAGCTGTTAGGGTTATATACTGAAAGCATCACTTTTGTATTAACTTTATTTCCTTATTTTTTTGAATGAGAATCATATGGGCATATGTTTGCATATTGTGTTTATTATAATATTAATGCAAGTATCTGATATTCTATATGGTTGATAATATGGTGTGAGGTGACACACAGAAGATCATATTATCAGTTCCCTATGGAATATATAAATAGTTCACAACCTAGACGGACTTGGATAATCCATTTGAAAGGTTGTAGTGTAATCTGGTATTAGTCTATCTTGACTATAGGTTTACACTAGTACACTTTGTGTGTATTGAACAGGACCACTTGAGGTTGTTCTCTTTGTACTGACTACAAAAGAGAACAAACACCTCTGTTATTATGGATGCTTATGCTCTTAATCCAGATATAATAACAGACATGTATATGTAGTGTGCATTACTTTGACTCATAAAAGAGTGAGATTCATTATGGATCAACAACCTCTATGAATTGGGTAATAGCATTGTATGTATGATGGGCTGTTGATTGTATAAGGAATCCATCTCCCGATACGTCGGGTTGATAATGTCCCCTTAAGGAGCTCATAAGGATTGTCATGTAAACCCTGTAGGTGGATTACATCTGACATGACAAATAAAGTTGAGTGGTACTACTTAAGGATAAAAGATGTTGATCAATATAGTTGTCAGTAACTTAATTTGATCGACGGACATTCGATATCTTAACATGGGGAGCTCAACGAGCATATAATAAAAGGAGCCCATAAATATAATTTGGGATTAGGAAAGTAGTGCAACAATAGCTCCTTAGTGGACCGAGCTATTGTTAATGGGCCTGGGTTGTGTGTTCGGGCTGAACATGGGATACCCAGATTCGTTAGGAGACCTAACTCTAATTTCTCCTCATGGTCCCTGTCGTAGACTTATATATATCCTCTATTCTCTGGCCGTCATGATCATTATCAGAGATAAGAAGTTTTCTCTAAATTCGTGATTCACATAAGGAGAGAAAGAGAGGTCAGCCAAGGAGAAGAAAGATTGGTAGACTGTCGCCCACACGACGTCCAACCCGAGGAAGGAATACGTGCAGAAGATCTTGGGGTCGCAGACGGCTCGAGGTTGCTAGAAACTATCGTCTTCTTCTCATCGGAGGTATAATTCGTGAAACCTAGATTCCGCTATAAAGGGTTAGATCACATATTAAATCTGTTAACCTTTTATGATCGATACGCATACCAATCCGTGTTCCTAGGACTCATCACAGTTCCATCAATTGGTATCAGAGCCGGTATTGGATCTGCGTATTGATTGTTACATCCATGTTGTCCAATAAAACTTGTGTTGTATGATAGTCGGTAGATGTTGATCTGTTCTAACTCGGTTTTGCAGGCATCTTAGATCCAACTATTATGGTCCAATGCATGTTTTGTTTGTGTTGTTATTGTTTTGTGGATGTAATTATTGTGTTGTTGTTGTTTTGTGGATGTAATTAATATCACGAGGGTTGATCGTGCTTATAATTTTAATTTTTCAATCTAGATTATGTGTGAACTCTTTTCGGGAGGCATAGGATTGATGTAATTTTAATTTTATTTTAATTTTATTTTTTTTTCGATTGATCGTGATGGCGGTGGTGGCTGTTTCTGACGCCGGAGGAGATGCTGTTTTTAGGCAGTCCGGAGATCGACAGATGGTCAGGGTCAGATTTGGGATTCGCACAGTCGGGGAAGAATCAGGAAAGATGGCCATAATAGTTGGATATTTATTTTCAAATTTATTGCCATTATTGCTTATTCTAATTATGCATGTTTATTATTTTGTGATTTTTTTTGAAAAACTAGGATCACATTAATAATGGACAACATGGACATAAATTAACTCCGTGTCCAAGATGGAGTTCTGTGGATAGGTGAGAGGTTGTGTGTTTCGGATAATGCAAAATTGAGGGAGTGTATCTTGCAAGAGGCACACAGTACCTTGTTTTCAATACATTCTGGAGGCACAAAGATTTACAAGGATATCAAACAGCACTTTTGGTGGTTCGGTATGAAGAGGGATGTGGCAGATTTTCTAGCAAGGTGTCTGACTTGTCAACAGATTAAAATAGAAAATCAGAGACCTGGAGGTTTGTTGCAGTCTTTGCCCATTCCTAAATGGGAGTGGGAGAATATCTGCATGGATTTCATTTCAGGTTTGCCAAGGAGTGCGAAAGGCAATGGCTCCATTTGGGTTATTGTTGACCGTTTGACCAAGTCTGCTCACCTTCTGTCTATGAAGATTACTTGGTCGTTGGAGAAATTGGCGGAGCTGTACATTGCTGTGATTGTGAGACTTCATGGGATTCCTATGTCGATTGTGTCTGATAGAGATGCGAGGTTCACTTCGAGGTTTTGGAAGAGTCTGCAAGTAGCTTTGGGTACCAGAACCGATTTCAGGACCGCTTTCATCTGCAGACTGATGGTCAGACTGAGAGAGTGAATCGGGTATTGGAATATATACTGAGGACTTGTGTTATGGATTTTGGTGGTAGCTGGGAAAGGTACTTGGCATTGGTTGAGTTTGCCTATAAAAAAAGTTACCATGCGAGTATCGGGATGGCTCCGTATGAAGCTCTATACGGGAGGAAGTGCAGGACACCTATTTATTGGTATGAGGTTGGCGAGAGGCAGATGTTTGGGCCCGAGATTGTGCAGTAAACATCGGAGAATATTGAGTTGATTCGCAAGAGGTTGGTCGAGGATCAGAGTCGGCAGAAGAGTTATGCAGACACTCGGAGAAGGGACTTGGAGTTTGAGGTTGGGGTTGTAGTTTTCCTCAAGGTGTCTCCGACCAATGGAGTGATCAGGTTTGGTAAGGGAGGCAAATTGGCGCCAAGGTATATTGGGCCATACAGGATTATGAAGCGGATCGGTAAGACGGCTTATAGATTGGAACTTCCAGAGGAGTTGGCACAGGTGCATGATGTGTTCCATGTGTCATTGTTGAGGAAGTATGTGCCAGATCAGAGTCATCAGTTGGGAGTAGTGCCTAAAGGCCTACAAGTGAACTTGAGTTACAATGAACAGGCTCTAGAGATTGTTGACCGTAGGGAGAAGGTTTTGAGAAGCAAGGTGATACTTATGGTCAAGGTGTTGTGGAGGAACCAGCAGTTCGAGGAGACTACTTGGGAGCCGGAGGATGCCATGCAGAAGAATTTTCCTGAGCTTTTTGTATGATTGTATTCTTTTGTATGATGGTACTCTTTGAGTTGAGTTGCATTTCTTTTATTAGATTATATTCTCTTGTGTAATTGTATTTCTTAAACTATTTCCCATTTATGAGATTTCATTTCCTTTTGCTTATCCTTTGTTGAGACCCTATTAGTTTTAGTTCTGAGGACAGAACTATTCTAAAGAGGGAGTGATATAATACCCTAGATTTTAAAATAATGTTTTTTTAAGATTTATAAATGAATTAAAATAATTTTTTGTGATTTAATAAACATTTTTCTGAAAATTTATCTTTTTACACGTGCATAACACGTGCAAATATTTTCTTGGGAAGTTCAAAGTCAAAATTTATTTTGGTTAAAGTCATTATTTATTATTAAATATTATTTGTGAATTTTCTGGATTTTTTGATAATTATTTGACCTATTTGCAAAAATTACAAAAAAAGGGACTTTTGTGAAAAATTACACTTGGAGTGAAAACTTCAGATTTTTGGATTTTTTGGGCGGGGCATGATGCCTAGTCAACGAAGAGGTAAAGATTTTACCTTTTGTTTTAATGAATTTGGTATATTTTGTAAGTTTTGATAAAGGATGGTCTTTTTGCGAAATTGCCACTTAGAGGGGTAAAAGTTCAAATTCGTTTTTCTGGGTTTTCAAATAGTGCCCGCTGGTTATAGGCTGGTTGTTTTTGTTTTTAAAACCTCAATTAAGTTGGTTTTATTCAATTTCCACGTATAAAGATTTATATATGTAAAGATATATTTTAAAAGAGGTATTTTGCAAATCAATTCAAAACCCTAATTTACTTGGATCCCGGCCTATTAAAGGGGGAGTGCAGCCGTCTCTTTGCTGCACAACACAAAGGAATTTCTTATTATTATTTTCTTAGAGTTTTAAAGTGAGGATTCTTGGTTTTCTTGTGAAAGGAGGATTTTTCTTATTCTTTATTTTTCTTCGGTTGATTCTTCAATAAGGTGAGTGACTTGTGTTTGTTTTCTTATTGTTCTAAGCATGTTGAATGTGATGATTGATATTAGAAAGCATGTTAGATGATTACCTGAAGATATAATAAATTCTTATGAGTAGATGAATTAAAAATTGAATCTTTTCATGAAACTATACTATTGATGACCAAACCCTAATTTGATGACTTATGATTGTTAAAGAACCTAATGGAAATCATGGGTATGATATTTTCTATCATATGCTTGCTATTTTGATCACTATATATTGAGTGGTATGATGTTTTTGTATGAATGGTAAACAAAATTAATTAAAGATGGATCACTATGTGTATACATTGTTATAAGCGCTGTTTTGGATTTGATGAAGAAGAACTTGATTAAATACTAGTTGTTTTCATATGTATTCATGGATGAACTGATATTAATAACTGTGTATGCATTTGATAAGTCCAAGAGGATTTTTGAACAAAAAGGGGATCAAGTTTCGATGTGTTGAAGTAGGGTTGTTTTGGGTCTGTTTGTGTGTAGACCAAAAAAACAGGGATGTTTCGATTGGTTTTGAGTCCTATATGATGCTGAGATGAAGTACAAACTTACACTACTCCTATATACTGATTATGAATGCTTAAACACGTATATATGTACAAAGACATATAAATATGTGCACATTCACTGTTATAGATATACTGTTTTGAAAGGTTTGTGAACTTTGATGGAGTTTTGTTGGATTTTTTATTGCTCTGGTCCTAAGATTGTTTAAACAACCTATTGCTTTTATTTGGTGAATTTCTGATGCTAAAATGGATGCTTAAACTCTAATTGAACTTATACATATACACATTCACTGTTTTGAAAGATTTTTGTGATAATTTATATTTTGAGATCTTGGTATGTTTTGAAGTGTCTTGATGACTCCTACATGTCATACTAGACATATTCAAACATGTAAGGAAGTTTTAGATTTTGATTTTACAAGTTTTATCGCTGTATCGGTTTAAAAGTTGCACAGATTTATCAAACTACAATCTGCAATAGTGACAGTCAACCGAGCTAGAGTCGACAGTCGACTGTCTAGTTATTGAATTTCAGATTTTTGTTTGCCGTAACAGTCGACTGCTTCGTCTTTGAACTGAAGCCGATAATCGACTGTCGGTTCTTGGATTTTGAGTTTTTTTGGATTTTCGCAGGACAATCGACTAACAATGTTCAATAGTCGACTGTCACTGTCCTGGCTGATGAGTTTTATTGAGTTTTTCGGATTTTCGCAGGACATTGACCGACCATGTTCAATAGTCGACTGTCCTTGCTCTAGGCTGAAGGATTTCTTGAGTTTTCTAATGATTTCTTTAAACGAATGGTTCCACGATACTATGGTTTATTACTCTACTGTCTTAGATAATGTTTTTTTACTGCAGATTACAGTGTTTTACTAAGAATTATATTTTATTTATAATTGAGTTTTAAAGGTATTCTTTATACGTGTTTTCAACAAATTGATGTTTTGGTGATATTCTACGACTTCAAAATATGTTTTCCTATTATTTAATGGATTTAATCTTTTATTTGAATTCTGGAATTTTATGAACACATTAAATAAATTTGGATTTTGTTGATTTAAGAGAATTCCTGTATATAAACATTTTGATGATGGATTTGTAAGTTTTATGGGAAGTTTTGTTGATGGTTGAGTTGTGAGTCCTTACAGATTGTGTGGGACCCTAGATACCAGCTGTTGAGATTTTGTGGTTTGGCCAGTTGTGGCTTTGTTGTTGATCAGTTGAATTAAGTCTGGTAGGGTACACCAACTCTAGGAGATTCGTAATTAATTAATTAACTTAAAAAGATAAGGACAGACACTAAATGGTGATATGATGAAATGAGTGCAAACGTGAGATATGGACTCCAGGATGATCCAAGGAGTGAGATATTCCCCAGTATTCCGAGACGATGGACGTATAGGCTACAGAATGATCTGTGGAGTGGGATTGATCCCCAGTATTTGAAGGACGAGAGCGATGCTCATGGGATGTTTGTGCAATGAGGGTTCCGACAGTAAGGCAATCTCCATTTTCGGGACGATGGACGTAAAGACCACAGAATGATCTGCGGTTGGGATTGGCCTCCAGTATTCCAAGGACGAGAACCAATACTTGCAGAATGTGTAAATCTCATAGTAGTCATAGTAGTAGGACTAATTGCATAGCGGTGGATTTAACCCTATCAAGTGGAGAACGATAAGGGCTTGCACCAGACCTATATAGTATAGGAAGCATAGAATCCGACAAGTATGCATTAGAGAGTCAGCATATAGCATTGTTGTTTTCTTGACTTGGTTTTATGCATGTTAGTTCATGTTTTTCTACACTTGTCACTTAGTCTAGTTTCACTTGATGTTTTTATGTTTTATATATTGTTATTTCTTATTCATTTTATTCTTGCTATCAATACATGTTGTTTATGATTTTATATTTTATGTTTTATTTATGTTGCATTTATCTTTATGTCACTCACACCATTATAGCTGACCACTGCAGTTTTGGGAGTTAGGGTTATCTCTAGCCTCATATTTTACATGTAGGTGCTTATAACTTGGGATTTGGATGCTTCTGCTAAATTAATGTTATGGCTTATGTAAATTGTAAATGAATGTGTTGTAAAAAAAAGGAACTGTAATTCAAGGTGTTTGTTTCCACAGTGTTTGTAAAGAACTAATGTAATAAAAGTTGAAAAAAATTTCTGTATTTTTGGCTATGTTTAATTACAATTGAGGTTGTTGGAAATTGTGCCCCGTATTTGTAATCCCTGTTTCCCTAAATACGTATTTTTGGTGAATATTTTTCGTATTTTCATTATTTATAAATTCAGTATTATTTTAAACTCGAATTGAACATTCCATTTAAAATCTTTTCGAACCGAAAGTTGTATTTTCTTCGAATAGTAGTATATTCTAACTTTAATAAATATTTTCTGAAGGATCGGCTATTTGTATCTGATTTTATTCTACTTGGATTCTATTAAACTTGTTTATCTCAAATCTCATTTTTGATAGGTGTATCAAAATTATTATTTTTTCTATTAATATTGATATTATATTTGATTGATGAATTGGAAGTCTATTCTATTTTACTTAGCAGTAATTGAGTATTGATTTGATGCACACAAATCAATTTATTTTTCCGCTAGCATATTATTATTGATCTATTACTCATTTGTCTCTAATTGTGTATTTTTCTTATGGGGTTTTAAATACTCATTTTAATACCCAAACCCAATAAACCACACTATTTAAACCCTAACCCCTAACCCTAACCCTAGTTTACTGTGCAAACCCAATTCCACTCCGCCGCTAATCTCCTTCTTCCTCGCTCGCTCCTGTTCACCTTCGTTCACCTTCGATTCCTTCGATCAACTCCCAAAACCATCACCCTCACCTCCGATTGCCTCTTCGTCGCTTCGTCAACACCATCACCACCACGACCTCCACCCTCGAAACCATCGTCGTCCAACTCCTTCGATCGCCATTACCCAACTCCACTGTGAACCCACATCCACCATTCCGCCTCAACTCTCCGCCATTACGCCACTTGTCGTCTTCTCCCTTCGCCTACCCCATTACTTCGCCACCACCGTCGCCGCTAACACCCCGAACCATTCCCCTAAACTCCTCCTCTGTTTCGAACCCACAACAGAGCAGCGACATTTCCTCGCCGCTCCGCCCTTCGCTGTCGATGCCCCTCGACGACAGCGCCGCCACTCGCCTCGTCGCGCCGCCTTGCAGTCGCACCACAGTAGCCGTCGTCGAAGACCCCGCCGGCGCCGCTCTCCCTTGTTCTCCGTTGATCAAGAAGGAAGAAGGAGCAGTCGATTGGCGGGATCAAATATCAACCGCTGGATGGCATCAAGATTCGTGCCAATCAATCTTATCTGATCCGTGTTCGCTGTTCTGCCGCATCAGATCGCCAACCGACTGTTCGCTGTTGGGCTTGGATCCGGTGTGCGGGAGGGTTTTGATTGGCTGGTTCGCTGTTTGGTGTGTTGGCGCAGCAAATCCAGAAGCGTTGTTCGCTGTTTTGGAGCGATCTGGTGTGGGGGAAAACTCGATCTTCGGTAGTTTTTCGCACGCGCTTTTTGAGGACTTCTTCCGGGATTTTGCAACCCAAATTTCTTCTACAAGTGGAGTTTATCATCGTCATCTAAGGCAAGTAACCTTGTACATCTTATTGTTCTAGTACAAGCCTCCTTGAAATACTACAAATAGTTAGATTGTGACTCCCCTTTGAAATATCATTGTAAATCAATTTTGAACCTTCAAACTCACAATTCTAAGAGTCACAAAACTTCCTCGTATTAAATAATAATCAATTGGACTCTTTTACCCCCTTGAACACATGAATCACATGGACATATGAATTAAGGAGCCCTAAAATTTGTAGATACATATATATTTAGTATTTTGACGAATTTGCGACTATTATGACTTGAAAAATATTTATTAGTTGCTGTTTTGACCTCCATGATTATGTATCTATGCTACTTAACAACTTAGACACCAAATGACATTTTCCCATGAAATCTACATTAGTAAGTTAATTCTACGTGTTGCTGTATGAATATTCTTTTGCGGTTTTGACCCTTTTATCATTTGGATCTGGGCCTGAGCCCTGAATAGAAATTGTAGGTCTGGATGTGTAGATATCGATAGACTCCGAAATTTTTGAATTTGGAGTTACGGTCTAGGAGTTATGGCAGTTATACTGCAGCTGTGTCAGTAGACGCAGTTTTGCAAAACTGCTGTATACATTTACTTCGCAAATTATTTAGCTGTGTAAACAGCAAGCATGTGACTTGAAATTTCATATGTAGTTGCTGGACACCCTATAGGATATACCCAATTTTTCTTAGAATTAATTTATATTATTTCAACCCTGTTTCACATGTATCAATACAAGAACTCAAAATCTGCCTGAACAAATGTAACAAGCCGGGGTTGAGGGAAGGACTATAGAGTGGACAATATAGGTAAGTGTACTCGGAAGGGGGCCCGTGTTTCCCAAGTTACATGTTAAATGGAACTAAGTGCCACGTAGAACTAAGTGCCACGTCATGGTGACGGGGGCCACCTCTAGAGCCTACGGGGGCCACCTCTAGAGCCCATTACAAGGTTACATGATATATATTTGCGATCACATGGAACTAAGTGCCACGTAGAACTAAGTGCCACGTCATGGTGACAGGGGCCACCTCTAGAGCCTACGGGGGCCACCTCTAGAGCCCATGGTTGATCACCTGCTTGTTTGATGCCTGAGTACACCGCCCTATAGACTCCATTACTAGGTCTAAACGCAATTGATTTGACTGTAGCAACCATGTAGTAAAAAGATGGATGCATGTCGTGCTACCTAGATAGTAATCACACAAGACTTGAACTTAATACCTGATACATGATTATCCTGTTGCCTGATTATCCTGTTACCTGATTATCCTGTTACCTGATTACCGGGTTACCTGATATCTGATACATGAAACTTGAACATGACACCTATAACTTGAAATATGAAACCTGATACGTGAAACCTGACACCTGAGACATCATACTTGATGTTAGTTACCCCTACAAGTTCACCTGACATATGTTTTACCATTAGCAGTTGTTAATTAGCCTGTTTACTAAGATGTCCTCCCTTGCTAGCTAATTCCTGGTTGTTCCCACTACTTCTTATAACTCTGTTACATTCTTGAATCCAGTTCCTGTTCCCCATACTTGTACTTGCTTTCACTATTTGTGGCCCTAGCTTGCACTAAGGGCATTTTCTCTTGTTTCCCCTTTGTTTTCCTGTTTATATTTATTAAGCAGACTTGGGAGACAAGCTACCTGCCGGAATTGGCGAGCAGACATTTCAGGTTTTGCTTGGAGCAAGGACCTGTTTAAATAGTTGCTTTTCTTAAGGTATTTATTTCTTCTGCTGTATAAGACTTGTTTCCGAGTTTACACTTGATCCAGACATGGAAACTATTTGAATATTATTATTTGTTTAAATTGTTTTCTGTTGCTTTATAAATTATTCGTGCATGCATGGTGTATATATACTTGTGATATTCTTGTTATGATGCTGAGTCGATCCTACAGCTTATGGATGATGTAAAAATCATTCGCTGGGCTTCGTCACGTGCTCGGATTCCATATTTTTGGGAAGCGGGGCATGACAGTATTTCTGGGATATCATATTGGAAATTCGGGGCGCTACAGAGTACTTGATCATGCGGTCGGCTCTTGCTTCATATTCGCCCTGGATTTTGTTTTCTACCAATTGGGTGTTTGGGTGTCGGTGAACACTCTGACTCTTTGTGTCCCTACTTTCTTTGCTAGGAGGATCCCGGCAATGAGGGCTTTATACTCGGCTTCATTGTTGGAAGCCAGAAGTTGAGGCGTTGTGAGTATTGGAGGGGTGAACTCGTTGGGAATGAGTAGGATGACATCGGCTCCACTCCCCTTGAGGCAAAATCACCCTTCCACGTAAACACTCCATAGTGGGGGTTGTCTCCTTCCTCGGGATGACCGGGAATAGTGCTCTCAACAATGAATTCGGCTAAGGCTTCAGCCTTGATGGCAGTTCTTGACCGATAAGTAATGTCAAGCTTGCTTAACTTGATGGATCACTTCATAAGTCTTTCAGAATTTTCTGGCTTGTGAAGGACTTGTTTGAGTGGTTGATCAGATGGTGTGTGCTTGGAAGTAGGGTCAAAGCTTTCGGGTGGCCATCACTTGAGCATAGTCCATCTTCTCCATCTTAGAGTATCAGAGCTCAGCATCGTGGAGTACCTTGCTTACATAGTAGATTGGTTTTGTGCTCGAGATTCTTCTCTTAGCAAGATTGTGCGTAGGGACTGATCCGAAGTGGCCAAGTAGAGGTAGAGAATCTCTCCCGGTGTGGGCTTTCTAAGGAGCGGAGGGTTGACAAGATATGCTTTGAGGCTTTTGAAAGCTGCTTGTTGTTCTTCCCCCCACTCAAAATTATTTGCTCCTCGAAGAGCTTTGAAGAGAGGAAGGCACTTCTCCGCAAACTTAGTGGAGAAGCAACTGATGGCGGCGAAACAGCCGGTGAGCTTCTAGACTTCTTTGACTACAATTGGGGGAGACATGTCAAGTATGGCTTTGATTTTCTCTGGGTTAGCTTCGATACCTCTCTGTCTTACCATGAACCCAAAGAACTTTCCCGAGGAGACCACAAAGGCACACTTCAAGGGGTTCAGCCTCATGTTGTTTATCCGAAGCACGTTGAAGGTTTCTTGGAGGTCGGCCACATGGTCTTCTTTCCTGAGGCTCTTGATGAGCATGTAATCCACATATACCTCCACGTTTCGGCCGATTTTCTCCTTAAAGATTTGGTTCACTAGGCGCTTATACGTGGCTTCGGCATTCTGTAGCCAAAAGGGCATAACACAGTAGCAATATAGTCCGTGATCAGTGATGAAGGATGTCTTCGGGATGTTGGGTGGAAACATTCGGATCTTCTTGTATTTGTCCATAAATCTTATGAGCTTATGGAGGCGTCAATCAAGATGTCTATGCTCAGTAGCGGAAATGGGTATTTTCAGGCATGCTTTGTTAAGGTCGGTGAAGTCTATGCAGATTCTCCACTTGTCGTTGGCTTTCTTGACCATGAACACATTCGCTAGCCACTCGAGATAGCTAACTTTTTGAATGAAACGGGTGGTTAGGAGCTTCTTTACTTCTTCCTTGATTGTTTGCTGCATCTCAGGAGCAAACTTGTGGCACTTTTATTGGACAGACTTAACTTCCGGATTCATACTTAAATGGTGCATGATTAGATCTTCGGATATGCCCACCATGTCCATGGCTGTCTAAGCGAAAAGATCTCGGTTCTCTCTAATGTAGGTGCTGAGCCATTCTTTGACTTGATGGGGGAGCACCTTGCTCACCCAAAACACTTAGCTTGATCCTCTTCGTAGAAGGGGGTATCTACTAGTTCGTCTACGAGTTCAGAGCTGGCTTTCCCCCTATCTTGAGGAAGTTTAATACCATCGAGGGAGAGGACCGAGCCCCTTATTATGGCAGTGTAACATGTCCAAGCAGCTTCTTGGCTTCCCCCACTCATGCTTCCGTATGGAACTTCATATTCGTGTTGTAGGGCAAGGCAACCGCATGAAGGGTTGCTAATCCCGGGCGACCAAAGATGGCATTATAAGCGGACTTCATGTCGACTACCATGAATTCTAGTGCTTATGTGCGAGTGGTTGTAGCTTTTGCCAAGGTCATGTCAAAAGTGACTGTTCCTTCTCTCTGAAATGGGGCTCCCGAGAATCCATGGAGGGTGTATCCGGTGGGCTTGAAATGATCTTGTTTGAGCTTGAGGCCTTCTAATACATTCAGGAAGAGAATGTTCACCAAGCTTCCGTTATCTACAAGGACACGATGCACCTTATGGTTTTCCATACATTTGCTGATTATGAGCGCGTCGCAGTGAAATGTTCGCACACTTTCAAGGTCTCGGTCCAAAATATGATCGGAACCCCCGAGTTCTTGGGATGGGGGATATTATGCACCGAGTTCACTTCTCAGAGAAACGTTTTCTTCGAGGAGTTAGATTATCCCCCTACAGGTCCCCCATTGATTAAGTGGAATATCTCCAAGCGTCCCGAGCCTTGGGACTCAGAAGGTTTCTCTGGCCGCTTGTTGGTTCATCTCACTGTGTCATTTCCTTGAGCGAACTTGGCGAGGTACCCACGTCGTAGCAGCCCTTCAAGCTCATCCATGAGTGCTCGACAGTCATTTGTGAGGTGCCCATGAACTTTATGGAAGGTACACCACTTATTTCTATCCCTTCTCTTACTTGGGGCGTTCATCTTAGGAGAAGGCCAGAGAGTCTCTCCTTATCGACTTCCATGAGAATAGCAGAGATGCTGACATTAGTGGTGTGTACTTCTTGAAGTGCAGCATTGGGGGTTGATGACGTTGGTCTGTGGAATCCTTCTAGGTCATCCTGGGTACATCTTCATCGACGCTCTTCCATTTGATCGCAAATTAGGGCACCTTCTGCTCGTGGGGCTGGATGGCATCCTCCACTCGGATGTACTTCTTGACCCTTTGAAGGAGGTCAGAGAACTCCTGAGGAGGAATTTTGACAAGAGAGGCTTTGAGGTGATCATAATTTACATTGTACCTAAAGGCAGCAAAGGCCATGCCTGAATCGAGTGAGGGGAATTTTACGGGACTTGGCAGTGAAGCACTGAATATAGCTCCTGAGGGACTCCCCATATCTTTGCCTCAGTTCAAGTAGGGAGGCACTTGTCTTCTCTATCGTGATACTGGTGATGAAGTGCATGAGGAAGAGCTCTTTATGTTGGTCAAAGGAGAAGATGGACCCTGGAGAGAGACGAGAGTACCACTCCCATGCGAATCCCTTCAGGGTTTCTAGAAAAGTCTTGTAGTGGAGGAAGTCAGATACTTGGTGGATGATCATGAGGGTTTTAAAACTCTCAACGTGGTCTACCAAGTCGGTCACCCTGTTGTATGATTCGAAAGCTGGGATTTGAAGTTGGCCGAAACAGGTGCCTCAATGATTTTTCTGGAGAAAGGGGGTCTTGAGAAAAGATATATTCATGTTTTCCTTCTTGCTTCAGCAGTGCTAGGAGATCTTCCATCTTTTGGGGGTGTTGGAGGACGACATTGTCTTGCTGTAACCCTCATTTCCGGTTGTACGGATTGTATTTACTTTCCTTTTCTTCATATTCTTGTAATCCAGTTTTCTAAATAAATCATGTTATTCTTTTGGAAACCGATTTCTTTTTTTTGGATATTTAATTATACTATTAGAAACTGAAATTTCAATCTATACTGGTATTATTATTATTATTATTATTATTATTATTATTATTATTATTATTATTATTATTATTATTATTATTATTATTATTATTATTATTATTATTATTATTATTATTATTATTATTATTATTATTATTATTATTATTATTATTATTATTATTATTATTATTATTATTATTATTATTATTATTATTATTATTATTATTATTATTATTATTATTATTATTATTATTATTATTATTATTATTATTATTATTATTATTATTATTATTATTATTATTATTATTATTATTATTATTATTATTATTATTATTATTATTATTATTATTATTATTATTATTATTATTATTATTATTATTATTATTATTATTATTATTATTATTATTATTATTATTATTATTATTATTATTATTATTATTATTATTATTATTATTATTATTATTATTATTATTATTATTATTATTATTATTATTATTATTATTATTATTATTATTATTATTATTATTATTATTATTATTATTATTATTATTATTATTATTATTATTATTATTATTATTATTATTATTATTATTATTATTATTATTATTATTATTATTATTATTATTATTATTATTATTATTATTATTATTATTATTATTATTATTATTATTATTATTATTATTATTATTATTATTATTATTATTATTATTATTATTATTATTATTATTATTATTATTATTATTATTATTATTATTATTATTATTATTATTATTATTATTATTATTATTATTATTATTATTATTATTATTATTATTATTATTATTATTATTATTATTATTATTATTATTATTATTATTATTATTATTATTGTAAAAGAAACCCAGGCCCAATTCAATCCATACAATATTTAATATCCTAGCGCATTTTATAAATCATTTAATTCTTTATTATATTATGAAGCACAATCCCAATCCATTCTATAATTTGTTTAATTATTTATCTTACAAGCCCAAATTTTAAATCCTAATATATTCTATTACAGTACTACTTGATAATTTATTTATAATATTGAGAGACCAACTTAGCCCATTCTTATTTTTCTAATTCTTATTTACTTGTTTTATTAAGGCCCAAGAGTTAAGCCCAAATTCAATTTAATATAAGCCCAAAACCCAAGCCCACATTTGTATACCCAAACCCGTTAATCCCTTAGTCCTACCCTACCCAAATTCAACTCAGCATACAAATCTCCCCAGATCACTCCACGACCCCCTTAATCTTTTAATTGCCTACTAATTACTCCCCACTAACCCCATCATTATCTCAACCTAACCCCCTAATTAATCTCCATAATTAATCCCATCTCTCTCTATCTATCTCTCTCCCCCCTCTCTCTCTCCCCATCCTCTTCTTCCTCTGTTTCGAAAGCCGCCGCCTTCACTCTTCGACCGAGCACCACCCTCCGCTCTTCCACCCCGCACCACCATTGCTCGCTGTCCCCATCCCCACAACCCTCTCCTCCACTGCTCGACTGCGACCACCGCTCGCCCCCCGTCTCCACTCAAGAACCCATCCTTGCAGCCTCTCCACCGTTGCAACCTCCACCACATGGCCCCTACCTCGACCTTGCAGCCCCATTGCCATCCTCCTCCCTGTCTTCATCCACTGCTCGAGCCACCACTTACCGTCGATTGCCACCTTCCACTTTAGTCACCCTCGTTCATCCATTGCTCGAGCCACTGCCTACCATCGACTTCCACCTCCCGTTTGAGTCACCCCCATTCATCCACTGCTCGGGCTACCGCCTGCAGTCGACTGCCACCTCCCGCTCGAGTCACCCCGCTCATCCACTGCACCTGCCATCGCCTCCCGCAACCCTTATCGCCAACAACCACCGCCCTCCATCCTCGACCTCCTCCGCGACCACCTTGTCTGTTGCGACCATCACAACCACCGCTTGCTGCCTCCCTCTCCACTGCTCCCCATGGCTTTATCGCCGACCGCCTGAACCCCGTCACCTCCTCCATCGAAGCCCTCACTGCCTTTTCCTAACCTGCAACGACACCCGACGACCCTAACATCCGCTGACTTCTACCGTAGCCATGCCCTGACTGCATCCAATGCTGCTACCCCTCAGTTGCAGCTGCTTCTTGTTGCTGTTGCATTGCTCAGTTGTCGCGCCGTTGTTGCTGCTTTACTTACTGTTGCTGCATGCTGCCATCTCTAGTGTGTCGTTGTTGCTCTCGCTGCTCATTGCCGCTGCCCTAGATGTTTCTATTGTTCCTTGCCATGTTGCTGCCGTCTCATCGTTGTGTTCCATCGTAGCAGCATCTGCATCCCCTTGCTGTCACCCTTATTGTTGTTGATGTGGTCTCCTACAATCTTGCTGCTGTCTTGTGGGTTGCCACACCATCGCTGTTGTTGCCATTTTCTCTTGCGGTGTTGCCGCTGTCTCTCTTAGTACTTGCTGCCGTCTCTTGCCAATGGCTGTTGTTGTCTCTTGTTGTTGTGTTGCAATCGCTCGTGTTCTCTTCGTACGTGCATACATCGTTATAAGGCATGTACCTTGTACATTTTTATTGTTCCGTACAAGTATCTTATTTGACTTCCCGCAATTAGTATTTATATTTGATTATCGAAATTGAACCTCGTTACCATCCATGTTCATGAAAAGTGCTCTTTATAAGTTTCAACTGATTGAATCATCGTATTGTCATGCTTTGCAATCTTTCCATGGTTAAATCAGTCATTATATATTGAATCGAATCAATCCATTTTCCTCTGTGATTCGATGCCCATCAAAAGATCGTAGTTTTTTCTTGTCCCCACATTCATTTCACAAACATGAATTTGAAACTATATGTTTGCAAGTAAGAACCGACACAATTTGAATTGACAAGTTGTTGTCTAGCTGCTACTATAACTTGTAACTAGATTTTCCCCTAACTACTATTCAAGTTAACTAGAGCTTTGTACATGATTCACAGCCCTTTGAATCTAGTTTCTGGAACATTCGATGGATTCAAATTCGAGTTGTAGATAATGAGTTATCATATTTTTCATACTGCTAGGTCTACAAATTCCAGATTTTATAGCACATCAACATTTTTCACAAATTAAAATATCATGTTCATAGGTGAATTAGGACTAGATATTTATTAGCATACTACTAGACTTGATTAGGAGTTGTAATATAATCTTTATAGGATTTTTGAATAGATTTCCAGACCTGTTATATATATGTAGACTTGACTCTAGAACCTTGTTAGTACAAAAGACCAGTAGAGAACACAAGTTTTGACCCAGTAGCAGTTAAAATCACTTAGAGCAATTTAAATAGAAGTCCTAGCCCTCTGTGTTGGGAATCCAGAATATCTTATGGATTCCCAATCCAATTTATAAATTTTAAGTTATTACCATTTTAGTACTGTCATATTATAATTTTCAGAACCGAGACAGTGTATGAAACTAGTAAAGAATGAATTTATTTGCCTGGCTACTGTAACTATAATGTATCATGTGAATATACATTGGATCCGGAAGGAAGTCTAGTATCTAGAACCCCTGACAGAACCTAGTTTGCTTTCCTGTAGCAACGGGAAAGTGAGTTTGTGTACAACAAGATATTGTTGTCCAAAATTATAACTTTATATTCTTGATTGTAAATACGTTTATTTCCTGCATTTAATGAATTAAACTTTATATCTTGCATTGCATAGCCTTAATACTCCTTGATCATGTCCTGATAACTGTTTCACTAGTTGCATTGTTCATGTTGAGTATTGTAAGTGAATAACAAGCCAAGGTAATAAAGAGTACGACCTAGTAGTGGACAATATTGGGGACTGTACTCGAAAGAGAGCTCGTGATTCCTTACAATTTCTGAATAAACTGAATGACTGAATAAATGAATAACTAAATCATGCTTCTGTTTATCTATTTTTCCGAGTACATGATCTATAGAATTCACCACTAGAATCAAAATGTTCACTTGATTGATATGCAACCAAACCTGTTGTATGTGACCCAGGATTGCGTGCATTAGATAGGACTGGTAAAAGATGGATAGACTTAAGAATTACATTGATCACGTGCATGATTCCTGTTTACAAGTTATATGATTCTTGTTTACAAGTTACATGTTACATGTTTATAAGTTGCAAGATTCCTGTTTATACGACATGTTTCCCGTTACATAATTCCTTGTTCCCGATTGCTTATATTTTGATACTTGTTCAGTTCTTGTTTCTTTCTTGTTATGTATATTATTTATCGTTATCATGTTTGTTCTGTAATTGAATTCCCAATTCTTATTGCTTTTCCTGTTATGCCTTGTTTCCTGTTCCTATTTTGCTTGTACTACTTGCAGCCCGTTACATGCTCTAACAGGTACCATCTATCTTTCTTTGAGTTAATGTTATACAGGTACATTGATGGGATACTAAAGAATCTTAGCAATCTGTTATTGCATTGTATATTCTCTGGGTATACTGTAAGTTCTTGTATCTCAGATATTGGTTATCGTAATATATTCCTATTCCTGTGATTATTATCGTATCGTTAAGCTTGCTGGTATTGTATAGCTTATGGATGATATGAGTTGTTATACTTGTATCATTCGCTGGGCCTTAGTTGCGTGCCCATGTTTTCGTATAATGGGAAGTGGGGCATGACAGATTTTTAGTGGTATCAGAGCCAGGTTTGGCCCTAATCAGATTAGGTTAGCCAGGTTTAACTCAACAATATGTACAACATATTGATCAACATATTGATCACATGAACATGGAATAACCATCTTACAATCTGGATACTTGCCTTATTCCCTTCTATTTCTGCTCGATTCGTCGATCGGCATTGCTTGATCTTCTACAACATGTCAATGGCTTGGATCATCACCATGATAGGAGGCGTTTTCTTTTGCTCTAAGGTGTGCAGGAAACTCCAGGAGATAATGAATGTTGATGGCAAAGTCTTCCCAATCTGAACGGAGCAGCGGAAGCGTGCTAACCTACAGGTCCCAGGATTATCATGTTGCTTCTCCTTCTTTACATTGTTTGCTTCCCTTATATTCCTGGCATTCATCCTCATCCATTGACTCATTATCTGGTTCAATTCTTTCCTATCCATTCTCTCTTCGATTCCAGTTCTACCAACTCCTTCATCATCCTGCTTCATTACCTCACAATGTTGACTTTCCTTCTGATACTCTCTCCTTCTGATACCGTTTACTTCCTTCCATGCATTCTATTCGTCATCATTCATTATTTGACATCATTCTTATCAATGTTCTTCCTTATTCCGATGCTGTAAACACTTTGTTTCTATCCCTTTAATTTCTTGCTTCGTTTTCTCTGAAGTTCTGCTTTGATTCTAACCTACTATCTGCCACACTGAATTTCGAGGACGAAATTCTTTTTCTAAGGTAGGTAGGATTGTAACCCTCGTTTCTGACTGTATGGATTGTATTTACTTTCCTTTTCTTTGTATTCTTGTAATCCAGTTTCCTAAATAAATAATACATTCTTTTGGAAACCGATTTCTTTCTTTTGGATATTTAATTATATTGTAGAACCCGAAATTTCAATCTATACTAGTATTATTATTATTATTATTATTATTATTATTAATTTTGTAAAAGAAATCCAGGCCCAATTATAATCCATACTATATTTAATATCCAAGCCCATTCTATAAATCATTTAATTTTTTATTATATTATGAAGCCAAAGCCCAATCCATTCTATAATTTGTATAATTATTTATCTTACAAGCCAACATTTTAAATCCTAATATATTCTATTATGGTACTAGTTGATTATTTATTTATAATATTGAGAGCCCAACATAGCTCATTCTTATTTTTCTAATTCTTATTTACTTGTTTTATTTAGGCCCATGAGTTAAGCCCAAATCCAATTTAATATAAACCCAAAACACAAGCCCACATTTGTATACCCAAACCTGTTAACACATTAGTCCTAACCTACCCAAATTCAACTCAGCATACAAATCTCCCCAGATCTCTCCACTACCCCCTTAATCTCTTTAACTGCCCACTAATTACTCCCCACTAACCCCATCATTATCTCAACCTTACCCCCTAATTAATCTACAGAATTAATCCCGTCTCTCTCTCTCTTTCTCTTTCTCTCTCTCTCCATCCTCTTCTTCCTCTATTCCAAAACCCACCGCCTTCACTCTTCGACCGAGCACCACCCTCCGCTCCTCCACCCCATGCCACCATTGATTGCTGCCCCCATCCCCGCAACCCTCTCCTCCACCGCTCGACTGCGACCACCGCTCACCCTTGTGCTCCACCCTCGATTCATGTCGCCCCTCCTGTCTCCACTCGAGAACTGTCATGCCCTGCTTCCTAAAAATACGGAATACGAATACATGATATTGGCCTAGCGAATGACTAACGTCACCCATAAGCTGTTTATTCGATCAACTCAACAATATAATCAATATAGAATAAATACGCAGGAAATAATAATTCCATGAACAATAATACTTGGAATGAAACAATATAAAATATCCAAATACAATAATAATCCAACATATGGAAACAATAATAAAATCTTGGACATAAGCCAAATACAATAATAAGTCTCAAACACAATAGCAATAAGCCTCAATACAATAGTTCATTAAAGTGATAAGCAATTAGAAAGCATTAAGTCTTTAGAATGTCTGTTCTTCAATCCCAGTAGGCAATTCTCTTTCATTACCTGTGTACACTTCAACTAAAAAAGAAGAAAAATTGTTCTTAGAGCAAGTCATGGACAACAAGTAGAGAAAGCAGTGAACAATGGAATAATGGTATAATGATGAATCAATCGATCAATAGGAATCAATAACACGGGACAATAACAATAATCGACATCATGATAATCGGTACAATGGTTATAAACAATGATGCAATATTCGGTAACGGTAATCAATGATCAATAATGGTAACACTTAGCCAATATTCGATATCAATAGAAACAATAGGGAACAATATGCAATGTCGATGATGTGGCAATCCTTTTGTCTATTAATCATTTTAAATCCTAACTAATGCACGCACTACTGTGTCCCATATGTTCCATACCACAGGTTCGATGCATATAGTTAATTTTGTTTAGACTTAAGTGATGTACTCCCTAGATCAGGTACTTGGCAATGGTAAACACTATTCACCTTTCGGTGTACGATATGGTCATCAGCAACGATACGGTACACGATAGATTGGGTTATGGCCATAATTCACAATCACACAATAAAACAATAGCCGGAACATTATTTAGGGAAACACGGGCCCCTCCTCCAAGTATAGTCTTTACTTCGTTCACTACTTAAATCACCCTTTAAACCCCGGCTTATTAATTTTTTATCAATGCAATAATACAATATACAATCAATGGACATTTCGATGAACGATAGTATCAATAGGAAAACAATATGATGGTAACATGAAGACAATTAGAATAGTGACATTAACTCATTAGGATCATGCAATGCATCAAACGTACATTAACTCATGCAATATTATGATATAGGAATAATTAATCTATTAAAATCTGAAACATAAAATTCTGGACAGCAAGAGTAGTCTGCACAAAATTATAGTTTCCCATTGTTTCATGAATCGAAAATTGAATCCATCAGAAATTCTAGAAACTAGACATCCACACGGTTCCAACGCATATTTAAAGTTCAAAATCCAACAAAAGTAGCTAGGTCAACCACATTGTTCTTTACAGATTTTATGTTCAGCCAGAATTTCGACTTCATGTTATTTTATTTTTAGAATCAGTAAAAACTCATTATTAAATTCATTAAAAATATTTTCTAAAATCCTAAACATGATACTAACAATCTGGAAATTATCATAGCAAAATTTTACCATTTGATCAGCCTTTTTACTATTTGAGCATGGAAGATACAAGAATCTGAAAAACTGAAAGTAAAAAACATAGCTGTAGTAAAACGGGCATAACTTTTTTTACAAAACTCGGAATTAAGAAATTCAAGATGTTTTGGAAACTAGAAAGATAAGGATACAATTATTGTTCAAAAAGAAATTTATTTTAAGATCGTTTACTGGTTCAAAAATAACAGTCAACATACATGCCAACAAGCAATATACAAGTTTTGTGTAGTTTTCTTGAAATAAATTAATTTAAACATGATGGGTATCGATTCTTTAGTCTATAAATTGTGTAGTGAATATGATGTGTGCAATAAGATGATGAATAAGAATAAAATCATACGCATACACTAAATCATCATCGATCAAACAACAAACAATCAACCAAACATACAACCTAGTTGTTGTTTCTACAATAATTAATTATATCGTGATTATACGGTTAACCCTATTATCAATTGTACATGAATGCATGAAAGATCCAATCTTTAGAGTCAAAAGTGGCACGATGTCAAGAATATTGAGGTTAGCTCGTGTAAACCCTCAATAGAACCAACGAAGATAATCAATACAGCGATATGATAACGAATAGGATCTACTTGCAAGAATTTCAACAAAACTTGAATTTCATTCAATTAACAATTCAAAAGGACGATGACTTGCCTGTTAAACAGTGAAAACGAATATCAAGAATAACGGGATAAGGATCCCGAAGCAACAAACCCACGAACTAGCAATTTAACATGTACAAGTGCAATAAAACCCAAAGCAATAACAACAAGAGCACACAACAACTTCAGCAACAAGACAGCAGCAAGGTCAGTAATGGCCAACGCAAGGGCGACGGCGGCAGCGCTGGCGTCTCCGACATCGACGAGGTGGGAGGTGGGTCGACGGTGACGTCGACGGAGATTGGAGAAGGATGGGTCGGGATTTGGGTGTTTTGATCGCCGTTAATGACGAGGACAGGGAAGAGGGAGCCAGAGTTGGGGCTTTGAGCAACTGGGCATCGAGGCCAAGGGTGGGGCGACGCTCAGGGGGGTGTCAACTAGGAGAAGATGAAGTGCTACAGTGATGGGTGCTTGGGTTTTGGCGGGATTTCGATCGGGAAAGAGAACGGCGAGGAGAGAGAGAGATGAGAGAGAATAAGCGTCTAAGGTTTCGATTGTGTGTAATTTTTAGGCTTTGCAGTAGAGTTGTATTTATAGGGTACAATTAGGGTGTTGGATTAGCAGTTTAGGATCCAATAATAGCAGATTTGGGTCAAGAACAGTTGGAATTGGGTTTTAGGGTTCAATAAGAGATAGATCCAAATCAATAGGGTTCAAATAAAAACACCCACAATTAAGTAGAAGAAAATAGAATCAATAAGAACAGCTCAAACAACAAGAACGAAGAATTTTATGAACAAATTAAATTAAAATAATCAAGAAAGAAGAAAACAGGGTATTAAATTCAATTACAAATAAAAATATTACAAAGGGGAGAAAATGAAAAATAGCGGGAACGGTAGTTACAAGAATCCATCCTCGTAGCCTCTCCACCACTGCAACCACCACCACACAGCCCATACCTCGACCTTGCAGCCCCGTCGCTCTAACGCTCCAAATTCCAAACACAGGTAATTCGTAGCACAAACTGGATATTTTACTTCAAATTTGTACAAAAATACAAGGAATTTAAAACTTTTCCATTTACACCATTGTTCTTTACAATAACACAGCGGAAATGAATAAGTACAATACAACGTGTAATAATGGAAGCTCTTCAATCTTATGACAACCCATCACAGTGACTTCAAGTCCACGCAAAGTCCAATCCTGCAACTAGGAAATTGTGGGTACGTCAGTTGCATACAACTAATGCAATGCTATAATACAGCGATTCTTCTACTTTAGCAAACACAAACTTAAATGCAGAAAATATAGAAAAGTGACTATCATAATTATGTCAGTGTATGATATGACCTAATGCCTAATGCAGACATTCACACTACGATGACACTGATGCATACTTGTTCAGATTCCATGCATCCCATACTAAATAGGTCCGAGGGCAAGCCCTTATCGTACTCCTCATAATAGGGTTCAATCCCTCTTCATGAAAATCCTACTACGGTAACAAAAGCAAGGTTTAGACATTTCCCGAGTACGGATTCCAGTTCAGGAATCCACTGCCCGACTATACTGAATCCTCGTCGTGCGAACATCCCGCAAGTGCCGCTCTAGCCCCGGAATATGTTGGAGATCTGCCTCCTATCCGCCCGACTATTCATGATCCCAAAATCCACCGTCTGATCAATCATGATCCCATATTTAATTAAGGCTCGTCTCGCTCCGCAAGTAACCATAGTCCTAGAATCCACCGCCCGACTGGGTCTATAGTCCCGGAATCCACCGCCCGCCTATATAGAAACGCCCCACTTACGTTTGCCCGAGTTTTATTACATCTTCCTTTCTAGTGCATGTCCTTAATTCAATTTTAGTTATCATGGTCTAGAACTAACTTACACTGCCGGACTTAAACTTACTCAACAACATTTCAGGTCAATATTGACGATTTCACAAAATTTCATTTATCAAAATTACTGGACATTACGGGCCTTGCTCAGCTCCTAGAAACCATCAATCTCAACATAGAGATCTTCTAGGTTAATCTTGACCTCTTCATAAAAATTTCCATTTATTATATTCCATTTGATTTCTTAATCATTCAATCCAATTAATCATCATTCAGAATAATTAAATCACATTTCTCAATCAATATAAATTCCATTCAAACAGTCATCCTCAAATAACTAGACAAAATCTTTCAAGCCATTACAATAGGACTTCAAAAGCCTCAATTCAATGAGCATCATCTCGGTTCTAAGATCTCAAATCTAATTATCAAATATGTACTAAAATTGTTAATTCGGATACAGATTTCCACCAAATCTTAATTCTCCAATATACTAATATCCTTTAAAATCATCTCTATTCAAACCATTCAAATCCAATCACCAAATGTGTGTTCAATCCCTTATCTAAGTTAGGCAATTATTCCAAAAATGTTTGTACAAATTACCCTCAAAATATTTTCCCAGAAATCAATTTATATTTCCAATATACTCAAAAATAGTAAATACTACCAAATCCGAGCTCACCAAGACTCAAACCTACAATCTCAAAGATCCTAAGTCACATGCACTAACCAATAATCCAAAAATATTTCTTCATCAACTTCGATTCAAGGTAACAACATTTATATATAATCTACTATTTGAATGTTCAACTTGAGACATCATCCCAATGGTATTGTAAAAATCATATAAATTCCAATATTACTCAAAAAATAGATTTCTTAGTTTCATAGGAAACATACATGAGTCTACTACAACTATGTAGTTAAGATCTTCTAAGTTCATCCTCAATTATTTCGTCTAAATTTATTTGCAAAATAGTAGGTTCAAAATCCGAGAACTGCCGCTCATGCTACATGTAAAAATCACAGAAAATTCTATACTTCATGAAACTTTGTGTTGTTTAGATCAAATTAAAGGTATACATGTCTACTATAACTTTTTAGTTATAAGTTTCTCTAAAATACTGTGTCTATAAGGCTGAATTCTTCGAAATCCAAGTCGGGTCGAAATGCTATACGGACAGTCATTGTTCAATCTTGTAAAATTTATTATAAATTCTATTCTTCATTGGAAATAGATTTCTTTGACTCCAAAGAAAGGTTAACGAGTCTACTTCAACTTCTTATTTTTGACCTTTCTCAAAATATTGCATCTAAGATGAAGCAATGATCAGAATCCGAAGTGTATACAAATTTCAAGCTACTAGCCAACTGCCAACTAGTCCTAAGTTTGGATTTTATTAAAATAGTAAATGACATCCAAATATTATGAAATTTTAAGGTGATGTTCTTGACATATACGAGATGCTCCTATAAAAATTTTAGCTCTAGATTTTGTCTAGTTTATTAGATATGATTTTCTGAAGTGAAACTAAAACTTAAAACAAAAACTTAAAAATGTCCCCAAATCAATTATATTATAATTTCAGACATTTAATCACAACACATAATCTAAACATGAATACTCAGTCTATATAGGCTATCTTGCATCTAACAATTCACACATATACATTCTACAATCTAGCATTCTACTAATAAAATTATATTAGAAAGTTGGAGAAACACCCACCTCAAAAAGCTTCTAGTAGTTGAACCCCTTAGCAAAAGCTCCAAGAGACTCCACAAACACAACCCGCAAGCCTCTATGACAACCCCGAAAGCCAAAAAACAACAAGTTCCCCTCTTTTGAGTCACCCTTTTGTTTGATTTATTTTTGTGTTCATTTGGGGTTAAGATAGGGGGGTATTTATATGAGAATTTAGTACATGTACATGTGCACGTGTACCATGTACATGTGCACGTGTTCCATGTACATGTGCACATGTTCATTTGGGGTTAAGATAGGGGGGTATTTATATGATAGGGGGGTATTTATTTTTGTGTTCATTTTTGAAAGAGTGCACCATGTACATGTGCACGTGTTTTGTACACTTTTCATTTTATTTTTACTTTTATTATTTTATTCCATTTAAATTTCTTATTTTTAGTAAATACTCATATTAAATTTAGTATAATTATCCTAGTGAAATTTTTAGTGCATAACTTTGTACTAAAATAGCACATTTTGCACGTGCATAAAAAAATACGTGTAAAGCACGTGCTAATAAATATTCATATATAAGATAAATTCGAGAAAACAAAAAATGTCTATAACAACCAAATTAAAAATCTGTAAAATACGTTTCATTAATTCTATATATGTATACAACTATATAATCAACGCGTGCGTAGAAAAACACGTGCACCGCACGTGTAAAAATATATTTGAGTTAAAATATGTGAAACGAATGAATTTCAATTTATGAAATGAATTCGAAAAAGTTATAAAATAAATCATTGAACATGTAGAAAATTTTACAATGTTACACGTAACGGTTGATATGCGTAATCGACATGCATATTGAAAGCACGTGCAATGCACGTAAAAATACAAAGATTAAAATAAATGTTTAAGTTGGACCGGAATAGGATAAAAATGAATTTTGAGAAGAAGAAAAATTTATAAGTAATTGAAATGCAGAAATAGGACATTTATATTAAAATACGTTACAGATTTTCATCGTAATAGTACAAAATACATTAGTGTAACACCCGTGGGTAAAATTGTCATAACTCAATTTTGCGGGGTGTTACAGTCGCCATCCTCCTCCATGCCTTCATCCACTGCTCAAGCCACCGCCTGCCGTCGATTGCCACCTCCCGCTCGAGTCACCCCCGCTCATCCACTGCACCCACCATCGCCTCCCGTAACCCTCATCGCTAGCAACCACCATCCTCCATCTTCGACCTCCTTCGCGACCACCCTCTCCGCTGTGACCATCACAGCCACAGCTTGCTGCCTCCCTTACCTCTGCTCCCTCTGGCTTCATTGTCGATCGCCTGCACCATGTCACCTCCCCTATCGAAACCCTCATTGCTTTTTCCTAACCTACAGTGACACCCAACGACCCCGACATCCGCTGCCTTCTACCACAGCTCCACCCTGACTACATCCGACGCTGCTACCCCGCAGTTGCTACCGCTTCTTATTTCTATTGCATTGCTCGGTTGTCGAGCTGTTGTCACTGTTGTACTTGCTATTGCCGGGTCGACAGTCTCTACTGTGTCGTTGTTGCTCTCGCTACTCGTTGTCACTGCCCTAGGTGTTGCTGCTGTTCTTTGCCATGTTGCCATCTCGTCGCTGTGTACCATTGTAGTAGCCACCGCATCCCCTTGCTGTCGCCTTTATTGTTGTTCCTTTGGTATCTTATTGTCTTGCTGTTCTTTTGTGGGTTGCCGCGCTATCACTATTGTTTCCGCTGTCTCTTGCAGTGTTGCCACTGTCCTTCTTAGTGCTTGTTGTAGTCTCTTGCCATTGGTTGCTGCTTGTTGTCGTGTCGCTCTCGCTCGTGTTCTAGTTGAGCATGCATACGTCATTATAAGGCAAGTACCTTGTACATTTTTATTATTCCGTACAAGTATTTTATTTGACCTCCCACAATTAGTATTTATATTTCGTTACCGTAATTGAACCTTGTTACCATCCATGTTCATGAAAAGTGCACTTTATAAGTTTCAATTGATTGAACCATCGTAATTGTCATGCTTTGCAATCTTTCCATGGTTAAATCAGTCGTTACATATTGAATCGAATCAATCCATTTGCCTCTGTGATATGATGACCATCAAAAGATCATAGTTTTTCCTTGTCCCCACATTCATTGCACAAATACAAATTTGAAACTATAAGTTTGCAAGTAAGAACCGACACAATTGGAATTGGCAAGTTGCTATCTTGTTGTGGCTGTAACTTGTAGCTAGACTTTGACCTACCTACAGTTCAAATTAATTAAAGCTTTGTACACGATTCATAGCCCTGTGAATCTAGTTTTTGGAACATTCGGCGAATTCAAATTCCGAGTTGTAGATAATGAGTTATCATGTTTTTCGTACTGCTAGGTCTACAAATTCCAGATTGTTACTTATAGCATATCAACATGTTTCACAAATTAAAATGTCATGTTAATAGGTGAATTAGGACTTGATATTTATTAGCATACTACTAAACTTGATTAGGAGTCGTAATATAATTTTATAGGACTTTTTAATAGATTTCCAGACCCGTTATATATATGTAGACTTGACTCTAGAATCCTGTTAGTACACTTGACCAGTAGAGAACCCAAATTTTGACCCACTAGCAGTTAAAATCACTTAGAGAAATTTAAATAGAAGTCCTTGCCCTCTATGTTGGGAATCCAGACCATCTTATGGATTCCCAATCTGATTTATAGATTGTAAGTTATTGCCGTTTTAGTACTGTCATGTTATAATTCCAGAAGCGAGATTGTGCATGAAACTAGTAAAGAATGAATTTATTTGCCTGGCGACTGTAACTATAATATATCGTGTGAATATGCATTGGAACCAGAAGGAAGTCTAGTTTCTAGAACCCCTGACAGAACCTATTTCGCTATCCTGTAACAACGAAAATGTGAGTTTTTGTATAGCAACGTATTGCTGTCCAGAATCATAACTTCATATTCTTGATTGTAAATATGTTTGTTTCCTGCATTTAACGAATTAAACATTATATCATGCATTGCATAGCCTTGATACTCCTTAATCCTATCCTGATACCCGTTTTACTAGTGGCATTGTTCTTGTTGAGTATTGTAAAAGAATAACAAGTCGGGGTAATAAAGGGTACGACCAAATAATGGACAATATAAGGGACTATACTCGAAAGGGAGCTCGTGGTTTTCCTACCATTACTGAATAACTGAATAACTGAATCATGCTTCCTGTTTATATGTTTTTTTGAGTACATGATCTATAGAATTCACCACTAGAGTCAAAATGTTCACTCGATTGATATGCAACCGAACATGTTGTATAGGACCCAAAATTGCGTGCATTAGATAGGACTGGTAAAAGATGGATAGACTTAAGACTTACATTGAACATGTGCATGATTCCTATTTACAAGTTATATGATTCTGGTTTACAAGTTACATGTTACATATTTATAAGTTGCAAGATTCCTGTTTATACGACATGTTTCGTGTTACATGATTCCTTATTCCCGATTGGTTATGTTTTGATACTTGTTCAGTTCTTGTTTCCTTCTTGTCATATATATTGTTTCTCGTTGTCGTGTTTGTTCTATATTTGAATTCCTAGTTCTTATTGCTTTCCCTGTTATGCCTTGTTTCCTGTTCCTATTTTGCTTATACTACTTGCAGCCCGTTACTTGCTCTAACGGGTACCATCTATCTTTTTTTGAGTTAATATTATACAGGTACTGCGATGGGGTACAAAAGTTAGCGAGCTATTATTGCATTGTATATTCTTCGGGTATACTGTATGTTCTTGTATCTCAGAAATTAGTTATGGATTATTACAGTATTATATTCCTGTTTCTATGATTATTACAGTATTGATGAGCTTGCAGGTATTGTACAGCTTATGGATGATATGAGTTTGTATACTTATATCATTCACTGGGCCTCAGTGGTGTGCCCGTATTTCCGTATAATTAGAAGCGGGGCTTGACACTTGCTTTTCGGATCTAGTGGACCCATGAGACTCTTCACATTGTGGAGGAGTGGTGCGGTGTTTGTTGAGTCTTGCTTGGAGCGGTGTTGAGGGCTTTAAAGTTTTCATCTTTGAATTCCTGAAACACTACCTGGGTGACATGTACTTCTTCCTCTCTTCTTCTCCTAGAGGCTGGTCGACTTGTTGGAGTGGGGCTTCTTCTCCTTTGAGGAGGAGTTCTTCTTTGTCCCCTTACAGAGTGATGACTTCGCCCACTGGGAAAGGGGGTTCTTCTGCATCCCCAACTTTGAAGAGAGGATCCCCTTGTGACTTCTTGGTGTGATGGATGGGGTAGACCGTCCCTTGGTCGTGGTCTGCCTGGGTGCCCCACACGTTCGGACTCCTGCTGACAGGTGTTTATGATATGGCGGAGGTCTTGCTGTGGCTGAGGTTTTACAGGGGGCACCGTGGAGGGTGTGGTGGTTTAGACCGACCCCCTGTTTTCTCCAACGTGCAGTGTAGGGTGTTGTCGAGAGCCCCCCGGTGGAACCTCCCTGGGGGGGCTAAGTAGGTTATTCTGGTTAAAAATGTTGATCCAATTGCAGGGTAGGAGGGACGTCCTCTTGAGGAGGAGGAGGAGGAAGAGGGTTGGCTTGTCGGCTTAAGGTCGCCACCTTCTCTTTCCCCTTTGGCAGCATGGCTGAAAATTATTTTTACAAGAAAATTGTGGTCGCATTGTTTTTTTAAGTTCCTACAGACGGTGCCAATCTGTTGTTGCTATTTTTTGTGTAGGAGCAAACAAATTTTATAAATTTTTTAGAAACAATAAAAAATTGACCTTTTTTACTTTCACCAATGTTGAATGTTTCCAACTGATATTGACTCCTGAATCTGACTCTTTTGCACCATTGGATCTGATCTGGATGGTGATGATCGCTCTGATTGACCAACAAATTTCTGAAACACTAGGTTGACCCCGGCAGCAGACCCTCCGATGCTCAAGTCAGAACTAAAAAAATATGTGAGAGCTTTTGGTGGAGAAATACTGATTACCTGGTTCTCGTGGAGGTAGGGGATATTTATAGTCACTTTTAAGGGCCAGTTTAAAGATAATAATTTATCTTTACTTTCCGATGTTTTGAATTTAATTAGTTATCTTTTCTTCATGAAGAGTTATGAGTGGTTGAGGAGATTGAGTTAAAACTCTTCTCATGATAAGAGATGATTTTTGAACCATCTCTTATGGATAATTATGAGTTTAAATCATGTTTAAATAATCATGGACTCATTTGTGATGGGCTGTTATGACAACCCAGTTAGACTTATCCATTTTTCCATTTTGGGGCTATTGGTCTTGAAAGAGGCCCAATTCTCGTTTACGAACCCATTTCTAGTGGAATTTACCGTTTTAATGCTGAGAGCTTTAAGATACTTACAAAATATTTATCAAAATTACTATAATATAAATCATAATTAAAGGAGTCTTGCATAATTCTTTCTTTTCTTCTTTTTCGGTTTATTCTCGAGCTGGAAGTTCTCAAGGGCATAAGCTAATGTTATGGGTTGATATAGGCTAGGAGACCATCATTCATAATGTCTCATGCATTTAAAACTAATAAACGCACCTATGGACGATTTGGTAACCAAAATGGTACTCTGTTTGTGTTCTACGTGCGAGATGCCAGGATAGTCGGATTTCATGGATGTTCAGGCCATGACCTTCATGCAATTGTTGTTTACATGGGATCAAACTAGTGGATGTTGTTGCAACTAAATTTTTGTGGAAGCAATCAGTTTATGAACTCTCTATTGAGGGAGAAATCACATATCTAGACTGTCGATCAGGATCTTGATTTGGATGGATGGAGACACCTGGATTTGAATCTGGACGGCTGGAAGTGCCTGGATCTGAATCTGGATGGCTAGGATCGCCGGAGAATCCAGCAAAAATTCACACACTTGAGGTGGCTCTGGCATAATACCCTCCGACGCTCAAGTCAGTAACCTATAATAAATATTAGGAATTTTTAGTATGAAAGTATTCATTAACTTTTACTGAATGAGTGGAGATGGTATTTATAGGATAGGAATTAATTATTGAAGATAGACCTGAAATTGTATCTTTTAAGATTCAGTTGGAGATTTTCATAGTGAAGGGATAGAATTAACATTTGATCCCTGATATTGGAGGATTTGACTAACAACCATAATTAGCTGGAAATCAACCATCTTATTGGGTCACAAGTAGGCCACAATTGTGGATCGAGTCGAGCTAGTGGGCCCAAAAACAGCCAATGTTCTTTTAGCATGCCTGTTGTTGTTGTAAAATTAATGTACTGCCCGTGGAAGCTATGAGATGCGTGTTGAAATAGTGTGGCTCCAATTTTTACCCATATCATAAGCCCCCCAATCCTAAAAGTTGGGTATCGCAGCCTTCGTGAAGTAATTCGATCTATTTCGGGCAATCAGGATAGCTTATATGACCATCAAGGGATGCGTGGAGTCTTGTTCGGAGCTCCTAAGGGCAGAAACTATTTTCTTGAATTTTAAACTAATTTCCAAATTTATAATTATGTTTTAGTACTTTTATTTAATTTTCCAAAATTTATAATTAATTTTCTCAAATTTGTAATTAATTTCCCCAAATTTATAACTATTTTCAGAAAATTCAATTAAATTTTCTAAAGATATAACTATTTTTCTAAATTTTTATTCAAAAATAAAAGAGAAGCGCGAACTTTGAGGCGATCGAGCAATCAAATCAGAGGGGGCACAAATATTGAGGTGATTGTTCGGGCGGATATGGGCCTAATGCGTCGAGCTCCTCAGACGACAAACATGGCAGTGAGGAGGTTGGCGTGAATCTAGAGGAAGATAGGCAGTCAGATCTTGGCCGAAAGCGTCGAGTTCCTTGGACGACAACCATGGAACTGAGGAGTGGGCATGAATCATGAGGAAGATGGGCCGTCAGATCTTTGACAAAAGCGTCGATCTCCTCAGATGACAATCATGGCACAGAGAATGTTGGCGTGAACCTTGAGGAAGATAGACGGTTAGATCTTGGCTAATAGCGGCAAGCTCCTCGACGACAATCATGGGGCCAAGAAGGTGGGCACGAATCTTGAGGAAGAGGGACGCTCAAATCTTGGCCAAAAGCATTGAGCTCCTCGGATGACCATCTTGGCACCGAGGAGGTGGGCACAAACCTTAAGGAAGATGGACAGTCAGATCTTTGCCAAAAGCATTGATCTCCTTGGAAGTTGAATGGTTAGATCTTGGCGGAGAGCATCCAGCTCCTCGGACGCTAATCATGGAAACGAGGAGTTGGGCACGAACCTTGAGGAAGATGGACGATCAGATCTTGGATGAAAGCGTTGAGCTTCTTGGACGACAATCATGGCGTCGAGGAGGCGGACGCGAATCTTGATGAAGACAATCATATTTTCCCAACTCTTCGTCTCAATCGTTAAATCAAAGCGAGATTTGGGCAGTTAGAATTGTGCCACATTATCTCTTTTGAGTGGCTAGGATCGTGTCACGTCAGGCGATGCCTCCCCCCCCCTCACTTATCATTTTCAACTTCGAGCTTTTTTTTTCTCCTTGCCCTTTCTCTCTTTACAATCCACCCAGGCAAGTTTTTCAGCCAGTTTTTGGTAAAATTCACCGTCGATTAGCCAAGTAATTTTATAATCAGTTATGAGTCATATCTAAGGTTTCTTCCGGTACACCTCCTCCTCCTTGGATCTTATCGACCAAGAAGTGATCATTGCCCACCTGTCGAGGAAGGAGGAGGGGGAAGAAGTAATCGGGTCTTCTGTTGTAGCTGAAGAGGTAGTTAAAACGAGAGAGGTAAGGGGAAACCTCTTCGCTTTTCCTCATCCCCCTTACACTAATTTCCTCAATCGTTGATACTTCGAAGACTTGGGGGAGCATGTGCGGTTCGGTATTTGATACAACGAACCAGATTACCATCGTACCATTGAGACCGATCAAATCAAGACTATCCACACAAAGGAGGATCTTATGGAGAACAGTGTGTTCTTTGGAGTCCCATCGGAGTACGAGTTGCTTTCGCATGGCCCTAGAGTCAGGGCGCTCTAGGAGTTGTTGAGCAAATTTTTGTCTTCCCCTACAACGCCTCCCATGTTGGGCTGCGTCTTCCTATGCATCCATTTCTGAAGTAAGTTCTTAACTGGTACAAGCTTAGCCCAATGTAGTTCATGCCCAACATGTGCAGGCACTTGACGGGGTACATCTTGCAACACCAAAGAGTTGGAGCCGAACCAAGTTTGAATGTCTAGAGGAGGCATTATAGACTTAACCATCAATAGGTGATGGAGTATGGAAATGGGAGTAATTGAGAATCTGGCTTCGATCAAATACTGGAAGAGCAAGTAATTCATCATCTGGAGTACTGAGCCATGGGAATCTCCCACAAAGTGGAAGGAGGATGCGCCAAAGAAGGCAAAGGCCAATCCAGAAGTGAATGACAAAGAGAAGAAGTTGAGAGACACTCTCCTCCAATGTAAGGTGTTGAGATGGAGATGTAACAGAGGAGATCCTCTACTTGGGGGAGTGAGCCCGATGAACCCTAGTTTGACATTTAGTTGTATTTTTACCTAATACTTTGCTTTTGTTTTTGCCAAGCACTTAGTATTTTTTATTCAACTTGTTCTCATAATTCTACTTTATTCTTTCATTGCATAAGTAAAAGGCATGGACTTTGATAGCCTTCTTGCGGATCATGTCGGCTTTGACTGTAAGAGGCCGGAGGAGAAGAAGAGGAAGAGGATCGTGAGCAAGTTGGGGTCCTCAAAGGTGGCCATAATTCTTTGACTTCCACCATGGTGGGATACTTGGAGTCACCCGCAGTGGATTTGATGAGGCCAGCCAAGGGGGCTCTTCCTTGGAGCAATCCTTGTCGTTGGTCGTCCTCCATTGGTCATCGAGGCCAATGCGATCTTCACTGAGGAGGAAAAGAATATCTATGTGTCCGACTTTGGCACCAAGAGAAATGACGGCCTCCTCGGTGAATCAAGGTGGTTAAAAATCTCCCGACTCCATAGGATTGAAGAGGTGGCCGGCGAAATGATTGGCTCCTCCCTCCTCAAGATTTTTCGAGCCAACATATTGGTATGATTCCTTCCTTGTAGTGTAGTTTTTGTAATCCTCCATGTATCTCCAAGTCCTAAAATTGTTTTCCTCTTCATTGATGACCTGTTATCTCATCAACTTAATTGATCAGATCAATGCTGAAGAGAAGGCATGGAAGAATAAGGCCGCTCAGGCTGAGAAGTTGAAGAAGAAGGCCACCCAGGTGCTCGAGGCGGTGAAAAGGTGGGAGGAGGCTCATCTTGGCAAGATCGCTAATCTAAAGGACAGGCCGAAGGAGTGGGCATAGGCGAAGCCGAAGAGGGAGGTCGGGGTGGCCAAGGCAGAGGCCGAGGTGAAGGCCAAGGTGGAAGCCGAAACTAAGGCCAATCTCCAGAAGGTGATGTGGAAATCGTACGCGAAGGCCATAGTAGACTTTGACAGGAAGTGGCACAACATTAACCTCATGTCCAGGCAGGTGTGAGGCATGGAGGAGTCCGAAGAAGATGACGAGGAGGAGGGCGAGGAGGAGGCTCCGAAGGAGCTCGAGGGCGGAGAGGAGGAAGACCTGGAGAAGGATGCGGGGGCGAAGGGGAAAGGAGTGGCTGAGACTTTCTTTCCTCTGGCTCCAATGACGGAGGTGGACCCTTGACCTTTTCCCTCCATCTTCCTTTTCTTTTTCTTTGATTTTATAAACTGTCAAATAGTGGATTGGCCACCTGCTTATGTATCCTTGCTTTAACCAATGAAAATATTTTTGGTGTCCAACACTTGAGTATTCTCAACATCAAAGCAAAGTATTTTTATTATTTGCTAGTGTTGTAGTAACATCGCTCTTTCTTTGTTGATAGATGATTGTATACACCGGAGGGGAACCCCGGAATGCCGAGATTGCTCGCCTTTGAAGTGTGTTAGTTAAGACCTCGATCGAAAAGGTTACTTTGAAGGAGGTGCTAATTGAGAGGGACTTGGAGCTTGCCCACCTAAGGAGACTCATCTCAATAGTTCGACACACCCTCGTGCGGAGGGAGGAAAGAATCAGGATGAGGACGCTCTTCTCAGGAATGTGCTTACGGAGAAGGACCTAGAGATCTACAGTCTAAGGTAAATCTTGGAGGACTACAAATGCGAAGTACTCTTCACTCTAGTGGTGCTGGTCTAAGGGTAACGACCCGAAAGCTACCTTTGGGTGCTCGAGCGGTACCAAGGAATCCTAGGGATGCCCAGAGTGGAGTAGCTGGGACGTCAAGCTTAGCTTCTACCAATAGGGTGTGTGCACACTCTCAACCGTGATATTCAGACTCAATTAGTATGGTTGACACCTCCTTTGGATTATAGCTTGGGTGGCCGAACTGAAACTTCTATAGCAAGGAGGCATCATAGGCAAGCTGTGTTTCTTTACCGAAGTATCCCACTCATTCGTAGTCATAGGTGATCTCATGGGTGAAAATTCGTAAACTTTTCTTCTGTATCTGATGTGTTTAGCTTTCAAAATTGTACCACAATTTTGACTAAAGGTTACCCATGTGGTTTTTTCTTGCTTCTCCTCTTCTTTATATTGTGGTTCTGTATGTTGTGGTTCACTATTTTAGGTTAGCGAGTTGTTGGAGTAGTTAGAGCAGTGGGCTGAGCTCCACACTTGTTGTCCTTGAGTTTGCGAGTTGTGGGGGAATCTCTAGGGATGAGATGGACTTCAAACTTGCAGTTTTTTAATTAGAGAGTTGTGGGAGTAGCTCTAGGGATGGACTGGACTACGAATGTAACACCCCGAATTCCATAACACAGGTAATTCATAGCAAAATCATGATCTTTACTTCAATTTCGTACAAAATACAAGGAATTTAAAACTTTTTTCATTACAATGTAATTCTTTGCAATACGCAGCGGAAATTTACATAAAAGTAAAACTTATATCATCAAAATCTTCAATCTTGCAACATCCATCGACAACAACTCATGCCTACGTCGCTTGCTAATCCAAACCCTGCAAAACTTGAGAACTGCGGGCACATCAGTTGTATACAACTGACGCAATGCTATAATACAGTGATTCCTTTATTTTAACAATCACAAACATAAATGTAGAAATAGAAAATGTGACTATCCTAAACATGTTGGTGTATGATATGAACCTAGTGACTAATGCAAACACTTAAACATACAATGAAAATCTAATGCGCACTTGTTCGGATTCAATGCATCCCATACTACACAGGTTTGAGGGCAAGCCCTTAACGTACTCCTCGTTATAGAGGTTCAATCCCTCGTTATGCAGACCTAGAACCATGACGAAGATCAAGATTTAGACATACTGTGAATATTGGTTCTCGCCCTGGAACTTTGGAGGTCAGACTCCTTCTACAGATAATCTGAAGACTATTTCACTCACATCCGGAAATAAATGGAGAATACCTCACCCCGTAGGTCATCCTGGAATTCTCATCACACGAATGCCCCGTGAGCATCACACTCGTCCCTGAACTCTAAAGGTCAGACTCCTACCTCAGATAATCTGGAGACTATTTCACTCACATCGGGGAATAAAATGGGAGTACCTCACCCCATGGATTACTCTGGGCCTTCATACTCACATTTGCTCAAGTTTTATCATATCTTCCACCTAGTGCCTATCCTTAAGGTTCATTCATAATAAGTCAGACTTAGAGCAAGTTTACCCTCCGGACTTAAACAAATCACTGAGAACGCTAGCCCACACTGGACACTTCTGATATTTCCATTTATCAATCTTGCCGGCACCCTGAGTCTCACTCAGCCTCTAAAATTCACTCATCCAAAATCATATGCTCGTTATGTTATTCTTAACCTCTTTTATAAAATTCTTATTCATTCATATAACATTCTCTTATACATTCTTTCCCATTAGCCAATCTCAAACAATGGGATAGCTTTTTCACCCATTAAAAAGGAGTTTTCATTGAAACTTCATTTTAATAAAACTTTAACAAATTGTAGTTCAAATTTCTCAAATAATAAAATTTCTTAAATTCTTAATTCATCCTCCAAATTGAATTACAAACAAATTCCAATTCGAGTATACTTTAAACTATATATAAATCTAAAAACTTTAGATCAAACGATTAAAATTTTATCCTTGTAATCAAAAATAATTTTAAAGTTTAATTTTAGTCCCCAGATAGGCTTGAATTTATCTATTTATTCATGTCCAATTTATTTTAAAATATACTAATTTAATTTTAGATTAAACCCCTTTGCAAATAGGATGAAAGGAAAAAGTTAAAAGAAAATAAAAAAAAATTGACACCTCAGATTTCAAACCAGTGCACTGCACAGCGTTCTTGTAACACGCTGCAAAATTGGAAATGACAATTTTGCCCTTATGTGTTACGCACGTGTATTTTGTACCGTTACGAGTAATATCTGTAACGTGTTTCCCTACGTATCCTAGATTCCAACTATTTATGCATTTTCCGTCTTCTCAAAATTTATTTTATCCTATTTGAGTCAACTTAAATATAATATTCTAATCTCTGTGTTTTACGTGCTTTACACGTGTTATCGATGCACGTATTGATTACGTACTTTCCACTGCTACGTGTAATATTTTCTATGTGTTTCAATTATTTATTTAATGACGTGTTTGAATTTGTTTTATAAATGGAAATTCATTTGTTTCCTATTTTTGATTAAAATATTATTATACGTGTGGTGCACGTGTTTTCTATGTACGTAGTGATTATGTTGTGGAATATATAAAAAAGTTAATGAAATATATTTTTCATATATTTTATTTCTATTATTTATAAACATTTCCCGTCGATCAAATATATTTTCGTACTTGAATATTTATTTTACGTGCGACGCATGTGTTTGCAATGCACGTGTTAATTGCATTCTCTTTTTAAAATAAAATTTCTGATGGGCGTGTTTCTATTTTTATTCATGCATGAAAATCCAAAATTTTAATTAAATTAAACAAATTTCATTTAAATACATATTATATACATATGTGTTAATTTAAATAATTAATTAATTTTGTGAAGTGTGCATAAAGTGCGTGCACGTGCACGCGTGCAATGTGCACACCTCAAATATTGGCCGGATGTTTTGGGACGGAAGGAAAGAGTAATACTTTTTGAATTACATGAGAATGGGGTTAGTGGAGTTAAGTAGTGGAGGTTAGTTACAATAACCACTTAATTAAATCCTATAAAATCCCCTAATCTTCACTCACTCCTCATCTCTCCTCTTTCTCTGCCAAATCCGAACCCAGCAAATTCATTTTTGCTTCTCCACCTACTCACATGCATACATATGTATAACTATTATACATATATATATATATAAATATGCATATATACACAACTCCCTTTTATAAAAACAAATGAATCAAAATGAGAATAGGCATAGGTGGCCTTGCTGTTGCTTACGGTTGGTTTCGGGAGGGGCTTTTGCTTGGATTTTGTGTGGATTTCGGCGTGCTTTTGGGATTTTCTTGGTGCTTTTGAAAGGGCTTGCTACTAGTATATTCTTCTATTGGGTGGGTATTTCTTAAATCCTTTCTAATTTAGTAGTATGATTCATTCTAGTTGATATATGGTTTAATTGTTAAATTTTGATTGGTAGGATGAATGTAGATTGCATGATCTTAATTTAATTGTGTCATGATGTGTTGAAATGCTATTGTGATTCAAATAAATGACTAGAACTTTACTAATTAGAAAGAGAAAAATGGAAATAGTATCTAGTGAATTGTTGAAGTAAAAAATTGATGCATGTTAGGATATTCTTATAATAGTCAAAATAATGCAACATGTATGAAAAGGATTTTTAGATGCTAACGTAATAGAGAAATGTGGAAATAGTCTCATTAATATATATTTTATGAGTATAAGAAATTTTTATAAAGAATTTTTTATGAGAGACAACACTTTATTTGAAATTTGATACTATGAGTTCTTTAATACAATTTGGGAGAAATTTTTATAAACAATTTTTTATGAGAGACAACACTTTATTTGAAATTTGATACTATGAGTTCTTTAATACAATTTGGGAGAAATTTTTTATTACATTGTCAAAAATGAGAATTTTATAAAGTTTAAATGTATGCACTATACTGTATTTTTGAAAGAAAATGTTCTAGAAAAAAGGATTAGATTTTTTGAATGGTACAAATTAGTTGGGCAATCGAAATTTATAAAGATAATTCATAATCAGATAGAAAGTATAAAGCTTTTTCATTTCCTCTTCATAACAGAAAATGAATTTGGGCATATGGTTATCGGTGTGGGTTTAGGGCGTTGTGAACAGTATAGGAAGTCATGGGTTCGAGTCTTGAAGAGATTATGTTTTATTGAATTTTGATTTGTTCCGAAATGCAGTACAGTACATTCATAACATATTTTAGTGAACTCATATCACTAACCGCAATTGAGCATACTGGTCCTTGGGTTCAACTTGGGGCGGTTACTGTAGCACAGTGATGTCTTGGGTTCGAATCCGACCACTGTCCTTTTTAATTTATTTTTGATATTTTTTGATATATTGGAGTTTTAAGAGTAATAAAAATTGGAAAAAAAATTATTATTCCTCTAAAATTGTTCAGACTTTATAAAAAAATATTTCCACAATATTTTGACTTATTTTGTGAGATTTAGAAGTGAATTTCGCATTAAAATAATTTGTTTAGTGAACTTGGTTTCAAAATTTAAAAAAAAAAGAATTTTTCTGTGGTTAAAGAAGATTAAAGGTGGATTATGATTAGACTCTTCTTGATTAAATTTCCATGGTTATAAATATCTTTGATTAAGAATACTTTGAGTTACACACAATACTATAAGTGATTAAATTAATAAAAGAAGTTGAAGTGAGTTACTTCATGTTATGAGATTATAAAGAAATGTTTCTCTTTGAGAAAGAGATTATGATTAAAAAAATTGAAGTATTATTTTGAGATTGAATATAACGTATTGTTGATCTCTAGAACGAGATAGTTGTTGGAATCTAGAGGCTAGGCGAGACCCTTCGAAACCGGCAATTATTATTAATATGAATTTGAGAGATAACCAGTGTGGGTTGAGCATCTCTTGAGAAGTAGCCAGTGTGGGCTGACTGTCTCTCTTGTTTGGTATAAGTCTGATAGGGTAAGCTAACTCTAGATTGTGATGATTTTCTTCCAAAAACAAACTAAAAACCTAAGGAAAGGCACTATAGTGGAGATGTGATGAAAGTAAGAGAAAAATACAAGTATGAGGGCCTCGGATTCACGATATGAGAATTTTCACAGTCTGTCTGCATGATGTGTCATGTCATGACGTGAATCTATCTCCGGAAATATCGGGATCGTGGCGATGCTTGTGGGGTGCTTGGTGACTACATAGTTCCATCGTCCCATGACGGAGGCGAATTGTCCATAGGCTGTCTACATGATGCATCATATCATGACATGGGATTCCTCTCTAGGCTGTCTGGACATGAGCTCGTAACTCATAAAACATTTAGAATACTTACCGTAGTTACCGTAGTAGTTAAACTCATAACAAGATATTCAACCCTACAAGATGAAGTACGGTTAAGGGCTTTCCCTCAGATTTATGTAGAATGGGATGCATAAGTTCAAACAAGTGTGCATTAGTGTCATTAAATATAAATAACTGCATTAAGGTTAAGTGCACATGCACACACGACATCAATAGAATAGTCCCTCTTTAGCTTTGTTTGTGATCAAGTTTGTGTTTGTTAAAGTATTAAAGAATCGTTATAATTTCTGCATAGTGAGGATGGCCGTGTATAATATTACGTTGGTTGTAAGCAACTGACGTGCCTATAGTTTTATATGCAGGACTTGGAATTTACAAGAAGATATAAAGATGAATTTAATGCTGATGATTACTTAAATGCTAAAGTTGTTACGATTGTACATTTATCATTGTTGTATTTCATTTACTTTCCGCTACATTAAGATGTAAAAAGACTTTGTTGGATTAAAAGTTTCAAATTCCTTGTAAAATTGTAGGAAGTGAAGTGTAAAGATCCTGTGGAACTTCGAATTCAGCCTTATTTGGAATTCGGGGTGTTACAGTTCTAATTCCCCCGCTCAAACCAGCCCGCCAGCTGCTCATTAACGCAACAAACCCTTCACAATATATTATAAGGGTTCTGCCTCATAAGTTTAATTAACTAATATTTCAAAACATAAAAAGAACCCCTCAAGATTCGAACTAGCAACCTTCCCATTGTACAAAGTGACCAAATCTGAACCCACTAACCAGGCCACCAAGCCTCTGAGTCTATCTACGAATTTAATTCGATTAATTTTGAATATGAAACTCTCTGTTTCATAACTAAGATGGAAATTTAGCAGTACTCAATTTTATGAACATCACCACAATTACTACACGTTACATTACGATTTCTGACGAATTTCCAGAGAAGAAAAATTTTCTTAGTGTTCTACATTTTGACATAGATTCATGCATTTAACAATTCTACTCTTATATAATATGAAATTTAACATATAATTCAATGTGTAAATTTCATCATACTCATAGTTCAAATAAATTAAAATCACATGAACAAATATTCATTCAACAGCTACAATTTAGAGAAAGTAACCATCTATGACATTTCACAAACATGGAATCTAATTACCATTGTATATGCTATTTAAAACATAATCACCACTATGTTATTTGAGACAAAATCTAGATAAAACTTCTACACATATTCATTTCACAAACAATTTAACTATCATCTATATATTTATGGTTAAGCATGCACAAATCTACCAAAGCATTAGAAAATATTGGAAACACCCACCCATTTGATTGAAAAATCCTTGCAATTGATAATTCATAGTAGGAGCTTCCACACCTCCTCCCCATCCAAAAGCACTAAAAAAAATCAACACTTTGTCCCAAATTAAAATGGTCGGGATTCTCTTGCTCTTCTATATACTTTTTTTCTTTTTCTTCTTCGTTTTCTAAATGAAAGAGGGGAATGGAGAGGTTTTTATTTACAAAATATATTAACTACCCATGATGCAATTGTAACCACCAATTACCGCCTTAAAATAATTTTAAAATTTTCTTCCCTCCCACTGGAAATTTGGCTGGCCATTCATAAAGTGGGTAAAGTCGTGCTCAAGGTGTATTTATGTGTGCACATAAATTACACACAAAATATTAAGGGTTTGAATTTCTACAATTATATATGTTATTCAATTTAATATGGATTTAATAAAACTAGTTTAAATTAATCAAAATTAAAAAAATTATGCAAAAATAAAAATAAACATACACACTTCATTAATTTTGTTTTGAAAAAGAATACAATCAACGCATGCACAGCAAACACGTGCGTCGCACGTATCAATAATTATTCAAATACAAAAAGGGATTTGAGCAACGGAGAAATATTTACAAACAATCAAAATACAACATACATAAAAATATTTGCATTAATTATATTATAGATATTATACGTAACAGTACAAAATACATGTACGGTGTGGAGCAAAATTGTCAGAACTCAATTTTGCGAGGAGTGTTACAATAAATTTACTAGTTTTGAGCCAGTGAGTTGTAAAAGCAGCTCTACGGACGAGCCGGACTACGAACTTGCTATTTTCAGTTAGCAAGTTGTGGGAGCAGCTCTAGGACGAGGTGGACACTGAACTTGTTGATTTTGACTTAGTGAGTTGTGGGAGTAGCTATATGGATAAGCTGGACTTTGAACTTGCTATTTTTGAGTTAGTTATTGTGGGAGTAGCCCTAGAGATAGGCTGGACTCCAAACTTACTATTTTTGAGTGAGCAAGTTGTGGGAATAGCTCTAGGCATGGGTTGGACTTCGAACTTGTTGTTTTTGAGTTAGCGAGTTGTGGGAGTAGCTCTAAGAATGGGCTAGACTACAAACTTGTTGCTTTTTAGTTTTCGATTTATGGGAGCAGCTCTAGGACCAGCTGGACTCCGAACTTGCTATTTTGAGTTAGTGACTCGTGGGAGCAACGCTAGAGATGAGCTGGATTCTGAAATTGTTGTTTTTAGTTAGTGATACGAGCTAGACTTTGAACTTGTTGTTTTTGAGTTAGCAATTTGTGGGAGCAGCTTTAGAGATGAGCTGGTCTCTAAACTTGTTGTTTTGGAATTAGTCAGTTTGAGGAACAACTTTAGAGACAAGCTGGACTTCTTGCTCATTTTAGCGTTAGCGAGTTGTGGGTGTAGCTCGGGAAAGGTGTTGAGCACCAAACTCATTGTTTTGAGATATTAAGTTGTTGGTGTAGATCGGGAGAGGAGCTAAGCTGAGCATCAAACTCATTGTTTCGAGTTAATGAGTTGTTGGTGTAGCTCGGGAAAGGAGCTAAGCACCGAACTCATTATTTACATTTGTGGGGTAGTACAATAATTTACTAAGGAAATGTTGAAATTTATTGAAAAATCAATCTAAGTAGCTGCCTTGGTAGCTAGCTTTTATAACATGCTCTGACTATTATAAAGATTGGCTTTATTACAAATCTAGAATCTAATGGAGGGCATCAAGCACCCTTGTTGAACTTCATCAAGTGCTCCGTCTTATAGGTCCTTGATATCTTCTTGCCCCACCAAGTCTTAAAGTCGGTAAGCTCCTAGGCGGACGAAATTGGAGACCTTGTACTCTTAGCTAGGAATGAGCTATCTCTTCTTGCATGGCTCGGAGATCTCGAGCTTCCATAGGATGAGGTCATTTTCCTTTAGGTTCGTCGGCAAAACGGTCGAACCTTCTAGATGTAGAACCTTTCCACCCTTTGCCAATAAATTTGTCTCTGTAGTGTGGATTTCTCACGAACTTCTCTAATGAGGTCAAGGTTGCCCTGCACATCATTCAAATTTTATTCCTCATTGAAAGAGAGAACACATGGAGAAGGTAGTCTGCCCTTTAAGGGGATTAGAACTACAGACTTGAAGGTGAGGTTGAATAGAGACTCTCCTGTTGAGGTCATTTTTCATGGTCCTGTACGACATGAGTATGCTAGGGAGTTCTTCAACCAATAGACCCTTTGGAGCTTCATCTGGCCTCTTCTTCAGGCCATCAAGGATCTGTATGTTGGCGTTCTCAGCTTGACCGTTGGCCTAAGAATGTGAAGTTGAAAAGAAACGATGTTTGACCCTTAGATCGGAGCATAAGGTACCGAAAGTCTTGGTAGTGAATTGGATTCAGTTGTCGGTGACAAGAATCTAAGGTATCCCAGACCTGCAGATAATATTCTTCCAAAAGAATTGCTCAATCTTATGTTCGGTGATGGAGGCCAACGATTTCGCTTTGATACACTTTGTGAACTAGTCGATAACCACTATTAAGAAGCTCCTTTGTCCTGTCGTAGGGGGAAACGGCCCAAGTATATCAATTCCCCACATAGCGAAGGGGATCGGGCTTGACATGAAACGGAGGTTGACCAAGGGCACCCACTTAATCAAGAAGAACTTCTTGCAGGGGCTCATCAGTAAACATATTCTAGGGCATCATCGAGGAAGAAGGGCTAATAGTACCCATGATTAAGAATTTTACGTGCAAGGGACCTTGTGCCCATGTGGCCACCACTGACCCCTTCATGTACTTCTCTAAGAGAATACTCAGCCTCCTTAGGGTTGTGGCATCACAAATAAGGTTAGTCATCAACTAAGGTGTAAGAGTGCTAGTAAAGAATCCCCTCAACAAGTGTGTATCTTCTTCCTTTCCACTCCTTTGGCACCTAGGGCGTTGTAAGCGGGAAGGACCCTCTATGGTGCACCTTTATCTAATCGCTAGCAGAGGTCCGTTCCTTCCTGTCGGGCATTAATGGCCTCGCTAATGTCTGACCGCTCAAGATGTGCCAGGATGGGATGGATGTGCAGATCAGCCCACAATTCTCGACCAGGTGGGACTCAGGATGATGGTGTTGGGAGCCTACTGACGTAGCCCTGCTGGTACGAGTTACAATGACGGGCGAGGAGGTTGCGACGGTGAAAGAGGAGGGTCTTCCTGGTGGCTTGTGGCATTCGCTGCTTGTTTTCTTCCACGAGGCATGGCTGGAGATGGTGGATGGATCTGATCAGAGAGGCCGATCAATAGCTTTGCCACATACGATTTCAATTTTGTTGCTGCTAATTTTGTGTGAAAGCAATTAGATTATAAATTCTTTTATTAAGGGAGAAAGCACTGATCGGGACAATCGACCAAGTCCTAGATCTGGATGGATGGAAACACCTGGATCTGGATCTGGATGGGTGGAAGCGCCTAGATCTGAATCTAGACAATTGGGATCACCAAAGAATCTGACAAAAAGTACCACACTAGAGGTTGCTCCAGCGTAAGACCCTCCGACGCTCAAGTCTGTAATCCAGAATAAAGATTAGGGTTTTGTACTGGAGATACATTGATTACCTTTTACTTAATGATAGGAGAGGGTTTATAGGCAAGAAATCAGTTATAGAAGATAGAATTGAAAATGTAGTTTTTAAGATTTGGTTGGAAATTCACATAGTGAAGGGATATAATTAATATTTAATCTCTGATTTGAGAGGATTTGACTGACTGTTGTAATTAGCTGAAAATCCCCATCTTCTTTGGTTGCAAGCTACAATTGTGGATCAGGTTGAGCTGATGGGTCTAAAGACGGTTCATATTCTTCTAGCAGATCTGATGTTGTTGTAAAATTGTTGTACTTTCGTTGATAGCTTTGAGATGTGTGCTGAGATCGTACGACTCCGATTTTTACCCATATCAATTGTCATTGCTCGATACTTCCCAAATTTATATTTATTTGATCTGTGTTAATGTCAATTTTATTTTTTTCGTGTGGGTGAATGAATTTGTTTAAGTTTTTACATCTATCTTCTATTAAAATGTTGTAGGAGGATTGGGGGGGGGGAATCAGCCACTCCTCTACCGGTTTTGCCCTTTCGTCGACCCTCGCACAGTAACATACGGGTGCCTCCCCATAGAATTTTTTATCTTTACTCCTTTTTTGGTAGGTTTTTTAATGTACAGTTCTGCATGAATGGGTCAACTGCCGTGTCTCATACTATCTCAATTCTCTCTTCACCTCTCCATCATCTGATCCGAGAAAAACAGGGCCAGTGATTGGCATCTTCTATGGCAGCCATCGCACCACCCCGGCCTTGCTCCCAAAACCTAAATCCCCCTTCTGAGTGTTGAGGATACAAGTTTGCAACTGCTGCATGGTTTGTTGAATTCGGTAAAGTTGAGTATAGATTAAAATAGTTAAAAGACTTCTTTCTGTGACTCATTCAATTCCCTTTCTAATTTACTGTTTTAGGAACTGAAAGGATCACTCCTTTTTTCTGTCTTTCTTATTTATTGATCAATTAGATTGTGATTCACTCTTAAAAGGATGATAATAAAAAAGAATTTGGATAATTTATAGATAGAAATAGTTTAGGGAGGTTTCTTGAGATTAGCAAATTACTTTAAATGATTAAATATTTGCAGGTTTTCTAAGAGAAATATGATTTTTTCAGTATTTTGAAAGAGTTGCTACAGTAATTTCACGGCTTGAGGCACTTTTCTTTTTTCTTTTTCTTTTTTCTTTTATTTTTTATCTTTTATACTGCTTAGTCTTTTATATTTTACTATTTAATTACTTGATTTTTTTTAACTGTCATTGGAAAAGAAATTATGCTCTCTTTACTGTATTTTAACCTTTTCTTTCTTCTTATTACTAATTTAGATGCCATGCCCATGATTCCTTTACTCAATATGGAGAATGAATTTTCAGTTTTTGCCATCTACTTCTCTGGAAAACTCGCCACCAACCGTGTATTGGCCATTGAATCATTTGAGTCACTCTGGAAGTTTCCGGTGGCATCATCAACGACTTTGAGACATTGAGATGCCAAAAAGATTTGTTTGTAAGATTAAACATGAAAAATTATCCTGCCCTTTATATTCTTCTACAATATTATGTTTTCCATTTATGTATATCAAATCGTTGATAGATCTTTCTCAGAGATATTTATATTTATATAATATTGAAGAGTTGTCAGTTGCAAATTTCTAATTGATTATTCACGATAAGTTTAAATCTTACATACATTTAGGAAATTAATAGTAAGAATAAAAAGGACTGAGTTCAGTTTTAACAAGGTTTGAGAGGTGCAACGTGCTGCTCCTTTGAAAAAATGTAGTGTTGTGGAATTTGGAATGTGACAATTAACAAATCTTTTATGTACTTTGCAATGCAAACTTTTTTTTATTCTCTTTGCTTTCTTCATCCTAGAATGTTTTTTTTTTTTTTTTGCAAATAAATAGAACTGTATGTATATATAAGATCTATCGAGTGCGTATACATTAAAAAAAATTGTATCTCAAATTCATATATGTGGAATACCGTCAAAATGATCAAACTACTGGAATTGAAAAGTGCAAGATCAACCCTGGAGAATTTTCCCGCCGTTTTGCTAAAGAATGTGCAAGATCGAGAGCAACTCTTACATATAAGAGTTTCATCGAATTGCTTTAAATGTTAAGTACTTCAGGAGAACAATTGATCCGAGCCTGACCCGAGCCCGATCAAGTCCGACCCGTTTTTCCGATCAAGTCCGACCCGTTTTTCCGATCACGTCCGACTCGTTTTTAGTAGGACTTGGACCTGTTTTTGTTCAATTTTTTCGGACCCGGGCTAAACAATTAAGCCCATTTTAACTTTTGGGCCGGGTTTGGGTATGTATGGGTCCGACCCAAACCCGACCTGATTTAAAAGTATAATTGATTTTTTTATAGGAATCTTCCCGGCTCCCGAGCACAGCCCCTCCATCTTCTCTCTTACTCCATTTCCCAAGCACTACCCCTTCGTCTTCTCATCTCTTTCTTTTCCCCAATTAATTAATAAAATGCAACGGTGCAACGGTTACCCAACGTCTCTCTCAGTGTCTCACTCTCTAATCTCTATCCTCAGTCTCCTCCTCCTTCAACCTCCAATCTCATCCCAAAATCCTAACCCTAGAAATCAATAAATTTCCACATCAAGAAATCAAGATTCCATGGAATCTGCCTGCACTGGGCTCGCCGAGCTATCCGTGATGAGCCAGAACCTTGCCCTCAGCATCACCGATAAGGGCTTCCCCATCTACGCCTACAACCACACCGCCTCCAAGGTCGACGAGACCGTCCACCTGGCCAATGCCGAGGGTGACCTCCACCTCTCCGACCACTACTCCCCCCGCGACTTCGTCATCTCCCTCTCCTACCCCCGCTCTGTTGGGCGTTGACCCATTTTATGGAGCCCGGTGATGCGATTATCAATTGGGGCACCGAGTGGTACGAGAATATGAAGAGGAGGATTAGGGAGGCACAGGCAAAAAGGTTGATGTATTTGGGGATGGGGGTTTCTGGTAGGGAGGAGAGGCGAGGAACGGGTCAAGCTTGATGCCCGGAGGGAGCTTGGCGGCGTACGAGAATGTCAAGGATATTCTTGCCAAAGTTGTCACACAGGTACAATTCGAAACTTCGATCTTTCAAACATTTGCATTGTGAAAAGTTGTTAGTTTGTAGCGATTGAGAAGCTGCTATTCATGAAATATTTATGTTTCAATTTGCGATCTTTTGTTGTGCCATTTGTCCTGCGTAAATGAACTGCTGCCATCTTGTATTTTTCCTATTAATTTTTTAATGTGACATTTTGTTTGTGAAGTTTATTCGCTGAATCAGAAATAATGGGTGATGGCAACTTACTAATTATTCATTAATAGGATAATAGTTACTTGTGATTGTGTTTGTTAGTAAGCAAGAAATGATATCTTATTACTTTCAGTTCTACCGTAATTCCTTCATTGTCAAATTGTATATGTAATATTCTAATTTTTATTTGTTATCACTAGTTCCTCTGTTAATTGATGTTTATATGAATGATAACGATATAGAATATTTGTTTAATTAGAATTAATAATCAACAAAACCAAATTAGGCTAATTTCTTTTCAATTCTATTGATTGTGATATCTCTTCAAGCATCCCTCAGTTCTTGCATATGATTACATGACATAATTATATCTATTAATTATGGACATTAGTCTCACATAGTGTCACGCCTCGCTTTCCAAAAAGAGAATACAGAATACTAATACATGACTAAGCCCAGCGAATGATTTTTCATCATCCATAAGATGTCAGGATCTTTACAACATTCATAGGAATATCAGAGTAGGAAGTAAGAAAAGTCAACCACGCATGCATATATGAATCAATACCAACAGGATTTACTTGGAACAAAGCTTAATAAATTTCAAATAAACCAGATCTGAACAAGTCAATAATTTTGGGTCACATTGCCCAATACAAAATAATCCAAGGAATAGATACATTTATTCAAAATAAGCAACAGGAAATAATAATAATAATAGCAAGAACTTCAAGACTAGAATCTCAGATCACCTACTCCATCTGGCAGCTGATCTCCAAAATCTGCAATTTAATAAATTACAGGAAGAGTAAAAAAAATAAAATACCTGTCAATGCAAGTTACGGGTCACCTGTAGTGCAGGCGACAAGTACAGAAGGAAACAAGTATAGAGTTACAGCGAAAACAACATAGCATGGAATAGATATGGCAGAGCAAAACAGAATTTCTAACCTGAATAAGAAAACAGAATCAAGTAACAAGTGTGTTATCAGGTACAGGTGATATGTAACAGATGTCAAGTGTTATGCAAGCAAGTAAACATGTAACAGGTGTCAGGTAGCATGTACATGTAAGCATGTAACAGGTGTCAGGTTCTGACAAGTCTTGTATTATAACTATCTAGGTAGCACTTCATGCGTCCCATCCATTTACCATGTGATTGCTACATTCAAATAAGTTACGTTTTAGATTTCGTAGGGGATTCTATAGGTCATGTACTCGGGTATTCACAGGATCACAAAACTTGGTCGGTAAACTTCATCGGTAACTTGGTCGGTAAACTTGATCAGTAACAGAAAATTAACTTAGTCGGTAAACTTGATTGGTAACTTGGTCGGTAAACTTGATCAGTAACTTGGTCGGTAAACTTGATCAGTAAACACGTCCTACGAGAAACACGAGTCCCCTTCCGAGTACAGGATCCTATATTGTCCACTACTAGATCTTTCCCTTAACATCGGCTTGGTTATTTGTTTTTATTATCAAACAGGCATATACATGCACCAAACAGGACAAGAATAACATGGCATGAACATATAACAGGGTTAGGTTGGAAGACAAACATGTACAGGTGAAGAACAACTCATAAAAGAATAGTGCAACGAAAATTCTAGTTCTGGACAGCAAGACAGTACTGCACCAAATCTGGAGTTCCCGTTGCCACAAATATGCAAACCTGGATCCATCAGAAAATCTAGAAAATAGACTCTCGTCCTCTAGCAAATATATATAAGTCATATGGTATTTCTCAAAAACAAGTCTCAAAACATATTTGTATCAAGAAAATATGTTCAGCTAGAAATCAGAAGTTTGTATTTAAGAACAGGAAAACAGCATAAAAACTTACTAATTAAATCCACGAAAAACCTGGGGTATTCCCTAGTATTTTTAATATAAAAAAAAAGTTTCATAATTTTCCAACATAGATAGAGTAGCCAAGAAAAATCAGAAAGCAGCAAGATACAGTAGTTTGTAAATCTGAAATCATAAACACAGCAGTACTAAAACAGAAATATCTTGCAAAATATAAATATAAATCCAGATCCTTCAAAAGGGTGATAAAATAGATACAGTAGGCTACAATTCTTATTCACAAAGTTTTTATACAGCAAATAGAATCATGTCAAAATTAAGGTTCTTTGCTGAACAGCATGAAAATTCTGCAAGTATAATAGTTGTTTGCAAGCGTAGAATAGTTTGTAAAAGTTATCAATTAAATCCAAAAAAATTAGGGGTTAATCCCAATCAAGTCTAGTTGTAACCAGAAAAATATTGGATCAAAATATTATCTTTAACATCAGTAGAAAAATAATTTACCATACAGAATTCATATAAAACTGGATCTGAAATTTTAAACACATCTGTAGTAAAATAGCCATAACTTGCAACTCATAAACCGAAACTGAGATCTGTCAGAAAACCTGGAAAGTAGACAGAATTCTCTATAATTCATATTTACATATAATTTTCATATACTGGCCTTAATAGGGGAACAAAAACGGGAAACCAGCAAAACAGAAAATATCTTTTATGCACAAATTAAGTAGTTCATATGAAACTCATCCAAAACATACCCAAACGTGAGATATGATGTACTAGATGTCCAAGAAATATGGTATAAGGTGTTTAAAAAGTCTACTACGAGTTATACTACAATGAACACATCCAGCTTACAAGATCATACAACAAGTCATGAATCACGAACAACATGCATGTATACAACAAGAAGTGGTTATTCCTAAGTTATTTCATTTCATGTGTCTAATGAGGCAACTACGGACTGGTCAACACAATAGAGACAAGATATAAAAGGGGTTTTGCACAAGAATTGTCTCTCGAAGACAAACCTACACTACAGATTGTATTTAGTACTTGTATATGCAAACAGAAATTGTACATGTTACTTGCCTTATAGTCAACGACAGAAACGGCAAAGCAAGAGCAAGAATAACGAGAAAGGATTACCGGCCAACGAACTCAATGATCAAACGAACCACGAACCAACAACGAACACACGTGATCACACGAGCAGAATACCCATGAACCACGAACACAACCTCGAATCAACATGCACACAAACACAACACCAAGAGAGCAAGAGGAAAAGAGGGAGAGAGTCTGGGCTGCGGTGAGAGGCGACGGTGGTGTCGGGACTATGTTGGTGCTGCAGTCGGGAGGAGCATAGGGTGGAGCTGTGTCGCGGTGAGGTCGCAACAGGGAGGAGGGCGGCACAACAGTGGGTGCTGCGCTGTTGCATCGCAGAGACGCGACAGAGGGGGAAAGACACCGGGAGACTTGGAGGTGCATCAGAAGCGAGGGCTACGTCGACGATTGGCCTGCGTGTGGCTAACGACGGGAGGCAGGGTCGTGTCGTGCTGTGGTGCAGCACGATTACTGGCGGCGCAATGGGAGATGGGGAGTCGGGACTTTTGCTGTTGTTGCGGTGTCGTCGAGAGGAGCACGCAGAGGGACAGCAGGGTTTCGAGGAGAGGGCATAACGGCGGGATGCAGGTCGGAGGGAATTAGGGGTGACGGGGGAGGAAGGTGAACAGGCGGCTAGTTAATAGAATTGATGGTTAGGGTTTTTTTTATTAGAAGGGTTAACAGGTAGTTATATAGAAGATGGGGAATAGGGTTAGGGGAGCAGACAGGGTTGGAGTGGGTAACAGGTATATATAGGTTATTATTGGGTTATAGGGTTTCGGGTAAACGGGTAGGGGTAAATGGGTATACGGGTTAGATCAAATAAGAAATAGGGTTTGGGTTTTAAAACCAATAAGTGGTAGGAAAAATATATAAATGAAAAATAGGATTTTTAATATAAAATCAAAAGGTAATAAAACACAAAGAAAGCTATCAAGTGGCTCTTATTCAATATGATTGAAATCAATGGTCCAGATCTGACCTCACAAAACATATTTTTCCGCCCAAAAGTTTCCCCCCAAAACTCAAATTCAGATCCCCCCAAAACAACACCTTTATTTATTTATTTATTTCTCTCTCTCTCTCTCTCTCTCTCTCTCTCTCATTCTCTCTCTATTTACTCAGAAATTTATATTTTCAGATTTCAGGTTTGTAAATTTTAAGATTTTTTATGCATTTTTTTATTGCTCATGTTACATTGAAAATAGCAAATATCTCATCAACAGTTAAATTTCATCATTTTCCACACTCAAAGTTCTAAGAAGTTGGATTTTACACTCTCATTATAATTATTTTTCAACATATACTAATGGAAACATGGACTTTTATTTACAACTAATTATTGTTTTACTATTAAAACTTGAGCTACATAATTGTTGTTTTACTGTTTACAAGACTTTCATATGCTGTATCTTTCCAAAGACGTGCCATAGGCACGTGCCCACGGGCAAATCTAGTAATAATAATAATAACAAGAATAATAGGGTTAGTATTACAATATAAAAATTCATAGAAAATAGTTACAAATAAAATTATTGATCAAAAATAGATTTTAATAGAAGATCCAACAATATATTTTGACAAAAGAATTTGAAAGCGGAAAAAAATAATTTACAAAAATTGAAATACCGAAAATACACAGAAAATACGTATTTGCTTTAAATAGGGGTTACAAGTCTTACCCACCTCACAACAAAATTTTGTTCTCGAAATTTGCTTAGGCGGTACGTAGGATAAGGCAAAAGCAAACCTGGGGGTAGGTAACAAAATAAAGAATTAGGGAAAGGAACAAAGTAGTGGCAACACCAGAATAAGAAGGAAGTAGATAACAATGATGTTAAATAGAATGCATGAAAGAGAATAAATAGTATAAAAATGAAATAATCAACACAAGATAACAAAGCAAGATATGGAGTAGGCAGAACTGGAATCAAAGAGAGAATAGACACGGAAGAATTGAATCAAATAATGAATTGGTGCATGATGGCAAAATAGAAATACAAGAAAGAAGTAACTAGTATCAAAAAATGAATAAGAAACACCACAAGGTTTGCAAGATAACATGGCAAAGAGATGAAGAAATAGAGAGAGCTGGAATTGGAGGAAGTATGGACAAGGAAGAGATGAACCAAGAAATGAGTCAACGGATGAAGGCGAGTACAAGGGATGGAAAGAAGCAAACAATGCAGGGAAGGAGAAACGACAAGATAATCCTGGAACCTATGGGTTATGGGCCCACAACGCTTCAGCTGCGCCACTCTGATCGGTAAGACTCTACTAATAGCATCCATTAACTCCACCAATATGCTTTGTGGCTCAACATATCCTTGACGCGTCCAACTGGCATCTCACCGGCATGAAGTTCGAACTCCTGGCAACTTCAGATCCTGAATGCTTCCTGAGATCTTGGAACTCTGCATGCACATCTTGGAGCAAAAGACGACACTTCTTCTCCTTACGATGTACCAAGCCGCTAACAAGCCAAAGGAGATCCAGCGATGCCAACTAACAAACCAAGCAGAAAATAAAAAAATGGATGGCACCAAAATAAGAAGGATATGGGTACGAAAAGAATGAATTCATACCCAAAAAGAAATCAATCAAAGAGGACGACGGAAAAAGATGGAAGAATTAAGGAATCAAGGAATTGAATAAGAAGAGATCAAAATGAACGGAACAAGACTAGTATCCAGATCAATGTTGTTTATAATTCATTCATGTATGCATGGTCTGTGTACTGTTGTGCCGATCCCAGATCGAGCCAAGCTTGTCTAATATATCAGTTAAACTACTACATTAGCCAAAACTGGTGCTCTGATAGCACTAAAAAAACCTTGTTATGCCCTGCTGGCCAAAAAGAGAATACGGAATACGGATACGTGACTAAGCCCAGTAAATGATTTTCATCATCCATAAGCTGTCAGGATCTTTACAACATTCACAGGAATATCAGAGTAGTAAGCAAGAGAAGTCAACCACGCATGCATATATGAACCAATACTAACAGGATTTACTTGAAATAAAGCTTAATAAATTTCAAATAAATCAGATCTGAACAAGTCAATAATTCTGAGTCACATTACCCAATATAAAATAATCCAAGTAACAGATACATTTATTCAAAATAAGCAACAGGAAATAACAATAATAGTAGCAAGAACTCCAGGACTAGAATCTCAGATCACCTACTCCATCTGGCAGCTGATCTCCAAAATTTGCAATTTAATAAATTGCAGGAAGAGTAAAAGAAAACAAAACACCCGTCAATGCATGTTATGGGCCCTTGTAGTGCAGGCGACAAGTACAGAAGAAAACAAGTATAGGGTAACAGTGGAAACAACATAGCATGGAATAGATATGACAAAAAAAATAGATTGTCTAACATGAATCAGAAAACAAAATCTAGTAACATGTGTGCTATCAGGTACAGGTGATATGTAACAGATGTCAAGTGTTATGCAAGCAGATAAACATGTAACAGGTGTCAGGTAGCATGTACAGGTAAACATATAATAGGTATCAGATTATGACAAGTCTTGTATTATTACTATTTTGGTAGCACTTAATGCATCCCATCCATTTACCACATGGTTGCTACATTCAAACAAGTTACGTTTTAAATTTTGTAGGGGATTCTATAGGTCATGTACTCGGGTATTCACAGGATCACAAAACTTGGTCGGTAAACTTGATCGGTAACATGGTCAGTAAACTTGATCGGTAATAGGAAATTAAGGTGGTCGGTAAACTTGATCAGTAAACATGTCATATGGGAAACATGAGTCCCCTTCCAAGTGCAGGCTCCTATATTATCCACTACTAGATCTTTTCCTTAACCCCGGCTTGGTTATTTATTATTATTATCAAATAGGCATATACGTGCACCAAACAGGACAAGAATAACATGGCATGAACAAGTACAGGTTCAGGTTGAAAGACAAACATGTACAGGTGAAGAACAACTCATAAAAGATTAGGGCAACGAAAATTCTAGTTCTGAACAGCAAGGCAGTACCGCACCAAATCTGGGATTCCCGTTGCCACAAACATGCAAACCTGGATCCGTTAAAAAATTTAGAAAATAGACTCCCTGACAAATCCAGCAAAGATATATAAGTCATATGGTATTTAACAAAAACAAGTCTCAAAATAGATTTGTATCTAGAAAATATGTTCAGCCAGCAATCAGAAGTTTGTATTCAAGAACAGGAAAACAGCATAAAAACTTACTAATTAAATCCACGAAAAATCTGGGGCATTCCCTAGTATGTTTGGTATCATAAAATAAATTTTAATAATTTTTCGACATAGATAGAGTAGCTAAGAAAAATCAGAAAGCAGGAAGATACAATAGTTTTGTAAATCTGAAATCATAAACACAGCAGTTCTAAAACAACAATATCTTACAAAATATAAATCGAAATCCAGATTTGTCAAAAGGGTGATAAAGTAGATATAGTAGGCTACAATTCATATTCACAATGTTTTTATAGACAGCAAATAGAATCAGATCGAAATTAAGGTTCTTTACTGAACAATATGAAAATTTTGCAAGTATAGTACTTGTTTATAAGCGTAGAATAGTTTGTAAAAGTTATCAATTAAATCCACAAAAAATAGGGGTTAATCCTGATCAAGTCTAGTTGTAACCAGCGAAATATTGGATCAAATTATTATTTTTTAACATCATTAGAAAAATAATTTACCATACAGAATTCATATAAAACTAGATCTGGAATTTTAAACACATCTGTAGTAAATAGCCATAACTTGCAACTCATAAATCGAAACTGAGATCTGTCAGAAAATCTTGAAAGTATACATAATTCTCTATAATTCATATTCACAAATAATTTTCATATACTGACCTTAATAGGGTCTAAATTACTGAACAAAAACGGAGAACCATCAAAACAGAAAATATCCTTTATGCACAAAATCAAGTAGTTCTTATGAAACTGATCCAAAACATACCCAAACGTGAAATATGGTGTACTAGATGTCCAAGCAACATGGTATAGGATTTTTAAAAAGTCTACTCCGAGTGATACTACAACAAACACATCATGCATACAAGATCATACAACAGGTCATGAATCACAAACAACAAGCATGTATAAAAAAAGAAGTGGTTATCCTTAAGTTGTTTCATGTCATGTATCTAATGAGGCAACTAAGGACGGATCAACACAATAGAGACAAGGTATAAAAGGGGTTTTGTACAAAAATTGTCTCTAGAAGACAAACCTACACTACAGGCGGTATTTAGTACTTGCATATGCAAACAAAAATTATGCAAGTTACTTGACTTATAGTTGACGACAGAAACGGCGTAGCAAGAGCAAGAATAACGGGAACGGATTCCCAGAAAACGAACTCAATGATCAAGCGAACCACGCACAAATAACGAAGACACGCGATCACACGAGCACAATACCCACGAACCATGAACACAACCTCGAATCATCATGCACACACTCACACACAATCACCAAGAGAGCAAGACGAAGAGAGGGAGAGAGTCGGAGCTGCAGTGAGAGGCGACGACAGTGTCGAGACTGTGTTGGCACTGCAGTCAGGAGGAGCACAGGGTGGAGCTGTGTCGCGGCAGGGTCGCGACAGGGAGGAGGTCGGCATGGCAGTTGATGCTGCGCTGCTATGTCGCGGAGGCACGATGGAGGGGAGAGACACTGGGAGACTTGGAGGCACGTCGGGAGCGAGGGATGCGTCGGCGACTGGCCTGCGGGTGGCTGACGACGAGAGGCAAGGCTGGTGTCACGCTGTGGTGCAACACGGATGCTGGCGGTGCGACAGGAGATGGGGATTGGGACTGTTGCTGTTGTTGCGGCATCGTCAAGAGGAGCACACAGGGGGATGACGGGGTGTCGAGGAGAGGGCGCGGCAGCAAGATGCAGGTCGGAGGGAATCAGGGGTGACGAGGGAGTAAGGTGAACAGGCGGCTGGTTAATAGAATAGATGGTTAGGGTTTTTTTTTTATTAGAACGATTAACAGGTAGTTATATAGGAGATGAGGAATAGGGTTAGGGGAGTAGACGGGTTGGAGTGGGTAACGGGTATATTTTTGTTATTATTGGGTTATAGGGATTCGGGTAAACGGGTAGGGGTAAATGTGTAAATGGGTTAGATCCAATAAGAAATAGGGTTTCTGTTTTAAAACCAATAAAAGGTAGGAAAAATATGTACATAAAAAATAGGAATTTTTAATATAAAATCAAAGGGTAATACAATAAAATAACAATACTATTAGTAGTAAAGAAAACAATAATAATAATAATAATAATAATAATAATAATAATAACAAGAATAATAGGGTTAGTATCATAATATAAAAATTCATAGAAAATAGTTACAAATGAAATTATTGATAAAAAATATATTTTAATAGAAGATCCAACAATATATTTTGACAAAAGAATTTGAAAGCGAAAAAAAATAATTTACAAAAATTGAAATACCGAAAATACAAAGAAAATACGTATTTGCGAAAATAGGGTTTACACATAATTATAGCGTAATCAGTTCAGCGAAAAAATAGTCATAGATTTGTCAACAATTTAGAAACATTGCTTTCTTGCTCGCGCCTACTGTCTACTTGGTCATGCTAGCTATTCTCCAAAAGGGAAATTCGTTTTGAACCCTTAATTAGACATGATTTTCCATCAACTTCTTGTTGTCCTGAATAATTTGAAAAACTTAAATGGAAAGGCTTTTTTAAACACCTCAATAAAATATTATACATACGAATGTTTACAGTAATGTGTAGTTGGTTTTCGTTAAGTTATTATGTTTTCGAATAACCAGACTAGGATGCCATTTGTTGTTCTAAAATGTACAAATTTCGATTAAAATGTTGCTGACTCCATTCTCTCTTCATCTAACTTGTGTAGGATTGATGAGTCTAATTTGTATATAAATATTTGTACTCATTTACCTATAAAAATTGCTTGTATTCGTCTATATTGTTTATAATTCATCTTATTTCCATAAAATTCAGTTAATTAATTATTTTTGAAGAAATAAGATATTTTGATGCAAAAGGTGAATATTTTTGGAAAAAATCAAAAAACAAAACAAAACTATTGATTTATTTATTCTTATTGTTTTGTTGAATTTTAAATTTTACAATTTGGCCATGAAAAAAACAAAATATAAATTTTAATTTGCTAATTAAGCTGAAAGTGCAATAAACATTTTTAGAAGGGTTTAAATGAGCTAACATGATTTTTAGTTAGTCTAATTAATTTAAACTAATTAATTTTATTTTTATTTTTAAATCCTAATTTCTGGTTTATTTTCTTTGTGAGCTGCACGTGTTTCAAGAAAAAGAAAGAGAAGAAAAAGAAGCAAGAAATAAAGAGAAAATCATACAAGGAAATAAATAAATGATGCAAGAGGGATTTTTTTGCAAAATAAACCCTAAATCACTCTTCCGTGCTCTATAAATATAACTGAAGGAGAAGCTACAAAAACAACATTTAACGAAGGGGAAGAGCGACGGCTAACCCCTATTAAATAAAAAAAAAGGACGAAGCAGAAAGAAAGACAGAGCTCTCTCTCTCTGTTTCCGTGTGGTTCAAGACGAAAGAGAGGAGAGCAGAAGCAGACAGGCGTGACGTGGCGATTCCAGCAGGGCGTGTGGTTCAAGACAGAGCAGAAGTTGCAGGCGCTGGAAAATGATAGTTGGACGCTGACGTCAGGCGGCGACTCGGAATTCAAAGACAACAGAACAGAGAGGGGATTTGACTTTGGGCACGCAATTTGAGGCATCTCGATTTGCAGTTTTTTTAATACAAAATAGCTCTTTTTATATCTTTTCTCTTTCTCATAATTTTATTATGCAATTTGTTACCGCTAAATCTGGTGTGGGGGTAAACAAACAGTATTTGTGGATTCTTGGAAAACTTGAATAGCAAACCTGAACCTGTTCTGCCGGAGTTTGACCGCTGACTCCCGCCGTTCACCTGCAAAAAGTGCGAGACACCGGGGTTGATCCCGGCGACGCACCATCCGACGCTCAAGTCAGTAATCAGGAAGATTATGAAAGAGCGTAAATTGGCAAAAGATTGATTACCTCTTAATGGTGGTGGATGGGGGGTATTTATAGTCACCTTAGGGGATCAGATTAGGAATGTAATCCTTGTGATCAGATAAGGAATGTAATCCCTGTGACCAGATTAGGAATGTAATCCCTAATTCCCAGTGAAAGGATAGATGTGAATCAGTGTCGTTGATTAGGAATAATCAGGAACCCTAATTCTATCCTGCTGGATCGGGTTCATTTCGGGTTGGGACCTGTACCCAGTTGAGGTGGATCCGTTCGTGGGTTATTGGGTCTTGAAGAAAGACCCAGTTCTCATTTCAGACCCGTTTGTAGGTGAAATTGCCGTTTTACCCCTGAGCTTTAAGATTCGTGTTCGATTTGAACGGTCCCGATTTAATCCTATTTTTAGCCATATCACGAGCCCCCCACTCCTGGAGACTGGGTTTTACAGTCTTCGAGGAGTAGTTTTGTTGTTCAAATGGCGTACCGGATTTTATTGGTGTTCTTAGGGGACTTTGGAATCTGCCTTGGGGTGTAACGGTGTTATTCTGGGCTTGTAAAATGCCCAAAAATATCCTCGGAATTTTCTGGATTTTTGGTGATTTTCCATATTTTTCTGAATTTTTTCTCATTTTTTGAATTTTTTATTCATTTTCCGAATTAAATAATTAATTTATCGAAAATATTAATTAATTATTCTAATTTAATAATTATTTTTCCTGATTTTTAAAATAATTTTTCTGAATTAATAATTATTTTTAGAATTTTTAATTAATTTTATTCGATTTTTAAATATTTTTTCGGATTTTTTAAATAATTAAAACAATTAAATAAATTAATTAATTAAATATTACCTGGACAAATGGTGCGTTTCTGAGCGTCGATCATGATCAGATGTGCGCGCATCGCGAGACAGATCACGTTCTGGACACATGGCGCGTTTCTGAGCGTCGATCGTGTCGTGACGCAATTTTTGAGAAGATCGGACGGTGCGTGTAGGTCGGCAACATTTTTCTCCAATTTTGAGCTCGGATTGCATGTTGCTCGGAATCCGAGCAACTTCGTGCACATTTTGCGCAACTCAGCATCCGACCAAGGAGGTGAAGCCACGAGGCACGCCACGTGGCACATAAAACATTTTTTTTTCTGCTTCCTTTTTTCTCCTCTGCTTCCTTTTTTCTCCTCTGCTTCCTTCTTTTTCCCTTCTTCTTCTTCGTTGCTAGTCATCACCCCTTCGACGTCGCCTTCGTGGGAGACGAAGCTCGACGGGAGCGGCGGCGGTGGAACCTGGCAAGGCATTCGGAGTTCGTCGAGGCTTCGTCTAAGAGTCGGAGATCGGTGAGTACTCCGAGCATGACGACGAAGAACCTCGACGAAAGAGAAAGGGTCTCAGCGACGGGGAGAGCTTGCGAACGAGGAGGCGAGCTCGGCGACTGAGTGCAGCTCGGTTGAGGGAGACGAGCTCGGCACTGTGGAGCTCAAAGGAGAGGAGCTCGGTATGGTGAGGGGGTGGCTAATGATGGCGTCGTTGGCCATGGTGAAGCTCGTTGGTGGAGAGCTCAGAGCTCGCTCGTGGAGAGCTCGGAGCTCGTCTCTCTGAGCTCGCTCGTGGAGAGCTCGGAGCAATTTGGTGGAGCTCAGAGCTCGGAGCTCGTCTCGTGGAGAGCTCGGAGCTCGTGGCAACGATGGGTTCGTCGCGGAAGGAGCTCGACGAGGAGGGTGTGCCGAGAGGAGCTCGGAGACAGTGGGCGAGGCAGTTGTATCTTCGGCATGGCGAGGAGTCGGTGGAGTTCGTCGGAGCTATGGTGATGGGTTCGAGCTTGGGATGGGGAGCTCGGCAATGACTGAGGTGATGGAGGTCGGCGAGGTCTGGAGATCGGAAATGCTCGGCACAGCGGTCGATGGCGTGGTTGGTGCTCGGCATGGAGTTGGGGGTTCAACGAAGCTTGAAGATGAGCTTGGGTTTTGTTTTTCTTCTGTGCTGTTTTGGCGGGAAGGTGCTGAAGAGGAGAAGAAGGGTACGGGTGTTCGGGTTTGGATCCCTTATCGGGTCCGAACCCGACCCTTGTGCTCCTTTTTTTGTTTTTTCGGCTGCTTCTTGTTCGGCAAATCCGAGCACAAATTTTGAGGCACATTTTTTGCCACTTTGCAGTTCGGTAGGATAGTAGCTCGGATGGTAGATCCGAGCTACGTGACTCGATCTGGACGGTTGATCACGATCGTGGTGCGAATCACGAGACAAGAGGCTTAAATTTTGAGAAAACGTTATCTTGTCGTTTTGTGGACGTGGCGCGATCTGAGCCGTCTGATCGAGATCTTGCACGAATTTTGGGGAGAAAGTTGTTTTTCTCCAATTCGCAGCTCGGATGGCTAGTTGCTCGGATTTGCCGATGCGAGCTACGTGGGGGGGGATCTAGACGGTTGATCACGATCATGGCACGAATCCTGAGGTGATAGTTTTTGCCATTTTCTAGCTCGGCGCAGCTATGTTGTGATCCACTTTCCCGATGCTACGGAGGTCTGATCGGGGCATGCGACCCCTTGTTTCGAAGCTAACTCGAAGATCTACAACTTCTCTTGAGGAGTGGGATGAAGATTCACCCATCTTCATCGTCAAAATAGCCCTGCAACATCCTCTTCTTCATGAAGTTGAGGAGTGTTTTGGTCTTGGGGAATTTTTTTTTTGAAGAAGAGCTTCACTCCTAGGGGCGGAGAAGATGTGCTAGGAAGACCCTCGTAAGAGCGATGGGAAGACCCATTCTTTGAAGTGAGTGCAAGGAGCAACTCTGTAGGAGAGTTTTGAGCTCCAAACTCGCTTAGAAGAGGCCCGCTTTGGAGGCGAGTGGGGGGAAGAGCTCGGCTCTAGGAGAGAACCATTTGGGAGACAAGTTTGAGGAGCAACTCTAGAAGAGAGTTGTAAGCTCAATCTGAACTGTTGGATCTCGGCACGGATCTCGAGGCAGGCCCGGTTCTCGAGAAAACACTATCTTGTCGTTTAGTGCCGCTGGAGCGATCTGAGTCGTTCGATCGAAATCTTACGTGAATTTTGAGGGGAAAGTCGTTTTTCTCCAATTCGCAGCTCAGATTGGCACTTGCTCGGAATTCGAGCTATCCTCTTGGTTGTTGAGGTCGGATCGCCTGTCGCTCAGGTTTTGGTTCCGAGGGACGTGGAGAGTCATTTGGGAGACGAGTTTGAGGAGCAACTCTAGGAGAGAGTTGTGAGCTCCGAACTCATTGAGAGGAGGTCCGTCTTGGAGGTGAGCGGAGCGAAGAGCTTGGCTCTAGGAGAGAGCAATTTGTGAGACGAGTGTGAGTATGGACTCTAGGAGAGAGTTGTGCTCCGAACTCGTTGAGAAGATGTTCGCTTTGGAGGCGAGCTGAGCGAAAAGCTTGGCTCTAGGAGAGAGCCATTAGGGAGGCGAGTTTGAGGAACAACTCTAGGAGAGAGTTGTGAGCTCTGAACTCATTTGGAAGAGGTCCGCTTTGGAGGCGAGCGGAGTGAAGAGCTTCGCTCTAGGAGAGAGCCATTCGTGAGACGAGTGTGAGGAGGAACTGTAGGAGAGAGTTGTGCTCCGAACTCGTTGAGAAGAGGTCCGCTTTGGAGGCGAGCGGAGTGAAGAGCTCGGCTCTGGGAGAGAGCCATTTGTGAGACGAGTATGAGGAGCAACTCTAGGGGAGAGTTTTAGCTCCAAACTCGCTGCTTAAGTGAGAGAATCAACGGTTGTGGGAGCAGTTCCGAATGGCAAACCACTTCTAACTCGCTTACGAGCAAGTTATTTGAAGCGGAATCGAGCCAAGTGTTGGACTCCGAACTCGTCGTTAGAGGGATTCAACGGTTGAGGGAGCAATTCCGAATGGCGAACCACTTCTAACTCGCTTAAAAGCAAGTTATCCGAAGCAGAATCGAGCCAAGTGTTGGACTCCGAACTCGTCGTTAGAGGGATTCAACAGTTGAGGGAGCAATTCCGAATGGCGAACCACTTCTAACTCGCTTAAGAGCAAGTTATCCGAAGCAGAATCGAGCCAAGTGTTGGACTCCGAACTCATCGTTTAAGGGGGGTTAACGGTTATGGGAGCAATTCCGAATGGAGAACCACTTCTAACTCGCTTAAGAGCAAGTTATTTGAAGCAGAATCGAGCCAAGTGTTGGACTCCGAACTTGTTGTTAGAGCTTAGTAAGTTGCGGGAGCAGCCATGTAGCAGAAGCTGGACTCCGAACTCACCATTTAGCGAGTCGTGACTCAGAGAGATAGAGATGAAGCAAGAGCAACAATTTCCAATGAAAAAACGTAAAGTTTTATTAAAATAAACTAAGTGGCTGCTTCAATAGGGCGAGCCATTATTACATGTTATTGGCCGGGTTACAAGCATCGGCCTTATTGAAAATCCTACTTCTACGATAAGGTGAAGACCTCTTGGGAGGAGCTAGGAGGTTCTGAGTCTTGAAGCTCAGCGGGCCTTTCTGTTCGTTTGTTGGCTCCTCAAGGGGGAAGCTAGGCCCCATCTTTTTGGACAAACTTGGTCAGGTGTCTCCGCTGTATGAGTTCTTCGATCTTCTCCTTGAGAGCTCGACAATCATCCGTGTCGTGGCCGTGGTCCCTGTGAAAGCGGCACCACTTATCATTGTTCCTCTTCTTGCCAGGTGTATTCATTCTATGGGGAGCACGGAGTAACCCTTCCTTGTCCACCTCCATAAGAACTTCTGATATATTGGCAATGAGGGGGGTGAACTTTTCAAAACGACGAGGCGGGCGGTGCTGGCCATTGCCGTCCTGCTGGGATTTTTGGGACCCCTCTTCGCTTGTGTTCTTCCGTTTGTTCCCGGAAGATGTCTCCTCCAGAGTAAGGGGGTTGAGAGCCTCTTTCGCTCGTATGTACTTCTCCACCCTAAGTAGGAGTTCTGAGAAGACTCGAGGAAGCTTCTTGGCAAGGGACATCCTGAGGTTGGCATTAGTGACGTTGTGCTCGAACGCTGCAGAGGCTACTGATTGGTTGAGGGATGGAATGGACCGGGCTTCGGCGGTGAAGCGTCGAACGTAATCCCATAGGCGTTCACCATTTTCTTGGTCGAGGGTCACTAGCGATACACTTGTTTTCTCGGCCCGACGGCTACCCACGAAATGAGTAAGGAAGAGCCCTTCGAACTGATCGAATGAAAAGATGGAGGTCGGGACGAGTCGAGAGTACCATTCTCTTGCAGGCTCCTTCAAAGTGGCAGGAAAGATCTTGCAGAGGAGGGCGTCTGAAGCATGGTGGATCATCATGAGAGTTTTAAAACTCTCTATGTGATCCGCAGGGGTCTGACTCCCCAGTATACAACTCGAAGTGAGGCGACTTGAAGTTCTCTGGGATGGGGGCCTCCATGATGGTGCGGGAGAATGGAGGTCTGCTCGGGCGGAGGTTTATCGCTCGGCCAAGGTGCCTCTCCATCTCGTGGAGATGGCGGTAGACCGAGTCTTCTATTTGATCATACCTTGCCGAGCTCCGGGACTCATCTTCGTACGAGGGTGGACTAGGGCTGCGGCGATGGTAGCTTGGAGATGGACGAGGACTGAGAGTGTGAAGGCGATGGCTCCTAGTTGGCTCATGAGTAGGTGGCCTCTGGTCGTTCTTTGGAGTGATATTGAGGGCCCGTAAGACCGTCGCTTGGAAGTCTTGAAGATCTGCCCTTGTGACTGGTGCCTCTCCAGCTTGGCGGTCTCTATGTGTGGCTCGGCTTACTGGAGAATGAGTTCTTCGCCGATAACGCTGAGGGGACTCCCTTCACCCTCTTCGAGTAGGGGACCTTCTGTAGTCTCGGCAATGAGGGGATCACTTATTTGGACGTTGTTGGCGGGAGGCTCCCTCTCGGGCCCGCCTTTCATCCAAACGGCGGAGAAGATCCTCTTCCTTTTGCCGATTGAGGATGGTATTTCGAAGGTCGGAAGCTCGGGGATTATGGGATGCCATAGAGTTGGAAGAGGGGTTGTGTATTGGGATGCGATCCTATTGGAGAGGTTGCTTCTGAGGATTGGGACGCGAGCCCCCCGTGCCAGCATTCTGAGGTCGGCTTGGATCCCGAGGGGGTTGAAGATTCTGAGGAGGGAGTTGGTCCAGCCGCAGGGGGTCCTCTGCCTGAGGAGGAAGTTGCCCCTGCTGCTGAACGGGTTGGAGGGGGACCTCCTGTTGTGGTTGAGGAGGGGTAGGCCCACAGCTGGACCCCCTGGATCTGAGTTTCCTTGGAGGCATGACGGGGGAAGGTCTGACCTACGAGAAGAGGAAGGCTGCTACTCGTGGTGTTTCCCACAGATGGCGCCAATCTGTTACCGCTAAATCTGGTGTGGGGGATAAACAGACAGTATTTGTGGATTCTTGGAAAACTTGAATAGCAAACCTGAACCTGTTCCGCCGAAGTTTGACCGCTGACTCCTGCCGTTCACCTGCAAAAAGTGCGAGACACCGGGGTTGATCCCGGCGACGCACCCTCCGACGCTCAAGTCAGTAATCAGGAAGATTATGAAAGAGCGTAAATTGGCAAAAGATTGATTACCTCTTAATGGTGGTGGATGGGGGGTATTTATAGTCGCCTTAGGGGATCAGATTAGGAATGTAATCCTTGTGATCAGATTAGGAATGTAATCCCTGTGATCAGATTAGGAATGTAATCCCTAATTCCCAGTGAAAGGATAGATGTAAATCAGTGTCGTTGATTAGGACTAATTAGGAACCCTAATTCTATCTTGCTGGACCGGGTTCATTTCGGGTTGGGACCAATACCCAGTTGAAGTGGATCCGTTCGTCGGTTATTGAGTCTTGAAGAAAGACCCAATTCCCATTTCAGACCCGTTTGTAGGTGAAATTACCATTTTACTCCTGAGCTTTAAGATTCGTGTCCGATTTGAACGGCCCCGATTTAATCCTATTTTTAGCCATATCATAATTCAAGACAATATTTGTTAGTTGCAATATATTTATTATGAACTAAAGTTTATTTTTCTAGTACTTCGATGTAGGCTAGTTTTGAGAACACAATTTTAATTCCATATTATTTTTCTATTTTTCCATGGCTGTGTGTTTGATTTTTTATCTTAATGCTTACAATTGGTTGACCAACGTTTGTATGATCTATTAAATTATGGAGAGACCGAACTGGTAATTTGTGATTTTGAATTATAGAATTAAACATCATTGATGGAGCGAAATTACAGATGATTTACCGCAATTGATGTGACCGTTAAGAAATCCACAGAACATGATGAGTCTTCAATTAATTAAATTTGTGCATGAACTATGACAAACTGTTAGTTGGAGATATTTTTGGTGTTGTTCGAGAGAAAGCATTGAATACTTAGGGAATTTTGGTCTACAACTTGGAAAAATAATATTTTTATTCACATGGAGTTATAAATTATGTGGGATTAACTAGATGAAATCAAAATCCCTGGAATTAATTTTGCAATTAACAAATCACAAATATTTCAGATTCCGCTCTTTTTTTAATTAATTTAGTTAGTTCTTTAGATTAATTTAATTTAGTTGTTTTCTTTATTAAATTTCGATTTTCCAAATAGTAGTTAATCTAATAATATCGGTACTCAATAAAATAATTAGTCCCTGTGGGTTCGACACTCTTTTCACTTAACTATACTACTTGTTGCGATTTTATACACTTGCAAAAATTAACATCAAGTTTTTAGTGCCGCTGCCGGGGACTAGTTATTCTTTTATTGATATTGAAAATTGCTAGACTGTTACTTGTTTTGATTTTCATTTTGATTTTTGTTTTATTATTATTTTACCTCTTTATTTTCTTTTGACTTACTTTTACTTTTATCTATTTTTCTTATTTTATTTTTTTTAGGTTTTCTATATATATATATATATATATATATATATATATATATACTTATATTTCGGGACATACAAGTACGTTATTATGGTGAACGATGAGAACAAGGCTTTGAGAGACTATGCTATGCCTTCAATTACTGGAGCAACATCAAGAATAATGAGGCAGGTTATTGAAGCTAACAATTTTGAGATTAAACCGGCGATTATTCAAATAATTCAACAGACTGTTCACTTTTGAGAACTATCGCACGAGGATCCTTATGTTCACATTGCAAACTTTTTAGAAATTTGTGGAATTTTCAAGCACAACGGAGTATCAGATGAAGCAATCAGATTGAAACTCTTTCCTTTTTCACTAAGAGATAAGGCGAAAGCTTGGCTAAATTTTCTACCACCCGGTAATATTACTACATGGGAGGGACTTGCATAAAAATTTCTGGCTAAGTATTTTCCGCTGGCAAAGACAGCAAAGCTAAGGAATGATATTACCACCTTCATTCAATTTGAGACCGAGTCTTTGAATGATGCATGGGAGAGGTACAAAGAGTTATTGAGAAAGTGTCCTCATCATGAACTACCGAAATGGCTGCAAATTTAAATATTCTATAATGGGTTGGGAGTTACAAATCGATCTATGGTTGACGCAGCAGCTGGAGGTGCACTTATGAGCAAAACTCATGAAGAAGCCTATGAACATTTACAAGAGATGGCATCTAATAATTATCATTGGTCTTCAAAGAGTACAATGCCAAGAAAAGTGGCTGGAGTTTTTGAACTTGATCCTATTTCTACTTAACTGCAAAAATTGATATTTTATCTAACCAAATAGGTAATATGAATTTTAATGCTATTCAAACTAATATGATTTGTGATCTTTGTGCAGGAAATCACTCAAGTGCAGATTGCTAAGTGGGAAATCCTTTTGCTCCATCAAATGCCGAACAAACAAATTTTGTTTCAAATTTTCAAAGGCAAAACAATCCTTATGCAAACACATACAATCCATGATAGAGAAATCACCGCAATTTTTCTTGGAACAACCGTCAAGGAGTAATTAGACCACCTCAAAATTTTTCTCACAAAGAAAAGAAGCCGATACTTGAAGATATGTTGATGCAATACATGCAGAAGACAAATTTGGCAATCCAAAATGTTGCAATTTCAACTTCAGCTTCAATTCGCAATCTTAAGGTTCAAATTGGTCAAATTTCAAATATTCTTAACGAAAGAACAACAGGAAACTTACCTCGCGACACCGTGACCAACCCCACGGAGGATGTCAAAGCAATAACACTAAAAAGCGAGAGGACAGTTGAGCAACCACAAGAAGAAAATGGCGAACAAAATGTGTTTCCAAAGGAAGAAGAGTACGAACCAATTGTGGACGAACAAACACAGCTAGAGAAAGTAACCTTTGATGTTTTTAAATCATTAAAGTTCCTTACTGAAGAACAGTCATCTTTTCAAGTAAGTAAAACTGATTTAATTATGGGCGATGGACATAATGCTGAAATTGAAAAGTCACCTATAAAAATATGTCCAACAAATTCGGCAACTCTTGAAACTGAGAAAGAAAAAATTTTGAAATATGTTATGTATTTGGATGCTTCACCATCTATTTATTCATTTTCTCAGCAAAAATTCAAAGAGGTGGGGATATCAAAGGCGTTATCATCAAGGAAGAAACGTCTCAAACTAAATCTTGAACCTGATCCACACCGGAAGAGAAGTATTAGAAACGATGTTTTGATGTTGTTGGATCTTGGCGTTACATAATCATCTCAGCTATCAAGTCTGGCGAAGACTTAAAACTTAGCGTTTCTTGGAAGCCAACCCATGTTTTCTTTTACTGCATTTAGATTTGATTTTTCTTTTATTTTATTTTTAATTTTAATTTTTGATATTATTTTGTAAGATTGCAGACAAAGCTGTTTTCTACACCTACATTGATGGCTGTTTTTTAGCAAGATGGAGTTAGAATACGGAAAAGTGTTTCAAACATAGATTGTAGAAAATTGTCTTAGCTTTCCAGCACCAAAAAAATAGCCCATTTGGACATCTACAGCTCCAGATATCGCTGAAATACTGAACATCGCGTGTGCAGAATTTTAAGACGAATCAGGGGAGAAATTCTGAACTTTTTGCATTCTTTTTGTTTTTCTTTTTTCCGTTCCCATTGAGGACGATGTGATATTCAAGTTTGGAGGAAGGGTTACAAATTTATTTTTTATATATTTTTGAAAAGAAAAACAAAACAAAAGGGATTTCAATTAGGCTTACAATTACACTTTTTGAGTTCTTTATTGTGCTAAAGCATTGAATTTTTTTTTTATTTTTTATTTAGGATAGACAATAGCTTATAAAGCAAGATTAAGCATATTTATTTACTTTAGGATTATTGAATTTCAGAATTCCTTGCACAATTGTGACAGTCATGTGATTATACATAAAAGAAAAATGTGATGTTTTTTCTTGTAATTATCCGCTTTGATCTAGTCCTAAACAGAGTTTAAGTAAATAGAGTGATAATAATCAAATAATTGAATAAATAAATTCTAATTTCTCCAATGTTTTGAGTTGCTTAGTAACTAAGGGTATTCATTACAAATATTTACTTTTACGTCAAACGGCAACTTGAAATATGAATATGCAAAGCACTCTAAGTTTGTGACTTGTTGAGTAACCGGGTGAATTCATCACAAACGTTTGCATTCGCATCAAAAGGCAAGTGACAACTTAGAGAAGAGACCAAAAAAAACCCTCTAGTTTGCTACTCGGTTTGTAGTAGTGAGAAGAGGTAATCACAGATGGAGTTGTTACATACTATAATTACAATAATTTCATGACAAATATGTCTGGGTTTGGAATTATGAATAAATAATTGAACTGGAGAAAGTGAGTATGCTTAATTTTACTTTATTTTCTATTGTTTATATTTTTAAATTGAAATTTTGATGCTTGCATGATGAGATCTCTTAATGTGATGAGTTGAGCTTATTATTGATTATTATTCCTTTATTTATGGTTTTACTTTTTGCTCGAGGACAAGCAAAATCTTAAGTTTTGGGGTATTTGATGTCTAATTTTTATATAAATATTTGACCTCATTTACCTATAAAAATTTCTTGTATTCGTCTATATTGTTTATAATTCATCTTATTTCCATAAAATTCAGTGAATTAATTATTTTTGAAGGAATAAAATATTTTGATGCAAAAGATGAATATTTTTGGAAAAAATCAACAAACAAAACAAAACAATTTATTTATTTATTCTTATTGTTTTGTTGAATTTTAAAATTTACAATTTGGCCATGAAAAAAAATATAAATTTTAATTTGCTAATTGAGCTGAAAATGCAACAAACATTTTTAGAAGGGTTTAAATGAGTTAATATGATCTTTAGTTAGTTTCATTAATTTAAACTAATTAATTTTATTTGTATTTTTAATTCATAATTTCTGATTTATTTTGTTTGTGTGCGGAACTTGTTTTAAGAAAAAGAAAGAGAAGAAAAAGAAGCAAGAAATAAAGAGCAAATCATACAAGGAAATAAATAAATGAAGAAGAAGAGTTTTTCTGCAAAAATAAACCCTAAATCTCTCTTCCGTGCTCTATAAATACAACTCAAGGAGAAGCTACAAAATGAACGGTTAACGAAGGGGAAGAGCGACGACTAACCCCTATTAAATAAAAAAAAGAGAAAAGGATAAAACAGAAAGAGAGACAGAGCTCTCTCTTTGTTTGCGTGTGGTTCAAGACGAAAGAGAGGAGAGCGAAAGCAGACAGGCGTGACGTGGCGATTCTAGCAGGGCGTGTGGTTCAAGACAGAGCGAAAGCTGCAGGCGCAGACGTCAGCGCCACGTCAGCAGGGAAAACGACAGTTGGACGCTAACGTCAGGCAGCGGCTCGGAATTCAAAGACGACGGAACAGAGAGGTGATTTGACTTTGGGCACGCTATTCGGGGCATCTCGGTTTGCAATTTTTTTTATATACAAAATAGCTCTTTTTGTATCTCCTCTTTCTCATAATTTTATTATGCAATTCAAGACAATATTTATTAGTTGGAATATATTTATTTTGAACTAAAGTTTATTTTTCTAGCGCTTCAATGTAGCCTAGTTTTGAGAACACAGTTTTAATTCCATATTATTATTATTTTTTCCATAGTTGTGTGTTTGATTTTTTATCTTAATGCTTACAATTGGTGGACCGACATTTGTATGATCTATTAAATCATGGAGAAACCGAACTGGTAATTTGTGATTTTGAATTATCGAATTAAACACCATTGATTGAGCAAAATTAGAGATGATTTACCGCGATTGATGTGACCATTAAGAAATCCACAGAACTTAATGTGTCTTCAATTAATTAAATTTGTGCATGAACTTTGACAAACTGTTAGTTGGAGATATTTTTGGTGTTGTTCGAGAGAAAGCATTGACTACTTAGGGGATTTTGGTCTACAACTTGGAAAAATAATATTTTTAATCACATGGAGTTATAAATTTGTGGGATTAACTATGTAACGCCCCTGAATCCCAAATACACTGAATTCGAGATGTTCTACAGGATCTTTTCACTTTCTTCAGTACAATTTTACAAGGAAATTTAAACTTTTCACTATTCATCAGAGTTTACATCAATATTACACTTTTTATTTGCACAGCGGAAGTAAAATACAACAATTTAATAAATGTACAACGACATGATATAATCTTTAAGCATCCTTTCCTCTTTAACATGCCATTTACCTGCATATAAGACTGTGGGTACGTCAGTTTATTCAACCGACGATCATTATACACGGCCATCCTCTCTATGCCGGAAATAGTATAACTTAATTTTCCATATTTAGCTAACACAAACTTGTCATATTACAATTAAAGGGACTACCCTATTGATGTCGTGTTGTGATTGTGCACTTAATCCTTAATGCAATTATTTATGTTACATGACACTAATGCACACTTGTTCGGAGTCTGTGCATCCCATACTACATAGGTCCGAGGGCAAGCCTCTAAATCGTTCTTCATCTTTGTAGGGTTCAATCCCTCGCCATGACTTAATCTACTACTGTAACTACGGTAGTGTCTTAGATGATCTATGAGTGCAAGCACGTGTACAGAAACTGGAGGGGAATCCCACATCATGTCACGACGCATCGTGAAGAACCTATGGACAATTCAGCCTCCTTCATGGCACACGATCCTCATGCAGTCACCAAACATCCCACATGTGTCACCACAGGGACGGTACCCTGGAACAGTATCCACGTCATGTCACGACGCATCGTGAAGAACCTGTGAAATACTTTCCGCCGCCACGGTACCCTAGAGTCGTATCCACGTCATGTCACGACTCATCGTGAAGAACCTGTGAAATACTCTCCGCCGCAAATACGATGGCTCTCACTCGTGTTTTTCTTCTACTTTCATCACATCTCCACTATGTGCTAATCCTTAGTTTTTATTAGAATCATGAACCAAATCAAAGCTCTAGAGTTAGCCTCTCCACTAAACTGGACTTATTCATTCATTTCAACATGACCAACCTTGGTCTTTCTTTTCAATATTCATTTCAATTTCTTTTTCAACTGCCGGGGGAGACTTAGCTACTCTTTCATTTCAATTCCAATTCACAAATTCTAACATAATCTGAGCACTTCCAGCTCTTGAGTTCATTTTTTTATTGCCTCAGCATATCATGATCTTAGTTTTCATATTCATGTAATTCTCAATTCAAATCTATGATTCATTTCATGTAAATTTCTCAATTCAAACTATGATTCATTTCATATTAATTCATGCAGCAACAATAGAGTTTATCAACATCAATCATAAGATTCACAATCTTCAAAATAAACAGAATAATGTTCTCTGACATATCAAGACACTCTGGACAGTCGACTTGGATCTCTTCCAGTCGACTTGTCCAGTCGATTCAAGTTCTTCTTAACCACTCGGGAGAGTCGACTACTGCACACGGCAGTCGGCTGTTCCGCAGTGTTCTAATTCAATTATCAATCACAGGACAGTCGACTGTCGTTCAACACAGTCGCCTGTTCTGCATAGTTCAATTAGGTAATTTCTCAAGTTCTATACAGTCGACTGCTACACACATTCGGTCGACTGAACAGTTAAAATTCTGAAATTAAGGAATCATTCCTTCATTCTATTTACACATCATACTTTGTCTCGCTATTCTTTAACAAGAATAATTCACACTTCATTGTTCACATTATTCTCAAAAGGAGAATTACTAACGAATATTCACAGTTCATATTTCCATACATTTATGATGTCACTTCAATCTTTACTATACTACTCTTCTTCATTTCTAGTTCTTTTGTAAGGTATAATTTCCCAAAAATACACATATCAAATCGTAGTTCTGATTACACCGTTTATCTTCGAATCACATTTTATTCCATGCAACAATTCCCGAATTATCTTTATAGAGTCTCATGTATTTTCAAAATAGTAGAACACTCGAGTTTATAAAAATGCATCAGTACCAGTCGACTTATACTATAGTAAGTCGACTGTTCAGGGGAAAACATCCATGATTTTAAGTAAATAGTTGACTTATGACAGCACCAGTCGACCTAGATGAGCATGTAAGTCGACTTACAAGGTCCTAAGTCGACTTACCCGAAAGATTCCTTCTCGACAATTCTCAACAATTAATGCCACTAATCTCTTTATCAGCCAAGTTCACATTCATGGTTATAATTAATCTATACCAACTTAGATTTTTACTAATCAGATTTCATACTCACATTCCAATCCATTCATAGGTCAATTCTCCAATTAAGAGTGTACTCTTATTAGTATTTTTCATGCATCATTTCTCAATATAATGCTAGCATCATTTCTAATTTAGAAATAAGGAAAATCAAACCCACTATCATTCATTCATTCTAGCAAGCATTTCTACTTTAGAAATATGGAAAATTTTACCCACCTTGTATGGAGAGAAAACAACACAATAGCAACGAATTCCTTTGCGAATGAAATGCACCTCCTCCTAGATGATGTGCGCACAAGCTCCACAACACCACCGAAAGCTTCCCTCCTTGAATAGCCGGCCCTTCTCCTCCTTGTTGAAAGCAACACAATCCCACACAATTCTCTCAATTTTTTATCTCACAACTACTACTAATTAGACTATAGATTTGGGAAAATATAATTGCATATGAATATAGCCATGGGAGGGGGTATTTATACTAGAAATCAAGTAGAATGAAGGGCTAGGATTAGTTGGTTGGTTGTAGGATGGAAGGCTAGGATGAGAGTAGAAGTTACCACAACTACCCACATTCCCATAACTACCACACCATGACCACCACTAAGACTTTTGAATCTCCCTCCAAAAAGCAATCCGGCCATTAGGAGAAGTGTGCATTGAACGTGTACGTGTAGTGCACGTGCATGCAACTAGGCCCAAAAATTGTGCATTTGATAAAATAGAATTTTTAAATAAATTAATCCATGGGCTTTAGTTTTGGGCCAAGATAGTTATTTAAAATAAATAAGATAAAATACATTTTGGGCTTTAAAAAAATGCCTTTTCATTAAATTAAAATAAGGCTTTCTATTTAAAAAGGGCTTTTGTATAAAAATAATTTGAAAACATATATTTAAATATTCATACACATCACAATAAAATGATCCAACCAAAATATTGCACGTGCACACTACGTGCAAAATAAATAATTTTTCATATATTGAAAAATCAGGGTATTACAGCACTCCCTCCTTAGAATAGTTCCGTCCCCGGAACTACAATCAAGATCGAGGAAAACAGAAAATACAACACACACACCAGAACAAAAGATACAAAATACAATCAAGCAAAAAGCTCAGGATAGTCCTTCAACATCCTCTCCTCAGATTCCCAAGTAGCCTCTTCAACCAAGTGGTTTCTCCAGACTACCTTGACCATCGGTATCGTCTTATTCCTCAAGACTTTCTCTCGACGATCAACAATCTCGACAGGAGACTCGATGTAATTCAGGTCCAACTGCAAACCTTCCGGCACTTCAGGCAAATGATGACTCGGATCTGGAATGTAACCTCTCAGCATAGACACATGGAAGACATTGTGCACCTGAGACAACTCTTCCGGTAATTCAAGCCGGTAAGCAGTTTTTCCGATCCTTTTCAATATCTTGTACGGGCCTATAAACCTCGGGGCTAACTGCCCGCCTTTGCCAAAACGAACCACACCTTTACTGGGCGATACCTTCAGAAAGACGAAGTCACCAACCTCAAACTCGAGGTCCCTTCTTCGGTTGTCTGCATAGCTTTTCTGCCTGCTCTGAGCTTCCACCAACCTCTTCCTGATCAGAACAATCTTCTCAGAAGTTTGCTGCACAAGCTCGGGACCAAACAACTGACGCTCCCCAACTTCATACCAACAAACAGGAGTCCTGCACTTCCTGCCATACAAAGCTTCGTACGGCGCCATCCCAATGCTAGCCTGAAAACTGTTGTTGTAGGCAAATTCTACCAAAGGTAAATGCCTTTCCCAACTGCCTCCAAAGTCTAGTATACAACACCGCAGCATATCCTCAAGAATACGGTTGACTCTCTCGGTCTGCCCAACGGTTTGCGGATGAAAAGCAGTGCTGAAATCTGTCTTGGTACCCAAAGCTGTCTGAAGACTCCTCCAGAAATGCGAAGTAAACCGCACATCTCGATCAGACACAATGGTTGACGGAACGCCATGAAGTCGGACAATCTCACCAACATACATCTCAGCTAACTTGTCCATCGAAGCAGTGAGTTTCATCGCCAAAAAGTGAGCGGACTTGGTTAGTCGATCGACTATAACCCAAATCACATCATTGCCTTTAGAACTCCTAGGCAATCCCGTGATGAAATTCATACTGATGTTATACCACTTCCACTCCGGAATAGGTAACGGCTGTAATAGACCTCGGGTCTCTGATTTTCGGCTTTGACTTGCTGACAAACCTCACACTTCGCAACAAATTCAGCCACATCCCGCTTCAAACCTGACCACCAGAAATGCTGTTTGATGTCTTTGTACATCTTAGTACTCCCAGGATGTACCGACAAAAGAGTAGCATGCGCCTCCTGAAGAATACTCTCTTTCAGGTCCGCCTGATTTGGAACACACAGCCTATCTCCGAACCACAGCACTCCATCCCTGGTTTGAAATCTGGGCAACCTGCCAGCACTAACCTGCTCCTTCATCTCCAAAATATCAGCATCAACCTCCTGACTTGCAATGATCCTTGCATTCAAAGTAGGCTGAAGCCTCAACTGAGCCAAAGATGCTCCCAATCCTTGCAAGACAACCTCAATACCTGCCCGATCCAACTCCTCAATCAGATGCCTCTGAGTTGTGATCAAACTGGCCAAACTGCTCTTGCGACTAAGTGCATCAGCAACAACATTAGCTTTTCCAGGATGATACTTGATCTCAGGTCGCATATCCTCGAGCACTTCCAACCATCTCCGCTGCCTCAGATTGAGATCCCTCTGCTGATATATATACTTCAAGCTCTTGTGGTCCGTGTACATATTCAACTTCTCACCGTACACGTAGTGCCTCCATTGCTTCAGAGCAAAGATAATCGTAGCCAATTCCAGATCATGAGTCGGGTAATTTTTCTCATGCGGTCGTAGTTTCCTAGACGCATAAGCGATTACTTTTTCTTCTTGCATTAAGACACAACCAAGCCCACAATGTGAAGCATCGCTATAAACATCATACTCAACACCTGCTCTAGGCAAAGCCAAAATAGGTGCAGTAGTCAGCCTATCTTTCAACTCCTGAAAGCTCGCCTCACATTGCTCAGTCCACTTGAAGCTCACATTCTTCTTGGTCAGTCCAGTAAGCGGTACAGCTATCTGAGCATAACCTTGAATGAATCTCCTGTAGTATCCAGTCATCCCAAGAAAACTTCTGACTTCCTTCACTGTAGTAGGCCTAGCCCAATCTCTCACTGCCTCTATCTTCTGAGGGTCTGTTGCCACTCCCTCCTTAGAAAGGATGTGACCTAGGAATGCCACTTCAGATTTCCAGAAATCACACTTGGATAACTTGGCATACAACCTCTGCTCTTCCAGCTTCTGCAAAACTGCTGCCAGATGCTCGGTGTGCTCCTCCTCTGACCTTGGAGTACACGAGGATATCATCGATAAACACCACGACGAAAGAATCAATAAACGGCCTCAGAACTCTGTTCATCAATATCATGAAGATCGCGGGTGCATTTGTCACTCCGAATGGCATAACTAAGAATTCATAATGCCCATGCCGAGTTCTAAATGCAGTTTTGTGCACATCTTCAGCTTTCACTCGTACTTGGTGATATCCTGATCGAAGATCTATTTTGGAGAAAATAGCTGCTCCTTGTAGAGGATCGAACAAATCATCAATTCGAGGAATAGGATACTTATTCTGAACAGTGACCTTATTCAGCTCCCGGTAATCGATACACATTCTCATTGATTCATCATTCTTCTTTACCAAAAGCACTGGTGCTCCCCACGGTGACGCACTAGGTTGAATAAAGCCCTTCCCCAATAGTTCCTCAATCTGCCGTTTCACCTCATCCTGTTCCACTGGAGCCATCCTATACGGTGCCTTAGAAATGGGTGCACTTCCCGGTTGAACAGTGATGCTGAACTCTACATCACGATGCGGGGGTAACCCAGGAAAATCTTCCAAGAACACAGTCGGATAGTTCCGAACCACAGGAATCCCTTGCACTTCCACAGGAGTCTCTTCCTTGCGGATAGTTGCCACCAGCTTAGAACACTTCTTCTTCCCTTGGAATGTGACTTCAGGTCCACCTGGAGCCTTCACTGTTACCGTCTTGGTCTTACACTCGATGCTTGCACTGTACACTGACATCCAATCAATGCCAATGATAACATCGACTCCCTAGATAGTCAGCTCGATCAGATCGATGCCAAAGATTCGACCTCCAATCACTATCTCGCAATCAGCATAATACCGATCAGTGGTTAAAGTTTCCCCTGACGGAGTAGCTACTGCTAAGATCTTGCCTGGAAAAATCTTCGGTTCAACTCCCAACAATTTAGCAAACCTAGGAGACACAAAAGTATGAGAGGATCCAGTATCGAACAATACAACAGCTTTCATTTCATTAAGATAAAGTTCTCCTGTTACATAATATACACCATTACATAACAGTTTCACAATATGAGCGGGAAGAAGAAATGACAAAAAACCACTAAACACCAGCCCTCGTACCAGAGATGACCTGATCTGCCTCATCAGCATCAGCTTCCGTCAAGGCAAATACTCGCCCTGATTGGTACGGTCTCTTCCCAGACTGCTGCATTGGTGCATTGCGATTACTGTTCCGTGGCTTGGAGCATTGAGACATGAAATGTCCCGTCTCACCACAGTTGAAATAAGTCACCGCAGGAGGTCTTACCACATTGTTCCCGGGCCCTCCAGCTACACTGATAGCGTTCGCCCCTGTCGGTTTGAACCTCTGTGCAGATGGTTGCCCTTTGAAACTCCCAGAATGTGCAGGCCTCTTACCAGTCTACCAGTTGTTCCTCCGGTTCTGAACAACTTGGAACTACTCCATATCCGCCTCCGTCGCTGCCGCTCTCTTGACCAACTTGTCGAATCTTCTGATACCGAGAGGTATCATCCGAGATCTCAAGCTTGGCCTCAGCCAATGCTCGAATTTGCGAGCCTTCTTAGCCTCATCCATCACCAGTTCTGGAGCATACCTGGAGAGCTGAGTGAACTTAGTCTCATACTCCCTCACTGACATGCTGCCTTGCTGAAGTGACAGAAACTCAATTGCCTTCTTCTCCTGAACATCGGAGGGGAAATAGTGACTGCGGAATTCTTCCAGAAATTCCTCCCAGCCAAGCACTATACCTCCCATGGTCCTCTTCATCGACTGCCACCAAATAGCCGCGTCCTTCTCCAATTGCAAAGTCGCAAACTTGACCTTGCTACCTTCCGGGGTCTCCAACACCTCAAAGATTGTCTCCACTTGCCGAATCCAGTTGTCAGCCGCATTTGGGTCTGACTTTCCCTCGAATACAGGTGGCTTCATTCTCTTGAATGATTCCACTAGCTTAATCGCCTCGGGCACTGGATTCACTGGCCCCTTTCCTTGGTTCATAGCCACTGCATTCAGCGTCTGGTAAACCCTTGCTAGTTCGGTCTCTAGATCCAAACCTTCCCCATTCCTAGCTCCTCTTCTCGACATATTCTGATGCAAAAGATCCATTAAATTTGAAGTATAAGACAAGAATTTAAATCAACTTGCATTTCATTGAATTCCAAACTTTATACATTCGAATTAAAACATTTTTGACATCAGAATGGAAAATAATAGAAGCCAAGACAGTCTAACTCCTACGGGTCCTCTTCGCTGCTCGAAGTTCTTCCCGTAGTTCCTCGACTTCATCCTTCAGCACATCTGCCAAGTTCTTCCTCTTCTCAAGTTCCCAAACTCGATGACTGAGAACAGAGAAGTCGTCCCTTCGCTTCGCCAGTTGAGCCTCCAATAATCCGACTCTCTCTCGCAGGGTTTCCACCTGCCTCTGAAGAGATGCCACAAGCCAATCGTCGCCTCCAGCAGGGTCGAAGTGATCAGCCATCTTAGAAATAGAGAGGAAGAAGCATGAGTCATAGAGCAACACAAATGTAAGTCACTTACATTTAAATCTCTATACTCAAACATACACTCTAATGTCCATATCTAGAGTGTCGTTCCCTATAAATTTGTACAAGTGTGAAAAGCGTAGAAAGCGTGGCTCTGATACCATTTGTAACGCCCCTGAATCCCAAATACACTGAATTCGAGATGTTCTACAGGATCTTTTCACTTTCTTCAGTACAATTTTACAAGGAAATTTAAACTTTTCACTATTCATCAGAGTTTACTTCAATATTACACTTTTCATTTGCACAGCAGAAGTAAAATACAACAATTTAATAAATGTACAACGACATGATATAATCTTTAAGCATCCTTTCCTCTTTAACATGCCATTTACCTGCATATAAGACTGTGGATACGTCAGTTTGTTCAACCGACGATCATTATACACGGCCATCCTCTCTATGCCGAAAATAGTATAACTTAATTTTCCATATTTAGCAAACACAAACTTGTCATATTATAATTAAAGGGACTACCCTATTGATGTCGTGTTGTGATTGTGCACTTAATCCTTAATGCAATTATTTATGTTACATGATACTAATGCACACTTGTTCGGAGTCTATGCATCCCATACTACATAGGTCCGAGGGCAAGCCTCTTAATCGTTCTTCATCTTTGTAGGGTTCAATCCCTCGCCATGACTTAATCTACTACTGTAACTACGGTAGTGTCTTAGATGATCTATGAGTGCAAGCACGTGTACAGAAACTGGAGAGGAATTCCACGTCATGTCACGACGCATCGTTAAGAACCTATGGATAATTCAGCCTCCTTCATGGCACACGATCCTCATGCAGTCACCAAACATTCCACAAGTGTCACCACAGGGACGGTACCCTGGAACAGTATCCACGTCATGTCACGACGCATCGTGAAGAACCTGTGAAATACTTTCCGCCGCCACGGTACCCTGGAGTCGTATCCACGTCATGTCACGACTCATCGTGAAGAACCTGTGAAATACTCTCCGCCGCAAATCCGATGGCTCTCACTCGTGTTTTTCTTCTACTTTCATCACATCTCCACTATGTGCTAATCCTTAGTTTTTATTAGAATCATGAACCAAATCAAAGCTCTAGAGTTAGCCTCTCCACTAAACCGGACTTATTCATTCATTTCAACATAACCAACCTTGGTCTTTCTTTTCAATATTCATTTCAATTTCTTTTTCAACTGTCGGGGGAGACTTAGCTACTCTTTCATTTCAATTCCAATTCACAAATTCTAACATAATCTGAGCACTTCCAGCTCTTGAGTTCATTTTTTCATTGCCTCAGCATATCATGATCTTAGTTTTCATATTCATGTAATTCTCAATTCAAATCTATGATTCATTTCATGTAAATTTCTCAATTCAAACTATGATTCATTTCATATAAATTCATGCAGCAAGAAATAGAGTTTATCAACATCAATCATAAGATTCACAATCTTCAAAATAAACAGAATAATGTTCTCTGACATATCAAGACACTCTGGACAGTCGACTTGGATCTCTTCCAGTCGACTTGTCCAGTCGATTCAAGTTCTTCTTAACCACTCGGGAGAGTCGACTGCTGCACACGGCAGTCGGCTGTTCCGCAGTGTTCTAATTCAATTATCAATCACAGGACAGTCGACTGTCGTTCAACACAGTCGCCTGTTCTGCATAGTTCAATTAGGTAATTTCTCAAGTTCTATACAGTCGACTGCTACACACATTCGGTCGACTGAACAGTTAAAATCTCAAATTAAGGAATCATTCCTTCATTCTATTTACACATCATACTTTGTCTCGCTATTCTTTAACAAGAATAATTCACACTTCATTGTTCACATTATTCTCAAAAGGAGAAGTACTAACGAATATTCACAGTTCATATTTCCATACATTTATGATGTCACTTCAATCTTTACTATACTACTCTTCTTCATTTCTAGTTCTTTTGTAAGGTATAATTTCCCAAAAATACACATATCAAATCGTAGTTCTGATTACACCGTTTATCTTCGAATCACATTTTATTCCATGCAACAATTCCCGAATTATCTTTATAGAGTCTCATGTATTTTCAAAATAGTAGAACATTCGAGTTTATAAAAATGCATCAGTACCAGTCGACTTATACTATAGTAAGTCGACTGTTCAGGGGAAAACATCCATGATTTTAAGTAAATAGTTGACTTATGACAGCACCAGTCGACCTAGATGAGCATGTAAGTCGACTTACAAGGTCCTAAGTCGACTTACCCGAATGATTCCTTCTCGACAATTCTCAACAATTAATGCCACTAATCTCTTTATCAGCCAAGTTCACATTCATGGTTATAATTAATCCATACCAACTTAGATTTTTACTAATCAGATTTCATACTCACATTCCATTCCATTCATAGGTCAATTCTCCAATTAAGAGTGTACTCTTATTAGTATTTTTCATGCATCATTTCTCAATATAATGCTAGCATCATTTCTAATTTAGAAATAAGGAAAATCAAACCCACTATCATTCATTCATTCTAGCAAGCATTTCTACTTTAGAAATATGGAAAATTTTACCCACCTTGTATGGAGAGAAAACAACACAATAGCAACGAATTCCTTTGCGAATGAAATGCACCTCCTCCTAGATGATGTGCGCACAAGCTCCACAACACCGCCGAAAGCTTCCCTCCTTGAATAGCCGGCCCTTCTCCTCCTTGTTGAAAGCAATACAATCCCACACAATTCTCTCAATTTTTTATCTCATAACTACTACTAATTAGACTATAGATTTGGGAAAATATAATTGCATATGAATATAGCCATGGGAGGGGGTATTTATACTAGAAATCAAGTAGAATGAAGGGCTAGGATTAGTTGGTTGGTTGTAGGATGGAAGGCTAGGATGAGAGTAGAAGTTACCACAACTACCCACATTCACATAACTACCACACCATGACCACCACTAAGACTTTTGAATCTCCCTCCAAAAAGCAATCTGGCCATTAGGAGAAGTGTGCATTGCACGTGTACGTGTAGTGCACGTGCATGCAACTAGGCCCAAAAATTGTGCATTTGATAAAATAGAATTTTTAAATAAATTAATCCATGGGCTTTAGTTTTGGACCAAGATAGTTATTTAAAAAAAATAAAATAAAATACATTTTGGGCTTTAAAAAAAGGCCTTTTCATTAAATTAAAATGAGGCATTCTATTTAAAAAGGGCTTTTGTATAAAAATAATTTGAAAACATATATTTAAATATTCATACACATCATAATAAAATGATCCAACCAAAATATTGCACGTGCACACTACGTGCAAAATAAATAATTTTTCATATATTGAAAAATCAGGGTATTACAAACTAGGTGAAATCAAAAGCCCTAGATTTAATTTTGCAATTAACAAATCACAAAAATTTTAGATTCCTCTCCTTTTTAATTTATTTTGGTTAGTTCTTTAGATTAATTTAGTTTAGTTGTTTTCTTTATTAATTTTCGATTTTCCAAATAGTAGTTAATCTAGGAATATCGGTACTCAATAAAATAATTAGTCCCTGTGGGTTCGACACTATTTTTACTTAACTATACTACTTGTTGCAATTTTGTACACTTGCAAAAATTAACATCAAGGATGAAGATTGAAGGATTATTTTAAATGCAGGAAGATTGAAGGATTATCAAACGCAGACAAGAAGGAAGATTCAAGGATTATTTTTCTGTGTAACAATGCTGGTTCTTTTTTTATTATTACTTTTTTCAGAGAACGAGTGGTAACAATGCTACCTCTGATGTAATTCTTTTGCTCACAAATTGTAAATCTTAATATACATCTTTGTAATTATCTTTTATGTAATGAATTGAATCTTACATGTGAAGTGCTCAAGTTGTATGTATTTTAGTATACGTAAAGCGATGAATGGTAATTACTTTCTATAATTTTTTATTCATGTAATTGTTTCTTTTTAAGGAATCGGGCCAGGCTCGGACTTTTTAGTTTGTTTAGACCCAGGCTTGGGACTAAATTTTGGAGACTGACACAAAATTTCGCCGGCATGGACCTTACAAAAAATTTCAGGCTTGGGCTCGGGCTTGTATAAGTCTGGGCACAAGCCCGAGCCGTTGCCAGCCTTATATACAACTCTTGCTCAATTAAATTTGATTAAGCTGCTCTGTTATGATCAAGGTTTTAATCTCGGATTTTGGACTCGACTCGGTAACGAGTGTTTTGTCTCAAATCGGAGATATCGTTGGAGATCTCGAAAAAATGTAATCATCTCGGATGTTCATCTCTGATACTCAATAAACATATTTATTTTTAACAAAACAAGATATTATATGTTCTACATGACATTTATCATATAAATATTGTATAATGTAACTAATGACATGAATCAATCGCGGTAAATATTTGTAGAATTTAACAACAATATAAAAAAGCATGTAATATAAGTATATAACTAAATTGAATTTGCATCTATTAGAAAAAACGTATTAGTTAATAGATTTACTTGACTTTGCATATATACAAACAATAGAAAGATGAAATCCTTACATTATCTTAGCTTAAGGACCTATATTGAAAGACTTGTATGCAAAAAAAAACAAAAAAAAAGTTGTACATTCACAATAACATTAGTGTGTTTATTTCGGCCGATATTTCGACAATTTCAGCAATATTTCGGCCAATATTTTTGCAATTTCGGCCGAAATCTAGACAGTTCGGTCCAAAATGATATGGAGTATAAAATTTGTGATTTCCTAACGCCAAGCTAGCCAGAACGAAATTTCGGCCGAAATTTAAAACAGTGGTCATGATCTCTTCTCTTATTCCAATTCAATCAGAACCATATATTTTATGTTAGGGAATTTGATTCCCTATCCTACTAGGATCTTGTTAAGATATGCGATGCAATCAATACAAACCACCAAGTAAATCAAAAATCACACCAAACACCCCAAAGCACACAAATTTGTCGATGCTGGGGCTTTCGCCTTAATCCGGGGGAGAAGAAACCAATATGTTATTCAACTATTCTAAATACAAGAATATTACAATTCTCACAACGACCCTCTCTCAAGCCTCAACAGAAAATACTAGTTGTTTACAATTGGAGAACCTATCAAACTCTCTTCAATGGAGTAATCTCACTTTCTTGGTTCTCACTAGAGGCCAATTACAATAATATATAGAGATTTAAACAACACAACTCCAACCCGATCAAACACGATCCAAAATTAAGAATAATTATCATACTAAGACCATTCTAATGCCTTACTATGATGAAAACATACATTCAATCGAAGCAGCAACTTAGTCATCAAACATATACCTGGTATTGTTTGCGAAAATCACCAAAAATCACACATTCGATGAAAATCAAAGTTCTTAGGTTTTTTGGATAGATCATTAAGTCTACTCTAACTTCTTAGTTGAAAATTTTCTCAAAATACTTCATTTTGAAGGTGAAAATGGCCAAAAACTGATATGCATAAAAACTTCCAGAATTGACAGAAACTATCAACCAGTTGCATGCTAAAACTCATTTAAAATAACAGATGATCTAAAAATAATTATAAACTTTTGTAGACACGTTCTACACATATAGGATCATCACATATCCAAAATTTAGCCAAGAATTCCAAGTGTACAAAAAGTTATGCCTATTTGAATAGGATGCAGAATTTCCGAATAGTAGCCACACTATTTTCAGCAACAGCGGCAAGATGTATTTTTTAGAGATAACAATTCTTGCTTAGAAATTACGAGACTTGGGAAAATTGATATAGACACATGCAGGAACTTGTAGTAAAATTTCAACTTGAAACTCCATATATCCAGAAAGTTATGAATTCTTGAACTTTGTATGAAGAATAAAAACAGAGCACAGAACAAATTCCAGACCAACGGCGGTTTCAGATTTTATTAAGATATCAATTGTTTTCCAAAAAAATATGGAATTTTGCTTAGGTATTAAAGACATGATCAAGATGCTGCTATAAAAGTTTCAAGGTCAAATTCCATTGTGGCACAAAGTTATGACTTTTGCAAGTCAAGAATGAACATTCAACCGAACATCAATATGTTTAATGACAACACCAACAGGTTGAATTTTATTTGAATAGGAAACTGTTGCGGCTGATTTCGGTGTAGAGGCAATCAGATGAACTTGTAGGTTCGTGAGGAATTGAAGAGGTCAAACCTGACCCTTTCCACTGTTGTTGGACTGGCTCCTAGCTGCTCCCGTTGACCTACACAAACGTTTGAAACACCGGGGTTGATCCCGGCAACGAACCCTCCGACGCTCTTGTTAGTACTCAGAAAAGAATATGAGAGAGCTTTTGTAACCCCTGTTTACCAAAAATTGTATTTTCCGTGTATTTTCTGTATTAAAAATTTTTGTAAATTATTTTTCTACTCTTAAACTCTTTTTGTTAAAATTTATTTTTGGATCTTTTATTAAAATCTATTTATGATCAAAAATTTTATTTGTAGCTATCTTTCCAATGATTTTTATACAATCCCTATTAGTATTATCGTTACTACGGTCATTTTTTTTTATTATTATTATTATTATTTTTATTATTTATTATTATAACTTTGATTGTTTATTTAAAAATCTAGTTCTATGTGTTAATTATATTTGTACTTATTTCAAATAAATTCTATATTTTAATGCAAATTATATTTTGTTTATAAACACTATTTTCCCCATTGGATTTTACCCAATACCCATTTTTCTTATTGGATTTTTCTTAAACCTATTAAACCCAAATCCCATTTTTTTAAAACCCATTTAAAACCACGCAGCCCCGTTTAACCGCAAACCCATAACATCCTCGTAACCCTATTCAGCCACCTAACCCTAAAACCCTAAACTATCTCTAACCTATATATAACCCATGCATGCCTGTTCGTATCCCATTCTTCAGCTGCCTTCCTGTGCCTCCCATCTCCCTCCCATCTCTCTCTCTCTGGCCTCCTGTCGTCGCGCCCTGCAGCGTGCCATCGTCGCCATGACTGCAACAACCAACGGTCCCTGTTACCCTATATCGAGCCTCCTGCGCCGACCGCTGTGCTCCCTGGTTCCCCCTTCTGCCGCGACGCCCGTCCTTAGCATTGCAGCACCACCAGGTGACAGCCACCTGTGGCAGCACCCGACCACCCTTGCCCTGTGCTCCCTCGTCTCGGTGATGTGCCAGCACATCGCCGTGCCTCCCTGACTCGCAACCACTGCAGGCGCCAGTCCGTAGCAACCCCACTGTGCCACCGCCCTGTGTCACCTCCAATGCCAGCGACAGCCAGCAACCACCGCAGTCTGGCCGCTCAGTCCCGACATCGCTGCAGCCAGCGACTACATTCCCTTACAGCCGCATCGCCTTCAGCCGACGGTAGAGCTCTCGCCGTCAGCCCTTCTAGCTGCCAGCCAGCCTCGAGTCGCCGCCTGTCCTCCGTGCCATCCGCCGTCTGAGCCAGAGCCAAGCCGTAACCCCATTGGCTTGGAGTTGATATTCTGATCAAGAGAGTTGATCATGTGATGTGGACCGTCCGTTTGATCAGATCTTGATCTCTTGATCTTGATCTTGATGGTTTGAATTCTGGCCGTCCATTGGATCTTGATCATAATGCTTGATTGGATGTGGGCCGTTAATCGCCTCTTGATCATCCGATTCGTTCCAAGCCATCACGATCTTGATTGGATGTGGGCCGTCCATTGGATCTTGATCTCTTCTTGATTGTCACGATCATGATGATCATCAATTTCCTTTGATTGTAGCCATCCGATCGATCGATCTTGATCTTCATCATTATCTTCATCATCAAGGAGATCTGGTCGTCCGATCTGATCTGATCATCTTGATCTTGATCTTCGATCTCAATCGTCCGATTGTGTTCGTGATCTCAATCATCTTCATCTTGTTCGTGATCATGTGTTCGTGATTGATTCGTCATCCGTTCGTTGTGTTTGCGTTCGTTGTCGAGAATCTGTTCCCGTTATTCTTGCTTTTGTGTCGTTTCCGTCGTCATCACTCAGGCAAGTAACTTGTACTCAATTCCTTTGTATGATACAAGTCATAAATTCCGCTTGTAATGTACTTGGGTTCTAGAGACAACTCATGTGTGATGTATGTTTGATGAGTATTGTCTCTATAGTGCTATTGACCATAGTTGCCTCACGACACAAATTTGACATGAAATAACTTAGGTTTTGACCGTTCTTGATGTGATTATATTTGTAGAATAATTATGAGAAATCGTGTTTGTTTGGATCCATGTGATATACTTGTTGTGGACATGCTATATACCCTATTTCATGATGTTTGGACATTTAGTAGACTCTATAACATGTTTGGTTGTGTTTGAGACGAGTTTCGTACGTTGTATGTTACTTTGTTGTTAAAAGGAAAATCTGTATTTTGTCGATGACCAGTTTTGATTGCTATTTTAGACCATATTAAGGCCAGATTCTTAAGTTCAGTATTAAACATGATTTTTAGAGAAATCTGTCCTCTTTCCAAACTCTCTGACCTTGATCAATTTCGTTTTTGTATGTGTGTGATATGATTGTTTTACTACAGAGGTGTATTTCATTTGCAGATTTCGTTTCTTGATGATTTCGATGACTAAACGATTTTTACACTAGTGCTAAGCATATTATTTTGATCTGAAATTTTTCACAGTATTTCTTTATCTATTTAGGCATTAGCCAGAATTTTGGTGGATTTTATTGATGAGTTTTATATGCCGTTTCATGCTTGTTTGTAAAAACTATACTTGCTGGATTTTGCTAGCCGTTTTGTAAAGATTTGTATTTTCACCCTAATTCATTTTTTCTGTATGAAACATATTTATGAAATACGAAAGTTAGGTTATTTTGTCTATTTTTGAGGATTTGGATTTCTTTTCATGGTTTGCGAGATATCACAGTTTTCGTACAACAGCGTTGGGAATTCCGGATTTGCCAAACTATCGTTTCTTGATATTCTCTGATTTTTGTTGGCTAAACTATTCTTACTGAAAAATTATGAAACTTTATATTCTGATACTAGAAATATAGGGGAATATTCCAGATTTTTCTTGGATTTATTTGAGGTGTTTTAATGCTGTTTTCCTGACTTTGAATTCGATTTATTGATTTCTGGCTGAACGTGGTTTAGATTCAGTTTTGAGCTGTGATTCTGTGAAACACTATATTACTTACATATACTTGCTGGATTCGGCCAGAAGTCTACTTTCCAGATTTTTTGACGGATCCATGTTTGCATGTTTGAAGTAGCGGGAATCACTATTTTAGTACAGTATGGTCTTGCTGTCCTGAACTAGAAATTTGGTTATTTTATCCTGTTATGAGTTACCAATCACCTGTACATGTTTATTCTTCATCCTGAACCCGTTACTTGTTCTTGCTATGTTATATTTGCCCTATTTGAGACACATACATGCCTTTTTGCTAATAATAATACATAACCAAGTCGGGGTTAAGAGAAAGATCTAGTAGTAGAAAATATAGAAATGTGTACTGAGAAGAGGACCTGTGTCCTGCCTGTTATGTGTTCATGAATACATGATTCATGATCTTGTTTACCTGTGCCGGACTACATACTTTCCTATAGGAATGTGTACTCGGAAGAGAACCACTAGGTTCTGCCTGTTTCCTGTACCTGACTGCATACTTCCCTATAGTAAGGTGTACTCGGAAGAGAACCACTAGGTTCTGCCTGTTTCCTGTACCTGACTGCATACTTTCTATAGAAGGTGTACTTGGAAGAGAATCACTAGGTTCTACCTATTATCTTGATCCCTGAGTACACTGCCCTATGGATTCCACTACGAAATCTAAAGCGAAACTGTTTGAATGTAGCAACCATGTAAGGTGGGCTACATGAGGTGCTACCTAGATAGTAATAATAGACTTGACATAACCTGATTACCTGTATACCTGATTACCTGTTTACCTGTTACTTGTTTACCTGTAACCTGTTTATCTGTTACATGTTTACCTATTACATGTTTACCTGTTACATGTTTACATATTTACCTGTTCACTTGACAGTTGATACATGCTACATGTACCTATTAGTGTACCATGCTACTTGTTTCTATTTCCTGATTCATGTTAGATATTACATTTCTGTTGACACACTTATACAATGATTGTTTGTTCCTACTGTTATTTTGTATTTGTGGTTTTTCCCATGTACTTGTATCCTGCATTACAAGCGGTCCGTAATTTGCATTGACGGGTACTTGTTTTCTTTTTCCTTCTTCACGCAATTTGTCAAATTGCAGATTTTGGAGATCAGCTGCCCGATGGAGTATGTCTAATTGGCTGGAGCTTTTGCTAACTTCATTTATTTCCTATTGCTCATTTTGAACAATGTATCTGTTACTTGGATTCTTTGTGTTTAGGCAGTATGACCCAAGATTTTTGACTTGTTCAGATCTGATTTATTTGAGACTGGGTATGCCCGTGGCACGTGCCTACGGCACGTATTCGGAACTGCATATAAATTTATTTGGAGTTATTTGGTTGGGTGAACTGCATATAAATTTATGTATTATACATGCTAAGATCAAAAGTCATTCAATATATTTCTTTATACCTCTTTAACAATTATTCGTTAAATTGTTTCAGTTTTTTAGGAATTTATCTTTATTGCCCTTAAATATCTCAATACTGACTTGTCCAATTCTTAAAAAAGCTAGAATTTTGTCAAGAAATGTGAGAACATCAATTAAAAATATGCACAATGACAGGAAAAAAAAAATGATTGTAAACAAATACAACCACCTTTCTAATACAATCATCTACTCTATACAGGCCTCCTTTGAAATTATATTGTTTTCTAGTAGTTTTCTAATACAATCACATTTAAATTGTTTCCTACGGCACATTATCGCGAAGAATGATTAATTAATTAAGTTGTTTAGTAAAAATTTCGACAGTCTTCTCTAAAATTTTACAGGCAGGATTGTAGTAAAAATTTCGACAGAATCTCCCCTGAAATGTTAGTCCTTTTAGAGCAATTCCTTACGGAATTCTGTTCAAAATTAAAAAATTAACATCACAGGCAGTCAAATTGAATCCTCTCCAGGCTAATCCAAGCCACATCACACAAGGCATCATATATATAGGGCTCTGGGGAAAAAAATCTTCATATGACTAAAGATATAAAATAAAAGACCAAGATATCGTTTGGAAACATAATAGATTTTAGGAAATTTAGTAAAAATTTCGACAGAACCTCCCGTAAAATATTAGCCATTTTACAGCAATTCCTTACGAAATTCTGCTCACAATAAAAACTTTAACATCACAGGCAATAAATATGAATCCTCCCTAGGCCAATCCAAGCAACATCACACAGGCATCATATATATAGGGATCTGGAGAGAAAAATTCTTCATATGACTAAAGATACAAAATAAAAACCAAGATATCATTTGAAAACTAATAGATTTTGAAAATATTTAGTAAAAAATTCGACAGTCTCCCCTAAAATGTTAGCCCTTTTACAGTAATTCCTTACTAATTCTGCTAACAATTAAAAATATGACATCACAGGCAATAAAAATCAATTATCCCCAGGCAAAACCAAGCAACATCACACAGGCATCATATATATACGGCTCTGGGGGAAAAATCATAACATAATGCAAGATACAAAATAAAAACAAAAAATTCGTTTGAAAACGTAATGAATTTTTTGAAAAACCTTCGAAAAACCTTTCAAAAACCAAACACAGAACCCAATATTCCACAAAATTGCAGGTACGGGTATTAACATAACTATATTATATCATCAATATATACAGATACTTATATCATCTCCCAAAATGCTAAGGGTGCGTTTGTTTTGATATTTTGAATAGAGTATTCTGAATTGAGTATTCTAAATAGAGTATTCTGAATAGAGTTATTCTGAATATGAGTTTAAAAGCTGTTTGTTTATATTGTATTCTGAATATTGATATTCTGAAAGCTGTTTATCTGAAAAAGAGAGTTTAGAAGCTGTTCGGTTATATTTCTAGCTGAAAACTGTATTCTGAAAGCTGTTTTTCTGAAAATGAGTGTTTAAAAGCTGTTCGGTTATATTTCTAGCTGAAAACAGTTATCTGAAAGCTGTTTTTCTGAAAAAGAGAGTTTAAAAGCTGTTCGGTTATATTTCTAGCTGAAAACTGTTATCTGAAAGCTGTTTTTTCTGAAAAAGAGTGTTTAAAAGCTGTTCAGTTATATTTCTAGCTGAAAACAGTTATCTGAAAGCTATTTTTCTGAAAAAGAGAGTTTAAAAGCTGTTCGGTTATATTTCTAGCTGAAAACTGTTATCTGAAAGCTGTTTTTCTGAAAAAGAGTGTTTAAAAGCTGTTCGGTTATATTTTTAGCGGAAAACTATTATCTGAAAGCTGTTTTTCTGAAAAAGAGTGTTTAAAAGCTGTTCGATTATATTTCTAGCTGAAAACTGTTATCTGAAAGCTGTTTTTCTAAAAAAGAGTGTTTAAAAGCTGTTCGGTTATATTTTTAGCTGAAAACTATTATCTGAAAGCTGTTTTTCTGAAAAAGAGTGTTTAAAAGCTGTTCGGTTATATTTCTAGCTGAAAACTGTATTCTGAAAACTGTTTTTCTGAAAAAGAGTGTTTAAAAGCTGTTCGGTTATATTTCTAGCTGAAAACTATTATCTGAAAGCTGTTTTTCTGAAAAAGAGTGTTTAAAAGCTATTCGGTTATATTTCTGACAATTTTGAATACCAATTTGAAATAATAATAATAATAATAATAATAATAATATATAAGATAATAATATATAATAATAATAATAATAATAATAATAATAATAATAATAATATATATATATATATAATAATAATAATAAATAATAATAATAATAATAATAATAATAATAATAATAATAATAATAATAATAATAATAATAATAATAATATAATAATAATAATAATAATAATAATAAACAATAAGAAGAAGAAGAAGAAGAAGAAGAAGAAGAAGAAGATATATAATAATATATATAATAATAATAATAATAATAATAATAATAATAAAGAAGAAGAAGAAGAAGAAGAAGAAGAAGAAGAAGAAGAAGAAGAAGAAGAAGATATATATAATATATATAATATAAATAATAATAATAATAATAATAATAATAATATATATAATAATAATATATATAATAATATATATAATAATATATATAATAATATATATAATAATAATAACAACAATAATAATAATAATAATAATAATAATAATAATAATAATAATAATAATATATAATAATATATATAATAATATATATAATAATATATATAATAATATATATAATAATAATAATAATAATAATAATAATAATAATAATAATAATAATAATAATAATATATATAATAATAATAATAATAATAATATATATAATAATAATAATATATATATAATAATAATAATAATAATAATAATAATAATAATGATAATAATAATAATAATAATAATAATAATAATAATAATATATAATAATAATAATAAAAATAATAATAATAATAATAATAATAATAATAATAATATATATAATAATATATATATAATAATAATATATATAATAATAATAATAATAATAATATATATAATAATAATAATAATAATATATAATAATATTAATAATATATATAATAATAATAATATATATAATAATAATGATAATAATAATAATAATATTAATAATAATATATATAATAATAATAATAATAATAATAATAATAATAATAATATATAATAATAATAATAATATATATAATAATAATAATAATAATAATAATAATAATAATAATAATATATAATAATAATAATATATATAATAATAATAATAATAATAAAGAGAGTAAAGGAGGTGTTTTGGAAAATAGGGGGTATGAGTATTCTGAATATCAATTCTGAATAACACTTAAAACAAACGCTTATTCTGAATAGAGTATTCTGAAAGCTCTATTCTGAATATCAAAACAAACGGACCCTAAATATTACAACTATTACAATTATTACATCCTCCACCATAATATACACCAACCAACTGAATGATAAAAAAATTACAGGGTTGTAGGAGAACACAATGGTTGAAGTCTTCAAAAATGGGACCAAACTGTGAGCCAAGAAAAACAGTCAGAGTTTTGAATCAAATAGTAAGAGTTTACAATAAACAATTAAAACAATGAAAGTTTGAAAACAATAGTAAGAGTTTTGAAATCATTACCTTTCAAACATAACAATGCCTTGAACCAAACATGTTCTTCATCACCCTACCAAAAGTTAAACTGTCAATATGTACATAACGGTTCTGAGTGTAGATGACAATCAGGGGAAAAAAAGCATTAAATTAGCAGCAATTAACGGTTAACATAGGGTGTAGTTGTAGTAAATATCAATTTACCTTATTGCAACCCCTAATTGATCAATGTAGTTGCATTTATAAATTTGAGGTCCATGTCAGCTGCATCCCAGTTCTATTAATGTTCAAATACGAATGTCATACAAAAGTAAAACAACAATGAAAAAAAGTTTTGGTAAGGTAAGTCTATCATATATAATTGGTTTTTTAATTTTGTCATCTTGTTTCATTATAGAAAAAATAATAATAAAACATACATTTATGTACTATAATAATAAAAATATTACACGATGCAGGACGGCCCTCTTTCTATTTTTTTTCTTCTTATATATGGTGTCAATATGTCATTACTGATAAGTTAATTGATTTGAAGTGTTTGCTGGCTCATTATTGATTTAATGTTTGCCATCAAATAATAGAAAGGGTGATACTTGTTTTATTGCAAGTCCAATTGTTTGTTATTGCTACAATAATTGTTTGTTGCAACTCCAATTGCTATATAGTTGAAAATTTAGCATCGTCTGGTAGAAAAATAAAGAGAGATTCATTTCATTATATAGGATGAGAGTGACAACCTACTGTTTGTTCTAGCTAGCTAATATACAAATTATATTGTATTCAATATATATGCTTGTGTTTAAGATAACCATAGTTATATTTAATTTAAAAGCTAGAAAAACTGTAGTTATATTTAATATCCATCTCTATCAAATAAGTAAAGAAGTTAATCTATTACAGATTGAAACATATATGTTATAACTCCACTTTAAAAAGTCACTTATGAGTAGTGTAACTATGAAGTGTGTATTGATAAGAAGATGATCACACTAAAGGCCTGATAAGATACAAATTGTCATTCATATTTCAAGAATTTTTTTAATAACTACTATTGTATATACTTTTCTTTTATGATCATTGTTATACATCATCTCCCAAAATACTAACTGTTAAGATCATTGTTTCCATGCATACTTAAATATATAGTTAATAAGATTATCTGTAGTTATCCTTACAGATGCAAAGGAAATGTAGACATTGTATACTTGAGAGCATGTGCTGAGAGTATGGGAATGGTAGCTCATGCACAGTTTGGTAGATACATTTCTTAATTGTGGATGGTGAAATTTAATAGTTTGTGGATCATCCATAATACTATTTAGAGAAAATATTGCTATCTTAAGTCTCCTAATTAACGAATTAGCAAGGTAGAGTATACATGCTATGTCTCCATTTTTGGGTGAATATCAAATACCTTAAAGGTGAGGATAGCGAGATATGATGCTTTGCTCTCTCTGCAAGCAATACTCTTCATCTGAAACAAAAGAGATAGGTGGCTTTGTGAATTCATGAAATGAATCTAACCAAATCTTTTAAATATAACACTTTTATGAATAATACAAATCTTTGTTGATAGTAGTCCCACATATAAATAATAAGGAGAATAAAAGAACTTATCTATAAGTAAGTTAATTGAAACTTGAAATGAAAAAGATATAAAGAGTTACATTTGTAGCAAGCACTACCAATTTACCATGAATCGACTGGGTATCCCTTAGAAATAGTGTACTCAATGAAATCTCTAGCACTGCTAGAGTTCCACAATAGTGGTATTTGATATAAGTTTATTTTTTTTTAAAAAGACATTTTTATAACTTAATGATCAAAATGAGCATAGTAATTTCCTTACCTGAGATGATCTTTACTTGCGATAGAAGCATCAGGCTTTGGGATACCCTTGTGTACAGCTTTCTGTTGCTCTAGTGCTTTAGACTCAAAATATTCAAGGCTAGGCAGCGGCATCCTACATAAATACTAGTGTTAAGCAAAGTTTTCTCGAAATTGGAACTTTTTTTCAAGGCGAAAAGTGTATTAAGAAAAAAAGAAACTACCTTGAAGTTTTAGCAAAGTAAAAAAACTACCCTAAAAAGATATTCTACCAAAAACTGCCTTTAAGTTTCTGCATGTAATTGAGAACATGCACATTTGATCACAAAATGCACTAAAACATCAATCTCAATGCCCAAGGAAACTTTAGGGGAGATTTTGGCCAGAATGTGGAAGGTAGTTAAATGAATTTGTCTTAAACTTCAATTTAGTTCTTTTTATAATGTATACAAATATGCACATCTATATAATAAATATACACAAATATATAGTTTAGTTCGTTTTATAATTTGCCTCTAAATTACAACTCTTTCTCTCTGTTTCCGTATTTGTGATATTTTCAATTTACTTCAAGAACTTTCCTTAGTTGAAATTTCATGATTCAACAAACTCTTTGCAACTCTTCTGTGGAACTTGGGTAGTAGTTATTACCAAGTTATTATTGAGAAAAATGGCGTAAATTCCTTTTAGACCCCTCAGTTATCTCTGCTTTCCTAATAGCTCCCTTGACTTGACAACTTCCACTTTCAGCCCCTCATATACAGAATACTACCGGCTAACACCTCTATACCCATATACACTATTTGGCTGACTACTATACGTGGAACCGACAATATTTCAACTTCTTGTTCCAAAATAACCTTCATCTCAATCATCTGAATCCCTCTAATCCTCAAATATGGAATTAGATTTCTTGAATATCCCAAAGATTAATCAGTTCCCCTATGAAGAGAATGTAGTGGACGCTGCTAAAATGTATTATAAGTTTTGATGTATCATGTTTACAGTTTACTCTTATAACTCTGTGTATGTTTTCTTTTGTGTCTTTTTTCTCAATTAAGTGCATTAGGTCAAGTTTTAATGATAAAGGGTACCGAGGCATAAAGCATTCAATAATTAATTCAATATACTCTAAAAATAGTCAAAATTTAAAATTTAAAAATTAGTGGCATTGAAATGCACCTCCTCTCACATCTTGGTGGCATTGAACCAATGATTATGCTGCTCACCATCACCATCTCTTTACCTTCTTCTTACTTCATCAAAATTCATCTCAAATAAGAAACCAAACCCAAAATCTAGCAACTACCCATTACAGGATTATATATGGCAAGAGGATAATTGTAGCCAAAATCTCACCTTGGAAATTTCTGCATGATTTTTATTTGAGGATAAAATCTCTGCATGAATGAAAGTTGATCTCCCTGCATGAATATTTAAAAATAATTTATACGTTTGAAAACTCCACTGAAGTGTGATTAGTTACACATTACCTTCAATAATATGTGCAGAGATGAAGATGAAGAGCAGTATAATGAAGTATGAAAACTGAGCCATCTGCAAAAACTGGAGTAGATACAGAGAAAAGAGAAGTGCGGGTGTGAGAGATATATAATAGCTCCGCGAACAAAAGCTGAAAAAAACTATATAGTTAGTTTGAGAAATTCACATTCTACATGTGCATATTTAATGCACGGGCTACTGAAGGACCAAATGATCTTATATGCAAATCTGTCATTTAATTTATTCCCGTGTCATTGTTATAAGAGAAATCTATGTTGAAGGATTATCACTCTTTCAACACCTAAACCGAAGTGATATTTTCCAATTAAATAAAAAGCATGTTAATAAAATTTTGAACTAAAATAAGGCTTCTAGCAAAAGATAAATCTTAAATGAGATAAAATAACAATTATGGGAACATCACTACCTTAATCCATAATAATAATATCCATAAATCCCATAATAATAATATGCATTATAGATTACCTGCAAGCAAATTACAACCTCCAACGTGTTCCAAATGCACGTCAGATACAACCTCAGAGTAGTTGCCTACAATTCAACAACCAAAACCCACATAAACAATCAACCAACTAACAAAACCAAAAATAAAATAAAAACCATACACAGTACAGTATCAATTCTAGAGTCAGCGTACGCAAGTTTTAGCCAAAGCAGTTACAAACGGTATAAAAAGTCTACCACTAATTAAATCATATAAAATGACATAGATGAACGCATTTTTTACTTCATTTATTACTTCAGCATTTTAGATCTCCAATCTATTTGATTGTTAATTTTGTTTTCTTTTTGAAGATTATTTTTTTACAGTAAACTGTCATTCTCATAGCTTTATTGCAAAATCTATTGAAACAAACTCAAGCAGTGAAAGCAAGCAAAAATAGACATAAATGGCATCAATAACTTGTATATTGACAAAGTAGAGTATACATGCTATGTCTCCATTTTTGGGTGAAAATCAAATACCTTAATGGTGAGGATAGCGAGATATGATGCTTTGCTCTCTGCAAGCAATACTCTTCATCTGAAACAAAAGAGATAGATGGCTTTGTGAATTCATGAAATGAATCTAACCAAATCTTTTAAATGTAACAACTTTTATGAATAATACAAATCTTTGTTGATAGTAGTCTCACATGTAAATAATAAGGAGAATAAAAGAACTTATCGATAAGTAAGTTAATTGAAACTTGAAATGAAAAAGATATAAAGGGTTACATTTGTAGCAAGCACTACCAATTTACCATGACTCGACTGGGTATCCCTTTGAAATAGTGTACTCAATGAAATCTCCAGCACTGCTAGAGTTCCACAATGAAATAGTGTACTCAATGAAATTGTAACTACCAGACAATATTTTACAATGCATCTCTAGCGATTGATGACATCGTGGGCTGTAGTATGTGATGTTTGGTATTTAGAACCACAATATCTTCGAGCTGGAGAAACATCTATTGAATTTCCTGACAGGTAACCTTTGTTTAAAAAAAAATGGTATCAATTTCTATTTCCATTTTGAAAAGAAAAAAGCTTAAATTCTTGTGGTTTACCAGCTCGGGTAGTATGTGATTTCCACCCGAGGTGGTCTCAAAAGGTACCTTGGGATGGACACTTGAAGTACTTCCGCCCAAAGCCCTAAGCTTACAGAACACAAGTATGTAACATATTTACATTATTTTTCTTCTTGCAGTATTGTTATTTTGATAGGAATCACACTAATAATAATTACACCGTAATAGAATTCAAATCCTCCACCAAAACTCAAATTCAAATCTTCCCCCAAAACAACTCTCTCAAATTTAAATTCATCTAACATGTTTGTTATGTATAAAATATAACCTAAGACATCCACTTGAATTATTGCATTCATACTGAAGGGTATATTCATCATTCTGTGGTTAAAGATGGTAAATAAAATTTCAAAACTATGTTTAAAGTGAAATAGTCCAGAACTGTGTTTCAAGGGTATATTTATAAACAATCAAATTAAACCCTTTTTTCCTGCCTTTTTTATCACAAAACCTTGTGGTTAAGAAGAAAAAGCAGGAAATTTGATCATATATTGATTCGGATTAAGGTCAACTATGTCCATAACCCCCAATTTGGGAAATTTCATAATTTCACCCAATTAGCACACTCAGCTGAAAATTTGAGATCCTCAGTCCTCCCTTTTCCATCTAAACATGACATAGCATACTCTTAAAAAAGCATTATCACAACTTTCTTGATATCTATCAAGGGCAATTGCTAATTTAGAAGTTAGCACAAATGCCCCTTCAATTGTACTTATTCTAGAAGCCATCGTGAAGGAATAAAATTAAATCAAACCAAACATGCCACAGTTGAGAAAGGACATAGATGAAGAAACTAACAGTTTTAGGGCCGATTAATTAGTTTTGAGATTGAAGAAAGCCAATTTCCCCAGAGTTGGCGTCGGTGGTGTTCTGAGACAGTAGAGTGCTGATCAGACCATCAAGAACTGTTGGGTTTAGTAGAAAAAAATGATTGTGAACTTTGGGGATTTTTATTGTGAAATTTTGATTCCGAAATGATTGCGAAATTTTCTTTGCGAAGAGATGGTGAAATCGGTGAAATCAGTGACTGCGAAATGTTGATCATACCTGAGATGGTGAAATCGGTGAAGGTGAGGGGGTCGGTGGTTGGATAGGGTCGCAGTGGCGCAGAGAGCGGAAGGGAGGAGGCGTCGGGCTTGGCTTGGTGCGGGGTCGCGACTGGAGGTGGGGGCGGGGAGAGCAGGGAGAGAGAGGGGTCGCGACTGGAGGTGGGAGGCAGGGAGAGTAGGGAGAGAGAGGGGTCGCGACTGGAGGTGGAGGTAGGGGGCGGGGAGAGTCGTGGTAATTTTGGGCGAGAGAGAGCGGGGAGAGAGAGAGAGAGACAGTGAGAAAGAGAGGCTGAGTGAGCGGGAACGACAGAGAGACAGTGAGAAAGAGGGAAGGGGGATTATTTTGGGAAAGAGAGAGTGTGTGTGTGAATTTTGAAATGTGTGGGATTTGAAATTTTGAGCGGGAAAATATGTTTTGTGAGGTTAAATCTGGGCCATTGATTTTTGAGGAGATCGAAGCATAGCCACTTGATAGCTTTCTTTGTAATTTATTATATAGATTAATACATTTTGTTTCAAGTAAATTTTGTTGGTATATTGATTCAATTATGCATGTGTGGTTGATTCTCTTGCTTCCGACTCTGATTATTTAGTGAGATGTTGTAAAGATTCCTGAACAGCTTATGGATGATGAAAATCATTCACTGGGCCAATGTTACGTGCTCGTATTCCGTATTTTTGGGAAGCGGAGCATGACAGGGTTTTTAGTGGTATCAGAACCCAGGTTTGGCTAATGTATTAGTTTTACTGATATATTAGACAAGTTTGGCTCGATCTGGGATCGGCTCAACATTCCACCCACCATGCATACATGAATGAATTATAATTAACTTGACCTGATACTAGTTTTATTCCATTCATTTGATCCCTTCTTATTAGATTTCCTTGATTCCGTGTTTCTTCCGTCTCTTTTAGTCGTTCTCATTTGTTGATTTCTTATTGGGTATAGTTTCGTTCTTTCTGTACCCATATTCCTTTGATTCATTCATTCATCTTGCATTATTCTTTCATATTACCTTTTTTGCGTTGTGTTTTCCTCACCCCTGATCATCAATTTTTTTTTCTCTTGTTTTTGATTCTATCTTAGGTGTTGTCCTTATTTGTTTTTTTCTGCTCATGTTCTCTTTGATTCTGGTGCAAACAATCTCTTATTTTCTACTTACCTCATTGATTCCTTCTTATTTCAACTCGTGTGTCATTCATTGCTTTTCGTGTCTTGCATTCATCTTCATTTGTTGACTCATTTTGAGTATCATGCAAGTAATTTCTCCCCTGCCATATTCTCTTCAAATTCTGCTTGTGCCCCCTCATTCCTCTTCCTTCATATTCAATTCTTTGATTTCCTATTTTCTTTCGTCCCTTGTAGTCATCCTCTTTTGTTGACTCTTTATTGAGTATAAAATTCATTATTCTCCTGCCTATATTTTCCTTATATATATATTTTTTCCGAATATTTTGTGTATTTCGATTATTATTTGTTATATTTTGGATCTTCTATAAAATTGTTTTCTGAAACAAAAATTTTGTTATTTCGAATAATTGTGTATTTTAATAACACAAATTTCAAAACATAACTTCGTACTTAAATTGAGCAATCAATATCTAAGTATGTGTGGAAGATTGCATCATCTCGTTCATCGTTTTGTTACAACTGGATGTCGAGATGGCAAACATGCAACTAGACGTCAATGGAGGCAAATTACAACTGGATATCGGGGAGGCAAAATGTACAACCGAATATCCAGATGGTAACCTGCAACCTGATGTCGTGGAGGCAAACGTACAACTTGATGTCGAGAAGGCAAGTCTACAGATGGATATAAATGAGGCGTACCCACATCAAAGAATTTCTACTATAGTAACCCATATTTTCCCAAATCCGTATTTTCTGTGTATTATTTGAGTTTGGGTTTATAAAATTTTTCGTTTTCTTAAATTCATTTTTATTCAAAAATATTTCGCATCTCATGTTAAAATTCGTTCTTTTTATTATATGTATTTATTATTATTTCAAACGATTTCTTTATATACAAATCCTATTAATTTCTTTATTATTATTATTGTTATTACTATTACTATTATTATTATTGCATTTTTTTTACTATTTTATTTTTGTTGTTAATATTGAATTATTTTCACAAAAATGATGAACCCCAAATTATATTCTGTCTTGCATTATTATCCTTACTAGTATTGTTAATATTTTTATTATTATTATTATTTTTTTTACCAGTATGATTATGATGATTATTTTTGTTATTATTATTTTTATTATTTTTTTTTATTATTTTATTATTAATATGTGTTGATTTTTGTATCATTAATATTATTTTTGTTAACACCCATTAGTTTTGACCGAATTATTTAAATTAAAGCAATCATCTAAAGCCCAATATTATTTTGGTGTCTCATTCTTTTCTTCCTGCACGGATCGTCGCTTGGTGTCACGTAGTCTACAACGACATATCTGCAGCTTGGAACGTCACTATCAGAGTGTCGCAGCGGAAGCGCGGTGAGCTCATAACCCACAAGTCCCAGAATCCTATTATTGCTTCTCCTTCCTTACATTGTTTGCTTTTCCCTATCTCTTGCATTTGTTCTCATCCGTTGACTCGTTACTTGGTTCAACACTTCCTTGTCCATCCTTTCTTTGATTTCAGCTCTATCTATTTTCTTCATCTCTTTACTTTGTTATCTTGCAAGTCTTGTGATGTTTCTTCTTCAGTTTTGATACCGGTTACTTCTTTCTTGCATTCATTTTGCCATCATGCACCCATTCATTATTTGATTCAATTCTTCCCTGTCCTTTCTCTATTTGATTCCACTTTTACCTACTCTATATCTTACTTTGTTATCTTGTGGTGTTTCATTCCTTTTCATACTGATATTTTTCATGCATTTCATTTGACCCAACTGTTATCAACTTCCTTCTTTTTTTGGTATTGCCTCTGCTTTGTTTCTTCCCCTTTAACCCTCTGTTTGTTACTCTTCCCCATTTTGCTTTTTGCCTTGTCCTATGTACCGTCTAAGCAAATTCCGAGGACGAAATTTTGTTGTAAGGTTGGTAGGATTTGTAACCCCTATTTTCCCAAAATTGTATTTTCCGTGTATTTTCTGTACTAAAATTTTTTGTAAATTATTTTTCCTCTCTTAAACTCTTTTTGTTAAAATTTGTTTTTGGATCTTCTATTAAAATCTATTTATGATCAAAAGTTTTATTTGTAGCAATTTTTCCAATGATTTTATACAAACCCTATTAGTATTATTGTTACTACGGTTATTTTTATTTTTATTATTTTTATTATGATTATTGTTATTATTATAACTTTGATTGTTTATTTAAAAATCTAAATCTATGTGTTAATTATATTTGTACTTATTTCAAATAAATTCGATATTATAATGTCAATTATATTTTGTTTATAAACCCTATTTTCCCCATTAGATTTTACCCAATACTCATTTTTCCTTATTGGATTTTTCTTAAACCTATTAAACCCAAAACCCATTTTTTTAAAACCCATTTAAAACCACCCAGACCCATTTAACCCCAAACCCATAACATCCCCGTAACCCTATTCAGCCACCTAACCCTAAAACCATATACTATCTCCAACCTGTATATAACCCATGCATGCCTGTTCGTATCCCAATCTTCAGCCGCCTTCCTGTGCCACCCATCTTCCTATCGTCTCTCCCACTCTGGCCTCCCGTCGTCGCGCCGTGCAGCGCGCCATCGTCGCCGCGACTGCAGCGACCAGCGGTCCCTGTTACCCTGTACCGCGTCTTCTGTGCCGACAGCCGTGCTCCCTGGTTCCCTCTTCCGCCGCGATGCCGCTCCTCAGCGTTGCAGCACCGCCAAGTCACAGCCACCTGTGGCAGCACCCGACCACCCCTACCCTGTGCTCCCTCGTCTCAGTGATGCGCCAACACCTCGCCGTGCCTCCCTGCCTCGCAGCCAGTGTAGGCGCCAGTCCGTAGCAACCCCACTGTGCCACCGGCCTGTCCCGCCTCCGATGCCAGTGACAACCAGTAGAAACCGCACTCGCGCTGCTCAGTCCGTGCGTCGCTGAAGCCAGCGACCACATCCCTTGCAGCCGCGTCGCCTTCAGCCATTGGTAGAGCTCCCGGCGTCAGGCCCTCCGGCTGCCTGCCAGCCTCTCGTCGCCGCCTGTCCTCCGTGCTGTAATATCCCGGACGGATATTACATTGAATAAATTATTATTTTATTATTATTTAACTATTTAATTATTTTATTTCTTTTCATGTTTGAACTATCTTTTGTCATGACAAACCTAATTAGATAGTTAGGCTTTGTTGGAGAATTAAACCTAGGATTAAGTATGCATAAGAGTTTAAGAGAGTTATCTTCTAGAAGATCTCTCTCCTCCATCTCACCATGTTTCACCATACCTCCACCTCACCTAGGTATGGCCTTCCCCTGTTTTATGGAAGAGGTTTTTTGAAAATTGTCTTGGTGCATTTTGCACTCTCCCTCTTCTCTTCCACCCTATAAATACCCCCTCCCCTCATCTCTTGTCTCATTTTAGAAAGGGAGGAAAAGAAAGAGAGCACACCTAACTAGAGAGTTTTTCTTCTTGTAGGTTTTCCATAGGAGTTTTCATAGAAGCTAAGGGGAAGGAGAAGCTGCATAGGCTAGTCCTTCCAACAAGAGGTTCAAGGTGGGCGTTTCTCCATCCTTTCTTGTTTTTTTGTTTGAGTTTTGGTTCTCTTGAGTTGTTTGTTTTTCTTTTGTGGTATGTTGTGTGTTGTTGTTTCTCTTGTATGTAAGTTGTTCTAAAACAACTAAGACTAATTCCTAGGCTTACATGCCATGAATAAAATAACCATAAAATAAGTGAATGGTAGAAAATAAATAAATAAGAACCTAAAGATTGAATCTTGCATTGTGGCAATTTTTGTTCTTGTTGTTGATTATTTGGACTAAATGGACACAAGCATAAAGAGATTGTGTACATACCCATCAATGGGTTGTAGGACTTAACTTGGACATATGCATATTAATATTGTGTACATACCCATCTTTGGGTTGTAGATATCAAACAAGGACTAATGGACATAAGCATATGAAATTTGTATAGTAAAATTATCACATACCCATTTGGGGTTGTAGAACTCAATAAAAATGAGTCTTTATTTGCTTATTGCTCTCTACTTCATTAAATAACAATTCTTGCTAACTCTTAATTTATAAAAAGATAAAAGGACTTGTAATTTATAGAAAAAGTAGATTTTTGTATTATGTAGAAATGGTAGTTCCTAAAGTTATATTGTTGTAACACTTAAGACTTGTACTTCATAAAGAGAAGTAGTCTTTGTAAAATATCCATGCTTAAGTAGTAATAAAGATCCATGCTTAGTATTAGAATCCATGCTCATGTTGTATACCATGTTGTAGGAAGTCCATGTTTATGTCATCTACCATGTTGTAGGAAATCCATGTTTATGTTGTCTACCATGTTGTAGGAAATCCATGTTTAATTTGTTGTACGTTAATGTAGGAAAGGAACTCATGCTATGTTGTATTCCTGCTAAAATTGTTGTAGAGTGTGGTAGTAAAGAGCCCATGCTTATGTGGTATTCATGCTTAAGATTGTTGTAGGTTCTTGCTTAAGTTATATAACCATAATAAAGATTGTTGTAGGTTCTTCCTTAAGTTATATAACCATAATTAAGATTGTTGTAGATTCATGCCTAGATTGTTGTAAAAAAGCTATATACCATGTTAGATTATTGTAGGATTGATACTCATGCCATATACCATGTTAAATTGTCGTAGGATTGATGCTCATGCTATACACCATGTCAGATTGTTATAGATTGATATACCATGCCTAAATTGTTGTAGGTTGGATGTAGTAAGAAACCTATACCTAAGTTGTATACCATACTCAATTTATTATAGGATGAGGTAGTAAGAAACTCATACCTATGTTGTATACCAGGTTTAAGTATAGTAGTTATTTATGCTTAAATTGTAGTAGCTTCATACTTGTTGTATCCATTCTTAAGGAAGTAGAAGATACCCATGCTTAAGTCTAGTAGTTATTCATGCTTAAAATTGTAGTAGCTTCATACTTAAGTTGTATCCATGCTTAAGGTTGCAATAGACATCCATGCTTAGAGTGTAGTAGTTACTCATGCATGAATGGTAGTAAATGCTCATGTTTAAGTTGTAGTAAATATCCATGCTAAAGTAAGTAGATATTCATGTTAAGTTGTGGTAACATACATGCTTAAGTTGTAGTAACCATTCATGCTTAAGTTGTAGCTCATGCTTAAATTGTAGTAAAGCTTCATGCTTAGATTGCAGTAATTATTCATGCTTAAGATTGATGTAAGTTCATGCTTAAGTCGTATTCATGCTTAAAAGTGTTGTAGGTTGATGTTAAGTTATAGACCATGCTTTAAGTAGTAGTGGATATTCATCCTTAAGTAAACACTCGTGCTTGAGTTGATCCTTGCTTAAAAATAGATATTCATGCTTGAGTTGTAGTGACTATCCATGCTTAAGTAGTAAAGATCCATGCTTAAAGCGGTAGTAGGCACCCATGCTTAAGATGTACACCATACTTGTGTTATATGTAGAATTCATGCTTGATCACGCTTAGTAAAGAACCATCATGTTGTAATTATAGTGTTAGTAAAGAAACTATCATGTTGTTGTTGTAGTGTTAACTATCATATTGTAGTTGTAGTTTTAGTGAAGAACTATCATGTTATAGTTGTAGTGTTAACTATCATGTTTTAGTTGTAGTGTTAGTAAAGAACTATCGTGTTAATGTTGTAGTGTTAGTAAGGAACTATCGTGTTATAGTTGTAGAGTTAGTAGAGAACTATCTTGTGTGGTTGTAGCGTTAGTGAAGAACCATCATGTTGTAGTTGTAATACTTGAGTTGTGAAGTCATTCTCGTTAATCCCCTAGAAGGAACCCATGTTAAGATTGCATAGTTGTTCTAGATTCAAAAAGCCATGCATGCTTGAATGGTATATTGTAGCTTTCTAGTTAAAAGAAACCATGGTGGAATTATATATGGTGGTATTGTAGTAAAGGAATAGGAAGAAACCATGAACCCATGCATTTAGCTTCTAGGTGATTCTAGCTCAAACTTGAGAGAGAACTCAAGAATCTGGTTGCATGAAGTTCTAGTTCAGTTTGGGAAAAGAACCCATGGATTCTAGTTGTATAAGGTTCTACTTAAATTTGTACCATATCATGTGAACATTCCTCACCTTCATGGGTAATAAGGGTTGGGAAGATCACTAATAATTGTTAGCTTGATAAAAGTTTTTATGTCGCTTTGGGCTTCTCATTGGTAGAATGCCTATTTTAGACTGTTAGTAGATTCTTCTGTTGCTTCTAATTATAGAAGAACAAATTTTGCTAGCAAGTATTTCTTCTAGGTTGATTTCTAGTATGGTTGTTTGTATGTAGTTGTCTCATACGTGGCTTACCTAACCCGTATGTAACAGTTAGTCTCATATGTAGCTTATTTGGCTCGTATGTCGGTATTTTCTTGAATAAGTAGGCTGTGAGTGGATCCGATGAGATCTTGTGAAGTCTAGGTTAACACTTGGTTAATTGTGTCAACAAATTTTTGCACTCTCTAGAAGATGGATATGTACGGTGCTTTTTCATGCCGAGTTGGAAGCACAGTGCCGTGTTACGCTTGTTTGGTTAGAAGAGGGCACGTAGGGTGCTTTTTCATACCGAGTTGGAAGCACATGCCATGTGTCGCTTGTTTGGTAAGAAGAGAGACATGTACGGTGCTTTTCTTGATGAGTTGGAAGCACAGTAGCATGTCTCGCTTGCTGGTTAGGGTTAGTGACATTGTTAGGGTAGTAACTTGTTACTTAACCATTTTATATATATGCATTGCCGAAGGGTGAAAGTTGGTGTTAGGGGCGATACCCTGTAATCCAACCTCTCCTATAGGCTGACACTAAGTGGTGTTATTAGGATGTATTCCCCTATCAAAGGGATACAGGCAATGCTTTTTCATGACAAGTTGGGAGCACAGGATCCGTATCTTGATTGTTAATTCCTGAATGTGCCATGATTAGAACGGGAGGTTTTCCTAGGGAAATAGACCATACGATTCCATCATATGCCTTCTCATGATAAGTTGAGGGCACGGAAGAAGGTTGAAGAGTATTTTGTAGTTCGTGTTGGCATTTGAGTGGGGTCCGGTACGACCAGGCAATAGTGGCAAACAAAGACACCACAATTGACTGCAGTAACGAAACTAGACCGTACCTGCAACTTCTCCAGTCATGTAGTATTATGTCAGGAACAGGATGGGTACAAAAGTAGAATACATGTCGCGGGTTCAAATTCCTATATGTGGAGAAACGGCCTGATATGGGGCATATGTAGTATAGGCTGCATACTGGTCTAGAGACTTGCTTGCATTAGAATAGGAGCATCCTAGCCGTAGTTGACTTTGCATTAGATTCTAATTAGAGCTCTCACGAACACTTAAACTACACTACACGTTTGCCATGTTTTTGTACATTTGTTTTTGGAGATTTTCTGCTAGTCATAAGCCCTTAAGCGTCAGTATTTGTGTTGACGTCCCCACTTCAATAGGTACTGGATTGTAGAAGTACAGGTACAGGATTCAGGAGGACTCAAGGCAAGGGAAGCAAGGAGTCGATGTCATTATAAGTTTTCGCTGTATTGCATATTGGAATTTCATATATTCATTCTTGTAATTCATTTTTGTTGGGAAGCATCCAAGTGAAATACTGAGTGTTCTTCTTCTTCATTGTACTCTGATGTAAATTGTGAAAGTTGTAACACTTGGGATTATGAAGGCATTATTGTAACACTATTGTAATGTATTGCAACATTCGGGATTGTAATACATGTTGCGTGAAATAAAAGTTTTAAATTTTCCTAGTTTTCTGTGTATTGTAACTAATTGGATGTAAAGGTCCTGGCTCATGTCTCGAATTCTCCATATAGGAAGTTCGGGGCATTACAGAGTGGTATCAGAGTTGACTTCAATTTACAGTCTAACACAGTAGGAAAATTAAACTTGGATGCCTTTTAGGAGTCGGGTTTTAGCTAGTTGTAGACAATCATAACTCATATTGTTGTTTCTTTGAACTTATGTCTTATAAATTTTCTATATCTAGACTAATTCCTTGAAGAATGCCTGGAAGAATCAGAAACAGCCACCGTGGAAGGACGGAGGGTGAGAGCAGTAGAACCAATCGCACCAACTTCAATGTTGAAGCAAAGTTTACCCGTGTGTACCAAATAATTGGAGTGTTTGTCGAAGCAAGTAGAAACTCCATACCACCACATGAAGCTCAAAGAATGAACTAGAGGAACAACAAGCCGACCCAATCAAAATGGTAATATCTTTTAAGAAGATGAAGCCACCTATCTTCCAGGGCCAGGCGAAGAGGGCCAGGCAGATCCAGAGGCGGCCGAAAATTGGATTCACCAAGTAAAAACAGTGTTCGAAGTAATGCTGACACCAAACAACAGTAAGGTCCGACTAGCCACAATTCTACTAGAAAAAGATGTCGGGATATGGTGGCAATCTGTGGAACGAACTATGGAAGGAGGACCCATAGAATGGGAGGACTTCCTGGACGAGTTTAAGCAGCATTATTTCCCCCAGGACATACAAGAAGAAAAGGCAATGGAATTCCACAATCTAAAGCAAGGAGGTATGACCATCTGAGAATATGAAACCAGATTTACTTAGCTATCTCGTTATGCCCCAGAAACGGTGCAAGACGAAGCGAAGAAGGCCAAGAGATTTGAACAGGGACTTAGGCATGGACTTAGAACCAAGCTAGTACCACTATGCATTCGAAGGTTTGAAAAGTTGGTTCCGCGAGCAGCCACAACTGAATTAGACATGAACCAGGACCAGCAAAATCAAGACAAGGTGGAAACGAGGGAAAAGAGGAAGAAGCATATTCTCACCAATGACCAAGACAAGCAGGACTCAACTCACAATCCCAGAAAGCTTAACACCAGCAAAGGGACTAACCAGACGATGGTGTGTTATTTTTGTAAAGAACCAGGTCATTTCAAGAGTCAATGCCCATAAAGAGGCCAGACAAGCACTTGCTACAATTGCAGAGAAGCTGGGCATAAGAAATTAAATTGTCCACAACTGCAAAGGAACCCCAATGACCAGATACGGAAGGTGGTCGATAAAGGAAAGAAGCCTGTTCGTTAGGGATGAACTTCAGCATGACTGGAAGGAAGTATGTAATAGTGAAGGCTATCGTGGTCCAGAAATAGTAAAATATTTTGTTGGTTGCATTTTTGCAAGCTATGGATGATGAACTTGTAAAATGTTCTGTATCAAAGTATGGTGACTTTTTATAATACATTGAAAATTTTGGCATTTGGTCATCTCTTGTCTTGTATGCATTTTGAGAGGGCATGAAGTTGGAATTTTTGCCTTCACCATGGTTAAACTTCGTTCTTTTTCTAAGGAGGAGGTGGTCACCGACCCTCAAGTGCAGCGACCAGGAGTTGGGAGGCATGCAGAGATCTTTCATAAGAAGTAAGATGTTGGCTCTAGAATGATCCATGGAGTGAGACATTCCATAGTATTCCAGACGAGGGATGAAATAGGTCACAGAATGTTCTGTGGAGTAGGAATTGGTCTCCAGTATTCCAGGGACAAGAGCGACACTCATGGAGAAAGATTGTGTGATGTTGGCTCCAGAATGATCCAGGGGGTAAGATATTCCCCAGTATTCCAGACGTGGAATGAAATAGGCCCTAGAATGTTCTGTAGAGCGGGATTGGTCTCCAGTATTTCAGGGATGAGAGCAACATTCACAAGCAGGCTAGTGGAACATTGACTCCGGAATGATCCAAGGAGTGAGATATTCTCTAGTATTCCAGATGTGGGATGAAATACGCCCTAGAATGTTCTATGGAGAGGGATTGATCTCTAGTATTCCGAGGACAAGAGTAATGTCCACAGGGAAACTAATGATAAGGGAGGCTCCAGAATAATTCGTGGAGTGATATTCCCCACTATTCCAGAACGCGAGATGAAATAGGCCCCAGGATGTTCTGTGGAGAGGGATTGATCTCCAGTAGTCCAAGATGAGAGCGACATTCCTCAAGGTGATTCATCCCCAGTACGGTGGATGTAACACCTCGGATTTTTAAATACCGAAAATATTCATTTTTATAGTTTGTAGGGGTGAGAATTATTTTTAAGTTATATCTTATTTTATTTTATTGTATTTTTAAAATATTGATATTAGTATGAATATTTGTGGTTAATTGGTGTTATTGATATATTGGGGGCTATGAGTTGAGATCTTATGTGAATAATTATTGTTCATTTATTTTATTATTTTGAAGGATTATTATGAAGTGGTTTTAATATATTTTGTTGGATTGGTATATGTGATATATTGAAGTTATGAGTCGGGTTTTGTGTAAAGAAATATTGTTCACCTTATTTCATAATTTTAGAGAATTGTTAGGTGATATTTAATGTATTTTGCATTATTAGTTTTATTAAAAGTATAAAGTTGGGGCTTATTTGAAATGTTTAGAGATCTGGGGGCCTATATGCAAATATCCCTTTATAAAAATATATTTTTATTATAAAAATTTTATTAACCCCCCCCCCCTCCCCTTCTCTCCTCCTTCCTTCTCCTTCTTTCTTTCTTGTCCATCCCGATCGAAGCCAGAGCACCGAAACCCAAAGCTTCGGCCGATCTTCCCCCGCCCAAATTCGATCAATTCCTCCATGATTTTCAAATTAGTTCTCGGGGATGACTAATTGAAGGGTCCTCTACGTCGTGGCGGTGTCCGTTTTAGAAAGGATGTCGAAAAGGTATACCCTATTTTATTTATTCGTATAAAATTAAGTGTGGTTAGTTTTATTGAGTAAGGATTATTATAGTAGAGAAATTTAGAGAGGTTGGAAGTGGTAGATTAGAGGAATTGGTAAATGGTTAGAGAAATTGTAAGTTAGTAAATTAGGATTTTGGGTTTGTAAAATAGAGATATATATATATATATTAGAATTATCTCTTATATGGTGGTAAAAATTGTAGTGAGCTATTAGAATAAAATGGGGAGTGGTGATGTTGGAATAAACTCGAGCTATAGGATTTATGAAATCGGGTAGAAAACTCGATCCAAATAATTGTAGAAAATGCCTACGAGGGTGTAGAGTACTATGAAAGGATTAATATGAATTTAGGATGATTTTTATAGGCTTCCAGCTCAATTAAATTGAGTGAAAAGGATTGTAGGTGAAAAGTGCATACCGGGTATTCGGTGAAATGCCCGAGCAATATAGAAGTGAGAATTTGATGAATTCGGAGGTGTAGATGAGTCTCCTTATTGGTGTTAACCCTAATTTGAGAAATTAGGGAGAAGGGATTGAAGAAATTAGGAAGTAGGAAATTTTCCTATTAGAAAACCTCCGATCAATAAGGGAATGTTTGTATTGGGACCCGAATTCGAAATCCGTCGATGTAGCTCAGCTACTTAGGTCATTTGTGACACGTGGGTGAAGACGGATTCGAATTTGGAGGTTCGTAGGTCGAGTTTTGAGTTTTAAGCTAATCGGTCCTATAATTTCCTATTTAGGTGGAAAAAGTCGAACTTCGACTGGCTACAGGGCGGACGTGGGACATCGTTTGCTCGATCCATCAGGTGAGTATGTTTTATTTATAAATATTTTATATTGTGGCCGAATTTCATGGCCTTTTGATATATTTTGTGGGATTTATGCCAAAGGTTGGTTTTTATTGAAAATACGGATTTTTAAGGATCCAAACCGGGTTTTTGAGATATGTGGTGAAATTGACTATTGTAAGTATATAAAATCTATATTATGGGTTATTGTGATGTGTGGAAGTATAAAAATTATATATATTAGATTGTTTATGTATATTTTATCCCGTGCATGTTTTGGGGCATATAGGCCCTTATAAGTAATTATAACTACATGGAGCATGGTGTATGAGCTAGTATGCTATAATTAGATATTATAAGATTTAATTAGAGGGAATAAGTAAATTTGGCCCCTTATTCTGGGAAACCCGCATGTGTGGTGTTTATTTGTAATATATATATAGATGATTATGATGTGTGATGCAATAATTGATGAAATTAAATAAGTGGGTACATGTTTACATTCTAATCATGTTCGAAGACAAGTAATGGGTAATCATATGATATTATTATGTGATGAAGTATATTTTGATATGCTTATGATACGGAATAACACCTTATAATTCTTTTATTAAGGATATAACTTGGCGTATGTCTATATGTGATTTAATGAAGTAGTAAATATCATGGTACCCTTAATGTGAATTGTTATGGCAAAATAAATATCTTGGCGCATTAATATTATGCAATAAAATGATATGATGAGTTATGTGTGGAATAACAGGGTGTGTGCATAACCTGGTATATTGATATGAAGATAAAAGTTCAGCTGGTACGTGTTAATAAAATGTGGTATTAATTCTTGTGATTAAAGTTAAGGATGTGGCTATTGTTTAATTAAAAGCTGTGATGCTTTATGTTGAATTAGTAAAATGGAAAGATGAAATGATTAATGCTAATAACAGATGGTTTTGTTTACCAGTACCTACAGCAATCCTGGGGGTTTGGGATAGACCTCTTAATACCCAAGGACCGGCTTGGGGTAAGTGGACCCAAATTATGTTTGGGGTAAGTGGATTTTATCGCCCAAGCTATCGGCTTGAGTCCCGGCTTTCCCTCGATGACAGCTATCGCGAGGAAGTACCCAGTTTATCTGGGGTAAGTGGTTTTTCCCTCCTGGCTTCGGCTGGGAGGAAGTACCCAGTTTATCTGGGGTAAGTGGTTTTTCCCTCGATGACAGCCGTCGCGAGGAAGTACCGAGATTACCTGGGGTCAGTGGCTTTTTTTCCCTCTTGGCTTCGGCTGGGAGGAAGTACCCAAGTTCTGCTTGGGGTAAGTGGTTCCCTCGCTAGTTCGGCTAGGAGGAAGACGTAGCCTCGGACGAGTAAGACTCTGTGTGAGCATCGGGCCGCGTGTTTACTGGGCTGTCGGCTTTCAGTATGTTGGGATACTGTGGCTCACTGGTCGACAAACTAATAAAATAAATAAGTGTTAATAATAAATGTGGTAGTAAAGAAAGTGGATAGTGAAATGTGAATTGTGTATGGGAAAGAAAGTTGTTGTGAATGAAGTAAATGTGAAAGTGAACGTGTTATGAGTTAGTGTATGAAAAGAAATGATAAATACATCATGTGATTAATTTAAGATGAAAATAATAAAAGAGATATGTTATCATGAATAATACGAAGTAATTGTATTATGTATGTGATCATTAAAGTAAAATACAGATTGATATGAGTTGTACCTTGGAATTGTGTCAAGGAACTACCTGCCCGCTATTTCTGTGAAAATTGTGGGAACTACCTGCCTTGGCATAATTCGCAGGGTGAGTTGGTATGATAGTGGTAATGATTAATGGAAATGAAGAATTAAATAAAGTGGAAATGATTAGTAATTGAAGTGAATCAATAACCAAGCTATCGGCTTGAGATGTGATATGATATAACCCAAACTGTGTGTTTGAGGTGCAGTGATTATTACCCAAGCTATCGGCTATGGGGTGTGATATGTGGTGGCCCCAAATTGTGTTGGGGATTAAATGAAAATAATAATAAGACATATTGCTTATAAGAATGGGAATTACTAAAGTGATCTACCGGGATGAGAATGAGTTATAAAACATGTTTTGGTGCAATGAGAATGTGCATTCACATAAGTGATACGGTGAGGATGTGATGAAATGCAAGTTAATTATAATGTGTAAGAAGATGTTGTGTTTGTATATTATGACGTGAATGAATATGGCATTATGGGAATAAATGCATATGTTTCTGATGTGATACATGATTTAATGCAATAAAATAAATACTTGTACTATGAAAGTGATTATGAAAATGGTTATTAAAGAAAGTATGTTCTGTTATGAGTTGTGTACCATGGAGGTGTGTCGGGAAACTACTCGCCCGCTAATTCCGTAGGAATGGTGGGAACTACCTGCCTTGGCACAACCTCCAGAATGAATGAGTGTGTTGATGATATAATATAAGTAAATGAAGCGCGTGGCCAAATAGAAATGAAGAAAATATGTAGTAGCATCATGTGGTTATATTCATATAATACTATTATGACGATAATTGGGGAAGAATGAATATTTGGGTTAGAAAATTTAAATTGAAAGGTAATGGATTATATGTGAATTCGTATATTGCGAATGTAAAATAAGGATATATATACATATATATGAGGTTGATGTGAAATATATAGTGGAATGTGTGAATTATGGGTAATTTTATAATTCGATGCAGAATTGACGAGTATTTTGAGATAAAACCGTATTGATGATATTTTTAAGTTCAGATGTTCAAGGTGTATCTTCTTACTTGATGTTTGTAAGTTTAAAGTATTTTCTTTATTCAATTTAATTCATTTGTTAGATCTTTTCAATTATACTCACACCGGAAATGGCTAACCCCTGATGTTTTCTGGGGGTTAGGGGGGTCCCTCCTTGAGAGAGGACAACCCTAACTCCCCTGCAGGTTGGTAGCAGCATTGCGAGGTAGTTATAGAGTTAAGAATTTGGTTTTGTCGAGATGATAGCTTATTCATGTAGTTAGTATATGTAGAAAAGTGATTAGTTGATGTATTATTTTGTATTATGGTAAAAAGATATGTATATAGTGTTGTGATGAGGTAAGAAATCCCGTACCCACCTCGTTGTGGAGTATTGGGTTCTGTGGTTGGTTTTTAAAAAGGTTTTTCTAAATTTTTACAAAAATCTTATATGTTTTCAAAAGAATTTATGGTTTTTATTTAATATTTGATAATCCGTTATGAGTTTGGCCCCCAGAGCATTATATTATATTGCCTCTGTGATTCTGCTCATTTTGGCCTGGGGAGCCCGTGATATAATTGCCTGTGATGTGAGCTACGAAATTTAGAGCAGAATTTCGTAAGCCGATTGTGTTTCAGGGCAAAAAATTACAGGGGAAACTCTGCCCAAATTTTTATTGAATTATAACTATTTTAGTTTATGTTTAAAGAGATATAAAAATTGATAGAATTGAATTTGGAGGTTTGGTTAAAAAAAAAAAGAAAAAAAAATTGGGGTTTTACAGTTTGGTATCAGAGCTTAGGTTAACTAGGAATTTGTTAATCCTAGTTATCTTACCATGTGAGTATGGGTTCATTATCGCTTAGTTGGAGATAGAGAGTGTATTTTATGCGGGTGTTTTGTTGAAGAATAGATTATATCGTGGAATGGCGTGATCCCCATTAGACTTTGGTCTGACCTTGAGTCAACATTTCCTTTCATGACCCTGCATATGGATTGACCTCTGTAGAAATCCCGGTATGAATGTGCGCACTATTGGAGTATTCCATTATATTGATTGCTGTGTGCCGTGAGGAGCTATTCCCAGGAGATCTGGTGTAGGTCCTATGGACGTATGTTCTCTAGGTGTATATTTTATAGACTGAGTGATGTGTGGTTCTGGTTTTATCCCATATTTGGGGAGATTGATTGGTTGTAGAAGGTTATGTAGGTCATCTGCGTAGTTGGGGTATGGTGCAGGGAGGATTTGTGTGAGACAGCCCGATGAAACCCAGTTTTGATTGTATGTAGTGCCTTGGATGATGAAGATTATGCCTGTTGGGTTTGGTGGAAACATTTAAGGCAAAGATTGAGATTGTTGATGGGGTTTGCAAAGTTTTTGATATATTTGAAGAGGTTCTTGGTCCCCCACCTTAGCGAACTCTGGAGTTCAAGATCGATTAGATATTTGGTATGACTACAATTTTTAAAATCAGCTTGTGTTATAGCACTTAAGGAATGGGAAAAGATGCAAGAGAATTTGAAGAGATGTTTTTGATAAAGGGTATCGGTTCAAGTGATACCCGTAGGGCGCTTCTGCAGTATTGTAACAAAGATGGCAGTTCACCAAGAAGGTGTACTAAGTAAGGTGATTATTAAGTATTTATTGTTGAGAATAGATAATTGGTTGGATTAGTTGCGGGGAGTGTCATTAATCTCCTGATTAGAGTTGCACACCGAGTACTATCAGATAATCCCGAGAGAGGGAAAACATCTCAGGAATTGTTTTTCGTACTCGGTATGAATTGTATGAGTTCTTAGTGATATCTTTGGGCTGGCGAACGTCCCTGCAGTTTTTATGAATTTGACGAATTGGGCCTTCCACCCTTATATTAACAGGGTGTGATTGTAATTGTAGATGATATTTGGTGTACTTTCGCAGTATGGAGGGGCAGAGATGGCACCTCCGAACTGAGTTGTAGACTCGTTGGGACTAGAAGTGGTATGAAAAGTGTGTAGAATGTCATTTTTGGGAGTGAGAAGTGTGATTTTTGAGGACACATTGTGTCTGTTGAAGGCGTATTTGTGGATCCGAAGAAAATTACAGAAGGTGAAAAGACGGGAAATAACCCTCGGATGTGTTGGAAATTCAAAGTTTCTTGGTTTTAAGTGGCTATTATCGGAGGTTTATTCCTCTGTTTCCTATTATTGCTGTATCGATAACTCATTTTATCATAAAGAATGAGCCGTTGGTATGATCCGAACAGCGTGGAAAGATATTTTCAAGGGTTAAAGGAAGATGAACGGCAACTTATGTTTTGATCATCCCGAGAAGGGAGTGCCTGTAGTACCGTATCAGGTGGAGTTTGATGCCTAAAGGCACGCTTGTGGTTTATATCTTGAGGCAGTTGTGGTTATACGGGGTGCGTGAATTACGCATATTTGAAATTAGTGACAATAGGGCATGTATTAAAGGTGTTGAGAAATTTGTTTTTCAGAAAATAGTTTTAGCTTTTTCTGTGATCGTAAGAGTTTGAACAATTGTTCGTGTAAATGATTTGAGCAGGAGGCACTATACGTGGCTTGAGTACCATGGTAGCTTGGTATGGAAATAAAATACCACCCGGGGAAGAAATAAGGTGATGAATGCTATCAATAAAAAGAAGGTTTTGTCTTAATGACGTCCCAGGAGTGGACGGTGTTCAATTCGATAGATCAATTTGATTTTGTTTCAGTAGTAGAGGTTGATCCGACCCTATATATCGGTAGTTTATCAATACTGTTATCTACCCTACATTTGACCAGTCAAACTTGAATTCAAAAATTTTTGTTTGTGACCGAGGATGCATAATCGAACTCTGGATGGGAGTAATGAATGTAATGCAGATTAGTCAGTAGGCAGTAGGGAAAATCCTTGTTATTATTGTAGATTTGGTGTTCCTGATTATGATGGTTTGTGGTAGCGGGTGATGGAGAATGCTCCTTATACTCAGTATATTGTCTATCCCAGTGACATGATGATGAATCAAGATTCTAGGAGAATATTTTAATGGACCGAAACGAGGAAGAATATTAATTATCAGGTGAGTATGGATAAACCTCTTTTGAGGTGTGTAGTCAACAAAAGAAAAGGTGACGCCCATCAGCGGCGAAAGCCTCTTGAAGTTAGAAATTGAAGATTTGGGTATTCTTGAAAGTATCCTTTATTCATGGAGTATGTCGTTTTAGAAACCGGGAAAAGTTAGACCCGAGGTATGATGGCCCTTCAGAGTTTTAGAAAGAATTGGAATTGTGGTATATTGTTTGAAGCGTATCTTTGAGATATCGGGCATTCTTGATGTAATTCTTGTTTCTATGTCAAGAAAGTGTGAAGGGTCTATGTTAAGTGTGGAGTCGTTGTAGATTGCAGTCCAGCTGGATGTGGCATGGGATGTGACAGATCCTATGAGGCCAGTAGTTAATATAGATCGAAAGTGCGATCGACCAGACGACAAGTTGTGCAGCCGTTAAAGTGCAATGAAGTTCCGATGTTGATAATGTGCATGGAAATTCTAGAAAATGGTGAGGACTAAGTATCTTGAAATTGTTCGAGGAGTTTTCTTAAACCCCATAGCTCGAGGACGAGCTTCTTTTGAGGTGTGTAGAATGTAACACCTCGGATTTTTAAATACCGAAAATATTCATTTTATAGTTTGTAGGGGTGAGAATTATTTTTAAGTTATATCTTATTTTATTTTATTGTATTTTTAAAATATTGATATTAGTATGAATATTTGTGGTTGATTGGTGTTATTGATATATTGGGGGCTATGAGTTGAGATCTTATGTGAATAATTATTGTTCATTTATTTTATTATTTTGAAGGATTATTATGAAGTGGTTTTAATATATTTTGTTGGATTGGTATATGTGATATATTGAAGTTATGAGTCGGGTTTTGTGTAAAGAAATATTGTTCACCTTATTTCATAATTTTAGAGAATTGTTAGGTGATATTTAATGTATTTTGCATTATTAGTTTTATTAAAAGTATAAAGTTGGGGCTTATTTGAAATGTTTAGAGATCTGGGGGCCTATATGCAAATATCCCTTTATAAAAATATTTTTTTATTATAAAAATTTTATTAAACCCCCCCCCCTTCTCTCCTCCTTCCTTCTCCTTCTTTCTTTCTTGTCCATCCCGATCGAAGCCAGAGCACCGAAACCCAAAGCTTCGGCCGATCTTCCCCCGCCCAAATCCGATCAATTCCTCCATGATTTTCAAATTAGTTCTCGGGGATGACTAATTGAAGGGTCCTCTACGTCGTGGCAGTGTCCGTTTTTCAAAAGGATGTCGAAAAGGTATACCCTATTTTATTTATTCGTATAAAAATTAAGTGTGGTTAGTTTTATTTAGTAAGGATTATTATAGTAGAGAAATTTAGAGAGGTTGGAAGTGGTAGATTGGAGGAATTGGTAAATGGTTAGAGAAATTGTAAGTTGTTAGTAAATTAGGATTTTGAGTTTGTAAAATAGAGATATATATATATATATTAGAATTATCTCTTATATGGTGGTAAAAATTGTAGTGAGCTATTAGAATAAAATGGGGAGTGGTGATGTTGGAATAAACTGGAGCTATAGGATTTATGAAATCGGGTAGAAAACTCAATCTAAATAATTGTAGAAAATGCCTACGAGGGTGTAGAGTATTATGAAAGGATTAATATGAATTTAGGATGATTTTTATAGGCTTCCAGCTCAATTAAATTGAGTGAAAAGGATTGTAGGTGAAAAGTGCACACCGGGTATTTGGTGAAATGCCCGAGCAATATAGAGGTGAGAATTTGATGAATTCGGAGGTGTAGATGAGTCTCCTTATTGGTGTTAACCCTAATTTGAGAAATTAGGGAGAAGGGATTGAAGAAATTAGGATGTAGGAAATTTTCCTATTAGAAAACCTCCAATCAATAAGGGAATGTTTGTATTGGGACCCGAATTCAAAATCCGTCGATGTAGCTCAGCTACTTAGGTCATTTGTGACACGTGGGTGAAGACGGATTCGAATTTGGAGGTTCGTAGGTCGAGTTTTGAGTTTTAAGCTAATCGGTCCTATAATTTCCTATTTAGGTGGAAAAAGTCGAACTTCGACTGGCTACAGGGCGGACGTGGGACATCGTTTGCTCGATCAGTCAGGTGAGTATGTTTTATTTATAAATATTTTATATTGTGGCCGAATTTCGTGGCCTTTTGATATATTTTGTGGGAATTATGCCAAAAGTGGGTTTTTATTGAAAATACGGATTTTTAAGGATCCAAACCAGGTTTTTGAGATATGTAGTGAAATTGACTATTGTAAGTAAGTAAAATCTATATTATGCGTTATTGTGATGTGTGGAAGTATAAAAATTATATATATTAGATTGTTTATCTATATTTTATCCCGTGCATGTTTTGGGGCATATAGGCCCTTATAAGTAATTATAACTACATGGAGCATGGTGTATGAGCTAGTATGCTATAATTAGATATTATAAGATTTAATTAGAGAGAATAAGCGAATTTGGCCCCTTATTCTGGGAAACCCGCATGTGTGGTGTTTATTTGTAATATATATAGAGATGATTATGATGTGTGATGCAATAATTGATGAAATTAAATAAGTGGGTACATGTTTACATTCTAATCATGTTCGAAGAAAAGTAATGGGTAATCATATGATATTATTATGTGATGAAGTATATTTTGATATGCTTATGATACGGAATAACACGTTATAATTCTTTTATTAAGGATATAACTTGGCGTATGTCTATATGTGATTTAATGAAGTAGTAAATATCATGGTACCCTTAATGTGAATTGTTATGGCAAAATAAATATCTTGGCGCATTAATATTATGCAATAAAATGATACGATGAGTTATGTGTGGAATAACAGGGTGTGTGCATAACCTGGTATATTGATATTAAGATAAAAGTTCAGCTGGTACGTGTTAATAAAATGTGTTATTAATTCTTGTGATTAAAGTCAAGGATGTGGCTATTGTTTAATTAAAAGCTGTGATGGTTTATGTTGAATTAGTAAAATTGAAAGATGAAATGATTAATGCTAATAACAGATGGTTTTGTTGACCAGTACTTACAGCAATCCTGGGGGTTTGGGCTAGACCTCCTAATACCCAAGGACCGGCTTGGGGTAAGTGGACCCAAACTATGTTTGGGGTAAGTGGATTTTATCGCCCAAGCTATCGGCTTGAGGCCCGGCTTTCCCTCGATGACAGCTGTCGCGAGGAAGTACCCAGTTTATCTGGGGTAAGTGGTTTTTCTCTCCTGGCTTCAGCTGGGAGGAAGTACCCAGTTTATCTGGGGTAAGTGGTTTTTCCCTCGATGACAGCCGTCGCGAGGAAGTACCCAGATTACCTGGGGTCAGTGGCTTTTTTTTCCTCTTGGCTTCGGCTGGGAGGAAGTACCCAAGTTCTGCTTGGGGTAAGTGGTTCCCTCGCTAGTTCGGCTAGGAGGAAGACGTAGCCTCGGACGAGTAAGACTCTGTGTGAGCATCGAGCCGCGTGTTTACTGGGATATCGGCTTTCAGTATGTTGGGATACTGTGGCTCACTGGTCGACAAACTAATAAAATAAATAAGTGTTAATAATAAATGTGGTAGTAAAGAAAGTGGATAGTGAAATGTGAATTGTGTATGGGAAAGAAAGTTGTTGTGAATGAAGTAAATGTGAAAGTGAACGTGTTATGAGTTAGTGTATGAAAAGAAATGATAAATACAGCATGTGATTAATTTAAGATGAAAATAATAAAAGAGATGTGTTATCATGAATAATACGAAGTAATTGTATTATGTATGTGATCATTAAAGTAAAATATAGATTGATATGAGTTGTACCTTGGAATTGTGTCAATGAACTACCTGCCCGCTATTTCTGTGGAAATTGTGGGAACTACCTGCCTTGGCATAATTCGCAGGGTGAGTTGGTATGATAGTGGTAATAATTAATGGAAATGAAGAATTAAATAAAGTGGAAATGATTAGTAATTGAAGTGAATCAATAACCAAGCTATCGGCTTGAGATGTGATATGATATAACCCAAACTGTGTGTTTGAGGTGCAGTGATTATTACCCAAGCTATCGGCTATGGGGTGTGATATGTGGTGGCCCCAAATTGTGTTGGGGATTAAGTGAAAATGATAATAAGACATATTGCTTATAAGAATGGGAATTACTAAAGTGATCTAATGGGATGAGAATGAGTTATAAAACATGTTTTGGTGCAATGAGAATGTGCATTCACATAAGTGATACGGTGAGGATGTGATGAAATGCAAGTTAATTATAATGTGTAAGAAAATGTTGTGTTTGTATATTATGACGTGAATGAATATGGCATTATGGGAATAAATGCATATGTTTCTGATGTGATACATGATTTAATGCAATAAAATAATTACTTGTACTATGAAAGTGATTATGAAAATGGTTATTAAAGAAAGTATGTTCTGTTATGAGTTGTGTACCATGAAGGTGTGTCGGGAAACTACTAGCCCGCTAATTCCGTAGGAATGGTGGGAACTACCTGCCTTGGCACAACCTCCAGAATGAATGAGTGTGTTGATGATATAATATAAGTAAATGAAGCGCGTGGCCAAGTAGAAATGAAGAAAATATGTAGTAGCATCATGTGGTTATATTCATATAATACTATTATGACGATAATTGGGGAAGAATGAATATTTGGGTTAGAAAATTTAAATTGAAAGGTAATGGATTATATGTGAATTCGTATATTGCGAATGTAAAATAAGGATATATATACATATATATGAGGTTGATGTGAAATATATAGTGGAATGTGTGAATTATGGGTAATTTTATAATTCGATGCAGAATTGACGAGTATTTTGAGATAAAACCGTATTGATGAAATTTTTAAGTTCAGATGTTCAAGGTGTATCTTCTTACTTGATGTTTGTAAGTTTAAAGTATTTTCTTTATTCAATTTAATTCATTTGTTAGATCTTTTCAATTATACTCCCACCAGAAATGGCTAACCCCTGATGTTTTCTGGGGGTTAGGGGGGTCCCTCCTTGAGAGAGGACAACCCTAACTCTCCTGCAGGTTTGTAGCAGCATTGCGAGGTAGTTATAGAGTTAAGAATTTGGTTTTGTCGAGATGATAGCTTATTCATGTAGTTAGTATATGTAGAAAAGTGATTAGTTGATGTATTATTTTGTATTATGGTAAAAAGATATGTATATAGTGTTGTGATGAGGTAAGAAATCCCGTACCCACCTCGTTGTGGAGTATTGGGTTCTGTGGTTGGTTTTTAAAAAGGTTTTTCTAAATTTTTACAAAAATCTTATATGTTTTCAAAAGAATTTATGGTTTTTATTTAATATTTGATAATCCGTTATGAGTTTGGCCCCCAGAGCATTATATTATATTTCCTGTGTGATTCTGCTCATTTTGGTCTGGGGAGCCCGTGATATAATTGCCTGTGATGTGAGCTACGGAATTTAGAGCAGAATTCCGTAAGCCGATTGTGTTTCGGGGCAAAAATTACAGGGAAAACTCTGCCCAAATTTTTATTGAATTATAACTATTTTAGTTTATGTTTAAAGTGATATAAAAATTGATAGAATTGAATTTGGAGGTTTGGTTAAAAAAAAAAAAAAAAAAAAAATTGGGTTGTTACAGTGGATGTGAGATAAGGCAGATCCCCGAATGATCCACGCGATGGGATTAATCTCCGGGATGGAGGAATGCGTTGAGCACTTGAGGCTTGTGATCCCGTGTTGAGCATTCGAGAGTCAGTTATCGAGGATGTTCCTCGAGGAATTTGAGATGATCATGGAAGGTATCTTCTGCTCATTAATATTTGTTTGCTTCCCTAGGGTCGTTCTGAGGACAGAACGATTCTAAGGAGAGAGTATTGTAATATCCCGGACGGATATTACATTGTATAAATTATTATTTTATTATTATTTTATTATTATTTAACTATTTAATTATTTTATTTCTTTTCATGTTTGAACTATCTTTACTCATAACAAACCTAATTAGATAGTTAGGCTTTGTTGGAGAATTAAACCTAGGATTAAGTATGCATAAGAGTTTAAGAGAGTTATCTTCTAGAAGATCTCTCTGCTCCATCTCACCATGTTTCACCATACCTCCTGTAACAACCCAAAAAATAGCATAAGAGTTTAAGAGAGTTAGGCTTTATGTCGAAGAAGAGTGATCACCTTCTAACGGTAGGAGGTAGGGGTATTTATAGTCGCCGTGGGGATCTGCTTCGGGATAAGAAATAATCTTTACTCCCCGGTGTGAATGGATAGAAGTGATTAAAATCACCTCCGGTAGATAAGGACGAGCAAGGATTTTTTCATATCCTGCTGCACTGGTCCTTAACAGGTTGGGACCCATACCCAGCCACCCGTTTATGGGTTATTAGGCTTCGGAAGAGAAGCCCATTTTCCATTTCGGACCCGTCTGTAGGTGAAATTACCGTTTTACCCCGGTAAACTTTAAGATTTGTGCACGATCTGAACAGTCCAGATTTAATCCCATTTTTAGCCATATCACGAGCCCCCCACTCCTAAAGATTGTTAGCCACAGCCTTTGGGGAGTGATTTTGTCATTTCAAGAGTGTACGAAAATTTTTCGGAGTTCTTAAAGACTGTTCGAATCTTTTTTTGAGGAGTAACGGTGTTTTTCTGAGCTGGCGATACACCCAAGATTGTTTTTAGGCTCTTCTGGACTCTTGGTGATTTTTCTGGATTTTTTAATTATTTTTTGAATTGCTTATTCAATTTTGCAAAGTGATGATTTAATTTTCGTAGGCACCAATTAATTATTCTAACGAATAATTATTTACCCAGGAGCTCAAAAATATTTTCCCGAATTTATATTATTTTTTGGAATTTTTAATTAATTTTCTTGAATTTTAATCATTTTTTGCAATATTTAAATAAATAATTCGAATTAATAAATAAAAAATTAAATCACCTTATTTATGATGTGGCACGATCTGGGGCATCCATCAGCCATCGGTGCGAATATCTGAACGATCGGACGATAGATCAGTGCTTGGCGACATGGCTGAATCTGGGACGTTGATCAAAAGCGGAAGCAAGCGACAGATTGATTGCGCATGAGCTTCACTTTTTAGGCATACATAGAAGGCAGTTTATCACCTGGCCGGGCATCTGATCTTTATTGTTCAATGTAAGTTTGTGACGCAAATTTTGAGGTGATCTGACGGCGTACGTTGTCTTCTAGTTCCCCCCTTTTTCGTTTGGGACCACGTTTTTTTGACAAGCGGCGGCGAACCTACCGAACGTGACATTAAACATGGCGAATGTGTCGAACGTGGTGAACGTGTCAAACCTGGCGTCGAATGTGCCAAACGTGTCAAACATGGCGAACAACAAGGAGCGACATGTGTCTCTGGGGCCGTTGACCGGTTAACATTTTTCGCTTACAATACCCTCGGAATCACATCTGTTCGACGACCAGCGGCGAACGTGTTGAACAAGGCATCGAACGTGTCGGACGACTAGGGGACGACACGTGGTGTGGCTGTGTTGACTAGTCAACACGTTTGTCTCCTTTTTTGTTCAGAAACACTTCTGTTCGATGACCAGCATCGAACGTGTCAAATGAGGCGTTGAACGTGTCGAACGACCAGGGGACGACACGTGGCGCTGGCTGTATTGACTGGTCAACGTATTTGTCTCCTTTTTCGTTCGGAAACACTTCTGTTCGACGAACAGCGGCGAACGTGTCGAACGTTCCGTCGAACGTGGAGAACAACTGGAGAACGACACGTGGCACTGGCAGCATTGACGAGTCAATGCATTTTGCTCATTTTTTGATCGGAATCACGTCTGTTCGACGACCAGCGGCAAACGTGTCGAACGAGGCGTCCAACGTATCGAATGACCAGGGGACGACACATGGCGCTGGCAGCGTTGACTGGTCAACACGTTTGTCTCCTTTTTCGTTCGGAAACACTTCTGTTCGACGACCAGCAGCGAACGTGGCGAACGACTGGAGAACGACACGTGGCACTGGCAGCATTAACTGGTCAACGCATTTTGCTCATTTTTTGATCGGAAACACGTCTGTTCGACGACCAGCGGCGAACGTGTCGAACGAGGCGTCGACCGTGTCGAGCAACTAGGGGACGTTTGAATTCTTGGATGATTGGACTTCCTGACAGTTTGACTTCTTGGTGATTTGACCATCGCCTTTTTGTATTTCTAACTGTTAGGGCTTTGTGCCTTTTGGGATTTCTCAAAATGCCTCTTAAGCTTCCGGCTCAGGCCCACTAAGGGCAACTATAAATCTTCACCCCCCCCCTCATTTTCACTCCACTCTTTCATTTTCACCATCTGAGTAAAAATTCACTCCCCCTCTAGAGCGAGATTCCGGTGTGCTTTTCCGATCTCTGGCGATCTTTCCGATTGTGCACTTCACTTCAGAGGTAATTTATTTTTGTTTTAAAGAGATGTCTAGGGTTTTATCTGGTGAAGAGACCTCTCCCTAAGATCATGCCAAAGCGAATCCTCCGACAGCAACTCTTAGGGTCAGCAGGGGGAAGGGTTTCTTGGTCGAGCCATCGCCCATGGTAGAGACGATCGTGGAGAGAGAGAGAAGGATGGGCAAGTTTGGGAGGTACTCCATAGCCGTGTCTCGCTTGGGGGGGATTCGGCAGTACAACGCCGAAGAGCTGGCGTGCGTCGAGCATGGCATGGCTCGGCACTAGGAAGAGAACGAACCCTGTGATCGCACTGTGGCAAACAAAATTGTCTCCGTGCTTAGCGAGGGGGACCTTCGTACTATTAGGATGTGTTTCAAAATCCCTTAGGAATTCGAGCTGCTCCTCCCTGATCCTGGCGTGGGGTCTTGTTCTTCTTTCCCTCCAAATATATGTGTGTTACCCTACGATGCTTTGAATGTGGGTCTTCGACTTCCCCTACACCCGTTCGTAAGGGAAGTGTTGCGGTGGTATGGCGTGGGCCCGATCCAACTTAAGCCCAATATGTGGAGACAAGTAACGGGGTTCGTACTTCACTTCCAAGCCACTAGGATCGAGCCTCGCCTCAACGTGCTCCGTAGGTTGTACAAGATTCACCAGAAGATGAGGATGGAGTACCGGTTTTATCTCAACGGTCGTAAGGGCGTCGCACTAGTCGACAACCCCAACTTTGTGAAATCTTGGAGGTACAAGTACTTTTTGATTCGAAGTAGAGTGCCGTGGGATATCCCTACCGTTTGGAGGGACGATGTGCCGAGGAGGGCGAAAGCAGAACCGTCTCTTAGTCCGGAAGAAGACAGGATGGTGGGGATTCTCTTGGATCTGCCCACGTTGAGTTGGAGAGAGATCTCAGAGGAGAGTCTCTTTGGGGGGGAGGGGGGGTCTAAGCCTGATGAACCCTAGTACGCATTTTGCTTGTGTTTTATCTCTATCTCCTAGCTTGTAAGAGTTAAGATTTTTAAAGTTCGATTTCTTTTATCTGTAGGAGATCCGAGCATGGACTTCGACGCCATTACGAGCAAGCGTTCGTCATTGAGTGCTAGGCGGGGCGATAAGAAGAAAAGGGAGCGCACGATCATTCGTCCGCCGCTGTCTAAGGCCACTAGGAGCGAGAGTGGCGCCACACCCATTGTGGACTCGGAGTCCGCGGCTGCAGTGCCCACGATTCCCTCAGCGAGTGGTCTCCCCCTCTCCACGATGCTTGCACTCGAGGCTTCCCTTCTCACTATGGCTGCTGAGTCAATTTTGACCGATGACCAGAAGAGGATTTTCATCCCTGACTGGCAAGTTCGGAGGCACGACGGCTTCTTAGGGGATTCGACGAGCTGTATGGACATTGTTCATCATTTGGCCACCCCCAAAGACAAGGCTGCCATCGAGCATGGGACTGTGGGCGACTCTGCTCTGGAGATCGCCAAGGCGCAGATGACAGTAAGTGAATTTTCATGAATTTTCGTTTTTCTTTTACAAGATTGTCAACTTTCTCACCCTTGAATCCTGTCTTGCAGGCGGTCTGCCACTTCAGCTACCTGCTGAGGCAAGTGGCAGAGCAGAAGAAGGAATTGAAGGCAGCCCTCGAAAGGGAGAAGGTCGAGCAGTCGCAATAGAAGAAAGAGTCTGAAGCGGCTGCTTTGCTCGTCGAATCTCAAGCCACCCAGATTGCTCTCTTAGAGGCGACGCTGGCGAAGGCGAAGGTGAGTGCCGCCTTGGAGAAAGCTGAGGCCGCTAGGGAGAGGGCGGCACAAATGGAGAAGGTAGCCTCTAAGCGAGACAGGGCTGTGCGCGAGGTTGTTCGAGCTGCGGAGGCTGCAGCAGAAAAGAAGGCCATTGGCTTTCTGGAGAACAACATGCGGAGGGCATACGACACGGCCCTGAAAGACGTCACCGAACGAGTTCCAAGGTTCGATCGCACGGGCTACTACCTATTCCCCGACGAGGCGAGAAGAAACACTGAGGTGGATCTCGATGAGGGGGAAGAGGTTGATGAGGAGGGGGAAAGGGAGGGGGACTAAGAGGAACTCGGTGTGGGGGACCCTGCAACGGCTTTAGTGAGCTTGCTAGAGGAAGCTGAGGGGAGTGGTCGCGAGCATGTACCCACTAAGGTGGACCCCTGATTCCCTTAGTAGCTTTTATTTTGTTTCTAGTAGCTTTTTTTTTATTTCTAGTAGTAGGTTTAATTGTAGTGATGCCTAATGGAGGACTGACCACCGCTCTTGTATCTCTACTAAGTAATGAAAGTCGCTTTGATGTTTCAACATTTGTGTCCCTGACTTAGTGTAAAACTATCTTGTAGCTTTAGGTATAGTCTGCTTCTAAGAGATTTATATCTCTTTTGTTCCCCTCCAGGATAGCGAGGCGTCCCGTCTCTTCTCTGAGCTAGGTGTCTGTAAGTTGGGATTTGTTCGAAATCGGGAGAGGTTTTATAAAATTGAGTTGGAGTTGAACCATCTGAAGTTGATCTTGGCCCGCCGTAATAAGGAGATGAAGCCGTTAGAATAGAGAATCGATGAAGCGGCACCAGAAGGTGAGGAGGCGTGCCTGTCGATGGTTGTAAACCAAGGCTTGAGGCTCAAATTCCTTCGGCACTCCCTGTTCGAAGCGAAGTATGTGAGGGAAGAACTCAAGAACGTGGTTCTTGAGAAAAGCATGGAGGCGGCTCATCTTCGGAGAACAATTTCTGATGACTCATGCAGAGCCAGTTCAGCTCGACTGCCTCAGTTGAAGATAAGAGTCACCGATGAAGCGCTTATGGAGTGAGTTGTAGAGCTGGAGGTGGATAACACTCGTTTGCGACGGTTGTCTGAAAGAAGCAATGTTAGGAGCACCTCCTGCCCTCGGGATGAGTACGCTCTGGGAAAGTCATTCCATGAGCTAGCACTTCGCTCGCCCCTATGTTGAGATGTCCCGGGGATGCATAGAGTGGCGTGGCCGGTTCATCGAGCGAAGCATCCGTTGGGGCCACAGTTAGAGTGGGTGCCGACGATGCCACTCGATTCGTTGGCCTAGGGACGTCTGTGGAGAGGGGTCGCCAGCAGCATGGTGCTCGCCGTCCCCGCGTGTCGCTCAACAAGAACATCCCGCTCCCTAGGAGGGGTTAAGGTGGACTCTCCATGCCTTGTAGTCTTGTAGTCTTGTAGTCTCTTGTTGTGGATTTTGGTCTAGTGTGAAACTTGTATCTAGAATAAGACTCGTATCTTTTACCTTTGATTAAATAAAGTAAAGCAGTTTTTGACGAATTTCTCTTGTACTTTGTCTGAATCTGCGTCTGTTCAGCGCGTGCTGGCGATCATGGAGAATGTGGTGAACGATAGGCATTATCTGGTGAACGGTTGAGTTGAGCTTTGTATGACTCTTGGGAAGATCCATCCTTGGAGGCAGGTTTGAGGAGCAACTCTAGGAGAGAGTTGAGCTCCGAGCTCGTTCAGAAGAAGGTCGCGCGGGAGGCGAGCAGAGTGAAGAGCCTCACCAGGCTCTAGAAAAGAGCCGTTTTTAGAGACAAGTTTGAGTAGCAAATCTAGGGGAGAGTTGGGCTCCGAACTTGGTGTTTAAGATAGTCTCAACGGTTGTAGGAGCAATTCCGAATGGTGACACGCTTCGTACTCGCTTGTGAGCGAATAGTTAAAGCAGAATTGAACCAAGTGTTGGACTCCGAAACGTCGTCTAGAGAGTTTCAACAGCTGTGGGAGCAATTTCGAATGGTAAAACACTTCTCACTCGCTTAAGAGCAAGTAGTTGAAGAGGAATCAAACCAAGTGTTGGACTCCGAGCATGTCGTTTTTAGAGTATCAATAGCTGTGGGAGCAATTCCAAATGGTGAACTGCTTCGTACTCGCTTAGAAGCTAGTAGTTGAAGTGAAATCGAACCAAGTGTTGGACTCCGAGCTATTGTTCTTAGAGTTTTGCGCATCTCAAGCAGACCAACTAGGTTATTATAGACAAAAAATTCCCAAGATGTAACTTGTCTTTATTAAAGATGATTTGAGTGGCTACTTCTGAGTTGCAAGCCACTTACATTTTGAAAAGAAAAAATAACAAGGTAGATAAAAACATGGAGTAGAAACTGCTCGACTCAGGAGTCGTTTGAAGTTGCTTGGAGCGGTGTCACAACACCCTCTTGGTACTTCATTAAGTGGTCAGCATTCCAAGTCCTCGGTATTTTCCTGCCCCACGGGTCTTCGAGTTGATACGTGTCTGGGCGAATAACTCTGGAGACCCTGTATGGACCTTCCCAATTGGGTGCTAGTTTGCCCTTCTTGCTTGGAAGGGAGATTGATAGCTTCCGGAGTACTAGATCCCCCTCTTTGCGATTAGCGGGGCGTACTTTCTTGTTGTAGGACTAGGTTATCCTACGTCTGTAGGTCTCTGGCCGGATAGAAGCTTTTTTGCAGACCTCGTCGATGAGATCCAAACTGTTGTGAAGCTAGCTCGCATTCTGCTTTCCTCTGTATGCGATCAACCGGGGTGAGGGTAGGCCGACCTCCAAGGGGATGATGGCTTCAGAGCCATATGTGAGGTTGAAAGGGGACTCTCCTGTCGGGGTTCTCTTCGTAGTTCGATAGCTCCATAGGACGTTGGGAAGCTGTTCGACCCATAATCCCTTGGTGGACTTGTCGAGCCTCTTCTTTAGGCCAGAGAGGTTTTGGCGGTTATCATTCTCCGCTTGGTCTTTAGATTGAGGGTGGGATATTGAAGAGAACCATTGTTGGATACCGAGGTCGGTACAGAAGTCATGAAAAGTTGCCCGTGAGAACTGGGTTCCATTTTCAGTCACGAGGACACGAAGCATGCCAAAACGACAAATAATGTTCCAAAAGAACTTCTGAACTTTATTCTCTGTAATTGTTGCAAGCGGCTCAGACTCGATCCACTTGGAGAAGTAATCTATCGCCACGATCAGGAACTTCAGCTAGCCAGGCACTGGAGGGAATGGTCCGAGCAAGTCTATCCCCCACATTGCAAAAGGGATCGGACTGGCTAAGGAGGAGAGTTGGGCTTGTGGCAGGCAAAGGATCGAGGAAAATCTTTGGCAGGAGTCGCATTGGCGAACGTACTATTCGGAGTCAGTGAGAAGTGTGGGCCAAAAGTAGCCATAATTTAGAATTCTTCGGGCTAGGGATCTTGCCTCCAAATGCATGCCACATATCCCGTCATGAGCCTCCTTCAAGGCATAGAGTGCTTCTTCGAGGGAGAGACACTTTAGGTATGGTCTGCTATCGATCTGAGTGTAGGAGCGTTTGTACATGACTCCATCAAGGAGTGTGTACCGCTTAACTCTGAACCTGTCCCTTCTCGCCTCTCTTGGGTCAGCTGGAAGAATTCTGTCTCTAAGGTACTTGAGTAGGGGCTTCATCCAGTTCTCCCCAAGAATGAGTGGCATAGTCTCCATCGGCTCTAAGCTGTCTTCCTCAATACTTGGCCTCATAAGGATCTCTATCAATACGGTTCACTCCAAACCCTGGAGGGAGGATGAGGCAAGCCTTGAAAGGGTGTCTGCTTGTGCGTTTTCCTCTCGGGGAACCTGCTGGAGTTGTGCATCTATGAATAAAGCCAGTAGTCCCTTTACCTTCGCCAGGTACATGGCCATGTGCTCATCTCTTGCTTCATACTCCCCCAACACCTGATTCACGACCAGCTGTGAATCACTGAAGACCTGGATAAGCTTGGCCCCTGCTTTACGGGCCATGCAGAGCCCCGCTATGAGGGCCTCGTACTCGGCTTCGTTGTTCGATGCACGGAAGTTTATGCGGAGGAAGTTTAGGATTATGCCAGCCCCGCTTCTATTGGTGCACGAGGATCTGTCAACATAAACAGTCCATACCATGTGTTCAGCAGACGACTCGTAGGGGTCGGGAATGGTGCTCTCCACAATGAATTCTGCTAGGGCTTGTGCCTTGATAGCGGTTCTGGGTCGGTAGCTGATGTCATGCTAGCTCAGCTCTATGGACCACTTCATCAAGCATCCCAATGTCTCGGGATTGTGGAGAACCTGCTTCAGCGGCTGGTCGGTAAGAATGACCACCAAATGAGATTGAAAGTACGGGCAGAGTTTTCTCGCTGCCATGACCAACGCCAGGGCCATCTTCTCAAGCTTCGGGTAACGGACTTCAGCGTCCCGGAGGACCCTACTCACGTAGTAGATGGGCCTCTGCATCCTGTCTTCTTCTCTTACCAAGAAAGCGTTGAAGGTCTGCTCAGAAGCAGCGAGGTATAGGTAGAGGGCCTCCTCGGGCCTTGGATTGCTCAGGAGTGGGGGGTTGGCTAAGTACGCCTTGAGCTGGTCGAAGGACTCTTATTGTTGTTGCCCCCATTCAAAGCCTTTATCCCCTCTGAGGGCCTTGAACAATGGGAGGCACTTCTCCCCGAATTTGGAGAGGAAACACCCAATCGCCGCAGGGCGCCCGGTGAGCCTCTGCACATCTTTAACACTGGAGTGGGGAGCCATGTTGAGTATGGCTTGGATCTTCTCGGGATTGGCTTCTATACCCCTCTGGCTGACCATGAAGCCTAAGAACTTCCCGGATGAGACTCCGAACGCACACTTGCTTGAGTTCAACCTCATGTTGTGCCTCCTCAACACCCCGAAGGCTTCCTAGAGGTCGAGGACATGCTCCTGCCCTTGGATGCTCTTGACCAACATGTCGTACACATAGACTTGCATGTTTTGGCGAATCTAGTCTCGGAAGACCCATTTGACTAGGCGCTGGTATGTAGTTCCCGCATTCTTCAGCCTGAATAGCATGACCCTGTAGCAATACAAGCCTTGATCAGTCACGAACGAGGTCTTCGGGATGTCGGGAGGGAACATCCGGATCTTGTTATACCCCGAGAAGGGATCCATGAAGCTGAGGAGCTCATGGCCGGAGGTCACATCGATTAGAGCATCGATGCTCGAAAGGGGGAATGGATCCTTTGGGCACGCCTTGTTGAGGTCGGTAAAATTGATGCATATCCTCCAGCTCCCGTTCACTTTCTTGACCATCACCACATTGGATAGCCATTCGGGGTAGTCCACCTCCTGGATGAATCGGGCATTCAGGAGCTTCTCAACCTCTTCCTTGATCGCCTGTTGGCACTCGGGAGCGAACTTAAGTTGCTTCTGCTGGACAGGCTTGACTCCCGGGGCGACGCGGAGGTGGTGTACCAAGAGCTCCTTTGAGATCCCTGGCATATCTGCCACGGTCCAAGCGAAGAGATCGCGATTCTCCCTTATGCATTGGGATATGTCTTTCTTGATGGAGAGGGAAAGAGCCTTGCTGATCCGGAATGTCTTGGTGGCGTCTTCTTCCGAGAAGGCCACTTCTTCCAATTCGTCAACCGGCTCAGAGATGATCTGGTTGCCTTCTCGTGGGAGTTCGAGGGCTTCAAGGGATAGGATCGGGCTTCCCATCGAGGTCATGTAGCATTTGCGAGCTACCTCATGGCTCCATCTCACTTCTCCCACTCCTGCAGGGGTGGGGAACTTCATCTTCATATGATAGGCCGAAGGGATGGCCTGGAGTGCAGTCAGACCTGGTCGACCTAGGATAACATTATAAGCGGCTTATACATCTACCACCATGAAGTCCATCGGCTCCGTGTGGGTGACCGGGGTTTTGCCAGTGGTCATGTCGAGGGTTATAACCCCCTCGATCATCACCGGCACCCCGGTGAATCCATAAAGAGTGTAGCCAGTGGGCTTGAGCCGATCTCTCGACAGCTAGAGACCCTTGAATGCCTCCAAGAAAAGAATATTAATCGAGCTGCCATTGTCCACCAAGATCCGGCGTACGTCGAAGTTGGCCATTCGGAGGTTAATGACAAGGGCGTCGTACTGGGGCATGCGAATGCCCTCCAAGTCTCTATCGGAGAATGTGACGGGGATCCTAAGGCCCTTCAGAGGGGGGTGGCTCTGCACGGCATTCACTTCCCGTACAAAGGCTTTTCGGGAGGAGTTGGAATCTCCCCCCATTGGGCCTCCGTGTATAAGGTGTAGGATGGCCTCTACTTCAACATCGGGGGTCTTCGCATGTTGTTCGGTGTGCATGTTAGCCCCCCTGGGGGTGGAGGTAGATCGGCTCTATCCCTCCTCACGAACCGAGCGAGCTGCCCTCTCTGAATAAAGGCTTCAATCTCATCCTTTAGGGCCCGACAGTCATCTGTGTCGTACCCATGGTTCCGATGGAAGCGACACCACTTATCCTGGTTTCTCTTCTTTCCAGGTGTGTTCATATTTGGAGGCGGTGGTAGGAGGCCCTCATTCACAATCTCCATCAAGATGGCGGAGACACTTGCATTGAGCGGAGTGAACTTTTCAAAGCGGGGAGGGGTGCGACGTTGACCTCCGTTGTCTTTTTGGAGCTTCTTAACTCCTTCTTCCTCAGCAGTCTTCCGTTTGTTCTCCGAAGACGACCCCTCAAGAGTGGGGCGGTTGAGAGCTTCTTCAGCTCGGATGTACTTCTAGCTCCTGAGGAGGAGCTTTGAGAAGTCCCGAGGAGGCTTCTTTGCCAGGGACGCCCTGAGGTCGGGATTGGTGACATTGGACTGAAAAGCTGCCGAGGCCACCGACGGATCCAGAGAGGCTATAGATCTGGCCTCTGCTATGAATCGCTTGATGTAGTCCATTAGCTGCTTTCCCTTCCTTTGGCTAAGGAAGAGCAAAGAGGTGCTAGTCTTCTCAGAGCGGCGACTGCTCATGAAATGGGTGAGGAAGAGATCTTCGAACTGGTTGAAGAAGAAAATGGAGGCTGGAGCAAGTCTGGAATACCACTCTTGAGTGGGCCCCTTCAGCGTGGCTGGGAAGGTTTTGCAGAGTAGAGCATCAGAGGCGTGGTGGATCATCATGAGAGTTTTGGAACTCTTAATGTGATCTGCGGGGTCTGACTCCCCGGTATAAGTCTCGAAATGTGGAGGCTTAAAGTTCTCTGGAATGGGGGCCTCCGTGATAGTTCGAGAGAACGGGGGCCGGCTTGGGCAAAGGTTCCTCGCCCGTTATTCTTCATCTCTATTGAGCTGGCCAAGGGCCCTCTCCATCTCGTGGAAACGACGGTAGACCGAAACCTCCCTTTGTTCTTGCCTTGCTGAGCCTCGAGACTTGTCTTCATGTCGAAGAGGGCTGGGGCTGCAGCGATGATAGCATTGGGTAGGTCGTGGACTGGGGGTGCGACGGTATTGGCTCAGAGCCGGCCGAAGACTAGGGGAGCTACGGCGATGGCTTGGAGCCGGCCGAGGACTAGGAGAGTGATGGCGATGATAAGGAGCTGGCTGAGGGCTGGGAGCCCGTTGGCCGTTGTCGGGGGCGATGTTGAGTTCTCGAAGGACTGCTTCCTGGAATTGTTGAAATTTTGCCCTCGTGACAGAGGCCTCCTTCTCCCGATGGGCTCGAGCGGCAGGACGGCTGACCAGGGAGCGACCTCGTCCCTGGCGAGGCTGGGGTGACTCTCCGTCTCCAAGGAGAGTTGGACCCTCTGTAGTTTGTCCGGCGGGGTGACCGGTCCCTCTGGTGCTCCCGGCAAGGGTTCCCATCGTGGGTCCGCCTCTCGTCCAAAGGGATCCGAAGATCAGGCTCGGGCTCGTTCTGCCAGTTATTGAGGACTTCTCATAGATCTCTTGGTGTTGGAGGGCTATGGGAGGCCATGGAATCTGTGGAGGCATTATGGATGGAGACATGGACCTGGTGCAGGGGTTGCTTCTGGCGACTTCATCGAGAGGGCTCCCCAACGACCACTTGAGGCCCTAGAGGCTGCTGAACGGAATGAGGAATTGGCTGTTAGAGCTACGGGGCCGGTTGGACATGCGGAGGGAGAATGGAGGCTTTTCTACGGTTGGAGGCCACGGACATTCCTTTCTTCAGAGGCATAACTAGGAATGGCCTTAGCTAGTGGGGTAGGGTCGGATTGTTATTCGGTTCCCATAGATGGCGCCAATCTGTTGCCGCTGATTTCGGTGTGGGGGCAATCAGATGAACTTGTAGGTTCGTGAGGAATCGAAGAGGTCAAACCTGACCCTTTCCACTGTTGTTGGACTGGCTCCTAGCTGCTCCCGTTGACCTGCACAAACATTCAAAACACCGGGGTTGATCCCAACAACGAACCCTCCGACGTTCTTGTCAGTACTCAGAAAAGAATATGAGAGAGCTTTAGGTAGGAGAAGAGTGATCCCCTTCTAACGGTAGAAGGTAGAGGGGTATTTAGTGGGGATCTGCTTCGGGATAAGAACGAATCCCTACTTCCCAGTGTGAATGGATAGAAGTGGTTAAAACCACCTCTAGTAGATAAGGACGAGCCAGGATTTCTTCATATCCTGCTGAACTGGTCCTTAACAAGTTGGGACCCGTACCCAACCAAATGGGCCCGTTTATGGGTTATTGGGCTTCGGAAGAGAAGCCCATTTCCTATTTCGGACCCGTCTATAGGTGAAATAACCGTTTACCCCGGTAAACTTTAAGATTCGTGCCCGATCTGAATGGTCCCAATTTAATCTCATTATTATCCATATCAGAAACAATGTCCAAGAATTACGAAATTTGGTGGAATTGTTCTAAACATGTATAAGAAGCTCCAGTAAAAATCTCAGCTTTAGATTCATAGTGATCATGGAGATAAAAATTTTATAAGTCAACATGCTAGATTCAACAAAACAGCAGTTTTTCTTTCCAAAATAGCAAACTTAGCATTCATTACACAAAAAATAACATTCACATGCATAGAGTTGAGAAAGTAACCCGCAATTGAAAGATTGTTGATTTTTTTCTTCCTTGATGCTCCTCCTCCTAGCTTGATCTCCTCTTTGACTTCTTCTTCTTCTCCTTGGCTCTTTCTTTTCCAAATCAGCAACAAAAGAGAGAGATGGGGGTGTTTAGAGAGTGTTGTGAGTGTGGAAGTGCTTAGAAGTAGAAGAAATTAGGGATTTGAGATGAGGGATTGTTGTTTCTTCATAAAAATGGAAAGAGGGGGGAAGATTGGCCGACCGAAAATGTGGAGGGGGGCAGGGGGTCGGCCATGGAAACAAACCCATGGTTTTTAATTGGGATTTTGGGTTTTAATTAGTAGTTTTTGGGGTTTTGTTTGGTATGGACAATATACAAATACACATTCACACACATATATGTATATATACATACACATGTATTCTCACATCTACATTCAAGATAAATGCATACACATTACTTAAAAGATAATATTTGTTTGTATATAAAAAATAGTTTATTATTATAGAAATACGTTACATTCCGTCTCAATTATTTTTGAGGTAAATGTAGAATTTCCTTGAGAAATTATCCCAACTCCAGTTCAACAACAGTACCATCGTCGGGCTCGGAACATATTAAATAATATGACTCAATACTTCAATTAAATTTAAAAAATCCATTAATTGTGCACGAACTAATATACAAAATAGTTCTATACTATTTTGCGGGATCTTACATTTCTCCCTCCTTAGAATTGTTCTGTCCCCAGAACGACGCTTAGTGTAACCCCTGTTTCCGCCAATACGCATTTACTGTGTATTTTTTGTATTTTGATTTTTTTGTAAATAATTTTTTTTTTCGCTTCAAATTCTTTTGTTAAAATGTACTGTTGGACCTTCTACTAAAGTCTACTTTTAATTAATAATTTTATTTGTAACTAGTTTCCAATGATTTTTACATTGTAATACAAATCTATTGTTATTATTACTTTGATTTCTATTATTATTATTATTATTGTTGTTACTGTTATTATTACTATTATTGTTATTATCATTATTATTTCTGTTATTATTATTATTAATAAATATTAAATATATTTTTTATTAACATTTGAAAGCCTAAAGATCGTGATCTATATTTTATTATTATTGGAGTACGGATTTTGTCTAAACTATTTGATTTAAATAATTGATATGTAATATTATTTTTGCTCCTTATTTTATTTTAGCTCAATTCAAATCTAATCCCGTCTATTTTGTGAACCCACACATTCTGTGGTATTTAGAAGTATTTGAGTATTTATATAATGAATATTATTTGAGATAAATGTTCTATTATATTACCCTTGATTTAATTGTTCAATTTTTAACCTGAATTCAAATTGTTTTTCTATTGGATTTAAACCCATTTATTATCCAAACCCACTTTTTTTTGGATTCATACCCTATACCCATTACCCATTAACCCTTTAACTACCCTATATAATTCCCTCATTAACCCTACCCTACTGTATAATCCGCCGCCAACCCTCCTATTCCCCCTGTTCATCTTCCCCACCTCCATCAACCTCTCGCCGCCATTCTCGCCCTCTATCCTCCTCCCCCGACCACGCCAGACCCCCGTCTAGCCTCATCCTCGATCCACCAAGCCTCGCAACCCATCATCTCCTCGTCTCCTCTCCACCCTCGTCGTCAAATCACCTTCAACTACCTTTTCCTCTCTTCCGAACCCCCATCATCCCCTGCTCATCCTCGTCATCCTCCCTCGTTTTCCATCTCTGCACCCTCATCTCCCCTCGAGCTGCCATCCCCTCTGTCGTCACCTTCAACCTCGTCGACTGACCACCACCCACGTCTTCTTCTTCCTCTGGGTTCTCGTCGAACCCATCAGCAACACCATGGCCGCCTCCGCTCATCCTCCAAGCGCTCCCATCCCTGTCGACTCTGACCTTCACCCCTGTGCTCTCGTCGACTCCGACCTTCACCCCTATGCTCTCATCGACTCCTCTGTTCTCCCCAAAAATAGAGCAGCCACCTCCGAGCTCTCTTGTGCGCTTTCATCCACCTTACTCTGCCAGTCCAGCCACCTGCCCCTGACTGTCAACCACCACCTCCCTGTCGTCGAGCCACCATGCCCAACACCGACGACTCACCCCTACCACTCCTCGAAGCTCAGAAGACTACACACCCGTCGAACCCATCACAGAGCATTCCCCCCCTCCCTTTGCTCTGTTTTTGTGATCAAGCAATCCTAGCTGTGTGATCAACATTGTAATCATCACCATCATCAGCAGCTATTTGACCTAGGTCTTCCGATAAGATCTGATCATCTTCATCATCATCAAGTGGATCCAGCCGTCCGATCGACCGATCGTGATCATGATTATCATCTCCATCATCATCAGCTTTTGGATCTTAGCCGTCCAATCATCTTGATCTTGATCTCTTGATCTGGACCGTCAGATCGATTCTGATCATCATTGATCTTCATCAACATCAAGATCCATGCCGATCGTGCTCGTTGCCCGGGAATTCGTTCCCGTTATTCTTTCGTCGGATTTATCGTCGTCTCTCAGGAAAGTAACTTGTATTCTTTTGTTGTATATACAAGTACTAAATACCACTTGTAGTGTGGCTTTTGTCACTAGTTTCATTCTCATGAAAATTCCTTGTTAGGTCTTGTCTCTATTTGTTGATCCGTCTGTAGTCGTCTTTGTTACTCACACGACCTGAAAACAATTTAGAAAATAATCTAGATACTTAGCGCGTGTATGTATGTTATTCCATAATCCATGATATGTTGTACGAATCTTACATGCTTGGTGTGTTAGCCGTAGTACCACGTTGTAACCTTGTAAAATACTCCATACCATGTTGTTGGATATCTATTATACCATGCCTTGTGTTTTGTTTTAATTTGGTTTTGTTGCATATGAATTATTTGATTTAATACATGAAAAGATTTCTGTTTTCATTGTTGACTCGTTTTGTTTCAGTATTTTAGACCATGTTGAGGTCAGTAAATCAAATTTATTTGTGAATATAAATCGTAGATCTCGCTGTCTATTTTCTAGAATTTCTGACAGATCTCATTTTCGATTTGTGAGTTGTGATTTATTATTGTTTTACTATAAACGTGTTAAAAATTCCAGATTCGGATTTTATGTGAATTCTGTAGAGTTATTTATTTTAATACTTATGATAAAGATAAAATTTGAATCTAATATTTTGATGGGTATAACTAGACTTGAATGGGATTAACCCCAAATTTTTGTGGATTTATTTGACGACATTTATAAACTATTCTATGCTTGTAAACAACTACTTACTTCCAGAAATTTCATGCTGTTCAGTAAAGAACCACATTTTCCAACTGATTCTAGTTCTTGTTGCGAAAAACTCTGTAAATACAAAAATGAAGCCTGCTGTATCTATTTTAGTACCAGTTTTTACGGATTTGGATTTCGAGCTATACTTTGTAATCTATTGCTGTTTTAATACTGCCGTGTCTAAGGTTTCAGATTTACAAACTTGCTGTATCTTGCTGGTTTCTGATTTTATGTAACTATACTATCTATGTTGGAATATTATGAAATTATATTTGCTGATATTAGACATACTAGGGAATACCCCAAATTTTTCTTGGATTTAATGAGTAAGTTTTTGTCATTTTCTTGCTTGTGAATACAATCTTGTGATTTCTGACCGAACATGTTTTCTGTGTATAATTCTGTTTTGAGCCTTGTTTCTATGATTATTATGTGACTTGTATATATGTGCTGGATTCGGCCGAGAGTCTATTTTCTAGATTTTCTGACAGATCCAGATTCGCATGTCCGTGACAACGGGAATCCCAGATTTGGTGCAGTACTGTCTTACTGTCCAGAACTAGAATTTTCGTTGTCTTAATCTATTTTGAGTCATTCATCACCCGTTCATGTCCTTTATTCAACTTGTACTTGTTCCTTGTCATCTTACCATGTTTCTTGACTTATTTGTACACGTCTATGCTTGCTTTAAATAATAATAACAAGAAACTAAGCCCTGGTTTATAAGGAAGGATCTAATAGTGGAGAATACAGAAACGTGTACTTGGAAGAGGATCCATAGATCCTACTTGGTACTTGGAGCTTGACACTTGACACTTGGAGCTTGACACTTGATACATGCTACATGACGCTTGACATGTGATTACTTGACACTTGCACACTTGACACCGGATACTTGATAATTGGAGCTTGATACTTGATACTTGGAGCTTGATACTTGTCCCTGATTACACTGCCCTCTATGATCCATTATGAAATCTAAAACGTAACTTGTTTCAAAGTAGTAACCATGTGGTAAAATTTTGGGACACATGAAGTGCTAGCTAGATAAGACTAGATACAATATTTGAAAACAACATGATCACTTGACACTTGGTACTTGTTACTTGTACATGATACTTGATTACTTGATACTTGTTACTTGTTACTCGTTTACATAATACTTGACACTTGTTACATACCACTTGTACCTATTTACCTTGCCATACTACTTGTTCTGTTCTTGTCTTAGAATTAGTTGCTCTATTTTGCTGTTACATCTTTTCTTGCTATACCTGCTTCCGCTGTTACTCTATACTGGTCTATCTTTCCTGTACTTATTATCTGCACTACAAGCGGTCCGTAACTTGCATTGACGGACATTTTGTTTCTCTTTCCTTTTCCTGCAATTTGTTAAATTGCAGACTTTGGTGACCAGCTATTCAATGGAGTATGTGATCAAAGATTCTAGTTGGCTGGATTCTTGCTACATTTATTTATTCTAGTTGCTTATCTTGAATAATTGTAATTCGTTACATGGATATTTGTATTGGGCATTTTGTCCCAGGCTTGTGTTTTGTTCCAGACTTGATTATTTGAAATTTAGTATTTTTGTTTTTGTTTGAAGTAATCCTGTTGACTATATTGATTCAGTTATGCATGTATGGTTGACTATTTCTCTTGTATATCACTTGTTTATTCTTGTACATGTTGTAAAGATCCTTACAGCTTATGAATGGTGAAAGCCATTCGTTGGACCTGTGTCGCATACTCGTATTCCGTATTCCTTTTGGGGAAGCGGGGCGTGACACTTAGTGGAGAGAAAAACAATACACATTTAATCAACCAGTTTAGGAAATACATTCCTCAACAGTCTTCAGATTTCCAGGTGATTCCCTCGGCGAGCGGTTTCTTACAAAAACTTGTGTCCAGTTAGCATACCTCCTAGTGCTTAGTGTGACTCCTTCTGTTGCCTCATCCATCTCCGCGTGAAGAGCAGTGCTGAAATTGGCTCCCATTCCCAAAGCTTCTTGTACATTCCCACGATATCGCGAAGTAATGCATTCTTACCGAGGATTCTTGATATTGGTACTCCTAAAGCCTCAGAACTTTTTGAAGTATGCTTACGCCAGCTTCCTCAGCGACCAGTTAATCTTGTTGCTAGAGAGAGTGCCGGTTAGGTCCATTCCTTCTTAGTCAAGTCGTTCACCGTCAGGACTTCTAGGTAGCTTCATAATGAATTCCATGCTATCTTCCTCCTGCTTCCGCTTTTTAGTAGACAATGACCACATTAGTCATCAAGCTTTTGGTCTTAATCTTCCGGTGCCTGCAATACATATCTACAAGTTAGCATTGTTCTTCTTCCTTCATGCCCACCAGTGACGCCGCTTCAAGCTTCAATATATATTTTGAGGGTAGGTGACCACTCCCTCCTTAGAAATCAACGAAGCCAAGAAATGTTGCTTCAGTCTTCTTGCAGCCTCCTCGATAATCCTACTAATTGCTCGGCGTGATCCTCCTCCGACTTCGGTACTTCTAGTTCTTTGATGTGAACCTGATGTTAGCCTGGCTGCAAGTTGACCTTGAGAACACTGCTGCTCCTTGAAGTCTATCAAACAAGTCATCACTGTATACCTGCCTCGAGCCGTAACCTGGTTCACTCGTGTTGCTTAATGTGCAACCCCACTGATCCATTCTTCATTTCCTACAAGCAAAAGCGGTGCTTCTTAAGGCGATGCATTAAGCCTAATGAATCTCTTTGGAAGTAGCTCCTCAATATGCTTGGTTCTTGAAAGACTCAACCACTAAGGCAAGATTTTGAACATTGCTTCCTGAATTTCTGCCCGTGGCTTCAGCCTGTGTTATCTGGTCCTGTTGACATCCACTAATGCTCCCTTCATTTGATACATCTCAAAGAATTCTCATTCGATATTGAGGTCATCGTTGTTGGCTCTACTGCATTCTTCCTCAAATCTTGTGTTGTGACTTTGTTTTTGTGACGTTCGGCTGCAGGCTTGCCTCCATAACATCAGGTTGCAGATTTTCCTTCTCGACATCCGGTTGCAGGTTTGCCTTCTGGATATTCGGTTGTAGGTTTTGCCTTCTCGATATCCAGTTGCACGTTTGCCTTCATTGACGTCTGGTTGCAGATATGCTTCCTCGACATCCGGTTGCACTAAAATTGTTAATAAAGGAAACAAAATACGCTGGGGTTAATTCAGACATAGGAAAGATCATAGTCATAAGTCATAAATATGATTTATGACCATCCTACCATCCAACTAAACCCGACACTAACTGGGGCATCCAAGTTTAATTTTCTACTGTGTTAGACTACAATTTTAAGTTAGCTCTGATAACACTTTGTAACTCCCCGAGTTCCCAATACCCGAAACCCGAGATACAAGCCAGAATGTTTCTTACAAATGAATCCAAACACAGAAAAATTACAGGAAATTTAAATTTTTATTACCACAAAAGTTATTACAAGTACAAATTTGTTCAACATAAAGTTACATCACGAATTCAAATAAATTACATCTAATAAATTTACTGTACCACATTACAGTCTCACAATGTGCAACAATCAGAAAAACTCTGCAACATACTTGACAACAACTCCCGCGAATTTTCTCCCCGCTGCTCGCATCTCCTGCTCCAAGATCAATAATCCTGCAACTCAACAAACTGTGGGCACGTTAGTTAAATCCAACTGACGCAATGCTGATAAAACCAGTGACTCCCCAAACTCAACAATCAAGATTGATGCAAAAGGAAAATGTGTAGTCAAGTCACAAGTGTTAGTGTATACCATGCCCTAGAGTCTAATGAAAAATTCCAAAACACACATGATGCACTACTCTAATGCAATTCATTTGGAAACGTATGCATCCCATACTACATATTTTTTCAAACACAACTTCAATAGAAACGTATGCATCCCATACTACATACTTCCCAAGGAGTTCGTTTTCTCTTAATTGTAGGGTTCGATCCCTCGCGATGCATCCTACTCTTGTACTCAGTCCCTATAACCCCCATTCCCGATAATAAGTATTTTTCCATGTATCTATAATTTGAGTTTTACAAAGTTATTTTGTACTAAATTCATTTCAGATTTTATCAAAGTATTTTCTAATCAAAAATCTTATTCATTTCAAATAGTGGTGTATTTTGATCTTATTTTCTATATCTTATTGATCGGCTATTTGTGTTTGAGCTGAATTTAAATGTATTATTAATATTTGGGTTATTTTAATAAATTTATATTTTGTTATATAATCGTATTAGTATTATTATTATTATTATCGTTATTGTTATTTATTATTATTATTGTTATTCTTATTGCTACTGGTATTAATATTTGTTATTATTGTTGTTGTTATTATTATTATCGGTATTATTATTTTCATCATTATTATTAGCATTATTATTATTATTATTATTATTATTTTGTTTTAAGTCCGAACATGCTCAATTTTATATGCATTTCACTATTTGATTTAATGTATATGTATGTATATATATATATATATATATATATATATATATATATATATATATATATATATATATTTTAAATACCCTATTGTTCTTTCTTGATTATTTTCTTTTTGATTAAATTTGTTCATGAAAAGTTTCCGTTCTTCTGGATTGAGCTTTTCTTGTTGAACCTATTTTATTTTATTTTATTGTGGATATTTTTATTTTAACCCTATTGATTTAGATCTATCTCTTAATTGAACCCCAAAACCCAATTTCATTTGTTCTCGACCCAAATCCGCTTTTATTGGACCCTAATTTACTAACCCAGTACCCTAATTGTACCCTATAAATACAACCCTAATGCAAACTCTAAAAATTGTACATTTTGAAATCCTGACTAGCCGCTTATTCTCTCACCTCTCTCATCTCTCTTCCCGTTCTCTCTCTCCCCGTTGGTTTCTTGCCCAAACAACCTAGACCCAATTCCTGTCGTCTACCCCAACCAGCTCCGGCCACCCCCGTGCTCCGACAACCCCCCTCGTCGCGCCCCGTAATGCGCGCTGGCACACCCCCGAAACCACTAGGCCATAACCCCAACCCCCGTCCTCCCTCCTTCTCTCTCCTTGACATTAGTAGAGGCCAAAGCCCAATCCGCCGTCGAATCCCTTCGTGCTGCTATGTTGTGCCGTTGCCATGACGCCGCCCCGCTCGTCGCCAGCGATGCCGCTACCGAAGCCCCTTGATGCCATTGCTGACTTTACTGTGTTGGTTGTTGTTGAGTTCTCTTCTTGCTGTTATTGCTTGGCTATTTGCTTTTTCACGTATATTGCACGTGCTATTGTGCTAGTTCGTGGGTTCGTTGCTCCGGATCCTTATCACGTTATTCTTGGTATTCGTTTTTGTCGTCTATAAGGTAAGTCACCGTCCTCTTGAAATATTAATTGTATCAAATTCAAGTTTCATTGAAACTCTTGCAAGTAGATCTCTTTGTTATCGTATTATCTATTGTTCATCTCTTCGTTGGGTCTATTAAGGGTTTACACGAGCCAACCCCAATATTCTTGATATCGTGCCACTTTTGACTATAAAGATTGGATCTTTCATGCATTCATGTAGAATTGACAATAGGGTTGTTCATATAATCGTCACATAAATAAATTATTGTAGAGACAATTGATAGGTTGTATGTTGTTTGATCGTTTGATGATTGATTGATTATAAATTGATGTATGAGCGTGTTCTAATTTTATTTACCATATTTTGACTCCCATCATGGTGATTACACAACTTATTGACTAATAGAATTGATGCCCATCACGTTTAATCAATTTATTTTCATAAAAATACCCTAAAACCTGTATATTACTTGCTGACCTATATGTTGACTACTATTTTTGAACCAGTAAATGATCTCAAAATGAATTACTTTCTGAATATGAATTGTAGGCTTATCTTTCTAGTTTCCAGAACATCTTGAATTTTTGAATTCCGAGTTTTGTAGCAAAAATTATGCCCGTTTTACTACAGCTGTGTTTTTATTTCCAAAATTATACTTTTCAGATTTTCTTGACTTAATTATTCCTATATCGTTGTATTGCATGAATTAAAGTGTATATGTTGCATTGCAGGATCCTAATGTCTTACCGTCATCATTCTAATTGTCCAATTCAAATTTATCATCCTATTGTTCCCCCTATTATTACTATCATTCGTCTAATGTCTCTAGATTGCATATTGGATTGCTGCATTGATAAAATAATTAACAAGCCGGGGTTTAAAGGTTGACTCAAGTAGTGGACAATATAGGATCTGTACTCGGATAAGGGACTTGTGGTTCCCTATACCGTTATCTTGCGATCTTGTGTTATTGTGATCTTGTGATTATTGTGATCTTGTGATCTGATTAGGAAGAGATTGGTGAATGCTCAAAGTAGGCAGAAGAGCTATGCAGACAACCGAAGGAGAGACCTTGAGTTTGAGGTTGGTGACTGTCTTTCTGAAGGTTTCACCAAGTAAGGGTGTGATTCGCTTCGGCAGAGGTGCAAAAAGTTAGCTTCGAGGTTCATAGGCCCGTACAAGATATTAAAGCGGATTGGGAAAACTACTTACCGGTTGGAGTTGCCGGAAGAGTTGTTTCAGGTGCACAATGTCTTCCATGTGTCTATGCTGAGAGGTTACATTCCAGATCCGAGTCACCATTTGCCCGAAAGTACCGGAGGATTTGCAGTTGGATCTGAGTTACATTGAGCTTCCGGTTGAGATTATGGATCGTCAGGAGAAAGTCTTGAGGAACAAGACGATACCGATGGTCAAAGTAGTCTGGAGAAACCAGTTGGTTGAAAAGGCTACTTGGGAATCTTAGGAGAGAATGATGAAAGATCATCCTAAGCTCTTTGTTTGAATTGTATCTTCTTTTCTTTTCTTTTCTTATCTTCTTGTTGTATTTCTGTTTCCTCACCCTTTAAGTCCAGTTCCGGGGACGGAACTATTCTACGGAGGGAGTGTTGTAACATCCTTGATTTTCAAATATTAATTAAATAAGAGTTTGTTTATTTCCACGTGTTGTGCACGTGCAATTTATGCACTTATTTCTCTAAAATATTCTCATGAACATTTGATCATATTTCTTCTCTTTTAATCTAGAAAGCCTAATTAAAATCCTAGGCCTAATTGTCTCTTTCTAGCCCACTTTAATTAATTAAATTATTTAATTTATTAGAGCCCATAGTTTATTTGCCCATTGGCGAGCCCATTAATAAAATTTTCCCTTTTAATTAACTTCACTTGTACTGTAGACAAGTTTAGTGGACAATTAATTAATTCACATGAACAAACTTTTAAATGAATGTACTAGTGTAGCATGTGCATTGCACTAGCACGTGCTTAGTGCACCATAGGGGGTGGCCGGATTTCACAAAGAGAGAGGGAGAGATGGGAGTAGTGGTGAGTTGGTTATCTCATCATGGGTAGTTGCTACAACTCCCTATTTCATCATAGCCCTTGATCCTTAACTATTTGGACTAATCCTAGCATTCCATTTCTCACTCAAAATTTGTATAAATACCCCCTACCCTATTCATACTTACACCTAAAAGATTGAAAGAAAGAAAGAAAAGAAGAGACAAATTAGCAAGTTAAAAGACTGAGAGAGAGTGAGAAAAAGATTGAGTTGTGTGCTTTTGTGTGTGTTCATCCCCTCTTGAGGCCGGCAATTCATCAAGAACAAGGGAGGCTCGGGTTCAACAAGTCTAGGAGGAGAAGGCGCATTCTTGGTGGCACGACCTAGGAGGAGAAGGCTTCATTTGTTCATTCTAAGAGTTTTTAGAAGTTCTCATTGTTTTTCTCTCCAAATAAGGTGGACAATTTTCTCATACTTTTAATTAGTTACCATGCTAGGTTTGTGTTTGTGATTATGTTAGGATTAACAAGAAAATATTCCTTATGTTTGTTACCATGATTAAGGAGAAAACGAACCCCATTAGACTTACATGAAATGATTAGTAAAATAGACTGAATTATGTGAATGAAGTGTTGTTGTGATAACTTGATAACATATTGGCATGCTAATTAAGAAAGTATGATTTTTTTTGTATGAAAATGTTCTTGTATGTTTGTAAAATGCAATATGGAGAAATATGTTTATGAATGAATTCTGAATTATAGATAACCTTCATGCCATGAAAATAGATTGATTAATGAGTAAAATACACATAGTTATTGTTACATGAGATTTGTGCTAAAATCCCTAATTTGCATATTTTGTCGTTGGAAAAGAGAAATGGACATTTTGTAAATTAGGATTAATTTATTTAAAAGAATGGACTTTTATTAATAAAAAGAAAAAGTAATTTTTGTGGAAACTTTGATTATGAATAAAGTGAAAATTTTGGTTTTGTTCTCAATGTCAAAATTATATCCCTGATTGCAACCTGGTGCAATCGATAGTCGACCGAACTAGAGTCGACAGTTGACTGTCAAGTAATAAATTTCGGATTTTAGTTACAGAACAGTCGACCTACAGTATTTTAACAGTCGATTGCCCTGGTCCTTGGTTTTCGAGTTTTAAATAGTTGCAGAACAGTCGACCGACTGTATTTTAACAGTCGACTGTCGTGATCATTGGTTTTCGAGTTTTAAATAGTTGCAGAACAGTCGACCAACTATATTTTAACAGTCGACTGCCCTGATCATTGGTTTTCGAGTTTTAAATCGTTGCAGAACAGTCGACCGATTATGTTCTAACAGTCGACTGCCCTGATTATTAGCTTTCAAGTTTTATATGTCCCCAGATAAAGAAAAATTAATGTATTGTTTGAAAGAGTTTTGAAAAGAGATTGATAATGGAAAGAATTGAAAGTGTGAATTTTAGATTTAGCATTGATAAAATGAGAATAAGAAAATCATGTGGAAAGTGTGAATTATGAATGTGACAAGTTAGAAAATGAATTTATTCTATGCATGAAATTGTACATAAAAGTGAAATCAAATATCATGATGAATTATGAAAGATTTATGAATATGAATTCAAAAATGCTATGAACATGAAATATAATTGAAAGCTAGAGGGTAGCTAAGCCTTATACCGGCATTGAAAAAATATTTTTGAGATGAGATATTGAAAAGAAAAGACCAAGTTTGGGTCGTATTGTTGAATTAATGGTTAAGACCGGTATAGAGGAAGTGCTAACTCTAGGGAATTGATTTTATTCATGATTCAAATAAATTAAGGACTAAATACATAGTAGAGATGTGACGAAAGTAAGAGAAAGACATGAGTATGAGGGCCATCAGATTGGCGATGTGAGAGTGATTCACAGACTGCCTGCTTGATGCGTCATGTCATGGCGTGAGCACTACTCCGGAATTATCGTCCCGGTGGCGACGCTTGTGGGGTGTTTGGTGACTATGGGTGGTGCCATCGTTCCATGATGGAGGTTAAATTGTCCATAGTCTACCTGCATGATGCGTCATGTCAGTATGTGGTATTCCCCTCCAGGCTGTCTAGACATGGGCTCGTAACTCACAGAACATCTAGGATACTTATCGTAGTTACCGTAGTAGTTTAAATCATGACGAGGAATTGAACCCTACAAGATGAAGTACGATTAAGGGCTTGCCCTCGGATCTATGTAGTATGGGATGCATAGAATCTGAACAAGTGCGCATTAGTGTCATATAATATAATTAACTGCATTAAGGACTAAGTGCACCACACAACACGACATCAATAGGATAATCCCGTAGCTTTGTTTTGTGACAAGTGTGTGCTTTCTAAGTAAGAAAAAATTGATATATTATATCATTGCCTCAGTTGAATGAACTAACAAGCCCACAGTTTCCATGCACGATAAAGTGAATGAAAATGACTAAGGAAGTATTGATGCCTACAAAATTGTTCAAGTGTTGTTTCATTTCATTAATGTAATTGATGTAAATTTGCTTCTGTTGTTTAAATGTAACTTGATATAATAAAGTTTTAATTTTCTTGTAAAATTGTACGAAGAGAAGTGTAAAGATCCTGTGGAACTTCGGATTCGGTCTTATTTGGAATTCGAGGTGTTACACTTGTTGTCTTTTGTCGCTTCCATTCATTGATTTCATATTGGGTATGATTTCATTATTTTCATACCCATATTCTTCGATTCCAGTGTCATCCATTCTTCTTCTTCCTGCTTGGTCCGTCGATTGGCATCGCTTGATCTGCTACAATATGTTGCAGCTTGGAGCTTCACCATCAGAGTGGCGCAGCGGAAGTGTGGTGGGCCAATAACCCATAGGTCATTCTTGCATTATATACTTCCTTTTCAGTCATTTGCATTGTCACCATTCATTGAATCTTTATTTAACATCATTCTTGATCATTCCATTCCTATTCATGTCCTTTCTAATTCTGGTGTTGCCAACACTTTGTTTCATTCCCTTTATTCTCTGTTTTGTTATTTCCCAGTTGCTTTTGTTTTCTCCTATGTACCACCTAAGCAAATTTCAAAGACGAAATTTTGTTGTAAGGTGGGTAGGATTGTAACCCCCATTCCCGATAATAATTATTTTTCCAAGTATTTTCTTTAATTTGATTTTTATAAAGTTATTTTGTGCTAAATTCATTTTAGATTTTATTAAAGTACTAGGTTTGCTCGTTGACACGTGCCTACGGCACGTCTTCGGAACAGTGCACCTGGTTTGATTATATAAAATAGTTTTGGAGGTCCAGCAAATTAATTGAAGTAGCAAACATATTATATGAGAAAGCAGTATATCTACCTTTAAGCTCAACCATCGCCTTTTTGATCATTAGCTTGAACTTACCTGGAATGCATATAGTTTGTTAGAAACACTGCATAGAGTTTTTTTTAACTTCAGCATCACTTTTAGATGCTTGTAATATTTATGCATGGACATTATCATATAGGTTTTATAGAGATTACTTAATCCCATAACCATTATGAGCATGTCTAAATACAATGGTAACTCAAGTGCAGGTGTGAAGGTATCTACAATACTAATAATCTAAATATTTGTTTGTGTGAGACTCAGTTTGCAACTGAAATACCTCTTATTATTATTTCAATCAAAATGAAATACATGAAGTTCTCAAAACTCTAATCCAAGCTCATCATTTCTTTTATCTCCACTTTGTCTCCCAATTGCACCTAGATAAAAAAAAAAATCAAAATAGATAAATAACAAATTTACTTTAGCCGTCTTTCTTGAGTGGAGAGTTTGCACCATTCACTGGTGAACTTCAGTCATCCCAATCATATATATCCAAACATACACTAAAAGTTCTTATATGTTATATTATCCATGGTTTCTAATAACCAGTGAAGGGAACACTTCACAATAGTATTTTCTCTTGTAGTAAAGAATTTAATGTTACATATTTGCCATGTTATTTTAGGTTGCTAGTCGCTTACCTGTCCTGCTATGGTTTGGAAGCCCAAATTGAGGCCACCAAATAATCCATCTCTCACTTGCGTACACCTTAAATCAAAATCAATAAAAAACTCATCAAATAAATCACCAAATTAAAATTTTTTAAACCAAAAAATAAAACAATCATACCTCTATAAACATAAATACCATGCACACACAAAATTTGAGTTAGCAAAAAACAGAGTAATCCCCTGAACACAAAAAATAAAAAATTATAATGAGAATTCGATTAATGAAATGAAATTAGAGTCGTCGCATCGCATATAGAGGCTCTCGATTCAGTGGAGGGAAGTCGCCGATACGGAGTCGCTTGATATTCGCGCTCGATTTGGTGGAAGGGAATCACCGATACGGAATCAGCAGTGGATCAAATATCTTGATTGGGGTTCGACATTGGATTTAGATTTGGATTTGCTTTGAGATTTTCAAAATTTCAAATTTTCAAAATTTAAAATTTTTCAAATTTTCAAATTTTTAAATTTAAAAATTTTTAATTTTTTAATTTTGTTAATTTTTTTTATTTTAAATATATTTCTTTTTAATTTTCAAAATTTTTAACATTTCTAAAATTTCTAAAGTTTTAAAAAATTATGAAAATTTAAAAAAATCAAACTTTTTTAAAATTTTTAATTTTTTTAAAATTTTTTATAAGTTTTTGAATTTTTGGACTTTTTTTGAATTAGTTTTAAAGTTTTTTTATTTTAAAAATTTTTAGTTTTTTTATTTTATTTTTTAAAATTTTATTGATTTTTATTTTCTTAATTATTTGAATAGAAGAAAGAGAGAGAGAGAGAGAGAAAGAAATAATTAAATAAATAAAGGAGTTATTTTGGGTGGGGGATTTGAATTTGAGTTTTGGGGGGGAAATGTGTTTTGTGAGGCTAGATCTGGGCCTTTGATTTTGGGGGGATTGAAGGAGAGCCACTTGATAGCTTTCTTTGTGTTTTATTATATAGAATTTCTAATCAAAAATCTAATTCATTTCGAATAGTGGTGTATTTTGATCTTATTTTCTATATCTTATTGATCAGCTATATGTGTTTGAGCTCAATTTAAATGTATTATTGATATTTGGGTTATTTTAATAAATTTATATTTTGTTATATAATCTTATTATTATTATTATTATTATTATTATTATTATTATTATTATTATTTTGTTTTAAGCCCAAACATGCTCAATTTTATATGCATTTCACTATTGGATTTAATGTGTGTGTGTGTGTGTGTATATATATATATATATGTATGTATTAAATATCCTATTGTTCTTCCTTGATTATTTTCTTTTTGATTAAATTTGTTCATGAATCTCCGTTCTTCTTGATTGAGACTTTTTGTTGAACCTGTTTTCTTTTATTTTATTGTGGGTATTTTTATTTGAACCATATTGATTTAGATCTATCTCTTAATCGAACCCTAAAACCCAACTTCATTTGGTCTCGACCCAAATCCGCAATTATTGGATCCTAATTTACCAACCCAGCACCCTAATTGTACCCTATAAATACAACCCTTATGCAAACCCTAAAAACTGCACATTTTGAAACCCTGACTAGCCGCTTATTCTCTCTCCTCTCTCCTCTCTATTCCTGTTCTTTCTCTCCCCGTTGGTTTCCCGCCCAAAAAGCCTAAACCAAATTCCCGTCGTCTTCCCTAGCCAGCTTCGGCCACCCCATTGCTCCGACGACCCCCATCGTCGCCATCCTCCTCCGTCGCGCCCCCTGATGAGTGCCGGCACACCCTCGAAACCACCAGGCCAAAACCCCAACCTCCAGCCTCCCTTCTTCTCTCACTTCGACATTAGCAGAGGCCAAAGCCCAATCCGCCGTCGAATCCCTTCGTGCCGCCCTGTTGCGTCGTCGCCATCCTCATCGATGCCGCCCCGCTGACCGCTAGCGATGCCACCACCGAAGCCCCGTGCTACCATTGCTGACTTTACTGTTGTTGCTGAGTTTTCTTCTTGCTGTTATTGCTTGGCTCTTTGCTTTTGCACGTATATTGCACGTGCTATTGTGCTAGTTCGTGGGTTCATTGCTCCGGGATCCTTATTCTGTTATTCTTGGTTTTTGTTTTCGTTGTTTATAAGGCAAGTCACCGTCCTCTTGAATTGTTAATTGTGTCAAATTCAAGTTTCATTGAAACTCGTGCAAGTAGATCTCTTTGTTATTGTATTATCCATTATTCATCCCTTCGTTGGGTCTATTGAGGGTTTACAAAAGCTAACCCCAATATTCTTGATATCGTTCCACTTTTGACTCTAAAGATTGGATCTTTCATGCATTTATTGAGAATTGACAATAGTGTTGTTCATATAATCGTCACACAAATAAATTATTGTAGAGACAATTGATAGGTTGTATGTTGTTTGATCGATTGATGATCGATTGATGATAAATTGATGTATGAGCGTGTTCTAATTTTATTTATCATGTTTTGACTCCCATCACGGTGATTACACAACTTATTGACTAATAGAATTGATGCGCATCACGTTTAATCAATTTATTTTCATGAAAATACCCTAAAACCTGTATATTACTTGCTGACATGTATGTTGACTGCTATTTTTGAACTAGTAAATGATCTCAAAATAACTTACTTTCTGAATATGAATTGTAGCCTTATCTTTCTAATTTCCAGAACATCCTGAATTTTTAAATTCCAAGTTTTGTAGCAAAAGTTATGCCCATTTTACTATAGCTGTGTTTTTATTTCCAGAATTATACTTTTTAGATTTTCTTGAATTAATTATTCCTATATCGTTGTATTGCATGAATTAAAGTGTATATGTTGCATTTTATGAGCCTAATGTCTTATCGTCATCATTCTAATTGTCCAATTCAAATTTATCATCCTATTGTTCCCCCTATTGCTACTATCGTTCGTCTAATGTCTCTAAATTGCATATTGGATTGTTGCATTGATAAAATAATTAACAATCCGGGTTTAAGGGTTGACTCAAGTAGTGGACAATATAGGAACTGTACTCGGATAAGGGGCTCATGGTTCCCTATACCGTTATCTTGTGATCTTGTGTTCTTGTAATCTTGTGATCTTGTAGTATCTTATTGATAAATTACCGTTATGGATGGAACATTATTATCTTGTCGAGTACATGAACAATAGAGCCACCACTAAGTCTAAATGTAACTTGTTTATATATAGCAACCATGTGGTAAATAGATGGGACGTATGAAGTGCTACATTTGTTAGGATTAAATGATTAATAGACTTAAGAGTTGCATCACATTGACACTGCATATTGTTCCTCATTGTTCCTATTGATATCAAATTGATCTTTGATTATTGTTACCGAATATTGCATCGTTGTTTATAGCCATTGTATCGATTACCGTGATATTGATTATTGATTATCGTGCCATGTTATTGATTCATACTGATCCAATGATTCATTGTTATACTGCTATTCCATTGTTCTCTGCTTTCTCTCCTTGCTGTCCATGACTTGCTCTAAGGATAACTTTTCTCCTCTTTTTAGATGAAGTGTTTACAGGTGATGAAGGAGAATTGCCTGCTGGGATGGGAGAACAAAGATTCTGAAGACTTAATGCTTACTAGTTGCTTATTTTTTTATCAAACTTTATGTATTGAGACTTGTTATTATTTTGGATTGGATTATTATTGCTTTGGGCTTATGTACCGAATTTCAATATTGTTTCCAGTCGTTGGATTATTCTTGTATTTGGATATTTTTATCGCTTCATTACAAGTATTATTGTTCATGATATTATTATTATTCCCTGCGCAAATGTTTTGTATTGATTATATTGTTGAGTTAATCGGATAAACAGCTTATGGGTGACGTTAGTCATTTTCTCGGCCAATTTTATATGCTCGTACTCCGTATTTTTGGGAAGCAGGGCGTGACAGTCCCATTCCTGACATTCATCTAGTGACTGATGAGGTTACAGTTGGTCGGTCTAGTTTCGTCACTGCAGTCAGTAGTGGTGTCCCTATTTTCCACTATGCCCGGTTTCCGCCCATTGCGCCGGACCTCACTCAAAAATTGCTACGAACATAAAGGTAGCCCAGAAACTCACCAGGATGCCTCGGGTCTTACTCGCGATTTTGAGTCTTACCCTAGCTCCCTATCTGTATTAAACAAGATAGAACCTGACGGAGTCTTAAGTTTCTTCCCTAAACTTCCGACGGGAGAATCATAGTATGCACATCCCGTTCTTATCACTAGACCCCAGAAAATAGCAGATGAGGTCACGCTGCTCGTCCCCCTTACTAGGCAAGATGGCTCTGCACGTGTCCTCTTGACAGGCGAGTACAACCACCCGACTAGTGCCTGTTCTAACATTACACAATAGCTCGACCTAACCCAAGGACACTACCATGCCCGAGGGTGCCAACGTTAACCAAACTAAGTGGTGAACTGACCACCGTCAATCGCCACCCTCGCTTTCAACCCTTGGAGTTGATTATAACCTCGGGCGGATCCAATCATGTTGCCCCCGTTAATCATTACGCTCTGCGGTTTCTTGACCAAGTGGTAGCACCTATAACAACGGACATCCCTCCAAGTTCAGGCGAGCACGCCGGTGCACGAGTCATCTCCTCCAACACGTTCGAGGTGACACGAGCTGCTAACTACCCAAAAGATTGACTAGTGCCTGTTCTAACATTACACAATAGCTCGACCTAACCCAAGGACACTACCATGCCCGAGGGTGCCAACGTTAACCAAACTAAGTGGTGAACTGACCACCGTCAATCGCCACCCCGCTTTCAACCCTTGGAGTTGATTATGACCTCGGGCGGATCCAATCATGTTGCCCCCGTTAATCATTACGCTCTGCGGTTTCTTGACCAAGTGGTAGCACCTATAACAACGGACATCCCTCCAAGTTCGGCGAGCACGCCGGTGCACGAGTCATCTCCTCCAACACGTTCGAGGTGACACGAGCTGCTAACTACCCAAAAGATTGAGTAGTAACTGTAACACCCCGAATTTCATTTACATGTAATTTGTAGCACAACAGGATCATTTACTTTAAATTCGTACAATTTTACAAGGAATTTAAAACTTTTCATTATACACATTGCAAAATACACAGCGGAAGTTACAACAAAGAAATATACAACATTAACAATCAACAACTTTAATCTAAAATAATTATCAATATCAGTTTCTCTTTATGCCTTTTTCCAATCCAAGTCCTGCACTAAAAAATTATGGGCACGTCAGTTGCATACAATCGACGCAACGCTATAATATAGCGATTCTCTTACTTTAGCAAACACAAACTTGAATGCATAATAAAGTGTGAAAAGTGACTATCCTAAACATGTCAATGTATGATATGAATTAATGCCTAATGCAGATGTTTACACTACGATGACACTCATGCATACTTGTTCGGATTCTATGCATCCCATACTACATAGGTCCGAGGGCATGCCCTTACGTACTCCACAATATAGGGTTTAATCTCTCGCCATGAAAAACCTACTACTGTAACAAAAGCAAGGTTCAGACATTCCACAAGTACGGATTTTAGTCCCGGAGTCCACCGTCAAACCTTACAGAATCATCGTCGAGCGAACATCCCGCAAGTGCCCCTTTAGCCCCGGTATACGCATATACATTGTAGATCGGCCTCCCATCCACCCGACTATTCATGATCCTGGAGTCGACCGTCAAATTAATCATAGTCCCAAATTTAATTACAGGCTCGTCTCACATCGCAAGCAACCATAGTCCTGGAGTCCACCGTCAAACTGGGTCTATAGTCCTGGAATCCACCGACAAACTATATAAAGGCGCCCCACTTATATATGCCCAAGTTTCATCACCTCTTCTCCTAGTGCCTATCCATAGGTTTAAGCATGAATAATAATAACACCTAGAGCTAGCTATCCCTCCTGCTGGTCTTACACAATATACCGAGAACGATAGCCAATATTGGCAACTTCTCAAATTTAATAATCACTTTCATCACTTTGCCGATACCTAGGTCTCACTTCGCCTCTAGAATCAACATCCTTCATGTTCAACATCATGGGTTAACAATACCCTCATTATTCACATTTTCAAATTTCATTCATTCACATCTTTTAACTTCTTTTATCCATTCTCTTATTTATCAATCATGAAGTAACCAACTTCTTATAGCAACATTCAATAACACTTGATGAGTGAAAACCCTTATAAACATCACATATTTAACATTCCAACTATTCATTTTAATAATAATCAACGCTCTTTCAATTACTAGAACTTTTTCATGCTCTTCTATACTTCAAGTATATTTCTCAATACTAAAGTTCTTAAAGAATTATACACCTTTTCTTAGTACAAGATTCTTCAAATTAATCTATAGGAATTCCTTGTTTCCAACTCATAATTATGCTTTGATTTTACCAACTCTTAGAATCTTTAATCATGTATATTTTCTCCTTAAACTTGAATTCAACTCATCTAATACATGAATATGACTTTTAAATTCCCAAAATATATCTTAAAATTTTGTGGCATTATTTTTAAAAGATCCAATAGTAATCTAGAATATAAATACATATTTTCCCCAAATTTTAATAGCTTGAAAAAATCCCAAAAATAATTCAACAAAAAATTATGTATGGCCAGGCTCGAACCCACGACCAGCCAGCCAACCGCAAGCCCAACCAACAGGCCAATTCATTTTTGTGAAGAAAACCCCCTTTAGTTGTTTGTATGTTGTTTCGACTGTGAGTTTATAAGAAAAATGAATTTTTATAAAAAGACAGAGCCTCCCAAGACTCGAACCCCTGACCGAATACCCACAGCACAGAGCCATGCCCCATGCCCTAGCCAGTATGCCCAAGCACCAACTATAATAATATAGGTGTTAAAGGTCCTTTAACCCAACTCTCTGATTTCATCTCATTTTTAGTTATTCATCTATTATTACTTCTATTGTTTCACATCATAATTAATACTAATAAATCACCATTCTAAATTTCCAGAAATGCTTATCCTCTGATTTTATTAATGGTAACATGAAATTTGTTCTTAAATTATCTTAAATAGTCACTTTTACAAATCTCATAATCATATGCATAAATTATAAAGTTTAATACTTTTATAACAAACTAGCATGATTGTATTTTCTCCTAGTGATTATTCTGAATTTATGGAAACTCTCCACATCATTTCCAAATTTTAATCCACCCCTAACTTTATATGATTTTTAGTCACAATTTTACATACACATACCATTCATATACATGATCCCCTCATGACATCATTACAAACCCTCTAACAAAGTTATGGTGTAGCATCATGACAATTTCATATTATAATTCTTTATCTAGCAAGCCTCAACATCTCATATTCATCTACTACTGAAAATTCTAGATAACAACACAACATGCATCACAAAAGTAACTAAAGAACTCATACCAATTGTCAATTTCAAGCATAAACTATCTAGGCATGTATTCTACACAATTTAGAAAGTAAAAGAGACACAAACCTCTTTCTTGATGCAAATTGTAAATAGAACTCCTAGAAAATTGCTCCATGCTCCAACAAGATTTGCCTTCTCCTCCTTAGTAATGAAAACCGAAAGCCTTCCCTCTCTTTCAAAATCCGAGCCCTCTCCTTTTTCTCTCTTTTGATTTTCTTTTAGTTTAGTGTGTTGTTCATGTTAAAGGAGAGGGGGTATTTATCGGAGTATTGTGTAGTTGAAATGACTCTCACTACTCAAATAACTACCCACTCACTCACACACACTCTCCACTCTCTCCTCTCTCTCAAGTGTGGCCGGCTAACTCATCTAGTGCATAACACGTGCACGTGTACCCTATGTGCACACTCTTCTCATACAATTTAGTTTTTATTAATTTATTATTAGGCTAGGTGTATGTTACATGACAAGTGTACTAGTTTTTAAAAGGTTCAATTAAATGTAGAATTAATTATGGGCCTTAATTTATAATTAATTTTTCAAGTGGGCTTAAAAATAAATTTAGGCCTATTGGGTTTAATTAATTAAAATAAAACATACAATTGTGACAAAAAATGAGAAGAAAAATGAGCATGATTCTAGAAATTTTTAGGAAAAAATGCATAAAAATTTTACGTGCAATGCACGTGCAAAATGTTTAAAATTTTTTTTCCCTGGGATGTTACAACACTCCCTCCTTAGAATAGTTCCGTCCTCAGAACTACGCTTAAAGAGTGAGAAAAACAAAAGAAAATAAAATTACAGTGTTTAGGTGAAGAGTTCGGGATGGTCCCTCATCATCCTCTCCTTAGATTCCTAGATAGCTTCCTCAACCAGTTGATTCCTCCACACAACCTTGACCATAGGTATAGTTTTGTTCCTCAAAACTTTTTTTCGCCGATCCACAATCTCCACAGAATGCTCCTTGTAGCTCAGATCTATCTGTAGACCTTCTGGCATTTCCGGTAAGTGATGACTCGGATCAGGAATATAGCCTCATAGCATAGACACGTGAAAGAAATTTTGTACTTGGGCTAGTTCTTCCGGTAGTTCCAACCGATAAGCTGTCTTCCCAATCCTTTTCAAATCTTGTACGGACTTATGTACCTTTGGGCTAGCTTTCCTCCTTTCCGAAATTAGATCACACCCTTAGTTGGAGTACTTTCAGGAAAACATTGCCCCCCTCTTCGAACTCCAAATCCCTTCTTCGATTGTAAGCATAACTCTTCTGTCTGCTCTGTGCGTCAACCAGCCTCTTCCTGATTAACTCAATTTTCTCTGAAGTCTGTCGTACTATTTTCGGCCCATACATCTGCCTTTCTCCCATTTCATACCAACACACCGGTGTTCTACACTTCCTTCCATACAAGGCCTTATATGGTGCCATTATGATGCTAGTCTGAAAGTTGTTGTTGTAGGAGAATTTCACCAGAGCTAAGTGCCTCTCCCAGCTGCCACCAAAATCCATCACACAACACCTTAACATATCCTCCAACACACGATTAACTCTCTCAGTCTACCCATCAGTTTGAAGATGAAAGGCAGTATTGAAGTCAGTCCTGGTTTCTAAGGCTGCCTGAAGGCTTCTCCAAAAGTGCAACCAGAACCGCGCAACTAAATCTGACACAATCGATATGAGAATTCCATGTAGTCTTACAATCTCCCCGATGTACAGTTCCGCCAACTTCTCCATTGACCAAGTGATCTTCATAGCCAAAAAGTGAGCAGATTTGGTTAATCGATCCACTATTACCCAAATCGTACCATTCCCTTTGGGACTTCTGGGTATCCCTGTGATGAAATCCATGATGATATTCTCTCACTTCCATTTCGGAATGGGTAACGGCCTCAACAATCCTTTGGGTCTTTGATTTTCGGCCTTGATTTGCTGATAAGTTGCACACCTTACAAGAAACTCTGCTACGTCCCTCTTCATTCCCGACCACCAGAAATGCTGCTTAATATCCTTGTACATCTTGGTAATCCCTGGATTCATTGATAATATAGTGTGTGCTTCCTATATAATGCTTTCCTTCAGTTCTGCTTGTTCAAGTTCACACAACCTTTCTCCAAACCAAAGCACTTCATCCTTCACTCGGAATTCTAACAATTTGCTTGCACCGACCTGTGCTTTCATTTTCTGGATCTCTGAATCAGACTTCTGACCATCAACAGTCTTCTCTCTCAGCGTGGGCTGAAGTCTCAATTGTGCTAAAGATGCTCCCAGTCCTTGCAACACAACTATGATTTCAGCTTGATCGAGCTCCTCTGCTAATATCTCCTAAGTTTTAATCAAACAGGCTGGGCTGCTCTTCCGGCTGAGCGCATCTGCCACCACATTTGCTTTTCTCGGGTGGTACTTTATTTTTGGACGGATATCCTCTAATACTTTCAATTACCTCCCCTTCCTTAAATTCAGATCCCTTTACTGGTAGATATACTTCAGGCTCTTGTGATCTATGTACATATTGAACTTCTCTCTATACACATAGTGCCTCCACTGCTTCAATGCAAATATAATTGCAGCCAACTCCAAATCACGGGGTGGGTAATTTTTTTCATGCGGTCTCAATTTCCTAGACCCATAAGCTATTACCTTTCCCACTTGCATCAACACACAGCCCAGCCCTCGATGTGAACCATCACTATAGACATCATAATCAATCCCTGCTCGTGGCAAACCCAGTATTGGAGCAGTAGTTAACCTCTCCTTCAACTCTTGGAAACTCGCTTCGCACTGCTCCAGTCCACTTGAAACTCGATAACCCCCTAGGGTAAAATCCATTACCCTATGCAAAACTAAGCAATACACACACTGGGTAGTAAGAATTACCCCAAACAATAATACAATACACTTCTACTCTTACTTTAAGCAAGCTAGAAAATTAGAGTAACAAGCGAATTGCACCAATGCAAATCTAGGACAAATAGTCAATCTAATCATAAAACATTATAGATGTAAACAACACAACAACATGATCAAACATGATCTAAGAGTAAGAATAATCATCATTCTAAGACCATTCTAACGCCTTACTATGAAGAAAACATACATTCATTCAATCAAAACAGCAACTTAGTCATCAAACATACACATGGTGTTGGTTGCAAAAATTACCAAAAATCACATACTCGATGAAAATCAAAGTTCTTATGGTTTTTGGAAGATCATTAAGTCTACTCTAACTTCTCTGTAATACCCCGGATAAAATAATACTTTTATATAGATATAAATATCTACATATATTGTATTAAAAAACTATTTTGCTTGATATATATATATATATATATATATATATATATATATATATATATATATATATATATATATATATATATGAATGGATATGTTCGTAATTGTGCATATGAATGAGAGAATTGATACTAATACATATACTAGTATGTATGTATGATACATATGCAAGTATTTATTTATAAATACTACATCAAAAATATTTTTTTTGCCATGTACTCAAATCTAACAACTCATCACACCTCCATCTTGATCAATGGCTAAAAAATTGAGCATGGGAAAAATATCTCCTAGAAATCACGAGCCAAGAGCATGGTTTGCAAGAAAACCACCTTGACACTTGGCTTGACTCCCCCCCCCCCCTTTGTCCCTTCATGTCGGCCACCCCCCTAACACCCCCCCCCCCCCCCCCACTTCACCTACAGATTTAAGCTCCCTCAGGCACTCTCATTTCAGAAAATTTCTGAAAAAATATTCCGTAGTGCAAGAGAGAGGAAGAGAGTGAGAGAAAGAGGAAGAGAAAGTGATCAAGGAGGAGCTCTTGGAGAAGGGCAAGAAGAAGAAGGCCAAGATAACCATTCCAAGATTCAATTGAATGGTGGGAAGTTCTCCAAACTCTATATCTTGTTTCTTGTTTGGCTCTTGAATGAAATTAGTAGTAGTAGTAATGGTTTGATTGATAGAGATAAGTTGTTCAGAATCTGGACTTGAAAACAGAAAACTCAATTGCATGCTTGTATGCCCGAATTTCCAGATAGCAATGTATTTAGAATCTGACCTTGGAACTTTTATAGAATGATCTTATACATGTTAGGAGACTACGAATGATCTTAAACATGTTAGGAGACTACTCAATTTATTTTAGACTTTTCTGACATTAATTAGTATTTTAAAAAAATCACTTTTGTTGACTGGGTCGTAAGGCAGAGACTGAGTCTATCATTCACCAAACCCTGAAATTAAAAGAATTTTGTAAATTTTATGGAGCATTATCTTAAATGTCAATTTTTACCATTGCATCCTGAGTGTGTCTAAAACATGTGGGAAAATTTGAAAATGTTTGGATAACCTTTGAAAAGTTTTCAAAAAATTTTAGTAATGAGTACTATACCATGAACTGGAAAGCAGAGAACGTTTCTGTTCAGGGTTTGAACATGCATAGCTCTCTTAGCATTTAGTATTGAGTTTAGAACCCTCAATGAAAGTTGAGCATGATTGTATCTAGTTTCAGAATATAAAACTTTCATAACAATTGGACATGGGTATGATTTAATATGGGATTTTAAGTTAACTTTGTGCTGTATGTGGGCTGAAATGATATATGGATGAACTTGTAGCTCTATAGCTCTGTGAAGTTAGAATATGAGAAAGTGTATACTAGAAAGTTATAGTAGACATTCTAAGCTTTCCAACAAGTATTGTATTAGGAAATTCTGACAAGTATAGTAAGAGTTTTGATTTTTATAAGATGAGTTAGAGACCAGTTTGTGAGCTATTGGCTCTGTTTGTTTAAGCACCTTATATATTGTTCTGTACACCTGAGAAAGATGAGTGTTTTTACAGTATCAATTGAAATAATTTGGAAATATGATCAACTAAAAAGTTGTAGAAGACATGTCCAGATTTCCATAGAATCCAGATTTGTGTCTTTCCGATGAGCGAGCAGGTTTTTATGCAATCGGAAAGGTGCAGCCATTGTACAGGGAGTACACAGGCTGATGATTGTAAGGCTTTTTAGAGCAACTAAATAGATGAATCTTATGCAATGGTCAACTAGAGATTTGTAGCCTAGATTCTTAGATTTCCAGAATGGGCAAGAACACCCAAATCCGAGTTATATTTTTAGAGTTATGACCCTTCTAATTTCTGGATATAACAAACTTAGTTTTGAAATTCTAACTTTGACTAAGTATTTGGGAGTACAATTTTCCCTGTTGTGATTAAGGGTTAATGGTCTTACTATTGGGGATAATTGATGATATTACTTGTCTTAATGTGGTTGAACTCTTGTTGAGGACGTTTGTGAATTGAATTAGTTATTAGGGTAGAGTGATACCCTACGACTATCGACCCTAGGCAAATTGGAAACTTCCACCTAGACGTTGGATGTCCGATTGGTGTCGCCAAATCATGCCAATGGAGGGTGAATGCGGACCTTCGAGATGGACTAAATCTAAGATAGGGGAAGTGGCGAGCAGGGAAATGCATCGCCAGGGGCCACGGGGCGGTAGGTGAATGTGAGGGTTGGAGTAACCCTTTATCACCATACTTGATTTAATAATTTAAATAAGTTTTGGAAAGGAATAATGTGTTAGATACATGTAACTTGCACTAGTACTAGCAGACCATAGTCGGGTGTTGTACTTTTCCTGTTGTAGGGATACGGATTGTGTTCTCCGGTATTGAGATAACGAATCGCGTATCTCGATCTGTTAATTCCTGAAGAGCCAGGGGTAAAGAACGGGAGAGAAAATTCTATCGGATAGGGGGATTTGACCATCGAGGCTGTCATGTTCTTATGCGCGTGAACACGAACGAACCATAGGGCTGCTGTTTCGTGGATCTTGACATCATGGGTGCATGGGTTTGTACCTGTAAGTTCGTCGTGGCTTTTTGAGTGAGGTCCGGGCACCGGGCACTATGTGGTAAATGCCATCACCACTAGAGTGACTGCAGTAACGGGCGGGACTGAATAACTGCAACCTCCTGAAACACTATAAATCTATTAGGAACAGGACAAGTACAAGAGTAGGATGCATTGCGAGGGTTCAAAACCCTTAGATTGGAGACAAACGGTTAGATTTGGGGCATATGTAGTATGGGATGAATGCGTTTTCCAAAGTCTTGCTTGCATTAGAATAAGACATGTGACTGGTGCATTTAAATTGTTAGATCAAGACATACAACAACATTATAACCCGAATCCATTAATCCCTTGTTTTCAAATTACTTTTTCTCTTTTGCATAAATTATGATTTGTGGTTGTCAGTTTGGAGATCGCTGCTATTATTAGCATTGCGTTAGTATATGTACTGACGTTCTCCACCTTTTAGGTATCGGGAGCCGATCCACAGGTGTAACAGAGCTCGAGTTAGTCCAAGCATCCAAGTGACAATATTCAAGTGTTATTTGTAAATTTGTAAATCTTGTAAAATTCTATTGGACATTGTAACACTTGTAATTGTAACTATTACATGGAATAAAAGTTTTAATTTTCCTGTATTTTTCTGTGATTATGAGTATTTGAAGTTCGAATCCTGGATTGTTTCTCAAATTTCCAATAAAGGGATTTAGGGCACTATAGAGTTGGTATCAAAGCCGACTACAAATATTAGTCCAACACAACAGGAAAATTAGACTTGGATGCGCTGCGAGAGTTGAATTTAGGCACATAGTTGATGATTATAATTCATATTGTTGCTTTTACAACTTATGATTTATATTTTTTTTATATCTGGGCTAATTTCCATATAAGTATTAGTATCTAGATGGTAGGAAGAGCAAGAAGCAACCAGAGCGATCAAACTGAAGCTAAACGCAGTGGGGCCAATGGTATTAGCCTCGATGTAAGAGAGGAATTTGCTCGAGTGTACCAGATGATAGGAGCATTTGTGGAAGCAAGTAGGAACTAAACACTGCCACAAGGAACACTAGGAGTTTCCGCAACCACAGAACCGGTAAAGATGGTGGAATCATTCAAGAGAATGAAACCGCCATTCTTTGAAGGACAGGCCGACCCAACAGCTGCTGACGACTGGATACGTCAAGTAGAAACAGTATTCGAAATAATGATGACTCCAGAAGACAGCAAGGTTTGTCTGGTCACAATCTTGCTGGAGAAGGATGCCGGAGTATGATGGCAGTATGTGAAGCGTGGTCTTGGAGAAGGTCCACTAACTTGGGAAGATTTTCTTGAAGAATTCCGACAACACTATTTTTCTTTGGATGTATATGAAGAAAAGGCAATAGAGTTTCACAACTTGAAGCACGGGAGGATGTCTGTCAGGGAATATAAGACAAAGTTTTCCCAGCTATCATGATATGCACCAGAAATGGTCCAGGAGGAAACAAAGAAAGCCCAGAGGTTTGAGCAAGGGCTTAGGCCCAGACTGAGGTCAAGGATGGTCCCGCTAGGCATCCGCATATTTGAGAAGCTAGTAAGGCGAGCTGTGGTAACAGAGATAAACATGAATCAGAGTCAATCATCGCAAGGAAGAGCTAAGATTTGGAACAAGGGAAATAGATCCACCCCAGCATCCAAATTCAAGAAGCATGCCAATAGCCTGAAGTTTCAGAAAACCAGTGTTAAGGCAGTAGAGTTCAAGCCCGGAAGCTGTTTTCTCTGTGGAGAGCAGGGGCACTATAAGGATAAACGTCCCAGGAATAATGTACATAGATGTTGTAATACCCCGGATAGTACAATACTTATATATATATATATATAAATATATATATATATATATATAATAAAACACAAAGAAAGCTATCAAGTGGCTCTCCTTCAATTCCCAAAAAATCAAAGGCCCAGATCTAACCTCAAAAAACATATTTTTCCCGCAAAAGTTTCCCCCCAAAATTCAAATTTAAATCCCCCACCCAAAAACACTCCTTTATTTATTTAATTATTTCTTTCTCTCTCTCTCTCTCTCTCTCTCTCTTTCTCTCTCTCTCTTCTATTCAAAAAATATAGAAAATAAAAATTTTATTTTTAATTTTTTTTTAAAACCAAACAATTTTAAATTTTAAAAACTTAAAAAATAATTCAAAAAAATTTAAAAAATTAAAAACTTATAAAAAATTTAAAAAATATTAATTTTTTTTAATTTAAAAATATTAATTTAAAATTTTTTGAAATTTTAGAAATAAAACTTTAAAATTTAAAAAATAAAATTTAAAAAATAAATGTTTAAATTATTGGTATTATAGATACCTTCACACCTGCACTTGCGTTACCATTGTATTTAGACATGCTCATAGTGGTTATGAGATTAGAGTAAGCTCTATAAAACCTATATGATAATGTCCTTACATAACTATTACAAGCATCTAAAATTGATGCTGAAGTTCAAAAAAACTCTATGCGGTATTTCTAACAAACTATATGCATTTCAGGTAAGTTCAAGCTAATGATCAGGAAGGCAATAATTGAGCTTAAAGGTAGATATACTGCTTCCTCATATAATATATTTACTACTTCAATTAATTTGCTGGACCTCCAAAACTATTTTATATAATCAAATCCGGTGCACCGTTCCGAAGACGTGCCGTAGGCACGTGTCAACGGGCAAACCTAGTATATATATATATATATATATATATATATATATATATATTGTCTGTGTGTGTGCATATGATTGCAGTATTTTGTTTGGTTATGCTGTCGTTGGTGTGCGGTTAGGTTTGTGGGGCGGTTCATGAGGATGGTTGCATTCTGGACGATGCACAAGTATGAGGAGGACCGATACTAGTATATACATTAGTTTTTGGTACAGTACATATGCAAATATATCATTGTATGATACTACGATGGGTATATCTTGTGTACACTCGATAAACCTCTCATCTATCATCTAAGAACTCAATTAAGGACTAAATAGTGCAGCCAACCATTGTACCCCAAACCAAGGGCTAAAAACCCCCTCATTCATTCTCCCAAGTTATGAAATTTTCAGAACTCAAACCCAAGAAAAGAAAGAGAAGGAGAGAAAGGAAGAAGGATTGAAGAGGACTCTTGGAGTAGGTTCTTGGAGAAGTGAAGTTCAAGGCCATCATCGAATCTTTAATCAACTCAGGATGGGGAGTTTCTCTAAACTTTTCTTGCTGTTTCTTGTTGATTCTTGCATGCATGTGAAGTGGTAGGAGTTAGAATGATTGTTTAAGAGATTGGAAGTTGAATCTGAAACTAGAACCTGGAATCTTGATGTGCATGTCATTTTATAGAATTTCCCGAGAGCCAACCACATGGAATTTGATGATGAAACTTTCACAGATTGTTTCCTTATATGTCTAGATGATTCATGAATTATTTCGGATTTTTCTGAAGTTGTTTGGTATTTTAATAAAACCTGTTTTTGTAACAATGCTGTAAGGCAGTAACAGAAATTATTTACTGTGATACCTGAGATTGTTTGATTTTTCATAATTAATTGTCACATGATCTTAATCTGAAAATTTTACCATGTTTTCTCACATGTATCTAGACTCTATGGAAAAATCAAGAAATTAATTGTATGACTATACAGATATGTTCAAAATTAATCTATCAACAGTATCTAGAACTGTGACTAATGAACAGGATGATCTTTGTGCTTAATGGAAACATAAAGAACTCAGTGTATACTTGGAAATTGGACATGAAACCTTTTGCATGATCTTCATTATGAAGTCTAGTCTCTTTAATGTAAATTTGGTGACTATTGGATGAGTAGAAGATTTATGATGATGTTTATAGCACATATTGTGCTGGATTCAGTCAGATTTGACACCCTGTAGAGATGACACAATTGAGGCTCTGTAAGAGCAAATTCTGAGGAAGGGTTTCCTTAGATAATTGTATTAGACATCTAGACCTTTCCAACAAGACCTATTTGAGGTGATTCCAGTGAATGGTTGATTTAATACGATTTTTACAATACTAGACAGAGACCAGGATTTGAGTTGAGTGCTCTGTTTGAGGAAGACTTAGAGTGTGTTTGGGTACACCTGAGAGTAATGTGTGTTTTAGGGTGATCTAATGGCATATTTTGGACTTGTGACCAACTAGGAGATTGTTGAGGACACCCACACCATTCCATAGAACCTGGGTTTACAGCATTCTGATGGGTAGGTAGTGACTTATGCTACCTAGGTCTTTACCTTTCCATATTGGGCTTGTACATCCAAATCGGAGTTGTATCGAGGGAGTTATGATCTTTTTAAGTTTCGGACATAAACCCCGTAGGTTGCTTAGTCTTCGGTTTTGACTAAGTGTTGAGATGACCTTTGCCTTGTGTACCATTAGAGTTGATGACTCGCTAATTAGGGACGTTCGGTATCTATTGTTTGTTTTGTTGACTCCAATGGTGGATTTTGTGACTCGAGTTAGTCAATAGGGTACAGTGATGCCCTACATCCGTCGACCCTAAGTTTTGAACTTCCACCGAAGCGTAGGACGTCCGAGTTGTGCCATCAAATTGAGTTCATTACCCAGGGAGGGGTGAACGCACAAATTCTTCCCCCGATGAGGGCTAGACACATAAGTTCATTACCCGGGGAGGGGTGAACACACACATTCATTGTCGGGTAGGGGTGAATGCAGGCCACGGTGCTGGACAAACTCCAAGCTAGGGAAAGTGGTAAACCGAACTGGTATCGCCAGGGCTAGAGGTCGATAAACAAAATTTTGGAATCAATCTCATTTCACCCAAGTGTTTAGAAGAGGATGGGTTTAGAGTGATGCATTATGAGTTTTGTAATTGCATTAGTACTAGCAGACTATAGTCGGGTGTTGTACTCTCCTGTCATAGGGATACGTTTTTGGTACTCATGATTGAGTCATCGGTCTTGTATCTCGATCTGTTAATTCCCAAAGCTTGCCGGAGTAAGGAACAGGAGGATAAGGGGATTTGACCCTCGAGGCCGTCACGGTCCTATGCACTTGGGTTACTTCATACATCAGTTCATTACCCGGGGAGGGGGTGAACGCACATATCATTGACGTCAAGCGTACCGGGTAGGTACGGGTACCGGGTAGGTACACATTCTTGCGATCGAATTTAATGCGGCTTTCTGAAGAGGTCCGTACGCGGGTACTGGTGGCAAACATGACCACCACTTAGGCACTGCAGTGGCAGAACTAGACCGACCAACTGCAACCTCCTTGGGCACGGAAAATCTATTGGGAACGGGTTGGGTACCAGAGTAGGATGCATGGCGAGGGTTTGAATCCCTAAACTGTGGAGAAATATGGCAAGATTTGGGGGCGTATGTTGTATGGGATGCATTCGTTTCCAAAGTCTTGCTTGCATTAGAGTCAGGCATGTGATTTGTTGCATCTAGTCATAGGATCATGGCATACCACTGCACTAGAACCCGAATCCATTAAACCCTTATTGGCACATCACTTTTCTTTTGCATAAAATTATGGTTGTGATTGTAATTTAGAGGATCACTGTTATTATCAGCTTTGCGTCAGTCGAAATACTGACGTTCCCTACCTTGTAGGTATCCGGAGCCAATTTACAGGTATTGCAGAGCTCGAGTTGGTCCAAGCACCCAAGGGACATATGCAAGTATTATTGTATTGTTGTAAATCTTGTAATTCTTATTAGGATATTGTAACAATTGTAAATGTAACATTTATATGGAATAAAAATTTTAAATTTTCCTGTATTTTTCTGTGATTGTGGCTATTTTGAAGTTTGACTCCTGGAGTAGGGTCTCAGGTTCCCGGTATGGGGATTTGGGGCGTTACAGAAGTTGGTATCAGAGCAGACTTCAAATATTTGTCCAACACAGCCGGAAAATTAGACTTGGATGCATTGCAAGAGTTGGGTTTAGTCAGATAGTTGATGATTATAATTCATAATGTTGATTTTAGAACTTATGGTTTATTGTTTTTCCGTATCTGGACTGATTCCCATATTTTTCTCATGCAGATGCCGAGCTTGGACAATGGACACTCGAATGGGTGGACCGATGGACATGGTTCTGCACCCCCACTTCCACCTCCACCCCCACAGCTCATGGCCATAGTGCAAGCTAACACCCTGTTGTCCCAGGAGCTGGCTACCTACAAATGGAGCCACGGGCAGCTAGAGGATCGCTTCGAGAACCTCGAACGGGCGTTGATAACGGCTGAGAGGAGAATGGCCAAGCTAGAGAGGGCCAAGAGGAAATGGAAGACAAGGGTAGTACTTCTGAAGCACCGGTCCGAGGAGAGGCTGGGCCAGCTACAGAGTAGATATCTGGCACTGAGGACTCAGGTTTGCGACATGCAGGATCTGTTAGACCGGATGATTGCTGGGGATAGTTCAGAGGCTAGCGACTCGCCAGGAGCAGGAGAGCAGTGACCTCCCTTAGTGTTGTAGGATTTCTTTTGATGTGTATAGATGACAACCTTTCTGAATAGCTAGGCTAACATGCTATTGTTTTGGTGGGTATAGTATGAACCCATGTGATGATGATGTGATTGTATGATGACAAATCATTGCAAAACCCTTTTTTGAAATGAATGGAACTAGTATGTTTTGACCAATGCTGGTGTGTTATGGGTCTTTTGCATTGCTATTGCTGGTTGATGATGTCTGTATTAGCTTTCAGATGGTAGAAAGGACTAGGAACAACCGGAGCGACCAGACTGAAGCCAAAGGTAGTGGAGCCAACGGTACTGGCCTGGATGTAAGGGAAGAATTTGCTCAGGTGTATCAGATGATTGGAGCATTTGAGGAGGCTAACAGGAACCAAGCGCCGCCATAAAAAGCACCAGGAGTTGCGGTAAATACTGATCCAGTGAAGGTGGTGGAATCATTTAGGAGGATGAAACCGCCAGTCTTCGAAGGACAGGCTGATCCCACAGCTGCTGACAACTGGATACATCAGATGGAGACGGTATTTGAGGTGCTGATGACTCCCGAAGAAAGCAAGGTACGTCTAGCCACAATCTTGCTGGAGAAGGACGCCGGAGTTTGGTGGCAGTCCGTGAAGCATGGTCTTGGAGAAGGAGAGATCACTTGGGAAGATTTGCTTGAGGAATTTCGACAACACTATTTCCCCTTGAACGTGCAAGAAGAGAAAGAAATGGAATTCCACAGCTTGAAGCAAGAAAATATGTCCGTCAGAGAATATGAGACGAAGTTTTCTCAACTATCGAGGTATGCGCCAAAGATGGTCTAGGAGGAAGCAAAGAAGGCCCAGAGGTTTGAGCAACGGCTTAGGCCTAGACTGGGATCGAGGATGGTTCCTTTGGGCATTCGCCAATTCGACAAGCTGGTACGAAGAGCTGCGGCGACAGAGGCAGATATGAATCAGAATCAAGGACATAGTTTTGGAACAAAGGGAAGAGACCTACCCCATCATCAAAGTTCAAGAAACAGGGCAAGGGCCAGAAGTTCTAGAAAATTAGTACCAATACAGGAGAATTCAAGCCCAGAAGTTGCTTTCACTATGGAGAGCAAGGACACTTTATGGATCGATGCCCCCGGAAGAGTGCACTGAAATGTTTTCAGTGTGGACTAGGAGGGCATATCAAGTCAATTCCAGATTTAGCTTTGACGGCGGCTACGCTGTCAGGGGCAACCCTTACTACAGATCTGTGCTATAGGGGATGTAAACTCCAGATTAGCAGAGAAACCCTAAGTATCGATTTGTTAGAGTTGGATTTTTTCGGTACAGATGTCATTATTGGTATAGATTAGATGTCGAGGCACAAGGCAAGCATCAACTGCAAGGAGAAGGGGGTAGTCATCTCAGCTGAAGGAGTGGAACTTGTATTCCACGAGGAGAAGAGATCGAAGGCAATGACTATTGCAGCTACTAGTGAAGTACGGGTACCTGAAGAGGTGAACAAGATACCAGTAGTGAGAAATTTTCCACTCGTATTCTTGGAGGATTTACCTGGACTTCCCCTACATCGTGATGTCGAGTTTAGCATCACAGTTCAGCCAGGTAGCGCTCCAGTATCCAAAGCACCCTATAGAATGGTTCCAGTAGAGCAGAATGAGGTCAAGAAGTAGATTGAAGAATTCTTGTAGAAGGGATTTATCAGACCAAGTGGATCACCTTGGGGAGCACTAGTACTACTTGTTAAGAAGGACGGATCATCCAGGATGTGTATTGATTATCGGGAATTGAAAAAGGTCACTATTCGGAACAAGTACCCAATTCCCAAGATCGATGATCTGTTCGATCAACTTTAGGGAGCAACAGTATTTTCCAAGATTGATCTACAGTCAGGATATCATCAAGTGTGAGTCAAGGAAAAGGATGTACCTAAGACAACTTTTCGGATTCGGCATGGACACTATGAATTCTTGGTATTGCCGTTTGGAGTGACTAACGCTCCAGCAATCTTCATGGACTTGATGAACAGAATTCTACGTCCGTTTATTGACTCATTTATCGTGGTCTTCATCGACGACATTTTGGTATATTCAAGGACAGAAAAGGAGCATGCTGAGCATTTGATAGAAGTCTTGAGCAAGCTACAAGAGCATCAGTTGTATGCCAAACTATCCAAGTGTGAGTTCTGGAAATCGGAAGTTGCATTCTTAGGCCATATCCTTTCTAAGGAGAGAGTGCCAACAGATCCTCAGAAGATAGAAGTAGTCAAGGGATGGTCACAGCCAAAGACGGTGAAGGAAGTAAGGAGTTTTCTGGGTATGACTGGGTATTATCGGAAGTTTATCCAGAATTTTGCAAGGATAGTTGTACCCTTTACAGCCTTGACCAAGAAGAACCAAAGTTTCGACTGGACGGAGAAGTGTGAAGTGAGTTTTCAGGAACTGAAGAACCTTTTGATCTCTGCATACTATATTGGTTTTACCTCAGGAGGACAAGGACTATGTCATCTACAGTGATGCATCGTATTTGGGGTTCGGGTGTGTGCTGATGCAGGAAGGGCAAGGTTATAGCTTATGGTTCGAGACAGCTACGACCACATGAGAAGAATTACCCGACCCATGATTTGGAACTTGCAGCCATAATTTTTGCTTTGAAATCATGGAGACATTATGTCTATGGAGCAAGGGTGGAAATATACACTGACCATAAGAGCTTGAAGTATATCTACCAGCAGAATGATCTCAACTTAAGGCAGAGGAGATGGTTGGAAGTACTCGAAGACATCAGGCCTGAAATTATATATCATCCAGGGAAGGCCAACATGGTAGCAGATGCGTTCAGCAGGAAGAGGAGTGTGGCTACATTGGTAGCAACCTGGAGGGAACTAGATGAGGAGATCAGGCAGGCAGGCACTGAAGTGGTTACTCATCACATAAGTGCAGTTTTGGCACAGTTGGTGTTACGACCAAGCTTGAATGAGCAGGTGAAGAAGGCTCAGACCGAAGATCCAGAGATGGAAGACATGAAGAAGCAAGTGCACGAAGGAAAATTGCCTGAATTCAGTATAAGAGAAGGTTCACTATGGTTTGGTAGCAGACTATGTGTACCAAAGGACGAGGAGTTGAGGGAAGACATCATGAAGGAAGCTCACTCCACATTGCTTGCAATTCACCCCGGAAGCACCAAGATGTATCAGGATATAAAGCAGCACTATTGGTGGTCAGGGATGAAGCAAGACATAGCAGAGTTCGTGGCCAAATGTCTGACGTGCCAACAAGTTAAGTCCGAGAATCAGAAACCAGGAGGATTGTTACAGCCTCTACCCATTCTAAAATGGAAGTGGGAGAACATCGGTATGGATTTTATCACTGGATTACCCAGGAGCCCTAATGGAAATGACTCAATATGGGTGATTGTGGATCGATTGACAAAGTCAGCACATTTTCTCTCAGTAAAGACGACCTGGACAGTCGAGAAGCTGGCCGAGATCTACATCGAGAACATAGTGAAGCTACATGGACTGCCAGTGTTGATAGTATCCGACCGAGATGCAAGATTTACGTCTCGATTCTGGCAAAGTCTACAGTCAGCATTGGGAACTAAAACAGACTTCAGCACAACTTTTCACCCATAGACTGATGGACAGACAGAGAGAGTCAACAGGATTCTTGAAGACATGTTGAGGGCATGCATTTTAGACTTTGGAGGAAGCTGGGAGAAATACCTAGCCTTGGTAGAGTTTACTTACAATAACAGCTATCAGGAAAGCATTGGCATGGCCCCGTATGAAGCTTTGTATGGGAGAAGATGCAGAATGCCAGTTTGTTGGTTCGGTAGGAGAGCAGCAGATGTATGGGCCAGAAATCGTACAACAAATGTCGGAACAGATCGAGCTTATTCAGAAAAGGCTTCAAGGAGCACAAAGCAGGCAAAAGAGCTATGCGGACAACCGCCGAAGAGAGTTGGAATTAGAGGAAGGTGACTCCGTATTTCTCAAGGTGTCGCCGACAAAAGGAGTTATCAGATTCGGAAAGGGCGGGAAGTTAGCTCCAAGATATATTGGACCATACAAGATTCTGATGAGGATTGGCAGGATGGCTTATTAGTTGGAGCTACCGGCCGATTTATCTCAAGTGCATGACGTGTTCCACGTCTCTATGCTACAGAAGTATGTGCCGGATGCAAGCCATTAGTTGCCAGAGGTTCCGAAAGATTTGCAGATTAATCTTTCCTACAAAGAGCAACCAGTCAGGATACTTGATCATCAGGACAAGGTACTGAGAAACAAGGTCATACCGATGGTCAAAGTTCTCTGGAAGAACCAGTTCGTGGAAGAAGCCACGTGGGAGCCGGAGAGCCGCATGAAGGCTTTGTATCCGGATTTGTTTTAGGTGTTTTCTATTTTTTTTTTTGTTCTTTTCTCCCACTAGGGACGTTCTGGGGACAGAATGACTCTAAGGAGGGAGTAATGTAATACCCTGGATTGTACAATACTTATATATATATATATATATATATATATATATATATATATATATATATATATATATATATATATATATATATATTGACTGTATACGTGCATATGATTGCAGTATTTTGTTTGGTTATGCTGTCATTGTTGCGCATGGGGCGGTTCATGAGAATGGTTGCGTTCTGGACAATGCACGAGTATGAGGAGGACCGATACTAGTATATACATTAGTTTTTGGTACAGTACATATGCAAATATATCATTGTATGATACTACGATGGGTATATCTTGTGTACACTCGATAAACCTCTCATCTCTCATCTATGAACTCAATTAAGGACTAAATAGTGCAGCCAACCATTGTACCCCAAACGAAGGGCTAAAGACCATGGTTTTGCCCCAAAACCACCCTAAACCCTACACCCCTACACCGTAAAATCCCCCCCCCCCCCTCCTCTCTCTTTCCTTACTCTTTTCCATTAAAAACCCCCTCATTAATTCTCCCAAGTTCTGAAATTTTCATACCTCAAACCCAAGAAAAGAAAGTGAGGGAGAGAAAGGAAGAAGGATTGAAGAGGAGCGCTTGGAGTAGGTTCATAGAAAAGTGAAGCTCAAGGCAATCATCTAATCTATCAATAGTCACCAAATTTTTACCATGTTTTCTCACATATATCTAGACTCTATGAAAAAATCAAGAAATTATTTGGATGATTTTATAGAAATGTTTAAAATTAATCTATCAACAGTATCTAGAACTGTGACTCAAGAACAGGATGATCTTTGTGCTTAATTGAACCATGAAGAACTTAGTGTATACTTGGAAATTGGACATGAAACCTTTTGCATGAGGTTCATTATGAAGTCTAGTATCTTTACTGTAAATTTGGTGACTATTGGATGAGTATAGGATTTATGATGATTTTTATAGCACGTACTATGCTGGATTCAGTCAGATTTGACACCCTGTAGAGATGACACAATTGAGACTCTGTAAGAGAAAATTTTGAGGAAGTGTTTCCTTAGAGAATTGTTGCAGACATCTAGACCTTTCCAACAAGATCTATTTAAGGTGATTCCAGTGAGTGGTTGATTTAATGAGATTTTTACAATACTGGACAGAGACCAGGATTTGAGCTGAGTGCTCTGTTTGAGGAAGACTTAGAGTGTGTTTGGGTACACCTTAGAGTAATGTGTGTTTTAGGGTGATCTAATGGCATATTTTGGACTTGTGACCAAGTAAGGGATTGTTGAGGACACCCACACCTTTCCATAGAACCTGGGTTTGCAGCATTCTGATTGGTAGGTAGTGACTTATGCTACCGGTAAGGAGTAGCCAGTGTACAGGAAATACACAGGCTGAGGCTTGAGAGGCCATTTTGAGGACCTAGATGATAGAATCTGAGGTTATGATCAACTAGGAAGTTGTAGCCTAGGTCTTTACCTTTTCGGATTTGGCCTGTACATCCAAATCGGAGTTGCATCGAGGGAGTTATGATCTTTTTAAGTTTCGGGCAGAAACCCCATAGGTTGCTTAGTCTTGGGTTTTGACTAAGTGTTGAGAGGACCTTTCCCCTGTGTACCATTAGAGTTGATGACTTGCTAATTGGGGACATTTGGTATCTATTGTTGGTTTTGTTGACTCCCATGGTGGATTTTCTGACTCAAGTTAGTGATTAGCGTAGGGTGATGCCCTACATCCGTCGACCCTAAATTTTGAACTTCCACCGAAGCATAGGATGTCCAAGTCGTGCCATCAAATTGGGTTCATTATCCGAGGAGGGGTGAACGCACAAATTCTTCGCCCGATGAGGGCTAGACACATAAGTTCATTACCCGGGGAGGGGTGAACACACACATTCATTGCCGGGTAGGGGTGAATGGAGGCCACGGTGCTAGACAAACTCCAAGCTAGGGGAAGTGGTAAACCGAACTGGTATCGCCAGGGCTGGAGGTCAATAAAAAGAATTTTGGAAGCAATCTCATTTCACCCAAGTGTTTATAAGATGCTCGGTTTAGAGTGATGCATTAGGAGTTTTGTAATTGCATTAGTACTAGCAGACCATAGTTGGGTGTTGTACTCTCCTGTTGTAGGGATACATTTTCGGTACTTATGATTGAGTCCTCGGTCTCGTATCTCGATCTGTTAATTCCCAAAGTTTGCCAGAGTAAGGAACGAAAGGATAGAGGGATTTGACCCTCGAGGCCGTCACGTTCCTATGCACGTGGGTTACTTCATACATCAGTTCATTACCCAGGGAGGGGGTGAACGCACATATCATTGACGTCAGGCATACCGGGTAGGTATGGGTACTGGGTAGGTACACGGTCTTGCGACCGAATTTAACGCGGCTTTCTGAAGAGGTCCGTACATGGGTACTGAATGGAAAACACGACCACCACTTAGGCACTGCAGTGGCAGAACTAGACTGACCAACTGCAACCTCCTTGGGCATGGACAATCTATTGGGAACAGGTTGAGTACATGAGTAGGATGCATAGCGAGGGTTTGAATCCCTAAACTGGGGAGAAAGATGGCAAGATTTGGGGGCATATGTAGTATGGGATGCATTCGTTTCCAAAGTCTTACTTGCATTAGAGTCAGGCATGTAATTTGTTGCATCTAGTTATAGGATCATGGCATACCACTGCACTAGAACCCGAATCCATTAAACCCTTGTTGTCACATCACTTTTCTTTTGCATAAAATTATGGTTGTGATTGTAATTTAGAGGATCGCTGTTATTATCAGCTTTGCGTCAGTCGAAGTACTGACGTTCCCCACCTTGTAGGTATCCAGAGCCGATTTACAGGTATTGCAGAGCTCGAGTTGGTCCAAGCATCCAAGGGACATATGCAAGTGTTATTGTATTTTTGTAAATTTTGTAATTCTTATTTGGATATTATAACACTTGTAAATGTAACATTTATATGGAAAGTTTTAAATTTTCCTATATTTTTCTGTGATTGTGGCTATTTTGAAGTTGGACCCCTGGAGTAGGGTCTCAGGTTGGGGGGCTACAGATGTTTCCAATGCGGACAAGAAGGTCACATTAAGCCACATTGTCCCTAAAATCCAAGGAGCAGCAACAAGGCAGGGTCAGGAACAGCCGACAAAGGAAAGAAGCCGATGCATCAAGGAAGGGTATTCACTTTGACCGAGAAGGATGCAGAAGATGGTGAAGGGGTAATCACAGGCATGTGAAGAAGTAATGTAATCAAGTTTGAAGTTGTATTTTGGATTATTGTGGGAAGGTTGATGAAGGATAACAAGATATATATATATATATATATATATATATATATATATATATATATATATATATATATATATATAAATGGAATTTTGGCTACAGTCTTGTTCGATAGTGGATCAACTCATTCTTTTGTATCAAAGTCTTTTTCAAGAGAATTAAGATGCACACAAGAGGCAATTCCAGAAATAGCCTTAATGGTGGCTACACCATCAGGGGCAACCCTCACTATAGATCTATGCTATAAGGGATGTAAACTCCAGATTAACGGGGAATCCCTAAGTATCGATTTGTTAAAATTGGGTTTTGGTGGAAAAGATATCATTATCGGTATGGATTGGATGTCGAAGCTCAAGGCAAGCATCGACTACAAGGAGAATGAGGTAGTCATCACATCTGAAGAAATGGAACTTGTATTCCACGGGAAGAAGAGGTCAGGAGCAATGATCATTGCAGCTACAAATGAAGTACGGGTACCTAAAGAGGTGAACAAGATACTAATTGTGAGAAATTTTCCACTCGTATTCTTGAAAGAATTACCTTGACTTCCCCCACACTGGAATATTGAGTTCAGTATCACAATTCAACTAGGCAGCGCTCCAGTATCAAAGGCACCCTATAGAATGGCGCCAATAGAGGAGAATGAAGTCAAGAAGCAGATTGAGGAATTCTTGCAGAAGGGATTCATCAGACCAAGTGCATCGCCTTGGGGAGCACCAATATTGCTTGTTAAGAAGGATGGATCAGCCAGGATCTGAATCGATTATCAGGAATTGAATAAGGCCACTGTTCGAAACAAGTATCCGATTTCCAGGATCGATGATTTGTTCGGTCAGCATTAAGGAGCATCAGTATTTTCCAAGATTGATCTACAGGTCCGGATATCATCAAGTGCTAGTCCAGGAGGAGGATGTACCCAAGACAGCTTTTCGGACTCGGCATGGACACTATGAGTTCTTAGTAATGCCGTTTGGAGTGACTAACGCTCCAGCAATCTTTATGGACTTGATGAACCGAATTCTATGTCCGTTTATTGACACTTTTGTTGCGGTCTTTATCGACGACATTTTAGTATACTCAAAGACAGAAGAGGAACATGCTGAACATCTGACAGCAGTACTTAGAAATCTACAAGAGCATCAGTTGTATGTCAAATTGTCCAAGTGCGAATTCTGGAAATTTGAAGTTGCATTTCTGGGCCATATCCTTTCTAAGGAGGGAGTGGCTACAGATTCCCAGAAGATTGAAACAGTCAAAGAATGGCCACAGCCGAAGATGGTGAAAGAGATAATGAGTTTTCTGGGTATGATTGGGTATTACCAGAAATTTATCCAGAATTATGCGAGGATAGCTGTACCCCTTACTGCTTTGACCAAGAAGAAACGGAGTTTCGACTGGACAGAGAAGTGTGAAGATGGTTTCCAGGAACTGAAGAACCGACTAATCTCTACACCAATCTTGGTTTTGCCTCAGGCAGATAAGGACTATGTCGTCGTCTACAGTGATGCATCATATTTGGGGTTTGGATGTGTGCTGATGCAGGAAGGCAAGGTCATAGCTTATAGATCAAGACAACTCCGACCACATGAGAAGAACTACCCGACTCATGGCTTGGAACTTGCAGCCATATTTTTTGCACTTAAGATATGGAGACATTACATCTACGGAGCAAAGGTGAAGATATACACTGACCACAAGAGCTTAATGTATATATACCAGCAGAAGGATCTAAATTTAAGTCAGAGGAGATGGTTGGAAGTTCTCGAGGACATCAGGTCAGAAATCATGTATCATCCACCAAAAGCCAACGTGGTAGCAGATGCACTCAGCAGGAAGAGAAGTATAACTACACTTGTAGCGACCCGGAAGGAGCTAGATGATGAGATCCGACAAGCAGGCATTGAAGTAGTTACTCTACACTTAAGTGCAGGTTTTGGCACAGTTGGTAATACAGCCATGCTTGATTGAGCAAGTGAAGAAGGCTCAGACTGAAGACCCAGAGATCGAAGCCTTGAAGAAGTAAGTAAACGAAGGAAAACTGCCCGAATTCAGTGTAAGAGGAGGTTCACTATGGTTTGGTAACAGACTGTGTGTACCAAAGGCTAAGGAGTTGAGAGACGACATCATGAAGGAAGCTCACTCCACATTGCTTGCAATTCACCCCGGAAGCACCAAGATGTATCGAGATATAAAACAGTACTATTGGTGGTCAAGGATGAAGCAGGACATAGCAGAATTCTTGGCCAAATATCTGATGTGCCAACAAGTCAAAGCCGAGAATCAAAAATCGGGAGGATTGCTACAGCCTTTACCCATTCCATAGTGGAAATAGGAGAACATCAGTATGGACTTTATTACTGGATTACCCAGGTGCCCTAAAGGAAATGACTCAATATGGGTGATTGTGGATTGATTAACAAAATAGGCACATTTCCTTCCAGTGAAGACAACCTGGTCAGTTGAAAAGTTGGCCGAAATCTACTTCGAAAACATAGTAAAGCTACATGGAATGCCAATGTCGATAGTATCCATCAGAGATGCAAGATTTACATCTCGATTCTGGCTGAGTCTACATTCAGCATTGGGGACCAGAACAGATTTCAGCACAGCCTTTCATCCACAAACAGATGGACAAAGAGAAAGAGTCAATCGGATTCTAGAAGACATGTTGAGGGCGTGCATTATGGACTTCGGAGGTAATTGGGAGAAAGACCAGGCCTTGGTAGAGTTTGCTTATAATAACAGCTATCAGGCAAGCATTGGTATGGCTCCATACAAAGCTTTGTATGGCAGAAGATGCAGAACGCCCGTGTGCTAGTACGAGGTAGGAGAGCGGCAGATGTATGGACCAGAGATCATACAGCAAACCTCGGAGAAGATCGAGCTTATCCAGAAGAGACTGCAAGGAGCACAGAGCAAGCAGAAGAGCTATGCTGACAACAGCCGAAGAGAGCTAGAATTTGAGGAAGGCAATTCCATGTTTCTCAAGGTGTCGCCGATTAAAGGAGTTATCAGGTTCGAAAAGGACAGAAAGTTAGCTCCGAGATACATTGGACCATACAAGATTCTGAAGAGAATTGGCAGGATGGCATATAAATTGGAGCTATACCGGCTGAGCTATCCCAAGTGCACGACGTGTTCCACGTCTCTATGCTACGGAAATATGTGATCCGAGTCATCGATTACCAGAAATTTCGGAAGATCTACAAGTCAATCTTTCTTACAAGCAGCAACCAGTCAGGATACTTGATCACCAAGACAAGATGCTAAGAAACAAGGGCATCCCGATGGTCAAGGTTCTCTAGAGGATTCAATTCGTCGAAGAAGCCACATGGGAGCCGGAGAGCTGCATGAAGACTTCATATGCGGAATTGTTTTAAAGTTTTTTTATTTTTTCTTTTCTCCTACTAGTGTCCTTCTGGGACAGAACGATTCTAAGGAGGGAGTAATGTAGTACCCCCAGATAAAATAACACTTACATATATATATATATATATATATATATATATATATATATATATATATATATATATATATATATATATATATATTTAAATCAAGCAAATTATTTTTTTAATACAATATACTAGATTTAAATATATATATATATATATATATATATATATATATATGAATGGTTATTTTCGTAATTGTGCATATGAATGAAAGATTTGATACAAATACATATACTAGTATGTATCTATGATACATATGGAAGTATTTATTTATAAATACTACATCAAAAACATTTTTTTTAACGATGCACTCAAATCTAACCACTCATCACACCTCCATCTTGATCAATGGCTAAAAAATGAGCATGGGAAAAATATCTCCTAGAAACCATGAGCCAAGAGCATGGTTTGAAAGAAAACCACCTTCACAATTGGCTTGAAACCCCCCCACTTCACCTCTTCATTTAAGCTCCCTCACTCAATCTCATTTCAGAAAATTTCTGAAAAAATATTCCCTAGTGCAAAAAAGAGGAAGAGAAAGTGATCAAGGAGGAGCTCTTGGAGGATGGGAACAGGAAGAAGGCCAAGCTAACCATTCCAAATTTCAATTGAAGGTTCGGGAGTTCTCTAAACTCTATATCTTGTTTCTTGTTTGATTCTTTAATGAAATTAGTAGTAGTAGTAATGGTTTGATTGATAGAGATAAGTTGTTCAAAATCTGGACTTGAAAGACAGAAAACTCAATTGCATGCTTGTATTCCCGAATTTCCAGAGAGCAATGTAGTTTGAATCTAACCTTGGAACTTTTACAGCATGATCTAATACATGTTAGTAGACTACTCAATTTACTTCATATTTGTATAACTTTAATTAGTATTTTTAAGAAATCACTTTTGTTGGCTGGGTTGTCATTCACCAAACCTGAGATTAAAAGAATTTTTTGAATTTTTCGGAGCATGATCTTAAAGGGAAATTTTTACCATAGCATCCTGTGTATGACTAAAACATGTGGAAAAAGTTTTAAAATGTTTGGCTAATATTTGATGGGTTTTCAAAAATTATTAGTACTGAGTACTATACCATGAACTAGAAAGTAGAGAACGTTTCTGTTTAGGGTTTGAACATGCATAAACCTCTTAGCATTTAGTATTGAAGTTAAAACCCTGAATGAAAGTCGAGCATGATTGTATCTAGTTTCAGAATATAAAACTTTCATAACCATTGAAAACTAGTATGATTTAATATGGGATTTTAAGTGAACTTTCTGTTGTATGTGGGCTGAAATGATATATGTTTGAACTTGAAGCTCTATAGCCCTGTGAATTTATAATCTTAGAAAGTGTATAACTAGAAAGTTATAGTAGACATTCTAAGATTTCCAACAAGTATTGTATCAGGAAATTCCGGCAAGTATAGTAAGAGTTATGATTTGTATAAGATGAGTTAGAGACCAGTTTGTGAGCTATAGGCTTTGTTTGTTTAAGCACCTTATATATGGTTCTCTACACCTGAGAAAGATGAGTGTTTTTAAAATATAAAATGAAATAATTTGAAAATATGATCAACTAGAAAGTTGTAGAAGACATGTCTAGCTTTCCATACAATCCAAATTTGTGTCTTTCCGATGAGCGTGCAAGTTTTTATGCTATCGGTAACGTGCAGCCATTGTACAGGGAGTACATAGGATGATGATTGTAAGGCTTTTTAGAGCAACTAAATGGATAAATCTGATGGAATGGTCAACTAGAGATTTGTAGCCTAGATTCTTAGCTTTTCAGAATGGGTAAGAACAGCAAAATCTGTGTTATATTCTGATATTTATGACCCTTTTAATTTTTGGACAGAATCAACTTAAATTTGAAATTCTAACTTTGACTAAGTATTTGGGAGTCCAATTTCCCCTCTTGTGATTAAGGGTTAATGGTCTTACTATTGGGGATAATTTGTGATAATACTAGTCTTAATGTGGTTAAACTCTTGTTGAGGACGTTTGTGACTTGAGTTAGTTATTAGGATAGAGTGATACCCTACGACTATCGATCCTAGGAAAATTGGAAACTTCTGCCTAGATGTTAGATGTCCGTTTGGTGCCGCCAAATCATGCCAATCGAGGGTGAACGCGGACCGTGGAGATGGACTAAATCCAAGATAGGGAAAGTGGCGAGCAGGGAAATGTGTTGTTAGAGGCTACGGGGCGGTAGGTGAATGTGAGGGTTTGAGTAACCCTATATCAACTTACTTGATTTAATAATTAAAATAAGTTTTGGATACAAATAATGTGTTAGATACCTGTAACTTGCACTAGTACTAGTAGATCATAGTTAGGTGTTGTACTTTTTCTGTCGTAGGGATACAGATTATATTCTCAAGTATTGAGATCACGAATCACGTATCTCGGTCTGTTAATTCCTGAAGAGCCAGGGGTAAAGAACGGAAGAGAAACTCCTGTCGGATAGGGGGATTTGACCCTCGAGGCCATCATGTTCTTATGTGCGTGGACACGAACGAACCATGGGGTTGCTGTCTCGTGAACATTGACGTCATGGGTGCATGGGTTTGTACCTGTAAGTTCGTCACGGTTTTTTGAATGAGGTCCGGGCACCGGGCACTATGTGGCAAACGCGATCACCACTAGAGTGACTGCAATAACGGGCAGGGACCGAATAACTGCAACCTCCTCAGACACGGAAAATCTATTAGGAACAAGACAAGTACAAGAGTAGAATGCTTGGCGAGGGTTAGAAACCCTAAGAATAGAGACAAACGGCTAGATTTGGGGCGTATGTAGTATGGATGCATGCGTTTCCCAAAGTCTTGGTTGCATTAGAATAAGGCATGTGACAGGTGCATTTAAATTGTTAGATCATGACATACAATAACATTATAACCTAAATCCATTAATCCGTTGTTTTCACATCACTTTTTCTCTTTTGCATAAATTATGATTTGTGGTTGCCGGTTTGGAGGTCGCTGCTATTATCAGCATTGCGTCAGTATATGTACTGATGTTCGCCACCTTTTAGGTATCGGGAGCTAATCCACAAGTACAGTAGAGCTCAAGTTAGTCCAATCATCCAAGTGACAATATTCAAGTGTTATTTGTAAATTTGTAAATTTGTAAATCTTGTAAAATTCTATTGGACATTGTAACACTTCTATTTGTAACTATTACATGGAATAAAAGTTTGAATTTTCCTATATTTTTCTGTGATTGTGACTATTTTAAGTTCGAATCCTAGATTGTGTCTCACATTTCCAATTGAGGGATTTGTGGCGCTACATTCTCAGTTGAGAACTTTCTCAAAACACTTCATTTTGAAGGTGAAAATGGCCAAAAAACTGATATGCATAAAAACGTACAGAATTGACAAAAACTGTTGACCAGTTGCACGCTAAAACTCATTTAAATTAAAAATCAACTCAAAAAAATATAAACTTTTGTAGACATGTTCTACACATATAGGATCATCACATATCTATAATTTAGCTAAGAATTCTAAGTATACAAAAAGTTATGCCTATTTGAAAAAGATGTAGAATTTCCAAACAACAGCCATACTGTTTTCAGCAACAGCGGCAAGATGTATTTTTTAGAGATAACAATTCTTGCTCAAAAATTACGAGACTTGGGAAAATTGATATAGACACATACAAGAACTTATAGTAAAATTTCAACTTGAAACTCCATAGATCCAAAAAGTTATGAATTCTTGAACTTGGTATGAAGAATAAAAATAGAGCACAAAACCAAATCCAGACCAACGGCGGTTTCGGATTTTATTAAGATATCAATTGTTTTCCAAAAAATAAGGAATTTGGCATAGGTATTAAAGACATGATCAAGATGCTGCAACAAAAGTTTTAAGTCCAAATTTCATCGTGGCACAAAGTTATGACTTTTATAAGTAAATAATGTACATTCAATCGAACAACATTATGGTTTAATGACAACAGCAACAGACTGGATTTTATCGAAATATCGAACAATGTTCAAGAATTGCGAAATTTAGTGAAATTATTGTGAACACGTATAAGAAGCTCCACTAAAAATCTCAGCTCTAGATTCATAGTGATCATGGAGATACAAATTTTATAAATCAACATGCTAGATTCATCAAAACAACAGTTTTTTCTTTCCAAAACAACAACTTTAGCATCCATCACTCTAAAAATAACATTCACATGCATAGAGTTGAGAAAGTCACCCACAATTGGATGATTGTTGATTTTCTTCTTCCTTGATGCTCCACCTCCTAGCTTGATCTCCTCCTTGACTTCTTCTTCTTCTTCTTCTTCTCCTTGGCTCCTTCTTTTCCAAATCAGCAACAAAAGAGAGAGATGAGGGTGCTTAGAGAGTGTTGAGAGTGTGGAGGTGTGATGCCCCGAATTCCAAGCACAGGTAATTCGTAGCAAATAGAGGATTTTTTACTTCAAATTCATACAAATTTACAAGAAATTTAAAACATTTTATTTATAACATGTTCTTTACAACAGCACAACGGAATTAAATGAATACAATGCAATCTACCATAATGAAAATTCTTTAATCTTGTAACAAGTCATCATAGTGACTTCAAACTCATGCCAAGTCCAATCCTGCAACTGGGAAACTGTAGGCACGTCAGTTGCATACAACTGACACAATACTATAATACAATGATTCTTTAACTTTAGCAAATATAAACTTGAATGCGCAATAAAGTGTGAAAAGTCTATCCTAAACATGTCAGTGTATGATATGACTTAATGCCTAACGTAGACATTCACACTATGATGACACTAATGCATACTTGTTCGGATTCTATGCATCCCATACTATATAGGTCTGAGGGCAAGCCCTTAACGCACTCAACAATATAGGGTTCAATCCCTCATTATGAAAATTCTACTACGGTAACAAAGCAAGGTTTAGATTTTTCACGAGTACGGATTCCAGTCCCGGAGTCCACTGTCAAACCATACAAAATCCTTGTCGTGTGAACATCCCGCATGTGCCTCTCTAGCCCCGGTATATACATATACATTGGTGATCTGCCTCTCGTTTGCCCGACTATTTATGATCTGGAGTCCACCGTCAAGTCAATCGTAGTCCCGAATTTAATTGAGGCTCGTCTCACCCCGCAAGAAACCACAGTCCCGGAGTACACTATCAAACTGTGTCTATAGTCCTGGAGTTCACCGTCAGACTATATAAAGGCGCCCCACTTACGTTTGCCCAAGTTTCATCACATCTTCAACTAGTGTCTGACCTTAGGTTTAAGTTACAGTTAACGAGACCTAGAGTTTAGCTTACCCATCAGACTTAAACCAAAACACTGAAAATGTTAGCCCACACTGGCTACCTTGCAAAGAGAAAGTCAACCCACACTGGTTACTTCTTGAAAATCCGTTTAGCACAACTGCCGGTATTCTGTGTCTTACTTAGCTTCTAGAATCAACATCCATCTCAAAGAGATCACATAGGTCATATCTAACCTCATATAAAAATTTCCATTCATTGAACTTCTTTTAACTTCTTTTATTCATTCTCTTTGCCATTATCAATCATGAAGTAACCAACTTCTTATAGCAACATTCAATAACACTTGATGAGTTAAAACCCTCATAAACATCACATGTTTAAAATTCCAACTTCATCCTTTAATTACCTCTTAATTTCTTATAAGGTACATCTTACTAACATTCCAATTTTAAATCCAATTTTGTACGTTGTAAAAGTTTTAGGACAACTAGATAAAAGACATCAACCCAATGGTATTAAAAAAATCATATAAATTATAGTATTACTCCAAAAATAGATTTATTAGTTTCATAGGTATCATAAATATGTACTACAACTTTGTAGTTAAGATCATCAAAAATCATCCTCAATTACTTCGTCTAAATACATTTGCAAAACAGTAGATTCAAAATCCAAAAACTGCCGCTCATGCTACTTGTAAAAATCATTAAAAAATATATACTTCATGAAACTTTGTGTTCTTTAGATCAAATTAAAGGTATACAAGTCTACTATAATTTTGTAGTTATAAGTTTCTCCAAAATATTTTATCTATAACCCTGAATTCTTCGAAATCTGTAGTAGGGTCGAAATGTTATACAGACTGCCACTGTCCGATTTTGTAAAATTCACTATAAATTCTATTTTTCATGAAAAATTGATTTCTTAGACTCTAAAGAAAGGTTAACGAGTCTATGTCAAGTTCTTAGTTTTGACTTCTCCCAAAATACTTCATCTAAGATGTTGAAATGATCAAAATCCGAAATGTGTACAAATTTCCATCAACTAGCCAACTGTCAACCAGTCCTAAGTTTGGATTTTATCAAAATAGTAAACGACATCTAAATATTATGAAATTTTAAGGAGATGTTCCTGACATATACAAGATGCTCCTATAAAAAGTTTAGCTTTAGATTCCATTTAATTTAATAGTTATGATTTTTTGAAGTGCAACTAGAACTCAAAACAGAACCTTATGAAAATGCCCTCAAATCAAACACATCATAATTTCACACATTCAACCAACAACAAATAATATAAAACATGAATTTTCAATCTATATAAGTTATCGTGCATCTAACAATTCACACATGTCAAATATTATACTAATAAAACTATATTTAGAAAGTTGAAGAAACACCCATCTTAATTGTAGAATTCCCAGTAGTAGAACTCCTAGAAAATAATGCTCCAAAGCTCTAAAGCTGCCTAAAAAATGGTCGGCCTCTTCCTAGCAAAACCTGCAAGCTCTTCTCTCCCTTTGTGTGAGCACACTCTTCATACAAATTTTATTATTAATTTATATTATTTTAGATGCGTGTGTTACACATGGCAAGTGTACCAAAATAACTATATTTTAAATGTACACTTTAGTGGATACAAAATAAATTATGGACTTTAAATTAATTTTAGTGGGCTACAAAATAGATTTAAGCCTAATGGATTTTAATTTAAAATAAATCACACAATTGTGACTAGAACATTGAGAAAAATGTTCATGACTCAAAAAATTTCCAATATAACATCTCAAAAATACGTGGCACAATTTCCAGCATCAACCTCAATGTAATAGTAAACATAGCCAGAACACACATAAATTTTTCAACTTTTATTACAACATATCTTTAAAAAGCACAGCGAAAAATTAAACACCTTGAATTACAATTCTATCTTTTACAACACATTCTTTTATAATTTACATAAGCCACATTATCATTCTACCACATGCATCCAAATCCCAAGCTATAGGTACTTACCTGTAAAACATAAGGCTAGAGATAACCCTAATCCCCAAAACTACAGGGGTTAGCCATAACGGTGTGAGTGACAACAAAAGAAATACAAAATGAATAAAACATAAAGAATAAAGTCATAAACAACACATATAAGCTGTAGTAACAAATGGAATATGAAATAACAATAAATAAAACATAAAAACATCGAGTGAAACTAAGAGTGTCAAGTTGTAAGAAAATAGAAAACACACATGCATAAAACCAAGTCAAGAAAATACAAATGCAATATGATGACTCTCTAATGCATACTTGTCGGATTCTATGCATTCCATACTACATAGGTCTGGTGCAAGCCCTTATCGTTCTCCACTTTATAGGGTTAGTTCCCTCGTCATGCAGCTAATCTACTACAATGATTACTACGAGATTTAGACATTTTGCAAGTATTGGTTCTCGCCTTTGGAATACTAGAGGCCAATCCCACTCACGTGGATCATTCAGTGGCCTATTTCATCCATCGTCCCGGAACACTAGGGATTGCCTCACTCCGCAGGTCATTCTGGAACCCTCATTGCACAAACATCCCATGAGCGTCGCTCTCTTCCTTGGAATACTGGAGATCAATCCCACTCACGTTGGATCATTCTGTGGCCTATTTCAGCCATTATCCCGGAATACTAGGGATTATCTCACTCCTCGGATCATCCTGGAGTCCATAACTCACGTTTGTGCTCATTTCACCATATCACCATTCTAGTGCTCATCCTTATATTTATTTAGTTAATTAATTAATTACGAATCTCCTAGAGTTGGTGTACCCTATCAGACTTAACTCAACTGATCTATAATCAAGACCATAACTGGCCAAATCACAAAATCTCAATTTTCGGTATCTAGGGTCCCACACACCCTCTAGAGACCCACAACTCAACCATCAACACAAAATCTTTCATAAAAACTCTCAATACCATAATCAATACTCTCACATTAAGAAAACTTCTTTAAAATCAAAAAAATCCAAATTCCTTCAATATATTCACAATTTCCAGAATTGAGATAATGTATTAAATCTAGTAAATATTTGAAAATCATTTTTTGAAGTCACAGAATATCTTAAAAGATTAATTCCTTCGCAAACCATATATCACTCATTTAATAAAATCATAGAAAACAATTTAAATTCTGTTATAATCAAAATGTAATTCTCTGTAAAATACTGTAATCTGTATTAAAAACATCATCTAAAATAGTAGATCAATGATCCATAATATTGCAGAAATAATCGTTCAAGAAAACACGAAGAAAACTCAAGAAAACAATCAGCCAAGCACTGACAGTCGACTGTCAAACCCAGTTCAGAACGCGACGGTCAACTATCAAGTGAAAATCCAAAAATTAGAAATTGACAGTCGACTGTCATTTTTAGTTCAAAAACGAGGCAGTCGACTGTCATATTCGAAAATTGATAGCTTTGAAATTCGTGCACCTTTTCACTGATACTTCGTTAAATTTTTGTAAAATCGTAAATTTGCAAAACCAAATTCCTGAGATGATTAAATACAACTTGTATAACATATAAGAGTTTATAAAACAAATCAAAACCATATCAAGATCATCATAAAACCTCTTCAAAACAGTAAATGTAGATATATAAAGTATATAGGTGTGTTTAAGCATCAGTAAAACATCAAGATTCATCAAATAGGAGTAGTATAATGTTTCAAATCAATCCCAGTACTAAAACAATTCAATTCTCAATCGAAAAACTTCATAAAACCAAAAAATGCAACTATCGGCCATACCCATCGGACCCGAAATAAAGAACAACTCCACCCCCTTCAAAACCCGATCTCTTTTCATCCAAAACACCTCTTGTAATTGATTAAACACACACACAACCACTTACAATAGTTTGCCCATGAATATAGGTGAATACAACATGTATTAATTAAGTTGTCACGCCTCGCTTTCCAAAAAAAGAATACGAAATACGAATACGTGACTAAGCCCAGCGAATGATTATCATCATCCATTAGCTATTCGGAATTTTTACAACATTTCACAAGAATAATCAGAGTCGAAAGCAAAAGAATCAACCAAGCATGCATATATGAATCAAAATACCAACAAGAATACTTGAAACCAAAATATAATATAATCTCAAATAAATCCAGATCTGAATAAGTCAATATCTTGGATCACATTGCCCAAATACAAATAAATCCAAGTAGCAAAAATACAATTGTTCAAGCAAGCAATAAGAAATAATAATAGCAAAATCCCGCACTAATATCTCATATCACCAACACCATCTGGTACCTATTCTTCAAAATCTGCAATTTAACAATTGCATGAATAGAAAAAAAACAAACTCCCGTCAACGCAGGTTACGGGCCGCTTGTAGTGTAGGATACAAGTACATGGGAAAAGATAACTAATAACATGGAATAGGCATGATAACAAAATAGAACAACTAGCATGGCAAGATGAATAAGTGTAAGTGGCATGTATCAAGTGTCAAGTGAACAAGTATCATGTAAACAGGAAACAAGTATCAAGTGAACAAGTATCAAGCGAGCAAGTATGAAGTACAAGTAGCAAGTCGCAAGTATCAAGTGATAATATTCAAGTCTTGCATTATTACTATCTAGGTAGCATTTCATGCATCCATCTTTTTACTACATGGTTGCTACAGTCAATACAGTTTCGTTTTAGATTTCATAGTGGATCATATAGGACAGTGTACTCAGGGACAAGTTTCAAGAAATCAAGTATCAAGTATCAAGTAACAAGCCTCAAGAGCGAAGTATCAAGCCTCAAGTATCAAGTATCAAGCCAAGTATCACATAGGATGAATAGATCCTCTTCTGAGTACACGTTTCTGTATTTTCCACTATTAGATCTTTCCCTTTAAATCCCTGCTTGGTTATTTATTATTAGTATCAAACAAGCATGTATGTGTCACAAAACAGGGCAAGTATAACATGATACAAACAAGTAACAAGTTCAAGTTGCAAGATAAACACGTACAGGTAAAAGATAACACACAAAAGGATAAAATAACCAAATTCCTAGTTCAGAATAGCAAGACAGTACTGTACTAAAACTGAGATTTCCGTTGCTACAAATATTCAAATCTGAATCCGTCGAAAGGTCTAGAAAATAGACTCCCGTCCAAATCTAGCAAACATATATAAGTTATATGGTATTTCACAAAAACATAACTCAAAACTGAATTGAAACCAGAAAACACGTTCAGGCAAAAATCAAAAGATCGTATTCAAGAACAGGAAAACAGCATGAAAACTCAATAAATAAATTCACCAAAAATCTGGGGTATTCTCCTATATGTATAGTAACAGAAAATCAAGTTTCATAATTTTCCAACAAAAATAGAGCAGTTAACAAAAATCAGAAAACATCAAGACACGACGGTTTTGTAAATCTGAAATCACAAACACTGTATTACGAAAATAGCAATATCTCACAAACCATAAATCAAAATCCAAATCCGCCAAAAGGGTAATAAAATAGACATAGTAGGCTAACTTTGATAGTCAGAAATATTTTAGAAACAGCAAGTAGAATTATTTCAACAATCAAGTTTTTTACTGAAGAGTAGTAAAATTCTGCATATAAAATCTTTCTTTGCAAGCATGAAAAGGTATGTAAAAATTCTCAAATAAATCCATCAAAATTATGGATTAATCCCAATCAAGTCTAAAAGTACAGAGCAAAATTTTAGACCAAAATAGTAATTTTAACACCAAAATAAAAATAGATTACTCTTCATAATTCATAGAAAACAAAATATGAGAATCTTTCGACACCACTGTACTAAAATCGACATAACTCACAAACCAAAAATCAAAACTGAGATCCGTCAAAAGGTTTGAAAATAGACAGTACTCTCTACAAATCATGTTCACAAAATATTTTCAAATACTGACCTTAATAGGGTCTAAAATACTGATCAAAACAAGAAAACCGGCTAAACTGAAAATATCTCATGTGCACAAAATCCACTAGTTCACATCGAACTCATCCAAAATACAACCAAACATGAAGTATAGTGTACTTCATGTCCAAGCAACATGTTATATGGTATTTCACAAGTTCACAACAAGTCTACCATGAGTAACACGAACGAGCACATAATATCATGTGAACAACATGCATAAATACAACAAGAAGTGGTCAATCCTAGGTTATTTCATGTCATGTATGTCGTGAGTCAACTACGGTCAAATCATCACTATAGAGGCAATATCAACAAGGGGTTTTACCCACAAGTTGTCTTTAGAACCCAACTACACTACAGCCGGTATTTGGTATCTGTATTACACAAAGAAAAGAATACAAGTTACTTGCCTTAACCGACGATGAAAACGACTCCAAGAAGGAACAATGGGAACGGATTCCCGGCAACGAACTCAATGAACGACTACGAGCCCACGAACCAAAACGAGCAAACGAACTCAACTACAAACAACCCACGGACATTAAAACACATGAACCAATCACACAATCCACGAACTCAAGAACAAGTCGCACGAACCCAAGGAATATCCGAGGTCCAACACCCGCTCAACAAACCCACTCACACCCGAGGGGAAACTGAGGGAGAGAGAGGTCCGGAAGACAGCGTCGACGGGGAGAGACAATGAGCGGCACTAGGGCGCGATGCGACTGTAGGGAGGAGAAAAGCAGAGGGTCTCGCGGTGCGCACGGTTGCTGGGGAAGTGCAGTAGGGAGGAGGGGGTTTCTGTGGTGTAGTGGAAAGGCACGGGCAAGGTCGGTAGAAGGGGTTGGGGTGCAGGAGATCGGGGGAGAGCAAAGGCAGCGGCTAGGGTTTCTTGAATGGGAGAACGGGGTGCATGGGTTTTATATATGGGGGTGTGTATTAGGGCTGGGGAAAAGAAGAGTGAAGGCGGCACAGGGGGGTTGTGAACGGGTCGGGTAGGAGATACATGGGTTTGGTTTAGAGGATGATTGATAAATGGTATATAGAACAGGTGGCTGATATAATGGGTAGGGTATAGCTAAGTGGGTAATGGGTTTAAAAAATGGTTATAGGTAGGAGTTATTAATAGGTTGATATATAAGTAAATGGGTTCAGAAGTAAATAATGGATTTGGGTATTTTAATATAAATGGATAAAGGATAAATTTTTAGGGTTCAATGGGGGTAAAGGATCCAAAACATGGAGATATAGGAGCAACGAATAAATAAATAAAAAGAACATGAATAATAAAAATATTGGGAATCCAAATAATGGCCCGAACAAAAGGAACGAAACAAAATATGGACAAAAGGATCAAGAACTCAAATAAAAAGAAGACAAAAATAATAAAATGAATATATATTGAAAATGAAATCCAATATACGGTCCAAGAGAAAAACCAGAGGAAATATAAAGAGTGAAAATACACCAAAACGAAAATACACTCAAAAAAAAATAAAAATACACAAAACGGAAAATGGGGGTTACATAAGTTCTTTTCATCCAAACATCAAAACAGAGTGTATGTCTATATATACACAGTAAAGATCAATTTTTTTGTTCACTTTTGCAATAACATCATACAAACCCAATATGTGTAATCAAATCAGCAATAATATGAAAGAAAGCAACCTACTCATGAATTCTATTAGGTTCTCAACAATCTCAAGTCATCTATTTAGGGTATTTATCGTCAACAGCATAGTTTTCATGAAAAGATTCAATTTTTATTCACATCCATCAAAATTCATTATATCATCATAAAATCCCATAAAATGCTTTCTAATAGACAAATCATCACATACAACATGCTTAGAACAGTAAGAAAACAAACATATGTCACTCTCGTTATTAAAGAATCAACCGATACAATAAAGAAAATAAGAAAAGTCCTTCCTTTCACAAGAAAACAAAGATCCTCGCTTCGAAACTCCAAGAAATCAATAATAAAGAAAACTATTTTTGAAATGCAACAAAGAGGCGGCTGCACCATTCCTTTAATAGGCCGGCAATAGAGTATTAGGGTTTTGAATAGGTTTTGCAAAATATACCCTTCGAATATATCTTTACATATATAAATCTTTATACTTGGAAATTAGATTAACCAATACAATTTAGATTTAAAAACAAAAAATTCACCCTCATACTGGCTGGCACTGTGTTTAAGTCCAGAAAACAAAATTTGTAATTTTTGCCTCTGAGTGGTAATTTTGCAAAAAGGCCCTTCTTTAAGAAATTTTTGAAATAAACCAAATCTATTAAAACAAAAAGTAAACTTTTTCCCTCTGAGTTGACTAGCAATCATGTCCAGCTCAAAAATCTGAAAATCTGGTGTTTTCACTACAAGTGATAATTTTGCACAAAAGCCCCTTTTTTTGTAATATTTGTAAATATGCCAAATAAATATAAGAAAAATCTAGAAAATTCATAAATAATACCTAGTAATAAATAATAGTTTTCTACAAAATAATTTCTGACTTTGAACTTCCCAAGAAAATATTTGCATGTGTTTTGCACGTGTAAAAAGATAAATTTCAGAAAAATATTTATTAAATTATCAAAATCATTTTAAATTATTTACTAATCTCAAAAGCATTATTTAAAAATCTAGGGTGTTACATCACTCCTTCCTTAAAATAGTTCTGTCCTCAGAACTACTACTAATAGGGACCAAACAATATAAGCAAAAGAAAATGAAATCTCATAAATGAAAATATAGTTTAAGGAATACAGTCATAAAAGAGAAATACAATTTAACCAAAAGAATACAATCATACAAAAAGCTCAGGAAAATCCTTCTGCATGCGATCCTCCGGCTCCCAAGTAGCTTCCTCAAACTGTTGGTTCCTCCACAATACCTTGACCATTGGTATCACTTTATTCCTCAACACCTTTTCCCGACGATCAACAATCTTTATGGGCTGCTCTTTATAACTCAAGTTCAGCTGCAGACCTTCAGGAACTTCCACCAACTAATGATTTTGATCCGGCACATACTTTGTCAACATCGACACATGGAATACATCATATACATATGCCGATTCCTCCATTAGCTCCAATCTATATGCCATCTTACCAATCCTCTCCAAAATCCTGTATAAACCAATGTACCTTGGTGCCAACATGCCTCCCTTTCCGAACCTGATCACTCCTTTAGTCGGAGATACCTTGAGAAAAACTGCATCCCCAACATCAAACTCTAAGTCCCTTCATCGAGTGTCGGCATAACTCTTCTACCAACTCTGAGCCTCGACCAACCTCTTACGAATTAGCTCGATCATCACCGATGTCTGCTGCACAATCTCACACCCAAACATCTGCCTCTCACCAACTTCATACCAACAGACAGGTGTCCTGCACTTCCTCCCGTTCAGAGCTTCATACGGAGCCATACCGATACTCGCATGGTAACTGTAGTTATAAGAAAACTCAACCAATCCCAAGTACCTCTCCCAATTGCCACCAAAATCTATATAACATGCCCTCAGCATATCTTCCATCACCCGATTCACCCTTTCAGTTTGACCATCGGTCTGCGGATGGAAAGCAGTACTGAAATCGGTCCTGGTACCCAAAATTGCTAGCAAACCCTTTCAAAACCTCGACGTGAACCTCGCATCCCTGTCGGAAAAAATCAACACAGGAACCCCGTGAAGTCTCACAATCTCATCAATGTACAGTTCTGCCAATTTCTCCAATGACCAAGTGTAACCCCTGTTTTCCACTTTATGTATTTTTGTGTGTATTTTTCTTTTTTTGTGTATTTTCCTCATTGTATCTCTTTTTGGACCATATATTGGATCATCATTTTCAATATATTCATTTTATTGTTTCATCGCCTTCATTTGGGTCCTTGATTCTTTTGTCTCCTATTATTTTCCTCTCTGTTTGATCGGACCTTTTTTTAATCCCCATTATTTTTTTGTTGTTGTTCATGTCCTATTATTTTTATTTTGTGTTGTTCCCACTTCATTCTTGTTCACCCTAAATCTATTTCGGTTTCTATTTATTTAAACCCAATTGTTATTATATCCTAATACTCTTTTTCGTAACCCATATACCCAAATACAAATTGGCATTAACCCTAACCAATTATACTTATACCCTGTTAGCCTAACTAACTCTATTGGATACTCCTACCCATGCCCGTTAGCACCCTAATACTCGTAATCCCCTACTCAGCCGTCACCTTTACACCTAAACCCTAACTCTATCTCACTATATATATATACCGTTATCCTGTTCATTCCTACCAACTCAAAACCCATACCATCGGCCGCCCTGCACCTCTCACCACCTCCCGACCTCCAAACCCTACCCTCCCTGTGCTTACTCCCGTCCTCCTGCTTCACCCCATCATCCCTGTGCCCTCGGCATTTCCCCTACTCTCCCTAGGCCGTCCTGCTCACCTCGATGCCCTGCCCCTGTCATGACTTCGCAGCATATGCCGGCAGCCCCAACAGTCGCCTTAGCCCCTCCTTCCACTGTAGTGTCCACCAGCAATCGGTGCCCCTATGCGCACCCTTCCAGTCTCGATGCGCCGCAGGCAGCGACAGCCCGCAGCAGTGCATTTTCCCCTTTGCCATCTCTTGCTCCTTGATCTCTCTCTGTAGGTGTGTGTGTGCGTGTGTTCTCGTTTGGTTCGTCGGTTCGTTGTTCGCGGTTCGTGTTTCGGAGTTCGTCGTTGTGTTCGTACCTCGGGAATCCGTTCCCGTTATTCTTGCTTTTGTGTCGTTCCCGTTGTCGTCTCTAAGGCAAGTAACTTGTATTCTTTTCTTTGTGTAATACAAGTACTAAATATCGCATGTAGTGTAGTTGTGTTCTGGAAATAATTCTTGTATGAAACCCCTGTTGTGTATTGTCTCTATTGTGTTGACCCGCCCGTAGTTGCCACATGACACCCCCGACATAAAATAACATATGGATGACCACTTCTTGTTGTGTACATGCGTGTTGTTTGTATGATATCGTGTGCTTGGTTGTGTTAGTAATAGTATACTCATTGTAGAATTGTGAAATACCCTATTCCATGTTTCTTGGATATCTAGTACAGCATATTTCATGTTTGGTTATGTTTTGGATGAGTTTCATATGAACTAGTTGATTTTGTGCATGAATGATATTTTTTGTTTTGTCGATACCCCATTTTGATCAGTATTTTAGACACTATTAAGGTCTGTATATGAAAATTATTTGTGAATAAGAGTTATAGAGAACTCTGTCTACTTTCCAGATTTTCTGACAGATCTCAGTGTCGATTTATGAGTTTTGAGTTATGACTATTTTACTACATATGAGTTTAAAAATTCCAGATCCCGTTACGTATGAATTCTGTATGATTATTCATTTTTCTACTGATGCTAAAGATATAATTTTGATCCAATATATTACTGTTTAAAACTAGACTTGATTGGGATTAATCCCTAATTTTTGTGGATTTAATTGATAACGTTTACAAACTATTCTATACTTGCAAACAACTACTATACTTGCAGAATTTTCCTACGGTTCAGTAAAGATACAAAATTTTGAACAGATTCTATTTGTTGTCTCTAACAACTTTCTGAATATGAATTATAGCCTACTGTATCAAGTTTATCACCCTTTTGACGGATCTGGATTTTGATTTATATTTTGTGAGATATTGCTGTTTTAGTACTGCATTATTTATGATTCCAGATTTACAAAACTGCCGTATCTTGCTATTTTCTAATTTTACTTGACTATTCTATCTATGTTGGAAAAATATGAAACTTTATTTTCTGTTACTAAACATACTAGGGAATACCGCATATTTTTTGTAGATTTAATTATTCAGTTTTCATGCTATTTTCCTGTTTATGAATACAAACTTCTGATTTCTGGCTGAACATATTTTCTGGATTCAAATCTATTTTGAGACTTGTTTTTGTGAAATACTATATGACTTGTATATATTTGCTGGATTCCGTTGGGAGTTTAATTTCCAGATTATTTGATGGATCCAGGTTTGCATGTTTGTAGCAATGGGAGTTCCAGATTTGGTGCAGTACTGTCTTGTTGTCCTGAACTAGAATTTTCGTTGTTCCGATCTTTTATAAGTTGTTCTTCACCTTTACATGTTTGTCTTCCAACTTGAACCTGTTACTTTTTCATGCTATGTTGTTCTTGTCCTGTTTTGTGCAAGTATATGCCTGTTGATAATAATAAAATAACCAAGCTGGGGTTAAGGGAAAGATCTAGTAATGGATAATATAGAAATGTGTACTATGAGGGGGGGCTAGTGTTTCCCATACTGATGAACTGTTATGTGGTACGATACTATTATACTGATTACCTGACTACGCACTTCCCTATAGGAAGGTATACTCGGAAGGAAACCCGTAGGTTCTTACTGTCTTATTACTGTCTAATTACTGATACCTAAGTACACGGCCCTATATGATCCCCTACGAAATCTAAACGTAATTGTTTGAAAGTAGAAACCATGTCGTAAATAGTTGGGACGAATGAAGTGCTACCTAAATAGTAATAAACACAAGAACTGTATGAATATGACATATGTAACCTGACACTATTATCTGTTTACCTGTCTGACTGTTATCTAACACTGTTACCTATTTACCTGTCTAACTATTATCTAACACTATTATCTGTATACCTTTCTGCATACTATTTGACACTTGACATAAGTTACTTGTACCTGTTATTATACCATGCTACTTGATTCTGCTTTCCTAATTCATGCTAGATATTCTATTCTGTTGATATGCCTATTCCATGGTATGTTTGTTTCTGCTATTACTCTGCATTTGTTTATTTATTTTCTGTACTTGTATCCTGCACTACAAGCGGCCTGTAACTTGCATTGATGGGAGTTTGTTTTCTTTTTTTCCTCTTCCTGCAATTTATTAAGTTGCAGATTTTGGAGATCAGCAACCTGATGGAGTATGTGATATGAGATTCTAGATGCTGGAGTTTTTCTATCATGATTTTCCTGTAATTATTATTATTTTATGTTGCTTTTGAACAATTGTATCTGTTACTTGGGTTTATATTGTATTGGGCAATGTGACCCAGGATTATTGACTTATTCAGATCTGGTTTATTTGAGATTATTATATTTTGGTTTCAAGTAAATTCCTGTTGGTATATTAGTTCAATTATGCATGCATGGTTGATTCTCTTGCTTCCTACTTTGATTATTCCTGTAAGATGTTGTAATGATTCCTGACAATTTATGGATAATGAAAATCATTCGCTAGGCTTAGTCACGTATTCGTATTCCGTATTCTCTTTTTGGGAAGCGGGGCGTGACAAGATTTTTAATGGTATCAAAGTCCAGGTTTGGCTAATGTATTAGTTTGACTAATTTATTAGGCAAGCTTGGCTCGATCTGGGATTGGCTCAACAGTACACAGACCATGCATACATAAATGAATTATAATCAACTTTGATCAGGATGCTAATTGTTTTAGATTTTATGCAGACTATTGCTCGTAGAGATTCTACTTCTCGTTCTCAGGATGATCAACCCAGGCTTGAGGCCGTGACCAATGTGTTAGAACGGCTGATCAACATGCGGCAGAACCACAGTGACTTGGTGATGGCTGCTCTGGAAGCTGCTCGGGTTCTGCCTCCTGCTGTGCCTATGCAGGCAGCTCTTCCTCCCCGTCCGGGCACAGTCACGGACTTCATGAGGATGCATCCCGACAGACTCTTCGGCACTGAGATGCCTTTGGAGGCTGTGCAGTAGTTTTGGCGGACTGAGCAATTGCTTTTGGTGGTAAGAGTTGCAGATGCTAATAGAGTGGATGTGGTAGCCATCCAGCTGGTGGATCTGGCTCATATTTGGTGGAGGTCCGAGTCCGAAAGGCTCGAGCAACCGATTACTTGGGCCACGTTCACTAGGAGCTTCTTGGAGAAGTTCTTCCCTAACAGCACTTGAGTGGAAATAGAGCAACAGTTCTGTCATGCCCCGCTTCCCAAAAATACGGAATACGAGCATGTAACACTGGCCCAGCAAAAGATTTTCATCATCCATAAGCTGTTCAGGAATCTTTACAACATACCACAGGAATAATCAGAGTCGGAAACAAAGAAACAACCAGGCATGCATAATTGAAACAAGATACCAATAGAAATTTACTAGAAACCAAAAATATATAAGTCTCAAAGTCAAATATCCTGGGTCACATCGCCCAAATACAAAATAAATATCCAAGTATTCAAGTACATTTTATTCAACTTCATGAAACAAATAATAATAATATTAAAGCAGAAAATTTAGCACTAATACATTATCTCGCCAATACCATCTAGCAGTCGTCCATACCGATCTGCAATTAGTGAATTTGCAGGAGAAGGAAAAAGAAAACAAGTACACGTCAATTGCAAGTTACGGACCACTTATAATGTAGGATACAAGTATAGGGGATAGATAATTCTAAGTAACAAGCATAGCATGGTATAAGTGTGTCATCAGAAATGTATCATCTAACATGAATCTGGAAAATAGAAACAAGCAACATGGTATACAACCAGGTACATGTAAAATGTATCACGTGTCAAGTAAACAGGTAAACAGGTAAACATGTAACATGTATCAGATAACTGGTATACAGGTAAATAGGTAATCATGAAACAGGATTATCAGGTATCAGGAAATCAGATTATGTCATGCCAAGTCTTGTTATATTACTATCTAGGTAGCACTTCATGCATCCCAGCTTTTACTAGATGGTTGCTATAACAAATAATTTCGCTTTAGATTTCATAGTGGAGTCCATAGGGCAGTGTACTCAGAGTTCAGGATAACAGGAAACAGGAACAGGTAGAACCTAGTGGTTCTCTTCCGAGTACACCTTCCTATAGGAAAGTATACAGTCAGGTACATGAAACAGGCATAACCTAGTGGTTATCTTCCGAGTACATCTTCCTATAGGAAAGCATGTAGTCAGGTACAGGTAACAAGATCATGAATAATGTATTCATAAACACTTAACAGGCAGGCAGGACACAGGTCCTCTTCTCAGTACACGTTTCTATATTTTCCACTACTAAATCCTTCCCTTAACCCCGGCTTGGTCTTTTATTATTATAATCAGGCATGCATATATGTGTCGCAAAACAAAGCAAGGATAATAGGGTATAAACATGTATCAGGTTCAGGGTTCAAGATAAACAAGTACAGGTACAAAATAACACATAATAGGGTAAAACAACTAGTTTTCTAATTCAGGACAGCAAGACAGCGTTGTACTAAAACAGTGATTCCTGCTTCTACAAACAACCAAATCTGGATCCGTTGAAGAATCTGGAAAATAGACTTCCACACGAATCTAGCGATCATATATAAACCATACAATAATTCACAACATCATAACTCAAAACAGGTTTGAATCCAGAAAACAAGTTCAGTCAGAAATCAGTAAAACGAATTCTCAGTCAGGAAAACTGCATCAAAACCTCTCAAATAAATTCAGGAAAAATCTGGAGTATTCACCTATATGTCTAGAATCAGAATATAAAGTTTCATAATATTCCAGTAAAATTAGTTTAGTCATCAAAAATAGGAAAATATCAAGAAACGATACTTTGGCCATTCTGGAATTCCTAATACTGCTGTACAAAAACTGAAATATCTCGCAAGCCATGAAACGAAATCTCAATCCGCCAAAAGGAGATGAAAATAGACAAAATATATTAACTTTCATATTTCACGAATATTTTTCATTCAGTAAATGGAATCAGGGTGAAAATACGATTCTTTACAGAATAGCAAACAAAATACACCAAGTATAGTTTTTATAAACAAGCGTGAAACAGCTTCTAAAACTCATCAATAAAATCTACCAAAATTCTGGATAATCCCTAGATAAGTATAGAAAAACTGACCAAATTTTCAGATCAAAATAATATGTGTAGCACAAGTATCAAATTAATTTAGTTATAAAAATCAACAAGAAACGAAATCTGGAACTTACCTACACCTTTGCAGTAAAACATTCATAACTCACACCTACAAAAACGAAATCGAGCAAGGTCAGAGGGGTTTGAAAATAGACGAAATTCTCTAAAATTCTTGTTTTATACCGAAATCAAGTTACTGAATTCAAGACACTCCAAAACAGCAAACAAAACAGATCCGCGACAAAATACAGAGTTTTCCCTTTAACAACAACTTAACATATATCATACAAAACTTGTTCAAAGCATAACCAAACATGAAATCGAGTCTACCAAGTTCTAAACATCATGAAATGGGGTAATTAACATATCTAAATCAAGTCTATCACATGGTTCTCAACACATACCCAAATTCTCACAAGAACTCTCACATACATGATCAAATCAAGAACGGGTAAAACCTAAGTTAATTCATGTCAATATTGTGTCGTAAGGCAACTATGGTCAACTTTTAACAATAGAGACAAAACCCATCAAGAATAACACAAACAAAAGTCGTCTCTAGACCCAACTACACTATAGATGGTATTTTTTACTTGTATCAAACAAAAAAATTGGAGTACAAGTTACTTGCCTTAACCGGAGATGAAGAACGATGAAGATAAGAATAACCGGAACGGATTCCCGGGCAACGAACAAAAATCCACGAACAAGAGATCCACAAATCAAGAGCAACGAACCCACAAACAATCGCACGAACACACAGCACACTTCTCAAAGCAAGAGAAGAGAGAGACCACAAGAGAGAGATGTGGGGCTTGCGGCCAAGGAGGTTGGTCGGCCAAGAGTGTAGGTAATCGGAGAGGGGATGAGATGAAGTATATGGTGGTGGTCGATGGTCAGATGGATGAAGGGATGGAGTGCGGCCAAAGGGGGGTGTGCTCGGTCGAGATGCACGCCGGAGAGGGGCTCAGCGTGGGCTGGGCTGGGCATCGGGTTGTGTACGGCGCCGCCAAGGGGAGAGAGAGAGAAAGAGGGTAGACCGGGGGCTAGGGTTTAGATGTTAGGGTTAGGGTTTGAGGGGATATATATATATATATATATATATATATATATATATATATATATATATATATATATAAGTTGGGTTATTGGGTAATTGGGTTGTGGGTATACTAGGAGTAGTAATAGGATTGTTTAATGGGTAATGATATAGATTAATGGCATAGGATTTGAAATAGGATTGAGTTTAATTTAGATTTGGTAAATCTATTAGGGATCAACAATTGGATGGGGATTAGGATGAGCAACCAATCACCACCACAAGCACCTAAAAACAAAAATAAAGAGGACAAGAAACGAACGAAAGAAAAACAATAATTGACGAAGAACGAAACAAAAGATGAACAAAAACCAACACAAGGAGCTCAAAATGAAATGAATGAATATAAATTGAAAACAACTCCAATATACAGTTCAAAGAAATAATAGAAGAGAGAGTACAATAACCAAGAAAAAAAAACACAAAAATACACAAAATAAAAAACAGAGGTTACAATCCTACCCACCTAATAACGAGAATTTCGTCCTCGAAATTCAAAAAGAAGATACATAGGGTAACCCCAAAAAAAACAAAGCAAACTACTCAAACAAATGAGGAAACTTCTGCTGAATCTCATCCTCCAGTTCCCAAGTCGACTCACTAGGTGAGTGAGGATTCCAAGTACCACGAACCAACTTGATGACCTTACTCTTAAGCACTTTCTCTTGCCAATCCACAATAGCAACTGGCGGAATCTCACAAGTCAAATCCGGCTGAACGGTCAACTCAGAATAGTCGATCACGTGGCTTTCATCTCGCATATACCTCCTGAGTTGTGAGACATGGAAAACATCGTGCACTCCTGATAAAGCTGGCAGAATGCGAGACGATAGGCCACCTTGCCTACTCGCTCCAAAATCTCAAACGGTCCAATAAACCTAGGGCTAAGCTTGCCCCCACCACCGAACCGAATGACACCACGCCATGGCGATACCTTTAGGAAAACATGGTCACCAACAACAAATTCCAAAGCCCTCCGATGGACATCAGCCCATCGCTTCTGTGGATCCTGAGCTGCCTGCAAATCCTTTCTGATCTGAACCACAGCATCCACTGTCTTGGTGATCAACTCTGGACCCAACAACTTTCTCTCACCAATGTCATCCCAGCACACTGGCAATCTGCACTTCCGCCCATGCCTCGAACGGAGCAGCTTTAATACTGGCTTGAAAGCTGTTATTGTACGAGAACTCCACGAGATGCAAATGATCCTCCCAAGATCCACCAAACTGACGCATACAGGACCTCAACATGTCCTCAAGAATCTGAATAGTCCACTCTGACTGTCCATCAGTCTGAGGATGAAAAGTTGTACTGTACTTTAATTTACTCCCCAAACTGGCCTGAAGACTCTCCCAGAACTGATATCTGAATCTCGTATCCCTGTCAGATATAATTACTAACTGGAACCCCATAAAGTCTAACAATCTCTTGCATATACCTCTCAGCAAGGCTCTCAGTAGACTGACCAACACGAAAGGGAATGAAGTGAGCACTCTTCGTCAAACGGTCGACAATCACCCAAATAGCATTATGGCCCTTAGGACTCCTCGGCAAGGCGGTCACAAAATCTATAGTGATATGTTCCCACTTCCACTCTGGAATAGGAAGCAGTTGAAGAAGTCCAGCGGTCCTCTGATGCTCTGCCTTAACCTACTGGCAAACCAAACACTGAGAAACAAACTGAGCCATAGCCCTCTTCATACCATGCCACCAGAAATGAAGCTTCAAATCCCGATACATCTTAGTACCGCTAGGATGGATAGACTACGAAGACTGATGAGCTTCTTCAAGCAACCTCTGACGAACTTCACCCTTAGGGACACACAACCGGGAACCAAAACGAAGCGAACCATCTACATGAATAACCCAGACTCAACCTCAGCTCGAAAACCCTGCAACTGTGCATCACCAGCATGCGCCTTTTTAATCTGCTTAACAAGAGACGACTGCAGCTGGAGCGCCAAAAAACTCCGACCAGAACTCGGCAACACAACATCCAACTCCAACCTCCTCATCTGCTCAATGAGAACACTCTGCTGAGTAAGAAACATAACTGCTGGTCTCCGGCTTAAAGCATCAGGCACCAAGTTTACTTTACCAAGATGGTATTGCAAACTGATGTCGTAATTGGCCATAAGTTCCAACCAATGCCTTTGCCTCATGTTTAACTCCTTCTGGGTGAAGACGTACTTGATACTTTTGTGGTCTGTAAAGATCTCCACTCGGTCTCCAAGTAAATAATGTCTCCACAGCTTCAAAGTATGAATCACTACCGCTAACTCCAAGTTATGAGTTGGATAGTTCTTCTCATGCGACCTCAACTGCCTCGATGCAAACGCAATGACTCAGCCTTTCTGCATCAAAACTACTCCAAGACCCTTACCAGAAGCATCACAGTGAATTACAAATCTGCCTGAACCATCTGGAATAGTCAACACAGGTGCTGACATCAATCTGTTCTTCAACTCAACAAAAGCCTCATTGCACACATCAGACCAATAAAACTTCTGATCCTTTCCAGTCAATTTAGCCAACGGTCCTGCTATCTTCGAAAGTCTTGGACAAACTTCCGATAATAGCCAGCTAAACCAAGAAAACTCCTGACCTCTGATACTGACTTGGGAGTAGGCCAATCCTTTACAGCCTCAATCTTGGCCAGATCCACAGAAACACCCTCGCCTGAGATAATGTGCCCCAAGAAAGAAACCCTGTCGAGCCAAAACTCGCACTTGCTGAGTTTTCCATAGAGTTGATTCTCTCTGAAAGTCTGCAGAACCACTCTAAGATGCTCAACATGATCTTCCCAATTCCGAGAATACACCAAAATATCATCAATGAAGACCACCACAAATCTATCTAAGAACTGAGAGAAAACCCGGTTCATAAGACTCATGAATACAGCCGGCACGTTCGTAACCCCAAACGGCATCACAAGATACTCATAGTGCCGTATCTAGTCCTGAACGCAGTCTTTTGTATATCCGCAGCCTTCAGCTTGACTTGGTGATATCCAGAACGAAGATCCAACTTCGAGAAAATAGCAGTTCCACTCAACTGATCAAACAAATCATCGATCCTGGGCAACGGATACCGATTCTTCACAGTAACTCTATCTAGTTCCCGATAATCCATGCACAGTCGATGACCACCATCCTTCTTGTCGACAAAAAGAACAGGAGCACCCCAAGGTGAAACACTAGGTCTGATGAAACCCAATTCAAGCAACTATTGAATCTGCACCTTAAGCTCTGCCAGCTCAACCGGTGCTATCCTGTAAGGACTCTTCGATATCGGCATTGTTCCAGGCTGAACATCAATACCGAACTCTACTTCCTTATCAGGGGGTAAGCCAGGCAACTTATCTGGAAAAACATCCAAGAAATCCCGAACTACTAGAGGCGCAGCCTCACAACCTGAGTGCAATTCCATCTCACATTCTACCTGTTCAATTGCAGTCTTTGCTCGGCCAAGGAAAGACTCCCCAGCATGGAACTCAAATTCTGCTCGATCTGGAATTCTAAAGACAACTTTCTTAGCATGGCAATCAATAATGGCATCGGCTTCACCTAACCAATCCATACCGAGAATGATATTAAATCTTGAATTTCCAATTATAATCAGGTTGGCTTTGAAATCTGCATCCCCAATAACAATGGGACATTGCCTGCACTTACGGGAACACATGACAACTCCACCACCTGTCACAATGTTCTAAGTCTCTGACATATTGCTGCACTCCAACTGATGGCGAGCGACAAATCGAGAGGAGACAAAAGAATGGGTTGCCTCAGAATCAAAAAGAACATGGGCAGAAAAAGAGTAAACAAGGATGATACCTAAAAGGAATCAAAGACAAGGAGAAAGAATAGACAATTAAGGGTGGGGGAAAAATAACAATGTAGAAAGAAAACATAGAGAAGCAGAGTAAGACCAAAAGAAAGAAAACAAAGAGAAATAAAACATCAAAACAACAAAACAAAGTATACCTGCCATAACTCCTTCAGCTGTCTCAGCATCTGCAGCAGTCAAGTTGAAAGTCTGACCTCTCCTCGGAACAGCGGTCCTCTGACCGATAATCTGATACTGAGGAGGAAGCGGTGGCCTAACTAGACCACGAGTTGGAACTGCCTGCTGAACAGGACCCCTGGCTGGAAGAGCCAACTGCTACAGCGGATGTTGACACTCTCGCACTGTATGATCAGTATAGCTACACCTAAAGCATCGGCGATTGGCGCGCCTACATTCCCTGCGATCATGCTTAGGCAACCGACAGAAATCAAAGAAACTACCCCTCTGGGAACCAGCAGAAGAGTAAGAAGTTGTCCTGACTAGATGGGCAGAAACAAGCCTCCGAATAGACCCACTAGAAAACCTAGCAACAATAGCGGGGACAGTCCACTGAAAAGGAGACACCCCACCGCGAGCCTGCTCCTGAGCTCGGGCTACCTCAAGAACCTTAGTGTAAGTACGCAAGCGAAGAGAGACAAGATGCTTCTTGATGTCCTGCTCAAGCCCATTTGTGAACCTACGAGCCCTATCCACTTCGGTTATCACAAGAACGGCAGTGAAGCGGCTAAGTCTAGTAAACGTAGCTGCGTACTCATCCACTGACCTGGAACCCTGTTTTAGGGCCAGGAATTGCTACAGGGGAAGAACTTCTCCAAGAATCTCTAAGTGAAAATAGCCCAAGCAATAGGCCTCTCAAGTCGCTCAGACTCAGCTATCCACCAGATATGGGCCAGATCCACCAGCTGGATGGAAACCACGTCCACCCGATCAGCCTCGGCAACACGAGCTACTAATAACAAGCGCTCAATCCGGATCAACCATTGTTTAGCCTCTAGAGGCATCTCAGTGCCGGAAAAATGGTCGGGATGCAGCCTCATAAAATCTGTAACTGTTCTTGGATGAGGCAGAAGATTTGCCTGCACAGGCACAATAGGAGGCTGAACCTGGGCAGCTTCAAGAGCAGCCATCACAAGATCACTGTGGTTTTGCTGCTGATTAATCAGCCGCTCAAGCACAGCAGTGATGGCCTCAATCGGATCAACCTGCGACTGTGAAGTAGAACCTCTGTGAGCCATAGTCTGCACCAAACCAAAAACAATTAGCATCTAGAATCAAAGTTGATATTAATTAATTTATGTATGCATGGTTGGTGAAATGTTGAGCCAATCCTAGTTCTAGCCAAACATGTCTAATATATTAAGCAACTAATACATTAGCCAAACCTAGACTCTGATACCACTAAAAACCCTGTCACGCCCCACTTCCCAAAAATACGGAATACGAGCACGTAACATTGGCCCAGCGAATGATTTTCATCATCTATAAGCTATTCAGGAATCTTTACAACATACCACAGGAATAATCAGAGTTGGAAGCAAAGAAACAACCAGGCATGCATAATTGAAACAAGATACCAATAGAAATTTACTTGAAACCAAAAATATATAAATCTCAAATAAATCAGAATCTAGACAAGTCAAATATCCTGGGTCACATCGCCCAAATACAAAATAAATATCCAAGTATTCAAGTACATTTTATTCAAGTTCAAGAAACAAATAATAATAATATTAAAGTAGAAAATCCAGCACTAATACATTATCTCGCCAATACCGTCTGGCAGTCGACCATCCTGATCTGCAATTAGTGAATTTGCAGGAGAAGAAAAAAGAAAATAACTACCCGTCAATTGCAAGTTACGGTCTACTTATAATGTAGGATACAAGTACAGGGGATAGATAATTCTAAGTAACAAGCATAGCATGGTATAAGTGTGTCATTAGAAATGTATTATCTAACATGAATCAGGAAAATAGAAACAAGCAACATGGTATACAACCAGGTACAGGTAACATGTATCAACTGTCAAGTAAACAGGTAAATATGCAACATGTATCAGGTAACAGGTATACAGGTAAATAGATAATCATGTAACAGGATAATCAGGTATCAGGAAATCAGATTATGACATGTCAAGTCTTGTTATATTACCATCTAGGTAGCACTTCATGCATCCGAGCTTTTACTACATGGTTGCTATAACAAACAGTTTCGCTTTAGATTTCATAATGGAGTCCATAGGACAGTGTACTCAGGGATTAGGATAACAGGAAACAGGAACAAGTAGAACCTAGTGGTTCTCTTCTGAGTACACCTTTCTTTAGGAAAGTATGCAGTCAGGTACAGGAAACATGCATAACCTAGTGGTTATCTTCCGAGTACATCTTCCTATAGGGAAGCATGCAGTCAGGTACAGGTAACAGGATCGTGAATCATGTATTCATGAATACGTAATAGGCAAGCAGGACACAGGTCCTCTTCTCAGTACACGTTTCTATATTTTCCACTACTAGATCCTTCCCTTAACCCCGGCTTGGTCATTTATTATACTAATCAGGTATTCATGTATGTGTCGCAAAACAAAGCAAGGATAATAGGTTATAAACATGTATCAGGTTCAGGGTTCAAGATAAACAAGTACAGGTACAAAATAACACATAACAGGGTAAAACAACTAGTTTTCTAATTCAGGACAGCAAGACAGCGTTGTACTAAAACAGTGATTCCTGCTTCTACAAACAACCTAATCTGGATCTGTTGAAGAATCTGGAAAATAGACTTCCACACGAATCTAGCGATCATATATAAACCATATAGTAATTCACAACATCATAACTCAAAACAGGTTTGAATCCAGAAAACAGGTTCAGTCAGAAATCAGTAAAACGAATTCTCAGTCAGGAAAACTGCATCAAAACCTCTCAAATAAATTCAGAAAAAATCTGGCGTATTCCCTTATATGTCTAGAATCAGAATATAAAGTTTCTTGATATTCCAGGAAAATTAGTTTAGTCATCAAAAATAGGAAAACATCAAGAAACGATACTTTGGTCATTCTGGAATTCCTAACACTGCTGTACGAAAACTAAAATATCTCGCAAGATGTAAAACGAAATCCAAATCCGCCAAAGGGAGAGGAAAATAGACAAAATACATTAACTTTCACATTTCACGAATATTTTTCATACAGTAAATGGAATCAGGGTGAAAATACGATTCTTTACAGAACAGCAAACAAAATACAACAAGTATAGTTTTTATAAACAAGCATGAAACAGCATCTAAAACTCATCAATAAAATCTACCAAAATTCTGGGTAATCCCTAGATATGTATAGAAAAACTGACCAAAGTTTCAGATCAAAATAATATGTGTAGCACAAGTATCAAATTAATTTAGTTATCAAAATCAACAAGAAACGAAATCTGGAATTTATCTACACCTCTGCAGTAAAACAGTCATAACTCACACCTACGATAATGAAATCGAGCAAGGTCAATGTGGTTTGAAAATAGACAAAATTTTCTAAAATTCATGTTTTATACCGAAATCAAGTTACTGACTTCAAGACAATCCGAAACAGCAAACAAAACAGATTCGCGACAAAATACAGAGTTTTCCCATTAACAACAACTCAACATATATCATACAAAACTTGTTCAAAACACAACCAAACATAAAATTGAGTCTACCAAGTGTCTAAACATCATCAAATAGGGTAATTAACATATCTAAAATAAGTCTATCACATGGTTCTCAACACATACCCAAATTCTTACAAGAAGTCTCACATACATGATCAAATCAAGAACGGGTTAAACCTAAGTTAATTCATGTCAATATTGTGTCGTGAGGCAACTATGGTTAAGTTTTCACAATAGAGACAAAACCCATCAAGAATAACACAAACAAGAATTTTCTCTAGACCCAACTACACTGTAGGTGGTATTTTTTACTTGTATCAAACAAAGAAATTGGACTACAAGTTACTTGCCTTAACCGGAGATGAAAAACGATGAAAAATTGAATAACAGGAATGGATTCCCGGGCAACGAACGAAAATCCACGAACAAGAGATCCACAAATCAAGAGCAACGAACCCACAAAAAATTGCATGAACACACGACACGCTTCTCAATGTAAGAGAAGAGAGAGACCACAAGAGAGAGATGTGGGGCTTGCGGCCAAGGAGGTTGGTCGACCAAGAGTGGAGGTGATCGGAGAGGGGATGAGATGAAGTATATGGTGGTGGTCTGTGGTCGGATGGATGAGGGGATGGAGTGCGGCCAAAAGGGGGGTGTGCTCGGTCGAGATGCAGGCCGGGGCTGGGCTAGGCGTCGGGTTGTGTACGGCACCGCCAAGGGGAGAGAGGGAGAGAGAGGGTAGACCGGGGACTAGGGTTTAGATGTTAGGGTTAGGGTTTGAGGGGATATATATATATATATATATATATATATATATATATATATATATATATATAGGATATGAGTTGGGTTATTGGGTAATTGGTTTGTGGGTATATTAAATCTATTAAGGATCAACAATAGGATAGGGATTAGGATGAGCAACCAATCACCACCACAAGCACCCAAAAACCAAAATAAAGAGGACAAGAACCGAAAGAAAGAAAAACAATAATTGACGAAAAACGAAACAAAAGATGAACAAAAACCAACACAAGGAGCTCAAAATGAAATGAATGAATATATATTAAAAACAACTCCAATATACAGTTCACAAAAAAAATACAAGAGATAGTACAATAACCAAGAAAAGAAAAATACACCAAAATACACAAAATGAAAAACAGGGGTTACAAGTTCCTGGCCCTGAAACAGGTTTGTCGTTATTTCTATTATTGAAATTTTGTTACATAATTTCCATACAATATTGTAACATCAGACTTTTTTTAAACATGGCTCCAAGTCTGTAGATGAGTATGCAGCTAAATTTACAAGACTCAGCCGCTTCGCAACCGTTCTTGTGGCGAACGAAGAGGACAGGACTCGTAGATTTACATTGGGACTTGAGCAAGAGATTCGGGTGCAGTTCGTCTCCCTTCGCTTGCGTACTTATGCTGAGGCTCTTGAGGTAACTCGAGCTCAGGAGCAGGCTCGTGGTGGATTAGCTCCTTCTCAACGGACTGTTACGCACTCTGTTGTTGCTAGGCCTTCTGTTGGGTCTATTCGGAGGCTCGTTCCTGCCTATCCTGTTAGAGCAGCTCCTTACTCTTCTGCTGGTTCCCAGAAGGGGTTTTTGTGACTTCTTCCAGATGACTGGGCATGACCGCAAGAACTGTTGGCGCGTCAACCACCGATGCTTTAGGTGTGGCGTTGCTGACCATTCAGTGTGGGATTGCCCGCAGCAGCAGCGGACGGCTCTTCCAGCCGGGGTTCCAGTGCAGCAGGTAGCCCCAGCTTGTGGTCCAGTCAGGCCACTGCTTCCTCCTCAGAGCCAAATTGTCGGTCAGAGGACCGTTGCCCCCAGGAGAGGTCAGGCTTTCAACCTGAGTGCTGCTGATGCTGAGACAGTAGAGGGTGTTGTTGCAGGTATATTTTGCTTTTGTTGTTTTATTGTTTCTCATTTGCTTCTTTCATTTGTCCTGCATTATTTGTTCATGTTATCTTTCTGCATTATGTTTTTTCTCACCCCTGTTCATCCATTCTTTTTCCCATATCTTTTTTATTCCATCTTAGGTGTTACCCTTGTTTGCTCTTTTCCTGCTCATGTTCTTTTTAATTCTGTGGCATCCCATTCCTTTGTCTCTTCTCGGTTCATGGCTCGCCATCAGTTGGAGTGCAGCATCATGTTTTTTGGCTTGGAACACTGTGACAGGTGGTGGTGTTGTCATTTGTTCCCTGGAGTGCAGGCAGTGTCCCGTGATTATTGGTGGTGCTGATTTCAAGGCCAACCTTGTAACCCGAAAAATAGCATATGGCTATTTTGCATCGAAATGTGTGCGCGATTGAGAATTTCGCGCGATCATGGATTTTCTGATAAAAATTATTTTAATATATTGCCTATTTTATTTTATTATTATTTTTAAAATTAAATTATTTTTCATATGGATTATCTACGAAGTAGTTTTAATGTATTTTGTATTGTTTGGATTATTAGAGTAGAGAATTAGGCGTTATTTGAAATGTGTTAAGATTAGAGGGCTTATATGAAACATTCCCCTAGATATTTATCATCTATTATTATTTATTTCTTCTTTTTACAAAAAATCCCTTCTCTCTCTCCTTCCCTTCTCCTTCTTCGTCCCTTCTTCTTCTTCCCCTTCGTTCCCAGACCGAGCCCAAAGAACGACCCGGCCTCCTCTCCCTCTCCTTCTCCGTTCACACCCAGCCAAAAGAACCCCCACCCGGCCCTCCTCCTCCCATCTCCTTCTCCGTTCGCTTCCAACCAACGAAAACCCCCACTCCCGTTCCCTTCTTCTTCTTCTCCCTTCTTGTTCGACGCCGACCCAACGGAGCCCCGACCACCTCTCCTCCTCTCCTCCTCCCGTTCGCGCACAGCCGAAGGGAAAGAAACCCCGACCCTCACATTCCCTCTTCCTTCTTCTCCTTCCTTCTGCTTCCCGTCCGATCGCTCCCAGCCAAGAGAACCCACCCCGACCTCCTCCTCCCATCTCCTTCTCCCGATCGCTCCCAGCCAGGAGAACCCCCACCATCTCCCTTCTTCCTTCTTCGTTCTTCTTCTTCATCCCGATCAAACAAACCCAAAAACGAACCCATCGGTAATACCTCCCCACCTCAAATCTTCTTCGATTCTCCATGGATTCCAAATTAAAATGAGGGGTGGACTAAGTGAGGGATTCTCTACATCGTAGTAGCATTGGATTTTCGATTGGATTTCGGAAGGTATAAACCCTAACTATTTCATTGTATAAAATTTAGTTGGGTTAAATTTTATTGAGTAGGAATGTTAGGGTAGAGAGATTTTGAGATGTTGGAAATTGTAGATGGGAAAAATTAGTAGGTTATTAGAGAGATTGTGAGTTGTTAGTAAAATAAGGTTTTGGATTTGAAAAAGAGAACTATATGGGTATGGATTAATTCTCGGATAGTAGTAGAAATCATAGTTGAGCTACTAGATTATTTTAGAGGCGATTTTAGTAATTAATTAGGGATGAAAATACCATAGACATTAGTTTATTACGTGCATCGCACGTGCATATCCCAAGCGTTCAATAAACGCTTGTGTGATATTTGGGATAACGTTATTAGCTTTTATGATTGGTTTGGATAAATTGAGTTTTAATTGCTTTGAAATTTGGTGATAGGATATATTGCGACCATTGGATGCGAGGTGGCACGGCGCTTTGGATTTTCGCGGAATAGGTGAGTATGATTTATTATACGTATTTTGTGATTATAAAGAAAACATATGTGAGTTAATTTATTATGTGTTTTGGTGTGTTAAAAATTATGGGAGTATGATTTATCATATGTATTATGTGAGTTAGTTTGGTTATATATTTGTGTATATGGGAATGAGTTATTTTTATATGATGATATCAAATGTGGTGAGTTATATTATTTATATATTTTCATGGTTTAAAGATATATGTGAGTTGGTTTATTATATATTTTTGTAGTTTGATGAATATGTGAGTTATATTATTTATATATTTTTGTGGTTTAAAAATATATGTGAGTTAGTATATTAATATATTTTGTGGGTTAAAGAATATGTGAGTATTGATTTATTTTACATATTTTTGTGATTGTAAAAAATATGGTGAAATTAACTATTTTGAGTATATAAAAACCTATATAATGGATGAGCTATATTTAGATGATGATATCAAAATATGGCGTGGATGGTTTATATACGTATTTTGAGGCTTTGAAGAAGTTCGAATAAACTAAAGTATTGATATAAGAATTTATGGATCAAAGGGATCCTATAAAAAGTATGAATGGTAGAACATGAGAAAATAGCTAAGATGAGTAGTTGTTCTAAGGTTCAAAGAAACCATGCTTAAGTGAGTATAGTAGTGGTTTTAGCTAAGAGTCTCAAAAAGAACCCATTTTAGTTGTTAGTAGTATTGAGTAAAAAGAACCCATCCTATGGATTTGAATTGTTGAAGAAAGAAACCCATGGTTAAGTTGTAGTAGAATATCATGTTTGGGTCGATTTTAGAAAGAAACTTATGTTTGAGTCGATTATAGTAGGTATGTCATGATGAGTTGATTTTAGAAGAAATCCATGCTAAGTTGATTATAGTAGATTCTTTTGTTGCTTCTAATTATAGAAGATCAAGTGTGCTAGTAAGCACAGTTGGTTGTTTATAGGTTGATTACCTGTATGATTGTTTGTATGTGGTTTTGCGCGTACGTGGCTCGACTGGCCCGTATGTAGCTGTGGGTCTCATACGCAGCTTATTCGGCTCGTATGTGTGTTGTTGTCTCATACGCGGCTCGACTGGCCCGTATGTAGATGTTGGTCTCATACGGAGCTTATTTGGCTCGTATGCATGTTGTTGTCTCTTACGCGGCTCGACTGGCCCGTATGTAGCTGTTGGTCCCATACGTAGCTGTTTAGCTCGTATGTGTTTTTGGTTACTCGTATGTAGCTTCTTAGCTAATACGCAGTTTGTTGTGCTCGTCTAGGGTGATGTCATTGCCCTAGGGCTATCGACCATCAAGACGTGTGTTTAGCTTACTCCTAAGGGACTGTGGACGAGTTACTTCGCGGGTGCCGTCAGATCTTAACCGTTGGTTGATTGCGGACCGGAGTGTGACGAAATCCAAGTTCAGGTAGTAGCATGCGAATGCGTTCGTATTGCCGGGGTCTTGGATCGATAGGCCATGAACCAGATCCTGAGGGATTCTGGTGAGTTTAGGTTGAACAGCCTAATAGAGTTATCTTGCGAAGTCTAATTTAAGACCTAGCATGTTGTGTAATGTTGTCATTCCTAGGATTGTTCAGGGTTAGGAACATCATTAAGGTAGTGACTTATAAAGATCATTTTACTTCGACCCTTTGCCGAAAAGAGAGGAGTTGGTTGTAGGTAGCGCCTTACGACCAACTTGTCCCTCGAAGCAGGCCTTAGGTGGTGTTATTGGGTTTTACCTTCCCGTCAAAGGGATACGTACGGTGCCGTCTCACGAGTTGGGAGCACGGGTTGCGTATCTCGCGCTGTTAATTCCTGAAGTGCCATGATAAGGCGGGCGGAGCTAGGGGATGGACCCCGGAACTTCGTCGGGTCCTTGGCCAGGGAGAGCGAACAGGCCATAGATCACGGTCTATGAGTTAGGGGCGACACAGGATAGGCTTTGTATGCTATACTGCGCTCGGAGAGACCCCGTGTTCGTCTGGTTTTTGAGTGAGGTCCGGTGTACCGGGTAGTAGTGGCAAACATAGACACCATGAGCGTACTGCATTGGTGGGACTTGACCACATTTGCAACCTCATCAGTCATGTAGTATCTGTCAGGAACAGGTTGTGTACAATTAGAAATTCATAACGCGGGTTCAAATCCCTATATTTGGAGAAACGGCTTGAGATGGGGCGCATGAATTTATGGGCTGCATGTTGCTTCGGAGACTTGCTGGCATTAGAATAAGAGCATCATCGCACTAGTAAATCTGGCATTAGAATAAGAGCATCATCGCATTAGTAATCTTGCATTAGAATAAGAGTATCATTGTATTGGTAATTTGCATTAGAGTTAAGTCATAACATACACTGGCACAAATTATATGTACACGTGTCCTTTCCATTCAAGTTGAATTGCGAGTGTGATAGTTGGAGTAGATTAATAACCAAGCTATGGGCTTGGGATGTGATTGTGTTATTACCAAACTATGTTGGGATATGGGGTGTATTGTGATAAAATACAAGTGGTAAGGTGAAATGAGATGTTAGGTTGGACATGAACGAATGTGGTAGTATGAGGATGAAGACATATATTGATGATGGGATACGTGATATAAGGAAACAAAATCAATATTGTATTATGAGCGGTTATTCAAATGATTACTAAATATAAGTAGGTTATGAGCGGGTATAGATATACATACAGGTGATGACTCAGAGAGTATTTGATGTAAAATCTTAATTATGATGTTTACATATTCAGATGTCAAGTAAGATTTGTTTATCTTGGAAATTGTGAGTTCGTTATGTTTTTACTTGTAAGTTTAATTTATTTACTTATTTAATAAATTATACTCACACCAGAAATGGCTAACCCCTTAGTGTTTGGGGGTTAGGGAGTCCCTGGGCTACCCTAGGTCCCTACTGTTACAGGTCCTCAGCAGTGCAGAGGTGAGGTGTAGGTACAGGTTCCGTGGAGTGGAGCTCCAGTTATAATTTGTTATGTTTTAATTGTAAATAGTAAAGATTTATGCTTTAAATTGTATTTTTGATGTATAAGTATGAGGATGATGACAAAGAGTATAGTGTGAGGCAGCAGGATATGGTTTGGACCCGTACCCATTTCGTTGTGGAGTGCCGGGCGTCGTGGTAGGTTTTTACAGGTTATTTTCTAAAAACTTACTACGTTTTCAAAGAAATTTATGCTTTTTAATTGATATTTGTTAAACCGTTATGAGTTTGGCCCCCAGAGCATATATATATATTGCCTGTGTGATGATGCTCATTTTGGCCTGGGGAGCCCGTATTATTATTGCCTGTGATGTAAGCTACGGAATTTAGAGCAAAATTCCGTAAGCTTTTCTGTGTTTTGGGCAAAAAATACAAGGGAGACTCTGCCCAAATTTTCTTTGAAACATAACTATTTTAGTTTATGTTTAAAGTGATATAGAAATTGGAAGAATTGATTTTGGAGTCAAGAAAGAAAAGAAAAGGGGCAGGCAGTACAGTTTGGTATTACAAACTGATAATTGTAATTACTGCGTAGTAACTCTGTGTTGAAGAAAGGTTTTTAAATTTTCCAGTTTTTCTGTGTCTCGAGACTAATTGAAGGAAAGATCTTGGCATGTGTCTCGGTTTCCCAGCAACGGGAAGATCGGGGCGTTACAGATGGTATCAGAGCTGACTTCAATTTACAGTCCAACACAGTAGGAAAATTAAACTTGGAATGCCTTTAGGAGTCGGGTTTTAGCTAGTTGTAGATAGTTATAATTCATATTGTTGTCTCTTTCAACTTATGTTTTATAATTTTTCTATATCTAGACCAGTATATGTGTTACCATCCTTTAAGCACTTGAAGGATGTTCGAGGATGTCCTAACCAAGGAGGTGTTGATGGAAGAGAGTGAACCGACATCGATGGATGATCCGATAATCTTGAGCGAGGAGCCAAGGAGGCTTCACCACCGTAAGGACTAAGTGTGGATCAACACACACCGGCGGCAGCCAGCATACATCGGGAAATGAGGAAGCTTAGGAAGTACGTGGTTAGGAAGAGTCGTCAAGCTAAGAAACTGGGTGATGCCTTCGGAGCTATATTAGAAGGCCTAGCAAATTGGCACGATTACAAAATGAATGGGAGCAAATCCCAGAGACCACCAAGTTTGTAGTATGCAGCCCTTGTGAGAGAGTCAGGCACAAGAAATCAGTCTGTCCACGACCACAAGGGTAGAGTTCGCACTTACTACCAGCAAATTGTACAAGGCAGGAGTGCTAGTACCGGTATGTGCATATAGAACTGCAACTAAAAGTTGTATTTTTGAAAGTTATTTTTGGACGAGGAAGTAAGGTATGATGAAACACTTTCGTAACCAGCTGGATTTATATATATATATGGAAGCCATGCAGCTGTTTTGTTCAATTGTGGTTCATCACATTCTTTTGTCGGAATTATTTTTCAAGAGTCGAGATGTGTGCGAGAGGAAACTCCAGATTTGGTTTTGTTTAATACACCATCTGGAGCATCAGCTTCGAGCAAATTACAGGAGAGAATCCTGGAAGTTTGAAGTAATAATCGTGGGCCATGCCCTATTCTAAAGAGGGAGTGGCTACTCAACTGCAAAGGATCGAGATAAGTGAAGGATTGACCTCAGCCAAGACCGTGAAGAAAGCAAGAAGCTAGATGACGAGATCCAGCAAGCCAGTAATGGAGTGATTACTCAAGTTTAGAACTCAGTTTTGGCACGACGGGAGCAGCAACTGAGTCCAAGTGAGCAAGTCAGAAGGCTTAGGCAGGAAATGCAGGGATTTAAGCATTGAAGCGGCAATGTGTGACTTCGTCCTTTCTAAGGAGGGAGTGGTCACCAACCAACAGGAGTCGTAATCAAGGAGTGAATCAACATCACTTGTACACAAGAATAGAGCAAGGCAATGCAGCCACTGTCTACTCCAGAGCGGGAGCAGAAGAATGTCAGCATCAAATTCATGGTGGGTCTGTCCAGAAGGCTGAAGGACGACAGTTCAACTTGGTAGAAGACCAGTTTTCAAGAATATCACTCGAGGAACTGAAGATGGTTCAGGGAAATATCTCGTGAACCATTGATGTTTGTGGTTGTCTTCCTCTCCACTAGCAGCGTTCTGAGGACAGAACGATTCTAAGGAGGGAGTAATGTAACGACCCGAAAAATAGCATATGGCTATTTTGCATCGAAATGTGTGCGCGATTGAGAATTTCGCGCGATCATGGATTTTCTGATAAAAATTATTTTAATATATTGCCTATTTTATTTTATTATTATTTTTAAAATTAAATTATTTTTCATATGGATTATCTACGAAGTAGTTTTAATGTATTTTGTATTGTTTGGATTGTTAGAGTAGAGAATTAGGCGTTATTTGAAATGTGTTAAGATTAGAGGGCTTATATGAAACATTCCCCTAGATATTTATCATCTATTATTATTTATTTCTTCTTTTTACAAAAAACCCCTTCTCTCTCTCCTTCCCTTCTCCTTCTTCTTCCCTTCTTCTTCTTCCCCTTCGTTCCCAGACCGAGCCCAAAGAACGACCCGGCCTCCTCTCCCTCTCCTTCTCCGTTCACACCCAGCCAAAAGAACCCCCACCCGGCCCTCCTCCTCCCATCTCCTTCTCCGTTCGCTTCCAACCAACGAAAACCCCCACTCCCGTTCCCTTTTTCTTCTTCTCCCTTCTTGTTCGACGCCGACCCAAAGGAGCCCCGACCACCTCTCCTCCTCTCCTCCTCCCGTTCGCGCACAGCCGAAGGGAAAGAAACCCCGACCCTCACATTCCCTCTTCCTTCTTCTCCTTCCTTCCGCTTCCCGTCCGATCGCTCCCAGCCAAGAGAACCCACCCCGACCTCCTCCTCCCATCTCCTTCTCCCATCGCTCCCAGCCAGGAGAACCCCCACCATCTCCCTTCTTCCTTCTTCGTTCTTCTTCTTCATCCCGATCAAACAAACCCAAAAACGAACCCATCGGTAATACCTCCCCACCTCAAATCTTCTTCGATTCTCCATGGATTCCAAATTAAAATGAGGGGTGGACTAAGTGAGGGATTCTCTACATCGTAGTAGCATTGGATTTTCGATTGGATTTCGGAAGGTATAAACCCTAACTATTTCATTGTATAAAATTTAGTTGGGTTAAATTTTATTGAGTAGGAATGTTAGGGTAGAGAGATTTTGAGATGTTGGAAATTGTAGATGGGAAAAATTAGTAGGTTATTAGAGAGATTGTGAGTTGTTAGTAAAATAAGGTTTTGGATTTGAAAAAGAGAACTATATGGGTATGGATTAATTCTCGGATAGTAGTAGAAATCATAGTTGAGCTACTAGATTATTTTAGAGGCGATTTTAGTAATTAATTAGGGATGAAAATACCATAGACATTAGTTTATTACGTGCATCGCACGTGCATATCCCAAGCGTTCAATAAACGCTTGTGTGATATTTGGGATAACGTTATTAGCTTTTATGATTGGTTTGGATAAATTGAGTTTTAATTGCTTTGAAATTTGGTGATAGGATATATTGCGACCATTGGATGCGAGGTGGCACGGCGCTTTGGATCTTCGCGGAATAGGTGAGTATGATTTATTATACGTATTTTGTGATTATAAAGAAAACATATGTGAGTTAATTTATTATGTGTTTTGGTGTGTTAAAAATTATGGGAGTATGATTTATCATATGTATTATGTGAGTTAGTTTGGTTATATATTTGTGTATATGGGAATGAGTTATTTTTATATGATGATATCAAATGTGGTGAGTTATATTATTTATATATTTTCATGGTTTAAAGATATATGTGAGTTGGTTTATTATATATTTTTGTAGTTTGATGAATATGTGAGTTATATTATTTATATATTTTTGTGGTTTAAAAATATATGTGAGTTAGTATATTAATATATTTTGTGGGTTAAAGAATATGTGAGTATTGATTTATTTTACATATTTTTGCGATTGTAAAAAATATGGTGAAATTAACTATTTTGAGTATATAAAAACCTATATAATGGATGAGCTATATTTAGATGATGATATCAAAATATGGCGTGGATGGTTTATATACGTATTTTGAGGCTTTGAAGAAGTTCGAATAAACTAAAGTATTGATATAAGAATTTATGGATCAAAGGGATCCTATAAAAAGTATGAATGGTAGAACATGAGAAAATAGCTAAGATGAGTAGTTGTTCTAAGGTTCAAAGAAACCATGCTTAAGTGAGTATAGTAGTGGTTTTAGCTAAGAGTCTCAAAAAGAACCCATTTTAGTTGTTAGTAGTATTGAGTAAAAAGAACCCATCCTATGGATTTGAATTGTTGTAGAAAGAAACCCATGGTTAAGTTGTAGTAGAATATCATGTTTGGGTCGATTTTAGAAAGAAACTCATGTTTGAGTCGATTATAGTAGGTATGCCATGATGAGTTGATTTTAGAAGAAACCCATGCTAAGTTGATTATAGTAGATTCTTTTGTTGCTTCTAATTATAGAAGATCAAGTGTGCTAGTAAGCACAGTTGGTTGTTTATAGGTTGATTACCTGTATGATTGTTTGTATGTGGTTTTGCGCGTACGTGGCTCGACTGGCCCGTATGTAGCTGTGGGTCTCATACGCAGCTTATTCGGCTCGTATGTGTGTTGTTGTCTCATACGCGGCTCGACTGGCCCGTATGTAGATGTTGGTCTCATACGGAGCTTATTTGGCTCGTATGCATGTTGTTGTCTCTTACGCGGCTCGACTGGCCCGTATGTAGCTGTTGGTCCCATACGTAGCTGTTTAGCTCGTATGTGTTTTTGGTTACTCGTATGTAGCTTCTTAGCTAATACGCAGTTTGTTGTGCTCGTCTAGGGTGATGTCATTGCCCTAGGGCTATCGACCATCAAGACGTGTGTTTAGCTTACTCCTAAGGGACTGTGGACGAGTTACTTCGCGGGTGCCGTCAGATCTTAACCGTTGGTTGATTGCGGACCGGAGTGTGACGAAATCCAAGTTCAGGTAGTAGCATGCGAATGCGTTCGTATTGCCGGGGTCTTGGATCGATAGGCCATGAACCAGATCCTGAGGGATTCTGGTGAGTTTAGGTTGAGCAGCCTAATAGAGTTATCTTGCGAAGTCTAATTTAAGACCTAGCATGTTGTGTAATGTTGTCATTCCTAGGATTGTTCAGGGTTAGGAACATCATTAAGGTAGTGACTTATAAAGATCATTTTACTTCGACCCTTTGCCGAAAAGAGAGGAGTTGGTTGTAGGTAGCGCCTTACGACCAACTTGTCCCTCGAAGCAGGCCTTAGGTGGTGTTATTGGGTTGTACCTTCCCGTCAAAGGGATACGTACGGTGCCGTCTCACGAGTTGGGAGCACGGGTTGCGTATCTCGCGCTGTTAATTCCTGAAGTGCCATGATAAGGCGGGCGGAGCTAGGGGGATGGACCCCGGAACTTCGTCGGGTCCTTGGCCAGGGAGAGCGAACAGGCCATAGATCACGGTCTATGAGTTAGGGGCGACACAGGATAGGCTTTGTATGCTATACTGCGCTCGGAGAGACCCTGTGTTCGTCTGGTTTTTGAGTGAGGTCCGGTGTACCGGGTAGTAGTGGCAAACATAGACACCATGAGCGTACTGCATTGGTGGGACTTGACCACATTTGCAACCTCATCAGTCATGTAGTATCTGTCAGGAACAGGTTGTGTACAATTAGAAATTCATAACGCGGGTTCAAATCCCTATATTTGGAGAAACGGCTTGAGATGGGGCGCATGTATTTATGGGCTGCATGTTGCTTCGGAGACTTGCTGGCATTAGAATAAGAGCATCATCGCACTAGTAAATCTGGCATTAGAATAAGAGCATCATCGCATTAGTAATCTTGCATTAGAATAAGAGTATCATTGTATTGGTAATTTGCATTAGAGTTAAGTCATAACATACACTGGCACAAATTATATGTACACGTGTCCTTTCCATTCAAGTTGAATTGCGAGTGTGATAGTTGGAGTAGATTAATAACCAAGCTATGGGCTTGGGATGTGATTGTGTTATTACCAAACTATGTTGGGATATGGGGTGTATTGTGATAAAATACAAGTGGTAAGGTGAAATGAGATGTTAGGTTGGACATGAACGAATGTGGTAGTATGAGGATGAAGACATATATTGATGATGGGATACGTGATATAAGGAAACAAAATCAATATTGTATTATGAGCGGTTATTCAAATGATTACTAAATATAAGTAGGTTATGAGCGGGTATAGATATACATACAGGTGATGACTCAGAGAGTATTTGATGTAAAATCTTAATTATGATGTTTACATATTCAGATGTCAAGTAAGATTTGTTTATCTTGGAAATTGTGAGTTCGTTATGTTTTTACTTGTAAGTTTAATTTATTTACTTATTTAATAAATTATACTCACACCAGAAATGGCTAACCCCTTAGTGTTTGGGGGTTAGGGAGTCCCTGGGCTACCCTAGGTCCCTACTGTTACAGGTCCTCAGCAGTGCAGAGGTGAGGTGTAGGTACAGGTTCCGTGGAGTGGAGCTCCAGTTATAATTTGTTATGTTTTAATTGTAAATAGTAAAGATTTATGCTTTAAATTGTATTTTTGATGTATAAGTATGAGGATGATGACGAAGAGTATAGTGTGAGGCAGCAGGATATGGTTTGGACCCGTACCCATTTCGTTGTGGAGTGCCGGGCGTCGTGGTAGGTTTTTACAGGTTATTTTCTAAAAACTTACTACGTTTTCAAAGAAATTTATGCTTTTTAATTGATATTTGTTAAACCGTTATGAGTTTGGCCCCCAGAGCATATATATATATTGCCTGTGTGATGATGCTAATTTTGGCCTGGGGAGCCCGTATTATTATTGCCTGTGATGTAAGCTACGGAATTTAGAGCAAAATTCCGTAAGCTTTTCTGTGTTTTGGGCAAAAAATACAAGGGAGACTCTGCCCAAATTTTCTTTGAAACATAACTATTTTAGTTTATGTTTAAAGTGATATAGAAATTGGAAGAATTGATTTTGGAGTCAAGAAAGAAAAGAAAAGGGGCAGGCAGTACAGTTTGGTATTACAAACTGATAATTGTAATTACTGCGTAGTAACTCTGTGTTGAAGAAAGGTTTTTAAATTTTCCAGTTTTTCTGTGTCTCGAGACTAATTGAAGGAAAGATCTTGGCATGTGTCTCGGTTTCCCAGCAACGGGGAGATCGGGGCGTTACAAACCTGATTGTAATTGGGAATTCAGGATTCGACATCATTCTTGGTATGGATTGGTTAGGTGAATCCCATGCCATTATTGATTGTCGTGCCAAGAAAGTTGTATTCTGGATCCTAGATCGCGCAGAGTTTGAGTTCCATGCCGGTGAGATGTTCCTTGGCCGAGTTGAGACTGCAGTTGACCAGGAAGTTTGTGCAATGGAATAGAATTCAAGCTGTGAGGCTGCACCTCTAATAGTGCGGGATTTCCTAGATGTTTTTCCAGAGGAGTTGCCTGGCTTACCCCCTGATAAGGATGTGGAGTTCGGTATTGAAGTTCAGCCTGGTATGGCACTGATATCGAAGAGTCCCTACAGGATAGCACCGGTTGAGTTAGCAGAGCTTAAGGTGCAGATTCAGGAGAAACTGGATTTGGGGTTCATCGGACCCAGTGTTTTGCCGTGGCGAGCTCCAGTACTTTTTATCAACAAGAAGGATGGTAATCGTCGACTGTGCATGGATTATCGGGAACTGAATAGTGTTACTGTGAAGAACTGATATCCGTTGCCCAGGATCGATGATTTGTTTGATCAGTTGAGTGGAGCTGCTATTTTCTAGAAGTTGGATCTTCGTTCCAGGTATCATCAGGTCAAGGTGAGGGCGACTAATATACAGAAGACTTCATTCAGGACCAGATATGGACACTATGAGTATCATGTGATGCCGTTCGGGGTCACGAACGCGCCTACTGTATTCATGAGTCTTATGAACAGGGTCTTTTCCCAGTTCCTGGATAGACTTGTGGTGCTCTTCATTAATGATATTTTGGTGTATTCTCGGAATTGGGAAGATCATGCTGAGCATCTTAGATTGGTTCTGCAGACTTTGAGAAAGAATCAGCTCTATGGGAACCTCAACAAGTGTGAGTTTTGGCTCGACGGGTCACTTTCTTAAGGCACATTATGTAACACCCCAATTTTTTTTTTTTTTTTGAAAACTAAACCTCGAAATTCCATTCTTTCAATTTCTATATCACTTTAAACATAAACTAAGAAAGTTATACTTCAGGAAAAATTTTGACAGAGTCTCCTCTGTAAATTTTGCCCCGAAACACAAAAAGCTTACGGAATTCTGCTCAAATTTCCGTAGCTCACAATCCACATAATATTTTCATGGGCTCCCCAGGCCAAAATGAGCAGATACACACAGGCAATATAATATAATGCTCTGGGGGCCAAACTCATAACGGATTATCAAATATCAATTAAAAACTATAAATTTCTTTGAAAAACGAGGTAAGATTTTAGAAGAAATCCTTGTAAAACCAACCACAGAGCCCGGTACTCCACAACGAGATGGGTACGGGTCACAAACATACCACACCACCTCACACTATACTCCTCATCGTCATATACATGCTTATACACCCATAATACAATTTAGATCATAAATTTCACTATTCCTATAACTAAATAATACAAATTTTTAAAATAAAATTTTATACTACCATTCCACGCCTCACCTCTGCACTGATGAGAACCTGCAACAATGGGGGATCTAGGGTAGTCCTCAGACTCCCCTAACCCCCCAAACACTAAAGGGTTAGCCATTTCTGGTGTGAGTATAGTTATTAATCAAATAACAAATTAAAATAGTATAAAGAAAATAATTTAAACTTACGAATGCCAAATTAAAATAAGGCAACCTGAATCCTGAACACAACAACATCGTCAATATAATAATATATCAAATACTCTGCCAAACCTGCATTCAACTATTTAATTATCCATAACTTCCCACATTTCATAATATACTTCACATCAACCACGTATATAAATTCTTATTTTACGTCCGCATAATACGAATACACACAACCCACTACTTTTCAATTTAAATTCTCTACCCCAAAATATTCATTCTTCCACAAGTATCATCATAATAGCATTGTATGAATATAGCTATATGTTGTTGTTACTCCTCTCATTAATCACCGTTTATATAAATACAACTCATAATACAACATACTCTCTTAATAACCATTTATATAATCAATCCCATCATGCAGGTATTTATTTTATTAAGCTCTGTCAAGTATCACTTCTTACAAATGCTTCTATTCTCATAATACCACATTTATTCATGTCTTATGATGTAAATATACATCTTTTCACTTATTGCAATGCCCTCACATTTCCTCACATCATTAACATATCATTAATGGAATACTTATACTCGTTACATCAAAACCATGTTTTATAGCTCATTCACATCTCATTATATCACTTTAGTAATTTCTCATACTTATAAACAACAAATCTTATTATCATTTTCACTTAATCCCCAAACACAATCTGGGGCCACAACATATCACACCCCATAGCCGATAGCTTGGGTAATAATCACCGCGCCCCAAACACACAGTTTGGGTAATATCACATCACATCTCAAGCCGATAGCTTGGTTATTAATCACTTCAATCACTTATCATCTTCACTTTACTTTATTTCTCATTTCCATCAATCATTACCACTATTATAACAACTCACCCCGCGAATTATGCCAAGGCAGGTAGTTCCCACCATTTCCACATAAATAGTGGACAGGTAGTTCCTTGACACAATTCCAAGGTACAACTCACATCAACTGTATTTTACTTTAATGATCACACACATACTACCAATACTTCGTATTATTCATAAGAACACATGTCTCTTCCATTATTATCATTTTAAATTAACCACGCACTGCATTTATCACTTCTTTTCATACACTAACTCATAACTCATTTTCTTTCACATTTACTTCATTCACAACCACTTTCTTTCTCATCCACAATTCACATTCCACTATCCACTTTCTTTACTATCACATTTATTATTAACACGTAGTTATTTTATTAGTTTGTCGACCAGTGAGCCACAGTATCCCAACATACTGAAAGCCGACAGCCCAGTAAACACGCGGCCCGATGCTCACACAGAGTCTTACTCGTCCGAGGCTATGTCTTCCTCCTAGCCGAACTAGCGAGGGAACCACTCACCCCAAGTAGAACTTGGGTACTTCCTCCCAGCCGAAGCCAAGAGGAAAAAACATCGCCCCAGGTAAACTGGGTACTTCCTCGCGACGGCTATCATCGAGGGAAAAACACATTGCCCCAGGTAAACTGGGTACTTCCTCGCGACGGCTGTCATCGAGGGAAAAACACATCGCCCCAGGTAAACTGGGTACTTCCTCCCAGCCAATAGCCAGGAGGGAAAAATCTCACCCCAGGTAAACTGGGTACTTCCTCGCGATGGCTGTCATCGAGGGAAACCGGGCCTCAAGCCGATAGCTTGGGCGATAAAAATCACTTATCCCAAACATAGTTTGGATCCACTATTCCCAAGCCGGTCCTTGGGCGTTAGGAGGTCTAGCCCAAATCCCCAGGATTGCTGTAGGTACTGGTCAACAAAGCCATCTGTTATTAGCATTAATCATTACATCTTTTCACCTTATTATATCAACATAAAGCATCACAGTTTTTAATTAAACAATAGCCACCTCCTTGACTTTAATCATGTGAATAAAAATACATTTTATAAGCACGTACCATCTTATCCTTTATCTTCATATCCTTATACCACATTATGCACACACCCTGTTATTCACCACATAACTCATCATATCTTATTAATGCATAATATTAATGCGCCAGGATATTTATTTTGTCATAACAACCCACATTAAGGGTACCATGTTATTCATTATCTCATTGTATCAGATATAGGCATACGCCGAGTTATAATATTAATAAAAGAACTATATTATGTTATTCCATATCGTAAGAGTATCAAAATAGATAATTCATCACATTATAATACCACACTATTGCCCATTAATTCATTAGAACATAATTAGACTGTAACATATACCCACTTACTAATTTCATCAATAATTGCATCACAAACCATAATCATCTACCTATATATCACAACATACCTCACAATTGCGGGTTTCCAAAAGATAGGGCCATAATCGCTTATTTCATCTAATTAAACTCCATAACAACCAATCATAGCATACTAACTCATACCCAATGCTCTATGTGAGTAAAATCACTATAAGGGTCTATATGCCCCAAAATAAGTATCAAACATGCACATATATACGCTGGTCTCCGAAGCATGACCACAATTACTAATTTCATCTAATTACATCTTATAGCATCCATCTATAGCATGCTAGCCCATACACAAGGCTCTACATATACCAAATCACCTATATTGGCTTATTCACCCAAAAACATGCACAAACATGCACTGGATAAAAATATGCAGAAACAATTTAATATATTTAGTTTTTATACTTCAACACATCACAACAACCCATACTATAGATTTCTTTTATACTTAAAATAGTCACTTTCGCCACATATCTCAAAAACCCATTTTGGATCCTTAAAAAATCCGTATTTTCAATAAAAATCCACTTTTGGCATAAATCACACAAAACATATCAAAAGGCCGCGAAATTCGGCCACAATATAAAATATTTATAAATACAACATACTCACCTGACGGATCGAGCAAACGATGTCCCACGTCCGTCCTGTAGCCAGTCGAAGTTCGACTTTTTCCTCCTAATTGAAAAATTATAGAACCAATTAGTTTAAAGCTCAAAACTCAACCTTCGGACCTCCAAATTTCATTCCGTCTTCACCCACGCGTCACAAATGACATATGTAGGTTAGCTACATCGATAGATTTCGAATTCGAGTTCTAATACAAATACTCCCTTATTGATCGGAGGCTTTCTAATAAGAAAAATTCATATTTTCTAAATTCCTTAATCCCCTTTGTCCTAATCTCACATATTAGGGTTAATAATAATAATAAGACTCAACTACACCTCCGAACCCTTCAAATTCTCACCTAAATCTCGCTAGGGCATTTCATCGAACACTTGGCGTGCACTTTTCACCTATAGTCTATTTCACTCAATTTAATTGAGCTTAAGCCTATAAAAAAAATCATCCTAAATTTATATTAATCCTTTCATAATACTCTACACCCTCATATGCATTTTCTACAATTATTTGGATCGAGTTTTCCATCCGATTTCATAAACTCCATAATTCAAGTTTATGCCAAAATCACCACTCCCCATTTTATTCTAATGGCTCACTATAATTTTTACTACCATACAAGGGATAATTCTCATGTATATAACTCTATTTTACAAACCCAAAATCCTAATTTATCAACAACTTACAATTTCTCTAACCATCTACCAATTCCTCCAATCTACCACTTCCAACCTCTCTAAATTTCTCTATTATAATATTTCTACTCAATAAAACTAACCACACTAAATTTTATACAAATAAATAAAATAAGGTATCTTTCCGGAGTTATTTCTCCAAATCGATGCTACCACGGTGTAGAGGACCTTTCCATTAGTCATCCCTCCAGATTAATTGAAAAACCATGGAGAGACGAGGTGGAATCGGGCGGGGGAAGATCGGCCAAATGTGGTTCGGCGGGTTCGGGAGGGAAAGAACAGAAAGAAGGAAAGATGGAGAAGGGGAAGAAAAGGGGTGGGGGTTTATTAAAATAAAAGGATAATAATAATAATATATTTATAATTGGATATTTACAAATAGGCCCCCAGACCTCTGAAATATTTCAAACAAACCCTAACTCTATTCTTTAATAGCACCAACAATACAAAATACATTACCATTATCTCGTAGTAATCCTTCAAAATTATAAAATAAAATAAACAATAGTTATTCACATAAAATCTCAACTCATGGCTTCAATATATCAATAATACCAATATACCACAAATATCCACACCGATATCAATATTTAAATAAAATATATCAAAAATAATTTTTCACCACTCCAAATATATAAAAATAAGTATTTTCGGTATTTTACAAATTCGAGGTATTACATTCTACACACCTCAAAAGAAGCTCGTCCTCGAGCTACCGAGATAGAAAACAAACTGTTCAAACAATTTCGGATACTTTCCCCCCCACTAACTTTCAATAACTAAGCAACTTAATGTCTTGATCGCCGCTAATCTGCATAACTCCCTTGTCGACTACACACCTCAAAAAAGGCTTATCCATGCTCACTTGACAATTAATATTCTTCCTCGTTCCGGACCACTAAAATTTTCTCCTAGAATTTTGATACATTTTCATGCCACCTAGGAATGTCAATATACTGAGTATAAGGAGCATTCTCCATCTCCCGCTACCGCAAACCATCCTCATCAAGAACACCAGATCTACGATAATAACAAGAATTTCCTACTGCCCACTGACCAATCTGCATCACATTCATTAATCTCATCAGAATTCGACCATGCATCCTCTGTCACAAACAGAAATTTTGAATTCAAGTTTGACTGGTCAACTGTAGGATAAACAACTGTATTGATAAACTACCAATATATAAGGTCGGATCAACCTCTACTACTGAAATAAAATCAAATTGATCTAATGAATTTAACACCGTCCACTCCTGGGACGTCATTAAGACCAAAACCTTCTTTCCATTTATAGCATTCATCACCTTATTTCTTCCCCGGGTGGTATTTTATTTCCATACCAAGCTACCATGGTACTCAAGCCACGTTTATTGCCTCCTACTAAAATCATTTGCAAGAACGAGTGTTCAAACTCTTACGATCACAGAAAAAACTAAAACTATTTTCTGAAAAACTACTTTCTCAACACCTTCAATACGTGCCCTACTATCACTAATTTCAAATCTGCGTAATTCACGCACCCCGTATAACCACAACTGCCTCAATATACAAGCCACAAGCTTGCCTTCATGCATAAACTGCACCTGATCCTGTACCACATACACCCGCATCTACTCGGAGAGACACTCCCTTTTCGGAGTAATCAAAACACAAGCTATCAATAATTCTTCCTAATTCTTCCTTTCACTCTTGAAAAGGTCTTTCCACGCTGTTCAGGTCATACCAAAGGCTCATTCTTTATGATAAAATGAGTCATCGGTACTGCAATAATAGAAAATTGAGGAATGAACCTCTGATAATAGTCAGTTAGAACCAAGAAACTCTGAATTTCTAACACATCCGAGGGTTATTTTCCGTCTTTTCACCTTTTGAAATTTTCTTCGGATCCACAATACGCTTTCAATAGACACAATATATCCTAAAATTTACACTTCTCGCCCCCAAAAATGACAATCTACAGACTTTTCATACCGCTTCTAGTCCCAACGAGTCTACAACTCAGTTCTGAGGTGCCATCTCTGCCCCTCCATACTGCGAAAGTACACCAAATGTCATCTACAATTATAATCACACCCTGTTAATATAAGGGTGAAAGGCCCATTTCGTCAAATTCATAAAAACTGCAGGGACGTTGGGCAGCCCAAAAGACATCACGGAGAACTTATACAATTCATACCGAGTACGAAAAGCAATCCCTGGAATACTTCCCTCTTCAAGGATTATCTGACGGTACTCGATGTGCAACTCTAGCCGCGAAAGTAGTGGCGCTTCCCGCAACTAATCCAACAAATTATCTATTCTTTATAACAAATTCTTAATAGTCACCTTACTCCGTACACCTTCTCGGTGAACTACCTTCTTTGTTACAAAACTACCGGTACGCCCTACGGCATATCACTTAAACCGATAACCTTTTCCAAAAACACCACCTCAAATTCTCTTTCATCTCTCCCCATTCCTAAAGTGCTATAGCACAAACTGATTTAGAAGTAAGAGTCATACCAAATATCAAATCAATCTTGAACTCCAAGTTTGCCAAGATGGGGGACCAAAAACCCCATCGAATATATCAGAAACTTTGCAAACCCCATCAACAATCTCAATCTTTGCCTTAAATATTTCCACCAAACCCAACGGGCATAATTTTCATCGTCCAAGGCATTACATACAATCAAACACTGGGTTTCATCAGGTTGTCTCACCCGAATCCTCCCTGCACCATACCCCAACTATGCAGATAACCTACATAACCTCTACAACCAATCAATCTCCCCAAATATGGGATAAAACCATAACCACACATCACTCCTCAATCTATAAAATATACACCTATAGATCATACGTCCAGAGGACCTACACAAGATCTCCTGGGAATAGCCCCTTACGGCACACAGCAATCAATATAATAGGATACTCCAATAGTGCACAAATTCACACCGGGATTTCTACAGAGGTCAACCCATATGCAGGGTCATGGAAGGTAATGCTGACTCAAAGTCAGACCAAGGTCTAAAGAGGATCGCACCATTCCATGATATAATCTATTCTTCAATAAAACACCAGCATAAAATACACTCTCTATTTCCAACTAAGCAATAATGAACCCATACTCACATGTGCAAGATCACTAGGATTAACAAATTCCTAGTTAACCTAAGCTCTGATACCAAACTGAAACACCCCAAATTTTTTTTTTTTTTTTGAAAACTAAACCTCGAAATTCCATTCTTTCAATTTCTATATCACTTTAAACATAAACTAAGAAAGTTATACTTCAGGAAAAATTTTGACAGAGTCTCCCCTGTAAATTTTGCCCCGAAACACGAAAAACTTACGGAATTCTGCTCAAAATTCCGTAGCTCACAATCCACATAATATTTTCATGGGCTCCCCAGGCCAAAATGAGCAGATACACACAGGCAATATAATATAATGCTCTGGGGGCCAAACTCATAACGGATTATCAAATATCAATTAAAAACTATAAATTTCTTTGAAAAACGAGGTAAAATTTTAGAAGAAATCCTTGTAAAACCTACCACAGAGCCCGGTACTCCACAACGAGATGGGTATGGGTCACAAACATACCACACCACCTCACACTATACTCCTCATCGTCATATACATGCTTATACACCCATAATACAATTTAGATCATAAATTTCACTATTCCTATAACTAAATAATACAAATTTTTAAAATAAAATTTTACACTACCATTCCATGCCTCACCTCTGCACTGATGAGAACCTACAACAGTGGGAGATCTAGGGTAGTCCTCAAACTCCCCTAACCCCCCAAACACTAAGGGGTTAGCCATTTCTGGTGTGAGTATAGTTATTAATCAAATAACAAATTAAAATAGTATAAAGAAAATAATTTAAACTTACGAATGCCAAATTAAAATAAGGCAACCTGAATCCTGAACACAACAACATCGTCAATATAATAATATATCAAATACTCTGCCAAACCTGCATTCAACTATTTAATTATCCATAACTTCCCACATTTCATAATATACTTCACATCAACCACGTATATAAATTCTTATTTTACGTCCGCATAGTACGAATACACACAACCCACTACTTTTCAATTTAAATTCTCTACCCCAAAATATTCATTCTTCCACAAGTATCATCATAATAGCATTGTATGAATATAACTATATGTTGTTGTTACTCCTCTCATTAATCACCGTTTATATAAATACAACTCATAATACAACATACTCTCTTAATAACCATTTATATAATCAATCCCATCATGCGGGTATTTATTTTATTAAGCTCTGTCAAGTATCACTTCTTACAAATGCTTCTATTCTCATAATACCACATTTATTCATGTCTTATGATGTAAATATACATCTTTTCACTTATTGCAATGCCCTCACATTTCCTCACATCATTAACATATCATTAATGGAATACTTATACTCGTTACATCAAAACCATGTTTTATAGCTCATTCACATCTCATTATATCACTTTAGTAATTTCTCATGCTTATAAACAATAAATCTTATTATCATTTTCACTTAATCCCCAAACACAATCTGGGGCCACAACATATCACACCCCATAGCCGATAGCTTGGGTAATAATCACCGCGCCCCAAACACACAGTTTGGGTAATATCACATCACATCTCAAGCCGATAGCTTGGTTATTAATCACTTCAATCACTTATCATCTTCACTTTACTTTATTTCTCATTTCCATCAATCATTACCACTATTATAACAACTCACCCCGCGAATTATGCCAAGGCAGGTAGTTCCCACCATTTCCACAGAAATAGTGGGCAGGTAGTTCCTTGACACAATTCCAAGGTACAACTCACATCAACTGTATTTTACTTTAATGATCACACACATAATACCATTACTTCGTATTATTCATAAGAACACATGTCTCTTCCATTATTATCATTTTAAATTAACCACGCACTGCATTTATCACTTCTTTTCATACACTAACTCATAACTCATTTTCTTTCACATTTACTTCATTCACAACCACTTTCTTTCTCATCCACAATTCACATTCCACTATCCACTTTCTTTACTATCACATTTATTATTAACACGTAGTTATTTTATTAGTTTGTCGACCAGTGAGCCACAGTATCCCAACATACTGAAAGCCGACAGCCCAGTAAACAACCGGTCCGATGCTCACACAGAGTCTTACTCGTCCGAGGCTACGTCTTCCTCCTAGCCGAACTAGCGAGGGAACCACTCACCCCAAGTAGAACTTGGGTACTACCTCCCAGCCGAAGCCAAGAGGAAAAAACATCGCCCCAGGTAAACTGGGTACTTCCTCGCGACGGCTGTCATCGAGGGAAAACACATTGCCCCAGGTAAACTGGGTACTTCCTCGCGACGGCTGTCATCGAGGGAAAAACACATCGCCCCAGGTAAACTGGGTACTTCCTCCCAGCCAATAGCCAGGAGGGAAAAACCTCGCCCCAGGTAAACTGGGTACTTCCTCGCGACGGCTGTCATCGAGGGAAACCGGGCCTCAAGCCGATAGCTTGGGCGATAAAAATTACTTATCCCAAACATAGTTTGGATCCACTATTCCCAAGCCGGTCCTTGGGCGTTAGGAGGTCTAGCCCAAATCCCCAGGATTGCTGTAGGTACTGGTCAACAAAGCCATCTGTTATTAGCATTAATCATTACATCTTTTCACCTTATTATATCAACATAAAGCATCACAGTTTTTAATTAAACAATAGCCACCTCCTTGACTTTAATCATGTGAATAAAAATACATTTTATAAGCACGTACCATCTTATCCTTTATCTTCATATCCTTATACCACATTATGCACACACCCTGTTATTCAACACATAACTCATCATATCTTATTAATGCATAATATTAATGCGCCAAGATATTTATTTTGTCATAACAACCCACATTAAGGGTACCATGTTATTCATTATCTCATTGTATCAGATATAGGCATACGCCGAGTTATAATATTAATAAAAGAACTATATTATGTTATTCCATATCGTAAGAGTATCAAAATAGATAATTCATCACATTATAATACCATACTATTGCCCATTAATTCATTAGAACATAATTAGACTATAACATATACCCACTTACTAATTTCATCAATAACAAACCATAATCATCTACCTATATATCACAACATACCTCACAATTGCGGGTTTCCAAAAGATAGGGCCATAATCGCTTATTTCATCTAATTAAACTCCATAACAACCAATCATAGCATACTAACTCATACCCAATGCTCTATGTGAGTAAAATCACCTATAAGGGTCTATATGCCCCAAAATAAGTATCAAACATGCACATATATACGCTGGTCTCCGAAGCATGACCACAATTACTAATTTCGTCTAATTACATCTTATAGCATCCATCTATAGCATGCTAGCCCATACACAAGGCTCTACATATACCAAATCACCGATATCGGCTTATTCACCCAAAAACATGCACAAAACATGCACTGGATAAAAATATGCAGAAACAATTTAATATATTTAGTTTTTATACTTCAACACATCACAACAACCCATACTATAGATTTTTTTTATACTTAAAATAGTCACTTTCGCCACATATCTCAAAAACCCATTTTGGATCCTTAAAAAATCCGTATTTTCAATAAAAATCCACTTTTGGCATAAATCACACAAAACATATCAAAAGGCCACGAAATTCGGCCACAATATAAAATATTTATAAATACAACATACTCACCTGACGGATTGAGCAAACGATGTCCCACGTCCGTCCTGTAGCCAGTCGAAGTTCGACTTTTTCCTCCTAATTGAAAAATTATAGAACTAATTAGTTTAAAGCTCAAAACTCAACCTTCGGACCTCCAAATTTCATTTCGTCTTCACCCACGCGTCACAAATGACATATGTAGGTGAGCTACATCGATAGATTTCGAATTCGGGTTCTAATACAAATACTCCCTTATTGATCGGAGGCTTTCTAATAAGAAAAAATCATATTTTCTAAATTCCTTAATCCCCTTTGTCCTAATCTCACATATTAGGGTTAATAATAATAATAAGACTCAACTACACCTCCGAATCCATCAAATTCTTACCTAAATCTCGCTCGGGCATTTCATTGAACACCCGGCGTGCACTTTTCACCTATAGTCTATTTCACTCAATTTAATTGAGCTTAAGCCTATAAAAAAAATCATCCTAAATTTATATTAATCCTTTCATAATACTCTACACCCTCATATGCATTTTTTACAATTATTTGGATCGAGTTTTCCACCCGATTTCATAAACTCCATAATTCGAGTTTTTGCCAAAATCACCACTCCCCATTTTATTCTAATGGCTCACTACAATTTTTACTCCCATACAAGGGATAATTCTCATGTATATAACTCTATTTTACAAACCCAAAATTCTAATTTATCAACAACTTACAATTTCTCTAACCATCTACCAATTCCTCCAATCTACCACTTCCAACCTCTCTAAATTTCTCTATTATACTATTTCTACTCAATAAAACTAACCACACTAAATTTTATACAAATAAATAAAATAAGGTATACCTTTCTGGAGTTATTTCTCCAAATCGATGCTACCACGATGTAGAGGACCTTTCCATTAGTCATCCCTCCAGATTAATTGAAAAACCATGGAGAGACGAGGTGGAATCGGGCGGGGGAAGATCGGCCGAATGTGGTTCGGCGGGTTCGGGAGGGAAAGAACAGAAAGAAGGAAAGATGGAGAAATGGAAGAAAAGGGGTGGGGGTTTATTAAAATAAAATGATAATAATAATAATATATTTATAATTGGATATTTACAAATAGGCCCCCAGACCTCTGAAATTTTTCAAACAAACCCTAACTCTATTCTTTAATAGCACCAACAATACAAAATACATTATCATTATCTCGTAGTAATCCTTCAAAATTATAAAATAAATTAAACAATAGTTATTCACATAAAATCTCAACTCATGGCTTCAATATATCAATAATACCAATATACCACAAATATCCACACCGATATCAATATTTAAATAAAATATATCAAAAATAATTTTTCACCACTCCAAATATATAAAAACAAGTATTTTCGGTATTTTACAAATTCGAGGTGTTACACATTATCTCGAGCGATGGTATTTCTGTGGATCCGGCCAAGATTGAGGCTGCGAAGGATTGGCCAGTTCCCAAGTCAGTTTTAGAGGTGCGGAGTTTTCTTGGTCGAGCTGGCTATTATCGAAAATTCATCCAAGATTTTTTGAAGATAGCAAGACCATTGACTAAGCTGACTAGGAAGGATTAGAAGTTCCGTTGGCCTTAGGCTTGTAGTGAGGCTTATGCTTAGTTGAAGAACAGGTTGACGTCAGCGCCAGTGTTGACTATTCCAGATGGTTCAAGCAGATTTATAGTTCACTGTGATGCTCTGGATAAGGGTCTTGGAGCAGTTCTGATGCAGAAAGGGCCGAGTCATTGCTTATGCATCGAGGTAGTTGATGCTGCATGAGAAGAACTATCCGACTCATGACTTGGAGTTAGCGGCAGTGATCTTTGCTTTGAAGCTGTGGAGACATTATTTTTTTGGGGACCGAGCGGAGATCTTTACAGACAACAAAAGTCTCAAGTACGTCTTCACCCAGAAGGAGTTGAACATGAGGCAACAGCGTTGGTTAGAGCTTATGGCCGATTATGACATCAGTTTGCAATACCATCCTGGTAGAGTGAACTTGGTGTCAGATGCTTTGAGCAGGAGACCGACAGCTATGTTCCTAACTCAGCAGAGAGATTTGGTTGAGCAGATGCAGAGGTTGGAGTTGGATGTGTTGTTGCCGAGTTCTGATCGGAGTTGTTTTGTGCTCCAACTTCAGTTGTCTCTTGTTGATCAGATCAAGGAGGCTCAGGCTGGTGATATTCAGTTGCAGGGTTTTCGAGCTGAGGTTGAGTCTTGTTCCAGAACGGACATGGTTTTTCATGCTGATGAATCGCTTCATTTTGGGTCCAGGTTGTGTGTCCCAAAGGGTGAAGTTCGTCAGAGGTTGCTTGAGGAAGCCCACCAGTCGTCGTATTCTATCCATCCTAGCGGTACGAAGATGTATCGGGATTTGAAGCTTTATTTCTAGTGCCATGGTATGAAGAGAGTTGTGGCTTGGTTTGCATCTCAGTGTTTGATCTGCCAGCAGGTTAAGGCAGAGCATCAAAGGACCATCGGACTTCTTCAACCACTTCCCATTCCGAAGTGGAAGTGGGAACATATCACTATGGATTTTGTGACCACTTTGCCGAGGAGTCCTAAGGGTCATAATTTGATTTGGGTGATTGTCGACCGTTTGATGAAGGGTGCTCACTTCATTCCCTTCCGTGTCGGACAGTTTATTGAGAGCCTAGCTGAGAAGTACATGCAAGAGATCGTCAGACTTTATGGGGTTCTAGTCAGTATTGTATCTGACAGGGATACGAGATTCAGATCTCAGTTTTGGGAGAATCTTCAGAACAGTTTGGAGAGCAAATTAAAGTACAGTACCACTTTTCATCCCCAGACTGATGGACAGTCAGAGATGACCATATAGATTCTTAAGGGCATGTTGCGGTCCTGTATGCTACAGTTTGGTGGATTATGGGAGGACCATTTGCATCTCGTAGAGTTCTCATACAATAACAACTTTCAGGACAGCCTTAAAGCTACACCGTTCGAGGCACTTTATGGGCAGAAGTGCAGATCACCTAGTGTGCTGGGATAACATTGGCGAGAGGAAGTTGTTGGGTCCGGAGTTGATCACCAGGATAGTTGATGCGGTGACTCAGATTAGGAAGCACTTGCAGGCAGCTCAGGATAGGCAGAGGCGATGGGCTGATGTCCATCGGGGAGCTTTGGAGTTTGAGGTTGGTGACCATATTTTCCTAAAGGTATCGCCTTGGCGCGTATCATTCGGTTTGGTGGTGGGGGCAAGCTCAGTCCTAGGTTTATTGGACAGTTTGATGTTGTGGAGCGAGTAGGCAAGGTGGCCTATCGTCTTGCATTGCCGCCGCCACCAGCTTTATCAGGAGTGCACGATGTTTTCCATGTCTCACGACTCAGGAGATATATCCGAGATGAGAGCCACGTGATCAACTATTCTGAGTTGACCGTTCGGTCGGATTTGACTTGTGAGATTCCGCCAGTTGCTATTGTGGATCGGCGGGAGAAAGTGCTTAAGAACAAGGTCATCAAGCTGGTTCGTGTTTCTTGGAATCCTCACTCGCCAGGTGAGTCGACTTGGGAGCTGGAGGAGGAGATTCAGGAGAAGTTTTCTCATCTGTTTGAGTAGTTTTTTGTTTTGTTCTTTCTTTTCTTTTCGGGGTTACCCTATGTATCTCTTGTTTGAATTTTGAGAACGAAATTCTTCTTGTTAGGTGGATAGAATTTGTAGCCACTATTTTCCACTTTATGTATTTTTTGGGTGTATTTTTCTTTTTTTGTGTATTTTCCTCATTGTATCTCTGTTTGGACCGTATATTGGATCATCTTTTTCACTATATTCATTTTATTGTTTCATCGCCTTCATTTGGGTCCTTGATTCTTTTGTCTCCTATTATTTTCCTCTCTGTTTGATCGGGCCGTTTTTTTATCCCCGTTATTTTTTTGTTGTTGTTCATGTTCTAAATTTTTTTTGTGTTGTTCCCACTTTATTCTTTTACACCCTAAATCTATTTGGGTTTCTATTTATTTAAACCTAATTGTTATTATATCCTAATACACTTTTTCGTAACCCATAAACCCAAATACAAATCTGCATTAGCCCAAACCCATTATACTTATACCTTGTTTGCCTGACTAACTCTATTGGATACTCCTACCCGCACCCGTTAGCACCCTAATACCCGTAATCCCCCACTTAGTCGTCACCCTTACACCTAAACCCTAAATCTATCTCACTATATATATATACCGTCATCCTGTTCATCCCTACCAACTCAAAACCCATACCATCGTCCACCCTGCACCTCTCACCACCTCCCGACCTCCAAACCCTACCCTCCCTGTGCTTATTCCGTCCTCCCGCTTCACCTCGTCATCCCTGTGCCCTCGGCATTTCCCTTGCTCTCCCCGGTGCTACCACGACCTCGCAGCAGACGCCGGCAGTCCCAACAGTCGCCTCAGCCCCTCCTTCCACTGCAGCAACCACCAGCCCTCGGTGCCCCTTGTGCGCGCCCTCCCTATCTCGACGTGCGACAGGCAGCGACAGCCCGCAGCAGCGCCGTTTTCCCCTTTGCCATCTCTCACTCCTTGCTCTCTCTCTGTGGGTGTGTGGGTGTGTGTTCTCGTTTGATTCGTGGGTTCGTTGTTCGCGGTTCGTGTTTCAGAGTTCGTCGTTGTGTTCGTGTCCCGGGAATCCGTTCCTGTTATTTTTTCTTTTGTGCCGTTCTGTCATCGTCTATAAGGCAAGTAGCTTGTATTCTTTGCTTTGTGTAATACAAGTACTAAATACCGCTTGTAGTGTAGTTGAGTTCTAGAGATAATTCTTGTACGAAATTCCTGTTGTATATTGTCTCTATTGTGTTGACCCTCCCGTAGTTGCCATATGACACCCCCAACATGAAATAACCTAGGGATGATCACTTCTTGTTGTGTACATGCATGTTGTTTGTATGATATCGTATGCTTAGTTGTGTTAGTTGTAGTGTACTCATTGTAGACTTGTGAAATACCCTATACCATGTTGCTTGGACATCTAATACACCATATTTCATGTTTGGTTATGTTTTGGATGAGTTTCATATGAACTAGTTGATTTTGTACATGAAGGATATTTTCTGTTTTGTCGATTCCCCGTTTTTTATCAGTATTTTAGACCCTATTAAGGTCAGTATATGTAATCCCTGTTTCCCTAAATACGTATTTTGTGAATATTTTTCGTATTTTGATTAATTATAAATTCAGTATTATTTTAAACTCGAATTTGGGCCTTCTATTAAAATCTTTTCGAACCGGAAATTGTATTTTCTTCGAATAACACCATATTCCAACTTTAATATTTATTTTCTAAGTGATCGGCTACTTGTATCTTATTTTATTACTGTTTGGATTTTAATGAACTTGATGGTCTCAAATCTCATTTTTTTTTATATGTACATCAAAATTTGTTATTGTTGTTATTAATATTACTATATTTAATTATTGAATTAAAAATCTTCTTCTATTGCATTTAGTATGATTTGAGTATTGATTTGATTCACAAAAATTTATTTATCTTGTTACTATATTATTATTGATCCATTTATTTATTTATTTTTCTCTAGTTGTATATTTTCCTCATTTGGATTTTAATACCCATTCTAATTTCTCCAAACCCATTAATAAAACCCAAATCCTATGAGTTCCTATTGGATCCTACCCCATTACCCAAACCCAATAACCCACTATATAAATACCCTACTAAAGACCTACTCTACAAAACTTAACCCTAAAACCTATACTACTATGTATACCCCAGCCGCCAACCCTATCTCTCTCCATCTTCCACCTTTTCACCTTCCCTTCCCCTTTCATTTCGTCGACCCGTTACCCGGCGCTCCTTCCGACCACCTTCCTCGTCCACTACCTTGTGATGCGCCACCATTGCGACCCAGTCGCGTCGCTGTACCCCCTCCCTGTCGCTTCTCCACAGCGACAGCATCGGCAGCCTCCCCCTTCTTTCTCCCGTCCATCTCAGCACGCCACGACGCCGCAGTCGACGCCCAGCGCCTCCCTCCTTGCCCCAACGACTGCACGACCCCCCCCCTCATCCGTGCGCCTCCCTTGAGCACCCTCCACCACGTTGACAGCGCCACGACCTCCCTCGGCGTCACCCCCTGGCGACTGTCAGCCCCAGCAGTGCGACACCTCGGTGCGCCCCGCAACCACCCAGTACATCCACCGCAGCGCCTCCCTCTGTGCCGGCAGCCCCCACTGTCGCGACCTCCTACGCAGACAGCCGCGATCCACCCTGCGGCGCATCCCGACAGCAACCGGAGTCGTCATCCTCTGTCGAGTCGCAGCACCAGTGCAGCGCTCCTCCTTTGTGCACTGTGCTGCTCTTCCAGTCGCGCCGCCGTCGACTGGTTTGCCATCCGCCGTAGTCGAGCCCCGCCGCTAGCCGCTGATCCTCCCTCTCTCATGCTCTGTTTTGAAGAAGGGAATAAGAACAGTGGTTGCTGTGTAATGTGGGTTTGGATCAGAGTGATTGTGGGCCGTCCATTCGATCAGATCCTGATCTCTTGATTTCTGGCCGTCGGATCTTCACGATCTTCATCACCGTCATCCGATCTTCATTATCACCACCAGATCAGATCTCTGCCGTCCGATCTACATCTTTATCATCGCGATCGTGATCGCCTCTTGATCCATCGATCGTCACCGTTGGATTTGCATTGATCATCACCATCATCATCATCATCATCATCATCATCAAGATCTTGATCTCGGCCTTGGATCGTCTCGTTCGTCCTTTGCTCAGTGAGTAAACATTTGATCTACTTTGTTCTTATTCATCGATTGTCAATCATGATATATTTGGTTCCCTTATAATTTCCATATGTTTTATTTCCGATCTCGACCGTTGGATTCGCTGGATCTTCATCTTGATCGTGATCATCATCGAGGTCCGTGCCCGATCGTGATTATCGTGACCGTTCGCTCGTCGCCGTGTCTTTGGGACCGCTCCTGTCATCCGTCAGATTCATCGTCTTCTCCCCTAAAGGCAAGTAACCTTGTACATCTTATTGTTCTAGTACAAGTCCCCTTGAAATACTGCAAATAGTTAGATTGTGACTCCCCTTTGAAATATCATTGTAAATCAATTTTGAACCTTCAAACCCACAATTCTAAGAGTCACAAAACTTCCTCGTATTAAATAATAATCAATTGGACTCTTTACCCCCTTGAACACATGAATCACATGGACATATGAATTAAGGAGCCCTAAAATTTGTAGATACATATATATTTAGTATTTTGACGAATTTGCAACTATTATGACTTGAAAAACATTATTATTTGCTGTTCGACCTCCATTATCATGTATTTATGCCACATAATGACTTAGACGCCAAATGACATTTTTCCATAAAATCTACACTAGCAAGTTAATTCTACGTGTTGCTGTCTGAATATTCTTTTGCGGTTTTGACCCATTTATCATTTGAATCTAGGCCCGAGCCCTGAATAGAAATTGTAGATCCGGATGTGTAGATATCGATAGACTCCAAAATGTTCGAATTTGGAGTTACGGTCTAGGAGTTATGGCAGTTATACTGCAGCTGTGTCAGTAGACGCAGATTTGCAAAACTGCTGTATTTATTACTTTGCAAATTATTTTAGCTGTGTAAACAGCGAGCGTTTGACCCCAAATTTTATATGTAGCTGCTGGACACCATATAGGACATCCCCAATTTTTTCTAGAATTAAATTACAACATTTTACATATGTATGCTTGCTTGATAAGAGTTAATAAAAGTAACAAGCCGGGGTTATGGGAAAGACTATAGAATGGACAATATAGATAAGTGTACTCGGAAGGGGGCCCGTGTTTCCCAATACTTGGTTCATGAACTTGTTGTATCTTGTTCGATTCATGGAGTCGGTTACTCGGCTCATGAACTTGTTGATTCATGAACCCACTGTGCGGTTCTTGAACTTGCTTGTGGATTCGCGAACTTGCTTCGTGAACTTGTTATTTAATTTCCGATTCATGAACCATGGCTTGCTTGATACTTAATACCTGAGTACGCCGCCCTATAAAATCCATTACTAGGTCTAAACGAAATTGCTTTGACTGTAGCAACCATGTAGTAAAAATATGGATGCATGTCGTGCTACCTAGATAGTAATCACCACTAGACTTGAACTTGATAACTTGAACTAGACTTGAACTGGATAACTTGAACTAGACAACTTGTTACTTGAAACTTGACAACTTGACATTTGAGACCTGACATTTAAATAACATATGACACTAGACTTGAGATTTTTCGCTTGATATTAAATACCCCTCTAGGTATACCTGACATGTGTTACACCACTAGCAGTTGATATCCAATCCAGTTATTAAGATGTTTCCTCTTGCTAGCTAGTCCTTGTTTTGTCCACTACTTCTTATAAATTTGTTATATTCTTGATTCCAATTCCTGTTCCCCATACTTGTACTTGTTTCACTATTTGTGGCCCTAGCTTGCACTAAGGGCATTTTCTCTTGTTTCCCCTTTGTTTCCCTGTTTATATTTATTAAACAGACTTTGGAGACAAGCTACCTGCTGGAATTGGCGAGCAGATATTTCAGATTTTGCTTGGAGCAAGGACTTGTTTGAATAGTTGCTTTTCTTAAGGTATTTATTTCTCCTGCTGTATAAGACTTGCTTCCGAGTTTACACTTGATCCAGACATGGGGAACTATTTGAATATTATCATTTATTTAAATTGTTTCTGTTGCTTAATTAATTATTCATGCATGCTTGGTTATATATAAATCTGGTTATATTCTTGTTATGATGCTGAGTCGATCCTACAGCTTATGGATGATGTAAAAATCATTCGCTGGGCTTCGTCACGTGCTCGTATTCCATATTTTTGGGAAGCGGGGCATGACAGTATATAAAAACTATTTGTGAATATGAGTTATAGAGAATTTTTCTACTTTCTAAATTTTCTGACAGATCTGAGTTTCGATTTATGAGTTTCGAGTTATGACTATTTTACTGCATATGTGTTTAAAAATTCCAGATCCAGTTTTGTATGAATTCTGTATGATTATTTATTTTTCTACTGATGCTAAAGATAATATTTTGATCCAATATTTTGTGGTTAAAACTATACTTGATTGGGATTAGCCCCTAATTTTTGGGGATTTAATTGATAACTTTTGCAAACTATTCTATACTTGCAAACAACTACTATTACAGAATATTCCTACTGTTAAGTTAAGATACATAATTTCGACCTGATTCTATCTACTGTCTCTAAAAACTTTGTGAATATGAATTATAGCCTACCGTATCTAGTTTATCACCCTTTTGACGGATCTGGATTTCGATTTATATTTGGTGAGATATTGCTCTTTTAGTACTGCAGTATTTATGATTCCAGATTTACAAAACTGCCGTATCTTGCTGTTTTCTGATTTTACTTGACTATTCTATCTATGTTGAAAAATTATGAAACTTTATTTTCTGTTACTAAACATACTATGGAATACCCCAGATTTTTGGTGGATTTATTAGTGAGTTTTCATGCTGTTATCCTATTTATGAATACAAACTTCTGATTTCTGGATGAACATGTTTTCTGGATTCAAATCTGTTTTGAGACTTGTTTTTATGAAATACTATATGACTTGCATATATTTGCTAGATTCGGCTAGGATTCTAATTTCCAGATTCTTTGACGGATTCAGGTTTGCAGGTTTCTAGCAACGGGAATTCCAGATTTGGTGTAGTACTGCCTTGCTGTGCTGAACTAGAATTTTCCTTATCCTGATCTTTTATGAGTTGTTCTTCACCTGTACATGTTTGTCTTCCAACCTGAACTAATTACTTGTTCATGCCATGTTATTCTTGCCCTGTTTTGTGCACGTATATGCCTGTTTGATAATAATAAAATAACCAAGTCGGGGTTAAGGGAAAGATCTAGTAGTGGATAATGTAGAAATGTGTACTTGGAAGGGGGCCCGTGTTTCCCACACTGATGAACTATTATGTGGTACGATACTGATATACTGATTACCTGACTATGCACTTCCCTAGAGGAAGGTGTACTCGGAAGAGAACCCATAGCTCCTTACTATCTTATTACTGTCTGATTACTGATACCTGAGTACACGACCCTATATGATCCCCTACGAAATCTAAACGTAATTGTTTGAAAGTAGCAACCATGTGGTAAATAGTTGGGATGCATGAAGTGCAACCTAGATAGTAATAAACACAAGAACTGTAAGAATATGACATTTGTTATCTGACACTGTTATCTGTTTACCTGTCTGACTGTTTTCTGACACTGTTACCTGTTTACCTGTCTGACTGTTATCTGACATTGTTATCTGTATACCAGTCTGCATACTATTTGACACTTGACACATGTTACTTGTACCTGTTAGTATACCATGCTACTTGATTCTGCTTTCCTAATTCATGTCAGATATTCTATTCTGTTGATATGCCTATTCCATGCTATGTTTGTTTCCACTATTACTCTGCATCTATTTATTTATTCCCTATACTTGTATCATGCACTACAAGCGGCCCGTAACTTGCATTGACAGGAGTTTGTTTTCTTTTTCTTCTCTTCCTGCAATATATAATAAGTTGCAGATTTTGGAGATGAGCATCTTGATGGAGTAGGTGATATGAGATTCTAGATGCTGGAGTTTTGCAATCATGATTTTCCTGCTATTATTATTATTTCCTGTTGCTTTTGAACAATTGTATCTGTTACTTGGGTTTATTTTGTATTGGGCAATGTGACCCAGGATTATTGACTTATTCAGATCTGGTTTATATGAGATTATTATATTTTGGTTTCAAGTAAATTCCTGTTGGTATATTGGTTCAATTATGCATGCGTGGTTGATTCTCTTGCTTCCTACTCTGATTATTCCTGTGAGATGTTGTAAAGATTCCTGACAGCTTACGGATGATGAAAATCATTCGCTAGGCTTAGTCACGTATCCGTATTCCGTATTCTCTTTTTGGGAAGCAGGGCGTGACACCAAGTAATCTTCATGGATAAAAAGTGAGCTGACTTAGTCAAACGGTCCACAATAACCCAAATTGAGTCATTGCACATCGGACTCCTCGGCAACCCTGTGATGAAGTCCATGCTGATATTATCCCACTTCCATTCCGGAATAGGCAAAGGCTGTAACAAACCTCCAGGCCTCTGGTTCTTTGCTTTGATCTACTGACAAGTCAGATACCTTGCCACAAAATCTACCACATCCCTTTTCATACCAGACCACCAAAAGTGTTGTTTGATGTCCTTGTACATCTTTGTGCCTCCAGGATGTACTAACAAAAAAGTACTGTGTACCTCTTGCAAGATACTCTCTCTCAAATCTGCATTCTCCGGAACACACAACCTCTCACCCAACCATAGAACTCCATCTTGGACACAGAACTGCTAACTTGCCCTCAAAAACCTGCTGCAACATCCTCTGAATCTCTACATCTGATTTCAGACCTTCCATAATCTGCTCTCCCAAAGAAAGCTGCAACCTCAACTGAGCCAAAGATGCTCCAAACCCTGCAGTACCACCTCGATACCTGCCTGATCAAACTCTGCTACCAACTCTCTCTAGTAGTGATCAAACTTGACATACTGCTTTTCCGACTAAGCCCATCGGCCACTACATTTGCCTTGCCTGGATGATACTTGATCTTAGGACGAATGTCTTCCAACACTTCCAACCACCTTCTCTGCTGAAGATTTAGATCCTTCTGCTGATGAATATACTTCAGGCTCTTGTGGTCGGTATACATGTTGACCTTCTCACTATATACATAATGCCTCCACTACTTCAAGGCAAAGATAATAGCTGCTAATTCCAAATCATGCGTCGGATAGTTCTTCTCATGCGGACGCAACTGCCTCGAACCATATGCAATAACCTTGCCTTCCTGCATCAAGAAACAAGCCAAACCTCTGAGAGATGCATCACTAAAGATATCATAATCCTTCCCAGCTTGTGGCAAAGCAAAGATAGGCGCAGTCGTCAACCTCTCCTTTAGATTAAGGAAACTCGCCTCACACTTATCAGTCCTTGTGAATGCCACATTCTTTTGAGTTAACCCTGTTAAGCGAACTGCGATCTATGTATAGCCTGAATGAATCTCCTAGTACCCAGCCAAACCCAAGAAACTTCTGACTTCCTTCACTGTCATTGGCCTGGGGCAATCCTTCACTGCTTCAACCTTCTGAGGATCAGTGGCCAATCCCTCCTTAGAAAGGATATGACCAAGGAAAGATACCTCAAACTTTCAAAACTCACACTTCGACAGCTTGGCATACAATCCATGAACTTGCAACTTCTTCAATACCTCTGCCAAGTGCTTAGAGTGCTCTTTCTCCGACATCGAATCTACCAAAATATCATCAATGAAAACCACCACGAAGGAATCCATAAATGGCCGCAAAATCTGATTCATCATATCCATGAACACTACCGGCGAATTTGTCCCTCCGAATGGCATTACCAAAAACTCATAGAGTCCATGAAGAGTCCTGAAAGCTGTTTTACTCACATCTGCTTCCTTGACTCGAACATGAAGATACCCTGACTGTAGATCAATCTTCGAAAACACAGCTGCTCCCCGAAGCCTATCAAATAGATCATCAATCCGTCGAAGCGTATACTTAATCTGAATAGTCACCTTGTTCAACTCCCAATAGTCAATGTACATCCTCATTGACCCATCCTTCTTCTTCGCTAACAACACTAGTGCTCCCCATGGTGAAGAACTCGGCCTGATAAAACCCTTACTCAGTAATTACTCAATCTGCTTCTTAACCTCATCTTGCTCTACAGGTGTCATCCTGTACGGAGCCTTAGAAATCAGAGCACTCCCAGGCTGAACATTAATGCAGAACTCAACATCTCACTGCGGCGGCAATTCTGGCAAATCTTCCAAGAATACCGTAGGAAAATCCCTAACAACTGGAATGCCTCTGACTTCATCTGGAATCATCAACTTAGATACCATAGCGGTCACTTTCGGGCACTTTATCTTCCCTTGAAAAGTCACTGTGGGACCTCCTGGTGCTTTCACCAACACCTCTTCCTTCTTGTATTCAATTGTGTCATCATATATTGTCATCCAATCAATGCCCACGATCACATCCACACCCAAGACTCGCAGCTCAATGAGATCAATGCCAAATAATCTCCCACCAATTTCAATATCACAGCCCTCATAATATCGATCAGCAATCAATTCTTCCCATGATGGCGTTGCCACCGACAAGACTCTGCCTGGAAACATCTTAGGTTCCAAAGCTAAAACTTTAGCAAAATTGGGCGACACAAATGTATGCAAAGAACTAGTATCAAATAAAACTTTTGTTTTTATTCCATTAACCAAAACAAATCCTGTTACATGAGAATGATACTCAAATTTTCAATTTATTCTTAAACAAAGTTTTACTTAATACATCAAATAAATGAATTTTAAAATTCTTGCATACCCTGGATCACATCCTCTGAGTTACCTGCATCCTCCTCATTTAATGCGAACACTCGCCCCTGCCTCTGGAATTTGCTTCCGCCTGCACCTTCCTTATTGAGTTGCAGGCCAAACAGCTTAGTATGCCCCTCTCTCCCACACTGGAAACAAGTCTGCTTTGCCAGTTTAGAAAATTCTGACTTGAAGTGACCTGCCTCCTTACAGTAGTAACAAGTCACCCCCTCAGTTGTGGGTGCCTTCTGCTTGGCTTACTGAACCTGCCCTGCTTCACTGGGAACTTCTTCCCACTCTGTCTTGCTGCTGCTGGCCTCTTGATCCTGTTTCAGGTCTCCTGCTTCTTTTGGAAGTCATCCATATCTTCTTTTGTCATTGCTAACCTCCTGACCAGCTTATCAAACCTCTTTATGCCCAACGGTATCATCCGCGACCTCAAATTCGGCCTCAAGCCCTCCTCGAATTTCTTGGCCTTCTTCGCTTCATCAATAATCAGCTCCGGTGCATACCTTCATAGCTAGGCAAACTTAGCCTCATATTCGCACACAGACATGCTGCCTTGCTATAAATTCAAGAATTCTGTTGCCTTCTTCTCCTCAATATCCAGAGGAAAGAAACGGTTCCTGAACTCCCCAAGAAAAGCTTCCCAAGTCACCTGTTGATCCCCAAAAGTCCTCCTCACTGACTGCGACCAGACGTCAGCATCCTTCTCTAACTGCATTGTAGCCAATTTCACCTTATTGACTGTTGTAGTTTCCAAGACTTAGAAAAACATTTCCATCTGTCTAATCCAATCATCAGCCTCATTTGGATCAGACTACCTCTCAAAAACAGGCGACTTCATCTGCTTGAATGACTCAACCTGCTTAATTGGATCAGCATTAACAAGCACTCGTCCAGCCCGTTGATTCTGATTCTGATTCTGAGCCATGTTGGCTACCATGAATGCATTTAAGGTCTGATACACCCTGGCAACCTCTGTCTCAAGATCAAGTCCAGCCTCATGGGAACCTTCAACCCCATTACCATTTCCACCATTCCTAGTCCTGGGTCCTGCCATTATACTGAATACTGCAAAATGAGGGAAAAGTTAGAGCATCACAACACAATTCATATTCACATCAATACCCCATGGCAAAACCTCAATCATATCCCAAACCAAATCATCTTATTTTAATTCTATGTGATACTCACACTCTAATGTCCACACCTAGGTAGTCACGCTCTAATGTCCACACCTAAGTTTATTTTTATACTATGTTTATCATTACTATTGAAGCATGCTCGGATACTGATCTATGTAGCACCCCGAATTTCCAATATAATATCTCAGAAATACGTGGGACAATTCCCAGCATCAACCTCAATCTAATAGTAAACATAGCCAGAACACAGATAAATTTTTCAGCTTTTATTACAACATATCTATACAAAGCACAGCGGAAAATTAAACACCTTGAATTACAATTCTATCTTTTGCAATACATTCTTTTACTATTTACATAAGCCACATTATCATTCTACCACATGCATCCAAATCCCATGGTATAGGTACCTACCTGTAAAACATGAGGCTAGAGATAACCCTAACTCCCAAAACTATAGGGGTCAGTCATAACGGTGTGAGTGACAACAAAAGAAATACAAAATGAATAAAATATAAAGAATAAAGTCATAAACAACACATATACGATGTAGTAACAAATGGAATATGAAATAACAATAAATAAAACATGAAAACATCGAGTGAAACTAAGCTAAGTGTCAAGTGTAAGAAAATAGAAAACACACATGCAAAACCAAGTCAAGAAAACACAAATGCAACATGAGGACTCTGTAATGCATACTTGTCGGTATCTATGCATCCCATACTATATAGGTCCGGTGCAAGCGCTTATCGTTCTCCACTTTATAGGGTTAGATCCCTCATCATGCAGCTAATCTACTACAATGACTACTATGAGATTTAGATATTTTGCAAGTATCGGTTCTCGCCCTTGGAATACTGGAGGTCAATCCCACTCACGTGGATCATTCTGTGGCCTATTTCATCCATCGTCCTGGAATACTTGGGATTGCCTCACTCCGAGGGTCATCTTGGAACCCTCATTGCACAAACATACCATGAGCGTCGCTCTCGTCCTTGGAATACTAGAGATCAATCCCATTCACGTTGGATCATTCTGTGGCCTATTTCAGTCATCGTCCCATAATACTGGGGATTATCTCACTCCTCGGATCATCCTGGAGTCCATAACTCACATTTTCCCTCATTTCACCATATCACCGTTTTAGTGTCCATCCTTATATTTATTAAGTTAATTAATTAATTAATTAGGAATCTCCTAGAGTTGGTGTACCCTACCGGACTTAACTCAACTAATCAACAATCAAGACCACAACTGGCAACCACAAAATCTCAACTGCCAGTATCTAGGGTCCCACACACCCTCTAGAGACTCACAACTCAACCATCAACACAAAATCTTTCATAAAAACTCTCAATTCCATTATCAATACTCTCACATTAAGAAAACTTCTTAAAAATCAAAAAAATCCAAATTCTTTTAATATAGTCACAATTTCCAGAATTGAGATAAAGTATTAAATCTAGTGAATATCTGAAAATCATATTTTTAAGTCGTGGAATATCACAAAACATCAATTCCTTCGAAAACCATACATCTCTCATTTAATAAAGTCATATAACACAATTTAAATTCTATTACAATCAAAATGTAATTCTCTGTAAAATACTGTAATCTATAGTAAAAACATCATCTAAAATAGTAGATCAATGATACATAATATTGAAGAAATAAGCATTCAAGAAAACACGAAGAAAACTCAAGAAATCAATCAGCCAAACACTGACAGTCGACTGTCAAACCCAGTTCAAAATGCGACGGTCGACTGTCAACTGAAAATCCAAAAATTAGGAATTGATAGTTGACTGTCATTTTTAGTTCAAAAACGAGAAGGTCGAATGTCATATTCAAAAATTGACAGCTTTGAAATTCGTTCACCTTTTTACTGATACTTCGTTAAATCTTTGTAAAATCGTAAATTTGCAAAACAAAATTCCTAAGATGATTAAATACAACACAGGAGTTTATAAAACAAATCAAAACCACATCAAGATCATCAAAGAGTAATTTTTCATAAAACCTCTTCAAAACAGTAAATGTAGATATATAAAGTGTATAGGTATGTTTAAGCATCAGTAAAACATCAAGATTCATCAAATAGGAGTATTATAATGTTTCAAATAAATCCCAATACTAAAACAATTCAATTCTCAATCGTAAAACGTCATAAAACCCAAAAATGCAACTTTCGGCCATACCCATCAGACCCGATATAAAGAACCATTGCACCACCTTTAAAACTCGATCTCTTTTGATCCAAAACCCCTCTTATAATTTATTAAAAACACACACAGCCACTTACAATAGTTTCCCCATGAATATAGGTGAATACAACATATATTAATCAAGTTCTTTTCATCCAAACATCAAAACATAGTGTATGTCTATACATACACTGTAAAGATCAAATTTTTGTTCACTTTTGCAATAACAACATACAAACCCAATATGTGTAATCAAGTCAGAAATAATATGAAAGAAAGAAACCTACTCATGATTTCTATTTGGTTCTCAACAATCTCAAGTCATCTATTTAGGGTTTCTATCATCAATAGTATAGTTTTCATGAAAAGATTCAATTTTTGTTCACACATCCATCAAAATTCATTATATCATCATAAAATACCCTAAAATGCTTTCTAATAGACAAATCATAACTTACAACATGCTTAGAACAGTAAGAAAATAAACATATGTCACTCACCTTATTGAAAAATCAACCGAAATAATAAAGAGAATAAGAAAAGTCCTTCCTTTCGCAAGAGAACCAAGATCCTCGCTTCGAAACTCCAAGAAATCAATAATAAAGAAAAACCTTTGTGTAATGCAGCAAAGAGACGGCTGCACCACTCCTTTAATAGGCCGGCAATAGGGTATTAGGATTTTGAATAGGTTTTCAAAATATCCCCTTTGAATATATCTTTACATATATAAATCTTTATACTTGGAAATTAGATTAACCAATTCAATTTAGATTTAAGAACAAATTATTCACCCTAATAATGGTTGGCACTGTGTTTAAGTCCAGAAAACAAAATTTGTAATTTTTGCCTCTCAATGGCAATTTTGCAAAAAGGCCATTCTTTGAGAAATTTTCGAAATAAACCAAATCTATTAAAACAAAAGGTAAACTTTTTACCATGAGTTTACTAGAAATCATGCTCAGTCCAAAAATCCAAAAATCTGGAGTTTTCACTCCAAGTTGTAATTTTGCACAAAATCCCTTCTTTTTGTAATATTTGCATATATGCCAAATAAATATCAAAAAAATCCAGAAAATTCATAAATAATATCTATTAAAAAATAATAGGTTTTCCCAAAATAATTTCTGACTTTGAACTTCCCAAAAAAATATTTGTACATGTTTTGCACGTGTAAAAAGATAAATTTCAGAAAAATATTTATTAAATCATCAAAATCATTTTAAATCATTTACTAATCTCAAAAGCATTATTTAAAAATCTAGGGTGTTACAGGGTGAGTATACCAAAACAAGCTCATGGTTTTTAATAGGGATTTTGGGTTTTAATTGGTAGTTTTGGGGGTTTTGTTGGGTATGGATAATATACAAATACACACACATTTGCTTGATCACTATCTATCCCTTGCTTCTAATTCAGAGGCTGTAAAGCCGTATATGCATAGCCGGTGAATGATCCAGTAGCAGGACACATGTATTCTCACATCTACATTCAAGATAAATGCATACACATTACTCAAAAGATAATATTTGTATGTATATAAAAAATAGTTTATTATTATAGATATACTATACGTTCCGTCTCAATTATTTTTGAGGTGAACATACAATTTAATTGAGAAATTATCCCAACTCCGGTTCAACAACTGTACCATTGTTGGGCTCAAAACATATTAAGTAATATGTCCCAATACTTACGTCAATTAAATGGAAAAAATCCATTAATACGTGCAATTCTGAATTGTGCACGGACTAATATACAAAATAGTTATATACTATTTTGTAGGATCTTACACATTCTCCCGCTATGTAGACCCATCCCTGTGGTATCCGTGGGTCACCCATTGCATTTATGGATCCTTTTGTGGGTACTGCCCACCGTGCGACATTCTGTGAATATTTGTCCCACTCCAGCCGTTGTGAGTATTCCCTATCTCCCTGGAATTTCGGGAAAACAATCCATGTCCGCTTGTCATCCTGGGTATGTCCTCGATCATGAACATCTTGTGAGTTTTAGCTCACGTCCCAGACTACTGGGGATGCATCTCACTCCGAGATAATTTTGTAGCCTATTTTAGCTCTCGTCCCGGAATACTGGAGATTATCTCGCTCCATAGATCATTCTAGACCTCTCATCTCACGTTTGTTCTTGTTTCGTCACATATCCATCTAGTGCTTGTCCTTACAAACATCAATAATACGGCCAACAATACTAGGGGTCACTTGCCGGTAACTAAGCCATATTTAAACTCTAGAACTCACACTCTAATTTATGGAACTTAACCAAAAACTAAATTTCCCAACAACAACCTAATCATTTGCTAATTAGAGCCTACCAATCACCCAAGAATTTATAGTTTGAGTTATATACTAGATTACACTAATTCCCATAATATCCATTATATCTATTTTTATGCAATCCGTAAAATCTTGCACGGCTCATGGCCTCCCAACCTATTGAGATCACACAAATATTCGATTTGGATTTATTACACTAACTCAACTTATTCTCACAAGTTGACTAGTTAAGGAAACAAGCTATACGACTAACTCGCTCTTTGATTTGGATCCCTTCTTAAACACTTACATGAAATCAACCGAGCTTGACAATATTTCCAACTTGATTCAACAGGACCCAAACCCCACACTGGCAAAACCTGACCCTCATGCTGGTCCTAACCCGACCAGATATCTATAATTAACAGGTTTAGAAAATCAGATCTCTACGATTAACATGTCTAGAAAATTATTACTAAATTCGACAATTCAATTATATTGAAGCACAACACTACAGTCAAAATAAATCTTGTAACATAACCTATATATCTAAGTTATAATTGTGAGTGGTGAATGCAACATGATCATCATGACAAGGAATTTACATGGATTTTTCTATGAATAACGAATCAAAGAGAAATCAAACATGAACGGTTATTCATGGATATAACAAGTGGTGCAATATTCGAATCAATCAAGAATGGATTATGAACAAGAGTCGATAATACGATAGATCAATGTGAATTAAAAATACTTGCAAGAGTTCAAGGAACGTTTGCCTTTATTAATGGATATAACAAGTGATCCAAGATTCGAATCAATCAAGAAAGGATTATGAACAAGAACCGATAATAAGATAGATCAATGAGAATTTAAACTACTTGCAAGAGTTCAAGAAATGCTTGCCTTGCGTATGACGATTACGAATGTGGACAAACAAAGAGAAGAAGAGAAGCAATGACAGCAACACGGCAGCAAGTAAAGAAAACGACGGCAACAACGATGACAATAGTATTAGCAGCAAGGTGGAGTAGAGGTCGGAATGGAGATGAGACGGTTGTCGGTTGTGGTGGAGGCAGCAAGGAGGTCGGGATTAAGCTATTGGTCGGGTTCATATGGAAAGGAGTTGAAGGTGGCTATGGAGATGGTGTGGCTGTAGAGATGGTGCTGCGGACTGATGGAATTTGATGACTAGTGGTATAACTCCTGTATCCCATTTTTTATATTTTGTAATGTATTTCTTTCTCCCAGTGTATTCTATCTATTTGTACTCCTTCTTTTCCTGAACCGTGTATTTGTTCTTCTTTCCAGCATTTATATAATTATCTATTTGTTTAATTCTTTTTAGATTCATTTTTCTGTCTATTATTCTGTATCAGGATGATTTATTGTTTCTCATTTGTTGCATTTTATGGCCTAATTGCCTATTTATTTGAATTCTGCCTTGTTTGATCTGGTTTTCTACCCAATGTACCCTATTTGAACTCATCTACCAGTCTGGATCCTGACCCGCAACCCAGTACCCTCTTCTTTGACCCAGTCTTTCCTAAATTTTCTTCACGTTCCCTAACAGGTAGATCATATCTTTTCCCCATATCTCTTGATTCTCCAAATCACAACTTGCCATAAATCTCTCATTATAATCCCCAACAAATTTTGTTTTGCTATCTACAATTCCTATCTTCAAAACCCTAACCCTAATTCTCTCACTCATCTCATCTCTCTCTCTCCCCCCTACCCTGCATCCCGTCGGCCTGACCCCACCGCTGTGCACCTCCGACTGCCGACCACCCTCGGCGACCCACTATGCCGCGCCCTCCTCCACAGTGCCGCACACCAGCCCACCTCGACAATAGCTGTCACGCCCCGCTTTCCAAAAAGAATACAGAATACGGATACATAACAAAAGCCCAGCGAATGACTTTCATCATCCATAAGTTGTTCAAGAATCTTTACAATATCTCACGAAATAATCAGAGTCGAAAGCCAAAAAGTCAACCACACATGCATAACCGAATCAATAAACCAACAGAATTTACTTGAAACAAAATATAATAATCTCAAATAAATCAGAATCTGGACAAGTCAAATATCCTGGGTCACATCGCCCAAATACAAAATAAATATTCAAGTACTCAAAATACATTGTTCCAAAGCAACAATAATAATAATACTAATTAAACAATAAATCCAGCACTAATAGTTTATTTCGCCAATACCATCAGGCAGCTGACCATCCTGATCTGCAATTAATAATTGCAGGAGAAGAAAAGAGAAAACAAGTACCCGTCAATTGCAAGTTATGGGCCACTTATAATGTAGGATACAAGCACATGGGAAATTAACAAATAGCATGGAATATTGCATCAATAGTGATAACTAGCATGAATCAGTAAAACAAAGTCAACTAGTATGGTATACTAACAGTACAAATGGATGTGTCAAATATAGTGTCATATGGCAACTAACAGTGTCTATTAACAGTAAGCTCAATATATCAGTGATTCAGGATAACAGTATAACAGTATCAGTCTAATAGTATCAGTCTAACAGTATTAGTCTTGTATGTATTACTAGCTAGGTAGCACTTCATGCATCCTGGTTTTTACAACATGGTTGCTACAACAAACAGTTTCGGTTTTAGATTTCATAGTGGACCATAATGGGGCAGTGTACTCAAGTATCAGTAACAGTAGCAATAAAAGTAACAGTAACAGTAACAGTAGCAGAAAAGTAACAGTAACAATAGCAGTAGCAGAAAAGAAACAGTAACAGTAGCAGTATGGAACACTAGTTCCCTTCCAAGTACATGTTTCCATATTTTCCACTACTAGATCTTCCCTTAAGAAACCCCGGCTTGGTTACCTTTATTATGGTCATCAAACAGCCATGAATGTGTACGAAATAGTGTAAAACTAACATTGTATAATCAGTACTAAGTTCAGGGAAACAATCAAGCATGCATAGATGATATACAGTCACATAAACGAGCAAAACAGTGTATGTTCATATTTAGGACAGCAAGACAGTACAGTACTAAAACAGTGAATCTCGACGCTATAGAAATTCAAATCTGGATCCATCGAAGAATCTGGAAAATAGACTCCCAACCAAATCCATCGAATATAAATAAGTCACATAGTAATTCACAAAATCATAACTCAAAACTGATTTGAATTCAAAAAATATGTTCAGTCAGAAATCAGTAAAACGAATTCTCAGTCCGAAAAACAGCATCAAAACCTCTCAAATAAATCCAGTAAAAATCTGGGGTATTCCCCTATATGTGTAGAATCAAAATATAAAGTTTCATAATATTCCAATAAAATTAGTTCAGTCATCAAAAATAAGAAAACATCGAAAAATGCTAGTTTGGTAAATCTGGAATTCCCAACACAGCTGTACGAAAACTATGATCTCGCAACCAGTGAAACGAAATCCAATTCCGCCAAAGGGACATGAAAATAGATAAAATAAAATAACTTTCATATTTCACAATAATTTTCCATAGAGTAAAAGGAATCAGGGTGAAAACACAATTCTTTACAGGACAACGAGCAAAATACAACAAGTATGACTTTTGTAAACATGCATGAAACGACATATAAAACACATCAATAAAATTCACCAAAATTCTGGGTAATCCCTAGATAGATATAGAAACACTGAACAAAATTTTGGATCAAAATAATATACGTAGCATAGTTCTTTAAAATGATTTGTCATCAAAATTACCGAAAAACAGAATCTGGAAAAGATCAACACCTCTGTAGTAAAACAGTCATAAATCAATCATACGAAAACAAAATCAAGCAAGGTTAGAGGGGTTTGAAAATAGACGAAATTCTCTAAAACTCATGTTTTATACCGAAATTAAGATCTTGACTTTCAAATAGTCCAAAACAGTAAACAAAGCAGATCAGCGACAAAATACAGATTTTTCCCTTTAACCACAACTCAACATATATCACCCAAAACTTGATCAAAACACAACCAAACATGAAATCGAGTCTACCAAGTGTCTAAACATCATAGTTTAGGGTATCTAGCATGTCCACACCAAATATATCACATGGGTTTCAACCAAATCACGAATTTTCACAAAAGTCTCACATACATGATCAAAATCAAGAACGGGTAAAACCTAAGTTAATTCATGTCCATATTGTGTCGTGAGTCATCTATGGTCAAGTTTTCACAATAGAGACAAAACCCATCAACATAACACAAACAAGAGTCGTCTCTAGACCCAACTACACTATAGGTGGTATTTTTGACTTGTATCAAACAATAAATTGGAGTACAAGTTACTTGCCTTAACCGAAGATGAAGAACAACGAAATCCAAGAGTAAGGAGCAAAACCTACGAACGAAAATCTACGAATCAACGAATCCACGAACGAAGATCCATGAACCAACAACTTATGTACAACTTACGTGCACGTGCACCAATCAAGAGAGAGACAAGGGAGTATGCGGTGGTGCGAGAGAGTTGTATGAGGGTGGTGTAGGAGATGGGCCGAGGGATGAGGGATCAGGTGTTGGAGATAGGGGGCTCGGTGTGGATGCACAGGCTGGGGAAGGGCGTGCTCGGCCTGGAGGGGTGGCTGCCTGGGTGTTGTCGGGTTGGGGTGTGCAGCCACCAAGGGAGAAAGGGAGAGACCGGGAGAGAGAGAGAGGCTAGGTTAGGGTTAGGGTTTAGTGGAGAGGGAGAGGGATTTATATATGTAACCTTTGTTTTTCATTTTGTGTTATTTTGAGTGTATTTTTTGTTTTGGTGTATTTTTCTCTCTTGTATTTTTCTGAACCGTATATTGGAGTTGTTTTCAATATATATTTGTTTTATTTCATTTTGAGCTCATTGTATTTGATTGGTTGTCTCTTTTGTCTTGTTCTTCATTGTTTTGGTTCTTTCTTTCATTTTGGTCTCGTTATCTTTATTTTTTTTCTTGAGTGCTTGTGGCAGTGGTTGGATGTTATCTTTTTCCCACTCCTATTATTTGATCCCTAATAAGATTTTTACCAAATCCAATTTAAAATTCCCAAACCTATTTGTTATCTTATACAATTGTATTCCTATTTAAAATTTCCAAACCCAAAATCCATTGGTAAACTACTACTAACTCTTAATACCCACAACCCAATACCCATAAACCCACATCCTAAACCCTATATATAAACACTCTCCCTCAGAAACCCTAACCCTAGACTCCTACACACAAACCCGGCCTCCCTCTCCCTCTCTCCCTCTTTGTTTGCGGCTGCACACCCGACCAAAAGCCCAAGGCCGAACCCCCCCCCCAGGCCGACCTCCTCCCTTTCTCGGCCTTCTTCCCTTGGCCATCCGATCATCTCCCACACCACCATCAACACCCCCCTTGCACCATATAATCCCTCTACTCTCTCGTAGTGTTCTCTTGTGGCCGCAAGCCACTTCGATCATCTCTCGCTTTGGAAGTTTCATTCGTGAGGAGATTCTTGCTCGAGTTGCTTGGATTCGTTGATTAGCGGATTTTCGTTCGTGGGTTTTGCTCGTACTCTTGATTTGCAATGTTCTTCATCTTCGATCAAGGCAAGTAACTTGTACTCCAATTCATTTGTTTGATACAAGTCAAAAATACCACATATAGTGTAGTTGGGTCTAGAGACGACTCTTGTTTGTGATATGCTTGATGGGTTTTGTCTCTATTGTGCAAATTTGACCATAGATGACTCACGACACAATATGGACATGAATTAAGTTAGATTTTACCCGTTCTTGATTTGGATCATGTATGTGAGACTTTTGTGAGAATTCGTATTTTGGTTGAGACCCATGTGATATATTTCGTGTGGACATATTAGATACCCTAAATTATGATGTTTAGACACTTGGTAGACTCGATTCATGTTTGGGTGTGTTTGGATCAATTTTCTTGCATCTATGTTGATTTTGTTTTTAAGGGAAAAATCTGTATTTTGTCGTTGTTCTGTTTTGTTTTCGGTTTTGAACTGTCTTAAAGTCAGTATCTTGATTTCAGTATAAAACATGAGTTTTAGAGAATTTCATCTATTTTCAAACTCCTCTGATCCTGCTTGATTTTGATTTCTTATGACTGAGTTATGACTGTTTTACTACAGAGGTGTCGACCTTTTCCAGATTCTGTTTTTCGGTAATTTTGAGTACAAACCATTTTAAAGAACTATGCTATATATATATTATTTTGATCCAAAACTTTGGTCAGTGTTTCTTTATCTAGTTAGGGATTACCCAGAATTTTGGTGAATTTTATTAATGAGTTTTATATATTGTTTCATGCTCGTTTATGAAATCTATACTTGCTGTATTTTGCTCGCTATTCTGTAAAGAATCTTATTTTCACTATGATTCCTTTTACTGTATGAAAAATGTTTGTGCAATATGAAAGTTAGTATATTTTATCTATTTTCATATTCCTTTGGCGAAATTGGATTTCGTTTCACTGGTTGCGAGATATCATAGTGTTGGGAATTCCAGATTTGCCAAACTATGGTTTCTTGATGCTTTCTTATTTTTGATGACTGATCTAAGTTTACTGGAAAACTATGAAACTTTATATTTAGGTACTGGACATATAGGGAAATACTCCAGATTTTTTCGTGGATTTATTTAATGTGTTTTCATGCTGTTTTCCTGTTCTTAAATTCGTTTTCCGGATTTCTGGCTGAACCTAATTTCTGTATTCAAATCAATTTTGAGCTGTGTTTTTGTGAACTAGTATGTGACTTATTTATATTCGCCAGATTCGTGTGGAAGTCTATTTTCCAGATCCTTCGACGGGTCCATATTTTCTTGTTTGTAACACTGGGAATCATTGTTTTAGTACAGTATGGTCTTACTGTCCTGAACTTGAGATGTGTTTATCTTAGTCTTTTATGAGATATCTTGCACTCGTACATGTTTAGCTTGCAACTTGCACTTGTCACATGATCATGCCATGTTATTCTTGATATATTTTGCACATATACATGCTTTGTTTGACATTAATAATAAATAACCAAGCCGGAGTTTAAGGGACAGATCTAATAGTGGATAATTCAGAAATGTGTACTCGGAAGGGGATCCACTGATCCTACGTGATTACTTGAGACATGATACTTGACACGTGACTACTTGTTACTTGCACGCAAGACACGATATTTGCCACTTGCACAACTTGACACGTGATTACATGATACATGATACTTGGAGCTTGGAGCTCGATTACTTGACTTGTCCCCGAATATACTGACCTCTATGGTCCACTATGAAATTTAAAGCGAAACTGTTTGCTGTAGCAACCATGTAAGGTGGGCTGCATGAAGTGCTACCTAAATAGTAATTCACTACAAGACTTGATACATGTTACTTGAACATGATACTCAAACATGCTACTTGAACATGATGCTTGAACATGATACATGCTTGCTTGATACTTGACTACATGATACATGAGACTTGATACATGATTACCTGACAGCTGACACTTGATGCATGTTCACATGATACTTGATTTCTTGACACTTGATCTATGCCATGTACACTTGATCACATTTACCATGCTAGTTGTTATGTTGACATCACACTTATACCATGTTGTTAGTTAGTTTCCCCATGTGCTTGTATCCTACATTATAAGTGGCCCGTAACTTGCAATTGACGAGTACTTGTGTTTTCTCTTTTTCTCTTTCCTGCATTCGTTGAATTGCAGATTTTGGAGAACAGGTTCCAGATGGTATCAGAGACATGAAGTATTGTGCTGCTTTTTATTAATATTATTTCTTGTAGCTTGCTTCAACAATAATGTATTTTGAGACTTGGATTTATTCTTGTATTTGGGCGATGTGACCCAAGACATGTATTTTATTCAGATCATGACTATTTGAGATTTATGTATTTGGTTTCAAGTATTCTTGTTGGTAATTTGGCTCATTATGTGCATGTGGTTGATTCTTTTGCTTCCGACTCTGATGATTCTTGAGAATATTGCAAGGATTTCTTGAACAGCTTAAGGATGATGAAAATCATTCGCTGGGCTTTTGTTGCGTATCCGTATTCCATATTCTTTTGGGAAGCGGGGCGTGACAATATATATAGGGTTTAGTTGTGGGTTAATGGGTATTGGGTTAATGGGTATTAGGAGTGGTAATAGGATTTGTTTAATGGGCATCAATTGTATAGGATTTCAAAATAGGATTGGGTTTAATTTAGCTTTGGTAATCAATTAGGGTTCAACAATAGGTTTGGGAAAATAGGGTGAGCAACCAAATCCACCACGAAAACCTAAGAACAAAATAAAGAGAACAAGAATCCAATAAAGAGAAAAGAACCATAATTGACGAAGAACGAAATAAAGACGAACAAATCAACACAAAGAGCTCAAAATGAAACAAATAAATATATATTGAAACAAATTCCAATATACGGTCTAAAAAAATACAATAGAGAGTACAGAGAGAAAAGAAAATACCCCAAAATGAAAAATACCCTCAAATACACAAATTGGAAAGCAGGGGTTACAGTAGCCCCCTCCTTTCTCCCCTTCTCCTCCCGAAGCCACGACGCCAGCCACAACCAGTGACAGTAATGCCAGGGCCGTCTTGCCACCCTGTCCGACGTCGTCTTCATCGCCGTGCACACATCCCTCTGCCTTAGTTTGTGTGTATGCAATTGATCCCCCGGCTACTCCTCTTTGTGTGCTTGCGATTGATTTCGTGAGTGTGGTGTTCGTGATCATCTTGCTCATCTCGCTCGTGATCCGTTGGTATTGTGTTTTTTGCCGGGAACCTATCCTGTTATTCTCATTCTTTCGTCAGATTCATCGACTGTAAGGCAAGTAACTTGTATTATTTTTGTTGTATATACAAGTACTAAATACCGCATGTAGTGCCACTTTTTGTTTCTAGATTTATTCTCATGAAAAACCCTTGTTAGATCTTGTCTCTATTTGTTGATCCATCCATAGTCATCCTTTGTTACACATACGACATGAAATAATTTAGATCTAACTAGATTCTCGATGCATGTATGTATGTTATTCGTGATCCATGATATGTTGTATGAATCTTGCATGCTTGATTTGTTAGTCGTAGTATTTTGTGGTAGATTTGTTAAACACCCATACCATGTTGTTTTGGACATCTATTATACCATATTCTGTGTTTTGTTATAATTTGGATTTGTTGTATATGAACTATTTGATTTAATGCATAAGAAGAGATTTCTATTTTTGCTGCTGCCCTATTTTGTTTCAGTATTTTAGACCCTGTTAAGGTCAGTAAATTAAATTAATTTTTGAATGTAAATCGTAGATCTCGTTGTCTATTTTTCAAAATTTTTGACAGATATCAATTTCGATTTGTGAGGTATAAGTTATTGCTGTTTTTCTACAGATGTGTTGAAAATTCCAGATTCTGTTTTATGTAATTTCTGTGTAGTTATTCATTTTAAAACTGATTTTAAAGATATGATTTGGATCTAATATTTTTTTGGGTATGACTAAACTTGACTGGATTAACCCCTAATTTTTGTAGATTTATTTGATGGCATTTATAAACTATTCTATGCTTGTGAACAAACTACTATATTTTCCAAACTGCATGTTGTTCAGTAAAGAACCATAATTTCAACCTGATTCTGGTTGTTGTTGGTAAAAAACTTTGTAAATATAAAATGTAGCCTGCTGTATCTATTTTACCATTCTTTTTGAGGATTTGGATTTTGTAACCCCTGTTTTCTCAAAAATGTATTTTTGTGTATTTTCTGTATTTAAAATTTTCGCAAATTATTTTTTCGGTTTTCAAATTCTTTTGTCAAAATGTATTGTTGGATCTCCGATTAAAAATCTATTTTCGATCAATAATTTAATTTGTAACTATTTTCTATGATTTTGATATTGTAATACAATTCGTATTTTTGTTATTATTACTTTTATCATTTCTTATTATTGTATTATTATTACTATTATTATTTTTCTTATTATTATTATTTTTATTATTTTTATTAATTTTGACTGATTATTAAAGATCTATTTCTATGTACAAATTGTATTTGTAGTCATTTCAAATTATTTCCACATTGTAATACAAAATATATTTTTGTTATATAACCCTACATTTTATTGGTTAATTATTTTTCTATTAGTTTTTAAAACCCTATTTCCCTATTGGATTTTATTAAACACTATAACCCATTTAAACCCAACAAAACCCCAAAACCCATTTAATACCCATACCCAATACCCCAAATACCCTGTTTATTTACCCAAAACCCAATACTCTGTTTTAAATCCCTAATAACACATTTATTCCCTAACACCCATATACCCAATTACCCTACTCAACCCATTATCAATACCCTAGACCCGTTAACACCCAATAACCCTATATATATATATATACTGTTTATCCCCCTCCCCTACTCTAAACCTTACCACAGCCGCCTATTAAACCCATGCACACTTTTCCCTTCATCAACCCTTACTAACCGCCCTTCACCTTCTCGACCCTATCTCCCGACCTGCTCTCATCCTTTACCCTCAGCACCCATCCTCCCTTCCTTTCTCCTCGCCTCGACTTCGACCCCCTTTCCTCTGTCCGCCCTCCGTCAGACCCCTCCCTTTCTCTCCTCACCCTCCTCACCCTGCAGACCCACCTCGGCGCGGCTCTGCAAGGCCAGGGTCGCCCAACACTGTACCGCGTGTAGCGCCCCAAATTTTCAATATGATATCTCAGAAATACGTGGCACAATTCCCAGCATCAACTTCAATAGTAATAGTAAATATAGCCAAAAACACAGATAATTTTTATTTCAACTTTTATTACAACAATTGTTTACATAACACAGCGGAATACAAAACACCTTGAATTACAAACTTTTCTTTACAACACTTTCTTTTACAAATTTACACATGCTCTATAACATCATTCTAGAACAAGCATCCAAATCCTAAGCTACAAGTACCTACCTGTAAAACATAAGGGTAGAGATAACCCTAACCCCCAAAACTACAGGGGTCAGCCATAACGGTGTGAGTGACATTAAGAAAACAACATAAATATATCATAAAACATAAAGTCATCAACAACATGTATTAACAGCAAGAATTAATGAAATGAGAAATAACAATAAGTAAAGCATGAAAAGATCAAGGAATATAAGATAGTAAATAGTAAAGCATGAAAACAACAAGTGAATCTAGACTAAGTGTCAAGTGTAGGAAAAACAGGAAAACACAAGCATGAAACCAAGTCAAGAAAACACAATCTCTATATGCTGACTCTCTAATGCATACTTGTCGGATTCTATGCATTCCATAGTACATAGGTCCGGTGCAAGCCCTTAACGATCTCCACTTTATAGGGTTAAATCCCTCGTTATGCAACTAATCCTACTATAGTGATGGAAAACAAGATCCAGAATACTCCGCGAATAAGCACCACAGCCCTCGACGTGCAAGCATCATGTAAGAATAGCTCTAAAACTGGAGAATCACCTCCCAACCGTGTACCCCACGAATAGGCTTGCAAGGCCCTCGACATGCAGATACACCAGGTACATTTTGTGAATAGGCCTGCCGACCCTCGACATGCGAATGCACCCTGCATGCTCTGTGAATAAGCCTGCAGACCCTCGACACGCGAACATACAAATGTCCTCTCGGATACAGAACAACAAACAGTCCTGGAACGCATCCGTTGGACTAACAAAACCATGAGCCTATACTTACGTTTCCTAAGTTCCATCACATCTCCACTGGTGCATGTCCTTAAGTTGGTTATTATTAAAACACACAAATCCCCATCTCTAGAGTTAGTGTATCCTGCCGGACTTAAATACTCAACAACAACCCCAAGACCCAACTGGTCTAAATCAACAAATCTCAACTGCCTGTTCACAGGACTCCTACTCAACTCCTAGAGATATCATCAGGACCAAAACTCACAAATCCATCTTCAAAACGATCATATGGAGAAACTTCTCCAATCAACAAAACCCAAACCTTCTATAAAATTCCAGAATCCAAACCCAACAATAAAACATCCTGAAAACATATGTTCTGTAGAAAGGATAATATTTAGAATAGTAAGTTATAGATCCAAAAACTTTTAAAGAATCAGTCGTTTAAAGAACATCAGGATAACTCAAGAAAACATCAATAATAGTCAACTGTAAACCGGAGTCGGTCGACTGTCCAGAGCGAAAAACAAGCACTTCAAGAAAATAATTCTAAGTAATGGCAGTCGACTGTAAAAAGTCATCGGTCGACTGTCCAGAACGAAAATCCAAAATTTTGCGAAAACATCAAAACAGAGTAGAGTCAGTCGAATGTAAAAATGGGTCAGTCGACTATTCTGTGTAAAATCCAAAACTTTAAGAAAACATAAATCAGAGCAGACCAGTCGACTGTGTATAGTGGTCAGTCGACTGTCCCGCATGAAAATCCAATACATCAAGAAAACACAAATCTGAGCAGTGACAGTCGACTGTATTACATGGACAGTCGACTGTCCCGCAGGAAAAATCCAACACTTCAAGAAAACATTAATTCAGAGCAGAGACGGTCGACTGTATAAGGGATCCAGTCAACTGTCCCGCAGGAAATTTTGAGACTTCAAGAAAATACTTCAGCCAAGACCCCGAAAGTCGACTGTCGACATTGGTCGGTTGACTGTCAGTCCTCTAGACTGCAGTTTTAGTTGTGCACATTTCAACCGATACAGAGTTTTACTTTATAAAAACCAAATTTGTAAAAGATACAATTCTGATATGTTCAAATACGACTTGTAGAGTATATAAGAGTCCATAAAAACCAATCAAAACCACTTTGAACTGTTAAAATAGCTTTTTGATGAATTTCTTCAAATTGAAACACGAATGTGTGCATATATCAAAACTAGAGTTTTTAAGAATCAATCATACATCAAAATAACTTCGTTTTATATTTCAAACTTTATCAATACCAAAATAAGTTAAGATATAGTCAAATCCTCCGAAGACACATAAAGACTTAATTTCTTCAAAAACAATGAAATACGATATTCATGTAAATTGTTCGTGCATGTTCGTGCATCAAAGAAAACTTCACAAATCCATCGATTAGAAATAACAACATATTCATACTTTATCTTAGTATTTGAGAAATCCAAATTCAAGTAAAACCTCTCACAAATCACAAAATCCCCCAATTTAGTCAAAATGTATCAAACCCAAATCTAGTCATCACAACTCAAATCCTCAAGACATGATCTTTTAATCCATTACTCCTCAAAATTCGTCAAATGCAATCTCAACTATTCTCAATAGTTAATTGAAAAAAAATAAATTTATCATTAACATGGCCAAGTTGCATTCATCCAACTAACCAGTAGTCAAAAATCTCATCTTTAATCAATTTATGCATAACATTCACCATATCCAATCAAATCAGCAATAATCCAAAAGAAATAGCCTACTCATGATTTATATTGGGTTCTCCTATAATCTAAAATCATCCACATGCAATTCTACTCACAAATAACTTGGGTTTTCACAAAAAATCCAATTTTTAACTTATCAATTCATCCAATCCACCATATGTATTCATATCAAAACCCTAGCATGCTTTCTAATAGATGAAACATCACATACAACATTCAACGAACAAAACAAAAAAAATTATATCACTCACATACAACATACATAAAAACAAAACAAAACAAAACATGTCACTCATCTTCTTGGAGAGATCAAACGAATATAAAGCAATAGGAAAAACCCCTCCTTTGCAAGAAATCCAAGATCTCCTCTTTAAATCTTCAAGAATGTAATAATAATAAAACCTTTGTGTTGTGCAGCGAAAGACAGCTGCACTCCACCTTTTAAATAGACCAGAAATCTAGAGAATTAGGGTTTTGAACATATTTGCAAAATACTCCCTTTAAAATATATCTTTACATAAATAGATCCCTATACTTGGAAACTTGATAAAACCAATTTATTTGATATTTAAAATCAAAACAACCTTCATATTGTCAGCCGGCACTATTTGAGAAACTTAGAAAACGAATTTACATTTTTACCCCTCAAAATGACAATTTTGCAAAAAGATCATCTTTTATCAAAACTTGTAAAATAAATCAATTTTGTTGAAACAAAAGGTAAACTCTCTATACCTGAATTGACTAGGCATTAAATCCATCCTTAAAATCCAAAAATCTAGAGTTTTCACTCCATTTGGTAATTTTGCACAAAAATCCTTCTTTTTGAAATATTTGCAAATAGGTCCAACCATTGCCAGAAAAATCTAGAAAAATCACAAGTAATCTCAAATAATAAATAATGAGTTTACCCAAAATAATTTTTGGCTTTTGAACTTCCCAAGAAAACATTTGCATGTGTTTTGCACGTGTAAAAAGATAAATTTTCAGAAAAATACTCATTAAATCTGCAAAAATCATTTTAATTCATTTATAAATATTAAAAATAATATTTAAAAATATAGGGTACTACACCATGCACCTCCTCTGCATGCCTTAGTGCCACGTCGTCAGCCAGTGCAGCCCCGATGCGACCTCCGCGGCAGCACCTCGCAGCAAGTTATAAGCTCCTTGTTGCGACCACCTCACGAAATCAGCTCCAGTCGGACCGTCCCCTATACTGCCTCCACCCCACAATGCTAGCCGTTGTCCCTGTGCCGTCCTCCACCCTGCCATCAGCCCCAACGCCGCGAATGCCGTACACAGCTGCGCCACCACCTTGGTCGACCAAGCATCCCCTGTGGTGATCATCAACAGTGAGATGATCTTTTGAATTTGGGTCGTCAATCACCGTGATCATCTTGATCATCATGATCATGTCCCCTTGGTTTTGATTCTGGCCGTCCATCGGATCTACTTTGATCATCATCATCTTGATCGTCACCATTGCGGTGATCTTGGCCGTTCGATCACAATCATCATCAACTTCATTATCACCTTGATTTGGACCGCCCGATCTTGTTGATCTGGATCTTGATCTTGATCTCATCCGTGCCGATTTGCCCGATCGTTGTTTGATCATATTGATCTTGATCGTCATCGTGATCTGTTCGTTGGTTTGTGTTCGTGATTGGTTCGTGATCCATTTGTTGGGTTCGTTCGTTCGTTGTTCGTGCCCGGGAATCCATTCTCGTTATTCTTGTGCTTGCTTTGTCGTTTACTTCGTCGTCTCTTAGGCAAGTAACTTGTATTAAATTCCTTTACATATACAATTACAAAATACCGCTTGTATTGTAGTTGGGATTCTAGAGACAATTTGTGTGTGAATCCCCTTATTGATATTGTCTCTATTGTGATAATTTGACCATGGTTGCCTCACGACATATATGACATGAATTAACCTAGGGTTGACTACTTTTGATGTATATGTTCGTGCTATCTTGAGATATCTGTGTTTGATGTGTTATTCGTGTTATATTTGTCGAATACTTGTGAAATACCCTATATCATGTTGCTTAGACATCTAGTATACTCTATCTCGTGTTTGGTTGAGTTTTGGATGAGTTCTATGTGAACTAGTGGATTTTGTGCATATGAGATATTTTCAGTTTTGCTGGCTTTTCTGTTTTGATCAGTATTTTAGACCCTATTAAGGTCAGTATTTGAAGATATTTTATGAACATGAACTGTAGAGGATTATGTCTATTTTTCCTACCTTTTTGACGGATCTCAGTTTCGATTTACGGTTTGTGAGTTAGGTCTATTTTACAACAGTGGTGTCGAAAGATTTCCAGATTGTGTTTTCTATGAATTCTGAAGAGTAATATATTTTTATTCTGGTATTAAAATTATTTTTTTGATCTGAAATTTTTCTCAGTACTTCTAGACTTGATTTGGATTAACCCAGAATTTTTATGGATTTATTTGATAAGTTTTACGAACTGTTTTGTGCTTTCGTACAACTACTATTCTAGCAGATTTTTAGTGCTGTTCAGTAAAGAACTTGATTTTCGTCCGAATTCTACTTGCTGTTTCTAAAATATTTCTAAATATGAAAGGTAGCCTACTGTATCTATTTTATCAACCATTTGGCAGATTTGGACTTCGATTTATGAGTTATGAGATATTGCTGTTTTCGTACTGCAGTGTTTGCGATCTCTGATTTACAAAACTGTCGTGTCTTGTTGTTTTCTGATTTTACTTGACTACTCTATATTTTGTTAGAAAATTATAAAACTTGTTTTTCTGTTGCTACACATATAGGAAAATATTCCAGATTTTTCGTGGATTTATTTATTGAGTTTACATGTTGTTTTCCTGTTCTTGAATACAATCTTCTGATTTCTGACTGAACGTGTTTTCTGGTTTCAATTCAGTTTTGAGTTATGATTTTGTGAAATACTATATGACTTATATATATTTGCTGGATTCGGAAGAGAGTCTATTTTCCAGATTCTTTGACGGATCTAGATTTGCATTTTTGTAGCAATGGGAATCCCTGTTTTAGTACAGTAGTGTCTTGCTGTCCTGTACTAGCAATTGCATGATTCTATTCCTTTATGAACTGTCTATCACCTGAACATATTTATTCTTCTTCCTGAATCTGTTACTTGTTCATGCTATGTTATTCTTGGCCTATTTGCGACACATACATGCCTGTTTGCTAATAATAATAAAATAACCAAGCCGGGTTAAGAGAAAGATCTAGTAGTGAAAAATATAGAAACGTGTATTGAGAAGAGGACCTTTGTCCTGCCTGTTATGTGTTCATGACTACATAATTCATAATCCTATTTACCTACACCTGACTACATGCTTCCCTATAGGAAGATGTGCTCGGAAGAGAACCACTAGGTTCTACCTGTTTCCTGTACCTGACTGCATACTTCCCTATAGGAAGGTGTACTCGAAAGAGAACCACTAGGTTCTACCTGTTTCCTGTACCTGACTACATACTTCCCTATAGGAAGGTGTACTCGGAAGAGAACCACTAGGTTCTACCTGTTCCTATTTCCTGTTATCCTGATCCCTGAGTACACTACCCTATGGACTCCACTACGAAATCTAAACAAAACTGTTTGAATGTAGCAACCATGTGATAAAAACCGGGGCGCATGAAGTGCTACCTAGTTAGTAATAATACAATACTTGACATAACCTGATACCTGTTACATGATACTTGTATACCTGTTTACCTGTTTACCTGTTACATGTTTACCTATTTACCTGTATACCTGATCACCTGTTTACCTGTATACCTGATTACCTGACCTGTTACATGTTTACCTGTTTACCTTTTTGCTTGATACTTGACATGTTACATGTACCTGTTAGTATACCATGCTACGTGATTCTGTTTGCCTAATTTATGTTAGATATTACATTTCTGTTGACACACTTATACCATACTTGTTTGTTCCTGCTGTTATTCTATATTTGTTATTTTTCTCCATGTACTTGTATCCTGCACTACAAGCAGCCCGTAACTTGCATTGACAGGAGTTTGTTTTTCTTTTTCTATTCCTGCAAATATTAAATTGCAGATTTTGGATAACAGGTACCAGATGGTGTTGGTGATATCCAATATTAGTGCTGGAGTTTTGTTTGCATTTATTATTATTATTTCCTGTTATTACTTGAACAATTGTATTTGATACTTGGATTTATTTGTATTTGGGCAATGTGACCCAGGATATTGACTTATTCAAATCTGATTTATTTAGAATTATATTATATTTGGTTTCAAGTAAAATTCTATTGGTATATTTTGATTTGATTATGCATACTTGGTTGATTCTTTTACTTCCGACTCTGATTATTTCTGTGAGATATTGTAAAGATTCTGAACAGCTTATGGATGATGAAAAACATTAGCTAGGCTTAGTCACGTATCCGTATTCGGTATTTTCTTTTTGGGATGAGAGATGTGATAGATTTCGAGTTATAATTTGTAATCTATCGCCGTTTTAGTACTGCTGTGTCAAGAATTTCATATTCACAAATTTGTTATGTCTTGCTGTTTCCCGAATTTATTTGACTATACTATCTATGTTGGAATATTATAAAATATTATTTGCTGATACTAGACATGCTAGGGAATACCCCAGATTTTTCTTGGATTTAAATCAGTAAGTCTTGTGCCATTTTTCATGCTTGTGAATACAACCTAGTGATTTCTGGCTGAACATGATTTCTGTATATAATTCTGTTTAGAGCCCTGTTTCTATGATTATTATATGACTTGTATATATGTGCTGAATTCGGCCAAGAGTCTATGTTCTAGATTTTCTGACGGATCCAGATTTGCATGTTTGTGGCAACGGAAAACTCAGATTTGGTGCAATACTATCTTGCTGTCTAGAATTGAAAGTTTTGTTGTCCTAATCTTTGATGAGTCTTTGTCACCCATTCGTGTCCTTTATTCAACTTGTACTTGTCATGTCCCGCTTCCCAAAAATACGGAATACGAGTACATGACATTGGCCCACCGAATGACTAATGTTACCCATAAGCTGTTTATCCGATTAACCCAATAATATAATCAATATAAAACAATTACGCAGGCAATAATAATAATCTCATGAACAATAATACTTGGAATGAAGCAATATGAAATATCCAAATACAATAATACTCCAACATCTGGAATAATAATAAAATCTGGGACATAAGCCCAATACTACAATAATCCATCCCAAATAATAATAAGTCTCAATACATTAAGTTCAATAAAACGATAAGCAATTAGAAAGCATTAAATCTTCCGAACGTTTGTTCTCCCAATTCTAGCAGGCAATTCTCTTTCATTACCTGTGTGCACTTCATCTAAAAAGAGAAGAAAAATTGTTCTTAGAGTAAGTCATGGACAGCAAGTAGAGAAAGCAAGGAACAATGGAATAACGGTATAACAATGAATCAATAGATCAATAGGAATCAATAACATGGGACAATAACAATAATCAATATCATGTTAGTCGATACAATGGCTATAAACAATGATTCAATATTCGGTAACAATAATCAATGATCAGTAACAATAACACTTAGTCAATATTCGATATCAATAAGAACAATGAGGAACAATATACAGTGTCGATGTCGTGTCAATTCTTAAGTTTATTATGCATTTTAATCCTAACTAATGCATGTACTACTGCATCTCATTCTACAGATTCGATGCATACAATCAATTTTGTTTAGACTTAAGTGGTGTACTCAGTAAATCATGTATTTGGCAACGGTAACCACTATTCACCTTTCGGTGTACAATACGGTCTTCGGCAACGATACGGTACACGATAGATTGGGTTATGGCCATAATCCACAATCACACGATAAAACAATAGCCGGAAATTATTTAGGGAAACACGGGCCCCTCCTCCAAGTACAGTCTCTACTTTGTTCACTACTTAAATCACCCTTTAAAACTCCGGCTTGTTAATTATTTTATTAATGCAACAATACCATATGCAATTAAGGGACATTTCGATGAACGAGAGCATCATTAGAAGAACAAGTGATTGTAACATGAAATAGGACAATTAGAATGATAAAAATAAGATATTAGGATCATGCAATGCAACATACACACTTTGACTCATGCATTACTGCAATATATGAATAATTAAATTAAGAAAACTGAAAAGTAAAATTCTGGACAACAAGAGTAGTCTATACAAAATGTAATTTCCCGCTACTACAGAAATTGAAAACTGAATCCATCAGAAATTCTAAAAACTAGACTTCTAAACGGTTCCAACGCATATTTAAAGTTCAAAATCCGACAACAGCAGCTAGGTCAAACACATTGTTCTTTACAGATTTCATGTTCAGGCAGAACTTCGACATCATATTATTTTATTTTTAGAATCAGCAAAAAATCAATAATAAATTCATTAAAAATATTTTCTAGACTCCTAAACATGATTACTAACAATCTGAAAATTATCAGAGTAAAATCTTAATATTTGATCAGCCTTTTAATGTAGCGCCCTGAATTTTTAATATAATATCTCAGAAATACGTGGTACAATTCCAGAATCAACTTCAATATAATCATAAACATAGAAACCAAATACAGAGAAATTTAAAACATTTTATTATATCAATTATTTACAAAGCACAGCGGAAAATTAAACACCTTGAATTACAATTTTTTTTTACAACACATTCTTTTACAATTCGCATAAGCCATAACATCAATCTAGTACAAGCATCCAAATCCAAAGGTATAGGTACCTACCTGTAAAACATGAGGCTAGAGATAACCCTAACCCCCAAAACTGCAGGGGTCAGCCATAACGGTGTGAGTGACATAAAAATAAATGCAACAAAAATAAAGCATAAGGCATAGAGTCATAAACAATATGTATCAACAGCAAGAATAAATGAAATAAGAAATAAAAATAAATAAAACATGAAAATATCAAGTGAAACTAGACTAAGTGTCAAGTTTAGAAAAACAGGAAACAATATGCAATAAACCAAGTCAAGAAAACACCAATACTATATGCTGACTCTCTAATGCATACTTGTCAGATTCTATGCATCCCACTCAACATAGGTCCGGTGCAAGCCCTTATCGTTCTCCACTTAGTAGGGTTTAATCCCTCGCTATGTAACTAATCCTACTACGATGACTACTACGAGATATAGATAAACTGTGAGTATTAGCCTATGCCCCGATAATTCCAGAGATCAATCTCTATCCACAGATAAGTCCGGAGACTATTTCACTCACACCTAGGAATCTTCAAGAATACCCCACACTGCAAGCTATGACGCCTCATCACACGAATACCTCATGAATGTCGCCTCGACCCCGATAATTCTGGAGATCAATCCCACAGCGCAGATAATTCCGGAGACTATTTCACTCACACCTCGATAATTTCGGAGATTATCTCACACCGCAAGCCATACTGAGATCCATAACCCATGTTCTCATTTCATCATATCACCATCTAGTGCATGTCCCTATCTTGTTAAGTTAATTAATTAATTACGAATCTCCTAGAGTTGGTGTACCCTGTCGGACTTAACACAACTGGCCAAATCACAAAATCTCAACTGCCGGTATCTAGGTCCCACACATCCTCGAGACTTACAACTCAACCATCAACACAAAATAAAAATTTCATCTTAATCATTTCTTTGTTAATCTACTCACAGTGAGAATTCATCCATTTTCGATTACTCCTCTTCAAAACAGTGAATATAGATACAAAATGAAATAGGATATATACAAACTTCCGAAGAAGTTGATGCTATAAATAATCACACACAAAAATTCACTTTAACAAGAGCATGACAACCTTGGTTACCGAGCAAAGTCAGCATAACAAAATAGTTAGGCCTAACCAGATAAGGAGTGAGCACAAATTTGGATCAGTTTTTGCGGGATTATATCCTTTCAACTATCTTATAGGGGTAATAGAGACAAGAAAGCAGATCAGTAGATACATAGGGAAATAACACAAATGTTGATCCTGGTAGATGGAAATATATAAAACCTAACACATATTGTAAGAAGATTAATGCAAAGCTAGAAATGGAAACAATATTAGGAATATATTCCATTATTCATTTTAAAGATTGCATTCTGAAATAGATGCAGGTGGATTAAGATCTTAAGAATTAGGATTTCTCTGTAACAGAAAATGACTGCTTGGCATGATCTCAAACTTAACATATGCAGGTTATATAGGAATTGATCATGTGCAGGTTATGGAAAATAAAGAGAATTCCCTTTGACTGATATGAAGTAACTGTGTATGTATCTGATACATATATGGAAATCTTTTGAAATGAACATATGCAGAGTATAGGAGATTCCCCTTTTGTAGGATTTAGGCAAGTGCAGGTTATAAAAAAAACATGAATTTATGCAGATACAAGGAAATAGTGTTGAGATCGTGAGAAAAACAATAGAGATAAATTTGAGAAGAAAACAACACAAATATTATTTCTCAATCTCAAAAGATTTACAAAAAAAAACTCTCAATACTTTATAAGCTCTCTGTGGCTATTTTTCTCTTCAGTTGAGTGTGTCTTCAAATGAAGAAAATAGTGAGAATTTATAGGAGGGGAAGAGGCACCATGCTTTCGAAGAGACACCATGCTTCGGAAAAGACACCATGCTTTGGAAGAGACACCATGCTTCGGAAAAGACACCATGCTTTGGAAGAGACACCATGCTTCGGAAAACCATGCTTGAAGAGACACCATGCTCGAACCTTTGGAAGAGACACCATGCTTGCACCAAACGTTGTCATGCATCAGCATGCACCAAACGTTGCATGCATGAGTGCATGCTCTTTTGTGGCGGGACCTACAATTCTCCCCCTCACGCCACATCTGCACCAATCGTCATCTCTCATCCATTCCAGTTATGTCTCTGCATAACTCTAGTTTCTCCCGAGACACAATCTTTGTCAACATGTCTGCTGGATTCTCCTTCGTGTGGATCTTCATCAGTTTCAACAATTGTTGATCCATCACCTCGCGTATCCAGTGATAGCGAATATCAATATGTTTTGTTCGGGAATGGTACATTGAATTCTTGCTCAAATCCAGAGCACTCTGACTGTCACAATGTACCTTGTAGTCATTCTGCTTGATCCCGAGTTCTTGTAGAAATCGCTTTAACCACAACATCTCCTTGCCAGCTTCAGCGGCAGCAATGTACTCTGCTTCTGTCGTAGATAATGCAACGCACTTCTGCAACCTTGACTGCCATGACACAGCTCCCCCTGCAAAAGTGTAGATAAAACCAGAAGTCGATTTTCTACCATCAAGATCTCCGGCCATATCTGCATCTGTATAGCCTTCCAAAACCGGATCAGCTCCCCCGTAACACAAACATATCTTTGAAGTACCCTTAAGATACCTGAGAATCCACTTAACAGCCTCCCAATGCTCATTTCCTGGATTGGAGAGAAATCTGCTTGCCACACCCACTGCATGTGCAATATCCGGCCTTGTACACACCATTGCATACATCAGACTTCCAACCGCTGAAGAATAAGGCACAACTTCCATTTCCTCGATCTCTTTCCTGGATGAGGGATACGAACTCTTGCTCAACTTGAAATGATTAGCCAGTGGGATGCTAACTGGCTTGGCACCCTCCATGTTGAATCGCTTGATCACCCGTTCAACATATTTCTCTTGAGATAACCACAATCTTCGGGCCTTTCTGTCTCGAGAGATGTTCATACCTAAAATCTGCTGAGCTGGCCCAAGGTCCTTCATATCAAAGACCTTAGAGAGTTCTATCTTCAGCTGTCTGATCTTCACTGCATCTTGTCCGACGACCAACATGTCATCGACATATAGTAACAGTGCAATGAAATTTCCATCAGGGGACCTTTGAATGTAGACGCATTGATCTGCAGCAGTCCTCTTGTAGCCTTGACTCACCATGAATGAATCAAACTTCTTGTACCATTGCCTTGGTGCTTGCTTGAGGCCATACAAACTCTTCTTCAGCTTACATACGAGATTCTCTTTCCCTGGAACCTCGTATCCCTCTGGCTGCTCCATGTAAATTTCTTCATGCAGATCACCGTGAAGAAATGCAGTCTTCACATCCATTTGTTCAAGCTCCAAGTCTAGGCTAGCTGCTAATCCGAGCATGACTCGGATTGAAGTCATCTTTACAACTGGAGAAAAAATCTCACCAAAATCGATGCCTTTCTTCTGAAGGAATCCTTTGACCACTAGCCGAGCTTTGTGCTTCACCACCTTTCTGCTGCCATCTTTCTTGAGCTTGAATACCCACTTGTTCTTTAGTGCCTTCTTCCCTCCTGGAAGCTTAACCAAATCGTAGGTTTGGTTCTTCTCTAAAGAGTCCATCTCATCCCGCATAGCATGCAGCCAGTTGTCTTTGTCTGGATGAGACAATGCTTCCTGGAAATTCTCTGGCTCCCCTTCATCAGTAAGAAGAATGTACTCTGATTCTGGATATTTAGTAGACGGAATATGGCCTCTTTCAGATCTACGTAGCTGAGGCTCACTCGTCTCAGGTGGTGTATCATTATCTTGTACTGGTTCTGTAGCTGTGAAAGGTTGCGGCTCCCCAGGCTCATCAATCCCTTCTTCCTCATCCTCTGGTTCTGCTTCTAGTTCTTGATCAGACACATCATTATCTGCGGCAGCTTGTACTGGTACTGTATCTGGAACAAAGTCCTGAGTACTGACAGGACTTTCAGCAATTGTAGGCTTTTCAGTGTCCCCATATGTCTGATTTTCATGGAACACCACGTCTCTACTTCTGATGGGCTTCTTCGTCTTTAGATCCCATAGCCTGTATCCAAACTCCTCGTCTCCATAGCCTATGAAAATGCATGGAGTGGTTCTCGCATCGAGCTTCTGCCTGAGTTCCTTTGAGACATGTGCATAAGCCAGACATCCAAATGTCCTCAGGTGAGAGTAGGAGGGGTTTTTGCCGGTCCATTTCTTCTCCGGGATGTTGAAATTCAGCGGGACTGATGGAGAACGATTGATCAAGTAGCAGGCGGTGCGAACAGCTTCTCCCCAAAATGGCTTTGGCAGCTTTGCTGTGCTGAGCATACTTCTGACTCTTTCCATGATTGTTCGGTTCATTCTTTCTGCTACCCCATTGTGTTGCGGGGTACGTGGAACCGTCTTCTCGTGCCGAATGCCCTGACTCTTGCAATAGGCATCAAAACTCCTGGATGTATACTTGCCTCCGTTATCTGAGCAAAGGCACTTCAGCTTCTTTCCCGTTTCACGCTCTACCATGGCATGAAATGATTTGAAGATTTCCAAGACCTGATCTTTTGTCTTCAGAAAATACACCCACACCTTCCGAGAAGCATCAGTAATAAATGTCAGTAAGTATTTGTTACCGCCTAGCGACTCCACCTCCATGGGACCGCAAACATCAGAATGTATCAGACTGAGCAACTCTGATCTCCTTGTCGAAGAGGAACTAAAAGAGACTCTTCGCTGCTTGCCAAATAAACAGCTGCTGCAAGGTTGAAGCTCTGCATTCTTGGTAATGGAGATAAGATTTTCCTTCATCAAGGTTGATAAACCTTTCTCACTCATGTGACCGAGTCTCTGGTGCCACAGTTTCTGCGAAGCTTCATGTTCAACAATATTGAGACTCTCCACATTGATCTTCACATGAGTCTTGTACAAAGTGCTGCAGAGATGTCCACGAGCGATCACCATTACACCTTTCAGCATCCTCCACGAGCCATTGCAAAAACGGTTATCATAGCCCTTTTCATCTAGGGCTCTCACCGAAAGAAGATTTTGTCGAAGTTCAGGTACATGGCGAACATCCTGCAGTGTGATTGTGCACCCGGCATCAGTCTGCATCCGAACGTCACCAATTCCGACAATCTTAGCAAAGCTAGAATTGCCCATCCTCACCGAGCCAAAGTCTCCAGCTTTGTACGTCGTGAAGATGTCCTTTCGAGGAGTGGCATGGCAAGATGCTGCAGTATCTACCACCCATTCTACGCCCTGATTTGACACATGGAGGCATGTCTCATCCTCATGAGAGCAAAGAGCCACATCTTCTAGTACTGTGACTTGTGCATCTCCTTCCTTCTTTGGTTGTGACCTTCCCTGACCGCCTTGCTTTTGTAACTTCCAACAATTTCTTTTCATGTGGCCTGGTTTGCCACAGTGATGGTAGTTGTATGCAGGCCTCCTCCCATCACTTGATTTGCCTCTCGATCTGCCTCTGCTTTGGCTCCTGCCTCTCCACCTGCCTCGATCTTCCTCTCGCTGTCTCTCACGGACTTCTGTGACGCAGGCTTGTGCTTCTGTGCCAACGTCCTTTCTCCGAGCTTCCTCATTGAATAGGGCATCCTTAACCATAGACATGGTAAGATTGCCAGTCGAAGCCGAGTTGCTGAAGGAGACCACCAATGTCTCCCAACTGTCTGGAAGAGAGCTGAGAAGTAGAAGTGCCTGTAACTCATCTTCAAGTGGTAACTCCACTGAAGATAGCTGATTCACCAGGCTCTGAAACTCGCTGGTGTGTTTTGCTACAGAAGTTCCTCCCTGTAGCTTCAGGTTCACCAACCGTCTCATCAGCAGGGCCTTATTTCGAGCTGTCTTGGCCTGGTACATATCTGCCAGCTTCTTCCAAAGGGCAAAAGCATCCGTCTCCTAGGCAACATGATGGAAGACACTGTGATCGATCCACTGTCGAATCTGACCGATCGTTTTCCTGTTCATCTTCTTCCAGTCCGCCTTATTGGTAGCTTCAGGTCTCTCTCCCTTCTCCTCAATAGGATCAAAGAGATCTTTACAACTTAGGAGATCTTCCATCCGAGGTCTCCAAAGTGTATAGTTGGTGGCAGTAAGCTTGATCATGGCTCCAAATGATGATGATGATATTGATTCCTCCATCGACATCTTGATCTGCAAAGGCTTTTGGCACTCAACAACTCAACCTCGCTCTGATACCACTTGTTGGGATCGAGAGAAAAACAACAGAGATAAATTTGAGAAGAAAACAACACAAATATTATTTCTCAATCTTAAAAGATTTACAAAAAAAAACTCTCAATACTTTATAAGCTCTCTGTGGCTATCAATCTCTATTTTTCTCTTCAGTTGAGTGTGTCTTCAAATGAAGAAAATAGTGAGAATTTATAGGAGGGGAAGAGACACCATGCTTTCGAAGAGACACCATGCTTCCGAAAAGACACCATGCTTTGGAAGAGACAGAGACACCATGCTTCGGAAAAGACACCATGCTTTGGAAGAGACACCATGCTTTGGAAGAGACACCATGCTTTGGAAGAGACACCATGCTTGCACCAAACGTTGTCATGCATCAGCATGCACCAAACGTTGCATGCATGAGTGCATGCTCTTTTGTGGCGGGACCTACAAATAGATCATATGCAGATTATATATAGGAATTGAACTATATGCAGGATAATCTTTTTACCGATGTGAACATAGGACTGTATATATGATGTCTATGTAGGAAAATAGAAGGTATGGACAACTGGTATATGCATACATATCTGATACATAGAAGGAATTATTGAAGTGAAGTATATACATAATATAGAAAGAAAATCCCTTTCACCGTGATGAAGCACGTGAGTATACATTGATTTAGAAAGAAATTCTTTTCACTGGTATGAAGTATTTGTGTGTATATATATAAGATACATATATAAAGACCCTTTACTGATATGTATATATATACCTGATACATGGATAAACCTTTTACTGAAGTGAAGCACATAAATGTACATATATATGATATATATATAAATCCCTCTTTACTGATTTGAGACATCTATGTATAAATAACATATATAGAAAACTCTTGTACTGAAATGAAGCATATGGGGATTTAGAAGATGGTCTTTATTTGAATTAAAGCATATGCAAATTATTTAAGATTCTCTTTGGTAGAAATTAGGCAAATGCAGGTTAAAAAAAATAACCTTTATATGGATTTAAGTATATGCAGTATACATAGCAGTTGGTCTTTAATTGAATGAAACATATGCAGGTATGTGGAAGATGGTCTTATGCAGATATATAGAAATTTGGTTATATGCAGATATATAGACATTTGCACTATATGCAGGATATGCATATAACCCCTTTACTGATATGAACATATACACATATCTAATACATAGGACAACTCTACTGAAGTGCAGCATATGTATATATATATCTATTCATCTATTCATCAAGTATTTAATAACAGCTAGCGAAGAAGACTCTCACGTGCATCGCATTTTTCTTAATCTAAAGTTCTATCCATAATGTGAAACCTAAAAGCAAAGGATAGCATGATCATCGCAGAACGACTGAGATAAATTAATTATCAGAAAGTGGTCATTAAAGAAGTACATACATCGATAACTAGCTGCTAAGTTTGTATGTAACTAATTGAATGATTACAGTACTATATATACTAATTCCTTTGTGTACCCTATATATTTACCTTTCCTTTTCTAGTTGGTTTAATGAACAAGGATGCAGACAATGAAGAAGATATATGGTAACACAATTAGTTGGTACTCCTGGTTATCTCCCATCAGAGTAAGCATGCCTACTAAAACCATTTTGTTTCATATTACCTCAATATGATAAAATAATTGATGGTAGTATTAGTTTAGAATCTTCCTGTCTTAAGTATACTGTAGTTACCAAGCTATTTCCATGTCCAGATCAATGATTATTATAAAATCATAAAAAACAACACAAGAAAATCGATGTCAAAATGGGAAACAGCTAGCCTAAATGCCAACTAAAACAAGATTATGGATGTTCTTATGTAAGATTTTCTTTTGACCTAACTGATATTAGAAATCCACCCAGTTTTCTACTTCTAAGAGTCCATACTAAATAAAGTTAATGTATAAAGATTGTGATCGATAACACTATCTTTCAGCAATTTCTCTTAGCTTTTCATTGTATTTACTTGTATACTTGAACTGTAAAAATCTATATTCCTGTTGTATAAAAATCTAAAATAAGAATACTGTTCAGTATATGTATAGAGTTGATGAGTAGGATCGAGGCAGTCACTATTAAGAAATACTATTTTGAAGTGTTATTTGTGTAATCAAAATAGTAAGGGTACAACACAAACAGCCTACTCATGGCTTCAATTAGGTTTTTAACAAGTCTCAAGTCATGTATATGCAAATTTCAATCATCAATAGCATAGTTCGGGAAAAGATTCAATTTTTATTCATCCACTTATCAACAATTCATTATATCTTCATCCAATCCCTAATATGTTTTCTTATAGACAAATCATCACATACAACATGCATAGAACAAAAGAAAACAAACATATGTCACTCACCTTATTGAAGAAATCAAATCGAATTACTAAGAAATGAGAAAAATCCCCTCTTTTGCAAAATTCAAGATCATTGCTTCGAAACTTCAAGAAAGTAATAGTAAAAATATATTTTATTTTTGCAGAGGAGAGGGACGGCTGCAATGGCTTTTTTATAGGCCAAAATCTGGAGGTTTTAGAGTTTTACAAGTTTATGGAAACATCCTTTAACAAATTATTACTTTACATATATAAATCCTTATACTTGGAAATGAAATAAAACCAACTTAATTGAGTTTTTAAAAACAAAAAAAACCAGCCTATAACAAGCCGGCACTGTTTGAAGACCCAGAAAACGAATTTGCACTTTTACCCCTCTAAGTGGCAATTTTACAAAAAGACCCTTTTTAATCAAAACTTGCAAAATAAACCAAATTTATTAAAACAAAAAGTAAAATCTTTACCTCTGAGTTTATTACGCATCATGCCAAGCCCAAAAATCCTAAAATCCAGAGTTTTTACTCTAAGTGGTAATTTTACACAAAAGTCCTTCTTTTTGTAATATTTGCAAATAGGTCCAATAATTATCAGAAAAATTCAGAAAATTCACAAATAATATATAATAATAATTAATGGGTTTTTGCCAAAGTATTTTTGATTTTGAACTTCCCATGAAAATATTTGCATGTGTTTTGCACGTGTAAAAAGATAAATTTTCAGAAAAATATTTTTTAAATCACCAAAAATCATTTTAATTCATTTATTAATCTTAAAAGCATTATTTAAAAAAATACTTGGTACTTGACACGTGAAACTTAAATTTATAAATAATTAAAATACAGAAAATATTCAAAAAATATGTATTTACGGGAACGGGGGTTATAGTACTTGTCCCTTGTTATCTTACCATGTTTATTGCCTTATTTGTGCACGTCCATGCTTGACTTAAATAATAATAACAAGAAATCAAGCCAGGGTTAAAGGAAAAGATCTAATAGTGGAAAATGCATAAACGTGTACTCGTAAGGGGATCCATGGATCCTACGTGATATTTGATACTTGGTACTTGACACGTGATTACTTGACACTTGACACTTGACACTTGACACTTGACACTTGACACTTGACACGTGAAACTCGATGCTTGATACTTGATACTTGATACTTGTCCCTGAGTACACTGCCTTCTATGATCTACTATGAAATCTAAAACGCGACTTGCTTGAATATAGTAACCATGTGGTAAAAATTTGGGACGCATGAAGTGCTACCTAGTTAGGAATAAATACAAGACTTGAGAATAACATAATCACTTGACACTTGTTACTTGCTACTTGTACATGATACTTGACACTTGTTACTCGCTACTCGTTTGCATGCTACTTGACACTTTGTTACATGCCACTTGCACCTGATTATCTTGCCATGCTATTTATTTCTGTTCTTGATTTAGAGTTAGTTGCTCTATTTTGCTATCCTTCCATGTTACTTCTGTACTTGTTTCCGCTGTTACTCTATACTTATCTATCTTTCCTGTACTTGTTGTCTGCACTACAAGCGGCCCATAACTTGCATTGACAGGCATTTGTTTTCTCTTTCCTTTTTCTGCAAATTTGTCACTTGCAGACTTTGGTGACCAGTTGCCGATAGAGTAGGTGACCAAAGATTCTAGTTGGCTGGAGATCTTGCTACTATTTATTCTTGTTGTTTTTTGAATAATTGTAACTTGTTACATGGATATTGTATTGGGCATTTTGTCCCAGACTTGTGTTTTGTTCCAAACATGATTATTTGAAATTTAATATTCCTGTTTCCTTTCAAGTAATCCTGTTGACTATATTAATTCAGTTATTCATGCGTGGTTGACTATTCCTCTTGTATATCTCTTGTTTATTCTTGCATATGTTGTAAAGATCCTTACAGCTTATGAATGGTGAAAGCCATTCGCTAGACTTGTGTCGCGTATCCGTATTCCGTATTCCTTCTTAGGAAGTGGGGCGTGACAGGTGGAGTTGGCTGGTGTTGCTGTTTGGGTTTCAATGGAGAAGATGGGGGTAGTAAAGTGTGGTGTTGGCTGTTGGATATGGCAGGGGGTGGCACAGGCTGGTCGGGTTGAAGAGATGGTTGTGGAGGTGATGGTGGTGATGGTGGATGGAGGTGGTGTTGTTGGTGTGAGATAGGGATTGAAGGTGGTGGTGTGCGGGAGTATATGGCAGTGGAGGTGTGCGGATGTTGGAGGCAGTGTCCTGTTGGAGGTGATGGTGGGGCTGACCAGGTTTGAGATTGATGGTGATGATGGATGTATAGTGATGGCTATTGTTGGTTGGGGTGGTGCTTTGGAGGTCGAGGATGTACGGAGTAGATGGAGGCAATGGGTGATTAAGGTTTAATGAAGGTGATTAGGGGATTTATCGGTGGCGGCGGCGGGGGGGGGAGGGGGGGATTAATATATATAGAGATGGTTGGCGACTATGGTTTGTTTAGGGTTCTTCAGAGGGTTAAGATTTGGGTTTTGGGTTTTAGGTTTCGGGTTGGGTTGAATTAAAATAAAAAATTCACAATAATTTTAACAAAAATTAATAAAATACTTAGGTAATCTAGTGCATGCAAATGAGTTCAAAAGAAAGTAAAAAATATAGATAACTGAAATGAATGAAATACGTCAAAAAATATGTTCAATTGAAATAGGGAGTCACAACTAATTTTTCCGTAGCACCTTAACCACATGTATCACCTTATTTCTCAACACTTTTTTTCGACGATCTAAAATTTAATAGCTGCTCCTTAGAAGACAGGTCCAGTTTTAATCCTTCCAATACTAATTGTAAATGGTGATTTGGATCCGACAAGTATTTCCTTAGCATAGATACATGAAATACATTATGTACTTGTCCCAATTTCCTTCTGAATTATGTTAGGTCCTATACACCTTAGTGCCAACTTACCCCCCTTCCCGAATCTAATCACCCCTTTTGTTGGAGATATCTTCAGAAGTACAGAGTTTCCTTCTTCGAATTCCAGTTCTTTTCTCCGAGTGTCAGCATAACTTTTCAACCTACTCTGAGATACTTCTAGCCTTCTACGAATTAGTTCAATCTTCTCAGAAGTTTGCTACACAATCTTCAGCTCATACATCTGTCTTTCTCCCACTTCATACCAACAAATGAACGTTCGACATTTCCTTCCAGAAAGTGCTTCATACGGAGCCATACCAATACTAGCCTGGCAGTTATTATTATAGTTGAATTCTACCAATGCTAAATACATTTCCCAACTTCCTCCAAAGTTCATGACACACGCCCTCAACATGTCATCTATCACTTGGTTCACTCTTTCCGTTTGCCCATCCGTCTGCGGGTGAAAAGCTGTGCTAAAATCTATCATTGTCCCCATGGCTTCCTATAGACTCTTCCAGAATAGTGAAGTAAACATAGGCAGCATCCATATCTTAGATTATAGTTACCAGCACTCCATGAAGTTTCACTATCCCTTCGATATATACTTCCGCCATGTTTTCCACCGACCAAGTAATCTTGATTGCTATAAAATGTACTGACTTGGTTAACCCGTGATGAAATCCATGATCATATTTTTCCACTTCCATTCTGGAATACACAGTGGCTGTAGCAATCCTCTGGGCTTCTGGTTTATCACTTTAACTTTTTTATATGTGAGACATTTAGCTACAAAGTTTGCTATATCTCTCTTGATGTCCGACCACCAGAAATGTTGTTTGATGTATTTATACATTTTGATACTCCCTGGGTGTATTGATAGTAAAGTGGTGTGTGCTTCATGTAGAATTCTTTCCTTCAGACATATCCTTTCAGGCACACACACAACCTTTCTCCTAACCAGAGTACTCTGTCTTTCATCTAGAATCCTGATAGCTTGCCTTCAGGAACTTGTTCATCATCTTCTGTATTTCTAGGTTGGACTCCTGGCCCTTGATGATCTGATCTTTCAAGATAGGTTGAAGTCTCAACTATGTTAATGTTGCTCCCATATTTTGCGCTATTACCTCGACTTCTGCTCCTCCTAAGTCTTTAGTCAATTCTGTGTTGTAATTAAATTGGACAAACTACTCTTTCTGCTAAGGGCGTCTACTACGCCTTCCCAGGATGGTATTTGATTTCGGGGTGAATGTCCTTTAGTACTTCCAACCAATGCCTCTGCCTTAGGTTCAACTCCTTATATTGATAAATGTACTTCAAACTCTTATGGTCGGTGTACATGTTAAACTTCTCTTCGTACACATAGTGTCTCCATAGCTTCAGAATAAATATCATTGTGACTAATTCCAGATTGTGAGTCAGATTGTTCTTCTCATGCAGTCGTAGCTGTCTTGTAACGCCCCGAATTCCAAAATACAGGTAATTCACAGCACAACCAGGATCTTTATTTCAATTTCATACAAAAATACAAGGAATTTAAAAAAAATCATTACAATATTATTATTTACAATGCACAAATTTACATAAAAATACAATTTATAACATTAAACATCTTCAATTCTGCAACTGCCATCAACACCAAACTCATATCCTCATTGCTTGCTAATCTCGAGTCCTGCAACCTGAAAACTGCGGGCACGTTAGTTGCATACAAATGACGCAATGCTATAATACAGCAATTCTTTAATATAGCAAACACAAACTTAAATGCAAAAATAAAAAGTGACTATCCTAATTATGTAAGTGTATGATATGAACTTAATGACTAATGCAAACATTCGTGCTTATGATGCAACACTAATACATACTTGTTCGGATTCTATGCATCTCATGCTACATAGGTCTGAGGGCAAGTCCTTAACTTACTCCTCATTATAGGGTTCCATTCCTCGTTATAAAAATCCTACTACGGCGACAAAAAACAGGTTTAGATGTCCCACAAATATGGATTCCAGTCCCGGAATCAACCTCCTCCCTAAACAGAATCCTAGTCGTGCAAACTTTCCGCAAGTGCCGCCCTAGCCCGGAATATATTAGAGATCTGCCTCCTTTCCGCCCGACTATTCATGATCCCAGAATCCACCGCCCGATCAATCATAATTCCGGAATTAATTAAGGCTCATCTCGCTCTGCAAGCAATCACAGTCCCGAAATCCACCACCCAACTAGATCTATAGTCCCAGAATCCACCGCCTGACTATATAGAAACACCCCACTTACATTTGCCAAGGTCTCATCACATCTTCTTTTCTAATGCCTGTCCTTAATTCAATTATTGTTTTCGTGGCCTAAAGCTAGCTTACCCTGCCAGACTTAAGCTCACTCACCGAGAACTCAAGCCCATATTGGCCATTTTCTCAAAATTTCATTTATCATAATTTGCCGGTCACTACGGGTCTTGCTTAGCTCCTAGAAACCACACATCTCATTTAAGAGATCTTGTAGGTTATTCTTAACCTCTTTTACACAATTCCTTATTCATTATGAACCATTTGATTTCTTTATTCATTCTCTTTTAGTTCATCAATCTCTAAAACAATAGATAACTTCTTATCAAAAGATTTCAATAATACTTCAATAAAAATTCTTTTCGAATGTCAATACGTCTACTTTTCCACACTTTTATTCTTTGATTATTCGTCAATCCAAACAATGTACATAAGCTCCAAATAAAAGAAATTCATTTTCGAGCAATATAAAATTCTAGAATAAATCTAGATTTAAACCATCCCATTTCACTCTTTTAATCAACTTAATTCAAACCGAAATAGCTATAAAATTACTTTTTAAAGTAATCTAATTCAATGTAACACCCAGACCCGAAACAGCGATTTTTTTTAACAACTGCCCACCACTGGCTTGCCTCATAAAAGGTGCTATAGCAAATTGGTGACCTTTAATCCCATGCAATTATTTATATATAGGCAATCAATCTTTCAAATCTCCGATATGGGACAAATTTCCCACATCCCCCGCACCCTCTCTCTCATGAGAAATGCACAGGCAAAGGCTAAGGGGGCCCCACACACGTGACAACATAGCAGCAGCTGCTGCCTGTGCCCCTTGGCCCCACTGCCTACATCAGAACACCTGCAACAGCAGCTTTGCTCTCCTTTCTTCACAACGGGGCCCCACATGCCCATTAAATCCACACAACCACCCCATTAAATAATCTATAGGTCACACCTCCAAACATTATTAATTAACTATATATATATATATATTCCTAACACGGGGTGTTGCACACACCCCCTTAAGAATTCAGCGTCCTCGCTGAAGTCGGGATATGCAATGTAGCACAGGATCTTCTTTCTAGCCAATGTGGAGTGGAGTACCCTAATTGTGCTAGCTGCACCCTAATTCTGCTAGTTGTACCTTGATTCTGCTAGCTGTACAGCCCTACCTAGGACTCGCACATCCACTAGCTCCTTCTCAGGCATACATCCGTGAACACCATCTCAGGCATACATCCACTAGCTCCATCGCAAGCATACATCTCACCCACTCTTACCCACACTCGGTGTCGAAAGTCGGCTCTGATACCACTCTGTAATGCCCTGAATTCTAAAACATGGTAATTTGTAGCACAACATGATCTTTTACTTCAAATTCGTACAATTTTACAAGAAATTTAAACTTTTTCTTACAACACTGTTATTTTACATTAATGCAGTGGAATTCAAAATAATTACAACATGATAAGTACAACTATAATATCAGCGACTTAAATCTGAAAGAAATCTTTAGCATCAATTCATCTGTGTATTCTTTTAGCCAATCCAAACCCTGCATTGGAAACTGTAGGCACGTCAGTTGCTTACAACCGACGTAATATTATAAAACGGCGATCCTCACTATGTCGTAATATAACGATTCATGACACTTTAACAAACACAATCTTGAAAGTAAACAAAGTGTTAAAAAGTGACTATCCTAAATATGTCCGTGTATGCAATGACTTAATGCCTAATGCAGATGTTTACGCTATGATGACACTAATGCATACTTGTTTGGATTCTGTCATGCCCCGCTTCCCAAAAAGGAATATGGAATACGTATACACGACATAAGTCCAGCGAATGACTTTCACCATTCATAAGCTGTAAGGATCTTTACAACATGTACAAGTGTACCCCTGTTTTCCCAAAATGTATAATCTGTGTATTTTCGGTATTTCAAATTTTTGTAAATTAGTTTTTCACTTTCGAACTATTTTTGTTAAAATGTATTATTGGACTTTCTATTAAAGTCTATTTTTATCAATGGTTTAGTCTGCTACTATTTTCCAACGAATATATATTACAATACCAATCTTATTATTTTCACTATTACCTGGGTTTCTATTATTATTACTACTATTATTGTATTTATCACTTTTCTTATTATTATTATTGTCAATATTATTATTATTATTTTTACTGTTATTTTAATACTATTATTATTATTATTGTTATTGGTATTGTTTTTATTATTATTATTAGTATTTCTATAAAACCCTAATTGTATTTAGAATTATTTCAAATAAATTCCATATTGTAGTACAATTTTATTTTGTTATATAAACCTACAATTTTATTGATTATTTTATTTTCTAATGGATTTTTATACCCTATTTTCTCTATTGGTTATTTTTCCAATAACCCATCTTATACCCAATTTTAAATGAACCCAAACCCGTTTAATTATATCCATTCCCATTATATGATTTCCAAACCCATAACCCATTTGACCCCTAACAAACCCATACCCGTTAATTCCGTACCTAAACCCAGACCTGATTACCACTTATCCTCACCCGCTAAGCACCTAACCCTAATTCCCTATACACCCTATATATATATATATTCAAGTCTGTTCATCTTCTTCACTTAACTACCCAGCCGCCTATTGCTTCTCAACCCACCCGACCTTGCACCGTTCACCCAACTCTCGACCATCAGTGTGCCCCTGACCTCCCGCTCACCCCTCGCCCTCGTCTTGCACCTCCCTCCCATTCATCCCTCCTTCCCGTCGCCTTTCCATTGCATCTTCGCACTGCAGAAACAGCAACCAACGTTGACGCCAGCACCCGCAGCGACCCCATCGTCCCTGCTCTACCTTACGTCGCCGTGCCGCTCTCCGACCTCGCGCGACTACAGCCAGCAAGTTTCCCTCGCTGTTCGTTTTCGCAGTGCCGCCAACCTGCCGTTTGGTCGCAATCCCTCGTTGTCGACATCTTCCCGTTTGCTCTCTTTTGAGGTTGCACGTGCACGGTATTTGCACGTGTTATCTCGGGTTGTGGATCTCGAGTTTCGGTCCGTAGTTCGTGGGTTCCGTTCGTTGTTCGTTGCCCAGGAATCTGTTCCCGTTATTCTTGCTCCTTGCTCGTTGTCGTTTCTTCTTCGGTTAAGACAAGTAACTTGTACTCAATTCCTTTGTATGATACAATCATAAATTCTGCTTGTAGTGTAGTTAGGTTCTAGAGACAACTCGTGTATGATGTATCTTGATGAGTATTGTCTCCATAGTGCTATTTTACCATAGTTGTCTCATGACACAAATTTGACATGAAACAACTTAGGTTTTGACCGTTCTTGATGTGATTATATTTGTGGGATAATTATGAGAAACCGTGTGTTTGATTGGATCCATGTGATATACTTGTTGTGGACATGCTATATACCCTATTTCATGTTGTTGGACACTTAGTAGACTCTATAACATATTTGGTTGTATTTGGAACGAGTTTCGTATGTTTTATGTTGATTTGTTGTTAAAAGGAAAAACCGGTATTTTGTCAATGATCAGTTTTGATTTCTATTTTAGACCATATTAAGGTCAGTATCTTAACTTCAGCATTATACATGATTTTTAGAGAAATCCGTCTTCTTTCCAAACTTTCTGACCTTGATCTATTTCGTTTTCGTATGAATGAGTTATGATTGTTTTACTACAGAGGTGTATTATATTTCCAGATTTCGTTTCTTGATGATTTCGATGACTAAACTATTTTGACACTAGTGCTAAACATATTATTTTGATCTGAAATTTTGGACAGTATTTCTATACTTGATTAGGGATTACCCAGAATTTTGGTGGATTTATTTGATAAGATTTACATACCGTTTCATGCTTTCAAATAAAAACTATACTTGCTGGATTTTGCTCGCTGTTCTATAAAGAAGTTTATTTTCACCCTAGTTTCTTTCCCTGTATGAAAATATTTATGAAATATGAAAGTTATCTTATTTTTTCTATCTTCTTCTCCCTTTGGCGGATTTGGATTTCATTTCACGGTTTGCGAGATATTACAGTTTTCGTACAGCAGTGTTGGAAATTCCAGATTTGCAAACTATCGTTTCTTGATATTTTCTGATTTTCGTTGACTGAACTAATCTTACTGGAAAATTATGAAACTTTATATTCTGATACTAGACATATAGGGGAATACCCCAGATTTTTCCTGGATTTATTTGAGGTGTTTTGATTCTGTTTTCCTGACTTTGAATTCGATTTACTGATTTCTGGCTGAACGTATTTTCTGGATTCAAATCAGTTTTGAGTTATGTTTTTGTGAATTACTATATGGCTTATTTATACTCGCTGGATTCGGTTGGGAGTCTATTTTCTAGACCTTTCGACGGATTCAGATTTTCATGTTTGTAATACCGGGAATTCAGTTTTACTGTAGTAAGGCCTTGCTGTCCTGAACTAGAAATTTGGTTATTTTGTCCTTTTATGTATTATCTTGTACCCGTACATGTTTATCTTGCAACTTGAACTTATCACATGATCACGCCATGATATTCTTGCTATGTTTGGTTCTTACGCATGCTTGTTTGAGACTAATAATAAAAAGTAACAAGTCGGGGGTTAAGGGAAAGACCTTAGTAGTGGACAATATAGGTATGTGTACTCAGAAGGGGGCCCGTGATCCCATTACTTGTTGCCATGTTTCATGCTCGCATGGTTCATGACTGTTATTATTATATTCTATTACATGATTCATGCCAGTTATTATTATATTATGCCATGAACTCGCGATTACATGATCCATGCCTGTTATTACTACTTGTTGCCATGTTTCATGATTACATGATTCATGTCTGTTATTACCTGTTGCCATGTTTCATGACTACATGATTCATGCTTATTTCTGTTGCCACGATTTCACTATGTGATTCGTGCCTGTTTACCTGTTACTTATTACTTGGCTTGACACCTGAGTACACGGCCCTATAGAAACCTACCACTAGGCCTAAACATAATTTGTTTGAATGTAGTAACCATATGATAAAAGTTTGGGTGCATGAAGTGCTACCTAGATAGTAATACTACAAGACTTGACCATGACACTTGAACATGATACTTGATTACTTGTACATGATACTTGACACCTGATACTTGTTACTTGATTTCGTGATACTTGACACCTGATACTTGTTACTTGATTTCGTGATACTTGACACCTGATACTTGTTACTTGATTTCGTGATACTTGACACCTGATACTTGTTACTCGTTTATATGATACTTCTTCACTTGAAACTTCATGCCACTTACACTTGTTCATCTTGCCATACTAGTTGTTATATTTTGTTATCATGCCTATTCCATGTTATTTGTTTATTCTTTCCCATGTACTTGTATCCTGCACTACAAGCGGCCCGTAACTTGTATTGACGGGGGTTTGTTTTCTTTTTTCTCTTCCTGCAATTTATTAAATTGCAGATTTTTTAGATTAGCTGCCAGATGAAATAGGCGAGATGAGATACTAACTACTGGAATTTTGCTATTATTATTCTTATTGCTTATTTTGAACAATAATGTATCTTGTACTTAGATTTATTTTGTATTTGGGCAATGTGACCCAGGATATTTGACTTATTCAGATCTGATTTATTTGAAATTAATATATTTTGTTTCAAGTAAATTCTGTTGGTATTGGTTCATATATGCATGCTTGGTTGATTCTTTTGCTCCCGACTCTGATTATTCTCAGGAAATGTTGTAAAGATTCTTGAACAACTTATGAATGATGAAAATCATTCTCTAGGCTTAGTCACGTATCCGTATTCCGTATTCTCTTTTGGGAAGCGGGGCATGACAACAAGAATAAACAAGAGATATACAAGAGAAATAATCAACCACGCATGAATAAATGAATTAACATAACCAACAGGATTATTGAAAAGAAGAATACTTAATCTTCAAATAACCAAGTCTGGAACAAAACATAAATCTGGGACAAAATGCCCAATACAAGATAATCCATGTAGCAATTACATTTATTCAAAAACAATAAGAAACAAATTGTAGCAAGAACTCCAGCCAACTAGAATGTTTGGTCACCTACTCTTTCGGGCAGCTGGTCACCAAAGTCTGCAAGTTTAACAAATTGCAGGAAGAGGAAAGAGAAACAAAATGCCCGTCAATGCAAGTTACGGGCTGCTTGTAGTGCAGGCAACAAGTACAGGAAAACAGATAGACAAGTATAGAGTAACAGCGGAAGCAAGTACATAATTAAGCATGGAAGGAATGTGACAGCAAAATAAGGCAACCAACTTTAAATCAAGAATAGAAACAAATAACATGGCAAGATAATCAGGTGCAAGTGGCATGTAACAAGTAGCAAGTAGCATGCAAGCAAGTAACAAGTAACAAGTGTTAAGTAGCATGTACAAGCAAGTAACAAGGACGAGCAAGTGATCATGTATTTCAAGTCTTGTATCTAATCCTATCTAGGTAGCACGTCATGCATCCCAAATTTTTACCACATGGTTGCTACATTTGTAACCCCCATTTCCGATAATTAGTATTTTCCATATATTTTCTATAATTTGATTTTTATAAATTTATTTTGTGCTAAATTCATTTCGCATTTTATTAAAGTATTTTCTAATCGAAAATCTTATTCATTTCGAATAGTGGTGTATTTTGATCTTATTTTCTATATCTTATTGATCGGCTATTTGTGTTTGAGCTCAATTTAAATAAATTATTGATATTTGGGTTATTTTAATCAATTTATATTTTATTATATAATCTCATTATTATTATTATTATTATTATTATTTGTCATGCCCCGCTTCCCAAAAATACGGAATACGAGCACATAACAAAAGCAAAAGTAGAACCAACATGCAACATTGAATCAAATTTACTAACAGAAATTACTTGAAATCAAATGCCATGTTCTCAAATAAATCAGAATCTGGAAAAACAATATTCTGGGTCACATCACCCAAATACAAATAATATCCAAGTCTCAAAACACGAGAATAATACAAGTCTCACGAATACAGTATTGTTCTAACACGATACAAGAAATGGTAATAATCAAAAGCAACTAATACTTCAAGTCTCCAACACCTTCTTGAACCTGTTCGCCATAATCTGCAATTCATCGAATGCAGGAAAGAGAAAAAGAGAAAACACATGTACCCGTTAATTGCAAGTCCGGGTCACAAATAGAGTAGGATACAAGCACATGCAATGGGGAAAAATTAACTAGCACATGGTAAAGGTATAATGTCAACCTAGACAACTAGCATGGTAAAAGTATCAAGTGCACACGGCATAACTCAAGTGTCAAGTAAACAAGTATCTCATAAACATGCATCAAGTGTCAAGTGTCGTGTAATCATGTATCAAATATCATGTTTCAGGTAATTCAAGTCTCATGTATCATGTTGTCAAGTAAGCATGTATCATGTCAAGTATCTTATTCAAGTATTAAGTTCAAGTCTTGTGTGATTACTATCTAGGTAGCACTTCATGTGCCCCAAATTATATCACATGGTTACTACAACACAACAGTTTCGTTTTAGATTTCATAGGGACCATGCAGGGCAGTGTACTCAGGTACAAGCTCCAAGTATCATGTAAACAAGCTCCAAATATCATGTAAACAAGCTCCAAACCAAAACAAGCTCCAGTGTCATGTGTGCACGTATCATGTAAATTGTGTCAAGCTCCAAGTGTAAACAAGCTCCAAACCAAACCAGGTTCTTCCGAGTACACATTTCTGCACTATCCACTACTAGATCGGTCCCATAAAACCCCGGCTTGATTACTTTTATTATTATTGTCCAACGAGCATGAATGAGTGCAATATAGTGTCAAATAAACATGGTTTGATCAGGTATAGGTTCAGGTTATCAAATAAGCATGCATGGGTACTAAAGATTCACATATACGAGCAAAAAGCCTATGTTTATAATCAGGACAGCAAGACCAACCAGCACTAAATCAGTGATTCAAAGAGCTATAGGCATGCAAATCATGATCCGTCAAAGGATCTGGAAACTAGACAACCACACGCTTCTAACAAGTATAATAAAGTCATATACTAGTTCACAACATCTCAGCTTAAAACTGATTTCAACACAGATTTCATGTACAACCAGAAAACAGGGGAACGACTTCAAACACATAAAAACAGCATAAAAACATGTCAAATAATTCCACAAAAAATCTGGGGTATTCCCCTATATATATAGACTCAAAATAATAAGTTTCATAATATTCCAGGAAGTATAGCTAAGTCATCGAAAATAGGAAACGTCACAAAAACATGGTTTGACGAATCTGGAATTTCTCAACACTGCTGTACGAAAACAAACATATCTTGCAAACAGAAAATCGAAATCCAATTCCGACTAAACAGCGTGAAAATAGATAAAATCTTCCAACTTTCATATATCACAAATAATTTTCTTAACACATAAGGAAATAGGGTGAAAACAAGGTTCAACATAGAAAGCACGCAATTTACAGCAAGAGTAGAGTTTGGAAAAGGATATGAAACATCATTCAAAAATTATCTTTAAAATACACCCAAAATCTGGGAAGTCCCTAACATTATTATGAAACACTAAGCAAAATATTGTGGCATGATAATATTTATAACCTAGATCTTGAAAATAAATAGTTCACAAAATTCACACAAAACTGCATCTGAAAACTACCGACATGACTGTACCAAAATTATCATATCTCATTCATACGAACTCCAAATACAGTGAAATCAGTGGGGTTTGAAAATAGATTCAATTATCTAAAATATACTGTGAAATCTCCAAGTTGATATTCGGACCCTGTCATAGGTGAAAACAGCAAACAACACAGCACAGCCTGCAAATTTCAGATTTCACACTTCATCTTAAAAACGTCATAACTTTCACCATAATGAACCAAACTCAACCAAATTTGAAACGCAGCTTACCAATCATCTAAATATCATATTGAAGGGTTTATAACATGTCCAAGCCAAATATTTTCATATGGTCAATCAATCAAACACGTCTCATGCAATATATCACATACACGATCAAAATTGAGTTTGGGCGAAACCTAAGGCATAAAACTATCAATTCTCATGTCATAAGTCATCTATGGCCTGATTTACACAATAGAGACAAAACCCACAAATAAAAATCCAATTTTTGGCCGTCTCTAGTCTCAACTACCCTATATGTGAACTTTTTGACTTGTATCAACCTAATAAAATTATGTACAAGTTACTTGCCTCTTAATGGAGTGAAAACGATGCCAACGAGTCCAAGGAAGAAAACCCACGAGCAAAATAGTCTTCCCACGCGTTTCCAAGCGAACCAACAAACCGAAAAGCTCCTACGATCGAACTCCTTGATGCACGAACCAAAGTGGGTGCTACCCACTTCACAAATCAGCAAGGGGGAGAGTTTTGAAGAGGATTTATGGATGGTGGTGCTGTTTGGAGATGCCGGCCACAATAGGAGAGCAAAAGTAGTGTTTTGGATGTATCGGAGTTTGTAGTATGGATGGATGGATGGTGTAGGTTGCAAGGGAGGACGTTTATGGGGATGAGATGCTCGGTTTTGGGAGGGAAGTGCACAGGCCGGGAGTAATAGAGAGAGGAGAGGCCGGGATTTGCAAGAGGAGAAAAAAATAGGATTAGGGTTAGGGTTTAAAACGGTTTAGGGTTATATATAAGGAGTTAATTGTGGGTTAATGGGTAGTGGGTATGAATATGAATTAATAGGTATACAATTGGGTAATGGGTAATGGGTATTGGGTCAAATTCAAATGGGGATACAATAAACAATGAATTCTATGGCTCCTAAAGATCTCCTTAAGGGCCAAAAATCACAAATTAGTCAAAACACCTCCAAATATCCACTACATCACCAAAATAAATAATAAATATGAACGAGACCAAGAAAAAAGGAAAAAGAACTCAAAATGGCAAAAAATGAACGAACGACGCACAATCAGCACAAGGAGGTCAAAAATGAAAAAAAAAGAATATATATTGAAAATAATCCAATATATGGTTCCAAAAAATACAAGGGATATAATAATACACAAAATGAAAAAAATACCCTCAAAAATACCAAAAATAAAAAAACAGGGGTTACAATCCTACCCCCTACAAGAAAATTTCGTCCTCGAAATTAAAAAGAAAGGTACATAGGGTAATCCCGAGCAAAATAAAACAACCAAAAGCAAAACAAAGCAACTACTCAAACAAGTGATGAAACTTCTACTGAATTTCCTCCTCCAACTCCCATGTCGACTCACCAGGCGAGTGAGGATTCCAAGCAACACGAACCAGCTTGATGACCTTATTTTTAAGCATTTTCTCCCGCCGATCCACAATTGCAACTGGCGGAATCTCACAAGTCAAATCCAGCCTAACAGTCAACTATGAATAGTCAATCACGTGGCTCTCATCTTGGATATACCTCCTGAGTTGTAAGACATGGAAAATATCGTGCACTCCTGATAAAGCTGGCGGCAATGCAAGACGATAGGCCACCTTGCCTACTCGTTCCAAAATCTCAAACGGTCCAATAAACCTCTGGTTAAGCTTGCCCCCGCCACCGAATCGAATGACACCGCGCCACGGCAATACCTTGAGAAAAACATGATCACCCACGGCAAACTCCAATGTCCTGCGATGAACATCAGCCCACCGCCTCTGCCTATCCTGAGCTGCCAGCAAGTGCTTTCTGATCTGAACCACTGCCTCAACAGTTTTGGTGATCAATTCTAGACCCAACAACTGCCTCTCGCCAACATCATCCCAACAAACTGGTGATCTACACTTCCGCCGATAGAGTGCCTCGAACGGAGCAGCTTTAATACTGACTTGAAAACTGTTATTGTACGAGAACTCTGCCAGATGCAAATGATCCTCCCAAGACCCACCAAACTTAAGCATGCAGGACCTCAACATGTCCTCGAGAATCTGAATAGTCCGCTCTGACTGTCCATCAGTCTGGGGATGAAAAGATGTACTGTACTTTAATTTGCTCTCCAAACTGTTCTGAAGACTCTCCCAAAACTGAGATCTGAATCTCGTATCCCTGTCGGATACATTGCTGACTGGAACCCCATGAAGTCTGATAATCTCTTGCATATACCTCTCAGCAAGGCTCTCAGTAGACTGACCGACACGAAAAGGAATGAAGTGAGCACTCTTCATCAAATGGTCAACAATCACCCAAATAGCATTATGACCCTTAGGACTCCTCAGCAAAGCGGTCACAAAATCCATGGTGATATGTTCCCACTTCCACTCTGGAATAGGAAGCGGTTGAAGAAGCCCAGCGGTTCTCTGATATTCTGCCTTAACCTGCTGGCAGATCAAACACTGAGAAACAAACCGAGCAACAGCCCTCTTCATACCATGCCACCAGAAATGAAGCTTCCAATCCCGATACATCTTAGTACCACTGGGATGGATAGAATACGAAAACTGATGAGCTTCTTCAAGTAACCTCTGATGAACTTCACCCCTAGGGACACATTACCGGGAACCAAAATGAAGAGAACCATCTGAATGAATAACTATGTCCGTCCTGGACCCCGACTCAACCTCAACTCGAAAACCCTACAACTGCGCATCACTAGCCTGCGCCTCTTTAATCTGCTCAACAAGAGACGACTGTAGTTGGAGCGCCAAACAACTCCGACCAGAACTCGACAACACAACATCAAGCTCCAACCTCCTCATCTGCTCAATAAGATCTCTCTGCTGAGTAAGAAATGAAACTGCTGGTCTCCTGCTCAAAGCATCAGGCACCAAGTTTACTTTACCAAGATGGTATTGCAAACTGATGTCATAATCGGCCATAAGTTCCAACCAACGCCTTTGCCTCATGTTTAACTTCTTCTGGGTGAAGAAGTACTAGAGACTCTTGTGGTCCGTAAAGATCTCCACTCGGTCTCCAAGTAAATAATGTCTCCATAGCTTCAAAGCAAAAATCACTGCCGCTAACTCCAAGTTATGAGTAGGATAGTTCTTCTCATGCGGCCTCAACTGCCTCGATGCATACGCAACAACACGGCCCTTCTGCATAAGAATTGCTCCAAGACCCTTACCAGAAGTATCACAGTGAACTACAAATCTGCCTGAACCATCTGGAATAGTCAACAAAGGCGCTGACGTCAGTCTGTTCTTCAACTCAAAAAAAGCCACATTGCACTCATCAGACCAACAAAATCTCTGATCCTTTCCAGTCAATTTAGTCAAAGGTCCTGCTATCTTCGAAAAATCCTGAACGAACTTCCGATAATAACCCGCCAACCCAAGAAAACTCCTGATTTCCGAAACTGACTTGGGAATAGGCCAATCCTTCACAGCCTCAACCTTGGCAGTATCCACAGAAATACCATCGCCAGAAATAATGTGCCCCAAGAAAGAAATCCTGTCGAGCCAAAACTCGCACTTGCTCAGCTTCCCATAGAGCTGATGCTCTCTCATAGTCTGCAGAACCACTCTAAGATGCTCAGCATGATCTTCCCGATTCCGAGAGTACACCAAAATATCATCGATAAAGACCACCACGAATTTATCCAAGAACTGAGAAAACACCCGGTTCATAAGACTCATGAATACAGCTGGCGCATTCGTGACTCCAAACGGCATCACAAGATACTCATAGTGCGCGTATCTAGTCCTGAAAGCAGTCTTCGGTATATCTGTAGCCTTCACCTTAACTTGGTGATATCTCGAATGAAGATCCAACTTCGAGAAAATAGCAGCCCCACTCAGCTGATCAAACAAATCATCAATCCTGGGCAATGGATACCAATTCTTCACCGTAACTCTGTTCAGCTCTCGATAATCCAAGCACATATGACGACTTCCATCCTTCTTATCAACAAAAAAGACTGGAGCACCCCAAGGCGAAATACTAGGTCTGATAAAACCCAAATCAAGCAACTCCTGAATCTGCACCTTAAGCTCTGCCAGCTCAACCGGTGCCATCCTGTAGGGAGCCTTCGATATCCGTTCAGTTCCAGGTTGAACATCAATACCGAATTCCACTTTCCTATCAGGGGGTAAGCCAGGCAACTCATCTGGAAAAATATCCATAAAATCCCGAACTACGAGAGGCGCTGCCTTATAGCCTGAATGTAATTCCATTGCACAATCCGCTTGTTCAACTGCAGTCTTTGCTCGACCAAGAGAAGACTCTCCAGCATGGAACTCAAATTCTCCCCGATCTGGAATTCTGAAGATAACTTTCTTAGTACGGCAATCAATAGTGGCATAAGCTTCTCCCAACCAATCCATACCCAGAATAACGTTGAATCCTGAATTTCCAATTACAATCAGGTTGGCTATGAAATCTGCGTCCCCAATAACAATGGGACATTGCCTGCACTCACAGGAACAACTGACTACTCCACCACCTGTCACAATGTTCCAAGCTTCTGACATGTTGCTGCATTCTAACTGATGGCGAGAGACAAATCGAGAGGAGACAAAAGAATGGGTTGCCCCAGAATCAAAAAGAACATAGGCAGGAAAAGAGCAAATAAGGATGATACCTAAGGAAATCAAATGCAAGGGGATAGCAAGGACCATCAAGGGTAAGGGAAAAATCAACAAAGCAGGAAAAATAGCAAACGGAAACAGAACAAGGCTAAAAGAAATAGATAAAGGGAATAAAGCAACAAAACAATATAACAAGATATACCTGCCACAACTCCTTCAGCGGTCTCAGCCTCTGCAGCAGTCAAGTTGAAAGCTTGACCTCTCCTCGGAACAGCGGTCCTCTGACCGACAATCTGGCACTGGGGAGGAAGCAGTGGCCTAACTGGACCACGAGGGGGAACTGCCGGCCTCTGTTGTGGACAATTCTGCAAAGTGTGGTAAGGAGAACCACAAGCAAAATAGCGGTGATTGGCCCGCCTGCAGTCCTTGAGCTCATGTCCCGGAATCTGGCAATAGTCGCAGAAACTGCCTCTAGGAACTCCAGCAGAAGGATACGGAGCTGCCCTGACTGGATGTGCGAGAACAGACCTCCGAATAGGCCCACCAGGAGGCCTAGCAACAGCAGCGGGAACAGTCCGCTGAGAAGAAGACGAACCACCTTGAGCCTGCTCCTGGGTTCGAGCTGCCTCAAGGGCCTCAGCATAAGTACGCAGACGAAGAGAGACCAGATGCCTCTTGATATCCTGTTCAAGCCCATTGGTGAACCTACGAGCCCTATCCTCTTCGGTTGCCACAAGAACGGCAGCGAAGCGGCTAAGCCTGGTAAACTCAGCAGCGTACTCATCTACTGTCCTGGAACCCTGTTGCAAGAAAGTCCATGTTACAATATTCATAATAGTCCATGCAATATTGTAACAAATCCAAAATGGAACAAAGACTTAACCTGTTTTAGGGCCAGGAATTGTTGTTCCATCTCAACCCGAGTACTACTGGGAAAGAACTTCTCCAAGAATCCCCGAGTAAAAGTAGTCCAAGCAATTGGCCTTTCAAGGCGCTAAGACTCAGCCATCCACCAGATGTGAGCCAAATCTACTAGCTGGATGGAAACAACGTCCACCCGATCAGCCTCTGCAACGCAAGCTGCTGCCAACAAACACTCGGTCCGGATCAGCCACTGTTCAGCCTCCAAAGGCATCTCATTGTCAGAAAAACGATCGGGATGCAGCCTCATAAAATCTGTAACAGTCCCTGGGCGAGGCGGAAGAGTTGCCTGCACAGGCGCAACAGGAGGCGAAACCCGAGCAGCTTCAAGTGCAGCCATCACCAGATCACTGTGGTTTTGCTGCTGATTAATCAGCCGCTCAAGCACAGCAGTGACAGCCTCAATTGGATCAACCTGTGACTGGGAAGTAGAACCTCTCCGAGCCATAGTCTACACAAAACCAAAAATAATTAGCATCCAGAATCTGAGTTGGTATTATGTTTCAATTATGCATGCATGGTTGGTGAAGTGTTGTGCAGATCGCAGTTCGAGCCAAGCTTGTCTAATATATTAGTTGCCTAATACATTAGCCAAACCTGATGCTCTGATACCAATAAAAACCCTATCACGCCCCGCTTCCCAAAAATACGGAATACGAGCACGTAACAAAAGCCCAGCGAATGATTATTATCATCCTTAAGCTGTTTCAAGAAATCTTTGCAACACATCGCAGAATTTATCAGACTCGGAAGCAAAAGTGGAACCAACATGCAACATCGAATCAAATTTACCAACAAAAATTACTTGAAATCAAATACCATGTTCTCAAATAAATCAGAGTCTGGAAAAACAATATTCTGGGTCACATTGCCCAAATATAAATAATATCCAAGTCTCAAAACACGAGAATAATACAAGTCTCATGAATACAGTATTGTTCTAGCACGATACAAGAAATGGTAATAATCAAAAGCAACTAATACTTCAAGTCTCCAACACCATCTTGAACCTGTTCGCCATAATCTGAAATTCATCGAATGCAGGAAAGAGAAAAAGATAACATACAAGTATCCGTTAATTACAAGTCCGGGTCATAAAGAGAGTAGGATACAAGCACATGGAATGGGGAAAACTAACTAGCAGATGGTAAAGGTATAATGTCAACCTAGACAACTAGCATGGTAAAAGTATCAAGTGCACACGGCATAACTCAAGTGTCAAGTAAACAAGTATCTCATAAACATGCATCAAGTATCAAGTGTCGTGTAATCATATATCAAGTATCATGTTTCAGGTAATTCAAGTCTCATGTATCATGTAGTCAATCAAGCATGTATCATGTCAAGTATCTTATTCAAGTATTAAGTTCAAGTCTTGTGTGATTACTATCTAGGTAGCACTTCATGTGCCCCAAATTATATCACATGGTTGCTACAACACAACAGTTTCATTTTAGATTTCATAGGGGACCATGCAGGGCAGTGTACTCAGGTACAAGCTCCAAGTATCATGTAAACAAGCTTCAAATATCATGTAAACAATCTCCAAACCAAAACAAGCTCCAGTGTCATATGTGCACGTGTCATGTAAATCGTGTCAAGCTCCAAGTGTAAACAAGCTCCAAACCAAACCAGTGTCATATTATTATTATTATTATTATTATTATTATTATTATTATTATTATTTTGTTTTAAGCTCAAACATGCTCAATTTTATATGCATTTCACTATTTGATTTAATGTGTGTGTGTATATATATATATGTATATTTTAATGATAAGTTAGAATTTATCTAGTTTTTAACTTGTTTTAAATAGGTTTTATTAGTGGTTTATATTTATTTATGTTTTATTTTTTATTACCTTTTGGTTTATATTTTAATTTGTAGGAAAAGGAGTTGAAGAGTTGATGATTTTGATGCAAACAGAATGGATTACGGCCTCCCAGTGTTGAAGAACATGGCCATAATTCGTGGAAAACAGTTGGAAGGACAATTGAAGAGACAGAGAGAATTACGGCCCCCCCAGTGTTGCGCGTTATGGCCATGTTTATGGCAGAATTCTGTAACAGCTCCTAATAATGGCTGAATCTGTTACTCTTTCTTAATGGGTCTTAAAGGGATTGTAATGGCACTTGATTGGGGTGAAACTAGGCTATAAATGTAGGCTTTCAGAACCACGAAAGGGGCAGGCTTCTTCTCCATTTTTTCTTTGAGCAAAACTTATGTTCTTTTGTAGTTTTTCTTCATGTATGTTCAAACAACTTTTCTTTGGCTTAAGCTTTGAATAAATTTCAGTTTCTATTACCTTCTAATCTTCATCTCTTACTTGTTAAAGTTCTGAATGTCAAATTTACATTGTCTTATTTATACTTTAATCATGTGTGAGTAGTTTCTTTTATCTTGGGATTGATTATATTCCAATGATGTATTATTGATTAAGTCTAGTTTTCTTTCCTTAGATTTTATGATCATTTTTCTATTCTTAATTTAATCTTGAGTTTTGCTTTGTCTGCAATCATAATCAATATGATTGTATGAACCTTAGATATCATATTAAGCACTGAAAAGTGAGAATTTGATATTGGAATTACAAGATTAAACAAGGGGATCAATTCATGAAAATAGAATTGGTTTTCTTGAGGCTTAGAAATAATTGTTCTTAATGAGTTTTATCATTCCTTCTACCATGAAAATAGGTGGAATCTATGTCTGAAACATGTTATTGTACTTTGAAAGAATGCAATAATCACATTTGTTTATTTAGCCTTTAAGAATCCATTGTTCATCCTCAAAGGAAAGTAACTAGCTTAAAAGTAATTTGCATTGGAAGAACATCAATCCCAAGAGCTTTTTATTCTCTAAATTAAACTCTTTTTATTTTTCCAGCAACAACAATATCATTTTAACTTAGTTCTTTTAGCTAATCATCTTAGTGAGAGAAATTAGTACTCAATTTTAAGTCCTTGTGGGAACGATATTTTTATTACGCGATAAAACCATGCACTTGCGGGCCTATCAAGTTTTTGGCGCCGCTGCCGGGGACTTAAGTCATTGATATTGATTTTTCTTTCTATATCAGTTAGACTAAATTTTATTTTTTTGTTTTTGTTTTTTTTGTTTCTGTTATCATCTTCTTTGTTTTCTGCTGATTTTTCAGTGAATGCGAAGAGTCCGAAGTGTTGGTGATCTTGTTGAACCAGTGCCTGAGATAGAAAGGTTCTTCCATAGGAGAAGAAGAGAACAACGCAAGGCAAGGACTAAAACAGGAGAGTCCAGCATGGCTGAAGATACAAGGTCTTTGAAGGAGTTTGCTTCCCCTAATACCACGGGGTTGCAATCTAGCATCACTCGCCCGACAGTGGAGGCAAACAACTTCGAGTTGAAGCCCTCTCTACTTTCCATGGTGCAGCAAAATCAATTTGGAGGTGCTCCAACGGATGATCCAAATCTCCATTTGTCTATGTTCTTGGAGTTTTGTGACACTCTAAAGATGAATGGTGTCACTGCGGATGCCATAAGATTGAGGCTTTTCCCTTTTTCCTTGAGGGATAGAGCAAGAGCTTGGCTACACTCACTTCCAAACGGTTCCATAACTACATGGGATCAATTGTCTCAAGTATTCCTTTCCAAGTACTTCCCTCCAAGCAAAACTGCACAACTCAGAAATCAAATAACAACTTTTGCTCAAAAGGATGGAGAGTCTCTCTATGAGGCATGGGAACGTTTCAAGTTGAGGCTTTGTCCTCATCATGGGCTGGAAAAATGGTTAATAGTGCATACCTTTTACAATGGGCTCAATTACAACACCCGGATGACAGTGGATGCAGCAGCAAGAGGTGCTTTGATGAACAAAAACACCACAGAAGCTTATGCTCTCATTGAGGATATGGCACAAAATCACTACCAATGGTCAAGTGATCGTGCTCCTCAAAAGAAAGGCGGCAGGTATGATGTTGATGCTATAGACCATTTAGCTGCTAAAGTTGATGCTTTGTTTCAAAAATTTGATAAATTGAGTGTGAATGCTGTTACTCCTAATGTTGCAACTTGTGAAATTTGTGGTGTTGTTGGTCATACTGTTGTTGAATGTCAACTTGGGAATTCATCTAGTGGGGGGTCTAATAATGAGCAAGTTAACTTTGTTAACAATTTTAATCAAAAAAGGGATCCATTTTCTAGTACTTACAATCAAGGGTGGAGGAATCACCCAAATTTTTCCTATAAAAATCCTCCACTTAATCCCATTCCCCAAGCTTCATCTAAGCCCCCTGGTTTTCAAGGACAAAGAGGTTTTAATCCTCCTTAAAAATCCAATTTGGAAAATTTGCTGGAAAATTTTGTTTTGACTCAAAGCAAGCAAAATGAGGAGTTTAAAACTCAAAACCAAGTGGTGGGTGAGGCCATTAAGCAGTTAGCATCTAAGGTAGATTCTTTGACCACCCATAATAAGATGCTAGAGACCCAAATTACCTAAATAGCCCAACATGTTGGCTCTTCCTCTAGGCCACCCGGTACATTTCCAAGACAACCAGAACCTAATCCTAAGGCAAATGTGAGTGCTGTCATTTTGAGAAGTGGGAAACAACTAGAGGAACCTAAGGAAGGAGAAAAGAAAAAAAATGAGAGTGAAAGGGAAGAAGAGGACCAGCCATTACCCAAGGAGGATGAAAAGAAAGGGGATGATGAAAAAGAAACACCCTATGTTGCTCCAGCACCATATAAGCCACCTATACCCTTTCCCCAAAGATTGGTTAAGGCTAAAAATGAGAAGCAATTTAGGAAGTTTCTGGATGTTTTGAATAAGTTGTATATAAATGTCCCCTTCACTGAAGCTTTGTCTCAGATGCCATCATATGCTAAGTTCTTGAAAGAAATTTTGTCAAATAAAAGAAAGCTTGATGACAATGAGACAGTAGCTTTAACTGAAGAATGTAGTGCTATAATTCAAAACAAATTGCCTCAAAAGCTCAAGGATCCAGGTAGTTTTACTATTCCATGTGTTATTGGTGATATGAGTTTTGACCATGCTTTATGTGATCTTGGGGCTAGTGTTAGCCTCATGCCTTTGTCAATTTGCAAAAGGCTTGAGATGGGTGACTTGAAACCCACAAAACTTTCTTTGCAATTAGCTGACCGGTCGGTCAAATACCCAATTGGAATATTGGAGGATGTACCTATCAAGGTAGGTGAGTTTTTCATTCCAGCTGATTTTGTTATTTTGGAAATGGAAGAGGATGCTAAAATCCCCCTCATTCTTGGGAGACCATTCCACTACAAGGAATTTGACATATAGTGACAACAAAAATCCGTGGGTAAAAGGCGAAAAACTGTAGGTATAGCCCATAAAACCTATACCAACGGACATATTTTTCCGTCGTTTTTAATTAGCTATACCCACGGCAAAATGCCGTCACTATAGCCTATAGCGACGGTTTTTTTACCTGTTGGACAAAACCTCGGTATTATACCCACGGTTTCGTATCCGTTGGTATAGGTTTTAAGGACATCACTTGCTTTCCTATACCCACGGTTGAAACTCCATTGCTATAGGTTTTAGTGATGGTTTTCGCATCCAAATATTTAAATATATACCCATCGCTCTATACAAAATTTTTTCTTATTAATTACGCATATGATAATTTAATATTTTCTTTTATAATATTAATCCAATTATAAACTAAATACACAATAAAATAGATAAATGTGTTTATGAAACAAAATTAAAAAAAATTAAACTTTAATCATATTAAAAAATTAATGAAGTATTACAAGCATGTCAAATTACAAAATAGTTAACAACCAAATACACAATTGAATTCATGTGTGCAGACATGAGAATCAATACTTTGAACTACGATCAACATATTCAATGACATTATAAGATAACATTCAATTGACTTCTCACTTAAGATACGACACTAACAATTTTCTTATTTTACGGCAACCAGATCTTGATTGATCTTGATTCTCTTTGCAGTAATCTTCTTTTAGCATTCTGCAAATCTCCTTTACAACCTTCTTCACTTCATTGTCGGCAAACACAAACTCGACAGCATTTTGAGCGAGTTCAATCATTTCTCGCTTGTTGAGAGCCCTTCACAAACAAAACAAAGCAAAAAGATCCAACTTTGGTCATCAACAAATAGTCAAAAAGAGAACAGTGTAATAATAATTTTATGGATAATTCTATTGCACAAGTTTCAGATACTGGTGGGACAATCTTTCTTTAAAAAGCTGAGTCAGTTAAACTTACACTAAATCTGCATTTGTCTCAGATTTATTCACAGCCTTTTCTTCAGCATGTTCAAGGCAAGAGTAGTGCATTATCATTTCTTTCAAAGTATGTTTGGTGCTTTTGATATCATTGTCCCACAAGATGCACTGTGAAATAAAAAAATTCAAGTGAATTGATCGACAATTTAACAGAGATAACTGAAAAGTCCAGAATAAGTAATTTACGAGCAAACTCTTCACTCAACTAATAATGGCTGGTATAGATAAAAGAAAAAAACTATGAACTGATAAATTTGTTATCTAGGTGCACCTTTCGAATGTACTCTCTTTTGACATCCTCCCAAGCTAATTTTCCTTTAGCACGGAAAATTGAAGCATTCCATAGTGCGCCTCTGGCTACCATCACAGATGTTGCGAGGATATTAAACATCTGACACACCAAAAGAGGAATTATATATACGTCAACTGCTTGTTATTCCATAGATAAAGAACATCACGACTTCAAAACAAATTTATGTGAATTTAAGAGCATGATGGAGATATCATCAATCATCTGTACAAAAGTTGTAAGATCAATAAAGCAATTGCTTATATGTCCTTTTTCATGAGTAAAGAAGAGAAAAATCCTATTTTGTTTCAGTAAAGGGTGCTAAACGAAAGCTATTAATTATTATGAAAAAGATACCATTAGAGAGAGACAAAATAAAAATGAAAAAAAATGATGATTAAAATGTTAGTTACCAGATAAATTCCTGCACCACCTGATGCAGGAGGAGGCATGGTGAAAAAATCAGAGTCCATGATATGTGCAGCCAGAGGTTTCCTCAGTTCCATTTCGTAATTCATGAAGTCACTCTTACTGACTATACCCCCAACTTTCTTGATATCTCCGACTATATAATCTACAATTTTTCCTCTGTAAAATTCAACCACTCCATCTCCGTTATCCTTAGCAATAACTTTCAATGTCTCTACAAGTTTTGGGTTCTTGACGACATCTCCTGGCTTCACTAATTGTCCATTGTTCTTCAGAAAAAATACAACATACCCGATTATTGTAGTAGCATCAGCACGACCAAAACCAGGACCCCCAAATGCAGGACCACCCCTATAACAAAACAAGATCACAATTGATTGTTATAAACAGGAGGGAAATGTTGTCTTTGAGACTCTTGGTTTCTAACTCTAAACCTTCATCAGTAAGATGACTTTAAAGTTAACTGTATGACTGTTAGTCAAGAGCCTTATTTAGTTTATGATTGTCAATTCCCAATGTTTCTTAGGATTATTAGTATGATAAGTATGTGAAATGCATTCACTAGAAATCTTAAGATGACTTTAAAAGAACATAAAAGCTATAAAATATTGGTAGTATAGAGATACAAACCTTAAGATGAGCTCAGCCTTGATGAGGTTGTTGACAGTACAGCACATCTGAGATGCAGGTGTGATGATACTAAGATCCCTCTGCTTATCTCATTGTATAGGCTGAGCATGTTCCCAATTGCTGAGCTTTCTCCCCCTACATCTAGTACTCTAGTGATGTCCTGTAATCCTCCATTCCACCCAAATGCGGACCTCATTGAGCAGTAAAGTTGTAAAGGTGACCATCTATACTAGTGATTTGGATGAAAACATGATTTTCCTATGAAGTAATAGCAAGATGCTCATAAAGAAAAACTTGTATTAAGAAACTTATTACCTTATGAAGAACTGAGATGGGATCTGGGCTATTGTTTGTAGGGACCACATGATAACGATCAGCCTAACTGATTGCCTCCGCAACTAGCCGAGTATAAACAGGACAGACACAAGGCGTTTGTAAGTATGTTAAGAAAGTAAAACATACTAATAGATAAAATTAATAAACACTCACATCACCTCTTTTCAAGCACTTATTCTTTGCTTCGTCTTTGCATCATTTGCCTGCATATCAGTGCCAACTGCCTGTCATCTCTGTGATCATCTTCTCACTCGAAATAGAGAAAGACCATCAGTTAGTTACTTGTAACTGTGATAAAGAAAGTAAAACAAAGAAACAAACTTATCAACAACATTACATTTCCCTCTTACCTCTTCCTCTTCTCTACTTCGTCTATTTGCTCTTTCAATTTCCCCAATTTTCTGAATCAGGTGAAATCAACAAACATGAACAAGCAGAAATGAACAAACACAATTACCATCATATTGAATTGAAGGACTAAGTTGATACCTTCAGGTTACTTACATCTGGTTTAATTGCCGGAACCACATAATATCGACTTAACTACAAACCTCTGTAATTATCTGCTGAGTATAAATAGGAGCGAGTCTAAGTAGGAGAAAGTAATACAATTACAAATAAAATCTCAAACACTCGATATTACCTCTAAACTTTCTCACACTTCTTCTTTCCTTCATCCTTTTGCCTTATGAAACCCCCATTTCAACCATGACCTCCGAAATCCCCATTTCATTGGATCAAAAGACAAAAAATTAAGGGAATTGGAAGAAACAATGGAGAACGAGCAAGCCCAGAACAGTGTTCTGGGCCGATGGCAGCGACCACATAGTATCAATCTACCTAACTTCATATTTGCAATTAGCTGTTGAGTATAAAACAGGATTGACACAAGTCAAGAGTCTATAAGTGTGTGAAGAAAGTAAAACAAACAAACTTATCAACTAAATAAACACTCACATGTTGTCTTTCTTTTCACCATCTCTCCCACAATTCTTCTTTGAAATCCGATTTATGAAATTCATCTGTTTGCCTTCTGAAATTCGATTTATGAATTTGTGATTACCTGCTGAGTATAAACTGGAGAGAGAAAATCCATTAGTAGTTTGTAATAAGTGTGTGAGAAAGTAACAACTTGTAAATCATCAAGAACATAGTATAATAAACTCCCAGATTCAGTTGCCTCATTCCTCACACTTCCTTCCTCAGCTCTACTTTTAGTATGCATGTCTAACTACAGCTATGTTCCTAGAGACAACATACTCTCCAGTCCCAATCATAATGAATGAATCATGCTTAGCAGTAGAAATTGACATCTTTAGGCATCTTCATCTAACAATATGAACTTCTGATTATAAATTTCCTGCAACTTAGATTTAAATGTACCTAGTTTTAGACCTGAAAGAAATATCCATAGATGTGTGTGAATTGTTCAAACGTATAAACATTAGATGTTCTGATAATATATATGCTAAATGAACAACAAATAAAGAATATCAAGAAGAGGAAGAAAAAAAGGCTAAACCTTTTGCTGCAGTCACTCATGAAATTTTTCTCTGCATACGAAACCCTCAATTTAGCATCTGAAATTGAGGAAAATAAAATTTGTCTATATTCCAACAGCAAAATATGAAGCTATCCACGAGCAGAGGCATATCTATGGTTCCTGACAGTGTAGAATATAGGATGCATTGTGTCAAATGAATTTTCATATCATTCGTCCCATCAGATTTTAGTTCAGATAAAAATATATATCAATTTATGAATAATTTAAAGGGCATATATAAATAAGCAACACATAGGCACAAAAGAGATAAGACATTAGGATATAAAGCACTTATGTAGAAAAAACTTACATAAAAAAATGTTATTTAAAAATAATTAATTATTCTAACTAGATGCAAGAACAGGCTTTAGAAGTTAATAATTTTCTACGAACTTGTTCTACAACTTATGAATTTTTCAAACGACTATCAGACAGTTCAGTTCAAAAGAATAACCCGAGATCAAATCCTTCAACATTAAAATGAGGTAACATTTTGGAATTATTGCATGCTACTATATTCTTAATACAACTAATGTTTGAACCATCACTATTGATAGCATTTCAACTATTAATACGTGTAAGTATCCAATTTTCAATTCTAATATTTAACAAATTAATATGTTAAACCTTCTCCCATCATGTCAGTTGACATTTCATATCTTCGTTGATCACTGTCAGGATGCATACAAAGCAAAATAACTCTAGTGAAATTCCTATCCCAAGTGACTACCATACCTGCCACTTTCCTAAAAGAGTCATCAAGTAAACAAAATGTTATATAACAAAATAGGAGAAACAATAACAGAAGAGTGACAAACTTTGATACCAGCACCGGAACACGACAACATGAACTCCAAGCCATCCCTGTCAAAGTGCACCCAGGAAAAAAAAACAAAAATTCTATAGGAAGAAATGAACTAAGTACTGGCCAACTGAATATATGACCCAGCATATAAAACATAACAACTGCAAATCCAGAAAAATCAATCAAATGTTCGCCATGTATAAAATAATATCAACAAATACTATTGTAAATAAACAGATCTGGCATTCTCAATCAAGAAAGATATAAGCTTTAATCTCTTTATATAGCTAAGTATGGCGTGAATAATTATTTATATGAAAAGAAAGGTAATTTTACTCTAGTAATAAACAAGAAATTAAAGAACGAATTTTTAATCCAATTGAATCCATTTAATCAGTCCCTAATCCAAACCTAGATTCCCTCGCTTCTCACAATTCAACCCATCTGGAACACTGTTGGAGCTAATCGGGAAATAATGATCCTACAAATCAAAGACAGAGCCAAATCCAACAAGATACCTTACTCTTTAAATTATATTAACTTCGTTCTTTAATTTTCCATATAATTCTCTTGGGTTCTCATGGAGGTTCTAAAGTCCCGAGGTATGACCGATCTCTTTCCTAACAGAAAGTTACCTACCTCAGAATGTCATTTGCGAACATTTGATTGATTTGTGTCCCGATATTAAGGTTTAATTAGCGCTAACAGAAAATACATACCTCAGGTTTAATTGGAAAGGAAGACGGCAACAGTGGAATGAAAGATGGCGGTGGCAATGGAGGAGCAACGGCGATGGTGGGAGAGGGACGACGACGGCGACGTGGCGGGACGACGACGGCGACGTGAGTCGGGGATTCGGGTGAGAGAGAGAGAGAGGAGAGAGAGGGGGATTCGGGTGTGTGGGAGAGAGAGAGAGACAGAGAGGGGATTCGGGTGAGAGAGAGAGAGAGAAATTCTATAAATTGGGGGATTTAAGATTTGGGGGGAAAGGGGATTCGGGTGAGAGAGAGAGAGAGAAATTCTATAAATTTGGGGATTTAAGATTTGGGGGGGAAATGAAAAAGTTTGGGGGCAAATGAAATAATTTAGGGGGTTTAATTGGCGGATAAATAATTTAAATTTTTTTAGTGGGGTGGACTATACCCACAGTGTTTAACCTATCAGTAAAACTTATAGTTACGGATTAAAAAATCTAAAGTTATAGAATACCTATACCCACAGTTTACTACACGTCTGTAGGTATATGATGTCTATACCTACGGTTTTAGTGACCCGTCACTACAGGTGTCCGTTGGTATATGGCAAATTCCTTGTAGTGTTCCTTGCTACAACAGGAGCTGTTATTGATGTTAAAAATGGGAAACTCTCTTTGAATGTGGGAGATGAGAAGGTAGAATTTAATTTACCCAATGCTATGAAATGTCCTTTTCTTGAGAATTCTTGTTGCAGGATAGATTTGATTGACCATTGTGTTAAGGAAAGTCCTCTCGGAAATTTTTCCAATGATGCATTGGAGGACTGTTTAGTAGGGAGTAATGGTCAAGGGGATGAAAATCAAGAGGTTGTTGCATATGAAAATTTTCTGGATGCCAACCCTCTTTCTTCAAAATTCAAGGTTGAAGAACTCAAGGTTGAACCCAAGGGTGCTCAGTTAAGAGAAGCTCCACAGGTAGAACTCAAGCCCCTTCCTTCAAATCTCAGGTATGAATTTCTTGGACCCGATTCTACATTTCTGGTCATTGTGAATGCTAATTTGAATGGTAAGGAAACTGAAAAGTTACTTGACATTCTTAGAAAGCATCAAAAAGCAATTGGATACACTATAGATGACATTAAGGGGATTAATCCATCTATTTGTATGCATCGAATTCTGTTGGAAGATGACTATAAGCCCTCCATTGAACATCAAAGAAGGTTAAATCCTAATATGAAATAAGTTGTGAAAAAGGAGGTGCTTAAGTTATTAGATGCAGGGGTAATTTACCCTATTTCAGATAGCAAGTGGGTTAGTCCGGTTCAAGTTGTTCCTAAAAAGGAGGGTTTGACTGTTGTTAGGAATGAGAAGGATGAGCAAATAGCTACTAGGACAGTCAAGGGTTGGAGGATGTGTATTGATTATAGGAAGTTGAATAAGGCAACCCGAAAGGATCATTTTCCCCTTCCCTTTATAGACCAAATGTTAGAGAGGTTAGCAAAGCATTCGCATTTTTGTTACTTGGATGGCTATTCCGGATTTTTCCAAATTCCTATTCATCCTAGTGACCAGGAGAAAACTACTTTTACTTGCCCTTATGGCACTTTTGCCTATAGGAGAATGCCTTTTGGCTTGTGCAATGCTCCTGCTACCTTTCAACGTTGTATGATGTCTATATTCTCTGATTTCACTGAATATATTATGGAAGTGTTCATGGATGATTTCTCTGTGTATGGTTCAACTTTTGATGATTGTTTGAATAATCTTGTCAAAGTGCTTAAAAGATGTGAGCAAGTGAATCTTGTCCTTAATTGGGAGAAATGCCACTTCATGGTAAGAGAAGGAATAGTCCTTGGGCTCCTTAAGGATGTACCTTTTGTTAGGGTTATATACTGAAAGCATCACTTTTGTATTAACTTTATTTCCTTATTTTTTTTTGAATGAGAATCATATGGGCATATGTTTGCATATTGTGTTTATTATAATATTAATGCAAGTGTCTGATATTCTATAAGGTTGATAATATGGTGTGAGGTGACACACAGAAGATCATATTATCAGTTCCCTATGGAATATATAAATAGTTCACAACCTAGACGGACTTGGACAATCCATTGGAAAGGTTGTAGTGTAATCTGGTATTAGTCTGTCTTGACTATAGGTTTACACTAGTACACTTTGTGTGTATTGAACAGGACCGCTTGAGGTTGTTCTCTTTGTACTGACTACAAAAGAGAACAAATACCTCTGTTATTATGGATGCTTATGCTCTTAATCCAGATATAATAACAGACATGTATATGCAGTGTGCATTACTTTGACTCATAAAAGAGTGAGATTCATTATGGATCAACAACCTCTATGAATTGGGTAATAGCATTGTATGTATGATGGGCTGTTGATTGTAAAAGGAATCCATGTCCCGATACGTCGGGTTGATGATGTCCCCTTAAGGAGCTCATAAGGATTGTCATGTAAACTCTGCAGGTGGATTATATCCGACATGACAAATAAAGTTGAGTGGTACTACTTGAGGATAAAAGATGTTGATCAATGTAGTTGTCAGTAACTTAATTTGATCAACGGACATTCGATATCTTAACATGGGGAGTTGAATGAGCACATAATAAAAGGAGCCCATAAATATAATTTGGAATTAGGAAGGTAGTGCAACAATAGCTCCTTAGTGGACCGAGCTATTGTTAATGGGCCTGGGTTGTGTGTTCGGGCTGAACACGGGATACCCAGATCCGTTAGGAGACCTAACCCTAATTTCTCCTCATGGTCCCTGCCGTAGCCTTATATATATCCTCTATTTCTCTGGCCGTCATTGACAATCAGAAATATAAAATTTTTTTCTCAAATCTCGTGATTCACGTAAGGAGAGAAAAAGAGGTCAGCCAAGGGAGAAAGGTTGGGAGATCGTCGCCCACACGACGTCCAACCCGAGGAAGGAATACGTGCAGAAGATCTTGGGGTCGCTGTCGTCTTCTTCTCACCGCAGGTATACTTTGTGAACCCTAGTTTCCGCTGTATAGGGTTAGATCACAATTAAGCAATCTGTTTATCTTTAACGATCGATACGCACACCAATCCGTAGTCCTGGGATTCATCTCAGTTCCATCACCTTTTGCGTTTGATGATCTTTGTCATGAGGCATTTTTGCAGGTTAAAAGAAGCTTTGATTTCGGCTCCAATTATGCAACCACCCGATTGGAGTCTTCCATTTGAAGTCATGTGTGATGCAAGCGACTTTGCTGTTGGTGCAGTGTTGGGGCAGAGGAAAGACAAAAAGATTCATGCCATCTACTATGCAAGCAGAACCTTGGATGAGGCTCAAATTAATTATGCCACAACAGAGAAAGAGTTGTTGGCGGTTGTGTTTACCATTGATAAATTCCGGCCGTACTTGGTGGGATCAAAAATAATTGTCTATTCAGATCATGCAGCCATCAAGTACCTCTTGAGCAAGAGAGATGCTAAGCTAAGATTGATTCGGTGGATACTCTTGCTTCAAGAGTTTAACATTGAAATACGGGACAAAAAAGGGACTGAGAATGTTGTGGCTGATCACCTTTCAAGGTTGAGGCAAGAAGCTAATGAGAAGAGTGTAGAGGAGCTGCCCTTTGATGATTCCTTTCCAAATGACCAGCTGTTTGCAATTCCAAAGTTGGAGGTACCATGGTATGCAGACTATGTGAATTATCTTGCATGTGGCATCCTACCCCCAGAATTGAATTACCAACAAAAGAAAAAGTTCTTTTCTGATCTCAAGTATTATTATTGGGATGAACCCTTACTCTTTAGAAGATGTGCAGATGGCATTTTTAGGAGGTGTATCCCAGAAAATGAGGTTGAAAGTATCATATTCCATTGTCATTTTTCTGCATATGGAGGGCATGCTGGCTCATCCAAGACTGCTGCAAAAATGCTTCAAGCAGGCTTTTATTGGCCTTCTCTCTTCAAGGATGTGCAGCAATTTGTGCTTCAGTGTGACCGATGCCAACGCACCGGCAATATTTCAAGAAGGAATGAGATGCCTCTCAATAGCATACTTGAGGTGGAAATTTTTGATGTATGGGGAGTAGATTTCATGGGACCTTTCCCATCATCTCTTGGTAACAAATATATCCTTGTGGCCATCGATTATGTGTCTAAGTGGGTTGAAGTTGTAGCTGCCCCAACAAATGATGCCAGGATAGTGATCAAGCTTTTCAAAAGAACCATCTTCCCTCGGTTTGAAGTGCCAAGAGTTGTGATTAGTGACGGTGGATCTCATTTCATTGCCAAGCAGTTTGAAGCTTTGTTGAAGAAGTTTGGGGTGACACACAAAATTGCCTTACCATATCACCCTCAAACAAGCGGTCAAGTGGAGGTGTCCAACCGAGAAATCAAAGTCATTTTAGAAAAGACGGTTTCAACGTCAAGGAAAGATTGGGCATTGAAGCTAGATGATGCGCTTTGGGCATACCGTACAGCCTACAAGACTCCCATCGGAATGACTCCTTTTAAAATGATCTATGGGAAGTCCTGTCATCTTCCAGTGGAGCTTGAGCATAAAGCCTATTGGGAAATCAAGACTCTAAATTTTGATTTGAAGGCTGCTGGTGAAAGAAGAAAGCTCCAACTTAGTGAGCTTAAAGAATTGAGATTGGATGCTTATGAGAATGCAAGAATCTACAAGGAGAGAACCAAGAGATGGCATGATAAGCATATCATTAGAAGAGAGTTCAAGGAAGGTGACCTTGTGTTGCTTTTCAATTCTCGACTCAAACTCTTTCCGGGCAAACTTCGGTCTAGGTGGTCCGGGCCATTCCAAGTTCGTAAAGCCTTCCCATTTGGAGCTGTGGAAGTTTGGAGTGAAGCTACAGGTGATTTTAAAGTAAATGGACAGAGATTGAAGCATTATGCAGCTGGAGATCCAATAGAGAAGGGAATGAGCTTCACCCTTCAAGCACCACAATGAACAAAAAGAAAAGGGGTCGAGCTAATGACCATAAACAAGCGCTTCTTGGGAGGCAACCCAAGTTTTTAATCTGTTTCTTTTATTTTTCTTTTAGTAGGTAGGTGTTAGAACTTGATGATTGGGAGATCTGTGAGCAAGGGGGGACAATTTTGATGATTATGGGCCACCCATATTATCTATTATAGCCATAATGCAGGTATGTGGAAGAAAAGGAAATCTGTGAAAAATATGGCCTGGCAGTGTTCTTCAACATGGCCATAATTTGGCCAAGCCGTGTGGCCAAGAAATCTCACAGAATGAATTACGGCCCCCCCTGTAGCGAGTGTTACGGCCGTAATACTCCCAGAGAAAGAAAATGTGAAAAAATTGAGCAGACCCATAATTATGGCCCGGCCGTAATTTACATTACGGCCGTAATTCGGGCAGCGTCTTTAAAGAAGAAAAAAAATGGGAGAGACAGAGCGAATTACGGCCAGAGCGTAATTCTTGTTACGGCCTGTAATTCGGCCTCTGCGTGTTTTATCACCCAAAACCCTAATTTTTTTTTCTTTCTTCTTCTTCTCCCACCCGCCTCTTCCTTCTTCTTCCCCCATTTCTTCTTCTTGCCCGCTCCCCTAATCTCTCTTAGTCTCCCAAATCCTTCCCTCCTTTCACCATTTTCACTAGACCCATTCTAATTCCTTCATCTTATTTCAATTTCACCCAAAAGTTTCTGCATATCTTCTCTGTTCTAGCAGCTGCGAAATTCTCTTGATGAATTTTCCATTCTCTTCGTCAATGGCTACAAAGAGGGCAAGAACAAGCAAGGGTTCAACTTCCAGAGGTGGGTCTACCCAAAATCCTAGAAGAACCAGAGGTAATCCTTTTCCTAATCCCTATGGTATTGAATTTCGCGATAATGAGCAAAGGGATAGGTACAATATGCTTGTTAAGAGGAAGATTTTTGCAACTAGGTATGTTGATGATAGTGCATTACAAACCCTAGGATTGCTTGATGATGTTAGATGGATGTTTGATAGGGTGGGATGGAATTATTTTATGTCTTTGAAATCTCCCACTTATGTGAAGTTAACTTTGGAATTTTTGAGTTCTATTGAAACCCACGTCATTTCAGGGAGAGATTGGGAGAAGGGTAGGATAGCATTTAGGCTGTTTAATAATGAACATGTTTTGACCCTGTCTGAGTTTAATGCTATATACCACTTGCCTGAGGGGGGTGCTAGGAGGTTTCCAAAAGGTTTCAGTGACGATTATTTTTGGAAGGAGATCTCTGGTAAATTGACTTATCAGGCTGCTCTAGCCAAGGCTTCCAGCATTTATAACCCTTGTTTCAAATATGTCCAGAGGTTAATGGCAAATACATTGTTTGGTAGGGGGGAAAGTGAGGGAGTGGCTAGGCAAACTGAGCTTTATTTTTTGTGGGCAATGATGGAAAATCCTGATGTTGATACTAGTGCTTATTTGGCAAGGCAACTTGAGCGTGTTGCTAAGGCTAGCAAGAGGGGCATTGTCATTGGTGGATTAATCACCCCTATAGCAATTGCTCTAAATTATACTAATCAAATCAGTGAGCTAGCTGAATTGCAGGGAAATACCAGAATTGATTTGGAAGCTTGTCTGGCGATAAAAATGATTACCAAGCTGCATGATGTTTACCATTTGATACTCCCGGATGGTTCTACAATGGCATTGCCAACTCCAGTCAGAACCACAGTGAGGAATAGAGCCAATTGGAAGTTTGAGGGAGTCATTGATGAACCAGAGGAGCCATATTTGCAACTTCCTCCTCCTTCAGAGCCTAACAGTCCATCTTCATCTCATCATCATGAGAATCCTGACTTGAATGCTAGGATGGCAACCATGGAGGAAGAGCAGCAAAGACAAGGGCATGTTTTGGACAGTATGAATACCATGATGTCAGCTATGTATAGTTGGCATATTTCTCAAGGCCATTTTCCTCCGCTTCCATAGCTTGCCAGTGAAAGAAAAGAAAAGGCACTACTGATGGTGACCTCAAGATAGGGGAGTATTGCTTTTCTCTCTTTTGTTTTATTTTGTTTCTTTATTTTTTTTCTTCTTGCATATGTCTGTGTCAGTCTTCTAGCTTTTATCTTTCTTCCCATGAGCAGTCTTTGTTGTGAAAATTTTCTTGAATTGGCCTCCTTGGAAATCACTGTTTTTTCTGGCACTAATTGGTTAATTGATTGGTATCCAATGAGCACAATTGTGAATATTGAAAGCTTTACTACTTGTTGGGGCCATACACACACAACCTAGATGGGTTTTGGCATTAGGATAGTTGGGAAGAACCTTGAAAATATCTAACTAAATTTAATTGTTGGTTCCCTTAGTGACACTGCATATTGGTTACTGGAGAAATATCTGTGTTGAGCTAAAAAAAAAAATTGATAAAAAGATAGAAAATAGAAAAAAAATGGGTTTAGTTTAAAAGAAAAAAAAAATGACTGCTGAAAATAGAATAGCTCAACACCCCTTTGAGGTCATAGGTTACTAGGGAAATACTCTTTGTACCCTTTTGAGACTGATTGGCTACTGGGAAACAAAGACACTCCTTTGAGACCAAGTGTGGCAATTGCTTTGTTTGCATATGAGTGGAGGACCCAAGCAAAAGATGCTGGGAAACTAAGCCTAAAAATGACAAGACCAAGAGTAATAATTTAGGTCTCGCTCAATGTTCTGATGCCTTGAACCATCTGATAATGCTATGCACTAGGTTTCAATAAGTAGTATGTGAAATGGTGAAAATTGTGTCATTGGATATCATCAAAGAACTTTGAATTGGTGTGGTCGAAACAAGGAATTTCCAAGTCTGGCCATTTGTTGTGATTTGCTTGAGGACAAGCAAAGATCTAAGCATGGGGGAGTTTGATAAGTTAGAATTTATCTAGTTTTTAACTTGTTTTAAATAGGTTTTATTAGTGGTTTATATTTATTTATGTTTTATTTTTTATTACCTTTTGGTTTATATTTTAATTTGTAGGAAAAGGAGTTGAAGAGTTGATGATTGTGATGCAAACAGAATGGATTACGGCCTCCTAGTGTTGAAGAACATGGCCATAATTCGTGGGAAACAGTTGGAAGGATAATTGAAGAGACAGAGAGAATTACGCCCCCCCCCCCCCCCAGTGTTGCGCGTTATGGCCATGTTTATGGCAGAATTCTGTAACAGCTCCTAATAATGGCTGAATCTGTTACTCTTTCTTAATGGGTCTTAAAGGGATTGTAATGGCACTTGATTGGGGTGAAACTATGCTATAAATGTAGGCTTTCAGAACCACGAAAGGGGCGGCTTCCTCTCCATTTTTTCTTTGAGCAAAACTTATGTTCTTTTGTAGTTTTTCTTCATGTATGTTCAAACAACTTTTCTTTGGCTTAAGCTTTGAATAAATTTCAGTTTCTATTACCTTCTAATCTTCATCTCTTACTTGTTAAAGTTCTGAATATCAAATTTACATTGTCTTATTTATACTTTAATCATGTGTGAGTAGTTTCTTTTATCTTGGGATTGATTATATTCCAATGATGAGTTATTGATTAAGTCTAGTTTTCTTTCCATAGATGTTATGAGCATTTTTCTATTCTTAATTTAATATTGAGTTTTGCTTTGTCTGCAATCATAATCAATATGATTGTATGAACCTTAGATATCATATTAAGCACTGAAAAGTGAGAATTTGATATTGGAATTACAAGATTAAACAAGGAGATCAATTCATGAAAATAGAATTGGTTTTCTTGAGGCTTAGAAATAATTGTTCTTAATGAGTTTTATCATTCCTTCTACCATGAAAATAGGTGGAATCTATGTCTGAAACATGTTATTGTACTTTGAAAGAATGCAATAATCACATTTGTTTATTTAGCCTTTAAGAATCCATTGTTCATCCTCAAAGGAAAGTAACTAGCTTAAAAGTAATTTTCATTGGAAGAACATCAATCTCAAGAGCTTTTTATTCTCTAAATTAAACTCTTTTTATTTTTCCGGCAACAACAATATCATTTTAACTTAGTTCTTTTAGCTAATCATCTTAGTGAGAGAAATTAGTACTCAATTTTAAGTCCTTGTGGGAACGATATTTTTATTACGCGATAAAACCGTGCACTTGCGGGCCTATCATTTAAATACTCTATTGTCCTTCTTGATTATTTTCTTTTTGATTAAATTTGTTCATGAAATATTTCCGTTCTTCTTGATTGAGCTTTTCTTGTTGAACCTATTATCTTTTTTTAATTATGGGTATTTTTATTTGAACCCTATTGATTTTGATCTATCTCTTAATTGAATCCTAGAACCCCAATTTCATGTGTTCTTAACCCAAAATCGCTTTTATTGGACCCTAAACCACTAACCTAATACCCTAATTGTACCTATAAATTCAATCTTATTGCAAACCCTAGAAATTGTACATTTTGAAACCCTAGCCGTCTAATCTCTCTCCTCTTTCCTCTTTCTCTCTCCTCCATGTTTATCTCTCCCTGACTCATCATCTTCCTGCCCAAATTCTACTGTTCCTCTTCCCCAACTCCTGAACCCATCCTCTGAGTTCTTCTCCGGCGAGTACCTCACTTTCGACGACCGCCCTCCTCCCGTCGACCTCCCTGCAACACCGCCCACCTCCTCCTCGATGCCCAGCCACCACAGAACCCCACCCCGGCCTCTTTTTTCCCAGTACTCGACATTAGCGACAGCCGCCAAAACCCAATCCCCCGTCATCCCACTTCGTCGACGTCGATCGCGATGCCGTCCGCCCTCTCCCGTTGCATCAATCCCGACGCCGCCGTCGCTCTGGCCGTTGTTGCCGCTGTCTCTTCTATTGCGCTATTGGTTGCTATCTCTCTTGCTATTTTGGATGTTGATTGTTGGGTATTCTATTGCACGTATATTGCACGTGCTATTAGTGAACTGATTAGTTCGTGGGTTCGTTGCTTCGGGATCATTATCCCATTATTCTTGGTATTTGTTTTTACCGTTTATAAGGTAAGTCACTGTCCTCTTGAATTGTTAATTGTATCAAATTCAAGTTTTGTTGAAACTCTTGCAAGTAGATCCCTTTGTTATCGTATTATACTTTGTTCATCTCTTCGTTGGGTCTATTGAGGGTTTACACGAGCTAACCCCGATATTATTGACATCATGCCACTTTTTACTCCAAAGATTGAATCCTTCATGAGTGAATATAGAATTGATAATAGGGTTGTTCATATAATCGTCACACAAATTAATTATTGTAGAGACAGTTGCTAGGTTATATGTTGTTTGATCGATTGATGATTGATTGATGATAAATTGATGTATGAGCATGTTCTAGTTTTATTTATCATGTTTGACACCCATCATGTTGATTACACAATTTATTGACTAGAGAATCGATACCCATATAGTCTAATTTATGTATTTTCAAGAAAAACTACACAAATCCTGTATATTGCTTGCGGACCTGAATGTTTTTTTTTGCTGTAAGCGGATAGAGTCAACCGACTCCAGCCCGATCAAAAAATATATATTAATCAAAAATAAACTGTACAACGCTAACATGGGTGGTTTTACCAGCAGTAAAACAAAAGCAACAGTAAAACAAAGACGCGAAACAAAAACTACAGGCAGCGATAGCTAACAGTTAGAAACGGCACAGGCAGCAAGAATGGAGCAGTCGCTCAGGAAGGAGAAGCGGGGCAGGAATCAGAGCTCCAAACCAAACGCGACAAGACCTGCACCACCGGACAGAAAGGCAGGGACGGCTGTGACGGCAGAGGAAGACAGGCTGGGCTCAGTCAACAGGCGCCAGGGAAGGAGAAGGGGATCGTCGCAACCGCTCGGCCGTTCCAGAGACAAAAATAAGAATCTCCTGAGCTCGCTACAGACCACAGAAGAGCCCCAGCAAAATCAAAGGAAACAATCAACATCCCAAAACCAAATGAGCGTGGCAAGCAAGCCGAAATACAACCGAATTAACTAGGCCTCTGAGCAATCAGACCTGAGAAGCAAAACAAAGACTCCGCCGCCTAAAAAGCGAGAAAAAGCCACCAACCGGAAACCGGCGGAGCAAATACAAAGCTCAGAAAAATAAAAGGGCATTATAAACACCACTCAAGCTGATCCAAATCATTGAACACAAAAAGCTCAGAACATGAGATCAGTCCAAAAGCAACAAAAATAAGCATCCACAACATAAATAAGCATCAGCCGGCAAAAGCATAGAACACAAGGAGAACAGAACCAGATTTCGATGAACATACAAATAAACTTAGATTAAAGATAAAGTAAAGTAGTTCAGCCTGCCCAAAAATGATAACAAGTCAAGGAGATAGAAAGCAACAAGACTACAATCTCATGCTCACCCACCTAACTTGGAATCACACACTGCCATTAACCAAAGAAACCAAGGAAGCCAACCTGCCTACAGTCAGAGAGAAAAACCAAAATAAACCATAGAGGCAATGCTACAACGATGCCATAAACCAGAGCTAGGCAAAATAAGGAGCTCCGACCCAGACCCGGCGACAACTACCAGCGCCAGAGACTCAGCCGAACAAAACCAAAAACAATAGGCATCGGAGTAGCCTACTAGCATCACAAAAGCAAACCGCTCACTTCTGCAAGAGCCAAAGATAAAACGAAAAGAAAGTGAGAACGAACAATCCCAAAGTTCAAAATACACACCGCAATCGAGAAGGAGAAAAATGCGCAGCAAAATAATAGTAAGTAAATACTGGGACAAAGGCAAAAGAAAGCTATATAGCATTAAGTCTAGAAAGAACAGAAAGAGATTCACCTAAGCGGTAGTCGTGATAAGCTCGACGCTTATCATCTTTAAGAATCGAAATCCAGAATTTGAACAGAAATATCAAATCCTCTAAGAGGGAGGAGATAGAGGAAACCTTATGGGAGAAGATCCGGCGGTTCCGTTCCATCCAGGTAATCCAGATGATTAAGTGGACAGAAAGGAACCAACCCTTACAATATTTGGGAAGACACGATGGCGATTTCCAGCAAGATAGGAGATTGAGAGGTAGAGATGGATTGGTCCATGCCAGAGAAACTAATTTCCAAAGAGGCCTAATGAACGGGCAAACAACGAAAAGATGGTCCACATTTTCGAGGGCCTCCAAGCAGAGGATGCAGGGCTGACCCCACGCTAGATTCCTATTATTCAGAACCTAGGACCGTGAGCAACTTGTTGTGGATGGCCAACCAAGAATTAATTTTAACCTTGAGGGGAGCGCAGGATTTCCAGATGAAATCTGCAGCAGGGGGAAGCAACGCCTCGGAAATTGAGGAATTTGTAGAACGAATTGACCGAGAAGATACCAGAAGCGTTCCAACGCCAAGCGATGTCCTCTGAGTGTTTCCACTCATAGAGGTTAAGGGAGCCAATTAATTGTTGCAGTTCTAAAACAAGGTGATGGGGTAACGGGGAGGCAAAGGGGATACACCAAACCCTAGATGCGTTAACCCAAACAAATGAGTCCTCAACGGATGCCTCCGGAGAAGCAGCCAGATTGAATAGAGCGGGGTAAGCAGAAGCAATAGAGGTGTTACCTAACCAGAGATCGGTCCACAGTTTAGTCCTGGATCCGTTGGCACAGAGCCTAATAATGCTGGATTGAAAAGCCGGGGACACTTTCCAGACGCCTTTCCAGAACGGCGAAGCAAAACGATGAATTGTGGAACTAAACTGCCACCAAGGGGTGGAGCGAAAATACGCCTCTTTAATGCACTGGACCCAAGAAAGATGAGGGAATTTGTGAAATCTCCATAGCCATTTACCTAAGAGGGCTAGGTTATGATCACGAAGGTTCAAAACACCAAGACCACCGCTGGTTTTGGAAGAACAGACAATGTTCCAATTGCAAAGATGCGATCCCTGTTTAAAAGTCGCCTCGCCCGACCAAAAGAAATTGCTCCGAATTTGATCAATTCTTTTGAGAACCCAAGACGGAATATAATAGAATGACATCAAGTAAAGAGGGATAGCCGAGAGGACCGAGTTAAGAAGAATTAACCTCCCTCCTCGAGAAAGCAACTTGCCGGTCCAGACATTCAGCCTAGACTCAATTTTGTCGATGATGGGAAACCAGTCAGATCTGTGAAGTTTACCCCATCTGAGGGGAATCCCAAGATACGAAATAGGGAAGGAGGCTATACGACAGTTAAAGAAATGAGCAATCTCGCTGTGACGGGTATCATTACCGCCAAGCCAATACACTGACGACTTGTTGAAATTAATGGATAGCCCGGAAGCTTGTTCAAAACAATACAGCAGCAATTTAAGGTTGCGTAAAGTTGAGAGCTCCGGGGTTGAGAAAATAATAGTGGCATCCGCGTATTGCAAGTTGAGGATCCCGTCGAATTGCTGGGAGCGACCGATACCCTCGATAGCGTGGACAGAACGAGCATTGCGGAGCAACCTACTGAAGACGTCTGCAACCAGAGTGAAGAGAAGGGAAGATAATGGGTCTCCTTGACGGAGACCACGCCTAATTTTAAATTTATGACCCTCCGAACCTTTGATAATAATGGAAGAGGTGCCAGCGTTCAAACTGGATTTGATCCAACCAATCCATTTTGGACTGAACCCACGATGAAGCAAGATATCAAGGAGAAAATCCCAATGAACATTGTCATAAGCTTTTTGGAAATCAAGCTTAAGGAGAATCCCCTCTAATTGGTGATGATGACTAAGTGAGATAATTTCTTGAGCGGCAGCTACGCTGTCAAGAATAAAGCGATCCTTGATAAAGCCGGATTGAGCTTGATCAATCAGGGGAGGGATGACGGCACTCAGCCTAGATGCCAGCACTTTCATGATAATTTTGAACGAAGTATTGATCAAACTAATGGGTCTAAAATCAGACACCGAATTGGCTCCAGCCACCTTAGGAATCTGAACAATGTGGGCATAGTTGATGCGATCGAATGAAAAAGATCCCTGATGTAAATCTTGAAATAGGTTGAAAAGGTCAGTTTTGAGCCAGGGCCAAAATTTTTGGAAGAAAAAGGCTAGGAATCCATCCGGACCCGGAGCTGAGTCACTTTTTAAAGCGAAAACAGCCGACTTGATCTCCTACATCGTGAAAGGAGCCTCGAGCGAGGAGAGATCAATGGTCGGGGCGCCATAGAGTTGCTGCCAGTCAAGAGAGATCAAGCGAGGATGAGAGGATCCGATCAAGTTTTTGTAGAAAGAGAGGAAACTATTGTGAATATCCGGGTCGGATCAAAGCTCCGCACCCTGATCAAGAATCAAAGAGATGTGGTTACATCGCCTTCGATGAGAGGCAAAGTGATGGAAGAAGGCAGTATTACCGTCACCTTCTTTCAACCAGGAAACTCTAGCTCTTTGAGCCCACTTAGAATGATCATGAAGGAGAATATCTGCATAATCTCTCTTGCAGGAAAGCCTTTCCAAAATGGCAGACTGAGAAAGGGGAGCTTGTTCTTCCAACAGGTCGAAAGCCTGAATGGAGGCAAGAAGAACATCTTTGAGAAAATTGGTGTTAGATTGACGTTCACGGCGCCAAATCTTGCAGCCGAATTTAATGGCGTGGAGTTTAAGGAGGATATTGCCAAGACCCCGAGATCCAGAAATGGAAGCAAGGCATTCCTTAGCCAGCTTAATAAAAAATTGATCTTTAAGCCAGAATTTTTCGAAACGAAATAGGTGATGCTGGGGGAAGTGGAAGTTAGAGAAGAGGGCTATGGGAACATGATCCGATGATGGGTTGGGAAGTGCTTTCGCGAAAGCACTATGAAATTGAGAGAACCAGGGGTGCGTAACTAGAAACCTATCTAGTTTGGCGAGGGAAGGATTAAGGCGCTGATTTGACCAAGTAAAGTTCCTATCGTTGACAGGAATCTCAGATAATTGGAGATCTCTAATGCAATCGTTGAAGATGCACGATTGAAAGTCCGTAGCAGACGAGTTCGATCTTTCCGATGCAAAACGAGTAATGTTGAAGTCGCCACAGATAAATCCGAGACCTTGAACGAATTGGTGAAGGGAGCGAAATTCATTCCAGAAAAGGAGCCGTCGATCAGAAGTCGACGGGCCGTAAACCGAGATGATGGTGAAGGCACAATCGAGGAGGTGCCAATGAAGTTGAACTATCAAAAAGAAATTAAGGCGGCGAATGGAGATTAGAGAGAAGACAGATTCCCTGAAACCTACGAGGATTCCGCCCCTGGAACCAATGGCGTTGAGGGAAATCCAATGCGAGATGGAAGAACCTCCTAAAGAACGATAGAGACGGGGAGAGGGGGATTCAATTTTAGATTCTTGAACTGAAATGATGTCACAGTGAGAAGAAGCAATAATGTCGAAGATTGCCCTTTGCTTGGCGGGGCAGTTAAGGCCCCTAATGTTCCAGGATATACTAATCATGATCGATACAGTGCTCCAGGACTCGGGACCGTTCAATCTCCCTGATATGGGAAATTGAGATGGAATAGTTGGAGGGAAGGGAAAAGCCAAGGGTATTGGCCATAGAAAGTACTTCCAGATCAGACATGTCATCAAACTGGAGATGGAAAAGAGAGCCTAATGGAAGGGTTGATGGGTTGGGGTACGAGAGGGATGAAGCTGAACGTTTCGCCCTAAGACGGGCACTCGAGCGAATCAAGCGAAAGGGACTAGAAGACGACACTGGTGAACAATCGGTGGTAGAAGGAGTAAATCCTGAATTGAGAGAGGATGAACTTTCCACACTCCGCTCTGGTTCGGGGACCCTAATGGGGGGGAGGGGGGAGAATCATGCTCAGGAGACTGGACATGCTTACTCGGCACCGATAGAAGCTCGGGAGGCCGAGCTAAGCATGGGTCCGAGCATAACAATAGAACTTCAGGAGCTAGCTTAATTTGGGATAGAGGAAGGGGGGAGATAGAGAAAAAGGCCTTTAATAGACCAACATATATCGGTAAAAAAGACGGGAACTTTAATTCCACCGAAAAAGAATAACAACAAGCAATATAAGCAAAACCATAGAAAAAGCAGTAATCAAAAGCTGGATGAGAGAAATAGACCTGTTTGGACGTCTGAGCGAGCTCCAGCGCAGTGACCTCATCACCTAACAGGTCGTCTTTAGCAGTCCAGTCTGGGGACTTAGTTAAGGGAGAAGCTTTAACAGTCTGCGAGGCGGGGGGAGAACGAGATGAACTTGCTGTAGGGAAGTGAGCAGAGCGTTGGAAAAGTTCCCAGTCAGAAGCAAATGATGGGTTGACGACCCATGCTGGCCAGGCCTCAGATGTGGCGGGAGAGGGAGCCGGCACTAGAGAATCGATGGAAGGTCCCGGCGCAAGGGCCATCGGGGAAGAAGAAGAAGGAATCAAGGGCTTCGGCAATGACGGCGCGGCACGGTCAGGGTTGATCCAAACAAGGTTCGACGACTTAACTGGGGAAATCTTAGGAGGAGCTGACGAACCCGGAGGCTGCCGAGGAAGAGAGAGAGTCCTCTTGACCTGGGGAAGAGAAGAGGCCTTCCCCGATGAGGTAACAGGCTTAGGGCTAGAAGTAGCACCTGGATGGAACTCTGGGGTGGGGAAAAGAACGAAGCCAGGATTCGAGGGCTCAAGCTCGACGGAGGGCCCATGGTATTGAACAGAAACATTGAAAGAAGAGGAAGCGTCGCAGAGGCAAAATGCTTCGATGCGTTCCTTAGGGCAAGGGCAACGAAATAAAGCATCGACCTGAATGCTGCCCGAGGCCAGACGAACGCAAGACGAGATACTGATGATTTCTCCGATGCACTTGGTGAAAGCTGCAACTAACCTCAGTGAGTCACAGAACGGTGGAAGGCCAACCAAAGTGACTTTAGAGGGAGTGAGATCAAGAGCCTTGGTGGAAGAGGGGCAGGAGACCCATTTGCGAATAGACAGCGAAATAGCCCCTATGGACAGGGAATGATTGGCGCAGAGCTCATCGAGCACCTTAGAGGAGGGGCATTGAATAACCGCATCCCTATTAGTACACGAGTAGAGAACCCATTCCCATTCGCGAACGTTGCAGAAGTTGCAGAGATATGCATTGAGGGTATAGAATGGAATAGATCCACCAGAGAAGGATATAGCTCCAAAGTTATTGTAGATCTTAAGACGATCCGAGAGCTCAGAGTTGGGAAAGAAGACCTGAGTCACGATAGGCTTAACGGGAGGGGAGGAAGGTGAAGAACGCTTCTGGGGAGCCGGATTAGTAGAGGAGGAGCGGAGCGAACTGGAGGCGGGAGTGGGGAGAAGAGGAGAGCGAGAGGGGGCCTTAATCTTCTTAGATTTGGAGGGAGGCAAATCGGCTAATTTCTTTTGTAACGCCGGGAAATCAAGTGCTTCCAACACTGACTCCGCGATCGGAACACCCACAGAAATCCCAAGGAGTTTCTGGAGAGCAAAGCAGCGCTGACGAGAGTGACCGTCTTTGAGACAGAATAAGCACTTCATTTTAGCAGAGCAAGAAAATTTCAAGTGACCCTGACGAAGGCACCGGAAACAGAAAGAAAGAGAGCGTAGAGAAGAGATGGGATAAGAAGAAGAAGATGAAGCGGTGGAAAGAGATATAGTGCGGGAGAGCTTGTAGAAGGAAGGTGCTAGAATAGGAGTACGACCAGAGGCCGTAGGCTTATTGCCAGAATAGCCCAATCCATGAACCGGATTGGTGAACGATATTTTTTTAAATCTAGTTTTTTTGACAACCTCGACCCAAGAGTGGTCCATGGGCCTAATAAAGAAGGCCAAACAAAGCCCACCAAAAGAATACCGCCGCAAAAATCAGCACCAATCCCACCGGGCAAACCACCCTAACAGGGCTCTGCCGAGGCTGAAGTAGCAGGGAGGGGAGAAGAGAGGAAGAGAAAATGAGAAAAAAGGGGGGATGAAGGGGGATCGATAGCGAAAAGAACCAATAGATCCCAATCCACAAACACGAGAGGCGCACTCGCCGCAAAAATCACAGGGACAACGAAATTAAAGACTACAACACAATCACCATCAGCAACATAATGAGGAGCACAATAATAGTTAAGAAAAGCACTGAGGGAAGAATACTTACAGTGATAGGTAAAGGGGATTGAGAGAGTTGCACCTGATGCTGTAGCCGGCGGAGAGAAAACGGCAAGGGAGGAGAGGGAGCGCTGAGAGAACGCCGAAGGACACCACCGAGGACGAACACGGAGAAGAGGAAAGGGCGGGGATCACCGCGAAAGCTCCGAGAGCCAGAGGAAGCGAAACCGGACACCCACTGCACACCGAGGGAGAGAAGTACCGGAGGGGGAGAGGGAAGGGGGAGGACGAAAAGAGGGAGGAATCGAGACGAAACGAAAAGGGTTTGGAGATCTGAGCACCAGCTCCAACTTTAATGAATGGAGCAGGGGCGAAGGCGCAGCCGATGCGCCGGATCTGAAAGGGGAAGAGATAACGGGAGAGGGAGAGAAAGTTCGGCGATTTTGAATATATTACAGGTACCAATTTGCGGACCTGAATGTTATCTGCTATTTTCGAACCAGTAAACGATCTTAAAATGAATTACTTTCTGAATATGAATTGTAGCCTTATCTTTCTAGTTTCTAGAACTTCTTGAATTTTTAAATTTTGAGTTGTGTAGCAAAAGTTATGCCCGTTTTACTACAAATGTGTTTTGACTTTCAGATTTCCAGATTCTGGTATCTTGCATGTTTAAATTGTAAAAAAGTTGATCAAATGATAAAAATTTAGTCTGAAAATTTCCAGATTGTTTCTTAACATGTCTAGGAGTTTAGAATATATTTTTATTGAATTTAATATTGAGTTTTTGCTGTTTCTAAAATTATACTAACAAAATGTCAAAATTCTACCTTAACATGAAATCTGTAAAGTGTAATGTGATTGACCTAGCTACTATTGTCGGAATTTGAACTTTAAATATGCGTTGGAACTGTGTGAAAGTCTAGTTTTCATAATTTCTGACTAATTCAACTTTCGATTTCTGAAACAATGGGAAATTATTTTTTTTGTACAGACTACTCTTGCTGTCCAGAATTTTCCCTTTCATTTTTTAATAAATTAATTATTCCTATATCGTACTATTGCATGAATTAATGTATGTATGATGCATTGCATGTTCCTAATGAGTTAATGTCACCATTTTAATTGACCTATCTAAGTTATCGTCCTGTTGTTCTTCTACTGATATTATTGTTCATCGAAATGTCCATTGATTGCACATTGTATTGTTGCACTGATAAAATAATTAACAAGCCGGGGTTTTAAGGGATTGACTTTAGTAGTGGAAAATATAAGGACTGTACTCGGAGGAGGGGCCCGTGTTTCCCTATTTATCGGTCTATCGGTCTATCGGTCTATTGGTCATATCGGTCATCGATTAATTGTAGATTACTGACTACAATATCTTGATTGATTCGATCATTGGTCATTATTGAATATCATTGCCGAGTACATGAACTATAGAGCCCACCACTAAGTCTAAACGTAACATGCTTGTATGTAGCAACCATGTGGTAAATAGATGGGACGCATGAAGTGCTACATTAGTTAGGATTACAATAATTAATAGACTTAAGGATCACACCACATCGACACTACATATTGTTCCTCATTGTTCCTATTGATATCGAATTGATCATTGATTATTGTTACCGAATATTGCATCATTGTTTATAGCCATTGTATCGATTATCGTGATATTGATTATTGATTATCGTGCCATGTTATTGATTCCTATTGCTCCATTGATTCATTGCTATACCGTTATTCCATTGTTCTCTGCTTTCTCCACTTGTTGTCCATGACTTGCTCTAAGGACAATTTTTCTCCTCATTTTAGATGAAGTGTTCACAGGTAATGAAGGAGAATTGCCTGCTGAGATGGGAGAACAAAGATTCTGAAGACTTAATGCTTGCTAGTTGCTTATTATTTTATCAAACTTAATGTATTGAGACTTATTATCTATTTGAGATTGGATTTATTATTGTATTGGGCTTATGTCCCGAATATGTTATTTGTTTCCAGACGTTCGATTATTATTGTATTTGGATATCTATATTGCTTCATTCCAAGTATTATTGTTCATGAGATTACTATTATTGCATGTGCAATTGTTCTGTATTGATTATATTGTTGATTTAATCGGATAGATAGCTTATGGATGACGTTAGTCATTTGCTGGGCCAATGTCATGTACTCATATTCTTATTTTTGGGAAGCGAGGAATGACAACATTTAAACAAGTTGCATTTAGATTTCATAGTAGATCATAGAGGGCAGTGTACTCAGGTACAAGTATCAAGTAATCACATGTCAAAAATCAAGTGTCAAGTGTCAAGTGTCAAGTATAAAGTATCAAGTATCAAGTATCAAGTATTACGTAGGATCTATGGATCCCCTTCCGAGTACATATTTCTGTATTTTCCACTACTAGATCTTTCCCTTTAACCCAGGCTTGGTTTCTTGTTGTTATTATTTAAAGCAAGCATGGACATGCAAAAATAAGGCAAGAAACATGGTAAGTTAATAAGGGACAAGTACAAGTTGGATAAAGGACACGAACGGGTGACAAACGACTCATCAAAGGATAGAACGACGAAACCTCTAGGTCTGGACAGCAAGAAACTACTGTACCAAGTCTGAGATTTCCATTGCCAAAGACATGCAAATCTGGATCCGTTAGAAAATCTAGAAAATAGACTCTCAGCCGAATCCAGCACATATATATAAGTCATATAAAAATCACCGAAACAAGGCTCAAAAAAGAATTATGTACAGAAATCATGTTCAGCCAGAAATCACAAGGTTGTACTCATAAGCATGAAAAAGGCATAAAAACTTACTAATTAAATCTAAAAAACATCTGGGGTATTCCCTAGTATGTCTAGCATTAGCAAATAAAATTTCATAATATTCCAACTCAGATAGCATAGTCAAATAACTTCGGAAATCAGCAAGATACAGCCAGTTTGTGAATCTGGAATTTTAGACAGCAGCACTAAAACATCGATTAATTACAAAGTATAACTCGAAATCCAAATCCGTCTAAAGGGTTGAAAAATAGATACAGTAGGCTACATTTTAACTTCACAAAGTTTTAATCAACAACAACTAGAATCAGGTTGAGAATATGGTTCTTTACCGAACAGCCGGCAATTCTGGAAATATAGTAGTTGTTCAAAAGCATTGAATAGTTTATAAATGTCATTAATTAAATCCACAAAAATTTGGGGTTAATCCCAGTCATGTCTAGTTATACCCATAAAAATATTAGATCCAAATCTTATCTTTAACATCAGTATTAAAATGAATAACTACTCAGAAATCACATAAAATATAACCTGGAATTTTTAACACATCTGTAGCAAAACAGCAATAACTCTTACCTCACAAATCGAAACTGAGATCTGCCGGAGATTTTAGAAAATAGACAACGAGATCTACGATTTATATTCACAAATTAATTTCGTTTACTGACCTTAATAGGGTCTGAAATACTGAAACAAAACAGCGCAGCAGCAAAAAAACAGAAACTCTTCTTATGCATTAAATCAAATAGTTCATATGCAACAAATTCAAATTATAACAAAATACTAAGCATGGTATAATAGATGTCCACAAAAACATGGTATGGGTCTTAAACAAGTCTACGACAAGATACTACAACTAACACATCAATCATGCAAGAAATATACAACACATCATGGATCACGAAACAACATACATACATGCATCAAGAATCTAACCAGATCTAAAGTATTTCATGTCGTGTGTGTAACAAATATGATGACTACGGATGGATCAACAAATAGAGTCAAGATTTAACAAGGATTTTTCAAGATAACGAATCTAGAAACAAAAGTGACACTACATGCGGTATGTGGTACTTGTATATACAACAAAACTAATACAAGTTACTTGCCTTATAGTTGACGGATCTGACGATAGAATGAGAATAACGGGAATAAATTCCCGGCAACGAACACAATACCAACGAATCATGAACAAGAGGATCACGAACAATCACGAACACAATAACACGAACCCAACACTCGAGATCCAACATGTGCACACAATGAGAGAGAGAGAGGGATAGCCGGGGGATGTGCACTGTGATGGGTGGACGACGGCGGCAGGGCGGCAGGGCGGCGGAACGACGGTGACATCGGGAAGAGGAGGCCGAGGGGGCACGTCGTTGGGGGATGCTGGCACTGGCGCTGGCTGTCGCTGCTGAGTGGCTTCGGAAAGGGAGAAGGGGAGAAGAGGTGCTGGCGTGCGACGCTCGGGAGGAGGGCGGCACAGCGGGGGGGCACGGCGACCGGAAGGGTAGGCCAGCGGTTGGGGGATCGGGGTGCAGGGTAGGTCGGGTAGGGTACGAGAGAGAAATGAGAGAGATAGATTAGGGTTAGGGTTTGGGAGATAACAATTGTAAATAGGAATAACTAAATTTGTTGGGGGAATATAATGAGAGATTTTTGGCAAGTAGGGATTTGGAGAATCAAGAGAAAATGGGGGAGACGTGATCTGCTTGTTAGTAGAAAGAGAGCGTGAAGAAATATCTGGGAAAGACTGGGTCAAAGAAGAGTGGATAGGGTAGCGGGTTAGGATCCAATAGGACAGGTAGATGGGTTCAAATAGGGTAAACTTGGTAGAAAACCCGATCCAATAAGACCATGAAATGCAATAGATAAGAAACAATAAATCATCCAGAGACAGAAAAATTGGCAGACAAATGAATCACAAAATGATCAAACAAATAGCTGAATATATAAATACTAGAAAGAAGAACAAATACACGGTTCAGGACAAAAAAGGAGTACAAATAGATAGAATACACTGGGAGAAAAGAATACAGTACAAAAATGCAGAAAATGGGATACAGGAGTTACAAATCCTACCCACCTAACAAGAAGAATTTCGTCCTCAAAATTCAACGTGAGGTACATAGGGTCACTCCGAGAAAGAATGAACAACATTAACAACACCAAAACAAAATAAACTACATAAATAAATGAGGAAACCTCCACTGGATATCATCCTCCGACTCCCAAGTCGACTCACCCTACGAGTGAGGATTCCAAGAAACCCGAACTAGCTTGATGACCTTGTTCTTCGGCACTTTCTCCCACCGATCCAAAATAGCAACTGGCGGAATCTCACAAGTCAGATCCAGGCTGCACTAATAACTCAGAATAGTAGATCATGTGGCTCTCATCACGGATATATCTCCTGAGTTGTGAGACATGGAAAACATTGTGTACTCCAGATAAAGCCAGTGGCAATGCAAGACGATAAGCCACTTTTCCTACTCGCTCCACAATATCAAATGGTCTGATGAACCTAGGGCTCAGCTTGCCCCCACCACCTAAATGAATGACACCTCGCCACATCGATACCTTAAGGAAAACATGGTCACCAACCTCAAATTCCAAGGCTCTCCTATGGACATCTGCCCATCTCCGCTGCCGGTCTTGTGCTGCCTAAAGATGCTTCCTGATCTGAGAAACCGCATCAACTGTCCTGGTGATCAACTCCGAACCCAACAACTTCCTCTCACCAATGTCATCCCAGCACACTGGTGATTTACACTTCTGACCATATAGTACCTCGAACGATGTAGCTTTAAGACTGGCTTGAAAGCTGTTATTGTACGAGAACTCTACAAGATGCAAATGGTCCTTCCATGATCCACCAAACTGCAACACACAGGACCTCAATATGTCCTCTAGAGTCTGGATGGTCCTCTCAGACTATCCATCAGTCTGGGGTGAAAAGTTGTACTATACTTCAGTTTACTCCCCAAACTACTCTGAAGACTCTCCCAAAACTGTGACCTGAACCTCGTATCCCTGTCGGATGCAATACTGACTGGAACCCCATGAAGTCTGACGATCTCTTGCATGTACTTCTCAGCTAGGCTCTCAGTAGACTGTCCGACTCGGAAGGGAATGAAGTGAGCACTCTTCATCAGTCGGTCGACAATCACTCAAATGGCACTATGACCCTTGGGACTCCTTGGCAAAGCTGTCACAAAATCCATAGTGATGTGTTCCCACTTTCACTTCGGAATGGGAAGCGGTTGAAGAAGTCCGGCGGTTCTCTGATGCTCTGCCTTCACCTGCTGGCAAATCAAACACTGAGACACAAACCTAGCCACGACCCTCTTCATATCATGCCACCAGAAGTGAAGCTTCAAGTCCCGATACATCTTAGTACCTCTAGGATGAATAGAGTACGACGACTGGTGGGTTTCCTCAAGCAACCTCTGACGAACTTCACCCTTCGGGACACACAACCTGGACCCAAAACGAAGCGATACATCTACATGAATAACCATATCCGTTCTGGAACCGGCCTCAATCACTGCTCTGAATCCTTGCAACTGCTCATCACCAGCCTGAGCCTCCTTAATCTACTCGACAAGAGACGACTGAAGCTGAAGCATCATGCAACTTCGATCAGAACTCGGCAAAAACACATCGAACTCCAACCTCCGCATCTGCTCAACCAGTTCCCTCTGCAGAGTCAGGAACATGGCTACTGGTCTCCTGCTCAAAGCTTCTGGCACCAAGTTCACTCTACCAGGATGGTATTGCAAACTGATGTCATAGTCGGCCATAAGCTCCAACCAACGCCTCTGCCTCATGTTCAATTCCTTTTGGGTGAAAACATACTTGAGACTCTTTTGGTCGGTAAAGATCTCCACTCGGTCTCCAAGTAAATAATGTCTCCACAGCTTCAGAGCGAAGATCACTGCCGCCAACTCCAAATCATGAGTTGGATAGTTCCTCTCATGCGGTCTCAACTACCTCGATGCATAAGCAACAACTCAGCCTTTCTGCATCAAAACTACACCAAGACTCTTGCCAGAAGCGTCACAGTGAACCACAAATTTGCCTGAACCATCTGGAATAGTCAACACTGGGACTGACGTCAACCTACTCTTCAACTCAGCAAAAGCTTCTCTGTAAGCCTGATCCCAACAGAACTTCTGATCCTTCACTGTCAGCTTAGTCAAAGTTCCAGCTATCTTCGAAAAGTCTTGGACAAATTTTCGATAATATCCAGCTAGACCAAAGAAACTTCTCACCTCTGAAACTGACTTGGGCACTGGCTAATCTCTTACAGCCAAAACCTTGGACGGATCCACTAAGATACTATTGTCTGAGATAATGTGCCCCAAGAAGGTAACTCGGTCGAGCCAAAACTAACACTTGCTGAGTTTTCCATAGAGCTGATTCTCTCTCAAAGTCTGTATAACCAACCTTAGATGCTCAGCATGCTCCTTCCGGTCTCGAGAATACACCAGAATATCTTCGATGAAGACCACCATAAATCTATCCAGGAACGGGAAAAAGTTCCTGTTCATCAGACTCATGAACACAGCTAGCGCGTTCGTGACTCCGAAAGGCATCACTAGGAACTCATAGTGCCCATACCTAGTCCTGAAAGCGGTCTTCTGCACATCAGCAGCTTTCACCTTGACCTGATGATACCCTGAGCAAAGATCCAACTTCGAAAAGATAGCTGCTCTGCCCAACTGATCAAACAAGTCATCGATCCTGGGCAGTGGGTACCAGTTCTTCACAGTAACACTGTTCAGTTCCCGATAATCGATGCACAGTCGACGGCTACCGTCCTTCTTGCTGACAAAAAGAACTGGAGCACCCCACGGTGAAACGCTGGGCCGGATGAACCCCAAATCTAGAAAACCCTGAATCTGCACCTTCATCTTTGCTAGCTCAACCGGTGCCATTCTATAGGGAATCTTCGATATCGGCGTCGTACCAGGCTGAACTTCAATACCGAACTCCACATCCCTATCAGGGGGTAAGCCAGGAAACTCCTCTAGAAATATATTCAGAAATTCCCATACTACTAGAGGCACAGCCTCACAGCCTGTGTGCAACTCCATCGCACAAGTCTCCTGATCAACTGCAGTCTCAGCTCTGCCAAGGGGCATCTCCCCGGCATGGAACTCAAACTTTGCATGACCTGAAATTCAGAATACAACTTTCATGGAACGGCAATCAATGATGGCATGAGACTCACCTCACCCAACCAATCCATATCAAGAATGACGTCGAATTTGGAATTCCCAATGACGATCAGGTTAGCCTTGAAATCCGCGCCACCAATAACCACGGGACTTTGTTTGCATTCCCAAGAACAAACAACAGCACCGCCACCTGTGATAATGCTCCAAGCCTCTGGCATGATGCTGCACGCCAACTAATGCCAAGCCACAAAGCGGGAGGAGACGAAGGAATGGGTCACCCCGGAATCAAAAAGAACATGAGCAGGGAAAGAACAAACTAGGATAACACCTAAGATAGAGCCAAAAAGTAAGGGAAAAGAACGACTATTAAGGAGTGAGGAAAAACAATGCAGAGCGGATATTATGAAAGAACATGGCAAGCAATGAAAGAAACAAAGGAAAATAACAACAATGAAAAAGAAAAGATACCTACAACAACACCTTCTGTCATCTTAGCATCTGCAGCTGTCAGGTTGTAAGTCTAACCTCTCCTGGGAGCTGCGGTCCTCTGACCGACAATCTGGCACTCAGGAGGAATCGGTGGCCTGACCGGACCACGAGCTGGCGCTTCCTACTGAACCGGACCACTGGCTGGAGGAGCCATCCTCTGCTGCGGGCAATCTCGCACTAAGTGGTTAGTAGTGCCACAGCCAAGGCAACGGCAATTGGCACGCCTGCAGTCCTTGCAGTCATGCCCAGCAAGTCGGCAAAAGTTGAAGAAACCAACTCTCTAAGGGTCAGCAGAAGAGTAAGGAGATGCCCTAACCGAATGGGCTGGGACAGGCCTCCGAATCGGCCCACCAGAAGGCCTAACAACAGCAGCGGGTGCTGAACAGACCGCTGGGGAGGAGCCAACCTATTGCGAGCCAGCTCCTGAGCTCGAGCTGCCTCAAGAGCCTCAGCATAAGTACGCAGGCGAAGGGAAACAAGATGCATCTGAATATCTCGCGCAAACCCCAGAAGGAATTTCCGAGCCCGATCCTCTTTGTTCACCACTAAAGCGACTGCGAAGCAGCTAAGCCTGGTGAATTCTGCTGCGTACTCATCCACTGACCTTGCACCCTGTTCCAAGAGAGTCTCATGTTACAAAATTGCATGAAAAATATGTAACAAAGTTCCAGAATTATAACAATGACCAAACTGTTTCAGAACAAGGAACTGCTGCTCCATCTCAACTCGAGTGCTGCTAGGGAAGAACTTCTCCAAGAAGCTCCTGGTGAACGTGGTCCAAGTAACGGGCCTCTCGAGCCTTTTGGACTCAGCCCTCCACCATATGTGGGCAAGGTCCACCAACTGGATGCCCACCACATCCACACGATCAGCATCAGCAACTCTCGCTGCCAACAACAACTACTCCGTCCTGATCAACCACTGTTCGGCCTCAAGCGGCGTCTCAGTGCCGAAAAATTTGTCAGGGTGCAGCCACATGAAGTCTGCAATTGTACCCAGCTGAGGAGGAAGAGCTTCCTGCGTAGGCACAACGGGAGTCAGGTTTCGAGCAACCTCCAATGCGGCCATCACAAGATCATTGTGATTCTGCTGCATGTGGATCAATCGCTCCAACACATTCGTAACAGCCTCTAATTCAGGCAGTTCCTCCTTTGGACGGGAAGTGGAACCTCTGTAAGCCATGGCCTGCACAAACCCAAAAACAATTAGCATCCAGATCAATGTTGATTATAATTTATTCATGTTACTGCATGTTCCGTACACTATTGAACCAATCCTTGACCGAGCCCAAACTTGTCTAATATATTAGTCAAGCTAATACATTAGCCAAACCTGGTGCTCTGATAGCCACTAAAAACTCTGTCACGCCCCGCTTTCCAAAAAGGAATATGGAATACGGAAACGCGACACAAGTCCAGCGAATGGCTTTCACCATTCATAAGCTGTAAGGATCATTACAACATATACAAGAATAAACAAGGGATATACAAGAGAAATAATCAACAACACATGAATAAATGAATTAACATAACCAACAGGATTATTGAAACAAGAATACTTAATCTTTAAATAACCAAGTCTGGAACAAAACACAAATCTTGGACAAAATTCCCAATACAAGATAATCCATGTAGCAATTAATTTATTCAAAAACAACAAGAAACAAATTGTAGCAAGAACTCCAGCCAACTAGAATGTTTGGTCACCTACTCCCTCGGGCAGCTGGTCACCAAAGTCTTCAAGTTTAACAAATTGCAAGAAGATGAAAGAGAAACAAAACGCCCATCAATGCAAGGTACGGACTGCTTGTAGTGCAGACAACAAGTACAGGAAAACAGATAGACAAGTATAAAGTAACAGTGAAAGCAAGTACAGATGTAAGTATGGATGGAATGTGACAGCAAAATAGGGCAACCAACTTTAAATCAAGAACAGAAACAAATAACATGGCAAGATAATCGGGTGCAAATGCAATGTAACAAGTAGCAAGTAGCATGCAAGCAAATAACAGGTAATAAGTGCCTAGTATCATGTACAAGCAAGTAACAAGGATGAGCAAGTGATCATGTATTTCAAGTCTTGCATCTAATCCTATCTAGGTAGCACGTCATGCATCCCAAATTTTTACCATATGGTTGCTACATTCAAACAAGTTGCGTTTAGATTTCATAGTGGATCATAAAGGGCAGTGTACTCAGGTACAAGTATCAAGTAATCACATCTCAAGTATCAAGTGTCAAGTGTCAAGTGTCAAGTAATCACGTGTCAAGTATCAAGTATCAAGTATCACGTAGTATCTATGGATCCCTTTCTGAGTACATATTTTTTTGTATTTTTCACTACTAGATCTTTCCCTTTAACCCCAGCTTGGTTTCTTATTATTATTATTTAAAGCAAGCATGGACGTGCACAAATAAGGCAAGAAACATTGTAAGATAACAAGAGACAAGTACAAGTTGGATAAAGAACACGAACGGATGACAAACGACTCATTAAAGGCTAAGACAACGAAACTTCCAGGTCTGGACAACAAGACACTATTGTACCAAGTCTGAGATTCCCGTTGCCACAGACATGCAAATATGGATCCATCAGAAAATCTAGAAAATAGACTCTCAGCTGAATCTAGCACATATATATAAGTCATATAATAATCACCGAAACAGGGCTCAAAACAGAATTATGTACAGAAATCATGTTCAGCCAGAAATCACAAGGTTGTACTCATAAGCATGAAAATGACATAAAAATTTACTAATTAAATCTCAGAAAAATCTGGGGTATTCCCTAGTATGTCTATCATCAGCAAATAAAATTTCATAATATTCCAACTCAGATAGCATAGTCAAAGAACTTCGGAAATCAGCAAGATACAGCCAGTTTGTGAATCTGGAACTTTAGACACAGCAGTACTAAAATAGCGATAGATTACAAAGTATAACTCGAAATCCAATCCGTCAAAAGTGTTGAAAAATAGATACAGTAGGCTACATTTTATCTTCACAAATTTTTAAGCAACATCAACTAGAATTAGGTTGAAAATATGGTTCTTTACCGAACAGCAGGCAATTCTAGAAATATAGTAGTTGTTCACAAGCATAGAATAGTTTATAAATGTCATTAATTAAATCCACAAAAATTTTGGGTTAATCCCAGACATGTCTGGTTATACCCAGAAAATTATTAGATCCAAATCTTATCTTTAACATCAGTATTAAAATGAATAACTACCCAAAAATCACATAAAACATAACCTAGAATTTTTAACACATCTGTAGCAAAACAGCAATAACTCATACCTCACAAATCGAAACTGAATCTGTCGGAGATTCTAGAAAATAGACAACGAGATCTACGTTTTATATTCACAAATTAATTTTGTTTGCTGACCTTAATAGGGTTAAAAAGACTGAAACAAAAATAGTGCAGCGGCAAAAAAACAGAAACTCTTCTTATGCATTAAATCAAATAGTTCATATGCAACAAATCCAAATTAGAACAAAATACTAAGCATGGTATAATAGATGTCCAAAACAACATGGTATGGGTCTTAAACAAGTCTATCACAAGATACTACATATAACACCAAGCATGCAAGAAATATACAACACATCATGGATCACGAAACAACATACATACATGCATCAAGAATCTAATCAGATATAAATTATTTCATGTCGTGTGTGTAACAAATATGATGACTATGATCAACAAATAGAGTCAAGATTTAACAAGGGATTTTCATGATAAGGAATCTAGAAATAAAAGTGACACTACAGGCGGTATTTGGTACCTGTAAATACAACAAAATTAATACAAGTTACTTGCCTTATAGTCGACGGATCTGGCGAGAGAATGAGAATAACGAGAATAGATTCCTGGAAACGAACACAATACCAATGGATCACGAACAATCACGAACACAATAACACGAACCCAACACTCGAGATCGCACACAATGAGAGAGAGGGACAGCCAGGGATGTGCACTGTGATGGGTGGACGACGGCGGCAGGGCGGTAGGGCAACAGAACGGCGACGACGTCGGGAAGAGGAGGCAGGGGGGCACGTCGCTGGGGGAAGCTGGCGCTGGCTGTTGCTGCTGACTGGCTTCAGAAAAGGAGAAGGGGAGAAGAGGGGCTGGCGTGCTGCGCTCGGGAGGAAGGCAACACAGCGGGGGGGTACGGCGATCGGAGGGGTAGACCGGCGGTTGGGGGAATCGAGGTGCAGGGTAGGTCAGGTAGCGAACGAGAGATAGATAAGGGTTAGGGTTTGGGAGATAGCAATTGTAAACAGGAATAACAAAATTTGTTGGGGGTTATAATGAGAGATTTTTGGTAAGTAGGGATTTGGAGAATTAAGAGAAAATGGGGGAGACGTGATCTGCATGTTAGCAGAAAGAGAGAGTGAAGAAATATATGGGGAAGACTGGGTCAAAGAAGAGGGTATTGGGTAGCAGGTTAGGATCCAATAGGACGGATAGATGGGTTCAAATAGGGTAAACTGGGTAGAAAACCCGATCCAATAAGGCAAAACCAAATAGATAAGCGATTAGACCATGAAATGCAATAGATCAGAAACAATAAATCATCCAGAGACAGAATAATTGGCAGACAAATGAATCACAAAAGGATCAAACAAATAGGTGAATATATAAATACTGGAAAGAAGAACAAATACATGGTTCAGAAAAAAGGAGTACAAATAGATAGAATACACTGGGAGAAAAGAAAGCAGTGCAAAAATGCAGAAAATAGGATACAAGAGTTACAGATTCTATGCATCCCATTCTACATAGGTCCGAGGGCAAGGACCTGCGTACTCCACATTATAGGGTTGAATCCCTCGCCATGCAACCTACTACTATGACTACTGCAAGATTTAGACACTTTGCAAGTATTGGCTCTCGCCCTAGGAATACTGGAGACCAATCCCACTTCGTGGATCATTCTGTGGCCCTTACGTCCATCGTTCCGGAATACTGGGATTGTCTCACTCCGCAGATCATCCTAGAGCCCTCATTGCACAAATATCCCACGAGTGTCACTCTCGTCCCGGAATACTGGAGATCATTCCCGCTTCGTGAATCATTCTGTGGCCTTTACGTCCATCGTCCTATAATACTAGGGACTGTCTCTCTCCAGGGATCATTCTGGATTCCATAACTCACGTTTGCACTTATTTCATCATGTCACCAACTAGTGTGTGGTCCTTAAGTTTAGTTAAAATCATCCAAACCGACAGCTAGCTTACCCTACCGGACTTAAACCAACACAAGAAAAAGTCAGCCCACATTGGCTACTTCTCAAAGAGTGTCAACCCACACTGGTTACTCCTCAAAATCTCATCAATAATAACACTTCTGGTTACTAGGGTCTCGCCTAGCCTCTGGATTTCAATAACTATCTCATCTTAGAGATCACAATGGGTTATATCTAACCCCAACAAAATATTTGACTTTCAAATCAACAATTTCTTCATTCCCGAAGTATTCAACTTTTCATAATTTACTCAACCATAAATTCCAAATCAAAATTTTCACTAACCACTTTAATTACCAAAATAAACTAATCAATTCACAATTTCCTCGAAGGTCTTTTCTTCAAAATCTAATCGTTTCCCAAACAAATAATCTGTAACTGAATCAAAACAATTTTTTCTTTAATTTATATCGTTTAATTTTAATGTCAAAACTTTTTTAAAATCGACACATAAAATTCTCGATCATCCACTTCAATGCTTTGCCTTTAAATTTCGAAAAGAATAATTTTTTTATACTTTCAATTACATTTATTTTATACTTGAACTCCAACTACAAATAACATAACCATGACCCTAAATACTCACAAATATATATATATATATATATATATATATATATATATATATATATATATATATATATATATATATATATATTAAATAGTGTAAAATTACTAAAAAGGTTCTAATATTTATTTTTAATTTTATGAAGTTCACTCCTCAAAACAAAATGAAAAAAATTGTCAAAAATCAAGTTTTCCCCAAAAGCCAGCCCCCTGGCTCGAACCCGTACCCCGACCATGGCGCCAAAGCGCCTACCCACTGAGGCTAGGCTCTTATCCACAACCTCTATAGGGTTAAATTCAATAAATGTTTACTATCCCCCCTCTCTGACTTTTTTTTTAAAAAAATCTTTCACACAGCAAACACACCCCAACACCGGGATTCGAACCAGCGCCAATAGCGAGGCAATCGCATGCCTACCCACTGAGCCAAGCTCAGATCTAAAACATGTAAGGGGTTAAAATCATTAAGTATTTGGTTCCTATCCAATTCATTATGTTAAAATACAAACATTCAACTTTTTTGATTCCTCTCCTCAATTTAATCTATTCAATCCACACAAATCAGAAAGTCTAACATCGGAAAGTTGCTGATTATTCATGTATCAAAACAATTCTACACAATTTAAAGATTTCTAACAAATTGAGAATGTCTCAAACATCATACGAAATTAGTAAAAAATATTATTCTACATCACATTTATAGATTTCTTTCCTCTTTTCAATAACAATTAACAAGATGGGGAATTTTCTCCCAAAATTTCAATCACCGATTAATTTCCTTCACCAGAATCTATAGTCTTCATGGCATTTATCCAATAATATGCACAATTTGAACTTCTAATCTCACATACATTATGAATTTAAAATTAATCATGCAGTTCATTCAATAATTACTTAAAATTGTCGAATTCTCTACCACATGCATCATATCAAGAATTTGAGCATAAACTAATCAAAACTTCATCTACAATTGTACTATAAATTACCTAAGCATGCATTGAGGATACAATTTAGAAGGTAGTTTGAAACACCCACCTCTTAATAGCAATCTCTACACACAAACTCCAAGAAAAGGCCAATGCAAGCCATGAATTTTCCACCGAAGTCGAAGTCAGCACTCACATCCGAGAGCTCTCTGATCTAACTGTTCTCTCTTTTTCTTTTTAGTTAGATTAGAAATAGGTTAGGGTAATTAACTTGAGTTATAGTGTTTAATTAAGTAGTTAATAAAACTACTCTCCCACTAACCTATACTCTTTCCACTTACACCACTCTCCTTTTACCAAGTCAGAGGCCTCCAATGTTCACAAATGCAAGCCACGTGTGTGCACAATGCACATGTGAATGTGTACGTGCACGTGCTTGTGCACACCACACCACTTTTTTTCTTCTTTTTTTTTGAAATTAGAAATGTGAATGGGCTCCTATAAAAACTGGATTTCTCTTGTGGGTTTAAAAAATATTTTTAGGCCCATGGATTTTTATAAAATAATGTAATACATGGTGCAAATTTAATATGAGAGGAAATTGTGTATTAACTCTTAGAAAAATTCTTAGAAACATACATATAAAATTCTCACGTGCATTGCACGTGCAAAAATCTGAAAAATTATTTATTATTTTACTTGGGTGTTACAACACTCCCTCCTTAGAATAGTTCCGTCCTTGAAAGTACACTAAAAGAGAGAGAAATTTTTTTTACAAAATTTAATCAAATAGTTTAGGATGGTCCCTCATTATCCTCTCCTTAGATTCCGAAGTGACTTCCTTAATCAGTTGGTTTCTCCACACGACCTTGACGATAGGTATAGTTTTATTCCTCAAAACTTTCACCTGTCGGTCCACAATCTCAACAGGATGTTCCTTATAGTTCAGATCTAACTACAAATTCTCTAGCACTTCCGGTAGATAATTTCTCGGATCCGGAATATAGCCTCGTAACATAGACACGTGAAAGACATTGTGAACATGAGCTAATTCCTCTGGCAATTCCATCTGATAGGCTGTCTTCCCAATCCACTTCAATATCTTGTAGGGTCCAATGTATCTCAGGGCTAACTTCCCGCTCTTTCCAAACCGAATCACGCCCTGGGTTGGAGATACTTTCAGGAAAACATAGTCCCCCTCTTCGAACTCCATATCTCTTCTCCGATTGTCGGCGTAACTCTTCTGCCTGCACTATGCATCAACCAGCCTTTTCCTAATCAGCTCAATCTTCTTTAAGGTCTGTTGTACTATTTTAGGCCCATACATCTGCCTTTCACCCACTTCATACCAACACACTAGTGTCCTGCACTTCCTCCCATACAAAGCTTTGTATGGTGTCATACCAATGCTAGTCTGAAAGCTGTTGTTGTAGGCAAATTCCACCAAAGCTAAGTGTCTCTCCCATCTGACATGAAAGTCCAACACGCAACACCTCAACATATCCTCCAGCACTCGATTGACTCTCTCAGTCTGCCCATCAGTTTGAGGATGAAAAGCAGTACTGAAATCAATCCTAGTCCCCAAAGCTTCCTGAAGACTCTTCCAGAAATGCGACGTGAGTCTCGCATCCCAATCTGACACAATCGATACGAAAATTCCATGTAGTCTCACAATCTCCCTGATATACATTTCTGTCAACTTCTCCATAAACCAAGTGATATTCATTGCCAAAAAGTGAGCAAATTTGGTGAGACGATCGACTATCACCCAAATCGCATCATTCCCCCTGGGACTCCTGGGTAGCCCTGTGATAAAATCCATGCTGATGTTATCCCACATCCACTCCGGAATGGGTAACGGCTGCAATAATCCTCCAGGTCTCTGAGTCTCTGCCTTGATTTGCTGATAAGTCGCACATCTTGCAACAAACTCTGGTACATCCTGCTTCATCCCTGACAACCAAAAATGCTGCTTGACATCCTTGTACATCTTGGTACTCTCTGGATGCACTGATAAAAGAGTAGTGTGTGCTTCCCGTAGAATGCTTTCTTTCAGTTCAGCTTGGTCTGATAGACACAACCTCTCTCGAAACCATAGTACCTCATCCTTTACTTGGAATTCTACCAATTTATCTGTGCCGACCTGCTCTTTCATCTTCTGAATATCTGGATCAGACTTCTGACTATCGATAATCTTTTCCCTCAGTGTGGCCCGAAGTTTCAACGGTTCTAAAGACGCTCCCAGTCTTTTCAACATCACTTCTATCCAGCTCGATCGAGCTCCTCTGCTAATCTCTCCTGAGTCGTGATCAAGCGGAATAAGCTGCTCTTCCGACTGAGCGCATCAGCCACCACATTTTCCTTGCCTGCGTGATACTTTATTTCCGGACGGATATCTTCTAGTACTTCCAGCCACCTTTTTTGCCTCAAATTCAGATCTCTTTGTTGGAGTTGTGGGCAATGTGGTCTACCATGGCCCTCCTTCCCACAGTTGAAACAAGTTAGGGGATTCTGTGCCTTGGGACATTTGGACTTGTAGTGACCCACCTTTCCACACAAGTAACAAGTCACACATAGGGGTCTCATTCCTCCGTTGTTAGGCATCCCAAACACTGCAACGGCATTCGTCCCAGTAGGCCTGAATCTCTGTGCTGTGGGTTTTCCCCTGAAGTTACTTGCTGTTGCGGGCCTCTTGCTAGCACTCTAACTGGTCCTCATGTTCTACGCCACCTGGTACTGTTCCATGTCAACTTCCGTGGCTGCAGCCCTCATGGCCAACTTATCAAACCTCCTGATACCGAGGGGTATCATTCGAGACCTCAGACTTGGCCTCAATCCTTGTTAGAACTTCCGTGCTTTCTTCGCCTCGTCAATTACCAACTTCGGTAGATACCTCGAGAGCTAAGTAAACTTGATCTCATACTCCCGAATAGACAAACTTCCCTGCTGTTAACTCATGAATTCCATAGCCTTTTTCTCCTGCACGTTCATCAGAAAATAGTGGCCACGGAACTCCTCCAAGAATTCCTCCTAAGTGATTAGTACATTCCCCAGGGCTCGCTCCATGGACTGCCACCAGACCCCGGCGTCCTTCTCTAGCTACATGGTGGCCAGCTTCACTTTACTCGCCTTTGGGGTCTCCAAGACCTTGAATATCATTTCTACCTGTCGGATTCAGTCATCTGCCGCATCTAGATTTGCCTTGCCCTCAAACACTGGTGGTTTCATCCGCTTGAACGATTCCACCAATTTGATTGCTTCTGGGACTTGTACTGCTTGTCCCACCCTGGTGCTCTGAGTCACACTGGCGGTAAAGGTGTTGATAGTCTGGTACACCCTAGCCAACTTTGTTTCCAGATCGAGTTTGTTACCTTCCCCACTGTGTCCTTCACCATTTTGGGTTCTTAGTCAGGCCATTTCTGAGCATAAAACTTCATTAATCATCAAAAATAGCAACAACATATACTTTCTTCAACATAATTCGTTTCATTTCCAAAATAAACTTTTTTACATTTAGAAAAAAAAAGCTTGTCCAATACATCCATTACATAAAACATCAGAAAAGAAAAACTTCAACATAAACAGCCTAGATCCTACGGTTCCTTTTGGCTTCCCTAAGCTCTTTCCGTAGTTCATTTATTTCCCTTCGCATCTCTACGCATTTCTGACTGCATTCCTACTTTCCCAAACAAGTTTTGTTATCTAGTTGGGTAAAGTGTCGAGCATTCCTGTGTCGAAGTTCTCTATTTCCCACACTCGCTGGCTCAAATCTACAATTTTCTGCTTGTCCTCCGCGTGATGAGCTTCCATGTGGTTTACTCTCCACTTATGGATGATTAATTGCTTCCGGAGAGAAGCGATAATGTGGTCCTTCCTGTCACGAGTCGGTTCTTTATCTGAGGATTTATCAGGAGAATTAGGTGGAGGTGGAGCAATCTCTCGAGATTCAGGCAGCTCCCTTTCTTCCTCCTCCAGGTCTTCTTCTTCTTCAGGTTCCTCCTCCTCATCAGGGTCTTCCTCTTCTTCAGGATCTTCCTTAAAGAACCATTTCACTTCATTAGTGGGATCGTGGTTATCAGCCATCATATAGGGAAAGAAAGGAGAAAACATTAGTGTATAGAGAAACACAAATGTAAATCACTTACATATAAATCCCTATAAACCAAACTCACACTTCTAATGTCCACCCTAATGTGTCGTCCTTGTAATTTTGTACTACTTACTTGAAGTTGGCTCTAATACCACTATGTAACACCCCGGCCCGAAACAACAATTTTTCTTAACAATTGCCCACCACAGGCTTGCCTCATAAAAGGTATTATAGTTGATGGGTGACCTCTAATCCAGGCAATTATATATATATAGGCAATTAATCTTTCAAATCCCCGATATGGGACAAATTTTCCACATCTCCTGCGCTCTCTCTCTCTCATGAGAAATGCACAGACGAAGGCTAAAGGGTCCCCACACACGTGGCAGCATAGCAGCAGCTGCTGCCTGTGCCCCTGGGCCCCACTACCCATGTCAGAACAGCTGCAACAGCAGCTTTGCTCTCCTTTCTTCACAACCGGGCCCCACATGCCCATTAAATCCACACAAACCACCCCATAGAATAATCTATAGGTCACACCTCCAAACTATTTTTAATTAACTATATATATATACTAGGTTTGCCCGTCCACACGTGCCTACGACACGTCTTCGGAGAATGGTGCACCTGGTTTGATTATATAAAATAGTTTTGGAGGTCCAGCAAATTAATTGAAGTAGCAAACATATTATATGAGGAAGCAGTATATCTACATTTAAGCTCAACCATCGCCTTCTTGATCATTAGCTTGAACTTACCTGAAATGCATATAGTTTGTTAGAAACACTACATAGAGTTTTTTTTTAACTTCAGCATCACTTTTAAATACTTGTAATAGTTATGCAAGGGCATTATCATATAGGTTTTATAGAGCTTACTCTAATCCCATAACCACTATGAGCATGTCTAAATACAATGGTAACACAAGTGCAGGTGTGAAGGTATCTACAATACCAATAATCTAAATATTTGTTTGTCTGAGACTCAGTTTGATATTGAAATACCTATTATTATTATTTCAACCAAAATGAAATACATGAAGTTCTCAAAACTCTAATCCAAACTAACCATTTTTTTATCTCCACTTTGTCTCCCCATTGCACCTTTATAAAAAAAAATCAAAATGGATAAATAGCAAATTTACTTAGCTGTCTTTCTTGAGTGAAGAGTTTGCACCCTTCACTGGTAAACTTCAATTATCCCAATCCTATATATCCAAACATACACTAAAGTTCGTATATGTTATGTTATACATGGTTTCTCATAACCAGTGAAGGGAACAATTCACGATAGTATTTTCTCTTGTAGTAAAGAAATTAATGTTGCATATTTGCCAAGTTATTTTAGGTTGTTGGTCAGCTTACCTGTCATGCTATGATTTGGAAGCCCAAATTGAGGCCACCAAATAATCCATCTCTCACTTGCGTACACCTTAAATCAAAACCAATAAAAAACTCATCAAATAAATCACCAAATTAAAAAAGTTTAAACAAAAAAAAACAATCATACCTCTCCGAACCGAGATCCAATGCACACACAAAATTCAAGTCAGCAAAAAACTGAGTAATCCCCTGCACAAACAAAATTAAATAAATAAAGAAGTTGTTTTGAGGGGATTTCAATTCGAGTTTTGAGGGAGAACTTTGGGGGGGGATGTGTTTTGTGAGGTTCGATCTGGGCCTTTAATTTTGGGGGATTGAAGGAGAGCCACTTGATAGCTTTCTTTGTGCTTTATTATTATTATTATTATTATTATTATTATTATTATTATTATTATTATTATTATTATTATTATTATTATTATTATTATATATCAGCTTCCCCAGTTTGGATATCAAGCATCATACGACATAAATCATCTTGTATAACCTCCCAATATTGTTGATAAAAGTGCATAGAGAAACCATCGGGGCCAGGGGCTTTATCTCCATTCATGTCAAAGACATCACTCTTGATCCCTTCTCTACTGAAAGGGGCTTCCAGCCCAGAGAGATTGTCATTTGGATTAGGGTAGAAGGTTGCCCAGTCAATTCTGAACTCAGAAGATGTAAAGCTTCCGCAAATATCACTGAAGTGTTGCTCAAAACAGGATCTGATTGTGTGTTGGTCAATGATAAGGTCTCCGTTATGTAGTAGGGAGAAAATGAAGTTCTTTCTTCGTCTTCCATTGACAATGGAATGAAAGAATTTAGTTTTGGCTTCTCCCTCCTTAATCCAAGCCACTCTGGATCTCTGTCTCCAGTAAGTGACCTCCGCTTGCACCAGAGAGTTGTAATCTTTGTGGGCATCAGAGAGTTCAGTTGATAGGGCGGGGTGTAAGGGCTGGTCTTCTGCCAAGATGTCAAGTTGGTGTAATTTATCTAAAAGAGCCTTCTTTCGAAGTGGGATGTGTCTAAACACCTCATTTCTCCATATATACATATATATATATATATATATATATATATATATATATATATATATATATAGAGAGAGAGAGAGAGAGAGAGAGAGAGAGAGAGAGAAATAATTAAATAAATAAAGAAGTTATTTTGGGGGGATTCGAATTTGAGTATATATACAACTTCTTTATTTATGTAATTATTTCTCTCTCTCTCTCTCTCTCTCTCTCTCTCTCTCTCTCTCTCTCTCTCTCTATATATATATATATATATATATATATATATATATATATATATATATAGTAAGTCTATTAAGAGCTGGGGAGCTGAAATCGTTATCGAGAGCTGGGGATTTCAGCCAATCGATCGCGATTGATCGCGATCGAACGGCTCAGATCTGGAGGCGCTTATCTTCAGACCTGTTGAGGGGTAAAAGGGGTATAATCAAAAGAAGAGCACTTATCTTCAGATCTGGAGGTGCTTATCTCTCTCCCGCTCTCTTTCTTCGTCACTTGTCTAAACCCTACCCCTATCTCTCTTATCTTCTCACGACCAAAGAAGAGCTCTCTCTCCTGCTCTCTTTCTTCGTCACTTGTCTAAACCCTACTTCGACGACTCTCCCTCTGGAGACGCTTATCTTCAAATCTGTTGAGGGGTTAAATTGGTATAATCGAAAACCCCTATCTCTCTTATCTTCTCACGACCAAAGAAGAGCTCTCTCTCCCGCTGTCTCTTTCTTCGTCACTTGTATAAACCCTACTTCCACAACTCTCCTTCCTTCTCTGTCTCCGACTCTTCGTCGAAACCCAAATCGATGTTAGGGTTTCGATTTCTTCTCTCAGTGGGTTCTCTCTCTCTCTGCGACGAAAAACCCAAATCGATGTTAGGGTTTCGATTTCTACTCTCAGTGGGTTCTGCCTCTTTCACATTTCGGAGGGAAGTGTTTGATTCTCATACATGCTTTTATGATTTCTGTTAAATTTCTTGCATTTTCTTTCGGTTGTGTGTGTAGGCAATGATGAGATTCATTTTGATATAAGTTGGTTATTTATTTTTGGGAATTGAAATTATTGTTTTGAAGCATATTTGGTTGTGTGCCATGATAATTATGCAAAGTTGAATAGAGTTTGGGGAATGAGTGGGAGAGAAGATGGGGAAGAAATGGATGAATGTTGTGGAATCCCCAATGCCCTCAACACTTACCTTACATTTAAGTGATTTGAGTCTAGCCCAATTCATCTGATTTTTGGGTAGCGATGACACACGATGATTGATAGTATCATTATATTTTTTGTAACTCACGTTGGATGTGTATGTGTTGGATACTCATTTAAGCCTTTTGGGGTTTGATTCTCTCCTTCGGTGTGTTGGTGTAGGCAGTGATGCGAAACACTTTATGATCTAAATAATTTCTTCAGCTTGTTGTATTTATGCTTGATTATTTATCTATCATATTCTAGTTAGGCACGGCACCCCAATGCAGCCCTAGTGAGAATAGTGTGTTCTGAGCCTACTGGTTTTTTTTCACTTCATATATATATACATGAGTAAGTCTATTATGAGAGGAGGTCGATTGATCGTGAGAAAGAAAGAGAGATAGGGGTTTTTGATTTTACCCCTTTTACCCCTAAACATTCTAAAGATAAGCGGGATCAAATATGAGTCGTTCGATCGCGATCAATCGCGAACGAATGGCTAAAAACCCTCGCTCTCGATAACGATTTCAGCTCCCCAGCTTTTAATAGACTTACTCTATATATATAAGACAATTGATGAAAATATATGTTTTTTATTTTCAACTTCCATTATTTCCATTACAATTCATACATGACCAACACAGTAAAACACATTTAAACCTCCTGGCAAAAAACTAACTGACACCAGACCAAACAAATTCAAACCTGTAGGGTCAGAACAACACCACCAAAAACTGAACATGAAGCTCAGAACAACAGAAAGTGAACAACATAAACTGAACATGAAGTTCAAAATGTGTAAGCTCAGAACAACAAAAACTATATTTTTTCTAACTCGCGTTGGATGTGTATGTGTTGGATACTAATTTAAGCCTTTTGGGGTTTGATTCTCCTTTTCGGTGTGTTGGTGTAGGCAGTGATGCGAAACACTTTATTATCTAAATAATTTTTTCAGCTTGTTGTATTTATGCTTGATTATTTATCTATCATATTCTAGTTGGCACGACACCCCAATGCAGCCCTAGTTTTAAATAGTGTGTTCTGAGCCTACTAGTTTTTTTTACTCTATATAAATACATGAGTAAGTCTATTATGAAAGGAGGTCGATTGATCGTGAGAAGAGGTAGAGATGCAAAAAAAAAAACATTTGTTTGGAACTAGTAGGCATGGCTTAATAATGCAGCCCTATTGACAAACTTAAATTTCTGCATTTGACTAACTTCTTGCTTGATTTATTAGTAAGCAGTGATGAAAAGTTTATGCATGATTTTGTTTATTCATGATTTTTCCCTTTTGGAGTGTGTAGGCAGTGATGAAAAGTTTATACAAGACAAGTAAAATGATTTTGTTTTTTTGCACCCTCCTACCAAGTTAGTGTGCAAGTCATTTCAGCTTCATGTTCAGTTTCTGTTTTCGGCAATTGGTATACAAAAATTTTTTGGTGGTTGGTGGTGTTCAGTTTATGTTGTTCTGAGCTTACACATTTTGAACTTCATGTTCAGTTTCTGTTGTTCTGAGCTTACACATTTTGAACTTCATGTTCAGTTTCTGTTGTTCGCTTTCTATTGTTCCGAGCTTCAAGTTCAGTTTTTGGTGGTGTTGTTATGACCCTAAAGGTTTGAATTTGTTTGGTCTGGTGTCGGTCAGTTTTTTTCCAGAAGGTTTAAATGTGTTTTAGTGTGTTGGTCATGTATGGATTGTAATGGAAAAAATGGAAGTTGAAAGTTAAAACTAGTTTGTGGTTACAATTGTGTTTTTAACCCTTTTGTATAATCTCCATTTGGTTTCTGTTGTTCTGAGCTTACACATTTTGAACTTCATGTTCAGTTTATGTTGTTCAATTTTCTGTTGTTCTGAGCTTCATGTTCAGTTTTTGGTGGTGTTGTTCTGAGCCTCTTCATGTTTGAATTTGTTTGGTCTGGTGTCAGTTTTTTGCTAGGAGGTTTAAATGTGTTTTAGTGTGTTCGTCATGTATGGATTGTAATGGAAATAATGGAAGTTCAAAGTTAAAACTGGTTTGTGGTTACAATTGTGTTTTTAACCCTTTTGTTTGTGACACTGATGTTGCTGCTGCTGCTGCTTCAAAACACTTTATGATCTAAATAATTTGTGTTCTGAGCCTAGTATAATTGGTGAATGATATTTTGTGTTCTGAGTCTATTATATTTTTTAAATAAATATTTTGTTGTTTCCAGGCTGAATGAGCTCTGTTTAATTTTGATTTCAGGTTGATTTCAGCTTGAAGTGCTTCTTGGAGCTACTCACTACTCGACACCAGTTGACATTTGGAGCAAAAAGCTTGTATATTTGGTGATAAAAGTTGTATAGTTGCTAAATTTGTAAAGTTTTTGATGTACTTGTGCATTATTGAAGCAAGTATACTATCAATGTATTGAAGAAAATAAATTATTTAAGATATTAATTTCTCGTGTTCTGTTATTGGGTTTGGTTGAGGATGTTTGCATGTATAAGATTTCAAGTGTCAAGACCATGGCATTACCTTACACTTGTATAATGATCGAAATTCATTCAGATATATTTGTTATTATTGTTTTGGTGTCATGTGATGATATGATGAATACTCATGTAGAGTGAACATATCTGGCAGCTACTTGAAAGAAGGTTTCAAAGCAGCAGCAGCAGCAGCAACATCAGTGTCACAAACAAAAGGGTTAAAAACACAATTGTAACCACAAACCAGTTTTAACTTTCAACTTCCATTACTTCCATTACAATCCATACATGACCAACACACTAAAACACATTTAAACCTCCTAGCAAAAAACTGACTGACACCAGACCAAACAAATTCAAACATGAAGAGGCTCAGAACAACACCACCAAAAACTGAACATGAAGCTCAGAACAACAGAAAAATGAACAACATGAACTGAACATGAAGTTCAAAATGTGTAAGCTCAGAACAACAGAAACCAAATGGAGATTATACAAAAGGGCTAAAAACACAATTGTAACCACAAACCAGTTTTAATTTTCAACTTCCATTATTTCCATTACAATCCATACATGACGAACACATTAAAACACATTTAAACCTCCTGGCAAAAAACTGACTAACACCAGTCCAAACAAATTCAAACATGTAGGCTCAGAACAACACCACCAAAAACTGAACATGAAGCTCAGAACAATAGAAAATTGAACAACATAAACTGAACATGAAGTTCAAAATGTGTAAGCTCAGAACAACAGAAACTGAACATGAAGTTCAAAATGTGTAAGCTCAGAACAACAGAAATTGAACACCACCAACCACCAACCAATGTGTACACCAATTGCCGAAAACAACAGAAACCAAATGGAGATTATACAAAAGGATTAAAAACACAATTGTAACCACAAACTAATTTTAACTTTCAACTTCCATTATTTCCATTACAATCCATACATGACCAACACACTAAAACACATTTAAACTTCCTGGCAGTCGAAACATTCTCAATGGGTCAAAAATGGGCAATCGAAGAGAGTGTTCTCAAGGCTCTCGGGTTCTCCACTAACATCCTTCTTGTTCTTCCGCATGAATTCCTGAACAAAGTGATTCACTAAAAAATAAAGAAGCAACTTTTCAAAGATAAATTTCAAATCATGCATTTCTTTTATGTCCATCATCATTTTGCCTGCAAACAGTCAAGACATAATGATTAATTTAACAAATGTGCTATTTGGTATTAAAGAACAATAATTACAGAAAGAAGGATAAAAAATTATTTTAAATCATGTAAGACACTTACCTACAAAATCCACAGAAATAAACTAATAAAGTTCATGCAATATTTGGAGCCTCTTCTATTATGGGTTCCATTCTTGAAAAAGTAGTAGAAGCTTGTGACTCATTCATATTAGAACTACACGATTAATTAGCACAAATTAAAGATAAGATTATATTATATATAATAAAAATTGAAATAAAGTTTGTAAGAGAATACTAACCTTTCCTTCAAAGGACAAGTGCGACTGTCATGATTAACAAGCTTCTTGCACAAACGACACTTCCTTAATGGTTTCGCGGCCTTCTCCAATGCTTTCTCCTTTCCCCCTTTAATTCACTTCCCACTACCTTTGGTCTTTGCAATATCCGGTACATGAATATTGACTGTTTTAGGTAATGAAGTACTTCTTGCTTGTTGTAATTCTTGGGGCATATCTTGTTGCAATTCTGCATTAACACCAACTAGTAATATTCTGGCCTTGTGGCACATCTCCTTGGATGAGCGAGCAATCCTCATCAACTTGTGAATTTCATTTGACAACTCTACCATATCTAAATCTTGTAGACTACCGTAGCTACCAATGATTTCTTCACCACCATCATCGTATACAATCTCGGTAGTTACCAAAGCGGTCCACCTCTTTAAGATATAAGATTGAGGCAGAAAATCAACAAACTCATTCCTCAATACCACAAGGATGTGTCTACAAGGAATTCCTTCAACTTCAAATTTTGTACAAGTACAGGACACTCCCATCCAATGTAGTGCCGCACATCCCTTGTTTTAACTGATTTTAGTGACTTTCCCATTCTCCTCACAATGTAGTGCCACACACTCCCATCGACAACTTTCATTAAAGAGGCGTAATTCATGCTTTGAACTAATTCATGTTGAAATACATGAAATTTCGCTCTCATGTAGAGCTCAGACATTTGTGTCTCAATTTCTAAATCTGTTTGCAGCTTTGGTTTTGTATGAAGAGTTGTGTAGTCTGCTGCTAACTGATTTTGTCTTTGTTTCCTTATTGCCCTTTCAAACCTCGTAATAAATTCATGTAAAGAATTTTTACTATTAACATACTTATCGACAAAAGCATTCATACTTTCTGATCTTTGAGTTGTGCGAATTCCAGCAGTGAAAATATGCTTAGCATAAGCTGGTATCCACTTTTCACGAAGCTCATAAATATCAGACAGCCAAAGGATTACCTGCTATTTCAATATGTATCAAGTATTAATACTACTAAAAAATGATCAAACAAAAATAAAATTTATTGAAACAAGTATTACCTAAAATTTGCAAATTAGCATTCATTACTTCATTCTATCTCATCTCAAACTCTTCCGGCATCTCTGAATCCCAAATGCAACTATAGAATGGAATGCTAAAATCAATATTAAGGCATAGACCACCAAGCTTATCGGGAAGCTTTCTAAGAATGTGCCACATGCATAGCCTGTGGCTGGAACCAGGAAAACACATTCGGATTGCATTTTCCATTGCAGGATCTTGATCTGTAATGATAACTTTAGGTGGAGACCCACACATTGTTTCACCCCATTTTTCAAACAACCAAACAAACGACTCGGTCGTCTCTTTATTTATGAAAGCTGCACCAAAATTGACAGGTTGACCATGGTGATTAACTCCAGTAAATGGAGCAAAAACCAATTTGTATTCATTTGTGTCATATGTAGTATCAAAAATTAGTACTTCACCAAAATGCTTATAAGCCTTCCTGGCAAGAGCATCAACCCAAAACACATGGGTTAATTTGTTGTCTTCATCCACCTTGTAATGAAAACAGAAAGAAGGATTCATCTCCTTTTCCTCTTGCAAGTACTCCAGCAATATATCCACATCATAAGCTCTCCTCTCATCCTTGTCGCTTTGCAACGAATTTCTAATGTCCTTTTCAGTACAATTAATATTACTGAAACCCTCATTTTCTATCTTCATGAAGGACATAAACTCTGAAGTTCTTATGTTAGCCGCTTTGAAAGAACTAAGTAAACTTTTTTGAGCTTCGGAAACAGTTCTATTACTTCTTAAGAACTGTTGCTTTCTAGGTGTAACTCAAGGATGGGTGTGCTCTTCAACAAACCTTCGAATTGACCATCTCCCATCATCGTCCTTTTGAATTCGTATTTGAGCCAAACACTCTTCTTTAGTCACAGCCCTTCTCCTTCTCTTGATCACATTTGAAGAAGACGGTTCTTCAATATTGGCAACATTCACTCTAACTGTATCTATCGGCTTACCTTGCTTTGAGCATACAAATTGTTGTGAATACCTCTCCTTCGTAGAAGTGTCAACCATTGTAGCGAACTTGCGCACAGATAAACCAGCTAATTTTGCATATCTTTTATAAAATTCATATCCTTCTTCTAATGTTGCAAATACTAAACCAACAATTGGTTTAGAAGCATCATCAACGTCTCTCCAACCGGTATGAACATCTTGGCTTAGTAACTCTTCATTTTCAAACTCCATCCTTCATAGAAAAATGAGACAACAAACATAAAAAAAACAAGCTACAACTTTAAAAATAACACAAAGGAAAAAGTCCAACAGACTACATTCTAAAGCTACAAGGCCATTATCATGTATTTAGAAACTATTATAATCCTTCACTTCACATGTAATAGTTAACTAATTAATAAAGTCTTTACACTGAGAGGATATGAAACTTAGTGTTAAAAAATTCAAGTATGTACATGTTGCCGCTAAATTCGGTGTGGGGGCAAACAGATGAATTTGTGGATTCTCAGGGAAACTGAATAGTAAACCTGAATACCTGTTCCGTCGGTCTTCGATCGTCGATCCCGCCGCGGACCTGCAAAAAGTGCGAGACACCAGGGTTGTTCCCGGTGACGCACCCTCCGACGCTCAAGTCAGTAATCTGAAAAGACTATGAAAGAGCGCAAAAACTGGTGAAAGATTGATTACCTCTTAATGGAGATGGGTGAGGGGTATTGATAGGCGTCTTAGGGAACGGATTAGGAATGTAATCCTCGTGATCTGATATGGAATATTCCCCCCGTAAACAGATTAGGAATGTAATCTGATGAGGTATATTCCCTGTAATCAGATAAGGAATTTAATCCCCAAATCCCAGTGAAGAGATAGACGTACATCAGGGCCGTTGATCAAGATTGATCAGGGACCCTAATCTTATCTTGTTGGGTCGGGTGTGCAGCGGTTAAGGACCCGCACCCTCTTGTTAGCGGACCCATTCGCGGGTTATTGGGTCCTCGGGGAAAAGATCCAATACCCATTTTGGACCCTTTTGTAGGGGAAATTACCGTTTTACCCCTGGGTTTCAAGATTCGTATCTGATTTGGACGGTTCCGATTAAACCCTGTTTTTAGCCATATCACGAGCCCCCCACTCCTAAAGGCTAAATTTGGTCGGCCTTTGAGGAGTAGTTTAACTGTTTTTGATGGCTAGCGGAGTTGTATCGGAGTTCAAATGGAGGGTTTGCGAATCTTGAGGGAGGTAGTGTGGTAATTCTTTATGATCGGGCGGTGTTCTTGTGTGAATATCTTCTTAGCTTCGTAATCTCTCGGTGAACAGTTCTGTCGTTTCCCTCTGTCGAGAGTTGCGTTTACCGGCGCCACAACTCCGACCCTTCCCAGAGCTCGACGACCAGGATGCCGAGGTCGGAGATCGGTTCGGCGATTCTTTCCGATGGGGAGAGGGACTTCGGCGTGGTCGCGAGCCCAGAGAGGGGGCTCGTCGAAGTCCGAAGGCCAGATTTCCCATGTACAGGGGGTCGGAACCAAGGGCGTTTGGCGGTCAATGTCGACCTTAGGCTTATAATACGGTCAGGTGGCAAAAACGCTCGGCAGCTGGTGCCGAGCTCAAGCCCGTAATACGGTCGGTGTCAAGAACGCTCGGCAGCTGGCGCCGATGCTTGAGACTTGGAAATTTTTTGGAGATCTTGACTGCCGAACTCAAGCCTGTAATACGGTCGGTGGCAAGAACGCTCGGAGCGGGCGCCGAACTCAAGCCCATAATACGGTCGGTGTCAAGAACGCTCGGCAGCTGGTGCCGAGGCTTGAGACTTAGAAATTTTTTGGAGATCTTGACTGCCGAACTCAAGCCCGTAATACGGTCGGTGGCAAGAACGCTCGGAGCGGGTGCCGAACTCATGCCCGTAATACGGTCGGTGTCAAGAACGCTCGGCAGCTGGTGCCGAGGCTTGAGACTTAGAAATTTTTTGGAGATCTTGACTGCCGAACTCAAGCCCATAATACGGTCAGTGGCAAGAACGCTCGGAGCGGGCGCCGAACTCAAGCCCGTAATACGGTCGGTGTCAAGAACGCTCGGCAGCTGGTGCCGAGGCTTGAGACTTGGAAATTTTTTGGAGATCTTGACTGCCGAACTCAAGCCCGTAATACGGTCGGTGGCAAGAACGCTCGGAGCGGGCACCGAACTCAAGCCCGTAATACGGTCGGTGTTAAGAATGCTCGGCAGCTGGCGCCGAGGCTTGAGACTTGGAAATTTTTTAGAGATCTTGACTGCCGAACTCAAGCCCGTAATACGGTCGGTGGCAAGAACGCTCGGAGCGGGCACCGAACTCAAGCCCGTAATACGGTCGGTGTCAAGAACGCTCGGCAGCTGGCACCGAGGCTTGAGACTTGGACATTTTTTGGAGATCTTGATTGCCGAACTCAAGCCCGTAATACGGTCGGTGGTAAGAACGCTCGGAGCGGGCACCGAACTCAAGCCCGTAATACGGTCAGTGTCAAGAACACTCGGCAGCTGGCACCGAGGCTTGAGACTTGGAAATTTTTTGGAGATCTTGACTGCCGAACTCAAGCCCATAATACGGTCGGTGGTAAGAATGCTCGGAGCGGGCGCCGAACTCAAGCCCGTAATACGATCGGTGTCAAGAACGCTCGGCAGCTGGCGCCGAGGCTTGAGACTTGGAAATTTTTTGGAGATCTTGACTGCCGAACTCAAGCCCGTAATACGGTCGGTGGCAAGAACGCTCGGAGCGGGTGCCGAACTCAAGCCCGTAATACGGTCGGTGTCAAGAACGCTCGGCAGCTGGCGCCGAGGCTTGAGACTTGGAAATTTTTTGGAGATCTTGACTGCCGAACTCAAGCCCGTAATACGGTCGGTGGCAAGAACGCTCGGAGCGGGCGCCGAACTCAAGCCCGTAATACGGTCGGTGTCAAGAACGCTCGGCAGCTGGCGCCGAGGCTTGAGACTTGAAATTTTTTGGAGATCTTGATTGCCGAACTCAAGCCCGTAATACGGTCGGTGGCAAGAACGCTCGGAGCGGGCGCCGAACTCAAGCCCGTAATACGGTCGGTGTCAAGAACGCTCGGCAGCTGGCGCCGAGGCTTGAGACTTGGAAATTTTTTGGAGATCTTGACTGCCGAACTCAAGCCCGTAATACGGTCGGTGGCAAGAACGCTCGGAGCGGGCGCCGAACTCAAGCCCGTAATACGGTCGGTGTCAAGAACGCTCGGCAGCTGGCGCCGAGGCTTGAGACTTGGAAATTTTTTGGGAGATCTTGACTGCCGAACTCAAGCCCGTAATACGGTCGGTGTCAAGAACGCTCGGCAGCTGGTGCCGAGGCTTGAGACTTGTTGATTTCGACAAAGCAGAGGAAGTTGAAAGAGTTTTTGCTCTCTTCGAAAAAGTTTTGGGAATCTGCCGAACCCACGCCTCGGCAGCTGGTGCCGAGGCTTGAGATTAAACGGTTCTGACGGATGTGATGGCCCCTGGGTTTCTGACAGATGTGACGTCCATTAATGCTGCGTCCCCTGGGCTCCTGCTGACGTGACTGTCATTAATGAGCCGTTTGGGCAGGCGTGGCAAACCAGGCGACGGTTGGGGTCGCCTTTTGTCGCTTTGTGGAGGTGGGCATGTGGTAAAAGCCCATTAGCCTCGACTGGCTCTATATAAAACCCCCACCCCCTCTTCATTTTTCACTTTTCAACTCTTCGCTCTGTTGTTTTCGTTTGAAATTGCTAGAGCTCCAGGTGATCGCTGACCTTTTTCCGGTGAGCTTTCCGACGACATCTCTGTTCAAGGTAACTTATATTTTAGTTTCTTAACATGTCTGTCTCTGTCTCCTCTTCTTCGTCTGAGCCCTCCCTTGAAGTCGCCGAAGCTCCGACTTCTAGCCGACCTCACAAAAGAAAGGAGGTGTTCGACAAAGATTCTGTCGTGGTGGAGCCGAAGCGCATGCCGGAGTTCGGCAGATTACCGGGGCCGCTGACTGGGCTTCACAGGGTTCGGGAACTTCCGGAGGAGGACGCCGAACGCATTGTGTATGGGAGGGCCCGGTCGTTCGAGGAGAATGCGGCGAGGGAGACGACAAAGGCCGACGAGACAGTGTCGATCCTCAGCGAAGATGACTTGGGAGTGATCCGGGGTTGCTTTCAGATCCCGGAGGAGTACGAGCTTATGTTGCCGGGTCCCGGGATTAGGGCCAACTCGCCACTGCCGGTGACCGTGTGTTGCTGGCCGGTCGACGCCTTTATTGCCGGGGCTCGGCTGCCTCTCCATCCGTTCGCGGTTGCTGTATTAAGGTGGGTTGGGGTCAGCCCCATCCAACTTATGCCGAACGCATGGAGAGTAATAAACGGCTTCGTACTTCACTGCCAAGCTGCTGGGATTCAGCCGGAGCTGAACGTGCTTCGGACCATCTACCAGCCACATCAGGGGAACAGGTCGGCGTACCGGTACTATTTGACTCCGAGGCAGGGAGGCAGGCTCGTCGTGTGCCCTGATTCCATCAAGTACTGGCGCGAGAAGTTTCTTCTGGTGCGTAGCCTGGAGGCCTGGCCCATCCCTGTTAGTTGGGTGGAAGGTGTGCCGAAGAAGGTGAAGGCGCTGCCGACACTTCGGCCCGAAGAGGAGGAGGCTGTACGGGTACTCCTGGGTCAGCCGAAGCTTGACTGGAGGGATCTGACCGAGGACGTCCTGTTTAAGGGAGGGCTCGTTCATGCCGATCCCAGTACGCGGCTTCCTTTATTTATTATCGTTGTTTCACTTCTTGCGCTTCATTATTCATGGTTTGTTCCGAACTAATCAACTTGTCTTATGGTGCAGAGTCTATGGATTATCAGGCAGTGTTGGCGCTGAGGGCAGGCCTCGCGAACAAGGCACCGAAGAAGAGGAAGAGGGTGGTCTCCAAGCTGTCCGCGGCAAAGGCTCCGAAGGTTACCGAGGTGGCTGAGGAGGTAGATATCCTGGAGAGCCCCGCTCCTGAGGGCGGGGTTGCTTCATCGTCGACCAGGGTCGGCGAATTTCCCATCGCCGCGGCCCTCACTATGGCGACGTCGCCGCTGACGAAGGCAGCCGAGGAGCTTCTGACCGAGGCTCACAAAAGGATCCACGTCCCGGACTGGCAGGTTCGGAAGCACGACGGGTTCCTTGGCAATTCTTTGGCGAGCATGGAGGCCATCAAGCACCTCGCCACGCCGAAGGATCGGGCAGCCATGGAGGCCGGACGGGAGGGAGACGACGTTATCGAGATAGCGCGCTCGGCGGTGTCGGTGAGTGTTGGATCTATTCCCCCTCTTTTTATGCCGAACTTCTTAAGTTATAATTTTTATGAATTCCTTGCCTTCTAATCGCAGATCGTCGTTCACTTTGGGCACCTTACCGAGAGGCTGGCGGCCCAGGAGAAGGAGATGAAGAAGGAGAACGACCAAGCTCGGAAGGAGAAGGCCCAGATAAGGAACGAGCTCGACAAGCTCGAATTGAATTTCGAGGCGAAGTCAGCGAGGGTTGCCTACCTCGAGGACAGGGTTGCGATGCTGGAGGACAACCTTCGTCAGCAAAAGGAGGAGGCGGCCAGGCAGTTGGCGGAGGCTGCCGAGGCCAAAGCGGCGGTGGTGAAGCAGGCGGAGGATGCGACCTTGGAGAAGGCGCAAGGCTTCCTCGCCCAGAATATGGCCAAGGCCTTCACCGACGCTATCGCCCGGGTGACGGAGGCCTACCCCCACGTGGACCGCTCGGGTTGGAGGCTGTTCCCGGAGCACGTTGAAGGCTTCGACCCCGAATCGGAGGGAGAGAAAGAAGAAGAAGAGGAGAGGGGTGACGACGATCCTGTGGCGGATCCCCCCGTCGGAGTTCAGGGGTCGGTGGTTACCCCATTGGCAACGGTGGCCCCTTCGGAAGTGTCGTCCCCGACCCCCGCTCGCCGCCCCAGGAAAGAGGTCGAGCCCTGACTCTGTTTTGTTGTTTCCTCTTTTTTTTTGTTTTTGAGGTGTAATGCCTAATAGCGGACTGGCCACCGCTACCCCTTTTTCCTTTTGAAATGAATGAAAAACACAACTTTTTGGGCTCGATCTCGTGTCTTTGTCTGTTGACTGTTGAACGCTCGAGCATTTGTTCGAAAGAACTTCCGAGGTCTGGGACTTAGACGACATCTGAATTTTTGTTGCTTGTTTGCGTTTCTTTTCAGCTCGCGGTGGTGACTCGTGACGTCGAGCACCCTCGCTCAGATAGTAAGGTCGGGACCGAGGTTGGTTTGAAGGCGATGAGGCTGTGCTTGACGAAGTGTCGAGAGCGGCTTTTCGAAGTCGAGCTCGGATTGCGCCGAGCCGAGGAAGAGCGGAGCCAGCTTCAGCTCATACTTGGTCAGCGAGATCTCGATATCCAGCGCTTGGAGGGCAGGATTGCCGAGATGACCACCTCAGGAGGGGATGATGGTTCGCCGGTTGCCTTTACCAAGGGTCTTCGGACCAAGTGTTTTCGCCATACTTTGTCGAAGGTGACGGCGGAGAGGGATGGCTTGCTCTCGGAGATCCATCATCTACGAACTGTGGAGGCGGGGCTTCGGACTGAGGGGGAAGCGTTAGCCTCGACGGTGGCCAAGTTGACTACCGAGCGGGATGAGCTTACTGTCGAGGTCGATGTGTTGAAGAGGGCCACGGTGGACAGGGGCATCGAGGTTACCCACCTTCGGCGCCTCCGATGCCCGGAGTTCCGCAACGCCGCCTCGCTTCGGGGTCGACGTCGGGGACGGCTCGTTGCGAGACCAGATCTCAGAACTAGAGGCGGAGGTAGCCCGGCTCAAACCACGTTCGGGGCCAATCAATGTCAGGAGCACTTCATGTACTCGTGCGGAGAGCGATCGCGGCATTTCATTTTACGAGATGGCGACCCGTCCGCCCCTCGGCCATCCAAGCCCGGGAGATGCGCAAAGTTCCGTGGCCATTTCGTCGAGCGGCGCATCCGTAGGCGTGGCTACCAGAAGCAGTGCCGAGGACACGTCCCAACTTGCTGGCCTGGGATCGGGTTCCGGAGGCAAACGTCGCCGACCTCAAGTGACCTTGAGGAGGAGCATCCCTGCGCCTAGGAAGCGTTGATGGCTCCGAGTTCGGTGTCTTGTAATCTTCGCTTTTCAGCTCCTTGTAATCTTTAGTACCTTGTAATATTGATGTATGTAAGGGTTGCTTTTAATAAAATTGGAATCGATTTAATCGTCGCCGTATCGTAGTTGCCTAATTTTTGCTCTAGTCGTGGAGTTGTGGAACCGAGGTTTGAGACTTGGCATTTTTTGACTGGTCTTGACTGCCGAACTCAAGCCCGTAATACGGTCGGTGTCAAGAACGCTCGGAGCGGGTGCCGAACTCAAGCCCGTAATACGGTCGGTATCAAGAACGCTCGACAGCTGGCGCCGAGGCTTGAAACTTGGAAATTTTTTGGAGATCTTGACTGTCGAACTCAAGCCCGTAATACGGTCGGTGGCAAGAACGCTCGAAGCGGGCGCCGAACTCAAGCCCGTAATACGGTCGGTGTCAAGAACGCTCGGCAGTTGGTACCGAGGCTTGAGACTTAGAAATTTTTTGGAGATCTTGACTGCCTGAACTCAAGCCCGTAATACGGTCGGTGGCAAGAACGCTCGGAGCGGGCGCCGAACTCAAGCCCGTAATACGGTCGGTGTCAAGAACGCTCGGCAGCTGGTGCCGAGGCTTGAGACTTAGAAATTTTTTGGAGATCTTGACTGCCGAACTCAAGCGCGTAATACGGTCGGTGGCAAGAATGTTCGGCGCGGGTGCCGAACTCACGCCCGTGATGCGGTCAGTGTCAAGAATGTTCGGCAACCAAGTGCTGGAGTCCGAACCATTCAACGGCTGTGGGAGCAATCCCGAATGTCGAACTACTTCTAGTTCGCTTAGGGGCGAACTTGCAAAGTAGAATCGAACCAAGTGTTGGACTCCGGAACCATTGTTAATTCAGGAGGCGTAGGAGCAATTCCTAATGGCGAATCACTTCTAGCTCGCTTAGTAGCGAACTTGCGAAGTGGAATCGAACCAAGTGTTGGACTCCGTACCATTCAACGGCTGTGGGAGCAATTCCGAATGGCGAACTACTTCTAGTTCGCTTAGGAGCGAACTTGCAAAGTAGAATCGAGCCAAGTGTTGGACTCCGGAACCATTGTTAATTCAGGAGGCGTAGGAGCAATTCCGAATGGCGAATCACTTCTAGCTCGCTTAGTAGCGAACTTGCGAAGTGGAATCGAACCAAGTGTTGGACTCTGTACCATTCAACGGCTGTGGGAGCAATTCCGAATGGCGAACTACTTCTAGTTCGCTTAGGAGCGAACTTGCAAAGTAGAATCGAGCCAAGTGTTGGACTCCGGAACCATTGTTAATTTAGGAGGCGTAGGAGCAATTCCGAATGGCGAATCACTTCTAGCTCGCTTAGTAGCGAACTTGCGAAGTGGAATCGAACCAAGTGTTGGACTCCGTACCATTCAACGGCTGTGGGAGCAATTCCGAATGGCGAACTACTTCTAGTTCGCTTAGGAGCGAACTTGCAAAGTTGAATCGAGCCAAGTCTTGGACTCCGGAATCATTGTTAGATTAAAGAGTTAAAAGCAGAGAGATGTACTAGCAGTAAAAATATGAAAAAACTTTATTTATTAATATCTAATGCTCGGCCGCTTCTAAAGTTGCTAGCCGTTATTACAATGGAAAAAATAAACGAAGAAATCACTACTAGCAAAAGGAAGGGAATGGTTCGACATCTCGAGTTACTTAGGGAGGCGTAGGTGCCTTCTCTTGGTATTTCAAAAGTTGGTTGGCATTCCAGGTCCTGGGAATTTCTCTGCCTTTGAGATCTTCTAGCTTGTATGCACCAGGGCGGATTACTTTTGAGATTTTGTACGGTCCCTCTCAATTCGGGGCCAGTTTACTTTTCTGTCCGGGGAACGAGATGGCCAATTTTCGGAGGACTAGATCCCCTTCTTTGAGGTCTGTCGGGCGGACCCTTTTGTTGTATGCTAGCTCGATCCTCCTTCGGTAAGCTTGCTGGCATATGGCCGCTCTCTCTCGGATTTCATCTATCAGATCTAAGCTTGCTCTGAGCTCTCTGGCATTCTGTTCTTCTTCATAAGCCATCAGACGAGGAGAGGGTATCCCGACTTCTAGGGGGATGATGGCCTCGGCCCCATAGGTGAGATTAAATGGGCTCTCGCCTGTTGGGGTCCGCTTGGTGGTGCGGTGATTCCAGAGCACATTTGGTAGCTGATCGACCCACAGTCCTTTGGAACACTTGTCTAATCTCTTCTTGATGCCCGAAAGAATCTGTCGGTTGGCATTCTCGGCCTGGCCATTCGACTGAGGATGGGAGACTGAGGAGAATCGGTGTTGTATGGAGAGGTCCTCACATAAAGCTCGGAAGGCGGCTCCAGTAAACTGTGTTCCACTATCCGTGACTATGACTCGGGAAAACGCCGAACCGGCAAATCACATTTTTCCAGAAGAATTGAACGACCCTATGCTCGGTGATTGTAGCCAGGGGCTCGGCTTCTATCCATTTAGAGAAGTAGTCGACCGCCACGACTAGGAACTTTAGCTATCCGGGGGCTGGTGGAAACGGCCCTAGTAAATCCATCCCCCACATAGCGAAGGGGATCGGACTCGATAGGGAGGCAAGCGGTGTTTGTGGGAGGCGTCGGATGTCGGAATACTTTTGACAGGAGCTGCATTGCCGAACGTGTCGTTCGGCGTCCCGTAGGAGAGTGGGCTAGTAATACCCGTAGTTCAACACTTTGCGCGCCAGGGCTCTGGAGCCAGAATGGGCCCCGCCGATGCCCTCGCGGAGCTCTTGCAGGGCATAGTCGGCTTGCCCGGGGGAAAGACACTTTAGGTAAGGGCGACCGTCCACCTGTGTGAAGGAGCGTTTATATAGGATACCTTCGATTAATGTATAACGCTCGGCTCGGGTCCTGATCCTTCTTGCTTCCCTCGGATCTTCGGGGAGGAGTCCATCCTTTAAGAACTCGACGAGGGGTTTCATCCAGTTGTCTTCGATGAGGACGGGCAATGTTTCGACGGAGTCAGGCGACTCGTCCTCTATGCTCGGCTTCAGGAGGACTTCTATCAATACGGTCTGTTCCAGACCTTGAAGGGAAGAGGAGGCTAACTTGGATAAGGCGTCGGCCTGGGCATTTTCTTCTCGGGGGATCCTTTGGATGAGGGTCTCTTCGAACAGTGCCATGAGGCTCTTTACTTTGGCCAAGTATTTAACCATTCTATCATCGCGGGCTTCATACTCGCCGAGGACTTGATTGACGATCAACTGAGAGTCACTGAAGATCTGTAGCCGTTGTGCCCCTGCATTTCGGGCCATTCGAAGTCCAGCTATTAGTGCCTCGTATTCGGCCTCGTTGTTCGAGGCTTTGAAGTTTATACGGAGGGAATATTGGAGGACAAAGTCATTTGGGCCTGCCAGGATGACCCCTGCTCCGCTTCCTTCGTTGCAAGAGGATCCGTCGACATAGACCGTCCAGACGGGTGGTCCCTTCATCGCTTGCTCGGAGTCGGGGATAGTTGTTTCCACTATGAATTCGGCCAGTGCCTGAGCCTTGATCGCGGTCCGAGGCTGATAAGTTATATCATGTTGGCTCAGCTCGATCGACCACTTTATGAGGCGACCGGAAGTCTCAGGCTTGTGAAGGACTTGTTTCAGCAGCTGGTCGGTAAGGATGACCACCGAATGGGACTGGAAGTAGGGTCGAAGCTTTCTCGCGGCCATTACCAGGGCATAGGCTATTTTCTCAATCTTTGGGTACCGGAGCTCGGCGTCCCGGAGCACTTTGCTGACATAGTAAATGGGCCTCTGAGCCCTATCTTCTTCTCTGACTAAGACCGCACTGAGCGTCTGTTCGGAAGCTACCAGTAGAGGTAGAGTGGTTCGCCGGGTATTGGTTTGCTAAGGAGAGGTGGATTGACGAGGTAAGCTTTAAGCTGGTCGAAGGAGTCTTGTTGTTGCTGCCCCCACTCGAATCCTTTAGCCCCTCTGAGGGCTTTGAAGAACGGGAGGCACTTCTCCCCGGACTTCGACAGAAAGCGCCCTATGGCGGCTATGCGACCAGTCAATCTCTGAACTTCTTTAACATTTCTGGGAGGGGCCATGTCCAATATGGCCTTTATCTTCTCCGGATTTGCTTCAATTCCTCGTTGGCTAACCATGAAGCCAAGGAATTTCCCTGATGAGACGCCGAACGCACACTTGTTCGGGTTGAGTCTCATATTGTGCTTTCTTAGGACGTCGAAGGCCTCCTGAAGGTCGGCCACATGGTCAACACCTTGGACGCTCTTTACAAGCTACAAGCATATCGTCGACGTACACTTCCATGTTCCGGCCGATCTGGGCCTGGAAAACCTTGTTGACGAGGCGTTGGTATGTTGCCCCTGCGTTCTTTAGGACGAATGGCATGACTCTGTAGCAATAAAGGCCTTGGTCGGTCACAAAAGATGTCTTCGGGATATCCGAGGGGAACATTCTTATTTGATTGTAACCCAGAAAGCATCCATGAAGCTGAGGAGCTCGTGTCCCGAGGTTGCGTCAATCAGAGTGTCAATGCTCGGTAGAGGGAAAGGATCTTTGGGACAGGCCTTGTTGAGGTCGGTGAAATCAATGCAAATTCTCCAAGTCCCATTGGACTTCTTCACCATTACTACGTTTGACAACCATTCAGGGTAGTTTACTTCCTGTATGAATCGGGCCTTTAACAACTTGTCTACCTCTTCTTTGATAGCGAGCTGACGCTCGGGGGCGAACTTGCGCCTCTTCTGCTGAACCAGTTTGGACCCCGGATCGACGCTCAGGTGGTGGACTAAGAGTTCTTCGGAGATACCAGGCATATCTGCTGCGGACCACGCGAAGAGGTCTTGATTGGTTTGGATACATTTCACAATATCTGAGTATAGGGCGGACGGGAGGGTCTTGCTTACGAAGAATTTGCGGGTCGGCTCTTGTTCGGAGAAGAGCACCTCCTCCAGTTCATCCACCGGCTCGGAGGTCGGTCTTGCAGTGTCTAGGGGAATTTCCAGAGTTTCCAAGGAGAGGACGAGCCCAAGGGTTGAGGTCATGTAGCACTTTCGGGCCTGCTCCTGATTGCCCCTTACTTCTCCGACCCCCGACCGGGTGGGAAACTTCATCTTAAGATGGTATGCTGAGGGGACAGCTTCCAGAGCTGCGAGGCCAGGTCGACCCAAGATGACGTTGTAGGCGGCGGGAACATCCACCACCATGAAGTCCATTGGCTCTGTCCGAGTGGTAGGAGTTTGTCCGGCAGTTACATCGAGGGTGATCACCCCTTCAATAGTTACCGGAACCCCCTTGAAACCATGGAGAGTGTAGCCGGCGGGCTTGAGTCTGTCTCTGGAGAGCTTTAGGCCTTTAAAAGCGGAGAGGAAGAGGATGTTGACGGAGCTGCCGTTGTCTCCTAAGATCCTTTCCACCTTGAAATTCGCCATGTGGAGGCTAATGACGAGTGCGTCACAATGTGGGGTGCGGATCCCTTCTAGATCTTCGTCTGAGAACGTGACAGGCACCCCGAGGCCTTTGGGAGGAGGTGTGGCTCGGACTGAATTGACCTCCCTGATAAATGCTTTCCGAGAGGAGTTCGAGGAGCCCCCCATCGGACCCCCATGGATGAGGTGGAGGACTCGCTCTTCCTCAAAGTCTGGCGTCTCTTCTCGCTCCGGACGCTTGTTAGCCCCCCGAGGCGGGGGAGGAAGTTCGGCTCGGTCCTTTCGTACAAACTTCGCCAGTTGCCCCCTCTAGATAAGGGCTTCGATCTCGTTTTTCAGAGCACGGCAATCGTTGGTGTCATGCCCATAGGTCCCGGTGATAGCGGCACCATTTCTCTCTGTCTCTTCTCTTGGCGGGGGTGTTCATCCTCGGAGCTGGGGGCAAGACCCCTTCTTTTTCGACTTCCATGAAAATGGCTGAGACGTTAGTGTTGAGGGGAGTGAACTTCTCAAATCTAGGGGGAGGTCGGCGCTGGCCGGCATTATCCTTCTGGAGCTTCCTAGCTCCTTCTTCTTCCGTTCCCTTCCTCTTAAACCCGGAGGTAGACCCCTCCCAGTTGGGTTGTTGTTCGGCCTCTTCTGCCCGGATATACTTTTCACTGCGAAGGAGTAGGTCGGAAAAGTCATGTGGTGGCTTCTTGGCGAGGGAGGAGCGGAGGTTGGAATTGAGGACATTGGATTGGAATGCAGCGGTAGCAACTGACTGGTCGAGGGATGCAATGGACCTGGCTTCAGCTGTGAACCTCTTCACATAATCTCTCAATTTCTCCCCCTTCTTCTGGTGGAGGTGCAATAGCGAGATGCTGGTCTTCTCAGTTCTCCGGCTGCTTATGAAATGGGTGACGAAGAGGGTCTCGAACTGCTCGAAGGAGAATATTGAGGCTGGGGCAAGGCGAGAGTACCATTCTCGAGCTGGGCCCTTGAGAGTTGCGGGAAAGGTTTTGCAGAGGAGGGCATCTGAAGCTTGGTAGAGGAGCATCAAAGTTTTAAAACTTTCGATGTGATCGACTGGGTCGGTCTCTCCGGTATAGTTCTCAAATTGGGGAGGTTTGAAGCCGAACGGGACGGGTGTATCCACTATGGTTCGGGAGAAAGGGGGTCGGCCAGGACGTAGGGTCCTTCCTCTAAACTCTTCCTCTCGGTTCATCCGACCCAAGAGCCTTTCTACTTCATTAAGACGGCGGTTCATGGTGTCATCTCTCCGTCGGTAATCTGCCGAGCCTCGAGACTCGTCTTCATATGAGGGGGAGCGAGGGCTACGGCGATGATAGCTCCGGGAGCGACGAGGACTTGGGGTACGCCGGGAGTTGGTAGGAGCAGGACGAGGAGAGGGAGACCGTCGTCGAGGGCTTCAGACCGGAGGAGGGGACGGGACCATCGGTTCATTAGGATTTTGACGGAGGTTGAGAGCCTGCAGGACGGTCGCTTGGAACTGCTGGAACTCGGCACGGGTGATTGGTGCCTCATTGTTCCTGGGCTGTTGCCGACTTGCAGGAGAGTGCCTTCTTCGGTAGTAATCGGGGGACTCCTTCCTCCCTCTTCGGACGGGGGACCTGTGGTACCGGTGGCGAGGAGACCGCTCACCCAGATGGTGCTGGCAGGAGGCTCCCTCTCGAGCCCGCTTTTCTTCCAGATGGCGGCGGAGATCATCCTCTTTTTGGCGGTTAAGGGTGGCATTGTGGCGATCAGAGGCTCGGGGGTGATGGGAGGCCATAGAGTCCGTAGAGGCGTTGTGGACGGAGACTTGTTGGTGAAGAGGCTGTTTCTGAGGGTTCGGACCCTTTGGATCAGGAGGGGGAAGGTTCTGTTGGAGCGGGTCTTCCGTTGTAGGGGAAGCTGCGCTTGTTGTTGAGCAGGATTGTTGGGAACTTCTTGTTGGTCAGGGTTGGGTGCTCGGTTAGACCCCCTTGATCTGACTTTGCGAGGCGGCATGGCTGAAGAAGACCTGTTTTCGGGGAAGAGGAGAGGTTTCTATTCGTTAGTTTCCCACAGACGGCGCCAATCTGTTGCCGCTAAATTCGGTGTGGGGGCAAACAGATGAATTTGTGGATTCTCAGGGAAACTGAATAGTAAACATGAATACCTGTTCCGTCGGTCTTCGATCGTCGATCCCGCCGCGGACCTGCAAAAAGTGCGAGACACCGGGGTTGTTCCCGGTGACGCACCCTCCGATGCTCAAGTCAGTAATCTGAAAAGACTATGAAAGAGCGCAAAAACTGGTGAAAGATTGATTACCTCTTAATGGAGATGGGTGGGGGGTATTTATAGGCGTCTTAGGGAATGGATTAGGAATGTAATCCTCGTGATCTGATATGGAATATTCCCCCCGTAAATAGATTAGGAATGTAATCTGATGAGGTATATTCCCTGTAATCAGATAAGGAATTTAATCCCCAAATCCCAGTGAAGAGATAGACGTACATCAGGGCCGTTGATCAAGATTGATCAGGGACCCTAATCTTATCTTGTTGGGTCGGGTGTGCAGCGGTTAAGGACCCGCACCCTCATGTTGGCAGGACCCATTCGCGGGTTATTGGGTCCTCGGGGAAAAGATCCAATACCCATTTTGGACCCTTTTGTAGGGAAAATTACCGTTTTACCCCTGGGTTTCAAGATTCGTATCTGATTTGGACGGTTCCGATTAAACCCTGTTTTTAGCCATATCAGTACACATTTTGGACATTTAAATATTTTTCATTTTTGGGAGAAACATCCCTAGTTAAATGAGAAACATCCCTCGGCTTCTTTCTCTAACGTATTAGTACACGTACACAACACGCAGAGGATTTGACTTCCCAATTTTGATTTGATGCAATGGACAGGCAAAAAAAATGTCTCCCATTAGCAAAACTATAAGCAATCATTTAAGCAAATCTCAGAACAAGTAACTAGGGTGCATCTATGATATATATGCTTTAAGTGAAGTCTCTTTAATATCAATATACTAAACTAGGATAATTAATTACGGTATAAATATGACACAATATTACTTGATCAACATCAAAACATAATAAAGGTAGCTAACATGAAACTGTAATGTTCATCACAGACCTAAAAGAAAACTTCTTCTACACAAGGGACCATCATGATTATGTGTGCTCATATGCATGTGTCACGTCTTCATCTCAAAATTACATATGTAGTTTTGGATTTAATGCTCGGCAGACTTCAGGTTATTAATCTAATATGAATATTATTTGTTGACTAAAAGATTTGAACCATTCACAAATGCAACTTTACCGATTTTACAAGTTTCTGACATGGCTGAAATATATTTCAAGAAATGAATGTATAGTTGTTAAAGAAATGAATGCATAATTTCCAGCATAAAAATTTAACAACAAACTATAAGCGATTATAAAGGAAATAAAATTTGAAATTGAGATTAACCGATGGAAAGATTGCAGCCCAAGCTAGAGAGAGAACCCTACTGAGAGTAGAAATCGAAACCCTAATCGCGGTTTGGGATTTTCGTCGCACAGAGAGAGAACCGACTGAGAGAAGAAATCGAAACCCTAATCACAATTTGGGTTTGTCGTTAAGAGAGAGGCAGAACCCACTGAGAGTAGAAATCGAAACCCTAACATCGATTTGGGTTTTTCGTCGAAGAGAGAGAGAGCCCACTGAGAGAAGAAATCGAAATCCTAACATCGATTTGGGTTTCGACGAAGAGTCGGGGACAGAGCAGGAGGGAGAGTCGTCGAAGTAGGGTTTAGACAAGTGACGAAGAAAGATAGCGGGAGAGAGAGCTCTTCTTTGGTCGTGAGAAGATAAGAGAGATAGGGGTAGGGTTTAGACAAGTGACGAAGAAAGAGAACGGGAGAGAGATAAGCACCTCCAGATATGAAGATAAGAGCACTTCATTCGATTATACCCCTTTTACCCCTCAACAGGTCTGAAGATAAGTACCTCCAGATCTGAGCCATTCGATCGCGATCAATCGCGATCGAATGGCTGAAATCCCCAGCTCACGATAATGATTTCAGCTCCCCAGCTCTTAATAGACTTACTCTCTCTCTCTCTCTCTCTCTCTCTCTCTCTCTATATATATATATATATATATATATATATATGTGTGTGTGTGTGTGTATTGTCACGCCCAGCTTTCCAAAAATACGGAATACGAGCACGTAACATTGGCCCATCGAATGCTTTTCATCATTCATAAGCTGTTCAGGAATCTTTACAACATCTCACGAAATAATCAGAGTCTGAAGCAAAAGTATCAACCAACATGCACATATGAACCAGAATACCAACAAGAATACTTGAAACTAAATATATAAATCTCAAATAGTCATGATCTGAATAAGTCAAATATCCTGGGTCACATTGCCCAAATACAAGAATAAGTTCAAGTATCAAAATACAATATTGTTCAAGAAAGCTACAAGAAATAATAATAATAAAATCCAACACTAATACTTCATCTCACCAATACCATCTAGAACCTGTTCTCCAAAATCTACAATTTAACAATTGCAGGGAAAAGGAAAAGAGAAAACAAGTACCCGTCAATTGCAAGTTACGGGCCGCTTGTAATGCAGGATACAAGTACATGGGGAAAACTAACTAATAGCATAGAATAAGCATGATAATAATGTATAACAACTAGCATGGTAAGGTGATCAAGTGTAAATGGCATGAATCAAGTGTAAAGTAAACAAGTATCATGTAAACAAGCAAGAAGTGTCGAGTATCATGTATCAAGTGTCATGCATCAAGTCTCATGTAAACAAGCCTCATGTATCATATAGTCAAGTGTCAAGTAAGCATGTATCATGTTCAAGTATCATGTATCAAGTCTTGTAGTGATTACTATCTAGGTAGCACTTCATGCATCCCGGCTTTTACTACATGGTTGCTACAGTCAACGCAATTTCATTTTAGATTTCATAATGGACCAAAGAGGGTAGTGTACTCAGAGATAAGTATCAAGTAATTGAGCTCCAAGCTCCAAGTATCATGTATCATGTATCGTATATCACGTGTCAAGTTGTGCAAGTGGCAAGTAACGTGTCTTGCGTGCAAGTGTCAAGTAATCATGTGTCAAGCATCATGTCTCAAGTCATCACATTGGATCAATGGATCCCCTTCCGAGCACATGTTTCTGAATTATCCACTATTAAATCTTTCCCTTAAACCCCGGCTTGGTTATTTATTATTAATATCAAACAAGCATGTACGTGTGCAAAACATATCAAGAATAACATGGCATAATCATGTGACAAATTCAAATTGCAAGATAAACAAGTACGGGTGCAAGATAACTCATAAAAGAATAAAATAACCAAATTTCTAGTTCAGGACAGCAAGACCATACTGCAGAAAAACTGAAATTTTCGGTGTTAGAAACATGCAAACCTGAATCCGTCAAAAATTCTAGAAAATAGACTCCCAACCGAATCCAACGAACATAAATAAGTCATATAGTATTTCACAAAAATATAGTTCAAAACTGATTTGAATCCAGAAAATAGGTTCAGTCAGAAATCAGAAAATCGAATTCAAGAGCAGAAAAACAGCATGAAAACTCATTAAATAAATCCACGAAAAATCTGGGGTATTCCCTTATATGTCTAGTATCAGAATATAAAGTTTCATAATTTTTCAGTAAGATTTGTTTAGTCATCAAAAATCAGAAAATATCAAGAAATGATAGTTTGGCAAATCTGGAATTCCCAACACTGCTGTCCAAAAACTGTAATATCTCGCAAACCGTGAAACGAAATCCAAATCCTCCAAAGGGAGATGAAAATAGACAAAATAAGATAACTTTCATATTTCATAAATATTTTTCATACAAGAAAAGGAATTATGGTGAAAATACAAATCTTTACAGAAACAGCGAGCAAAATCTAGCAAGTATAGTTTTTATAAACAAGCATGAAATGGAATATAAAACTCATCAATAAAATCCACCAAAATTCTGGATAATCCCTAAATAGGTATAGAAAAACTGACCAAAACTTCATATCAAAATAATATGCTTAGCACTAGTATCAAACTAATTTAGTCATTAAAATTATCAAGAAACGAAATCTGGAAATGAATTACACCTCTATAGTAAAACATACTTATCTCACACATACGAAAACGAATCGATCAAGGTTAGAGGGGTTGGAAAGAAGACGAATTTCTCTAAAAATCATGTTTAATACTGAAGTTAAGATACTGACCTTAATGTGGTCTAAATTACTGATCAAGACAGATTATTGACAAAACACATAATTTCCTTTAGGAACAAAACCAACATGAATCACACGAAGCTTGACCGAAACATAACTAAACATGAAAGAGTCTACTAAGTGTCCAAATAACATGAAATAGGGTATACTACATGTCCACAACAAGTATATCACATAGATCTCACACGCACACGAGTTCTCATAATTGTTCCACATATACATCTCATCAAGAAACAGTCACTCCTAGGTTAATTCATGTCATATATGTCGTGAGGAAACTATGGTCAAGAGCACAATAGAGACAATACTCATCAAACATACATCACACACAAGTTGTCTCTAGAACCCAACTACACTACAAGCGGTATTTATGACTTGTATCATACAAAGGAATTTGAGTACAAGTTACTTGCCTGAGAGATGACGACGGGAACGAATCAAGAACAAGAATAATGGGAACGGATCCCAGGGCACGAACACAAAGAACGGATCACAAACCAATTACGATCACATGAACAACGAACAAGATGAAGACGATCGAGATCACGAACACAATTGGACGGCTGAGATCGAAGATCAAGATCAATATGATCGGATCAGATCGGACGACCAGATTTTCCTGATGATGAAGATAATGATGAAGATCAAGATCGATCGATCGAACGGCTGTGATCAAAGGAAATTGATGATCATCATGATCGTTACGATCAAGAAGAGATCGGATGGCTAGGATCCAATCGGATGACCAAGAGGAGATCGACGGCCCACATCTAATCAAGCATGATGATCAAGATCCAACGGACGACCAATAATCAATCAATCAGGAAACATGATGATCATGATCATCAAGGCGATCGACGACTCACATCACAAGATCAACACAACCAGACCGCAACCATGCACACAAGCAGGGACAGCCGGGGGGGAATGTGTGCACTGCATCGATGAAAGCCAGGCGGGACAGTGGACGAAGCGGCGACGGGGGAGCACACGCTGCTGCTGCTGACGTCGGGAGGCCGACATCTGCACTGATGACGCTTGCGAGGCTGGGGCTGTTATGTGGTGGCTGTGCATCGCGAGGTGGCTGACTGCGGTGCGGTGGGGCTACCACAGGCGGGCATCAGGTGCGGCACGCTGTGATGCTGTCAATCGCCGGAGGAAGCACGGGGAGAAGGGTGACGCAGTCGAGGCGGCGCGACAGCGAGGAGGGAAGGATCGTGAGAAGGAGGAAGGAGGACGGGGATGATGCAGTCGTGGCGAGGTGGGTCACGGCAGCGCAACACAAGAGGGTGGGGGTTGCTGGGCTGCAGCGCCGCAGGCGACAGGGAATGGCAAGAGGAGGAGAGTTGCGGGGAGAGAGACTGGCGCACAGGGAGAACACCGAGGGAGAGGGACGGGAGAAGGTTGAGGGTGGCTAGGTGAGATGCAGGGGAAGAAGACTATGGGTTGAAATATATATAGGGATGGAGAGATAGGGTTTAAGAGGATGGTGAAGGTGACAGCGCAACAGTATGGAGTAGAACGGGTTGGGTACATGGGTAGGGATATTAACTGGGTTAATTGGTAAATGGCTTATAGGGTAAAATATAATGGATATTAGAGTATCCAATAAGGAAATGGGAAAAATATATATAAATAAAAAATAGGATATAGGGTTTATAAATGCATATAGGGTCATGGAAAAATATCCAATAGGGAAAGTATGGTATAAAAAAATCCATTAGAAAATAAAATAATCAATAAAATTATAGGTTTATATAACAAAATAAAATTATACTACAATATGGAATTTATTTGAAATAATTATAAATACAATTAGGATTTTATAGAAATACTAATAGTAATAATAACAACAATACCAATAATAATAATAATAATAATAATAATAATAATAATATTTAAAATAACAATAATAATAATAATACTGAAATTAATAATAATAAGAAAAGTGATAAAAACAATAATAGTAGTAATAATAATAGAAACCCAAGTAATAATGAAAATAATAAGATTGGTATTATAATATAAATTCATTGGAAAATAGTAGCAAATAAAACTATTGATTAAAAATAGACTTTAATAGAAAGTACGATAATACATTTTAACCAAAATAGTTCCAAAGCGGAAAACTAATTTACAAAAATTTGAAATACCGAAAAAACACCGAAAATACATTTTTGGGGAAACAGCGGTTATATATATTGGGAAAGCTTCGATTGTGCACTACATCTAGTGCACACGGCGTGTGCACTAGGTCTTTAGGCGTTCATATCGACGATCCGAACCGTTCACATTGATCTACACATCTAAATTAGTCTAAATATGTAAAATCAAATCATTTAAAATTCATTTGCCCATCCATCATGTGACTATGAAAAACAATAATTTTCAGCCATATAATTTTGTAACACTAAAATTTTGTAACATGATATTATTATTATTATTATTATTATTATTATATATATATATATATATATATATATATATATATATATATATATATATATATATATATATATATATATATATTCTTAACACGGGGTGTTACATTCACAATGTATTTTATGCACAAAATAATTCTTGAATTAATATATATAATCCTATCAAAATATCTCATTAATACTCTATATTAATTTAAACATTTCCCCAAAGTAAAATACATGCAATAATAAAACAGCAAAATAACCCCCACCCAGCTTCGAACCCAAGCACGTGCACTCCGCTCCAAATCGCACCCAACAACCACTAGTCCAATTCTCTGTTGGTGTAGGATTCAAAAAAATGAAATCCTAAATGATTCCTCTACTGATATTTATACTGAATAAAATTTTAAAAGAAAACAAAGCCACAAAGGGTCGAACCCGCGACCAGGGAGCACTGTACAGAACCCCCCAAATCGAACCCGATAACTAGAGTTCCAAATCTCACTCGCTACCCATTAATTCACAACCTAAAAGAAATTAAAATTTGCACATAACATAACTTCTAATCATAGTATTCTTCCTACAAAAGTAATTAGAGACTGACGAAACACCCACCTTTTTTATTTATTCCCTAGAAAATAAAGCTCCTAACAAGCTCTCCAATCCCTCTCAAATCCAAGCTCCAAGGAAAAAGAGCAAAAACCAACAACAAAGGACTTTAAAAGTGGTCAAATTAATTTTCTTCTCTTTTTTTTCCATCATTAAGGCCGGGAAGGGGGTATTTTATTAGGAGAAAGTTAATGGGGTTTTTGATTTAACCACCCACTAATCCTAAAACTCATTCAAATTTTGTCCTTTTTCCCTCCATGTAGATTGGCTGGCCACTGGTATGCAATGCACGGGTTTCCAAATGGGTTTGTGTGTGCACATAAAATGCACACAAAAAATTAGGAATTTATTTAATAAAATTTGCATATGTTACTCAAATTAAAATAAATTTAATAAAACTACTTTAAATTAATCATAAAAAGTTTTTATGCACAAATAAAAATAAACATACACACTTCATTAATTTTATTTTAAAAAATATACAACCCACGCATGCACTGCATTAATGTGCGTCGCACATATCAATAAATATTTATATACAACATAAATTCGAGAGAACAAAAAATATCCATAACAAACGAAATACAAAATACGTAAAAATATTTATATTAATAATGTTACAGATACGTAATGGTACAAAATACATGTGCATAACACACGTGGAGCAAAATTTTTATAATTCAATTTTGCGGGGTGTTACATGTCTAAACCCATAAGCTATCAATTTTTTCTCTTGCATCAAAACGTAACTCAATCCCCTGAGTGATGCGTCATTGTAAATATTATAGTCTTTGCATGCCTGAGATAGTACCAGCATTAGTGTTGTGGTCAGCTTCTCCTTCAACTCTTGGAAACTTTCCTCACACTTGCTAGTCCAAATGAAATTCGCATTCTTCTTGATCAGTCATGTCAGCTGTACTGCTATATGTGCATATCCTTGGATAAACTATCAATAGTATCCCGCCAATCCCAAGAAACTCCCAATGTCCTTCACAGTCGTAGGTCAAGGCCACTCCTTTACTACAGCTATTTTCTGCGGGTTAATATCCACTCCTTCATTAGAACGGACATGGCCGAGAAATGTAACTTCGGTCTTCCATAATTCGCACATGGATAGCTTTGTGTATAATTCATGTTCTTGAAGCTTCTTCAACACTTTCGCCAAGTGCTTGGCATGATCCTCCTCTATCTTTCAGCACATAAGAATATCATCAATGAAGATTGTGACAATGGAGTCTATATGTGGTTGTAGGACTCGGTTCATCATGTCCACAAAGATTGTTGGCACGTTGGTCACTCTGAACGGCATGACCGTGAACTCATGGTGACCATGCCGAGTTCTGAAAGCTGTCTTCGGTACGTCTTCCTCCTTGACACAAACCTGATGATAGCCTGACCGTAGATCGGTCTTGGAGAATACCGCTGCTCCCTGAAGTTGATCAAACAAGTCGTCGATCTAAGGTAGCGGTTACTTGTTTTGAATTGTAACTTTGTAACACCCCGAGCCCACATCAAGCACACACAGCCGACTCACTTCATGGCCTAATTTTATTATTATTATTATTATTATTATAATAATTTTTGGGATATTAAAATCACCCTTCCTTAAGAACTTAGCGTCCTCGCTAAGCTCGGGACATACAAATTAATATAGGATCGCCTTTCAAGCTGATGTGGATTGTAGTACCCTGATACCCTCCGGCATACATCTCACCCACTCGTTTTTACTCACTATCGATGTTAAAAGTCGGCTCTGATACCATTTGTAATGCCTGTCAAGCACACACAGTCCATTCACTTCAAGACCTAATTTATTATTATTATTATTATTATTATTATTATTATTATTATTATTATTATTATTATTATTATTATTATTATTATTATTATTATTATTATTGGGGTATTACATATTTACACTCGATAATTGAATTGTACATCGATATCCAATTGATTACAATGCTTTCATCAACTCCTAGAACATCCAGCTCAATGAGGTATATTCCAAAAATTCTTCCTCCAATCTTAATATCACACCCAGTGTAACATCTGTCGGTAGTCAGTGTGCCTCCTTAGGGTGTGGCCAATGCCAATACCCTGTCGAGGAATATCTTAGGTTCAACACCTAACTTATTTGCAAACTTGGGAGACACAAGTATGAGATAATCTAGTATAATATAAAACCTTGGCATTTATTCCATTGATAATAAGATGTCCTGTTACATCAAGGATTACATCGTTTAATTCACAACATTATTCTGGAACAAAAGCCTCATTAAATAAAAATCATTTAGTCTTCTTCTTAATCAAGTTGTTCCATATCGGTGATAACATCATCTGAGTGTTCTGCATCTTCCTCTGTCAGTGCAAAAACCCATCCTTGTCAGTATGGCTTCTCCCTTTTGCCAGTAGTCCCTCCTTGTTTCAATTGCAGATAGTTTGGCATAATATGCCCCTCCCTTACCACAGTGGTAACAAGTCTTGACTTTCAGCAGCTTTGGACAATCAGACTTGTAGTGACATGTCTCTCTACAATTGTAACATGTCACTACTACTGTCATTCCGTTATCTGGTCTAATAGTCCTCGCTTTCTTTATTGAGGGTTGCTTCCCAACGTTGGTTGTCGTTGTAGGTCTTTTGCTCATGTTCCACCCTTCTTTCTTTTTCATAGCCTGCTGAAACTACTCCATGTCCGACTCGGTCATAGCTGATCTGCGGACCAACTTGTTGAATCTTCTAATGTCCAGGGGTATCATGCGAGACCTCAAGCTCGACCTCAGACCTTGTTCAATATTCCTAGCTTTCTTAGCTTCATTCGGAATCAATTCTGGTGCATACCTCGTGAGTTAAGTAAAATTGGTTTCATACTCTCGGACCGTCATTCTTCCCTGCTGAAGATTCATAAACTCCATTGCCTTCTTCTCCTGGATGTTCAAGGGGAAGTAATGATCACTGAATTCTTCCAAAAATCCTTCCCAAGTCACCAGCTCGTTGCTTAAAGTACTCTTCACAGACTGCCACCATTCACCTACATCCTTCTCCAGTTGGATGGTAGCCAACTTCATCTTTCTAGCCTCTGGTATTTCCAATAATTCAAAAACTGTTTCTATCTGTCGGATCCAGTCATTTGCTGCAGTGGAGTTGGCTTGTCCTTGAAATACTGGCAGCTTCATCTATTTGAAAGACTCAACTAGCTTGATTGGATCTTAAGCTAGAGTGGATGGTCCTGCCGTTGGCCAAGCACCGGTGTTCTGGGCCACACCTACCCTCATGAAAGTATTCAAGGTCTGGTAGACCCTGGAAAGTTCTGTCTCCAGGTCAAGTCCACTAGCATTGGCCCCGCTAGCTTCCTCTTCAACTCCATTGTTCCTAGTTCTACGTCCTACCATTTTTGGTCGAACGAAAACATTTCCAACTTAATCGAAGGATCCAACACACACATACAGATTTCCATATACAATATCACTTCAATATGAACATGCAACTTCCTTTTACTCTAAAGCATTCATTACATAGCCAAACATAAGAAAGCAAGGTAATTTATTTGAGTCTAGACTTATATAGCCATTCTAGATCTCATTACACGCACTATTTAGACTAAGGAAAACCATCACATTAGTCAATCTTGACATGCTATTTGGGCCCTCCTGAACTCCTCTTGCAGTTCAGCCACTTCTTCTTGGAGCTGTTCGCAACATCGTTTGGAATTCCTCTTTTCTTCATGTAGCATATTTTTGAGTTGAGTGAACTGGTGAGCTACTCGAAATTGAAATCTCATGAGGTTTTTTACCTCAGTCTCCAAGGCCAATATACGGTGCTAGTCTTCCATCTGTTGTTCCTCAAGTTGGCTCGTTCTCCGTTGATACCTGATTAGTTGGCATCGAAGCGTGACCACCTTATGCTGATCTCTACTCAGGATTAAAAATATAACTAAGGAATCATCTGAAGAACATGCTGGAGGTGGGGTGAGTGGACGTAACTCAGCCTCTGATAATTCCTGGCCTCTCCCTTGAGATTCTCCTCCTTAGGATCCTCCTATTCCTCATATTCTTCCTCCAAATCATCCATAAAATTTTGGTCATCCGCCATCCTACAGAGCGAGAAAAGGAAAAATATTAGTCTAGGTAGGAGATATCAAAAATGTAAGTTCAAACCAACTATAGCATTTATGACCCCAAAACTGACACATGCATATAGTGTCAACTGACCAACTTCCCTTACTATGTTTCGTATTACTAGTTGAAGTATGCTCTGATACCACACTGTAACGCCCCATATTCCTTACACTGGAAAAATGTGACAAATCCAGAATCTTGTACTTCAATTGAGTACATAACACAGTACAATTCACATGAAAGACTGAAACTCTAGTTACATCACAACTTATTACAATGTTCGGTAGGATGAACGACAAAGCTCGATTCCTCGCACCCAACATTCAAACGGTCCTGCAAAACTACCGACTGTGGGCATGTCAATTGCTGCAACTAACGCAAAACTAGTAATAACAGCGATCTCCAACTTGCTCAACAATCAAACTTTAATGCAAAACCATGTAAATGTTTAAGAATAAATCTATTAAGTGTGTCAGTGTATGCTATGACCCTAAAAGTCTAATGCACAGAAATGCACACTATGCTCTTTTCTAATGTGTTGTTGCTTATTGTGGTGCGGGAGCAGATAGAAAGTGAGCTTATCATTGAAGGAAACTACTAAAGCTCTAACCTTTGATCATTTCCGCGAAAAGTAGATAAAGCTCCTGAGACTGGATCTGGATCATTGATTGGACACTGTCATCTGAATCCAATGGTTGCTGACGAGACGATGGACATGCAAAAAGCCTGAAACACCGTGGATTGCACCGGCGACAGACCCTCTGACGCTCAAGTCAGAACCAAAGAGAGAAAATATCTATTACCTTCTGACTAAGGAGGGAGAGGATATTTATAAGCCTGAGAAATAGTCTAGGAGATCAATATGAATCTATTAGATCGATATGAATTCCTTATCTCCTGTTTGAATCTCCCCATCGAGGGATAAGCTCTCTTGTTTGGGGATAAGAGATTTGACTAACAGCCCTTATGGGATGGATCTCTCTTAGTGGGCCTAATCTGTTACTTTTAGTGGGCTAGCAAGCGGCCCACCTCTTGCGGAGGAACCTGAAGAAGGCTCGGGCCTATTAAAGAGGCCTGTGATTGCCAATCTTCCTGTAGAAGTTTTAGGAACTGTAACAGAATAGTACAGCCCTGATTTGCTGTGGTTTTTACCATTATCATAACCCCCCCCCAAATTCTGGGAGACATTTTTTCTTGGCTTTCGAAAAGTCGTTCACCTTATTTGTGAATTCTAGAGTACAATCTTACCTTTTACGGTTAATTGGAGATACCTGGAAGTGATCAGAAGCTTCTGGAGGCGGCAAACATTTTTCTGAATTTTTTTGGAATTTTTCGTAATTTTTTGGATTTTTCCAATTTTTTCTGGATTTTTTTAAATAAAATTTTCCTTAATTTTAAAATCACTTTTTTGAATTTTTTATTATCAAACCCAAATTTAAATTATTTTTCAAAAAATTTAATTAATTTTCTGAATTAAACAATTTTTTTGTATATTTTAAATTAAAATTTTGAATTAAAATTGAATTTCTGGGAATTTTCACCTATTTACCAGCCTTTATCACTTTTTGAAGCGATTAGGGCATTGATCACACCACAACTCATCCGCTAAGCAAGATCAAGCGGTGGTTAAGGTGATGAGTGGTGTGGCTTCATCTGGATCCTTGATAGAACACGCACGCTTCTCTGTGTGATTCCACAACCATAGGTCGTCTTCATACACCCCTCAGCTCGGCAAACAAATTTGCCAATCTCGTTTCTTCCCCTTTGGTGGCGGAGCTCAACGAAAATTTGGTGCTCGATTGAAGAGCTCGGCGGACCCTGATGTGTCTAAATTTTATATAAATATTTGTACTCATTTATCCATAAAAATTGCTTGTATTCGTCTATATTGTTTATAATTCATCTTATTTTCATAGATTTCAGTTAATAAATTATTTTTGAAGGAATAAGATTTTTTATACAAAAAGTGAAGATTTTGGGTAAAAATCGACAAACAAAACAAATATATTGATTTATTAATTTTTATTGTCTTGTTGAATTTTGAATTTTACAATTTAGCCATGTGAAACATAAAATATAAATTTTAATTTGCCAATTGAGCTAAAAGTAATTTTGAAAGGGATTAAATGAGCTAATATGATTTTTAGTTAGTTTAATTAATTTTAAACTAATTAATTTTTTTTTTTTATATTTATATCCTAATTTCCGATTTTATTTTGTGTGTGCAGCATGTGTTTGAAGAAAAAGAAAGAGAAGAAAAAGGAGCAAGAAATAAAGAGCAAATTACATAAGGAAATAAATAATGAAGAAGAGGGGGTTTTCTGCAAAAATAAACCCTAATCTCTATTTTCTGCTCCTATAAATAGAAGAGCAAACAAGAGAAGAAGGGAGCGCTGAATGAAGGGAGAGAGCGACGGCTGATCCCTAATCATTATAAAAAAAAGAAAAAAATAAAAGCAAAAAAGGCTCAGAGAGAGACTGTTGTCTCTGTTTGCGTGTGGTTCAAGAAAGGAGAAGCAGCAGGCAATCAGCTGATGTGCTCCTGGTCGTGTACGGGACTCGAGGGCAGCACAGGACGACGTGGCAAGGTGACATCATCAGGTGGACAGACTGCGACGTGACAGAGACGCGGTTTCTCTCTGCCCACGCGACTGTAGCGCGCTGACGTGGTGGGCGCACGGGGATCGAGACAGAACAGAGTTTGACACAGAGGAGAGAGAAAGGACTTGTTTGGGCACGCAATTCAAGACGTTCGGTTTGCAATTTCTTTTTAAAAAGCAATCCCTTTTGTATCTTTTTTCTTTCTCTAATTTTATAATGCAATCCAAGACAATGTTTGTTAGTTGCAAAACCTTATGAACTAATTTTATTTTTCCACGGCTTCGATGTAGCCTAGTTTTGATAACACAATTTTAATTCTATATTATTTTTCTATTTTTTCATGGTTGTGTGTTTGATTTTTATTTTTAATGCGTACAATTGGTGGACAGACATTTGTATGATCTATTAAAGCATGAAGAGACCGAACTGGTAATTTGTTGTAACCCCTATTTCTCCAAACCCATATTTTATGCGTATTTTTCTATATTTAAAATTTTTGTACATTAATTTTTCTGCTTTCAAATTCTTTGTTAAAATGTATTATTAGATTTTCTGTTAAAACCTATTTTTAATCAATAGTTTATTTATAACTAGTTCCCAATGATATTTTTTTTTATAATACAAATATTTTTATTATGCTTTGGATTAATATGTTTATTATTATTATGTGTTGATTTTTATATTATTAATATTATTTTTGTTAATGCTCATTATGATTATTTTTATTTTTGTTATTCGTGTTATTTTATCTTTTACTCTTGATTGTTGATTTTAAAATCTGTTTTTATTGTTATTTGTATTTGTAGTATTTCAAATAATTCTATCTTGTAGATCAATATATATTTTGATATAAAATCCTACTTTTATTTATTACTTTATCTATTTGATTTGAGCTTTTATTTAAATCTTATTTTAAAACCCTAATCCTATTCTTAATCCTATTGTTGATCCCCAATAGATTTACCAAAGCTAAATTAAACCCAATCCTATTTCAAATCCTATGCCATTAATCCATATCAATACCCATTAAACAATGCTATTACTACTCCTAATTACCCACAACCCAATTACCGATTAACCCAACTCCTAAACCCTAATCGCCCCATATATGTATCCCTAACCTCAAACACTAACCCTAACATCTAAACCCTACACCCTAGCACCCTAGCACCCGGCCTACGCTCTCTCTCTCTCCCTTGGCGGCACCGTACACACCCGACACCCACCCCCCAGGCCGAGACCCCACTCCCTTTGGCCGCACTCCATCCACTCATCCATTCGACCTCCTACACCACCATATACCACTCTAGTCTCTATCCCTTGGTGTTCTCTTGTGGCTGCAAGCCGCTATTGTCATCATCCCTCTTGAATCATCTCTCTTTTGGTAGAGTTTGTTCGTATGGAGATTTTTGTTCCAGATTGCTTGGATTCATTAGTTCGTAGATTTTCGTTCTTGGGTTTTGCTCATTGTCGAGAATCCATTCCCATTACTCTTGATTTTTGTCGTTCTTCATCTTCGGTTAAGGCAAGTAACTTGTACTTCAATTTCTTTGTTTGATACAAGTCAAAAATACCACCTATAGTGTAGTTAGGTCTAGAGACGACTCTTGTTTGTGTTATTCTTGATGGGTTTTGTCTCTATTGTGAAAACTTAATCATAGTTGCCTCACGACACAATATGGACATGAATTAACTTAGGTTTTGCCTGTTCTTGATTTGATCATGTATGTGAGACTTCTTGTGAGAATTTGGATATTTGTTGAGAACCATGTGATAGGCTTGATTTAGATATGTTAATAACCCTAATTCATGATGTTTGGACACTTGGTAGACTTGATTTCACGTTTGGTGGTGCTTTGAACAAGTTTTGTATGATATATGTTGAGTTGTTGTTAAAGAAAAAAATCTGTATTTTGTGGCTGATCTGTTTTGTTTGCTGTTTTGGACTGTCTTAAAGTCAGTATCTTAATTTAAGTATAAAACAAGAGTTTTAGAGAATTTTGTTTATTTTCAAACCCCTCTGACCTTGCTTGATTTCGTTTTAGTATGTGTGAGATATAACTATTTTATTACAGAGGTGTACATCTTTTCCAGATTTTGTTTTCAATGATTTTGATGACTAAATTATTTTGATATTCATGCTACATATATTATTTTGATCCAAAACTTTGGTCAGTATTTCTTTATCTAGTTAGGGATTATCCAGAACTTTGGCAAATTTTATTGATGAGTTTTATACGTCGTTTCATGCTTGTTTATACATACCGTACTTGCTGTATTTTGCTCGTTGTTCTGTAAAGAATCGTATTTTCACCCTATATCCTTCTACTGTATAGGAAATATTTATGAAATATTAAAGTTATTTTGTTTTATCTATTTTCATCTCCCTTTGGCTGATTTGGATTTCGCTTCACAGCTTGCGAGATATTTCAGTTTTCGTACAGCAGTGTTGGGAATTCCAGATTGGCTAAAGTATCGTTTCTTGATGTTTTCTTATTTTTGTTGGCTGAACTAATTTTACTGGAAAATTCTGAAACTCTATATTCTGATACTAGACATATAGGAGAATACCCCAGATTTTTCGTGGATTTATTTAATGAGTTTTCATGTTGTTTTCCTGCTCTTGAATTCGTTTTCCTGATTTCTAGCTGAACTTATTTTCTGTATTCAAATCAGTTTTGAGGTATATTTTTTTGAATTAATATATGACTTATTTATACTCACTGGATTCGGTTGGGAGTCTATTTTCTATACGTTTTGACGGATTCAGATTTGCATGCTTGTAACACTAGGAATCACTGTTTTACTACAGTATGGTCTTGCTATCCTGAACTTGAAATTTGGTTATCTTATCCTTTGCTGTGTTATCTGTTACCGTACGTGTTTATCTTACAACTTGAACTTGTTACTTGATCATACCATGACATGATTGCCTTGTTTCGTGCTTGTTTGACATTAATAATAAATAACCAAGCCGGGGTTTAAGGGAAAGATCTAATAGTGGATAATTCAGAAAAGTGTACTCGCAAGGGGGTCCGTGATTCCCATATTTGGAATTTGGTATATGATTTGGATTATTTGGAATTTGGTATATGATTTCGTTAAGTTGGAATTTGGTATATAATTTGGATTACTTGTCCCTGAATACACTGCCCTCTATGGTCCACTACGAAATCTAAAACGAAATTGCATTGACTGTAGCAACCATGTAGTAAAAGGATGGATGCATGAAGTGCTACCTAGATAGTCACTATAAAACTTATAAAAATCTGAATCTGAATCTGAATCTGTTATATGTATCTGGCTATCTGTTATTTGATCATCTGATTACTTGTTATCTGTCTGATATTATCACCTGACACTATTATTTGACACTACCTGTATATGTGTCTGCATGCTATTTGACTTTTGACACTTGACACATGTTAGTATACCATACTAGTTGATTCTGCAATATCATGCTAGGTCTGTTTCTGCTATTATTTAGATTTGTTTAGTTTTCCCACGTACTTGTATCCTACATTATAAGTGGCTCGTAACTTGAAATTGACAGGTACTTGTTTTCTTTTTCCTTCTCCTGCAAATTCACTAATTGCAGATCAGGATGGTCAGCTGCCCGATGGAGCATGTGATCTAAAGTTCTAGTTGGCTGGGGCTTTTGCTATCTTCATTTATTTCCTGTTGCTCATTGTGAATATTGTATCTGTTACTTGTATTCTTTGTGTTTGGGCATTGTGACCCAGGATTTTGACTTATTCAGATAATGACTATTTGATATATATATATATATATATATATATATATATATATATATATATATATATATATATATATATATATATATAGAGAGAGAGAGAGAGAGAGAGAGAGAGTCCCCTTCGGTTGCACACTACTTTTGGTGAGCACTCCGTGAGCACTCACGAACTAGAGACCCTATGAAAAATCCGAACCGCTCATATTGTTCTATATGTCTTAGATAGCCTAACAATAAAAAATCAAGTAATTTGAAGTTCATTTGCCCATCCATCAAGCTGTTACAATTTTTAGCCATACAATTTTGTGATGATGTAAATCATGGGCAAATGAACTTCAAATTACTTGATTTTTTATTGTTAGGCTATCTAAGGCATATAGAACAATATGAGCGGTTCGGATTTTTCATAGGGTCTCTAGTTCGTGAGTGCTCACGGAGTGCTCACCAAAGTAGTGTGCAACCGAAGATTTCTCTCTCTCTCTCTCTCTCTCTCTCTCTCTCTCTCTCTCTCTATATATATATATATATATATATATATATATATATATTTGGTTTCAAGTATTATTGTTGGTAATTAGTTCATATGTGCATGTGGTTGTTTCTTTGCTTCCGACTCTGATTATTTCGTGAGATGTTGTAAAGATTCTTGAACAGCTTATGGATGATGAAATCATTCGCTGGGCTTTTGTCGCGTATCCTGTATTCCGTATTCTTTTTGGGAAGCGGGGCGTGACATTTGTGATTAATAAAAATTAAATACCGTTATAAGAGCGAACTACTGTTAATGTGACCGTTAAGAAATCTATAGATCGTAATGAATTTTCAATTAGTAATTTGTGCATGAACTATAACAAATAATTAGTTGAGAATAATTTTGATATTGCTTGAGAGAGAATATTGAATAATTTGTGGATTTTGGTCTACAACATGGAAAAATAATCTTTTCATTCACATGGAACTATAAATTGTGTGTGATTAACTAGGTGAAATCAAAAGCCCTAGAATTAATTTTGCCATTAACAAATTACAAAATTTCAAATTCACACCCTTTAATTAATTTAGTTAGATTTTTAGATTAATTTCATTTAGTTGCTTTCTTTATTAATATCGATATTCCAAATAGTTATTCATCTAGTAATTTCGGTACTCAATAAAATAATTAGTTCTTGTGGGTTCGACACTCTTTTCACTAAAACTATACTACTTGTTGCGATTTTATACACTTGCAAAAATATCACATCAGACCCGTCTTGAGCCACTACAAGGTCGGCGAAGCTTTGAGCTTGGCGACGCTTTGAGCTCGGCGACGCCCTGGGCTCGGTGATGCTTTGAGCTCGACGAAGCCTTGAGCTCGGCGATGCCTTGATCTCGGCAGCGTTGTGAGCTCAGTGAAGCCTCGATCTCGACGGCGTTTGGAGGTCGATGCTTTTGGAGATGGAGCCGCTCGGCAAGGGTAGCTCTGCGGGAATTTCTTGAGTTCGGTGAGCCTATAGAGCTCGGGGAGAATGGAGGAGCTCTGTGAGAATTTTGTGCTCGATTGAGGATCTAGGCAGACTTGTCTTGAGCCTCTACAGGATTGGCGAAGCTTTGAGCTCGGCGATGTCTTGAGCTCGACAGCGCTCTAAGCTCGATGAAGCCTCGAGCTCGGTGGCGTTTGGAGGTCAAAGCTTCTGGAGATGGAGCATCTCGACTAGGGTAGCATGGTGGGAATTTCTTAAGTTCAGCGAGCTTATAGAGCTCGGCGAGAATTTGATGCTCGATTGAGGAGCTAGGCAGACCCATCTTGAGCCTCTGCAAGATTGGCGAAGCTTTGAGCTCGGTGATGCCCTAAGCTCAGTAGCGATCAGAGCTCGACGAAGACTCGAGCTTGCCGGCATTTGGAGGTCATTGCTTTTAGAGATGGAGCAGCTCGGCGAGGGTAGCCTGGCAGGAATTTCTTGAGTTCGGCGAGCTTGTGGTGCTCAGCGAGAATGGAGGAGATCGGCAGGGGTTGGTGGAGCTTGATGAGTGTGGAGGAGCTCGGCGAGAATGGGTTTTCGAGGCTGTCCACCACCTTAGCTCGATGACGACATAGTTCTAAAGCTTTGGAGTTGGTTTTTGAGTTCGGCGGCTTAGGAGTGGAGCTCAGTGAGGGGTTTCTAGAGCTTTGGCAAAGGGTTCTCGAAGACAAGGAGCTTTCGGAGCGTGAAGGTTTTGCGTTCCATTTAGAAGTCAAGTTTTTTAAGCTTTGAATTTTGAAGAAGAGAGTTCTTTGGGTTTTGGGTTAGGTTATTGAACCCGTTTACTCAATTGGCTATTGAACTTGGCATTTTTGAGTTTCGGTTTTTGGGTTTGAACCCGAACCCTAATATCCCATAGATCTTGCAAATGCAGGACCTCTTTCCTCTTCTTTGTTGTTGAAGAACTTGGTCGACTTCGATCCTTGATCTACTTTGAAATCTACTTCGAGCTTGGTTGTGTTTCGCATTCAAGTCCTTGAAGTGAGGTAGGAGATAGGGTAGCTTGATTACCTTCTCTTTTCGATGTTTTAAGTTATTGTTGTCATTGATGTTTAAGAAGTGGCCAAAATCTTTGAGGAGTGGAGCTCAAAGTTTGGGATATAGTAGAGCTTGTGAACTTGGTCACCCCGGAGCTTGGTTATGTAGTTGATAAACTTGATCAGCTAGGAGCTTGGTTTGCATTGGGTTCCTCTTTGTTGGTGGTGATTTTCGTGCCCACTAAATGTTTGTAGATATGTTTCTCCCATTATGTCCATCAAGTGTTTTTTTTCATTTGCCTACCCCATTGAACTCAAGCTAGTCGGTTGGTGATTCCTCCAATTCTTGCACACTGAGAGTTTGTTGGTCGATCTATCCCTTCGAGCCATTCTTTTATCGACCAAGCATTGTGTCGATCACTTATTTTTCCAATAGATTGTCTCGCTACTGGGATACTGTTCTTACTGAATTGGGTGTAGTGTAATATGACCATTGGATCTTGTGGGGGGCTCAAATATCACCACATGGTGGTTTGATCTAGGAGATCCTATAAATAGGACCCAATTCTACCCCCTCACTCATTTACCTCCTTCACTTTCACTCTCTAGAAGTTTTTTTAGAGCTTCTCTCTCTTGAAACGGTTGTGGTTTACCGGGCAGTGCTGGTGTTCGCCTGGTGTTTGACGACGGTGCTAGTTGCAGTTGTAGATTCGGTGTTCTTGTTACTTTGACTAATTAACCCTTTCATAATCACTATTTAATATGTCTAGCATTTCGTCGTCCAGTTCTTCTTCTGATGCGGTTAGTTTAGAGGTGGACGGTGATGTCGGGTCTAGCCATTTTACTAGAGGAAAGAAGGGGAAGGATGTAGTTGGTCGTTCCACTGTTTGTGGAGACGGTCGCCGAGCCTGAAAGAGACATAGGGTGTTCACTTAAGTCGCCATTATTCCTAGTTCCTGAGTTGATTAGGCAATGCCCTACAGTGGACCAAGACTATCTTAGGAACGGTATGGAGTATGTCGAGCCGGACCCAGTTCACACAACCAAGGCTGACTATGTCACCATTATTCTTACACGAGAGGAGCTTGTCGTGATTAGGTCAGCCTTCGGGACTTCCTCCGAGTACGGGCTACTTTTACCAGGTTCCCGAGTTAGGTCGTGTTTTACGGTGTCGGATGAGTATTTCTTTTTTCCTATGATGACTTCTTTGGAGGGCTTCGCTTGCATCTTCACCCCTTTGTTTGAGAGGTGCATAATTGGTATCGGCGGAGTCCACTGCATCTGATGCCAAATTCATAGAGACATGTGGAGGGTTTCATCTTGCAGTGTCGCAAGCTCGGGACCGAGCTGGGTCTCACCGTGTTTAGGCCGCACTTCAAGATTGTTCAGAAGAGTAAAGTGGACGAATGTTGGTACCTCATACCTCGCAAGAAACAGGGGGGGTGTATTCGATGTTCCTAGCTCAATTAGATGTTGGATGGAGAAGTTCTTCTTTGAAAAGTGTTGAACTGTGGAGAATCCCCCTGGCGTGGAGGAGAACAATCCCATCGGCGGTGAGGGCAGAGTCGGTGGTGACCTTGGCGGAGAAGTTTTAGCGATGCTCTTCTCGTGTTGACGGTGTTGGCGTGGCAAGATATCACCAACGAAGTACTCTTTGAATGTGGTCTTGGCCCGGTTGTCTCGAGTATGGTTTACCGCTTTTCCTTACTTGCATTTGCTGTTTCATTCATGTCTTTGTTATTTCTACGTTTTGTTTTTTAACACAAGTTCTAATCTTTTCGTGTTTCACCTTGCAGGAAAAACAGAGATGGACAACGAGAGTTTATTGGCGGACATGGAGGCGCTACGTAAAAAGAGGGTTGACGAGCCGTAGAAGTGCAAGAGGTCGGCGAGCCATCCACCTCCTTCCGAAGATCCTTTGACTCCGGCCCTACTATCCCGCAGAGCCGTCTTCGAGGGCACCGCCCGATGTTGCTACGGAGTGCTCTTCCTTGGAAGTGATCGTGGCGAGTTCTACACTTGTTCTGCTGATCGCCCACGCTGCGGTGATTCTTACTGATGAGAGGGAGATGGTTCACATTCCTGACTGGAGCATGAAAAAGCATGAAAGCTTCTTGGGTAACTCAGCTGTCTGCCTTGATAGGATCCTTCACCTCCCTACCCCTGCCGATCGAGAGAGACTGAAGCCGGAGCTCCCCGAGAGATTAGTCCATGAGATCGCACGGGCACACATAACGGTATGATCTAGTCTTTTTTTTGTCATCCCTTTTTTCAGTTTGCAATATGATGTCTTAATTATTTTCTCCTTACTTCAGGCGGCGTGTCACCTCGGCCACCTGGTCGACTTCTACTCCGCTTAAGAGATGAACTTGAAGGCACAGATCTCTCGTGCTAAGAGAGAAAATAAGAAAGCTGTCAAGAAGCTGAATGCGGAGTTGGAGATGCTAAAGAAGATGGAAGGAGAGGTGTGCCGTGAGTTGGAGGGGTCAATGAAGAGGGAGGAGGAGATGCACCTCGTGCTGGAAGCATCGAAGAAGAGAGAGGGGGCATCAGAAAATAAGGTAGTCAGGCTCCTGTTGGAGTTGGAGAAGGCTCGTGCTAATGCGGCGTTGGAGCTGAAGGCTGGGGTGGCCAAGGTTGAGGCCGAGGCCAAGTCCAAGTTGCAAGGGGTGATGGTTAAGTCCTTTGCAGTGGCGATTTTGCATGTTGTGGAGCACGTTCCTGGTTTCGATAGGAAAGGCTACCACTTACTGCTTCACCCCAGGGAGGCCCTTGATATGGGCAAAGAGGACGGTGGGGAGGGAGACACTCCAGCGAGAGGAACGAGGAGTGGTTCTGGGAAGAAAATACAGGGAAGGAGGCGGTCGGAGGCTCCTTGTCCTTGGTTGTGCCGAAGCATGTGAATGCTTGATTCACCCATTTATACTTTTTCTGCTCTTGCTTTAGTTGCTCTTGATTCAGACTTTAGTTGCTTTTGATTCTGTCTTTGTATGAAGCCTAATTGTGGACTAGCCACAACACTCTTGTATCTTCATTTCCGTAGATGAAAGACTATTTTCTAGCTTTGTCACTGCCTGTTGTATTATGTTGATGCGCTTTGAAGTGACTCTCTGTTGTGGCACTTAGTCATTTGTCTCCTTCATGACTATGTTCTTTGATTTGTAGACAGATGGTTGGGGGAACGGGGGAGAAACCCCGTAGTGACGAAGTTGAGCATCTTCGTAGGCGACTGCGCATAACGAAATTAGATGTCGATCGTTTGTGTGGTCAGTCGGAAGATGAGTGGTTCGATTCGGCGCTAATCGAGAGGGGCTGTGAGTTAGCCTTTCTGCGCGCAGCTCATCTTGCTAGTATGCCCTTGCCTCCGAAGGTGCCAAAAGACAGCATTGGAAAGTAAGCAATACTTAGAGAAGTGCTCGTTGAGAAGGATCTGGAGCTGTACCATCTCCAACCAAGGCTTGGTGGGCTACAAATGGCTAGTACTTCGTGCACTGTCGATGTGAAAAAAAAGCTTGATGGTTGGTGCAAAAAAGGGCACGGCGGCCGGTGCAAAAAAGGGCACGGCGGCCAGTGCAAAAAAGGGCAAAACAGTGTGTGGACCTGGGCCGACCATTGGTGCTCGACGGGACATGTTCCCCCTCGTCATCCTGGAGATGCTTAGAGTGGGGCGATTGCCTTGTCAAGTTTGGCTCTGGCCCACGGAGCATCGCGTGCATCAAGGTCCTGGCCCGCATACTCATTTCACGGGATCGGTGCTTTCTTCTACCGACGCATGCGGTCAAGGTCAAGTGGTCCTCATCAAGAAACCCAGAGGAGGCTTGTGTCTCTTAGTAACAATGTTCCTCACCCAAGGAGTCGAAAGGATAGTTTGTAGATCATACATACTACAGGATTATCATGCTGCTTAATGTTTCAGTGTGACGTTGTAATGATGCTTCCACTTGCAGACAGCTTGTGGTCCTGTAACGCCCTCGAATTTTAAATATTTTATTTTGAATTAATAAATAATTTTTAATCAATACATTTAATTATTTTGGATTTTTGTAAAATTGACATTTTCACACGTGCAAAACTCGTGCAATTATTTTTTAGGTGTAAATTTCCACTTTTAAACTTCTGAATAAATTCGCCTAGATATAGTTTGGTATATTCTACATTTTGGGATTTTTCTGAATAAAGAAACTATTTTTGTAAATACTTTGAAAGAAAAGGGTTTTTTGCGCAAAATATCGTTCGGAGGTAAATTCGACTTAAAAATTTGGTTGGGCTTTTTTGGTAGGCCGGTTTTGACAGAAGAGAGATTGGGGGGAGAGATTTTATCCCTCTAATTTGATTTGATTTGAATTTATTGAGTATATATATTTATGCAATTTGGGGATTGTTGGGAACTTTATTTCAAATAATTTTTCTGGAGAACAAAAAGATAGAAAATTTATTTGGAAAATCTAATCTTTAATAGTAGATAATAATTCTAAATTTTCTGGATTTTTATGAATAATTTATGGCATATTTGCAAATATTTCAAAGTGAATGACTTTTTTGTAAATTTGCCACTTAGAGGCAAAATTCGAATTTTAATATTTCTGGGTTGCATGAGGGTCGGCCAAAATCAGGAGTGTTTTAGGAAAATTAATTCTTATCCTAATTTATTTAATTAACTGCTTGATTTGGAAGATCTATATATATATGTAAATAATTGTTTGTTTCGGCGGGGGGGGGGGGGGGGGGGGGGGGGGGGGGGGGGGGTGAGGTGAGTGGTGTTGTAAAATCTTCATAAAATCGTAGATGTGCAGCTGGCCTTTAATAGAGAGCAGCCATCTCTGTGTTTTGGAACACAAATATATATATATATATATATATATATATATATATATATATATATATATATATATATAGGGAAAATTTCGGTTGCACACTGGGGTAGTGCACACAGCCGTGTGTACTCGTCGTAGGTCGTCCGATCTGGGATTTTGATCATGATCTCCATCCAACGGTTCGATCGACCTCCCGCTCATCTGACTAAGTTGTGGGGGGGGGGGGTTAAATGCTTCATTTCATACCCCCCCCCCCCATCCCCAACTCCCCCTCTCCTCCCCTCTCACGCTCCATTCCCTCATGCCTCTACCTCAAATCTGAAAACCCCTAGCCCCAAAAAATTCGAACCACTACCCATCTCGTCGACCGCTTTCATCCTCCTCATCCCCAAATCTCCTCTCCTCTCACTCTCGATTTCCCTCACGCCTTCTTCGACTAAAGATCTGAAACCCTAGCTCCCAAAAATTCGAACCCACAGCGCACCCCAAAATCTGCTCACGCTCTCATTCTCCTGACACTCTCATCATCCTCATCCCCAAATCGTCGCTCCTCTCACGCTCGATTTCCTCACGCCAAAAAATTCCCTCTTCTTCGATGCCATCTGAAATCCCTAGCTCACGCTCTCATCCGAATCCATCAAATTGAAGGACAGAGATCTCAGGTATAAAAAAAAATCATTTTTTTTCAGTTCAAGTCGAAACCCTAAGTTATATGAAGATCAGTTGAAATTTTTTTATATGAAGATCAGTCGAAATTTCAATTCAAGGGAAAATATTAATGACTGTTTCTAAGTTGAAATATACATAGGATCTCACATTTCACATTTGAAATGATTCTCCTGTGCATTAGTGAATTAAATGCCATAATAAGAAATTGAGGTAAACTATTGTAGCATATTAGCACTAATTTCGCCAAAATTTTGCCTAGTTGTTATGAAATGACGCATCATGCTCCATATTAGATATGTTGATGCATCATGCTCCATACTATTTAGTTTATGATTAAACAAAATCTTCTTAGATTAATCTGCAAAATCGAAACCCCCATGCATAAGTAGTAGGTACTAATTTGTAGGCTTTTTATAGCAATTGAAGAACTTCATGAAATTGAGTAGTCGGATCTCATGTTTGTATCTTAAAACATTGCAAGTAATAATTTTTTGAACGAATTTTCCCTAATTGTTAGTATCCCTAATTTATTGAATCACTTGATATTAACGTATAGTGTGATAACTAATTGATTATATATTCGAATTTGTAATAGGTATGGAGAGTGGTGAAGGTTGCTCACAATTGGGGGACAATTTTTTGTCTGTTCAAGAAGGTGATTTTACACCCACTGTTGACGAGCATCTAATACCAAAGATAGGTATGATATTTAACACCCTTGAGCTAGCAGAAAATTATTATGATAGCTATACGAAATGTGCGGGTTTTCAAATGCATAAGGGACCTCATAAATTGAAGAATGGTGAGGTGGTGGAAAAAACGTTTCTTTGTAATAAAGCTGGGGGTGTCGAAAAGTAAGAATAATAAAATTTGAATGGGTACTACATCTAGAACATCTTGCAATGCATTGGTTCGTGTGAGATTAAACAAAGAAACGAATTCATGGTCTTTTTATTCTTTTCATGAGGTTCACAATCATGCATTCACCTCACCCGGTAGACGGCATTTTTTGCCCCGTAACCGTGTTGTGTCAAGTTTCGATAGAGTCATAATGGAGCAACTTACGGGTGCTAATATTCCTACATGCAAACAAATGCTTTTTTTCGAGGGTTCAAGTGGGGGATATGATAGGGTTGGATTTACTCTAACCAATGCTAGAAATAATGAAAGAGACTTGAGGGAGTCAATGAAAGGTCACGATGGTCAAATGTTGGTAGACTTTTTCAAATGGCAAAAGGAAAAAGATCCTCTTTTTTTTTATGCATTCGAGCAAGATGAGTCTGGTAGAATGTCTCATTGTTTTTAGGTTGATGGGATTGCTCGTATGAATTATCAGGTATTTGGTGATGTAATTTCCTTTGATGCAACACATAGTACAAACTGTTACGGTATGCTATTTGTTCCATTTGTTGGAATTAATCATCATTGGAAGTCTGTTTTTTCGGTTGTGGTTTCATCCCAAATGAAACGGCTTCATCCTTTATCTGGTTATTTCAAACATGGCTAGGAGTCATGAAGAAAGCTCCTCTTAGCATTGTAACGGATCAAGACCTGGGATATTGGTGCTGCAATTAAACAAGTTTCCCCTCAAATTCGTCATAGATATTGCATATGGCATATTTTAGATAAGATTCCCTCAAAGGTGCCTCAATTGGTTCAAAATGTTAAGTTCATGGATGCTTTTAAAGATAACATTTGGAATTCGTATGATAGTGTTTGTTTTGAAGAACAATGGATGTCATTGGTTTTGGAATTTGAGGCAGAAAACAATAAATGGTTGCATGATATTTTTGAAATTCATGAAAAATGGGCCCCAGTATACCATAGGGCTGATTTTGGGCGGGCATGTCAAGTAGCCAAAGAAGCAAGGGAATGAATTCTTTCTTAAAGAAGCACACGCAAAAGAAGTATTCACTTCATGAATTTGCCTTGATATTCGAAAGAGTGATTGGTAGGCAAAGAGAAGAAGAACTTAAAGAGAACCATCGTACACTAAATCGAAAACCCAAATTGAAGACTGAATGGTATATGAAGGAATAAATGGCCTAGGTATACACTTTAGCAATGTTTTTAAAGTTCCAAAAGGAACTCAAGACAAGCCTACTGTATAATGTGAATTTAGTGGAAGGTGACGTGAATGCTACTAATGTTTATTATATAGTGACATTCGTTGGTAAGTCAGAAAAGGAGACCGTGATTACTTATTCAAAGATACTCACTATGGGTGTTGTTCATGCTTTATGTTTGAATTTGTTGGTATCCCCTGCAAGCATCTCTTGGCCTTTCTTAAATACTCTAATTGTAATGAACTTCCAACGCAATATATTTTAAGAAGATGGAGCTGTGAAGTAATTAGAAGAAGCTACATATTTACAAATTTTGGTAGAGATGAAGGCAATAATAGTTCGAATTTTGCTTCCCGCTATTTTGAGTTAAATAATTTATCCAAGAAACAAGTTGAGATTGGACTATCTTCCGATGAAGGGTATGTGTTCATGCGTGACAGTATGATCAAGTCAATTGAAGGTTTTAATATAATAGCACCCGGAGGGTGTAGTGGTGGGGCTAAAGGTAGTGGAACAGGAGTACATGGGAAAGACTTGATATTGTCTCAAGTCTCGGTGGAAGAACCTCGTCAATGTAATACCAAGGAAAGACCAAGTGGGAAGAGGTTTGTAATGCCCTGATTTTTCATTTAATGAAAAAATATTTATTTTGCACGTAGTGTGCACGTGCAATATTTTGGTTGAATTAAATCTTATAATTATTTTATTGTGATGTGTATAAATATTTAAATATGTGTTTTCAAATTATTTTACACAAAAGCCTTATTTTTATTAGACTAAAAAGCCTTTTTCTTAAAGCCCAAAATGTAATTTATTTATTTTATTTTAAAATAACTATTTTGGCTCATAAACTAAAGCCCATGGATTAATCTATATTTTTACACAACTTGTCATGTAGAATACAATTTAAAAGACTATTTTATTTTTATACAAAATTAAATGTACAATTTTGGGCCTAGTTGCATGCACGTGCACTACACGTACACGTGCAATATGCACATTCTTCCCTAGACCGGGAATACTTCTTTTGGAGGGAGATTCAAAAATTATAATGGTGATCATGGTGGTGGTTACTTAGATGTGGGTAGTTATTGCAACTCCTACTTCCATCTTGGCCCTCCATCTTGCAACCAACCAATTGATCCTAGCCCTCCATTTCCTTTAACTTTTAGTATAAATACCCCCTCCCATGGCTAGTTATTTTGTGCTTAATATCCTTTCCAAACCTATAGTCTAATAGCATTATCTAGTAGTAGTTTGTGAGTTAAAAGATTGAGTTGTGAGTGGGATTGTGCTTGCATTCTACCAAGGAGGAGAAGGGCCGGCTATTCAAGGAGGAGCTTTCGGGGTGGAGCTTTTGGAGCTTGTGTGCGTGCGTCTAGGAGGAGGTGCACTCATTTGCAAAGGACTTTGTTGCTATTGTGTTTGTTCTCTCCATACAAGGTGGGTAAAATTTTCCCTATTTCTAAAGTAGGATGGCATGCTAGTTTAATTAGAAAAATTGAAGCATGAAAATGACTAAGAAGAGCACACTTTAATTGGGAAAAAAGACTTCTTGAATAATTGAAATGTGGACATACAATTTGGTATGTGGTTCTATTATTTGAGTTGTATATGAATTGATTAGAATCATGGATTGATTGATAGAAAAATACATTCTTTTACCATTAAGAATTACACACAAAGTTAGTAGCTTGATTATACCATTTCATGTGTTAAATAGATCTTTTGAGTTAATATGGGCATGAATAATTTAAAATATGTGTTGTATGTTGGATAAATGGTTAAAAACAGAGAATTAATGTGTAGTTGGCTAATAAAGAGATTAGTGGCATTAATTGTTGAGAAATGTCGAAAAAGAATTTTTCTGGTAAGTCGACTTGGGACCTTATAAGTCAACTTATGTCCTCATTTAAGTCGACTTATGCTTTTATAAGTCAACTTATTGCTTAACTCATTTTCTTGAAAGCATGGGTATTTTTCCCTCTGGTCAGTCGACTTATTACCATATAAGTCGACTGGTACTGATGAATTTTCATAAACTTGAATGTTCTATTCTTCGAAAAATTTATGGGACTTTATAAAAATAATTTGGGAATTATTTGCATGAAATAGACTAGGATTTGAGAATAAAATGCATAAATAGAACTATGGTTCTATGTGTATACTTTGTGAAAAATTATACCTTGCAAAAGAGTTTGAAATGAAGAAGTAGAAGATTAATATAGTAAAGATTGAAGTGATATTATGTGATGGACGTGATTTATTCCTAATTGGGAATAGTATGAAAAATATGAATTGCGAATATTCGTTAGCATTTTCTCATTTTGAGAATAATGTGATAACTATGAAATGTGAATTATTCTCGTTGGAGAATAGTGCGACAAATTATGATGTGTGAATAGAATGAAGGAATGATTCCTTAATTTGAGATTTTAACCTGTTCAGTCGACCGAATGTGTGTAACAGTCGACCGTATTAAACTTGAGAAATTACATAATTGCACTCTGCAGAACAGCCGACTGGGTTGAACGACAGTCGACTGCCTATAATAATAATTGAGATTTTGAACGCTGCGGAACAGCCGACTGACCATATGCAGCAGTCGACTCTTCCGAGCGATTATTGAAGAACTTTATTTGACTGAACAAGTCGACTGGATGAGCTCCAAGTCGACTGTTCAGAGTACTTTTGGTATATCAGAAATTCTATGATTTGTTTATAATAAAGGTTATGAATCTTATGTTGATTATTGGTCGTGACAGTAAACTCTATTGTCTTTGCATGAACTCTTTTATACAAGAAATGAAGTGAATCATTATTTGAATTATGAAAGTTATATAATTGTGGAACTATGGACATGGAAAAGAAAATCTATAGTGATTATGAAAAATGGACTCATGAGCTGGAAATGCTCAGATTATGTTAGAATTTGTGAATTGGAATTGAAATGAAAGAGTAGCTAAGTCTCTCCCCGGCATTTGGAAAGAAATGAAATGAATATTGAAAGGAAAGACCAAGGTTGGTCATGTTGAAATGAATGATTAAGTCCGGTTTAGTGGAGAGGCTAACTCTAGAGCTTTGATTTTGTTCATGAATCTAATAAGAAACTAAGGATTAGTACATAGTGGAGACGTGATGAAAGTAGGAGAAAAACACGAGTGAGGGCCATCGGATTTGCGGCGGAGAGTATTTCACAGGTTCTTCACGATGAGTCGTGACATGACGTGGATACGGCTCCAGGGTACCGTGGCGGCAGAGAGTATTTCACAGGTTCTTCACGATGCGTTGTGACATGACGTGGGTACTGCTCCAGGGTACCGTCCCGGTGGTGACACTTGTGGGATGTTTGGTGACTGCATGAGGATCGTATGCCATGAAGGAGGCTGAATTACCACAGGTTCTTCACGATGAGTCGTGACATGACGTGGGATTCCCCTCCAGGTTTTCTGTACACGTGCTTGCACTCATAGATCATTTAAGATACCTATCGTAATTACAATAGTAGATTAAGTCATGGCGAGGGATTGAACCCTACAAAGATGAAGAACGATTAAGAGGCTTGCCCTCGGACCTATGTAGTATGGAATGCATAGAATCCGAACAAGTGTGCATTAGTGTCATCTGATATAAACAATTGCATTAAGGACTAAGTGCACAATCACAACACGACATCAATAGGGTAGTCCCTTTAGTTTGATTTGTGACAAGTTTGTGTTTGCTAAATATGGAAAATTAAGTTCTAATATTTCCGGCATAGAGAGGATGGCCGTGTATAATGATCGTCGGTTGAATAAACTGACGTACCCACAGTCTTATATGCAGATAAGTGGCTTGATAAAGATTAAAGAGGAACAAATGCTTAAAGATTACTCACTGTTGTTGTATATTTGTTTCATTGTTGTAAATTTTACTTCCGCTGTGCAATGTAAATGTAATATTGATGTAAACTCTGATGTAAAGTGAAAAATTTAAATTTCCTTGTAAAATTGTACTAAAAGAAGCGGAAAGATCCTATAGAACATCTCGAATTCAGTGTATTTGGGATTCGGGGCGTTACAAGGTTGAAACCGATGCGCGAGAAATTAAGAGGAAAGCCTAGGAAGTGCAATTGTTGCGGATTGGGCGGGCAAGGCCATGATGCGAGAACTTGCCCAAAGAAGCTTGATAAGTATATCATGAATTTGTCTATGTATGAAAAATCTTAATTAAGCGTACATTTTCCTATTATTTTTTTAAACTACTGCATAATGACTTACTTTTGCTTCATCTTTTCAATGGCAAGAGTGCATTCAATGAAGAGGAGGTGAATTCATCTACTGAAGATAGTTCCGAGGACGGTAACGATTATATGAACTGAGGGAAGTATTTGTTTTGCAAACAATTTGGGAAATATGATGCCTTACTTTATTTTATTTTGGGGATGAATTGAAAGGCAGTGATGAGTGCATGGAACATCAAGGTTGAATTTATTGTTTTCCCCACCTACCAAGTCAAATACATTTTTTTCCTTCTCTGTTTTTAGGTATACTGGGCTGATGCACCCACTTGAATTGTTCATGGCATATACTTGATATTGGCTGATACTTGACTTTTTTTTTGGAGTGCCAGATACTTTGTATGTTTTGTATATTCACTACAGTTGACTTGATCATGGCATAGACTGTGTTCAGTGGCTGATACTTGATTTTTTCTGATACAATTACCCTTCGTTGAGATGATGCACACAGCTGTGTAGCTATATTTGCCCTTCAGATCTGTTTCATCCCAAAACCTGTTGGTTTTTTTGAAGTATACAGCTGTGTAGCTGTATTTTCCCCTTAGATCTGTTGCTATTTGGGCATGGCATATACCTCATTTTGGCTTATAGTTGATTATTATTTTTTTGGGAGTGGCAGAAACTTTGTATGCTTTGCATGTTCACTACAGTTGACTTGGTCATGGCATATACTGTGTTTAGTGGCTGATACTTGATTTTTCCTGATACAATTAAGGGATTTTTTCTGATACAATTACCCTTCTTTGAGCTGATACAATTAAGTGATTTATGAGGGAATGCATATATTTGATTTTGGAAGAGGTGGGGGTTTGTGATGGTTGCAGTTATTTTGGCATGGCAATCTACTGCAGCCATAGTACCACACCAACACACTTATGCTTGATACATTTATGCTCCCCCACTGAAGATGTTGTGATCATTTGAGAACTTTGTCTTGTGGAATCATGTGATTTCTGAGCCAACTTAAGTTCATTTCATGAACATAATCATCCTCTCTGCTATCTTTGCTTTATGTTATCTAATAAATCTGAGGTAAATTCATCTAACTTGATGTATTTTTTACCAGTAAGCTATCTACAAACTCATATGAAGAGATGCAGCAGTTGCAGTTTGTTACATGAAAGTGTGAGAACCTCTTATTAGATGCAGAGATGCAGCAGTAGTAGATGCAACACTAGTTGGTTTTGGTTGATAGTTGATTTTTTAAAGTGTGAGAACCACTTGTTATATGCCATAGAATCAGTACGTCGGATGAAGCGATGCAGCAGTATCAGTAGTTGATTTTGACTGAGAGTTGTTTTTTTTTTGGAGTGCTAGATATTTTGTATGCTTTGTATGTGAACTTCAATTTACTTCATCATGGCATACTTCATTTTGGTTGATAGTTGATTCAACTGAAGGTTGAATGGTGGTAAAAGATCATTCTTTTGGATCGTCAGTATTCTGTGAACAGAGCACAGTTATGCTAATAATGTGTATCGAATATTTATCTCCGTTATGAAATGAAAGGTTGTAGTTGTATACACTACTATATGTCATCTTCAGTCATTTTAGTAATCTTTCTTATTTATTTGGCATGGATTTATCTCCTTTTTGAATATAAATTATGTAGGTTAAAGGTACACTTTCTTTTTCTCGTAAATATATATAGTTAACCTAGATTTGAGAGTACTGAAGATTACCATTTGTCAAAATAACTGCAAAGATGATTTACCTTACTGTCAAAACAAAGTACTGAAGATTATAAAAACAAAGTAAGGTACGTATATATCTCCCCATATTTTCTTATCACATAGACACTCGCAGATATAAATTAACAAAATTCCATCATTAGGCCACATAACAAACCAAAAACAGAAGCAGCTGTTTGTATGGTTTGCAAAGTTCTAAACAACACAACCCAACTTCATTAGTTTTATTTAAGTTAATATGACCAATAGATAGTAATTAAGTTTAGGGCCATACACATGTTGAATTCTACATATCAGCCAAACAAGATCAACTAATAGATAGTAATTAACTTGTAATTTATCGTGTGTAGAACAGGATAGTCATGTTACAATTTGCGGCAATGTGAAATTCTTTTCAACAAGATCAACTAAAGGAAATTTTTTTTAACAAGATCAACTAAAGGAAATTTATTTTTTATACGTCAGATCTCTTTCTGATATGTATATTTCAACTTAGAAACAGTCATTAATATTTTCCTTTGAACTGAAATTTCGACTGATCTTCATATAAAAAAAATTCGACTGATCTTCATATAACTTAAGGTTTCGACTTGAACTGAAAAAAAAATGAATTTTTTTTTTTACCTAAGATCTCTGTCCTTCAGTTTGATGGATTCGGATGAGAGCGCGAGTTAAGGATTTCAGATGGCGTCGAAGAAGAGAGAATTTTTTGGCATAAGGAAATCGAGAGTGAGAGGAGCGACGATTTTGGGATGAGGATGATGAGAGCGTCAGGAGGATGAGAATGCGAGCAGATTTGGGGTGCGCTGTGAGTTCGAATTTTTGGGAGCTAGGATTTTCAGATCTCAAGTCGAAGAAGCCGTGAGGGAAATCGAGAGTGAGAGGATATGAGATTTGGGGATGAGGAGGATGAGAGCTGTTGACGAGATGGGTAGGGGTTCGAATTTTTTAGGGGCTAGGGGTTTTCAGATCTGAGGTAGAGGCATGAGGGAATGGAGCGTGAGGGGGGAGGAGAGAGGGAGATAGGGATGGGAGGGTATGAAATGGCGCATTCCCCCCCCCCCTCTGCCCCCCCAACCTAGTCAGGTGAGCAGGAGGTCGATCGAACCGTTGGATGGCGATCATGATCAAAATCCCAGATCGGACGGCCTACGACGAGTGCACATGGCTGTGTGCACTACCCCAGTGCACAGCCAAAAGTTTCCCTATATATATATATATATATATATATATATATATATATATATATATATATATATATATATATATCATCCTCATTAATATTTTTATCCCTGTTATTTCTTGGAGTAGGAGGCTTTGATTCTTGGATTTTCGCTAGGAGGAGAGCTTAATATTGTTCTCCATTGATCTTCATTGAAGTGGGTGATGCTTCTTGTCGCTTGTTTTGCTATATGTTTGTAGAATATGATGATTGATCTAATAAGATGCATGCTAGAAGTTGTACGATTATACATAATTAATAAAATCCTACTAGTGAATAAATCTCAATGAATGAGTAGTTAAATAACATCTTCATGAATAAGAACTCTAAATGAGATGAGATTATCATGTATAAATTGTTTATTGATGTTAGAACCATAAAAGAACTTGTTTGATTTACAAAAAAATACTTGTATGATCATGGAGTTTATAATAGTTGATTGGTATTTGTTATGAAAATTCAAAGACCACTGAATACACACAAATTCATTGCTTGATTGATTAAAAAGTTACAATTTTTATAAGAGAATTCGTTGTTTTAATTAGAATTAATTCCATGTTTTATATTCTAGAGTTTGGATGGTTGTATGATGATGGATTGTGTATTAAATATTGGGTTTTAATATTATAACTTAGAGATTATCATGAACATTCAAATACAAATTTTTAATTGATAAGGATTTAGTTTGGGATCTATAAAATTGATTGAAGATCATGGATTTAACTTGTAGATGATGGAGATTTGTAGAGATAATTAGAACTTATTGTATGCCCTTAAATTCATGTTTGGATTGATTTTTAAAGTTAATATTTTCCATGCTTATTCGTTGTTTTTAAAGTTTTAAAAAGTCAAGTTTAACATTAGGGTTTGAATAATTGTTGTATGGTTGAATTGAGGTATGTTGGGTTTCGGGTTCACCGTTCATGAGTTGAACAGTAACCCAAGTTACTGTATTAGGGTTTGGAGTTATAGGGTTTCGGGTTTGTACAGGACCTAGGGTCTGTACAGTACTTTGAATATACTTTAACACCAGTAAGGACAGTTATTGGCTTTGGGGTAGTTGGCTAGCCCAGGCGGATTTTGTAATACCCCGAATAAAATAATACTTATATATATATATATATATATATATTGTATTATTAATTATTTTGCTTGATTTATATAAATATATATATGAATGGGTATGTTCATAATTGTGCATATGAATGAGAGAATTGATACTAAAACATATACTAGTATATATGTACGATACATATGCAAGTATTTATTTGTATAATACTACATCAAATATTTTTTGCCATGCACTCTAATCCAACCACTCATCACACCTTCTTCTTGATCAATGGCTAAGATTGAGCCATGGGAAAAATATCTGGAAGAGAAACAATGAGCCAAGAGCATGGTTTACAAAAAACCACCTTGACACTTGGCCTCATTCTCCTCTCCCCTTGTCCCTTCATGCCGGCCACCTCCCCCCCCCCCCCCCCCCCCCCCTCTCTATATTTCTTCATTGCTTCTCCCCCTCATTCTCTCACCCAAATTCATAAATTCCCTAGTGCAAGAGAGAAGGAAGAGAGTGAGAAAAAGAGGAAGAGAAGGTGATCAAGGGAGGAGTTCTTGGAGGATAGCAAGAGGAAGAAGGCCAAAGTTAACCATTCCAAGCTTCAATTGCAGGGTAGGAAGTTCTCTAAACTCTATAATCTTGTTTCTTGTTTGATTCTTGAATGAAATTAGTAGTAATAGTAATTGGGTTGATTGATAGAGATAGATTGTTCAAAATCTGGGCTTGAAAACAGAAAACACAATTGCATGCTTATATTCTCGAATTTTCATAGAGCAACGTAGTTAGAATCTGACCTTGGAACTTTTACAGTATGAACTTATACATGTTTGGAGACTACACGATTCAGAATTTTCTGATTTCAATTGGTATTTTAAAAAAATCACTTTTGTTGACTGGGTCATAAGGCAGAGACTGGTTCTGCTATTTACCAAACCTGAGATTAAAAGAATTTTTTGAATTTTTTGGAGCATGATCGTAAATGGGAATTTTTATCATATCAACCTGTGTGTGTAACATGTGGAAAAAGTTTTAAAATGTTTGGCTAACATTTGATGTGTCTTCAAAAATTATTTGTACCGAGTATTACAACCTGAGCTGGGAAATAGAGAACATTTTTGGTGCATGGTTTGAACATGCATAGCTCTCTGCGTATATTGAGGTTAGAACCCTGAATGAAAGATGAGCATGATTATATCTAGTTTCAAAATATGAAACCCTTATAACCATTGGACATGTATGCGATTTAATATAGGATTTTAAGTAGACTATGTTCTGTATGTTGTCTGAAATGATATATGGTTGAACTCGTAGCTCTATAGCCCTGTGACGTTAGAATCTGAGAAAGTATAACTAGAAAGTTATAGTAGACATTCTAAGCTTTCCAACAAGTATTGTGTCAAGAAATTCCTGCAAGTATAGTAATAGTTATGATTTTTATAAGGTGGAACAGAAACCAGTTTTAGGCTCTGCTTTGTAAAGCACCTTATATATTTCTGTACACCTAAGAATGATAAGTGTTTTTACAGTATCAAATGAAATAACTTGGAAATATGACCAACTAGAAAGTTGTAGAAGACATGTCCAGTTTTCCATAGAATGAAGATTTGTGTCATTCCGATGAGCGAGTGGGTTTTTATGATGTCGGTAAGGTGCAGCCATTGGACAGAGAGTACCAGGCTGATGATTGTAAGGCTTTTTAGTGCAACTAAATGGATGAATCTGATGCAGTGGTCAACTAGAGATTTGTAGCCTGGATTCTTAGCTTTCCAGAATGGGCTAGAACACCCAAATCCGAGTTATATTTTGAGAGTTATGAACTTTCTAATTTCTAGACAGAATCAACTTAGTATTGAAATTCTAAATTTTGACTAAGTATTTGGAGTACAATTTTCCCTCTTGCGATTAAGGGTTAATGGTCTTACTATTGAGGATAGTTGGTGATATTACTTGTCTTAATGTTGGTAAACTATTGTTTAGGACGATTGTGATTTGAGTTAGTTATTTGGGTAGAGTGATACCCTACGACTATTAACCCTAGGAAAATTGGAAACTTCCGCCTAGACGTTGGATGTCCGATTGGTGCCACCAAATCATGCCAATGGGGGGTGAACGCAGACCGTAGAGATAGACTAAATCCAAGATAGGGGAAGTGCCGAACAGGGAAATGCATCGCCGAGGGCCACGGGGCAGCAGGCGAATGTGAGGGTTGGAGTAACCCAATATCACCTTACTCGATTTAATAATTAAAATAAGCTTTGGATAAGAATAATGTGTTAAATATCTATAACTTGCACTAGTACTAGCAGACCATAGTCGGTATTGTACTTTTCCTGTCGTAGGGATACAGATTGTGTTCTCAGGTATTGAGATTACGAATCTCGTATCTCGATCTGTTAATTCCTGAAGAGCCGGGGTCAAGAATGGGAGAGAAACTCTTGTCGGATATGAGGATTTGACCCTCGATGCTGTCATGTTCTTATGTGCATGGACACGAACGGACCATGGGGCTGCTGTCTCATGGATCTTGACGTCATGGGTGCATGGGTTTGTACCTGTAAGTTCGTTGTGACTTTTTGAGTGGGGTCCGGGCACCGGGCACTATATGGCAAATGCAGTCACCACTATAGTGACTGCAGTAACGGACGGGACTGAATAACTGCAACCTCCTCAGACATGGTAAATCTATTAGGATCAGGACAAGTACAAGAGTAAGATGCATGAAGAGGGTTCGAAACCCTAATATTGGAGACAGATGACTAGATTTGGGGCGTATATAGTATGTGATGCATGCGTTTCCCAAAGTTTTGCTTGCAATAGAATAAGGCATGTGACTGGTGCATTTAAATTGTTAGATCATAACATACAACAACACTATAACCTGAATCCATTAATCCCTTGTTTCACACCACTTTTTCTCTTTTGCATAAATTGTGATTGTGATTGCCAGTTTGGAGATCGCTGCTATGATCAGCCTTGCGTCAGTATATGTACTGACGTTCCCCACCATTTATTTATCGGGAGCCGATCCACAGGTACAACAAAGCTTAAGTTAGTCCAAGCATCCAAGTGACAATATTCAAGTGTTATTGTAAATTTGTAAATCTTGTAAAATTCTATTGCAAATTGTAACACTTGTAATTGTAACTATTACATGGAATAAAAGTTTTAATTTTCCCGTATTTTTCTGTGATCGTGACTATTTGAAGTTCGAATCCTGGATTGTGTCTCAAATTTCTGGTATAGGAATTTGGGGCGCTACAGATTTGGGCTTGGGCCTCTTGCTGGTCGCACGGGTTCGAACCCGGTAAGAGCCATTTTCGTTTTTTTTCTTCTTTTTTTTGTAGTTTTTCCCGTTGAAAGCTTTTGTCGTTTCTTTTTTCTCTGTTGAGTTTTTTAAAAGCTTTTGTTTTGTTTTTTTTTTATTTTTCTGTGAGTTTTTTTTTTTTTTGAGTTTTAAAGCTTTTAAAATAAAAAGGAAAAAAAATGTGTTGGGTGAAAAATTAATTTAATAAATTTCAATTTTATAAATTAGTGATTCTAAGAATTCAATTTTTTTTGAGAATTTAATTTCAGATTTTAGGCAAAAAAAATCAGATTTTTGGGACGAGATCCCACAGATTAAGAGGTCTGTTTCAGTTGAATTGAATAAATTTCTAGTAGAATTGATTGAACTTTATGAATGAATGAAAAGGGGTAACTAAAGGTTGATTTTTAAAGAATTTTCGTAAGTTGGATATGTTCCCATATATGGAAGAGTTTTATGGCAGTATCGGTTGATTTAAAGGAATGTGATTGGATTTCGGTTTTTTGCTAGAGAAAGGAGGCTTCGGTTTTCGCTAGGTGGAGAAGAAGGTCATCTTGTGTTGGAGCTTGGAGCAATTTTCCAGGAGTTCTATTTACAATTTGCATCCAAAAAAATGTGGGTGTCTCTTTTACTTTCTAAATTATTGTAGAATGCATGCCTAGGTAGTTTATGCTTGAAATGGACAATTGTTATGAGTTCTTGAGTTATTTTTGTGATGCATGTTGTGTTGTTACCTAGAATTCTTAGTAATAATGAAATATGAGAGATAATGCATGCTGGTTGAAAGTTTCAATATAGAATTGTTAGGTTGTCAAATTGAAATTCTATTTAAGAGCATGTTGTAGTGTTGTTAGGCACATAATAGTATGTCATGATTAGATTATATGAATTGTGTATATATATATATAAAGTTGTTAACTTATGCAAAAGAAATTGTGTAAATATTGGGGAGGATTATAACTAAATAAGGAGATGAGAATTCTCCATACAATTAATAAAAGAAAATGTTTAGTGGTTATAAAAAAGTAGTCTTGATGATAAATAAAAGTATATGTTTATCAAGGTTCTCAAAAATTACTATTTACAATATTTGTGTATAATTTCACTCTAAGAAAGATAAAATCAATGAGAAATTATTTCTGGAAATCTAGGAATGTATTTTATGAACAATTAATTTGAGAGAAAAGAATAAAAATAAAAAATTATTCAAAGAGTTAAAAATGAGATGGAATCAGAGAATTGGGTTTAAAGAGTTTAAACCCCTATACTATCAGTTGAGCACTTGGCTCTTGTGGCTAGCGCAGGTGCCAGCACACCTGGCACTGCCACGTGTCACTTGGGGTGTTCTGTGGTCGTGGGTTCGAAACCTAAGTAGGCTCTGCCTACATTTTGATTTTTTTTAAAAATCAATTAAATGGCATTCTGGGTTACAAAAGTATCTCAGAGTAGTTTTTATCACAATTCATGAGTGGCTCATTGGTTTGGGCGGTGGCCTGGGTTGCTGTTGGTTCTAGTTCGAGTCCGGTTGCACCCCTTTGGTTTTTATTTTTATTTTCTTATGATTTTTCAAGTTTTAAAAATTTGGAAACTTCATAGAAATATTATAAAACATTATTAGAACACTTGAGAATTATTTCATATTATTCTAAAAGATATTTTGAGAATTTAAAAGTCATATACATGTATTAGATGAGTTTTTTTTTTTTTTTGAATTCAAGTTTAAAGAGAAAATGTACATGATTAAAGATTTTAAGAGATGGTTGATAATAAAATCATGTAACACCCTAGAATTTTAAATAATGATTTTGAGATTAATAAATGAATTAAAGTGATTTTTGGTGATTTAATAAATATTTTTCTGAAATTTATCTTTTCGCACGTGCAAAACACGTGCAAATATTCTCTTGGAAAACTCAAAGTTAGAAAATATTTTAGGGAAACCTAATATTTATTAGTAGGTATTATTTATGAATTTTTTGGATTTCTTTGATATTTATTTGGCATGTTTGCAAATATTACAAAAAGAGGGCTTTGGTGAAAAATTACTGTGACAGGGTAAAAATGGCCTGAGGCCCAACCAGGGCCCAATACAATTCCCACTCAGAAAGGTAAAGACGGCAACCTGGTTCGGCTCCGGACCACTTCAGGGTCGGCGCCGAACCTCGTGTTTGCCCTCACGATGCCGGCCTCCTCGTACCGACGAGCCTCAGTAGCCCTCGGAGTCCGATCCGGGGCAGTCCCACAGGCCGTCCCCCCTCTCTGGCGGGGCAGAAGGATGACCTGGCGCAGCCTAGGCCCTCCGATTCCCCCCAGAGGCACAGGAGGCTCACGATGGGCCACGTCAGCTCCAAATACCGCCAAGGGTTTCGCCACGTCAGCCCTATACCACTCCTGGTATCGCCACGTCCGCCCTAAACCCCCTGGGCCTTCTGCCACGTCAGGCCCATGGGCTTTCGGATCCAAACCCGGCCCCCAAGTGGAACCAAACCCGGTTGGGATTCTCTATAAATACTAGACCCACACCCACCTTTTGAGGTAATCAATCTTTTGCCACTTAAATATACCTAGTTATTGCTACTCTCTCACAGAGACTGACTAGAGCGTCGGAGGGTCCGCCACCGGGACAAACCCCGGTGTTTCAGGACCGTCTGCAGGTACACAAGACCTCGGATCCGACCCTTCGATCCGAGTCCAACCTCCAACATCTTTTCGAGCTCATCGTAGGTCCCAGAAGGTCAACTGAAGGTCGGCAGACGAGCGGCAATCTCCTAAAATACAAATTGAGTCCGAACTCACACCTGGTGCTTCCACACGTTTCTCAGAAATAAACAGCATCAGGTTGGCGCCGTCTGTGGGAACAGCTGCTCCAGAAGCCGATCCGACCCAGACCCTCAAAGGCCATCGACAGCCGAATCCTCATGGCCTCCAAGGGCAAGGGGGCTGCTTCCTCCGTCAACCAACGGGACTCGCCCCCACCCACTGATGAAGCCAGGCCCCGCACGTCGAAACACAAGGCTCCCCCTCGGGAGTCCCAAAGGAGCGTCGGCTGGACAGCCCAGCCCGACCTACGGAGAGTAATCCTCAACCGCAAGATTACCCACAACTGGGGAAGGGCCGCTTCCAACTCGGCCCCGAACCATCCGAGGAAGACCCACAGGGATGACGGCCCACGGGGTCGGCAAGGTGATAGGAACCAGGGATCACCAACCCCGAAGCCTAACCCAAACCGAACCCAGGGTCAGGATCCCGAATCCGAGGTATCCATGGATACGCCATTCACCCTACACTACATCCACGGGGGACCGGTGGGGGGAGAAACCGATACTTCCCAAAGAACCTTCACCCAGGAGACGAACGCTATTCAGTACAGCCCCTCTCCTGAGCTACAACCGCGGCCAGTCTCCTTCTCAGGAGAGGGCCCCGAAGGAATTCACCTCCCCCACTGCGAGGCCCTCGTCGTTAGCCTCTGCATAGCCAATTGTGAGGTTCGCCGAATCCTTGTTGACAACGGCAACCCGGTAAATATTCTCTTCCTCAGAACCTTCGAAAGCCTCAGATTATCCAGAGGAAAACTCAAACCGGCAGGATGCACGTTGCTCAAACTTTCGGGCGTCCCGGTCGTAGTGGAGGGAATTATTACCCTCAACGTCACCACTGGACCGGACCCTGACAAGAGGACCGAGTCCTTGGATTTCATGGTCATCCACGTCAAGGCGGCCTACAACGCCATCCTCGGCCGACTCGGGCTAAACTCCCTCCAGGCGATACCTTCGGCCCACCATCTGAAACTCAAATTCCCCCCCCAAGGGGTCAGCATCGTCCGAGACAGCGTCGAAGCAGTACGGTCATGTGGCGTTACCACCAGGGGAGGGGGCGTGCTCCCCCTCAGCGCCGTTGAACTCGAACCCGAGAAAGACGGCCCCGCCCCCGAGCCCGTGGACGAACTGGAGGAGGTCCTATTCGACACCGAGGATGAGTCGAAATGGTTCCGGGTGAGCTGCTCACTCGCCAAAGACCTGAAGACGGGCATCATCGCTTGCGTCCACCGCAACATTGATCTCTTCGCTTGGAAGCCCTCCGATATGCCCGGAATCTCTGAAGACTTGATCATGCACCGACTGAGCGTCCTCCCTGACTCTAAACCGATCGTCCAAAAGAGGCGCAAAGTCGCCCCGGAGAGGCAACTAATTGTAAAAACAGAAGTGGACAAGCTCTTGTCCGCTCGATTCATCCAAGAAGTCACCTACCCCGAGTGGTTGGCCAATGTCGTCATGGTGAAGAAAGCGACAGGGGGTTGGCGAATCTGCATTGACTTCACGGACCTTAACAAAGCGTGTCCGAAAGATCCTTTCCCCTCCCGCGCATCGACGCTTTAATAGACGCGACCTCAGGGCACGAGCTGCTGTCCTTCATGGACGCTTTCTCGGGGTACAATCAGATCCGGATGTTTTCGCCAGACATCTCCAAGACCTCGTTCGTCACCGACCAAGGTCTTTATTGTTACCGTGTCATGCCTTTCGGGCTGAAAAACGCCGGAGCCACGTACCAGCGACTCGTCAACAGAGTCTTCAAGGACCTGATCGGCCGCAACGTAGAAGTTTACGTCGACGACATGCTTGTCAAGAGCCGGGCTGGGCCGGACCACGTCGCCGACCTCGAAGAAGCCTTCGGTGTCCTCCGACGCCACAACATGAGGCTCAACCCGGCTAAATGCGCCTTCGGCGTCTCCACGGGGAAGTTCTTAGGGTTCATTGTCAGCCAGCGCGGCATTGAGGCAAACCCCGAAAAAATACAGGCCATCATCAACATGTCCCCGCCCCGGAATGTCAAAGAGGTTCAGAGGCTCACGGGTCGGTTGGCGGCGATCGGCCGTTTTCTCTCTAAGTCAGGGGAGAAATCTCTCCCCTTCTTCAAAGCCTTGCGCGGGAAAGGGGGCTTCGAGTGGGGTACCCATCAACAAGAAGCCTTCGAACAGCTGAAGCAGTACCTCGCTAACCCGCCTCTCCTCAGCAAGCCCGAACCGGGCGAGCCGCTTTGGCTCTACCTGTCCGCCTCGGACCACGCCCTCAGCGCCGTCCTCGTCCGAGAGGAGGAAGGAGTTCAGAAACCCCTGTACTATGTAAGCAAAGTGCTGCACCCGGCCGAGACGAGATACGCGAAGATAGAAAAGGTGGCCTATGCCCTGGTTATGGCAGCCCGAAAACTCCGACCTTACTTCCAGGCCCACTCCGTCCAAGTACTGACCGACCAACCACTGAAGGCCGTCCTCCACAAGCCCGAAAACTCCGGCCGATTAGTCAAGTGGTCGATCGAGCTGAGCCAGTTCGACATTAGCTATCATCCCAGGGCAGCCATTAAAGGGCAGGCCCTCGCCGAGTTCATAACTGAATGCACTGTCTCCAAGCAACCTGACGAAGAAGAACCGGATCCGACCTGGGAGGTCTTTGTTGACGGCTCATCCTGCGAAACGGGGAGTGGGGCGGGCGTCATCCTTCGTGGCCCCGACCAATTCCTACTTCAATACTCCCTGCGCCTCAACTTTCCAGCCTCCAACAACGAGGCAGAATACGAGGCCATGATCGCCGGATTGACCCTCGCCCACCGAGCCGGTGCCAAGCGAATCCGGGCGTTTAGCGACTCTCAGCTCGTGATCCATCAAATCAACGGAGAGTACGAAGCCCGCGACGACCGAATGATGAGGTATTTGGCGGCGGTCCGACGACTCTTGGCGTTCTTCGACGACGCTACGGTTGTCAGAGTCCCCAGGGAACAGAACGCCCAAGCCGACGCGCTATCCAAACTTGCCTCTTCTTCCTTCGAAGGCCTCGATCGTACGGTGCTCGTCGAGGTCCTCTTGGAGCCAAGCATCAGTAGCCCAGAGCCGGAAGCGATGTCTGTGCAAGAGGGGACCAGCCCGGACGACTGGACCACTCCCATCCGAAAATTCTTAAACCGGGCCGAGCTTCCTGAAGACAAAGCCGAGGCCAGGCGAATCAGAATCCGAGCTGAAAGGTTCGTCATGATCGATAACATCCTCTTCAAACGCTCGTACACCTTGGCCGACGGCAAACCCTACCTCCGCTGCCTCGCTAGGGACGAGGCCAGCTACGTCCTCAAAGACCTGCACGAGGGGATCGGCGGATGCCACATGGGGAGTAGGACACTTGCCCGAAAGGCCCTGAATCAAGGGTACTATTGGCCCACCATGCTCCAAGACTCACAAGACTTAGTCAAGAGGTGCGGCCCCTGCCAAAGATTCTCCCCCATCAAAAGGCTTCCTCAAGCCAACCTCCGATCCCTGGCGAGCCCTACGCCCTTCGCCATGTGGGGTATGGACCTTGTGGGGCCCTTCCCCCCAGCGGTAGGGCAAAAGAAATTTCTGATTGTCGCCATCGACTACTTCACCAAGTGGATCGAAGCCGAACCACTATCCAGCATCACCGAGCGCCAAGTGCAACAGTTCTTTTGGAAGAACATCATTTGTCGATTCGGGATCCCCCGAATCCTCGTCACGGACAACGGAACCCAGTTCCAAGGGCAGAACTTCCAATCTTTCTGTCAGGACATCGGCATCCAGCAGCGTTTCTCCGCCATTTGCCACCCTCAGTCTAACGGCCAAGCGGAGAATGCGAACAGGCAAATCCTCGACGGCCTCAAAAAGCGCCTTGACAATTCCCCCAAAGGGCTATGGGTGGAGGAGCTGCCCAGCGTACTATGGGCACACCGAACCACACAGAGGATCCCCACGGGGGAGACGCCATTCAATCTGACCTATGGGACTGAGGCAGTCATCCCCGTCGAAGTCGGATTGCCTTCTCCCCGGATCATAGCCTTCGATGAAGACGACAATACGTCCGCCCTGAGGGCTAACCTGGACCTCGTCGCCGAAGTACGAGAGAAGTCCGCAGTCCGAAGGAGCATTTATCAGCAACGGATCGAGAGATTTTACAACAAGAAAGTCCGCCCCACCAGCATCCAGGCAGGGGACCTGGTTTTGCGAAAGCTATCTGTCTCTGATCCAACCAAGAAGAGGAAACTGGCTCCCAACTGGGAAGGCCCATACCGCGTAGTCGAGGCTGTACGCCCTGGTACATACCGACTGACGGATATGAACGACCGACCCATCAGCCGACCCTGGAACGCTGAGCACCTTATGAAATTCCGGGGAGAGCCAGCTTAGGTTCTAGCGTGCCTTAAGTAAATTAAAACTTTTGTAAACATTCGTGTGTAAAGGGCCGCTTCAGCGACCCCCCCCCCCCCCCCCCGGTCTGGTATAAAAGAAGTCTCTTTTTGTCAAAAGTTAAATACCTCGGCAACTCCGACCCGGTACCGGGCAATGGGGGCGGCATCTGGGTTCTCCCTCGGGTCTCATCCCCAAACGCCTCGGCAGGTTCGACCCAACTCCGGGCCGGAGGTCTCCCTGTCACCCCGCGTCGATCCCTCACGAATCGGCGGAGCCCGACCTCGCCTACACCGCCCTTCACCACCCCGATAGCCAGAGCAAAGAAGGAAAAGAAAGCTTTATTCATACTCTTTTATTTTTGTACGGAGAAAACAAGCAAATACCGTTACAGGACCACTCCACTCATCTCAAACTAAAGGGGATCGCCGACTTAGGGCCCCTCGGACCCGGTGAAGGGCGGGATCACTCCGACCAAACGACTTGGGACTCTCTCTTCGTCATGACGGTCCTTCGGTTCTGCCACCGTCGACACCCCGGCCACGGAGCTCTGGGCATCCACAGATCGAATGCGTTCCATCAGTGGCAACGCCGAGGGAGCCCCCTCTGCTCGCCGACCCCTCGAGGAAGATGTCGAAACACCCAACATAGTCCTATAGCGGTGTATCTCCATCTCCTTCTCCACTATCACATCGCGAAGTAGCTTCTCGGAGGAAGGCCTCTGCACCGAGGAACTTGACATGGTGTATCCAAGACCAACGCCCCCTAGCTCCCGATCCACCATCGCCCTCCTCAGCCGGCTCGCCTCCTCACTTAGGGCTTCAGACTTGTTCCTGTAATAATGGAAGGCCGCATCAGTGTCACGAGCCCTCTTTCGATACCGAACCAAAGTGGCCTCTAAGGCCTCGACCTTGCCCCGAAGCCACGCCACGTCGGAACGAAGGGGGTCCACCTCAGGAAGGGGAGCCGTGACCTACAAGAGAACCAGCCCACTCAAGACATATAAGCAAAGAGGTTCAGAAATTTTTCGAAGTTGGAACACTTAGCCAGCCAAAAACCCTCTTTTTATAAATTCAGTTTCCCCATACAAAAAATGCGGTGGCCAGTCCGCGGAAGGCAAATACAATCGAGAGAAGGAAAAAGAAGGACAAAAATTATACAGCTGGTTTTCCCACCTCTATATCAGCCGGATCCGTTGGGGGGTCGGCAACCGATTTATCATCTGACCCTTGTCCGCCAGGGGTCTTCGGTGTCCCCTCAATCTCCATATCATACTCGAAGTTGGACAGGTCAATAGTCGGATAAAAGTGCCTCACATGGCTGAGGGCCTTCGCATAACTGCTATCCTGGGCGTTGATCACCAGGATCTGACACGACTTAGTCACCTCATTCTTTTCCTTCTCCGACCTCTCCTCCTGAGCCGCCCTCGCCTTCGCCCACTCCTCCTCCTCCTTGTCAAAAGCCGCCTTCGTCTCCGCCTCCTTCTTACGAGAGCCTTCGAGCTCTCCCTTCAATTCCGTCACCTCCTGCTCGGCCTTGTCAGCCCGGTCTCGCTCTCGCTGCAACGCCGCCTCGTAGAGGCCCCTCACATGGGCCCCCTGCACAGTCGCCTGCCATAACCAGACACTACTAAGAAATCTTCCTTAAACAACATCACCCGAAAGCTAGGAGGTTCGATTGACTTACCAGCACAGTGGCCTGCGCAAGACGCACGTACGCCTCGTCCAGGGTCTGGGACTTCATATCCGAGCGGTCCCGAGGGGTCGCCAGCTTATCTGCGACCTCCACGGCCTAGCGCCCCCGGACCAGGCAATCACCCTCGCGGATCGACCAATCTGGCACCCACCTTCACCGAAGTCTCTCCTCTAGTCCGGGATCCACCAGGGGACCCTTCCCCTTATCAGGATCGGCGGCCGCACCCTGATCCGAACCCCCCTGGACCACCGCGTCCCCACCCGTCTCCGACCGAGTCCTTTTCATCCTCGGCTGAATGGGGGCCTCGGAGACCACCTGGGACAACTCGGTGGCCTTCGCCGCGACATCCTTCTTCTCGACCTTCTTCTTCTTCATGGCGAGCCTCAGCGCCTTAATCGACTCTTCATCCATTTCTGTAAAAAGACCCATTAAGAACAAATGAGCAAGAAAGTACAAGAAGAGTGTGAGGAAAGAAACAACCACGTACGAGGCACGACCGGGCTAGGGCTCAGTCCGACGCTCGCCAGATGGGCCTCCGTCACCTTCCCCCAATTGATGCTATACGACAGACGGAGGCGCTCAACGAGTCTCCACTCCTCCGCCGTCAAGTCCCCCGGCCCCGGTGCTGCGTAGCTCGGCTTAGAATGGTTCCACCGAGTAGGGATAGCCCAAGGATCCTCGCTCCGGATCACCAGATACTTTTTCTTCCAGAACTTAATGGAATCTGGATGACCGTAGACAACCTTCGCCTTACCTCGAGGCGAGATGTAGTATACTCCTTCTGCCGATGAGCCAATCAACAACATCGCTCGGAACACGCCCAGCCGCAGGGGTACCCTCTGCTCCTCGCACAACAGCACGAAGCAGATGATCTGCTTCCAGGAGTTCGGCCCAAACTGCATCGGCGCCAGGGACGACCAATTTAACACCTCCCGAACGAATGGGTGGATGGGCAGCCTCAGGCCGGAGATAAAGGCGTCCACAGGGAAGATACAATACCTATCCGGCAGGGGATCGGTCTGCCGAAGAGTAGAACTCGGCAGCATAAGCTCATAACTGGGCCCTATGTGGTAGGCCAACTGCAGAGCCCCCAAGTCGCTTGCCTCCAGAACGGTCGGGGAGGCGTCCACTATCAACCTCTTCCGGCTTGACGACGACGGCTGGACCCCCGAGGACTCCTTATCTGAGAGATCGTCGGGGTAGCGACGGAAAGACCGGGATTGTGCAGACGACCCTATCACCAAGTCGCTCGGGCCGCCAATCCTCGATCCCTTCTTCTTCGGAGCCCTCCTCCTCTTAGTCCGTTCCGGCGAAGGTGTAGACAAACGCCCCAGAACGGGCGGATTCAGAGACCCTGCGGAGCCATCTCCCTCGGAGCCACCCTCCTCTCCGGAAGCCGACCCCAGGGTCCGGACTTCGTCTGTGCTGCCGCCCCCCTCCTCAGAGTCGCTGCTTTCTACCACGAAATGCCTCCGAGATCGCAATGGCTTCACACTGTGTACGACCTCCTCCTTGCCTACCGGCCCCTCCCCAGAGGTCGACGCCAACGAGCCGGACTGAGCCCTATCCATCCGTGCCTAAGTTAAACGGGGTTACCAACTAACCTGGAATCACCTCGGAAAAACGACCTTGCTGCAGGAAGCTGAAGGGACGAGCGCTGAAGAGTTGAAGGATTTTTCTTGAAAAGTAAGAGGCAAGAGAGAAATAGGCGATGGGAGGAGAGGGGGGAACATTTATAGGGGATAGGAACAACTCCTCGATTTTCGCAGTCACTGTTCACCGATTGACGTGCAACTACCGCCTAGGAAATCACGCCACGTCCTCGAAACATGTGCTGCTGACGTCACCCAGTGCCAGACTGGCCGCCCGATACGGGGGTCGGTTCGGGCAAAATAACGGCTCGCCTTCGCCGGCACTAAAGTACTCTTCTTCAGAAGATCCACCGGCGGGCCATCACCCTTACCAGCCCGTAATCCCCCCTCGTCTCGAGGTTCGGCTTGGCACCGGGGTACTCTTCCCAGGAAGAAACAACGGCTCGCCTTCACCCTCACCGGCCCATAATCCCTCGCCAGCTCGAGGTCCGGTCCGGCACCCGGGTACTCTTCTTCGGAAGATCCACCGGCTGGCCATCACCCTTACCAGCCCGTAATTCCCCCTCGTCTCGAGGTTAGGTCTGGCACCCGGGTACTCTTCTCAGGAAGAAACAACGGCTCGCCTTCACCCTTACCGACCCATAATCCCTCGCCAGCTCGAGGTCCGGTCTGGCACCGGGGTACTCTTCTTCGGAAGATCCACCGGTGGGCCATCACCCTTACCAGCCCGTAATTCCCCCTCGTCTCGAGGTTCGGCCTGGCACCGGGGTACTCTTCTCAGGAAGAAACAACGGCTCGCCTTCACCCTTACCGACCCATAATCCCTCGCCAGCTCGAGGTCCGGTCTGGCACCCGGGTACTCTTCTTCGGAAGATCCATCGGCTGGCCATCACCCTTACCAGCCCATAATTCCCCCTCATCTCGAGGTTCGGTCTGGCACCCGGGTACTCTTCTCAGGAAGAAGCAACGGCTCGCCATCACCCTTGTCGACACGTAATCCCTCGACCTCTCGAGGTTCAGTCGAACACCAGGGTACTCTTCTCCGGAAGAGACAACGGTTCGCCATCGCCTTCACCTACACGTAGGCCCTCGACTAGCTCGAGGTCCTATCCAAGCCTCAGGGCAGCACCACCAGGAAGGCCCTGTGATCCGCCCTCCCATTTTTTACAATCATGAACACTCCTCCACGGCTAGCTCCCGCACCCCCCGCAGGAGTGGGGGGCTTGTGTGACAGGGTAAAAATGGCCTGAGGCCCAACCAGGGCCCAATACAATTCCCACTCAGAAAGGTAAAGACGGCAACCTGGTTCGGCTCCGGACCACTTCAGGGTCGGCGCCGAACCTCGTGTTTGCCCTCACGATGCCGGCCTCCTCGTACCGACGAGCCTCAGTAGCCCTCGGAGTCCGATCCGGGGCAGTCCCACAGGCCGTCCCCCCTCTCTGGCGGGGCAGAAGGATGACCTGGCGCAGCCTAGGCCCTCCGATTCCCCCCAGAGGCACAGGAGGCTCACGATGGGCCACGTCAGCTCCAAATACCGTCAAGGGTTTCGCCACGTCAGCCCTATACCACTCCTGGTATCGCCACGTCCGCCCTAAACCCCCTGGGCCTTCTGCCACGTCAGGCCCATGGGCTTTCGGATCCAAACCCGGCCCCCAAGTGGAACCAAACCCGGTTGGGATTCTCTATAAATACTAGACCCACACCCACCTTTTGAGGTAATCAATCTTTTGCCACTTAAATATACTTAGTTATTGCTACTCTCTCACAGAGACTGACTAGAGCGTCGGAGGGTCCGCCACCGGGACAAACCCCGGTGTTTCAGGACCGTCTGCAGGTACACAAGACCTCGGATCCGACCCTTCCGATCCGAGTCCAACCTCCAACATCTTTTCGAGCTCATCGTAGGTCCCAGAAGGTCAACTGAAGGTCGGCAGACGAGCGGCAATCTCCTTCAATACAAATTGAGTCCGAACTCACACCTGGTGCTTCCACACGTTTCTCAGAAATAAACAGCATCAATTACCACTTGCAGTAAAAGCTCCAGATTTTCGGTTTTCTAGGCTGAGCATGATGGCCGGAAAACTCAGATGTAAAGAGATTTATTTTTATCCTAATATATTTTGTTCATTTTGCTAATTTAAAGGAGGTCTATATATGTAAAGGAATAAACTATTGATGGATATTTCCATAAAACTTGTAAAACCCTAATAAACTCCAGATTTCGGCTATTAAAAGGTTGCTACAGCCGTCTCCTTTCTGCACAAAACAAAAACATTCTTTTATTATTTATTTCTTTCAGTTTCGAAGCGAGGATCTTGGATTTTTTTGCAAAGGATAAGCTTTCTTATTTCTTTATTATCTTCGTTGATTCTTCATTAAGGTGAGTGATATGAATTTGATTTCTTGTTGTTCTATGTATGCTAAATATAATGATTTGTCTAGTAGAATGCATGTTAAATGATTGTGTGATGATATAATGAATAAATTAATGAATGAGTAATTAAAAATACAACTTCTTATGAATAATATGCAATGGATGATCAAATATACTATATAGATGATCTTAAGAATGTTAAGAACTTAGGAGAACTCATGGGTATGCTGTTTTCCTTATATTCTTGTTGAATTGATCATGTAAGTTGAGATTTATATGAGTTATAATGCATATGAGTAGATAAAGATGGATTCTTTCACTGTTTTGTATCTATATAAGATCTGTCGATGTTTTGAATGAGTAGAACTTGATAAAATAATTGATGTAGGAACTTATAATCATGGGAAACTGACTTAATAAGTATGTAGATGTGTTTAAGAAATTGCAAGAAAGGATTTGGGATCAAAAGATCAAGTCTTTATGTGTTGAAGTTGAGTTTGATATTTGGGTATGATGAAGAACAGGCCGAATGTGAATTTTTTGAGTTTTGTAAAGTTTTCAATGGATTTTAATTCGTGTTGATATAACTAGTTTGTATATGTGTTTAAAAAATTGCAAGAAGGGTTTTTTTTTTGAATCAAAAGATCAAGTTTGAAGTGTCAAACTGAGTTTTGGATTTGGGTGTGATATGTGCAGGGCGAAAGTTGATTTTTTGTGTTTTATGAAGTTTTGGTTGAATTTGGGTTTCTATTGATACTGAGATTGAATTAAACAAGATACTACTCATACACGATGATTCCTTGATGTTTTAACTGATGTATATACACATATATATACATATATACACATACGAATATATACTTTTCCTGATTTGAAAATTTTGTTGAGAAATTGCTCTTTTGTGAAATTGTTGAGAGTTTGATTTAATTTATGAACTCCAGTATATTAGACAAATTGTATTTGTTCATCTCAGGGTCTTAACTTTACAAATCCATGCTTTTAAAGATTATAAACTAAGTATCAATTGAAAGGTGCACGAATATTAAAGCTATTTTTTTGCATGACGGTCGACCGCCCAAGATTTACACTTGAGATGTCAGTCGACTGTCAATTCTTTGGGTTTGGAGTTTTAACATGTCAGTCGATCGCGATATTTTGAACTAGGATGTCGGTCGACAGATAATGGCTGGGCTGATTGTTTTGTTGAGTTTTGCTGTTTTTCTTAAACAATTATTTCTTCAAACTTATGGATTATTGAACTAGTGTTTTAGATGAAGTTTTTACTACAGATTACTGTATTTTACAGAGTTTAATTTTGATTATAATAGAGTTTAACTCGTATTTCTACGACCTTAGAAAGCGAAATATATACGGATATCGAAGGATTGATGTCTTGTGAATTTCCTATGAATTCAAAATGTGAAACTCAGATGTTTAGGAGATTTATTCTCATATTTTATTTCATGAAATTTTGTGACTATTCAGATAAATTTGGGTTTGTGGGATTTAAAGAAGTTTTCTTAATATAAACGATTTGATGATGGAATTAAGTATTTTATTGTGAGACTTGTATTGACATTTCGAGTTGTGAGTCTCTAGAGGTTGAGTGGGATTCCTGTAAACCGGCAGGTGAGATTTTAGGGATCTTGGCCAGTTGGGGTCTTGGTGTTGCTTTAGTGGAATTAAGTCCAGCAGGGTACACCAACTCTAGGGAGGGGGAAATTGTGTTTTAATTAATAATAATCAACTTAAGGACAGACACTAGTGGATATGTGATAGAACTTGAGAAATGTAAGTATGGGCTCTGTTGCTAGTCCAACGGGTGTATTTTTAGGATTGTGTGTTGTTGTGCCCCTAGTATATTCGCGTGTCGACGGTTGGCAGGCACGGAATGTCTAGAGGACATTTGGTATGTTCGCGTGTCAAGGGTCGGAAGGCCTATTCACGAAACATACGGTGCATTCACGCATCGAGGGTCGGTAGGCCTATTCGCGGGATATCTTATGTATCTGCACGTCGAGGGTCGGCAGGCCTATTCATGGGGTACACGGCAGGGAGGTGATTCTCTGGAGTTAGAGCTATGCTTACATGATGCTTGCGCGTCGAGGGTCGTTAGGCCTATTGACGGAGTATTCTAGATATTGTTTCTATCACCGTTGTAGAATTAGTTGCACAACGAGGGATTAAACCCTATAAAGTGGAGAATAATAAGGGCTTGCACCGGATTTATGTAGTATGGAATGCATAGAATCCGACAAGTATGCATTAGAGAGTCATCATACTGCATTATGTTTTCTTGACTTGTATTATGCATGCTTGTTTTCTTTTGTTTTTCTACACTTGACACTTAGCTTAGTTTCACCTGATGTTTTATGCTCTATTTATCGTTATTTCATTTTCCGTTTGTTACTACTGTGGGAATATGTTGATTATGAATTTATTCTTTATGCTTTGTTTAAATTGTATTTCTTTTGATGTCACTCACACCATTATGGCTGACCTCATGGTTTTGGTGGTTATGGTTATCTCTACCCTTATGTTTTACAGGTAGGTACCGTTAGCTTGGGATTGGATGCATGTGGTAGAATGATGATATAGTTTATGCAAAATTATAAAAGAATGGGTTGTAAAAGAAAGTGTAATTCAAGGTGTTTAATTTCCGTTGTGCTATGTAAAGAATTGATGTAATAAAAGTTGCTTTTTTTTTGTTTTGCATGTTTACTATTACATTGAGGTAGATGCTGGAAAATTGTGCCATGCATTTCTGAATTTAATTATTGGAAATTCGAGGCGTTACAAATCAAACCCATGATTAGGAGATTAAAATCGAGAATTTCTAGTGATTAATCTTAAAGAGATTGTGTATTAAGAAATGGTGATTTAAATCTTAAAGAAATTTGGTATTAAGGAATATACTGGAAGTGTAGAAAAGTATGAAAATATTTTATTAACTAAAAGAATATGAAAATTTACTAAAGTGAATAGTTTGGTTGGTTAACTAAGAAGTTGTGTACAAGAATTTAATTTGAGAAATTGTTATTGAATATTGTTATAAGAAGTTGAATACTTCATGATCTATAAACATAAAGAAAGTGGATAAAGAGAAATGATGGTTAAAATGTTTATGTGAGGTTAGATATTGTAACCAATGTTTTCCCAAATACATATTTTCTGAATATTTTCTGTATTTTAACTAATTATAAATTAATTTTGTTTTGAAATTTTTTCGGATCTTTTATTAAAGCATTTTCTAATCGAAAACTATATTTTGTTCGAATAATGGCAGAATTTAATTTCTGTTCCTAATTGATCGGTTATTTGTATTTTTACTCATTTTAAATTTAAATGTATTATTGCTAATTGGGTTATTTTGATAAATGTATATTTTATTATATAATCTTATTATTATTATTAGTATCGTTATTGTTATTTTATCCTTGTGACTTTTACTATTGTTATTATTGTTATTATTGTTATTATTAGTATTGTTTTTTTAAAAAAGCCCAAATATACTTATTTAATTGTATTTTATTATTCGATTTGATGTATGTTTATATGTATATTTTTAAAACCCATTTTAAGTCCTTATTGGATCTTTTAAACAAAACCCAATTACCCATTAAACCCCTTAAACCCAACAACCCAGTAAACTACCCATTTATCCCTATATAAACCCCAATACCCATTAACTTAAACTACCCACTAATAACCCAACCCATTAAGCTTAACACCTACCCGTTGCAATCCCTATACCCAAAACCCATTATTAAACCATCAGTTATACCCATTACACTTACCCAAACCCATCACCTAGTTAACCCAGAAACCATTAACCTATTCACCTAATTTCACCCAACCCGTTATACAAACCCTACCCATTAGCAATAATATACCCATTCTGCTCAACCCTAATACATCCTACCCTACCTATATATTATGCATGTTCACCTTCCCCCTCTCAGCCCTATACAACCGTCTTCAACCTTAGCCTGTGCCTCCTAACCCATCTGCCCTCTCATCTCCCTCCCGATCTTCTTCATCCCTGTCCCTTTGCACCCCCGACCGTTAGCCTCCCGCGTGCTCCCCGACCTCCTCCTCTGTTCTCTTCGTCCCTGTGCTCCTCCCGTCCTTTCCCCCATCGTCCTGCTCTCCCTGCGTCGCTCAGCCAGGCGCAGACCAGCAAGGTCCCTGTGCACCTCCGCCGTCGTTCAGTCATGACACCAGGCCGCACCTCCACTCCTTCCTTGTCTCCTTCGCACCCATGACCCCCGCCCCATCTCCTGTCGTGCTACTCGACGCCGTCAGCCAGCAGCCACATCACCTTGCTGGTGCTGTGCTTCGTCACCAGTGCGCAGTGCCGACCGCCTGCCGTCCCTTCCCGTCGCCGAGTGTGTCATCACACTTACTATTGTTGTGGTTGTGTTGGGTGGTGTGCTCGAGCTTTCCCGTGCTCGTGCTATCGATTGGAGTGGATCTCGTTCGTAGTTCATGTTCGTTTTTGTGTTCGTGGGTTCGTTAGTTGTTCGTGTGTTTTGCTCATTTTTGGTTCGTGTGTTCGTTGAGTTTGTGCCCGGAAATTTGTTCTCGTTATTCTTGCTCTTGTGCGGTTCCCGTCGTCATCTCTCAGGCAAGTAACTTGTATTCTTTTCTTTGTGTAATACAAGTACTAAATACCGCTTGTAGTGTAGTTAGGTTCTAGAGACAATTCATGTGTGAATCCCCTTGTTGATATTGTCTCTATTGTGTTGATTTGACTATAGTTGCCTCACGACATACATGACATGATATAACCTAGGATTGACCACATCTTGTTGCATATATGCGTGTTGTTCATGTGTTGTCTTGTGCTCGTTCGTGTTATTCGTGGAAGAATTGTCGTGGACTTGTGAAATACCCCATAACATGTTGCTTGGAGATGTAGTATACCCTATTTCATGTTTGGTTGTGTTTTGGATGAGTTCTATGTGAGCAAGTTAATCTTGTGCTTGAAGGATATTTTCAGTTTTGCTAGTTTTCCCGTTTTGATCAGTATATTAGACCTTATTAAGGTCAGTATTTGAAAGTATTTTGTGAACATGATTTGTAGGGAATTCTATCTATTTTCCAACCCTTTTAACGAATCTCAGTTTCGACCTACGGTTTGTGAGTTATGTTGATTTTACTACAGTGGTGTCGAAAGATTCCCATATTGTAGAACCCCGTATTTTCAAATATTATTTTAAAGATCTGAAATTGAATTAAAATGATTTTCTGGAGATTTAATAAATATTTTCTAAAGATTTATCTTTTTACACGTGCGAAACACGTGCAAATATTTTTGGTGTAAATAACCAATTTTCAGTAAATTCTCCTAATTATAATGGAGTATATTCTAAATTTTGGGATTTTTCTGAATAAAGAAACTATTTTTATAAATATCTCGAAAGAGAGGGGCTTTTATGTAAAAAGCCGTTTGGATCTGAAATAAATTATGAAAATTTGTTTTGACTGATATTTTGGTTTTCCATGGTTATCATTTAAATTTAAATATATCTAGATTTTATTTAAAGTCGATTTGGCGAAGATTTAAAACAAATATGGTGTTTTTGCAAATATGGAATTTATGTAGAATCTTGTGCAAATGTTTTTCTGGAAAGTAAAAGTCAGATATTTTGATTGGAAAATATAATATGTATTATTAGATATTATTTCTGATTTTTCTAGATTTTTATGAATATTTTATGATGTATTTGCAAATATTACAAAAGGAGGGCTTTTGTGCAAAATTGCCACCCTGAGTTGTAAATCCGGTTTTTCTTATTTACTGGGCTGTTCTGGATTGTTGGACAACTCAATGATAAGAAGATTTGATTTGGTTTTGATTTAGTTAACCTATTTTAACTAAGAAAGGGTTATATATATGTAAAGTTATATTTTGGAAGGATTCTTTTGCAAAAGTGTTTCAAAACCCTAATTCCTTATTTCCGGCCTGTATAAAAGAGGGTGTGCAGCCGTCATTCGCGGCACAACACAAGTTTTATCATATTTCTAATTTCTTGGTGATTGAAGAGGAGATCTTGGATTCTTTGCAAAAGAGGGGATTCTTCATTTTGCTTCGTGATATTCGCTTGATCTCTCCAACTAGGTGAGTGACATTGTTTTGTTTATTTTGTTTGTGTATGTTGTAGATGAGTAGATATAATTGTTTGGTTGTTTTGTTTGTTTCTCTTTAATTTGTGTACGTCATATGAGAACAATATGAATGTTTAGATTGATTGGATGTTGAATATGTATATGTATGAATGGATGAAAGATTGGATCTCCAAGAAGAACCCTAGATATTTGTATATGAACGATGTTAGATCTATTGAGAACCTAATATAAATTGTTGGTGGGCTAATAATGTTAGATTTCCGTGGTGAACAGTCGACTAGTGACTCGAAACAGTCGACTGCTACTGCTTAGATCATATTTTCTTAAAATGTTGGATTATCGTTGATTTGATTGAGTTTGATAGATGCCATGCATTAATTAAATTAAAGATGAGATTTTTGGACTATTGGTGAGTTAGATAAAAACAACTTGACCACGTTGAGGATAAATTGGTTTTGTTCATGAATCAACTATAGAGAATAGTTGAGATTTAGTTGAGAAATTTTGTGAATGATAAATGGTCTAGAAGACCAGGTTTTGAGGATTTGGGTTATGAGGAGTTAAATTGGGGATTTGTGATTGTTGTAAAATACGTTGTTTGAACTTGGATTTCTCAAATGCTAAGTTTAAATCTAATTATTTTGGTATTAATAAGATTTGGAAAATAATACAAAGTTATTTTGTTATATGACTGATTCTTAAAAACCCTAGTTTTGACATATGTACAACCTAAAATTCTTCAGAATGTAGGCCGACAGTCGACTGGTACTACCTTTCAGTCGACTGGTATGACCCAGCTGCTACGATCTTTAGTTTTCTTGAAATTGGGTTCTGGACAGTCGACTGACGAATTTTACAGTTGACTGGTACCACTCAGATTACTCTTAAAGTTACTGTAGTTTTCTCCCTGGTAAGTCGACCTATGACTTTTAAGTCGACTTACAACACTTAGAATATTTTCTTAAAGAAATGTTGGAATTTACTCTGGACAGTCGACCTATACTATTAGCAGTCGACTTCTACTATACTTAGACTTATTTTCCGAAAATTACTGGATTTCTCTCTGGACAGTCGACTGGTGAGTTTTGCAGTCGACTGTAGATACTTAGATTTTATTTTCTTAAAGATGTTAGTTTCCACTCTGGATAGTCAACTGGTGACCTTTTGCAGTCGACTGGTTCTGATACTTTTCCTAAGGTATTTTGATGTTCTTTAAATGACTAATTCTTTAAATATTTTGGATCTACAACTTACTATCCTAAATATTATTCTTCTATAGAACATATGTTTTCAAGATACTTCATCGTTGGATTGGATGTTGGAAATTTATAAAGATTTGGGTTTTGTTGAGTGGAGAGATTTCTCCTTTGATCGTTTGACGATGGATTAGAGAGTTTTGGTTTTGTTGAGGTCTCTAGGAGTTGAGTGGGAGTCCTGTGAACCGGCAGTTGAGATTTATTGAGTTAGGCCTGAGGGGTCTTGGTTTAGTTGTTGTTGAAGTCCGACAGGGTACACTAACTCTAGAGATAAGGATTCTTGGTGTTTTAATAATAACCAACTTAAGGACAGGCACTAGTGGAGATATGATAGAACTTGAGAAACGTAAGTATAGTCTCATGGTTTTGTTAGTCCAACTAGAGGGTATTTATATGTTCGTGTGTTGAGGGTCTACGGGCCTATTCACGGAGCATGCAGGGTGCATTTGTGTGTTGAGGGTCGGCAGGCCTATTCACAGAATGTACCGGGTGTATCTGCACGTTGAGGGTCTTGAAGGCCTATTCATAGGGTACACGGTAGGGAGATGATTCTCCGGTTGTTGTTTGGTATTATATGTTCGCGTGTTGAGGGTCTACGGGCCTATTCACGGAGCATGCAGGGTGCATTTGTGTGTTGAGGGTCGGCAGGCCTATTCACGGAATGTACCGGGTGTATCTGCACGTTGAGGGTCTTGAAGGCCTATTCGTGGGGTACACAGCAGGGAGATGATTCTCCGGTTGTTGTTTTTGAGCTATCTTACATGATGTTTGCGCGTCGAGGGCGGTGACGCCTATTCGCGGAGTATTCTGAATCTTGTTTCCCATCACCGTAGTAGGATTAGTTGCATAACGAGGGGTTATCCCTATAAAGTGGAGATCTTTAAGGGCTTGCACCGGACCTATGTAGAGTGGGATGCATAGACTCCGACAAGTATGCATTAGAGAGTCAGCATATAGAGATTGTGTTTTCTTGACTTGGTTTAGGCATGTGGTTTTCCTGTTTTCTACACTCGACACTTAGTCTAGCTTCACTTGTGGTTTTCATTCCATGATGTTTTCATGCTTTACATCTTTGTTATTTCTCATTCGTTTATCCTTGTTGTTAATACATGCTGTTGATAACTTTATGTTGTATGTTTTTATGTCACTCACACCATTTATGGCTGACCCCTTTAGTTTTGGGGGTTAGGGTTATCTCTAGCCTCATATTTACAGGTTGTTGCATAGAGTTTGGAGATTTGGATGCTTGAGATAGTTTTGGAGATAAACTGATGTAATAGAGCTTTGTGTAAAACTTTGTAAAAAGAAGTGTTGTAAAAAGAATGTTGTAATTCAAGGTGTTTTGTATTCCGTTGTGTTTGTAAAGGTTGATGTAATAAAATTTTGGAATAAAATTATTTGTGTTTTTGGGCTATGTGTACTATTACATTGCAGTTGATGCTGGGATTGTGCCACGTATTTTCTAAGATATTATATTAGAAATTCGGGGCGCTACACATATTTTATTTTCTATGAATTCTGAAGAGTAATCTATTTTTATTTTGGTGTTAAAATTATTATTTTGATCTGAAATTTTGCTCAATACTTCTTGACTTGATTGGGGTTTACCCAGAATTTTGATGGATTTATTTGAGTAATTTTACAAACCTTTTCATGCTTGCAAATAAAGATTTTACATGCAGAATTTTACTACTGGTCAGTAACGAACCTGATTTTCGACTGAATTCTACTTGCTGTCTCTAAAATATTTCTCAATATGAAAGTTATCCTACTGTATCTATCTTATCACCATTTTGGCGGATTTGGATTTCGATTTATGGTTTGCGAGATATTGTTGTTTTCGTACTACGGTATTTGTGATTTCAGATTTACAAAACTACTGCATCTTGCTGTTTTCTGATTTTACTTGACTACTCTATTTTTGTTGGAAAATTATGAAACTTGATTTTCTGTTACTATACATATAGGGCAATACCCCAGATTTTTCGTGGATTTATTTAATGAGTTTTCATGCTTCTTTCCTGTTCTTGAATATAATCTTCTGATTTCTGGCTGAACACATTTTCTGGATTCAAATATGTTTTGAGTTATAATTTTTTGAAATACCATATGACTTATATATACTTGCTGGATTCGGAAGGGAGTCTATTTCCCAGATCCTTTGACGGATCCAAGTTTGCATGTTTGTAGCAACGGAAATTTCAGATTCAGTGCTGTACTATCTTGCTGTCCTGAACTAGAAATTTCGTTGTTCTATCCTATTATGAGTTATCTTTCGCCTATACATGTTTATCTTGCAACCTGAACCTGTTACTTGTTCATGCTATGTTATTCTTGCCCTGTTTGTGACACATACATGTCTGTTTGATAATAATAACAAATAATTAAGCTAGGGTTAAGGGAAAGATCTAGTAGTGAAAAATATAAAAATGTGTACTTAGATGGGGACCTGTGTTTCCCATTTTGATTCATGTTGATACATGAACCTGTTGATGCATAGACCTATTGGTTCATGTACCTGTTACCTGTTGATGCATGGACCTATTGGTTCATGTACCTATTGGTTCATGTACCTGTTGATTCATGAACCTGTTGATGCATGAATCGGATGATTCATGTACCTGTTATGATTCATGAACCTGTTCCTGTTCCTATTTTTCTGATCCCTGAGTACACGGCCTGTAATACCCTGATTTTCCAAATATATGAAAGATTATTTATTTTTATTTATGGTGTGCACGTGTAATATTATTGGCTATTATTTTCAACATGATGAATAAGAACATTGTTTTTATAAAGTATTTTCCCTAAAGCCCAAATGTTAATTTACTTATTTACTTCTACAAAATAACTATTTTGGCCCAATTGATTTTAAGACCATGAAATTAATCTTTTATTATTTTCTACAACTTGTATGTGTAACATTTCTTTTAAAGAGACTTATTATTTTATGCACAAGTTCTTGTAGGGGTGATTTGTGCATGCACGTGCATTTCACATACACGTGCATTGAGCACACTTTTTGGCCGGATTGTGGAGAAGTGGGTGTGAGATCATGGGCGGTTATTATGAGGTGTGGGTAGTTTTCACAACCTCCTAGTCCATCCTAGCCCTTGATCCTACAACTCCCTAGTGCATCCTAGCCCTCTATCTCACTCAAATTTGTGTATAAATACCTCCTCTCATTCTCTATTTCTTTTACACTAGAATCATATTATAAGAGAGGTATTTTGTGAGTTGTGTGTGTGTGCTTTTCTGTGGAGGCCGAGTAGCATTCTGAAGACTTCGGTGTGGAACAAGGAGCAAGGAGCGAGGAGTCGTTCACTACATTAAGGAGCTTTTGCTGGATTTCGATTATTTCGTCAAATAAGGTGGGTGTTTCTCAAGACTTCTAGTGTAGAAATTATGCCATATTTATGATGATGGTGAATTTGCTCATGAGAAGTAGATTCAATGTACTAGAATTGCTTGAGTATATTTATGATGATAAGTGTGGAAGATTAATAGTGAAATAATGACACTGTAAATTAGGATGAATTGGGCCTGTACAGTCGACTGCCGTAAGGATAAGTCGACTGGTACGAGACATCTGTTACATGTTTGTTAGAATTTTCATGACATATATGTGTATTATTAAAATGAAGTAGTAAGGCTAAACTCATATTCTTCATGATGTACATGGCTAAGTAGACATGGGCATGTGGAAAAAGAACTAGGGGATAATTAATAAAACTGAGAATGACTGGTACAGTCGACTGATGTTCGGAGTAGTCGACCGATGCATTGATTAAACTATGAGTATGCCTGAAATTCCATGAAATGAGATATGTTTTCATTGTGATTGTCTTAGTGTAATTGAGAATTATGTTTTACCTCTGCACGAAAGTTATGAATAAGTGTAAATGCATGTTTAAAGTATTTTCTTAAAGAAAAGACAACATTAGTAACTTGAAATTCCATGATGCGATGTTACTGAACAAGTAAGAAGTGTTGTGCTTATGAAACATGAATGTATGTATATTGTGATTTGACATCATGATGCAAGTGCATGTAAGAACTGTAAGAAAGATGATCCCTTATTTGAAATATGAATCTGTCCAGTCGACTGAATGCGCGTAGCAAGTCGACTGAGCTGAACCTGGTAATGTACTGTTAAAAATTCCAGGACAGACGACTGATAGATGAACAGTCGACTGTTACGTGGATAACATTTGAACATGAAAAGTTGCGGGACAGCCGACTGGCCGTGTGCAGCAGTCGACTCTCCCGAGTGTTTATGATGAACTTGTATTGACTGTACGAGTCGACTGGTATCCTTCCAAGTCGACTGTACAGAGTAGATTTTTATATGTCCGAGATTCCAGTTTTTTATTATTATTGCTGAAAGTTGTGAACTTTATGATTGATGTCAATAATGGCTGTATGAATTTATATGAAAAGAATCATAGATATGAGTTTAGAATTAAATGAACATGAAAGGCTAAGATCATGATAAGAAAGTCTGTGAGACTCTAAATTGAATTATGAGCTGAAAGTGCTCAATTGGAAATTGTGAATTTGGAAATTGAAACGAAGAGTAGTTAAGTCTCCCCCGGCAGTGAAATGAATGAAATGAAATGACATTGAAAAGAGGACCAAGGTTGGTCATGTATTGAAATGAAATGATAAGTCCGATTTGGTGGAGAGGCTAACTCTAGAGCTTTGATTTTTATTCATGATTCTAATAATTTTAGTACATAGTGAAGAGGTGATGAAAGTGAGAGAAAAACATAAGTATGAGAACTAGAGTTTTACGGTGCGGGTGTGTGAGCCGCAAAATGCATGCTTGATGAGTCAAGACATGGCGTGGACACAACTCAGTAATGATCGGACTTTAGCCACGCTTGTGGGATGTTTTGGTGACTGCAAGAGGATTGTGTTCAGGAAGGAGGCTGAATTGCCGCAGAATGCATGCTTGATGAGTCAAGACATGGCGTGGGGTTCCCCTCCAGGGTTCAGGATACATGCTTGTACTCATAGAATCATCTAGGATACTCACTGTAATTACAGAAGTAGAGTAAGTCATGGCGAGAGATTGAACCCTACAAAAATGAAGAACGGTTAAGAGGCTTGCCCTCGGACCTATGTAGTATGGGATGCATAGAATCCGAACAAGTGCGCATTAGTGTCATGTAAATTAAGTAATTGCATTAAGGATTAAGTGCACGATCATGACACGACATCATTACGATTTTCCCCTTTACTTTAACTGCTATGTGAACAAGTTTGTGATTTGTTAAGAAATGAGATTCGTCATACTGTTTCTGGCATAGAGAGGATGGCCATGTATAATTATCGTCGGTTGAATAAACTGACGTACCCACAGTTTTGTATGCAGGATAAATTACATGTAAGAGGAATGGATGCATAAAGATTTTATCATGTTGTTGTACATTTATGTAAATGTTGTATATTTTACTTTCGCTGTGCAAATGAAAAGTGTAATATATGATGTAAACTCTGATGTAAGATGAAAAGTTTAAATTCCTTGTAAAGTTGTACTAAAGAAAGTGAAAAGATCCTGTAGAACATCTCGAATTCAGTGTATTTGGGATTTGGGGCGTTACACGGCCCTATGGACTCCACTATAAAATCTAAACGTAACTTGATTGTAGGTAACAATCATGTGATAAAAACCGGGGTGCATGAAGTGCTACCTAGATAGTAATAAATACAAGACTTGAACATGATCACTTGACACTTGATACTTGATTACTTGTACATGATACATGATCCCTGATACTTGTTCACTTGATACATGATACTTGCTACTTGTACTTGATACTCGACACTTGTTACTTGCTTACTTGATACTTGATACTTGATACTTGATACTTGTTACTCGTTTAAATGATACTTGTTTTACTTGTCACTTGATACATGCCATTTAAACTTGTTCATCTTGCCATGCTAGTTGTTATATTTTGTTATGATGCCTATTCCATGTTATTAGTTATCCTTTTCCATGTACTTGTATCATGCACTACAAGTGGCCCATAACTTGCATTGAAAGGAGTTTGTTTTTTTTTCCTCTTCTTGCAATTTATTAAATTGCAGATTTTGGAGATCAGCTACCAGATGGAATAGGCGAGATGAGATACTAGATGCTGGAGTTTTGTTATCATGATTTTCCTGCTATTATTATTATTTCCTGTTGCTGTTTGAACAATTGTATCTTGATTACTTGAATTTATTTGTATTTGGACAATGTGACCTAGGATATTTGACTCGTTCAGAACTGGTTTATTTGAGATTAATATATTTTGTTTCAAGTAATTCTGTTGGTATTTTGATTCATATATGCATGATTGGTTGATTCTTTTGCTTCCGACTCTGATTATTTTTATGAAAGTTGTAAAGATTCCTGAATAGCTTATGGATGATGAAAATCATTCACTGGACTTAGTCACGTATCCGTATACCGTATTCTATTTTGGAAAGCGGGGCGTGACAGATATAATATAATTGATCTCTATAATGAAATGATTGTTGGAATCTAGAGGCTAGGCGAAACCGTTAGTAACTGGCATTTTGTGAATAATGAAAATTTGAGAAATAACTAGTGTGGGTTATGTTTCTCTTGAGAAGTAGCCAGTGTGGGCTAATTTTCTCTTGTGTTGATTTAAGTCTGGTAGGGTAAGCTAGCTCTAGGTCGAGATGATTATAATTAAATTTAAGGACAGACACTAAGGGGAGATGTGATGAAGTATGGGCAAACATGAGTATGAGGGCCTCATATGATTCGCAGTGGAAGATCATCTTCAGAATTATCGGTGTGTAAGGCAATATGTCCAAAATCACTTACGGTGGAAGGTATTTCTTCAGAATTATTGGGATCGAGGCGATGCTCGTGGGGTATTTGTGTGATGAGGTACCCATGACTCGCGATGTGTGTTTCATCTCTAGAATTATCGGGGTGTGAGGCGTGATGTCCAAAAATCACTCGCGGTAGGAGAACGACTCTCAAGAATTATCTTGGTCATAGCTCGTGGTGTTTGTTTCGCCTCCAAAATTATCAGGGTTACGACTCGCGGTGGGAGAGTAATTCTCAAGAATTATCGGGGTGGTACAAGATACTCACAGGATATCTAAACCTTACATTAGTCACCGTAGTAGAATTTCATAGCGAGGGATTAAACCCTATAATGAGGAGTATGATAAGGGCTTGCCCTCGGACCTATGTAGTATGGGATGCATAGAATTTGAATAAGTGTGCATTAGTGCATCGTAAGTGTGAATGTCTGCATTTGGCATTAGGTCATATCATACACTGACATGTTCAGGATAGTCACTTTTCACACTTTGTTTTGCATTCAACTTTGTGTTTGCTAAAGTCGAAGAATCGTTGTATCATAGCATTGTGTCAGTTGTATGCAACTGACGTGCCCACAGTTTCCTAGTTGCAAGATCAGATTTGACACGGACTTGAAGTCACTGTGAGGGATGTCATAAGATTGAAGAGCTTCCATTATCACTTGTTGTATTGTACTTATTCATTTCCGATGTGCTATTGTAAATAACAATGTTGTAAATGAAAAAGTTTTAAATTTCTTGTAAATTTGTAGGATTTGAAGTAAAAGATCCTGTTGTGCTACGAATTACATGTATTTGGAATTCGGGGCATTACAGCTATGGCTTAGTATTTGCAAGGTGTTGTAAATATAACTGTTTTGTGTTATATAGTCATAGGATAGTATTGTTGTAAAAAGTCATTTCCTAATAATAAATCATTAATTATGTCATCAAATTGATATATTATTGGTATTTTAGGATATAACATCCTATCTGTATTGTAACATTTTGTTGATACTTGTCAAGTTTAATAGTTTGTCCTGTTAATCCAGTGATTGCTTTTTTATTAGTTCCATCTTGTTTCCATTTTAGTAGTATACTTTCACGGCATAAGCTTGTGCCTGCTCCAGTGTCTATTAAGCTATGATAGTTTCTGGGTTTGTATCATTCGTATACAAATTTTGTTAGTATGTATAATATATTTTTTGTTGTTCTTAATGGGTTCATTTGGACAATATCCTATTTATTATTATACTTTCATTATTTACCATTATTTTTTTTTCTTGTATTGAGTATGGTTGTACTGATGTGATCAATTCCTAATAACATTTAATTATCATTGTGCTCTGGGCCTATATGTAGATGTAATAACATTTCATTTCTACCATTTATCTTTAGTGGTAATATTATTTTATGGACAGATTAATGCTTATTATTATAGTAGTCCATATAGTAATATGAGTTTGCTAATGGTATTAATTCAGTTTTTTATATATATTTGTTTGTTTAATATGTGAATTAGTAGATCCAGTATCTACTATGGCTATTTGTTTGTTCCATTTATCCTAAATTGATTATTATTTTGATTCTCTAATGTATTTATTGTTGGTATTAGTTCTAATGTATGTTGTTTATTTCTTATTGATTGTGATAATGTATGAAATATTATTTATGGTGCTTTTCCTTTTGTAATATCTTTTGCTTGGTTGAAGTCAAATTCTATATAATTTGGTATAATCGTTTCAGGATTTTCTCTGGCTAGTCTGTATTTTATAATTTCTCGAAATAGCGGTTCTATTTTAAAGTTATTAACATCCATGTTTTTTACTTCATGCTTACTAATGAAAGCATAAATATTTCTTATTTGTATACTCATAACCTTACTCTTTTCTATCATTTCTATTCTCGATAATCTGTGATACATGACTAACTTTTGTCCTTAGTTTCTTCTGTCATACTTATAGTGAAGTTTGGTTTTATTGTAAATTTTATTTTTTGATACATTAAGTTTTATTGTACTATTCCAATTAAGGCATCTTGTGTACTTGATATTATTCTATCATTATTAAGTATATTTCTAATGGTGTATTTATTCCTTCCTTAAAATAAGTTTTTATTTTTATTTGTACTGCTCCTAAATGTATATGCCTTCACATCTTTCTGGTTTTCTCACTTATTTTATTCATTTCTTGTCTTATTATTCTTTCTGTTATTAATGGAATTATAGTTTTATCTTGAGCTTGTTCAATGTCTATAGGTTGTTCATTATTTTTAGCTATTATTATGGCATTTCATTTTCTTTCAAATATTGGGAGTTTAAATATCTCTTTTGGGTTTATATCTAGTTTGGTTGCACTTATTTTATCATATTTTTGTATGTCAAAACTCATTCTTTCTCTCACTTTTTCATTATTTTCTTCCCTTTCTAATGGTTCTCCTATTTCTGTTATTTCTATTATCATATTTATTTCTTCCTCACTACTTCACTATCTTCTTTCATTACCATTATTTCCTTATCTTCACTTATTTCTGACCAATCTTCTTTATATTTTATGAGTTCATAGTTGATGCGGTTTATTTCTGGGAGACGTGTGGATGCACCAGGTGTGAGTTCGGACTCAATTTGTATTTGAAGGAGAATGCTGCTCGTCTGACGACCCTTGGCTGACCGGGCGGAACCTGTGGCGACCTCGGGGTGATTCGGAGATCTGGGCTCGGATCAGAGGATTCGGATCCGAGGTCTTGTGTACCTACAGACGGTCCTGAAACACCGGGGTTTGTCCCGGTGGCGGACCCTCCGACGATCTAGTCAGTCTCTGTGAGAGAGTAGCAATAACTAGGTGAATTTAAGTGGAAAAAGATTGATTACCTGAAAAGGTGGGTGAGGGTCTAGTATTTATAGAGAATCCCAACCGGGTTTGGTTCCGCTTGGGGGCCGGGTCTGGACCCGAAAGCCCATGGGCCTGACGTGGCAGAGGGCCCAGGGGGTTTAGGGCAGACGTGGCAATACCAGGGGTGGTATAGGGCTGACGTGGCAAAACCCTTGGTGGTATTTGGAGCTGACATGACTGATCGTAGGTCTCCTGTGCTTCTGGGAGGAACGGAGGGCCTAGGCTGCGTCAGGTCATCCCCCTGCTTCGCCAGAAAGGGGGGACGGCCCATGGGGCTGTCACGGATCGGATGCCGATGACCACTGGGACCTCGTCGGAGACGAGGAGGTCAGTTCCGGGGGGGTGAACTTGGGGGTCGGCGCCGATCCTGCAATGGTTTGAAGCCGAACTAGATTGCTATTTTTACCTTTCTTGAGTGAGAGTTGTGTTGGGCCCTGGTTGGGCCCCAGGCCATTTTTACCCTACTACACAAGCCCCCCACTCCTGCGTAGGTGCAGGAGCTAGCCGGGGAGGAGTGCTCATAGTCGTGAAAATGGGATGGCGAATCGTTGAATCTTCCGGAGAAGAGTACCCTGGTGCCAGACCGAACCTCGAGATGAGGAGGGATTATGGGTCGGTAAGGGTGATGGCGAGCCGTTGCTTCTTCCTGAGAAGAGTACCCTGGTGCCAGACCGAACCCCGAGATGAGGAGAGATTATGGGCTGGTAAGGGTGATGGCGAGCCGGTGGATCTTCCGGAGAAGAGTACCCAGGTGCTAGACCGGACCTCGAGCTGGCGAGGGATTATGAGTCGGTTAGGGTGATGGCGAGCCGTTGTTTCTTCCTGAGAAGAGTACCCTGATGCCAGACCGAACCTCGAGATGAGGAGGGATTATGGGTCAGTAAGGGTGATGGCGAGCCGGTGGATCTTCCGAAGAAGAGTACCCAGGTGCCAGACCGGACCTCGAGCTGGCGAGGGATTATGGGTCGGTAAGGGTGAAGGCGCGCCGTTGTTTCTTCCTGAGAAGAGTACCCTGGTGCCAGACCGAACCTCAAGGTGAGGAGGGATTATGGGTCGGTAAGGGTGATGGCGAGCCAGTGGATCTTCCGAAGAAGAGTACCCAGGTGCCAGACCGGACCTCGAGCTAGCGAGGGATTATGGGTCGGTAAGGGTGATGGCGAGCCGTTGCTTCTTCCTGAGAAGAGTACCCTGGTGCCAGACAGAACCTCTAGACGAGGAGGGATTATGGGTCGGTAAGGGTGATGGCGAGCCGGTGTATCTTCCAGAGAAGAGTACCCTGGTACCAGACCGAACCTCGAGATGAGGAGGGATTATGGGTCGGTAAGGGTGATGGTGGCTATTCTCCCACCCGGGAACAATTCGGGGTTTCGGCTGTCGAGGTCGTAAGCCCCGAGTTGTTCGCGGGTGAGAGGTGAGCCAACCGAACCCTGGAGCCTTAAATCTTAAGTAAAACATTGCCCCCCCCCCCGAGTCCTCCATCCGAACCGACCCCTGCACAGGGTTGCCAACCTGGCGTTGGGTGACGTCAGCAGCGCACGTTTCGAGGTCGTGGCGTGATTCTCCAGGTGGCAGTTGCACGTCAATCGGTGAATAGTAACTGCGGAAATCGAGGAGTCGTTTCTATCCCCTATAAATGTTCTCCCCTCTCCTCTCATCGCCCACTTTTTCCTTGCTCCTTACTTTTCACAAAATCCTCCAACTCTTCAGTGTTCGTCTCTTCAGCCTCCTGCAGTAGGCCCGTTCTTCCGAAGTGATCTCAGGTCAGTTGGTAAGTCCGTTTTAGCTTTAGATACAAATGGATAGGGCTCAGTCTGGCTCGTCGGCGTCGACGTCTGGGGGTGGAGTGAAGCCTGTCTTCAAATCGACCTCGTGGGAGGAGACGGTAAGCGAGGAGGAGGTGGTTCATGAAGTGAAGCCGTTGCGATCTCGGAGGCATTTCGTGGTGGATAGTAGCGACTCCGAGGAGGAGGGTGGTAGTTCAGAAGAAGTCCGGACCCCAGGGTTGGCTTCCGGAGAGGGGGGTGGTTCTGAAGGGGATGCCGCCGAAGGGCCTCGGAATCCGGCCGGTCTGGTTCGATTGTCTACACCCTCGCCGGAGCGAGCCAAGAAGAAGAAGAGGGCTCCGGAGAAGAAGAAGGGGTCGGGGATCGGGGGCTCGAGTCAGGTACCCGTTTACGGTGATCTGACGATAGGATCGTCTGTACAATCCAAGCCCTTCCGTTGCTATCCCGACGATCTCTCCGATGAGGAGCTCTCTGGGGTCCAGCCGTCGTCGTCGAGCCGAAAGAGGGTGGAGGTGGACCCACACCCGACAGTTCTGGAGGTAGGTGACTTAGGGGCTCTGCAGCTGGCATACTACATTGGGTCCCACTATGAGCTTCTGCTGCCGAGCTCTACCCTTCGGCCGACCGACCCCCTGCCGGATAGGTATTGCGTCTTCCCTGTGGACGCCTTTATCTCCGGACTGAGGTTGCCGATCCACCCATTCGTTCGGGAGGTGCTGAATTGGGCGTCTTTGGCGCCGATGCAGTTTGGGCCGAACTCCTGGAAGCAGATCGTCTGCTTCGTGCTGATGTGTGAAGAGCAGAAGGTACCCCTGCGGCTGAATGTGTTCCGAGCGATGTTGATGATCGGCTCATCGTCAGAGGGAGTGTACTATATTTTGCCCCGTGGTAAGGGGAAGGTAGTCCACGGTCACCCGGATTCTATCAAGTTTTGGAAGAAGAAATATTTGGTGATTCGGAGTGAGGATCCTTGGGATATTCCTACGCGGTGGAACCATTCTAAGTTGAGCTATGAAATGCCGAGGCCGGGGGACCTGACGGCTGAGGAGTGGAGGTTTGTTGAGCGCCTCCGTCTGTCGTACAACATCAATTAGGCGAAGGTGACAGAGGCCCACCTGGCGAGTGTTGGACTGAGCCCGGCCGTACTTTCTAGTATGTGGTTGTTTCTTTTCTCTCGATCTTCTTGTACTTTCTTGCTCATTGTTCTTAATGGATTTTTTTACAGATATGGATGAAGAATCGATTAGGGCGCTGAGGCTCGCCATGAAGAAGAGGAAGGTCGAGAAGAAGGGGGACGCGGCGAAGACGACCGAATTGTCCCAGGTGGTCTCCGAGGCCCCAATTCAGCCGAGGGCCAAAAGGACTCGCTCGGAGACAGGCGGGGACGCGGTGGTTCAGGGAGGCTCGGATCAGGGCAGGGCTACTGACCTTGATAAAGGGAAGGGTCCCCTGGTGGATACCGGGATAGAGGAGAGACTTCGGCGGCCGTGGGTGCCGAATTGGTCGATCCGAGAGGGTGATTGCCTGGTCCGAGGGCGCCAGGCCGTGGAGGTTGCCGATAAGCTGGCGACCCCTCGGGACCGTTCGGATATGAAGGCCCAGACCCTGGACGAGGCCTACGTGCGTCTTGCGCAGGCCAATGTGCTGGTAAGTCAACCGAACCCACTTGCTTTAAGATCATGTCGTTTAAGACAGGTTTCTTAGTTTTGTTGGGGTATTGCAGGCTACCGTGCAGGGGGCCCACGTGAGAGGCCTTTATGAGGCGGCTTTGCAGCGAGAGAGAGACCGGGCTGACAAGGCCGAGCAGGAGGTGAAGGAGTTGAAGGTAGAGCTCGAAGGCTCTCATGGGAGGGAGACGGAAATGAAGGCGGCCTTCGTCAAGGAGAAGGAGGAATGGGCGAAGACGATGGCGGCCCAGGAGAAGAGGTCGGCGAAGGAGAAGGATGAGTTGACGACGACGTGTCAGCTCCTGGTGATCAAGGCCCAGGACAACTGTTATGCAAAAGCCCTTAGTCATGTGAGGCACTTCTATCCTACTATCGACCTGTCCAACTTCGAGTTTGATATGGAGATTGAGGGGACACCGAAGACCCCTGGCGAACAAGAGCCCGATGGTGACCAGGCTGCCGACCCCCCCGTGAACCCGACCGACACTGAGGTGGGGAAACTAGCTGTATAATTTTTTGTCCTTCTTTTTCCTTCTCTCGATTGTATTTGCCTTCCGCGGACTGGCCACCGCATTTTTTGTACGGAGGAACTAAATTTATAAAAAGAGGTTTTTTGGCTGGCCAAGTGTTTTGACCTTGAATACTTCCGAACCTCCTTGCTTATGTGTTTTGAGTGGGCTGGTTCTCTTGTAGGTTATGGCTCCCCTCCTGAGGCGGACCCCCGTCGTTCCGACGTGGCGTGGCTTCGGAGCAAGGTCGAGGCCCTGGAGGCCACTTTGGTTCGGTGCCGAAAGGGGGCCCGTGATACTGATGCGGCATTCAATTACTACATGAATAAGTCTGAGGCCCTTAGTGAGGAGGCAAGCCGGCTGAGGAGGGCGATTGCGGATCGGGAGCTCGGGGGCGCCGGTCTTGGATATACTATGTCTAGTTCTTCGGTGCAGAGGCCCTCCTCTGAAAAGCTACTTCGTGATGTGATAGTGGAGAAGGAGATGGAGATACACCGTTATAGGATGATGTTGGGTGTCTCGCTATCTTCCTCGGGGGGTCGGCGAGCGGAGTTGGTTCCCTCTGCGATGCTTCTGATGGAGCGTATGCGATCCGTTGACGCCCAGAGCTCCGTGGCCGGTGTGTCGACTGTGGCAGAACCGAAGGATCGTCATGACGAAGAGAGAGCTCCAAGTCGTTCGGTCGGAGTGATCCCACCCCTCGCTGGATCCGAGGAGCCCTAAGGCGGCGATTTCCTTTAGTTTGAGATGAGTGGAGTGGTCTTGTAACGGTCTTTGTTTGTTTTCCCCGAATAAAATAAAAGAATATGAAATAAAGAAATCTTCTCCTTCTTTGCTCTGGTCAGCGGTGTGGTGAAGGGCGGTGGAGGCGAGGTCTGGCTCCGCAGATTCGTGAGGGATCGACGTGGGGCAACAGGGAGACTCCCTGGTCCGGAGATGGGTCGACCCTACCGGGGCTCTTGGGGACGACGCCGGAGTGTGAACCTGGGTGCCGATCCCCTTGCTCAGTACCCGGTCGGAGTTTGCCGAGGAATTTGGATTTTGACAAAAAAGAGACTTCTTATATACCAGATAGGGAGGGCCATTGAAGTAGCCCTTTACATATGAAAGCTTACATCAGTTTTACTTTGCTTTGGTCAGGCTAGGACCTAGGCTCGCTCTTCCAGGAATTTCATCAGGTGCTCGGTGTTCCAGGGTCGGCTGATGGGTCGGTCGTCCATATCCGCCAGCCGGTATGTACCAGGGCGGACAGCCTCGACTACACGGTATGGGCCTTCCCAGTTGGGAGCCAATTTCCTCTTCTTGGTCGGATCGGAGACAGATAGCTTACGTAATACCAGGTTCCCTGCCCTGATGTTCGTGGGGCGGACCTTCTTGTTGTAAAACTTCTCGATCCGTTGCTGGTAGATGCTTCTTCGGATTGAAGATTTCTCTCGCACCTCGGCGACGAGGTCCAGGTTGGCCCTCAGGCCGGACTCATTGTCAGCTTCATCGAAGGCTATGATCCTGGGAGAAGGTAATCCGACCTCGACGGGGATGACCGCCTCAGTCCCATAGGTCAGACTGAATGGTGTTTCCCCCGTGGGGATCCTTTAGGTGGTTCGGTGCGCCCATAGTACGCTGGGCAGTTCTTCGACCCACAGCCCTTTGGGGGAACTGTCGAGGCGCTTTTTGAGGTCGTCGAGGATTTGCCTGTTCGCGTTCTCCGCTTGGCCGTTGGACTGAGGGTGGCAAATGGCGGAGAAACGTTGCTGGATGCCGATGTCTGCGCAAAAGGTTTGGAAGTTTTGACCTTGGAACTGGGTTCCGTTGTCAGTGACGAGGACTCGAGGGATTCCGAACCGGCAAATGATGTTCTTCCAAAAGAACTATTGTACTTGGCGCTCGGTGATGCTGGACAGTGGTTCGGCTTCGATCCACTTGGTGAAGTAGTCGATGGCGACGATCAGGAATTTCTTTTGCCCCACCGCTGGGGGGAAGGGCCCCACGAGGTCCATACCCCATATGGCGAAGGGCGTAGGACTTGCTAGGGACCGGAGATTGGCTTGAGGAAGCCTTTTGATAGGGGAGAATCTTTGGCAGGGGCCGCACCTCTTGACCAAGTCTAGCGAGTCTTGGAGCATGGTTGGCCAATAGTACCCCTGATTCAGGGCCTTCCGAGCAAGCGTCCTGCTTCCCATGTGGCATCCGCCGATCCCCTCGTGCAGGTCTCTGAGGGCGTAGCTGGCCTCGTCGCTGGTGAGGCAGCGGAGGTAAGGTTTGCCGTCGGCCAAGGTGTACGAGCGTTTGAAGAGGATGTCATCGATCATGACAAACCTTTCAGCTCGGACTCTGACTCGTCTGGCCTCGGCTCTGTCTTCAGGAAGCTCGGCATTGATTAAGAATCTTCCGATGGGAGTGGTCCAGTCATCCGGGCTGGTCCCCTCTTGCACACACATCGCTTCCGGCTCCGGGTCACTGATACTTGGTTTTAGGAGGACTTCTATGAGCATCGTCTGATCGAGGCCCTCGAAGGAGGAAGAGGCAAGTTTGGATACCGCGTCTGCTTGAGCGTTCTGCTCCCTGGGGACTCTGATAACCGCGGCGCAGCTGAAGGACGCTAGGAGTCGCTTGACCGCCGTCAAATACCTCATCATGCGTTCATCGCGGGCTTCGTATTCTCTGGTGATCTGATTGACCACGAGTTGAGAATCACTAAAAGCCCGGATTTGCTTGGCCCCAGCTCGGCTGGCGAGGGTCAATCCGGCGATCATGGCCTCGTATTCTGCCTCGTTGTTGGAGGCTGGAAAATTGAGGCGGAGGGAGTATTGAAGTAGGTATTGGTCGGGGCCACGAAGGATGATGCCCGCCCCACTTCCGGTTTCGCATGACGAACCGTCGACGAAGACCTCCCAGGTCGGATCCGATCCTTCGAGGCCAGGCTGCTCGGAGACGGTGCACTCCGTTATGAACTCGGCGAGGGCCTGTCCTTTAATGGCCGCCCTTGGCTGATAGCTGATGTCGAACTGGCTCAGCTCGATTGACCATTTGACTAAGCGGCCGGAGTTTTCGGGCTTGTGAAGGACAGTCTTTAGTGGTTGGTCGGTCAGTACTTGGACGGAGTGGGCTTGGAAGTAAGGGCGAAGCTTCCGGGCTGCCATGACCAGCGCATAGGCCACCTTCTCTATCTTTGCGTATCTCGTCTCTGCTGGGAGGAGCACTTTGCTCACATAATATAGTGGCTTTTGAACCCCTTCCTCCTCTCGGACGAGGACGACGCTGAGAGCATTGTCCGAGGCGGATAGGTAGAGCCAAAGCGGCTCGCCCGGCTCGGGCTTGCTGAGGAGAGGCGGGTTGGAGAGGTATTGCTTTAGCTGTTCGAAGGCTTCTTGTTGAGGGGTACCCCACTCGAAGCCCCCTTTTCCGCGCAAGACCTTGAAAAAGGGGAGAGACTTCTCTCCTGATTTGGAGAGAAAACGGCCGATGGCCGCTAACCGACCTGTGAGCCTCTGAACCTCCTTGACATTCCGGGGCGGGGACATGTCAATAATGGCTTGGATTTTCTCGGGGTTTGCTTCAATGCCGCGTTGGCTGACGATGAACCCCAGGAACTTCCCCGTGGAGACGCCGAAGGCGCATTTAGCCGGGTTGAGTCTCATGTTGTGGCGTCGGACGACACCGAAGGCTTCCTCGAGGTCGGCGACGTGGTCCGGCCCAGCTCGGCTTTTGACAAGCATGTCGTCGACGTACACGTCCACATTGCGGCCGATCAGGTCTTTGAAGACTCTGTTGACGAGTCGCTGGTACGTGGCTCCAGCGTTTTTCAGCCCGAAGGGCATAACGCGGTAACAATAAAGACCCTGGTCGGTGACGAACGAGGTCTTGGAGATGTCTGGTGGAAACATCCGGATCTGATTGTACCCTGAGAATGCGTCCATGAAGGACAGTAGCTCATGCCCCGAGGTCTCGTCGATTAGAGCGTCGATGCGGGGGAGGGGGAAAGGATCCTTCGGACATGCTTTGTTAAGGTCCGTGAAGTCGATGCAGATCCGCCAACCCCATGTTGCCTTCTTCACCATGACGACATTAGCCAGCCACTCGGGGTAGCTGACTTCCTGGATGAATCGAGCGGATAAGAGTTTGTCCACTTCCGTCTTTACAATTTGCTGCCTCTCCGGGGCGACTTTGCGCCTCTTTTGGACGATCGGCTTAGAGTCAGGGGTGACGCTTAGTCGATGCATAATCAAGTCTTCGGAGATCCCGGGCATGTCGGAGGGTTTCCAAGCGAAGAGATCGATGTTACGACGGATGCAGGCGATGATGCCCGACTTCAAGTCTTCGGGGAGTGAGCGGCTCACCCGGAACCATTTTGACTCATCCTTGGCATCGAACAGGACCTCTTCTAATTCGTCAACCGGCTCGGGAGCTGGGCCGTCTCTTTCGGGTTCGAGTTCAACGGCGTCGAGGGGGAGTACACCCCCTCCGACGGCGGTTATGTGGCACGATCGTGCTGCTTCGTGGCTACCTCGGACGATGCCGACCCCTTGGGGGGTGGGAAATTTAAGCTTCAGGTGGCAGGCCGAAGGTATCGCTTGGAAGGAGTTTAGTCCGGATCGGCCAAGAATGGCGTTGTAAGCCGCCCTGACATCGATGATCATGAAATCCAGGGATTCGGTCCTCTTGATAGGAGCCGATCCGGCGGTGACGTCGAGGGTAATAATCCCCTTTATTTCGATTAGGACGCCGGAGAATTCAAGCAACGTGTATCCGGCTGGTTTGAGCGTCCCTTTGGATAATCTAAGACTTTCAAAGGCTTTGTGAAAAAGAATATTTACCGAGCTGCCGTTGTAGACGAGGATTCGGCGAACTTCACAATCAGCTATGCGGAGGCTAACGACGAGGGCATCGCAGTGGGGCAGGTGAACTTCTTCGAGGTCCTCTCCTGAGAAGGAGATCGGCAGCGGTTGTTGCTTGGGGGAGGGGCTGTTTTGGACAGCATTCGCCTCTCGGATAAAGGCTTTTCGGGAAGTATCGGATTCTCCTCCCATGGGCCCCCCGTGGATATAGTGCAGGGTGAATGGCGTACCCATGGCTCCCTCGGGCTCGGGATCCCGACCCTGGATGCGGTTCGGAGTAGGGTTCGGAGGTGAGAGTCTCCGGTTCCCAGTACCTCGCCCATCCTGAGGGCCTTCCTCCCTGGAGGTCCGTCGGAGAGCTTTAGGAATTTCTTCTTGAAAGTCCTGGGATCCCTTGTGAGTGACGGGGACTCCCCCGACCTTGTTCGGTCGGTCTGAAGGTTGCCTTCCGACGCGGCTGAGCGCTTTTCTTCGTCCCTCGGGCGGCGGTGTTGGACGGTTCGGGGCCGGGTTGGAAGCGGCCTTTCCCCTGCCCTTGGAGGTCATGAGAGTTCGATTGTCGAGGTCGCTCGATGGTCGGGCTTGGGTCGGTTTCTGAAGCAGTGTTCCCACAGACGGCGCCAACCTGATGCGGTTTATTTCTGGGAGACGTGTGGATGCACCAGGTGTGAGTTCGGACTCAATTTGTATTTGAAGGAGAATGCTGCTCGTCTGACGACCCTTGGCTGACCGGGCGGAACCTGTGGCGACCTCGGGGTGATTCAGAGATCTGGGCTCGGATCAGAGGATTCGGATCCGAGGTCTTGTGTACCTGTAGACGGTCCTGAAACACCGGGGTTTGTCCCGGTGGCGGACCCTCCGACGATCTAGTCAGTCTCTGTGAGAGAGTAGCAATAACTAGGTGAATTTAAGTGGAAAAAGATTGATTACCTGAAAAGGTGGGTGAGGGTCTAGTATTTATAGAGAATCCCAACCGGGTTTGGTTCCGCTTGGGGGCCGGGTCTGGACCCGAAAGCCCATGGGCCTGACGTGGCAGAGGGCCCAGGGGGTTTAGGGCAGACGTGGCAATACCAGGGGTGGTATAGGGCTGACGTGGCAAAACCCTTGGTGGTATTTGGAGTTGACATGGCTGATCGTAGGTCTCCTGTGCTTCTGGGAGGAACGGAGGGCCTAGGCTGCGTCAGGTCATCCCCCTGCTTCGCCAGAAAGGGGGGACGGCCCATGGGGCTGTCACGGATCGGATGCCGATGACCACTGGGACCTCGTCGGAGACGAGAAGGTCAGTTCCGTGGGGGTGAACTTGGGGGTCGGCGCCGATCCTGCAATGGTTCGAAGCCGAACTAGATTGCTATTTTTACCTTTCTTGAGTGAGAGTTGTGTTGGGCCCTGGTTGGGCCCCAGGCCATTTTTACCCTACTACAATAGTTTATATTGTACATTTCTTCAATTTTTTCTACATATGTTATATTTTCTTTTTTTCATCTTTTAAGGATAATTTGGTGATATATGGCATACTTCTCCACATATATAACAATTACATTTCTTAGGATTTTTGAGATATTGTTTGTTTTTATTTATTCTTTTGAAGTATCTTTTATAGGGTTTTTTTATCTTTTAAAAGTTATTCTGTATTATGGATTATATTTTTAGAATTTGTGTTTACGACTTTTAAATAATTATTGTTATTATTACATCCCCAAAGATTTGGTCTTGCTTCTTCACAATAAATTTTTTGTTTATATGTTCTATAGTATTTTATAGTTGCTTTGGCTTCATGGTACATTTTATCCCTATAATCTTTTACAAATTATGTTCTATACCCTAAAGTATCTACTACTTGTTTTACTTTTTCATTTATGTATGCACTATATATGTTTATACTCCATGGATCAGGTAGTTTTAGAATAAAAGAGTCCAAGATTGAACTCTTTTCTTCTTTTGTATAATAATTATCTTGAAAATATTCTCAGAATTCATACATAGTTGTCAAAATAATACATGTCGCATATTTCTAAATTGCTTAATCTCCATCTTGCTTGGTCTTTTTATATATAATGTGTTTTTCTCTTTTTTCGTAGACACTAAATTATGTTCTTGTTGCTATCTCGTAATTTGTAATTATTTCCTTTAGTCTTAAGGTCTGTTGTGTTGAGGTTTCTTGTATTTTTTTATCATCAATTGGTCTTGATTTTCTGATAGTATTTCTTTTTTTTTTCCCTTTAATCCATTCCACCATTTTGCTACTATTGTCACGCCCCGCTTCCCAAAAAGAGAATACGGAATACAGATATGTGAAAAAAGCTCAGCGAATGATTTTCATCATCCATAAGCTGTCGGGATCTTTATAACAAGCACAAGAATAATCAGAGTAGGAAGCAAGAGAAGTCAGCCATGCATGCATATATGAATCAATGTACCAACATGAATACTTGAAATAAATTTAATAAATCTCAAATAAACCAGATCTGAATAAGTCAAAAATCCTTGGTCACAATGCCCAATACAAAATAATCCAAATAACACATACAATTATTCAAGATAAGCACAAGAAAATAAATAGATATAGCAAAATCTCTAGCAACTAGAATCTCATATCACCAACTCCATCGGGCTGCTGATCTCCAAAATCTGCAATTCAATAAATTGCAGGAAAAGGGAAAAGAAAACAAAATGTCCGTCAATGCAAGTTACGGGACGCTTGTAGTGCAGGCACAAATACAGGAAAGGGTAAACAACATAGTATGGAATAGGCATGATAACAAAATAGAACAACTAGCATGGCAAGATGAACAAGTACAAGTGGCATGAATCAAGTGCCAAGTGAACAAGTAACAAGTATCAAGTGTCAAGTATCAAGTATCAAGTAGCAAGTAACAAGTAGCAAGTATCAAGTACAAGTAACAAGTAGCAAGTAGCAAGTATCAAGTACAAGTAACAAGTGTCAAGTATCAAGTATCATGTTGTTTCAAGTCTTGTATTATATCTATCTAGGTAGCACTTCATGCGTCCCAAACTTTTACCACATGGTTGCTACTTACATGCAATTTCGCTTAGGCCTAGTGGTGGGTTTCTATAGGGTCGTGTACTTAGGCGTCAAGTAACAAGTAACAAGTAACAAGCATGAAACACGTAATCGTAAACTCATGGCATCAAGTAGTAGTAACAAGCATGAATTATGTAGTCATGAAATGTGGCGGCATATAGTAATAACAAGCATGAATCATGTAATCATGAAACTTGGCGGCATATAGTAATAACAAGCATGAATCATGTAATCATGAAGCATGGCGGCATATAGTAATAACAAGCATGAATCATGTAATCATGAAGCATGACGACAAGTAATAACAAGCATGAATCATGTAATCATGAAACATGGCGGCAAGTAATGGGAAACACGGGCCTCCTTCTGAGTACACATACTTGTATTGTTTACTACTAAGGTCTTTCCCTTAACCCCGGCTTGATTATTTTGTTATTATTAAACAGGCATATACGTGTCAAAAACTGGACAAGAATAACATAGCATGAACAAGTAACAGGTTCAGGTTGGAAGATAAACATGCACGGGTAAAGACAACACATAAAAGAGTAGGACAATGAAAATTCTAGTTCAGGGCAGCAAGACAATACTGTACTAAATTTGGGATTCCTGTTGCCACAAACATACAAATCTGGATCCGTCAAAGAATCTAGAAAATATACTCCCGGCCGAATCCAGAAAATATATATAAGTCATATGGTATTTCATAAAAAAGGCTCAAAACAGATTTGTATCCAGAAAATGTGTTCAGCCAGAAATTAGAAGTTTGTATTCATAAACAGGAAAACAGTATGAAAACTGACTAATTAAATCCACGAAAAATCTGGGGTATTCCTTAGTATGTTTAGTAACAGAAAATAAAGTTTCATAATTTTCCAACATAAATAGAATAGTCAAGTAAAATCAGAAAACAGCAATATACGATAGTTTTGTAAATCTGGAATCATGAGCACAGCAGTACTAAAATAGCAATATCTCACAAAATATAAATCGAAATCCAGATCCGTCAAAAGGGTGATAAAATAGATACAGTATGCTATAATTAATATTCACAAAGATTTTATAGACAGCAAATAGAATCAGGTTGAAATTAAGGTTCTTTACTCAACAGTAAGAAAATTCTACAAGTATAGTAGTTGTTCACAAGCACAAAATAGTTTATAAAAGTTATCAATTAAATACATAAAAATTAGGGGTTAATCCCAATCAAGTATAGTTGTAACCAGCAAAATATTGGATCAAAATATTATCTTTAACATCAGTAGAATAATAAATATAAAACTGGATCTGGAATTTTAAACACATATGTAGTAAAATAGTCATAACTCGAAATTCATAAATCAAAACTGAGATCTGTCAAAAAATATGGAAAGTAGACGAAATTTTCTATAATATATATTCACAAATAATTTTCATATACTGACCTTAATAGGGTCTAAAATACTGAACAAAAACTTGGAATCGACAAAACGGAAAATATCCTTCATGCACAAAATCAACTAGTTCATATGAAACTCATCCAAAACATAACCAAACAAGAAATATGGTGTACTAGATGTCCAAGCAACATGGTATAGGGTATTTCACAAGTCTACAACAAGTTTACTACAACTAACACATCCAAGCACACGATATCATACGAACAACATGCATGTATACATCAAGAAGTGGTCATCCCTAAGTTATTTCATGTCATGTGTGTAATGAGGCAACTACGAGCGGGTCAACACAATGGAGACAAGATATAATAGGGGTTTTTCATAAGAATTGTCTCTAGAACAAACCTACACTACAAGCGGTATTTAGTACTTGTATTACACAAAGAAAAGAATACAAGTTACTTGCCTTATAGTCGACGACGAGAATGGAACAAAAGCAAGAATAACGGGAACAGATTCTCGGACAACGAACTTCACGAACAACGAGCGAACACACGAACCACGCACAATGACAACCACACGATCACACACACACACAATGAAAGGGAGAGAGAGCAATGGTACGGGAGAAGACGGCGGCGGCACGACGGTAGGATGGCAGCGCTACGGTTGCTGCTATCGTCGCCGGAGGGGAGAGGATAGCACAGAAGGTTGGGTGAGCACCACAGGGAAGGATACGACAGGGTGGCACCGGCGATGCTGGTGCTGCTGAGGAGAGGCACCGAGAAGGAGGGCGGCTGGTGCGTCGCGAGGTGGTCGCGACAGAGCTTCGCTGCTGGCTGGAGAGCGGGAGAAGGCAGGGAGGTGAACGGCTCTGTGAGCGCTGCTGCTCACAGGCAGAAGGAGAGGGGAAGAGGGAGGCTACCGATGGTGGTTAGAAAGGGTCGGGAGGTGCAGGGAGAGGTAGAGGAGATGAACGGCTCAGTGGGTTGTTTGGATAGACAGGGTGAGCATGGGTATCACTATATATAGGTTAGCATGGAATTAGGGTTAGGTTTAGTGGTGATGGCGGATGGGTATAACGGGTAGGGTAGGTGTAGGTTAACGGGTACAAGCGGGTTTGGGCTCAGGGAATAGGGTGACAGGTTTATTTAATGCATATTGTGTTTGGGGCTTAATAGATAGAGGTTTTAATGGGTTTAAGTATAGAATTAGGGTATGAATAGATCCAAAAATCAAGGTAGAGAAAAATGAACAAAATAATAAAAATAGGATATGAACAATTTAACAATGAGGATCAAAATAAAAGCTCGATCAAACAGGGATGAACAATCGGCTGACAATCAAATTAAGAAGATCAAATAAAGGCGGAAAAATCAAAGAGATGAATATATTAAGAAGAAAGATCTAATATACGGTCCAAAAGAGATACAATGAGGAAATACTCAAAAAAGAAAAATACACCCAAAACTACAGAAAATGGAAAATAGGGGTTACAACTACCCCTATAAAGGTTGCTTCTATAAATTTTTCAAATGTATTTCTTGATAGGTTTTGCCTAAATCCTACTATTAGTGAAGTTTTTACTCATTCTTTTATTGTTCTATCTTCATCTTTTACGCAATCTAGATATAGCCATTCTCCATTTCCTGCTATCCTTTTTTCATAGTTTTCTGTAGGTTCATATTTTGGGGCTTTTTTTCTTCTTTTTCTTTCCCTGACGTACTATTTTTGTATCTTGCCATTTTCATGGTCGGTGATAAAGCCTTTTGTTAGGTGGTGATCTTAAGATTTCGTATGTATTAATTGAGTTTTTGTAGGTTTTGTTAAAATATTGTCTTTTTCTTGATCCATTTTTATTTCTTCATTTGTTATTTCTAGATTTTTTAAGGCTTCCTCAATTTTCTCTAAATTGAGATTTGCCATTAAATCTTCTATTTCTAAAATATTTATATTAAGTTTTGTTATAGCTTCTAACTCCTTCATTCATTATTTTGTTATACCTAATTCTTCTTCAGTATCTTCTGTTATATATCTACGTAATTCTTTTATGTTCTTATTTATGATTTTAAAATATTTTCTTACAGTTCTTACAAATTCTAGACCATTGTAATCTTCCTCCAACTCTTAAATATTTATCATATAAATTTCTGAGAGTATTGATGGGTCTGTCCATGTAATATTATCCATCCTAACTTAATTTCTATAGTTTAATATCTTGTATGATAATAGTTGTTGGCATACCAGCTTACTTCTTCATTCCTATAATCTAATATTTTGTATGCTATTATTTTTTATATTTCCTTACGTAGTTTCTCAGTTACTTTACTTGTTATTATTAAATATTCTGATATTTTCCTATCAATTATATGTTTTCTTTCTATTAATCTTCTATCAATTCATCTTAATTTAAATTTTGAAAGATTTTTAATTTTACTTTCTTTATTTTCTGTGAACTATCCAGTTTTAATAAAGCTTATGGGATACTATAGTTTATAGTTTCTAAAGTAGGGTTATATAGAAATTTTGTTTTTTGGGTTTTTATATTAAATGAGTTAGTTGGATATAATATTTTCTGGAAGTAGGTTGGTTTGATAATTGATTTGAAAAGTGGATTAATTTGACAAATAAATATTGAGAATGGGTCAATTAGTAACATACACTCCAAATGCCCCAGGATGAAATCAAGGATGCTAAGAGCATCCATAGTGGTTTGCTATTTTGCCAAATTTCTCATTTTTTAGCAAACGACGTGCTGCAGTGGTTTGCTATTTTGCCATTTTATTCATTTTTTGCTAGAGGAGCGTGCTATATTAGGCAAACGATTTGAAAAATGCATAATTTAGATGACAAAACATGATGTTTCATCCGAAATTTTTTATTTTATTTTAATTGCATCAGACGAAACATCCAAAAAAAATTGTGAATTTTAAAATGAACAAAAAATCTCAAACGAAACATCATGTTTCGTCCGAGGAGATTTGCGAATTTTTAAAGAATAAAAAATCTTAGAGGAAATTTGTGGATTTTTAAATGCATAAAGAATTCTAAACGAAACATGATGTTTTGTCCAGGAATTTTTTAAACTTTTTTATGTATTATTAAAAGTGTTTAGTTAGTTAAATAGATTTAATTAACCACTTAGTTAAATAATTAGTTAGATAAATATGTTTAATTAGATAGTTAATTAGTTAATTAGGTTGTTAAGTTAAAAATTAAAACAAAAACAAAAGTCATGGATGAAACATCCTTTGTTTTGGTTTATGAATACTAAAAATTAATTTAAAAAATATAAAAACTTTTAAAAATTAGGAAATTTTAGTCATCCGTTCATTTTTTGCTCGACTTTGCTATGTTTTATCAATTTACCGCTGCAGAAAATAAAATAATTAATATTTATATTTTCACCATCTATATAATAAACATAAAGAAAGCTATCAAGTGGCTCTCATTCAATAGGGTTGAAATCAATGGTCCAGATCTAACCTCACAAACCATATTTTTCCGCCCAAAAGTACCCCCCCCCAAAAAAAAACTCAAATTCAAATCTCCCAAAACAACTCATTTATTTATTTATTTATTTTTCTCTTTCATTCTCTCTCTATTTAATCAAAAATTTATATTTTCAGATTTCAGTATGTAAATTTTCAGATTTTTTATGCAATTTTTTATTGCTCATGTTACATTGAAAATAGCAAATATCTCATGAACAGTTAAATTTCATCATTTTCCACACTCAAAGTTCTAAGAAATTGGATTTTATACTCTCATTTAGGGGTGGACAACTATTATCTGAACCGACCAATCCGAACCAATCCAACCCGAATCGACCGGTTTTTAACCGAACCAATTGGGGGTTTGGATTGGTCCGGTTCTTGATCTTTAATAACCAACTGGACCGGTCCGGTTGTTGGATGTGGCTTTCAAATAACCAATGAAACCGAACCGATCGTACCTCTATGCATAAGTTAATAAAAAATACAGTTCTCCTTTAATTTCTTAAATATACAAATAGTTATTTCTCATTTTTTTGGAGATACAAACAGTCTTTTTTAATTTTTTAATACAAACCGAGTAATTGTTCTACCTATGTTTTGATTCTCCATAATCTTGTGTGTTATGTTGTTGAGAAATGTTTGAATTTACATTGTGGCCCAACTTAATAGAATCATGAAGTTGATGTAACATTTAATAGTTACTTTAATCAAGTCAAGTAGAAATTGTTTTCTAATTTTTTTTTTTTTTTTTTGTACCTGAAATTCAAGTAGCTATGATTATTGATGTTTCTTTTATGATAATAAACTAAGATTACAGAAGTATGCAAGTGAAAAAGTAGTTTATCTCACCCATTTAAATGTCATCATCTTTAACAATTAGTGCAAAATTCATTAACAACTTGTTGTTTTATGAATCTTCATTTTAAATTCATTTCTGAATAACAAATAACAGATTGTTTCCTAAGTTTGGTCAAAGTTGATCTTTTAAATTTCAATAAAATTATGAATGATGTTGAAGATGAAAAGTAGCACGCCAAACCGATCATCCAATCCAATCCAAACCGAGCTTAATCGGCTTGGATGAAAACCAATCCAATTAAGGTTTGGATTGGTTGCGGATGAGAAAATTTAAAAACTGATTTTCTTTGGATCGGTGGTGGATGATCCATATTAGATCGAATATCGACCAATGCCCACCCCTACTCTCATTTATAATTAGTTTTCAACGCATACTAATAAAAATATTACTATTATTTATAACTAATTATTGTTTTACTATTCAAATTTAGATCAGTGCAACGCGCTAAGCCGGCAAATAAAAATGACACATCCAAGCATACAAGTTAACATAAGTACACGTGGCGAACATTCATTCGTCCGGACGCTGATTGCTGAACAACCCAGCCCATCGATCACGTGATCCTCGGGAATTTCAAAAAATCTTCTCCCTTTCTCCCCTTCTTCCCTCATTCTCTCTCCACTTGCTCAGAAAATCCGATACCGAATTTCTGCAATGAACTGCCTTCAAAATCTTCCAAAGTCTGCTCATAAAAATTCGAGTTCTAATTATTCTTCGATTTCCAGATCCTCTGCTCCGTTTATGGGGAGATCCCTCAAGAGCCACTCGAGGAGGCCACCGGTCTTGAATCTGGTACGAATCTCAAAGCAATTTCGACTCCAATCGGTTTGGGTCAGGTTTGTGTTCTTTGATTGTGATTTGTTTTGTTTTTGTGAAGGGAATGGTTCGAGCTGATCGCCGAGGAATCCTCAGCATGAATGTGAGTTTTGGATTCTTGGATTTGTGTTTTATCGTTATTTTTATGAAGAAGCTGCAATTTTTGGGGGTTTTTTAGGGCTAGGGTTTTATAGTTTGTTTATTTGATTATAGATTGAAATCTTAATTTAAACTGTTTATTTTAGAAGGAACAAACTTCAGTCAATATCTCAAGAATTTGGATTATGAATCCCAGTCAATATTGGACTGAAATTCAGGTCGCATGGGAGTAGACTGAAGCATAATTTCAGCATTAGGTGAAATGTGACAAGCTTTCTAAATAATGTGGTCTGGTGTTTGAATTCTCAGTGCATTCTTAGGAATTTAAAGAAGTTGAAGATGGTGCGACTAAAAATTTGTGGAGTCCTTGTACCAAGGTTGCAAAAACAGGACGTTGGAAAAAGAAAACCGCTACAGTTGTGTTTAGGTTTAATCCCAATTAATCGACTTTTTTCCTGTACTAAGCTACTTTTTGAAACTATTTGCAAAAGTGTGACACTTTCCAAACTATTTTCATTAGTGAGCTAGTTATTGCCACTTTAGCAGTGACCGCTATTCCCATGAGCGGTCTTTGCCCTTCTAAGGCTGCTAATGAGAATAGCGTTACTTCTAAAAAATAATTTTAAATTTTTTTGGTAGCTGCTATTCCCATTAGCGGCTAGAGGATATATGAAGCCGTTGATGAGAATAGTGACCTTTATCTCAATCATATTGAAACTCTTTGTCATTCCAGAGAGTTAGCTCTCTGAAAAAAATAAAATAAAATTATACTAAGGTCGCTGTTCCCAATAGCGACTTTAGTATAATTGATGATGACATCAGTTCAAGATGATCTGAGCGCTTCTATCAGCGCCAATATCGTCTAGGATGACTATTTTTGTATTTTTTATTTCAGCATTTGAATTTGTTTTTGGCATTTTAGCCATATGTAGTACTTTTGCGGTTGCGCATTTAATTTCTGCATTAGGATATTTTGGAGATTTGTATTGAGATTTGTTCTGAACCTATATATAGGCCTCTTGCTTAATAAAAAATGCTGCTCTGATTGATTAAAAAATTATTGTTTGATTGAAATCTGCTCTTCAATCCTCTCTTTGTGTGTGACATTGAGAAACTATTAGGGTTTGTGAGAAATCCTAAACTACACCCAAATCCTCAAGTCTTTATTCAAACCCTAAATCCTAATCTATTTATCCCCTCATCTCACAGCCGCCAACCCTCTTCCTTTTCTTCACTTTCTGCTTCTGAAACCCATCGAAACCCCTCTGTCTTCCTCCTCAACCTCGCACCCTCTCCACTGCCTATGTAGCACGGACACGGGTACGACACGACTCGGGTACGAGGATACATGATTTCTCAAAAATATAGGATACGGGTACGTTATGGGTACGTTGAATATAAAAATAATAAATTTATTATACATTATGTAATAAAAATATAAAATTTCAAAAAATTATAATAACTAGAAGAATGATTGTAAACGACATTGAAGAACATAATAATAAGTAGAAATTTAACTTATTAACATAATATGATAATAGTAAGCAACTTAATAGCGAATATTTCAATATCATTATCAAAATCAACACATTACAAAGTAATTCATTCATTACAATTTCAAAGTTCAATAGAAATATAAAATATCACTAGTTCACTACAAATATTATGATAACGGAACTTCTCTGGCTTGAACATCTTCTTCATCATCCATATCCACCACGCCAATATCATCGGTAAAAACCACATGTTCCAACTCCGGCTCATCCAATGAAAGGCTAGCAACCTCAAGCACTCCAACATCTTCAAATGAATCAAAGGAATCTCCACCTATATCCCACATCTTCGTCTCTCCTATACCATATTGGGGTGACCTTCTTGATAGAAGGCGAAGATTGCTATGAACATACACCAAGTCTTCCGCTCGTTGTGGGGTCAACTTATTTCTTTTCAAGGAATGCACAAAAGAGTAAGTGCTCCAATTTCTCTCGGCACAAGATGAAGAAGAAGGTTGCATAAGAAGTTTCATAGCTACGGTTTGAAGCATAGGGGCAAGAGGTCCATGAACGGATCACCAACCATGTGCATCCAAAATACCTCGATCACTAATACAATCAATATCATTAAATGCACCCGTTTTTGTCGAGAAGTGGGCATACGCCACATTCATTCTTGATCGATCAGTCGCATCGGGAAAGAGTCTTTTAAGACACTTTATTCTTTCCATATAGATCTCACGATCTTTATGTGGAGGAACTCTTCTTGGATCCTCATTAAGCCATTCTTCGCTATAATACCTTCAATAGAAAAAACAAAATTTACTCTTAGAATGAAACAAAAAAGTATGTAATACACTAATACGTTTATGTAGTTAATAAAACTAAATTTTACCTCGGATTCGAGGCATGTGCCAAGCAATGAAGTGGAGTGTTGTTTTTTGTCCAACGATCGACAAGAATTGTATGCACCACATCATAGAAACTAGAGGACTCATCAACTTGTTTTCCTTCGTGTTTGTAAATAGCTTCCTTCACTGTCTCAATCATTGTATCCCACATATCATAAACTAAATAGAGACAAGGCCTATCCGTGTCACACGCTCGAATCATATCATATATGGGAGATGTGAAAGAAAGTATGTAGTCGATAGATTCCCACCACTCTTCACTCAATACCTTCTCTCTCACAAACCTTGCTCTTCCCACATCATCGTCACGATAAGAAGCCCATTCGTCACTAGTTACCATGGATACAAGACCTTGCTTCAAAAGCTTAAACCGTTTAAGCATGATAATGACACTAGCAAAGCGAGTCTCCGCCACCGAAAGCAACTTCAAGGAAACAAACGCATTGTAATTGGCTAGCCTCATTGAATGATTCAATATGAAATTTTTAATTTGTACCGCATCCCCCGCAATGTCCATTATCCACCCACATTCATCATATACAATTTGATTGGACTCAACATTCTTTGCGGCACAAATATTCTTCAATGCAAGATTAAGGGTGTGCACCACACAAGGAGTCCAAAAAATTGTGGAAAATTGACTTTCGATTATTTGTCCCGCTGCCTTGCAAGTTGCCGCATTATCCATAATGACTTGAACAACTTTCTCATGCCCAACCCCAATAATAGCCTCCATCAATAAATTTGCTATGAAGAATTTATCTTTCACCTCTCCCGAACAATCTACCGTCTTTAAAAACATAGGCCCTCCTTCCATGACGGCGATTAAATTAATAAGTGACCTCCTTTGTGAGTCACTCCACCCATCACTAACAATGCTAACTCCTTTCTCCTTCCACGTATCTCTAATCGGTTGCAACAATTTCTCAACATTATCCTTCTCTCTTTGTAAGAGAGTTGTTCTCAACATATTGTACCCCGGTGGAATATAACCCGCAAGTGCATTGTTGGCGGCAAAAGTGTATGAACTCGCATAGTATGGATTTCTTGCTAGGTTAAACGGCAACCCTCCCGTGTAAAACATTCGTGCAATCTCCCCATGCAATTGATCTCGCGCCACATTGTTAAAAGCTTTTCCGATTGCACTACTTGAACCACCAATATTTGACTTTCTCCTCTTCAAATCTAAGTTACCGCTAACAAACATACTCGAGGCACTCATCGATCCACTAGAAGATGACGGGGGCAATGGCACTCTCTTTGGAGCTTTTTGAGATATTTTAATCTTCGATTGTTCATCCGCGTTTTGCATTTCAACAAGCTCATTTATCTTAATCTTATTGCATACACCGATTCCATGCCTTGTATCTTTAACAAATGTCCTCTAACTCTAGTGTAAGAACTACTATAACTCTTCTTGCAAAAACTACATTCCCACCTCACATTTCCACCACCACCCGGCTCCTTTCCTAACTTTGTCACATATTTCCACAGAGGATTGTTGGTATTTTCCTCATTAGGAGGTGTATTACTCGCACCCGTAGAAGTCATTCTCAAAGAAACTCTATAATGAAATTATGAAAATAAACAAGTATTACAATTTATAACTAAAAACTCACAATTAGAATGAACTCAATGAAGTCATAAACTAAACATGAAAATTTTCATATTTTTATAGTAGTCACTTAATTGAGATTTTGAGAAGCATTCTAATGTGTTATACTCCCCCAGAAACATATACAACAAATCAATTTAATTTAAAGCAGCAGCATCGTGGCATCAGCAAACAATATACCATTTATGCATCAAAACCAACAAAAATAATCAGACGCTCCCAAATCAGAAGCTCCCAAACCAACAAAAATAATCAGAAGCTCCCAAAACCAACAAAAAAACTTCAAAATTCATGTTAATGTTTTTTTACTCAAACCCATCCATCAACTGTGGCTGCCCTTCTGAGCTTTTGGATGCATTTTGCTTCTTATTATAATAGTAAAAGTGATTGTATATTTTTTTTTGCAGAGAGGAGAAGAAGTCAAAATCGAACCTGGATCAGCGTCGTTTCGGAGAGAGAGACGGGATCAGCGTCAAGGCGGAGGACAGACCAGAGCAGCGTCAAGGCGGAAGAGAGACCGGAGCAGCGTCGTTTCGGAGAGAGAGACGGGATCGATTTGGAGGTGGAGGCACGCGACGTCAACCGCGACGTCGAGGTGGAGGCGCGAAGAGGCAGAGGTCCTCGATTTTGGGGAGAGACGGGATCGATTTAGGGTTTTATTTTGGGGGAGAGAGGGATTTAGGGTTTCTGTTGAGAAAAGGGGATTTTGGAGAGAGAGAGAGAGCACGTGAATGAGAAAGGGGGAGGGGATGTTGACTGACTGTATACATTTTTTTATTCTTTTCCTTAATGGGCGCACCCCGGGCGCACCCGTTTCGCACCCATGCGTCCCCAGTCCGTGTCGAATGCTTTTTTCGTTTTTTTTAATCAAAAATATTATGGATACGTACCGGGTGCGTACCCGGAACGTACCTGTGCGTATCCGCACCCGATACGCACCCGGTTGGTACGAGAGCCATTTTGGGGTACCCGTGCTTCACAGTCCACTGCAACACCCGAACAACCCCGAGCACCACCAACTCTGCCATCTTCCTCCACACTCGAAGTCGACCACCTGCAGTCTCCACCATCAGCCACAACACTCACAACCGCAGGACCCACCCGCAACAACTCCCCACTTTCACACCTGTGCCCCTGCCTCCGACCACCTGCAACCCCTGACGGTCCCTCGCCGTCCTATTGCCCCTCACCTTCGAACCCGAATCCGCAAATCCCTTTACACACAAAACCCTAATCCCCAAATCCCTTTCACACCCAAAACCCTAATTTCCAAATCCCAATTCAAATCCTAACCCTAATCTTCATATCCAGAAGCTAATTTGTGGAAGAGTACAACACTATGGACTGCGACGATTAACATCTTCTTCCTCTTCATCCGTGGCAACACGTTCGTCGTACCCGTAATTTCTTTCCATTCTCTATTATTTGTGATACCGCATATCATCTCTAGAATATTATTTAAATTTACTGTTGTCCACAAATATTGAGTGTGTGTACTTCTACTTGCCTAATAGCTTATGAATCATTATTGAATATTTTACTTGTTAAGAACGCTTAGGTATAATTATTGATTGTTAGGATTGAATCTTTAACTGAGTTTGTTAAACTTATTTAATTTCTTAAAAAATCATCAAATCAATTACTAGTCTTAATTTCTGACTCAATCGACATTATTTGTTGGTAATCTTAATCTTTTCATATTCTTGAAAAATTCTTCATTTAGGGGGCGTTTGGTACAAGAATTTTTTTTTTATTTCCTGAAAATCTTAACTTGGTAATTTAGTTTTCCATGTTTGGTATGCTAATTTTTAATTTCAAATTTTCAGGAAACTAAGATTCCTAGGAATTTTTTTTGCCACAATTCCTAGGATGTTCTCTGATATTGATATATGCCACAATTCCTAAGATTCCTAGGAAAAGCTTTGGGATTGATATATGCTACATGTTCTCTGATATTGACCTTGAGCTTCTGACCTTAGATGCAGTTCTTGCTCATCTTCTGGTATATGCATGAATAGGGGTAGCTTTAATATTCCCATCCTATTAATTTCATTACACAGTCAGATTCCAAATTCTGATAGCCAGCTAGAAGAACAATTTTAATATAAGAGATTAAGTTTACATAAGTTTTACTGTTTTACTGTATGAAGTTCTTTCCTTTTTATGGGAAAAGGTAGACTTTCCTAGAAAGACCTACCTCAAAATTATGTTAGGAGCAAGCAGTATCAACATAGTTAAATACAAAGATCAACCTGGATGGGGGTGCATCATAAGTGTGAGAATGATTGGAGGTATGCGGAGGGAGATGTAATTGCTTTATAGTATGAATAGAGTGACGGTATACGGCTATTGTCGTACACCTCTACTTATACTAAGTATACTAATTAGTAGGACATACACTCTCCAAACCCCCAACAGGTACAGTCTCATTTACAAAATTTGATACACCAACATCCCAAATAGAACATAGTGGTGTTAATATCACAATCTAGTCTGCAAGCTTGAACATCCCTAAACAGTAAACATTTAAACAACAAAAGGATGTAGGTCTATCCCCAAAATAGAGCTTCATCTGAGTCTTAATCTGGTGGAGATGTTTGAGTTGATGTCCACCACTAGCAAGGTTTTAAATGTTGGACTTTAGTGTCGTGTTAGCCTAGAATTTTTTGTATGTTGGGATATATTGGGATATCTAAATATGTCGGTGTCGTGTCTCTCTATTGTTTGTGTATATGTAAAGTCAAGTAAGTCTATTAACTAATACATTTTTTCTAATTAATGCAAATTTAATTTAGTTATATACTTATATTACGTTCCTTTTTATATTATTGTTAAATTCTACGAATATTTATCGTGATTAATTTATGTTATTAGTTACATTATATAATATTTTATATGATAAATGACATGTATAACATGTAATTTCTTGTTTAGTAACAAAAAGATATATTTATTGAGTGTTCGAAATGAACATCCGACATGATCACATTTCCCTGAGATCTCCAATATCTTCCATGACCCTTATCATCCTTGATTTCTTCCTACTTGAATTTGATGCATTGATCCATGAAGAAAACCAAAAGTTCACATTAGAAACTAAAAATTTGTTTATGAAAAAATTGATGTGAAAATTCTGAAGTTTCTCTCCAACGTTAGGCACCAGCTAACATTAATGGTAAGTAAACACCACACTTGTGCCAAATATGGCGTAGAAGGGGCAAAGCGCCATAAGAAGCACTCAAGGGGAGTAGGTGGAAATTATGCAATATCAAACCGATTTAAGAAAACGAGACCAAACTTCAACAACTAAAGGACACTCAAAAAGGATGTGAATGGACGACTGTGATACACATGCAGAAATTCATGATGTATAACCAATCCACCCATTATTCCTTATCTTTGGAATGAATTCTATCCTAGCAGTTTCCCCTTAAAAAAATTATATATTAGCTAAGCAACCGGATAATTATTTTGCGTTTAAGGAGGGATAAAACTTAGCCACGTAGGAGCAGCAAAAGGGGACCTTACACGTCCGTTGATGAGGAATTGTAGGCATACTTCCAGAGGGGGGTATGCTTCCATATAGGTAGATCAACCCCTTGTTATGGGAAATACTTAGCCACATCTTCAATTAGAGCCAACATGTCCTCCACCAATTCTTAGCCAACATATCCTCCACCAATTCTGTATTTGGGACGAATCTTAGGCTAGGTCTCCATATCCAAGCCCCATCCTACCATATACCTTGTGAGAGTAAAGGATCATGAATTTCCAATCCGATTAAGAAAATGAGACCAAACTTCAACAACTAAAGAACACCAGAAAGGATGTGAATGGACGAACATGCATAAGAAGTTCATTATTCAAATTTGAACACTTTTGCAATCCATCTTTCAGTTGACATATTCTACTAGTTAATAAATGTAGCCTATAACATATGTTCGTCCTCTCACTAGAACTACAGTGTAATGGTTTTTCTTTCTTAACCTTTGCTTGTCACAAAATATCTAGCAACTTGCATCTCTTGGGAAATCTAAAAATATTGGGTAGATCATTGTCTGACAACCAATAAAAACCAATAAACTAACTAGTATCTAGTGTACGCCCTGGTTTTTGTATATTTATGTTGAATTCATCCCTTATATTTGGGATAAAATCATCAGGCTACCTTAGAAGTAGCTTCCCAACTTTACAAACAATGTCATAACTCAACTATTCATGTAAAACCTTAAAATGAGCAACTTCACCATCTACAGACCTCAGTGTACCTAAACTTGTTTGTGAGTCTTCCACTGTAGTGTACATTCAAGTGTGAAATATAAGTCATGATCTTTGCATGCAAACTTATGAGTGGTAAATAATTATAAATTTATAGCACTATATTAAGCTTATATTTATAGCAAAAATGAAGATCATAATGGGGTATCCATTTATAACTGTTGATTAATAGTATAGACTGAAAAAAATACTTTATTGGATGCATATAGCTGAATACATTGGTTCCTATATATAGGAGAGTAAAGAAAGTAATATAAATCTATTTCAGATGTGGGACTAAACTAAGACTATTTCAACACCCCCCTTCAAATTGGTGCGTAGATATTGTTAAAGCCAAGCTTGCTCAAGAAAGTTTGAAAAAGCTTAGGAGATGGTGCTTTAGTTAGGATATCAGGAAGTTGTTCACCAGACCGAATATATGAAAATGACATAACCTTCTTCTCTCATTCATCTCGAACGAAGTGACAGTCAACTTCGATATGTTTTGTGTGCTCATGAAACATCAGATTTTCAGAAATATGTATAGCAGCCTTGTTGTCATAGTAGAGAGAAACTAGAGATAACACTGGGATTGTCAAGTCTCGAAGAAGATATTTGAGCCATAAAACTTCATAAAGCAAATGTCCAATGACTCGGTATTTAGACTCTGCACTTGATCCAATATCACGTGTTATTTCTTACTTCCAAGATACAAGATTTTCTCAAAAGAATATAAAATACCCACTAATTGAGCGCCTATCATGCCTACTCAGCATCAGAATATCTTCGTAAAGAAAGAGAATCACCAGGCCGGAAGAGAAGTCTTTGCCCTGAGGCTTTCTTAAGGTAGCGAAGAATGTGAACCACTGCTTTCCAATGAGTAATGGTCAGTGCATGTGTAAACTAGCTAACTCGACTAACTGCAAAGACAATATCTGGCATAGTCACTGAGAGATATATGAGTTGCCAATCAACCTGCGATATCATCCTGGATTAGAGAACAGTGCATCATTGGAGAAGGAGGATAGCTTAATATTGGGATCCATAGGTGCATCACTGGGGCGATATCAACATTTCTGTCTCAGTAAGAATATCAAGAACATACTTTCTTTGAAAAAGAAAGATATCATCCTTTGAGCGTGCGACCTCAATACCAATAAATTATCGAAGTGGACCAAGATCCTTTGTTTCAAAGGTTTGAGCTAACCGTTGTTTGATATCTGTAATACCTTGCGAATCACTACCTGTGATATTGAAATCATCAACATAGACTAACAGAATAACAATGTATTTGCTTTCTTTCTTTTTGAAGAGAGAATGGTCTGCCTTATTGAGAATCCATTAGAGTACACAGCTTTGCTGAACTTTTTAAACTAAGCTCGTGGAGACTTTTTGAGGTCATAAAGAGATTTTTTGAGTGAACAAACAAGATTCTCTTCCTTCCGCTTAAAACTAGGAGGTTGTTGCATATACGCCACATGTTTTAAGTCTCCATTCAAAAACGCATTCTTGATATCAAGCTGATGAAAGGGCCATGAATAATTTGATGCAAGTGAGATAAGAACACGAACAGAATTGAATTTTGCAATCGGAGAAAGTCTCTGTATAGTGGACTTCCAAATTCTGTATAACCTTTAGCGATAAGGCAAGCTTTGGGTCCACTGTGCGATCAGGATTATGTTTGACAGTCAATACCCATTTTTAACCAACTGTCTTATCACCCACGGGGAGGCGAACAAACTGTCAAGTACCATTCTGCTGAAGAGCTTGCATTTTCTCTTTCATGGCTGTTGTCTAATCTGAATGCTCGAGTCCTTCCTAAACATTGTTAGGAATAGAAATAGAATCCAAAGAAGAGGTAAAAGCTCGAAAGGATCTGGTCAGTTTAGAAAAAGAGACAAATTTTGCAATAAGATAGTGAGCACAGGAACGCTTAGCCTTACGTTGACCAATAGGTAAATCATCTTTGTTAGGAATATTACCGACAAAAGTGGTTGGCATTGGTTGAACTACAGAGGGTACCACTTGGATGGTCGAGTCTGAACGAGCCTTTCATCGTCTGACATGAACCTGAAGTGGTGGTGGCTGCGGCGGCGGTGGTGGTGGTGGTGGTGGAAGTGGTGGGAAATCAAGACTCTACATCATTCCTTGGTAAATCAGGATTGTGTGAAAGAATATGTTCAAAAAATGATTTATGTTAAAAAAAAGAAATATCCGCTGAGGTAAATATTTTTTTTTCCGTGAAAGGCAATAGCAAAGATAACCTTTCGAAAAACGCGAAGACCCGAAAAATACACATTTAGTAGTACGTGGGTCAAGTTTATCAGTGTCTCGGTGGAGATTTTGAATAAAATAAGTGCAACAAAAAATACGAGGTGGTATTGAAAATGTATTTTTTGATGAAAATACCAATTGGAATTGGGATTGATTTTGAAGAATAGGAGTAGGCATTCGGTTAATAAGATAACATGCAGTGAGAATAGCAAAATTCCAATAAAACATGGGGACCTTTATTTCAAACATCATAGAGCGAGCACTGCTAAGTAAATATCAATTTTTGTGTTCTGCTACTCCATTTTGTTGAGTAGTGTAAGTGCAAAAAGTTTGGTGAATTGTTCCATGTTGAGAAAAACATTGTTGAAAATGAGAACTCATGTATTCTTTAACATTATCAGAACGAAAACATTTAAGAGTTATGCCAAATTGTGTTTGAATTTGAAATACTTCAGAATGATCTTTTAAAATAAACAACCACGTCATTCAAGAGAAATCATCAATAAACATTACAAAATAACGATAATTATTAAACGTGGAAAAAACCAATAGGCCCAAAAACATCAGAATGAACTAAATCAAACAAATGTTCACCACGTTTTCTAGTCAAAAGACCCCCCACTGTTTCAAATATGACTATACCCTTTACCCTTTTATTTATAGTTGCTGACTCAAAACAAACGTTAGGGTTTTTTTAATTCTGTAAAAAATGTTATGTTTTTTTTTTTTGCTTTGTACCCTAGAAAGGGAAAGGGTAAAATTGTCTCATTTTAAACGGTGGGGGGTCTTTTTGACTCTAAACAAATGTTAGGGGCATTTTTAATTTTTAATTTTTTTAAAAAGTAATATTAGATATGGTTATCTATATAATAAAACACAAAGAAAGCTATCAAGTGGCTCTCCTTCAAACCCCCCAAAATCAAATGTCCAGATCTAACCTCACAAAACACATTTTCCCCCAAAAGTTTCTCCCCAAAATTCAAATTCAACCCCCCCCCCCCAATAAAACAACTCATTTATTTATTTAATTATTTCTCTCTCTCTCTATAAGAGCCATTCGGTTGAGAACTAATTTGGTGAGAACTCCGTGAGAACTCAAGAAGTAGACTCCCCATAAAAAATCCAAACCGGCCATCTCGTTCTACACGCCTTAGATAGCATAACATAAAGAAATCACGTAATTTGATGTTTGTTTTTTCATGATTTACATCATTGCAAAATTGTATGGCTGAAAATTCTACTCCATTTGATGAATGGGAAAATGTTTATATGTTATGCTATCTAAGGCGTGTAGAACGAGATGGTCGGTTCGGATTTTTCATGGAGGGTCTACTCCTTGAGTTCTCACGGAGTTCTCACCAAAATTAGTTCTCAACCGAAGGGCTCCTTATATATATATATATCTATATATATATATACACACACACACACACTAGGTTTGCTCGTTTACACGTGCCTACGGCACGTCTTCGGAACGGTGCACCTTGTTTGATCATATAAAATAGTTTTGGAGGTCCAGCAAATTAACTGAAGTAGCAAACATATTATATGAGAAACTTTTGGGGGTCCAGCAAAAAACATATTAAATGATTTTTTTGATTTTTTTTGAATTATTTTTAAAGTTTTTAAATTTTTAATTTTTTTAGTTTTTTAATTTTTTATTTTGTAAAAATTTTTAAAATTTTTATTTTCTTAATTTTTTGAATAGAAGAGGGAGGGAAAGAGAGAGAGAGAGAAAAAAAAAATTAAATAAATATATGAGTTGTTTTGGGTGGGGGATTTGAATTTGAGTTTTGGGGGAAAACTTTTGGGGGGGAAAATATGTTTTGTGAGGTTAGATCTGGGCCTTTGATTTTTGGGGGGATTGAAGGAGAGCCACTTGATAGCTTTCTGTGTTTTATTATATAGATATATATATATATGGAAACATGGACTTTTAAACCCCAATTTATAATTCTTTTTCACCATATACTAATGGAAACATGGACTTTTATTTACAACTAATTATTGTTATACTATTCAGACTTCAGCTACATAATTGTTGATTTACTATTTACAAGGCTTTTCATATGATGTATCGTTCTGAAGATGTGCCGTAGGCACGTGGCCATGGGCAAATCTAGTATATATACGTAAATTAGGACTAAAAGCCATATGATATATAATCTAGTTCTCACAAAACCAAAATATTAGTAAATATACATTCACAAAACCCAAATATTAGTAGATATATATTTATATAATACAGACTTGGTTATCTAGCATTGAAAGGTTTAAGACCGGTTGTATTCCTTAGTGTGGTATGTTGAGCTAGAGCCGAACGAATATCCAAAAGATTACAGGCAGAAAGAGAGCTCAAATCAAAACAAGGTCAACCCCAAAGATTCAAATGTGAACCACACTAATTCTAAGAATGAAGATGCTAAGCTCGACTCTGAGGACACGAGTCCCTTAATATGAGAAAATTTATTGTTGAAAATAACTTGGTTTTGCTCAAGTTCATGACTATACCATATGTATTGCACAAGGGGAAGGGAAAGTTGTTGAATTATGACTTATGAATACTAAAAAGGGTAGGAATACTAAAAAGGGGAAATGACCAAATAGCACCCAAAGTTTATCCTAATTCACAAAAACCACCAAAGACCAAATAGAACGCAAAGTTTATCATAATTCCCAAATGGCATCCAAATTTACACACTTTTTCCACCCAAGAGTAAAACAGAAGTGGATTTTGGGAATTAAGGTAAACTTCGGGTGTTATTTGGGTATTATAAAAACTTTGGGTGCTTTTTGGGAATTAAGGTAAACTTTGGGTGCTATCTCGTCCGTAACATTACTAAAAAGGTTGAGTAATTAATTACATTTGAAGGTTTAAGTGACGGGGGTATACAGTATATGAAACTTTTTCTGGTTCATGGTAGACTCAATTTCTGACAATATTGATGACTTTATACTACTGAACTCACTAATCTTAGTAAATCATATTATATTACTGTCCAGTGCCTATATACTATTGCTTTCTTCATTTATTTGTACCTGGTGGATACTTAGTATATCGTTTCATATTTTCTCTACAATAGCAGTCTTATTATTTGTTTGAGTTAGGACCTTTTTCATGCTTTTTAGATGCAAATCTAGTTGCATAATAAGAAATCAATTATCAACAATTATTATTTTTCTGTTTCTTTTTTTTCCATTTATTTTTTTGCATTTTGGGGTAGACGTCACTTGTAGGTTGGGGAATGCAGTTAAGCATTTGAGGAATGAACATCATACAACCTGCTCGTTGACTTAGTTTGATCATCAATATGTACCATTATTAATAACTACTTTCTGAATCATAATTACTATATAAAGGTAATTAGTAATATTTAAAGCAAAAAGGAAGATGAACATGTGGTAGCCACTAGTAGCAGCTACTACTAGTAGTCCCTAGGGTCACATTTCAAGTCGGAGTACTATGTTATTGCCATTGGGGCTTGAGTACAAATCTCACTAAGAAACTTCATAGACAAGAAAATGGTGAAAAATATTAAACCTTCAATGATGGACCATTTTATACCCCAAAAACAGTGTAAAAAAAAATAATAATAAATCAGAAGGGGTGACATTTGGGACTTCCTTTTTCAAAACAAAGAAACCTCTCTTAGTTTGGTAGGTTAAATTAAAGGTATTTACTGAAGATTTTAGTGTAGTTGGTTGTTCTTTTCCTTAATTCATTGCCAAGGGTGTGGCATTTTGATGTAATGATTTTGAAACTTGAAGGGTATAAAATGATTCAACATCTACTAGTATTTGTGCTTTTATGTTCACCAATTCTATGGAAACCTTCACATCTTCTACACAAAATAACATACTTTTTATAATGAAAAGAAAAGGAGAGTATTTTTTTTCCTTTTTTAAGCAAAAGCCTGCATGCTTATAAGCATATATGTTATATATAGCAGGCAAATTACAGAGTTTAGAAGGTTCAGACAGATACATAGGGAAATAAGAAGCTGGAGCAGAATAGAAGTAGTAGATGAGGTGTAGCCCCTTAATTGCAGAGCATTACATATATCATTAATACTGTTGTAGCAACAGTATTCAAAATTTTGGATCTAACCTCTTAGTTTTGGAGTAAGTAGCAGTAGCTTAAGTCAGAGGGGGTTACTATGAGTGAAGCAAAATATAGGTACAGTCAGCTTGTAGTGTAGTAGCAGCTCATAGCACAATAATCACATAATTGCAAAAAAAAAAAAATTATGCTCATAGTTTGTAGGGGGAGCTTGAAGTCTGAAAGTTATACTTCATATAGGTTGTAAGATAAAAATTTCACATATTGAAAACTCAGAAGAAGAAATATAACATCAATCCTCACAGACGCAACAGGTTTGAAAGCAAACGTAACCATAGACTTAAGAAACTTCAACCTACCATCGGTAAGATAAGCCAACCCCATCTAGTTCAACGTGGGCTACTGCAACACTGATTGTATCCACCGCCTTAATATATCTTCCCCCTATGCATTGATTCATCAATTGGGGTTTGGTCAAAAGCTTGAGAGGACGAGGATTCTAGAGAAACTATCAGTGATCAGAAATCAAAATATCCCCTACATTTGTTAACAGGGAAATGTGGTTAAGGCATTGAATATGTCCACTGAGGCATGTCCAGTGAAGAGAAGTATTTTTTTTCTGAGTTTTTACATTAATGTCAACACTATTACAAAGGTGTATTAGAGTAGTAGTAAGAATTAAGTATCCTAAGATGATAGCCACCCTTATCTGCAATTGTCAATTGCCCTTTTAGAAAAAGGTAATAAGTGTTTCCTTGAGAAACATTACTCCAACAGGCACCGGACGTTGGTGCAAATTCGGTCCAAAACATATGGTAAACATAGAAAAATAATTTTTCAAACTTGCCTTTTATAATGACAGGCTTTGTTGCCTTTTATAATGACAGTTTTCTTTAAATTCTTTTAATGTACTAATGAATGATATTTCTTATCGAACTTTCTAGCTCCTAAGTTAAAGCACACTGCAACATAATTAAATTACTTCAAAGAAAAACGTAATCAAGACAACATTAAATATTAGACCAAATTTTCATTAGATCGTAACTATTCAACATGACTTCTATTTTAATGTCTTGTGCAAACACAAGAGATAGTGAAGAAATGTGAGAACTAGAAAAACAAAATGTATAAAATAAACAGTAATTAGTTGAACTGTGACAACAAGGTATAGTGTAAACATGCCATCTGATTCTTCTCAATCAACAACTCTCATGTGTGCTCCAACTCTTCGCTTGTCCATTTGCTACATCCAATTAACTCTTCACTTCTCTAGTTCTTATTGTTTGCTAAAAATTTGTGGAGTCTTTGTACCAACGTTGCAAAAACTGGAAATTGGAAAAAGGAAATTGCTAGAGTTGTGTTTAGGTTTAATCCCATTTAATCACTGTTTTTGAAATGGGTTGGTGGTTGTTTCAATGCAATGCCAAAGTATTGCCCCGTACGATACATGAAAACACTTTTAAGCTATTACATTAAACTGGTGGATAATCATGGCCGAGATGGTGTCAGCATCAAAGGTAGGCTTAATGAAGTCAATGTAGTGAGCTCTACGCTTGGGACCTTATACCCGAATATGCAATTTTAGTTCGAGTGATGGAGATGAGCAAACTCTCAATAGATGTGAACATTGACCTTTAACTCATGATCTGTTTTGAAATATAGCTAGAGATGTTTGTTAAACATTGTCAAAATAGGTGGTGCATGGGCAAGTTGATGAACTCCACAGTATCTTTGACTTGTATTTGGTACGTACTGAGGCATTTGGGAAAAATGCTCTATAAATCATCACTATTGAGTCATCTTTTGACATTTCAAAAACCCTTCACTAAAACCTTTTCAGTGAAGATGACTCAGCTGATATGCATTCTGGTGATGGGCTCAGTGTACTCTCCACTCTTTTAATTCTCATTTATCATATCTTTTAGGAGAGGATGTTTTAGTTGTTCTGATTTTACTACAACTGTTGCAAATGAGCCCCCAGAGTGAATGTTACCAACAGAGAGCTTTGGAGCAAGTATAATTATGTGACCATCTCCTTGTAACCTTTCAGAGAACGTATTGCTGGCCTGTGGCTTCACATAATTTTCTTGGATGTAGCTTCCCATTTAGAGCATTACTTGATTCTTTGAGGTTGACATTGTTGTGGTTTGGTGTTCCTTCAGGGTTTTATCGGCATATTGACCTTTTTTTGTCTCTTAGTAGTCCTCTTGGCGGCACTAGCATAGCTTTGGGATTCATAAATGCTGCATGTTCTACTGTTTTGTCCTTGAGCTCCTGGCTGTAGATGTAGTTCTTGCTATCTTCCTGTGTACACACAAATAGGAGTAGCTTTAATATTGCCATCCTGACAAATTCATAACACTGTCAGATTCTAACTTCTATTGCCAAGTAGAAGGATTTTTTTAAAAAAATGTAATATAGGAGACCCCATTTAATTCACTTTTTACTGTATAACGTTTAAAACCAAATATTGTCATCTCAATCTTTTCTTCATTATGAATTACAACAAGCTCAAGAAGATTATCTATCTGGCTTTAAGATGTGCTGCTAATACGATGTCAATGAACTCTATGTTGGCGAAGGCAACTATAAGCAAATGATGCTTAGCAAAAAAAATATGTTAGGGTTAGCAAAAAAAGCTGTAAGAAAATGAGAATACCAGGCTACTATATTCTTCATGACCAATTGACAGCTAGGTTGACTTAGTGATATGTACCTTCCAAATCCTTTTGAATGCTCAGATTATGAGAAAGAATAACCTAAGAAGCCTGGAGGCTGACACTGACACCATGTAACATACCACATTGAGACAAAGAAATTGTACATACCTCATTTAAATAGTAATGGCATTGCATGAAGCATCACACTGGATAAGTAATGGCATTGCTAAAGCTTCAGTTGGAATGACCTTTATCATATTTATAAACTAGTGGATAACTCATATATATTATTGAAGTGGCTTTTTCACCAAGACATTGCTTCATTTGATTCGTGGTTGGGAAATTTGTTTCACAGTAATCTTTTATTGGTTCTGAAAATGAAATAATGGTTAGCTCAAATAATTTTGTTTACAGCCATGACACTCTTTTCTCCCAAATCTTTGTAGTTGATTATTTGAATCTTTTTATTTCCCTTAATTCAACTTCTTAAGGGATGTCTACTCTGCTTAATAAAGAACTATCCTGTCTTTTTTCTTTGTTTGTGTTCAATGCATATTTGTTACAGTTTAAATCTATTGGGTTGAAAAAATGTAATTTGCTTGAATGTTTATTTGGAACTGATGGCTCGGAAATATGTATCTGTAGTTTTTTTGTTATTGCTAATACTAGTTCTTTTCAGGCTTCAAGTTCATCTTCAAGTGCAGAAAAGGGCAGTGTTGAAGTGCAAGAAGTAAAGTCTGATGTTTATAGCAATAATATGACAGAAGCAATGGGTGCAGGTATGAGTGATGCTATTTGTTTGAGTATTAGCAACCATCTTTTTACCCTGGCAACTCTCACTAACGTTACAGTTTCTGTCAAGGCGGATGTTTGCACCTGAGCATTATTTCTGACATATTTATCTGTTGTTCAGTATTGACATATCGGCATGAACTAGGAATGAACTATAACTTTATTCGTCCGGATTTGATAGTTGGTTCTTGCCTGCAGGTGTTTCTCTCATATGCATCTCATTTTCCTTATCATTTGATAAGTCTGTTCGTCCTTTGCTATTGTGTTTAATGTATCTGAATACAGACACAATCAGATGTCGACAAGCTTCGCAAAATTGGAGTGAAGACAATTTTCTGTTTGCAACAAGACTCAGATCTTGAGTATCCTAAATTCCTACTCACTACTTTTGATGTTTTTCTTCAACATTCTGTGCAGATTGATTGTTTGTCGTTTCATTTTCTTTTTCTTTTCTTTTATTATAGAGTGTTAGAATATAAATATTAAAATTCTCACCCCTACCACAACTTCAGAGTTTTGGTCTATCGGTAGGGTCTTTCACATACCGGTCTTTCACATGGTATGAGAGCAACCTAGTTTCGAATCCCACCGGCTGCGTAGTTTAAATGCAGATTAAAAAAAAATACCGCTGCGTATAGTCCAAGTCTTGACCAACGAAGATGGCCCTCAACCTGCGGGGACGTGTTAGAATATAAATATTAAAACCCTCGCCCCTTACCACAACTTTGGAGTTTTGGTCTATCGGTAGGGTCTTTCACAAGGAGAACTTCTGGAAGATGATTGTCTAAGTTCATTCACCCCTATACATAAAATTGAAAAGGACAAACATTTTATTCTTCACATAATTGGATCTCAAAAGATGTGACAGAGAAAATAGTTGCCCCTTTGAGCTGTACTCACCTTAATACTTGTGTAAGAGCTACTCTTGGATTTCCATTGTGCCCTCTTGTAGTTTCATTCTATATAACCCACCAACACTTTGGAAACTGAATGCTGGATCTTCTCTTGTCTCTATCTGAATGTGTGGGATGCCTTCCTCTTAATTCACTTGTTTACTGATTTGCATGCATTAAGTGATTTATGTTCTTTTTTAGATTGATAAAAATGTGTGGAATTATTAAGGACTTAGGGGTGCTCTTGTCAGTCATGCATGAAGCTTTTTCTCTTCCTTAATCTGAGCTTCTGCATTCAGTTCTTGATGCCTAACTTTGGGCTTGATACTTCAAAAAATAGGAAGTACATAACAAGTACATATATTAATATTTTTCTCAGTTCTCAAACTAATTTTAGTAGAGTACTTCTAGTGATTCTTTATAGGCTCGGTAATTTGAAAATTGATTTATGGATGCATGAGTTCAAATTAACCATACTCCATTCTCATTGCTGATTAGGGATGTGCTTCAAAAGTTTCTAGTCTTGTCCCTTGACTGAGAATTGAGAAATTATGCTAGTTATTTAATGAAGCTTTGGATTTTTGAAATGGACTTCGTAACAAGTTCTATTAAACCTTCAACTTTCTTTTTGACAAGTGATTAAACCTTCAACATTCAATTCCATGAAATCAGATGGCTTTGAAGAGGCTTATTATGATATTATTAATTACATAGAAAGTTCAAAACAGAACATGCTCCGCCTTGCCAATACTTCCTGTTATCATTTGTATCTATAGAAGAAATCTTACAAATGTTAACTTCACTAATATTTCTAGATATTTTGACGTTGATATACGTGCCATTCAAGAGTATGCCAAAGTATGCAAGGACGTTGAGCACATTCGAGCAGAAATCAGGTGAGTACTGATACTAGAGTCTTTTAATCAAATTTCATTTTTGCTAAAACTAGAATCTGTTAATTGATTAGGTAATCTGTTATAAATAACTGCATTTTTTTTTATGAATGTCTTTACTTTGCCTTATATTCTACCTACTGTGATATGAACCAGGGATTTTGATGCATTTGATTTAAGGACGAGGCTTCCAGCTGTTGTGAGCATATTGCATAAGGCTATCAATCGTAATGGTGGAGTGACTTATATACATTGCACAGCAGGGCTGGGACGAGCTCCTGCTACAGCGGTATGGATACCATTTTAATGTAAAAAGTAGATTATATTTCACATAAGTGATGTTAATTTTATTTATTTTAAGATTAAGCATTGGTTATAGTATACATTTTTTTTTCACATCCTTTTCTTGTTAGTTATTTCAAATTGATTAATCATTGCCCAACAATCTTATGAAGCACACTTTTAATTTATTTCCTATAAATTATAGTTGGGAGATTAAAGAAACGGTAAATAAAGATGTTGTGCCAGACCCACCAGACAAATAAGCACTTTCTCTTCTCTATATATTTTCAAACCTCTCAAAGACAGTTGATTCTTGTTAAATTACAGAGAAGTTGAAATTGTTAAGAACTGCAATTTTTTTCTCAGATCTGATTAGTCTACTTCATAGTGATCTGGAATTTCAAATTTTCTCTAGACAGTGTGGATTCCTATAACATTCTTGAAGTTGAAACAAAATTTCAAAATTTTGTGATAGACATTTCTACTATAGTTTACGGGTGTTTGTCAAAGGAAATTCTTGGAAACAGATCAAGTAGTAGAGGTTGAAGGTGCAACAGAATATTATTAAAGTGAAAAGTTTGGAACAAAGCCCAAACCTCAATAGGAGGTAAACGTGAGAAAGCATGGCAAGTTATGGAAGTAATAACTATACTATAGAAGAGGAAAAGAATATTTGAAAAATTTAAATAGCTAGCTGTTATTAATGAATAAATTACAAATATTATCAATAATTCTTACAGGTTAGATGAGGATAATATCTCTACCCATAATACCTCTCATTTGTAATATCTCAATTTTAGGTTTATCCTTCTTAAGAAGGTAGGGCTTGCTTGGGATAAGTTGGGGTTATTTAGGAAAGACTAATGATGGTCCCCAATGAAATTATTTGTCAATTATCTCAAGACACGAATGAGATTGAGATAAGATCGATTGCAAGATTCAATTTTACCTGTGCAATCATTAAACTATAGCATGTTTACTGCAGAGGCTAATAAATAGGGTCTGTTGCTAGATTCAATTTTGCCTGTGCATCATTAAGCTATAGAATGTTTACTGTAGAGGCTAATAAATAGGGTCAGTTGCCTGACCCTGATACTTAAAATTACAGCTTGTAGCCTTATTAGATTCTGGAGATCTATATTGCGCACATTCACCTTGATTTTTGATATCTCCTTGAAACAAAATCAGTTTTTCTAGGTCCCAGGTAGCCTGCTGGAACCATAAACTCGTGATAGTCCAAAATCCAGAGTGCACTAGCATTTTAAGAGATTGGGCATGTTGTAGAATGAAGTAAACGAACAATTTCAAGTGAGTAAATGAAGTGTAGTTCACTTTTGTGAGAATTCTTGATGAGTGTTTGGTCTATATATTTGGGGGCAAAATTTCTCCACTCCTCAAACATACTACTAATAAGACATGCCATAGTTGCCTGAAGGTGAGAATACCACACAAAAGTAAGTGGAAAGTATTAGGCGTTACGTGTTTTTAAGATACTTCAATATGACCTACATGAAGCTGGGAAGCATTATCTTAAGACCCTTGAAGATGCTGAGAGGCATCATGTTAAGACCCTTGAAGATGATTTCATGTCCATGTTATTTGCATTCCCTTTATTCAACTAGTTCCCTTATTTTCTCGATCCATTTTCTTGAATTTACTTATTAATATAACTTGTTATTCATCATTGTTCATTCTTTTACTTTGTTTATTATCCAGGCTTTTCCTTTTGTAAATGTTTTCAAGGCTTTTGAATTGTCTATATTCCTAACATATTGAAACGTTTGATGAATAACAGTTGGCATACATGTTTTGGGTTCAAGGCTATAAGCTTAGCGAAGCACACAAGTTACTACAGGTGCTTAACATCTTTGATTTTGTAGGATATATTTCTATCTCTGTACATATATTGTTGAGTTTATATAATGAAATCAGCAGTATGACCTTTTCACTTAAATATGATATCTTCTGGTTGTTTTGCTGAGAGATAGAATGTTTGGAACATTGCTTATCTATATTTAGGCATATTTTGATTGTTGTCATTATCAAGAGTGCAAGTGTAATAGAATTTGTGCACACTTTTCATATCACATATATCAAGAAATTACTCGATAAGTTTCATAATAAAGTGGTTTATCCTATACTCGCCAATTAAGGTAAGTCTCCCCTGATTAAAGAATGCTTACTCTCAACACTCAACATACTATGTTTCTTCAAAAAAAAAAACACTCAACATACTATGACAGCTCAAATATGTCAGGTATCAAGCTTGTGTCTATAAAATGCCGCTATACAATACATGTCAGGCATCATCTTTACAACCTACAAATTATGCAGAGAGTACTATGCCAGTACCAAAATATGTAAAGTAAATGTGATTTATTATCATCAAAGCCAGGTAATTTGAAAGTTTGGGGCCAATAGCCTCATGGGAAGTCTTGTCTCAGGGCATTCCAGCAGATAACTGTTTGAAACTTACCCATGATATTCTATAGTTAAAAGATTTAAAATCCTTATTCCAAAAAGTAGTAAACAATGATAATTGATCTTTATGTACTTGTTATGTCCTTAACACGTGTGGGCTTGTGCGAAGCCAACCTTTGTGATGAATTTGCACTTTGAAGAGACTGGCTAGCTGCAGTATAGTAATCATTTTCATTTCTTAAGTAAATAATAAACTTTCATTTTTCTTAACAATAATTGCTATTTTCACAATTTAACAGCTGGGCTTGTCTTGTATATTGTCATCTCTAATACTATAATGGGAGAAGGCCTTAGTGTCATTTGTAAATCTACCACCTTACGTGCATTACACGTGCAACTCCAACTCTCCCATTATACACTTTATTTAAATCTACCAATTTACGTGCATTGCAGGTACAACTAAAACTCCCATTATACTCTTTATATTACTTTAAAAAATATATATTTATTAACACATGCTATATTATATTACTTTAAAAACTATATATTGATTAAAACGTGCATCGCACGTGTTAAATACTAGTTGCTTTTAATTTCATGTTGATGTTTGCACAAATAGTATTTCTAGGTGGCCTTTACTGTGGTAAGTGGTAAGTGGTGAATGTTTGCTTTCGTTTTACTTATCTTTTGGTAAATTTTTTGTGTAGACCAAACGGCCATGCTTTCCGAAACTGGATGCCGTAAAGAATGCAACTGCTGATATAGTGAGTTACATCATTCCTTGTATCCAATGTTCTGTCTCCTAAGTTGTGTATTAGTCAAGTGTTTACTGTTGTAATTCCAAATTATATATTTTCCTCGGTAACTTTCTTTCAAATCCTCTCATACCAAGTTTCTTTATGACAGTGTCTGTTGATTTCTCTTTTGGGCATTGTGAGCTTTAATCCTTGTCTCATGGTAAATATTCAAAAATATTTTAAATCTCAATGAAAATTGGAATTCCTGTTTTATCATTTTGTATGATCTTTTGTGGGGCCTTCTGTTTTCACAACTGATGCATTTTTATTGGGAGAAGCCTCAGTGTGTTTACAAATTCCAACCTTTATGAAACATGCCTGGACTTTTTGGATATTCATTTTGTCCTTGTATGCTCTAAACTGCTATTTTGTGGAAGTGAAACTAAGAGATCACTAAGTTGTTTCTTGATACTATTCTTATTACACATATCTTTTAATTATATGGCTAAATTTCAGAAAACCCTCTCTGACCTTTCACCATAATTCAACTAATCCCCCCACTTTTGGTTTTACCAACTTAACCCCTGACCTTTGATATTTGAATTAAAACGTGAAAGAAACCAATTTCAGTGCCCAATTTGCTAAGTAATTTTCCTATCTCTCCCTTTTTTTGCTCCCCCTTGACCTTTTTCCGTTTACAACTTAACTGCCTGCTCTTTGTTTCTTGCCGGACGAAGGATGTTAGTCTTTTATTAATTTAGTTCAAATATTATAAGCCAGGAGGTGAGTTGGGATAACAAAAAGTAAGGAGGATTAATTGATTTTTGGTGAAAAGTTGGGTTTTCTGAAACAAAGCCAAATTTTACACACACAGGGAATTTTATGGCACATGGCTGTGTGTGTGATCAGCTTTTGCTTTGGAGGTGTAATATTAGTAAACGGTAAACCATTGAATGTAAGCAGTCCTGTATTTTATTAATTACATAATGCCAAGTTGTAAGTTTGTAATGTATAACTCAGCTCTGCTGACAAGAATCTTTTGCAGCTCACAGGCCTATCGAAGAACCGTGTCCAATTGATGTGGAATGGTGGGAATTTCTCATCCGTGGAGGTCTCTGGCCTTGATATTGGATGGGGCCAGGTAAATTCAAATTGGAGATTGATCATATAAGTTTTCTCTGACGAACAAACAATATGCTGTATCATAGTTGTGATACTGGATAAGCTTGTATCTATTTGAGAATATTGCCTACATTTCATTTGTTGAAGTATTGTTGATTTCACCCTTTAGTCACTTTGCCTCCCTTTTTCTTGTATATCCCCTGCCACTGGATAACAATTGAGTGTTTACTTGTTTTTTACGCCGGTGAGTGGCATTTCTGCCCATTGCAGTCACCTTCAGGATGATATAATACACTCTATCATCCAGTTAATGTACCATCACTAGAGTCCTAGAGCTGTACTGGCCTGTCATGGCACTTTTACCCAGCATATTACCAAATCAGCCTCTCCCCCTCTATCTGGGTGACAAAGGCCATCACAAGTAGGATTTGAACCCAATTCCTGTTGCAGAACCTCAAAAGGCTTTACCACTGTGATAGAATAGAATAATGATAATATATTGGTGTGAATTTTGTTATATGTTTAAAGCTAATGGAATGAATCTAAGAAATTACTCTTGTTCTAGAGATACATGTGCACTATACTTGGTAAAAGTATGTGAGTGTGCTAAGGCGTTGTAAGTAGGATTTGAACTCTTGATCTTGACCTATTGCAGAACCTCAAAAAGCTTTACCACTCTGATATAATAACACTATCATGTATGATGATGATATATCGGTGTGCGTCTTAGTATATATGTTGAAAGGTAGTGAAATGAGCCTAATAATTACTAATGTTCTGGAGATATATGTTGACTATGCTAGGTAAATGTGTGCATCTTTTTTGTTCTAAATGAGTGAAGTGATGTTCTTTTCAGTTTATTCTTAAAATGCACGTAGTTTTGTCTTTTGTGGAACTTATGGTTTTTTTTAGGTTGTGGTTAAGATCAAATTTGTGCATCATGGATATCATCATCAAAATGGGGTTTGTCTATTGAATGCAAGTTCATGATGTTGTCAACCAAGCATTAATCTCTGCAAAACTTTTGACATAGAACAACACAGAAGAGAATGGTTGCATAACCCAAAAGACCAGTTGGCATCCTCCAAATTCTCCTTGGCTCCGGTAAAACATCCAGGACTAAGGAGGAAAAAAAAAGATAAAATTGCGTCAGTGGATTGAAACTCTGAAGTCACAATTATTATATATTGTCCAGAATCCATTTCTAGGATGAGATGTTTACCCAATTAATGAATTAATTATTAATGTTTGCACCTTAAAGATAAAAGTTAAGCTATGCATAGTTTTCATAATGGAACTTATTCATTGAACACTTCTGGTTGTTTACTATCCTCTTGACTTGCGACTTTCTTATTATCCCTTTCTTGTCAAAGGACTCAAATGATTAGCACCATTCCTGTCATTTATGTGATAATTAATTTCACAGAGAATATTGCATCTCCAATTTCAATTAAGTAATTAATATTCATATGTGATCTTATGTTCCCAATTGTTTCAGAGGATTCCTTTGCGATTTGATGAGGAACAAGGATCATGGATTCTTGAGAGAGATTTACCTGTAAGTTAGCATATTTATGATTATGGTTTCCGTCAAATATAACATGATGTGCAAATATAACATGATGTGCTATGTAAATGCTCTGTAATGTCATCTCTCAAAGAGACCGAATGAAGACGTATTCATACTCAAAACATTAGAAAGATGGCTTGAGGATTGATGAATAATGCTATGTCTGACTGTAACTTGTTTCTTTCTAATTTCTAATGCTTGCTGTAACTTTTGACAATTTTTGGCATGTTTAGTATGTTTAACATATTGTTGACTTCTTAAAGAGACTATCCAATATCTATAATCACAAACAACTACTTTAGAGTGAAAAGTGGATGAGGTCAAACAAAAATTTCCTGTATCAAACAATAGACAAATACATACTGATTTCAGTCTGTCATTATGTTTACTTTTCTTTTGCTTCCTAAAAGGGAAAAAAAATACATACTGATGACATGTGGGCTTTTATCAATCTCACTTATGTTTGCTTTTTCGTTAAATTTATATTAGAAACTGATTGGAGACAACATTGTACCTGGATAATTCACATGGTTAGATACTAGAGTAGGACATCTACTCATGATAGCAGTAAGGTACCAAAAGTTAGACGTCCACATAAAACTGTAGTTGTGTAGTACTGACATCGATTATTTATGTTTCGTTGTACTGTTAGTGATATATCTTTTATATTCGTCATAGTGAAGAACATTGGTATAGGGGAAAGAGTCATCTCCATTGGGTACTTAGTGGGCGATTAATTGGTTTGTAGGTGTTAAAATAGTCTTAGTTTTAGTCCCATATTTGAAATAATCTAGAATTAATCCATGTACTCTTATGTATATAGGATGCAGTGTATTCAGTTATTATAATCCAATAAAGCATTCTTTTCAGTCTATATATTATACATTAACATGGTATTAGAGCTCGAGACGCATACACACAAAAAATAGGGTTTTCTCCCTTTCTCTTCCTTTAATAAAAAGCAACTGTTCATCTTCCTCCTCCGAAAACCGTAATCCTCCCTCCCTCTGCCTTCCTCCCCGCCGCCCTCCTCTCCAAAATTCTCTTCCGATCCCGACGCTGCCCTCCTCTTCCAATCTCGACACCGCTGCCCACCCCCTCTACTCCACACTTCCGAACCCGTCGCCTCCTCCTCATCTTCTTCTTTTGGTTTCACCAAACCCATACAAATCCATCCCGAAGTCACCGCAGCAACTCCGACTGCCTGCACTCCGCCACTGCATCTCGAACCCAAGAGCCACTGCTTGCAGCAATCGCTGAAAAAAAATCGAAGGAAACGAAACTGCTTACTTCATGTTGCGCGATATTCTGTAATACGTGCCAACTTTTGATGCCCTCTTCACTCATCCTCACCTGTTTATTCCTTCAGATCTGATCTAGATATGCTCCTATGACTATTTTCTCTACTTCAACGGCGACCTCTCCATCGGTGAACCCATATTTTTCCACTGTTGCTCCTATGGATAAGTCAACCTCCTTCCAATCTATTATTTCTGCTGAAGCATACCAACCACTCTGCAATATGCTGTCCCTTCCACCTGGTAACTCTGTTCACTCAGGTAATGCTTGTCATGTTTCCTCACATCAATGGATAATTGATTCAGGTGCTTTTGAACATATGACTCCTACATCACTTTCTTCATATTCTTTGCGTCTAAATTATCATGTGCGTATTGATGATGACTTACTTGTCCCTGTTGAAGGGGTGTGCGATATCTCTCTTACTTCGGACATTCATCTTACATCAGTTTTGTGTATTCCAAAATTTTCTAATAGCTTATTATCCGTTCCTAAACTTTGCAAAGATTTAAATTATTCAGTGATATTTTTTTCTTCGTATTGTGTTTCAGGATACTACGACGAGAAAGGTGATTGGCACCGGTCGTGAACAACATGGGTTATATATCTTGGATTCTTCAGTCTCGGTATTATTTTCTTCTGCTAATCTTGAATTGTGGCACCGACAACTGGGACATCCTTCTTCTACAACCCTCAAGCACTTAGTTTCAGTTTTTGAGCCTTCATTTAAGGTATTCTGTGAGTCATGTGAATTAGGTAAACATCATAGAGTTTTCTACCCCGGACGCATCAATAAACATAGTGAACATTTGTTTGATTTAGTGCATTCTGATGTTTGGGTTCCTATTGGTTTTTCTACATTTAATAACTATTGTTATTTTGTTACGTTTATTGATGATTTCTCTCGTATGGCGTGGTTGTTTCTTTTGAAAGATCGTTATGAAGTATTTAAAGTTTTTCAAGAATTTTTCTTCGAGATACAAACACAATTTGGCACAACTCTCAAATGTTTTCATTCTGATAATGCTAAAGAATACATGAGTTCGCATTTTCAATATTTTTTTTTCTCACCATGGCATAATTCACCAAACTTCTTACGCCTATACTGCTCAACAAAATGGTGTGGCAGAACGCAAAAATCAATATTTACTTTGCACTGCTCGATCTTTGATGTTTGAAATGAAGGTCCCCAAGTTTTATTGGAGTTTTTCAGTTTTGACTACATGTTTGCTTATTAATAGAATGCCTACTCCTATTCTTCAAAATCAATCCCTATTCAACCTGGTATTACCATCTAAACGTTCATTTTCAATACCACATCGTGTTTTTGGCTGCACTTATTTTGTTAAAAATCTTCAAACCGGTGCTGATAAACTTGACTCGCGTGCTACTAAATGTGTATCTTTTGGGTATTCTCGTTTTTCGAAAGGCTATCTTTGTTATTGCCCTTCACAGAAAAATGTTTATCTCTACGGATGTTTCTTTTTTTTTATCATAAACTTTTTTTTGAACATATTCCTTCACACAATCCTTAGTTACAAAGAGCTGTTGTAAAGAGTTGATTTTCCACCCCCACTACAAGTAATACCTTCCCCACCACCGCCACCACCATCGCCTCCGCCGCTTCAGGTTTATGTCAGAAGACGTCGGACTCGTTCGGACTCGGCCATCCACGATGTACCCTCTGTTGTTCACCCTGTGCTAACCCCTTCTATCGGTAATATTCCTAACATAGATGATTTACCTATTGCTCACCGTAAGGCTAAACGTTCTTGTGCTCACTATCCTATTGCCCAGTTTGTTTTTTTTAAACTGAACAGATCTTTTCGAGCCTTTACTTCATTGGATTCCTTCTCTATCCTAACAATGTTCAGGAAGCACTCGAGCACCCTGGTTGGACAGCAGCCATGAATGAGAAAATTCATGTTCTTCAGCAGAATGGTACTTGGCAGTTGGTTTTAATTTGTAAATGGGTCTTTACTGTCAAACATAATCCTGATGGCACAGTTGACCGCCTCAAAGCTCGCCTTGTTGCTAAAGGTTATTCACAGGAATTTGGGGTTGACTATGCAGAGACTTTTTCTCCGATTGCAAAACTCACTTCTGTCCGTGTCCTTATCTCTCTTGCATCAAATTGTTCTTGGTCCTTTCATCAGCTTGATGTCAAGAATGCATTTCTCAATAGCGACTTGAAAGAGGTGGTGTATATGCTGCAACCTCCTGGTTTTGAGCGACATGGGGAGAATCTTGTATGTTCGCTCAAAAAGTCTTTATGGCCTCAAACAGTCTCCACGAGCTTGGTTTGAGAAGTTCGACAAAACTGTGTGCTTTTATGGGTTCTCAAGAAGTAAGGCAGACTATTCCCTCTTCATAAAGAAAGGAAGCAAAGATATTGTTATTCTGTTAGTCTATGTTGATGATATCATTATCACAAGCAGTGATTCCCAATGTATTGCAGACATCAAACAGCGGTTAGCTCAAACTTTTTAAACAAAGGATTTGGGCCATTTTCGATATTTTCTTGGCATTGAGGTTGCACGCACAAAGGATGATATCTTTCTTTCTCAAAGAAAGTATGTCCTTAATATTCTTAACGAGACGGGAATGTTGGGATGCCGTCCTAGTGACACACCTATGGATCTCAATATTAAGCTGTCCTTCTCCAATGATACATTGTTCTCTGATCCAGGACGATATTGCAGGCTGGTTGGAAAACTCATATATCTTTTAGTAACTAGGCCAGATATTGCCTTTGCAGTTAGTCGAGTCAGTCAATTTATGCATGCACCGACCTTCACTCATTGGGAAGCAGTGGTTCACATTCTTCGTTATCTTTAAAAAGCCCTAAGGCAAGGACTTCTCTTCAGGCTTGGTGCATCTTTTTTTTACAAGGATATTTCGATGCTGACTGGGCATGGTCGATTGATGACAGACGATCTACTAGTGGATACTTTATATTCTTTACAGAAAATCTAGTATCTTGGAAGAGCGAGAAGTAACATGTTGTAGCTAAATCAAGTGCAGAAGCTGAATACCGAGCCATTGAGTATTTGGTTTCTGAAGTTTTATGGCTTAAATCTCTCATTCGAGATTTGACAATTCCAGTATCTTCTCCAGTTCCACTGTATTGTGATAACCAAGCTGCTATGCATATTTTTGAAAATCCAGTGTTTCATGAGCGCACAAAACATATCGAGATCGATTGTAATTTCGTTCGTGATGAGTTGGAGAAGAAAGTGATCTCATTTTCATATGTCCGGTCTGATGACCAACTTGCTGACATTCTCACTAAAGCATTACCTCCTAAGCTCTTTCAAACTTTCTTGAGGAAGCTTGACTTCGAAAATATCTACGCACCAGCTTAAGGGGGAGTGTTAAAACAGTCTTAATTTTACTCCCACATCTGAAATAATCTTTAGAATTAATCCTTGTACTCTTATGTATAGGAGGCGGTGTATTCAGTCATTATAATCCAATAAAGCATTCTTTCCAGTCTCTATATTATACATCAACAGTAGGCATTAGCAATTTAGTTTGCAATTCTAACCAGTTGATAAAATTATCTGCTTTATATTCCACCCTCCAAAAGTAATGGTCTCAAGTTGCAAAAGTTAAGGAGCTAGCATGAGCGAAGTTCGGACCTTATCCTTCGACATAATTGGTTAAGCTTTTAAAACCTGTATTCCTATCTGGGAATTTTCTGATTTAAAATGATAAAACAAACTGTTGAATGGCATTTAACGAGTATGCTGGTTCACTAACATCATTTTTATTTTATTTTTTGTTTGTTGCACCTAACTGAAAGTAGCATCTTCATATTTTAGTACCAAGGGGACATTGACCTCCAAAAAGGAGAAACATTCACAGGACAAAGGTATTGCGAAAGGCACCTCAAGCGTGGAACATAGCACTCCACTTTTGGACAACCAAAGGTGCAAATAGCTACTATAAAGCGAAACAGCAAGTTTTTTGGGTTTTTCTTTTAATTTCTAATAAAATTAAATAAGTGAAAATTATAATAAAAGGGTTATTCAAACAAAAATGAAAAAATAAATACAAAACTGTTAGGAACACAAGCGGTACAACGACACCACTTGTTAGGGAATTAGCGGAACTCTTCCCTTCTGAGAATCTTGTTGAGTTATTCGATGCAACCAACACAAACTACCAAGCACATATGAGAGCATACCAAATACACCAAAGCACACAAGTTTGTCCCAGTTGGGGCTTTCGCCTTATTTCGGGGGAGAAGAAACCTGAGATATTATTCAACTGGAGAAGATACAAGAATATTACAATTCTCACCACGACTCTCCCTCTCAAGCCTCATCAGCAAGTACTAGTTGTTTACAATTGGAGAAAATCTCACTCTTCAATGAAGTACTCTCTCTCTCTCTCAGCTCTCAATGGAGGTCAATAACAACAATATATAGAGATCTAGAGAAACTCTAGTTTGATATCTTTGATACAATAGTTATTGGATATTACAGAAGAGATAACCTTACGATAAGAGCCACACGATCTAACTTGAAGAGCAAGTTCGGGCTTCAGCGAAATCATCCAGACCCGTACCCGAAAATTGTTTCAACCGCATTCGGTCGACCGTCCAACAAGATCAGTCGACTATCCCCCTCATGAGACACCCTGTACAGCCGGGCGGTCGACCGTCCAAAGATCGGTCGACTGCTGTTGCTGTTGCTGCCGTTGTTGCTGTTTTCTGTTGCTTCCACTCCGTCTCCATTCGTCTCAATCCCTTCATCGTCTCATTGTCTTCGTATCCAATATAGTATGCAAGACATAAATTCAACAAAAACTTCTATCATGTAACACCAGAACAAGATTGAGTTGAACTTAAATAAGGGAATAAAAGCAAATCAAATCAACTCTTTTTGCGAAGAAGGGAACAAACTGTAAGCATAAATATTTGTAATTTTTGATCAAGTAAAGAATGATGACCGCACAATAAAAACTTCAAAGTTAACACTTGCACGATCGTACAAAGTAATCCCTGCCAAACCCACAAACCAAAACTCTATCCACATTAGCTAACCTAGGGGGTGTTCATCGGTTTAAAACCGAACCGAAAAAAATCGAACCGAACTTTTTGGTTTGGTAAAACTGGAACCGAAATCCGAACCGAAACTCTACAAGTTCGGTTTAAACCAAACCGAATTTTATTGGTTTGGTTCGGTTAATAACCGAACTAACCGAACTTGGAATTCCTTCGACTGCAGTAGCTTATCATCCAAAGCAAGCGGTGGCTTTTGCTTCGATGAACTTTTCGTGAACGAGAGCCATTCTTCTTTTCTCACCTTGGTTTTCATCACATTGTTCCTTCCCCCAAGCTCCATAGACATCCTTATAATCTCTCTCACCCGAAGAATGATCACCATCTCTAAAGCTTCCTTTCGTATTATCTAAAACTGACCGACGACGAGTAGGAACTGCCTCGTTGAGGCCCATTAGCCTGGCCACGATATTGGTTTGCTTTCTTTTACACTCAGTTTCTTTAGACATTTCTTGTGCCATGAGTATCTTGATTGGTGTCTCCTTGGATCTACTTTTGATTGAAAAATAATTCACTTGATCACTACTCATCTGAAAATGCAAGAACTACAATCAGGATGGGCCCTTAATTGTCAAACTTAATTTCCCCCTTAATCGCAAGAACTACAACCAGTGCTTTTTTACCTGTTTGCCCTTTCCATAAACTCCTCGAGGAGCAGTAGTTCTCGAAGCAACACCAGCGTGATTTCTACTAGTAGGAGAACATACCCATATAAATGCGTAGTTCAACATCAAATTCATTCACATTACATATATATATATATATATATATATATATATATATAGCATCAAAAATTTAAACCACCACATTTTAAACTCCAATTCAACCCAATTCATAATTCTAACAAATAATCAACAGTCAGTCAGTCCCATTATTAAAAAAAAAACATGAGACCCCTATACTAGCATCATCCTTAGTCAAAACAAGGAACTTATTAGGGCTGATCTTATAAGTTTCGGTTCAAAAAAACCATGGGTCCAAAAAAACTTAGGTTTTTGTTTCGGTTCGGTTTATTCAAAAGCCAACAAAAAACCGAACCGAACTCTATAAAAACTCCGGCTCGAGTCAAAACCGAACCAAATTGGCAAATTTCGGTTCGGTTCGGTTCGGTAATCGGTTTTAACCAAAGTGTGAACAGCCCTAAGCTAACCTGCTAATTTTCATTCATCTTCCCTTGATCATGTTCGTAGAAAAAAACCAAGTTCATCTTTTTTACCGTGTGTTTCGTAGGAAAATGAGAAAGAAAAAATAAAAGCATGGGTGCGTATTACGGAGAGGGGAAAATAAGAATAGGTAGGCTATTAATGCTATGCAAATAGTGAGTATAGGAAATGATTTATCAAAATGGCAAAAAGCAGCAATATTGGTTTGCTATATTGCAATATTATGGTGTGTTCTTTATATTGCTAAGCATCATAGCGAGCTTCAAAGAGTGCTAATTCGATAATGGGGTCAATATGTGATATAATCATTTGATGAACTGCGATTTTAACATTTATCAATCCTTGATCTTGAAGTTAATAGGCTTGGAACGAAAACTTACTGGGTTAGGTTTTGGCGTTATGATTATGGTATTAGTCTTGGCCTTCTTGGAAATGTCCAAAGTATCATCTCAATTTGTCAGATTTTAGGTATAAGTTTTCTATTGCATCAAAATAAATAATTTAAAACTTCTAAAATAGTTTAAAATTTTATATTGAATCTAATTTTGTTTAGTTACACAATATATTACTTTGTATTTATTTTTATTTTTATTTTTATGTACAAAAATAATCATTTAGAGAGTGAATTGTTGTGATTGGGGCGTCAACGAATGTCCATTATCGCAGCGGAACTAAATAGAGCAATGAGGAAGTCAAAGTAGATGAGACAAATCAATTGAGCAAGTAGATCCACCAATCTAACACAAATACAACGATGATTTATCCTGGTTAGCTTTTGCTTAATCCGGGGGAAATATAGGGAGACCTGATATTCAACTAGAAGAAATTACAATGAGTTATTGATTCCCTCAATACAAGAAATTAAACTCACTCACCAAGAACTCTCTCTCTCTTTTCAGCCTTTCTTTGCAATGAAGAAAATATATTATTATATCTTAAGCTAATAGTTACCCCTCTCTCCTTTCTCCATTTTGAAATGAAGCAAGGAGAGCAAAAGTAGGAATTAACACGTGCAGTCCGCATCAATTGCCAAAACAGTATTAATTGAAAAAACACAAAAAAAAAATCTTTCTTCTGCCACATTTTCCCCAAAACCTTTCTTCTACCACATCTCTCCCAAACCCACGAACCCTAACCCTCCCTACCCCAAAATCCACTCACATCTCCTCACCCGTCCGTCGATACCCGCCGCCCCTCACTGCCCCCCGCCCCTCGCTGCATAAAAGTGGAAGCTACTATATTCGGTCAATGTTGGAGTGGTGGGCAAAGAAAATCGGATCGCGTGCAGCAGAATAAAGCACCCCCATGTCCTCAATGTTGGATTGGGTTCGGTCTCCTGTCCACACATGAACCTTCCCATGGGGAACGTTCTCTAGAGCGCCTGCACCAGGATCAGGTTTGTCCCCAACACGATATGGAGATCCCATGAAAAGCTGTGCAATCTTTCCATTGGAAATCACTTGTAATTTATGAAGTACTCTACTCTCATATTGGAGGAGTGTACAATATATATAGAAGAATAGAGAGAAACCTAGGTTTAATCTTGATTTTCAGTCGTCCGATATAATCTGGAAAAAAAGTAACTGAATAGGAGCCGTACGATCTAACTTGGAGTTGAAGATTGGGCTGAAACGACCTTCGACCGTCCAACAAGACCGGTCGAGGCCCAAAACGAACACAGTGCCGTGGTCGGTCGACTGTCCAACATGACTGGTCAGCCGTCCTCCTCTCGGCCAAATCCTGTGCAACTACGGTCGGATGTGCGGTCGGGGGTGCGGTCGACCGCAACTTGGGATAGTCGACCGCAACTATGTCTGCACTATTGCTGCTCTGTTTTCTTCTACTCTCTTCGATGCTTCAACCTCCGTGCTTCATCTTACCTTTTTCTAATCTGAAACACGAGTATTCAAGACACATTCCTAACAAACTCACCTTGGATTGCATACGAGTGCTATCACATGATGTGTTACTCATCTTCGAACTCTAATGAACTCCACTTGCAAAAAACTTGGAACAATAGCTTCTTTTTCTAGTTGAACTGATCTCTACCCAATCTCACCGATTCCAGTATACCCCTTTAAGGGTACAACTCCGTAGATGTACTCACGGAGTTGCCAACCTCCGCACGAACTCCATCTACCCTTAGGCATTTTCTACCTCTCGACGATATTCGAACGTCGTAGTCTCGCCTCTATGATTTTAGTTTCGGCAAACTAGCTGAGCTTGCGGTAATAACGGGAAAAGAAGTAACAACACCTGCGCAGGTATTTCGGATTTTCTAAAGCTTGTAGAGATTGTTTTAGGCTTGGCCCCAACCACTCTCATACCTCTAATCACCTTACGACGACCCTGAAAAATAGACAGAACTCCACCTTGAGCTGTGTATCTACAACCTCGTGCATCAAGAGTTTCCAAGGAAATCAGATTCCGTTCAGCAGAGAAATATGCAAAACATCCCTTAAAGTGAACATGTTTAGACCTGACATCTTCAACTCAACTGTCCCCTCACCTACTACAAAAATCTCTCCAGTTTCCGTTGTCACACAACGTCCCGTAGTAGACTTATAAGTAGAAAACAACTTTCTCTGAGAACAAATATGAGAAGAACTCCCTGACTCAAGAAACCAACTAGATACCGCTTTTAAAGAATTTGAAACAAGACACAAATCACCTGAATCAAAGACACTAACCACATAGCGGCTGAATTCCCATTCTTGGTGCTCTCCTGATTCTGCAATTTCCAACAGTTTTTTTTGATATGCCCTGGCCTCTTGCAATATCGGCAACTGATCGAATCCTTTTGCAAAGCACTTTGTCTTCCCCCTGAAGGACCATCCACTGCTAGACAAATTGGGAAAGGCAATTTCTGAGTCTCTTTCCTAAGTGATTTTTCGTCAATGCTTTGATTACACCCATCTACAGAAATACTCTCCTTGGTAGATCTACCGTGTAGCATGGTAGTGATCAAAGGCTCGTACGAATCCGGCAGTGAATATATTAGGTTGAAAGTTTTATCTTCCTCACACATCCGCGTTGATCGCCCGAAGTTCAGAGAATACCTTATTGAACTCTGTAATGTGGTCTTGGAGATTGGGTACCTTCCTTTATAGATAAACAGAATAACTTTTTCTTCCAATACATCCGATTAAATACTGATGAACCAGAGTAGTCAGCTATGAGTTTTTCCCACAAACTTGCCGCATCAGTTTCTTCAAGAAATCTGCACTTGACATCGTCCGCTAATGATAGTCGGATCAGACTTATAGCTCTTTCACGAATATCTTCTAAACCGTCTTCCTTCATATCAGTTGGTTTTTCTTTTTTCTTAACGGCTAACTGCAAACGTTCTTGAACAAAGATATCATACATGTCAACCTTCCAAAGATTGAAATTAATCTTTCCATCGAACTGCTTGATCTTCAAAATACTGTGGCCTGTCATCTTAACTAAGGGACTCGGCAACCTGAAGCTCTGATACCAGTTGTTGGGATTGGGGCGTCAACGAACGCTCGTTATCGCAGTGGAACTAAATAGAGCAATGAGGAAGTCGAAGTAGATGAGACAAATTAATTGAGCAAGAAAGTTGATCCACCAATTTAACACAAACACAACGATGACTTACCTCGATAGCTTTTGCTTAATTCGGGGAAAAATATTGGGAGATCTGATATTCAACTAGAATAGATTATAAGGAGTTACTGATTTACTTAATACAAGGAATTAAACTCACTCACCAAGAACTTTCTCTCTCTTGAGCCTCTCTTTGTAATGGAGAAATAATCTATGAAGTACTCTACTCTCATATTGGAGGAATTTACAATATATATAGAAGAATAGAGAGAAACCTAGGTTTAATCTTGATTCTCAGTCGTTCGATATAACCTGGAAAAGAAGTAACTGAATATGAGTCGTATAATCTAACTTGGAGTTGAAGATTGGACTGAAACGACCTAACAAATCGAGGCCCAAAACGAACACAGCGCCGCGGTCGGTAGACTGTCCAACAAGATCGGTCGACCATCCTCCTCTCGGCCAAACCCTGTGCAACTGCGGTTGGGTGTGCGGTCGACCGCAACTAGGGATAGTCGACCACAGCCATGCCTGCACTATTGCTGCTTTGTTTTCTTCTACTCTGTTCGACGCTTCGACCTCCGTGCTTCATCTTAATATTTTCTAAACCACGAGTATTCAAGACACATTCCTAACATGAATGTCATAAAACTACGAACTAAAATTATTATATAACTGGACAATAAAAGTATACTCAATGTATTCGGTAAAGAATATACTATAAAATATGTAAATAAACTAATGTCATTTCTGTATTGTGCTCACTACTTGATCCTGCTTTCTCCGGCTCGTTCATATTGTACCTTCGCATCAGCAATAGCGCCGCCTCTACATAGGTTCGGTACTCTAGGGTTCCAGTTGCTTACTGTTGGATTCTTTTTTCTTTCCTTGATACCAATATTCCCATACCATGGGTAGCAAAGAAACTGAGGTGACTCAGAGCACCGACTCCATCTTGGCCGATATTTGATACTATGGTAACAAGTATTCACTGCTTATTGCACCATGCTATACTTAAAATATATACTTTGATGAAACAAAAATGATCACTGTTTAGTAGGTTTGATGCTGTTTTGTATCGAAATGAAAAGAAGATATGGACCAGTGCCTTAAGAACAAATTGTATTCTATACTTGAAGCTGTGTCTCTATACCTTCTGTTCTCCATGAATACATACACAACATTGTGAAGTAGCTCAATTGCTTTGCTGGTAAGATTGAAGAGTGCAATTCGCACCATGCTTCAATTTTAATTATTTGCCATTAACATGGCTAAGTTACCAGGGTGCAGTTTGTACCATGTCTCTTTATGAGAGTAAATTCAAGCCTTTGTTAATAAATGATAAGTTTATTCTTTTATAATGCATTTGTTGCTAATAGGATGGAAGGTATGAGTACAAGTATGTCGTTGATGGTGAATGGACATGCAACAAACATGAGTTGATCACAGAGCCAAACAGCGATGGTCACGTAAACAATTATGTCCAAGTAACAATCCTCTTCATTGCAGCTGATCATTAGTTTCAAACAGTACAATGTTCTCCCACTTAATCTCCCTCTTTCAGGTTCATAACATCAGTTCTGATGCCGACACAAAAGAGCTACAGAAGCGGTTGACTGGTGAAGAAGTTGATCTCACAAAGGAGGAGAGAAAAAAGATGAGAGAATTTTTGGATGCATATAATGAATAGGAAAGGTCAGTTTTGCGTTTCGATTTTGTTCGTGAACTACCTAGTATATCAAAATGCATTGGTTGTTTTTCCAGGACCGCAATTTTGCTTGTCTTAATCTTCAAGGATAACTGAAGCAGTTAGCAAGTGTAAAATTCATACATAACTCTGATATATGTTCAGTATATTTGTTCAAGCAGACAGCTTTCAACCTCATATTTCTGTATACTGAAAGACCTTGATAATGTAATAACCTGAATTATCTGTAAGTTTAACAGTTATATGTACATATATATTGAGAGGATCTTCATTTATATCGTGAGAAATTTGGGAGGAGAATGGTCAGTGTCGGCCCTGAGGGGTCCTGAGATGTATGAGAATAAGACCATATTCATAATACTTAGAGCATCCACAGTGGTTTCTTAGAACATCCACAATGGTGTTTCTCATTTTGCCAAAAATGGCTGTCACAGTAATAGCAAATAGGATCGAAGTGTGCAGTGGTTGTTTGCTATATTCTGTGCTTTTTTTTCAAAAATACCGTCGTGCAATTTTTTTAAAAAAAAAATGCGTGGGACAGTATAACATATACCGTCCCACTCGTTTTTAAAAAAAAATTAAAAAATTTAATTGCTAATTAACTATTAAAATATATTAATTAACTAAAATAAACAATATATTAATACCTAAATCTAATTAACTAACTAAATCTAATTAATACACTTAAACCTACTTACCACCTACCTACCTATCAGCGGAATTCAAGGACGGAATAACATATCCCGTCCGAGAATTTATATTAATTTTTTGTTTTGTTTTTTTTTTCCCGATCGGATGAATCTTCACCGTTCATTAAAAATAAGAAAAATAAAAAAAATTGGAAGACTCCTTGGACGGGATAACATCTCCCGGACGAGGTATGTTTCCCCGTCTGAGGAGATTTAAAAAAAAAAAAAAAAATTAAAAGGGAAGGACGGGATAACATATCCCGACGGGGTATGTTTCCCTGTCCGACCCTTTTAAAAAAAAATAAAAATAAAAATATTTAGACGGTATATGTTTTCCTGTCTCATTGGATTAAAAAATCTTAAAATCGGAGCGACGGTATATGATATCCCGTCCTTTATAATTTGAGAATTGGTATTTCGTTTTTCATATATGAGAAACCAGTAGAGCAAATTTGCTATAAAATGGGAAAATGAAAAACCATTGCAGCGATCCGTTTCTTATAAAATGGCAATTTGTCATTTATAAAAAACCACTGTGGATGCTCTTATATTTGGCAAATTGTCATTTTATAGCAAATCGATCGCTGCAGTGGTTTTCTATTTTGCCATTTTTTAGCAAATATGCTATATTCGTTTCTCATATATGAGAAACAGAATAGCGATTCTCAAATTTTGAAAGACGGTACAACATATACCGTCCGGTATATTACCGTCCGGTATATGTTATACCGTCCTATTAATTTTATTTTTTTTTAAAGTTGGTCGGACGGTATAACATATACCGTCCGGTATATGTTATACCGTCCCAATTTTTTTTTATTTTTTTTTTAAAATTTTTTTTCCAATCCAACGGTCAGATTTTTTCTTTAAAATAAAAAAAAAAAAAAAATTAAAATGGTAGGACGGCATAACATATACCGGCCGGTATATGTTATACCGGCTGACCAATATGTAGTTAATATAGTTTAATAGGTTTAGTGGGTAGGTTAGGTGTAGTTAAATAGGTTTAGTTAGCGTTTAATTAGGTTTAGTTATTATTATATTATTTAATTTATTTAACTAATGTAGTTTAATAGTTAATAAGTAATTAATCTTTTTAAATTTATTTTTAAACGATGAGACGGTATAACATGTACCGTCGCTCGCTTATTTTCTAAAAAATGAGAAACATATAGCAAACGACTACTGCAGCAAACATCTCTATTTGCTACTACTGTAGCTGTTATTTTTTAACATATAAAAAAAACGTTAACATATGAGAAAAACGACTGTGGATGCTCTTACAAATTACCATGTGTGTCTTATCTCTTCTTTTTCCCGGATGCAATTACCATAAATAATGATGCATCCATTTTGAACTCTGTGATGCAGAAATCATACTAAAATATTCCCTGGTTAAACGATTAAATATTGGGGGACAAATTTCTCAATTCAGTTGGTGCACTTTCGTCACTTGTGCATATGATGATATTTTGTCAAGGGAAAATTTGCTTCAATGCCCTTATTTTGAAATTTGTTTTCCTCTTGTGCTAAAAAGAATGCACGGAACTGCACCATGGTCAACTATAACATCAACAGGCACACCCTGATGCAGAGCTTATATGAACTGGTGATCCGAAGTTAAAGCTCCTAGTTGTTTGTTCCTGCAATCTTCAAATTAGAAAAAGATCAAAGAAGAGACCTTTGTATGGAACTTGTATTCGTTGAAGACCATATCTGTATCTTTGAGGATGGAGACTAAATCATCGCTCCTGTTTAGAGTTGACCGAGTATAAGATTAATTCTTTGGTAATTCACTCAAATATGTACCACAACGATTCTAAGCAATCCATTTTGGTGGATTCTAACCTTTTTTTGGGGTCAAATTTGTTGAGAGTGCAAAGCAGAGAATGAAATCCTGTCAAAATAAAAATTCATTTATTCTTCGTTGATCAGCAATTCAATTTTTCAATGTACGTACATCGTGTTGGATGTATATGTATATTCTCAATATAATAGGATAATATTGTGTATATTATTCTATGGGGCAACACGGGTTTACACGTGTTATGTATTAATTATTGGAACGGGTTGAGTGGGCTAAAAGCCCAGTACCCTAAACCCAGTCTAATCTCTTTATAAGCTGGTCTAGAGATAGTGCTCTGTGATATTCCAATACTGATAAGCAGGGTATAATATCTTAAGATTGTTAATACTGATTTGGGGAAATTAGGGTTAGGGTTAATCTCAATATCCATTTTGATAAGTTAAATTATAGATGTTGACTATAAATTTGTATCTCCAATTAAATTGTTGTGAATTAGATAGTGCTAATAAGTCGCTTAATTGGCTAATCTTTAACAATTCGATGACTGTAGGAACTCCAAAGTTACTTACAAATTGTGTGTATTGGAGACGATGGATTTGCATCATGGTATGATAAGTCTGCACTACGCAGGCTTCTCCATCGAATTTGGAAAAACACTTCTAACTTGAAGTGTCGGTATGATCTACTTTAACCTCTTAGTATTTTTATGTGATGAATGTGTTAACGTTTTGTACGTTTGATCACATGATTGAGAGTTTTAGATCATAGTTATTCTCGCTTTGAAAACTAGCATGTTTAGGGTTGTTAAGTATTTTATCATACTATGTGTATAGATATTTTGACAAATCCATTATTTGCAGTTTGTGTGAGATTATATATTTGCTTCTCTAATAATTAAATTTTTTTTGTATAAGATCTATGACAAATGTCCGTAACTTAGATAGGAGCATCCTGTAATGCAGAATATGACTCCATTATTTACGTTTTGTTCTTTATCGTTCATTATACTGTGTGTGCAAAATTGAATTATAAAATATGGGTCATTATCTCGCTTAGTGTTTCGAAGATGATGAAGAACGAATAAAGAAAATTATAGCTCAATTTGTTTGAGCACGTGGACATTGTTAGAATCACTAGAGAAAGCAAACAACTTTGTAAAATGTGATAGAGTAATCTTGTATTAGCTCTTATAATGTGCTTACATTGTCAATCGCATGTATAAGTTGAGTTTAACAAATGAAACAATTAATAATAATAGTTCTAATTATGTTCTTGAACCTAGCATAATTGGCTAGGATTTGAGAAATATATATTCAATTGTCAGTGAGGAAATGTGATCTAATTATCAAAACTGTGGGGAAACGGAGTTAAAAAGCTATTGAGTCAAAAGCTTTAACATCCGAGTTGTTTTGAAATTTAGAATCACTGTGAACTATATATTAATTTGTTTAATCTTGTTAAAACTCATAACTCTGCCAAATGACACTTCATTAAATATGACAAATATAAAAGTTGTGCTCAGATTATGATTACTAGAAAATCATTTAGTATGGTCTCTATGAGCACACAACTTCTTGTGTCAATACATTCTGATTTTTGTGATCTCAGTAGCTTTGTGACTATATGAGACGATTGTTGGTCGGAAGTATTTAATCACCTATGTAGATGATTATTGAATGTTTGTCATACATATATGGAGGCTGTAACACTCGTTATTGTGATAAATTAAAATCTAGTTAAATGCTAAAAAATCAAGGGTTCAGTGTTGATGGATGTGGTGAATATGTTTGACAACTTTAGAGAAGTTTGCATTGGGCATAATCTCCACTGCACTCTATTTACAACAATCAAACAGTATTGATAAAAGTTAGAATCAAACTCTTAGTGAAATGTTGAATTCTATATTATTGACTGTTGTTTGTCTTGTGTAATAATGAGTGATGTTGTATTGTTAATCATATCTCTAATGTGCTACTACACTTTAAATTGAATACACCTTGTAAATCATGGCATGAAAACACAAATAATTTTGTTAAAGTGGAAATTTGTGTTGTGATACATTTGTTAGAGTACATGACCCTGGAAGGCCTAAAGTAGGACCTACAACAAATATTTGTGTGTTTAGAAAGTGCAGAATGTAGCTCTGTGGACAGATGTTGGATCTATCTAATTTGTGTTAGAAGAATCTAGACTTGCAAAGTTCTTTGAGGATATGTTCATCAAAGATAAATATATGAAATAATCTAGTCCTACAAACACGTTCAATGATTCACAGTTGGAATCAAGAACCAACCTTACTGACACTTGAAAACCTGAATGACAAATGAACTAAGAAGAGTCTTTAGTGGACAATGAGATGATTTTGTGTCATACAATAATACTTCAATTTAGTTGATCTGCCAAAAGAGGCTAAAACTATATTAAGTAAGTGGAGGTATTGTAGAAGAAACTTAATTTTGATTGTTCAGTAGCAATTTTAATGCTTTTTAGTAGCTAACAGATTGACTGAAAAATGAGGTAGATTTATTTGATGTCTACTTACATGTCTGTCATATTGCTACAATAAGTATTCTTCTTACCCTTACATCTATTGAAAATTTTATCATTCATAAAAGATATTTAAAAGTTTTGTACTTGATATTTTTTACTGAACAGTTTTGTACTGGAAAGTTTTGGACTAATATGTTTAGTGAACATGATTTACAATTTAGTAAAATCATTGTATGCTTTGAAACATGTAATATAGCTATCGTATAAATAATTTGACAAATTTCTCAAAGAGCCTAGTATATGAATCAAGTAATTCAGATCAGTGCCTTTAACTTTGTGGTGTGTCAAATATAATGGCTATTATTTACTTGGTTTTATTGACATGCTTGTTGATTGGAAGTGACATCTCTATCATAAATGGAGTTAAATTGTGCTATCCAAATAAATTTAGCATGAAACACCTAAGTGTTGTGGTCACCATATTATTAGCACTGGTAACGGGTCGGATCGGGTCGGGTAGCTCAATACCCGGACCCGGACTCAGTCATTGACGGGTCCAAATACTGGACCCGGACTCAGACCCATGAAATTCGGGTCCGGGTCCGGGTCCGGTTCCCCACAAGAAATGTTACCCGTTCGCTTTCGGGTCCGGGTCCGGGTCCGAGTCCTATTTCTAATCACGGGTCCGGTTCGGTTCCGGGTCTTTAAAGCACCATAATAAGTGAGTGCCATGCAAAGAAACAATGATGATCAACAAGTTAGTCGTATACTTGAATGAGTGTAAAAAAATTCCTGGGATATGAAATGTTATTGTATTGGGTGGATAACTGTCGTCAACTGGTTGATAGGGATCCATCTGAGGAATCTTTTTTATGAAAACCTTCGAGTTGAATATTTTATGAGGATATTTAAGCATGGGAGGACTAAAGATGTTTTCCACCAAATATTGATATGAAATGAAAGACACAACTGTACGAGTCACTGAAGCAACAAGGGATTGTGCAGTAGTTGAATGTCAACACTGTTCTCTGTTGTTTGTTGTATTGTATGAATGTCTCATCCATCCTTGTGAATCTTGAGGTAATCCTGATGATAGACTTTGAGAATCCTAAATGATTGGTTTTCAAAATTGTTTGGATGTACTCGTTGCATACCTGCAGCCTCTTGTTAGGTAAGGGAGTCAGGTTATATCTGACTACATGAAGCCCAAGATGAAATCATCTAAATCATCTTTCTCCTCTTCCACTTCCTTTTTTTTTCTTTCTTTTACTTGGTTTTATGGATTTACCAATGTCCTCAATCTTCCATCCTCATACCTGCTTGGACCAAACCGAACTGTAGTGGCAAAGTAGCATACCTGCACACTCATTATGTATGAAGTCGGGGTAGGCTTGGCTATATGAACCAAAGGTGAAATCTTGGAACCAAGTTTCATAAAGCGGGCTATTGTATTTGTCTCCATTAAAAATCCCATGAAACTTGTGCCTCACGAAATTTCGGTGCTGGCATAGGATAGTTTCATTAGATGAGTTACACTTGTTAGTGGATCATCAATGTATTGGACTTTAGTTGAAGCATATTTCAGATTTTGTAATTAACCTGAAAATCCCCCCCCCCCCGCGTGTAAACTAACTTGTTAGTATCATTTTCATTTCCAGTTAGATTGATATGCAAATTATAACTATGTATGACACTGGTTTTTTTATCTGATTTCTGAACTATGTATGGCCACTCCCAAGAACAAAGCCCGCTCCAGAAGTCGCAACTACAAGTCCGTCACTGATTAACCTTTACCTCTATATTTATCTAACGGGTAACGGGTCGGGTCCGGATCGGGTCCGCTTCGTTTTTTGTTTATTTTTCTATTGCGGGTCCGGGTCCGGGTCCGGGTCGGTTCCATTTTTAGGGGACCCGGACCCTACCCGAAATTTCAACGGGTAGTAATTTAGGACCCATACTCTACCCAAATTAGATCGGGTCGGTTCCGGTCCAACGCCGGGTCCGGGTCGGGTCCGGGTTTCGGGTTTTAATACCAATGCTACATATTATGTATAAGGGTGAGTTTTGGTTGGCAAGGGATAACCCTTAGTCAAACTCGATAAATCAATAATGTGTTTCAAAAGTGGGAATACAGTGATTGAAAGTGTGTTTTGAAACACCTTATGATTATGATAAAAAGGTTGACACCTAATGATGGTGCAACTATGAGACATGTAGATCATTCTAAAAGAATTGAAAGTCTCATGTACACAAAGATCTGCACTAGAATAGACATAGCCTTTGAGGTAGGTATGATCTGCAGATTCACTAAGAATCCCATACATATTTGAGTGCCCTTAAGAGGCTAATGAGATACCTGAGTGGTACTCAAGAGTTTGCTTTGTGCTACTCAAAGTTTAGTGAAAGTCGACAACTAGTGGATATGTGTTCGCACTAGGAGGAGCAGAAAATTATGGAGATTAATAGGCAAACAAGTGTTGCGTTCTCATCCAAGAAATCAGACCTCTATGTGTTATCCTCTGCAGGGGAAGAGGCTGAGTGGATTGAATAACTTATTGCTAATCATCCATTTGAGAAGTTTAATGTAAATTCTCAATTCTGTTATGCGACTATCAAGCTATAATGCACTGTAGCTCATAACTCACTCTATAATAGTAAGAGGAGCATATTAAGGCTGAAAGAAGCCTAGTTGAACTTTCTCATAGATAAAGTGCAATTGTGACAAGTATGGCCAATGCTCTTGCTAAGAGACTTGAAAGTGATCTAATTATCAAAACTGTGGGGAAAATGGAGTTAAAAGCTATTGAGTCAAAAGCTTTAACATCCAAGTTGTTTTGAAATTTAGAATCCAATTGGAGCCATAGAGAAGTTCAAACTGAAGCATCAATTTTAGGCAGTTGACATGCTTTAGATAATTTGAAAAGTTCTATGTAAATTCTGTTAATATATAATTTCATTCCAATTTTGATGATACTATATATTTTCATAATTTACTTAGAATCATCTCATTATTCCAAAAGAAAGCATGAAAACTTGTCGATGTGTTTCCGATGTTTAGAATGATTGTTATATCATTCCAATTCTGATGATATAACTCTTTTATGGATTCATGTTTCATTCCAATTTTGATGATTCAGAATTAACCATAATTGATTTGACTGTTCTATCATTCCAATATGAAACATAGTATAGTTCTTGTGTGGAAACTATAATAGTTCTTGTTTTTTATTTTATTAAAGAAACTTGATTGTGATGCTTGCGTTACATTTTGCTAAGCTATCGTTGAATTGTACTAAGTTCTTTAGTAGAACCAGATACTTTATGAAATTTGCTAGAATTCTTAGAGATATGTCTCTTGATATTCTTGTCTTCAATAAGCTAGCAAAGATGGAGGAGTTAAATCTGTCAACATAGATTTCAGAATAATGATTTGCTCAAAATGGAGGAGTAAACATAAAGCAGTCTGCAAGGATATAGTTTTGGTTTATTTATCGAAAGAATAAATTTGCCACTTGCTTGATCAAACTTCTGTTGAGTTTAAGACTCTTGTGTTCATGAGCTTAAAACTCATATTTTGTTCTTGAAGTTTATTTGCTTTATTTTGAAACTATGACAGTCTCTCTAGTTGGTTTAGTCATTGTGAACTATTCTGTTTTGATATGGTTTTAGAACTATTGATTATTTTGGTTTAGTCATATTTGAACTGTTCAAGTTATAATTGATTTAATCGATTATCCATGTTCTTTATGATTCAATAATGTTTGAATCTTTGTGATCCAATATTATTACATTGCTTAGCCTAATATATTGAGAATATAGGAGGAGATTGTTGGATGTATATGTATATTCTCAATATAATAGGATAATATTGTGTATATTATTCTATGGGGCAACACGGGTTTACACGTGTTATGTATTAATTATTGGAACGGGTTGAGTGGGCTAAAAGCCCAGTACCCTAAACCCAGTCTAATCTCTTTATAAGCTGGTCTAGAGATAGTGCTCTGTGATATTCCAATACTGATAAGCAGGGTATAATATCTTAAGCGGCTAGAGATTAACCCTAACCCTAATTTCCCCAAATCAGTATTAACACATCGCACATGTTGGATTGTAGCTTTGTTTTACCTGTGTCGGTGCATTTCTGGCTTAAAAATTCAACCGTTGGTGCCGGCAGACAGATTCTAATTAGTTACTAATTTTGGTTCCACTGTCTAATAAATATTCTTAGCCTAAACTAAACCCGCCCAAATATGCAGAAAAGGATTTGTGCAATTTCTAATTTTGGTCCAGCTGAAGCTAATCCCTCCAGTCTTGCAGATACACCATATTCAAACGATTAAAATTTAATGTTAACGATTAAAATTTGTTGTTCAAAGCTTCTTTTTGAAATTTTACATGCACAAGCAGGGACGAAGCCAGAAACTTTTCGCAGGAGGCATAGCTGACAACAAATTTATAAATTGTTCTATTGGTCCAAAAAAAAAACCATAAAAAAACAAATTTTAGATATTATTTTGCATTAATCATCCATAAATTAAAGGTGCGAGTGTGACCAAATAATAAATTGTAGATTTGGAGGGAGGTGGATGTTATTTTGAATATAATAGGTGGTTTTGTAGAAATATTGAGGGGGGCTAAAAGGGTAAAAAAAAATAAAAAAGGAGGGGGTTTTCCGCAAAGTCGGGGGTGCATTTGCCCCCCCCCCCCTCCCTCTTCATTGTTGCACAATATTTTATATTTTTGAGATAATCAATTATAGAGGAAATTTCATTAAGAATTCAAATGAAAATAAAGTACGATCACTTTATATTACTTAAGTACACAAAATACTTAAAATTTTAATATTAAGACTCTAAATATTATATCTAGTCTTAAGTAAACAAAATAATATGTAAACAATTGTCTTATAAAAAGCATAAAGGTACCTATAAATTTTTTTTAGTAATCATAAACTAATATCATCATATTTTTCATAAGAACAATCATTTTCCAATACTCCTCTAGTCATCGTGTCATCAAAGCTTATGTTATATGAATTGATTCCATATTCCTTGGAAACAATAGTTGAAGAGTACGGTGGTAATCTATTGGGTTTAGGAATAAAAATGATCTAGTATATTATTTGTAAAATACATGTTTAAATGAGGCGTAAGTGTTAGGGTTTTGGCCTTAAATATGCGTAGACACTGAGTACTTGAAGTTGGAGAAGAAGAGGAGGAGACAAAAAAGCAAGAGAAGATAAACAGCGAGTAGAACAATGCAGTCTGGAGAGTTACGGTCGGCCGTGATGTCGACCGACCGAATCTACTGAGAGTTCTTCGAGTGTACAGGTCCAACAGAGGAGGGGATGGTCGACCGTGCAGTCGACCGGTCAGGTCTCGGGTTTGGACTTACACGTTGCTGTCGACTGACATTGGGGGTGCGGTCGACTGACTTCGCGCTGCTTGTTTTTGGGCTTACGAGTTTAAGGCCCAATAGCTGAATTTGTGATTATCTTTTAGGGTTTACTTGGGGGCTATATATATGGCTGTAGACTCTAGGGTTTGTATGATCCAAATAGAGAGATTTGATGAGCCGTTATCATTGTTCAACTTCAAGAGAGAATTGTGTCGAGTGTTTCAAAGGGGTGAGAGAGAGATTGAGAGTTAAAATCTCTTTTGTAATCTTTGTTTCTTAGGCAATAAGAAGTATTGGTTATCTCTACATATTGATTGTGTTCTTGTGAGATCTTGTATATATTGTAGTGGCTTGTTATTGGTTCATCTAAGTCTTGATGGTTTCTATTACTTGTGGTGCTCTTCCGCTATTAGCACTACGAGTTGTGGTAGATTCTTCAACAGTAAGATATATGTGCTTACAAATTTTGGTTGATATAAATTATGAGGCAAAACTGAAGTAAGGAACTTCTTCCGCGAAAAATCTAGTAATCATTTTGTCATTTAATGAATTAACCGACTCATTTTTCGCTGCTAAAATAGCACGCGTGGTGATATAGCCAGGAGAGTGTGCATATTGATGGGGTGGAGGAAAAACACTATCAGACAAGGCATTATACTTCATTAATGTATTGAATGATCATCTTCTTTGGAATTTAAACTAAATCATTGCCGACTACAGGCTCCTCTCTATTCCCTACTCGAAGCAATAAGTCACTGATTAATTGATTTGATACTGCCCTCATATTTTGTTGTAATTGTACAATTTTCATTTTATATTACAGATCTGATTTTACTTTGGTTGTAACCCCCATTCCCGATAATTAGTATTTTCCGTGTATTTTCTATAATTTAATTTTTTTTATAAATTTATATTGTGCTAAGTTCTTTTCGAATCTTGTATTAAAGTGTTTTCTAATCGAGATTTTATTTATTTTGAATGATGGTATATTTGAATTTATTTTCTATCCCTAATTAATCGACTATTTATATTGTTAAATTTCGGATTTTAAATTTGTTAGACTTAAATCCTATTTTGATGAATATCATTATTATTATTATTATTGTTATTACTATTATTATTATTATTATTATTATTATTATTATTACTTTTATTATTATTATTATCCCTATTATTATTGATTTTCTTATTGTTATTAATGTTATCATTATTTTTATTAGTATTAATACTTTTATCGTTATTGTTATTATTATTATTATTATTTTGTTTTAAGCCCGAACATGTTTGATTTTATATGGAGTTCACTGTTAGGTTTAATGAATATATATATATATATATATATATATATATATATATATATATATATATATATATATATATATATATATATATATATATATGAATATTTTTAAATACCGGATTTTTTTGTCTTGATTATTTTCTTTTTGATTAAATTTGTTCATGTATATATATATATATATATATATATATATATATATATATATATGAATATTTTTAAATACCGGATTTTTTTGTCTTGATTATTTTCTTTTTGATTAAATTTGATCATGAAATTTTCCGTTCTTCTTGATTAGGCTTTTCTTGTTGAACCTATTATCTTTTATTTATTTGTGGGTGTTTTTAATTGAACCCTACTGATTTTGATCTATCTCTTAATTGAACCCTAAAACCCATTTTCTATTGTTATTGACCCAAAACTGTTGTTATTGGACCTTAAATCTCTAACCCAATATCCTTATTGTACCCTATAAATATAACCCTAATGCAAACTCTAATTTTTGTACACAAATCGAAACCCTAGCCGCCTACTCTCTCCTCCCGTTCTCTCTTTCTTCCGACTGTTTTCCCGCCAAAAACCCCAACCCACTTCGTCATCTTCTCCAGCGACCGCCCCCGGTGCTCCGGTGACCTCCCTACTTCGTCGCCCCTCCCGTCGGCACTCCTGTCGATGCCGCCGCCACACCAGCAGATCCCGACCCTTCCCCATCTCTCTCCTCGACATCACAGCAGCCGAAACCCCACCGTGTCGCCATTTCCCCCTGAGCGCCGCCGCGACCCTGACGATGTCGCCCCCGCTCGCCGTCAGCCCCGCCGTCGCACCTGTTGTCGACGTCGGCCAGAACCCATCACCGCTTCTCTTGCATTGTAGCTGCTGTCTCTCTCTCTCTCTCTGCTGTTTTGGGGTTTTGTGCACGTGATTTGTACGTGCTATTTGTGTGTTTGTGGATTCATTGCTTCGGGATTCTTATCCCGTTATTTTTGGTATTCGTTTTTAGCATCTAAAATGTAAGTCACCGTTCTCTTGAATTGTTAATTGTATCAAATTCAAGTTTCATTAAAATTCTTGCAAGTAGATCTCTTTGTTATTGTATTATCTATTGTTCATCTATTCGTTGGGTTTATTGAGGGTTTACACGAGCTAAACCCAATATTCTTGATATCGTGCCACTTTTGACTCTAAAATTTGGATTTTTTGTGAGTGCATGTAGAATTGATACTAGGGTTTCTCATATAATTGACACACAAATAAACTATTGTTGAGACAATTGCTAGGTTGTATGTTGTTTGATCGATTGATGATTGATTGATGATAAATTGATGTATGGGCGTGTTCTAATTTTATTTATCATGTTTTGACACCCATCATGTTGATTACACAATTTATGGACTAGAGAATCGATACACCTATTGTTTAATTAATTTATTGTGTAGAAAAATACCCTAAAAACTGTATATGCTTGCTGACCTGAACATTGACCGCTGTTTTTGAACTAGTAAACGACCTTAAAATGAAATACTTTCTGAATATGAATTGTAGCCTTATCTTTCTAGTTTTCAGATCATCTTGAATTTTTGAATTCCGAATTTTGTAGCAAAAGTTATGCCCGTTTTACTACAGTTGTGTTTTTAATTCCAGATTTTCAGATTCTCGTATCTTTCATGTTTAAACTGTAAAAAGGCTAATCAAATGATAGAATTTGACTCTAAAAATTTCCAGATTGTTTCTTAACATGTTTAGGAATTCAAAAAGTATTTTTAATGGATTTAATACTGAGTTTTTGCAGATGCTAAAAATTAAAATAACAAGATGTCGAATTTTTGTCTGAACATAAAACCTATAAAGAATCATGTGATTGACCTAGCTACTGTTGTCGGAATTTGAACTTTAAATATACGTTGGAACCGTGTGGAAGTCTAGTTTCCATATTTTCTAATAGATTCAACTTTTGATTTATGAGTCAGTGGAAAACTACATTTTTGTACAGACTGCGCTTGCTGTCCAGAATTTTGGATTCCATTTTTTAATAGATTAATTATTCTTATGTTGTACTATTGCATGAATTAATGAATGTATGTTGTATTGCATGTTCCCAATGAGTTATTGTCACTATTCTAATTGTCCTATTTCATGTTACCAACCTATTGTTCCCCATTGATACTATCGTTCATCTTATGTCTCATATTTGCATATTGTATTATTGCATTAACGAAATAATTAATAAGCCGGGGTTTAAGGAATTGACTGGAGTAGTGTGGGCCTTGTTTTTCAAAATATTGTGTGTTGGCAAAAGTTATTGTTATCGGTTTATTGTTGGACTACCGACACAGTATCCTCAACTGACCGTGTATTGTTTTTATTGAGCCAACCAGTGTGCAGCAATGCTGTAAATACCGTTATCGTGCCGTGTACATAATCTATAGAATCTTTCACTTAAGTCTAAAATGAAATTGATTGTATGCATCGAACCTATAGTATGGGATGCAGTAGTACATGAATTAGTTAGGATTAAAATGAATAATAGACTTAAGGATTGACACAACATCGACATTGAATATTGTTTATCATTGTTCCTATTGATATCGAATATTGGCTAAGTGTTATTAATATTGATCATTGATTATTGTTACCGATTATTGAACCATTGTTTATAGCCAATTGCATCGATTATCATGATTTTTGTCCTATGTTATTGATTCTTATTGATCCATTGATTCATTGTTATACCGTTATTACATTGTTCCCTGCTTTCTCTACTTGCTGTCCATGACTTGCTCTAAGAATAATTTTTCTCATCTTTTTAGATGAAGTGTTTACAAGCGTTGATGAAGAATTACCTGATGGATTGGGTGTAACGTCCCGGATGTCCGTTACCGGATATTCATGACGTAACCAGAATCTTTGCCTTCAAATGCATCTCAACACAGTAATGACACGAAAATTTAAAAACTTTTTATTGCCAAATAAAGTTATTACATTATTGATTACAACCAATGTCTTGTTCTTTAAACAAGAATACAAATTACATTAATTCATTACATCTTATTACAAATGTACATCAACTCCTCTTGTAAAGTTAACAACTGTCTCTCAGAATGGCAGTCGACGGCTCACTGTCGAAGCTCTGCTGAACGATCAATCTGCTTTTCTGGGACTTGCTCCTCGGCTTGAGTCTTCTGCTGAGCGACTCTGATATCTTTGCACCTGCTCAAAAGGTAGAACCAATACCTAAAAGGTGGGGAACGTCAGTACTTCAACTGACGCAATACTGATAATAACAGCGATCCTCCAAACTAGTAACCACAAACCATCTTGAATGGAAAGAGAAACGTGCATCCTAAATTATGTAGTGATCGTGTATGCCATGATCTAACAACTAAATGCACCAATCACAAGCCTATTCTAAAGCAAGCAAGACTTGAAAATCTGGATCCGCATGCATCCCATACTACATGCGTTCCAGACCCAAGCATGGCCTAATCTAATGCGCAAAACAAGAATACACACGATGCACATACTCTAATGCAATTTATTCGGGAACGTATGCATCCCATACTACATACTTTCCCAAAATCAACTTCGATGGAAACGTATGCATCCCATACTTTATACTTTCCAAAGAGTTCGCCTCTCCTGATTGTAGGGTTCAATCCCTCCCCATGCATCCTACTCTTGTACTCATCCTGTTCCCAATAGATTGTCCGTTGCCCAAAGAGATTGCAGTTGGTCGGTCTAGTTCCGCCACTGCAGTGCCTAAGTGGTGGTCGTATTTGCCACTCGGTACCCGTGCACGGACCTCTTTAGAAAGCCGCATTGAATTCGGTCGCAAGACCGTGTGATTCATGTGTCCACCACTAACCCGGCTGTGGACTGTCCACCCCTAACCCTGACTGTAGACTAACGCATGCGTGTTCACCCCTAACACGGCCATGAACTGATATATATATATAAACAACAAAATCTACGTGCATAGGAACGTGATGGCCTCAGGGTCAAATCCCTCTAGCCTCCCGTACCTTACTCCGGCAAAACTTTGGGAATTAATAGATCGAGATACGAGCCGAGGACTCACTCATGAGTGCCGAAAACGTATCCCTACGACAGGAAGGTACAACACCGACTATGGTCTGCTAGTACTAATGCAATTACCAAAACTCCTAATGCATCACTCTAATCCCAGCCTTACTCTAATCACTTTGGGTAAAAGATAAGATTGCTTTTCAAAACCTGCTTATCGACCTCTGGCCCTGGCGATACCAGTTTGGTTCGCTACTTCCCAGCTTGGAATTGTCCAGCACTACGGCCTACATTCACCCCTAATCCAGCTATGAATGTATGTGTTCACCCCTAACCCGGGCTATGAACTCATATTAATGGTACGACAGGGATGTCCTACGCTTCGGTGGAAGTTTATAACTTAGGGTCGACAGATACAGGGTATCCCTTACCCTAGTGACTAACTCGAGTCACACACCCACTATGGGAGTCAACAACCCAACAACAGATATCAAACATCCCCAGATAAGAGTTATCAACTCTAACAGTACACAGGGAAAAAGTCCTCACAATACCTAGTCAACAACCAGACTAAGCAACCTACGGGTTTCTGCCCGAACTTAAAAGGTCATAACTCCTTCGATATAACTCTGATTGGGGTGTACGAGCCCAATCCAGAAAGGTAAGAACCTAGGCTACAACTTCCTAGTTGATCATAAACTCAAATTTCATCATCTAAGTCCTCAAAATAGTCTCTCAAGCCTCAGCTTGTGTATTTCCTGTACACGGGCTGTACCTTATCGGTAGCATAAAATGCTTCTCACTAATCAGAATGCTGCAAACCCAAGTTCTATAGGAAGGTGTGGATGTCCTCTACAATCCTATAGTTGGTCATAAATCAAAAATATACCAATAGATCACCCCTAACACACACATCTCTTACAAATGTACCAAGTCACACACTAGGACTTCCTAAATCAGAGCACTCAGCTCAATTCCTGGTCTCTGTCCAGTATTGCAAAAATCATAATAATTCAACCACTTATTGGAAACACCTCAAATAGGTCTTGCTGGAAAGGTCTTGATGTCTACTACAAATCTCTAATGAAATACTTCCTCAAATTTGGCTCTTGAGGAGACAAATGTGTCATCTCTACAGGGTATCAAATTTGACTGAAACCAGCACAGTACATGCTAATAAAATCATCATTAATTCTATACTCATCCAATTGATACAAATTTTACAGTGAAAAAACTAGATATCATAAGGAACAACATGAAAAAGGTTTCATGTCCAAACTTCAAGTCTACACTGAGTTCTCCCTATTTCAATTGAGCACAGAAATCATCATGCTCTTCAGTTACAGCTCTAGCTACTGCTTAAAGATTAATTTTTAACATGACTATAATCTCATCCAAACACTTCCCTGATTTTACTGTAGAATCTAGACACAAGTGGGAATACAGGGTAAAATTTTCAGAGTAAGAACTTACTCCAATTAATTATGAAAATTCTAACAATATCAGTCATTCTGTTAACCAACTGCTGCTGCTGCCTTACGACACAGTTCTACAAATAGATTTTATTAAAATATCAAACCATCTCAGAAAAATACGAAATAATTCATGAACTATCTAAACACATATAGGAACAATCTGTAAAAATTTCATGATCTAATTCCATGTATTTTGCTCTTGGGAAAATCTAGGAAATAGCATTCAGATGAAGATTCTAGTTCTAGTTCGGATTTCAACTTCCAAGCTTCTTAGATATTCATTCTAACACTTGCTACCACACATGCATGCAAGAAATCATTCAAGAAACAATAAGAAAGGTTTAAAGTAACTCCCCACCCTGAGTTGATGTAGAGTAGTTGATTTCTTTGAGCTTCCTTTCCTTGAGAATCCCTCCAAGAGCTTCTTCTTCAATCTTTTTTCTTTCTCTCCTTCTCCTTTTTTTTTCTTGGTTTGAGTTCTGAAATTTCAGAACAAGGGAGATGAAATGAGGGGGTTTTGATGGAGAAGTGAGTGAGGAAAGAGGGGCTGAAGGTGAGGCCGGATTTCTAGGGTAGGGGGTAGGGTTGTAGGGTGGTTTTGGAGTGCAACCATGGCCAAGCCATTGGTTTTGAGGTGTGTTGTGTTGGCTGCCCATTTTAAATCTTAAATGGGTTCTTTGATGCGAGACAAGGGGTTTATCGAGTGTACACAAGATATACCCATCGTAGTACCATACGGTGTTATATTTGCATAGGCGCCGTACAAAAAACTAATGTTTATACCAGTATCAGTCCTCCTCATTCTCGTGCATCTTCTAGAACGCAACCATCCTCATAAACCGTCCCGCAAATATGGACTCACTCCAACATTCATATACTCAAACAAAATATTGCAATCATATGCACGCATACAGATAATATACATACATACATATATATATAGAAGTGTCGTACAATCCTGGGTATTACATTGGGAGAACAACATTGGTGAAGAAATTGATTGCATCGCTACTTAATAATTATTGCTTTGTTATGGAGACTTAATTATTGAACTGTTGTTATTTTATTGTATTGGGCTCCTGAATATTGTTATTTGTTTCCAGATATTGGATTATTATTATTGTATTTTGATATTTTTATAGTTTCATTCCAAGTATTCTTGTTTATGAGATTATTATTATTGCCTACGCAATTGTTCTGTATTGGTTATATTGTTGAGTTGATCGGTTAAACAGCTTATGGGTGATGTTAGTCATTCGCTTGGCCAATGTTACGTGCTCGCATTCCGTATTTTTGGAAAGCGGGGTGTGACAATGGTAGAAGTAATAGTCTGTTCTCTCATTTCATGTGGTACTATTGGAAGGACTTGTTGACTTTTCTCTACACAAAGATCAAGAGATGACTTAAGAGAACCCCGACTTCTAAAGTATTGACCTTCTATTTGAGACTTTTCATTGCAGTTCACTATCACGATTTGATCATTTTCACACTATTATTAGTCAATGACATAGTGGTGGACTATACAGTTGTAAGTGCAATTAGTGGATAGTTACATATAGGTGCAATTGTGAGGTCGTACGTATATAGTTGTTTAAGTCCAATAACCACAAACCTTGACCTCTTAAATTATTAGAGGGTTTCAAGGGTTCATGGAGATCTCTCATCTCTTATCAATTCCATATTTTCCATCTCGTCCATCGGCACCAGCTTGAAGGCTAAAAGCAAGACACTCATGTAACACTTATGCCAAGCATTAGAGAAACCACTGCATTAGCTATTGTTATATAGAATCCTTCAAATTATTGAGCACTGTCAAAACATGATTTCAAATCACAAAATAATGAATAAAAGAATATAATGAAACTGATGATTAACTTTTTTGTTAAATGTTTCGGTGTAACTATCGTGTGGTAACATTTTAACTTGTTAATATTTGTCAATTCCTTCATATCTATCCATGAATTTCAACTCAATCAAAGTCTATCTATCTATAATAAAAAATGTCGAGAAATCAATGAGGTTTATTCATTTTGGCATTCATCTACTTGTACTTTAAGATATTTAAGTATATATTTGCTTCAAATATTAACTATTAGGCCTCCGTATTATTGACATTTTGATCATTTATCAAAACCTTCTCCATGGATTTTTTTTTTTCTTTTTCTTATGGAATAAAAACTATATAATTTATCTTGTTCGATACAATACTAAAACAAATTGTAAATGGATAAAGGCCTGAAAACCCTCTTACACTGCTTCGAACAATATCATGCCTTGCATACCATAAAAGAATACCTAAGCCCGATTGGAACAAGCAATACAAGACTTTAAGACTGAACCACAACTAACTACTTAAAATAAAAAAGAAATACGAAATGATTGCAACTTTATGTAACAAATCAGCAAAAGGCTGAAACCCACCATGTAGAAACATTACCGACGAACCAGAAGATAAGAAATCACACTCACACATAACACAATCTTACTCCTGCTCTTTGTACTTATTGTACCTTTATATTGTCTCTACAGACATTGATATCTCAACTTCTTGAACAACACTCATCCTGAGAAAGAAAAAGACCATTCATGTCATATCACATCTCCATACCAACTACAGGTATTAAGTCTACAAGTCCAAAATATGCCATCCTGATCAAGCTGGTACTCTAAAGACTACTGAAACACAATACATTGACATCAAACCAACACACTATGAAAAAAAATTCAATCCATGCTTCTTTTTCATTCATGATGCAGGTAATTGAGTCGGGCGATGCCTGACAGTTATCATCGATTTTCACTGTTGCTCAAAATCAGTATACCGAACATAAACATAGGCACAATGCACAAGCTAGAGACACTCAAAAAGCATAGCAACAGAGCCTGTCGAAGCCAAATGCCTATTGGCACACAGATCTTGCATATACAATAAAAGATCATGTGATCACTTGAAAAACATTTGGATAACAAAGTGCAAAGTCAGTGAAACATTAGAGAACTTAGTGCAATTTTGCCTAGAACACGAGAGAAAGAAAAGCAATGCTTGCGAGTCTCCTGCTTGTATTCAACGGTCTCCCCCTTCCTCTAAATACTTCCTCTAAATAAATATCACAATAAAATGAATAGCAGCAGAAAGCTGTTCTGAAAAGAATGTGGATGAATACAAGGGAGAACACCCCCAAAAACTTGTTTGTGTATTGAAGATCTATGGTTCAGATATTTGCCGGACATATTTATTCTTACTTTTATAATACGAGTAATCTGCACGTGCGATGCACGTTTTAATCAATTTTTCTTTTTAATAAAGTAAATAATAAGACGTAATCTGGCATCGAACTCGAGACCTCTTTTTATGCATACATACTGATATGGCTAAAAATGGGGTAAATCGGAACTGTTCAAAGGGAGCACGAATCTCAAAGTCCCAAGGGCAAGACGGTAATTTCACCAACAGATGGGTCCGAATCGGGCACCGGGGTCCCTCCTCTTGGACCCGCTAACCCATGAACGGATTTGTTCAGTTAGAAACGGGTCTCAACCCGTTAGGGGCCAGCTCAACAGGATTGGAGAAAATCCTGGCTCGCCCTGATCTTGAAGAGGTGGTTATAACCACCCTTATCCTGCCATACCGAAAAATAGGGATTCACTCTTATCCTTAAGGAAATCCCCATGGCGGCTATAAAAATCCCCCTACCTCATACCGTAGAAGGTGATCACTCTTTGCACACTTGAGCTCTTTTTCTTTGCTTTTTCTGGTATTGACAAGAGCGTCGGAGGGTTCGTCGCCGGGATCCATCCCGGTGTTTCGAACATTTGTGCAGGTTAGCGGGAGCACCAAGGAGTCAACTTATCAATAAGGAAGAAGGGAGATCCAGCCTGTTCGAGTTCCTCACGAACCTACAAATCTCATTTATTGCCCCCACACCAGAATCCAGCGACAACAGATTGGCGCCGTCTGTGGAAAGCATCTCGACAAGCAGTCCACCCTTCTTCCTTCCACCAAAGTCACTCCCAGCAATGCCTCCCAAGAAGAGACCCGCAAACTCCAATCGAAGAATAACCCTTCTCATCCTCCTCCTCCTCTTCCATAGGGGGATCTCCCTCCCCCAAACCAACCGACCCTGTAGCTTGATCCACAGGCTCCGTAGTCCATTCAGCAGCCTTTGGGACCCCAAGCCACAGTTGGGGAACACTCTCGACGAAGCCGCCACAAGAAACTTGTGCATCAGGTTCGGGTTTCCATCCACAATGCCGACACAGACTCGATGGCTTCCTATACTCCTCCCACTCCAAAAGATCTGCGGAACGTGATCAACAATCGACAGACCGAGCATGGACCCGATCTTCGTACCCATCTGGAAGAGAGGCGGGCCCAAGAGGCGAACCCTCACCGTGAGCAACCGAGGGATCGCTCGCCGCGCTGATCCAATCACGGAGGGTCCAACTCTCCCCGAAGGCGGAGAGAGTCACCCAACATCGCCCAAGATGGAGCCGCTCCCCAGCAGGCCGCCCTGCGCCTCGAGCCTATCATGAGCAGGAGGCCCCCGACACGAGGGTGAAATTTCAGCAATTGCAGGGGGCAGTCCTCCGGGCGCTCAACGCTGCCCACAAAATTGGCCGTCGGGCTCCCAGCCCTCCGCCAGCTCCTCGCCATCCTCACCGCTCCCGCAGCCCTCGACCAGCTCCTCACCATCCTCACCGCTTCCGCAACCCTCGATCGGCTCAGAGCCACCCTCGTTGTTCCTGAAGTCCCAGACCAACTCCGAGCCATTGCCGCCCTTCTCCCGACCATCACTGTCGCTCTCAGAGTCTGCGGCCGACTCCGAGCCACCCCTATCGCTCTCTCAGTTTGCCACCTACTCAGTGCCATCGCCGTCGCAACCCCACCCCTCCTCGGCATGAGGAGGAGTCTCGAGGCTCAGCAAGACACGACCGAAGGGAGGAATCGGTCTACCACCGTCTCCACGAGATGGAGAGGTGCCTAGGCCAGCTCGACCGAGACGAAGAACGACGGGCTAGGGACCTTCGCCCAAGCAGGCCTCTATTCTCTTGCACCATCATAGAGGCTCCAGTCCTAGACAACTTCAAGCCCCCACACTTCGAGTCCTACACCGGGGAGTCAGACCCCGCAGATCACATTGAGAGTTTCAAAACTCTCATGATGATCCACCATGCTTCTGATGCCCTCCTCTGTAAGGCATTTCCGACCACACTTAAGGGGCCAGCACGGAAGTGGTATTCTCGACTTGCACTTGCGTCGATCTTCTCCTTCGACCAGTTCGAGGGGCTCTTCCTCACACATTTTGTGAGCAGTTACCGCACCGAGAAGACGAGTGCCTCCCTCCTATTCCTCAGCCAAAAGAAGGGCGAGCAACTGAGGGACTATGTTAAGCATTTCACTGCTGAGGTCAGATCCATCGCCTCCTTGGAACCCTCGGTGACCACAATCGCCTTCCAGTCCAATGTCCTCAATGCGGATCTCAGGGCATCCCTCGCCAAGAAGCCCCCTCGGGACTTCTCAGAGATCCTACTCCGGAGCGAGAAGTACATCCGAGTGGAAGAAGCTGTCCAACGCCCCACCTTTGAAGCGTCGGCTTCCGGGAATAAGCGGAAGGGCGCAGAAGAAGAAGGAGCTAAGAAGCTCCAGAAGGACAATAGGGGTCAGCGGCGTCCCCTTCCTTGGTTCGAAAAATTTACTCTGCTTAACGCGAGTGTATCTGCCATCCTGATGGAAATCAGGAACGAAGGCCTCCTACCGCCTCCCCCAAAGATGAATACTCTGGAAAAGAAGAGAGACCGGAATAAGTGGTGCCGTTTCCATCGGAACCACGGGCACGACATAGATGAATGTCAGGCCCTCAAAGACGAGATTGAGGCCCTCATCCAGAGAGGGCAGCTAACCCGGTTCGTGAAGAGGGACCGAGCCGATCCGCCTCCACCGCCTAGGGAGGCTAATAGGCGAACAGAGCAGTGCACAGAGACTCCGGAGGTCAAAGTAGAGGGCATCCTGCACCTAATACACGGAGGCCCAATGGGGGGAGATTCCAACTCCTTATGAAAAGCATTTGTAAGGGAGGTTAACTCAGTGCAGAGCCATCCTCCCCCAAAATGCCTAAAAGTCCTGGTTACGTTCTCCGATAGGGACCTGGAGGGCATCCGCACACCCAACTGCAATGCCCTCTTCATCAACCTCCGAATGGCAAACTTTGACGTTCGTCGAATCTTGGTGGATAATGGAAGCTCTGTCAACATCCTTTTCTTGGAGGCTTTCAAGGGCCTCTAGCTGTCGAGGGACCGGCTCAAACCCACTGGGTACACTCTTCTCGGGTTCACTGGGGTCCCAGTTATGGTCGAGGGGGTTATAACCCTCGACGTAACGGCTGGAAAGGCCCCGGTAACTCTCACAGAGCCAATGGACTTCATGGTGGTCGACGTCAAGGCCACCTATAATGTTATCCTGGGTAGACCAGGTTTGGCCGCGCTCCAAGCCATCCCTTTAGCCTACCACATGAATATGAAGTTCCCCATGCCCTCGGGAGTGGGAGAAGTGAGGGGAAGCCAAGAAGCGGCTCGAAAGTACTATATAACCTTGATGGGGGGGTCCAGTTCTCTCTTTGGAAGCGCTCGAACTTCCTCAGTAAGGCGGTCAAACTATCTCTGAGCCTGAGGACGAATTAGAGGAAGTGACATTCTCCGAAGAAGACACCACTAAGACGTTCCGCATCAACAAGGCTCTTTCCCCCTCCATTAAGCAAGACATCTCCCGGTGCATACGGGAGAACCACGACCTCTTTGCCTGGACTGCAGCCGATATGCTCGGGATCTCAGAGGAGCTCTCAATGCACCATCTAAGCGTCACCCCTGGGGTCAAGCCTGTCCAACAGAAGAGGCAGAAGTTTGCCCCTGAGAGGCAACAGGCAATCAAGGAGGAGGTTGAAAAACTCCTCAACACGCTTTATCCAAGAGGTAAACTACCCTGAGTGTCTCTCCAATGTAGTGATGGTAAAGAAGGCCAATGGGAGCTGGAGAATATGCATTGACTTCACTGATCTCAACAAGGCGTGCCCGAAGGACCCTTTCCCTCTTCCCAGCATCGATGCCCTGATCAATGCGACCTCCGAGCACGAGTTCCTCAGTTTTATGGACACCTTCTCAGGGTACAACCAAATCAGGATGTTCCCTCCCGACATCCCGAAGACCTCGTTCGTGACGGACCAAGGCCTCTATTGCTACCGCGTTATGCCCATCGGCTTGAAAAATGCGGGAGCTACCTATCAGCGCCTGGTGAACAGGGTCTTTCGAGACTAGATTGGCCGAAACATGGAGGTCTACGTCGACGACATGTTGGTCAAGAGCACCCAAGGGCAGGAGCACACTCTCGACCTTCAAGAAGCCTTCTGGGTGCTCAGGAGGCACAATATGAGGCTAAATCCAAACAAGTGTGTGTTCAGTGTCTTATCGGGCAAATTCCTGGGGTTTATGGTCAGCCAGAGGGACATAGAGGCCAACCCCGAAAAGATCCAAGCCATTCTCAAAATGGCCCCCCTCTCCAACGTCAAAGAAGTACAGAGGCTCACGGGGTGCCTCGCCGCAATTGGGCGGTTCCTCTCCAAGTCCGGGGAGAAGTGTCTCCCCTTCTTCAAGGCCTTCAAGGGGGGCTAAAGGCTTCGAGTGTGGTCAGCAGTAGCAGGAGTCCTTTGACAAGCTCAAGGAATATTTGGCTAACCCCCCTGTGCCTGAGAAAGCCTGCACCTGGGGAGGTCCTCTACCTCTATCTCGCAGCTTCGGAGTAGACGCCCAGTGCGATCCATGTAAGGGAAGAGGAGAAGATGTAGAAGCCCATCTATTACGTGAGCAAGGTGCTCTGCGATGCCGAACTCCGTTACCCAAAGTTGGAGAAGATAGCTCTCGCCCTGGTCATGGCGGTCCGAAAGCTCCGCCCCTACTTTCAATCCCATTCGGTGGTTGTCCTTACCGACCAACCGTTGAAACAAGTTCTCCACAAGCTTGAGACTTCCGGGTGGCTCATGAAGTGGTTCAACGAGCTGAGTCAGCATGACATCAACTACCGGCCCAAAACGGCAATTAAGGCCCAAGCTCTGGCCGAATTCATTGTGGAGAACACCATCCCTGACTCATGTGAGTTGCCTGCCGATCCCTCGATCTGGACCGTGTATGTAGATGGGTCCTCTTGCGGCGATGGAACCGGGGCTGACGTCATCCTAACTTACCCCGACGCTTTCATCCTCTAGTACTCCCTCCGCCTAAACTTCCCGGCATCGAACAATGAGGCAGAGTATGAGGCCCTCATAGCGGGGCTCTACATGGCTCGCAAGGCAGGTGCCGAGTGCGTAAGGGTCTTCAGTGACTCCCAGTTAGCAGTCAACCAGGTGTCCGGGGAATACAAGGCGATGGATGACCGTATGGCTAGGTACTTGGCAAAGGTGAGGGATCTTCTAGCTCTATTCGAAGATGTTCAACTCCAGCGAGTTCCCCGAGAGGAAAACGCGCAAGCGGATGCCCTCTTTAAGCTTGCCTCCTCGTCTTTCCAGGGTCTAGAACGGACCGTCTTGATAGAGGTCCTTCTCAAACCAAGCATTGACAAAGAGGGCTCGGAGCCAATGGAAGCCTACCCCCTAACACTTGGGAAAAACTGGATGAAGCCCCTCCTCAAGTACCTCCGAGATGGTGTCCTTTCCGAAGATCCGAAAGAAGCAAGGAAGATCAGGACACGAGCAGAGCGGTACACACTCCTGGACGGGGTCATGTACAAATGCTTCTACACCCAGATTGATGGTCGGACCTATCTGAGGTGCCTCTCCCTGGAGGAAGTGCTCCACGCCCTAAAGGAGGCCCATGATGGTCTATGTGGCACGCACTTGGGAGCGAGATCCCTCGCCCGGAAGCTTTTGAACTATGGCTACTTCTGGCCTACACTACTAAGTGACTCCGAGGAGTATATCTGCCAGTGCGACTCCTGCCAGAAGTTCGCACCAATCCGTCGCCTGCCCCAAGCACAACTCACTTCCTTGGAGAGTCCAATCCCCTTCGCAATGTGGGAGATGGATTTGCTCGGGCCCTTTCCTCCAGCACAAGGTGTAGCAATAGACTATTTTTCAAAATGGATAGAGACTGAACCTCTTTCAACAATCACCGAGCTCAAGGTGTAGAAGTTCTTTTGGAAGAACATTATTTGTCGGTTCGAGGTACCCTGCATCCTTATAACTGACAACGGGACCCAATTCACGGGAGCAACCTTTCGTGACTTTTGCACCGACCTCAGGATTCAGCAACAATTCTCTTCAGTAGCGCACCCCCAGTCTAATGGCCAGGCGGAAAATGCGAATCGACAAATCCTCTCTGGCTTGAAGAAGAGGCTTGACAAGTCCACTAAAGGGCTATGGGTCGAACAACTCCCCAATGTGCTGTAGAACTATCGCACCACCAAAAGAACTCCAATGGGAGAGTCCCCTTTCAACCTCACGTACGGATTCGAAGCTCTCATCCCTTTGGAGGTGGCCTACCTTCACCTCGACTCATAGCTTATAGTGAAGCGCAGAATGCGAACCAGCTTTGCAACTGCCTAGACCTCGTTGACGAGGTCCACAAAAGAGCCACGATTCGGCAAGAGACCTAACATCGTAGGATCATCTAGGCTTACAATAAGAGGGTACGTCCCGCCAACCTAAAAGAGGGTGACTTAGTGCTCAGAAAATTATCGATCTCCGATCCAAGCAAAAGGGGCAAGTTGGCACCCAATTGGGATGGACCATATAGGGTCTTCAGAGTTATTCGCCCAGGAGCATATCAACTCGAAGACCCAGGGGACAGGCGGATACCAAGGACATGGAATGTGGAGCACTTGATGAAGTACCAAGAGGGTGTCTAGGCACCGCTCCAAGCAACTTCCCCAAGAGCGCTCCAGAAGACGTGTCCAGATTCCTTACTTGTATTTTTCTTTTTATTAAAGTGTAAAGGCAGGCTCGCAACTTAGAAGGGGCTGCCCAGTTGTTTCGCAATAAAAAGAAATCTTTCCCCACAACTTACCTATCTTTTGAGCAGTCTAACTGTACTTAGCAAATTCTCTATTTTTGGGTAGTCTAACTCTACTTACAAAAAATTTCATTAAAACGATGTGTTCGGAGTCCAACACTTGGTTCGACTCCGCTTCAACTACTTGCTTCTAAGTGAGTCTGAAGCGGATCACCATTCGGAATTGCTCCTACAGCCGTTGATACCTTCTAAACGACATGCTCGGAATCCAACACTTGGTTCGACTCTACTTCAACTACTTGCTTCTAAGCGAGTACGAAGCGGATCACCATTTGGAATTTCTCCTACAGCCGTTGATACCTTCTAAACGACACGCTCGGAGTCCAACACTTGGTTCGACTCTGCTTCAGCTACTTGCTTCTAAGGAGTACGAAGCGGATCACCATTCGGAATTGCTCCTACAGCTGTTGATATCTTCAAAACGACGTGCTTGGAGTCCAACACTTGGTTCGGCTCTGCTTCAACTACTTGCTTCTAAGCGAGTAAAGAGCGGGTTACCATTCAAAATTGCTCTTACAGCCGTTGGTACCCTCTAAACAACAAGTTCAGGAGTCCAACACTTTGTTCGACGCAACTTTTTGCCACTCGCGAAAGAGTAGGTGCCAAGCGTCCTACCATTCAAGATTGCTCCTACAACTGTTGACGATTACAAATGCTAACAAAACACGCAAGTATGAAAAACAAGTATTATTTCATTAAAGTTTGAGGAACAAGTCTAATTACAAGACCAACTACTCATCTTTACGAAACGACACAAAACTTGCGAAACCAAAAGTACAAGACTACAGAGAACTACTTCAATGCCTCCTAGGGGCAGGAATACTTCGGTTGAGAGACACCTAGGGGTGACGAATGCTGTACTACTGACGTCTCGCCTCAGCACTCGTCTCCAGGCCGGCGAACTAAGACGCATCGTCTGCACTTGTTCTAAAGGTGGCCCCAACAGATGCTCCGCTCGACGAAGCATCCACCCCACTTTGTGCATCACCCGGGCTCCGATGTGTAAGGAGCGAGCGACGGGCAAGCTCGTGAAAAGTTATCCCCCTATCACGCTCCTCCCGAGTGCAGGAAGTTGATCTGACGTTACTTCGCTCGGGTTGCGGCTGAAGATGAGCGACCTCTGTCTTGAGTTCGACAATTTGCTCTTTTAGAGCAACATACTTCACGGTTATATTCTGGCCGCCTGATCTCGAGGTCTCGACAGCCTAAGATCAATCTCAGGTGATTCCGTTCACGTTCCGCTTTGCGAAGCTCCCACTCTACTTCGCGAAGTCGTTCTCGGCTTCTAGCAAGGTACAACTTTGTCACACCTAGACCAACCTCGGGACGAGCCTCCTCAGCCACGCGAGGAACTTCGGCGAGTGGCGTCACTTCGACAATCTGAAAAGGCCAAGTCAAACCGCAGTGAACACTTAGCCAAAATTTCAAGCAAATCATTGTGAACACTTAGCCAAAATTTCGAGCAAATCGTCGTGAACACTTAGCCAAAATTTCAAAAGATTTTCATTTCATTGAAGTTCGGAAGGATACATGCGGTTAGGGTGGGCATTCGGGTCGAACGGGCCGGGCCGGGCCGAACCCGCCCGGGTTGGACGTTGACTTGGGCAGGCTCGGGCCGATTTAGGGACTTAACCGGGCCAGGCCGAAAGGTGTTTAAGGGGACCCAGCCAACCCGTGAACCCTTTCGGGTCCAACCCGGGTCAGGCCGGGTCGACCCGCGGATTGGCCCGTTTAGATAGATAGTTTTTTTTATAAATATTTTTAACTTAAAATAGTAATAATAATAATAATAATAATAATAATAATAATAATAATAATATTTATAAACATTAAAAATCGTAATAATAATAATTAGATTGAAAAAGTGAAATTGGCAAAAAATATTGAAATATTATTCATATGAATTTAAGTTATACAATTTTCACAATTTCTAATGAAATGAAGAATTCAATTCACAAATATGTTTTATACACCAACATATTTGTTATAAACAATTTTAATTGACTTCATTTTTTCTAATTTAACATAACAAGCAAAGATATAATATAATTTCTAACGTGTCGGTCGAGTTGCTACTACAAGCAAAGTTATTGTTGTTGTTGTTGTTCTTCTTCTTCTTCCGGCGAGTTGCTTCCACTTGTGGACGTTGATAGTGCTTTCCCTTGTGTCCTATCTTCAGCCTTCAGCCAGTCTTTTGTGTAAATGAGCATCTCTAACATGTCGGGCTTCAAGCGATTCTTGTAATCAGTTAGAACTCTGCCACTTGAAGAAAATGCACTTTCAGAAGCAACTGTAGAGACAGGAGGAGTTAGTAAATCTTTATCCATAATTGACAGAATACTAAAAGTGTATTCATGGTCTTTCCACCATTGTAAAATATCTAGTGGAGAAGAAGAAGGCTCAGAATCTTGTTGGTTATACCAATTTAATTCATTTGGTTGATTAGTCCTAGGTTTTTTTGATTGAATTTGTGCAAGTAAATTAAATGTTCTATCATCAAATATACTCTTACCCTTACCTATAGAATTAGCAGAAGAAGAACTAACTACAGAAGTTGTACTACTAGAAGCAAAACATCTATCATAATAATCATACAAGTTATTTAATGTAGATTCAAACTGAACTAAAAAAGTAGCGCAATCAATTACTATTTCTACATTTTTCCCAAGTAATGCAAAAAAAATTTCAATCAAACTCTTCGTACCTTCTAATTTGATACGAGGATTCATAACGGTAGCAACACAAATCAACATAGGAGGAGAAAAATAATACTTCAAAAATTTTTTGTATGCAGGTTTTACAATCTCACCAACACGGGGATCATTTAACATTTCGTTAAATGTTTGCATCATGCTAACTAATAAAATAAAAATGGTACTAGAAGTAGATTCAAATGTTTTTGAAAATTTTAAAGTTGCGGTTTTAAAAGGTTCTAAAAATTTCAACAAAGCTTCGGCATAATACCAATCGGTGGGAGTCATTTCAAAATTTGGCATATTTTTGGCGATACAAAAATCATTTACAACTGCTTTATATTCGGTAACAACATGTAGTAAATCAAAAGTAGAATTCCATCGGTGTCTAACATCCTTCGAAAATCTTCTAAAAGGTACATTTTTAAGCCTACACCAAGCTTTCCATTCTTGAAATACGCTTGGACTTAATGCAATGAAATGTACGCAATTTCTAATTTTAACTATATATGGATCGGCTATTTTTAATGCATCTTGAACGCATAAATTTAAAATATGACATGCACATCTAACACAAAAAATATTGTCAGATGGAGGGTTTAATACGGATTTTAAAGTAGTAATTGCTACATTGTTGTTAGATGCATTATCAAAACTAATACACATAATTTTATCGCGAATATGAAAAACATCATAAATTTCTAAAATATGGTTTGCATTTCAGTGCCACTATGGGGATACGGCAACGCCGCAAGTGATATGATTCTTTTTTGAAGAATCCAATCATTGTCGATCCAATGACAGGTTATTCCCATCGTTGGAATATTGTTGACACTCGTCCAACAATCCGAAGTTAAACTAACTCTACAAGTTAAACTCCATAAAATTGCAATCAAAGCGTCCTTCATTTCATTGTACACTTTAAAATAATCCGATTTGTAAGTATTTTTCGGAATTCTTCTAAAATGAGGGTTTAAGGCTGTTTGATTAAAATTTTTCAAGTCCCAACTCTCGGGATAGGAAAATGGTAACTCTTCCTTTATGACTAATCGGGCAATTTCTCGACGAACAAGATCGGGATCATAAGGGTGGCTATCAACTAGACCGGTCCTAGGGTTGATTTTTTGTTAGCCTTGTAGGTCAGCAAGAAGTTCTTTATGGTTATGTTGGATGTGTCTACTAATTGTACCGGTGCCGTCACCCCTCTTGAATTTGTATGCCTTAGAACATGTTTTACAAATTTTCAAACCTATACCCAGAGTTTGTTCGTCCGGGATATAATCGTAAAACTTATGCCAATCACTACTTTTTCCTCTACTTTTCCTAATACTACGAGGTTGTGTGGTTTCAATTGGTTGTTGTTGTTGTTCTTCTTCTTCTAATTGTATGTCACCTACAACCTCGTCGTGTGCACCCTATTGTTGGGTAGGAGTATTATGGTACTCTTGGGCGGGTTCACTAATTGGGATAATTGGTGGCCTACGGGAAGAGGAGGAGGAATCTTGCCCGCTACAACCGCTACCGCGTGATCTAGACATAATGTAGTAATGTATGTAAAAAAAACTACACAATATAGGAACGGTGAATTATAAAAAAAAAATCTAAAAAATAAGAGGGTTAAGATAGAGAAGATCAAAAAACCAACAATAATTATAACTACAATACAAAAATAAAATAACAAGAGAGGTATGAAATTTTGATACCGTTCACCGTGGATACGCGTATATAAAAAAAACCGTGAAAATAAGAATAGAAGTAGAACTAGAAATAAGCGACTCCGGAATTTAAGAGTTGAGGAGAGCTTGAAGGAGAATTGACGACTTGATCACTTGGAGTTGGACGAGAGTTGAAGAGTTGAAGACGTTGTTGAATTTTGATTTCGATACGATCGAAATTTGATCGTGTATATGCCTTGAAGACTTGCTTGTTGAATGCTTCAATTGTTGAAAAATTCCTTAGAAATGAGTTATAATAGTAGAGAGAGTAAGAGAGTAAGGTGTGATTTTTTTTATGGAGTTTTGGGGGGGTATTTATAGGCTAAAAATATTTTAAAAAAAACAAAAAAAAAAAAACAAAAAAAAACAAAAAAAAACGGCTATGTTAGGCTCTCTGTTGTATAGTAGCGCCCCAACGTTCCGCTGACCCGTGGGTCAACCATTCGACCCATAACGGGTCGAACATTCGACCCGTACGGGTCCAACGGTTCGTAACCCACGGGTCGACCCGCGGGTTGGCGGTGGGTTGGGCATTTTTTAACGGGTTCGCGGGCCGGGTTAGACGGGTTGGATTCGCTTTTTTGACGACCGGGGTCGACCCATTACTGTTCACGGGTTCGACCCGAACCCGCCAAACCCTTTCACAGGCCGGGTTTAACCGGCGGGTCGTGGGCGGGTCGCCAGTTGACCCGACCCACTTGCCATCCCTACATACGGTGGCCAGTTCGCGATTATGCAATACATTGATAAAAAAAACTAAAACTAAAATTCAAGGCTCAGCCACTTTGCCGTGGCGGCTCGCCACTGCAGGATCAGACTTCTCCAGAGCGGCGACGATCGCTAATGGCGTGACCTCAGAACCAGGCTCGCTACCGACGACCTCTACTTTGGCGTCGGTGTTGTCATCCCCTTCCTCGTCCTCGTCGGACTCTTTGTCGAAGCCCGGGACATGGTCAGGGAAAAGGCGCCACCCGGAGCAGTCGACCTCGGGGAAGTGTTCGGTCACTTGCTCGATGGCATGGGCATAGGCCTTAGCCATGTTGACCACTAATAACCCTTGGGCCTTCTCCATGGTCGCCGCCTCGGCCTCTTTCGCGACAGCAACCTTAGCAGCTTCGACAGCTTCTTCCTGCTGCTTCGCCACGGACTCCTTCTGTCGCAGAAGGTCGGCCTCAAGCTTCTTCATGAGGCCATCGAGGTACTCCATCCTCATCATCTTCCCATCCGCCTTGACCTTCAGCTTGTCGAGCTCATTGGCGATCCGAGCTTTCTCCACCCGAGCTCTATGCATCTCCTTCTTCAGATCCTTCTTGAGTTCGGTTATCTTCTCCATAAGATGACCGAAGTGACATGTTATCTGTGGAAGGAAAAAGAGTTAGCATGAAAACCAAGAGAATACAAGTATACAACTAGCAAAACTGCGCTACCTACCGACACTGCCGCTCGAGCGATCTCGAGGGCGTCGTCCCCAACACCACCGGCATCCATGGAGGTGCGATCCTTCGGCATCGCCAGATGCTTGACGGCCTGCATGCTCGATGTCAAGTCACAGAGGAACCCATCGAGCTTCCGGACTTGCCAGTCCGGGACAAAAATCTTCTTGTGTTCCTCGGTCAGGAACACTTCAGCCTCGACCGTCAGCGGAGCCGTCTCCATCCCCGAAGTGGCTGCCATTGGGAACTCGCCTACCTCGGTTGAGGCCGAAGCAAATGCCGTCGTCGTCACCCTCGGGGTCACAGTGGCCGACGCCGATGCTTCTTCGACGGCACTAGGCGACCGTCTTCGGCTTCGGGGAAGTCACCTTTGTGGCAACCCTCTTCCGCTTCCTCGGAGCCTTGCTGCCGAGTGCCGCCCTCTGAGCCAACACAGCTTCGTAGTCCATAGTTCCTGCAACAGAAGAAAATGTGATCAAACGCAAGTAAAAACCGAACAAGAAAAGAAAAACAAAAGAGGAAAACCGCATACTAGGGTCTATGCACCTGAGCCCCCCTGTAGAGCGCCTCCTCTATCAGGTCCCTCCAATCGAACTTTGGCCAGTCGAGGAGAACCTGAACCATTTCTTCTTCGTTGGGATAAAGCACCGGCAGATCCTTCACCCTTTTCGTCACTTCTACAACTCAATCCGAAGGGATGCACCGCGGCTCACGGCTCCGGATGATGAAGTACTTATCTCGCCAATGCTTTATCGAATCAGGACAGCTGATGAGCCGAGCACCATGCCTCGGAGCTAGGTAGAACCTGAACTCCGACTTCTACTGCTGGTGAAGCTGGTATAGTCTCCGAAGCACCCTTAGGTCCGGCTCGATCTCTGCCATCTGACAATGGAGGATGAACCCGTTGATCACCCTCCACCCATTCAGTATGAGCTGAATGGGGCTGATCTTGAACCACCGCAGAACTTGGATGGCGAAGGGGTGGAGCGGCAACTGGGCCCTGGCGATAAAGGCATCGACTGGCCAGAAGCACATATTCACCGGCATTGGTGAATTGGCTCACTCCAGGACCGAGTAGCATCAGCTCGAACTCCTCAAGAATCTGAAAACACCCCCAAATCGTTGCTAGGTCTGCCTCGTTGAGGGTGGAGATGGTGTCGTCGACTTCCGAGGTCTCCCTCGCGGTGTTCTGCTCGAAGTTCTGCCCCCTTCCGTAAACTATCCATTTGGCGTGTTCCTCCAGCAGTTCCCAAACCCTATGGAGTCCAGTCAAAACCCCCGGCAGTCTCCTGAACTCCCCCATACTGCTCGGGTTCTCCACTATGGTCTCTACGACCACCGAAGAACATGCTTTGATGCCCTTGCCCTCCTTGAAGTGACTGCTACGATCGGAAAGATCACCGAAAAACGACCAATTGTCGCCTGAAGCTCCCGTTAGTAAAAACTCATCGCCTGAGTGAAAAGTCGAGAAATGAACAAGTGAGGGAGGGGGGAGATTTATAGGAGATGCACGCAAATCAAGACTAATGGGCCTCAAGAACTCAAGAGGCAGGCCCATTTACCACAAAAACAACAAGAAACTCAACAGTCACTTAACTAGTCAACGGTCAGACGGTCAACGTGCCACGTGTCTCTGGCTCGATGTCGCGAATCATCAGCAGGCCACGTGCATTCCTTGGACTTCGGCACACCTTGCCGAGCATTCTTGCCATCGACGCGCAAACATGAGAAAAAAATCTCACCTGGTCTTCTGCATGCCTCGCCGAGCGTTCTTGCCACCGATGCTCAAACGTGAGAAAAACATCTTAGTTGGACTTTGGCACGCCTCGCCGAGCGTTCTTGCCACCGACACGCAAACGTGGGAAAATATCTCACTTGGACTTTGGCATGCCTCGCCAAGCGTTCCTATCACCGATGCTCAAACGTGAGAAAAATATCTCACTTGGACTTCGGCACGCCTCGCCGAGCATTCTTGCCACCGATGCGCAAATGTGGGAAAACATCTCACTTGGACTTCGGCACGCCTCGCCGAGCATTCTTGCCACCGACGCACAAACATGAGAAAAACATCTCACTTGGACTTCGGCACGCCTCGCCGAGCGTTCTTGCCACCAACGCTCACACGTGAGAAAAAATATCTCACCTAGACTTCGACACGCCTCATTCAGACTTTGGCTTGCCTCGCCGAGCGTTCTTGCCACCAATGCTCAAATATGAGAAAAACATCTCACTTGGACTTCGGCATGCCTCGCCGAGCGTTCTTGCCACCGATGCTCACACGTGAGAAAAAATATCTCACCTAGACTTCGGCACACCTCACCTGGACTTCGGCACGCCTCGCCGAGCATTCTTGCCACCGACGCTCAAACATGAAAAAAATATCTCACTTAGACCTCGGCATGCCTCGCCTGGACTTCGGCACGCCTCGCCGAGCATTCTTGCCACCGACGCTCGAACGTGAAAAATGGCTCATTTGGACTTCGGCAAGCCTCGCCGAACCCCTTTTGAAGCATGTCGCCATCTCAAAGCACCGCTGGACCTCGATAAAGGACTCCGAACCCACCTCGACTTCGGCCTCCTTCCTGACACCTGTCAGCTCACCGAGACGTCTGGCGGGGGTCGGCAACCGTTACCGAGAGTTCTTGCCACCGATCCTTAAATGAGGGAAAATAAGCCTTCAAGCAACTGGAGCCATCGGATCACCCCGAAATTCGCTCGACAACCTGATCGACGTCTCAAATTGATCCACATCAGCAAGCATTGATCCACCATCCGATCATCCAGATTTTCGCACCCAAAGCTGATGGATGGTTGAGATTTTTCCACGTCATAATTGGGTAATTAAAATTATATTTTATTTATTAATTCGAATTATTTATTCAAAAAATTGCGAAAAAATGATTAAAATACGGGAAAAATAATTAAAAATTCTAGAAAATAATTATAAATTTAGGAGAACATTTTTGAGCCCCTGGATAAATAATTATTGGTTAGAATGATTAATTAATGCTCCCGAAGAGCAAATCATCGTTTTGCAAAATTGAATAAATGGTTCGAAAAAATAATATAAAAGTGGAAAAACTCAGCAAAAATCCAGAAGGGCCTGAGAGCGAACTTGGGCATGCTACCATCTCCGAAAAGCACCATCGACCCTCAGAAGACATTCCAACACCCTTTGAGAACTCCGATAAAGCCCTACACACCATTAAAACAACAAAACTACTCCCCAAAGGCCGTAACACACAGTCTTTGGGAGTGGGGGGCTCGTGATATGGCTAAAAATGGGGTTATATCGAAATCGTTCAAAGGAGTCATGAATCTCAAAGTCCCAGGGGCAAGACGGTAATTTCACCTACAGACGGGTCCGAATCGGGAACCGGGTCCCTCCTCTTGGACCCGCTAATCCATGAACGGATCTGTTCAGCTAGAAACGGGTCTCAACCCGTTAGGGGCTATCTCAACATAATTGGAGGAAATCCTGGCTCGCCCTGATCATGAGGAGGTGGTTATAATCACCCTTATCCTGCCACACCGGGAAGTAGGGATTCACACTTATCCTGAAGGAGACCCCCATGGCGACTATAAAAACCCCCCTACCTCATACTGTAAAAGATGATCACTCTTTGTGCACTTGAGCTCTTTCCTTTTACTTTTTCTGGTATTGACAAGAGCGTGGGAGGGTTCGTCGTCGGGATCCATCCCGGTGTTTCGAACGTTTGTGCAGGTTCAAGGGAGCACCAAGGAGTCAACTTATCAACAAGGAAGAAGGGAGATCCAGCCTGTTCGAGTTCTTACAAACCTGTAAATCTCATATATTCTCCCCACACCAGAATCCAGCAGCAACAGATTGCAAAGCTACAAGTACAGGATTCAGGAGGACTCAAGGCAAAAGGAGCAAGTGTTGATTTATTTCAATTATAATATATATTGTAATTTATTTATTGTTGAGAAGCATCCAAGTGAAGTACCAAGTGTTATGTATTATTCATTGTACTCTGATGTAAATTTATTGAAAGTTTGTAATACTTGGGCTTGTATGACATTATTGTAACACTGATATAATGTATTGCAGTTTTGTAACATTTGGACTTGTAATACATTTGTGTTGAATAAAAAGTTTAAAATTTTTCTATTGTTCTGTGTATTGTGGCTAATTGAAGGAAAAGATTCTGGCTTATGTCACGGTTTTCTAGTGTATGGAAATCGGAGAGTTACAGCTAGATCTGTAGGCTCGTCCCCACTTCTCTGACGCTCTGAATCTGGATCTGGTCTCCGATCATCGCCGCCACCACTTGGTTGAAGAAGAGACTTTCACCTCCATTTCGAGGTCGTTGACTTCCTCTTCCAAAAAGTTGTTGCTTGTTTGCCTCTCCATCTCTTGCAACATTCAAGAATGGCGATCCTCCGAATTTGAGGTTTGCAAGATGACGACTCTCAAATTCGATGCTTTGAAGTACAAGATCCACAAAATTATTTGTGATATGATAGTGAATTTGAAGATTCGAAGTCCGATCACCACAAAATTAGACGAACTTGTGTCGATTTGGGGCTAGAAGCTCCGAATTCCTTCAAATTTCCATAACAGTTTCACTTACCACTCAATTTGACACAAAATCCGATGCTTTAGTAGTCCGATCTCTACAATATCCGATGTCACGCCCCGCTTCCCAAAAAGAATACGAAATACGGATACGTAACAAAATCCCAGCGAATAATTTGCATCATCCATAAGCTGTTCAAGAATCTTTACAACATTTCACGAGAAAATCAGAGTCGGAAGCAAAAGATACAACTAGACATGTATAATTGAAACAAGATACCAACAAAAATTACTTGAAACCAAATATAATAATCTTAAATAATCAAATTCTAAACAAGTCAAATATCCTGGGTCACATCCCCCAAATACAAATAATATCCAAGTAATCAAGTATATTTTATTCAAGTTCAAGCAACAAATAATAATAATAATAATGCAGAAAAGCCAGCACTAATACATCATCTCGCCAATGCCATCTGGCAGCTGACTATCCTGATCTGCAATTAGTAAATTGCAGGAGAAGGAAAAAAAAGAAAACAAGTACCCGTCAATTGCAAGTTACGGGCCACTTATAATGTAGGATACAAGTACATGGGGAAAACTAAACAAATCTAAATAATAGCAGAAATAGATCTAGCATGGTATATCAGAATCAACTAGCATGGTATACTAACATGTGTCAAGTGTCAAAGTCAAAAGGCATGCAGACAGATATACAGATAGTATCAAATAATGGTGTCAAGTGAAAATGTCAGACAGATAACAGGTAATCAGATAATCAGATAACAAATAGCCAAATACATATAACAGATTCAGATTCAGATACAGATGTCAGGTTCTTATAAGTCTTGTGTGATTACTATCTAAGTAGCACTTCATGCACCCCAAAAACATAACACATGGTTGCTACAACAAACAATTTCGCTTTAGATTTCGTAGGGGATCATATAGGGCCGTATACTCAGGGTTCAGACAGACAGATATCAGATAACAGATCCAGATAGACAGATAACAGACGATCATGCAACAGATAGGACTAAGTCCCCTCCAAGTATACCCTCCCGTAGGAAGTATGTAGTTGGGTAACAGATGGGGAACACGGGCCCCCTTCTGAGTACACCCTCCTATAAGGAAGTATGTAGTCAGGAATCAGATAATCAAAATCATGCATGATCTCATAACAGATAACAGATAATCAGATGGGAAACACGGGCCCCCTTCTAAGTACACATTTCTATGCTTTCTCACTACTAGATTTTTCCCTTAAACTCCGGCTTGGTTACTTTATTATGGTCATCAAACAGGCATGAACGTGTACGGAATAATGTCAAACTAACATGGTATAATCAGTATTAGGTTTAGGGAAACAAATAAATATGCATAGATAATTTATAATCACATAAACGAGCAAAACAGTGTATGTTCATATTCAGGACAGCAAGACAGTGCAGTACTAAAACAGTGAATCTAGTTGCTACAGAAATATAAATCTGGATCCGTCGAAGAATCTGGAAAATAGACATCCACACGAATCCAGAGAATATAAATAAGTCATATCGTATTTCACAAAATCATAACTCAAAACTGAGAATCTGGAAAATAGACATCCACACGAATCTAGAGAATATAAATAAGTCATATCATATTTCACAAAATCATAACTCAAAACTGATTTGAATCCAGAAAAATACGTTCAGTCAGAAATCAGTAAAACGAATTCTCAGTCTGAAAAACAACATTAAAACTCCTCAAATAATCCAGAAAAAATCTGGGGTAGTCCCCTATATATCTAGAATCAAAATATAATGTTTCATAATATTCCAGTAAAATTAGTTCAGTCATCAAAAATAAGAAAACATCAAAAAACGATACTTTGGCCAATCTGGAATTCCCAACACTGCTGTACGAAAACTGAAATATCTTACAAGCCGTGAAACGAAATCTAAATCCGCAAAGGGAGATGAAAATAGACAAAATAATTTAACTTTCATATTTCATAAATATTCCATACAGTAGAAGGAAATAGGGTGAAAATACGATTCTTTACAGAACAGCGAGCAAAATTTCTATAACGAGTTTAGTTTTAAACAACGGGTCTTATTCAATTAGGGTCGCTGTTTGAAACAACGAGTTTAGTTTTAATGTTTTTAGACATGAAGAGATTTCTCCAAGAGTTGGAAAAAATTTCTATAACCAAACTCGCTATTTCAAACAACGATCCTAATCGAACTAGACTCACTATTTCAATCAGCAAGTCTATTTCAATAGGGTCGCTTTTCAAAACAGCGAGTTTATCTTTAGTATTTTGAGGCTTGGCAAGATTTCTCCAAGTGTTGGAGAAAATTCCTATAACTAAACTCGCTGTTTCGAAAAGCGACAATAATTGGACTAGACTTGCTGTTTTAAACAACGTGAGTCTAGTATAATTATGGTCGATTTTTGAAACAACGAGTTTAGCTTTAGTGTTTTGAGACTTGACGAGATTTCTCCAAGTGTTGAAGAAAATTACTATAACAAAACTAGCTGTTTCAAACAGCGACCCTAATTGAACTAGACTCATGTTTTAAACAGCGAGTCTAATTCAATTATGGTCGCTTTTTAAAATAGCGAGTTTAGCTTCAGTGTTTTGAGATTTTGCAAAATTTCTCCAAGTGTTGGAGAAATTTCCTATAACTAAACTCGCTGTTTCAAACAACGAATGAATCAATTTGGTAATTAGTTTCGAAAGCTGAGGCAGTTTGGTAAATATTTTCAAAAATGGGTCATTTTGGAAAAAATTCCAATGCTATCATATTATAGCTATATCTTATTATACTATATCTTTAACTAATAGGAATACCCCCTTTTTTTCTTTCTCCATTTTGAAATAGAGAAATGAGAGCAAAAGTAGGAATTCACCTACTTTTACACTTGCAGCCTACACCTTTTACTTAACAAAATAAACTTGGGAAAAAAAAACAGAAACAAAAAAAAAACACTTCCTCCCTCCCCCCGGTCGTTCGCCGTTCACCAATCCACCCAACTTTAACCCGTCGCCCTTCACCATTCGTCAGCCCGCCCAAATCCAATCCGTCACCGTTCGTCTTTCCGCCACTATCCTCTCCGTCGCTGGGAGTTCGGTTATGGGGAAGGCAGGTTTGCGGCAGAGTTTCGAGGGTGATTGCTCAGGTATGGTAAAAAAGTTTGACTCTTTTGATTGGAAAATTTGAGGTGATGGGTTCGTTAGCTTTTAGATTGTATGATCTTTTTTTAAATTTTTTTTATAATGATTTTATATTTTGATTTTGGTGTGGGTTTTGTTGGGTTGAATTTTAATTTGAAGGTATAATTAGGTTTGTTAGAGTGTTGGTAGACTTACTGAGATTTGTTAGAGTTTGGAAATGGAAACTAAGATTAGTTCGATACGAGAAGCTCTACTCCCAGTTTATGATTTATAGTATTATATGGTAGATGATTGTTCACTCTAGAATGCATGCATAGTATTTAAAATTGTGGGTTAACTTAAATTGTGGGTTAACTTCAATAATATTGTGTTTATAGGAATCATACAGAGTTATTAGAAGAGCCATATTTGCAGAATTATTGCCCAGGGTTCATAGAATGTTTGCATAAGATTGGCAGCAAGAATTGGGGAGGGATAGAGTGTGTAAATTCGTAGAAGGTTGAGGGAGGTGCATTCTATCAATCAATTAGATAATGAATGTTATTTAAAGTATTTCAGTTAATATTTGAATATTATTTTACCAACAAACCTCACCTTTTTTTTGTATATTTTACGATTTGTATTGTTCATGCACAAGTAAATGCACATACAATCGTTTATTTTGTATTCCATTGTACTATATCTTGAGCTAATAGGCATACCCCCTCTATTCTTTCTCTATTTTGAAATAGAGAAATGAGAGTAAAAGTAGGAATTCACCTACTTTAACACGTGCAACCTACATCTTTTACTTAACAAAACAAAATAAAAAAAAACACCCCCCCCCCCAAAAAAAAAACCCCGCTAACCCTTCCTCGCCCAAAAAATGCAGTCGTCGCCGTTCACCGTTCACCTGTCCACGCAACTCTAACCCGTTGCCCTTCATCGTCCATCAGCCCGCCCAAATCCAATCCATCACCGTTCGTCTTTCTGCCACTAACCTCACCGTCGCTGGGAATCGGTTGTGGGGAAGGCGGTTTGCGGCAGAGTTTCGAGGGTGATTGCTCAGGTATGGTAAAATAGTTGGACTCTTTTGATTGAAAAATTTGAGATGATGGGTTGGTTAGCTTTTAGATTGTTTGATCTTTTTTTATTTATCTATTTTATATAATAATTTTATATTTTTATTTTGGTGTGGGTTTTGTTGGGTTGAATTTTAATTTTTAGGTATAATTAGGTTTGTTAGAGTGTTGGTAGACATACTGAGATTTGTTAGAGTTTGGAGAAGGAAACTAAGATTAGTTCGATACGAGAAGCTCTACTACCAATTTATGATTTATAGTATTATATGGTAGATGATTGTTCACTCTTGAATGCATGCATAGTATTAAGAATTGTGGGTTTACTTCAATAATATTGTGCTCATGGGAATCATACAGTGTTATTAGAAGAGCCACATTTGCAGAATTATTGCCTAGGGTTCATAGAATGTATGCATAAGATTGACATCAAGAATTGGGGAGGGATAGAGTGTAAATTCGTAGAAGGTCGAGGGAGGTTCATTTTATCAATCAATTAGATAATGAATGTTATATAAAGTATTTTCATTTAATATTTGAATATTATTTTACCAACAAATCTCACATTTTTTTGTATATTTTATGATTTGTATTGTTCATGCACAAGTAAATGCACATATATTGGTTTATTTTGTATTCCATTGATAGCACTCCGTCCATATTGAGTGGTTAGCTTATTGCCTATATAGGCTTCGTTGATTTGAATTTACTCTTGGACGTGTGGTAGGTGTCCTAAATATTGTTTGCAGTGAGCTAATGACAACTTTAAAAGAGGCTTCAGCAACATAATTCCTGCAATTTTAGGTACAATTTAATCCAAGCTCAGATTGGTTGGTAATTTTGTTGACATGCAATTATTCTTTTTATTTTATATCATTCTTTATAAAATTTTTAATCTATGAAAAAAATTCTTTTCAGGGACTAAGAAGGCAAAACCTTTCTTTTCATAAAACTTCTCTTTATTTGTGAGAGGTATATATATGATATTCACATATTTGTTAGGGACATACATTTTTATAACTCTATATTTAAGATTAATTATGATTAAATTCTGTGCAATAATTTGGAAACTTTGTTTTTTAGGTGTTAAGAAATATACTGTAATAGAAGAAAGTTGGATGCTTTTTGCTCTAATTTACCCAAGGAGGTTCAAATCAAGGCAATTTCCTTTGCTCTCCCTCTTTCTCATTTTCTACGTCATTTTGATTGTTTCCGTGGATTTGGGATAGGAAGTTAATATGAGAAGTTAATAATATCCGCCGCTGATATTCAATAATTAGGAAATTGTTGTCATTAACAAATTTCCAGCTATTTGTTTGCAACAGTTGGTGTAAAGATTCACAGATAGTAGGGGATTTCCAATTATATTGAGGGGAGTCAGTGTAACACCCCAAATTCCAAATAAGTCTGAATTTGAAGTTCTACAGAATCTTTACACTTCACTTCGTACAATTTTATAAGGAATTAAAAAATTTTATACAATAATGTTTACATCACGTAGCAGAAGCAAAATACAACATGATACATAATTAAAATAACAGTTGAAACATTTCTTTAAGCAGCATTCTTTCTTTAGTCCTTTCATTCATTTTATTCTGCATAGAAACTGTGAGCACGTCGCTAGAATATAATACATCAATTTCTCTTACTTGGAAAGCACACACTTGATCACAAACAAAGCTAAGGGAGGACTATCCTATTGATGTCATGTGTGCTAGTGCACTCAACCGATGCATCCCATTCAACATAGATCCGAGGGCAAGCCCTTAACCGTACTTCATCTTGTAGGGTTGAATCCCTCGTTCTGAGTTTAACTACTACGATAACTACGGTAAGTTCCTAAATGTTTTATGAGTTACGAGCTCATGTCCAGAAAGCATGGAGGGGAATCCCATGTCATAACATGACGCATCATGTAGACAACCTATGGACAATTCGCCTCCGTTATGGGACAATGACACTACGTAGTCACCAAGCACCCCACAAGCGTCATCACGATCCTGATAATTCGGGATATGGATTCACGTCATGACATGACGCATCATGTAGACAGCCTGTAAAAACTCTCACACCGCGAATCTGAGACCCTCATACTTGTGTTTTTCTCTTACTTTCATCACATCTTCACTATAGTGTTGTCCTTAGATATTTGAATCATGAATAAATTAACACCCTAGATTTAGCATTACCTCTACACCGGTCTTAAACATCAATTAATAACAATGACCCACTCTTGGTCTTTCTCTACAATATTTATCTTCAAAGAATTCATTTACGCCGGTGTAAGGACTTAGCTACACTCAAGATTTTAGCCGCTTTTCATGTTCTCAAAAAATTGATTGTTTATACTCACAAATTCCATATTCCATCATGATCTTTTTATTTCATTTTCCATGCAGACTTGCATATATTAAAACACCAAATTTCATTTAGTGACTTACTCCAATCTTCCATGTCGAAAATCTCAATGTTTGATCTCTACACAAAACTCTTTACATTCAAATTTTCCTTTTTCTCTAATTATACAAAAGTTTTATTCAAAAAGAATTATCAAGTTCTTCATCCCAGTGTTTTAATATAAAAATCACTTCGAAATCTCACAAAATATGTCAAAATATTGTGGAAATATTTTTTATAAAGTCTAAATAATTTTAGAAGAATATTAGATTCCCTCCCCCCCCCCCCCCCAATTTTTATTGCTCTTTAAACTCAAGAATACCCAAAAAAAATTCGGAATTTTATTAAAAAGCCAGGCACCAGGTTCGAGCCCACGACCCCCGCCTATGCTACAGTGACCAGCTCAGAGCGCACCCGAAGACCAAGAAGTCCAAAGGCAGTTGGTGATATGATTTTGCTTAATTACTTTATGTATATACTGTACTGTATTTTGAGAAAAATCGAAATTTAACAAAAACAGAGCCTCTTCAAGACTCGAAACCGAGACCATGAACACTGTTCACAATGCTATAAACCCACACCGTAAACCAGTATGCCCAAACCCCTTCTCTGTTATAATTTTGAGTTAAAATTCCCTTATTCTACTAGTCTATTTATAACCCTTTCTTTAACAATTTCGATTTCCAACTAAACTTGTACCATTCAAAATTTAATTATTTTCCAGACTGTTGTCTTTCAAATTTGCAGTACAGTACATGTATTTATATTTACAAAATGCTTTTTTTCACAATATAATGAAATCTTCCTTCCAACTTGTATTAAGGAAATTATATTATCAATTTTTTAAATAAAATGTTGTCTCTCATCAAAGCTTCTTTATAAAATTCCTTATACTTATAAAACATATACTAGTGAGACCATTTCTTCTCTTATCACATCATCACCACATAATTAAAATAACAACTAAGCCATTTAACAACTAACACATATCAATATTCATTCATCTCAATCAACAACTAAGCCATTCACTAAGTAAAATTATCAAATTAGCGTGGTTCATTAAAATAGATATGCTATCATGAAATATGGATATGACACAAATGATAAATTTTAATTCACTAATCTCAATTCCATTGTACGAATTTAACCATCAAGATTTTCTCTTTTTCCCTACTAATCTCTTTAAGAAATCACATGGCAAATTTTTACTATTTTCTCTAGCATATTCATAATTTTAACCTACTAACATGATATCTTGATTAGAAGTAGAGAAATTGCCCACCTCTTGAAGAACATATGGAAATTCTTAAAGAAAAACTCCTTGAAAGCACGATTGCCTTCCATTCTCCTTGATCCTAGCCTCGAGCCTTCTCCTCTAAGCTATGCAAAATCCGAGCTCCCTCCACCTTGCTTGTGCAAAACCGAGACTTCCCTCCTCTAAGCTTGTCCGGCCTCCAATATGCAAGAACACACACACACTCAATCTTTTCTCACACAGTCTCTTCTTTTTCTCTTTAAACTTCTTAGGTGAAAAGCATGAAGAATGACAAAGGGGGATATTTATATACTACTCATGGTCAAATGAAGGGTTGAGATGCGTTTGGATGAATGGCTAAGATGCATTTGGGAGATAGAAAAACCACCCATTATCAGACAACCAACTCCCCACTCTCCCACTCATCCAAGCATGGCCGGCCTACTCCTCTTTCTCCATTGCACGTGCATGTGCAATGCACATGCCCCCATTATGCACACCTATAGTTATTTGTTCATTAATTTGTTGCACTAATTTGTTACATGACAAAGTCTACCATACAAGTTGTTTAATTAACAATTGAATTAATCAGTGGGCTAGCTAGGTGGGCTAATTCTATGGGCTTTTTAATTAATTAATTTAATTTATTTTGGGTGGGCTAGGATTAAAGTATTAGGCCTAAAACTCTATAATAATCAATAAGAGGCTTTTAAAAGGGAAATGAAATGTTTGTTCATGACATTAAAATAATTTTAATTCCAAATGTACATATAAATTTGCACGTGCGAAACACGTGAAATCAAATGAAAAAAATTTATATTTAATTATATGAAAATTCAGGATGTTACAGTCAAACTCTTACATTACATCAAGTATGTTAAATGTGTTATTCTCTTCTGTTATACTTTCTTTCGAGTTAATCCCTATAGTTATTTATCTCAATATGTAATGTTTCATTCTATTTCTCTTCATTGTGTTTAAGTAGATAAATAATAAAAGTAATATGATTATCCATATTTAAATAATTGTCCAAAACATTGTTATTAATGTAGGATGCATGACAAAAATAATATGTCGTGTTTCAACTCAATAAGGCAAATATTGCATGTGCACGACGTCGAAGGTTTGAAATATTGCGGCGGAAAAGGCATCGTCCTATGAGGACAATCCTGACTTCAGATCTATACAAAATTGCACGTACAATAAGAATTCTAAATTTAAGACAAACACGCTTGCGAAGTATTATGACAGATGTTTTGCTTACCCGTAAATCTAAAAGGAGGGTGACCTTCAACATAAACATTTTGGATCAATACTCTGATTTAAGAAATGTGCATCTAGAAAACATGTCAACATAGGGTGATTCAGCCAATGAGAGACATGAAATAAATTCAACGACGTACAGTGCTTGGTGTGTTGGTGAATCATCAACAGTGGCTAGACCATCTTTGCTATTAGATGATTTAAGCAATAATAACGATTGGTGTTTAAGCGAGCCATCAAACGGAAGATCATCGTCTCCATCAATTGAAAATAAAGATACATGTGATGATGGTAAGTAAAGTGAACTGCACCGTAATGTCTAAACTACTATTAGTATGAAGTCTTTCTCATACAATTCATGACATAATTAATTATCCTCCTTCTATAATTCTTCCTAAAATTGATTGTGCAGCATGTTCCGCTCAAATTGGTCATGCAATTGTAATTGGAAGAGGTGAAGATGTAGAGCCCATAAGAATTAAGAATAGTTAGTGTCTATATATGGGTTAACACTATTAAATAATTTTATAATAGAATTGCAAAATGTCTTAAATTCTTCTTAATAGGTACAACAAGAAGGCATAAACCAAATATCGGGGGAAGTTCCTACTTAGACAAGCAAGATGTTGAGTGTAGTAGTTGTCATGCTCATCTACAACATCAATCATGTAATGTCCCGATTTTCATACACTGGTAAACCGTGACATAAGCTACAATATTTTCCTTCAATTAGCCATAATACACAGAAAAACAGAAAAATTTAAAACTTTTTATTCAACACAAATGTATTACAAGTCCGAATGTTACAAAACTGCAATACATTACATCAGTGTTACAATAATGCCATACAAGCCCAAGTGTTACAAACTTTCAATAAAAATTATATCAGAGTACAATGAATAATATATAATACTTGGTACTTTCACTTGGATGCTTCTCAATATAAATAAATTTACAACAGATGTTACAATTGAAATAAAGTCAACACTTTGCTCTTCTTGCCTTGAATCATCCTGAATCCTGTACCAGTAGTTTTGCAATCCAGTACCTATTGAAATAGAGATGTCAGTACATATAATGACGCTTTAAGGCTGATGACTAACAGCGATTCTCAACTTTAAACAAACAGATTGATAAAAAGAGAAACGTGTATTTATAATTGATGTGTCAGTGTATGCTATGACTTACAATCTCATGTAGGATTAACTAATGCAATGATGCTCTTATTCTAATGTAAGCAAGTCTCTGGAACAGTATGCAGCCCATACTACATACGTCCCATATCATGCCGTTTCTTCATATATAGGGATTTGAACCAGCGACATGAATTCTACTCTTGTATTCAACCTGTTTCTGAAGATACAGCGTGACTGATGAGGTTACCCTGAAACGATCTAATCCCGCCATTCGTAGTCATATAGTGGTGTCTCCGTTTGCCACTATTGCCCGACGTACTGGACTTCACTCAAAAATCCGATGAACCTTTGGAGTTAACTACAACACAGGTTAGCTCGAAGCATCCCCTGTGGCCCCCTAGCAGATAGACCGTAGTCTATGGCTTGTTCGCCTTCCTTAATATAGAGAATGACGGAGTTCCGGGGGTCCATCCCCTAGCTCTGATAGGAATCTCTCCCGCACTTATCATGGCACTTCAGAAATTAACAGACAGGATACAGATCTCGTGCTCCCAACTCGTGAGAAGGCAGAGACCGTATCCCTTTGACAGGAAGGGTACAACCAATAACACCACTTAGTGTTGGCCTATAAAACAGGTTGGATCATAAGGTATCACCCTTAATACCAACTCTTTTCCTTTGGAGAGAATGATAATAAAGAAGTGTTAAGTAGTAATAGCCATAAGTTACTACCCTAACGATGTCACTAACCCTAAACAATCCGAAGGATAACAACAATACTAACACAACATGTTAGGTCTTGAGTTAGACTTTGCAAGATAACTCTACTAGGTGCTCAACCTAGACTTAGCAGAATCTCTAAGGTTCCTGTTCATAGCCTATCGATCCAAGACCCTAACAATATGAACGTATTCGCATACTACTGCCCTGAACTTAGATTCTGTCTACACTCCCGGCCCGTGATCAACCTACACCGGTTAAGATCTGAAGGTGCACAAGGGATGACTCATCCACAGTCCATGAGGAGTAAAATAAATACACGTCTTGATGGTCGATGGCTCTTAGGGCAATAATATCACCATAGACGAGCACAATAACTGCGTAATAGCTAATAATCTACATATGTGTAAAACAACTTACATACGAGCCGACTAGCTACGTATGAGCCAAACGAATAACATACGAGCCAACTGGCTATGTATGCAATAAATGAATCATATTCAAGCAACCATAAAAGTCTTCTAATAACCTAGACGCAAAATAACATGCTACTAGCAAAACTTGATCTTTTATATTTAGAAGCAACAGAAGAATCTTCTAATAGCTCAATATAAACATACTACTAATGAGAACTTAATCTTTTATACACAAAAGCAACATAAACAGTCTTCTACCATCCTAGAAGCACTTAAACATGCTACTCTTATCGGAATTCAATAAAATCAGACTTTTTAAAAAGGTGAGTACATCTACTACAACTCTCTAGTTGGAAACTTTCTCAGATTAAGTCAATAAGAGGTAGAAAAATCTCGAACAATCTAAACAGCAAGCTTCAGCTAAAAAGGCCAACTGCTGTGACTTTGTAAAAGTCATAACTCATACTCCGCTTATCGAAATTTAACCAAATAGTACATTTTTGAAAGGTGAGAAACTCTACGACAACTCTCGAGTTGAAAACTTTCTCAGATTAAGTCAATAAGAGGTAGAAAAACCTCGAACAACCTAAACATCGAGCTTCAGCCAAAAAAGCCAGCTGCAGTGACTTTGTAAAAGTCACAACTCGTACTTTGCTTATCGGAATTTAACCAAATAGGACATTTTGGAAAGGTGAGAAACTCTACTACAACTCTATAGTTGAAAACTTTTCCAAATTCAGTAAGTAAGAGGTACAAAAATTTCGAACAATCTAAACAACGAAGCTTCAGCCAAACGGCTAGCTACTGTGACTTGTAAAGGCCATAACTCCTACTCCGCTTATCGGAATATAACCAAATAAGACATTTTGGAAAGTTTAGAACACTTAATACAACTTTCTAGTTGAACACTTTTTCAGATTCTGTAAGGAACTCAAAATCCAACTCCTTAAATACAATACAAAAAGCAACAAAGACAGCCCAAAAGCTGAAACTTCCAAATCTCATAACTTTTGCTATATTTGTTAGAATTTAACAAAATAGAACATTTAGAAAGGTGGGAACATATACTACAACTTTCTAGTTGACCACTTTTTCAGATTCCATATAGACCTCAAAATCTAGCTCTTTGAACAAAATTCAGGAACAACAAAAAGGACAGCAAAAGCTGAAACTTGTAAAGCTCACAACTTTTACTATACTTATCGGAATCTAACAAAATTGGGCTTTCTTAAAAGGGGAGAATATCTACTAAAACTTTCTAGTTGAACATTTTTTCAGATTCCGTAAGGAACTCAAAATCCCGTCCGTTGAACACAATTCAAAAACAACAAAAAGCACAGCAAAAGATGAAACTAGTAAAGCTTATAACTTTTTTCTATACTTATCGAAATCTAGCAAAATTGGACATTTTGGAAAGGTGAGAACATCTACTACAACTCTCTAGTTGACCACTTTTTCAGATTCCTTAAGAAACTCAAAATCCAGCCCTTAGAACACAATTGAAAAACGACAAAAGCACAGCAAAAACTAAAACCTGTAAAGCTTATAACTTTTGCTATACTTATCGGAATCTAACAAAATTGGACATTTTAGAAAGCTTAGAAAATCTTCTACAACTTTCTAGTTGACCACTTTTTCAGATTCCTTATAGAACTCAAAATCCAGCTCTTTGAACAAAATTCAAGAACAACAAAAAAAAGCAAAAGCTGAAACATGTAAAACTCACAACTTTTGCTATACTTATCAGAATCAAACAAAATTGGGCTTTCTGGAAAGGGAAGAACATCTACTATAACTTTCTAGTTGAACACTTTTTCAGATTCCGTAAGGAACTCAAAATCCAGTACTTTTGAATACAATTCAAAAACAACAAAAAGCACAGCAAAAGCTGAAACTTGTAAAGCTTATAACTTTTGCTATACTTATCGGAATCTAGCAAAATTGGATATTTTGGAAATGTGAGAACATCTACTACAACTCTCTAGTTGACCTTTTTTTCAGATTCCGTAAGGACCTCAAAATACAACCCTTAGAACACAATTCAAAAACGACAAAAGCACAACAAAAGCTGAAACTTGTAAAGCTTATAACTTTTGCTATACTTATCGGAATCTAACAAAATTGGACATTTTGGAAAGCTCAGAACATCTCCTACAACTTTCTAGTTGAACACTTTTTCAGATTTCTTATAGAACTCAAAATCCAGTCCTTTGAACACAATTCAAAAACAAAAAAAAGCACAGCAAAAGCTGAAACTTGTAAAGCTTATAACTTTCGCTATACTTATTGGAATCTAGCAAAATTAGAATTTTTGGAAAGCTCAGAATATCTCCAACAAATTTCTAGTTGACCACTTTTACAGATTCCGTAGGGAACTCAAAATCCAGCTCTTTGAACACAACTCAAGAATTACAAAATGCACAGCAAAAGCTGAAACTTGTAAAGCTTATAATTTTTTCTATACTTATCGGAATCTAAGAAATTTGGGCTTTCTGGAAAGGGGAAGAACATCCACTACAACTTCCTAGTTAACTACTTTTTCAGATTTCTTATAGAGCTCAAAATCCAGCTCTTTGAACACAATACAAGAACAACAAAAAGCATAGCAAAAGCTCAAACTTGTAAAGCTTATAACTTTTGCTATACTAATCGGAATCTAAGAAAATTGGGCTTTCTGGAAAGGGGAGAACATCTACTACAACTTTCTAGTTGACCACTTTTTTAGATTAAATCAATAAGAGGTACAAAAACTTCGAACCATCCAGACAGCGAGCTTCAGCCAAAAAGCTGGCTACTGAGATTTGTAAAGCTCATAAATTTTGCAATACTTATAAGAATCTAGCAAAATTGGACATTTTAGAAAGGGAAGAACATCTACTACAACTTTCTAGTTAAACACTTTTTCAGATTCCGTAAGGAACTCATAATCCAACCATTTAAACACTTGCAAAAATTAATCAAAATAGCATTTTTGCTTAAAAGCTCGCTGTTTTGGGGGATACGTTTGTTTGACCTATTAAATTAATCCCAAAAAATCTATAAAAATTACAACATGCTAGTAACACATACAAGAAGCTCTCAAATTAATTTGGACTCAAAATTCCAACTTTAACACAAGTAATTAATTCTAACTACATACTAGTTTAGGGTTGATTCTTTAGTGTGCTAATTGAGTTCTACCACTTCAATCTTCATATGCCATTCTATTCTAGTGCATGATAACCATATGCACATGAAATTAGTCCAAGTTGCTTAACAACATACAACAAAAAATAAACAAGCATAAAAGTAGAGAAACCCCCACCCAACTAGTGTAGGAAGGACTTGCTAGCTTCTTCTCCTCCTTGCTCCTTGTTCTTGCTCCTTTTCAAATACACCTCACAAATGAAACCCATGAAACCCTAACCCATCTTTTGATCCTCTCTTTCTTTTTTTTTTCTTCTCAATTTTTTTCTAAAATATAAAACAGAACAACTAGAAGAAGGAGAATAAGATGAGAGTGAGATACACAAGTGAAAAATGGGCTCTTGCCCTTGAATGGCCGGCCAAGGGGTAAAGAGGGGGGGGGGGGGGGGGGGGGGTGGGTTATAGGAGAGGGAGAGTTGGGTTTGTGGTTGAGAAGAGAACAAGTGTTCTCATTCTCATGGTTCAACAATTTGATGTTCAATTTGCAAATTAATATTGTAATCAAACACTAATCCAATCCTAACCCTTCATTTGATCATGATGGATAAAAAATAAGTGACATTTTCCCAAAATCACATACTACATGATTTTGTATAAACGTACGAAATCGATATGGTACTTATACGTACATATATCTGTCTATACAGATAATTTTTATTAGTTAAAACGAATAATCTCTACCAAAAATATTTTAATTCAGAAATAAAAAAAAAATTTTATTACTGGCTCGGAAGATTCTAGTATCAATTTGATACAATACAGATGTATACAGACTGATATAAATATATAGATAATGTTGATTAACAAAACCGGGTAATATCCATCAAAACATTTCAATTATGAAAATAATAATAAAATAATAATTTTTAATGTCAGACCCGGATATTTCAGATATTTTCTCAAAAACGCATTTTTCAGAATTTTGTACAAGTGCATAAAACTGATACAATACATATATATACAGATAACTTTTTATTAGTAAAACCAAGAAATTTTCATAAAATATTTTAATTTTTAAAAATAATTATAATGCAGATATAATATCTGCCAGGAAAATTACAAATCAATCGCCTAAGCTTTCAGATGTGTTGTAGAGAAGGTTTAGTTACTCTACCTTTCTTGCCATCATCACCTCAACTTATTATGGAGCTTATTGATGGAAAATATGACAAATCGCAGTCAAAATACAAGGATCTGGTCAGAATTTATAATTCATTGTTCTCCTTTACATTGATGGGAGGAAAAATTGACTTGTAGGTCATGGATGGTAACGGTCCATATACTCGATAATGCGATTCGATGTTGAAATTACTAAAATATTTTGATACCACCATGTTGAAATTATTACACGGTTTTCTTTTTTGTTGCATTTCTATTTACCTAGCTATAAACAATAGTTGGTTATAAAATTAATTTTGCATTTCAACTGTTTGGATTGTAGTATTTTATTATCATGAACAATTTATTTTAGTCATTTGTTGGATATATAATTGTGATTTAAGTATTTGGTTAATTGAAATATTATCGTGATTGAGTTAGGAGGTGCCTTATTGCCATCAAATGTTTGAATTTGAAGATTGATTTTTCTGTAACATCTTTACTACATAATTGTTGAATATTGATACACTAGATTATAATTATATAGAGAAAAAGTTGTATATATGGGGAGGTTCTGCCGAATTTTTTATTAAATTTTTTGATATTTTAATGTATATTTTGGTAAAGTTCGTGTAATTTGCACAGAGGATATACTAGTACTAATAAGGGAGAGAGTTTACCCCCTCTCACATTTCTCTATTTTGAAATAGAGAAAGGAAGGAAAAAGTAGAGATTCTTATTTAACTAACATGTGAACTATACACGATTTTATTAAAAAACCAAAACAAAATAAAAATATCAATCCATCAAACACAGTCTTTTTTCTCTCACTTTTCTATTTTCACAAAATCTCACTGCTCTTCCCAAACCCACCCCATCCTTACTTCCACAATCCCCAGCAACTTTAGTAATATATAATTGTATAACATTATGGTTTGATAGTAATTATCTAAACCATCTGCTTATGTGAGAATGATAATGAATGTTTCAGTAATTATTGTAGCAATGATATTTATAAGTTTTTCCAAATTATCTCATATTTCTTAATATAATTGTATGAATTCCTTAGACCTATTTTTGAACTATTTTAGACACTGCCATTTGCATAGAGTAACACCTGTTCTTTTATAGCAGTGCTTATGATTTTATTTTTTCTTGTGTTTGATGGTGTTTGTGAAGAGTGAGGTGGGACCCGCCATTCGTTATGAGCGTTTATGACTATGTGGCTCCCATCCCAGCAACCCATTCTTGACTTTTTAGCAGTTCTTGTGTCAAGTTCTTGGTCAAAAGATGCCTCAAGCCAAAATGAATTCGGGTCCGGTTTGTGGAAGGCTGATTAAAGCTGGGCCACTTGCAACTCCTAGTTCGCTAATCATAAGATTCTTCCAACCAAAAATTAAATAAATTGAATAAATAAAGTTTTTTCATTTTATTTTTTTAATTCTCTCTTTGATTACTACCGAAGCAATTTTCTTTAATCAGCAATCAAAAAGACGACTCAACAAAGAGGACTAAAACAAATTACCACGGAAGCAAATTTCTTTATATTATTCACTGCATTGTTAAAGGAGCTATTTATAAGTGATGCTTAATGATAACTGATGTGGGTTAGTAATCCGCCCAATCTGAGCCGTCTGATCCCCTCTAGATCCGCAAACTTCTACAGAATCAGGCCTGTACTCCCTATGGACCTTCTGCTGTTCCAGGTCCACAGAAGAGGGTCAACCCGGCCAATTAGGGTTAGGGTTCTTTCTCTCTGCCTATAAATACTAGACCCCATCCCCTTTCTGCAGGTAATGTCACTTTCTCCACTCAAACCCTAACTCCACCTTTTTCAGTGATTGACCAGATTATCAGAGGGCCTGTCGTAGGAATCTCTCTTGGTGTTTCTAGGCATTTTGCAGGTATTCAAGCTGGCCAACTACCAACAACAGCTTCTCTCCTGCTCCTCTCGAAATTCCCATCTTAGATCCAGATCTGTGGCTGAGATCTGTCTCAGAACTGTCTTTCCCTCTACAAATAACAAGAACTCATATTTGTTGTTCCCACCACTAAATTCGTAGCATAAGATTCACGCCGTTTGTGGGAATGGACAGACTAATTCGATTCCAGACTCGGATCTTACCCCCAAGTCATCCCCCCTTCATGTCACCCAAAGCCAAGAGAGCTCCCACGGCGGGACGTCATGCCGAACCTTATCCTTCTCGCAGTCATGTGAATATGCAGGGGTTCCGAAGATAGTAAGCCGAGTGTCCGTCAGGACTTGGTCTGAGCCCTTCACGCTCGGTCGCCGTTGACCTTCGATACATCATCAATAATCAGTTGCCAGTGGATGACCTCCGGCACCAGCTCAGCCGATCAAGGGGCGGGGCCGCCCCCTCCAACCAGGCTCCGACCCACAATATTCACCCATCCCAGGGTCGGGAGTAGAGGTGCAACCACTCCCGAGAGATCATCCACCCCCGAACAGTCAAAGCGAACAGGTCCCAATCACGTGAGCTGAGTTCCACGATTTCAGGAATGAGGTTCTCCAGGCTCTCTGAGGTGGCCCTAGAACTGAGCATCCAAATGACAACCCCCGCTGGGAGAAAGCCCAGGGCGGTGAGTCTTATGGCTTGACTCAGCCCGAGATGAGGTCGTCATTCAATACCTCCAAGAAATGGAGAATCGCCTTGCTCAGATTGGCGAAGCCGGGTTACATCATAATCGGGGAAGTCAGCCTACCTGACCCCCGTTCTCCACTCGAACCCTCGATGGCGAGATTCCAAGGAATTTTAGGCCGCCTCAGTTCGAGATGTACAATGGAAAGAGTGATTTTTCTGATCACATGAAAGGGTTCAAAACCCTTATGATGATTCACAGCGCTTCGGATCCTCTCCTCTGTCGTGCCTTTCCAGTCACTCTGCGTGGCCCGGCATGAGAATGGTTCTCAAAGTTCGCCCTAGCTTGGTTTTCTCATTTAACCAGCTCGTGGCGAGCTTCCTTGCTCACTTCATGACCAGCAGCAAGGTGGAGAAGATGAGCGCGTTCATTCTGGACCTCAAACAGAAGGAAGGAGAGTCCCTTCGGGACTTTGTGTGGAGATTCACCGCAGAAGCTAGGGCGGTCTCTTCCCTTGTTGCTGGCGTCACGTCTGTGGCCTTCCGACACAATGTACACCACGGCCAGTTGAAGGCCTCCTTGGCGAAGAATCTGCCCATTCATTTTTTCAACCTCCTCAATAAGGTCGAAAAGTACATTTGAGCCGAGTAGGCTTTGCACCCTGAAGGCCCGAAAAAACCCTAGCCAAGGCAAAGAGAAAGGTCGATGACTCTGAGCCTCTGAAGAAGGCTCAGAAAGATGCATTCGATCAGAAACGTTTGCCTCATGTCCTCCTCTTCGAGAGATTCACTCTGCTTGTAACACCCCATACTTAAGCGGGTATATATATATATATATATATATATATATATATATATATATATATATGAGATGGTTGTTGGCCTATAGGAGTTTCTATAGGGCCATGCGATTAATTAGTTTGATGAGGGGCCTATAGAAATGATCTATGGGGAATAGGCAATTATTGTGCATGAAATGAATGGAAAAGTGAGTTGGATGCCATGATGATGACGTGGCATGCTTGGGGATAAAATCCCATATCGGAAAATGGTAGGAGAGTGAGTGTATATATTAGGAAATCCAAATGATAAAGGTTACCTAATGGGTATACCCCCCTTTTGATGGTGCCTGTGGTGGGCGTGGCCAGAGTTTTGTGTCTGTTCTTTTGCGTGCATGCACACGTAGCTGTGTGCGTAGCTGAGCCGGGCTCGGGGCATTACAAATGGTATCAGAGCAGACTTTTGACACCGATTGTTGGTAAGAGTGGGTCGGATGTACGCCTGGCTGAGGACAGTACACTGGTAGAGATCAGGAAAAGTATGCTAGTAGGGTAATCCACTCCACATCAACTAAAAAGGCGGTCCTATATTAGCTTGCGGCACCCCGGCTCAGCGAGGACGCTGAGTTCTTACGGAGGGGTGTGTGTAACACCTAGTACTTCAGCGGGTATATATGTATATATAAAAGAGATGAGATGAGATGGTTGTTGGCCTATAGGAGTTTCTATAGGGCCATGGGATTAATTAGTTTGATGAGGTGCTTATATAAATGATCTATGGGGCATAAGCAATTATTGTGCAAGAAATGAATGGAAAAGTGAGTTGGCTGCCATGAAGATGACGTGGCATGCTTGGGGATAAAATCCCATATCGGAAAATGGTAGGATAGAGTGAGTGTATATATTAGGAAATCCAAATGATAAAGGTAACCTAATGGGTATACCCCCCTTTTGATGGTGCCTGTGATGTGCGTGGCTAGAGTTTTGTATCCGTCCTTTCGCGTGCGCGCACACGTAGCAGTGTGCGCGGCTGAGCCGGGCTCGGGGCGTTACAAATGTAATACCTCGCAAAATAGCATATAGCTATTTTTGCATCATAATCCGTGCACAGTTGAGAATTGTACGTGAATATATATATTTCTTTTTAATTGAGAAATTTCAGATATATTGTTATTTTGAACCCGATGAGATAGAATCGGGATATCTTCTTAATTAAACTGTAGATTTTTCCCGATGGTCTTGACAAGACAATCTTCGAGAAAATAATAATTTTTATTAAATATATTTTTATAATTTACAAATAAATATCATATTTGTGAGTATATATATATATATATATATATATATATATATATATATATATATATATATATATATATCTGTGTATATTCTAAATCAGATCGTATATGTTATACGATCTATGATTGCTTTGAATGTGAGTATGTCCGTGTATATTGTATAAATATTTAAATATATTTTGTGTAACGCCCCGATTTCCATAAGAAACACCGGGAGACCGTGACATAAGCCAGAACCTTTCCTTCAATTAGTCACAATACACAGAAAAAATAGGAAAATTTAAAAAACTTTTTTTTCAACACAAATGTATTAGAAATCCGAATGTTACAAAATTGCAATACATTACAAAAGTGTTACAATAATACCTTTACAATCCCAAGTGTTATAACTTTCAACAATTTACATCAGAGTACAATGAATAAAGAACAACACTTGGTACTTCACTTGGATGCTTTCCAATAAATAAATAAATTACAACAATTGTTACAAAAGAAACAATAGTAATCAACATATATTACAGTGGAAACTTAAATAAAATTGACTCCTGCTTCTCTTGCCTTATTTCCTCCTGAATCCTGAACCTGTACTTCTACAATCCAGTACCTGTAATCTTGTAATCCAGTATCTATAGAAGTGGGGATGTCAGTACATATACTGATGCTTTACGGCTGATAACTAGCAGCGATTCTCAACTTTAAGCAAATATATTGATGAAAAGAGAAACGTGTATATATATAATTGATGTGTCAGTGTATGCTATGACTTAGACTCTAATGCAAGATTAACTGATGCAAGGATGGTTTCATTCTAATGCAAATAAGACTCTGGGACTGTATCCAGCCCATACTACATACGCCCCATATCAAGCCGTTTCTTCGTATAGAGGGATTTGAACCCGCGCCATAGATTCTACTCTTGTACTCGACCTGTTTCTGAAGATACGACATGACTGATGAGGTTTCCCTGAAACGGTCTAATCCCGTCAGGCGCACCGGACCTCAGTCAAATATCTGACGAATCTTTGGAGTTTCCGCAGTCACAGGTTATCTTGAAGCATCTCCTGCCGCCCCCTAGCCAGACCGTAGTCTATGGCTTCTCGCCCTTAGATATAAGACAAGACGGAGTTCCGGGATTCCATCCCCTAGCTCCGACAGGAATCACTCCCACTTATCAAGGCACTTCAAAAATTAACAGACAAGATACGGATTTCGTGCCTCGTGAGAATTCACATACCGTATCCCTTTGACAAGAAAGGTTCAATCCAATAATACCGCCTAGTGTCGGCCTATAAGACAGGTCGGATCATAAAATATCACCCTTAACACCAACTCTTTCCCTTTGGCGAGAAAATGATAATAAATATAGGTTAAGTAGTAAAAGCCATAAGTTACTACCCTAACAATGTCACTAACCCTAAACAAACCTAGGGATGACAACAGTACTAACACAACATGCTGGGTTTTAAGTTAGACTTCGCAAGATAACTCTACTAGGCTGCTCAACCTAGACTTACCAGAATCCCAAAGGATCTGGTTCATGGCCTATCGATTAAAGACCCCGGCAATACGAACGTATTCGCATGCTAATACCCTGAATTTGTATTTCGTCAACACTCCGGTCCGCGATCAACATCCTCGATTAAGATCTGACGGTACACGTGAAGTGACTCGTCCACAGTCCCTTAGGAGTAAGGTAAACACACGTCTTGATGGTCGATGGCCCCTAGGATAATGATATCACCCTAGACGAGCACAACAAACTGCGTACTAGCTAATAAGCTACATACGAGTAAACAAAACACATATGATTAAACAAGCTACATAGGAGACCACCAGCTACATACGAGCCAGGCGAGCTGCGTATGAGACACCAACATACATACGAGTCAAATAAGTTACCTATGAGACCAACAGCCGGATGAGCCAAGCGAGCCGCGTATGAGCAAACCACATATAAAAGCAACCATACAGGTATTCTAAGAACCTAGAAGCAACCAAACGTGCTTAATAGTAAAACTTGATCTTCAATAGTTAGAAGCAACAGAAGAATCTACTAACAATCTAGAATAGGCATACTACCAATGAGAAGCCCAAAAACGACATAAAAACCTTCTGACAGCCTAGAAGCAACCAGTGATGCGTTTATCGGAATTCGACATAAATATACTTTTTAGAAAGGTAAGAGCATCTCCCGCAACTCTCTAGTTGATCACTTTTTCAGATTTCATAAGGAATCCAAAATCCGGTCCATCGAACACACGCAAACAATTTAACCAAACTGAGGATTTTCAAAAAAAACGCTGAAACTTCTACAGCTTGTAACTTTTGCTTTACTTATCGAAATCTAACGAAACTGGACAATTTGGAAAGGTGGGAACATCTACTACAACTCTCTAGTTGACCACTTCCTCAGATTCCATAAGGAATTCCAAATTCCTGACATCGAACACACGCAAATTCTAATAGAAGACAGCCAAGGCTACAACAAAGCTGAAACTTTGAGAGCTTGTAACTTTTTGTTTTCTTGTCGAAATCTAACGAAACTGGACAATTCGGAAAGGTGGGAACATCTACTACAACTCTTTAGTTGACCACTTTCTCAGATTCCGTAAGGAATTCCAAATTCCTGACCTCGAACACACGCAAACAGTTAACCAAAGACATCCAAAGATAAAGCAAAGCTGAAACTTTGAGAGCTTGTAATTTTTGCTCTACTTGGCAGAATCTAACAAAATCATACAATTTGGAAAGGTTAGAGACTCTACTACAACTCTCTAGTTGATAAATTTTTCAGATTCCCTATGGAACTCAATCTACCGTCCCTTGAACAGACACAAAACTAAGCATGGACAGTCGAAGCTACAGCAAGGCTGAAACTTCCAAAGCACATAACTTCTGCTCCGCTTATCAGAATCTAACCAAATAGGGCAATTTGGAAAGGTCAGAATGTCTACTAAAACTCTCTAGTTGGTTACTTCCTCTGATTCCGCAAGTAAGACACTCAAAAATAATAAGGAAGCAAAACAGTGAGCGCTTCAGCCAAAGCTGACTGCGCGGTTTTGCAAAGGCCATAACTCTTACTCCGCTTATTGGGATCTAACCAAATAGGGCAATTTGGAAAGGTGAAAGACTCTACTACAACTCTCTAGTTTAACACTTTACCAAATTCATTAAGTAAAAGACTCAAAAATAACAAACAACCAAAACAGCGAGCACTCTCAGCCGAACCTGGCTTCTGTGTTTTGTAAAGGCCATAACTCCTACTCCGCTTATCGGAATCGAACCAAATAGGGCAATTTGGAAAGTTCAGAATGTCTACTAAAACTCTGTAGTTGGTCACTTCCTCTGATTTCGCAAGTAAGACACTCAAAAATAACAAAGAAGCAAAACTGTGAGCGCTTCAGCCAAACCTGACTGTGCTGTTTTGTAAAAGCCATAACTTTTGCGCTTCTTATCGGAATCTAACCAAATCAGACATTTTGGAAAGGTGAGAATGTCTAATAAAACTTCCTAGTTGGTCACTTTTCCAAATTCCGTAAGGAACACCAAGTTCCCACCCCTCGAACATAGGCCGTTGTTCACCCCCCAAAACAACAAGTGCTCTTTTGCCCGTGCTCGCTATTTTGGGGGAAACGGTCATTTCACCCATAAAAATGACTCCAAAAAATAAAATAAAATTATAGCAAGCTAATAAAACATAGGATAACCTCCCACATAAATTTCGGGTCAAGACTCCTCTTTTAACATAGTTAAATAAAATCAACCCTACAGCCATAAAAATCGATTCTTTATGCCTTATTTTTGGTTCTACCACTTCAATCTCTACATACCCTTTGTTCTAGTCCATACAAAAACATAAGAACATGATTTTACTTCAAGCTACAACTACAAACAACAATTATAACCCTAATAATAGCTAAAACACACATGAGATGAGAAACCCCCACCCAAATTGATTTTAGGAAGAACTTGCTTTGCTTCCTTCTCCTTCTTGCTCCTTGTTCTTGCTCTTCTTCAAGAACTCTTCATGAAAGAGAACCCATGAAAACTCCTCTCTCTCTTTTGATTTTTGATCTCTCTTTCTTTTTCTTTCTTCTCAATTTTTTCCCTAAAACAAAACAATTAAAAGTAGAAGGAGAATGAGAGAGAGAGAGAGTGATGGAGATCGAAAGGGTTCGTTTCGCCCTCTTTGTGTTGAGGCCGACCAAGGGGAAGGGGGGGGGGGGGGGGGGGGGGTGTAGGGGAGGTGTTTTATGGGGGAGGGGGAGAGAGCTTGTGGATGAGAGAGAGCCACTTGTCTCTCTCTCTTGTGGCTCACAAAATTCGGATCAATTCGCAAATTATAATTTACAATCAAACCCAATTAATTTGCAATCAACACCCTAATCCAATTCTAACGCTTCATTTGATAATGATGGATCAAAAAATAAAAGATATTTTTCCCAAATCACAGACTACATGATTTCGTACAAACGTACGAAATCGATACTGTACATATACCTACATATATCTTTCTATATAGAAAATCTTTATTAGTTAAAATGAATAATCTGTAAAAATATCAATTTATTCTGAGAAAATAATTTTATTACCAGCTCGGAAGATTCCAGTATCAATTTGATACAAAACAGTCATATACCGACTAGTATATACGTATAGATAATTTTTATTAACAAAACCAGGTGATATCCACCAAAAATATTTCATTTATGAAAATAATAATAAAATAATAATTTTTAATATCTGTTCGGGATTTTCCAGACATTTTCTCAAAAATGCATTTTTCAAGATTTTGTACAAGTGCACAAAACTAATACAATACATGTATATATTTACTAGTATATATATATTCAGATAACTTTTTATTAGAAAAACCAAGTAATTTCTATAAAATATTTTAACTTTAAAAATAATAATTATATAAGTATAATATCCGTCTGGGATATTACAATACTCCCTCCTTAGAATAGTTCTGTCCCCAGAACTATGTTAAGTTAGGAAGATAGAAAAACATCCATACTCTAAATAACTCGGGGAAAGAAAGCTTATACGGCTTTCCGGCTCCCAAGTGACTCATCCACGAACTGGTTCTCCAAAGAACCCAACCTTGATCCCCAAAGCTGCCTACAGACTCTGCCAAAATCGAGATGTAACTCTCGAATCTTGGTCAGAACTACTGATGCTGGCGCTCCATGCTGCTTCCTGACGCCTTCAATGTGAATGTCCGCTAATTTCTCTTGCATCTAAGTCATCCTTATCGGAGAAAAATGTGCAGACTTTCGTCAACCGGTCCCCAATAACCCATCTTGAGTCATACATTTTTGAACTTCTGGGTAATCCTGTGATGAAGTCCATACAGACATTCTGATATTTTCCATCATTGTTCATCTTCGGGGTTAATCTTCTGTCATTTCTATGAAGCTGGGGACAGTTCGGCTTAACATGACCAATCTCCCCACAATTGTAACATGTACGGGTCTCCACCTGGGGGTTTTTCCTCGGACACTGGCTCCTGAAATGACCATGCTCCCCACATCGAAAACAACTTCCTGGCTTGGCGCCTCCAAGTTTTTCCCCTCGTTTTCTGAGTCCTCTGCTTCTGACCTTGGTTCTCTAACCCTGATGCTGGTGCAGACCTTTTTTTTTCTCGTAGTCGTGGACAGACTGATTTCTCGTGCCCCGCTCTCCCACAGGAATGGCATACTACAACCTCGGTGGTGTCCAGGACTTGCTCCCATTCATGCTGTAGTTGTGCCAATCCAGAAATCAAGTGTTCTTGTTCCTTTGCTAGGCTTGCTAATATAGCCCTGCAAGCATCACTGGTCGAATTAGGGGAAGCCATAGGTATTATTGTGGGTCAATCAATTTGTCGTACTACTCAAAGAAAAAGAGTACAAAAGGCCAGTTGCTTAGCTTGACGACCTCTCCTGGTCCTGCACTTCCTCAGCTTCTTCATTTCCCGATGTATGCTGGTGATCCACACTTAGCTCCTGTGATGGTGATGGAGAGACCGTCTTGAGGTTAGCTTGTAGTAAAATCTTTTTTGGCTCCTCATTCGAGATCATCGGATCATCCATCAAAATCGGTTCACTCTCTTCTATCAACACATCCTCGGTTAAGATATCCTCGAATACCACCCTTTAAACACGTATATACTGGAATTAGCCAAGATGTAGAAAAAAATTATGAAACATAAGTTGAAAGTAACAACAATATGAATTATAACTATCTATAACTAGCTAAAACCCGACTCCTAAAAGGCATCCAAGTTTAATTTTCCTACCGTGTTGGACTGTCAATTGAGGTCGGCTCTGATACCACTCTATAATGCCCCGATTTCCATAAGAAACATCGGGAAACCATGACATAGGCCAGAATCTTTTCTTCAATTAGCCACAATACACAGAAAAAATAGGAAAATTTAAAAACTTTTTATTTAACACAAATGTATTACAAGTCCGAATGTTACAAAATTACAATACATTACAACAGTGTTACAATAATACCTTTACAATCCCAAATGTTACAACTTTCAACAATTTACATCAGAGTACAATGAATAAAGAACAACACTTGGTACTTCATGTAACACCCCGAATTCCAAATAAGACCGAATTCGAAGTTCCATAGGAGCTTTACACTTCACTTCGTACAATTTTATAAGGAAATAAAAACTTTTGTTACATCAGAGTTACATTTTACATTTACACTTATACAGCGGAAGCAATTTACAACAATTACATGAATAAAATGTACAACACTTGAATCATTCTTTGAGCAGCATGCATACTTTAATCTTGTCAATCACTTTATCCTGCATAGAAACTATGGGCACGTCAGTTCATTCAACTGATGCTAGGATATAATACATCAATTTTCTCTTACTTGAAAAGCACAAACTTGTCACAAACAGAACTACGGGGACTATCCTATTGATGTCGTGTTGTGCAAGTACACTTAGTCCTTAATGCAGTTGTTTATATTATATGACACTAATGTGCACTTGTTCAGAGTCTATGCAGCCCACATTCCATAGGTCCGAGGGCAAGCCCTTAACCGTTCTTCATCTTGTAGGGTTCAATCATTCGCCATGACTTAATCTACTACGGTAACTACGGTAAGTATCCTAGGTGTTTTATGAGTTACGAGCCCGCGTCCAGGCGCCCTGGAGAGAATCATACGTACTGACACATGACTCATCATGCAGACATCCTTTGGTTAATTCACCTCCTACCATAGACATGGCACCACCCGTAGTCACCAGACCACCCCATAAGCCTCACCACCGGGACGGTACTCTGGAGCAGTATCCACGTCCTGCTTATGACTCATCATGAGACATCCTGTGAATACTCTCACGCCGCCAATCCAATGGCCCTCATACTCATGTTTTTCTCTTACTTTCATTACATCTTCACTATGGGTCTAGTCCATAATTTTATTTGAATCATGAATAAAATCAATTCTCTAGAGTTAGCATTCCCACTATACCGGTCTTAACCATTTATACAACATGACCCAATCTTGGTTTTTTCATTTCAAATCTCATTTCAACAAATTTCTTTCAATACCGGTATAAGGCTTAGCTACACTCTAGTTTTCAATTTCACTTCATACTCACAAAAATTGAGTCTGCATACTCATAAGTTCATTTTTTTCACAACTTAACATGATTTCCATTCTCTTTTCTATGAATCAATCTCATATATAACATTAAATTTCAATTTATGCATTTCACATTCAAACTTAATTTCAATAAAAAATCCATTAAATTCTCACGCTATTGTTTCTTTCCTTTACTTGATTCAAAACCACAATTTGTATTTTTCATTTATCTTTCGAATGCATATAATACTCAAATTAGTGAATAAAAGTCCATAAACAACACACTTTAATTTTTCTTCATACAAGATCTTCTTTTATAAATTAGTATAATTTTGTCATGGAATAAATCACTTTTTTATACTTGTACAAATGTCAATTTCATGGAGTTCTACTCATTTTTTACTTCTAAACCATTTTTATTTAAGTCAAATATTGTATAGATATTTTTCATGAGGTCCATTCATTTTTAGAATAATTATAATATTTTTTTTTCGGATTTTTAAGAGTCCAAAATCAATTTTTAAATGTCAAAAACCAAATTTTTTTATATTAAAGTGCCAAACTCCGGATTCAAACCCACAACGAAAGACCACCCACGTGCTACAGTGCAGCGCACTGTGGCACTGGCGCTAACCAGAAAGGACAGAGCGCAAGTGCGTTATGAAGGGGGTTTTAATTCCATATGATATAGTTCTCGGTTTTCGGAAATTTTTTCCAAAAAAATGAAAACAAAAGGGCAATGCCCAGTTTCGAACGCGAGACCAAGACCACCCGCAAGCTACAGTAAAGCGGCCCAAATGCACCCGTTAACCAAATGGTCCAAGTGAGTAACCTGATATAGGTTGGGGTATTTAGGGGTTGTAGTCCGAATCTCTGTTATTTCAAATTTTTTTAAAAGTAAGTATTTTTAGGTGCTCTTCTTCTCCAATTTAATTCAAAAAACTCCAAATTTTATTTCCTACACAATTACAGTATTTCAGTAAAATAAAACTTGATTTTTGACACAACAAGGATAATTTTACTCTATACTTGCATTTTGCTCTTCAATTTTGAATTTTAAGGAAACACGCATATTCTCTCTACAAATTTGCACTTAAAATATTTTCCTAGATGACTTATATCATTTTTATTACCATTAGGCAATTATTTCAGCGATAATTTTCCTTTTTCATGCCATTACACAATTAAATAGTCCAAATCACATTTTCCATAGTTCTCATTTCAATTATCTAAACATACAATCATATCTTCTTAGTTTAGCACATAACAAGCAAATAAAGCATGGTAGCATGGTAATTTCTAAACTAACAATCATAATTTGCATTTGATTAACATTCTCTTACATACATTCCTACCAATTGCAATTTGTCTTATTTTCACAATACATGGCTAAATTAACTAAAGTTTCTTCTCAATTTTTATCAACTATACCCTAGCATGATGTCTAATTAGAAGTTCGAGAAAATCACCCACCTATTAGAAGCGTAAAATTAATCTCGCCTTCAACGGGGACATCGAACTCCAAGAAAATCACGCCAAGAATGAACTTCGAACCCCCGACGCAATGCACAGTGCCTCCTCCTTCTCCTAATTGCTTTCAGTCACTGATTAGGCCCCTCTCTCTCTCTTAATTGATTTTAACAGTGAAGTGATTAAGGTAATGGGGTGTGAAAGGATGTAAACTTAGGTTATATTTATAAAAAACTAAATTAGTTAATGTAACTACACCCCCCGGTGGCGCTGGCACTAACCAGAAAGGCCAGAGCGCAAGTGAGTTATAATGGGGGTTTTAATTCCATATGATATAGTTCTCGGTTTTTGGATTTTTTTTCCAAAAAAATGAAAACAAGGGCAATGCCAAGTTTCGAACCCGAGACCAAGACCACCCGCAAGCTACAGTAAAGCGGCCCAAATGCACCCGTTAACCAAATGGTCCAAGTGAGTAACCTGATATAGGTTGGGGTATTTAGGGGTTATAGTCCGAATCTTTGTTATTTCGAATTTTTATAAAAGTAAGTGTTTTTAGGTGCTTTTCTTCTCCAATTTAATTCAAAAAACTCCAAATTTTATTTCCTACACAATTACAATATTTCGGTAAAATAAAACTTGATTTTTGATACAAAAAGCATAATTTTACTCTCTACTTGCATTTTGCTCTTCAATTTCGAATTTTAGGGAAACAAGCATATTCTCTTTACAAGTTTGTACTTAAAATTTTTCCTAGATCACTTATATCATTTTTATTACCATTAGGAAATTATTTCAGCGATAATTTTCCTTTTTCATGCCATTACACAATTAAATAGTCCAAATCACATTTTCCATAGTTCTCATTTCAATTATGTAAACATAAAATCATATCTTCTTAGTTTAGCACATAACAAGCAAATAAAGCATGGTAGCATGGTAATTTCTAAAATAACAATCACAATTTGCATTTGATTAACATTCGTTTACATACATTCCTACCAATAGCAATTTGTCTCATTTTCACAACACATGGCTAAATTAACTAAAGTTTCTTCTCAATTTTTTTCAACCATACCCTAGCATGATGTCTAATTAGAAGTTCGAGAAAATCACCCACCTATTAGAAGCGTAAAATTAATCTCGCCTTCAACGGGGACACCGAACTCCAAGAAAATCACGCCAAGAATGAACTTCGAACCCCCGACGCAATGCACAGTGCCTCCTCCTTCTCCTAATTGTTTTCGGCTACTGATTAGGCCCCCCTCTCTCTCTTAATTGATTTTAACAGTGAAGTGATTAAAGTGATAGGGTGTGAAGGGATGTAGACTTAGGGTATATTTATAAAAAAAACTAAATTAGTTAATGTAACTACCCCCCCCCCCCCCCCCCCCCCCCAATGATCCCCTCACCCTTCTTCCTCACGCACATGAGTGCGGCCCACTCCCAAATCAACCGTACCCACTCTCCCACTCACCTTGTACAAACTGGCCTAGGTCAAAAAGTGTACAATGCACGTGCTAGTCTAGTACCCCCTAATTATTTGTTCATGCTACAAAATAAATAATTTTCTAGGAAAAAATGCACATGAATTTGTACGTGTAAAAACACGTAAAAATCAACCAACCCTTCATTTAATTATAAATAAAGAATCAGGATGTTACAATTCACTTGGATGCTTTCCAACAAATAAATAAATTACAACAATTGTTACAATAGAAACAATAGTAATCAACATATATTACAGCGGAAACTTAAATAAAATCGACTCCTGCTTCTCTTGTCGTGAGTCCTCCTGAATCCTGTACCTGTACTTCTACAATCCAGTACCTGTAATCTTGTAATCCAGTACCTGTAGATGTGGGGACGTCAGTACATATACTGACGCTTTAAGGCTGATGACTAGTAGCGATTCTCAACTTTAAGCAAACAGATTGTTGAAAAGAGAAACATGTATATATATAATTGATGTGTCAGTGTATGCTATGACTTAGACTCTAATGCAAGATTAACTGATGCAAGGATGGTCTTATTCTAATGCAAGCAAGACTCTGGGACTGTATGCAACCCATACTACATACGTCCCATATCAAGCCGTTTCTTCATATATAGGAATATGAACTCGCGCCATTGATTCTACTCTTGTACTCGACTTATTTCTGAAGATACGACATGACTGATGAGGTTGCCCTGAAACAGTCTAATCCCATCAGGCGCACCGGACCTCACTTAAATATCTGACAAATCTTTGGAGTTTCCGCAGTCACAGGTTAGCTCGAAGCATCCCCTGCCGCCCCCTAACCAGACTATAGTCTATGGCTTCTCGCCTTTAGATATAAGACAAGACGGAGTTCCGGGGTTCCATCCCCCCTAGCTCTGACAGGAATCGCTCCCTGCTTATCAAGTCACTTCAGAAATTAACAGACGAGATACGGATCCCATGCCTCCTAACTTGTGAGAAGGCACATACCGTATCCCTTTGACAAGAAGGGTACAACCCAATAACACCGCCTAGTGTCGGCCTATAGGACAGGTCAGATCATAAGGTATCACCCTTAACACCAACTCTTTCCCTTTGGTGAGAAAATTATAATAAATATAGGTTAAGTAGTAATATCCATAAGTTACTACCTTAACAATGTCACTAACCCTAAACAAACCTAGGGATGACAACAGTACTAGCACAACATGCTGGGTCTTAAGTTAGACTTCGCAAGATAACTCTACTAGGCTGCTCAACCTAGACTTACCAGAATCCCTAAGGATTTGGTTCATGGCCTATCGATCCAAGATCCTGGCAATACGAACGTATTCGCATGCTACTACCCTGAACTTGGGATTTCGTCAACACTCCGGTCCGCGATCAACCAACTCGGTTAAGATCTGATGGTACACACAAAAGTGACTCATTCACAGTCCCTTAGGAGTAAGGTAAACACACATCTTGAGGGTCCATGGCCCCTAGGGCAATGATATCACCCTAGACGAGCACAACAAACTGCGTACTAGCTAATAAGCTACATACGAGTAAACAAAACACATACGAGCTAAACAAGCTACATATGAGATCAATAGCTACATACGAGCCAGATGAGCTGCGTATGAGACAACAACATACATACGAGCCAAATAAGCTACGTATGAGACCAACAACCATACGGGCCAGGCAAGCCGTGTATGAGCAAACCACATATAAAAATAACCATACAGGTATTCTAGCAATCCAGAAGCAACCAAACATGCTTACTAGCAAAACATGATCTTCTATAGTTAGAAGCAACAGAACAATCTACTAACAGTCTAGAATAGGCATACTACCAATGAGAAGCCCAAAAGCGACATAAAAACCATCCGACAGCCTAGAAGCAACCAGTGCTGTGTTTATCAGAATTCGACAGAAATATACTTTTTAGAAAGGTAAGAACATCTCCTGCAACTCCCTAGTTGAACACTTTTTCAGATTTCGTAAGGAATCCAAAATCCGGTCCATCGAACACACGCAAACAGTTTAACCAAACTGTGGATTTTCAACAAAAAACTGAAACTTCTACAGCTTGTAACTTTTGCTCTACTTATCGAAATCTAACGAAACTAGAAAATTTGGAAAGTTGGGACCATCTACTACAACTCTCTAGTTGACCACTTCCTCAGATTCCGTAAGAAATTCCAAATGCCTAACCTCGAACACACACAAATGCTAACAAAAGAAAGCCAAGGCTACAACAATGCTGAAACTTTGAGAGCTTGTAACTTTTACTTGTCTAAATCTAATGAAACTGGACAACTTGGAAAGGTGGGAACATCTACTACAACTCTCTAATTGACCACTTTCTCAAATTCCATAAGAATTCCAAATTCCTTACCTCGAACACACGCAAACAGTTAACCAAAGACAGCCAAAGATAAAGCAAAGCTGAAACTTTGAGAGCTTGTAACTTTTGCTCTACTTGGCAGAATCTAACCAAATCATACAATTTGGAAAGTTTAGAGACTCTACTACAACTCTCTAGTTGATAAATTTTTCAGATTCCCTATGGAACTCAATCTACCGTTCCTTGAACAGACACAAAACTAAGCAAGGACAGTCGAAACTACAGCAAGGCTGAAACTTCCAAAGCACATAACTTCTACTATGCTTATCGGAATCTAACCAAATAAGGCAATTTGGAAAGGTCAGAATGTCTACTAAAACTCTCTAGTTGGTCACTTCCTCTGATTCCGCAAGCAAGACACTAAAAAATAACAAGGAAGCTGTAATGCCCTGATTTTTCATTAATAAAAAATTATTTTATTTTGCACGTAGTGTGCACGTGCAATATTTTGGGTTGAATTAAATCTTATAATTAATTTCACTGTGATAGGCATAAATATTTAAATATGTGCTTTCAATTATTTTATACAAAAGCCTTCCTTTTAATTAGACAAAAAGCCTTTTCTTTTAAAAGCCCAAAGTTAATTAAATTTATTATTTTTATAATAAGTATTTTGGCCCATAAACTAAAGCCCATGGATTAATCTATTTTTATACAACTTGTCATGTAGAATACAATTTAAAGACTATTTTATTTTCTTTATACAAAAATTTAATGTACAATTTTTGGGCCTAGTTGCATGCACGTGCACTACACGTACACGTGCAATATGCACTTTCCTTCATGGCTGGTTGAATTCTTTTGGAGGGAAATAAAATTTGTAATGGTGATCATGGTGTGGTGGTTACTTGGTTGTGGGTAGTTATTGCACCTCCTACTTGCATCCTAGCCTTCCATCTTACAACCAACCAATTGATCCTAGCCCTCCATTCTCCTTGATTTTTAGTATAAATACCCCCCCCCCCCCCCCCATGGCTAGTTATTCTTGTGTAAAATTATTCTCTTCCAAACCTATAGTTCAATTATACTATCTAGTAGTGATTTTGTGAGTTAAAAGATTCAGAGAGTGTGGGTTTGCGCTTGCAACATCAAGGAGAGGCCGGTTTCATCTAGAAGGAGGAGCTCGGGTGTGCTTGGAAGGCTTGTGTGCACGTGTCAAGGAGGAGCCATTCGTCGCAAGGACATTCGTCTAGAGATTTGCTAGTTGTAATTTTTCTCTCCATACAAGGTGGATAAATTTTCCCTATTTCTAATGTAGGAATGCATGCTAGTTTATTATGAATGAATGAAGCATGAAAGAAATTAAGAAGAGTACACTTTAATAATCTATTGAATGATTGAAATGTGGATATACCAATTTATATGTGGTTCTATTATTTGAGTTGTATGTGAATTGATTATGATCATGGATTGATTGAAGAAAACCCATTTATTGCCATCAAGGAATACATACAAAAGTTAGTATATTAATAATGCTATTTCATGGGTTAAATAGATCCTTTGTATTAATGTGGGCATGAATAAATTAAAATATGAGTTTGCATGTTGGATAAATTATTAAGGACAGAGAACTAATGTGAAATTTGTTGATAAAGAGATTAAAATGCTAATTGCTAAGAAATGTCGAAAAAGAATGTATTAGTGGTTGGATATCAAGTTAACCAAATTGTATGGTAGAATTGTGTTAATTATTGGGAAAAATATGTTTAACTATTTGAGAAAATTATTCTCACGTACTGGAGTGTAGTCTATGATGGGAATGATTAACCTGGAGTTTTTTAAGAACAATTTGGAATTTAACTCTATTCAGTCGACCAAATATATGTAGTAGTCGACTGCACTGAACATGAAAAGTTGTGTAATTGAATTACCCAGAACAGCCGACTGAAATGAACGACAGTCGACTTCTCCGTAATTTACATTTTAACCACGAATGCTGCAGAATAGTCGACTGGCCATGTGCAGCAGTCGACTCTTCCGAGCGATTATTGAAGAACTTCCTTTGGCTGAACAAGTCGACTGGATGAGTTCTAAGTCGACTGTTCAGAGCACTTTTTGACATCTAAGAAATTCTATGATTTGTGTTATGATAAAGATTGGGAATCTTATGTTGAATATTGGATGTGACAGTAAGCTCTATTGTTTTTGCATGAATTTATATAAAGTGAATCATTTATTAAAATTTGTGAAAGTTATATGAATACGAAAGCTATGAACATAAAAAGGGAAATCTACATTGATTATGAAAATGAATTTATGAGTGGAAATGCTCAAATTGGAAATTGTGAATTGGAATTGAAACGAAAGAGTAGCTAAGTCTCCCCCGGCATTTGGAAAGAAATGAAATGAAATATTGAAATGAAAGACCAAGGTTGGTCATGTTTGAATGAAATGAATAAGTCCGGTTTGGTGGAGAGGCTAACTCTAGAGCTTTGATTTTTGTTCATGATTCTAATAAAAACTAAGTATTAGTGCATAGTGAAGACGTGATGAAAGTGAGAGAAAAACACGAGTATGAGAACTAGGGTTTACGGTGCGGGTATGTGAGCCACAGAATGCATGCTTGATGAGTCAAGACATGGCGTGGGCACAACTCACTAATGATCGGACTGTAGCCACGCTTGTGGGATGTTTGGTGACTGCAAGAGGATCGTGTGCCATGAAGTGAGGCTGAATTGCCACAGAATGCATGCTTGATGAGTCAAGACATGGCGTGGGATTCCCCTCCAGAATTTTCTGTACACGAGCATGTACTCATAGATCATCTAAGATACTCACCGTAGTTACAGTAGTAGATTAAGTCATGACGAGGGATTGAACCCTACAAAGATGAAGAACGATTAAGAGGCTTGCCCTCGGACCTATGTAGTATGGGATGCATGGAATCCGAACAAGTGCGCATTTGTGTCATGTAATATAAATAAATGCATTAAGGACTAAGTGCACAATCACAACACGACATCAATAGGATAGTCCCTTTAGTTGAAATGTGACCAGTTTGTATTTGCTAAATATAGAAAATTAAGTTATACTATTTCCGGCATAGAGAGGATGGCCGTATATAATGATCGTCGGTTGAATAAACTGACGTACCCACAGTCTTATATGCAGGTAAATGGCTTGATAAAGATTAAAGAGGAACAAATGCTTAAAGATTACTCAATGTTGTTGTATATTTATTTCATCGTTGTAAATTTTACTTCCGCTGTGCAATGTAAAGTGTAATATTGATGTAAACTCTGATGTAAAGTGAAAAGTTTGAATTTCCTTGTAAAATTGTACTAAAGGAAGCGGAAAGATCCTGTAGAACATCTCGAATTCAGTGTATTTGGGATTCGGGGCGTTACAGAGTGGTATCAGAGCCACATTTCTACGCTTTCCACACTTGTACAAATTTATAAGGAACGACACCCTAGGAGTGGACATTAGAGTGTGTGTTTGAGTTTAGAGATTTAAATGTAAGTGACTTATATTTGTGTTGCTCTATGACTCCTGCTTCTTCCTCTCTATTTCTAAGATGGCTGATCACTTCGACCCTGCTGGAGACGACGACTGGCATATCATCGAGGAAGAGTACCATCCTGGACAGGTAGATTCCGAGGACGAGTACTATCCAGGGTAAGCAGATTCTGACGGAGAAGAATGGCCTGAATCCCGAGAGATCACCCTACCTCCGGATTCATCTAATGACTCTTCTTCTGACGAAGAAGAAGAACCAGTTCCGAATAGTCTCGTGACTTCTCTTCAGAGGCAGGTAGAAATACTGCGAGAGAGAGTCGAATTATTGGAGGCACAGCTGGCAAAGCGCAATGACGACTATTCTGTTCTCAATCATCGGGTATGGGAACTCGAGAAGAGGAAGAATATGACTGATGTGCTGAAGGATGAAGTTGATGAACTACGGGAAGAACTTCGAGAAGCGAAGAGGAACCGTAGGAGTTAGACTGTTGTAGCTTCTACTATCTTTCATTATGATGTCAAGAAATGTTTTTCAATTCGAATGTATAAAGTTTGGAATTCAATGAAATGCAAGTTGATTTAAAATTCTTGTCTTATACTTCGAATTTAATGGATCTTTTGCATCAGAATATGTCTAAAAGAGGAGCTAGAAATGGGGAAGGTCTGGATCTGGAAATGGAACTTGCGAGGGTCTATCAGACGCTCAATGCCGTGGCTATGAATCAAAACCAAGGAAGGGGACCTGCGAATCCGGTGCCCGAAGCGATTAAACTAGTGGAATCGTTCAAGCAAATGAAACCACCTGTATTTGAGGGAAAGTCAGACCTTGATGCAGCTGACAACTGGATTCGTCAAGTGGAGACAATCTTTGAAGTGTTGGAGACCCCTGAAGGCAGTAAGGTGAAGTTGGCGACTCTACAATTTGAGAAAGATGCGGCTGTGTGGTGGCAGTCAATGAAGAGGACCATGGGAGGCATAGTGCTTGGCTGGGAGGAATTTCTGGAAGAATTCCGCAGTCACTATTTCCCCTCCGATGTTCAAGAGAAGAAGGCTATGGAGTTTCTGTCGCTACAGCAAGGTAGCATGTCAGTGAGAGAGTACAAGACCAAATTTACTCAGCTCTCTAGGTATGCTCCTGAACTAGTGATGGATGAGACTAAGAAGGCTCGTAAGTTCGAGCATGGATTGAGGCCAAGCTTGAGGTCCCGGATGATACCTCTTGGTATCAGAAGATTTGACAAGTTGGTCAAGAGAGCAGCAGCGACGGAAGCAGATATGGAGCAGTTCTATGTTGTTCAATACCGAAGGAACAACTGGTAGTCTGGAAAGAGGCCCGCACATTCTGGGAGTTTCAAGGGGCAACCATCTGTACAAAGGTTCAAACCAACAGGGGCGAACGCTATTAGTGTGGTTGGAGGACCTGGGAACAATGTGGTGAGACCTCCTGCGGTGACTTGCTACAACTGTGGTGAAACGGGACATTACCAATCTCAATGTCTCAAGCCTCGGAATGGTAATCGCAATGCACCAACGCAGCAGACTGGGAGGAGGCCGTACCAACCAGGGCGAGTATTTGCCTTGACGGAAGCTGATGCTGATGAGGTTGATCATGTCATCACTGGTACGAGGGCTGATGTTTAGTGGTTTTTGTCATTTCTTTTTTCACTGTTTAGTGAAACTGTTACGTAATGAGGGTGTATTATGTAATAGGAGAACTTTATCTTAATGGAATGAAAGCTGTTGTGTTGTTCGATACTGGATCCTCTCATACTTTTGTGTCTCCTAAATTTGCTAAAGTATTGGGAGTTGAACCGAAGATTTTTCCAGGCAAGATCTTGGCAGTAGCTACTCCATCAGGGGAAACTTTAACCACTGATCGGTATTATGCTGATTGTGAGATTGTGATTGGAGATCGAATCTTTGGCATTGATCTGATCGAGCTGACTATCTTGGGAGTCGATGTTATCATTGGCATTGATTGGATGTCGGTGTACAGTGCAAGCATCGAGTGTAAGACCAAGACGGTAATAGTGAAGGCTCCAGGTGGACCTGAAGTCACTTTCCAAGGGAAGAAGAAGTGTTCTAAGCTGGTGGCAACTATCCGCAAGGAAGAGACTCCTGTGGAAGTGCAAGGGATTCCTGTGGTTCGGGACTATCCGACTGTGTTCTTGGAAGATTTTCCTGGGTTACCCCCACACCGTGATGTAGAGTTCAGCATCACTGTTCAACCGGAAGTGCACCCATTTCTAAGGCACCGTATAGGATGGCTCCAGTGGAACAGTATGGGATGAAACGGCAGATTGAGAAACTGTTGGAGAAGGGCTTTATTCAACCTAGTGCGTCACCTTGGGGAGCACCAGTGCTTTTGGTAAAGAAGAAGGATGGATCGATGAGAATGTGCATCGATTATCGAGAGCTGAATAAGGTTACTGTTCAGAATAAGTATCCTATTCCTCGAATTGATGACTTGTTCGATCGTCTACAAGGAGCAGTTGTTTTCTCCAAAATAGATCTTCGATCAGGATATCACCAAGTTCGAGTGAAAGCTGAAGATGTGCACAAAACTGTATTTAGAACTCGACATGGGCATTACGAATTCTTAGTTATGCTATTTGGAGTGACGAATGCACCCGCAATCTTCATGGATTTGATGAATAGAGTTTTGAGGCCGTTCATTGATTCTTTCGTCGTGGTGTTTATCGACGATATTCTCGTGTACTCCGAGTCAGAGGAGGAGCATACCGAGCATCTGACAGCAGTTTTGAAGAAGCTGGAAGAGCATAAGTTGTATGCCAAGTTATCCAAGTGTGATTTCTGAAAATCTGAAGTGGCATTCCTAGGTCACATCCTTTCTAAGGAGGGAGTGGCAACTGACCTTCAGAAGATAGAGGCAGTGAGTGATTGGGCTAGGCCTACTACAGTGAAGGAAAGTCAGAAGTTTTCTTGGAATGACTGGATACTACAGGAGATTCATTCAAGGTTATGCTCAGATAGCCGTGCCGCTTACTGGACTGACCAAGAAGAATGTGAACTTCAAGTGGATTGAGCAATGTGAGGCGAGCTTTCAGGAGTTGAAAGAGAAGCTGACTACTGCACCTATTTTGGCTTTGCCTAGAGCAGGTGTTGAGTATGATGTTTATAGCGATGCTTCACATCGTGGGCTTGGTTGTGTCTTAATGCAAGAAGGAAGAGTAATCGCTTATGGGTCTAGGCAACTACGACCTGCATGAGAAGAATTATCCGACTCATGATCTGGAGTTGGATGCGATTATCTTTGCCCTGAAGCAATGGAGACACTATATGTACGGTGAGAAATTGAACATGTACACGGACCACAAGAGTTCGAAGTATATATATCAGCAGAGGGATCTGAATCTGAGGCAGCAGAGATGGTTGGAAGTGCTTGAGGACATGCGACCTGAGATCAAGTATCATCCTCGGAAGGCTAATGTTGTTGCTGATGCACTTAGTCGCAAGAGCAGCTTAGCTAGTTTGATTACAACTCAGAAGCATCTGATTGAGGAATTGGACCGAGCGGGTATTGAAGTTGTCTTGTAAGGATTGGGAGCATCTTTGGCTCAGTTGAGGCTTCAGCCTACTTTGAATGGAAGGATCATTGCAAGTCAGGAGGTTGATGCTGATATTTTGGAGATGAAGGAGCAGGTTGGTGCTGGCAGGTTGCCCGGATTTCAAATCAGGGATGGAGTGCTGTGGTTCGGAGATAGGCTATGTGTTCTAAATCAGGCGGACCTGAAAGAGAGTATTCTTCAGGAGGCACATGCTACTCTTTTGTCAGTACATCCTGGAAGTACTAAGAAGTACAAAGACATAAAACAGCATTTCTGGTGGTCAGGTTTGAAGCGGGATGTGGCTGAATTTGTGGCGAAGTGTGAGGTTTGTCAGCAAGTCAAAGCCGAAAATCAGAGACCCGGAGATCTATTACAACCGTAACCTATTCTGGAATGGAAGTGGGATAACATCAGTATGGATTTCATTACGGGATTGCCTAAGAGTTCTAAAGGCAATGATGCGATTTGGGTTATAGTCGATCGACTAACCAAGTCCGCTCACTTTTTGGCGATGAAACTCACTGCTTTGATGGACAAGTTGGCTGAGTTGTATGTTGGCGAGATCGTCCGGCTTCATGGTGTTCCATCAACCATTGTGTCTGATCGAGATGTGCGGTTTACTTCGCATTTCTGGAGGAGTCTTCAGACAGCTTTGGGGACCAAGACAGATTTCAGTACCTGCTTTTCATCTGCAAACCGATGGGCAGACCGAGAGAGTCAACTGTATTCTTGAGGATATGCTTCGGTGTTGTATACTAGACTTTGGAGGCAGTTGGGAAAGGCATTTACCTTTGGTAAAGTTTGCCTATAACAACAGTTTTCAGGCTAGCATCGGGATGGCGCCGTACGAAGCTTTGTATCGCAGAAAGTGCAGAACACCTGTTTGTTGGTTTGAAGTTGGGGAGCGTCAGTTGTTTGGTCCTGAGCTTGTGCAGCAAACCTCTGAGAAGATTGTTCTGATCAGGAAAAGGTTGGTAGAAGCTCAGAGCAGGCAGAAAAGCTATGCAGACAACTGGAGAAGGGACCTTGAATTTGAGGTTGGTGACTTCGTCTTTCTGAAAGTATCACCCAGTAAAGGTGTTGTTCGTTTCGGCAAAGGCGGGAAGTTAGCCCCGAGGTTTATAGGCCCGTACAAGATATTGAAAAGGATCGGGAAAACTGCTTACCGGCTTGAATTATCGGAAGAGTTGTCTCAGGTGCACAATGTCTTTCATGTGTCTATGCTGAGAGGTTATATTCCAGATCCGAGTCATCATTTGCTTGAAGTGCCAGAAGGTTTGCAGTTGGATCTGAACTATATCGAGTCTCCTGTCGAGATTGTTGATCGTCGAGAGAAAGTCTTGAGGAATAAGACGATACCGATGGTCAAGGTAGTCTGGAGTAACCATTTGGTTGAAGAGGCTACTTGGGAGTCTGAGGAGAGGATGTTGAAGGACTATCCTGAGCTTTTTGCTTGATTGTATCTTTGTATCTTTTTGTTCTTGCTGTGAGTGTTGTATTTTTATTTCTCACTCTTGACTGTAGTTCCGGGGACGGAACTATTCTAAGGAGGGAGTGTTGTAATGCCCTGATTTTTCATTAATAAAAAAATTATTTTATTTTGCACGTAGTGTGCACGTGCAATATTTTGGGTTGAATTAAATCTTATAATTAATTTCACTGTGATAGGTATAAATATTTAAATATGTGCTTTCAATTATTTTATACAAAAGCCTTCCTTTTAATTAGGCAAAAAACCTTTTCTTTTAAAAGCACAAAGTTAATTAAATTTATTATTTTTTTAATAAGTATTTTGGCCCATAAACTAAAGCCCATGGATTAATCTATTTTTATACAACTTGTCATGTAGAATACAATTTAAAGACTATTTTAATTTTTTTATACAAAAATTTAATGTACAATTTTTGGGCCTAGTTGCATGCACGTGCACTACACGTACACGTGCAATATGCACTTTCCTTCATGGCCGGTTGCATTCTTTTGGAGGGAAATGAAAATTGTAATGGTGATCATGGTGTGGTGGTTACTTGGTTGTGGGTAGTTATTGCAACTCCTACTTGCATCCTAGCCTTCCATCTTACAACCAACCAATTGATCCTAGCCCTCCATTCTCCTTGATTTTTAGCATAAATACCCCCCCCCCCCCCCCCCGGGCTAGTTATTCTTGTGTAAAATTATTCTCTTCCAAACCTATAGTTCAATTATACTATCTAGTAGTGATTTTGTGAGTTAAAAGATTGAGAGAGTGTGGGTTTGTGCTTGCAACATCAAGGGGAGGCCGGTTTCATCTAGAAGGAGGAGCTCGGGTGTGCTTGGGAGGCTTGTGTGCACGTGTCAAGGAGGAGCCATTCGTCGCACGGACATTCGTCTAGGGATTTGCTAGTTGTAATTTTTCTCTCCATACAAGGTGGGTAAATTTTTCCTATTTCTAAAGTAGGAATGCATGCTAGTTTATTATGAATGAATGAAGCATGAAAGAAATTAAGAAGAGTACACTTTAATAATCTATTGAATGATTGAAATGTGGATATACCAATTTATATGTGGTTCTATTATTTGAGTTGTATGTGAATTGATTATGATCATGGATTGATTGAAGAAAACCCATTTATTGCCATCAAGGATTACATACAAAAGTTAGTATATTAATAATGCTATTTCATGGGTTAAATAGATCCTTTGTATTAATGTGGGCATGAATAAATTAAAATATGAGTTTGCATGTTGGATAAATGATTAAGGACAGAGAACTAATGTGAAATTTGTTGATAAAGAGATTAAAATGCTAATTGCTAAGAAATGTCGAAAAAGAATGTATTAGTGGTTGGATATCAAGTTAACCAAATTGTATGGTAGAAATGTGTTAATTATTGGGAAAAATATGTTTAACTATTTGAGAAAATTATTCTCACGTACTGGAGTGTAGTCTATGATGGGAATGATTAACCTGGAGTTTTTTAAGAACGATTTGGAATTTAACTCTATTCAGTCGACCAAATATATGTAGTAGTCGACTGCACTGAACATGAAAAGTTGTGTAATTGAATTACCCAGAACAGCCGACTGAAATGAACGACAGTCGACTTCTCCGTAATTTACATTTTAACCACGAATGCTGCGGAACAGTCGACTAGCCATGTGCAGCCGTCGACTTTTCCGAGCGATTATTGAAGAACTTCCTTTGGCTGAACAAGTCGACTGGATGAGTTCTAAGTCGACTGTTCAGAGCACTTTTTGACATCTAAGAAATTCTATGATTTGTGTTATGATAAAGATTTTGAATCTTATGTTGAATATTGGGTGTGACAGTAAGCTCTATTGTTTTTGCATGGATTTATATGAAGTGAATCATTTATTAGAATTTGTGAAAGTTATATGAATACGAAAGCTATGAACATAAAAAGGGAAATCTACATTGATTATGAAAATGAATTTATGTGTGAAAATGTTCAAATTGGAAATTGTGAATTGGAATTGAAACGAAAGAGTAGCTAAGTCTCCCCCGGCATTTGGAAAGAAATGAAATGAAATATTGAAATGAAAGACCAAGGTTGGTCATGTTTGAATGAAATGAATAAGTCCGATTTGGTGGAGAGGCAAACTCTAGAGCTTTGATTTTTGTTCATGATTCTAATAAAAACTAAGGATTAGTGCATAGTGAAGACGTGATGAAAGTGAGAGAAAAACACGAGTATGAGAACTAGGATTTACGGTGCGGGTGTGTGAGCCACAGAATGCATGCTTGATGAGTCAAGACATGGCGTGGGCACAACTCAGTAATGATCGGACTCTAGCCACGCTTGTGGGATGTTTGGTGACTGCAAGAGGATCGTGTGCCATGAAGTGAGGCTGAATTGCCACAGAATGCATGCTTGATGAGTCAAGACATGGCGTGGGATTCCCCTCCAGAATTTTCTGTACACGAGCATGTACTCATAGATCATCTAAGATACTCACCGTAGTTACAGTAGTAGATTAAGTCATGACGAGGGATTGAACCCTACAAAGAGGAAGAACGATTAAGAGGCTTGCCCTCGGACCTATGTAGTATGGGATGCATAGAATCCGAACAAGTGCGCATTAGTGTCATGTAATATAAATAAATGCATTAAGGACTAAGTGCACAATCACAACACGACATCAATAGGATAGTCCCTTTAGTTGAAATGTGACCAGTTTGTATTTGCTAAATATGGAAAATTAAGTTATACTATTTCCGGCATAGAGAGGATGGCCGTATATAATGATCGTCGGTTGAATAAACTGACGTACCCACAGTCTTATATGCAGGTAAATGGCTTGATAAAGATTAAAGAGGAACAAATGCTTAAAGATTACTCAATGTTGTTGTATATTTATTTCATCGTTGTAAATTTTACTTCCGCTGTGCAATGTAAAGTGTAATATTGATGTAAACTCTGATGTAAAGTGAAAAGCTTGAATTTCCTTGTAAAATTGTACTAAAGGAAGCGGAAAGATCCTGTAGAACATCTCGAATTCAGTGTATTTGGGATTCGGGGCGTTACAGAAGCAAAACAGTGAGCGCTTCAGCCAAAGCTAACTGTGCTATTTTGCAAAGGCCATAACTCTTACTATGCTTATCGGGATCTAACTAAATAGGGAAATTTTGAACGGTGAGAGACTCTGCTACAACTCTCTAGTTGAACACTTTCCCAAATTCATTAAGTAAAAGACTCAAAAACAACAAACAACCAAAACAACGAGCTCTCAGCACAACCTGGCTGCTGTATTTTGTAAAGGCCATAACTCCTACTTTGCTTATCAGAATCTAACCAAATAGGGCAATTTGGAAAGTTCAGATTGTCTACTAAAACTTACTAGTTGGTCACTTACTAAAACTTACTAGTTGGTCAATTTGGAAAGTTCAGCCAATCTAAACTTTCCAAAGTAGTCAATTTGGAAAGTTTAGCCAACTAGTAAGTTTTAGTAGACAATCTGAACTTTCCAAATTGCCCTATTTGGTTAGATTCCGATAACTTTTAGTAAAAAAAACAACAATAACAAAGAAGCAAAACAGTGAGCGCTTCAGCCAATGCTGATTGCGCTGTTTTGCAAGGGCCATAACTTTTGCGCCACTTATCGGAATCTAACGAAATTGAGCATTTTGAAAGGTAAAAATGTCTACTACAACTTCCTAGTTGGTCACTTTTCCAAATTCCGTAAGGAACACCAATTTCCAGCCCCTCGAACATAGGTCGTTGTTCACCCCCCAAAACAGCAAGTGCTGTCTTTTTCCCGCGCTCGTTGTTTTGGGGGAAACGGTTGTTTCACCTATCAAAATGACTCCAAAAAAAATTTACAAAAATTATAGCAATCTAATAACACATAGGAGAACCTCCCACATAAATTTCGGGTCAAGAATCCTCTTTTAACATAGTTAAACAAAATCAACCCTACAACCATAAAAATCGATTCTTTATGCCTTATTTTTGGTTCTACCACTTCAATCTATACATCCCCTTTGTTCTAGTCCATACACAAACATAAGAACATGATTTTAATTCATGCTACAACTACATACAACAATAGTAGCCTGAATAATAGCTAAAACACACATGAGATGAGAAACTCCCACCCAAATCGATTTTAGGAAGAACTTGCTTTGCTTCATTCTCCTCCTTGCTCCTTGTTCTTGCTCTTCTTCAAGAACTCTTCATTAAAGAGAACCCATGAAAACTCCTCTTTCCCTTTTGATTTTTGATCACTCTTTCTTTTTCTTTCTTCTCAAATTTTTTCCCTAAAACAAAATAATTAAAAGTAGAAGGAGAATGAGAGAGAGAGAGAGAGAGAGAGAGAGAGAGAGAGAGAGAGAGATGGAGAACAAAGGGTTCTTTTTGCCCTCTATGTGTTGAGGCCGGCCAAGGGGAAAGTGGGGGTGTGGGGGAGGTGTTTTATGGGGGAGGGAGAGAGAGCTTATGGATGAGAGAGAGCCACCTGTCTCTCTATCTTGTGGCTCACAAAATTCGGATCAATTCGCAAATTATAATTTACAATCAAACCCAATTAATTTGCAATCAACACCCTAATCCAATTCTAACCCTTCATTTGATAATGATGGATAAAAAAATAAAAATATTTTTTCCAAATCACGTACTACATGATTTCGTACAAACGTACGAAATCGATACTGTACATATACTTACATATATCTTTTCTATACAGAAAATCTTTATTAGTTAAAACGAATAATATGTATAAAAATTATTTAATTCCGAGAAAATAATTTTATTACCTGCTCGGAAGATTCCACTATCAATTTGATACAAAACAGTCATATACTGACTAGTATATACATGTAGATAATGTTTATTAACAAAACCGGGTGATATCCACAAAAAATATTTCATTTCTAAAAATAATAATAAAATAATAATTTTTAATATCTGCCAGGGATTTTCCAGATATTTTTTCAAAAATGCATTTTTCAAAATTTTGTACAAGTGCACAAAACTAATACAATACCTGTATATACTTACTAGTATATATATATCCAGATAACTTTTTATTAGAAAAACCAAGTTATTTCTATAAAATATTTTAACTTCAAAAATAATAATTATATAAATATAATATCCGTCCGGGATATAACATTTTGCTATAGATATACATATGAATTTGAATTGCAATTAACCATACATTGTTTTGACCTAGGATTAGCGTAATTTCCTCTTGACCTAGGGTATGGTGACCCGAGGGTTAAGAACTAACCCTAATCTTGATTAAACCTTGGATCAATGTTGATGAGATCCCATGGTTGGAATCAACCATGAAGAGTTTCTTCATGAAATTTCCCAGACAGCTCTTGAATGTTCTGGCCCCTAGTGTGTTGGCACCATCACCACCATCCACTTCCACTCACTCACACCCTTTCCATCTCCACCCTTCATCCTAGGCCAGCAAAAACCAAAACTCTAGACCCCTTCATTCCTATAAATATCCCCACATCACTCACCTCATTTTCTCTTCTTGTCTACTTTGTTAAAAAAAACAAATAAAGAAAATTTTTAAGAAGTAGAGAAGGAGAAGAGTAGTGGGAGTTAGCCAAGCATCTATACCTTGGATTGTAGGAAGATAACTTGTGCAACTTGAAGAGGGAAAGAAGGGAAGCAAGCTAGTCGGAGTTCTCTTGCAACTTGGATGTGGGGGATCTTTAAACTGTAAACTTAGTATTTTTTTTTGTGTGTAAATTGCTATGTAGTAGTAGCTAAGAAAACTTGGTTACCATGTATGAGTATGTGACATGCTAAGATAAGATGAACTTGTATGGTAGAACAACTCATATCTTGATTCTTGTTGAAAAACATGTATGTGTTATGTTAGTTTGGGATTTTCTAGTTCACAAATGGCTTAGAAATTGGGGCTAAAAATTTCAAGGCATGTTACTCTATGAATCTAGAGCACACATGAACTTTTTTCATAATATTTGGAGTCCATTTAGTAGATTACGAACACTCACTTAATTTTCGGATAGAGGCAGGCTGAAAAGTAGCTGTTGTGTGAAAACTTGATATGTCTTTCAAAAATCATAACTTAGTATTGGTAGGGTATTTTAAACTGAAATTTTTACTGGATACTCTTGTATATGTCTACAACCATAGTTTCAAATTTCGTATTTTTTCGAGATCGTTTGATACCTCAAAGAATTTGTAGATTACAATTGGTCTGGAAAACAGAAGCTGAATTTGCCTCTATTGAGGTTGAAGTTCATCAATTCATATCTACTTTTGTGCGCATGATATTGTCATGAAATTTTTGCTGCAGGTTTTAGTATGAGTCTAAATCATGATTCTAAATTTTAGAATTATTAGACAACATTGATGGAGTTTCAAAATAAATTGCATAATGAGGTAGAGACCCCGTATGAAAAGCATAGAGAATTTTATGTTAAGTTTGAAGGGTGATAACTCCCTGTGTATTTTGAATCTAGATACAATTTTTGGACACAATTGAATGGTATGCGTGTAGTTTCAGAATCACAAATTTCATGAGCTTTGGACTTAGGGTTGATTTATTATTGAATTTTAAAATAGACCAGGTTCAGGTTAGCTCAGGTTAACTGGTCTGTGAATTTGTGTAAATCTGGAATTATGTGTTAAGAATTTGGAAAAATTATCAACTAGAGATTTGTAGTAGAGAGTCATAGCTTTCCAAAATATTTGAAATTATGCAATTCCAGTTTGTGTGGCAAAAGTTATGATTTCTTTTAGATTGGGGCAGAACCAGTCTAGATTGAAGGACTTAACTTTTGTAAAGGAAACTTATTTTCTGTGTGTATACTGATCAAAAAATTGGAATTTTAGAGGACTTAAATGGATGAATCTGGAGATGTGTTCAACTAGGAAGTTGTAGTAGACACTCTCACCTTTCCATAGAATCTAGAATTGAGTAATTCCAACAAGTAAACAAGTTTCTATGTTGATGGCAAGATGCAGCAAGTGTAGGAAGAAATGCATAGCCGAGATCATATTGAGATTGTATAGCCCCTAGATGGCTGAATTTTAAGAAATGGTTAACTAGAGACTTATAGTTTAGGGTCTTAGCTTTCAAGAATGGGTAATATCGAGCAATTCCGAATTATATTTTGAAAGATATGAATGTTACAAGTTCAGCAACCTGCTGTCTTGATCGACTTCAAGCATGGGTTAAATCACAGAACTAGTGTTCTATAAGGAATTTGAGGGAGTTATTAACTAGGAAATTGCAGTAGAGTTTCCTACCCTTCTAGAAAATCTAATTTTGTTGGATTTCGATGAGCGTAGCTTAATTCGCAGCAACTGCTATTTCTTGAACGACTGAATATTGAAAGATTGATATGGGAATCTCTACATACCGCAGTGTGGTGATTGTAAGCTAACTGAGTTTTAAGATGTTTTAAGAACTTCATTTGGATCTTAGACAAAATTTCTGTGCTTAGTACTCTTGGTGGAAACATGAGTAAGTTAGGAGAGTAGCTATGGTCGGTTTGTTGTAATTGTGGTGCCGTAGCTAGTATAGTTTGGGGCAAGTATAGCATTGTTTATACCTTAGGACTATCAACCTAGTCGGCAAGTATTGTGACTGATTTATTTCCACCTCAAGGAGTTAGTGGATTTTCCTGTGCGCCGTCGGTTCATTTACCGAGAGAGGCTGACCGCGAGCCGGGATACTGGATGAGATTCGAGACAAAGGTGGTGGCGAACGATGGAGGTCAGATCGCCGGTGTTTGGGGTTGATAGGCTAGGATTTCTACCTCGTCTAGCATGTGTTGATGCCTAAGTCTGTCAATGGTCGGGTGTTGGTGGTTGTGTATGTTACTTTCATTCACAAATTTGTATGCATCTTTTGGCGCCGATGGACTACTAGCTGAGGGTCATGGGCCGGGGTTATGGTCGAAGACCTATGAAGGTATTGGAAATTGAGGAATGATTCACCGTGATTAATTGCTACTTTTGACAGACCAGTCAGTGTAACCCTCATTTCCACCAATAAGTATTTTTCGTGTATTTTTGATAATTTGATTTTTATAAATTTATTTTGTGCTAAATTTGTTTTGGAACTTTTATTAAAGCGTTTTCTAATAAAAAAACTATATTTATTTCGAATAATGGCATATTTTAATTTTATTTTTTATTCCTAATTGATCGGCTATTTGTATTTGAGCTCAATTTAAATGTATTATTGATATTTGGGTTATTTTAATACATTTATATTTTGTTATATAATCTTATTAGTATTATTATTATTATTATCATTATTGTTATTTTTATCCTTGTGATTATTATTATGGTTATTATTGTTGTTATTATTATTGTTATTCTCATTGTTATTAGTATTATTATTTTGTTATTATTATTGTTATTATTATTACTACTTTTGATTGTTTATTAAAAATCTATTTCCAATTATTAATTGTATTCGTAGTTATTTCAAATTATTTCTATATTGTAATACAAATTACACTTTATTATATAATCCTATATTTTTGTTTGATTATTTTTTCCCCTATTGGATTTAAACCCAGAATCCTATAGCCCTCTTCTTTATTGGATCCTACCCGAAACCCAATATACCAATAATTCCCTATATATACTAATATAAACCATAACCTACCCTATACCTAATAACCCTAGCCACCAACCTAAACCCCTATATTGTTCAAACCCCCCTCCTATGCTTTCTCCCCCTTCTTAAACCTCCCAACCCTTCCCCCTCCTCTGCCTTCGTCGAGCATCACCACCTTCCCCCACCGTCTTCACCCTTCCTCCTTCCCCTGCCTCTTTCAAAACCCATCTCAACCCAACTCCCCATCCATCTTCTTTCCCCCTGCCTGTGCAACCTTGCCTTCCCACCTCCTTCAGCTCGTCATCCCCTCGTCTTCAACCTCTTGACTTTGCCAGCCCCTCCATCTTCCTCTCCTCATCCCCGATCCCCCTGTTTCCAAACCCATCACCTCCTCCATGCTGCAACCCCTGCTCACCCTCGTCCCCGCCTCCACTACCTAACGCCGTCCACCATTGCCGCCCCTTCCTCTGTTTTTCTCTCGAAAAAGAGCACCACCATTCACCTCTTCCTTTACCGATCCTCCACCGCCTCAGCCTCCCGCAACCACCCGAAGCACCATCCCTCCCCACCATCATCTTCATCCGTAATCCTCCACCTTGCCATTGCCTCGTCGAACTGCTCAACATCGAGAACCCATCCCATCACCCTCTCCCTCCTCGCAACCACTTGAACCCAACCTTCGCTGAACGCATCGCCATCGTCCTCTCATCTCGTCAACGCCCATCTCCCTGTCATCGACCATAGAACCCCCTACCTTTCCCCATCGCGGCTTCCCCTCGATGCCATTGCCGACCCTCTCCTTTCCTCTGTTTTGAAATGCGAAATTGAACACCGCTTGCCCAACCCCGACCACTGACAAGCCCCTGTCTCCACCTCGCAGTCCACCTCGTCAGCCCTGGCCACCGTCGACGCCGTTCGCTGCTCTCTCTCTCCCTTCTTTCGTGCCGTTTGGTGTTCGGGAAACATGGGGGAAGTTTTGATGTTGCTGTTTGGTATTGTGGGGAGTCACTGTGTTTGCTATTTTGTGAAGTGGAGAGGGTTTTGATTGGCTGTTTGGTGTTTTGTGGGAAGGAGATTAGTTGTGTATTGGTGTTTGCTGTTTGGTTGGTGTGTGTTCTTGTACAGGTTTGCACGTGTTATTTTGTGTGAGTTCGTGGGTTCGTTGCTTCGTGATTCTCATCCCGTTATTCTTGGTATTCAATTTCTTCATCTAACAGGAAAGTCACCGTCCTCTTGAATTGTTAATCGTATCAAATTCAAGTTTTGTTAAAACTCTTGCAAGTAGATCCGTTTGTTTTCGTATTATACTTTGTTCATCTCTTCGTTGGGTCTATTGAGGGTTTACACGAGCTAACCCCAATATTCTTGACATCGTGCCACTTTTGACTCCAAAGATTGAATCTTTCATGTGTGCATATAGAATTAAGAATAGGGTTGTTCATATAATTGTCACACGATAAATTATTATAGAGACAATTGCTAGGTTGTATGTTATTTGATCGACTGATGGTTGATTGATGATAAATTGTTGTATGTATTTGTTCTTAATCTTATTTACCATGTTTTTATACCCTTCATGTTGATTGAGAAGTTTATCAGCTAGTAGAATTGATACCCATCATATTTAATTGATTGATTTATGAATAATACCCTAAAACCTGTATATTGCTCGCTGACCTGTATGTTGACTGCTGTTTTTGAATCAGTAAATGATCTTCAAATGAATTACTTTTTGAATAAGAATTGTAGCCTTATCTTTCTAGTTTCCAGAACATCCTGAATTTTTAAATTCCAAGTTGTGTAGAAAAAGTTATGCCCGTTTTACTACAGCTGTGTTTTTCCATTCAAATTTTCAGATTCTTATATGTTTTATGTTTAAACAGTAAAATGCTGATCAAATGATAAAATTTTGCTCAGAAAATTTCCAGATTGTTAGTAATCATGTTTAGAAGTCTAGAAAATATTTTAATGAATTTATTATTGAGTTTTTGCTGATTCTAAAAATAAAATAATATGATATCGAGATTCTGTCTGAACACGAAATCTGTAAAGAATAATGTGTTTGACCTAGTTACTGTTGTCAGATTTTGAACTGTAAATATGCGTTGGAACCGTGTGGAAGTCTAATTTCTATAATTTCTAACATATTTAGTTGTTGATTTCTGAAACAGCAGGAAACTGTACTTTTGTACAGACTACTCTTGCTATCCAGAATTTTACAATTCAGATTTTAATAGATTAATTATCCTATATCGTACTATAGCATAAATTAATGCAAGTTTGTTGTATTGCATGATCCCAATGAGTTATTGTCACCATTCTAATTATCCTACTTCATGTTACCATCTCATTGTTCCTCTATTGTTACTATTGTTCACCCAATATCTCATATTTGCATATTGTATTGTTGCATTAATAAAATAATTAATATGTCGGGGTTTAAGGGATTGACTTGAGTAGTGAATAATATAGTGACTGTGTCGGCTAGTGTTTATCGATTGATTGTGGAGTGCTGACTACGGCACCCCAATCTTTCGTGTCATGAATTTGTGAACTCGTGAACCCGAGAACTCGTGAATCAGTGAATCAGTATATCATTATAATGAATTATGCAACAATATTGTATCATATTAGTGATTACAGTACCGATACATGAACTATAGAATTCACGACTTAAGTCTAAAATGACATTGATTGTATACATCGAACCTGTAGAATAGGATGCAGTAGTACATGCACTAGTCATGCACTAGTTAGGATTAAAATGATTAATAGACTTAACAATCAGACTACATCGACACTGCATATTATTCCTCATTATTCCTATTGATATCGAATATTGGCTAAGTGTTATTGTTATTCATTATTGATTATTGTTACTGAGCATTGAATCATTGTTTATAGGCATTGTATCGACTATCAAGATATTGATTATTGATTATTGTCCCACATTATTGATTCCTATTGATCCATTGAATTCATTGTTATATCATTATTCCATTGTTCCTTGCTTTCTTAACTTGCTGTCCATGACTTACTCTAAGGACAATTTTTCTCCTCTTTTTAGATGAAGTGTTTATAGGTGTTGATGGAGTTGTTTGATGGATTGGGAGAACAACTTTGGTGAAGGAAATTGATTGCATCGCCGCTTAATAAATTATTGTTTTATCGTGGAGACTTAATTATTGAACTATTGTTATTTTATTGTATTGTGGGCTTTTGACCCGAATATTGCTATTATTTGTTTTCAGATATTGGATTATTATTGTATTTGGATATTTAATATTGTTTCATTCCAAGTATTATTGTTCATGAAATTATTATTATTGCAAGTGCAATTATTTTGTATTGATTATATTGTTGAGCTGATCGGATAAACAGCTTATGGGTGACGTTAGTCATTCGCTGGGCCAATGTCATATACTCGTATTCTATATTTTTGGGAAGCGGGGCATGACAGTTAGGCTCAATATTTGTTTGAAGACACCATGCATGATTTGAGTGATAAACGTATTTTCAGTAAACTGTATTTAATTAAGTTTTCCTTACTATTTGCTTAAAGACCGGGTTGGCGTTAGGGGTGATTAGGCAATGATAACCAGTGTTGTCTCTTCTTGTCATTAGGGATACGTGCTGCTGTGCGTATCTCGCACTGTTGATTCCTGAAGTGCTGTGGTAAGAACGTAAGGGTTCCTGTCGGATAGGGGGCTTAGACCTTTGAGGCCGCCATGTTCTTATGTTAAGTGGACATGAATAGACCATGGGGTTGCTGTCCCATGGATCTTCGGCGCCATAGATATGCGGTTATGTATCTGTAAGATCGTCACGGCATTTAGTGTGATCCAGACCGGATTGAGGCACTAGTGGCAAATGAAGACACCACTGTGTTTAGCAGTAATAACTACAGGATTCACCAGCCCCGATTGTATCTATCAGGAACAGGTTGAGTGCAATAGTAGAATATATTTGCATGGCAAGGGTTCGAAACCCTGAAACTGGAGAAGACAGCTTGATTTGGAGCGTATGTAGTATGTGATGCATGCGTGTCCAATGTCTTGCTGACATTAGACTAAGTGCATCTATTTTCTGTACATTGTGTACTATGCATTAGACTTTAGGTCATGGCATATACTGACACTAGGAAATTATGATGCACGTTTTTGTTTTCATCAAAGGCTGATTGTGATTGCTAGTTGGACATCGCTGTTTCTTATCAGCATTGTGTCAGTAGAAGTACTGACATGCCCACTCATTTAGGTGCTGGATACCGGGTCGAGAGTACAAGATAACTCAAGACAAGCAGGGCATCCCAGTGGAGTGGCAGTGTACATGCCTACCATTCAAGCAGTTACAGAATTATCAGAGTCGCACAGTGGGAGACTCAAGCTGAGGGGCACGTTCCAGGGAAGCAGCTTGACCACTTAGTAGAGTTCCGGTGGTAATCAGCCGACTACCGTTCTGGAAGACAGCTGATAGTTTTACAAGAGAAGTCTAAATATTTTGTAATTAGTTGTAATGAGTTAATGTAATTTGTATTCCTTGTTCAAGAACAAGATAACGATGTAATTAATAATGTAATAATTTTATTTGGCAATATATATATTTTTTAAATTTTCGTGTCATTACTGTGTTGTTATGCATTTGAAGGCAAAGAATTTTGGTTGTGTCACGGATGTCCGGTAACGGGGATTCGGGCCGTTACACTGCTGACTTAGAGTGTGTCAGCTATCCTCATGGAGATTGAGGGCAAAGGGATGGTCTGCCATCCTCCCCGATCCAAAAACAACAAGAAGATGGATCAAAGATTCTACTGTCGATTCCATCGGGACCATGGGCACAAGATGGATAATTGTCAGGCCCTCAAAGACGAGATTGAGGCCTTCATCCAAAGGGAATTCACTCAAACTAACTAGAGAGATTCGCCCCCTCCCCGATCTGTGAGCAGGCATCCAGAGGCAGAACCTGAGCTCGAAGGAGCTGCTGGGCCGATCATTCTTCACTATGTCGAACCCCTCCCGCAAGGCCATCATACGGGAGTTAACTCAGTCCACAGCTATCCGCCCACTAGGGATGAAGAACTGGCGATCTCACTCTCTAGCGAAGATCTGGAAGGTGTCCGACTGCTTCATTGCAATTCCCTTGTTGTCAGCCTCGGCATCGTTAATCACGGGTCCGTCGCATCCTAGTTGACAACGAAAGCTTCATCAATATCCTGTTCCTGGTCGCATTCAAAAAGCTCAAACTCTCTCGCGAGAGGCTGATGTTGGATGGCTACACCCTTCACGGGTTCTCAGGTGTTCCTGTCCAAATTGATGGAATCATTACGCTTGATATAACATCCGGAACAGTCCCAATTGTAACGCCCCAAATTTCCAACTCTGGAAATTCGTGACACAATCCAGAATCTCGCTTCAAACAGTACATAACACATAAAATTACATGAAATTAAAAACTTTTACTTCGAAAAATGTTATTACAATGTCCAAATGGTTTCAATAAAATATTACAATAAGATTTTACAATGAACTTGGACAATGTTTCTCCACTTAGATGCTCCGCATGACTCGAGTCCTTCCGCTCCCACGTCAGGTAGTCCTGCACTAACCAACTGTGGGTACGTCAGTCGAATGCAACTGACGCAATGCTGATAAAACCAATGACTCTCCAAAATTCAACAAACAATTTTGATGTATAAGGAAAGTGTGCAATCAAAAGACAAGTGTTAGTGTATGCCATGACCTAGAATCTAATGCACTGCTCTAAAATGCACACGATGCTCCTACTCTAATGCACACTTGATTTGGATGCGTATGCATCACATACTACATACTTCCCAAATCGAGCTCGCTTCCTCCTGATTGTAGGGTTCGATCCCTCATCATGCCTCATACTCTTGTAATCTTCCCGTTCCTAACATTCATTTAGTGACTGATGAGGTTACAGTTGTTCGGTCTAATTTCGCTTCTACAGTCAGTAGTGGTGTCTCCAATTTTCACTATGCCCGGTCCCCGCAGTCTTACTGCTTCAGACGTCATTTAAAAGTTGCTACGAACATAAATGTGGTCCCGCGGTAATCCCCGCTCACCAAGATACATAGAGTCTTACTCTCATTTTGGAGTCTTACTTTAGCTACTTGCCCGTACTAAACAACATCGAACTTGAAGGATTCGTAGAGTCCATTCCCTACGTCCGACAAAAGCACCTCCCATTCTTATCACTAGAACCCAGAAATTAACATATGTGACTACGCCGCACGTGTCCCCTTAACATGCGAGACGACGCCGCACGTGTCCCCTTAACATGCGAGACGACGCCGCACGTGTCCCCTTGACAGCTGAGTACAACCACTTGACTAGTGCCTTTCCTATCAAATAAGTAACATGTTTGGTCTTAGGATGCTACTATAAACTCACCGCACACAACTTAGAACTTATACACTAGCCTTATATTAAACAACTAATTAACTTATTAGTGAGATGATTAATGGGATACCAGACGAATGCTTGCTAGTTAATTACCTAGTCTTTTATTCAAACTTAACTATCTTGAGTTAAATCCAACCCGGCCTCCTACTCAGGCCAAGGGTTGGTCATCTAGACCTCAACTTGATCATGTGATGACAACGATTTGACCTCGTCAATCGCCGTCCGCCCTCTTTCCTGGATCTCGACCCTATCTCCCTCCCGCGATCAACCTTCCTTGATTAGAGATCTACCGGCACATGAAGACTATCCTCATCCAAGGCACAGAGAATGACATGGGCTACTCGCTACCCAAAGTATCATGTAGTAATAATAAGTTATAAGGTACGGCTCACCGACTAGGTCATTAGCAACCTAAGATGAAATAATAACATGTGTACCAAGGCAAAAATGAGACAAGAGCTGCTCAAATCTTAAAAACACCATGGGTATAACAAGCCCAACTCTAACATGATCAAACACGACTCAAAAGTCAGAATAAACATCATTATAAGTCAATTCTAAAGCCCTAGTATGATGCAAGCACATGTTCAATCAAAACTGTAAGCTAGCTATTCAACATGCAGCTTATGCTATTTTGGAAAAATTACCATAAATCACAAACTTAATGAAATTCCAAGTTATTAGGTTTATCGTAAAAATCTTTAAGTCTATTTTAACATCTCAGTTGAAAACTTTCTCAAAATACTTCATTGCAGAGAAGAGAAATAGCCATAACTGATGAGTATATAAAACTTCTAGATCTGATAGAATTATTAACCAGTTGCACCAATAAACTCATTTAAAATATCAAATGAATTCAAAAATTTTAAAATTTTATAGGAATGTTCTAGACACAAACAATACATATCCCAAATTTAGCTAAAAATCTAAGTATATAGGAAGATATGATATTTGAATTAGATGTAAATTACCACACAACAGCAGCACTGCTTCTTAACCACAGTGGCAAGTTGCATTTTTAAAAGATAACAATTCTTATTCAAATTTTAGTAAACTTGGTGGAAATGTTCAAAATTGACTTAGGAGGCTACTGTAAAAATTTCAGGTTCAATTTTTATCAAGACACAAAGTTATGATTTCTATAAGTGAAGCATGTTAAACTCATAAAGCAGAAATTTTATCCCCGAACCAGCAACAAGATAGATTTTTTTTAAGACAACAACCCATATCGAAAAATTACGACATTTGGTCGAGTTATAAAATACATGCATGAGAAGCATAGTAATATTTTCAGCTCTAAACTCATATTAGCCATAGAGATATACATTTTATAAGTCAAGCATGATAATTCAACCCAGAACAACAAGATGATTCAACAACAACAACAACATGGATTTATTAAAAATATCAACCCTCATCCAAAATTTACAAAATTTGGTAAAGTTATTAGGGATACAATCAAGATGCTACTATAAAAATTTCAAGTCTAAATTTTAATATACCAGAAAGTTATGAATTTCTAATCATCTCATGCTAAAACTTCACAAGATTAAACCTTTCTCTATCAATTAGCTTTCTTAGCCTAAAAGCTTAAATTGAACATGAAAAAATCTCATTCATGCCATCGCAAGCCAAAATTAGCAATATTTCATCACACAAAATAAGAAAACAACCAACATAGAGTTGAGAATAGTCACCCACTATGAAGTTGTTGATGATCTCCTCTTCAAATTCTTCTTCTTTGCTTGAATGGCTCCTCCTCCTAGCCCCTTACTTCTACCACCTTCTCCACCTAAGCTTAGATGAAGAAAATTTCCTTCATTTCTTTTTGAAGTTGAAGAAATGCTAGAAAATGGGAAAGATGTAGGATTTTTGAAGGAAGAAAATTTTTAGGGTTAGAAAATGAAGGAGGTATTATATTGGGCTTTGGGGGTTTAAATAGGGAGGGGGTGAATGGTGGCCAGCTAGGGGTGAGAGAAGGGTGAGTGTAACCCCTGTTTTCACAAATACGTATTTTCTGTGTATTATCTGAGTTTGAGTTCTTTATAAAATTTTTTGGTTTCTTAAATTCATTTTATTTCAAATTTATTTTGTATCTCCTGTTAAAATTCATTCATTTTCATTAATTGTATTTATTGTTATCTTCAAACAATTTTTATATTCTAATACAAACCCTAATAATGTTGTTATTATTATTGTTATTATTAGTATTATTATTATTACTATTATTCTTATTTTTATTAATATTATTATGATTATTGTTATTTTTGTTATTATTGTTATTATTACTATTACCCTTAATTGTTACCCTTGATTGTTAATGTAAAATCTATTTCTATTGTTATTTGTACTTGTAGTTATTTCAAAAAATTTCCTTATTGTATTACAAAATATATTTTGTTATATAATCCTACCTTTTACTGGTTATTTATTTTCCTATTAGTTTTTAAACCCAAAACCCAAACCCTATATCCTATATCTCCCTATTTGATCCTAATTAAGACCCGAAACCCTATAATACCATATTCTTCTTATTGGATCTTGCTATACCCAATAATCACCCAATACCCGTTAAACCCTAATAAATCTACCCCTATATATATATATACCTGTTTAATCAACCCTATTCCATCTCAAAGCCCACAGCCGCCTAACCCTACCTGTTCAACTTCTTCCTCCTACCTCCTGTTCAGCTACTCCCGACCTCTCCATCCCTCACCCCTACCTCCTGCCGCTACCCATCTCTCCCGACCTCCTTCCTCCCACCTTCGGTGCCTCTTGTGCTCCCTACCTAACCCCGACACCATGCACCTTGCCTTACGACTCCAGCAGCTACCGCCTACCTGTGCGCTGTGCTCCCACTCCCGACGTTAGCTGCAGCACCAGGCGCAGCTAGCGCCACAGTTTGCCTCTATCCGCTCGCGACCCCACCTCGGCAGCAACTTCCATAGCGCGCCCCTGCGCTATCTTCTCTCGACCCAAACAACAGCCGACTCCCCTGTGCGGCCTCCTCCCGTCGCTGCTGCGCCTGCACCCACAGCGCCACCCTCCTGTCTCTCCCCTCTCCTTCCCTATTCAGCCAACAACCCCAATGCCCCCGGTGCTCCTCCCCTCGGCGACTGTAGTGCCAGCAGCGCCGCCCTCTGCCCGTCTTTTCCCCGTAGCGCAGCTTCCCTGCACTGTGCCTTCAGCCAGCTGTGCTCGCCCCACTGTCGTGCCGACCACCCTCGCGACCACCTGTCGTCAACAACAGCCACCGTAGTGCCCGCACCCCACAACAACCCCCTCTCCTCTTTCCGAAGCCGGTAGCCTTCCCCATGTCGCCTGCTGCCGTTGCGCTGCCGTTCCACCGTCAGTGCATCCCCTTGGTAGACCCACGAGCACCTCTGCCCCGCAGCCCCCTGGCTGCCCTTCACCATTGCTCTGTTTTTGTGATCAAGCCATCCTGGTCATCGATCGTCGTGATCATCCTGATCATCATGATCATCATATCCACCATCATCTGATCTTAATCTCTTTATCTAGACCATCGGATTTCCTTGATCATCATCATCATCATCTTCATCATCAGGGAAATCTGAGCCATCTGATCTTTCATCTTGATCTTGATCGCTGTCTTGATCATCGAGATCCATGCTTTAGGTTCGTGATTGCGTTGGTGATCATGTGTTCATGAGCGGTTTGTGATTCGTTCGCTCGTGTTCGTGCTCGGAAATTCGTTCCCGTTATTCTGTTTTCATGGTCATTTCCATCATCAACTATAAGGCAAGTAACTTGTATTTCGTTTGTTGTATAGCACAATTACTAAATACCGTCTGTAGTGTAGCTTTTGTTCCTAGAGTCAATTCCCATGAAATCACTTGTTTGATCTTTTCTCTAGTTGTTGATCTATTCGTAGTTGTCTCGTACACACACGACATAAAATAACTTAGATCTAATAAATTCTTGATGTATACATGCATGTTATTCGTGATTTATAAGGTATTGTATGATCTTATATGCTTGATGTGTTAGTAGTAGTATAACTCGTTGTAAACTTGTTAAGCACCCTATACCATGTTGCTTGGACATCTAGTTTACCATATTTCAGTTGATTTCATGCATGAATAATATTTTTGTCCTTGCTATTACCCCATTTTGTTCAGTATGTAGACCCTATTAAGGTCAGTATATGAAAATTATTTGTGAATATGAATTATAGTGAATTCTGTCTACTTTCCAGAATTTCTGATATATCTCAGTTTCAATTTGTGAGTTGCAAGTTATTGCTATTTTACTACAGATGTATAGAAAAATTCCAGATTCTATTTTATATGAATTCTGTATGGTTATTTATTTTTAAAATGATTTTAAAGATAATATTTTGATCCAATATTTTGCTGAGTATAACCAAACTTGATTGGGATTAACCCTAAACTTTTGTAGATTTATTTGATGATGTTTATAAACTATTCTATGCTTGCAAATAACTATTATACTTGCAGAATTTTCATACTGTCCAGTAAAGAACCTAAATTTCAACCTGATTCTATTTGTTGTTTATAAAAAAATTGTGAATATAAAATGTAGCCTACTATATCTATTTTATCACCCTTTTGACGGATCTTGATTTCGATTTATATTTTGTATTCTATTGCTGTTTTAGTACTGCTGTGTCTATGATTTCAGATTCACAAATTTGCTACATTTTGCTGTTTTATGATTTTATTTGACTATACTATCTATGTTTGGAAATTATGAAATTATATTTTCTAATACTAGACATATTAGGGAATATCCCAAATTTTTTTGGATTTAATAAGTAAGTTTTTATTCCGTTTTCCTATTTATGAATACAAACTCCTGATTTCTGGCTGAACATGTTTTCTGGATTCAATTCTGTTTTGAGTCCTGTTTTTGTGAAATATGATATGACTTATATATACTTGCTGGATTCGGCCGGGAGTCTATTTTCTAGCTTTTTCTGACAGATCCAGATTTGCATGTCCGTGGCAACGGGAATTCCAGATTTGGTGCAGTATTGTCTTGCTGTCCAGAACTAGAATTTTCGTTGTCTTAGTCTATTTTGAGTCTTTCATCACCCGTTCGTGCCCTTTGTTCAACTTGTACTTGTCCCTTTTTTTTTCTCCATGTTTCTTGACTTTTTTTTGCACTTCATGCTTGCTTGAATAATAATCATAAGAAACTAAGTCGGGGTTTAAAGGGAAAGATCTAATAGTGGAAAATGCAGAAACGTGTACTCGGAAGGGGATCTATAGATCCTATGTGATTACTTGATACTTATTTATTTGGAGCTTGACACGTGATTAGTTGACACTTGCATACTTGACATGTAATACTGGTTACTTGGAGCTTGATATTTGGTATTTGGAGCTTGATACTTGGAGCTTGTCCCTGAGTACACTGCCCTCGATGATCCACTATGAAATCTAAAACGTAACTGTTTGAATGTAGCAACCATGTGGTAAAACTCTAGGACGCATGAAGTGCTACCTAGATAGGACTAGATACAAGACTTGAAAACAACATGATCACTTGACACTTGCTACTTGCTACTTGTACATGATACTTGATTTCTCGACACTTGTTACCTGTTACTCATTACATGATACTTGTTTACTTGACACTTATTACATAGCGCTTGCACTCATCCATCTTGCCATGCTAGTTATTTCTGTTCCTTACTTGGAGTTAGTTGCTCTATTTTGCTGTTATATCTTTCCATACTATACTTGCTTCCGCTGTTACTTTATTCTCGTTTATCATTCCTGTACTTGTTGCCTTCACTACAAACGGCCCATAACTTGCATTGACGGGCATTTTGTTTCTCTTTCCTTTTTCCTACAATTTGTTAAATTGCAGATTATGGTGATCAGCTGCCCGATGGAGCAGGTGATCTAAGATTCAAGTTGGTTTGAGCTCTTGCTATATCTATTTATTTCTTATTGCTTATCTTGAATAATTGTACTTGGTTACATGGATTATTTTGTATTGGGCTTTGTGTCCCAAACTTGTGTTTTATTCCAGACATGATTATTTGAAATTTAGTATTCTGTTTCTTTTCAAGTAATCTTGTTGACTATATTGATTCAGTTATGCATGCGTGGTTGACTATTTCTCTTGTATATCTCTTGTTTATACTTGTGCTTGTTGTAAAGATCCTGACAGCTTATGAATGGTTAAAGCCATTCGCTGGACTTAGTCATGTATCCATATTCCGTATTCCTTTTTAGAAAGAGGGGCATGACAGTGAGGGTGAGGGGGTGATCATAACCCCAAAACAAGCCCATAGTTTTTAATATTGGTTTTAGGGTTTTAATTTATGGTTTAGGGTTTGTATGAATATTAAACATAACATACACTCATATATATATATATATATATATATATATATATATATATATATATATATATATATATATAACACAAATGCATGCCCAATATACTTATGAGGAAAAGCTTGCATAAAAACAAAGTTATTTTTTATTCAAAAATAATTATTAGCAATTTCCGGGGACCTTACATCACTCCCTCCTTAGAATAGTTATTTCTTCTGAACTATGCTTAGTAGGGAGAGAACAAGATAAAGTCACAGAAACAATCCTGGGAAAGAGTCCCTCTGTTTTCCGGCTCCCATGTGGCTTCCTCCATGAACTGGTTCCTCCAGAGCACCATGATCATCGGAATAAATTTATTTCTCAGCACCTTCTCTTGATGATCTAGGATCTTTACCGGTTGCTTATTATAGGAAAGATCCACATGCAAATCCTCAGGAATCTTAGTCAGTTGGTGGCCCGGATCTAGTACATATTTCCTTAGCATCGAGACATGGATTACATCGTGCACTTGCGCCAATTCTGCAGGTAGCTCTAATTTGTATGCCATCTTGCCGATCCATTTCAGCATCTTATATAGTCCAATATATCTTGGGGCTAGCTTGCCACCCTTCCCAAATCTGATTATTCCCTTGGTTGGTGAAACCTTCAAGAACACTGAGTTGCCTTCTTCAAATTCTAGTTCTTTTCGGTGGGTGTCGGCATAGCTTTTCTGTTTGCTCTGTGCTATTAGTAATATCTTCCTAGGGTTGTAAATCTGACCGGACGGGCTCGGATAGCCATATGTTCAAGCTCGGACCGGAATTCTACTCGGACGGGCTTATGTCCGGCTTGGTCTAGGTCGGACAAAATTTTTATAGTCCGGACTTGGTTCGATAAAGCATCGGACCGCAATAATATTCGGACGGACTTATGTCCGGCTCGAGCTCGGTAAAGAATCAGACCAAATAATTTGTTTAGGATCGGTTCGTATAACAGTTTAGATGGTCCACGGTCAGACCATTTCTCTAGCCGGACTCGGGCGGACGACTGACCGTCCTATTCATTTTACACCCTTATCTCTCCCTGATCAGCTCAATCTTTTGCGAAGCATGCTGTACGATTTTAGGTCCAAATATCTGCCTTTCTCCCACTTTATACCAACACACGGGCGTCCTACACTTCCTTCCATAAAGCGCTTCATATGGGGCCGTACCAATACTAGCTTGGAAATTGTTATTATAAGCAAATTTTACCAAAGCCAAGTGCTTCTCCTAGCTCCCTCTGAAGTCCATGCCACACACCCTTAGTATATCTTCTAGAATTTTGTTACTCTTTCCGCTTGTCCATCATTCTGCGGGTGAAAAGCTGTATTGAAATCTATCCTAGTTCCCAAAGTTACTTGCAGACTCTGCCAGAATCGTGAAGTGAACCTTGCATCTTTGTCGGATACTATCGATACTGGAACTCCATGTAGCTTCACCATTCCTTCTATGTAGATTTCTGTCAACTTCTCTAAGGACAAGCAATCTTTACTGGAAGAAAATGTGCGGACTTCGTTAAACGATCTACAATAACCCATATCGAGTCGTTACCTATAGAGCTCCTGGGTAAACCTATGATGAAGTCCATACTGATATTCTCCCACTTCCTCTCTGGAACGGGTAGCGGCTGTAGTAATCCTCCGGGCTTCTAATTCTCTGCTTTGATCTTCTGACATGTAAGACATCTGGTCACAAATTTTGCTATATCCCACTTCATCCCATGTAACACCCCGAATTCCAAATAAGACTGAATTCGAAGTTCCACAGGATCTTTACACTTCACTTTGTACATTTTTACAAGGAATTTAAAACATTATTTACATTAGAGTCTTTTTGTAGTGCCCCGAATTCCTAACTTAGGAACTCGTGACACTCTCCAGGATCTTTCTTCAAATGAGTCATAACACAACAAAAATTACACAAAATTAAAAACTTTTATTACATCAAATTTTTATTACAAGGTCCAATGATTACAACAATTATAATTAATTGTTATAATAAGAATGTAAAAATAAAATTTGGACAGTAACTTTCACTTGGACACTTTCCCCAGCTAGAGCTTTCCCCGCGATCCCAAGTCGGCAATCCTGCACTGGTAACTGTGGGCACGTCAGTTGATTACACTTGACGAAAATGCTATATTCGGCTATCTTCTCTATGCCATAATATAACGATTCCAACCTCAACAATCACAAAGAATATTTGACGCAAAGAAAAAGGTGGTGTCAGGCAAGTATCGGTGTATGCCATGACCTAATCTAATGCACACTATGCACACATGCTCCTAAAGCTAATGCACGCTTGGTTGAAAGATATGCACCCCATACTACACCCCTCCCAACCAAACGACGTTCTTTAGTTTAATGGGGCTCGATCCCCCGCTATGCATCCTACTCTTGTGCTCTCTCCTGTTTCTGATTCCAGTGATGGTGAGGCTGCAGTCGTCTGGCTTACCCGTCACTGCTGTCATTAGTGGTGTCCAATCCTCATATTTTATCCACTATGCCCGGGGTTCCAGTCGCAGGCTTACCCTGCGTGACTGTAATTAAATCGGCTTACCCGATATGTTGCTCCCAGTGCAGGCTTACCCTGCGTGACTGTAATTAAATCGGCTTACCCAATATGTTGCGGTATCTACGTCTCCCCGGACCTCACCAAAAGCTAATATATGGACACAAAGGCTCTTCGCGTGTGATTAGAGCAATTCCCGATAGAGTCTAGCTCACGGGGATATCGTCTAATCCGTCTGCCCTCATTGATCAACAAAGGACCTGACGTATATAGGGTTTCCCCAACTCCGCTACACTCGTCCTTACACTAGAACAGAACTTGCAGTCGAGACGACGTCAACACTCCAAACCTCCTCAAAGGTTGTTACGGATCATAAAGGCATTTCTTCCAAGACAGCGGAGCCCCCACAGAGTCTTCCCGACTTTCCAGGGCAGCTCGGGGTCCTTATCCACATTAAACGGACCTAGGATTCGGTCAGGCATGATGATGCATTGCGTCCCCCTGAAAGGCGAACACCCTCGCTAGTGCATGTCCTTACATTCAACCAAGAATCGATCTAGCCCTACCCAAGTATCAAAACTACCCCATTCCAAGAATAAGGTTGAATTCAAGATTTGTTTTATCGACTAATTACTAAAACCATCACTCTAGCCAAACTCTAATTCTCTTTTCTTTTTATTACTAGACGTATGAACCTCTAGAACTATCTCATATCATCCATCCCCTTAGCTAGGCGATCTATCCACCATTTCCAAATCCCTAACTTGGTAATCAACTTTCCTTGCCATGATCAACTAGTTCAGTTCCATTTGTAGATTCTCCCTAGTTAGTTACCTTTAACAATAATGGATCTCAACCCATTCCACACTAGGACTCAACTAGCCCTCTAGTCCGGCCCAAGGGTTGACCCACCTCGGTGCACACTTGGCACGAACCCACGGCGAATCGATCCCGTCGATTGCTGCAACTGCCATCCATGCTTGGAGTTTGATCGCATCCTCGGCCCGACCAACAAATATCTCCCTATTAAACCTAACGCTCCACGGTCCTCAACAGGTGGTAGCTCCAAACACAAACCATGGAATCCATACATGTACGACAAGTATGTCGGTGCACGAGTCATCTCCTCCAACGCGTTCGATGTGATATTCTACCCGTCTAGATTTGTCAACAAGACTTAATCCTAGGATCTCAAAACTCAACCAATGTATCCCAATGAGGTACACTATACTAGGAGTAAGTCCTAACTCAAGAGTACCCAAAAAGGGGGTTCTAAGAGTCCTAAAAACGACAATTTAAGATTCTAAACAGTAAGCACACACTTGGTGTTTATGCCAAAATGGAGTCATTCCCGGTTCCGTTCCCTTGAAGAATTGCAATCGGGCGCTCCCCATGCTTCTACTCAAAGTAGACAGCAAGTACAAGCACACAATGAGCATGAATTTCATCCCAAGGTGGTCTACAACAATACCCCAACATCCAATACAATTTTCACTTCAAAACATTGAACAATGTTGTCTATATTGGGGTCTACAAGCAACTATGGGCAACTCTTAGCAAGAAACTTTAGATCACTTAAGTCCTAACTCATATTCACACTTATAACATGATTCTTGACCTCAAACATCAACTCTAAGCTAGTAAAGTACAAGTTCAAACTCATCTTCACGAACATGGTGCAAACCAGTGAGCTCTATGTTTCACTGTGTTTCTGTAGTCACTTGTAAAAATCATATAAAATCGAATACTTGTACAAATAAGAATTTATTGGTCATTACAGAAAGGTCTATGTGTCTACTAAATGTTCCTAGTTATAAGGATCTTCAGATAATGCCGTTTAGATTCTCTTATGGGCCCATCTTTAACAAGTATACAGACTTCTTGAATAGCAGATCAGATCAACACAGTCATAGGATAGAATCCAATTAAAATAACATATGGTATCAGATCATCATGAAATTTTAGAATCTAGCTCCTGACACATGATATTACAACACTCTCAAAAATCAGGTGATTTTACCAGGTAGATTTCCAATTATGTCCTTTTGAATGTCATCCAAAAATAGGGCAGTAACAACAGCAGTTCTATTTACTAAAATATCTTGCTCAATTTGCATGATTTTATTGACATAGCTACATTGGTCCAAATCTCGTGAAATTTGAAACGTAGGTCTTAGATAAATCCAAAAATGACATACTAAAATTTCATATCATTCCCATAAGCATGTAGTGAGATACAAGTCATTCTTTTCACAACAGTAACAATAAAACAGATTCTTTCTATTCTGACCAGTATGCAAGTTCGCTGTTTATTTTAATAGCAGAAAAAATAAGAAAACCTGTAAAAATTACTGAAGGTGTAAGACACCTATATGATCACCCTCTAAAAATTTCAGATTAAAATACCAAGTAGTGTTCTTGCAATGAGCTATGGACTGAAAACAATAATTTAGTCTTTTAACAGGATTTTCTGGTTTGGATTACTTAACACAAAATGAGTTGGTTAGGATCATTCCTAGGGCATGCATGTCAATTTTCAGTCACCACAAACACCATTCAACCATAAAAACAAACATAAGGTTAGAAACACCAACCTTGATGAGTTTGATGGAAAAGAAAGATCCTACAAGCTCCTAGCTCCTTGATTAGCCTTCTTGCTCCTTGGGTCCTCCTCCTTGGCTTCTCTCCTTCCAAATCAGTAGCTAGGGAGTAGAGGGTAATGTTTAGAGGTGTAGAAGATGGCTTAATTGTAGGGAAATATAAGAAATGGAGCTAGGATGAGATGAGGCTGTTTTAATAGAGGATGGAGAAAGAATGTGGATGGATTTTTGAGAGAGGGGGGAGAGAGAAAGTGAGAGGGCTGCATTGGGGGAGAATGGAGGTGGAGTGTAACAGTGGAGAAGAACTCATCATGAGTCAAATTTAAGTTCAAAACCCTAACCCTAATTCTCAAATTCCCTCCTTCTTTTCGCTCCTAAATCTTGGTCGGATTTGGGCTTGTGCATGTGCACAACTCTTTTTTTTGTTACATGCCATGGTACACTACAAGTGTTAAGTTAAACTAGGGTTAACTCGGGTTCAATCGGGTCTAGTTGAAGCTTAAGAGTCAAATCCATACTAAAAGCTTCAAAAAGAAAATTAAATAAATAACTATAGCATTTTAGTGTTTAACAAAACATACATATATTCGTATGAAAATCTGGGTTGTTACACTTTTATATCAATATGCAGCGGAATAAATAAAATACAACAATAATAAATATACAATTGTAATAACTTTAGCATTTAAGTAATCATTAGCAATAAATTCATCTTTATATCTCCTTATAAACTCCAAGTCCTACATATGAAACTGTGGGCACGTCAGTTGCTTACAACCGACGAAATATTATACACGGCCATCCTCGTTATGCCGAAAGTATAACGATTCTTAAATACTGTAACGCCCTGATTTTTATCCACTGGAAAACCGTGACATACGCCAGAATCTTTTCCTTCAATTAGTCACAATACATAGAAAAATAGAAAAATTTAAAACTTTTTATTCAACACAAATGTATTACAAGTCCGAATGTTATAAAACTACAATACATATCAGTATTACAATAATACCTTCACAAGCCCAAGTATTACAACTTTCAATAAATTTACATCAGAGTCCAATGAATAAAGAACAACACTTGGTATTTCACTTGGATGCTTCCCAACATAAAATAATTTACAACACATGTTACAATGAAACAATGGTAACCAACATATATTAGAAAATAAAATCGACTTTGCTTCTCTCGCCTTGAGTCCTCCTAAATTCTGTACCTGTAGTTCTGCAATCCAGTACCTATTGAAGTGGGGACGTCAGTACATATACTGACGCTTTAAGACTAATGACTAGCAGCAATTCTCAAATTTAAACAAACAGATTTATGAAAAGAGAAACGTGTATATATAATTGATGTGTCAGTGTATGCTATGACTTAGACTCTAATGCAAGATTAACTAATGCAATGATGCTCTTATTCTAATGCAAGCAAGTCTCCGGAACAGTATGCATCCCATACTACATATGCCCATAACAAGCTATTTATTCATATATAAGGATTTGAACCCGCAACAAGAATTCTACTCTTGTACTCAACATGTTTCTGAAGATACAGCGTGACTGATGAGGTTGTCATGATGTCTAATCCCGCCATTCGCAGTACGCTCATGGTATCTATGTTTGCCACTACTACTCGGCGTACCGGATCTCACTCAAAAATCTGACCCTAGGGTATCCGCAGCACAGGTTAGCTCGAAGCATCCCCTATGGCCCCCTTAACAGATAGACCTTAGTCGATGGCTTGTTCACTCTTCTTGATATAGGGCATGACGGAGTTCTGGGGGTCCATCCACTAGTGTAACGCCCCGAATCCCAAATACACTGAATTCGAGATGTTCTACAGGATCTTTTCACTTTCTTTAGTACACTTTTACAGGGAAATAAAAACTTTTCATCATACATCAGAGATTACATCATAATTACATCTTTCTTTTGCACAGCGGAAGTAAAATACAACAATTTGATATAAATACAACAGCATAATGTAATCTTTAAGCATCCATCCTCTTTAATCTTTAACATGATATTTACCTGCATATAAGACTGTGGGTACGTCAGTTTATTCAACCGACGAACATTATACACGGCCGTCCTCGCTTTGCCGGAAATAGTATAACTTAACATTTCATATTTAGCAAACACAAACTTGTCACATTCAAACTAAAGGGACTACCCTATTGATGTCGTGTTGTGATTGTGCACTTAATCCTTAATGCATTTATTAATGTTACATGACACTAATGCACACTTGTTCGGATTCTATGCATCCCATACTACATAGGTCCGAGGGCAAGCCCTTATTCGTTCTTCATCTTGATAGGGTTCAATCCCCCGTTATGTCTTAGTCTACTACTGTAACTACGGTAGTGTCTTAGATGTCCTATGATCTATGAGCCCATGTCCAGGCAGCCTGGAGGGGAATCCCACGCACTGTCACGACGCATCGAGCAGGCAACCTATGGACAATTCAGCCTCCGCCATGGAACAATGGCACCACCCATAGCCACTCGAACATCCCACGACCGTCGCCACCGGGACGATAATTCCGGAGTAGCGCCCACGCACTGTCTTGACGCATCAAGCAGGCAACCTGTGAATCGCTCTCACACCGCTATCCGTTGGCCCTCATACTCATGTTTTTCTTCTACTTTCATCACATCTCCACTATGTACTAGTCCTTAGTTTTATTTAAAAATCATGAACAAAATAATCACTAGAGTTAGCCTCTCCATCAACCGGACTTATTCATTTGTTTCAACACGACCAACCTTGGTCTAATTTCAATTCAATTCATTTTTCTCAATGCCGGGGAGACTTAGCTACTCTATTTCAAATTTTATTTCACAATCTTTAACTCCTGACAATTTCCATGTCGAGTTTTCATACTCATTCTTTTTCAATTCATGATTACACTTTATTCACGAGTCCACAATGAATACTTTTAATTCACGAGTTCATAATGAAAACAATTCATACTTATAGCCAACAATTTCTTTTCCTCTTTCATAAATCATGGTTTTAATTTCATAACCATACATGAATTAATACAACTTCATAAAATCACATTTCAACCTTCATATTTCATATCTTGCACAATACTCATAATGAAAGTAAATAAAATCATGTCACGCCACAAGCACTTATGCCAATTACTTTATAATAGCCTATCTTTATAAGTTATAAAATCCACAAGTGTATATCTCATAACTCAAAGCTCCATCTATGCCTTTTATTCACAAACCATATTGTATTTCATTCCAAAAATACCCAATTCACTCTTAGAAAATTCCTTGTATTTTTATGAGAATTTCCATATTTATTTCATAATTTTTGGACTTCAAAAACACCCAAAAAAATTATTTTTCCCTATATGCCGAAGGCAGGAATCGAACCAGGCGCCGCACCAAGACAGCACAGAGCCCGACCGCTAGGCCGTTCGCCGAGCACGTCATAATAGCGACTGGGGTCTATTTATACCCTGAGTTCGCTGTTATAGTTTTTTAGGGAATTTAACCAAAAAGAAGTGTTCTGCTCGGATTCGAACTGAGCAACACAGAGAAGCCAACCGGCGTCCAAGACCACCTGAGCCACTGGCTCGGGTTGTCACAAACCCAATAAAAATTCTTATATGTTTTATTCGTACTGTTTTGATAATAACTCGACATTCAAATAGCCATAGTTGCTTATTGCTTTGATAAAATTTTCTAAAAACATCCAGATTAGATTCTCAATCATATAAGTTCATACCAGTAAAATAATATAATTTTTTGGTGCTAATGAAATGTATTTTTCACATACAAGACCCAAAAATTATTTATTGAAATACATTATTGTATTTTTCGACATTGCCATATACTCAATCTACTAGTCTTTTTATTAAATAATTTCATGGAGATAATTTACTGATATTAGTTCTTAATTCAACCATCACATATGATTCCCATAGTCCACATTCATATCAACATGAAGGTCCATCTATCACAATTAACAAGTGTACATTATGTCTCTAATTATAATAACAACACTCTTAATTTAATTTAATCACTATCACAACTTCACACTAATAAACATGGGGCAATCTACACACAATTTAATCTTAACACTAGAGCCATATAAGTTAATCAATATATTTCAATCAATTCACATGCTAACTACTCAATTTAAGTGGGCTCTTCATAATATTTTTCATGCATCTTTAAGGGTGTAAAATTAGCATGGATCTACTTTAGAAATATAAAATGTTTTACCCACCTCAATTGGAGAGAAACACAAACAAAAGCAATCGAGTCCTTGTAGATGAAAGCACCACCTCCTAGCCAAAAGCGCTCAAGCTCCAAGCCTCCAAGCCTATGCTGAATGCTCCTTCAAATCCACACCGAAAGCTTCCTTGATGCCGGCCACTCCAAGTAACAACACCCACACAATCTCTTATCTTTTATAACTCACACAATGATAATACTATAACTTAGAGATTATACTTTGCATATGAAAAATTAGCCATGAGAAGAGGGGTATTTATACTAAAAAATGAGGGGAATGGAGGGCCAAGATTGTCTTGGTGGTTGTTGGATGAAGGGTTTAGATCAAAGTAGAAGTTACAAGAACTACCCACTTCCTTGAAACTACCACCATGTTCTCCACACCCAAAATCAAAAACTCCCTCCAAAAGAATGATACCCGGCCATCCAAAGTGAGTGTGCATTGCACATGTACGTGTAGTGCACGTGCATGCAACTAGACCAAATTTGTACATTCTAAAATTGTATAAAAATAATTTTGTTTAAAAAAAGTCTTCTACATGACAAGTTTAATTAAAATAAATTAATTCATGGGCTTTCTTTTTGGGCCAAAATAATTTTATAAAAATAATTAAAATAAAAATGCTTTTGGGCTTTTTAAGAAAAGGCTTTTTAGTTAAATCAAATAAGGCTTTTAAAGAAGGCTTTTTGTACAAATAATTTGAGAAAAATATATCAAATAATTATACACATTATGATAAAATAATCCAAACAAAATATATTGCACGTGCACACTACGTGCAAAATAAATAATTTCTCAATAATTGAAAAATCAGGGTATTACAGCACTCCCTCCTTAGAATAGTTCCGTCCCCGGAACTACAATCAAGAGCGAGGAAACAAAAATACAACACACACAACAAGAACAAAAGATACAAAATTCAATCAAGCAAAAAGCCCAGGATAGTCCTTCAACATCCTCGCCTCAGATTCCCAAGTAGCCTCTTCAACCAAGTGGTTTCTCCAGACTACCTTGACCATCGGTATCGTCTTATTCCTCAAGTCTTTTTCCCTACGGTCAACAATCTCAACAGAAGACTCGATGTAATTCAGGTCTAACTGCAAACCTTCCGGCACTTCAGGCAAATGATGACCCGGGTCCGGAATATAACCTCTCAGCATAGACACATGAAAGACATTGTGCACCTGAGACAACTCTTCCGGTAATTCAAGCCGGTAAGCAGTTTTCCCGATCCTTTTCAATATCTTATACGGGCCTATAAACCTCGGGGCTAACTTCCCGCCTTTGCCAAAACGCACCACACCTTTGCTGGGTGATACCTTCAGGAAGACGAAGTCACCAACCTCAAACTCAAGGTCCCTTCTCCGGTTGTCTGCATAGCTTTTCTGCCTGCTCTGAGCTTCCACCAACCTTTTCCTGATCAGATCAATCTTCTCAGAAGTCAGCTGCACAAGCTCAGGACCAAACAACTGACGCTCCCCTACTTCATACCAACAAACAGGAGTCCTGCACTTCCTGCCATACAGAGCTTCGTACGGCGCCATCCCAATGCTAGCCTGAAAACTGTTGTTGTAGGCAAACTCCACCAAGGGTAAATGCCTTTCCCAACTGCCCCCAAAGTCTAGTATACAACACCGAAGCATATCCTCAAGAATACGATTGACTCTCTCGGTCTGCCCATCGGTTTGCAGATGAAAAGCAGTGCTGAAATCTGTCTTGGTACCCAAAGCTGCCTGAAGACTCCTCCAGAAATGCGAAGTAAACCGCGCATCTCGATCAGACACAATAGTCGAAGGAACGCCATGAAGTCGGACAATCTCCCCAACATACATCTCAGCCAACTTGTCCATCGAAGCAGTGAGTTTCATCGCCAAAAAGTGAGCGGACTTGGTAAGTCGATCGACTATAACCCAAATTGCATCATTGCCTTTAGGACTCTTAGGCAATCCCGTAATGAAATCCATACTGATGTTATCCCACTTCCATTCCGGAATAGGTAACGGCCGTAATAGACCTCCGGGTCTCTGATTTTCGGTTTTGACTTGCTGACAAACCTCACACTTCGCGACAAATTCAGCCACATCCCGCTTCAAACCTGACCACCAGAAATGCTGCTTGATGTCCTTGTACATCTTAGTACTCCCAGGATGTACCGACAAAAGAGTAGCATGCGCCTCCTGAAGAATACTCTCTTTCAGGTCCGCCTGATTTGGAACGCACAGTCTATCTCCGAACCACAGCACTCCATCCCTGATTTGAAATCTGGGCAACCTGCCAGCACCAACCTGCTCCTTCATCTCCAAGATATCAGCATCAACCTCCTGACTTGCAATGATCCTTGCATTCAAAGTAGGCTGAAGCCTCAACTGAGCCAAAGATGCTCCCAATCCTTGCAAGACAACCTCAATACCAGCTCGGTCCAACTCCTCAATCAGATGCCTCTGAGTTGTAATCAAACTGGCCAAACTGCTCTTGCGACTAAGTGCATCAGCAACAACATTAGCCTTTCCAGGATGATACTTGATCTCAGGTCGCATATCCTCGAGCACTTCCAACCATCTCCGCTGCCTCAGATTGAGATCCCTCTGCTGATATATATACTTCAAGCTCTTATGGTCCGTGTACATATTCAACTTCTCACCGTACACGTAGTGCCTCCATTGCTTCAAAGCAAAGATAATCGCAGCCAACTCCAGATCATGAGTCGGATAATTCTTCTCATGCGGTCGTAGTTGCCTAGACCCATAAGCGATTACTCTTCCTTCTTGCATTAAGACACAACCAAGCCCCCGATGTGAAGCATCGCTATAGACGTCATACTCAACTCCTGCTCTAGGCAAAGCCAAGATAGGTGCAGTAGTCAGTCTATCTTTCAACTCCTGAAAACTCGCCTCACATTGCTCGGTCCACTTGAAGCTCACATTCTTCTTGGTCAGCCCTGTAAGCGGTACAGCTATCTGAGCATAACCCTGAATGAATCTCCGATAGTATCCAGTCATCCCAAGGAAACTTCTGACTTCCTTCACTGTAGTAGGCCTAGCCCAATCTCTCACTGCCTCTATCTTCTGAGGGTCAGTTGCCACTCCCTCCTTAGAAAGGATGTGACCTAGGAATGCCACTTCAGATTTCCAGAAATCACACTTGGATAACTTGGCATACAACTGCTGCTCTTCCAACTTCTGCAAAACTGCTGCCAGATGCTCAGTGTGCTCCTCCTCAGACTTGGAGTACACGAGAATATCGTCGATAAACACCACGACGAAAGAATCAATAAACGGCCTCAGAACTCTGTTCATCAAGTCCATGAAGATTGCAGGTGCATTCGTCACTCCGAATGGCATAACTAAGAATTCGTAATGCCCATGCCGAGTTCTAAATGCAGTCTTATGCACATGTTCAGCTTTCACTCGAACTTGGTGGTATCCTGATCGAAGATCTATTTTGGAGAATACAGCTGCTCCTTGTAGACGATCGAACAAGTCATCAATTCGAGGAATCGGATACTTATTCTGAACAGTGACCTTATTCAGCTCCCGGTAATCGATGCACATTCTCATCGATCCATCCTTCTTCTTTACCAAAAGCACTGGTGCTCCCCAAGGTGACGCACTAGGTTGAATAAAGCCTTTTCCCAATAGTTCCCCAATCTGCCGTTTCACCTCATCCTGTTCCACTGGAGCCATCCTATAAGGTGCCTTAGAAATGGGTGCACTTCCCGGTTGAACAGTGATGCTGAACTCTACATCACGATGCGGGGGTAACCCAGGAAAATCTTCCAAGAACACAGTCGGATAGTCCCGAACCACAGGAATCCCTTGCACTTCCACAGGAGTCTCTTCCTTGCGGATAGTAGCCACCAGCTTAGAACATTTCCGCTTCCCTTGGAACACGACTTCAGGTCCACCTGGAGCCTTCACTGTCACCGTCTTGGTCTTACATTCGATGCTTGCACTGTACACCGACATCCAATCAATGCCAATGATAACATCGACTCCCAAGATAGTCAGCTCGATCAGATCAATGCCAAAGATTCTATCCCCAATCACAATCTCGCAATCAGCATAATACCGATAAGTGGTTAAAGTTTTCCCTGACGGAGTAGCTACTGATAAGATCTTGCCTGGAAAAATCTTCGGTTCCACTCCCAACACTTTAGCAAACTTTGGAGACACAAAAGTATGAGAGGATCCAGTATCAAACAATACGACAGCTTTCATTCCATTAAGATAGAGTTCGCCTGTTACATAATATACACCATTACATAACAGCCTCACTAAACAAAGGGAAAAGAAATGACAAAGACTCTAAACACCAGCCCTCGTACCAGAGATGACCTGATCCGCCTCCTCAGCATCAGCTTCTGTCAAGGCAAATACTCGCCCTGATTGGTACGGTCTCTTCCCAGCCTGCTGCGTTGGTGCGCCGCTATTACTGCGCTGAAGTTTGGGACAATGAGATCGGTAGTGTCCCGCTTCCCCACAGTTAAAGCAAGTCACCGCAGAAGGTCTCGCTACATTGTTTCCAGGTCCTCCAGCTACACTAACAGCGTTCGCCCCTGTCGGTTTGAACCTCTGTGCAGATGGTTGCCCCCTGAAACTCCCCGAATGTGCAGGCCTCTTACCAGACTGCCAGTTGTTCCTCCTGTTCTGAACAACTTGGAACTGCTCCATATCCGCCTCCGTCGCTGCCGCCCTCTTGACCAGCTTATCGAATCTCCTGATACCAAGGGGTATCATACGAGATCTCAAGCTAGGCCTCAGACCATGCTCGAACTTGCGAGCTTTCTTGGCCTCATCCATCACCAGTTCTGGAGCATACCTGGAGAGCTGAGTGAACTTGGTCTCATATGCTCTCACCGACATGCTGCCTTGCTGAAGCGACAGGAACTCCATCGCCTTCTTCTCCTGGACGTCGGAGGGGAAATAATGACTGCGGAATTCTTCCAGAAATTCCTCCCAGCCAAGCAACAGACCTCCCATGGTCCTCTTCATGGATTGCCACCAAACCGCTGCATCCTTCTCCAGCTGCAAAGTCGCCAACTTGACCTTGCTACCCTCCGGTGTCTCCAACACATCGAAGATTGTCTCCACTTGCCGTATCCAGTTGTCAGCCGCATCTGGATCTGACTTTCCCTCGAATACAGGTGGTTTCATTCTCTTGAACGATTCCACCAGCTTTATCGCCTCGGGCACTGGATTTGCCGGCCCCCTAGCTTGGTTCTGAGCCACTGCATTCAGCGTCTGGTAGACCCTAGCAAGTTCAGTCTCCAGATCCAAACCTTCCCCATTCCTTGCTCCCCTTCTCGACATATTCTGATGCAAAAGATCCGTCAAATTCGAAGTATAAAACAAGAATTTAAACCAACTTCCATTTCATTGAATTCCAAAAGTTTATACATTCGAACTTAAAAACATTTTTGACATCAGAACGGAAAGAAACAGAAGCTACAACACTCTAACTCCTACGGGTCCTCTTCGCTGCTCGAAGTTCTTCCCGCAGTTCATCAACCTCATCCTTCAGCACATCAGTTAGGTTCTTTTTCTTCTCAAGTTCCCAAATCCGTTGGCTAAGAACAGAATAGTCGGCCTTCCGCTTCTCCAGCTGAGCCTCCAACAATCCAACTCTCTCCTTCAGGGTTTCCACCTGCCTCTGAAGAGAAGTCACAAGACCACTTGGAATTGGTACTTCCTCTTCGTCAGAAGAAGAATCATCAGATGAATCCGGAGGTGGGGTGATCTCTCGGGATTCAGGGTACTCCTCGTCATCAGAATCAGCTTGTCCAGGGTAGTACTCGTCCTCGGAATCAGCTTGTCCAGGATGGTACTCTTCCTCAATGATATGCCAGTCGTCGCCTCCAGCAGGGTCGAAGTGATCAGCCATCTTAGAAATAGAGAGGAGGAAGCATAAATCTTAGAGCAACACAAATGTAAGTCACTTACATTTAAATCTCTAGATTCAAACACACACTCTAATGTCCACATCTAGGGTATCGTTCCCTATAAATTTGTACAAGTGGGAAAGTGTAGAAAGCGTGGCTCTGATACCACTCTGTAACGCCCCGAATCCCAAATACACTAAATTCGAGATGTTCGACAGGATCTTTTCACTTTCTTTAGTACACTTTTACAGGGAAATAAAAACTTTTCATCATACATCAGAGATTACATCATAATTACATCTTTCTTTTGCACAGCGGAAGTAAAATACAACAATTTGATATAAATACAACAGCATAATGTAATCTTTAAGCATCCATCCTCTTTAATCTTTAACATGATATTTACCTGCATATAAGACTGTGGGTACGTCAGTTTATTCAACCGACGAACATTATACACGGCCGTCCTCGCTTTGCCGGAAATAGTATAACTTAACATTTCATATTTAGCAAACACAAACTTGTCACATTCAAACTAAAGGGACTACCCTATTGATGTCGTGTTGTGATTGTGTACTTAATCCTTAATGCATTTATTAATGTTACATGACACTAATGCACACTTGTTCGGATTCTATGCATCCCATACTACATAGGTCCGAGGGCAAGCCCTTATTCGTTCTTCATCTTGATAGGGTTCAATCCCCCGTTATGTCTTAGTCTACTACTGTAACTACGGTAGTGTCTTAGATGTCCTATGATCTATGAGCCCATGTCCAGGCAGCCTGGAGGGGAATCCCACGCACTGTCACGACGCATCGAGCAGGCAACCTATGGACAATTCAGCCTCCGCCATGGAACAATGGCACCACCCATAGCCACTCGAACATCCCACGAGCGTCGTCACCGGGACGATAATTCCGGAGTAGCGCCCACGCACTGTCTTGACGCATCAAGCAGGCAACCTGTGAATCGCTCTCACACCGCTATCCGTTGGCCCTCATACTCATGTTTTTCTTCTACTTTCATCACATCTCCACTATGTACTAGTCCTTAGTTTTATTTAAAAATCATGAACAAAATAATCACTAGAGTTAGCCTCTCCATCAACCAGACTTATTCATTTGTTTCAACACGACCAACCTTGGTCTAATTTCAATTCAATTCATTTTTCTCAATGCCGGGGAGACTTAGCTACTCTATTTCAAATTTTATTTCACAATCTTTAACTCCTGACAATTTCCATGTCGAGTTTTCATACTCATTCTTTTTCAATTCATGATTACACTTTATTCACGAGTCCACAATGAATACTTTTAATTCACGAGTTCATAATGAAAACAATTCATACTTATAGCCAACAATTTCTTTTCCTCTTTCATAAATCATGGTTTTAATTTCATAACCATACATGAATTAATACAACTTCATAAAATCACATTTCAACCTTCATATTTCATATCTTGCACAATACTCATAATGAAAGTAAATAAAATCATGTCACGCCACAAGCACTTATGCCAATTACTTTATAATAGCCTATCTTTATAAGTTATAAAATCCACAAGTGTATATCTCATAACTCAAAGCTCCATCTATGCCTTTTATTCACAAACCATATTGTATTTCATTCTAAAAATACCCAATTCACTCTTAGAAAATTTCTTATATTTTTATGAGAATTTCCATATTTATTTCATAATTTTTGGACTTCAAAAACACCCAAAAAAATTATTTTTCCCTATATGCCGAAGGCAGGAATCGAACCAGGCGCCGCACCAAGACAGCACAGAGCCCGACCGCTAGGCCGTTCGCCGAGCACGTCATAATAGCGACTGGGGTCTATTTATACCCTGAGTTCGCTGTTATAGTTTTTTAGGGAATTTAACCAAAAAGAAGTGTTCTGCTCGGATTCGAACTGAGCAACACAAAGAAGCCAACCGGCGTCCAAGACCACCTGAGCCACTGGCTCGGGTTGTCACAAACCCAATAAAAATTCTTATATGTTTTATTCGTACTGTTTTGATAATAACTCGACATTCAAATAGCCATAGTTGCTTATTGCTTTGATAAAATTTTCTAAAAACTTCCAGATTAGATTCTCAATCATATAAGTTCATACCAGTAAAATAATATAATTTTTTGGTGCTAATGAAATGTATTTTTCACATACAAGACCCAAAAATTATTTATTAAAATACATTATTGTATTTTTCGACATTGCCATATACTCAATCTACTAGTCTTTTTATTAAATAATTTCATGGAGATAATTTACTGATATTAGTTCTTAATTCAACCATCACATATGATTCCCATAGTCCACATTCATATCAACATGAAGGTCCATCTATCACAATTAACAAGTGTACATTATGTCTCTAATTATAATAACAACACTCTTAATTTAATTTAATCACTATCACAACTTCACACTAATAAACATGGGGCAATCTACACACAATTTAATCTTAACACTAGAGCCATATAAGTTAATCAATATATTTCAATCAATTCACATGCTAACTACTCAATTTAAGTGGGCTCTTCATAATATTTTTCATGCATCTTTAAGGGTGTAAATTTAGCATGGATCTACTTTAGAAATATAAAATGTTTTACCCACCTCAATTGGAGAGAAACACAAACAAAAGCAATCGAGTCCTTGTAGATGAAAGCACCACCTCCTAGCCAAAAGCGCTCAAGCTCCAAGCCTCCAAGCCTATGCCGAATGCTCCTTCAAATCCACACCGAAAGCTTCCTTGATGCCGGCCACTCCAAGTAACAACACCCACACAATCTCTTATCTTTTATAACTCACACAATGATAATACTATAACTTAGAGATTATACTTTGCATATGAAAAATTAGCCATGAGAAGAGGGGTATTTATACTAAAAAATGAGTGGAATGGAGGGCCAAGATTGTCTTGGTGGTTGTTGGATGAAGGGTTTAGATCAAAGTAGAAGTTACAAGAACTACCCACTTCCTTGAAACTACCACCATGTTCTCCACACCCAAAATCAAAAACTCCCTCCAAAATAATGATACCCGGCCATCCAAAGTGAGTGTGCATTGCACGTGTACGTGTAGTGCACGTGCATGCAACTAGACCAAATTTGTACATTCTAAAATTGTATAAAAATAATTTTGTTTAAAAAAAGTCTTCTACATGACAAGTTTAATTAAAATAAATTAATTCATGGGCTTTCTTTTTGGGCCAAAATAATTTTATAAAAATAATTAAAATAAAAATGCTTTGGGGCTTTTTAAGAAAAGGCTTTTTAGTTAAATCAAATAAGGCTTTTAAAGAAGGCTTTTTGTACAAATAATTTGAGAAAAATATATCAAATAATTATACACATTATGATAAAATAATCCAAACAAAATATATTGCACGTGCACACTACGTGCAAAATAAATAATTTCTCAATAATTGAAAAATCAGGGTATTACAACTAGCTCCATTAGGAATTGCTCCTGCCCTTATCATGGCACTTCAGAAATTAGAAGACGAGATACTGATCCCGTGCTCCCAATTCGTGAGAAGACACAGACCGTATCCCTTTGACAGGAAGGGTACAACCAATAACATCGCCTAGTGTCGACCTATAGGATGAGTTGGATCATAGGGTATCACCCCTAATACTAACCCTTCCCTTTTGGCAAAAAGGTAAGTAATGATCTTTACAAGTTACGACCCTAAGGATGTCACTAAACCTAAACAATCTTACGGGGTTTTCAATGTAGACTTTCTTAAGATTATCATGGTCCAACTCAGGGCCTATCGATCCAAGACACCAGTGACGGGATCTCCATCGCTCATCACTTCCCCTAACTCAGATCTCGTCAACATTCTCGGTCGTAATCAACCCACACCAGTTAAGATCCGTCGGCGCACGAGGTGTGATTAATCCATAGTTTCCAAGGTGGTAAGATACGAGTCTTGATGGTCGATGATCCTTAGGGTAACTATAAGACCCTAGACGAGCTTCTATCAAGCTAACAATAATAGTGACTTTTCCAACCATTATTACTCATAATCGAGTGTGTTTTTGCCACTAATGTTTCACGACATAGCCTACTTATAGGAACTAGTATCTTGTGTTAGGTTCACTAACACCCTATTACTACCCATACAATGAAGATGAAGCATGTTCACATGATATGGTCCAAATTAGAACCACAAACAACTAGAATTCATGGGTTCTCTTTCCCAAATTTGAACTAGGACAACATGCAACTAGTTTCATGGGTTCTTTCTCAAGGTTGAGCTAGAACCACCTAGAACCTAAATGCATGAGTTCCTCGTCAATTTGAGCTAGAACTAGCATGGGGCTAGTTTCATAGGTTTCTTCTTAAAAGTCGAATTAGAACAAATATGGAACATGGGTTCATTTCAATAGTTTAACTAGATTAGAATGCGAGCTAATTCATGGGTTCCTTTTTTAGAAATTTAACTAAAAGCATTACAACATACAACTTAAGCATGCATGGGTTCTTTTGAATCTAGAACAACTACACAAACTCAAGCATGGGTTCTTTTGAATCTTAAAACAACTGTACAAACTCAAGCATGGGTTCTTTTGAATCTAGAAAAACTACACAAACTTAAGCAAGGGTTCTTTTGAATCTTCAAATATCTACACAAACTCAGGCATGGGTTCTTTTGAATCTAGAACAACTACACATCTCAAGCATGCGTTTCTTTACTAGAACAACTACAACTCAAGCATGGGTTCTTTACTACAACTCTACAACAACTCAAGCATGGGTTCTTTACTACAACTCAAGCATGATGGGTTCTTTACTAGAACAACCTACAACTCAAGCATGGGTTCTTTACTACAACAACTCAAGCATGGGTTCTTTACTACAACTCTACAACAACTCAAGCATGGGTTCTTTACTACAACTCAAGCATGATGTGTTCTTTACTAGAACAACCTACAACTCAAGCATGCATTCTTTACTAGAACAACTACAATAACTCAAGCATGGATTTTTTACTACAACTCAAGCATGATGGGTTCTTTACTAGAACAACCTACAACTCAAGCATTGGTTCTTTACTAGAACAACTACAACAACTCAAGCATGGGTTCTTTACTACAACTCAAGCATGGTGGTAAACTCATAAAGACTACTATGGACTTATCTAGATATTACATAAACTACCTGTTTTATGAATTACAATTTCTTACATATTACAAAAATCTAATTTTATTGAATCTACAAGGTCCTACATATTACAAAACCTAGTTTTATTTAATCTACAAGTTCTATATAATACAAAACCTACTTTTATTGAATCTACAAATCCTACATATTACAAAACCTACTTCTTTTTAATCTACAAGTCCCTACATACAACAAAGTCCATTTTTTTATGAACTGGGGTTAGTAAAGATTTGATTTTTAATAAGGTAGAGAGCAACATACATCTTTTATTAGCTTGTTGAGTTCTACAACTCCAAATTGGGTATGTAAGTATTCTCACTTTACTTATCTTTATGTGCTCATAGATTTAGTCCAAGTTTTCATAGTTTGTGTTTGCAAAATAACAATAATAACAAGGCTAAAGATTCTATCTTTATGTGCTTTTAGTAAGTTCCACCCTTTAACCTTTTCTTTCATGTAACCACCTTGATTTCTAACCATTCTTATGCACAAATCTTAGTCCAAGTAGTTAAAAATAACCATAACAACAACAATAACCATAACTAGGTCTTAAAGATTCAACCTTTATGTTATTTGTTTGAGTTCTACCATCCTTCTTTTTCATGTGATCACTTTGATCTATACAACCATTTATATGCTTAAGATTTAGTCCAAGTTGTTATAGAACATACACATACAACATACAACAATAAAATAGAGAACAAAAACAATATAAAATAGAAAGTAGAGAAACCCCCACCTTGATATCTTTGTAGGAAGAACTAGACAAGCAACCTTCTCTTTCCTCCTAGCTCCTATAGATACCTCCAATGAAGAACTCTCTATTTTAGGGTTTCTTTCTCTCTTTCTTTTTCTCTCTATTATTTTTCTCTTTTGGCAAATGAGGCAAGAGGTGAGGGGGGGGGGGGGGGGTATTTATGGGAGGAATAAGAGGGGGAGAGTGTAAAATACACCAAGGGATTTTTGCAAAAGCCCCCTTGATCCAAGGGGTGGCTGGCCAACCTTGTGTGAGGTGGAGGGGTGAGGTGGAAGAGGGTTCTAGTAGAAATACACCTATTAATACTCTTATGTATTTTCATTAATCCTAAACCCTAGGTTTAACATTCCAAACAAATCCTAGCCATCCATCTTTGATTAATCATGACAAAAATAAGATATTTTTGTCCAAAACACATACTACATGATTTGTACAAACGTACGAAGTCGATACAATACGCATACATATATGTTAATATATATACCGTTAATTTTTGTTTGTTAAACCGCACAATCCGTATAAAAATAAATTAACTCTGAAAAAATAATAAAATAAATTTTATTATCTGCTCGGAAGATTACAGTACCCATTTGATACAATACAGATGTATAAAAACTGGTATATATACATAGATAATGTTTATTAACAAAACCGGGTAATATCCACAAAAAATATTTCAATTCTGAAAAAAAAATTAAATTTTTTTTTAATACCAGCCCGAGATTTTATAGACATTTTCTCAAAAACGCATTTCATAGAATTTTGTACAAGTGCACAAAACCGATACAACACATATATATACTTACTAGTATATATTCTCAGATAAGTTTTTATTTAGTAAAACCAAGAAATTTCTATAAAAATATTTTAATTTAAAAAAAAAAATACAAATATAATATCCGACCGGGATATTACAAATACTTTAACAAACACAAACTTGATCACAAAACAAAGCTACAGAGGGACTATCTTATTGATGTCGTGGGTGCTGTGCACCTAATCCTTAATGCAGTTATTTATATTAAATGACACTAATGTGCACTTGTTCGGATTCTATGCATCCCATACTACATAGGTCCGAGGGCAAGCGCTTAATCGTTCTTCATCTTGTAGGGTTGGATCCCTCGCCATGAGTTTAACTACTACGGTAACTACTGCAAGTATCCTATATGTTCTATGAGTTACGAGCCAATGTCCAGATAGCCTAGAGAGAATCCCATGTCATGACATGACATATCATGTAGACAGCCTATGGACAATTCACCTCCGCCATGGGACAATGGCACCACTCGTAGTCACCAAACACCCCACAAGCGTCGCCACGATCCCAATAATTCCGGAGATGTATTCACGTCATGACATGACGCATCATGTAGACAACCTGTGAAGATTCTAACACCGTAGATTCGAGGCCCTCATACTTGTGTTTTTCTCTTTATTTCATCACATCTCCACTATAGTGTAGTCCTTACATTTTAGTTTATTTTAGAAGAAAATCATCACAATCTAGAGTTAGCCTACCCTACCGGACTTAAACCAAACAAAAGAGACAGTCAGCCCAACCTTGCTACTTCTCACAAGATGCTCAACCCATACTGGTTAGCTCTCAAATTCATTAATAAAAATTGCCGGTCACTAGGGTCTCGCCTAGCCTCTAGATTCCAACAAATATCTCTTTCTAGAGATCAACAATAAGTTATATTCAATCAAATAATATTTTCATTTCTTTATTCATAAACTCTTTCTCAAAGAGAAACATTACTTTTATAATCTCATAACACGAAAAGATTCAATTCAACCTCTTTTATCAATTTAATTCCTTACACCATTGTATGCAATATCAAATAATCTCAATCAAGTATTAATAATCATAAAATCTCATTAAGAAAAAATCTAATTGCAATCCAAATATTCATCTCTCTTTAATTATACAAGAGTCACAATTTTCATTATAAAAAATCACTTCTAATTCTTTTAATCGATAAACTCGAGTTCTTTAATGTAAAATCCCCTTTTAATCTCACAAAATATATCCAAATATTGTAGAAATAATTTTCATAAAGTCTAAACAATTTTAGAAAATTAAATACGATTTTTTCCCAATTTTTATTTCACTTTAAAACTCTAAAATACTAAAAAAAATCACAAAACAAAATAAAGTGGCCAAGGTCAGATTTGAACCCGGGACCTCTGAGCCAAACCCGCCCGCTACAGTAACCGCCTTAAAGTGCACCCACTAGTCAAAGGCAGCTTAATTGAAGTAAAGTTAGAATGAAATATACTTATATCTATACTTTCGGTAACTTGAATTAAATTTAACAAGACTCGAACCAAGAGCCAAATACTTCGCTCAGCTACAGTGACGCACCCAAATCGCACCCGAAGACCAATTGGTCCAAGTAACTAACTGATATGAAATGAGTTGGGTTCTTTATAACCCAACTCTCTGTTTTCTTCTATATTTTGACTCATTCATAAATTTCGATTTCTACCTTTTGTCTAAAAAATATTTGTTTATAAAATAATTGTTTACATTTCCAAAGACGATTTATACTGATCTTATTTATAATAAGGTGAATCCATATCCAATAAATACAAAATAGTAATTTATGAGAACTCTTATACACATTAATTAACACTACCACTCTTTATAGCAAAATAGCATGAATGTATTTTCTTTTAATTATTATTTGAGTTGATGGAGAAATTTTCACATCTCCATATAATTGTAATTTATCCCAAATAAGGCATAATTTTACCCCTTTCATATACACATACAAACCACCTACAAAACCTAATCATGTTATATTACAATTTGAATGACATCAATTTGAATTACTCTAATAAAAATTTTAGTTTGTCTACATAGCAATTTCACATTGAAATTTTCAGTTGCATGCATTCTTTCACATTTATCAACTACTAAATTTCTAGGTATCAATACAATATGCATCACATAAAGGTAATAAAATTTAATAGCTCACACTACATCTACCAAAATTATCTAAGTATCATACTCCTAAATTTAGAAAGGATTTAAGAAACACCCACCCAATGAAGAGTAGTTCCTAGCAATTGAACTCCTAGAATGAGAATCTCTTAGAGAAACTCCGATTCACCTCCTCGAATTTTGTGCACAAGAAAGAGCCGCCAATCCTCCCATTCGGCCAAACAGAGAAACAGTACCTAACTCCACCTTCGGCATGCAACAACAAGAGCACCTCCTTCTTCATATATGTATATACATGTACACATCTACATTTGTATATATATATAGGCATACATATATACATATATGTAAAGGTGAGTAGGTGAAGAAAGCAATCAGGGAGATGGCTGATTTGGTTTGCTTCGGATTTGACACAGAGAAAATAAGAAGGAATGAGGAAAAGGGTATAAGTGCATATATATATATATATATATATATATATATATATATATATATATATATATATATATATATATATATATATATATATGTATGTATACACACAATTTTGAATGGTGGAATTTAGTGGGGAAGGCAACAGGGGATGGCTCTCTGGATGATTGGATTTTGATTTCGGTAGAGGGAGAAGGATGCATCTTCCTTCTCATTTGATACACCTATATATGTATATGTCTACATATAAGTGTATAAAGGTGTGGTGAGTAGGTTGAGACAAAAGCAAAAGACTTGCTGAATAGGGTTTGCTGGATTGAATTCGGCAGAACACAGGGAAGGACAAGAGGAAGAGATGAAGAGAAATGTGTATTTAGAGGGGTATTATATAAGGAGCTATGAAGATTGTTATTAAAACCACCTCCCCACTAATAACACTAACAACACTTACAAATTCAAATTTGTATTCTTTCCCTCCATTACCAAATCAGCCGGCCTACTCCTCATGCCCCAAAACATGTGCACGTGCGTTGTACTTGCACACACTTCACAAAATTATTTTTATTTTTAAATTAAAATATATGTTATATATATACAATATGTATGTAAAAATTAGTTTAATAAACAATTATAGTTTTTCATGCACAAATAAAATAAACACACACACACTTCAAAATTTCATTTTGAAAAGAATATGCTTAAATACATGCACCGAAAACACGTACGTCGCACGTAAAAATACTGAAATACTAAATTTGACTTTATCAACGGAAAAATATTTAAATATAATCGAAATAAAATATAAGAAAAATATATTTAAAGTACACATTCAATAACGTGATCAATACGTATATTGAAAACACGTGCACCACACGTATAAAATATTTAAATAAAAATGAGACAAAAATGGATTTCCGTTTATAAAACGAATTCGAATACATAAAATAAATAATTGAACACATAGAAAATATCACATGTAGCAGTGAAAAATACATAATCGATCTGTGCATTGATAACACGTATAAACCACGTAAAAATACATAGATCGGAATATTATATTTGAGTTGACTCAAATAAGATTTTAAGAATACGGAAAATGCATAAATAGTGGGAATAAAAAATACATAGTGAAATATATTACAAATATTACCAGTAACAGTATAAAATACACGTGCGTAACACATGAGGGGCAAAATTGTTATTTCCAATTTTGTGGGATGTTACATCCCAACCCATCAATAATACTGTTTCACATCCCGTTACATCTTTGTACTTCCTGGGTGAATTTCAATTAGAGTGGTGTGCGCTTCCTTCATGATTTTTTCCCTTAACTCCTCAACCTTTTTGTATGCACACCCTGTTCCTGAACCACAGTAATCCTTCTCTTATATTGAACTTTGGAAGTTTCCCTTTGTTCACTTGCTCCTTAATTGCTTGGATAGCTACATCCCCTTCCTGAGCCCCCTTGACTTACTCCATCAGGCTTGGTTGTAACTCCAACCGAGCAAAAATTGCTCCCAGACCTTAAGTAACCATCTCGATACCATCCTGCCAAATTCTTCCTCCCAACTTCTTCTTTGTTACAATCAAAGTGGATATACTTATTTTCCTACTAAGTTCATCTGCCACCACATTTGCCATCCTTAGATGGTATAAAATTTCTTGTCTGATATCCTCCAAGACTTCAAACCATCGCCTCTACCGTAGATTCAAATCCTTCTGCTGGTATATGTACTTCAGGCTCTTGTGATCTGTATACAATTCCACCTTTGCTCCATAGATATAATGTTGCTATATCCTCAAAACAAAAATTACTGCAGCTAGCTCTAAATCATGCGTGGGATAGTTCTTCTCGTGTGGTCAGAGTTGCCTTGATCCGTTGGCTATTACTCTTCCTTCTTGCATCAGGACGCACCCAAATCCCAATTGTGAAGCATCGCTATAGATCACGTACCCTTTGTCTGCTTGAGGTAGGACAAATATCGGTGCTGAAATCAATCGGTTCTTCAACTCTTGGAAACTTCCTTCGCATTTCTCATTCCATTCAAAGTCCTTGTTCTTCTTTGTTAATGCTGTGAGCGGTACTATTGTCTTTGCATAATCCTTGATGAACTTCCTGTAATATCCGGTTAGCCCTAGAAAACTTTTGACTTCTTTCACGGTTTTTGGTTGAGGCCAATCCTTCACCGCCTCATTCTTATGTGGATCAGTGGCCACTCCCTCCTTAGAATGGACATGGCCCAGAAATGCAACTTTTGTCTTCCAGAACGCACAGTTGGACAATTTTGCATACAACTGAAACTCCTATAGCTTGCAAAGTATTGTAGTCAAGTGCCTGGCATGCTCTCCCTCCATCCTTGAGCACACCAGAATATCATCTATGAAGACCATAAAAAACAATTCGATGAATGGCCAAAGAATTCGGTTCATCATATCCTTGGAGCCTTTGTCACTACGAATAGCATCACCACGAACTCATAGTGACCATGCCGAGTCCTGAAAGTTGTTTTCAGTACATCCTCTTCCTTGACACGGAGTTGATGGTAGCTTGATCGCAAATTGATCTTTGAGAACACAATTGCTCCTTGAAGTTGATTGAACAAGTCATTGATTATGGGAATTGGATACTTGTCCAAACCGTGACCTTATTCAATTCCTGATAGCCAATACACATCCTTGTCGAACCATCTTTCTTCTTGACCAGTAGTACTGGTGCACCCCAGGGTGAAGCACTAGGCCTGATAAATCCCTTCTGCAGTAGCTCTTCCATCTACAGCTTGACTTCATTCTGCTCTACTGGTGCCATCCGATATGATGCTTTTGACACTGGCACACTGCCTGGTTGAATAACGATGCTGAACTCCACATCTCTATGTGGAGGTAGTTCTGGTAACTCCTCCAGAAATACGAGTGGAAAGTCTTGTACAATGGGTATCTTGTTAACATCCTCTGGCACCTTAATTATAGCGTAGCGGCTACAATCCTTCCTATCTTCTTCTTCCCTTGAAACACAATCTCCGAGTTTTCAAGCACCTTCACAGTTATTGTCACGCCTCGCTTCTCGAAAAGGAGATACAGAATACGGGTACGTGACTAAGTCCAGCAAATGATTTTCATCATCCATAAGCTATCAGGATCTTTGCAACAAGTGCAAGTATGAACAAGATAAATACAACAAAAATAGTCAACCATGTATGCATAACTGAATCAATATAGTCAACAAGATTACTTGAAACAAGAATTTAGAATACTGAATTTCAAATAATTATGTCTGGAACAAAACACAAGTCTGGGACACAAAGCCCAATACAAAATAATCCAATTAACCAAGTACAATTATTCAAGATAAGGAGCAAGAAATAAATAGATATAGCAAGAGCTCCAGCCAGCTAGAATCTCAGATCACCTACTCCATCGGACAGCTGATCACCATAATCTGCAATTTAACAAATTACAGGAAAAGGAAAGAGAAACAAAATGCCCGTCAATGCAAGTTACGATCCGCTTGGAGTACAGGAAACAAGTACAGGAAAGAAACAAATAGACAAGAATAGAGTAACAGCAGAAGCAAGTATAGCATGGAAAGGATGTAATAGCAAAATAGAGAAACTAACTCTAAGACAAGAATAGAAACTACTAGCATGGCAAGATGAACGAGTATAAGTGGCATATAACAAGTGCCAAGTATCAAGTAAGCGAGTAACAAGTGTCAAGTATCAAGTATTATGCACAAGCAGCAAGTAGCAAGTGTCAAGTGATCATGTTCAAATCTTGTATCTAGTCCTATCTAGGTAGCACTTTATGCGTCCCCAGGTTTTTACCACATGGTTGCTACATTCAAACAATTTTATTTTAGATTTCATAGTGGATCATAGATGGTAGTGTACTCAGGGACAAGTATCAAGTAATCAAGTATCAAGTATCAAGTATCAAGCTCCAAGTACCAAGTATCACGTGTCAAGTGTGCAAGTGTCAAGTAATCACGTGTCAAACTCCAAGTATCAAGTATCAAGTAATCATGTAGGATTTATAGATCCCCTTCCGAGTACACGTTTCTGTATTTTCCACTATTAGATCTTTTCCTTTAACCCTGTCTTGGTTTCTTATTATTATCACTCAAGCCAAGCATGGACGTGCACAAACAAGTCAAGAAACATGGTATGGTAATAAGGGACAAGTATAAGTTGGACAAAGAACAAGAACGGGTGACAAATAACTCAAAATAGACTAAGACAATGAAAATCCTAGTTCAGAACAGTAAGACACTACTGTACAAAATCTGGGATTCTCATTGCCACGGACATGCAAATCTAGATCTATCAGAAATTCTGGAAAATAGATTCTTGGCAGAATCCAGCAAATATATATAAGTCATATGTTAATTCACAAAAACAGGGCTTAAAACCTATTTGTATCCAGAAAACTTTTTCAGCCAGAAATCAGAAGTTTGTATTCATAAACAGGAAAGTGGCATAAAACTTACTGATTAAATCCAAGAAAAATCTGGGATATTCCCTACTATGTCTAGTATCAGAAAATAATTTTTTCATAATTTTACAACATAGATAGTTTAGTCAAATAAAATTAGAAGACAGCACGATACAGAAATTTGTAAATCTGAAATCATAAATACAACAATATTAAAACAACAATATATTACAAAATATAAATCGAAATCTAGATCCGTCTAAAGGGTGATAAAATAGACACAGTAGGCTACAATTCATATTCACAAAGTTTTTATAAACAGCAAATAAAGTAAGGTCGAAATTATGTTTCTTCACTGAACAGTATAAAAATTCTGCAAGTATAGTAGTTGTTTGCAAGCATAGAATAGTTTGTAAAGGTTATCAATTAAATCCACAAAAATTAAGGGTTAATCGCAATCAATTCTAGTTGTACTAAAAAAATATTGGATCAAAATATTATTTTTAACATCAGGATAACATAAAATTACTATACAGAATTCATATAGAACAGAATCTGGAATTTTCTACACATTTATAGTAAAACAACAATAACTTGCAACTCACAAATCAAAATTGAGATATGTCAGAAATTACGAAAAGTTGACAGAATTCTCTATAATTCATATTCACAAATAATTTTCATTTACTGACCTTAATAGGGTCCAAAGTACTGAACAAAAAACGGGGTAACCGCAGAAACTAAAATCTTCTTTATGCATAAAATCAATTAGTTCATATGTAACACATCCAAATCATAACACAAAGCGAAATATGGTATACTAGATGTCCAAGAAACATGGTATATGGTATTTAACACGTCTACAACAAGTTATACTAGCACTAACACATCAAGCATACGAGATCATATAACAAATCATGGACCACGAACAATATGCATGTATCAATCAAGGATCTATTATTTCTATGTTATTTCATGTCGTGTGTGTGATGTGATAACTACGGGCGGATCAATACATAGAGACAAGATTTAACAAGGGATTTCATGGGAATAGATCATGAAGCAACTACACTACAACGGTATTTAGTACTTGTATTATACAACAAAAAAGAATACAAGTTACTTGTGTTAAAGTTGACGACGAAAACGGCTAAGCAAGAGCAAGAATAATGAGAATGGATTCCCAGGCACGACTCAACGAATGAATCACGAACTACGATCCTAACCTCAAGATCAACGCACGCACACAAAGGCGAAGCAACGGCAGTGGGTGCACTGCATCGAGAGTGAGACGGAGGATAGTAGGCGAAGTTGTAGTTACTCGCTGCCGCGTCACGACAGGAGCACGGGGAGAGCAGCGCTGGGTTGCTGCGTCGCTGCGATCGGGAAGAAGCAGCACACAGGGGGGTAAGCATCGTCGTGGACTGGTGTTGCTATCGAGGTGTTGTCACAACCGGGAGGGGGAGCACAGGGTGGCGCATCGGGGATGTAGGGCGGCGCTGAGGTGGTCAGGGAACGAGATGAGGAGGTCGGGAGTGGGTGTAGGGGGTAGGGTTGATCGGGATATGGGTAGGAGATGAGTAAAGTTGCTGAAGTAGTAGGGTTTTGGGGAAGATATACAGGAGTATATATATAAAAATGAGAGTATTAGGGTTAGATGAGAGTGGCTAACAGGTTAGGATATATAGTAACGGGTTTTAATGGGTAGTGGATCTAAGATCAAATAGGGATTTAATAGAATAGGGTTTTAATAGATCCATCAAGAAAATTGAATAAGAACAAAAAAAGAAATGAATAAATAAAATAGGGCATGAACAATTCATTAGGATTGAACAATTTGATAGTGAGAATAAAAAAAAAAATAATAGCCCGATCGACTAGAGATGAGTTAATAGATAGACAAACTAATCAAGAAGATCGAATTAAAGGCGACAATCAAATACATAAAAATACTGATAATGAAGATCAAATATACAGTCCGAAAAGAGATGAAGAAAACAATATGAATAAATACAACAAAGAAAAAAAATACATCCAAAATACATAAAATGGAAACAGGGGTTACAGTTACCATCTTTTCCTTGCAGTCTATGGTCGCCTTATAACATCCAATCCATCTTGACTACCACATATGTTCCCACGAATACCAGCTCCAATAGATTCATAGTTAGGGGTTCGCATCCGATCAGAATCTTACAGTCCTTATAACATACACTGGTGGATAGAGTAGCTCCTGATGGTGTAGCTACCTCCAGGGCCAAATCAAGAGTAGCCGGATGCATGCATTTCAACTTCTCAGAAAAAGATTTAGACACAAAGTGTGAGATGATCCACTATCAGACAAACACTGGCTTGGATTCCATTAATACTTAACCATCCTGTAACTACTGTTTCCGTTCTTTTCATTGTTCCCTTCGTTGTAATATTTTATTTGCATTTGAATAAAATAATTTAATTTTTTTCTTGATCATCATAATTAATTTTTGTTCATGAACTATTTTTTTTCTTCTTGTCGGGCTATTTTCTTGTTGATCCTATTCCTATTTGATTGTGAGTATTTTATTGGTCCATATTGTCTTTAAATCCATCTCTTATTGAACCCAAAACCCAATTGCATTTGTTTCTAGACCCAAACCCATTATTATTGGATCCTAGCCCATTAACCCAATAACCTAATTGCAATCTATAAATAATACCCTATTGCAAACCCTACATATACAAAATTTCAAACCCTAAACCTGCTGTCATCTCTCTCTCCTCCTTCTACCGTTAGCCAACCCAACCCCCTATCTGCACCATCTTCCCCGACCACCTTCGGCGACCTCCCTCAGCCAGTCGAGCCGCCGCCACCTACCAGTAGAGCGCCAGCCAAACCCGAACACCCCCGATGCCCCCTTTGCTGCTCTCCTGTTTTCGATCGACGAGCCAGCATAGCCGACCCCCTTGCCGCCAGCGACGTCGACAGCCCCCGTCGCCGCACTGCCTTGCCCAGCGACGCTGCTGACATCAGCCCCTGTAGTCGAGCCCTTTGCTACCGTTGCTCTTTACTGTTGTCGCACTGTTGCTATTGTTGCTTTGGTTTCTTGTGCACGTAGTGTGCATGTGATTCATGTGTTCGTTGCTCCGGGATCCTCATCTAGTTATTCTTTGGTATTCGAATTAATTGTCCATAAGACAAGTCACTTTTCCTTTTGAATTGAATATTGTATCAAGTTCAAGTTTTATTGAAACTCTTGCAAGTAGATCCAATTGTTCATCGTATCGTATATTGTTCTTCTCTTTTCGTTGAGTATATTAAGGGTTTACACGAGTTAACCCGAATATCCTCGACTTCGTGCCTTTGTTGACTCCAAAAATTGAATCGTTCATGCATTCATGTAGTATTGATAGTAGGGTTTATTCATACAAACAACACACAAATAATTTATCATAGAATCAATTGCTAGGTTGTGTGATTGAATGATCGATTGATTTTTTGTTGTCGTTACATTACTGTATGTGTGTATTCTTAATGATGTTTACCATGCTATTGTACCTACCATGATAATTATGATGTTTATTGACTAATTGAAGTAGAACCCATCATGTTAGATCGCTTTATTTTATGAAATCTATTGAAATTCTGTATGTTTGTTGTCAGTCTGGAATTTGTGAGATATTTTCGACCCAGTATTTGACATCAAAATTAATAACTTTCTGAATAAGTATTGTATCCATATGTCTCTAGTTTCCAGAACTTCTAAGATTTATAAATTCTGAGTTGTGTTGCGAAAGTTATGATGATTTTACTACTGCTGTGTTTTATTTTCAGATTTCAGATTCATATATGTTTTCATCTTTAAACTATTAAAAAGCCAAATTAATCTTAGAATAATGATCTAATAATTTCCAGAATTATAGTTAACATGTTTAGGAGTCTAAAGAGTATTTTTGATGAATTTATAATTGAGTTTTCGCTGATTCTAAAGATATAACAACTTGAAGTCAATTTTCTGTTTAAATATGTAATCTGTAAAGAATGATGTATTTGATCTAGCTACTATTATCAGATTTTGTATTTTAAATATGCATTGGAATCGTGTGGAAGTCTAGTTTCCAGAATTTCTGATGGTTTCAGCTTTCGATTTCTGTAGCAGCGGGAAAACTGATTTTTGTACATTGAACTCTTGCTATCCCGAAATTTGTTTTCTAGATTTTCTTAATATAAGTATGTATATATCATTGTATTGCATGAATTGAAGTGTATGTATTGCATTGCATGATCCTAATGTACTATTGTCATCATTCTATTTGTATCTTCCAAAGTTATCATCCTATTGTACTCCTATTGTTACTGTCGTTCATCTAATATCTCTAAATTGCCTAATGTATTGTTGCATCGATAAAATAATTAACAAGACTGGGTATAAGGGATTGACTAGAGTAGTTGATGATATAGTGACTGTACTCAGAAGTGTAGCGCCCCGAAATCCTAAGCTAGGAACTCGTGACATTACTCCAAGATCTTCCTTGAAATGAGTCACAACACAACAAAAATCACAGGAAATTAAAATTTTTTATTACTAAAATATTGTTACAATGTGCAGTTTAATTACAACAATTACAAATAATAATATTACAACAATTTACAATGAGTTACAATAAATGGACAATGTCTTAACTTGGATGCTTTAACCAACTTAAGTTTCTCGCACCTCCAATACAACCGATGTTTCTGCAACTGAAGAGTGGGCACGTCAGTTGAATACAACTAACGCAATGCTATATACGGCCATCCTTTCTACGCCATAATACAGCGATTCCAAACCTCAACAACCACAACATTTGATGATAAAGGAAATGTGAGAAAACACAAATGTCGGTGTATGACATGACCTAGAATTAATGCACACTCAATGCACACGATGCTCTTAGTCTAATGCACCCTTGGTTGGAGAGAATATGCATCCCATACTACACATTCTCCAAACAAACGATGTTCTCCACATTATTAGGGTTCGATCCCCTGCCATGATCCCCTGCCATGCAACCTATCTTGTGCTCTATCCTGTCTCGAAAATTTTTGATGGAGAGATTGCAGTCACCGCAGTCACTGCAGTCAATAGTGGTGTCAGGGTAACCCCTTATTTTTTCCCAACATGCCAGGAGGTAGTCGTGCAGTCTCTCTTTTTGATGCTACCGTAAAAATGTCAACATAATAGAAAGTTCCTCCTTCCGGACCACTTTCATAAATTGTAATACTGGCATAAGGCCTCACGGTACCCCTACTAGCCAAGGATATTAGAGTTCCACGTACGACGCTTCACTCTAAGTCCCTGCTCATGTTGAACAACATAGAACATGGCAGACTCTAAGGGTTTCCCCTCTTATCTGCTAGCTCTTGTCCTTACACTAAGGCGAATTTGCAATCGAGATGACATCGCCCCGCCAGTCCTCATCAAAAGTTGTTACGGGCATATAGGTACGCATGCCAAGAGTCACGGAGCCTAACTCCTACCTGTAGTCTTGTTCGGCGCTCCCTGCCCGCGTTAAATGGAACTTAGGACATGGCCAGGCGTGATGACGCCATGCGTCCCCCTGACAGGCAAACATAACACCCACTAGTGCCTGTCCGTACACACAAGAAGACTCGACCTACTTAAGTTGCTACCCAACACAGGTGGTGTCAAAAAGATGCCCACGACTATGGCCACAACTAAGGAATAGGGTTAACTCTACCACTATGTTGAGTTATTGACATTACTATTGTTTTACCTGATTCTACTGGCACTAATTGAAGTTCTAATCCATTTTATTAATAAGTACTTAGTAACACCAGGCGACCTAGTCTCAAAGCAATATCTTGTCCCATCCTAGGTCTTTACTAAAAATCCCGGTCACTACCCACCACTAGGGTCAACAATCAACTTCTATACCCAAACTTAAGGGTTACTAAATATAGGGTTTGAATCATGAACTAACCCTAATTGATAAATCCAATTTACCGTTATTAACTTACTAGGTGATCTAGTTCTACCCGACTAATCAATTAGTTAGGCGATCTATCGACTAGCCTCTCATCGAACTTAGATGTCACAACTAGATATTTTATAACCACTAGTTAAGTTCTAGTTCATTCTAACTTACTCATTGGAACTTAACCCATCCCACAGTAGGATCCAACTGGGCTCTCATGCCCGGCCCACTACATGGGTCCACAAAGACTAGCGAATCGACTACATCGATCACCACCGTCCGTCATGTTTTGAGTTGCACGCCACCCCGGCCCGAACAAATCGCTGCTCCCACTAAATATCGTGCTCCATGTCTTTCCGACAAATGGTAGCTCCTACGATGCTGGATTCCCCTCCTCAGACGGCAAGCACGTCGGCGCCCGAGTCATCGTTCCAACACGTATGAGGGTCACGGGTCTCTAAACTGCCCGACACGAATCTCACATAAACGGACTTGGATAAAAGGGTCTCTAACTCAACAAAGTGACCCTAAGAAACTTAAGCAAGTCCTAGACCGAGACCTCAAAAGTGGTCAACAATCAACTCCAACCCTAACAACTACATACATCCACATATCTCAAACCTATTCTAGTCCATCACTAAGGACTTAGAATATAACCATGCCATGGAAAAAATGACCTAAATTGGTCTAAAATTATTTCACATCAGTACCCAAGCAAAAGATGGCTTATAAATAACATCTACAACACTCAAATAGTCATACAAGGCTCCATTACATCAATGTCACTCCAAACAGTAATGTTGGGTTTGGATGTGACAGAACCAGTATACTATACAAATCATATAAAATAGCACACTGCATCAAAATTTACATTCTTAGGCTTTCTGGAAAGCTCTTAGTGTGCTCTACAACTTCATATTTGAACATATTCCCAAATTCGGATGTTAACATGCTCAAAAAGTTGGTTCTTTAACATGCAACAAAATCATTTGCAGAACAAAGCACTTTGTGTACAGTGTTAAAGAAAATTATCTTATATATATCAGATATTACTGGATTGACATGAAATTTAAGAATCAAACACATAACATACATTCACAACACATACCCAAAATTCAAGTCTTTTCATAAAGTAGATCTTAAGTTATGCCTTTTATATTAACACCTAAAACAGAGCATTCAACAACAGCAGTTCTGTTTATCATTCTAACTAGCTGAATTTGCATGATTCGCATGAAGTTTGAAACTTAAGCTCTAGACAGATAATGGAACAACATAAATTAATTTCAAGTCATTCTCATGAGTACACAATGAGTTCCAAGTATTTTAATTTACAACAGTAACATGCATCAAGATCTTTTCTGTTTTTGACCAACATGCAAGTTCGTATTTTTATTAATTAGCAGGAAAAATCATAAAAATTTAGAAAAATTACTGAAGGTGTACAACATATATATGATCATCCCTAAACATTTCAGACCAAAATATCAACTAGCGTTCATGCTATTAACTTCGTACTGACAGACAAAGATTCTGCTTTTAAGAATGTTACTTTTTTAGTTTCTTTTAGCATGAATCTAGCCTTTAGATTCCTAATCTTTTGCATGCATTCAGTTTTAGACATTATAAACGAGTTACAACTACAATCCAACCATTTCTCAACAATTTAAAACAATCATGAGGTCAGAATCACCCACCTTGATGATATGATGAAAATGAGGTCCTACAAACTCCGAGCTTCAAGCTTGGTCTTCTTGCTCCTAGCTCCTTGCCTCAAGCTCTCTCTCTCTCTCTTTCTCTCTTATTCTCTTAGAAAAAATTCAGAATTTGTGAGAATGAGAGAATGTGAGAGGGTTAAATAAAGAGGGGAGTGAGTAGGGGTGTGCTTGGGGGGTGTGGCCGGCAAGGGGGAGGGGATGAGGCCAAGTGTCTTATGGTTTTTTTCTAAAACCATGAGCTCTTGTGCTTAGTTTTGAGAAGGGATGATCCTTGGTTTAATTCTAAACTATTGGATCAAGGATGAGAAGTTGATGGAGGGATAGATCTTTGTGCATGTAAAGGGATATATTGATTTGTATTTTTAACAAATACAACATAAGTATGATGTACATGATTATGTACAAGTACAATTTATTCATATACACATACATATACATATATAAAACTAATCAGAAATATAATTCCAAAAATATAATTTTATTTATGATAAAAATTACGCATACAAATTTTAGGGTTGTTACAGAAGTGTGGGCCATGTTTCCCAAAATAATGTGTGTCGACTAGTATTATCGTTATCGATTTATTGTTGGATTATAGACTACAATATCCCAATTCATCGTATATTATTTTATTGTTATTGTACCGACCAGTGTGCACCAATGTTGCAATTAATGTTATCGTGCGGTGTACATGACCTATAGAATCTTCCACTTAAGTCTAAACAAAATTGATTGTATACATCGAACCTGTAGTTATGGAATGCAGTAGTACATGCATTAGTTGGATTAAAAATTGATAGACTTAAGAATTGACAAAACATTGACATTGCATATTGTACATCATTGTTTCTATAGATATCTAATATTGTCTAAGTGTTATTGACATCGACCACTGAACATTGTTATCGAATATTGAATCATCGTATATAACCATTGCATCGATTTCCATGATATTGATTATTGCTATCGTCCAATATTATTGATTCCTATTGATCCATTGAATTCATTGTTATATCGTTATTCCATTGTTTTCTTGCTTTCTCTACTTGCTGTCCATGACTTGATTTAAGGATAATTTTTTTCCTCTTTTTAGATGAAGTGTTCACAGGTGATCATGGAGAATTACCTGCAGGAATTGGAGAACAAGCTTTCTAAAGATTATTGCTTTCTAGATGATTGTTATTTCATTGGACTTATTGTTTTGAAACTTATTATCCTTGTGTTTGGATTTATTATTATATTGGGCTTACGACCCGGATATTATTATTTGTTTCTAGATGTTGGATTATCTTATTTGGTTATTTCATAATTGATTATTTCAAGTATTATTGTTCAAGTGGTTGTTATTATTTCCTGCGTAATTATTTGTATTGTTATTATTGTTGAGTTGAATGGGTAAACAGCTTATGGATGACACAAGTCATTCGCTGGGCCAATGCCACGTACTTGTGGTCCGCATTTTTGGGAAGCAGGGCGTGACAAGGTTTTTAGTGGTATCAGAGCCCGAGTTTGGATGATATATTAGTTAAACATGACTAACATATGGAGGTTTGGCTTTGACTGATATATTAGTCAGATTTGGGTTTTACCGATTTGACTTAATAGTATGTGCAATGCAGGAATCACATGGACAATTGATAACCAACTCATGATCTGGATGCTAACCATTTGATTTTTATTGCATACCATGGCTAGAAAAGGTGCTTCATCTTTCCGAGCTGGGAATGTTCAGTCTGATGAGCCGACTGTTGCACAGATGATGCAACAGATGATGCAGATGCAGCGTGAGCACAATGAACTGATGAGGGTGAATTTTGAAGCTACCAACAGGGAACCCATTGTACCTGCACCCAGATTGCTACCACCGAGACCTGGTAATGTGCAGATTTCTTGAGGCTCCATCCAGATAAATTCTCGGGCACTGATGGTCCGCTTGAAGCCGAGCAATGGCTTATTCGAACTGAGCTGTTGTTGACCGCAGCACGAATCTCGGATGTCGATCGTGTGGATGTCGTGAGCATCCAACTTGTTGATCTTACCCATATCTGGTGGCAAGCTGAGGCTGAACGATTGGGGCGACCCATCCACTGGGGCATCTTCACTAAGAGCTTCATCACAAAGTTCTTTCCTAATGCCACCAAGAATGAAATGGAACAACAGTTTGTCTCACTAACTCAGGTTTCAGTTTGTGTTTATTCATGCTTTTTCGTTGTTATTTTATAAAGTACCAACGTTAAACTAAACACTGTCTTGAATCAAGAGAGTCAGACCGTGGACGAGTATGCTGCGGAATTCACCCAACTAAGTCATTTTGCTACTTCTATGGTGGCGAATGACGCAGATAGAAGCCATCGTTTCTTATTGCGCTTGGATATTGAGATTCAGGATCATCTTGCTGCCCCTGCGACTTCATTCTTATGCTGATATCCTGGATGCAACTAGAATTTAGGAGCAGACTAGTATGAGGAAGCATGCCATTCAGCTGTCTGTTCGCACCCGGTTGCTGCCAAGCCTTCTGGAGGGCTTATTAGGAGGCCTGTTCCGACCTTTCTTGCTAGGGAATTACCGTACCCACTTGCTGTTCAGAGGTCGGATCTGATATGTTTGCATTTTCGAAAGACTGGGCTTTATGCCAAGATTGCAGGATAGCAAATTACCTGTGCCTTCTGTGTAGAGGCTATGATCACATGGTTCGTGATTGCCCATGATGTAGATCTCTTGCACTAGTTGGAGGTTCCGCTCCGCAGGGAGTACTTGCTCGTGGTCAGGGTGGACCACCACTCCCACCTTAGAGGCAGATCTTTGATCAGAGGAGAGCCACTCCAAGGGGTAATCTAACTGCAGGTCGTGGTCAGGCTAACACCCTGACTGCGTAGGATGCTGAAACCGCTTCGGATGTTGTTGCAGGTATATCTTTATTTGTGTTTATTTGGATTTTATTTTTTCTTTACTATCTTGTTATTCTATTCTGTTGCTTTATCTTGTTATCCTCTCATCCATATTTGTTTCTTGGATTCTGCTTCTGCATATTTGTGTTATCATCTTTGACTTCTTGCTAGGCATTATCCTTGTTCACTCCTTTCCTGCTCATGTTCTTATTGACTCTTGTGCTACCCATTCCTTTGTTTCCTCCCGTTTCGTCGACCTGCGTCACTTGGCTAGCAGCACTATGCCAGCAGCATGGAATATTACTACAGGTGGAGGTGTTGTCGTGTGTTCTCAGATCAATGAGTAGAGTCCTTTGATTATTAGTAGTGTTGATTTTGTTGCCGAGCTGATAGTCATCAACAATTCTGGTTTTGATGTTATCTTGGGGATTGATTGGCTTGGTGTCACTCATGCTGTAATTGATTGCCGTCTGAAGAAGGTGGTGTTCCGAATGCCATGACGTCAGGAAATTGAATTCTGTGCCGGTGAAACTCCGCTTGCTTGTGTGGAGAAGTGGGCAAGTCAGGAAGCTGGAGTGATAGAAGAAGTGTGTGCAGATGGTAATGTTGTACCGTTGGTTGTGTGAGACTTTCTAGATGTTTTTCCTGAGGAATTGTCGGGATTACTACCAGATCGTAAAGTGGTGTCCAGTATTGATATTCAGCCGGGTACAGCTACAATCTTTAAGAGTCCGTACCGAATAGCTCTTGTTGAGTTGGCTGAGTTGAAGGAGCAGATTCAGGAGTTGCTGGATAGAGTGTCATGCCCCACTTCCCAAAAAGAAAACGGAATACGGATACGAGACAAAAGCCCTGCGAATGATTTTCATCATCCATAAGCTGTTCAAGAAATCTTTACAACATTCACAAGAATCATCAGAGTCGGAAGCAAAAGAATCAACCACATGCACATATGAGCCAGAATACCAACAAGAATACTTGAAACCAAATATATAAATCTCAAATAGTCATGATCTGAATAAAACAAATATCTTGGGTCACATTGCCCAAATACAAGAATAAATCCAAGTTTCAAAAGACAATATTGTTCAAGCAAGCTACAAGAAATAATAATAATAAAATGTAGCACTAATACTTCATGTCTCCAATACCATCTGGAACCTGTTCTCCAAAATCTGCAATTCAACGAATGCAGGGATGAGGGAAAGAAAAACAAGTACCCGTCAATTGCAAGTTATGGGCCACTTATAATGTAGGATACAAGCACATGGGAAAACTAACTAGCAACATGGTATAAGTGTGATGTCAACATAAACAGCTAGCATGGTAAAGTGAACAAGTGTAAATGGCATGAATCAAGTGTCAAGAAATCAAATATCATGTAAACATGCATCAAGTGTCAAGTATCATGTAATCATGTATCAAGTGTCAAGTCTCAAGTCTCAAGTATCATGTATCAAGTATCATGTATCGAGTCTCATAGTGATTACTATCTAGGTAGCACTTCATGCAGCCCACCTTATATGGATGCTACAACTAACAGTTTTACTTTAGACTTCATAGTGGACCATAGAGGACAGTATACTCGTGGACAAGTCAAGTAATCGAGCTCCAAGCTCCAAGTATCATGTATCATGTAATCACGTGTCAAGTTGTGCAAATGGCAAGTATCGTATCTTGCGTGCAAGTATCAAGTAATCACGTGTCAAATATCATGTATCATGTAATCAGGTAGGATCAGTGGATCTCCTTCCGAGTACACGTTTCTGAATTATCCATTATTAGATCTGTCCCTTAATCTCCGGCTTGATTATTTATTATTAATATCAAACAAGCAGGTATATGTGCAAAATATATCAAGAACAACATGGCATGATCATGTGACAAGTGCAAGTTGCAAGATAAACATGTACGAGTGCAAGATATCTCATAAAAGAATAAAATAGACAAATCTCAAGTTCAGACAGCAAGACCATACTGTAGTAAAACGGTGATTTCCAGTGTTACAAAAATCCAAATCTGGATCCGTCGAAGGATCTGGAAAGTAGACTTCCACATGAATTCATCGAATATAAATAAGTCATTTATTAATTCACAAAAGCATAGCTCAAAACTGATTTGAATACAGAAAATAGGTTCAGCCAGAAATCAGGAAAACGAATTCAAGAACAGGAAAACAGCATGAAAACACATTAAATAAATCTACGAAAAATCTGGGGTATTCCCCTATATGTCCATTATCTAAATATATAGTTTCAAAATTTTCCAGTGAAATTAGATCAGTCATCAAAAATAAGAAAACATCAATAAACAAGAGTTTGGTAAATCTGGAATTCCCAACACTGTTGTACGAAAACTATGATATCTCGCAACCAGTGAAACGAAATTCAATTCTGGCAAAGGAATATGAAAATAGATAAAATATTATAACTTTCATATTTCACAAATATTTTTCATATAGTAAAAGGAATTAGGGTGAAAATACGATTCTTTACAGAACATCGAGTAATATACAGCAAGTATAGTTTTCATAAACGAGCATGAAATGACTTATAAAACTCACCAATAAAATCCACCAAAATTCTGGGTAATCCCTAACTAGATAAAGAATAACTGACCAAAGTTTTGGATCATAATAATATATGTAGAATCAGTATCAAAATCATTTAGTCATCAAAATCATCGAAAAACGAAATCTGGAAAAGATCGAAACCTCTATATTAAAACAGTCATAACTCACACATACGAAAACGAAATCAAGCAAGTTCAGAGGGGTTTGAAAATAGACGAAATTCTCTAAAACTTATGTTTTTTTACCGAAATTATGATACTGACTTCAAGACAGTCCAAAATAGCAAACAAAACAGATCAGCGACAAAATACAGATTTTTCCCTTTAACAACAACTCAACATATATCATACAAAACTTGTTCAATGCACAACCAAATATGAAATCGAGTCTACCAAGTGTCCAAACATGATGAATTAGGTTATCTAGCATGCCCACACCAAATATATCGCATGGATCTCAACCAAATCACGAATTCTCAGAAAAGTTTCACATACATGATCAAATCAAGAACGGGTAAACCTAAGTTAATTCATGTCCAATTTTATGTCATGAGTCATCTATGGTCAAATTTCACAATAGAGACAGAACCCATCAAGAATAACACAAACAAGAGTCATTTCTAGACTCAACTACAGTATAGGTGGTATTTTTGACTTGTATCAAACAAATGAATTGGAGTACAAGTTACTTGCCTTAACCGAAGAGGAAGAACGATGAAAATCAAGAATAACGGGACTGGATTTCCAACAACGAGAAAAATCCACGAACGAAAATTCACGAATGAATGGATCCAAGCAACTCGAGCAAAAATTTCCACACGAACAAAAACTCCAAAAGCGAGATGACAATCGTGGCTTGAGGCCACAAGAGAACACCACGAGAGAGACTAGGGATTATATGTGGTGGTGTAGGAGATGGTCGACCAAGGGATCAGGGGCTTGGGCTGTGGGGTGTTGCGGGTTGGACACAGGCCGGGAGGGAGGTCAGCGGCCTGGCTAATCGGGATGGGGGTGTGCACAGGCCGTAGGTGGAGGGCTCGACATGGGGTGTTGGCGTCAGGTTGCTTTGTGCAGGTGGCGCAAGGGAACAAGGAGGAAGGGGGGAGGCCGGGTGTAGAGATGCTAGGGTTAGGGTTAGGGGGATTAGAGATGTATATATATATAAGGGGATTAGGGTTAATAGGAAATTGGGTTGTGGATAATTAGAAGTAGTAGTAGGATTTGAATTAATGGGTTTCAAATAGGATACAAATAGGATTGTGGATTTTAATTTGCCTTTGGTAATCTTATTAGGGATCAAACAATAGGATTGGGAATAGGACAAGCAACCAATCACCACCACCACAAACACCCAAAAAAAAATTAAAACATAAAAATAAAAAGAACAAGCCCAAATAAAAGAAAGATCAATTAATAGAAGAACGAAACAAAAGAGATAATCAATCAAACACAAAGAGCTCAAAATGAAATAAAACGAATATATATTGAAAACAACTCCAATATACGGTTCAGAAAAATACAAGAGAGAAAATACACCAAAATGAAGAAAAATACACAAAAAATACACAAAATGAAAAACAGGGGTTACATAGAGGTTTTATCAGGCAGAGTATTTCACCTTGGGGAGCTCCGGTACTATTCTTCAATAAGTAGGATGGTAGTCACAGGTTGTCTATTGACTACCGTAAGCTGAATAATGTTACAGTGAAGAACCTGTACCCGTTGCCAATGATTGATGACCTATTTGATCAATTGGGAGGCACTTCTGTATTTTTAAAGCTGGATCTTCGTTCTGGTTACCATCAAGTTAAGGTGAAAGCTGAGGATGTGCAGAAGACCGCCTTTCATACAAGATATGGGCACTATGAATTCTTGGTGATGCCTTTCGGAGTTACTAATGCTCTAGTTGTGTTCATGAGCTTAATGAATCGGGTTTTCTCTCCCTTTCTGGACAAGTTTGTTGTGGTGTTCATTGATGATATTCTCGTCTATTCTCGGAATCGTGATGAGCATGCTGCACACTTGAAGGTTGTTTTGCAAACATTGAGGGAGAATTAGCTTTACGGGAAGCTTAGCAATTGTGAGTTTGGCTGGATCGTGTGGCATTCTTGGGTCATATCATTTCTGGTGATGGAGTTTCTGTCGATCCATCCAAAATTTCTGCAGTTAAGGATTGGCCGATGCCGAAATAAGTATCTGAAGTTCAGAGTTTTCTTGGTCTAGCAGGGTACTACTGAAAGTTTGTTTAGGATTTCTCGAAGATTTTTGTGCCATTGACCAAGTTGACTGGGTAGGATCAGAAGTTTGTGTGGGATGAGTCCTATGATGAAGCCTTCACTGAATTGAAGAATCGGTTGACATCAGCACCTGTGTTGACTATACTGGATGGATCAGGAGGGTTCGTAATTCATTGTGATGCTTCAGGAAGAGGTTTGGGTGTTGTTTTGATGCAACGAGGTAAGGTTGTCGCATATGCATCTAGACAATTGAGGTCGCACGAGAAGAATTATCCTACACATGATTTGGAGCTTGCAGTTGTGATCTTTACTTTGAAGCTTTGGAGGCATTACTTACTTGGAGACTGAGTGGAGATCTTCACAGACCACAAAAGTCTCAAGTATGTGTTCACTCAGAAGGAGCCGAATATGTGGCAGAGATGATGGTTGGAATTGATGGCAGATTATGACATCAGTTTGCTGTATCATCCTGGCAAGATTAATTTGGTGCCTGATGCTTTGAACAGAAGACCAGTTGCTATGGTTTTAACCGAGCAGGATGAGCTTGTGGAAGCTATGAGGAGATTAGATTTGGAAATGGTTTTGCCTGGTTTCAAGCAGAGTTGTATGGTGCTTCAGTTACAGTAGTCCTTGGTGGATCAGATTAAGGAAGCACAATCTGGTGATGTGCAGTTGCAGAAGTTTCGAACTGATGTCGAAGCTGGTTCAAGGACTTATATGGTGATTCATAGGGTTGAATCTCTCCGCTTTGGGACCCGTCTATGTGTTCCGAAGGGGGAAGTCAGGCTGAAGCTACTCGAAGAAGCTCACCGTTTGCCATATTCTATTCATACCGGTGGTACGAAGATGTATAGGGATTTGAAATTGCATTTCTGGTGGCATGGTATGAAGAGAGCTGTTGCAAGATTTGTTTCGCAGTGTTTGATCTGTCAGCAAGTGAAAGCAGAACATCAGAGGACTGCTGGACTTCTTCAACTGCTTCCTATTCCGGAGTGGAAGTGTGAGAACATTACCATGGATTTTGTGACTACTTTGCCTAGAAGTCCCAAGGGTCACAATGCCATCTGGGTGATTGTGGATTGCTTGGTGAAGAGTTCTTATTTTATTCCCTTCAGAGTGGGTTAGTCTACGGAGAGCCTTGCAGAGAAGTATATACAGGAGATCGTCAGATTTCATGGGGTCCCTATCAGTTTTATATTAGACAGAGACACCAGATTCAGATCTCAATTTTGGGAGAGTCTTCAGAACAGATTTGGGTGTAAGCTGAGATTCAGTACTGCATTCCATCCACAGACCAAGGGTAATCGGAGAGGACTATTCAAACATTGGAGGATATATTGAGGTCCTGTGTTCTTCAGTTTGGAGGATCTTGGAAAGATCATCTACACTTGGTGGAGTTTTCATACAACAATAGCTACCAAGCAAGTCTTACGGCAGCTCCGTATGAAGCTTTGTATGGTCGGAGGTGTAGATCACCAGTGTGCTGGGATGACATTAGTGAGAGGAATCTTTGAGGGCTAGAATTGATCATGAGGACTGTTGATGCAGTGACCCAGATCAGAAAGTATCTACAGGCAGCTCAGGACAGACAGAGGAAATAGGTAGACATTCACAGGAGACCGTTGGAATTTGAAGTGGGTGATCATGTGTTCCTTAAGGTATCACCGCGGAGAGGTGTTATTCGGTTTGGAGGAGAGGGCAAGCTAAGCCCTAGATTCACTGGTCCGTTTGATGTAGAGGAGCGTGTTGGCAAGGTGGCCTATAGACTCGGGTTGCCGCCGGTTCTATCTGGGGTGCATGATGTCTTCCATGTCTCCCAACACAGGAAGTATGTCAAGGATGATAGTCATGTTATTGACTACTCGGAATTGTCTTTTCTACCAGCTTTGTCCTTTGAGATCCGTCCAATTTCGATTTTGGACCGATGGGAGAAGATTTTGAAAAATAAGGTCATCAGGTTGGTTCGTGTTGCTTGGAATCCTCACTCGTCTGGTGAGTCGACTTGAGAATTTGAAGAAGACATCCAGAAGAAGTTTCTTCATCTTTTTGTGTAGTTCTTTTCTTTTCTTTGGAGTTACCCTACTACCACTTGCTTAAATTTCGAGGACGAAATTTTATTGTAAGGTGGGTAGGATTGTAACTACCGTTTTCGTTCTTTTAATTTTTTCCATCATGTAATATTTTATTTGCATTTGAATAAAATACTTTATTTGTTTTTCTTGATCATCATAATTAATTTTTGTTCATGAACTACTCTTTCTTTTCTTGTCGGGCTATTTTCTTGTTGATCCTATTCCTATTTGATTGTGAGTATTTTATTGGTCCATATTTTCTTTAAATCCATCTCTTATTGAACCCAAAATCCAATTGCATTTGTTTCCATACCCAAACCCATTGTTATTGGATCCTAGCCCATTAACTCAACAACCTAATTGCACTCTATAAATAATACCCTATTGCAAACCCTAAAAATACAAAACCTCAAACCCTAAACTAGCTGCCATATCTCTTTCCTCCCTCTACCGTCAGCCAACCCAACCCCCGATCTGCACCATCTTCATTGACCACATCCGGCGACCTCCTTCAGCGATCGCCGCCACCCGCCAGTCGAGTGCCAGCCATACCCGAACACCCCCGACGCCGCCTTTGCTGCTCCCCTATTTTTGATCGACGAGCCAGGACAGCCGACCCCCCTTGCCGCCAGCGACGTTGACAGCCCCCTGTCGCTGCACCGCCTTGCCCAACAACGCAGCCGATGTCAGCCTCTATAGTCGAGCCTTTGCTACCGTTGTAGTTTACTGTTGCCGCACTGTGGTTGTTGTTGCTTTGGTTTCATGTGCACTTAGTGTGCACATGATTCATGTGTTCATTGCTCCGGGATCCTCGTCCCGTTATTCTCTGGTATTCGAATTAATCGTCCATAAGGAAAGTCACTTTTCCTCTTGAATTGAATATTGTATCAAATTCAAGTTTTATTGAAACTCTTGCAAGTAGATCCAATTGTTCATCGTATCGTAAATTGTTCTTCTCTTTTCGTTGAGTATATTAAGGGTTTACACGAGCTAACACAAATATCCTCGAATTTGTGCCTTTGTTGACTACAAAAATTGAGTCATTCATGCATTCATTTATTATTGATAGTAGGGTTTATTCATACAAACAACACATAAATAATTTATCTTAGAATTAATTGGTAGGTTGTGTAATTGAATGATTGATTGATGTTTTGTTGTCGTTACATTACTGTAGGTGTGTATTCTTAATGATGTTTACCATGCTATTGTACCTACCATGCTGATTATGAAGTTTACTGACTAATTGAAGTAAAACCCATCATGTTAGATCGCTTTATTTTATGATATCTATTGAAATTATGTATGTTTGTTGTGAGTCTGGAATTTGTGAGACGTTTTCTACCCAGTATTTGATATCAAGTAAGTAATGACTATGATTCTAATGATTTACTTGATGCTTTCAACGAAATTTTTCAAGAACTTAAAAAAGAAAAGATTAGAGTTAAGAACTTAGGGAAAGTTAATAAAACACTTTCTCAAAAGAATCTTAACCTTGATAAAGAAGTAAAATCCTTAAATTCTCGTCTTTCTAGTTTAGATATGGATCTTGAGTCTCTAAAGAAAAATTATGAAGAGATATCCAAGAACGTATCTAAATTTAATAAAGAAAAAGAGAATTTAAATGATGTTCTTTAAAATCAAGTGCAATCTAATCAAAAGTTTGGACTTGGTTTTAAAAAGTCCTTTGAAAAATCACATTCTTCGAAGAACACTAGTGTAAATAAATCTGTATCTATTTCCAGTGTTAAGCATAAACTTTATGAGTTTTTTGAAAAGCCTAAAACTATAAGTTTTCATGATAAAGGCAAATCTAAAGTTCAGACAAGTCGACTGCACCCAGCCACCAGTCGCCTGTCCAGAGGTACTGAGTCTCATTCAACGAGATAAATACCTCAGATAAGTCGACCTATACTACCTCCCATTCGATTGCATAATAGTAAAAGTCGACTGAAAGGTGCTGTAAAGTCGACTGGACAGAGCAAATATGTGGGTTCCAGTCAACCTGAGTTTAAAAGATAGAATTGCTTATATTAATTCATATATGCTTGCTGTATGTATTTCTGCTAATTTTATTTCTGCTTATGGTGGAAAATCAAACTCATCATGGGTTTGGTTTCCCACAAACTAATCTATTTTGGACCCAATGAAAAGGGTACCATATTCACAATGAATATTTTATAGGTACCTAAGAGAGATCGTTGGATACTTGACAGCGGATGCTCGAAGCACATGACTGGTCATGCCAATCTCCTATCTTCCGTACAAGACATTGATGGAGGAACAGTCACAGGAATTGGTATGGTCGGTAAGCACACTAATCCCTCTATAGAAGATGTCTTATTAGTTAGTGGACCTAAGTATAACCTGTTAAGTATAAGCCAACTTTGTGATAAGGGTTATAAAATCATGTTTGAAAAAGAAGTATGTTTAATTTATGATTCTACCATGCAAAATATAATTTTTCAAGGTTTTAGAAAAAATAACAATTATGAATTGTGTTTAAAAACATATGAGTTTTCGAATGATTTTTGCTTAGTAACTTCTAATAATGATTCTTAGCTTTGGCATAGACGTTTTGGCCATGTGAATATGAAAATCTCTCTAAATTGTCTAAGTATAAACTAGTTAAAGGGCTGCCAAGACTATCCTTTAAAAATGATAAGTTATGTGATGCATGTCAACTAGGTAAACAAATTAAATCTACTTTTAAAACAAAAGAAGTAATTTCTACTAGTAGGCCGCTCGAATTAATTCACATGGATTTATTTGGCCCTGCAAGAGTTGCTTCTTTAAATAAAAATAGGTATGTATTTGTTTTAGTAGACGATTTTTCACGGTTCACTTGGATTTTCTTTTTAAAACATAAGAATGATGCTTTTGGAGAATTTGCTAATTTTTGTAAATGAATTCAAAATCAAAAGTCTCTAACCATAGTCACTATTAAAAGTGATCATGGTGGAGAATTTGAAAACGATACGTTTGCAGAATATTGCTGCAACAATGGTATAACTCATTCGTGTGCATTTCCTAGAGCTTCACCACAAAATGGAGTGGTTGAAAGGAAGAATAGGACTTTGCAAGAATGTGCATGTACCATACTTGTTGAAAGCAATTTACCTAAGTATTTTTGGGCTGAAGCCGTTGCTACAGCTTGTTATGTTTTAAATAGATTTTTGATTAGGCCTAAGCTAAAGAAAACATGTTATGAGCTATTTTTTGATAGAATTTCTAAGGTCTCTTACTTTAAAATATTTGGATGTAAGTGTTTTATTCTGAACATTACGGATAATTTCGATAAGTTTGATCCTAGATCTAATAAGTGAATCTTTGTAGGATACTCAAATAGGACTAAGGCATATAGAATCTTCAACAAGTCATCAATGACTATTGAAGAATCCATGCATGTTGCATTTGATGAATCTCTGTCTTCATCGGCTTTAATTGAAGATGATGAAACTAATTCAGCACTTTTAAATAAAGTAATTACATCTTTAGAACAAACTAGTCTTACGGATAAGTCGACCAATAAGGAAGTCAAGTCGACTGCTGTAAATCAGTCGAATGATGGACTTGTCAAGTCGACTGATCCTGTTGTGATGTCTCCAACTTTACCAAAGTCTTTTGTTGAAGTTAGAGATCATCCTCATGACTTAATAATTGGTGAGATTTCACATGGTATTCAGAAAAGATCACATGTTAACATGATATCTCACGCAGCCTTCTTGTCGGATTTTGAACCGAAGAATATAAAAGAAGCGTGTGAGAATAAATTTTGGATGAATGCCATGCAAGATAAGTTAAACCAATTAATAAGGAATGATGTATGGGATTTAGTTCCACGACTTCCTGATCATACTATAATTGGTACCAAATGGGTATTAAAGAATAAGTTAGATGAATCAGGACAAGTTATTAGGAACAAAGCTAGACTAGTTGCTCAAGGGTATAATCAAGAAGAAGGCACAGATTTTGATGAAACATATGCTCTTGTTGCTAGATTAGAATCAATTCGTATCTTATTATCTTTTGCTTGTTTTATAAATTTTACACTATTTCAAATGGATGTTAAAAGTGCGTTCCTTAATGGTTTTATAAAGGAAGATGTTTATGTTAAACAACCACCAGGTTTTGAACTTGAACAATTCCCAAACCACGTTTTTAAATTGAAAAAGGCCTTATAAGGTCTTAAACAAGCACCTTGTGCTTGGTATGATCGATCGAAGACTTTTCTTTTAGAAACAAGTTTTGAAATAGGTAAAGTAGATACTACTTTGTTTATTAGAAGAATTAAGAATGATAATTTAATCATACAAATATATGTTGATGACATAATTTTTGGTTCTACTAATAGTAATCTACGTCAAGAGTTTGCTAACACCATGAAAAACGAGTTTGAGATGAGTCACATGGGTGAACTCAATTATTTTCTTAGACTACAAATTAAGCAGTCACATAATGACATATTTATTAATCAAGAAAAATATGCTAAGGAATTGTTTAACATGGATAGCACGAGTAGTAAGATCACACCTATGGCTACTACCACTACCCTTGACAAAGATAAATTAGGTAAGAGTGTCGATCAAAAACTCTATCGTGGTATGATTGGCTCACTTTTATATATAACTGCTAGTAGACCCGACATTATGTTTAGTGTATGTTTGTGTGCTAGATATCAGTCGAGTCCTAAAGAGTCTCACTTAAAAGCCGTGAAACGCATTTTAAGATATATTAAAGGCATGTCTGATTATGGTCTATTTTATCCACGCACCGATAACTTTCAACTTTTGTCATATAGTGATGCGGATTTTGCCGGTAGTAAAACTGACCGCAAGAGCACTAGTGGGACATGTCACTATTTGGGACATTCACTAGTCTCTTGGTGCAGTAAGAATCAAAATTCGGTATCCCTATCTACTACAGAAGCTAAATATATCGCTGCAAGTTTGGCTTGTGCCCAAATTTTGTGGATGAAACAAACCCAATTAGACTATGGTATTTTATTTGAAAAACCTTCAATAATGTGTGATAATACCAGTGCCATTAACTTATCTAAAAATCCGGTTCAACACTCACGTACGAAACATATTGATATTCGACATCATTTTTTACGTGATCATGTTTTAAAGGGAGACATTTCTTTAGACTTTATTTCTACTGATAAACAGGAAGCTGACATTTTTACCAAACCTCTTAAGAAAGACACCTTTATCACCTTAAGAAGAGAACTAGGGATTTGTAGTTTTCATGATGTTTCTTGAATTTTTTCTCTAGGTAAGTCGACTTACAAGTATTGTTCGGTCGACTGCCAAGTATCTTTTATTTTTCTAATTTTTGTCTGAGTTTTATTCTCTGGACAGTCGACTGTGCACAGTACCCTAGTCGATTGACCAGTTGTATTAATGCTATGTTAGATTTTCTATTTTGACTCTTGACTAAGTCGACTGCCCCATAATACCAGTCGACTGTCGTGAATCAGTTTTCTTTAAATTCGAATTTTAGCACATCTTTTGAGGCGACTGTTCACCTTTTTTTTACTGTTTTTTGACCATATCTGAGCCGTTGCTATCCCTCTCCTTGATCTCAGCCATACATTTCTGTGTAAAAATTCTAAACCTACCCCCTTTCTTTCACTTTTACCTTATCTTTGTCTCCTAGATCTGAAGAAGATAAGTCGACTGGTTCTGCTGCTGCTGTTGTTGCTGCTGCTGTCAATTTCCAGTCATTTGAAGCTTCAACTCCTCTGATTTCTTGTGGTGTTCAAGTCCACTTAAAGCTCTTTTGATTCTTCTAGAGTCTCTTTGTTGGTATACTTCCTTCCCACTTTTTGTTTGAGAGTTTTGTTTTTCATGACTCCTAAGAGATCAAAAACATCTCATGTAGAGGAGGGTTCATCTTCTAGGGACTATATCCAATATCTTAGAAGTCCTGACCTTGTTGAGAAATGGTATATAATGTGTTCCGTTATGATTTTTCCGGGTCAGTTTGTAAATTTTTCCGATCTTGAAAGGTTTAATCTCATACCTTTGTTTCAACAATGTGGTCTTTATGAGTTTTTTTCCTTAGCAAATCAATCCTACTACTACCCTCAACTCATCTATTTGTTTTATACAAATGTGAAGGTTGTTCCATCGGATATTGGTAGTGAGATTTTCATCTATACTTCTGTCAAAAATAAGAAGGTGAAACTCACCTCCGAAAGAATCAATCTTATTTTGGGTTTAGATGATGAAGGGCTTGACTTAGGAGAAATTGAGATGGATGATGCTACCACTTTATCTAAAATTTATTTGCCGAATTATGGACCCCCGATGTCCAATAGGTCCATTACCCCTATTGTAAAACTTGTTGCACGCATACTATCATACAATATCATTTCCCAAAACAGAGAGTTATGATCAGTATTCCTTAGAGTTGCAATAAGCCGTTTATGCAATATTTGGCAAAATTAATATCAATTGGGGTCGTATCATCTTCTCTCGGCTTCATAAGGCTCATACTTCATTTCTTCCTTTTGGTGGCTTCTTACTCAAGTCTTTTGTTCTTATGGTGTCGATCTCGATGGTGAGACCAATGTAGTAAAGCACTATGAGTCTTTTGATCGTACAAGTTTAGCACGCATGAAGCTTCTCTCTTCTCCACCTAGGTCTCCTTCTAGGACTTCCCCTCCTGTTCCTTTAGCTACTTCAGCCTGTCCGTCTTCAGCCTCTAGTTCCTCTCGTCCTCGAGCAGATTTTGATGATCCTCACAGTATTTATCATACTGTCAATTATATAATGAACATCAAGATGTTCTTGAGTCAAATATTTCTTATCTTACCTACCTGTTCACCACTCAGTTTCCTCCTCCCTCTCATGGTGGCCAAGATGAAGATGATTGAAAATTGATGAGCTACTATTTTTATATTTTTTCTATGTATTTCCTACTTATTGTTGCATTTTCTATTTTATATGTCACCGTTTGAACTAAGAATATTCCCTTTCTATGTTAAAATTTGTCCTTGTTTGTCATTTTGCTATGTACTTTTTGTGGTTTTTTCCTCCTTTTTTTGTTGATGACAAAGGGGGAGAAATATAGCTCTTTGTGTTGCTTTGTGTTATTTTGTGCATGTTTTGAGTAGCATATCTTTGTGCATGTTTTTTAAACCTATGCATGTTGTACATTTGATAAGGGGAGCATGTGTAACATCTATTTTTATTATTGTAAGCAATTGTGTTGTCATCATCAAAAAGGGGGAGAATGTTGATTCTTGATTTTGATGATTACAACATAAGGCAAAGTTTGTTGTGCTATTTCTCGTATATTGCAAGTTGTATCAAAGTTTATCATGTATGATACACAAAGGCCTCAAAGCAAATTGATCAAGCAAGTCACAATGTTATAAAGCTGAAAAATGATCAAGAAAAGCTTCATATAAAGACAATGGCTAAAGTTTCACTCAAGACTCAAGACTCAAGTCAAGACCAAAGCTTCAATGTCTTATAGTTTGTGTGTCATGTAAAATGTAATTTTTTCTCTTTGTTGAGTCTTAGATTGATGTACAGCCTTGTCACACACACACACACTCACACATAATTTTTATAACTGTGTGTTTTACAAAATCTAAAGGTCGAAATAGCTTGAACTAGATCAGCTGTTGAGTACCAGTCGACTGCCGTTAAGGACCAGTGGACTGAATTTGTACAAAACTGTCTGATCTTCTTCAAACTCTGGCCAGTCGACTCATAACGGAAACCTAGTCGACTGTTCAAGTCATTCCGATAGTTTACTGATTTCAAAGCTTGTATTTTCGGATTTAAAACTTTTATCCGTTATTATTCGTTGTTAAACAGTTGCAGGAACTGTTTTTACAACGTCCAGGTATTCTACTCTATAAATATAGCCTTTAAATCACCATGGAAGAGTTCTATACATTTTTGAGAAAAAGTTTAAGTATTGTGGTTTCAAGAAAGAAAAGTTTTCAAGTTCACTACGTCTTGGTTCTCTGTTTTCAGTCCAGCATAACAATGATTTTGTTTTGGACTGAATTCAGAAGTCGACCAAATAGCCACGTACAAAATCACAATCACAACAAGGCTATAGGTTAATTGTAAACAATTTTATTGTTTTTTTTTCTCTCGGTTGGAGAGTAGGGCTCTAGGGTGTAGAGTCAGGTTTTCACTCTTGGTGGAAGAGTGGGTTACTCTCTTTAGTGGTGAGAGAGGACTATGGGTTAGACAAGGTTGTTGTCTAACGTCGTAAGGTATTCTTGCATTTTTTTCAAGAATAGTGGAAAATCTCAAGTGGGTTGCTTGGAGACTGGATGTAGATCGGGAGGACCGAACCAGGATACATCGTGTGTACTCTGTGGTTGTATCTCTTTGAACTTTCATTTCATTAACTTGTTTTTTTAATTTCTCTGTGAAACTTGTCTGGACAGTCGACTGCGTCTCCTTTAAGTCGACTGGTCAGACTTGTACTACATACTCTCGAAAAACTTGTCTGGTAAGTCGACTGACTCTTATATAAGTCGACTGATCAGACTCGTCTTAAAATACTCTTCTTAACTGTTGCCCCAGTCGTCTGGTTTCTCTTTTCAAGTCGACTGACAGAAGAAAAGTTCAAATCCGCAATTACTTTTTATAAAATACTATTCACCACCCCTCTAGTATTTTTTGCCTTGCCTACAGGATCCAACATATAATAGGGCAGTGGTTTTAAATGTAGACAAAAATTGGGTTTGGGGATTTTTAACAGGGTATTGGGTAAAGTCCAATGGGGAAAATAGGGTTTATAAACAAAATATAATTTGCATTAAAATATAGAATTTATTTCAGATAAGTACAAATATAATTTATACATAGAACTATGTTTTTAATAACCAACCAATGTAATAATAATAATCATAATAAAAATGATAATAACAATAACTGTAATAATAATATTTTCCTTAATAATCAAAGTAATCATAATAATAATAACAATCAGATTTGTAATACAATATAAGAATCATTGGAAACTAGTTACAACTATTGAAAAAAAAATAGACTTTAAAAGAAGATCCAAGAAAACATTTTATCAACAAAAAAAAAAGAATTTGAAAACAGAAAAATAATACATAAATTTTAAATACAATAAATACACAGAAAATACAGATTTGGGGAAACGGGGGTTACAAATAAAGGCCACCAAAAACTTGTCTAGGAATAGGGAGAATACCCTGTTCATCAAGCTCATGAACACTGCTGGTGCATTCGTGACTCCAAATGGCATCACTAAGAACTCGTAATGCCTGTACCTTGTCCTGAAAGCTGTCTTCTGCACATCTTCGGCCTTCACCTTAACCTGATGATACCCAGAGCGAAGGTCCAACTTCGAAAAGACTGCAGCACCGGCCAACTGATCAAATAGGTCATCTATCCTGGGTAGTGGATACCGATTCTTCACTGTAACGTTGTTCATCTTTTGGTAATCAATGCAAAGTCTGCAGCTTTCGTCCTTCTTATTGACGAAACAAGACCAGAGCTCCCCATGGTGAATCACTGGGCCTGATGAAACCCAAATCTAACAACCCATGGATTTGCACTTTTAGCTCTGCGAGCTCAATCGGTGCCATTCTGTGGGGACTCTTCGATATCAGCTTCGTACCCAGTTGAACTTCAATGCCAAACTCCACTTCTCGGTCTGGAGGTAACCCGGGCAACTCCTCTGGAAACACATCTAGGAATTCCTGCACAACTAGAGGCACAGCCTCACACCCTTCGTGCAACTCCATTGCACAAGCTTCCTTATCAACCACCTTCTTGACACGCCCAAGGGATGTCTCACCAGCATGAAACTCAAACTCTAAATGGCCCAGAATTCTGAACACAACCTTCTTTGCTCTATAGTCGATGATAGCATGGGACTCACCCAACCATTCCATCCCGAGAATAACATCAAACCCATAATTCTTAATCACAATCAGATTGGCTTTGAAGTCGGCACCACCAATTACGATCCGACTCTATTTGCACTCCCTGGAACAAACGACAACACCGCCACTTGTAGTAATATTCCAAGCTGGCGGCATAATACTGTACTCAACTGATGTTGACCCACGAAGCGGGAAGAGACGAAAGAATGGGTCACCCCAGAATCAAATAAGACATAGGCAGGAAAAGAATGAACTAGGATGATACCTATGAATGAGTCAAAACAAGGGGGGGAAATGAATAATGAATTACGAAGTAAGCATAATGAATAATAATGCGAGGGAGATTACATGAATGAATAATGCAAGAAGGACATGCAACGCGGAAAGTAACAAAACCAAATAGAAGAAAACACTATATACCTGCAACCACATCATCAGCTGACTCGGCCTCCTTCGTAGTCAGGTTAAAGGCCTGGCCACGACCTCCAGTCTGGCCCCTCCTAGGAATTGCTCCCCTCTGATCGTAAATCTGCCTCTGGGATGGGAGCGGTGGCCTGATCTGACCATGAGCTGGTGCTCCCGGCTGAATTGGTCTTTTGACTGGTGGAGCCAACCTCCTATGCTGCACGGAACATGTGGTCACTAGCTCTGCACGCGAAGCACTAGCGATTTGCTGTTCTGCAGTCCCTGCACACATGACCTGCCCTATGACAAACCTCACATCTCACGTCCCTCCTCGGAGCCACAGGTGGGTATGGCAATGCCCTCGGTGCTGGGGCTGGAGTTGGCCTCCGAATCGGCCCTCCAGTGGGCCTAGCAGTAGCGGTAGGGTACTGAGCAACCTGCTAAGGAGGAGCCCCCCAAGCTCGATTCTGCTCCTGTGCTCGAGCCGCCTACAAGGGATCGGCATAAGTATGGAGGCGGAGGGCAGCCAAATGCATCTAGATCTCATGATCAATCCTGAAAAGAAACCTCCATGCTCGGTCTTCCACATTCGCCACCAAAGCGGCAGCAAAACAACTGAGTCTGGTGAATTCCACAGCATACTCATCTACGGATCTAGTGTCCTGTGTGAAGAAAACTTTTGTGTTACGATACCACATGCATAATATGTAACAAAATTCAAAACACCTGCACTAACCGACCAACCTTTTTCAAGGCGAGAAATTGTTGCTCCATTTCCACCCTGATGATGTTGGAGAAAAACTTATCCAAAAAGCTCTGGGTGAAGGTGGCCCAAGAAATAGGCCGCTCAAGCCTCTCAGACTCAGCCCTCCACTAGATGTGGGCAAGGTCCATCAACTGGATGCTCACAACATCCACACGGTCTACATCAGCGACCCTAGCTGCCTGTAGTAATTTCTCTGTCTAGATCATCCACTGTTCAGCCTATAACCCCCATTCCCTGAAATAGGTATTTTCCATGTATTTTTCTATAATTTGATTTTTATAAATTTATTTTGCACTAAATTAGTTTCGTATCTTTTATTAAAGTATCTTCTAATCGAAAATCTTATTCATTATGAATAGTGGTGTATTTTGATCCTATTTTCTATATCTTATTGATTGGCTATTTATATTTGAGTCCAAAATCAAATATATTATTATTATTAGATTATTTTAATAAAATTGTTAAACCCGGATACTATTTTGTTGTATGATTTTATTATTGTTATGATTATAATTATTAATTGTTATTTCTTGATTATTTAATTAAAATTGATCTATCGAAATATTTTATTATGGTACCGGATCTGATTTTCTTGGAAAATTCCAATTTATTTTCAAGCTCAATTGATATTCTGTTCATTTGTATTGTTTATTTATTTAATTAGATTTAAATTTTTGTTCACGAACTACTCTCATTCTTCTTGTTGGGCTATTTTCTAGTTGATCCTATTTTATTTATTTATTGTGGATATTTTATTTGAACCTTATTATCTTCAAACCCATCTCTTATTGAACCCTAAAATTCAATTGCAGTTTGTTCTCAACCCAAAACCTGCTATTATTGGATCCTAAACCACTAACCCAATATCCTAATTGTACCCTATAAATACAACCCTAGTAAAAAACCTAAAAATTGTTCAAATTGAAACCGTAGCCGCTTATTCTTTCTCTCCTATTCTCTCTCCTCCTTATTTCTCTGTCCCCGTCCAAAAATCGCGCCCTTTACTGTAGCACCTTCTTCCCCAAATTCCCCGGCCAAGCTCCGGTGCCTCCTGAGCACCGCCCACCTCCGGCAACACCCCCCTCGTCGGCACTCACCATCGATGCCCAGAACCTGACCCAATTCCAATCCTCCTCGCCCTTGCCCTAATTCTGATCGTCAGCAGCAGTCAAAACCCAACTTTGGCTGTCTTTCCCTTTCGCTCGACACCGCAAGCGATGCCCTTGCCGTCGAGGCCAGCCCTCACCAGTGTCAACGCTAGCCACGCCGCCGCTCAGCCCCTCTCTCTCCCTTCTACAGTTGCTGTTGTTGCCATGCTTTGGCTGTTGATTGCTCTCTCTTTGTTGCTTGATCTTTTGTGCACGTAGAGTGCACATATATTTGTGGGTTCATGTTGTTGCGGATTTTTGTTCGTTGCTTCGGGATTCTCATCCCGTTATTCTTGGTATTCAAATTAACCATCTAAGGCAAGTCACTATCCTCTTGAATTGTACATCGTATCAAATTCAAGTTTTATTGAAATTCTTACATGTAGATCCTATTCGTTATCATATCGTTGTATTGACTATCTTCATTGGGTATATTGAGGGTTTACACGAGCTAACCCCAATTTACTTGACATCGTGCCACTTTTGACTCTAAAGATTGAACCTTTCATGTGTGCATATAGAATTGAGAATATGATTAATCATATAATTACCCCACAAATTAATTATTGTAGAAAGAATTGCTAGGTTGTATATTGTTTGATCGATTGATGGTTGATTGATGATAAATTGATGTATGTATGTGTTCTAAATCCTATTTACCATATTTTTATACCCTTCATGCTGACTGAGAAGTTTATCGACTAGTAGAATTGATACCCATCGTGTTTAATCAAATTGTTTCATGAAAATACCCAAAACCCTATATCTTGCTTGCTGGCTGTATGTTGACTGCTATTTCTAACCCAGTAAATGATCTTAAAATGAATAATTTTCAGAATAAGAATTGTAGCCCCATCTTTCTACTTTCCAAAACATCTTGAATTTCTGAATTCCGAGTTGTGTACCAAAAGTTATGCCCGTTTTACTACAACTGTGTTTTTACTTCCATATTTTCAGATTCTTGTATCTTCCGTGTTTAAACAGTAAAAAGGCTGATAAAATGATAAAATTTTGCTCTTAAAATTTTCAGATCGTTGCTTAACATGTTTAGGAGTCTAGAAAATATTTTTAATGAATTTATTATTGTGTTTTTGCTGATTCTAAAATTATAACAACATGATGTCGAATTTTTGTCTGAACATGAAATCTGTAAAGAACAATGTGTTTGACCTCGAGCTAACCCCAATCTGTAAAGAACAATCTGTAAAGAACAACTCGAATTTTTGTTATCATATTATCCATTATTCATCTCTTCGTTGGGTCTATCAAGGGTTTGCACAAGCTAAACCCAATATTCTTGACATCGTGCCACTTTTGACTCTAAAGTTTGGATCTTTCATTAGTGCATATAGAATTGATAATAGGGTTGTTCATATAATCGTCACACAAATAAATTATTGTAGAGACAATTGCTAGGTTGTATGTTGTTTGATCGATTGATGATTGATTGATGATAGATTGATGTATGAGCGTGTTCTAGTTTTATTAATGATGTTTTGACACCCATCATGTTGATTACACAATTTATTGACTAAAGAATCGATACCCGTATAGTCTAATTAATTTATTTTCAAGAAAACTACACAAATCCTGTATATTGCTTGCGGACCTGAATGTTAACGGCTATTTACGAACCAGTAAACGATCTTAAAATGAAATACTTTCTGAATATGAATTGTAGCCTTATCTTTCTATTTTCCAGAACATCTTGAATTCTGAATTCCAAGTTTTGTAGCAAAAGTTATGCCCGTTTTACCACAGATGTGTTTTTACTTTCAGATTTTCATATTCTTGTATCTTCCATGCTTAATCAGTAAATAGGCTAGTCAAATAATAAGATCTTGCTCTGAAATTTTTCAGATTGTTAGTAATCATGTTTAGGAGTCCAGAATTTTTTTTTATGTATTTATTATTGAGTTTTTGCTGTTACTAAAAATAAAGTAACATAATGTCGAAGTTCTGTCTAAGCATGAAATCTGCAAAGAACATTGTGATTGACCTAGCTACTGTTGTCAGATTTTGAACTTTAAATATGCGTTGGAACCGTGTGGAAGTCTATTTTTCTTAATTTCTGACGGTTTCAGTTTTCGAGTTCTGAAGCAGCGGGAAACTGCACTTTTCAGTTTTTAATAGATTAATTATTCCTATATCGTATTATTGCATGAATCGAAGTGTGATTGTTGCATTTCATGATCCTAAAGTCGTATTGTCATCATTCTAATTGTCCGATCTAAGTTATCATTCTATTGTTCCCCTATTGTTGATATCGTTCATCTAATGTCTCTAGATTGCATATTGTATTGTTGCATTAATAAAATAATTTAACAAGCCGGGGTTTAAGGGTTGACTCCAGTAGTGGACAATATAAGGACTGTACTCGGATAGGGGTTCGTGGTTCCCTATATCGTTATCTTGTGATCTTGTGTTCTTGTGATCTTGTGATCTTGTGATCTTGTGATCCTGTAGCATCTTATGGATAAATTATCGTTATGGATGGAATATCGTTATCGTTCACCGAGTACATGAACTATAAAATTCACCACTAAGTCTAAAGGTAACTTATTTGTATGTAGCAACCATATGGTAAATAAATGGGACACATGGATTGCTACATTAGTTAGGATTAAAATATTTAATAGACTTAAAAATCACACAACATCGACATTGTATATTGTTCATCATTGTTCTACTGATATCGAATATTGGCTAAGGGTTACTGATATTGATAATTGATTATTGTTACCGAATATTGAATCATTGTTTATAGTCGTTACATCGATTACCGTGATACTGATTAGTTTGATCGTGCCATGTTATTGATTCTTATTAATCCATTGAATTTATTGTTATACCGTTACTCCATTGTTCCCTGCTTTCTCTACTTGCTATCCATGACTTGCTCTAAGGACAATTTTTCTTCTCTTTTTAGATGAAGTGTTCACAGGTAATGAAGAAGAATTACCTGATGGGATTGGAGAACGAAGATTCTGATGATTTTAATGCTTTTAATTGCTTATTGTTTTATCAAACTGAATGTATTGAGACTTATTAGCTATTTGTGATTGGATTATTATTGTATTGGGCTTATGACCCGAATTTTATTATTGTTTCCAGTCATTGGTTTATTGTATTTGGATATTTCACATTGTTTATTCCAAGTATTATTGTGCATGAGATTATTTTTATTGCCTATGCAATTGTTCTATATTGATTATATTGTTGAGTTAATCAGATAAACAGCTTATGGATGATGTTAGTCATTCGCTGGGCCAATGTCATGTACTCATATTTCGTAATTTTGGAAAGTGGGGCGTGACATAGCCTCCAGTGGCATCTCGGTGCCTGTGAACTTGTCAGGATGCAGCCTCATAAAGTCAGCAATTGTACTAGGAAGAGGGGAAAGAGCTGCCTGAATGGGCATAGCGGGGGACGGTACAGCAGTGTTCCTGTTGGCAGCCTCCAACGCGGCCTTCACTAGTTCTGTCACGTCCCGCTTCCCAAAATACGGAATACAAGTACATGACATTGGCCCAGCGAATGATTAACGTCACCCATAATCTGTTTATCCGATTAACTCAACAATATAATCAATACAAAACAAATGCATAAGCAATAATAATCTCATGAACAACAATACTTGGAATGAAACAATATAGAAATCCAAATACGATAATAATCCAACATCTTGAACAATAATAAAATTCAGGACATAAGCCCAATACAATAATAATCCAATCTCAAATAATAAGTCTCAATACATTAAGTCCAATAAAACAATAAGCAATTAAAACCATTAAGTTTTTAGAATGTCTGTTCTCCAATCCCAGCAGGCAATTCTCCTTCATTACCTATGAACACTTCATCTAAAAAGAGAAGAAAAATTATCATCAGAGCAAGTCATGGACAATAAGTAAAGAAAGTAAGGAACAATGGAATAACGGTATAACATTGAATTAATGGCTCAATAGGAATCAATAACATGAGATGATAATCAATAATCAATATCATGATAATCGATGAAATGGCTATAAACAATGATTCAATATTCGGTAACAATAATCAGTGATCAATAGCAATAACAATTAGCCAATATTCGATATCAATAGAAACAATGATGAACAATATGCAATGTCGGTGACTTATGTCTATATTATTTTAATCCTAACTAATGCATGTACTACTGCATCCCATTCTACAGGTTCGATGGTACAATCAATTTGGTTCAGACTTGAGTGGAAGATTCTATACTTCATGTACTGGTTATGATGACGATAACGATAAAAACATGGGCTATGTGTAATTTCTTACACGATGATGATAAAGATAATAACACGGGCCATGTGTAATTTCTTACACGATGACGATAACAATAATAACACGGGCCAGCATCCGAGTACAGTCCTCATATCATCAACTACTCTAGTCAATCCCGTAAACTCCAGCTTGTTAATTATTTATCAATGCAACAACACAATATGCAATTTGAGACATGAGATGAACAATAGTATCAGTAGGAGAACAATAGGATGATAACGTGGAATAGGGCAATTAGAATGATGATAATAACTCGTTGGGACCATGCAATGCGACACATATACTTTAATTCATGCAACAATACGATATATAAATAATTAATCTATTAAAATCTGGACTATATAATTCTGGACAGCAAGAGCAGTCTGTACAAAAGTGCAGTTTCCTGCTTTTTCAGAAATCAAAAACTGAATCCGTCAGAAATTATAGAAACTAGGCTTACACACGGTTCCAACATATATTTAAAGTTCAAAATCCGACAAAAGTATCTAGGTCAAGCACATTGTTCTTTACAGATTTCATGTTCAGGAAGAATATCGACATCATGTTATCTTATTTTTTGAATCAGCAAAATCTCAATATTAAATTCATTAAAAATATTTTTTAAACTCCTAGACATGTAAAGAAATAATCTAGAAATTATCAGAGTAAAATTTTAACATTTGATCAGCCTTTTTACTGTTTAAACATGCAAGATATAAGAATATGAAAATCTGGAAGTAAAAACACAGCTGTAGAAAAACGGGCATAACTTTTCGTACACAACTTGGAATTAAAAAATTCAAGATGTTCTGGAAACTAGAAAGATAATGCTACAATTCTTGTTCAGAAAGTAATTCAATTTAAGATTATTTACTGGGTCAAAAATAGCAGACAATACAGCCAACAAGCAAGATACAGGTTTTAGGGTATTTTTCATGTAATAAATTTAATTAAACGTGATGGGTATCGATTCTTTAGTCAATAATTTTATAATCAGCAAGATGAGTGCAATAAAAAGATGAATAAAATTAAGAACACATACATACATTAATTTATCATCAATCAACCGTCAATCGATCAAACAACATACAACCTAGTAATTGTCTCTACAATAATTAATCGTGTTTTGAGATGCAAGAAAATTTCCTGTCATCAATACTATATGATGTATGCAAGATTCAATATTTTTGGAATCAAAGTGGCATGATGTCAAGAATATTGATGTTAGCTCGTGTAAACCCTCAATAGACCCAATTGAGGAGATGATGTACAATACGATAAACAAAGGAATCTACCTGCAAGAGTTTCAACAAAACTTGAATTTGATACAATTAACAATTCAAGAGGAAAATTGATTTGCCTTATAAACGGTGAAAATGAATACCAAGAATAACAGGATAAGGATCCCGAAGCGACGAACCCACGAACTAACAATTTAGCACATGCGAAATATGTGCACACAAATAGCCCAAGGCAACCACAGAAGTCAAAGAGACAGCAACGGCAGCAGCTACAGTAATGGGTGAGAGAGAGGGCACGATGGCGGTCGGCGATGGCATCACCGACGAAGAGCGACGGCGGGGTTGCCGACGGAGCAAGGGGATGGCGCTGACGATGGAACATGAGAAAACAGCACCGGGGTTTGCTGGCTGTCACTGTCGAGGACAGAGGAGGAGGCTCAGGGGGTTGCGGGTGTGGCGGCAACGTCGACAGTAGGTGTCAACGGGAGGTGGCAACGAGGTGAGGTCGCCGGAGTTGGGGGATGGCCAGAGAAGACGAACAGAAAGTGGGGTTGGCTGATTTGGGCGGGAAACGATCGGAAGAGAGAGAATGGAAGGAGAAAGGAGAGAGAATATGTGGCTAGGGTTTCAATTTGTGCAATTTTTAAGGTTTGTACTAAGGTTATATTTATAGGGTACAATTAAGATATTGGGTTAGTGGTTTAGGATCCAATAATTGCGGTTTTGGGTCAAGAACAATTGAAATTGGGTTTTAGGGTTCAATAAGAGATGTGTTTAAAATAATAGGGTTCAAATAAAAATACCCACAATTAAATAGAATAAAATAGAATCAATAAGAATTGCTGAACAAGAAGAACGGAGAATTTTATGAACATGATTTAATTAAAAAGAAATAATCACGGAAAAAATAGAGTATTTTATTCAATTACAAATAAAATATTACAAAAAGGGGGGGAAATGAAAATAGCGGAAACGGTAGTTACATGTTCACTGTGCTCATGTTGCATTTGGACTAACTGCTGCAGCACTTGTGTAACACCCTCCATCTCTGGTTGTTCCTCTTGGAAGCGGGAAGAAGAAGCATTTCTGCGCACCATGGTCTGCACAAAATCCAAAACAATAAGTATCCAGATCAAGTTGATTATCAATTGTTAATGTGATTGCATGGCTTGTTTATTGTTGAGTTAACCTTGGCTAAGTCAAGTCTGCGTAACATATTAGTTAAACTAATATATTAGCCAAACCTGGCTCTGATACCAGTAAAAACCTGTCACGCCCCGCTTCCCAAAAGAATACCGAATACGAGCACGTGACAAAGCCCAGAGAATGATTTTCATCATTCATAAGCTGTAATGATTGACTCAACAACACAACAGGAATATACCATAAATATACAACCACGCATGAATGAAACAAAGCTCACAATCAATAGAATTATTTGAAAAAATACAAAATCCTCAAATAAAATAAGATCTGGTAACAATAATAAACTTCGGGACAACTTGTCCAATACAAGTTCAAGTATTAACAAGGAATTTATAAACTCAAAACAAAAGTAAACTAAAGCATAAAGATTCCAGCCCAAGCTCAGAACACTTGATCACTCACTCCGTCGAGTAGCTGATCTTCACAACCTATGTATTTAACATTTGGAAGAAATAGAGAAGCAAAAGAAAAAATGCTCGTTAGTGCAAGCTACGAGCCGCAAGTAGTTCAAGCAAAGGGGGTATAGGAACAAGGAATTCAACAAGGGAGTCAAGCACAAGAATGAATCATGTAACAGGACATACAACATGTAAATGAGGTTCATGAATTTCAACTTATAAACAGGAATCACAAGGCTAGTAATGAGCAGGTAATATGTGGACAGGAATCATATTCAGGTAAACAGGAAACATATACAAATAACATTAATCATATACATGTAAAAAAGAATATGCAAATGCTCAGTGTCAACTTACGTCTACTCATTTAATTTAATCATAATTAATGCAACAATCATGTGTCCCATATATACCACATGTATGATGCACACGTTTAGACTTAGTGGTGGATTCTATAGGGCCGTGTACTCAGGCATCATGTAAATATGAGTCAAATCATATCATGTAATCAGCTAATGGATTCTAGAGGTGGCTCCTGTAGATTCTAGAGGTGGCCCCCATCATCCCACGTCGTGACACTTAGTTCCATATAACTTGTAAACAGGAAAATAGGTAAACAGTTTCATGAACCATGTAATCATGTAATGGATTCTAGAGGTGGCCCTCGTCATCCAGGACGTGGCACATAGTTCTACGGGCCCCCTTCTGAGTACATTTTTCTATATTGTCCACTACTAGATCTTTCCCTTAAACCCCCGCTAGATTACTTATTATTTTTACCAAAACCGACATGAAGATGAACAAACAAGGACAAGTAAACATGAAGGAAAACAGGGAACATGTTCGGGTTGGGTAGGAAACACATACGGATGTCAAATCAACTTATAATTATTAAAGTCAACAAGAATTCCAATTCTGGACAGCAGGACGTTGCTGCACCAAAACTAGAATTCCTGTTGCCACAAGAATGCAAATCTGGATCTGTCAGAAGTTCTAGAAACTAGACTCTTTGCCAGTTCCAGTGCATAAAAGTTACTACAATTGGTTTCAAATCAACATTCTACACAGATTTTGTGTTTAGCCAGAATTCTTAAAATTGTGTTTACATACATGAATCAGGTCTGAAAACTCATCAAATAAATCCACGAAAATTAAGGGTGATTCCCTAGCATGTCTAGTCTGAGCAAGATAAATTTCATATTATTATATTACTGATAACATGTTCAAATTAAATTGCAAAGCAAAGTGATACAGGCAAAATTTTGAATTTAGAAATTCAGACCTAGCAGTACTAAAACAACAATATCTTACAGAATATAATTCGAAATTCGATTCTGTCAATAGTTCTGAAAACTAGACACACGGGGCTAAAATTCATATTTAGAAACTAACTCAATATTTTGTCATTAACAGGGTCGAAACAATCAGGCAAGGTCAGGACAGCAGTATTCCAGAACTAAAATATTTCACATTAACTTGATTTGGCTCGAGCAAATTATAAATCTTAACTAGAAATATGTGGATCATCACACAGCAATTCAAGCATGATTTGAACATTATCAAGATAGGGAAATTACTATCATGGCTACACTATCATGTTTCAATATTTCGACGCAAACACATACCACCAAATTACACGATTAATTCTAATAGTTCACATATACATACTGTTGTTTGTCATGTGTCGTGTCATGCATGCATGTAGAGGGGGAGTATTTGTGCTCTAATACGAACACGAGATTCTCGATAGTTCAAAAAAGACATATATGTTGACGGATTGAGATCCAAACGAGAGAATCTAATAACAAACTAAATGCGATATTTTGAGAATGCTTGTATGGAACAACGAATTGTACAAGAGGAATACTTGCCTTGATTGGATTGTAGAACGACTAAAGATCCACGAATACGAATCCGCAAGAGCATTTGCACGTTACGTGCGAGCAACACCACCACAAAAATACGTGCAACACGCGCACAACTCAATCGACAACAAACCATAGCAACGACAGCAAGAGTGCGGCCTCGACGATCGACTGTGGGCTCGGAGGTGTTGTCGACGAGGCAGGGGCTCGGGGATCTGGCTTGATGGTGGCTTCGGAGGTGGGTTGTGGAGGATGGCTCGTTGAGGCAAGGAGGAGAAGCGCTCGGGTGTGCAGGTGAGGAGGAACGGGGGGTGAACGTCGATTGCAGGGTGGCTCGATTGGACGTCGAGACGGTGGCAGCGTCGGGGGAGAACAGGGATGGGGATGCAAGGATGGAGGGAAGGTGGTGGCGGAGTGCGGTGAATTAGATGCATTGCAGGTGGTTGGAGGGTGGCTCGACGATGAGGTGAAGATGGCGATGGGATGACGGGGTATTGGAGACAGTGAGCAGGGGATGGAGATGGACGATGGGTTTGAGGTGCTCTGGTTGTGGTAACGGCAGAGGAGGAAGAAGGTGGGTAGGGTGTTAGGCGGCTAGGGTTTCAACAGTAGTAGGGGATTAGGGTTTGCTAGGGTAGAACAAGTTATATATAGGGTTAAGTGGGTTTGGGATATTGGGTAGATGGTATAGGATCTATTAAGGGGAAAAAGAAGTTAATTAAGTAAAACTAGGCTATAAAATAGATAATTTGGAATTAGTCAAAGCACCATGGATGAACAAGAATAATAATGATTTAGGGTTGACAGAAGTTACAATTTAAATAAATTGAGAAACAGAAACTGAGTTGGAGACAAATAATGAATTTCGTCAAGAGAGAAAAATGAAATACAAGGTTCAGAATTGGACAGAGAAGAGTACAATGAATAAATATACCAAGAAAATACAAAACTGGTGTTGCCTAAACTCCCCATGAAAATCTTTCCATGCTACAGGCCCATCTCCCACGATGCATTTCATGGATTGCCACCAAACACCTACAACCTTCTCATAAAGGATGGTTGCTAATTTAACTTTGCTTTCCTTTGGGGTTTCAAGCACTTCGAAGACAGTTTCCACTTGTCTTATCCATTTGTCAGCGTCAGTGGTGTAATACCCTGATTTTTCAATTAATGGAAAATTATTTATTTTGCACGTAGTGTGCACGTGCAATATTTTGGGTTGAATTATTTTTATTATGATGTGTACAAATATATATAAATTTGTTCTCCAATTATTTTGTACAAAAAGCCTTTCTTTAAAGCCTTATTTTGATTTAATTAAAAAGGCCATTTTCTTAAAAGCCCAAATGTATTTTATTTTATTTATTTTTATAAACTATTTTGGCCCAAAAAGAAAGCCCATGAATTAATCTCTTTTAATTAAACTTGTCATGTAGAAGACTAATTTATCATTATTTTATTTTTATACAAATTAAAAAGGTACAAATTTGGCCTAGTTGCATGCACGTGCACTACACGTACACGTGCAATGCACACCCTCTTTTCTAGGCCTCGTTACATTCTTTTGGAGGGATTTTCAAAATTGATCATGGTGATCATGGTGGTAGTTTCATGGAAGTGGGTAGTTTGCATAACTCCTACTTTGATCTAGGCCCTTCATTCTGCAACCAACCACTCAATCTTGGCCCTCCATTTCACCTATTCTCTAGTATAAATACCCCCCCCCCTCTCATGGCTATTTTGATATGCAAATTATATTTACAAGCTATAGTATTATTGTTGTAATAGTGTGAGATATAAAAAGATAGAGAGTTGTGTGGGTTTTGCTTGCTTGGAGTGGCCGGCCATCACAAAGGGGGAGCATTCGGTTGTGCTAGTAAGCATTCGGCTTTGGCGAGGAGGCTTGGAGCTTGTGCGCGCTTTGGCTAGGAGGAGATGCTTTCATTTGCAAGGTTTGTGTTGTTTAGTTCTCTCCATTCAAGGTGGGTAAAACATTTTATATTTCTAATATAGGAGTGTATGCTAGATCTCATTAGCAAATTGCATGAAAAATGATTAATAAGAATGCGCCTTTAATTGAATAAATAATCTCTAGTTGATTGAATTATTGATATGTGAATTATGTGGGATTGTATGCCATAAGAATGTGATTACAAAGTGAGTTGATTATCTTTGTTCTTAATTAGAAATAACCTATGAAAAATGTTAGTAAAATACATTTTTTGGGAAGGTTAGTTTACAACTTGATTAGCATGTTAATGAACAATTGCATGTGCTTATTAATGTTAATTGAGTTGTAGATAAAATCTCTTCATGCTCATTAGAATAACTGGATGACGTTAGTATTGATGTTTGAGAATGCTAGTTTAATGGGAAAAGATGAAACATGCAAATTGATTAAGAAAGAGCACGCTTCTTAAAGGAGCAACTTTCTTGTATGGTGATATGTGAACCTAATAATTGATAAGTGACTACATATTTTTGTGATGCACATGATTGAACTAGAAGTATATGTTAAATTAAAGGAAACACTTTTTGCTATCACTAATTGTATGAAAAAGAAAACCCATATCTTGTTAGTGCTAATTTGTGAAGAGACCTCCTTAATTATTGTGAGGATGGGTAAATTAAAAAGAAGTAGATTTGTGTATGTTAGAGGAAAGATTAATATCAGCAAAAATGCACAATAATTTTGGGATGGAAGAGACTTGGGGACTAATTGTAACCAATGTCGAAAATAAAGAATATAATGATTTGTGATTAACAATTCATGGTTTTGTGTGAAAAATATACTTTTATTTATGCAAAAATTATTTTAACCTTACTGACATGAAGATCATGTAAGAGAAAGATAATCTGGAATTTTTCAGTACCTTTCATAAAAGCCATATGAGACTAAGTGTAGTCGAACATCGAGTTGTTTTAACCACAGCATCAAAAAAACTTATTTAGACTTTAAACCAATACTTGGACAACTTGAGCTAGTAGCTCAGGCGGTCAGCGTCGGCGTGTGGCTTCTCTGGGTCGAGCGGTTCGAGCCCCAGTGATTACAATATTTTTCTACAAATTTTGAGAACTTATAACTATCGGTCTGTACACCATATATACTATTTGACCCCCTTTCATACCGCTAGCACAGCTTGGTCGGTTGGCGGGTGCTCTTGGCTTGTTTCCCGTTGTGCCTGGGTTCGATTCCTCCCTTCGGCACTTACAAAAAATATTTTTTTTGTGAGTTTGTGATGTCCAAAAAATGTGGAAAAAATATGGTAATTCTCATAAAAATGCAAGGAATTTTATGAGATTGAGTTGGGTATTATTTGAAGGAAATACAATATGGTTTGTGAACAAAAGGCACAATTAGAGCTATGGTTCTAAGATACACACTTATGAAAATTTTAGTTTATAAAGATAAATTGAAATGGATTTATTAGAAAGTAATTGGCAAAAAGGACCTTGTTGTGTGACATGATATTATTAATTCTCACTTGAGAATATTGTGCAAAATATGAAGTATGAATGTTTATTAGTAATATGAATTTCAAATGTGAAATTATGAAGTGCATGAGTTCATGTATGATTATGGAATTAGAAATCATGTTGATGGAAAGAAAAAGAAATTTGTTTGGCTATGAATATGAATCTTATGAGTTGTAAGTACTCAAGTTGAAGATTGTGAAATGAAATTCGAACTAGAGTAGCTAAGTCTCCCCGGCATTGAAAAAGAAAATGAATTGAGATGAAATTAGACCAAGGTTGGTCATGATGAAACAAATGAATAAGTCCGGTTGATGGAGAGGCTAACTCTAGAGATTATTTTGTTCATGATTTTTATAAAACTAAGGACTAGTACATAGTGGAGACGTGATGAAAGTAGAAGAAAAACATGGGTATGGGGGCCATCGGATAGCGGTGTGAGAGCGATCCACAGGCTGCCTGCTTGATGCGTCAAGACATGGCGTGGGCGCTACTCCAGAATTATCGTCCCGGTGGCGACGCTCGTGGGATGTTCGAGTGGCTATGGGTGGTGCCATTGTTCCATGGCAGAGGCTGAATTGTCCATAGGTTGCCTGCTCGATGCGTCGTGACAGTGCGTGGGATTCCCCTCCAGGCTGCCTGGACATGGGCTCATAGATCATAGGACATCTAAGACACTACCGTAGTTACAGTAGTAGACTAAGCCATAACGGGGGATTGAACCCTATAAAGATGAAGAACGAATAAGGGCTTGCCCTCGGACCTATGTAGTATGGGATGCATAGAATCCGAACAAGTGTGCATTAGTGTCATGTAACATTAATAGATGCATTAAGGATTAAGTGCACAATCACAACACGACATCAATAGGGTAGTCCCTTTAGTTTGAATGTGACAAGTTTGTGTTTGCTAAATATGAAAAGTTAAGTTATACTATTTCCGGCATAGAGAGGATGGCCGTGTATAATGTTCGTCGGTTGAATAAACTGACGTACCCACAGTCTGATATGCAGGTAAATGTTATGTTAAAGATTAAAGAGGATTGGATGCTTAAAGATTATATCAAGCTGTTGTACTTGTATTCAATTGTTGTATTTTACTTCCGCTGTGCAAAAGAAAGATGTAATTTTGATGTAATCTCTGATCTATGATGAAAAGTTTTAATTTCCCTGTAAAATTGTACTACAGAAAGTGAAAAGATCCTGTAGAACATCTCGAATTCAGTGTATTTGGGATTCGGGGCGTTACAAGTGGGATCTGCTTAGCCTTCAAAAACTTGCGGCTTGATCCACTTAAAGGACTTTACCATCTTCATTGGATCAGCCATCGTGTCCCCTAGGTTCCTTTCCTGCGCACCCCACTGTGGCATGAAATTCTTACTTGCTTCCATAAATGCCCCCATCATTTGCTCGACACGGGCAAACTCTATTTCGACATTGAGGCTAGTTCCATTGGCCCCACTTCCCTTGGCTTCAGACCGTCCACTGTGGCTACTCCTAGTCCTTATTGACATATGATGCATGGTTGAAAAATCACATTAGTGCCTTATTATGGTGTTGTGAAAAAATGGCATCCAACAATAATATATATATCACACCGGTAATTAGGCAAAACACAATAACAGTCTTAGTAGTCACTTGCACGTACTACACCCAACAAAACATATTCCTAGTTGGCAAAACATTCAAAACATACAAAAATATACATTAATCTTGTTTCATTGATCTACTCTAGCGGAGTTCACTGCACCCTGAGACTGCCCTAATTGGGCTCGCAGCTGGGCCACCTGGGCCCGCAAATCCTCATGCTTTTGCTCCAGGCATGCAATCGTATCCCGATAAGTCTGCTTCATTCGTACAATTCTTCGGGCGGATTTGCTTTTAAACCATTTAAGTTTATCCACCTCTTCCTTGGTGGCGAGCGCCTGCAAGCCATAAGACTGAAGCCTATCCTCAAGGTGATCGTGGCTCCATTTATAGGTTGCAAATTCCTCGAATAGTTGATCAATGGCACGGTGTACTGCAGTTGGCTGAGGTGGGGGTGGTGGAGGAGATTGACCAGCCGTGGGGTTGTCTCCTGCTGCGGCTACTACTATTTCCTTGCTTGCCATTCCTGCAACGACTGGAGGTTCCTCGCCCTCCATTAGTGGTTCCTCCTCCTCAGCCATCTCGTCTTCCACCCACCCATTCCTGTAAGGAACAACACCATCAGCCATCCTGCGAGGAGAAAGATACAGGAGTTAGTCTAGTTATAGAAAATTATAACACATAAGTTGAATATTGCAACATTTTGAATTATAATCATCTACAAACTGGACTAAACCTAACTCTAACAAGGGCATCCAAGTCTAATTTCCTATTGTGTTAGACTAAAATTTGAAGTCGGCTCTGATAGCAACTCTGTAGCACCCAGAATTCCCAACTCTGGAAATTCGTGACTCAATCCATAATCTTGCTTCAAATAGTACAAAACATAGAAAATTACAGGAAATTAAAAACTTTTATTTCGACCAATGTTATTACAATGTCCAAATGGTTTCAATAAAATTTTACAATAAGATTTTACAATGAACTTGGACAATGTCTCTCCACTTAGATGCTCTGCACGGCTTGCGTCCTTCCGCTCCCACGATCAAGTAGTCCTACACTAACTAACTGTGGATACGCAAGTTGAATACAACAAATGCAACGCTGATAAAACCAGCGACTCTCCAAAACTCAACAAACAAATTTGATGCGAAAGGAATGTCTGCAATCAAAAAACAAGTGTTAGTGTATGCCATAACCTAGATACTAATTTACTGCTCTAAAATGCACACGATGCTCCTACTCTAATGCACAGCTGATTTGGAAGCATATGCGTCCCATACTACATACTTCCCAAATCGAGCTCGCTTCTTCTTAATTGTAGGGTTCGATACCCCATCATGCATCCAACTCTTGTACACTTTCTTGTTCCTGACATTCATCTAGTGACTGATAAGGTTGCAGTTGTTTGGTCCAATTTCGCTTCTGCAGTCAGTAATGGCATCCCTGTTTTCCATTATGGCCGATCCCCACAGTCTTACTGCTCCGTACTTCACCCAAAAGTTGCTACGAACATGAGGGTGGTCCTGCGGTATTCCTTGCTCACTGAGACACAGAGTCTTACTCTCACTTTGGAGTCTTACTCTAGCTCCCTGACCGTGCTAAACAACATAGAACTTGATGGATTCATAGGGTCCATTCTCTACGTCTGACAGGAGTACCTCCCGTTCTTATTACTAGATCCAAGAAATTAACAGACGAGACTACGCTGCCCGTTCCCCTTAACAGGCGAGATAGCACTGCACGTGTCCCCTTGACAGGTGAGTACAACCACCCGACTAGTGCATTATCAAATATATAACATATTTGGTCTTAGGATGCACCGCACCTAGCTTAGAACTTATACACTATTAAGCAACTAATTAACTTATTAGTGAGATGATTAATGAGATACCAGACGATTGCTTTGCTAGTTAATTACCTAATCTTTTATTCAAACTTAACTGTCTTGAGTTAAATCCAATCCGGCCTCCAACTCAGGCCAAGGGTTGGCCATCTAGACCTCAACGTGACCTAGTGACGACAGCGATTTGACCCCATCGATCATCGTCCACCCTCTCGCCTGGATCTCGACCCTATCTCCGTCCCGCGATCAGCCGTCCTAGGTTAGCGATCCACCGGCGCACGAAGGCTATCGTCATCCAAGGCACAGAAAATGATTTGGGCTACTAGCTACCCAAAATATCATGTAATAATGATAAGTCACAAGGTACAGCTCACTGACTATGTCATTAGCAACTAAAGATGAAAGAATAACATGTTTACCAAGGCAAAAATGAGACAAGAGCTGCTCAAATCTTAAAAACACTATGGGTGGAACAAGATATGATATTTTGAATTAGATGCAAATTACCACAAAGCAACAACACTGCTTCTTAACCACCACGGCAAGTTGCATTTTTAAAAGATAACAATTCTTATTCAAATATTGCGAAACTTAGTGCAAATGTTCCATATTGACTTAAGAGCCTACTTAAAAAAAATTAGGTTCAATTTCCATAAAGACACAAAGTTATGATTTTTATAAGTCAAGCATGTTGAACTCACAGAGCAGAAACTTTATCCCCAACCAGCAACAAGATTGAACTTTATTAAGTTAGAAACATATATCCAAAAATTACGAAATTTGATCGAGTTATAAAATACATGCATAAGAAGCCTTAGTAATATTTTTAGCTCTAAACTCATATTAACCATGGAGATATACATTTTATAAGTCAAACATGATCATTCAACGCAGAACAACAAGATGATTCACCAACAACAACAACATGGATTTATTAAAACTATCCCCTCATCCGAAATTCACGAAATTTGGTAGAGTTATTAGGGACACAATCAAGATACTACTATAAAAATTCTAAGTCTAAATTCCAACATACCACAAAGTTATGAATTTCTAATCATCTTATGCCAAAACTTCATAAGATTCAACATTTTTCTATCAATTAGCGTTCTTAGCCAAAAAACTTAAATTGAACATGTAAAAATATCATTCATGCCATATAGCAAGCCAAAATTAGCAATATTTGATAACACAAAATAAGAAAACAACCAACATGCATGGTGTTGAGAAAAGTCACCCACTATGATGTATTGATGATCTCCTCTTCAAATTCTTCTTCTTTGCTTGAATGACTCCTCCTCCTAGCTCCTTACTTCTACCACTTTCTCCACCTAATATTAGATGAAGAAAATTTTCTTCCTTTCTTTTTGAAGTTGAAGAAATGCTAGAATATGGGAAATATGTAGGATTTTGAAATGAAGAATTTTTTTGTGTTAGAAAATGAAGGAGGCATTAGATTAGGCTTTGGGGGTTTAAATAGGGAGGGGGTGAGTGGTGGCTCGCTAGGGGTGAGAGGTGGGTAAGGGAGAGGGGGGTGACCATAACCTAGAAACAAGCCCATAGTTTTTAATAGTGATTTTATGGTTTTAATTATGGTTTATGGTTTGTATAAATAATTAAACATACATACTCTCATACATAAACATATTTATTTGTATTCCTACATTCATACAATTCATACATATATATATACATGTATAACACAAATACATGCCTAATATACTTCTGAGAAAAAGCTTGCATAAAAACAAAGATTTTTTTTATTCAAAAATAATAATAATTATTTTCCAGGAACCTTACACCACCAATCCGGAAAGAAGCAATGGATTACATGGTGGTCGAAGTCAAGGTCGCCTATAATTCCATCCTTGGTAGACCCGACCTCAGCTCCCTCCAAGCGGTGCCCTCCGCCTTATCACCTGAAGTTAAAATTCCCTACCGACCATGGGGTCAGCATTGTCTAAGGCAATCAAGAATCCACTCGTTCATGCTATATGACTGCAGTGGGGGGAGGGGGGGGAGTTTTCCTCATTGACTCATTGGAGGTTTCGTTTGATAGGAGTCCGTTGCGCTCAGAGCCCATCGACAAGTTGGAGGAGTTCCCCTTCTCCGGGGAGGACAAATCTCCCAAAGGTCTGTGGGTCGACGAATTGCCGAGCGTCCTTTGGTCGTATCGAACAACCAAGAGGATCTCCATGGGCGAGTCCCCATTCAACTTGACATTCGAAACAAAGGCTATCATCCCACTAGGAATCTGGCTTCCTTCGCCTAGGATCTTAGGCTTCGATGAGGAATCGAATTTGACCAATCTGGACCTAATCGACGAAATCCGTGAAGAATTGACCATCAGAAGAAATATCTATCAACAGCGAATTGAAAGGTTCTACAAAAAGAAGGGCCATCTTACCGACATCAAGGAGTGTGACCATGTTATCAAAAAGCTTGCCATTTTCAACGCCACCAAGAAAGGAAAATTGGCCCCGAACTGGGAGGGCCCGTATAAGGTCTCACAAGTGGTACCTCTAGGCACGAACCGACTCGATGACCTGGGGGCAGGATAGTCAAAGATCCTAGAATGCTGAACATCTTATCAAGTTCCATAAGGGGCCATAGGAACGTCTATGGTTGTAACCGATGCTATTCGGTATTACTTTTATGTAACCAAGCAAGTAAAAGCAATGAAGTTATTTTTTTTAGTCAGAATGTCTCGCGTTTACTTCTTGTAACACCCCGAATTCCAGAATACAACTGAATTCGAGTTCCACAAGATCTTTACACTTCTTTCGTACAATTTTACAAGAAAATAAAAACTTTTCTTTTATCAGAGTTACATTATACATGTAAATTATCACAGCAGGAAGCAGTATTACAATAAATTGCACGAAACAACATTTAAAATAGTATTGCGCAGCATGCATACTTCAATTGTCAAGCATCTTTACCCTACATATAAAACTGTGGGCGCGTCAGTTCATTCAACTGACGAAATATTATACACGACCATCCTCTCTATGCCGGAAATAGTATAACAATTCTCATTTCTTAGCAAACCACAAACTTGTCACAAACAAAGCTGAAGGGACTATCCTATTGATGTCGTGTTGTGAAAGTGCTTTTAATCCTTAATGCAATTATTTATGTTATATGACACTAATGTGCACTTGTTCAGAGTCTATGCAGCCCATACTACATACGTCCGAGGGCAAGCCCTTAATCGTTCTTCATCTTGTAGGGTTCAATCCCTCACCAAGACTTAATCTACTACTGTAACTACGGTAAGTATCCTAGATGTTTTCTGGCCTACAAACTCATGTCTAGGCGCCGTGGAGGGAATCCCAACGCACTGACACATGACTCATCATGCAGGCATCCTGTGGTAATTCAGCTCCTACCATAGACATGACACCACCCGCAGTCGTCAAACACCCCACAAGCATCGCCACCGAGTAGTATCCACGTCCTATCATGACTCATCATGGGACATCCTGTGAATACTCTCACGCAGCCAATCCAATGGCCCTCATACTCAATATTTTTCTCTTACTTTCATCACATCTCCACTATGTATCTAATCCTTAGTTTAATTGAATCCTGAATAAAAATCAACCCTTAGAATGTAGCACTTCCACTATACCGGTCTTATTCATTTAATTCACATGACCCAACCTTGGTCTCCTCATTTCAAATATCATTTCACAATTCTTTCATTGCCGGTATAAGGCTTGGCTATATCCTAATTCTCAATTTCAACTCATAATTGCAACATCGAGTTTTCATACTCATAAGATCTTTTCATGATTAATCACAATTGATGTTTCATAGTCATAACATTCATGTATTCACATATTTCATAATTCATCATGTCAACTATTTCAATTTCTCAAGTAAAATATCATGCATAACAATGAAAATGCAACACGTCACATTCGCTAGTTTAGGAACCCACATAATTCCATTTCAATCCATACCAATTCTACAGTTCACATTTTCAATTGGTTTCAGAATTCACGCCTTTCAAATTTCTCATTACCAAAAATCTCAATTTAAAACTTTTTAAATAGTCCATTTGATTTCCTTCATAAAAAGACAGTTAATAATTACAATAAGTTCCTCTTTGTAAAACAGTCTCAAATTCTCATTTATACTACGACACCGGTCATAGAAATTTTCTCACAAAACAAAATACAGATTTACTTGAAACTTCGGCGATGTCGACAGTCACATATGGCTAGTCGGCTGTTCCGCGAGGTTCTAAAGCTCGAAAATAAAGTAATCAGAGAAGTCGACTGTCACATATGACCAGTCGGCTGTTCTGCGATGATCTTTAAATTCAAAAATAAAAACGATCAGGGCAGTCGACTGTTACAATAGTCGGTTGACTGTTCTGCAAAAAGATTCGAACTATATATTTTTCATTTTCTCAGACCAGTCGACTGTTTCAATGAGATCGGTCGACTATGCTACTGGGTTTTTCAATTTCTCAAAAAAAAAAGTTTTTAGTTCTTTTTCTTCTCTTTTTGAAACATAACTATCCAGAATTAAAATACATTTAATTTAGCAATAACCAGTACATTTAAAGGTATTTCTAATTCTTTAAAACATGTATTTTAGCCTTAGTTTGCATTTTATGAACTCTATTTCGACATTTGAAACTAATACATAATTGTTCATAAATAAAGATGGTTTTTCACACAAAATTCACTACAATGATGTTTTGACAACTATGATATTTTAGAGCACAAAAATCAACTTCATAAGTGAGTAAAAACTTCCATTTTATTAATTAATCTACACTTGATGCATTCGATTACTTGTATGCAAAAGGACATTCTTTTTCATTTATTCAAAATTTCACATGGCATATATAGAAATGGGTAATTTCAATACATCTATAAACAATCATTTCAATCAATTCAATTTTAACACACTATTTTACTCTAGCATTTTAAATCAATAAACATGGTTCCAACTAACTAGCGAACTTCACATAATTGCAATTTAAACATAATCAACATGCATTCTAATGTTTATAGCAATGAGAATATACACTTTTACTCATAGTTAATTCATCTAGTAATCAAAAAACACACATTTGCTAATTATCAATTCTTTTTTAATTAGGCAAGCATGCATTTCATTTCAACTAGTAGCTCATAATAACAATTCAAATTCATTCCCTAGCATGATTTCTACTCTAGAAGTCATGAGAAACACCCACCTTTTGAAGAAAAACCCAATAAGAAATCTCCTAGAGCCTCCTAGAATGCGAGAGAGTGCCTTCTCCTCCTAGATTGCGATGCAAAAGCCTCCACTTCTTGTCTCCTTGCCAAAACCGAAAGCTCCAAATGGGGATAATGAAAGCCAGCCTCCAAGGGGAACACTCACACTCAACTCACACTAGTATATATCTCCTATATAATGTCGCTTCTTTCAATAGATTATTAGTGTAGAATACAAGTATGAATAGGGGTATTTATACTAATTTGAGAATAGATTGGAGGGCTAGGATTTGTTGGATAGTTATAGAATGAATGGCTAGGATAGGAGAGGAAGTTGTAGCAACTACCCACACATAAAGTGACCGCCCATAAACACACACCCACATTCCCCATGTCTCCATACACAATCCGGCCACCAATATAGTGTGCATTGCACACTACATGCTTCGCACGTGCCACCTAGTACCCCTATTTAGAAGTTTGTACAATTTAATTAATCAAAATGTTCACTATTTGTCTCTACATGTCAAGTGTGACCATTTAATTGATTTATTAAATTGGTGGGCTTCACACTTAGTGGGCTTAGGCTCGTGGGCCAAGACAATCAAATTAATAATTAATTAAAGTGGCTAAAACAAATAATTAGTGTTTTAGGCTTTTTAGAAAAATAAAAGAAAATAATTGTTCATACTAAAATGAGATCTTATATAAAATAAATAAATAATATACACATGAAGTTTGCACGTGCACAACACGTGAAAAATATTTTTTTTATTAAAAGTGAAATTTTAGGATATTACAATACTCCCTCCTTAGAATAGTTCCGTCCCCGGAACTACAAAAGAGTGAGAAACAAAACGCAATAAGAAAATACAATCAAGCAAAAAGCTTAGGATGATCCTTCATCATCCTCTCCTCAGATTCTCAAGTAGCCTCTTCAACCAACTGGTTTCTCTAGACTACCTTGACCATTGGTATCGTCTTATTCCTCAAGACTTTCTCCCGATGATCAACAATCTCAACTAGGAGCTCAATATAATTCAGATCCAACTATAAACCCACTGGCACTTCGGGCAAATGATGACTTGGATCTGGAATGTAGCATCTAAGCATAGACACATGAAAGACATTGTGCACCTGAGACAACTCTTCCGGTAACTCAAGCCGGTAAGCAGCTTTCCCGATCCTTTTCAATATCTTATACGGGCCTATGAATCTCGGGGCTAACTTTTCACTCTTGCTGAATCGGATCACACATTTGCTAGGTGATACCTTTAGAAAGACAAAGTCACCAACCTCAAACTCAAGGTTCCTTCTCCGGTTATCTGCATAGTTCTTCTGCCTACTCTGAGCATCCACCAACCTCTTCCTGATCAGATCAATCTTTTCAAAGGTCTGCTGCACAATCTCAGGCCCAAACATCTGACGCTCCCCAACTTCGAACACACAGACAGGCGTCCTGCACTTCCTGCCATACAAAGCTTCGTACGGCGCCATCCCAATGCTAGTTTGAAAACTGTTATTGTAGGCAAAATCCACCAAAGTTAAATGCCTTTCTCAACTGCCTCCAAATTCTAGTACACAACACCGAAGCATATCCTCAAGAATACGGTTGACTCTCTTGGTCTGCCCATCGGTCTGGTGATGAAAAGCAGTGCTGAAATCTGTTTTGGTACCCAAAACTGTCTGAAGATTCCATAAATGCGAAGTAAACCGTGCATCTCGATCAGACACAATTGTCAACAGAACACCATGAACCCTGACGATCTCACCGACATACAGCTCAGCTAATCTGTCCATCGAAGCAGTGAGTTTCATCGCCAAGAAGTGAGCAGACTTGGTTAGTCGATCGACTATGACCCAAATCGCATCATTGCCTTTAGGAGTCTTAGGCAAACCCGTGATGAAATCCATACTGATGTCATCCCACTTCCATTCCGGAATAGGTAACGGTTGCAATAGACCTCCAGGTTTCTGATTCTCAGCTTTGACTTGTTGACAAATCTCACACCTCGACACAAATTCAGCAACATCCCGCTTCAAAACTGACCACCAAAAATGCTATTTAATGTCCTTATACATCTTGGTACTCCCAGGATTTATAGACAAAAGAGTAGCATGTGCCTCCTAGAGGATACTTTCTTTCAAGTCCGACTGATCCGGAACACACAGCCTCTCTCCAAATCACAGCACTTCACCCCTGATTTGAAATCCAGGCAACTTACCAGCACCAACCTGCTCCATCATCAGCTGAATCTCTGCATCTTCCTTCTGACTTGCGATAATCCTTTCATTCAGCAGTGGTTGAAGCCTCAACTGAGCTAAAGATAATCCCAAGCCTTGCTTAACAACTTCAATACCAGCCCGATCCAACTCCTCTGCCAGCTGCCTTTGAGTTGTAATCAAACTTGCCAGACTACTCTTGCAGGCTAAGTGCATCAGCATCAACATTAGCCTTCCCAGGATGATACTTAATCTCCGGACGAATGTCCTCAACTACCTCCAACCATCTCCTTTGACTCAGGTTCAGATCCTTCTACTGATAGATGTACTTCAAGCTTTCATGGTCTGTGTACATGTTCAGCTTTTCACCATACACATAATGCCTCCATTGCTTTAAGGCGAAGATAATCGCAGCCAACTCTAGATCATGAGTCAGATAATTGTTCTCATGCAGTCTTAGTTGCCTATACCCATAAGCGATCACTTTTCCTTCTTGTATTAAGACACAACCAAGCCCATGATGTGAAGCATCGCTGTAGACATCATATTCAATACCTGTTCTAGGCAAAGCCAAAATGGGTGTTGTAGTCAGTCTCTCTTTCAACTCCTGAAAGCTTGCCTCGCACTACTCAGTCCACTTGATGTTCACATTCTTCTTGGTCAGACCAGTGAGCGGCACGGCTATCTGAGCATAGCCCTGGATAAATCTCCTGTAATATCCAGTTAGCCCAAGGAAACACCTAATTTCTTTCACTGTAGTAGGCCTTTCCCAATCTCTCACTACCTCTATCTTCTGAGGATCAGTTGCCACTCCCTCCTTAGAAAGGATGTGACCTAGGAATGCCACTTCAGATTTTTAGAAATCGCACTTGGATAGCTTGGCATACAACTCATGCTCCTGAAGCTTCCTCAAAACTGTAGACAGATGCTCTGTGTGCTCCTCCTCTGACTTGGAGTACACGAGAATATCTTCGATAAACACCATGACAAAAGAATCAATGAACGGTCTCAGAACTATGTTCATCATGTCCATGAAGATTGCAGGCGCATTCGTCACTCCAAACGGCATAACTAAGAATTCGTAATGCCCGTGTCGAGTTCTAAACGCAGTCTTATGCACGTCTTCAGCTTTCACTCGAACTTGATGGTACCTGATCGAAGATCTATTTTGGAGAAAACAGCTGCTCCTTGTAGACGATCGAACAAGTCATCAATTCATGGAATAGGATACTTATTCTGAACAGTGACCTTATTCAGCTCTCGGTAATCGATGCACATTCTCATTGAACCATCCTTCTTCTTTACCAAAAGCACCGAAGCTTCCTAAGGTGACGCACTCGGTTGAATAAAGCCTTTCTCCAATAGTTCCTCAATCTGCCGTTTGATCTCATCCTGCTCTACAGGCACCATCCTATACGGTGCCTTGAAAATAGGTGCACTCCCTGGCTGAATAGTGATACTGAACTCCACATCACGATGCGGGGGTAACCCAAGCAAATCTTCCAAGAATACCGTCGGATAATCCCGAACCACAGGAATTTGCTGCACCTCTACAGGAATCCCCTTCTTGCAGATAGCTGCCACCAGACCAGAACATCTCATCTTCCCTTGGAAAGTGACTTCAGATCTACCTGGAGCCTTCACTGTTACTGTCTTGGTCTTGCACTTGATGCTCACACTGTACACCGACATCCAATCAATGCCAATGATAACATCGACTCTCAAGACATTCAGCTTGATCAGATCAATCCCGAAAATTCTATTTCCAATCACGATCTCGCAATCAGCTTAGTACCGATCAGTGGTTAAAGTCTCCCCTGACAGAGTAGCTAATCCTAAAACCTTGCCTGGAAATATCTTCGGTTCGACTCCCAAAACTTTGGCAAACTTAGGTGTCATAAAGTATGAAAGGACCCAGTATCAAACAAAACAACAGCTTTCTTTCCATTCAAAATAAGTTCTCCTGTTACATAACACACACCCGTCATATAATAGTTCGCTAATTTACGGGAAAAGAGACAACAGAAAACATTCCTAAACATCCTCCCTTATACCAGTGATGACGTGATCCACCTCATCAGCGTCAGCTTCAGTCAAGGCAAATACTCGCCCCTGCTAGTACGGCTTCTTCCCGATCTGCTGAGCTGGTCCATTGCGAACGACATCCTACAGTTTAGGGCATTGAGGACTTGTAGTGGCCTGTCTCTCCACAGTTGAAACAAGTCACTGGAGGTCTCGCCCAAGTGCTCCCAGGACTTCCTGCCACTTGAAACGCACCCGTAGGCTTGAAACCTTTGAGCCTGGTGGCTGTCCCCTGACATTGCCAGCAACTGCGGGCCTCTTCCCCGCACTCCAGTTGTTCCTCCGATTCTGAACAGCGTGGAACTGCTCCATGTCCGTCTCAGTGGCCGCCTGCTCGTTTGACCAGCTTGTCAAACCTCCTGATACCGAGGGGTATCATTCTGGATCTCAGGCTTGGCCTCAAACCATGCTCGAACTTACAAGTCTTCTTCGCCACATCCATCACCAGTTCGGGAGCACACCTTGAGAGCTGAGTGAATCTGGTTTCATACTCCCTAACCGACATGCCACCCTGCTGCAGCGATAGAAACTCTATGGCCTTCTTCACCTGGACGTCTGAGGGAAAATAGTGACTGCGGAATTCCTCCAAAAATTCCTCCCAACCAAGAACCAAGCCTCCCATCGTCCGCCTCATCGACTGCCACCACATAGCCGCATCCTTCTCAAATTGCAGGGTCGCCAACTTTACCTTGCTGCCCTCCGGGGTCTCCAAGACTTTGAAGATAGTCTCTACCTGTCGGATCCAATTGTCAGCCGTGTCAAGGTCCGACTTCCCCTCAAATACTGGTGGTTTCATCCGTTTAAATGATTCCACGAGTTTGATTGCTTCGGGTACTGGATCGCAGGCACCCTTCCCTGATTCTGATTCATGGCAACAGCATTGGGTGTATGATAGACCCTCGCTAGCTCCGTTTCAAGTCCAGACCTTCACCATTTTGAGCTCATCTTCCAGCCATATTCTGATACAAAAGATCCATTAAATTCAAAATATAAAACATGAATTTTAAAACAACTTTTCCTTTCATTGAATTTCAAACTTTATACATTCGAATTTAAAACATTTCTGACATCAAAATGAAAGCAGTAGATGATACAATGGTCTAACTCCTACGGTTCCTCTTGGCTTCACGAAGCTCTTCCCCGTAGTTCCTCTACTTCTTCCTTCAGTACATCGGTCATGTTTTTCCTCTTCTCGAATTCCAAACACGATGACTGAGAACTGCAAAATCGTCCTTGTGCTTCGCCAGCTGAGCATCTAGTAGCCTGACTCTCTCCCGTAGAGTCTCAACCTACCTCTGAAGAGACACAATAAGATTACCCGGAACTGGTTCCTCTTCGTCAGAAGAATCATCAGATGAATCCGGAGGTGGAGTGATCTCTCGGGACTCAGGCCATTCCTCTTCAACTTCTTCTGGATCTTCCTCGTCTTAACCAGCTTGCCTGGGGTAGTAATCTTCCTCAATGATGTGCCAATGGTCATCTCCAGCTGGGTCAAAGTGGTCCACCATCTTAGAGAAGAGAGGAAGAAGCATAAATCATAGAGCAACGCAAATGTAAGTGACTTACATTTAAATCTCTATACTCAACACATGCTCTAATGTCCACTTCTAGGGTGTCGTTCCTTATAAACTTGTACTATTTAGAAGCGTGGCTCTGATACCACTCTGTAACACTCCGAATTCTAGAATACAATTGAATTCGAGTTCCACAGGATCTTTACACTTCTTTCGTACAATTTTACAAGGAATAAAAACTTTTCTTTTATCAGAGTTACATTATACTTGTACATTATCACAGAGGAAGCAATATTACAATAAATTGCACGAAACAACATTTAAAATAGTCTTTCGCAGCATGTATACTTTAATTTTCAAGCATCTTTATCCTGCATATAAAACTGTGGGCACGTCAGTTCATTCAACTGACGAAATATTATACACGGCCATCATCTCTATGCCGAAAACAGTATAACGATTCTCATTTCTTAGCAAACCACAAGCTTGTCACAAACAAAGCTGAAGGGACTATCCTATTGATTTCGTGTTGTGAAAGTGCACTTAATCCTTAATGCAATTATTTATATTATATGACACTAATGCGCACTTGTTCAGAGTCTATGCAGCCCACACTACATAGGTCCGAGGGTAAGCCCTTAATCGTTCTTCATCTTGTAGGGTTCAATCCCTCACCATGACTTAATCTACTACTGTAACTACGATAAGTATCCTAGATGTTTTCTGACCTATGAACTCATGTCTAGGCGCCCTGGAGGGAATCCCAACCCACTGACACATGACTCACCATGCAGGCATCTGTGGTAATTCAGCTCCTACCATAGACATGACACCACCCGCAGTCGTCAAATACCCCACGAGCGTCGTCACCGGGATGGTACTCTGGAGCAGTATCCACGCCCTATCATGACTTATCATGGGACATCCTGTGAATACTCTCACGCCGCCAATCCAATGGCCCTCATACTCAATGTTTTTCTCTTACTTTCATCACATCTCCACCGTGTATCTAATCCTTAGTTTAATTGAACCATGAATAAAAATGAATCCTTAGAATGTAACACTTCCACTATACCGGTCTTATTCATTTAATTCACATGACCCAACCTTGGTCTTCTCATTTTAAATATCATTTCACAATTCTTTCATTGCCGGTATAAGGCTTGGCTATATCCTAATTCTCAATTTCAACTCATAATTGCAACATCGAGTTTTCATACTCATAAGATCTTTTCATGATTAATCACAATTCATGTTTCATAGTCAAAACATTCATGTATTCACAACTTTCATAACTCATCATGTCAACTATTTCAATTTCTCAAGTAAAATATCATGCATAACAATGAAAATGCAACACGTCACATTCGCTAGTTTAAGAACCCACATAATTCCATTTTAATCCATACCAATTCCACAGTTCACATTTTCAATTGGTTTCACAATTCACGTCTTTCAAGTTTCTCATTACCAAAAATCTCAATTTAAAACTTTTTAAATAGTCCATTTGATTTCCTTCATAAAAAGACAGTTAATAATTAAAATAAGTTCCCTCTTTGTAAAACAGTGTCAAATTCTCATTTATACTAGGACACCGGTCATAGAAATTTTCTCACAAAACAAAACACAGATTTACTTGAAACTTCAGGGAAGTCGACTGTCACATATGGCCAGTCGGCTGTTCTGCGAGGTTCTAAAGCTCGAAAATAAAGTAATCAGAGAAGTCGACTGTCACATATGACCAGTCGGCTGTTCTGCGATGATCTTTAAATTCAAAAATAAAAATTATCAGGGTAGTCGACTGTTACAATAGTCGGTCGACTGTTCTGCAAAAGATTCGAACTATATATTTTTCATTTTCTCAGACCAGTCGACTGTTTCAACGAGATCGGTCGACTATGCTACTGGGTTTTTCAATTTCTCAAAAAAAATGGTTTTAGTTCTTTTTCTTCTCTTTTTGAAACATAACTACCCAGAATTAAAATACATTTAATTTAGCAATAACCAGTATATTTAAAGGTATTTCTAATTTTTTAAAACATGTATTTTAGCCTTCGTTTGCATTTTATGAACACTATTTCGACATTTGAAACTAATACATAATTGTTCATAAATAAAGATGGTTTTTCACACAAAATTCACTACATTGATGTTTTGACAACTATGATATTTTTAGAGCACAAAAATCAACTTCATAAGTGAGTAAAAACTTCCATTTTAATAATTAATCTACACATGATGCATTCGATTACTTGTATGCAAAAGGACATTCTTTTTCATTTATTCAAAATTTCACATGGCATATATAGAAATGGGCAATTTCAATACATCTATAAACAATCATTTCAATCAATTCAATTTTAACACACTATTCTACTCTAGCATTTTAAATCAATAAACATGGTTCAAACTTACTAGTGAACTTCACATAATTGCAATTTAAACATAATCAACATGCATTCTAATGTTTATAGCAATGAGAATGTACACTTTTACTCATAGTTAATTCATCTAGTAATCAAACAACACACAATTGCTAATTATCAATTCTCTTTTAATTAGGCAAGCATGCATTTCATTTCAACTAGTAGCTCATAATAACAATTCAAATTCATTCCCTAGCATGATTTCTACTCTAGAAGTCATGAGAAACAGCCCACCTTTTGAAGAAAAACCCAATAAGAAATCTCCTAGAGCCTCCTAGAATGCGAGAGATTGCCTTCTCCTCCTAGATTGCGATGCAAAAGCCTCCACTTCTTGTCTCCTTGCCAAAACCGAAAGCTCCGAATGGGGATGATGAAAGCCAGCCTCCAAGGGGAACACTCACACTCAACTCACACTAGTATATATCTCCTATATAATGTCGCTTCTTTCAATAGATTATTAGTGTAGAATACAAGTATGAATAGGGGTATTTATACTAATTTGAGAATAGATTGGAGGGCTAGGATTTGCTGGATAGTTATCGAATGAATGGCTAGGATAGGAGAGGAAGTTGTAGCAACTACCCACATGTAAAGTAACCGCCCATGCACACACACCCACATTCCCCATGTCTCCATACACAATCCGCCCACCAATATAGTGTGCATTGCACACTACGTGCTTCGCACGTGCCACCTAGTACCCCTATTTAGAAGTTTGTACAATTTAATTAATCAAAATGTTCACTATTTGTCTCTACATGACAAGTGTTACCATTTAATTGATTTATTAAATTGGTGGGCTTCACAATTAGTGGGCTTAGGCTCGTGGGCAAAGACAACCAAATTAATAATTAATTAAAGTGGCTAAAATAAATAATTAGTGTTTTAGGCTTTTTAAAAAATAAAAGAAAATAATTGTTCATACCAAAATGAGATCTTATATAAAACAAATAAATATTATACACATGAAGTTTGCACGTGCACAACACGTGAAAAATAATATTTTTATTAAAAGTGAAATTTTAGGATATTACACTTCTCCACACGAGAGATTTATCAATCTCTCACGTCCTCACAGCTCGGGTTGGACTTCGAGCCATAATGAGAGATTTCTCACAATCTCTCACGTCCTCACCGCTTTGCTTGGACTTTGAGCCACAATGAGAGATTTCTCACAATCTCTCACGTCCTCGCCGCCCGGCTTGGAATTCAAGCCACAACGAGAGATTTCTCAAAATTTGTCATGTCCTCGCTGCTCGGCTTGGACATCAAGCCATAACGAGAGATTTTACAATCTCTTACGACCTCGCCTCTCGGCTTGGACTTCGAGTCCTAACGAGAGATTTCACAGCTTGGACTTTGAGCCCTAACCAGAGATTTCGCAATCTCTCTCGGCCATGTCGCTCGTCTCGGACTTCGAGCCCTAACGAGTGATTTCAAAATATCTCACATACTTGCCGCTTGGCTTGGACTTCGAGCCCAAATGAGAGATTTCTCAATCTCTCACATTCTCGCCGCTCAGTTTGGACTTTGAGCCATAACGAGATATTTCACAATCTTTCACGTTCTAGCCGCTCGACTTGGACTTCAAGCCCTAACGAGAAATGTGTCGCAAACTCTCACGTCCTCGCCGCTCGGCTTGGACTTCAAGCCATAACGATACATTTCTCACAATCTTTCACATCCTCGCTGCTCGGCTGGGACTTTGACCCATAAAAAGAGATTTCACAATCTCTCATGACCTTGACGCTCGTCCTGGACTTTGAGCCCTAAAGAGAGATTTCACAATCTCTCATGCCTCACCGCTTGGCTTGGACTTCAAGCCCTAACGAGAGATTTCACAATTTCTCACGTCCAAGTTGCTCATCTTGGACTTTGAGCTCTAACGAGAGATTTCACAATCTTTCATGTCCTCGCTGCTCGACTTGGACTTCGAGCCAAAACGAGAGATTTTTCAATCTCTCACATCCTCGCTGCTCGGCTTGGACTGTGAACCACAACGAGAGATTTCTCACAGTCTCTCACATTCCTCACCGCTCGGCTTGGACTTCGAGCCACAATGAGAGATTTCTCACAGTCTCTCACATTCTCTCCACTCGACTTGGATTTCGAGCTATAATGAGAGATTTCACAATCTCTCACGTCCTCTCCGCTCGGCTTGGACTTCGAGTCCTAATGAGATATTTCTTACAATCTCTCACGTCCTCACCGCTCGGCTTGGACTTCGAGCCATAACAAGAAATTTCACAATCTCTTACGTCCTCGCCGCTCAACTTGGACTTTGAGCCCTAATGACTAGGGCTAGATGTAGACGTTCTCGACCTAGTACATCATACATGCCCACCTTCCAAAGATTATTGTTGACCTTACCATAAAACTGCTTGGTTTTCACATAGCTGTGACTTTTCATCTTCACCAAGGGACTTGTAAACTGTAGCTATGATACTAGTTGTTAGGATTTTGGCACAGCAGAATTGAAGATTTAGGAGCAAAAAGCGATAACCATTTTGATGAAAAACCAAACAAGTTGATCAAAGCACACAAGGTTTGTCCCGATTCAGACAAACTCTAATACGGGAGAAATTATTTAACTAGAGAAGATTACAAGAGTTACAGACATCTTACTAAGAACCTTTCTATCTGTCGAGCCTCACTAGAATATAATATGTTGATTACAATGAAGAATTCTCAATGAAGTCTACATCCCTCAATAGAGGATACTACAATATATATATCGATCTTGAGAAACTCTAGGTTGTAGACTTGAAACAATAACCATTTGATATATCCTGAATATTGAGCCACACGATAGGAGCCATATGATCTAACTTGGATAGAAGATGGGCTCAAAATAGATCATCCAGACCTGACTAGTTGCTGCCTTCAGCCATCAGCGGTAGACTGTCCAATAGGGCCATCGACTATAATACTCTTAAGTCAATCCAGAGAGATTGTGTAGGTGACTGTCCTAGGAGGAAGTCAACCATCAATTGATGGTCACCTGATGCTCTTGCTGATGCTGTTACTTCTTCTCACAACAACGCTTCTTTCTTCCTCTTGCTGGATCAACTTCTCTTCATATCGAACCCAAGTATGCAAGTCAATAAATAATGCATAATTTAGTTTTGATGATTCTTGGACCAGTTAATGATTTTGCAGATGAACTACCTAAATTTGCATTGATGACTAATCTTGACAATGCTGAAGCTAATAAGCCAACTAGCAGGGAATGACAACCCCATGTGATATTTATATGGAACTAGGATATAGCATGAAAAGATATATTATATTATTTTGTTAAAATTTACTATTGTCTCAATTTTTAAATCAGCATCATTTAGTTTTTAAAAAGAAAAAAGAATTTTTTTAAAAAATTCTAATCACGATTTTATAAATTTATCTCCCAATTCTAATATCAAATAACTTAAAATATGTTAATGTGCCATAAATCTACATCATCAATTTTCCACTCTAGCCCCTTACATGTATAAAGTCTACATGATTCATGTTGTTATTGATCACATACTATTAGCCGAATTGGGTCCTGTTACTGATTATTATCTGTGTGGGAGTAAACAGATTGATGAGTTTCTTTAATGGAAAAATAAGATATATAATCTTTGGCCGGATTCAAGTTCGTGATGTTTGACTGCTCCTTCTTACTTGGTTTCGGACTGCTAAAATGCTGTCGACAAACCTGCTACCTTCTGACGCCCAAGTCAGTAACTCGAATAATAAGAGAGTTTTAGTCTTAAAAATATTCGTTACCTGAGCCTGGTGGAGGTGGAGGATATTTATAGCCTTATGGTCTGTTTCAAGAGATTGCATTTTCTAGTGATTCCCCGATGAAGAGACAAAGTTAGTTTCTCTTCCCTTCATGAAGAGATAGAGTTAGTTGCTCTTTTCTTGTTGAAAGGAAAGAGTCAGTTACCCTTCTCTTGGTGTCAAGATAGAGTTCATTACTCCTGGGGGTTAGTTGATCTTCTCCTGTTGAAAGGATATAGTCGGTTACCCTTCTCTTGATGTCAAGATAGAGTTTGTTACTTTTGGGAGGTTTGAATGACAACCCTCACATCCTGACACCCGCCCTCATACTTAGGCTGTAAACGAGCCTGGATGGTTAACCCAGCTGAGTTAATAGGTATGGAAGTTGCCCAAACTTCTTCATGGGCTTGTAGCTACTGGGATTACCATTTTGCCCCAACAAGCTTTAAAATATGTGCCCGAACCGTATGACCTCCACTCATGAAGGGTAGATTTTTCAGCATTCGGGGAGTAGTCTCACTGTTTCAAACGTTTTGGAGAGCTGGTATTGACTTTCAGGGATGATTATAGATTCTTGGATCCTCATTCTGAGCTTGTGGGGTAGTAACGATGTTTGGGGATTTTAATTAGTTTCTCCATTTTTAAATCTCTTTTAAGAAAATTTAACTAATTAATCCAATTTTAAATTAATTTCTGGATCTTTAAATTGAATTTTCTTAAGTTATAATTCTTTTTTGGAGTTTTATTTAATTTTCAAATTTATAATTATTCTTTTAGAATTTTTAATTAATTTTCCAAAATTTAAATTTTTTTTTGGTTTTTTAATTAATTTTATGAAATGTGTAATTAATAAATTGGATTTTAATTAAAAATTCAAACGTGAGCACAAATCTTGGAATGATCGGACGCTTTGAAGACATCCAAAGCAACCAGCCTCCCCGGACGACATGATGCTTACCAGGGAGGAGTGGGACTGGCGGGCAAGAAAGTTGTAACAGACGGGCTGCGACGTCATCTGTTTGACTGGTCGATGCCACATTTATTATTATTATTATTTTGGGCTCCTTTTGTCTTCTTTATTCCTCTTCTTCTTTCTTCTTCTTGTTCTTGTGTGCCGAGGAGATGGGCACGAAAGTTGGAACAGATGGGCAGCTCTGATTGTTTATGTGGTGAGGAGCTAAGAATTGGAGCTTCTTTAACAAGGAGCTAAGAAGAGTGACTTTTCTACCGAGGAGCTTTGAAGAGTAACTCAGCTTAAGAGGAATTCAGAAGAGGGCCTTCATTACTGAGGAGCTAAGAAGAGGAGCTCCGCTCCCGAGGTGCTAAGAAAAGGAGCTTTGCCATCGGGGAGCCTTGCAACTATACTAGAAGGTTGATAAGGAATTTCCACGTGTTTTTGTCTTCTTTGCATTGTCACCCACTGTATTGAGTTAGTGAGTTTGAAGGAGCAATTCTAGGGAGTGGTTTGGATTTCGAGCCTATGGATTGGAGTTGGTGAGCTTTCAGAGTAGCTCTTAGGAAGAGCTAGACTCCGAGCTCATTATAGGGGTCGAATGAGCTGATAGTAGCTAGAACAGTAAGCTGAGCACGGAACTCATTATATGGCATCAACGTGTTGTTGGAGGAGCTCGAGCTGCGAGCAGAGCACAAAACTCATTGTTTGGAGTAGATGAGTTTTTTGTGTAGCGTGAGAGAGGAAGCATCTGATGATGGTGAGGTTCCCTTTGTGTAACCCCTATTTTCCCAAAAAATGTATTTTGTGTATTTTCTGTATTTTAAAAACTTTCGCAAATTATTTTTCCTATTTTCAAATTTCTTTTGTTAAATGTATTTTTTGGGATCTTCTATTTTAAAATCTGTTTTCAATCAATAATTTTAAATTGTAACTATTTTCTATGATTTTATATTGAAATACAGTTTCTAGTTTCGTTATTATTTCTCTTATTATTATTACTGTTATTATTGTTATTATTATTACTAATTTTGGCGGGTTATTGAAAATCCATTTCTATGTGCTAATTATATTATATCAATTTTAAATAAATACTATTTTGTAATGCAAATTACAATTTTTTGGTAAAGAATATTTTTATTTGTTATTTAATTTTCCTATTTAATTTTTTCAGAACCCTAATACTATAACCCATCCAACCCAAAACCCATTTAAAACAACCCAGACCCGTTAATTCCCTACAGACCCGTTAGCACCCGAAACCCACCATAATAACTACATCTTATATATAACCATAACCCCTGATTGCCTCTTCATCTTCCTTTTACTCATGCAGGCACCTTCTACACCTTGCACCACTCTCCCTCTCTCTGCCTCTCCCGAACCCTACTCCCGATCTCCTTTCCTTCTACCCTGCTCTCGTCCAGACCCCCCACCCCCTTTGCGACCGCAGGCGACTGCTCCCACTCCTCACCATCTCCCGTCCTCCGCCTACTCTAGCCCGATCAGCCCTCATCCCCGCAATGCAGCCAGTCACGCTCCGCCCCTACAGTGCCCCAGCAGCACCCCACTGCGACTGCGGCGGTGCTCCACCTCGACGCCGCCAGGTCCCGACAACAGCACCCACTGCTGTGCGCACCTGCATCTTTCCCGATCCATCTACCTCTCTTTTGCCACAACTCCACTAGCCGCAGCAAGCCGCCCTCAGCCTTGCCTCTGTCTGACGGCAGTAGGAAGCACGCGGGTGCTGCCATTGTGAGTTCTTGTGGTGTTCGTACATTCATTGTGTGTTCTTGTTTGTTCGTTGGAGTTTGTTTACTCGCTTCGGTTTGTGTGATCCGTTGGATTCATGATTCTTGTTCATGATCCATCCGTGTGTTGCGTTCGTGTCCCGGGAACCTATTCCCGTTATTCTTGCTTGGAGTCATTTCGTCGTCGGTTAAGCCAAGTAACTTGTACTCCAATTCATTTATTTGGTACAAGTCAAAAAGTTCACATATAGTGTAGTTGGGTCTAGAGACGACACTTGTTTGTGATTTCCTTGATGGGTTTTGTCTCTATTGTGAAAATTTTAACCATAGTTGCCTCACGACACAGTCTTGGCATGAATTAACCTAGGATTTGCCCGCTCTTGATTTGAATCATGTATGCGAGACTTTGGTGAGAATTTGTGTTTTGGTTGAGACCCATATGATATATTTGGTGTGGACATATTAGATACCCTAAATCATGATGTTTAGACACTTGATAGACTCGATTTCATGTTTGAATGTGTTTGGATCAATTTTCTTGAATCTATGTTGATTTTGTTTTTAAGGGAGAAATCTGTATTTTGTCGCTGTTCTGTTTTGTTTGCTGCTTTGGACTATTTTAAAGTCAGTATCTTAATTTCGGTATAAAACATGAGTTTTAGATAATTTCATATATTTTCAAACCCGTCTGACCTTGCAGGATTTTGATTTCGTATGATTGAGTTATAGCTGTTTTAGTACAGAGGTGTCGACCTTTTCCAGATTCTGTTTTTCGGTAATTTTGATGATAAATTATTTTAAAAAACTATGCTACGTATATTATTTTGATCTGAAACTTTGGTCAGTCTTTCTATACATATCTTGGGATTACCCAGAATTTTGGTGAATTTTATTGATGAGTTTTATGTGTTGTTTCATGCTCGTTTATGAAATCTATACTTTTTGTATTTTGCTCGTTGTTCTGTAAAGAACCTTAATTTCACTATGATTCCTTTTGCTGTATGAAAAATGTTTGTACAATAAGAAATTTTGTATATTTTATCTATTTTCATATCCCTTTGGCGGATTCGGATTTCGTTTCACTAGTTGCGAGATACTTTCGTACAGCAGTGTTGGGAATTCTAGATTTTCCAAAGTGACGTTTCTTGATGTGTTCCTATTTTTGATGACTAAAAAAATTTTGCTGGAATATTATGAAACTTTATATTTTTATTCTAGACATATAGGGGAATACCTTAGATTTTTCCTGAATTTATTTGAGAGGTTTGATGCAGTTTTCCTGACTGAGAATTGATTTTTCTGATTTCTGATTGAACATGTTTTCTGTTTTCAAATCTGTTTTGAGTTGTGATGTTGTAAATTACTATATGACTTATTTATACTCGCCGGATTCGTGTGAAAGTCTATTTTCCAGATCCATCGACGGATCCAGATTTGGATGTTTGTAGTAGTGGGAATCACAGTTTTAGTACAACACTGTTTTGATGTCCTGAACTAGAAAACTTGTTGTTTTACCCTGTTATTTATTTTCTTGTACATGTACTTGTTTATCTTGAACCCTGAACCTGATACATGTTTATACCCAGTTATCCTTTCTTTGTTTTGTGACACATACATGCATGCCTGATTATAATAATAAATAAACAAGCCAGGGTTAGTGGGAAAGATCTAGTAGTGGATAATTCAGAAACGTGTACTCGGAAGGGGGCCCGTGTTTCCCATATTTGGAATTTGGTTTATGATTTGGATTATTAGAAATTTTGTATATAATTTGGTTAATTTGGAATTTGGTATATGATTTGGATTACTTGTCACTGAGTACACTGCCCTCTATGGTCCACTATGAAATCTAAAGCAAAACTATTTGTTGTAGCAACCATGTGTTATGTTTTTGGGGCGCATGAAGTGCTACATAGATAGTAATCACACAAGACTTACAAGAATATGACATTTGTATCTGTATCTGAAAATCTGAATCTGAATCTGTTATATGTATCTGGCTATCTATGATCTGATTATCTGATAACCTGTTATCTGTCTGACATTATCACTTCACACCATATTTGATACTATCTGTATATCTGTCTGCATGCCTTTTGACCTTGACACTTGACACATGTTAGTATACCATGCTAGTTGATTCTACTATTCAATGCTAGATCTGTTTATGTTATTATTTAGATTTGTCTAGTTTTTCCCATGTGCTTGTATCCTACATTATAAGTGGTCTGTAACTTGCAATTGACGGGTACCTTGTTTTCTCTTTTCCTCTTTCCTGCAATCTATTAAATTGTAGATTTTGGAGATCAGCTGCCAGATGGAATAGGCGAGATGAGATATTAGTTGCTGGAGCTCTTGCTACATTTATTTATTTTCCTGTTGCTATTTGAATAATGTATCTTGTACTTAGATTTATTCTTGTATTTGGGCAATGTGACTCAGGATATTTGTTTTATTTAGATCATGACTATTTGAGATTTATATATTTTATTTCAAGTATTCTTGTTGGTATTTGGTTCATATGTGCATGTGGTTGACTTTTCTGGCTTCCGACTCTGATTATTTCGTGAGATGTTGTAAAGATTCTTAAACAGCTTATGGATAATGAAAATCATTCGCTGGGCTTTTGTCGCATACTCGTATTCCATATTCCTTTTGGAAAGCCGGGCGGGACAGGGTTTTTAGTAAAATCAGAGCCCAGGTTTGGCTGATGTACTAGTTGCCTAATATATTAGACAAGCTTGGCTCGAACTGGATTCTGCTCAACATTTCACCAACCATGCATGCATAAATGAATCAATTATTATCAACATCGATCTGGATACTAATCTTATTCCTTTCTTTTTTATCCCTTCTTATTCAATTCCTTGATTCCTTCTTTCTTCCGTCTCTTTTAGTCATTCTCATTTGTTGATTCCTTATTTGGTATAGTTTCGTTCTCTCCATACCCATATTTCTTTGATTCTTTCATTCATCTTTATTTGTTGACTCATTTTGAGTATCATGCTAGTTATTCTTTTTCTGTAATATTCTCTTGAAATTCCGCTTGTGTCCCCTCGTTCCTCTTCCTTCATATTCGATTCTTTGGTTTCTTATTTTCCTTCGTCCCTTGTAGTCGTCCTCCCTTGTTGACTCATTATTGAGTATAAAATTCATTCTTCTCCTCCCTGTATTTTCTTTATATGTATAGGTATTTTCAAATATTTTGTGTATTTCGATTATTATTTGTTATATTTTGGATCTTCTATAAAATTGTTTCTAAAACGAAAATTTTGTTCTTTCGAATAACTGTGTATTTTTAAATATCAAAACGTAACTTCGTACTTAAATTGAGCAATCAATATCTAAGTACGTGTGGAAGATTCCATCATCTCATTCATCTTTTGTTGCAACTGGATGTCGAGATGGCAAACTTGCAACTAGACGTCAATGGAGGCAAATTGCAATGGATGTCGGGGATGCAAAATATGCAACCGAATATCCAGATGGCAACCTGCAACCTGTTGTCATGGAGGCAAACCTGCAACTTGATGTCGAGAAGGCAAGTCTACAGATGGATATAAATGAGGCGAACCCACATCAAAGAATTTCTACTACTACTATTATTATTGTTTTCCTTATTATTATTGTTAGTACTATTACTATTATTATTACTGTATTTTTCTTACTATTTTATTTTTGTTGTTATTATTGAATTATTTTCACAGAATGATGAACCCCAAAATATATTCTGTCTTTCATTGTTATCCTTACTAGTATTGTTAATATTTTATTATTATTATTATTATTTTTACCAGTATGATTATGATGATTATTATTGTTATTATTATTTTTATTATTTTTGTTATTATTATTTTATTATTAATATGTATTGATTTTTGTATTATTAATATTATTTTTGTTAACGCCCATTAGTTTGACCTAATTATTTAAATTAATGCCCTCATCTAAAGCCCAAATTTTATTCTGGTGTCTCATTCTTTTCTTCCTGCTCGGATCGTCGCTTGGTGTCACGTGATCTACAACTGACATGTCTGCAGCTTGGAACGCCACCATCAGAGTGGCGCATCGGAAGCGTGGTGGGCCTATAACCCACAGGTCCCAGGATCCTCGTGTTGCTTCTCCTCCCTTGTATTGTTTGTTTTGTTCCATTCCTTGCATTTGTCCTCATCCATTGACTCATTGCTTGGTTCATCTCCTCCTTGTCCATCCTTTCTTCGATTCTAGCTCTATCTATTTCTTCATCTCTTTGCTTGGTTGTCTTGCAAGTCTTGTGTTGTTTCTTCTTCATTTTTGATACTGATTACTTCTGTCTTGCATTCCATTTTGCCATCATGCACTCATTCATTATTTGATTCAATTCTTCCCTGTCTTTTCTCTCTTTGATTTCAGTTCTGTCGACTCCTTTATTGCTTTGTTATCTGGTGTTGATTCTTTCCTTTTTGATACTGTTTGTTCTCTTTCTTGCACTCCATTTGACCTGGTTGTTATCCCCTTCCTTCTATTTCTGGTTTTGCCCCTGCTTTGTTCATTCCCCATCAGCCCTCTGCTTGTTATCCTTCGCCTAGTTAGTTTGTTTGTCTTGTCCTATGTACCGCCTAAGCAAATTTCGAGGACGAAATTTTGTTGTAAGGTGGGTAGGATTGTAACCCCTGTTTTACCAAAAATGTATTTTTGTGTATTTTCTGTATTTTAAAAATTTTTGCAAATTATTTTTCCGATTTTCAAATTTCTTTTGTCAAAATGTACTTTTTTGGATCTTCTATTTTAAAATGTGTTTTCGATCAATAATTTTAAATTATAACTATTTTCTATGATTTTATATTGAAATACAATTTCTAGTTTTATTATTATTTCTCTTATTATTATTACTGTTATTATTGTTATTATTATTACTAATTTTGGCGGGTTATTGAAAATCCATATCTATGTACTAATTATATTGTATCTATTTTAAATAAATACTATTTTGTAATGCAAATTACATTTTTTTTTGTAAACAATATTTTTATTTTTTATTTAATTTTCCTATTTAATTTTTTTAAAACTGTAATACTTTAACCCATCCAACCCAAAACCCATTTAAAACAACCCAGACCCGTTAATTCCCTACAGACCCGTTAGCTCCCGAAACCCACCTAATAACTACAGCCTATATATACCTATAACCCCTGATTGCCTCTTCATCTTCCTATTACTCATGCAGTCGCCTTCTACACCTTGCGCCACTCTCCCTCTCTCTGCCTCTCCCGATCCCTACTCCCGATCGCCTTTCCCTCTACCCTACCCTCGTCCAGACCCCCCCACCCCCTTTGCGACCGCAGGTGACTGCTCCCGCTCCTCGCCATCTCTCGCCCTCCGCCCACTCCAGCCCATTCAGCCCTCATCCTCGCGACGCAGCCAGTCACGCTCCACCCCACAGTGCCTCAGCAACATGACACTGCGACTGCGGTGCTCCACCTCGACGCTGCCAAGTCCCGACGACAGCACTTACTGCTGTGCGCGCCTGCATCTTTCCCGATCCCTCTACCTCTCTTTTGCCGCGACTCCAACAGCCGTAGCAAGTCGCCCTCGGCCTTTCCTCTATCCGACGGCAGTAGGAAGCACGCGGGTGCTACCGTTGTGAGTTCTTGTGGTGTTCGTACATTCATTGTGTGTTCTCGTTGGTTCGTTGGAGTTCGTTTACTCGCATCAGTTTGTGTGATCCATTGGATTCGTGATTCTTGTTCATCCATCCATGTGTTGCGTTCATGTCTCAGGAACCTGTTCCCGTTATTCTTGCTTGGAGTCGATTCGTCGTCGGTTAAGGCAAGTAACTTGTACTCCAATTCATTTGTTTGATACAAGTCAAAGAATTCACCTATAGTGTAGTTGGGTCTAGAGACGACTCTTGTTTGCAATTTCCTTGATGGGTTTTGTCTCTATTGTGAAAACTTGACCATAGTTGCCTCACGACACAATCTTAACATGAATTAACCTAGGATTTGCCCGCTCTTGATTTGAATCATGTATGTGAGACTTTGGTGAGAATTTGTGTTTTGGTTGAGATCCATATGATATATTTGGTGTGGACATGTTAGATACCCTAAATCATGATGTTTAGACACTTGGTAGACTCGATTTCATGTTTGGATGTGTTTGGATCAATTTTCTTGAATCTATGTTGATTTTATTTTTAAGGGAGAAATCTGTATTTTGTCGCTGTTCTGTTTTGTTTGCTGTTTTGGACTATTTTAAAGTTAGTGTCTTAATTTCGGTATAAAACATGAGTTTTAGATAATTTCGTCAATTTTCAAAATCCTCTAACCTTTCTTGATTTTGATTTTGTATGACTGAGTTATGGCTGTTTTAGTACAGAGGTGTCGACCTTTTCCAGATTCTGTTTTTCGGTAATTTTGATGATAAATTATTTTAAAGAACTATGCTACATATATTATTTTGATCTGAGACTTTGGTCAGTCTTTCTATACATATCTGGGGATTACCCAGAATTTTGGTGAATTTTATTGATGAGTTTTATGTATTGTTTCATGCTCGTTTATGAAATCTATACTTGTTGTATTTTGCTCGCTGTTCTGTAAAGAACCTTAATTTCACTATGATTCCTTTTACTGTATGAAAAATATTTGTGAAATAAGAAAGTTAGTATATTTTATATATTTTCATATCTCTTTGGCGGATTCGGATTTCGTTTCAGTGGTGGTGAGATACTTCCGTTTTCGTACAGCAGTTTTGGGAATTCCAAATTTTCCAAAGTGACGTTTCTTGATGTGTTCTTATTTTTTATAACTAAACAAATTTTACTGGAATATTATGAAACTTTATATTTTGATTCTAGACATATAGGGGAATATTCCAGATTTTTCCTAAATTTATTTGAGAGGTTTGATGCAGTTTTCCTGACTGAGAATTCATTTTCCTGATTTCTGACTTAACATGTTTTCTGATTTCAAATTTGTTTTGAGTTGTGATGTTGTGAATTACTATATAACTTATTTATACTTGCTGGATTCGTGTGGAAGTCTATTTTCCGGATCCATCGATGGATCTAGATTTGGATGTTTGTAGTAGTGGGAATCACTGTTTTAGTACCACACTGTCTTGCTGTCCTGAACTAGAAAACTCGTTGTTTTCCCTGTTATGTGTTATCTTGTACCTGTACTTGTTTATCTTGCACCATGAACCCGATACATGTTTATACCCTATTATCCTTGCTTTGTTTTGCGATACATACATGCATGCCTGATTATAATAATAAATAACCAAGTCAGGATTAGTGGGAAAGATCTAGTAGTGGATAATTCAGAAACGTGTACTGGGAAGGGGGCCCGTGTTTCCGATATTTGGAATTTGGTATATGATTTGGATTATTTGGAATTTGGTATATGGTTTGGTTAATTTGGAATTTGGTATATGATTTGGATTACTTGTCCCTGAGTACATTGTCCTCTATGGTCCACTATAAAATCTAAAGCAAAAATATTTGTTGTAGCAACCATGTGTTATGTTTTTGGGGCGCATGAAGTGCTTCCTAGATAGTAATCACACAAAACTTACAAGAACATGACATTTGTATCTGTATCTGAAAATCTGAATCTGAATATGTTATATGTATCTGGCTATCTGTGAACTGATTATCTGATTACCTGTTATCTGTCTGACATTATCACTTCACACCATATTTGATACTATCTGTATATCTGTCTGCATACCTTTTGACCTTGACACTTGACACATTTAGTATACCATACTAGTTGATTCTGCTATACCATGCTAGATTTGTTTCTGTTATTATTTAGAGTTGTTTAGTTTTTCCCATGTGCTTGTATCCTACATTATAAGTGGCCCGTAACTTGCAATTGACGGGTACCTTGTTTTCTCTTTTTCTCTTTCCTGCAATCTATTAAATTGCAGATTTTGGAGATCAGCTGCCAGATGGAATAGGCAAGATGAGATATTAGTTGCTGAAGCTCTTGCTACGTTTATTTATTTTCCTGTTGCTATTTGAATAATGTATCTTGTACTTGGATTTATTCTTGTATTTGGGCAATGTGACCCATGATATTTGTTTTATTCAGATCATGACTATTTGAGATTTATATATTTTATTTCAAATATTCTTGTTGGTATTTGGTTCATATGTGCATGTGGTTGACTTTTCTGGCATCCGACTCTGATTATTTCGTGAGATGTTGTAAAGATTCTTGAACAGCTTATGGTTGATGAAAATCTTTCGCTGGGCTTTTGTCGCGTACTCGTATTCCGTATTCCTTTTGGAAAGCGGGGCGTGACACTTCGAGTCTTTGGACTTCTTTGATGTTGGATTGGGGAGACATGTTAAGACACAGGAGTAGCTCCAGGGGGAGCTGGACTTTAGATTCTATGTGTTTGACTTAGCGAGTTATGAATGCAGCTCTAGCTGGACTCCGAAGTCACCTTTGAGAGTTGGCTAGTTCTGGGAGCAGCTCTAGCTGGATTTTGAATTTACCTTTTTAGAGTTATGGAGTGAGTGAATTGCAAATCTATCGTTTGGAGGCGAGGCTTACAGGGTTGCGCACGCAATTTACCCCTCGACCCAGTGGTGCTGGTCTATGAATAATGGCAAGGAAAGAAACCTCAGGTGCTCAACTGGCTTGGAGGAAACCTGGGGATGCCTAAAGTGGAGTGGTCAGGACTTCAAGCACGACTTATAACAAGGAAAGGGGAGGTGGGAGGGGGGAGGCCAGGACTATATATGCTGGGTTGTAACCCCTCTTGGGTAGCTCGAGCGGCCGAGGTGCCTCTTCGATGGTGAATAAGTGTCTCAAGGAAACTACATCTCTGAACCGAAGTGCCCCCCTTCCTCACGGTCGTAAGTGATCTGAGAGGAGAGACCCAATGTATTTTGCTTTTAGAATTGGGACAGAATGAATAAGGGACTTATATCCCTAGCTTGTAGTAGGAAATTTCCCCGGGGCAGGGTTGTGTTGTGGGCTGCTTGTTGACAAATTAACAAGTTTCAGGAGTAATTCGAATGGTCTCTTCAAGCCCCGAACTCGCATGTTTTCAAGTTGTGGGGGACAATTTTGAGCCATGATTATGAAATTCGAACCTGTTTTTAAGGTTTTTAATGAGTTGCAGGAGTTCCTATTGGCGAGCCCTGCTCCAAGCTTGCTCTCTTGCACGCTGCTAAAGCAGCATCGAGCCAAGCTTTGGACACCAAGCACGTTAGTAGAGTTTAACTAGTTGTAGGAGCAATTCCGATGGCTTGCCTGGCTCCGAGCTTGCTTTCTTGCAAGCTACTAAAGCATTATCGGGCCAAGTGTTGGACTCCAAACTTGTTAATAAAGTTTTAATTGGACTCTGCACTTGCTTGCTTGCAAGTTGCTAATGTAGGGTCGAGCTACATGTTAGACTACAAACTTGTTATTAACGGGTTAACGAGTTGCATAAGCAATTCTGAATGGCGAGCCCTGCTTCGCACTTGCTTTCTTGCAAGTTGCTAAAGTAGTGTCGAGCCACGTGTTGGACTCCAAACTTGTTGTTAATGGGTAAACGAGTTGTTGGACCAATTCCAAATGGAGAGCCCTACTCTGTTCTTGCTTGCTTGCAGGTTGCTAAAGTAGCGTCGTGCCATGTGTAGGACTCCAAACTTGTTCGAGAGGTTAGAGAGCGGATGGGGTAGCCCAAATGAAGCTGGGCAGCGAACTCACTGTCCTAGGTTCATGAGTAACTGGTGTAGCTTGGAAGAGGAGTTGAGCACCTAACTCATTCCTTTGAATTGATGAGTTGTTGGTGTAGCTGGGAAAAGGAGCTGAGCACGGAACTCATTGTCTTGAATTGATGAGTTGTTGGAGTGGCTCGAGCAATGAGTGGAGCACCGAACCCATTGTATGCAGTCATTTAGTTATTGGAGGAGCCCGAGTGATGTGTAACGCCCCAATTCCAAACACAGGTAATTCGTAGCAAAAACAGGATCTTTTACTTCAACTTCGTACAAATTTTACAAGGAATTTAAAACATTTCATTTACAATATTGTTATTATAATAGCACATCGGAAATAAATAAGTACAACACAATACATGATAGTGGAAGTTATTTAATATTATGACATCTCTCACGGTGTCTTCAAATCCACGCCAATTTGCAACTAGGAAACTGTGGGCACGTAAGTTGCATATAACTGACGCAATGCTATAATACAGCGATTCTTTAATTTATTAATCACAAACTTGAATGTAGAAAAATATGAACAGTAACTATCTTAAACATGTCAGTGTATGATATGACTTAATGCCTAATGCAGACATTCACACTACGATGACACTAATGCATACTTGTTCTGTTCTATACATCCCGTACTACATAAGTCCGAGGGCAAGCCCTTATCGTACCTCATTGTAGGGTTCAGTCCCTCGCCATGCAACCTACTACTATGACTACTACAAGATTTAGACACTCTGCACGTATTGGTTCTTGTCCCGGAATACTGGAGATCAATCTCACTTCGTGGGTCATTCTGTGGACTATTTCATCCATCGTCCCGGAATATTGGGAATTGTCTCACTCCACGCGTCATCCTCGAACCCTCATTGCACAAATGTCCCATGAGCGTCGCTCTCGTCCTGGAATACTGGAGATCAATCCCACTCCGTGGATCATTCTTTGGCCAATTTCTTCCATCGTCCCGGAATACTGGAGATTGTCTCACTCTGCGGATCATCCTGGAGTCCATAACTCACATTTGCTGTTGTTCCATCATGTCTCCAACTAGTGTCTGTCCTTAAGTTTAAATTGTAGTTATTAAGACCTAGAGCTAGCTTACCCACCGGGCTTAAACCAAAACACTGAGAATGTTAGCCCACACCGGCTACTTCTCAAAGAGAAAGTTAACCCACACTGGTTACTTCTCAAATTTTATTTATCACTACTGCCGGTATTCTGGGTCCCGCTCACTCTAGAACAAACACCATCTGAATAAAGACATCAAATGGGTTACATCTAACCTCATCATAAACATCCATTGAAAATTCATCATTATTCTTTATCTATTCTCTTTATGTTTATTATCTCAATGTAAATGAACACTTAATCAATTTCTTGTAAACAAACAATCAGTTGATATTTCTGATTTATCACTTAACCATATTCAACCACTTTTAATTGATAACCCTTTGCAAAACGTTGCATGATTAATATTCCAAATTCTTTGATTTTATTATCTTGTAATGTCACATATAAAACCTTTTACATGAGTTTCTAAATTTGTATTCTATTCCCATAATTTTAAATCATCTTTACATAAGCAAATACCCTCAACATTTGACTAGAAACTAGATTCATCTAATACATTGTCTAATATAATCTTTTAAATCTCCAAAATATATCTTAAATATTGTAGAATTATTTTTCAAGGTTCTAATAATATTTTAAAGTATTTTTTACAATTTTCCCCAAATTTTAAAAACATGGAAACCCATTAAAATAAAATAAGAAAATAAAATGTGCACCCCCGAATTCGAACCCAGGAAACATAGCAACCCAAATTGCCACCTACAGCCAGTGAGCCAACTCACTGTTTGTGAAGAAAATCAAATTCATTTGTTTATATATATTCAATCTACTGTTATTATATAAAATTCAAAATTTTCAAAAAGAACAGAGCCTCCCAAGACTCGAATCCGCATAACCCAGAGGCGCCAAAAACCCTCCTAACGCGCTAACCAAGAGGTCCAACCATCACATCTAACTATAATCTCGAATTATTTTTATACAAACTCCCTGTTTCTCACATATTTTTAATTAATCATATAACTTCAAATTTTCTTTTTCTGTAAATATTTCCAAGATTTGTGCTACTATACAGCAACTCTAAATCTTCAGAATCGAATTTCTTTCAAATCTAATGCATTTTATATTGGAATTTATACAAATTAATTTAGATAAGAAAATTTTGACTTCTACATTCATATACCTTTTTAATCAATTAGACTACTATTATTTATATATTTCTAAAATTAGCGTGAATGCTTCCATCAAATGATGTGAAATAGGAAAAATACCCATACCCCCAATTTACTTACAATTCTACATGAATTCCTCACTCAATCTAACAATTTCTATGCATACACAATTTTACATATACAATTTAATCATGATGTACTAGAATCTAACATGAACCAACATATATGAACCCACATATATGATATTAAAACACAAGAAATCTTATGCTAATTTATGATTGAATGCATGACAAATCAATTTTCATATTGTAATTTCATCTATTCATTCAGTCTATTTAATCAATCATGCATCAATACTGACATTCTAGATTATACAAGGCAATCATCTAACAATATCATGCATCATAGAAAGAACTTAGAAATTAAAGAGACACCCACCTCAAAAGAAGAATTCATAGTAGTTGAGACTCCTAGCAAAACCCTAAAAAAACCTCCACTCCAAAGCTCCCCTCACTCCCGAAAGCCACCAACAGCAAAGTTAGTATGTTTCTCATTTTTGTTTTTTTTTTGTGTGTTCATGTATAATTAAGGGTAGGGTAATTATAGTGTTAAATTAATGGGTAGTTTAATTAACTAACCACACTCCTAATCACATTTTCCACTCACTCAAACCCACTCACCCTCTCTCCAAGCATTCCTGGCCAGCAAATCTAAGGGGTGAGAAACACGAGCACGTGTGTGCACAAAAATTATTAATAGTTTTTATTTAAATTAATTGCATAACTTATATATTGTAACATGTATTTAATAGAACTAGTTTAATTTAATTATAATTAGAGTTTTAATGCACAAATAAAAACACACACACACACACACACACTTCATAAATTTTATTTTGAAAGAGAATACAATCAACACGTGGACTGCAAACAAGTGCGTCACATGTAAAAATAAATATTCAAATACAAAATAGATTTGATTAACAGGAAATATTTATAAAAGTACAAAAAATACGTTTCATTAATTTTATATATACTATAATGTAATCAATACGAACATAGAAAACACGTCCATCGTACGTATAAAAATATATCTGAGTTAAAATAGGAGAAAAATGAATTTCAATTTATAAGATGAATTCGAAAAAGTTATAAAATAAATAATTGAACACGTGGAAAATTTTATAATATTACCCGTAATGTTAGAAAATACGAAATCGACACGTATTGAAAACACGTGAAATGCACGTAAAAAAAATATATTAGAATAACCGTTTAAGTTGGCTCAGAATAGGGTAAAATTGAATTTTAAGAATACAAAAAATGTATAAATGATTGAAATGCAGAAATAAGTAGGACATTTAAATTAAAATAAGTTATGGATATTACTCGTAACAATACAAAATATATGTGCGTAACACTCGTGGACAAAATTGTCATAACTCGATTTTGCAGGGTGTTTCAGTCTTCCCCTTAGAACAATTCCGTCCTCAGAACTTAATAGGGTTATATCTTGTACATTCCAAAGAAAGAATCATTATTGTATATAGAAAAGCTGTCAATACCAAGAAAAAAAATGTAGTATGTAATGTGATAAACAAAGTAAAGTTATATAAGGAAACTATGAGTATCAAAGTTAATAAGAACGAAACAAGAAAACTAGAAAAATACCAGAAAGAGAAACATGACTATATAAGTGTTACCGCTAAATCTGGTGTGGGGGCAAACAGATAGAATTTGTGGATTCTTGAGAAAACGAACAGGGCAAACCTGTTGACCTGTTGACCTTCACCGACTTGTTGACTTGGTCTCTTGCCGCTGCTGTGAACCTGCAAAAAGTGCGAGACACCGGGATGGATCCCGGCGACGTACCCTCTGACGCTCAAGTCAGTAACCAGAAGTGATTATGAAAGAGCGTAAATTGGAAAAAGATTGATTACCTCTTAATAGAGATGGATGGGGGGTATTTATAGGCATCTCAGGGATCAGATTAGGCATGTAATTCCTGTGTATAGATAAGGAATGTAATCCCTAATTCCCAGTGAAAAGATAGATGTTAATCAGGGCCGTTGATTAAGATTTAATCAGGGACCTTGATTTTATCTTGCTGGACCGGGTGTGCAGTGGGTTGGAACCCGTACCCAGTTGATGTGGATCCGTTTATTGGTTATTGGGCTTTGAATAAAGACCCAGTTCCCATTTCAGACCCCTCAGTAGGTGAAATTACCGTTTAACCCCTGAGCTTTAAGATTCGTCTCCGATGTGAACGGTCCCGATTTAATCCTATTTTTAGCCACTAAAACAGTTAAACTACTCCTCAAAGGCTGATCAAACTCAGTATTTAGGAGTGGAGGGCTCTTGATATGGCTAAAAATGGGGTTAAATCGGAATCGTCCAGATGGGGCACGAATCTTGAAGCTCAGGGGTAAAACGGTAATTTCACCCACCAACGGGTCTGAAGCGGGTACTGGTTATCTTCCCCGAAGACCCACTTACCCGCAAACAGATCCACCTCAACTGGGTGTGAGTTTCAACCCGCAGCAAACCCGATCCAGAAGGGATAGAATTAGGATTTCTGATTCAATCCTAATCAACGGCCCTGATTCATAGTTATCCTTTCACTGGGGGATTAGGGATTACATTCCTTATCTAACCGCAGGGGGATTACATTCCTAATCTAATCCCAGCGGTGCCTATAAATACCCCCCATCCATCTCCATTAAGAGGTAATCAATCTTTTGCCAGTTTTTACGCTCTTTCATAATCTTTCTTGATTATTGACTTGAGCGTCGGAGGGTGCGTCGCTGGGATCAACCCCGGTGTCTCGCACTTCTTGCAGGTGTACGGCGGGAGCGACGATCAAAACTCCGACGGAACAGGTATACAGGTTTACTATTTAGTTTCCCTAAGAATCCACAAATACTATCTGTTTGCCCCCACACCAAATTTAGCGGCAACAGATTGGCACCGTCTGTGGGAAACTAACGATAGCAACCTCCCCTCTTTCCGTTGGTCAGATCCGCTCCGGCCATGCCTCTTAGAAAAGTCAGATCCAGAGGGTCCAACCGAGGACCCAACCCCGATCAGCAGCAAGAAATTCCCATCCAGCCTACCCAATAGTAGGGGCAACTTCCTCCTCCAGCGGAAGACCCGCTCCAACAGGACCTCCCTCCTCCTCCTCCGAATCAGCCACCTCCTAAGGGTCCTAACCCTTAGAAACAACCTCTTCACCAGGACCACGTGTAGAACCCCGTATTTTCAAATATTATTTTAAAAGATTTGAATATGTATTAAAATGATTTACTGGAAATTTAATGAATATTTTCTAAAAGATTTATCCTTTTACACGTGCAGAACACGTGCAAATGCAATCTTGAGGAGTTTGAAAGTCAAGTTTTCTTCATAAAAAATCATTATTTAATATTTGGAATTTATTTATTATTTTTCTAGATTTTTCTGAAATTAATTGGACCTATTTGCAATTTTTGAGAAAAGAAGGACCTTTTAGCAAATTTGACATTTTAAGGGTTAAAATGCAAAATCTATTTTCTGGACATTTTGAACAGTACCGGTTGATATTAATGAGTGTATTTTACTTTTAAATCCTAATTTAAATGGTTTTTATTGGGTTTCCAAGAATAGAACTATATATGTAAAGTTATGTTTTGGAAGGACTATTTTGCAAATGCATTTCTAAACCCTAAAAACAGTATTTCCGGCCTATAAAAGAGAGTGTGCAGCCGTCTTTCGCTGCACAACTCAGGTTTCATTATATTATTATTTTCTTGGTGATTGAAGAGGAAGATTTGGATCTCGCAAAAGGAAGACTCTTTCGTTGGATCTTTTCAATTTAAAGGTGAGTGATATTGTTTTGTTTTGTTTTGTTTTGTGATACGAACTTTGTTTTGTGGATTGATTTATGTGAACGATTGTGTGTTGTTTTGTATCGATATTTTCGTATCTTGTATGTGATCGAAGCGATAGTTGTTATTTATATTATGCATGTGAAATCCATGAATGTTTAGTAGATCTTGATTGGCAAATTCTTTATTGCTTGGAAACATGTTAAGATTTCAGTATGGTTATGATAATAAGGAATTGGATGGTTGAACATCTGGATCCTGTGATTACAAATCAGATTTGGTTTTGAGTCGTGGTAGTATCGAGAAACCCTAATGGAAGAATTAGGAATTTAGAATATGAGATTTGAGTTTCGAGACATTGGATGATTTGAGAATTGTATCCAAACTGAGAACACTTTGAGATTGTCGTTTTATATGAATACGAATTATTTTCATAAACAATGAATCTTTAGAAAAACTCCAGTTTTGATTATTGTATCAGACCTAAATTATGAAAACTGTAGGCCGACAGTCGACTGGTACGAGCCTGCTGATATATCTTCAGTTCTTTTGAAAATCCGTTCTGGACAGTCGACTTAGACCATTATTCAGTCGACTGGTGTACTGAGAACTTATTATGTAAAGTTATTGCAGTTTCTCCTCTGGACAGTCGACCTATACCTTCTTAAGTCGACTATTGGTTCTTAGAATATCTTTGTGGAAATTATTGGAATTTGTTTCGGGTGAGTCGACTGATGACTTTTAAGTCGACTTATATGACTTAGTTATTTTCTTAAAAATTATGAGTATTAGTCCTCTGGACAGTCGACTTACTACGGTGTAAGTCGACTGGTACTGATGAGTTTTCGTAACTGGAGTGTTCTTATGAGTGATTAGTCTTCAGACATTTTGGCTTATACTTGTCTTCAGTTAAGCATATGATTTTGAGATATTCAGTTAAGCATGTAGTATTGAGAGTGATTGATAGATGGGTATATTCTGCGGTACTGAGAGTCGTTGAACTCTGGGGTTGGGTATACTCTGCGGTGTTGAGAATCACTGTTAGTGATTGATAACCTGGTGTCCAATCTGCGGTGTTGAGAGTGACTGATAACCGGGTATCCGATCTGTAGTATTGAGAGTGATTGATAGATGGGTATATTCTGCGGTACTGAGAGTCGTTGATCTCTGGGGTTGGGTATAATCTGCGGTGTTGAGAATCACTGTTTGTGATTGATAACCGGGTGTCCAATCTGCGGTGTTGAAAGTGACTGATAACCGGGTATCCGATCTGTAGTATTGAGAGTGATTGATAAATGGGTATATTCTGCGGTACTGAGAGTCATTGATCTCTGGGGTTGGGTATACTCTGCGGTGTTGAGAATCACAGTTTGTGATTGATAACCGGGTGTCCAATCTGCGGTGTTAAGAGTGACTGATAATCGGGTATCCGATCTGTAGTATTGAGAGTGATTGATAGATGGGTATATTCTGCAGTACTGAGAGTCATTGATCTCTAGGGTTGGGTATACTCTGCGGTGTTGAGAATCACTGTTAGTGATTGATAATCGGGTGTCCAATCTGCAGTGTTGAGAGTGACTGAAAACCGGGTATCCGATCTGTAGTATTAAGAGTGATTGATAGATGGGTATATTCTGCGGTACTGAGAGTCATTGATCTCTGGGGTTGGGTATAATCTGCGGTGTTGAGAATCATTGTTAGTGATTGATAACCGGGTGTCCAATCTGCGGTGTTGAGAGTGACTGATAACCGGGTATCCGATCTGTGGTATTGAGAAAGACCGATAACCGAATATTGGCAGCGAACAGTCGACTGGTCCATTAAGCAGTCGACTGTACTGCACAGTTGAGCCGGATTTGTTTGAGAAGGATTCTTCTAACACTTAGTAAGCTACACTTGATGTTTTCATGTTGTCCTGTCATTTCCTACTTCACAATACACATTTAGTATATGTTTCTCTCGTTCAGTACAGGTTGTTTAAGAATCCATGCTTAATGTTTATTTATGTTGTTTGTTTGTTTATATCTCTCACACCATTTATGGCTGATCCCGTTAGTTTTGGGGATTAGGGATCATCTCTAGCCTCATGTGTTACAGGTTGTTGCTTAGAGTTTGGAGGCTTGAATGCTTGAGTTAGTTTTGAGATAAACAGATGTAATAGAGCTTTGTGTAAATTTGTGTAAAAAGAAGTATTGTGTAAAGAAGGTTGTAATTCAAGGTGTTTGTATTTCCACTGCATTTGAAAAAGATCGTTGTAATAAAAAATTGGGATAAAATTATTTGTGTTTTGAGCTATGTGTACTATTACATTGAAGTTAATGCTTGGATTGTGCCACGTATTTTCTAAGTTATCATATTAGAAATTCGGGGCGCTACAGATTTGGTATCAGAGCATGCTTCAATAGTAATAATAGACATAGTATGAAAACCAACCTAGGTGTGGACACTAGACCGTGAGTACCTAGGTGTGGACATTAGAGTGTGAGTATCACATAGAGCTGAAACATGATGTTTTAGTTTGGGGTATGGTTGAGGTTTTGCCATAGGGTATTGATGTGAATGTGATTTGTGTGGTGATGCTCTAACTTTACCCTCATTTTGCAGTATTCAGAATGGTTGCACCCAGGCGCAGGAATGGTGGTAACAATGAGGATGGATCTGGGAGTTCTCAGGGAACGGGAATTGATCTCGAGGCTGAATTCGCCAAGGTGTATCAGACTCTGAATGCGCTGATGGCATTCAATTTGGCGCAAACTCAGAATCAACAGCAGGCCCAACAGCATAATCAGCAGCCAAATCATGGAGCTGGACAGGGAATGGTTAACGCCGATCCTATCAAGCAGATCGAGTCCTTTAAGAGGATGAGGCTGCCAGTTTTTGAGGGACAATCTGATCTAACCGCAGCTGACGACTGGATCAGGAGGATGGAGACGATCTTCGAGGTATCGGAGACTCCGGCAGCCAGCAAGGTGAAGTTGGCTACGATGCAGCTGGAGAAGGATGCTGGTGTCTGGTAGGAATCACTGAAGTGGACTTTGGGAGATCAGCTGATGACTTGGGAAACTTTTCTGGAGGAATTCAGGGATCGCTTCTTTCCCCTAGATGTTCAGGAGAAGAAGGCGACTGAGTTTGTGAACCTTCAGCAGGGCAGCATGACCGTGCGGGAGTATGAGACCAAGTTTGCTCAGCTTTCGAGGTATGCACCAGAGTTGGTCGTGGACGAGGCGAAGAAAGCCAAGAAGTTTGAGCAGGGCTTGGGGCCAAACTTGAGATCGAGGATGATCCCGTTGGGCATCAGAAGGTTCGACAAGCTGGTCAGGAGAGCAGCTATGACCGAGGAAGATATGGACCAGTCCCAGGTGAAGCAAGAGATCTGGAACAAGAAAAAGAGGCCAGCAGATGATCAGAATGGGAAGGAATTCCCAGTGAAGCAGGGCAAGTCCAGTGATCCAGTGCAGAAGGCACCGACAACACAGGAAGTGACTTGTTTTTACTGCAAGGAGGCAGGTCATTACAGGTCAGCATGTCCGAAATTGGCAAAGCAGACTTATTTTCATTGTGGTCGTGAAGGGCATATTCGACCAATCTGTCCGCAGCTGAAGAAGGATGGTACAGGGAAGGGCAAGGATCTGAGGTAGGGACGAGTGTTCGCATTGACTGAGGTTGATGTGGGCAACTCAGGAATGTGATCCGTGTGTGCAAGAATTTTGAAATTCATTCTTTTGTATTAAGTAAAACTTTTATTTGAGGAATAATTGAAGATTGAGTATTTTTCTTCATGTAACAAGATTTATTTGGATTAATGGAATAAAAACAAAGTTTTATTTGATACTGTTTTCTTACATGCAATTGTGTCGCCCATTTATTGCTAGTCTTAAGTGTGGAGCTTAAGGTGTTTCCAGACAAGGTCTTGAGGTGGCTATCCCTAGTCATGTCCTTTCTAAGGAGGGAGTGGCCACTGATTCTCGGAAGGATGAAGCAGATGTGGAAGGTCAGAGTTGGATGCAGGAGTTCAGAGGTTGTTGTAGTGTGGCTTCCGATGGCAAGTTATCAGAGCTACGCAGCGGGAGATCGATTTTCTGAATTCTTTGCATGATTGTGTTTCTTCAGTATGATGTATTTCTTTTGTTGGAATGCATTCTCTGGTGTGACTGTATTTCCTAAAATTATGTTTCTATCCATGAGTTTTCATTCTTTGTTGGCGTGTTTGTTTGGACCCCATTAGCAGTAGTTCTGAGGACAGAACTCTTCTAAGGAGGGAGTGATGTAGAACCCCGTATTTTCAAATATTATTTTAAAAGATTTGAAAATGAATTAAAATGATTTACTGGAAATTTAATGAATATTTTCTAAAAGATTTATCCTTTTACACGTGCAGAACAAGTGCAAATGCAATCTTCAGGAGTTTGAAAGTCAAGTTTTCTTCATGAAAAATCATTATTTAATATTTGGAATTTATTTATTATTTTTCCAGATTTTTCTGAAATTAATTGGACCTATTTACAATTTTTGAGAAAAGAAGGACCTTTTTGCAAATTTGACATTTTAAGGGTTAATATGCAAAATCTATTTTCTGGACATTTTGAACAGTACCGGTTGATATTAATGAGTGTATTTTACTTTTAAATCCTAATTTAAATGGTTTTTATTGGGTTTCCAAGAATAGAACTATATATGTAAAGTTATGTTTTGGAAGGACTATTTTGTAAATGCATTTCTAAACCCTAAAAACAGTATTTCCGGCCTATAAAAGAGAGTGTGCAGCCGTCTTTCGCTGCACAACTCAGGTTTCATTATATTATTATTTTCTTGGTGATTGAAGAGGAAGATTTGGATCTCGCAAAAGGAAGACTCTTTCGTTGGATCTTTTCAATTCAAAGGTGAGTGATATTGTTTTGTTTTGTTTTGTTTTGTGATACGAACATTGTTTTGTGGATTGATTTATGTGAACGATTGTGTGTTGTTTTGTATCGATATTTTCGTATCTTGTATGTGATCGAAGCGATAGTTGTTATTTATATTATGCATGTGAAATCCATGAATGTTTAGTAGATCTTGATTGGCAAATTCTTTATTGCTTGGAAACATGTTAAGATTTCAGTATGGTTATGATAATAAGGAATTGGATGGTTGAACATCTGGATCCTGTGATTACAAATCAGATTTGGTTTTGAGTCGTGGAAGAGATTTAGTATCGAGAAACCCTAATGGAAGAATTAGGAATTTAGAATATGAGATTTGAGTTTCGAGACATTGGATGATTTGAGAATTGTATCCAAACTGAGAACACTTTGAGATTGTCGTTTTATATGAATACAAATTATTTTCATAAACAATGAATCTTTAGAAAAACTCCAGTTTTGATTATTGTATCAGACCTAAATTATGAAAACTGTAGGCCGACAGTCGACTGGTACGAGCCTGCTGATGTATCTTCAGTTCTTTTGAAAATCCGTTCTGGACAGTCGACTTAGACCATTATTCAGTCGACTGGTGTACTGAGAACTTATTTTGTAAAGTTATTGCAGTTTCTCCTCTAGACAGTCGACCTATACCTTCTTAAGTCGACTGTTGGTACTCAGAATATCTTTGTGGAAATTATTGGAATTTGTTTCGGGTGAGTCGACTAATGACTTTTAAGTCGACTTATATGACTTAGTTATTTTCTTAAAAATCATGAGTATTAGTCCTCTGGACAGTCGACTTACTACGGTGTAAGTCGACTGGTACTGATGAGTTTTCATAACTGGAGTGTTCTTATGAGTGATTAGTCTTCAGACATTTTGGCTTATACTTGTCTTCAGTTAAGCATATGATTTTGAGATATTCAGTTAAGCATGTAGTATTGAGAGTGATTGATAGATGGGTATATTCTGAGGTACTGAGAGTCGTTGAACTCTGGGGTTGGGTATACTCTGCGGTGTTGAGAATCACTGTTAGTGATTGATAACCTGGTGTCCAATCTGCGGTGTTGAGAGTGACTGATAACCGGGTATCCGATCTGTAGTATTGAGAGTGATTGATAGATGGGTATATTCTGCGGTACTGAGAGTCGTTGATCTCTGGGGTTGGGTATACTCTGCGGTGTTGAGAATCACTGTTAGTGATTGATAACCGGGTGTCCAATCTGCGGTGTTGAGAGTGACTGATAACTGGTTATCCGATCTGTAGTATTGAGAGTGATTGATAGATGGGTATATTCTGCGGTACTGAGAGTCGTTGATCTGTGGGGTTGGGTATACTCTGCGGTGTTGAGAATCACTGTTAGTGATTGATAATCGGGTGTCCAATCTGCGGTGTTGAGAGTGACTGATAACCGGGTATCCGATCTGTAGTATTGAGAGTGATTGATAAATGGGTATATGCTGCGGTACTGAGAGTCGTTGATCTCTGGGGTTGGGTATACTCTGCGGTGTTGAGAATCACTATTAGTGATTGATAACCGGGTGTCCAATCTGCAGTGTTGAGAGTGACTGATAACCGGGTATCCGATCTGTAGTATTGAGAGTGATTGATAGATGGGTATATTCTGCGGTACTGAGAGTCGTTGATCTCTTGGGTTGGGTATAATCTGCGGTGTTGAGAATCACTGTTAGTGATTGATAACCGGGTGTCCAATCTGTGGTGTTGAGAGTGACTGATAACCGGGTATCCGATCTGTGGTATTGAGAATGACCGATACCCGAATATTGGCAGCGAACAGTCGACTGGTCCATTAAGCAGTCGACTGTACTGCACAGTTGAGCCGAATTTGTTTGAGAAGGATTCTTCTAACACTTAGTAAGCTATACTTGATGTTTTCATGTTGTCCTGTCATTTCTTACTTCACAATACACGTTTAGTATATGTTTCTCTCGTTCAGTACAGGTTGTTTAAGAATCCATGCTTAATGTTTATTTATGTTGTTTGTTTGTTTATATCTCTCACACCATTTATAGCTGACCCCGTTAGTTTTGGGGGTTAGGGATCATCTCTAGCCTCTTGTGTTACAGGTTGTTGCTTAGAGTTTGGAGGCTTGGATGCTTGAGTTAGTTTTGAGATAAACAGATGTAATAGAGCTTTGTGTAAATTTGTGTAAAAAGAAGTATTGTGAAAAGAAGGATGTAATTCAAGGTGTTTGTATTTCCGCTGCATTTGAAAAAGATCGTTGTAATAAAAATTTGGGATAAAATTATTTGTGTTTTGAGCTATGTGTACTATTACATTGAAGTTGATGCTGGGATTGTGCCACGTATTTTCTAAGTTGTCATATTAGAAATTCGGGGCGCTACACCACGTCTCCATCCACAACGCCTCTTCGGACTCTATGGCCTCCCATTATCTCCAAGCTTCCGGTCTCCGCAACACCGCCCTCCATCAGCAGAAGGATGAGGACCTTCGCCGCCTTCTGGATTAAAAGCGGGCCCGAGAGGGAACCTCCCGCCAACACCGTCCGGATGAGCGGTCTCCTCGCCGCCGAGAATCCATAAGGTCCCCTATCCGAAAGGGGCGGAGAGAGTCCCCCGAGCATTACCGAAGAAGGCCACACTCCCCTGCAGGTCGGCAACAGCCTAGGAACAATGAGGCACCCATTACCCGTGCCGAGTTCCAGCAGTTCCAAGCGACCGTCCTACAAGCTCTCAATCTTCGTCCCAACACCAATGCACCCAAGATCCGCTCTCCTCCTCCGGTCCGAAGTCCTCGCCGACGGTCCCCATCTCCTCCTCCAGCTCCCAGCAACTCCTGGCATGAGCAAAGTCCTCGCCGCTCCAGGAGCTACCGTCGTCGTAGCCCCCGCTCTCCCTCGTACAAAGACGAGTCTAGAGGCTCAGCTGATTACCGTCGAAGGGATGACGTTGTGTACTTCCGTCTCCATGAAATGGAGAGGCGCTTGGGTCAGTTAGACCGAGAAAAGGAACTTAGAGGAATGACCCTTCGTCCTAGCAGACCTCCTTTCTCCCAAACCATAATGGATGCACCTGTGCCGATCGGCTTCAAACCCCCTCAATTTGAGACCTATTCTGGGGAGACCGACCCCGTTGATCACATCGAGAGCTTCAAGACCCTAATGCTCATCCATCAAGCTTCTGATGCTCTACTCTGTAAAACCTTCCCCGCAACTCTCAAGGGTCCAGCTCGAGAATGGTACTCTCGCCTTGCCCTGTCCTCAATATTCTCCTTCGAGCAATTCGAGACCCTCTTTGTCACCCATTTTGTAAGTAGCCGTAGAACTGAGAAGACTAGCATTTCGCTACTGTCCCTCCACCAGAAGAAGGGTGAGAAGTTGAGAGACTATGTGAAGAGGTTCACAGCTGAAGCCCGGTCCATAGCATCCCTCGACCAGTCGGTCGTGCAGCAGCATTTCAATCTAATGTCCTCAATTCCAACCTCCGCTCCTCCCTCACCAAGAAACCCCCACAGAACTTTTCCGACCTCCTCCTCTGAAGTGAAAAGTATATTAGGGCCGAAGAAGCCGAGCACTGCCCCAACTTGGAGGGGTCTTCCTCCGGGTTTAAGAGGAAGGGAATAGAAGAGGAAGGAGCCAAGAAGCTCCAGAAGGATAATGCCGGCCAGCGCCGACCTCCCCCCAGATTCGACAAGTTTACTCCCCTCACCACTAATGTCTCTACCATTCTGATGGAAGTCGAAAAGGAAGGAATCATACCTCCTGCTCCGAGGATGAACACCCCTGCCAAGAAAAGAGATAAAGAGAAGTGGTGCCGTTATCACCGGGACCATGGGCACGACACCAATGATTGTCGGGCCCTGAAGAATGAGATAGAAGTCCTCATCCAGAGGGGGCAGCTGACCAGGTTCGTCAGAAAGGACCGAGCCGAACTTTCTCCCCCGCCTCGGGGGGCTAATAAGCGTCCAGAACGCAATGAAACGCCCGACTTCGAGGAGGACCGTGTCCTGCACCTCATCCATGGGGGCCCAATGGGGGGCTCCTCAAACTCCTCTCGAAAGGCATTTATAAGAGAAGTTAATTCGGTTCGCGCCACCCCTCCTCCCAAAGGCCTCGGAGTGCCCGTCACATTCTCAGACAAAGATCTTAAAGGTGTCCGCACCCTTCATTGTGACGCACTCGTCATCAGCCTCCACATGGCGAACTTTAAAGTGGAGAGGATCCTAGTGGACAACGGCTGCTCCGTTAACATCCTCTTCCTCGCTGCTTTCAAAGGCCTAAAGCTCTCCCAAGACAGACTCAAGCCCGCCGGCTACACGCTCCATGGGTTCACGGGAGTGCCAGTGACTATTGAAGGGGTAATCACCTTCGACGTAACCGCTGGCAAAACTCCTACCACCCGAACGGAGTCGATGGACTTCATGGTCGTAGATGTCCCCGCGGCCTATAATGTCATTCTAGGTCGGCCCAGCCTAGCCGCCCTTGAAGCCGTCCCTTCTGCCTACCACCTCAAATGAAGTTTCCCACTCGGTCCGGAGTAGGGGAAGTAAGGGGCAATCAGGAAACGGCCCGTAAGTGCTACATGACCTCTACCCTCGGACCCGTCCTCTCCTTAGAAACTTTGGAAATCCCCCAGGATGCTGCCCGGCCGACATCCGAGCCGGTGGATGAATTGGAGGAAGTGCTCTTCTCTGAGCAGGACCCAACTCGCAAGTTCTTTGTTAGCAAGACCCTCCCGTCCTCCCTATGCTCCAACATTGTACAGTGCATCCGAAGGAACCGAGACCTCTTCGCTTGGTTAGCTGCAGATATGCCCGGAATCTCTGAAGAGCTCTTAGTCCACCACCTCAGCGTTGTTCCGGGGTCCAAACTGGTTCAGCAGAAAAGGCACAAGTTCGCCCCTAAGCGTCAGCTAGCTATAAAAGAGGAGGTGGACAAGCTCTTGAAGGCCCGGTTCATACAAGAGGTGAACTACCCCGAGTGGTTGTCGAATGTGGTAATGGTGAAGAAGTCCAACGGGACTTGGAGGATTTGTATTGATTTTACTGATCTCAACAAGGCCTGCCCCAAGGATCCCTTCCCTCTTCCGAGTATTGAAACTTTGATTGATGCCACCTCGGGACATGAACTCCTCAGCTTTATGGACGCCTTCTCAGGCTACAACCAGATCCGGATGTTCCCCCTGGATATCCCGAAGACATCATTCGTGACTGATCAGGGCCTCTATTGCTACAGGGTTATGCCCTTCGGTCTGAAGAACGCAGGAGCCACATACCAACGCCTCGTCAACAAGGTTTTCCAAGCCCAAATCGGCCGTAATATGGAGGTATATGTTGACGACATGCTTGTAAAGAGCATCCGAGGTGCCAATCATGTGACCGACCTCCAAGAAGCGTTTGACGTTCTGAGAAAGCACAGCATGAGACTCAATCCGAACAAGTGTGCATTCGGTGTCTCGTCAGGGAAGTTCCTCGGCTTCATGGTTAGCTAACGAGGAATTGAAGCAAACCCTGAGAAAATCAAGGCCATATTAGACATGGCCCCTTCCAAAAATGTTAAGGAAGTCCAGAGGTTAACAGGCCGCCTAGCCGCCATAGGGCGCTTTCTTTCGAAGTCCGGGGAGAAATGCCTCCCTTTCTTCAAGGCCCTCAGAGGGGCTAAAGGTTTCGAATGGGAGCAGCAGCAACAGGAGTCCTTCGACCAGCTCAAGGCTTACGTCGTCAATCCCCCTCTCCTCAGCAAACCGATCCCTGGTGAACCCCTCTACCTCTACCTGGCAGCCTCCGAGCAGACCCTCAGTGCAGTTTTAGTGAGGGAAGAAGACCGGGCTCAGAAGCCCATCTACTATGTGAGCAAGGTGCTTCGGGACGCCGAGCTCCGATACCCGAAGATAGAAAAGATGGCTTATGCCCTGGTGATGGCCGCGAGAAAGCTTCGCCCGTATTTTCAGTCCCATTCAATGGTCGTTCTTACCGACCAGCCGCTGAAGCAGGTCCACCACAAGCCAGAGACCTCGGGTCACCTTATGAAGTGGTCTATCGAGCTGAGCCAGCACGATATAACTTATCAGCCTCGGACCGCGATCAAGGCTCAGGCCTTAGCAGAATTCATAGTTGTGAGTACCATCCCCGAGTCCAGCCAAACAATGAAGGGACCACCCGTCTGGTCGGTTTATGTGGACGGATCCTCCTGCAATGAAGGAAGCGGGGCAGGGGTCATTCTGGCGGGCCCAGATGACTTCATCCACCAATACTCCCTCCACATCAACTTCAAGGCCTCGAACAATAAGGCAGAATACGAGGCGCTCACAGCCGGCCTTGGAATGGCTCGAAATGCAGGGGCCCAATGCCTTCGGATCTTTAGTGACTCTCAGCTAGTCGTCAGTCAGGTCCTTGGCGAGTATGAAGCACGGGATGACAGGATGGTTAAATACTTAGCCAAAGTCAAGAGCCTCATGGCACTGTTTGAAGAAACCCTCATCCAAAGAATCCCCGAGAAGAAAATGCTCAGGCCGACGCCCTCTCCAAACTAGCCTCCTCCTCCCTTCAAGGTCTCGAGCAGACCGTTTTGATAGAAGTCCTTCTGAAGCCAAGCATAGAAGACGAAACTCTCGACTCTATAGAGACGTTGCCTGTCCTGCTCGAAGACAATTGGATGAAAACCCTCGTCGAATTCTTGAGGGACGGGCTCCTCCCAGAAGATACTAAGGAAGCACGAAGAGTTAGAACCCGAGCCGAGCGTTACACACTAATCGGAGGTATCTTATACAAACGCTCCTTCACACAGGTAGACGGCCGGCCTTACCTCAGATGCCTCTCCCCCGAGCAGGCAGACTACGCCCTACAAGAGCTTCACGAGGGCATTGGCGGGGCGCATTCGGGTTCCAGAGCTCTAGCACGCAAAGTGTTGAATTACGGATATTTTTGGCCCACACTTCTACGAGACGCCGAACGGCACGTTCGGCAATGCAGCTCCTGTCAGAAGTACTCTGACATCCTACGCCTCCCGCAAGCTCCTCTCACTTCCCTATCAAGTCCGATCCCCTTCGCAATGTGGGGGATGGATTTACTAGGGCCATTCCCACCAGCTCTCGGACAGTTCAAATTCTTAGTCGTGGCGATCGACTACTTCTCGAAATGGATAGAGGCCGAGCCCTTGGCCATGATCACCGAGAACAAGGTTGTTCAGTTCTTCTGGAAGAGCGTGATCTGCCGATTCGGCGTCCCTAGGGTCCTGATAACAGATAACGGAACACAGTTCACCGGGGCTGCCTTCCGAGCTCTATGCGAGGACCTTGCCATCCAGCACCGGTTCTCCTCCGTTTCTCATCCCCAGTCAAATGGCCAAGCCGAAAATGCTAACCGACAGATCCTCTCCGGCATTAAGAAGAGGTTAGATAAGTGTTCCAAAGGCTTATGGGTCGATCAGCTTCCCAACGTGCTGTGGAACTACCGCACCACAAAACAGACCCCTACAGGAGAGAGCCCATTTAATCTCACCTATGGGTCTGAGGCCATCATTCCCCTAGAAGTCAGAATACCCTCTCCTCGTCTATTAGCTTATGAAGAAGAGCAAAACGCCAGAGACCTCCGAGCCAGTCTTGACCTGATAGACGAAATCCGAGAAAGAGCTGCCATTCGTCAACAAAGCTACCGAAGAAGGATCGAGTTGGCATACAACAAGAAAGTCTGCCCCGCGAATCTCAAAGAAGGGGACCTGGTCCTCCGAAAGTTGGCCATCTCATTCCCAGGTCAGAAGACCAAATTGGCCCCAAATTGGGAGGGACCTTACAGGATCGCCAAAGTGGTCCGTCCCAGTACATACAGACTAGAAGATCTTGAAGGCAGGGAGATCCCCAGGACTTGGAATGCCGACCATCTCTTAAAATACCAAGAGAGAGCACCAACGCCTCTCTAAGTATTTCGAGATGTCGAACCGTTACTCTCCTATTACTTGTAATGTTTTTTCTTTTATTTCACTCTTGTAATAACGGCTCACAACTTTAGAAGCAGCCGGCCATTAGTCATCAATAAAGAGTTTTTTCGTATTTTACATGTAAAAATTGCTTACATCTCTCTGCCTTTACTCTTCACTCTAACGATGGTTCCGGAGTCCAACACTTGGCTCGATTCTACTCCGCAAGCTCGCTTCTAAGCGGGCTAGGAGTGGGTCGCCATTCGGAATTGCTCCCACGACCGTTGAACTCTAACGATGGTTCCGGAGTCCAACACTTGGCTCGATTCTACTCCGCAAGCTCGCTTCTAAGCGGGCTAGGAGTGGGTCGTCATTCGGAATTGCTCCCACGACCGTTGAACTCTAACGATAGTTTCGGAGTCCAACACTTGGCTCGATTCTACTCCGCAAGCTCGCTTCTGAGCGGGCTAGGAGTGGGTCGCCATTCGGAATTGCTCCCACGACCGTTGAACTCTAACGATGGTTCCGGAGTCCAACACTTGGCTCGATTCTACTCCGCAAGCTCGTTTCTAAGCGGGCTAGGAGTGGGTCGCCATTCGAAATTGCTCCCACGACCGTTGAACTCTAACGATGGTTCCGGGGTCCAACACTTGGCTCGATTCTACCTCGCAAGTTCGCTCCTAAGCGAGCTAGAAGTAGTTCGCAAGTCGGAGTTGCTCCCACAACCGTCGAACTACACTTACGATGGTCAGCGAGCCCACTATTAGGTAAGGCTTGACTCATCTCGCAAGTTCGCAAGATTAGGAGACCGAAGCGCTGCTCGGCACCACTGGCCGAACGCTCATGTCGCCTGATGTATCGGATTTATATACAAATATTTGTACTCATTTACCTATTAAAATGGCTTGTTTTTGTTGATATTGTCTATAATTCATTATATTTCTATAAGATTTCATTTAATTAATTATTTTTGAAGAAATAATATTTTTGATGCAAAAAGTAAAGAATTGTGGAAAAAATCAACAAACAAAGTGAAATAATTGATTTATCGATTTTATTGTTTTGTTGAGTTAAATTGCGACAAATAAATTTTAAAAGGATTTTTATACGCTAATATGATATAAAGTTAGTTTAATTTATTTTAAACTAATTAATTTTATTTTATTTAAAAATCCTAATTTCTGGTATTATTTTGTGTATGCAGAAGCACGTGGTTGGCAGAAAAGGCAGAAAAGAAGGAAAGAGAAACAAATAAAATTCTGCATTATAAAAGAAAGGAAATAAAGAAAGATTGAGGACTTTTCTGCAAAAGTGCAAACCCTAATTGACCACTCCGTTCTCTATAAATACAAGGCAAAGAAAGAGGGTACAATTGAGGAGGTGACGGCTGAATATAAATTTAAAAAAAAAAAAAAAAAGGAAAAAAGAATTAAACGGAGAGAGAGGGAGATCACGTGCGATCGGTGACAGCGAAGTGTTCCACCAGACCGTGAGACTCATTCTTCTTCTTCCTTCTGTGACGTGGCCCGCACACGACAAGACAGCTGCTGACGACGCAGACCTCGGCTCCCGTGCTACTTCAAAGCTGGCTGACGTGGTGAGTTGACAGGCCGACGTGACAGGTGCAATTTGGCCGTTTCTTCTTCGTTCTGACGTGCGGTTTCCAAGAGCTGACGACGCTGTTTTCAAGGCAAATTTCGGCTCTGGTTTTGGGACACGCGGCCCGACAACGGCAGTGTGACAGACTGATACATTGATGTGACGGCGCGTGACAGCAATACTTTTTGTTCCGACTTTTGAGACAGAAAAGTGGTTTGATTTAAATTTTGTATTCTTTTATCTTTTCTTCTCTATATTTTTTGATGCAATCCCAAACAAATATAAACTGAATTTATTGTTCTAGAGGCTAAGGTGTAGCCAAGTTTTGTAGAACAAATTTTTAAATCCTTATTATTATTCTATTTTTTCTGATTGTGTTTTAGTTTTTATTATTTATGCGTACAACAAGGTGGATAGACATTTGTATAATTTTTCAAATCATAAAGAGACCGAACAGGTTATTTGTGATTAATAAAAATTAAGACCGTATATTGGAGAACGTGACCATTAAGAAATCCAATTTCTCAATTAATAATTTGGTGGATAGACGAATGATTAATTGAGAATAATTTTTAGACTACGTTGATAGAGTGGTTAATATCTTTAGGATTTTGGTCGACAATTTGGAAAAAATAATATTTTTATTTATAAGGAATTATAATTTGTGTGTGATAAACGAGGTGAACCAAGAGCCCCAGAACTATTTTTAACATTAAACAAAGTACAAGTGCTTCATAGTTTCACAGCCCTCTCCCTCTTCACCTTAGTTAATTAGATTAAGGTAATTTAGTTGTTTTATTATTCATAAAATTCGATCTTCCAAATAGTGATTCATCTAGCGATATCGGTACTCAGTAAAATATCTAGTCCCTGTGGGTTCGACACTCTACTCATCTATCTATATTACTTGTGCGATTTTGTACACTTGCAAAAATCAACATCAAGTTTTTGGCGCCGTTGCCGGGGATTAGTTATTCTTTTATTGATATTGAAAATTGCTAGATTATTGCTAATTTGGATATTCTTTGTAATTATTTTTATTTTATTATTATTTTACATCTTTTATTTCCTTTTGACTAACTTTTATTTTTTTATTTTTCTTATTTTAGTTTTTTTTTTAGTTTTTCTATTTTTTTTCTTTTTTTTCTTTTTCGATACGCACATTTCAGGACACACACGTACATTATCATGGGGAACGATGAGAATAGGCCTTTGAGAGACTATGCTATGCCCTCGATTTATGAATCAAGCATAAAGAAGCCGGTTATTGAAGCTGACGATTTTGAAATTAAACCGGCGATGATTCTAATGATTCAACAGACTGTTCAATTTTGGGGACTACCACACGAGGATCCTTACGCTCACATTGCAGATTTTTTAGAAATTTGTGACACTTTCAAGCACAACGGTGTATCAGACGATACAATTAGACCGAGACTCTTTTCTTTTTCCCTACGAGATAAGGCAAAGGCTTGGTTACATTATCTTCCACCAGGTAGTATTACTACTTGGGAGGGACTTGCACAAAAATTTCTAACCAAGTATTTTCCACCAGCAAAGACCGCAAGGCTAAGAAATGACATTTGCACATTTATGCAATTTGAGACTGAGTCTTTGTATGATGCATGGGAAAGGTTTAAAGAGTTATTGAGAAAGTGTCCTAATCATGAACTACCAAAATGGCTGCAAATGCAAACATTCTATAATGGTTTGGGAGTTACACATAGATCTATGGTTTACGCAGCAGCTGGTGGTGCACTCATGAGCAAAACTTACCAAGCAGCCTATGATCTTTTAGAGGAGATGGCATCAAATCATTACCAGTGGTCTTCAGAAAGAATGATGCCAAGAAAAGTGGCTGGTGTTTTTGAACTTGATCATTTTTCTACTTTAAATACAAAAAATGATATTTTATCTAAACAAATAGAAAATATGAATTTTCATGCTATTCATTCTAATATGATTTGTGATCTTTGTGCAGGAAATCATACAAGTTCAGATTGTCAAGTGAGGAACCCTTTTGCTCCATCAAATGCCGAACATGAAAATTTTGTGTCAAACTTTCAAATGCAAAATAATCATTATGCAAACACATACAATTCAGGATGGAGAAACACCCCCAATTATCCATGGAACTACAATCAAGAAGCAGTTATACCACCTCAAATTTTTCCACAGCAAGAAAAGAAGCCGACGCTTGAAGATATGTTTGAGCACTACATACAAAAGACAGATTTGGCAATTCAAAATGTTGCAAATTCAACTTCGGCTTCCATCCAAAATCTTGAGGTACAAATTAGTCAAATTTCAAATATTCTTAATGAAAAAATTGCAGGAACATTACCAAGCAATACAGTTGTCCATCCCATGGAGCATGTTGAGGCTATAACACTTGAAAGCGAGAGGACAATTGAACAACCACAAGAAGAAATTGGCGAACATAATGTGGTTGAAAAGCAAAGTGAGATTGAACAAATTGTGGAGGAACAAATTCAGCATGAGCAAGTAACTTTTGATGTTTTTAATTCTATAAATTTTCCTCCTGAAGAACAGTCGTATATTCAAGTAAGTAAAACTGATTTAATTGTGGGCGAGAAACATAAGGCTAAATTTGAAAAATCACCAATTGAAGTATGTCCAACAAATTCAACAAATTTTGAACCTGAAAAAGAAAATATTTTTGAACATGTAATCTACTTGGATGCTGAACCTTCAATTTATTCATTTTTGCAGCAAAAATTGAAAGAGGTGGGAGAATCAATGACATCATCATCACGAAGAAAACGCCTCAAACTGGAACTTGAACCTGATCCACATCTGAAGAGAAAAATTAGAAAGGATGTGTTAATGTTGTTGGATCTTGGCGTTACTTAACCATCTCACCCCCATGTCTGGCTGAAGACTTAAAACTTAGCGCTTCTTGGGAGGCAACCCATGTTTTATTTTATTGCATTTAGTTTTGATTTATCTTTTAGTTTATTTTATTTTGATTTTTGATTTTATCTTGTAGGATTGCACAAATTTTGAAAGTTGTCGGGCGGAGCTGTTTGGAACACCTGCATTGATGGCTGTTTTCGAGCAGTTTGGAGTCAAAATCTGGAAAACTGATTCGAAGAGAAGTTGTAGACAATTGTTTTAGCTTTCCAGCAAAAAAAATTCAGCCCATTTTGACATTTACAGCTCCAGATATCGCCAAAATACTGAACGCTGCGCGTACAGAAATTTAAAGACGAATCAGGGGAGATATTCTAAACTTTTTGCATTCTTTTTGTTTTTCTTTTTCTTTCCCATTGAGGAAAATGTGACATTTAAGTTTGGGGGGAAGGTTTACAAATTTATTTTTATTTTTATTATTTTTGAAAAGAAAAACAAAACAAAAGGATTATAATTGGGCTCACCATTACACTTTTGAGTTCTTTATGGTGATAAGCATAAAAGACAATTTTTTTTGGTATAAACAATTTTTTTTTATAAAGCAATATTAAGCATACTTATTTACTTTAGGATTATTGGGTTTCAAAATTCCTTACAAAATTGTGTGGGTCATGCTATTATACATAAAAGACAAATGTGATGCTTTTTCTTGTGATTATCCCCTTTAATCTAGTCCTAAACAGAGATTAAGTAAATAGAGTAATAATGAAAAAAAAAAATATGAATAAAGTCAATCTACTCCACTGTTTTGAGTTGCTTAGTAACTAGGGGTATTCATCACAAATGTCTACACTTATGTAGAACGGCAACTTGAAATATGAGTATGCAAAGCACTTTAAGTTTGTGACTTGTTGAGTAACCGGGTGAATTCATCACAAATGATTTGCATTCGTGTAAAAAGGCAAGTGACAACTTAAAGAAGAGACTAAAAATAAATAAAAATAAATAATAAAAAAATAATAATAATAATAAAAAAACTCTAGTTTGCTACTCGGTTTGTAGTAGAGAGAAGGGATAATCACAGATTGAGTTGTTGCATACTATAATTACATTAATTGCATGACAAATGCAATTTTTTGGGAATTATGAATAAATAATTGCACTGGAGAAAGTGGGTATGCTTAGTTTTACTTTATTTGCAATTGTTTATATTTTTAATTGAAAATTTGATGCTTGCATGATAAGAATTTTTAGTGGGATGGGTTGAGTCTACTATTATTATTCCCTTGTTTATGATTCTACTTTTTGCTCGAGGACAAGCAAAATCTTAAGTTTGGGGGTATTTGATGTGTCGGATTTATATACAAATATTTGTACTCATTTACCTATTAAAATGACTTGTTTTCGTTGATATTGTCTATAATTCATTATATTTCTATAAGATTTCATTTAATTAATTATTTTTGAAGAAATAATATTTTTGATGCAAAAAGTAAAGAATTGTGGAAAAAATCAACAAACAAAGTGAAATAATTGATTTATCGATTTTATTGTTTTGTTGAGTTAAATTGCGACAAATAAATTTTAAAAGGATTTTTATACGCTAATATGATATAAAGTTAGTTTAATTTATTTTAAACTAATTAATTTTATTTTATTTAAAAATCCTAATTTCTGGTATTATTTTGTGTATGCAGAAGCACGTGGCTGGCAGAAAAGGCAGAAAAGAAGGAAAGAGAAACAAATAAAATTCTGCATTATAAAAGAAAGGAAATAAAGAAAGATTGAGGACTTTTCTGCAAAAGTGCAAACCCTAATTGACCACTCCGTTCTCTATAAATACAAGGCAAAGAAAGAGGGTACAATTGAGGAGGTGACGGCTGAATATAAATTTTAAAAAAAAAAAAAAAAGGAAAAAAGAATTAAACGGAGAGAGAGGGAGATCACGTGCGATCGGTGACAGCGAAGTGTTCCACCAGACCGTGAGACTCATTCTTCTTCTTCCTTCTGTGACGTGGCCCGCACACGACAAGACAGCTGCTGACGACGCAGACCTCGGCTCCCGTGCTACTTCAAAGCTGGCTGACGTGGTGAGTTGACAGGCCGACGTGACAGGTGCAATTTGGCCGTTTCTTCTTCGTTCTGACGTGCGGTTTCCAAGAGCTGACGACGCTGTTTTCAAGGCAAATTTCGGCTTTGGTTTTGGGACACGCAGCCCGACAACGGCAGTGTGACAGACTGATACGTTGATGTGACGGCGCGTGACAGCAATACTTTTTGTTCTGACTTTTGAGACAGAAAAGTGGTTTGATTTAAATTTTGTATTCTTTTATCTTTTCTTCTCTATATTTTTTGATGCAATCCCAAACAAATATAAACTGAATTTATTGTTCTAGAGGCTAAGGTGTAGCCAAGTTTTGTAGAACAAATTTTTAAATCCTTATTATTATTCTATTTTTTCTGATTGTGTTTTAGTTTTTATTATTTATGTGTACAACATGGTGGATAGACATTTGTATGATTTTTCAAATCATAAAGAGACCGAACAGGTTATTTGTGATTAATAAAAATTAAGACCGTATATTGGAGGACGTGACCGTTAAGAAATCCAATTTCTCAATTAATAATTTGGTGGATAGACGAATGATTAATTGAGAATAATTTTTAGACTACGTTGATAGAGTGGTTAATATCTTTAGGATTTTGGTCGACAATTTGGAAAAAATAATATTTTTATTTATAAGGAATTATAATTTGTGTGTGATAAACGAGGTGAACCAAGAGCCCTAGAACTATTTTTAACATTAAACAAAGTACAAGTGCTTCATAGTTTCACAGCCCTCTCCCTCTTCACCAATTTAGTTAGTTAATTAGATTAAGGTAATTTAGTTGTTTTATTTTTCATAAAATTCGATCTTCCAAATAGTGATTCATCTAGTGATATCGGTACTCAGTAAAATATCTAGTCCCTGTGGGTTCGACACTCTACTCATCTATCTATATTACTTGTGCGATTTTGTACACTTGCAAAAATCAACATCATCGCCGAACCGCGAACGAGCAAGAGGCCGGCTCAGGGACCTCGACGCGATGAACACAGTCACAAACAAAATGACTACACAAAGCTACAAAGGACATGCAAGTTTGAGAAAGAAATGTTATTGATAATTAGGATACAGTGCAAAGCGACTCTTCCATACAACAAGGTTACAAGGCCTTAAAGTACAAAAATTACAATGCCGACCCACTACACTTGGCTTTGAAAACGATCATCAATGTCCCGTTCGGTCATCAGTTTGGCAACCTCGGCCGTCAGTCCCTCTTCCTCCGTCCAAAGCTCCGCCTCTACAGTCTGCAAGTGACGGATCTCAGAAAGCAGATTGTCCCTCTCCGCTGTTATTTTCGACAAATTGTGCCGAACGCACTGGATCCGAATGGCATTGCTAAAGGCGGTCGACGAACCTTCGTCCTCTCTTATGGGGGTCATCTCGGCGATCCTGCTCTCCAGACGCCGGATCTCGATGTCTCGCCGACCTAGGATGAGCTGAAGATGGTTCCGCTCACTTTCGGCTCGGTGCAATCCCAGCTTGACTTCATAGAGCCGCTCTCAGCACCTCACCAAGCACAGCCTCATCACCCCCGAGCCAGCCTCGGCTCGAGCGTGGTCATCCGAGCGAGTGGGCTCGACATCTTGAGCTACCACCACGAGCTGAAAAGAAGAAGAGACAAACAACAAAATTTCAAACATTGCCGAAGTCCAACACATGAAGCCAATATTCCCAATGCAGCATCAGAAGCAAAGCAAAGGTTTTTATTCAAATAAAGTAGCTCTACATACAACTAGACCGACGCTACAGTAGAGTTTTACAATAATTTAAAGGAACATAATACAACTTGTTTAGTGCCTCTTCGGAAGGGGAACGCTCCGGTTCAAGGAAACGCGGGGGCGGCGACGCCTAACCTCCGAGCTCGATTCCAAACCAGCGAAGCGAGATCCCCCTTCGCCGCTAACTCTAACTATGGCGCCAACTGAGGCGCCGCTAGACGAGACAGCTACACTACTCTGAGCGTCAGCAGGACTCCGCCTCGCCGCAGGCAAACGAGTCGCAAGTTCGTAGAAAGTGATCCCTCTCTCGCTCTCTTCGCGAGTACACGACGTACTACGAACGTTGGCCCTCTCAGGCAGAGGCTTGAGTGACGCGATCTCTTCCTCCAGCTCGATAATCCTATCTCTCAGAACATCACCCTCTGTCGACACCTTCAGACGAGGAGGTCTTGACGAGCCCGCAACATTGGCACTATCGGTCGCAAGACGTCGATAATGGGTGACCTCGATCCCCCTGTCTATCGTAATCCTCCTAAGCTTGTCGACCTTGGCCAACAACTTTTGGCGCTCGGATGACAACTTCTCCAACTCGGAAGCCAACTTCTCTTTTTCCGCCGAATGTTCTTTCTCCGTTACCTCCAAGTGACGGATCTCGGCCAAGAGCTCGTTATTCTTTTGCTCGATAACGAAAAGCTCCCTACGAAGCCGCTCTATCTCACCTTCGAGACGAGAAGCTTGGGGTTGCTTCCGTAGTTGCTTCAACTCACGACAATACTCCCTCGCAGCTGCTTTTATCTCCTCCAACTTCAAGAGCATATAAAATCGCCTCTCTCGGCTATGGGAAAGCTCTCGCTTTGTTTCTTTCAGCTCCTTACGAAGATACGAAACCTCCATGATCGGACCAAACTTCACCTGAAAAGCACAGATAAATCCGATGCCCAACACTTGGAGAAATTTTGCGGCTAGTCAAACACAAAATCCGAGGTCTAACATTTGGAGAATTTTTGGCCAAGCAAAAAGTGTTTTCATTCAAAATTCGAAAAGCATTACAAGAGCTGTGGCCAGTCCGCAGTCAGGCTTTACAAAAAAAAAGAAGCAAAAATACGACCAAAGACGCAACCAAGTCAGGGGTCGACCTTTTTGTCGCTCGGGTCTGCCGACCCCTAGACGATTCCTATGTCCTCGTCCTCGTCGTCGTCCTCGGAGCCGTCCTCCTCCTCACCTTCGGCCTCTGTCTCGCCCGTGCCTTCGACACCGTCGGCCTATCCCTCGGGGCCGAGCATTGTCGAAGGAAGCTCCTCCTCCCCCTCCACAGGGTCGTAAAAGTGGTAGGAGGTGGTGTCGAACCCCGGGTTCCGAGCTGTGATATGAAGTAAGGCTCGGCCGTACGCATCCTCCATTTTCTTAAACATGTGCTCCTCGGCCTCTTTCTGGACAGCCCTTTTCGCCCTTGCCACCTTCGATTGGTGCTTGGCCATGACCCTTTCGGTCTCCTTCCGAGCTTTCTCCGCCTCCGACCGTGCTTTGGCCAGCTCCTCCTTAAGTGCGGCATTCTCCTTCTCCGAGGCCTCGAGCTTGGCTGCCTCGTCTGCCGACCGCTGCATAGCTTCGGCCAGCTTCGCCTCCAACCCCGCCACTTCGGCTCCACGCTTTGCTGAGAGGAGATGCTCGGCTTCGAACAGCTTCATAGCTTTCGCACGCTTCGACCTCTCCCGGTCGCACAGTGCCGTCAGCTCCTGTTCTTTGCTCGCGAACTCTTCGATCAAAAAGTTGAAGTGGCAAAGGGTCTGAAAAGAGAAAAACAATTAGAATCCGGACCTAAAAATTTAGAAAATTTCGAAAAAAAAATGCTTCAAGAAGAAAGTGTTCGGTCTACTTACCGACATTGTGTTCCGAGCAATCTGCATTGTAGCGTCCCCGACCTCCCTTGACTTAAGCGCCGCTCGGTCCTTCGGGGTCGGCAGGTGCTTCACCGCCTGCATGCAAATGTTGCCGTCCCCCAAGAAGCCATCGACCTTCATTACTTGCCAGTCGGGGACGAAGATCCGCTTATGCTCCTCAGTCAGAATCTTCTCTGCTTCGGCGGTGAGAGGCGGAACTTGAAGGGCTAACGCTGCGCTCACGTTGAACGCGCCGCTCGACGAGCTGGGAGCATCTGTCTTCGCCGTTGGAGTCGGCGCATCCGAGACAGGAAGATCGAAGGCCATGACTTGGTCTTGCTCGGGATCGGCATCCGGGAGCACGACCACCTGCAGATCGGCAGTCTTTGGGACCGAAGGTATCTTCGGCGCTCGACCGCCCTGAGGCCCTGTCGAGGGCCTCTTCTTCTTTTTCGCCTCCTGCTCCCTAGCCGCCTTGGCCTTTGCCATTAACGCCCTATAGTCCATGCCGGAAGACTCTGCACAAAATGAATGAAAAAACTTAGAAAAATTTTCAAGAACTTCAAGGAAAAAGTAAAAATACTAGAGGCATACTCGGACTGAGACCCCCTCGGAACAAGGCCTCCTCGGTGATGTCCTTCCAACTAAGCGTCGGCAGGCCGAGGAGTTTCTTGAGGACTTCGGCCTCCTCGTCACTAAGCATTGGCTCTTTCTTCGCTCGCTTGGGCAGGCCCTCCCTCGACCAAGCTATCGGAATTGCCCAGGGTTCGGGAGTTCGGACAATAAAGTACTTCTCCTTCCAATTCTTGATCGAGTCTGGGTTCTCAATCAACTTCACGCCTATCCGCGGCGAAAGGTAGAACCTCTGCTCGTTCCTGTACGGCTGGCAAGGACGGTAGAGGCTCCGAGGAAGGAACAGACTCGGCTCGGCGCCGATCTCTTGACACCGAAGAACAAACGCCAAGACGTGCCTCCAAGTGTTCGGCATCAGCTGGGCAGGACTCAGGCCGTACCAATTGAGGACCTCGACAATGAACGGGTGCAACGGCGAACGAAACCCGGTGGCCAAGGAGTCGACCGGAAAAACACACGTGTCGGCCAAAGACGATGTGCAGGCTCGGAAACCGGGTCCGGGGAGAAGTAGCCCGTACTCGGCAGGGATCTGGAATCCAGTCCGGATCCAATGCAGATCAGCCTCGGTAAGGACCGAAGAGATTTGGTCCACCTCGGACATCTCTCTCGGCTCGTTCTCCTCTACCGACTTGGCGGTGCCCTGGGTCACCTTGTCTAGCATTTCTTCGGAGTAGCTCCGTACTCTCCCCACGCTCGACAGAGTGATCGGCTGCCGACCGAACTCCCCTGCCGTCTTTGGCTGCTCTATGACCGTAACCACTCCCTTACCCTTCCGGGACCTCGGTGAAACCTCCTGGAGTGGCTCGGCGACCTCCCCACTCTTGCTCGGTCGGCTCTACCACCTCCTTCTCTTTACCCTCTCGGCTAACGACTCGGTCCGAGGCGGGGGTCTCATCCGCAGAAATAATCTTAACCATTTTTTCTAAAGAGAAAGGAGAGAGACTGACCTTGAAGTGACTGTTACGGTCGGAAAAGTTCGCCGGAGCAAAGAAACGCCTTGCGACGACAGCTAGCAGCGCCACCCGGGAGCTAAAAACTTAGATGGTGAAGAGTAAAAACTTGAGTAAGAAAGTAAAAGTGAATAATGAGGTTGGGGGTGGGGGAGTGAAGATTTATAGTAAAAGAAAAAGTCTCTTGGACTTTGTAACGTAAGGGCGCGAATCTCGATCGGCTCTTGAAGCGTTACGAAAGCCCAAACGACTTTATAACTGAGCAGCAACGGTTGGCGAAAAGGCAAAACGTTTCGATACAAGTCGAATAGCTCGGCACACATGGGATCAAAATCTGAGCAAGTGCCCATCCGAGCCCCAAAACAGAGAAAAATCACTTTTCCCTCAACATTCGTGTAAGATCTCGATCAGACGGCCCAGATCTTGCCAGCGTCACTAAACGACAAGATAGTGTTTTCTTGGGAACTTGGCCAGTCTCGAGATTCGAGCCACCATTCAACGGCTCAGAACGCGCCGCGCTGCTCGGACTGCCGAGCTCCTAGACCTCCGGTCGGCTGCCGAGCAAGTGCCCATCCGAGCCCCAAAACGGAGAAAAATCACTTTTCCCTCAACATTCGTGTAAGATCTCGATCAGACGGCCCAGATCTTGCCAGCGTCGCTAAACGACAAGATAGTGTTTTCTTGGGAACTTGGCCAGTCTCGAGATTCGTGCCACCATCCAACGGCTCAGATCGCGCCACGTCGCTCGGACTGCCGAGCCCCTAGACCTCCGGTTGGCTGCCGGGCAAGTGCCCATCCGAGCCCCAAAATGAAGAAAAATCACTTTTCCCTCAACATTCGTGAATGATCTCGATCAGACGGCCCAGATCTTGCCAGCATCACTAAACGATAAGATAGTGTTTTCTTGGGAACTCGGCCCATCTCGAGATTCGTGCCACCATCCAACGGCTCAGAACGCGCCGCGCTGCTCGGACTGCCGAGCTCCTAGACCTCCGGTCGGCTGCCGAGCAAGTGCCCATCCGAGCCCCAAAACGGAGAAAAATCACTTTTCCCTCAACATTCGTGTAAGATCTCGATCAGACGGCCCAGATCTTGCCAGCGTCACTAAACGACAAGATAGTGTTTTCTTGGGAACTTGGCCAGTCTCGAGATTCGTGCCACCATCCAACGGCTCAGATCGCGCCACGTCGCTCGGACTGCCGAGCCCCTAGACCTCCAGTTGGCTGCCGGGCAAGTGCCCATCCGAGCCCCAAAATGAAGAAAAATCACTTTTCCCTCAACATTCGTGAATGATCTCGATCAGACGGCCCAGATCTTGCCAGCATCACTAAACGATAAGATAGTGTTTTCTTGGGAACTCGGCCCATCTCGAGATTCGTGCCACCATCCAACGGCTCAGAACGCGCCGCGCTGCTCGGACTGCCGAGCTCCTAGACCTCCGGTCGGCTGCCGAGCAAGTGCCCATCCGAGCCCCAAAACGGAGAAAATTCACTTTTCCCTCAACATTCGTGTAAGATCTCGATCAGACGGCCCAGATCTTGCCAGAGTCGCTAAACGACAAGATTGTGTTTTCTTGGGAACTGGGCCCGTCTTGAGATTCGTGCCACCATCCAACGGCTCAGATCGCGCCACGTCGCTCGGACAGCCGAGCCCCTAGACCTCCGGTCGGCTGCCGAGCAAGTGCCCATCCGAGCTCCAAAACGGAGAAAAAAGCCGCCGAGCGACAACGACCGTTGGATCTTCCAGAAATTTGCGCTTCTGGTGATGGACGGTCTAGATCGTGCCACGTGCGCTAAACGACAAGATAACATTTTTTTGGGAAACGCACCTCCTCGAGATTCGTGCCTGGATCCGACGGCACAGATCGCGCCACGTCGCTCGGACTGCCGAGCCCCTAGACCTCCGGTCGGCTGCCGAGCAAGTGTCCATCCGAGCTCCAAAACGGAGAAAAAAGCCGCCGAGCGACTACGATCGTCCGATCACCCAGAAAATCACGCTCAACACAGATAAAGGGCCCAGATCAAGCCACGCCATAAATAGGTATTAAAAATTAGTTTTTATTTATTTTAATCGTTTTATTTATTTAAAAATTGCGAAAAAATTACTAAAAATTCGGGAAAATTCACTAGAAATTCTAGAAAATAATTATAAATTTGGGGGAATATTTTTGAACCCCTGAACGAACAATTATTGCCTAGAATGTATTGTGAAGGCCCCCGAACGACTGGTTAACACATTACAAAATTAAATAAATAATCCAAAAAAATAGATAAAGACCGTCGGATATTAAGAAAAGCTTAAGAACAGCTTACAGCTTCAAAAATCACTTCACTACCCCCTTCGAGATTCAAAACGCTCCATTCGGACTCCGATACAACTCCACTAGCCACTAAAACAGTTAAACTACCAACGGGTCTGATCAAACTCAGTCTTTAGGAGTGGGGGGCTCGTGATATGGCTAAAAATGGGGTTAAATCGGAACCGTCCAGATGGGGCAAGAATCTTGAAGCTCAGGGGTAAAACGGTAATTTCACCCACCAACGGGTCTGAAGCGGGTACTGGTTATCTTCCCCGAAGACCCACTTACCCGCAAATGGATCCACCTCAACTGGGTGCGGGTTTCAACCCGCAGCAAACCCGGTCCAGAAGGGATAGAATTAGGGTTTCTGATTCAATCCTAATCAACGGCCCTGATTCATCGTTATCCCTTCACTAGGAATTAGGGATTACATTCCTTATCTAACCACAGGGGGATTACATTCCTAATATAATCCCAGCGGCGTCTATAAATATCCCCCATCCATCTCCATTAAGAGTTAATCAATCTTTTGCCAGTTTTTGCGCTCTTTCATAATCTTCCTTGATTATTGACTTGAGCGTCGGAGGGTGCGTCGCCGGGATCAACCCCGGTGTCTCGCACTTCTTGTAGGTGTACGGTGGGAGCGACGATCAAAACTCCGACGGAACAGGTATACAGGTTTACTATTCAGTTTTCCTAAGAATCCACAAATACTATATGTTTGCCCCCACACCAAATTTAGCGGCAACAATAAGATAGTATAGTTTGAAAGGAAATTTCCTTCAAAACTAATATTAGATAAGACATTAGATAAAAAGGAAAAATATAAATTAGGTCTTTAATTGTGAAAGAATTTGGAAAAGAAAGCATTTGGAAAGAATAAAGAGAAACATAGTCAATAGATACCTTAATAAATTATTAATAGGCTCAGTAATCAAAATTTATCAAAGTATTAAGCAGTAGAATAACTAAAATCGCAAATTGAACTAGTACTATATATTACGAGATAAAAATTGAATTAGCGATTTAAGAGAATGGCGGTGGATAAAAATCTGAAAATATATGAGTGTTAAATTTTAGTTGAAAGAATAAACAATTTAATATAAGTATAATGGTAAAAATTATAATGATGTGTATAAAATTTTCATTTGTAAAAGTTGCATAATAATTTTATAGGATACTGATTAGTATATATCAAATATTTATAAGTTGTCTGGTATAGCATGGAAATCAACATATAATATTTTATAGGTAAATACTATATGTTGGGATAGCAGTAAAATAATTAATAGTAACAAGTAATATAGATTGAAAAATAAATAAAATAATAATAACACATACATCATAGATGTAGAAGCAAATATAAATAGTAAGGTAATTAATTAAATGCTTATATAAGTATATCTGTATTATAAATAATAAAGTTGAGGTAGTATAAGCTAAGTTGTAAAACATTATAAAATGGTATAAACTAGTACAAAAATGGAATAGTGGTAGGTAATATATATTGAAAAAAAAGTGGAGGTTATTAAAGTAGAAAAATCTCTTTGGTTGTGGGTTCGCCTCGTTGGTGTCCAACTGCAGGCTTGCCTCCTTAATATCAAATTGCAGTTTTGCTTCCACGACATTAGGTTGTTGGTTTCCGTTTGAACATTTGGTTGCAGTTTTTGCCCCCCCCGACATCCAGTTGTAGTTTGCCCCCATTGATGTCTAGTTGCAGATTTTCCTTCTGAACATCATGTTGCACCAAAACGGTGAATGGAATGATGTAATCTTCCATATGTACTTGGATATTGAATGTTTAGTTTTAAGTATGATGTTATGTTTTTTAAATTTGTGATATAAAGATAGGAGTAAAAGTAGGGAATGAAGTAGGAAATTACAACGATAAAATGTTTAGATTTTAAATATCGAACATATAAAATTTGTAGTAATGAAAGCGATTTATAACATTTAGACAAAATTGGATAAAATATATGCATAAGCTTAAATACAAATGCGAAATGAGAACAATAATCATGTAGTGTACTAAATTAGGATAATAAATATAAATAATCATATATATATATATATATATATATATATATATATATATATATAAATGTAGTAATGTAGTAATTGGATAAGTGTAAAATGATATGTATAGCAAGTATGTTGAAATATATAATTTATATAGTAATCAGCGGAAAATATATGTAGTAACCAAGAATGTAAAAATATATATAGTGAGTGCACCTAGTACATTAGAGAAGTATAAGCGACAAAATTAATAAGTAGCTATTAATAGTGAAAAGTAAATATAACAAAACAAACTAGGAAATAATATGTAATAACAATAGTATCGAATATAGGCTATAAAAAATAGTAGGAAAAGAAGATTTATAATGTAGAAGTATGTCATATTTATATAAGTAAAATATTACAATCTTGTTAAAAATATACTGAAATGATTGAGACAATGTAAAATAATGGAAAAATTATAGCATCGTAAAATCAAAGCATATATAAAATGAATATGCAAAAATCAAATTTTATAACATAACAGAAATAATAATGAAAGAAAATAGTAGTAGCAATAATAACTTAATATGTAGTAAATTAAAACATAATGTAATAAGTAAAGTAATAGAAAAATATATGAGTAATGTAAAAGCGCATGAAAGTAAGAAGGATAAAAACATTAAACAAGAAAAATGAGTAAGTAAAACTTACAAGATTAAGACTAACGAAGATAGATAGAATAATAAATATCCAGGTGAATTAATAGTATAAAAAAATAATTCTTTGAAAAAAATTAAACGTTAAAGATTAAAAGTACTATGAGGAAAATCCACGAAGAAAATTAAAGAGAAAAGTTTGTCTACGTATAAGGTATCATGAATGTAGGTTCAAATCAAGCATAACACTCGTGACACAAAAGAAAACATACTAGTGGAGAGTGGATGTTTTGGCCGTTCGTACATGTCGGCCTGATTGGAAATTGGAAAACCTACTGCTAGTGGAGAGTGCTAAGAACTCTCGTGCAACTTCCTATAATTCTCTCTCGATGTCTCCTTGCCCCCTAGGTCATTAAGCTTTTGTGGGAACGGTTTTGGATAGCTTGTCATAGGTTATTTTCGAACTCGGAGAGAGAGAGAGAGCATGGTTCATCTGGAAGCACTTAGTCTGATCTTCTTTGGAGAAGGGATGTCTGCTAGGTCGTTCATGGGCTCGGTTGGCCTGACTCCTTTCTTGGGGAAGCTCTAATGTTTCAAGTGGGAGGACTGATCTCCCCATTGTAGTCGTGTAGCACCTCCAAGCCCCTTCTTGGCTACCCTTCACTTCTCCCATTCTGGCTGTTGGGATCTTCATCTGCATGTGGAAGGCTGAAGTCACAAGGTGAAGTGTTGCTAGGCTAGGGCGGCCGACAATGGCATTGTAGGCAGCCTACACGCTGATAACCATGAAGTCCATGGCTTCTGTCCGTGTAGCTGGGGCTTTTCCTGCAGTCACGTTAAAGGTGACTATCCTATCTATCTAGATGGGGACCCCAGAGAACCCATGGAGAGTGTAATCGGTAGGCTTGAAATGGTTCCCTGAGAGCTTGAGGCCCTCGAAGGCATCCAAGAAGATGATGTTGACAAAGCTTCTGTTGTCCACTAGGATGCAGCGTACCTCATAATTTTCCATACAGAGTCTGATTACATGTGCGTTGCAATGGGGCGTACTAATGCCTTCTATTTCCTTGTCCGAGAATGTCACTGGGACCCCTGTGCTCTTGGCCAGGGGGAAGTAATGCATTGAATTCACTTCTCGGATGAAACCATTCGGAGGAGTTTGATTCTCCTCCATAGTCCTCCATAGATGGAGTGGAGCACAGCCTTTTTCTCTGAGTCTCGGGACTCAGAGTTCCTTTTGTCGTGCTTGTTAGCCACCCAAGTTGATGGAGGGGGCTCGACCTTGCATTTTTTAATGTACCTTGAGGGTAACCCCGTTGGATTAGAGCCTTGATCTCCTTCTTAATGGCTCAACAGTTGTACGTTATGTCACCATGGTCCCTGTGATATTGACAACATAGCTATATGTTCCTCCTTTTGCTGGGTGTGTTAATCTTAGTAAGGGGACAGAGCATTCTATCCTTATCTATCTTCATGAGGATCGATGACACGTTGGAATTAAGAGGAGTGAAAATTTTGAAGCGGGATGCGGGGGAGGGCGGCGCTAGCCAGAACCATCCTTCTAGGACTTCTTGGGTCCTTCTTTGTTAGTGCTTTTCCATTTGTTCCTGGAGGGGACTCATTCTGGCTTTCGGGATGAAATGCCTCTTCAGCTCGGATGTGCTTATCACTATTTTCTAGGAGATATGTTAAGTCCCTAAGGTGGTCTTTTGGTGAGGGATGCTTTGAGCTCCTTGTGGGTGACAATATGCTGAAAGGCATCTACCGCTACCACTGAATCGAGGGAGGGGATTGATCTGGCTTTGGCTATGAAGCACCTGACAAAGTCTTTGAGTGACTTTCTTTCCTTCTACTTCACTCGAGTAGGGATATGCTCTTTTCTCGACTGTGCGATTCGTGATGAAGTGTGCAAGGAAGAGCGCATCGAGTTGATCAAAGGAGAAGATAGGCTCTGGGGAGAGTCGGGAGTACCATTCCCGCGCATATTCTTTCAAGGTTGCTGGGAACATCTCGTAGTGAAGCAAGTCAGAGGCTTGGAAGATCATCATTTGAGTTTTAAAACTCTCTTTGTGGTCTACTGGATCAGACTCACCATTATATGAGTCAAAGTGAGGAGCTTTGAAATTCTCTAGAATAAGAGGCTTCTAGAATGGACTTGCTGAAGGGGGTCGGGAGGGTCGTATGCTCTGCTGCAGTGATCCTCCTCTTGATCAATTCAGGATAGGCGGTCCTTCATTTCTTGGATACTACACATGATAGAGTCTTCCTGTCCCTCGGATCGGGTTGACCCCTGAGACTCTCCTCTTTTCATAGTTGAAGGTCGGCAATTGCTGATTTTCTAGTTCCTGTTTGGGGCCACTTGGAGGGCTTGGAGGATTTCATCCTTGATGTCTCGAAATTCGGCCCTAGTAATGGGTGCCTCCTCTTCTCTGCGGTGCTTAAGAGCCTGCCAACTGACTACAGTTAGGCTCATATGGTTTTGTTGCCCCCATGGTGAAGGCTATTGTCGGGACTTCTGTCAGTGGGGAGAAGGTCTTAACATGATTCCTTGGTGCTCTGAGCGGGGGACCTCGACTTGAGTATGTTTTTCTTCTTTGTGATGACCTAGGTCCTTCCCTTATTGTTGGTTGTTGATGATGACACAGAGATTAGGTGGAACCAGGGGAACTACAGGGGGCACCATAGGAAAGGAGGCTATGTGGATGGAGAACCGGTCCTTAATTGTGTGAGGTTTGTTGCCAGGTTCGAAGTGATGTTCTGAGTGACGTCGTTGGGAGCCCACCATCCCAGACATTCTAGGAGGAGGCTACAATGTTGGACGAGGGGTCTCTGATGATGATCAAGGAGGTTGCCCCGGGAGGAGGAGAAGGAAGAGGAATTTAGGGTTGATGGCTGGTGGTCATCGTCTTCTTCCTCCTGGGAGACATGGCTGGAAGGGGTTGCTAGTTGGTGAGATCTGATTGGAAAGTTAGATTTATTCTTTTCCTATAGACGACGTCAATCTGTTGCTGCTTATTTTCTGTGTGGGAGCAAACAGATAGATGAATTATTTAATGGTAAAACAAGAGATCTAACCATTGACCAAATTTAAGTTCGTGAAGGTTGACTACTCCTTCCTGGGTTTTGGACTGCTAAAAGCACTGTCGGCGAACCTGCAAGAAGCCTAAAGCACTAGGGTTGGCCCTAACTGTAATACCCCGTAATTTGAAATATACATACATATATATATATATATATATATATATATATATATATATATATATATATATAATATCGAGAGTTGCAAAAGTGTAAATAAATTGAAAAGAGGGGACCACCAGTTGATAACAGTGGATGGGACTGTTGAGTATGCGGGGACGTCATGCTGACGTCACCTTGCTACGGGTCCCACCCATTTGAAATCACAACAAAACTGTGTTGTCTCTCTCCTTGATGACGTGGCATGGCATGGGGCCCGCAAGTGGCCTGTGTGTGCACAGGGATTGAGGAGAGTGGTAGAATTGTATTAGTCCCATATCGGGAATACACAATAATAAAATAATATTAAAATAATAATGCCTATGATCAAGTCACCAATCCGGTTAATCACCTTTTGAGAGGCAACCTGTGGTGGGCAGTTCAACTATACTAAAAATAATTTATCTCATAAATTGTATAAATTATCTGAACGGGGGCAGGGGCATTACAAATGGTATCAGAGCCGACTTTCGACACAGAGTGTGGGAGAGCCGTGAGTTATAGACTCCAGAATGATCGGCGGAGTGAGACAATCCTCAGTATTCCGGGACGATGGACGTAAGGGCCACAGAATGATTCGCGTAGTGGGATTGGTCTCCAGTATTCCAAAGACGAGAGCGACGCTCACGGACTGCTCCACATCGACTAGAAAGTAGATTCTACACTACATTGTGCATGCCCCATGAAGACACTGATTTCTAAAGGGGGGTGTATGTAACACTCCGTAATTTGAAATATACATATAACATATAGAGAGTGGCAAAAGAGTAAATAAATTGAAAAGGGGGGACACCAGTTGATAACAGTGGATGGGCTGTTAAGTGTCCGGTGACGTCATGCTGACGTCACCTGGCCAGGAGGTCCCACCCGGTTGAAATCACAGCAAAACTTTGTTTTCTCTCTCCTTGATGATGTGGCATGGCATGGGGCCCGCAAGTGGCCTGTGTGTGCACGGGGGTAGAGGAGAGAGGTAGAATTTTATTAGTCCCATATCGAGAATTCAAAATAATAAAATAATATTAAAATAATAATGTCTATGATCAAGAGTCACCAATCGGGCTAACTACCTTTTGAGAGGCAGCATGTGGTGGGCAATTGTACTATACTATAAATAATTTGTCTGATAAATTGTATAAATTGTCTGAGTGTGGGCAGGGGCATTACAAATGGTATCAGAGCTGACTTTCGACACCAAGTGTGGGAGAGCAGTGAGTTATGGACTCCAGAATGATCGGCAGAGTGAGACAATCCACAATATTCCAGGACGATGGACGTAAGGGCCACAGAATGATCTGCGGTGTGGAATTGGTCATCGATATTCCAAAGACGAGAGTGACACTCACGGACTGCTCCATATTGACTGGAAAGTAGATCCTGCACTACATTGTGTATGCAACGTGCTCAGTGAGGACGCTGGTTTCTGAAGGGGGTGTATGTAACACCCCGTAATTTGAAATATACATATACATATATAAAATATATAGAGAGTGGCAAAAGAGTAAATAAATTGAAAAAGGGGGGGACCACTAGTTGATAACAGCGGATGGGCAGTTGAGTATGTAGTGACGTCATGCTGATGTCACCAGGCTAGGGGGTCCCACCTGGTTGAAATCACAGCAAAACTGTGTTGTCTCTCTCCTTGATGACATGGCATGGCATGGGGCCTGCAAGTAGCATGTGTGTGCACGGGGATTGAGGAGAGAGGTAGAATTTGTTGATTCTTGGTTTTGATGATTACAACACAATGCAAAGTTGTTTTGCTACCTCTTATATATTGCAGGTTGTATTGATACCATGTATACACAAAGGCAAAGTGTTCAAACGAAGCTCTCAAAGCAAACTGACCAAGAAAGCTACAAGGTTGTAATGCTCAAGATTGATCAAGCAAGCTTCAAAGACAAAGACAAAGGCTAAAGCTCCATCTCAAGACTCAAGACTCAAGACAAGACCTATGCTTCTATGTGTTATATCACATGTCTTGTAAAACAATTGTAATTTTCCTTTTTTGAGTCTTAGATTGATGTAACAGCCTTGTCACACACACACACTCACACATCTTTATAATTAAGTGTTTTTCAAAAGATTAAAGGTTGAAATAGTTTGAATTAGATCAGTTGTTGAGTACCATTCGATTGCCTTATGGCACCAGTCGACTGTATCACTACGAAACTGTCTGAACTCTTTCAAACTCTGGCCAGTCGAATCATCATGGCAACCCAGTCGACTGTTCAAGTCGTTTCAACAGTTTTCTGATTTTAAAACTTGTTTTTCGATTTTCAAAAGATTATATCCATTTTAAATCAGTTTTATAAACTGATTTACAACATTCAAGGGATTCCTCTCTATAAATAGAGCCTACGAATCACCATTGAAAGGCTCCAAGCATTTGAAAGAAAGTTAAGTTTATTGCTTTCAAAAGAACAAGTATTCAAACTATCACTCTAATCTTCTAAGTCTTGGTTCTCTGATTTTCAGTCCAATATAACATTGAATTCGTTTTGGATTGAATTCAGAAGTGGACCGAATAGCCACTTACAAAAATCACAATCACAAAACAAGGCTATAGGGTGATTGTAACTTTTTATTGTTTTCTTTTCACTCTCTGTTGTGAGAATGGTCCTCTCGGTTGGAGAGTAGGGCTCTAGGTTGTAGAGTCAGGTTTTCACTCTTGGTGGAAGAGTGGGTTTGCTCTCTCTATTGGTGAGAGAGGTCTACAGGTTGGACAAGGTTGTTGTCTAAACGCCATAGATTATTCTTGTATTTTTTCAAGAATAATGAAAAATCTCAAGTGGGTTGCTTGGGAACTGGATGTAGGTTGGGAGGACCGAACCAGGATACATCGTGTGTACTCTGTGGTTGTATTTCTCTGAACTTGCATTTTCTTTACTTGATTCTTAATTACTCTGTGAAACTTGTTTGGACAGTCGACTTCCTCTCTTATTTAATTCGACTGGTCAGACTGGTATAACATACTCTTTGAAAACTTGTCTGCTAAGTCGACTGATCAGACTTGTCTAAAATACTCTTCTAATCTGAAGTCTCAGTCGACTTATTTCTCTTTTCAAGTCGACTGAACAGAAGAAAAAGTTCAATTTCGTTTATAATTTTTATACAACACTATTCACCCCGCTCCCCCCCCTCTAGTGTTTCTTGCCTTGCCTACAGGATCCAACACTTGGTATCAGAGCCTGGTTGAGCGCAATGGCAACTACTTTTAATGCAAACCAATACCATGAAGGCCAATTCACACAAAGGGCACCCCTCTTCGATGGAACCAATTACAACTATTGGAAGTGTAGAATGAAGATCTACCTTCAGTCCATCAACTCTGAGATATGGAATATGACGGAGACCGAGTACACCGCTCCTACCATTCCATATCCACAATGGCACGATGACATGAAGAACCAAACAATGAAGAATGCAAAGGCGATGAACGCGCTATTTTGTGCCCTTACAAAGGAGGAGTTCAACCGTGTGTCCAATGCAACAACCGCACATCAAATTTGCCACACACTCGAGGTAACTCATGAAGGAACAAATAAAGTAAAAGAATCTAAAATATCTGTTCTTGTTCACAGGTTTGAGATGTTCCGCATGAAGGAGAACGAGAATGTGTCTGAGATGATTACAAGGTTCATGGACATTACAAATTTGCTTGTGGCACTTGGAAAGACGTACACTCAAGCCGAAATAGTGAGGAAGGTTCTTCGTGCACTAACCCCCGAATGGGAGATGAAGACCACCGCCATAGAAGAGGCCAACGATTTAACACAACTTTCTCTTGAGAATGCTGTGGGAAATCTCATGGTGTATGAGGTACAACTTGAAGTCCCTCAACAATCAAAGAAGAAGACACTAGCATTCAAAGCCATGTAGGACTCTGAGGATGAAGAAGAATATGAGGAAGAGATAGCTATGTTCACGAGAAATTTCAAAAAGTTCCTAAGGAAAGGTAAGTTTAATTCAAAATCTAAGGATACTAATGAACTTCCAACTTGTTTCAGGTGTAACAAAATAGGTCATATGAAGAAGGATTGCCCACTAGAGAACGCTAAATCTAAAGGAAAAACTTCCAACTTCAAGAAGGACAATTATATAAAGAACAAGTTCATGAAGAACAAAGATGCATACCAAGCAACTTCGGATGATAGCGACTCTTCATCGGAAGAAAAAATGAAGAGGCAAACGAGGTTGCTAACGTTTGCTTTATGGCATCTCAAAATCAAGTAAGTGATAATTATAATTCTGATGATTTACTTGATGCTTTCAATGAGATTTTTCTAGAGCTTAAGAACGAAAAATTAGAGTTAAGAACTTAGAGAAAGTAAATCAAACACTTTCCCAAGAGAATCTTGACCTTGATAAAGAAGTGAAATCTTTAAATTCTCGTCTTTCTAGTTTATGTATAGATCTTGTGTCTCTAAAGAAAAATTATGAAGAGATATCCAAGAATGTATCTAAATTTGATAAAGAAAAGGAGAATTTAAAAGATATTCTCCAAAATCAAGTGCAATCCAATAAAAGGTTTGGACTTGGTTTTCAAAAGTCTCTTGAAAAACCTCATGTCTCTAAGAACACTAGTGTAAATAATTTTGTATCTATTTCTAGTGTTAAGAATAAATTGTATGAGTTTTTTGAAAAGCCTAAAACTGTAAGTTTTAATGATAAAGGTAAATCTATAGTTTAGACCAGTCGACTGAACCCAAGTACCAGTCGCCTGTCCAGAGGTTCTGAGTTTCATTGAAAGAAACGAAAACCGTCAGATAAGTCGACCTATTCTACCTCCTAGTCAACTGGATTTCAGTAACATTCGACTGAAAGGTTCGGTAAAGTCGACTGGACAGAACAAAAATATATGGGTTCCAGTCAATCTGAGTCTGAAAGATAGAATTACTTACATTAATTCATACATTCTTTCTGTTTGTAATTCTGTTATTTATATTTCTGCATTTGGTGGAAAATCAAACTATCTTTGGGTTTGGTTTTCCATAAACTAATCTCTTTTGAACCCATTGAAAAGGGTACCATATTCACTTTGAAATTTTTATAGGTACCTAAAAGAGCTCGCTGGATACTTGACAGCGGATGCTCAAATCACATGACCGGTCAAGCCAACCTCCTATCTTCCATACAAGAAATTGATGGAGGAACAGTCACATTCGTTGACAACAACAAAGGGAAGGTGATTGGAATAGGCATGGTCGGTAAGCACACTAACCCTTCAATAGAAGATGTTTTTCTAGGTAGTGGATTTAAGCATAACTTGTTAAATATCAGCCAACTTTGTGATAAGGGATATAAAATCATGTTTGAAAAAGATGCATGTTTAATTTATGACTCTACCATGCAAAATATAATTTTTCAAGGATTTAGGAAGAATAACATTTATGAATTGTGTTTAAAGTCATATGATTTTTCGAATGATTTCTGCTTAGTAGCTTCTAATAATGATTCTTGGCTATGGCATAAGCGATTTGGCCATGTGAAGATAAAAACTCTTGCTAAATTGTCTGAGTACAACCTAGTTAAAGGGCTGCCAAGACTATCCTATAAAAAGGATAAGTTATGTGATGCAGGTCAACTAGGTAAACAAATTAAATATAGTTTTAAAACAAAAAAAGTAATTTCTACTAGTAGGCCTCTCGAATTAATCCACATGGATTTATTTGGCCCTACTAGAGTTGCTTCTTTAAATCAAAGTAGGTATGTATTTGTTTTAATAGATGATTTTTCACGATTCACTTGGACATTCTTTTTAAAACATAAGAATGACGCTTTTGTTGAATTTGCTAATTTTTGTAAACGAATTCAAAATCAAAAGTCTCTAACCATAGTCACTATTAGAAGTGATCATGGTGGAGAATTTGAGAATGAAACGTTTGTAGAATATTACAACAAGAATGGTATAACTCATTCATTTGCATTTCCTAGAGCTTCACCACAAAATGGAGTGTTCGAAAGAAAGAATAGGACTTTGCAAGAATGTACACGTACCATGCTTGTTGAGAGCAATTTACCTAAGTATTTTTTGGCTGAAGCCGTTGCTACAGCTTGTTATATTTTAAATAGAATTTTGATTAGTCCTAAGCTTAAGAAAACATGTTATGGGCTATTTTTTGATAGAATTCCTAAAGTATCTTACTTCAAAATATTTGGATGTTAGTGTTTTATTCTGAACACTAAAGATAATATAGATAAGTTTGATCCTAGATCTAATGAGGGTATAGGATACTCAAATAGGAGTGAGGCATATAGGATCTTCAACAGGTCAACATTGACTATTGAAGAATCCATGCATGTTGCATTTGATGAATCTCTGTCTTCATCAACTTTAATTAAAGATGATGAAACTGATTCATCACCTTTAAATAAGGTTAGTACATCTTTAGAGCAAACTACCCCTTGCAGATAGGTTGACTGATAAGGAAGTCAAGTCAACCGATGTAAATCAGTCAACTGATGGACTAGTCAAGTCGACTGATCCTGTTGTGATGTCTCCAGATTTACTAAAATCTTTTGTTGAAGTTAGAGATCATCCTCATGACTTAATAATTAGTGACATTTCACGTGGTATCTTTCACGCCCCGCTTCCTAAAAATATGGAATACGAGTACGTAAAAAAAGCCCAACGAATGATTTTCATCATCCATAAGCTGTTTCAAGAATCTTTACAACACATCACAGATATAATCAGAGTCGGAAGCAAGAAAAGTCAACCACATGCACATGTGAACCAAATACCAACAAGAATACTTGAAATAAAATATATTAATCTCATTTAGTCATGATCCGAAATACATAAATAATCATGGGTCACATTGCCCAAATACAAGAATAATCCAAGTACATGAATGCATTATTGTTCAAAATAAGCAACAAGAATAATAATAGCCAATTCCAGCATCTAGTACATCATGTCACCAATACCGTCTGGAACCTGTCCTCCAAAATTTGCAATACAACGAATGCAGGAAAGAGGAAAAGAGAAAACACAAGTACCTGTCAATTGCAAGTCGCGGGTCAAAAATAATGTAGGATACAAGCACATAAGGAAACTAACTAACAACATGGTATACTAACAGGTCCAGGTATCATGTGTCAAGTGTCAAGTAAACAGGTCAACAGGTAAACAGGTATCTTGTATCAGATAATCAGGATAATCAGGTAATAGGATAATCAGGTAACCGGTAATCATGTATCAGGTAAACATGTATCAGGTATCATGTAACAGGTGTCTTGCTAAGTCAAGTCTAATTTACTATCTAGGTAGCACTTCATGCCGCCCACACCACATGGTTGCTACGACAAAGCAATTTCGTTTTATATTTCATAGTGGACCATAGAGGGCAGTATACTCAGGTACAAGAAACAGGAAACAGGTTCCTGAATCAAAACAGGTACACGAGTCATCCAATTCATGCATCAACGAGTTCATGAATCAATAGGTACATGACCAACAGGTACGTGCATCAACAGGTAACAGGTACACTACCAACAGGTCCGTGCAACAACAAATAACAGGTACACGACCAACAGGTATGTGCATCAACAGGTAACAAGTACATGAATCAATAGATACATGCATCAAAATGGGAAACACGGGCTCCCTTACGAGTACACGTTTCTGAACTATCCACTATTACATCTTTTCCTTAACCCCAGCTTGGTTACTTTTATTATGGTTATCAAACAGGCAAGAATGGGTACGAAATAATGCCAAACTAACATGGTATAATCAGGTTTAGGTTCAAGGTAACAAATCAGCATGCATGGATGATATACATTCACATATACGAGCAAAATAGTCTAGGTTCATAATCAGGATAGCAAGACCAAGCAGTACTAAAACAGGGATTCTAAGAGCTGCAGAGATGGAAATCAAGATCCGTCGATGGATCTGGAAACTAGACATCCACACGAATCCAACGAGTATAATAAAGTCACATACTAGTTCACAACATCTCAGCTCAAAACTGATTCGAATGCAGAATTTAGGTTCAGCCAGAAAACAGGGGAACAACTTCAAAAGCATGAAAACAGCATGAAAACTCATCAAATAATTCCACGAAAAATTTGGGGTATTCCCCTATAGGTATAGACTCAAAATAACATGTTTTATAATATTCCAGTAAGTATAGATCAGCCATAAAAAATAAGAAGCAACACGAAAACATAGTTTGATGAATCTGGAATTCTCAACACTACTGTACGAAAACTAGGATATCTCGCAATCAGTGAATCGAAATACAATTCGCCAAAGGGACATGAAAATAGATAGATTTTACTAACTTTCATAATTCACAAATAATTTTCATACAGTATAAGGAATTGTAGTGAAAATAGAGTTCTTTACTGAACAGCGCGCAATTTACAGTATAAGTAGATTTTAGAAAAGAGCAAGAAACACCACACAAAACTTATCTTTAAAATTCATCAAAAATCTGGGTAGTCCCTAATATCATAAGGAAACACTGAGCAAAATATTATACCAAGATATTATGTATAGAATAGTTCTTGAAAATAATTTGTTAACAAAATTGACTCAAAACAGAATCTGGAATTGATCGACACGTCTGTACCAAAACACACATAACTCAGTCATACGAAATCCAAATCAAGTAAAACTAGTGAGGTTTGAAAATAGACAAAATTATCTAGAATTCATATTTTATTTCAGAATTAAGATTCGGACTGTAGCATGGACGAAAACAGAAAACAAAACAGAACAAGCCGCAAATACAGATTTCACACCTCTAATCAAGATCATCACAACTTCCACAATATTGAACCAAACACAACCAAACTTGAAATACAACCTACCCAACATCTAAACATCATGTTTTAGGGTTGCTAACATGTCCAAGCCTATTATTTTCACATGGGCATTCAATCAAACACAACTCAAGCAATAATCACATACATGCATCAAAATCAAGTTTTGGGCATAACCTAGGTCATTATCATATCGAGCTTGTTGTCATAAGTCATATATGGCCAAATTATCACAATAGAGACAAAACCCATCAAGAAAAATATAATTTTTGGTTGTCTCTAGACCCAACTATACTATATGTGAACTTTTTGACTTGTATCAACCTAAGAAATTGTAGTACAAGTTACTTGCCTTGTTATGGAGATGAACGCGATGCAAATAGTCCTAGGAGCAAAACCTACGAACGAATCCTATCCAAACGCGAATCCAAGTAAACCCACGAACAAAACTCCCACACGAACAATCTCCTTGATGCGACGAACAAAGTGGAGAATACCCACTTCAAGAAACACAAAGGGAAGAGTTTGATGATGGTGTTGGTGTTCATGGTGGTCTTGGTGGTTGCCGGCCAACAAGGAGTGTAGGATGGGTCTGTCGGGTTGTATGGAGATAGGGGTTTGTAGGGTTGTGAGGTGGTCGGATTGTGGAGGGATGTGGTGGTGAGGGGGGCTCGGTTTGGGGGAGAGGCAAGGCCAGGAGTAGACTAGTAGGGGGGAGACCGGATGCACACAAAAAAGAAGGAGGCCGGATGCTTCTTAAGAGAGCGAGAGAGGAAAAAGAGATTAGGGTTTGGGTTTTAGGAGATTAGGGTATTTATATAGGAGGTTAAATGTGGGTTATTGGGTTTTGGGTATTAGTATGTAGTAATAGGAATACAACTTGGTAATGGGTATTGGGTAGGTTTCAAATGGGGATACAATTTATAGTGAATTCTATGGCTCCTAACAATCTCATCAGCGGGTCAAAAATTATAGGTTTGAAAAAACACCACCAAAAATCCATCACATCACCACGGAAAAATATAATAAAGATAATAAAGCCAAAAATGAAGAAAGAACCCAAAAATGGTAAAAACGAACCAAAATGACGAACAAACAACACAAGGAGCTCAAATGAAAAGAAAAAGAATATATATCGAAAATAAATCCAATATACGGTTCCGAAAAATACAAGAGATATAAAAATACACAAAAATGAAAAATACACTCCAAAATACATAAAATGAAAAATAGGGGTTACAGTATTCAGACAAGATCAAAACGATTTCTCACAGGGCTTCCTTATCGGATTTTGAACCGAAGAATATATAAGAAGCTAGTAAGAATGAGTTTTGGATGAATGCCATGCAAGATGAGTTAAACCAATTTATAAGGAATGAAGTATGGGACTTAGTTCCACGACCTCCTAATCATACTATAATTGGTACCAAATGGGTATTCAAGAATAAGTTAGATGAATCAGGAAAAGTCGTTAGGAACAATGCTAGACTAGTTGCTTAAGGGTATAATCAAGAAGAATGCATAGATTTTGATGAAACATATGCTCTTGTTGCTAGACTAGAATCAATTCGTATTTTATTATCTTTTGCTTGTTTGATGAATTTAACACTTTTCCAAATGGACGTGAAAAGTGCTTTCCTTAATGGGTTTATAAAGAAAGATGTTTATGTTAAGCAACCACCTGGTTTCGAACATGAATAATTCCCAAACCATGTTTTTAAATTGAAAAAGGCTTTATATGGTCTTAAACAAGCACCTCGTGCTTGGTATGATCGATTGAAGACTTTTCTTTTAGAAACGGGTTTTGAAATAGGTAAAGTAGATACTACTTTGTTTTTTAGGAGAACTGAGACCAATATTTTGATCATACAAATGTATGTAGATGACATAATTTTTGGCTCTACTAATAGTAATCTATGTGAAGAGTTTGCTAATACCATGACAAATGAGTTTGAGATGAGTCACATGGGTGAACTCAATTATTTCCTTGGACTACAAATTAAACAGTCACCAAATGGCATATTTATTAATCAAGGAAAATATGCTCAGGAATTACTCAAACGATTTGGCATGGATAGCACAAGTAGTAAGACTACACCTATGGCTACTACAACTACCCTTGACAAAAATGAATTAGGTAAGAGTGTCGATCAAAAACTCTATCGAGGTATGATTGGCTCACTCTTATATATAACTGCTAGTAGACCAGACATTATGTTTAGTGTATGTTTGTGTGCTAGATATCAGTCGAGTCCTAAAGTGTCTCACTTAAAAGCTGTGAAATGTATTTTAAGATATATTAAAGGCACGTCTGAGTATGGTTTATTTTATCCACGCACCGATAATTTTCAACTTTTGTCATATAGCGATGTAGATTTTGCCGGTAATAAAACTGATTGAAAAAGTACTAGTGGAACATGTCACTTTTTGGGACATTCCCGAGTATCTTGGTGCAATAAGAAGCATAATTCGGTATCCCCATCTACCCCAGAAGCAGAATATATCGCTGCAAGTTTGACTTGTGCCCAAATTTTGTGGATGAAATAAACCCTATTAGACTATGGTATTTCATTTTCGAAACCTGCTATAATGTGTGACAATACCAGTGCCATTAACTTATCTAAAAATTCGGTTCAACATTCACGTACAAAACATATTTATATTAGACGTCTTTTTCTACGTGATCATGTTTTAAAGGGAGAAATTTCTTTAGACTTTATTTCTACTGATAAACAGGTAGCAGATATCTTTACTAAACCACTTAAGGAAAACACATTTATCACTTTAAGAAGAGAACTAGGAATTTGTAGTTTTCAGGATGTTTCTTGAAATTTTAACTTTGGTAAGTTGACTTAAACCCTTATTTCAGTCGACTGACCAAGTATTTTTCGTTATATCTATTTTCCTGAGTTTTTATTCTCCGGAAAGTCGACTATGAACAGTAATCCAGTCGACTGCCGCGAATCAGTTTTCTTCAGATTCGAAATTTGGCACTTCTTTTGAGGCGACTCTTTTACCCTGTTTTCACCTTTGGCCAATCTCGTCCCTTGATATTCTCCATATTTGATCTTAGCCCTTTACCCCTGTGTAAAAACCTTAACTTCCACCTCCTTCTTTTCACTTTACCCTTCACTATCTCTCTCCCTTCCGAGGTCTCCCAATCGGCTGGTGCTGCTGCACTTTGGCGATTTCAGATCTTGAACCCAAATCGGAGCTCTACTTCAGCGGATTTTCCCATTCGAAGTCGTCTTTCCTAAGAAAAGTGCCTTTATTTTACTCTCTTTGTTGGTATATCTTCTTATACTCTTTCCCTTTCTTTATTTTGAGAGTTTTGAGTAATGGGTCCAAAAAGTTCTCATACCTCTAATGTTGAGGAGGGACAATCATCCAGAGACTATCTTCAGTACTTAAGAAGCCCTAGTCTTATTGATAAATGGTACATTATTTGTTCAATTTTCATTTTTCCGGGTAGATTTGTAAACTTTCCGGATCTTGATAGGGTTCCTCTAGCCCCATTGTTTGAACAATGCGAGTTATTTGATTTATTGTCTTTAGTTAACCAACCCTCTTACTACCCTCACCTTATATATTTGTTTTACACAAATATGAAGGTGTTTACATTGGAGAATGGTAGCGAGATATTTATTCTATCTTCTGTCAAAAATAAATGCATGAGAATCACCCCTGCTAGATTAAGTCTTATTTTGGGTCTGTCTGATGAAGGAATTGATTTAGGAGATGTTGAGATGAATGATGACACCATATTGTCTATAATTTATTTGCCGAATCATGATCCTCCTAGGACCAATCCATCAATTACTCCAATTGCTAAACTAGTTGCACGCATAATATCATATAACATTATTCCCAAAATAGGGAGTTATGACCAGTATTCCCATGAGTTGCAACAAACTGTTTATGTAATTTTTGGAAATATAAAAATAAATTGGGGTCAAGTCATCTTTGATCGTCTTCATACGACTCATTCTTCATTTCTTTCTTTTGGTGCTTCACTCACTCACATCTTCTCCGCTTATGATGTTGATCTCGATTCGGAGACGAGTTTTGAAAAACACTATGAGTTCTTTGATCGTGCAAGTCTAGCACGTATGAAACTTCTCACCTCTCCACCTCGTAGGAAAACACCTCCTATCCCCTTAGCCACTTCAGCTCGTCAGTCTTCTGCTTCTAGTTCATCCCGTCCTCGTGCTGATTTTGATGATCCTAGGAGTATTTACACTTCTGTCAATTATATCATGGATCGTCAAGACGCTCTTGAAGCCTAGTCTTTCCCATCTCACTCACTTGTTTAGCTCTCAGTTTCCTCCTTCTTCTCAAGGTGCCCAAGTTGACGATGAAGAAGACTGATTAGTTGCTTTTTATTTTTTGTATTTTTCTACTTTTATATTTTCGGTTTTTATATCGTCGTTTGAACAATGTATTTTAAATTTCTATGTATAACTTTGCTTTTGCTATGAGTTTATTATGTTGCAAATGCTCCTTTGTGTTTACTATTTTTTCCTCCTATTTTTTGTTGATGACAAAGGGGGAGAAAAATAGCTATCTATGTATGTTTGTGTATTTGGTGCATGTTTTTCAACATATGCATATTGTACATTAGTTTGGGGGAGCATTGAGCATGTGTAATATTTCTTTTATTGTAAGCTATTGTGTTGTCATCATAAAAAAGGGAGAGAATGTTGATTCTTGGTTTTAAACACAATGCAAAGTTGTTGTGCTACCTCTATATATTGCAGGTTGTATCAATACCATGTATACACAAAGGCAAAGTGTTCAAACGAAGCTCTCAAAGCAAATTGATCAAAAAAGATACAAGGTTCTAAAGCTCAAGATTGATCAAGCAAGCTTCAAAGACAAAGACAGGCTAAAGCTCCATCTCAAGACTCAAGACTTAAGACAGGACCTATGCTTCAATATGTTATATTACATGTCTTGTAAAACAATTGTAATTTTCCTTTTTTGTGTCTTAGATTGATGTAATAGCCTTGTCACACACACACTCACACATCTTTATAATTGAGTGTTTTTCAAAAGATTAAAGGTCGAAACAGTTAGAATTAGATCAGCTGTTGAGTACCAGTTGACTGCCTTATAGCACCAGTCGACTGTATCAGTATGAAACTGTCTGAACTCTTTAAAACTCTGGCCATTCGACTCATCAAGGCAACCTAGTCGACTGTTCAAGTCGTTTCAACAGTTTTCTGATTTCAAAACTTGTTTTTCAATTTTCAGAAGATTATATCCGTTTTAAATCAGTTTTATAAACTGATTTACAACGTTCAAGGGATTTCTTTCTATAAATAGAGCCTAGGAATCACTATTGAAAGGCGCCAAGCATTTGAAAGAAAATCAAGTTTATTGCTTTCAAAAGAACATGTATTCAAACTAGCACTCTAATCTTCTAAGTCTTGGTTCTCTGATTTTCAGTCCAATATAACATTGAATTCGTTTTGGACTGAATTCAGAAGTTGACTGAATAGCTTACAAAAATCACAATCACAAAACAAGGCTATAGGTTGATTGTAACTTTTTATTGTTTTCTTTTCACTCTCGGTTGTGAGAGTGGTCCTCTCGGTTGGAGAGTAGGGCTCTAGGTTGTAGAGTTAGGTTTTCACTCTTGGTGGAAGAGTGGGTTTGCTCTCTCTAGTGGTGAGAGAGGTCTACGGGTTGGACAACGTTGTTGTCTAAACGTCGTCGTGTATTCTTGTATTTTTTCAAGAATAGTGGAAAATCTCAAGTGGGTTGCTTGGGGATTGGATGTAGGTCGGGATGACCGAACCAGGATACATCGTGTGTACTCTGCGGTTGTAATTCTCTGCAATTGCATTTTTTTTAAATGCTTGTTAATTACTCTGTGAAATTTCTCTGGACAGTCGACTTCCTCTCTTATTTAAGTCGACTGGTCAGATTGGTATAACATACTCTTCAAAAACTTGTCTGGAAAGTCGACTGGTTTCCGCTATAAGTCGACTGATTAGACTTGTCTAAAATACTCTTCTAATCTGACCACTCAGTCGACTTATTTCTCTTTTCACGTCGGCTGAACAGAAGAAAAAGTTCAATTTCATTTTTAATTTTTATACAACACTATTCACCCCCCCCCACCCTCTAGTATTTCTTGCCTTGCCTACAGGATCCAACACTTGGTATCAGAACTTGGTTAAGCGCAATCGCAACTACTTCTAATGCAAACCAATACCATGAAGGCCAATCCACACAAAGGCCACCCCTCTTCGATGGAACCAATTACAACTATTGGAAGTATAGAATGAAGTTCTACCTTCAGTCCATCAACTCTGAGACATGAAACATGACGGAGACCGAGTACACTGTTCCTACCATTCCATATGCACAATGAAATGATGACATGAAGAACCAAACAATGAACAATGCAAAGGCGATGAACGCGCTATTTTGTGCCCTTACAAAGGTGGAGTTCAACCGTGTGTCTAATGCAACAACCGCACATCAAATTTGGCACACACTCGAGGTAACTCATGAAGGAACAAATAAAGTAAAAAAATCTAAAATATCTGTTCTTGTTCACAGGTTCGAGATGTTCCGCATGAAGGAGAACGAGAATGTGTGTGAGAAGATTACAAGGTTCACGGACATTACAAATTCACATGTGGCACTTGGAAAGACGTACACTCAAGCCTAAATGGTGAGGAAGGTTCTTCGTGCACTAACCCTAGAATAGAAGAAGAAGACCTCCGCCATAGAAGAGGCCAACGATTTAACACAACTTTCTCTTTAGAATATTGTGGGAAATCTTATGGCGTACGAGATACTACTTGAAGAATGCAAGAAGGATCTAGAACCACAACAATCAAAGAAGAAGACACTAGCATTCAAAGCCATTTCGGACTCCGAGGATGAAGAAGAAGATGAGGAAGAGATAGACATGTTCACGAAAAAGTTCAAAAAGTTTCTAAGGAAAGGTAAGTTTAATTCAAAATCTAAGGATACTAATGAACTTCCAACTTGTTTCAGGTGTAACAAAACAGGTCATATGAAGAAGGATTGCCCACTAGAGAACGCTAAATCTAAAGGAGAGACTTCCAACTTCAAGAAGGAAAATTACATAAAGAACAAGTTCATGAAAAACAAAGAGGCATACCAAGCAACTTGGGATGATAGCGACTCTTCATCGAAAGAAGAAAATGAAGATGCAAACGGGGTTGCTAACGTTTGCTTTATGGCATCTCAAAATCAAGTAATTGATAATTATGATTCTAATGATTTACTTGATGCTTCCAAGAGATTTTTCTAGAGCTTAAGAAAGAAAAAATTAGAGTTAAGAACTTGGAGAAAGTAAATCAAACACTTCCCCAAGAGAATCTTGACCTTGATAAAGAAGTGAAATCTTTAAATTCTCGTCTTTCTAGTTTAGATGTAAATCTTGTGTCTCTAAAAAAAATTATGAAGAGATATCCAAGAATGTATCTAAATTTAATAAAGGAAAGAAGAATTTAAAAGATGTTCTCCAAAATCAAGTGCAATCCAATAAAAGGTTTGGACTTGGTTTTCAAAAGTTTCTTGAAAAACCTCATGTCTCTAAGAACACTAGTGTAAATAAATCTGTATCTATTTCTAGTGTTAAGAATAAACTGTATGAATTTTTTGAAATGACTAAAACTGTAAGTTTTAATGACAAAGGTAAATCAATAGTTCAGACCAGTCGACTGAACCGAAGTATCAGTCACCTGTCCAGAGCTTCTGAGTTTCATTCAAAGAGACGAAAACCTCAGATAAGTCGACCTATTCTACCTCCCAGTCAACTGGATTTCAGTAACAGTCGACTGAAAGGTTCGGTAAAGTCGACTGGACAGAGCAAAAATATATGGGTTCCAGTCAATCTGAGTCCAAAAGATAGAATTACTTACATTAATTCATACATTCTTTCTGTTTGTAATTCTGTTATTTATATTTTTGCATTTGGTGGAAAATCAAACTCTCTTTGGGTTTGGTTTCCCATAAACTAATCTCTTTTGAACCCAATGAAAAGGGTACCATATTCACATTGAAAATTTTATAGGTACCTATAAGAGATCGGTGGATACTTGATAGCGGATGCTCAAAGCACATGACTGGTCATGCCAACCTCCTATCTTCCATACAAGAAATTGATGGAGGAACAGTGACATTCGGTGACAACAACAAAGGGAAGGTGATTGGAATAGGTATGGTCGGTAAGCACACTAACCCTTCAATAGAAGATATTTTCTCGTTAGTGGATTTAAGCATAACTTGTTAAGTATCAGCCAACTTTGTGATAAGGGATATAAAATCATGTTTGAAAAAGATGCATGTTTAATTTATGACTCTACTATGCAAAATATAATTTTTCAAGGATTTATGAGGAATAATATTTATTAATTGTATTTAAAGTCATATGATTTTTCAAATGATTTCTGCTTAGTAGCTTCTAATAATGGTTCTTGGCTATGGCATAAGCGATTTGGCCATGTAAATATGAAAACTCTTACTAAATTGTCTAAGTACAACCTAGTTAAAGGGCTACCAAGACTATCCTATAAAAAGGATAAGTTATGTGATGCATGTCAACTAGGTAAATAAATTAAATCTACTTTTAAAACAAAAGAAGTAATTTTTACTAGTTGGCCTCTCGAATTAATCCCCATGGATTTATTTGGCCCTACTAGAGTTGCTTCTTTAAATAAAAGTAGGTATGTATTTGTTTTAGTAGATAATTTTTAACGATTAATTCGGACTTTCTTTTTAAAACATAAGAATGATGCTTTTGTTTAATTTGCTAATTTTTGTAAACAAATTCAAAATCAAATGTCTCTAACCATAGTCACTATTAGAAGTGATCACGGTGGAGAATTTGAGAATGAAACATTTACAGAATATTGCAACAAGAATGGTATAACTCATTCATTTGCATTTCCTAGAGCTTCACCACAAATTGGAGTGGTCGAAAGAAAGAATGGGACTTTGCAAGAATGTACACGTACCATACTTGTTGAAAGCAATTTACCTAAGTATTTTTGGGCTGAAGCCGTTGCTACAGCTTGTTATGTTTTAAATAGAATTTTGATTAGGCCTAAACTTAAGAAAACATGTTATGAGCTATTTTTTGATAGAATTCCTAAAGTATCTTACTTCAAAATATTTGGATGTAAGTATTTTATTCTGAACACTAAAGATAATTTAGATAAGTTTGATCCTAGATCTAATGAGGGTATCTTTATAGGATACTTAAATAGGAGTAAGGCATATAGGATCTTCAACAAGTCAATATTGACTATTGAAGAATCCATGCATGTTGCATTTGATGAATCTTTGCCTTCATCAACTTTAATTAAAGATGATGAAACTGATTCATCACCTTTAAATAAGGTTATTACATCTTTAGAGCAAACTACCCTTGCAGATAGGTCGACTGATAAGGAAGTTAAGTAGACTGATGTAAATCAGTCGACTGATGGACTAGTCAAGTCGACGGATCCTGTTGTGATGTCTCCAGCTTTACCAAAATCTTTTGTTGAAGTTAGAGATCATTCTCATGACTTAATAATTGGTGACATTTTACGTAGTATTCAGACAAGATCTCATGTTAACATGATTTCTCACACAGCTTTCTTGTCGGATTTTGAACCGAAGAATATACAAGAAGCTTGTGAGAATGAGTTTTGGATGAATGCCATGCAAGATGAGTTAAACCAATTTATAAGGAATGATGTATGGGACTTAGTTCCCCGACCTCCTGATCATACTATAATTAGTACCAAATGGGTATTCAAGAATAAGTTAGATGAATCAGGAAAAGTCATTAGGAACAATGCTAGACTAGTTGCTCAAGGGTATAATCAAGAAGAATGCATAGATTTTGATGAAACATATGCTCTTGTTGCTAGACTAGAATCAATTCGTATTTTATTATCTTTTGCTTATTTGATGAATTTAATACTTTTCCAAATGGACGTGAAAAGTGCTTTCCTTAATGGGTTTATAAAGAAAGATGTTTATGTTAAGCAACCACCTGGTTTCGAACATGAATAATTCCCAAACCATGTTTTTAAATTGAAAAAGGCTTTATATGGTCTTAAACAAGTACCTCGTGCTTGGTATGATCGATTGAAGACTTTTCTTTTAGAAACGGGTTTTGAAATAGGTAAAGTAGATACTACTTTGTTTTTTAGGAGAACTGAGACCGATATTTTGATCATACAAATGTATGTAGATGACATAATTTTTGGCTCTACTAATAGTAATCTATGTAAAGAGTTTGCTAATACCATGACAAATGAGTTTGAGATGAGTCACATGGGTGAACTCAATTATTTCCTTGGACTACAAATTAAACAGTCACCAAATGGCATATTTATTAATCAAGGAAAATATGCTCAGGAATTACTCAAACGATTTGGCATGGATAGCACAAGTAGTAAGACTACACCTATGGCTACTACTACTACCCTTGACAAAGATGAATTAGGTAAGAGTGTCGATCAAAAACTCTATCGAGGTATGATTGGCTCACTCTTATATATAACTGCTAGTAGACCAGACATTATGTTTAGTGTATGTTTGTGTGCTAGATATCAGTCGAGTCCTAAAGTGTCTCACTTAAAAGCTGTGAAACGTATTTTAAGATATATTAAAGGCACGTCTGAGTATGATTTATTTTATCCATGCACCGATAATTTTCAACTTTTGTCATATAGCGATGTGGATTTCGCCTGTAGTAAAAATGATCGAAAAAGTACTAGTGGAACCTGTCACTTTTTGGGACATTTCCGAGTATCTTGGTGCAGTAAGAAGCATAATTCGGTATCCCTATCTACCACAAATGCTGAATATATCGCTGCAGGTTTGGCTTGTGCCTAAATTTTGTGGATGAAAAAAACCCTATTAGACTATGGTATTTTATTTTCGAAACCTGCTATAACGTGTAACAATACCAGTGCCATTAACTTGTCTAAAAATTCGGTTCAACATTCACGTACAAAACACATTGATATTAGACATCATTTTCTACGTGATCATGTTTTAAAGGGAGATATGTTTTTAGACTTTATTTCTACTGATAAATAGGTAGCAGATATCTTTACTAAATCACTTAAGTAGGACACATTTATCACTTTAAGAAGAGAAGTAGGAATTTGTAGTTTTAGTGATGTTTCTTGAAATTTTAACTTTGGTAAGTCGACTTAAACCTTTATTTCAGTTGACTGACCAAGTATTTTTCGTTATATCTATTTTCCTGAGTTTTTATGCTCCGGAAAGTCGAAAGTGAACATTAATCCAGTCGACTGCCAGTTGTATTTTTGCTATTTTTGTTTATCTATTTCTGCTCTCGACTAACTCGACTGCCCTAACCATATAGTCGACTGTCGCGAATCAGTTTTCTTCATATTCAAAATTTGGCACTTCTTTTGAGGCGACTCTTTTACCCTGTTTTCACCTTTGACCAATATCGTCCCTTGATATTCTCCAGATTTGATCTTAGCCCTTTGCCCTTGTGTAAAAACCCTAACTTCTACCTCCTTCTTTTCACTTTACCCTTCACTGTCTCTCTCCCAGGAGGTCTCCCTAATCGGAGCTCTACTTCAGTGGATTTTCCCATTCCTAAGTCCTCTTTCCTAAGATCAGTGCCTCTATTTTACTCTCTTTATTGGTGTATCTTCCTATACTCTTTCCCTCTCTTTATTTTTAGAGTTTTTAAGTAATGGCTCCTAAAAGATCTCGTACCTTTAATGTAGAGGAGGGACAATCCTCCAGAGACTATCTTTAGTACTTAAGAATTCCTAGTCTTATTGATAAATGGTACATTATATGTTCAATTTTCATTTTTCCTGGTAGATTTGTAAACTTTCCAGATCTTGATAAGTTTCCTCTAGCCCCATTGTTTGAACAATGTGGGTTAATTGATTTATTGTCTTTAGTAACCAATCCTCTTACTACCCTCACCTTATATATTTGTTTTACACAAATATGAAGATTTTTACATCGGAGGATGGTAGCGAGATATTTATTCTATCTTCTGTCAAAAATAAATGCATAAGAATCACCCCTGCTAGATTAACTCTTATTTTGGGTCTGTCTGATGAAGAAATTGATTTAGGAGATATTGAGATGAATGATGACACCATATTGTCTAGAATTTATTTGCCGAATCATGGTCCTTCTATAACCAACCGATCAATTACTCCTATTGCTAAGCGAGTTGCACGCATATTGTCATATAACATTATTCCCAAAACAGGGAGTTATGACCAGTATTCCCATAAGTTGTAACAAGTCGTTTATGCAATTCTTCGCAATATAAAAATAAATTGGGGTCAAGTCATCTTTGATCATCTTCATAAGACTCATTCTTCATTTCTTCCTTTTGGTGCTTTACTCACTCACATCCTCTTCGCTTATGATGTTGATCTCGATTCAGAGGCGAGTGTTGTAAAACACTATGAGTCCTTTGATCGTGCAAATCTAGCACGTATGAAACTTCTCACCTCTCCACCTCGTAGGAATACACCTCCTATCCCCTTAACCACTTCAACTCATCAGTCCTTTGGTTCTAGTTCATCTCGTCCTCGTGCTGATTTTGATGATCCTAGGAGTCTTTACATTTCTGTCAATTATATCATGGATCGTCAAGACGCTCTTGAAGCCAGTCTTTCCCATCTCACTCACTTGTTCAGCTCTCTGCTTCCTCCTCCCTCTCAAGGTGCCCAAGATGACGATGAAGAAGACTGATTAGCTGCTTTTTATTTTTTGTATTTTTCTACTTCTTTTGTATTTTCTGTTTTTATATCGTCGTTTGAACAATGTATTTCAAATTTCTATGTATAACTTTGCTTTTGCTATGAGTTTATTATTTTGCAAATGCTCCTTTGTGTTTACTATTTTTTCCTCCTATTTTTTGTTGATGACAAAGGGGGAGAAAAATAGCTATCTGTGTATGTTTGTGTATTTGGTGCATGTTTTTCAACATATGCATATTGTACATTAGTTAGGGGGAGCATTGAGCATGTGTAATATTTCTTTTATTGTAAGCTATTGTGTTGTCATCATCAAAAAGGGGGAGAATGTTGATTCTTGGTTTTGATGATTACAACACAATGCAAAGTTGTTGTGCTATCTCTTATATATTGCAGGTTGTATCAATACCATGTATACACAAAGGCAAAGTGTTCAAACAAGCTCCCAAAGCAAATTGATCAAGAATATAAAAAGTTCTAAAGCTCAAGATTGATCAAGCAAGCTTCAAAGACAAAGACAAAGGCTAAAGCTCCATCTCACGACTCAAGACTCAAGACAAGACCTTTGCTTCAATATGTTAGATTACATGTCTTGTAAAACAATTGTAATTTTCCTTTTTTGAGTTTTAGATTGATGTAACAGCCTTGTCACACACAAACACTCACACATCTTTATAATTGAGTATTTTTCAAAAGATTAAAGGTCAAAACAGTTTGAATTAGATCAGCTGTTGAGTACCAGTCGACTGCCTTTGGCACCAGTCGATTGTATCAGTACGAAACTGTCTGAACTCTTTCAAACTTTGGCCAGTCGACTCATCATGGCAACCTATTTGACTGTTCAAGTCATTTCAACAGTTTTCTGATTTCAAAACTTGTTTTTCAATTTTCAAAAGATTATATCCATTTTAAATCAGTTTTATAAACTGATTTACAATGTTCAAGGGATTCCTCTCTATAAATAGAGTCTAGGAATGACCATTGAAAGGCTCCAAGCATTTGAAAGAAAGTTAAGTTTATTGCTTTCAAAAGAACAAGTATTCAAACTCGCACTCTAATCTTCTAAGTCTTGGTTCTCTGATTTTCAGTCCAATATAACATTGAATTCGTTTTGGACTGAATTCAGAAGTTGACCGAATAGCCACTTACAAAAATCACAATCACAAAACAAGGCTATAGGTTAATTGTAACTTTTTATTGTTTTCTTTTCACTCTCGGTTGTGAGAGTGGTCCTCTCGGTTGGAGAGTAGGGCTCTAGGTTGTAGAGTCAGGTTTTCACTCTTGGTGGAAGAGTGGGTTTGCTATCTCTATTGGTGAGAGAGGTCTACGGGTTGGACAACGTTGTTGTCTAAATGCCGTTGAGTATTCTTGTATTTTTCAAGAATAGTGGAAAATCTCAAGTGGGTTGCTTGGGGATTGGATGTAGGTCGAGATGACCGAACCAGGATACATCGTGTGTACTCTCCGGTTGTAATTCTCTGAAATTGCATTTTTTTTAAATGCTTGTTAATTGCTCTGTGAAACTTGTCTGGACAGTCGACTTCCTCTCTTATTTAAGTCGACTGGTCAGACTGGTATAACATACTCTTCAAAAACTTGTCTGGAAAGTCGACTGGTTTCCGCTATAAGTCGACTGATTAGACTTGTCTAAAATACTCTTCTAATCTGACCACTCAGTCGACTTATTTCTCTTTTCATGTCGACTGAACAGAAGAAAAAGTTCAATTTCATTTTTAATTTTTATACAACACTATTCACCACCCCCTCTCGTGTTTCCTGCCTTGCCTACAGGATCCAACAGAATTGTATTAGTCCCATATCGGGAATTCACAATAATAAAATAAAATTAAAATAATAATGCCTATGATCAAGAGTCCCAATCCGGTTAACCACCTTTTGAGAGGCAGCCTATGATGGACAGTTGTACTATACAATAAACAATTTGTCTGATAAATTGTATAGGGGCAGGGGCGTTACACTGACAATAGACCATCCAACGCACAAGTCAGTAAGTCAGAAAAATACGAGTGTTTTAGTCGCAAAAATTTCGTTACCTGAGCCTGGTGAAGGTGGAGGGTATTTATTACCTTGGGGTTAGTTTCAAAAGATTGCTTTTTCTCCTGATTCCTTGATGAAAAGATGGAGTTAGTTTCTCTTCCTCTCATGTAGAGATATAGTTAGATGCTCTTCTATTGTTGAAAGGATAAAGTCGGTTACCCTTTGCTTTCTGTCAGGATAGAGTTTGTTACTCTTGGGGTTTTGAATAATAACCCTAATTGGCTGAAACCCTTCCCTAACTCGCTGGATGGTTGGCCTGGTTGAGTTGATGGATCTGGAAGCAGCCCAAATTCCTCTCATGGTCTTGTAGCTGCTGAGATTACTGTTTTACACCTGAGAGCTTTAAGATACGTGTCTAAATTGTACGAACTTGATTTGTTGTAATTTTTACCAATAACAGGCCCGTTGGGGCCTTAAAATTTCCTTCCTTACATGGAAAGTGGGCCAAATCCCCCTAGGATATTTGGTTAAGGCCACATATTCGGAAGTCTCTCAATCAAATGGATTCTTGATTAATACTTCATATGTAGGGAGTTGACAACCTCTTATGATGAGATGAAGGTGAGGCCTTTGATATGAATAGATCCTAGCCATCCTATGAGATCTAGCTCTTGCCTCTCTCTATATATATAGAGAGAGAGATGGAGGACATTAGTCATTTTCTCCATACTCTAGAGAAGAAGAATTCCCAATTATTCCTCCTCCCATACTTCCATTATAGATCATTCCCAACCACTAAATCCTTCCTGTCCCGATGATGTGATGGCATGATTAGCATTGTGATATCTTATAGGTAGGAGTCCCCACCATACGAAGGCTTGTCCATGAGGCGGACGTCGGCTATACATTAAGGTTCTGCATCCACTCAATGTAACACAACTTATCAAGTAGTGTCATGCTAGGTTGTTGTTTACGTGGTTCCTTATTTCACGCTTTAGGTCTAGACTTGTTCATGTCGATACCATGCCTGTGATGCGCTAGTTGATGATGTAGCTATTCATGTTGGGATAAAATAGTATCATGCTAGGTTTTTGTTTACTTGGTTCTTTACATCATCATTTAGGTCTAGACTTGCTCATGTCGATACCATGCCTATGATGATCTAGTTGATGTAGCTATTCATGTTGGGATCATAGCCGCACAAAACTGGTATCACAACCATTAGCTCTATTCTAGGAACTTTTGTTGTTTAATTGGATTAAACTATGTTGGTTAAATCTCAAAAAATTGAGTAATGGTTTAATTGATCATCTTGTATGTTTGTTTGAGCTTAAGTATGATTGTAATCCGAAACTTTAAATAAAAGGAGAATTTTGACTTTAAATTCTTTATTAATTGACTCGTAATTTTGTGGATTAATCGTTGAAAATTTTTGTAGGTAGATTTGTTCATGTTAGTCATTTGTTTGAATTTTGAAATAGAAATAAATTTATATTTTTGATTTTTAATATTGTGGGATAAACCCTAATCCTAAAAACCCTTCTATCACCTTCAATATTGTGCCTACTACCAAATTTGGCCGCTGCCGCCCCTGGGGTGTGCGGGCGGGCCACTGAAATCAAGTCCGACTGTTGAGTTCGAACGGGGGGGTTATCTCGATTGGAAAGTCTCCCAGAGTTTAACACCGTTTGATGGTTTTTTCAGTTTTACAAGAGATGGATGGAGAAGAAGAGGAAAGAGAGAAGGGTTGGCTGAACTAAAGGGGGCCAATAACGTCGTCCTCTACGCTAGACGCTCAAATGATCACCTCACCAACCGTTGAAAGCGGTGAAACCTGAGTTTTTTAATGGGTTGGTTTGGAGAAGGCGAGAGGGTCACCAGAATCACCATCACCACCGACCACCGCCATCGCTGTCCCCCTACGCCACTGACACCTACCTGCCAATTTTGGGTTTTGTTCCACTTTCGTAGTGTCGTTTGGTTGTGCACATGGGCTGGAAGGAGGGAAAGAGAAGGGTGGTGTGTATCGGGTCAGGAAGGGTCTGGATTTTACAATCCAGATCCGGCCTAGAGCAGCAAGTGCATAACATGTGCTGTGCGCTGGCAAATAGTTGATTTTGGAATTTAAATTCTAGACATAGCTCCAGCATACGCCTGCATAGCATGTTCCCATCTGAGGGATGAATGCTACGGAGGGGAGAGCTCTGAAGGGTTGAATGTTTGGGTCTGATGCATATCAGAATTGAATGCGGCTTGATGTGGGTTTAAGTTTAAAAGTAGACCCGAATCCTACCTAAATTGGCTTTGTTTGACTTTTCGATCAAACAGGATCCAATCCAGCAAGGTCTGTGGGCCTAATTGGACTGGATCCAACATTGACTAAGTCAAATAGACCCAAAGCGGTTCCAAATTCAGCCTAAAACAGACACGTTACGCTTTTCAGGTCCTTTGTTGGGTTTCTTAATGCCATTTTAAGCATTTTTAAGTTGGTTAAGGAGGTTTTACATGTAAGGCCCCGAGCTCGGCTCAGCTACGCACACGACTACACGTGCGCGCACACAAAAAACATGTCATAACAATGACCCACCACAGGCTTGCCTCACAAAAGGTGCCATGGCTTGTAGGTACCTCTGGATCATGGGCTATTATATATATACACTATAATTTCCTAAGCATATCCGATATAAGACATATGCAAACATCAAGTACACCCCCCTTCATTCACGTGAGCAACCACACAAGCCAAGAACCACCATTTGCATTTCCTGAAATTCTTGGCCTATAATCCACTCATTAAACAACTCCATACACACCAGCCCATAATCCACAACTACATGCCCACTATATATATATATATATATATATATATATTGTAACACCCAGAATTTCATCTACATGTAATTTGTAGTACAACATGATCTTTTACTTCATTTAATACAATTTTACAAGAAAATTTAAAAACTTTTTATATACACAACAATGTTTATTACAGTGTTACATAGCAGAATAAAATACAACAAGAAATACAACTCTAATATCGGCATCTTTAATCATGAATATAATCTGTATCATCAACCGTCTTTAAGTCCTTGCCAGTCTAATCAATCCATTCACAGGCACGTCAGTTGCTTACAACCGACGCAATGTTATAAACAACGATCCTCTGTATGTTGTATTATAACGAAATCTCTTACTTTAACAAACACAAAATTGAATTCATATAAAATTGTAAAGAGTGACTATCCTAAACATGTCAGTGTATGATATGACTTAATGCCTAATGCATATTTTATACTACAATGACACTAATACATACTTGTTCGGATTCTATGCATCCCATACTACATAGGTCCAAGGAAAAGCACCTACGTACTCCACATTAAAGGGTTTTAACCCTCACCATGATAACTACCCATTAATAAAACAAAGTCGGGACATTCCACGAGTACGGATTCCAGTCCCGGAGATCCACCACCCGACTATACAGAATTCTCGTCGTGCAAACATCCCACAAGTGTCCCTCTAGCCCCGGTATACGCATATACACTGGAGTACGGCCTACTATCCGCCCGACTAATCTTGATTTACGAAATCCACCGCCCGATCAATTATAATCCCGAATTTAATTAAGGCTCGCCTCTATCGCAAGCAACCACAACCCCGGAATCCACCGTCCGACTATATAGAGGCCCTTCACTCACATTTTCCCAAGTTTACTACATCTTCTACCTAATTCTTAAGTTTCAACTTGAATAAATAATACCACATAGAGCTAGTTTACCCTCCTACCGGTCTTACACAAAAAATACCGAGAACGACAGCCCATATTGTCCACTTTTCAAAAATTAATTATTCATTTCCATTAGTTTTGCCGGTACCTAGGTATCACTAAGCCTCTAGAATCAACATCTTTCCATGTTCAATAACTTGGGGTACTCATACCCTTATAATTCATGTTCATGTATTCATAATTCCATCAAATTCACTCATTCATTCTTATTTATTCATCAACAAGTACAATCTCAACCCATTCATTTTCATAATACACTTTTCATATTCATCAAAACCTTCTCAATACAAGTTAACTAAGATTAAAACATAATCTCTTAAAATTCATCATTGAAGACACATCTCATCATTTTCCTTTGATTTATTTTAAACCAATTCCTAACATCATTAACCATATATATATTTTTCTTGAGTTCACATCTCATCTAAGCATAAATATGATCTTTATTTTTCCAAAATATAACTTAAAACATGAGAATATATTTTCAATTACCTCGTTTTAAGTATCATTTGCAAAACAGTAAATTTAAAGTCAGAAACTAAATTTCATGCTATTTGTAAAAATCATAGAAAATCATATACTTCACGAAACTTTGCATTATTTATATCAAAATAAAGGTGTACAAATCTACAAAATTTCTTAGTTATAAGTTTGCTCAACATATTGTATCTATAACCCTGAATTCTTCGAAATATACAGTAGGGTCGAATTACTGAAATACTGCCACTGTACAGTCTTGTAAAATTCATATAAAACTCATTTTTTGTGAAAATTTTATTTCTTAGACTTTTCAAAAATTTTAACGAGTCTACTACAACTTCTTAGTTCTGACTTTTCTCAAATTATTTCATTTACAATGCTGAATTAATCAAAAACCGAAACGTGTACAGATTTCCAACAACCAGTCAACTACTAACTAGTTCTGAGTTTATATTTTATTAAAATAGTAAACGACCTCCAAATCGTATGAAATTTTAAAGGGATGTTCCTGAAAAATACAAGATGCTGCCAAAAAAGTTTTAGTTCTAGGTTCCAACAATTTTATAGGATACGATTTTTTGATGTGCAAACAAAATTCAAAACAATAACTTTTCTTGGCATGAATTAGCAACTTTGTGTACAAATTCATATAAAATTCATATAATGTGTTACCATGCACCCAAAAAACATCATTTCAACTTATCTACATAACAATCTATTAATTAGAAAGCAATATCATCATAACAAATTAACCACTACTCATATGTATAATCAATTTCATATATCAATTTTCCTACACATACATGATACTATATTTTAGAAAGTTCAAGAAGTCACCCACCTTAATTGAAGATTCTAATGTAGAAGGAAACTCCTGGAAGTTGCTCCTAACTCCAAGAATGAGACTCCCTTCTTCTCCTAGCAAGCATTCCTTCCTCCAAGTAAGAACTCAATTAACTCTCTTTTTCTTTTCCTCTCTTTGTTTTCTTATCTTTCTTACCTTTTATTTTCTTTTGATTTTTGGTGCAAGATTTCATGAAGAAAAGGGGTGATATTTATAGGGTTAAATAGGTGAATGAAGAGACACTCATTACCCAAAATATAAATGCCCATTATCAAAATTAAACACCCACTACCATTACTACAACAAACTCCGAACTCTTCATCTCCTTCGTGAATTGGCCAACTCTTGGATTTTCCGCATGTGCACACTTCTCATTTAGTTAGTTGTTATTTATTTGATTCTACATGTTGTTCCATGACAAGTGTAGGATAAAAAATATTTATTACAAATGTAGATTAACTAATGGGCTTTTCTTTTAAATAATATTTTCTAATGGGCTTTAAGATGATTTTTAGGCTTTGGGGTTTTTATTAAAAATAAATAAACAAAATTAGAAGAAAAAGTGTGCATGACATCTTAGAAAATTTTTAAAATAAAACGCACATAAAATTTTACGTGCAATGCACATGCCAAATATTAAAAATTAATTTGAGAAATAGAAAAGCAGTCAAAAATACAAAGCATGTATATTTAATAGTGTTACGGATATTTTATGTAACGGAATATATACGTAATTGACACGTGTAATGAAAGCACGTGAATGTACGTAAAACACAAAGATTAAAATAAATATTTTGAGTTGGCTAAAAATAGGATTGAAATGAATTTTAAGAAAGCAGAAAACATATAAATAATCTGAGTATGACATTTATACCGAAATACGTTATGAATATTACTCGTAACGGTACAAAATACACGTGCGTAACATACGAGGAAAAAATTGTCATTACTCAATTTTGCAGGGTGTTATATATATATATATATATATATATATATATATATATATATATATAGGTTAGAAGGAAAATGAGCAGCTTTCTTATTTAGTAAATAAGTAATTGATTATGTGGCATGCATGTGATACATTGGACAACTAACTCTTTTAAGGATTTTCTAATCACATGTATGCCACATCATCAATTGCTTATTTACTAAATGAGCAATTTGCTCATACCCTTTTTTCCCATGCATATATAATCTTAAGAATACAGGGTATTACATACACCCCCTTAAGAACTCAGGGTCCTCGTTGAGCTCGAGACATGCAATCTAACGCAGGATCGCCTTTCTTGCCGATGTGATGTGGGGTACCCTGATTCTTCTAGTGTACATTGCTAGTGTAATTCTCCATAATTTTTAATATAATATTTTGAATCAAAAATAATTTTTTAATTAATTTATTTAATTATCTTGAATTTTTGTTAAATGGTCGTTTTGCACGTGCAAAACATGAGCTAATATTTATGAAATGCAAGTTTTAAAATTTTGTGTTGCTAAATAAATTTTCTTATTTATAATTGGATATAGTTTAAACTTTGAGGTTTTTCTAAATAAGAGAAACCGATTTTTTGAATATTTCGAAAGAAGGGCACTTTTTTGTAAAAATCGTTTGGAGGTAAAATTTGAATTCAAAAAATGGTTGGCTGCATTTTGGGGGCTAGTTTTTTCAGTGGTGATATTTGGGGATGAAATTTAATCCATTTAATTTAATTTGATTGAACAAATAATTAATTATGCAAATTGGGACTTCTAGGGGGTTTTAATTGTAAAATTTCCTCAAAGAACCGTTAGAAGTAATCCCGACCTATTTAGAGGGCTGAAGCTTTCGGCCTCTCTTATTTTCTTTTGGATTCGGTGATTTTTGAGATTGGAGAGTTGATCTACTGCTTGGAGGAGAAGGTTACTCTTTTGTATCAATTTTCTTCTTGAGGTGGGTAACTCTAACTCTCTTTCTATGTTTTATCTTATAAATATATAGTGTCACGCTAGGGATGTACTCTTGTTAGTCATGGATTTTACGTAACAAGATTGTAGTACATGTAGTGATGAATGTATGATATGAGATAGATGATTATGAGGCATAAAGATTCTTGATTGTGTATGAATCTAAAATAATTTGTTCATGAATAATGGAGTTTTCTATGCATGAAAGATCAAATTTTTATTGGTAGAAATAGATCTAATGAATCTATATGTTATTACAGATGTGTAGATCTTATTGTATGACTAGATTTGCCCTGTGGGCACGTGCCTACGGCACGTCTTCGGAATAATACAACACACGAAAAGCCCTGTAAACAATAAAACAACAATTATGTAGTCCAAGTTTGAATAGTATCACAATAATTAGTTGCAAATAAAAGTCCATGTTTCTATTAGTATATGTTGAAAAATAATTATAAATGAGGGTGTAAAATCCAACTTCTTAGAATTTTAAGGGTGGAAAATGATCAAATTTAACTGTTGAAGAGATATTTGCTATTTTCAATATAACATGTGCAATAAAAAAAATATAAAAATTCTGAAAATTTTACAAACCAGAAATCTTAAAATATAAGTAAATAAAGAAAGAATGGGAGAGTGAGAGGGAGAGAAAGAGAGAAATATGAAAAAGTGAAGAGAGAAGAGAGATAATAATAAAGTAATGAGTTTTTTAATTTTGGGGGAAAAATTTTAATTTTGGAGTTTGAAATTTTGGCCGGGAAAATATGTTATGTGAAAATCAATCTAAGCCATTGGTTTTAGGGGAGATTGAATAAGAGCCACTTAATAGCTTTCTTTGTAATTTATTATATAGATAAAAGAAACATGATTTGAGTAATTAAAAGATGGAATTTTTATGAGTTATTTACTGTTTTAATGTAAATTCTTGATGAGTTGAAAACTAGAATTTTTATACATTGATTTCATGTTAAAACCCATTGAAAAAAATAATATGTATTTTGATGTTGTGAACTCAGGGTTAGGGTTTCGGGATTAAACCCTAAACCTAGGGTTTAGGGGGGAGGGCTGCACAGCAACACAGGGTTGCACAGTGCTAGCCCGAGACTGTGCAGATCCGGGGCTGTTGGTTGATTTGTCTTTTTTCAGTTGGGGAATTCGGGTCGGGTGTGTGTGTTTGTGAAGGTGTTGTGTGTTAGGGTTTGAGAACCCTAGTGTGCATATGGATGAGTATATGTATGTATTTAAATGTAGTATTTGTATGAAGTTCAATTGATTCTTTTGATCAAGTTTCGAATGTGCAAATTTCAGATTTTGAAATCTAGTTTCAGATTCTAATGTATTTAAGTAATAATTTTGAGGTTGCAAACTATATTTGTATGGAATAAATTCTCAGTTTTGAGGGGATATATATTTCAGTTTTTAGAGACGAAAACTTTTAGTTCTAAAGGGTTATTTTCAGTTTCAAAAGAGGGAAAATTTCAGATTTTTAGAACTAAAGAATTTCAAATTTTTGGGATGAGATCCCAAACAATAAAGAGACTTGTTTCGGTTTAAGATGATTGGATTAAAGAGGAATTTATTGGGTTTCATATATGTATGGAAAGTGAGATTTAAAAGTGAAATTTAAAAGATTTCGTGGATTGGATTTTGTTTCCATATAAGAAAGAGTTCTTATTGTAGTAACGGTTTATTAAAAGAAATGTGAATAATGAAGAGATTTGTGGATGTACAAATGTTTGTTTTGGAATAAAGTATTTCATGTTTGAGATTCTGATTCATAGCCGTGACCTGGAGTCTAATGCATAATACAAGGCATAGAAACAGATGCACGTAGTCAGCAAGACTCTGGATACGCATGCATCCATACTACATACGCTCCAGATCAAACCGTCTTCTCCAAATTCAGGGTTTCGAACCCTCTCCATGCAATGCATTCTACTATTGTACTCAACCTGTTCCTGATAGATGCCCAGGGGCTGGTTAATCCTGCAGTTATTACTGCTAACACAGTGGTGTCCTCCGTTTACTACTCATGCCCAATCCGGTCTGGATCACACCAAATGCCGTGACGATCTTACAGATATGGGTCCTCGCACATCTATGGCACAGAAGATTCATGAGACTGCCGCCTCTTATGGTTCGTTCGTGTCCACCAACATAAGAACATGACTGCATCAAGGGTCTATGCTCCCTGGCCGACAGGAGTTCCTCTCCCGCTCTTTTCATGGTACTTCAAGAATTAACAGAGCGAGATACGGCTTCCATGTGCCCAGCTAGTGAGCTAACACAGCCCGTATCCCTACAATAGAATGAGAACAACCCTGGTTATCACTGCCTAGTGCTGGCCCTTAGAAAAAATCGAATTATAAGGAATCACCCCTAACACCAACTTGGCCCTTAAGCGGAAGTAAGAAACTTAACTAAATAACAATTACTAAAATATGCAAGTCATCCAAAAATCATGCACGTAGTGCTATCGAACAATTGATCCTCGACTGGTCTGCTAGTACTAAATGCAATGAACAACCCCAAAACACTACTCTAAACCTGAGACTCACTCTAATCCTTCAGGGTGATAGATTGCCTCCAAAACTCTGCCCAGCAACCAATGAAACCGGCTACGTAAGTCCCGCTCGTCACTTCCCCTAGCTTGGAATCGTTCCTCACCATGGCCTACGTTCATCCTTAACCGGTATGAAATTTCACTTTACGGCACAAACCTGGACGTTCAACTCCTCAGTGGAAGTTCACATCTAGAGTCGATAGGCGTAGGGCATCACCTTATCCTAGTGACTAACTCGAGTCACAACAATCCTTCACAGGAGTCAACATCAACAAGACTAGCAAAAGACACCATACATTCCCAAACAATGAGTTATCAACTCTTAGGTACATAAGGGGAGTGGTTCTACCAACATTTAGCCAAAACCATGACTAAACCTAACTAATGGTGATCTCCCTGAAACTTAAAAAGATCATAACTCGCACAATACAACTCAGTTTTGGGTGTTCAAACCCAATCTGAAAAGGTAAAGACCTAGGCTACAACTCTCTAGTTGATCATCACCTTAGATTCAGTAATCTAAATCTTCAAGTTAGCCTCACAAGCCTCAGCCTATGTACTTCCTGTACACTGGCTGCACCTTACCGGTAGCATAAAACACTACCTACGTATCAGAATGCTACCAATGTAGGTTATGTGGAAAGGTGTGGTTGTCCCCTACAACTTCCTAGTTAATTACCAATCCAAATTATATCATTTGATCACCCTAAAATAGACATTACTCTCAAGTGTACAGAACCACACACTAAGTCTTACTCAAATAGAGCCTTCAGCTCAACACCTGATTTCTGTCCAGTCTTGTGAAAAATCAAATTAAATAATCTACTCACAGGCAATTCTTCAAATAAGGCTTGTTGGAAACCTCTAGATGTCTACTACAATTCCCTAACAGAACACTTTCTCAAAATCCGCTGTTACAGAGACTCAAATGTATCATCTTGTCAAGGTGTCCATTCTGACTGAGTTAAGCACAGTACATGCTATAAAATTCATCATTAATCATATACTCATCAAATGATCACCAAATTTTCATTACAGAAGCTAGACATCATTATGAACAACATGAAAAAAGATTTATATCCAAATTCTAAGTATTCACTGAGCTCTATCTGTTCCAAATATGCATAAAAATCATAATGTTCTTCTGTTACAGTCTTAACTACTGTTGATAGATTAATTTTGAACATGCATGTAAATAAATCCAATTAAATTCATGATTTTTTCTTAGATTCACGATACATGTAATAAACCATGGTAAAAATTTCAGCCATAGATCATGTGCCAATTAATTATAAGAAATCCCACAATCTCAATAATCACAATAAACAGATCCTGCTTCTGCCTTACGGTTCTGTCCATAAAATAGATTTTATTAAAATACTACAAATCATCAGAAACTTCTAAAATAATTCATGCATCATCTAGACATGTATGAGATTAATCTGTAAAAGTTTCATCATCAAAAGCCAAGTAGTTTGTTCTCGAGAAAACCTAGAAAATGGCATGCAGATTAAGATTTTCTGTTCTAGTTTCAGATTACTAACATTCTACTCTTATACAATCATTCTAAGGCTACCACTACTCATGAATGCAAGAAAATCAACAATAATGAACAAGAATGAGATTAGAGAACTCCCCACCTTGAGTTGCTTGAGAAGTTGTCTTGAGTTATTCCTCCAAAGATCCTTTTCCAAGTGAGAACTCCTCTTCTTGCTCCTTTCTTTTTCTTTTTTTGTGTTCTGAAATTTCAGAGCTTTAGAGTGGGAGGGGGGGGGGGGGTGGTTAATGAAAAGGGAGTGAAGGAGAGAGGGGGAGGCCGGACCATAGGGGTAGGGGGGTGTAGAGTGGTGAGGTGGCAAGTGGTTTTGCCAAAAACCAAGTCTTTTAGCCCATTGTTTTGAGTTGGCACTTGGCTGAAATTTTTGATCCTTGATCAAGCCTTCAATGAGATGTGAGAGATTAGATTTGTGTGTTGCAAAGTATACCCATTGTAGCTTCATACAATTGCACATTTGCATACGTACTGCACTCAAAACTAGTGCATGTACAAATATCGGTCCGTCTCATTCTCGTACATATGTCAAGAATGCAACCACCCACACGAAGCACCCCACAAACAACAAATAAATGCACCTCACATCATTCAGATGTATACAATCACACAACATCGCAATATATGCATACATACAGATAATATATATATATATATATGTATATATATATATATATATATATATATATATATATATATATATATATATATATAAGCATTTTATTATCCGGGGTATTACATTACTCCCTCGTTAAAATTGTTCTGTCCCCAGAATGACGCTAGTGGGAGAAAAGAAAAGAAAATGATAAACAACACCTAAAACAAATCTGGATACAAAGCCTTCATACGGCTCTCTGGCTCCCACATGGCTTCTTCCACGAATTGGTTCTTCCAGAGAACCTTGACAATCGGGATGACCTTATTCCTCAGTACCTTGTCTGAATGATCAATTGATGATTCTTCATGTGACAAATTGATTTTTATGATTGCGAAAATAAGATGGGTTATTGAATAGATTACATGTTGAGATCTTATGGATTATAAAATTTGAAATAAATCTATTATGAGATGATTCTATGTAACTGAATAATCAAACAACATCATCATGAAGGAATTATAAATTGATGTGAATCTATCATGTATGTTTAGCCGAAAATTTGCTATTGCACAGATCTGATTTTTTTGAATATACCATACTTGGTTGATCATGTATGAATTGATGTGGAATGTGTATGAAATTTATTGAATGTGACATCTAGTCGATAAAGACCAAATATTTTCTTATATGAGAGTTGTTTAACCTATATGACAAATTGCATCGTGAGTGACTAGTATACAATTCGATGGTGATCTCTTATGTGCATACTAATGAATGATGAACTATTAAGTTGCTGTTTCCCCCTTTTTTGTTCGCTGTTTTGACTGGGATTTGTTGTTTTCAGTTGAATCTAATGAGAAGAAGAAGAACTTGAGTTTAATTGAATGGAGATTTAGAGTGTTGATTAATGAATACCAACTTATTAATAGATCTCAGTCTTGATGTGTATGTATGTTTATATTTCCGTTCAGAAAGGATTTCGTGACTGCATTTACTGATGTTTTCAAGAGTTTATGAAAAAGTCTTCTTTATAACTTTTTATTCAATACTGTGAATCAGAGTATTGATATTTTGTGAAGTTTATGAAAGAGTTTTATTTGACATATGAACTGAGTTGGTTTTGGCCAAGATTGTGCCCATTATATTGTAGATTTCATCATATGAATCAATGTATTTTTATACATATATACGTATATCAGTTTTGTGAGAATTTTGAATTTTGGCGACTGCAGATCACCTGACAGTAGACTGCAGTGTTATACTACCTATTTCGGTCGACTTCCAAGTCGCTGACTGTTGCCATTCATATGCTGATAGTCGACTGCCGTGTTTATGCTACATATGTCAGTCGATTGCCATGAGTTCTGTGATTTGGTTTAGTTAAGCCGTGTCAGTCGACCGTAGCATTCTACATTATGACTGACGGTCGACCGACATGCTCTATTTTGCACTATTACGTCCTTTCCTCGAGTCAATGTTTCTTCAAACTTGTGGTCTATTGATTTACTGTTTCAAATGAGATCTTGCTACAGATTACAATATCTTTCATAGAGCTATGTTTTCAATTTGTAACAGAATTTAATTCGTGTATCCACAAATTTAGAAAGTGAAATATCTACAGATTTCAAAAGGATGATGTTTTGCAACTTTTCTTGTGATTTCAAAGATATAAATCTCAGTTTATTTTGGGAGATAAAATCTAAGATTTTCGTAACCAGTTACTTGGGATTTGTAAGCATACTAGGTTTGCCCGTTGACATGTGCCTACGGCACGTCTTCGAAACGGTACACCTTGTTTGATCATATAAAATATTTTTGGAGGTCCAGCAAATTAATTGAAGTAGCAAACATAGAGAAAAAAACATATTATATGATTTTTTTTTGATTTTTTTGAATTATTTTTAAAGTTTTAAAAATTTTAATTTTTTTAGTTTTTTAATTTTTTAAAATTTTTAAAATTTTTTATTTTCTTAATTTTTTGAATAGAAGAGGGAGGGAGAGAGAGAGAGAAAAAAAATAATTAAATAAATATAGGAGTTGTTTTGAGTGGGGGATTTGAATTTGAGTTTAGGGGGAAAATTTTTGGGGGGGAAATATGTTTTGTAAGGTTAGATCTGGGCCTTTGATTTTTGGGGAGATTGAAGAAGAGCCACTTGATAGCTTTCTTTGTGTTTTATTATATAGATGACTGAATTTTGGATTGGCATGATTTGAAGAATTTTTCTTAATATGAAAAGTTGACAATGAAATTAAGAAATTAAATGAAAGATTTGTGATGTTACTTTGAGTTGTGAGTCTCTAGAGGTTGTGTGGGACCCTAGTATCCCGGTAGTTGAGGTTATGTGGTTTATGGCTGTCACGCCCCGCTTCCCAAAAGTAATACGGAATACGAGTACATGATAAAGCCCAGCGAATGATTTTTATCATTCATAAGCTGTAGGATCGACTCTGCATCATAAAAAGGAATCTAACAAAATATACCCAACCACGCATGCATGAACAAAATTAACCAACAAAAATTATTTGAAACAAATATAAATATCCCAAATAAATTCAAGATCTGGATCAAGGTAAAACTTCAGGACTACAAGCCCATTACAAGTTTTAAGTAGCAACAAGAATTAAATAAACTCAAATACAAAATAACTAAAGCAAGTTTTCCGAAGCGAAGCCTAAAACGTTTGCTCACCAACTCCAGCAGACAATTGATCTCCAGAACCTGTATATATATATCATGTAGAAGAAAAATAGAGAAACAAAGACAGATGCCCATTAGTGTAAGTTACGGGCCGCAAGTAGTACAAGTAAGGGGTATGAAAATAAGTGTAAGAAAATATGAAAAAAGATTTGGAATCAAAGGTATACAACATGATATGACAGAGATGCAACAAGTAATGAAGTTCAAGAGACTAGCTAGCAAGTGAAACAAATCAAGTAATAGGTTCGGGTAACAAATACTAGTAGCAAGAACAAGTAGTAAGTGAGCATGTAATTGTATCAAGTATCAAGCGAGGCAGGTTTCAAGTGTGTACAAGTAACAAGTTATTTTTTAGACTGTTGTTTAATTATATCTAGGTAGCACTTCATGCGTCCTAATTATCTACCACATGGTTGCTATATACAAACAAGTTACGTTTAGGCCTTATGGTGGATTTTATAGGGCTGTGTACTCAAGCATCATGTAACCAGAACAGGCACGAATCACGTAATCATAAAATCGTGGCATCATGTAATCAAGAACATGCATGAATCATGTAATCACAGAATCATGGCATCATATAGTCATATACTAGTAACAGGCATGAATTATGTAATCACGAATCATGGCATCATATAATCAGGTAGTTAATAACAGGCAAGAATTGTGTAATCACGAAACCATGGCATCACATAATGGGAAACACGGGCCCTCTTCCGAGTACACTTATCTATATTGTCCACTACTATATTCTTTCTCTTAAACCCCGGCTTGTTAATTATTATTATTGTCAACACAAGCATGAAAGTGTGCAAAACAGGGAAAGTAAACATGATAGGAAAACAGGGAACAAGTTTAGGCTAGGTAGAAAGCATATTCGTGTATCAAACAAATTTTAATAATCAAAACAATGAGAATTCCAAATTTGGACAGCAGGACGTTGCTGCACCAAAACTGAGATTTCCGCCACCACAGGAATGCAAATCTGGATCCATCATAAAATCTACAAACTAGACTCTCTTCCAAATCCATCTCATATAAACAAGATACATGATAGTTGTAGCAACTAGTGTCAAAACGACAAACTACATAGAATTCGTGTTCAGCCAGAATTTGTAAAATTGTGTTTCGAAACATGAAACAGGTCTGAAACTTTATCAATTAATCCCAGAAAAATTAGAGAAGGTCCTCTAGTGTGTTTAGTATTAGCATGGAAAATTTCAAGTTATTACCTTACAGGTAGCATAGTTAATTTAATTTATAAAACAAAATGATGCTGCAATTTATGAATCTGAAATTTCAGACACAACATTACTAAAACAGTGATAATTCACAAACTATAACTCGGAATTCAATTCCATCAAAAAAGTAGTAAACTAGATATCAGGAGCTACATTTCATGTTTAGAACTCTAGTCCAGATTCTGATGTTTTCAGGGTTAAAACAGCAAGCAAAAACCAAAACAGCAACATAAATGGGTTCTTTTATATGAAGAGTGTCATGATTGATAATTATTATGAGTCTAAATTAGTATGTCATAGAAATAAGGGGTTCACAAGCATCAAATCAGCGCCCATGGCTATCCTCAACTCAAAAGAGAGCAAAATCAACACATGCATCATACAAACATACATCTACAAGCCAAGGTGATTCTTAATTTCATATGTTCAAATACTTAGATGATAAAATAGAGCTAACTAGTTGTAAAATGAATATATCAGCGAAAGATTGTGACTCTTATGATCATGAAATTGATAAGGATGCCAACGAGTAAAAATGAGATCATCAATGATAAGCCAAAGGTAAGTCACAACTACGATCTACTTGCGATATTTTTAAATAATAGCTTGTACTAAAACAATGAATTGTACAACAAGATACTTGCCTTGATTGGATGAGGGCATTGATCGACGGTCGACATCGGATGGATCGTATCGGTGCGGATCTTGATGGCGATCAAGATCAAGGAAATCGACGGCTGAGATCGCTCTGATTTGATGATCAAGGTGATGATCACGATCGCGATCGGATCGGACGGCCAAGATCACTCTCATGGTGATCCATCCAAGAACAGGGCTCGGGTTGGTGGTGATGGCTGTCGCGGTTGTCCATGATCGGCGAGGTGGCTCGATGGCAGCAAGGGTAGCAATGCAGTGGTAGTGACTTGTAACATCCTGTATAATTTATTTTTATTAAAAATACCATTTTCAAGATTTTTGCACGTGCAATGCACGAGTGAACTTTATTTTGGTGCAATCTTCTCAATATGTTTATTTTTGTAGTGTGCATGAAAATTTTTAGCCCATTTGAATGAATTAATTTTTTTAAACAATTATATAAATAAATTATTTTATTATATTAATTATTGTATTAAATTAAATAAATAAATAAATTTGGGGCACGTGCACTACGCGTGCACGTATGTGAGAGAGAGTTGGTGCGGTTAGAGTGCGTGGGCCACGCACGTGCATACGGGAGTGAGTAGTGGGGATATATGGGTGGTTTCATTAACTGACTTTTAGATTGTGTATAAATACACCCTAAAACCTAATCCATTCACTTACCTTAATCTGATTACTGTTAAAAATAAATAAGAGAGAGAGAGACAGAGAGAGGGAGAGAGAGAGAGAGAGAGAGAGAGCTTATTCCTTTTTTGGCCGAGAGCAATTTAGGAGAGGGAGGAAGGCATGGTGCTTGCATTCGGGGATTCGAAGTTCATTCTTTGGCGTGATTTTTCTTGGAGTTCGGTGTCTCCGTTGAAGGCGAGATTAATTTTACGCTTCTAATTGGTGAGTGATCTTTGTGCTTTCTAATTAATAAGTTGAGCATGCTAATTATTGATAATTGAGTAAAGTAGATTAATGTGATGTGAGGAATACAGATATTTTCATGCTACTGTGTTTGTGCCATGAAAATTGTAGAAATAATGATTTTATACCATGATATTAATTAAATTGTGCCATGAAATGTGTTAGTTTATACATATTTGCTATGATGTGTGAAATTATAAATCTTTGCATAAAACAAATTTAGAGATTTTCTTGAGTAATTAAGAGATATGATTGATCCTGTTACTGGAAATTTTATTAGTATAATTAAGCGCATGAACGAGTTATATCGAATAAAATTCTTAGTTTTTCATGTGTGGAGAAAAACCTAATTGATGTGTGAAGTTGAGAGTAAAATTAATTGAAAAGAATCGAGATATTGTTTGTAAAATGGAATTAAAATTTGTGGGTTACCATTTTAAATTTATCTCAGTTAGAGAAACGAAGTATTTCAGTATATCAAAAGATTAGATCGATTAATTAAACGATTTTGTGAAAAGTAACTAATCAGAGCACAGTATGAACAAAAATACATTAGACTGGTTCTCAACCAGTAGTCGCACTTGGATTTATTGGCCAGCGAGTGAGCCATAAGGCCGTCGCTGTGTTTGGGTCGGAGGTCTTGGGTTCGAGACTCGTTAGCCCCAAATTGTTTTGTTTTGTTTTGTTTAAAAATACCCAGAACCCGAGAGCAAGTAGATATGGGTTTCGGTCTGACTTTGTGACAAAGATGTCGCTTGGACTTCTTGGTCAGAGGGGGGGCACCTCGGGTACTGTAGCGCCACTGTGGGCTGAGTGCGCCTGGTTTGAAACCCCACGACGCTAATTGCTTTTTTTGATCTTTTTGGATTTTAAGTGAGTTTTCATGTCAAGAAAAATTGGGAAAAAAAATCTTAATATTCCTCTAAAATGATTTGTATTTTATAAAAAATAGTTTCGCTATATTTCAAATGTTTGGTGAGGAATTAAAGGTGAAATTGATATAGAAATTGAGTTGATGACTTCGAAGTTATTCATTTGAGAATACGACATTTATTTTAGTAGGGGAAGAAAGGTATTGCTATGTTATCTTGATGAGATTATATACTTATTTTGATTAAGAAATATTTATTGTGGTTTGAGACATTATATGAGATTATTTTGCTAATGAGATTGAAGTGGATGAATCCAAGTTAATGAAAAGAAATGGTTTGTGAAAAATTGTGAACAAATGAATGAATTGGAATAATGCACACATGAGTAATTGATTAAGTTATGAATAAATTAAAGATTTGAATACAAGGAGGTTTAATATATGGCTATTGAAGGGTATGAGTACCCATGAATTCGAGTACATGAAAAGTTGTGATCTAGAGGTGTAGTGAGGCCCCGGGTACCGACAAGTTGAATTAAATGATTGATATATTTTGAGATATGGCTATGGAGCTATCTCGGTTTTGTGATTAAGTCCGGTAGGGGGGTTAAAGCTAACTCTAGGGCTTGTAATTGATTCATGTCTTGAACTTAAGAACTAGGCACTAAATGAAGATGTAGAAAACCTAGACAAACGTAAGTGGGGCACTCTGTATAGTCGGGCGGTGGATTTACTGCGGTGGTTCTCCGGGACTACAGACCCAGTCAGGCGGTAGATTCCAGGACTGTGGTTGCCTCGTGGGAGACGAGCTTTTATTTTAAATCCGGGACTATGTATAGTTGGGCGGATAGTTTGTCGTACTCCAATGTATATACATATACCGGGGCTAGAGGGAACTTGCGGGAGGTTCGCACGACGAGGAGTCTGTATAACAGTCGAGTGGTGGATTTACTGTGGTGGTTCTCCGGGAATGGGATTCGTACTCATGGAATGTCCAACTTTATTTTATTACTGGGTAGTTTGTCATGGTGAGGGATCGAACCCTTTATTGTGGAGTACGTAGGTGCTTGCCCTCGGACCTATGTAGTATGGGATGCATAGAATCTGAACAAGTATGCATTAGTGTCATCTTAGTGTAAATATCTGCATTAGGCATTAAGGCATTGCATACACTTGCATGTTTAGAATAATCACTTTTGACACTTTATTGTTCATTCAAGTTTGTGGTTTGTTAAAGTATGCAGATCGTTATACTATTTCGGCATAGAAAGGATGGCTGTGTATAACATTTCGTCAGTTGTAAGCAACTGATGTGCCCACAGTTTTATATGTAGGAATTGGATTGTCAAGGAGATATAATGTTGATTGATGAGGTTGATTATTTTGTTAGAGTTGTTACACTGTAATTTTACATCATTGTATTTCATTTATTTCCACTTCGTGTTGATGTAAAAGACTCTGTTGTAATAAAAATTTTAAATGCCTTATAAAATTGTAGAAGTGAAGTGTAAAGATCCTGTGGAACTTCGAATTTGGTTGTATTTGGAATTCGGGGTGTTACACGACTGCATGAGAAAAGTGGCCTGGTTGACTGGATGGTAGCGGCTAGGGGCGGTGCTCGACGAGGAAAAGGCAGCGTCAGGGATCTGATGGCGAGGTTGGAGGGAAGTCAACGGCAGGGTGGGGGATGATGACGAGGAAGATGCACAGGGCGATGGATAATGGGTTTCAGTGGTTGACGAGGTGATGGGTTCGGGAGCGAGGATGACGAGGTGGAGACGATGGGTCGACGGTGAGGTGGTGATGAAGACAAGGGGTGATGGAGATGGGTAGAGGTGGGGGAGGCGAACGAAAAGGTGGATGGGTTTTTGGAGTTTGGAGGTAGGAGAAGGAGGGTAGGGTTAGCAGCGGGTTCAACAATAGAGATTAGGGTAGGGGTGATTAGGGTTAGGATTAAATTAGGTCAAGGTTTAAATAGTTAGGGTTATTGGGTTTAGGGTTATTGGATAGCGGTTTGAATAGGATCCAAAAGGAGATTGAGTAAAAAATCACAATTATTAGGTAATATGTAGTAGATGAGTTGAATCAGTCAAATCCCAAAAAGAATAGAAAATTTAAGCTGATAAGAATGATGAAAATGAAATAGATTGGGCACAAAATTGAGTCGAAACAAAAGAAATGACTTTTATTAGCACTGGAAACAAAATACAGAATCTTGAATTGATAAATAGTACAATGAATTGAAATACAAAAGAAAAATACAAATACAGGAAGTAAGGGATACAATCCTACCCACCTAACAAGCAGAATTTCGTCCTCGAAATTCAGACAAGTGGTACATTGGGCAACCCCAAAAGAAAAGAAAAACAAGGAGACTACTCGAACAAATGGGGAAACTTCTTCTAGATCTCCTCCTCCAATACCCAAGTCGACTCACCCGGCGAGTGAGGATTTCAAGAAACCCGAACCAACTTGATAACCTTGTTCTTTAGCACCTTCTCATGCCTGTCCAAGTTAGCAACTGGCAGAAACTGACAAGACAGATCAGGCTTGCACAGATAACTCTGAATAGTCGATCACATGGCTCTCATTCCTGATGTAGCTTTTGAGTTGGGAGACATGAAAGACATCATGCACCCCAGATATAGCCGGCGGCAATGCAAGTCGATAGGCCACCTTGCCTACTCGTTCCACAATATCGAACGGCCCGATGAACCTGGGGCTTAGCTTGCCTCCACCTCCAAATCGGATAATGCCTCTCCACGGCGATACCTTAAGGAACACATGATCTCCCACTGCAAACTCCAAGGGCCTTCTATGGACAACTGCCCATTTCCTCTTTTTGTCATGCACTGCCTGAAGATGCTTCCTAATCTGAGCCACTGCATCGATATTCCTTGTGATCAACTCCGGCCCCAACAGCTTTCTCTCACCAATGTCATCCCAGCACACTAGCGACCTACACTTTCTGACCATATAGTGCCTCGTACGGTACAGCTTTATGTAACACCTCGGATTTTAAAATACCAAAAATATTCGTTTTTATATTTTGTAGGGGTATGAATTATTTTAAGTGATATCTTATTGATACTGGTATGGATATTTTAATTGGATTGGTGTAGATGATATTTTGAAGCCATGAGTTGAGATTTTATGTGAAGAAATATTATTTACTTTATTTTATAATTTTGGAGGATTGTTATGAGATGATTTAAGGTATTTTGTATTATTAGTATTATTAAAGTATAAAGTTGGTGTTTATTTGAAATATTTTAGGGTATTGGGGTTTTATTTGCAAAATAGCCTTTATTTAATTATTAATATTATTAATATTTTTATAACCCCCCCCCCCCCCCCCCTTTCCTCCTTCCTTCTCCCTTCTTTTTTTTCTTTTCCATTCCCGATTGAAATGAAGCACCGAAACACAAACTTTCGGCCTTCACTTATCCCCGCTCAAATCCACTTGGATTCTCCATCAAATTCAAATTAATTTAAGGGGCAGGCTAATTGAAGGGTTCTCTACATCGTGGAAGTGTCGGATTTTCGAAAGGATTTCGAAAAGGTATACCCTATTTTATTTATTCATATAAAATTAAGTGTGGTTAGTTTTATTGAGTAGGATTATTATGGTAGAGAGATTTAGAGATGTTGGAAGTAGAAGATTTGAGGAATTAGTGGATTGTTAGAGAAATTACAAGTTGTTAATCAATTAGGATTTTGGGTTTGTAAAATAGATATATATATATATATATAAGAATTATCTCTTGTATGTTGGTAAAAATTGTAGTGAGCCATTAGAATAAAAAGGGGAGTAGTGATTTTGGCATAAACTCGAACTATAGGGTTTATGAAAACGGGTAGAAAACGCGATCCAAATAATTGTAGAAAATGCAAATAAGGGTGTAGAGTATTATGCAAGGATTAATATAAATTTAGGATGATTTTTATAGGCTTAAGCTCAATTAAATTGAGTAAAATAGACTATAGGGAAAAGTGCGCGCCGGGTGTTCGGTGAAATGCCCGCACAATATAGATGTGAGAATTTGATGAATTTGGAGGTGTAGATGAGTCTCATTATTGTTGTTAACCCTAATTTGAGATATTAGGACAAAGGGATTGAAGAAATTAGGAAATAGGAAATTTTCCTATTAGAAAGCCTCCGATCAATAGGTAAGTTCTTGTATTGGGGTTCAAATTTGAAATCCGTCGATGTAGCTCGCCTACGTATGTTATTTGTGACATGTGGGTGAAGACGGATTTGAATTTGGAGATCCGTAGGTCGAGTTTTGAGTTTCATGCTAATCGATCGTATAATTTCCTATTTAGGTGGAAAAAGTCGAATTTCGACTGGCTACCGGGCAGACGTGGGACTTCGTTTGCTCGATCCGTCATGTGAGTACGTTGTATTTATAAATATTTTATATTGTGGCCGAATTTTGTGGCCTTTTGATATGTTTTATGAGAGTTATGCCAAAAGTGGATTTTTATTGAAAATACGGATTTTTAAGGATCCAAAATGGGTTTTTGAGATATGTGGTGAAAGTGACTATTTTAAGTATATAAAATCTATAGTATGGGTTATTGTGATGTGTTGAAGTATAAAAACTAAATGTATTAAATTGTTTATGCATATTTTTATCCAGTGTGTGTTTTGTGCATGTTTTAGGGCATATAGGCCCGTATAGGTAATTATCATTACATGGAGCATGGTGTATGAGCTAGTATGCTATAATTAGATATGATAAGATTTAATTAGAGGAAATAAGTGATTTTGGCCCCTTTTCTGGGAAACCCGCATGTGTGGTGTATATTTGTGATATATATATAAATGATTTTGACGTGTGATGCAATAGTTGATGAAATTAATAATTGGGTACATGTTTACATTTTAATTATGTTCGAAGTGAAATAATGGGCAATAATATGATATTATTCTGTGATGATTTATATATTTTGATACGCTTACGATACAGATTAACATCTTATAATTCTTTTATTTACGATATAACTTGGTGTATGTTTATAGGTAATTTAATGAAGTAGTAAATAGCATAGTATTCATAATGGGTGACGTTATGTCAAATTAAATAATATGGTGCATTTATGATGTGTAATACTGTGACATGATGGTTGGTGTATGTATATATTGGATACAATGGGATGATAATTAATATCGTGGACGCCGGATATGCATCAAATGGTAAGATAAAAGATAAGATGGTAAGTGTTAATAAAATGTGTTATTATTCACATGATTAAAGTCAAGGATGTGACAATTGTTTAATTAAAAGCTGTGATGCTTTATGTTGATTTAATAAGTTGAAAACATGAAATGATTAATGCTAATAACAGATGGTTTTGTTGACCAGTACCTACAGTAATCCTGGGGGTTTGGGCTAGACCTCCTAACGCCCAAGGTCCGGCTTGGGAATAGTGGGCCCAAACTATGTTTGGGGTAAGTGGATTTTATCGCCCAAACTATCGGCTTGAGCCCCGATTTTCCCTCGATGACAGATGTCGCGAGGAAGCACCCTAGTGGGACTAGTGGTGAGTGTTTGCCTCGCTGGCTTCGGCTGGGAGGAAGTACCCTAGTGGGACTAGGGGTTAGTGGTTTTTCCCTCGATGACAGTTGTCGCGAGGAAGCACCCTAGTGGGACTAGTGGTGAGTGTTTGCCTCGCTGGTTTCGGCTGGGAGGAAGTACCCTAGTGGGACTAGGGGTTAGTGGTTCTCTCGCTAGTTCGGCTAGGAGGAAGACGTAGCCTCGGACGAGTAAGACTCTGGAAGAGCATCGGACCGCGTGTTTACTGGGCTGTCGGCTTTCAGTATGTTGGGATACTGTGGCTCACTGGTCGACAAACTAATAAAATAACTAATTGTTAATAAAAATGTGAAAGTACAGAAAGTGAATTGTGAATTGTGGATGAGAAAGAAAGTAGTTGTGAATGAAGTAAATGTGAAGGAAAACGATTTATGAGTTAGTGTATAAAAAGAAGTGATAAATGCAGTACGTGGTTAATTTAAAATGAGAATAATAAAAGCGACATGTGTTATTATGAATAGTACGAAGAAATTATATTATGTATGTGATCATTAAAGTAAAATACGGTGTGATATAAGTTGTTACACCTTGGAATTGTGTCAAGGAACTACCTGCCCACTATTTCTCTGAAAATTGTGGGAACTACCTGCCTTGGCATAATTCGCAGGGTGGGTTGGTATGATAGTGGTAATGATTAATGGAAATGAAGAATTAAATAAATTAAAGATGATAAGTGATTGAAGTGAATTAATAAGCAAGCTATCGGCTTGAGATATGATGTGATATTAGCCAAACTGTGTGTTTGCGGTGCAGTGATTATTACCCAAGCTATAGGCTAAGGGGTGTGACATGTTGTGACCCAAATTGTATTTGGGGATTAAGTGAAAATGATAATAATAAGATATATTACTTATAAGAATGAGAATTACTAAGGTGGTATAATGAGATGGGAATGAGCTATAAAACATGTTTTCGATGTAATGAGTATAAGCATTCTACTAGTGATGTGTTAATGATGTGATGAAATGTGAGAGCATTGCAATAAGCAATAAGATGTTATAATTGCGTCATAAGACTTGAATGAATGTGGCATTGTGAGAATAGAAGCATATATGTAAGAAGTGGTACTTGTTGTATTACCATAAAATAAATACCCGTATTTGGAGAATGGTTACAAAAATGGTTAATGCAGAAAGTATGTTGTGTTATGAGTTTGTATTCATATAAATGGTTATTAAAGAAAGATGTAATAGCATCATGTAAGTGATATTTATATAAATAGCGAAATGCTAATATGATGATAATTGAAAAGGAATGAATATTCGGGTTAGGGAATTTAAATTGAAAAGGAATGGATTGTATGGAAATTCGTCTTGTGCAAATATATAATACGGATAAATATGAGGGTGATGTGAACTATAGTAGAATGTGTAAATTATGGGTAATTTTATAATTCGATGCTAATTTGAAGAGTATTTTGATATAAATCGTATTGATGATGTTTTTAAGTTCAGAGGTTCAAGGTGTATCTTCTTACTTTATGTTTGTAAGTTTAAATTATTTTCTTTATACAATTTAATTCATTTGTTAGTAAATTATACTCACACCAGAAATGGCTAATCCCTGATGTTTTCTGGGGGTTAGGGGGGTCCCTCCCTGAGAGTGGACAACCCTAACTCTCTTGCAGATTGGTAGCAGCATGGCGAGGTAGTGATAGAGTTAGGAATTTTATTTTATCGAGATGTTAGATTATTTATGTATTTAGTATAAGTAGAAGAGTGAATAGTTGATGTATTATTTTGTATTATGGTAAAGGTATATGTATATAGTGCTGTGATGAGGTGAGAAAGCCCGTGCCCACCTCGTTGTGGAGTATTGGGTTCTGTGGTTGGTTTTTAAAAAGGTTTTTCTAAATTTTTACAAAAATCCTTTATGTTTTCAAAGAAATTTATGGTTTTTATTTGGTATTTGATGTTCTATTATGTGTTTGGCCCCCAGAGCATGATATTATATTGCGTGTGTGATTCTGCTCATTTTGGCCTGGGGAGCCCATGATTATATTACCTGTGTTGTGAGCTACGGAATTTAGAGCAGAATTTCGTAAGCCTTTTGTGTATGGGGGCAGAAATTGCAGGGGAGACTCTGCCAAAATTTTATTTGAAATATATATATCTTAGTTTATGTTTAAAATGATATAGAAATTGAAAGAATTGAATTTAGAGGTTTAGTTTTCAAAAAAAAAAATTTGGGGTGTTACAGTTTGGTATCAGAGCTTAGGTTAACTAGAAATTTTGTTAATCCTAGTGATCTTGTCATGTGAGTATGGGTTCATTATTGCTTGGTCGGAGATAGAGAGTTTATTTTATGCGGGTGTTTTGTTAAGTAAAGATTATATCATGGAATGGAGCGATCCTCATTAGACTTTTTTTTTTCTGACTTTAAGTCAGCATTAACTTTCATGGCCCTGCATATGGGTTGACCTCTGTAGAAATCCCGGTGTGGATTTGTGTACTATTGGAGTATTCTATTATATTGATTGCTGTGTGCCGTAAGGGGCTATTCCTGGAGATCTTGTGTAGGTCCTATGGGCGTATGTCCTATACGTGTATATTTTATAGACTGAGGAGTGATGTGTGGTTATGGTTTTATCCCATATTTGGGGAGATTGATTGGTTGTGAAGGGTTATGCAGGTCATATGCATAGTTGGGGTATGATGCAGGGAGGATTCGGGTGAGACAGTCCGATGAAACCCAGTTTTTGATTGTATGTATTGTCTTGGATGATGAAATTATGCCCGTTGGGTTCGGTGGAAATATCTAAGGCGAAGTTGAGATTGTTGATTTGGTTTGCAAAGTTTCTGATATATTCGAAGAGGTTCTTGGTCCCCCAACTTGGTGAACTCTGGAGTTCAAGATTGATTTGATATTTGGTATGACTCCAATTTCTAAATCAGCTTGTGTTATAGCACTTAAGGAATGGGAAAAGATGAAAGAGAATTTAAGGTGATGTTTTTGATAAAAGGTATCGGTTTAAGTGATACGCCGTGGGGCGCGCCGACAGTTTTCGTAACAAAGAAGGTAGTTCACCGAGAAGGTGTACTGAGTAAGGTGACTATTAAGTATTGTTGTAAAGAATAGATAATTTGTTGGATTAGTTGCGGGAAGCGCCACTACTTTCACGGCTAGAGTTGCACACCGAGTACCGTCAGATAATCCTTGAAGAGGGAAGTATTCCAGGGATTGCTTTTCGTACTCAGTATGAATTGTATAAGTTCTCCGTGATGTCTTTTGGGCTGGCAAACGTCCCTGCAGTTTCCATGAATTTGATGAATTGGACCTTTCACCTTATATTAACAGGGTGCAATTGTGATTGTAGATGATATTTGGTGTATTTTCGCTATATGGAGGGGCCTAGATGGCACCTCAATACTGAGTTGTAAACTCGTTGGGACTAGAAGCGGTATGAAAGGTCTGTAAATTTTCATTTTTGGGAGAGAGAAGTATGATTTTTTAGGGCACATTGTGTCTGCTGAAGGCGTATCAGTGGATCTGAAAACATTTGAAGAGGTGAAAAGACGGGAGATAACCCACGAATGTGTCAGAAATTCCGAGTTTCTTAGTTTTGGCTGTCTATCATAGGCGATTCGTTTTTCGATTTTCGGTTATTGCTGCACCGATGAATCAGTTTCCCTGGAGGAATGTGCTGTTCGTATGACCGGTGCAGGGTGAAAAGACATTTTCAAGAGTTGAAGGAAGAATTAATGACAGATGCTATTTTGAATACCCCAAGAAGGGAGTGCCTCGATATATATTTTGATGCTGGTGGTACTGGTAGGTGCAGTTGGTGTATGAGGGCAGGTTAGTGCCTTATATATATTTGGGTCGTCGAGGTCTCATGGAGAGTGTGATTTTAGGCAAATTTGAAATCGGCAGCAGTGTTGTATGCAATTGAAGATATGGAGACATTATTCATTGGAGGGATAGTTTTAACTTTTTGCAGATCATAAGAGTTTAACACACTTGTTCTTGCAATGATTTTAGTAGGAGGCAATAAACGTGATTTGAGTACCTTGGTAGCTTGGTATGGAAATAAAATACCACCGGGGGAAGAAATAAGGTGATGAATGCTATAAATGGAAAGAAGGTTTTGATCTTAATGACGTCCCAGGAGTGGACGGTCTTAAATTCAATTGATCAATTTGATTTTATTTCCGTAGTAGAGGTTGACCCGACCTTATATATCGGTAGTTTATCAATACAGCTTTCTATCCTACAGTTGATCAGTCAAACTTGAATTCAAAATTTCTGCTTGTGACAGAGGATGCATGGTCGAATTCTGGATGGAGAATGTTCCTTATGCTCAGTATATTGTCTATCCCGGTGGCATGAAAATGTATCAAAATTCTAGGAGAATATTTTAGTGGACCGGAACGAGGAAAAATATTAATTATCAGGTGAGCATGGATAAGCCACTTTTGAGGTGTGTAGTCGACAAAAGAAAAGGTGACTCAAATCAGCGGTGAAAGCCTCTTGAAGTTAGAAGTTGAAGATTGGGTATTCTTAAAGGTATCCCTTATCCATGGAGTATGCCATTATAGGAACCGGGGGAAAGTTAGACCCGAAATTTGTTGGTCTCTTTAGAGTTATAGAAAGAATTGGAATCGTGGTATATCGTTTGACGCTTACCTCTGAGATGCCAAGCATTCTTGAGGTATTTCCTATTTTATGTTAAAAAGTGTGAGAGATCTATCTCAAGTTATGGAGCCACCGCAGATTAAAGTCCAGCTGGATGTGGCATTGGATGTGACATGTCTTATGGAACTAGTGGCTATTGTAGATCGATAGTGTGGCTGACCAGATGACAAGTTGAACGATTGTTAAGGGTGCAATGAAGTTCTGATGTAGATAATGTCCTTGGAACCTTAGGAAATGGTGAGGAGTAAGTATCTTGACTTTGTTCGAGGAGTTTTCTTAAACCCCATAGCTCGAGGACGAGCTTCTTTTGAGGTGTGTAGAATGTAACACCGCGGATTTTAAAATACCAAAAAAATTCGTTTTTATATTTTGTAGGGGTGAGAATTATTTTAAGTGATATCTTATTGAGACTGGTATGGATATTTTAATTGGATTGGTGTAGATGATATGTTGAAGCCATGAGTTGAGATTTTATGTGAAGAAATATTATTTACTTTATTTTATAATTTTGGAGGATTGTTATGAGATGATTTAAGGTATTTAGTAATATTAGTATTATAAAAGTATAAAGTTGGTGTTTATTTGAAATATTTTAGGGTATTGGGGTTTTATTTGCTAAATAGCCTTTATTTAATTATTAATATTATTAATATTTTTATAAACACCCCCCCCCCCCTTTCCTCCTTCCTTCTCCCTTCTTTTTTTTCTTTTCCATTCCCGATCGGAATGAAGCACCGAAACCCAAACTTTCGGCCTTCACTTATTCCCGCTCAAATCCACTTGGATTCTCCATCAAATCCAAATTTATTTAAGGGGCAGGCTAATTGAAGGGTTCTCTACATCGTGGAAGTGTTGGATTTTCGAAAGGATTTCGAAAAGGTATACCCTATTTTATTTATTCGTATAAAATTAAGTGTGGTTAGTTTTATTGAGGAGAATTATTATGGTAGAGAGATTTAGAGATGCTGGAAGTGGAAGATTTGAGGAATTAGTGGATTGTTAGAGAAATTACAAGTTGTTAGTAAATTAGGGTTTTGGGTTTGTAAAATAGAGATATATATATATATAAGAATTATCTCTTGTATGGTGGTAAAAATTTTAGTGAGCCATTAGAATAAAATGGGGAGTAGTGATTTTGGCATAAACTCGAACTATAGGGTTTATGAAATCGGGTAGAAAACTCGATCCAAATAATTGATGAAAATGCATATGAGGGTGTAGAGTATTATGCAAGGATTAATATAAATTTTGGATGATTTTTATAGGCTTAAGCTCAATTAAATTGAGTAAAATAGACTATAGGGAAAAGTGCGTGCCGGGTATTCGGTGAAATGCCTGCGCAATATAGATGTGAGAATTTAATGAATTCGGAGGTGTAGATGAGTCTCATTATTGTTGTTAACCCTAATTTGAGATATTAGGACAAAGGGATTGAAGAAATTAGGAAATAGGAAATTTTCCTATTAGAAAGCCTCCGATCAATCGGTAAGTTCTTGTATTGGGGTTCGAATTTGAAATCCGTCGATGTAGCTCGTCTACGTATGTTATTTGTGACATGTGGGTGAAGACGGATTTGAATTTGGAGATCCGTAGGTCAAGTTTTGAGTTTCATGCTAATCGATCCTATAATTTCCTATTTAGGTGGAAAAAGTAGAACTTCGACTGGCTACCGGGCGGACGTCGGACTTCGTTTGCTCGATCCGTCAGGTGAGTATGTTGTATTTATAAATATTTTATATTGTGGCCGAATTTCGTGGCCTTTTGATATGTTTTATGGGAGTTATGCCAAAAGTGGATTTTTATTGAAAATACGGATTTTTAAGGATCCAAAATGGGTTTTTGAGATATGTGGTGAAAGTGACTATTTTATGTATATAAAATCTATAGTATGGGTTATTGTGATGTGTTGAAGTATAAAAACTAAATGTATTAAATTGTTTATGCATATTTTTATCCAGTGCGTGTTTTGTGCATGTTTTGGGGCATATAGGCCCTTATTGGTAATTATCATTACATGGAGCATGGTGTATGAGCTAGTATGCTATAATTAGATATGATAAGATTTAATTAGAGGAAATAAGTGATTTTGGCCCCTTTTCTGGGAAACCCGCATGTGTGGTTTATATTTGTGATATATATATAGATGATTATGACGTGTGATGCAATAGTTGATGAAATTAATAATTGGGTACATGTTTACATTTTAATTATGTTCGAAGTGAAATAATGGGCAATAATATGATATTATTCTGTGATGATTTATATATTTTGATACGCTTACGATACAGATTAACATCTTATAATTCTTTTATTTACGATATAACTTGGTGTATGTTTATAGGTAATTTAATGAAGTAGTAAATAGCATAGTATTCATAATGGGTGACGTTACAGCAAATTAAATAATATGGTGCATTTATGATGTGTAATACTGTGACATGATGGTTGGTGTATGTATATATGGGATACAATGGGATGATAATTAATATTGTGGACGCAGGATATGCATCAAATGGTAAGATAAAAGATAAGATGGTAAGTGTTAATAAAATATGTTATTATTCACATGATTAAAGTCAAGGATGTGACAATTGTTTAATTAAAAGCTGTGACGCTTTATGTTGATTTAATAAGGTGAAAAGATGAAATGATTAATGCTAAAAACAGATGGGCTAGACCTCCTAACGCCTAAGGACCGGCTTGGAAATAGTGGACCCAAACTATGTTTGGGGTAAGTGGATTTTATCGCCCAAGCTATCGGCTTGAGGCCCAGTTTTCCCTCGATGACAGCTGTCGCGAGGAAGCACCCTAGTGGGACTAATGGTGAGTGTTTGCTTCGCTGGCTTCGGCTGGGAGGAAGACCCTAGTGGGACTAGGGGTTAGTGGTTTTTCCCTCGATGACAGCTATCGCGAGGAAGCATCCTAGTGGGACTAGTGGTGAGTGTTTGCCTCGCTGGCTTCGGCTGGGAGGAAGTACCTTAGTGGGACTAGGGGTTAGTGGTTCTCTCGCTAGTTCGGCTAGGAGGAAGACGTAGCCTCGGACGAGTAAGACTCTGGGAGAGCATCGGACCGCGTGTTTACTGGGCTGTCGGCTTTCAGTATGTTGGGATACTGTGGCTCACTGGTCGACAAACTAATAAAATAACTAATTGTTAATAAAAATGTGAAAGTACAGAAAGTGAATTGTGAATTGTGGATGAGAAAGAAAGTAGTTGTGAATGAAGTAAATGTGAAAGAAAACGATTTATGAGTTAGTGTATAAAAAGAAGTGATAAATGCAGTACGTGGTTAATTTAAAATGAGAATAATAAAAGAGACATGTGTTATTATGAATAGTACGAAGAAATTGTATTATGTATGTGATCATTAAAGTAAAATACAGTGTGATATAAGTTGTTACACCTTGGAATTGTGTCAAGGAACTACCTGCCCACTATTTCTCTGAAAATTGTGGGAACTACCTGCCTTGGCACAATTCGCAGGGTGGGTTGGTATGATAGTGGTAATGATTAATGGAAATGAAGAATTAAATAAATTAAAGATGATAAGTGATTGAAGTGAATTAATAACCAAGCTTTCGGCTTGAGATGTGATGTGATATTACCCAAACTGTGTGTTTGAGGTGCAGTGATTATTACCCAAGCTATCGGCTAAGGGGTGTGACATGTTGTGGCCCCAAATTGTGTATGGGGATTAAGTGAAAATGATAATAATAAGATATATTACTTATAAGAATGAGAATTACTAAGGTGGTATAATGAGATGGGAATGAGCTATAAAACATGTTTTCGATGTAATGAGTATAAGCATTCTACTAGTGATGTGTTAATGATGTGATGAAATGTGAGAGCATTGCAATAAGCAATAAGATGTTATAATTGCGTCATAAGACATGAATGAATGTGGCATTGTGAGAATAGAAGCATATATGTAAGAAGTGGTACTTGTTGTATTACCATAAAATAAATACCCGTATTTGGAGAATGGTTACAAAAATGGTTAATGCAGAAAGTATGTTGTGTTATGAGTTTGTATTCATATAAATGGTTATTAAAGAAAGATGTAATAGCATCATGTAAGTGATATTTATATAAATCGCGAAATGCTAATATGATGATAATTGAAAAGGAATGAATATTCGGGTTAGGGAATTTAAATTGAAAAGGAATGGATTGTATGGAAATTCGTCTTGTGCAAATATATAATACGGATAAATATGAGGGTGATGTGAACTATAGTAGAATGTGTAAATTATGGGTAATTTTATAATTCAATGCTAATTTGAAGAGTATTTTGATATAAATCGTATTGATGATGTTTTTAAGTTCAGAGGTTCAAGGTGTATCTTCTTACTTTATGTTTGTAAGTTTAAATTATTTTCTTTATACAATTTAATTCATTTGTTAGATTTTTTTAAATTATACTCACACCAGAAATGGCTAACCCCTGATGTTTTCTGGGGGTTAGGGGGGTCCCTCCCTGAGAGTGGACAACCCTAACTCTCTTGCAGGTTGGTAGCAGCATGGCGAGGTAGTGATAGAGTTAGGAATTTTATTTTATCGAGATGTTAGATTATTTATGTATTTAGTATAAGTAGAAGAGTGAATAGTTGATGTATTATTTTGTATTATGGTAAAGGTATATGTATATAGTGCTGTGATGAGGTGAGAAAGCTCGTACCCACCTCGTTGTGGAGTATTGGGTTCTGTGGTTGGTTTTTAAAAAGGTTTTTCTAAATTTTTACAAAAATCCTTTATGTTTTCAAAGAAATTTATGGTTTTTATTTGGTATTTGATGTTCTATTATGAGTTTGGCCCCCAGAGCATGATATTATATTGCCTGTGTGATTCTGCTCATTTTGGCCTAGGGAGCCCATGATTATATTGCCTGTGTTGTGAGCTACGGAATTTAGAGCAGAATTCCGTAAGCCTTTTGTGTTTGGGGGCAGAAATTGCAGGAGAGACTCTGCTAAAATTTTATTTGTAATATATATATCTTAGTTTATGTTTAAAGTGATATAGAAATTGAAAGAATTGAATTTAGAGGTTTAGTTTTCAAAAAAAAAAAATGGGGTGTTACACTTTAAGACTAGCCTGATAGCTGTTATTGTACGAGAACTCTACTAAGTGCAGGTGATCTTCCCAAGACACTCCAAACTGTAGCACACAGGCTCTCAACATGTCCTCTAATGTCTGAATGGTCCTTTCTGATAGCATGTCTGTCTGAGGATGAAAAGTTGTACTGTACTTCAATGTGCTCCCAAGACTGCTCTGAAATCTCTCTCAAAACTGAGTTCTGAAATCCCTGTCGGATACAATACTGACCTGAACCCCATGAAGGCTGACAATCTCCTGCATGTACTTCTCTCCGAGACTCTCAGTAGATTGACCAACTCTGAAGAGAATGAGGTGAGAACTCTTCGTCAGCCTATCCATAATCACCCAAATGGCATTGTGACCCTTGGGACTCCTTTGCAAGGCGGTCACAAAATCGATTGTGATGTGCTCCCACTTCCACTCTGGAATGGGAAGAGGTTAAAGAAGATCGGCGGTTCTCTGATGTTCTGCCTTCACCTGCTGGCAGATTAAGCATTGAGACACAAATCATACTACGGCCCTCTTCATACCATGCCACCAGAAGTGAAGCTTCAAATCCCGATACATCATAGTACCACCGGGATGAATAGAATATGATGACTAGTGGGTTTCCTCGAGCAATTTCTGCCTGACTTCACCCTTTGGGACACACAACCTAGCTACAAAGCGAAGTGATCCATCTGAATGAATGACCATATCGGTCCTTGTACCTGCCTCAACTTCAGCTCTGAATTCCTGTAACTGCTCATCACCTAGCCTGTGCTTCTTTAATCTGCTCTACCAGAGATGACTGCAACTGAAGCATCATACAACTCCGGTCAGTGCCCGACAAAATCACATTCAAGTCCAACCTTCTCATTTTCTCAACTAGTTCCCTCTGCTTATTCAGGAACATGGTGCCTGGTCTCCTGCTCAACACATCCGGCACCAAGTTCACCTTACCGGGGTGGTGCTATAAACTGATGTCATAATCGGCCATTCACTCCAACCAGGGCCTCTGCCTCATGTTCAAGTCCTTCTGGGTGAAGACATACTTGAGACTTTTGTGGTCAGTAAAGATTTCCACTCGGTGTCCAAGTAAATAGTGTCTCCACTACTTCAAAGGAAAGATCACCGTTGCCAACTCCAAATCATGAGTAGGGCAGTTCTTCTCGTGCGGCCTCAACTGCCTAGATGCATAAGCAACAACTCAGCCCTTCTGCTTCAACACTGCACCTAGAACTCTGCCAGAAGCGTCGCAGTGAATCACAAACCACCCGAACCCTCCGGTATAGTCAACACTGGCGCTGACGTCAACCTTCTCTTCATCTCTGCAAAAGCTTCACTGCAAGCCCCATTCCAAGAAAACTTCTGATCCTTCCCTGTCAATTTAGTCAACGGCCCAGCAATCTTCGAGAAGTCTTGGACAAACTTCCGATAATACCCTACTAGCCCGAGAAAATTTCTCACCTCTGGAACTGACTTAGGCACTGGCCAATCTTTCACTGTAGCAATCTTGGACTGAATCAATAGAGATTCCCTCGCCTGAGATAATATGACCCAAGAATGTAACTCGGTCAAGCCAGAACTAACACTTGCTAAGTTTCCCATAGAGCTGATTCTCCCTCTGAGTCTGCAAGACTAACCTCAGATGCTCGGCATGCTCTTCCCGGTTCCGAGAATACACCAAGATGTCATCTATGAAGACCAACACAAATATATCTAGGAACGGGGAGAAAACTCTGTTCATCAGGCTCATAAACACTGTTGGGGCATTCGTGACTTTGAAGAGCATCACTAAGAACTCGTAATGCCCATACTAGTCCTGAACACAGTCTTTTGCACTTCTGCCGCCTTCACCTTCACCTAATGATACCCCGAGCGAATGTCCAACTTCGAAAAGAATGCAACACCGCCTAACTGACCAAATAAGTCATCGATCCTGGGTAGTGGATACCGATTCTTCACTGTAACACTATTTAGCTCTCAGTAATTAATGTATAGTCTGCAGCTTCCGTCCTTCTTAATGACAAACATAATAGGATTTCCCCACGGTGAAACACTGGGTCTGATGAAACCCAAATCCAACAAACCCTGAATCTGCACTTTCAGCTCTGCTAGCTCAACTGGTACCATCCTGTATGGGCTCTTCAATATCGGCATTTTACCAGGATGAACTTCAATGCCGAACTCCACCTCTCGATCTGGAGGTAACCTGGGCAATTCCTCTGGGAACACATCCAGGAATTCTAGTACTACTAGAGGCGTAGCCTTACAGCCTGTGTGCAAGTCCATTGCATAACCTTAAACATCAACCACCTTACCACGCCCAAGAGGTGTCTCCCCAGCATGGAACTCAAACTCTACACGGCTCAGGATCCTAAATACAACCTTCTTTGCTTGGCAAGAAATAGCTGTAATACCCCAGATTTTTAAATAATATTTTTAAGATTAATAAATGAATTAAAATGGTTTTTTGTGATTTAATACATATTTTTCTGAAAATTTATCTTTTACACATGCAAAACACGTGCAAATGTTTTCTTGGGAAGTGCAAACTCAAAAATTATTTTGGGAAAAATCATTATTTATTATTAGATATTATTTGTGAATTTTCTACTTAATTGCATATATTACAAAAGAGCGACTTGTGTGCAAAATTGCCACTTGGAGTGAAAACTTCAGATTTTTGAATTTTTGGGCTTGGCATGATGCCTAGTCAACTCAGAGGTAAAGAGTTTACTTTCTGTTTTAACAAATTTGGTTTATTTTACAAGTTTTGGTGAAAAGGGACTTTTCGCCAAATCGCAACTTAGAGGGGAAAAGTGCAAAATTCGTTTTCTGAGTTTTTCAAATAGTGTCGGCTGATTGTAAGTGGTTATTCTTGTTTTTTTAAACTCAATTAAATTGGTTTTATTTGATTTTCAAGTATAAAGTTTTATATATAGAAAGATATATTTAAAAGATGTATTTTGCAAATCAATTTACAAAACCCTAAAACCTATTATTCCGGCCCATAAAAGAGTGGGGTGCAGCCGTCTCTTGCTGTGCTACACAAGGATTTTCATTATTATTATTTTCTTGGAGTTTTCAATCGAGGATTCTTGGTTTCTTGTGAAGGAGGATTTCTCTTATTCTTTATTTCTCTTCGGTTGATTCTTCATAAAGGTGAGTGACATGTTTTTGTTTTCTTTTGTTCTATGCATGTCGTATGTGTTGATATCTATTAGAAAGCATATTAGGGTTTGGATGAAGATATAATTTATTTGAGGAGTAGATGAATTAAAAATTGAATCTTTACTTGAAAATATACTATTGATGACCAAAACCCTAATTTGATGACTTATGATTGTTAAAGAACCTAATATAGATCATGGGTAAATTAGTTTCTATCATGTGCCTGCTGATTTGATCTTGTATCTTTAGTTGTGTGATGTTGATGTATGAAAAGTAAACAAAATTAACTAAAGATGAACTCACTGTGTGTATATATTGAGATATGCTCTGTTTTGGATTTGATGAAGAGGAACTTGATTATATACTTGTTGTTTTCACATATATTCATGGGCAATTTGATGTTAGTAAATGTGTGTGCAAATTGATAAGTCCAAGAGGCGTTTTTGAACAAAAGAAATGATCAGGTTTGATGTGTTAAGGTAGGGTTCATTTTGGGTCTGTTTGTGTGCAGGCCGAAAAGTGGGGTTTTTGACATCTTGATGTTTTCGATTGGTTTTTGGAGTTCTATATGATACTGAAATGAAACACAATATTACCCCACTCCATAACATGATTTTATTTATCTATATACTTATGTATATCAACACATATACCCTTTACATTTATATACACAGTGATTTTGAAAATTTTGTTATTTGATGGATTTTGATTGGATTTTGATTGCTTTTGTCCTGAGATGGTTAAACAACCTATTACTTTTATTTGGTGAATTTCTTATGCTAAATTGGATGCTTAAACTGTATTTGAACATATATGTATATGCGGTGACTGTTTTGAGATTTTCGTGAAAAATTTATATTTTGAGATCTTGGTGTGTTTTGAAGTGTCTTGATGACTCCTACATGTCATACTAGACATATTCAAACATCTCAGGATTTTAGTATTTACAAGTTTTTGTTTTTATGAATTAAAATGATGTATCGGTTAAACATGCACAGAACCTTAAACTGTAGTCTGTAGGTTTGACAGTCGACCGACCAATGTCGACAGTCGACTGTCGATGTCCTGGCTGAAGCATTTTCTTGAGTTTTGGATTTTCCACGGGACAGTCGACCGGTTACCTTATGCAGTCTACTGTCACTGCTCTGATTGATATTTTCCTTGAATTTTAGATTTTACACGGGACAGTCGACCGACTACCTTATGCAGTCGACTGTCACTGCTCTGATTGATATTTTCCTTGAATTTTGGATTTTACGTGGGTCAGTCGACCGACTACCTTATGCAGTCGACTGCCACTGCTCTGATTGATGTTTTTATTGAATTTTGTATTTTACACGGGACAGTCGACTGATTACCTTATGCAGTCGACTGCCACTGCTCTGATTGATGTTTTCCTTGAGTTTTGGATTTTACGCGGGACAGTCGACCGACTACCTTATGCAGTTGACTACCACTGCTCCGATTGATGTTTTCCTTGAGTTTTGGATTTTTACGCGGGACAGTCGACCGACTACCTCATGAAGTCGACTACCACTACTCTGACTGATGGGTTTCTTGAGTCTTCTAATGTTTCTTTAAATGATTATTTCTTTGATTATGGATTATTAATCTACTGTTTTAAATAATGTTTTGCTACGGATTACAGTATTTTACAAGGATTGTATTTTGTTCAAACTCGGATTTCTTTAACTTCATATATAGATGTTTTCTTTGGAGTAATTAATGTTTTGTTGTTTCAAATATGGTTTTCTGTTATGAATTTAATATTCTATTTCAAATCTGGAATTTTACGAGTATATTAAATAAAAATTAGGTTTTTGATATAAATATTTTGATGATGGATTTGAGCACTTTATTGGAAGTTTTCGTATTGATATTCGTTTTGTGAATCTCTAGGAGTTAAGTGGAAGTCTTGTGTACCTGCAGATGAGATTTTGTTATTTTAGACCAGTTGGTTCTTGGGGTTGTTATTGTGAAGTTAAGTCCGGCATGATATACTAACTCTAGAGATGAGGATTTTGTGTTTTAATAATAACCAATTTAAGGACAGGTACTAGTGAAGATGTGATGGAACTTGGGAAACGTAAGTATATGCTCTTGGTTTGTTAGTCCAATGGATGCGTTCCAGGACTGTTTGTTGTTCTGTCTCGAGAGGACATTTGTATGTTTGCGTATCGAGGGTCTACAAGCCTATTCACGGAGCATGTAGGGTGCATTCGCATGTCGAAGGTTGGCGGGCCTATTCACGGGATGTACCCGGTGTATCTGCACGTCGAGGGCCTCGCAAGCCTATTCGTGGGGTACACGGTTGGGAGGTGATTCTCCGATTTTTGAGCTATTCTTACATGATTCTTACGCATCGAGGGCTGTGATGCCTATTCGCGGAGTATTCTGGATCTTGTTTCCATCACCTTAGTAGAATTAGTTGCATAACGAGGGATTTAACCCTATAAAGTGGAGATCGTTAAGCGCTTGCATCGGACCTATATATTGTGGTATGCATAGAATCCGACATGTATGCATTAGAGAGTCAACATATAGCATTTGTGTTTTCTTGACTTGGTTTTATGCATGTTGTTTCCTGTTTTCCTACACCAGACACTTAGTCTAGTTTCACTTGATGTTTTCATGTTTTATTTATTGTTATTTCTTATTTCATTTATTCTTGCTGTTAATACATGTTGCTATGAATCTATGCTTTATGTTTTATTCATGCTGCTTTTCTTTTGATGTCACTCACACCGTTATGGTTGACCCCAGTAGTTTTGGGGGTTAGGAATATCTCTGGCCTCATGTTTTACAGGTAGGTGCTTATAGCTTGGGATTGGATGCATGAGATAGATGGATGTTGTGGCTTATGTAAATTGTAAAAGAAAGTGTTGTAAAGAAAGATTGTAATTTAAGGTGTTTTGTATTCCGCTGTGTTTTGTAAACAAGTGATGTAATAAAATTTGAAATAAAAATTATCTGTGTTTTCGGCTATATTTACTATTGCAATTGAAGTTGATGTTGGGAATTATGCCACGTATTTCTGAGATATCATATTGGAAATTCGGGGCGCTACAATAACAGCATGAGACTCCCCCAACCAATCCATGCCAAGAATCACATCAAACCCTGAATTGCCGATCACTATCAGATATGCCTTGAAGTCTGCGCCCCCAATTACCATTGGGCTCTTCTTGCACTCCCTAGAACACACGACAACACCCCCACCTGTGTTGAGGTTCCAAGCTGCCGGCATAACACTGCACTCCAACTGATGCTGATCCACAAAGCGGGAGGAGACGAAGGAATGGGCACCCCGAAATCAAAAAGGACATGGGCCGAAAAAGAATGTACTAGAGTGATACCTAAGATAGAGTCAAAATAAGGGGAAAGATGAACAGTGAATGATAAATAAGGAATAAGGAATACTGATGTGAAAAAGAACACATAAGTGAATGATGCAAAGAGAAACAAGTAAAGCAGGGAGTAGATAATAAAACAAAAAAAAACAAAGAAATACCTGCAAAGACCTCCTCTGCGGTCTCGGCTTCCTCTGCTGTCAGGTTGAAGGCCTGACCTATCTTCGGAGCAGCGGTCCTCTGACCGACGATTTGATGCTTAGGAGGAAGTGGTGGCCTGATCTGAACACGAACTGGCGCGACTGCAGGCTGGCCAAGTCTGCCCCCGGGGCAGTCCCAAACTGTGTGGTCACCAGCACCACACCCAAAACAACGGCGGTTGGCTCGCCGGCAATCCATGTGCACGTGCCCCGAAATCTGACAGAAGTCACAAAAACCTCCTCTCCGTGGAACAACAAGAGGTTAGGGAGCCGCCCTAGCAGGAGGGGCTAGAACTAGCCTCCTGATCGGCCCTCCCGTGGGCCTAACAACAGCGGCATGGTACTGGACGGCCCACTGAGAAGGAGCCCCACGAGCTCGAGTCTGCTCCTTCGCTCGAGCTATCTCCAAGGCATCGACATAGGTACGGAGGCAGTGGGCAGCCAGGTGCATCTGAATTCCATGGTTAAGCCCCAAAAGGAACCTTCGCACTCGATCCTCCTCATTCGCCACCAAGGCAGTAGCGAAGCGACTAAGCCTGGTGAACTCCACGGCATACTCGTCCATGGATCTAGTCCCTGTTTCAAGGTGAGAAACTGATGCTCCATTTCTACCCGGGTTATGTTGGGGAAGACTTCTCCAGAAAGCTTTGAGAGAATGTGGTTCAAGCGATAGGCCGTTCTAGCCTCTCGGACTCTACCCTCCACCAGATGTGGGCCAGGTCCACCAACTGGATGCTCACCACATCCACACGATCTGCATCAGTGACCCTAGCTGCCTGTAGCAGGCTCTCAGTCCGGATCAGCCACTGCTAAGCTTCTAGTGGCATTTCAGTATCAGCGAACTTATCAGGATGCAGCCTCATGAAGTCTGCAACGGTACCCAAACGAGGGGGCAAAGCTACCTGGGCAGGCACAACAGAGGTCGGGATAGCAGCATTCCGGTTAGCAGCCTCCAATTCTGCCTTTACCAGTTCGTTGAGCTCCTGCTGCATCTGGACGATCTGCTGCAATACCTGAGTAACAGCCGTCAACTCAGGATGATCGTCCTGCGAGCGGGAAGACAATGTGTCATGCCCCGCTTCCCAAAAATATAGAATATGAGCACGTGACGAAGCCCGGCGAATGACTTTAACATCATCCATAAGCTGTAGGTTCGACTCAGCATCATAACAAGAATATAACCAGGTTTATATATAACCAAGCATGCATGAATAATTTCCAAAGCAACAGAAAACAGTTTGAAAACAAATAATAATGTCCACATAGTTTTCAAGTCTGGATCAAGTGTAAAACTCGGAAACAAGTCTTATACAGCGGAAAAAATAAATACCTTTAGGAAAGCAATTATTTAAACAAGCCCTTGCTCCAAGCAAAGCCTGAAATGTCTGCTCGCCAATTCCAGCAGGTATCTCGTCTCCCACGTCTACTTAATAAATATAAAGGGAAAACTTTCTTACTTTGTCTCGGGTTTTCCCTAAAAAAGTAATGAAATAATTCAATTGCAATAGAAATAAAAAAAATAGTCAAGACAAACAAATACAAATATAGTAAAAAAAAACCAGAGAATATGCCCTTAGTGCAAGCTAGGGCCACAAATAGTAAAAACGAGTACAAGTAATGGGGAACAAGAATTGGAATAAAGAATGTAACAGAGATACAACAAGTAGTGGAAAACTAAGAACTAACTAGCAAGAGGGACATCTTAGTAAACAGGCTGGATATGAATTACCAGTGACGGAACAAGTGACAAGTAAACACATAGGGTATCTAACCTCAAGTGACAGGTATCAAGTACAAGTGTCAGGTAATAAGTTTCGAGTCTAGTGTCATGTAACAAGTGCCAAGTCTAGTGTCAAGTATCAAGTTGTCAAATCTCAAGTAACAAGTTGTCGAGTATCAGGTAACAAGTTGTCAAGTTCAAGTTTCATGTTTCAAGTCTCATGTATCATATTTCATGTATCATATCATCAAGTATCAAGTAACAGGTGTCATGTAACATGTTTCATGTAATCAAGTCTTGTAGTTATTACTATCTAGGTCGCACTTCATGCATCCATCCTTTTACTACATGGTTGCTACAGACAATGCAATTTCGTTTAGACCTAGTAATGGAGTCTATAGGGCGGCGTACTCAGGTTTCAAGTATCAAGTATTAGGTATCAGGCAGGCACGGTTCATGAATACGAAATTAAATAACAGGTTCACGAAACGAGTTCGTGAATACTAACAGGTTCAAGGACCACACAGTGGGTCCATGAATACAACAGGTTTATGAGCCAAGTAACTGGCTCCATGAATACATCAAGTGCAACAGGTTCATGAACTGAGTACTGAAAATCACGGGCCCCTTCTGAGTGCACTTACCTATATTGTCCACTATTATGGTCTTTCCCTTAAACCCCGGCTTGTTACATTTATTGTTTTATCAAGCAAGCATACATGTGTGCGAAACAAGTCAAGAAATTAGGGTCATTTACATGGGATGAGCTTAGGGTAATTATATGGCATAATCGAGGGTCGACATGAATAAATTATCCAGCTAAAATGTTGAGGCAGAATTTGTGTATTTGTATTTATGCATATGAAATAGTGTTGAAATAATGTTAATTAATTCTAAGAAAAATTGGGGATGACCTATAAGGTGTCCGGCAACTACATAAAAAATTTCGAGTCAAGCGCTCGCTGTTTACATAGCTAACTTAATTCACAAGGTAAATGTGTGCAGCAGTTTTACGAATCTGCATCTACCGACACAACTGCATTAAAACTGCAATAACTCCTAGACCGTAACTTCAAATTCGAAATTTTCGGAGTCTAACGACATCTAGACATCTAGGGATATAACTTTTATTCAGGTCTCGGGTTCAGATTCTAATGCTAAATGGGTCGAAACAGAAAAAGAAGATTCAGGTCAGTAACATGTGGGAATAACTTACTAGTATAGATTTCATGGAAATTTGTTATTAGGCGTCTAAGTTTTTATGTGATATAAATACATGATAATGGTGGTCCAAATAGCAAGTAATAATTATTCTCTAAGTCATATGGTTATAAGTTCATCAAATACAAAATATAACATGTGCATACAAATCTAGGCTCCTTAATCTCATGTGTTCATGTATTCAAGGGGTAAAAGAGTCCAAGTAATTATAATTTAATACAATAAAATTTTTGTGACTTTTAGAATTATAAAATTTTGGAGGATTGACATTGATCAACAACGATAGTCAAGGAGGAGTCGCAATTCTAACTATTTGTAGTATTTTTCAAGGAATGCTTGTACTGGAACAAATAAATTGTACACGGGATACTTGCCTTAATTAACGACGATTAGATCCACTTGTTGAAGGAAATTGGATCGAAAAATCCCAGGCGAAGTCTCCCAAAAGCACGTGTGAATCACGTGCGGAAATCATTCGTAGATCGAGTTTTCCCCCACACCAGATCGGCCAGAACAGCAAACAGCAAGACGGGATCCGCCCGAACAGCAAACACGGCCTTCGGATTCGCTGCGCACACAATGCGGAACAGCAAGAATCCACCAATCGGATCCTTCCCGCACACCGGATCCCAAGTGGAACACCAAATGGTGTAGCGCCCCGATTTCCAACACTGGAAAACTGTGACACGAGCCAAAACCTTTTCTTCAATTAGTCACAATACACAGAAAAATAGGAGAATTTAAAACTTTTTATTCAATACACAATGTGTTACAAGTCTGAATATTGTACAACTGTAATACCTTACAATAGAGTTACAATATTACCTTTACATTTTTAAGTATTACAACCTTCAACATCTTACATCAGAGTACTTCTCAACTAATGCATAATCAATACATATACTGCAGCGGAACTAAACATAACACTGACTCCTTGCTTTCCTTGCCTTGAGTCCTCCTGAATTTCGCCTTTGTACTTCGGTGATCCAGTACCTATGGAAGTGGGGACGTCAGTATTCACTGACGCTTAAAGGCTGATCATATAGCAGCGAATCTCCCAAATAGTATACAAAATATAGCAATGGTGTTGGTGTAGTTTAAGTGTTCGTGAGTGCTACGGCTAAACTCTAATGCAATATTTAAATAAAACTAGGACGCTTCCTATTCTAATGTCAGCAAGTTTCTGAAGCAACATGCAACCCATACTACATGCGACTCCATCCCAAGCCGTTTCTCCATATATAGGGATTTGAACCCACGTTATGAACTTCTAATTGTACTCAACCTGTTCCTGACACCTACACGTGGCTAATGAGGTTGCAGATGTGGTCAAGTCCCACTATTGCATTTCGCCAGTGGTGTCTATGTTCGCCACTGCGACCCGGCCAACCGGACCTCTCTCCAAATAGACGAACCTAACGTATCGGGCATCATTCCAAAACCAAACTATAGGGTTTCGCAAACGCAGGGTAGCGCGAAGCCTACCCTGTGGCACCCTCTGGGGTATCGCAAGTGCAGGACTGCACAATGCATCCTGTGGCACCCCAGCCACGGTACCTCAGGAATTAACAGAGCGAGATACGCAACCCGTGTCCTCAACTTGTGAGACGGCACCGTGCGTATCCCTTTGACGAGAAGGTACAACCCAATACACCACCTATGATCTGCCTCAAGAGACGAGTTAGTGTAAGGGACCCCCCACAACTGACTCCTCTCTCCCGGCAAAGGGTTTAAGTAAACTGATCCTTGTAAGTCACTATCCTAGTGATGTCCCTGACTCGAACAATCCTAGGGGTGACAATATTATAACCACAACATGCTAGGCCTTAAATTAGGCTTCACAAGACAACTCTACTAGGCTGCTCAACCTAGATTTACCAGAATCCCTCAGGATCCGGTTCGTGGCTCATCGATCCAAGACTTTGGCCGTGCGAATATACACGCATGCCGCTACCCTAGACTTGGATTCTGTCTATACTCCGGTCCTCGATTAACCTACCCTGGTTAAGATTCGACGGTACACAAGGAGTGATTCCTCTACAGTTCCTTAGGGTAGAAATCATATGTCTTGACGGTCGATAGCCCTTAGGGTGGTAATATCACCCTAGACGAGCACAACGAATCGTGTACTAGCCAACAAGCTATACACGAGTAACAACCACATACGAGCCAATTAAGCTACGTATGAAACAATAACTACCTACGAGCCAGGCGGGCCTCGTAGGAGATAACCACGTACATACCAGCCAAATAAGTCGTGTATGAAACCAACAGCTACGCACGGGCCAGTCGAGCCGCGTACGAGACAACAACCTACATACGAGCCAACTAAGCTACGTATGAGACCCACAACTACATACGGGCCAGTCGAGCCACGTACGAGCATAACCATGTGCAAACAACCATACAGGTAATCAATCCTAGAAGCAACCAAACGTGCTTACTAACAAACTTGGTCCTCTAATATTAGAAGCAACAGAGGGATCTACTGGTAGTCTATGATCGGTATTCTACTAAGGAAGAACCGAAGGCGACAAAACGGCCTTTATCAACTAACTATCACTAGTGATCTTCCCGATCTTATTACTTCGACCTATAATGCCTTATGCATGACATACACTCGTAAGCATCTTCCTACGGTAATCCAATCATATAACACAACCACCATGATACTCCTATGTATGAATGTGATTAATGCTTACGCTTACATCAAGCTCAAGCATGAAAATCGCTTACGACCTAGACATGAAGTCCACTATAGTCAAGCGTAAGTTACAAATTGATCATGAACGCTTACTACTTATCATGACTAATCACCACAACCCAACTAGTATGAACAAGCAACATTCCAAGGCATAGTAGGTAGTTCTAACACTACTCCTACAATATTTTAAGCAAGTATTTGAACTTTAGCATGGTATAGAACACAACATAAAGTCACTACAACTAACCATGGGTAGTTCCTTTACTCTAAGCATGAATATCATAGTATGGATGTCATTAACTTAACATGATCAATAATTAGCACGATACCTACTTACTTAGCATGAATCATGCTCATCCACTAACATAGCATGAACAACACTTATCTAAGCATGGGTACCATGTAAACATGAGTATTCATATAACCTAGCATAGTATACAACTTACTCACAATCTAAACTAGCATGACATACAACTTACTTACAATTAAGTTAGCATGGCATACAACTTACTTGTAGTTGAACTAGCATGGCATATCTATAATTAAACTAACATGGTATATCACATACCTACAATTAAACTAGCATGGTATATCACTTACCTACAATTAAGCTAACATGCTATATCACATACCTACAATCAAACTAGCATGGTAAGCAACTTACTTGTAATTAAGCTAGCATGGCATAGATAAAACTAGCATGGTATATCACTTACCTACAATTTAACTTAGCATGGTATATCACATACCTACAATTAACTAGCATGGTATATTACATACCTACAATTAAACTAACACGGTAAGTAATTTTATTATGGATCCTACAACATCCTAAGCATAATGAAATTAATCCAAGCATGGTGGAAAACTCTTAGATTGATTCCTACAACATTCTAAGCATAAATGAGTGGATCTAAACATGGTAGGAAACTCTTAGATTGCATCCTACAACATTCTAAGCATAAATGAGTAGATCTAAACATGGTAGGAAACTCTTAGATTGAATCCTACAATATTTCAAGTATAAAAGCATGATAGGATATTTTTAGAAATAATCCTACAACATTCTAAACATAAAGTATGGTAGGATATTTTTAGAAATCATCTTACAACATTTCAAGTATAAAAGCATGATAGGATATTTTTAGAAATAATCCTACAACATTCTAAACATAAAGCATGGTAGGATATTTTTAGAAATCATCTTACAACATTTCAAGTATAAAAGCATGATAGGATATTTTTAGAAATAATCCTACAACATTCTAAACATAAAGCATGGTAGGATATTTTTAGAAACAATCCTACAACTAACTAAGCATGAAAACATGATAGGATATTTTTAGAAAAAGTCCTACAACATTCTAACATGAAATAGCATGATAGGATATTTTTAGAAAACATCCTACAACTAATTAAGCATAAAACATGGTAGGATATTTTTAGAAAAAGTCCTACAACATTCTAACATGAAATAGCATGATAGGATATTTTTAGAAAACATCCTACAACTAATTAAGCATAAAACATGGTAGGATATTTTTATTAGGCATCCTACAACATTTGAAGCATGAATATTGCTTCTAAATATTTTTAGAAGTGATCCTACAACATTTTACTACTACTACTACTCCTATTTTAATCAAAGCATAACACACAATTATCTACTACTACTACTACTTCATTCTTATCAAGAACCCAACATACAACTTACTACTACTACTACTTTGTGGACATAAAACATCTACAATTACTTACTACATACTACTACTTTATTCTCATAAATATCACAACATACAACTTACTACTACTACTACTACCTTATTAATCAACATACTATTACTACTTTATTAAATTAACATGCTACTACTACCTCATTTAATCACATACTACTACCTTATATTTTAGCATGCTACTACTTAGTTGCTTACTAGTCTTTATTATTACTAGTAATAAAAGAAAGATCATTTTTATTTTACTTTACTCTACAACTAGTAAATATGAAAGAAAAGATCTCTTTTTATTATTTCTACAACTAGTGATTAAAAAGGAAGGATCTTTTTAATATTTCTACAACTAGTGATTAAAAGAAAGATCTTTTTAATAGCTACAACTAGTGTTTAGTAAAAAAAGAAAGATCTTTTTAATTTTCTACAACTAGTGGTTAACAAAAATCTTTTTATTACAATAAACATACACTTATTATTATTAGTCCAATGTTTAATCAAAGTCCTACAACCCACAATGGTTGTAAAATGTGTTCATATGCTTATTTGTAGTTCTCATCCAAGTCCTACAACCTTTACTGGTTGTATGTTCAAGATTATATGCAATATGTCTTTTTAGTCCACAATCATACATAGAACAACAACTACAATAATAAAGATGTGATCTTTATATGTCTAGTAGTTACTACTACTACTTTCTTTTCTTTTATTTATCAAAACATTCAACACACAACAACACACCCATCAAAACCCCAAGAAAACAAAACAAGAGGATGAGAAGAAGAAGTCAAGTAACAAAACAAACAAACAAACAAACAAACAATCAACAAAGAAGTGTGAAGAAACCCCCACCTAGTTCTCTTTGTTGGAAGAACTTGCTAGCTAGAAACTTCTCCTTCCCCTAGCTTTTAGAAAGCTTCTAAACAACCTACAAAACAAAACTCTCAAGTTAACATTAGGTTCTCTCTTTCTTTTCCTTTCTTTTCTATGTTTCTTTCTGTTTTCTAAAATCAGAGAAGGAGGAGAATGAGGGGGTGTTTATAGGAGAGACTAGGAGGTTGTAAGTGCACCACATTGGCACAAAATAACCCCAAGGGGGGGTGGCCGGCCATGCTCCTAGGGGGGGAGGGGTATGGTGTAGACTTGGTGAGGTGGAGGGATAAGTCTTCTAGAAGGGTTTTAACACTTCTCATGCATACAAACCCTAAATTAAACCCCCTAATCAAACCTTAATCTTCTAATTAAGTTGCCATGACAAGGGTAAGTATATTGACCAAAAGTATATACTACATACTTGTATAATGTACTAAGTACCATACAATTGTATGTATGTGTACATGTATGTGTATACTAAAAATTCTCATAAAATTTCCATAAAATAGTTTAATTTAGAAAATAATAGTAAAATAAATTTTATTATTAATTCGGAGGGTTGCGCTATCAATTTGATGCGCTTCGGATGCATACCGACCGATAGATGTGCGTAGACACTGTTTGTGGGCAACCCGGCAAAAAATCACCAAAATGATCTGACTTTGGAATTAAAATAAGATAATAATAAAATAATAATAAAATAGTAATTTCTATGAGTTAATATCCGTCCAGGATATTACAAATGGCAACAACAAATCCCCCTCCACAAAACACCGAACAGCCACTACACCCACTCACGCTCCTTCTTCCCCACGCGACTGAGAGAGAGAGAGATCGTGGAGGAACGAGAGCAGCGGCGGCAACTGCAACAGGACGACGATGGCGACGCGACGGGGGGGGGGGGGGGGGGGTCGCGACGACGTCCGGTTCGACTGTGGAGCAATTGATTTCGGCGACGGGGAGCGCATCGAGTTGACGATGGTGCTCTATTTCTGGAATTGAAACAGGGGATGCTGCCGAAGGCGAGGCGCTCGACTGGGTGGTCGCACGGGGATGACAACGGGGTTTTGGGAGGATGGTGACGGAGTCAATGGCAGCAACGGTGGGAGGCCATTGCAAGGGGTATGAGTGAGCAGGGTTGGAGCAGGCACAGCAATGGCGAGGCGAGCGATGGCAAAGCTTCAATGGTGAAAGTAGGCAATGGCCTCAGGGATGGTGCGTCGACGGAGTTGGCAGAGGCGGTGCTCAGGTGGCGACGAGCGATGGCGCGGCGCGCTCAGGGCGAGAGGAAGGCGACGACTGGACGGAAATGAGCGGCACACCGAAGGGTTCTCGGAGGTGATGAAGATGACGCTGGTGGGGGCGAGCTTTGACTGGGACCTCGGGGCTCTGCGGCGGAGGAAGCGAAAGGGCGAGGGCGTCGATGTGGTGGGTTCGCAACTGTAGGAGGTCGAGGATGGCTCAGATTGTCGAGGCTGTCAATGGGGAGTGACTGGCGAAGCTTCGACGGGAGGTGGATGGGGTTCGTCGAGGTCAGGGCTTGCGACGCTGGCTATAGAGTGGTGCGGGGAGGAGATGAGCTCGACTAGTTTGAGCGGGAGAAGGAGGGGGAAGATGAAGGATGAGTTTGGGTTTTTCCGTTTCTGATTTTGAACAGAGGAAGAGAGAGGGTGCGGGGAGAGAGAGAAGGGGGATTATTGTATTAAAATAATAATGGGAGTAGAGAGATAGTAGGGGGAAGTTACGGATTATGGAGATAGTGGGGATTGTGGGGAGTGATTAGGAGAGTTGATAGGGATTAGTCCGTTAGGATAGTCTGGGGGTTTGATTTAGGGTTATTGGGTTTGGGTGAGAGGTCCAATAGGGAGTGGATATGGGCTTGGGCTTAAAAATATTTAAATAAAATAATTAGGTTGTTGGGCTGAATTTTTGGGTTCAGATTAAATATAAAATAAAATAAAATCAGAATTTATACAATTGGGCTTGAAATAAATATAAGATAATTAAATAATTTGTATATTGAGTTCCATAAAATAGTTTAAACAGTAAAATCTATTAGGGAAAAATAGTTATAAGATACTGAGGATTTAAATACGGAAAAATACTTTTAAAATACGTATTAATGAAAACCGGGGTTACAAATCCTACCCACCTTACAACAAAATTTCGTCCTCGAAATTTGATTAGGCGGTAGATAGGATAGGGCTAAGCAAACTGGGGGGTAACAAGGCAGAGAATTAATGGGGAAGGAATAAGCAGTGGCAACACCAGAAGAATAAGAAAGTGGATAACGATGAGGTCAAATGGAAGGCATGAAAGAAAATAAGTAGTATCAAGAGGAAGGAAACAACACACTGTAACAAAGCAAAATAGGGAGTAGGCAGAACTGGAATCAAAAGAGGAAATGACAGGGAAGAATCAAGTCATTCAAGGAACCAATGGATGAAGACGAATACAAGGAACAGAGGGAAACAACAATACCGAGAACTAGATGCAACAAGGGGATCCCGGGACCTGTGGGTTATGGGCCCACCACGCTTCCACTGCGCCACTCTGATGGTGACATTCCAAGCTCCGGACATGCCGTTGTAGACCACGTGACACCAAGCGACGATCCGAGCAGGAAGAAAAGAATGAGATACCAATATCAAAGAGGGTCTGGGCTCTAAATAGAGGTAGGCAATAATGCAAAATGGATATAAGGCTTGAGCTTCAATCTTCATAATTAAAGATAGAATACATATCAAAACTAATGGATTTTAACAGAAATAATAACACAACAAATATCAATATTAATAATATCAATAGTAACGGAATAATAATAACAATAAATAAAAATAAATATACCAATGATAATAATAAAATTAGTAATAATAGTAAAAAAATAATAATAATAACAATAATAATAACAAAAATCAAAATCATCATAACCATACAGGTAATAATAACACAATAAAAATATCAACAATACTAATAATAACGATAACACATACATGACATAATAGAATTCAACACACTCATGGAAACAATGCAATAATAATAATAATGATAGCATTAAAAAATAATAGTAATAACGATAATAAATAATAATGATAATAGAAATAATAACAATAGTATCAATAAAGTAACAGTAATAATAATAATAAAAATAATAACAGTACTAAAGGTAACGAAAACAATAATAATAATAATACCAATAACAACGAAAATATTTTTTTACCATCCGTTTCATTATATAAGCAACGAGTCTTGAAATATCAATTAGTAATAGGTAGAAAATCTTGCCTCCTTAACATCAAGTTGCATATTTACCTTCACGACATTAGGTTTCAAGTTGTCGTCCGAATATTCGGCTGCACATTTTGCCTCGCCGATATCCAGTTGCAATTTGCCTCCATTGACATTGAGTTGCATATTTGCCATCTCGACATTAGGTTGCAGCGAAATGGTGAAATGTATATAAAATTTGAGCATGTTCGGCTCAAAACAAAATAATGATAATAATAATAGTAACGATAAAAATAATAGTACTAATAACAATAATAATAACAAAATATCGATACTAATACCAATAAGAATAACAATGATAATAACAATGATCATAACGGTAAGAATAACAGTAATCGCAAAAGAATGATAATAATAATAATAATAATAATAATAATAATAATAATAATAATAATAATAATAATAATAGCAATAATATTAAAATATCAACAACACTAGTAAAAAATAATAATGCAAGACAAGATATAGTTCGGCCCAATATTTTTGTGGAAGTAATTTAAAATTAAAAATAGTAATAAAATAATGAAAACAACAATAAAAATATCAATAGTAGTAACAATAATAATAATACTAGTAATGATAATGAAAACAATAGCAATAATAATAATACTAGTAATAATAGCATTATACATCAAATAAAAATTTGTCTTATCAAAATAATCTAGTAGAAATATATAGTCGATTAAAAATGAAAAGTGAAGTTAAAATACATCATTGTTCGAAAAAACAAAATCTTTATTAAGATACATTTTTTTTTATATGAGATCGAAAATAAATATAACAATTAATAATCGGAACATAGAAAGTATTCGGAAAAATAATTATAAAGAGAAAAATAAGTAGGAGAAAAATGAAGCTACATCCAATAAGGAGTTAAAGAGAATGATGACTAGAAGGGACGAAAGAAAATTAAGGAATTGAATATGAAGGAAGGAGGACGAGGGGCAAAATCGGAATTGAAGAGAATATAGCAGGAAAGAAATAACTAGTATGATACTCAAAATGAGTCAACAAATGATAATGAATACAAGGCACGAAAAACAATAAATGACACCCGAGTTGAAATAAGAAGGGATCAACGAGACAAGCAGAAATAAGAGATTGCTTGCACCGGAATCAAAAGAATATGGGTACAAAAAGAATAAATTTGTACCCAATAAGGAATCAATAAATCAGGACGACTGCAAGAGATGGAATGAAACCATGAATCAAAGAATTGAATATGAAGGGATCAAAATGGATGGGATAAGACTTGTGTCCAGATCGAGTTGATTATCAAATTGTTCATGTGGTCGCATGGCCTGTTTAATTTTGAGTTAATCCTGACTGAGTTAAACCTGTCTAATGTATTAGTCAAACTAACACATTAGCCAAACCTGAGCTCTGATACCACTAAAAACCTTGTCACGCCCAGCTTCCCAAAAATATGGAATACGAGCACGTGACGAAGCCCAGCGAATGACTTTAACATCATCCATAAGTTGTAGGGATCGACTCAGCATCATAACAAGAATATAACCAGGTTTATATATAACCAAGCATGCATGAATAATTTCTAAAGCAACAGATTACAGTTTGAAAATAAATAATAATGTCCACATAGTTTTCAAGTCTTGATCAAGTGTAAAACTTGGAAACAAGTCTTATACAGCGGAAGAAATAAATACCTTAAGGAAAGCAATTATTTAAATAAGTCCTTGCTCCAAGCAAAGCCTGAAATGTCTGCTCGCCGATTCCAGTAGGTATCTCGTCTCCCACGTCTGCTTAATAAATATACAGGGAAAACAGGAAAAAAAAAAGAGAATATGCCCTTAGTGCAAGCTAGGGCCACAAATAGTAAAAACGAGTACAAGTAATGGAGAACAAGAATTAGAATCAAGAATGTAACAGGGATACAACAAGTAGTGGAAAACTAAGAACTAGCTAGCCAGAGGGACATCTTAGTAAACAGGCTGGATATGAATTACCAGTGACGGAACAAGTGACAAGTAAACACATAGGGTATCTAACCTCAAGTGACAGGTATCAAGTACAAGTGCCAGGTAATAAGTTTCGAGTCTAGTGTCATGTAACAAGTGCCAAGTCTAGTGTCAAGTATCAAGTTGTCAAGTCTCAAGTAACAAGTTGTCGAGTATCAGGTAACAAGTTGTCATGTTCAAGTTTCATGTTTCAAGTCTCATGTATCATATTTCATGTATCATATCATCAGGTATCAAGTAACAGGTGTCATGTAACATGTTTCATGTAATCAAGTCTTGTAGTATTACTATCTAGGTAGCACTTCATGCATCCATCCTTTTACTACATAGTTGCTACAGACAATGCAATTTCGTTTAGGCCTAGTAATGGAGTCTATAGGGCGGCGTACTCAGGTTTCAAGTATCAAGTATCAGGTATCAGGCAGGTACGATTCATGAATACGAAATTAAATAGCAGGTTCACGAAACGAGTTCGTGAATACTAATAGGTTCAAGGACCACACAGTGGGTCCATGAATACAACAGGTTCATGAGCCAAGTAACTGGCTCCATGAATACATCAAGTGCAACAGGTTCATGAACCGAGTACTGGGAAACACGGGCCCCCTTCTGAGTACACTTACCTATTTTGTCCACTACTATGGTCTTTCCCTTAAACCCCGGCTTGTTACATTTATTATTTTATCAAGCAAGCATACATGTGTGCGAAACAAGTCAAGAAATTAGGGTCATGTACATGGGATGAGCATAGGGTAATTATATGGCATAATCGAGGGTCGACAAGAATAAATTATCCAGCTAAAATGTTCAGGCATAATTTATGTATTTGTATTTATGCATATGAAATAGTATTGAAATAATGTTAATTAATTCTAAGAAAAATTGGGGATGACCTATAAGGTGTCCAGCAACTACATATAAAATTTCGAGTCAAGCGCTCGCTGTTTACATAGCTAACTTAATTCGCAAGGTAAATGTGTGCAGCAGTTTTACGAATCTGCGTCTACCGACACAGCTGCAGTAAGACTGCAATAACTCCTAGACCGTAACTCCAAATTCGAAAATTTCGGAGTCTAACGACATCTAGACATCCAGGGATACAACTTCTATTCAGGTCTCGGGTTCAGATTCTAATGTTAAATGGATCGAAATAGCAAAAGAAGATTCAGGACAGCAACATGTGGGAATAACTTACTAATATAGATTTCATGGAAATTTGTTATTAGGCGTCTAAGTTATTGTGTGATATAAATACATGATAATGGTGGTCCAAACAGCAAGTAATAATTATTCTCTAAGTCATATGGTTGTAAGTTCATCAAATACAAAATGTAACATGTGCATACAAATCTAGGCTCCTTAATCTCATGTGTTCATGTGTTCAAGGGGTAAAAGAGTCCAAGTAATTATAATTTAATACAATGAAATTTTTGTGACTCTTAGAATTATAAAATTTTGGAGGATTGATATTGATCAACAACGATAGTCAAGGAGGAGTCACAATTCTAACTATTTGTAGTATTTTTCAAGGGATGCTTGTACTAGAACAAATAAATTGTACAAGGAATACTTGCCTTAATTGACAACGATTAGATCCACTTGTTGAAGGAAGTTGGATCGAAAAATCCCGGGCGAAGTCTCCCAAAAGCACGTGTGAAGCACGTGCAGAGATCATCCGTAGATCGAGTTTTCCCCCACACCAGATCAGCCAGAACAGCAAACAGCAAGACGGGATCCGCCCGAACAGCAAACACGGCCTTCGGATTCGCTGCGCACACAACGCGGAACAGCAAGAATCCACCAATCGGATCCTTCCCGCACACCGGATCCTAAGTGGAACACCAAACGGCAACAACAAATCCCCCTCCACAGAACACCGAACAGCCACTACACCCACTCACGCTCCTTCTTCCCCACGCGACTAAGAGAGAGAGAGATCGCGGAGGAACAAGAGCGGTGACGGCGACAGCGACAGGACGACGATGGCAACGCGACGGCGGGGGGGGGGGTTCGCGACGACGTCTGGTTCGACTGTGGAGCAGTCGATGACGGTGACGGGGCGCGCATCGAGTTGATGATGGTGCTCTGTTTCTGGAATTGAAACAGGGGAGGCTGCCGAAGGCTAGGCGCTCGACTGGGTGGTCGCCCGGGATTGACGACGGGGTTTCGGGAGGATGGCGACGGAGTCAATGGCGGCAACGGTGGGAGGCCATTGCAAGGGGTATGAGTGAGCGGGGTTGGAGCAGGCATAGCAATGGCGAGGCGAGCGATGGCAAAGCTTCAATGGTGAAAGTAGGCAATGGCCTCATGGATGGTGCTTCGACGGAGTTGGCAGAGGCGGTGCTCAGGTGGCGACGAGCGACGGCGCGGCGCGCTCAGGGCAAGAGGAAGGCGACGACTGGATGGAAATGAGCGGCACACCGAAGGGTTCTCGGAGGTGATGAAGATGACGCTAGTGGGGGCGAGCTTTGACTGAGACCTCGGGGCTCTGCGGCGGAGGAAGCGACAGGGCGAGGGCGTCGATGTGGTGGGTTCGCGACTGGAGGAGGTCGAGGATGGCTCGGGTTGTCGAGGCTGTCGATGGGTAGTGACTGGCGAAGCTTCGACGGGAGGTGGACGGGGTTCGTCGAGGTTGGGGCTTGCGACGCTGGCTACAGAGAGGTGCGGGGAGGAGATGAGCTTGACTGGTTTGAGCAGGAGAAGGAGGAGGAAGATGAAGGATGAGTTTGGGTTTTTCCGTTTCTGATTTTGAACAGAGGAAGAGAGAGGGTGCGGGGAGAGAGAGAAGGGGGATTATTGTATTAAAATAATAATGGGAGTAGAGAGATAGTAGGGGGAAGTTACGGATTGTGGAGATAGTGGGGATTGTGGGGAGTGATTAGGAGAGTTGATAGGGATGAGTCCGTTAGGATAGTCTGGGGGTTTGATTTGGGTTATTGGGTTTGGGTGAGAGGTCCAATAGGGAGTGGATATGGGCTTGGGCTTAAAAATATTTAAATAAAGCAATTAGGTTGTTGGGCTGAATTTTTTGGTTCAGATTAAATATAAAATAAAATAATATCAGAATTTATACAATTGAGCTTGAAATAAATATAAGATAATTAAATAATTTGTATATTGAGTTCCATAAAATAGTTTAAACAGTAAAATCTATTAGGAAAAAATAGTGATAAGATACTGAGGATTTAAATACGGAAAAATACTTTTAAAATACGTATTAATGAAAACAGGGGTTACACAAAGTATTCCTATGAGTCATAGTCTGCACAAAACCAAAATAATTAGTATCCAGATCAGGTTGATTATCAATTTTTCATGCAATTGCATGACCTGTTAATAGTCGAGTTAATCCTGACTGAGTCAAGCCTGTCTAACGTATTAGTCAAACTAACACATTAGCCAAACCTGGCTTTGATACCACTAAAAATCTGTCACACCCCGCTTCTCAAAAGGAATACGAAATACGAGTACGTGACAAAGTCGAGCGAATGGTTTTCATCATTCATAAGCTGTATTATCGACTCGGCATCATAACAAGGAATATAACAAAATATACTTAACCACGCATGCATGAACAAAATTAACCAATAGAAATTATTTGAAACAAATATAAATATCTCAAATAAATTCAAGATCTGGATCATGGTAAAACTTTGGGACTACAAGCCAGTTACAAGTTTTAAGTAGCAACAAGAATTAAATAAACTCAAATACAAAATATCCAAAGCAAGTTTTCCAAGCGAAGCCTAAAACATTTTCTCACCAACTCCAGCAGGCAACTGATCACCAAAACCTGTATATATATACCATGTAGAAGAAAAATAGAGAAACAAAGACAGATGCCTGTTAGTGCAAGTTATGGGCCTGCAAGTAGTACAAACAAAGGGTATGAAAACAAGTGCAAGAAAATATGAAATAAGATTTGGAATCAAGAGTATACAACGTGAGATGACAGGGATGCAACAAGTAGTGAAGTTCAAGAGACTAGCTAGCAAGTAGAACAAATCAAGTAACAGGATTAGGTAACAAATACAAGTAGCAAGAATAGGTAGCAAGTGAGGATGTAATTGTATCAAGTATCAAGTAACAAGTAAAAAGCGAGGCAGGTGTCAATTTTGTACAAGTAAAGAGTTATTCTTAAGACTGTTGTTTAATTCTATCTAGGTAATACTTCATGTGTCCCAATTATCTACCACGTGATTGCTATATACAAACAAGTTAACCTAGTGGTGGATTTTATAGGGCTGTGTACTCAGGCATCATGTAACCAGAACAGGCACGAATCAAGTAATCATGAAATCGTGGCATCATGTAATGAAGAACTTTCATGAATCATGTAATCACGAAATCATGGCATCATATAGTCATATACTAGTAATAGGCATGAATCATGTAATCACGAATCATGGCATCATATAATTAGGTAGTTAATAACAGGCATGAATCGTGTAATCACGAATTCATGACATCAAGTAATGGGAAACACGAGCCCCCTTCCGAGTACACTTACCTATATTGTCCACTACTATGATCTTTTCCTTAAATCCTGGCTTGTTAATTATTATTATTGTCAAAACAGGCATGAAAGTGTGCAAATCAGGGCAAGTAAACATGATAGGAAAAGAGGGAATACGTTTAGGCTAGCTAGAAGCATATTCGAGTATCAAACAAATTATAATTATCAAAACAACGAGAATTCCAAATCTAGACAGCAGGACATTGCAGCACCAAAACTAAGATTTTCGCCTCCACAGGAATGCAAATCTGGATCCGTCAAAAAATCTAGAAACTAGCTCTCTGCCAAATCCTGTAGAACCCCGTATTTTCAAATATTATTTTTATATTTGAAAATGAAATTTAAATTTATTTTTGGAGATTTAATGAATATTTTCAGAAAAGTCTATCTTTGTACACGTGCAAAACACGTGCAAATACTTTTTGAGAAGTTTGAAAATTTAATTTTCTTTATGAAAAATCATCATTTAATATTTGGGAATTATTTAGTATTTTTCCAGATTTTTTTGAAATTAATTGGAACTATTTGCAATTTTTGAGAAAATAAGGACCTTTTTGCAAATTTGATATTTTTAAGGGTTAAAGTGCAAAATGTATATTCTGGACGTTTTGGATCAGTATAGGGTGAGATTTAGAAGTATATTTTCTTTTAAAACAAAATTTAAATGAGTTTTGATGGAATTTCCAAAGATAGAATTATATATGTAAATTGTATTTTGGAAAGGATTGTTTTGCAAAAGTGTAGGGTAAAACCCTAATATTCAACCCCGGATATTTAAGAGATTTTTTCTCCAGCCGTCATTTACTGATAATACAGATTTTGAGATTGGTGTTGGAGGAGCAAGGAGAGTTTTTGGATCTAGCAAGAAGGAAGACTTTTCAGGGATTTTCTCAATTCAATGTGAGTGACTTGGTTTTGTTTTGTTTTGATTTTGTGAATGACTTTGTGAGTTTTGTTTTGTTTGTGAATGACATAAATTTATCTTGTTGTTGATCTATGTATGCGAGTGGTAATGATGTTAGATTTGATGTTGTGAACGATATAGATGTTGTACTGTGGTGTGATTCATATGAATAAATGAATGTTGCTTATACCATGTTGAGAAATCCAAGAATGATTAGTAGATCTTGTTCATAACACCATATTACTAAGATTTGAGTATGATTTTGATCGGATGAGGAACACCTGGATCTATTATATATATTGTAAATCAGATTTGATTTAGAGTTGTGAAAGAATTTTAATCTTGAGAAACCCTAATGAAGGAATTAGTGATCTAGAACATGAGAACTTGGGTTTTGACATATTTGAGGTTTGGAGTATTATATCCTTAATGAAGGTCTTTTTTCCTGAATACGAACTACTTTCTTGAACAATGAATCGTTAGAAAACCTTAGTTTTGATTATTGTATTCAGACCTAAATTTGAGAACTGTAGGCCGACAGCCGACTGGACTACCTATCAGTCGACTGGTACGACCCTACAGATGTATCATTAGCGTTTAGAAAATCCGTTCTGGACAGCCGACTGAGACCCTTGTCAGTCGACTGTCATACTTAGAAAAATTACTGTGTTAAATCATGTCAGTTTCTTGTCTGGACAGTCGACCTATGATTACTTTAAGTCGACTTGTATACTTAGAATAATTTTGAGAAGATTATTGGAAATTACCTCGGGTAAGTCGACTGACCTTCTCTTAAGTCGACTGTTATATGACTTAGTTATTTTTGTAAAATTTTGGAAATTCGTCTTCTGGACAGTCGACTTACTGCAGTATAAGTCGACTGGTACTAAGGATCTTTGTATACTTTAGTGCTATTTCGAATGATTGATCTTTCTGATAATTCAGTCTCTACTTGACATTCAGTTCAGTATTTGATTAAGCATATGACTTTGAGATATTCAGTTAAGTATTTAAATTGAGACATTTAGTTGAGCCACTTTGTTTAGTGGAACTTTGGTTTAGACTTTTGAGTTTGAGTCTCTAGAGGTGTGTGACCCTAGTATACCGGTGTTGAGTTATTTTGTTGAGGCCCCATGAGGCAGTTCAGTTATTGAGATTTGAATTTAGGCCGGTAGGGTATACCACTCTAGGAGACTCGTTAAGTAATCAATTAACCCAAAATAATAAGGACAGGCACTAGTGGTGATATGATGAACGGGAACATGGGTTATGCACCTCAGTATGGCTTTAGATGTGGGATTTAATCTCCGGAATTATCCAAGTAACTTTCTTGAGATGTGGGATGATCTCCGGAATTATCCAGGTAAATTACCTGAGATGTGGGATCTATCTCCGGAATTATCCAAGTGGTTTGCTTGAGATGTGGGATTGGTCTCTGAAATTATCAAAGTCGAGGCGACGCACATGTGGCATTCATGTGGTGATGTGTCTATGTTTAGATGTGGGATGGTCTCCAGAATTATCCAGGTAAAAAGCCTGAGATGTGGGATCTATCTCCGGAATTATCAAGCATGGGCTAATTCTCACAGTTTATCTTTTTCTCGTAGTAGTCATCGTGATAGGATTAGTTGCATAGCGGGGGATTGAACCCTATGAAGTGAAGACGTTAAGGGCTTGCACCGAACCTATGTAGAATGAGATGCATAGACTTCGACAAGTATGCATTAGAGAGTCCATGTATAGAATTTGTGTGCTTTCTTGACTTAGTTTTATGCATATGGATTTCCCGGTTTTCTACACTTAACACTTGTTTGGTATGAGTTGTTGTTACGTTTCTTGCTATCTCATATTTTATGTACTTTGTTTCACTATATGTTACTTATGAATCCATGCTTAAGTTTTATTTATGATGTTTGTTGTTGTCACTCACACCATTTATGGCTGACCCCTTTAGTTTGGGGGTTAGGGATCATCTCTAGCCTCACATGTTGCAGGTAATTGCTTAGAGTTGGAGATGGGATGCTTGAGTGATTTTGAGATATAATTGATTCATAAGAGTTTGGTGTAAAATTTGTAATAACAGTTTTGAGATAAATTGTGTTGTAAAGAAAGAAAATATTGAGTTGAGTTTGTTTGATTTCCGCTGTGATTTGTAATAGTTATTGTAATAAATGTTGAAAAATTTTTAGTGGTGTTGGTTATGTTTAATATTGTATTGAAGTGGATCGCTGGGAATGTACCTACGTATTTTCTAAGATATCTTATTAGAAATACGGGGCGCTACAAATCCAGTGCATATAAACAAGATACATGAAAGATGTAGCAACTATTGTCAAAAAAGAAAACTACACAGAATTCGTGTTCAGCCAGAATTTGTAAATTGGTGTTTCCAAACTTGAAACAGGTCTGAAACTTTATCAATTAATCCCAGGAAAATTAGGGAAGGTCCTCTAGTGTGTCTAGTATCATCATACAAAATTTCAAGTCATTATCTTACAGGTAGCATAGTTAATTTAATTTGTAAAAAAAATGATGCAGCAATTTATGATTATGAAATTTCAGACACAGCAGCACTAAAATAGTGATAATTCAAAAAATCTAACTCAGAATTCAATTCCGTCAAAAGGTTAGTAAACTAGACATCTGGAGATACATTTCATATTTAGAATTCAAGTTCAGATTCTGATGTTTTCAGGGTCTAAAAAGCAAGTAAAAACAGGAACAACAACATAAGAGCATCTGTAGTCGTTGAATGTAAAAATATCCATATATGGATAAATAGAAATAGGATTCCCAAGTTTGCTGCACTCGTGCAAAGCTATTTTTTAGCAAACTATAATAAAATATTAAGCGACGGTACATGAAGTGCCGTCGGAGTGGAAAAAAATTAAAAAAATAATAAATTTTGGACGGACGGCACTTGAAGTGCCGTCGCTCTAATTTTTAAGAATGGACGGCACATGAAGTGCCGTCGGAGAAGGAAAAAAAAAATCAAATGGATATGGACGGACGGCACATGAAGTGCCGTCCAAGAGCCATTGTCCACTTTTGTTGACATTTTCCACTTTTTCCAAAATTACAAAAACATTTCATTAATTACAAAAAATTTCAAAAAATTACAAAAACAATTTAAAAATTGCAAAAAAAATTAAAAAATTGCAAAAACATTTTCACAAATTGCAAAAAAAATTAAAAAATACAAAACCCTCTGCACGGCACTTCAAGTGCCGTTCGAGGATTTGGGGGAGCGCTGGGGTTTTTTTAATTGAAAAAAAATGAAAGGACGGCACATGAAGTGCCGTCCGAGGGATTTGGGGGATTTTTTAATCGAAAAAAATTATAAAAAGTCAGCCGACGGCACTTGAAGTGCCGTCCCTCAAATATCGATAAAAGCTATATCGATTCTCATTTATAGCAATCGACTGTAGTGATTTATCGATAAAATGGATATTTGGCAAACGAGTGCAGCACGTTCGTTTGCCAAATATCCATTTTATCGATATTTGGCAAACGACTACAGATGCTCTAAGTAGGGTTCTTTCATATGAAGAGTGTCATGATCGATAATTATTATGAGTCTAAATTAGTGTGTAATACAAATCAGGGGTTCACAAGAATCAAATCAGCGCCCCTGGCTATCCTCAACTAAAAAGAGAGCAAAATTAACACAATCATCATACAAACATACATCTACAAGTCTAGGTGATTCGTAATTTCATATGTTCAAATAATTAGATGATAAAATAGATCTAACTAGTTGTGAAATGAATATATCAACGAAAGATTGTGACTCTTATGATCATGGAATTGATAAGGACGGCAACGAGTAAAAATGAGATCGTCAGTGATCAGCCAAAGGTGAGTCACAACTATAATCTACTTGCAGTATTTTTAAATAAAAGTTTGTACTAGAACAACGAATTGTACAAGAAAATACTTGCCTTGATTAGATGAAGACGTTGATTGACGATCGAGATTGGATGGATCGGATTGGCGCTGATCTTGATGGCGATCAAGATCAAGAAAATCGACGGCTGAGATCACTATGATCTGATGATCAAGATGATGATCACGATCATGATCGGATCAGATAGCCAAGATCACTCTGATGGTGATCCATCCAAGAACAGGGCTTGGGTTGATGGTGATGGTTATCGCGGCTGTCGATGATCGGCGTGGTGGCTCGACGGCAGTAAGGGCAGCAATGTAGTGGCGGCGACTGCAGGAGAATAGTGGCCTGGTCGACTGGATGGCAGTGGCTAGGGGCGGTGCTCGACGAGGAAAAAGCAGCATCGAGGATCTGATGGCAAGGTTGGAGGGAAGTCAATGGCAGGGTTGGGGATGATGATAAGGAAGATGCACAGGGTAATGGGTAATGGGTTTCAGTGGTCAACGAGGTGATGAGTTCGGGAGCGAGGATGACAAGGTGCAGTCGATGGGTCGACGATGAGGCGATGATGAAGACGATGGGTGATGGAGATGAGTAGAGGTGCAGGAGGTGAACGAAAAAGTGGATGGGTTTTTGGAGTCTGGAGGTAGGAGAAGGAGGGTAGGGTTAGTAGCGGGTTCAATAGTAGTGATTAGGGTAGGGGTGATTAGGGTTAGGGTTAAATTAGGTTAGGGTTTAAATAGTTAGGGTTATTGGGTTTAGGGTCATTGGATAGCGGTTTGAATAGGATCCAAAAGGAGATTGAGTCAAAAATCACAATAATTAGGCAATATATGTTAAATGAGTTGAATCAGTCAAATCCCCAAGAAGAATAGCAAATTTGAGCTGATAGGAATGATGCAAATGAAATAGATTGGGCACAAAATCGATTCGAAACAAAAGAAATGACTTCTATTAGAACTGGAAACAAAATACAGAATCTTGAATTGATAAATAGAGTACAATGAAATAAAATACATTAGAAAAATACAAATATAAGGAGCAGGGGTTACAATGGCCAGTTGGGGCCTTGATATTGTTTAGTTGAGATAAGTTCAGTAGGGTACACCAACTCTAGGGAAGTTGTAGGTTAATTAAATGAACTTAATAAATATAAGGACAGACACTAGAATGGTGATATGATGAAATGGGAGCAAACATGAGTTATGCACTTTAGGATGATCAGAGGAGTGAGATAATTCCCAGTATTCTGGGACGATAGCTGAAATAGGCCATATAATGATCTACGTGAGTGGGATTGGTCTCCAGTATTCTAAGGTTGAGAGCGACGCTCATGGGATGTTTGTGCAATGAGGGTTTCAGGATGACCTAGGAGAGAGGCAATCCCAAGTATTCCAGGACGATGGACGAAATAGGCCACAGAATGATCCACGTGAGTGGGATTGGCCTCGATTATTCCAAGGGCGAGAACCGATACTTGCAAAATGTCTATATCTCGTAGTAGTCATTGTAGTTGGATAGTTGCATAACGTGGGATTGAACCCTATAATGTGGAGAACGATAAGGGCTTGCAACGGATCTATGAAGAGTGGGGACCACAGATTCGACAAGTGTGCATTATTTTTCATCATATGCATTTGTGTTTTCCTTGACTTGATTTATGCTTATTTTCCGCTTTCTACACTTGACACTTAGCCTAGTTCACTTGATGATTTATGTTTCTTTTATTGCTATTTCATATTTCATTTGTTATTACCATGTTAATATGTTGACTATGATTTTGTTCTTTATGTTCTGTTTAAGTTGTATTTCTTTGTATATCACTCACACCGTTATGGCTGACACCTATAGTTTTATGGATTAGAGTTATCTCTAGTCTCATGTTTCACAGGTAGGTACCATTAGCATGGAGTTGGGAGCATGTGGTAGAATATTTTTATGTTATCATATATGTTATAAGAGATGTGCAAATATGGAACTGTGTTGTAAAATTTATTGTAATTCAAGGTCTTAATTTCTGCTGTGCTTTGTAAAAGAAATGATGTAATAAAAGGTTTAAATTTTCCAGTATTTGTACTGTGTTTATAATTACAATTGAGGTAGATGCTGAAAATTGTGCCACATATTTCTAAGTTATTTATTGAAAATTCGGGTCAACAGAGTTGGTATTAGAGCATACTTCAATAGTAATGTTAAACATGGTATAGGGAACAAACCTAGGTGGACATTAGAGCTGAGTACCTAGGTGTGGACATTACAGTGTGAGTAATACACATGAAATTAAAACAATATAAAATAGTTGAGCATGATTGAAATTTTGCCATAAGATATTGGTGTGAATGTGATGTGGGTTGTGATGCTCTAACATTTTCTCGCATTTTGCAGTATTCAATATAATAGCAGGACCCAGGACCAGGATGGTGGGAATAGTGATTAGGCTGATGGTTTCTACGGGGCCCGACTTGAGGGGCAAGCTGATCCAAATGAGGCCGATGATTGGATCAGACAGATGGAGGTAGTCTTCTGAGTTTTGGAAACCCCTGCAACCAACAAGGTGAAATTGGTTACAATGTAGCTGGAGAAAGATGATGGTGTATGGTGGCAGTCAGTGAAGAGGACGTTAGGGGAAGAGCATGTGACTTGGGAAGCTTTTCTTGAGGAATACAGGGATCACTATTTTCCCCTGGACTTTCAGGAGAAGAAGGGGATGGAATTCATGAATCTACAGCAAGGCAGTATACCAGTGCGCGAATATGAGACTAAGTTTGCCCAGTTCTCGAGGTATGCACTGGAGTTGGTGATTGATGAAGCGAAGAAGGACAAGAAATTCGAGCAGGGCTTGATGCAGAATTTGGGATCTTGGATGATACTGTTCGGCATTAGGAGGTTTGATAAATTGGTCAGGAGACCAGCCGTGACGGAGGAAGATATGGATCAGTTCCAGAATAAGCAGGAAACCTGGAACAGGAACAAACGGCCAGCAGCAAGCCAGAGTGGGAGGAAGTTCCCGATGAAGCAGGGCAGGTTCAGTAGGCCCGAGCAGAAGGCACACACAGCTTAAGTGATGACTTGTTATTACTGTGGTGAGACAGGTCACTACAAGTCTGCATGTCTCAAGCTGGGAAAGCGACTTGCTTCCAGTGTGAACGGGAGGGGCATACTAAGTCGTTCTTCCCACAACTTATAAAGGATGGCGCAGATGGGAGAAAATTCCAAAGGCAGGGACGAGTATTCGCATTAACTGAGGAGTATGCGGGTAACTCAGAAGATGTGATTCAGAGATTTGTCTTAATTAATGGATAAAAGCAAAAGTTTTATTTGATACTGGTTCTTCGCATCCATTTGTGTCGCCCAATTTTGCTAAAGTTTTAGGTGTGGAACCAAAGATATTTCTAAGCAGAGTCTTGTCAGTGGCAAAAGCATTAGGAGAGGAACTGATTGCTGATCGGTATTATGAGGGTTGTGATATCGAGATTGATGGGAGGCTTTTTAGCCTTTACTCGAGGAGGTGCTACCAGCCCAGTGAATATCGCTTATTCCGGTGTTTATCAGTGGTGGTATACAATCGGATTACGCACCAATGAAGATGGAGTATTAGAATTATAATTTGATACTTTCTGATTCGATTGATTGAAATCCAATCAGTTCCAAAATGAATAAAATGAATTAGGTAATTACTACAAATAAATTCATTATACTATAATAACAATAACAATAACTAGAATCGAATAACAAATCAATGATAATGTAAGAATTGGTATAGGATACTTTAGTACTTACTTTAGAAATAAATACATTTAAATCACGAATACGGCCCAAGTAATAAATGCCCAAGTTTCCTTGGGATCCCAATTCCAATAAGATCCCCAGGCCTCGTTAGCCTTTCTCTTTTTGCATAAAGAAATAATAGTTCCTACGGAACCTTCTACTCTACCTGGATTGGCCGTCGAAGCCATACCCAATCGAAAAAGAATGTTATCCAAATGCATCTCAAGTAGTTGTATCCCACATGACATGATAATTCTCTGATCCATTTACTGGGAGCGGATTGATATTGCTTAGAAATAATATTCCACCTATAAACCCTGAAGTGATGGGTATTTTTTTTGTTCTTTTCGTATTCTTCGGTTCGAGTCGAAAATAGAATAGTTTAAGTCGATCAAAAATTCAAAGGAGGTTCGATAAATTCCCCTGCTTGTGCCTCATAAAAAGAACTAGCAGGTTGGTGAACCATAACCCTGATAATATTTATATAAAATCGTGCATGGGAGTAGATGTGATTGTGGGAAACATTTGGATGGAAACCTGTGATGCTACAATTGAATGCAAGAGCAAAGAGGTGGTAGTGAAGGCACCGGGAGGACTCGTAGTGACTTTTCAAGGGAAGAAGAACTCGAAGGTGGTGCAACTGTATCAAAGTTGGTGATTCCGGATGAGGCCAGAGGCATTCCAGCTGTCAAAGATTTTCCTACTGTGTTCTCGGAGGATTTACCGGGGTTACCGCCGCAGCGAGATGTTGAGTTCTGCATCAATATTCAGCTAGGAAGTGCTCCAATTTCTAAGGCTCCATACAGGATGGCACCTGTAGAGCAAGACGAAGTTAAGAAGCAGATTGAAGAATTACAAAGTAAAGGGTCCATCAGGCTGAGTACTTCACCATGGGGTGCACCAGTGTTGCTAGTGAAGAAGAAGGATGGGTCAATAATGATGTGCATTGACTATCGGGAATTGAACAAGGTGACCATTCAAAATAAGTATCCGCTTCCACAGATTGATGATCTGTTTGACAGGCTTCAGGGAGTAGCTGTATTTTCGAAGATTGATCTGTGGTAAGGGTATCATCAGGTTCGGGTTAAAGAGGAAGATGTGAGCAAGACAGCTTTCAGGACTCGTCATGGACTCTATGAGTTTTTGGTGATGCCATTCGGAGTGACGAATGCACCGACAGTGTTTATGGATATGATGAACCAGATCTTGCGACCGTTTATTGATTCTTTGTGGTGGTGTTCGTTGATGATATACTGGTGAGTTCAAAGTCGGAGGAAGAGCACTCTGAGCACTTGGCAGAGGTATTGAAGAAGTTACAGGAACATAACTTGTATGCCAAACTATAAAAGTATGACTTTTGGAGGTTCGAGGTGGCTTTCCTTGGTCATATCCTTTCTAAGGAGGGAGTGGCCACTGATCCTCAGAAGATTGAAGTAGTGAAGAATTGGCCTAGACCGACGACCATAAAGGAAGTCAGGAGTTTCTTGGGATTGGCTGGGTATTAAAGGCAATTCATTCAGGGCTATGCAAAGATTGCAGTTCCTTTGACAGGTTAACACGGAAGAATGTGGATTACACTTGGACTGATAAGTATGAGGAGAGTTTCCTAGAGCTAAAGGAGAGGTTGACGACTGCACTTATCCTAGCTTTGCTACAAGCTGGGAAGGACTATGATATCTATAGTGATGCGTCTTTTAAAGGTTTGGGGTGCATCTTGATGCAAGAAGGGAAGGTTATTGCATATGGTTCGAGGCAGTAGCGTCCGCATGAGAAGAACTATCCGACACATGATCTGGAGCTAGCAGTTATTATCTTTTCCTTGAAGCAGTTGAGGCATTATATATATGGAGAGAAGGTCAACATGTTCACTGATCACATGAGCTTGAAGTATATTTATAAGCAGAGGGATGTAAATCTTTGGCAAAGAAGATGGTTGGAAGTGTTGGAAGACATTCTTCATGAGATCAAGTACCATCCAGGCAAGGCGAATGTTGTGGCGGATGGGCTTAGTCAGAAGAGTACTCTATCCAGTTTGATCACGACTCGGAGGGAGTTGGCAGCAGAGTTAGATCGGGCAGGTATCGAGGTTGTACTCCAAGGTTTGGGGGCATTATTAGCACAGTTGAGGGTTCAGCCTTCTTTGAGGAAGCAGATTATGGAGGGTCAGAAATCAGATGCAGAGATCCAGAAGATTTTACGGCAAATTATTTTATGGCAAATTATCAGAGTTCTGTGTTCAAGATGGGGTCCTATGGATAGGCAAGAGGTTGTGTGTATCGGAGAGTGAAGATTTGAAGGAGAGTATCTTGCAGGAAGCACACAGTACCTTGTTGTAAGTATATCCTGGTGGCACGAAGATGTACAAGGACATCAAACAACATTTTTGGTGGTCGGTGATGAAGAGAGATGTGGCGGACTTTGTGGCGAGGTGTTTGACTTGTCAGCAAGTCAAGGAGGAGAATTAGAAACCTGGAGGCTTGTTACAGCCATTTCCTATCCCAGAATGGAAGTGGGAGTATATCAGCATGGATTTCATCACTGGGTTATCGAGGAGTCTGAAGGGCAATGACTTTGATCTGGGTTATTATGGACCGTTTGACCAAGTCAGCTCACTTCTTGTTTATGAAGATTACTTGGTCCTTGGAGAAGCTGGCAGAGTTGTACATTGATGAGATTATAAGACTTCATGGGGTTCCAGTGTCAATTATTTCCGACTGAGATCCACGGTTCACTTTGAAGTTCTGGAAGAGTTTGCCGGTAACTTTGGGTACCTGAACTGACTTCAGTACTGCTTTTCATCTGCAGAACGATGGTCAGACAGAGAGGGTGAATCGGGTTTTGGAGGATATGCTGAGGGCTTGTGTCATGGATTTTGGTGGCAGCTGGGAGAAGTACTTGGTATTGGTTGAGTTTGCTTATAACAACAGTTACCATGCAAGTATCGGTATAGTGCCGTATGAGGCATTGTACGGTAGGAAGTGCAGAACACCTGTTTGTTGGTATGAAGTTGGTGTGAGGCAGATGTTTCGGCCCGAGATTGTGCAGCAGACGTCAGAGAAGATTGAGCTGATTCGTAAGCGGTTGGTCGAACGTCAGAGTCGGCAGAAGAGCTACGTAGATACTCGGCATAGAAACTTGGAGTTTGAGGTTGGGGATGCAGTGTTCCTCAAGGTGTCTCCGACTAAAGGGGTGATCAGATTTGGGAAGGAAGGCAAGTTGGCGCAAAGGTACATTGGGCCATACAGAATTTTGAGACAGATTTGTAAGACGACATATCTGTTGGAATTACTACAGGAATCGGCACAAGTGCATGATGTGTTCCATGTGTCGATGTTGAGGAAGTACATGCCGGATCTGAGTCATCAGTTGGTAGAAGTGCCCGAAGGTCTACAGCAAAACTTGAGCTATAAGGAACAGCCCGTGGAGGTTGTTGATCGTCGAGAGAATGTATTGAGGAATAAGGCAATACCTATGGTCAAAGTGTTGTAGAGGAACCAGTCGTTCAAGGAAGCTACTTGGGTGCCAGAGGACCGCATGAAAAAGAATTTTCCCGAGCTGTTTGTATGATTGTATTCTTTTTACTTGAATTGTATTTCTCTTTATATGATTGTATTCTTTTAAATTGTATCTCCATTTATGCGATGGTATTCTTTTGACTTGTGATCGTTCTGTCCCTATTAACAGTAGTTCTGAGGACAGAACTATTCTAAGGAGGAGTGATGTAACAACCTAGAATTTAAAAAAATATTTTTGGAATTAATAAATGAATTAAAGTGAATTTTGGTGATTTAATAAACCTTGTATGAAATTTACCTTTTTGCACATGCAAAACACGTGCGAATATTTTCTTGGGAAACACAAAGTCAAGAATTTTAATTGGAGGACCTAATATTTGTTAGTGAATATTAATTTCAAATTTTCTGGATATTATAAATCAGTATTTGGAATTTTTCGCAAATATTGCTAAATGAAGGGGTCTTTTTGCAAAAGTTGCACTTAGAGGCAAAAACTTCAAAATCGATTTTTCTGGGCTGAAGTTGAGGCCGGCCAAATCTGGAGGATTTGGGAGAGAGTCAATCTCAACTAAATTGGTTAACTTAATTGCCTAAAATGATGAATCTAAATATGTAAATATATTTTCTTAAAAGAGTATTTTGTAAATCTCCTCGAAAACCCTAAAGAAACTCCCGGCCTGTATTCGCCCCCCCCCCCTCCCCCCCCGCAGTTATGAAATCAAAACTTATTTGAATTGGAGAATTGGATCTTGGAGTTTTTCCAAAGAAATGAGAAGGCTTTCTTATTTCTTTATTTCCCTTCACGTTAATCTTCTTTAAAGGTGAGTGATATGTTTATTTTGTTCTATACTTGTTGAGTATGATGACTTGTCTAGTAGGATGCATGCTAGAAGATTTTATGGGTGCTGTAGTAAATAAATGCAATGGGTGAGTGGTAATTTCTTTTAGTTGATGATTCTTCATGTGACAAATTGATTTTTATGATTGCAAAAATAAGATGGGTTATTGAATAGGTTACATTTTGAGATCTTATGGATTATAAATTTTGAAAAAATCTATTATGAGATGAATCTATGTAACTGAATAATCAAACAACATCATCATGAAGGAATTAGAAATTGAGGTGAATCTATCATGTATGTTTAGCCGAAAATTTGCTATTGCACAGATCCGAATTTTTTTTATATACCACGCTTAGTTGATCATGTATGAATTGAAGTGGAATGTGTATGAAATTTATTGAATCTGACATCTAGTCGATAAAGACCAAATCTTTACTTATATGAGAGTTGTTTAACCTATATTACAAATTGCATCGTGAGTGACTAGTATACAATTCGATGCTGATCTCTTATGTGCATACTAATGAATGATGAACTATTAAGTTGTTGTTTTCCCCTATTTTGTTCTTTGTTTTGGCTGGGATTTTTTATTTTGAGTTGAATCTAATGAGAAGAAGAAGAACTTGAGTTTAATTGAATGGAGATTTAAAGTATTTATTAATGAATACCTACTTATTAATAGATCTCAGTCTCGATGTGTATGTATGTTTATATTTCTGTTGAGGAAGGATTTCGTGACTGCATTTACTGATATTTTCGAGAGTTTATCAAAAAGTCTTCTTTATAACTTTTTATTGAATACTGTGAATTGGAGTATTGATATTTTGTGAAGATTATGAAAGAGTTTGATTTGGCATATGAACTGAGTTGGCTTTGGCCAAATTGTGCCCATTATATTGTAGATTTCATCATATGAATTCATGTATTTTTGTACATATATACGTATTTCAGTTTTCGGAGAATTTTGAATTTGGGCGACTGCAGATCACCTGAAAGTCGACCGCAGTGTTATACTACATATGTCGGTCGACTGCAAAGTCGCTGACTGCTGCCATTCATTTGCTGACAGTTGACTGCAGTGTTTATGCTACATATGTCAGTCGACTGCCATGAGTTCTGGGATTTGGTTTTGTTAAGCAGTGTCAGTCGACCATAGCATTTCTACATTATGACTGACGGTCGACCGACATGCTTTGTTTTGCACTATTACTTCCTTTCTTCGATTCAATGTTTCTTCGAACTTGTGGTCTATTGATTTACAGTTTCAAACGAGATCTTGCTACAGATTACTGATGTGTCTAATTTTTATATAAATAGTTGTACTCATTTATCCATGAAAATTGCTTGTATTCGTCTATCTTGTTTACAATTCATCTCATTTCCATAGATTTCAATTAATTATTTATTTTTGAAGGAATAATATTTTTGATGTAAAAGGTGAAGATTTTTGGTAAAATCAACAAACAAACAAGAAGATGATTTATTAATTTTTATTGATTTGTTGAATTTTAAATTTTACAATTCGGTTGTGTGAACAGCAAAATATAAATTCTTAATTGCCAATAGAGGTGAAAGTGCAATAAACAATTTTAAAAGGGTTTAATTGAGCTAATGTGATTATTAGTTAGTTTAATTAATTTAAACTATTTAAGTTTATTTTATTTTTAAAATCCTAAATTCTGATTTTATTTTGCATGTGTGTAGCCCGTGTTTCAAGAAAAAGATAGAGAAGAGAAAGAAGCAAGAAATAAAGAGATCTCAAATAAGGAAACAAATAAATAAAGATGTAGGGTTTTTCTGCAAAAATAAACCCTAATCCCCACTTTCCTGGGCCTATAAATACAATGGCAAAATAAAGAGAAGAAGGGCACGCTGAACGAAGAGAGAGCGACGGTTGATCTCTAATAATAAGAAGGAATAAAAAAACCAAGAAACAGATAGAGAGGGACGTCAGCGAAGAAGCAGACAAGGTGGCAGAAAAGACGAAAAGAAGGAGTGGGGAGAAGCGCTGACGTGGCGCACCCCTTCGTTTGTGGCTCAGCGACCAAGGAAGAAACAAAGCGGCTGACATCAGTGACAGAGGAAAGAGACAGCGTAAAGACTGGTTTTAGGCGGCTCGCAATACAAGAACGAAAAGGAGGAAAAGGAGGAGACAGGGGCACTACGTGGCAGGCGGCACTGACTTGGCGTGGGCACTGTTCTGCGACGGCGTGAAACTCCGAGACGAGACTGAGATAGAGAAAGAGGATAGTGAATCAGGGGTTTCTGTTCGGCATAAAAATCGAGACTTCGGTTTGCAATATTTTTTTTACAAAAACAGTTCTTTCTGTATCTTCTCTATTCTTATAATTTTTATAATGCAATCCAAGATAGTATTTGTGAGTCTCAAATTTATTATGAACTAAATTTATTTTTCTAGGGCTTTGATGTAGCCTAATTTTGATAACATGATTATAATTCCATGTTATTTTTCTATTTTTTCATAGTTGTGTGTTTGATTTTTTATCTTAATGCTTACAATTGGTTGGCCGACTTTGTATGATCTATTAAATTATGGAGAAACCGAACTGGTAATTTGTGATTTGGAATTTAATAAATTAAACACCGTTACAAGAGCGAACTTCTGTTAATGTGATCGTTAAGAAATCCATAGATCTTAATGAATTTTCAATTAGTAATTTGTGCATGAACTATGACAAATAATTAGTTGAGAATATTTTTGATATTGCTTGAAAGGGAATATTGAATAATTTGGTGATTTTGATCAACAACTTGGAAAAATAATATTTTTATTCACATGGAATTATAAATTGTGTGTGATAAAATAGGTGAAATCAAAAGCCCTAGAATTAATTTTGCTATTAACAAATTACAAAAATTTCATATTCCACCCCTTTTAATTAATTTAGTTAGTTCTTTAGATTAAATCAATTTAGTTGTTTTCTTTATTGAATTTCGATTTTCCAAGTAGTAGTTAATCTAGTAAATTTCAGTAATCAGTAAAATAATTAGTCCTTGTGGGTTCGACACTTTTTTCACTTAACTATACTACTTGTTGTGATCTTGTACACTTGCAAATTTTCACATCATGTTTTTGGCACCGTTGCCGGGGACTAGTTATTCTTTTATTGATATTGAAAATTGCTAGGTTATTACTAGTTTGGATTTTTTTTTATATTATTTATTATTATTTTACCTCTTTATTTTCTTTTGACTTACTTTTTTTTTATTTTAGTTTTTCTATTTTTTTAATACTTATATTTTAGGACATACAAGTACAGTATCATGGAGAACGATGAAAACAGGGATTTAAGAGACTATGCTAAGCCCTCAATTAATGGAGCAACATCAAGCATAAAGAGACTGGTTATTGAAGATAACAATTTTGAGATTAAACCGGCGATCATTCAAGTGATTCAACAGACTGTTGAATTTGGAGGACTACCGCACGAGGATCCTTGTGTTCACATTACAAACTTTCTAGAAATTTGTGACACTTTCAAGCACAATGGAGTATCAGATGATGCAATTCGATTGAGACTCTTTCCTTTTTTACTAAGCGATAAGGCTAAGGCTTGGCTAAATTTTCTACCACCCGGTAGTATTACTACTTAGGAGGGACTTGCACAAAAGTTTTTAGCTAAGTATTTTCCGCCGGCAAAGACAGCGAAGCTAAGGAATGATATTACCACATTCACTCAATCTGAGACTGAGTCTCTGTATGATGCATAGGAGAGGTAGAAATAGTTATTGAGAAAGTTTTCTCATCATAAACTTTCGAAATGGCTACAAATTGAAATATTCTACAATGGTTTCGAAGTTACAAATCGATCTATGGTTGATGCTGCAGCTGGGGGTGCACTTATGAGAAAAACTCATGAAGCAGCCTATGAGCTTTTAGAAGAGATGGCATCTAATAATTATCAGTGGTCTTCAGGGAGTACAATGCCAAGAAAAGTGGCCGGAGTTTTGAACTTGATCCTATTTCTACATTGAGTGCACAAATTGATATTTTATCTAAAAAATTAGCTAATATGAATGTTAATTCTATTCATATATTATTTTGATCTTTGTGTAGGAAGTCATTCAAGTACAAATTCCCAAGTGGGAAATCCATTTTCTGAACCAATGTCCTATCAATCAAATTACGTGTCCAATTTCCAACATCAAGACAATCTTTATTTGAACACGTATAATCCCTGGATGGATAAATCACCCTAATTTTTCTTGGAGTAACAATCAAGGATCAATTAGACCACCTAAAATTTGTTCACAACAAGAAAAGAAGTCAATACTTGAAGAGATGTGCATGCAACACATGCAGAAGACAGAGCAATACATGCAGAAGATAGATTTGGCAATCCAAAATATTGCAATTTCAACTTCAGCTTCAATTCGCAATCTTGTGGTTCAAATTAGTCAAATTTCAAATATTCATAAAGAGAGGACAACATGAACTTTACCCAGCAACACGGTGGTTAATTCCAATAAGCATGTCAAAGCAATAACACTAAAAAGCGGGAGGACAATTGAGCAACCACAAGAAGAAAATGACGAACAAAATGTGGTTGAAAGGAAGATGAGTAAGAACCAATTGTGGAGGAACAAACGCAGCATGAGCAAGTAACGTTTGCTGTTTTTAGATCCATAAAGTTTCCTACTAAAGAACAGTCGTGTTTTCGATTAAGTAAAACTGATTTAATTGTAGGCGAGAAAAATAGTGCTGAAAATGTCTAACAAATTCAGCAACTCTTGAAACTGAGAAAGAAAAGAATTATTAATGTGTTATGTATTTGGATGCTGCACCATCTATTCATTCATTTTCTCAGCTAAAATTCAAAGAGGTGGGGATATCAAAGACTCCATCTTCAAGAAAGAAATGCCTTAAACACGAGTTGACATCACTGTCATCTAGCTTGAGGGATGCACAGAGAAGACATAATCCCCGCATGAAGGGAATTATTACAATAGAGGCTCGTATGTTGTTGGATCTTGGCGTTACATAACCATCCCAGCTGCAACGTCTGCCTGAAGACTTAAAACTTAGTGCTTCGTGGGAGACAACCCATGCTTTCTTTTTACTGTATTAGATTTGATTTTTGTTTTAGTTTATTTTAATGTTAATTTTTTATTTTATTTTGTAGGATTGCATAAGTTTGGAAGTCGCCGAGGTGGAGCTGTTTTCTACACCTGAACTGATGGCTATTTTTGGGTAGGATGGAATCAGAATCTGAAAAAGTGTTTCAAAGAGTGATCGTAGCCAATTGTCTTAGCTTTCCAGAACAAAATGAATCAGGCCATTTGGACCTCTACAGCTCCAGATATCACTGAAACAATGAACGTCACGCATGCAGAATTTTAATACGAATTAGGGGAGAAATTTTGAACTTTTTGCATTCTTTTTGTTTTTCCTTTTCCTTTCCCATTAGGGACAATGTGATATTCAAATTTGGGGGAAGTTATATAAATTTATTTTTTCATTTTATATATGTTTGAAAAGAAAAAAAAAACAAAACAAAAATGAATTTCAATTGGGCTCACCATTACACTTTTGAGTTCTTTATTGTGCTACAGCATTGAAATAATTTTTTTTAGGATAGACAATATCTTATAAAGCAAGATTAAGCATACTTATTTATTTTAGGATTATTGAATTTCAAAATTCCTTACACAATTGTGAGAGTCATGTGATTATACATTAAAGAAAAAAAATGTGATGTTTTTTCTTGTGATTATCCCCTTTGATCTAGTCGTAAACAGAGTTTAAGTAAATAGAGTGATAATGGAAAAAAAATATAGAAAATTAAATAATTATATGAATAAAGTCTATCTACTCCAATATTTTGAGTTGCTTAGTAACTAGGGGTATTCATCACCAATGTTTACTTTTAAGTCAAACGACAACTTGAAATATGAGTATGCAAAGCACTCTAAGTTTGTGACTTGTTGAGTAACCGGGTGAATTCATCACAATTATTTGTATTTACGTCAAAAGGCAAGTGACAACTTAGAGAAGAGAGGGGAAAAAAAAAAAACCCTCTAGTTTGCTACTCGGTTTGTAGTAGTGAGAAGGGGTAATCACAGATGGAGTTGTTACATACTATAATTACATTAATTGCATGAAAAATATGATTGGGTTTGGAATTATGAATGAATAATTGCACTGGAGAAAGTGAGTATGCTTGGTTTTACTTTATTTGCTATTGTTTATATGTTTAATTGCAATTTTGATGCTTACATAATGAGATCTCTTGGTGTGATGAGTTGAGCCTATTATTGATTATTCCTTTATTCATGGTTTTACTTTTTGCTTGAGGACAAGCAAAATCTTAAGTTTGGGGGTATTTGATGTGTCTATTTTTTATATAAATATTTGTACTCATTTATACATGAAAATTGTTTGAATTCGTCTATCTTGTTTATAATTCATCTCATTTCCATACATTTCAATTAATTAATTATTTTTGAAGGAATAATATTTTTGATGGAAAAGGTGAAGATTTTTGGTAAAAATCAATAAACAAAACAAGCAGAATTATTTATTAATATGTATTGATTTGTTGAATTTTTAATTTTACAATTTGGCCGTGTGAAAAGAAAAATATAAATTTTTAATTGCCTATAGAGGTGAAAGTGCAATAAATAATTTTAAAAGGGTTTAATTGAGCTAATGTGATTATTAGTTAGTTTAATTAATTTAAACTAATTTAATTTATTTTATTTTTAAAATCCTAAATTCTGATTTTATTTTGTATGTGTGCAGCATGTGTTTCAAGAAAAAGAAAGAGAAGAGAGAAGCAAGAAATAAAGATATCTCAAATAAGGAAACAAATAAATAAAGATGTGGGGGTTTTCTGCGAAAATAAACCGTAATCCCCACTTTCCTGGGCCTATAAATACAATGACAAAATAAAGAGAAGAAGGGCACGCTGAACGAACAAAGAGAGTGACGGATGATCTCTAATAAAAAAATAATAAAAAAAAAACAGAGAGAAAGGGACGTCAGCGAAGAAGCAGACATGGTGGCAGAAAAGACGAAAAGAAGGAGTGGTGAGAACCGCTGACGTGGCGCTCTCTTTCGTTTGTGGCTCAGCGACCAAGGAAGAAACAAAGCGGCTGACGTTAGCGATGACGTTAGAGAGACAGCATGAAGATTGGTTTTGGGCGGCTCGCAATACAAGAACAAAAAGGAGGAAAAGGAGGAGACATGGGCGCTGATGTAGCAGGCGGCGCTGACGTGGCATGGGCACTGTTCTGTACGGCTTGAAACTCCGAGACGAGACTGAGACAGAGAAAGAGGAGAGAGAATCAGGGGTTTCTGTTCGGCACAAAAATCGAGATTTGGTTTGCAATATTTTTTTTCCTTCCAAAAACAGTTCTTTCTGTATCTTCTCTTTTCTTATAATTTTTATAATGCAATCCAAGAAAGTATTTGTTAGTTGCAAATTTATTATGAACTAAATTTACTTTTCTAGGGCTTTGATGTAGCCTAATTTTGAGAACACAATTTTAATTCCATATTATTTTTGTATTTTTCCATGGTTGTGTGTTTGACTTTTTATCTTAATGCTTATAATTGGTTGACCGACTTTTGTATGATCTATTAAATCATGGAAAGACCGAACTGGTAATTTGTGATTTTGAACTTATAAAATTAAACACCTTTATAAAAGCGAATTGCTGTTAATGTGATCGTTAAGAAATCCATAGATCTTAATGAATTTTCAATTAGTAATTTGTGTATGAACTATGACAAATAATTAGTTGAGAATATTTTTGATATTGCTTGAGAGAGAATATTGAATAATTTGGGGATTTTGGTCTATAATGTGGAAAAATAATATTTTTATTCACATGGAATTATAAATTGTGTGGGATAAACTAGGTAAAATCAAAAGCCGTAGAATTAATTTTGCCATTAACAAATCACAAAATTTTTAGATTTCACCCCTTTTAATTAATTTAGTTAGTTCTTTAGATTAATTTAATTTATTCATTTTCTTTATTGAATTTCGATTTTCCAAATAGTAGTTAATCTAGTAAATTTCTGTAATCAGTAAAATAATTAGTCCTTGTGGGTTCAGCACTATTTTCACTTAACTATACTAGTTGCGATTTTGTACACTTGCAAATATTCACATCAATAACTATATCTTTCAGAGTGCTATGTTTTCAATTTGTAATAGAATTTAATTCATGTATCCACAAATTTAGAAAGCGAAATATCTATGGATTTCAAAAGGATAATGTTTTGCGACTTTTCATGTGATTTCAAAGATGTAAATCTCAGTTTATTTTGGGAGATTAGTCTCATATTTTCTTAACCAGTTACTTGGGATTTGTAAGTACATGACAGAATTTTAGATTGGCTTGATTTGAAGAAGTTTTCTTAATATGAACAAGTTGACAATGAAATTAAGAGATTAAATGAAAGCTTTGTGTTGTTACTTTGAGTTGTGAGTCTCTAGAGGTTGTGTGGGACCCTAGTATACCGGTAGTTGAGGTTTTGTGGTTTATGGCCAGCTGGGGCCTTGATATTATTTAGTTGAGATAGGTCCGGTAGTGTCACGCCCAGCTTCCCAAAAGAGAATACAGAATACTGATACGTGACTAAGGCCAGCAAATGATTTTCATCATCTATAAGCTGTTTAAGAATCTTTTCAATATTTCACAAGAATAATCAGAGAGTCAGAAGCAACAGAATCAAGCAAGCATGCATATATGAGTCAAAACCAACAAGAATACTTGAAACCAAAACATATTAATCTCAAATAATCCAGATCTTAATAAGTTAAATATCCTTGGTCACATTGCCCAAATACAATAAATCCAAGTACAAAATTCAATTGTTCAAAACAAGCAACAAGAAATAATAATAGCAAAAATCCAGCACTAATATCTCATATCACCAACACCATCTGGTACCTGTTCTCCAAAATCTGCAATTTAACAATTGCAGGAATAGGAAAAAGAAAACAAACTCCCGTCAATGCAAGTTACGGGCCGCTTATAATGCAGGATACAAGTACATGGAAAAAACTGATTAATAACATGAAATGTGCATGATAACAAAATAGAATATTAGCATGGCAAGATGAACAAGTACAAGTGGCATGTATCAAGTGTCAAGTAAACAAGTATCATCTAAACGAGTAACAAGTATCATGTGTAACGAGTCAAGTATCACGAAATTAAGTAACAAGTAGCAAGTGTCAAGTGTCAAGTACAAGTATTAATTATCAAGTGTCAAGTGATCATGTTCAAGTCTTGTATTATTACTATCTAGGTAGCACTTCATGCATCCATAGTTTTACTACATGGTTGCTACAGTCAACACAATTTCGTTGAAGATTTCATAGTAGATCATATAGGGCAGTGTACTCTGTGATAAGCCTCAAGAAATCAAGTATCAAGTATCAAGCCTCAAGTACCAAGTTAACAAGCCTCAAGAGTGAAGTATCAAGCCTCAAGTAGTGAAATATCAAGCCTCAAGTATCAAGTATCAAGTATCAAGCCAAGTATCAAGTATCAAGTAACAAGCCTCAATTGTGAAAATCAAGCCTCAATTAATCAAATATTAAGCTAAGTATCACATATGATCAATAGATCCTCTTCCGAGTACACGTTTCTGTATTTTCCACTATTAGATCTTTCCCTTTAACCCCGGCTTGGTTAATTCTTATTAGTGTCAAACAGGCATATATGTGCCACAAACAGGGCAAATATATCATGGTATATTCAAGTAACAAGTTCAAGTTACAAGATAAAAACGTACGGGTGAAAGAGAACACACAAAAGAATAGAACAACCAGAATTCTAATTCAGGACAGCAAGACAGTACTGCACTAAAACTGAGATTCCCGTTGCTACAAACATGAAAACCTGAATCCGTCAAAAGGTCTAAAAGATTGACTCCCGGCCGAATCCAGAGAACATATATAAGTTATATAGTATTTCACAAAATCAAGTCTCAAAACTGATTTGAAACCAGAACACACATCCAGCCATAAATCAGAAGACTGTAATCAAAAACAGGAAAACAGCATGAAAACTCACAAATTAAATTCACAAAAATTTTTTGTATTCCCTTATATGTGTAGCAACAGAAAAACATGTTTCATAATTTTTCAGTATAAATAGTTTACTCTACGAAAATCAGAAAGCATCAAAATATAGTAGTTTTGTAAATCTAGAATAGTGAACACTGCACTACGAAAACAGCAATATCTCACAAACCATAAACCAAAACCCCAATCCACCAAAAGGGAAATAAAATAGATACAGTAGGCTAACTTTCATATTCAGAAATAATTTAGAAAAAGCAAGTAGAATTAGGTCGAAAATCAGGTTCTTTACTAAACAATAGTGAAATTCTGTATATAAAATCTTTATTTCCAAGCATGAAAAGGTTTGTAAAACTCCTCAAATAAATCCATCAAAATTCTGGGTTAATCCCAATCAAGTCTAGAAGTACTGAACAAAAATTTAGATCAATATAATAATTTTAACATCGAAATAAAAATAGATTACTCTTCAGAATTCATAAAAAACACAATCTGGAAATTTTACGACACTACTGTAGTAAATTAGACATAACTCACAAACCATAAATCGAAACTGAGATCCGTCAAAAGGTTTGGAAAATAGACGGAATTCTCTACAAATCATGTTCACAAAATATTTTCAAATACTGACCTTAATAGGGTCTAAAATACTGATCAAAATGTGAAAGCCAGCAAAATTGAAAATATCGCATATGCACAAAATCCACTAGTTTGTCCGAAACTCATCCAAAACACAACCAAACACGAAATAGAGTATACTAGATGTCCAAATAACATGGTATAAGATATTCCACAAGTCCACAACAAGTCTACCCTGAATAACACGAACCAGCACAAGACAACACATGAATAACACGCATATATACAACAAGATGTGGTCAATCCTAGGTTATATCATGTCATGTATGTCGTGAGGCAACTATGGTCAAATCATCACTATAGAGACAATATCAACAAGGACATTCACACACAAATTGTCTCTAGAACCTAACTACACTACAGGCGCTATTTAGTACTTGTATTACACAAAGAAAAGAATACAAGTTACTTGCCTGAGAGACGACGAAACCGACGAAGCAAAAGCAAGAATAACGGGAACGGATTCCTAGCACAACACAACGAACGGACGAGACCCAACAAAAACAAAATGAGCACAACGAACAAATCACAAACTGAACTCACGAACAACGAACTCAATAACTGCACGATCACAACCGCGAGCACACGCACACGATGAACACTCATGAACACCCTACTCGTGCACTCTCACGCACAACCAACAACGAGAGAGACCAAGAGGGAGAGATAATGGTAATGGCAGTGGCTCGCTGTCAGTGTTGCCGTCGGCTGTGGAGTCATTGAGAGGAGGTAGGGCGTGCCGGGGCTATCACTGCGGAGGAGCGGCAGGGAGGAGGGGCTGACACCAGGGTCGCGATGCTGCTTGTTGCTGCAGTAGCTCGTCGGTATGGAGAGAGCACAGCTAGTCGCGGCGACGGCTGAAGGCCACCGAAAAAACAGCATAGGGAGGTGATGTCTACATTGCGAGGCAGGAGGACCAGGGCATCGGCTATAGTGGGTCATGATGCGGACTGCAGTCGAGAGGAGGAGGTGTTGGGTGGAGCAGGGAGAGAGGGTTGGAGAGGGGGAGCGGTTGAGGGTGAGGAGCACGGGGACGACTGACGATCGGGGGTGCAAGGGGACAGGGACGAAGAAGATCGGGAGGGAGATGAGCAGGCGGATGGGTTAGGAGTTGGCCTAAGATAGAGAATAGGGTAGATAACAGGGATAATATATAGGAATAGGGTTAGGGTTGTTAATGGGTAGGGGTAGGCTGATGGGTAATGGGTAGGGTAGTTAGGTGGGTTTGGGTATTGGTAATGGGTTTAAATATAGGGTACTTGGGTTTTAAAATGGGTTTAAAAAAAATCCAATAGAAGAAAAATAAAATACCCAATAAAAATATGATTCATAATAAAAATGTAATTTGTATTACCATACAGAATTTATTTAAAATAACTACAAATATATTTATAAATAGAACTAGGTTTTTAATTACCAGTCAAAGTAATAATAATCATAATAAAAATGATAATAAAAATAACAAGAATAAAAATAATACTGAATAATAATAATAACAACAACATTAATATAAAAAAATCGTTTGAAAATAACAATAAATACATTTAGTAAAAAGAAATGGATTTTGACGGGAGATGCCAAAATAAATTTGAAATAAAATAGAATTTAAGAAACGGAAAGTTTTTATAAAGAACCCAACTCAGATAATACACAGCAAATACGGATTTGGGAAAACAGGGGTTACAGGTAGGGTACAACAACTCTAAGGAAGTTGTGGTTAATTAAATGAACTTAATAAATATAAGGACAAACACTAGAATGGTGATATGATGAAATGGGAGCAAATGTGAGTTATGGAGTCCAAGATGATCCAAGGAGTGAGATAATCCCCAGTATTACGGGACGATGGCTGAAATAGGCCACAAAATGATCTATGTGGGTGGGATTGGTCTCCACTATTCTAAGGATGAGAGCGATGCTTATGGGATGTTTGTGCAATTAGGGTTCTAGGATGACCTACGGAGTAAGGCAATCCCCAGTATTTCGAGACGTTGGATGAAATAGGCCACAGAATGATCCACGTGAGTGTGATTGGCCTCCAGTATTGCAAGGGCGAGAACTGATACTTTCAAAATGTCTAAATTTCGTAGTAGTCATTGTAGTTGGATAGTTGCATAACGTGGGATCGGACCCTATAAAGTGGAGAACGATAAGGGCTTGCACCAGATCTATGCAGAGTGGGGAGCATAGATTAGGCATGTGTGCATTAGTTTTCATCATACGCATTTGTGTTTTCCTTGACTTGATTTATGCTTGTTTTCCGCTTTCTACACTTGACACTTAGCCTAATTCACTTGATGATTTATGTTTCTTTTATTGCTATTTCATATTTTATTTGTTATTACCATGTTACTATGTTGACTATGATTTTGTTTTTTATGTTCCGTTTAAGTTGTATTTATTGGAATATCACTCACACCGTTATGGCTGACCCCTGTAGTTTTCGGGGTTAGAGTTATCTCTAGCCTCATGTTTCATAGGTAGGTACAATTAGCACGTTGGGGCATGTGGTAGAATATTTTTATGTTATCACATATGTTGTAAAAGATGTGCAGATTTTGAGCTTTGTTGTAAATAAATTGTAATTCAAGGTGTTAATTTCCAATGTGCTTTGTAATAGAAATGATGCAATAAAAGATTTAAATTTTCCTGTATTGTACTGTGTTTATAATTACAATTGAGGTAGATGCAAGAAATTGTGCCACGTATTTCTAAGTTATTTATTGGAAACTCGGGGCGCTACAATGTTTGTGCAAAGAATCATCCCCAAAACATAGAGAATGGTCTAAAGTACTTGCAGGATATCTAAGAATCCACTTCAGTGCATACCAATACTCTTTAGATGGATTCTTCAGGTACCGGCTAACAACTCCCACTACATGTGCGAATCTGACATTGTAGACACCACCACATACATATGACTACAGATGGCTGAGGCATAAGGGACTGCAGTCATCTCCTCCATATCTGCCTGTAATGTAGGACACAAGTCCATAGATAACTTGATGTGTGTACCTAAGAGGGAAGTAATCGACCGCGCACCATCCTTCTTAAATTGCTTCAATACTTTCTTCACATAGTCCACTTGTGACCACCAAAACTTCTTATTCAACTTGTCTCTACTGATTTTCAATGCCAAAATTTTTCTTTGTTTTGCTTCACCTAAATCCTTCATAGAAAATTTAAAAGTTAGCTAGCAATTGTTTCACATCATTAGTTTTCTTCATACATGAACCTGCTAACAATATGTCATCCACAAATAAAGCTAAAATTACCGTGTCGTTATCGTCATACATGAGCACATAGACACAATGATCTGATTCACACTTTTCAAATCCATTTCCTTGCATGAAATAGTTGAACTTCAACTATCATTGCCATGGTGCTTGTTTGAGCCCATATAGACACTTCTTCAGTGGCAAACCATGTCTTATTTTGCTTTGACTTCAAAACCAGTGGGTTGCCTCATGTACAACTCTTCTTCTATATCACCATGGAGGAATGTTGTTTTGACATCCAACTACTCTATGTGTAATTTTCCACTACCACCATGCAGAGAAAAACCCTGATTGAAGCCATCTTCACAACTTGTGCGAAGATTTCACCTCATTCTTGATTTTGAAAATCCACTTGTTCACAAGAGCACGATTCCCTGCAGGTAACTTAGCCAATTCTCAAGTTGGTTATGTATCATGGAGTTTATCTCATCCTTCTTGGCAGTCTTCCACTAAATTCGAGCACTATCTTCATGGGTCTCTGACTTGCCTGAATCTATGTACAAAATATGCTTGTGAACAGTGTTGGTTGATGGATCATATTTCATTGTCGGCCTTTTGTCTCGTATTCACCTTTTCAAAGCAGGTTCAGGTACACCGACCTGTTCAGGATACTGTAATGACTATGGTTGTACCTATTCATCTTGGATATTGTAGCGCCTCAAAATCTCTATTCCGGAATCTCAAGACACAATCCAGGATCTTACTTCAAAAGAGTCCAAACATAGAAAAAACACAAGAAATTAAAAACTTTAATTGCCACAAATGTTATTACAACATACAAAATTGTTCCAACAAATATTCATCATGAATTTACATCGAACATTTTCATGAACAAATTACATTGTACAATAATCAGGAACCTCATCAACGAATTGGACAACGTCTCTCCACTAAATGCCTTCCGCAGCTCGAGTCCCCCGCTCCACGATCAGCAATCCTGCAAATCTAATAAACTATGGGCACGTCAGTTGAATACAACTGACGCAATGCTATAATACAATGATCAACACTATGCTATAATATAGCGATTCCAAACCTCAGCATCTAAAAATATTGATGCAAAAGGAAAAGTGATATCAATCCAAGTTTTGGTGTATGACATGGCCTAAATTCTAATGCACAAAACAAAGAATGTACACGATGCACTTACTCTAATGCAATTCATTCGGGATCATATGCATCCCATACCACATACATTCCCAAAGGCAGCTTCAATGGAAATGTATGCATCCCATACTACATACATTCCCAAGAGCTCGTAGTCTTCAAATCACAGGATTCGATCCCTCTCTATGCCTCCTACTCTTGTGCCCTCTCCTGCTCCTCATCTGATTGGTAGAGTCTGCCATTAGTGCGGTCTAATCCCATATCTGCAATCGGATCATAGTTCTTTTCCACTCTGAATGACAGTGGTCACTCAATTCGTTCAGATCGTGGTCCTTCTTCACTCTAAAAAGATCATGGTCCTTCTCCATTCCCGATCAGGCCGGTGATCATTCGGCTTCTGCTACAGCTCTGCCGAAATCAGGGTCCTTCTCCATTCCTCCCTCCACCCAAAGTTATCGTGAATATAAGGCGAATCGCAGGGCCACCCCTACTCCGCCAAAGGCCGCAGAGTTAAACTCTTATTTCCGATTTGCACTGATAACTTAGAACATAAACAGAAGCTTAGGGGTCAATCCCCTAAGTTCCAAATGACTTGCGATGCGTGCCCGCATCCCATTCTCATCACTAAACTCCAAAAATTAACAGTCGAGACAACATCGCCCGTGTCCCCTTGGCCAGGTAAGACGGTGCCACGCGTGTCCCTATGACAGGATGAGTACAACACCCACTAGTGCATGTCCTTACATTAAATAATGACTTGGACTAATCCTACAAAACCACAAACCCAAGGTACAAGAGCGAACCCACTCTAGGACCAAGACTAGGAATAAGGTTAATTTTACGATTACTGGCTTTTTATATGCTTATCTGATTATCTGAAATCCAAAACTCTAATCAATCTCTAATCTTCTTTCATTATCTCATTAGATATATGAATTATTAGGCGAGTCTAGATCTGTTCCATTTTAACCAATTCTCTTAGTTAGGCGATCTATCAAGTATTTCCAAGCCCTAATTTAGTAAACAACTTTGTTTATTATGAATAACTAGTTAAGTTCTACTTGTAGAATCTTTTATAGTTAATTAGCTTTTTCATTATTAGGACTTAACCCATCCCACAATAGGACTCAATCTAAACAACAAATTCGGCCTAAGGATTGGCCCGCCTCGGCCCACACTTGGTCCGAACGAACGAAGAATTGACTCCGTCGATCACCACAACAGCCATCTACGCTTGGAGTTTGATTGCAACCTCAGCCTGACCCAAACATGTTGCTCCCGCTATCCTCACGCTCCACGATCCTCGACAAGTGGTAGCATAAAACACAACTATAGTATCATTTCATGAACGGCGAGCATGTCGGCGCACAAGTCGTCTCCTCCCACGCATTCGATGTGACACGGGTTCCTATTCTACCCATCAAGATATACCTTAGGACTTAATCCTAGAGTCTCAAACTTAACCAATGAAGCTCAACAAGGGTAAAATACTATATGAACAATCCCTACACCATGAATACCGAAAAAGAGTGCTAAAAAGCGATAAAAATGAAAAATTGCATTTCCAAACAGCAAGCATACAAGTGGCTTTCATGCCAAAACAGAGTCGTTCCCACACCCGTTTTATTGAAGAAACGCGATCGGGTGCTCCACATACTTCTACTCAAAGTAGAGAACAAGCACACGGACCAATTGGGCATGAATCTCATCCCAAAATGGTCCACATCAACACACAATCACTTAACACAACATCTATCTCAAAACAGTGAACAGGTATGTTTAGATAGTAGTTCCACAAGCACATATGAACTACTCAAAACTTAAAACTTAGTAAATTCAAGTCTTAATTAATTCCCACATCCACAACATGATTTATAACTCACAAACAATACCTAAAAACTCAAATCTACAAGTTCTAACTCAATTTCTTAGGCATAGTGCTAAACTGTGAGCTTTAAGAATCTGTGTGTTTCTGTTATCACTTTCATAATTCATTATAGTTCGTGTACTTATCCAAATCTTGAGTTCTTAGGCATTACAGAAAGATCTGTATATCCACTACAACTTTCTAGTTACATGCTTCTTCAGATTAAGTCGTTATGGTCAAATGTGTGATTATTTAACATGCATGCAATAATTTTCAGAACAGAGCAACAACTAACCATTGCTAACAAAAATTACTTTTAAAATGATCTCTAAACTTCATAAAATTTGAAAAATAAGTCCTTAATACATTGTAACAGAACATATTTGAATTTTAAGTGATTATACCAAGTCCTTTTCAATTTATGACTTCTTGAAGATTAGCTAAAAATAGGACAGATCATCTTCACTCTGTCTTTTTTTTCAGAACAGCTAATGGTTTTGGATTTATCAAAAATAGCAAACGATGTCCAAAAATTATAAAATATTATATTCAAGCACTAGACACATATTAGAAGCACACACTAAAATTTCAGCAATAGATTTTTAGTGGTTACAGAGTTAGGAGCTTTGGAATATCATAGTCAGAACCTATGCTAAATCTGTTTTTTGCACAGTTAGTGTTCAAGTTCGTAATTAATTAAAATAGTAAATAAATTCCAAATATTATGAAATTTCAAGGAAGGTGTATAACATGCATAAGATTCTACGTTTAAAATTCCAACTTCAAACTCTAAGTAATTTTCTAGTTATAGCATCAAGACCTAACACACTTTTCTGTTCAGCTTTTTAGTGGTTTTTATTTAGTCTTTTACTAATGAAACTAGCATGCAACGAATTTTAATACTTTATCACAGTCTTCATGACCCACTCATGCTGTCAAGACCACATCAAGATTTTACCACACAAATTTAAAGACCACAAAGGTTTAGAAACACCCACCTTTTGTTTATAGATGAAATGTACTCTCCAAGTTTAGCCTCCTTGTTCTTGCTCCTCCTTGCTAGAACTTCTTGCTCCTACTCTCATTCTCCTTGGCTCCTCTTGGCAACTTAAGTGTCATAGAAGGGTATTAGAATAAAGAAAATAGTGTGAGTTGGAGTGGAAATGAGAGAGTGGAGCTAGGGTTTGTAGGAGAGTTTAAATAAAGTGAGGAGGAGGGTTTGGCGGGATGTAGAGAGAGAGAGTGAGGGTGAGGCCAACATGCATTGAAGGGGCGAGGAGGTAGAGTGTGGGAGTGAGTTTGTCTCTTGGGGTTTCTCAAACACTCCAGTGTTTGATTCCCATCAAGAAGAAACCCTAGATTCTCATTAGGAAAATATCAAAACCCTATCCCTAATTCCCTCCAAATGATGGCTGGCCAAAACTATTGCATGTGCACAAAATTTTGTTCATGCCATGCACAAAACAAGTTAAGTTAGGTTTGGTCAACTTGGGTTCAAGCTAGAGTGTGTTTGTTTGGGTCCATTTGAGTCATATAGGGTTTAAGTAGATGATCACAACAATCTCACACACAATTTCAATCAAATAGAAAAATTGAAATACACAAAAATAATATCAATACAATTTTTACATACAATTTGTAATAATACACATGAAATTGTATTATCACCATACAAAATAATAATTTAATATTGTATGTCCTAACTTAATTATATTTAAGACTAATATACGACTTAATTGAGAAGATATGTCAACTCCAGTTCTACAATTGCACCATCGTTGAATTCAAAACATATCGAATAATAATATATTTCAATACTAACTCAATTAATATTAAGAAAATTTCATTAATACGTGCAACTCTTAATCATGCACGGATTAAAAATACAAAATAGATATATACTATTTTGCGGGGTCTTACATTACTCCCTTCTTATAATCGTTCTGTCCTCAGAACGACGTTAAGTGGGGAGGTAAAATAATCCCACTAATTAAAATGTAAAAGAAATACATTCCTCACTCGCCTTCACATTCCCAAGTGGCTCCCTTAAAGAACTGGTTCCTCCAAAATGCTCGATGCCAGCTCTCAGCGCCTCCTCGCACATAGTGTGACTCCTTCCATTTTCCCATCTCGTCTCTAGAGTCTCACGTAGTTTCCCCCTGCACCGCGATATAAACTTGCAATCCCCTCGAAAGTTGTCGATACTGGTACTCCCAAAATTTCAGAATCCTTTGATGTGTACTTCCGTCGGCTTCACTATGAGATTCCTGTTGAAATTTCCTCTTTTCTGTTCTAGAGTAGGCAACGGCCGCATCAGTCATCAAGCTTCAGGTCTTAATTTTCTGGTTCCTTCTAGTACCTGCAATACCTAACCACTAGGTTAGACATGTTTTGCTTCGTTCCTATCCACCAGCAATGCTGCTTCACGCCTTTATACTTCCTTTCTGGGTCGGTGGCCACTCCCTCCTTAGAAAAAGTGCAAAGCCAAGAAATGCCGCTTCAGTCTTATTACAGCTTGTCGACGTTTCTGCTAAATGCTTGGCATGATCCTTCTCTGTCTTTGGCACATCATCCTCCTTGACGTGAACCTAGTAGCAGCCCAACTGTAGGTCGATCTTCAAGAATGCTGCCACTTCCTGGAGTCGATTGACTATGTCGTCGATGTATACTACCTCGAGTCAAGCCTGGTTCACTCGTGGTGCTTGATTGACATCCACGCCGGTCGATCCTTCATTCCTATAAGAAAAAAAGGTGCTTCTCAAGGCGAGGCACTAGGCCTAATGAACTTCACCAGTAGTTCTTCCATCTACATGGTGCTTGAAAAACTCGACCATCTAGAACATTGGTTCTTGGATTTCTGCTCTTGGCTTTAGCTTGAGGCATCTTATTCTTGCCGATGTCCATGAATGCTCCCTTTAGTTGGTACATCTTGTTCATTTCCCGCCTCGACATTGAGGTCATCGCCGTTGGCTCCTCCGCTTTCTTCCTCGACTCTTGCATTGCGGGCTCATCTCTGTTGACGCCCGGCTGCATGCTCGCCTCCTGGACATCAGTTTGTAGATTTTACTCCTCGACATCCGGTTGCAAGTTTGCCTTCTGGACATTCGGTTGCAGATTTTGCTTCCCCGACATCTAGCTGTAGGTTTGCCTCCATTGATGCCCGACATCCAGTTGCACCACAATTGTAACGCCCCGATTTTCATAAACTGGGAAACCGTGACATAAGCCAAAATCTTTTCCTTCAGTTAGCCACAATACACAGAAAAAATTGGAAAATTTAAAACTATTTATTCAACACAAATGTATTACAAGTCCGAATGTTGTAAAACTGCAATACATTACATTAGTGTTACAATAATGCCATACAAGCCCAAGTATTACAAACTTTCAATAAGAATTACATCAGAGTACAATAATTAATACATAACACTTGGTACTTCACTTGAATGCTTCTCAACATAAATAAATTAAAATAGATGTTACAATGGTGACCAACATATATTACAATTGAAATAAATCAACACTTTGCTTCTTTTGCCATGAGTCATCCTGAATATTGTACCTGTAGCTTTGCAATCCAGTAGCTGTAATTTTGCAATCCAGTACATATTGAAAGAGGGACGTCACTACATATACTGACGCTTTAAGGCTGATGACTAGCAGCGATTCTCAATTTTAAACAAATAGAATGATGAAAAAAGAAACGTGTATATATATATAATTGATGTCAGTGTATGCTATGACTTAGACTCTAATGCAAGATTAAATAATGCAAGGATGCTCTTATTCTAATGCAAGCAAGTATCCGGAACAGTATGCGTCCCATACCACATATGCCATAACAATTAGTTTCTTCATACATAGGGATTTGAACCCGGGCCATGAATTATACTCATGTACTCAACATGTTTCTGAAGATACAACGTGACTGATGAGGTAGCAGACATGGTCAAGTTCTACCAATGCAGTCAGTTCATGGAGTCTATGTTTGCCACTACTACCCGGCATACCGTACTTCACTCAAAAATCTGACGAACGTAGGGTATCCGACAACACAGGTTTGATCGAAGCATCCCCTGTGGCCCCCTAGCAGATAGACCGTAGTCTATGGCTTGTTTGTCCTTCTTGATGTAGAGCATGACGGAGTTCCAGGGGTCCATCCCCTAGCTCCGACAGGAATCGCTCCCACCCTTATCATGGCACTTCAAAAATTAACAGACGAGATAAGAATCTTGTGCTCCCAACTCGTGAGAAGGCACAGACCATTTTCCTTTGAAAGGAAGGATCCAACCAATAACATCACCTAGTGTTGGCCTATAGAATAGGTCGGATCATAAGATATCACCCTTAATACCAACTCTTTCCCTTCGGCGAGAAAATGATAATAATTAAAGGTTAAGTAGTAATAGACATAAGTTACTATCCTAACGATGTCACTAACCCTAAACAATTTGAGGGATGACAACAGTACTAACACAACATGCTAGGTCTTAAGTTAGACTTTGCAAGATAATTCTACTAGGTGCTCAACCTAGACTTACCAGAATCTCTAAGGATCCTGTTCATAGCATGTCGATCCAAGACCCCAGCAATACGAACGTATTCGCATGCTACTGCCCTGAACTTGGATTCCGTCTACACTCCCGGCCCGCGATCAACCTACACCGGTTAAGATATGACGGTGCACGAGGGGTGAATCGTCCACAGTCCAACAAGGAGTAAAATAAATACACGTCTTGATGGTCGATGGCTCCTAGGACAATGATATCACCCTAGACGAGCACAAAAACTACGTATTATCTAATAAGATACATACAAGCAAAACAACTTACATACGAGCCAACTAGCTACGTATGAGCCTAACGAATTACATACAATCCAACTGGCAGTGTTTGCGACAAATGAATCATATAGAAGCAACCATAAAATTCTTATAACAACCTAGAAGCAAAATAACATGCTGCCAGCAAAACTTGATCATTTATACACAAAAGCAACATAAAAGTCTTCTAATACCCTAGAAGCAAAATAACATGCTCAGTAGTAAAACTTGATCTTTTATAATTAGAAGCAACAGAAAAATCTTCTAACAACCTAATATAAGCATACTACTAATGAGTACACAAAAGCGACATAAAAAGCCTTATAACAACCTAGAAGCAAACAGTGCTGTGCTTGTCAGAATCCGACAAAATTAGACTTTTTAAAAAGGTGAGAACATCTACTACAATTCTCTAGTTGACCACCTTTTCAGATTCGGTAAGGAACTCAAAATCTGTTCCGTTAAACACCATTTCAAACAATAACAGTACAGCCAAAAGCTGAAACTTTCCAAGCTCATAACTTTTGCTATACTTGTTGAAATTTAACGAAATAGGTCATTTTGAAAAGGTGATAACATCTACTACAACTTCCTAGTTGATAACTTTTTCAAATTCCGTAAGGAACTCAAAATTTGGTCCTTTGAACACAATAGAAAACAACAAAAGACAGCTCAAAGTTACAGCAAAAGCTGAAACTTGTAAAGGTCGTAACTTTTGCTATACTTATCGGAATCTAACAAATTTGGTCATTTTGAAAGGGGTGAAAGTCTACCATAACTTTCTAGTTGACCACTTTCTCAGATTCCGTAAGTAAGAGGTACAAAAACATCAAACAATCTAAACAGCGAGCTTTCAGCCAAAAGCTGGCTGCTGTGATTTGTAAAAGCCATAACTCCTACTCCGCTTATCGAAATCTAACCAAATAGGACATTTTGGAAAGATGGGAACATCTAATACAACTCTCTTGTTGAACACTTTTCCAAATTCCGTAATTAAGAGGTACAAAAACCTCAAGCAATCTAAACAGCGAGCTTTCGGCCCAAGAGCTGGCTGCTGTGATTTGTAAAAGTCATAACTCCTACTCCGCTTATCGGAATCTAACCAAATAGAATATTTTGGAAAGGTGGGAATATCTACTACAACTCTCTAGTTGATGAACTTCTCAGATTCAGTCATTAAAAGGAACAAAAACTTCGAACAATCCAAAAAACGAGCTTTCAGCCAAAAGGCCATCTGCTATAATTTTGTAAGGGTCATAACTCTTGCTCCGCTTATCGGAATCTAACTAAATAGAAAATTTTGGAATGTTGAGAATCTCTACTACAATTCTATAGTTTATCGGTTTTCCAAATTTAGTAAGTAAGAGGTACAAAAACATCAAACAGTCTAAATAGCGAGTTTTCAGCCCAAGAGCTGGTTGCTGTGATTTGTAAAAGCCATAACTCCTACTCCGCTTATCGGAATCTAACCAAATAGGAATTTTTGGAAAGTTGAGAATCTCTAATACAATCTCTAGTTTATCACTTTTTCATACTCAATTAATAAGAGGAACAAAAACTTCGAACAATCTAAACAGCGAGCTTTAGCCAAAAAGCTGGTTGCTGAAATTTGTAAAGCGAATAACTTTAATACTTATCGGAATGTAACCAAATAGGCCATTTTGGAAAGGGGAAAACATATACTACAACTTTCTACTTGAACACGTTTTCAGATTCCATATGGAACGCAGAATCCGGTCCTTTAAACACAAGTCGAATCAACCAAAACAGTAGTTTTGTTGCAAAACTCGCTATTTTGGCGAAACGATTCGTTTAACCCGTCAAATTAACCCAAAAAATTCTATAAAAGTTAGAGCATGATAATAATACATACAAGAACCTCTCTAATTAATTTGGGCTCAAGACTCCACCTTTAGCATAGATAATTAATTCTTACCCTAAAACTTCACAGATAGAATCTTTACGCTTTATTTTTTTTTTCTACCACTTCAATATTCATATGACATTTTATTCTAGTCCATGATAACCATATGAACATGAATTGAGTCCAAGTTTTTCACATAAAATGTAAATAATAATAATAACAATAATAATAATAATAATAATAACAATACAAAGGTTGAGAACCCCCACCCAAAGTAGTGTAGGAAGGACTTGCTTTCTTGCTCTTCTCCTCCTTGTTCTTGCTCCTTATTCTTGATCCCCTTCAAAGAGAACTCATGAAGAAACCCACAAAATTAGATTGATTTCATCTCTCTTTTCTTTTCTTTTTTTTTCAATTTTTTCTATACTTTAAAACAAAACAAGAAGAGAAAGAATGAGATGAGAGTAAGATGGAGGAACAAAATGGAAAGAGGGATTTTCTCTAGGGTTTGGCCGGCCAAAGAGGAGGGGGGGGGGGAGGGGGTGGTTATAGTGGAGTGGGGTTGAGCTTCTCATTTGTGGCTCAAAACAATTAGGGATCAATTTGCAATTTAATATTGCAATCACACCCTAATCCAATCCTAACCCTTCATTTGATCATGATTGATAAAAAATAAGAGACAATTTTCCAAAATCACATACTACATGATTTCGTACAAACATACGAAATCGATACAGTACATGTACGTACATATATCTGTCTACACAGATAATTTTTATTATTTAAAACGAATAATCTCTACAAAAATATTTTAATTCAAAATTAATAATAAAAATAATTTTATTATCGACTCGGAAGATTCCAGTACCAATTTGATACAATACAGATGTATGCAGACTGGTATATATATATATATATATATATATATATATATATATATATAATGTCTATTATTAAAACCGGGTAATATCCATCAAAACATTTCAATTCTGAAAATAAAAAAAAATAATAATCAAATAATAATTTTTAATATCAGCCCGGGATTTTACAGACATTTTTCTCAAAAACGCATTTTACAGGATTTTGTACAGTGCACAAAACCGATACAATACATATATATACTTACTAGTATATATATACAGATAAGTTTTTATTAGTAAAACCAAGAAATTTCCATAAAATATTTTAATTTTAAACATAATAATAATACAAATATAATATCCCACTGGGATATTACAATACTCCCTTCTTAGAATAGTTCTATCCTCAGAACTACGTTTAGTCAGGAGAATAGAAAAATACTCGTACACTAAATAACTCGGGGAAAGAAAGCTTATATGGCTTTCCAGCTCCCAAGTGGCTCCTCCACGAACTGGTTCTCCAAAGAACCCGACCTTGATCCCAAACCTGCATGCAGACTCTGCCAAAATCGAGATGTAACTCTTGAATCTTGGTCAGAATCGCTGATACAAGTGCAGATCTTTTACTTTGTAGTTGTGGACAGACTGATTTCTTGTGTCCAACCTCCCTATAGAAATAGCATACCACAAACTTGGTGGTCTCCTGGACTTGCTCCCATTCATGCTGCAGTCATGCCAATCTGGAATCAAAGTGTTCCTGCTCCTTTGCTAGGCTTGCTAATATAGCTCCGCAAGCATCACCCATTTGATTAGCTTGACGACCTTTCCTGATGCTGTAATCATTTCCTGATGTATGCTAGCTGCCACCGCTGTGCGTTGATCCATACTTAGCCCTAGTGGTGGTGAAGGCAAGTCCGTCTTGAGGTTAGCTTCTAGTGAAATCTCCTTTCGCTCCTCACTCGAGATCATCCGATCATTACTTGAAATCGGCTCACTCTCTTCCATCCATACATCCTCGGTTAGGATATCCTCGAATACCATCCTTAAAACACATATATACTGGAATTAGTCCAGATATAGAAAAATTATACAACATAAGTTGATAGAAACAACAATATGAATTATAACTGTCTATAACTAGCTAAAACCCAACTCTTAAAAGACATCTAAGTTTAATTTTCTTACTGTGTTGGACTGTAAATTGAAGTCGGCTCTGATACCACTTTGTAACGCCCCGATTTTCATACATTGGAAACCTGTGACATAAGCCAGAATCTTTTTTTCCAATTAGCCACAATACAGAGAAAAACAGGAAAATTTAAAACTTTTTATTCAACATAAATGTATTACAAGTCCCAATGTTATAAAACCGCAATACATTACATCAGTGTTACAATAATGCCAATCAAGCCCAAGTGTTACAAACTTTCAATAAGAATTACATCAGAGTACAATGAATAATACATAACACTTGGTACTTCACTTGGATGCTTCTCAACATAAATAAATTACAACAGATGTTACAATGGTGACCAATATATATTACAATTAAAATAAATCAACACTTTGCTTCTTTTGCCATGAGTCCTCCTGAAGCTCTGCAATCCAGTACCTGTAATTTTACAATCAGTACCTATTGAAATGGGGACGTCAGTACATATAATGATGCTTTAAGGCTGATGACTAGCAGCGATTCTCAACTTTAAATAAACAGATTGATGAAAAGAGAAACGTGTATATATATATAACTGATGTGTCAGTGTATGCTATGACTTAGACTCTAATGCAAGATTAACTAATGGAAGTATGCTCTTATTCTAATGCATGCAAGTCTCCGAAACAATATGCGTCCTATACCATATAGCCCATAACAAGCCGTTTCTTCATATATAGGGATTTGAACTCGCGCCATGAATTCTACTCTTGTACGCAACATGTTTCTGAAGATACACCATGACTGATGAGGTTGCAGACATGGTCAAGTTCCACTAATGCAGTTAGCTCATGGTGTCTATGTTTGCAACTACTACCCGGCATACCTGTAGCGCCCCGGATCCCTATTACCGGGTATCCGTGACACTCCCCAGAATCTTTGTCTTCAAATACGTTTCAACACAGTAATAACATGGAAATTTAAAAACTTTTTATTGCCAAATGAGTTATTACATCATTGATTACAACCAATGTCTTGTTCTTGACAAGAATACAAATTACATAAACTCAGTACATCTTATTACAACATACATCACTCCTTTCTGTAAAGTTAACAACTTCTCTCTCTCTCTGAATGGCAGTCGACGGCTCACTGCTGAAGCTCCGCTGAACAGTCAATTTGCTTTCCTGGGACTTGCTCCTCGGCTTGAGTCTCGTTCGTTCTCATGCATCTTTGGAATGCAACTCTCCCAAAAATCGTCCTGTAGCCCTATCCATCCACCACAATGGCACAATCGACCCATAATACTACAATCAATTGCACGCATACTAACAATATACATACACACATGCATATCTTCAGGTATCGTACAAAAACGGGGTGTTACATCACTCCCTCCTTAGAATCGTTCTATCCCCAGAACGTCCTTAGTGGGAGAAAGAAAAACAACAAACAAAATAGAAAACATTCAAAATAAATCCGGATATAAGGCCTTCATGCGGCTTTCCGGCTCCCACGCCTCAAGTGCTCAACACACTCCTCCATCCTGGAGGTCAATCTCATCATGTGGATCATTTTGGGGCATACCGCATCCCGTATCCACTGTACTGGGAATGAATCACTTTGGGGTGTGTTGCTCTCGTCCTGGACTACTAGAGATTAATTCCTCTCCATAGAACTCCCTGGGGTCTATTGCGTCCCATGTTCCAGATTTACCGAGGAATATCTCGCTCTACGAATTATTCTGGAGCCCTCACCACACGAACTCCTCATGAGTTTTGCTCTCATCTTGAACTACTGGAGATCATTCCCACTCTGGGGCCTATTCCATCCCTCGTCTGGAATGCTGGGGAATATCCCTTCTTCGCAGATCATCTGGAGCCCCCTTATTTATCCTTGAATTTCTTTGTGGGTACTACTCTCGTCCTCGGAATACTGGAGACCAATTCCTACCCCATAGATCACTATGGGACCTACTTCCTCCCTTGTCTGGAATACTGAGGAATTTCTCACTCCATGGATCATTCTAGAGTCAACGTCATACACGACCTTCCCGTGCACATCGCTCTCGTCCTCAGAATACTGGAGATCATTCCCACTCCACAGAACACTCTGGGGGCCTATTTCATCCCTCGCCTGGAATGCTGGGGAACTTCTCACTCCGTGGATCATTCTGGAGCCCTTACTCATCCTTGAATTTCCCTTGTGGGTATTACTCTCGTCCTCGAAATACTGGAGATCAATCCCTCTCCACAGATCATTCTGGGGCCTATTTCATCCCTCGTCTGGAATAATAGGGAATATCTCACTCCTTGGATCATTCTGGAGCCAATGTCCCACTAGCCTGCCCGTGAATGTTGCTCTCGTCCCTGGAATACTGGAGATCAATCCCACTCCATAGATCATTCTGGGACCTATTTCATCCCACGTCTGGAATACTGGGGAATGTCTCACTCCCTGGATCATTCTGGAGCCAACATCACACAATCTTTCTCATGAGCGTTGCTCTTGTCCCTGGAATACTGGAGACCAATCCTACTCCACAGATCATTCTGGGGCCTATTTCATCCCTCGTCTGGAATACTAAGGAATGTCTCACTCCATGGATCATTATGGAGCCGACCTCACTACACGAACTCCCCATGAGTATCGCTCTCGTCCCGAAATACTGGAGATCAATCCCTCTCTATAGAATACTCTGGGGCCTATTTCATCCCTCGTCTAGAATGCTGGGGAATATCTCCCTCCGCGGATCATTCTGGAGCCTCCATACTCACGATCGTTCTCGGTTCATCATATCTCCTTCTAGTGCCCGAGTCAAGTTCTCAGCACATCTTCCAGCTCTCGGTTTGCACTTCTAGAGGGTCGGTGACCACTTCCTCCTTAGAAGAAAACGAGGCTCACCAAGGAGAAGGCAAATATTTCAGCCTTATGCCTTATCCCAACACTTAATAAAATAAGTATAAGACGAGATGACCAACTACCCAAACTTTCATGCTTTATAATAGTCATAATATCATGCTACAAAACATAGTACAAGTTCATCATCCATATCTTGCAAAAATGCAACCAACAAAATATTTTACTATTTATCGACTATGATAGCTCTTACTATTACAAACTTCTTGCCAGTTAAGCTGAGGTTCGTCCCTGACGAACAGGCTTCTTCCCTTTATCGGTCACCTTAAGTAACTGGTCATTGGGTTTCCCTTGCAGTCGTGGACAATCTGATTTCTTGTGCCCGGCTTCTCCACAATTGTAGCAAGTGCTTGTCTGGGCTCTTTTCGGGCATTGACTTTTGAAATGACCTGGTTCTTTACAAAAGTAACACACCACCGTCTGGTTGGTCCCCTTGCTGGTATTAAGCCTTCTGGACTTGTGAGTTGAGTCCCGCTTGTCTTGGTCATTGGTGTGAATATGTTTCTTCCTCCTCTCCTTCGTCTCGGCCTCGCCTTGACTCCGCCTCATGTCCATTTCTATTACCGCAGCTCGCTTTACTAGCTTGTCAAATCGGCGAATGCCTAACGGAACCATCCTTGACCTCAGCCCAGGCCTAAGTCCTTGCTCAAATCTTTAGGCTTTCTTCGCTTCTTCTTGGACCATCTCCGGCGCATATCGTGACAGCTGAGAAAACTTTGTCTCATATTCCCTGACGGTCATGTTTCCTTGCTTCAAGCTATGGAACTCCATTGCTTTCTCTTCTTGCACATCCAAAGGGAAATAGTGCTGTCGGAATTCCTCAAGGAAATCTTCCCAAGAGATTTGTCCCTCTCCGAGACCACGCTTCACGGACTGCCACCAAACTCCGGCATCCTTCTCCAGCAGAATTGTGGCCAGACGAACCTTTCTATCTTCGGGAGTCACTAGTACTTCAAACACTGTATCTACCTGACGTAACCGGTCGTCAGCAGCCGTGGGGTCGACCTGTCCTTCGAAAACTGGCAATTTCATCTTCTTGAACGATTCCACCATCCTTATCGGGTCTGCTGGGGTAGCGACTCCTAGTGTTTCCTGTGGCGGTGCTTGGTTTCTACTAGCTTCCACAAATGCTCCCATCATTTGGTATACACGGGTAAACTCTGCTTCAACATTGAAGTTTGTGCTGTTGGTCCTACTGCCTTCGCCCTCAGCCATTCTACGGTGACTGTTTTTGATTCTTCTAGACACCCTTAGGAAAGAAAACACACAGGGTTAGTTTTGGATGTAGGGAAGATCACAAACATACGGTAAAATGAAACAATCATGGTTTTGACTTTCCTGCAATCCAAACTAAACCCAGCCATTTGGCATTTTAGTCAAATTTCCTACTGTGTTAGATTACAAATAGAAGTCAGCTCTGATACCACTTCTGTAGCGCCCCGGATCCCCATTACCGCGTATCCGTGACACTCCCCAGAATCTTTGCCTTCAAATGCATCTCAACACAGTAATAACATGGAAATTTAAAAACTTTTTATTGCCAAATGAGTTATTACATCATTGATTACAACCAATGTCTTGTTCTTGACAAGAATACAAATTACATAAACTCAGTACATCTTATTACAACATACATCACTCCTTTCTGTAAAGTTAACAACTTCTCTCTTTCTGAATGGCAGTCGATGGCTCACTGCCGAAGCTCCGCTGAACAGTCAATTTGCTTTCCTGAGACTTGCACCTCGGCTTGAGTCTTCTGCTGCGCTACCCTGATATCTCTGCACCTGCTCGAAAGGTAGAAGTCGATACCTAAAAGGTGGGGAACATCAGTACTTCGACTGACGCAAAGCTGGTGATAACAGCGATCCTCTAAAATTCAATCATAACCCATCTTGAATGGAAAAGAGAAACGTGCATCCTAAATTATGTGGTGCTCGTGTATGCCATGACCTAACCACTAAATGCACCAATCATAAGCCTATTCTAAAGCAAGCAAGACTTGGAAATCTAGATCCGCAAGCATCCCATACTACATGCGTCTAAGACCCAAGCATAGCCTAATCTAATGCACGAACAAGAATGCACACGATGCACCTACTCTAATGCAATTCAGTTGGGACGTATGCATCCCATACTACATACTTTCCCAAAATCAACTTCGATGGAAATGTATGCATCCCATACTACATACCTTCCAAGGAGTTCGCCTCTCCTGATTGTAAGGTTCAGTCCCTCTCCATGCATCCTACCCATGTACCCATCCAGTTCCCAATAGACTGTTCGTCGCCCAAGGAGATTGCAGCGGTCAGTCATATTCCACCCTGCAGTGCCCAAGTGGTCACCGCCAGTTGGTACCCGAGCACGGACCTCCTTAGAAACCGCGTTGAACCTGGTCCTTACAACCCTTGGTTCCACATGTCCACTCATGGACTCTCGCATGCGTGTTCACCCCTGGCCTGGGTTATGAACAAATATACACCAAACACAAAACACAACCCGCGCTTTAGGGACGTGAGCACCACGGAAGATCAATTCCTTCGGGCCTCGCACACCTTACTCCGGCAAACTTTGGGAATCAACAGATCGAGATATGAGCCGGGGACTCAATCCATGATCGGCCGAGAACGTATCCCTATGACTGGAAGATACAATACCGACTATGGCTTACTAGGACTAATGCAATTTCTCAACCCCCTAATAAACCATTCAAAACCCCTACCCTACTCTAATTATTTTGGGTAAGAAAAACTGCTTCCACACTTGCCTATCAACCTCTGGCCCCTGGCGATACCGGTCCGGTTCGCCACTTCCCCGACTTGGACTCATCCAGCAAAATAGCCTATGCCTGCCGCTTCCCCGGCTATAAATATAAAATTGCCCCATGAGCTCCACTCACTGGCATGCTCGGACGTCCTACGCTCGGCAGAAGTCTAATAATATAGGCTTGATAGGTGCAGGGTATCCTTTACACTAGTGACTAACTCGAGTCACACATCCCACTCGGGGAATCAACAACCTCAATAATAGAGATTCAACCATCCCTAGCCACGAGTCACCGACTCGGCTTACACACAAGGGAAAAATATTTTCACAATCCTTAGTCCTAACCCTGACTAAGCAACCTACGGGTTTCTGCCCGAATCTCAAAATGGTCATAACTCTATTGATACAACTCCGATGGAGTGTATGACTCAACCTGGAAATGTACGATCCTAGGCTACAACTACCTAGTTGATCACGAGCTTAGACTCAACCGTCTAAGTCCTCGAATTAGCTTTTCAAGCTCCAACCTGCGTGCTTCCTGTGCACGGGCTGCACCTTACCAGCAACCCAAAATCCTACTCGTTCATCAGAATGACACAAACTCAAATTCTGTAGAAGGGTGTGGGTGTCCTCAATAACTCTCTAGTTGTTCATGAGTACAAATTATACCCTTAGGTCACCCTAACACACTCATCTATCATCAATACACCCATTACACAATTGGTCTCTCCAATTCAGAGCACACAGCTCTACTCTAGTCCTCTGTCCAGTCTTACGAAAATCATAATATTTCAACCGTTTACTGGATTTGCCTCAAACCAGTTTTGTTGCAAAGGTCTACGTGTCCTCTACAACTCTCTCCTAGGTCATGATCCTCAAAATATGCCTCTAACAGGTCTCAATTTCCCAATCTTTACAGAGTGTCAAAACTGGCTGAAAACAGCACAGTGCTCAATTACAAAATTACAGTAAATTGTAAACTTGTCCAATTGACACAAAATTTATGGCGGCGATACTAGACATCATACCCAACATTATGAAAAAGACCTCATGTCAAAATTCTAATTATTCAATGAGTAATAGCTACTGCAAGTTATTTCAGAAACCATCCAGTGTTCTTAATTCAACCTCAGATACTGATCATAGATAGATTTTTCTCATGCCTTTAAAATCATCCAAATAATTCACTGATTTTTGTAGATAATCAACATGCATTTAAGTATAATGAGTAAAAAGTTTAGATCAAAACCATGATTCAATAAATCATTAAAATTTCTACAATATCAACCATTCTGTTTTTCTTTTCCTGAGTCTGCCTTACGACATATATCCATCTCACAATTTTATTAGCACATCAAATGATCATAGAAAAATCGGAAATAAATCATGGATTACCCTAACACATAAATGAACAAACTATTTTAATTCTGTGGTCTAATGCAACAAATTGTACTCTCAAAAAAATCCACAACATGGCACTCCGAACCAGCTTTCTCTAGTTCCATTCTGACTTCTACTTCTAACTTTAGAAAAGCAATCCTATGCATTCTAACACACATGAATGCAACCAAATTTAATTAAGAGACAAGAATTTCAAGTTTAGAGAAACTTCCCACCTTATGTTGTAGTAGTAGAGGGAATCTCTTCAAGCTCCTCTTGGAAATCTCCTTCTTGGTCCTTCTCCTTTCCTTCCTTCTTCTTTTCTCTCCTCCTTCTCTTGGGGTGTTCTCTTCTGAAAATTCCAGAGCAAATGGAAGAAATGAATTGAAAAATGAGGGTGATGGGAAGGGGTGACCGGATTAGACAGGGGGGGTAGACTACAGTTGGTTTTGTTGGCCCCAAAACCATGGCTAGCCCATTGGTTTTGTGTTAGGTGTGTTGGCTGCCCAACATAACTCTTAATGAGCTTCAACGAGTGTGAGACGCGTGTTTTAACGAGCGAACGTAACCTATATTCACTGTAGTACCATACCGCGTTATATTTGCATGTGCGTCGTGCCGAAAACTAGCAGTTATACTAGTATCGGTCCGTCTCGTTCTCGTGCATCTTTGGAATGCAACTCTCCCAAAAATCGTCCCGTAGCCCTAACCATCCACCATAATGGCACAATCGACCCATAATACTACAATCAATTGCACGCATACTAACAATATACATACACACATGCATATCTTCAGATATCGTACAAAAACGGGGTGTTACAATACCTGACCTCACTCAAAAATCTGACAAATGTAGGATATCTGACAACACAGGTTTGCTCGAAGCATCCCCTGTGCCCCTTAGCAGATAGACCATAGTCTATGGCTTGTTCGCCCTTCATGATATAGAGCATGATGGAGTTCCGGGGGTCCATCCCCTAACTCCGATGGGAATCTCACCCGCACTTATCATGGTACTTCAGAAATTAACAGACGAGATACGGATCGCATGTTCCCAACTCGTGAGAAGGCACAGACCGTATCCCTTTGACAGGAAGGGCACAACCAATAACACCACCTAGTTTTTCCCTATAGAATAGGTCGGATCATAAGGTATCACCCTTAATACAAACTCTTTCCCTTCAGCGAGAAAATTATAATAAATAAAGGTTAAGTAGTAATAGACATAAGTTACTACCCTAACGATGTCACTAAACCTAAACAATGCGAGGGATGACAACAGTACTAACACAACATGCTAGGTCTTAAGTTAGACTTCGCAAGATAATTCTACTAGGTGCTCAACCTAGACTTATAAGAATATCTAAGGATCTTGTTCATAGCCTAGCAATCCAAGACCCCGACAATACGAACGTATTCACATGCAATTGCCCTGAACTTGGATTCCATCTACACTCCCAGCCCGCAATCAACCTACACCGGTTAAGATCTGATGGTACACGAGGGGTGACTCATCCACAGTCCAACGAGGAGTAAAATAAATAGACGTCTTGATGGTCGATGGTTCCTAGGGCAATGATATCACCATAGACGAGCACAACAACTGCATACTAGCTAATAAGCTACATACGAGCAAAAAAACTTAATTACGAGCTAACTAGCTACGTATGAGACAAACGAATTACATACGAGCCAACTGGCTGTGTATGCGACAAATGAATCATATAGAAGCAAAATAACATGCTACTTGACGTGATCCTTTATACACAAAAGCAACATAAAAGTCTTATAATACTCTAGAAGCAAAATAACATGCTCACTAGTAAAACTTGATCTTTTATATTTAGAAGCAACAGAAGAATCTTCTAACAGCCTAATGTAAGCATACTACTAATGAGTACACAAAAGCGACATAAAAAGCCTTCTAACAACCTAGAAGCAAACAGTGTTGCGCTTGTCGGAATTCGAAAAAATTAGACTTTTTAAAAAGGTGAGAATATCTACTACAACTCTCTAGTTTACCACTTTTAGATTCGGTAAGGAACTCAAAATCCGGTCCGTTAAACACCATTTCAAACAATAACAGTACAGCCAAAAGCTGAAACTTTCCAAACTCATAACTTTTGCTTGTCAGAATTTAACGAAATAGGACATTTTGAAAAGGTGGGATATCTACTACAACTTCCTAGTTGATAACTTTTTCAAATTTTAAGGAACTCAAAATTTGGTCCTTTGAACACAGTACAAAACAACAAAAGACAGCTCAAAGTTACAGCAAAAGCTGAAACTTGTAAAGGTCGTAATTTTTCCTATACTTATTGGAATCAAACAAAATTGGCCATTTTGAAAAGGGGAGAACATCTAACACCACTTTCTAGGTGACCACTTTCTCAGATTCCGTAAGTAAGGGGTACAAAAACATCAAAAAACCGAAATAGCGAGCTTTCAGCCAAAAGCTGGCTTCTGTGATTTGTAACTCCAACTCTGCTTATCAGAATCTATCCAAATTTGACATTTTGGAAAGTTGGGAACATCTACTACAACTCTCTAGTTGAATACTTTTCAAAATTCAGTAAGTAAGAGGTACAAAAATATCAAGCAATCTAAATAGCAAGCTTTCGGCCCAATAGCTGGCTGCTGTGATTTGTAAAAGCCGTAACTCCTACTCCGTTTATCAGAATCAAACAAATAGGAAATTTTGGAAAGGTGAGAACATCTACTACAACTCTCTAGTTGATGAACTTCTCAGTGATTAAAAGGGACAAAAACTTCGAACAATCCAAACAGCAAGCTTTCAGCCAAAAGGCCAGCTGTTGTAATTTTTTAAGGGTCATAACTCTTGCTCTGCTTATCGGAATCTAACCAAATTGGACATTTTAGAAAGGTGAGAATCTCTACTATAACTCTCTAGTTTATCACTTTTCCAAATTCAGTATGTAAGAGGTATAAAAACATCAAATGGTCTAAACATCGAGCTTTCATCCCAAGAGCTGGCTGCAATGATTTGTAAATGCCATAACTCCTACTCCGCTTATCGGAATCTAACCAAATAGGACATTTTGGAAAGGTGAGAATCTCTATTACAACTATCTAGTTTATCACTTTTTCAGATTCAATCAGTAAGAGGTGCAAAAACTTCGAACAATCCAAACAGCGAGCTTTAGCCAAAAAGCTGGCTGCTGAGATTCGTAAAGCTCATAACTTTTGCAATACTTATCAGAATGTAACCATATAGGCCATTTGGGAAAGGGGAGAACATCTACTACAACTTTCTAGTTGAACACTTTTACAGATTCCGCATGGAACTCAAAATCTGGTGCTTTAAACACAAGTTGAATCAACCAAAACAGCAGTTTTGTTGCAAAACTCATAGTTTTGGGGAACACATCAAATTAACCCAAAAAATTCTATAAAAAATAAAGCATGATAATAACACAAACAAGAACCTCTCTAATTAATTTGGGCTCAAGATTCCACGTTAAGCATATGTAATTAATTCTAACCCTAAAACTACAAAGATTTAATCTTTGTGCTTTAGTTTTGTATTCTACCACTTCAATATTCATATTCCATTTTATTCTAGTCCATTATAATCATATGAACATGAATTGAGTCCAAGTTTTTAACATAAGAAGTAAATAATAATAATAATTATAATAATAACAATACAAAGCTTGAGAATCTCCACCCAAACTAGTGTAGGAAGGACTTGCTTTCTTGCTCTTCTCCTCCTTGTTCTTGCTCCTTGTTCTTGCTCCCCTTCAAAGAGAACTCATCAATAAACTCATGAAATTAGATTGATTTGATCTCTCTTTTCTTTTCTTTTCTTCTCAATTTTTTTTCTAAACTTTAAAACAAAACAAGAAGAGAAAGAATGAGATGAGAGTTAAATGGAGGAACAAAATGGAAAGAGGGCTTTGCCCTAGGGTTTGGCCGGCCAAAAAGGAGGCGGGGGGTTGAGTTTGTGGGTGAGGAGAAGCCACATGTCTCTTCACATTTGTGGCTCAACACAATTAGGGATCAATTTGCAATTTAATATTGCAATCACACCCTAATCCAATCCTAACCCTTCATTTGATCATGATTGATAAAAAATAAGAGACATTTTTCCAAAATCACATACTACATGATTTCGTACAAATGTACGAAATCGATACAGTATATGTACGTACACATATCTCTTTACACAGATAATTTTTATTAGTTTAAACGAATAATCTCTACAAAAATATTTTAATTCAGAAAAAGTAATAAAAATAATTTTATTACTGGCTCGGAAGATTCCAATACCAATTTGATAAATTGATAGAATACAGATGTATGCATACTGGTATATATATATATAGATAATGTCTATTAGTAAAATCGGGTTATATCCATCAAAACATTTCAATTCTGAAAATAATAATAAAATAATAATTTTTAATATCAGCCCGGGATTTTACAAACATTTTTCTTAAAAACGCATTTTACAGGATTTTATACAAGTGCACAAAACCGATACAATACATATATATACTTACTAGTATATATATACAGATAAGTTTTTATTAGTAAAACCAGAAATTTCCATAAAAATATTTTAATTTTAAAAATAATAATAATACAAATATAATATCCGATCGGGATATTACAACAATAGTTAGTAAAAGAAAAATTACACATTGGGTTAGTTCAGACATAGGAAAAAATGGTAAACATAAGTTGCAAAAATGCAATAGTATGATTTACCGCCATCCCATTGTCCCAACAAAACCCGACTCTAACTGGGGCATCCAAGTCTAATTTCTTATTGTGTTAGACTACAATTTAAAGTCGGCTCCGATACTACGTTTGTAGCGCCCCTGCTCAATCTCATTAGACTCCTCCTGAGCCGCTTGTGCTGCCGATGGTCTCTGTACCTATTGTTGCACTGTAGGGCCCCACTACTGGGACCATCTTCATAACTTGAATCTAAATCTGGATATAAACCTGTTGTATTGCCTTAACTTGTGTGCATGTCTTTTTACAAGAGCTCTTCATTCAAGACCACTTTTCAGCTGTGAATGACCTTGTTATTTCTCAAACACCCAAAGCCTATAACCATACTCATCTCTACCGTAGCCAATAAAGACACAATTACTGGATTTTGAATCTAGTTTCTTTCTTTCTTCCGTGTCAATTAGTGAATATGAAATACAACCATAAACTCTCAAATACGAATAATTAACAGGTTTACCTAATCATAAATCTTGAGGTATGCCCCCATCAAGGGCATTAAACGGCCAATGTTTGATCAAGTAAATTGCTGTATCCATTGTAACTACCCAAAAATAGACAAGAAGACCAGTAGGAAGTCACATGCATCTCGCCTTTTCGAGTATCGTACAGTTCATTCTTTAAGCTATTCCATTAATTTGTGGAGTTCTAAGAACCGTGTCGATTCCTTGGTTACCTTCTTGTGCCAGATAATCACTAAACTCTTTGCTTGTGTACTCACCACTATTGTCTGATTTTAATGCTTTCACCTTGTATCCCATCCCATTTTCAACTCTAGCCTACCAAGTTTTGAATTGCACGAACACCTCAGACTTCTCACGAATGGCAACAACCCAAACTTTCCTAGTAGTCTCACCGATGAATGTAACAAAGTATCTCTTACCACCATAAGAGAATTTCTAAGCCGAACACCACACATTTTTATGTACCAACTCTAGCTTACCAAGCCTCTTCTCTAACCAACTCAACTAAAAGCTAATTGTCTTCTGTTTTCTCATTACACAATTCTCACAGAAATCCATCTTAACTTTTTTCAGCCCTAATAGAATATCTCTGCAACAAAGTTGCTTTACATGTTGTTCACCACCCAACCTAACAAGTCATAAGATTGAAGGAGAATTATATTTTGATGTCGTGGCAATATTTTCACCTGAATCATCTCCTCTAAGTACGTACAATGTGCCAACATATTTTTCTTTTGCCATCAATCGAGAACCTGTAGTAATCTTCCACTTTCCATATCCATATGTTATCACATGCCCTTCATTATCAAATTTTCTAATTGAGATCATGTTCTTCCAGAAGCCTGAAATGTGTCTCGCTTCATTCAATACTGGTTGCCCACCATTGCGAGTTTTCACTGTGATAGTTCCTTTTCGAACAACTGAGTAGCTATGCCCATTTCCAACTGTAACTGAACCAAAATCACATGTCTTGTAATTCTCAAAAGCATCCCTTACGGGTGTACAATGATTATAAGCACATGAGTCCATAAACTAATCTTCTTGCATCGTACCAACTCCAGCAGATAAACACAAATTATCTAAATGAGTTTCGTTTCTTACCACATTGGCTAATTGTGACCCAGCTTGATGTCTTTTATATTCGTCACATTGGTCTCTTCTGTATCCTGACTTATGATAATGCCAACACTCGCCTTTGTGATTTCTTACTTTTGACTTTGTTTTTACTTTGATCTCCCTCTATAAGTGCTTCTCCCACGGATCTCAGCTGCCAACGTGGAGTTACTAGAAGATAATGAAGGTCCTCCATTTCTTTTCCTTCTCACCTCCTTATTCATGATGTTGCTCACAACGTCCTTCAGAGTAGTCACATTAGTCATAGTACTTGTGATAGTCTCTAGGGAATCGTAACTGTTGGGTATACTAGATAGAAATAATAATGCTTGCGCTGGTTCCACGAATTTTAACTTTGATGATTCTAATTGATTGTACACAATACATAAATTGTTCACATGATCTGCCACTAAACCCCTCTCTGACCATGTTGACAAACTTCTTCAAATGGAGGAATTTCATTGGATGTGGAAGGTTTTTCATACATATATGTCAGAATCTTCATTGCCTCCTTTGCATTCTTTTCCTTCTCAACGTGGAATAGTGTTTTCCCACTCACTAACATCTGAATTTGCCAAGCATCATCTGATTTAATGTTTTTAAGCTGCCAATGCAACTGCATCTAGTTCGGTTCCTTCTGGCTTTGTGCCAAACAACGGATCATCTAGATCGTTCTGTCGAAGATATGCTATCATTTGGATCTTCTACATTATGAACTCTGCTCCATCGAATCTCTTGATTTTCCCTTTGTCTCCCATCTTTGCAAACCAAATAGGTGCTTTGATACAACTTTATTGAGTTTAATGTGGAAACAACTCAAACCCGAGATGAAAAAAAATAAAACCAAAGAAACAAAATCAAACAAAAGCCAACAACACACAAACACATGAGACTTTTTCGAGGTTCACCTAATAATGACTATTTTTTTCCGCAGAGGCATGATTTCCACTAGAAAATATGAAGAGAAACAAGTTTACAACACTAAAGGACTCACCACCAATGTGTAGGGTTTATCTTTTTCTCCCACACTTAAGAATGACTGCTAGATCTCTTTTTCTATGTTGGAATAATTCTCACTTAAATCTAATAACCTTACACCATACATATATATAAGATTACAAAAGAATATACCTCAGCCTTCGATGAAATAATAAGATCGCGTTGTCGCGGTCGACTTTGAGAAAAGGCGGTCGACTGCAATTATACCAGAGCAAGTCAGAGAGTTTTAACGGTCGGCTGCCCTCCTGACAGTCGACTGCATTTGCTCTCTAGGAATTCAAAGAGCTGGCCCGATCGACTGCCCTCCTGGCAGTTGACTGCTCCCTTTCTTCACTTGATTGTCAATTACCTCGTATCAACAGTCGACTGTCAGTCTACTCTGTTTCTTTGATGATGTAGCTGCTGCTGTTTCTTGTTCAGCTCTTGTGCTTCTCTCTTCTTCTACATACCCCTTTGTATCGTGTACTATATTCGCCAAGTCCAATAGTTATCTAACTATAGCCTAAATTCTTTCTAAAGTTCCCCATTGCTGTTCATTACATCATATTCAAGTAGGTTTTTCATATCAGTCTATTTTTTTTCTTTTTTCTGGAAATCAACTGTTGTGAGGTAAATTATTCAGTCTGTCTTTTGCATTAAACAGATGGACAACCTTTTTGGAAGTGAGAAATTACACTGTGCATCTCCTACTTGGAAATTTCTGGCAACTGCAAGTATTGAGTATGATTTCAAATCATAATTATTGAAGGTCAGTTAGCAAATTACCTTTCATTTTCTAAGCATTTTTTTTAATGGTCTCCTGGTAAGTATTTTTTATGGTGCTTTTTTTTGGGTGTGGGAGCAACAGATGATGAGTTCTTTTGATGAAGAGGAAACTCGGATCTCGAACACCGATCTAACCCTGCTATGAGGCTGATATGTATTTTGATTTGAAGGATCGGGTGATGGATGACTACCGTTGGGTACCTGCAAAAAGTTTGAAACACCGGGAGTATTCCCAGCGACAGGCCCTCCGACGCTCAATTCAATAACCAGCAATTTAAAATGTGATTGGGTGATAAAATTATGATTACTTGGTTAGTGTAGAGGTAGGGCTGTATTTATAAGCTAGTGGGGGTGATGTTGATATTTTTGCAAGTGTACAAAATCGCACAAGTAATATAGATAGGTGAGTAGAGTGTCGAACCCACAGGGACTAGATATTTTACTGAGTACCGATATCGCTAGATGAATCACTATTTGGAAGACCAAATTTTATAAAACAACTAAATTACTCTAATCTAATTTAATCTAACTAAATTGGTGAATAGGGAGAGGGCTGTTAAACTATGAAGCTCTTGTACTTTGTTTATTGGTAAAATTTGTTCTAGGGCTCTTGGTTCATCTTGTTTATCACACACACAAATTATTATTCCTTATAAATTAAAGATATTATTTTTCCAAATTGTCGACCAAAATCCTAAAGATATTAACCACTCTATCAACGTAGTCTAAAAATTATTCTCGATTAATCATTCGTCTATCCACCAAATTATTAATTGAGAAATCAGATTTCTTAACGGTCACGTCCTCCAATATACGGTCTTAATTTTTATTAATCACAAATAACCTGATCGGTCTCTTTATGATTTGGAAAATCATACAAATGTCTATCCACCATGTTGTACGCATAAATAATAAAAATTAAAACACAATCAGGAAAAATAGAGTAGTAATAAGGAATTAAAAATTTGTGTTCTACACAACTCGGCTACATCTTAGCCTCTAGAACAATCAATTCAGTTCATGATCAAATTTGCAATTAATAGAATTGTTTGAGTTGCATCGAAAAATATTTAGAGAAGAAGTACACAGAGAATATAAAAAATTGATACATATTGTTCCCTTCTCAAATACCGAACAGAAGCTTTGAAGACGCGTCCACGTGCAGCGCGTCCTGTCGAAGTCAGCAACGTCAGGTTCCGTGCGCCACGTCAGAGAAGTCACGCGCCAGCACAGGGTCCAAGTCGAGCTGTCGGGTGCACTTCGAAAACCGCAATTGAAGAGGATTGCTACTGCCCGCACAGTATTCTCCTTGTTCCCCTTGGATGCCGTGCACAACAGGAAGAAGTAGTTCTCTCCCTCTCTCTCTGACTTTTCTTTGTTTAATATATTTGTGTATTTGTAGCCGTCACCTCTTAAGTTTTGTACCCTCTCTTTGGTTTGTATTTATAGGGAAACGGAGAGAACCATTAGGGTTTGCACTTTTGCAGAAAAGTCCACATTCTTCCTTTATTTTCTTCCTTTTATAATGCAGAATTTTATTTGTTTCTCTTTCCTTCTTTTCTTCCTTTTATTTCCACCACGTGCTGCTGCATACACAAAATAATATCTGAAGTGAGGATTTTTAAATAAAATAAATTAAATTAGTTTAAAATTAATTAAACTAACTTTATATCATATTAGCGTATAAAAATCCTTTTAAAATTATTGTCGCAATTTTTAACTCAACAAAACAATAAAAATTTATAAATCAATTATTTTACTTTGTTTGTTGATTTTTTCCACAAATCTTTACTTTTTGCATTAAAAATATTATTTCTTCAAAAATAATTAATTCAATGAAATCCTATAGAAATATGATGAATTATAGACAATATCAGCGAAAACAAGCCATTTTAATAGGTAAATGAGTACAAATATTTGTATATAAATTAAACACATCAAATACCTCCAAACTTAAGATTTTGCTTGTCCTCGAGCAAAAAGTAGAATCATAAATAAGGGAATAATAATAGTAGACTCAACCCATCACACCAAAAGATCTTATCATGTAAGCATCAAAATTTCAATTAAAAATATAAACAATTGCAAATAAAGTCAACCTAAGCATACCCACTTTCTCCAGTGCAATTATTTATTCATAACTCCCAACCCAATCGCATTTGTCATGTAATTAATATAATTATAGTATGCAACAACTCAATCTGTGATATCCCTTCTCTCTACTACAAACCGAGTAGCAAACTAGAGTTTTTTTTTTTTTTTTTTTTTTTAAGAATATATATATATATTTTTTTTCAGTCTCTTCTCTAAGTTGTCACTTGCCTTTTTACGCGAATGCAAATTATTTGTGATAAATTCACCCGGTTACTCAACAAGTCACAAACTTAAAGTGCTTTGCATACTCATATTTCAAGTTGCCGTTTTACGTAAAAGTAAACATTTGTGATGAATACCCCTAGTTACTAAGCAACTCAAAACATTGGAGTAGATTGACTTTATTCATAATATTTTTTAATTTTTTTTTTCATTATTACTCTATTTACTTAAACCATGTTTAGGACTAGATCAAAGGGGATAATCACAAGAAAAAGCATCACATTTGTCTTTTATGTATATAGCATGACTCACACAATTTTGAAAGGAATTTTGAAAGTCAATAATCCTAAAGTAAATAAGTATGCTTAATATTGCTTTATAAAAAAAAATTGTTTATCCCAAAAAAAATTGTTTCAATGCTTATCACAATAAAGAACTCAAAAGTGTAAAGGTAAGCCTAATTATAATCCTTTTGTTTTGTTTTTCTTTTCTAAAATAATAAAAATAAAAATAAATTTGTAAACCTTCCCCCCAAACTTAAATGTCACATTGTTCTCAATGGGAAAGAAAAAGAAAAACAAAAAGAATGCAAAAAGTTTAGAATATCTCCCCTGATTCGTCTAATTTCTGCACGCGCAGCCTTCAGTATTTTGGCGATATCTGGAGCTGTAGATGTCGAAATGGGCTGATTTGTTTTTTGCTGGAAAGCTAAGACAATTGTCTACAACTTCTCTTTGAATCAGTTTTCCAGATTTTAACTCCAAACTTCTCGAAAACAGCCATCAATGCAGGTGTTCAAAACAGCTCCGCCTGGCGACTTTCAAAATTGATGCAATCCTACAAAATAAAATCAAAAATTAAAATAAAATAAACTAAAAGATAAATGAAAACTGAATGCAATAGAAGAAAACATGGGTTGCCTCCCAAGAAGCGCTAAGTTTTAAGTCTTCAGCCAGACTTTCTTCATCTTTTCATTATTGTTTGTCTTTCTCGATGTGCATGATTTCCTTGACAACTTCATTTCCCATGTATGGCTTCAACCGTTGTCCATTCACCTTGAATGCCCCTTTTTGCTCATCATAAATTTCTATTGTGCCATATGGAAACACTCGTGTGACAACAAATGGACCCGTCCACCTAGATCGCAATTTTCCTAGAAAAAGTTTAAATCTTGAATTAAATAGCAATACTTTCTCCCCTTCCTTGAATTCTCTTTTCAAAATATGCTTATCGTGCCATCGTTTAGTTTTTTCTTTATAGATCTTGGCATTTTCATAAGCATCATTGCGAAACTCATCCATCTCATTTATTTGCAATATTCTTTTTTCGCCAGCATCTTTCATGTCAAAATTTAGTGTCTTTATTGCCCAATAAGCGCGATGCTCAAGTTCAACTGGTAAGTGACATGCCTTACCATACACCAATCTATATGGGGACATTCCAATTGGTGTTTTAAATGCCGTTCTATAGGCCCATAATGCATCATCCAATTTTCTTGCCCAGTCCGTTCGTGCAATATTCACTGTTTTTTCAAGTATTCGCTTCAACTCTCTATTTGAAACCTCCACTTGGCCACTTGTTTGAGGATGATATGGTGTGGCCACATGATGAGTAACTCCATATTTAGCAAGTAAAGCATTAAATTGACGATTGCAAAAATGTGTTCCTCCATCACTAATAATTGCCCTTGGAGCTCCAAATCGTGCGAAGATGTTTTTTCTAATGAAGTTCACCACTACTCTTGCATCATTTGTTGGTAGTGCAACAGCTTCCACCCACTTGGAGACATATTCTACAGCAACCAAAATATATTTATTAGAAAATGAGGATGGAAAAGGACCCATAAAATCTATCCCCCAAACATCAAATAATTCAATCACTAAAATATTATTTAGGGGCATCTCATGTTTCCTAGAAATATTTCCCACCCTTTGGCAATTATCACATAATTTAACAAAATTAAAAGCATCTTTAAAAATTGAGGGCCAAAAGAATCCTGATTGTAAGATTTTTGCTGCTGTTTTTGTTCCACTAAAATGGCCACCACATTCCAGAGTATGACAATGTTTGAGTATGCTTTCCATTTCCTCTTCAGGCACACATCTCCTTATTACTTGAGCTGCACAATGGCGAAATAAGAAAGGTTCCTCCCAAAAATAATATTTCAAGTCAGAGAAAAATTTCTTCTGTTGTTGATAAGTAAAATCAGGAGGTAGAATTTTTTATACCAAATAATTTACTATGTCGGCATACCATGGAGGAGTTTGTATCATCATTAAATACTCATCTGGAAATTCTTCATAGATTGGTGTGACCTGCAAATTTTGTTCATCTTTTGGTTCAATGCGAGATAAATGATCGGCCACCACATTTTCCACACCTTTTTTGTCTTTTATTTCTACATCAAACTCTTGTAAAAGTAAAATCCAACGAAGCAATCGAGGTTTGGCTTCCTTCTTTGCAAGCAAGTATTTTAAGGCTGAATGATCCGTGTACACAACCACCTTTGAACCTATCAAATAAGATCGAAATTTGTCAAAAGCATATACAACAGCTAATAATTCTTTTTCGGTAGTAGCATAATTAAGCTGTGCTTCTGTCAAAGTTCTACTTGCATAATAAATTGTGTGAAAAAATTTATGTTTTCTTTGCCCTAAAACAGCACCTATTGCCACATCACTAGCATCACACATTAATTCAAAAGGCATATTCCAATCTGGTGCAATCATAATAGGTGCTGAAATCAATTTATTTTTCAATGTTTCAAAAGCCTTCAAGCAATCATGAGAAAAATTAAAAGGTGTGTCTTTATTTAAAAGTTTGCAAAGAGGCTTAGTGATTAAAGAAAAATCTTTTATAAATCTTCGATAAAATCCTGCATGACCCAAGAAACTTCTCACTCCTTTAACATTAGTTGGTGGTGGTAGCTTTTCAATGACATCAATTTTAGCACGATCTACTTCAATTCCCTTCAAGGAAATTTTGTGGCCTAACACAATCCCTTCTTTTACCATAAAATGACATTTCTCCCAATTTAGAACCAAATTTGTTTCCTCACAACGCTGCAAAACCAAAGATAAGTTAGATAAACAATCATCAAATGAATTACCAAAAACTGAAAAATCATCCATGAAAATTTCAATAAATTTCTCAACCATATCCGAAAAAATGGACATCATGCAGCGTTGAAATGTGGCTGGGGCGTTACAAAGACCAAAAAGCATCCTTCTATATGCAAAAGTTCCATATGGAGAAGTGAAGGTTGTCTTTTCTTGATCTTCTGGTGCTATGGCAATTTGATTGTACCCCGAATACCCATCAAGAAAAAAATAGTAAGAATGGCCTGCAAGTCTTTCAAGCATTTGATCAATGAAAGGCAATGGAAAATGATCTTTTCTAGTTGCATCGTTTAGTCTTCGATAATCTATGCATACTCGCCATCCCGTGACTGTTCTTGTTGGTATTAGCTCATTATTATCATTTTTTACTACAGTTATTCCTCCTTTCTTTGGCACAACATGTATAGGACTTACCCATGCACTATCTGAAATTGAATAAATGATTCCTGCATCTAAAAGCTTCAATACCTCCTTATGCACCACTTCTTGCATTGATGGATTTAATCTTCCCTGTGGCTGCACAATAGGTTTAAAATCATCCTCCATTAGAATTTTATGCATGCAAATTGAAGGACTAATCCCTTTTATATCAGAAATGTTCCATCCCAAGGCAGTTTTATGTTTTCTCAAAACTCTCAACAATTTTTCTTCTTCAAAATTATTCAAAGAATCATTGATAATAACAGGAAAAGTGGAGTTTCGGCCTAAAAATGCGTACCTCAAACTCGATGGGAGTTGTTTAAGCTCAAGTTGTTGTGGTGATGAAAAATTGAGTGGTGTATCTTCCAAATCATAATCACAAATCTCTTCATTTTCTAATTCACGTGTTTCTGAATTTGTTAAGCATTCTTCTAAATGTAATTTAGCAATTTCATCCAAATGTGTTTCTTCCATGACTTCACTTACTAGAAAGCATGCATGAACTTCTGAGGGAAACTCCATGGATTTAAATACATCAAATGTTACCTATTCGTCGTCCACCCTTAGAATAAGTTTACCTTGTTGCACATCAATCAATGTTCTCCCTGTTGCAAGAAAAGGTCTCCCCAAAATCAAAGGGATTTGTTCATCTTCCTCCATGTCAAGTATAATAAAATCAGCTGGAAATATGAATTTGTCAACTTTCACCAAAACATCTTCAACGATCCCTCGTGGATATTTGATTGACCTGTCCGCCAATTGTAAGGAAATTGTTGTAGGCTTTGCTTCTCCAATACCTAGTTTCATGAAAACAGAATATGGCATGAGATTAATACTCGCTCCTAAATCACATAGTGCTTTATGAAAAGAAGAATTTCCAATAGTGCAAGGAATTGTAAAACTCCCTGGATCTTTAAGTTTAGGTGGAAGCTTCTTTTGCAAAATTGCACTACTTTCTTCAGTTAACATCACCATTTCATGCTCTTCTAGCTTCCTCTTGTTTGACAGAATGTCCTTCAAAAATTTAGCATATTTAGGCATTTGTTCTAAAGCTTCAATAAGAGGAATATTGATATGCAATTGCTTGAAAATATTTAAAAAATTTGCAAATTGATTATCAAGCTTATTCCTTTTAAGTCTTTGTGGAAAAGGAATAGATTGATTACAAGTGTTAGAATTTAACTCCCCTGAAATGGTTTGACTTGCCTCTCCTTTGTGTTGCGTTTGTTCCTCCACTATTTGTTCATTCTCACATTGTTTTTCATCCACATCTCGTTCTACATTTTTGGTTTGTGGCTGCCCAATTGTTGCCCCACTTCTAAGTGTTATTGCCTTCACATGCTCCTTGGGGTTTACAACTGTGTTGCTTGGTAAAGTTCCTGCAGCTCTTTCATTAAGAATATTAGAAATTTGACTAATTTGTACCTCGAGATTATGGATGGAAGCCGAAGTTGAATTTGCAATATTTTGAATTGCTTGATCTGTCTTTTGCATGTATTGCTTGAGCACTTCTTCTAATGCTGGCTTCTTTTCTTGTTGTTGAAAATTTTGTTGTGGTCTAGCTCCTCCTTGATTATTGTTCCAAGAAAAATTGGGGTGATTTCTCCATCCTGGATTGTATGTGCTTGCATAAGGGTTATTTTGCCTTTGAAAATTTGACACATAATTTGCTTGTTCTGCATTTGATGGCGCAAAAGGGTTCCCCACTTGGCAATCTGCACTAGAATGAGCTCCTGCACAATAATCACAAATGATATGAGATTGAATAGCATTAACATTCATATTCCCTATTTGCTTAGATAAAAAATCAATTTTTGCATTTAAATTAGAAATAGGGTCAAGTTCAAAAACTCCCGCCACTTTTCTTTGCACTGTTCTTTCTGAGGACCACTGATAATTATTAGATGTCATTTCTTCTAAAAGGTCATAAGCTGCTTCATGAGTCTTGCTCATTAAGGCACCTCCAGCTGCTGCATCTACCATGGATCGATTTGTAGCCCCCAAACCGTTATAGAATGTTTGCACTTGTAGCCATTTTGGAAGTTCATGATGAGGACACTTCCTTAATAGATCCTTGTACCTCTCCCATGCATCATATAGTGACTCTGTCTCAAGTTGAGTGAATGTTGTGATGTCATTTCTTAACTTTGCTGTTTTTGCTGGGGGAAAGTACTTTGTCAAAAAATTTTGTGCTAAACCTTCCCAAGTTGTAATAGCTCCCTGTGGTAAAGAATTCAACCAATACTTTGTCCCTATCTCTAAGTGAGAAAGGGAAAAGTCTAAGTCGAATGGCGTCATTAGAAACTCCATTGAATTTGAAGGTATCGCATATCTCAAGAAAGTTTGTGATGTGAGTGTTTGGGTCATCATGTGGTAGTCCTCCAAATTGAAGGTTCTGCTGAACCATCTGAATGATTGATGGTTTAATTTCAAAATTATTTGCTTCGACTGCAGGCCTTGTTATGCTTGATAAGGTTCCATTAACTGAGGGCATTGCATAATCCCTCAAAGCTTTGTTTTCTTCGTTTGCCATGGATAAAGAGATTTTTTTCCTCTTTCTAATTTGTCGTAAAGTCCTTTCAATCTCTGGATCAAAGAGTATAGGCTCCAATGGTAAAGATCTAGGCATACACACCTAAACCCTAAAAAACAAATAAATAAAAGAAAAAATAAATAAATAAGTCAAAAGGATAAAGAGGTGTTGCTTTAGAATAAAAGTCTCTTAATAATGGAACAGAGGTTTGATAAAAGTTTAATAGCACGTATTTTAATAGCCTAAAAGAAATTTTTCATTCATCCAGTTGATCATTTAATGCTCTGATTTGATAACAATCAATCAATCAAAATTTTTATGCTAACTTTCTAACCAGGATATCCAGTTAATAATTTAATGTTCTGATTAGGTTAAAACTCCACTTTGTTTATGTTCGGCATTTAATGCTCTTGTCATCAAAACATCAGTAAGTGCACAGTGAAAAAAAACATATTTGAAGTAGCTCGGACTAGCGCCTTTGACTAGGAAAAGACCAAAGTGAAACGTTGCAGATTTTCACCAATTTTCATATTTAATAAACGAACTTCTCTTGATGATGCTTATGGAAACTCCATTTATGTTCTGGTTCAAATTAAATTTCCGATCCTCTTGCCAGATTTCACATCTCACACAAAGCTTCTTAAATCTAAACTTTTCCTCAACAGATGGCACCAAAGCAGAAGATAAGAATAAAGCTTAGGTCCTTTTGGGTGCCATTGATTGAGGATTCATGCAAACAAATCATGGTTTCTTTTTTTTTTTTTTTTTTTTTTTTTTTTTTTTTCAATGTTCTGATTTGATAAAAGAAAGCCCAAACGAAAAAGAAACAAAAAAAAAAGAAAAAAAGAAGAGAAGGAAAAAAAATTAAAAAAAATAAAAAATAAAAAAAAATAAAAAAAATAAAAAATAGAAAAACTAAAAACTAAAATTAAAAAAAAATCCTAAGTCCTGAAATATAAAAATGGAAAACTAAATACAAATAAAAATAAAATAAATAAATAAATAAAAGTAAAGTTAGTAAAGAAAATATGTAAAATAAAAAAAATAAAAATAATTACAAAGAATCCAAATTAGCAATAATCTAGCAATTTTTCAATATCAATAAAAGAATAACTAGTCCCCAGCAGCGGCGCCAAAAACTTGATGTTGATATTTTTGCAAGTGTACAAAATCGCACAAGTAATATAGATAGGTGAGTAGAGTGTCGAACCCACAGGGACTAGATATTTTACTGAGTACCGATATCGCTAGATGAATCACTATTTGGAAGATCAAATTTTATAAAACAACTAAATTACTCTAATCTAATTTAATCTAACTAAATTGATGAAGAGGGAGAGGGCTGTTAAACTATGAAGCTCTTGTACTTTGTTTATTGGTAAAATTTGTTCTAGGGCTCTTGGTTCATCTTGTTTATCACACACACAAATTATTATTCCTTATAAATTAAAGATATTATTTTTCCAAATTGTCGACCAAAATCCTAAAGATATTAACCACTCTATCAACGTAGTCTAAAAATTATTCTCGATTAATCATTCGTCTATCCACCAAATTATTAATTGAGAAATTGGATTTCTTAACGGTCACGTCCTCCAATATACAGTCTTAATTTTTATTAATCACAAATAACCTGATCGGTATCTTTATGATTTGGAAAATCATACAAATGTCTATCCACCATGTTGTACGCATAAATAATAAAAATTAAAACACAATCAGGAAAAATAGAGTAGTAATAAGGAATTAAAAATTTGTGTTCTACACAACTCGGCTACATCTTAGCCTCTAGAACAATCAATTCAGTTCATGATCAAATTTGCAATTAATAGAATTGTTTGAGTTGCATCGAAAAATATTTAGAGAAGAAGTACACAGAGAATATAAAAAATTGATACATATTGTTCCCTTCTCAAATACCGAACAGAAGCTTTGAAGACGCGTCCACGTGCAGCGCGTCCTGTCGAAGTCAGCAACGTCAGGTTCCGTGCGCCACGTCAGAGAAGTCACGCGCCAGCACAGGGTCCAAGTCGAGCTGTCGGGTGCACTTCGAAAACCGCAATTGAAGAGGATTGCTACTGCCCGCACAGTATTCTCCTTGTTCCCCTTGGATGCCGTGCACAACAGGAAGAAGTAGTTCTCTCCCTCTCTCTCTGACTTTTCTTTGTTTAATATATTTGTGTATTTGTAGCCGTCACCTCTTAAGTTTTGTACCCTCTCTTTGGTTTGTATTTATAGGGAAACGGAGAGAACCATTAGGGTTTGCACTTTTGCAGAAAAGTCAACATTCTTCCTTTATTTTCTTCCTTTTATAATGCAGAATTTTATTTGTTTCTCTTTCCTTCTTTTCTTCCTTTTATTTCCACCACGTGCTGCTGCATACACAAAATAATATCTGAAGTGAGGATTTTTAAATAAAATAAATTAAATTAGTTTAAAATTAATTAAACTAACTTTATATCATATTAGCGTATAAAAATCCTTTTAAAATTATTGTCGCAATTTTTAACTCAACAAAACAATAAAAATTTATAAATCAATTATTTTACTTTGTTTGTTAATTTTTTCCACAAATCTTTACTTTTTGCATCGAAAATATTATTTCTTCAAAAATAATTAATTCAATGATATAGACAATATCAGCGAAAACAAGCCATTTTAATAGGTAAATGAGTACAAATATTTGTATATAAATTAGACACATCAGGGGGCCTGTTTAGGGGAGATTCCCATATCTGATTCAACCGTTAATTCCATGAGCATGAGGAATCGACCCGTGATGGGCTAGATCCGAGCAGGGGCCCGCGAGCGGTCCACTTGCTATTGTAAGGTCCCTTTGAGATTCGTGCATAGATCCTACAGTGCAGATCTTCTGCCATTTTGACCTTCATTATAAGCCCCCCACTCTTGGAGATGACCTTTCGGTATTCTTCTTGAAGTAGTTGAGTCGTCGAGGGGATCAGATAGGCAAAGGAGGTCTGCACCCGTAGAAATTGAGAATGCCTTGTTGTTGGGAGAATCTATTGGAATCTTGCGGTCGGCTGCCATGTCGAGGCTAGCGCGAAGCCCTCTAAGAGTTCTTCTCATAAAGGTCAACCTCTGCCAAGCAGAGGGCGCGGTGAACCTGGGGTCAGCGCCCATGCTGAGGTCGAGGCGAGGCCCTCTGTTTGAGAGTTTTACTCATGAGGCCACACCGAACATGCGGAGAGTTGAAGCCTGGTGAAGGCTCCTCGTGAGGGTCAGCCTCGGATGCCATGCCAAAGGCACGGAGAGTTGAAGCCTGGTGAAGGCTCCTCATGAGGATCAGCATCAGACACCACGCCGAAGGCATGGAGAGTTGAAGCCTGGTGAAGGCTCCTCATGAGGGTCGGCCTCGGACGCCATGCTAAAGGCATGAAGAGTTAAAGCATTGTGAAGGCCCCTCATGAGGGTCGCCTCGGACGCCACGCCGAGGCTGAGGAGAGGCAGCACATTTGTGCGTGCTCACGTGCACATCCACATGAGGTCACATGTTTATCACGTCTATTGATGTCCCATTTCTAGATATATGTCATGCCCCGCTTTCTAAAATACGGGAATACGAGCACGTAACGAAGACCCAGCGAGTGATAAGAATACCATCCATAGCTGTAACAAATTAACTCAACAATATACAAGAGAATACAACCAAGCAAAAAAGGAATGACCACATAAAGAATCAATAAACTCTAAAATAACCATGAAATAATTCACCAAATAATATCCAACATCTGGAAAAAAGTAAACTTCGGGACACACAAGCCCGGAATACAAAGTATAATAAAAGCAATAAAATAAATAAATAACATGTGATAACTAAAATAGTCTAATAGTCCAGCTCCGTTCTTCAGAGAGTTTGCTCACCAAGTTCTTCTGGTATCGCTCCTTCAGTACATGTGAATTTATGATCTAAAAAGAAGTAGAAAAATTGTCCTTAAAGCAAGTCATGGACAGCATGTAGCGGAAAACAGAGAACAGTGGGAAGCATGGTATATCAGAAAAAAAGGGGCTGGAACAAATTCAAGAACAAAGACAAAAGTTGGCAATAATGTCAAGAGTCTATGTTTAATCATGCAATAATAATTAATTTCCATTAAAGTTCAATATCGATGATTGTATACGGGATCAAGCATGAAATATCGAATTAGGGTTATTAATCATTTTATTAACCTATATAATGTACATACTATTGTGTCCCATTCCACAGGTTCAGTGCATTCAATCAAGTTATCGTTTAGACTCTAGTGGTGAATTCTATGGGTTCATGTACTCGGGTCTTACAATAACAATTACCAATGATCGATGACCAATGACTAATGACCAATGACCGATGACCGATGACCAGTACATGATACAATCGGGATACTGTAGTCAGTAATCCACAATCAATCGATGACCAATAATGAATAACATATCCCACAATAACGACCAATACGGGAAACACGGGCTCCTTCCGAGTACACTCTTCTACGTTGTCCACTACTAGGTCTCTCCCGTATTACCCCCAGGTTGTTAATATTTTATTACATCCTAACATGAGCATGCAAGAAGGTGTCAAGGTTATGTAATGCAAGGTGTGACTAATTCTACTCATTACATGCAAGGCAAGAAATATTTATACTAAATCAATACAAATCATACAATCTGGATAGCAGGATATTGCTGTACAAAAATAGGTATTCCCGCTGTTACAGGAAAGAAAATATGGATCTGTCAGAAGTTCTAGAAACTAGACTTTCTACCGGTTCCAACGCATATACGTACGACATATAAAAATCACATAAACTAGGTTCAAATTCGGATTCTTTACAGATTTTTATGTTCAAGAAGAAACTTAGAGTCATCTTTTTATGTACATATCGGGTCTGAAACTTATCAATTGATTCTACAAAAATTCAGAGTGATTCCTATGCATGTCTAGTCTCAGCAAAATTAATTTAACATTTTAATTTTATTATTAACATGTTCTTCTTATTAACAAATCAAGGTGATACACATATAATTGTGAATCTGGAAATCCAGACCTAACAGTACTAAAAGTCAGATATCTAGCAGAATATATATCGAAATTCAATTCCGTCGAATTTTCTGGAAAGTAGACACATGGATGTACAATTCATGTTTACAAAGTTCATTCAAATTACTGCAGCAACAGGTTCGAAAGTTTAAGGCAAAACGAGGTAGACAGCAGGCCAGAAAATAATTTAACATGAATTGGTAATAACTTCATCACACAAGCATGCAATATCATGGTAATTAATTAAAACAAGTTCTATTTAGTTATTAGCATGAGATTTCAACATTAATGAGTCATCTTTACAATCATGGCAATTCATTCATGGAATCATTTCAAATTGGGAACATCTCAATCATCAATCAAGTCTATATCATGAATCTAATTATTTTCATGTATAATGTGAATATGCAATGTGCAATAAGGATTAGGGTTTGAGTCAAAGATATTGGCACGAAGTCAAGAATATCTTGGGTTAGCTCGTGTAAACCCTCAATATACTCAACGGAAGATGAACAGTATAACAATATGATAAACAATCAGTATCTACTTGTAGAGATCAAAGAAATCTTAAACAAGAACAATAAAACTAGTTCAATGGAGACTTGCTGTTTAGATGGTTAATCCGAATACAATAGAATAACGGAATGAGAATCCCAACAGTGACACATGCAAGACACGTACAATGCACGTACCCACGAAAGCACGTGCACACTATGTGCAAAGAAACACAGCAGCAATAGCGCACAATAGCAGACAGCGATCAAAATAGCTAACACGAGTTCGGTTAACACAGTAAACAGCAGCAACCCACCCGAACAGCAACCAGCAACTTCCCCACACAACAGCAGACAGCAAAACCCTCCAATGGCCAAACAACAAATCTACGGCTCTGGCTCGGCTTTGCTGGCGGCAGACGGTGCGCACGAGGGGTGCTCGGGGATCGATGGGGAGGACAGCAATGGTAGAGTCGACAATGGTGCACAATCGCGGTGGTGATTGGAGGTGGTGCAACAGGTGGTCGAGGAGGCGATGGTGGTTGGATTTTTGCGCCAAAACAAGGGAGAAGGAGAACGACAGCAATGGCAAAGGGTGGCATTGGCTGATGAGGTTGAGGGTGGTGTTGAAGCTGGAGGGCGACATGAGGTGGGGTTGGTGGTGCTCGAGTTAGTGGGTCGACGAGGACGCGAGCGATGGGTTCGGTGGTGACGAAACAGGGGAGAAGAAGTTCGGGGGTAGGGGATGACTATAGTGGAGGTGGTTGACAGAGGCGATGAGAATAAGGTGATGGCGGAGGCGTTGAGAAGGGAAACAAGGTGGAGATGGGGCGGGTTGCGGAGAGAGATAGAGGAGAGAGAAAGCAGTAGGATAGAGAAGAAGGGGGGGTTGCACAGTGGATTTATAGGGTTAAGGGTTAGCGGGTAGGGATGGTGGGTTAGCGGGTTTCGGGTCGGAATCCAATAGGAAAATAATAGGGTTTTGGGTTAGATCCAATAGGGGAAAAGAATAAATAAATAAATATAGGATTTAGATTAAAATTTTGAACAATTAAATCAATAGTAATATAATATAACAATTAGATCAATAATATTTATTACATTAATGCTCAACTACTAATAAATACAATAGAATGTATGGACTCACAAAATAAATATGATTGGATTTCATTTGGATAAAATATAATAAATAGAAATATAGTAGTACATATTAATTCATTAAATCAAATAGTATACATAAAATCCATACTCTAATAATAATAAAACATAGATCAAGATCAATAGACTTTCACAAATTAATAAATAACAAAAGATGAATTTTAAATAAATAAACAATCAAAAGTAGTAATAATAATAATAACGGTAATAACAATAATAATAATAACAATAATAATAATAATAATTAGAATAATGATAATAATAATAAAAATAATTGATCAATTAGGAATAGAAAATAAAGTTAAAATACACCATTATTCAAAATAAATATAATTGTCTATAAGAACAACAATTTAGTAGAAGATCCAAACCGAATTTAAAACAAAATGATTTTATAAAAAATCAAGATATAGAAAATACACGGAAAATACTTTTTGGCGGGAACGGGGGTTACAATATATGTCTCCATCTCTTTGTTTTCACTCATTCATCTTTACTTCGCCTCGGCTTTTTCTGAATCTTGCCTTTGTTGCTCGCTTTCGCTCAGTATTAATGGTGGCTCCGAACTCGTCAATGTGAAGCGCGCTACTATAATGGCTGAGAAGAAAGCACATGAGGTAGCAGAAGTCGTGGCGAGAATGAACGCCGAGGGCGGCGCCAAGGTCCCTGAGAAGGTGTCGCAAAAACGACCACCTCCAGATATGGAGGAGCTACCGAAGAAGAAGGTTAAGGGCGCCGAGTCCGCTAAGTCAAAGGCGGTCAAAGCGGTTGTCAAGAAAGAGGGTAAGAGGCTTCCAATTTTGCCAGCAACCGACACTACAGTGGTCACAAAGTTGATACCGTCGGCAAGGGTGTGGGTTCCCTCTTGGTCCGTGACCGAGGCAGACGTGTCGATTAGTTGCCCTGTGGCACTGGAGACGGTCTCTCACCTCATTACCCATTGTGACCTCTCCGACTTGGAGAACAAGTCCGAGGGGGGATTTACAGTAGTTGGGCTCATGCCTCCATTATGGTGAGTCCCTTTTTGGTTCATTTCTGTAAGAATTTTTCTAAGCCTTTGCTGAGTGTGCCCCGACATTCCCGACATTATTATGCAGGTTGTTGTTCATGGGGCTGAGTTGAAGCAGAGGTGAGATCGGCTCTTTTGGCAAATGGAGTGCATGGAGGCAGCCGAGAAGGAGCTCCTCACCGGGCCTCGAATACCTCGATGTGAATTAGGGAGTTACAGGTGGATATGGAAAAGGAGAAATAAGCTCGAGAGGGGCTCTCCAAGGAGAAGGACGTGTTAGTCGATGAGAAGCTAGCATGGCAGGCGAAGGAGGGGAAGATGGTGAAGGATCTCCAAGAGGCCTTAGCCGACATCGTCAATGCCGAGGAGGATGAATACATGTGCGCTCTCAACCACAGGGGCAAAACACTCGGAGATTGACCTCAGTGGCTTCAGCATCGATGGCCCGGGCAGTGACACTACCACTCTCGTGACTGAGGAAAATTCGGCATATCATGAGCCTATCGATCCTGACCCTATGGTTGAGGAAAAGCACCCTGTCCCAATAATCAAGAAGGGTCCACCTCCAGGCAGTAGTGATAAGTCGTTTATATTTTTGCCTTCTTGCGGACTAGCCACCACACTTGTATCCAACCTTTATTGACTAAAAAAATGTATTTTCCCCTTTATTTTAAATTTAGTAGTCTCTAATCGCGGCTCCTGAGCCGAAGGCTTGAAGTCTTCGGCTTGCCACCCAACGGGGCGTTGGCATGGATATTGATTAATCGGCGGCAGGGTCAACCTATATTGTCCTCTACTAAGTTGATCCATATTACTCCGGCTTGTTATACTTTTACAATAATAACATGAACAGGTACAATGAGAAAGGGTATTAGGACAGGATCAGGGAGTATCAAGGGCTATGCAATGCACGATATGCAAGTTCAATTAACTAAATGCATGAAATAAATATATTTACAATCAAGGACATGAAGTTACAATTCTGGACAGCAATATGTTATTGTACAAAAATTCACTTTCCCGTTGCTACAGGAATGCGAATCAGGTACCGTCAGAGGTTCCAGAATGTAGACTTCATGCTGGTACCAATGCATATTTATAAGATACATTTTAAATATAGTATCTAGGTCTACCAGACAGTTCTTTACTGATCTACTGTTCAGGCAGTAGACCAGGATCAAATTCTTATATATATATATAGTGACCGTAAATTCATTATAAAATCTTATAAAAAAATTATAAAGAGACTGCTAATTATGTCTACTAATAACCTAATAAATTTCAAGACTTTATTTTACAGTTGTCATGATATTTTAATTAGTTAATCGAGAAGATACGCTTCAAAATAGTAATCTGGAATTAAAAATCTACAGTACTAAAAATGAGATAATTTGCAGCCTACAACTCGAAATCAGGATCCGTAAGAATTTCCGAAAACTAGATTCAAGTTCCTGTTTGTGCAATGAATGTGGGGACAATGGAAAACTACGATCTTTGATGGCATCGAATCAGGGAGGCAAAAGAAAATATTCGATTCAATATAACAACTAATCTAAATATGGGAACATCACGAAACAAGAATACTACAAGGATAACGAATTTCAAATGCGATGATCTAATTACTAAGTGCGGGAGGTCAAACAATATGCTTGTACAGAACAACGGAGATGTACAAGGTCTTGCCTTAAGACGATGAACTAAAGCGAGACGAGCGACAACGGCAACACGTGCAAATGACGGAAACAACTAGAGCACGTGCAAACAACGGAACCACAAGGGCACATGCAACAATAGACAACATCAAGCGGGAGCACGTGCAATCAACGAGGAAAGCAAGACAATGATTTGGCGGTGTCAAGCTTGGGTGATGCAATGGTAGTGGCAGCGATAGGGTGGAAGAGTCGTAGACAGCAAGGCGGTGGTGACTGCAGCAATGGCGGGGAAGGAACCGATTACAGTGATAATTGGCAGCGACATCGGGTGGCTCGAGTGGTGGATGAAGGCAGCCATTGCGGTGGTGATGGTGATTACGCTCAGTGGAGGAGAGTGGTAAGGAGGCTTGCAGGTTGCTAGGGGAGATGGTGAGGCCTCGGTGGAAGAGGGTGCCGGTGGTTGGCGAAGGGAAGATGGGGGTGCAACGAGGGTGGCTCGACGGTAGAACGAGGAGGCAGTGGGTTGGGGATTGGTGGCAATGCTGCAGTGGAGCTTGACGGTGGTGGCGATGCTGGTTGTGGCAATAGTGGGATAGGAGGATGAATACAATGGCGAGGCAAGGTCGGGGAGTTGTTGTCGATGGAGGGTAGTTGACTGTGGTGCAGGGGGAGGCACTGGCTGCGATGGTAGAGGAGGTCGTAGGTGGTTCTCGAGGATGGCAATTGCAGTGAAGAGGCAGCGAGAGAAGGTGATCAGGGTTGCGTGGTTGGGCTGCGGTGGTGAGGGAGTCTGGGGCTCGGTGATGCAGCGAGGGGCGGAGCAGCGGTCGTTCGGGGTTGTCAACGGTGATGGTGATGGCGACGCTTCGCGCTCGGGTGAGCATCGACGGTGGAGGAACAGGGTGTCGAGGGCGAAGTGAGGAGTAGAGGAAGGCGGAGGGTCGCGAGGTCTGGTCCTCGGTTCGAGAGAAAGAACAGGGGAGAAGAAAGAGTAAGGAGAGAGAAAGAGAACTGATGATTAATTAGAGGGTGATTAAGGAGTTAATGGAGAATAATTAGTGGGCAGTTAAGAGATTAAGGGTAGTGGAGAGATCTGGGGAGATTTGTATGCTAAAAGTTGAATTCGGGTAGGTAGGACTAATGGGTTAACGAGTTTGGGTATAGAAATGTGGGTTTGGGTTTTCGGTTTATATTAAATTGGATTTGGGCTAAACAAAAAGAGACCAAACAATAATAACAATAGTATGGATTAAAATTGGGCCTTGACAAAATAATAGATAATCAAGAGAATTTGTCATGCCCCGCTTCCCATAATACAGAAATACAGGTACGCAACTAAGGCCCAGCGAATAATGAATCACATCATTCATAAGCTGTAACGATCAACTCGACAATACAAGATAAAATCACAACCACGCATGCAAAATAAAATCACATAAACCACCAAAAAAGATCCATGAAATAAATTCACAAATTAATATCCAATATCTGGAATAAACTTCGGGACAAAATGCCCGGAAAACAATGTATGAAAAACAGCAATAGTGAATAAAAAGTACGAAACAAGAAACTAAATGCATGCTAATAAAAGAATTTGGCTTCATCATCTAGGATCGTTCACCAAGCCCTTCAGCTAATTCATCTCCTGCACCTGCGATTTCAACATCTAGAGTGGTGGAAAAATGTCCATTAGTGCAAGCATCAGACAACAAGTAGCAACAAGCAGTGAACAAGAAAACATGCATGATAAGGAACAAGCAACATGAGCAAGAAAACAGACATGGCAATGAACAAGCAACGTGAACAAAAGATCGTGTAATCAAGCATGGAACAAGTAACAAGTGTATCTTGTAAACGAGTAACAGGAAGCATGCACGTGCTCATTGTAAATCTTATGTCTAGCATTCTTTTACAAATCCTAACTAATGCACGCAATTCTGCGTCCCATACCACAGGTCCGGTGCATATAGACAAGTTAATGTTTAGACTCTAATGGTGAATTCTATAAGGTCATGTACTCGGGGCTTCTAGTGAAACTAACAAGAATCTTAATGTGTAATCAAGCATAATGTCATGTAACCAAGAATAATATCAAGTAACCAAGAATGATGTCATGTATCCAAGAATAATTTCATGTAATCATGGGTCACTATTACGAGAAAAATGGGCCTCATTCCGAGTACATTCTCTTATATTATCCACCACTAGATTCTTTCCCTTATTACCCCGGCTTGTTAATCTTTTCATAATAATTAAACATGGACATGCATCAATGAGGACAAGAATCAAGACAGGATCACGGAGGTATCAAGAGACATGCAATGTAGGATGCAGAATACAAATTATGAAATGCAAGAAAATAATATGTTCATGCCTATATACAGGAAGGAACAAATTCTGGACAGCAAGATGTTGTTGTACTAAAACAGATTCGTTGCTTCGAGCAAGAAAATCAAGATCGTAGGGAGTTCTAAAAACTAGACTCCCTGCCGGTTCCAACGCATATACACACGACATATTATAAATATAATAACTTGGTCAAACAGTCAATTCTCTACAGGTTTTGTGATTAGGCAACATGGTTGGGGTCAAATTCTTATATGTGAAAGTTGATCATAAATCTATTTTAAAATATTATAAAAATAATAATGAAATTCCTAACCGTGTTCAGCGATAAAAAACCAATTTTCAGGTCTTAATTATTAATTTAATCTACCGTTTCCACTAGTTAAACATGATAGTGTATTTTTCAGTCTGTATTCTGGAATGCAGACGTTACAACACGAAAACCTGAAAATCTTACAATCCGAAAATCGAATACAAAACCGTCAGATGGTTTGGATTCCAGACACAGAGAGCTGCAATTCTCATTCAATAAGTTTTAATCAGTGACAAATAGAATCAGGTCAAAAGTGAGGTTCTTTGCTGAACTATTGTTCAGGCAGCAATCTAGAGTTATGTTTGCACATATATATCATGTCTAAAACTTTATCAAATAATTCCACAAAAAATTATGATGACTCCTAATCATGTCTAGTAGCAATAAGATTAATATCAAGTCTAAATTTTATCGTTAGCATTTTATTTTAATCAATAATTCATGCCAATACACCTGTAGATGGCGATATGAAAATCTAGACCCAACAGTATTAAAAGTGTGATAAGTTACAAGTTATAGATCGGATTCGAGATCCATCAAAAGGTCTGGAAAGTAGATTCACAGGGCTACAGAATCTATTCACAGAGTTTTATATAATTATTACAGCAACAGGTTCAAAAATGCAACGCAATATGAAACAGGCAGCAGACCAGCAAGCAGTTTTATGTTAATTGACAATAATTTAAATATGCAAGCATACAACTCTATGGCAATTAATACACAGAATAATTCTACTTGATGATTAGGTTGAAATTCCACTATTAATAGGGCAATATCATCTCAATCATGGTATTTAATTCTACGACCAAAATCGAATCCAAACGAAATCATTCAGATCAACTTACTGTATAACATGATTCTAATTATATTTGTGTGGTGTGTGCACATGATGAAATGTAACAGGACTTGGGATTGAATCAAGGAAAATGGCATGAAAAGAGGACTACTACTTGGTTTCGCCGATATATCTGTAGTAGTCTCTTTGATGGGTAACAAGAAAACAAGGATATGATGGACAAAATAATGGGCTACTTGCTGGAAGCAAAAATAAATCTTGAACTAGAAACAACAAGTGGGTTCAAGAGAGCTTGCCTTAGACGATTAATCCGAATGTTAATGAAGATAATATCCAAAATCCAACAGCGGCAACACGTGCAACCTACGGGCAAAACACGTGCGAGTGGAAAACACGTGCAGCAACAATAGAACGTGTGACACACGTACGGGTAACACACATGCAAGAGACAGCAACAACCACAAGAATAGCAAGCGATAATCGGCACGATGTCAGCGAGGGCAAGGGTGACAACGGTGGTTGTGTACGGGTTGCGATGAGGGCTGCCGCGGGGGTCGACTAAGTGATCAGTGACGAAGGGTGGCAATGGTGGGTGCTCGATGGTCGATTGGTTGCGCGGGTGCAGGGTCATCAACGAGGTGGAGAGGTGAAACAGGTGGTGAGGTGGTTGTTGTTCGGTGAACGTGGATGGAGGTGGCGAGGTGACGACGGCGATGAAGGTGAGCGGGAGTTGTGGTCGGGATCGACGAGGTGCTGGCAGTCGACTGTGGGTGGAGCTTCGACGGTAGAGGAGATGGGTTCGATGAGGGGGCAACAAGGAGGATGGCGGCTGACAAAGAGTTGGATGGGCGATGCATGCTAGCGATCAAGGATGGGGATGAGGGGAGGACGAGGCGATGAGGTGGTCGGGATTGGGTTTCGAAAAAAAATAGAGGAGGAAGAGAGTGCGGCGGGAGGGAGAGATTAGATTAGATTAGGGATTAATTAGGGTTAATGTTAATTGTATTTATAGGATATCAAGATGTTGGGTTAATGGGTTATAAGGTTAGGATCCAATAAGAAGGCTGTTGGTTTATAGGGTTTAAATTTAAATAATTAGAATGGAATATTGGGTTAACGGATTATAGGGTTTAAAAAATATATATATACTAGGTTTGCCCGTTGACACATGCCTACGGCACGTCTTCAGCACGGTGCATCTTGTTTGATCACATAAAATAGTTTTGGAAGTCTAGCAAATTAATTGAAGTAGCAAACATAAAGCAAAAAACATAATAAATGGTTTTTTTGAATTATTTTTAAAGTTGTTAAATTTTTAAATTTTTTAGTTTTTTAATTTTTAATTTTAAAAAAATTTAAAATTTTTTTATTTTCTTAATTTTTTGAATAGAGGAGGGAAGGAGAAAGAGAGAGAACAAAAAAATAATTAAATAAATATAGGAGTTGTTTTGGGTGGAGGATTTGAATTTGAGTTTTGGGGGGAAAATATGTTTTGTGAGGTTAGATCTAGGCCTTTGATTTTTGGGGGATTGAAGGAGAGCCACTTGATAGCTTTCTTTGTGTTTTATTATATAGATTATATCAAATAATGAAATACATATAGAATGGAGTATGTTTGGGCTTCACTCAATAATAAAATAATCTAGTAAGACAACAAATAAAATGATAAAATTGAATAGGATTTTTATGCATTAAATCAAAATACCAATTAGTAATAAGACAAAATGAATTATAATTTGGGTTAGCGTTTTAAAAATAATAAATCCAAAATCTTATGTAAAGTGGTTTAAAATTGAACTTTGGGTTAACTTAATGGGGCTTCATAGAAATAAATAATAATAATAAAAGATGAATTAAAAATCTTTGCGCTCTCAGAAATTAATTAACAATCAAAGAAATAATAATAATAATAATAATAACAATAATAATAATAATAATAATAATAATAATAGGATCATATAATAAAATATAATTTGTATTACAATATAGAAATAATTTGAAATAACTACAAATACAATTAATGAATAGAAATAGACTTTGATAGGAGATCCAAAATAAATTTAAAACAAAATGAATTTAAAAACGGAAAATTTTATAAAGAATCCAAACCCAGATAATACACAGAAAATATGTATAGGTGAAAATGGGGGTTATAGAATTATTGTGTAGTGGAATATGATTTGTGTTTGGGTTTGAACCAGACTTTGAAAAGTTAAATAATCTAAAGAGAAGGAATAAAATAGGATTTGGCCAAAATATAAAATCAGGAGAAAAGAATCATAAGATTGTAGAATAAAATAAGATTTTGGGTTCAAGAGAATAGAACAATTTATATACGGGCTTGGGATTGATCAAATGTGAGATGTATATAACAGAAACAATTTATAAGGAAATTGGAATACAAGAATACGAAGAAAAGGGAAATGAAAATCCGTATAAATAGGAACGAGGGTTCCACCAGGTTTTCAGAATCTTGAGCCACAGACTCCACCACTGGATGCTTGTTTAGACCTCAACGGTGTGGAGAGTTTCTTAGTCCAACTCGAGTGAATTTAGCAAGATGCCCCCTTCGGATGAGGGCCTCGATCTCGTCTTTTCAAGCCTGATTGTTGTCGGTCTCGTGGTCATGGTCCCGATGGAACCGGCAGTAGAACCTCTGGTCTCTCTTCTTGTTCCCATTGTTGGATCGAGGAGGGTGTCGGGGTATGCTATTGCCCTCTATCTCCATGAGGATGGTCGACATGCTCGCATTGAGTGGAGTGAATTATTGAACTGGGGCATCTGGGGAGGGCACTTTTGCCCTGAAGAGTCTTTTTGGGTCTTCTTGGAAGGCTCAGAGTTGTCTAATTTCCTTTCCCCCTTAGCTGGTCACTCCTTCCGTCCTTCTGGATGCAGAGCTTCCTCGACCCGGATGTATTTCTCGACCCGGTGTAGGAGATCGGGAAAGTCAGCTGGGGTTTTCTTAACCAAGGAGGCCTACAGCGAATCGTGCCGGACGTTGTGCCGAAAGGCAGCTACCGCAACCCCGACATTAATGGAGGAGACTTTTCGGGCCTCAGCTGTGAATCTATGAACGAAATTCCAAAGGGATTCCCCATCCTTCTGTTTGAGGCCCAAAAGAGAAGCGCTCATCTTCTCAACCTTATGACTGTTCATGAAATGGACGAGGAAGCTCTCCTCAAGCTGTTCAAAGGAGAAGATCAAGTTGGGGGTGAGCTTGGAGTACCATTCTGTCGAGGGTTCCTGGCGGGTGGCTGGAAAGGTGCGGCAGTAAAGCGGATCTGAGGCATTGTGAATCATCATGTGGGTTTTGAACTCCTTGATGTGATCAGCAGGATCCACTCTCCGTCGTAGGTCTTGCAAGTGAAGGGCTTGAAGCTCCACGAAATGGGGGCATCGAGGATGTTGGACGAGAAAAGTGGCCAGACCGGTTGATGCCCCCGGTCAGACCACCTTGCATCTTCGCTAATTCGAGCGAGGCATTCCTTCATCTTCTGCAGGCGTTTAAGGACTGCATCTTCGCATCCCTCGGATCGGGTCGACCCGTTGGACTCCTGGTTCTCGACTCCTCCCGCACAATGGCTCTGAGTGCGTTCGGTTCGAGATCCACCTCAGAGGGTCTGGAGGACTTCATCCCGGAACTCTTAGAATTTGGCCCTCATCACGTGTCCTCCCTTTTTGTGGCCGTTTGGAGGTCGGCGATCCCTTGGGGAGAGACTGCGTCCCCCTTCCTTCTTGTGGGAGGAGTGGCGCTTCGGCTCGGACCGTGGTTAGAGGGTTTCCTTTCTCCACGAGAGCGGTTGAGAAAATTTTAGATGTCATCCTCATTCACACGATTGTTGATGACATTTCGGAGGTTGGGAATCACCTGGACCATGGGCTCTCTTACAACCGAGTGAAAGGCGCTCGGGGCTGGATCACAAGGTTGTTCCACCCGCCTTTACTGGGACCCCTTGAGTGACAACTCGACTGTGGGAAGGACGTGGAGGAGGAAGCAGGGGGTCGGTCTGACGCCCCCCGGTTGCGGTCTTCTTGCTTTGAGAGCCATGGAAGCAGTTTTCCAATGAATAGGGTCTGAGGAAGAGGCTCGGATCTATGTTCCCACAGACGGCATCAATCTGATGCTGCTTGTTTTTGGGAATGGGAACAATAGTTAATGAGTTTCTTTTGATGAAGATGAAATTCAGATCTCGGTCGCCGATCTGACCCTGCTGTGAGGTTTATGTATGGTTTGATTTGATGTATCGGGTGATGTATGACTGCCGCTCGGTACCTGTAAAAAAGTCTGAAACATCATTCCAGCGACATACCCTCCGACACTCAAGTCAATAACCAGCGGTTTAAAAGATGATTGGGTGATAAAATGGTTATTACCTAGTTACTATAGAGGTAGGACTGTATTTATAGACAAGTGTGAGTGTATAGCGAAAATTTTCCAGATCTAGTCTAGCCATTAATTCCATGATCACGAGGAAATCGATCTGTGATGGGCTGGACCTGGACGTGGGGCCCTCAAGCAGCACACAAACTGTTGAAAGGTCTCTTTGAAATTCGTGCAAGGATCCTACGGTGCATATCTTCCACAATTTTTACCCTCATCAATTTCACGTTGTTCGATCTTTTTAGGTTTTAAGTTTTTTAGGTTTTAGGTTTGTAATAATTCTTGTAGAAAGTAGCTAAGAGAAAGTGAAATCAACTAATACTCCGGTTCATTTGTAACCTAAACTTTATTTACTGATACAACGCAAGTTATCCTCATGTTTTCTAACGTTTATTTTCTTCATGGCATTATCGATTCCAGAATGTGCGGTACATGAGAGTACAAATTTGGAGTACATTGAAGAACAGTTCTCTTCTTTCATTAATTATGTCCCTGCAGCCAACTTTGCATTCACCATTATATTGGGTTCTAATTGAGAATCTTTCTTGGAATTTGTCTTTTATATACCACTTTTTATATTTACACTTTATAGTTCAGTTGTCAAAGTATTTAAGTTTATAGACTCATCAACTAAATTCGCTATTCTCAATGGCGAGTTTAGTTATTTCATATTCGATGTTGGGACACGGCCAGTTTAGTGTTAATTTTTTGAGAAACCTGTCATTACCAATTGCGAGTTCAGTTCAAAATTTTTCAATGAAAATCTGCTGTTCCCAACAGCGATGACATTTATACTAGACTCGCTGTTAGGAACAACGAGTTTAGTTCAAATTTTCTAATAAAGACTCGTTGTTCCCAACGGTGAGGACATTTACACTAGACTCACTGTTGGGAACGACGAGTTTAGTTCAAAAAAAATTATATGCAGTTTTTTTTCGAAAATTCACTAAGTCCAACCGAATGTTTGACTCTCTGTGAAATTTTCTCATTCTCGTCGTTCGCAACAACAACGAATCTAGTATAAATGTCATCACCATTGGGAACGGCGTGTCTTCTTTCAAAATTTTGAACTAAACTCGTTGTTCCCAACAGTGAGTCTAGTATAAATGTCATCGCCGTTGGGAACGGCGAGTCTTCTTTGAAAATTTTGAACTGAACGGTGAGTTCCTCCAAAAATTTGCACTAAACCCGCTGTGTCCCAACGGCGAGAATAAAAACAACTAAACTCGCCGTTGGGAACGACGAGTTTAGTTGTTGAGTTCACGAGCGCAAATATTTTGACAACTGTCTTTTTTCTGTAAATATTCTTAAAAAGTATCTTATAAAAAAAATCTCTTCCTTGTCTCTCTCTCTCCTTTTATTGCTCAATCTGATGATGTTTTTAATAATCTATTTATTTAGCATTGGTTATCTAGCACAAATTCTGTTTTGATCTAAGTTTCTCCAAGTCTCCTGTTGTATCCCTGAACTGGGAAATCATAGACAATTTGTTTATTAGAGTAAAGGTGGAAAAAAGGAATGAGAATTCCTACATTCCCATTTCTCAAGTCTTGAACGTGTAATCTTCATTCACGGGTCATGCAACTTAGCTGCTTCTTCGCGTCAATCCATCCAGAGTGATACTACAAGCACTATCAATTTCACTACATTTCTCCTCACTATCTTATGTGGCACACTTCAGTAGCTAGGAAAAGATAAAATAAGTGGAAGAACTCTTCAGTAGAAATATACTACCTAAGGTAGTGAATAAAATAATAGTAAAATTGGTAGTGGATGAAGCAATTGCTTCATCCAACTAACCTCCCTTTTGTTGGTAAACCATTACTCAACTGACCAAGATTCAGCACCTGAATTTTGTTGCCACATTTATAGGCATGATCTCCTCATAAAAGACTCCAATCTTGATCGATGCCTTCGATAAATGCATATCCCGCCAACTTGATTCACGCCCCTTCAACAATTAATGACTGCTCTCTGGCCCTTCAACAATTAACACAACGCACATTTATGATCTCTCTTGGCTATATTAGATAATGATAATGATAAAAATCGCACCAAATCAGAACCGTACGATTTCGACACAAATTCTAAAGATTTTACAGACAGATTAGTCATAACAGGTCACTTTAACAAGTCCACAAATTCTAAAGATTTTACAGACAGATTAGTCATAACAGGTCACTTTAACAAGTCCGGCCTTTTTCAGGCTCATCTACAAGACATAGGCCGGTTTCAAACCCATTAAAAGTAAAAGATTAGGCTCATTAGGAGAGACACCCAGCCCATGAGGATTGTAAGTCAAATCTCTTTTCCCCAGGCAAGAGAGTCTTGTCTCTTAAGGGGGAGATAAGACATTAAGAATTCATCTCAGTTTAATGGATTCATATCAATCTCCTAAACTGTTTCTCAGCCCTATAAATACCCTCTTCCCTCCATAGTCAGATGGTAATCAAGAAAATCTCTCTCAAACTCTATTTTTCTCTCTGGTTCAGACTTGAGCATCGGAGGGTCTGTCGTCGGGGCCACCCCTGGTGTTTCAGGCTTTTTGTAGGTACATCGGCTACGTCAGCAACCGTCGGATTCAGATCACGGTATACGTTCCAGATCCAATCTCAGGAGCTCTAACAAGTTTTTACGGTGACGATAAAAAATTAGATCTTTGGTAGTTTCCATCAAATATAAGTTCACTATATGTTTTCTCCCACACCAATAAGCAACATCAGATTGGCGGCGTCTCTACATCAAAGATCAGACATATCGTCGTGCCACTGAGACCAAGAGAGAGAGCGGCGGCCTCAAGCAGTGGCATCTACTTTCTTCGTCAACCAGCTCCTTTAATGGAGGACCTAATTCCTTTTCATCATCTAGATTAACCCCAACAGCCTAATCAAGCTCCTATTAACAGAGAGGCACCTGGGGGCTCCAGACAAAGCAGTCATGAACAACATCCTTTGCACGACCATATCTCAGTCCATAATTTTTTCAATGATTCAATGGCCTTACGAGGTCCCCGAGGGTCAAGAGATCTCCGCCAAATCATCAACGCCATAAAAGAAAGGACCGATCTCCAGATCTATTTGGATGAGAGTAGTACCCGGACCGAGGCCTCTAGCACAAAACGTCAAGTCAACTGGAGAAGCAACTCACCCCGAAGGCCAAGATCGAGATACTCCTCCTCTCACAGAGGGCACCCTGTAGAAAGAAGCCCGACTCATGAGAGTCAAAAGCATTTTAAGAGAAACAAAGAGAAAAAGGCCCCAGTCACTAAGGCCAAACTGGAAATCTTCAAGTTTGACATCCTACGAGCCATCCAGGGCAGTCAAGATCAGGGTCAATGATCATGGAGCCGCCGCTCTACTCCTCTAAGAGAAGAAGAATCCAGCTATTCAACTAGATCCAAGGGGAAGGACGATAAAACCCATCGCCGCATCCAAGAAATAGAATATCGTCTGGAACAAATAAAGACTGAGGGGGACCACTCCAGCAGGGCTTACTGTCCTCGTCGATCTCCATTCAGCAAGTCCATCCTTGATGAGTCAATTCTGAAGAAATTCCAAGCCCCTCAATGCGAATCATACGATGGTGAATCTGACCCGCAGACCATATTGAGAGTTTCAAAATTCTTATGATTGTCTACAATGCCACCGACATGTTCATGTGTTAAACATTCACCGCAACTTTGAACGGGTTAGCAAGGGAATGCTACTCCTGCCTCACTCCAGACTCAATATTCTCTTTCGACGAGCTCGAGGAGCTTTTCAAAGCACACTTCATTACTAGCTGCAAGGCTGAAAAAAACATGTGCTTTCCTGTTGGAATTGAAACAGAAGGACGGAGAACTGCTGAAATAATTTGTCAAGCGCTTCACGGCCGAAGCAAGGTCCATTTACTCCGTGGAATAATCAGTGGCGACTGCTGCCTTTGGCCACAAAGTCACTCACAAAGTCTTGAAAGCCTCCCTCGCGAAGAAATCACCCAAAGATTTTACTGAACTTCTAGAAAGGACTGACAAATATATCAAATTCGAAAAATCTCTTTATCCCCAAGGAAAGAATGATTCATCTTCCGGGAACAAACGGAAGAATACAAGAGGGAAAAAACCTAAGAAATTTCAGAAAAACGACACAGGTCGATGCCGTCCACTTCCAGCACCACACTCCTGCTCCGACAAGTTCACTCCTCTTAACGCAAGCATATCAGCCATCCTCATAGAAGTTGAGAATGACGGAATAATCTGCCCTTCCTAATGTAGCAAGAGAAGAGACAGGAACATATGGTGCGCATTTCATAAAGGCCATGGACACACTATCGACAGCTGCCGAGACCTCAAAGAAATATTTGAAGGCCTGATTCATCGGGGCTAGCTCTCCCAGTTTGTTCAGCAAAACAACAGCGCCGAAACCCTTCTGGCACGGAAGGCTAGTAAGCGTAAAGAGAGACCCTCTGAATCATGAGATTCAGAACATATGGCCACTCGTCACTCTATTTATGGAGGCCCGATGGGGAGAGATTCCAACTCCTCCCACAAAGCATTAGTCAGGGAAATCTGCTCAGTTCATAACATCCCACCTACTAAGAGCACCGGGATCCTGATATCTTTCTCCGATAAGGACTTAGAAGGCATTTAATTGCATCATTGTGATGCATTGATCATAAATCTTTGCATGGTGGATCATGAGGTACGTCGCATCCTAGTGGACAACAGAGCTCGGTAAACATCCTTTTCATGAACACTTTCAACGGCCTGAAGCTCTCTCGAGACCGAATCAAGCCAGCACACTGTACACTCCATGGATTCTTCGATGTCCCCATTCAAGTAGAAGGAATCGTCACACTTGATGTGACAGAAGGAAAAGCCCATGGTATTCGAACGGAAGCACTGGACTTTATGGTAGTAGACGTCAAAGTCGCGTACAATGCTATATTCGGCATTCCAGGCCTAGCAGCCTTTCATGCAGTTGTTTCTGCCTAACACATGAAGATGAAGGTCCTAAAAATAGCATGCATGGACCAATTTGTGGGGAGCTAACAGGCAGCACGAGCATGCTGTACTGTCACAATTGGGGAATCGGTTTTCCCCCTCGATGCCATATAACTACCGCCAGAAAGCAATGAAATTAACACCGAGTCTGCAAATGAATTTAGAGCTACTGCAATAGACAATCCGGCTAAGAACTTCCAAACCTGCCAAATCATCTCTCATCAGGTCCAAATTCATATTCACTAGAATACAGTAATAAGACTGAATCCCCTGCCTGAAGCTACCCCACTCATTAAACGGAAAGAACTAGTCCTATGAAAACACATAGGCGAACTTGAAGATCTCCTCTGCAATCTACAAAATAAGTGTAGACCAGCTCCAAAACAGGCAAGTCCATGCATGGTCTACCAAGTAGTTCACCTAACGGCTTATCAACTTGAAGACCCAGGGGGGGCAAGGAGATATTAGCAGTGACTAGGAAAGTGGAACACCTCGTGAACTTCAACAAGGGCACTTAATGCCCGCTTCTTCTATATATTTTCAATATTTTATAAATAAAGGTCAACCACTAGAGCAGCCTTTTAATTTTACTTTTCAATAAAATCCGCTTTCATTACCAGTCACTGTATGTAATAATGGCCAGCCACTAGAGCAGGCACTTAGTTTTATTTTCCAATAAAATTTAGTATTAAATTTTGCAGAATTATTGTACAACTATACGGATGCATACAATGAGCTAAATGTCAAACTTATACACAAAAATGGCACAAACAACTCGTTAAAAGCTCCCTACAAAATGGGTTCGGAGTCCATACCCATAGCTCGAAGTTACTTTAGAAATTTGCAATATAGCAAGTTAAGAGTTCGCTTCGCCATTTGATCTACTCCTGCAAACCCATTAATTCCTCGACGAAAGGTTCGGAGTCCATACACGTGGCTCGATGTTACCTTAGCAACTTGCAACAAAGCAAGTTCAGAATTCAACTCTCCATTCGATCTGTTCCTGCAACCTGTTAATACTAAACTAACAAGTTCGAAATTCATACCCATGGCTCGGAGTTACTTTAGCTAGCTGCAACCAAGCACGTTCAGGGTTCAACTCGCCATTCATCTGTTCATGAAACTAGTTAATATTCCTTAAAGACATATTAGAGATCCAAAATCGCTGATTATAGTTACCCCAATAAAACCTTGCAAAAGCGACATTTAGAGTTCAACTCGTCACTCGATGCGACTCTTACAATTTGTTGGAGGACCTACATAGCAAGTTTGGAAAATAACTTTTTCTTAGAGTTGCTCCTACAACTAGTTAAACACCCATACATCAGGTTTGGAAAATAACTCTTCCTCATAGTTGCTCCTACAACCAGATGGGTATAAGTCGGAAAAGTTCTAACTCCTTCAAACACTACGCACTTCTTTCCAACCCCATCGACAGTTCGTTAGCTACAAATAACAAGTTCGAGGCCATGTTCTTTTAGCTACAAAGAACCCAGTCGACGGTCTATCAACTTCTACAATAAGTTACACATCAAGGATCAAACATATGAAAGAATTCTTCAAGTCACAGAACTACCGCAAATATATGTATTCAGATCCAGTGTCATTACAAATATTTACAAGTACAAAATGGCAAGTCCGGAGTCCAACTCTCCCAAAGTGTATCCCTTAAGACTAGCTAACTGCCAAAGATGACAAATCACATGACAAGCTACAGGAATGTCAAATATTTCTTATTTCACAAACTACAAGTCTCATTACAAGTATTGAATTACAACGAGTCTACATCTCATGCCTAAGAACCACTACAAAAGTTTTGCAAACACTAGAGAACAATCTGTTCTACAATCATCTTTTCGGCTACGCAATAGAGGGAAGTTCCACCTAAGAGACACAAACCTCTTCACAGGCCTCCTACCCGCTAACAGCTTCCCAGGGCCACCTCAATACTTGATGATTAAATTCAAGAAAAGTAATCTCTTAGATAGACAAGCTCCAAGTCTTACCTACCATCTTCACCTGAACAAACACAAAGGACTTCACTTCAATATCAAGATGAGTCGAAACAAGTTCTCCCAACAACTCGTTGACTCCAAACAACGAGTTCAACACTCTGCTCTCTGCTCAAGCTCCACCAACAATTCGTTGACTCCAAACAATGAGTTCTATGCCTTGCTTTACGCCTACGCTCCATCAACTGCTCGTTAACTCCAAACAACAAGTTTAATGCCTTGCTCACTGCCCAGACTCCATCAAAAACTCGTTAGCCCCATAGAACGAGTTCCATCACTTGCTCACCGCTCGGGCTCCATCAATAACTCGTCGATTCAAAACGGTCAGTTTAATGTGCTGCACTCTGCTCGAGCTCCATCAACAACTCGTTGACTCTAAATAATAAGTTCAACATGTTGTTCTTCGCTCGATCTCCATCAACAACTCATTGACTCCAAACAATAAGTACGATGCCTTGCTCTTCTCCTAGGATCCATCAACTACTCGTTAACCCCATGCAATGAGTTTAAAGCCATGCTCTCTGCTTGAGCTCCATCAATAATTTGTTTACTCCAAACTATGAGTTCAACGTTGTGCACTCTGCTTGAGCTCCATCAACAACTCGCTGACTCCAAACAATGAGTTCAACTCTCTGCACTCCGATCGAGCTCCATCAAACAACTTGTTGACTCCAAACAATGAGTTCAATGCTCTGCTCTCCGTTCAGACTCCATCAACAACTCGTTGACTCCGAACAACGAGTCCAACACCTTGCTCTTTGCTCGAGCTCCGCCAATAGCTCGTTAACTCCAAACAATGAGCACAACCCTCCACTCATCCCGTGAGCTCCATCAACAACTCGCTGGCTCCAAACAACAAGTTGAATGTCATGCTCTTCGTTCAGGCTCCATCAATAACTCATCGACTCAAAACAACGAGTTCAACGCTTCACTCACCACACGAGCTCTATCAACAACTTACTCACCCCGTGAGCTCAATCAACAACTTGTTTGCTCCAAACAAAAAGTTCAACACTCTGCTCACTGCTCAAGCTCTATCAAAAACTCGTTAGCTCCAAACAACTTGTTCAATGCTCCACTAATCACTCGAGCTCCATCAACAACGAGTTCAGCTTTTTGCACTTCGCTCGAGTCCTTACAACAACCCCATAACTTTATACAATAAGTTTGCCGCCAAATGCTGTCCTAGGGTTGCTTCTACAAACTTGTAAGGTGCAGACCACAAGTTCAACATTCAACACCATCTCAGAGTTGTCTCTACAAACTTGCTGGGATCAACAGCAAGCTCTAAGACCAATTGCGTTACACGGTTGTCTCTATAAACTTGTTGGGATCAAACAATGAGTTCTACGTCCAACTGCGTCTTAGAGTTGTCTTTCCAAACTCACTGGGCCCAAACAACAATTTCATTGTTTAACTCGATCAAAGAGTTATCTCTCTAAACTTGCCGGAAACAGATGTCAACCTTTACATCAACTCAGTCTTAGGGTTGCCTCTCCAAACTTGCTGGGATCAAACGACAAGCTCAATGTTCAACTCCATCCCAGAGTTGTCCCTACAAACTTGCTGGAGCCAACCGCAAGATCAACGTTCAACTCCGTCTCAGAATTGTCTCAATAACTTACTGGGATCAAACAACAAGACTCTACGTTCAACTCCGTCCTAGAGTTGCCTCTACAAAATTTGTTGGGGACAAACTGTATGTTCAACTTCCGACTCCGTCAGAGAGTTCTCTATTAACTTGTTAGGATCAAACAACAAGCTTTACATCAACTTGACCATAGAGTTATTCCTCCGAACTTGCTGGGATCAAACGGCAAGCTCTACGCCTAACTCTGTCTCAAAGTTGTCCCTCCAAACTTGCTGGGATCAAACAGCAAGCTCTAATTGTAACACCCCATGTTAAAATATAATAATATATAAAATATATAAGGGAATTGGAGTTGGCCCCAAAGGATTTCCTATGGGGGGTTGTGTATGGAATTAATGAGAGAAGGGGGGCACACCCGATGAATTAACACAGCAGAGCATGCTGCTGGTCTTTGCTTGTGGCGTCAGCCACATGCTGAGGTGGCATGTTGCGGGGCCTACCCAGGAGAGAGGAAAAACAACAATATGTGTTGCTGCTGTCTCTTCGTAGGGTGACTTGGGCATGTGGGCCTGCTGTGTTGGGTACTATGCTCACGTGATGCAGCAGAGAGAGAACGGGAGAATAGTGAATGAGATTTGTCCCATATCGGGAATTCAACTAGAATAATTAAATATAAATAATATAACCTATGATCAAGAGTCACCAATTTGGTTAACCACCTTTTGAGAGGCAGCCTATGGTGGGCAGTTATACTGAATAATAAATAATTTCTGATAAATTGTATAAATTGTCTGAGTTTGGGGCAGGGGCATTACACTACTACCTAACTTTGTCTCAGAGTTGTCCCTCCCAACTTGTCGGGATCAAACGACAAGCTCTACGACATAATCCACCTCAGAGTCATCCCTCCAAACTTGCCAGGATCAAACGTCAAGCTCTACAAACAACTATGTCTCTGAGTTATCTCCCCAAACTTGCTGGGCTCAAACAGCAAGTTCATCATTCAACTTCATCTCAGAGTTGACTCTATAAACTCTTTGGGAATAAACAACAAGTTCGACTATCAACTCAGTCTCAGAGTTGCCTCTCCAAACTTGCTGGGAACAAACGGCAAGTTCAATGTCCAACTCCGTTTCAGAATTGTCTCTTAAAACTTACTGGGCACAAATAGAAAGTTCAATGTCTAACTCCATTTCCGAGTTGTCTCTCCAAACTTGCCGGGATCAAACAGTAAGGTCAACGTTCAACTCCGTCTCAAAGTTGCTTCCCCAAACTTGTCGGGCGTAAATTGAAAGTTCAAACGCTAGCTCCACTCTTAGAGTTATCTCCCTAAACATGCCGTGATCAAACAACGAGCTCTACATTCAACTCCATCTCATGGTTGTCTCCACAAATTTGCTAGGATCAAACAACACATCTGCAGTACATCCGCCTTCCAAAGTTTAAACCTGTAACTGTTCTTCTAGGCCAGCTACATGTACAAGATCTAATGATCAAAGCACTTAGCTTCTAGACTAACGGAATGCTCGTCCAACAACGAAATGCTCAATTGACAAAACAACCGAACAACACAATGCTTGGCCGACAAAAGAGCGGTTCAACAAAATGAGCAACAAGACATTCGATCGACGAAACAAGTAAACAATACAACGCTTGGTCAGCAAAATAGAAATTTGACGAGGTAGACCGCTCAATAAACACCAGGTGGGACAAAACTCAAGAGATCTTCAAACCAGACGAGCTCGACGGAACCAGTTAACAAGCACAAGAAGATAGGTTCACCCATAAAACATAATATTTGGATTATGAAGTGAGCTTTGGGTGTAGGTATACATATATATAAGTGTGTGCCTACTCAAAAAAAGCAACTATGAACCAACCCATCTTCTCCTCCTAGCTCCACCTCCAAGTAAGGTCAAGCTCCCAAGTTGCACGAAACTCAACAAGCAAAAGATGATCAAAACTCCAACTTCACGCTACGGAAAAATCATCTTCATGCTTCGATTCTGCCATAAACTCAAACTCGCAGCTACTAGCTTCGAAGAAGAATAGCAAGCGAGGCTAAAAACCTCCAAGTCTCACAACACCCAAGCATTGCCAAAAGTTTCGATGACAAACAGCAACTTCGAAACCCATCTTTGTCAAGCTGGAGGCTCCATCGAGCTATCTCTGCAATTGTAGAGCTCCAAAATGCTACTTTGCTGAGCTCAACAATTCCACAGATCTCCAAACCCATCACCGAGCTCCTTCCCTAGCGTCGCCGAGCTCCATCATCGATCGTCTTGCTAAGCTCCCATTGCAGAGCTCCAGAGCTCCAAATTCACCGAGCTTCTCTCCCATAGCCGAGCTCCTCCGCAGAGATGAAGCTTCATCGCCGAGCTTCTAAGAGCTTTGTCAAGATGCCAAGCTTCTGAGGTTGTCGAGCTTCTGAGCTGCCGAGCTCCTCTCTCGCCGAGCATTCGTAACAGACCTCCACTCACCAAGCTCGTCAACACAAGATTGTAACCCAAGTGGGGGCTTTAATCCAAAACCATAGCTCACCCAAAGCGAAAATTTTGCCGAACTGCCCTCTTTTTTGAAATTAATTAGTGACTTGCCCTGCTTTCGAAAACATTTAGCGAGATGCTCTTATCTGTGACACGTCAGCAAGAAACGTTATTGGGAAAAACGGCATAGGTTATTTCCATGCCGTTCTTCCCAATAACGGCATCTATTTGGAAAAAAAATTGCATGCCGTTATTTGGAATAACGGCATAGGTTGTTTTGATTTTCGAGAGCTTGTAGTCTCCATTTAGAGAAAAAATTGCAAGTATGAAAAATCTTATAACAGATGCCGTTATTTCAAATAACGGCATTCTCAATACTGATGCCGTTATTTGGAATAACGGCATCAGTTATAAATTTTTTTAATGAAAAAGTAACTTATTATTCATCCTCTCTGATGAATAAGTGAAAAAAAAAATTATAACTGATGTCGTTATTCCGAATAACGGCATCAGTTATAATTTTTTTTTCTTTTTTTTTTATACTTTTTATCAATTGTTTCTGTTTTCAAACAACGGCAAGAGTGCATATTGATATATAACTGATGCCGTTATCACCAATAACGGCATCAGGCATTCGAATGCCGTTATTCAGGACAACGGCATTGTTTATAAGTTTTTTTCACACTTAGAACTTTTTAGACTTAGAAGATTCACACTTGTAAGACAAATATACTGATGTCGTTATTCCAAATAACGGCATGCAATTTTTTTTTTCAAACAGATGCCGTTATTGGGAAGAACGGCATGGAAATAACCTATGCCGTTTTTTCCAATAACGTTTCTTGCTGACGTGTTCTAAACAAGGACATATCGCTAATTGTTTTGGGAAGTAGGGCATATCGCTAAATATTTTCAAAAAGTGGGGCAGTGCGGCAAAATTTTCACCCAAAGCAAGATCTCGGCGAGGAAAATGAAGAGCAGCTCTTCGAAGCAACATCTACAAAGCACAGGTCGCCCAAAACTTTAACAGCTCTGCAACCTGGCTCATTAACTTAGTCATTCAACCCTCATGCTAAAGATATAGGGTTCAAATCCTAGATCTTCCACTTTATTCTTTTATTTTTTGCTGACCTCCAAAGGCTGTGGGCTGGGTCCGCAGAGCTCCAAAAGTGGGTCCAACCCAACCCAAACCCGGATCCGAGCTCCAGCTCGGTGAACTTTTCTGCCAACCTAGCCCCTTTTTCGCGCAACTCTCAACTGCTCGATCTCTTCAAAGAGTAGGCCATTCCTCGATCAAACACTCCAGATCGCTCTCACTAGGACCCATCACGACCGTCCAACCATTCAGATCAGCAAGCTAGCACGAGATCAATGTGCTAGAGTTTGTCGTGTCGCCTGACATCATCGTAACGCCATCGCAGCCATCCCAACTCATCACGGGCAAGCCAACCTTTGATTGACCAACCCGATCGCTCCAAAAATTGTGTCAGCCCGATAATTCAACTAAAAATCCATAAATTCCAATTAAAATTCGAAAATTTAATTATAAATTCCAAAAATAAGTATTAAGTTTGGAAAAATAATTAGGACTTTCTAAAATAATTAAAAATTGGAAAATTAATGTAAAAATTCATGTAAAAAATTAAATTGTGGAAAAGTTATGTTAAAATCCAGAAAATTATTTTCGCCGACCTCCAAAGACACCGGGTCGGGTCCAGCAAGCTCCAAAAGCGGGTCCAACCCGACTCGAACCCGGATCAGAGCTGCAGCTTGGAGAAATTTTCAACCGACCTCCTTTCTCGAGCAACTCTCAACTGCCCGACCTCTTCAAAGCGTAGGCCATTCCTCGATCAAACGCTCCAGATTGCTCTCACTAGGACCCATCACGACCGTCCAACCATTCCGATCCGCGAGCTGGCATGAGATCAACGTGAGAGTTTGCCACGTCACCACTCATCATCACAACACCATCACAGCCATCCAATCTAAACAGCGGGCGAGCCAACCTTTGATTGACGAACCTGATCACTCCAAAAATTGTGTCGACCTGATAATTCAATTAAAAATCCCTAAATATCAATTAAAATTCGAATTTTCAATTAAAATTTTAAAAAAATAATTATTAAATTTGGAAAAATAATTAAAATTTTCGAAAAATAATCAAAAAATGGATAATTAATTAAAAAATTCAAAAAAGAAATTTTAAATTGGGGAAAAATTATTTTAAAATCCAGAAAAATGTGAAAAACTTTGAAAAATCCAAATAAATGTTCAGAAAAATCCAAGAAATTATTTTCCGCCATTAAAATCCTCTGATCAATTTTAGGTATCTCCAATGCACCCTGAAAGCTAAGATTGTCTTCAAGAATCAAATAAGAAGGTGAACTACTTCCCGAAAGCCAAGAAACTTATCTTCTGGGAGTGGGAGGTATGATAATGGTAAAAATTGCAGCAAATCAGAGCCGTACGATTCTGACACAGATCCTAAAGCTTCTACAGACAGATTAGTCATAACAGGCCTCTTTAACAGGTCTGAGCCTTCTTCAGGCTCATCTACAAGACATAGGCCGCTCTCAAGCCTGTAACCCCTATTTTCGCAAATACGTATATCCATGTATTTTTGGATTTTTGATTCTTTGTAAATTATTTTTCCTCTTTCAAATTCTTTGGTTAAACTGTATTATTGGATCTTCTGTTAATGTCTATTTTTAGTCAATAATTTTAATCGTAGCTATTTTTCCAATGATTTTTATATTGAATTACAAACCCTATTAGTAATGTTGTTATTACTATTCTTCAGTATAATTATTATTACGGTTATTATATTATTATTATTATTATATTATTATTATTATTATTGTTATTATTGTATTATTATTATAACTTTGATTGTCTATTTAATAATCCATTTATATTGTTAATTGTATTAGTAGTTATTTCAAATTATTTTCATATTGTAGTACAAAATATTTTTTTGTTATATAAACCTACCTTTTATTGGTTATTTTAATTTCTCTATTGGATTTTAAGCCCAAAACGATACCCATTACCCATTTAAACCCCTTCACACCCAAACCCAATATCCATTAACTACCCTACCCATTTACCTATACCCTACCCGTTACCCATATTCAGTAAACCTAATACTCACCTATATATATCCCCCCCTGTAAACCCTACTCTTCAATCTAACCCTAACAGCAAACCCATCTCTCATCCGTTCATCTCTCTCCGATCCTCTCTTTCCCCCTCATGACCTCCCCTGTGCGTCGTCCTGCTCCTCCCGAGTGCCAGCCACCATAGCGCCCTGGTCTCCCTCTATCGCGACCCGCCACCTGCAGCGCCGCCCAGCACCGATGCTCCATCTGTCCTGCCTCCTCTTCCATGTTGCGCTAGACAACAGCAATAGTCAGCTCTAGTCGCGAACCCCTGTCGCCTGCCTCCTGTCATAGACAACAGCGTCGACAACGCAACTAGCGCACCTCGACCTTCCCCCCAGCCACCTTCGACCTCTCCCGCTTCACCCCATCATCCCGGTGCTCCTCCGCCTCTCTCCTTCCTCTCCCAACCATCCTGTGCCCTTGCATCACCCTCCTACAGGCACGCAACCCCCTCACTCCCTGTAAGCCCTCCCCTGTCTCCTCTTGCGTTCTGCTCAGCCAGCAATAGCCCCCAGCGGCCTCTACCCTTCTCCTTCTGAAGCCCACAATACCTGCCAGCGAAGCCTCATGACCTCCTTTCGCCATGTCACCACAGTTGCCATTCCCGCCATTGCCCTTGCTGTTGTACAAGATCGGGAGCATTCCTAACCATCCGTTGGTCTGATTTTGACCATCGTGATCATGATGATCACGTCTTGATCTGGACCGTCCGATCTTGTTGATCTTGATCTTCAATCTCAGCCGTCCGATTTTGTTTGTGATCTCGATCATCTTCATCTTGTTCGCGAACGATTGTTCATCTTGTTCGTGATCATCTCGTTCGTGAGTCATTCGCTGTGTTTGTGTTCGTGCTCCGGGAATCCTTTCCCATTATTCTTGCTCTTGCTTCGTCGTTTCTGTCGTCCTTTCTAGGCAAGTAACTTGTAGAGCCCCGATTTCCGATACTGGGAAAACCGAGACACGAGCCAAGATCTTTTCTTTAATTAGTCACAATACACAGAAAAACAGGAGAATTTAAAACTTTTATTTCAACACCCAATGTATTACAAGTCTGAATATTATACAACTGCAATACCTTACAATAGAGTTACAATATTACCTTTACATTTCCAAGTATTACAACCTTCAACATCTTACATCAGAGTACAAGGAATGAAGAACAACACTTGGTAACTCTCACTTGAGATAACAACACACATATTACAGCGGAACTAAATAAGACATTGACTCCTTGCTTTCCTTGCCTTGACTCCTCCTGAATCTCGCCCTTGTGCTTCGGCGAACCAGTACCTATGGAAGTGGGGACGTCAGTATTCACTGACGCTTAAAGGCTGATATCAAAGCAGCGAATCTCCCAAACAACATACAAAACATAGCAACGGTGTTGGTGTAGTTTAAGTGTTCGTGAGTGCTATGACTAGACTCTAATACGATATTTAAATAGAACTAGGATGCTTCCTATTTTAATGTTAGCGAGTCTCGGAAGCAATATGCAGCCCATACTACATGCGAGCCCATCTCAAGCCATTTCTCCATATATAGGGATTTGAACCCGCGTTATGAACTTCTAATTGTACACAACCTGTTCCTGACACCTACACGTGACTGATGAGGTTGCAGACGTGGTCATGTCCCACTGATGCAGTACGCCAGTGGTGTCTATGTTCGCCACTGCTACCCGGCTAACCGGACCTCACTCAAAAACAAACGAACCCAATGTATCGGGCATCATTCCAAAATCCAAATCATAGGGTTTCGCAAATACAGGGTAGCGCGAAGCCTACCCTGTGGCACCCTCTGGGGTCTCGCAAGCGCAGGGTAGCGCGAAGCCTACCCTGTGGCACCCTCAGCCACGGCACTTCAGGAATTAACAGCGCGAGATACGCAACCCGTGTCCTCAACTCGTGAGACGGCACCGTACGTATCCCTTTGACGGGAATGTACAACCCACTATCACCACCTAAGGCCTGCCTCAAGGGACAAGTTGGTCATAAGGCGCCCCCTACAACCAACTGCTCTCTTTTCGGCAAGGGTCTAAGCAAAATGATCTTTATAAGTCACTACCTTAATGATGTCCCTGACTCGATAATCCTAGGGACGATAATATTGTAAACATAACATGCTAGGCCTTAAATTAGGCTTCTCAAGACAACTCTACTAGGCTGCTCAACCTAGACTCACCAGAATCCTTCGGGATCCGGTTCCTGGCCCATCGATCCAAGACCTCGGCCGTGCGAATATACATGCATGGCGCTACCCTAAACTTGGATTCCGTCTATACTCCGGTCCTCGATCAACCTACCCTGGTTAAGATTCGATGGTACACAAGGAGTGACTCCTCCACAGTTCCTTAGGGTAAGAAAACATATGTCTTGATGGTCGATAGCCCTTAGGGTGGTAATATCACCCTAGACGAGCACAACGAACAGTGTGCTAGCTAATAAGCTATATATGAGTAACAACCACATACGAGCTAATAAGCTACGTATGAAACAATAGCTACCTACGATCCAGGCGGGCCTCGTAGAAGATAACCACGTACATACCAGCCAAATAAGCCGCGTATGAGACCAACAGCTACGCACGGGCCGGTCGAGCAGCGTACGAGACAACAACCTACATACGAGCCAAATAAACTACGTATGAGACCCACAGCTACATACGGGCCAGTCGAGCCACGTACGAGCACTATCATATGCAAACAACCATACATGTAATCAATCCTAGAAGCAACCAAACGTGCTTACTAGCAAACTTGATCTCCTATTATTAGAAGCAACAGAAGAGTCTACTAATAGTCTATGGTCGGTATTCTACCAATGAAGAACCGAAGGTGACATAACAGCCTTTATCAAACTAACTATTACTAGTGGTCTTCCCAATCCTTATTACTTCAACCTATAGCGCCTTAAGCATGACATACAATTGCAAGCATCTTCCTACGACAATCTAATTATATAACATAACCACTCACCACAATACTCCTAAGTACGAATATGATTAAGCATGTACTTATATCAAGCTTAAGCATGAAAATCACTATGATCTAGACATGAAGTCCACTAGGGTCAAGCATAGGTTATAACTTGAGCGTGAATGCTTATTACTTATCATGATCAATCACCCCAACCCAAGCATAGATATATAACTAGTATGAACATACAACATTCCAAGGCATGGTAGGTATTCTAACATTAATCCTACAACATTCTAAGCACGTATTTAAACTTTAGCACGGTATGCCTTATTCCTAGACATGGTATGCTACTTTAACATTAACATATGACATGGTGCACATTTTAGTAACATTCTAGTCATGTATACTAGTTAAGTATCAACCTACAACATAGCATGAGTTTCTACAACAATTCTAGCATGGATAGAACCTAACATAAAATCACTACAACTAACCATGGATAGTTCCCTTAATTTAAGCATGAGTATCTACTATATTTTAAGCATGAATATCATTAGCATGGATACCATTAACTTAACATAAACCATCAATAGCATGGTCATCTACTAACTTAACATAACAATAATTAGCATGACATCTCCTAACTTAGCACGAATAATGATTAAGCATGATCACCTACTAACATAACATGAACATATACTTATCTAAGCATAGATATCATGTAAGCATGAATATTTATTTGATTTAGCATGGCGTATAACTTTCCTATAAGCATGTAGCATGGATAAATTAATCTAGCATGACATACCACTTTCCTACAACTATCTAAGCATAGATCAATTAATCTAGCATGGTATACAACCTTCCTACAAGCATGAATCTTATTAAGCATGAATAACTACTAGCATGAATATCTTACTAAGCATGGATAACTACTAGTATGAACATACAACATTCCTCGCATGGTAGATTAATTAAGCATCAATCCTACAACAATATGAGCATGGTATTTACTTAGTAATTAACCTACAACATTCCTAGCATGGTAGATTAATTAAGCATCAATCCTACAACAATATGAGCATGGTATTTACTTAGTAATTAACCTACAACATTCCTAGCATGGTAGATTAATTAAGCATCAATCCTACAACAATATGAGCATGGTATTTACTTAGTAATTAACCTACAACATTCCTAGCATGGTAGATTAATTAAGCATCAATCCTACAACAATATGAGCATGGTATTTACTTAGTAATTAACCTACAACATTGCTAGCATGGTAGATTAATTAAGCATCAATCCTACAACAATATGAGCATGGTATTTACTTAGTAATTAACCTACAACATTCCTAGCATGGTAGATTAATTATGCATCAATTCTACAACAATATGAGCATGGTATTTACTTAGTAATTAACCTACAACATTCTAAGCATGTTTATACACTTAGCATGGCATACATCATTCCTAAGCATGGTAGGTATTTTTAATATAAATCCTACAACATTCTAAGCATGTTTATACACTTAGCATGGTATACATAATTCCTAAACATGGTAGGTATTTTTAATATAAATCCTACAACATTCTAAGCATGTTTATATACTTAGCATGGTATACATCATTCCTAAACATGCTAGGTATTTTTAATATAAATCCTACAACATTCTAAGCATGTTTATACACTTAGCATGGTATACATCATTCCTAAACATGGTAGGTATTTTTAGAATAAATCCTACAATATTCTAAGCATGAATATCATTCCTAAACATGATAGAAAATTTTAGAATGAATCCTACAACATTCTAAGCATGAATATCATTCCTAAGCATGATATGTAATTTTAGAATAAATCCTACAATATTCTAAGCATGTATGTCTACTAACCAAGCATGAACAACAATCCAACATGGTGCATGATTTTTCCTACAACTATCTAGGCATGATACTTACTTCAAAACATCCATTTAATGCTCATATGCATCTACTACAATTTAGTAAAACACAACATCTACTACAACATAACATCTACTACCACTTCCATAAAAACATAAACCTTTTCTATAATTTTTGTGTAGACGTCTACTACAACCATTTTATTTGGAACATACACATCTACTACTATTACTTCATTTGACCATACTACTACTACTTTATTTAAACATACTACTACTACTTTATTTAAACATACTACTACTATTTTATTTAAACATGAACATAAACATCTACACTACTTCTTTAATCATCTACTACTACTACTACTACTTTATTTGAACATACATATCACTACTACTACTACCATGAGCCTCTACTATAACATAGATATCTACAACTAAATTACTTACTAAAAATCTTTATTAGCATGTTTCTTATTATTACTAGTGGACATAAAAGAGATCTTTTTAATCCTTTTACAACTAGTGATTAGATTAGTTTCTTTTCCATTAATAGAATTAACCTCCACAAGGGTTTCTTTCTTTCTTAAGACTAAAAAGAGAACAAACAACAACGAAATAAAGTAAGAGCCTTCTATTTTAGTTCAATCAACATATGCTTATCTTTTTAGTCCAAATTCAATACATGTCCTACAACCAAAAATGGTTGTATAAAAGGTTCATATGCTTTATGCATGAGTTCATATCAAGTCCTACAACCCCAAACGGTTGTATGTTCAAGTCCATATGCCTTATGTCATTTTAGTCCAATTAACAAACACAAAACAACAACTACAACAATAAAGACTTAATCTTTATGTCTATTTAGCACTCTCATTTGTTTCCATTTTATTTTATGTGATTATTATCTTTAACATTTACAAACATAAAAACAAGAACCATATACAGCAATACTATCACAACAACCATCCCAAAAAGAATCAAAAAAAACAAAACAAGGAGGATAAGAAGCAGAAGAACATCAAAACAACAATACAACCAAGCAAACAAACAAAGAGAAACCCCCACCTTGTTTCTTTTCTTTGATGGAAGAACTAGACTAACTCTCCTCCTTAGCTCCTAGGAATCCTTATGAACCTACAATGGGAAAACTCTCAAGTTAGTATAGTGTTCTCTCTTTCTTTTCCTTTCTTTCTTTCTTTCTTTATGATCTTTTTAAAATGAGACAAGGTGGAGAACGGGGTATTTATAGGTGGGAAAAGGGGTGGAGAGTGCAAATGTGCACGCACACAATTGCACAAAAGTCCTCCCCCAATTTGGGGCCAGTTTTGCCTAGGGGAGGTGTGGATGAAGTGGAGGTATGGTGAGGTATGGTGCTATGTGGTGGAGGTGTTATGTGAGGGAGCTTCTTTCTCCTAATTCTCTCATGCACATTTAACCTAGGTTAACCACTTATAAACCCTAACAATCTATTAGGTTTTGTCATAAACAAGACAAGTGTTTGTCCAAAAATACACAACACACAATTTGTATCATGTACTAATCGACATACTACATACACGTGTGTATATATATACGTACATCGAAAATCCTTGCATAATCCATATAAAAATAATTTAATCTCGGAAATAATAATAAAATAAATTCTATTATTAGTTCGGAAGGTCATGGTACCTATTTGATACAATACAGATGTATACTGACCGATATCTAGGTACAGATAATGTCTATGAATAAACCGGGTGAAAATCACCAAAATATTCTAATTTTGGAATTAAAACAAAATAATAATAAAATAATAATAAAATAATAATTTATACAAGGTAATATCCGTCCGGGATATTACATAACTTGTATTCTTTTATTTATGTAGTACAAGTACTAAATACCGCCTGTAGTATAGTCGTGTTCTAGAGACAATTCTTGTACAAAACTCCTGTTATATCTTGTCTCTATTGTGTTGACCCACCCGAAGTTGCCTTATTACACACATGACATGAAATAACTTAGGGATTACCACTTCGTGTTGTATAAATGCATGTTGTTCGTATGATATCGTGTGCTCGGTTGTGTTAGTTGTAGTATACTCGTTGTAGACTTGTATAATGAGTACCATGTTGCTTGGACATCTAGTATACCAAATTTCACGTTTTGTTATGATTTGGATGAGTTTCATATGAACTAGTTGATTTTGTGCATGAAAGATATTTTCTGTTTTGTCGATTTCCTGTTTTTGTTCGGTATTTTAGACCCTATTATGGTCAGCATATGAAATTTATTTGTGAATATGAATTGTAGAGAATTCTATCTACTTTTCATATTTTCTGACAGATGTCAGTTTCGATATGATCAGTTGCGAGTTATGACTATTTTACTACAGATGTGTTTAAAATTCCCGATTCAGTTTTATACGAATCTGTACGAAAATTTATATTTATACTGATGTTAAAGATAATATTTTGTTCCAATATTTTGCTGAGTATATCTAGACCTGATTGGGATTAACCCCTAATTTTTGAGGATTTAATTGAAACTTTTATGCACTATTCTATGCTTGCAAATAACTACTATACTTGTATAATTTTCTTGCTGTTGAGTAAAGAACCTTAATTTCGACCTGATTCTATTTGCTGTCTATAAAAACTTTGTGAATATGAATTGTATCCTACTGTATTTATTTTATCACCCTTTTGACGGATCTGGGTTTTGATTTATATTTTGTAAGATATTACTATTTTAGTACTGTTATGTTTATGATTCCAGATTTACAAAACTACTATATCTTGCTGCTTTCTGATTTTTACTTGACTATTCTATTTATGTTGGAAAATTATGAAACTTTATTTTTTGATCCTAAACATACTAGGGAATACCCCATATTTTTCTTGGATTTAATTAGTGAGTTTTTAAGCCATTTTCCTGTTTATGAATACAAACTTCTTATTTTTGGCTAAACATGTTTTCTGGATACAAATTTATTTTGAGTCCTGATGTTGTGAAATCTCATATAACTTATATATATTTGCTGGATTCGGCCGAGAGTCTATTTTTCAGATTTTCTGACGGATCCAGGTTTGCATATTTATAGCAACAGGAATTCCAGATTTAGTACAGTACTGTCTTGCTGTCCTGAACTAGAATTTTCGTTGTCCGATCCGTTTATGTGTTGTCTATCACATGTACATGTTTATCTTTCAACCTGAACCTATTACTTGTTTATACCATGTTATTCTTGCTCTTTTTTGTGACACAAACATGTCTGTTTGATAAATAATAACAAATAATCAAGCTGGGATTAAGGAAAATATCTAGTAGTGAAAAATATAAAAATGTGTACTTAGAAGGGGGCCCTGTGTTTCCCACCTGTTACGTGTTCATGACTACATGATACACGATCCTGTTTACCTGATTACCTGACTGCATGCTTCCATTTAGGAAGGTGTACTCGGAAGAGAACCATTAGGTTCTACCTGTACCTATACCTGTACCTATTCCTGTTCCTATTCCTATTTTTCCATATCCCTGAGTACACGGCCCTATAGACTCCACTACGAAATCTAAAGGAAACTTGTTTGAATCTAGCAACCATGTGGTAAAAACCTGGAACGCATGAAGTGCTACCTAGATAGTAATAATACAAAACTTGACATAACATGATACTTGTTACATTCTTACCTGTACATGTATACCTGTTCACCTGTTTACCTGTATACCTGATTACCTGTTTACCTGTTCATCTGTATACCTGTTTACCTACTTGCTTGGAACCTGATACATGTTACCTGTACCCTGTTAGCACATTATGTTACTTGATTCTGTTCATGATTCATGCTAGTTGTTCTATTTTGTTACCATGTCTATTCCATGCTATTTGTTTATTTTTTTCTGTACTTGTTGCCTGCATACAAGCGGCCCGTAACTTGCATTGACGGGCGTTTTGTTTTCTTTTTCCTTTTCCTGCAATTTATTAAATTGCAGATTTTGGAGATCAGCTGCCACATGGTGTATGTGATCTGAGGTTCTAGTTGTTGCAGTTTTGCTATATTTACTTTCCTGCTATTCTTGAATAAAATGTAATTTGCTACATGAATTTTGTATTGGGCAATGTGGCCCAGAATTATTGACTTATTTAGATCTGGTTTATTTGAGATTATTAAATTTAGTTTCAAGTAAATTCTGTTGGTATTGATTCACATATGCATGCGTGGTTGACTTCTCTTGCTTCCTACTCTGATTTTCATTTGAAATGTTGTAATGATCCTGACAGCTTATGGATGATGAAATTCATTCGCTGGGCTTAGTCACGTATCCGTATTCCGTATTCTATTTTTGGAAAGCAGGGGCGTGACATGGTTTTTAGTGGTATCAGAGCTCAGGTTTGGCTAATGTATTAGTTTGACTAATATATTAGAAAAGTTTGGACTCAATCAAGAATTGGCTCAACAGTACACAGACCACGCAATAACATGAATGAATTATAATTAACATTGATCTAGATACTAGTCTTGTTCTGTTCATTTTGATCATTTCTTATTCAATTCCTTGATTCCTTGATTCTTCAGTCTATTTCAGTCATCCTCTTTGATTGATTTCTTCTTAGGTATGAATTCATTCTTCTCGTACCCATATCTTTCTGATTCTAGTGTCATCTATTCTTTTCTTCCTGTTTGGTTCTTCGATCGGCATCGCTGGATCTACTTCGACTTGTCAGTAGCTTAGGTCATCACCAGGAGAGGAAGTGTCATCTTTTGCTCCGAGATGTGCATGCAGAGTCCCAGGATTTCAAGAACTGTTCAGAATCTAAAGTTGCAAGGAGTTCGAACTTCATGCTAGTGAGATGCCATTTAGATGTGTCAAGGATGTGGTAAGCCACGAAGTAGATTGATGGAGCTACTGGATGCTATTGGCAGAGTCTTCCTGATCAGAGTAGCGCAGCGAAAGCGTTGTGGGCCATGACCCACAGGTCCCAGGAATCTCTTGTTATTTCTCCTTCCCTGCACTATTTGCTTCTTTATCCCTTGCATTCATCCTCATCCATTGACTCATTGGCTAGTCTAACTCTTCCTTGTCTATTCTTTTTTCGATTCCAGCTCTATCTATTTCTTATCTCTTTGCTTGGTTATCTTGCAAGTGTTGTGTTTTTTCTTCCTCATTTTTGATACTGGTTACTTCCTTCTTGCATTCCATCTTGCCATCATGCACCCATTCATTATTTGATTCAATTCTTCACTGTCCTTTCTCTTTTTGAGTTTACTTCTTCCTGCTCCCTATTTGCTTTGTTATCATGTGTTGTTTCCTTCCTTTTCATACTGTTTATTCCTTTTCATGCATTCCATTTGACCTCATTGTTATCCCCAACCTTCTTTTCTGGTATTGCCATTGCTTTGAACCTTCCCCATTAGTTCTCTGTTTTGTTACCCTCCTCAAAGTTTGTTTTTTGCCTTGTCCTATGTACCTGCCTAAGCAAATTTCGAGGACAAAATTTTGTTGTAAGGTGGGTAAGATTTGTAACCCCTATTTTCGCAAATACGTATTTCTGTGTATTTTCAGATTTTTTTATTCTTTGTAAATTATTTTTCCGCTTTCAAATTCTTTTGTTAAAATGTATTATTGGATGTTCTGTTAAAGTTTATTTTTAATCAATAATTTTAATCGTAGCTATTTTTCCAATGATTTTTATATCGAATTACAAACCCTATTAGTATTGTTGTTATTACTATTCTTCAGTATTATTATTATTACGGTTATTTTTATTTTTATTATTATTATTATTATTATAACTTTGATTGTCTATTTAAAAATCCATTTATATTGTCAATTGTATTTATTTCAAATTATTTCCATATTGTAGTACAAAATATATTTTTGTTATATAAACCTACTTTTTATTGGTTATTTTAATTTCCCTATTGGATTTAAAGCCCGAAACCACACCCATTATCCAATTATACCCCTTCACACCCAAACCCAATATTCATTAACCCTACCCTACCCGTTTACATGTACCCTACCTGTTACCCATATTCCGTAAACATAATACTCACCTATATATATCCCCCCTGTAAACCCCACTCCTCCATCTAACCCTAACAGCCGCAAACCCATCTCTCATCCCGTCATCTCTCTCCGATTCTCTCTTTCCCCTTCGTGACCTCCCTGTGCGTTGTCCTGATCCTCCCGGGCGCCAGCCACCTCAACGCCTTGGTCTTCCCCCTGTCGCGAGCTGCCTCCTGAGCGCTGCCCAGCACCGACGCTCCGTTCGCCCTGCCTCCTTTTCCCTGTCGTGCCAGACAGCGACAACAGTCAGCTCCAGTCGCGACCCCCTATCACCTGCCTCATGTCGTCGACAGCAACGTCAACAGCGCAGTTAGCGCGCCTTGGCCTTCACCCTGTCCGCCGTCGACCTCTCCCGCTTCACCCCATCATCTCGGTGCTCCTCCACCTCTCTCCTTCCTCTCCCGACCATCCTGTTCCCCTGCATCACCCTCCCGCAGGTGCGCAACTGTAACCCTTGTTTTTTGTTTTTTATATTCTTGGTGTATTTTTCCCCCTTCTGGAGTATTTGTACTCTCTTTGTATTTTGGATAGTATATTGGAACTGTTTTCAATATTTATTCATTTTTATTCATTCTTTATCTTCTTGTGATTTATTTTTCTGTCCCTTGATTTGTTCTTGATGGTTATTATTATTTCGCTTTTCATTGGTTCTTGTTCTCTTTATTTTGTTCTTGGGTGCTCGTGGTGATTTGAATCTTTATCCTATTGCTAATCATATTGCTCTTGATCCCTAATTAACTACAAAAGCCAAATTATTCTAAATCCTATTTCAAATCCTATTAAACCCAATTAATAATTAATCCCCAACCCATTCTAATTAACCCATTAAACTAATCCTATACCCTGTCATTTCCTAACTGCCCACTCAATTTAAACCCTATGCTACCCGAAACCCACCTGAGCCTATGCTACCCGTTACCCACTTCAGAAACCCTAGCATATCCCCACCCCATATATATATATTAACCCATGCAATTGCCCTGTGCTCCTAACCCTAGCCGTCACCAACATCTCCCCCACCTGCCCTCATCCCGACCGATGCACACACCCCTACCCCGACCCCCCTCTTACTGCCGACCACCCAACCCAATCACCCCCCAAGCCGAGCACCACCTCTCCACCATCATCACCCTCACCATATATCTCTCCCTCCATCCTTTCCCCCGTCCGCCGTCGACAGTAGCAGCATCAGGAGCAGCAGCAGCGCCAGCAAGGGCCAGCATTGCCACTACCCCGACCGCTCTCTCTTTCTCTCTCTTGGCTTGCACATGCACGTGGTTTGCACGTGTGTGATCATGTGATTGCTTGGTTCGTTGATTTGTTCATGGGATTTGTACATTGTCGGGAATTCATTTCCATTATTCTTGATGTTCGTTTCATCTTTGGTTAAGGCAGGTAACTTGTACTCAATTTCATTGTATGATACAAGTCATAAATTCTGCTTGTAGTGTAGTTGGTATCTAGAGACAACTCGTGTGTGATGTATTTTGATGAGTATTGTCTCTATAGTGCTATTGACCATAGTTGCCTCACAACACAAATTTGACATGAAATAACTTAGGTTTGACCGTTCTTGATGTGATTATATTTGTGAGATAATTATGAGAAATCGTGTGTTTGTTTGGATCCATTTGATATACTTGTTGTGGACAGGCCATATACCCTATTTCATGATGTTTGGACATTTAGTAGACTGTATAACATATTTGGTTGTGTTTGGGATGAGTTTCATACGTTGTATGTTGATTTGTTATTAAGCGAAAAATCTGTATTTTGTCATATATCAGTTTTGAATGCTATTTTAAACCATATTAAGTTCAGTATCTTAACTTCAGTATTAAACATGATATTTAGAGAAATCCATCTTCTTTCCAAACTCTCTGACCTTGATCGTTTTCATTCTGTTATGTGTGAGATATGATTGTTTTACTACAGATGTGTATTTCATTTCCAGATTTCGTTTCTTGATGATTTCGATGACTAAACTATTTTGATACTAGTGCTAAGCATATTATTTTGATATGAAATTTTGCACAGTATTTCAATATCTACTTAGGGATTCCCCAGAATTTTGGTAGATTTTATTGATGAGTTTTATATGCTGTTTCATGCTTGTTTATAAAAACTATACTTGCTAGATTTTGCTCGCTGTTCTGTAAAAATTTGTATTTTACCCTAATTCCTTCTCATGTATAAAAAATATTTATGAAATATGAAAGTTATCTTATTTTATCTATTTTCATCTCCCTTTGACGGATTTGGATTTTGTTTCACGGTTTGCGAGATATCACAGTTTTCGTACAGCAGTGTTGGGAATTCCAGATTTGCCAAACTATCATTTCTTGAAGTTTTCTGATTTATTTAGGCTAAACTAATCATACTGGAAAATTATGAAACTTTATATTCTGATAGTAGACATATATGGGAATACCCCAGATTTTTCCTGGATTTATTTGAGGTGCTTTGATGCTGTTTTCCTGACTTTGAATTCGATTTACTGATTTCTGGCTGAACGTATTTTCTGATTTTAAATCAGTTTAGAATTATGTTTTTCTAAAACACTATATGACTTATATATATCTGCTGGATTCGGTTGGAAGTCTATTTTCCAGATTCTCTGACGGATTCAAGTTTCGATATTTGTGGAAACGGGAATCGCTGTTTTAGTACTATACTGTCATGCTGTCCAGAATTAGGAAGTACCCTATTTTGTTCTGTTATGTGACACTCTTACCATCTGTACACGCTTATCTGTTATTCTGAACTTGTGGGTCGATATATCATGCTAGATTTACTCTGTTTCATGCACATACACATCTGTCTGATAATAATTATAAAATGATCAAGCTGGGGTTTATGGGAAAGATCTAGTAGTGGAAAAACATAGAAATGTGTACTTAGAAGGGGGCCCGTGTTTTCCATATGATTATCTGTTATCTGTTATTCTGTACCCTGTCTACGTTACTTCCTATAGGAAGGTGTAGGGAAGAAGAGAACCACTAGGTTCTTTCTGTCTGTCTGGATTCTGCATCTGTTATCTGATATCTGTCTGAACCTTGAGTGTACAGCCCTATATGATCCCCTATGAAATCTAATAACGTAAATATTTTGAATGTAGCAACCATGTGATAAAAGGATGGCACATGAAGTGCTACCTAGTTAGTAATTAATACAAGACTTATAAGAATCTGTATCTGACATCTGTATCTGAATCTGAATCTGAATCTGTTATCTGTATCTGCTATCTGGCTATCTGATTATCTGATTATTTGTTATCTGTCTGACACTATCACTTGACATCATTATTTGACACTATCTGTATATCTGTTTGCCTGCTATTTGACTTTGATACTTGACACATGTTAATATACCATGCTATATCTATTTCTGCTATTAATGTAGTACCCTGTATTTTTAAATATTATTTTTAGGATTTATAAATGAGTTAAAATGATTTTTTGGAAATTTAATAAATATTTTTCTGAAGATTTATTTTTTTACACGTGCAAAATACGTGCAAATATTTTCTTGGAAAGTTCAAAGTCAAAAATTATTTTGTGAAAAATCATTATTTATTATTAGATATTATTTGTGAATTTTCTGGATTTTTTTGACAATTATTGGACCTATTTGCAAAATTACAAAAAGAAGAACTTTTGTGCAAAATTACCAATTGGAGTGAAAACTCCAGATTTTCGGATTTTTAGGTTGGGTATAATGCCTAGTGAAATCAGGGTTAGAAAGTGTACTTTCTTGTTTTGATGAATTTGATTTATTTTACAAGTTTTGATAAAAGGGGATGTTTTTGCAAAATTGCTTTTTAAAGGGGGTGAAAATCCAAAATCGTTTTCTGGGTTTCTCAAACAGTGTCGGCTGATACTAGTGGGGGTCTTTTGATTTTTGAACTGGATTAAATTGGTTTTAACTAATTTCCAAGTATGGGGATCTATTTATGTAAAGGTATTTTTTTTGATGAAACGGATAGAGCCGCAAGGCTCCAGCCAGACGAATAATAATATAAATGAGAATAATGTACAGTCAATACAATAGGAAATAGATACAAATTTACAAGATGTAAACGATAAATACAAACAAGCAACACAGAAAAGACCCGCTGCAAAAGAGCGCAGCCCGATGATAGCAGCGCCGAAACTAATCCAGGCCGAAAAAATTCTCATCAAAGCGGAGGCGCGCTGGGGACCTAGACCAATCAAACCCATGAAACAGCAGCGAAGCTAGGCCAATGATGTCGACTCCACGAAACAAACCCCAAAAGCATCAGGTTGGATCGCAGCCAAGGGACAAAGGAACAAGCAACACTAAGAACAAGTAGAATAAGAAGTAGGTACACAACACTGAGAAATTGTCGAGATCAATCTGCAGAAAGGGCCACTTGAGGACCCAAAAACACAAGAATAGACCTCTCCAGAAATGAGGGAAGCCACCTCAGATAAACGAGTGAAAATCCCAGAACTGAGAGCATCTCATAAAAAGGCCACTCAACCAGAGAAAGAAAAAGCGACTATAAACGGGCACGAGCCATCTCAGGACAGAGATCAACTCGACAATAATCTAGACGAGGCACCAATACCAAACCGATGCCATGCCACCATGGGGGAACAAACGAACAGTAGCGAACACAATGAAAAAGCTGCAAGCACTTCTCGGTCAGGGCAAAATACCCTACGACCGCGAGATAACATCCAAAACTGAGTAATAGTAATGGATTTAATAGCTGATAGACATCATGAGTAGATATAGCAGGAATAACGGAGATACAAAGCGAAAAAAGAGAGATCAGTTAGAGCAGAGTCCGATACGGACTCATAATAGCGTTCCACACGCAATATAGAGTTATAATTACACAAGAACTAGTTAAAATAGTTAATAACTGAAATTCCATACATAACATCGAGACACTGACTACTAGCCAGGAGATAAAATAAAGAGAGGAGCTGCTAAACAAAATAGTGTAAACAGCTGACCGAACAGAACCAAATAAAATAGACGCCTTCGTTGCCACAAAACACAATAGCAAAGAAAGGTATTTTTTAAAAGGAGTATTTTGCAAATATGTTCAAAACCCTAATTCTCTTGATTTCCAACCTATTTAAAAAGATGGAGCGTAGCCGTATTTTGCTGCACAACACAAAGGTTTTATTATTATTATTTTCTTGAAGTTTTAAAGAGGAGATCTTGGATTTCTTGCGAATGAGGGATTTTTCCTATTGCTTTATCATATTCGTTCGATTTCTTCAACAAGGTGAGTGATATAATTATTTTGTTTTGTTCTTTGAATGTTGTATGTGGTGTTTCATCTACTAGAAAGCATGCTAGGGTTTGGGTATGAATATATATGATGGATTGGATGAATTGGTGAATAAAAATTGGATCTTTTATGAAAACCTAATTATTTATGAGTAGAATCGCATGTGGAGGATTTCAGATTTATTGAATGACCCATTATAAATAATGAGTAGGCTATTTCTTTTGGATTATTGCTGATTTGATTGAGTATGGTGGATGTTATGCATAATTTGATTTAAAGATGAGATTTTTATTATTATTGGGTTTGGTTGAATGCAACTTGGTCATGTTAATGTTAAATTTGTTTGTGATTCATGAGTTAATAATGGTGATTTAGTTGAGGATGTTTTGAGGAGGACTAATGAATTAAGAGATCATATCTTGAGAATTGGATTTGGGATAAATTTAATTGGATTGATGTAATACAACTAAATTGGGGATTTTGTGATTTTGTGAAAGATTTTACTTGAATTTGGATTTTTCAAATACTAAGATTAAATCTGAATATGTTGTTATTTCTAATCGATGGATTTTTGAATTTTCTTTGGTGCACGAACATGCACAATCAATTTACATGAATATCGTATTTCATTGTTTTTGAAGAAATTCAGTCTTTATGTGTTTTCGAAGGATTTGACTATATCTCAACTTATTTTGGTATTAATATGGTTTGGAACATAATACGAAGGTCTTTTGATGTATGATTGATTCTTAAAAACTTTATTTTTGATATATGCACATATTCATGTTTCAATTTGAAGGGATTCATCAAAAAGCTATTTTTATCAATTCAAAGTGGTTTTGACTGGTTTTGTGGACTCTTATACATTCTACAAGTCATATTTGATCATATCAGAAATATACTTTTATAGATTTCGTTTTAATAAAGTAAATCTTCGTATCGGTTGAAACATGCACAACCCAAACTGTAGCCTGTAGGTATGACAGTCGACTGGTATGTTTCGGCAGTCGACCGTAGTGATCCTGGCTATAGTGTTTTCTTGAAGTTTTGGATTTTCACGCAGAATAGTCGACTGACCCATTTTTACAATTGACTGACTCTGCTCTGTTTTGACGTTTTCTCGAAGGTTTGGATTTTTGCTCTAGACAGTCGACCGATGACTTTTACAGTCGACTGCCATTACTCAGAATTATTTTCTCGAAGTTTTGGATTTTCACACTAGACAGTCGACCGATGACTTTTTACAGTCGACTACCATTACTTAAAATTATTTTCTTGATGTGTTGGGTTTTTCGCTCTGGACAGTCGACCAACTCCAGTTTACAGTCGACTGTTACTGATGTTTTCTTGAGTTATCCTGATATTCTTTAAACGATTGATTCTTTAAAAGTTTTGGATCTATAACTTACTATTCTAAATATTATCTTTTCTACAGAACATATGTTTTCAAGATGTTTTATTGTTGGGTTTGGATTCTGGAATTTGGTAAAAGATTTGGGTTTTGTTGATTGGAGAAGTTTCTTCATATGATCGTTTTGATGATGGATTTGTGAGTTTTGGTCTTGATGATATCTCTAAGAGTTTAGTGGGAGTCCTGTGAATCGGCAGTTGAGATTTGTTGATTTAGACCAGTTGGGTCTTGAGGTTGTTGTAGAGTATTTAAGTCCGACAGGATACACTAACTCTAGAGATGGGGATTTTGTGTTTTAATAATAACCAACTTAAGGACAAGCACTAGTGGAGATGTGATGGAACTTGGGAAACGTAAGTATATGCTCTTGGTTTTGTTAGTCCAATGGATGCGTTCCAGGACTGTTTGTTGTCCTTTCTTGAGAGGACATTTGTATGTTCGCATGTCGAGGGTCTGCAGGCCTATTCACGGAGCATGCAGGGTGCATTCGCGTGTCGATGGTCGGAGGGCCTATTCATGTAATGTACCTGATGTATCTGCACGTCGAGGGCCTCGCAAGCCTATTCGTGGGGTATACGGTTAGGAGTTGATTCTCTAGTTTTTGAGCTATTCTTACAAGATGCTTGGGCGTCGAGGGCTGTGGTGCCTATTCACAGAGTATTCTGGATCTTGTTTTCCATCACCATAGGAGAATTAGTTGCATAATAAGGAATTTAACCCAATAAAGTGGAGAATGTTAAGGGCTTGCACCGGACCTATGTAGTATGGAATGCATAGAATCCGACAATTATGCATTAGAGAGTCAGCATATAGCAATTGTGTTTCCTTGACTTGGTTTTATGCATAATAATTTCTGTTCTCCTACACTTGACACTTAGTCTAGATTCACTTGATGTTTTCCTGTGTTTCTTATTACTATCTTATATTCCTTGATGTTTTCATGTTTTATTTATTGATATTTCTTATTTCAATTGTTCTTGCTGTTTATACTTGTTGTCATGAATCCATGTTTATGCTTTATTCATGTTGCTTTTGTTTTTATGTCACTCACACCATTATGGCTGACCCCTGTAGTTTTGGGGGTTAGGGTTATCTCTAGCCTCATGTTTTACCGGTAGGTGCTTATAGCTTTGGGATTTGGATGCTTGAGATAGAATGATGTTATGGCTTATGTAAATTTGTAAAAGATGTGTTGTAAAGAAAGATTGTAATTCAAGGTGTTTTGTATTCCGATGTGTTTTGTAAATAAGTGATGTAATAAAAGTTGAAATAAAAATTATCTGTGTTTTTTGGCTATGTTTACTATTGCAATTGAAGTTGATGCTGGAAATTGTACCACGTATTTCTGAGATATCATATTGAAAATTCGGGGCGCTACAATTATTTAGATTTGTTAGTTTTTCATGTACTTGTATCGTGCATTACAAGTGACCCGTAACTTGCATTGACGTGTAACACCCGGTATATGTGTAATATTATATAGAGATATATAATATTATATATATATAAATAAAAATAATTAAAGAAAGAAGGGATAGTTGGTAGGTGACGTGGATGAAGAAGAAAAGAAGGAAAATGGGGTTGGTATTAATGTGTGGCCTATAGGATGATCCTATGGGAATTATTAGTGTGATGAGCCTATGGGATTTCCTATGGGGCTAAGGAATGAAAGGAAGCATGCTGGTTGCTTTGACCGGATTTGACCTAGGGGAATTAATCCCATATCGATGGTGAGAAGGTGAGGAAGTATGTGTATATTAGGAAATGCCAATGATTAGGGTACCAAATGGTTAACCACCCTTTTGAGGCAGCCTGTAGTGGGCGTGGCTAGAGTTTTGTATCCGTTCTTTCGCGTGTGCACACGTGTAGCCGCGTGCGCAGCTGAGCCGGGCTCGGGGCGTTACAAATGGTATCAGAGCCGACTTTCGACACCGAGTGTGTGCAAGATGTGCGCCTGAGAAGGAGCTAGGTTGGGACAGGTCGCCCAGGTAGGGGACTGTACAACTAGCAGAATCAGAGTAATCCTCTCCACATCGGCTAGAAAGGGATCCTGAATCAAGTTGTAAGTCCGGGCTCAGCGAGGATGCTGAGTTCTTAAGGAGGGGTGTGTGTAACACCCGGTATATGTGTAATATTATATAGAGATATATAATATTATATATATATAAATAAAAATAATTAAAGAAAGAAGGGATAGTTGGTAGGTGACGTGGATGAAGAAGAAAAGAAGGAAAATGGGGTTGGTATTAATGTGTGGCCTATAGGATGATCCTATGGGAATTATTAGTGTGATGAACCTATGGGATTTCCTATGGGGCTAAGGAATGAAAGGAACCATGCTGGTTGCTTTGACCGGATTTGACCTAGGGGAATTAATCCCATATCGATGGTGAGAAGGTGAGGAAGTATGTGTATATTAGGAAATGCCAATGATTAGGGTACCAAATGGTTAACCACCCTTTTGAGGCAGCCTGTGGTGGGCGTGGCTAGAGTTTTGTGTCGTTCTTTCGCGTGTGCACACGTGTAGCCGCGTGCGCAGCTGAGCCGGGCTCGGGGCATTACATTGACGGGTACTTCTTTTTTCCTTCTTCTGCAATTTATTTATTGCAGATCAGGATGGTCGTTTGCCCGATGGTATTGGAGAAATGAAATATTAGTGCTGGACTTCTTTTGCTATTATTATTATCTGTTGCCTTTGAACAATGTATTTGAGTATATGGATTTTATTTGTATTTGGGCGATGTGACCCAGGATATTAACTTGTTCGGATCTGTTTATTTGAGACTATTATATCATTGGTTTTCAATTAAATTCTTTTGACACTTTGTTTTGTTTTGAGATGTATATGTCTGTGTGAGGATGATTCTTTTGGCTTCCGACTCTGATTATTCAGAGATTTGTTGTAAGATTCTGAACAGCTTATGGATGATGCAAATCATTCGCTGGGTTGAATCGCGTATCCGTATTCCATATTCTTTTGGGAAGCGAGGAGTGACAAGGCTTTCAGTGGTATCAGAGCCCAGGTTTGGCTAATGTATTAGTTGCCTAATATATTAGACAAGCTTGGCTCATACTGGGATCTGCACAACATTTTATCAACCACACACAAATATATATATGCAAAATGAAATTTTTACCAACTCGGATCCGAATGCTGACTGTTTTGATTTTTGTGCAGACTATGGCTTGTAGGGGTTCTTCTCTGTCTTAGCCTGATTCGATTGAGGCTGTCACTACTGTGCTCGAGCGGCTGATTAATCAGCAGCAGAACCACAGTGATCTAGTGATGGCTGCTCTTGAAGCTTCTCCGGGTCCGATTTCCGCTGTGCCTGTGCAGGCTGCTCTTCCGCCTCGTCCAGGTACAATCACAAAATTCATGAGGCTGCATTCCGATCATTTTTCCAACACTGAGACCCTTTTAGAGGCTGAACAGTGGTTGATCTGGACTGAGCACTTGCTGTCAGCGGCTCGTGTTACCGAGGCTGATAGGGTGGATGTGGTTTCCATCCAGTTGGTGGATCTGGCTCATATCTGGTAGATGGCCGAGTCCGAGCGACTTGAGAGCCCTATTGCTTGGGCTACCTTCACTCGGGGATTCTTAGAGAAATTCTTCTCCTGTAGTACTCGAGTTGAGATGAAGGAGCAGTTCCTGGCCCTTAAACAGGTTAAGTCATTATTCTATTTTGAAATTTGTTACATAATTGTTCAAACAATGCTGTAACAGGAGACTTCTTGCAACAGGGTTCCAGGTCTATAGATGAGTACGCCGCTGAGTTTACTAGACTTAGCCGCTTCGCTGTCATTCTTATGGCTACCAAAGAGGATAGGGCTCGTAGATTCACGAATGGGCTTGAGTAGGATATCAAGAGGCAACTTGTCCCTCCTCATTTGCGTACTTATGCTGAAGCTCTTGAGGCAGCTCGAGCTCAGGAGCAGGCTCGTGGTGGTTCGACTTCTTCTCAGTAGACTATTCCTGCTGCTGTTGCTAGGCCTACTGTTGGTCCTGTTCAGAGGGCTATGCTTGCCCATCCTGTCAGGGAAGCTCCGTATCCTTCTGCTGGTTTTCCGAGGGGTGGTTTTTGTGACTTTTGCCAGATCTCTGGGCAAGAGCGTAAGAACTGTTTTCGTGCCTCTCGCCGATGCTTTGGGTGTGGTGCTACCGATCATTCTATGCGGGATTGCCCACAGGAGCTTGTGGCTCTTCCAGCCAGGGGTCCTGTCCAGCATGCAGCTCCAGCTTGTGGTTCAGTTAGGCTACCGCTTCCTCCTCAACGACAGATTTCCGGTCAGAGGGCCGTTGTTCTGAGGACAGGTCAGGCTTTCAAATTGACTGCTGTGGATGCTGAAACAGCTGAAAGAGTTATGGCAGGTTTATTTTGCTTTTGTTGTTTTGTTGCTTTCCCTTTTTGTTCCTTTCTTTGTTTTCTCTTGGTCTTGCTTTATTTCTTTCTGTTATCTTCTTCATTGTTGTTTTCCCTCACCCTTTATTGTCTGCTTTTTTTCCCCCTTGTCTTTGTTTCCTTAGGTTTCGTCCTTCTTTGCTCTTTTTCCGCCCAAGTTCTCTTTGATTCTCGAGCAACCCATTCTTTTGTCTCCTCGCGATTTGTCGTTTGCCATCAGTTCGTTTGCAGCAACATGTCTGAGGCTTGGAACATTTTGACAGGTGGTTGTGTTATCATTTGTTCCCATGAGTGCAGGCAATGTCCCGTTGTTATTGGGGATGCAGATTTCAAAGCCAACCTGATTATAATTAGGAATTCAGGATTTGACGGCATTCTGGGTATGGATTGGTTGGGTGAAGCCCATGCCATTATTGATTGTTGTGCCAAGAAGGTTGTTTTCATAATTCCAGATCGAGCAGAATTTGAGTTCCATGCTAGGGAGTCTTTCCTTGGCCGAGCAAAGACTGCAGTGGTACAGGTGGATTGTGCGATAGAATTGCACTCAGGCTGTGAGGCTACGCCGCTAGTAGTTCGGAATTTCTAGGATGTTTTTCCAGATGAGTTGCCTGGCTTATCCCCTGATAGGGATGTGGAGTTCGGTATTGATGTTCAGCCTAGTATTGCACTGATATCGAAGAGTCCCTACAGGATGGCACCGGTTGAGCTAGCAGAGCTTAAGGTGCAGATTCAGCAGTTGCTTGATATGGCTTTCATCAGACCATGTGTTTCACCTTGGGGTGCTCCGGTCCTTTTTGTCTACAAAAAAGATGGTAGACGTCGTATGTGCATTGATTATCGAGAACTGAACAGTATTAATCTGAAGAACCAGTATCCTTTGCCCAGGATCGATGACTTATTTGACCAGTTGTGTGGGGCTGCTATTTTCTTGAAGTTGGATCTTCGTTCTGGATATTACCAAGTCAAGGTGAAGGCTTTGGATATACAGAAGACTGCATTCAGGACTAGATACGGACACTATGAGTATCTTGTGATGCCATTCGCGGTCACTAATGCGCCAGTTGTATTCATGAGTCTTATGAACCGGGTTTTCTCTCAGTTTTTGGATAGATTTGTGGTGGTCTTCATTGATGATATTTTGGTATATTCTCGGAATCGTGAAGATCATGCTAAGCATCTTAGGGTGGTTCTGCAGACTTTGAGAGAGAATCAGCTCTATGGGAAACTCAGCAAGTGCAAGTTTTGGCTCGACAGGATTTCTTTCTTGGGGCACATCATTTCTGGTGACGGTATTTTTGTATATCCTTCTCAGATTGTTGCTGTGAAGGATTGGCCTATTCCTAAGCCGGTTTCCAAAGTGCAGAGTTTTCTTGGTCTCGCTGGCTATTATCGAAAATTCATCTAAGATTTTTCGAAGATCGCAGGACCGTTAACTAAACTGACAGGAAAGGATCAGAAGTTTAGTTGGTCTGATGTGTGCAATGAGGCTTTTGTTGAGTTGAAGAACAGATTGACGTCAGCGCCTATGTTGACTATTCCAGATGGTTCAAGCGGATTTGTAATTCAATGTGATGCTTCGGGTAAGGGTCTTGGAGCAGTTCTTATGCAGAAGGGCCATTTCGTTGCGTATGCATCAAGACAGTTGAGGCCGCATGAAAAGAATTATCCTACTCATGACTTGGAGTTAGCGGTAGTGATCAATGCTTTGAAGCTGTGGATACATTATTTACTTAGAGACCGAGTGATGATCTTTACAGGCCACAAAAGTCTCAAGTATGTAGGAATTAAACATGAGGCAAAGGCAATGGTTGGAGCTTATAGCCGATTATGACATCAGTTTGCAATATCATCCTGGTAAAGTAAACTTGGTGCCAGATGCTTTGAGCAGGAGACCAACAGTTATGGTTCTTACTCAACAGAGTCATCTCATTGAGCAGATGCCGAGGATAGATTTGGAGGTTTTGTTGCCGAGTTCTGGTCGGTGTTGTCTTGCGCTCTAGCTTCAGTCTTCTCTTGTTGATCGAATCAAAGAGGCTCAGGCTGGTGATGTGCAATTGCAGGATTTTCGAGCTGAGGTTGAGTCTGGGTCCAGAACAGACATGGTTATTCATGCCGATGGTTCGCTTCGTTTTGGTTCCCGGTTGTGTGTCCCTAAGGGTGAAGTTCGTCAGAAGTTGCTTGAAGAAGCTCATCAGTCTTCGTATTCCATCCATCCTGGCGGTACTAAGATGTATCAAGATCTGAAGCTTCATTTCTGGTGGCATGGTATGAAAAGGGCTGTAGCTCGGTTTGTTGCTCAGTGTTTGATCTGTCAGCAGGTTAAGGCAGAGCATCAGAAAACCGCTGAACTTCTTCAACCGCTTCCTATTCTGGAGTGGAAGTGGGAACATATCACCATGGATTTTGTGACCGCTTTGCCGAGGAGCCCTAAGGGTCATAATGATGTTTATGTGATTATCGATCGTTTGAAGAGTGCTCACTTCATTCCCTTTTGTGTCGGTCAGTCTACTGAGAGCGTTGCTGAGCGATACATGCAAGAGATTGTCAGGCTTCATAGGGTTCTAGTCAGTATTATATCCGACAGGGATACGAGATTCAGATCTCAGTTCTGGGAGAGTCTTCAGGCTAGTTTGGGGAGTAAGTTGAAGTATAGTACAGCATTTCATTCCCAAACAGATGGACAGTCAGAGCGGACTATTCAGATCCTTGAGGACATATTGCAGTCCTATATGTTGCAGTTCGGTGGATATTAGGAGGACCATTTGCATCTCGTAAAGTTCTCATACAATAACAGCTTTCAGGCCAGTCTTAAAGCTGCTCCGTTCGAGGCACGTTATCGGCGGAAGTGCAGATCACCAGTTGCTGGGATGACATTGGTGAGAGGAAGTTGCTGGGTCTGGAGTTAATCACCAGGATAGTTGATGTTGTGCTCAAATCGGAAAGCATCTTCAGGAAGCCCAGGATAGGTAGAGGCGGTGGGCTGATGTCCATTGGAGGGCTTTGGAGTTTGTTGTTGGTGACCATGTTTTCCTAAAGGTATCACCGTGGCGAGGTATCATTCGGTTCGGTGATGGGGGCAAGCTTAGCTCTAGGTTTATTGGACCGTTTGAGATTTTGGAGCGAGTAGGCAGGAGTGCCGCCAGCGTTATCAGGAGTGCATGGTGTTTTCCATGTCTTATAACTCAGGAGATATATCCGCGATGAGAGTCACATGATCGACTACTCTGAGTTGACCATGCGGTCGGATTTGACTTGTGAGATTCCGCCAGTTACTATTGTGGATCGGTGGGAGAAAGTGCTTAAGAACAAGGTCATCAAGCTGGTTCGTGTTGCTTGGAATCCTCACTCGCCTAGTGAGTCGACTTGGGAGCTGGAGGAGGAGATTCAGCAAAATTTTCCTCATTATTTTGTGTAGTGGCTGTTTTATTTTGCTTTGCTATGTTTTCTTTCTTTTTTTTTCTTTCGGGGTTACCCTATGTATCTTCTTTTTGAATTTCAAGGATGAAATTCTTTTTTATAGGTGGGTAGGATTGTAACCGCTGTTTTTCGTTTTTCGTATTCTTGGTGTATTTTTTCTCTTTCTGGAGTATTTGTACTCTCTTTGTATTTTGGACCGTATATTGGAATTGTTTTTAATATATATTCATTTTTGTTCATTTTTGATCTTCTTGTGATTTACTTTTCTGTCCCTTGATTTAATCTTGATCGTTATTATTATTTTGCTTTTCATTGGTTCTTGTTCTCTTTATTTTGTTCTTGGGTGCTCGTGGTGATTTGGTTGCTTATCCTATTGCTAATCTTATTGCTCTTGATCTCTAATTAACTACTAAAGCCAAATTATTCTAAATCCTATTTCAAATCCTATTAAACCCAATTAATAATTAATCCCCAACCCATTCTAATTACCCCATTAAACTAATCCTATACCCTGTCATTTCCTAACCACCCACTCAATTTAAACCCTATGCTACCCGAAACACACCTAAGCCTATGCTACCCGTTACCCACTTCAGAAACCCTAGCATATCCCCTACCCCATATATATATATTAACCCATGCAATTGTCCTGTGCTCCTAACCCTAGCCGTCGCCAACATCTCCCCCACCTGCCCTCATCCCGACCGCTGCACACACCTCTACCCCGACCCCCCTCTTGCTGCCGACCACCCAACCCGATCACCCCCCAAGTCGAGCACCACCTCTCCACCATCATCGCCCTCACCATCTCTCTCTCCCTCCATCCTTTTCCCCGTCTGCCGGCAACAGCAGCAGCATCAGGAGCAGCAGCAGCGCCAGCAAGGGCCAGCACCGCCGCTACTCCGACCGCTCTCTCTCTCTCTCTCTTTTGGCTTGCACCTGCACGTGGTTTGCACGTGTGTGATCGTGTGATTGCTTGGTTCGTGGATTTGTTCGTGCGTTTTGTTCGTTGCCGGGAATCCATTCCCGTTATTCTTGGTGTTCATTCCATCTTCGGTTAAGGCAAGTAACTTGTACTCAATTCCATTGTATGACACAAGTCATAAATTCCACTTGTAGTGTAGTTCAGTTCTAGAGACAAATCGTGTATGATGTATCTAGATGAATATTATCTCTATAGTACTATTGACCATAGTTGCCTCACGACACAAATTTGACATGAAACAACTTAGGTTTTGACCATTCTTGATGTGATTATATTTGTGAGATAATTATGAGAAATCATGTGTTTGTTTGGATCCATTTGATATACTTGTTGTGAACATGCCATATACCCTATTTCATGATGTTTGGACATTTAGTAGACTCTATAGCATGTTTGGTTGTGTTTGGGACAAGTTTCAAATGTTGTATGTTGATTTGTTGTTAAGAGAAAAATCTGTATTTTGTCAGTGATTAGTTTTGATTGCTATTTTAGACCATATTAAGGTCAGTATCTTAACTTCAGTATCAAACATGATTTTTGTAGAAATCCGTCTTCTTTCCAAACTCTCTGACCTTGATCGTTTTCGTTCTCGTATGCGTGAGATATGATTGTTTTATTACAGAGGTGTATTTCATTTCCAGATTTCGTTTCTCGATAATTTCGATGACTAAACTTTTTTGATACTAGTGCTAAGCATATTATTTTGATCTGAAATTTTGCACAGTATTTCTATATCTATTTAGGGATTACCCAGAATTTTGGTGGATTTTATTGATGAGTTTTATATGCTGTTTCATGCTTATTTATAAAAACTATACTTGCTGGATTTTGCTCGCTGTTCTGTAAAGATTTGCATTTTCACCCTAATTTCTTTTCCTATATGAAAAATATTTTTGAAATATGAAAGTTAGCTTATTTTGTCTATTTTCATCTCCCTTTGGCGGATTTGGATTTCGTTTCACGGTTGCGAGATATCACAATTTTCGTACAGCAGTGTTAGGAATTCCAGATTTGCCAAATTATCGTTTCTTGATGTTTTCTTATTTTTTTTGGCTAAACTAATCATATTGGAAAATTATGAAACATTATATTCTGATACTATACATATAAGGGAATACCCTAGATTTTTCCTAAATTTATTTGAGGTGTTCTGATGTTGTTTTCCTGACTTTGAATTCGATTTACTTATTTCTGGCTGAACGTAATTTCTAGTTTTAAATCAGTTTTGAGTTATGTTTTTCTAAAACACTATATGACTTATATGTATCCGCTGGATTCGGTTGGAAGCCTATTTTCCAGATTCTCAGATGGATTCCGGTTTCGATATTTGTGAAAATGGGAATCACTGTTTTAGTACTGTACTGTCGTGCTGTCCAGAATTAGGAAGTACCCTATTTTGTTCTGTTATGTGACTATCTTACCATCTGTACATGCTTATCTGTTATTCTGAACTTGTGGGTCGATATATCATGCTAGATTTACTCTGTTTCATGCACATACACATCTGTCTGATAATAATTATAAAATGATCAAGCCGGGGTTTATGGAAAAGATCTAGTATTGGGAAAGCATCGAAATGTGTACTTAGAAGGGGGCCTGTGTTTCCCATATGATTATCTGTTATCTGTTGTTCTATACCCTATCTACATTACTTCCTATAGGAGGTGCAGGAAAGAAGAGAACCATTAGGTTCTATCTGTCTGTCTGGATTATGCATCTGTTATCTAATATATGTCTGAACCCTGAGTACACGGCCCTATATGATCCCCTACGAAATCTACAAACGTAACTATTTTGAATGTAGCAACCATGTGATAAAAGGATGGCACATGAAGTGCTACCTAGTTAGTAATTAATACAAGACTTATAAGAATCTGTATCTGATATCTGTATCTGAATCTGAATCTGTTATCTGTATCTGCTATCTGGCTATCTTATTATCTGATTATCTGTTATCTGTCTGACACTATCACTTGACATCATTATTTGACACTATCTGTATATCTGTCTGCCAGCTATTTGAATTTGACACTGGACATATGTTAGTATACCATGCTAGTTGATTCTTCTGTACCATGCTATATCCTGTATTACAAGCGGGCCATAACCTGCATTGACAGGTACTTGTTTTCTTTTTCCTTCTCCTGCAATTTATTGATTGCATATCAGGATGGTCGTTTCCCTGATAGTATTGGAGAAATGAAATATTAGTGTTGGACTTCTTTTGCTATTACTATTATCTGTTGCCTTTGAACAATGTATTTGAGTATATGGATTTTATTTGTATTTGGGCGATGTGACCCAGGATATTAACTTGTTCGGATCTGTTTATTTGAGATTATTATATCATTGGTTTTTAATTAAATTCTGTTGGCACTTTGTCTTGGGAGGATCATTTGCATCTCGTAGAGTTCTCGTACAATAACAACTTTCAAGCCAGTATTAAAGCTGCTCCATTCGAGACATTCTATGGGCAGAAGTGTAGATCACCAGTGTGCTGGGATGACATTGGTGAGAGAAATTTGTTGGGTCCAGAGTTGATCACCTAGATCGTTGATGAAGTGGTTCAGATCAGGAAGTACTTGCAGGCAGCTCAGGACAAGCAGAAGCGATGGGCCGATATCCATCAAAGAGCTTTGGATTTTGGTGTTGGTGACCTTGTTTTCCTAAAGGTATCGCCGTGGCGCGGTGTCATTCGGATCGGTGGTGGGGGCAAGCTTAGCCCTAGATTTATTGGACCGTTTGAGATTTTGGAGCGAGTAGGCAAGGTGGCCTACCGTGTTGCATTGCCACCAGCGTTATCAGGTGTGCATGATGTTTTCCATATCTCACAACTCAGGAGATATATCCGAGATGAGAGCCACGTGATCGACTATTCTGAATTCACCATTCGGCCGGATTTGACTTGTGAGATTCCGCCAGTTGCTATTGTGGATCGGCGGGAGAAAGTGCTTAAGAACAAGGTCATCAAGTTGGTTCGTGTTGCTTGGAATCCTCACTCGCCTGGTAAGTTGACTTGGGAGCTGGAGGAGGAGATTCAGCGGCAGTTTCCTCATTTGTTTGAGTAGTTTTTGTTTGTTCTTTTGATTGTTTTGGGGTTACCCTATGTATCTTCTTTTTGAATTTCGAGGACGAAATTCTTCTTATTAGGTGGGTAGGATTGTAACCCTTGTTTTTCATTTTTGTGTATTTTGGAGTGTATTTTTTGTTTTGGTGTATTTTCTCTCTTGTATTTTTTCTGAACCGTATATTGGAGTTGTTTTCAATATATATATTCGTTTTATTTTCATTTTGAGCTCTTTGTGTTTGATTGGTTGTTTCTTTCGTTTCGTTCTTCATTATTTTGTTCTTTCTTCATTTTGGTCTTGTTCTCTTTGTTTTTTTTGTTTTTTTGTTTTTTTGGTGTTTGTGGTGGTGGTAATTTGGTTGTCCTATTTTTTTTCCCAATCCTATTATTGATCCCTAATAGATTTACCAAGGCCAATTTTAAATTCTCAATCCTATTTGTATTCCTATTTAATTGACCCAAACCCCAAACCCAAAACCCATTGGTAAACCTACTTCTACCCCTAATACCCATTAACCCACAACTAAACCCTATATATAAACCTCTACCTCACAAACCCTAACCCTAATTACTTCACAATCCCGGCCTCCTTTCCCTCCTATTCCGGACATAGCCGAACCCGACCCACCTCCAGGCCGCCACCCTCTCCCCTCCCGGCCTGTGCTCCAACCCGACCACCCCCATCCACTCCGACAGCCCCTTACCTCTCCTCCAGCCTGCATTGAACCCGAGACCACTTCTCCCGATCCCCCTCTTGGCCATCCCGACCACTTCACACCACCCCATAATCACCCGTCTCTTTTCTTGGTGTTCTCTTGTGGCCGCAAGCCACTATCACCGTTCATCCCTCTTGGATTATCTCGCTTTGTAGAGTTTTGTTCCTGTGGAGATTCTTGCTCGAGGTTGCTTGGATTCGTTGATTTTTGGATTTTTGTTTGTGGGTTTCGCTCATTACCCTTATTTTTCGTTGTTCTTCTTCTTCGGTTAAGGCAAGTAACTTGTACTCCAATTCATTTGTTTGATACAAGTCAAAAATACCACCTATAGTGTAGTTGGGTCTAGAGACGACTCTTGTTTGTGATATGCTTGATGGGTTTGTCTCTATTGTAAAAATTTGACCATAGATGACTCATGACACAATATGGATATGAATTAACATAGGTTTTACCCGTTCTTGATTTTGATCATGTATGTGAGACTTTTGTGAGAACTCGTGTTTTGGTTGAGACCCATGTGATATATTTGGTGTGGACATGCTAGATACCTTAAATTATGATGTTTGGACACTTGGTAGACTCGATTTCATGTTTGGGTGTGTTTGGATCAATTTTCTTGAATCTATGTTGATTTTGTTTTTAAGGGAAAAATCTGTATTTTGTCGCTGATCTATTTTGTTTGCTATTTTGGACTGTTTTAAAGTCCGTATGTTAATTTCGGTATAAAACATATGTTTTAGAGAATTTCATCTATTTTCAAACCCCTCTGACCTTGCCTGATTTCGTTTTCGTATTACTGAGTTATGACTGTTTTACTACAGAGGTGTCGATCTTTTCCAGATTCTGTTTTCGGTAATTTTAATGACAAAAACATTTTAAAGAACTATGCTACATATATTATTTTGATTCAAAACTTTTTTCAGTGTTTCTTTATCTAGTTAGGGTTACCCAGAATTTTGGTGAATTTTATTGATGAGTTTTATGTATTGTTTCATGCTCGTTTATGAAATCTATACTTGTTGTATTTTGCTCGCTGTTCTGTAGAGAACCTTATTTTCACTATGATTTCTTTTACTGTATGAAAAATGTTTATGAAATATGAAAGTTAGTATATTTTATCTATTTTCATATCCCTTTGGCGGAATTGGATTTCGTTTCACTAGTTGCGAGATATCATTGTTTTCGTACAGCAGTGTTGGGAATACAAGATTTGCCAAACTATGGTTTCTTGGTGGTTTCTTATTTTTGATGACTGATCTAATTTTACTGGAAAATATTAAAATTTTATATTTAGATACTGGACATATAGGGGAATACCCCAGATTTTTCGTGGATTTATTTAATGTGTTTTCATGCTGTTTTCTTGTTCTTGAATTTGTTTTCCTGATTTCTGGCTGAACCTATTTTCTTTATTCAAATCAGTTTTGAGCTAAGTTTTTCTGAATTAATATATGACTTATTTATATTCGCTGGATTCGTGTGGAAGTCTGTTTTCCAGATTCTTTGACGGATCCAGATTTGGATATTTGTAACACTGGGAATCACTATTTTACTACAGTATGGTTCTTGCTATCCTGAACTTGAAATTTGTCTATTTTATTCTTTTATGAGATATCTTGCACTCGTACATGTTTATCTTGCAACTTGCACTTGTCACATGAACATGTCATGTTATTCTTGATATATTTTGCACATATACATGCTTTTTTGACATTAATAATAAATAATCAAGCCAGGGTTTAAGGAACAGATCTAATAGTGGATAATTCAGAAATGTGTACACGGAAGGGATTCCATTGATCCTACGTGTTTACTTGAGACATGATACTTGACACATGATTGCTTGATACTTGCACACAAGACACGATACTTGCCACTTGCATAACTTGACACGTGATTACATGATACATGATACATGATACATAATACTTGGAGCTTGGAGCTCGATTACTTGACTTGTCCCTGAGTACACTGCCCTCTATAGTCCACTATGAAATCTAAAGTGAAACTGTTTGTTGCAGCAACCATGTAAGGTGGGCTGCGTGAAGTGCTACCTAGATAGTTGATATGGCTAAAAATGGGGTTTAATCGGAACCGTCCAAATCGGGCACGAATCTTGAAGCCCAGGGGTAAAACGGTAATTTCACCTACCAATGGGCTTGAAGCGGGTACTGGTTCACCTTTTTGGAAACCCACTAACCCGCGAACGGATTCACCTCAACTGGGTGCGGGTTTCAACCCGCAACAAACCCGGTCCAGAAAGGATAGAATTAGGGTTTCTGATTAATCCTAATCAACGGCACTGATTCGTATCTATCCTTTCACTGGGGATTAGGGATTACATTCCTTATCTAAACACAGGGGGATTACATTCCTAATCTGATCCCAGCGACGCCTATAAATACCCCCCATCCATCTCCATTAAGAGGTAATCAATCTTTCTCCAGTTTTTACGCTCTTTCATAATCTTCCTTGATTACTGACTTGAGCGTCGGAGGGTGCGTAGCCGGGAACAACCCCGGTGTCTCGCACTTTTTGCAGGTGTACGGCAGGAGTCAGCGTCAAACTCCAACTGAACAGGTACACAGGTTTGCTATTCAGTTTTCCTAAGAATCTACAAATTCTATCTGTTTGCCCCCACACCAGATTTAGCGGCAGCAGATTGGCGCCGTCTGTGGGAAACTAACGAATAGCAACCTCTCCTCTTCCCGTTGGTCAGATCCGCTCCGGCCATGCCTCCTAGGAAAGTCAGATCCAGAGGGTCCAACAGAGGACCCAACCCCAATCAGCAGCAAGAAATCCCCATCCAACCTACCCAATAGCCGGGGCAACTTCCTCCTCCAGCGGAAGATCCGCTCCAACAGGACCTTCCCCCTCCTCCTCCGAATCAGCCGCCTCCTAAGGGTCCTAACCCTCAGAAACAGCCTCTCCATCTGGACCACGTCTCCGTCCACAATGCCTCTTCGGACTCTATGGCCTCTCATCATCCCCGAGCTTCTGGTCTCCACAACACCGCCCTCAACCGGCAGAAGGATAAGGATCTTCATCGCCATCTGGATGAAAAGCGGGCCCGAGAGGGAACCTCCCGCCAACACCGTCCGGATGAGCGATCTCCTCACCGCCGAGAATACAGAAGATCCCCTACCCGAAGGGGGCGGAGAGAGTCCCCCGAGCATTACAGAAGAAGGCCACACTCCCCCGCAGGTCGACAACAGCCTAGGAACGATGAGGCACCCATCACCCGTACCGAGTTCCAGCAGTTCCAAGCGACCGTCCTACAAGCCCTCAATCTCCGTCCTAACACTAATGCTCTGAAGATTCCCTCTCCTCCTCCGGTCCGAAGTCCTCGCCGACGGTCACCATCTCCCCCTCCAGCTCCCAACAACTCAAGGCATGTACCAAGTCCTCGCCGTTCCAGGAGCCACCGTCGTCGTAGCCCCCGCTCTCCCTCATACGAAGACCAGTCGAGAGCCTCGCCAGAATACCATCGGAGGGATGATGCAGTCTATCGCCGTCTCCATGAGATGGAGAGTCGCTTAGGTCAGTTAGACCGAGAAGAAGAGCTTAGAAGAAGGACCAGTCGTCCTAGTAGACCTCCTTTTTCCCGAACTATAATGGATGCACCCGTGCCAATCGGCTTCAAGCCTCCTCAATTTGAGACCTATTCCGGGGAGACTGACCCCGTTGATCACATCGAAAGCTTAAAGACCCTAATGCTCATCCATCAAGCGTCCGATGCCCTCCTCTGCAAAACCTTCCCTGCAACTCTCAAGGGCCCAGCTCGAGAATGGTACTCTCGCCTTGCCCCATCCTCAATATTCTTCTTCAAGCAATTTGAGACTCTCTTCGTCACCCATTTTGTAAGTAGCCGCAAAACTGAGAAGACCAGCATCTCGCTACTGTACCTCCACCAGAAGAAGGGTGAGAAGTTGAAAGACTATTTGAAGAGGTTCACAGCTGAAGCCCTGTCTATAGCATCCCTCGACCAGTCGGTCGCTGCGGCAGCATTTCAATCTAATGTCCTCAATGCCAACCTCCGCTCCTCCCTCGCCAAGAAGCCCCCACAGAACTTTTCCGACCTTCTCCTCCGAAGCGAAAAGTACATTCGGGCCGAAGAAGCCGAGCACCGCCCCAACTTGGAGGGCTTTTCCTCCGGGATTAAGAGAAAGGGAACAGAAGAGGACGGAGCCAAGAAGCTCCAGAAGGATAATGCCGGCCAGCACCGACCTCCCCCCAGATTCGAGAAGTTTACTCCCCTCACCACTAATGTCTCTACCATTCTGATGGAAGTTGAGAAGGAAGGGATCATACCTCCTACTCCGAGGATGAATACCCCTGCCAAGAAAAGGGATAAAGAGAAGTGGTGCCGTTATCACCGGGACCACGGCCACGACACGAATGATTGTCGGGCCTTGAAGAATGAGATAGAAGCCCTTATCCAGAGGGGGCAGCTGACCAGATTCGTGAAAAAGGACCAAGCCGACCTTCCTCCCCCGCCTCGGGGGGCTAATAAGCGTCCGGAGAGCGATGATACGGCCGACGTTGAAGAGGAGCGTGTTTTGCACCTCATTCATCCTCAAACTCCTCTCGAAAGACATTTATAAGAGAAGTTAATTCAGTCCGCACCACCCCTCCTCCCAAAGGCCTCGGAGTGCCCGTCACGTTCTCAGACGAAGATCTTGAAGGTATCCGCACTCCTCATTGTGACGCACTCGTCATCAGCCTCCACATGGCGAATTTCAAAGTCGAGAGGATCCTAGTAGATAACGGCAGCTCCATTAACATCCTCTTCCTCGCCGCTTTTAAAGGCCTAAAGCTCTCCCGAGACAGACTCAAGCCCGCCGGCTACACGCTCCATGGGTTCACGGGAGTGCCAGTGACAATTGAAGGGGTGATTACCCTCGACGTAACCACTGGCAAAACTCCTACCACCCGAACGGAGTCGATGGACTTCATGGTCGTAGATGTCCCCGTAGCCTACAATGTCATTCTGGGTCGGCCCGGCCTAGCCGCCCTTGAAGCCGTCCCTTCTGCCTACCACCTCAAAATGAAGTTTCCCACTCGGGCCGGAGTAGGAGAAGTAAGGGGCAATCAGGAAACGACCCGTAAGTATTACATGACCTCTACCCTCGGACCAGTCCTCTCCTTAGAAACTCTGGAAATCCCCCAAGATGCTGCTCGACCGACGTCCGAGCCGGTGGATGAGTTGGAGGAAGTACTCTTCTCTGAGCAGGATCCAACTCGCAAGTTCTTTGTTAGCAAGACCCTCCCGTCTGCCTTATGCTCAGACATTGTACAGTGCATCCGAAGGAACCAAGACCTCTTCGCTTGGTCAGCTGCAGACATGCCCGAAATTTCCGAAGAGCTCCTAGTCCACCACCTCAGCGTTGTTCCGGGGTCCAAACCGGTTCAACTGAAGAGGCGCAAATTTGCCCCTGAGCGCCAGCTAGCTATTAAAGAGGAGGTGGACAAGCTCTTGAAGGCCCAGTTCATACAAGAAGTGAACTATCCTGAGTGGTTGTCAAACGTAGTGATGGTGAAAAAGTCTAATGGGACTTGGAGGATTTGTATTGATTTTACCGACCTTAACAAGGCTTGCCCCAAGGATCCCTTCCCTCTTCCGAGTATTGACACTCTGATTGACGCCACCTCGGGACATGAACTCCTCAGCTTCATGGACGCCTTCTCAGGCTACAACCAGATCCGGATGTTCCCCCCGGATATCTCGAAGACATCATTCGTGACTGATCAAGGCCTTTATTGCTACAGGGTTATGCCCTTTGGTCTGAAGAACACAGGAGCCACGTATCAACGCCTCGTCAACAAGGTTTTCCAAGCTCAAATCGGCCGAAACATGGAGGTGTATGTTGACGACATGCTTGTGAAAAACATCCGAGTGCCGATCATGTGACCGACCTCCAAGAAGTGTTTGACGTTTTGAGAAGGCACAGCATGAGACTCAATCCGAACAAGTGTGCGTTCGGTGTCTCGTCAGGGAAGTTCCTCGGCTTCATGGTTAGCCAACGAGGAATTGAAGCAAACCCTGAGAAAATCAAGGCCATATTAGACATGGCCCCTCCCAAAAATGTTAAGGAAGTCCAGAGGTTAACAGGCCGCCTAGCCGGCATAGGGCGCTTTCTTTCGAAGTCCAGGGAGAAATGCCTCCCTTTCTTCAAGGCCCTCAGAGGGGCTAAAGGGTTCGAATGGGGGCAGATGCAACAGGAGTCCTTCGACCAGCTCAAGGCGTACCTTGTCAATCCCCCTCTCCTCAGCAAACCGATCCCTGGTGAACCCCTATACCTCTACCTGGCAGCTTCCGAGCAGACCCTCAGTGCAGTTTTAGTGAGGGAAGAAGACCGGGCTTAGAAGCCCATCTACTATGTGAGCAAGGTGCTTCGGGACGCCGAGCTCCGATACCCGAAGATAGAAAAGATGGCTTATGCCCTAGTGATGGCCGCGAGAAAGCTTCGTTCGTATTTTCAATCCCATTCGGTGGTCGTTCTTACCGACCAGCCGCTGAAGCAGGTCCTCCACAAGCCAGAGACCTTGGGTCGCCTTATGAAGTGGTCTATCGAGCTAAGCCAGCATGATATAACTTATCAACCTCGGACCGCGATCAAGGCTCAGGCCTTAGCAGAATTCATAGTTGAAAGTACCATCCCCGAGTCCAGCCAAACAGTGAAGGGACCGCCTATCTGGTCGGTTTATGTGGACAGATCCTCCTGCAACGAGGGAAGCGGAGCAGGGGTCATTATGGTAGGCCCAGATGACTTCATCCTCCAATACTCCCTCCGTATAAACTTCAAAGCCTCGAACAACGAAGCTGAATACGAGGCACTCATAGCCGGCCTTGGAATGGCCCGAAATGCAGGGGCGCAGTGCCTCCGGATCTTCAGCGACTCTCAGCTAGTCGTGAATCAAGTTCTCGACAAGTACGAAGCACGTGATGACAGGATGGTCAAATACTTAGCCAAGGTCGGGGGCCTCATGGCACTGTTTGAAGAAGCCCTCATCCAAAGAATACCCCGAGAAGAAAATGCTCAGGTCGACGCCCTCTCCAAACTAGCCTCTTCCTCCCTTCAAGGTCTCGAGCAGACCGTCCTGATAGAGGTCCTTCTGAAGCCGAGTATAGAGGACGAAACTCCCGACTCCATAGAGGCACTACCTGTCTTGCTCGAAGACAACTGGATGAAACCCCTCGGCAAGTTCTTAAGGGATGGACTCCTCCCCGAGGATCCCAAGGAAGCTCGAAGAGTGAGAACCCGAGCCGAGCGTTATACACTGATCGGAGGTGTCTTATACAAACGCTCCTTCACGCAGGTAGACGGCTGACCCTACCTGAGATGCCTCTCCCCCGAACAGGAAGACTATGCCCTACAAGAGCTCCATGAGGGCATTGGCAGGGCACATTCAGGTTCCAGATCCTTAGCCCGCAAAGTATTGAACTACGGATATTTCTGGCCCACTCACCTACGAGATGCCGAACGGCACGTTCGGCAATGCAGCTCCTGTCAGAAGTACTCCGACATCCGACGCCTCCCTCAAGCTCCACTCACTTCCCTATCAAGTCCAATCCCCTTCGCAATGTGGGGAATGGATTTACTAGGGCCATTCCCACCAGCTCCCGGACAGTTTAAATTCTTAGTCGTGGCGATCGACTACTTCTCAAAATGGATAGAGGCCGAGCCCTTGGCCACGATCACCGAAAACAAGGTAGTTCAATTCTTTTGGAAGAACGTGATATGCCGATTCGGCGTCCCTAAGGTCCTGATAACAGACAACGGAACACAATTCACCGGGGCCACCTTCCGAGCCCTATGCGAGGACCTTGCCATCCAACACCGGTTCTCCTCTGTTTCTCATCCCCAGTCGAATGGCCAAGCTGAAAATGCTAACCGACAGATCCTTTCCGGCATTAAGAAGAGGTTAGATAAGTGTTCCAAAGGCTTATGGGTCGATCATCTTCCCAACGTTCTGTGGAACTACCGCACCACCAAACGGACCCCCACAGGAGAGAGCCCATTTAATCTCACCTATGGGTCCGAGGCCATCATCCCCCTAGAAGTCGGAATACCCTCACCTCGTCTGATAGCCTATGAAGAAGAGCAAAACGCCAGAGATCTCCGAGCAAGTCTAGACCTGATAGATGAGATCCGAGAAAGAGCTGCCATTCGTCAACGAAGCTACCGAAGAAGGATCGAGTCGGCGTACAACAAGAAATTCCGCCCCACGGACCTCAAAGAAGGGGACCTGGTCCTCAGGAAATTGGTCATCTCATTCCCATGGCAGAAGAGCAAATTGGCCCCAAATTAGGAGGGACCCTACAAGGTCACCAAAGTAGTCCACCCCGGCACATATAGACTAGAAGACCTCGAAGGCAGGGAGATCCCTAGGACGTGGAACGCCGACCATCTCTTAAAGTACCAAGAGAGAGCACTAACGCCTCTCTAAGCACTTTGAGATGTCAAACCGTTCCCCTCCTATTACTTGTAATAATTTTCTTTTATTCTTCTCTTGTAATAACGGCTCGCAACTTTAGAAGCAGCCGGCTTAGTCATCAATAAAGAAAGTTTTTTCATATTTTACTTGTAAAGATTGCGTACATCTCTCTGCCTTTACTCTTCACTTAACCGATGGTTCCGGAGTCCAACACTTGGCTCGATTCTACTCCGCGAGCTCGCTTCTAAGCGGGCTAGGAGTGGGTCGCCATTCGGAATTGCTCCCACGACCATCGAACTCTAACGATGGTTCCGGAGTCCAACACTTGGCTCGATTCTACTCCGCGAGCTCGCTTCTAAGCGGGTTAGGAGTGGGTCGCCATTCGGAATTGCTCCCACGACTGTTGAACTCTAACAATGGTTCCGGAGTCCAACACTTGGCTCGATTCTACTCCGCAAGCTCGCTTCTAAGCGGGCTAGGAGTGGGTCGCCATTCGGAATTGCTCCCACGACCGTTGAACTCTAACGATGGTTCCGGAGTCCAACACTTGGCTCGACTCTACTTCGCATGCTCGCTTCTAAGCGGGCTAGGAGTGGGTCGCCATTCAGTATTGCTCCCACGACCGTTGAACTCTAACGATGGTTCCGGAGTCCAACACTTGGCTCGATTCTACTCCGCGAGCTCGCTTCTAAGCGGGCTAGGAGTGGGTCACCAATCGGAATTGCTCCCACAACCGTTGAACTCTAACAATGGTTCCGGAGTCCAACACTTGGCTCGATTCTACTCTGCGAGCTTGCTTCTAAGCGGGCTAGGAGTGGGTACGCCATTCGGAATTGCCCCCACGACCGTTGAACTCTAACGATGGTTCCGGAGTCCAACACTTGGCTCGATTCTACTCCGCGAGCTCGCTTCTAAGCGGGCTAGGAGTGGGTCGCCATTCAGAATTGCTCCTACGACCGTTGAACTCTAAGGATGGTTCCGGAGTCCAACACTTGGCTCGATTCTACTCTGCAAGCTCGCTTCTAAGTGGGCTAGGAGTGGGTCGCCATTCGGAATTGCTCCCACGACCGTTGAACTCTAACGATGGTTCCGGAGTCCAACACTTTGCTCGATTCTACCCCGCAAGCTCGCTCCTAAGCGAGCTAGAGGTAGTTCGCAAGTTGGAGTTGCTCCCACAACCGTCGAACTACTCTTACGATGGACAGCGAGCCCACTATTAGGTAAGGCTCGACTCATCTCGCAAGCTCGCAAGATTAGGAGACCAAAGCGCTGCTCGGCACCACTGGCTGAACGCTCATGTCGCCGAACCGCGAACGAGCAAGAGGCTGGCTCAGGGACCTCGACGCGATGAACACAGTCACAAACAAAACGACTACATAAAGCTACAAAGGACATGCAAGTTCGAGAGAGAAATGTTATTAATAATTAGCATACAATGCAAAGCGACTCTTCCATACAACAAGGTTACAAGGCCTTAAAGTACAAAAATTACAAGGCCGACCCACTACACTTGGCTTGGAAAACGATCATCAGTGTCCCGTTCAGTCGTCAGTTTGGCAACCTCGGCTGTCAGTCCCTCTCCCTCCGTCCGGAGCTCCGCCTCTACAGTCTGCAAGTGACGGATCTCAGAAAGCAGATCGTCCCTCTCCGCTGCTATTTTCGACAAATTGTGCCGAACACACTGGATCCGAAGGGCATTGCTAAAAGCGGTCGGCGAACCTTCGTCCTCTCCTATGGGGGTCATCTCGGCGATCTTGCTCTCCAGACGTCGGATCTCGATGTCTCGCCGACCTAGGATGAGCTGAAGATGGTTCCGCTCGCTTTCGGCTCGGCGCAATCCCGGCTCGACTTCATAGAGCCGCTCTCGGTACCTCGCCAAGCACAGCCTCGTCACCCCCGAGCCTACCTCGGCTCGAGCGTGGTCATCCGAGCGAGTGGGCTCGACGTCCTGAGCTACCGCCTCGAGCTGAAAAGAAGAAGAGACAAACAACAAAATTTCGAACATTGCCGAAGTCCAACACATGAAGCCAATATTCCCTACGCAACATCAGAAGCAAAGCAAAGGTTTTTATTCAAATAAAGTAGCTCTACAAACAACAAGGCCGACGCTACGGCAGAATTTTACAATAACTTAAGGGAACACGGCACAACTTGTTTAGTGCCTCTTCAGAAGGGGAGCGCTCCGGTTCAAGGAAATGCGGGGGCGGCGACGCCTAACCCCCAAGCTCGATTCCAAACCAGCAAAGCGAGATCCCCCTTCGCCACTAACTCTAACTGTGGCACCAACTGAGGCGCCGCTAGACGAGACAGCTACGCCACTCTGAGCGTCAGCAGGACTCCACCTCACCGTAGGCAAACGAGTCGCAAGTTCGTAGAAGGTTATCCCTCTCTCGCGCTCTTTGTGAGTACACGACGTACTACAAACGTTGGCCCTCTCAGGCAGAGGTTTGAGCGACGCGACCTCTTCCTCCAGCTCGATAATCCTATCTCTCAGAACATCATCCTGTGTCAACATCTTCAACCGAGGAGGTCTTGACAAGCCCGCAACATTGGCACTATCGGTCGCAAGACGTCGATAATGGGTGACCTCGATCCCCCTGTCTATCGTAATCCTCCTAAGCTTGTCAATCTTGGCCAGCAACTCTTGGTGCTCGGATGACAACTTTTCCAACTCGGAAGCTAACTTCTCTTCTTTCGCCGAATGTTCTTTCTCCGTTACCTCCAAGTGACGGATCCCGGCCAAGATCTCGCTATTCTTTTGCTCGACAACAAAAAGCTCCTTACGAAGCCCCTCTGTCTCACCTTTGAGACGAGAAGCATGGGGTTGCTTCCGTAGTTGCTTCAACTCACGGTAATACCCCCTCACAGCTGCTTTTATCTCCTCCAGCTTCAAGAGCATATAAAACTGCCTCTCTCGGCTATGAGAAAGCGCTCGCTTCGTTTCTTTTAGCTCCTTATGAAGATACGAAACCTCCGTGATCAGACCAAACTTCACCTGAAAAGCAAAGATAAATCCGATGCCCAACACTTGGAGAATTTTTGCAACTAGTCAAACATAAAATCCGAGGTCCAATACTTGGAGAACTTTTGGCCAAACAAAAAGTGTTTTCATTCAAAACTCAAAACGCATTACAGGAGCGGTGGCCAGTCCGCAGTCAGGCTTACACATAAAAAAATAAAAATAAAAAATAAGACTAAAGACGCAACCAGGTCAGGGGTCGACCTTTTTGTCGCTCGGGTCTTCCGACCACCCGACGATTCCCATGTCCTTGTCCACATCCTCATCCTCGGAGTCATCCTCCTCCTCACCCTCGGCCTCTGTCTCGCCCGTGCCTTCGACACCGTCGGCCTGTCCCTTGGGGCCGAGCATTGCCAAGGGAAGCTCCTCTTCCCCCTCCATGGGGTCGTAGAAGTGGTAGGAGGATGTATCGAACCCCGGGTTCTGAGCGGCGATATGAAGCAGGGCTCGGCCGTACGCGTCCTCCATGTTCTTAAACATGTGCTGCTTGGCCTCTTGCTGGACAGCCCTCTTCGCCTTCACCACCTTCGATTGGTGCTTGGCCATGACCCTTTCGTTCTCCTTCCGAGCTTTCTCCACCTCCGACCGGGCTTTGGCCAGCTCCTCCTTAAGCACGACATTCTCCTTCTCCGAGGCCTCGAGCTTGGCTGCCTCGTCCGTCGACCGCTGCATAGCTTCGGCCAGCTTTGCCTCCAACCCTACCACCTCGGCACTGCATTTTGCCGAGAGGAGTTGCTCAGCTTCGAACAGCTTCACAGCTTTCGCACGCTCCGACCTCTCCCGATCGTACAGCGCCGTCATCTCCTGTTCTTTGCTCGCGAACTCTTCGAGCAAAAAGTTGAAGTGGCAGAGGGTCTGAAAAGAGAACAAACAGTTAAAGTCCGGACCTAAAAACTTAGAAAATTTCGCGAAAAATGCTTCAAGGCGAAGGTGTTCGGTACACTTACCGACATCGTGTTCCGAGCGATCTGCATTGTGGCGTCCCCGACCTCTCTGGACTTAAGCACTGCTCGGTCCTTGGGGGTCGGCAGATGCTTCACCGCCTGCATAGAAATATTGCCGTCCCCCAAGAAGCCGTCGACCTTCATTACTTGCCAGTCGGGGACGAAGATCTGCTTATGCTCCTCGGTCAGAATCTTCTCCGCTTCGACAGTGAGGGGCGGAACTTGAAGGGACAACGCCGTGCTCACGTTGAATGCGCCGCTCAACGAGACGGGGGCATCGGTCTTCGCCGTTGGGGTCGGCACATCCGAGGAAGGGAGATCGGAGGTCGCGACCTGGTCTTGCTCGGGATCGACTTCCAGGACCTCGACCACCGACAGGTCGGCGGTCATTGGGACCGAAGGTATCTTCGGCGCTCGGCCGCCCTGAGGCCCCGTCGAAGGTCTCTTCTTCTTCCTCGCCTCCTGCTCCCTAGCCGCCTTGGCCTTCGCCATCAACGCCCTATAGTCCATGCCAGAAGACTCTGCACAAACCGAATGAAAAAACTTAGAAAAATTTTTAAGAACTTCAAGGAAAAAGTAAAAATATCAGGGGCGTACTGGGGTCGATCAGACTGAGACCCCCTCGGAACAAAGCCTCCTCGGTGATATCCTTCCAACTTAGCGTCGGCAGGCCGAGGAGTTTCTTGAGGACTTCCGTCTCCTCGTCACTAAGCACTGGCTCCTTCTTTGCTCGCTTGGGCAGGCCTTCCCTCGACCAAGCCGTCGGAATAGCCCAGGGTTCGAGAGCTCGGACAATGAAGTACTTCTCCTTCCAATGCTTGATCGAGTCCGGGTTCTCGATCAACTTCACGCCTGTCCACGGCGAAAGGTAGAACCTCTGCTCGTTCCTGTTTGGCTGGCAAGGACGGTAGAGGCTCTGAAGGAGGAACAGACTTGGCTCGGCGCTGATCTCTTGACACTGAAGAACAAATGCCAAGACGTGCCTCCAAGTGTTCGACATCAGCTGGGCAGGACTCAGGCCGTACCAATTGAGGACCTCGGCAATGAACGGATGCAACGGAAAGCGAAGCCCGACGGCCAAGGAGTCGACCGAAAAAATGCACGCGTCGGCCGAAGACGACGTGCAGGCTCGGAAACCAGGTCCAGGGAGAAGTAGCCCATACTCGGCAGGGATCTGGAATCCAGTCCAGATCCGTTGCAGATCAGCCTCAGTAAGGACCGAAGAGATATGGTCCACCTCGGACATCTCTCTCGGCTCGTTCTCCTCTACGGACTTGGCAGTACCCTGGGTCACCTTCTCCAGCATCTCTTCGGAGTAGCTCCGTACTCCCCCCACGCTCGACAGAGAGATCGGCTGCCGACCGAACTCCCCTGCCGTCTTCGGCTGCTCTATGATCGTGACCACTCCCTTACCCTTCCGGGACCTCGCTGAAACCTCCTGGAGCGGCTCGGCGACCTCCCCACTCTCGCTCGGCCGGACCACGGTCTGCCCGGTCGGCTCCACCACCTCCTTCTCTTTACCCGCACGGCTAACGACTCGGTCCGAGGCGGGAGTCTCATCCGAAGAAGTAATCTTAACCATTTTTTCTAAAGAGAGAGGAGAGAGACTGACCTTGAAGTGACTGTTACGGTCGGAAAAGTTTGCCGGAGCAAAGAAACGCCTTGCCGCGACAGCTAGCAGCGCCACCCGGGAGCTAAAAACTTCGATGGTGAAAAGTAAAAACTTGAGTGAGAAAGTAAAAGTGAATAATGAGATTGGAGATGGGAGAGTGAAGACTTATAGTAAAAGAAAAAGTCTCTTGGGCTTCCTAACGAAAGGGCGCGACTCTTGATCGGCCTTTGAAGCGTTACGAAAGCCCAAACGACTTTGTACCCGAGCAGCAACGATTGGCGAAAAGACACAGCGTTTCGATACAAGTCGAATAGCTCGGCACGCACAGGATCAAAATCCGACCGTCGTACGAGTCGAGCCTCTAGTCCTTCGGTCGGCTGCCGAGCAAGTGCCCATCCGAGCCTCAAAACAGAGAAAAATCACTTTTCTCTCAACATTCGTGTAAGATCTCGATCAGACGGCCCGGATCTTGCCAGCGTCGCTAAACGACAAGATAGTGTTTTCTTGGGAACTGGGCCCGTCTCGAGATTCGTGCCACCATCCAATGGCTCAGATCGCACTACATCGCTCGACCTGCCGAGCCCCTAGTCCTCCGGTCGGCTATCGAGCAAGTGCCCATTCAACCCCCAAAACGGAGAAAAATCACTTGTCTCTCAACATTCGTGTAAGATCTCGATCAGATGGTCCAGATCTTGCCAGCGTCGCTAAACGACAAGATAGTGTTTTCTTGGGAATTGGGCCCGTCTGGAGATTCGTGCCACCATCCAACGGCTCAGATCGCATTACATCGCTCGACCTGCCGAGCCCCTAGTCTTCCGGTCGGTTGCCGAGCAAGTGCCCATCCGAGCCCCAAAACGGAGAAAAATCACTTTTCTCTCAACATTCATGTAAGATCTCGATCAGATGGCCCAGATCTTGCCAGCGTCGCTAAATGACAAGATAATGTTTTCTTGGAAATTGGGGCCGTCTCGAGACTCGTGCCACCATCCAACGGCTCAGAACGCGCCACGTTGCTCGGACTGCCGAGCCCCTTGGCCTCCGGTCGGCTGCCGAGAAAGTGCCCATCCGAGCCCCAAAATGGAGAAAAATCATTTTTCCCTCAACATTCGTGTAAGATCTCGATCAGACGGCCCAGATCTTGCCAGCGTCGCTAAACGACAAGATAGTGTTTTCTTCGGAACTGGGCCCGTCTCGAGATTCATGCCACCATCCAACGGCTCAGATCGCACCACGTTGCTCGGACTGCCGAGCCCCTAGGCCTCCGGTCGACTGCCGAGCAAGTGCCCATCCGAGCCCCGAAACGGAGAAAAATCACTTTTCTCTCAACATTCGTGTAAGATCTCGATCAGACGGCCCCGATCATGCCAGCATCGCTAAATGACAAGATATTGTTTTCTTGGGAACTGGGCCAGTCTCGAGATTCGTGCCACCATCCAACGGCTCAGATCGCACCACGTTGCTCGGACTGCCGAGCCCCTAGTCCTCCGGTCGGCTGCCGAGCAAGTGCCCATCCGAGCCCCAAAACAGAGAAAAATCACATTTCTCTCAACATTCATGTAAGATCTCGATCAGACGGCTCAGATCTTGCCAGCGTCGCTAAACGACAAGATAGTGTTTTCTTGGGAAATGGGCCCGTCTCGAGACTCGTGCCACCATCCAATGGCTCAGATCGGGCCACGTTGCTCGAACTGCCGAGCCTCTAGGCCTCCGGTCGGCTACCGAGCAAGTGCCCATCCGAGCCCCAAAACGGAGAAAAATCACTTTTCCCTCAACATTCGTGTAAGATCTCGATCAGACGGCCCAGATCTTGCAAGCGTCGCTAAACGACAAGATAGTATTTTCTTGGGAACTGGATCTACCTCGAGATTCGTGCCACCATCCAACGGCTCAGATCGCACCACGTTGCTCGGACTGCCGAGCTCCTAGGCCTCCGGTCGGCTGCCGAGCAAGTGCCCATCCGAGCCCCAAAACAGAGAAAAATCACATTTCTCTCAACATTCGTGTAAGATCTCGATCAGACGGCCCAGATCTTGCCAGCGTCGCTAAACGACAAGATTGTGTTTTCCTGGGAAATGGGCCCATCTCGAGACTCGTGCCACCATCCAACGGCTCAGATCGGGCCACGTTGCTCGAACTGCCGAATCCCTAGGCCTCCGGTCGGCTGCCGAGCAAGTGCCCATCCGAACCCCAAAACGGAGAAAAATCACTTTTCCCTCAATATTCGTGTAAGATCTCGATCAGACGGCCCAGATCTTGCCAGCGTCGCTAAATGACAAGATAATGTTTTCTTGGGAAATGGGCCCGTCTCGAGACTCGTGCCACCATCCAACGGCTCAGATCGCGCCACGTTGCTCGGACTGCCGAGCCCCTTGGCCTCCGGTCGGCTGCCGAGCAAGTGCCCATCCGAGCCCCAAAACGGAGAAAAATTATTTTTCCCTCAACATTCGTGTAAGATCTCGATCAGACGGCCCAGATCTTGCCAGCATCGCTAAACGACAAGATAGTGTTTTCTTGGGAATTGGGCCCGTCTCGAGATTCATGCCACCATCCAACGGCTCAGATCGCACCACGTTGCTCGGACTGCCGAGCCCTTAGGCCTCCGGTCGGCTGCCGAGCAAGTGCCCATCCGAGCCCCAAAACGGAGAAAAATCACTTTTCTCTTAACAATCGTGTAAGATCTCGAACAGACGGCCCAGATCTTGCCAGCATCGCTAAACGACAAGATAGTGTTTTCTTGGGAACTGGGCCCATCTCGAGATTTGTGCCACCATCCAACGGCTCAGATCGCACCACGTTGCTCGTACTGCCGAGCCCCTAGTCCTCCGGTCGGCTGCCGAGCAAGTGCCCATCCGAGCCCCAAAACAGAGAAAAATCACTTTTCTCTCAACATTCGTGTAAGATCTCGATCAGACAGCTCAGATCTTTCCAGCGTCGCTAAACGACAAGATAGTGTTTTCTTGGGAACTGGGCCCATCTCGAGATTCGTGCCACCATCCAACAGCTCAGATCGCACTACATCGCTCGACCTGCCGAGCCCCTAGTCCTCCGGTAGGCTGCCGAGCAAGTGCCCATCCGACCCCCAAAACGGAGAAAAATCACTTTTCTCTCAACATTCGTGTAAGATCTCGATCAGATGGCCCAGATCTTGCCAGCGTCGCTAAACGACAAGATAGTATTTTCTTGGGAACTGGGCCCGTCTCGAGATTCGTGCCACCATCCAACGGCTCAGATCGCACTACATCGCTCTACCTGCCGAGCCCCTAGTCCTCCGGTCGGCTGCCGATCAAGTGCCCATCCGAGCCCCAAAACGGAGAAAAATCACTTTTCCCTCAACATTCGTGTAATATCTCGATCAGACGGCCCAGATCTTGCCAGTGTCGCTAAACGACAAGATGGTGTTTTCTTGGGAACTGGGCCCATCTCGAGATTCGTGCCACCATCCAACGGCTCAGATCGCACCACGTTGCTCGGACTGCCGAGCCCCTAGGCCTCCGGTCGGCTGCCGAGCAAGTGCCCATCCGAGCCCCAAAACGGAGAAAAATCACTGTTCCCTCAATATTTGTGTAAGATCTCGAACAAACGGCCCAGATCTTGCCAGCGTCGCTAAACGACAAGATAGTGTTTTCTTGGAAAATGGGCCCGTCTCGAGATTCGTGCCACCATCCAACGGCTCAGATCGCGCCACGTTGCTCGGACTGCCGAGCCCCTAGGCCTCCGGTCGGCTGCCGAGCAAGTGCCCATCCGAGCTCCAAAACGGGGAAAAAAGCTGCCGAGCGACTACGACTGTTGGATCTTCCAGAAATTCGCGCTTCTGGTGATGGACGGTCCAGATCGTGCCACGTGCGCTAAACGACAAGATAACATTTTTTTTTTTGGGAAATGCGCCTCCTCGAGATTCGTGCCGGGATCCGACGGCACAGATCGCGCCACATCGCTCGGACTGTCGAGCCCCTAGACCTCCGGTCGGCGGCCGAGCAAGTGTCCATCCGAGCTCCAAAACGGAGAAAAAAGCTGCCGAGCGACTACGACCGTCCGATCGCCCAGAAAATTCCGCTCAACATAGATAAAGGGTCCAGATCAAGCCACGCCATAAATAGGTATTAAAAATCAGTTTTTATTTATTTTAATCGTTTTATTTATTTAAAAATTGCGAAAAAATTACTAAAAATTCGGGAAAATTAACTAGAAATTCTAGAAAATAATTATAAATTCAGGGGAATAATTTTAAGCCCCTGAACGAATAATTATTGCCTAGAATGTGTTGTTAAAACCCCTGAACGACTGGTTAACACATCCCAAAATTAAATAAATAATCCGAAAAAATAGATAAAGATCGTCGGATATTCAGAGAAGTTTAAGAACAGCTTACAGCTCCAAAAATCACCTCACTACCCCCTTCGAGATTCAAGACCCTCCATTCGGATTCCGATACAACTCCACTAGCCACTAAAACAGTTAAACTACTCCTCAAAGGCTGATCAAACCCAGTCCAAATCGGAACCGTCCAAATCGGGCACGGATCTTGAAGCCCAGGGGAAAATGGTAATTTCACCTACCAATGGGTCTGAAGTGGGTACTGGTTCACCTTTTTGGAAACCCACTAACCCGCGAACGGATTCACCTCAACTGGGTGTGGGTTTCAACCCGCAACAAACCCGGTCCAGAAAGGATAGAATTAGGGTTTCTGATTAATCCTAATCAACGGCCCTGATTCGTATCTATCCTTTCACTGGAGATTAGGGATTACATTCCTTATCTAACCACAGGAAGATTACATTCCTAATCTGATCCCAGCGATGCCTATAAATACCTCCCATCCATCTCCATTAGGAGGTAATCAATCTTTCTCCAGTTTTCACGCTCTTTCATAATCTTCCTTGATTACTGACTTGAGCATCGGAGGGTGTGTCGTCGGGAACAACCCCGGTGTCTTGCACTTTTTGCAGGTGTACGGCAGGAGTCAGCGTCAAACTCCAACTGAACAGGTACACAGGTTTGCTATTCAGTTTTCCTAAGAATCCACAAATTCTATCTGTATGCCCCTTGATCCTACGTGATTACTTTAGACATGATACTTGACACATGATTACTTGATACTTGCACACAAGACACAATACTTGCCACTTGCATAACTTGACACGTGATTACATGATACATAATACTTGGAGCTTGGAGCTCGATTACTTGACTTGTCCCTGAGTACACTGCCTTCTATAGTCCACTATGAAATCTAAAGTGAAACTGTTTGTTGTAGCAACCATGTAAGGTGGACTGCGTGAAGTGCTACCTAGATAGTAATCACTACAAGACTTGATACATGCTACTTGAACATGATACTTGAACATGATACATGCTTGCTTGATACTTGACTACATGATACATGAGACTTGAAACTTGACAATGGATACATGATTACTTGATACTCAATACTTGACTCTTGATGTATGCTACATGATACTTGATCACTTTACCATGCTAGTTGTTTATATTGACATCACACTTATACTATATTGCTAGTTAGTTTCTCCATGTACTTGTATCCTACATTATAAATGGTTCGTAACTTACAATTGATGGGTACTTGTTTTACTCTTTTCCTCTTTCCTGCATTCGTTGAATTGCAGATTTTGGAGAACAGGTTTCAGATGGTATCGGAGACATGAAGTATTAGTGCTGCTTTTTATTAATATTATTTCTTATAGCTTGCTTAAACAATATTGTATTGAGACTTAGATTTATTCTTATTTTTGGGCGATGTGACCTAAGATATTTATTTTATTCAGATCATGACTATTTCAGATTTATATATTTGGTTTTAAATATTCTTGTTGGTATTTTGGCTCATATGTGCATGTGGTTGATTCTTTTGCTTCCGACTCTGATAATTCTTGAGATTGTTGTTAAGATTTCTTTTACAGTTTAAGGATGATGAAAATCATTCGCTGGGCTTTTGTTGTGTATTAGTATTCGTATTCTTTTTGGGAAGCGGGGCGTGACACTGTATTATTTTGGGAAGCGGGACGTGACACCGTATTATTTTGGGAAGCGGTGCGTGACAGCAACCCCCTGGCTCCCTCCAAGCCATCCCCCTGTCTCCTCTTGCATCGCGCTCAGCTAGCGACAGCCCCGAGCGACCTCTGCCCATCTCCTCCCGAAGCCCACAATAGCGGCCAGTGAAGCCTCATGACCTCCTATCGTCGTGCCGCTGTACTTGTCGTTCCCGCTGTTGCCTTTGCTATTGTGCATGATCGGGAGCATTCCTAGCTGTCCGTTGGTCTGATTTTTATCATCGTGACCATGATGATCACATCTTGATCTAGATCGTTTGACCTTCTTGATCTTGATCTTGATCTTCGATCTCAGCCGTCCGATTATGTTCGTGATCTCGTTCGTCTTCATCTTGTTCGCGATCGGTTGTTCATCTTGTTCGTGATCATCTCGTTCGTGAGTCGTTCGTTGTGTTTGTGTTTGTGCCCCGAAAATCCGTTCCCGTTATTCTAACTCTTGCTTCGTCGTTTCTGTCGTCGTCTCTAGGCAAGTAACTTGTATTCTTTTCTTTGTGTAATACAAGTACTAAATACCGCCTGTACTGTAGTTGAGTTCTAGAACAATTCTTGTGCAAAACTCCTGTTATATCTTATCTCTATTTTGTTGACCCGCTCGTAGTTGCCTTATTACACACATGACATGAAATAATTTAGGGATGACCACTTCTTGTTGTATACATACATGTTGTTCGTATGATATCGTGTGCTCGGTTGTGTTAGTTGTAGTATACTCATTGTAGACCCTTAGAATAATCTATACCATGTTGCTTGTACATCTAGTATACCATACTTCATATTTTGTTATGATTTGGATGAGTTTCATATGAACTAGTTGATTTTGTGCATGAAGGATATTTTCTGTTTTGTCGATTCCTTATTTTTGTTCAGTATTTTAGACCCTATTAATGTCACTATATAAAAATTATTTGTGAATATGAATTATAGAGAATTCTGTCTACTTTCCAGATTTTCTGACAGATCTCAGTTTCGATTTATGAGTTGCGAGTTATGACTATTTTACTACAGATGTGTTTAAAATTTCAGATCCAGTTTTATACGAATTCTGTATGATAATTTATTTTTCTACTGATGTTAAAGATAATATTTCGATCCAATATTTTGCTGAGTATATCTAAACCTGATTAGGATTAACCCGTAATTTTTTAGGATTTAATTGATAACTTTTATACACTATTCTATATTTGCAAACAACTACTATACTTGCAGAATTTTCTTGTTGTTCAGTAATGAATCTTAATTTCGACCTGATTCTATTTGTTTTCTATAAAACTTTGTGAATATGAATTGTAGTCTACTGTATCTATTTTATCACCCTTTTGACGGATCTGGATTTCGATATATTTTGTAAGAGGTTGCTGTTTTAGTATTGCTGTGTTTATGATTTCAAATTTACAAAACTACTGTATCTTGCTTCTTTCGGGTTTTACTTGACTATTCTATCTATGTTGGAAAATTATGAAAATTTATTTTCTGATCTTAAACATACTAGGGAATACCCCAGATTTTTTCTTATATTTAATTAGTGAGTTTTTATGCCGTTTTCTTGTTTATGAATACAAACTTCGAATTTCTGGCTGAACATATTTTCTGGATACAAATATGTTTTGAGTCCTGATGTTTTGAAATACCATATGACTTATATATATTTGCTGGATACGGCGAGAGTCTATTTTCCATATTTTCTGACGGATCTAGGTTTGCACATTTGTAGCAACGGAAATTTCAGATTTAGTGCAGTACTGTCTTGCTATCCTGAACTAGAATTTTCGTTATTCTATCCGTTTATGTATTGTCAATCACCTGTACATATTTATTGTAACATCTGTTTTTTTTAATTTCTCAATTATTTGGTCTAAATTATTTTAAAACGTATGTTTCTGGGTACATTTACCCATTTTAATTGATTTTATGGGTATTAGAGTGATTAAATTGAAATTTGGGATTAAATGGGAAAAATTGGAAATATAGGAGTTTTGGGATGAGTTTTTTCGGAGGAGACGAATCCGATTTGACCCGAAATTTTTCTGGGGCATTTGTAAATTATAAGGGGTTTAAATTTTCGAGTTATTAAATTATAGTTTGAAGTTGAAAGTATTTTTCTGAAATATTGCGATATTTGTATGTATACATAATTATATGTATTGCTATCGTTTATAACTATTGATTTTGGTTTCAATTATGCATAAAAATGCATTTCTAATTTTATTTTATGTTTGGGAGGAATTTAAGTACATTATGGAGTGATTTTTACATGAAAAACCCAAGAAGAGTTAACTAGAAGGATATATAAATAAAGCTATGGTCAAATAGGGACTTATAAACAATTTTACCTCCTTATTTACATTTTCATACCCTTCTCTCCTCCCCCCATTCTGATTTCGACTAGAATCAAACCCCCACCACCGACCAACACATGGTTTTCCAAAACCCTAGCTTTCCAACCCAATTTTTCAAGAAAAATTAAGGGTTAAGGCTATTTTTGAGGTGCTCTCTTCAATTTTGGAGTCCGTTGGCAAGGATATGTTTTGTAAGGTGAGAAATGGTGAAACCCTATTTTATGTGAATATATGATTTTGAGTTTAGTGCTAGAAAATGATATAGTAGGGTAATTAGGTGATGCTAGTAATTATAGAGAATGAAGATTGGTAAGAAATTGAGTGGTTTGTGAGTTATAAATTAATTTGTGTGTTGGCTTTAGAATTTGGATAATAAATAGAATAATTGATAAGTATGAGTTATAGAAATTGTTGTGTATTAGGAGGAAACAATTTAGAATGAGTTTAGTGAAAATTTTACGGAGTTTGAATCCCGTCGGAATCTAAAAAATATGGGTATACCATGTATGCACGCCGGGTGTTCGGTGAAATGCCCGAGCGAGATTTAGGTGAGAATTTGTTGGGTTCGGAGGTGCAATTGAGTCTTATTATTATTATTAACCTAATTTGAGAGATTAGGACAAAGAGGATTAAGGAATTTACAAAATATGAATTTTTCTTATTAGAATGCCTCCGATTCAAAATCTATCGATGTGGCTCACCTACATATGTCATTTGTGACGCGTGGGTAAAGACGGATTCAAATTTGGAGGTCCGTAGGTCGAGTTTTGAGTTTTAAGCTAATCGGTTCTATAATTTTCTAGTTAGGTGGAAAAAGTTGAACTTCGACTGGCTACCAGGCAGACGTGGGACATCGTTTGCTCGATCCGTCAGGTGAGTATGTTGTATTTACAAATATTTTATATTTTGGCCAAATTTCGTGGCTTTTTGATGTATTTCGTAGAAGTTATGTTAAAAACTGATTTTGAAGGAAAATACGAACTTTTAGGGGCCGAAACTGAGTTTTTGTAATATTTGAGGAAATTAACTATTTTAAGTATACAAAACCTATATTATGGGTTAATGTGACGTGTTGAAGTATAAAAATTAAATATATTAAATTGTTTATGCATATTTTTATCCTGTGCAGGTTTCGTGCATGTTTTTGGGTATATAGGCCGATATAGGTAATTTGATATATGCGGAGCCTTGTGTATGGGCTAGCATGCTATGGATGGATGTTATAAGATATAATTAGATGAAATTAATGATTGTGATCATATTTTGGAAACCCGGGTAATTATAGTGCAGGTTTTGTGCATGTTTTGGGGCATATAGGCCCTTATAGGTGATTTTACTTACATGGAATATGCTGTATGAGTTAGTATGCTATAATTGGGTATTATGAGATTTAATTAGAGGAAATAAGTGATTTTTGTCCCTTTTCTTGGAAACCCGCATGGGTGGAGTATGTTTGTTTTATATATATATTATGATATTGACTCGGGATGTGATAATTGATGAAATTAGTAGGTGGGGATATGTTTGCATTACAATTATGTTCGTAGTGAATTAATGGGTAATAATATGATATTATAATGTGATGAAGTATACATTTTGATACTTTTACGATATGGAATAACATAATATAGTTCTTTTATTAATATTATAATCTTGGTGTATGCCTATATATGGTACAGTGAGGTAATGAATAATACGGTATTCTTAATGTGGGATGTTATGGAAAAATAAATATCTTGGCGCATTAATATTATGCATTAATATGATATGATGAGTTTATGTGTTGAATAACAGGGTGTATGCATAATGTGGTATGATGACATGAAGATAAAGGATAAGATGGTACGTGCTAATAAAATATGTCACTAATTCACGTGGTTGAAGTCAAAGACATGACTAGTCTGTGAATCAAAAGTGAAATGCTTGTGTTAATAAAGTAAGCTGGAAAGATGAAATGGTTAATGCTAATAACAAATGATTTTGTTGACCAGTACCTACAGCAATCCTGGGGGTTTGGGCTAGACCTCCTAATACCCAAGGACCGGCTTGGGGTACGGTGTTTTTCCCTCCTGGCTTCAGCTGGGAGGAAGTACCAAGATTATCTGTGGTGCGGTGTTTTTCGCCCAAGCTATCGGCTTGAGGCCCGGTTTCCCTCGATGACAGCTGTCGTGAGGAAGTACCCAGTTTACCTTGGGTGCGGTGTTTTTCCCTCCTAGCTATCAGCTGGGAGGAAGTACCTAGTTTACCTGGGGTGCGGTGTTTTTCCCTCGATAACAGACGTCGCGAGGAAGTACCCAGTTTACCTGGGGTGCGGTGTTTTTCACTCAATGACAGACGTCGCGAGGAAGTACCCAGTTTATCTGGGGTGCGGTGTTCCCTCGCTGGCATAGGCTGGGAAGTAGACGTAGCCTCGGACGAGTAAGACTCTGTGTGAGCATCATTCCGCGTGTTTACTGGGCTGTCGGCTTCCAGTATATTGGGATACTGTGGCTCACTAGTCGACAAACTAATAAAATAAATAAGTGTAAATAAAAATGTGAGAGTAAAGAAAGTGGTTGTGGATGAAATGCAGTATGTGGTTAATTTAGAATGAAAAGAGTAAAAGAGACATGTGTTAATATGAATAGTATGAAGTAACTATATTATGTAAATGATTATTTAAGTAAAATACAGTATGGTATGAGTTGTTACACCTTGGAATTGTGTCAAGGAACTACCTGCCCGCTATTTTTGTGGAAATGGTGGGAACTACCTGCCTTGGCATAATTCGCAGGGTGAGTGGGCATGATAGTGGTAATGATTAACGGAAATGAAGAATTAAATAAAGTGAAGATGAATCGTAAATGAAGTGAATTGATAACCAAACTATCGGCTTGAGATGTGATGTGATATTACCCAGACTATGTGTTTGGGGTGCGGTGATTATTACCCAAGCTATCGGCTTTGGGGTGTGATATATTATTGCTCAAACTTTGTTTGGGATATGGAGTATAAACAGATGAGAATGAAAATGAAATTAATGGTAACTTGAGATATAATTGAAAATGAAAGTAGGTTAATTATTAATTAGATTGGGTAATAACTAAATGATATAACGGGATGAGAATGAGTTATAAAACATGCTTTTGATGCGATAAGAATGAGTATTCAATAAGTGATATGTTAATGATGTGATAAAATGTGAGTAATTGCAATAGGCAATGAAATGTTATATTTCTGTCATAAGGCATGAATGAATGTGATATTATGAGGATAGATGTATATGTTTATGATGTGATACTTGATATAATACAATAAAATAAATACGTGTATTATGAGATTGGTTATGAAAATAGTTATTAAAGAAGGTATGTTGTGATATGAGTTTGTGTATCTTGGAAGTGTGTCGGGGAACTACTTGCCCGCTATTTCCATGGAAATGGTGGGAACTACCTGCCTTGGCACCACTTCCAGGATGAGTAAGTGAGTTGTTGATATAATGCAAGTAAATGAAGTGCATGGGTAAATAAAAATGAAGAAATATGTAGTAGCATCCTGTGGTTATAAATTTGTAAATGAAGAATTGGTGATGTGACAATAATTGTGGAAGATGAATTCAAATTGATAAGTAAGGGATTGTATGTGAATCAGTATTATGTAAATGTAAAATAAGGATATATACGAGGTTGATGTGAAGCATGTAATGAAATGTGTGAATTATGGATAATTATATAACCGGATGCGGATTTGAAGAGTATTTTGATATAAAATCGTATTGGTGATGTTTTTATGTTCAGATTTCAGGTTGCATCATCTTAACTTGAAGTTTGTAAGTTTAAAGTATTTTCGTTATACCATTTTAATTTATTTATTAGATTAATAATTATACTCACACCAGAAATGGCTAACCCCTGATGTTTTCTGGGGGTTAGGGGGGTCCCTCCCTGAGGGTGGACAACCCTAACTCTCCTGCAGGTTGCTAGCAGCATGGTGAGGTAGTGTAGAGCTAGATTTTGTACTTTGTTGGAGTTGATCCATTATCTATGTACTTAGTATATGTAGAAAGGTGAATAGTTGATGTATTATTTTGTATTATGGTAAAAGTATATAGATATAGTGCTGTGATGAGGTAAGAAAGCCCGTACCCACCTCGTTGTGGAGTATTGTGTTATGTGGTTGGCTTCTAAAAAGGTTTTCCTAAATTTTTACAAAAAATCCTTTATGTTTTCAAAAGAATTTATGGTTTTTATTTAATATTTGATATTTTGTTATGAGTTTGGCCCCCAGAGCATAATATTTATATTGCCTGTGTGATTCTGCTCACTTTGGCCTGGGGAGCCCATGATTATATTGCCTGTGTTGTGAGCTACGGAATTTAGAGCAGAATTCCGTAAGCCTTTTGTGTTTCGGGGAAGAAATTTTAGGGGAGACTCTGTAGAACCCCGTATTTTCAAATATTATTTTAATTATTTGAAAATGAATTTAAATTTATTTTGGAGATTTAATTGATATTTTCTAAAAGATTTATCTTTTGTACACGTGCAAAACACGTGCAAATGACTTTTGAGATGTTTGAAAAATTAAGTTTCCTTTATGAAAAATCATTATTTAATAATTGGAATTTATTTGTTATTTTTCTAGATTTTTCTGAAATCAATTTGATCTATTTGCAATTTTTGAGAAAAGAAGGACTTTTATGCAAAATTGACATTTCTAAGGGTTAAAATGCAAATTGTATTTTATGGACGTTTTGAACAGCAGCATTTGAGATTAGGATCATATTTTACTTTTAAATCCTAATTTTAATGAATTTTAGATGAATTTCCAAGAGTAGATATATATATATATATATAAAATTGTATTTTGAAGGGATTGTTTTGCAAATGTATTTGGAAACCCTAATACTTGATTCCCGGCCTATATAAGAGAGTTTGCAGCCGTCATTCGCGGCACAACTCAGATTTTATTGTATCTCTTATTCTCTTGGTGATTGAAGAAGAAGTTCTTGGATCTAGCAAGAAGAAGGCTTTCCATTGGATCTTTGCAATTCTAAAGGTGAGTGATATGGACTTGTTTTGTTTATGTGTATGATTGCATGTTGTTTTGTTTGATGTTTTTGTATCTTGTATGAAATCGATGCCATGGTTGTTATTCGTAATATGCATGTGGAATCCATGAAAGATTAGTAGATCTCGATTGACAATTCTTGATTGCTTGAAACATGTTAAGATTTGAGTATAGTTATGAAAATAAGAAATTGGATGGATGAATCTCTGGATCTTGTGATCACGAACCGGATTAGGTTTGAGTTGAGGAAGAGATTTGGTATTGAGATAGACTCCAGTATTGATTATTGATTACAGACCTAATTTGTGAAAATCTGTAGGCCGACAGTCGACTGGTCTACGATTCAGTCGACTGGTACGACTCTACTGCTGTATCTTTAGTTTTTCTTGAAAATCCGTTCTGGATAGTCGACTTAGACCCTTCTCAGTCGACTGGTACACTTAGAATTTATTTTTAAAGTTATCTTAGATTTTTCTCTGGTAAGTCGACTTATGACCTTTTAAGTCGACTTATATTGTATTTTAAGTCGACTTATGACTTTGCAAGTCGACTTATGACACTTAGAATATTTTCTTAAAGATTTCTGGAATTTCTCTCTGGTAAGTCGACTTATGTTTTTATAAGTTGACTTATGTTCTTATGAGTCGACTTATGTCTCCTTTAAGTCGACTTATGTTTCCTATAAGTCTACTTATGATCTGGTAAGTCAACTTATGATTTTTATAAGTCATCTTATATTGTTGGTAAGTCAACTTATGATTTTTATAAGTCATCTTATATTGTTGGTAAGTCAACTTATGTTTTTATAAGTCATCTTATATTGTTGGTAAGTCAACTTATGATTTTTATAAGTCATCTTATATTGCTGGTAAGTCTACTTATGTTTTTATAAGTCAACTTATCATACTTGTTTGTAATCTTGGATATTGGTTCTCGGGGCAGTCGACTTATTACAGTATGAGTCGACTGGTGCTGATGAGTTCTTCATAATCTTGAGTGTTCTTTCAAGTCTTTAGTTCTTTGTAGATGGGTACATTCTGCGGTATTGGGAGTCATTGGTCTCTGGGGTTGGTATACTCTGTGGTGTTGGGAGTCACTGTTAGTGATCGATAACCGAGTATCCAATCTGCGGTGTTGTGAGTGACTGATAACCAAGTATCCGATCTATGTTATCTTTAGTATTTGTAGATGGATAGAATCTGCAGTGTTGGGAGTTACTATTAGTGACCGATAACCGAATATCCGATCTATGTTATCTTTAGTCTTTGTAGATGGATAGAATCTGCGGTGTTGGGAGTTACTATTAGTGACCGATAACCGAATATCCGATCTATGTTATCTTTGTCTTTGTAGATGGATAGAATCTGCGGTGTTGGGAGTTACTATTAGTGACCGATAACCGAATTTTCCGATCTATATTATCTTTAGTCTTTGTAGATGGATAGAATCTGCGGTGTTGGGAGTTACTATTAGTGACCGATAACCGAATATCCGTTCTATGTTATCTTTAGTCTTTGTAGATGGATAGAATCTGCGGTGTTGGGAGTTACTATTAGTGACCGATAACCGAATATCCGATCTATGTTATCTTTAGTCTTTGTAGATGGATAGAATCTGCGGTGTTGGGAGTTACTATTAGTGACCGATAACCGAATATCCGATCTATGTTATCTTCAGTCTTTGTAGATGGATAGAATCTGCGGTGTTGGGAGTTACTATTAGTGACCGATAACCGAATATCCGATCTATGTTATCTTTAGTCTTTGTAGATGGGCATACCCTGCGGTATTGGGAGTCACTGTTAGTGATCGATAACCGGGTACCCGATCTATGGAATTATTAGTGATTGATCGTTGGACACGTACCTTGGTATTGAGAATGTTTGATAATCAGGTTTTTGGGAGTGAACAGTCGACTGGCTGAATTACTCAGTCGACTGTACACTACAGTTGACCTGTACATATTTGAGAGTGATTGATTAATGGATATTGGATCGGTGGTATTGTTTCTCGACTTGGTTCACGCATGTACTGGCCCATCGTTCTTGTTTCAGATTACATGTTCAGTTTATGTATTTTTGTTCTGTACATGTTGCCTGAGAATTTATGTTTATTGTTTGTTTATGTTTGTTGTTTATATCACTCACACCATTTATGGCTGACCCCGTAGTTTGGGGGTTAGGGTTCAACTCTAGCCTCACATGATGCAGGTTGCTTAGAGTTTGGAGGCTTGGATGCTTGGGTTAGCTGTAGAGATCATGAGTGATATAATAGAGCCTTGTGTAATTTTGTAAAGGAGAGTATTGTAAAAGAATATTTTTAATTCAAGGTGTTTGTATTTTCCGCTACAATTGAAAAAGATTATTGTGATAAGAATTTGGAATAAAATAATTTTGTGTTTTTGGTCTATGTATATTGTTACATTGAAGTGGATCGCTGGGAATGTGCCACGTATTTTCTAAGTTATTATATTAGAAATTCAGGGCGCTACAGTTTGGTATCAGAGCATGCTTCAATAGTAATAATAGACATAGTTTGAAAATCAACCTAGGTGTGGGCACTAGAGAGTGAGTACCTAGGTGTGGACATCAGAGTGTGAGTATCACATAGAGTTAGAACATGATGTTTGGTTTGAGGTTATGATATGGTTATGGTTTTGCCATAGGATATTGATGTGAGTTTGAATTGTGTGTGTGATGCTCTAACTTTACCCTCGTTTTGCAGTATTCAGAATGGTTGCACCCAGGGGCAGGAATGGAGGCAACAATGAGGACGGATCTGGTAGTTCTCGAGAAGCGGGAATTGACCTTGAGGCTGAATTCGCCAAGGTGTATCAGACCCTGAATGCACTGATGGCATTCAACTTGGCGCAACAGCAGGCTCAGCAGCAGAATCCGCAGCCAAATCATGGAGCTGGACATGGATTGGTGAATGCCGACCCCATCAAGCAGATCGAATCCTTTAAGAGGATGAGGCCGCCAGTCTTTGAGGGGCAAGCTGATCCAACCGCAGCAGATGATTGGATTAGGAAGATGCAGACGATCTTCGAAGTGTCGGAGACTCCTGAAGCTAGCAAGGTGAAGTTAGCGTCGATGCAGCTAGAGAAAGACGCTGGTATCTGGTGGGAGTCGCTGAAGAGGAATTTGGGAGATCAGCAGCTGACATGGGAAGCTTTTCTGGATGAGTTCAGAGATCGCTTCTTTTCTCTTGATGTTCAGGAGAAGAAGGCAACTGAGTTCTTGAACCTTCAGCAGGGCAGCATGACCGTGCGGGAGTATGAGACCAAGTTTGCTCAACTTTCGAGGTATGCGCCAGAGTTGGTCGTGGATGAAGCAAAGAAGGCCAAAAAGTTTGAGCAGGGCTTGAGGCCAAACTTGAGGTCAAGGATGGTTCCATTGGGCATCAGAAGATTCAACAAGCTGGTCAGGAAAGCAGCTATGACCGAGGAGGATATGGACCAGTCCCGGGTAAAGCAAGAGACCTGGAACAAGAAAAAGAGGCCAGCAGATGATCAGGATGGGGAGGAATTCCCAGTGAAGCAGAGCAAGCTCAGTGATCCAGTGCAGAAGGCACCGGTAACTCGGGAGGTGACTTGTTATTTCTGCAGGCAGACAGGACATAGAAGGAGGGAATGTCCGAAGTTAGCAAAGCAGACTTGTTTTCAGTGTGGTCAAGAAGGGCCTATCCGACCACAATGTCCACAGCTGAAGAAAGAGAAGGCAGAGAAAGACAACGATCCGAAGCAGGGGCGAGTGTTCGCATTGACTGAGGAGGATGCGGGCAATCCAGAAATATGATCTGTGTGTGCAAGAATTTTTGAATTTATTCTTTTGTATTAAGTAAAGACTATTATTTTGGAATAATTGAAGATTGAGTATTTTCTTCATGTAACAAGTTATTTGGATTTACTGGAATAAAGACAAAATTTTATTTGATACTATTTTCTTGCATGCATTGTGTCGCCCATTGATTACTAGTCTTAGTATGGATCTTAAGGTGTTTCCAAGCAAGGTCTTGAGGTGGCTATCCATAGTCATGTCCTCTCTAAGGAGGGAGTGGCCACTGATTCTTGGAAGGATGAAGCAGAAGGTCAGTGTGGGATGCAGGAGTTCAGTAGTTGTTGCAGTTGGCTTCCGATGGCAAGTTATCAGAGTTGCGCAGCGGAAGATTGATTTCTGAATTCTTTGCATGATTGTGTTTCTTATGTATGATGTATTTGTTTTGCTGGAATGTACTCTTTGTTGTGACTGTATTTCCTAAGACTTATGTTTCTACCCATGAGTTTTCAATCATTGTTAGTGGGTTGTTCGGACCTCATTAGCCGTAGTTCTGAGGACAGAACTCTTCTAAGGAGGGAGTGATGTAGAACCCCGTATTTTCAAATATTATTTTAATTATTTGAAAATGAATTTAAATTTATTTTGGAGATTTAATTGATATTTTCTAAAAGATTTATCTTTTGTACACGTGCAAAACACGTGCAAATGACTTTTGAGATGTTTGAAAAATTAAGTTTCCTTTATGAAAAATCATTATTTAATAATTGGAATTTATTTGTTATTTTTCTAGATTTTTCTGAAATCAATTTGATCTATTTGCAATTTTTGAGAAAAGAAGGACTTTTATGCAAAATTGACATTTTTAAGGGTTAAAATGCAAATTGTATTTTATGGACGTTTTGAACAGTAGCATTTGAGATTAGGATCATATTTTACTTTTAAATCCTAATTTTAATGAATTTTAGATGAATTTCCAAGAGTAGATATATATATATATATATAATTGTATTTTGAAGGGATTGTTTTGCAAATGTATTTGGAAACCCTAATACTTGATTCCCGGCCTATATAAGAGAGTTTGCAGCCGTCATTCGCGGCACAACTCAGATTTTATTGTATCTCTTATTCTCTTGGTGATTGAAGAAGAAGTTCTTGGATCTAGCAAGAAGAAGGCTTTCCATTGGATCTTTGCAATTCTAAAGGTGAGTGATATGGACTTGTTTTGTTTATGTGTATGATTGCATGTTGTTTTGTTTGATGTTTTTGTATCTTGTATGAAATCGATGCCATGGTTGTTATTCGTAATATGCATGTGGAATCCATGAAAGATTAGTAGATCTCGATTGACAATTCTTGATTGCTTGAAACATGTTAAGATTTGAGTATAGTTATGAAAATAAGAAATTGGATGGATGAATCTCTGGATCTTGTGATCACGAACCGGATTAGGTTTGAGTTGAGGAAGAGATTTGGTATTGAGATAGACTCCAGTATTGATTATTGATTAACAGTCGACTGGTCTACGATTCAGTCGACTGGTACGACTCTACTGCTGTATCTTTAGTTTTTCTTGAAAATCCGTTCTGGACAGTCGACTTAGACCCTTCTCAGTCGACTGGTACACTTAGAATTTATTTTTAAAGTTATCTTAGATTTTTCTCTGGTAAGTCGACTTATGACCTTTTAAGTCGACTTATATTGTATTTTAAGTCGACTTATGACTTTGCAAGTCGACTTATGACACTTAGAATATTTTCTTAAAGATTTCTGGAATTTCTCTCTGGTAAGTCGACTTATGTTTTTATAAGTCGACTTATGTTCTTATGAGTCGACTTATGTCTCCTTTAAGTCGACTTATGTTTCCTATAAGTCTACTTATGATCTGGTAAGTCAACTTATGATTTTTATAAGTCATCTTATATTGTTGGTAAGTCAACTTATGATTTTTATAAGTCATCTTATATTGTTGGTAAGTCAACTTATGTTTTTATAAGTCATCTTATATTGTTGGTAAGTCAACTTATGATTTTTATAAGTCATCTTATATTGCTGGTAAGTCTACTTATGTTTTTATAAGTCAACTTATCATACTTGTTTGTAATCTTGGATATTGGTTCTCGGGGCAGTCGACTTATTACAGTATGAGTCGACTGGTGCTGATGAGTTCTTCATATTCTTGAGTGTTCTTTCAAGTCTTTAGTTCTTTGTAGATGGGTACATTCTGCGGTATTGGGAGTCATTGGTCTCTGGGGTTGGTATACTCTGTGGTGTTGGGAGTCACTGTTAGTGATCGATAACCGAGTATCCAATCTGCGGTGTTGTGAGTGACTGATAACCGAGTATCCGATCTATGTTATCTTTAGTATTTGTAGATGGATAGAATCTGCGGTGTTGGGAGTTACTATTAGTGACCGATAACCGAATATCCGATCTATGTTATCTTTAGTCTTTGTAGATGGATAGAATCTGCGGTGTTGGGAGTTACTATTAGTGACCGATAACCGAATATCCGATCTATGTTATCTTTAGTCTTTGTAGATGGATAGATTCTGCGGTGTTGGGAGTTACTATTAGTGACCGATAACCGAATATCCGATCTATGTTATCTTTAGTCTTTGTAGATGGATAGAATCTGCAGTGTTGGGAGTTACTATTAGTGACCGATAACCGAATATCCGATCTATGTTATCTTCAGTCTTTGTAGATGGATAGAATCTGCGGTGTTGGGAGTTACTATTAGTGACCGATAACCGAATATCCGATCTATGTTATCTTTAGTCTTTGTAGATGGGCATACCCTGCGGTATTGGGAGTCACTGTTAGTGATCGATAACCGGGTACCCGATCTATGGCATTATTAGTGATTGATCGTTGGACACGTACCTTGGTATTGAGAATGTTTGATAATCAGGTTTTTGGGAGTGAACAGTCGACTGGCTGAATTACTCAGTCGACTGTACAGTACAGTTGACCTGTACATATTTGAGAGTGATTGATTAATGGATATTGGATCGGTGGTATTGTTTCTCGACTTGGTTCACGCATGTACTGGCCCATCGTTCTTGTTTCAGATTACATGTTCAGTTTATGTATTTTTGTTCAGTACATGTTGCCTGAGAATTTATGTTTATTGTTTGTTTATGTTTGTTGTTTATATCACTCACACCATTTATGGCTGATCCCGTAGTTTGGGGGTTAGGGTTCAACTCTAGCCTCACATGATGCAGGTTGCTTAGAGTTTGGAGGCTTGGATGCTTGGGTTAGCTGTAGAGATCATGAGTGATATAATAGAGCCTTGTGTAATTTTGTAAAGGGGAGTATTGTAAAAGAATGTTTTTAATTCAAGGTGTTTGTATTTTCCGCTGCAATTGAAAAAGATTATTGTGATAAGAATTTGGAATAAAATAATTTTGTGTTTTTGGTCTATGTATATTGTTACATTGAAGTGGATCGCTGGGAATGTGTCACGTATTTTCTAAGTTAGTATATTAGAAATTCGGGGCGCTACAGACTCTGCCAAAATTTTATTTGAAATATACCTACCTTAGTTTCGGTTTAAAGTGATATAGAAATTGAAAGAATTGAATTTAGAGGTTTAGTTTTCAAAAAAAAAAAATTGGGGTGTTACAGTTTGGTATCAGAGCTTAGGTTAACTAGGAATTTTGTTAATCCTAGTGATCTTGCCATGTGAGTATGGGTTCATTATTGCTTAGTCGGAGATAGAGAGTGTATTTTATATGGGTGTTTTGTTAAGTATAGATTATATCATGGAAAGGGCCGATCCTCAATAGACTTTTTCTGACCTTGAGTCAGCATTACCTTTTGCGGCCCTGCATATGGGTTGACCTTTGTAGAAATCCCGGTGTGACTTTATGTACTATTGGAGTATTCTAGTATATTGATTGCTGTGTACCGTAAAGGGCGATTCCCTGGCGATCTTGTGTAGGTCCTATGGGCGTATGCCCTATAGGTGTATATTTTATAGACTGGGGAGTGGTGTGGTTATTGTTTTATCCCATATTGGGGAGATTGATTGGTCGTGAAGGCCTCATGCATAGTTGGGGTATGGTACAGGGAGGATTCAGGTGAGACAACCCGATGAAACCCAGTTTTTGATTATATGTAATGCCTTGGACGATGAAATTATGTACGTTGGGTTTGGTGGAAATATCTAAGGCGAAGATTGAGATTGTTGATGTGGTTTGCAAAGTTTTTGATATATCCGAAGAGGTTCTTGGTCCCCCACCTGGGCAAACTCTGGAGTTCCAGATCGATTTGATATTTGGTATGACTCCAATTTCTAAATCAGCTTGTGTTATAGCACTTAAGGAATGGGAAAAGATGAAAGAGAATTTGAGGAGATGTTTCTGATAAAGAGTATCGGTTTAAGTGATACGCCGTAGGGCGCACCAACAGTTTCCGTAACAAAGAAGGTGATTCACCGAGAAGGTGTACGGAGTAAGGTGACTATTAAGTATTTGTTGTAAAGAATAGATAATTTGTTGGATTAGTTGCGGGGAGTGCCACTAATCTCCCGGCTAGAGTTGCACACCGAGTACCGTCAGATAATCCTTGAAAAAGGAAGTATCCCAGGGGCTGTTTTTCGTACTCGGTATGAATTGTATGAGTTCTCAGTGATGTCTTTTGGGTTGGCGAATGCCCTTGTAGTTTTCATGAATTTGACGAATTGGACCTTTCACCCTTATATTAACAGGGTGTGATTGTATTTTTAGATTATATTTGGTGTATTTTCGCAGTATGGATGGGCATAGATGGCACCTCAGAACTGAGTTGTAGATTCGTCGGGACTAGAAGTGGTATGACAAGTCTGTAAATTGCTGTTTTTGGGGGCGAGAAGTGTGAATTTTGGGACACATTGTGTCTGTTGAAGGCGTATTTGTGGATCCGAAGGAAATTACAAAAGGTGAAAAGATGGGAAATAACCCTCGGATGTGTGGGAAATTCATAGTTTCATGGTTTTAACTGGCTATTATTAGAGGTTCATTCCTCGATTTTCTATTATTGCTGTACCGATGACTCCTTTTAACATAAAGAATGAGCCGTTGGTATTACCTGAACAGCGTGGAAAGATATTTTTAAGGGTTAAAGGAAGATGAACAATAGTTTATGTTTTGATCATCCCGAGAAGGGAGTGCATGTAGAACAGGATTATGTGCAGTTTGATACATGAAGGCAAGCTTGTGGGTTATATATTGAGGCAGTTGTGGTTATACGGGGTGCGTGAATTACGCAGATTTGAAATTAGTGACAGGAAGGCATGTATTGAAGGTGTTGAGAAATTTGTTTTTCAGAAAATAGTTTTAGCTTTTTCTGTGATCGCAAGAGTTTGAACACTTGTTCTGTAAATGATTTTAGCAGGAGGCAATAACCGTGGCTTGAGTTCCTCGGTCGTTTGGTATGGAAATAAAATACCACTCGGGAAAGCTATAGGGTGACGAATGTCTTAAATAGAAAGAAGATTTTGGTCTTAATGACGGCCCAGGAGTGGACAACATTAAATGCATTAGATCAATTTGATTTTATTTTCGTAGTAGAGGTTGACCCGACCTTATATATCAGTAGTTTGTCAATACAGCTGTTTATCCTACAGTTGATCAGTCAAACTTGAATTCAAAATTTCTGCTTGCGACAGAGGATGCATGGTTGAATTCTGCATGAGATTAATGATTGTACTGCAGATTGGTCTGTAGGCAGTAGGGAAAATCCTTGTTATTATCGTAGATTTGGTATTCTTGATGAGGATGGCTTGTGGTAGCGGGTGATGAAGAATGCTCCTTATGCTCAGTATATTGTTTATCCCAGGTGGCATGAAGATGTATCAAAATTCTAGGAGAATATTTTAGTGGTTCGGAACGAGGAAGAATATTAATTATCAGGTGAGCATGGATAAGCCGCTTTTGAGGTGTGTAGTCGACAAAAGAAAATGATTATGCAGATCAGCGGCGAAAGTCTTTTGAAGATTAAAGGTTGAAGATTGGGTATTCTTAAAGGTATCCTTTATTCATGGAGTACGCCATTTTAGGAACCGGGGAAAGTTAGACCTGGGGTTTGTTTGCCCCTTCAGAGTTATAGAAAGAATTGGAACCGTGGTATATCGTTTGATGCTTACCTCTGAGATACCAAGCATTCTTGAGGTATTTCCTGTTCTATGTTAAAAAGTGTGAGAGATCTATCTCAAGTTGTAGAGCCGCCACAGGTTGAAGTCCAGCTGGATGTGGCATTGGATGTGACATATCCTATGAAATTAGTGGTTAATTGTAAGTCAATAGTGCGGCGGACCAGATGACGAGTTGAACGGTTGTAAAAGGTGCAATGAAGTTCCGATGTTGATAATGTGCTTGAAAATTCTAGGAAATGGTGAGGAAGTAGTATTTTGAATTTGTTCAAGGAGTTATTTTAGCCCCGTAGCTCGAGGACGAGCTTCTTTTGAGGTGTGTAGAATGTAACATCTGTTTTTTTAATTTCTCAATTATTTGGTTTAAATTATATTAAAACGTATGTTTCTAGGTATATTTACCCATATTAATTGATTTTATAGGTATTAGAGTGATTAAATTGAAATTTGGGATTAAATGGGACAAAATGGAAATATAGGAGTTTTGGGATGAGTTTTTTCGGAGGAGACGAATCCGATTTGACCCAAAATTTTTCTGGGACATTTGTAAATTATAAGGGGTTTAAATTTTCGGGTTATTAAATTATAGTTTGAAGTTGAAAGTATTTTTCTGAAATATTGCGATATTTGTATGTATACAAAATTATGCGTATTGCTATCATTTATAACTATTGATTTTGGCTTCAATTATGCATAAAAATGCATTTCTAATTTTATTTTATGTTTGGGAGGAATTTAAGTACATTATGGAGTGACTTTTACATGAAAAACCCTAGAAGAGTTAACTAGAAGGATATATAAATAAAGCTATGGTCAAATAGGGACTTATAAACAATTTTACCTCCTTATTTACATTTTCATACCCTTCTCTCCTCCCCCCATTCTGATTTCGGCTAGAATCAAACCCCCACCACCGACCAACACATGGGTTTCCAAAACCCTAGCTTTCCAACCCAATTTTTCAAGAAAAATTGAGGGTTAAGACTATTTTTGAGGTGCTCTCTTAATTTTGGAGTCCGTTTGCAAGGATATGTTTTGTAAGGTGAGAAATGGTGAAACCCTATTTTATGTGAATATATGATTTTGAGTTTAGTGCTAGAAAATGATATAGTAGGGTAATTAGGTGAAGCTAGTAATTATAGAGAATGAAGATTGGTAAGAAATTGAGTGGTTTGTGAGTTATAAATTAATTTGTGTGTTGGCTTTAGAATTTGGACAATAAATAGAATAATTCATAAGTATGAGTTATAGAAATTGTTGTGTATTAGGAGGAAACAATTTAGAATGAGTTTAGTGAAAATTTTACGGAGTTTGAATCCCGTCGGAATCTCAAAAATATGGGTATACCATGTATGCACGCCGGGTGTTCGGTGAAATGTCCGAGCGAGATTTAGGTGAGAATTTGTTGGGTTCAGAGGTGCAATTGAGTCTTATTATTATTATTAACCCTAATTTGAGAGATTAGGACAAAGTGGATTAAGGAATTTACAAAATATGAATTTTTCTTATTAGAAAGCCTCCGATTAATAAGGGAGTGTTTGTATTAGGACCCGAATTCGAAATCCATCGATGTGGCTCACCTACATATGTCATTTGTGACGCGTGGGTGAAGACGGATTCAAATTTGGAGGTCCGTAGGTCGAGTTTTGAGTTTTAAGCTAATCGGTTCTATAATTTTCCAGTTAGGTGGAAAAAGTTGAACTTCGACAGGCTACCGGGCGGACGCAGGACATCGTTTGCTTGATCCGTCAGGTGAGTATGTTGTATTTACAAATATTTTATATTTTGGCCGAATTTCGTGGCTTTTTGATGTATTTCGTAGAAGTTATGTTAAAAATTGATTTTGAAGGAAAATACGGACTTTTAAGGGGCCGAAACTGAGTTTTTGTGATATTTGAGGAAATTAACTATTTTAGGTATACAAAACCTATATTATGGGTTAATGTGACGTGTTGAAGTATAAAAATTAAATATATTAAATTCTTTATGCATATTTTTATCCTGTGCATGTTTCGTGCATGTTTTTGGGTATATAGGGCGATATAGGTAATTTGATATATGAGGAGCCTTGTGTATGGGCTAGCATGCTATGGATGGATGTTATAAGATATAATTAGATGAAATTAATGATTGTGATCATATTTTGGAAACCCGGGTAATTATAGTGCAGGTTTTGTGCATGTTTTGGGGCATATAGGCCCTTATAGGTGATTTTACTTACATGGAACATGGTGTATGTGTTAGTATGCTATAATTAGGTATTATGAGATTTAATTAGAAGAAATAAGTGATTTTTGTCCCTTTTCTTGGAAACCCGCATGGGTGGAGTATGTTTGTTTTATATATATATTATGATATTGACTCGGGATGTGATAATTGATGAAATTAGTAGGTGGGGATATGTTTGCATTACAATTATATTCGTAGTGAATTAATGGGTAATAATATGATATTATAATGTGATGAAGTATACATTTTGATACTTTTACGATATGGAATAACATAATATAGTTCTTTTATTAATATTATAATCTTGGCGTATGCCTATATATGGTACAGTGAGGTAATAAATAATATGGTATTCTTAATGTGGGATGTGATGGAAAAATAAATATCTTGGCGCATTAATATTATGCATTAATATGAAATGATGAGTTTATGTGTTGAATAACAGGGTGTATGCATAATGTGGTATGATGACATGAAGATAAAGGATAAGATGGTACGTGCTAATAAAATGTGTCACTAATTCACGTGGTTGAAGTCAAAGACATGACTAGTTTGTGAATCAAAAGTGAAATGCTTGTGTTAATAAAGTAAGCTGGAAAGATAAAATGGTTAATGCTAATAACAAATGATTTTGTTGACCAGTACCTACAGCAATCCTGGGGGTTTGGGCTAGACCTCCTAATACCCAAGGACCGGTTTGGGGTGCGGTGTTTTTCCCTCCTAGCTTCGGCTGGGAGGAAGTACCCAGTTTATCTGGGGTGCGGTGTTTTTCGTCCAAGCTATTGGCTTGAGGCCCGGTTTCCCTCGATGACAGCTGTCGCGAGGAAGTACCCAGTTTACCTGGGGTGCGGTGTTTTTCCCTCCTGGCTATCGGCTAGGAGGAAGTACCCAGTTTACCTGGGGTGCAGTGTTTTTCCTTCGATGACAGACGTCGCGAGGAAGTACCCAGTTTACCTGGGGTGGTGTTTTTCGAAGTGTCGTCCCACGAAAAAAAATAATTTTTTTTTCGTCGGACGGCACTTCAAGTGCCGTCCGTTTGAAAATTAAGTAATTTTCCGCATTAAATATCGCCAAAAAGAATTAAAAAACCCCGAAAATCTTTCCCCTCGGTCGATCATCGGAGTGCCGTCCCCCCCATTCCCCTTTTCTCGGACGGCACATCATGTGCCATACGTTGAGTAATTTTAAAAAAAAAAAATTTAAAATATCATTGAGATAGCCAGACTTATATTAGATATATATATATATATATATTAGTGGAAAGGTAATATTAGTGGAAGGGTAATTAGATAGCCAGACTTATATTAGGGTAATGGTAATATGGTCATATCGGACGGCACTTCATGTGTCGTCCATCATTTACGGCCGGTTTTTTTTTTTCCCTTCTCCGACGGCACTTCATGTGCCGTCGCTCAAATTTGCTTGTTTTTTTCCTTTCTTTCACTCCGACGGCACTTCATGTGTCGTTGCTTAATATTTTATTATAGATTGCTAAAATATAGATTTGCACGAGTGCAGCAAAATTGAGAATCCTATTTCTGTTTATCCATATATGGATATTTTTACCGTAAACGACTACAGATGCTCTAATATCTCATTTCGCCATGCCATCGGGCAGCTGACCATCCTGATCTGCAATTAATAATTGCAGGAGAAGGAAAGAGAAAACAAGTACCCGTCAATTACAAGTTATGAGCTACTTATAATGTAGGATACAAGTACATGGAATAATCAATCTAAATAACAGCGGAGACAAATATAGCATGGTATAACACATCAAAAGTAATATCTAACATGAATCAGTAAAGCAAAGTCAACTAGCATGGTATACTAACAGTGCAGATGTTTGTGTCAAATATATTGTCATATGGCAACTAATAGTGTCCAGTAATAGTAAGCTCAGTATATCAGTATAACAGTATAACAGAATAACAGTATTAGTCCAACAGTATCAGTTCAACAGTATCAGTCTAACAGTATCAGTCTTATGTTCTTACAGTCTTGTGTGTATTACTCGCTAGGTAGCACTTCATGCATCCCGGTTTTTACTACATGGTTGTTACAACAAACAGTTTTGCTTTTAGATTTTATAGTGGACCATAATAGGGCAGTGTACTCAGGTATCAGTAACAGTGATAGTAGCAGTAAAAGTAACAGTAACAGTAGCAGTAAAATTAACAGTAATAGTAACAGTAACAGTATGGAACAGTAGTTCCCTTCCAAGTACATGTTTCCATATTTTCCACTACTAGATCTTCCCTTAAGAAACCCCGACTTGATTACTTTTATTATGGTTATCAACAGACATAGTAGTGCATGAAATAGTGTCAAATTAACATGGTATAATCAGTATTCGGTTCAGGGAAACAAATAAACATGCATAGATGATATATGGTCACATAAACAAGCAAACAGTCAGGACAGCATGATAGTACAATACAAAAACAGTGATTTCCGTTACTACAAAAATTCAAATCTGAATCCGTCGAAAAATCTGGAAAATAGACTTCCACACGAATCCAGCAATTATATATGTAACACCCCGCAAAATTGGAAATGACAATTTTGCCATTGTGTGTTGCGCACATGTAGTTTGTAATGTGTTTTCACCACATACTTGGATTTCCGTCTGTTTATGCATTTCCAGTATTAATTTTATCCTATTTGAGTCAACTAAAATATAATCTTTTATTCTCTATATTTTTACGTGCTTTTTATGTGTTTTCGATACACGTATCAATTGCGTATTTTTCCATCACTAAGTGTGATATTTCTATGTGTATTGGCTATTTATTTTACGTGTTCGAACTCATTTTATAAAACAAATATGAACACATTTCTATAACTTTAAATGTGTACTATAGTTTGTAACTTATCATGTAATAGTGCATGTTTAACTAAAAATGTGATTTTATTAGTGGGCTTGCTACTTGGGCTCATTTTTAATTAAATAATTTAATTATCTAGTGGGCTCCGCTCCTAATGGGCTAGATTTTATTCTTTAGGTCCATGGATCAAAAGAAGGCTAATTAAAACTAATGCATGCTAAAAATGTGATTTTATTAGTGGGCGTGCTATTCGGTCCATAGATCAAAAGAAGGCTAATTAAAACTAATGCATGCTAAAAATGGGTAATGAGAGTAACAAAATGAAAAATAAAAATTTGCACGTGCATCATACGTGAAAAAAATGCATTTTAATCAAAATAGGCGAAAATGAATTTTGCGTTTTATAAAACAAGTTCGAACACGTAAAATAAATACCCAATATACATAGAAATATCACACTTAGTATTGGAAAAATACGCAATTGATACGTGCATCGAAAACACATAAAAAGCACGTAAAAATACAGAGATTAAAATATTATAATTTAGTTAACTCAAATAGGATAAAATCAAAACTGGAATGCATAAACAGACGGAAATCCAAGTACGTGGTGAAAATACGTTACAAAATACACGTGCGCAACACACAAGGGCAAAATTGTTATTTTCAATTTTGCAGGGGTGTTACACTCTCCCCCCTTAGAGTAGTTCCATCCCCGGAACTTGCTAGGATAAAGGTTGTATTTTGTATGTGCCAAAGAAAATATATTTATTGTACTTAGAAAACTGCAAACAACAAGAAAATAAATGTAGTATGAAAATACGCAACAAGGAAAACAAGACAACCTCTTTATTAGAAAACTGTGAGTATCAAAATTTTATAAGAATAAAATGTGAAAACTCACATAGGGAAATAAATATAACCATAAAGATAGGATAGATTGAAATAAATTTTCATGCAAAACTTCTATTAGATAGAAGGAAAAATCAATTAAGTCTTTAATTGCGGAATAGTTTGGAAAACAATGCAATAAAGCGAAACATAGTTGATCGGTAATTTATAAATAGGTTTATTCGTATAAGAAAATATTTATTTGAAAAATATTGAATGTTGAAAAGTATTATGATAAAATTCACAAAAAAATAATTTGTAAGGGAAATGTGTAATGTGTCATGAATGTAGGGCTCACCAACCACGCTTCCACTACGCCACTCTGATACCCAGGGAGAACATGCTCGCATACAATCAATAACATTGATGTGAGATTGTATGCGAGGAGAGCATCATGAATGGAAGTCAATAAGTACTTCTTTCACGACTCCAGCCATCGAATAGGAAGAGAAAACATCAGTGTAGAGAGCGACACAAATGTAAATAACTTACATTTAAATCTCTATAAGCTGAAACTCACACTCTAATGTCCACTCTAGGGTGTCGTTCCTTATAAATTTGTACTACTTGTGAAGCCTACGCTGATACCATTATGTAACGCCCCGAATTCTAAATAAGATTGAATTCGAGATTCCACAGGATATTTACTTCACTTCATATAATTTTACAAGGAATTTAAAACTTTTTCAACAACAGTAAATCAGAGTTCAATACAATTTGGTTTTGCACAGCGGAAGAATAAAAGATTACAACATTGAAAACAAAATATAACTTGTACAAGTTCATAAATTGAGTCATCAATTGCATCATATTATCTTTACTCCTTCAAGAATAGTCCATTACCTGCATATCAAGTTGTGGGCACGTCAGTTACTTACAACTGACAAAATGTTATACTCGGCTATCCTCTCTATGTCGGGAACAGTATAACGATCTCCATACTTTAATAAAAACACAACAGTTGAATGAAAAATAGAGTGTTGATGTGACTACGCTAAACATGTAAGTGTATGTCATGCCTTAATGCCTAATGCACACAATTTTATACTAGGATGACACTAATGCACACTTGTTCGGATTCTATGCATCCCAAACAACATAGGTCTGAGGGCAAGCGCCTACGTACTTCACAATAAAGCGTTCGATCCCTCGCCATGATAACTACACCGTAATAAAGCAAGGTTTGGACATTCCACGACTACGGATCCCAGTCCCGGAGTACACCGCCCGACTGTTATACAAACTCCTCATCGTGCGAATCTCCCGCAAGTGCCCCTCTAGCCCCGGTATACGTATATACACAGGAGTACGACAAACTATTCGCCCAACTACGCATAGTTCAACCCACCGATCAATCCGCCTGACTATTCATGATCCCGGAGTACACCTGACTATTCATCCTTCAACCTCAGCCCGATCAAATAAGAGTAAGAGAAAGGAAAGAAAGAAAGAAAAAGAGAGAAAGAAAGAAAGAGAGTGAGAGTTCTTTTGCTGTGGAGAAGAAGCTTGCTAGGAGCAAAGAGGTGTTTGTGAAGCTAGGAGCAAGAAGGAACCCTTTCTTTGTAGTTTTCAACCTTCACATTAAGGTGGGTGATCCTATACTTTCTAATTGTAGGGATTGCATGCTAAATGAGTAGTATAAATTTGATATGATAATTAGAAGATAATTCATGCTTTTATTATAGAAATGTAACTATTGATTAAGAAATAATGAAGAAAAATAAATTAAGTTATTGTCATGAATCATACTATGATATTTGTTATTTTGTACATTTTGTAAGAAAATTTGTGAAAAATCTCTCTTGTGGTTTGAAGAATGTATTTGTTTTTTTTTTTAATATAATTAAGTCGGTGAACAAAAGATTTATTTTTTAAATTGAAGGTAAGAGACAACAGTTGTTTATTTTGATTAATTGGAAAGAATAAATCTTTTTTATTTAGAGAAGATAAAAATTGAATTTAAGAGATTTGTCAAAATAGGAATTTTATGATTATGAGCTAGTGTTAGGAAGAAAGTCTAATCTAGATGAACTAATTACAATCTAATGAAGAATTAGATTAGATGAAAAAGGGAGTTTTATGGAAAATAATAGAATGATAGAAAAGTTGAACAAAACCATAATAGTATATTTTGATATCAATAATCACATATAGACTTACTGGTTAGCCAGTTCAAAACAGAGCCTTGTTTATAAAAGATCTTGGGTTCGAAACTTGATAGTTACATTTTATTTTTATTCTTTAAAATTGATCCTGAAACCGAGAGTTAATATATGAGGATTTCGGTATACAAATGTGACACACAGCCACATAGACTTATTGGCTATTGGAGGGGGATTAGTATTCTAATTGGCCGGTGGTGATGGGATCGAAACTTGGGCCCTTCATTTATATTTTTTGATTGGTTTTAATAGAATCAGATGTTTTTTTTAGTATGAATAAATTCCTATTATGATTATAAGATAAAATGGAAGTTATTAGAGATTGTTATGGAAATTTTATTGTATATTTTAAGAAAGTAAAAATGAGACTTTAAAAAGGAAATTTGAGATAGAAAGCAAGTAATGATTGAAGATTTATTATTAAAAGCGTATGATATTATTCTAGAAGAGTAAAAGATATATGCAATGTGAAATTTATTGTTCTTGTACTTGACTATTGGAGTTATTTCATGAGTTTTAGATTACAAATAAAATTGTGAGTGAAGAATTATTGTTGTTGATTTGTGAATAAAACATGAATAAACAAGAGATTCTTGTATGATGCCAAATGAGACATAGAAAAGATTATGTATAAGTTAGAGACTTGAATATAATAAGTTTAAGACCTGATTAAAGGGGTATTGTGTACCCATGCTTCTTGTACATGGAAGTTTATGATTAAGAATTAGTAAGACCTCGGTTACCGGTAATTTTGAAAGAAAGATTTTGAGACTTGATTTTGAGATAATGTCGTCGGGCGATCTCGTATTTTTTGTGAACAAATCTGGTAGGAGGTAAAACTGATTCTAGGGTGATAACACATTCATGTCTTGAACTAAAATAATTAGGCACTTAAGTGAAGATGTAGTAAACCTGGTCAAACGTAAGTGGGTTGCCTCTATATAGTCGGGCGATGGATTGACTGCGTCGGTAGCGATTCATCGACCGGTGGGTTGACTGCATCGGTAGCGATTCTCCGGGGCTATAAACCCAGTCATAGGGCTGAGGTTGCTCTAATAGAGACGAATTTTATTTTGAAATCCGGGATTATAATGATTGATCGGGCGGTGTACTCTAGGATCATGAATAGTCGGGCGGATAGTTTTTGAAATCCGGGACTAGGCGTAGTCGGGCGGATAGTTTGTCGTACTCCAGTGTATATACGTATAATGGGGCTAGAGGGGCACTTGCGGGAGATTCACACGATGAGGAGTTTGTATAACAGTCGGGCGGTGTACTCTGGGGCTGGGATCCGTACTCGTGGAATGTCCAAACCTTGCTTTATTACTGGGTAGTTATCTTGGCGATGGATCAAACCCTTTATTGTGAAGTACGTAGGCACTTGTCCTCGGACCTATATAGTATAGGATGCATAGAATCCGTACAAGTGTGCATTAGTATTATCCTAGTATAAAATTGTGTTCATTAGGCATTAAGGCATGACATACACTTACATGTTTAGCGTAGTCACATCAACACTCTATTTTTCATTCAACTGTTGTGTTTTTATTAAAGTATGGAGATCGTTATACTGTTCCCAGCATAGAGAGGATAGCCGAGTATAACATTTCGTTAGTTGTAAGTAACTGACGTGCCCACAGCTTGATATGCAGGTAATGGACTATTCTTGAAGGAGTAAAGATAATATGATGCAATTGATGACTCAATTTATGAACTTGTACAAGTTATATTTTATTTTCAATGTTGCAATCCTTTATTCTTCCACAATGATGCCAAATGAGACATAGAAAAGATTATGTATAAGTTAGAGACTTGAATATAATAAGTTTAAGACCTGATTAAAGGGGTATTGTGTACCCATGCTTCTTGTACATGGAAGTTTATGATTAAGAATTAGTAAGACCTCGGTTACCGGTAATTTTGAAAGAAAGATTTTGAGACTTGATTTTGAGATAATGTCGTCGGGCGATCTCGTATTTTTTGTGAACAAATCTGGTAGGAGGTAAAACTGATTCTAGGGTGATAACACATTCATGTCTTGAACTAAAATAATTAGGCACTTAAGTGAAGATGTAGTAAACCTGGTCAAACGTAAGTGGGTTGCCTCTATATAGTCGGGCGATGGATTGACTGCGTCGGTAGCGATTCATCGACCGGTGGGTTGACTGCATCGGTAGCGATTCTCCGGGGCTATAAACCCAGTCATAGGGCTGAGGTTGCTCTAATAGAGACGAATTTTATTTTGAAATCCGGGATTATAATGATTGATCGGGCGGTGTACTCTAGGATCATGAATAGTCGGGCGGATAGTTTTTGAAATCCGGGACTAGGCGTAGTCGGGCGGATAGTTTGTCGTACTCCAGTGTATATACGTATAATGGGGCTAGAGGGGCACTTGCGGGAGATTCGCACGATGAGGAGTTTGTATAACAGTCGGGCGGTGTACTCTGGGGCTGGGATCCGTACTCGTGGAATGTCCAAACCTTGCTTTATTACTGGGTAGTTATCTTGGCGATGGATCAAACCCTTTATTGTGAAGTACGTAGGCACTTGTCCTCGGACCTATATAGTATAGGATGCATAGAATCCGTACAAGTGTGCATTAGTATTATCCTAGTATAAAATTGTGTTCATTAGGCATTAAGGCATGACATACACTTACATGTTTAGCGTAGTCACATCAACACTCTATTTTTCATTCAACTGTTGTGTTTTTATTAAAGTATGGAGATCGTTATACTGTTCCCAGCATAGAGAGGATAGCCGAGTATAACATTTCGTTAGTTGTAAGTAACTGACGTGCCCACAGCTTGATATGCAGGTAATGGACTATTCTTGAAGGAGTAAAGATAATATGATGCAATTGATGACTCAATTTATGAACTTGTACAAGTTATATTTTATTTTCAATGTTGCAATCCTTTATTCTTCCACAATGATGCCAAATGAGACATAGAAAAGATTATGTATAAGTTAGAGACTTGAATATAATAAGTTTAAGACCTGATTAAAGGGGTATTGTGTACCCATGCTTCTTGTACATGGAAGTTTATGATTAAGAATTAGTAAGACCTCGGTTACCGGTAATTTTGAAAGAAAGATTTTGAGACTTGATTTTGAGATAATGTCGTCGGGCGATCTCGTATTTTTTGTGAACAAATCTGGTAGGAGGTAAAACTGATTCTAGGGTGATAACACATTCATGTCTTGAACTAAAATAATTAGGCACTTAAGTGAAGATGTAGTAAACCTGGTCAAACGTAAGTGGGTTGCCTCTATATAGTCGGGCGATGGATTGACTGCGTCGGTAGCGATTCATCGACCGGTGGGTTGACTGCATCGGTAGCGATTCTCCGGGGCTATAAACCCAGTCATAGGGCTGAGGTTGCTCTAATAGAGACGAATTTTATTTTGAAATCCGGGATTATAATGATTGATCGGGCGGTGTACTCTAGGATCATGAATAGTCGGGCGGATAGTTTTTGAAATCCGGGACTAGGCGTAGTCGGGCGGATAGTTTGTCGTACTCCAGTGTATATACGTATAATGGGGCTAGAGGGGCACTTGCGGGAGATTCGCACGATGAGGAGTTTGTATAACAGTCGGGCGGTGTACTCTGGGGCTGGGATCCGTACTCGTGGAATGTCCAAACCTTGCTTTATTACTGGGTAGTTATCTTGGCGATGGATCAAACCCTTTATTGTGAAGTACGTAGGCACTTGTCCTCGGACCTATATAGTATAGGATGCATAGAATCCGTACAAGTGTGCATTAGTATTATCCTAGTATAAAATTGTGTTCATTAGGCATTAAGGCATGACATACACTTACATGTTTAGCGTAGTCACATCAACACTCTATTTTTCATTCAACTGTTGTGTTTTTATTAAAGTATGGAGATCGTTATACTGTTCCCAGCATAGAGAGGATAGCCGAGTATAACATTTCGTTAGTTGTAAGTAACTGACGTGCCCACAGCTTGATATGCAGGTAATGGACTATTCTTGAAGGAGTAAAGATAATATGATGCAATTGATGACTCAATTTATGAACTTGTACAAGTTATATTTTATTTTCAATGTTGCAATCCTTTATTCTTCCACAATGATGCCAAATGAGACATAGAAAAGATTATGTATAAGTTAGAGACTTGAATATAATAAGTTTAAGACCTGATTAAAGGGGTATTGTGTACCCATGCTTCTTGTACATGGAAGTTTATGATTAAGAATTAGTAAGACCTCGGTTACCGGTAATTTTGAAAGAAAGATTTTGAGACTTGATTTTGAGATAATGTCGTCGGGCGATCTCGTATTTTTTGTGAACAAATCTGGTAGGAGGTAAAACTGATTCTAGGGTGATAACACATTCATGTCTTGAACTAAAATAATTAGGCACTTAAGTGAAGATGTAGTAAACCTGGTCAAACGTAAGTGGGTTGCCTCTATATAGTCGGGCGATGGATTGACTGCGTCGGTAGCGATTCATCGACCGGTGGGTTGACTGCATCGGTAGCGATTCTCCGGGGCTATAAACCCAGTCATAGGGCTGAGGTTGCTCTAATAGAGACGAATTTTATTTTGAAATCCGGGATTATAATGATTGATCGGGCGGTGTACTCTAGGATCATGAATAGTCGGGCGGATAGTTTTTGAAATCCGGGACTAGGCGTAGTCGGGCGGATAGTTTGTCGTACTCCAGTGTATATACGTATAATGGGGCTAGAGGGGCACTTGCGGGAGATTCGCACGATGAGGAGTTTGTATAACAGTCGGGCGGTGTACTCTGGGGCTGGGATCCGTACTCGTGGAATTTCCAAACCTTGCTTTATTACTGGGTAGTTATCTTGGCGATGGATCAAACCCTTTATTGTGAAGTACGTAGGCACTTGTCCTCGGACCTATATAGTATGGGATGCATAGAATCCGTACAAGTGTGCATTAGTATTATCCTAGTATAAAATTGTGTTCATTAGGCATTAAGGCATGACATACACTTACATGTTTAGCGTAGTCACATCAACACTCTATTTTTCATTCAACTGTTGTGTTTTTATTAAAGTATGGAGATCGTTATACTGTTCCCAGCATAGAGAGGATAGCCGAGTATAACATTTCGTTAGTTGTAAGTAACTGACGTGCCCACAGCTTGATATGCAGGTAATGGACTATTCTTGAAGGAGTAAAGATAATATGATGCAATTGATGACTCAATTTATGAACTTGTACAAGTTATATTTTATTTTCAATGTTGCAATCCTTTATTCTTCCACTGTGTAAAACCAAATTATATTGAACTCTGATGTATTGTTGTTGAAAAAGTTTTAAATTCCTTGTAAAATTATACGAAGTGAAGTAAAGATCCTGTGGAATCTCGAATTCAGTCTTATTTGGAATTCGGGGCGTTACAATATATAAGCCATATAGTATTTCACAAAATCATAGCTCAAAACTGATTTGAATCTAGAAAATACGTTCAGCCAGAAATCAGCACTACAAAATAAATGTGAAAACCCGGCATATATACCCCGGCATTTGGGTAGTTCGCCAGGACATCCCTGGCGTTTGGTATGATGCACCAGCGGAGTATTATAAGCCTGGCATTTCCAAACACCGGGCATAGGGTATAATGTTAATACCCTCGAAACCCCCACCCCCCCAAAAAAAAAAAAAAAAAAAAAATCCCCATCTGCTTTCTTTCTTTTCTCTTCGCGCTCTAATTCGCCACCAAACCCAAATTCCTGATCCCCTCCGAAACCCGATTTCCTAAATCCGCGTCGATTTCGTTCCCTCCGAAACCCTACTTTCCCAAAATCTTCAATTTTTCTCTCTCCCTTTTACTTTTTGAGTTATATCCCCGTTTGCTCTCGCGACCGCCGCCGTCGCCGTTCGCTATCCCACCCGCCGTTTTCGCCGTGTGGGAGAGATCGACGACTCACACACTTTAACTGAATGTGTGTGATTCTTTCCTTCCTCACTTTGGTCAATCGCAGGAGATGAGATCGACGACTCAATCGCCTGCGAAATCATCATAGGTCGGATCTCTTTGCTTCAATTTCCGGTATGTATCTGAACCCTCACTCATCTCCACTTGCTTCGGGATCGATCTGTGCTTGTGTGATGTTAGCAGCTAGGATCTCATGATATTTTGCTGTTTTTTAGGTGCTATTACGATTCGGAGTAACAAAAATGGAAGTTTTTGGTGTAGTATGGATTAGGTTTCCGAATTATTGGTTGAATGACTGTTATTTATGTATAGATCATGTAAGTTTGAAGTATTGGACATGATTTGTCTGTAATTTTGTTTATTTGGTATGAACTGGAGATTTTTGTTCAGTTGTGGTTGTTGGTTATTGATTCCATTGCAAAGTGTTAATGCTCTTCATCATGATATATAATAGTAGGGACCTAAATAGTAATGAAGATCACAAAAGATTTGAGTGCAAAAATGATAAACATGAACAAAGTGAATTTTGCAAGGACAAATGATTTCCTGGAAACTGAAATAATAATTAAGACTTTGTCGATCCTTTACAGAAACATCTTTGATCATGAGTTATTTGCTTGTCTGGATTCGATATGAGATAAATGCATATGGCCCAGTATCTAAGGCTTATGTGCAATTGGAGATCAAAGCCCTAGATATGATACAGCTTGTCCTACATTTATATATACAGATCTTCAAAAAACTGTGTTAAGATAATGACTCTTGTGAATCTGGTCATAAGGTATGCAGACAAACAAGATCTTGTAGAATCAATGATACAGAAGAAGACTACATATACTATTTGTCCAACTAAGATGCTTAAATTCTATGCAAGACCAAAACAGTGCTTAGAAAGCTAACATTGAGCAATGAATACATAATTGAGCAACTATAATATATATATATATATCCTTGTACAGCAAGGCGATAGAGATCCTACCGGAGCCAGTCAGATGAATGAAGAGGGAGTCGGTGAACGTGATCCCCCCAGCAACAAATTAGCTAGACGTACCCAGTAGGTGGGATTGTCTCATCTTGTAAGTATTAAAATCTTATTAGCTTCACTTATTTAACTTAGTATATTCTCTTAATTTCCAAGAAGTTGTTATTAGGTTGGTGCCGGATCATCGACAGTGGAGTGGGCGTGACCAAGGCGGGTGAGTTTATTAATTAAATTTTTTATATTTTATTTTATAGAGGTTCTTGATTCATGATCTATTCGAATTTGTTATCTTTGTCACATCATTAGTGATTGGCTTGCAATATTGCCAGTTTGCTTGTTCACGAAATTGTTAATGAGCTAATTGTGTTAAACAAAGCTGAGAGCTAGAGTTATCTGAGTAAGTGCTACATTCAGATTATAGATTGTTATATTAAAGAATTTCATAGAGTTATCTCATATACAGGGATGACATGAATTAAAGAATCTTGGAAATTGTTACAGCAGCTTATGAAATAGTAGCAATAGAGATGGATTTAGGTCTCTCTTTGATATAAGACATAGGAAGAGCAATCTGATGGTGAAGTAACGAGGCTGATGTGTCTGGAGTACGAACCAAGGGAATAAGAGATTGAACAACATCTATTATGTGTGGACGATAATCGGCTTCTGGTTGCACACAAACAGCAGCAATGGCAGCTACCTGTCAATCGAAGAAGAAAGGTTAGTTGGAGGATTACATTTCTTGTTTCAAAAATTTCCTAAAATGTCAGGATAGGTGGTAAAAGCTCTTTATAATTTTTTTTAATTTTTAAAATGAGTTTATAATGGCTAATTTTGGTTGCATGTCCTAACTATTGAAGTAGTACTATAGCACAAATGATACTCTCATAGTTACCCCTACAGATTTTTGTTCTGAAACACTTTAAACATTCATTTTTCGTAAATCCTACATTATGTATAATTATTTGATACACTGTATAAATCCTACATTTTAACAGATAACATATATAGCTCTAAAAGAACCACTCCATAACTATACACGTCTAATTTTGTTGATAGCTTGCCCGTCGATGCATACCTGCAACAATCAAATAAATCTCCACAATGAATATAGACAATAATCACAACAACAACAACAACAACAGAAACAACAAGAATTTCGGAAAATTCTATTTAGGATCCTCATTTAACTGTGATTTTCTATTAGCAACGTTATGGAAACAATTATACTACTAATTAAAGAAACTTTTTTTGGATTATAAGTACTTCCATTGAAGTAGATAATTTCAAATCAAAATGTTGTACATTTCTCAATACACTGTTTTATGTTAAAATGTACTGATTTTATTGAATTGTGAAATGGTACTACCTTTAGTTGTGAGAATTTTCATCCAAGAAATAAATTTATTCGATATAAGCAGTTAAATATATGCTTGTTCTTTGTTCCAGATTTGGTGAACAATTTGGGGACAATTGCAAGGTCTGGCACCAAAGAATTCATGGAGGCATTACAGGAAAGTGTTGATGTTAGCATGATTGGACAATTTGGTGTTGGGTTCTACTCAGCCTACCTTGTTGAAGTTTGATCTTCTACTTCTGCAGGAGTTTCTGCAAGTTCTGCATGCAAAAGTGTCCAATTGCAGAACAGCAGTGGAGTCTCAAGTAGTGGAGGGTCGAAAATGATTATTTTCAAGAAAATCCTCAAAAGTTCATAAATGGGATATTCTGGGATTGATGAATGATGGTAGTAAGAACAAGGTAAATTGCTCCACTTATGTATGTTAGTATACGATGCATTTATATAGACTACATGTTCTTAAAATTAGTATTTTCAAGAAAATCCAATTTGTTTTGTTTTTCCATATTGTTTTAGCATGTTATTGATTAATTAGTATTGATTGCAGAAGGAACATTTTGCAATAAGGAAAGGAAAGTTACCCGAGGATGCACTTGATTGGAGTGATTACAAATCGATGAGCTTCACTCGTGCAGTAAGTAGAAAATTTTGGTTCTAAATTTTTTTTGTTGATTGGAATTGGTTTAGATGGTTAAAAAGCTTATCGAGTTTCTGTAATTTGTAGGTTATATTTGAGACCTTGAGAATGGCCACAGTTGTAAATGGAGTGCTAAGGAAAACAACCCAAGATATCGAAATGAAAGGTTCGTTCACAATACTATTTTCATGCCAAAAATGATTACAAACTTTTGTGAATCAAGATGAAGTTCATGATACCATAACTTCAACAGAGACGAACTAATACTTAATATGTTCTATTATTATTATTTTTCCTATTAGGATTTGTGATTCCAAAAGGGTGGAGAATCTATGTATATACGAGGGAGATCAACTATGATCCGTTTCTATATCCCGAAACTTTAACTTTTGATCCATGGAGATGGATTGTAAGCGCACACAAAATAAGTTGGGAAACATTTGTAGCTGATTTTTATTAATTTACTTGTTGTTTTCTAAACTCTGAACTGAACTTCAATTGAGCAATTTTCCCCGATAAATGCAGGATAAAAAATTTTTAAACGCTTATAATATCTTCGTTTCATCAAAGTAGTCTTTCTCTTGTTTCTTGGAGTCGAGCTACAATTGTTTTCAAATATTCTCACTCTCTTCACCTTAATCTTTTTTCTTTCTTTGTTGAACCAGGTTATGAAGGTGGTCTCTTTGGTAAATTGGTGAACCTACAACCCTTGGCACAAATGGCTATATCAATCAGTGAAGTAGAGTGTTGGTTGATATCCGAGCGAAGAAGGTTCAGATCTGTAGAATGTTATATATCTAAGAGCAATGTACTTTTTTGTTGTTATATAACAAGGAACAAATGGTGGAATGTGTTGGAAATTGGAATTGAGATAATGTTGCTGAGTTTGTTCATGATCAGCTTGGCTTTATTCTTGGTGTCATCAGTTACTGACATACTCATAATTTTGTGAAGAGTGAGTAAATTCGAACTAACTGTAGTTTATGTAATCTACAAGAGTGAGTAAATTCGAACCACCACCACCACACACACATCACCAAAAACAAAATAATAATAATAATAATAATAATAATAATAATAATACCTACCCCGGCGTTTCCAAACGCCGGGATAGGTCTTTTAATGGGAAAACAAATAAAAAATAAAACCAATATACCACGACATTTCGAAGTGCCGGGATATCCTTATAACATACCCCGACGTTTGAAAACGCTGGGAAAAGTGAAAATAAACGCCGGGAAACGTGTTCTTGTTTGTAGTGCAGTAAATCGTATTCAAAGTAAGAAAAACAGCATTAAAACTCCTCAAATAAATCCAGAAAAAATCTGGGGTAATCCCCTATATGTCTAGTATCAGAATATAAAGTTTCATAATATTCCAGTAAAACTAGTTCAATAAAAAAAAATCAGAAAACATCAAGAATCGATAGTTTGGCAAATCTGAAATTCCCAACACCGCTGTACGAAAACTGTAATATCACGCAAACCGTGAAACAAAATCCAAATCTGCCAAGGGGAGATGAAAATACCAAAAAAAAAAAGCGAACTTTCATATTTCATAAATATTTTCCATACAGTAAAAGGAAATAGGGTGAAAATGCGATTCTTTATAGAACAGCGAGCAAAATACAGCAAGTATAGCTTTCATAAATAAGCATGGAACGGCGTATAACACTCATCAATAAAATCCACCAAAATTCTGGGTAATCCCTAAATAGGTATAGAAATATTGTGCAAAGTTTCAGATCAAAATAATATATTTAGGACTAGTATCGAAATAATCATCAAAATCATCAAGAAACGAAATCCAGAAATAATTTACACCTTTGTAGTAAAACAGCCATAACTCACTCATACGAAAACGAAAGATCAAAGTCAGAGAGTTTGGAAAGAAGACAGATTTCTCTATAATTCAGGTCAAATAAAAAAATTAAGAATTCTGAACTAAATACAAATCAAAACTGATCATCGACAAATACAGATTTTCTCTTAAAAACAAAACTAATATAAACCACACGAAACTCATTCCAATCACAATCAAATATGGTATAGAGTCTACTAAGTGTCCAAACATCATGAAATAGAGTATATGACAAATTCACAATCATCATATCACATGGATCTCATCAAACACAAAATTTCACCTAATTATCTCACACATATGAATAGATCAAGAACAATCAAACCTAGTTGTTTTCATGGTCGATTTTGTGTCGTGAGGCAACTATGGTCAATAGCACAATAGAGACAAAACCCATCAAAAACAATACACACACGAGTAGTCTCCAGAACCCAGCTACACTATAAGCAGTATTTTTGACTTGTATCATACAAAGGAATTTGAGTACAAGTTACTTGCCTTAACCGAAGACGAAGAACGATGAAAGTCAAGAATAACGGGAACGGATCCCGACAACGAACAAAGCCCACGAACGAAAATCCAATACACGTGCAAAAATTCGAACACGTGCAACCACAACAAAGTGAGAGAGAGCCCAAAAGGGGGTCGGTCATCGGCTGGCTTGCGGCTGGCCGGCGCTCCGGTGGGTGCTGACGGTGAATGGAGGCAAGGGAGAGAGATGAAAAGGAGTTGAGTGCTCGGGTGATCGGGAGGTGGCTTGGGTGCTTGGTCGGTCGGGTGCAGCCGAAGGGGAAGTCGGCTAGGTGGCGTCGGGGTGAGGCATGTCGGGATTTGGCTGGTGGGGTGTCGGGATGGCTGTGCGGCGAAGGGGAGAAAAGAGGGAGGCCGGGAGGGATGAAGTGTTAGGGTTAGGGTTTTGGGTGAATAAGTCTATATAGGGTTTTGTTTAGGTTTAGAATTAGGAGATGGGTAATTGGTTTTATGGGTTTAATTGGGATCCAATAGGAGTAGTACTAGGATTAGACTAATAGGTTTTGGTTAGGATCAAATTGTATAGGCTTCAAATAGGATTGTAGGTTTAATTTGGCCTTGGTAATCAATTAGGGATCAAAATAGTAGGATTGGAAATAGGATGAACAACCAAATCACCATGAACACCCTAGAACAAAAATAAAGGGAACAAAACCCAAATGAAGAGCGAAAATAACAACAATGTTCAAGAACAAATCAAGGAACCGAAAATAAATCACAAAAGGTCAAGATTGAGCCAAAAATAAATATATATTGAAAACAAATCTAATATATGGTCCAGAAAAAAAATACAAGGGAGTACAAATACTCAAGAAGGAAGAGAAATACACCAAAAATACGAAAACCGAAAAACAGGGGTTACAATCCTACCCACCTAACAAAAAGAATTTAGTCCTCGAAATTCAAAAAGAAGATTCATAGGGTAACCCCAAAAGAAAAGAAAACAAGGCAAAACAAAACAAAACAACCACTACTCAAACAAATGGGGAAACTTCTGCTGAATCTCCTCCTCCAGCTCCCAAGTCGACTCACCGGGCGAGTGAGGATTCCAAGCAACATGAACCAACTTGATGACCTTGTTCTTAAGCACTTTCTCCCGCCGATCCACAATAGCAACTAGAAAATCTCACAATTCAAATATGGCCGCATGGTCAACTCAGAGTAGTCGATCACGTGACTTTCATTGCGGATATATCTCCTGAGTTGTGAGACATGGAAAACATCGTGCACTCTTGATAACACTGGTGGCAAAGCGAGACGATAGGCCACCTTGCCTACTCCAAAATCTCAAACGGTCCAATAAACCTAGGGCTAAGCTTGCCCCCACCACCGAACCGAATAACACCGCGCCACGGCGATACCTTAAGGAAAACACGGTCACCAACAACAAACTCCAAAGCCCTCCGATGGACATCAGCCCATCGCCTCTGACTATTCCTGAGCTGCCTGCAAATGCTTCCTGATCTGAACCGCCGCATCAACTGTCCTGGTGACCAACTCCGGACCCAACAACTTCCTCTCACCAATGTCATCCCAACACACTGGCAATCTGTACTTCCGCCTATAGAATTCCTCGAACGGAGCAGCTTTAATACTGGCTTGAAAGCTGTTATTGTAAGAGAACTCTACGAGTTGCAAATGGTCATCCCATGATCCACCAAACTGAAGCATACAGGTGCTCAACATGTTCTCAAGAATCTGAATAGTCTGCTCTGACTGTCCATCAGTCTGGGGATGAAAAGCTGTAGTGTACTTCAACTTACTCCCCAAACTAGCCTGAAGACTTTCCCAAAATTGAGATCTGAATCTCGTATCCCTGTCGGATACAATACTGACTGGAACCCCATGAAGTCTGACAATCTCTTACATGTATCTCTCAGATAGGCTCTCAGTAGACTGTCCGACACGAAAAGGAATGAAGTGAGCACTCTTCGTCAAATGGTCGACAATCACCCAAATAACATTGTAACCCTTAGGACTCCACGACAAAGCGGTCAGAAAATTCATGGTGATATGCTCCCACTTCCACTCTAGAATAGGAAACGGTTGAAGAAGTCCAGTGATTCTCTGATGCTCTGCCTTCACCTGCTGACAGATCAAACACTGAGCACAAACCGAGCAATATCCCCCTTTCATACGATGCCACCAGAAATGAAGCTTCAAATCCCGATACATCTTAGTACCGCCAGGATGGATAGAATATGACGACTAATGAGCTTCTTCAAGCAACCTCTGACGAACTTCATCCTTAGGGACACACAACTGGGAACCAAAACGAAGCGAACCATCAGCATGAATAACCATGTCCGTTCTGGACCCAGACTCAACCTCAGCTCGAAAACTTTGCAATTGCACATCACCAGCCTTAGCCTCTTTAATATGATCAACAAGAGAAGACTGAAGCTGGAGCGCAAGACAACACTGACCAGAACTCGGCAACAAAACCTCCAAATCCGACCTCCTCATCTGCTCAATGTGATCACTTGCTGAGTAAGAAACATAACTTCTTGTCTCTTGCTCAAAGCATCAGGCACCAAGTTTACTTTACCAGGATGGTATTGCAAACTGATGTCATAATCGGCCATAAGTTCCAACCAACGCCTTTGTCTCATGTTTTACTCCTTCTGGGTGAAGACGTACTTGAGACTTTTGTGGCCTGTAAAGATCTCCAAGCGGTCTCCAAGTAAATAATGTCTCCATAGCTTCAAAGCAAAGATCACTGCCGCTAACTCCAAGTCATGAGTAGGATAGTTCTTCTCATGCGGCCTCAACTGCCTCGATGCATATGCAACGACACGGCCCTTCTACATTAGAACTGCTCCAAGACCGTTACCAGAAGCATCATAGTGAATTACAAATCTGCCTGAACCATCCGGAATAGTCAACACAAGGGCTGACGTCAATCTGTTCTTCAACTCAACAAAAGCCTCATTGCACTCATCAGACTAACAAAACTTCTGATCCTTTCCTGTCAGTTTAGTTAACCGCCATGCAATCTTCGAAAATTTTGGACGAATTTCCGATAATAGCCTGCAAGACTAAGAAAACTCCACACTTCGAAAACTGACTTAGGAATAGGCCAATTCTTCACAGCTTCAACCTTAGAAGGATCCACAGAAAGACCATCGCCAGAAATAATGTGCCCCAAGAAAGAAACTCTGTCGAGCCAAAACTCGCACTTGCTAAGTTTTCCATAGAGCTGATTCTCTCTCAAAATCTGCAAAACCACTCTAAGATGCTCAGCATGATCTTCTCGATTCCGAGAATATACCAGAATATCATCAATGAAGACCACCACAAATCTATCCAAGAACTGAGAGAAGACCTGGTTCATAAGACTCATGAATACAGCTGGTGCATTAGTGACCCCGAATGGCATCACAAGATACTCATAGTGCTCGTATCTAGTGTAACGCCCCGATTTCCAGTAACTGGGAAATCGTGACAAAGCCAGAATCTTTTCTTCAATTAGTCACAATACACAGAAAAACGGGGAAATTTAAAACTTTTTATTCAACACAAAATGTATTACAAGTCTGAATGTTATACAACTGCAATACATTACAACAGTGTTACAATAATACCTTTACAATCCCAAGTATTACAACTTCCAACAAATTACATCAGAGTACAATGAATGAAGAACAACACTTGGTAATTCCCACTTGGGCACTTTTCAACTAAAAGATAATCAATACAAATATTACAGCGGAACTTAAAAAAACATCGACTCCTCGCTTTCCTTGCCTTGAGTCCTCCTGAATCTTGCACCTGTACTTCTGCGATCCAGTACCTATTGAAGTGGGGACGTTAGTATTCACTGACGCTTTAAGGCTGATAACTTAGCTGCGAATCTCCCAAAACAAACATATAATCATGGCAATTGTGTCGGTGTAGTTTAAGTGTTCGTAGTGCTATGACTAGAATCTAATGCAATATTAACTAAAGCTAGGATGCTCCTATTCTAATGCCAGCAAGTCTCTGAAGCAACATGCAGCCCATACTACATGAGCCCATCTCAAGCTGTCTCTTCATTATAGGGATTTGAACCCGCGCTATGAGTTCTACTCTTGTACTCAACTTATTTCTGAAGATTGGACATGACTGATGAGGTGGCCCTTCACGGTCTAGTTCCGCCAGGCATAACAAACCTCCGTCAAATATCTAACGAATCCTTGGAGTTTCTGCGAAATCAGGTTAGCTCGAAGCATCCCAGCCGCCCCCTAGCCAGACCGTAGTTTATGGCCCCTCGCCCTTAGATACAAGCTAAGACGGAGTTCCGCACGGGGGGGGGGGGGGGGGGGGGGGGTCCATCTCCTGGCTCCGATAGGAATCGCTCCCACTTATTAAGGCACTTCAGAAATTAATATACGAGATACGGATCCCGTGCTCCCAACTCGTGAGAAGGCACAGACCGTATCCCTTTGACAAGAAGGGTACAACTCAATAACACCGCCTAATGCAGGCCTATAGGACAGGCCGGATCATAAGGAATCACCCTTAACACCAGCTCCTTCCCTTCGGCGAAAGGTAAAGGTTAAGTAGTAAAGCCATAAGTTACTATCCTAACAATGTCACTAACTCTAAATAAACTGAGGGATGACCACAGAACTTACACAACATGCTGAGTCTTAAGTTAGACTCCGCAAGACAACTCTACTAGGCTGCTCATCCTAGACTTACCAGAATTCCTAAGGATCTGATTCATGGCCTATCGATCCAAGACCCCGGCAATACGAATCTACCCGCATGCTACTACCCTGAACTTAGATTTTGTCTATACTCCGTTCCGCGATCAACCTACACTTGTTAAGATCCGACAGTACACAAGGAGTCACTTGTCTACAGTCCCTTAGGAGTAAGAAAACATGTCGTGATGGTCGATAGCCCCTAGGGTAATAGCATCACCCTAGACGAGCATAACAAAACTGCGTACTAGCTAACAAGCTACATACGAGTAAACCAAACACATACGAGCCAATAAGCTACGTATGAACCAACAACTACATACGAGCCAGGCAGCTCCGTATGAGATCCCAACATACATACTAGCCAAATAAGCTGCGTATGAGACCCACAGCTACATACAGGCCAGTTGAGCCACGTACAAGCAAACCACATACAAAACAACCATACAGGTAATCAAACCTAGAAGCAACCAAATGTGCTTACTAGCAAACTTGATGTTCTATAATTAGAAGCAACAGAAGAATCTACTAACAGTCTAAAATAGGTATTCTACTAATGAGAAGCCCAAAAGTGTCATAACAACTTTTATCGAACTAATAATTACTAGTGACCTTTCCAACCCTTATTACCTATAAAGATGCGGAATGTCCCCATGATACGGTCCAATTTCAATTAGAACCTTACATGACTAGAATCCACGGTTTTCTTTGTCCAAAACGAACTAGAACTACATGCAACTAGATTCTTGGGTTCTTTCTCAAGCTTGAGCTAGAATCACCTAGGAGCTAGATGCATGGGTTCATGGTTCCTTTTTAATCCTTCATTATCCTATACAATTCAAGCATGGTTCTTTTGACTAGAATGCTACGATACCCCATTCAAGCATGCATGGCTCTAGCTATGTAATCTCAAACATGGGATTCCTTCTAGAAGATTAACTAGAGCTACTTCACAACACAATATTGCAACTACAACATGATTGGTCCTTTACTAACGCTACAACCACAACATGCTAGTTCTTTACTAACACAATTTACTACAACTTGATAGTTAATACTATAACTACAACATGATTGTTCTTCATTAACACTACAACTATAACATGGAAGTTTCTTTGCTAATCACTACCACTACAATGCATGGGTACAACTTAAGTAGAAAGCTACTATAAGTTAAAGTATGAATAGCTACTAGATTTAAGCATGGATATCTCCTAGTACTTTAAGCATGGTTAATTGCTACAACTTACCCATGAGCATTAACAATTTAGCATGGTATACAACAAAGCATGATTTTCTTTACTACTTTAACCTACAACAATTAGCATGGTATACCACTTAACATGAATCTACAACATACCTAGGCATGGTAGGTAATTTAAACATTAATCCTACAACAATCTAAGCATAGATATATACTTAGCATGAATCTACAACATTCCTAAGTATGGTAGGTAATTTAAATATTATTCCTACAACAATCTAAGCATAGATATATATACTTAGCATGAATCTACAATATTCCTAAGCATGGTAGGTAATTTAAACATTAATCCTACAACAATCTAAGCATAGATATATATACTTAGCATGAATCTACAACATTCCTAAGCATGGTAGGTAATTTAAACATTAATCCTACAACAATCTAAGCATAGATATATACTTAGCATGAATCTACAACATTCCTAAGCATGGTAGGTAATTTAAACATTAATCCTAGAACAATCTAAGCATAGATATATACTTAGCATGAATCTACAACATTCCTAAGTATGGTATACTACTTTAAGCATTAACCTAAAGCATGGGATATATTTCAAGTAAGAACCTACAACATTCTAAACATGACATACTACTTAAGTATCAACTTAAGCATGGTATACATTTCAAGTAAGAACCTACAACATTCTAAATATGGTAATACTACTTAGCATCATTATACAACATTCTTACATGATATATAGCACAAGCATCAATCCTACAATAATTAAACATGGTATATAATTTTCCTACAACAACCTAAGTATGATTTACAACATAGCATGAGTTCCTACAATAATTTTAGCATGGTATATAACATAAACATTAACCTACAACAATTTAGCATGGATACCCACTACAATTTAAGCATGGCTTACTAATACGATTTAAAACCATAATATCTATTTACTACTTCAACATAACCCTTACTTATATTTAAGCATAAACATCTACTACTACTTAAGCATGATCTTTACTAGCTAATACAAGACTTCTTATCTTTATGAATTACAAGTCCTACAACATTACAAAAGAATCCAACTTTATGAACTACAATACTACAAAAACTACTTCCTTTATAAATTACAAGTCCTACATAACACAACATTCTTTTCTTTAACCTCTTAGTTCCTATATACAACAAGTTTACCTTTTTGTGAACTAAGAACTAGCAAGATTTGTTAGTTATCAAAGTAGAGAGCAATAAACAAAAGAAAGGCTTATTTTTAATAGTCTACAACCCCAAAATGGGTAGTAATTAATCTACTTTACAACTTTCATGTGTTTATGTTAAGGTCCTTGTTTGAGTTCTACGTCCCAAATGGGTATGTACACAAAATTCATATGCATATGTGTATGAGTCCAATGTCAAGTCCTACAACCCCAAATGGGTGTACGCACAATCCTCCATATGTTTATGCACATTTAGTCTAACTACAACAACAAGAACAAAAGTTACAACAACCCAAGAGTCAAGCTTTATGTTCTTATTAGGGTCCATCATCCTTTTATCCAACAAAACTTAGTTCCAATTTGTTTAACACAACCACACACACCAAAGCAGCAACACCACCAACAAACCCACAAAAACCAAAATAACACATAAGGAAAACAACATCAACAAGGAGAAACAAAGAAATGGAGAACCCCCACCTTAATTTTCTTGATGGAAGGACTAGACTTGCTACCCTTCTCCTTCCCCTTAGCTCCTAGGAAAACTCCTATGGAACCTACAAGTAAAAACTCTAAAGTTATAGGTTTGTTCTCTCTTTCTTTTCCTCTCTTTCTAAAAATGAGACAAGTGATGTAGGAAGGGGGTATTTATAGGGTTGGAGAGAGAGTGGAGAGTGCAAAATTTCACCCACAAAATGCAAAAACCCCCTTCCCTAATTTGGGAGCCGGCCATACCATGGACTGAGGTGGAGGTATGGTGGAAGGGATGAGGTGGAGGGGTGAGGTGGAGGAGAGAAGCTTCTAGAAGAAATCCTTAATTCTCTCATGCACACTTCTTAATCCTATGTTAAATTCTCCAACACGCCTAACTATCTAATTAGGCTTGTCATGACAGAGAAATATTTTATCCAAAATACATAGCACACAATTTGTATAATGCACTACTTGACACAATACATATATGCATGTATACCGAAAATCTTCGCATAATCCGTATAAAATAATTTAATTTCGGAAATAATAATAAAATAAATTTATACAATGTAATATCCATCTGGGATATTACATCTAGTCTTGAATGCAGTATTCTGTATATCAGCAGCCTTCACATTGACTTGGTGAAACCCAGAACGAAGATCCAACTTCGAGAAAACAGCAGTCCCATTCAACTGGTCGAACAAATCAACGATCCTAGGAAAAGGATACCGATTCTTCACAGTAACACTTTTTAGTTCCCGATAATTCACACACAGTCGACGACTACCATCTTTCTTGTTGACAAAAAGAACTGGAGCACCCCAAGGCGAAACACTAGGTCTGATGAAACCTAAATCAAGATACTTCTAAAGCTGCACCTTAAGCTTTGCTAGCTCATCCGGTGCCATCCTGTAGGGACTCTTCGATATCGGTGCTGTTCCAGGCTGAACATCAATACCAAACTCCACTTTCCTATCAGGGGGTAAGCCAGGCAACTCATCTGGAAAAACATCCAAGAAATTCCGAACTACTAGAGGCGCAGTCTCACAGCCTTAGTGCAATTCCATTGCACAATTCACCTGTTCAACTGCAATCCTTGCTCGGCCAAGGGAAGACTCCCAAGCATGGAACTCGAATTCTGCTCGATCTGGAATTCCGAAGACAACTTTCTTGGCACGACAATCAATAATAGCATGGGCTTCGCCCAACCAATCCATACCGAGAATGACGTCGAATCCTAAATTACCAATTATAATTAGGTTGGCTTTGAAATCTGCGTCCCCAATAACAACGGGGCATTGCTTGCACTCATGGGAACAACTAACAACACCACCACCTGTCAAAATATTTCAAGCCTTTGACATGTTGCTACAATCCAACTAATGGCGAGCGACAAATCGAGAGGAGACAAAAGAATGGGTTACCCCAGAATTAAAAAGAACATGGGCAGGAAAAGAGCAAAAAAGGATGATACCTAAAAGGAATCAAAAGACAAGGAGAAAGAATAGAGAATCAAGGGTGAGGGAAAAACAACAATGCAAAAAGATAACATAAAGAAGTAAGGCAAGACTAAAAGAAAGAGAACAAAAGAGAAACAAAACAACAAAACAACAAAACAACAAAACAAAATATACCTGCCACAACTCCTTCAGCTATCTCAGCATCTGCAACAGTCAAGTTGTAAGCCTGACCTCTTCTTGGAACAGCGGTCCTCTGACCGATAATCTGGCGTTGAGGAAGAAGGGGAAGCCTAACTGGACCACGAGCTGGGCCTGCTTGCTAAACAGGATCCCTGGCTGGAAGAGCCACCTGCTGCTGCTGTGAACAATCGCGTACTGAATGATCAGCGGTGCCAGACCTAAAGCACCGGCGGTTGACGTGCCAACAATTCTTACGCTCATGCCCAGATATCTAACAGAAGTTACAAAAACCACCCTTCTGGAAACAAGCAGAAGGATATGGAGCTGTCCTGACTGGATGGGTTGGGACAAGCCTCCGAACAGGACCACCAGAAGGCCTAGCAACAGGGTGCGGGACCATCTGCGAAGAAGGAACCAAACCACCACGAGCCTGCTCCTGAGCTCGAGCTGCCTCAATAGCTTCAGCATAAGTACGCAAACGAAGAGAGACAAGATTCCTCTTGATATCCTGCCCAAGCCCATTTGTTAATCTACGAGCCCTATCCTCTTCGGTTGCCACAAGACCGACAGCGAAGCAGCTAAGTCTAGTAAACTCAGCTGCGTACTCATCCACTGACCTAGAGCCATGTTGCAAGAAGTCCATGTTACAACATTGTTTGAACAATTATGTAACAAAATTTAAAATAGAATAATGACTTAACCTATTTTAAGGCCAGGAATTGATGTTCCATCTCAACTCGAGTACTACTTGGGAAGAACTTCTCCAAGAATACCCGAGTGAAAGTCGTCTAAGCAATAGGCCTCTCAAGTCGCTCGGACTCGGCCATCCACCAAATATGAGCCAAATTCACCAGCTGGATGGAAACCACATCCACCCTACCAGCCTCGGCAACACGTGCTGCCAAAAGCAAGTGCTCGGTCCGGATCAACCACCGTTCAGCCTTCAAAGGCGTCTCAGTGCCGAAAAATGGTCGGGATGCAGCCTCATAAAATCTGTAACTGCTCCTGGACGACACGGAAGATTTGCCTGAACAGGCACAACAGGAGGCAGAACCCGGGCAGCTTCAAGGGAAGCCATCACAAGAACACTATGGTTTTGCTGCTAATTAATCAGCCGCTCAAGCACAGCAGTGACAGCCTCAATTGGATCAGGCTGAGAAGAATTTCCACGAGCCATAATCTGCACATGGTATCCTATATTATTGAACCTACTATTCTAAGGACTTCATTATGTTCATTTAATCACAATAAATAACACAATAAATGTGTCATGCCTCGCTTCCCAAAAATACAGAATACGGATACGTAACTAAACCCAGCGAATGATTTTCATCATCCATAAGCTGTTCAAGAATCTTTACAACATCTCACAAAATAATCAGATTCGGAAGCAAGAGAATCAACCACACATGCATAACTGAAGAAATAAACCAACACAATTTATTTGAAGCAAAATATAATATTCTCAAATAAATCAGAATCTGGACAAGTCAAATATCCTGGGTCACATTGCCCAAATAAAAAATAAATATCCAAGTACTCAAAATACATTGTTCCCAAGCAACAATAATAATAATACTAATACACAAGAAATCCAGCACTAATATCTCATTTTGCTAATGCCGTCGAGCAGCTGACCATCCTGATCTGCAATTAATAATTAAAGGAGAAGGAAAGAGAAAATAAGTACCCGTCAATTACAAGTTATGGGCTACTTATAATGTAGGATACAAGTACATGGAATAATCAATCTAAATAATAGCGGAGACAAATATAGCATGGTATAACACATCAAAAGTAATATCTAACGTGAATCAGTAAAGCAAAGTCAACTAGCATGGTATACTAACAGTGTAGATGTTTGTGTCAAATATAGTGTCATATGGCAACTAACTGTGTCCAGTAACAGTAAGCTCAGTATATCAATGTAACAGTATAACAGTATCATTCCAACAGTATCAGTCTTATGTTCTTACAGTCTTGTGTGTATTACTAGCTAAGTAGCACTTCATGCATTCCGGTTTTTACTACATGGTTGCTACAACAAATAATTTCGCTTTTAGATTTCATAGTGGACCATAATGGGGCAGTGAACTCAGGTATTAGTAACAGTGACAGTACCAGTAAAAGTAACAGTAATAGTAACAGCAACAGTATGGAACACTAGTTCCTTCCAAGTACGCGTTTCCATATTTTTCACTGCTAGATCTTCCTTTAAGAAACCCCAGCTTGATTACTTTTATTATGTTATCAACAGACATGGTAAATAGTGTCAAATTAACATGTTATAATCAGTATTAAGTTCAGGAAAACAAATAAACATGCATAGATGATTTACGGTCACGTAAACGAGCAAAACAGCGTATGTTCATATTCAGGACAGCATGACAGTACAGTACCAAAACAGTGATTCCCGTTACGAAAGAAATTTAAATCTGAATCCATCAAAGAATCTGGAAAATAGACTTCCACACGAATCCAGCGATTATATATAAGCCATATAGTATTTCAAAAAATCATAACTTAAACTGATTTGAATCCAGAAAATATGTTCAGCCAGAAATCAGTAAATCGTATTCAAAGTCAGAAAAACAGCAATAAAACTCCTCAAATAAATCCAGGAAAAATCTGAGGTAATCCCCTATATGTCTAGTATCAGAATATAAAGTTTCATTATATTTCAGTAAAATTAGTTCAGTCAACAAAAATCAGAAAATATCAAGAAACGATAGTTTGGCAAATCTGAAATTCCCAACACCGCTGTACGAAAACTGTAATATCTCGCAAACCGTGACACGAAATTCAAATCCTCCAAAGGGAGATGAAAATAGATAAAATAAAATAACTTTCATATTTCATAAATATTTTCCATACAGTAAAAGAAAATAGGGTGAAAATACGATTCTTTACCGAACAGCGAGCAAAATACAGCAAGTATAGCTTTCATAGACAAGCATGGAACGGCATATAACACTCATCAATAAAATCCACCAAAATTCTGGGTAATTCCTAAATAGGTATAGAAATACTGTGCAAAGTTTCAGATTAAAATAATATAGTTAGGATTAGTATCGAAATAGTTTAATCATCAAAATCATCAAGAAACGAAATCTGAAAATAATTTACACCTCTGTAGTAAAACAACCATCACTCACTCATACGAAAACGAAATCGATCAAACTCAGAGAGTTTGGAAAGAAGACAAATTTGTTTACAATTCATGTCAAACACAAAAATTAAGAATTCTGACCCTAATATGGTCTAAAATACAAATCAAAATTGATCATCGACCAATACAGATTTTCTCTTAAAAACAAAACCAACATAAACCACACGAAACTCGTTCCAATCACAATCAAACATGGTATAGAGTCTACTAAATGTCCAAACATCATGAAATAGAGTATATGACTTATTCACAATCATCATATCACATCGATCTCATCAAACACATAATTTCACCTAGTTATCCCACACATATGAATAGATCAAGAACGGTCAAACCTAGTTGTTTTCAAGTCGATTTTGTGTCGTGAGCCAACTTTGGTCAATAGCACAATAGATACAAAACCCATCAAAAATAACACACACGAGTTGTCTCTAGAACCCAACTACACTATAAGCGGTATTTTTGACTTGTATCATACAAAGGAATTTAATTACAAGTTACTTGCCTTAACCGAATACGAAGAACGATAAAAATCAAGAATAACGGGAATGGATCGCGACAACGAACAAAGCCTACGAATGAAAATCAAATACACGTGCAAAAACTCCAACACGTGCAACCACAACAAAGCGAGAGAGAGCCCAAAAGGGGGTCGGTCGTCGGCTGGCTTGCGGTTGGCCGGTGCTCCGGCAGGTGCTGACGGCGGACGGAGGCAAGGGAGAGAGATGAAGAGGAGTTGAGTGCTCGGGTGATCGAGAGGTGGCTTGGGTGCTTGGTCGGTCGGGTGCAGCCGAAGGGGAAGTCGGCTAGGTGGCGTCGGGGGTGAGACAGGTCAGGATTTGGATGGTGGGGTGTCGGGATGGCTGTGCGGCACAAGAGAGAAAAGAGGGAGACCGGGAGGGATGAAGTGTTAAGGTTAGGGTTTTAGGTGAATAAGCGTATATAGGGTTTTGTTTAGGTTTAGAATTAGGAGATGGGTAATTGGTTTCATGGGTTTAATTGGGATCCAATAGGAGTAGTAATAGGATTAGAATAATAGGTTTTGATTAGGATCAAATTGTATAGGCTTCAAATAGGATTGTAGGTTTAATTTGGCCTTGGTAATCAATTAGGGATCAAAATAGTAGGATTGGAAATAGGATGAACAACCAAATCACCATGAGCACCCAAGAACAAAAATAAAGGGAACAAAACCCAAATGAAGAGCGAAAATAACCACAATGATCAAGAACAAATCAAGGAACCAAAAATAAATATATATTGAAAACAACTCTAATATACGGTCCAGAAAAAAAAATACAAGCGAGTACAAATACTCAAGAAGGAAGAGAAATAAACCAAAAATTAAAAAAATCAAAAAATAGGGGCTACAAAATGAAATGCCTCATATATGAGATAAATGTCATACTGCAATGTAAAGTAGTAATGTCAATACACAACCAGCCTCTATGGAATACACCACCAAATTGAGAAGAGAGTCGAATAATTCCTGCAAGGCCTTCGTGCGGGAGGTGAACTCGGTCCATGATCACACACCCTCCAGGGACCAAGGCATGGCGGTCTTGTTCTCCAACAATGACTTGGAAGGTGTCTGACTACCTTACTGTGATGCCCTGGTGATCAGCCTTGGCATGGTGAATCACGAGGTTTGCCATATCCTCGTTGACAATAGAAGCTCCGTGAACATCATGTTCCTTTCCGCATTCAAAGCACTCAAACTCTCTCGAGAAAGACTCAAGCTGGCGGGGTACACGCTACACGGGCTTTTAGGCACTCCTGTACAGATCGAGGGGATAATCACGCTCGACGTTACAGCCAGAAAATGGTGTACAAGGCAAGTAAAATGGAATAATGGTTACCTACATGCTCGCATGAGTCCACCTCATATAGCTGAACTCGATGGTACTGCACTCCTTGGCCTGTTGGTCCCGTGGCGGGGCGAGCTTCTCAACGAATTCAATCGCCACAGGACCCTCGGACAGGATAACGGCAACCCAGATGGCCCAGTCAGGGGCCCATGGTCAAATCGCCCAGAACCTCCTGGGACTCCGAATTGAAGAAAGGGAGGCCACCCCTCACAACCTCAGTAACCTTTAGGTTACTTGAGCTTGGGACCGTCTTGGAAGAGGCGGGAGTACCAGGGACTGCCCTGCCTCTTCGACCCCAGTTGGGAAGGTTTTTCGGAACCCCCTAGAAAGAGACCTTCTCCTACTTCTCCCTTTCGGCCCGTTCGGCCTTCTTCTTCTTCAACAAGGCACTTCACTCGGCGATCTCTGCATCGTCCATATCTGTAATTAATAGGGCCCAATCTGATCCGAGCTAGATGCCTCTCCATCAGATTAGACCAACTAATGTTGTTACCCGCACATATCCGGTCGACATCCGCCCACTCCTTTACCGTCAGATCGGCCTTTCGGGGACCCTCAAGGTTGGGCTTGTAAAAATTCCACTTCGTGGGTATCACCTGGGGTGTCTGACTCCGAATGAAGAAGTATTTTTCCTTCCACCCCTTTATCGAGTCTGGGTAGCTATGAACGACCTCTTTCCTTGGCAGGGCGAGATAAAGTAGACCCCGTTGTACTCGCCCGATTAGCTGATACCCAAAACATCTCGGAAGTACTACAATCTTAGCGGCACCGCCCTCTCTTTGCAGAGCAGCATGAAGCATACGAGCTTCTTCCAAGAGTTTGACCTTTATTGCACTGGACTCAACGATGTCCATGACAAGACCTTCTGCATGAAATGGGGCAGACACAAGCCCAAGGTGAACGCATCCATAGGGAACACGCAGAAGCACGACACTAAGTTATCTATTGGTCAGAGCCCAAGGTTGAGGATCAACATCTCATACTCTGAACCAATGAAGTAATTGGCTCGGATGATCGAAAGATTGTCCGCGGTCAAAACGGTTGGCATTTTATCCATTGAGATCTTCGTTGGACCAGGCGAAGGTGGTTGCACACCATACCTGACCAAATCCTCGACTTCGCCCGGATACATTCTAATCGAGCTCGGCGGTCGAAGAAAGGTAATGTCGAACCTGATTTCTAGAGCCGTCCGTCCAGACTATCCGGCAAGGTCCACTTCATTTTCTTCCGTCAGACACGCAAGCCCTTCTGGGGGGAAGCCGTCGCCAAAGGCGCCAGATTGGAATCCTCTGCCAAAGGGTCGACCTCAACTGCCTCATCTTTCTCCACTCCTTCAACTACCTCATTGTAACACCTGCAAAATTGAGTTATGACAATTTTGCGTAAGGCAATTATGCACATGTATTTTGTACTGTTACGAGTAATATCCGTAACGTATTTTAATATAAACATCCTACGCATTTGTGTATTTCAATTAATTATATATTTTCCGTCATCTCAAAATTCTTTTTATCCTATCTTGAGCCAACTCAAATATAAATCCAAATCTCTTTGTGTTTTTAAGTGTATTGCACATGTTTTCAATACACGTGACGATTACATATGTTACACCGTTACGTGTAATGTTTCTATGTATTTCAACTATTTTTTTAACTTTTTCGAATTCGTTTTATACATTTAAATTCATTTTTCACATATTTTGACTCGAATATTTTTATACGTGCGATGCACATGTTTTCTATATGTGTGTTGATTACATTGTTGTATGCATAAAATTATTGAAATGTATTTTTTGTATGTTATATTTCGATTATTTATAAACATTTTCTCGTTGATAAAATCCATTTTTGTATTTGAATATTTATTTTATGTGCAACGCACGTGTTTACTGTACGCATGTTGGTTGTATTCTCTTTCAAAATGAAGTTTATGAAGTGTGTGTGTGTTTAGTTTTATTTGAGCATGAAAACTCTAATTATAATTTAAATTAAACTAGTTTTATTAAATAAATATACATATTATAACATATGCATTTAATTTAAATAAAAACCATTAAAAAATTGTGTGCACACACGTAGCACGCACGTGCACGTACTTTCTCACTCTTGAATTTTTGGCCAGGAATACTTGAGAAAGGGGAGAGAGTGGGGAATTGGTTAGTGGATAGCTAATTAGGTTAGTGGGTAATTAGTGAAACCCCCATTTAATTAATTAATCCCTTTTTAAACCCCTTCACCCTCTTCTCCTTTTTTCCTTCTTCTCTTCTCCGCCATTTCCGAAAACCCCAGCCACCTCATTCTCTTCCCTCCACTCACTTACCATACACACACACACACACACATATATATATATATAGAAACTTATTCTATTACACCATTCAAATATATATATATATATATATATATATATATATATATATATATGGGTTATTTTGGAACCTTCATGGCTTGCTTTGGGAGTTCGGATTTTGAGGAGGCTTGGTGATATTTCTAAGAGTTCTACTTGCTACTTGCATCAAGAATGAGGTGGGTACTTCTTTTACTTTCTAGTTGTTTGTAGAATGCATGCTTAGATAAATGATGTTTGAAATGGAAAGTTTGGCATGAGTTCTTTAGTTTCTAAACTTGTTATGATGCATGTTGTGTTGACATCTAGAGTTTTAGTAGATGAAATATGAGAAATTAATGCATACCAGTTGAAAATTTCAATATAGAATTGTTATGTTGTGAAATTAAAATTCTATTTAGAGTGTGTTATAGTGATGGTAGTATGCCATGATTAAATCATGTATACAAATTGTATGTGTGTAACAACTTGTTAAATTTCATGTGCAATTAAGGGTGAACTATAAGTTAATGGAGAGGTGAGATTTTCCATAAACTAAGAATAATGTCAAAAAGAAAATACATTCACGCTAGTTTGTTATAAAGAGTAGTCAATTTTACAAATTTAAGCATATGATTGTAAGATTTCTAAAAGTGACTATTTAAGTTAATTTGTGAACAACTTCATGCTACTATTGATAAAATTAGGGGAAAAGCATTTCTGAAAGTTTAGAAATGTAATTTAGTAGTATTAATTATGATGGAAGACGATAGAAATCAAAATAGATGAACAAATTAAAATGAGATGAAAACTGTAACCCCATTTCCGCCAATAAGTATTTTCTGTGTATTTTCAACAATTTGACTTTTATAAATTATTTTGTGCTAAATTCATTTCAGATTTGTATTAAAGTGTTTTCTAATCGAAATTTTATTCATTTTGAATAATGGTGTATTTTAATCTTACTTTCCATTTCTTATTAATCGACTATATATATTTGAGACTAAAATCTAATATGTTATTATTATTGGATTATTTTAATGAAATTGTTAAACAAGAATATAATTTTATTGTATGATTTTATTATTTTGATAATTATAATAATTAATTGTTATTTCTTGATTATCTATTTAAGGTTCATTTATCGAATTATTTTATTTTCGTACTTGATATAATTTTCTTGACGAATTCCAATTTATTTTCAAACCAATTTATATTCTTTTCATTTGTATTATTTATTCTTCTTGTTGGGCTATTTTATTCTTATCAATCCTATTTATTTATTGTGAGTATTTTATTTGAACCCTATTGTTTTCAAACACATCTCTTATTGAACCCTAAAACCCAATTGCATTTTATTCTCAACCCAAACCCACTATTATTGGATCCCAACCCATTAACCCAATAATCTACTTGTATTCTATAAATACAACCCTAAAACAAACCCTAAAATTCAAAAAAAAATACAATTTGTAGCCATCATTCACTATCCTCTCTCTTCTTTCTCTCTCCTCCTTGGTTTCTCTCTCCCAGTTAGAACCCAACCCCTACTCCACCTTTCCGGCCTTCTTCTTCGGCAACTTCCCCATCACAGTCGACCTCCTAGCCCACGCCATCGCCAGAACACAACCCAAAACCACCTCGTCGACACTCCGATCGAAACCTCCCTGCCTTTCCCTATTCCCTGTCGAGCGCAGCAGCACAACCCCGAACCCACCTATGCTCTTCTTCCCGATCATCATGATATGTCGACGACCACCCACCGTCAGTCGACGCGACCCCAGTCCCTTGCCACCATCGATCTATTGTTGTTGTTGCCACCCTTCCTATTGTTGTTGTTATTGTAACACCCGACAAAATTTGAAACGATAAATTTTCTTTCGCGTGTTGCGCACGTGTATTTTGTACTATTACCAGTGATATCCGTAATGCATTTCAGTATAAATATCATACTTATTTTGTATGTCAACTATTTATGCATTTTCCGTCTTCTGAAAATTCTTTTAATCCTATTTGAGTCAATTCAAATATAAAATTCCAATCTCTGTAATTTTTACGTGCTTTATACGTGTAATCGATGCACGTATCGATTACATATTTTTCACCGCTACGTGTAATATTTTCTATGTGTTACAATTATTTATTTTATGACGTATTCGAATTTGTTTTATTAAACGGAAATTCAATTTTCTCCTATTTTTGATTAAAATATTCTTTTATACGTGTAGTGCACATGTTTTCTATGTACATAGTGATTACGTTGTGGAATATATTAAAATTAATGAAAAATATTTTTTCGTACGTTACATTCCGATTATTTATAAATATTTTGCCGTTGATAAAATCAATTTCATATTTGAATATTTGTTTTACGTGCGACGCACGTGTTTGTAGTGCACGTATTAGTTGCATTATCTTTTAAAATAAAATTTCGTGAAGTATGTGTGTGTGTTTATTTTATTCATGCGTGAAAACTATAATTTTTAATTAAACTAATTTTAAATGCATATTATATATATAAACAAATGTTTTAAATTAAATAAATAATCAATTTTGTGTGGTGTACACAAGCACGTGCACGTGCACGTGCACACATGCAATGTGCACACCTAAGAAAAATAAAGAAGTGGTCGGCTGCCATTTGTTGTGAGTGGGGAGAGAAGGTGGATTAGTGGGTGATGATGTGGTGGATTAGTTATAATAACTACTCCTAATTACCTATATAAACACTCTCTAACCATTCACTCTCTTCTCCTCTCCCTTTCTTTCTTTCTCTGCCCAAATCCGAAAACCCCCAGCAAATTCATCTTGTTCCTCTACTCACTCACATGTATACATATATATATTTTATATACATATATAGACAAATATGCATACACACACACACACAGATTCAACTAGGTGAGTGTTTCTTAAATCCTTTTAATTTAATTAGTAATATGATGCATGCTAGTTGACATATGGCTTAGTTGTTGATTGAGATGAATGAATGTTAATAAATGTTTAGTTGTTAAATGGCTTAGTTGTAATTTTAATTATATAATGATTTTGTGGTTAAAATAAATGCTAGAACTCATGTGGAATTGAAAGAGAACAAGAACATACATTTAGTGGATTGTGGGAATAGAAATCTTTTAATCAATGCATGTTAGAGTGTTCACATAATAGTCAAATTAATGCAATATGTATAAAAAAGTTTTAAGATGCTATTATCGTAGAGAAAGATGGAAATAGTTTCACAAATATGTATTTTTATTGGCATAAAGAAATTCTATATTGGTGTTTTTGAGGAGGAACCATAGTGTATTTCAAAGTCGAAAATGTATTCTTTCAATGCAAATTGGAAAGAAGCTTATTTCAATGTTAATATATAAAAAAATAAGAGTTTTATAAAGTTTACTATTTGATGCTATAATGTATTTTTAAAGAAATTATTTTGGAAGAAGTTTTGATTTGAAAGATACAAACTAATTGAGAAATTGAAATTTTTGTGAAGGAATGTTAGAAACAGACAGAAAGTATAAGGGTATTTCAACTCTTAATTATAACAGAAAATGTGTTTGGGCATACTTTTCTCGGCGTGGGTTTAAGGGGCTTTGAACAGTGCCGTTAGCTATGGGTTCGAGTCTTGAAGAGGCTCTGTTTTTATTAAATTTAATTTTTTAAACCAAATCACCGAAGACCTTTACAAAAGGATTTCGAGTTCGCCTTTAATCACCCAGCGCCTTTGGCCTTCTTAGTCTTCGGGTGCGCTCTGAGTTGGTCAATGTAGCTCGACGGGGGTCTTGGGTTCGAAACCTGGCAGCCTCTCTTGTTTATTCTTTTTTTTTTTTTTTTGGTATTTAAGGGTTTTAAAGAGCAACAAAAATTGGGAAAAAATTCTATTATTCCTCTAAAATTATTTAGACTTTATAAAAAATATTTCCACAATATTTTGATATATTTCGTTAAAATTGAAAGTGGATTTCATAAGAAAACTATGGGATGAAGAACTTGATAATTCTCCTTAAAATGTGACGCTTGTATAATTAAAGAAAAAGATGAAAATTTAAATGCAATTAAATCCTCATGACGAGATGTTATAGTAATTGATTGAGAATATTTGAATTTACACACAATGCTATAAGTGATTAAATTGATAATGAAAGTGAAGGGAGTAACTTCTTGTTATAAGAATACAAAGAAATGTTTCCTTGGAGATAGAGATTGTGAATAAAAAAATTGAACTATTATTTTGTGATTGAATATAATATATTGTTGATCTCTCGAACGAGATAGTTGTTAGAATCTAGAGGCTAGGCTAGACCCTAATGACCGGCAGTTGTTATTAATGTGAATTTGAGTGTTAACCAGTGTCGGTTGAGCATCTCCTGAGAAGTAGCCAGTTTGGGCTGATTGTCTCTTGTATTGGTTTAAGTCTGGTAGGGTAAGCTAGCTCTAGATTGTGATGATTTCTTCAAAAAACAAACTAAAACTTAAGGACAGGCACTAAGCGGAGATGTGATGAAAGTAAAAGAAAAACACAAGTATAGGGGCCTCGAATTTACGGTGTGAGAGTTTTCACAAGCTGTCTACATGATGCATCATGTCATGACGTGAATTCATCTCCAGAATTATCGGTATCGTGGCGATGCTTGTGGGGTTCTTTGTGACTACGTAGTGCCATCGTCCCATGATGGAGGCAAATTGTCCATAGGCTGTCTACATGATGCGTCATGTCATGACGTGGGATTCCCTTCCAAGCTGTCTGGACATGGGATCGTAACTCATAAAACATCTAAGGACCTACCGTAGTTACCATAATAGTTTAACTCATAGCGAGGGATCCAACCCTACAAGATGAAGCACGGTTAAGGGCTTGCCCTCGAATCTATGTAAAATCGGATGCATAGGTTCGAACAAGTGTGCATTAGTGTCATTAAATATAAATAACTGCATTAAGGTTAAGTGCACAAGTACACACGATATCAATAGGATAGCCCCTCTTTAGCTTAGTTTGTGATGCATTCAAGTTTGTGTTTGTTAAAGTATTAAAGAATCGTTATATTTTCGGCATAGAGAGGATGGTCGTGTATAATATTACGTCGGTTGTAAGCAACTGACGTGCCCACAGTTTCTTATGTAGGACTTGGAATTTACAAGATGATATAAAGATTAATTTGATGATGATGATTACTTAAATGCTAAAGTTGTTACAATTGTACATTTACCATGTTGTAATTCATTTATTTATTCTGCTGCGTGTTGATCTAAAAGAGTATGTTGTAATAAAAGTTTCAAAATTTGCTTGTAAAATTGTACGAAGTGAAGTGTAAAGATCCTCTAGAACTTTGAATTCAGGCTTATTTGGAATTCGGGGTGTTACAGAGATGATATCAGAGCCACGCTTCAATAAGTAGTACAAATTTACAAGAATGATACATTAGGGTGGACATTAGAAATGTGAGTTCAGTTTATGAAGATTTAAATGTAAGTGATTTACATTTGTGTTGCTCTATACACTGATGTTTTCTCATCCCTTTCCCTATTTGATGGCTGGAGTCATGAATGTAAGATTCAATAACTATCTTCAATCATGATACTCTCCTCGTATACATTGATGTAAGATCGTATGCGAGTATATTTTTCTTGGTATCATAGTGGCGCGTGGAAGCGTGGTTGGTTTGAACCGTCATTCATGATAACTTACACATAGATACATTTCCCTCTTTAAATTTTTTTTCTTTGTGAATTTTTATCATAGTACTTTTTCAACATTCAATATTTTTTAAATAAATATTTTCCTATACTACTAAATCACTTGGATATTTATTAGTTTATCTATCTTCCTTAGTCTTGATCTTTTGAACTTGTTTTGTCCTTCGTGTTTTTATGTCACTTTATATTTATCCGTTTAAATTTGCTATTACTTTACGTATTTTATTGCCGCTTATTAAATTAATATTGTAACTATTATTTTCTTCATTTATTATTTCTATTATATTTTCAATTTTGCTTATAAATTTTTGCTTATGTACATTCATTTTATATGATTTGACTTTGTGATACTATATTTTTCCATTATCTTATACTGTCTTACTAGATTTGACCATGGGCACGTGCCTACGGCACATCTTCGAAACGATACACCATATGAAAAACCTTGTAAACAGTAAAACAAAAATTATGTAGCTCAAGTTTGAATAGTATGACAATAATTAGTTGTAAATAAAAGTCCATGTTTCCAATAGTATATGTTGAAAAGTAATTATAAATGAGGATATAAAATCCAACTTCTTAGAACTTTGAGGGTGGAAAATGATGAAATTTAACTATTGAAGATATATTTACTATTTTCAATGTAACATGAACAATAAAAAATAACATAAAAAATCTGAAAATTTACAAACCTGAAATCTGAAAATCTAATTTTTTGAGTAAATAGAGAGAGAATGAGAGAGAGAGACAGAGATAGAGAAAGAGAGAGAAATAAATAAATAAATAAATGAGTTTTTTTTTGGGCGGGGGGGGGGGGGGGGGGGGGGAATGTGTTTTGTGGGATCAGATTTGGGCCTTTAATTTTGAGGGGATTGAAGGAGAGCCACTTGATAGCTTTCTTTGTGTTATTATTATTATTATTATTATTATTATTATTATTATTATTATTATTATATTAGGGGGAGAGAGAGAGAGAGAGAGAGTGAGAGAGGGAGAGAGGGAGAGAGAAATAATTAAATTAATAAATGAGTTGTTTTGGGGGGGTTTGAATTTGAGTTTTGGGAAAAAACTTTTGGGGGAAAAATAAGTTTTGTGATGTTAGATCTGGGCCTTTGATTTTGGGGGATTGAAGGAGAGCCACTTGATAGCTTTCTTTGTGTTTTATTATATAGATATGTTTCAGTATATTTTAGCATGACTGTAATATTTTTACTTATATAAATGCAATGTACCCATCCTCAATAAGATTCCTTTTATTACTATTTTGTTTTCCTTATATTCTACCTCTTTATATTTATTTTTCACTATTAATAGCTACTTATTAATTTTTGTAGTTTTACGCTTTTTTAATATAATACATACACTCACTATTTATAATTTATCTTTATTTTCAAATTTTAATTGTCTTTACATTCTTATTTACTACCTATATTTATCACTGATTTCTATATATGTCATATATTTCAATATACTTACTATACATATCATTTCACCCTCATCCAATTACTACGTTACTATTTTTGTATATGATTATTTATATTTATTGCCCTAATTTGGTACACTATATAATTATTGTTTTCATTTGTATTTTCCGCTCGTCCATATACTTTACACTATTTTCGTCCTAATGTTATAAATCATTCTTTTTTCTTTCATTGCTACTAATTAGTAGCATTTAGGTTTGATATATTCTATACATCTATTTTGATATTTCATCGTGTAAATTCCTTTTACTCCTATTTTTATATCACTAATTTCAAAATGTAACACCATACTTTATTAAACACCCAATATCCAAGTACAAATGGAAGATTACATCTTTCCATCTCCCGTTTTGGTGCAACCTAATGTCGAGGGGGTAAACCTGCAACTAAACATCATTGGAGGCAAACTGCAATTGGATGTCGGGGAGGCAAAGTCTGCAACCAAAAGTCCAGAAGGCAAACTGCAATCAGATGTCGTAGAGGCAATTCTGCAACTTGAGGTCAAGGAGGCAAGCCTGTAGATGGACACCAACGAGGCGAACCTACACCAGAAGAAAATTTTCTACTTTGATAACCCCTCATTTGTTTTCTATTATATTTACTTACCACTATTCCAATTTTGTACTAGCTCATACTATTTTATAATATTTTACAACCTAGCATTAAACTAATTATCTTATTATTTATAGTGATTTCTATATCTGTCTTATTTGCATATTCACTACTTAATATTAACTAGCTTGTCATCTCCTTCTATTTAGAATCTTTACATGAGTTAGCATTTCACACCACTTCATCTTATTTTATATTGCTATTAACTTATCTTAGATTTGGTGGCTACTCACCTAACAAAAAAAAATTAAAAAACAAAATATAAAAAAATATTATTATTTATACTTTTTCTTCAATTCGTAAGTTATTTCTATATGATTAGTTTTTGTATTGTTTCAATAATATGTTATTACTTTATCCACTCTGATGTCTTTTCTTACTCCTACAAACCATTTATACTTATCATATCATACTATTAGTTATCTCACTCTATAAATTTTTCTCCTATGTACGTATATAATTTTGTACGTTGGTTTTCATGCTCTACTTTGACAATTCGAAAATATTTTGATATATGTTAACCAATATTCTATATCTTTAATTTTTAAATGTATGTATAATTATTGTATCTACTTTACAACATATTTTATGATGGTAACTTGTTATACAAAATTATTGTATATTATCTATACTTTCAACTAAATTTCATGCTCATATATTTTCCAAACATTTTCTCTTGAATTGCTATTTTTTTTCTATCTCGTATAGTATACTACTAGTTTAGTTGATGATTTTTATCTTTCCCGTTTTCTTTAATAAATTTCTCTTTCCGAAAATTTTCGAATTCTCTAACAGTTGATTATTTAATTTATGTTTTACTATTTTGGTATCCAGTACTTATTTATTTTGTATGAAAAATTTCTTTCAATCTACATTATCTTTCATTGTCGCATTTCTCACCCTGCTATTTTTCTTGTTTTTTTGATACTTTCGTGTTTCGTTCGCTCGATACTCAAAGATTCCTTATATAAGTTTGATGTGTTTTCCCACATTGCTCATTTTTAGGCCACAATTATTTTCTTAGTATTGGCAACTTTCTATATACAATAATGATTTTTTGTTTAGTGTGTACAAAATACAACTTCTACCCTAGTGAGTTCTGAGTACAGAACTATTCTATGGGGAGGAGAGTGTAACACCCCACAAAATTGGAAATGACAATTTTGCCCTCGCGTGCTACGCACGTGTATTTTGTACCATTACTAGTGATATCCGTAACGCATTTCAGTATAAATATCATACTTATTTTGTATTTCAACTATGCATTTCCCGTCTTCTCAAAATTCTTTTTATCCTATTTGAGTCAACTCAAATATAAAATTCCAATCTCTGCGATTTTTACGTGCTTTATACGTGTTATTGATGCACGTATCGATTACGTATTTTCTACCGCTACGTGTAATATTTTCTATGTGTTACAATTATTTATTTTATGATGTATTCAGATTCGTTTTATAAACGGAAATTCCTTTTTCTCCTATTTTTGATTAAAATATTCTTTTGTACGTGACGTGCACGTGTTTTCTATGTACGTAGTGGTTACGTTGTGGAATATATAAAAATTAATGAAAAATATTTTTTCATACGTTACATTCTGATTATTTATAAATATTTTCCCGTTGATAAAATCGATTTCATATTTGAATATTTATTTTACGTGCGACGCACGTGTTTGCAGTGCACGTATTAGTTGCATTATCTTTTAAAATAAAATTTCATGAAATATGTGTGTGTGTCTATTTTATTCATGCGTGAAAACTATAATTTTTTTTTTTTGATAACGGGGATAGAATCCAAAGATTCCAACCTAATATATAAATAAACGAAAGATAACAACCAAGTACAATTTTACAGGCGGTAAAATAAAAAGCAAATAACTAGAATACAATCACTAAAACTCATAAGCAATTGAGAAAATTTCCTAGGGCTAACCGGAGAAAGTAAAAACAAAAAACTAATGAACGCAAGCCGCAAAGGAGGAGGCTTTTCGCAAGAAGCATGAAGCAACCATCTTTAACCGAGCAAAACATCCGGACTAAAGACTCAGCAACCCACCAAGACCAGACGAGCCGAAACCACTCTGAAGAAAAGGCGATCGGCAGATGGAGCAGCAAGCACAGCAACCGATCCATCAAGAGGACTGAACAATGATCTGATCCTGTGCCAACCCCACCTAAAACAATCGAAGCAGACCCAGCCCGAGGAAATGAGATGTAGCTATTAGGAAGGGAAGATCGAACTTCACTCAGTAAGGGGAACATCAAAGTGAACTCGAGACACTGCACGAGGCCACGAAGCCACCGAGACCAAATACAAGGATTGAGACGTAAGAGACCACAGTGATGATCCCAACAAAGGGGGTGGCACCACCTGGACTTCCTCCGAAAGTAGGAATCCCCAACAAGAGAACCAAAACAGGCATGAGCTCAAAAATGTGCACCAAAAAACACAATATCACCACAACACAGGTGAGTACTCGAAGAAGAAAACAATAATAACAATGTAAAGTAAAGACAGATAACCCTGAAAAATGCAATCACGGATAAAGCCACATGATACCAAGGTGCCATCTAAGCACTAACCCTTAGAATGCAATCAGGGACAGTGTAGAACCACCCGAAACAAGCCCTGATCACTCAGGAAACAATCTACCTCCGAAATTAATCCAAGCCTGAAGAGACTTTGCGCAGGAGAATAACAAAGCTGATGCCTTAGCCGCAACATCACACCAAAGAAACAAAAACCAGAGAAGTCCATACAACAAGAACAAAACAATACTGAACTAATAAAGTCATATACCACCCAGATAAGGGCCAATAACAAAAATATACAAAAGGCCTCCCAAAGAAAAGTCCAATAGTCCTCAAAAAGAACATTCAACCCCCCTAATCAGGCAAGTAGGAGCGACATCAAAATGGAACCGACCACCATCAGAACAAAAACACCCAAAACATCACAACCGAAATGAGAGAATACCTCCCCATTCCATCAGCTACCATCGAAACAACCACAGAATCACCTTCAGTGAAGAAAGGCCAATGCCAGACAACACATTAAGTCTGCAAACACCAAGAACAGGAGAAACAATTAAGAAGTGGCATGGATAACATTGTGTTAATGAATATTAGTGCGGCAAAATACATATCACCTCATCCAGGTGATATAAATGAAAAGCTTCCACTTTATCATGAGTTAAAGTGGAAGGCCAAAATTTAGCAAAAAATAGGAAATCGTTGATAATGTTATCGATCGAAGAGATGGATTGAGAAAAAATACGTTTGTTCCATTCCAACCAGATCACCCAAATGATCGCCAAAATAGAAAGAACCCAAGATTTAAGAAAATCTTTCCTGAGGGATTGAGCCATCCAGCAGGATGAGAAATCGCTGGGAATAGAAGGTGCTTGCCAAGCGATGACGGTAACAATCCAAAGCAGTTTAATAAATGAAAACTTGAGGAAAATATGATCACCCTCCTCATGCGAGGATGAGCAAAATGGGCATAATTGACCTAAGGCCAAGTTCATTTTGTTAAGAACGTCAACTGTAAGAAGCTTGTTGTTCAGTGCTAGCCAAGTTAATATTTTGGATTTAAGGGGAGCGCAACTGCTCTATAAGGGCTTAGCACGCAGGGAGATATTCCCCCTAAAATTTAGAAAGTTGTAGAAGGATTTAACAGAGTAATTACCAATGGTAGTCCATCTCCAATTGAAATCTTCTATGGGATGCCAAAGGTAAAGGTTGATATCATCGAATAGAACTTAGAGCTCCTGTACGAGAGACGAAGGAAGTACGCCCGAGAAAGGAATCGACCAGAACTTTTGGTAATTGATGATGGTAACATAGTCCGCCACAGAGGCGGAGGGGTTGGAGGCCATCTAGTAGAGAGAAGGAAAAGTTGAAGCAAGCTTGATATTACCGAACCATAAGTCCTCCAAAAATTTGGTTTTAGAACCATCAGCGCACTCGTGGGTTAAACCACAACGGAATGGCTTGGCTACTTTCTAGACTCCCTTCCAGAAAGAAGAGGCCTTACAGGAAAGGGGAGTTGGAAAGTTCCACATATTGCGACGGGAAAAACAATTTAGCGTGATAAGACAAACCCAAGGGAGTTGATCATTCTTAAGAAATCTCCATAACCATTTGCCCAGAAGAGCTAAGTTTTGGTGCCTGAGATCAAGCACCCCTAAATCCCCAGCTGCCTTAGAAGTGCAGATAAGCTTCCAATTGCAAAGGTGAGTGCCAGCTTTATACGATCAGCACCGGACTAGAAGTAGTTCCTTTTGATCTGGTCGATTCTCTTAATAACCCGCGACGGAAAGTAAAAGAAAGACATCATATATAAAGAAATTGAGGATTGAACAGAGTTAACTAAGATGAGTCTGCCTCCGCACGAAAGGTGTTTGTTAGACCAATAGTTAAGTCTAAATTCAACTTTTTCAATCATCTTCATCCAATCCGATTTATGAAGTTTCTCCCATCTTAAGGGAATACCAAGATAATGGATTGGGAACGAGGCCTATGCACAGTTAAAAAATTGCACAATCCGCTTGACAGTTTTGAGAACCTCCAAGCCAAACAACTGACGACTTTTGAAAGTTAATGGCTAAACCAGAGGCACTTTCAAAGACATAAAGAAGTAACTTCAGGTTCCGTAATGTGCATCCATTGGGTTTCGCAAAAATAATGGTATCGTCGGCGTAATGAAGTTTCAACACACCTCGGTCACTTTGAGAACCTCCAAGACCTTTGATAACATCAGCTTCCCAAGCATTACGAAGCAACGTACTGAACACATCGGTAACAAGAGAAAATAATAGAGAGGATATGGGATCTCCTTGACAGAGGCTATGCTTACACTTGAATTTGTAGCCTTCCATCCCATTAATAAGACGACGTGCCAGCAAAGGGACTGGATTTGATTCAGGCAATCCATTTCGGTCCGAAACCACGATTAAAGAGGGTTTCAAAAAGGAAGTCCCAGTTAACGTTATCATAAGCTTTTTAAAAATCTAACTTTAACAGGATCCCCTCCGAATTGGATCTATGGTAGTTGGAAATGATTTCTTGGGCCGAAGCCACACTATCAAGGATAAAGCGATCTTTAATGAATCTTAATTGCACAGGATCTATCAAAGGAGAGATAATAGCACTGAGATGGGTGGCGAGGACTTAACTATAATTTTTAGTTAAACTAATTTTATATGCATATTATACATATAAACATATGTTTTAAATTAAATAAATAATCAATTTTTGTGTGATGTACACAAGCACGTGCATGTCCACACGTGCAATGTGCACACGCAATGTGCACACCTAAAAAAAAAAGGAGTGGCCGGCTACCATTTGTTGTGAGCGGGGAGAGAAGGTGGATTAGTGGGTGATGATGTGGTGGATTAGTTATAATAACTACTCCTAATTACTTATATGAACACCCCCAAACCATTAACTCTCTTCGTCTCTCCCTTTCTTTCTTTCTCTGCCCAAATCCGAAAACCCCCAACAAATTTATCTTGTTCCTCCACTCACTCACATGTATACATATAACTTATATGCTATATATATATATACTAGATTTGCCCGTGGCCACGTGTCTACGGCACGTCTTCAGAACAATACAGCATATGAAAAGTCTTGTAAACAGTAAATCAACAATTATGTAGCTGAAGTTTGAATAGTATGACAAAAATTAGTTGTAAATAAAAGTCCATGTTTCCATTAGTATATGGTGAAAAATAATTATAAATTGGGGGACAAAAGTCCATGTTTCCATATATATATATATATATATATATATAGGGAAAGCTTCGGTTGTGCACTCCTCTAGTGCACACAGTGTGTGCACTAGGCCTTCGGGCGTTCATATCGAAGATTCGAACTGTTCACATTGAACTATACATCTAAATTAGTCTAAATATGTAAAATCAAATCATTTGAAATTCATTTCCCATCCATCATGTGACTATAAAAAACAATGATTTTCAACCATACAATTTTGTAACACTTCAATGGATGGGTAAATGAATTTCAAATGATTTGGTTTTACATACTTAGACTAATTTAGATGTATAGATCAATGAACGGTTCGGATCTTCGATATGAACGCCCGAAGGCCTAGTGCACACGCCGGGTGCACTAGACATTGTGCACGACCGAAGCTTTCCCTATATATATATATATATATATATATATATATATATATGGGTAAAAGGAATATGAGCAACTTTCTCATTTAGTAAATGAGCAATTGATTATGTGGCATGCATGTGATACATTGGACAACTAACCCTATTAATGATTTTCCAATCACATGTATGCCACATCATCAATTGCTTATTTACTAAATGAGCAAGTTGCTCATACCCCTTTTTCCATATATATATATATATATATATATATATATATATATATATATATATATATATATATATATATATATATATATATATATATATATATATAGAGAGAGAGAGAGAGAGAGAGAGAGAGAGAGAGAGAGAGAGAGAGAGATAATTAAATATATATAGAGAAATAATTAAATAAATAAATGAATTGTTTTTTTTTGGGGGGGGGGGTGGATTTGAATTTGAGTTTTGGGGGAAAACTTTTGGGGGGAAAATGTGTTTTGTGAGGATAGATCTGGGCATTTGATTTTGGGGGGATTGAAGGAGAGGCACATGATAGCTTTCTTTGTATTTTATTATATATATATATATATATATATATATATATATGAAAATGAGAGATGAAGGTGTTGTTTTCTTTGCTGCCGAGATGGAGTTGGTGGTTTTTCTTTGGGCACGGATTTCGAGGTGCTATTTGAAAGATTTAGGAGTTCATTTTGCTAAGGATTTTGTCAACTAGGTGGGTGTTTCTTAAATACTTTCTAATTTTAGTACTATGATGCATGCTAGTTAATATATGGCTTAGTTGTTGATTGGGATGAATGAATGTTGATATATGTTTAGTTGTTAAATGGCTTAGTTGTTATTTTAATTATATAATGATGTTGTAGTTAAAATAAATGCTAGAACTCGTGTGGAATTGAAAGAGAACAAGAACATACATTTAGTGGATTGTGGGAATAGAAATCTTTTAATCGATGCATGTTAGGGTGTTCACATAATAGTCAAATTAATGCAATATGTATGAAAAAGTTTTAAGATACTATTATAGTAGAGAAAGATGGAAATAGTTTCACAAATGTGTATTTTTATTGGCATAAAGAAATTTTGTATTGGTGTTTTTGAGGAGGAACCATAGTGTATTTCAAAGTCGAAAATGTTTTTCTTAAATGCAAATTGGAAAGAAACTTATTACAATGTTAATAAAAAAATAAAAAAATAAAAAAGTAAGAGTTTTATAAAGTTTACCATTTGCTGCTAAACTTTATTTTTAAAGAAATTATTCTGGAAGAAATTTTAATTTGAAAGATACAAACTAATTGAGAAATCAAAATTTTTTTAAAGGAAAGACAGAAACAGACAAAGAGTTGAAGGGTATTTCAACTCTTAATTACAACAGAAAATGTATTTTGGCATACTGTTCTCGGTGTGGGTTTAACGGGCTTTGAACAGTGCCGTTAGTCTTGGGTTCGAGTCTTGAAGATGCTCTGTTTTTATTAAATTTGATTTTTTAAACCAAATCACCGAAGACCTTTACAAAAGGATTTCGAGTTCGCCTTTAATCACCTAGCGCCTTTGGCCTTCTTGGTCTTCAGGTGCACTCTGAGTTGGTCATTGTAGCTCGACAAGGGTCTTGGGTTCGAAACCCGGCAACCTCTCTTTTTGATTCTTTTTTGTTTTTTTTGGTATTTAAGGGTTTTAAAGAGCAATAAAAATTGGAAAAAAATTCTATTATTCCTCTAAAATTATTTAGAGTTTATAAAAAAATTTCCACAATATTTTGATATATTTTGTGAGAATTGGAAGTGGATTTCATACGAAAACTTTGGGATGAAGAACTTGATAATGCTCCTTAAAATGTGACTCTTGTATAATTAAAGCAGAGAAGAAAATTTGAATGCAATCAAATCCTCTTGATGAGATGTTATAGTAATTGATTAAGAATATTTGAATTTGCACACAATGCAATAAGTGATTAAATTGATCATGAAAGAGAAGGGAGTTACTTCTTGTTATAAGAATACAAAGAAATGTTTCCTTTAAGATAGAGATTGTGAATAAAGAAATTGAACTATTATTGTGTGATTGAATATAACATATTGTTGATCTCTAGAATGAGATAGTTGTTGGAATCTAGAGGCTAGGCGAGACCCTAGAGACCGGCAGTTGTTATTAATGTGAATTTGAGAGCTAACCAATGTTGATTGAGCATCTCTTGAGAAGTAGCCAGTTAGGGCTGACTGTCCCTTGTATTGGTTTAAGTCGGGTAGGGTCAGCTACCTCTAGGTTGTGATGATTTCTTCTAAAACAAACTAAAGGGAGATGTGATGAAAGTAGGTGAAAAACACAGGTATGAGAGCCTCGGATTCACGGTGTGAGAGTTTTCACAAGCTGTCAACATGATGTGTCATGTCATGACGTGAACCCATCTCCGGAATTATCGGGATCATGGCGATGCTTTGTGGGGTGCTTGGTGACTACGTAGTGCCATCGTCCCATGATGGGGGCGAATTGTCCATAGGCTGTCTACATGATGCGTCATGTCATGACGTGGGATTCCCCTCCAAGCTGTCTGGACATGGGCTCGTAACTCATAAAACATCTAAGAACTTACCGTAGTTACCATAGTAGTTTAACTCATAGCGAGGGATCCAACCCTACAAGATGAAGCACGCTTAGGAGCTTGCCCTCGGATCTATGTAGAATGGGATACATAGGTTCGAACAAGTGTGTATTAGTGTCATCAAATATAAATAACTGCATTAAGGTTAAGTGCACAAGTACACACGATGTCAATATGATAGTCCCTCTTTAGCTTTGTTTGTGATGCATTCAAGTTTGTGTTTGTTAAAGTATTAAAGAATCGTTATATTTTCGACATAGTGAGGATGGTCGTGTATAATATTGCATCGGTTGCAAGTAACTGACGTGCCCACAGTTTCATATGCAGGACTTGGAATTTATAAGACGATATAAAGATGAATTTGATGCTGATGATTACTTAAATGTTAAAGTTGTTACAATTGTATATTTACCATGTTGTAATTCATTTATTTATTCCGTTGCGTGTTGATGTAAAAAAGTATGTTGTAATAAAAGTTTCAAAAATTCCTTGTAAAATTGTACGAAGTGAAGTATAAAGATCCTGTGGAACTTTGAATTCGGGGTGTTCCAGTTATATCCCTTTCCGTTGTTGCTTTGTTCTCTTTTGCACGTAGCGTGCACGTGTATTTGTGGGTTCGCGTTGTTGCGGATTTGTGTTCGTTGCCTCGGGATTCTTATCCCATTATTCTTGGTATTCAATTTCGTCGTCTATCAGGCAAGTCACTATCCTCTTGAATTGTTAATTGTATCAAATTCAAGTTTTGTTGAAACTCTTGCAAGTAGATTCCTTCGTTATCGTATTTATACATTGTTCATCTCCTTCGTTGGGTCTATTGAGGGTTTACACGAGCTAACCTCAATATTCTTAACATCGTGCCACTTTGACTCCAAAAATATTGAATCTTCCATACATCATATAGTATTGATGATAGGAAATTTTTATGCATCTCATAATACAATTAAATATTGTAGAGACAATTGCTAGGTTGTATGTTGTTTAATCGATTGATGGTTGATTGATGATAAATTAATGCATGTATGTATTCTTAATTTTATTGATCATGTTATTACACCATCATGCTGATTATAAAGTTCATCGACTAATAGAATTGATACTCATCATGTTTAATTAACTTATTTCATGAAAAATACCCTAAAACCTGTATCTTGCTTGCTGGCTATAAGTTGTCTGCTATTTTCAACCTAGTAAATGACATTAAAATGAATAACTTTCTGAATGAGAATTGTAGCCTTATCTTTCTAGTTTCCAGAACATCTTGAATTTTTAAATTCCGAGTTGATTAGAAAAAATTATGCTCGTTTTACTACCGCTGTGTTTTTACTTTCAGATTTTCAGATTCTTGTACGTTTCATGTTTAAACAGTAAAAAGGCTGATCAAATGATAAAATTTTGCTCTGAAAACTTCTAGACTGTTGCTTAACATGTTTGGAAATCTAGAAAATATTTTTAATGAATTTATTATTGAGTTTCTGCTGATTCTAAAATTATAATAACATGATGTCAAATTTCTGTCTGAACATGAAATCTGGAAAGAACGATGTGTTTGGACCTAGCTAGTGTTGTCGAATCTAGAACTTTAAATTTGCGTTGGAACAGTGTGGAAGTCTAGTTTCTAGAATTTCTGAAGAATTCAGTTTTTGAGTTCTGAAACAGTAGGAAAATGTATTTTTGTACAGACCACTCTTGCTGTCCAGAATTTCACTTTTCAATTTTTAATAGATTAATTGTTCCTATATCGTAGCATTGTATGAATTAACGTATGTGTGTTGCATTGCATAATCCTAATACCCTATTGTCAATGTTCTAATTGTCCAATTCAAGTTATCATCTTTAAATATTTCCCTATTGTTACCATCGTTCATCTCATGTCTCATATTTGCATAATGTATTGTTGCATTGATAAATATTTAATAATCCGGGGTTTAAGGGTTGACTTTAGTAGCGGACAATATAGGAACTGTACTCGGAGAAGGGGTCTGTGTTTTCCTAAGTAATGTTCTGGCTATTTTTTTTATCGTGTGATTGTGGATTACGACCGTAACCTAATCTATCGTATATTGTATCGTTGTCGAAGACTGTATCGTGCATTGAATATTGAATCGTGACAATTGGATATTGATTATCGTTTTCGAGTACATGAACTAAAAAATCCACCACTAAGTATAAATGTAACTTGTTTGTATGTAGCAACCATGTGGTAAATAAATGAGACGCATGAAGTGCTACATTAGTTAGGATTAAAATGATTAATAGACTTACAAATTGACACCACTTCGACATTGCATATTGTTCATCATTGTTCCTATTGATATCGATTTATCGGCTAAATATTATTGATATTGATCATTGAATATTGTTATCGATTGTTGAATCATTGTTTACAACTATTGCATCGTTTATCATGATATTCATTATTGCTATCGTGCCAAGTTATTGATTCCAATTGATTCATTGAATTCATTGTTAAACCGTTATTCCATTGTTCCCTGCTTTCTCTACTTGTTATCCATGACTTGCTCTAAGGACAACTCCTTTTTAGAGGAAGTGTACACAAGTAATGAAGGAGAATTGCCTGCTGGAATTGGAGAACAAACTTTCTGAAGATTTAATGCTTTCTAATTACTTATCATTTTATTGAACTTAATGTATTGAGACTTGTTATTATTTGGGATTGGATTATTATTATATGGGGCTTATGTCCCGGATTTTATTATTGTTCCAGATGTTGGATTATTATTGTATTTGGAAATCTCATATTGTTTATTCCAAGTATTATTATTTATGAGATTATTATTATTGCATGTGCAATTGTTCTGTATTGATTATATTGTTGAGTTAATCGGATAAACAGCTTATGGGTGACGTTAGTCATTCGCTGGGCCAATGTCATGTACTCGTATTCCGTATTTTTGGGAAGCGGGGCATGAAAAAAACAGAGAGTTGAGTTAAAAGATTTCGAACCCATATACTATCAGTTTTGAGCTTGGCCTTAGTGGATAGCGCTGCGCTCGGGGGTTCTCATTGGTCTTGGGTTCGAAGACAGGGATGCTTTGCCCCTTTATAAAAAAAATTGAATTTTAATAAATGAAAGGGACTAGACCATAAAAAGAATCCCACGTGAATTTTATCACAACAGTGAGTTGGCTCACTAGTCTGGGTGACTGTTGTTGTGGCTGTTGGTCCTGGGTTCGAATCCGGTTGTACAACCTTTTGAATTTTTATTTTATTTTTACATTTTTTCAAGTTTTAAAATTTGGAAAATTTCATATAAATATTTCATAATGTTATTACAACCCTTGGAAATATTTTCACACTAATATAAGATATATTTTGAGAATTTTAAAGTCATATTCATATTAAATAATGTATTAGATGAGTTTTTGAATTCAAATTTACAGGGAAATGTACATGAATAACATATTTAAGAGTTGGTTGTAGAATACAAATTTAGAATACTCTTTTGTGAAAATTTTATCGATATTAACCCATTGAATTAATGAAATGGTCGAGGTGGTTGATAATAAAATCAAAGCATAAGTATGAGATTAATGTAAGGAATTTCTAGTGATTAATCTTTAAAAAATTTTGTATTAAGAAATACACTTGAAGTATAGAAAAACATGAAAAATGTTCTATTAATTGAAAGAGCGTTGAATATTATTAAAGTGAATGGTTTGGTTGGTTAACTAAGAAATTGTCTACAAGAATTTGATTTGATAAATTGTTATTGAATGTTGCTATAAGAAGTTGATACTTCATAATCTATAAACATAAGGAAAGTGGATAAAGAAGTAATGAATTAAATGTTTATGTTGAGGTTAGATGTAACCTAAGTGATCTCTATATTAAGATGGTTGTTGGAATCCAGAGGCTGAGCGAGACCCGCAGTGACCGGCAATTTGTGAATAAAGAAATTTGAGAAGTAGCTAGTGTGGGCTAATGTTCTCGTGTGTTCATTTAAGTCCATTAGGGTAAGCTAGCTCCAGATTTTGATGATTATAATTAAACCCAAGGATAGGCACTAGAAGAAGATGTGATGAAACTTGGGCAAAAGTAAGTGGGGCGTCTCTATATAGTCTGACGGTGGACTCCATGACTATAGACCCAGTCTGACGGTGGACTCCGGGACTGTGGTTGCTTGCAATGTGAGATGAGCCTTAATTAAATTCGGGACTACAATTGATCTGACAGTGGACTCCTGGATCATGAATAGTCAGGCGGATGGGAGGCACATCTCCAATGTATATGTGTATATCGGGGCTAGATGGGCACTTGCGGGATGTTCGCACAACGAGGATTCTGTGTGGTTTGACGGTGTTCTGCGAGACTGGAATCCGTACTCGTGGAATGTCTAAACCTTGCTTTTGTTACCGTAGTATAATTTACATGACGATGGATTGAACCCTATATTGAGGAGTACGATAAGGCCTTGCCTTCAGACCTATGTAGTATGGGATACATAGAATCCGAACAAGTATGCATTAGTGTAATCGTAGTATAATGTCTGAATTAGGCATTAAGTCATATCATACACTAACATGACTAGGATAGTTACTTTCCTATTTGCATTCAAATTTGTGTTTACTAAAGTAGAAGAATTGTTGTATTATAGCATTGTGTCAGACGTGCCCACAGTTTCCCAGATGCAGTTTGGACTTGGCATAGGCTTGAAGGCACTATGATGAGTTGATTACAAGATTGACGGATTTTCATTATTGTAGATTATATTGTATATTTTGTTGTAATTTCTGCTGTGTATTTTGTAACAGACCATGTGTAATTAAAAAGTTTTAAATTCCTTATAAATTTGTACGAATTGAAGTAAAAGACCACGTATTTGCTATGAATTATCTATGTTTGGAATTCGGGGCATTACAGAGTGGTATCAGAGCTGACTTCAATACGTAGTAAAAAATTACAAGGACGACATATTAGGGTGGGCATTAGAGTGTGGGTGTCAGTTTGGATTCAGGATTGATGAAGTTATTGAACTCGCATTCATGATACTCTCCTCATATACATTGATGTGAGATTATATGCGAGCATGTTTTTCCTTGGTATCACGAGTGGTATGGTTGATTTGAACCTACATTCATGATACCTTATACTTAAACTAAGCTTTTCTCTTTTATTTTCTTCGTGTATTTTCCTCATAGTACATTCCATCTTTAAAAAAAAATTCAAATAAATATTTCTTATACTATTAATTCACTTTGATATATATTATTTTATCTACAACCCTTAGTTTTAATCTTTTAAGTTTGACTTACTTATTTTCTTTCTTAATGTTTTATCATCCTTACTTTTATGTGCTTTTACGTTACTTATTTATTTTTTATATTACTTTTACGTATTATATTAAGTTTTGAATTACGATTTTTTAAATTATTATTAAGACTATCATTTTCCTTTGTTATTATTTCTATCAGATTTTCATTTTTGATTTTTGTATGTTTACATTCACTTTACAAATACTATGATTTGACGATACTATATTATTCCATTATTTTATGTTGTCTTGTTTATTTCAGTATATTTTAGCAAGATTTACTTATATAAATGCAATATACCTCTACACAATAAGATTCCCTTTTATTACTATTTTGTTATATTTATTATTTTCTACCTTTTCTTATATTTACTTCCACTATTAATAGCTACTAATTAATTTTGTAGTTTTACACTTCTGTAATATGATACATACATCCACTATTTATATTTTATCTTTATTTCAATTTTTATTATCTTTACATTCTTGGTTACTACATATACTTTCCACTGATTTTCATATATATATAATATATTTCAACATACTTACTATACATAATATTTTACACTTATCCAATTATTACATTACTACATATTTTAATATATATAATTATTTATGTTTATTATCCTACTTACTACACTACATAATTATTGTTCTCATTTGTATTTTCAACTCATGCATATTCTTTATACTATTTTTGTCTTAATGTTATAAATCCTTTCATTACTACTAATTTTATATATTCGATATTTAAAATCTATACTTCTATTTTAATATTTTATTGTTGTAATTTTTCTACTTCATTTTCTTCTCTTACTATCCCAACTTTTACATATATTTTTATATCCCAAATTTCAAAACATAACATCATACTTAAAACTAAACATCCAATATCCAAGTACATATGGAAGATTGCATTTTTCCATTCACCATTCTGCGAATAGACATCATTGGAGGCAAACTGCAACTGGATGTCGGGAGGCAAAGTCTGCAACCGAATGTCCAGAAGGCAAAATGCAACTGGATGTCATGGAGGAAAATCTGCAACTTGATGTCAAGGAGGCATGCCTGCAGCTGGACACTAACGAGGCGAACCCACAACAAAGAAGATTTTCTACTTTAATAACCCCAACTTTTATTTCTATATATATGTACTTATCACTATTCTATTTTGTACTAGTATTTACCATTTTAGTTTTACCATTTTTAATGTTTTAAAACTTAGCCTATACTACTTCAACTCTACTATTTATAATACATACACATTTAATTAATTACCTTAATATTTATATTTTGTCACACCCCTGCTTCCCAAAAACACGAAACACAAGCACGTGATATTGGCCCAGCGAATGACTTGCATCATCCATAAGTTGTTATTGTTTAACTCAACAATATAACAAGATAAATACAACCACGCATACATAAAAGAACAATCACATGAATAACAATACTTGGAATAAAACATAAAATAACCAAATACGATAATCCAATGTCTGGAAACAAAACAACAATCTCCGGGTCAAAAGCCTAATATACAATGTTAATGAAACTCAATACAAGAAGTCCAATAAAATAACGATCAATCTAGAAAGTAATAATTCCTCAGAAAGACTGTTCTCCAAGTCCTGCAGGTACTCTCCTTGATCACATGTGAATACCTCATCTAAAAAAAGGAGAAAATTGTCCTTAGAGCAAGTCATGGACAGCAAGTAGAGAAGACAATAAACAATGGAAATATGGTATAAAATGAATTCAATAAAACAATAAGAATCAATAACAATGGACGATAGCAATAATCAATATCAATGGTAATCGATGCAATGGGTATAACAATAAACGATATTTCAGTACTCGATATCAATACTCAATGGCCGATGTCAATATCAATAACCAATGTTCGATATCAATAGCAATGATGATGTTCGATATGTAGTGTCAATATTGTGTCAATCCTTAAGTCTATTAGTTTTTAGCCTAACTAATTCACGTACTACTGCATCCCATACCATAAGTTCGGTCCATACAATCAATGTCGTTTAGACTACATTGGTGTACTCTATAGATCATGTACTTGACAACGATGAATAATAATGACCGATAATTCAATGACCGATGACCGATGACAGATGCACAATTCAATCGAGACATTGTAATCAGTAATCCGCAATCAATCGATGACCGATATGATCAATATGACCTATATGACCGATAAATAGGGAAACACGGGCCCCTCCTCCAAGTACAGTCTCTATATTGTCCACTACTAAAGTCAACCCTTAAACCCGGGTTTGTTAAGCATTTTATTGATGCAATCAATACATTATGCGATTTAGAGAAATTCGATAAATGATGGTATCAATAGAAGTAACAATAGGATGATCAATTAGAATGGAAAAATTAGAATGGTGACAATAATATTAGGATCATGCAATGCAATTTATACACTTCAATCCATTCAATTACAAAATTACATTAAGAAAATATAGAAACATAATTTTGGACAGCAATAGGTTATTGTACCAAAATAAAGTTTCTCGCTACTACAGAAATCCAAAACTGGATCCGTCAGATGTTCTAAAAAGTAGACTCCTGCCCGGTTCCAACACATATTTAAAATACAAAATCCGATAAAAATAGTTAGGTTAATTACATCGTTCTTTACAGATTACACGTTCTAACCGAAAATCAAGATCAAGTTGTTATGTTTGTAAAATCAGAAAAAACCCAATTTGAAATTCGTCAAAAATATCCATTAAGTTCATAACCATGTTAACTAATAATATGGAATTTATTAGGGCAATATTCTAACATTCACTTAGCTTTTTAATACTTAAACATGAAGAAATACATGAATGAGGAATTCTAGAAGTAAAAAGACAGCAGTAGTAAAAACACCATAACTCTTGCAATAAAACTCGGAATTTAAATATTTTAGATGTTCTGGAAACTAGAAATACAGGGATACAATTTTCATTAGGAAAGCTGTAATTTTTTATGTCAAATACTGGGTCAAAAAGATCTCACAAGTTCCAGGCAGACAGTGAAAATCAGGATTCAACATATCTCATGAAATAAAAGCAATCTAAACATGATCCCAATATTTAATAAATCTTATATTCAGCGTAGTAAACACAATAACATGGTAAGCACAATGAAGAATACATCCATACACTAGTTTAACATCAAACAAGGCATCAATCAACCATTCAAGCACAACAGCCTAATAATCAATTCTACAATAGTTTATTTGTGCGGTGTCATGCATGAATAATTTCTATTATCAATACTACATAAATGCATGAAAGATTTGATATTTTATAGTCAATAATGACACGAAGTCAATAATATCTTGGGTTAGCTCGTGTAAACCCTCAATATACTCAACGGAAGATAAACAATATAACAATACGATAACAATCAGGATATACTTGCAGAATTTCAATAAAACCTCGAATACGATACAATAGTGATTCGAGTGAAAAAAGTGACTTGCCTTTAGACGATTATCTGATAGTTAAGAGAAAAACGGGATTAGGATCTCGGTGGCGACAATACACGTGCAAATTACGTGCAACAACGCACCCTCAAAAGCACATACACACTATGTGCAAGCAACACAGTAGCAAGACCGCAAGAATAGCGAGATCGACGACCCAGTCTGCAACAATAGTGGCAAGCGGCAACGACAACGCGGTGGTGCAGTCGCCGGAGATGTGTTAGCTCGACAGCAGGGAGGAGGGTGCTGGCTGCGAGTGTCGGCACTGCAAAGGAGGACGGCGGTGAGTGCAGCGGGGCTGCAGTTTCAGCAATGATTAATGGTGGAGGAGAGCGGTATTCTGGTGGCAGTCAGGGTGGGTGCGCATTCGAGGTGGCTGCAATGGAGGTCGGAGGTTGTCGAGGATGGCTGGGCTGTGCACTGGTGTTTGTGATGGGTTGCTTCGGTCAAGGGCGGTAAGGAGGCAATGGCGGGGCGATGGTGACGAGATGGAGGAGATGAGGACGAGGCAGAGGTCGGGATGACGAGGAGGAAGGCGATGGGGTTGCACAGTAATGGGGGGTGAAGGGTTGGGTTTGAACAGTTAGGGGAGATGAAGGGTCAGGGGCTATTTGGCTGTGTATTAAGGAGAGAAAGAGACAAAAAGATGGGGAAGTTGGAGATACGGAGGCTCGTGGGGAGCAAATATGGGATTTACGGTTAGTGGGGATTAGGGTATTGGGTTAGCAGGTTTGTGGGTCAAGATCCAGAAGGAGTGGGTTATAGGGCTTTGGGTTTGGGTTTTATTTGGGTTAAGATCCAATACGAATGGGTTTAGGGTTTAAATCCAATGGGGAAAAAGAATGGGATTTAGATTAAAAATTGAACAATAATAAAATCAAATAATATGCATTACATTAATGCTCAACTATAAACTAACACAATCAAATGCATGGATTCACAAAATAAATAAGATTGGATCTGATTTGGTTAAAATATAACAATATAGTAGTACATATTAATAATTATATCAAATAGTATTCATAAAACCCATACTCCAATAATAATATAATATAGATTAAGTGTTGCATCCTGTAGGCAAGGCAAATAACGCTATAGGGGGGTGAATAGTGTTGTATAAAAATTAAATCAAAACTTGAACTTTTCGTACTGTTCAGTCGACTGAAAAAGAGATACAATTGACTGTTGCGTCAGAGTAGCAGAGTATCTTACTGAAGAGTTACTAGTTTGATCAGTCAACTTAGCGCGAAAATCCAGTCGACTTACCAGACAAGTTTTTGAAATAAAACCCAGATTAATTAAAATTGCAAGTTGAGAAAATACAACCACAGAGAGTCAATCACAGAGTACACAGCGATGTATTCTGGTTCGATCCTCCCGACCTACATCCAATCCCCAAGCAACCCACTTGAGATTTTCCACTATTCTTGAAAAAAGTACAAGAATACCCTACGACGTTTGACAATAACTATGTTAAACCCGTAGACCTCTCTCACCACTAGAAAGAGCAAACCCACTCTACACCTAAGAGTGAAAAACTGACTCTACAACCAAAAGCCCTACTCTCCAACCGAGAGGACCACTTTCACAACCCGAGAGTGAAAAATAACAACAAAAAGAGTTTACAATAACCTATAGCCTTATTTGTGATTTGAACTTTTGTATAGTGGCTATTAGGTTAACTTCTAAAATCAGTCTAAAACAAATTCGATGTTATACTAGACTGAATTTTAGAGAACCAAGACTTAGAGTTTGTATGCTTTTGAAAGACTTGTTCTTGTTGAAAACAAAAAGCTTGAAACTTAAAGAAATGCTTGGAAATGTTGTGAACCTTTGCCAAATGACTTCTATACTCTTTTTATAGAGATAGAGATGTTTGAACGTTAAGAGGTTGAAACCCAACTGCCATACAACGGCAGTAAAAAGATTTGATTTTGAAAAACAAGTTTAGAAAACAGAAAACTGTCGAAACGGCTTGAATAGTCGACTGGGATGCCATAATGAGTCGACTGGTAAGAGCTTGTATGAGGTCAGATAGTTTCGTACTATGACAGTCGACTGGTTCTAAGGAATGGTCGACTGGTACTCAACAGTTGAACTTATTCAAGCTTGTTTTGACCTTTTAATTTTGTAAAACACTCAGATTATTTAAAGTATGTGTGAGTGTGTGTGTGATAAGGATATTACAAGGTTTCTAAGACTCAAAGAATGAAAATTACAATATTACAAGACACTTTTTACAAAACATTTGAAGCACTTGAATCTTATCTTAAACTTGAGTCTTTGACTTGAGCTTGAGCCTTTGTCTTTATGTCTTGAAGCTTGCTTGATCAATGTGGCTTGAGCTTAAATATTTGTGGCATGATCAATTACTCTTGAAAGCTTTATTTGATTATTTTGCCTTTGTGTATTTCTCTATGGTATTGACTTTGATACACTCTGCAAGAGATATGTGATAGGAAAACTTTGTATTGTGTTGTAGTCATCAAAACCAAGAATCAACATTCTCCCCTTTTTTGATGATGACAACACAATAACTTATAATAATAACCATTACATATCATGAAGTCATACAAAATTGAAAGATATATAAAATATAAACATGTATGCTCCCCCTAACTAATGTACAACAAGCACACAAGTAATAATATGCACAAAAATATGCACAAGACAAAACATGCACCAAAAACACATGCACAAAAAACAAGCCTTTTCTCCCCCTTTGTCATCAACAAAAACAAAAAAATAGAAGAAGGGAAGAAACAAAACATAATGTAAATCATTGCATAACGAACAAAAGCATTGTAGTGAAAAAGAAAAAATACATCAAGTAAAACTTTTGTCAGACGACTGGTTACTTATACAATCGACTTAGTCAAGAGAAAATCAAAACAAAAGAAACATCAAGTAAAAACTTTTGTTAGTCGACTGGTTACGTATACAGTCGACTGTCAAGAACTTAAAATTCAGCCAAAAGAAAAAAAATAGACAACGAAAAATACTTTGTCAGTCGACCGAAAATTATTTTTAAGTCAACTTAAACAAAATAAATATTCAAGAAATATCATGAAAACAACAAATTCCTAGTTCTCTTCTAAAGTTGATAAAAGTGTCTTCCTTAAGTGGTTTGGTAAATATATCTGCTACTTGTTTATTAGTAGAAATAAAATCCAAAGTTAAATCTCCCTTTAAAAAGCATGATCACGTAGAAAATGATGTCGAATATCAATATGTTTTGTACGTGAGTGTTGAACCAGATTTTTAGATAGATTAATAGAACTGGTATTATCACACATTATAGCAGGTTTTGAAAATGAAATACCATAATCCAATAAACGTTTGTTTCATCCATAAAATTTGGGCACAAGCCAAACTTGCAGTAATATATTCAGCTTCTGTAGTAGATAGGGATACCGAATTTTTCTTTTTACTGCACCAAGATACTAGTGAATGTCCCAAAAAATGACAAGTTCCACTAGTACTTTTACGATTAGTTTTACTACCAGTAAAATCAGCCTCGCTATACGACAAAAGTTGAAAATTATCGGTGCGTGGATAAAATAAACCATAGTCAGATGTGCCTTTAATGTATCTTAAAATACATTTCATAACTTTTAAGTGACTCTTTTGGACTCGACTGATATCTACTACACAAGCATACACTAAACATAATGTCTGGTCTCCTAGCAGTTATATATAAGAGTGAGCCAATCATACCTCGATAGAGTTTTTGGTCGACACTCTTACCGAAATCATCTTTGTCAAGTGTAGTAGTAGTAGCCATAGGTGTGGTCATACTACTAGTGCTATCCATGCCAAACCGTTTGAGTAATTCCTTAGCATATTTTCCTTGATTAATAAATATGCCATTTTCTGACTGCTTTATTTGTAGTCCAAGAAAATAATTAAGTTCACCAATGTGACTCATCTCAAACTCATTTTTCATGTTATTAGCAAACTCTTGACAGAGATTACTATTAGTAGAACAAAAAATTATGTCGTCGACATATATTTGTATGATTAGAATATCTGTCTCTATTTTCTTAATAAACAATGTAGTATTTACTTTACCTATCTTAAAACCAGTTTCTAAGAGAAAGGTCTTTAACCGATAATACCAAACACGAGATGCTTGTTTAAGACCATATAAAGCCCTTTTCAATTTAAAAACATGGTTTGAAATTGTTCATGTTCGAAACCGGGTGGTTGCTTAATATAAACATCTTCCTTAATAAAACAAATAAGAAAAGCACTCTTGACATCCATTTGGAAGAGTGTAAAATTCATAAAACATGCAAAAGATAATAAGATCCTAATTGATTCTAGTCTAGCAACAGGAACATATATTTCATCAAAATTGATTCTTTCTTCTTGATTATATCCTTGAGCAACTAACCTAGCTTTGTTCCTAATGACTTGTCCTGATTCACCTAATTTATTCTTGAATACCCATTTGGTACCAATTATAGTATGATCAGGAGATCGTGGAACTAAATCCTATACATCATTTCTTATAAATTGGTTCAATTCATCTTGCATGGCATTCATCCAAAATTCATTCTCACAAACTTCTTATATATTCTTCGGTTCAAAATCCGACAAGAAAGCCGTATGAGAAATCATGTTAACATGAGATCTTGTTTGAATACCACGTTAGATATCACCAATTATTAAGTCATGAGGATGATCTCTAACTTCAACAAATGATTTTGGTAAAGATTGAGTCATCACAATAGGATCAGTCGACTTGACTAGTCCATCAGCCGACTGATTCACATCAGTCGACTTGATTTCCTTATCGGTCGACTTATCCGCTAGGGTTGTTAGCTCTAGTGATTTAATTACATTATTTAAAGGTGATGAATCAGTTTCATCATCTTCAATAACAGTAGATGAAGTCAGAGATTCATCAAATAAAACATGCATGGATTCTTCAATAGTCAGAGTTGACTTATTGAAAATTCTATATGCCTTACTCCTATTTGAGTATCCAATGAAGATACCTTCATTAGATCTAAGATCAAATTTATCTAAATTATCTTTAGTGTTTAAAATGAAACACTTGCATCCAAATACTTTAAAATAAGATACTTTAGGAATTCTTTCAAAAAATAGTTCATAATAAGTTTTCTTAAGCTTAGGCCTAATCAATATTCTAGTTAAAATATAACATGCTGTAGAAACAGCTTCAGCCCAGAAGTATTTAGGCAAATTGCTTTCAACAAGCATAGTACGTGCACACTCTTGCAATGTCCTATTCTTTCTTTCGACTACTCCATTTTGTGGTGAAGCTCTAGGAAATGCAAACGAATGTGTTATACCATTCTTGTTGCAATATTCTGAAAATGTTTCATTCTCAAATTCTCCACCATTATTACTTCTAATAGGTGACTATGGTTAGAGGTTTTTTATTTTGAATTCGTTTACAAAAATTTATAAATTCTTCAAAAGCATCATATTTATGTTTTAAAAAGAAAACCCATGTAAATCTTGAAAAATCATTTACTAAAACAAATACATATCTACTTTTATTTAAAGAAGCGACTCTAGTAAGACCAAATAAATCCATATAGATTAATTCGAGAGGCCTACTAGTAGAAATCATTTCTTTTGTCTTAAAAGTATATTTGACTTACTTTTCTAGTTGACATGCATCACATAACTTATCTTTTATAAAAGATAGTCTTGGCAGTCCTTTAAGTAGGTTGTACTTAGACAATTTAGCAATATTTTTCATATTCACATGGACAAATATCTTATACCAAAGCCAAGAATCATTGTTAGAAGCTACTAAACAAAAATCATTAGAGAATTCATTGATTTTTAAACATAATTCATAGATGTTATTTTTCCTAAATCCTTGAAAAATTACATTTTGCATGGAAGAATCATAAATTAAACATAAATATTTTTAAAAAATAATTTTATATCTCTTATCACACAATTGGCTAATACTTAACAGATTATGCTTAAGACCACCAACAAGAAAAGCTTCTTCTATAGTAGGGGTAGTGTTCTTACCGACCATGCCTATTCCTATAACCTTCCCTTTGTTGTTGTCACCGAATGTGACTGTTCCTCCATCTATTTCTTGTACGGAAGAAAGAAGGTTAGCATGACCAGTCATATGCTTGGAGCATCCGTTGTCAAGTATCCAACATTCTCTTTTAGATACTTTGTTTTGTGTGGCCATGAAACAAACGTTCGCAACTTCGTTTGACTCCTCATTCTCTTCTTCCGATGAAGAGTCGCTATCATCCCAAATTGCTTGATATGCCTTCTTGTTCTTCATATACTTGCTCTTTGTGTACTTGTCCTTCTTGAAATTGGGAGCCTTCCCTTTTGATTTCGCATTTTCTAATGGGCAATCCTTTTTCATATGACCTGTTTTGTTACACTTTGAACAAGTGGAAAGTTCATTAGTATCTTTAAATTTGGAATTAAATTTACCTTTTCTAAGAAACTTTTTGAACTTTCTAGTAAACATGGCTATCTTATCTTCATCTTCTTTTTCATCTTCGGAGTTCGACATGGCCTTGAAAGCGAGTGTCTTCTTCTTTGCTTGTTGAGGTTCTAGATCCTTCTTGCGTTCTACAAGTTGTACTTCAATTGCCATAAGATTTCCCACAAGATTCACAAGAGAAAGTTGTGATAAATCGTTGGCTTCTTCTATGGCATTGGTCTTCTTGGTTAGGACACGAAGAACTTTTCTCACCAATTCTGCTTGTGAGTATGTCTTTTCAAGGGCCACAAGAGAGTTTGTAATGTCCGTGAACCGTGTTATCATGTCCGGCAAATTCTCGTTCTCCTTCATATGGAACATCTCGAACCTGTGAACAAGAACAGATATTTTAGATTATTTAACCTTATTAGTACCTTCATGAGTTACCTCGAGTGTGTGCCAAATTTGATGAGCTATTGTTGCATTTGACACGATATTGAACTACTCTTTGGTAAGTGCACAGAATAAAGCATTCATCGCCTTTGCATTGTTAAATATGTTGCTTTTCATGTCATCGTTCCGTTATGCATAAGGAATTGTAGGAGCGATGAATTCTATCTCAGTCATGTTCCAAATCTCATAGTTGATAGATTGAAGGTAGATCTTCATTCTACACTTCCAATAGTTATAGTTTGTTCCATCGAATAGGGGTGGCCTTCAAGGTATTGGCTTGCATTTGAAGTAGATGTCATTGTACTCAACCAGGCTCTGATACCAAGTGTTGGATCCTGTAGGCAATGCAAATAACACTAGAGGGGCGGTGAATAGTGTTGTATAAAAATTAAATCAAAACTTGAACTTTTCGTACTGTTCAGTCAACTGAAAAAGAGATGCAGTCGATTGTTGCGTCAGAGTAGAAGAGTATCTTACTGAAGTGTTACTAGTCTGATCAGTCGACTTAGCGCGAAAATCCAGTCGACTTACAAGACAATTTTTTGAAATAAAATACAGAAAAATTGAAATTGCAAGTTGAGAAAATACAACCGCCGATAGTCAATCACAGAGTACACAGCGATGTATCCTGGTTCGGTCCTCCCGACCTACATTCAGTCCCTAAGCAACCCACTTGAGGTTTTTCACTATTCCTGATAAAAATACAAGAATACCATACGGCGTTTGACAACAACTATGTCAAACCAATAGACCTCTCTCACCACTAGAGAGAGCAAACCCACTCTACACCCAAGAGTGAAAAACCGACTCTACAACCAAGAGCCCTACTCTCCAACCGAGAGGACCACTCTCACAACCCGAGAGTGAAAAACAATAACAAAAAGAGTTTACAATAACCTATAAACTTGTTTGTGATTTATGCTTTTGTATAGTGGCTATTAGGTTAACTTCTGAAATCAATCTAAAACGAATTCGATGTTATACTAGACTGAATTTCAGAGAACCAAGACTTAGAGTTTGTATGCTTTTGAAAGACTTGCTCTTGTTGAAAACAAAAAGCTTGAAACATTAAAAAATGCTTGGAAATGTTGTACACCTTTGCTATATGACTTCTATACTCTTTTTATAGAGTTAGAGACGTTTGAACATTGATAGGTTGAATCTTAACTGCCATACAATGACAGTAAAAAGAATTTATTTTGAAAAAAAGTTTTAAAAACAGAAAACTGTCAAAACGGCTTGAACAGTCGACTGGGTTGCCATAATGAGTCGACTGGCCAGAACTTGTATGAGGTCAGACAGTTTCGTACTATGACAGTCGACTGGTTCCAAGAAATGGTCGACTGGTTCCAAGGAACGGTCGACTGGTACTCAACAGCTGAACTTATTCAAGCTTGTTTTGACCTTTTAATTTTGTAAAACACTCAGATTATTTAAAGTATGTGTGAGTGTGTATGTGCCAAGGCTATTACAAGTTTCTAAGACTCAAAGAATGAAAATTACAATATTACAAGATACTTTTTACAAAACATTTGAAGCACTTGAATCTTGTCTTGAACTTGAGTCTTTGACTTGAGCTTGAGCCTTTGTCTTTATGTCTTGAAGCTTGCTTGATCAATGTGGCTTGAGCTTAAATCTTTGTGGCTTGATCAATTACTCTTGAAAGCTTCATTGAATTGTTTTGCCTTTATGTATTTCACCATGGTATTGATTTTGATACACTCTGCAAAAGATATGTGATAGGCAAACTTTGTATTGTGTTGTAGTCATCAAAACCAAGAATCAACATTAATATCTATAGGCTTTCACAAATTAATAAACGTTTGAAGAAATATTAACAATACTAATAATAATAAGATTAAGCTTCACATTAATAAATAAAATTAATAAAAGATAGATTATATAAACAACCAAGAATAATATTAATAATAATAATAATAAGGTTACATAATGAAATAAGATTTGGTTTTAACAAATTTATTAAAATAATCCAAATAGTAATAATCCATTTGGTTTGGGCTCAAATATAAATAGTCGATCAATTAGGAATAGAAAATATAGTTAAATACACCAATATTCGAAATAAATGAAAATGTCAATTAGAAAAGATTTTAATAGAAGATCCAAAACGACATGAAAAATAAAATGAATTTATAAATAATCAAAATACAGAAAATATTCAGAAAATATGTATTTGCGGGAACGGGGGTTACATATTTACTTCTACATCTATCATATATGTGTTATTATTATTTTATTACTGGTTACTATTAATTATTTTATTACTTTGTATTTTTATACAATTCTATTTTTATTGCTAACCCATCTTCGATATGTTTGCTACTCATATATTTATACTTTCGTTTACTGTCAACATTTTATTTTTAACCCAATTAATATTAAATATTATTTCAATAATGTCCTGTTACTTTTACTTTTATTTCTCCGTTTGCTTATAGATTTCATATTTATAATATTTTTGTCTTTACGATTAATTATAAAACTATATGCTGGTTTCTTGCTCTACTTGAAAATTTTAAAATATTTTGATGTATACCAACCAGTATTCTATATATTTAATTTTTGAATCGTATATATAGTTATTGTATTTACTTTACGAATTATTTTATGATGTTAACTTGATATACAAAGAGTTACTTTTATTATATATTGTCTATACTTTTAACTAAATTTCATGCTCGTATATTTTTCAAACTTTTATCCAATAGTCTTCTCTGAAATTGCTACTTCATTTTTATCTCGTATTATATACTACTAGCTTAGTTTATATTTTTAACCATTTTATCCTTCCCGTTTTCATTTAATTAACTTCTCCTTCTGTAATTCTTATTAGCTACTGCTAACTACTTTAAATTTTTATGATCTTCTCAATATTTATCGGTTTGTTTTATGTCTCGATATTTTGTTATCATGCTGTTCTCTTTATTATCATTACTTTAGTTACCTAATATTCCTTTATGCCATTAACCTATTTCCAAATTTCCCTACTGCATTATAATTTATCTATAATATACCAATGCTTTTATCCTTTGCACTTACACTTTTCTTTCCTTCCTTATTTATTTTCGCAATTCCATTTTATTTTACTCATTTTATACTACTTCTTACTACTTTTATTATTTTGATTATTATATTCATTTTAAGCATCTAACTTTTCCCTTTTACTCTTACCAATTTACCTTGTTGTTTTCTAACTCTCTCGTGTTTCGATCTTATTCACTTTGATACTCATAGTTCCCTGATATAAGTTTACTTTGATTTCGACATTACATTTCTTTTCTTATTATAGGCAGCTTTTCTACATACAATGACAAATTTGTTTTGGTGTGTACAAGATACAACTTTTACCCTAGTAAGTTCTGAGGATAGAACTGTTCTAAGGGAAGGAGACTGTAACACCCCAAAAAATTGAGTTAAGACAATTTTGCCCATGGGTGTTACGCACATATATTTTGTACTATTACGAGTAATGTCCGTTAGGTATTTTAATATAAATATCCTACGCATTTGTGTATTTCAATTAATTATATATATTTCATCATCTCAAAATTCTTTTTATCCTATCTGGTGGGAAGGCTGGGCTTGCTCAGACCCCCCGAAATACAAAAAATGTCGGGGGGAGTTAACTTACAATTTGTTTTTTGACTGAGCTAACTAAAATATAAATCCTAATCTCTTTGTGTTTTTACGTGTATTGCACGTGTTTTCAATACACGTGACGATTACGTATATTCCACCGTTACATGTAATGTTTCTACGTATTTCAACTATTTATTTTTTTTAACTGGTTCGAATTTGTTTTATAAATTGAAATTCATTTTTTTCATATTTTGACTTTAATATTTTTATACATGCAATGCACGTGTTTTCTATGTGCGTGTTGATTACACTGTTGTATGCAAAAAATTAATGAAATGTATCTTTCGTATGTTGTATTTCGATTATTTATAAACATTTTCCCGTTGATAAAATCTATTTTCGTATTTGAATATTTATTTTACGTGCAACGCACGTGTTTACAGTGCGCATGTTGGTTGTATTCTCTTTCAAAATGAAGTTTATGAAGTGTGTGTTTTTAGTTTTATTTGAGCATGAAACTCTAATTATAATTTAAATTAAACTAGTTCTATTAAATACATATTACATATTATAACATATGCATTTAATTTAAATAAAAACTATTAGTAAATTGTGTGCACACACGTAGTATGCACGTGCACGTGCTTTCTCACTCTTGGATTTTTGGCCGGAAATACTTGAGAGAGTGGGGTATTGGTTAGTGGGTAATTAGTTAAATCCACATTAAATTAATTAATCCCTTTGTAAACCCCTTCACCCACTTATTCTTTTTTCCTTCTTCTCTTCTCTGCCATTTCCGAAAACTCAAGCCACCTCATTCTCTTCCCTCCACTCACTTACCACAAACATATATATATATAAACTTATACTATTACTCCATTCATATATATATATATATATATATATATATATATATATATATATATATATATATATGAGCAATGCTCCATTGAAAACGCTACTGTAGCGTTGAAAACGTGAAAACAATAATGCATTATAACGTAGGTCAGTAGCATTGAAAAAGTGAAAACAATAATGCATTATAACGTAGGTCGTTGTTCCCAACAACGGCCTAGGTGGTTTTCACGAGTTTTCACAATATTTGTGTTTTCAATGGAGCATTCCTCTCTCTCTCTCTCTCTCTCTCTCTCTCTCTCTCTCTCTCTCTCTCTCTCTCTCTCTATATATATATATATATATATATATATATATATATATATATATATATGAGCAATGCTCCATTGAAAATGTTACTGTAGTGTTGAAAACGTGAAAACAACCTAGTCCGTTGTTAGGAACAACGGCCTTGGTTATAATGCATTATAACCGAGGTCGTTGTTCCCAATAACGTCCTAGGTGGTTTGAACGAGTTTTCACAATATTTGTGTTTTCAATGGAGCATTGCTATATATATATATGTGTGTGTGTGTGTGGGTTATTTTGGAACCTTCATGGCTTACTTTGGAAGTTCGGATTTTGAGGAGGCTTGGTGATCTTTCTAGGAGTTCTACTTGCTAATTGCATCAAGAAAGAGGTGGGTGCTTCTTTTACTTTCTAGTTGATTGTAGAATGCATGCTTAGATAAATTGTGTTTCAAATGAAAAGTTTGGCATGAGTTTTTTAGTTTCTAAACGTGTTTGATGCATATTGTGTTGAACATCTAAAGTCTTAGTAGTTGATGAAATATGAGAAATTAATTCATACTAGTTGAAAATTTTAATATAGAATTGTTATGTTGTCAAATTAAAATTCTATTTAGAGCGTGGTGTAGTGATGGTAGTATGCCATGATTAAATCATGTATACAAATTGTATGTGTATAACAACTTGTTAAATTTCATGCAATTAGGGGTGAACTATAAGTTAATGGAGAGGTGAAATTTTTCATAGACTAATAATAATGGATAAAAGAAAATATATTCATACTAGTTTGTTATAAAGAGTAGTCAATTTTACAAATTTAAGCATATTAATGTAAGATTTCTAAAAGTGACTATTTAAGTTAATTTGTGAAACTTCATGCTACTATTGATAAATTCGGGGAAAAGCATTTATGGAAGTTTAGAAATGTAATTTAGTAGTATTAATTATGATGGAAGACGATAGAAATCAAAATAGATGAACAAATTAAAATGAGATTAAAACAGAGAGTTGAGATAAAAGATTTCGAACCCATATACTATCAATTTAGAGCTTGGCCTTAGTGGTTAGCACTGCGCTCGGAGGGTTTCATTGGTCTTGGGTTCGAAGACTGGGATGCTCTGCCCCTTTATTAATTTTTTTTGGATTTTAATAAATGAGAGGGACTAGACCATAAAAAGAATCCCACGTGAATGTTATCACAACAGTGAGTTGGCTCACTAGTCTGAGCGACTATTGTTGTGGCTGTTGGTCCTGGGTTCGAATCCGGTTGTACACCCTTGTGGATTTTTATTTTATTTTTATGATTTTTTCAAGTTTTAAAATTTGGAAAATTTCATATAAATATTTCATAATGTTATTACAACCCATGGAAATATTTTCACACTAATATAAGATATATTTTGAGAATTTAAAAGTCATATTCATATTAAATAATGTATTAGATGAGTTTTTGAATTCAAATTTAATGGGAAATGTACATGAATAAAATATTTAAGAGTTGGTTGTAGAATACAAATTTAGAATACTCTTTTGTGAAAATTTCATTGATATTAACCCATTGAATTAATGAAATGGTTGGGGTGGTTGATAATAAAATCAAAGCATAAGTATGAGATTAATGTAAGGAATTTCTAGTGATTAATCTTTAAAAAATTTTGTATTAAGAAATACACTTGAAGTATAGAAAAACATGAAAATGTTCTATTAATTGAAAGAGCGTTGAATATTATTAAAGTGAATGGTTTGGTTGGTTAACCAAGAAATTGTCTACAAGAATTTGATTTGATAAATTGTTATTGAATGTTGCTAGAAGAAGTTGATACTTCATAATCTATAAACATAAGAAAAGTGGATAAAGAAGTAATGAATGAAATGTTTATGTTGATGTTAGATGTAACCTAAGTGATCTCTATATTGAGATGGTCGTTGGAATCTAGAGGCTGAGCGAGACCCGTAGTGACCGGCAATTTGTGAATAAAGAAGTTTGAGAAGTAGCCAGTGTGGGCTAATGTTCTCGTGTGTTCATTTAAGTCCAGTAGGGTAAGCCAGCTCCAGGTTTTGATGATTATAATTAAACCTAAGGATAGGCACTAGGAGAAGATGTAATGAAATTTGGGCAAAAGTAAGTGGGGCGCCTCTATATATCTGACTATGGACTCCAGAACTATAGACCCAGTTTGATGGTGGAATCCGGAACTGTGGTTGCTTGAGATGTGAGACGAGCCTTAATTAAATCTGGGACTACGATTGATCTGACGGTGGACTCCTGGATCATGAATATTCTGGCCAATGTGTGGCGGATCTCACATGTATATGCGTATACCGTGGCTAGAGGGACACTTGCGCGATGTTCGCACGATGAGGATTATGTATGGTTTGACGCTCCGGGATTGGAATCCGTACTCGTGAAAGGTCTAAACCTTGCTTTTGATACCATAGTAGAATTTTCATGGCGACAGATTGAACCCTATATTGAGGAGTACGATAAGGGCTTGCCCTCGGACCAATGTAGCATGAGATGCATAGAATCCAAACAAGTATGCATTAGTGTCAGCGTAGTGTAATGTCTGCATTAGGCATTAAATCATATCATACACTGACACGACTAGGATAGTCACTTTTCCTGTTTGCATTCAAGTTTGTGTTTGTTAAAGTAAAAGAATCGATGTATTATAGTATTGCGTCAGTTGTGTGCAACTGACCTGCCCACAGTTATCCAGATGCAGGTTTGGACTTGGCATGGGCTTGAAGTTACTATAATGAGTTGATTATAAGTGTAACGCCCCTGCCCCTAGCTCAGACAATTTATACAATTTATAAGACAAATTAGATACTATGTAGTACAACTGCCCACTACAGACTGCCTCTCAAAAGTTGGTTAACCGATTAGGTGACTCTTGATCCTTGGCTATTATTATTTATTATTATTATATTATAGTTAACTTTCGATATGGGACATTTTTCCCAACACTTTACCTATCCGAAAGCTTCCAAGGTGGGCCCCTTTGTGTGAGCCACGTCACCTGCACATTGAATAACCAAGGTAGAAGCCAAAGGCTTTGTTCACCACGTGGGGCCCCTCCATCATGAATACCATATTAATATAATTACCAAATCATGCATCCATGCATTTTTTACTTTTATAAACAGCCAACAACCTTTTTACCAAATCAAATATTTTTCAACATATATATATCATTATATACTATATATACTTTGAAATTACCGGGGTGTTACAATAAGATTGAAGGATTTTCATTATTATAGATTATGTTGTATATTTTGTTGTAATTTCCAATGTGTATTTGGGAACAGACCATGTGTAATGAAAAAGATTTAAATTCCTTGTAAATTTGTACGAATTGATGTAAAAGATTCTGTATTTGCTACGAATTGATGTAAAAGATACTGTATTTGCTACGAAATACCTGTGTTTGGAATTTAGGGCGTTACACTCATCCTCCTCCACTCTACCCACCACTTTGTCACCCTTCTCCTACATGTGCACACTTCCTTCCAAGTCGCTCGACTCCACTATGAAAGGTTTTCTACTGCGGAGCGGCTGGACGTCAAAAACCATCTCCCTTATCTCCCAAGACGTGGAGTCGGAAGGACACAAGTCATCGCACCGAACCAATGTAAAGGCTGACAAACCGGACTGAGCCCTCGCCATTATGAAATTACTAACTTGTTTAAAGCACCGGAAAGTTGCCGAAAAGTTTGTCGCCGGTGACTACATTTTGCTAGAGAGAAAAGGAGACTTAGAGAGAGTGAGCTAAAGCGAATAATGAGAATGGGGTTGGAGATAAATACTAAACCCAGCAACCCCTCGATTTCTGCAAAACCAGCGACTTCTCGATATCCTCAAACATGACGTCAGCATCACACGTGCCACTACAGAAGTGGTGCATGTACAACGCAACTCCTCTCCCAGTCCAAAATGCTCGAGCCCCGGCATACACTTCGAGCCTGCCAACAAAGAAACAAGCTTTTGATCAGCCACCAAGACTCGACGCTCGGCATGTGCCTCGAGAAGGCAGCCAACATTCTCCCAAAAAGCGCCTTAAAGGAAGGTCATCAGGCTCGACGCTCGGCATGTGCCTCGAGCAGGCAGCCAGCTTTCTCCCAAAAAGCATTTCAAAGCGAGGTCATCAGGCTCGATGCTTGGCGTGTGCATTGAGTAGGTAGCCAACTTTCTCCCAAAAAGTGCTTCAAAGTAAGGTCATCAAGCTCGAAACTCGGCATGTGCCTCGGTCAGACTGCCAGCATTCTCCCAAAAAGTGCCTCAAAGTAAGGTCATCATGCTCGATGCTCGACATGTGCCTCGAGCAGGCAGCCAACATTCTCCCAAAAAGCACCTCAAAGCAAGGTCATTAGGCTCGATGCTCGACATGTGCCTCGAACAGGCAACCAACTTTCTCCCAAAAAGCACCTCAAAGCATGTCACGCCCCGCTTCCCAAAATACGGGAATACAAGCACGTAACAAAGGCTCAGCGAATGATAAGAACATCATCCATAGTTGTAACAGATTAACTCAACAACATACAAGAGATCACAACCACGCAAAAAAGAATAATCACATAAACAATGAATAAACTCCAAAATAATCATGAAATAAATTCACCAAAAAATATCCAACATCTGGGATAAAAGTAAACTTCAGGTCAACAAAGCCCGAAATACAAAATACTGGAAGTAACAATGCAGGAAACAAGGAAACATGAATCAAATAGTTATTGTAGACTACTAAGAGGCTTCATACACTAGAACATTTGCTCACCCAATCCTTAGTTATGCTCACATCGGGTTCCTGCGAACTCATCAACTAAAGAAGGGGAAAATTTGTCCATCAGAGCAAGTCACAAACAGCAAGTAGTAAAAAGCAAGGAACAAAGGAAGCATGGTACATCAAGAAAATGAACTAGAACAAAATCAAAAACAATAACAAGGGTTAAATGATGAGCTCAAGGGTCTAGAGTTATTAAGAAATAATCAATAGTTGCAACAATAATAATTGATTACGAGCAATAATCAATGTCAATGACAATAATCATGATCAGAAAATGCAAGTATCAATTCTAGGTGTTTTAGTCTTTTATTATCCTATCTAATGCACGTAATACTTTGTCTCATACCATAGGTTCAGTGCATGCAAATAGTGATCATTTAGACTATAGTGGTGAACGATACAGATCATGTACTCGGTACAATAAATAATAATTAACAATAAATATTCAACATCCACAATCAATAACCCACAATCCATGACGATAAACAATAACGAGATAATTGACCCTTCTCCGAGTACAGTCTCTGATGATGTCCACTACTAAGTCGATCCTTATTACCCCTGCTTGTTATTATTTTATTATATTCATTGTGAACATGGAATGAGTATAGGAGCAATGAGGCGATGTCAAAAGATGTCAAGGCAATGTCATACATGGTATAACTAGTTCTATCCACTGGATGCAAAAATCAAACATGAATATACTTAAAAACACAAAACACACATTCTGGACAGCAAGATGTTGTTATACAAAAATTAGTTTTTCCGTTGTTATAAGAAAGCAAATCAAGTTCTATCAGGGTTTCTAGAAACTAGACTCCCTACCGGTTCCAACTCATATTTAGACGACATATTGCAACTACAGAAATTTAGTCTGTCGACTAGTTCTTTACGGGTCTGCTGTTCAGGCAACGACTCAAAGCAAAGATTTTTATAGGTGTAAATAGATTAAAACTATGCCAAAATTCTTACAAAAATTAGATTCTACTTCCTGGAGTTGTTCATTAGCATTATTGAATTTATTGGACCCCAGTTCATAACTTATCTTGCTCTTTCAATTAGTTAAACACGATGATGTCCTTACAAAATAGTGAACCTGAAATCACGATAGTACAGTAGTAAAATCTGAGTATCTTGCAATCTGGGAGTCAGATCGCAAAATCGTTAGAAGGTGTATATCCCAGATTCACATAGCTACAATTTATATTCAGAAAGATCTAAGTGATTCTAACCACAGCTAGGTCAATTAGTGTATTATTTACAGGTTAAGCGTTCTGGCAGCAACCTAGTGTTAAAATTTTGCATGCATATCAAGACTGTAAATTCAATAAAAAATCTGATAAAAATCTCAAGATGAAACCTAAACATGTCTAGCAACTCCGAGAGAAAATTCGCATATAAATTTTTACTGTTACTAATTAGAAATCATGTTGATGTAGCATTAAATAGCAGGTCTGAAAATCAAAAGTCAGGAGTACTAAAAGTGCGATAGCTTACAGGTTATAAGTCAGAATTTAGATCTGTCAAACGTCTTGGAAACTAGACTCATAAAGATACAATTTCTTTTTATATAGCTCTAACTGATTTTAACAAAAACATGGCCAAAAACTTAATGCAATATGAAACAATCGGCAGAACAGTAGAAACATAATTCATGTGTGATCAACAAAGTACCCAACCCGCATGAATCTATAGCATGAATGTCACGACCCGCTTTCCAAAATACGGGAATATGAGCACGTAACGAAGGCCCAGCGAATGATTATACATCATCCATAAGTTGTACCAGTATAACTCAACAATATACAAGAAAAAACAACCACGCAGGAAGAATATAATCACATAAACAAAGAATAAACTCTAAAATAATCATGAAATAGATTCACCAAATAATAATCCAACATCTGGGAAAAAAAAACTTCGGGTCATAAAGCCCAAGAATACAAAGTATGATAAAAAGGAATACAATAAGCAAATAACAAAAGATAGCTAAGCACTCTAATAGTCCAGCTCCGATCTTCAAAGAGTTTGCTCACCAATTCCTTATGGGATTGCTTCTTCGGTACCTGTTAATACTTGATCTAAAAAGAGAGAAAAGAGTGCCCTTAGAAAAAGTCGTGGCCAGTAAGTAGAAAAAAACAGAGGATAAAGAAAAGCATAAATATCAAAGAATAGGGACATGGTCAAAGACAAAGAAGCAAAGCAAGGAGCAGGCAATAATATCAAAGGTTGACAATAATCACGCATGTAATGAGTGATATCAAGTCAAGATCAAGCATGAGATGCAGGTTATTAAGTATTTTATTAATCTATCTAGTGCACGTACTACTGCGTCCCATTCCACAGGTTTGGCACAAACACAGTGAATATTTTAGACCGATGGTGAATTCACGGAGCGTGTACTCGGTGTAACATGATAACATGATAATGTGATAACATGATAACGTGATGACATGATAACGTTATGACATGATAACGTGATAACGTGATCATCTTCCTCCATGACAATCTTCTCCCTCCATGCCAAGTGTTCATGCGGGCAAGAAGGCCTTACCGAGTACATTTTCCGATCGTTCACTACCAAGTCTACCCATAATACCCCGGCTTATTATTAATTTATTTTCATCCTATGTGAGCATTCAAGAGGGTGTCAAGGTTTTATAATACTAAGTGTGACTAATTCTATGCATTACAGACAAAGCAAGAAGCAAACAAGTCAAATCAACACACATCACATGATCAGGACAGCATGACCTTGCTGTACTAAAACATGGATTACAGCCACTACAAAGTAGCAAATCTGAATCCGTCAGAAGGTCTAGAAAGTAGACTTCCACACAGTTCCAGCGAATATAATTAAGGCATATAAAAGATACAGGAACTAGGGTGAAAACTCCATTCTATTCAGGTTTTATGTTCAGGGAGCATACAGTGAGTTGTGTTCAACTAATTATTTCAGGTCAGAGAACTTACTAATAAAATCTATAAAAATTCAGGAAAGTACCTATACATGTCTAGGTCCAGCCTAATTTATTTCAAAATTTTCTTTTACTGTTAACAGGGTCAAAGAAAATATAGAACAACAGGATATGCATGCAATTGTGTCTGGAATTTCTAACATGGTTGTACTAAAATGTTGATATCTAGCAAATGACACACCGGAACGTATATCTGTCAAAAGGATGTTAAACTAGACATCGGAGGATAAAAATTCATGTTTGTAAAGGAAATTCAAATTATGACATTATCATGGGTGAAAATTTGATTCAAAGTAAACAACTAATAATTCAGAAAATTGTCTTAACATGAATAGGCAATAATTAAAACATACATCATATATTTCATGCGAATTGGCAATCAAAGTGATCCTAGGTGTTAACATGCAAATTTCTAAGTTTTAAGATACAATTATCACAGGCATGGTATCAATTCATCGATCAACTTCAATCTAGCACATACAATTTAACATGTCCAACTTATCGAGTAGTCCTATGCATGAATCTAGTTATTTAAATGTGCATATGCATGAAATAATAGGGACTAGGTTTTAGATCAAAGAGACGGCACGATGTTAAGAGTATGTCGGGTTAGCTCGTGTAAACCCTCGATAAACTTAATGGAATTGTCAAAGCAGTATGATAACGAATTAGACAGGATCCACTTGCAGGAGATCAAATAAACTTGAACAGAATAAAATTCTAGTTCAAGAAGAGACTTGCCTGTTATATTGCAGATTCAAATAATAAGAATAACGGGATCAGAATCCTGAGCAAAAATCCCAAAGACACGTGCAAAATACGTGCTAAGAAACCTAAGCAAACAAAGCAACAGCAACTCAACAACGAAATCCCACACCAGATCTGGACAGAACACAGGACAGCAACTCAACAACGAAATCCCACACCGGATCTGGACATAACACGGGACAGCAACTCCGGATCCGATGTACCAAAACACGGACAACAAAAATGACCAATCAGAGATCTTCTTCAACCTTCGGCAAGGATAGAGAGAGAGAGAGAGAGAGAGAGCACGGCGGATTACGGCGGTGACTGCGACGGGGGCGGAGCAACGTCGGCACCACGGAGAAGACGACGGCACCACGGTCGGGAAGTGACGGCGGCAACGGCATCCTCAACAAAGCGAGCTCTGTTTTTGGTTGGAAATAGAGGGACGACAACAGCGGCGATCGGGGACTTGAACGTCGATGAAGAGGATGGAGGGGATCTTCGGATGGTGTAGGGGTGCACGGGGAGACGAGTCGGTGTGGCGGTGGATTCGACTGGTGGCGAAGCAATGGGTTAATGGCGATGAGTTCGGTTGAGTGGGAGACTGGGTGAGGATGGGGAGATGGAGGCGGGGACGGTGGTCGGAAGAGAGGTCGACGAGGGTGAGGGGATGCAGGCGAGGGCGATAGGGAGGAGAAATGGTGGACGGAGTGATGGAGCGACGGGAGATGGGTTTGTGGGTTTGGTGGCAGAAACAGAGAGAAGGAGAAGGAGCGGGATGGGGTGGATGAACAGGAACGGGAATAGGGTTGAATAGGGAGAGAGGGTTAGGAGGTGGAGGTTAGGGAATTAAGAATAGGATTAGGGTTTTAATAAAAGAAATTAGGGTATTTATAGGAAAAAGATAAGATATTGGGCTATTGGGTATTTGGGTATAGATCCAATAAAATAAAATACATTGTACATGAATATAATTGATCAATACAATGCCAAATACAAGAAATAGGGTATCTGATAGAATACAATTTGTATTACATAAATTATTTGAAACAATTAAAAACACATTATGGAAATAATAATAATAATTAATCATAATACCCATAAGAATTTAAATAATAACCATGTCGATAAAAATAATAATACTGGTAATATCAAAATAGTAATAAATAATAACAACAACAACAATAGCAATTATCAAAATAATAACAGTATATAAAAATAGGAATTTATGGAAATAGTCCCAACAATAACAATATTTTGAGGGTTAAAACGTAAATAGTTGTTCAAGTAGAAATAGAGACAAGATTTCTCAAAATAATTATTACTATTGTTTACAAAATGCTTTAACATTAAATTCAAAACGAATTTTACAAATAACGAATTTATAAATATCGAAATACGGAAAAATACCCAGGAAATACGTATTGGCGGAAATGGGGGTTACAATGAATTAAACTACCATTGATATTAGCAACTAAGCTGGATTCCTACAGTCCACCCGATAAATCAACACTACTATAAATCAAGTCGCAACCACACATTCAATCGATATATATTCAATCATTGAATCACCTATATAGGGGCAATTTCTAGTTTGTGTGCGTGTAGTGCATGCATATTGGGATAATAAGGCTCGAGATTGATGCAATGGTATGGCACGAAAAGGAAACTATTACTTGGTTTCGCTGATGAATCAACCGCAGCCCTTTTGAAGGGTATCAAAGCAATTCATTACGATAATAGAAATATGAACTGCTTGTGGAGATCAACAGTTCTTGAACTAGAATAATAATAGTGCTCAAGGAGACTTGCCTTATACGACTATTATTCTGAATATGATAGAATAACGGGACGAGATTTTGCACGCGGCGACACGTGTAACCAACACACGCAGTAACACGTTCTAAACACGTAACAGCAACACGTGTAAGAGACACCGCAACAACAGTAAGGCAACCAACGAAAATACACAGCAACGACGGCGGCGGCTGCAGCAGTGGTCGATAGCAAGGCAGGAGGGACTCGGTGGTCGTAGGAGTGCAGGTGGCGAGGTGGTGGCACTGTCGGTGACTACGGATGGGGCTCGACGTTGGTTGCTGCCAACGAGGGAGAAGGGTGCAGTCGTCGATTGTCAGTAATGGAGATGGCGATGCTAATTACGGAGGAGATAGGGGTGCCGCGGATGTGGAGATGCGGTGGAGGTCGGGAGGAAGGCGACGGCAGGCGGTGGAGGAGAGCAGCGAGGAGGTAGGAAAATAGTGACGAGGAGGGAGAGGTGGCTTAGAGACAGGGGTAGTCGACGGTGGTGGAGCGAAATGGCAAGGACATGGGAGAGAAGGAAGGTGAGGGTGAAGGTGACGGTGGGGCTGAGGTCGCGAGGAGGTGGCAGAGGATGGCGATGGGATTGTTCAGAGTTCTGTTGGGTTCTTAGGAAAAACATAGGAGAGAAGGAGAGAGAAAGAGAGAGATATTAAATGGGTAATGTGGTTTAATTATAATTAATTAGAGTTTATAGTTTTTGGTGAGAGTGAGAGGAAGAAGAAGAGAATAAGAATGAGCGTGGGAGAAGAATCAGGAGATATACGGCGGGGGGGGGGGGGGGGGGGTAGTTAGCAGATATTGGGGATCATGGGGAGGTAATCTGGGAATTGGCTGTTAGTGGGAATTAGGGTACGTGGGTTAGCGGGTTTGGGTTAAGATCTAATAAGAGATGGGCCTGGGTTTGGGCTTCAAATAGATTAATAAATAAATTCATTAATTGGCTAACTAGGATACTCAAAACAAAAGGATAAAATGAGAGTAAAGTGCACAAAAAAATCTCAGGGTTCAGCATGAGAAATATAAAAAAATAGATTGAAGAAATACAATCAGGTTGCAGAAAAGATAAATACAAGGAACAAATTATACGATTGATAACAGAAAAGAGTTATAGAAGAAAATCTGAAAAATTAGAAACAGGGGTTACAGGCAAGGCCACCAGGCTCGGAGCTCGACAAGTATCTCGAGCAGGAACGCAGCTTCCTATCACAAAGCGCTTCGATCGAAGAACTCGGCACCGACCTCCAAGCTCAAACCTCGGCACGTACCTCGAGCAAACATGCAGCTCCCTCTCACAAAGCACCTCGATCTTAGCGCTCGGCACCGATCCACCATACTCAGAGTTCGGCCAGTACCCCGAGAACGCATGCAGCTCCCTCTTACAAAGCGTCTCGCTCTTAGCGCACGACACAGACCCACCGTGCTCAGAGTTCGGCAAGCACCCCGAGAAGGCACACAACATCCTCTCAGAAAGCGCCACGCTCGAAGCGCTCGGCACCGACCCCCTAGCTTGGAGCTCGGAGCTCGGCCAGCACCTCGAGCAGGCACACAGCTTCCCCTTAGAAAGCGCCTCACTCTTAGTGCTTGGCACCGACCCACTGTGCTCAGAGATCGACAAGCACCTCTAGCAGGGACACAGCTTCCTCCTAGAAAGCGCCTCGCTCGAAGCGCTCGACACCAACCCCCTAGCTCGGAGCTCGGCAAGCACCTCGAGCAGGCATACAGCGTCCTCTTAGAAAGCGCCTCGCTCTTAGCGTCGGCACCGACCCACCGAGCTCGGAGCTCGGCAAGCACTTCAAGTAGGCACAAAGCTTCCTCTCAGAAAGCGCCTCGCTCTTAGCGCTCGACACCGACCCACCATGCTCAGAGCTCGGCAAGCACCTTGAGCAGGCACACAGCTTCCTCTCAGAAAATGTCTTGCTCGAAATGTTCGGCACCAACCCCCAAGCTCTGATGTCACGCCCCGCTTCCCAAAAGAGAATACAGAATGCGGATACGTGACAAAGCCCAGTAAATGATTTTCAACATCCATAAGCTGTTCAAGAATCTTTACAACATTCAAAAGAATCATCAGAGTCGGAAGCAAAAAAATCAACCACATGCACATATGAACCAAAATACCAACAAGAATACTTGAAACCAATTATATAAATCTCAAATAGTCATGATCTGAATAAAACAATTGTCCTGGGTCACATTGCCCAAATACAAGAATAAATCCAAGTAATCAAATACAATATTGTTCAAGCAAGCTACAAGAAATAATAACAATAAAATGCAACACTAATACTTCATGTCACCAATACCGTCTGGAACCTGTTCTCCAAAATCTGCAATTCAATAATTACAGGGAAGAGGGAAAGAAAAAATAAGTACCCATCAATTACAAGTTACGGGCCACTTATAATGTAGGATACAAGTACATGGGGAAAACTAACTAATAACATGGTATAAGCATGATGTCAAAATAACAACTAACATGGAAAAGTGAACAAGTGTAAATGGCATGAATCACGAGTCATGTGATCAAGTATCATGTAAACATGCATCAAGTGTCAAGTATCAAGTCTCATGTAACAAGTCTTATGTATCATGTAGTCAAGTGTCAAGCAAGCATGTATCATGTTCAAGTATTATGTTCAAGTCTTGTAGTGATTACTATCTAGGTAGCACTTCATGCAGCCCACCTTATATGGTTGGTACAACAAACAGTGTCACTTTAGATTTCATAGTGGACTATAGAGGGCAGTGTACTCATGGACAAGTCAAGTATCGAGCTCCAAGCTCCAAGTATCATGTATCATGTAATTACGTGTCAAGTTGTGCAAGTGGCAAGTATCATGTCGTGCGTGCAAGTTTCAAGTAATCACATGTCGAGTATCATGTCTCAAGTAATCACGTAATCAGTGGATCCCCTTCCGAGTACACATTTCTGAATTATCCACTATTAGATCTGTCCCTTAAATTCCGGCTTGATTATTTATTATTAATGTCAAACAAGCATGTATATGTGCAAAATATATCATGAATAACATGGCATGATCATGTGACAAGTGCAAGTTGCAAGATAAACATGTACGAGTGCAAGATATCTCATAAAAGAATAAAATAGACAAATCTCATGTTCAGGACAGCAAGACCATACTGTAGTAAAACAGTGATTTCCAGTGTTAAAAATATGAAAACTAAATCCGTTGAAACTTCTAGAAAATAAACTTCCAACCGAATCCAGCGAGTACAAATAAGTCATAAATTAATTCACAAAAGCATAGCTCAAAACTGATTTGAATAAAGAAAATAGGTTCAGCCAGAAATCAGGAAAACGAATTCAAGGGCAGGAAAACAGCATGAAAGCACATTAAATAAATCCACGAAAAATCTTGGGTATTCCCCTATATGTCCAGTATCTAAATATAGAGTTTCAAAATTTTTCAATAAAATTAGACCAGTCCTCAAAAATCAGAAAACATCAATAAATGATAGTTTGGCAAACCTGGAATTTCCAACACTGCTGTACAAAAACTATAATATCTCGCAACCAGTGAAATGAAATACAAATCCTCCAAAGGAAGATGAAAATAGACAAAATATATTAACTTTCATATTTCACCAGAATTTTTCATACAGTAGAAGAAAATAGGGTGAAAATACGATTCTTTACAAAACAGCGAGTAAAATACAGCAAGCATAGTTTTCACAAACGAGCATGAAACGATATATAAAACTCACCAATAAAATCCACCAAAATTCTGGGTAAACCCTAAATAGATAAAGAAATACTGACCAAAGTTTTGGATCAAAATAATATGTGTAGCACAGTTATTAAAATGATTTAGTCATCAAAAACACTAAGAAATGAAATTTGGAAAAGATCTACACCTCTGTAGTAAAACAGTCATATCTCACACATAAAAAAACGAAATCAAGCAAGGTCAGAGGGGTTTGGAAATAGATGAAATTCTCTAAAACTCCTATTTCATACTAAAATTAAGATACTGACTTTAAGACAGTCCAAAACAGAAAACAAAACAGATCATCGACAAAATACAGATTTTTCCCTTTAACGACAACTCAACATATATCATACAAAACGTGTTCAAAACACAACCAAACATGAAATCGAGTCTACCAAGTATCCAAACATCATGAATTAGGGTATCTAGCATGTCCACACCAAGTATATCACATGGGTCTCAACAAAATCACGAATTCTCACAAAATTCCCACATACATGATCAAATCATGAACGGGTAAAACCTAAGTTATTTCATGTTAAATTTTATGTCGTGAGTCATCGATGGTAAAATAGCACTATAGAGACAAAACCCATCAAGAATAACACAAACAAGAGTCGTCTCTAGACCCAACTATACTATATGTAGTGTTTTTGACTTATATCATACAAAGAAATTTGAGTACAAGTTACTTACCTGAGAGACGACGACAGAAACGAAGCAAAGAGAAGGAATAGCAGGAACGGATTTCCGGGTACGAACACAATTCGAACGGATCGAACACGAACCATGAACCACCAACGAACCAAATAACGAACAAACACCCGAACTACGAACATCACCTCTATCACAACGAACCACGGCAAAACCTCGAACAAACTCATGCACGAAAGAAGCATGTGCATACCGCACAACACACAACAGCGGCAAAGCAGGGACAGCGACGTCAAGGGAAGTCGCTGCCGGCGCTGCGACTGTTGCTGGCTGCTGTCTGCCCGCTGTCTACGTTGTCGACCAAGGAGAGGGTGCATAGGTTGCATTGCGGGGAGGTGCTGCTGTCGAGGTGGAAGATGACTGGGAGAGGGGCAGTTGCAATGCTGCTGTTGTCGTGGCGAACAGGAAGGGTCGCGCAAGGCCGGCATTGCTGTAGGGCTTCACCTAGCACTGGGGTCAGGTAGTCGAGGAGGGACAAGGGGAGAGGGCACGATGCGAGGGATAGCTACAGGGCGACAAGAGACTATCGCTACGGAGGAGCACGGGGGGGGGGTCTGCTGGCGTCGACGAGGTTGCAGAGGGGGGAGAAGAGATAGGGAGATCGGGAGGAGGATGAGCGGGAGAAGGCAGTAGGGCAGCTGAAGGGAAGGTCGGATGATAGGTTTTGGAGGTCGGGGGAGTTGAAGAGGCGCCTGGGGAAAAATACACAGCGGCTAGGGTTTTAGAGATGGAATATGGTTAAACAGGATGGGTTTAGGTATTGGGGATTAATTCAATGCAGGTTGGGTTTGGGAAAGTTATAGGGTATTGGGTTTTCAATAAAATTAATTCAAAAATACAATTAGATTAATAATAAAAGTAAATAATTTATTCAATAGAAAATATAGAATTAGAAATACCATAGTATAATAAATCAAATAGTGTACACTGAGTTAATACTCAAATACTAGCAAATACAATAGGATTTTTAATATACAATCAAAATGTAATGACAAATAATAATAATAATAATACTAACAATAGAATTTAATAATAATAATAAAAATAAAATAACAGTAATAATAATAATAAGATTTGTGTTACAATATAAAAATCATAGTAAATAGTTACAAATAAATTTATTGATTAAAAATAGACAAAAACAGGAGATCCAAAAATACATTTTAAAAAGAATTTGAAAGCTGAAAAAAATAATTTGCAAAAATTTTTAAGTACAGAAAATACACTAAAATACATTTTTGGGAAAACAGAGGTTACAAATCCTACTCACCTTATAACAAAATTTCATCCTCGAAATTTGCTTAGGCATTACATAGGACAGGGCAAAACCAAACTGGGGGAAGGGTAACAAAACAGATGGCTAATGGGGAAGGAACAAAGCAAAGGCAACACCAGAATAAGAAAGAAGAAGGATAACAATGAGGTCAAATGGAATGCTAGGAAGAAAATAGTAAAGAGAAAGAATCAACACAAGATAACAAAGCAAGATAGAGAGTAGACAGAACTGGAATCAAAGAAAGAATGAACATGGAAGAATTGAATCAAATAATGAATGGGTGCATGATGACAAAATGGAATGCAAGAAAGAAGTAACCAGTATAAAAAAATGAAGAAGAAACAACACAAGGCTTGCAAGATAACAAAGCAAAGAGATGGAGAAATAGATAGAGCTGGAATCGAAGAAAGGATGTGTAACGCCCCGAATCCCAAATACACTGAATTCGAGATGTTCTACAGGATCTTTCCACTTCCTTTAGTACAATTTTATAAAGAAATTTAAACTTTTCACTTTACATCAGAGTTTACATCAATATTACACTTTACATTGCACAGCGGAAGTAAAATTTACAACAATGAAACAAAATGTACAACAACATTGAATAATCTTTAAGCATTTGTTCCTCTTTAATCTGTATCAAGCCATTTACCTGCATATAAGACCGTGGGTACGTCAGTTTATTCAACCGACGATCATTATACACGGCCATCCTCTCTATGCCGGAAATAGTATAACTTATTTTCCATATTTAGCAAACACAAACTTGTCACATATCAAACTAAAGGGACTACCCTATTGATGTTGTGTTGTGATTGTGCACTTAGTCCTTAATGCATTTATTTATATTACATGACACTAATGCGCACTTGTTCGGATTCTATGCATCCCATACTACATAGGTCCGAGGGCAAGTCCTTAATCGTTCTTCATCTTTGTAGGGTTCAATCCCTCGTCATGACTTAATCTACTACTGTAACTACGGTAAGTATCCTAGATGTTTTCTGACCTACGAACTCATGTCTAGGCGCCCTGGAGGGAATCCCATCGCTGACATGACTCATCATGCAGAAATCCTGTGGTAATTCAGCTCCTACCATAGACATGACACCACCCGTAATCTTCAAACATCCCACGAGCGTCGCCACCGGGACGGTACTCTGGAGCAGTATCCTCGCCCAGACTCATCATGGGACATCCTGGGATACGATCTCGCCGCTATCCAATGGCCCTCATACTCAATGTTTTTCTCTTACTTTCATCACGTCTTCACTATGTACTAATCCTTAATTTTTATTAAAATCATGAACAAAAATCAAAGCTCTAGAATTAGCCTCTCCACTAAACCGGACTTATTCATTCATTCAAACATGACCAACATTGGTCTTTCTTTTCAATTTTCATTTCATTTATTTCCAAAATGTCGGGGGAGACTTAGCTACTCTTTTTGTTTCAATTTTCAATTCACAATTTCCAATTCGAGCATTTCCAACTCATAAATTCATTGGTTGATTTGTCATACTCAAAAGTATTTCTCTGTTCAAATCATGATTTCTAATTCGTTCAAATAGTCCGTAACTATACATGAATTTCAACTATTCATCATGTAACTCATGAAATATTATTTTTCACATAAAAACCCACATCACAAATTATTCGATGAAAGGTGAACATTTACAACTTCATAATTTCCACACTATTCTCAATGAGAATAAATTGCATCACATCACACAATAAAATTTCTTTCTCGACTATATTGATCTTCTAATCTTTCATTTCAATTTCCTTTTGCAAGATATAATTTCACAACAATATACATATAGAACCATAGCTCTATTTATGCATTTTATTCCCAAATCATAGTTTATTTCATGCAAATAATTCCCAAATTATTTTTAGAAAGTCCCATATAATTTTAGAAGAATAGTCATATTTTTTTCATAATTTTTGGACCACCAAAACACCCAAAAAAATAATTTTCCTAAGCTGCCGATGTCAAGAATCGAACCCAGCACCAGGGAGAACACAGCTGAAGGCACAGACCAACCGGCCACTTGCGCCAGCGGTATAAAGGGGCGCTGAGAGTATTAAATACTCCCGGCCTCTGATTTCTATACATTAAAAAAATTCGTGAAACAAATGTGTGCCACAGGGATTCGAACCGGCCTTCACAGGGAACCCAACGCACCCTCTGACCACTTGAGCTACGTGCTCAGGTTATCAAAGTACAACTTAAATTCTTTTTGAACCAATTTTCTCTGTTGTTAAAACGTCTCGATGTTCAACTAGTCCTCATTTCATTTTGCTTTCATGAAAATTACTGTAAAATTCCAGATTGATTATTTCTTGTCTAATTTACATATCAGTATGAAAAAATAATTTTTTCAACAATTAAAACATATTTTCATACCATTAATTCGAAATATGAACTGTCACTATCACATTTTCTTCTCTTTTCGATATTTCTTAGCAATTAGCATTCTAATCTCTTTATCAACAAATTTCACATTAGTTCTCTGTCCTTAATTATTTATCCAACATACAAACTCATATTTTAATTTATTCATGTCCACATTAATACAAAAGATCTATTTAACACATGAAATAGCATTATTAATCTACTAACTTTTGTATGTAATCCTTGATGGCAATAAATGTGTTTTCTTCAATCAATCCATGATCATAATCAATTCACATACACTCAAATAATAGAACCACATATAAATTTGTATATCCACATTTCAGTCATTCAAGATGTTATTTTTCCTAATTAAAGTGTGCTCTTCTTAATCATTTTCATGCTTCATTCATTCATTTCTAACATGCATTTCTAATTTAGAAATATGGAGAATTTACCCACCTCAATGGAGAGACAAACACAATTAGCAACTTCCTAAACAAAAGTCCTTGCACACGAACGGTCCTCCTAGAGCGCGCACTCGAGCCTCCAAAAGCACCACACCCAAGCACCACACAAGCCCACCGAGCACTACAAAGCCGGCCCTTCTTCTCCTTGGTGTTGCAAGAACAATCTCACACACACTCAATCTTTTAACTCACACAATCACTAAGGTATTTGAACTATAGGTTTGGAAGATAATAATTGGCACCAGAATAACTAGCCTTGGGGGCGGGGGGCCGGGGGGGGGGGATGTATTTATACTAAAAATCAAAGGAAATGGAGGGCTAGGATCAAGTAGTTGGTTGTAAGATGGAGGGCTAGGATGAAAGTAGGAGTTGCATTAACTACCCACAACCTAATAACCACCACACCATGATCACCACTCAAATAATCATTTCCCTCCAAAAAGATCACAACCGGCCAACTAGGAGTGTGCATATTGCACGTGTACGTGTAGTGCACGTGCATGCAACTAGGCCCAAAAATTGTACATTTTATTTTATATAAAAATAAACTATAGTTTGTATTCTACATTACAAGTTGCTTTTTAAAAAAATAAATTGACTCATGGGCTTTAGTTTATGGGCCAAAATAATTAGTTTAAAATAAAATAAAATAAATGAATCACATTTTGGGCTTTTTAAAAGAAAAGGCTTTTTATCTATTTAAAAGAAGGCTTTTGTATAAAATAATTGAAAGCACGTATTTAAATATCTTTACTCATCTTGATGAAAATATTGATCAAAAATATTGCACGTGCACACTACGTGCAAATAAATATACTTTTTCATTAAATGAAAAATCAGGGCATTACAGGATGGACAAGGAAGAGATGAATCAATCAATGAGTCAACGGATGAGGACAAAAGCAAGGAATGGAACAAAACAAACAATACAAGGGAAGAGAAGTAATAAGCGGATCCCAGGACCCACCACGCTTCTGCTGCGCCACTCTGATGGTAATGTTCCAAGCTGCAGACATGTCGTTGTAGACAACGTGACACCGACGGACGATCCGAGCAGGAAGAAAAGAATGAGACACCAGAATCAAAGAGAGTATAGGTAGGAGAATAAATAATTCAATCAAAGGAAAAATAAAGATGGGCTTTAGATGAGGGCTTTAATTTAAATAATTAGGTCAAAACTAACGGGCGTTAACAAAAATAATATTAATAATACAAAAATCAACACATATTAATAATAAAATAATAATAACAATAATAATAAAAATAATAATAACAATAATAATCATCATAATCATACTGGTAAAAATAATAATAATAATAATAATAAAATATTAACAATACTGGTAAGGATAAAAATACAAGACATAAAATAATTTGGGGTTCATCATTTTGGTGAAAGTAATTCAATATCAACATCAAAAAATAAAATAGTAAGAAAAATACAATAATAATAATAGTAATAGTAATAACAATAATAATAATAATAATAATACTAATAATAATAAGGAAAACAATAATAATAGTAGTAGTAGAAATTTTTTGATGTGGGTTCGCCTCATTTATATCCATCTGTATACTTGCCTTCTCGACATCAAGTTGCATGTTTGCCTCCACGACATCAGGTTGCAGGTTACCATCTGGATATTCGGTTGCACATTTTGCCTTCCTGATATCCAGTTGCAATTTGCCTCCATTGACGTCTAGTTGCATGTTTGCCATCTCGACATCTAGTTTCAACAAAACGATGAACGAGATGATGCAATATTCCATACGTACTTAGATATTGATTATTCAATTTAAGTATGAAGTTACGTTTTGAAATTTGTGATATTAAAATACACAATTATTCGAAATAACAAAATTTTCGTTTTAGAAAATAATTTTATAGAAGATCCAAAATATAACAAATAATTAATCGAAATACACAAAATATTCGGCAATATATATATATATATAAAGAAAATATAGGCAGGAGAAGTGTAACCCTTGTTTTCCCAAAAATGTATTTTTGTGTATTTTTTCTGTATATAAAATCTATTTTCGGTCAACTATTTTGTCAAAACGTATTGTTGGATCTTCTATTAAAATCTGTTTTCGATAAATAATCTTATTTGTAACTATTTCCTAAGATTTTTATACAAATTTTATTTTTGTTAATATTACTTTGATTTTCATTATTAGTATTGTTACTGTTACTACTATTATTATTAGTACGTTGAGTTCTTATTAATAATTCATTTCTATTTGTTATTTGTATTTGTAGTATTTTAAATAAATTATGTTGTGTAGTGCAAATTGCATTTTTATTATGAACAATATTTTTATTGGTTAAGTTATTTTTCTGTTGGATTTTTAAAAACCCATTCCTTATTAGATTTTTTATATACCCATTATTAAACCCACCAACCTATTATATCACCCAAACCCATTTTATATTACCCAAACTCGTTTCCCATACTACACCAAACCAACCCATTTACCTATTTCTACACCTATTACCTATATATTCTACCTAATATAAACCACCTACCTAATCTAAAACCCACCACTTCAGATCCGATTTAATCTATTTTTAACCTTTCACCCATTTATTAACCATCCTAGTATTAAACCATTCATAACCTACTTCCTAATTTTAAAACCTTCCTATTTCTCACCTTTGAATCCTTTGAATACCAAACCGTGAGCTTTTTCCCCAAGCACCGGATTGCACCAACAACACCCGGCCCATACTCCCTTTTCTTCCTCTACAGTAGCCGCCACCCAAGTGCATCTCCCTTTAAGTAAAACCCTAATGCTATTTCATATCCTCTATATATATAGGTGCAATCCGACTGCATATTCTTTTTCTCCAAACCATTGCACCATTGCATCCGTGCTTCATCTCTCCCGTTTTCTCTCCGTCCGCCATCTCGCGCTCTCTTGCGCGTGGGGTTTTCTTGCGCGTACTCGAGTGTGCATGTGGATCGTTCGTGAGTTCGTAGATTTTTGTTTGTGGGGTTTGCTCCTACTTTTGATTTGCATCGTTCTTCATCCCGATTTAAGGCAAGTAACTTGTACTCCAATTCATTTGTTTGATACAAGTCAAAAAGTTCACCTATAGGGTAGTTGGGCCTAAAGACAACCAAAGATTGTGTTTTCCTTGATTAGTTTTGTCTCTATTGTGATAATTTGGCCATAGATCACTTATGACACCAACCTTGATTAGAGATAACCTAGATTTTGCCCGATTCTTGATTTTTAGTCATGTAGGTGAATAATGGTGTGAATTTGTGTTTGGATGAATACTCATGTGATATAATAGGTATGGACTTGTTAATAACCCTAAATCATGATGTTTAGATGTTTGGTAGGTTGTATTTCAAGTTTGGATGTGTTTGGATCAATATTCTTGAAGTTATGATGTTCTTGATTAGAAGTGTGAAATCTGTATTGTCTGCATGTTCTGTATTGTTTTCTGTTTTCGTATATGCTACAGTCAGAATCTTGATTCCAAAATAAAGATGAATTTTAGATAAATTTTTTCTATTTTCAAACCCCACTGTTTTTGCTTCATTTAGATTTCTTATGACTGAGTTATGAATGTTTTGGTATAGATGTGTCGATCAATTCCAGATTCTGTTTTGGGTCAATTTTGTTAACAAACTATTTTTAAGAACTATTCTATACATATTATCTTGATCTAACATTTTGGTCAGTGTTTCTTTATGATTTTAGGGACTACCCAGATTTTTGATTAATTTTAAAGACAAGTTTTATGTGGAGTTCCATGCTCGTTTCTAAAATCTACTTATGATGTATTTTGCTCGCTGTTCAGTAAAGAACCCTATTTTCACTATGATTCCTTTTACTGTATGAAAAGTCTTTGTGAAATGTGAAAGTTAGTAAAATCTATCTATTTTCATATTCCTTTGGCGGAATTGGATTTTAATTCACTGATTGTGAGATATCTTAGTTTTCGTACAGCAAAGTTGAGATTTCCAAATTCGTTAAACTATGTTTTCTCGATGCTTCCTTATTTTTGATGGCTTATCTATTCTTACTGGAATATTATGAAACTTTATATTTTGATTCTTGACATATAGGGGAATACCCCATATTTTTTCTGAATTTATTTGAGAGGTTTTGATGTCATTTTTCTGACTGAGAATTCATTTTCCTGATTTCTGACTGAACATGTTTTCTGTTTTCGAACCTGTTTTGAGTTATGATGTTGTGAAGTACTATATGACTTAATTATACTCGTTGGATTCGTGTAGATGTCTATTTTTCAGATCCTTCGACGGATCTATATTTGCATTTCTGTAGAGACCAGAATCACTGTTTTAATACTGATCTATCATGCGGTCCTGATTATGAACTTACACCCTTTTTGCTCGATTATGTGACTGTATATCATCTAGGCATGCTGATTTGTTTGCCTGAAACTTATACTGATTATACCATGTTAACTTTATACTATTTTGTACACATTCATGTCTGTTTGAAAACCATAATAAAAGTAATCAAGCCGGGATTTTAAGGGAAAGATCTAATAGTGGATAATTCAGAAACGTGTACTCGGAAGGGAGCCCATGTTTCCCATATTTAGAATTTGGTATATAATTTGGATTATTTGAAATTTGGTATATGATTTGGATTATTTGGAATTTGGTATATGATTTGGTTAATTTGGAATTTGGTATATATTTGGATTATTTGGAATTTGGTATATGATTTGAATTACTTATCCCCGAGTTTACTGCCCTCTATAGTCCACTATGAAATCTAACGCGTAAATGTTTGTTGTAGAAACCATGTCGTATGAGCGGCATGAAGTGCTACCTAGATAGTAATTCACTACAAGACTTGATACATGCTAATTGAACATAAGACCTGAACAAGATACTTGAACATGATACATGCTTGCTTGATACTTGACTACATGATACATGAGATGTGATACTTGAGATTTGATATTTGGTACATGTTACATGCTTACCTGTTACCTGATTATCCTGATTACCTGATACTCGATACATGTTTACCTGTTTACCTGACACTTGACACATATTACCTGTACCTGTTAGTATACCATGTTGCTAATTAGTTTTTCCATGTACTTGTATTCTACATTATTTGTGACCCGCGACTTGCAATTGATGGGTACTTGTGTTTTCTCTTTTCCTCTTTCCTGCATTCGTTGAATTGCAGATTTTAGAGGACAGGTTCCAGACGGGATTGGTGACAGATGTAATAGATGCTGGAATTTTGCTATTATTATTTCTTGTAGTGCTTGAACAATAATTGTATTCATGTATTGGGATTTATTCTTGTATTCGGGCAATGTGACCCAGGATTATTTGTGTATTTCAGATCATGACTATTTGATATTAATATATTTTATTTCAAGTATTCTTGTTGGTATTTGGTTCATATGTGCATGTGGTTAATTTTTCTGACTTCCGAATCTAATTATTTTGTGAGATATTGTAAAGATTCCTGAACAGCTTATGGATGATGAAAATCATTCGCTGGACTTTTGTTGCGTATCTGTATTCCGTATTCTTTTTGGGAAGCGGGGTGTGACAGGATTTTTAGTGGTATCAGAGCCCAGATTTGGCTAATGTATTAGTTGTCTAATATATTAGACAACCTTGCCTCGAACTGGGATCTGCTCAACATTTCACCAATCATGCATGTATAAATGAATTATTACCAACATCGATCTGAATATTAGCCTTATTCCATTCTTTTTTATCCATTCTTATTCAATTCCTTGATTCCTTGATTCTTCATTCTCTTTTAGTCGTCCTCTTTGATTGATCTCTTGTTGGGTATGAATTCATTTCTTTCGTACCCATATTCCTTGATTTTGGTGCCATCCATTCTTTTGCTATTTCCTGCTTGGTCCGTCAGTCGGCATCGCTGGATGCTATTGGCAGAGTCTTCACCATCAGAGTGGCGCAGCGGAAGCGTGGTGGGCCTATAACCCACAGGTCCCAGGATCCTATTTTTGCTTCTCCTTCCTTGCATTGTTTTGGTTTCCCCTATCTCTTGCAATTGTTCTCATTCACTGACTTATTGTTTGATTCAATTCTTCCCTGTCTTCTCTTTCTTAGATTTCAATTCTGTCGACTCTCTTATTGCTTTGTTATCTAGTGTTGATTCTTTCCTTTTTGATACTGTTTCTTCTCTTTCTGCATTCCATTTGACCCCATCATTGTTATCCCCTTCCATCTTTTCTGATGTTGCCTCTGCTTTGTCCCTTTCACTTTATACTCTGCTTTGTTACCCTTCCCCTAGTTAGTTTGTTTGCCTTGTCCGATGTACCGCCTAAGCAAATTTCGAGAACGAAATTTTGTTGTAAAGTGGGCAGGATTGTAACCCCTGTTTTCCCAAAAATGTATTTTTGTGTATTTTTTCTGTATATAAAATTTTCGCAAATTATTATATTTCGGTTTTCAACTATTTTGACAAAATGTATTGTTGGATCTTCTATTAAAATCTATTTTCGATAAATAATCTTATTTGTAACTATTTCCTAAGATTTTTATACAAAATTTATTTTTGTTATTATTACTTTGATTTTCATTATTAGTATTGTTACTGTTACTACTATTATTATTATTACGTTGAGTTCATATTAAAAATTCATTTCTATTTGTTATTTGTATTTGTAGTATTTTAAATAAATTATGTTTTGTAGTGCAAATTACATTTTTATTATGAACAATATTTTTATTGGTTAAGTTATTTTTACAGAACAGCGAGTAAAATACAGCAAGCATAGTTTTCACAAACGAGCATGAAACGACATAAAACTCCACAATAAAATCCACCAAAATTTTGGTTAATCCCTAACTAGATAAAGAAATACTGACCAAAGTTTTGGATCAAAATAATATGTGTAGCACATTTATTAAAATGATTTAGTCATCAAGAACACCAAGAAACGAAATATGGAAAAGATCTACACCTCTGTAGTAAAACAGTCATATCTCACACATACGAAAACGAAATCAAGCAAGGTCAGAGGGGTTTGGAAATAGACGAAATTCTCTAAAACTCCTATTTCATATTGAAATTAAGATACTGACTTTAAGACAGTCCAAAACAGCAAATAAAACAGATTATCGACAAAATACAGATTTTTCCCTTTAACGACAACTCAACATATATCATACAAAACTTGTTCAAAACACAACCAAACATGCAATCGAGTCTACCAAGTGTCCAAACATTATGAATTAGGGTATCTAACATGTCCACACCAAGTACATCACATGGGTCTCAATAAAATCACGAATTCTCATAAAAGTCCCACATCTATATAATAAAACACAAAGAAAGCTATCAAGTGGCTCTCCTTCAATCTCCCCAAAAATTAAAGGTTCGGATCTAACTTCATAAAACATATTTCCACCCCAAAAGTTCTTCCCAAAAACTCAAATTCAAATCCCCCACCCAAAACAACTTCTATATTTATTTAAATTTTTTTCCCTCTCTCTCTCCCTTCATCTTCTATTCAAAAAATTAAGAAAATAAAAATTTTAAAATTTTTTAAAAATTTAAAATTTTAAAAACTTTAAAAATAATTCAAAAAAATTATATAATATGTTTTTTGCTCTATGTTTGCTACTTCAATTAATTTGCTGGACCTCCAAAATTATTTTATATGATCAAACAAGATGCACCGTTCCGAAAACGTGCCGTAGGCCCGTGTCAACAGGCAAACCTAGTACATGATCAAATCAAGAACGGGTAAAACCTAAGTTATTTCATATCAAATTTTATGTCGTGAGTCATCTATGGTAAAATAGCACTATAGAGACAAAACCCATCAAGAATAACACAAACAAGAGTCGTCTCTAGACCCAACTACACTATAGGTGGTATTTTTGACTTGTATCGTACAAAGAAATTTGAGTACAAGTTACTTGCCTGAGAAACGATGACAGAAACGAAGCAAAGAGAAGGAATAGCGGGAACGGATTCCCGGGCACGAACACAATTCCAACGGATCAAACACAAACCACGAACCACCAACGAACCAAATAACGAACAAACACCCGAACTACGAACACCACCTCTATCACAACGAACCACGGTAAAACCTCAAACCAACTCATGCACGAGAGAAGTGTGTGCACATCGCACAACACACAACAACGACAAATCGAGGACAGCAACGTCAAGGGAAGTCGCTGTCGGCGCTGTGGCTGTAGCTGGCGCTATCTGCCCACTGTCGGCGTCGGAGAGCTGTCTACGTCGTCGACGAGGGAGAGGGTGCACAGGCTGCATTGCGGGGAGGTGTTGCTATCGAGGCGGAAGATGACTGGGAGAGGGGCAGTTGCGATGCTGCTGTTGTCGCGGCGAACAAGGAGGGTTGCGCAAGGCGGGCATCGTTGCAGGGCGTCACCTAGGGCCGGGGTCTGGTGGTCGAGGAGGGACAGGGGGAGAGGGTACGATGCGAGGGATAGCTACAGGGTGACGGGAGGCTGTCGCTGTGGAGAAGCACGGGGGGGTCTGCTGGCGTCGACGAGGTTACAGACGGGGCAGAAGAGGTAGGGGGGTCGGGAGGAGGATGAGCGGGAGAAGGCAGTAGGGCGGCTGGGGGGAGGATCGGAAGATAGGTTTTGGAGGTCGGGGGAGTTGAAGAGGCGGCTGGGGAAAAATACACAGCGGCTACGGTTTTAGAGATGGAATATGGTTAAACAGGATGGGTTCTTATATACTGGGTATTAGGTTAAGGTGAAGGGTGTAACGGGTAAGGATAGGTGCTATTGGGTTAAGATGTAAACGGTTTTGGGTATTGTTGCCGCTGAATTCGGTGTGGGGGCAAACAGATAGTATTTGTGGATTCTTAGAAAAACTGAATAGCAAACCTGTTACCTGTTCCGCCGGAGCTTAGCGCTGTCTCCCGCCGTACACCTGCAAAAAGTGCAAGACACCGGGGTTGTTCCCGGCGATGCACCCTCCGACGCTCAAGTCAGTAACCAGAAATGATTATGAAAGAGCACAAAAACTGGCAAAAAATTGATTACCTCTTAATGGAGATGGATGGAGGGTATTTATAGGCACCGCTGGGATCAGATTAGGAATGTAATCCCTGTGGTTAGATAAGGAATGTAATCCTTAATCCCCAGTGAAAGGATAGATATGAATCAGGGCCGTTGATTAAGATTTAATCAGAAACCCTAATTCTATCCTTTCTGGAGGGGTTGAGACCCGCACCCAGTTGAGATGGACCCATTCATGGGTTAGTGGATCTTTGAGGAGGGGAACCCGTACCCGCTTTAGACCCATTGATAGGTGAAATTATCGTTTTACCCCTTGGCTTCAAGATTCATGCTCGATTTGGACGGTTCCGATTTAACCTCATTTTTAGCCATATCATGAGCCCCCCACTCCCGAAGACTGAGTTTGATCAGCCTTTGAGGAGTAGTTTTACTGTTTTAATGGCTAGTGGAGTTGTATCAGGGTCCAAATGGAGGGTTTTGAATCTCCGAAGGAGGTAGTGAGGTGATTTTTCAAGCTGTTCGTACTCTAAGCTGTTCTTGAGCTTCTCTGGATATTTGGTGATTTTTATCTATTTTTCGGATTATTTATTTAATTTTGCGATGTGTTAACCGGTCGTTCGGGGGTCTTAACAACACATTCTAGGCAATAATTGTTCGTTCAGGGGCTCAAAAATATACCACCGAATTTATAATTATTTTCTAGAATTTTTAGTTAATTTTTCCGAATTTTTAGTAATCTTTTCGCAATTTTTAAAGAAATAAAACGATTAAAATAAATAAAAACTAATTTTTAATACCGATTTATGGCGCGGCGCGATCTGGGCCCTCAATCAGCGCCGAGCGCGATTTTCTGGGCGATCGGACGATCCGCGTTCCTCGGCAGAAAGTTTCTTCGTATGCGAGGGTCGGTTCCTCGTCCCCTAGGCTCGGCAGCTCGGCACTTAGCTCGGAATCTGCCGAACTACGTGGCGTGATCCTGAGCGTCCATCTCAGCGCGGATCCCGAAAAAATGCTATCTTGTCGTTTAGTGAACGTGGCAAGATCTGGGCCGTCCATCACGTCGAGCGCGTTTTTTGACAAGATCCAACGGCTGAGGAGGGTCGGCGGAATTTTTCTCCATATGTGAGGGTCGGTTCCTCGTCCCCTCGGCACTTAGCTCGGAATCTGCCGAACTATGTGGCAAGATCCTGAGCATCCATCTCAGCGTGGATCCCCAAAAAATGCTATCTTGTCGTTTAGCGAACGCGGCAAGCTCTGAGCCGTTCATCACGTTGAGCACGTTTTTTGACGGGATCCAACGGCTGAAGAGGGTCGGAGGAATTTTTCTCCATATGTGAGGGTCGGTTCCTTGTCCCCTCGGTTCAGGAGCTCGATGCTGTTAGCCGAGGTATGGAGTTAGATGTTTCGAAGCATTCCGGCTTTGAAGCGTCGCCACCCTCCGACTCAGTATCTCGGTTGCTTAGCCGAGCTGTTTGGTAGCTCGGCTAGGCATACCGGTGGCCAGAAGCTCGGAAGGTACACGTGGCCAGATCTGGAGCGTCCATCATTGCGTGAATCACGAGGATGGGGTTCAGATCACGAGAAAACGTTATTTTGTCGTTTTGTGAGCGTGGCGCAATCTGAACCGTCCATCGAGTTTTGACACGAATTTTGGAGCGATCCGACGGTGATTCAGCCTCGGTAGAATTTTTCTCCATATGTGAGGTTCGGTTCCTCGTCCCCTCGGTTCGGAAGCTCGGTGCTGTTAGCCGAGGTATGGAGTTAGAGGTTTTGAAGCGTTCCGGCTTTGAAGCGTCGCCACCCTCCAACTCAGTAGCTCGGTTGCTTAGCCGAGCTGTTCGGTAGCTCGGCTAGGCACACCGGTGGTCGAGTCATGGACTTAAGCGATTTGAGGAGTCTTTGTTTTGAAACGTCGCAGCTTTCCATTTTGGCGTTTTGGCTTCTCTTAGTGGGCTTTTAAATTCTCAAGGAAGCCCAAACGTCGCATTGTGGTTATAAGTTCTCACTTCCCCAGCCCCAAGCTCATTTCTCACTTTTTACTCCAAGTTTTCACTTTTACTCTCTGCGTTCTCTGCTAGCGGCGACTTTCGTTCCAAGGCGGTTGTGTTAGCTGTCGCGTGGGCCAGGCGATTTTCGGCGAAACTAATTCCGACCTGTGAACGTCACTTCAAGGACACGTCACATCAAGGTCAGTTTATTTGCCTTAGCTTTTTTTTAGAGATGTCAAGGGTAGACTCGGGGAGTGAGGCCTCGTCCTCGGGCGATAGTGGTGCCGAGGAGAGGAGGCGAATGGAGATCCGAAGAAAGGGGAAGCATGTGGCCGAGCCGTCCGTGGCCGAGGCGAAGAAGAAGAAGAAGAGGGTAGTGGCCCAATCTCCTGTAGTCGAGGAGATTGTGGAGACCCCGAGGCAAGCCCCTGAGTCGGGCCGGTACTCTTGTGTACTGTCCGGGCATGCTGGGGTCAGGCAATACGAGGGCGACCTTATGAAGAAGGCGACCATAGGTCAATCAGAAGTCTACAATGAGAACAACCCGGTTCTGACCACCGAAGTGGACGAGATTGCATCGGTGTTATCCGAGAGGGACCTGCTCCGAATCAGAAAAGGGTTCTCCATCCCTCCGGAGTACAAGCTGATTCTCCCCAGCCCTGGGATGCGAGCGAACTCCAAACTGTCGTCGTCAGATATGTGTATGTTCGACTACGACTTGCTGAACGCTAGACTGCGCTTCCCTCTGCACCCCTTCGTGCTACAGGTCCTCGGGTGGTACTGCTTTGCGCCGACCCAGTTCATGCCGAACACCTGGCGCCACGTGAATGCCTTCCTGCTGCAGTGCCGCAATGCCGAGGTCGAGCCAGACCTGACGATCTTGCGGAGCATGTATAGGGTTCACCGGATGCACAAGACCGAGCATCGCTACTACTTGTCGCCGAGGAAAGGTGTTCGGATTATAAAGAACCCGGACTCGATCAAAGGTTGGAAGGAGAAATTCTTTTTGATGAGGGAGCCCTCGATGCTGAAGATTTCGACTCAGTGGAAAGTATAGGTGCCAAAGTTTTCGAGGGCCGACCCGGTACTGACTGCGGCCGAGGAGGAAGTTGTGGCGAAGGTCATGGCCCTCCCGATGTTGAACTGGAGAGAATTGACGGAGGAGGTGCTACACGGGTCGGGCCTCAGTCTGATCGACCCGAGTACGCTCCTGACATCTCGCAATATATTTTTTTTCTTTTAAGTTTTTAGCTCGTTTCACTGACTTGTTTGTTTGTTGTTTGGAACAGAAGCGCCGAAGATGGACTTTTTGGGGATGATGAACGAGCGGGGCAAAGTTGCCGATGGGAGGAAGAGGAAGAGGCCGAGCACGACTGCTTCGTCTAGTCGGCCCCCTAAGGTTGCTTCTACGGTTGCTCCGCCTCCCCCCATTGCTGAGGTCCCCTCGCCAGCGGTAGTCATTGTCGCCGACCTCTCGGTTCCTGCTACATCTGCCATGGCAGGTGAGGCCTTCGACGTCTCGGCAGCGCTGTCGCTCCAGGCTCCGCTGCTGACCCCTCAGGCCGAGGTGATCTTGACCGAGCAGCATAAGAAACTGTTCGTCCCGGACTGACGAGTCAAGAACCACGACGGCTTCCTCGGAAACTCGCAGATGTGCATGCAAGCCGTCAAGCACTTGGCGACCCCAAAGGATCGAGCCACGCTGAAGGTGGGGACGGTTGGTGAAGACACCTATGAAGTCGCTCGGTCGCTCGTATCGGTAAGTTCTGCATACTTTTTCGTGAGAATTTCTTTAAGTCTGTCGTTCGGCTCTTATTTTGTTCTTATTCTCTTTTTCTTTTGGCAGGCCACTTGTCACTTTGGCTACCTCCTTGAAGCGTTTGCCGAACAGGAGAAGGAGCTGAAGGCCGCCAGTGATAAGGACAGGGCGGACAAGGTGAGGGCGTTTCGGCAGCTCGAAGCAGAGCAGAGGCGAGCTGAGGGCTTGGAGGTCCAGGTTGCCAACCTTGTGGCAGACCTGGAGCGAGTGAAGGGGCGACTTGCTGAGGAGGTTGCCAAAGCCGCCAAGGCTGCCGAGGAGCTAGCGGCGTCGGCAAAAGCCCTGGCGGAGGCGAAGACGGAGAAGGACGCTTTGGCGACGGTGATCCGGGCCGAAGTCGAGGCCGAGGCGAAGGTGCACATGGCCTCGAACATGGAGAAGTCATACGAGAGAGCCCTCGACCACGTCCAGGATCGCGTCCCCGGCTTCCAGCGGGTCGGCTACAGGCTGTGGCCCAGAGCTGCAGCAGATGACGAAGCGGAGGAAGGTGAAGAGGAGGAAGGTGAAGAGGAAGAAGGCAAAGATGAGGATGAGGTGGTCGCTCAAGCCGGGGCGACGAGGAATGAGGGGCCGTCTAACGAGGCACCTGTGGTCGAGGCGACGACGCAGGTGGACCCCTGATCTCCTCGTCTTTTGTAATTTTGTTTTTTCTTTTATTTCTGAAAATGTAATGCCTTTTTGCGGACTGGCCACCGCCTTCTTTGTTTATGAATAAAATTCTTTCTTCAAATTTGTCTTAAGTGTTTGGCTCGAACTTTTAGTCTTTGAATGTAATGTGCTCGTCTTTCAGATCCTCGTTCATGCTCCAGACACCGCAGCAGCTCGGCATCGTGCTGAGCTGTTTAAGCAGTCTCGTGAGGCTCACCTCGAGGGTGAGATCGAGCTGATCAGGAGAGTGTCGCTCAACGTTGAGAAGAAGAACAGCGAGCTGTTGGCCGAGGTGCACCACCTACAAATAGTCGAGGAGGAATTCTCGACGAAGGAGGAAGAGCTAGCCTCGATGCGGGCCGAGCGAGACGAGCTCGCGAAGAAGGTCGAGCAGCTGCAGAGGGTCACGGTCGACAAGAGCATCGAGGTGACCAACTTGCGTCGCATTATATCTGATAGTGCCGAGTACCCGGGTTCCGCGAAACTCCCTCAATTCAAGATACTGGTTTAGGACGAGACTTTGAAAGACAGGATCGTTGAGCTCGAGGAGGAGGTGGCTCATCTAAAGCCTCAGCCCGTGAGGACTAACGTCCGCAGCACCTCGTGCACTCGCGAGGAGAGAGAGCGAGGGATCTCCTTTTACGAGCTCGCGACTCGCCCTCCCGTCATTGGTTGGACAGCAACCGACGCACAAAGCGGCGTAGCTGTTAGCTCGAGCGGAGCATCGGTCGGAGCCACCGTTAGGCTTAGTGGCAAAGAGGCGTCCCAGTTCGTCGGCCTAGAGACAAGCTCGGAGATGAAGAGACGAAAACCCCGAGTGTCTCTGAATCGGAACGTCCCTATTCCGAGGAGGCGCTGAACAAGTTGCATCGAGCTTTTGACTTCTTGCATCGTTTTCTTCATTGTAATAACATGCCTTGTAAATTTATCAAGTTGCTTTTTTGCTGTAACTTCTTGCCTTGTAAATTTATCAAGTTGTCTTAATAAAATCGAAGTTCGTCTGCCCATTGTTGTGCCGTAGTTGCCTTACTCTTGAAACGAACTATAAGGACCTATAGTTAGCTTCTTCGAGCGTTCTAGCCGTAGAACTCTTGCCTTAGTTGTAGAACTCCAGCTTCTGCTCGGAGTGTACCGAGGCAACTTTGCACTTCGGTGGTGTGGTAGCTCGAATTTCAGATGCGAACCGAGTGGCTCAGTCTGGGTGGTTAATCACGATCGTGGCATGCATCACGAAGCGGGGAGGCACGAGTTTCAAGAAAACACTATCTTGTCGTTTTGTGGATACGTGGCACGATTTGATCCGTCCATCATGTCTTAGCACAGATTTTGAGATGATCTAACGGTGAAATTGGTTCGGCGGAATTTTTCTCCATATGTGGAGGTCGGTTCCTCGTCCGCTCGGTTCGGGGGATCGAGTGAGCCCAGCCGAGCCAAACGTTGGACTCCGAACCATCATTAGAGTTGTTCAACGGATTTGGGAGAAGTTCCGAATGGCGACCTACTTCTAGCTCGCTTAAAAGCGAGCTTGCGAAGTAGACTCGAGCCAAGTTTTGGACTCCGAACCATCGGTAGAGTTGTTCAACGGTTGTGGGAGCAGTTCCGAATGGCGACCTACTTCTAGCTCGCTTAAGAGCGAGCTTGCGAAGTAGACTCGAGCTAAGTTTTGGACTCCGAACCATCGGTAGAGTTGTTCAATGGTTGTGGGAGCAGTTCCGAATGGCGACCTACTTCTAGCTCGCCTAAGATCAAGCTTGCGAAGTAGACTCGAGCCAAGTGTTGGACTCCGAACCATCGGTGGAGTTGTTCAACGGTTGTGAGAGCAGTTCCGAATGGCGACCTACTTCTAGCTCGCTTAAGAGCGAGCTTGCGAAGTAGACTCGAGCCAAGTGTTGGACTCCGAACCATCGGTAGAGTTGTTCAACGGTTGTGGAAGCAGTTCCGAATACCGAACTACTTCTAGCTCGCTTAAGAGCGAGCTTGCGAAGTAGACTCAAGCCAAGTTTTGGACTCCGAACCATCGGTGGAGTTGTTCAATGGTTGTGGGAGCAGTTCCGAATGGCGACCTACTTCTAGCTCGCTTAAGAGCGAGCTTGCGAAGTAGACTCGAGCCAAGTGTTGGACTCCGATCCATCGGTGGAGTTGTTCAACGGTTGTGGGAGCAGTTCCGAATGGCGACCTACTTCTAGCTCGCTTAAGAGCAAGCTTGCGAAGTAGACTCGAGCCAAGTGTTGGACTCCGAACCATCGGTAGAGTTGTTCAACGGTTGTGGGAGCAGTTCTGAATGGCAATCTATTTGTAGCTCGTTTAAGAGGGAGCTTGCGAAGTAGACTCGAGCCAAGTGTTGGACTCCGAACCGTCGTTAGAGTGAAGAGCAAAAGCAGAGAGACGCAAACAATTTTACAAGTAAAATATGAAAAAGTTTCTTTATTGATGACTAATGGTCGGCTGCTTCTAAAGTTGCGAGCCGTTATTACAAGAGAAAAATAAAGTAAAAAATACAAGTAAAAGGATAGGAACGGTTCGACATCTCAGAATACTTAGAGAGGCGTTAGTGCTCTCTCTTGGTATTTTAAGAGATGGTCGCCTTTCCAAGTCCTGGGGATCTCCTTGCCTTCGAGGTCTTGTAGTCGGTATGTGCCAGGCCAAACGACTTTGGCAATCTTATAGGGTCCCTCCCAATTTGGAGCCAGTTTGCTCTTCTGACTGGGGAAAGAGATGGCTAACTTTCTGAGGACCAAGTCCCCTTCTTTGAGGTCGGTAGGACGGATTCTCTTGTTGTATGCCAACTCGATCCTTCTTCGGTAGCTTTGTTGACCGATGGCAGCTCTTTCTCGGATCTCATCGATCAGGTCTAGATTTGCTCGGAGCTCTCTGACATTTTGTTCTTCTTCATAAGCCATTACATGAGGAGAGGGTATACCAACTTCTAGGGGGATCATAGCTTCGGACCCATAGGTGAGATTGAACGGAGACTCTCCTGTGGGGGTTCGTTTTGTGGTGCGGTAGTTCCACAGCACGTTGGGAAGCTGATCGACCCATAAGCCTTTGGAACATTTATCCAACCTCTTCTTAATGCCGGAGAGGATCTGTCGGTTAGCATTCTCGACTTGGCCATTCGACTGGGGATGGAAAACGGAGGAGAATCGGTGTTGGATGGCAAGGTCTTCACATAGAGCTCGGAAGGTAGCCCCGGTAAACTGGGTTCCGTTGTCTGTTATGAGGACCCGAGGAACGCCGAATCGGCAGATTACGCTCTTCCAAATGAACTGAACTACCTTGTTCTCATTGATCGTGGCCAAGGGCTCGGCCTCTATCCATTTTGAGAAGTAGTCGATTGCCACGACTAAGAATTTGAACTGACTGGGAGCCGGTGGAAATGGCCCTAGTAAATCCATCCCCCACATTGCGAAAGGGATTGGACTTGATAGGGAAGCGAGTGGAGCTTGTGGGAGGCGTCAGATGTTGGAGTACTTCTGACATGAGCTGCATTGCCGAACGTGCTGTTCGGCGTCCTGTAGGAGAGTGGGCCAGAAATATCCATAATTCAACACTTTGCGGGCTAAGGATCTGGACCCTGAATGTGCCCCGCCGATGCCCTCGTGAAGTTCTTGTAGGGCATAGTCGGCCTGCTCGGGGGAGAGGCATCTCAGTAAGGCCTGTCGTCTACCTGTGTGAAGGAGCGTTTATATAGGATGCCTCCGATCAGTGTGTATCGCTCGGCTCGGGTTCTCACTCTTGGAGCTTCCTTAGGATCTTCGGGGAGGTGCCCGTCCCTTAAGAATTCGACGAGGGGTTTCATCCAGTTATCTTCAAGCAGGACAGGCAGCGACTCCATAGAGTCGGAAGTTTCATCCTCTATACTTGGCTTCAGGAGGACCTCTATCAAGACGGTCTGCTCGAGACCTTGAAGGGAGGAAGATGCTAGCTTGGAGAGGGCATCAGCCTGGGCATTTTCTTCTCGGGGGATTCGTTGGATGAGGGCTTCTTTAAATAGTGCCATGAGGCTCCTGACCTTGGCTAAGTACTTAACCATCCGGTCATCACGTTCCTCATACTCGCTGAGGACCTGATTTACGACTAGCTGAGAGTCGCTAAAGATCCGGAAGCATTGCGCCCCTACATTGCGAGCCATTCCCAGGCTGGCTATGAGTGCCTCGTATTCCGCTTCGTTGTTAGAGGCTTTAAAGTTGATACGGAGGGAGTACTGGAGGATGAAGTCATCTGGGCCTGCCAGAATGACCCCGGCCCCGCTTCCCTCGTTACAAGAGGAGCCATCCACATAAACCGACCAGACAGGTGGTTCCTTCATTGCTTAGCTGAACTCGGGGATGGTACTTTCAACTATAAATTCTGCTAAAGCCTGAGCCTTGATCGCGGTCCGAGACTGATACGTTATATCATGCTGGCTCAGCTCGATAGACCACTTCATAAGGCGACCTGAGGTCTCTGGCTTGTGGAGCACTTGCTTCAGCGGTTGGTCGGTAAGAACGACCACCGAATGGGACTGAAAATATGGGCGAAGCTTCCTCGCGGCCATCACTAGGGCATAAGCCATCTTTTCTATCCTCGAGTAGCGGAGCTCGGCATCCCGAAGTACCTTAATCACATAGTAGATGGGTTTTTGAGCTTGATCTTCTTTCCTTACTAAAACGGCGCTGAGGGTCTGCTCAGAGGCTGCTAGGTAGAGGTAGAGGGGTTCACCTGGGATTGGTTTGCTGAGGAGAGGAGGATTGACGAGGTAAGCCTTGAGTTGGTTGAATGACTCCTGTTGCTGTTGACCCCATTCGAAACCTTTAGCCCCCCTGAGGACCTTGAAGAAGGGGAGGCATTTCTCCCCGGACTTCGAGAGAAAACGCCCTATAGCGGCTAGTCGGCCTGTTAGCCTCTGAACTTCCTTAACATTCTTAGGAGGGGCCATGTCTAATATGGCCTTGATTTTCTCAGGGTTAGCTTCAATTCCTCGTTGGCTGACCATGAAGCCGAGGAACTTTCTTAACGAGACTCCGAACGCACACTTGTTCGGATTGAGTCTCATGTTGTGCTTTCTCAGAACATCGAATGCCTTCTGTAGGTCAGTCACGTGATCGGCTCCTTGGATGCTTTTTACAAGCATGTCGTCAACATACACCTCCATATTCCGGCCAATTTGAGCTTGGAAAACCTTGTTGACGAGACGTTGATATGTTGTGCCTGTATTTTTCAAACCGAAGGGCATAACCCTGTAGCATCTGGTCGGTCACGAATGAGGTCTCGGGATATCTGGGGGGAACATCCGGATCTGGTTGTAGCCTGAGAAGGCATCCATGAAGCTGAGGAGTTCATGACCCAAAGTGGCTTCAATCAGAGTGTCAATACTTGGAAGATGGAAGGGATCCTTGGGGCAAGCTTTGTTGAGATCGGTAAAATCGATACAAATCCTCCAAGTCCCATTGGACTTTTTCACCATTACCACATTCAACAACCACTCGGGATAGTTCACCTCTTGTATGAACCAGTCCTTCAAGAGCTTGTCCACCTCCTCTTTTATAGCTAGCTGGCGTTCGGGGGCGAACTTGCACCTCTTCTGTTGAACCGGTTTGGACCCCGGAGCAACGCTGAGGTGGTGGACCACGAGCTCTTCAGACTTTCCGGGCATGTCTGCAGCTGACTAAGCAAAGAGGTCTCGGTTCCTTCGGATGCACTGGACTATGTCTGAGCATAGGGCGGATGGGAGGGTCTTGCTAACAAAGAATTTTCGGGTTGGATCCTGCTCAGAGAAGAGCACTTCCTCCAATTCATCCACCGGCTCGGACTGGACCGAGGGTAGAGGTCATGTAGCACTTACGGGCCGTTTCCTGATTGCCCTTTACTTCCCTACTCCGGCCTGAGTGGGAAACTTCATCTTGAGGTGATAGGCGGAAGGGACGGCTTCAAGGGCAGCTAGGCCGGACCGACCCAGAATGACATTGTAAGCTGCAGGAACATCTACGACCATAAAGTCCATCGACTCCGTTCGGGTAGTAGGAGTTTTGCCAGCGGTTACATCGAGGGTGATCACCCCTTCAATAGTCACTGGCACTCCCGTGAACCCATGGAGCGTGTAGCCGGTGGGCTTGAGTCTGTCTCGGGAGAGTTTCAGGCCTTTGAAAGTGGCGAGGAAGAGGATGTTAACGGAGCTGCCATTGTCCACTAGGATTCTCTCCACTTTGAAGTTCGCAATGTGGAGATTGATGACGAGTGCATCACAATGGGGGGTGCAGGACACCTTCAAGATCTTCGTCCGAGAATGTGACAGGTACTCCGAGGCCTTTAGGAGGGGGAGTGGCGCGAACCGAATTGACTTCCCTAATGAACGCCTTTCGAGAGGAGTTTGAGGAGCCCCCCATTGGGCCTCCATGAATGAGGTGTAGGACACGCTCCTCTTCGAAGTCGGGCGTTTCATCGCGTTCAGGACGCCTGTTAGCCCCCCGAGGCAGGGGGAGGAAGGTCGGCTCGGTCCTTTCTCACGAACCTAGTCAGCTACCCCCTCTGGATGAGGGCTTCTATCTCATTCTTCAAGGCCCGGCAATCATTGGTGTCGTGGCCATGGTCCCGGTGATAACGGCACCACTTCTCTTTATCCCTCTTCTTGGCGGGGGTGTTCATCCTCGGAGCAGGAGGTATGATCCCTTCCTTCTCAACTTCCATTAGAATGGTGGAGACATTGGTGGTGAGAGGAGTAAATTTCTCGAATCTGGGGGGAGGTCGGCGCTGGCCGCCATTATCTTTCTGGAGCTTCTTGGCTCCTTCCTCTTCTGTACCCTTTCTCTTAAACCCGGAGGAAGACCCCTCCAAGTTGGGGCGATGCTCAGCTTCTTAGGCCCGAATATACTTTTCACTCCGGAGGAGGAGGTCAGAGAAGTTCTGTGGGGGATTTTTGGCGAGAGGAGCGGAGGCTGGAGTTGAGGACATTGTATTGAAATGCTGCTGCAGCGACCGACTGGTCGAGGGATGCTATGGACCTGGCTTTAGCTGTGAACCTTTTCACATAGTCTCTCAGCTTCTCACCCTTCTTCTGGTGGAGGTAGAGTTGCGAGGTGCTGGTCTTCTCAGTTCTGCGGCTACTCACGAAGTGGGTGACGAAGAGAGTCCCAAACTGCTCGAAGGATAATATTGAGGAAGGGGACAAGGCGAGAGTACCATTCTCGAGCTGGGCCCTTAAGAGTTGCGGGGAAGGTTTTGCAGAGCAGAGCATCGGAAGCTTGATGGATGAGCATGAGGGTCTTGAAGCTTTCAATGTGATCAACGGGGTCGGTCTCCCCGGAATAGGTCTCAAATTGAGGGGGCTTAAAGCCGATTGGTACAGGTGCATCCATTATGGTTCGGGAAAAAAGAGATCTACTAGGACGAAGAGTCCTTCCTCTGAGCTCTTCTTCTCGGTCCAACTGACCCAAGCGCCTCTCCATTTCATGGAGACGGCGGTAGACAGCGTCATCCCTTCGACGGTAATCAGCTGAGCCTCTAGACTCATCTTCGTACGAGGGAGAGCGGGGGCTACGACGTCGGTAGCTCCTGGAGCGGCGAGGACTTGGCATATGCCGGGAGTTGCTAGGAGCGGGAGGAGGAGTTAGGGACCATCGGCGAGGACTTCGGACCGGAGGAGGAGAGGGAATCTTTGGAGCATTGGTGTTAGGACGGAGATTGAGAGCTTGTAGGACGGTCGCTTGGAACTGCCGGAACTCAGCACGGGTGATGGGTGCCTCATCGTTCCTAGGCTGTTGCCGACCTGCAGGGCAGTGTGGTCTTCTTCTGTGATGCTCGGGGGACTCTCTCCGCCCCCTTCGGGTAGGGGACCTTCTGTATTCTCGGCGGTGAGGAGATCGCTCATCCGGACGGTGTTGGTGGGAGGTTCCCTCTTGGGCCCGGTTTTCATCCAGACGGCGGCGAAGATCCTCATCCTTCTGCCGATTGAGGACGGTGTTGCGAAGATCGGAAGCTCGGGGATTATGGGAGGTCATAGAGTCCGAAGAGGCGTTGTGGATGGAGACGTGGTCCAGATGGAGAGGCTGTTTCTGCGGGTTGGGACCCTTAGGAGGTTGTTGGTTCTGAGGAGCAGGAAGGTCCTGTTGGAGTGGGTCCTCCGCTTGAGGAAGAAGTTGCCCCTGCTGTTGAGCGGGTTGAGGGGGAACTTCCTGTAGCTGATCGGGGTTGGGTCCTCGGTTGGACCCTCTGGATCTGGCTTTCCTAGGAGGCATGGCTGGAGAAGATCTGTCCAACGGGTAGAGGGGAGGTTGCTATTCGTTAGTTTCCCACAGACGGTGCCAATCTGTTGCCGCTGAATTCGGTGTAGGGGCAAACAGATAGTATTTGTGGATTCTTAGGAAAACTGAATAGCAAACCTGTTACCTGTTCTGCTGGAGCTTGGCGCTGTCTCCCGCCGTACACCTGCAAAAAGTGCGAGACACCGGGGTTGTTCCCGGCGACGCACCCTCCGACGCTCAAGTCAGTAACCAGAAATGATTATGAAAGAGCGCAAAAACTGGCAAAAGATTGATTACCTCTTAATGGAGATGGATGGGGGGTATTTATAGGCACCGCTGGGATCAGATTAGGAATGTAATCCCTGTGGTTAGATAAGGAATGTAATCCCTAATCCCCAGTGAAAGGATAGATTTGAATCAGGGCCGTTGATTAAGATTTAATCAGAAACCCTAATTCTATCCTTTCTGGACCGGGTTTGCTGCAGGTTAAGACCCGCATCCAGTTGAGATGGACCCGTTCACGGGTTAGTGGGTCTTCGAGGAGGGGAACCCGTACCCGCTTTAGACCTATTGATAGGTGAAATTACCGTTTTACCCCTGGGCTTCAATATTCGTGCTCGATTTGGAAGGTTCCGATTTAACCTCATTTTTAGCCATATCAGGTATATTTGGGTATTGGGGATTAATTCAATGCAGGTTGGGTTCGGGAAAGTTATAGGGTATTGAGTTTTCAATAAAATTAATTCAAAAATACAATTAGATTAATATTAAAAGTAAATAATTTATTCAATAGAAAATATACAATTTGAAATACCATTGTACAATAAATCAAATAGTATACACTGAGTTAATACTCAAATACTAGCAAATACAATAGGATTTTTAATATACAATCAAAATGTAATAACAATAAAAAAAAATAATACTAACAGTATAATTTAATAATAATAATAAAAATAAAATAACAGTAATAATAATAATGAGATTTGTGTTACAATATAAAAATCATAGTAAATAGTTACAAATAAAATTATCGATTAAAAATAGACAAAGACAGGAGATCCAAAAATACATTTTAAAAAGAATTTGAAAACTGAAAAAATAATTTACGGAAATTTTTAAATACAGAAAATACACTAAAATACATTTTTGGAGAAACGGGGGTTACATCTGAGCTTGGCAAGCACCTTGAGCAGGCACACAATTTCCTCTCAGAAAGTGCCTCGCTCTTAGCGCTCGGCACCAAACCACCATGCTCAGAGCTCGGTAAGCACCTCGAGCAGGCACTCAGCTTCTTCTCAGAAAGTGCCTCACTCTTAGCGCTCGGCACCGACCCACCGAGCATGGATCTCGGTAAGCACCTCAAGCAGGCACACAGCTTCCTCTTAGAAAGCGCCTCGCTCTTAGTGCTCGCCATCGACCCACAGTGCTCGGAGCTCGGCAAGCACCTCAAGTAGGCATACAACTTCCTCTCAGAAAGTGCCTCGCTCGAAGCGCTCGGCACCGATCCCCATGCTCGGAGCTCGGCAAGCACCTTGAGCAGGCACACAACTTCCTCTCAGAAAGATCCTCGCTCTTAGCGCTCAGCACCGACCCACCATGCACGGAGCTCGGTGAGCACCTCGACCAGGCACAAAACTTCCTCTCAGAAAGCTCCTTGCTCGGTAAGCTCTCGAGTAGGCACACAGCTTCCTTTCAGAAAGTGCCTCACTCTTAGCACTCGGCACCGACCCACCGTGCTCGGAGCTCTGCAAGAACCACAAGTAGGCACACAGCTTCCTCTCAGAAAGAGCCTCGCTCGAAGTGCTCGGCACCGACTCCCAAGCTCAGAGCTCGGCAAGCACCACGAGTAGGCACACAGCTTCCTCTTAAAAAGCACCTCGTTTTTTGGGGGCAATTAACTTTACTGAAGTCAGTTTTTTTGGTATTTTGGTATACTCCGCACTTGGAAAACCCTGATAACCCCACAAATTGCAACAAAACATTACAAAACTGTGCGAGTAGGTCGGATTCACTAAACACAAACTAATTCACCTTCTAGAAGTGAGTTTCGACTCACAGTTTGAAAGATACAAAGCAAAAATAAAATAAAAAAAGTTATACATAACTGTATCTCGTAAACCGTGAGTCGAAACTCACTTCTATAAATTGTGTTACCTTGTGTTTGATGAATCCGACCTACTAGTAAAGTTTCGTATTTTTTTATTGCCGTTTGTAAAATTTTTCAGGGTTTTCCAAGTGCGGAGTATGCCAAAATGCCAAAAAAAAATTACTTTAGTAGGGTAAATAGTCAAAAAAAATTTCAATATGGTTAACTGCCAAACGGGTAAACTTGAATATGGTTAACTGAAATTTATCCTGGGTAATGTTACACATACTACCAATTTCACTACCAATTTCTTCATTACCTTTGGTTGTACATCACTATTGGAGAGTTGGTGTAGAGTAGGTAGAAAAACTCTCCAATAATGATGTATCAGTTAAGATAGTGAAGAAAAATGTACTGACATTGATAATGAGTGTAGCATTACTCCTTTATTCTAAACAAAAATGGGGAAGTGTCAGAATATTAAAATGATTCAAATGTTGAATTTGTACGAAACCGTTCTTTGTTATGTAGTGATACAAAACGAACTTAACCGAACCCAAACTGACCAATGGAATAAATATATTTTTTTTCTTTCTGATGCCTGTTTCTTTATGTGACATATCTGAGTCCTATGCTTCTCTTGAGCTCTATCTCTTAGATGTTTCCCAACGACTGAATCCTTCAACACTTTTGTCTCTCTCAAAAGCATGCAGGGAGTGGGGTTTCTTAGAGCATCCACAGTGGTTTTCTATAATTCTCATTTTGCCATTTTTTTTTAGCAAACGAAGTCTGTAGTGGTTTTTCATTTTGCCATTTTTTAGCAACTCTCCAAATCTGTTTCTCAAATTTGAGAAACGATTTGAGAATTCTCAAATTATAAAGGACGGAAAATGATTCCCCGTCTCAGAAATTTTAATATAGTTTATTATGGTCAGACGGGAAATGATATACCGTCTGGCTTATTTTATTATTTTTTTATTTTTAAGAAAGGGTCAGACGGGATATCATATCCCGTCTGTAACCTTTATTTATTTATTTATTTATGTTTTTTTGGCATGAACGGCCATGATTGGCCGAAAAAAAAAAAAATTTAAAAAGGGAAATGGACAGACGGGCTGTGAAAAAGTAGGTCAAATAGTCAGCGGGTTAGTGGGGTTTAGGTAGTTAATTAGATGGGTTAGGTAGTTAATTAGGTTTAGTTATTTATTTAATTAGGTTTAGTTATTATTATATTATTTAATTAATTTAGTTTAATAGTTAATAAGTAATTAACTTTTTAAATTTAATTTCAAAACCACAGACGGTATATCATATACCGTCTCTCAATTTTTTGGCAAACAGTATAGCAAACGGCCACTGCAGCGATCGCTTCTATTTGTTATTACTGTAGCAGCTATTTTTTGACAAATGAGAAACACCACTGTGGATGCTCTTACACATTACCAACTATGGCATTTCGAAGGCTCTGTACGACAAAATCTATAGCCTCTCCAATCAAGCCTTTAACACTCCATTCGTTACCAAGCTCAAATTAGGACCCTTTTCGCCTAATCATACTTACACACCCCATTCCTCTCCCTTCTTCGAAATCCTCGGGTCCGACTACTGTCTATCAGCAAAAAGTTCATCAGATGTCCTGTTCGAGGTCCATAATGCTGAATTTTTGTACGTCTAATAATACCCTTAAGTAGTTACTCTCCAAATTTATGTTGATTATTGTTTCTTTTAATCTTGTCCAGCGACGCATTCCAAAATCACGGGAACAATATGATGTCAAGGAAAATCACTGCGATTCTCAAGTTTTTTGGGACATGGCTTTGAGAAGAAGTACTACGAAATTGAATTCAGTAATTGTCACGGATATTTAAGAGTAAATAGCTACTCCCCTCCTCAGTCCATTAACTTCCAAGAGATTGAAGGGCTAGGAATGCATACTGACATGAGTTGCATCACCATTCTCTTTCAAGATGGGATTGGGGGATTCCAGTTGAGATCTAAGGGAAGGTAATGGATGGATATATTACTGAGTGAAGGTACATTGGTGGTGAATGTTGGCGATTTGTTGCAGGCTTGGAGTAATGGACGGTTTAGATCATCGGAGCATCGGGTGGTTTTGAAGAAGAGAGTTAGTCAATTCTCTCTTGCTTTTTCTGGTACCGCAGCTTGTTTGAATCACTCATCTATCTCACAAAATACAAGGCCTGATATTGTCTACCCGGTTATTCTCATCTCAAAATTCATGCACGAGCCAAGCAAAGTTCTTTTTACAACAGCCAAGCGTATTCGACGCTACATCCAAGGAACCAAAAAGCATGGGCTAGAATATGTCAAGGAAAAAGATAATAATTTCATTGGATTTACTGACAATGATTGGGCAGGTTCTATTGATGGTCTAAAGAGCACCTCGGGATATGTGTTTTGCCTAGACTCCAAGGTGATTTCCTTGTCTTCAAAGAAGCAAAAGACCGTCACACTCTCTTCAGCTGAAGCGGAGTGCATCACAGCCACAAATGCAGCCTGTGAAGAAGTTTGGCTCAAAAGAATTTTATCAGATTTACACCAAGATGGAGTTGGTCCAACAACCATCTATTGCGACAACATGTCGGCAATTGCTTTGGCAAGAAACCCAGTTTTTCATGTGTGCTCAAAACATATTGAGTTGTGTCACCATTTTCGTGATTTGGTCCAAGATGGCGAGGTTGACTTGGAGTTTGTTAATACAAACAACCAGTTGGTAGATGTATTCACCAAGACCGTTGTTGGGGACAAGTTTGTTAGCTTCAGAGAAATAATGAAGATTACAAATTAAGAGAGGAGGGGGGGTTGAAAATATAATATTTAATCATTAGTCTCCTAGATTTTGTATGTTTAGAGTTATCTAGAACCATGATGGTCCATATTCTACCTCTTAGGTTATGATAATAGAAGACTCTAGCATATCTTTAACTAATACATGATGTACTCAAAGCACCTATAAATGTCCTCTCCTTGTATGCTTATTTGATCAAGCAAATTCAATCCAAGACAAAAACATTCAACCTCAATTATCTATTCCTTTCTCCCCTTTTACCAAGTCCCAACATATTTCGCATCAGTACCAATACAAACTCTACCCTTTGCCAATAATTGTTAGCCCCTAGTACCCACACAAAACAAATCCCACACTTCCATGGCCTTAAGTAGCACTACCAACACAACACTCAATTACTCACAAACATCATTTCCAATCTTTGATGGAGATCACTATGATTATTGGAAGATCCAAATGAAGACAATTTTCATATCACAAGACTTGTGGGAGGTAGTTGAGGACGGCGTCGATGAAGCAATCTCGGATGCTAATTCAACAGAGCAAGTGAAGCATTATAAAAGAAGAGATGTCAGGGCCATACAATTAATTCACCAAGGAGTTAGCAAAAAGATTTTTTCCAGAATCATGAATTATGCTACAGCCAAAGATACATGGAAAATCCTGCAAAAGGGATATCATGGGTCTTCGAACGTTGTCTCCATTAAGCTACAATCCTTGCGGAGAGAATTTGATAATTTGGCTATGAGGGAAAGTGAGACAATCCAGCAAATCCTCTCCCGAGTTACTGAGATTATCAATCAAAATAATTGCCCCAGTGACCCCATTGAAGATACAAAAATTGTTGGAAGAGTCTTGCAAAGTTTGCCAGCAAAAATTTATCATGTGGTGGTAGCCATTGAAAACCCTTACCTTTGATGAATTAGCAGGATATCTTAAAGCCCATGAGCAGATTCACAAGTCAGTTGGTGGATCAAGCTTTTCAGTCCAAACTCGACATGGCAGAAAGAATATCAAATAAAGATTCTGAACATGGCTCATCTCGTAGAGGAGGCCAATTTAGAAGACAAAGCGGAGGAAAAAATTTCAACCAATCTCAAGGCAAGGACCAAGAAAGAAGAAGAACCTGGCAAAGGAGTTCAAAGGTACCTCTAACCCATTCTCTACTATTTACAAGAAATCAGGACATGAAATAATGATTGCAGATATAAATATCAAAGGTGCAAAGTTCTTAATCACTCTCAAAGAGACTGCTGGTTTCAAAATGAAGAAAAGAAGGATGTAAATTTTACTAAAGAAAATAACTAATTGTTTTCTTGTATTGGTAATAAGCAAGATCACAAAATATATGGTATCTGGATAGTGGATGCAGTCACCATATGACAGGAGATCAAGACATGTTCAAGAAGCTCGATGAGATTTATTCATCAGAGATTACTCTTGGTGATGGCAAGGTGTTTGTAATACCCCGATTTTCATTTATGAAAAATATTTATTTTTTTGTACGTTTTGTGCACGTGCAATTTTTGCAGTATAAAACCTTATAATTACTTTCAATATGGATAATGTGTGTGTGTGTGTGTGTATATATATATATATATATGTACATGTGTTCTCTAATTATTTTTATAATAGGCCCATTTTCTTAAAATAAACATAAGCCTTCTTTTTAGCCCAAATCTAATTTATTTTTTTGTAAACCATTTGGCCCATTAAATGAACCCCATGAGCTATTTCTTCTTTTATTACAACTTGTAATGTAGAATATTTTTATAAGAGTATTTTTATGAAAAATATAATGTACAACTTTTTAAATGGAGAACCAATGAATGCACGTGCATTGCATGTACACGTGCAAGTAGCACACATAGTGGGCCGGTTTTGGTATGGAGGGAAAAAGAAAAAAAAGAGTGGAGTTATGGGTGGTAGTTGTTTGAATCATGGTTGGTTACTACAACTTCCCCTTCAATCCTAACCTTTTATTTTTAACTCCTAGATTGAACCTAGCCCTTCATTTGCTCCAATTTTTAGTATAAATACCCCCTCCCTAGCCTAGTTATTCTTGTACTTTTTATTTCTCCAAAACCTATAGTAGAAAATATAATTGTTAGTAGTGTAGTAAGTGAGATAAAAAAAAAGATTGAGAGTTGTGGGTTGTGCTTGCACCAAAGGAAGGCCGGCATCAAGGAGGGCTCGGGATTGCACTTTGAAGGCCGGTTTTGCACATCAAGGAGGAGGAGGAACTCTCTTTTGGCAAGCTTGCAAAGGATGCTTTTGTTTAGGAGGTGTTGCAATATTTATTCTCTCCAAATAAGATGGGTTATTTTCCATAATTCTAATTAGATATCATGCTAAGGTTGATTAAATTGATAATGCATGAAAAAACTAATAAGAGCATATTTAATTGGAAAAAGGCTTGTTAGTTGATTGAATTGATGCTAAATAGATTGCATGTTATTCCATCTTGAATCTTAAGTTGTATGTGAATTGTTTGTAGCTATGGAATGCTTGAATTAAAATTTGTTGTTAGTATCAAAACTAAATTCAAATGCTAGTAGATAAAATTGTTGGTTTATGTGCTTAGATGGACTTTTGTGATAATGTTTGGCATGAGTAACCTAAAATATATTTTTGGGTTTGTAAAAGAAAAATAAACAGAGAATTGATATAGGAAATATTAATGTTAAGTTGTATAAGAAATATCGAAATGAGATGTGGTAGTAGTAGTATACAATTTAAGTTAATTGTATGAAAAATATGTGTTTAATTACTGGAAAATTTATTTTTAAATTACTGGAGTGTTAAACTATGTTTAATTAGACATTCTGGAGATTTACAAGAAATTTAGTAAAAAGCAAAACTCAAATGAGAGCTTTTGAACATCGAAATGTTCTAATTGAACAGAGGATGAATTTAATTAAAATGCGAGTTGTATCCAAGACAACTTGAGCCTATAGCTCAATTGGTCAAGAGACTCTCTAATGCTATAGTGTGTGCTGCTTGATCCCTTGGATCGCTAGTTCGATACTTGAGAAACCCAAATTTTTATGTGCGTTTGTAAAAATTTAATGAATTTCCAACCCGAGAGCATTTAATACTCTCAATCCCCTTTTATATCGAACGGCACAATTGGCCACATAGCCAGAGCGTGCAGCTTGCTTCCTGTGGGTTGCTGGTTCGAATCCTGGCCTCGGCCAGAATAATATCTTTTTGGAAAAAATGACTTTTGTGGTTTCTTGATGTGTAAAAATTATGGAAAAAATTACTATTATTATTCTAAAAACATGTGTGACTTATGAAAAATAAGTTGGGAGTTATTGGGATAAAATAAAGTATATTTAGGAATAAAAATGTGGTTGCAACTATAGTTTTACACTTGTATATTTTGCGAAAAATGCATTTTTGCAAAGGACTTGAGATAAATGCTAGAAAAGAAAAATAACAAAGAAAGAAAGTATATATTGTGAAGTTGGTATGGATTATTCTTATTAAAGAATAGTGTGACACTAATGAGTTTGTGAATATTCATTTTGGCTATATATTTAGTGATATGATTTTAATGTGGAAATAAATGTTGTGAAATACACGATGTGTAATTGAACTCCATGAATGGTTATTTTGACTCATGAATAATTTAGAAATCATGTGATTGGAAAAGCGAAATGTTATTGACTATGACAACTCAAACATGTGAATTTGTGAATCGAAATTGGAAATTAGGGTGTAGCCAAAACTCACACCGGCAAGTGAAAAGTGATGAAATAAGATTATTGATATTGAAAAGACCAAGGTTGGTCATGTGAAATTGAAGAAATAAGACCGGTAGTAGTGAGAGGGCTAACTCTAAGAGATTGATTTTGTTCATGATTTCATTAAATTAAGAATTTAGTACATAGTGAAGAGGTGATGAAAGTAAGAGAAAAATACGAGTATGAGGGCCATCGGATTGGCGGTGTGAAAGTAAGCCACAGAATGCATGCTTGATGCGTTAGGACATGGCGTGGGCACTACTTCAGAATTATCGTCCCGGTGGCGACGCTTGTGGGATGTCTGGTGACTGCAAGAGGATCGTGTGCCATGAAGGAGGCTGAATTGTCCATAGGTAGTCTTCACGATGCGTTGTGACATGACGTGGGATTCCCCTCCAGTTTTTCTGTACATGAACTTGTACTCATTGATCATCTAGGATACTTACCGTAGTTACAGTAGTAGATTAAGTCATGATGAGGAATTGAACTCTACAAGATGAAGAACGATCAAGAGGCTTGCCCTCGGACCTATGTAGTATGGGATGCATAGAATCCGAACAAGTGTGCATTAGTGTCATGTAATGTAAATGATTGCATTAAGGACTAAGTGCACAATCACAACACGACATCAATAGGGTATTCCTTTTAGTTTGATATGTGATAAGTTTGTGTTTGTTAAATATGAAAAATCAGTTATACTGTTTCCGGCATAGAGAGGATGGCCGTGTATAATGTTCGTCGGTTGAATAAATTGACGTACCCACAGTTTTGTATGCAGGTTAAATGACATGATATAGATTAAAGGAGAAATGACGCTTAGCGATTATTCAATGTTGATATACCTTTATATAAATGTTGTAAATTTGCTTCCGCTGTAAAATATAAAGTGTAAAGATTCCTATGTAACTCTGATGTAAAGTAAAAAGTTTTAAATTCCTTGTAAAATTGTACTAAATGAAGTGGAAAGATCCTGTGGAATCTCAAATTCAGTGTATTTTGGAATTCGGAGCGTTACAGTGTTGAAAGTTAAAGGCAAAGGCAATGTAGCAGTCTACATGTCACGCCTTGCTTCTCATTATACGGAAACACAAGCACGTGACTAAGACCCGGTGAATGATATAGGTATACCAACTCATATTAGCCATAAGCTGTACAATACCAGTAAGCTCAACAATACAATAATAATTACAGGAACAATGATACAATGCAATAGCCAATATATGAGATACAAGAACTTACAGAATAGCCCGAGAATATACAATACAATAACAGTTTATCAAGATCCTTCAGTATCCCATCATTTGTACCTGTATAGACAATAACTTAAAAAAAAGATGGAGAGTTCCCATTAGAGCAAGCTTCGAGTGACAAGTAGTAGCATGCAGTGAAACAATAAAGAACAATATGACAATAAGCAATGAACTGAAACGATATCAGAGGTCAATAAATGATAGATGATAACAAGATCAAAAGTCGATAATCAATCATGCAATGGTCGATAAATAATAGTCAATAATCAGTAAAGTAATAATCGATAACCAATAGTCAATAACAGGATCAATATTCGATAGTCAATGATGCATTGGTCGATAATCAATGATCGATAAATAATAGTCAATGGGGCCAACAGTCGATAGTCAATAATCGATAAACAATAGTCGATAAACAATAATCAATAACCAATAATCAATAAAGCAATAGTAGATGTTTAATGTTAATCTTTAGGTCTATCAATCTTTTATTAACATATCTAATGCACGCAATCCTGCATCCCATACCACATGTCCAGTGCATACAATCAAGTGAATGTTTAGACTATAGTGGTGAATTTTATAGGTCATGTACTCGGCAACAATAATCCATAATCAATAATCCATAATCCATAATCAATAATCAATAATCAACAACAATAATCGGTACACGATACAATACATGATACAATCAGATACTATAGCAATAGTCTGCAATCAATCGATAAAACAATAACCGATAACAATAATCAATATAGGGAAACACGGGCCCCTCCTCCGAGTACAGTCTCCTATATTGTCTACTACTAAGTCTTACCCTTATTACCCTGGCTTATTATCATTTTATTACAATCAGTTATGAACATGCAATCAATACGATCAATGAGAATGGTGGTATCAAGAATTATGCAATAGGTACAATCGATGAGAAAGGTAGTATTAATACAATATCAAGAAGATATCAAGGCTATGCAATACATGAAATATACATAGTTCAATTCATTAAATATGGAAAATAACGAGGTTATATGTAAAAATGTAACAATGCAAGTTCTAGACAACAACACCAATTGGTGCTCAAATTCACTTTTTCGCTGCTACTGGAATGCAAATTCGATTCCGTTAGGGGTTCCAGAAACTAGTCTCCCTACCGATTCCAATGCATATTTACTGGATACATTATAGTTACATTAGTTATGTATATAAATTCATTCTTTATTGATTTTGTGTAAAAATTTTGTTCTACAAATTACAGCATTACAATACTAAAAAGTCAATAACTTACAATCTATAATCTGATTGAGAATCCGTGAGATGTTCCAAATTCAAGACTCATTGTACTACAATTTCTATGTACAAAGTTCTAAATTTTAGTACCGGGCACTGAATCAAAACCACAGTACAAGTCATTTAATTTATAGGGCAATAAAGTTGAATGTCCAATAATACGATAATTTAACGGCTCAAGATTTAAATCAATAACAGTGACATGATAAGAAGACTATGGATCAAAAATATGATACGATAAAGAAAATAATGAATCAATAATGGAATTCAATTAGATACGACATTCAAATCAATAACTATTTGTCGGATGTCAAGGAAAATACTTGCACAAGAACAATAAAATGTGTACAAGAGATGGGTGCCTTTTGCGTGACGGATAACGGAAAGAAGAGAATCTCAATGGCAATGGTGGCGATGACAACAGCAAGCAACAGCAATGACAGTAGCGAGCAAGACGGAAATAGCAACAAGACAGCAAGAGCAACAGGGATAGTGGTGCGACATCGGAATCGCAGTGGGGCTGCAATGAGGTGAAGCTTTGGAGTTGGAGCTCAGGTTTGGCTTTGTTGCTCGGGTTCGAGGTAGAGCAGCGAAGAGGCGCTGGTTGCAGTGGAGTTGGTCAAAAGTAAGGGAACTGTAGGCGGTGGTGCAGGCGATGGAGCAAGTTGTTGTTGGGACTACGATGAGGGTGAGTCGGGACGGCTCTGCAGCGGGTGGCCATCAATGGAGGGCTACAAGGAGAGGAGCTCGGTGGCGATGTGTCACAGTTGGCGAGGGTGGAAAATGAAGCTCGGGTGAGGGAGACAGGGTGCATCAATGGGGCGAACCTCGGGTGTTGTTGTGGTGGAGAGGTGGTGAGGAGACGCCGACTGCGGTGAAGGGAGATAATGGGTTCGGGCACAGTGGTGGTGATGGGTTCCTAGAGTTGGCAATGGTGGAGGCAATCGGGGGTCGTGGTCGGCGATGGAGATGGCGAGGTGAGGGCGGCTATTCGGGCGACGCTCGGGGTCTGCGAGTGGTGCTGGTGTGGGCTGCGGTGGAAGGCAACGGTGGTGAGTCGAAGGGTGGCGTCGGGATGCAGTTGTCGGGGTGGAGATGGCAGAGGGTTGTGGTGACTGTGCGGATGCGATCATTGGCAGTGGCTGCTGTGGCTAATGGTGATGGCGAGGGACTGGCCTCGGTGGGGGACTGATGGTGGTACAGTCGGGTTGGAGATGAGGTTGAAGATGAAGAGAAGAAGAGAAGAAGAAGAGTTTGTTGTTGAGATTAGGGAGTAAATGTGAGATTAAGGAGAACTAATAGGAGTAGTTAGTAGGAGTGATTAGGAGATTTAATAAGAGATTATGAAGATATTTGGGGAGATGCAGTTACTGGGACTTTAGGTAGGGTAGGGTTAACGGGGTTCGGGTTAGACTAGGATTTGGGTTTAATGAAGTTGGGTTTTGGAATATATTGGGTTTAGGCTTACTCAAACTTTAATAATCAAAACAACAAGGTAATAATAATTATAGTAATAATAATAGTGTAATGGTATGGATTAGAATTGAGCTTGGATTAGGCTACACAAAAAAAAAAAATTAGATAATTAATAGAATGAACTAGGATAAAAGAAAATAGTTGCAATAATAATAGAATGGTAGTTTGAAATTTAGTTTGGCTTAAATAATTAAACAAATTATAGAATGGATTAACTAATAGGTTACACATATTAATTATAATCCAATAATGAAATTATAGAATGAGTTGGGCTTAAATAATCAAATAGGTATGAAACATGATTGTAGAATGAAATATGATTTTTGTTACAAACATATAATCATTATAAAGTAGCTACAAAATAATTGATGTTTAGAAATGACTTTAATAGAATATCCAAAAATGAATTTAAAAGCAGAAGAAAATTATAAGGAATCAAAAAATAGAAATACATTAAAAACATGTGTAGGCAGAAACGGGTGTTACACTACACAAAGGTTGGTGACCAAAAGATTATTGGTGATGTCTATTATGTCTGTGGCTTCACTCAAAGTCTTCTTATTGTGGGAAAATTTCTACAAAAAATATATTCATTGACATTTGACAATGAAGAATTTCATATTGTTGAGAAGAAATCTGATCACGTGGTGGCCAAAGTAAATATGAATCCAAATAAAATATTTCCACTCATGATGTCATCAAGTGGCAATCTTGCAGTCAAAAATACTGAAGATTAATCCTTGTTGTGGCATATGAGATATGGGCACCTAAGATACAAAGGCTTGGCTATATTGAAGAGCAAAAATATGGTGGCTGGTCTTCCTTCTATTGGATGCTAGAAGCACGTCTGTGAAGGATGTATTTTCGGGAAAATGTACATGCTACCATTTCCAAAGAAAACTTGGAGAGCACATGCTCCACTTGAATTGGTGCATTCTGACATTTTTGGGCCAACAAAAACACCATCATTCTCTGGTATGAGATATTTTCTATTGTTTGTTGATGATTATACAAGAATGATGTTGACTTATATCATAGAGGAAAATTCTGATGCTTTCTCAATTTTTCTTGAGTTCATGCCCCTTGCAGAAATACAAAGTGGCAGGAAAATAAAAAACTCTCAGTGAATTCATTTACAAGCCATTTTTGGACTATTGCAAAATTCAAGGCATCAAAAGGCAGTTCACAGTTTTGTACACACCACAGCAAAATGGTGAGGCTAAATAGAAGAACCGCACCATACCGGAACTGACACGAAGCATGTTGAAGCAAAAATAACTCTCTAATACTTTCTGGGCTGAGGTCGTTACTACAACTACCTATATTCGCAATCGCACTCCAACAAAAGTCGTTCCAGATTCTACACCATATGAAGCTTGGCATGGACATAAGCCTCAAGTATGTTTTCTCAAAACTTCTGTTGATTCTCAAAGTGGAAGTGTAAGCAATTTTTTTGATGAGGTAGAATATTTAGAAGGTATAATTCCTTCAAATCCAACACAAAGTCCTGCCAGAAATCAAATGCAAAATCCCCCAACTACTACCACACCAGCTGCAAGTTCATCGAATGGTGATACTAGTACACCTACAAGAAAGTGGCATTCATTAAGAGACATTTACCAAACTTGTGATGTTTCATTTAATACAAGTGAGCCACAAAATTTTGAAGAAGCTGAGAATGAAAAAATCTGGAAAATAGCAATGAATGAGGAAATTGTTGCTATTGAAAAGAACTGAACAGGGGATCTAGTTGACTTGCCCACAGGAAAAGAAGTCATTTGAAAAAAATGGATTTACAAGACAAAATTCAAGGGAGATGGAACAATTCAGAAGCACAAGGCTTTTCTAACTGCGAAGGGATACTCACAACAACCTGATGTGGATTTGAATGAAACCTTCGCCCCAGTTGCACGTATGGAAACAAGTCGAATTGTTCTAGCTCTTGCTGCCAATTGGAGCTTCCAGATTTCTAGCTTGATGTGAAATCATCATTCTTAAATAAAGATTTGGAAGAGGATGTCTATGTACAACAACCTCAATGCTTTCTAATGAGGGGGAAGGAAGAGAAAGTTTATAGACTCTGAAAAGCCTTCTACGGTTTGAATCAAGCTTCACGTTCTTGGAACAACAAGATTGACAGATACTTTCGTCAGCAAGGCTTTTACAAAACTCCTAGTTAACCATTTCTAAATGTGAAACTGGAAGGTACGCAAGACAATCTTATTATTCATCTTTGTGTGGATGATTTGATTTACACTAGGACAAATTTAAAGAAGTCGGATGCATTTGAAAATTCAATGATGAAGGAGTGTGAGATTACCGACCTAGGCCTAATGAATTTTTTTCTTGGAATCCAAGTTCAATCAAAAGGAAGAATTTTCAATTCTTAAGAAAATATACTGAAGACTTGTTCAAAAAGTTTCGCATGGAGAATTGCAAACTAGTAGCCACACCAATATCTTTAAATGAGAAATTGCAACTAAATGATGGCTCTCCAAAAGTTTATCCTAAAATCTACCACAGCTTGGTTGGATCAGTCATCTATCTCACAAATACAAGGCTTGATATTGTCTACCCAGCTAGTCTCATCTCAAGATTCATGCACGAGCCAAGCAAATTTCATTTTGCAGTAGCTAAGTGTATTCTACGCTACATCCAAGCAACTAAAAAGCATGGCTGGAGTATGTCAAGAAAAAAAATAATGATTTCATTGGATTTACTAACAGTGGTTGTGCAGGTTCTATTGATGACCGAAAGAGCACCTCGGGATATGTGATTTTCCTAGGCTCCAAGGTGATTTCCTAGTCTTCAAAGAAGAAAAAGACCGTCACACTCTCTTCAGTTGGAGCGGAGTACATTGCAGCCACAGATGCATCCTGTGAAGTAGTTTGGCTCAAAAGAATTTTATCAGATTTACACCAAGGTGGAGTTTGTCCAACAACCATCTACCGCGATAACATATCGGTAATTGCTTTTGCAAGAAACCCAGTTTTTCATGCACGCTCAAAGCATATTAAGTTGTGTTACCATTTTCATTCGTGACTTGGTGCAAGACGGCGAGATTGACTTGTAGTTCGTTGATACAAACACCCAGTTGGCAGATGTATTCACTAAGGCCGTTGCTGAAGACAAGTTTGTTCACTTCAGAGAAAGAATGAAGATTACAAATTTGGCGGCCGGGGGGGGGGGGGGGGGGGGGGGGGTGTTGAACATCATTTTGTAATCATTAGTCTCCTAGGTTTTGTATGTTTAGAGTAATCTAGAACCATATTCTACATCTTACATCTTTAGTTATTGAACCATGATGGTTCATATTCTACCTATTTGGTTATGGTGATAGAATACTCTAGCATATCTTCAATTAATACATGAATGAATGCCCTCTCCTTCTATGCTAATTTGATTAAGTAAATTCTATCCTAGACAAAAACATTCAATCTCAATTATCTATTCCTTTCTCCTCTTTTATCATGTCCTAACAGTTTTGAGGATGAGAAGGTGATTACTGCACCCGAGGATGTGTTGGGTGAAGAGAAGGAGAGAATTTATCGGCCCTTTGTTTGTCGAGATTATGTTAGTAAAACTATGTATTGCAAAAATTCTCTGATTAAAGTAATGTCTCGTTGCCAATGGAGTTGTAAGAATTTTATCACTGAAAATATTAGAATCAATGGAGAATATTCGAAAAGAATATTAATTGTAGATTTGTTTGAAAGCTTTTTGGTGCATCGGGAAAAAGTTTCCATGACCAATATTTGTAGGGGTGTATTGGATTGGAATTTGAAAAGAATTTAAAAGAACTGAGAATCCCAGTATTTAAAGGATTTATGAGGAATTCACCTAAAACTTTGACTGGGATTTATAAGGATTTTAAAATAGTTTGATGGAATTCTTATTATGAATTTGATGGAATTTGAAGGAATTCGATGAAAATAAACTTTATAATTATTAGTTCATTTCCTACACAAGATTGTCAATTATACCATATTATACCAAATGAGAATTTTACATTATGATGGGGGATCATTCATCATTGACAACAATATTTGGAAAGCACAAATATAGATTTTTTTTATTTTTTATTATAAAAAAAGAGCAGATTGAACAAACGATGAAATAAACCAGGATCCAACATTCAACAGTGACTTCAACCCTTCCAAAACACAAACATGCATGAAGAAATGGCATAAGAGAAGCAGAAAAATCTATTTAACTATGAAAAGGAAATATGATTGAATCATGTCAAGTCAAAATGTTTTATAATATGATATCCTAACACTAAACCAAAGCAGAGGATCATGATGAACTTTGTTGCAGCTCAGAGTAAATCGAGCTGATAGCGAAGAATACCACCAATCCCACCAAAATCATTGCAAAACTGAGATCCGGCCCTCTTGAGATTTGTTGGTAACAAATTCAAGAATGCAACCAAAACGCTTGTAGTTTTCACCAAACCACCAGCCCCCACAATGGCATAATCATTTGCACATCAAGTTCAGCATTTGTTGTGGCATCTCGGAAATGGCTCTGGTTGGTTTCTTGTTCTTTGTTCAGGTGCGCGCTTTACGATGATCTTCCCTGTTCCGGCATGCCTCTCAACGTGTACCTATTGACATCCAGATTCTCCCAGACTATCAGGACTTCCACAGCACCCATTTCAAGAGCATTCAAGGAGATACCGTCATGGCGTATCTCCTCAAAGTACTTCCCAATCAGTTTCTTTTCTTGTATAAACTTGACATTTGCTCGAATTTCTAGCAGTTCATTCAGTGCCTCAGTATGGAACTTGTCGTCACAAAGATAGATAGAGTGATGCGTTAATTGGCTTTGAACGGCTCAAAATCTACGGTTAACTTCTTCACTTTCCCGTCTTCAGTAACAATGGTGCCTGCCCGAGTACAGAACTAGTCCATTGGGAGGAACCCTATTGTAGAGCTTCAGCCATCTCTAAAAGAAAGGGAGATCACCTGGAACAACAAACAGACAAATCAGACTGTTTGTCTGCTTGAAAATAGAAAAGAGGAACTGGGGATCTCAGACATACAAATCAGACTCACTACACTTGAGGATGTGTTTATGACCATTGTAGAAAGCAGAGATGGAAGAGAATGAGAATGCTCCTGCTGCTGCTGTTCCTGATCAAGGCCAGTGATTGGCTCTTAAATCATCTCGATCTGCGGAAATCCGAGAGGTCTCTTACCCTCGAGGTTTGCTAGGAACAGGATGGTACATAACCAGGTCATTCTCCGGAGACTCGTGTTAGCTTCAACTGTTCAATTTGCACAGAATTCATTCTGCACCTGGTGTCTTTGTGATTGATCCTCGGAATTCATTCTGCACCTGGTGTCTTTGTGATTGATCCTCGTCGAATTGTAATGTAGGCAGGTCACTGACTAGTAGTTCGTCGAATTGTATTGAGAAATGATCAGAGAATCAGGAAGCTGCAAATTTGTAGCATTTAAAGTTGTAAAATGTAAATATTTTTGTTCTTTACCTGTTGCATGTATTCTAAAGTTGTTTACAGAAGAATAAGCAGGTATTAGGTAGCTTTGATTGCCAATAACATTCATTTATCTTCATGTGGAAATAAATCATTGTTAGCAGGTTGTATCTATTTCTATGGCTTAAAATCTGCAAATTGTATCTATTTCAACCTGCAGATTGTATCTATTCAATCTACGAAGACAACAAACTAGCAAAGAGCATCATTGAAACCTGCAGATTGTATCTATTTCGATGGCTTTAAAACCTGCAGATTGCATCATTGAAATCTGCAGATTGTATCTATTTCTATGGCTTTTAAAATAGATTGTATCTATTTCTATGGCTTAAAACCTGCAAATTGTATCAATTTCAACCTGTAGATTGTATCTATTTCAATCTACGAAGACAACAAACTAGCAAAGAGCATCATTGAAACCTGCAGATTGTATCTATTTCGATGGCTTTAAAACCTGCAGATTGCATCATTGAAACCTGCAGATTGTATCTATTTCTATGGCTTAAAAAACAGATTGTATCTATTTCTATGGCTTAAAACCTGCAAATTGTATCTATTTCAACCTGCAGATTGTATCTATTTTAGATTGTATCTATTTCTATGGCTTAAAAAGCAGATTGTATCTATTTGTATCTATTTCTATGGCTTAAAACCTGCAGATTGTATCTATTTCTATGGCTTAAAACCTGCAGATTGTATCTATTTCAACCTGCAGATTGTATCTATTTCAATGGCTTTAAAAATGTGATTGAAACTTGCAGATTGTATCTATTTCAATGGCTTTAAAAATGTGATTGAAACTTTAAAATTTACCTTCTTCTCCTACCACTACAACTAATTCACAACTGACTAATACAGCAATCAAGATTGCCAAATATCCATGTATTCAATATGAACTAGCATTCGAAGTCAACATGCACTCTTATAACCGTGTATGAGATAGAAAAAGGCAAAAAAATTCAATGGTATATCATAAATGTGCCATGTTGAACATTACATGCATCTTTTGAGCAAAACTAATAAAGCATTCAGTCATACTGAGCATTCAGTCATACTGACTCTAGATAGATTCGGTTCATGTAATTTCTTTGCACATCTTTGACTTCCATCAGCAATTGCATTTGTCCACATATCTGATGCAGTACTAGCTCTCCACTGATTCGCTTCCTCTCGTTGTTGCTCTTGGGTGTGAAACATGTGGTCATAATCATTTTCTTCATTTTCTGGCGGTGAAGGCTCAATTTCTTCTTCAATAGGAAACTCATCAGAACGACACTCTGTACGAAGAAAATTGTGCAAACCAGCACAAGCTAAGACTAATTCTGCTTGTGTCTTATACGGAAATGGAGGTGGAGACTTAAAAATTGTGAACCTCGATTTGAATATACCAAATATCCTCTCAATTGTATTTCTCAATGAAGCATGGCGAAGATTGAACAACTCATTTGCAGTTTCAGGATGACGACCTTGACCATTAAAATCTTGGAGATGATAACGCACACCTCGATAGGGAGCTAAAAACTGGCGACGATTTGCAAATCCACAATCCACTAGAAAATATTTGCCTAAATGGACACAAGATGCATATATTAATACTTACCTATAACGCAGGATAATGAAAAGATAAAAAAACAAAAGCCATACCTTCTGGCACTGTAAGTCTATTGCCAGACCTTGTCAAAGCATCTGTTAGTACTTTTGAATCATGAGCTGAACCTTCCCATCCACTAAGAACATATATGAATTGCAAATCAAAGTCACAAGCAGCTAATACATTTTGAGATGTTTTTCCATGACGATCACGAAAGCTACTTGCTTCAGGTCCTGTCACCATTGCTGGTATATGTGTGCCATCCATAGCTCCAATGCAATCCTAAATATATACAAAATGAGTATAATAACCATAGTAACATCATCAACAATACTTATAACAATTATAATAGTATTGAAAGAATTATCAAATTGAAACAATTATCAATTGATATTACCTTAAAGTAAGGGTAAAACCTTGTACTTTCCCTTATTTTAGGAGCCACGCTAGATGCAGGTTTAGCCATCATATCAGGTGCTATTGTGTTTAAAGCCCTCAAAACTTTGTTGAAATTTTGGCTTGTTGTGAAATGCGATCGATCAAATGTGTCACGAGTTTGACAATAACGAGAATTCTGACCAATTGTGAGTAAGAATGTTGCAACCATCTCCTCCACACTAACAAATCTTGTATCTTGCAAGTTTGTTTTCACTCTAAGAATACAGCATAGCTTTTGAAACACATCAGGATACATTCGATATACCTGGCGGAAGTGTTCAGGATCATCACGTAACGCATTATGCAGATATTCATCTCCGGTCCTTGTAATTTTTTGTCGTTTTAGTGGACGTTCAATATGATCTTCATGTATGATAGCCAGTAACGCATTGAGCACGTCAAGTATGGCTTGTATTGCCATGGTCAATAACATAATAATTTCATTATATTCATTTTCCATATCCTCATCTTCTCTTTCTTCCTGAATTTGGTGGACTCCTATTTCTCTCTCAACTTCTTCTCCCTCCATTTCCCCGTCCTAAATTATAAAGCCAATAACATATTAATTAGAGAAGAGACAAAACAAAATATCATCCAATACTTATACAGGTCCAAAATTACAAAACAAAATATAATCCAAAACTTATTAATAAGCCAATAACATTCAATAACAAATATCATCCACAATGTCAAATATATTTAGTCTAAAAATACTGTCCTAAAATAATAAAACAAAATGATACGACTACGATCAATTCAAATTGTATGCTATCCAATCTGAGCGCTCTTCGGGTGACATACTAAGGAATTCATTTTTTATTCCCATCTTCGAAACTAGTTCGAGCACTTTAAAAGGATTCTGATTGTGCAAGTTTGGGATCTCCTTGATAGCATCCCAAAGATTGTTATTTTTCTTCTCTGTGATCCTTTTCTCCATTAGACTACGCATTCCTTGAATTTCAGTAGTAATAGCTTTAATTGATAGCATGCCCGATGCTACTTGTTCAAAAAGATCGGCTCGTGCATTGATAGCTGAGCTACTCTGTTCTTCATTTGAAGTTTTACTTTTCTTTCTTGGAATATATTTCTCTTTTGGAGGCTTCTCTAGGGAAGTTTTCCATGTGGCAGCCTCCAAGTTTGTATCTTCAAAAGCTGATGAACTAATATATCCTGGTGGTGTATCCTCAAGCACAACCAACTCCTCCCTAGCAGGTCCAGCTACCTCCTTCATAACAGGTTCTGCTTCATTTGTTCTAGCATCAGTACTATTACCAAGTCCAACTGAGTGTCTTCCAGAAGCCATTGATTTGCCAAATATAACGGTCAAATACTCATAGTCTGCAAATTTTTCATCACGAATATTTCTTGAAGCAGTTGGATGACCCTGTAAACAAAATTAAATTCAGTGGAGTGCAACATAAATATCAATACATAATGGCACAAAAATATGATAATGAAATATCTAACCTCAAAATAACTCTCCCATATCTCATTTGGAGCCTCCATCAGCTTTGTTTGTGGGTTCCATCCAAATCCAGAAGAATGACGTTGAAGATCAATAATACTGCTGTAACGCTTCTTTAATGTCGTCATACGATTCTTATATTGGTCATAAGTTATGTTGCACCTAAGACTTTCATTAAGAATAGGAAGTACTTCTCTCTCTACTTGTTTCTTGTTTAGCACACCACTTGAATCACGACCTCCCTTTATAACAGCATTATATAATAGCTCTAGTAACATAACGTTCTCACGTTCACTCCAAGAGTTATACTTATCTTTTTGCTTGCCATTACCTTCTCCGGAACTTCCCATCTATAATGTCGTATACAATCAATAACACATGAAAGGAAATTACATTCTATTTACCTCATGGCTATATATATATATATATATATATATATATAATAACATATGGAACCATACAGTTGTAGACTAACATCTTTTTTTTAAGTCAATCAATACATGATTCAATTGTAAAAGTAAACATCACAAAGTAAATAGATTCAAAATTAATTATCAAACTGAATAGATTCAAAATTATCAAGCAGCATTATGCAGTGACTTCTTAATTATCAAACTAGTTTTGATAATTAATTTCAGTTTCACCCATGTTTTCCAAATTAATCTTTTCTGTGTATCCAAGTAAAAGTAATAAGTTGCTCTGCTATGTTGATACTTTGATACTTGATACCTGCTGTGGATTAGTAACTATACAGATGGAGGGGGAACTTAAAAATTCAAGAAAGCCTGTTGATACTTAAAAATTCAAGAAAGCTTGTTGAACTTAAAAATTCAAGAAAGCAACGAAAACCCATTACTAACCCGCCAATTGCCCTAAAAATTACTGGAAAATATTTACATGCAATGCATTGAACGGTAATTTAAAGAAAACGGCAATGGGGATAAAATTACTACATCAAAAAATTGAATGTGGGAATGTGATCGGAAGCATTACCTTTCAGGGTGTTTTGAGTTCTTGAAAAGAGATCGATCAATTGAGCGACGAGATTATTCATCGGATTATTGGCTTAATAAAAGTTTTGGATTGAAATTCAAAATCAATTTTTTAGGTTTTCAATTGAGCGACGGATTAATAGAAATAAGAGAAAACCCTTTTATTGAAAAACAAAGGAAGGAGAAGAAGTAAGTAATGGCAGGAAACAGCAACGGCGAAGTGGTGGGTCCGGCGATCGGAATCGACCTCGGAACGACGTACTCCTGTGTCGGAGTTTGGCAGAACGACCGCGTCGAGATCATCATCAATGACCAGGGCAACCGCACCACCCCCTCCTGCGTTGGCTTCGCCAGCGATGACCGGCTCATCGGTGATGCGGCCAAGAACCAGGTCGTCGGAAACCCTACCAACACCGTCTTCGGTCGGCCAAGAAAGTTCTTTGTTTTTTGGGTGTGAACACTGGAGAATTTTTTTTAGGATTTATGTCGATCCTTGTAATTTTTCACTGGAGAATTTTTTTTAGGTTTTCAATATGTCGATCCTTGTAATTTTTAGGTGTGGATGCAAAATCAAGCTAATAAAAAAATATACAAATAAATCAATACCTTCACAAGAGAGGTGGATGCAACTAGCCGTGGGAAGAAAGAACTGAAGAAGGGAAGAACGTCTACTTGAAAGTTTCTGCAGAGATGGTGAGAATTGTAGAGGGGTTTGGTATTTATAGCTCACACCCTAGATTCCATCTAAATCCTGCAAATTCTCAATTCTACCAAAATCAATAATTTTTTGAATACACCGAGAATTAAATGGGGTCATTTAAAATCTCAATTGAATACACCGAGAATTAAATTGGATCATTTAGAATCTCAATTGAATACACCGTGACTTTTATAAACTCCTTTAAAATCCTAATTGAATACACTAGGATTTTAACATTCTTTTAAATTCTTTTCAAATTCCAATCCAATACACCCCTGTTGATTTAGTCTTGAATTCATATTTCTGATTAAGTTTAGGGAATTAGGGTACTTGGAGTTGCGGTAATTGCAATCATTGAAGCTCAAGGGTTTTGGAGGACTGTGAAGTTGGCATGGAGCCTATATTTTCAAGGGTTTTTCCTGACATGGGTGATGGGTCACTAACAAATATTTTAATTTCATATACCTCATTCACAAATACGTAATTCTATATAACTCACTTAGAGCATCTGTAGTCGTTTGCCAAATATTGATAAAATGGATATTTGGCAAACGAACGTGCTGCACTCATTTGCCAAATATTCATTTTATCGATAAATCGCTACAGTCGATTGCTATAAATGAGAATCGATATAGCTTTTATCGATAAGTGAGGGACGACATTCGAAGTGCCGTCCCACGAAAAAAAATAATTTTTTATTCGTCGGACGACACTTCAAGTGCCGTCCGTTTGAAAAAATGATCTGGCCATCCCGAAATCCTCTGATGGCACTTGAAGTGCCGTCTGGAGGTTTTTGTATTTTTTAATTTGTTTTTGCAATTTTTGAAAATATTTTTAAAATTTTTTAATTTTTTTTGCAACTTCTGAAATGTTTTCGTAATTTTTTGAAATTTTTTTGTAATTAATGAATTGTTTTTTGTAATTTACTAAAAATGGAAGATGACAAAAATAGCACATGGGCTTGGACGGCACTTCATGTGCCGTCCGTCTCAGTGCTTTGAATTTTTTTTTTTTTTCTTTTTTCTTCGACAGCTCCGTTCCACTCCGACGGCACTTCATGTGCCGTCGCTTAATATTTTATTATAAATTGCTATAAAATAGCTTTGCACGAGTGCAGCAAAATTGAGAATCCTATTTCTATTTATCTATATATAGATATTTTGACAGTAAACGACTACAGATGCTCTTACAATGTGAAATTAATCCTAAATAACCATTTTTTTAAACCAAAATTTAATTGCATATAACTCACTCAAAAGTACTTATATAGAATTAAATATTTGTGAGTGAGGTGTATGGAATTAAAATATTTGTTAGTGACCCATAAGGGAAAAGCCCTATTTTGAAATGTTTTGTGTGGAGATATACACACATGGGGAAGGTGGCAACCGGGTCTGACGCTACAAGGTCCACTTAAAATGTACTAAAATTTTGTAGGATTCACTTGGAGCCGAAACGATCAAGCTGTCTGATTCGAATTGAGATTTTGGATTGTCTAACTTTATTGGTAGTTTTTCTAATATGCTGGGTTTAGGCTTATGAATAGAGAAGTCAATTAACAAATATATGAGTGTAAATGTGAGTTTAGATCATCGATGATCCATATTTAGATCCACTATGAAAACAGATAATACTTCAACGATCCAAACCTAATCTGATAACTTAACGGATAGATTTTGAGTATCCAAGCAAATGAAGCTTTTGCAAAGTGCATGAAAAATTTCTTTTTACATAGATGTTGTCAAAACCAAACTGTCATCTTTGGTCTTTTAGCGTTCAACTTATACATGTAAGAGTTAGTTCGTTGCAATCAAAGTCCATCCAAGTTGATGCACCATGGATACTGATATGGCTAAAAATGGGGTTTAATCGGAACCGTCCAAATCAGGCGCGAATCTTGGGACCAGAGGGTGAAACAGTAATTTCACCCACTAAAGGACCAAAACGGATATTGGATCTGCCCTCCTAGGGCCCAATAACCCGCGAATGGATCCACCACCAAGAGGGTGCGGGTCTCAACCCGCTGCGCACCCAATCCACCAAGATAGAGTCAGGGTCCCTGATTAAACACGATCAACGGCCCTGATGGACATCTACCTTTTCACTGGGATTTGGGGATTAAATTCCTTATCTGATTACGGGGAATATACCTTATCAGATTACATTCCTAATCTGTTTACAAGGAGATTATTCCATATCAGATCACGGGGATTACATTCCTAATCTATTCCCTGAGACGCCTATAAATACCCCCCATCCATCTCCATTAAGAGGTAATCAACTCTTCACCAGTTTTTGTGCTCATTCATAGTCTTCTTAGATTACTGACTTGAGCGTCGGAGGGTGCGTCGCCGGGAACAACCCCGGTGTCTCGCACTTTTTGTAGGTGCACGGCGGGAACGACGAACGGGGCCCGACGGAACAGGTACCAGGTCTTTCTATTCAGTTTCCCCAAGAACCCACAAGTTCTATCTGTTTGCCCCCACACCAAATTTAGCGGCAACAGATTGGCGCCGTCTGTGGGAAACAAACGAATAGAGACCTTTCCTCCTTCCACGGAACAGGTTTTCTCCTGCCATGCCGCCACGCAAAGTTAGATCTAGGGGCTCCAACCGAGCGCCCAACCCTGACCAGCAAGAAGTCCTTCCTGATTCCGCTCAGCAACAAGGGCAACTCCCTCCTACCATAGAGGAGCCGCTCCAACGGAACCCCCCACCTCCTGATCCAAAGGGGCCTAACCCCCAGAAACAGCCCCTTCACCAAGAGAACATCTCCATCCACAACGCCTCCAGTGCTTCCATGGCCTCCCATCATCCCCGGGCCTCTGGTCGCCACAATGCCCCTCCCAAACGTCCGGAGGATGATGACCTTCGTCGCCACCTGGATGAAAAGCGGGCTCGGGGGGAAGCCTCCCGCCAGCAAGAGCGATCCCCCCGTCACCGAGAGCACAGGAGGTCCCCCACCCGAAGAGGGAGAAAGGACTCCCCCGATTATTACCGAAGAAGGCACTCCCCCGTAGGTCGGCAGCAGCCTAGGAACAATGAGGCACCCATCACCCGTGCCGAGTTCCAGCAGTTCCAGGCAATGGTACAACAGGCCCTCAACCTCCGTCAAAATCCCAACGAGCCGAGGGCCCTATCCCCTCCTCCGGTCCGAAGCCCTCGCCAACGGTCCCCCTCTCCTCGTCCTGCACCAACCAACTCCCGACGCACCCCGAGTCCTCGTCGCTCCCGAAGTAATCGCCGCCGCAGTCCTCGCTCCCCCTCGTACGAAGACGAGTCCCGTGGTCCGGCGAATTATCGTCGGAGGGATGACATCATGGACCGCCGTCTCAACGAGGTGGAAAAGCTCCTGGGTCAGATAAACCGAGAAGAGGAACTCAGGGGGAGGACCCTACGTCCTAGCCGGCCCCCGTTCTCCCGAACCATAGTGGATGCCCCTGTACCGTTCGGTTTCAAACCTCCCCAATTCGAAAATTACACCGGCGAGACCGATCCAGTTGATCACATCGAAGGCTTTAAGACTTTGATGCTCCTCCACCAAGCTTCCGATGCCCTCCTCTGCAAAACATTCCCCGCGACACTCAAAGGTCCGGCTCGAGAATGGTACTCTCGTCTCGCCCCGGCATCGATATTCTCCTTTGAACAGTTCAAAACCCTCTTCATCACCCACTTTGTCAGCAGCCGAAGGACCGAGAAAACCAGTATCTCACTATTGCACCTCCGTCAGCAAAAGGGGGAAAAACTGAGGGACTACGTGAAGAGGTTCACAGCCGAAGCTAGAACCATTGCCTCCCTCGACCAATCGGTTGCTACCGCAGCATTCCAATCCAACATTCTCAATTCCAACCTCCGCTCCTCCCTTGCCAAGAAACCCCCACATGACTTTTCCGACCTTCTCCTTCGCACCGAAAAGTACATTCGGGCCGAAGAGGCCGAGCAACAACCCAACTGGGAAGTGCCCGCCTTCGGGCTTAAAAGGAAGGGGGCAGAGGAAGAAGGAGCCAAGAAGCTCCAGAAGGATAATGCCGGCCAGCGCCGACCTCCCCCTAGATTTGAGAAGTTCACTCCCCTCAACGCTAACCTCTCGGCCATCTTCATGGAGGTCGAAAAAGACGGGGTCTTACCTCCGGCTCCCAAAATGAATACTCCCGCCAAGAGAAGAGATAAAGAGAAATGGTGCCGCTATCACCGGGACCACGGGCATGACACCAACGACTGCCGTGCTCTGAGGAACGAGATCGAAGCCCTTATCCAGAGGGGACAGCTAACGAAGTTTGTAAAAAAGGACCGAGCCGAGCTCCCTCCCCCGCCTCGGGGGGCTAACAAACGTCTGGAAAGGGAAGAGACGCCAGACTTCGAGGAAGAGTGAGTCTTCCACCTCATCCATGGGGGTCCGATGGGAGGCTCCTCGAACTCCTCCCGGAAAGCGTTTATCAGAGAGATCAATTCAGTCCGAACCACGCCTCCTCCCAAAGGCCTCGGAGTGCCAGTTACCTTCTCCGACGAAGATCTCGAGGGAGTTCGTATCCCACATTGTGACGCTCTCGTCATCAGCCTCCACATGGCAAATTTCAAAGTGGAGAGGATCTTAGTTGACAACGGCAGCTCCGTCAACATCCTATTCCTCTCCGCTTTCAAAGGCCTGAAGCTCTCCAGAGACAGACTTAAGCCCGCCGGTTACACTCTCCATGGGTTCACGGGGGTTCCGGTAACTATAGAAGGGGTGATCACCCTCGATGTAACTGCCGGCCAAACCCCTACCACCAGGACGGAGCCAATGGACTTCATGGTAGTGGACGTTCCCGCCGCCTACAACGTCATTTTGGGCAGGCCCGGCCTCGCGGCTCTGGAAGCAGTTCCCTCGGCATATCATCTGAAGATGAAGTTTCCCACCCGATCCGGGGTCGGAGAAGTAAGGGGAAATCAGGAGCAGGCCCGGAAATGCTACATGACTTCGACCCATGGGCCCGTCCTCTCTTTAGAGACCCTGGAGATTCCCCAAGATTCCACAAGACCGACCTCCGAGCCAGCGGCCGAACTGGAGGAGGTGCTCTTCTCCGAACAAGAGCCGACCCGCAAGTTCTTCGTAAGCAAGGCCCTCCCGTCCGCCCTATACTCAGATATTGTGGAATGCATCCGAGCCAATCAAGACCTCTTCGCATGGTCCGCAGCTGACATGCCCGGTATCTCCGAAGAACTCTTAGTCCACCGCCTGAGTGTTGATCCGGGGTCCAAACCGGTTCAGCAGAAGAGGCGTAAGTTCGCCCCCGAGCGACAGCTCGCTATTAAAGAAGAGGTAGATAAATTGCTGAAGGCCCGATTCATACAGGAAGTAAACTACCCTGAATGGTTATCGAACGTAGTAATGGTGAAGAAGTCCAACGGAACATGGAGAATTTGCATTGATTTCACCGACCTCAACAAAGCCTGTCCTAAAGATCCCTTCCCTCTACCGAGCATCGACACTCTGATTGACGCAACCTCGGGACACGAGCTTCTAAGCTTCATGGACGCTTTCTCGGGTTACAATCAGATAAGGATGTTCCCGCCGGATATCCCAAAGACGTCTTTCGTGACCGACCAAGGCCTTTATTGCTACAGGGTCATGCCATTCGGCCTAAAGAACGCAGGGGCAACATACCAGCGCCTCGTCAACAAAGTTTTTCAGGCTCAGATCGGCAGAAACATGGAAGTGTACGTCGATGACATGCTGGTGACAAGCATCCGAGGTGTTGATCATGTGACCGACCTCCAAGAAGCATTTGATGTTTTAAGAAGGAACAATATGAGACTCAACCCGAACAAGTGTGCGTTCGGCGTCTCATCAGGCAAGTTCCTCGGCTTTATGGTTAGCCAACGAGGAATAGAGGCGAATCCGGAGAAGATCAAGGCCATACTGGACATGGCCCCCCCTAGAAATGTCAAAGAAGTTCAGAGGCTGACTGGTCGCTTAGCCGCCATAGGGCGCTTCCTGTCGAAGTCCGGGGAGAAGTGTCTCCCGTTCTTCAAAGCCCTCAGGGGGGCTAAAGGATTCGAGTGGGGGCAGCAGCAACAAGACTCCTTTGACCAGCTTAAAGCCTACCTCGTCAATCCCCCTCTCCTTAGCAAACCAGTACCCGGCGAACCGCTCTACCTCTACCTCGCGGCTTCCGAACAGACGCTCAGTGCGGTCTTAGTCAGAGAAGAAGAAAGGACTCAGAAGCCCATATACTACGTCAGCAAGGTGCTCCGGGATGCCGAACTTCGGTACCCGAAAATTGAGAAAATGGCGTATGCCCTGGTAATGGCCGCGAGAAAACTTAGACCCTACTTTCAGTCTCATTCGGTGGTCGTCCTTACCGACCAGCCCCTAAAACAGATTCTTCACAAACCCGAGACTTCTGGTCGCCTCATGAAGTGGTCGATCGAGCTGAGCCAGCACGATATAACTTATCAGCCTCGGACTGCAATCAAGGCACAGGCACTGGCCGAATTCATAGTTGAGACTACAATCCCCGAGTCTGGCCAAGCAGCAAAGGGACCCCCCGTTTGGTCGGTCTACGTCGACGGGTCCTCTTGTAATGAGGGTAGCGGGGCAGGAGTCATCCTGGCAGGACCAGATGGCTTCATCCTCCAATACTCCCTCCGGATAAATTTCAAAGCCTCGAACAACGAGGCCGTATATGAAGCACTAATAGCCGGGCTTCGAATGGCCCGAAATGCTGGGGCACATCGGCTACAGATTTTCAGCGACTCCCAGTTGGTTGTTAACCAGGTCCTCGGCGAGTATGAAGCCCGCGACGGTAGAATGGCTAAATACTTGTCCAAAGTAAAGAGCCTCATGGCGCTGTTCGACGAGGCTCTCATCCAAAGGATCCCTCGAGAAGAAAATGCTCAGGCTGACGCCTTATCCAAGTTAGCCTCCTCCTCCCTTCAAGGTCTGGAACAGACCGTTTTGATAGAAGTCCTCCTAAAGCCTAGCATAGAGGACGAAGCGCCAGACTCCGTTGAAGCATTGCCCGTCCTCCTCGAAGACAACTGGATGAAACCCATTGTCGAATTCCTGAGGAACGGACTCCTCCCTGAAGACCCGAGGGAAGCACGAAGAATCAGGGCCCGAGCCGAGCGTTTTACTTTACTCGAGGGCATCTTATACAAACGCTCCTTCACCCAAGCGGATGGTCGACCGTATCTAAGGTGCCTCTCCCCCGAGCAAGCCGACTATGCCCTACAGGAGCTCCATGAGGGGATCGGTGGAGCCCATTCTGGATCCAGGGCTCTGGCACGCAAGGTACTGAACTATGGATATTACTGGCCCACTCTCCTACGGGACGCCGAACGACACGTTCGGCAGTGTAGCTCCTGCCAAAAGTATGCAGACATCCGACGCCTTCCACAGGCACCGCTGACCTCCCTATCAAGTCCCGTTCCCTTCGCTATGTGGGGGATGGACTTACTGGGACCATTTCCTCCAGCCCCCGGACAGCTAAAGTTCCTAGTCGTGGCAGTCGACTATTTCTCTAAGTGGATAGAAGCAGAGCCCCTGGCTACGATCACCGAACATAGGGTCGTTCAATTCTTCTGGAAAAATGTGATTTGCCGGTTCGGTGTTCCCCGAGTCATAGTCACAGATAACGGGACACAGTTCACTGGAGCCGCCTTCCGAGCCTTGTGTGAAGACCTTTCCATACAACACCGATTCTCCTCCGTCTCCCATCCCCAATCGAATGGCCAGGCTGAGAATGCCAACCGACAGATTCTTGCGGGAATCAAGAAGAGGTTAGATAAGTGTTCCAAGGGACTATGGGTCGATCAGCTGCCGAACGTACTCTGGAATCACCGCACCACCAAGCGGACCCCAGCAGGCGAGAGCCCGTTTAATCTCACCTATGGGGCCGAAGCCATCATCCCCCTAGAAGTCGGGATACCCTCTCCTCGCCTGATCGCTTATGAAGAAGAGCAGAATGCTAGAGAACTCAGAACAAGCCTAGATCTGATAGACGAAATCCGAGAGAGAGCTGCCATACGCCAGCAAGCTTACCAAAGAAGGATCGAGCTGGCATACAACAAAAGGGTCCGCCTAACGGACCTCAAAGAAGGGGATTTAGTCCTTCGGAAGTTGGCCATCTCGTTCCCCGGGCAGAAAAGCAAGCTGGCCCCGAACTGGGAGGGACCGTACAAGATCTCGAAAGTAATCCGCCCCGGTACGTACAAGCTAGAGGATCTCGAAGGCAGAGAAATTCCCCGGACTTGGAACGCCGACCATCTTTTGAAATACCAAGAGAAGGCAACTACGTCTCTCCAAGTAACTCGAGATGTCGAACCGTTCTCCTCCTCTCTCTAGTCATAATTTGTCCTTTTGTGCTTTCTTTTATTATTGTAATAACGGCTAGCAACTTTAGAAGCAGCCGATCATTAGATGTTAATAAATGAAGTTTCTTCATGTTTTCACTACTATTACATCCCTCTGCTTGTAACCCCTTAAACTGACAATGGTTCCGGAGTCCAACACTTGGTTTGAACCTACTCCGCAAGCTCGCTCCTAAGCGAGCTAGGGGTAGTTCGCCATTCGAAAATGCTCTCACAGCCGTTGAATGGTACGGAGTCCAACACTTGGTTCGACCCTACTCCGCAAGCTCGCTCCTAAGCGAGCTAGGGGTAGTTCGCCATTCGAAATTGCTCCTACACCCCTTAAACCGACAATGGTTCCGGAGTCCAACACTTGGCTCGATTCTACTTCGCGAACTCGCTCCTAAGCGAGCTAGAAGTAGCTCGCCATTCGAAAATGCTCCCACAGCCGTTGAATGGTACGGAGTCCAACACTTGGTTCGACCATACTCCGCAAGCTCGCTCCTAAGCGAGCTAGGGGTAGTTCGCCATTCGAAATTGCTCCTACACCCCTTAAACAGACAATGGTTCCGGAGTCCAACACTTGGCTCGATTCTACTTCGCGAACTCGCTCCTAAGCGAGCTAGAAGTAGCTCGCCATTCGAAAATGCTCCCACAGCCGTTGAATGGTACAGAGTCCAACACTTGGTTCGACCCTACTCCGCAAGCTCGCTCCTAAGCGAGCTAGGGGTAGTTCGCCATTCGAAATTGCTCCTACACCCCTTAAACTGACAATGGTTCCGGAGTCCAACACTTGGCTCGATTCTACTTCGCGAACTCGCTCCTAAGCGAGCTAGAAGTAGCTCGCCATTCGAAAATGCTCCCACAGCCGTTGAATGGTACGGAGTCCAACACTTGGTTCGACCCTACTCCGCAAGCTCGCTCCTAAGCGAGCTAGGGGTAGTTCGCCATTCGAAATTGCTCCTACACCCCTTAAACTGACAATGGTTCCGGAGTCCAACACTTGGCTCGATTCTACTTCGCGAACTCGCTCCTAAGCGAGCTAGAAGTAGCTCGCCATTCGAAAATGCTCCCGCAGCCGTTGAATGGTACGGAGTCCAACACTTGGTTCGACCCTACTCCGCAAGCTCGCTCCTAAGCGAGCTAGGGGTAGTTCGCCATTCGAAATTGCTCCTACACCCCTTAAACTGACAATGGTTCCGGAGTCCAACACTTGGCTCGATTCTACTTCGCGAACTCGCTCCTAAGCGAGGTAGAAGTAGCTCGCCATTCGAAAATGCTCCCGCAGCCGTTGAATGGTACGGAGTCCAACACTTGGTTCGACCCTAGTCCGCAAGCTCGCTCCTAAGCGAGCTAGGGGCAGTTCGCCATTCGAAATTGCTCCTACACCCCTTAAACCGACAATGGTTCCGGAGTCAGGGATAGCTCACCGTCCTAAAAAACACTCCGACGACGTTAACCCAATCAAGCAAGTGCACAACTTGGCTCAACGTTACTTCGCGATTTCACTCGTGATCGACCTAAAAGAAGCTCGCCATTCGGAGCCCGACAGTTCAGAAGTTACCCCATGACAGACAACATTCACAGCAATAAAACACGCAAGTTCGGCAATAACGCATTTATTGATGAAACAGATGTGATACAAAGGCAAACACAAACAGGAGCACGACTCAACAAAGGGAATTTACAATACCGACTCGTCACACTTAACGAAAAGCAAAAAAAAGAGAGCAAAGAACTCGCGGAACCGACCACTTCAGCGCTTCTTCGGAGCTGGAGCATTCCGCTTCAAGGACACTCGAGAGTGACGACGCTTGTCCCCGGAGCGCGACCCCAAGCCGGCAAACTGGGACGTATCCTCGGCACCGCTCCTGGCAACTACGCCGACAGACGCCCCGCTCGAGGAGATTGCCACCGAGCTCTGCGCGTCCCCCGGGCTTGGTTGGCCGATCCGCTGACGGGTCGCCATCTCATAGAAAGTAATGCCCCGCTCACTCTCAGCGTGAGTGCATGACGTGCTTCGAACGTTGATCGGCCCTGAATGTGGCTTCAGACGAGCCACTTCCGCCTCCAACTCTGAGATCCTATCCCGCAACGAGTCGTCTTTAACGTCGACTTCGAAACGTGGGGGTATCGCGGAGTCCGGCACTCCAGATCGACTAGCGACGAGGCGCCGAAGGTGGGTGACTTCGATGCTTTTATCCACCGTCGCCCTCTTGAGCGCTTCGACTTCAGCAGTCAACTCGACTCGTTCAGTCGTCAACTTGGCCACCTCGGCCGTCAGCCCCTCGCCCTCACTCCGGAGCTTCTCCTCTACGGACTGCAGATGCTGTATCTCGGAAAGCAACTCGTCCTTCTCCGCTGTTATTTTGGACAAATTATGACGAATGCACTGAACACGAATCTCATTACTGAAATCAGTGGGCAAGTGTTCACCTTCGGGTATGAGCTCGGCGATTCGGCTTTCCAAACGACGAATCTCGATATCACGCCGGCCGAGGACGAGCTGGAGATGCTTCCTCTCGCTCTCGGCTCGGTGCAATCCGAGCTCGACCTCATAAAGCTTCTCCCTACCCCTAGCCAGACACAGCCTCGTCGCCCCTAGGCCAGCCTCGGCTCTAACCTCTTCGTCCGGCCGGGAAAGCTCGACGTCTTGGGGGATCACCATAAGCTGCAAAGAAATCGGAGCAATTAGCAAGAGCGTTGAGCGTGGCCGAAGCACCGCACTTGGAAAAATTTTCATCTCTAAAAACAAAGTTTGACGGTTCGGCAAAAGAGGGGACATAAAACAGAAATTTCCGAGCACCAACACTTGCAAAAATTTTGATTTCATTCACGTCAAAAGAAGCGGTGGCCAGTCCGCTATTAGGCATTACAAAGTTCGAAAGAAAGAAAAAAAAAGGGGAGAAAAAGAGCAGAAACAGCCAAAAACAATAAAACGAGAGGCGGATTCAGTGCTCGACCTCTTTCCCCGGGCGACGAGGCGGAGTAGGGGTCGACTTCGCCGAAGGAGACGCCGCCGCCAGCGGAGTGGCCGTGGCGCTCGGGACCTCGCCAGTAATCCCGGCATCGGCATCAGCGCCGTCCTCCTCCTCCTCCTCCTCTTCCCCTTCGGACTCGGGGTCGAAGCCCTCGACGTGTCCGGGGAAGAGTCGCCATCCCAAGACGTCCACCCCGGGGTACGCCTCTCGCACCCGGTCGAGGGCAGTGGCGAAGGCCTTCGCCATGTTCTGCGCGAGGTACCCCTGGGCCTTCTTCAAGGTGGCGTCCTCCACCTCCTTCACGGCCGCCGCTCGCTTCGCCTCGGCCTCGACCAACTGGTTGGCCGACCCTTCCTTCTCCCGACGCAGCTCGTCCTCCAGCCTCTTCACTTCGGCCTCGAGGTGCTGGATCCTCGCAGACCGACCTTCATGCTCGACTCGGAGCTTGTCGAGCTGGTTCGACATCCGAGCCTTCTCGTTCCGAGCCTGGTCGGACTCTTGCTTCAGCTCCTTCTCGAGGGCGGTCAGCCTTTCGGTGAGGTGACCGAAGTGGACGACGATCTGCAAAGGAAAGAGGAAGAACTCAGAGAGTTAGAAAAATTTTGTGATTCAAGATGAAACGAATGAAGGGAACTCGGAACTTACCGATACCGCCGAACGAGCGATCTCGATCACGTCGTCGCCTTGCCTCCCCGCGTCCATGGCGGCGCGGTCCTTCGGGGTGGCGAGATGCTTGACGGCCTGCATACTCGCCAACGAGTTCCCGAGGAACCCATCGTGCCTCCGGACCTGCCAGTCCGGAATGTGGATCCGCTTGTGCTCCTCCGTCAGGAGCTCCTCGCCTGCTACGGTTAGCGGCGGGGTCGGCATGGCGAGCGCGGCGGCAATGGGGAAATCCCCCACAGGAGCAGTAGCCGAAGGCCCCGCCACGGTGACGACCGGTTCGTCAGCAACCTCCACCACCTGGTCGGGGGCCGCAATCCTCGGCACCTTCGGGGTCGAGGGCAGCTTCGACGCAACCCTCTTGCGCTTCCTCGGCGCCTTACTGGCGAGCCCCGCCCTGAGCGCCAACACCGCCTCGTAGTCCATAGATTCTGCATCAAAAGCAAAAAATGATTAGCACAAAAGAAGAACAAGGCAGCAAGTACGGAAAAAAGAACTTGGCGAAAAGCCGCGTACTAGGATCTACGCGGCCGAGCCCTCCCCTGTAAAGAACGTCTTCCGTCAAGTCCTTCCAGTCGTACTTCGGCCGGTCGAGAAGGGTCCGCACCGCCCCTTCTTCTTCTACTGAGAGTCTCGGCAGCGCCGTCGCCCTCTTGGTCACCCTTTCTGCCCAGTTGGTGGGGATCGGCCAGGCCTCTCGACTCCGCACGACGACCCACTTCTCTCGCCAGTGCTTGATAGAGTCTGGGCAAACCACAAGCCTGCCGCCGTGCCTCGGAGTCAGATAATACCGGTACTCCGACTTATTCCCTTGGTGGAGCCGGTATATCGTCCGAAGCACGTTCAGCTGCGGTTCGATCCCCGCGGCTTGGCAATGGAGAACGAAGCCATTAATCACTCGCCACGCGTTCGGCATGAGCTGAATAGGGTAGACCCCGTACCAGCTCACCACGGTAATTGCGAACGCGTGGAGAGGTAGCCGGGCACCGGCGATAAAGGCATCAACCGGCCAGCAACACATGGTCACTGGCAGCGGCGAATTGGCCCTAACCCCGGGGCCCGGCAGCATGATTTCGTACTCCTCCGGGATGAAAAAAGCATCCCGGATCGCCACCAACTCCTCCTCGTGCAGGATCGACGCCGCATCGTCCGCCTCCGTCATCTCCCTCGCTTCATTCTCCTCGAAGGTCCTCTCCCTCCCATGGACGATCCGCTCGGCCTGGTCCTTCGGGAGCTCCCTGACCCTATGCAGACCCGTCAACGGACCCGGTAGCTGTCCGAACTCCCCCATCCTCTTCGGGTCCACGACGATGGAATCCTTCCCAACACCTTCCCCTTAGGTGGATTCGGAGACGAGGCCTCGACGCCTTCAAGGGAGGGCTCGGACCAAGAGACTTCATCTGAGACAGAAGCTACAGACATAACTTATAAATTACCTTGAAAGGAGAGAGCTGCCGAAAAACCTCGCCTGAGTCAAACACCGGTCACCGGAAAAATTCGCCTGAAACACTAGAGAACGCCTGAGCAAATGAGAGGAGAAGTGAGAAATGAGAGGGGGGGTAAGGATTTATAGAAGGGGGGGGGCACTCCCCACGAGGCTAATGGGCTTGTACGACCGGCCCATCTAAACCAAGCGGCGGAGCGATCCCAATCGTCACCTCGTTAACCGCAGCGAATCATGAGATGCATTTAATGCTATCCCATCTGATGGAACCCCAGAGGTCACAGCATTTAATGGACGTCCCATCTGTCAGGGTTGTCAGAATTGTCAGAATTGTCAGACGTTCAAATGGCGCACAGAAAAGACAAACTCACATAAACGACAAGTCTGGGCGCTCGGCACCCACTGCCGAGCATTCGTGACACCGACCCTGTTATAGGGGAAAAGTCACGCTCGGCACCCACTGCCGAGCATTCGTGACACCGACCCTGTTATAGGGAAAAAGTCACGCTCGGCACCCATTGCCGAGCATTCGTGACACCGACCCTGTTATAGGGGAAAAAGTCACGCTCGGCACCCACTGCCGAGCATTCGTGACACCGACCCTGTTATAGGGGAAAAAGTCACGTTCGGCACCCATTGCCGAGCATTCGTGACACCGACCCTGTTATAGGGGAAAAAAGTCACGCTCGGCACCCACTGCCGAGCATTCGTGACACCGACCCTGTTATAGGGGAAAAAGTCACGCTCGGCACCCACTGCCGAGCATTCGTGACACCGATCCTGTTATAGGGGAAAAAGTCACGCTCGGCACCCACTGCCGAGCATTCGTGACACCGATCCTGTTATAGGGCAAAAAGTCACGTTCGGCACCCATTGCCGAGCATTCGTGACACCGACCCTGTTATAGGGGAAAAAAGTCACGCTCGGCACCCACTGCCGAGCATTCGTGACACCGACCCGGTTATAGGGGAAAAAGTCACGTTCGGCACCCATTGCCGAGCATTCGTGACACCGACCCTGTTATAGGGGAAAAAAGTCACGCTCGGCACCCACTGCCGAGCATTCGTGACACCGACCCTGTTATAGGGAAAAAAGTCACGCTCGGCACCCACTGCCGAGCATTCGTGACACCGATCCTGTTATAGAGGAAAAAGTCACGTTCGGCACCCATTGCCGAGCATTCGTGACACCGACCCTGTTATAGGGGAAAAAAGTCACGCTCGGTACCCACTGCCGAGCATTCGTGACACCGACCCTGTTATAGGGAAAAAGTCACGCTCGGCACCCACTGCCGAGCACTCGTGACACCGACCCTGTTATAGGGAAAAAATACGTTCGGCACCGCTGCCGAGCGTTCGTGGCACCGACCCTGTTATAGGGAAAAAACAGGTTCGGCACCGCTGCCGAGCGTTCGTGGCACCGACCCTCTTATAGGGAAAAAACAGGTTCGGCACCGCTGCCGAGCGTTCGTGGCACCGACCCTCTTATAGGGAAAAAACAGGTTCGGCACCGCTGCCGAGCGTTCGTGGCACCGACCCTCTTATAGGGAAAAAACAGGTTCGGCACCGCTGCCGAGCGTTCGTGGCACCGACCCTGTTATAGGGAAAAAACAGGTTCGGCACCGCTACCGAGCGTTCGTGGCACCGACCCTCTTATAGGGAAAAAACAGGTTCGGCACCGCTGCCGAGCGTTAGTGGCACCGACCCTGTTATAGGGAAAAAACAGGTTCGGCGGATCGCCGAACTCACTCCTGACGCTCGCAGCCCTGCCGAACCCACTTCCCTCTCTGGAAAAGCTCGCCGAACCGCATATGGACCTCGGCCCCTTCGCCAGCGAACTCTAGGGGGGTCAAAAGCGTGATCCAAGTATACAAGACCCCCGAACGACGAATTGGTACTCCGCGAAAGTAAAAAAGACGCCCCCGCAGTAACGCCACATGACCATCAGAGTTCAGGAGCGACTCAGAGTTCAATCCGCTTGAAAAATCACTAAACTACCTCCTTCAAGATTCAAAACCTTCCGTTTGGGCCCTGATACAACTCTGCCAGCCATTAAAAACAGCTAAACTACTCCTCAAAGGCTGATCAAGCTCAGCCTTTAGGAGTGGGGGGCTCGTGATATGGCTAAAAATGGGGTTTAATCGGAACCGTCCAAATCAGGCGCGAATCTTGGGACCAGAGGGTGAAACAGTAATTTCACCCACTAAAGGACCAAAACGGATATTGGATCTGCCCTCCTAGGGCCCAATAACCCGCGAATGGATCCACCACCAAGAGGGTGCGGGTCTCAACCCGCTGCGCACCCAATCCACCAAGATAGAGTCAGGGTCCCTGATTAAATACGATCAACGGCCCTGATGGACATCTACCTTTTCACTGGGATTTGGGGATTAAATTCCTTATCTGATTACGGGGAATATACCTTATCAGATTACATTCCTAATCTGTTTACAAGGAGATTATTCCATATCAGATCACGGGGATTACATTCCTAATCTATTCCCTGAGACGCCTATAAATACCCCCCATCCATCTCCATTAAGAGGTAATCAACTCTTCACCAGTTTTTGTGCTCATTCATAGTCTTCTTAGATTACTGACTTGAGCGTCGGAGGGTGCGTCGCCGGGAACAACCCCGGTGTCTCGCACTTTTTGCAGGTGCACGGCGGGAACGACGAACGGGGCCCGACGGAACAGGTACCAGGTCTTTCTATTCAGTTTCCCCAAGAACCCACAAGTTCTATCTGTTTGCCCCCACACCAAATTTAGCGGCAATAGATACACTTATTGATACCGAAAATAATCTCTCTAACAATAAGACTAGATACATATCATGTGTACATACTGTTAGGAAATTGAGAATTTTGTTGAGTCTTTGACACAATCAATGCAAACCACCAAGCAAAACTAGATCACACCAACCACACTAAGTACTCAAGAATTGTCCCAGTTGAGGCTTTTGCCTTAATCCGAGGAGGAAGAACCGATATGTTATTTCAACTAGATAAGATACAAGCACTACAAAATAAATAGGAATATATGGCGTAAAATCCCCGGCGCTTTGGGTATTCGCCGGGAAATTCCCCGGCGCTTTTTATTAATGCGCCGGCCATTCCACAAATCCCCGGCGCTGTGAAACGCCGGGGAAAACCCCCCTACCCACGCACTGCATTCTCCAATTCTCTCTTTTTTCGTTCGCCCCAAATCACTCGCGCCCTAAATTCCCCACCCGCGCCTTCCCTATATCTTTTTTCGTTCGCCTGCCTTCTTCTTCGATTTCGTTCTTCTTCGATTTCGATCCTCTTTCTTTCTTTCTTCGATTTCGACGCCCCAATCTCCACTTCGTTCCTTTTTCTTTCTTCGATTTCGATATCGTCGATCTCGATCTCGTCGCCTGCCGCTTGCCGCCGTTGGATCTCGTCGCCGCCGCCGTTGGATTGGTGAAGATGGTGAGTTAGTTACTATGCAATCTGCTAATATGGTGTGGATTTTTTTGTTGTTGAATTTGGATTTTGTTTTGGATTTGATTTTGTTGGGGATTTGATTTGGATTAGATTTGGATTCTTCAAAATGAGATTCTAGGGTTTTCAAAAGTAAGAAGGAGATGGAGGTTTAGGATCTAGTCTCAGATATCATGAACAGCATTATAGGTCCAATCGAATAGCATCCGAGGAATTGAAGAAGAAGACTCCTTTACCATATAAACAGATTTGTTGGTTTATGATGTGTTGGTTTATGATGTGTTGATGTTGAATCAGCATTATAGATTTGTTGGTTTATGATGTGAATTTTGTTGGTTTATGGTGTGGATATTGAATCTGCGTATATGGTTGATTTTGGTAGGAGTTTAGTTAGTGAATGACGACGAGACTGTGAGGGATTGTGCGCAAGGGTTCCAAACAAGCTGCAAGATTGGGCAAGGTGGATTTGAGTCTGTTTATAAGGTATATTCAGTCTGCTATTTGATTGAATTAGTAATTATATTGTTCATTGTAGTGATCTTTGTCACCATTTATTATATTGTACAATCATCAAGCTTAATTAGCCCATTACAGGAGGTAGAAGGAGAAGAACAAGTAGAAGGCCCCTCCCTTTGATCACTTCCTTCAAGGTAATCTTTTATTTAATTTTATTTTATTTGGTTTTGTTCACTTCCTTCAAAGATATATTTAATTGAGGATTAAATGAAGAATTGTAGAAGTATATAGTAACATCATCAAAATATGCTTTTATACTATTAGAAGAGAACTAATTGCAAGACTACAAAAACTAGTGTAGTTTACAATGAAATGTGTATTATCTCTGCTATTTTAGTGGGAGAGTTGGAGTTTGTAACAAACAAACTCCAACTTTGTAACTATATAAACACGTATAATACACGTTCAAACTATATCCAACAAATATAATGCATGGTCTCGTTACTGATGGTATAGTAATGCATGGTGGTTCTATATAGTAAAGAACAATAACACCCTTGCCTTTTTTTACTGATTTCCCTAAATGTGTTCAACAGGATTTGAAGCTTGGTTGGAATTCGTTGCCTTATATAGAGCTCAAAACAATAACTTGGTGCCGTAATCAACTTGTCTGGTATGAAGTTTGAACTTGATCTTCTTGGGTATGACAAAGGATATGGGGACCTTAGCTTCATTCCTTGAATTTACTAAGGCTACTTGAGTGTGTGTAGTATGAACTATGAAGGTTGAACATGAGTTTTTTGCTATATATTATTTATGAGCATGCTGTTTGAGTTGAAATGGTTTGTATAATTCCAGTTTCCTCGACATTCCCTGCATTGTAGAGGTTGAACTGAACATTAGTGTGTTTCTCCGAATTAGTATGTTGCATTCAGACTTTTCCTTATTATATGTGATGTCTTGTTGAAAGCCATTAACACTGCTCATCTTGAAGTTGTTCCATGTTGCATCTAGTATTGGCATGGTTCCATCTTGATTGCTTCAATTGATTAGTGCTATCCAACATTTATTCTGAATATGGAAATGCTTTTTTCTAGTTTGATTCATGACCAATCTGCAGAGCCTTCCTGTAGGCCTGCCGCATTTGCTTCTCTTTTTCTTAGTGCTTGGCTAAGAATTCTACATAGTCACTGTTTGTGTTTTCTCATCCTATTTTGTTTTATAAATAAATAATTGCATTCTGTATAGTAGTTACTTGTATAAGATGATATGCGAACGTTTCGCTTACTCGTTTTTGTAGCCTAAATTTCTGATTCTTGGTTGCTAAAATTTAAATGCTCAGATTTGTGAGCTAATATGATTTCATTTTTCCTGTGGGTTCTGAGACTTCACTTCGAGGATTTGAACAGCTTTCATCCATACCAAGTTCTTCTTAATTTTTTAATGTATGCTTCATAATTCTTATTAGCAGGTGTGAATTATGCCGCGACGTACGGCGCTAAAAAGAAGGATTGAGGAGCCTCTAAACGAGGTGGATACCCACGTAGTGGTAGGTGAGGGGAGCACCCAGCCACCCCACCAAAAAAAGACCCGGGGAGCGACAAAGTTAGTTGATGTATGGAAGCTACCCGCGGGTCAAAAAATATTAGTGGAGATAAATGGGGATCATCAGCCCATAGGGAAAAATGCAGTGACTTTCGCATCATTCATTGGGTTGATTGCTCGGAATTCGGAGTATCTTCCACTATCATTCGATAGATGGACAAATATCCCCATAGCGACGAGGACTAGAGCTATTGAAGTTATCAAGGTACCATTTATATTTACAGTATTTCTTAAATAGTTTGGTTATAGGTACGATTTTTCTGGATAATGAAGAGTTGGGATTGGTTATGGGTTTGACAGTGTTTAACAAAAACTGAACCAATAACCAAATAAGAAAACCAAAAACTTATCACTACACATTATGCCCTCATTTTTGTCCCTGCTTTGGGCATTTACCTTGAACAGGGGAAAAAATACCTTGTTTTCTTTCTATTTTTTGGGGGAAAGTTTATTCATATATGCATTGGTATATCACTTTATCTCGAGTAACCGATGGGTAAATTGATCTATGCTACTGTATAATTTTGATTCTTATGTTCTGTTTTGCTTTTAGATGACTGTACTTAGAGTATATGCAGAGTTTATGTAATGGAATTTATTTGATTTTATACTATTTGCTGGAGCTCCTTAGAACCATAATTTAAAGATCATACATGAAGATCTATAAACATTAAGTACCGGAATAAACAATAAGTACCTTTTAAAACCAATCTCGTTGGCTTGATCAACAAAGCTTTATTTCCAGCCATCTCTTTTGACGAAACTGAGAACTCAATAAAAGTTCTTCCTTTCCACAAAGGTAGTTATATGCAAGAAGTGGTGAAACTCAACAACATCTGGCCTTTAAATCATCAAAACAATTATCACATTGACCAATTGCAGATGCAAATGACTCAAAGTCCCTAATCCTTGTGATGTGATGCAAATTAAAATAAAAATGTTAGTCGGGTCTTAATATTCTAAAATACTCAAGGTACTATGATTTCTATGATACATGCAAGTATGCATATAAAGAAGCACAGTGTAGATCATATACATAAGCTGATATCACCTTATAGTAAACCATAGTCATTATCTTGTAGTTGTAGTTTAATGCTTTGAGGTAGTTATCTTATGACGTAAATTCTCTAATATATGATATTGATTCATGACTGTTGCAGCAAAAATTTGATTACCCGGCGGTTCTTGATGCTGATTGGGTGAATAAATCAATGTCGAAGAAATGGAGAGACTATAAGGTTGAGCTTAAGGCAAAATATTATGACGAGAACCGAACAATAGCTGAGAACACAAGAGCAGTCCCGAGAGGTGTCGTGCGTGCTGATTGGGAATTTCTATGCCATTTTTGGAATACACCTGAAGGGAAGGTAATTAAAAAATTGTAGTATATGATGCAATATATTTTGATATGATATATGGCTTATTAAATCTTATTGTATGTGTAATAATTTTATATTATGTGCAGAAGAGAGCTGAAAGAGGTCCTGTAAGTAGGGATGCACAGGACATGCTGCACACTGCAGGAGGTACAAGCTTTGCACGGTGACGCACAATAATGGTATATCTAAGTGTTTTGTATATATGTGTGTATTCTTTTAACTATTCAAAGCATATATATGTATTCAATTTAATGAAGAAAGAAAGAAATGATTCCCTATGTATTCTAATATATGTAGGATGTGGAGCGAGGATGTGCGGATCAGTACGGCGATTTAGATTTCTTCGACGCAACCCACATGAACTCACAAGGCGTATTTCCGTCCTCAAAGGCAGCGACGATATCGGTAATAGTTTTTCTATCTTAAATTTGCTTATTTTATGTGTAATATGCCTTAATAATGAATTTGGATATTTTTTTAAAAACAGGCAACTGCTCGAAATAGGTATACCGAACTATCATCCGCTTCCACCGCTGGCTTTCCCACAACACCGGTCGATATAGTGCAGCTTCAACACCAGGCGTTGGCCGAAAACATGGGTCCGGAGCGCAGTGGCCGTGTGCGTGGGAAGGGGTTAGGACCAACACCCTCTCGTGCTCATGCTTCTTCATCATCACAGCCGGATCCTAGAGATGAGAAGATAGCTAATCTAGAGGCAACAGTCGCAGAGCTTAAGGCAACAGTTGCACATATAGCACAGATGATGAGGGAAACACATGGTTATAACCCATCTAACATACCGAGACAGGTTAGAAATTATATACAGTATTGTTCTTATCTAATTATGTCTATCAATTGCTTAGCATTAACATTTTATACGAATCTGATTAATTGTGTGTACCAATCCGACTCAAGGCATCTTTCATACTTATTTCTTATACAGCATGATGTTAGAGACCCGGCATCATCCAGTCGTCCGAATGAAGAGGAAGTCGACGACCTTGGTGATCCCGTCGACGACATCGCTAGACGTACACTGTAGGCTTGTATTTTCTCAACTTCCATTAACTGACATATTAACTTCCATTGGGTTGTTGGCTTTTATATTTAATGGAGTAAAAAGAAGGGAGCTTTGTCTTCATTAAATCTCAACACACTGTACCCATAGTCCATACGATTGGTACATTATTTATACCTGCACTCGCTTCCACTTTAGCAAATGGGGGCCACTAATTCCCTTACTTTCCATTGAATAATATTGGATATTTAACATTATGTACTGCATGTGTATATATACTGACTAGCTGACCAAATAACTTTGAGGATAATATTGCTTTTACAGTAATAATTTTAGGGATTACACTGGTCCAACATTGTGTATGTAGTTAAGAATTCGAAAGAAGGTTTGTGCGATGATATAGAGGTGAGTCTACAAGAATTAATTGGCACGATCTCTCTACAATGAATTTCATCTCTAAGTAGCAACATTTCTCACTTGTGATCAATTTGATAATTAGTGCCTTGTGTCTTCAACGTATATGATTCTTTGTTAACCTTTGATCAGTGTGTAAGTTGTAATTACCGGGCTGTGGCTCCTGTACTGATTAAGATCATTCCCATGATATCTTTGTTATGGCTTGGAGAAGGAGACTGCAGATGAGAACAATGAGTGAGTGAGTGAGAAAATGAGGGTTGCTGCCATGCGAAGAGTGTGTCAGTGCGATCGCTAAATCCCTAGCAAATTTGTTTCTGTAGGTTCTTTAGCATTTACTGCTCTTTAAGTATATTTTGCTTTATGTTTCTCTTGTTTATTTACGCTGTTTTGTATTGATGTTGAGACTTCATGAACCTTGATGTTTACTTTTCTTGTGGCTATCTTGTTTTATGTATTTTTTTTCTTCTTTCCGTTGGGTTGCTGATTTTGTACGGTGCGGTTTGCAGTGATGTTTGATACACGTCGAGCTGTACAGGATCCTCAGGTACTGGTGAGTTTTAGCTTGTTTTTGTGAGGGGTGTGTGCTTGCATTTGCCTTCTTCTGTTCTGCCTATTTTGCTCTTGTATTGTCTCTGTTTTTTCCTTTACTGTATTCTGTTGCTTTCATGGCTGTTTGTTCTTGTTTTTCCTTTACGGATGTTTGTTCTTGTTTTTAGATGTTTGTTGTTTTTTTTTCTTCTTATCTTCAATCTGATCAACTTAGGCATCAAGTTGCTTATGATCTTAGGAGGAACAGATCATTTAGTGCATGATTTACTGGAGCATGTGGTTTTGTTTCAATAACGATATATACTAATCAGTTGTGGGAGATTAGTTAAGTGTAAATTAATGCGTTGTCGACTAAAACTGACAGTACTCCATAAACATTTGGTCACCATTTACAATCATAATGACAATGCACGTACATAAATTAACTAATTTAACTAACGCTCTGATGGATCGTTGGATATGATACTCTGATGGATCGTTGGATATGATACTGGATCTTAAAGATCAAGATTCCATTGTATCCAAGTTGAGATTAGTGTTTAAAATGGTGAACCAGAGCTAGGTACTGTTTGGTACATAATAAACTCGAAGCCATGTGACCTGATGAAACTATCAATCTATACAGGCATTAATAAAAAGCATAAACTGAAAAAGAGAAGCATCAGCGAGACAGCGACTGAAAAAGAGAAGCATTAGCTGCAAGTATATATGTCTTAATCTTCAGATATGAAAGATGTAGAATAAGAGTACTTTTCATTTAACAAGATTATGCTTAAAAACTAGTTGTCTTAATTTCAGCGAATTTTTCTCTAACTATAGAATTTGTTCTTGTTCGTTTTGCAGGATTACCATTCGAGAGTTCTCACTATTGTTTATCAACCTTTGTATTGACTAGGAAGCACTGGGATCTTGTTGAATGATTGTAGAATTTTATGTGATCTATGTTTATGAAAGAACTTTATGTTTATGAAAGAACTTTATGCGATCCATCTTGTTGAATGGTTGGAGTCATCACTATTGTTTATGGAAGAACTTTATGTGATCTATATTTTGAAGTTGAAAAAACTTTGAAAGATGTATATATAGTACTATGAATGAAAGATCTTTGTTTTATAAAAGTTTGAAGGAGTCTTTGTTTGATTATTTGTGAGTTTGAAGGAGTCTTTGTTTGATTATTTGATTATTTGTGGAGTAGTGGAGTTTGTGATAATTTGTGGAGTAGTATAGTTTGTGATAATTTGTGAGTTTCAATAATATGGTTATAATTCTATGGGTTTCATAATTTGTGGAGGAGTGGGAAGCAGGTATAAAACAGGGGGAATCAGGAATTAAACATACCCCGGCGTTTACCAACGCCGGGGTATGTTCAATAACGGTAAGTTTTTTTTATAATTCAAAAGTACAACCCCGGCGTTTCTTAAACGCCGGGGATTCATCACAACATGGCCGGCGTTCATTTGCGCCGGGGATTCGAATAAGATTCCTCGACAGCGGTATGGACGGCACTTGCGGCGGCGCTTCACGAAACGCCATAAACAATTCCCCGGCGTTTATAAAGCGCCGGCCATTATGGTTAAAAAGCGCCGGCCATTTGAGTACTGTTTGTAGTGAAGAATGTTACAATTCGCACCACGACCCTCTATCAAGCCTAACTAGAACTTGCTTAATGTTTACAATGGAGAAACCCCTCACCCTCTCAGATTAAGTAATCTATTCTTCTATTCGGCACTCAATAGAATCATATTGTTCTATCGAACTTTATAATTCATTCTCATCCCGTCATACAATTTTAGTTACTTCTCATTATTATCAATAATATATCTTACTTTTATTTTCATTTACATCTCATTTTTCAATTTTACTTTAACTTTCCTTCTTCTTCGGTAATACACCGTACCCCAAACATAGTTTGGGTAATATAACACCGCACCCCAAAGCCGATAGCCTGCGTAATAATCACCGCACCACAGATAAACTGGGTAATCATTACCGCACCCCAAGTAGAACTTGGATAATCTAACATCACATCTCAAGCCGATAGCTCGGTTATTATTTTACTTTATTTTCATTTTCATCTTACAATTTACTTTTCTTTTCATTTTCATTTCACAATACAACTATCACATCAACAACCCACCGATTCATCCTGCGAGTTGTGCCAAGCCAGATAGTTCCCACCATTTCCATGGAAATAACGGACAAGTAGTTTCTCGACACAATTCCAAGATACATCAACTCATATCATACCATATTTTACTTTAATAACCATTCTCACAACCATTCTCATCACCTAATACTACTTATTTATATTATCCTTCATATAATATATTTTACTTCATGTTTCACACTCCTAATACATATGACTTAATTTTTCATTCATATAATACATACACATTTTCTTTTACTTTTCATATTAATTTACATACAGGATTCCTTCACTTTTCATATTCATTCTCATACATATTTTCTTCTCTTTTCATAAAAATTCACATAACACAATTTCTTCACCTTTCATTTTCATTCAAATACACACTTCCTCACTTTCATTCATATAATGCATAATACATTTTCTTTACTTTTCGTATTCATTCCCATAATATAATTTCTTCATTTTATTCATATTAATTCACACACATACTTCCTTCACTTTTCATACTCGTTTACATAACACCGTGTCTTCACTTTTCATATTTAATCACATAACATAAATATTTTTCTTTTCATAGATATTCTAACGGCACAAATTTTTTATTTTTCATATTCCTTCCGATTCATACACTTGCTGTACCTTCTCATTTTCACTTCACATCAATTGCTTTCTTTTCTTGCCATTCACATTTCACATCTTATGCTTTCTTTGCTTTTTTATTTTTATTTCATGTCATATGCTTTCTTTACTTTCTCATTCTCATTTCAAAATACACTGTATTCTACTTATCATTTTCATCTCATAATACATCTTTCTTTTGTTGATTCTTGATTTTGATGATCACAACACAGGGCACATGTATCTATGCTAAACTTACAGGTGCTATACACAAAGGACTTACTACTATACAGCTGAACAAATGAATAAGCACAAAAGCTCCAGATAAAAGACAATGGTCAAAGCTTCACTCAAGACTCGATACTCAAGACTCAAGACTCAAGCTCAAATGTGTCTATACTTTGTCATGTCTTGTAAACAATGTAATTTTACTTTTGTTGAGTCTTAGTATGTTGTAAAGCCTTGTCACACACACATACACTCACTATTTTATAATGTGTGTTTTTCAAAAACATCAAAAAGAGTCAAAACAGTTTGAAATAATTTAACTGTTCAGTACCAGTCGACTGATACCTCTGGCAGTCGACTGACAGTATAAAACTGTTTAAATTTATTCAAACTCTGACCAGTCGACTCATTATGGCAACACAGTCGACTGTTCGAGTGCTTTTGACCGTTTTCTGTTTTCAAAATTGATTTTTCAAAATCAAAAGTTTTAAGATCCGTTGGTTGACAGTTGAGATAACTGTCTCCCAACGTCCAGGAGATCTAACTCTATAAATAGAGTTCAGATCTCACTGAAAAGATCTTACAACAATACTTTTTAATATCCGAGCACTCTTGAGCATTTTTAAGAGAAAAAGTAAAAAAGCTTTCAAGTTTCAAAATCTCTGGATCTCTACACTCAGTCCAGTATAACAATGATTTCGTTCTGGACTAGGTATAGAAGTCGACCTTTGTTTACCCACGTTCTACAACACATAACACCAACAAGGCTATAGGTTGACTGTAAGATTTTTATTGTTTCTTTTTGCTCTCGGTTGGAGAGTTAGACTCTAGGGTGTAGAGTCGGTTTGTTTCACCCTTGGTGGTAGAGTGGGTCTGCTTTCTCTAGTTGAGAGAAAGGACTACGGGTTAGACAAGGTTGTTGTCTTAACGCCGTAGGGTATTCTTGTAAACTTGTTTTTCAAGAATAGTGGAAATCTCAAGTGGGTTGCTTGGGGACTGGATGTAGGTCGGAAGGACCGAACCAGGATATATCGTGTGTACTCTGTGATTGCTCGTTTGATCTTGCATTTACTTTTTGTTTATTTAAAGTTCTGTGAAACTTGTCTTGACAGTCGACTCCTTGCATTATCAGTCGACTGGTCAGTCTCGTATTAGTTGTATTTTAACTGTGTCTTCAGTCGCCTGTCTCTACTTTAAGTCGACTGCACAGAGTTGTTTGTATTTGCTTTTATTTGATCATATCAGTCGACTGGTTCACAACTAAGTCGACTGCACCGAAGAAAATTTATTTATTCCGCAGTTTTTTTAATTAACACTATTCACCCCCCCCCTAGTGTTTGTTGCTTCGCCTACAGGATCCAACACTTGGTATCAGAGCGAGGTTACAGGCTATGACAACTACTTCAAATACTAATCAGTACCATGAAGGCCAATCTACACAACGGCCACCGCTATTCGATGGAACTAACTACAATTATTGGAAGTGCCGAATGAGAATCTACCTCCAATCAATCAACTACGAAATATGGCAAATGACGGAGACGGAATACACTACTCCTACTATTCCATATGCACAATGGAATGATGATCAAAAGAACCAAACTATGAACAATGCCAAAGCAATGAATGCATTATTTTGTGCACTCACAAAGGAAGAATTCAACCGTATATCAAATGCTACAACCGCACATCAAATCTGGCATACACTCGAGGTAACACATGATGGAACAAATAAAGTTGAAGAGTCTAAAATCTCTGTTCTTGTTCACAGGTTTGAGATGTTCCGAATGAAGGAAAAAAAAACCGTATCCGAGATGATCACCAGATTCACTGATATTACAAACTCTCTTGTGGCACTTGGAAAGACTTACACTCAAGCAGAGATGGTTAGAAAAGTCCTTCGTGCACTCATTCCAGAATGGGAAAAGAAGACTACGGCTATAGAAGAAGCAAATGATTTGTCACAACTTTCTCTTAAGAATCTTGTGGGAAATCTCATGGCATACGAGGTTCAACTTGAAGATCGAAAGAAGGATGCAGAATCACACCAAGCAAAGAATAAATCACTAGCTTTTAAAGCCATGACAGACTCAGAAGATGAGGAAGAAGATGAAGAGGAGATAGCAATGTTCACTCGACGATTCAAAAAATTCTTAAAGAAGGGTAAGTTTAATTCCAAAAATAGAGATTCTAATGACCCTCCTACTTGTTTCAAGTGCAATAAAACAGGGCACATGAAGAAGGATTGTCCCCTAGAAAATGCAAAGAACAAGGAAAAACCATCCAACTTCAAAAAGGACAAATACTCAAAGAATAAGTTTGCCAAGAACAAGAAGGCCTATCAAGCAACATGGGATGATAGTGATTCGTCTTCCGAAGAAGAAACGGATGAAAACAATGTAGTGGCAAACATGTGCTTCATGGCTTCACAAGATCAAAGTAATGACTTCGAATCAGAAGATTTACTTGATGCCTTTAATGAAATATTTCAAGAATTGAAAAAGGAAAAGATTAGAGTTAAGAATCTAGAGAAAGTTAATCAAACACTTTCTCAAGAAAATCTTAACCTTGATAAGGAAGTGAAATCTTTAAATTCTCGCATTGCAAGTTTAGATATTGATCTTGAATCTCTCAAAAAGAATTATGAAGAGATATCAAAGAACGTATCTAAGTTTAACAAAGACAAAGAGAATTTAAATGATGTCCTTCATCATCAAGTTAAATCTAGTCAAAAATATGGTCTTGGTTTCAAAAATTCTTCTATAAAAGAATCTTCTGCAAAAAACACTAGTAGAAATAAATCAGCATCTATTTCTAGTGTTACACACAAATTATATGAATTTTTTGAAAAGCCTAAAGTAGTAAATTCTAGTGATAAAAGCAAGTCTGACATTCGGTTAAGTCGACTGAACCCATCTATCAATCGTCTGTCCAGAGGAATTGAATCTTATTCAACAAGATCAAAACCTCATACATGTCGACCAAGTGTATCATCCAGTCGACTGCCTCACACTAGAAGTCGACTGAAGGACACTGTCAAGTCGACTGGACAGAACAAGGTTATATGGGTTCCAGTCAGCTTAAAACAGAATGATAGAATTGCGTATATTAATTCATATGTATTAAATGTGTGTAATTCTATTAACTATATTCCTGCTTATGGAGGAAAATCAAACTCTTCATGGATTTGGTTTTTCCCAAACTAATATGTTTTGGACCCAATAAAAAGGGTACCATATTTACCTTGAATTTTTTATAGGTACCCAAGAAAGATCGCTGGATACTTGACAGCGGATGTTCAAAACATATGACAGGACATGCCAACCTTCTATCCACCATCCAATGCATAGATGGAGGAACAGTTACCTTTGGTGATAACAACAAAGGCAAAGTCATAGGAATCGGCATGGTCGGTAAAAATTCTAACTCAACCATAGAAAATGTATTATTAGTTAGTGGATTAAAGCATAATCTATTAAGTATTAGTTAATTGTGTGATAAAGGGTATAAAATAGTATTTGAAAAAGATGCATGTTTGATTTATGACTCTACTTTGCAAAATATCATTTTCCAAGGTTTTCGTAAAAATAATATTTATGAATTGTGTTTGAATGCAATTGAATTTTCAAATGATTTTTGTTTAATAGCTTCTAACAATGAATCTTGGCTATGGCATAGAAGATTTGGACATGTGAACATGAAGAATCTCTCAAAATTATCTAAGTATAACCTAGTTAAAGGACTGCCAAAACTATCCTTTAAAAAGGATAAGTTATGTGATGCATGTCAACTAGGAAAACAAATCAAATCCACTTTTAAAACAAAAGAAGTAATTTCTACTAGTAGGTCACTCGAATTAATTCATATGGATTTATTTGGCCCTACTAGAGTTGCTTCTTTAAATAAAAGTAGATATGTATTTGTTTTAGTAGATGATTTTTCAAGATTCACTTGGACATTCTTTTTAAAACATAAAAATGATGCTTTTGATGAATTTGCACATTTTTGTAAACGTATTCAAAATCAAAGATCTCTAACCATAGTCACTATTAGAAGTGATCATGGTGGAGAATTTGAGAATGAAACATTTACAGAATATTGCAACAAGAATGGTATAACACATTCATTTGCATTTCCTAGAGCTTCACCACAAAATGGAGTGGTTGAAAGGAAGAATAGGACTTTGCAAGAATGCGCACGTACTATGCTTGTTGAAAGCAATTTACCAAAGCACTTTTGGGCTGAAGCTGTTGCTACAGCTTGTTATGTTTTAAATAGAATTCTTATAAGACCTAAGCTAAAGAAGACTTGTTATGAGTTGTTTTATAACAAAATTCCTAAAGTCTCTTACTTTAAGACATTTGGTTGTAAGTGTTTTATTCTAAACACAAAAGATAATTTAGACAAATTTGATCCTAGATCTAATGAGGGTATCTTTTTAGGATACTCAAATAGGAGTAAAGCATATAGAATTTTCAATAAGTCTACAATGACTATTGAAGAGTCAATGCATGTTACATTCGATGAATCTCTGCCTTCATCAAATTTAAATAAAGATGATGAAATTGATTCATCACCATTAAATAATATGATTAAATCTTTAGAACAAACTAGTCTGGCTGATAAGTCGACTGATAAGAACTTCCAGTCGACTGATGTAAAGCAGTCGACTGAAGAACCTGTCAAGTCGACTGATCCTATTGTGATATCTTCAACTTTACCAAAATCTTTTGTTGAAGTTAAAGATCATCCTCATGACTTAATAATTGGTGACATCTCCCATGGTATTCAGACACGTTCACATGTTAATATGATTTCTCATACAACATTCTTGTCGGATTTTGAACCGAAAAATATACAAGAAGCTTGTGAGAATGAATTTTGGATGAATGCCATGCAAGATGAATTAAACCAATTTATAAGAAATGATGTATGGGATCTAGTTCCATGACCTCCTGATCAGACTATTATTGGTACCAAATGGGTATTCAAAAATAAGTTACATGAATCAGGACAAGTTGTAAGGAACAAAGCTAGATTAGTTGCTCAAGGGTATAATCAAGAAGAAGGTATAGATTTTGATGAAACATATGCTCCTGTTGCTAGACTAGAATCAATTCGTATTTTATTATCTTTTGCTTGTTTCATGAATTTTATACTCTATCAAATGGATGTTAAAAGTGCTTTCCTTAATGGGTTTATTAAAGAAAATGTTTATGTTAAACAACCACCAGGTTTTGAACATGAACAATTTCCAGATCATGTTTATAAATTGAAAAAGGCTTTATACGGTCTTAAACAAGCACCTCGTGCTTGGTATGATCGTCTGAAAACTTTTCTTTTAGAAACAGGATTTGAAATAGGTAAAGTAGATACTACCTTGTTTATTAAAAGAGTTAAGAATGATATCTTAATCATACAAATATATGTTGATGATATAATCTTTGGTTCTACTAATAATAATCTATGTCAAGAGTTTGCTAATACCATGAAAAACGAGTTTGAGATGAGTCACATGGGTGAACTCAATTATTTCCTTGGACTTCAAATTAAACAGTCCTCAAATGGCATATTTATTAATCAAGGAAAATATGCAAAGGAACTACTCAAACGGTTTAACATGGATAGTACAAGTAGTAAATCCACACCTATGGCTACTACTACTACCCTTGACAAAGATATATTAGGTAAGAGTGTTGACCAAAAGCTCTATCGAGGTATGATTGGTTCACTCTTATATATTACCACAAGTAGACCAGATATTATGTTCAGCGTATGTTTATGTGCTAGATATCAATCTAGTCCTAAAGAGTCTCATTTAAAAGCAGTGAAACGAATTTTAAGATACATTAAAGGCATATCTGAATATGGTTTATTTTATCCACGCACCGATAATTTTCAACTTTTGTCATATAGCGATTCTGATTTTGCTGGTAGTAAAACTTATCGCAAGAGCACTAGTGGGACATGTCACTTTTTGGGACACTCACTAGTTTCTTGGTGCAGTAAAAAGCAAAATTCCGTATCCCTATCAAGTACAGAAGCTGAATATATCGCTGCAAGTTTGGCATGTGCACAAATTTTGTGGATGAAACAAACCTTATTAGATTATGGTATTTCATTTGAAAAACCTTCAATTATGTGTGATAATACCAGTGCAATTAATTTATCTAAAAATCCGATTCAACATTCACGTACGAAACATATTGATATTCGACATCATTTTCTACGTGATCATGTTTTAAAACAAGATATATCTTTAGACTTTATCTCTACTGATAAACAAGTAGCAGACATCTTTACCAAACCCCTTAAAGAAGATACTTTTATTAACTTAAGAAGAGAACTAGGAATATGTAATTTTATTGACATTTGTTAAAAATTTCTCTGTTAAGTCGACTGTATTTTGAGTAAGTCGACTCTAGTGTATTTTCATCTATACCTATTTTGTTCTCTGACCAGTCGCCTGATCTTTAATCCAGTCGACTGATCAGCAGATATAAAAATTTAGTCTCTTCTCGACTAAGTCGACTGATATACCCTACTAGTCGACTGTCGTGAGTTCAATAGTCTTCAGCGACGACTCATCACAGCTTTTGAGATAAAAATCTCATTTCTTTTCACCCGTGACTACTCATATTAGCCGTCGATCTCTATTCTCTCAATCTCAGCCTTTAATCTTCAGTTAAAAACCCCTCTAATAGCCTCTTCCTTCACTTTTACCGTTCTCAGTTTTTCACCCAAATTTCAAAACCCTAATCTGAGAAGAAGGAGAAGTCGACTCAATCTGCTGCTGTTGCTCGACTCAGTGCTGATCTTTCTCTCTTTCTTTGGTAAAATCCTTCCTACTCCCTTTTTGTTTTGGCTCCTAAGCGTTCTAAGAGGTCTCATGAGGCTAGCTCATCTCAAGATTACTCACAATATTTGTTGAGTCCGGATCTATTAGAACATTGGCAATTAATGTGTAGCATTACTATTTTTTCAGGGTCGTTTTGTTAACTTTGGTGATTTGGATAGGTTTAATCTTGTTCCCCTATTCCAAAATTGTAGTCTCTATAAATATCTCTCTCTAGTTAATCAACCTGACTATTACCCACAACTAATCTATCTCTTTTATACGAACATGAGAGTTGTTCAATTAAGAGATGGAAATATTGTGATTCGTTCTTCAGTCAAAAATACCAAAATGACTCTCACACCCAAGAGAATCAATCAAGTAATGGGTATTGATGGCGAGGGACTTGATCTCGGTGACATTATCCTTGATGATTTTTCTATCTTATCTAAAATGTTTTTACCAAATCAAGGACCCCCAATGACAAGCAAAAACATAACACCTGTTGCAAAATTAGTTGCTAGAATACTTGCTTATAACATTCTTCCCAAAAGAGGAAGTTATGATCAGTATTCGATGGAATTGCAACAAGCTGTTTATGCCATTTTTGGTAAAATAGCTATTAATTGGGGTCGTGTCATTTTCTCTAAACTTCAACAGAATCATATTCACTTTTTACCCTTTGGAGGTCTCCTTACCAGGGTCTTTGCAGCTTATGATATTGATCTCGACTCCGAGACCAATGTCGTTAAGCAATATGAATGCTTCGATCGTGCTAGTTTAGCACGTATGAAGCTTCTTGATCATTCTCCTAGAACAACCACTAGGTCTCCTCCTCCTTCTCAAGTTCCTTTGGCTTCTAGTGCTAGACCTTCAGCCTCCTCTAGCTCCTCTCTTCTCCATGCTAGATATGAAGATCCAGCTACTCTCTATGAATGTGTCAATTATCTTATGAGACAATCAGTCAATGTTGATTCTCAGCTTCAATCCCTTGACTCCAAAATTGATCACCTAACCGGTCTCTTCACTTCTCAAATTCACCCTCCTTCTCAAGCTGCTGATGAAAACTCCGAAGAGGACGATTGAAGTTTATATTTTTTGTTATTATGTAATTTTTATTTTCTATGTATTTAATGAACTTATTCTGTAATTTTTCTTTTCTATGTATTTGATGAACATTTATTTCTGTGTTCTTTTATGCATAAGACTGGTTATTTTGTGTTTTTTGTTGATGACAAAGGGGGAGAAATCTCATATTCATTTACTGTATTTGTATGTGCTAATTTTGTTTCTCTGGTAAGTCGACTGCTACAAAATATCAGTCGACTAATGTTACTGTATTTTGTTATCTTACTATGTATGTTCATTTTGTCTCTGATCAGTCGCCTACCTCATTTTATAAGTTGACTGATACATTTTTTATGATACATAGTTTGTATGCATATTGTGTTTTTAATAGGGGGAGCATATCATTACCATGCTTGTATTATTATTCTCTGTTATTATCAGCTATTGTGTTGTCATCATCAAAAAGGGGGAGAATGTTGATTCTTGATTTTGATGATCACAACACACTGCACATGTATCTATGCTAAACTTACAGGTGCTATACACAAAGGACTTACTACTATACAGCTGAACAAATGAACAAGCACAAAAGCTCCAGATAAAAGACAATGGCCAAAGCTTCACTCAAGACTCAAGACTCAGGACTCAAGACTCAGGACTCAAGCTCAAATGTGTCTATACTTTGTCATGTCTTGTAAACAATGTAATTTTACTTTTGTTGAGTCTTAGTATGTTGTAGAGCCTTGTCACACACACATACACTCACTATTTTATAATGTGTGTTTTTCAAAAACATCAAAAAGAGTCAAAACAGTTTGAAATAATTTAACTGTTGAGTACCAGTCGACTGATACCTCTGGCAGTCGACTGACAGTACAAAACTGTTTAAATTTATTCAAACTCTGATCAGTCGACTCATTATGGCAACCCAGTCGACTGTTCGAGTTCTTTTGACCGTTTTCTGTTTTCAAAATTGATTTTTCAAAATCAAAAGCTTTAAGATCCGTTGGTTGACAGTTGAGATAACTGTCTCCCAACGTCCAGGAGATCTAACTCTATAAATAGAGTTCAGATCTCACTGAAAAGATCTTACAACAATACTTTTTAATATTCGAGCACTCTTGAGCATTTTTAAGAGAAAAAGTAAAAAAGCTTTCAAGTTTCAAAATCTCTGGTTCTCTACACTCAGTCCAGTATAACAATGATTTCGTTCTGGACTAGGTATAGAAGTCGACCTTTGTTTAGCCACGTTCTACAACACATAACACCAACAAGGCTATAGGTTGACTGTAAGATTTTTATTGTTTCTTTTTGCTCTCGATTGGAGAGTTAGACTCTAGGGTGTATAGTCGGTTTGTTTCACTCTTGGTGGTAGAGTGGGTCTGCTTTCTCTGGTTGAGAGAAAGGACTACGGGTTAGACAAGGTTGTTGTGTTAACGCCGTAGAGTATTCTTGTAAACTTGTTTTCAAGAATAGTGGAAATCTCAAGTGGGTTGCTTGGGGACTGGATGTAGGTCGGAAGGACCGAACCAGGATATATCGTGTGTACTCTGTGATTGCTCGTTTGATCTTGCATTTACTTTTTGTTTATTTAAAGTTCTGTGAAACTTGTCTGGACAGTCGACTCCTTGCATTATCAGTCGACTGGTCAGTCTCGTATTAGTTGTATTTTAACTGTGTCTTCAGTCGCCTGTCTCTACTTTATGTCGACTGCACAGAGTTGTTTGTATTTGCTTTTATTTGATCATATCAGTCGACTGGTTCACAACTAAGTCGACTGCACCTGAAGAAAATTTATTTATTCAGCAGTTTTTTTAATTAACACTATTCACCTCCCCCCCCCCCTCTAGTGTTTGTTGCTTCGCCTACAGGATCCAACATCTTTAACATTCATTCTTATTTTGTAATACATCTTACTTTGATATCTATTCACATCTCATAATACAATTCACTTTAACTCTCATCAGATAATACACCGCACCCCAAACATAGTTTTGGTAATATACACCGCACCCCAGATAAATTGGGTAATATAACCTTATACCTCAAGCTCATAGCTTAGGTAATACTTTACGTTTCATTCTCATTATACACTTTCTTTACTTTCTCATTTCTCCTTTCATTTCACATTTATTCATTTTATTAATTTGTCGACCAGTGAGCCAAAGTATCCAAATATACTGAAAGCCGACAGCCCAGTAAACACGCGGACCTTTGCCCCCCCTGAAATTTTACGCGTCCGAGGGTACGTCTTCCTCCCAGCCTTTGTCAGGGAGGAAATACCACACCCTAAGTAAAACTTGGGTAATAATCACCTCACCCCAGACAAGCTGGGTAATATAACACTGCATCCCAAACAACACTTAAAATCATTCTAAACATTCACAGGCATTTCATCGAATGCCTGGCGTGCGCACGACACATGCACACATTCCGATTTTTCCTAACTGGGTTTTATGCCCATAAAATCTTCCAAATTTTATTCTAAATTATTTCCCATAATGTTTCGGGATCTCTACTATCAATTTGCATCAATTAGTACTCCTGTTATCTTTAAATTACTAAGCCAACACTCTAATTATTTTTCAATTTAATTTCTATCTCTAAATTGCAAAATCTATCACTTCTACTATAAATTGAATTGCCTATTCTCCTTACTACACCATTTCACTACCAAAAATTTGCAATTCAAACAATCACATGCAATTTAAATAAAATCCAACTCACTGTAAGGTTGATGATATCAAAAACCAACACCATAGGGTTGAAGAGCACCCTCCAATTAGTCAAAACCCTAAAAATTATTTGAAAATAGGGGGAGATTTGATGGGGTGAAGAAATCCTAGATTTTGGTCGTGAATGAGTTTTGACCGAAAGGAAAAGGGGGAAAGAGAATGGCGATCTGACGAAATGAAGGGGAAGGGGAAGAAGAAAAAAATTGAAAAATTAATTATAAGCCCCCCTTTGACTTTGTCATTACTTTTATGCCCATATAGTTCTATTTTTTATAATAAAATTCAATAAAATCTGTTTCACCGGATGAACGAATAAATTAAAAAATGTATTATAAAATAAAATTGTATATTTATGCATAATAATAAGAAGAAGAATAATATCTACTCACAATAAAAGAAATACAAACGATTATTTTGAAATTATAAAATAGAGGAGTGTTACATTATACACACCTCAAAAGAAACTCGTCCTCGAGCTATGAGGACTAAGGAAAACCAATCAAACACCTATTGACCAACTCATTAATATCCTTCATCATACTAGACCATCGAATAGTCCTCTCGAAATCTCTTCAAATAAATAAAATTTTAAAAATGATTCTCCAAGCTATATCTCTACAAATAGAAATGATCATTATAACAAACATAACAATAAAAACACTATAAAATGATTACAAAAACACATGTAGTTGGAATATAAATCTACGTAGTTGTAATACCAATATTCATAAGAAAACACGTAGTGATAATTTACATATCAAAATATTGAAGAAAAGTATCCAATATAAAAAACTTGATGCTTTAACAAAGAATCTAATTAAATTCAGTTCAGTGAATCTATGAAAGTTCTCTTAGTATTATTTCAAAAAGATAAGCTTTCTCAGTAATATATGATCATAATCAAGACGGATATGTTCAAAAAGGAAAAAGCCAAACGACATGTTCCATACAACCCACCAAGGCAATACTATATCACACCAAACACATCAAACACACATTTCTTCAAGTGGAAACAAATTAGGTCAATTTCTGAAACTTTCCATTTCCAACATAACAGAGAAGCTACTAGGGCATATACATAGAACTTTTCTAATTTAGAATTCAAGCAAAATACTTAAGACTCGGGTAAATTCATTTCCAACATAGATGAACCCACTCCCACCTATTACAGGATCACTAAGATATTGGTCATCCTAGACCTCATCATCCTAGTTAACCTAGGCTCTGATACCAAACTGTAACACCCCAATTTTTTATTTTTTATTTTTTATTTTTTATTTTTTTTTTAAATTCAAATGTTCACTAACCTTATCTATTACTTATCTACATCATTTCTTACTTAGGAAAATAGATTTCTATTAAAAAATTCGGCAGAGTTTCCGTGAAATATTAGCCCTTTTTACAGATATTTCTTACTGAATTCTGCAAACAATGACAAAAATCAAGGTACCTGTAATATATATCATTCCTCCCCAGGCCAGTTCATTCAACAACACATATGCAATAATATATAAAGCTCTGGGGGGCATAATTCCTCATAATATGCAAGATACAATTTAAAAACCAAAAACTCTTTTGAAAACATATATGATTTTTAGAAAAACTTTAGTAAAACCTTTCGAAAACCAACCACAGAACCCAGTACTCCACAGCGAGGTGGGTACGGGCTTCCACACTTCATCACAGCACTATATATATATCATTATACCTTACAGTTATACACATAATCTTTCATAGTGCAAAATAATATATCATTCTACCCCCATTTCTATATATAATATATATACATATATATATCCCATCTACTATGAGCAAAGAATAACTACCAAACCTTAACAACTATTTCGCCTCGCTGCTATTAAACCTGCAGGAGAGTTTGGGCCGTCCACCCTCAAGAAGGGACTCCCCTAACCCCCAGAAAACTACAGGGGTTAGCCATATCTGGTGTGAGTATAATTTACTCGTTAGACAATAAATTAAACTATACAAAAAAAAATTGAAAGAACTTACAAATATCCTGATAATTAAGTTAACCTCAAATTTTAATATAAAACATGATAAAAGTGACTTTCACCAAAGTACCATTCTGAATCTGCACCCATTTACATATCCATATCTACTCTCACTACCTTGAAATTGTGCCTCGACGGGTAGTTCCCACATTTCCATGAAAATAGCGGGCGAGTAGTTCCTCAACACAATTCCAAGGCATATCAACTTAAATCAACTCATATCACAACTTATCTTTAGTTTTGAAATCATTCCCATATTCATCACATAATACATTCACTATTATGACTTAATACACTTCACTTTGTGTTTCACACTAATATCACATTTTTCTTTACCTTTCATTCATATACTATTATATCATGCATACACACTTTCTTTACTTCTCATACTCTTTTCCATACCACAATTTCTTCGAGTTATTCGCATTAATCTTACATACACGATTCTTTCATGGTTATACCCATATACACCACATCATATTAATTCACATAGATAATTCCTTCACTTTATACTCAGATACATAACACTATATTAATTCACATATATAATTCCTTCCATTTTCATATTTAATCACATAACACAAATGTTCCTCTTTTCATAAATATCTTCATAACACAATTTCTTTATTTTCATATATAATCACATAATGCAATTACCTCATCTTTTTATACTTTTTTAACCATATACTTCATTTACCATTCATATTCATTGCATAACATCACACTCATTCAATCTTATAACATCTTCATACATATTTCATCACATAACTTCACATTTATTCAATCATATATTATCACATTCATTTTCATTGCATCTCATCACAAGTATTTATTCTATCGTATATCATCACTTTCATTCGTTATCTCGTAATATCACAGTCATTTTCATCGCATATAATCACATTCATTCATATCTTATAACACATATCATAACATCTCATAATACATTACGCTTATTGGAATGCTCATTCTCATTTTATCATATACTTTACTTTATAATTCATTTTCATTCCATCATACAACTTTAATTACTTTTCATTATTATCAATAATATATCTTACTTTCATTTAAATTTACATCTCATTTTATAATTTTACTTTAACTTTTCTTCTTATCCAGTAATACACCGCACCCCAAACATAGTTTTGGTAATATAACACCACACCCCAAAGCCGATAGCATGGGTAATAATCACCACACCCCAGAAAAACTGGGTAATCATCACTGCACCCTAAGTAGAACTTGGCGTAATCTAACATCGCATCTCAAGCCAATAGCTCGGTTATTATTTTACTTTATTTTCATTTTCATCTTACAATTTACTTACTTTTCATTTTAATTTCACAATACAACTATCACATCAATAAACTACCGATTCACCATAGGAGTTGTGCCAAGGTAGGTAGTTCTCACCATTTCCATGGAAATAGCGGGCAAGTTGTGCCTCGACACAATTTCAAGGTGCATGAACTCATATCATACCATATTTTACTTTAATAACCATTCTGATAACCACTCTCATCACCTAATACCACTTACTTATATTATTCTTCACATAATATATTTTACTTCATGTTTCACTCCTAATACATATGACTTTACTTTTCATTCGTATAATACATACACATTTTTTTTTACTTTTCATATTAATTTACATACAATATTCCTTCACTTTTTATATTCATTCTCATACATATTTTCTTCTCTTTTTGTATCAAACACAATTTCTTCACCTTTCATTTTCATTCAAATACATAATTCCTCACTTTCATTCATATAATGCATAATACATTTTCTTTACTTCTCGTATTCATTCCCATAATATAATTTCTTCATTTCATTCATATTAATTCACACATACTTCCTTCCCTTTTCATACTCGTTTACATAACACCCTATATTCACTTTTCATATTTAATCACATAACATAAATATTTCTCTTTTCATAGATATTCTCATGGCACAATTTATTTATTTTTCATAATCCTTCTGATTCATACACTTGCTTTACCTTCTCATTTCTATTTCACATCAAATACTTTCTTTTCTTTCTCATTCACATTTCTCATCTTATGCTTTCTTTGCTTTTTCATTTTCATTTCATGTCATATGCTTTCTTTACTTTCTCATTCTCATTTCATAATACAATGTATTCTACTTTTCAATTTCATCTCATAATACACCTTTCTTTTACATTCATTCTTATTTTATAATACACCTTACTTTGATATCTATTCACATCTCAAGATACAATTCACTTTAACTCGCATTCTCTTTAGATAATACACCGCACCCCAAATATAGTTTGGGTAATATACACCGCACCCCAGATAAACTGGGTAATATAACCTTATACCTTAAGCCGATAGCTTGGGTAATACTTTACTTTTCATTCTCATTATACACTTGCTTTAATTTCTTATTTCTCATTTTATTTCACATTTATTCATTTTATTAATCTGTTGACCAGTGAGCCAAAGTATACCAATATACTGAAAGCCGATAGCCCAGTAAACACGCGGACCTCTGCCCCCTCGGTGTCTTACGCGTTCGAAGCTACTTCTTCCTCCCATACTATGTCAGCGAGGGAAACACCACACCCCAAGTAAAACTTGGGTAATAATCACCGCATCCCAGACAAGTTAGGTAATATAACACCACAATCAAAATAGAATTTGGGTAATAATCACCGCACCCCAATGCCGATAGCCTGGGTAATAGTAACACCTCAAAACTTTAAAATACTGAAAATACCCGGTTTTATATCCTTGGAGTGGTGAGAATTATTTTTGATATACTTTATTTTTAATATTGATATTGATGTTGATATTTGTGTTGGATCGGTATTATTGATATATTGGAGTTATGAGTTGAGTTTTATGTGAAAAAAATTTGTTTATTTTTATTTTATCATTTTGAATTCTCCAACACCAATACTCATCTTTTCACAATTACCCTCACCTCATCATTTCTTTATTTTCATAAATACTCACATAAGGTCACTATCTCTTTTCTTCATACTTTTATAACTACACACTTCATTTATCATTCATTTACATCTACGAACTCACGACTCATATTCTTTAATACTCATTTTCATTCATAAACCCTTTCTTTCTCAATTTCATATTTCATAACACCGCGTTCATTTATTTCTTATAACACATATCATTACGTCTCACAATATATTATTTTTACTTTCATCGTACATTACAACTATCTTCTTTACACTCTCAGTACATCATCATACTCGTCAGCATATATTCTCATAATACCACATTAATTCATGTCATATGACACAAATATAACACTTCATTGCCCATTGCCATTTACTCACCTTTCCTCACCTCATTAACACATCACTTATTAAATACTCATTCTTATCACATCCAAAAATATGTTTTATAACTCAATCTCCTCCCGTTATATCATTAAGCTATTATTCAATCTAATTGATGACTAACTTACTTTCATCGGCACTTATAACTCGAGTTATCGTTGATTTCACTTTCATTCACATCAATTTATACTCCACATCCCCAAACATAGTTTGGGCAATAATATATCACACCCCAAAGCCGATAGCTTGGGTAATAATCACCACACCCCAAACATATAGTCTGGGTAATATCACATCACATCTCAAGCTGATAGCTTGGTTATTAATTCACTTCAATCACTATTCATCTTCACTTTATGTAATTCTTCATTTCCATTAATCATTAGCACTATCATGCCCACTCACCCCACGAATTATGTCAAGACAGGTAGTTCCCACCATTTCCACAGAAATAGCGGGCAGGTAGTTCCTTGACACAATTCCAAGGTGTAACAACTCATATCATTCTGAATTTTACTTTCATTTAGAAGAAACATAATGCATTCTTTCTACTTCCCATATTCATTATCATAACACAATTTCCTCATTTAGTCCATATTAATACGCTTTTCGTATTTTCTGAATCTCATCTCGTAATTACTATTTATCCTTTATTCTTAACTCATAATACACTTACTTCACTATTTCATTTCATTTCATTTTACACTAAGTACTTTCTTCTCTTTCTCATTCACGTTCTATATCATATTCAATTTACTCCAGGTCTATCCTAGAGTATCAATTCTCTCTCAGGTCTACCCTGAGGTATCAACTCTCTCTCCGGTCTATCCGGAGGTATCTGCTCTCCCAGGTCCATCCTGGGGAAATCAACTCTCTCTCAGGTCTACCCTGAGGTATCATATCTCTCTCCGGTGTATCCGGAGGGATCTGCTCTCCTAGGTCCATCCTGGGGAATCAACTCTCTCTCAGGTCTACCCTGAGGTATCAACTCTCTCTCCGGTCTATCCGGAGGTATCTGCTCTCCCAGGTCCATCCTGGGGAATCAACACTCTCTCAGGTCTACCCTGAGGTATCATATCTCTCTCCGGTCTATCCGGAGGTATCTGCTCTCCCAGGTCCATCCTGGGGAATCAACTCTCTCTCAGGTCTACCCTGAGGTATCAAATCTCTCTCCGGTCTATCCAGAGGTATCTGCTCTCCTAGGTCCATCCTGGGAAATCAACTCTCTCTCAGGTCTACCCTGAGGTATCATATCTCTCTCCGGTCTATCCGGAGGTATCTGCTCTCCCAAGTCCATCCTGGGGAATCAACTCTCTCTCAGGTCTACCCTGAGGTATCATATCTCTCTCCGGTCTATCCGGAGGTATCTGCTCTTCCAGGTCCATCCTGGGAATCAACTCTCTCTCAGGTCTACCCTGAGGTATCAACTCTCTCTCTCCGGTCTATCCGGAGGTATCTGCTCTCCCAGGTCCATCCTGGGAATCAACTCTCTCTCAGGTCCACCCTGAGGTATCATCTCTCTCTCCGGTCTATCCGGAGGTATCTGCTCTCCCAGGTCCATCCTGGGGAATCAACTCAAGTCAACCGAAATTATTGCTATTAACATTTTCTTTTCATATTAACATCACCCTTTATCATCATAGCATCTCCCCTTTTATTTAAACTTATTCGCTTAAACAATGATCACCAACTCACTTACCCCTTTCAATGCATCACACAAAAGAAATATCACTATAATTAACATAAAAATCATCACATCATAATATTACACATCACAACTGTACTGTATTGTTTATTTTATCATTACCCCACACATCATGCGTATATCATACTATTTATTATCTCAATATCACAGGTTTGCATACGCCCAGTAGATCAACACATCACAACATCATATATATATAAATACACCCATTACGTTACCGTCACACTGGATATTCAAAATCACAACAATTCACCATATACCGACATCTTATATAAATATAACTCATCCCCGTATATATATATAACTAATCCATCATCTATAAGTTTATATCAATACCCCAGGGACATGAGTAATTAGTCGTCATATTACACACCAACGCCAAACACTAATTCCCATATATAAATACACCTTATTCAGTAATTCATACCAATCGTTCGTATTATAATAAGATTTTCTTAAAACAACAACTATGTAAATATATTCGTACTCACATAGCATCCCGCGAAGACTCGAAGCGCCATCTTGCCATCCCGCATTCAAAGTCGCCAACATATCCTATTATCAAATTTCAACGCAATTAAGGCTCAAATCATTCAAACCAGTCACGGGAAAACAATAATACTAATTATCTTAATATCACACTGACATTTTATTAAACGTCCGGAATACACGTGCGATGCACGTAATAATCTAATGTCTAAGGGATTTTTAATCCCCAAAAAATTACTAGAACCATTCCCAATTTATTCTAATGGCTAAACTACAATTTCTACTACTATGTGGAAGATAATTTATATATATAAAATTCTCATTTCCAAACCCAAAACCCTAATTTTTAGCAACTTGCAAAATCCCCAATAATTTGCTAATCTCTTGCCTCTACAATGCCCAACACCTCCTAATCTCCCTACCATAACCATTCTACTCAATAGAAATTGAAAACACTTAATTTTATACAATAAAATAAAATAGGGTTTACCTTTCCAACATCCTTTCGAAAATCCGATGCGACCATGTTGTAGAGAGCCCTTCAATTAGTATACCCCTCAGTTTAATTCGAAAACGATGGAGAGAAATGGTGGATTCGGGCGGGTAAGTAGCGGCCGAAGATGGGTTCGGCGGGTTCGGGAGGGAAAGAACAGAAAGAATGAAAGATGGAGAAGGAGGAGGAAAGGGGGGGGTTTATAAAAATATACACAATATAAATATATATAAAGGGATAATTACAATTAGACCCCCCAGACCTCCAAAGTATTTCAAACAAACCCCAACTCTATTCTTTAATAGCACCAACAATAAAAAAAAATACATTACAATTATCTCGTAGTAATCCTTCAAAATTATAAAATAAAATGAACAATATTTATTCACTTAAAATCTCAACTCATGGCTCCAATATATCAATAACGCCAATCTACCACAAATATCCATACCGATATCACTATTTAAATAAAATATACCAAAAATAAATTTTCACCACTCCAAATATATAAAAACAGGTATTTTCGGTATTTTACAAATTCGAGGTGTTACATGCAGCGTCTGGAGCAAGCCGCCGCCAATCTTCTCGGCGGTGATCTCGCCTAAGCTCTCTCCGACCACAGATCTGACGGTCACCTCGCGATCCAACGGTTGAGTTTGAGGGGAGCAGCCGATGCCATGGATTGAGATCGGCTTAGATTTGAACGGCGAAGAGAATAATACAATGACGGCGGCGGTGATGACGATGAGAAGGAGGGGGAGATTGGGGATCTATGGTTAGGGTTTGCCAGTCGATATCTGGAAGGGGTTCAGAGGTTGAGGAGGGGAGTCGAAGGGGAGAGGGCGTACGCCGCACTCTGCATTTTTTACTGTAACTCCTGTTTCCCCGTATTTGTACTTTTATACAGTATTTTTCTCAATTGTATTCTTTTATCTATTTGAGATCCCGTATTTTATTTCTATTCGAATAAAATCGTTATTTTTGTTTCGACTCAATCTTTGGTCCTTTTATCGAATTCATTTGTGTGCACTTTGTGTCGTTCTTCATGAAGAATTGACCATTTCTTCTCATTTATCTCTTTAATCCCCATTTTGATACATTTTGACCAATTCTCCTGTTGGATCCTATTTGAAACGGATACCCTAAAATCCACAAACCCAAACCCTCACTATTTAAACCTAACCCTAACCCCCGTATACTGTGCAAACCCAATCTCACCCCCGCCGCTACCCCACTTCTTCCACCTCCGCTTCTTTCTCATTCGTTTTCGAAACCAATACCCCACCTTCGATCACCTTCGCTGTCCCACCACAGCACCCCCTTCCTCGTCGTGACACACCCCGCCTCCCCCATCGAGCTCCGAGTCCCGTCAGCCTCCGCCATCACCTTGCCTTGCCCTTCGACGACTGCAACACATCCCGCCATCGTCGCCTACCTCACGACGCCCTCGATTGCACTCCGCCAATCGTCGCTGCCCCCCTTCCGTCGCCGCTCCCCCTCCAGTCGCGCGTCGTCGCCTCGCAGCCCCGACGTCTTCTCCATCCCCTTCGAAGCTTTGCCATGGCTGCTCCTCCTCCCTCCTCTGTTTTCTTCCAAAACAGAGAGTTGCCGCCACTCTCCTCCACCACCATTGTCGTCCTCTTCGCTCGAGATCCCCGAAGCACTTCAACCCATCATCACCTGCTCGCCATTACCCCTCCTCGCGTTCATGTACTCCTCAGGCCCATCATCATTGCTTCGAAGCTCCTCCACTGTCGAGCGCCCACCGTCAGAGCCTCGTCGCTGCCTCGCCTCATCGCCGGCGTCTCCAGCTCCTCACCGCCGTCGAGTCCCCTTGCCGTCGCCTGCACCCTCCCTCTCGCTCTCTGTTTCGACGAAGAAGAGAACGAAGAAGGAGGCGATTGGGCGGGATTTAATCCCAGCCCTTGGATCGCTTCAAGATCTGTGCCATCGAACCCAACCTGATCGGTGTCCCGTGTTCTGGCCACAACGGATCCCCACCCGCTGTTCCGTGTTTTGGTCGATCCGCTGTGCAGGAGTAATCTTATTCGTCGATTACGGTGTTTTGCTGTTTTGCCGCGCCAGATCCATATTTTGCCGTTTGCTGTTTTGGCTGATCCGGTGTGGGATTTTTGCTCTTCTATTGGATTTTTGCACGTGCTTTTGGGAGGCTTCGCTCGGATTTTTCGATCCAATTTTCTTCAACAATCGGATCTTTTCGTCGTCAATCAAGGCAAGTATCCTTGTACAATTTTATTTGTTCTAGTACAAGCATCCTTTGAAAAATACTACAAATAGTTAGAATTGTGACTCCTCATTGACTGTCGTTGCTGATCAATATTGAACCTCCAAAATTTATAATTCTAAGAGTCACAAAAATTTCGTTGTATTAAATTATAATTACTTGGACTCTTGTACCCCTTGAACACATGAACACATGAGATTAAGGAGCCCTAAATTTGTAGATGATGGAACTGCAATGAATCCCAGGAACACGGATTGGTGTGCGTATCGATCATAAAAGTTTAACAGATTTAATACGTGATCTAACCCTTTATAGCGGAATCTAGGGTTCACGAATTATACCTGCGATGAGAAGAAGACGATAGTTTCTAGCAACTTCGAGCCGTCTGTGATCCCAAGATCTTCTGCACGTATTCCTTCCTCGGGTTGGACGTCATGTAGGCGACGGTCTACCAACCTTTCTTCTCCTTGGCTGACCTCTCTTTCTCTCCTTACGTGAATCACGAATTTAGAGAAAACTTCTTATCTCTGATAATGATCATGACGGCCAGAGAATAGAGGATATATATAAGACTACGGCAGGGACCATGAGGAGAAATTAGGGTTAGGTCTCCTAACGAATCTGGGTATCCCGTGTTCAGCCCGAACACACAACCCAGGCCCATTAACAATAGCTCGGTCCACTAAGGAGCTATTGTTGCACTACCTTCCTAATCCCAAATTATATTTATGGGCTCCTTTTATTATATGCTCGTTGAGCTCCCCATGTTAAGATATCGAATGTCCGTCGATCAAATTAAGTTACTGATAACTATATTGATCAACATCTTTTATCCTTAAGTAGTACCACTCAACTTTATTTGTCATGTCGGATGTAATCCACCTGCAGGGTTTACATGACAATTCTTATGAGCTCCTTAAGGAGACATCATCAACCCGACGTATCGGGACATGGATTCCTTTTACAATCAACAGCCCATTATACATACAATGCTATTACCCAATTCATAGAGGTTGTTGATTCATAATGAATCTCACTCTTTTATGAGTCAAAGTAATGCACACTGCATATACATGTCCGTTATTATATCTGGATTAAGAGCATAAGCATCCATAATAACAGAGGTGTTTGTTCTCTTTTGTAGTCAGTACAAAGAGAACAACCTCAAGTGGTTCTGTTCAATACACACAAAGTGTACTAGTGTAAACCTATAGTCAAGATAGACTAATACCAGCTTACACTACAACCTTTCCAATGGATTATCTAAGTCTGTCTAGGTTGTGAACTATTTATATATTCCATAGGGAACTGATAATATGATCGTCTGTGTGTCACCTCACACCATATTATCAACCTTATAGAATATCAGATACTTGCATTAATATTATAATAAACACAATATGCAAACATGTGTCCATATGATTCTCATTCAAAAAAATAAGGAAATAAAGTTAATACAAAAGTGATGCTTTCAGTATATAACCCTAACAATCTCCCACTTATACTCAAAGTATTGCTTTTCAGTATACTATTACAAATCTCCCACTTATACTTAAAGCCATGCTGCTACGCATCTGACTCCCATTCCTTCAACATGACTATCAAAAGCCTTAGCTGGTAAGCTCTTAGTGAAGGGATCAGCTAGGTTGTCTGCTGATGCTATCTTGATCACAGCAACTTTTCATTTCCTTACGAAATCTCGTATCAGGTGGTACTTACGCTCAATGTGTTTACCTGTCTTATGGGCTCGTGGTTCCTTCGAATTTGCAACTGCACCACTATTATCACAATAAAGTGTAATAGCCTTAGGCAAATTAGGTACCACATCCAAGTCCAATAGGAAATTTCTGAGCCAAACCGCTTCTTTGGCTGCCTCAGAGGCTGCCACATACTCGGCTTCCATGGTAGAATCAGCAATACATTTTTGCTTGATACTCCTCCATATAGTGGCTCCACCTCCCAAAGTAAATACATGACCTGAGGTTGATTTCCTGGAATCCCTATCTGACTGAAAATCTGAGTCTGTATACCCCAAGGCAACTAAACTATCTTCCTGGTAAACTAGCATGTAATCTTTAGTCCTTTTCAGGTACTTCAAAATATGCTTTACGGCAGTCCAGTGCTCTTGTCCCGGGTTAGACTGATATCTGCTAACCATGCCAACGGCAAAGCAGATATCTGGTCTCGTACATAGCATTGCATACATTAAGCTTCATACTGCTGAAGCATAAGGAACTGCTTTCATGTTCTCTATCTCTTTAGGTGTCCTCGAACACTGCTCCTTTGATAGGGCAACTCCATGTCTAAAAGGTAAGAAACCTTTCTTAGAATTTTGCATGCTAAAACGAGTTAGTATAGTATCGATATAGGAAGCTTGGGACAAGCCCAACATCCTTTTCTTGCGATCTCGTAGAACTTTGATCGCAAGGATGTGACCTACTTCTCCCAAGTCCTTCATATCAAACTGTTTGGATAACCATACCCTTACGTTAGATAATACCTTCACATTGTTTCCAATGAGCAAGATGTCATCCACGTAAAGTACTAGGAATACCACTACGTTTCCGTCACACTTTTTGTATACACACGATTCATCTTGACATTGATCAAATCCATAGGATTTTATCACCTGATCAAAACATATGTTCCAAGATCTATAAGCTTGCTTAAGTCCATAAATGGACTTCTTGAGCTTACAAATAAGATGCTCTTAGCCCTTTTCAATGAACCCGTCTGGTTGCTTCATATAGATGTCTTCCTCAAGACTTCCATTAAGGAAAGCTGTCTTGACATCCATTTGCCAAATCTCATAATCAAGATGAGCTGCAATAGATAAAAGAATCCGGATAGACTTAAGCATGGCTACTGGCGAAAAGGTTTCCTCATAATCAATACCCTCTCTTTGAGTAAAACCTTTTGCAACAAGCCGAGCTTTAAAGGTTTCAACCTTACCGTCTGATCCTCTTTTTCTGTTATAGACCCACTTGCATCCAATGGCTTTTACACCAATAGGTGGTTCTACAAGCTCCCAGACTTGATTAGAATCCATAGATTCTATTTCAGATATCATTGCTTTTTGCCAAGACTCTGCATCTTTATCTTGGAGTGCTTCATTGTAGGTACAGGGATCATAATCTTGTTCCTCAGGGACAAGGTCTGACGACTCTCCCAAGAACATATATCTATCAGGTTGTATCACAACCCTCCCACTACGACGAGGCACTATCGGTTGTGGTGTAACATTTGTGACACGTTGTGCAGTTACTGGTGGTACATCCTGTTGTACTGTTGGTACTAAAGTATTTGGCATCTCACCTCTCAGTTCTTCTAGAACAGCTCTACTTATGGGTTTATGGTTCATGACATAGTCTTCCTCTAAGAATCGAGCATTGGTGCTAACAATGACCTTCTGATCCTTAGGACTATAAAATAAACCTCCTTTCGTTCCTCTTGGATAGCCTACAAACAAGCGTACTTCTGTATGAGATTCCAGCTTATCGGCTTTCCCATTCAGCACGTGTGCTGGACTACCCCAAATCCGAACATGTTTCAGACTAGGCTGATGCCCAGTCCACAGTTCTGTGGGAGTAATTGGTACTGACTTAGAAGGAACCAAGTTCAAAATATAAGCTGCAGTTTCTAAGGCATATCCCCAAAACGAATCTGGTAAATCTGAATAACTCATCATTGATCTAATCATCTCCATAAGAGTCCTATTCCTTCTTTCTGCTACACCATTCTGTTGGGGTGTTCCAGGTGCTGATAATTGGGATGTAATCCCAGCCTCTGACAAATAGTCCCTAAACTCCTCAAAGAGATACTCGCCACCACGATCCGAACGTAATGACTTGATACATTTTCCATGACGTTTCTCCGTTTCTGCCTTGTACTCTTTGAATTTCTCAAAGCACTCAGACTTACGACGCATCAAATAAATATATCCATACCTTGAATAATCGTCAGTAAATGTGACAAAATATTCAAAGCCACCTCTAGCCTGGATAGTCATGGGCCCACACAAATCAGAATGAATCAATTCCAACACATCTTTGGCCCTATACCCCTTTGCCTTGAAAGGCCTTTTGGTCATTTTACCTACCAAGCAGGATTCACAGACTGGTAGTGCCTCCACTTCCAATGAACTCAAAGGTCCATCTTTAACCAGTCTTTGAATCCTTCTTAGGTTAACATGCCCCAATCGCAAGTGCCAAAGATATGTTTGGTTCATACAAGAAGGTTCTTTTCTCTTATTTATGTTAGAAGACATATTATTCATTTCCATAAGTTGCATTGTGGGCGAAATAGGATTAATGACATATAGATTATCAACCAATGCACCAGAACAGATAAAATGCTTATTTTTTCTAATAACAATATTGTCATTAAAATAAACTGAATATCCATCCTTCACTAGCATGAAAACAGAAATTAAATTCCTTCTAAGTGAAGGTGCATAAAGACAATCTCTCAATGTCAAAGACTTATTTCTACCAAAAGATAAAATAACATCTCCTATTGCAACGGCCGTTACTCTTGTAGCGTCACCCATAAACAAGCATATCTTTCCATCACTGAGCCGTCTGGTTTCCTGGAACCCCTGCAATGTATTGCAGACATGATTAGTGGCTCCTGTATTTACACACCAGGTGCCGGTAGATAACACCGCTAAACATGTTTCAACAACTAGTAAATGAGATATACCTTCTTTGTTCTTTTGTTTGAGAAGTGGACAGTCAGTCTTCCAATGTCCTGACCCTTTGCACTTGAAACACTTGCCTTTCGGCTTTTTCACAGCGCCTTGAGGTCCCATGCCCTTCTTTGCTGAGTTTACTTGTTTCTGAACTTTCTTCTTCATACCACCTTTCGGCTTAGAAGTAGAGTCCTTTTCAGTCACATAAACATGGGCATTCTGCTTGAAGAGAGCTTCAGCATCCTGTAGTTCTTTTGCAAGTTCTGCCAAACTATACAACCTTTTGTTCATGTTGTAATTAAGGCAAAACGAGTCAAAACTTTTAGGCAGAGTCCCGAGAATGATATCGACCTGGGTTTTCCCATCGATTTCAGCACCAAGGATCTCCATCTCATTTAGATGACCCATCATCTTGAGAACATGATCCCTTACTGGTGTCCCCTCAGCCATAGATGCATTCATCAAACTCTTCATAGCAAATTGCCTAGCTGCTCTACTCTGATGTCCGAAGAGTTCCTTAAGGTTGTACATCATATCATAAGCTGTGGGCATGGCCTGATGCTGATGCTGCAGTACATTTGACATAGATGCCAAAATGTAACACCGCGCCATCTCATCTGCCTTATTCCACTTCTTATAAGCCTCTTTGTCCTCTTCATCAGAGTTAGCATCAGGCTTAGGTGGGCATACTTCATTGAGTACAAATTTGTACTCTTCAGTAGTTAAGACAATATCCAAGTTACGTTTCCAGTCAATATAATTAGGTCCAGTAAGTTTGTTTTCTTTAAGAATCACCATAAGTGGACTGAAAGAACCCATTTTTTGAAATCCTGAGAATCACATAAAAAAAATTATGTAGGGCAAAACTTTTTGAATTAATTAAATATTAGCTCCCTCAAAACAATAAAAAAAATTCACCAACACCTTAAACACCATAAATTTAGCATGCCACGATAGTGTGGACGTATACAAATTCAATATTTGTTCAAGTAGGTTTTTCCTATTAATTTTACTATCATGTCAACACAACTTTATGACAAGTAAAATTAATCTGTTGGTCTTGCTCTGGTCCTACAAATAATAGCAGTGACTCCGATGGGGAGGATACCATTATTTGTATCTAAGTGTATACCATTGCTTAATACTAAGTCCATTATCTTGTATTGAGTTCCTTCAGATGGAGAAGTGAACACATACTAGGTAACTTTCTACAATTATTCCTAAGGAAGTTTGTACTGGTGATCCATAATTATACTCATCCGATATGGAGGAAAGCACTAAAGCCAACACGCAAGTATAATTATATCACCTACAAACCAGCAATGGAGACCGTGGGATTCATGTTAAATGAATTCCCTCACCCACTTAGTTATTTAACAAGGAGGGTTTTTCTACTAGTTAATTTATGTCCATGTTGTCCATTATTAATGTGATCCTAGTTTTTCAAAAAAAAAATCACAAAATAATAAACATGCATAATCAGAATGAGCAATAATGGCAATAAATTTGAAAATAAATATCCAACTATTATGGCCATCTTTCCCGATTCTTCTCCGACTGTGCGAATCCCAAATCTGATCCTGCGCGGAGCTATCCGGGGTTCGACAGGTCGCGGGGTTCGGGGCAGCACCCCGATTTTTTTTAATTTAATTTTTATTTTTTTTTTTTTTTTTTTTTTAAGGTTTGGCTGCCCGATTTCTTCATCGAAAACCATCTGTCGATCTCCGAACTGCCTAAAAACAGCATCTCCTCCGGCGTCAGAAACAGCCACCACCGCCATCACGATCGATCGAAAAAAATAAAAATTAAATTAAATTAAAATTACATCAATCATATGCCTCCCGAAGGAGTTCACACATAATCTAGATTGAAAAATTAAAATTATAAGCACGATCAACCCTCGTGATATTAATTACATCCACAAAACAACAACAACACAATAATTACATCCACAAAACAACAACAACACAAACAAAACATGCATTGGACCATAATAGTTGGATCTGAGATGCCTGCAAAACCGAGTTAGAACAGATCTACATCTACCGACTATCATACAACACAAGTTTTATTAGACAACATGGATGTAACAATCAATACGCAGATCCAATACCGGCTCTGATACAAATTGATGGAACTGCGATGAATCCCAGGAACACGGATTGGTGTGCGTATCGATCATAAAAGTTTAACAGATTTAATACGTGATCTAACCCTTTATAGCGGAATCTAGGGTTCACGAATTATACCTGCGATGAGAAGAAGACGATAGTTTCTAGCAACTTCGAGCCGTCTGCGACCCCAAGATGTTCTGCACGTATTCCTTCCTCGGGTTGGAAGTCGTGTAGGCGACGGTCTACCAACCTTTCTTCTCCTTGGCTGACCTCTCTTTCTCTCCTTACGTGAATCACGTATTTAGAGAAAACTTCTTATCTCTGATAATGATCATGACGGCTAGAGAATAGAGGATATATATAAGGCTACGACAGGGACCATGAGGAGAAGTTAGGGTTAGGTCTCCTAACGAATCTGGGTATCCCGTGTTCAGCCCGAACACACAACCCAGGCTCATTAACAATAGCTCGGTCCACTAAGGAGCTATTGTTGCACTACCTTCCTAATCCCAAATTATATTTATGGGCTCCTTTTATTATATGCTCGTTGAGCTCCCCATGTTAAGATATCGAATGTCCGTCGATCAAATTAAGTTACTGACAACTATATTGATCAACATCTTTTATCCTTAAGTAGTACCACTCAACTTTATTTGTCATGTCGGATGTAATCCACCTGCAGGGTTTACATGACAATTCTTATGAGCTCCTTAAGGGGACATCATCAACCCGACGTATCGGGACATGGATTCCTTTTACAATCAACAACCCATTATACATACAATGCTATTACTCAATTCATAGAGGTTGTTGATCCATAATGAATCTCACTCTTTTATGAGTCAAAGTAATGCACACTGTATATACATGTCTGTTATTATATTTGGATTAAGAGCATAAGCATCCATAATAACAGAGGTGTTTGTTCTCTTTTGTAGTCAGTACAAAGAGAACAACCTCAAGTGGTTCTGTTCAATACACACAAAGTGTACTAGTGTAAACCTATAGTCAAGATAGACTAATACCAGCTTACACTACAACCTTTCCAATGGATTATCTAAGTCCGTCTAGGTTGTGAACTATTTATATATTCTATAGGGAACTGATAATATGATCTTCTGTGTGTCACCTCACACCATATTATCAACCTTATAGAATATCAGATACTTGCATTAATATTATAATAAACACAATATGCAAACATGTGCCCATATGATTCTCATTCAAAAAAATAAGGAAATAAAGTTAATACAAAAGTGATGCTTTCAGTATATAACCCTAACAGTAGACACATGGTATATTTTGTATTTGATGAAATTACAACCATTTGACTTGAAAAATAATTATTACTTGCTGGTTGGACCACCAATATCATGTATTTATGTCACACCGTAACTTAGACGCCTAATAACAAATTTCCATGAAATCTATACTAGTAAGTTATTCCCACATGTTGCTGTCCCGAATCTTCTTTTGCTGTTTCGACCCCCTTAACATTAGAATCTGGATCCGAGCCCTGAATAGAAAATGTAGATCTGGATGTCTAGATATCGATAGCCTCCAAAAGTTTTGAATTCGGAGTTACGGTCTAGGAGTTATTGCAGTTTTACTACAGCTGTGTCGGTAGGCACAGATTCGCAAAAAAACTGCTGCACACATTTACTTTGCGAATTAATTTAGCTATGTAAACAACAAGCATTGGACATGAAATTTTATATGTAGTTGCTGGACACCCTATAGGATATTCCCAATTTTTCTTAGAATTAATTTACAATATTTCACACATGTATGCTTGCTTGATAAGAATTAATAAATGTAACAAGCCGGGGTTTAAGGGAAGGACTATAGAGTGGACGATATAGGTAAGTGTACTTGGAAGGGGGCCCGTGTTTTCCAAATACTTGGTTCATGAACTTGTTGTATCTTGTTCGATTCATGGAGTCAGTTACTTGGCTCATGAACTTGTTTAATTTATGAACCCATTGTGCGATTCTTGAACTTGTTAGTGGATTCGTGAACTTGTTATTTATTTTCCGATTCATGAACCATGACTTGCTTGATACTTGACACCTGAGTACGCCACCCTATAAAATCCATTACTAGGTCTAAACGAAATTGTTTTGACTGTAGCAACCATGTAGTAAAAGGATGGATGCATGAAGTGCTACCTAGATAGTAATAACTATAAGACTTGAACATGAAACATGCTTACACGATTCTTGACTACTTGATACTTGGAATTTGACACATGGAACCCGATACATGAAACTTGAACTAGATACATGTTACTTGATACTTGATAACTTGTTACTTGATACTTGACAACTTGATACTTGAGACTTCACAACTTGACACTAGACTTGAGACTTGATACCTGATCCTTGAACTAGATGCGTGTCACTTGAGGTTAGATACCCTATGTGTTCACTTGTGACTTGTTTTACCACTAGTATTTATTATCCAGCCTGTTTACTTGAGTTATCTTTCTTGTTAGCTAGTTCTTGGTTTTTCCATTACTTGTTGTATCCCTGTTACATTCTTGATTCCAGTTCCTGTTCCCCATACTTGTACTTGCTTTCACTATTTGTGGCCCTAGCTTGCACTAAGGGCATTTTCTCTTGTCTTTTCCTATTTTCCTTTTATATTTATTAAGCAGACTTTGGAGACGAGTTGCCTGCTGGAATTGGCGAGCAGACATTTTAGGCTTCGCTTGGAGCAAGAACTTGTTTAAATAATTGCTTTCCTTAAGGTATTTATTTCTTCTGCTGTTTAAGACTTGTTTCCGAGTTTTACACTTGATCCAGACTTGAAAACTATGTGGACATTATTATTTGTTTTCAAACTGTTTTCTGTTGCTTTATAAATTATTCATGCATGTTTGGTTATATATATTTCTCTTGTATATTCTTGTTGTGATGCTGAGTCGATCCTACAGCTTATGAATGATGTTAAGATCATTCGCTGGGCTTCGTCATGCACTCGTATTTCCGTATTTTGGGAAGCGGGGCGTGACATTTACGGTGACGCGAGGGATGAGGAGAGAGAGAGGCGGTGGGGATTTTGAAAGAGAAGGAGAGCAATCGACAAGGAGGGTGAGGTAGAGAGAGTTTGATTTGAGTGAGAGAGAGATTGAAGTAAATGTGAAGCGAAAATTACGCTTGTGCCCTCTGATTGTTTAGGGATCAGGGACAAAATTTGATAGAATTAACCCTATATTTCTTGTTTATGGGGGCATGATAGTAAAAGGCCACCAAAATGGGGCTTTGCTTAATAATAGTATAATAGTATAATAGTATATATATATAGATATATAGATTTATTTTGTTAACTTCTTATTAATGGAACACATATTTCTCTTAAAAAAAACAAAAAACAAAATACAACCGGAGAATAAAACATAACAAAACTAAAATAAAATAAACTAAACTGCCTTTTTTTGCTTCTTCCTCCATCTCCATCTCCATCTTCCGAGATCTCACCTTCTTTCTTCCTCCCCTCCCAAAACAACCAAATATGGAGCATGACGTTAGCATGGAAAGCGGGTCCCTGATTCACATCGCCGTCGTACCCGTTGGCAGGCCCATTCCCCCTCCGACCTCCGCCACTACATCTCCCTCCTCACCCGCCACACCCGCGTCAGCCTCTCCTCCATCAGCAACTTCTACTCCGAGCACCAGAAGAGCCCCTTCTCCCACCAGCCCTGGGACTCAGGATCCTTCTCCTTCAAGTACATGATCGGTGGGTCCCCTCCTTCCCCCTGGAAGGACTTCCAGTCCAATCACAAGATCCTTGCCATCGTCGGCATATGCCATTGCCCTACTTCGTCGCATCTCGATCTTGCCGTCGTTGATTTCTCCACTGCGTGTAAGAATTACGGCTTTGCGCTTGCTACCAGGTGCTTTGGGTTCTGTCCTACCGACTCGCAGGTACTGTAATCCCCATCTTCATGTCAATTATTAATTCTGCAGTGCATCGTCGATGATTGATTGGGAATCTTGCTGATTATGTAGAGATGTAGAGCTTGGGTTCGGAGGTTGAGGAGGGGAGTCAAAGGGATTGAAGTGAATGTGAAGCGAAAAGTACGCTTGTGCCCTCTGATTGTTTAGGGATCAGGGGTAAAAATTAACAGAATTAACCCTATATTTTTTTGTAGCCTTTTATGTTTATGGGGGTATGATAGTAAAAAGCCACCAAAATGGGGTTTTGCTTAATAATAGTATAGATATTTTTGAACTGAGGAGTACATTGTTGCTGCATTTACTTTTTTTTAAAAAGTCTTTCTTCATTCCTTTTTAACAAGGGATTTTTGAATATTTGTGACGCTGTATATTAGAAAGTCAAAGTTCTAATTAGAATATATGGTAAAATGAAAGGCTTGAAACATTTTCCCCCAAAATTCATTGCTACTTTTTTACCGAGTAATCTTGCACTAACCCAAAACTAACCTAAAAGATCAAAATTTAGTAGAATCCAAAATTCAGTGGTCCAAGTATTCATCACACATGAGACTGGTAGTTAAGTTCCAATTACAGATGGCCGTTCAAAATAATCAAATATAGTAGCTCTATTGTTATAATTATTATTACTGGCAATAAATAAACTAATGCACATTGTGTGGGGTTTATATGTTTTGCAAACTCAATTCGAGATGAGAAGATAGTGTTGCAAAAGAGGAATCAAAACAACTGATTGGATGGAAAGAAAAGCAGCAAACAGAGCAGGGGACAATCAAGTGTCACCCCCTCGGGTCTGGGCAGTCGACCGCACATCGGGATAGTAGACTACTCGCGGCTGTTGTTGGTGTTCGGGTTGCAGGTCTTGTGTGATTTGTTTGGAACCGATTTCTTTTCCATGTTAGATCGTATGACTCTCTTGTATGGTTATCTTTTCAGGAAACATCGGATGGTTAATCTTTCAAGTGTATCAAACTAGAGTTTCTCTAGATTTTTATATAATCAATGTAATGGCTCCAAAGAACGATATGATTCTACTGAGTGCCGAATAGAAGAAGAGAGTACTTGATCAGAGAGGGAGAGATTTATCCATTGTAAACAAAAAATATTTCCAATTAGGCTTAAGAGAGAGGGTCGTGGTGAGAGCTGTAACTCTTGTTTCTTCTCTAGTTAAATAATATCCTAGTTTTCCTCCCCCAGATTAAGGTGAAATCCCCAACTAGTACAATTCTTGTCCGCTTTTAGTGACTGGCGAGATATAAGTATTTGTGTGATGGTTTGTATTGATTGCATCACATAACTCAACAATATCCTAGTGCTTTCATAGGCAATATTTTTCTAACAAGTGGTATCAAAGCCTCAGGTTTGTGGGTTTGTTCGAGTTCCTTGGAGAAGATAGCAGATCAGAGCACGAAGATCAAGCAGTTTGACGGTAAGATCAATTTCAATCTCTAAAAGGTGGACATGTATGATACATTGGTTCAAAAGAGCTTACATCTTTTCCTAGATGGAGAAGAAAAGAATCCAAACAACATGAAATATGAGAAGTGGAACGAGATATTTTGAAGGCCTTGAGTTAATACGGCTATAATTGGCGGACAAAGTCAAACGTGATATCATTGAGGAGAAAAGCACAACGAGTCTATAGGCGAGACTCAAATTGACTACTCGATATCGTCGTTATTAGATCAGATGTACTGGAAGAGAAACCGTTTCATTTCTTAATGAATGAAGGTACCCATCTTCAAGGTCATAATGTGGAGTTCAATAAGATAATATCTAAATTGAAGACGATTAACACTGATGATCTTAGCCAATAGGATAAAGTTTTCAACTTGATATATTCACTACCAGTTTCTTATGATAACTTGATAACTACCATGCTACACGGAAAATCTACCATGAAGACACTTACAGTAGTCGGGGTGACCAAATGTTTGAAGAAAAATGAACTGAGCAAGAAGACTCATAAAGGGGGATCTATTTATGCATGTTATTTGGCGGTGGAGGTGATACTTCAATTGGAAGGTATATGACACACAAATGTAAGATTTGTTGCCATCATTGTAAAGAAATTGGGCATTACAAGATGGACTTTCGCAAGTGGTTGAACTAGATGAGTGCACACATAGTCTGTGTCAGCATCACTGACTCGGGTGATAAATTAGACTTTCTTCTTGTTTTAAGTTAAGTAGATGTGAATTTATGCTGGTTTCTTAATTATGAAAGTTCTTCTCATGTTTTCTCCGAGATGTAGTGGTTTCTACTTACAAGTTTACAATAGGTCGTAGTGTGAGAACGACGATTGATGAATTTTATGAAGTAGTGGGTGAGGGAACAATGGAGTTGGAGATGCTAGATGGTAAAGAGTTCACACTAGAAGAGGTCATGCATATTTCTTCGATGAAACAAATCTGATATCCTTGGGGACTCTTGATGTTCGGGGTTGTAGGTACACAGCTCAGGTAAAGTTTTAACAATTTGGAATAGTCGTCGTAAGGTGATGAAGGGTAAGAGAGGGATAGGAAAGGTCAACAACACCTCTATCATTTTTGTGGGAACTCGGCCGAATGTTTGAAAGCTCGTTGTTCCGAAAGTATCATCTAGTAAGTTGTAACGAGAATCACCGAAGCGAGACTACGACGTTCGAATAACGTCGGAAGATAAAGAGATCCTAGAGGTAGTGGAGTTCGTGTGGATGGTGGCACCTCCATGATAACATCTACTGGGGTACGCCCTTGAAGGGGACATACGATTGTAGAAAAACAGGTAAAAGTAGAGTCAACTAGAAGAAAAAGCCATAGAACCGAGTTGTCTACTAGAGGAGATGAGAAAAGTCTAGAAGAGTTTAAATAACACAGGTGTGGATTCATTCGTATGCAATCCAATGTGAAAATTGTTGGGTGTATATGTCTTGCATACTCAATTCGAAGATGAGAAGACGGTGTTGCAAGAGAGGAATCGAAATGACAAATTGGATGGAAGTGTTAGAAAATAAGTATTTTATACACCATTTACGAACCAGTTTTTGAACAATTTTTTTAGTAAGATCCTCAATGAATTATTGAAAGATCTTGATTGATTTGTGTTCTCCTTCACGAGTAGATCAAAACCATATATTTATTTGCTAAAAACGGTTAAGGGGTGAATAAGAAATTGTCTCTCAAAGTGAGATGTTTTCATTTATGAAAATGGGTTGAGGAAACATAGTCCCACATCGGAAAATCAAAGGAACTAGAAGTGGATATATAATAATCTCTTTCTAAGCTTTGTAAGATAGCTAGACAAGAGGCTCTCTCTCGCGCGCGCACGGGGGTGCAGATCTCGGACCAGATTACATGCGACTTGTGTGCGCTCGCACGTCCTGCGGACACGAATGCCGGACCGACATAACCCCACCCTGTGCTGAGCCACTTTTTGCTAGAGTTTTGAACTTTTTCTTTTGTAAACGCTGAAATAAATGCAGAAATGGTTTTGTCTGTCGTTTCAGTACAGTATTAAACATTTTGTCTACCGTTACAGTATACGCATTCAATTGATTGTCTGTCGTTACACTTGTAACACCCCTGCCCCTAGCTCAGATAATTTATACAATTTATAAGACAAATTAGATACTATGTAGTACAACTGCCACCACAGGCTGCCTCTCAAAAGGTGGTTAACCGATTAGGTGACTCTTGATAGGCTATTATATTTATATATTATTTTAATACTATTTCTTACTAATATGGGACAATTTCCCATACTCTTACCTCTTTTCTCCTCTCCTATTCCGTGAGAAGAAGCAATGGTCGGCCCCCTTGAAGCCACGTCAGCCCACAGCCTTTTAAGCAACAGTATACAAGTGCTGTTTCACCATTTCCTTGGCCCACCCCACTCATTAATACCGTTCACCATTCCATTTATTAATTTCCAGTTATTTTACAAACTAGGCCATTTATACAAACAGCCAACATCCACTTTTACTTTTTTTTAACATTTTATATATATATTATATTTTAACACGGGGTATTACAACACTGAAGGCATTCAAAAGCATTGACTGATGTCTGCTGTTACAGTGTACGCATTCAATAGATTGTCTGCGGTTACACTGGAGGCATTCATAGCCTTTTTTGCCGTTACAGTCTCTAACGCTGACCCTATAAATAGAGCCCCCTCCCCTCACTTTCTTCCCTGCACCAAATCCCATCTCTTCCTCTATGTTCTGTTCCGTTCGTAAGTCAGTTCGGTGACAGAGTTCTGACGCTGCCAGTTCGAAAACGTTACGTGGTGTCTGCGTGAACACTCTTCGTCATTGCATCCTGGGAGACAGAAGCCTCAACTAGTTCCAGCACCCGGACGAGGCTAAAACTATTTTAAGAAGATTGTGTGCTACACAAGCCTCAACGCTTTTCTGCTTTAATAATCATCTTGTTTGTAATTTTATTATTTTCACTTTCATTTCAATTTATTGGTTTTATTCCTCTCCTCCTTCTCTGGTTTTTGTACTTCTCAATCATTTGGATTTATACCAAACATTTTGTAAACAAAATTGTAAGAAAGAGAATAAATTTCTCGAAGTTGGTTTTATTGTAAACAAATTTTGTAATAATCTTAAAACAGTTTTACTTTCATTTCATTGGATTTATTTCTTTTGATTCTGAAGCACTTCTTTTCTTTTCTTTAATCAGGAGAACTTACACTCATGTTGTGTACGAAATGACTAATGCATCGGAGAATGTTGTTGTGTCTGAAACGGTCCAAGCGTCGGTTGCTAATAAGACACAAGTACCGAATGCTAATGTGGCACGAGTGCCAATGCCAACCGTTCTACCTATTTCAGTATCCCATGGAGAGAAATCTGAGAAGTTCAACGGGCAGAATTTCAGAAGGTGGCAACAGAAGATGATATTCTATTTGACCACATTGAATCTTGTAAGAGTCTTGAACGAAGAAGCTCCAAATCTTAAGAAAGATGAGCAAGATAACCAAGTCATCGCCGTTGTGGAAGCTTGGAGAAATGCTTATTACTTATGTAGGAATTACATAATGAACGGATTATTCGATTCTTTGTATAATGTATACATTGACAAAAGAACTGCTAAAGAACTTTGGGAATCACTAGACCATAAGTATAAAATTGACGATGCCGGCGCTAAGAAATTCAGTCAAATTCAAGAAATACAGCTGATCTTGCATGAGATTCATGCTGAAGGTATGAACTTAAGTAAAAGTTTCTAAGTTGCATGTATAATTAAACATTTGCCACCAGGTTGGAAACACTTTAAGAATTACTTAAAACATAAGCAAAAAAAATGGGCATTGAAGATCTCATTGTGAGGCTTCGTATTAAAGAAGACAAAAAGGATCTGAAAAGGTCGGAGTCATCAGTCATGCTGATGACAAGATGGGTCACAAGTCTACTGATTGCGGACTACCCAAGAAAAACAGGAACATAGAAGCACAAATTGTTGAAGGCATTGCGCAAGACGTTTCTGATATTAACCTCTCAGCTGTGGTCTCGGAGGTGAACAAGATGAGTTCAAACCCCAAGGAATGGTGGATTGACACTGGAACTACTCGATACATGTACTCTACCAGAAGTATGTTCTCCAGTTTCGAACCATTAGAGAATAGGAAGAAGATGTTTATGGGAAACTCGGCTGCTTCTGAAATCAAGGGCCAAGGCAAGCTGATCTTGAAGATGACTTCTGGAAAGGAACTGACTCTGAATAATATTGCATATGTTTCTGAAATCGGTAAGAACCTGGTATCTGGTTCGTTCCTTAATAATCACAGATTTCGTTCAGTGTTTGAGGCAAACAAATTTGTTTTGTCAAAGAGTGGAATGTATGTTAGGAGAGGATACATAGTGGTGGAATATTTAAACTCAATATAATGACCATGGTCAAGAATATCAATAAAGCTAGTTCTTCTACTTATATGCTTGAGTTTTCCAATTTATGGCATGGTGGACTAGGACATGTTAATTATGATATTTTGCGTAGATTAATTAACTTGAACCATATACCAACATTCCAAATTGATTTCAAACACAAGTGTGAAACTTGTGTTGAGGCAAAACTAACAAGATCATCTTTCAAAAGTTTTGAAAGAAACACTGAACCTCTTCATCTAATTCACACTGATATTTATGATTTCAAAATGATACAAATAAGAGGTGGTAATAAATATTTTATTATCTTCATTGATAATAGCACAAAATACTGCTATGTATATTTCCATAAAAACAAAGATGAAGCTATAGAGAAATTTGTTCTCTATAAAAATGAAGTTAAGAACCAACTCAACAAGAAAATTAAGGTGCTAAGAAGCGACCGAGGTGGAGAGTATAAATCGCAATTTGCTGACACTTGTGTTAAGCATGGGATAATACATGAAACTACAACGCCTTATTCTCCTCAGTCCAACGGTGTTGCTGAGAGGAACAATCGTATATTGAAAGAAATGATGAATGCAATATTAATAAGTTCTGGTTTGCCACCAAACTTATGTGGAGAAGCTATACTTTAGGCTAACTACCTTTTAAATAAGGTAGCCAAAAGGAAAGAAGAGAAAACTCCATATGAATTAAGGAAGGGAAGAAAGTCATCCTACAATTACTTGCGAATGTGGGGATGTCTTGCCAAGGTGGCAGTACCTCCACCTAAGAAAGTGAAATAGGACCAAAAATAGTTGACTGCATTTTTATTTGCTATGCACTTAACAGTAGTGCTTATCGATCCTTGGTGTACAAATCCGATATCACTGATATACCAAAGAACACGATAATGGAGTTTAGAAATGTATCGTTCTTTGAAGATATATTTCCATGTAAGTCAAAGGAGGAACCAAGTTCCTCCAAATGAATACATGAAACTATCAGTGAAGATAATGAAGACCAAGATGAAGAAGTTGAGGAGGAACCTCGACGCAGTAAAAGAACAAGAACAGAAAAATCTTTTGGTCCGGATTTCTTGACTTTTAAGGTTTGGGCAGTCGACCGCACGTCGGGACAGTCAACTGCAAGCAGCTGATGTTAGTGTTCGGGTTGCGGTTCTTGTGGGATTTGTTTGGAATTGAATTTTTCTCCAAATTAGATCGTACGACTCTTCTTGTATAGTTATTTTTTCAGGAAACATCGAAAGGATGATGTATCAAGTGTATCAAACTAGGATTTCTCTAGATATTTATATAATCAATGTAACGACTCCAATGAACGATATGATTCTATTGAGTGCCGAATAGAAGAAAATAGTACTTCATCTGAGAGGTGAGAGAATTCTCTATTGTAAATAGCAAGTAGTTTCAATTGACTTTATAGAAAGGGTCTTGGTGGTTTGTATTATATACCGGTTTTCCTCCTCTGGATTAAGACAAAAGCTTCAATCGGAATAATTCTTGTGTGTTTTTTGTAATTGGTGTGATTTAGTATTTGTTTGGTGGTTTGTATTGATTGCTTCGCATAACTCAACAACATTTCAGCGCTTCCGCAGACGATAATTTCCTAACATGTTGATCTCATAGGTCAAAATGTTTGGCTTCCCATAGATTGCAGAATTTTGGAAGTTATCCTGCTTGCCCAGCTGCACAAAAACCATTGATTGGAATTCCAGGAGTTGGAATTATTTATGGACAAGAAACTTTTAAGTCTAAGACGAAGGTGAAGATGCTGAGTGCTTGACAACTTCAATGGTCGTTCAAAAAAATGTAGCAATAATTGAGGTTGCATGCAGAGGGCATAAAGGCATGTTTTGGGGCTAGTTTGGTTATGAATCTATGCGAAAAAATGGACAAAGTGCTAAATGAAAATGACATGTAATTCAATCCGTGCGAGCATCTCCAATGGGCAGGCCCATTTTCCAGCTACCCATTGAGAAAATATGCTTGGAATACTTTTAATTGGAGATGTCCAACTCCAACCATATATTTCCGATTCTAACTCCATTTCAATATCTTACTTCATTTTAATTTTAACAATTCTTTTAACTATTTTAAAATAATTATAAAAATTATACAAATTAATCTATATAATAAAACACAAAGAAAGCCATCAAGTGGCTCTCCTTCAATCCCCCAAAAATCAAAGACTCAGATCTAACCTCACAAAACACATCCTCACCACACACACACAAAAGTTCCCCCCCAAAGCTTAAATTCAAATCCCTCCAAAAAACTCCTTTATTTATTTAATTTTCTTTATTTATTTAATTATCTCTCTCTCTCTCTCTATATATATATACTAGTAATTTACACGTGAGATGCACGTTTAATAATTTCAAAAAATAAAAATAAAAAACTCTGACGTAGGGAGGATTTGAACTAGAAACCTCCTTTTATATTAGTTATGTACGTGTGTTGCACATGTTGGTAGAATGACAAAATGACAAATGACACTAAGGTCTTCTCCCATTATATGTACACGTGCGTTGCACGTGAGGAAAATGAGGAGGGGGAATGAAAAGGACCCTAAAAAAAAATCTAGTACTATACACGCGCGTTGCACGTGGGGAAAATGGGGAGGGGGAGTGAAAAGGACAAAAGAAAAACTACCAACACGTGCGCTGCACGTGTTGACAAAATGACAAATGGTGACAAATGACACTAACCCCTTCTCCCATTATAATATAGAGAGATAATATTAGATTATATATATATATATATATATATATATATATATATAAAATAAAACACAAAAAAAGCTATCAAAACATAAAAAAAGCTATCAAGTGGCTCTCCTTCAATCCCTCAAAAATCAAAGACCCAGATCTAACCTCACAAAATACATTTTCCCCCATAAAAGTTTCCCCCCCAAAACTCAAATTCAAATCCCGCCCACCCAAAACAACTCCTTTATTTATTTAATTATTTCTCTCTCTCTTTCTTTCACTCTCCTATTAAAAAAATTAAGAACATAAAAATTTAAAAAATTTTAAAAACTAAAAACTTTAAAACTTTAAAACTAAAAAAGTTAAAACTTTAAAAATAACTCAAAAAAAATCAAAAACTTGTAAAAAAATTTAATTTTTTTTATATTTTTTTTAAAAGTTTTTTTAACAAATTTAAAACAATTTAAAAAGTTAAAACAATTAAAACTTTAAAAACATTAAAAATAATTCAAAAAAAATCAAAAACTTATAAAAAAATCTTTAAAATTATAAAAAAAAAGTTTAAATTTTTTTTAAAAAATAAACAAATTTAAATTTAAAATTTAAAATTTAATTTAAAATTTTGAAAATTTGAAAAATTTGAAAATCCCGAAGCAAATCCAAATCCAAATCCAATGTGGAACCCCAATCAAGAAGTCGTCGCCGATATCTGATCCGCTGCTGATTCCGTATCGAGGACTCCCCTCCACCAAATCGAGCACGAATATCAAGCGACTCCGTATTAGCGACTTTCCTCCACCGAATCGAGAGCTTCTATATGCGATACGACGACTCTAATTTCATCTCATTAACCGAATTCTCATTCTAATTTTTAATTTTGTGTGTAGGGGATTACTCAGTTTTTTGCTGACTCGAATTTTGTGTGTGCATGGGATCTAAGTTCAGAGAGGTATGATTGTTTTATTTTTGGGTTTAAAAAATTTTAATTTGGTGATTTATTTGATGAGTTTTTTATTGGTTTTGGTTTAAGGTGTACGCAAGTGAGAGACTGATTATTTGGTGGCCTCAATTTGGGCTTCCAAACCATAGCAGGATAGGTAAGCTGACCAGCAACCTAAAATAACTGGACAAATATGCAACATTAATTTCTTTACTACAAGAGAAAATACTATTGTGAAGTGTTCCCTTCACTGGTTATTAGAAACCATGGATAAAATAATATGTAAGAACTTTTAGTGTATGTTTGGATATATAGGATTGGGATGACTGGAGTTTACCAGTGAAGGGTGCAAACTCTCCACTCAAAAAAGACAGCTAAAATAAATTTGTTATTTATCCATTTTGATTTTTTTTATAAAGGTGCAATGGGGAGACAAAGTGAAATAAAAAAAATGATTAGCTTGGTTTAGAGTTTTGAGAACTTTATGTATTTTATTCTGGTTGAAATAATAATAAGAGGTATTTCAATTGCAAACTGAGTCTCAGACAAACAAATATTTAAATTATTGGTATTGTAGATACCTTCACACCTGCACTTGCATTACCATTGTATTTAGAAATGCTCATAGTGGTTATGGGATTAGAGTAAGCTCTATAAAACCTATATGATAATGTCCTTGCATAACTATTACAAGCATCTAAAAGTGATGCTAAAGTTAAAAAAAACTTTATGCAGTATTTCTAACAAACTATATGCATTCCAGGTAAGTTCAAGCTAATGATCAAGAAGGTGATGGTTGAGCTTAAATGTAGATATACTGCTTCCTCATATAATATGTTTGCTACTTCAATTAATTTGCTGGACCTCCAAAACTATTTTATATAATCAAACCAGGTGCACCATTCCGAAGACGTGCCGTAGGCACGTGTCAAATAAAACACACGTGCGTGTTTGTGTGTATATATATATATATATATATATATATATATAAAATAAAACACAAAGAAAGCTATCAAGTGGCTCTCATTCAATAAGGTTAAAATCAATGGTCCAAATCTAACCTTACAAAACATATTTTCCCGCCCAAAAGTTTTCTCCCAAAACTCAAATTCAATTCCCCCCAAAACAACTCCTTTATTTATTTATTTATTATTTCTCCCTCTCTCTCTCTCTCTCTCACTCATTCTCTCTCTATTTACTCAAAAATTTATATTTTCATATTTCAGGTTTGTAAATTTTCAGATTTTTTATGCATTTTTTATTGCTCATGTTACATTGAAAATAACAAATATCTCATCAACAGTTAAATTTCATCATTTTCCACACTCAAAATTCTAAGAAGTTGGATTTTACACTCTCCATTTATAATTATTTTTCAACATATACTAATGGAAACATGGACGTTTATTTACAACTAATTATTGTTTTACAATTCAAACTTGAGCTACATAATTGTTGTTTTACTGTTTACAAGACTTTCATATGCTGTATTGTTTCGAAGACGTGCCGTAGGCACGTGCCCACGGGCAAATCTAGTTTAATAATAAAATATATAATATAATTAATATTGTCAATATTAATATTATTACATAATATAAAAAATAAAGATTTTAGAATAAAATTAATATACATAGATATATTTAATTCATTAAGGTCATCACAGAGAAAACATATGCATAAATGCAAAATACATGAAAAAATGCTAATAATTTGGTAGGTCATCTCCTCTGTATCCACATGTTATGTAGTCAGGTATTTCCGTATTGACGTGACATTTTCAACGCTATAATTTCTATTAAAAAATAATTAGTAATTTAAAGTTTATATTATTTTTAAATAAGTAGTATATAAATAAAAAATGACTCAATTGGAATTAGTAAAAGATTGTAGGAGATTGGTGGGGGGGGGGGGGGAATGGGGATTTTTTTCAATTGGAATTAGTAAAAGATTGTAGGAGATTGGGGGGGGGGGGGGGGAATGGGGATTTTTTTTGGGGAATAGTATAATGGAGTTGGTGCATACAGCACCTCCTCTATTTTGGAGGGGGAAATGAAGGATGGTTGGAGCCCAAATGTGCTGCAAAATGAACAACTTCATTAGAGATGCTCTAAGAGCATATGTTGTCGTTGGCTTTATACCCAAATTTTGTAAAACTTGGCCAAAAAAGTCCTATAGGCGTTGGCCAAATACCCAAAATTTGGGTTTGAGAGGAACAGTAGTTTGTCATATTTGGAAAGATAAATAGGAATTTTGAAAATATAGCCCACGAAACATCATATTTCGTTTTTTAAAAAAAATTCCCCGAAATTTTATCGGACGAGAGAAGAAATCTCGTCCATCTTTTTAAAATAGAACGGACTAGATTTGATCTCTCTTCATTTTTTTAAAAAAATTTATTTGAGTCATATGTTCCCTCTTTTATTTTATTGTTAATTTTTTTCTTGAGTCGGACGGGATTTGATCTCTCGTCCGATGGGTTTTTAAATTAAATTTTATTTTTTTAACAAGACGAAAAATCATGTACCGACCATCACCTTTCTAGACAAAAATAAAACCCATATTTTGGGTTCAAACGACTACAACATGAACCCCAAATTCCGACTACAAATGCTCGACTACAGATGCTCTAAGCGGTTAATTGCTAATTGTATTCTAGAAGTATACAAATACATTCCAAGAAGCAGAAGGCTATAGTTTGTACAATCTCCAATCTCAATCTGATAAAATAACTGATAAAATAATTATAAAACAAAATATACAATTATAAGACTTCTAGTTAAACTTCATCAAAGAATAGATAGTATGCAACAATTTGCGTCTGTAATCTAAGACGAAATCACTAAACTTACACATAGTATATCTAAAATATCATTAGAACCTAATGGAAAAGAAAGAGTAACAAGAAAAACAATAGTATTCAGATTCTTTGCCCAAAAACAGATTGAGTACTAGAAATCAATCAAATGTACAAACATTTACTGCACCTTCTAGAACCCTTAGAACAACAGAACAAGGGTATACAAGTAGTTCAAGACCTATCTTAGAAAGATTATTTAGTAGAAGAACAAATAATTACAATGTTCAATTAGAAGAACTAGTAGATCCAGAACAAGACTATGATAGATTCCAGCGAGAAGGATTAACTATACTTAATCCTAGAACCTTGTATCAAACTGGTAGGTTTGAATTCAGGACAGAATTCTTTAGACACAGTAAAAAACATGCAGTTAGTTGTTTGGGAAACCAGAAGTGTACTTACCACTAATAAATAAGACAGCAGGAAATGAGCTTAGGAATTCAAGATATACATTTATGCATCTAGGCCTAATAGTAATCATAATTGAAGGATTACTGAGGAAAAATTTAGGTTGTATAGTATTAATAACATTATATGATGATGGGTGGAATGATATAGCAAGGAGAATGATAGCTAGTATAGAAATAGATATGAATAACAACTCATGTATCTTTCATTGTAGTCCTGGTTTTATGATAACTATAAAAGAATTCATTAAACACACATATTCTTATCCCGACTGAAGGATATGAAGAGGTACATAGTGGAGAAAATTTATTAGTTCATGTAGCGTTTTTAGGTAGAATCACTACCAATTTCAAAGTAAAATATAAAGTACACATAAAAGAAGTAGTAGATTTGCTTAGTAGCAAGGGGATAAAGATGATCAAACCACTAAAGTATGATTCTGAAAGACTTGCAGGATTAGATGAGAATATAGATAAGTTTTTAGAGCCCTCAAAAACTATAGTCCCACAAGACTCCTTAATTTATCAAGACAGTTGAGGACGAACAAGTATAAGATTTACAGACTATGTCCTATAAACAAATAGGAATATCCAGGACATAGAGACATATTTAGAATCAGAATTAGTCCATATCGAATGCATAGAGATGATAGTACCAGATAAGATTTAATATCCTAAATAATTAGGAATGACAGAGAATTAAAAAGGTACCCATTATAGAGATGGATCTATTAGAGAAAATGAATACTTATATTATGATGATGAGAAAAATATTAGAATAGGAAATCATCCAAGAAGAATTAGATGACACTATAACACATCTACCAGATATTTCTGATAAGAAAGAATTGCTAGAAACTGTAGCGTCATCATCTACAATAGAAGAAGCTACATCATCATCCCCATTTAGTAGAACAGTCCCATTACCCGGAGTGATTACCTATACAGGTAATCCACCAAGAATTAGAATTAGTGATTATATAGAATCTGACAATAAGTATAGAAGTAAAGGCAAAAGACAACAATTAGAACAACCTATTAAATTTCAAGCTCGGAGAAAAGCCAAGATTTTTAATCAAGCAGCTCATGACCCTCAGTCATGGCCAAATATTTTAGATGTATGGAAATTTACAATAATAGGAGAATATTATAGAACATCTCTAGATTTTCAAGCAGAAGATATCTATAAATTCTTAGAAACATTTTAGGTACTAGTGTAAGAGCTATGTGGGAAGCCTAAGGGTTCCCAGAAGGCAGATTATAATGCATTGCTATCACTAGGATCAAATCCTTATAATTTTGTCAACAAAATTCAGAGTTTGGTAATAGGAGAAGATCCCAATTTAGGCCACATAGGTGTCATGACTCGCTTTCCAAAAGAATACGGAATACGGTACGCAACTAAGCCCAGTGGATAGTTTTCACCATCCATAAGCTGTACGGATTTGCTTGACTCATCATAATAATAAATATAACAGTATACTCCAATCAGGCATCCAAAAATAATTATAACTCAACAGTATTTATTGTATCAATAATAAATGTTTAAACAAATACTAGATCCGAAACAAACAATAATTCTGGGACAATAAGCCCAAATACAAGTCTCAATACAGTTCATGAAATAAAATAGTTCATCAAAATATTTAAGCAAATGATTCCAATTGCGCAGCTCAAAACTTTTGCTCACCAACTCCTAGTAGGCAATTGATCAGCAAAATCTACTCATATGGCAATTACAAGGAAAATAAGAAAACAGGAAAATATAACGCCCGTTAGATGCATGTCTGGGCCGCAAGCAATACAAGTAGAAAAATGAAGGAAAAACTAAACTAAACAAGTAATACTAACATGGAGAGGGTAGCAAATATAACAGTCTACAGATGACAGTAACAGTGTAGTGATAACAGGGAAAACATAACAGTAACAGTAAGGATCAACAGTAACAGTGTGTCAAAGGTAGCAGTAATCAACAGTAATAGTAAAGTCCACAGTAACCGTAACAGGATGTGACAGTATAAACAGTTATTCTTATGTCTAATATTCATTACTAACTAGGTAGCACTTCATGCGTCCCATATTTTACCACATGGTTGCTACATCAAACAGTTTCGCTTTAAGATTTTGTAGTGAAACTTCTATAGGACAATATATTCAGACAAATAGTAACAGTAACAGTAATAACAAACAGTAATGGTGTCATAGATCATGCCCTCATGCATCCAGAGATAAACAGTAGGTACCAAAGTAAACAGTGGGAAAACGAGTCCCTTCTGAATATACATTTCTATATTGTCTACTACTCGATCTCTTCCCTTAAAAACGCCGGCTTGATTTCTTTTATTATCAATAAACATGTGTGAACGAATACAAACAGGCTAAAGACATGAAAAGAACAGAAAATAAGTCTAAGATGACATAGGAACACAAACGGTTGACAAAATAACTCATAATAGTCAAAATAATGAAACTCTCAGTTCTGGACAGCAAGACACTACCGTACCAAATCTGAGATTTCCGTTGCTACAGAATAGCAAATCTAGATCCGTCAAATAATTTAGATACTAGACTCTCTGCCGATTCCATCACATATATATAAGTCACATATCAGCCACAAAAAAAGGGTTGAAAACAGCATTTAACACAGAATTTATGTTCAGCTAGAAAATGCAAAATCGTATTTATAAGCATGAAAAGAGTTTAAAATCATCATAATTAAATCTGATTTTTTTTTAAAAGATTTCCTAACATATATAATTTCAAAATATAAATATCATGAATTTATATAGCAGATAGTATGGGCAACAAAATTGGGAAAATAGAGTAATGCAACAAAATCTCAATTCTGAAAGTTCAGATACAGCAATACCAAAACAGAGATAGTTCATAAAATATAATTTGAAATTCAGTTCCGCCAAAAGGTTAGTAAAATAGACAAATCAGGCTACAACTCTTATTCACAAAGTTTTCATCAAAAGTGAATAGAATCAGGTTGAAAACATAATTCTTTATTGAACAACATGCAGTTTGGAATATATCCATTGGTTTCAAAAGCATGAAATGAGATACAAAAGTCATTAATTAATTCCACAAAAATTACGAATTGCTCCCAGTCATATCTAAATATACTCAGCAAAATATAGAATTCAAATTCTACTTTTAATACCAGTTTTAAAATAAAATTCCATATATAATACATATAGTCCAGAATCTGGAATATACGATATGGCTACAGTAAAACAGAAATAACTCATGCATCAAAAATCAGAATTCAGATCCGTCGAAAGTTCTGGAAACTAGAAAACAAAGGCTACACATCATGTTCACAAACTTATTTATTTTACTGATATTAACAGGGTCGAAATTACTGTACAAAATAGAACAACAGTGAACAAAAGTTCTTTTTGGTATTTTATCAAATAACTTAACTACAAACGATCCAATCTAGATGTCATACAAAGTATGGTATATATGAGTTACTCAAATCAGCATGGCATGTGAATCAAATAGTCCATAATGAGATGATACATCCAACAAATATCTATGCAATAGTCAACTATAACATACGGTGTGCCACAAACAATATACAATCAAGATGTCCACAAATCTAATTGTTTTCATGCAACGGGTATCAATTATTGTAACTACTCATGATCAAGAGATGATGTCAACGGTTAAACCAACCAATATGGATCATCATGAGAGTACAAATATTTTCATACTAGATTACTTACGGTATGAACTTGTATGACAAAAGTAACACATACAAGATACTTGCCTGAATGAAGACGACGAAAATGAAGAATAGAATAACGAAAACGGATTCCGAACAACAAACACAATGAAAGCATGAACAAGAGACAAGATCCACACTACCGAACCACGTGCACACGATGTATGTGCACGCACAACCCAAAGAGACAACAGCAACCAACAGTAGGACTGGTGGCAACACCAACAGAAGACGACGGTGACATGCGGCTAGGGTTGGCAGCGACGACGCAAGGGCGGCGACGACCTGGGGCTGTGCTGCTCGACGAAACAGGGCAACAAGGGCTCGGCCTGGGGTAAGCACGGGAGAGAGAAGAGGAGAGGGAGAACGGTGGGTGGTCGGGGGGTGTCGCCGGCGTCGGAAGTCAGAGATGACGACAGCAAGAGGAGAGAGAGAGGGTCAGGATGGGGGTAGACGACGACTAATGTGAGAGAGAGAATAGGATATTAGGGTTTTGGTGATTAGGGTTGGGGTACAATTAGGGTGTTTAAATAGAGACAATATGGGTTTAGGTGAACTGGGTAGTATCCAATAGAAAGAAAAGAATCCAATAAGAGACAAATAGGCCATGAAATAGGTTTAAACAATAGACGAGATCAAGAACAAATTGTAGGCCAAATAAATGGGAATAAAAAACTGAATCAATGCAAAATGAATCACAAGAGAAAAAAGGAACACACCATACAAAGGGAATGAAATTAAATACAACCAAAGATAAAATAAATAATCAAGAATTTTATTAAATATAATTAAAAATATAAATATGAGCAATAGGGGTTACAATAGGATTACAAAGAGACGCCATTAGAAGTCTAGAACAATTAAGTTCATACAAATAGAAATATATTAATTATTTTTATTACACTTGTATTTCTGGATATGCCTTTAACCAAGATCTAGGTGATAAGTTATTTAGAAAATTTCCTGGTGCATTAGGTTTAGAAATAGCAAAAAGATGAAACTGAACACGATGTTTTGACCAACCCAACCTATATATTATCAATCGGACAAATGATTCAGCTAATTATTAAGATCTTAAAAGAAAAATGTATAGAAATCCAGATCCAAAAGCAATTAAAAAAAATTCAAATTATGGATTTTGTATAGAAATTTATACACCTCAGACTTATGGTATAGGAGAAACAAGTTCTAAAATATACAGAAGGAGGCCTAAGAAAAAAGATTCTATGTATAGAAAAAAGAAATATTACTTAAGAAAGTCAAGTAGAAGAAAACCATATTTAGATTCACGAAGAGATGTTGGAAAATTTAAACCAAATAGACTATACAAAAATAAATTAGAATGTTTTACATGTGGAAGTCCAGAACATATGCATAGGACTTGCCCTAAGCATATTAACAGGCATGATAAAAATAGTACATTAGTAGAATGTACCAATAAAGATCTCATTAATATAAATGAGACTGTTTCAGATAATGAATCCATCTATTCATTACCATAGAAGACCCCGGTGAAGACTATAGATCGATCAAATGAATTTGTTGATTGTTTTGCACCCCTGGATATACCAGAATTAGAATTTTTAGACTTAGATATGATGGATGTAGAAGTAACTAGTCAAGATCCCTGTAAACATGATTGGAAGATAAATAGAGGAATAGATAACACACCATGTTCTTATTGTAAATGGTACCCTAGTAAAGAAAATAGAACATAATGTTCTAAATATTACAAGGAAGGATGTATGAAATATATAGAAAATAAAATATGGACAAACTTTTAGTCCATTAGTAGCCCGTAATATGATAAATACGGATGAATTAAAAATATTAAGGAACAAAATAGAAAATTTAGAAGAACAGAAAATATTATATGATAAAATAGAAGTAATTGAAAATAGGCTAGATAAAAAGAAACATATAATCGAACATTCCTTAAATATTGAAGAAAGAAATGAATTAGTTCAGATGTGCAACAGTGAAGACTTAATAACTTTGAAGGTAAGATGTATCATTATAATAAAAGACTATGAAATAAAATGTCTAGCACTAGTAGATATAGGCTGTAGTAACTGTATATTAATAAGATATTATTCCATCACAATATATTGTAAAACCTCAAAATCTTATAGGAGCCAACAAATGGATAGGCAAATCCTTGTATATGATAATTTGATAATACCCAATTGTAAGATTAGATTTGAAACAAATTGTGGAGAAAGCAAAAAATATACACTACCTAAAGATAATACTGTTGGGTTTATGTCTATATACTATCATGCCCCGCTTTCCAAAATATGAGAATACGAGCACGTAACCAAGGCCCAGCGAATGATGTATACATCATCCATAAACTGTAATAGTTTAACTCAACAATATGAAACATAACCACAAACACCCATGCAATAAAATAATTACATAAACATAAATAATCCATGAAATGTTTCATCAATAACCAACACCTGGAAAGAAACAAACTTCGGGTCACCAAGGCCCGGAATACAAGGTACGATAATAACTAAAATGCTGGAAATGAAATAACATGAATGAAATAATTTATTGCAGACTAATGATTCAACTCCATTCCTTAGAAGAATTGCTCACTAAGTCCTTTAGTTGATTCTCCTCGGCTACTGGCAAGCTCATCGTTTCGGGGGGGAGGGGGGGATGTCTGTTAGAGCAAGTTACGGACAACAAGTAATAAAAGCAGAATATAAGAAAACATGGTGTATCAAGGAATAATGAACCAGAACAAAATCAAGGTCAATGACAAGGGTTAATAATATAGTTTAGAATTAACGATGCAATAATCAATGAACACAATCGATAGTCAAGGTCGATAACAATAACCATGATTAAAAATAAAAGTGTCAATCTTAAGTCTACCAGTCTTTTATTATCCTATTTAATGCACGTAGTTCAGTATCTCATACCACAGGTTCGGTGCATACAAACAATGATCATTTAGACTATAGTGGTGAAATCTACAGATCATGTACTTGGCACAATAATTAATAATAAATATTCAATAATCCACAATCAATATTCCATAATCCATAACAATAATCAATCGAGAACTAAGGACCCTTCTCTGAGTACAGTTTCTGATGTTGTCCATTATTAAGTCGACCCTTATTACCACCGGCTTGTTATTATTTTATTGTACTTAGTTATGAACATGCAAAGTGTACAAGAGTATGGAGGCGATGTCAAGAAGGTGTCAATACTATGCAATGCATGGTATAATCAATTCTGTTCATTAGATGCAAAAATCAACATGTTTATATTTAATAATTCAAAAACACTCATTCTGGACATTAAGACGTTGTTGTACAAAAATTAACTTTTCCGTTGCTACAGGAAAGTAAATGTCACACCCTGATTTTTTTCTCCTTCTATTTACTTATAACTCCTAGAAGACTCTGTTTAGCATTTCTATGCTATCCTTTACTTCCCTGCACTTCCAAAACTCTTACATTATTCCCAAATAATAAGTTAAGAATTTAGTAAAAATTTCGGCAGAGTCTCCCCTGTAATTTTCTACCTGTAACGCCTTTCAGCTTACGGAAATTTGTAAACAATTCAATAAATCTCAATACCTGTAATATAACAAAAACCTCCCCAGGGTAATTCATCAAACACATCACAGAGGTCATATATATATGCTTTGGGGGGGAGGGGGGGTGGTATTATCATCATCCAATCACAAATTATCAAATTAAAACCATAAATCTTCTAACTTCCTTAAAGAAAATCATACATGTTCGAAGACTTCTAATCCATATACGAATTCATCACCTGTTAACATACTAAATCAAATATAATAAATTATTCACCTTTATATACATTCTTTCTATAACATTTCCTTATACATTATACACATGTACATATTTGTCTGAACATAAAGTTTCAAATACATAATCGATAAATTTTTCCCTAGATGCTCCCCACTCCCTTGCTAATGAAACCTACCTGCAAAACATGGAAGTCAGAGATAATCCATGACCCCCAAAACTATAGGGATCAGCCAAACTAGTATGAGTATAATCATTATGTATAAAAACAGTTTCAATAATATTAGCAACAAAATTTTAATATGATAAACATAAACATAAACATAAATAAAACATGATAGTGATAAAGAGATGAATACATTCATGTACCAATCCGTCGCCGTATACTTAACCATTTATTACAATCATCATACTAAACACATACTTCTCATCAACATTCCCATACTTTGTCACTAAAACCACATATTAACTCATCACTGTAATAAACTTCCACTAGCATTTCCTTTACCATCTCTATTATCATTCTCATTATCATTTCTATTTGCCTTATATGAATCTTAAACACTGCCATTATCATCATATCACTTATATTGCCTGATAAACTCATCCCACTCGACTCTCTTGGGTTCGTGTCTCAGTAGTTAGTTCCCCTCATTTCCATCGAAATGGGGGCGGTAGTTCCTCGACCCGAAGCCCAAGGCAAACCAACTCATACTTATTCATAATTTTGCCATCAATAAACGCTTACCATGGATTTGCCATTTCCTTATTATCACATAGCTCATATATATGCCACTATATATTTAATCATACACTTAGCCGTTATCTCAATCCCATCTTATCCTATTTCTATTTTATAATTTTTATCATCCACAATATCATATCTCATACTATTTCTGATAGCACTTTTATTCTCGTATCCATCATCACTCATCTTTCACACTGCATCTCTAGTCCTTTATATCGTTTCTTTTACTCACCCTACCTTAAGATTGTGCTCAGGCAAGTAGTTCCCACCATTTCTATTGAAATAGCGAGTAGGTAGTTCCTAGACACAATACCTAAGGCTTACCATACTTGTATCATATCCCATACTCATCTTAGTATCCATACTCATACTATTCTTTAATTTTTCATATCACGACTCTGTCTTTCATTCTATACCATACATAATGTCACATTCCCAAGTTGATAACTTGGGTTATATTATCATACATCACATCATATATATATATATATATATATATATATATATATATATATTGCTGCATCCCCAAGCCGATAACTTGGGTTGTACTAAATTGAATATCATATCATATATCTCGTAGCATTCCAAGTTCGTAACTTGGGTTATATAATCATATATCATATCATATGCTTTATTTTATAACCATGCTCATATTCATCACATAATACACTTTACTTCAATTTCACACTCGTATTTATTTCCATACCGCAATTTCTTCAATTTATTCATATTACTTCATATATATCATTCCTTCACTTTTCATACTCATTTATATAACACCACATCTTCATTGTTCATATTTAATCACTTAACATAATTTCTTCTCTTTTCATAGATATTTTCATAGCACCATTTCTTTATTTTATATATAATTACATAACAAAACTTCTTTACTTTTCATTCTCTTTACAAATTATACACTTTCTATACCTTCTCATATTCATTTCACATCAATCACTTTCTTTACTAACTCATTCTCATTTCACTTCAATCACCTTTTTTGCTAACTCATTCTCATTTACAAATTATACACATTCTATACTTTCTCAAATTCATTTCACATCATTCACTTTCTTTACTAACTCATTCTCATTTCACTTTCTTTCATTTTATTAATTCGTCGACCAGTGCCTATGTCATCACATAACTAAAGCCGATAGCTCAGTCAAAACACAGATCAATGCTTACCAAGGATCTTACGCCTCCATAAAAAATGGAGTCGATAGCTCCGTCTAAATATTGATCGTTGCCCACCAAGGGTCTTATGCATCACATCGCTGCCCACCAAGGGTCTTACCCATCAAATACACATCACTGCCGTATAAGTCTTGCACATCAAATACACATCACATCGCTACCGTATAGGTCTTACGCATCAAATACACATCACATCACTGTCGTATTGGTCTTACGCATCAAATATACATCACATCACTGCCATATAGGTCTTATGCATCAAATACACATCACATCGATGCCGTATAGGTCTTACGCGCTGTCGTATAGGTTTTACGCATCAAATACATATCACATCGCTGCCGTATAGGTCTTACGCATCACATATCATCTCATTATTTTATCTCAATAAATTGCCACATCTTTGACTTTAACCATGCAATTTATTATCTCATCATATCACATATTCACGTACACCCAGTTATTTAATTTATAAGATTATTACTTCATATTATTCCGTATCATAAACGTATCAAAGTATGTAATTAATCCCATTATAATATCTTATGAATATGTCAAATTAAGTAGATGATTCTATCATATTATCGTCCATTAATTTCACTTTGAACATCACTATAATATACATATACTCACGAATTTCATCGATTATCATATCACAACTCATTATCACCCATATATATCACAAACATACACCACACATACACAGGTTCCAAAAAAATCACAAATCACGTATTTTGTCTATTTAAGCATTATAACATCCCATTATATTATGCTAGCTCATATACCATGCTCCATATACTCAAAATCACCTATAAGGGCTTATATGCACAAAAACATGTACGAAACATGCACGAGATATTAAAAGTGCATAAACCGCATAATCTACCGATTTTTATGCTTTAATACATCACCCTAACCTACAATTCGCATTTTATATACTCAGAATCATTAATTTTTCCAAATATCACAAAAACCCATTTTCGGCCCTTTAAAAATCCGTATTTTCTTTCAAACTCAAAATTAGCCATAACTCCTTCAATATATATCCGAAAACCACGAAACTTGACCACAACATAGAGAATATGTAGATGCATCATACTCACCTGAAGAATCAACAAACGATGTCCCACGTCCGCCAGGTAGCCAATCAAAATTTACTTTTTCACACCTATATGAAAAATTATAGAATTTTTAGCCAAACACTCAAAACGCATGCTATCTACTTCCAAATTCGAATCCATCTTCACCCACATGTTATAAATAACGCGTGTAAGCGTGCCAAATTATTAAATCTCAAATTCGGATCCCAATTCCAAATTGCACTTATCAGTCGAAGGATTCCTATTAGGAAAAACCTTGATTCTCAAGTTTCTCCCATCCAATTCTCCTAATTTCTAAATTTGGGGTTAAACAATATTTTTAAAAATCAATTACACTTTCAAATCTATCAAATTCCTAATCCAACCCCACTTGGGCATTTCGTCGAACACCCGGCGTGTACTTTTCACCTACACTCTATTTCAATCAATTTGATCGAGATTTAAGACTACAAAAATCATCCTAAATTCATATTAATACTCTCATAATATTCTACACCTTTATATGCATTTTCTATAATCATTGGAATCAAGTTTCCTACCTGATTTCCCATAAACCCTAACTCGACTTTATGTCGAATTTCAATCTCCACATTTTCGCCATGATATCCACCTTTTCTTACTCCTAGTATGCCCTATATACTCCAACCATCATTCTACACCGATTTATACGAAAGAAACGAAAAGCAAATAATCAAATTAGCAAAACATACAGTTGGTATATCCTCGATGTTCTTCATGCAAACCAACTATTCCACGTGCTAGAGTGCCTCAAAATCTCCTTAAATCCTCAAATAAACCAAAAGAATTGGATAGGAGGGTTAGGATTTCACAAAACCCTAGGGTTAGGGTGTTGGGGTTCTTGGGTTTGGTCGGCCAGCGAGAAAGGAGGAGAGGGGAGAAGGATTTCAATGGCCTTCTAGTAAATACTAGGGTTTTTATAATATTAAGGGTTACGGGTATTGGGCTATAGGCCCAAATGTATGATTTAAACTCATAAAGGGCTAATTTCAGCTCATTTTTCATAAAAAATTTCAAATTCAAGCCACAAGATAAAAACTCCACTAATTGAGCATTTTATTAACCTCCTATATCGTACAAACGCTCAGAAAAGAATTCGTGCTAAATCAGATTTCCAGCATCGAGAAATCTAACTTCAAAACTTCTTTCTTTTCGATTTTTCTCCATTTCAGCCCAATTCTCGTTTTTATGAAATAAAAATATACTAACCCAAATATCTATATAATAAAACACAAAGAAAGCTATCAGGTGGCTCACATTCAATCTATCTCAAAATCAATGGACCAGATCTACTCTCACAAAACATATTTTTCCGCTCAAATTTCAAACCCCAAAATTTCAATATCTCTCTCTCTCTCTCTCTCTCCCGAAATCAAACCGCCCCCTTTCTCTCTCTCTTACTGTCTGTCTCTCTCCCTCTCTTTTCTTCTTCTTCTTCCCCTTCCCCAAACCCTAACCCTAATCCCTTCGATGATTTCGATGCCATGGACTTCGACACCTTCTACGATGGATAACTCGCCACCATCGTCGTCCCGGAGGGCTCCTCCGCCCCCGTCGGCTCCGCCATCGCCCTACTCGCCGAATCTCTCTCTTTTCTTCTTCTTCTTCCCCTTACCCAAACCCTAACCCTAATCCCTTCAATGATTCCGATGCCATGGACGTCGACACCTTCTACGATGGATAACGCGCTGCCGTCGTCGTCCCCAAGGGCTCCTCCGCCCCCGTCGGCTCCGCCATCGCCCTACTCGCCGAATCCAATGAGGAAATCGAGCAGGGAAGTCTACATTTTTTCTTACATTTGCAAGCTAGATTTTCCTCCCTCATCCTGAGTTTATTTCAAAGTTAACAACATGAACTTCTTATGTGTCTGGTGTTTTCCTCCCTCATCCAGCTTAGAAATGTATTATTGCCTTATTAAATGTGTTTGTTTGCAGAAAAAAGAATAACACACTTGCTGCTCAAGAAAGATGCATAATTCGTCATCTCATATCCCGCCTAACAGATATATGGGCTTGAAAAGCACTCTCCCATTGCCACACTGGAATACTTTTCCATTTCTTTAGAGAATTTTAGATAACTGTGGATGACAGAAATCAAATATTTGACTGATCTCCTAGGTTTTTCTGTACTTAATTTGAAATAATTAAGAGATGTCTATAATGTGCGTTAACGTTGAATGAGTTTATAATGAACCCTAGACAGATGAGGCAGAGTTTTATTTTGATGATGATTAGATGCTATCTGTATTTGAAGTGATTACTATCTGGTTTTGTAGGGGTGTTATCACATCACAAATAAACTTTTTTACTTCATAATAGAAGACTTTGTGTTCTACTGGGCTATATAAGCATGTGCACAGTGTTCACCATGAGTAAGTAACTTCAATCGCTCCTTTCAGATCTGATGTTTCAGGGGTTTTCATTACTTTTTTTTTTTTTATCACATGAGAGACGATATCCAGAAATTTGTATGCTCACCCTGCTGAAATAATGTTTCTTGGATTTGCTGGACAATTTTTTAAAATTTTGATATTAAGCATATCTTATTGATAAAAGAAATTTGTAGTTTTGTATGTTTATCGTCACAGTTTTTTATTGATTAGCTATTTTTATTCTCATATGACTACAAAATGGTTATTTATACTAGACATCTTCCTCTTTACTTTGTACAGAGGATTTAGCTGGTGTTAAGATCCTACATGGTCTGGATAAGGTAATTGAGGGTGGAGCAGTTGTCCTGACACTCAGAGATCAGAACATTCTTGCTGATGGTTAAGATTCTGGTGCTGATTTGTAACCTGTCGTTAAGATTCTGCATTCTTGCTGATTTGCAACCTGTTGTTTGGTATTTTATGTTGTGAAGGTACTATTTTTGCAACTGACCTATACACTATACATAACAGAGGTTGATATGCTTGAAAATGTGGAAATTGGGGAGCAAAAACAAAGGGATGAAGCATACAAGGCTGCTAAGAAGACAACTGGATATGAGGATACGTAAGATTTATTCCATTGAAATGGACCAACTATATTTTTGTTTACATTTCTTCTTTTATTTACTTTCCGTCTCTGGTTGTAGGTTTAATGACGACTTGAGTGCTCCAAGAATGATACTTCCACAATATGATGATCCAATCGAAGATGAGGTTGTCTTATGGACTTTTTTCTTTACTATGAATTTTAGTTTTTGATGTTGTTTTCCTTATAAATGTGTTGTTTTCAGGGAGTAACATTGGATGGAAGTGGCCGCTTCACTGCCTTAGAAAAAGCTAGAAGAGGTATTTATTCTTTAGAATTTTGTTTATGATTTCCATGGAAACTGTATACTGGTACTCGAGTACGTAAAATTATCTTCATACATGTTCTGATTGTGCTGGCATTTTTTATATTGCCTTAAAGCTGCTTTATCATTACAATCTTTCATCTCTTTTGGTACTTAGATCAAAGCTTAACACTACGGTCATCTCCTATTAAATAAGTTCAAGCTATGTTTTCCCATGATCAGAAGAGTTACTGGTTTCATATCATTCCCTGTTGAAGAATACTAAAATTTATTTTTCTCCTTCCTCTCCATAGAAACTTATGTTCCATATTTCCCAGTGACAAGAAGAATTATCCTTCTGAAGTTTATATCTTTATAGTTTTTACCAATTAATTATTTGTCTGAATTTAAAATTTTAGAGATAAGACAAGAATGTTGCTGTAAAAAGTATTCTTGATTCATTCCCCCCCCCCCCCAGCTGTGTAAAAGAATAGAAGGTGCTACACCATTTGGGATTAACTTCTGAGTATGCCCACCCTAATGAAATAATGTTTCTTGGATTTGCCACCATAATTGGTTCAGCCCTCACTTGGTTGTTTACAAAGAAGACTACTCACATAACTACTTACGGTTGATTTTTTTGGGTGTAGGCTTCTCCTGGCTGGAACTTCAACCATTAACAGGAAGGAAGCATCAGGTAGTTAATTTTGAAACTAAAACTTATCACCGATCCGAGTGCACCACTATGTTTCGTCCTCTTTTAACTCTTTATTTAAATCTAATTCTTAAATTGAAGATCGAGTTCACTGCGTTGAAGCTCTCGGAACTCCTATTGTCGGAGACTTCAAGTACGGCTGGAAGGCCTACAGGAACTGGGAGCCGATGATGCCTCGAGAGAAGCCCACTAACGAGCAGGAAACTAACCTTCCTTTTGGCCTTCAATCAGGAGGGGACAGTGTCTGTAAGAGGCAACCTCGCTTACATCTACATTGTCGATAAATGATTTTGCCAGATATTTCCCGTACAGTGAAGTATTTGGAGTCATCGTCATCATCCTCGGTAAATCTTGATTTGTCAAAGCTTGAGATGATGGACCTGGTTGCTCCAATTCCCTCATATATGAAAGAGAGCTGGTAGGTTTTTTTCCACTGTATAATTTATTTATTACTCTCTCTCTCTCTCTCTTTCTCTTAACTGATATGCATGTAGTATTATTGGTATTTTAGTGTTTATTTATTTTGAGTTTGAATAGCTAAAGATGAGGTTTCCATGTCAGTTTAGAACCCTCAGTTAATCATCAGGCCTCCCATGGATTGCATACCTGGTAAAGCTCAAGATGCACTCTATTTCGTCAACAGAAAGTGGAACACTGCTTTAGTTCAGGTTAAATTTCAAATTTCCTGCAATTGAAAGTTTCCAGCTTAAAATGTAGTTGGCTTAAAGTTCTTTTACATTATGAACTCAACATTCTTGCTATGTAGCAGGCAACTTGCCCTCTACACTGGCCCCACAGGTATTCTTCTCAGTTTGAGTTCTAATTCTTTATTAGATGGAACATGTTGCAAATTTCTCATGCAATTTAGCTCATGCAATGCAGTTGGAGGCCTTTTAAATGCTACATTTGGAAATGCGACAGAGATGATAATATCTGTATATGCATTGAGAAATGGGATGGTTCGTGTAGTTCAACAATCTTTATCAAATATGCTTAGTTCTAGGATGTGCTTTCTTCGCTGGAGGGACCATCAATTTTAACAAAGATCAAGTCTTCGACGAGGTAGATTTCTTAGAAAAGTAATATAAAATAAACAATTTCGTCCAATATTTTAATGTCGCTATATTTAAATATAACCAACAGGGAACAACTACAGGTGAATTCTGGATTGCTATCATGGGTGTTACATTTCCTGCTGTGCTTCATTTTACACACTTTGGTTGTTGCATGCATTTGGTTTACATAATTTTCACATATTTAATGTCCAAATATTAAAGCATAGCTAGATCCATCAAAATAAATGACTACTACATTTTTTTTTTCTGTACTAATTTTACTGGTATTTTTACTTGGTTGACGTTTTTTTTTGCTCCAGGTTTTGTCAATGAGTTTTCAGCTGTGTTTTATACGACTAGCATAAGTCTAACATTGTTAAGCATGCCTTTTCCTATATGCAAATTTTCTTTTATCATGATTATTTGTTTATTGTGGACAAATATGGTTTCTTGGTCATTTAAACAAGTCTTTTATCATGATTATTTGTTTTAGCATAGCTGGTGAGAGAGAGAATTTTCTTCTGCAATGCGGAAATGAAGCAAGGGAGCAAGCATTGGATCAGTTTACTTAAAAAGAACAGCATAGCTAGTGGATGAGATATTACTCTTCTGCAACACTGAAATAAGGTAAGACTACACAAGTATTGCATCACTTAAAAATTACTACATAGCTGGTGGAGGAGAGATCACTATTCTACAAGATGGAAGTGAGTTAAGGATGTAAGCACTGCATCGCTTTAATTCAAATGAAATTTAAAAAGTAGGTAAAATATCACAGTAAAAGTGAATTCGTTGTTTATATGGATTACGTACGTACATTGAATTTACTGTTACCATTTTCTTGCAATTGTGCTCAGTATGCATTTATTGTGCCGGTATAATCGCAAGTGTAGATTCACACTACATCCACATAGAGTATGAAGAACATGTATCCCCATATGCTGCTCCACACATTTTCCCTCTTTAGCTTTCATGGGGGAACTAAAAGAGTCATGTTTGATGTTATGCATGGGAAGCCCCAAATTAAGTCATCCCTCACGTAATGGATCTTTTGTTCTTTCATATTCTTTTTCTTCTTCTTCTTTCCAACAAAACATTCTTCAATGGCATAATTTTTGAATGCATCGACCAACCTATAGTCAAAGATTAGTTTCTCCTATAAAGGCTGGAGAGAAGATCAGTGATTAAGTCCCAAGAACGATAAGACTTTTATCTTCATCTGATGCACTGGACTTCCCAAATTGTTTATCGTGAAAAGTGTTATTTAATGAATTAGGCATTGACAGTTGGAAAAGTGTTATAAACTTCACATATTTTGTTCAGATATATACGCTTGAATTTTATTTTGATTTCATTTTACACAAAAACAGACATACGCACATTCCATATGTTTCTTTCACATTTATGTTCATTTTTGCACACTACAAATGTTTAGTGGTAGCTTATTCCATATTAAAATTCTCTGCTCAGTTATTTTTCGTAATGCATGATGTATTCATTAAAAATAATTTTTTTTTTCTTTCCATTCAGCTCCAAAAGAGCTTGATAATATAATTTTTTTTCTTTTTGGCTTTTGGCCATAATATTTTAGTTTAATAGGATCACATGACTAATTAGAAAGTGATGGTTGATTGTTTTCTGTCACTATAGATTATAGAAAGGAATGCTGCATGCATTAAAATCAAGCGTGTCGAGAAGTTCATCCGGGAAGTTGGATTTTATGAAAAGAAGATATTTCAGAAAAGATATAATCTGCAACAGGTTAATTGTTTATAATGACTTAACGATATCATTAATTGTTGTTTACTTACAGTGGGATACATTAGATCTACCTACCAATGTCAGTAAATATTCCACATCAGGAATTTAATATATATAGGAATTCTTAGCAATTATATATATGGTCTTATTAAGGTGCTGCAATATGTGAATGCATTTAATCAACCACTTCTCAGTTTCGATTAGATATATCCAGAGCTTGATAATTTACAATCAAGGCAATATTAAAGCTGATTGTGAGAACAATGTCAAATGTTAAACCTTATCAGAAGTTCCCAAGAAATGATGTTTTTCTTTCTTTCTTTAGTTCTGAAAATTTTTGCTATTCCTGAATGGTTTTTGTGAATCCTTTCTTTTCCCTAAAGCAGAAGAGGGTGATGGTGGTCACCAGGATCGAATTGTTGTGGAACCATGGTAGTGGAACCAACTTGGAGCTAACAGTAAGGAAGAAATGGTTGTTGATGGAGTTGATTGATTTCTAACAAGTAGATGAATATGGAATCAAGTATCAAGATTAGTCTCTGCCAGTGTTAACAGCTCTTCCAATGAAGCATAGGTTAGCTTTGTTCAGGATAGTGGAGAGGAGGGATTCGTTCATCATAATTGCAAACTCCGGTTAAGACGCATGATTTGTAAGATGATTCTGTTATTCGAAAGTAATAGTGTAAAATTATGAAATGGTGGTAATGTAAAATATTTGTAATTCCGCTGAGGGAAGGGACTTGCCTGAACTAACTTCCCCTACCTGGTTTTGTGGTTTGTATATATGGCGGTGTTACCCTTTGCAACTGTTTATTTTAACTCAGCAACTAAGCTTGGCTGGATTGATAATTTGACAGCCGCCCTTGCGATTGCTGAAGCCAAGTGAAGATCTTCATTCTTGGATTTAATTTTGAACACAGTTTTTGTAATGTTTGGTTTGGTTTTAACATTGTTTTTTTGGACTCTAAAAGCACTTTTAGCACTAGAATTATAGTTTATAGAGCCTATCTGTCGCTCACTTAAAGTCTTTTTAGCAATGCATTTCAAATATGGAACTCAAATTTGACCAGCAAACATCTTTAGCTATGGACACTGCCAAGGGCCATAACCCTGGAAGTAACAATACCAAAAGCATATTGTGCAGTGCCACAAATATTGGTTTAATTCCTACCTCTACCCGAGTACAGTAGCTAATTTGCTTTACAAATTGTTTCAGAAATGTTAATTTCTCAATAAAAATCACTAGCCTTTTTTGCGTGCAAAATCCATGGTTTTCTTTTTCTCTTTGTAGTAATAACCAATAGAAGCCACGTAGTATATACAATACAGAACAACAAGATCATACCCAAATCCAGATTATTTTCATATTTTGATACACTTCTAGCAAGCATTTTTGGATGGCATGCGATCCATAAATCACTATGATGATATTTGGCCTAATCCCTGGTTGAGTTCCTTGCCACTTAATAGATGCTCAAACCTGATTAATATGCAGGGTATGTATGGGATGAACAATGTGTCAGAGTTGAAAGCAAATGGGAGGTGGGACAGAGATAAAATCAAACTACTTATTTACTTAGTATCTATGATCAGATTGTATAAATCCCACTACTCGAGTGGAAGGGTTGGCAAAGCTTATGTGGATGCATAAACCTCTCTGTTCTCTGTTTCTACTGCTTATTACTCGAAATTAACTGGGCTAAAATGCTCAGGTGGGAGTTTAGGAGATGGGCGGAGTGGATATCTGTATCCATCTCGATGGACAACCGATTCCAAATTCATATTTTGACTAATGAAACCTGACCCGATGAACAACCCACAAGCTTGAAATAATTATTCAGATCATATAGTGTTTTGCATCATTGCCTACACCAACACACCAAAGGAGAGAATCAACCACCAAAAGTCTTAAATGAGAATCAACAATATAATTTCAAAGGAGGCCTCTATATAGTAGATGATTGTATTAGAAAGGTGGTTGTATTTGTTTACAATCAGTTTTTTTTTCCTGTCATGGTGCATATTTTTAATTAATGTTCTCACATTTCTTTAAAAAAATCTAGCTTTTTGAAGAATTGGATAAGTAAATATTTAGATATTTATGGGCAATAAAGATAAATTCCTAAAAAACTGAAACAATTTAACGAATAATTGTTAAAGATGTATAAAGAGGTATAGTGAATGACTTTTGATCATCCAACCAAAGATGTATAATGCATAAATTTATATGCAGTTCATCCAACCAAATAACTCCAAATAAATTTATATGCAGTTCCGAATACGTGCCGTAGGCACGTGCCACGGGCATACCTAGTATGTAAATAAATCCTCAAAATCACATAAAATGTGTAAAAACATTTATAAAAATAATAGGCGCTACAGTAAATCAGGTTCCCTCAGAGGTTCTAGAAACTAGACTCCCTGTCGATTCCAATGCATATGCACACGACATATTTTAATTGTAATAACTACAGCAACCAATCAATTCTTTATGAGTCTGCTGTTCAGCCAGCAACTCAAAATAAAATTATTATATGCATAATTCGACTAAAAACTTATATATAATTCTTGCAAAAATTGTAATCTAGTTCCTGGAATTGTTCATTAATATTCTTGCAAATCTTAGGTCCAAATTATTAAGTTAACCTACTCATTTAATTATTTAAACATGACAATGTATCGCAAAACCGTCAAATGGTCTGGATTCTAGACACAAAGTCTTATTTAATAAGTTCTAAGTGATTCTAAAAGTAATTAGGTCAAACTTCGTGTTCTTTACTGTTCTAGTTTTCTGGCAGCAACCTAGAGTTAAGTTTTTGTATGCACAACGAGTCTAGAAAATCATCAACTAATCTTATAAAAATTGTAAAGAAACTCCTAACCATGTCTAGAAACATCCTAATTAATTCAAAAGTTTTTACTCTACTATTAACATCTTATTTTAATTAGCAATTCATGTCTTTTTTATACTCAGTGGGCTCTGGAAATTAGACTCAGTGAGCTAAAATTTTCATTTATAAATGTCTTTTTCAATTTTATAAGCAGCTGGCTCAAGAATTCATTACAATATTGTATAAAGGGTAACAATAAAATGTACTCTTACTCAACAATCATGACAATCAATCCACATATTCATTTAATAGGAAATGAACTAACATTTATACTCAATAATTATGACGAATTCCTACTGATATGGCTAAAAATAGGATTAAATCGGGACCATTCACATCGGACACGAATCTTAAAGCTCAGGGGTAAAACGGTAATTTCACATGCAAATGGGTCCGAAGCGGGTACTGGGTCTCCTTCTCACAGATCCAATAACCCGTGAACGGATCCACCTCAACTGGGTACGGGTCCCAACCCGAAACACACCCAGTCCAGAAAAGATATGAATTAGGGTTTCTGATTAATCCTAATCAACGGCTCTGATTCACATCTATCTTTTCACCGGGAATTAAGGGATTACATTCCTAATCTGATTACGAGGATTTTATGCCTTATCAGAGCACAGGGATCACATTCCTTATCTGATCCCAACGGCGACTATAAATACCCCACACCCATCTCCATTAAGAGGTAATCAATCTTTTTCTAGTTAAACGCTCTTTCATAATCATTTCTGGTTACTGACTTGAGCGTCGGAGGGTGCGTCGCCGGGATCAACCCCGGTGTCTCGCACTTCCTTGCAGGTGAACGGCGGGAGTCAACGGTCAAGCTCCGGCGGAACAGGTTAGGTGTTTGCTATTCAGGTTTTCCCGAACTCACAAATTCTATCTGTTTGCCCCCACACCGAAATTAGCGGCAACAGATTGGCGCCGTCTATGGGAAGACCAAACGAATAGCAGCCCCTCTTTCCGTTGGTCCGATCTTCTCCAGCCATGCCTCTGAGAAAAGTCAGGTCCAGAGGCTCCAACCGTGGGCCCAACCCCGCCGATCAGCAAGAGGTAGTCCCCGTCCAACACGCTCCTTAACAGGGACAACCCCCGCTTCAAGTGAAGGACCCTCTTCAACAAGATCAGCCTCCTCTTCAGAATCAGCAACCCCCCAAGGGTCCTGCCGGTCCACAGAATGCCGGTGCGGGGGGCTCCCGCATGAAGCAATCTCTCTACCAAGACCGTGTCTCCATACACGATGCCTCTTCAGATTCTATGGCCTCCCATAATCGCCGAGCTTCTGACTTCCAACAACAAGTCCCAAATCGGCCGAAAGAGGTGGACCTTCGTCACCGTCGGGATGAAAAGCAGGCCCGAGAGGGAACCTCCCGCCAACACCGTCCGGATGAGCGATCTCCCCGCCGCCGAGAATACAGAAGGTCTCCTACCCGGAGGGAGCAAAAAGAATTCCCCGAGCATCACAGAAGAAGACCACGCTCCCCCGCGGGTCGGCAGCAGCCTAGGAACGATGAGGCGCCAATCACCCGTGCCGAGATCCAACGAGTTGGAGCACAACTCTCTCATAGAGTTCCTCCTCACACTCGTCTCACAAACAGCTCTTTCCCAGAGCCGGGCTCTTCCGCTCCGCTCGCCTCCGAAGCGGACCTCTTCTCAGACAGTTCGGAGCTCACCACTCTCTCATAGAGTTGCTCCTCAAACTCATCTCCCAAATGGCTCTCTCCCAGAGCCGAGCTCTTCACTCCGCTCGCCCCTGAAGCGGACCTCTTCTCAGACAGTTCGGAGCTCACAACTCTCTCCTAGAGTTGCTCCTCAAACTCATCTCCCAAATGGCTCTCTTCCAGAGCCGACCTCTTCGCTCGGCTCGTTTCCGAAGCGGACCTCTTCTCAGACAGTTCGGAGCCCACAACTCTCTCCTAGAGTTGCTCCTCAAACTCGCCTCCCAAACGGCTCTCTTCCAGAGCCGAGCTCTCCACTCTGCTCACCTCGGAGCGAACCTCTTCTCAACGAGTTCGGAGCTCGCAACTCTCTCCAAGAGATCCTCCTCGCACTGGTCTCACAAACAGCTCTCTTCCAGAGCCGAGCTCTCCACTCTACTCACCTCCGAAGCGGACCTCTTCTCAATGAGTTCGGAGCTCACAACTCTCTCTTAAAATTTCTCCCCAAACTCTTCTCCCAAATGGCTCTCTTCCAGAGCCGAACTCTTTGCTCCGCCCACCTCCAAAGCGGAGCTCTTCTCAAACGAGTTCGGAGCTAAAACTCACCTACAGTTCCTCCTCAAACTCATCTCACAAATGGCTCTCTTCCAAGAGCCGAGCTCTTCCCTCCGCTCGCTGCCGAAGCGGACCTCTTCTCAACAAGTCCGGAGCGCACAACTCTCTCCTAGAGTTGCTCCTCAAACTCATCTCACAAATGGCTCTCTTCCAAGAGCCGAGCTCTTCCCTCCGCTCGCCGCCGAAGCGGACCTCTTCTCAACGAGTTCGGAGCTACAGCTCTCCCCTAGAGTTGCTCCTCAAACTTGTCCCACAAATGGCTCTCTTCCAGAGCCGAGCTCTTCGCTCCGCTCACCTCCAAGGCGGACCACTTCTTAACGAGTTCGGAGTCCAGCTTCTTCTACATGGCTGCTCCCACAACTTGCTAAGCACTTCACAACGGGTTCGGAGTCCAACACTTGGCTCGATTCTACTTCGCAAGTTCGCTCCTAAGCGAGCTAGAAGTAGCTCGCCATTCGGAACTGCTCCTGCATCCCTCAAACTAACCTCACGATGGTTCGGAGTCCAGCACTCGGCTCGACTCTTCTTCCTCGGCTCGTCCATAGACGAGCCAGAAGTAGATCGCCATTCGAAATTGCTCCTGCAGCCGTTGAATGGATCGAAGTCCAACACTTGGCTCGATTCTACTTCGCATGTTCGCTCCTAAGCGGACTAGAAGTAGCTCGCCATTCGGAACTGCTCCTGCATCCCTCAAACTAACCTCACGATGGTTCGGAGTCCAGCACTCGGCTCGACTCTTCTTCCTCGGCTCGTCCATAGACGAGCCGGAAGTAGATCGCCGTTCGAAATTGCTCCTACAGCCGTTGAATGGATCGGAGTCCAACACTTGGCTCGATTCTACTTCGCAAGTTCGCTCCTAAGCGGACTAGAAGTAGCTCGCCATTCGGAACTGCTCCTGCATCCCTCAAACTAACCTCACGATGGTTCGGAGTCCAGCACTCGGCTCGACTCTTCTTCCTCGGCTCGTCCATAGACGAGCCGGAAGTAGATCGCCGTTCGAAATTGCTCCTGCAGCCGTTGAATGGTTCGGAGTCCAACACTTGGTTCGATTCTACTTCGCAAGTTCGCTCCTAAGCGAACTAGAAGTAGCTCGCCATTCGGAACTGTTCCCACAACCTTAAACTAATCTAACGATGGTCGGGGTCCTATGGCTCGACTTTACTTCACCGGCTCGTCCTTAAATGGGCCGGAGGAAGATGGCCATTCCGAACTGCCCCCACGACCACCCGAGCCAAGCTACCCATCTACCGAGAAGCAAAGTGGTGGAAAATGTGCCCCAAAATCCGTGCTCGGATCTGCCGAACAAGATGCATCTACCGAGCAGCAAAGCAGATGAAGAGCAAGAAGAAAAAGAGGCTAACGGGTCAGGGTCGGATCCAATACCCACGGTCCGACCCATACCCTTCTTAGCTCCTTCATTCTTCTCCTTCTTCAGTCTTCCCGCCAAAAGTACCCAACACTTCTGCTCTTCTTCACTGTGCGAAAGAACGAGGCAGGGGAGAGAACTCGAATGCCTCTCCTCCCCTTCCTCCTTCTTCTCAGGGCCAAGCTCTTCACTTCGCTTACCTCCAAAGCGGAGCTCATCTCAAACGAGTTCGGAGCTAAAACTCTCTCCTAGAGTTGCTCCTCAAACTCCTCTTCCAGATGGCTCTTCTACAAGTCGAGCTCTTCACTCCGCTTGCCCCCAAAGCGGAGCTCTTCCCAACGAGTTCGGAGCTAAAAACTCTCCTAGAGTTGCTCCTCAAACTCCTCTTCCAGATGGCTCTTCTACAAGTCGAGCTCTTCACTCCGCTCGGCTCCAAAGCGGAGCTCTTCTCAAACGAGTTCGGAGCTAAAACTCTCTCCTAGAGTTGCTCCTCAAACTCCCCTTCCAGATGGCTCTTCTACAAATCGAGCTCTCCCCTCCGCTCGCCTCCAAAGCGGAGCTCTTCTTAACGAGCTCGGAGCTAAAAACTCTCTCCTAGAGTTGCTCCTCAAACTCCTCTTCCAGACAGCTCTTCTACAAGTCGAGCTCTTCACTCCGCTCGCCTCCAAAGCGGAGCTCTTCTCAAACGAGTTCGGAGCTAAAACTCTCTCCTAGAGTTGCTCCTCAAACTCCTCTTCCAGATGGCTCTTCTACAAATCGAGCTCTCCCCTCCGCTCGCCTCCAAAGCGGAGCTCTTCTCAAACGAGTTCGGAGCTAAAAACTCTCTCCTAGAGTTGCTCCTCAAACTCCTCTTCCAGACAGCTCTTCTACAAGTCGAGCTCTTCACTCCGCTCGCCTCCAAAGCGGAGCTCTTCTCAAACAAGTTCGGAGCTAAAACTCTCTACTAGAGTTGCTCCCCAAACTCCCCTTCCAGATGGCTCTTCTACAAATCGAGCCCCCCCTCCGCTCGCCTCCAAAGCGGAGCTCTTCTCCAACGAATTCGGAGCTAAAACTCTCTCCTAGAGTTGCCCCTCAAACTCCTCTTCCAGATGGCTCTTCTAAAAGTCAAGCTCTTCGCTCCGCTCGCCTCCAAAGCGGAGCTCTTCTCCACAAGATCGGAGAGAAACTCTCTCCTAGAGTTCCTCCTCAAACTTGTCTCTCAAATAGCTCTTCTCGACGAGATCGGAGCACAACTCTCCCCTAGAGTTGCTCCCTGCACTCACTTCAAAGAATCGGTCTTCCCATGGCTCTTACGAGGATCTTCCCAGCACCGCTTCTCCACTGTGCGGAAGAGCAAGGCAGAGGAGAGAACCCAATTGCCTCTCCTCCCCTTCCTCTTCTCCTCTTCTCCACTGTGCGGAAGAACAAGGCAGAGGAGAGAACCCAAATGCCTCTCCTCCCCTTCCACTTCTCCTCTTCTCCACTGTGCAGAAGAACAAGGCAGAGGAGAGAACCCAATTGCCTCTCCTCCCTTTCCTCTTCTCCTCTTCTCCACTGTGCGGAAGAACAAGGCAGAGGAGAGAACCCAAATGCCTCTCCTCCCCTTCCACTTCTCCTCTTCTCCACTGTGCGGAAGAACAAGGCAAAAGAAAGAACCCAATTGCCTCTCCTCCCCTTTCTCTTATCCTCTTCTCCACTGTGCGAGAGAACAAGGCAGAGGAGAGAACCCAAATGCCTCTCCTCCCCTTCCTCTTCTCCTCTTCTCCGAGCTACTATGCGCAGAGGGTGAACTACGGAGTCACCGAGCCGAGTGGCCGAGGTACCGACCCTCGTATATGGAGAAAAATTCTACCGACCCGATCTCACCGTTAGATCATCTCCAAATTCGCACTCAAGCAAGATGGACGGATCAGATCGCGCCACGTCACCACAAAACGACAAGATAATGTTTTCTCGAAACTCGTGCCTCTTGTCTCGTGATTCGCGCCACGATCGTGATCAACCGTCCAGATTGAGCCACATAGCTCGGATCTCAAATCCGAGCTGCCGAACTACCGAACTGCAGGATGGCAAAAAATTCTCCTCAAAATCCATGCTCGGATTGGCCGAACAAGAAGCATATCCGAGGAGCTCAGATTTTCCGAACAAGAAGCAGAGGAGAGAGAGAGAAAAAAAAAAAAAGGGGCATGCTACGTGGCATCATCTCAAGGATCCGAGGTGCCGATCCGATGCATCATCTCAAGGATCCGAGGTGCCGATCCGATCCGAGGTGCCGAGGTACCGACCCTCGTATATGGAGAAAAATTCGGCTGACCCCATCTCACCGTCGGATCGTATCAAAATTCGGGCTAAAACATGATGAACGGCTCAGATCTCGCCACGTCACCACAAAACGACAAGATAACGATTTCTCGAAACTCGCGCCTCTTGTCTCGTGATTCGCGCCACGATCGTGATCAACTGTCCAGATTGAGCCACGTAGCTCGGATCTCAAATCTGAGCTACCGACCTACCGAACAGCAAAGTGGAAAAAATTTTCCTCAAAATCCGTGCTCGGATCTGCCGAGCCAGATGCATTAGCCGAGCGACAAGGAAGGAGAGAGAAACAAAAAAAATTAGAGAAAGGTCGGGTCGGACCCGTTAGGGTACCAAACCCATGACCCGAACTCAACTTCTTCTTCAGCTATTCTCCCGCCAAAACAAAAGCCCTTCTTCAAAACCTCTGTTAAGCTCCAGTGGTCTCTCCTCTCCATGGCTCGAGCACAGCGTATTCCGAAGCTTGAAGATCCGAGCTCTGCTGCCGAGCTCCACCGCCGACGACCACCTTCGAACTCACTCTCGGTGAGCCCCTCCGCCACAGAGCTCACAACTCCACTTCGAGCTCCGCTGCCGAGCCCCATGCCGGACCGATCTCCTCTATCCGCCGAAGCCAACAAGCGAAGCTTCACCATGGCCCGTCTCCAAACTCCGCCATGGCCGACCACCTCCGCTCTGAGCTCCGCGATGCCGAAGCTCTTCAAAACGCCGACCCACTTCGCCGAAGCTCTTGCCTTGCCGAACTCCATTCGTGCCGAGCTTCGCTGCCAAGCTCACCTCCGAGATCCAACGGTGCCGAACCCATCGTCTCCTTCACGAGCTCACCTCCAAAACAGAGCTCCGCTATTCGTCGAAGCTCTTGTCCACGTCCACTGTCGAGCTCGCCTCCCATCGCCAAAGCTCTTCTCTGCCATTGCCGAGCTCGAACTGTGCTACCTCCACTGCGTCGAGCCACCACAGTCGAAGCTCCGAAGCATCGAGCTCCGACGTTGGCAGAGCTCCATTGAAATTGCTGAAGCTCCATTGAACTTACCGAAGCATCGAGCTCCGACGTCCCGCCTCCGAGCTCCTCTCTACTGAGTCGACGAGCTCCGAACTCGAACCCTTCACCAAGCTCTCCACCTTCGTCGGCGAGCTCGCAGCGAGCAATCGCCGAAGCTCCAAACTCCCCTTCTTCACCAACTCCGATCTCCTCGCCGAACTTCTCCTCTAGATGAGCCTCGAACTCCGAACAACGCCGACTTCGAGCTCCCACTCTCGCCGAGCTCTCTCCGTCGCCGAGCCGAACCCATCACCTCTCCAAGCTCCACCGTCGAGCTCCAAGCTCCTTCGTCGGAGCTTCCTTCCATGCCGAGACGAAGACGGAGGAGAAAAAGAAGAGAGAAAGAACAGAGGAAGAACAGAGGAGAGTCGAAGAACAGAGGAGAAGATAGAAACGAAGTAGAAGAAGAGAAAAAAAAAAAAAAAGGAGTGCCACGTGGCAATGCCACGTGGCTTCGTTACATTCCTCGGCAGATTCAAACCGAGCCGACCTCCTCTCCACGGAGTCGCCGAGCTCCGAGCACGAACCACCTTCGCCGAGCTCAAGAACCCATCACCATGGCTCTAACGAACTCCCTACTCCGCAAGCATCCTCTACATCGAGCTCCGCCTCGCCATCACCGAGCTCCAATCGAGCTCTCCTCCTTCGACAGCTGAGCTCCGCCATGCTCCTCGTCGAACCCATCGAACCGACAGCTCCTTCAACTCCGAGCTCGCCTCTTCTCTTCGCCGAGCGCCGAAGCACCGAGCTCGTCAAAACGCCAACCCACCGCCGTGCTCAGTCTCCTCCGCCGAACTCCACAGCCGAAGACGAACTCTCCCAACGAGCTCCGAGCTAACCACGAACGAGCTCGTCATCCTCAACCGAGCTACGTTCCGTCACCGAGCTCGTCTCCTCGATCGCAAGCTGTCCCCGTCGCTGAGACCCTCTCTCTCGCCGAGGTTCTTCGAAGATGAGGAAGTAAAACGGGACGAGACGAAGAGTAGAAGAAGAGAAGCAGCGGGGAAGGAAGAAAAAGAAGAAAAAAAAATTTGTGTGCCACGTGGCATCGCCATGTGGCGTCGACTCCAAGGGTCGGACGTGCCGGAACCGAGGAGCCGAGGTACCGATGCTGTAAATTGAGAAAAAAAGTGACCGATCAACACGATCGTCCGATCGTCTCAAAATTCGCATCGCGACACGATCGACGCTCAGAAACGCGCCACGTGTCCCGATCGTGATCTGCCTCACGATGCGCGCAGATCTGATCATGATGGACGGCCAGAAATCTACCACGTGTCCAGGTAATATTTAAATTATTTATTTATTTATTTAATTGTTTTTTTTATTTAAAAAATCCGAAAAAAATATTTAAAAATCGAAAAAAATTAATTAAAAATTCTAAAAATAATTATTAATTCAGAAAAAATTAGTAAATTCTGAAAAATTAATTATGAAATTAGAATAATTAATTAATATTTTTGATAATTAATTATTTAATTCGGAAAATGAATAAAAAATTCAAAAAAAAAATGAGAAAAAATTTAGAAAAATCCTGAAAATTCACCAAAAATCCAGAAAATTTTGAGAATATTTTTGGGCATTTTACAAGCCCATAATAACACTGTTACACCCTGAGCAAGATTCCAAACTCCCTTAAGAACACCGATAAAATTCCGTACGCCATTAAAACAGTAAAACTACTCCTCAAAGGCTGATCAAACTCAGTCTTCGGGAGTGGGGGGCTCGTGATATGGCTAAAAATAGGATTAAGTCGGGACCGTTCACATCGGACACGAATCTTAAAGCTCAGGGGTAAAACGGTAATTTCACATGCAAATGGGTCCGAAGCGGGTACTGGGTCTCCTTCTCACAGATCCAATAACCCGTGAACGGATCCACCTCAACTGGGTACGGGTCCCAACCCGAAACACACCCAGTCCAGAAAAGATAGAATTAGGGTTTCTGATTAATCCTAATCAACGGCTCTGATTCACATCTATCTTTTCACCGGGAATTAAGGGATTACATTCCTAATCTGATTACAAGGATTTTATGCCTTATCAAAGCACAGGGATCACATTCCTTATCTGATCCCAACGGCGACTATAAATACCCCACACCCATCTCCATTAAGAGGTAATCAATCTTTTTCTAGTTAAACGCTCTTTAATAATCATTTCTGGTTACTGACTTGAGCGTCGGAGGGTGCGTCGCCGGGATCAACCCCGGTGTCTCGCACTTCCTTGCAGGTGAACGGAGAGAGTCAACGGTCAAGCTCCGGCAGAACAAGTTAGGTGTTTGCTATTCAGGTTTTCCACGAACTCACAAATTCTATCTGTTTGCCCCCACACCGAAATTAGCGGCAACACCTACTGTTAACATAGCAAAATTATCATCACTACGGTATTAAATTTACGAATCTAGTTATAACAATATATACAACCGAAATGCATTCAAACTACTATTTCTTCTACATATACGTGTTACTAGTTTATGTTCGTATAGTGTATGCATATGATGACGGATAACATGACTTAGAATTGAATCAAGGATATGGCAGACTTACTACTTGGTTTCGCCGGTGAATCCGTAATAACCTCCTTGAAGGGTAACAAGAAATTTAAGATACGGTAAATGAAAGAAGAACTGCTTGCGGAGATCAAAATAATTTTTGAACTATAGCAATGAGTTGGTTCAAGATGAACTTGCCTTAAGACGCCGCGTGAAAAAATATGAAAGACGACATGTGAGATGGTAGAACACATAATGGAAGCTCGACAATGATTAAGTCAGCGAATAGCAAGGAGACAGTGTCACAACAGCAAAAGGTTCAGATTTTTTCGAGGCTGTGATGGAGGTAGCGAGCACGGGAGGCGATCGAGGGTTGCTGTCATTCGAGGCAGCTGCACAGCAATGGTGGCTTCAGGAGTTCGAAGTGTAGCGAGGTCATCAGGGTGTAGGCGATGGCGAGGGAGAGGCAGCAACAAGGTGGTGCTAGGGCTGTTGGCGGTGGTCGGGATGGGTTCAGGCAGTGCAAACGACGCGCGTAGGAGAAAGGCAGCGAGGAGAGAAGCGAACGATGCTGTGGTGGCGATCGGATGCAAGCTACGTTGGTGTGGGGGTAGGGCAGCAAGGCAGAGAAGGCAGGGTCTGTGTGTTGCGATAATTTAGATTAGGTTAATCAAAATAATTAGGGTTTACATTATTAATGGGGTTAATATATATGCAGCAAGTGGGCTTAGATTGGGCTTCAGTGATGGGCTCATGAAAAGATATATAATAATAATAATAATAATAATAATAATAATAATAATAATAATAATAATAATAATAATAATCAGGTAATAAAACATTGGATGGTTAAGTTTGAGTTTGGATTTGAATGGAGACTAGGTGTAACGCTCCGAATTCCAAACACAGGTAATTCGTAGCACAAACAGGATCTTTTACTTCAACTTCGTACAAAAATATAAAGAATTTAAAATTTTTCATTGACAACGTTGTTCTTTTACAATAGCACAGTGGAAATAAATAAGTACAATACAACATATGTTAATGAAAGCTCTTCAATCTTGTGACAACCCATCACAGCGACTTCAAGTCCATATCAAATTCAGTCATGCAACTAGGAAACTGTGGGCACATCAGTTGTATACAACTGACGCAATGCTATAATACAGCGGATCTTCTACTTTAGCAGACACAAACTTGAATGTGAAACAAAATGTGAAATGTGACTATCCTAAACATGTCAGTGTATAATATGAACTCAATGCCTAATGCTGACATTACACTACGAAGACCCTAATGCATACTTGTTCGGATTGTATGCATCCCATACTACATAGGTCCGAGGGCAAGCCCTTATCGTACTCCTCATTATAGGGTTCAATCCCTCGTTATGAAAATTTTCTCCTGTGATTAGCATAAGATTTAGATATCCGTGACTATTAAGCCCATGCCCTGATAATTCTAGAGATGAGTCCCACACTGCAGATGAATTGGGGACACTCCCCATCTTATCTCGATAATTCTGGGGATCTAATCTCACACCAAAAGCTATGGCAGCTCAATAGTCACCAAACACCCCATGAGCGTCGCCTCAATCCCGATAATTCTGGAGATGAGTCCCACACCGCAGATCAGCTAGGGAAACTCCCAGTCACATCTCGATAATTCTGGATAGAGAATCTTACACCGCATACCAACTAAGGCCTTCATACTCATGTTTGACCTTACTTTATCACATTCCCAATCTAGTGCATGTCCTTAGGTTTAATTATAATCATTACGACCTAAAGCTAGCTTAACCCACAAGAATTAAATCAACACAAGGAGAATTTTTATCCGACACTGGCTACTTCTCAATTTTCATTTATCATAACTTGCCGATCACTATGGGTCTCGCTCAGCCTCTAGATTCCAACAATCTCAACACTGAGATCAACTAGTTTACATCTAGCCTCTTCAAAAAAAATTTATTCATTAAACATCATTTAACTTCTTTAATCCATTCTCTTTACTATTACCAATCACGAAGTAACCAACTTCTTATAGTAACATTCAATAACACGATGGGTTTAAAACCCTTATAAACATCATGTGTTCAATAACTTAAATTATCTTCTATTTATCTCATAATTCACCATATAGCATCCCTTACATAAATCCCAAAATTTAGACTCGTTTTCTTATGATATAAAATTTTGGAATAAAATTAGATTTAAAACCTACATATTTCAGTCTCTTAATCACCCTTAATTTTGATGCGAAATGTAGCTTGAAAATTATTTCTTCAAAGTTGTATAGTTCACACTGTATCTTATTCCCAAATAATCGTTGGATTAGTATAAATAATCCCACCAAATAACCCATAAATACTCTATATTCATTCCATCCCATTAGTCATCCTCAAATAACTAGATAAAATCTTCCAAACTATTATAATAAGACTTTAAAAGTCTCAATTCAATGAACATCATCTCTGTTTTAATATCCCAAATCTAATTATCAAATATATACTAAAATCGTTAATTCAAATATTGTAACCCCTGTTTTCCGTTTTCTGTATTTTGGGTGTATTTTCTTTTTCTGTGTATTATCTGTGTTTGGGTTCTTTATAAATTTTTTTGTTTTCTTAAATTCATTTTTATTTTAAAAATATTTTGTATCTCCTGTTAAAATCCGTTCTTTTCATTAATTGTATTTATTGTTATTTTCAAATGATTCTTATATTATAATACAAATCCTATTATTTATTATTATTATTATTATTATTATTATTATTATTATTATTTACTTTTTTTTTGAAGTACAAAATATATTTTTGATAAACCTACTTTTTATTGGTTATTTTAATTTTCTTATTAGATCTTTAATACCCTTCAACCCAAACCCTATTGGATACCCAATAACCCATTTTAAGCCCTATACCCTACCCATTTTACACCCTAAACCGTTACCCCCACCTAACCCTAATTTCATATCCCTATATATATCATCTCCCTGTTACCCTATTATCATCTTCTCACCAGCCGCCTGTTCACCTTCCAACCCCGTGCACCCTCCCGTTCGTCTGCCTTTCTCCCCTACCTCCTATGTGAGCCCCCATCCCCCTGTAGCAGCTCGACCCCGACCAGACAACATACCCCCTGCGCTGTACCTTGGCCGCCGTCACCTCCGCCTCTCCCCTGTGCTTCGCTATCCCCTGCCTCCTCTCGACGACGCAGCCCCGCAGCAGACCCCCGTCGTGCCGCACCTTCACCTCGATTCCAGTAGCCGCCTCGCGACCACCTATTGCGACTCCACTGGCGATAGAAACAGCACAGCCTCCCTGCAGAGCTCAGCCCGATGCCAGCGAAGCAGCAGCCGCAACACTTGTCCTCCTGACGCCGGCAGCCCTATCCTGTCATCGCCGTTCGCAGTCAGCCTCGCCCTGAGCACCGCCGCCCGCCGTCAGAGCCAAGCCAGTGCACCCCATTGCCCTTGCTATTGTGCATGATCGGGAGCATTCCTAGCCGTCCGTTGATCTGATTTTGATCATCATGATCATGATGATCACGTCTTGATCTTTGCCGTTCGATCGCAATCATCGTCATCTTGGTCATCACCATCGGGGTGATCTTGGTCATCCCATCTTATTGATCGTGATCATCATCATCTTGATCTGATTGACTGATATCAGAGCACCAGGTTTGGCTAATGTATTAGTTTGACTGATATATTAGACAAGCTTGGCTTGATCTGGGATCGGCACAATAGTACACAGACCATGCATACATGAGTGAATTATAATCAACTTGATTTGGATACAAGTCTTGTTCCATTCATTTGAACCCTTCTTATTCAATCCCTTGATTCCTTTTTTCTTCCGTCTTTTTCAGTCGTCCTCTTTAATTGATTTCTTCTTGGGTATGAATTCATTATTTTCGTACCCATGTCCTTCTGATTTTGTTGCCATCCATTCTTTTTCTATTTTCTTCTCGGTCCGTCAGTTGGCATCGCTTGTTCTTCTACGACTTGTCTGCAGCTTGGAACGTCGCCATCAGAGTAGCGCAGTAGAAGCGTATGGGTCCATGACCCACAGGTCCCAAGATTCTCTTGTTATTTCTCCTTGCCTGCATTGTTTGCTTTCTATATCCCTTGCATTCATCCTCATTTGTTGACTCATTGGCTAGTCCAACACTTCCTTAATTATCCTTTCTTCGATTCCAGCTCTATCTATTTCTTCACCTCATTGCTTTGTTATTTTGCAAGTCTTGTATTGTTTTTTCTTCATTTTTGATATTAGTTACTACTTTCTTGCATTCCATCTTGCCATCATGCACCATTCATTGTTTGATTCAATTCTTCCCTATTCATTCCCTCTTTGATTCCAGTTCTGCCTACTCCCTATCTTGCTTGTTATCTTGTGTTGTTCTTTTTCTTTTTGATACTGTTTATTTTCTTTCATGCATTCCATTTAACCTCATTGTTATCCACCTCTTTCTTATTTTGGTGTTGCCATCACTTCATTCTTCCCCCTGATTCTTTGTTCGGTTACCCTTCCCTAAGTTTGTTTTGCCTTGTCCTATGTACCGCCTAAGCAAATTTCGAGGACGAAATTTTGTTGTAAGATGGGTAGGATTTGTAACCCCTATTTTTCGTTTTCTGTATTTTGGGTGCATTTTCTTTTCTGTGTATTATCTGGGTTTGGCTTCTTTATAAAAATTTTCGTTTTCTTAAATTTTTTTTTATTTCAAAAATATTTTGTATCTTCTGTTAAAATCTGTTCTTTTCATTAATTGTATTTATTGTTATTTTCAAATGATTATTATATTATAATACAAATCCTATTATTTGTGTTATTATTATTATTATCAGTATTATTAATTTTATTATTATTATTATCAATATTATTATTATTATTATCATTATTATTATTATTATTATTATTATTTTGAAGTACAAAATATATTTTTGATAAACCTACTTTTTATTGGTTATCTTGAATAAATGTATCTATTACTTGGATTATTTTGTATTCGGCAATGTGACCCAGAATTATTGACTTGTTCCAGATCTGGTTTATTTAAGATTTATTTATTTTGTTTCAAGTAAATTCTATCGGTATATTGATTTATTCATGCATGCGTGGTTGAGTATATTTTTTTATATTTCATGTTATGATGTTGAGTCGATCCTATAGCTTATGAATGATGAAAATCATTCGCTGGGCTTCGTCACGTACTCTTATTCCCTATTCCTTTTGGGAAGCGGGGCGTGACAAATATGGAGTTTAATCCAAAACATTTGCACCAATTTTTTTTCAAATCTTAAATTCTCCAATATACTAATATCCTTTAAAATCATCTCTATTCAAATCCTTCAAATCCAATAACCAAATATCTGCTTAATCCATTAACTAAGTGGGGGGCAATTAACACAAAAATGTTTATACAAATTACCATCAAAATATTTTCCTAGAAATCAATTTATATTTCCAATATACTCAAAAACAGTAAATACTACAAAATTTGAGCTACCAAGACCCAAACCTACAATCTCAAAGATCCTTGGACACATGCACTAACCAATAATCCAAGAATATTTCTTTATCAACTTCGATTCAAGATAACAACATATATATAATCCACTATTTGAATGATCAACTTGAGACATCAACCCAATGGTATTGTAAAAATCATACAAATTTCAGTACTACTCCAAAAATAGATTTCTTAGTTTTATAGGAAACATAAATTGGTCTAATACAACTTTGTAGTTAAGATCATCTAAATACATCCTCAATTACTTCGTCTATATTCATTTGCAAATTAGTAGGTTCAAAATCCGAATACTGCCGCTCATGCTACTTGTAAAAATCACAGAAAATTCTATACTTCATAAAAATTTGTATTCTTTAGCTCATATTAAAGGTATACAAGTCTATTATAGCTTTGTAGTTATAAGTTTCTCCAAAATATTGTGTCTATAACCCTGAATTCTTCGAAATCTATAGTCGGCTCGAAATGTTATACAGACTGCCACTTGTTCAATTCTATTCTTTATGAAAAATTGATTTCTTAGACTCTAAAGAAAGGTTAACGAGTCTACTTCAACTTCTTAGTTTTTGCCTTTCTCAAATACTGCATCTAAGATACCGAAATGATCAAAATCCGAAATGTATACAAATTTCCTGCAACTAGCCAAACTACCAACTAGTCTTAAGTTAGGATATTATTAAAATAGTAAACGACATCCAAATATTATGAAATTTTAAGGAGATGTTCTTGACATATATGGAGTGCTCATATAAAAATTTTAGCTCTTGATTCCATCTATTTTAATAGTTATGATTTTCTAAAGTGCAGCTAAAACTTAAAACAGAAACTTACAGAAATGTCTCCAAATCAATCATATCATAATTCCACACCGTTAATCAGCAACACATAATCTAAATATGAATACTCAATCTATATAAGTTATTATGCGTCTAACAATTCACACATATATATTCTACAATCTAGCATTCTACAAATAAAATTATATTAGAAAGTTGGAGAAACACTGTAACGACCCCAATTTTTTTTATAAACCATTTAATACAATAATTTTCTTAGCGGATTTCAATTAAAATTTGGGCAAAGTCTTCCCTAAAATATTATCTCATTTAAAGCAATTCCGTATGGAATTCTGCTAACAATTAAAAATATCATATCATAGGCAATTAATATCAATCCTCCATAGGACAATCCAAGCAACATCACACATGCATCACATATATAGGGCTTTGGGGGCAAATATCTTCATATGATGCAAGATACAAAACAAAAACCAAGATTTCATTTGAAAACGTAATGGACTTTTAGAAAAAAAACTTTGAAAAATCTTCGAAAAACTACACACAGAACCTAACAGTCCACAACAAGGCGGGTACGGGTTTTAACATACTATATCCCATCACTATATATCATCATCTCATACATATACTTACATAATCTCTCAAAATACTAAATATTACACAGATTTTCTCAATTACCCTCATTCTACATAACTTAAGTTAACAAAATATACAACTAATACATCATCCACCAACCCTACTACCATAGAAAGTAAAACTACAAAAATAAAGATTCCATGGTATCTCACCTCGCTGCTACTCAGATCCTGCAAAAAGGAGTCTAAGGACATCCACCTTCACGAAGGGACTCCTCTGACCCCCAACCAATACTGGCGTGAGTATGATCTACAAGGTTAGTTACAAAAATAACATAATATAAAAGAAATTTAAAGAACTTACTAACATGATTATAAATGAATATATCCTGAGAATTAAGTAGAAAATATAATGAAAGAAAACTTGTTAACACACAAGATGTAATTACTAATGTGTAACCAATCCATTATATCAACACCACACCTGATCTACCGTGGAGTCAACCTAGGCAGGTAGTTCCCACCATTTCCATAAAAATAGCGGGCGTAAGTTCCTTGACACGATACCAAGGTAAAGATACTCGCATTGCCTCCTTACTTTTATTCTCACCATATACTTACCATATTACCTCTTTACACTTATTCTCACCATATACTTACCATATTACCTCCTTACACATTCTCACCATATACTTACCACATATTAACCATTACTTCTGGGTAATATATAACACCACACCCCAAACATAGTTGGGTAATATAACAACACATCCCAAGCCTATAACTTGGGTAGTAAATACCATACCCCACATATTTTTATTTACTTTATCTTTACCAAGTTGATATTTACTTCATCTTCACTAAGTTGATATTTACTTATGCATCACCAATTCCCCTTTCACAGATTATAATATCATTTCCTTTTCTTTTTATCAATCTCAACACTCACTTTTCTTTAGAATTGTGTGTAACACCTTGGATTTTCAAATCTTATTTATATTTGGAGTTGTTTGATTTTACGTGTTATGCACGTGAAAATTTATGCATGCATTTCTCTAAAAATATTTCATAAACTAGTAATCCCAATTATTCTTCTCTTTTTTTTGAAAGCCTAATTTAATCCTAGGCCAATTTGTCTCTTTGTAGCCCACATTAATTAATTAATTAATTAAATTAGTAGAGCCCATGGTCTCTTGGCCCAATAGTAAGCCCATTTAATTTAACTCCTTTTTATTTAGCCTAACTTGTAGTATAGACTCAAATAATAGACAATTAATTAAACTAACATGAACAACTTGTAAGTGGGGGACACTAGGGTGGCACGTGAATGCACTAGAGTGTGCAAAAGCACACCCTTGAGCTTGGCCGGATTATGCATGGGAGGAGAGGGAGAGTGGATGAGGTGGAGAGGTGGTTACACCATCATGGGAAGTTATGGCAACTCCCTAATTCATCTAGGCCCCTTGATCCTTAACCACTTGATCTAATCCTAGCCTTCTATTCTCACTAAAAATTTGTATAAATACACCCCCCCTCCCCACTAGTTATCCTTGAATCTAATCTATATCAAAAGAGAAAGATGAAGAAATATAGTTAGAGAGTAAAAGATTGAAAGAATAGTGAGTTCAAAAGATTGACTGGTGTGCCATTGTGTGTACTATTTCCCATTGGAGGCTAGCATTTCTTCAAGGAGCAAGGGGAGAGCTTGTTGGATCCCGTAGGCAAGACAAGAAATACTAGAGGGGGGGTGAATAGTGTTGTATCAAAAATTAATTGCGGAATTGAAAGTTATCTTCTGTCTAGTCGACTGGGGCATCAGAGTAGAAGAGTATTTTAGACTAGTCTGATAAGTCGACTTGCTAGAAGAGTTTTTGAGACGATTGTTATATTAGTCTGATCAGTCGACTTAGAATGGATATCCAGTCGACTTACCAGAAAGATTTAGAGTAAACTGAAATGCAAGTAATGAAAAGGTTCAAAGAGATACAACCACAGAGATTCCAATCACAGAGTACACACGATGTATCCTGGTTCGGTCATTCCGACCTACATCCAATCCCAAGCAACCCACTTGAGATTTTCCACTATTCTTGAAAATGTACAAGAATAACCTACGGCGTTAGACAACAACCTTGTCCAACCTGTAGTCCTCTCTCACACCTAGAGAGAGCAACGCACTCTTCCAAAAAGAGTGAAAACCTGACTCTACAACCTAGAGTCATACTCTCCAACCGAGAGGATAAGAAAACAATAAAAGATGTTACAATCAACCTATAGCCTTGTTGTGATTGTGATTTTGTACATGGCTATTTGGTCAACTTCTCAATTCAGTCCAAAACGAATTCAATGTTATGCTGGACTGAAATCAGAGAACCAAGACTTAGAGATTAAAGTGCTTTGTATAAAAACTTTTTCTTTGAAAGCAAAATACTTAAACTTTTTGTCAAAAATTCTTGGAACCTTTCCATGGTGATTCTAAGGCTCTATTTATAGATTAGAATCCTTGGAATGTTGTAGAAACAGTTCCTACAACTGATTAAAAATGGATATAACTTTTTGAATTCGAAAATACAAGTTTTGAAATCAGTAAACTGTCGAAATGGCTTGAACAGTCGACTGGGTTGCCGTTATGAGTCGACTGGTCAGAGTTTGAAGAAGTTCAGACAGTTTTGTACAGGTTCAGTCGACTGGTCCTAAATGGTAGTCCATTGGTACTCAATAGCTGATCTAGTTCAAACTGTTTCGACCTTTAAATTTTGTAAAACACATAGTTATAAAATTATGTGTGAGTGTGTGTTTGTGACAAGTCTGTACATCAATCTAAGACTCAACAAAGAGTAAAATTACATTTATTTTACAGGACACACAAACTATAAGACATTGAAGCTTTTGTCTTGACTTGAGTCTTAAGCCTTGAGTAAAGCTTTAGCTATTGTCTTTGTATGAAGCTTTGCTTGATCATTCGTCAGCTTTAGAACCTTGTGGCTTGCTTGATCAATTTGGTTTGAGGCCCTTGTGTATCATACATGATAACTTTGATACAACCTGCAATATATGAGAAGTAGCGCAACAACTTTGCATTGTGTTGTAATCATCAAAATCAAGAATCAATATTCTTCCCTTTTTTTATGATGACAACACAATAGCTTACAATAATGGAAATAGATATTACACATGCTCAATGTTCAATGCTCCGCCTAACAAATGTACAATATGCATATGCATATATTGAAAACATGCACACCATGTACAACAATAAAACATACACAAAAAAATGCACAATATTCTCTCCCCCTTTGTCATCAACAAAAACAAAAAAATAGGAGAGACAAGCATAGGAAGCATAAGGAAGCAAAAGCAAAGTTATACATAGAAGGTGAAAAATATATAGTTCAAACGAGCTACATAAACACAAAATACAAAATGAGTAAAAAAAAATAAAAAATACATAATAAAGAAAAATATCGCTAATCAATCTTCGTCATCTTCATCTTGAGCACCTTGAGATGGAGGAGGAAATTTAGAGGTGAACAATTGAGTGAGATGAGAAATACTTGCTTCAAGAGCATCTTGACGATCCATGAGAGCGTCCTGACGATCTATAATATAATTAAAAGAAGTGTAAAGACTTCCTGGATCAGCAAAATCAGCACGAAGACGAGATGAACTAGAAGCAGTAGACCGACGAGCTGAAGTGGCTAAAGGGATAGGAGGTACATTCCTAGAAAGAGACCTAGGTGGAAAATTTAGCAACTTCATACATGCTAAACTAGCACAATCAAACGAATCAAAGTGTTTTGCAACATCCGTCATTTGAGATCAACATCATAAGCATAGAAGACGTGAGTGAGTAAAGCACCAAATGGAAGAAAAGAAGTGTGAGCCTTAGCAAGACGTTGAAAGATGACTAGACCCCAAATTATCTTTATGTTGCTAAAAATTGCATAAACAGCTTGTTGCAAATCAAGAGAATACTGGTCATAACTCCCTGTTTTGGAAATAATGTTATATGACAGTATGCGTGCAACTAGCTTAGCAATAGGAGTAATAGATCGATTGGTCATAGAAGGACCATGATGTGGCAAATAAATTCTAGAAAAAATGGAGTCATCATCCGTATTAACATCTCCTAAATCACACCCTTCATCAGACAGACTGAAAATAAGACTTAGTCTAGCAGGGGAGATTTTCATACGTTTATCTTTGACAGATGATAAAATAAAAGTCTCATTACCATCCTCCGAAGTAGTAATCTTCATATTTGTGTAAAACAAATATATTAGGTGAGGATAGTAAGAGGGTTGGTTTACAAGAGACAAAAGATCAAATAACCCACATTGCTCAATCAATGGGGCTAAAGGGAATCGATCTAAATCCAGAAAATTCACAAACCTACCCGGAAAAATGATAATGGAACAAATAATGTACTATTTATCAATGAGATTCGGATTTCTCAAAGGTTGAAGATAGTCTCTAGATGATTGGCCTTCCTCTACATTAGAGGAACGAGATCTTTTGGGGGCCAAAAAAAAACTTCAAAAACAGAGAGAGGGAAAGAGTCTAAGGAAGTATACCAACAAAGAGGTAGCAAAGAGAAGTAAAGAACTTCAAGAGATCTTCTGAGAACCACTTGAAATTGAAATAGAGCTTCGATCTGGGGTTTTCAAAAAACTTGAAATCGCCAAGCAGCAGCAGCAGCCGACTTGAGAACTCGGTAGAGAGAGGGAAAGTTAGAGTAAAAGTGAAAGAATGAGAGTAAAGGGTTAGGGGTTTTACTTTGAATGGACGACTGAGATGAAGGCTAGGGAGTTTCAAAGGCTCAGATCGGTCAAAGGGTAGCAGTAAAGTGAAAAAGTCACCTCAAAAGATGTGTCAATTTTTGAATTTGAAGAAAACTGATTCGCGACAGTCGACTGATATGTAAAGCAGTCGACTTAGTCGAGAGCAAAATAGAGAAACACAAAATAGCAGAAATACTACTAGCAGTCGACTGTATTGCTGTACACAGTCGACTTTCCAGAGTATACAAACTCAGGAAAATATATATGGCAAAAAGTAGTTGGCCAGTCGACTGAAATAAAATCTTAAGTCGACTTACCAGAGTGTACAAACTCAAGAAATATCAGAAAAACTACAAATTCCTAGTTTTCTTCTTATGTTGATAAATGTGTCTTCCTTAAGTGGTTTAGTAAAGATGTCAGCTATCTATTTATCAGTAGAAATAAAGTCTAAAGAAATATCTCCCTTTAAAACATGATCACGTAAAAAATGATGTCTCATATCAATATGTTTCGTACGTGAATGTTGAATCAGATTTTTAGATAAGTTAATGGCACTGGTATTATCACACATTATTGAAGGCTTTGAAAAAGAAATACCATTTGTTCATCCACAAAATTTGGGCACAAGCCAAACTTGCAGCGATATATTTAGCTTCTATAGTAGATAGGGATACCGAATTTTGCTTCTTACTGTACCAAGAGACTAGTGAATGTCCCAAAAAGTGACATGTCCCACTAGTGCTCTTGCGGTCAGTTTTATAACCGGCAAAATCCGCATCGCTATAAGACAAAAGATGAAAATTATTGGTGCATGGATAAAATAGACCATACTCAGATGTGCCTTTAATATATCTTAAAATCCGTTTCACAGCTTTTAAGTGGGACTCTTTAGGACTCGACTGATATCTAGCACACAAACATACACTAAACATAATGTCGAGTCTACTAGCAGTTATATATAAGAGTGAGCCAATTATACCTCGATAGAGTTTTTGATCGATATTCTTACCTAATTCATCTTTGTCAAGGGTAGTGGTAGTAGCCATAGGTGTGGTCTTACTACTCATGCTATCCATGTTAAATCGTTTGAGTAATTCCTTAGCATATTTTCCTTGATTAATAAATATGCCATTTGGTGACTGTTTAAATTGCAGTCCAAGGAAATAGTTGAGTTCACCCATGTGACTCATCTCAAACTCATTTTTCATGGTGTTAGCAAACTCTTGACAGAGATTACTATTAGTAGAACCAAAAATTATGTCATTTACATATATTTGTATGATCAAGATATCTGTCTCTATTTTTCTAATAAACAGGGTGGTGTGTACTTTACCTATTTCAAGACCTGTTTCTAAAAGAAAAGTCTTTAATCGATCATACCAAGCGCGTGGTGCTTGTTTAATACCGTATAAATCCTTTTTCAATTTAAAAATGTGATTTGGGAATTGTTCATGTTTGAAACCTGGTGGTTTCTTAACATAAACATCTTCCCTTTATAGATCCATAAAGGAAAGCACTTTTAACATCCATTTGAAAGAGTGTAAAATTCATAAAACATGCAAAAGATAATAAGATACGGATTGATTCTAATCTAGCAACAGGAGCATATGTTTCATCAAAATCTATGCCTTCTTCTTGATTATACCCTTGAGCAACTAGTCTAGCTTTGTTCCAAACAACTTGTCCTGATTCATCTAACATATTCTTGAATACCCGTTTGGTACCAATTATAGTATGATCAGGAGGTCGTGGAACTAAATCCCATACATTATTCCTTATAAATTGGTTTAACTCATCTTGCATGGCATTCATCCAAAACTCATTCTCACAAGCTTCTTGTATATTCTTCGGCTCAAAATCCGACAAGAAAGCTGGGTGAGAAAACATGTTAACATGTGATCTTATCTAAATACCATGTGAAATGTCACCAATTATTAAGTCATGAGGATGATCTATAACTTCAACAAAAGATTTTGGTAAAGTTGGAGACATCACAACATGATAAGTCGACTTGACCAATCCATCAGTCGACTGATTTACAGCAGTTAACTTGACTTCCTTATCGGTCGACTTATCCGCAAGGCTAGTTTGCTCTAAAGATGTAATTACTTTATTTAAAGGTGATGAATCAGTTTCATCATCTTCAATTAAAGTCGATGAAGACAGAGATTCATCAAATGCAACATGCATGGATTCTTCAATAGTCATTATTGACTTGTTGAGATCCTATATACCTTACTCCTATTTAAGTATCCTATAAAAATACCCTCATTAGATCTAGGATCAAACTTATCTAAATTATCTTTAGTGTTCAGAATAAAATATTTACATCCCAATATCTTAAAGTAAGAGACCTGAGGAATTCTATTAAAAAATAGCTCATAACATGTTTTCTTTAGCTTAGGCCTAATCAAAATTCTATTTAAAACATAACAAGCTGTAGCAACGACTTCAGCCAAAAAATACTTAGGTAAATTGCTTTCAACAAGCATGGTACGTGCACATTCTTGCAAAGTCCTATTCTTCCTTTCAACCACTCCATTTTGTGGTAAAGCTCTAGGAAATGCAAACGAATGATTTATACCATTCTTGTTGCAATATTCTGCAAACGTTTCATTTTCAAATTCTCCACCATGATCACTTCTAATAGTGACTATGGTTAGAGACTTTTGATTTTGAATTTGTTTACAAAAATTAGCAAATTCTACAAAAGCATCATTCTTATATTTTAAAAAGAAAGTCCAAGTGAATCGTGAAAAATCGTCTACTAAAACAAATACATACCTACTTTTATTTAAAGAAGCAACTCTAGTAGGGCCCAATAAATCCATGTGGATTAATTCGAGTGGCCAACTAGTAGAAATTACTTTTGTTTTAAAAGTAGATTTAATTTGTTTACCTAGTTGACATGCATTACATAACTTATCCAAAATAAAGGATAGTCTTGGCAGCCCTTTAACTAGGTTGTACTTAGACAATTTAGAGAGCTTTTTCATATTCACATGGCCAAAATATTTATGCCATAGCCAAGAATCATTATTAGAAGCTACTAAGCAAAAATCATTCGAAAAATCATATGCCTTTAAACATAGTTCATAAATGTTATTTTTCCTAAATCCTTGAAAAATTATATTTTGCCTGGTAGAATCATAAATTAAGCATGCATCTTTTCCAAACATGATTTTATAACCCTTATCACATAGTTGGCTAATACTCAACAAGTTATGCTTAAGTCCACTAACTAATAAAACATCTTCTATAGAAGGGTTAGTATACTTACCAACCATACCAATTCCAATGACTTTTCTTTTGTTGTTGTCACCAAATGTGACTGTTCCTCCATCAATGTCTTGAATGGAAGATAGGAGGTTGGCATGACCAGTCATGTGCTTTGAGCATCCGCTATCAAGTATCCAACGATCTCTCTTAGGTACCTATAAAATATTCAATGTGAATATGGTACCCTTTTCATTGGGTCCAAAATAGATTAGTTTTTGGAAAACCAAACCCAAGAAGAGTTTGATTTTCCACCATATGCAGAAATATAATTAGCAGAATTACATACAGTAAGCATAAATGAATTAATATAAGCAATTATATCTTTTGGACTCAGGTTGACTAAAACCCATATATTTTTACTCTGTCCAGTCGACTTTATTATACCTTTCAGTCAATTGTGACTGATATGAAGTCGACTGTGAGGTTGTATAAGTCGACTTATCTGAGGTGTTTGTCACGTTGAATGAGACTCAGTACCTCTGGACAGGCGACTGATAGGTGGGTTCAGTCGACTGGTCTAAACTATAGTTTTGCCTTTATCATGAAAACTTACAGTTTTATGCTTTTCAAAAAACTCATAAAGTTTATGCTTAACACTAGAAATAGATACAGGTTTATTTACACTAGTGTTCTTGGAACCAAGAAGTTTTTCAACAGATTTTTGAAAACCAAGTCCAAGCCTTTTATTGGATTCAACTTGATTTTGTAGAACATCATTTAAATTCTCCTTTCCTTTATTAAATTTAGATACATTATTGGATATCTCTTCATAATCTTTCTTTAGAGATACAAGATCTATATATAAACTAGAAAAACGAGAATTTAAAGATTTCACTTCTTTATCAAGGTTTAAGTTCTCTTGAGAAAGTATTTGATTAACTTTCTTCAAGTTCTTAACTCTAATTTTTTCTTTTTTAAGTTCTCGAAAAATCTCGTTGAAAGCATCAAGTAAATTATTAGAGTCATAGTCATTACTTACTTGATTTTGAGATGTCATAAAACACACATTAGCAACCTCGTTTGTCTCTTCATTTTCCTCTTCCGATGAAGATTCGCTATCATCCCAAGTTGTTTGGTACATCTTTTTGTTCTTCATGAACTTGTTCTTTGTGTACTTGTCCTTCTTGAAGTTGGACGCCTTTCCTTTAGGTTTTGCATTCTCTAGTGGGCAATCCTTCTTCATATGACCTATTTTGTTACACCTGAAACAAGTTGGAGGTTCATTAGATTCCTTAGACTTTGAATTAAACTTACTTTTCCTTAGGAACTTTTTGAACTTTCTCATGAACATGGCAATCTCTTCCTCATCTTCTTCTTCATCTTCGAAGTCCGACATGGCCTTGAATGCTAGTGTCTTCTTCTTGGATTGTTGAGGTTCTTGATCCTTCTTGCGCTCTTCAAGTTGTACCTCATACTCCATAAGATTTCCCACAAGATTCTCAAGAGAAAGTTGTGTTAAATTGTTGGCCTCTTCTATGGCGGTGGTCTTCTTCTCCCATTCGGGGGTTAGTGCACGAAGTACCTTCCTCACCATCTCAGCTTGAGTGTACATCTTTCCAAGTGCCACAAGTAAATTGGTAATGTCCGTGAACCTTGTAATCATCTCAGACACATTCTCATTCTCCTTCCTGCGGAACATTTCAAACCTGTGAACAAGAACAGATATTTTAGATTCTTTTACTTTATTTGTTCCTTCATGAGTTACCTCGAGTGTGTGCCAAATTTGATGTGCGATTGTTGCATTGGACACACGGTTGAACTCTTCCGTTGTAAGGGCACAAAATAGCGTGTTCATCGCCTTTGCATTGTTCATTATTTGGTTCTTCATGTCATCGTTCCATTGTGCATATGGAATGGTAGGAGCGGTGTACTCGGTCTTCGTCAAGTTCCATATCTCATAGTTGATGGATTGATGGTAGATCTTCATTCTACACTTCCAATAGTTGTAATTGGTTCCATCGAAGAGGGGTGGCCTTTGTGTAGATTGGCCTTCATGGTATTGATTTGCATTAGAAGTAGTTGCCCTTGCACTCAACCAGGCTCTGATACCAAGTGTTGGATCATGTAGGCAAGGCAAGAAACATTAGAGGGGGGGGGTGAATACTGTTGTATCAAAAATTAATTACGGAATTGAAAGTTATCTTTTGTCCAGTCGACTATGAAAGAGATATCAGTCGACTGGGGCATCAGAGTAGAAGATTATTTTAGACTAGTCTGATAAGTCGACTTGAATAAGAGAGACCGACGACTCGCCAGAAGAGTTTTTGAGACGATTGTTATATCAGTCAGATCAGTCAACTTAGAATGGATATCCAGTCGACTTACCAGAAAGAATTACATTAAACTGAAATGCAAGTAATGAAAAGGTTCAAAGAGAAATAACCACAGAGATTCCAATCATAGAGTACACACGATGTATCCTTGGTTCGGTCATCCCGACCTACATTCAGTCCCCAAGCAACCCACTTGAGATTTTTCACTATTCTTGAAAATGTACAAGAATAACCTACGGCGTTAGACAACAATCTTGTCCAACCCGTAGTCCTCTCTTACACCTAGAGAGAGCAACACACTCTTCTCCCAAGAGTGAAAACCTGACTCTACAACCTAGAGTCCTGCTCTCCAACCGAGAGGATAAGAAAATAATAAAAGATGTTACAATCAACCTATAGCCTTGTTGTGATTGTGATTTTGTACGTGGCTATTTGGTCAACTTCTCAATTTAGGTCCAAAATGGATTCAATGTTATGCTGGACTGAAATCAGAGAACCAAGACTTAGAGATTAGAGTGCTTTGTGAAAAACTTTTTCTTTGAAAGCAAAATAATTAAACTTTTTCTCAAAAATTCTTGGAACCTTTCCATGGTGATTCTAAGGCTCTATTTATAGAGTAGAATCCCTGGAACGTTGTAGAAACAGTTCCTACAACTGATTAAAAATGGACATAACTTTTTGAATTCGAAAATACAAGTTTTGAAATCAGTAAACTGCTGAAACGACTTGAACAGTCGACTGGGTTGCCGTTATGAGTCGACTGGTCAGAGTTTGAAGAAGTTCAGACAGTTTTGTACAGGTTCAGTCGACTGGTCCTAAATGGTAGTCCATTGGTACTCAATATTCCCTCCCCCTTTGTCATCAACAAAAACAAAAAAATTGGAGAGACAAGCATAGGAAGCATAAGGAAGCAAAAGCAAAGTTATGCATAGAAGGTGAAAAATACATAGTTCAAACGAGCTACATAAACACAAAATACAAAATAAGTAAAAAAAAAACAAAAAATACATAATAAAGAAAAATATTGCTAATCAGTCTTCGTTATCTTCATCTTGAGCACCTTGAGAGGGTGGAGGAAATTGAGAGGTGAACAACTGAGTGAGATGAGAAATACTTGCTTCAAGAACATTATGTGATTTCATGTACACTTTGTATAAATAAAAGAGTAATATTTTATAGGAAAAATGAGAATTAAATGGCTTTAAAAACCCTTAATTTACTGTTTAATTTGAAAGAAATCCAGTTAGGAATTTAATTAGTTTTAAAGAAGAACAAATCACATTTTCGAAGAAATGAGTCTTTTAGTATACTAGAATAGCTACAGTCGTATACAAAACAAATTGAACTTATTTTCCATATGGGTTAGTCGCTCTGTCCATACTGGTCAGTGGGTGCAAATTAAAAACGTCACTGTAGTAGGAGGTCATTGGTTCGAATCTTAGCATAAACTCTTTATTTTTATTTTTGAAAATAACCTATTACTGAGACTTCGAGTATAGACGAATTAAACCCCCCCCCCCTAACACGTGGGCGCTCTGTCCTCTTTGGTCAGCCGCTGCGCCATAGTACGTTACTGTAGCGCAGCTGCTATTGCTGCGAGTTCGAAACCTAGCTTCGGCCAAGGTTTTAATTTTCGATTTTTGGGGGAAATTAATGTTTTTAAATGATTTTTTTTGTGAAATTAATTTATAAAAATTATGTTAGTTATCCTGAGATTAATTTGAACTTATCTAGAAAATTTCTATGGATTGATTAAGAATTGTAGATCAAGATTAAAGAGATTATAAGGGTGTTTAATGTGACAATTAATGCAATTTGTATTTCTCTTCTTTAGGGAAAAATATGTGAAGTTATTTTGAGAATTCGTGACTTAATGCAAATGTGAATAATTTTGCTTGGTTTAAATAAATGAGATTTTAGACGTATGAATGCAAAGAAAAATTATGAGATTAAATATGTAATTCGAGAAATTGTGAAAATAAAATTATCTTGTCTCTTTATTGTGGAAAGTAATGCATAAATTGAACTGAAGAAGAATTGTGATAATTTATGAAAATATTGATGGGTGTGAATACTCAATTTATGAACATGGAATGAGATTCTGAACTAGAGGGTAGCTAAGTCCTATTACCGGCAATTGAATGAGTTATATTTGTTGAGATGAATTATCGAGATGGAAGACCAAGTTGGTCATGTTGTTGATTAAAACCGGTATAGAGAACAGAGCTAATTCTAGGGGTTGATTTTTTCATGATTCAAATAATTAAGGACTAGACACATATTGGTGATGTGACGAAAGTGAGAGAAAAACACGAGTATGAGGGCGAACGGATTGGCGGTGTGAGAGTGATTCACAGATTGCCTGCTTGATGCATCATGACACGGCATGAGCACTACTCCAGAATTATCGTCCCAGTGACGACACTTGCAGGGTATTTGGTGACTACGGGTGGTGCCATCGTTCCACGACGGAGGCTGAATTGTCCATAGATTGCCTGCATGATGCATCATGTCAGTGCATGGGATTCCCCTCAGATTGTCTGGACATGGGTTCGTAATTCATAGAACACCTAGGATACTTACCGTAGTTACCATAGTAGTTTAAGTCATGGCGAGGGACTGAACCCTATAAGTTGAAGTACGATTAAGGGCTTGCCCTCGGACCTATGTAGTATGGGATGCATAGAATCCGAACAAGTGTGCATTAGTGTCATATAATATAACAATTGCATTAAGGACTAAGTGCACAGCACAACACGACATCTATAAGATAGTCCCCGTAGTTTTGCTTGTGACAAGTGTGTGCTTTCTAAGTAGGAGAAAATTGATGTTTTATATCCTTGCGTCAGTTGAATGAACTGACGCGCCCACCGTTTCTATGCAGGATAAAGAGATTGACAAGATTAATGTATGCATGCTGCTTAAAGAATGTTTCAAGTGTTGTATATTTTATTCATGTAATTATTGTAAATTCTTCTGCAGTTTAAATGTAATTTAAAGATGTAACTCTGGTGTAATAAAGTTTTAATTTCTTTGTAAAATAGTATGAAAAGAAGTGAAAAGATCCCGTGGAACTTCGAATTCAGTCTGTTTTGGAATTCGGGGTGTTACATTGTGCCTATGCCAGTAGTTTCCACCATTTCCATAGAAATAGCGGACGAGTAGTTCCTCGACCCAATTCCAAGGCGTTCCACTCTCCTGTTATATCTTATTTTACTTAAATAATCATTCTCATCTCATAATACAACTTACTTTAGTTTTCATTTTTATCTCATAATACAACTTACTTTACTTTTCTTTTTCACCTCATAATACAACTTTCTTTACTTTTCATTTTCATTTTATGATACACTTTGCTTTACTTTTCATTTCTTTTATTTTCTTCATACTTAACTCATCTCGCCGATATAGTTTTATAAGTATAGCCATATAATTCCAACAACATAAACGTATATCACTCCATTAATTTCATATAAATATACACACCATTAATATCATACATACGAATTCACAACTCCATCCGTATACAATAACTAGATAACTCAAACCATATGGTTATGTAACTATATTCATACCTCATATTTAGAAGCATAATTTTAACCATATAGGTATTGTCAATATATATATATATATATATATATATATATATATATATATATATATATATATATCTGTAATATATTCATATATCCCTTTATCAAGTAAAATACACCACACCATATTTATAAATATAGCTTTGTCAATATTTAGTTCATATTACTACTATAGTATTAGTAAATAAAATCTTATCAATTATATCTCCAATATCTCCTGTAAATATAAATAATCTTCGTAGTGCTATCAGTAATAAAATTACCAAGATCCATTATTTTTATCTTAACCTCATTATCTTCACATATATATATTCGTTCAGTATATATATACATATTTATATTTTTCTCCTTTCATAGCCCACACAACTGACTGCTCCTCAAAGTCAACACAGGGATCTCTATGTCTCCCCCCGTACCTCAATCCCGCTATCACAGTATAAAATATCACTTAGATCCAGGTGTCATATAATAATATACAAGTAGTGAGTTGAATTGATTGTACGGTTGCACGCATATGATAAATAGACTAAGGCTAAAGCCTAGTCAAAACTCCTCCCAAGTTGAACTTGGTTATAACACGCAGATCACTACCACATAGGTTTTACGCATCCAAGACTATGTCTTCCTCCTGGCCCTATACCAGCGAGGGAAAAACTCCTCCCAAGTATAACTTGGGTATATATATATATATATATATATATATATATATATATATATATATATATATATATATATATATATATATCCTGTCTCCATGTAAAACCTGTGCAGGTGGGGTCTAGCCCAAACCCCTGGAAGATTGTGTGGCACTGCAATATTAAAATATCTCCTTTATATCTCTGTATATAAATATATCTCCTTTATATCTCGTATATAAGTATATCACAAGGAATATACATCTGTATTGCCATCTCTCCATAATATAAAATATCGTCATACACACATTTATTTAACTATACATCAATCACCATACACACTCCCTATATTTGTAATCTCATTGCTCCTTATATGATTATCATAAATCTCCATATAGTCTTATACCCATATTTCATACACATACGCATAGATATATAAATATATGTTATGATGCCTTATTCCTGTATGATACATACACCATTCCATGTATCTCATCATATTATCATATATAATTCTCATATATCACCGGCATATCATACATACACCATGCCTCAATCACATCATTTATCATGTATATAATTCTCATTTATCACCCGAATATCATACATACACCATGCCATCAATCACCTCATATTATCATATATAAATCCAATTCATCACTAAAAGCACCAAACCTTTAAAATCATGCAAAAGCACCACATAAACACAATTTCAACTATTAGAATTCCATATTCTCCATAAATTAGTCATCTGGCCATACCCTAACATTTTACACAACATAAAATATATATAGTAGGAACATACTCACATACTTCACGCGTTACACCCCATTTTCCTATACACAAGCTCAGTCAAAATAAATTCACCAATGTATATAAATATATATATCACCAATATACCATTGCCCATATAATACCGCTAATAATATCACAAAATAGTATCACCATATATTTGAGTTATATAACCCGCAACCCACTTGCGTAATATGATACCAAGTATATAACATTATTTTTTCCATAACCCTCATGTACATACATGGATAAAAGACACCCAGTATATAATCATTCTAACATCATATATATATCATCATCTATCAAAATATACAATACACACAAGACCCAAAACGTAAATCACCATTTAGGTCCCAAATAAACTATAATTTTCCGTATTCTCTATTAAAACTCCAATTCAACCTATATGTCATACCTCAGCTTAAGTAACTATGAAACCCTACCAGAATATGAAGAATAATAAGTATAATCGTACTCACATACATTTCACATTACACCCCATTTTCTCTATAAAATAAACAGAGTCATACTCACCTGCCAAAACGCAGAAACTCGATATACGGCTCCTCAACTATATGTCCAAAGTCGCTACCACCGCCTATTATCAAGTTATAAACATCAATTATTGTTAAATACTAGTCCAAATTTATAGCAGGAAATACTTGAGTTCTTACAAGCATTTCATTGAACGCCAGGCATGCATTATACGTATGCACACAATCACAATTCTGTTAACTAGATTTTAAGCCTATAAAATCTTCCAAAAATTATTCTAAATTGTTTCCCCATAATCTACAGCAATTCCTATTGCCAATCGTTAATAAATTCCAGACTTAATCTCTTTTAATTTCTAACCCAAAACTCTATTTCTTTTCAAATTTACTCCTATCGTATAAATTAAAGAATTTATCACTTCAATCCTGTAAATAATCTCCTAATCTTCCTACTACCATATTTCTTTTGCTAAAAATTGAAAACATACAACCTTATACAATTCAATGAAATTATTTCTCACCTTCCAAGAAGCCAATTCGAGAAACCAACACCAGAGTAGTGGAGAGCACCTTCAAAATAGTTAGAACCTCTTAAAAATTTCTTAAAATTGCCAAGAATTTAAGGGGATCAGAAAACCCAAAATGAAGAAAAGAGAAGGAGGGGTGGTCGGCCATTGAGGGGGGGAGGGTTTGGACGAAATGAGGAGGAGGGTGGTGAAGGGGTGGGGTTAGTAATTAAGAAAGGCAAAATTTATTATAAACCCTTATAAGGTTCTCCTATTATTTATATACCCATATAAATCTATTTTTCATAGAAAAACTCGAAAAAAACTCACTCCGTCAGATAAATAAATAAATTAAGGACTATTAATAAAATAAACTTGCATATTTATGCATAATAATAACAATAATAGAAATATCTGATAACAATAAAGAATTACAAAGGACTGTTTTGAAATTATAAAATAAGGGGTGTTACAAACATCCACCTAAAAAGGCCTCCTAGTAGTTGAACCCCTTAACAAACGCTCCAAGAGATTCCATAAACACAACCTGCAAGCCTCTATGCCAACCCCGAAAGCCAAAAAAAACAGCAAGTCTGCTCTCTTCAGTCTCTCTTTTGTTTGATTTATTTTTGTGTTTATTTGAGATTAGGATGGGGGGAGGGGGGGTATTTATATGGGAAATTAGGGATTAGTTTTAGCCACTAACCACCCACTAACCCACTCACACACTCACCCCACTCTCTCCTATATGCCACCATTTGAAAGAGTGCACATTGCACGTGTGCACGTGTTGTGTACACTTTCTCTTTCCACCCTTATTTTATTATTTTATTTCATTTTAAACCATCTTCTTTAATATATAATTATATTAATTTTCTTAACAAAAATTTAGTATAGTTTGCTGTAACCCCTGTTGTTCGTTTTCTGTAGTTTGGGTGTATTTTCTTTTTCGTGTATTTGATTCTTATTGTATTTCTTTTGGACCGTGTATTGGATCTTCTTTTTCAATATATTCATTTATTTGATTTGTCGTCTTCTTATTTGAGTTCTTGATTCTATTGTCAGTCTATTGTTTCGTCTCCATTTGATCGAGCTATTATTTTGATCCTCTTTATTTTACTTGTTCATGCCCTATTTCTTTTATCCATTTCGTGTCATCTCATTATTTGGATCATCTTATTTTTATTTGGATCTATTATTTTCCCTTAAACTCTATCTTATTTATTTGGATCCCGTTTCTATACCCGCAACCCGTTATCACACCCCATTAACCCAATAACCCATTAAAACCCTATAACCCGTTACCTATGCTCCTACCCGTCATCACCCTCCTAAAACCTAACCCTAATATACAACTACCCTATATATACCTATCCTGTTACACTTCTCAACCCTACCCTTGTGCTCCCTGTGCTTCCTCCCGACCTCCGGCTATCCCCTAGCCGCTCGTCCCTGACTCCTTCTCTCCTGCTCATCCTTCTTCCGATCTCTCCTTCCTGTGTTGCGTCTCTCTTCGATAGCTGCAGCACCGCGATGCCATCAGCCGCCATGTGCTCCTCCCGAAGCAGCGTCTGCCCCTTTAGTGCCTCCCCGTCACGTCGAAACCCCATAGCACCGCGCACCACTGCAGTCTGCTACCCATGTGCCGTGCTCCTCCCTCCTACCGAACCCTGACACCTCAGCCAGCCCCTGTGTTCCTCCGTCAACAGCAAGTCGCGACCCCCTTGGCTGCCGTCGTCTTCTCATCCATCTCTCATGCTCACTCTTAGTGTGTGTGTTTGATCTCGTTGGGTCCGGGTGCTTATTTTTGGGTTCGTGGTTCGTTTTTCGGAGTTTGTTCGTTCTGTTCGTGCCCGAGAATCCATTCTTGTTATTCTTGGTTCTTGCACCGTTCTCGTCGTCGACTATAAGGCAAGTAACTTATATTCTTTTCTTTGTGTAATACAAGTACTAAATACCGCCTGTAGTGTAGGTTTGTTCTAGAGACAATTCTTGTGCAAAACCCTTGTTATATGTTGTCTCTATTGTGTTGACCCGCCCGTAGTTGCCTCATTACACACATGACATGAAATAACTTATGGATGACCACTTCTTGTTGTATACATACATGTTGTTCGTATGATATCTTGTGCTCGGTTGTGTTAGTTGTAGTAAACTCGTTGTAAACTTGTTAAATACCCTATACCATGTTGCTTGGACATCTAGTATACCATATTTCATGTTTTGTTATGATTTTTGAGTTCCATATGAACTAGTTGATTTTATGCTTGAAGGAGATTTCTGTTTTTGCTGTTACCTCGTTTTTATTCAGTATTTTAAACCCTATTAAGGTCAGTATATGAAAATTATTTGTGAATATAAATTATACAGAATTCTGTCTACTTTCAAGATTTTTTGACAGATCTCAGTTTCGATTTATGAGTTACGAGTTATGACTATTAACTGCAGATGTGTTTAAAATTCCAGATCTAGTTTTATATAAATTCTGTATGGTAATTTATTTTTCTACTGATGTTAAAAATAATATTTTGATCCAATATTTTGCTGAGTACAACTAGACTTGATGGGGATCAACTCCTAATTTTTGTGGATTTATTTGATAATTTTTATACACTATTTTATGCTTGTGAACAACTACTATACATGCAGAATTTTCATACTGTTCAGTAAAGATACATAATTTTGACCTGATTCTATTTGCTTTCTATAAAAACTTTATGAATATGAGTTGTAGCCTACTATATCTATTTTATCACCCTTTTGACGGATCTAGATTTCGATTTATATTTTGTGAGATATTGCTATTTTAGTACTGTTGTGTTTATGATTCCAGATTTACAAAATTACTGTATCTTGCTGCTTTCTTATTTTACTTAACTATTCTATCTATGTTGGAAAACTATGAAACTTTATTTTCTGTTACTAAACATATTAGGGAATACCCCAGATTTTTCGTGGATTTAGTTAAGTTTTTATGCTGTTTTTCTGTTTATGAATACAAACTTCTGATTTCTGGCTGAACATGTTTTCTGGATACAAATCTATTTTGAGATCTGTTGTTGTGAAATACCATAAGACTTATATATATATTTTCTGGATTTGGCCGAGAGTCTATTTTCCAAATTTTCTGACGGATCCAGGTTTGCATATTTGTAGCAACAAAAATTCCAGATCTAATGCAGTACTGTCTTGTTGTCCTGAACTAGAATTATCGTTGTTTTATCCTTTTATGTGTTGTCTTTCATCTGTACCTGTTTATCTTTCAATATGAACCGGTTACCTATTTATACCATGTTATTCTTGCTCTGTTGTGACACATACATGCTTGTCTGGTAATAATAATAAAATAACCAAGCCGTAGTTAAGGGAAAGATCTAGTAGTGGATAATATGGAAATGTGTACTTTGAAGGGGGCCCGTGTTTCCCATAGGATTATCAGTTACGTGTTCATGACTACATGATACACGACTGTGTCTGTCTGATTACCTAAGTGCACAGTTCCCTATAGGAAGGTGTACTTAGAAGAGAACCCATAGGTTCTACTTGTTTGTCGAATCTGCATCTGATATCTATCTGTCTGATACCTGAGTACATGGCCCTATAGAATCTCCCACGAAATCTAAACGTAATTTGTTTGAATGTAGCAACCATGTGGTAAAAGTTTGGGACGCATGAAGTGCTACCTAGATAGTAATAACACAGGACCTATAATAACACGACATATGTTACCTGTTTATTGTTATCTGACATCTGTTATTTGTTTGACTGTTACATGCTACTGGACATCTGTTACCTGTTTACCTGTCTGTATAACACTTGACATCTGTTACATATCACCTGTATCTATTAGTATACCATGTAACTTGATTCTGTCTTCCTGATTCATGTTAGACATTCTGTTTTGCTCTGTCATATCTATTCCATGCTATTTTTGTTCTGCTGTTATTCCAAACTTGTTTATCCTTTTCTGTACTTGTGCATGCACTACAAGCGGCCCGTAACTTGCATTGACGGAAGTTTTGTTTTCTTTTTCCCTCTTCCTGCAATTTATTAAATTGCAGATTATGGTGATCAGCTGCCGATGGAGTAGGTGATCTAAGATTCTAGTTGGCTGGAGCTCTTGCTATATCTATTTATTTTCTTGTTTCTTATCTTGAATAATTGTATCTGTTACTTGGATTATTTATATTGTGCAATGTGACCCACATTATTAACTTGTTTCTAGATCTGATTTATTTGAGAGTATTACATTTTGTTTCAAGTAAATTCCTGTTGGTATATTGATTCATATATGCATGGGTGGTTGAATTCTCTTGCTTCCTACTCTGATTATTCCTGTGAAATGTTGTAAAGATCCTGACAGCTTATAGATAATGAAAATCATTCGCTGGACATAGTCACGTATTCGTATTCCGTATTTCTTTTTGGGAAGCGGGGCGTGACATTTTCTTAGATTAATCTTGATGAAATTTTAGTGCACAACTTTTTGTAATAAAAATAACGTAATTTGGACGTGTATAAAAAGAAACACGTGTAATGCACATGCTAATAAATATTCATATATAAGATAAATTCGAGAAAACAAAAAATATCTATAACAATCGAAATACAAAATATGTAAAATATGTTTCATTAATTATATATATGTATACAACAATATAATCAATGCGTGCATAGAAAACACATGCACCGCACGTGTACAAAATATATTTGAGTCAAAATAGGAGAAAATTGAATTTCAATTTATGAAACGAATTCGAACAAGTTATAAAATAAATAATTGAACACGTAGAAAATTTTATAATATTACACATAACAGTAGAATATACATACTCGACACGTGTATTGAAAGCACGTAAAAAATACAGTGATTAAAATAAATGTTTAAGTTAGCTCAGAATATGATGAAAATGAATTTTGAGAAAATGGAAAATTATAAATAATTGAAATGCATAAATACATAGGACATTTATATTAAAATATGTTACAGATATTACTCGTAACAGTACAAAATATATGTGCGTAACACCCGTGGGTAAAATTGTCATAACTCAATTTTGCGGAGTGTTACAGTCTCCCTCCTTAGGACGGTTCCGTTCTCATAACTTACTAGGGTAATAATTGTATCTTGTACAAAAAAAAATAAATTTATTATTGTATAGAAAAGGTACCAATATCAAGAAAAGTAATGTAGTATGTAATGTTGTAAACAAAGTAAACTTATATAAGGAAACTATGAGTATCAAAGTTAATAAGAACGAAACAAGAAAACTAAAAAAATAGTAGAAAAGAAACATGACCATAAAAAATAGTAGATAGAAAGAAATTTTAATACAAAATAATAGTAGATGAAGCATTAGATAACATAGTATAAAGACAATACAAATTAAGTTATCAATTATGAAAGAAATTGGAAAACAAAGTAATTTGAAAGAATATAGAGAAGCATAGTCAAATGGATACTTTAATAAATTATTAATAGGCTTAGTAAACAAAATTTATTAATGTAATAAGCGGTAGAATGATTAAAATCACAAACTGAGCTAGTACTGTATATTACGAGCTAAAAATTGAATTAGCAATTTAAGAGAATGTCACTGGATAAAAATCTGAAAATATATGAGTGTTAAAATTTAGTTGAAAGAATAAACAATATAATATAAGTATAATAGTAAAATTATAATTATGCGTATAAAATATATAATTAAATTTTCATTTGTAAAAGTTACATAATAATTTTACAGAATAATGATTAGTATATATCAAATTATTTATAAATTGTCAAATGTAACAGGAAATCCATATATAATATTTTATACGCAAATAAGCATAAAAAAAATGTATGACAAAACAACAATACTGTAAATATGAAAATTATAAGCAATCAGAGAAACAAAATATAATAGTACTAAATGTTGCAATATATAATTGATATAATAAATATAATATTAATTGTATAAAATGTAGATAGTAAACGAAAGTATAAAAAATAAAAGTCGTCTAATATGAGTAGCAAACGAATAGAAGATAAGATAGAAAAAATATATATATAAATAAAACTGGAATTGTATAAAAATACAAAAGTAATAAAATAATTAATAGTAACCAGTAATATAGATTAAAAATAAATAAAATTATAATAACACACATATGATAGATGTAGAAGTAAATATAAATAATAAGGTAATTAACGAAATGTGTATATAAGTATAACTGTGTTATAAATAATAAAGTTGAAGTATTTATATGCTAAGTTGTAAAACATTATAACATGGTATAAACTAGTGCAAAAAAGGAATAGTGGTAAGTAATATGTATAGAAATAAAAGTGGGGTTTATCAAAGTAGAAAAATCTTTTTTGTTGTGGGTTCGCTTCATTGGTGTCAGGCTTGCCTCCTGAACATCAAGTTGCAGATTTGCTTCCACAACATGTGATTGTAGTTTGCCTTTTGGACGTTCGGTTGTAGATTTTGCCTTCCCGACATCCAGTTGCAGTTTGCTTCCATTGATATCTAGTTGCAGATTTGTTCTCTCGACATCAAGTTGAATGAAATGATGTAATCTTCCATATGTACTTGGATATTGGATATTTAATTTTAAGTATGATATTATGTTTTTGAAATTTGTGATATAAAGATAGGAGTAAAAGTAGGGAATGAAGTAGAAAATTACAACGATAAAATACTAAAATAGAAGTATAGATTTAAAATATCGAATATATAAAATTAGTAGTAATGAAAATGATTTATAATCTTAAGACAAAAATAGAATAAAATATATGCATGAGCTTAAATACAAATGCGAATGACAACAATAATTATGTAGTAGTAAATTAGGATAATAAACATAAATAATTGTATATAAAAAATATGTAGTAATGTAGTAATTGGATAAGTAGAAAATGATATGTATAGTAAGTATATTGAAATATATGATATATATATATAAATCAGTGGAAAGTATATGTAGTAACCAAGAATATAAAAATATAAATAGTGAGTGTACATAGTACGTTAGAGAAGTATAAAGTGACAAAATTAATAAGTCGCTATTAATTGTGAAAAGTAAATAAAGAAAAACAAACTAGAAAATAATATGTAATAACAATAGTACCGAATATAGGCTAAAAAACAAAAATAGTGGGAAAAGAAGATTTACAATGTGTAAAAGTATGTCATAATTATATAAGTAAAAATATTACAATCTTGTTAAAAATATACTGAAATATATAAGACAATATAAGATAATGAAAAAATATAGTATCGCAAAATCAAATCATGTATAAAATGAATGTACATAAGCAAAAAATAAAAAATTTAAAAATATAATAGAAATAATAAACAAAGAAAATAATAGTTGCAATAATAAATTAATAACTGGTAATTTAAAACTTAATAAAATACGTAAAAAGTAATGGCAAAAGTAAACGAGTAAACATAAAAGCACATAAAAATATGGAGGAAAAAATTTTAATACTGAAAAATAAGTAAGACAAAATTAAAAAATTAAGACTAAGGATTGTAGAAAAAATAATAAATATCAAAGCGACTAAATAGTATAAGAAAATAATTATTTGAAAAAAAAAGTATTAAAGGTTAAAGATGAAAAGTACTACGAGGAAAATCCACGAAGAAAAATTAAAAAGAAAAGTTAGTCTTTGTATAAGGTAACATGATTGTAGGTTCAAATCAACCATACCACTCGTGATACCAAGGGAAAACATTGTTGGATCCTGTATGCAAGAAAAATAACACTAGGGGGGGTGAATAGTGTTGTATAAAAAACTTAATAAATTAAAGTAAACACAACTATTCAGTCGACTGTAAACAAGAGGTCAGTCGACTGTTGCGTCGGATAAAAGAAGTAAATCAACTGAAGAGTAGCGAGTCTGTTAAGTCGACTTAAATAGAGAACCAGTCTACTGTACAGACACGATCTACAAAGAAATGCAGCAAAAATAAAATTTCAAGTTAGAGAGTTCAAACCACAGAGAATCAACAATGCTAACACCACGATATATCCTGGTTCGGTCTTTCCGACCGACATCCAGTCCCCAAGCAACCCACTTGACATTTTCCACTATTCTTGAAAAAGTATAAGAATACTCTACGACCTTTGACAACAACTAAGTCAAATCCGAAGATCTCTCTCACCACTAGAGAGAGCAAGACCCCACTCTATAACCTAGAGTGACACTGACTCTACACCAAGAGTCCTTCTCTCCAACCGAGAGGACCAATCTCACAAACCGAGAGTAAACAATAAAAATGGAAGATTACAATAACCTAAAGCCTTGTTTTTTAGTGCTTTTTGTTTGAAAGGTTAAAGGTTAACTTCTAACTTCAGTCTAGAACGAAATCTTTGTTATACAAGACTAAAATTAGATAACCAAGTTTTAGAGAATGAGAGTATTAGAAAACTTAAGTTCTTTTTTTTAAGAAGACTTGTAATCAATTGCGGGAACCAATTCCAAGTGGATTCTACACTCTATTTATAGAGTTAGAATCTCCAAGACGTTGGGAAACAGTTCCACAACTGCCATAAAATGGCTGTAAAAGATTTGAATTTGAAAAACAAATTTTAAACTTCAGAAAACTGTCAAAGCTACTTGAACAGTCAACTTGGTTGCCATAAGAGTCGACTGGTCAGAGCTTGAATGAGTTGAGTCTGTTTCGTACTAGAACAGTTGACTACTTGCTAGAGTAAGTCGACTGGTACTTGACAGCTAAACTTATACAAGCTTCTTTTTGACTTTTTGATTTTAGTAAACATTATTTTTATTCTTAGGGGATGTGTGAGTGTGTGTGACAAGGCTTTTTACAAAGAATTCTAAGACACGCAAAAATTACAAATAGATTACAAGACACTTGTTCTTTTAGTCTAGTATCTTGATCATGCATCTTGAAGTCGTTCTTGTCTGTGTGGCTTGATCTAGTGCTTTTGAAAGCTTCATCATTGTATTGTGGCCTTGAACACTTTAAGTATACACTGCATAAGGTATGTAAGATAGAACATTCAAAATCAAGAATTTACATTCTTCCCCTTTTTGATGATGACAACACAATAACTTAAAATAATATATAGTAAGAATTTTCACAACATGACGCTTACTCATAATTGTAAAAGATATACAATAAAGAGCAAACTCCCCCCAAATAAAGTACAACATGCACAATAAAGTAAAACATGCACAACAACTTTAAAACATGCACATGCACAATAAAATAAAGCACAATAAAGTAAAACATGCACAATAATAATGTCATGCTCCGCTTCCCAAAAACATGGAATACGAGCGCGTGACGAAGTCCAGCGAATGATTTTAACATCATCCATAAGCTGTAGGATCGACTCAGCATCACAACAAGAATATAACAAGATATATTTACAACCAAGCATGCATGAATAATTTATTAAGCAACAGAAAAAAAACAATTGAAAACAAATAATAGTGTCCAAATAGTTTTTGAGTCTGGATCAAGTTAAAACTCGGGAACATATGCTCGTTACAAGTCTTAAGTAGCAGAAATGAATAATTCAAGAAAAACAATATTCTAAGCAAGTCTTTTTCTCCACTTGAAGCCTAAAATTTCTGCTCACCAATTCCAGTAGGTAGCTTGTCACCAAAGTCTGCTTAATAAATATAAAAAAGGAAAAGTAGAGAAAACAAGAGAAAATGCCCTTAGTGCAAGTTAGGGCCACAAATAGTAAAAACGAGTACAAATAATGGGGAACAAGAATTGGAATCAAGAATGTAATAGGGGTACAACAAGTAATGAAAATCTAATAGCTAGCTAGCAAGAGGGACAACTCAAGTAAACAGGCTGGATAACGAATACTAATGGCGAAACAAGTGACAAGTGAACCTGTAGGGATATCTAACCTCAAGTGACAAGTCTCAAGTCTAGTGTCATGTAACAAGTGCCAAGTCTAGAGTCGAGTAACAAGTCTCAAGTCTAGTGTCAAGTATTATATTCAAGTGTCAAGTCTCAAGTAACAAGTTGTCAAATATCAAGTAACATGTATCAAGTTCAAGTTTCATGTTCAAGTCTCATGTATCATGAAATCAAGTATCAAGTAAACATGTATCAAGTTCAATTTTCATGTTTCAAGTCTCATGTATCGTGTAATCATGTATCATGTTCAAGTCTTGTAGTTATTGCTATCTAGGTAGCACTTCATGCATCCATTCTTTTACTACATAATTGCTACAGTCAACAAAATTTTGTTTAGGCCTAGTAATGGAGTCTATAGGGCGGCGTACTCAGGTATCAAGTATCAAGTATCAAGTAGGTGATCAAACCATGGGCTCTAGAGGTGGCCTCCGTAGGCTCTAGAGGTGGCCCCCATCACCATGACGTGGCACTTAGTTCTACGTGGCACTTAGTTCCATGTAATCTCAAATATATATCATGTAATCATATAATGAGCTCTAGAGGTGGCCCCCATCACTATGACGTGGCACTTAGTTCTACATGGCACTTAGTTCCATTTAACATAAAATTATGGGAAATACGGGTCCCCTTCCGAGTACACTTACCGATATTGTCCATTACTATGGTCTTTCCCTTAAACCCCGGCTTATTACCTTTATTAATTTTTATCAAGAAAGCATGCATGTGTGTGAAACAAGTCAAGAAATCATAATTATGGACATGGAACAGGTTTGAGGTATTCATATAGCATATTCGAGGGTCAACATGAATAAAAATATCACGACCAATGAAAATCTCAAATCTGGACAGCACGACGTTGTTGTACCAAAAATGTGATTCCCGTTGCTACGAGATAGCAAATATGGATCCGTCAGGAGGTCTAAAAACTAGACTCTTGCCCGGTTCCAATGCATATAATTAAGGTACAAGAAAGTGGTGGTAACATGTGTCAAAACAGCGAACTACACTACTAATATGTTCAGCCAGAAATAGTGAATCTAAGTTTAAACATGTGAAACAGGATTGAAATATTACAAATAAATTCTGAGAATAATTGGGGATGTCCTATAGGGTTTCCAGCAACATCATATAAAATTTCAAGTCAAACACTTACTGTTAACATAGTTAAATTAATTCGCAAACTAAAGATGTACAACAGTTTTGTGAATCTGCGACTACCGACACAGCTGCAGTAAAACTACGATATCTTCTAGACCTTAACTCGGAATTCAAAACTTCCGGAGGCTATCGACATCTAGACATCTAGAGCTATATTTACTATTCAGGGCTCAGGTTCAAATTCTAATTTTAAAGGGGTCAAAACAGCAAGTAAAGTTTAGGACAGTAACTAGTGTGAATGTCTTACATGTATAGGTTGCACGATAATTGGTTGTTAGGTACCTAGATTTATGTGTGGTACATATACGGGGTAATGGTTATCAAAACAGCAAGTAACATTTATTTTTCAACTCAAACGGGTTCAAGTTCATCACATATAAGATATAACACATATCTACAAATCTAGAGTTCCTTAATTTCATATGTTCAAGTATCTAGGTGATAAAATGAGTCCAAGTAGTTATAATATAACAATGAAATTGTTGTGACTCTTAAGATTAAGGAATCGACGATAAATAATACAAGATCGACAAATGATAAGACAAGAAGGAGTCACAACTACAACCTATTTGCGGTATTTTCAATCAAATGCTTGTACTAGGTCAATAAATTGTACAAGGAGAATACTTGCCTTGATTGGATGAGGGCGTTGATCGATGATCGAGACCGGATGGATCTGATAGGAGTGGATCTTGATGGAAGATCAAGATCAAGACGATCGAACGGCTGGATCTGCTTTGGTCTGAGCGGATGATCACGATCGGATGGGCGGCTGAGATCTGATCTGGTGGTGGAGATCAGATCTAATCAAGATCGAATCTTGATCGAATCCGACGACCTAGATCCAAGCAGCCTATCCCCTGCTTCTTCTTGATCGATGGACAGGGAGAGAGAGGGAGCTCCGACGGCGAGCAGTGGGACTGGCAGCAAGTCGGAGGAGACAGGCGGTGTACGCGCAACTGCGGCGCGACCGGCAGCGACAGGCGCTCGACTGGGAGGCAACGACGATCGGGAGAGGTGTTGTCGCTGTCGTTGGTGTCTGGCTATCGACACTGCACATGCGCAGCGCGGTGGGGCACGACGCGAGTAGGTAGGGAGGGTCGCAATGGTGCGCTGGTGATCGGGTAGTGGGCTGCTGTCGGTGAACAAGGACAGCACCGGGAAGCGGTGCTGTAGCCGCTCGACGCATCACAGGGTGGCGCGGGGGGACAAGCACCGGCAGAGTGGCTGCCGGTGGCTGCGACGCACAGCAGACCGTTGCTGGGGTGCACTGCAGTCGTCGAAAGCAGGAGGTCGGGGTTCTGCTGTCGTTGTTGACGCGAGGAGAGGCGGGGGATGTGGTGGCCACGGGAGCAGGCCATCGCTGTCAGGGTCAAGCTACTGCAGGGGGATGGGGGTCGCGAGTAGGGTGGGTTTGGGTAGACGGGAAGGGAAAGAGAGAGAAGGGAAGGTAGGTAAGGAGGCGGCGGGTGGAGTTAGAGATGGTGAACAGGTGTATTAGGAAAAAAAAAGTATATATATGGGTTATTATTAGGGTTAGGTGTGAGTTGGGTTGCGGGTTGGGGAAGGATAACGGGTTTGGGTTGTATGTGAATATAGGGTATTTGGGTTAATTGATTAGGAATAGGGTTATTGGGTTTAGCAATTGGGTTTTGGGTATAAGCTTTTCAAAATGGGTTTTGGGTATATCCAATAGGGAAAAATTAAATAATAAATGAATTGTAGGATTATATATCAAGATATATGTACTGAACTACCGTATGAAAATTATTTGAAATCACTACAAATACAAAAATCAATTGAAATAGATTTTTAAATCAACAATCAAGATGATAATATTAATAACAACATTAATAATTTTTATATACATAAAAATGAGGTTTGGAATAAACAAGCTTATTAAAATCTAAGTAGTAATAAAATAAGATACTAATGGCCGATCACTTGGAAATTAAACATTAAAGTTAGAATATACTACTATTCGGAGAAAATACAATTTTTGTTTCGAAAAGATTTTATTAGAAGGTACAATTCGAGTTTAAAATAATAACGAATTTATAAATAATTAAAATACGAAAAATATTCAGAAAATATGTATTTACAGAAACAGGGGTTACAAATAAGATACACAAGATATCTCTCCCCCTTTGTCATCAACAAAAACAAACAAACATCCATAGATAAAGACCATAGCATAAATGACAATACAAAGAGAGAAAGTGTATTCATGAACATCCAAATAACTTGTGCATAAGACAAAGTACAGAATCATAAAATATAAAAAAATACAAAAATCAACTCGGAAAATAACATCAATCGTCATCTTCATCTTCATCTTCATCATCACTGTTTGAGGCAGGGGTAGGTTGAGGAAACTTCCTAACAAACATTTGAGTGAGTTTAGCAATACTAGCTTCAAGAGAGTCCTGCCGACCTAAGATAAGATCTTGACGATCCATTAGATAGCTGACAGAGGTGTAAAGACTCTGAGGATTAGAAAAATTAGCTCTAGGGTGAGAACTAGAGGATGAACTAAACGCAGAAGATCGACGAGGAACAGAATTAGCTAAAGTATTAGGTGGAGTATTTCTTTAAGGAGAAGTAGGAGGTGTGTGAAGAATTTTCATATGGGCTAGACTCACACGATCAAATGATTCATACCGAGTTAGAACACTTGACTCTGAATTGACTCCAATTAATTTGATATGGGTAAGAAGTGCACCATAAGGCAGAAAAGAAGAATGGGCCTTATGGAGATGACTAAAGATAACTCGACTCCAATTAATTTGAATGTTGCCAAAGATTGCATACACCGCCTGTTGTAATTCCAACGAAAGTTGATCGTAACTTTCCGTTTTAGGGATAATATTGTACGACAAAATTCGTGCAACTAGTTTGGCAAGCGGGGTAATAGATCTATTTGTCATTAGGGGACCACGATTAGGAAGAATTTTTTTGGATAATATGGAGTGATCATCGAGTTCAACTTCCCCTATATCTAACCCTTCATTGGGAATGTTCAGAATTAGCCCTACTTTCTGAACTGTCAATTTCATACGGATATTTTTCACAGAAGTAGTGAAAAATATCTCACTACCTTCCTCAGAAGTAGCAACTTTTATATTTGTATAAAACAAATAGTTTTGTTATGGATAGTAGTAGGGTTGATTAACTAACGATAGAAGATCAAATAACCCACATTATTGAAACAATGGAGCAATAGGATATCTATCTAAATTAGGGAAATTGATGAAACGACCTGGAAAAATAAGGATTTGACAGATAATGAAATATTTTTCAACTTATGAGGGATGCCTCAAATACTGAAGATAATTATGTTGAGATTGTTCATCTTCAACATTTGAAGTTCTTGATATCTTAGGCTTAGGCATTTCTAAAACCTATAACACTCTAAGAGAGAAGAGAGAAAAGAAAGGATTACCCAAAAAGAGGACATGAAATCCCAAGACTCCAAAGAAAGAGACTGCAGAATCGACCAGCAAGGAGCAGATAAGGACTTGAGTGCAATCGAAATTTAAGATCAGCAAAACCAGAGAGCCAGAGAACCCAAATAGTAGCCGACTGGATTGAAGAGGAAAGGTAAAATGTGAAAAGGGGTAGTGATGAAGACAAGGGTTTTTATCTTGAACGGAGGGCTGCGATTAGAGAGTTGAATCAAGGGGTGCTGATTTGAAGAGGGTAAAAGATAGATGGGGTCGGATCTCAAGGAGTAACCTCAATCTGTGATGATTCAGAATTAAAAAATGAAGATAGTCGCGACAGTCGACTGGTTTTTAGAATAGTCGACTAAGTCGAGAGCAAAATAAAACCAAACACTTAAGTTTAAGAAAGTCATCTTCAGTCGACTGGAGAAATCAATGCAGTCGACTAGTCAAGAGAAAAATTGAGAAACAAAACACAACACAAAAACACTGTATAAGTCGACTGAAACACATATATAAGTCGACTTAGAGACAAAAAATGTTAGAAAATATCATGATATGAGCAAGTTCCTGGTTCTCTTCCAAATTTTATAAAAATATCTTCTTTTAATGGTTTGGTAAAGATATCTGCTACTTGTTTATCGGTTGAAATATAATCCAATAGTATATCTCCTTTTACGACATGATCACATAAAAATGATGTCGAATATCAATATGTTTCGTACGTGAATGTTGAACCGAATTTTTAGATAGATTAATGGCACTTGTATTGTCACACATTATAGAGGGTTTTGAAAAAGAAATACCATAATCTAGTAGAGTTTGTTTCATCCACAAAATTTGAGCACAAGCCAAACTTGCAGCAATATATTCAGCCTCTGTAGTAGATAGAGATACCGAATTTTGCTTTTTACTGCACCTAGATACTAGTGAATTTCTCAAAAAGTGACAAGTTCCACTAGTACTTTTGCAGTCAGTTTTACTACCAGCAAAATCAGCATCACTATACGACAATAACTGAAAATTATTGGTGCATGAATAAAATAAACCATATTCAGATGTGCCTTTAGCATATCTTAAAATTCATTTCACTGCTTTTAAGTGAGATTCTTTTGGATCAGACTGATATCTAGTACACAAACATACACTAATCATTATATCTGGTCTACTAAAAGTTATATATAAGAGTGAGCCAATCATACCTCGATAGAGCTTTTGATCGACACTCTTACATAATTCATCTTTGTCAAGTGTAATAGTAGTAGCCATATGTGTGGTCTTACTACTAGTGCCATCCATACCAAATTGTTTGAGTAATTCCTTAGCATATTTTCCTTGATTAATAAATATGTCATTTTGAGACTGTTTTATTTGTAGTCCATGGAAATAATTGAGTTCACCCATGTGACTCATCTCAAACTCATTTTTCATGGTAGTAGCAAACTCTTGACAGAGATTACTGTTAGTTGATCCAAAAATTATGTCATCTACTTAAATTTGTATGATTAATATGTCTGTTTTTATTTTCTTAATTAACAAAGTAGTATCTACTTTACTAATTTCAAAACCTGTTTCTAAAAGAAAAATTTTTAAACGATCATACCAAGCACGAGGTGCTTGTTTAAGACCATATAAAGTCTTTTTTCAATTTAAAAACATGGTTAGGGAATTGTTCATGTTCGAAACCAGGTGGTTGCTTAACATAAATATCTTCCTTAATGAAATCATTTAAGAAAGCACTTTTAACATCCATTTGGAAAAGCGTGAAATTCATAAAACACGCAAAAGATAATAAAATTCTAATTGATTCTAGTCTAGCAACAGGAGCATATGTTTCATCAAAATCAATTCCTTCTTCTTGATTATATCCTTGAGCAATTAATCTAGTTTTGTTCCTAACAACTTGTCCTGATTCATCTAACTTATTTTTAAATACTCATTTGGTACCAATAATAGTATGATCAGGAGGTCGTGGAACTAAATCTCATACATTATTTCTTACAAATTGGTTAAGTTCATCTTACATAGCATTCAACCAAAATTCATTTTCACATGCTTCTTGAATATTTTTCGGTTCAAAATCCGATAAGAAGGCAGTATGCGAAATTATATTGAAATGTGACTTTGTTTGAATGCCATGTGAGATGTCACCAATCATTAAGTCATGAGGATGATCTCGAACTTTAAAAAATGACTTTGGTAAAGTTGGAGTTATCTCTACAGGATCGGTCGACTTAATAAACCCATCAGCCGACTGATGCAGCACAACAGTCGACTTAGGAAGTCCATCAGTCAACTTATCTAGGGTAGTTTGCCGAAGTGATTTAACTATGTTATCTAGTGGTGATGATTCAATTTCATCATCTTCAATAACATTAGATGCAGGTAAAGATTCATCAAATGAAACATGCATAGATTCTTCAGTCAAAGATGACTTATTGAAAATTCTATAGGCCTTACTCCTATTTGAGTATCCAATGAAGATACCTTCATTAGATCTAGCATCAAATTTATCTAGATTATCTTTTGTGTTTAATATGAAACACTTACAACGAAATACTTTAAAATAAGATACTTTAGGAATTCGTTCATAAAATAGTTCAAAACAAGTTTTCTTAAGTTTTGGCGTAATTAATATTCTATTTAAAACATAACATGTTGTAGAAACACCTTCAGCCCAGAAGTATTTAGACAAATTACTTTGAACAAGCATAATACGTGCACATTCTTGCAATGTCCTATTCTTTCTTTCAACCACTCCATTCTGTGGTGAAGCTCTAGGAAATGCAAAAGTATGTGTTATACCATTCTTGTTGCGATATTCTGAAAATGTTTCATTCTCAAATTCTCTACCATGATCACTTCTAATAGTGACTATGGTTAGAGATTTTTGATTTTGAATACGTTTGCAGAAATTTGCAAATTCTTCAAAGGCTTCCTTTTTATGTTTAAAAAAGAGTACCCATGTAAATCTTGAAAAATCATTTACTAAAACAAATACATATCTACTTTTATTTAAAGAAGCGACTCTAGTAGAACCAAATAAATCCATATGGATCAATTCGAGAGGCCTACTAGGAGAAATCATTTTTTTTTGTCTTAAAAGTAGATTTTACTTGTTTTCCTAGTTGACATGCATCACACATTTTATCATTCTTAAAAGATAATTTTGGCAGTCCTTTAACTAGGTTATTCTTAGATAATTTAGCAATGTTTTTTCATATTTACATATCCAAATCTCTTATGCCAAAGCCAAGAATCGTTGTTAGAAGCAATAAACAAAAATCATTCGAAAACTCATTTGTTTTTAAACATAGTTCATATATATTATTCTTTCTAAAACCTTGAAAGATTACATTTTTCATAGATGAATCACAAATCAAGCATGCATCTTTTTCAAATACTATTCTATAATCCTTATCACATAATTGACTAATACTTAACAAGTTATGCTTTAGACCAGTAACTAAGAATACATCTTCAGTAATAGGAGTAGTATTCTTACCGACCATGCCTATTCCGATGACTTTTCCTTTGTTATTGCCACCAAATGTAACGGTTCCTCCATCTATCTCTTGCATGGCCAGTCATGTGTTTAGAACATCCACTGTCAAGTATCCATCGTTCCCTTTTAGGTACCTACAAAATATTTATTGTGAATATGGTACCCTTTTCATTGGGTCCGAAAGAGATTAGTGCTTGGGAAACCAAACCCAAAGTGAGTTTAATTTACCACCATATGCAGACTTATAATTAACAGAATTACAAATATTATGAACAAAAGAATTTATATAAGTAATCCTATCATTAAGACTCAGGTTGACTGGAACCCAAATATTTTTGCCCTGTCCAGTCGACTTTATTGTACCCTTCAGTCGACTATTTTGTGGTGGCATTCGACTAAGAGGTGAGACAGGTCGACTTATATGAGGTTGTTGTCTTTTTAAATAAGACTCAATACCTCTGGACAGACGGGTGAATTTAGGGGTCAGCCGACTGGTCTAGTCTGAATGATTACTATTTTCATGATTAAAAATAATATTTGGTTTTTCAAAAAAATCATATAGTTTATTCTTTACACTAGAAACAAAATAAGTCTGATTATTATTAGTGTTATTAGAAGAATGACATTTTTCAAGAATTTTTTGAAAACCAAGTGTAGAACCCCGTATTTTCAAATATTATTTTAATTATTTGAAAATGAATTTAAGTAATTTTTGAGGGTTTAAATAAATATTTTCTAAGAAAGTTATCTTTTGTACACGTGCAAAACACGTGCAAATGACTTTTCAGAAGTTTGAAAAATTAAGTTCTCTTTATGAAAAATCGTTATTTATTATTTGAAAATTATTTAGTATTTTTCCAGATTTTTCTGAAATTAATCGATACTATTGCAATTTTTGGGAAAAGAAGGGCTTATTTGCAAAATTGACATTTGTTTGGGTTAAAACGCAAAAGTGGCATTCTGGACGTTTTGAGCAGTATTGGCATTGACGTTTAAGTTATATTTCACTATTAAATCCTGGTTTAAATGATATTTGATGAAATTTCAAGACTAATCTATATATATGTAAATTATATTTTGGGAAAGGATTATTTTGCAAATTGGGTGAAAACCCTAATATTTTAATCCGGCATATATATAAGGGATTTTCCTATTCCCAGCCGTCATTGAGTATACACAGGATTTTTGAGATTTATTTTGAGGAGCAAAAGAAGAGGCTTTTTGGATCTAGCAAGGAGAAGAACTATTTCGTGGATTTTCTTCAAAACAATGTGAGTGGTTGTTTTGTTTTGTTTTGTTTGTTTGTGTACTTTGTTTGCTTGATTAATGAAGGACATGAGACCTTTGTTATGATTGTCGTGATCGTCATGCTATTGTTTTGTTAATCTCATTGTATATATGACATGGATCTATTATTTAATATGAAGGATGAGAACTTTATTTGGATCATGTGTGAGAAATGTTAAGATTTGTTGAGGAAATGTTGATCTATGAGATCGTATTGTTGGGAGACAATTAAGAACTGATTATGTTGTGATCAGATATTAAACATCTGGATCTAGTGATTACAAACCAATCTTAATTATATGTTGAGGAAGACATTTAGTTTTGTTGAGAAAAACCCTAATGGGAGGATTGAGAGTTTAGATCATGAGGATATGAAATTTGAGTATTTGTTTGATTGAGAAATGTAACCATGAGGGAGATCTTTGAGAGTTGTTTAATTGCCTGGATACAAGTAAATTTTGTGATCAGTAAATCTTTAGAAAACCCCTGTTTGATTTGTGTTCAGACCTATTTTTGGGAATCTGTAGCCGACAGTCGACTGGACTGCGAAGCAGTCGACTGGTACGAGCCTACTGTGTATTTTTTAGTCTTTGAGTTTTGTTCGGGACAGTCGACCTAGACTGAGGTCAGTCGACTGGTCTGCTGTTTTTTATTTTGTTCGGTCCTTTCGGGACAGTCGACCTATGAACCATTTTAGTCGACTTATATACTTAGAATATTTTTGATGAAAATTATTTGTTTTTGTCTCGGGGCAGTCGACTGACTCCTTGGTAAGTCGACTGACCATGCCTTAGTTTATTTTTGAGAAATGTTGGATTATGCCCTCTGGACAGTCGACTGGTCCCTTATGCAGTCGACTGGTCCTGTAAGATCTTTGTATTTGATTTGAGATATTTTGTTTAGTGTTTGACTTTGAGACATTTGTTCAGTACTTGATTCTGAGATATTGTTCAGTATTCGATGTTGAGATATTTGTTCAGTATTTGATTTTGAGATGTTCAGTTAAGAACATGATTTTGAGATATTTTGTTTAGCCACTTGTTTGGTGGAATTTGTTCAGATATTTGTTTTTGAGTCTCTAGAGGTAGGTGACCCTAGTATACCGGTGTTTGTTCAGTTATTTGTTGAGGCCCATCGAGGCAAATTTTCAGTTATTCAGATTTTAGTCCGGTAGGGTACACTACTCTAGGAGATTTGTTCAGTAACCCAAATTAATAAGGACAGGCATTAGAGATTTCCATTCTTCCATGCTTCAGCAGTAGCATATTGGGACGGCCTGCTCTGCTTACCACCTTTCTCGCTCTTTACCCGATCATTCAAACATTTTGTGGTTCTTTCTACCACACTAGTTAGTAGTGTATACTTTTTTTTTGAAGCCTTCGCAAAACGATTGTGTCATGACGAATGAGAACTTGAGTTATGCACCTCAGTATGGCTTTTGATGTAGGATTAGTCTCCTGAATTATCCAAGTAGTTAACTTGCGATGTGTGATTTATCTCCGGAATTATCCAGGTAGTTAACCTGAGATGTGAGGTATTTCTCCGGAATTATCCAAGTAATTATCTTGAGATGTGGGATTGAACTACGGAATGATCGGAGTCGAGGCGACGCTTTTGGGGTATTATTGTGATGATGAGTCTATGTTTAGATGTGGGATGATCTCCTGAACTATCTAGGGAAAATACCTGTAATGTGGGATCAATCTCCGGAATGATCAAGCATGGGCAAATTATCATAGTTTATCTTCATCACTTAGTAGTCATCGTTGTCAGCATGTAGTCATGATGTTTTCTTGAATCACTTTCATGCATTTGGATTTCCTGTTTTTACACACACTTGGCTTTTGGTTTTGGTATCACCCATTATTCCTTTGTCGGACTTCATACTTTAGTGTTTAATTATTATTTGTTGGATATCATGTTTTAAGTTTATTTATGTTATTTGTTGATTTGTTACCACTCACACCATTTTTATGGCTGACCCCTTTAGTTTGGGGGTTAGGGTTCAACTTTAGCCTCACATGTTGCAGGTTATTGCTTAGATGGGAGGTTGGAAGCTTGAGTGGGCATTTTGTGATAATTTAAATTATTTAGTGATTGGTGTAAAATTGTTAAGATATATTTGAATCATTATTGAGTTGTGAATAAAGATTAATTTGTGTTGAGATGTTTAGACTTCCGCTGTAATTGTAATAATTGTTGTAATAAAGAAGAAAAATTTTAGTGGTGTTGTTGGTGTTTATTGTTCTATTGAAGTGGATTACTGGGATTTCGCCACTTATTTTCTAAGCTCTCATATTAGAAATTTGGGGCGCTACACCAAGTCCAAATCTTTTATTAGATTGAACTTGATTTTGGAGAACTGCATTTAAATTCTCTTTTCCCTCATTGAACTTAGATTTATTCTTAGATATCTCTTCATAATTTTTTTTACAGATATAAGATCTATATCCAAGTTGGAGAAGACTTGATTTCAACTTGTAAATTAAGATTTTCTTGAGAAAGGATTTGATTAACTTTCTCTAGATTTTTAGCTTTTATCTTCTCCCTTTTAAGTTCTTGAAAAACTTCATTAAAAGCTTCTAATAAATCATTAGATTCAATACTATTACTTAAATCGCTATTTGCCATGAAGCACACGTTTACGACTTCATTTGATTCTTCTGATGATGAGTCACTATCATCCCAAGTTGCTTGGTAGGCCTTCTTGTTCTTCATGTACTTGTTCTTGGTGACTTTGTTCTTCTTGAAGTTAGAGACTTTCCCTTTAGATTTTGCATTCTCCAATGGACAGTCCTTCTTCACGTGACCTATCTTATTGCACTTGAAACAAGTAGGAGGTTCATTAGTATCCTTAAACATAGAATTAAATTTACCTTTGCAAAGAAATTTCTTGAATTTCCTTTCGAACATGGCCATTTCTTCTTCTTCATCATCATCATCTTCTAAATCGGACATGGCCTTGAAAGCAAGAGTCTTCTTTTTGGCTTGTTGCGGTTCTAAGTCCTTCTTGCATTCCTCCAATTGTACTTCATACATCATTAGATTTCCCACAAGATTCTCAAGTGAGAGTTGTGTTAAATCATTGACTTCTTCAATTGCGGTGATCTTCTTTTCCCATTCGGGGGTTAGAGCACGAAGAACCTTTCTCACCATCTCTGCTTGCGTATATGTTTTGCCAAGAGCCACAAGAGAGTTTGTGATGTCAGTGAATCTTGTTATCATGTTCGATACATTTTCATTCTTCTTCATACGGAACATCTCAAACCTGTGAACAAGAACATAAATTTTAGATTCATTGACCTTATTTGTACCTTCATGTGTTACCTCAAGAGTATGCCATATTTGGCATGCCGTTGTTGCGTTTGACAAACGGTTGAATTCTTCTTTGGTTAGTGCACAAAAGAGAGCATTCATCGCCTTTGTATTGTTCATGGTGTTGTTCTTCATATCATCATTCCATTGAGCATAAGGAAGAGTAGGCATGATGTACTCAGTCTCGGTCATGTTCCAAATCTCATACTTGATGGATTGTAAGTAGATCTTCATTCTACACTTCCAATAGTTGTAGTTTGTTCCATCAAATAGAGGTGGCTTTTGTGTGGATTGACCTTCATGGTATTGACTTGCATTTGAAGTAGATGACATTGCACTTAACCAGGCTCTGATACCAAGTGTTGGATCCTGTATGCAAGGAAAATAATACTAGAGGGGGGGGTTAATAGTGTTGTATAAAAAATTTAATAAATTAAAGTTAACACAACTGTTCAGTCGACTGCAAACAAGAGGTCAGTCGACTTTTGCGTTAGATAAAAGAAGTAGATCAGCTGAAGAGTAGCGAGTCTATTAAGTTGACATAAATAGGGAACCAGTCGACTGTACAGACACGATTTACAATGAAATGCAGCAAAAATAAAATTGCAAGTTAGAGAGTTCAAACCACAGAGAATCAACAATGCTAACACCATGATATATCCTGGTTCAGTCCTCCCGATCTACATCCAGTCCCCAAGCAACCCACTTGACATTTTCCACTATTCTTGAAAAAATACAAGAATACTCTACGACCTTTGACAACAACTATGTCAAATCCGTAGACCTCTCTCATCACTAGAGAGAGCAAGACTCCACTCTACAACCTAGAGTGACACTGACTGTACACCAAGAGTCTTTCTCTCCAACCGAGAGGACCACTCTCACAAATCGAGAGTAAACAACAAAAATGGAAGATTACAATAACCTAAAGCCTTGTTTTTTAGTGCTTTTTGTTTGAGAGGCTAAAGGTCAACTTCTAACTTCAGTCTAGAACGAAATATTTGTTATACAAGACTGAAATTAGAGAACCAAGTCTTAGAGAATGAGAGTATTAGAAAACTTGAGTTCTTTTTTCACAAAAAGTAAGAAGACTTGTAATCAATTGTGGGAACCTTTTCCAAGTGGATTCTACAATCTATTTATAGAGTTAGAATCTACAAAGACGTTGGGAAACAGTTCCACAACTGCCATAAAATGGTTGTAAAAGATTTGAATTTGAAAAATAAATTTTAAACTTCAGAAAACTGTCAAAACTGCTTGAACAGTCGACTGGGTTGCCATTAGAGTTGACTGGTCAGAACTTGAGTGAGTTCAGTCTGTTTCGTAGTAGAACAGTCGACTGCTTGCCAGAGTAAGTCAACTGATACTTGACAGCTAAACTTATACAAGCTTCTTTTTGACTTTTTGATTTTAGTAAACGTTATTTTTATTCTTAGGGGATGTGTGAGTGTGTGTGACAAGGCATTTTACAAAGAATTCTAAGACACACAAAAATTACGAATAGATTACAAGACACTTGTTCTTTTAGCTAAACACTTTTGAAGCTCTAGAATCTTGATCTTGCATCTTGAAGTCATTTTTGTCTATGTGGCTTGATCTAGTGCTTTTGAAAGCTTCATCATTGTATTGTGGCCTTGAACACTTTAAGTATACACTGCATAAGATATGTAAGATAGAACAATTGTGTATTATGTTGTATTCATCAAAATCAGAATTTACAAACATGCTTGCATACAATATCATATCAATATATACGAGGAGAGTATCATAAATGCAAGTTCAATAACTTCATCATTCATGTTTCCAAACTGACACACACACTCTAATGTCCACCCTAATTGTGTTTTTCTTATAGTTTTGTACTACTTGTTGAAGTCGGCTCTGATACCACTCTGTAATGCCTCAAATGTCAAACAAAGGTAATTCGTAGCACAAACAAGATCTTTTACTTGAACTTCGTACAAAAATACAAGGAATTTAAAATTGTTCAATTACAACATTGTTCTTTTACAATAGCACAGCAGAAATAAATAAGTACAATACAACATATGTTAATGAAAGCTCTTCAAGTCCATACCAAATCCAATCCTGCAACTAGAAAACTGTGGGCATGTCAGTTGCATACAACTAACACAATGCCATAATACAGGGATTCTTCTACTTTAGCAAACACAAACTTAAATGTGAAACAAAATGTGAAAGGTGACTACCCTAAACATGTCAGTGTATGATACGAACTTAATGCCTAATGTAGACATTACACTACGATGACACTAATGCATACTTGTTCGTATTCTATGCATCCATACTACATAGGTCCGAGGGCAAGCCCTTATCGTACTCCTCATTATAGGGTTCAATCCCCCGTTCTGAAAACTTTTACTTGTGACTAGCATAAGATTTAGATATTCCGTAAGTATTAAACCCACACCCCGATAATTCCGGAGATGAATCACACACCGCAAATGAGCTGGGGACACTCTCAATCACATCTCGATAATTCTGGGGATCCAATCTCACACTGCAAGCTATGACACCTCAATAGTCACCAAACACCCCATGAGTGTCGCCTCTATCCCATTCTGGAGATGAATCCCACACCGCATAAGAGCTGGGGACACTCCCAATCATATCTTGATAATTCTGGGGAGAGAATCTCACACCGCAGACCAACTAAGGACCTCATACTCATGTTTGCCATTACTTCATCACATCCCCAATCTAGTACATGTCCTTAGGTTTAATTATAATAATTACGACCTAGAGCTAACTTACCCCACCGGACTTAAATAAACCCAAGGAGAATTGATAGCCGACACTGGCTACTTCTCAATTTTCATTTATCATAACTTGCCGGTTACAACGGGTCTTGCTCAGCCTCTAGATTCCAACAATCTCAACACCGAGATCAACTATGTTACATCTAACCTCTTTATCAAAATTTTATTCACTAACATCATTTAACTTCTTTAATCCATTCTTTTTACTATTACCAATCACGAAGTAACCAACTTCTTATAGCAACATTTAATAACACTTGATGGGTTTAAAACCCTTATAAACATCACGTGTTCAATAACTCAAATTCATCTTCTATTTATCTCATAATTCACTATATAGCATCCCTTACATAAATCCCAAAATTTAGACTCATTTTCTTATGATATAAAAGTTTAGAATAAAACTAGATTAAAAACCAACATATTTCATTCTCTTAATCACCCTTAATTTTGAGGCGAAAGTAGCTTGAAAATTATTTCTTCAAAGTTATATAGTTCACACTCTATCTTATTCCCAAATAATCCTTGGATTAGTATAATTAATCCCACCAAATAACCCATAAATACTCTATATTCATTCCATCCAATTAGTCATACTCAAATAATTAGATAAAATCTTTCAAACTATTACAATAAGACTTCAAAAGCCTCAATTCAATGAACATCATCTCTGTTCTAATATCCCAAATCTAATTATCAAATATGTACTAAAATTGTTAATTCAAATATGGAGTTTAATCCAAAATATTTGTACCAATTTCCATCAAATCTTAATTCTCCAATATACTAATTGTAACATCCATTTCCATCTTTTATTTTTTTATTATTCATTGTAATCTTTTTTTGTAATTTGGATTAAATCCTATCTTTCATTATAGTCTCAAATAAATCTAGCTCTAATATTGTTCATTATTTGCCTTTGATCTCCATTTAATTATTTTTTTTCTTCTTTCCGAATCTTATTATCATTCAATTGAATTTAATATTTCATGAATTATTTGTTCCCCTTGTTGGGTTATTTTTCATAGTAATCCTATTTTGTTGGATTGGCAATTACCCTAATTTTGGATCCACATTTAACCTATTGATCTAACCCAACAGCCTTTTTATTTGAACCCAAAACCCTATAATCCTACTTATTGGATCCTAACCCTATAACCTGTAATCCAAGCCCACAACTTAACCCTAATTCTCTCTATATATACTAATTATCCCCTAAACCATAATCATCCATAATCTAAATTAGCAGCCGCCTAAACCCCTTCCTCTTCCCCTGTGGTTTCCCAAAGCCCTTCATCCTGTTCCTCTCCTCCAACCCATTCCGTCAAGCTCGCAACTTCCTACACCGAACTCCACCCTCGCCCTTATCGCACCCCCCCACAGTCGTCCCAGGCATCCCTCTGCTTGCATCCTCGACCCCATCCACCGTCGGACCCTGTCGAGCCGCCTCGACGCCACTGATTCTCCACACCACCACCTGCGCCTGCCCCTGCCCTGCCATCGCACTGCCATCTGCAGTTGCCGTCCTCCTCCCTATCATCAAGCCAGCGCAGCGACCACCACAGCTTCGCTGCCTCGTCCTCCGTCGACCACTGCTCCTTATTGCCAACAGAGCACCCCTCTTTCCTTGTAGCCGACAGCCGTTGCCCTTCACATGGTCGGTCGCTGCCCACTGCAGCTGCCCACCGTCGAAACCAAGCCCTATCGTCGTTTCTGCCTTGCCCCTTGCTGTGTTGCTGTGTCTCTTTTGAACATGTGTGCACGTGTTATTGCGGGTTCGTGTTCGTCGCCCCAGGATCCTAATCCCATTATTCAATTATTTCGGATCTAACGTCATCTATAAAGGCAAGTCACCATCTCCTTCTTGAATTATTCATTGTATTTGTGTTCAAGAATGTTTATAGAAATTCTCGCAAGTAGATCTCATCGTATTCATCGTATATTGTTATTGTCTTATTCTTCATTGGGAATGTAGAGAATTTACATGAGCTAATCTCCTTATTCTTGACTTCGTGCCGATATTTGATTCTAAAGATCGTGTCTTTTATGCATCTAATGTAGATCTTGTGTTATTTGGAATTATTCATGCATGTCATTCCATCGATAAACTATTATAGAGTTGTATCTTAGGTTTCTATTGATCAAACTATTGATTTGATGTATTGTTTAACATTAGTGTAACACCCCGCAAAATAGTAAATAACTATTTTGCATATTAGAATTACACGTGATTATGTATTTTTCATGATTATTATTCTTAATTGAGAAATTTTCAGATATATTATATATTCTAACCCGATGACGTATATTCCGGATATCTTCTCAATTAAATTGTGTGTATTGTCCTGATTATTTTAACAACACAATCTTTGGGGAAAATAATATTTTTATAAATATATTTGTATGTTTTACAAATAGAGATTTTTATTTGTATATATGTATATATATATATATATGAATGTATGCATATTGTGATTGGATTGTATATGATATAAATACATGGATACTTGTATGTATTTTTATATGTATATGTATATGTATGTATTTACATATATATATTTGTATCCATGTATGTATTTTTATATGTATATGTATATGTATGTATTTACATATATATATATTTGTATGAAAACATATTTAATTAAATTGTATTGAAGTATAATGTGAATATATATATATATATATATATATATATATATATATATATATATTGGAGTGTATGTATATATATTTAATAAGAGTACGTGTGTATATATATATACTATATTATGATGTAAAAGAATCACACACCCCCCCATTTCTTCTCCCCATTTCTCCACCGACCTACTTCTCTCCCCCATCCACATATGATGTCGAAACCCAATCCCCTCCCCCATCTTCATCTTCATCTCACCCCACCTCCAACCTCACCTCTATTCTCATCTCATATTCTACTTCTATTTCTACTTCTTCTACTCTTTATCTTGTTCTACTACTTCTTCATGGGATGAGAAAAGAAAGAGAGAATGAGAGTTTGTTATTTGTAGATTCAAGATGATCAAGGAGGAGGTGTAGAAGTGCTCAAGGAGGAGAAGAAGCATTCAAGAGCACTGAGCTTGAAGATTCTTCAATCAAATTTGGTGGGTGTTTTCCAACTTTAAATTAGTAAAATTTTTTGTGTGAAAATTGGTTTGTAGTAGTAGCTAAGAGGGCATGATTAACATGTATAAGTGTTTGATATGCTAGATGAATTGAACTTGTATGTTAGTGAAATTCACACAATGTTTCATGTTAAAGAATACTTATGTAGTATGCTGACTTAGGATTTTCTACTGAGAAAACGACTTAGAATCTGGTCATAAAATTTTAATGGCATGTTCTATGATGAGTTTAGAGCATCCTCAATTTTTTCTGATTTTTCTAGATTCATTTAGTATCTCAACAAAGTGTTTCTTTTCGAAACAATGAGCAACACAAAATCTGGCTATATCCTGTTTTTTGAATGATGTTTGAAAATTCGTATCTTGGAATTGGTGTAATATCTTGAGCTCAAACGTTTTGTAGAGATTCTTAAATGTGTTAACAACCTTTGATTCAATTATCATATTTTTTAGAATTTATTTGATATTTCTACAAAAATTCATTTGGTAGACTGATTGAGATGGCAAACTGGCTCTGTCTAGATTTCAAGTTGAAGTTCAAACAATTTTAATTATTTTTGGGTATAGAATTTGACAATGAGAATTTTTTTATAGCATCTTCTATGTGTCTAGATCATGTTTCTAAAGTTTCAGAACTGTTAGACATCCCTTGATGCTCTTTAAAAATTGTATTGCAAGAGAGTGTTTGCACACTGCCTGGAAAGTAGAACTGATTTTCTACTAATTTCAAAAGGGTATAACTCTTTGAGTATTTTGAACCTTGATCAGATTTTTGGGAATAATGAACATGTATAGGTATATTTCATGAATCTTAAGTTTCATAATAATTGGATGTATGGTTGCTTTGATATTAATTTTTGAACACAGCATGTTCAGTTCACTTCATATTTTAACTAATCAGTGAATTTGTAGAATTATGGATTTGTGTGTGGAGAATCTGGAAGAATGATCAACTAGAGGTTTGTAATAGAGAATCTTAGCTTTTCAAAACATCTTGAATCATGCGATTTTAGTTTGTGGTTTGAAAGATATGATTTTTCTAAGTTTGTGACAGAACCAGTCCTAATGAAAAAGACCTTGTTTTAGTAGAGTAACTCGTTTCCTGTGTACACCTGATGAGTAATAATGGTTTTCCAGTGTTTTAATGAATAAATTTGAGGATGTGATCAACTGGGAAGTTGTAGTAGACATTCCCAGCTTTCTATAGAATCTAAAATCACGTAATTCCTATAAGTGAGCAAGTTTTTATGTCATTAGCAAGATGCAGCAAATGCAGTGAAGAAGCGTACAGCTAAGAACATATAGGGATTTTATAGCATCTAGATGGCTAAATCTGAAGAAATTGTTAACTAGAGACTTATAGTATAGAGTCTTAGCTTTCCAGAATGGGTAAAGATCAGCAATTCCAAGTTTAAATTTGAAAGTTATAAATTTTTCAAGGTTCAGCAACTGCATTTATTTGAACTGCTTATTATTAGTAGATTGCTAAGGAGTTTTCTCACTTTAGTTTGCATAATTTGGGATAGTTGTTAACTAGAGAAGTCAAGTAGAGGATTATACCTTACTATAGGATCTAGAATCATTAAATTTTGGTTAGTAGATGAATTGATATGAAATTTTCTACATGCTACAGGATTTTGACTATGAGTTGATTTGAGTTTTAAGATGTTGAATAATTATTCCTATTAAGCACTTCATTTGGAACTTAGATAAGATTTTTGTGCATAGTACTCATGGTGGACACATGAGTAAGTTTAGGAGAATAGCTATATGGTAGATTTATTGTATTGTGGTGCACGTGGCTAGTATAGCTTGGAGCTAGTCTACGGTTGTTGATACCCTAGGGCTATCAACCTAGTCAGCAAGTATTGTAATAGAATTTTTTCCGCCTCGAGAACTGGATAGTCATCCCTCATGTGCCGACGAACTCTTACCCAATGGGTAATTGATCTCGGATCGGGATACTGGATTCGATCTAAGTCAAAGGTGGTAGCGAACGATGGCGATCGGGTCGCTAGTGTTTGAGTTAATTGATCAGGTCAGATCCATTTCTGACCTAGGTATTACTGAAACTATATTGTGATCGGTGTATTAGTACCCTAGGTCTGTCAATAAGTCAGGTGTTGATGTTTATGTATGTTTACCTCTATTGCTAGGGTGTAAGGCTTCCCTAGGGTTACGGGCCGGAGATTTGGTCGAGGACCAATAGGGGTATGACAGTCGATGAGTATCGACTCGCCGGGTTATTAATTTAACAGACCAGTCAGGGATCAGTTGTTTGTTAAAACTTCGTGCATGACTTTGGATGACAAACGTATTTTCAGTAAACTGTTGTTTAATTTTCTTTACTTTTCGCTTAAAGACCGAGTTGATGTTAGGGGTGATTCCATATAATTCGACTTGTCCTAAGGGTCAGCACTAGGCGGTGATAACCAGGGTTTTCTCTTCCTGTTAACGGGATACGGGGCCCGTATCTCGCTATATTAATTCCTGAAGTGCCATGGTAAGAATGAAAGAGTTCCTGTCCAATAGGGGGATTAGACCCTCGAGGTCGTCATGTTCTTATATTGAGTGGATAGGAACGTACCATGGGGCAACGGTCACATGGATCTTCAGTGCCATAGATATGAGATTGTGTATCTGTATGATCGCCATGGCATTTGGTGTGATCCAGACCGGATTGGAGCACTAGTGGCAAACGGGAACACCACTGTGTTTAGCAGTAATAACTGTAGGATTCACCAGCCACGTTGTACCTATCAGGAACAGGATAGTACAATAGTAGAATGCATTGCATGGCGAGGGTTCGAAACCATGGAACTAGAGAAGACGACTTGATTTGGAGTGTATGTAGTATGAGATGCATGTGTGTCTAAAGTCTTGCTGACATTAGACTAAGTGCATCTGTTTTCTGTACATTGTGTACTATGCATTAAACTTCAGGTTATGGCATACACTGACACTAGGAAATGATGATGCACGTTTCTGTTTTCATTAAAGGTTGGTTGTGATTGCTAGTTTGAGATTGATGTTTTCTTATCAGCATTGTGTCAGTATATATACTGACGTGCCCACTCAATTAGGTGTTGGATACCGAGTCGCGAGTGCAGGAGGACTCAAGACAAGCAGGGCATCTAAGTGGAGTAGCAATGCACCTATCTACCATTCAAGCAGGTGTAGGAATATCAGAGTAGCGCAGTAGAAGATTCAAGCTACAAGGCGCATCTTAGGAAAGCAGATTGACCACAGTGGAGTTCTAGTGGAAGATCAGTTGACTACCGATCTCAAGGACAGGCACAATGTTTAAGTAGTATTTGTAATGCTTTAATGTAATTTGTATTCCTTATTCAAGAACAAGATAACGATTGTAATTAATGATGTAATGATTTTATTTGGTAATAAAATGTTTTCAAATTTCTGTGTTATTACTGTGTTGAGATGCATTTGAAGGAAAAGCTTCTGGTTTGTGTCACGGATTTCCGGTAGTAGGATCCAGGGCGCTACGATTAGATTGATGTATGGTTTTGTTTCCTTGCTGTGATTTTCTTATCATCATGCTTACCATGTTAATCCACTAATTGAATTGATAGCTATAACCTTAGATCACTTTTATACCATGAAATATGTTAATACAGAATTTTTACTGTCTTTCTGAAATTGGTATGATCTTTTCGACCCATCTATTGACACTGAACAATGAATGTTTGTAAATAAGAAATATAGCCCTATGTTTCTAGTTTCCAGAACACTAGAAATTATTGATTTCCGATTTATATTGCATTAGATATCATGATTTTACTACTGCTGCATTTTTTTCCAGAATTTCCTGATTCATGTATATACCATGTTAAACTGATTAAATAGATGAACTAATGATCAAATATTGCCACAATAAATTCCAGATTGATAGTTAACAAGCTTAGGGTCATGATAATTATTTTTACTGATTTTATAACTGTAACTAATTGACATCAATAACCAGCCAGAATTGGTAATCTGTAAAAAAACCCTGTAATTAACCTAGCTACTAGTATCGGAACTTTGACTTTAAATATGCTTTGGAACCGGGTAGGAGTCTATTTTCTAGAACTTCTGGCGGATCTACATTTGCTTTCTGTAGCAGTAGGAAATCCGATTTTGGTATAGTAACCTACTGCTGTCCAGAATTGAGTTTTCATGTTTGATAATATATAATTGAATCTATATTGTTGTATCTGAGGCATTTAATTGTATGAATTGCATTGCATGATCTTAGTGTTGTATTTTCATCATTCTAGTGTTCTCTATTGATCGTCTTATCGTTTCCCCATTGATATTATGGTCCCTAATGTTCCCTATTGGTATCGTAATATTACCAATAGTTATTGCATATTGATTGAATAAAGAATTGCTAATCAAGCCAGGGTTTAAGGGTGATTTAAGTTGTGGACAATGTAAATACTATACTCAGATGAGGGGCTCGTGTTTTCCTAAATATTATTATCGGCTATTGTTTTATCGCTTGATTGTGGTTTACGGCAGTAGCCCAATCTATCGTGTATTGTATCGTGGCCAATTATTGTATCGTGTATTAAATATTGAATCGTAATTATCATTATTGATTATCGTTGCCGATTACATGATCTATAGAGTACACCACTTAGGTCCAAACGACATTGATTATATGCATCGAACCTATGGTTGACTGGTGTCAAATTGCTTTTGGTTTCTGAGAGCACTGACAAGGCTAAACTCGCCGGTTGAAGAGAGCAATGGCCAAATTCTTATGAAAGCCTTCTCGGGATGCAGTAGTACATGTATTAGTTAGGACTAAATTGAATAATAGACTGAAGATCGTCATCGCATCATCATTGCATACTGTCATCGTTATTGAACATTGTTATCGTTATTGTTTATCGTTATTGTTATCGTTTATTGTTATTGCATATTGCATCGTCATCATTTTTTCATTGTTCATTGCTATCGACCCTATTGTTTATTGAATTTATTGTTATATCGTAAATGTCATTGTTTCATTATTTTCTCTACTTGCTGTCCAAGACTTGCTCTAAGGACATATTATTCTCTCTTTTTAGATGAACAGCTTACAGGTAATCAATGAGAATTGCCTGATTGATTGGGAGGACAGCATTGGTGAAGGAATTGATAGCATCGTCGTTCATTTAATTATTGTTTATGTGATGGAGACTTAAATTATTAAACATTGTTATTTCATTGTATTGTCGGTTTTTGACTCCGAATATTATTATTATTGTTTCCAGATATTGGATTATTATATTTGGTTATTTCATGCTTATATTCCAAGTATTGTTATTCATGTAATTATTCTTTTATTGCATACGTGGTTGTATCGTTTTCATATTTTTATTGTTGAGTTGAATTAGTAACAGTTTATGGATGATACAAGTCATTCGCTGGGCCAATGTCACATGTTTGTGTTCCGTATTTTTGAGAAGCAGGGAGTGACAAGGTTTTTAGTGGTATCAGAGCTAGGTTTGGATGAAATATCAGCCAAACATGACTAACATATGGTGGTTTGGCTTTGGCTGATATATTAGTCAGGTTTGGGTTTAACCAGTTTAACTCAACAGTATGTACAATACGTGAATCATATGGATAATTGATAACCTACAATTTGGATACTAGTCTTCCTGTTTGGTATCTTCGTATTCAATTCTTTGATTCCTTGTTTCCTTCCTTTTCTTGCAGTCGTCCTCATTCGTTGATTCCTTATTGGGTATAACTTCATTCTTTCCACACCCATGTTCGTTTGATTCTGGTGTTATCTTGTTATTCTGTTCTGTTGCTTTATCCTGTTACCCTCCCATCCATGTCTGTTTCTTGCATTTTGCTTTCTGCATATTTGTGTTCTCATCTTTGACCTTGCTAGGCATTATCCTTATTCACTCCTTTACCGCCTATGTTCTTTTTAACTCCAGGGCAACTCATTCCTTTGTTTCTTCCTGCTTCGTCGACTTGCACAGTCTCATCTGTATTGAGATGTCAGTAGCTTGGAATATCACTACAGGTGGAGGTACTATTGTGTGCTCTCAGATCTCTAAGCAGAGTCCTTTGGTTATTAGAGGTGTTGATTTTGAAGTCGATCTGATTGTCATCAGCAATTTTGATTTTGATGTTATATTAGGAATGGATTGGCTTGGTATTACTCATGCTGTAATTGACTATCATAAGAAGAAGATGGTATTCCGAATACCAGACCGTCAGGATTTGAATTCCATGCTGGTGAAATGCCGCTTGGTCGTGTGAAGAAGTTGGCAAGTCAGGAAGCTAGAGTAATGCAGGAAGTGTGTACTGATGGCGTTGTCGCACCTTTGGTTATGCAAGAGTTTCTTGATGCGTTCCCAGAAGATTTGCCAGGACTACCGCCAGATCGAGAAGTTGTGTTTGGGATTGACGTCTAGCCAGGTACAACTCCTATCTCTAAGAGCCCGTACCGGATGGCGCCAGTCGAATTGGATGAGTTGAAGGAACAGATTCAGGAGTTGCTGAATATGGGTTTCATCAGGCCGAGCATTTCGCCTTGGGGAGTTCCAGTACTGTTCATCAACAAGAAGGATGGTAGTCGCAAGTTGTACATCGACTACCATGAGCTGAACATTGTCACAGTGAAGAACCGGTATCTCTTGCTAAGGATTGATGACCTGTTCAACCAATTAGAAGGTGCTTCTGTATTCTCGAAGTTGGATCTTCGTTCTGGTTACCATCAGGTCAAGGTGAAAGCTGAGGATGTACAGAAGACTACCTTTCGCACTCGATATGGACACTATAAATTCTTCGTGATGCCGTTCGGAGTTACTAATGCTCCAGCTGTGTTCATGAGCTTGATGAATCGGGTCTTCTCTCCTTTCTTGGACAAGTTTGTTATGGTATTCATCGACAATATCCTTGTATATTCTCGGAGTCGGGATGAGCATGCTGAGCACTTGAAGATTGTCTTGTAGACATTGAGGGAACATCAATTGTATGGCAAGCTTAGCAAGTGCGAGTTTTGGCTGGATCGTGTGGTATTCTTGGGCCACATTATTTTCGGTGATGAAGTTTTTGTCGATCCGTCCAAGATCTCTGCAGTTAAGGATTGGCCGATGTCGAAGTCAATGCCGAAAGTGCGAAGTTTCCTTGGATTAGCAAGTTACTACACAAGGTTTGTTCAGGATTTTTCAAAGATTGTCAAGCCGTTGACCAAGTTAATCAGAAAAGATCAGAAGTTTGTGTGGGATGAGTCCTGTGATGAAGCCTTCACTGATTTGAAGAATCGATTGACATCAGCACCTGTGTTAACCATACCAGATGGATCAGGAGGTTTCGTAATTCACCGTGATGCTTTTGGCAGAGGTTTGGGTACTGTTTTGATGCAGCGAGGCAAGGTTGTCGCATATGCATATAGGCAATTGAGGCCGCATGAGAAGAATTATCCTACACATGACTTGGAGCTTGCAGCTGTGATTTTTGCCGTGAAGCTTTAGAGGCATTACTTACTTGGAGACCGAGTGGATATCTTCACTGACCACAAATGTCTCAAGTATGTATTCACTCAGAAGGAACTGAATATGAGGCAGAGGCGATGGTTGGAACTGATGGCAGATTATTATATTAATTTGCAGTATCACCTTGGTAAGATTAATTTGGTGCCTGATGCTCTGAGCAGAAGACCGGTTGCTATGGTTCTTACTGAGCAGAATGAGCTTTTGGAAGTTATGAGAAGGTTAGATTTGGAAGTGATTTTTCTTGGTGCCTAGCAGAGTTGTATGATGCTTTAGTTGCAATCGTCGTTGGTGGACCAGATTAAGAAGGCATAGTCAGATGATGAGTAGTTGCAGAAGTTTCGAGCTGAAGTCGAAGCAGGCTCAAGGATGGATCTCTCCGCTTTGGGACCCGCCTATGTGTTCTGAAGGGCAAAGTCATTCAGAAACTACTTAAGGAAGCTCATCACTTGCCATATTCTATTCATTCGGGTGGTACAGAGATTTATCGTGATCTAAAGTTGCATTTCTGGTGGCATGGTATATGAAGAGAGCTATGGCGATATTTGTTTCGTAGTTTGATCTGGCAGCAGGTGAAGGCAGAACATCAAAGAACTTCTGGAGTTCTTCAACCTCTTCCTATTCCGGAGTGGAAATGGGAGAACATCACGATGGACTTTGTGACTGCTTTGCCGAGAAGTTCCAAGGGTCACAATGCCATCTGGGTGATTGTGGATCAGTTGACGAAGAGTGCTCATTTTATTCCCTTCAGAGTCTGCCAGTCTACAGAGAGCTTTACAGAGAAGTATATGCAGGAGATTGTCAGATTGCATGGGGTCCCTATCAGTATTGTGCCAGACAGAGACACTAGGTTCGAATCTCAGTTCTGGGAAAGTCTTTAAGGCAGCCTTGGGAGCAAGCGAACTACAGTACTGTGTTTCATCCACAGACGGATGGGCAATCGGAGAGGACTATTTAGACATTGGAAAATATGTTGAGGTCCTGTGTTCTTCAGTTTGGAGGACCTTGGAAAAGATCGTCTACACTTGGTGGAGTTTTCGTACAATAATAGCTACCAAGCAAGTCTTAAGGCAGCTCCGTACGAAGCTTTGTATGGTCGGAAGTGTAAATCACCAGTGTATTGGGATGACATTGGTGACAGGAAGCTTTTGGGGCCAGAGTTGATCACGAGGACTGTTGATGCAGTGGCCCGGATCAGGAAACATCTACAAGAAGCTCAGGACAGACAGAGAAAATGGGTAGATGTTCACAGGAGGCCATTGGAATTCAAAGTAGGTGATCATGTGTTCCTCAAGGTATCACCATGGAAGGGTGTTATCCAGTTTGGAGGCGGGGGCAAGCTAAGCCCTAGGTTCATTGGGCTATTTGATGTTGTGGAGCAAGTAGGCAAGGTGGCCTATAGACTCACGTTGTCGTCGGCTCTATCTGGAGTGCATGGTGTTTTTCATGTCTCCCAACTTAGGAGGTATATCAGGGATGACAGTCATGTTATCAACTACTCCGAGTTGTCTGTTCAGCCCGATTTGTCCTGTGAGATCCGTCCGGTTTCGATCTTGGACCGATAGGAGAAGGTTTTGAAGAACAAGGTCATCAGATTGGTTCGAGTTGCTTGGAATCCTCACTCGCCGGGTGATTCGACTTGGAATCTTGAGGAAAAGATTCATAAGAAGTTTCCTCGTCTTTTTGTGTAGTTTTTTTTCCTTTTGGGTTATCCAATTGCCACTTGAATAAATTTCGAGGACTAAAATTTTTTGTAAGGTGGTTAGGATTGTAACTCTCGTTTCCATCTTTTCTTTTTTTATTATTCATCATAATCTTTTTTTGTAATTTGGATTAAATCCTATCTTTCATTATCATCTCAAATAAATCTAGCTCTAATATTGTTCATGATCTGCCTTTGATCTCCATTTAATTTTTTTCTTCTTCTTTCTGAATCTTATTATCTTTCAATTGAATTTAATATTTCATGAATTATTTATTCCCCTTGTTAGGTTATTTTTCATAGTAATCCTATTTTGTTGGATTGGTAATTACCCTATTTTTGGATCCACATTTAACCGATTGATCTAACTCAATAGCCTCTTTATTTGAACCCAAAACCCTTTAATCCTTCTTATTGGATCCTAACCCTATAACCTGCAATCCAAGCCCATAACTTAACCCTAATTCTCTCTATATATACTAATTATCCCCTAAACCCTAATCATCCCTAATCTAAATTAGCAGCCTCCTAAACCCCTTCCTCTTCCCCTTTGGTTTCCCGAAGCCCTTCATCCCGTTCCTCTCCTCCAACCCATTTCGTCGAGCTCGCCACTTCCTGCACCAAACTCCGCCCTCTCCCTCATTGCACCCCCCCCCCAACAGTCGTCCCCTGCGTCCCTCTGCCTGCATCCACGACCCCATCCACCGTCGAGCCCTGTCGAGCCACCTCGATGCCACTGATCCTCCGCATCACCACCTGCGCCTTCGCCTGCCCTACCATCCAAAGTCACTGTCCTCCTCCCTGTCGTCGAGCAAGCGCAGCGACCACCACAACCTCACTGCCTCATCCTCCGTCGACCACCGCTCCTCATCGCCAACAGAGCACCCCTCTTGCCTTGCAGCCGACCGCCGTCGTCGTGCACACGATCGACTACCGCCCGTTACAGTCACATGCCTTCGAAGCCAATCCCTATCGCCGTTTCTGCCTTGCCCCTTGCTGTGTTGCTGCATGTCTCTTTTGCACGTGTGTGTGCACGTGTTATTGCGGATTCGTGTTCGTCGCCCTAGGATCCAATTCCCGTTATTCAATTATTTTGGATCTAACGTTGTCTATAAAGGCAAATCATCGTCTCCTTCTTGAATCTTTCATTGTATTTGTGTTCAAGAATATTTATTGAAATTCTCGCAAGCAGATCTCATCGTATTCATTGTATATTGTTATTGTCTTGTTCTTCGTTGAGAATGTAAAGGATTTACATGAGCTAATCCCCTTATTCTTGACTTCGTGCCGTTATTTGATTCTAAAGATCGTGTCTTTCATGCATCTCATGTAGGTCTTGAGTTATTAGGAATTATTCATGCATATCATTCCATCGATAAACTATTGTAGAATTGTATCTTAGGTTGCTATTGATCGAACTATTGATTTGATGTATTGTTTAGCATTAAATTGATGTATGGTTGTGTTTCCTGGCTGTGATTTTCTTGTCATCGTGCTTGCCATGTTAATCAACTAATTGAATTTATAACTATAACCCTAGATGACTTTTATACCATGAAATATGTTAATCCAGAATTTTTACTGTTTGTCTCAAATTTGTATGATCTTTTCGACCCATCTATTGACACTGAACCATGAATGTTTGTAAATAAGAGATATAGCCCTAAGTTTCTAATTTCCAGAACATTCGAAATTATTGAATTCTGACTTATATTACATGAGATATAATGATTTTACTACTGTTGCATTTTTTCCAGAATTTCCTGATTCATGTCTATACCATGTTAAACTGATTAAATATATGAAATAATGATCAAATATTGCCATGATAAATTCCAGATTAATAGTTAACATGCTTAGGTTCGTGATAATTACTTTTACTGATTTTTAAAGTGAATATTTACTGATTTTATAACTGTAACTAATTGACATCAATAACCTGCCAGAATCAGTAATCTGTAAAGAACCATGTAATTAACCTAGCTACTGTTATCGGAACTTTGACTTTAATATGTGTTGGAACCGTGCAGGAGTCTATTTTCTAGAACTTCAGGCGGATCCACATTTGCTATTCTTTAGCAGCGGAAAATCCGATTTTGGTATAGTAACCTACTGTTGTCCAGAATTGAGTTTCCGTATTTGATAATATATAATTGAAACTATATTGTTGTATTTGATGCATTTAATTGTATGAATTGCATTCCATGATCTTATTGTTGTATTTTCATCATTCTAGTGTTCTCTATTGATCGTCTTATCGTTTCCCCACTGATATTATGGTCCCTAATGTTCCCTATTGGTATCGTAATATTGCCAACCGTTATTGTATTTTGATTGAATAAAGAATTGTTAATTAAGCCGGGGTTTCAAGGTGATTTATGTGGTGGATAATGTAAAGAGTGTACTCGGAGGAGGGGCCCTTGTTTCCCTAAATATTGTTATCGGCTATTATTTTATCGATTGATTGTGGCTTACGGCAGTAACCCAATCTATCGTGTATTGTATCGTGGTCAATTACCGTATCGTGCATTAAATATTGAATCGCAATTATCGTATATTGATTATCGTTGCCGAGTACATGATCTATAGAGTACACCACTTAGGTCTAAACAACATTGATTGTATGCATCGAACCTGTGGTATGGGACGCAATAGTACATGCATTGGTTAGTACTAAATTGAATAATACACTTAAGATCGTCATCGCATCATCATTGCATATTGTCATCGTTATTGAATTTTGTTATCGTTATTGTTTACCGTTATTGTTATAGTTTATTGTTATTTGTTATTGCCCATCATTATTGCATATTGCATCGTCATCGTTTTGTCATTGTTCATTGCTATCGACCTTATTGTTCATTGAATTCATTGTTATATCGTAAATGTCATTATTTCATTGTTTTCTCTACTTACTGTCCAAGCCTTGCTCTAAAAACATATTATTCTCTCTTTTTAGATGAACATCTTACAGGTAATCAATAAGAATTGCCTGATGGATTGGGAGAACAACATTGGTGAAGGAATTGATAGCATCGTCGTTCATTTAATTATTGTTCATGTGATGGAGACTTAAATTATTGAACATTGTTATTTCATTGTATTGTGGGTTTTTGACCCGAATATTGTTATTATTGTTTTCAGATGTTGGATTAGTTATTATTTTTTGACCCGAATAAGTATGTTATTTCATACTTATATTCTAAGTATTGTTATTCATGTGATTATTTTTTTATTGCGTACGTGGTTGTATCGCTTTCTTATTTATATTGTTGAGTTAAATCAGTAACAGATTATGGATGACGCAAGTCATTCGCTAGACCAATGTCACGTGCTTGTGTTCCATATTTTTGGGAAGTGGGGCGTAACAAAGTTTTAGTGATATCAGAGCCAGGTTTGAATGATATATCAGCCAAACATGACTAACATATGGAGGTTTAGCTTTGGCTAATATATTAGTCAGGTTTTGGTTAACCAGTTTAACTAACAGTATGTACAATACATGAATCATATGAATAATTGATAACCAACAATCTGGATACTAGTCTTCCTTTTTGGTCCCTTCGTATTCAATTCTTTGATTCCATGTTTCCTATTTGGGAATCGGAGTGTGACACTGATATCCTTTAATATCATCTCTATTCAAATCCTTCAAATTCAATCACCAAATATGTATTTAACCTCTTATTTAAGTGGGAGCAATTAACCCAAAAATATTTTTAGAAAGTACCATTAAAATATTTTCCCAGAAATCAATATATATTTCCACTATACTCAAAAACAGTAAATACTACCAAATTCGAGCTCACAAAGACTCAAACCTACAATCTCAAAGATTCTAGGCCACATGCACTAACCAATAATCCAAGACTATTTCTTTATCAACTTCGATTCAAGGTAACAACATATATATAATCCACTATATGATCAACTTGAGACATCAACCCAATGGTATTGTAAAAATCATATAAATTCCAATACTACTCCAAAAATAGATTTTTTAGTTTCATACGAAACATAAACGAGTCTAGTATAACTTTGTAGTTCAGATCATCTAAATTCATCCTCAACTAGTTCGTCTAAATTCTTTTGCAAAACAGTAGGTTCAAAATCTGAAAACTGCCGCTCAAGCTACTTGTAAAAATCACAGAAAATTCTAAACTTCATGAAACTTTGCGTTCTTTAGGTCAGTTTAAAGGTATACAAGTCTACTATAACTTGTAGTTATATGTTTCTCCAAAATTGTGTCTATAACCCTAAATTCTTTGAAATCTACAGTCGGGTCAAATGTTATACACACTGTAGGGCTGTTCACACTTTGGTTAAAACCGATTACCGAACCGAACCGAAATTTGCCAATTTGGTTCGGTTTTTCGGTTTTTCGGTTCGGTTTTGATCCGAACCGGAGTTTTTATAGAGAGTTCGGTTCAGTTTTTGGTTGGCTTTTGAATAAACCGAACCGAAACAAAAATCGAAGTTTTCTTGGACCCATGGTTTTTTTGAACCGAAACTTAAAAGATCAGCCCTAATAAGTTCCTTCCTTGTTTTGACTAAGGATGATGCTAGTAGAGGGGTCTCATGGTTTTATTTTTTTAATAATGGGACTGACTGACTGTTGATTATTTGTTAGAGTTATGAATTGGGTTGAATTGGAGTTTAAAATGTGGTGGTTTAAATTTTTGATGCTATATATATATATATATATATATATATATATATAATGTGAATGAATTTGATGTTGAACTACGCATTTATATGGGTAGGTTCTCCTACTAGTAGAAATCACGCTGATGTTGCTTAGAGAACTACTGCTCCTCGAGGAGTTTATGGAAAGGGCAAACAGGTAAAAGAGCACTGGTTGTAGTTCTTGCGATTAAGGGGGAAATTAAGTTTGACAATTAAGGACACATCCTGATTGTAGTTCTTGCATTTTCAGATGAGTAGTGATCAACTGAATTATTTTCCAATCAAAAGTAGGTCCAAGGAGACACCAATCAAGATGCTCATGGCACAAGAAATGTCTAAAGAAACTGAGTGTAAAAGGAAGCAAACCAATATCGTGGCCAGGCTAATTGGCCTCGATGAGGCAGTTCCTACTCGTCGTCGGTCAGTTTTAGATAATACGAAAGAAAGCTTTAGAGATGGTGATTATTCTTCGGGTGAGAGAGATTATAAGGATGTCTATGGAGCTTGGGGGAAGGAACAATGTGATGAAAACCAATGTGAGAAAAGAAGAATGGCTCTCGTTCACGAAAAGTTCATCGAAGCAAAAGCCACCGCTTGCTTTGGATGATAAGCTACTGTAGTCGAAGGAATTCCAAGTTCGGTTCGGTTATTAACCGAACCGAACCGATAAAATTCGGTTCGGTTTAAACCGAACTTGTAGAGTCTCGGTTCAGATTTTGGTTCCAGTTTTACCAAACCGAAAAGTTCAGTTCGGTTCGGTTTTTTTCAGTTCGGTACGGTTTTGAACCGATGAACACCCCTAACTCACTGCCACTTGTTCAATCTTGTAAAATTCGTTATAAATTATACTCTTCATTGAAAATTGATTTCTTAGACTCTAAAGAAAGGTTAACGAGTCTACTTCAACTTCTTAGTTTTGACTTTTCTCAAAATACAGCATCTAAGATGCCGAAATGATCAAAATCGGAAATGTATACAAATTTCCAGTAACTAGCCAAACTCCCAGTCCTATGTTTGGATTTCATTAAAATAGTAATTGACATCCAAACATCGTGAAATTTTAAGGAGATGTTCTTGACATATACGGAGTACTCATATAAAAATTTTAGCTCTAGATTCCATCTAATTTAATAGTCATGATTTTTTGAGGTGCAACTAAAACTTAAAACATAAACTTATAAAATCTCCCGAAATCAATCATATCATAATTTTACACCTTTAATCGACAACACATAATCTAACCATGAATACTCAATCTATATAAGTTATCATGCATCTAACCATTCACACATATATATTCTAGAATCTAGCATTCTACAAATAAAATTATATTAGAAAGTTGGAGAAACACTCACCTCAAAAAGACCTCCTAGTAGTTGAACCCCTTAGCAAACGGTCCAAGAGACTCCATAATCACAACCCACAAGCCTCTATGCTAACCCCGAAAGCAAAAAAAAACAGCAAGTCCCCTCTCTTGAGTCTCTCTTTTGTTTAATTTATTTTTTTGTTTATTTGAGGTTAGGATATGCGGTATTTATATAGGAAATTAGGGAGTAGTTTTAGCCACTAACCACCCACTCACGCACTCACCCCACTTTCTCCTATATGCAGCCATTTTAAAGAGTGCACATTGCACGTGCACGTGTGCACGTGTGCACGCATGGACGTGTTTTGTACACTTTCTCATTTCACCCTTATTTTATTATTTTATTTCATTTTAAACTCTCTTCTTTAATAAATAATTATATTATTTTTCTTAACAAAAGTTTAGTATAGGTTGCTTATATAATCTTAATAAAATTTTAGGGCACAACCTTTTGTAATAAAAATAACGTAATTTCCACATGCATAAAAAGAAACATGTGTAAAGCACGTGCTAATAAATATTCAAATATAAGATAAATTCGAGAAAACGAAAATTGTCTATAACAATCCAAAATAAAAAAAATGTAAAATACATTTCATTAATTCAATATATGTATACAACAATATAATCAACTCGTGCATAGAAAACACGTGCACCGCACGTGTAAAAATATATTTGAGTCAAAATAGGACCAAAATGAATTTCAATTTATGAAACGAATTCGAATAAGTTATAAAATAAATAATTGAATACGTAGAAAATTTTATAATATTACATGTAACGGTAGAATATACGTAATCGACACGTGTATTTAAAGCACGTGCAATGCACGTAAAAAACACAAAGATTAAAATAAATATTTAAGTTGGCTCTGAATAGGATGAAAATGAATTTTGAGAAGATGAAAAATGTATAAATAATTTAAATGTAGAAATACGTAGGATATTTATATTAAAATACGTTACTCGTAACAGTACAAAATATATGTACATAACAACCGTGAGCAAAATTGTCATAACTCAATTTTGCGGGGTGTTACACTAGGATAATGGGTTTGGGCTAAATTAATGAGCTTCAAATTAAGAAATAATAATAATAAAAGTTGTATTCAGATCTATGGGGTTTCATAAATAAATAATCAAAGAAATAATAATAATAATAATAATAATAATAATAATAATAATAATAATAATAATAATAATAATAATAGTAATAGTAATAGTAATAATAATAATACTAGTAATAATAGTAATAATAATATGATTATATAAATAAAACAAAATAGGACTTGGGTTTAACACAAATATTAGTAAATAATCCATTAATAAAATTATAGAATGAGTCAAGTTGGGCTTGTACATTATTTAAATGACTAATAGTAAAGATTAAACAATTAAATAAAACAAAATAGAGTATATGGTTTCACATGTAATAATTAATCAAAATAATAAGATTAGACTTGATTGGGGCGAAAATATAAATAACTAATCAAATAAGAAAAATAGGTAAACCTATAGAAGAGAATAAGATTTCTGTTAAAATATATAATCATTTGAAAATTGCTACAAACACTATTTATGATTAAAAAGAACTTTAAAATGAGATCCAACAATAAATTTTAAAACAAAAAGAATTTAAGAGCGAAAAATAATTTACAAGGAAATCAAAATACAAAAAATACAAAGAAAATATGTATTGGCGGGAACAGGGGGTTACAATCACTATGTTGGATTCGAAGGTGATGAGACGATGGAGGAATCAGTATGATTGGAGATGGAGTGGAGGCAAGTTGTAACCCATGTTCTCGTACATACATATTTTCCATGTATTATCTGGGTTTGGAATCTTTATAAAAAAATTCGTTTTCTTAAATTCATTTTATTTCAAATTTATTTTGTATCTCCTGTTAAAATCCATTTCCTTTCATTAATTGTATTTATTGTTATTTTCAAATAACTTTTATATTGTAATACAAACCCTATTAATGTTGTTATTATTATTATTGTTATCAGTATTATTATTATTACTGTTATTTTTATTTTTATTTTTATTATTATGATTATTGTTATTATTTTCATTATTGTTATTATTATTATTACCTTTGATTGTTAATTTAAAAATCTATTTCTATTGTTAATCGTATTTGCAGTTATTTTCAAATAGTTTTCATATGATCCTATTTTTACATATGACCTTGTTATTGTTATTGTTATTATTATATTGTTATTACTATAAAATCCTATTGTATTTGTTAACTAGGTATGCCCGTGGGTACGTGCCTACGGCACGTATTCAGAACGATACAATATATGAAAAATCATGTAAACAGTAAGGGATGATTTATATCGATGTTTATTTGCTAGTAGACATTGATGTATTGATGTACTTTGAAGTAGGATTATGAAGTGATCTTGATGTTTATTGGTTTGTACATTGCAGTATTATTTGTCAGCAGCTCGGAATTCAAAAATAGTATTGTGAATCTACAATAGTAGTAAATCGAAAATTCCTTGCTATGTGTGACTTGAGCATAAGAGATTTCTTTTTTGATTTGGAGTCTAACATAAGTAGCAATTTATTTTTTAACTGCATGAGTTACGGTTAACACCTCAAACTGCATGAGTTAGTTCCCCCTTGTTTGATTTTTATGTAGTTAACCATGTATGAATTTAAAAGAGAAAATTTGTTGTGATGAATACATGAAGTGAAATTACGGTAAAGCAGATCAAGATACAATTTTGCAGCTGCAAAAACCCGAAATACGGGGATTAAGCATGGATTTGTCCATAAAAGCACGATCAAGCGAGTCAATTAAAGAATTTGTAACGATTTTTCAAATCCGCAAATGCCCAAATATTTAAAAAAAACATAATCCGAAATTGCATAATAAAAAAAAGTATTTTAATCAAAATTAACTCAGTGAAGAATTCTAATCTAAAACAATTACTCGGTGAAGTATAATACAATCAGATCAAATATAGTAATTCAAAAGCAATTAGATGGAAGGGAATGTTATTAAGTTATGAAAGCATAATCCGAAAAAAAAAACATAATTAAAAATTTGAAATGATAAAAAAAAAATCCGAAATTGCATAACAAAAAAAACATTCACAGATTTCTTTTTTGACATATCTGGGTAAAAAAAGAGAGAAGAAAGAGAGGAAAAATTATGAGAAGGAGAAAAGAGGGGGAAGAGAGAAAGAGAGAGTAATAAATGATTGAGTTGTTTTGTTTTGGGGGAAAATTTTGAATTTGGGGGGGGGGGGGATTTGAAAAGTTTGAAAAGAAAATTGTTTTTTGGGAGCATAAATCTAAAACGTTGATTTTCTACCAAATGAATGAGAGGCACTTGATAGCTTTCTTTGGTTCATTACTAGGTTTGCCCGTTGACACGTGTCTACGGCACGTCTTCGAAACGGTGTACCTTGTTTGATCATATAAAATAGTTTTGGAGATCCAGCAAATTAATTGAAGTAGCAAACATATTATATGAGAAACTTTTGGGGGTCCAGCAAAAAACATATTATATGATTTTTTTGATTGTTTTGAATTATTTTTAAACTTTTTAAAATTTTTAATTTTTCTTTAATTTTTTAAATTTGAACTTTTTTAATTTTTTTAATAGAAGAGCGAGGGAGAGAGAAAAAAAAAATTTAATAAATATAGGAGTTGTTTTAGGTGGGGGAATTGAATTTGAGTTTTGGGGGGAAAATATGTATTGTGAGATTAGATCTGGACCTTTACTTTTTGGGGGGATTGAAGAAGAGCCACTTGATAGCTTTCTTTGTATTTTATTATATAGATATTTGAGTATTAACTCAATGTATACTATTTGATTCATTGTACTATTGTATTACTATTTGTTATAATTGATTTAATTATTTACTTTTAATCTAAATCCTAAATGTATATTTTCTATTGGATTTTAAACCCAAAAACCAAAATCCTATAACTCTTATTGGATCCAAACTATTAACCCTATAACCCAAAACCCGCAACCCTATACTATAACCCTAATCTTCTTCTAAACCTAATTAACCTAACCCTAATTCACTGTTGAAACCCCCCTCAGCCACCAACCCTTTTCTCCTACCTCTAGACTCCGGAACCGAAGCTCTCGACCCTGTGCACCTCGTCACCGCCTTCGACCTCACACCCATCTCCATCACCGCCTCATCATCTCCTCGACACCCCCGTCGTTGAGTCGACACCGCCTCATCGCCTCCCCCCACGTCATCGTCTTCCTCATCCTCGCTCTCGTCAACCCACCACGTCATCCTCCTAAACCCAATACCCATTGCCTTGTCCTCTCCTCGTCATCATCCCTTACCTCTACACACCCCCTCGTCGCCTCGCCATTGCCAAACCCCTAGCTTTCACTGTCGCCTTACCCACATTGCTCCCCTATTTTCCTCTCCAAACAGAGCTCCGACCACCCATCATCGCCGTCATCGCCTTTCGTCGACTACTCCCCAATCGAGGTCCTCGACACTGCCGCCGCGACGCCGCCAGCCACCAGTCGAAGCCGCCACTGCCACCAGTGTCGCTGCTGTCGATTAGGAGGGGTGAGATTGAGTTTGAGTCTCAGCCATCCGATCTCCTCTCGATCGTCGCCATCATCAGATCTCACCATCAGCCAGATCAGAGCCGTTCGTTGATCTGATCTTGATCTCTAGATCCTGGACCATCCGATCGACTTGATCATCCTGATCATCATCATCAGCATCATCATAACGCTCCTGGATCATCCCATCTGATCAAGATTCAGATCTCCATCATCTTGATCATATCAGATCTGATCTGAGCTGTCGATCTTCCTCGATCTTGATCGCCATCAAGATCCGCGCTGATCCGATCCATTGATCTCTATCGTCGATCAACGCCCTCATCCAATCAAGGTAAGTATCTTCTCGTACAATTCGCTGTTCTAGTACAAGTTTTTATTTGAAAATACTGTAAGTAGGTTGTAGTTGTGACTCCCTGTTGGCTTATCATTTGATAATCTCATTTTACTCGCTGTCGTCCTTAACAACTCTATGATCATAAGAGTCACAATATTTCGTTGATATATTCGTTTCACAACTAGTTCGATCTATTTTATCATCTAATTATTTGAACACATGAAATTAAGAATTACCTTGACTTGTGTATGTATGTTGTATGATGTACGTGTTGATTTTACTTCTTTTGGGTTGAGAAATAAATGTGACTTGCTGATTTGATATCTATTACACCTAATTTGCATCACAAATTAATTTAGACTCATAATAGTTACTAATCATGTCACTTTTTATATACAAGAAACCACTTTTATTGTTGTTCCTGTTTTTACTTGCTGTTACGACCCTGATAACATCAGAATCTGGACTTGAGTTCTAAATATGAAATGTAGTCCCAGATGTCTAGTTTACTATTCTTTTGACGGAATTGAATTCCGAGTTATAGTTTGTGATTTATCGCAGTTTTACTGCTGCTGTGTCGTAGAATTCCAGATTCATAAAATTGTTGCGTCACTTTGTTTTACAATTAAATTAACTATGCTACCTGTAAGATAATGAATTAAAATTTTGCATGCTGATAGTAGACACACTAGAGAACCTTCCATAATTTTCCTGGAATTAATTTATGAAGTTTGAGACATGTTTTATATTTTAAAACATAATTTTATAAGTTGTGGTTGAACACGAATTCTGTATAGTTTGTTATTTTGACACCAGTTGCTACAGCTTCCATGTATCTTGTTTATATGCGCTGAATTTGGAAGAGAGTCTAGTTTCTAGATTTTCTGACGGATTTAGATTTGCATTCCTGTAGCAATGAAAATCTTAGTTTTGGTGCAGCAACGTCATGCTAACCAGAATTGGAATTCTCTTCGTTCTTGATAATTTCAATTTGTTTTGATACTCGAATATGCATTCTACCTAGCTTAAACTTGTTCCTTGTCCTTGATCATGTTTATTTGCCCTGTTTCGTACGCTTTCATGCTTTTCTTGATAATAATAATAAATAACAAGCTGGGGTTAAGGGAAAGACCATAGTAGTGGACAATATGGGTGGGTGTACTCGGAAGGGAGCCCGTATTTTCCTTGATTTTAAGTTAAATAGAACTAAGTACCACGTAGAACTACGTGCCACGTTAGGGGTTGACGGGAGCCACCTCTAGTGCCTGCAGGGGTTATCTCTAGTGCCCATTATATGATTACATGATATGTGTTTGTAATCAGGTGGAACTAAGTGTCACATAGAACTAAGTGCCACGTCAGAGATTGATGGGGGGCACCTCTAGTGCCTGCGGAGACCACCTCTAGTGCCCATGGTTTGACCACATGCTTGTATTTCCTACATGACCTGAGTATACGGCCCTATAAAATCCACCACTAGGCCTAAACGAACCTTATTTGTAAGTAGCAGCCATGTGGTAAATAAATGAGATGGATTAAGTGCTACCTAAATAGAATTAAACAATAGACTTAAGTATAACATGTTCACTTGCACATTCTGGTTACCCGTTCCTGCTACTTGTTACATGTTACATGTTATTTGTTACTTGAGACTTATTACTTGATACTTGATACATATTACATGCTCACTTGTCACCTATTCCTACCACATGTATTTGTTATCCGATCCTGTTACCTGATTTGTTTCACTTGCTAGCTAGTATCTTGAACATCACCACCAGTTGCATCCTTGTCAAATCATGTTGTATATTCTTGATTCCATATCTTTGTTTCGTATTTTTTTGCACTTATTTTCATACCCTTGTTTGTACTACTTGCGGTCCGAACTTGCACTAAGGGCATATGTCTTTATTTCTCTATTTTTCCTTCTCTCTCTCTCTCTCTCTCTCTCTCTCTCTCTCTCTCTCTCTCTCTCTATCTCTATCTATATATATATATATATATATATATATATATATATATATATATATATATTAATAGAACTGCGATGATTCCCAGGACCATGGATTGGTGTGCGTATAGCGGAATCTAGGGTTCACGAATTATACCTGCGATAAGAAGAAGACGATAGTTTCTAGCAACCTCGAGCCATCAGCGACCCCAAGATCTTCTGCACGTATTCCTTCCTCGGGTTGGACGTCGGGTGGGCGACGGTCTCCCAACCTTTCTTCTCCTTGGCTGACCTTTCTTTCTCTCCTTACGTGAATCACGAATTTAGAGAAAACTTCTTATCTCTGATAATAATCTGACGGCCAGAGAATAAAGGAAATATATATAAGGCTACGGCAGGGACCATGAGGAGAAATTAGGGTTAAGTCTCCTAACGAATCTGGGTATCCCGTGTTCAGCCCGAACACACAACCCAGGCCCATTAACAATAGCTCGGTCCACTAAAGAGCTATTGTTGCACTACCTTCCTAATCCCAAATTATATTTATGGGCTCCTTTTATTATATGCTCGTTCAACTCCCCATGTTAAGATATCGAATGTCCGTCGATCAAATTAAGTTACTGACAACTATATTGATCGACATCTTTTATCCTTAAGTAGTACCACTCAACTTTATTTTTCATGTCGGATGTAATCCACCTGCAGGGTTTACATGACAATCCTTATAAGCTCCTTAAGGGGACATCATCAACCCGACGTATCGGGATATGAATTCCTTTTACAATCAACAGCCCATCATACATACAATGCTATTACCCAATTCATAGAGGTTGTTGATCCATAATGAATCTCACTCTTTTATGAGTCAAAGTAATGCACACTGCATATACATGTCTGTTATTATATCTGGATTAAGAGCATAAGCATCCATAATAACAGAGGTGTTTGTTCTCTTTTGTAGTCAGTACAAAGAGAACACCCTCAAGTGGTCCTGTTCAATACACACAAAGTGTACTAGTGTAAACCTATAGTCAAGATAGACTAATACCAGATTACACTACAACCTTACCAATGGATTGTCCAAGTCCGTCTAGGTTGTGAACTATTTATATATTCCATAGGGAACTGATAATATGATCTTCTGTGTGTCACCTCACACTATATTATCAACCTTATAGAATATCAGATACTTGCATTAATATTATAATAAACACAATATGCAAACATATGCCCATATGATTCTCATTCAAAAAAAATAAGGAAATAAAGTTAATACAAAAGTGATGCTTTCAGTATATAACCCTAATATATATATATATATATATATATATATACAGACTTTGGGGATGAGTTGCCTGCTGGAATTGGTGAGAAAACCTTCTAGGCTTCGCTTGGGAAAGCATGCTTTAGTTATTTGTATTTGAGTTATTTAATTCTTGTTTCTATTTAAACTTGTAACGGACTTGTAGTCCCAAAGTTTTTTGCTTTTGATCCAGATCTTGAATTTATTTGGGATATTTATATTTGTTTCAAATATTTTCTATTGATTACTAAATTATTTGTACATGCGTGGTTGAATATATTTTGCTATATTTCTTGTTATGATGCTGAGTCGGTCCTACAGCTTATGAATGATGAAAATCATTCGCTAGGTTTTGTCACATACTCGTATTCCGTATTCCTTTTGGAAAGAGGGGCGTGACAAGGTGTTTAATGGTATCAGAGCTCAGATTTGGTTAATGTGTTAGTTGACTAATACGTTAAACAGACTTCACTCGATCAGGATTAACTCAACTATTAACAGGCCATGCAATCACATGAACAATTTGATAATCAACTCGATCTGGACACTAGTCTTATCCTATTCATTTTGATCTCGTCATATTCAATTCTTTGATTCCTTGTTTCCTTTCGTCTCTTTCAGTCGCCCTCCTTGATTGATTTATTATCGGGTATAAATTTATTCTTTCCGTACCCATGTTTTTTTTATTCCGATGCAAGCGATCACTTATTTCTTCTTGCCTCATTGATTCCTACTTATTTTAGCTCGTATGTCGTTCATTGCTTTCCCTGCCTTGCATTCATCTTCTATTTTTGATTCATATTGTGTATCATACTAGTTGTTTCATCCCTATCTTGTTCTCCTCAAATTCTGATGCTGCCATTCTGTTATTCTTGCTCGGTTCGTCAATTGGCTACACGTGATCTACATCGACTTGTCAGCGGCTTGGAACATCACCAGGAGAGGAAGTGTCGTCTTTTGCTCCAAGATGTACATGCATAGTCCCAGGATTCCAGGAAGTGTTCAGAATCTGAAGTTGCCCGGAGTTCGAACTTCATGCTGGAGAGATGTTGTTTGGACGTGTCAAGGATATGGTGAGCCACGTAGCAGGTTGCTAGAGCTAATGGACGCTATTGACGGAGTCTTCCCGATCAGAGTGACATAGCAGAAGCGTGTGAGCCCATAACCCACAGGTCCCAGGATTCTCTTGTTGTTTCTCCTTCCTTGCATTGTTTGCTTCTCTTTATCCCTTGCATTCATCCCCATCCGTTGACTCATCATTTGATTCAATTCTTCCCTGTCCTTTCTCCCTTTGATTCCAGTTCTACCTACTCCTTTATCTTACTTGTTATCTTGTGTTGTTTCTTTCCTTTTGATACTGTTTATTTTCTTCCATGTATCATTTTATTATTTGGCATCATTGTCATCCATTTCCTTCTTATTCAGGTGTTGCCACCACTTTGTATCTCTCCCTCTAGTTCTCTGTTCTGTTACCCCACAAGTTTGCTTTTGCCTTATCCTATGTACCGCCTAAGCAAATTTCGAGGACGACATTTTGTTGTAAGGTGGGTAGGATTGTAACCCTTGTTCCCATATATACGTATTTTCCATGTATTATCTTGGTTTGGGTTCTTTATAAAAAATTTTGTTTTCTTAAATTCATTTTATTTCAAATTTATTTTGTATCTCCTGTTAAAATCCATTTCTTTTCATTAATTGTATTTATTGTAATTTTCAAACGATTTTTATATTGTAATACAAACCCTATTAATATTGTTATTATTATTGTTGTTATCAGTATTATTATTATTACTATTATTTTTATTTTTATTATTGTTATTATGATTATTGTTATTATTTTCATTATTGTTATTATTATTATTACCTTTGATTATTAATTTAAAAATATATTTCTATTGCTAATCATATTTGCATTTATTTCAAATAGTTTTCATATGATCTTATTTTTACATATGACCTTATTATTGTTATTGTTCTTATTATTATTATTATTACAATAAAATCCTATGGTATTTGCTAAAATTTGAGTATTAACTCAATGTATACTATTTGATTCATTGTACCATTGTATTACTATTTGTTATAATTGATTTAATTATTTACTTTTAATCTAAATCCTAATTGTATATTTTCTATTGGGTTTTAAACCCAAAAACCAAAATCCTATAACTCTTATTGGATCCAAACTATTAACCCTATAACCCAAAACCCGCAACCCTATACTATATAACCCTAATCTTCTTCTAAACCTAATTAACCTAACCCTAATTCACTGTTGAAACCCCCCTCAGCCGCCAAACCCTTTTTCCTACCTCCAGACTCCGGAACCCAAGCTCTCGACCCTGTGCACCTCGTCGCCACCTTCGACCTCACACCCATCTCCATCACCGCCTCATCATCTCCTTGACACCCCCATCGTCAAGTCGACACCGCCTCATTGCCTCCCCCCACATCATCATCTTCCTCATCCTCGCTCTCGTCAACCCAACTCATCATCTCCCGAAACCCATTACCCATCGCCTTGTCCTCTTTTCGTCATCATCCCCTACCTTTACACACCCCCTCGTCGCCTCGCCATTACCGAACCCCTAGCTTTCACCGTCGCCTTACCCACATCGCTCCCCTATTTTCCTCTCCAAACAGAGCTCTGACCACCCATCATCGCCGTCGTCGCCCTTCGTCGACTGCTCCCCAGTCAAGGTCCTCGACGCTGATGCGACGCCGCCAGCCACCAGTCGATGCAGCCACCACCACCAGTGCCGCTGCTGTCAATTAGGAGGGGTGAGATTGAGTTTGAGTCTCAGCCATCCGATCTCCTCTCAATCGTCGTCATCATCAGATCTCGCCATCAGCCAGATCAGAGCCATCCGTTGATCTGATATTGATCTCTCGATCCTGGAACATCCGATCAACTTGATCATCCTAATCATCATCATTAGCATCATCAAAACGCTCCTAGACCATCCGATCTAATCAAGATTCAGATCTCCATCATCTTGATTTGATATGATCTGATCTGAGCCATCGATCTAGCTCGATCTTGATCGCCATCAAGATCCGTGCCAATCCGATCCATTCGATCTCGATCGTCGATCAACGCCCTCAACAAATCAAGGCAAGTATCTTCTTGTACAATTCATTGTTTTAGTACAAGGTTTTATTTGAAAATGCTGCAAGTACGTTGTAGTTGTGACTCCTCATTAGCTTATCATTTGATAATCTCATTTTACTTATTGCCATCCTTAACAACTCCATGATCATAAGAGACACAATATTTCATTGATATATTCGTTTCACAACTAGTTGGATCTATTTTATCATCTAATTATTTGAACACAAAATTAAGAATCACCTTGACTTGTAGTTGTATGTTGTATGATGTATGTGTTGATTTTACTTCTTTTGGGTTGATAAATAAATGTGACATGCTGATTAGATATCTATTACACCTTAGTTTGCATCACACATTAATTTAGACTCATTATAGTTACTAATCATGTCACTTTTTATGTACAAGAAACCACTTTTGTTGTTGTTCCTATTTTTACTTACTATTTAGATCCTGATAACATCAGAATCTGGACTTGAGTTCTAAACATGAATTGTAGCCCCAGATATCTAGTTTACTACCCTTCTGACAGAATTGAATTCTGAGTTATAGTTTGTGGTTTATTGCAGTTTTACTGCTGCTGTGTCGTACAATTCCAGATTCATAAAATTGCTTTGTCACTTTGTTTTACAATTAAATTAACTATGCTACCTGTAAGATAATGAATTGAAACTTTGCATGCTGATACTAGACACACTAGAGAACCTTTCCTAATTTTCCTGGAATTAATTTATGATGTTTCAGACCTGTTTCATATTTTAAAATACAATTTAACAAGTTCTGGCTGAACAGAATTCTGTATAGTTTGCTGTTTTGACACCAGTTGCTACAACTTCCATTTATCTTATTTATATGCGTTGGATTTGGCAGAGTGTCTAGTTTCTAGATTTTCTAATGAATTCAGATTTGCATTTCTGTAGCAACAGGAAATCTCAGTTTTGGTGCAGCAACGTCTTGCTGTCCAGAATTGGAATTCACGTCGTTTTTTACAATTTCAATATATTTTGATACACGAATATGCATTCTACCTAGCTTAAACTTGTTCCCTGTTCATGATCATGTTTACTTGTCCTGTTTAGCACGCTTTCATGCTTGTCTTGATAATAATAATAAATAACAAGCTGGGTTACGGGAAAGATCATAGTAGTGGACAATATAGGTAAGTGTACTTGGAAGGAGGCCTGTATTTCACATGATTTTAAGTTAAACTGAACTAAGTGCCACATCAGGGGTTGACGAGGGGCCACCTCTAGTGCCTACGGGGGTTACCTCTAGTGTCCATTATATGATTACATGATATGTGTTTGTAATCGATGGAACTAAGTGCCACGTCAGGGGTTAACGGGAGCCACCTCTAGTGCCTGCAGGGGCCATCTCTAGTTCCCATGGTTTGACCACATGCTCGTATTTCCTACATGACCTGAGTACATGGCCCTATAAAATTCACCACTAGGCTTAAATGTAACTTATTTGTAAGTAGCAACCATGTGGTAAATAAATGGGATGCATTAAGTGCTACCTAGATAGAATTAAACAATAGACATTAGTATAACATGTTCACTTGCACATTCTGGTTACCCGTTCCTGCTACTTGTTACATGTTACATGTTATTTTTTACTTGAGACTTATTACTTGATACTTGATACATGTTACATACTCACTTGTCACCTATTCCTACCACTTGAATTTGTTACCCGATCCTGTTACTTGATTTATTTTACTTGCTTGCTAGTATCTTGAACTTCACTACCTGTTGCATCCTTGTCAAATCATGTTGTAACTTGATTCCATATCTTTGTTTCGTATTTTCTTGCACTTATTTTTATATCCTTGATTGTACTACTTGCGGCCCAAACTTGCACTAAGGGCGTCTGTCTTTGTTTCTCTATTTTTTCTTCTATATATATATATACAGACTTTGGAGACGAGTTGCTTACTGATTTTGGTGAGCAAACCTTTCAGGCTTCGCTTGGAAAAGCTTGTTTTAGTAATTTGTATTTGAGTTATTTAATTCTTGTTGCTATTTAAACTTGTAACGGGCTTGTAGTCCCAAAGTTTTTTTACTTTTGATCCAGATCTTGAATTTATTTGTATATTTGTTTTAAATATTTTCTGTTAATTAATAAATTATTCATACATGCGTGGTTGAATATATTTTGCTATATTTCTTGTTATGATGCTGAGTCGATCCTATAGCTTATGAATGATGAAAATCATTCGCTGGGCTTTGTCACGTACACGTATTCAGTATTCCTTTTGGGAAGCGGGGCATGACACAAGTGGAAACAACAATAATAGCAACAACATGAGGAGTTACAGTCGACCCCCCGACTGTACAGGGTGTCCCCCGAGAGGGACAGTCGATCGGTCTTGTTGGACGGTCGACCGAATGTGGATGAAGCTGTTTTCAGGTGCGGGTCTGGATGACTTCGCCAAAGCCCAAACTTGCTCTTCAAGTTAGATCGTGTGACTGTTATCGTAGGGTTATCTGTTCTGTAATATCCAATGGCTATTGTATCAAGATATCAAACTAGGGTTGCTCTAGTTCTCTATATATTGTTGTTATTTACATCCATTGAGAGCCATGAGAGAGTACTTTATTGAAGGCAAAGTTTGATAGATTCTCCAATTGTAAACAACTAGTACTTATTGGTGAGACATTAGAGATGGTCTTGGTGAGAATTATAATATTCTTATATCTTTTCTAGTTGAATAATGTCTCAGGTTTATTCTCCCCCGGATTAAGGCGAAAGCCCAACCAGGACAAACTTGTGTGTTTTTTGGTGTGTTTGATATGATCACATATGTGCTTAGTAGTTTGTGTTGATTGCATCAAATAACTCAACAAGATCCTCAAAGGGAAGAGTTCTGCTAATTCCCTAACAAGTTGTCATATTGTACCGCTTGTTCCTAACAACTGGTATCAGAACAATCAGCTTCAAGAGTTTGTTCAAGTTCCTTGGACAAGTTGGCAGATCATATTATGAAGATCAAGCAATTCGAAGGTAAGATCAACTTTGATCGCTTGAAGAACATGCAGGAAGCATCGGTTCAACAGGACTTGTATCTAGTCCTAGAAGAAGATAAAGGAAGACCAATTGGCACAAAGCAGAAGAATTGGGAGGAAATTTATTTAGAAGTCTTGGGTTTAATCCGGATGTCATTGACGAACGAAGTCAGGTATATGAGAAGTGTGGCGAGTCTGTGGGCAAGACTCATAACTGAATACTCGAAATCGTCATTGCAAGGATCGGATGTACCAAAAAGAAAAATTTTGTTGTTGCTCAATAAAGAAAAGTACCACTCTTCTAGATCATACAATGGAGTTCAATATGGAGTATGTGAACCAAGGGCGATCAACGCAGATGATCTAAAAGCTTCCAACTTGATATATTCACCATCCAATTTATCCAACATGATAACTGTGCTAGGCGAGAAATCTACTAAGGAGAAGCTTTCCATAGCATGTATGATCAAGGGGTTGGAGGAGAATGCACTTAGGAAGGAGAGTCAAAAATTGGCATCAACTTCTGTGAGTTGCTTGGAGGTGGATTGTACTTCGAATGGAAGGAAAGGTGTATGTAGGGGTAAGGTTCATGGCCACTAGTGCAAAGGGATTGTGCATTACATGAAAAACTGTTGCAAACGGTTGAGTCAGAGGAGTGCCAAATCCAGTGCCACTAAATCAGGTGATAGTTTAAATAGTGCTTTTGTTTTAAGTTCCTTATATGTGAATTCTTGTTGTTTTTTTTATTCGGTTAGTTCTTCTCATGTTTTCTCCAAGAGAGAGACGGTTTCTACTTTCAAGTTTGCATCATGTCGTTGTGTGAGAATAAAAGTTGATAAGATTTGTGAAGTAAATGGTGAGAGAATAGTAGAGTTGAAGATGACAGACGAAAGGGGAACACACACTAGAGAAGGGCATGTATATTCTTTTAATGAAACAGAGCCTTTAATCCATGAGAACTCTAGAAAGATGGGACTACAGGTACACACTGTAACGCCCCCATCCCCGTTTCCAGACATCCGTGACATAACCAATAGAGTTTCGACAGCGACTAGTTGATTACCGTTCTGCAAGACAGCAGATAGCTTCACTAGAGGAGTCTGAATATTTGTAATAAGTTGTAATAAGCTATGTAATTTGTATTCCTTATTTAAGAACAGGACAATAGTTGTAATTAATGATGTGATAATCTTATTTGGCAATAAAAAGTTTTTAATTTTCCGTACTTTCACTGTGTTGAGATGCATTTGAAGGCAAAGATTCTGGTTGTGTCACGGATATCTGTTAACGGGGATCCGGGGCATTACACACACATCCAGGTGAAGTTCGATCAGTTTGGGAAAGTTATCGTAAGGTTATGAAGGGTGAGAGGATAATTAAGTAGAGTCAGCACAACCTCTATGGAACGAGAACCTTTGGTCAAGTGGTTTGAAGCTTATTGTTCATAAAACACTATGTAGTTTACCGTCACTAGAATCATCCAAGCGAGACTGTGATATTCGAATATCTTCGGAAGGTGTAGAGAGCCGAGGTAGGTGGAGTTCATATGGAGGGTGGCACCTCCATGATTACATCTACTGGGGTTTCCCCTTGAAGGGGGCATGCAGTGTGAAAAGAATCGGTGGAGGTAGATTCAACTAGAAGAGGAAGCCACGAAACCGAGTTGTTTGCAAGAGGAGAATAAAAGAGTCTAGAAGATTTTAAATCACACAAGTGTGGATTCATAGTATACAATCCAAGGTGGAGATTGATGAGTTTATGCCTTGCATACTATGTTGGATACGAAGACGATGAGACGATAGAGGAATCGATACAATTGGAGATTAAGTGGAAGTAAGAGGAAATAGCAATAGCAGCAGCAACAGGAGGAGCTGCAGTCGATCGCTCGACTATACAGGGTGTCCCGCGAGGGGGACAGTTGACCGGTCTTATTGAACGGTCGACCGAATGCGACTGAAGCCGTTTTCGAGTGCGGGTCTGGATGACTTTGCTGAAGCCCGAACTTGTTCCTCAAATTAGATCGTGTGGCTCTTATCGTAAGGGTTATCTCTTTAGTAATATCTAACGGCTATTGTATCAAGATATCAAACTAGGATTTCTTTATATCTCTATATATTGTTGTTATTGGCCTCCACTGAGAGCCAAGATAGAGAGCACTTCATTGAAGGTGGAGTTTGATAGGTTCTCTAGTTGTAAACAACTAGTACTTACTGGTGAGGCTTAAGGGAGGATCGTGGTGAGAATTGTAATATTCTTGTATCTTCTCTAATTGAATAACATCTCGGGTTTCTTCTCTCCCGAATTAAGGCGAAAGCCCCAACCAGGAAAAACTTGTCTGTGCTTTAGTGTGTTTGGTATGATCTCATATGTGTTTGATAGTTTGTGTCAATTGCATCGAATAACTCAACAAGATCCTTAAAGGAAAGAGTTCCGCTAATTCCCGAACAAGTGGTGTCGTTGTACCGCTTGTTCCTAACAAATACTTGGGTTAGACCTCTTTATCTAAGAGTTGGTTTAATATTAGGCTTCAGCTTCTCTTAAAAGATAAGGGTAGACATACACTATTTACACCAGTATACATTATTGACGAGCCTACAATAACCAAAAAAATAGATAAACCCAAGATAGAAAAAGAAAGTGAATGTTCAAAAGGAAGACAAAGCCACCTGATAGTATATACGTAGACACTGAGATAAACTTAGAAATTACTAATGATTATGTCAATTTAGAGCAATTATACTACACTCTGGTTAGCTAACAGGATATAGAACAACTAATTTCAAAACTAGAAAAATAGTAATAATAGAAGAAGATATATTTAAATATTGGGAAAAGAATAAAGTAGTCTACACATTTGATATAATAAATTCTGAATATAAAATTAAAACGGCAAAAATTAATGCTATTAATCAAGACAAAGATGATTTTAAAATGCATATCTCAGAACTATTACAATTAGGTGTTATTAGACGATCAAAAAGGCCCCATAGATCGCAGCTTTTATTGTTAGAAAACACAGTGAGATAATTCGAGGTAAAGGTAGAATGGTTATTAATTAAAAGATTAAATGATTACACCAAAGATGATGGGTATGATATCCCTAATAAACTAGATTAATTAACCAAATTCAGGGTTGTACCATATTTAATAAATTGGATCTTAAATCAGGATTTTGGAAGATTAAGGTGCATCCAGATCCAGTAGTATAGAATGGTTCACTTTTACCTGTCCAGAAGGACATTTCTAATGGCTGGTAAATGCCATTTGGGCTTTAAAATGCATCATCCATATTCCAACGAAAAATGGATGATGTATTTCTTAAGCATAAAAAAATTGCTTTATATATAGAAGACATACTAGTTTTCAGCAAAACTAGACAAGAGCATAGAGGATATTTACAAATTATTATTTCAGAATTCATTAATCATGGCATTATTATTAGTAAAAAAAATGTAATTATTCAAGCCTCAAATAGAATTCCTTGGAGCAATAATAGGCCAAGCAAAAATCAGACTTTAACCACATATTGCTCAGAAAGCTTCAGAATTTTCAGATAAGCTATAAGGATTACAAAAAATACAAAAAAAATTAGGATTAGTAAATTATCCTAGACCTTTCATTAAAGACATAGGAAAAATTGCAGGACCTTTATATGCCAATACATCCCAAAAGGGCCAGCGATATTTTAACCAAGAGGATATTAAAATAGTCCAACATATTGAAACCTTAATAAAAAAAGTTACCAAACTTAAGTTTACCATTAGATTCAGATTAATTAATAATAGAAATTGATGGTTGTAATACAGGATGGGGAGCAACCATCTTAGCAAAACCTAATAAATAAGTTGATAAGAATACAGAAAGAATTTGTCTTTACGCCAATGGCAAATACAAAGAAAAAGGTAATATAAGTAACATAGACACATAAGAGCATCTGTAATCATTGGCTATATATCCCAAAAAATGGATATTTTGAAAGAAAGAAAAAAACCATCTGTAGTCGTCGTCTATATACCCATTTTTTGGGTTTCGAATGAACATGAGACGCTATATTTGACAGCGGAAATGGCTTTATCCATATTTTAGAAATTGGAAGATGATTTTCCGTCTTATAGTCGGACGGTATATGATTTGTCGTCTGAGACAAATTTTTTAATTGAGAAACGATCGGACAGCATATGATCTGCCGTTTAAATTATTAAAAAAATTGGAAATAGGAAGATGATCTTCCGTTTGGGGAAGAGAGAGGAAAAAGCCAATTTGCCTCTTTGTGTTGGACGGCACATCATGTGCCGTCCTTCACCTTTTTTTTTTTTTTTAATAATTACGAGACGGCAGATCATCTACCGTCTTTCACACTATTTTTAAAAAAAAATGCAAATCTTCAAACGGTATATGATCTTTCGTTTCGTCCAAAAAAAAGCCAATTTTTTAGTAAAGACGACTGCAGCGTTTGAGCTATTTGCTATTTCCAAAATATCCATATACCCATTTTTCAACTTAAACGACTACAGATGCTCTAATTACTTGTTATCTCATACGCCTTAAATAGTTTTGAATTATTTATTTTTTTCTACAAAAAGAAAATACAATCAAAATTGACTGCGAGGCCATTGTTTCTTTCCACCATAAAATGAAATCGGAAAGTAAGCGAAGTTCTCGCAGACGATGGTTGATTTCTAGATAGATGTCTTAACATAGATACCCGTATTCAATTCACACATTAAAGGAATTTATAATACCTTAGCCGATACTCTTAGCCGCCTCCTATATTAGAATGCACTAGAAAAAAAAAACCCTAATTTTGTTCACATTACCGAAGATCTATTCTTTTTCTTTTGTATTTGTTCGTTAGAATCCTTTCAACATGGCATTAACCATATATATGATAAACAATTTTTATACCAGTTAGGAAGACACTTTGACTATGAAGATTAGAAAACAGTTAATTACTACAAGAATTACTTATCTCCTTAGCCTCTCTTCACAAGATGTCAGTATTAATTTTGTAAATATATCTCACGTTCTTTTTTATTTCCTTGGTATTTGCTCTATGGAGTCTTTTCATACTAGTATTAGTCACATTACTAATAAAGAATTTTTATACCGCTTATCACAATATTTTGAACTAAATACTCCTGATGGACAAATAAGATGTCTACTAATTGATATACGACTTAGAGAACTTACAGCCAGATTTATTTTAATACGAACATTAAGCTCTTTAAATCGTTATTTTGATCTTGTTCATGATTTTATGCAGATGGCGAGATCGCCACCGCAGCTAGGATTCCCTGTAACTATAAATTTGCATCTAGTCAGACTGTACAATATGAATTTTGAGCTGATACGAGTATAGAAGTGGTGCAGAGAATCAAGAATCAGTTACAATTTCACAATGATCCTCTCCCTCACTCTCAGCTCCTATTTATACAAGTTCCTCCAAGACAGTTTAATTTTATTTCAAAGCCCATGCAAAGCCCGTGTAACTTCCTACATTGCATGGTCTCTCAAGTAACCATGTGTTACGCTGTTTCTCTTGCTCTTGATTCACTGCACCACTTCTACATTCGTATCAGGAGCACTACGGAATGTAAATTACCATGCCTTGGTCTTATACATCATCTCTAGAATCCTCTCAGACTGTTTTCCAACGAAAATTTGGAAAAATTAGAGTGTTTCTCTTTTAATACTAACGAGAATGTATGGAACTGAGTGCTGTTGAAATATAGTAATTGTATATTCTGTTTCCTAATATAGGAAACAGATTTCTAAAATCTCTCATCTTCCCAATCTTCTTCTCCAAGAATGTAATCCTTATATATAGATGTATACAGTAAAGAATAAAAACAAGAAGAATAAGAATTATTTTTCCCAAAATTATTTTCTTCATGGTATCAAAGCCTAAAAAAATCTAGGCTAAGTGAAGAAGAAGAACCGTCTTCTCTGTCTTCCCCGAACTTGGATCCCGATATTGTCATCGAAGACACCGACCTTGACTTGTCTTCCACGAACTTGCAAAGTCGTCGAAGCCTTCGAACTCGTCTGGTCCCGAACTCGTCACTCCTACAATCTCCCGTCGACTTCGAAAACTACAGATCCGATCCTCGTCGATCATGTTCCCCAAAACCGTCGTCAACCTCGATCCCCAAAACCACCGTCGATCCCGATCCTCGTCGACCCGACCCATCGACTACAGGATCCCGTTCTTCTTCATCGATCCCATCCCCCCTGTCTCCTCTTCCATTTCGATCGACAGCGACCAAAACCCCTTCTCCTCTTCCTCGACATTAACAGCTGAACCCAATCCCGATCCTCCCTGTTTCGATCGACGCCAGTCGATCCCGTCGTCAGCCCCTGCCTCCGTCGCGCCGCCCTCTGCGACGCCAACCACCGCCTGCAGCCCTCATTGACTGATCCCCGTCGACCCCCGAGCGCCAGCACCCCCATCGAAGTCTCCTTCCAAAGACCACCCCGCTACTGATTGCCGCAGCCAGAGCCTAAGCCTTGCTTCCATCGCCGATCCTTGTGCTGTTGGAAGATCTACTGTCCGCTATTTTGGGGATCCCGGATTAGCTGTTTTCTATGTAGAGATCAGCTGTTGGGATTCACTGTGTTGCTGTTTGTTGTGAAGTGGATTTGATTGGTGTTTGGTGTTTTTTGTGAAAGAGGGATCTTGATCTTGTGTTTGGCATTTGGATCTTGTGTTTGGCATTTGGATCTCGGTGTTTGGTGTTCTGATCTGCTGTGGAGTTGCTGTTTGGGTGTTGGATTGTTGCTGTTTTGCTGGTTGTTGAAGACTTAGAGCTGTTCTTGACCAAGTTGTGTTGTTTGCTATTGGTTGCTGAAGATCAGATCCATTGTTTTTCCCCTGTGTGCCGCTACCATGGGACAAACTGATAGAGTTGAGGATAGAATTGGACTCGCCTCTACATTAGTCACAGCTGCAGGTAATGATGGTAAGGTATTTAATATTTCTACTTCTGTTATGAATAGTGCATGGATAATTGATTCGGGTGCTACCGACCACATGACTTTTGATTCTAGACAAGTTCAAAATTTTCAACCATCCACTAAATCGACTGTATCCACTGCTAATGGTGATCCTACCACTGTTACTGACGAGGGTACCATACATCTCACAAACAACCTAACCTTAGATACTGCCCTAGTTGTGTCATCCTTGAATTTCAACCTATTATCTGTTACTCAAATAACTACTGCCTTACATTATATTGTAGTCTTTTGGCCTTCCCATTGCGTGTTTAAGGATATTCGGACTCGCAAGACGATTAGTTATGGGGTTAGGCACGGGAAGCTCTATTACCTGGATTTAGAATCTGAATGTTCGAGCAAGTTGACTTAAGCTCTAAGTGCGGAAGGATCCGAAGATGAGAAGAAGAAATCAGATATTTGGCTATGGCATCGACGTCTAGGACATGCGTCTTTTGGTTATTTGAAGAAATTATTTCCAAGTTTATTTTTGAAGTTGGATATATCTGCCTTTCGATGTGATGTGTGTGAACTCGCAAAAGGTCATCGTGTCTCTTTTCCTCCAAGTCCAAGTAAAAGCTCTCTACCTTTTATGATTATTCATTCTGATGTTTGGGGTCCATCCAAAACCACTACATTTGGAGGAGCCAAATGGTTTGTGACCTTTATTGATGACTGTACCCGTATGACCTGGATTTGTTTGATGAAGTCGAAAAGTGAAGTTAGTGGTTTGTTTCAGAAATTTCACAAGCATGTTATGATTCAGTATAAATCACAGATTCAAGTTCTTAGGAGTGATAATGGCGGAGAATACCTGAGTTCAAATCTACAACAATATTTGGTGGAACACGGAATTGTTCATCAGACTACATGCTCGTATACACCTCAACAGAATGGGATTGCAGAAAGGAAAAAATAGACACTTGCTCGAAGTGGTCCGTGCTTCTCTCATCCATGGGAATATGCCACTTATTTATTGGGGAAAAGCCCTTGCTTCCGCTGCATATTTAATCAACCGAGTTCCCTCTAATATCCTAAACTTCCTCACACCATTTCAAGCATTAACTGAAGCTATGAATGCACCAGAAGTCGTCAACTTGCCACCTCGTGTGTTTGGGTGTGTTGCATTTGTTCATCTTCATCAACATGAACGCAATAAGTTAACTCCTCGAGCTGTCCACTGTGTTTTCGTGGGATATGCATAGAATAAGAAAGGGTATCGGTGCTATCACCCACCAACTCAAAAGATGTTTGTGACTATGGATGTGGTGTTCCATGAAGATGAGATGTATTTTTCCTCTGATGTTGAACTTCAGGGGGAGTACCGAAGTGAAGTTCAAACTCTTATCTATGATGAAGTGGTTACTATTCAAACTGAACAATCAGATATAAGAGGAGAAAATCAGGATATAAGTAATGACGATCACTCGAATGAAGACTTGGTTGAGGAAGAAAATTTTCAAGAAGATCTGCAGTCAGTGCCGAACCTCTATAAAGATGAGCCATCTCCACCACTAGCACCATCTGAACCATCTCCACCACCAGTACCATCAGATCTATCTCTACTCCGAGCAGAACCCCAAAACTAATCGTCATCGCTGTCCGAAGCTCCAAGAAGAGAACTTCCAAACCGTACTACTAGAGGTATCCCAAAACCCACTTACGAGCCTAATCCCACTAGTAAAGCCAAATATCTCATGAGTCATTATGTGTCCACTCACCGATTGTCTGAATCAAATAAGTCATTTGTGAATCAATTATCTGCTGTATCTATTCCTAATAGTGTGCAAGAAGCCTTAGCCGATCCAAGGTGGAAAGCAGCTATGGATGAGGAGATGAAGTCCTTGAAGAAGAATGAGACTTGGGAGATAGTCGAGCTGCCAGCAGGGAAGATGCCAGTAGGATGCAGATAGATTTATACAGTGAAATATAAATCGGATGGTTCGATAGAGCGGTACAAGGCAAGGCTGGTTGCCAAAGGGTACACGCAAACTTATGGAATTGATTATGACGAAACATTTGCACCTGTGGCAAAGTTCAACACTATACGAGTTCTACTGTTACTTGCTGCAAATCATGACTGGCTGTTGGAGCAATTTGATGTGAAGAATGCATTTTTACATGGGGAATTGACAGAAGAAGTCTATATGGATCTTCCACCAGGGTCGAACAGACCAGTTCAACACAACAACAAAGTATGTCGTCTGAAGAAAGCATTGTATGGACTGAAACAGTCGCCAAGAGCCTGGTTTGGGAGATTTACAAAATCAATGAGGACATTCGGATACGATCAGAGTAATTCTGATCATACTCTATTCCTAAAAAGGAAAGAAGGTAAAATTACAGCTCTTATTATTTATATTGATGATATGATAGTAACTGGAGATGATCCTGAGGAGATGAAGGCATTAAAGAACTACTTGTCACAAGAGTTCAAAATGAAAGATCTTGGTCATTTGAGATACTTCCTTGGTATTGAAGTTTCTCGCTCAAGAAAGGGGATATTTCTTTCTCAAAGAAAATATGCTCTGGATTTATTGAAGGAAACTGGAATGTCCGCTTGTCAACCGATTAGTACACTATTGGAAGAAGGACTGAAACTATGCAACCGAGCTGATCAAGTGCCTTGTGATAAGGAAAGATATCAGAGATTGATTGGACGACTGATGTATCTTGCACATACATTGCCAGATTTGTCATATGCTTTAAGTGTGGTAAGTCAGTTTATGCATGCACCTCGGGAACAACATATGGACACGGTAATGAGAATTATGAGATACATTAAGTCAGCCCCAGGAAAAGGAGTCTTATTTGCGAAACATGGTCACTTGAAGGTTGAGGCATATACTGATGCTGATTGGGCAAGATCTACAATCGATAGGCGCTCCACTTCAGGATATTTCACCTTTGTTGGAGGAAATTTAGTTACATAGAGGAGCAAGAAGCAAAATGTTGTTGCACGCTCTAGTGCAGAGGCTGAGTATCGCGGAGTAGCTTTAAGTATAACAGAAGCTTTATGGCTAAAACTCCTGTTGCAGGACTTAGGCTATGGTCCAAAGGAACCTATGAAGGTGTATTGTGACAGTCAAGCGGCGTGTGATATTGCGGCTAATCCAGTTCAGCATGATAGGACGAAACATGTAGAGGTGGATAGATTCTTCATCAAAGAAAAATTAGATGAGAAAGTTATTGAAATATCCAAAGTGAAGTCAGAAGATCAACTCGCAGATATCCTAACCAAGGCCGTTTCGACTTGACTCTTCTTGAAATTTGTTGACAAGTTGGGCATACTCGATATCTATGCACCAACTTGAGGGGGAGTGTTGAAATATAGTAATTATATATTCTGTTTCCTAATATAGGAAACAGATTCCCAAAATCTCTCATCTTCCCAATCTTCTCTCAATCTCTTTTCTTCTTCTCCAAGAATGTAATCCTTATATATAGATGTACTAGGTTTGCCCGTTGACACGTGCCTACGGCACGTCTTCGGAACGGTACACCTTATTTGATCATATAAAATAGTTTTGGAGGTTCAGCAAGTTAATTGAAGTAGCAAACATATTATATGAGAAACTTTTGGGGGTCCAGCAAAAAACATATTATATGGTTTTTTTTATTTTTGAATTATTTTTATAGTTTTTTAATTTTTTAATTTTTAATTTTTAATTTTTTTAAAATTTTTTTTAAATTTTTAAATTTTAATTTTCTTAATTTGTTGAATAGAAGAGGGAGGGAGAGAGAGAGAAAGGGAAAAAAAATTAAGTAAATATAGGAGTTGTTTTGGGTGGGGAATTTGAATTTGAGTTTTAGGGGGAAACCTTTGGGGGTAAAAATATGTTTTGTGAGGTTAGATCTGGACCTTTGATTTTGGGAGAGATTGAAGGATAACGACTTGATAGCTTTCTTTGTGTTTTATTATATAGATACAGTAAAGAATAAAAACAAAAAGAATAAGAATTATTTTTCCCAAAAAGAATAAAAACAAGAATAATAAAAATTATTTTTTCCAAAATTATTTTCTTCAAGTGCGCATAGTAAATAAATTACGGTTGGAGTGACTTTTAGAGTGAAATCGACAACACGTTAGATTGATAAGTGTTCCTTTGGCCAGTATATTATAGATGATCGGAAAAGAGACATACACTATGGAAAACTACAAATCAGCTGCAAATAGACATTTTGGTAAGTGGTCTATTAAAAAGGAAGAAGAATGGACGCCAATATAATAGCTTCAAGTCTTTTTGTGATGAGTAATGCTAGAGCCACTACCAATTTCACTACATTTCTCTTCATTACCTTAGGTGACACACTCCAATAGATAGGGGATGATAGAGTAGGTGGGAGAACTCTCCAATAGGAGTATGCCACCTAAGGTAGTGAAGGAAATGGTAGTGAAATTGGTAGTGGCTAAAGCATTACTCTTTTGTGATTTCTGTATGTCTCCTTTACATTAAATGCGTAACATAAGTAAATGCATTTGGGGAAATTTTGCATGGAAAATGCTACACCTACATCAAATATTATCACAAACTTATACCATTTAATGCTGTGGGACCCATTTTTGCTAAAAGACAAATCTAAATTAATGGGTAAGGGTATCTCTTTGAAGAGATCCGATTTGGTTTTAAACCCATAATCCATTTTAGATTACACAATACAAACTTGCAACATTCTCTTTTTCAAAGAATTCCTCCTCTCTCTCATGAAGTTATTACACAAAACATATACAAGAGGTCTTCATTTTCTCATCCAAAATCCCTAGTTATTACGACTTACTTGCACAAGATATGGATTTATTTTATTTTAATTTTTAAAATTTTGTTCGGGGCTGCATATTGGTCATATAGCTAGCTGTTTGGTTCTGAGTTGAGCTGAAGTTTCGATTATCATCTACTTCAACCGGGCCGGGATGTTTATTTTGCTGGGAAAGCATTTATCTGTGATCTGGGACTACATAAAATTTGTATTAATTTGGATCTTTGGTAGATTTGTTGTTCGGTTTCACTCCGGTGAAGGTTTACTATGTCATAGTTTTAGTTAAAAAATGAACATTGTGAGGTACTTATGTAATCAAATTGTTTAAATTAGTCCTGAATTCTTGATTAAACTTTATTTATTTTGGAGCTCCTACAAATTTATTGAAAGTATAGAGTCTTTTTTTATAAAAATCTTCTTCTTCTTTTTTGGTTAACTTTTTTCGTTTTTTTTTTTAATCTTCATGAACATAAGAAAATTGTGTGGTTTTTTCGTCGTAGACCTGGGACATGTGTGGTTGAACGGCTTCTAAGATACATATTAATTGTACATATTTTTCGTCTTTTTCTTCTTCTTTTGAAATCAAATTTATGAAACTAGTTATTAAAGGACTTGATGAGAAATTGAGAAACTTGAAATTGTTATGCATGGTTAGTACTTTGAGGCGTGTAGGCTTGTAGCTTGAGCAGGGATCGGGCAAACATGTGCCAAAAGTTTTATCTTGTTAATGCAGAAAATAGAAAAGAAAAAAAAAATGAGTTATGGGTTTAAAACTTCATGATAGAGAGATGAGCAATTCTTTGAAGAAGAGAATGTTGTAAATTTGTATTGTGTAATCCAAAATGGATTATGGGTTTAAAACCAAATCGGATCTCTTTAAAGAGATACCCTTATCTATTAATTTAGATTTGACTTTTAGCAAAAAATGGGTCCCACAACATTAAATAGTGTAAGTTTGGGATAATATTTAATGTAGGTGTAGCATTTCCCATTTTGCATTTCTCTCCCCCTTTGCATTTTTCTTTAAATATAAATAAAAGCGTAGTAATTTGAATAACATAATTTGAATGGTTTTCCCAACAGTTTGCATTATATATAATCCTTCGGAAGGTGAGATTAACAGATATTGCGAAATCAAAAACCAATTCTGCAAAGTGTGTGAAGTATGAAAAGACGAAAAAGAATTATTAGTATTAAAGAAGAGGCCATCCAGAACTAATGCCCACTTTGCGAACAAATTCCTAAATACACAGCGTACTTGAATTCACAAGCAGTAAATCTCTAATCTCTAATCTCTCTAATATTATAATGGGAGAAGTGTCATTTGTAAATTTATAAATCTACCAACATGTGTAACATACGTGCATAACTATTATAAAGGAGGTCTTAGGTTCAAACTCACACTATATCTAAATTTTTACTTTAAAAAACTATATTTATTAAGACATGCATCGCACGTGTAAATTACTAGTATTGCATAATGCTTACTAATTCAAGTTGGTCGCATCAAAATCTAATCACAATTTTGGAGTGGTCGGATAGAAAAGAATTTTAATATAATATGAATCAGAAGCAGAATAAATATCTTGAATAAAGATGGAAATATATTGACAAGAGTCAAAGTAAATACATATAATGTAAATTCAATGAGTGGCAGTGAGTGGTCCAAATCAACTAAAAATCCTGCAGACTGCACAAAGTAGATACATGTTGACTCTAGGCCTCTCCAGAAATTTTGAACATGTACCTAGAAAAATATTAGCACCAAAATTACGTATGTCAGTGGATCAATAGTATGCATCCAGTGCAAAATACCTCATAATTTTCCGGCAACTCTTTGAAGTGCTCTCTTGACCATTCCTGGTGATACCACGACTGAATCCTTACACTGTAGACAAGTCCAAAAGCAAATGTTAGTACATTAACTTCAGTTAAAAGTTTTGCAATCTTTAGTAAATTACATGTATAGCCTCAAATTTAACAGAAAAGCACATATACAACAACGACAACGCCTTTTTCCCCAATAGTTGGGCTCCGCTACATGAATCCTAGTTTTCCATTGTGCTTGGTTTAGCACAATATCTTCCGTAAGGCCACGAAAGCTACCATATCTCACATCTCACCTGAAATTTATCTTCGACACGTTGTACCATTAAACTTTAAAAAATTGCGTGATGTTCCTATACAATATTAATGTCAATTTCTACTAATACACCTTTTCTTGAGCTTGGTAGGTGAAAACCCCCTACGATTGTGAAGTACCGTATGTTACCATACATTGATACCACAAAGTACATGATTGTGAAGCACTGTAGATTGCCATACATTGATAGCACACGTATACAATATATTTGAGAGTTTTCACTTGTTGAACATTCATATCTAATAGGAGTAAGAGCATTAGAATGAATAGGACCAACGATTCTGAGAGTTTTCACTTGTTCAGCTAAAAAATTCTCTCTTTAATGTGCTATATCAGTAAATAATAACAAGTGGGGTGCAACACAGCATGCCAACTCTCTTAAAATGCTGGGGGTACAAATGTTGAAAAATAAATTTTAAAGGGAACAATTGCTATTTTGTGTAACTTTAGGGGAAGATATCTGTAATTTACCAAAAATTATAATTCGAAAAAAAAAAAACAAGGTTGATTAGTAAGAAGTTCAAACCTTAGCTTTCATTGTAAGTGAAAGAACGCCATCAGTCGTGGAAGATTGCACTGAATAAACATCTAAATGGAGGTTGCTCAATGCATTAACTATCTCAAGTAGTAAACAGTCTCTCCAAGGGCAATACATCTCAATTATCAGTTCTTTCTCAAACACAGTAATCTTGATATTTACTGCGCTATCCTTTGATGAGGAAGGGTGATTATATTCAGCCTCACCTACTTCAATCTCAGACGCCTTCCTCTTGTTTGCGGATTGTTTCCTCATGATGGTGTCTCCATTGTTACCATAGTTATCGGATGTCTTCTCTGAGATATCTGGGTGTTTCCTAATGTCACATGCCTCGAGATCTACTAAATCTCTGGAAGACTCCAACTCTTCTACTCTTCGCTCGAGTTTTTTTAGGTACTCTATCGTGTCACCAAGGATTGATGCTTTATCAACCTGAAAGTTAAAAAATAGTTAACATAGAGAAAAAATAAATTGAGAGGAAACGATGAGCGCAAAGGCCTATACACAAGTTTATTACTTATAAATTCGGTTGAAAAAAAATCACAACCAGTATTGTGCTTGAAGTATTGATATTAGCTTATATTTAAAAAGGGTTCTTGGTTCACTGAAAGAAAATCGTAATATAGTCTCTATATGCCTCTTGGGGTGTAGAGTTTACATCATGGCAAACCATATTTTCTTTTAATAGGTACTCTCAATTTATATAGCATGTCAGGACCAATACATCATAGAGAATTCTTTTACCTAATTCGATCAATACAAGGGAAGTTATAAACAACTTTCAAGCATGATCGTATTATTGCTATTATTATTTACCTTGCTAAAGGAAGGAACCAGCGATCTAAGAACGATGAACTTCTCATTAAGCTTCTCCCTTCTTCTCCTCTCCGATAAAACATGGCTCGCACTCGCATCATCTCCTTCCAGCTTCCAAATTTTAGTTTCATTTCCATTCCCTCCTGGGGATTTCAATGGCTGCCCACCCTGAGTCCACCAGGTATCAACCAGAACTTTTTTCAACAGTTTCTGAGGCGTATCTCCTCTTGGTTTCGGGGCACTCAAATCTCGCCTCCAAACTTCAAAATTGGTTGCATGAGAACCATCAAGTAAGCAGGACACTGAATCCAATCCCCTCGAGTTCCTTAAAATGGCAGAAAATGTCCTTGTATAGTGGGTTTCGTTGCCATCAAGATCGAAGGAGATCAACTTCGCGTAATTTCCCTCTTGAAGGTAATCATAGATATGATTCTTTATCCTTTCACCCTTCGGAGAAGACAGGACCATTTGAGGGTTCACAGAAGGTAGATTACTCGGCTCATCATCAATCAACTGCCGACTGTCCATCCTGAAAGAATCATCAGTATCTTCAGGATAACCATCATGTAATTCCTCAAATAAGTTATGATTTATCTCCTCATTTTTGTCGGGGATAAGTTTAGCTTCCTCATTAGTGGTATGACAAGGAAAACTACAAGGTACAGGAGAGAGGCTGCAATCAAATGGGGATGGTTGATCAGCTACTACGTTATGGTTCTCTAAAGAAGTCAATGTATCATCTACTATATGACCGAGAACAGGCTGTTTGTCTTCTTCATCCTTTTCAGCTAATGGGGAACTCGATATAGATTGTTCCGAGAAAGCATGGATTTGAAGATCCCAGAAGGAAGTTGTTACTTGTTGTATGAGATCACGATCCTCCACAACCTTAAAATGTTAAAATCGAATGGAAATTAGAGAAAGATAATTTGAACTTTACAATGTTGCACATAAGAGGAAATTATTACATGTTCAGTTGTACCCAGCTCTAGCACACCACCTATAAAGGGAAAGCACACGACTGTCTGCAAATAATGGGCAAATTGTAGTTATCATGCCTAATAACGTCGAATTGTAGGATAAATTAATCAGATCAAGGCTACTATTAGAATACAACAGTTGTTAAAAAAATAGCTTTTTAGTTTTCAAATGATGGAGCTAATTAGGAGAGAAATAGGATTGTAGTTAATGGAGCAAAGATGACGGGGGCTGAACCCACTGGCACTCAGATTGGGGCAGCAAACAGAAATTGATGATAGTTGTTAAGCTTGAACAATGAATATAACCCTTGTTAGAAACTCAATGAAGAACATAATCCCTGTGGATTGTCACCATTTTGTTTTCACAAACTACACATTATGTCAAATTTAATCAATTAGAGCAATCAAAATTGGCATATGATTTTCACATGAATGATCTTATATTATCCTCACTTCACCTATGAAATATAATTCACACCCATACTTTCAAACTGTTAAGAGGATTAGTTTAGCGTTTAAAAGGGTTTTCAAAAAAAAAAATGTTAAATATAAATAAATGAGAAAATTAATTCAAGGCCCAAAGCTAGAGGTTGATTTATTTTTTATACCCGATGGATTTCATAAATACTAAAAGCCGCAATATCCTAAAATATATTATTTTTAGACCCAAAGCTCCCTTTTCATAAATGTTTTACTGATTTAAATATATTTTCCTTGCCTTTTCCTATATTTTCTCCTTCTAAAAAGGAAATAAGTTTTTTTCCCCACAAAGTAATCCAATAAAAATAAACAATGAAATTAGAAAAACTCCATGTGTTGTAGAAGAATCAATAATACTCAAGAACATTTCTATCAGAATCAATATTTATTCCAAAAACCCATAAAACAAAGAGATAAACATTTCTCATCAAAACAAAGAGTTATTTATTAGGGTTTCATATGGGAATCAAGTCTCACTAGAAGATAGAAGCGAAGGGGAGTGTAGGTATAAAATTAAGGTTTCATGGACTTCATCAAACACAATGATTTATAGTTCCTCAAACAAGAAGGATAAAAAAGGAAGGAGAAAGAGGATGGGATTATTCTAAGGATGGATCATTGGGTTTGATGTACCTCTCCATTACCACCAACAACTTTCCCTTGCCTCAATCCTCCATCTACGACGTCAACACTCATACGAAACTCTAATTCATCTTTATTCACTTGAGGATCTTAGATCTCATTATTTTGTGAGAAAGAGAATGGAAGAAGAAAATAAATAACTCCTTTCGTTTTTTTTAAGAAAGGGTAATATAAGAAATACGAGGAAACAATAATTAAACCAGAAATTAATTAAATTAAAAAGGTGAATTGGGTATAAAAATAATTGATTTTCAGGAGCTGTGTCTTTTAGTATTTATGAAACTCATTGGGTTTAAAAATAAATCAAGATCCAACTTTGGGCCTTGAAATAATTCCCACTAAACAAATTTAAAATTCAAAATTTTAAAATACAATGACATTTCTTGAAGTCCCATACTATTCTACATGTGGATCAAAATGTCGTTATATGGATAGAGTATTTTCCTGTTATTTTTTGGTAATATCAAACAATCAGAACAATCAGTATCTAGAAACCCAAATTGAAACGAGTACTGCATCTTTTATTAGCAGATAGCAATCACAATCTTATGTAAGTAATCAAGAAATTTGTCATGTGTCGTGTGTTGCACGGTATCTATGTCAGCTGTGTCTGTCAATGCTTTCCACGTTTCTTTGATGTTAGATGTTGGCCAATAATATGTCACTTGCCCTACCTGGCCTATTTCTATATTCTAGCCCCATCCATGTCTATACATCCATGTCTATAGGCAGAATCCGAAAAAATCAACTTTAACAAGAAAAACAATCACCAAAATTCTTGAGAGAGATGTGACGGAACCCTTTCATAATAATCAATCATAAATATTTTTAGATAACGTATGCCTGCAAGTGTTACATAAATATCTCATTTACAGCATTCTATGGGGCTAGTTGAGCCATTTTTCCACTGTTTAGAATTTCTGGGAATTTTGGCATTTAACTTTTTCTATACCAATGTCAATGACTTCTATCAAGCATTTTCACAACCTGATTGCTCCAAAGATCAGTGGGGAAGGGCTGTGACTAGCCATGAAAAATTTCCAAGAACCTTATAATAACATGTGAAATTTATAGGGAACTAGGGAGCTATAGCTTCATTTGTAGATGTAGTTCATCAATGCCATTTTGCAAATAGGGTGTGCAAATTTTGATTTGTTCAAAACGATGGAAAATATAAAGGATCAAAACTATAGAGTAAAAAAATCATATAAAAAAACCAAATAAATATATTAAATACATGCCAATACACCCATCATTACTAGGATGATGTTCTTAAAATTAATGTAACATCGGCTTACCTGAATTGATGCACTCTGAGACGAAGTGGTGCACAAACCAACCGATAAAATAATTAAGAAAGGGGAAAAAACAATAATGTCATCAGATATGTCACATATCCTAGGATAGTAAAATTAGAAAGGAAGTCCTCGAAGAAGACTTACCTTTGCCAAAAGAGAACGTGTGAAAATTTTGCTATCTGCATATGGAGCATTGGTCAACCATATATGCTTATTGCCAGCTAAGGCTCTTCCTGGCAACCTGGATCAAATACATGAAGTATACAAGAATTATTAGAGCAGACAAAAATTAAAGCCACCAAGGACAACAGTGAAATATTCGATACAAACTGAAATATTAAACTTCACAGTTACGCAAAGAATATGAGGTAAATTCATTAATATGCCCAAAAATTGATTATCATCTAATGGAGAACAACTAGTTTGATCAAATAATTAATACATATCCTTTCCCCTTCAGCTATACCTAAAATTAACCAATTAAAAGACCGATTTTTTTCCTGAATTGGCCCAATTTTTGAAACTAATTCCCAAAATAGACCAGTTTTGAAACTAATTCCGAGAATAGACTAGTCCTCATAGGCCGCAATACCAAACTGCGACCTCTTCAATTTCGTGGCCCCAGTTCACAACTGCGGCCCAAGTATATACAATATATATATGGCTTATAGGCTCGGAGAGTTGGAAAAAAATTACTCAGTTCTTAAAACTTTCCAATACCCATTCGACCATATAACTGAACTGCGGCCTCTGTAGTATCGAGGCTGCAGTACCCAACTGCGGCATCCTATTTTTCACATTTTATATTTATGCAATTTTCCTATCAGCCAAATAGCATGATATACACTTGGACCGCAAAAAATTACTCAGTTCTTAAAACTTTCCAATACCCATTCGACCATATAACTGATCTGCGGCCTCTGTAGTATCGAGGCTGCAGTACCCAACTGCGGCATCCTATTTTTCACATTTTATACTTATGCAATTTTCCTATCAGCCAAATAGCATGATATACACTTGGACCGCAGCTGTGAATTGCGGCCACGAAATCGAAGAGCCCACAGTTCGGTACTGGATACTGCGGCCTATGAGGACTGGTCTATTCTCGGAATTAATTTCAAAACTGGTCTATTTTGGGAATTAGTTTTAAAAAGTGGGCCATTTTTGAAAAAAAGTCTTAAAAGACCACTGTAGTAGTGCCAAAAAAAAAAGACCACCGTATTACCGACTTAATATGCTCATGCACCAACTGAATATGCTCATGCAGAATGAACTCTCCAATAAGTGTTGGTCATGATTTCGAATTCACCATGTAGCAAGAATGGGGCTTTTTAAACCAAAAACTATTGAAGGGACTATGAGCTACCAACCTCCCTTCCCATCATACTGACTGATGTAAAAATAAAAGGACGTCAAAGGTGGGAAAACTTGTAAATCAAATAGTCTAAATTAAAAATATATTCAGAAGATGATTTATACAAGAGAGCGGAATGTGATTTCGGAATATATAAACTTAAAACACCTAGAAAGTAACTCAAACTATATATATGTTCGGTTATCGTCAAATATGCGATACGTATCTTACATAACACCACAAATTTAAATGTATTATTTCAGAATCTTTCATGTGTCACTGTGTCAAGTTGTATCGCATTTGTGTTGGTGTGTCCATATATGTCCATCCTTCATTGATCGGAAAGTGAACTAAACTATTGAACGGGAATCAAGTATATCATTATGTAGTAAATGACATTTGAGGTATACTACATAATAACATATCATATTAAATCTATCATATATGTTCACTAGATTTGCCCCTGGGCACGTGCCTACGGCACGTCTTCGAAACGATGCAACATATGAAAAAGCCATATAAACAGTAAAATATACCATACAATTTTTTGACAGTTTCAAAGAGTAGGTGATACATTTATTTTCCAGCATTTCGGATGCATGAATCAGAAACTTTCATCATGGAATTTATGTAGCTCAAGTTTGAATAGTAAGACAACAATTAGTTGTAAATAAAAGTCCATGTTTCCATCAGCATATGTTGAAAAATAAATATAAATGAAGTGTAAAATCCAACTTAGAATTTTGAGGGTGCAAAATAATGAAATTTAACTTTTGAAGAGATATTTGCTATTTTCAATATAACTTTAGAGGTTGAAATTTACTAAAGTGAATATCCATTTAAATCTTCTATTACATTTGAAATCAATTAGGGAAATCAGTTAAAATTTGTACATGAGCAATCAAACGAAGCATAAAAAAATCTGCAAAATTCAAAAATTTACAACCTAAAATCTAAAAATCTAAATTTCTGGATGTGTATATATATGTATATATATATATATATAGAGAGAGAGAGAGAGAGAGAGAGAGAGAAATTTGAAAAGGTGAATAGAGGAGAGAGAGATAATGATAAAGTGAGGAGAATATTTGTTTTGGAGGCAAAAAATTTCGTTTTAGGGGGGAATTTTTTTTTTTTTTTGTGGGGGGGGGGGGGGGGGGGGGGCAATGTCTTTTGGGAGGGTGAATATGGTGAATATGAGCCATTGATTTTGTTTCAAATAGTTTTTTTTTCAAATTGCCTTGTGATTTATTATATAGATGCCATCTATGTCATCTCTACTGTATTTGACTCTCATTGAAGGCCCAATACAAGAAATAGAGAACACTGTACCCTTGTCCAGAACCGAATGTGAAGGACATGCAAACCAAGTAGTAAAACTCGGTGGCAGTCAGATCTTCGGGAGACAATGAAGCTGAAGGCCTTCTTGCTTGTTGATTGTTATCTGAAAGAGATTCGTAAAGCTCTCTAAGTTGCTCACTCCTCTGACGACCCATTTGATCAGCTTTGAATTCCATTGGCTGAGTTGTCTTCCTAGTCTTTATCTCCCCATTATAGTATCCATCCCCCCATGCTAAGATACTGTGCACCACCGGGAAAGAAAAAAAAGTTAAATAATGCAGTGGATAACAAACAAAACATAAATACAACTGAAATGCGAGATGAAAAAGAAATGTTTCAAAAAAGATATTTACGTTAGAAATAGTTATATATCGCTCAATCCACACAACAACTTCAGAGCTTAGGTGTAGTGGTGAGACATTTCACATGGTATTAGAGCTACCCCAGTTCACACATGAATACATTTTTAAAAATAAATTAATTAATTAAATGAAAAAAGTTCCAGTATACACTAAATAGTTTTCGGCCCACAAAACGGGCACTCCGCCAGTGGGCTTGTGTAATAATTTAGAGAAAGTTATTGGAGCAAAGACAAAAAAATCAATATAAAGCATTTTGCTGCTTAGCTATTGATAATAACTAGCAGAAAATGCATTTGAGAAATGAAAGCTTCAAAGACAATACAAATGAAAGGTGATTAAATGAACATCAGAACTTGGGAAGTAATAAGCCAAAGCAACAAATGATTATAAAAAGGAAAAGAGAATTTGATTTATTTTCCTACTTTGAGCTTAAATGGCCATAAATATACCTACGTTTGTTGACCATAGAAAAAGCAAATAGAAAGAGACTGAACAACTACCATCTTCAGCAAGTAATAGAACAAGCCATCATTTTACTATGCTAACTACCCGACGAAAAGAACGACATATTTGAAGGCCCCTTCTAATCAAGCTTTCTATAACATGTTATTATGTACAAGAAATGATAAAATAGTTATAAATTTCCAAAGGTGGAACCAATTTCTCCTGGTCTCTCTAAATTTCCTAAAGGTAGACCATATCTTGCTTGTCATAAATCATATGAAGTTTCAAAAATCCAGCCTAAACTCTAGTTCTCTATCTTCTTCATTCTAAGAGAGGAAGATAAAAAAAATCTTCTACTTACAATAGAGATTTACATCATAAAGAAAAGAACTTGGTCATTTCAGTGAAACCCAAATATTAGATTTATCTTGCAAACGGGCCATACTAAAAGAAGTATAAATCATGCAAACTAACCACTTCCAAGTTACACAAACCATTGTTTTACAAAGCAAACAGGAAACACAGACAAGCAAGTCCAACTTTTATGTTAAGTTCTTCTCATAGGAAATATATCAAATAGCTATTATACAACACAAAAAATAAACATTGAAAAACCAAACAAACAAAGACAAAGAATATCCAATGGGTTTTTTGGGGGAAAAAATTCATACCCTTGATTTCTAGTTGAGTTACACCAAAAGATTGCATAACTCCACTGAATGTTCCTAACTATAGCTGCAAGATGATTCCTTAGTTGCATCTCTTCTTGCAACCCCTCTTGGATTTGTGGTTCTGCTGCCATTGCCGAGCACATAACCAGCTCACCCTACTTTCACCAACCGAAGAATCAACCAAAAAGGGTAGTATGATAAACAAAATCTGGTTCTAAAAAAGGTCTGAATTTGTTACTTTCGGAAGGGGTTAAACTATGAAGAAAGAAAATCAAGAAGAATCAAGACATGGAAATGGTTTGGAAAAACCCAGTATAAGAGAATCAAGAGACTTGGCATACAAAAAAGGGAAAGAAGCTGCAACTATCTTGGTTTATTCTAATTTTCCTTCTTTCAAAAAAATGGTATTAGTCACAGCTCGAATGCTAGATTACAGAATTTTTTCCAAAATGACTCACTTATTGAAAGTATTTTCCAAAATGACCCAAACTCGCTATTCAAGTAGCGAGTTTGGTGAAAATGTCTGTGTTGTTTGAGATAGCGAGTGTAGGCTTCGGTGTTTGACCACAACCTGGAGAAAAAACTTGCAGAAAACATGCAACTACACTCACTGTTTCAGACAACGAGTTTTACTTTGAATTTTTTTGCCTCTTAATCAAAACTGGTGCAAAAAATAATTCCTGCACGGGGCGAGGTCCAGATAGCCCGACAGTCGTATCTACAGGACGTGCAGGCGCACACAAGCCGCATGAAATCGGTCCGAGATTTGCACCCCCCTTACGTGCGTGAGAGAGAGTCTTCTATCCTGCTTTCTTACAATGCCAAGAAATGGTTTATTATATATACAATTCTAATTCTTATGATTTTTTTCGATATCGAACTAAAGTTCCTCAACCCAGTTTCAAACATCAAGTGTCTCACTTTTGAAGACAATTACTCATTTACCCCATAACCTTTTTGAGTAAGTAAATATATGATTTTAATGTACTCACAAAGGAGAACACAAATCCATAAAGATCTCTCACTACTTCATAGTGGAACTTATTAAAAAAATTGCCTCAAAATTGGTTCGTAAAATGGTGTTAAAACACCCATTTTCTAACATTATGCTTATTTGATTGTTTGGTTGAGTTTCTAATTTGGTTAATGATAGTGAGATGACCACAAAGGGTGTTGGAATTGTGTTGAAAATCTGGAAATGAACCATATATGTATACAAGAAAATTTGTAGCTGCAGGTTGCACTTGAAAATTTGTAACTCGAACCGATTACATGCGGCTTGTGTGTGCCAACACGTCCTGCGGACACGAATGTCATACCATCTGAACCTCACCCCGTGCAAGGATTATTTTTTACACCATTTTTTTTATTAAGGGACAAAAAAATTTAAAGACTTGCTGTCTAAAACAGCGAGTGTGGTACAATTACGCTCGCTGTTTCAGACAGCGAATCTTACTTTGATATTTTTTCTACAAGTCTCAAATAGCGAGTCAAAACTTTCTCTCCTCCAACTTTGAAACTCGGAAACCCAAATCTAAAAACCTTAGTTCTCAAATCTCCCTCTCCTCCAACTCCGTCAAATCTTTTCCACATCTCCACTTCACTTCATCTTGCAGCTTACCCAAATCCCCAAATCCCCAAACCCTAATTTCCAAATTCGTCCAAAATCTATAACTCTTGCCACCAAAATTCAATCCGACAACAGCCCCGACATTGCCTAACATAGCACCTCCATCAACGTCTCTGACAACACTTCCAACAACACCCAAAGTTTAAGGTATGTCTTTGTTGGTTTGCACTTGTTGTTCGCTGAGAATTGTTAAAAATTATTTATTTACCATTTTTGTGAGAAACATAGATTTTTTATGAAGAGTTTGGAAGGTTGGGGCTTTAAATGAATATGAAGTCTTGTTTTGAAGGTTGGGGACTTCGGGATTATGAAAACTTTACGGTCTATCGTGTGTTGGATTATTACTTGTGAAAAAGAAAGTTTTTGTGATGGGTTTGTAAGTTTTGGATATAAAATAAATATGACATTGGAATTTGTAGTAGTGGGCAAATAATGTGAAGAAGAGTATCAAGTACTATTATCGCAACTCGATTTTTTTCCCCGTTTTTTGCGTTGTGTAACCTTGAATTGAATTCCACATATTTAGTGTGCTAGTAGCTATTCTTTTTGTCGATTTCCATCTTATTAGTGATTCAACTTTTAATCTTTAGATGTCATATACCATCTTACTTGTCAATTCATTAATCGACTAATATTTGTAATACAACTAGGGGTGGCATTCGGGACTATCGGGCTGGGCCGGGTCGAAACCCGGTGGGTTTGATCGAGCCCAGGCTTTGGCGGGCTGGGCCAGCCATGATCGCGGGCCGGCCCGGGCCGGGCCAGTGGAGGAAATTAGCAGCCCGTCCCTGGCCCCAGGCCCCTAGCTCAGGGGCCCGGCCGGGATTTATTTTTTTTTTTTCATTTTTTTTATTTCAAAGATAAAGAAAAAGGGAAATTAGTCACAATTGTCAAGAACATATAGATAAAAGAGATATTCATAGATTAAATTATTTTTATGAATTACAATATTTAATATATAATCAAATAGATTAGTAACATTTCATACAAATTTATTCAAATTACAATATGAAGGAAACATTTGTATTTAGAGATCGAGATGACCTCTATTTAGATTGATTAGAAGGCATTGGACTATTGTCGTGCACTTCTACTTAACCTAAATATAGAATCTTATACCCGTAAATTTCCCAATTATTTACAGTACATCATCCAAACTTCATTTGTATTTAGAGATCAAAAGCTTGTAATGTTGTTGTTGATGTTGTTGATTGTTGTTGGATGTTATTGATGTTGATCAAACCAAAAAAGTAGATGAATGTTGTTGATTTGTTAAGAGAGATGAGATATTGTAGAGAGAGTTGAGTGAATTTGTAAAGGAAATTGAATGAAATGAGGTTGTATATATAGATTATGGATTTTTTTGAATTTCTCAAAATACCCCCAAAAAGTAGCTAGTACAGATTGTTGGGGGTTATTTTAGTAATTACACAAACACAATATTTAAAAATAAAATTCTGGAAAAAAAATCATAGGAATTCCCAACGGTCGGTCCGTTGGCCAGCCCGACTCGGACTGGGCCAGGCCGAATTCGGGTTTTTTGGTTTTTTGCTGAACCGAACCGGCCTGTCAATTTTTGACGAGTTGGCCCCGGTTCAGCCCGATTTTAGGTGGGCCGGGCCAGATCGTGGACCAAGCGGGCTAGGGCCGGGGCTAGCCCGGCCCTAATGCCACCCCTAAATACAACTTTGTAGTTCTCTCAACTAGTACTAACTGGCCATGGTAAGTAGTATGTTTTTGGGTGCTTAAAGAATATGTTATTTTAATGTATTTGACATAGGAGCAATTAATTATTGCAGGACAATACTAATGAAGGAGCCAGTACAAGTGACCGAGGTCGGGGACCACGAGTTCATAGTGGACGACCCCCGAGTAGTAGCTGTGAAACTTTTGAAGCTGTCGTGGTACCCCACCTACACATGTAAGAATAATTGATGTATTTTGAAGTTTTGAATTTGTACATAATAATGTTGTAGCTAAAATAACGATTTCTTTCATGTTATTGTAGGTTTCCTCATCTATCGACGCTGGCTAGTATTCTTCTTCTTCATTGCACATAGAGGTCCAGGTCCTTTAGACCCGACACTCCTGAAAATGCAACATGAACACTGATCACAATCGGTGTGGAACAGTGTATCCAAGGAGTGCACGTTCTGTAAGCACTCTCCACAACTGCCCATGCACGCACGTACACATTGATTGTTGGCCGCATCTGGGTTCTATGGAATAGGCTTGATGGGGTCTATGAAGCCCGATCATGCTCTTCTTGAAACTCTCTTCGAGAGATGACAACCAGATTCGCATACTTTCTATCTACCCGTAGGGGAGATGACGGTAATGCTCAAAGATATTGCGGTCATAACAGGTTTTGATGTTGAGGGGCTGGCCATGACCGGGAGTATGGGCTTCGATAGAGAACAACTAGTGAAAGAGTACCTTGGTGTTGAGCCAAGTGAGAAATCTTTTGTTAGCCAATCCATTAAGCTATCATGGTTGGAGCAAATTTTTGACAGCTTCCTTAATGAGGATTCATCGAAGTTCCACGATGAATGCTACACTAGCGCCTACATAATGACATTGGTTATCAATGTGATCTTTCCAAACTCGTCTGGTGATGTTGTGCCTATAAAGTACCTGCAGTTGATCGCAGATATTAGGAAAGCCGACCAATACAGATGGGATAGTGCAGCATTAGCTGCATTGTATAAGACTTTGTGCAATGTGTCCTTGAATGTGATTCAGATGACCGGGTCGATAATAATACTGCAGGTGTCAAGCTGGGAGCACCTACATGTCGGTCAGCCCCACATAAGCAAGCAATCACAATGGTGGATGGAAGCCACAGAGGATGGAGCAATGTTGGCTCCCGTTGGTGTATATTGGTCTAAGGCACACATGTGGACGGATAACCCACGTGGTGTGTTGACATATTACGGAGACGAGCTCAATCAATTGCGAGAGGAGTTCATCCATTGGGAGGTTTATACTACCGAGAGACTTGATAGATTTCCAACTGCCTGCAGGGCGACCCCGCAGCCATGGTTGATGAGATCACCACTCGTCAGCTTTGGGATTGTGGAGTTTTATTTCGCAGACCGAGTGCTTCGACAGTTTGGACTTCAGCAAAGCATTCTGGTTGGATGATCATATAACACCAAATTCCATGGTTAACTACCTGGTCACGACTTGGCAAAATATAATCAAGTCCATGTCGTTGCATGGAATGAGCATTGGTTCGAAGAGGTGGTAAACCCATCTCCTCCATATGACCCATAGTTACACCGTCAGTATATGATTTGGTATCGGAGGATGACACAGTTGTTTATTGCTCCTTCTCGAGTTAGTCTAGCAGGCGTCCAAATACCGGTTCCTAGGAGAGAGATGGAACCAGCTCCCGTGTATTCATCGTTGCAGCCTATGTATCAACCTAGGTCATCGACGTCCCGATCCATCATAAGACATAATACTTGGCCATTCATTTTATATATCTTTCTTTAAATTTATTATATCATCTTGTAGTATATGACACATTATAATATGATGCAGATTGATGATGCACGGGATTTTGCAAGGCAGTGTGCTCGTGCCTTGTTGAGTAATATGGCCGATGTAGTGAAGGTTTCACATGAGGCATTCTTAAACCGTGTAGGTCGCAATTCGAACAAGTTGGTGAAGGAGCCCGACTAGATGCTCTGTTGACTGCTCTGGCGCACCAAACTGGCAGATGCAAAAATGTGCCAAGGAAACTCCCCAGGTTGCGAGCACATGCAGAGGTGCAACAGTTTTATAAAAAATACTCAATTAGAAATAGGGTATATATATATATATATATATATATATATATATATATATATATATATATATATATATATATATATATATATATATATATATATATATATATATATATATACTCAGGAAACTCCCCAGGTTGGAAATACATATTTCCTGAGTATTTTTTGTATTTTAATTTTTATGAATTCATTAATGTCAAATTCGGTTTTGGATTTTTATATTAAAATCTTTTATAATAAAAAATTATATTTATTCCGAATAATAATGCATTTTAACTTTAACTCCTATTTATAATTGATCAACTATAATATTCTAGCCTAAATCAAATGTAATATTATTATTTAGATTATCTTAATCAATTGCTAAAAACAAATCTTAGTTTATTTTGTCATTTTATTATTATTATTATTGTTGTTATTTTGTTGATTGTTTACTGTTATTATTATTATTATTACTATTATTAGTTAGATTGTTCATGATTTAATGTGTATATATATATATATATATATATATATATATATATATATATATATATATATATATACACTAGGTTTGCCCGTTGACACGTGCCTACGGCACGTCTTCGGAACGATGCACCTAGTTTTATTATATAAAATAGTTTTGGAGGTCCAGCAAATTAATTGAAGTGTCAAACATATTATATGAGGAAGCAGTATATCTACCTTTAAGCTCAACCATCGCCTTCTTGATCATTAACTTGAACTTACCTGGAATGCATATAGTTTGTTAGAAACACTGCATAGTGTTTTTTCTAACTTCAGCATCACTTTTAGATGCTTGTAATCGTTATGCAAGGACATTATCATATAGGTTTTATAGAGCTTACTCTAATCCCATAACCACTATGAGCATGTCTAAATATAATGGTAACGCAAGTGCAGGTGTAAAGGTATTTACAATATCAATAATCTAAACATTTGTTTGTCTGAGACTCAGTTTGCAATTAAAATACCTCTTATTATTATTTCAACCAAAATGAAATACATGAAGTTCTCAAAACTATAATCCAAGCTAATCATTTCTTTTATCTCCACTTTGTCTCGCCATTGCACATTTATAAAAAAAAATCAAAAATGGATAAATAACAAATTTACTTTAGCTGTCTTTCTTGAGTGGAGAGCTTGCACCCTTCACTACTAAACTCCAGTCATCCCGGTCCTATATATCCAAACATACATTAAAAGTTCTTATATGTTATGTTATCCATGGTTTCTAATAACCAGTGAAGGGAACACTTCAAATTAGTATTTTCTCTTGTAGTAAAAAAATTAATGTTGCATATTTGCCAAGTTTTTTTTAGGTTACTGGTGAGCTTACCTATCCTGCTATGGTTTGGTAGCCCAAATTGAGGCCACCAAATAATCCATCTCTCACTTGCGTACACCTTAAATCAAAACGAATAAAAAACTCATCAAATAAATCACCAAATTAAAATATTTTAAACTCAAAAATAAAACAAACATACCTCTCTAAACTTAGATCTCATACACACACAAAATTCGAGTCAGCAAAAAACTGAGTAATCCCCTCCACACACAAAATAAAAAATTAGAATGAGAATTCGGTTAATGAGATGAAATGAGAGTTGTCGCATCGTATATAGAGACTCTCGATTCGATGGAGGGGAGTCGCCGATACGAAGTCGCTTGATATTCGCACTCGATTTGGTGGAGGGGAGTCACTGATACGGAATCAGCAGCGGATTAGATATATCGGCGACGAGCCTCTTGATTGGGGTTCGACATTGGATTTGGATTTGGATTTGCTTTGAAATTTTCAAATTTTCAAAATTTTAAATTTTCAGAATTATAAATTTTTAAACATTTTTTTAAAATTTAAAATTTTTAAAATTTTCAAATTTTAAATTTTTTTTAAAATTTTCAAAAAATTTAAAATTTCTAAAATTTCAAACGAATTAAAATTTTTAATTTATTTATAATTTAAAAATTTTTAAAAAAAATTAAAAAAACTATTTTATTAAATTTTTTTATAAGTTTTTGATTTTTTTGAATTATTTTTAAAGTTTTTAAATTTTTAATTTTTTTAGTTTTTAAATTTTTTTATTTTTTTAAATTTTTTATTTTCTTAATTTTTTATTTTCTTAATTTTTTGAATAGAAGAGAGAGAGAGAGAGAGAGAGAGAGAGAGAGAGAGAGAGAGATAATTAAATAAATAAAGGAGTTGTTTTGGGTGAGGGATTTGAATTTGAGTTTTGGGGGAAATTTTTTTTTTTTTTGGGGGGGGGGGGGGGGGGGGGGGAATATGTTTTGTGAGGTTAGATCTGGGCCTTTGATTTTGGGAGGGATTAAAGGAGAACCACTTGATAGCTTTCTTTGTGTTTTATTATATACTAGATTTGCCCATGGGCACGTGCCTACGGCACGTCTTCGGAACGATACAACACAGAAAAAGCCCTATAAAAAGTAAAACAACAATTATGTAGTTCAAGTTTGAATAGTATGATAATAATTAGTTGTAAATATCCATGTTTCTATTAGTATATGTTGAAAAATAATTATAAATGTAAAATCCAACTTCTTAAAACTTTAAGTGTGGAAAATGATGAAATTTAAATGTTAAAGAGATATTTGCTATTTTCAATATAACATGTGCAATAAAAAAACATAGAAATTCTGAAAATTTACAAACCTGAAATCTTAAAATCTAAATTTCTAAGTAAATAAAGAAAGAATTGGAGAGAGAGAAAGAGAGAAATATGAAAAAGTGAAGAGAGAAGAGAGGGATAGTAATAAAGTAATGAGTTTTTTAGTTTTGGGGCGGAAAATTTTAATTTTGGGGTTTCAAATTTTGGGAGGGAAAATATGTTTTGTGAGAATCAATCGAGGCCATTTGTTTTAGGGGAGATTAATGAGAGCCACTTGATAGCTTTCTTTGTAATTTATTATATATATATATATATATATATATATATATATATATATATATATATATATATATATATATTATACAGCCTATTCTATTTAATTATCTCCCTATTGGATTTTAAACCCAATACCCATTAACCTGTTACCCTTTAACCCTAATTCCTCCAATATTAATACTCTGTTAACCCCCCCCCCCCCCCTAAACCCTTAAACCCAGTCTCATGTTTGATTCAACCCGAAACCCATTTATTATCCAAACCCAATTTCTTATTGGATCATCTACCCAATAACCCAAAACCCTATAGCCTATCTCTTATTGGATCCAAACCCTCTACTTTTTAACCCAAACCGCAACCCTACTCATATATAACCCTACTCTACCCCTAGCTAGTGTGCTAATCCTAACCCTAAGAAACCCTACCCTATCCTACTGTTGAAACCGCCGCCTCCCTGATCTCTCTCCCTCTCTGTTTCCTTGCAAACCCAACTCCTCTCCTCGTCATCATCCCACCTCCACCATCCTCGATCGCCCTCGCCTCCCTCAACTCAGTCGTCTTCATCCTCTTCCTTTCGCTGTCGGGCATCATCGCCCTCATCATCTTCTTCCCCAGTCGAGCCCCCCATTGCTGAAGCTTCCCTCCTCCTTATCCTCATTCAACCACAATCGAGCCCCGACCTCGAGCCTCGCCTACACTCGTCGAGCCACAATCGCCAGTTGAAGCCCTCGACCATCACCCCGACTACCACTCCCGTAGCCAGTCGACCACCATCCTGCCGTCGAAGCTCTACAAGTCGACCGCTGTTGACTACCCAGCAACCTCCACAACCACCCATTGCCTGACCCCGCTCGCCCACTATACAGCCGATGCCCCATTGCTATTTTGATCATTGATAATTGATCTTTTGAATCCTGACCGTCCGATCTCCTCTTGATCATCATGATCATGATGATCATCAAGGTTCCTTTGATCGCAGCTGTTCGATCGATCGGTCTTGATCATCATCATCATCTTCATCATCAGGAAGATCTGGGCCATCGGATCTTTCATTGTGATCGTGATCATCATCATCAGCTCTTGGATCTCAGCCATCCGATCTCTTAATCTTGATCATCATCAAGATCCGTGCCGATCGTCGCCCGGGATCCATTCCCGTTATTCTATTTCTTTCGTCAGATTCATCGTCTACACCCAAGGCAAGTAACTTGTATAATTTTTGTTTGTATACAAGTACAAAATACCGCATGTAGTCTTGATCTCGTTTTGTGTTCATCTTCATGTTGATCTCTTGATAAATTTTAATCTCATTTGTTTGATCCATTCGTAGCCATGATCCATCATAACAACTTGACACACACTACATGAAAATAATTAGATCTAGATAGATTCTTGATGTATACATGTACTTGTTCGTGATCTATTATATGTTGTGGATTTTTGTTACATGATTGATGTGCTAGATGTGTTATCTAGTTCTGAACTTGCTAATACCCATGACATGTTGATTTGGATATCTAATATACCGTATTTTACATCATGCCCTAATGTGGATCTATTGTAGATGAATTATTTGACAAAATGCATGAAAGAATTTCATGTTTGCTGCTGTCCTGATTTAGTACAGCAAGTTAGACCCTGTTAAGGTCAGTAAAATAAATTATTTTGTGAATATGATTCGTAGGCCTCAATGTCTATTTTTCATGATTTTCGATGGATCTCAATTTTAGTTTTTTATGTGTGAGTTATCGCTGTTTTACTGCAATTGTGTTGAAATTTTCAGATTCTGTTTTACGAGATTGCTGTATGTTTATTTATTTTAAAACTGGAGTTAAATGTAAAATTTGGATTCAATATTTATCTGGGTATGACTAGAAATGACTGGGATCAACCCCTAATTTTTTGTGGATTTATTTAATGAATCTATAATTTATTTTATGCTTGTGAAACATACCAATATATTTCCAAACTGCATGCTGTTCAGTAAAGAACTCTATTTTTAACCTGATTCCAGTCGCTATTGATTAAAACTTTGTGAATATGAAATATAGCCTGCTATGTCTATTTTACAACCCTTTTGACGGATATGAATTTTGAGTTGTATTTTGTGATTTACCGCTGTTTTAGTACTGCTATGTCTAAAATTTCAGATTTATAAATTTGCTGCATCTTTCTGTTTTCCAAATTAAATTAACTAAACTATCTGTAATGGAATTTTATAAAATTTTATATGCTGATACTAGAAATGCTAGGGAAACTTTCAAATTTTTCTTAGATGTAATCAGTATTTTTATGCCATTTTCATGCTTATACATAAAACTTTGTAATTTCTAGCTGAATATGAATTCTATATAAAACGCTGTCTTGAGCCCCGTTTCGGTAGTTGTTATATGACTTGTTTATATGCACTGAATTTGGCAGAGAGTCTAGTTTCAAGATTTTTTGACGGATCCAGGTTTACACTCTTGTGGCAACGGGAATCTCATATTTGGTGCAGCATTGTCCTGCTGTCCATAATTTAAAGTCTTGTTGTCCTAGTCTATTATGAGTTATTTGTCACCCGTGCATATTTTGTCTGACCTGAACCTGTCTCTTGTTCTTGCCATGCTTTTTCTTGCCCTGTTTGTGCACGTATATACCTACTTTAGTAATAATAACAAGTAATCAAGCAGCGGTTAAGGGAAAGATCTAGTAGTGGAAAATATAGAAATGTGAACTTGGAAGGGGGCCCGTGTTTCCCGCCTGTTACATGATTACATGATATATGATCCTGATTACCTGTTTATATGATTACCTGACTACATACTTCCCTACGAGAAGGTGAACTTAGAAGGGGGCCCGTGTTTCACACCTGTTTACCCGACTATATACTTCCCTGTAGGAGGGTGTACACGGAGGGGACCCATAGGTCCCACCTGATACTTGATTACCCATTATATAATTATATGATTACATGATATATGATCCTGTTTACCTGATACCTGAGTACACGGCTTTATACAATCCACTATGAAATCTAAACGCAACTTGTCTGAATGTAGCAACTATGTGGTAAAATTTGGGGCACATGAAGTGCTACCTAGATAGGATTAAATACAAGGCCTGTGAATATCTGATCACTTGCACATTTCTGTTACATGTTTACCTATAGATGCTACCTGACACCTGTTACTTGTTTACCTACTTGCATGCTACTTGATACCTATTACATGTTACTTGTACCCTGTTATCTACTCATATCACTTGATTTTGTTCCTTGGTTTTAGAGTTAGTTTCTCTATTTGCTGTCACATTCCTTCCATGCTGAGTTCAGTACTTGCCTCTTGTTGTTACTCTGTATTTTCCTTATCTGTTTTTCGTAGTTGTTGCCTGCACTACATGCGGGCCGTAACTTGCACTGACGGGCGTGTTGTTTCTTTTTTCCTTTTCCTGCAAATTGTCAAATTTGCAGATTTCGGTGACCAGCTGTCTGAAGGAGTAAGTGACCAAGTGTTCTAGGCTTGGCTAGAGATCCTGCTTGAGTTTATTTCCTGTTTTGAATAAATTGTATTTATTTGCTACTTGGACCTTGTATTGGGCATTTTGTCCTAGAACTTATAACTCGTTGTTCCAGATCTGGTTTATTTGAGATTAAATATCTTTATTTCAAGTAAATTCCACAGAGCATATTAATTTATTCATGCATGCATGGTTGATTATTTCCCGTCTATTCTTGTTTATTCATGTGTATTGTTGTAAAGATCCTTACAGCTCATGAATGGTGAAACCATTCGCTGGACTTTTATTGTGTATCCGTATTTCATATTCCTTTTTGGAAAGCAGGGCGTGACAGAGTTTTTAGTGGTATCAGAGCCCAGTTTGGCTAATGTGTTACTTATGTTTGACTAATATATTAGACAATCTTGACTCGATCAGCATCGGCTCAACTGTAAACACACCATGCAGTAACATGAACAAATTGATAATCAACTCGATCTTGATACTAGTCTTATTCGATTCATTTTGGTCCCTTCTTATTCAATTCCTTGATTCCTTGTTTCCTTCCATCTCTTGCAGTCTCCCAGATTCTGCTTGGTCCGTCGATCGGTATCACTGGATCTACAATGACATGTCAGCGGCTTGGACCATCACCAGGAAAGGAAGCATCGTCTTTTGATCCAAGGTGTGCAAGCAGAGTCTCAGGATCTCAGGAAGTGTTCAGAATCTGAAGTTACCAGGAGTTCAAACTTTATGCTAGTGAGATGCCATTTGGACGTGCCAAGGATATGGTGAGCCATGAGGCAGATCGCTATAGCTAATGGATGCTATTGGCGGAGTCTTCCCGATCAGAGTGGCGCAGTGGAAGCGTGGTGGGCCCAAAACCTACACGTCCCAGGATTCCCATGTTGCTTCTCTTTCCTTACATTGTTTACTTCCCTTTATTCCTTGCATTCATCTTCATCCATCGACTCATTGTTGGTTCAATTCTTCCCTACCCATTCTCTCTTTGATTCCAATTCTACCTACTCCTTTATCTTACTTTGTTATCCTGTGTTGTTTCTTTCCTATTTATACTGTTTAATTTCTTTTATGCATTCCATTTGACATCATTGTTGTCCACTTCCTTCTTATTCAGGTATTGCTACCAATTTGTTCCTTCCCTTTTAATTCTCTGTTTATTACCCCAAGTTTGTTTTTTTGCCTTGTCCTATGTATCGCCTAAGCAAATTTTGAGGATGAAATTTTATTGTAAGGTGAGTAGGCTTTGTAACCCCCATTCCTGTAAATACGTATTTCCTAAGTATTTTCTGTATTTCAATTTTTATGAATTCATTAATGTCAAATTCGGTTTTGGATTTTTATATTAAAATCTTTTATAATCAAAAATTGGATTTATTCCGTATAATAATTCATTTTAACTTTAACTCCTATTTCTAATTGTTCAACTATTATATTCTAGCCCAAATCAAATGTAATATTACTATTTAGATTATCTTAATCAATTGCTAAAACCAAATCTAAGTTTATTTTGTAATTTTATTAACTATTATTATTATAGTTGTTATTTTATTGATTGTTTACTGTTATTATTACTATTATTACTATTATTAGTTTGATTGTTCATGATTTAATGTGTGTGTGTGTGTGTATATATATATATATATATATATATATATATATATATATATATATATATATGTATGTATGTATGTATGTTTTATAAAACCTATTCTATTTAATTATCTCTCAACTGGATTTTAAACCCAATACCCATTAACCTGTTACCCCTTAACCCTTGATTATTAGCTTTTGAGTTTTCAAAGTTTCGCAGAACAGTCGACTGACCATTTGTCAACAGTCGACTGAACTGACTGTGTTTTTGAGTTTCAAGTTTCGCAGGACAGTCGACTGGACATTCTTCCACAGTCGACTGAACAGACTTTTGTTCTTGAGTTTTGAGGTCTCGCAGAACGACCGACTGGCCACTTTTAACAGTCGACGGCTACTGTCTTGACTGATGGATTTTCTTGAGTTTGGATTTGAGTTCTGACATTTGAAAGTTGAATAAGATTGAATACGAGATTTATGATTTTTAATACTTGATTGAGATTATTTTGAAATGCACACAAGGATATGAATGATTAAATTGATTAAGAGGTTGAATTGCCTTATGTTATGAGATTATAAAAGAAATGTTTTTGAGAAAGAGTTTGTGAACAAAAGAAATAGAAATGATTATTTGAGAATAATTATGGCAACATTGTTGATCTCCAGAAAGAGATAGTTGTTGGAATCTAGAGACTAGGCGAGACCCTAGTGACCGGCAGTATTATTTATGATTTTGAGAGCTAACCGTTGAGGGTTGAGCGTCTCTTGAGAAGTAGCCAGGTAGGCTGACTGTCTCTATTGTTTTAATTTAAGTCCGGTAGGGTAAGCTAGCTCTAGGTTGTGATGATTTTCTTTAAAAACAAACATTATAAGGATTAGATACATAGTGAAGATGTGATGAAAGTAAGAGAAAAACACGAGTATGAGGGCCATCGGATTGGCGGTGTGAGAGTGATTCACAGACTGCCTGCTTGATGCGTCATGACATGGCATGAGCACTACTCCGGAATTATCGTCCCGGTGGTAACGCTTGTGGGGTGTTTGGTGACTGCAGGTGGTGCCATCGTTCCATGGCAGAGGTTGAATTGTCCATAGTCTGCCTGCTTGATGCGTCATGTCAGTGCATGGGATTCCCCTCCAGACTGCCTGGACATGGGCTCGTAGATCATAGAACATCTAGGATACTTACCGTAGTTACCGTAGTAGTTTAAGTCATGGCGAGGGATTGAACCCTATAAGATGAAGTACGATTAAGGGCTTGCCCTCGGACCTATGTAGTATGGGATGCATAGAATCCGAATAAGTGCGCATTAGTGTCATATAAATCTTAACAATTGCATTAAGGACTAAGTGCACAGCACAACACGACATCAATAAGATAGTCCCTTTTATAGCTTTGTTTGTGATCAAGTTTGTGTTTGCTAAAGTATTTAAGAATCGTTACATTGTTTCCGGCATAGAGAGGATGGCCGTATATAATATTTCGTCGGTTGTAAGCAACTGATGCGCCCACAGTTTTATATGCAGGACTTGGAGTTTATAAGAAGATATAAAGATGATTTTGATGCTAATGATCATTTAAATGTTAAAGTTGATACAGTTGTACATTTATTATTGTTGTATTTTATTAATTCCGCAGCTTGTTGATGTAAAAGACTCTGATGTAATCATTGTTATAATAAAATTTTTAAATTTCTTGTAAAATTGTACGAAATGAAGTGTAAAGATCCTGTGGAACTCGAATTCAGTCTGTTTTGGAATTCTTGGTGTTACAATTCTCACCTGAGTAAAAAGCAAGAGTAATGAGCAAATGACAGTAGGGGTGGAGATTTATAGCAACTAAGGTTGGTAGCACGCCTACCGAGACAAAAGGGCCCCCAGGAGCGCAAAAGCCTGGCCCATTTAGTGTCCAAACGCAAGAAAATGCGTTGACTGGTCAACGGTCCCAGGATCCCACAGGCCACGTGGCGCTCTCTTATTCGTCGACAGAGGTTCCGAAGTCGATTGCCACCGATGTCGAAACGCAAGAAAAAGCGTTGACTGGTCAACGGTCCCAGGGTTCCACAGGCCACGTGGCGCTCTCTCATTCATCGACAGAGGTTCCGAAGTCGATTGCCACCGATGTCGAAATGCAAGAAAATGCGTTGACCGGTCAACGGTCCCAGGGTCCCATAGGCCACGTGGCGCTCTCTCATTCGTCGACGGAGGTTCCGAAGTCGATTGCCATCGATGTCGAAACGCATGAAAATGCGTTGAACGGTCAACGGTCCCAGGGTCCCACAGGCCACGTGGCGCTCTCTCATTCGTCGATGGAGGTTCCGAAGTCGATTGCCACCGATGTCGAAACGCAAGAAAGTGCGGTGACAGGTCAACCGTCCCAGGGTCCCACAAGCCACGTGGTGCTCTCTCATTCGTCGACAGAGGTTCCGAAGTCGATTGCCACCGTTGTCGAAATGCAAGAAAATGTGTTGACTGGTCAACGGTCCCAGGTCCTATAGGCCACGTGGCCCTCTCTCATTCGTCGATAGAGGTTCTGAAGTCGATTGCCACCGATGTCGAAACACAAGAAAATGCGTTGACCTGGTCAACGGTCCCACAGACCACGTGGCATTCTCTTATTCGTCGACGGAGGTTCCAAAGTCGATTGCCACCGATGTCGAAACGCAAGAAATGCATTGACTGGTCAACGGTCCCAGGGTCCCACAGGCCACGTGGCGCTCTCTCATTCGTCGACAGAGGTTCCGAAGTCGATTGCCACCAAAGTCAAAAAGTAAGAAAATGCGTTGACTGGTCAACCGTCCCTAGGATCCCACAGGCTACGTGGCACTCTCTCATTCGTCGATGGAGGTTCCGAAGTCGATTACCACTGATGTCGAAACACAAGAAAATGAATTGACTAGTCAACGGTCTCGAGGATCCAAGTGCCACGCGTCGCTCTCTCAGACTTCGGCGAGCTTTCCGAAGTCGCTTCCCACCGATGCCTGAGCGCGAGAATAACCAGGGGTCCACATGCCACGTGTCGTCCCCCTGGACTTCGACGAACGCCCCGAGGTCGGTTGCTACCGACCTCCAAACGGGCAAAGTTTGCTTCCTTCACAACCATCAGATCACCCAGATCTTCGCACCCCTAGCTGATGGACGATCCAGATTCGGCCACATCATAAATGGGTGATTAAAATTATTTTTTTAATTATTAAATTTATTTAAAAATTGCGAAAAAATGCCAAAAAATTCAGGAAAATTAAGTAAAAATTCTAAAAAATAATTATAAATTCGGGAGAATATTTTTGAGCCCGTGGGTAAATAATTATTAGTTGGAACAATTAAGTAGTGCTCCTGAAAAATAAATCATTGTTTCGCAAAATTGGATAAATGGTCTGAAAAATAGTTGAAAAATGGAAGAAAAGTCACCAAAAATCCAGAGGAGCCAAGAAGCAAGTTCGAGCATGCTACCAGCTCAGAAAAGCACCGTCACCGCTCAGGCGAGAATGGACCACCCTTTGAGAACTCCGATAAAACCCTATACGCCGTTAGAACAATAAAACTACTCCCACAAGGCTGTAACGCACAGTCTTTGGGAGTGGGGGGCTCGTGATATGGCTAAAAATGGGTTTAAATCAGAACCGTTCAAAGTGGGCACGAATCTTAAAGACGTAGGGGCAAGAAGGTAATTTCACCTTACAGACGGGTCCGAATTGGGAACCGGGTCTCTTCTCTTAGATCCGCCAACTCATGAACGGATCCATCCAGTCAAGAACGGGTCTTAACCCATTAGTGGCTAGCTCAACAGGATTGGAGGAAATCCTAGCTAGTCCCTATCTTGAGGAGGTGGTTATAACCACCCCTATCCAGCCTCACCGGGAAGTAGGGATTCACTTTTATCCTGAAAAAGATTCCCTTGGCGGCTATAAATACCCCCTACCTCCTACTGTCACAAGTGATCACTCTTTGTGCATTTGAGCTCTTTCCAATTACTTTTTCTGGTATTGACAAGAGCGTCGGAGGGTTCGTCACCGGGATCCGTCCCGGTGTTTTGAATTTTTGTGCAGGTCCGCGGGAGCACCAAGGAGCCAACTTGACAACAAGGAATAAGTAGGATTCTGCTCGCTCGAGTTCCTACGAACCTGCAAATTCTGTCTATTTCCCCAACACCGAATCCAGCGGCAACACAAACTAATAACATGGAATAGGCATGATAACAAAAAAGAATACTAGCATGGCAAGATGAACAAGAACAAGTTACATGTATCAAGTGTCAAGTAAACAAGTATCATGTAAACAAGTAACAAGGGTCAAGAATCATGTAAACAAGTATCAAGCATCAAGTAAACATGTAGCAAGTGTCACGTATCATGTAATCAAGTACCATGTAGTCAAGTATCAAGTAAGCATGTATCATATTCAAGTGTCAAGTCTCATGTGTCATTTTTAAGTATTATGTATCAAGTCTTGTAGTTATTACGATCTAGGTAGCACTTCATGCAGCCTACCTTACATGGTTGCTACAACAAACAGTTTCGCTTTAGATTTCATAGTGGACCATAGCGGGCAGTGTACTCAGGGACAAGTAATCCAAATTATATACCAATTCCAAATTAACCAAATCATATACCAAATTCCAAATAATACAAATCATATACCAAATTCCAAATAATCCAAAGCATATACCAAATTCCAAATGTGGGAAATACGGGCCCCTTTCCGAGTACACGTTTTTGAATTATCCACTATTAGATCTTTCCTTAAACCCCGGCTTGGTAATTTATTATTATTGTCAAACAAGTATGTATGTGTGCAAAACATCTCAAAAATAACGTGGCATGATCATGTAACAAGTTCAAGTTGCAAGATAAGATAACTCATAAAAGGATCAAATAACCAAATTTCTAGTTCAGGATAGTAAGACCATACAATAGTAAAACAGTGATTCCCGGTGTTACAAACATGCAAATCTGAATCCTTCGAAAGTTCTAGAAAATAGACTCCCAACCGAATCCAACAAGTATATATAAGTCATATAGTATTTCACAAAATCATAACTCAAAACTGAATTGAAACCAGAAAACACGTTCAGCCAGAAATCAGTAAATCGCATTCACAGTCAGAAAAATAGCATCAAAACACCTAAAATAAATCCAGGAAAATTCTGTGAAATTCCCCTATATGTCTAGTATCAGAATATAAAGTTTCATAATTTTCCAGTAAGATTAGTTCAGTCAACAAAAATCAGAAAACATCAAGACACGATAGTTTGGCAAATCTGGAATTCCCAACACTGCTGTATGAAAAGTGTAATATCTCGCAAACCTTGAAACAAAATCCAAATCCGCCAAAGGAAGATGAAAATAATCAAAATAAGATAACTTTCATATTTCATAAATATTTCGTAAAGAAAAAGGAATTAGGGTGAAAATACAAATCTTTACAGAACATCGAGCAAAATCCAACAAGTATAGTTTTTATAAATAAGCATGAAATGGCATATAAAACTCATCAATAAAATCTACCAAAATTCTGGGTAATCCCTAAATAGATATAGAAATACTGTGCAAAATTTCAGATCAAAATAATATGCTTAGCATTAGTGTCAAAATAGTTTAGTCATCGAAATCATCAAGAAACGAAATCTGGAAATGAAATACACCTCTGAAGTAAAACAATCATATCTCACACATACGAAAATGAAATCGATCAAGGTCAGAGATTTTGGGAAGATGATGGATTTATCTAAAAATCATGTTTAATACTGAAGTTAAGATACTGACCTTAATATGGCCTAAACTAGCAATCAAAGCTGTTCATCGATAAAGTACTGATTTTCCTCTTAACAATAAATCAACATACAACATACGAAACTCGTTCCAAACACAACCAAACATGATATAGAGTTAACTAAGTGTCCAAACAACATGAAATTGGGTATATGTCATGTCCACAACAAGTATATCACATGGATCCAAACAAACACACGATTTCTCATAATTATCCCACAAATATAATCACATCAAAAACGGTCAAAACCTATGTTGTTTCATGTCAAATTTGTGTCGTGAGGCAACTATGGTCAAATAGCACTACAGAGATAATACTCATCAAAAATACATCACATACGAGTTGTCTCTAGAATCCAACTACACTACAAGCAGTATTTATGACTTGTATCATCCAAAGGAATTGAGTACAAGTTACTTGCCTGAGAGACGACAATGGAAACGACACCATAGCAAGAATAATGGGAACAGATTCCCGGCCAACGAACTCAACAAACACACGACCCAATCACGAACACAAACCAACGATCGAATCACGATGATGATCAAGATCAAGATGATCAAACAACGGGTGGATAGGCATGGATAAGATCAAGATCAACAAGATCGGACGATCCAGATCAAGGTGATGATGAAGTTGATGATCGCGATCGAACGGCCAAGATCACCCCGATGGTGACGATCAAGATGATGATGAAAGTAGATCTGATGGTCGAGATCAAGGGATCAAGATCATGGGTGAACAACGGCCAGGAATCAATCAATCAAGATGATCATGATCGCAATGATGATCAAGATCAAACAGACGAACCACGTTCACTTGATCAAAATCTGATCAAACACCCCATCAATGGATCTGGCTTCGGCGAGTGTATGGCTGCGACGGCGGGTGGCAGCCAGGGGACACGACGATGGCCGTCGACGCTGCAGGGGGGGGGGGGTCTACCGGCGATAAGGGGAGGATGCCGTAGTGGCGCAGGCTGCTGGACGAAGCTAGCTGCAGGAGGAGCACAGGGGTGCTCGGGGATCGCTGACGTCTGGCGCTGATGACGCGCGGCTATGTACGGCATTCTCGGCGTCGAGGCTAATGGCAGGTCGGAGGACGTCATAGGGAGAAGGTCATGACTGGAGCTGGTGTTCGCGGCGGCTGGCTGAGGTGGTTGCTGCATCATGGAGGGAAGCCGGGGAGCGGCGCGATGCAGGGAAGCTGCGTGCGTCGGGGTGGGAGAGGGAGCAGGCATAGAGAGGAGGATGGGGGGAGGTACTGCGGTGTCGTCGCTGGCCTTGCGACGCAAGAGGGGGAGAGCAGGAGGGTGGTGGAGCGGCGCTCCAGAGGTTCAAAGAGAGGTCGGGAGAAAAGGAAGATGAAACGGCTAGGTGGCGACAATATAGGTTTAGGGTTTAGAATAAGGGAGAGGGATAAACAGTATATATAGAGGGTAAAACGGGTTTAGGTGAGTGTTTGGGTTAGGGTGCAAACAGAGTAATGGGTTGGGGTGTTGATTACGGGTCTAGCTGAAGGGGTTAAACGGGTAAGGGTTATATAACAGGTTGTGGGTAGTTTTAGGAAAATGGGTAGTTTAATTGAATGGGTCTAAAACGAGTTATAGGGTATAAAATGGATAATGGTTAATCCAATAAGATAATAGGGAAAAAAATATATATAAATAAAAATAGGATATAGGGTTTATAAATGCATATAGGGTTTTATAGAAATATAAATAATAATAAGAAAAAAAAATAAAAATAATAATAGTACTAATAATAACAGTAATAGTAAAAATATTAGAGGTCAAAGTAACAATATCAAAAATAAGATTTGTATTACAATGTAAAATTCATAGAAAATAGTTACAATAAAATTATGGATCGAAAAATTAGATTTTAATAGATGAGTCAAGAATACATTTTGACAAAAGAATTTGAAAACCGAAAAAATAATTTGCGAAAATTTTTAAATACATAAAATACACAAAAATACATTTTTGGGAAAACAGGGGTTACAAATCCTACCCACCTTACAACAAAATTTCGTCCTCGAATTTTGCTTAGGCGGTACATAGGAAAAGGCAAAAGCAAACTTGGGGAAGGGTAACAAAACAGAGGATAAAAGGGAAAGGAACAAAGCAGAGGTAACACCAGAAAAGAAAGAAATGGATAACAATGAGGTCAAATGGAATGCAAGAAAAGAAGCAAACGGTATCTAAAGGAGAGAAACAGCACAAGATAACAAAACAAGATAGGGAGAAGGTAGAGCTTGAATCAAAGAGAGAAAAAACGGGGAAAAATTGAATCAAAAAAAAAAATAAAATGAATGGGTGCATGATGGCAAAATGGAATGCAAGAAAGAAGTAAACGGTACAAAAAAATGAGGAAGAAATAACACAAGACTTGCAAAATAACAAAACAAAGAGATGATGAAATAGATAGAGCCGGAATCGAAGAAGAATGGACAAGGAAGAGATGAACCAAGCAATGAGTCAACGGATGAAGACGAATGCAGGGGATAGAAAGAGGCAAACAATGCAGGGAAGGAGAAACAACTAGAGAATCCTGGGACATGTGGGTTATGGGCCCACAATGCTTCCGCTGCGCCACTCTGATCGATCAAGAAGATCCAGCAATTCCGATCAAAGAACCAAGCAGGAAGAAAAGAATGGATAAGACCAGAATCAAAGGGATCAGGGTAAAAAATGAATTCATACCCAAGAAGAAATCAATCAAAGAGGACAACTGAAAAAGACGGAAAAATCAACAAATCAAGGGATTGAATAAAAAGGGATCAAAAGAAAAGGAATAAGACTAGTATCCAGATCAATGTTGATTATAATTCATTTATGCATGCATGGTTGGTGAAATGTTAAGCCGATCCCAGATCGAGCCAAGCTTGTCTAATATATCAGTCAAACTAATACACTAGCCAAACCTGGGCTCTGATACCACTAAAAACATTGTCACGCCCTACTTCCCAAAAAAGAATACAGAATATGGATACGCGACTAATCCCAGCGAATGATTTTCATCATCCATAAGCTGTTCAAGAATCTTTACAACATTTCACAAGAATAATCAGAGTCGGAAGCAAAAGAATCAACCAAGTATGCACATATGAATCAAAATGCCAACAAGAATACTTGAAACCAAAATATATTAATCACAAATCATCCAGATCTGAATAAGTCAAAATCCTGGGTCACATTGTCCAAATACAAATAAATCAAAGTACAAGATAAGCAACAAAAAATAATAATAGCAAAATTTCAGCATCTAGTATCTCATCTCGCCTATTCCATCTAGCAGCTGATCTCCAAAATCTACAATTTAATAAATTGCAGGAAGTGGAAAAAAGAAAACAGACTCCCGTCAATGCAAGTTACGGACTGCTTGTAATGCAGGATACAAGTACATGGGAAAAACTAACTAATAACATGGATTATGCATGATAACAAAATAAAATACTAGCATGGCAAGATGAACATGAACAAGTAGCATGTATCAAGTGTCAAGTAAACAAGTATCATGTAAACAAGTAACAAGTGTCAAAAATCATGTAAACAAGTATCAAGCATCAAGTAAACATGTAGCAAGTGTCATGTATCATGTAATCAAGTATCATGTAGTCAAGTATCAAGTAAGCATGTATCATATTCAAGTGTCAAGTCTCATGTGTCATGTTCAAGTATCATGTATCAACTCTTATAGTTATTAATATCTAGGTAGCACTTCATGCAGCCTACCTTACATGGTTGCTACAAAAAACAGTTTCGCTTTAGATTTCATAGTGGACCATAGCGGGCAGTGTACTCAGGGACAAGTAATCCAAATTATATACCAATTCCAAATTAACAAAATCATATACCAAATTCCAAATAATACAAATCATATACCAAATTCCAAATAATCCAAAAGCATATACGAAATTCCAAGTGTGGGAAATACGGGCTCCCTTTCAGAGTACACGTTTCCGAATTATCTACTATTAGATCTATCCCTTAAACCCCGACTTGGTTATTTATTATTATTGTCAAACAAGTATGTATATGTGCAAAACATCTCAAAAATAACGTGGCATGATCATGTAACAAGTTCAAGTTGCAAGATAAGATAACTCATAAAAGGATCAAATAACTAAATTTCCAGTTCAGGATAGTAAGACCATACGATAGTAAAACAGTGATTCCCGGTGTTACAAACATGCAAATCTGAATCCTTCGAAAGTTCTAGAAAATAGACTCCCAACCGAATCCAACAAGTATATATAAGTCATATAGTATTTCACAAAATCATAACTCAAAACTGAATTGAAACCAGAAAACACGTTCAGCCAGAAATCAGTAAATCGCATTCACAGTCAGAAAAATAGCATCAAAACACCTAAAATAAATCCAGGAAAATTCTGTGAAATTCCCCTATATGTCTAGTATCAGAATATAAAGTTTCATAATTTTCCAGTAAGATTAGTTCAGTCAACAAAAATCAGAAAACATCAAGACACGATAGTTTGACAAATCTGGAATTCCCAACACTGCTGTATGAAAAGTGTAATATCTCGCAAACCTTGAAACAAAATCCAAATCTGCCAGAGGGAGATGAAAATAGTCAAAATAAGATAACTTTCATATTTCATAAATATTTTCGTACAGAAAAAGGAATTAGGGTGAAAATACAAATCTTTACAAAACATCGAGCAAAATCCAACAAGTATAGTTTTTATAAATAAGGATGTAATGGCATATAAAAATCATCAATAAAATCCACCAAAATTTTGGGTAATCCCTAAATAGATATAGAAATACTGTACAAAATTTCAAATCAAAATAATATGCTTAGCATTAGTATCAAAATAGTTTAGTCATCGAAATCATCAAGAAACGAAATCTGGAAATGAAATACACCTCTGTAGTAAAACAATCATATCTCACACATATGAAAACGAAATCGATCAAGGTCAGAGATTTTGGCAAGATGACGGATTTATCAAAAGTCATGTTTAATACTGAAGTTAAGATACTGACCTTAATATGGCATAAACTAGCAATCAAAACTGATCATCGACAAAGTACTGATTTTCCTCTTAACAATAAATCAACATAAAACATACGAAACTCGTTCCAAACACAACCAAACATGATATAGAGTCAATTAAGTGTCCAAACAACATGAAATATGGTATATGGCATGTCCATGACAAGTATATCACCTGGATCCAAACAAACACACGATTTCTCATAATTATCCCACAAATATAATCACATCAAGAACGGTCAAAACCTAAGTTGTTTCATGTCAAATTTGTGTCGTGAGGCAACTATGGTCAAATAGCACTATAGAGATAATACTCATAAAAAATACATCACACACGAGTTGTCTCTAGAATCCAACTACACTACAAGCAGTATTTATGACTTGTATCATCCAAAGGAATTGAGTACAATGGAAACGACAATGGAAACGACACCATAGCAAGAATAACGGGAACAGATTCCCGGCCAACGAACTCAACGAACACACGAACCAATCACGAACACAAACTAACGAACGGATCACGATGAAGATTAAGGTCAAGATAATCAAACAACGATCGGGCGGATCAGCACGGATAAGATCAAGATCAAGATCAATAAGATCCGGACGGTCCAGATCAAGGTGATGATGATCGTGATCGAATGGCCAAGATCACCCCGATGGTGACGATCAAGATGATGATGATCAAAGTAGATCCGACGGTCGAGATCAAGGGATTAAGATCATGGGCGAACGATGGCCGGGAATCAATCAATCAAGATGATCATGATCGCGATGATGATCAAGATCAAACGGATGGCCCACGTTCACTTGATCAAAATTTGATCATACACCCTATCAATGGCTCTGGCTTTGGCGACTGCATGGCTCTGACGACGGGTGGCGGCCAGGGGACACGACGGCGGCTGTCGACGCTGCAGAGGGGGGGTCTGCTGGCGAAAAGGGGAGGATGCCTAGATGAAGCTAGCTGTAGGCAAAGCACAGGGGTGTCGGGGATCGCTGACGTCTGGTGCTGATGACGTGTGGCTGTGTACGGTGTTCGTGGCGTTGGGGCTCACGGCAGGGCGGAGGACGGCACAGGGAGAAGGTTGCGAATGGAGCTGGTTGTCGCGGCGGCTAGCTGAGGTGGTTGCTGCATCGTGGAGGGAATCCGGGGAGCGGCGCGATGCAGGGAAGCTACGTGCGTCCGAGAGGGAGAAGGAGCAGGCACAGAGAGGAGGATGGGGGGAGGTAATGCGGTTTCATCACTAGCCATGCAACATAAGAGGGGGAGAGCAGGAGGGTGGTGGTGTGGTGCTCCGGTGGGTCGAGGAGAGGTCGGGAGAGAGATGGGTGAGAAGGAAGATGAAATGGCTGGGTGGCGGCAGTATAGGTTTAGGGTTTAAAATAAGGGAGAGGGATAAACAGTATATATAGAGGGTAAAATGGGTATAGATGAGTGTTTGGGTTAGGGTGTAAACACAGTAATGGGTTAGGGTGTTGATAATGGGTCTGGCTGAAGGGGTTAAACGGGTTAGGGTTAAATTACGGGTTGTGGGTAGTTTTAGGAAAATGGGTAGTTTAATTGAATGGGTTTAAAACAGGTTATAGGGTATAAAATGGATAATAGGTAATCCAATAAGATAATAGGGAAAAAATATATATAAATAAAAATAGGATATAGGGTTTATAAATGCATATAGGGTTTTAGAAATACTAATAATGAGAAAAAAAATGATAAAAGTAATAATAGTACTAATAATAACAGTAATAGTAAAAATATTAGAGGTCAAAGTAACAATATCAAAAATAAGATTTGTATTACAATGTAAAATTCATAGAAAATAGTTACAATAAAATTATTGATCGAAAAATTAGATTTTAATAGAAGAGTCAAGAATACATCTTGACAAAAGAATTTGAAAACCAAAAAAATAATTTGCGAAAATTTTTAAATACAGAAAATACACAAAAATACGTTTTTGGGAAAACAGGGGTTACAGTGTATATATTAGGATTCCAAATGATAAAAGTCACCTAACGGGTCAACCCACCTTTTGATGGTGCCTATGGTGGGCGTGACTAGAGTTTTGTATCCGTTCTTTCACGTGCGCGCAGGTGTATCCCCTTGCGTGCGTAGGTGTATCCCCTTGCGCAACTGAGCCGGGCTCGGGGCGTTACTTGTTTAGTCATACCCAGAAAAATATTAGATCCAAATCTTACTTTTAACACCAATTTTAAAATCATATAACATTCAGTGATCTCATATAACAGAATCTGGAAATTTCAACACAGCTACAGTAAAATAGCGATAACTCACACATCAAAAAGCAAAACTGAGATCCGTTGAAAGTTCTGAAAAATAGACAACGAGGCCTACAAATCATATTCACAAAATAATTTACTTTACTGACCTTAACAGGGTCTAAAACGTTGAATCAAAATAAGGCAGCAGCGAAACGAAATTCTTTCATGCATTTTATCAAACAACTTATCTATAATAGATTCAAATTAAAAAATAATGCAAGACATGATATATTAAATATTCAAATCAACATAACACGGGTAATAACAAGTCTACAATGAGACAAAACATCTAATACACCAAGCATTTAACACAAACACAACATACCATGAATCATGAAAGAGGATATACATAGCAAGAGTCTATCTAGAACTAATTATGTAACACCCCGAATTCCAAATATAACTGAATTCGAGATTCCACAGGATCTTTACACTTCTTTCGTACAATTTTACTAGGAATTTAAAACTTTTCACTTTACATCAGAGTTACAAGGAATCTTTACACTTACATTTTACAGCGGAAGCAAAATTACAACATTTATATAGATGAAATTACAACAACATTTGAATAATCTCTATGCATCAGTTCTTCTTTAATCTTTATCATGCCATTTATCCTGCATACGAAACTGTGGGTACGTCAGTTTATTCAACCGACGAATATTATACACGGCCATCCTCTCTATGCCGGAAATAGTATAATTGATTTTCCATATTTAACAACCACAAACTTGTTCACATATCAAACTAAGGGGAATATCCTATTAATGTCGTGTTGTGATTGTGCACTTAGTTCTTAATGCAGTTATTTATATTATATGACACTAATGCGCACTTGTTCGGATTCTATGCATCCCATACTACATAGGTCCGAGGGCAAGCCTCTTAATCGTTCTTCATCTTGTAGGGTTCAGTCCCTCATCATGACTTAATCTACTACTGTAACTACGGTAAATACCTAGATGTTTTCTGACCTACGAACTCATGTCTAGGCGCCCTGGAGGGAATCCCAATGCACTGACACATGACTCATCATGCAGGCATCCTGTGGTAATTCAGCTCCTACCATAGACATGACACCACCTGCAGTCGTCAAACACCTCACGAGCGTCACCACCAGGACGGTACTCTGGAGCAGTATCCACGCCCTATCATGACTCATCATGGGACATCCTGTGAATACTCTCATGCCGCCAATCCAATGGCCCTCATACTTAATGTTTTTCTCTTACTTTCATCATATCTTTACTATGTAACTAATCCTTAATTTAATGAAATCATGAACATAATCAATCTCTTAGAGTCAGCCCTCTCACCAATACCAGTCTTATTTCTTTCATTTCACAATGACAAAAACTTGGTCTTTTGAATTTCAATTATCATATCTCATCACTTTTCACTTGCCGGTGTGAGTTTTGGCTACACCCTAATTTTCAATTTCAATTCACAAATTCACATATCTGAGTTGCCATACTCAACAACATTTTTTTTTTCAATTACATGATTTCTAATCTTTTCATGAATCAATAATCATACATGGAGTTCAATTCTAAATCATGCATTCCATAACCAACATTTATTTCCACATTAAAATTATCTTACAAAACATTTAGTCAAAGTGAATATTCACAAAATCACCATTGTCATGCTACTCTTTTAATCAAAATAACCCACACAAAATTCACATTTATGTTTTCTTTCCATCAATTTTCCTTTTTCAATACTTATCTTAATTCTCTCGTGAAATCACACATTTTTATGAAATTATACGAGTGTGAAACCATAGTTTCGAATACACTTTTACTTCAAAAATACACTTTATTTCATTCCAATAACTCCCAATTAATTTTCATAAGTCATATATAATTTTAAAATAATAACGGTATTTTTTTCGAGATTTTTACACATAAGAAAACCCCCAAAATCAATTTTACACAAAAAATAAAAATTCTGACCTACACCAGAATCGAACTTGCAACCTTTAAGAAGTCAGCCGCACGCACTAGCCACTGGGCCATTTGCGCTCAACGATATGAAGAGGAGACAGAGAGTTTTATACTCTCTATTCGAATCTGGGTTAATTTAAAAGAACACACACAAAAGAATGGTGGACGCAGGTATCGAACCAGCGACCTCAAAACAACACGCCCGTGCTACTGTAGCGCCAGAGGGCTCACCGACCACTTGAGCTATAGGCTCAGGTTGTCACAACTATAACTTGAATTTTATTTAATTCGACTTTCTGTTTCATTAGAACATTTCGATGTTCAAAAGCTCTTATTTTTGTTTTGCTTGCACAAAAACCCTGTAAATCTCCAGAATGTATATTTTAATTTAAATTAACACTCCAGTATTTTTAAAATAATTTTTTAGTAATTTAATACACATTTCTCATACAATAATTTAATTTTGCATACTACTCTTTTCATAATTCATTTTGACATTTCTCACACAACTTGGTATTAAAAAAAATTCACATTAATTCCCTGTTTTTCCCTCTTTCATAAACCCAAAAGCATAGGATAATTTCATTCATTCGTAATAATATCACGGTAGTCCATTTAGCACATAAAAGAATAATTTCATCTACTAGCATTTTGTACTTAATTTTGCATTATCAACAATCCCAATACTATATTTCCATAACTACAAACAATTCGCACACAAAATTAAGCTTCATGACAAGTTAACATACATTCTATCAAGCATTAATTTAATCAACTAGCAAGTCCATTTTTCCAATTAAGTGTACTCTTATTAGTTACTTTCATGCATTATCATTTCAACCACTCCTAACATGACATCTAAATTAGAAATATAGAAAACCACCCACCTTATTTGGAGAGAAAAAATCACACAACACCTCCTAAACTAAAGAGTCCTTCTCCTCGTAGATCGAGCTTGCCAAACGAGTACTCCTCCTCCTTGCTTGATGTGCAACCCGAGCCTCCAAGTGCAACCCGAGCCCTCCTAATGGTGATGTAGCTGGCCTCCTTGATGCAAGCACACACAAATCCATCTCTCTCAATCTTTTATTCTCACTTCCTACTAATAATCCACTACTAATAATTGTATTCTTTCACTATAGGTTTGGAGAATGAAGAGTGCAAGAATAACTAGGCTAGGGGGAGAGGGGGGGGGGGGGGGGGGGGGGGAGTATTTATACCAAATTTTGGAACAAATAGAGCGCTAGGATTGATTTAGGAGTTAAGAAACAAAGGCTAGGATTCAAGGGGAAGTTGTAGTAACCAATCATGATCACAAAAAACCACCTACCACAAACTCCACTATCTTCTTTTCCCTCCTAATCCCATCCGGCCTCACATGGTGCACAAAACACGTGCACGTGAAATGCACGTGTCTCCAATAGTCCCTTATTTTAAAAGTTGTACATTTTATTCTTTATAAAAATAATCTATAAAAATTGTCTACATTACAAGTTGTATTAAAAAAAAGAAAATAAACTTATGGGATTTTATTTAATGGGCCAAATTAGCCTACATTTAAAATAAATTAAGTTGGGCTCAAATTAAAAGAAACTTATGTTTGTTTAAGTTTCTTAAAAATGGGATTTAATAAAATAATAGAGAAAGCATATATATATATATATATATATATATATATATATATATATATATACTCATTTGTCTATGTAATGAAAATAATTATAAAAGTTTCATACTGCAAAATTGCACGTGCACAATACGTATAAAAAAAATAATACAAAATACAAAATTTCATAAACGAAAATCAGGGTATTACAAATTATTTTCATATAGTGTGTGTGACAACTATGATGATGGATCAAGACTCGGATCAAATGAATGGATCAAGATTTATCAAGAGATCATCATGAGAACAAACGCAAAAGCGAAAGCGAGACTACATGCGGTATTTTGTACTTGTATACAAATAAAACATTATAAAAGTTACTTACCTTAGGGTGTAGACAACGAATCCAACGAAAGAATATCGGGAATGGATCCCGGGCGACTAACACAAATACGACGACACACGAACCGAGCGAGTCTTGATGATATGATCACGATCGGGTACGGATCTCGATGTTGATGATCAAACAACAATTGGATGGATCGGTACGGATCTTGATGATGATCAAGATCAAGATCAGATCGGACAGTTCAAATCTGGTTGATGATGATGGTGATCACGATCGATCAATCGAACGGCTATGATCAAAGGAAGCTTGATGATCATCATGATCGTGATGATCAAGAGGATATCAGAAGGCCAAGGTTGGAAGAGGAGCTCTGTTGGCAGAACACAGAGACAGCGGCAGCCAAGGTGGTGATGACGAGGAGCAGCGGAGGACGGTGGTGGAGAGGTGTAACCCCTGTTTTTCCAAAAAGTATTTTTGTGTATTTTCTGTATTTTAAAAATTTTCGCAAATTATTTTTTCCGGTTTTCAAATTCTTTTATCAAAGTGTATTTTTTTTGGATCTTCTATTTTAAAATCTGTTTTTGATCAATAATTTTAAATTGTAACTATTTTCTATGATTTTATATTGAAATACAATTCCTAGTTTTGTTATTATTTCTTTTAATTATTATTACGGTTATTATTGTTATTATTATTAGTAATTTTGGCGAGTTATTGAAAATCCATTTCTATGTGCTAATTATATTGTATCTATTTTAAATAAAGACTATTTTGTAATGCAAATTACATTTTTTTGTAAACAATATTTTTATTTGTTATTTAATTTTCCTATTAAATTTTAAAACCCTAATACTATAACCCAAATACCCACCTAATTACCCAAAAACCCATTTACCCATTATCTTTTACCTATTACCCATATACCCAATAACTAAACCCCAAACCCGTTTAGCCACAACTATCCTATTTTAATACACCCATACCCGATACCCACACACCCAATCCTATACCTGTTTACATCCCCAGACCTGTTTCCACCCATCACCTAACCCTACCCCTATATATTAAACCCTATATTTCTATTCTGTCTCTTCATCTTCCCCATGCGCCGCCTTCTCTACTAAACCCAACTCCCGAACCCCTTGCTCCTTGCCCTACTCCGCTGCACCCTGTGCGCATCCTCTCGTCGCTCCTCCGTCGCGACACACAGCCACGATGATACAGCCCCAGCCTCACGGCATCGTCCAGTGCGGTCGCGTCCCCTGTCCACCCCGGTGTGCCCTACAGCGCTGTGCAGCTCCCATCGTTAGCCCCTCTGGCTGCTAGTTCCACTGCTCAGCCATCGCCAGCTAGCCGAACAGCCAGTGGCAGCTACGTGCGCTTCTCGCCATTGTTCGCCACCCTCCGTCACCGGTGCCGTCCACCTTGGCCGCCGCCAGTCATCGCCATGTAGCCGCAACCAGTGCAACTATGGGTTGCTGTTGTATTGGTTTGATCAAGTGGGTGTTGATCATGTGATGTGGGCCATCCATTTCATTGCGATCGTGATCATCTGGATTAATTGAGTGTTAGCCATGTGTTTAATCTTGTTCATGATCTTGATTCTTGACCTCATGACCTTGGCCGTCCGTCGGATCTTCATTATCATCATCACATCTCGATCATCATGGGTCTTTATCTTTTGATTATGGACTGTTGGATTGCATTATCATCATTTTAAAGTTTTTGATCATCTTTGATTGGTGGCCGTCAATCTGAGCCGATCATTATCCTCATCATCAAGATACTGATCACATCTCGATCTTGATCTTGATCTTCGATCAGAGTCATCCGATCTGATCCGATCGCCTTGATCTCTTGATCTCATGTTCTCAGCCGTCCGATCATGTTCGTGGGTTATTTGTTCCTTAGATTCGTGATCTTGTTCGTGTTCGTTTGTTCGTGATCTTGTGTTTGTGCCCGGGAATATGTTCTCATTATTCTTGCTCTTTGCTCCGTTGGATTCGTCATCTTCCAGGCAAGTAACTTGTACTCCAATTCATTTGTTTGATACAAGTCAAAAGTTCACCTATAGTGTAGTTGGGTCTAGAGACGATTCTTGTTTGTGTTTTCGTTGATGGATTTTGTCTCTATTATGGAAACTTTACTATAGATGACTCACGACACAATTTGGACATGAATTAATCTAGGATTTACCCGTTCTTGAATTTGGATCATGTATGTGAGATTTTTGTGAAAATTAGTGATTTGGTTGAGACCCATGTGAAATACTTGGTGTAGACATGCTAGATACCCTAATTCATGATATTTAGACACTTGGTAGACTCGATTTCATGTTTGGATGTGTTTGGATCAATTTTTTTGAATCTATGTTGATTTTGTTCTTAAGAGAAAAATCTATATTTTGTCGCTGTTCTGTTTTGTTTGCTGGTTTGGACTGTGTTAGAGTCAGTATAAAATATGAGTTTTAGAGAATTTTGTCTATTTTCCAACCCCTCTGACCTTGCTCGATTTTGTTTTCGTATGAGTGAGTTATGACTTTTTTACTACAGAGGCGTCGATCCTTTCCAGATTTTGTTTTTCGATGATTTTGATGACTAAATGATTTTTATACTAATGCTACATTTATTATTTTATTCCAAAACTTTGTTCCGTATATCTTTATCTAGTTAGGGATTATCCAGAATTTTGGTGAATTTTATTGATGAGTTTTATATGTTGTTTCATGCTCGTTTATGAAAACTACAATTGCTGTATTTTACTTGCTAGCCTGTAAAGAATCTTATTTTCACCCTGATTCCTTTTATTGTATGAAAAATATTCGTGAGATATAAAAGTTAATATATTTTGTCTATTTTCATCTCCCTTTGGAGGATTGGGATTTCCTTTCATGGTTTGCGAGATATTTCAGTTTTCGTACAGCGGTGTTGGGAATTTCAGATTTGCCAAACTATCGTTTTGTGATATTTTCTTATTTTTGATGACTAAACTAATTTTACTTGAATATTATAAAACTTTATATTTTCACTCTAGACATATAGGGGAATACCCTAGATTTTTCCTGAATTTATTTGAGAGGTTTTGATGCGATTTTCCTGACTGAGAATTTGTTTTCCTGATTTCTGACTGAACATGTTTTCTGTTTTCAAACCTGTTTTGAGGTATGATGTTGTGAATTACTATGTGACTTAATTATATTCATTGGATTCCTGTGGAAGTCTATTTTCCAGATTCTTTGGCGGATCCAGATTAGCCTTTCTGTAGCGACGGGATTCACTGTTTTAGTACTGTACTGTCTTGCTATCCTAATTATGAACATACACTATTTTGCTCGTTTATGTGACTGTATATTATCTATGCATGTTTATTTGTTTCCTTGAACCTAATACTGATTATAGCATGTTAGTTTGACACTATTCCGTACACGTTCATGCTTGTTTGATGACCATAATAAAAGTAACCAAGCCGGGATTTATGGAAAAGATCTAGTAGTGGAAAAGCATAGAAATGTGTACTTAGAAGGGGGCCCATGTTTCCCATCTGATTATCTGTTATCTGTTTATGAGATCATGCAAGATTTTGATTATCTGATTCCTGACTACATACTTTCTTATGAGAGGGTGTACTCAGAAGGGGGTCCGTGATCCCATCTGTTACCCAACTACATACTTCCTACGGGAGGGTATACTTGGAGGGAATTTAGTCCTATCTGTTGCATGATCGTCTGTTATTTGTCTGTCTAGATCTGTTATCTGATATCTGTCTGAACCCTGAGTACATGGCCCTATATGATCCCCTGCAAAATCTAAAAACGTAATTGTTTTGAATGTAGCAACCATGTGATAAAAGGAAGGCACATGAAGTGATACCTAGTTAGTAATTAATACAAGACTTATAAAAATCTGTATCTGTATCTGTATCTGAAATCTGAATCTAAATCTGTTATATGTACCTAGCTATCTGTTATTTGATCATCTGATTACCTTTTATCTGCCTGACATTGTCACTTGACACTATTATTTGACACTATCTGTATATCTGTCTATATGCCTTTTGACTTTGATACTTGACACATGTTAGTATACCAAGCTAGTTAATTCTGCTATACCATGCCAGGTCTGTTTTTGCTATTATTTAGATTTGTTTAGTTTTTCCCATGTACTTGTATCCTACATTATAAGTGGCCCGTAACTTGCAATTGACGGGTACTTGTTTTCTTTTTTCCTTCTCTTGCAAATTCATTAATTGCAGATCAGGATGGTCAGCTGCCCAATGGAGTATGTGATCTAAAGTTCTTGTTGGCTGGAGCTTTTGCTATCTTCATTTATTTTCTGTTGCTCATTTTGAACATTGTATCTGTTAGTTGTATTCTTTGTGTTTGGGCAGTATGACCCAGGATTTTGACTTATTCAGATCATGACTATTTGAGATATATATATTTGGTTTCAAGTATTATTGTTGGTAATTGGTTCATATGTGCATGTGGTTGACTTTTCTGGCTTCCGACTCTGATTATATTGTGATATGTTGTAAAGATTGCTGAACAGCTTATGGATGATGAAAATCATTCGCTGGGCTTTTGTCGCGTATCTGTATTCCGTATTCTTTTTGGGAAGCGGGGCGTGACAGGGTTTTTAGTGGTATCAGAGCTCAGGTTTGGCTAATGTATTAGTTGCCTAATATATTAGACAAGCTTGGCTCGAACTGGAATCAGCTCAATATTTCACCAACCATGCATGCATAAATGAATCATAAATTAGCATTGATCTGGATACTAGTCTTATTCCTTTCTTTTTGATCCCTTCTTATTCAAATCCTTGATTCCTTATTTCTTCAGTCTCTTTTAGTCGTTCTCATTTGTTGATTCCTTATTGGGTATAGTTTTGTTCTTTTTGTACCCATATTCTTTTGATTCTTTCATTCGTCTTCATTTGTTGACTCACTTTGAGTATCATGCTAGTTATTCTTTTCCTGCTATATCCTCTTCATATTCTGCTTTTGCCTCCTCGTTCCTCTTCCTTCATATTCAATTCTTTGATTCTTATTTTCTTTCGTCCCTTATAGTCGTCCTCCTTTGTTGACTCTTTATTGAGTATAAAATTCATTCTTCTCCTCCCTGTATTTTCTTTATATGTACATATATATTTTTTCAAATATTTTGTGTATTTCGATTATTATTTTTTATATTTTGGATCTTCTATAAAATTGTTTTCTAAAAACGAAAATTTTGTGTTTCGAATAACTATGTATTTTAATATTACAAATTTCAAAACATAACTTCGTACTTAAATTGAGCAATCAATATCAAAGTACGTGTGGAAGATTGCATCATCTTATTCATCGTTTTGTTGTAACTGGATGTCGAGATGGCAAACATGCAACTGGATGTCGAGATGGCAAATACACGTCAATGGAGGCAAATTGCAACTGGATATCGGGAAGGCAAAATGTGCAACCGAATATCCAGATGGTAACCTGCAACCTGTTGTCGTGGAGGCAAACCTGCAACTTGATGTCGAGAAGGCAAGTCTACAGATGGATATAAATGAGGCGAACCCACATCAAAGAATTTCTACTACTGCTATTATTATTGTTTTCCTTATTATTGTTATTACCATTACCATTATTAATATTATATTTTTCTTACTATTTTATTTTTGATGTGGATATTGAATTACTTTCCCCAAAATGATGAACCCCAAATTATTTTCTGTCCTGTATTATTATCCTTACCAGTATTGTTAATGTTTTATTATTATTATTATTATTACCAGTAGGTTTATGATGATGATTATTATTATTGTTATTATTATTATTTTTGTCATTATTATTTTTTTATTATTATGTGTTGATTTTTTGTATTATTAATATTATTTTTGTTAACGCCCATTAGTTTTGACCTAATTATTTAAATTAAAGCCCTTTTCTAAATCCCAATTTTAATTTGGTGTCTCATTCTTTTCTTCCTGCTCGGATCGTTCCTTGTTGTCATGTGGTCTACAATGACTTGTCTGCAGCTTGGAACGTCACCATCAGAGTAGCGCAGCGAAAACGTGGTGGGCCCGTAACCCACAGGTCCCAGGATCATATTGTTGCTTCCCGTTCCTTGCATTGTTTTGGTTTCCCCTATCTCTTGCAATTGTTCTCATCCGTTGACTTATTGTTTGATTCAATTCTTCCCTGTCTTTTCTCTCTTTGATTTCAGTTCTGCCGACTCCCTTATTGCTTTGTTATCTGGTGTTGATTCTTTCCTTTTTGATACAGTTTATTCTCTTTCTGCGTTCCATTTGACCCAAACGTTGTTATCCCCCTCCTTCTATTTATGGTTTTGCCCCTGCTTTGTTCCTTTCCCATTAGCCCTCTGTTTTGTTACCCTTCCCCCAGTTAGTTTAATTTTTGCCTTGTCCTATGTACCGCCTAAGTAAATTTCGAGGACGAAATTTTGTTGTAAGGTGGGTAGAATTGTAACCCCTGTTTTCCTAAAAATGTATTTTTGTGTATTTTCTGTATTTTAAAAATTTTCACAAATTATTTTTTCCAGTTTTCAAATTCTTTTGTCAAAATGTATTTTTTTTGGATCTTCTATTTTAAAATCGGTTTTTGATCAATAATTTTAAATTGTAACTATTTTCTATGATTTTATATTGAAATACAATTCCTAGTTTTGTTATTATTTCTCTTATTATTATTACGATTATTATTGTTATTATTATTACTAATTTTGGCGGGTTATTGAAAATCCATTTCTATGTGCTAATTATATTGTATCTATTTTAAATAAATACTATTTTGTAATGCAAATTACATTTTTTTGTAAACAATATTTTTATTTGTTATTTAATTTTCCTATTTAATTTTAAAACCCTAATACTATAACCCAAATACCCACCTAATTACCCAAAAACCCATTTACCCATTATCTTTTACCTATTACCCATATACCCAATAACTAAACCCCAAACCCATTTAGCCACAACTACCCTATTTTAATACACCCACACCCACACCCGATACCCACACACCCAATCCTATACCCGTTTACATCCCCAGACCTGTTCCCACCCGTCACCTAACCTTACCCCTATATATTAAAACCTATATTTCTATTCTGTCTCTTCATCTTCCCCATGCGCCGCCTTCTCTACTAAACCCAACTCCCGAACCCCTTGCTCCTCGCCCTACTACGCTGCACCCTGTGCGCATCCTCCCGTCGCTCCTCCGTCGTGACGCACAGCCACAATGCTACAGCCCCAGCTTCACAGCATCGTCCAGTGCAGTCGCATCCCCTGTCCATACCGGCACGCCCCTGTAGCACCGTGCAGCTCCCACCGTCAGCCCCTCTGGCCGCTAGTTCCGCTGCTCAGCCATCGCCAGCCAGCCGAACAACCAGCGGCAGCAACGTGTGCTTCCCACCATTGTTCGCTGCCCTCTGTCGCCGGTGTCGTCCCTCTTGGCCGCTGCCAGTCATCGCCATGCAGCCACAACCAGTGCAACTATGGGTTGCTGTTGTATTGGTTTGATCAAGTGGGTGTTGATCATATGATGTGGGCCGTCCGTTTCATTGCGATCGTGATCATCTGGATTGATTGAGTGTTAGCCGTCCATTTGATCTTGTTCATGATCTTGATTCTTGACCTCTTGACCTTGGCCGTCCATCGGATCTTCATCATCATCATCACATCTCGATCATCATGGGGTCTTGATCTTTTGATTATGGACTGTTGGATCGCATTATCATCATCTTGGAGTTTTTGATCATCTTTGATTGGTGGCCATCCGATCGTCGATCTGGTCTGATCATCATCCTCATTATCAAGATACTGATCACATCTCGATCTTGATCTTGATCATCGATCAGAGTCATCCGATCTTATCCGATCACCTTGATCTCTTGATCTCAGCCGTCCGATCATGTTCGTGGGTTGTTTGTTCCTTAGATTCGTGATCTTGTTCGTGTTCGCTTGTTCGTGATCTTGTGTTCGTGCCCGAGAATATTTTCCCGTTGTTCTTGCTCTTTGCTCCGTTGGATTCGTCATCTTCCAGGTAAGTAACTTGTAATTCATTTGTTTGATACAAGTCAAAAGTTCACCTATAGTGTAGTTGGGTCAAGAGACGACTCTTGTTTGTGTTTTCCTTAATGGGTTTTGTCTCTATTGTAAAAACTTGACCATAGATGACTCACGACACAATTTGGACATGAATTAACCTAGGATTTACCCGTTCTTGAATTTAGATCATGTATGTGAGATTTTTGTGAAAATTAGTGATTTGGTTGAGACCCATGTGAAATACTTGGTGTGTACATGCTAGATACCATAATTCATGATATTTAGACACTTGGTAGACTCGATTTCATATTTAGATGTGTTTGGATCAATTTTCTTGAATCTATGTTGATTTTGTTCTTAAGGGGAAGATATGTATTTTGTCGCTGTTCTGTTTTGTTTGCTGGTTTGAACTGTGTTAGAGTCAGTATCTGAATTTCGATATAAAACATGAGTTTTAGAGAATTTCGTCTATTTTCCAACCCCTCTGACCTTGCTCGATTTTTTTTTTTGTATGAGTGAGTTATGACTGTTTTACTACAGAGGTGTTTGATGACCATAATATAAGTAACCAAGCCGGGGTTTATGGGAAAGATCTAGTAGTGGGAAAGCATAGAAATGTGTACTTAGAAGGGGGCTCGTGTTTCCCATCTGATTATCTGTTATCTGTTTATGAGATCAAGCAAGTTTTGATTATCTAATTCCTGACTACATACTTCCTTATGAGAGGGTGTACTCAAAAGGGGGCCCGTGATCCCATCTGTTACCCAACTACATACTTCCTATGGGAGGGTGTACTTGGAGGGGACTTGGTCATATCTGTTGCATGATCGTCTATTATCTTTCTGTCTGGATCTATTACCTGATATCTGTCTGAACCCTGAGTACACGGCCCTATATGATCCCTTACGAAATCTACAAACGTAACTGTTTTGAATTTAGCAACCATGTGATAAAAGGATGGCACATGAAGTGCTACCTAGTTAGTAATTAATACAAGACTTATAAAAATCTGAATCTGAATCTGTTATATGTACTTAGCTATCTATTATCTAATCATCTGATTACCTGTTATCTGTCTGACATTATCACTTGACACTATTATTTGACACTATCTGTATATCTGTCTGTATGCCTTTTGACTTTGATACTTGACACATGTTAGTATACCATGCTAGTTGATTCTGCTATACCATGCTCGGTCTGTTTCTTCTCTTATTTAGATTTGTTTAGTTTTTCCCATGTACTTGTATCCTACATTATAAGTGGCCTGTAACTTGCAATTGACAGGTACTTGTTTTCTTTTTTCCTTCTCCTGCAAATTCACTAATTGTAGATCAGGATGGTCAGCTACCTGATGGAGTATGTGATCAAAAGTTCTGATTGGCTGGAGCTTTTGCTATCTTCATTTATTTCCTGTTGCTCATTTTGAACATTGTATCTGTTACTTGTATTCTTTTTTGTTTGGGCAGTATGACCCAGGATTTTGACTTATTCAGATCATTACTATTTAAGATATATATATATATATATATTTCGTTTCAAGTATTATTGTTGGTAATTGGTTCATATGTGCATGTGGTTGACCTTTCTGGCTTCCGACTCTGATTATATTGTGATATGTTGTAAAGATTCCTGAACATCTTATGGATGATGAAAATCATTTGCTTGGCTTTTGTCACGTATCCGTATTCTGTATTCTTTTTGGGAAGCAGGGGCGTGACAAGAGGAGTTCGACGACAAGATGGGGAAGGGTGCTGAAGGGTTGCGGGTGCTCTGTGTTCGGAATGAAATCAGGGGAAGGTGGGGACGGGAAGGGGGATGACGAGGAGCGGAGGTCGACACAGGGAGGAGATGAGAGGAGGGGTTCGAAGGCAATGGGTTGCTACGTGGAGTCGCGAGTGAGTAGCCGGGAGGTTCGACTAGATGGTGGTGGCCTCGGGGATCGACTGAGCGGAGAAATGGAGAAGTGATGGACATGGGTGGAGGCCGCTCTACTGGATGGCGGTGAAGGCGAGGATGTTGCGAGGTGGAGGAAGGCGGCAGGGAGTTCGAAGGTGCACGGGGAAGAAGGAGACGGGGTAGGGATGACGAACAATGGGGGGGGGGGGGGTAGGGGGGGTTATGCGGCTGAGAGTAATTATTTTAGGTTAGATTAGGGTTAAAGGGGATTTAAACAGGGATTATGTAGGGCAATGATGTAAGTTAATGGGTAGTAGGGTTATTGGGTATGAATAGGATCTAATAAGAGCTATAGGATTTGGGTTTTTGGATTTAAATCTAATAGAAAATGAGTTTTAGATTAAAATAATAAGTAATATATCAAGAAATAAATCAATACTCATATAGTAGTACCATTAAATCAATTTGTATACAAAATTCATATCCAATAATCATAAAATATAGATGAAGATCAATAGACTTCCACAATTTAATAAATAATGAAAGATGAATTTTAATAAGCATTCGAAAGTAATAATAATAACAATAATGATAATATATATACAAATCAAAATGAGATTTGAGTTTAACAATTTTATTAAAATCCCAATAGTAATAATATAATTGGTTTGGGCTAAAATGTAAATAGTCGATCAATTAGGAATATAAAATAAAATTTAAATACACTGTTATTCGAAATAAATATAATTTTCAAATAATAAAATGAAATAAAAAGTTTCTTAGAAACCAGAATAATATTTTGTTAAAATTCGATCAATTGAAATTATAATTGTTGCAAAAAAGAATTTAAAAGAGAGAAGAAAGTTATAAAAAACTTAATTACAGAAAATACACGAAAAATACATATATACGGGAACAGGGGTTACAATCCTACCCACCTTACAACAAAATTTCATCAGCAAGCAGCCAGCAAGCACATACAGGTTTTTGGGTAATTTTTCATGAAACAAATTAATTAGACATGATGGGTATTAATTCTATTAGTCGATAAAATTTATAATCAGCATGATGGGTATAAAAACATGATAAATAAAATTAAGAACACATACATATCAACCAAACATCAATCGATCATCAAACATACAACCTAGGATTGTTTCTACCATAGATTAATTGTGTGACAATTATATGAGTAACCCTATTATCAATTCTATATGAACACATGAAAGATTCAATCTTTGGAGTCAATAGAGGCACGATGTCAAGAATATTAGGGTTAGCTCATATAAACCCTTAATATACCCAACGAAAGTGATGAACAATGTATAATACGATGGACAATTGGATCTACTTGCAAGAGTTTCAATAAAAACTTGAATTTGATACAAAATTTAATTCAAGAGGAAAGTGACTTGCCATATGGACGATGAAATTGAAATCCAAGAATAACGGGATGAGAATCCTGAAGCAACGAACCCATGAATACACAAATCCATAAAATAACACGTGCAAATCACGTGCAATAGAGAACCCAAAGCAAAGAGGCATCAAGTAAACAACAACAATAGAGATAGCAGCAGCAATGGCTTGCAGCCTGGCTAACGAGGCTCGACGGCGACGGTGGGCGTCGACGGTGAGGGCCGCAGCGCGAGTTGACGCAGACAGCGTCAGGTTCGGGTTCTGGTATTGATCGATGGGGAAACAAGGCAGTGGGTCGAGTTTGGCTACTGTGGAAACAGGGGAACGAGGAAAGAGAGGTCGGGGATTTCTGTGTGGGCGTCGACGGGGTAGGTGGTCGACGGAGGTTTGTCGGAGGGTGGAGGCGACGACTTGGGGGTCGCCGGAGTAGGCCGGAGAGGGAGGTGGATGGTTTGGGTGGGAGAAATGCATAATAACAGGTCGGGAGAGAGAGGAATGAGGAGAGAGGAGAGAGGAGAGAGAAGAGACGGCTGGGAATTAGGGTTTCAAATTGTATATTTTTAGGGTTTGCACTAGGATTGTATTTATAGATTGTAATTAGGATGTTGGGTTAGTGGTTAAGGAATGATCCAATAATAGTGGGTTTGAGTCAAGAACAATTGAAATTTGGTTTTAGGGTTCAATAAGAGATGGGTTTAAAGAAATAGAGTTCAAATAAAAACACACACAATTAAATAAAAGAAAATAGGATCAACAAAATTAGCTCAACAAGAAGAACAAAGAATTTCATGAACAAATTTAATCAAAATATCAAGAAAATAAAGTATTTTATTCAAATGCAAATAAAATATTACAAAAAAAGGGGAAAATGAAAAGAACGAAAACGGTAGTTACAAATGATATGGATAAAAATAGAACCAAACCAAAATCGTTCAAATTGAGCACAAATCCTAAAGCTCTCAGGGGTAAAATGGTAAATTTTACTAAAATCGGGCCCGTAAAAGGAAGTTAGGCTTTTTTAAGCCCAACAACGCAAAATAGGCTTGTCATACTGGGTTGCCATAAGCGGCCTAACATGTAGGACTTAATAATTATCTGAAATGCCGTCTTAAACTCTCTATCTCTAAGAGAGTAACCACTTCTATCTCTCCATTCATAAGAGACAGTTTAAAAACCCTATCTCTTTATCAAGAGAAGAGTATTAACTCTATGTCTACAACTACTTCTATCTCTTCATGATAAACAAAGTCAGCTAACTCTATCTTTTTATCAAGGGAAGAGTAACCGACTTTATCTCTTTATCAAGGGAATAGTAACCGACTTTATCTCTTCATGAAGAAGAGGATAACCAACTTTATTAAATCACCGGAAAGTATTGATAAATCAGTAACTTGAAAATGCCCCCCCAAGTGACTATAAATACCCCATGACCTCCTTAGAAATAAGGGTAATTGCAAATTCCATTCTCAAAACTCTTCATATCTTCTGAGTTTTCTGACTTGGGTGTTGGAGGCCAACCCCAGTGTTTCAGACTATTTTGCTGGTCAATTAGAGCGAATCACAAATGTTCAGATCAGATCTAAGTGTTCACATGAGTCGGATTCAAAAATCAATATCAGTTTGCAGTGATCAACATTGGCGAAAAGTAAAAGGTCAGATCTTTTATTGATTCTATAAAAGAATTCATATCATCTATTTGGACCCACATAGATTATAGCAGCCACAGATTTATGTTGTTTGTGGGAAACAAAAAAGAAATCCGACCAAGTTTCACCGGTAAAAAACTACATTTTTCAGTCATGCCTCAAAAGGGGAAAGGGAAGACAACGACCTCAAGCTTACGTGCCAACCCTCTTCCTCCACCTCCTCCTCATGCGAAGGACCTCCTTTTTACTCAGCAGGATCAACCCCCTCAACCGGTTCAATCTCCTTAGAAGGAACAATCTCTTCAACAACCTACTTAGCCTCAGACCAAAAAGGCTGCACCAGGGGCCTCCTGAAGAAGTCAGTACCGTACCTGGCATGTGGGTGAAAATATATGTCCATTCTGCACCTCAACACCCTCTACGGTACCCTCTGTGGCACCCCAGGCACAACAAGAACTTCGCCAGATTATACTCTCCTAACAGCAGGGGTTTGACCTCCGAGACCGATTGAATGAAAACCGAGTCCAGGATGAGGTCCCCCGTCCCGCACACCAGGAAAGCAAGAGGAGCCCCTCTCCTCAAAGTCTGAGGTCTAAAAGAACCCCCTTTCCTAGGAAGCAAAGAAGCTATCGTTCTTTTTCAGTGGACAAATGAGGACTTCCTCTCGCAAAAGAAGGAGCCTGACTCTAACAAGTCGAACAACCACTGTGAGGAATAGGGAGGAAGAATGCCCCGTCACCAGGGCAGAATTCCGAAACTTCAAAGATGAGCTCCTTCAAGCTCTCCACATTGTCCCTGGCAGGACCCAACAAACTAGCCTTCACCTATAACTCTCCGAATTCCAAACACAGGTAATTCGTAGCAAATACAAGATCTTATACTTCAATTCGTACAAATTTACAAGAAATTTAAAGCTTTTTACAATATATTATTTACAACAGCACAACAGAATTAGATGAATACAATACAAACTACAATAATAAAAATTCTTCAATCTTGTAAAAACTCATCATAGTGAGTTCAAGCCCATACCAAGTCCAAATTCTGCAACTGGAAAACTGTAGGGCACGTCAGTTGCATACAACTGACGCAATGCTATAATACAATGATTCTTTAATTTAGCAAACACAAACTTGAATGCAAATAGGAAAAATGACTATCCTAGTCGTGTCAGTGTATGATATGACTTAATGCCTAATACAGACATTTACACTACAATGACACTAATACATACTTGTTCGGATTCTATGCATGCCATACTATATAGGTCCGAGTGTAAGCCCTTACGTACTCCACATTATAGGGTTCAATCCCTCGCCAGGAAGTCCTACTCGATAACAAAACAAGGTTCAGACACCCACAAGTATGGATTCCAGCCCCGTAGTACATCGCCCAACTATACGTAATCCACCTCATGCGGACATCCCGCAAGTGCCGCTCTAGCAGCGGAATATCAGAGATCCGCCTCCCATCCGCCTGACTATTAATGATCCCAAATTTAATTGAGGCTCGTCTCGTTCCGCATAGCAATCACAGTCTCGGATTACATTTCCCGACTTGATGCAAGGCAATTATAGTGTAACACCCCATAATTTTAAATACTTTATTTTTAGTTAATAAATAATTTTAAAATCAATTTATTTAATTAATTTAAATTTTGTAAAATTGACATTTCTGCACATGTAAAAAACCTGCAAATATTTATTACTTGTAAATTTCCACTTTTAAATTTCTGAATAAATTCTCCTATTTATAATGAAGTACATTCTAAATTTTTAGATTTTTCTGAATAAAGAAACCATTTTTTAAATACTTTGAAAGAAAAGGATTTTTGTGCAAAGTTGTTTGGAGGTGAAAATTGAACTAAAAATTTATGTACTGCATTTAGGGCCGGCTAGTCAGTAGAAGGCTCTAATAACTTAGATTTTATCCATATTTGGTTTATTTTAATTGATATAGTGGAATAAATATGTATATATGCAATTTTGGGATTGTTGAGGACTTTATTGCAAGTATTTTTCTTGGGAAATAAAAAAGTCAGAAATTTTATTTGGAAATACAATTTTTTATTAATAGATAATAATTCTATTTTTTTGGATTTTTACGAATATTTTATGGTTTGTTTACAAATATTACAAAGAGAAGGACTTTTGTGCAAATTTGCCACTTGGGGTAAAAATTCAAAATTTCAAACTCTGGGCTACACATGTTGGTCGGCCAAATTAGGAGAGTTAGGGGATTTAATTTCAATTTTAATTGATTTGATTTGGTTAACTAATAATTGGAAAGATCCATATATGTAAATAAATATTTTCTCAATGAGTATTTTTGTATACTCTTGTAAAACCCTGAAACTCTAGACCCCAGCCTATATCTACTGCTACTATAGCTTCCCTCCCCCTGTACACAAGCAAAAGGTTTATTTTTCTATTATTCTTGAGTTTTTCGTGGCTTGGATCTTGGATTTTCGCAAGGAGGAGGAGCGTTCTTATTATTATTATTATCTTCTTCGTTGAATCTTCTTTGAGGTGGGTAATCTTCCTACTCACTTGATATGTTTTTTATTATCTTTCATGAACAATCGAGATCATGCTAGGGTTTGGATTTGGTGAATTGTGATTATATTGGCATGATTATGATGGTTGTTTATGAATTGATGGTAGAGATGAATTGTTTGATGAAGATTGATGTTAATAAGATAAAAATATAATCTTGATGACATGACACTCTTATTTGATCCACCTTTTGTATGATGAATATTTTTGTACATGAAAGATCGTGTTTAATTGTAGAATTTTTATGAACCCATGAACTTTTGTAGACGACTGGAATTGTCTTATGTACTAAACCTTCATGTTGATCAAAGATAAATTATCCTTGAGTATTAGAGTCCCTTTTCTATTCTTGCTAGATCTAAAATTTTATTGTTGAATCTATATATGATTATAGATGTTTAGATCTATATGGGTGGCTAGAGAACATGTTTAAATTTGAGAAAAGATGAAACTTTGACAAATTTATTCACTGTTTTTTTTTGTGAACTTATAATGGGTTGAAAGTTTGAATTTTTATGCACAATATAGATCAAAATCATCATAAAATACATATACATACAAAGGGGGCTAGGGTTGGAGGTATAAACCTAGGGTGAGGGTTGTGGGCCTCGGGTGAACAGTAACCCGAGGGTTACTGTTCATCCGCAAGACAGCACACAACAGCAGGTTGATGTTTTAAGGTTTTTGGTTGGATTTTTTGGTGTTTTCGAGTGGGTTTTGTGCGTGACTTTGTGTGCTATGATAGAGGAACTCTAGTATACATATAGAAGCATCTATATATGGGTTTAAACAATGTATATAAGTGGGTTGATCGAGTTTGGATGAGATTTCGAAGTTGTTTTTGCTCTAGACTGCTTTCTGCTCCAATTGGAATTATAATTCGACACAATTACTGATGATATTATCTAAAACTTATTAAATAGAAATTGTATCACATTGTGTCTAGTTTCTAGAACATCTGACAGATCCTCAATCCGACTCATAGATTGTAAAATATGCAAATTTTTCCACTGTACTGTCGTAGTTTCAGATTTTATGAAAAGTGTGAGTTTCAGTTTATTAGGGATTTGGAGCTACTGTTTTTATGCAAATGAGCCACAAATTTGGCAACAAATACTATGGTTATGGAGGAAATATAAACTCAATTTCCCATATTTTCCATATTTATTTTTGAATGGACTGCTCTTAAGGAGAAGAAAAGACAACTTTCAGATTTTTAGTTAACGGATAGTTTTCAGAATTTGTTGAATATAAACTCTTTAAATTAATTTATTTGAGTTCAGATTTTTATGGTGGGTTCCTTGATATGTGTTGGATATAAATGAATTTTTTCAGAATTTAATATTGATTTTAGAGTGTACTATTTTGAATAACAAAATCGTATAATTTTCAGATTTTGTAAAAAATCTATATTTTCGTAGATGAAATGTGTTTCCATATATATAAGCGAGTTCGTATGGCAGTATTAGTCGATTCAAAGGAATGTGGTTAATAAAGAGTAGTTTGTATAATTAAACCAAGTTATGTTTTGATTTAAGGCTTAGGGTTATGATGTGGACCCTCGAAAGATTGTTGATGATATTTTGAGTTATAAGACTCTAGAGGTTGAGTGGGACCCTAGCATTCCGGCAAATGAGATTTTGTGGAATTTTGGCCAGTAGGGGCTTTTGTTAATGATTTTAATAGAGTTATGTTCGATAGGGTACACCAACTCTAGGGGGACTGTGATTTAAGTTAATTAATAATAATAAACATAAGGACAAAACACTAGTAGAAATGTAATAGATCTTCGAAAACTTAAGTAGGGGGGCCTTGTATATTCGACGGTGGGGATTCGTGATTATAGTCGTAGTTGGGCAGTTTGATTTCGAAGGCTGCGATTATCATGACATCTACTGGGTTCGCACGTCGAGGGTCTTGTACAGTTGGGACAATTTTATTCCGAAGGCTGGGACCTATTCGTGGAATATCGAGAATGAAATGTTCAGGGCGACGCTTACATGATGCTTGTGCGTTGAGGGTGCTAGTCTGGCGGGTAGATACCGGGATGTAGGCCTATTTGCGGATAATATGGATCTTGTCTCTATCACCGTAGTAGGTTAGTTGCATAACGTGGGATTGAACCCTATAAAGTGGAGAACGATAAGGGCTTGCACCGGACCTATGTAGAATGGGATGCATAGAATCCGACATGTATGCATTAGAAATCATTGTGTGCATTATGCATTTCTCTTTTGTTGTTCTTTGACACACACTTACTCAGTATAGTTTCACTTGTTGTTCATTGAATCTTTCATTGTTATTTTATTTCATATTATATGGCAAGTTTGTGATTGTGAGACTTGGGAAGGTTACTATTGCTATAGTTGACGTCAGTTGCATTTAACTGACGTGCCCACTTTTCATTCAGATTTTTGTAGGATTTTCAGTTATGGATAGAGTTGAATCAAGAAAAAAAGCTTGGAGTTAACTGAGAATTGTAATTTATCATGTTGTAAAAAGATTGTAAATAAAGTGTTTATTTCCGCTGTGTTGTAAAGAGATGATGTAATAAAAAGTTCCAATTTTCCCTGTGTTTTGTACTATGTTTATAATTGCAAATGAAGTTGCTGCTGGAAATTGTGCCACTTATTTCTAATTTTATTTATTGAAAATTCAGGGGCGCTACATACAATCTCGGAGTACACCGCTCGACTGAATCTATAGTCCCAGAGTACTCCGCACTATATAGAAACGTCTCTCACGTTTGTCCAGGTTTCATCACATCTTCTTCTAGTGCCTACCCTTAAGTTTAAACATGAATAATATACCACCTAGAGCTAGCTTACCCTCTTACCGGACTTAAAACGAAATACCGAGAATGATAGCTCATACTAGCCACTTCTCAAATTTCAATAATCACTTTCATCACTTTGCGGTACTCTGGGTCTCACATAGCTTCTAGAATCAACACAATTCATGTTCACAATATCATGGGTTATCCATACCCTCTTTATTCAAATTTTGAAATTTCATTCATTCACATATCCAATTATTCCCTTGTTCACACAACTCAATTATTTGTATAATTAGTTTCATAGTCTTATCCAACATTTTCAAATCAACAAATTCCATGGTTTATTCACCCTATTCTAATAGGATTCTCAATGAAGTTGTAGTTACATTCAATAGATTCTTTTTCTAAACAATATAATATTCATCTTCCAATTCTATTCTTTAACAAACTCAAATTTACTTTAGATCCAGTTTAATCCAAATGATATAATTTTTAAAATACCTCTAGTCTAAACAATCAAAATTTTCTTCTTGATTAAAAACTAAATTTATTTAGTCCCAAAACTAAATTTTTTTATATTCAACTCAATCCCCAAATTTCTCTTTAGTTCACATTTTAAATCTCTTGATATAATTCTAGTTCAAGATAAGATATCTCTTATTCAGATAAATTGCTATTCATTTTAACCCCAAAATATATTTTATAATAGTGTAAAATTATTTCCTAAGGTTCTAGTAGTATTCTAAGATATTTCTACAATTTCCCCCAAATTTTACGAACATGGAAACCATTAAAATCATAATTAAAAAAATAAATGTGCAACACCAAGTTCGAACCTCAGACCGCACAGCAACCCAAGTCTCCACCCACAACCAGTGAGCCAACTCACTGTTTGTGAAGCAAATCCATTTCAATTGTTTATAGTCAATCTAGGGTTATTATGTAAAATCGAAATTTTCAAAAGAAAGGAGCCTCCCAAGACTCGAACCCGCTCACACCCAGAGTGCCAACCGCACTCACACGCCAACCAAGAAGTCCAACACCAATTCTTATTATATCTCTATTAAAAGTCTTTTATACCAACCCTCTGTTTCTCGATTATTTTTAATCTGACCATATGACTACAAGTTTCCTTCTTCTTTAAATAGTTTCAGGATTATTATTAACCGCAACACTTCTAAAATTTTCAGAACGAAAAATCTTTCTAATTTAATATATTTTAACTTGGAAATTATTCAATTCAATTTAGACAGTGCAATCTTTAACTTTTACTTTCTTTTTCCTTATTGATTCAAATTAGACTACAATTTGTTTTAGATTTATAAAATTGGCATGCATGCTCTACCACTTATTTTAAGATTAGAAAAAAAAATACCCATACCCCCCAATCTACATGCAATTCTAACATAAATTCCTCAATTTTGCAAATTGCTATACATTCTCAATTTCGCATATACAATTTAATCATGGTGTAGTAAAATCAAACATTAGCCAATATTCATGAATTAACATACATGAGCAAACACACATGATATTAACACACAAGAAATCTTATGCACATTTATTTTAGAAGCATGACAAATCAATTTCTGTGTTCTATCTTCATCTATCTATCTAGTCTATTTAATCTAGCATGCATTCATACTCAAATCAATTCACCAATCACATTCTAGATCACACAAAGCAATTATCTAAGAATTTCATGCATCAAAATAACTAAATTAAAAATTAAAGAGACACCCACCTTAAAAGTAGAATTTGCTAGTGGTAGAACCCCTAAAAAAGTGCTCCAAAGCTCCCAAGAAAATCATCCTCCCCCTCTAGCAAAAGCCGCAAGTTACTTGGCTCTCTTTCTCTTTTTTTTTTTTTCAATTTTTGATTTGCATTTTTCTCATGAAAAGAGGTGAACTATTTATAAGACAAATTAAGGAGTAGTTACAATAACTTTCCACTCCCTAAAAGAGCTCACCACTTCTCCACAAACTCACACTACTCTCTCTCATTCTCAATGTTGGGCGGCCAATTACAAGGGGTGTGCACAAAAGCATGTGCACGTGTATTCAATGTGTGTGTACACTCCTTCATACAAATTTTATTATTAGTTTTCATTAAGTTAGATGTGTGTGTTACACATGGCAAGGTGCACCAATTTAACTAAATTTTAAATTTACATTTAAGTGCACAAAAATAATCATGGGCTTTAAATTTGTAATAGTTTTAGTGGGCAATAAAATGGATTTAGGCCTAGTGGATTTTAAAAATAAATCGCACAATTGGGGCTAGAAAAATGAAAGGATGTAGGATGCCTAGCAATGATGAAACAAGAAGAAGGAAGACATGAGGGAACATACCGCCCTATCTGACCTCCTTGTCCAGGACAGTCCTCAAAGCTCATGTTCCACCAAACTTCAAAATTCTAGATTTTTAGTCAGACAACACGAGTCCAACCTATAGACCTCCTTGAGAGTTTTAAAACCTTCACGATGATCCTTCAAGCATTTGACTCCCTCTTCTGCAAGACCTTCCGAGCAACCCTGAAGGGATCGACACGAGAGTGGTTCTCTCTTATCTCTCTAGGGTCCATCTTCTTCTTTGATCAGCTCGAGGAACTCTTTCTCACACACTTCATCACCAGTCACAAGACAGAGAAGACCAGCACCTCCTAACTTGACTTGAATGGAAGGGATACGAAATCCCTTAAGAGTTATGTTCGGTGCTTCACGGCCGAGTCATGGTCCATCACTTCACTCGACTCAGCCGTAGCCATGATCGCCTTTAGGTACAATGTAAACCACGTCCACCTCAAAGCTTCTCTTGTCAAGAGACCATCTTAGGACTTCTCATACTTCCTTCAAAGAGTTGAGAAGTACATCAGAGAGGAATATGCCATCTACCAGCAAGGACAGAAGTGGTCCTCATCCAGCAACAAATAGAAGAACACCAATGAAAGGGGACCCCAGAAGTCCTAGAAGGACACCACGGGTCAGTGTCACCCTCCTTTCGTGCCTTATTTTGAGAAGTTCACTCAGCTCAATGCCAACATTTCCACGATCTTCATGAAAGTTATGAAGGTTGGACTCCTTCAACCTCCCTCAAAGATGAATGCTTCAAGCAAGAGAAGTGACATGAACAAGTGGTATGCATTTCAAAAGGACCACGATGATCTCATAGATGACAGTCAAGCCCTCAAAGACGAGCTTGAAGCTCTGCTCCGATGGGGCTATCTCACCAAGTTCACCCAAAGAAACTACACCGAGCCTCCTCCCGAAAGGGGAGCCAACAAGTGACGAGAGAGGCCTTCCTAGTCCCTAGACTTGGGACGCATGGCAATATTCCAATCCAGCCATGGGGAACCTATGTGGGGGATTGTCCAATTCCTCTAGAAAAGTATTCCTTCGTAAAGTCAACTCAGTGCACAACATCTTCCCTCCTAAGACCTCTGGGGTCCTAATTATATTCTTAGACCAAGACCTCAAAGGTGTTCGAATATCACACTGCGATGTACTTGTAATCAACATATTCCTGGAAAATCATGAGGTGCACCAAATCCACATAGATAACAACAACCTTGGAAATATCCTCTTCCTAGATGTATTGAGGGCCTGAAGCTCACACGGGATGTCTCAAACTCTTTGGGTACACCTTTCATGGATTCTCCGAAACCCAATCCAGATCGAAGGAATAGACACCTTCGATGTGACCATGGGGAAAGTTCCAGCCACTCGCACAGAAGCACTCAACTTCATGGTTGTCAACATGAAGTCCGCTCACAAATCCATCTTTGGTCGCCCAGGTCTACTAGCCCTTCGCACGGTTGCCTCAGCCTTCCACATGAAACTGAAGTTCCCTACAACAGCAGGGGTAGGGGAAGCCAAAAGGAGCCAAGAAGCTGCTCGGGCGTGTTACACCTCCATAATGGGGGCTCGGTCCTACCCTCGATGCCATGGAACTCCCGCAAGATGGGGGAAAAGCCAGCTCTGAACCTATAGACTAACTATAAGAAATTCCCTTCTCCGAAGAAGATCAAGCTAAGTGTTTTTGGGCAAGCAAGACTCTCCCCCATCAAGTCAAAGAGCAACTCCTTGCTTGCATTAGGAGGAACCGAAATCTTTTCGCTTGGACCGACTCTAACAGGTCAGGCATCTCCAAAGATCTAATCATGCACCGTTTGAGTGTGAACCCGAACGTCAAGCATGTCCTACAAAAGCGCCATAAATTTGCTCCCGACAGGCAGTAAGCATTCAAGGGGGATTTCAAGATACGTATAAATGGGTATGCTTGTCTTGATACATATAAATGTATCGTGTATGCCTTTGCCTTTATATGTATATGTATGTATATATGTATAGATGTACAATTCTTCATCATACTAAACCCTAATTAAACCCTAACCCTAGATTAAACCATGGGCCAATTGTTAAAAACCATTGGCTTGGTGGGGTGTGGTCCCCCTCCTCCTTTATCTTCTGCTGGCCAACACCCCTCCCCTAGTATAAAACCCTAGTGTTCATTAAAAATCTCCTTCATTTTCTTCTAACCCTACAAATTTCATTCTTCAAAAATCCCCCATTTCCCTTTTCTAAGTTTCTACACACCCAAAAATATTAGAGGCAGTGAACAATATTCAACAATATTCACCAAGGATAACACTCGTACCACATAGAATATCAGCTTATAGGCCTCTTGGCAGTGTTATTCCAATTAAGTGGTAATGATTATTGACAGTTAGAAAACTGATCTGGAGATCCAAGGGATGAAAGGGCAAGTTGGCGCCGGCAAGTTGACAAAATTTCAGGTGCAAGATGATGTACTGTGGTTTGGAGAGAGGTTGTGTGTACCGAATCAAGCAGAACTGAAGGAGAGTATTCTACAAGAAGCACATGCCACTTTGTTATCCGTACATTCAGGGAGTACCAAGATGTACAAGAACATCAAGCAGCATTTCTGGTGGTTAGGGATAGAGCGGGATGTGGCTAAGTTTGTCACTAGATATGTAGTCTGTCAGCAGATCAAAGTCGAAAATAAGAAATCCGGGGGTTTGTTGCAGCCATTATCCATTCCGGAATGGAAGTGGGATAATATCAGCATAGACTTCATTACTGGATTACCCAGGAGTTCCAAAGGAAACAATGCAATTTGGGTGATAATGGATCGATTCCCCAAATCGGCTCACTTTTTGGCGATGAAGGTCACTTGGTCTATGAAGAAGTTGGCCGAGTTGTATGTTGAAGAGATCGTGAGACTACATGGAGTCACATTATCTATTGTATCCGACCGAGATGCGCAATTCACCTTGCATTTTTGGAAAAGTCTTCAGGCATCCTTGGGGACGAAGACCGATTACAGTACTGCCTTCCATCCTCAAACTGATGGGCAGATTGAAAGGTGTTGTGTGTTGGACTTTGGTGGCAGTTAGGAGAGGCATTTGGCTCTAGTAGAATTTGCCTAAAATAATAGTTTCTAGGAAAGTATCGGTATGGTACCGTATGAAGCTCTATATGGAAGGAAGTGCAGAACACCGGTGTGTTGGTATGAAGTAGGAGAAAGACAAATGTATGGGCCGGAGATGGTGCAATAGACCTCAGAAAAGATCAAGTTGATCAGGAAGACGTTAGTTGATGCACAGAGTAAGCAGAAAAGTTATGCTGACAATCGGAGGAGAGATCTGGAATTTGAGGAAGGTGAATTTGTTTTCTTGAAGGTGTCTCTAACCAAGGGAGTGATTCAGTTTGGAAGATGGGGGAAATTAGCCCCGAGATACATAGGTCCTTATAATATATTGAAGAGAACTTGGAAGACGGCTTATCGGTTAGAATTACTGGAAGACTTGGCCCAAGTACACAATGTCTTCCATGTGTCTATGTTACGAGGTTATATTCCGGATCCAAGTCATCATTTTCCCGAAGTGCCAGAGGGTCTGCAGTTGGATTTGAGCTACACTGAGCGTCCAGTTGAGATTGTGGATCGACGGGAGAAAGTCTTGAGGAATAAGACTATACCTATGGTCAAAGTTGTATGGAGAAACCAACTGGTTGAGGAGGCCACATTGGAATCAGTGGAGAGGATGTTGAGAGATCACCATGAAATTTTTAACTAAATCTGTAAAACTTTTTCTTTCTTTTGTTTCCTCTCTTTAAGTGTAGTTCTGAGGATGGAACTATTCTAAGAAGGAAGTGTTGTAACATCCCGTAGTAATTTTAAAATAAAAATACAATTTTCATTTTTGCACTGCAACGCACGTACAATTTTATCTCATTTTTGTTCTAAAAATTTTCCTAAGTTATGCATAAGTTTTCTTTTATTTATTTTATCACATTTTGTTGTCCCTTCTTAATTAAATCCCATAGGCTGAAGAGATGAATTTAAATCCATTAGAAGTAAATAAAAAATACTAAAAGCCCAATAAGAAGCCCACCAAATAAAATCCTACATTTATTTTCCTACACTTGTCTTGTAACCAACACCTACAGTATAACTAAAAACAATTAATTAAATTAAATAAAAAGTGTGCATGTGTTCAACACGTGCACGTGTTTGTGTGCATGATTGAGGTGATGGGGGGAAATTGGACGCGTGAACCAGGTCATAGGAGTGTGGAGGTAGTGGGTGTTGGATCTTGCAGGCAAGGCAAGAAACACTAGAGAGAGGGGGGGGGGGGGGTGAATAGTGTTTTATAAAAAATAATTGCGGAATTAAACATTTCTTCTAACCAGTTGACCTGAAAAGAGAAACCAGTCGACTGGGGCGATAGTTAAGAAGAGTATTTTAACACGAGTCTGATCAGTCGGTTTATAAAAGAACCAGTCGACTTACTAGACAGGTTTTCAGAGAGTATGTAGTACAAGTCTGGCCATTCGACTTAAAAGGAGACGCAGTCGACTGTCCAGACAAGTTTCACAGAGAACTTAAAAAGCAAGAAAATGAAATGCAAGTTCAAAGAGATATAACCAAAGAATACACACGATGTATCCTTGTTCGGTCCTCCCGACCTCCATCCAGTCCCCAAGCAACCCACTTGAGATTTTCCACTATTCTTGAAAAATATACAAGAATACCCTACGGCGTTAGACAACGATCTTGTCCAATGCGTAGTCCTCTTTCACCACTAGAGAGAGCAACCCACTCTTCCACCAAGAGTGAAAACCTGACTCTACACCCTAGAGCCCTACTCTCCAACCGAAAGGAAAAGAAAACAATAAAATTGTTTACAATCAACTTATACCCTTGTTTTGATTGTGATTTTGTACATGGCTATTTGGTGACTTCTGAATTCAGTCCAAAACGAAATCGATGTTATGCTGGACTGAAAACAGAGAACCAAGACTTAGTGAATTTGAAAACTTTTCTTTCTTGAAAGTAAAATACTTGAACTTTTTCTAAAAAACGCTTGGAACTCTTCTATGGTGATTCTAAGGCTCTATTTATAGAGTATAATCCCTAGACGTTGTAAAAATAGTTCCTACAACTGTTTAACAACGGATAATAACGGATAAAAGTTTTAAATTCGAAAAAAATAAGTTTTGAAATTAGTAAACTGTCGAAACAACTTGAACAGTCGACTGGGTTGCCGTTATGAGTCGACTGGTCAGAGTTTGAAGAAGATCAGACAGTTTTGTATAGATTCAGTCGACTGATGTTTAACGGCAGTCGACTGGTACTCAACATCTAATCTAGTTCAAGCTGTTTCGACCTTTAGATTTTGTAAAACGCACAGTTATAAAAAATATGTGTGAGTGTGTGTGTGTGTGACCAAGCTGTACATCAATCTAAGACTCAACAAAGAGAAAAAATTACATTTTACAAGACACAAACTATAAGACATTGAAGATTTGGTCTTGACTTGAGTCTTGAGTCTTGAGTAAACCTTTTTAGCCGTTGTCTTTATATAAAGCTTTGCTTGATCATTCTTCAGCTTTAGAACATTGTGACTTGCTTGATCAATTTGCTTGGAGGCCTTTGTGTATCATACATGATAAACTTTGATACAACCTGTAATATATGAGAAAGAGCACAACAAACTTTGCATTGTGTTGTAATCATCAAAATCAAGAATCAACATTCTCCCCCTTTTTGATGATGACAACACAATAGCTTACAATAATAGAAATAAATGTTACTCATGCTCCCCCTATCAAATGTACAACCTGCATATGTTTAAAAAACATGCACAAAGATATGCTACTCAAAACATGCACAAAATAACACAAAGCCAACACAAAGAGCTATATTTCTCCCCCTTTGTCATCAACAAAAAATGGAGGAAAAAAACACAAAAAGTACATAGCAAAATGACAAACAAGACAAATTTATACATAGAAAGGGAATATTCTTAGTTGAAACGGTTACATAACAAATAGAAAATTCAACAATAAGTAGGAAATATGTAGAAAAAATATAAAAATAGTAGCTCATCAATCTTTATTATCTTCATCTTGGCCACCATGAGAGGGAGGAGGAAACTGAGTGGTGAATAGGTGGGTAAGATGAGAAATATTTGACTTAAGAACATCTTGACGATCCATTATATAATTGACAACATGATAAATACTGCAAGGATCATCAAAATCTGCTCGAGGACGAGAGGAACTAGAGGCTGAAGACAGACGGGCTGAAGTAGCTAAAGGAACAGGAGGGGAAGTCCTAGAAGGATACCTAGGTGGAGAAGAGAGAAGCTTCATGTGTGCTAAACTTGCACGATCAAAAGACTCATAATGTTTTACTACATTGGTCTCAGCATCGAGATCGACACCATAAGCACAAAAGACTTGAGTAAGAAGGGCACCAAAAGGAAGAAATGAAGTATGAGCCTTATGAAACCTAGAGAAGATGATACGATCCCAACTGATATTAATTTTGCCAAATATTGCATAAACGGCTTGTTGCAACTCCATGGAATACTGATCATAACTCCCTGTTTTGGGAATGATATTGTATGATAGTATGCATGCAACAAGTTTTGTAACAGGGGTAATGGACCTATTGGACATAGGGGGTCAATGATTTGGCAAATAAATTTTAGATAAAGTGGTGGCATCATCCATCTCAATTTCTCCTAAGTCAAGCCCTTCATCATCTAAACCTAAAATAAGATTGATTCTTTCGGAGGTGACTTTCATCTTCTTATTTTTGATAGAAGTATAGATGAAAATCTCACTACCATCATCCGATTGAACAACCTTCATATTTGTATAAAACAAATAGATGAGTTGAGGGTAGTAGTAGGGTTGATTTTCTAAGGACAAAAACTCATAAAGACCATAATGTTGAAACAAAGGCATGAGATTAAACGTATCAAGATCGGAAAAATTTACAAACCGGCCCGGAAAAATCATAATGGAACATATTATGTACTATTTTTCAACAAGATCGGGACTTCTAAGATATTGGATATAGTCCCTAGAAGATGAACCCTCCTCTACATGAGATGTTTTTGATCTCTTAGGAGCCATGAGAAACAAAACTCTCAAACAAAAAAAGAGGGAAGGAAGTATACCAACAAAGAGACTTTACAAGAATTAAAAGAGCTTCAAGTGGACTTGAACACCACAAGAAATCAGAGGAGTTAGAGCTTCAAATGACTGGAAATTGACAGCAGCAGCAGCACCAGTCGACTTATCTTCTTCAGATCTGGGAGACAAAGATAAGGTAAAAGTGAAAGAAAGGGGGTAGGTTTAGGGTTTTTACACAGAAATGTATGGCTAAGATCAAGGAGAGGGATAGCAACGGATTAGATATGGTGAAAGAACAATAAAAAAAGGTGAACAGTCGCCTCAAAAGATGTGCCAAAATTTGAATTTTAAGAAAACTGATTCGCGACAGTCGACTGGTATTAAGGGGCAATCGACTTAGTCGAGAGTCAAAATAGAAAATTGAACATAGCATTAATACAACTGGTCAGTCGACTGGGTACTATGCACAGTCGACTGTCCAGAGCATAAAACTCAGAAAAAAATTAGAAAAATAAAAGATACTTGGCAGTTGACCGAACAATATTTGTAAGTCGATACTAGAAAAAATTCAAGAAACATCATAAAAACTACAAATCCCTAGTTCTCTTCTTAAGGTGATAAAGGTGTCTTCCTTAAGAGGTTTGGTAAAAATGTCAGCTACCTGTTTATCAGTAGAAATAAAGTCTAAAGGAATGTCTCCCTTTAAAACATGATCACGTAAAAAATGATGTCGAATATCAATATGTTTCGTACGTGAGTGTTGAACCGGATATTTAGATAAGTTAATGGCACTAGTATTATCACACATTATTGAAGGATTTTCAAATGAAATACCATAGTCTAATAGGGTTTGTTTCATCTACAAAATTTGGGCACAAGCCAAACTTGCAGCGATATATTCAGCTTCTGTAGTAAGATAGGGATACCGAATTTTGCTTCTTACTGCACCAAGAGACTAGTGAATGTTCCAAACAGTGACATGTCCCACTAGTGCTCTTGTGGTCAGTTTTATTACTGGCAAAATCCGCATCACTATATGACAAAAATTGAAAGTTATCGGTGCGTGGATAAAATAGACCATAATCAGACGTGCCTTTAATATATCTTAAAATACGTTTCACAACTTTTAAGTGAGACTCTTTAGGACTTGACTGATATCTAGCACACAAACATACACTAAACATAATGTTTGGTCTACTAGCAGTTATATATAAGAGTGAGCCAATCATACCTCGATAGAATTTCTGATCGACACTCTTACCTAATTCATCTTTGTCAAGGGTAGTGGTAGTAGCCATAGGTGTGGTCATACTACTCGTGCTATCCATGTTAAACCGTTTGAGTAATTCCTCAACATATTTTCCTTGATTAATAAATATGCCATTATGTGACTGCTTAATTTGTAGTCCAAGGAAATAATTGAGTTCACCCATGTGACTCATCTCAAACTCGTTTTTCATGGTGTTAGCAAACTCTTGATATAGATTACTATCAGTAGAACCGAAAATTATGTCATCAACATATATTTGTATGATTAAAATATCATTCTTAATTCTTCTAATAAACAAAGTTGTATCTACTTTACCTATTTCAAATCCTGTTTCTAAAAGAAAAGTCTTCAATCAATCATACCAAGCACGAGGTGCTTGTTTAAGACCGTATAAAGTCTTTTTCAATTTAAAAACGTGGTTTGGGAATTGTTTATGTTCAAAACCTGGTGGTTGTTTAATATAAACATCTTCCTTAATAAACCCATTAAGGAATGCACTTTTAACATCCATTTGAAAGAGTGTAAAATTCATAAAACAAGCAAAAGATAATAAGATACGAATTGATTCTAATCTAGCAACAGGAGCATATGTTTCATCAAAATCTATGTCTTCTTCTTGATTATATCCTTGAGCAACTAATCTAGCTTTGTTCCTATCAACTTGTCCTGATTCATCTAACTTATTCTTGAATACCCATTTAGTACCAATTATAGTATGATCAGGAGGTCATGGAACTAAATCCCATACATCATTCTTTATGAATTGGTTTAACTCATCTTGCATGGCATTCATCCAAAATTCATTTGATGTTGATATTTGCAAGTGTACAAAATCGCACAAGTAATATAGATAGGTGAGTAGAGTGTCGAACCCACAGGGACTAGATATTTTACTGAGTACCGATATCGCTAGATGAATCACTATTTGGAAGGTCGAATTTTATAAATAATAAAGCAACTAAATTACCTTAATCTAATTATCTAACTAAATTGGTGAAGAGGGAGAGGGCTGTGAAATTGTGAAGCTCTTGTAATTTGCTAAAGGTAAAATTAGTTCTAGGGCTCTTGGTTCACCTCGTTTATCACACACACAAATTATAATTCCTTATAAATAAAAATATTATCTTTCCCAAATTGTTGACCAAAATCCTAAAGATATTAACCACTCTATTAACGTAGTCTAAAAATTATTCTCAACTAACTCTTCGCCTATCCATCAAATTATTAATTGAGAAATTAGATTTCTTAACGGTCACATCCTCCAATATACGGTGTTAATTTTTATTAATCACAAATAACCTATTCGGTCTCTTTATGATTTGAAAAATCATACAAATGTCTATCCACCATGTTGTACGCATAAATAATAAAAATTAAAACACAACCAGGAAAAATAGAGTGATAATAAGGAACTAAAATTTGTGTTCTACAAAACTCGGCTACATCTTAGCCTCTAGAACAATAAAATCAGTTCATGTTTGATTTGCAATTAATAAAAATGTTTGAATTGCATCTAAAATAAATTTGAGAAGAAAAGATACAAAAAGTAATACAAAAATTAATGCAAACCCAAATTCCTTTCTTTTTCTTCTCTGTTCTTTGTCTTGTCTCAATAACCCAAGCAAGCGCCTCGAAGAACTCGCCAGCACAGTAGTGGAGCCACGTCGTCAGAGCCGTCTGCGTCGCTGTCTCGTCGGGTGCTGAGCCGCACGCTGTCTTCGTTCAGGAACTTTCACTTCCTGTCGTGCGTGGACCCGCCGAGTCAGCAAACCAGCTGTCTGCTTTGATGCGCGCGCCAGAGAGAAGAGTAAGAAGGAATCGCCAAGTCACACAACTTGTTGGGTGCACTTCGAAACCCGCGCCGAAGAAGAAGCAGGCCCTACTGCCCACACATGCTGTCCTTCCTTAGAGCTCGCGTGCCGCACACTTTTTCTCTCTTTTTCTTTTATTTCTTTTGCGTTATTGTACATTCGTCACCTCTTACTTGATCCTCTCTTCTTTGCCTTGTATTTATAGAGAATGGAGATAAGCATTAGGGTTTGCATTTTTGCAGAAAACCCCACTCTTTTTCTTTATTTCCTTCATTATTTAATCCAGACTTTTATTTATTTCTCCTTCTTTCTTTTCTTCCTTTTCTGCCCGCCACGTGCTGCTGCATACACAAAATAATACCAGAAATTAGGATTTTTTAAATAAAATGAATTAAATTAGTTTAAAATTAATTAAACTAACTTTATATCATATTAGCGTATAAAAATTCTTTTAAAAATTATTTGCCGCACTTTTAACTCAACAAAACAATAAAAATTTATAAATCCATTATTTTACTTTGTTTGTTGATTTTTTTCACAATTCTTTACTTTTTGCATCAAAAATATTATTTCTTCAAAAATAATTAATTAAATGAGATCATATAGAAATAAGATGAAATATAGACAATATCAGCGAAAACAAGCCATTTTAATAGGCAAATGAGTACAAATATTTGTATATAAATTAGACACATCAAATACCCCCAAACTTAAGATTTTGCTTGTCCTCGAGCAAAAAGTAGAATCATAAACAAGGGAATAATAATAGTAGACTCAACCCATCACACCAAGAGATCTTATCATGCAAGCATCAAAATTTCAATTAAAAATATAAACAATTGCAAATAAAGTGAACCTAAACATACCCATTTTCTCCAGTGCAATTATTTATTCATAACTCCCAACCCAATCGCATTTGTCATGCAATTAATGTAATTATATTATGCAACAACTCAATCTGTGATTATCCCTTCTCTCTACTACAAACCGATTAGCAAACTAGAGTTTTTTTTTTTTTTTTTTTTTTTTTTTTGGTGGTCCCTTCTTTAAGTTGTCACTTGCCTTTTTACGCGAATGCAAATTATTTGTGATGAATTCACCCGGTTACTCAGCAAGTCACAAACTTAAAGTGTTTTGCATACTCATATTTCAAGTTGCCGTTTTACGTAAAAGTAAACATTGGTGATGAATACCCCTAGTTACTAAGCAACTCAAAACATTGGAGTAGATTGACTTTATTCATATTAAATTTTGTTTTTTTTTTTTTCATTATTACTCTATTTACTTAAACTCTGTTTAGGACTAGATCAAAGGGGATAATCACGAGAAAAAGCATCACATTTGTCTTTTATGTATAATAGCACGACTCACACAATTTTGTAAGGAATTTTGAAACTCAATAATCCTAAAGTAAATAAGTATGCTTAATATTGCTTTATAAAAAAAATTGTTTATCCCAAAAAATTGTTTCAATGCTTATCACAATAAAGAACTCAAAAGTGTAATGGTGAGCTTAATTGAAATCCTTCTAAAATTTTGTTTTTTTCTTTTCTAAAAATAAATAATAAATTTGTAAACCTTCCCCCCAAACTTGAATATCACATTGTCCTCAATAGGAAAGAAAAAGAGAAACAAAAAGAATGCAAAAAGTTTAGAATATCTCCCCTAATTTGTCTTTAAATTTCTGCACGCGCAGCGTTCAGTATTTTGGCGATATCTGGAGCTGTAGATATCGAAATGGGCTGAATTGTTTTTTGCTGGAAAGCAAGACAATTGTCTACAACTTCTCTTTGAATCACTTTTCCAGATTCTGACTCCATGCTGCTAAAAAACAGCCATCAATGCAGGTGTTCAAAACAGCTCCGCCTGGCGACTTTCAAAATTTGTGCAATCCTACAAGATAAAATCAAAAATTAAAATAAAATAAACTAAAAATTAAATGAAAACTAAATGCAATAAAAGAAAACATGGGTTGCCTCCCAAGAAGCGCTAAGTTTTAAGTCTTCAGCCAGACTTTCTTCATCTTTTCATTATTGTTTGTCCTTCTCGATGTGCATGATTTCCTTGCCAACTTCATTTCCCATGTATGGCTTCAACCGTTGTCCATTCACCTTGAATGTCCCTTTTTGCTCATCATAAATTTCTATTGTGCCATATGGAAACACTCGTGTGACAACAAATGGACCCGTCCACCTAGATCGCAATTTTCCTGGAAAAAGTTTAAATCTTGAATTAAATAACAATACTTTCTCCCCTTCCTTGAATTCTCTTCTCAAAATATGCTTATCGTGCCATCGTTTGGTCTTTTCTTTATAAATCTTGGCATTTTCATAAGCATCATTGCGAAACTCATCCATCTCATTTAGTTGCAATATTCTTTTTCCGCCAGCATCTTTCATGTCAAAATTCAGTGTCTTTATTGCCCAATAAGCGCGATGCTCAAGTTCAACTGGTAAGTGACATGCTTTTCCATACACCAATCTATATGGGGACATTCCAATTGGTGTTTTAAATGCCGTCCTATAGGCCCATAATGCATCATCCAATTTTCTTGCCCAATCCGTTCGTGCCATATTCACTGTTTTCTCAAGTATTCGCTTCAACTCTCTATTTGAAACCTCCACTTGGCCACTTATTTGAGGATGATATGGTGTGGCCATATGATGAGTAACTCCATACTTAGCAAGTAAAGCATTAAATTGACGGTTGCAAAAATGTGTTCCTCCATCACTAATAATTGCCCTTGGAGCTCCAAATCGTGAGAAGATATTTTTTCTAATGAAGTTCACCACTACTCTTGCATCATTTGTTGGTAGTGCAACAGCTTCCACCCACTTGGAGACATAATCTACAGCAACCAAAATATATTTATTAGAAAATGAGGATGGAAAAGGACCCATAAAATCTATCCCCCAAACATCAAATAATTCAATCACTAAAATATTATTTAGGGGCATCTCATGTTTCTTAGAAATATTTCCCACCCTTTGGCAATTATCACATAATTTAACAAAATTAAAAGCATCTTTAAAAATTGAGGGCCAAAAGAATCCTGATTGTAAGATTTTTGCTGCTGTTTTTGTTCTACTAAAATGGCCACCACATTCCAATGTATGACAATGTTTGAGTATGCTTTCCATTTCCTCTTCAGGCACACATCTCCTTATCACTTGATCTGCACAATGGCGAAATAAGAAAGGTTCCTCCCAAAAATAATATTTCAAGTTAGAGAAAAATTTCTTCTGTTGTTGATAATTAAAATCAGGAGGTAGAATTTTTGATACCAAATAATTTACTATGCCGGCATACCATGGAGGAGTTTGTATCATCATTAAATACTCATCTGGAAATTCTTCATTGATTGGTGTAACCTGCACTTTGTGTTCATCTTTTGGTTCAATGCGAGATAAGTGATCGGCCACCACATTTTCCACACCCTTTTTGTCTTTTCTTTACACATCAAATTCTTGTAGAAGTAAAATCCAACGAAGCAATCGAGGTTTGGCTTCCTTCTTTGCAAGCAAGTATTTTAAGGCTGAATGATCCGTGTACACAACCACCTTTGAACCTATCAAATAAGATCGAAATTTGTCAAAAGCATATACAACAGCTAATAATTCTTTTTCAGTAGTAGCATAATTAAGCTGTGCTTTTGTCAAAGTTCTACTTGCATAATAAATTGTGTGAAAAAATTTATCTTTTCTTTGCCCTAAAACAGCACCTATTGCCACATCACTAGCATCACACATTAATTCAAAAGGCATATTCCAATCTGGTGCAATCATAATAGGTGCTGAAATCAATTTATTTTTCAATGTTTCAAAAGCATTCAAGCAATCATGAGAAAAATTAAAAGGTGTGTCTTTATTTAAAAGTTTGCAAAGAGGTTTAGTGATTAAAGAAAAATCTTTTATAAATCGCCGATAAAATCCTGCATGACCCAAGAAACTTCTCACTCCTTTAACATTAGTTGGTGGTGGTAGCTTTTCAATGACATCAATTTTAGCACGATCCACTTCAATTCCTTTAAAGGAAATTTTGTGGCCTAACACAATCCCTTCTTTTACCATAAAATGACATTTCTCCCAATTTAGAACCAAATTTGTTTCCTCGCAACGCTGCAAAACCAAAGATAAGTTAGATAAACAATTATCAAATGAATGACAAAAAACTAAAAAATCATCCTTAAAAATTTCAATAAATTTCTCAACCATATCTGAAAAAATTGACATCATGCAGCATTGAAATGTGGCGGGGGCATTACAAAGACCAAAAGGCATCCTTCTATATGCAAAAGTTCCATATGGGCAAGTAAAGGTTGTCTTTTCTTGATCTTCTGGTGCTATAGAAATTTGATTGTACCCCGAATACCCATCAAGAAAACAATAGTAAGAATGGCCTGCAAGTCTTTCAAGCATTTGGTCAATGAAAGGTAATGGAAAATGATCTTTTCTAGTTGCATCGTTTAGTCTTCGATAATCTATGCATACTCGTCATCCCGTGACTGTTCTTGTTGGTATTAGCTCATTATTATCATTTTTTACTACAGTTATTCCTCCTTTCTTTGGCACAACATGTGTAGGACTTACCCATGCACTATCTGAAATTGGATAAATGATACCTGCATCTAAAAGCTTCAATACCTCCTTATGCACCACTTCTTGCATTGATGGATTTAATCTTCGTTGTGGCTGCACAATAGGTTTAAAATCATCCTCCATTAGAATTTTATGCATGCAAATTGAAGGGCTAATCCCTTTTATATCAGAAATGTTCCATCCCAAGGCAGTTTTATGTTTTCTCAAAACTCTCAACAATTTTTCTTCTTCAAGATTATTCAAAGAATCATTGATAATAACAGGAAAAGTGGAGTTTTGGCCTAAAAATGCGTACCTCAAACTCGATGGGAGTTGTTTAAGCTCAAGTTGTTGTGGTGATGAAAAAATGAGTGGTGTATCTTCCAAATTTTTATCATAATCACAAATCTCTTCATTTTCTAATTCACGTGTTTCTGAATTTGTTAATCATTCTTCTAAATGTAATTTAGCAATTTCATCCAAATGTGTTTCTTCCATGACTTCACTTACTAGAAAGCATGCATGAACTTCTGAGGGAAGCTCCATGGATTTAAATACATCAAATGTTACCTGTTCGTCGTCAACCCTTAGAATAAGTTTACCTTGTTGCACATCAATCAATGTTCTCCCTGTTGCAAGAAAAGGTCTCCCCAGAATCAAAGGGATTTGTTCATCTTCCTCCATGTCAAGTACAATAAAATCAGCTGGAAATATGAATTTGTCAACTTTCACCAAAACATCTTCAACGATCCCTCGTGGATATTTGATTGTCCTGTCCGCCAATTGTAAGGAAATTGTTGTAGGCTTTGCTTCTCCAATACCTAGTTTCATGAAAACAGAATATGGCATGAGATTAATACTCGCTCCTAAATCACATAGTGCTTTATGAAAAGAAGAATTTCCAATAGTGCAAGGAATTGTAAAACTCCCTGGATCTTTAAGTTTAGGTGGAAGCTTCTTTTGCAAAATTGCACTACTTTCTTCAGTTAACATCACCATTTCATGCTCTTCTAGCTTCCTCTTGTTTGATAGAATGTCCTTCAAAAATTTAGCATATTTAGGCATTTGTTCTAAAGCTTCAATAAGAGGAATATTGATATGCAATTGCTTGAAAATATTAAAAAAATTTGCAAATTGATTATCAAGCTTATTCTTTTTAAGTCCTTGTGGAAAAGGAATAGGTTGATTACAAGTGTTAGAATTTAACTCCCCTGAAATGGTTTGACTTGCCTCTCCTTTGTGTTGCGTTTGTTCCTCCACTGTTTGTTCATTCTCACATTGTTTTTCATCCACATCTCGTTCTACATTTTTGGTTTGTGGCTGCCCAATTGTTGCCCCACTTCTAAGTGTTATTGCCTTTACATGCTCCTTGGGGTTTACAACTGTGTTGCTTGGTAAAGTTCCTGCAGCTCTTTCATTAAGAATATTAGAAATTTGACTAATTTGTACCTCGAGATTGTGGATGGAAGTCGAAGTTAAATTTGCAATATTTTGAATTGCTTGATCTGTCTTTTGCATGTATTGCTTGAGCACTTCTTCTAATGCTGGCTTCTTTTCTTGTTGTTGAAAATTTTGTTGTCGTCTAGCTCCTCCTTGATTATTGTTCCAAGAAAAATTGGGGTGATTTCTCCATCCTGGATTGTATGTGCTTGCATAAGGGTTATTTTGCCTTTGAAAATTTGACACATAATTTGCTTGTTCTGCATTTGATGGAGCAAAAGGGTTCCCCACTTGGCAATCTGTACTAGAATGAGCTCCTGCACAATAATCACAAATGATATGAGATTGAATAGCATTAACATTCATATTCCCTATTTGCTTAGATAAAAAATCAATTTTTGCATTTAAATTAGAAATAGGGTCAAGTTCAAAAACTCCCGTCACTTTTCTTTGCATTGTTCTCTCTGAGGACCACTGGTAATTATTAGATGCCATTTCTTCTGAAAGGTCATAAGCTGCTTCATGAGTCTTGCTCATTAAGGCACCTCCAACTGCTGCATCTACCATGGATCGATTTGTAGCCCCCAAACCGTTATAGAATGTTTGCACTTGTAGCCATTTTGGAAGTTCATGATGAGGACACTTCCTTAATAGATCCTTGTACCTCTCCCATGCATCATATAATGACTCTGTCTCAAGTTGAGTGAATGTTGTGATGTCATTTCTTAACTTTGCTGTTTTTGCTGGGGGAAAGTACTTTGTCAAAAAATTTTGTGCTAAACCTTCCCAAGTTGTAATAGCTCCCTGTGGCAAAGAATTCAACCAAGCCTTTGCCCTATCTCTAAGTGAGAAAGGGAAAAGTCTAAGTCGAATGGCGTCATTAGAAACTCCATTGAATTTGAAGGTATCGCATATCTCAAGGAAGTTTGTGATGTGAGTGTTTGGGTCATCATGTGGTAGTCCTCCAAATTGAAGGTTCTGCTGAACCATCTGAATGATTGATGGTTTAATTTCAAAATTATTTGCTTCAACTGCAGGCCTTGTTATGCTTGATAAGGTTCCATTAACTGAGGGCATTGCATAATCCCTCAAAGCTTTCTTCTCTTCGTTCGCCATGGATAAAGAGAATTTTTTCTTCTTTCTAATATGTCGTAATGTCCTTTCGATTTCTGGATCAAAGAGTATAGGTTCCGATGGGTTAGATCTGGGCATACACACCTAAACCCTGAAAAACAAATAAATAAAAGAAAAAATAAATAAGTCAAAAGGATAAAGAGGTGCTGTTATAGAATAATATGAAAGTCTCTTAATAATGGGTAAGAGGTCTGATGTTGAAATTTTTCATTCATACTTGCATCAGGTACGGCATAAAATAGTACTAAAAAAAAATTCACCCGAAACCTGACGTGACAGAGGCTTTTGATGTTGAATTTTTATGAAGGCCAGTTTATAATTTAATGCTCTGATTTGATAAAAATCAATCAATCAAAATTTTCATGCATACTTGCCAACCAGGATATCTGATTTAAATTAATGTTCTGATTTGATAACAACTCTACTTTTTTTTATGTTCTGCATTTAATGTTCTTGTCATCAAAACTCCATTTTCTTTTTATGTTCTGATTTGATAAAAGAAAGGCCAGGTACACGGTACTCATTTAATACGCAGTATGAAAGCCAGTTTATAAAAAAGCCCAAACGATAAAAAAAATAAATAAATAAAAAATAAAAATAAATAAATAAATAAATAAAAATAAAAGTAGTTCAAAAGAAAATAAAGATGTAAAATGATAATAAAATAAAAATAATTACAAAAAATCCAAATTAGCAATAATCTAGCAATTTTCAATATCAATAAAAGAATAACTAATCCCCGGCAATGGCGCAAAAAACTTGATGTTGATATTTGCAAGTGTACAAAATCGCACAAGTAATATAGATAGGTGAGTAGAGTGCCGAACCCACAGGGACTAGATATTTTACTGAGTACCGATATCGCTAGATGAATCACTATTTGGAAGGTCGAATTTTATAAATAATAAAGCAACTAAATTACCTTAATCTAATTATCTAACTAAATTGGTGAAGAGGGAGAGGGCTGTGAAACTGTGAAGCTCTTGTAATTTGCTAAAGGTAAAATTAGTTCTAGGGCTCTTGGTTCACCTCGTTTATCACACACACAAATTATAATTCCTTATAAATAAAAATATTATCTTTCCCAAATTGTCGACCAAAATCCTAAAGATATTAACCACTCTATCAACGTAGTCTAAAAATTATTCTCAACTAACTCTTCGCCTATCCATCAAATTATTAATTGAGAAATTGGATTTCTTAACGGTCACGTCCTCCAATATACGGTGTTAATTTTTATTAATCACAAATAACCTGTTCGGTCTCTTTATGATTTGAAAAATCATACAAATGTCTATCCACCATGTTGTACGCCTAAATAATAAAAATTAAAACACAACCAGGAAAAATAGAGTGATAATAAGGAATTAAAATTTGTGTTCTACAAAACTCGGCTACATCTTAGCCTCTAGAACAATAAAATCAGTTCATGTTTGATTTGCAATTAATAAAAATGTTTGAATTGCATCTAAAATAAATTTGAGAAGAAAAGATACAAAAAGTAATACAAAAATTAATGCAAACCCAAATTCCTTTCTTTTTCTTCTCTGTTCTTTGTCTTGTCTCAATAACCCAAGCCAGCGCCTCGAAGAACTCGCCAGCACAGCAGTGGAGCCACGTTGTCAGAGCCGTCTGCGTCGCTGTCTCGTTGGGTGCTGAGCCGCATGCTGTCTTCGTTCAGGAACTTTCACTTCCTGTCGTGCGTGGACCCATCGAGTCAGCAAACCAGCTGTCTGCTTTGATGCGCGCGCCAGAGAGAAGAGTAAGAAGGAATCGCCAAGTCACACAGCTTGTTGGGTGCACTTCGAAACCCGCGCCGAAGAAGAAGCAGGCCCCACTGCCCACACATGCTGTCCTTCCTTGGAGCTCGCGTGCCGCACACTTTTTCTCTCTTTTTCTTTTATTTATTTTGCGTTATTGTACAGCCATCACCTCTTACTTGATCCTCTCTTCTTTGCTTTGTATTTATAGAGAACGGAGAGAAGCATTAGGGTTTGCATTTTTGCAGAAAACCCCACTCTTTTTCTTTATTTCCTTCATTATTTAATCCAGACTTTTATTTATTTCTCCTTCTTTCTTTTCTTCCTTTTCTGCCCGCCACGTGCTGCTGCATACACAAAATAATACCAGAAATTAGGATTTTTTAAATAAAATGAATTAAATTAGTTTAGAATTAATTAAACTAACTTTATATCATATTAGCGTATAAAAATCCTTTTAAAAATTATTTGTCGCACTTTTAACTCAACATAACAATAAAAATTTATAAATCCATTATTTTACTTTGTTTGTTGATTTTTTTCACAATTCTTTACTTTTTGCATCAAAAATATTATTTCTTCAAAAATAATTAATTAAATGAGATCATATAGAAATAAGATGAAATATAGACAATATCAGCGAAAACAAGCCATTTTAATAGGTAAATGAGTACAAATATTTGTATATAAATTAGACACATCATCATTCTCACACGCTTCTTGTATATTCTTCGGTTCAAAATCTGATAAGAAAGCTGTGTGAGATATCATGTTAACATGTGATCTCATCTGAATACCATGTGAAATGTCACCAATTATTAAGTCATGAGGATGATCTTTAATTTCAACAAAAGACTTTGGTAAAGTTGGAGGCATCACAACAGGATCAAACGACTTGACAAGTCCATCAGTCGACTGATTTACAGCAGTCGACTTGACTTCTTTATCGGTCGACTTATTCGCAAGACTAGTTTGTTATAAAGATGTAATTACTTTATTTAAAGGTGATGAATTAGTTTCATCATCTTCAATTAAAGTCGATGAAGACAGAGATTCATCAAATGCAACATGCATGGATTCTTCAATAGTCATTGTTAACTTGTTAAAGATTCTATATGCCTTACTCCTATTTGAGTATCCTACAAAGATACCCTCATTAGATATAGGATCAAACTTATCTAAATTATCCTTAGTGTTCAGAATAATACACTTACATCCAAATATTTTAAAGTAAGATACCTTAGGAATTCTATCATAAAATAGCTCATAACATGTTTTCTTTAGCTTAGGCCTAATCAAAATTCTATTTAAAACATAACAAGCTGTAGCAACGGCTTCAACCCAAAAATACTTAGGTAAATTGCTTTCAACAAGCATGGTACGTGCACATTCTTGCAAAGTTCTATTCTTCCTTTCAACCACTCTATTTTGTGGTGAAGCTCTAGGAAATGCAAACGAATGAGTTATACCATTCTTGTTGCAATATTCTGCAAATATTTCATTTTCAAATTCTCCGCCATGATCACTTCTAATAGTGACTATGGTTAGAGACTTTTGATTTTGAATTCGTTTACAAAAATTAGCAAATTCTTCAAAAGCCTCATTCTTATGTTTTAAAAAGAAAGTTCAAGTGAATCGTGAAAAATCGTCTACTAAAACAAATACATACCTACTTTTATTTAAAGAAACAATTCTAGTAGGGCCAAATAAATTCATGTGAATTAATTCGAGCGGCCTACTAGCAGAAATTGCTTCTTTTGTTTTAAAAGTAGATTTAATTTGTTTACCTAGTTGACATGCATCACATAACATATCATTTTTAAAGGATAGTCTTGGCCGCCCTTTAACTAGGTTGTACTTAGACAATTTAGAGAGATTTTTCATATTCACATGGCCAAAACGTCTATGCCAAAACCAATAATCATTATTAGAAGCTACTAAGCAAAAATCATTCGAAAACTCATATGCTTTTAAACACAATTCATAAATGTCATTTTTCCTAAAACCTTGAAAAATTATATTTTGCATGGTAGAATCATAAATTAAACATGCATCATTTTCAAACATAATTTTATTACCCTTATTACAAAGTTGGCTAATACTTAACAGGTTATACTTAAGTCCACTAACTAATAAGACATCTTTTATAGAGGGGTTAGTGTGCTACCGACCATACCAATTCCTATGATCTTTCCTTTATTGTTGTCACCAAATGCGACTGTTCCTCCATCAATGTTTTGTATGGAAGATAGGAGGTTGGCATGACCAGTCATGTGCTTCGAGCATCCGCTGTCAAGTATCCAACGATCACTCTTAGGTACCTATAAAATATTTAATGTGAATATAGTACCCTTTTCATTGGGTCCAAAATAGATTAGTTTGTGGGAAACCAAACCCATGACGAGTTTGATTTTTCACCATAAGCAGAAATAAAATTAGCAGAATTACATACAGTAAGCATATATGAATTAATATAAGCAATTCTATCTTTCTAACTCAGGTTGACTGGAACCCATACATATTTGGTCTGTCCAGTCGACTTTACAGCACCTTTCAGTCGACTTTTACTATTATTCAGTCGACTGGGAGGTAGTATAGGTCGACTTATCTGAGGTATTTGTCTCGTTGAATGAGACTCAGTACCTCTGGACAGGCGACTGGTGGCTGGGTGCAGTCGACTTGTCTGAACTTTAGATTTGCCATTATCATGAAAACTTACAGTTTCAGGCTTTTCAAAAAACTCATAAAGTTTATGTTTAATACTGAAAATAGATACAGGTTTATTTACACTATTGTTCTTAGAAGAATGAGATTTTTTAAGGGACTTTTTAAAACCAAGTCCAAACTTTTGACTAGATTGCACTTGATTTTGAAGAACATCATTTAAATTCTCTTTTCCTTTATTAAATTTAGATATGTTTATGGATATCTCTTTATAATTTTTCTTTAGAAAATCAAGATCCATATCTAAACTAGAAAGACGAGAATTTAAGGATTTTACTTCTTTATCAAGGTTAAGATTTTCTTGAGAAAGTGTTTGATTAACTTTCTTTATGTTCTTAACTCTAATCTTTTCTTTTTTAAGTTCTTGAAAAAATTCATTAAAAATATCAAGTAAATCATTAGAATCATACTCATTACTTACTTGATTTTGAGACGTCATAAAACACACGTTTGTAACCTCATTTGTCTCATCAATTTCTTCTTCCGACGAAGAATCGCTGTCATTCCAAGTTGCTTGGTATGCCTTTTTGTTCTTCACGAACTTGTTCTTTGTGTACTTGTCCTTCTTTAAGTTGGACGCCTTTCCCTTAGATTTTGCGTTCTCTAGTGGGCAATCCTTTTTCATATGGCCTGTCTTGTAACACCTGAAACAAGTTGGAAGTTCATTAGATTTCTTAGATTTTGAATTAAACTTACATTTTCTTAGGAACTTTTTGAACTTTCTCGTGAACATGACAATCTCTTCCTCATCTTCTTCTTCATCCTCGGAGTCCGACATGGCTTTGAATGCTAATGTTTTCTTCTTTGATTGTTGTGGTTCGGCATCCTTCTTGCGCTCTTCAAGTTGTACCTCATAAGCCATAAGATTTTCCACAAGATTCTCAAGAAAAAGTTGTGTTAAATCATTGGCCTCTTCTATGGTGGTGGTCTTCTTCTCCCATTTGGGGGTTAGTGCACGAAGTACCTTCCTCACCATCTTGGCTTGAGTGTACGTCTTTCCAAGTGCCACAAGTAAATTGGTAATGTCTGTGAACCTTATAATCATCTCGGACACATTCTCATTCTCCTTCATGCAGAACATTTTAAACCTGTGAACAAGAACAGATATTTTAGTTTCTTTTACTTTATTTGTTCCTTCATGAGTTACCTCGAGTGTGTGCCAAATTTGATGTGCGGTTGTTGCATTGGACACACGGTTGAACTCCTCCTTTGTAAGGGCATAAAATACCGCGTTCATTGCCTTTGCATTGTTCATTGTTTGGTTCTTCATGTCGTCGTTCCATTGTGCATATGGAATGGTAGGAGCGGTGTACTCGGTCTCCGTCATGTTCCATATTTCATAGTTGATGGATTGAAGGTTTACACTTTCAATAGTTGTAATTGGTTCCATAGAAGAGGGGTGGCCTTTGTGTAGATTGGCCTTCATGGTATTGATTTGCATTAGAAGTAGTTACCATTGTACTCAACTAGGCTCTGATACTAAGTGTTGGATCCTGTAGGCAAGGTAAGAAACACTGGGGGGGGGGGGGGAATAGTGTTTTATAAAAAATAATTGCGGAATTGAACTTTTCTTCTGACCAGTCGACTTGAAAAGAGAAACCAGTCGACTGGGGCGACAGTTAAGAAGGGTATTTTAAGACGAGTCTGATCAGTCGCTTATAGAAGAACCAGTCGACTTACCAGAGAGGTATTCAGAGAGTATTTAGTACAAGTCTGACCAGTCGACTTAAAAGGAGACGCAGTCGACTGTCCAGACAAGCTTCACAGAGAACTTAAAAAACAAGAAAATGAAATGCACGTTCAAAGAGATACAACCACAGAGTACACACGATGTATCCTGGTTTGGTCCTCCTAACCTACATCCAGTCCCCAAGCAACCCACTTGAGATTTTCCACTATTCTTAAAAAATGTACAAGAATACCCTACGACGTTAGACAACAACCTTGTCCAACCCGTAGTCCTCTCTCACCACTACAGAGAGCAATCTACTCCTCCACCAAGAGTGAAAGCCTGACTCTACATCCTAGAGCCCTACTCTCCAACCGAGAAGAAATGAAAATAATAAAATTATTTACAATCAACCTATAGCCTCGTTGTGATTGTGATTTTGTACGTGGCTATTTGGTTGACTTCTGAATTCAGTCCAAAATGAAATCGATGTTATGCTGGACTGAAAACAGAGAACCAAGACTTAGTGAATTTGAAAACTTTTCTTTCTAGAAAGCACAATACTTGAACTTTTTCTCAAAAATGCTTGGAACTCTTCCATGGTGATTCTAAGGCTCTATTTATAGAGTAGAATCCCTGGACGTTGTAAAAACAGTTCTTACAACTGTTTAACAATGGATTATAATGGATAAAAGTTTTAAATTCAAAAAAAATAAGTTTTGAAATCAGTAAACTGTCGAAACAACTTGAACAGTCGACTGGGTTGCCATTATGAGTCGACTGGTCAGAGTTTGAATAAGATCAGACAGTTTTGTACAGATTCAGTCGACTGGTACTCAAAAGCTGATCTAGTTCAAGCTGTTTCGACCTTTAGATTTTGTAAAACACACAGTTATTAAAAATATGTGTGAATGTGTATGTGTATGATAAGGCTGTACATCAATGTAAGACTCAACAAAGAGAAAAAATTACATTTTATAAGACACACAAACTACAAGACATTGAAGCTTTGGTCTTGACTTGAGTCTTGAGTCTTGAGTGAAGCTTTAGTCATTGTCTTTATATGAAGCTTTGCTTGATCATTCTTCAGCCTTAGAACATTGTGACTTGCTTGATCAATTTGCTTTGAGGCCTTTTTGTATTATACATGATAAACTTTGATACAACCTGCAATATATGAGAAATAGCAGAACAAATTTTGCATTGTGTTATAATCATCAAAATCAAGAATCAACAGTGGGGAGTAAGAGTAGGGGTGGTTATTAAACTACCTAATTACCTTATAAATAAACCCCCCAATGGTTAATCACTCTCACATAAAATCCAAATCATTTCTTTTACTAAGTTAACAGTGAGAGATGAGAGCAGAGCGCCATGGGAGTTTCGGTTCTTTTTTGATTTCGGCAACTGTGCTTTCATTTGGATTTTTGGGTAGCTTGTGTGGGGGTTTTCGAACTCCTTTTGAAGAGGATTTTGTTCACATAAATCTACTATAAGGTGGGTATCTCTTCTTGTTTTTCTATTTAATATAGAAATCATGCCTCGGTGATATGGTTCAATTTTGTATTAGTTTAATGGCTCTTTCAAGTAAAATTGAATGCATGTTGTGGTGAAAAAATTGCTAGTTGTAGAAAATCATGAAATACATTGTATGTTAATGTTGTGCTTATGAAATGATTGATAAGTTAGAAAGAAGAAAATTTAATTAGAAGCATGTGTAGAATTTTTAGGCTCAAATTGATTGTTGCATGCATTTTGTCTCTTACAAATTGGTTAAAATTTGTGTATGGAATGTAGATAAAAAGAAATGAAAAATTAGAAATAATTTTTTGGGAAAAAGTAATCATGGTAGAACAAAGGAAAAATCGAATTACAGTGAGTAGAAAAATTATCTAGTTGAACTTTGCCATATGATTCATATAAAAAAGAGAAAAGATTAGTTTGGGGAAAATGAAGCAAATTTTCATTCTTATGAATAAAAATAGTAAGATAACAATTTTTGAGTTCTATTGATGTAAAATAATAGTATTTTGAAGAAAGGAGTTACTTTTGCTAAGGAAATCAAGATGTATGTTTATATGTTCAAAAAAGTTGTTTATGTATATAAAATGAGTATAAATCTCTGAAATAACAATTAAAATCAAAAAAGAAGAAATTATGGAATCTAGAACTATATTTTTATAATATTAATTTTAAGAAGAATATGGAAAGTCTAAATAGTTGAAAATGTGGAAACATGAGAATTGTCGAAGAGTAACTACTTAATGGTTTTAGACCCATACAGGTTGTGAATCTGAGCTCGGCTCAATAGGTAGGCGTTCGGTCGCCATTTCTGTCTGCACTGGTTCCAGTCATGGGTCTCCCGTTGTATTAATTTTTTTTTTAATTTTAAAAAGGTCAGATAGAAGGGGTTTTAATACTTAAGAATTTAACCTATAATAGATCAGCTGAGCCCTTTGGATAGAGTGGCTAACGTGGCGCTCTGGGTTCGCCATGTGGCACGCGAGGGGAGTCGGAGGTCTCAGGTTTGAGCCTGGCTCTTTTTATTTCCCTTTTTTGGTGCTCTTATATTTTTTTTGAGTTATAAAAAAAATCCAGACCGAAATCACATATATATTTGAAAAATATTGGGGAACAAGAATAAAATATTTTCTCACTGTTGTAAATACATTTTAGAGATCTAAGAGTTATTTCTTGTGATAAATGGGATTGGTATTTAAGAGGAAGTAAAAATTATAAAAGTTAAATAGAGATAATAAGGAATGTAATGAAATTTAGATAACGAAGTTCTAATGGAGAGTCTCAAAGAGTTGGTGCTTAATTCTTAGAAACTAGGTATTGGAAAAATAAACTTGAAAAGTGTTTTGTGGAAATGAATAATTTGAGATTGTTCTCAATGTTAATAAATACAAAATGAAAGAAAAGAATAAGATGTGAATAAAGCAAATTGAAAACATGAATATTGAAGGGGATGAGTACCCATGATTATGGAACATGAAAGGTTGTGATCTAGAGGCTTAGTGAGACCTAGGTGTCGGCAAATGTTGAAGGAATTAATTGATTCGAGATTTGGCTATATGAGCTATCTCGATATTTTTTTAAGTCCGGTAAGTGGAGAAGCTAATTCTGGGTGATGTAATTTATTCATGTTTTAAGTATAAGGATTAGGCACTAAGTGGAAGATGTAGTAAACTTGGGCAAACGTAAGTGGGCTGCCTCTATATAGTCTGACAGTGGACTCCGGGATTGTGGTTGCTTGCATGGAGGCGAGCATTAACTAAATTCAGGACTATGATTGGTTTGATGGTGGACTCCAGGATCATGAATAGTCGGAAGGATGGAAGGCCGTGCTCTAGTGTATATGCGTATACCGGGGCTGGAGGGACACTTGCGGAAAGTTCGCATGACGAGGATTTTCATATAAGCTTGACGGTGGACTCTAGGACTGAAAGCCGTACTCGTGGAACGTCTAAAACTTGTTTTATTATCTGGTAGTTTTCATGGCGAGGGATTAAACCTTTTTATTTGGAGTACATAGGTACTTGCCCTCGGACCTATGTAGTATGTGATGCATAGAATTCGAACAAGTATGCATTAGTATCATCTTAGCGTAAACATCTGCATTAGGCATTAAGGCATCGCATACACCGACATGTTTAGATAGTCATTTCACACTTTGTTTACATTCAAGTTTGTGTATGCTAAAAAAAGTGTGTCGATATATTATGGCATAGCGAGGATGGTCGTGCATAGTATTGCGTCAGTTGTATGTAACTGACGTACCCATAGTATTCAATGCAGGCATTGGAGTGCAAGGAGATATAAATATGATTGATGCTAAAGATTACTTTCCATTTCAAGTTGCTGATGTTTAATTGTACATTCATGTCATGTTGTAATTCATTTAATTTTCCGCTGTGTTGTTGTAAAAGAACTTGGTGTAATAAAGTTTCAAAATTCCTTGTAAAATTGTACGAACTGAAGTAAAGATCCTGTTTTTGCTAAGAATTACCGTATTTTGGAATTCGGGGTGTTATAGAGAAAGTGACTATCCTAGACATGTTGGTGTATGCGATGCCTTAATGCCTAATGAAGATGTTTACGCTAAGATGACACTAATGCATACTTGTTCGGATTCTATGCATCCCATACTACATAGGTCCTAGGGCAAGCACCTACGTACTCCACATAAAGAGTTTAATCTCTTGCCATGAAAACTACCCGGTAATAAAACAAGTTTTAGACATTGCACGAGTACGAATTCCAGCCCTAGAGTCCACCGTCAAGCTTATACGGAAATCCTCGTCGTGCAAATTTCCCACAAGTGTCCTTCTAGCCCTGGTATACGCATATACACTGGAGCACGGCCTCCCATCCTTCCGACTATTCATGATCCTGGACTCCACCATCAAACCAATCATAGTCCCGGATTTAGTTAATACTCGCCTCCATCGCAAGCAACCACAGTCCCGGTGTAACACCCCGAATTCCAAATAAGTCTTAATTCGAAGTTCCAAATATTTTAACAAACACAAACTTGATCACAAAACAAAGCTACAAAGGGACTATCCTATTGATGTCATGGGTGTTGTGCACTTAATCCTTATTGCAATTATTTATATTAAATGATACTAATGCGCACTTGTTCGGATTCTATGCATCCCATACTACATAGGTCCGAGGGCAAGCCTTTAATCGTTCTTCATCTTGTAGGGTTCAATCCCTCGCTATGACTTAAACTTCTACAGCAACTACAGTAAGTATCTTAGATGTTCTATGAGTTACGAGCCCATATCTAGACAACCTGGAGGGGAATCCCACATCGTGACATGACGCATCATGCAGAGCCTATGGACAATTCAGCCTCCGTCATGGAACGATGGCACCACCCGTAGTCACCAAACACCCCACAAGCGTCACCACCGGGACGATAATTCCGGAGTAGTGTTCACGCCATGATATGATGCATTAAGCATGCAACCTATGAATCACTCTCACACTGCCAATCCGATGGCCCTCATACTTGTGTTTTTCTCTTACTTTCATCACATCTTCACTATTGTATTGTCCTTAGTTATTTGAATCATGAACAACATAAATACCCTAGAGTTAGCACTTCCTCTATACCGGTCTTAATCATCAATCAACAGTACGACCAAAACTCGGTTTTTCATTTCAATATTTATCTGAAAAGAATTTATTCAATGTCGGTATAAGGCTTAGCTACACTCTAGTCTTTAATCTCATTTCATGTTCACAACAAAAATTGAGTATTCACACTCACAAATTTATCCTCATAATTCATCATGATTTTCCATTTCATTTTCTTGCACAAATTTTGTATATAAAGTGACAAATTCATTTTTCATGCTTACCACATTAATGATAGATTTTCACAATTCTCTTTTATTTTCATAATAACATTCATCACTTATCAAATCAATTCACAATTATCTTTGTCTAAAATTTCCATGACACGACTCATTTAAAAATCTCTAAAAGAAAGAGTACTACTTTTCTCTAATTACTCAATAATTCATTTTAATAAATTAAATCAAGTTCTTTACTAAATTTGCCTTGATTCTGATTATAGTGAGTCAAAAAGCTTATAAAAAATTTTCATGAAGTCCAAGTATTTTCTAGTATTTTTTCTTAATTTTTTTCAAACACTTAAAACCCTTTAAAAATTGAATTATTAAAAAAAAACAAAACTTAAAAAAATATGTTGGCCTCAGCCGGTTTCGAACCAGGCACAACAGCACCCCCCCATGTGAATAGTGACGCAACCAAAATGCACCCCCTAACCAGAATGACCAATGTGACTAACTGTTTAAAGTAGAACTTGAATTCTATTTGAATTTCGAGTTCGGGTTTTGTTTGAAAAATCAGATTAAAAAAAAAAAGAAGTCTCTTCTGAGACTCAAACCAAAGCGACACAGGCCGCCGAGCTACAGTAATGCTCTGAGGTCGCACCCGAAGACCAGTATGACCATGGTAATTAACTGATATGAGATGGGTTGATTTAATTTTAACTCGACTCTCTGTTTATTAATAATTCTTCGTATTTCAAAATCTCTTAAACTCTTTTCACTTCTAAATTATTTCATGAAACTTTCCAGATTACTGATTTTATAGATTAACAACACAAAAGTATTTTAAAAATATTATTTTGACATAAAAACATGAATTTTCCTTCTAATTTGTGTTCTAGGTCTATAATTTCGACATTGCAAATTATCATGATCTCTACTAAAATTTAGTATTACAAATATCATGAAAATGTTGTCACTTGCTTTTTCTTCTTTTATTTCCACAATGATCTATAACTTAGTCTCATTTATCAAATTAGTGTCACAATAAATAAACACAATTCATTTATTTCAATTACTCAACAAGCCATTCACAAGTATATTCTACATTCTAGCATGGTTCCAAACTTACATTTTCATAGCACATGATAATTCTACTACAATTACTATAATTTATAGAAATTACCATACAATTCATCAATCATTCATTTTATTATCTAATTAGTTCCTTTTTAGAGTCAACACATGGTTAATTTACTAGTTTCTTTAGCCATTTCATCAATCAAACCCCTAGCATGATGTCTACATTAGAAGTAGAGAAATCACCCTCCTATTTGAAGAAACAATTGAAAAGAACACCTAAAAATCTCCTTGAACACACGAGCGGTCCTTCTCCTCCTAGATTGTGCCACCACAAGAGCCTTCTCCTCCTTGTACAAGTGAACCCGAGCACACCTTCTTCTCCTTGATGTAGGCCGGCCTCCAAGAATGCAAGAACACACAACTAGAACTCCTCTCAATCTTTTTACTCACACTTGTTTCTTTTTCCAACAACTAGAATTTCTTTCTCTTTCACAAACTTTCTAATGTATTTCATGTAAAGAATGGGGGGGGGGGGGGGTATTTATACATTTTTCAAGGTGAGACGGAGGGCCAAGATCAATGTAGATAGTTGTAGATTAGGGACTAGGATGAGTTAAAGAGTTAAAGTAACCACCCATGTACAAATAACCAACTATCCACTAAGCCAACTCTCCCACCTCTCCAAGCTCCATCCGGCCTAGCCTTGTAGCCCATGCACGTGCCACATCAACCACCCCTAGCTACTAGTTGTGCAATTATTTGTTAGTTGAATTGTTACAAAAATGAGTCTACCTTACAAGTTGTCTAATTTAAATGAGAATAAACTAGTGGGCTCAAAATTTGTGGGCCTTAGAACCCGTGGGTTTAATAATTAAAATAATTAATTTAATTATGGTGGGCTAGATTCAAACAATTAAGCCTAAAATTTTAAAATAGGCTTTTGAATAAAAGGAGAAGAATAAGAATACTTTGTTTATGTTTATAAAAATAAATAATTTACTCAGTGAAAAATGCACATGAATTTGTACATGCAAAACACGTAAAAATCAACAAACTTATATTTAATAAAAATTAAAATTTCAGAATGTTACAACACTCCCTCCTTAGAATAGTTCCGTCCCCGGAACTAAGCTTAAAGAGTGAGAAAACACAAGAAGAAAAAGAAAAGAATATACAGATTAAACATAGAGCTCAGGATGATCCTTCAACATCCTCCTCTCGGATTCCCAAGTAGTCTCTTCAACCAACTGGTTTCTCAAGACTACTTTGACCATCGGTATCGTCTTGTTCCTCAAGACTTTCTCCCGACGATTCACAATCTCAACCGGTAGCTCATTGTAACTCAGATCCAACTGCAAACCCTCCGGCACTTCGGGCAAATGGTGACTCGGATCTAGAATGTAACCTCTCAGCATAGACACATGGAAGACAATTCTCATTTTCCACATTTCTTGTTTAAGTAGTTACTCTTCGACAATTTTCATTTTCCACATTTTCAACTATTTCGACTGTCCGTCTTCTTCTCAAAATTGATATTATAAAAATATAGCTCTAGGTTCCAAAATTTCTTCTTTATTGATTTTAATTATTATTTAAGAGATTTATACTCATTTTATATACATAAACAATTTTTTTGAACATTTAAACATACATCTTGATTTCCTATGCCAAAGTAACTCCTTTCTCCAAAATACTATTATTTTACATCAGTAGAACTCAAAAATTGTTATCTTACTACTTTTATTCATAAGAATGAAAATTTGCATGCATGTGAAACAGACCAATATATTTCAAAACTGCATGCTGTTCAGTAAAGAACTCTATTTTCAACCTGATTCCCGTCGCTGTTGATTAAAACTTTTTGAATATGAATTATAGCTTGCTATGTCTATTTTACAACCCTTTAGACGGATTTGAATTTTGAGTTGTATTTTGTGATTTACCGCTATTTTAGTACTGCTATATCTAAAATTTCAGATTTATAAATTTGCTACATCTTTCTGTTTTCCAAATTAAATTAACTACACTATCTGTAATGGAATTTTATGAAATTTTATATACTGATACTAGACATGCTAGGGAACCTTCCAGATTTTTTCTTAGATTTAATCAGTGTGTTTTTATGGCATTTTCATGCTTATACATAAAACTTTGCGATTTCTGGCTGAACATGAATTTTGTATAAATTACTGTCTTGAGCTCTGTTTCGGTAGTTGTTATATGACTTGTGTATATGCGTTGAATTCGGCTGAGAGTCTAGTTTCAGGATTTTTTGACGAATCCAGATTTGCACTCTTGTGGCAACGAAAATCTCATATTTGGTGCAGCGTTGTCCTGCTGTCACATCCCGCTTCCCAAAATACTGGAATACGAGCACGTAACGTAGGTCCAGTGAATGATTATACATCATCCATAAGATGTACCAGTCTAACTTAACAATATACAAGAGAAAAAAACTACGCAGGAAGAATATAATCACATAAACAATGAATTAAACTCCAAATTAATCATGAAATAAATTCACCAATAATAATCCAGTATCTGGGATAAAAATAAACCTCGGGTCATAAAGCCCAAGAATACAAAGTATGATAAAAAGAAATACAATAAGCAAATAATAAAAGATAGCTAAGTAGTCTAATAGTCCAGCTCCAGTCTTCAGAGAGTTTGCCAACCAATTTCTCCAGGGATTGCTCCTTCGGTACCTATTAATACTAGATCTAAAAAGAAAGAAAAGAGTACTTTTAGAGCAAGTCGTGGGCAGCAAGTAGAGAAAAACAGAGGATAAGGAAAATCATGAATATCAAAGAAAAGGGACATGATCAAAGTCAAAGAACAAAGCAAAGAGCAGGCAATAATATCAAAGGTGTACAATAATCACGCATGTAATGAGTGATGTCAAGTCAAGATCAAGCATGAGATGCAGATTATTAAGTATTTTATTAATCTATCTAGTGCACGCACTACTGCATTCCATTCCACAGGTTCGGCGCAAATACACAGTGAACGTTTTAGACTGATGGTGAATTCACGGTTCGTGTACTCGGCCCAATAGTCGGGAATTTGCGGGATGTTCGGAATTTTCAGAATTTTCAAGATTTTCGGGATATTCGGGATTATTAGGATTTTCGGGATTATCAAGATATTCAGGATTTAGGTGGCAAGGGACCCCTACCGAGTACAGTCTCCGATTGTTCACTACTAAGTCAAACCCACGATACCCCGGCTTTTTATTAGTTTATTTTCATCCTATGTGCGCATGCAAGAAGGTGTCAATACTGTATGATACTAAGTGTGACTAATTCTATCCGATATAGACAAATCGAGAAGCAAACAAGTCATTTACACACACATCACATGATCAGGACAGCATGACCTTGCTGTATTAAAACATGGATTACAGCCACTACAAAATAGCAAACCTGAATCTGTCGAAAGGCCTAGAAAGTAGACTTCCATACAGTTCCAGCGAATATAATTAAGGCATATAAAAGATACCGAACCTAGGGTGAACTTTATTCTATTAAGGTTTTATGTTTAGGAAGCATGTAGTAAGTTGTGTTCAACTAATTATTTCAGGTCAGAGAACTCATTAATAAAATCTATAAAAATTCAGGAAAGTACCTATACATGTCTAGGTCCAGCCAAATTTATTTTAGATTTTACTTTTACTGTTAACAGGGTCAAATAAAATATAGAACAACATGATACGCATGCAATTGTGAGTCTGAAATTTCTAACATGGCTGTACTAAAATGTTGATATCTAGCAAATTACATATCGGAACTTAGATCCATCAAAAGGATGTTAAACTAGACATCAAAGGCTAAAAATTCATGTTTTTAAAGGAAATTCAAATTATGACATTATCATGGGTGAAAACTTGATTCAAGGTAAACAACTAACAATTCAGAAAATTGTCTTAACATGAATAGACAATAATTAAATCATACATCATATATTTCATGCAAATTGGTAATCAAAGTGATCCTAGGTGTAACATGCAAATTTCTAAGGTTTAAGATACAATTATCATTGGCATGGTATCAATTCATCGATCAACTTCAATCTAGCACATACAATCTAACATGTCCAACTTATCAAGTAGTCATATGCATGTGCATGAAACAATGGGGACTAGGTTTTAGATCAAAGAGACAGCATGATGTTAAGAATTTGTCGGGTTAGCTCGTGTAAACCCTCGATAAACTTAATGGAATTGTCAAAGCAGTATGATAACGAAATGGGACTGGATCTACTTACAGAGATCAAATAAACTTGAACAGAATAAAATACTAGTTCAAGAAGAGACCTGCCTGTTAATTTGCAGATTCAAATAATAAGAATAACGGGATCAGAATCCCTGACGAAAATCCCAAAGACATGTGCGAAATATGTGCGAAGAAACCAAAACAAACAAAGCAACAACAACAGCAATGAAATCCTCACACCGGATGGGGACATAACACAGAACAGCGATTCGGATTCGCTGTGCCAAAACACGGAACGACGATCTCGACCAATCGGCGATCTCCTTCAACCTTCGGAAATGAGAGAGAGAGAGCATGGCGTGACTCAGTGGCGACTGCGACTGGCAGCGCTCGGGACGACGACGACGATGATGCTGCAATTGGGAAGCGACGGCAGCGGCGAGATGGCGCGGTGCGCAGACGCTCTGTTCTCGAAAACAGGGGAGACAGAACTGGGCTTCAACGAGGCTTGGACGACGACGAGGACTGGGTTCTCTGGTGGTTGCGAGGGGTGAATGGGGAGATGATCGGAGCACAGGATGGCGGTGGCAAGGACGAGATGGCGCGGAATGGGTCAAAGGTGGTCAGAGCAATGGAGGTTCGGTGGAGTTGGGCGATTGGGTTAACAGGGAGAGAGAGCGGGAGAGATGGAGAGGGAGGTGGATGAACAGTAGCGGGGGGCTTCACAGGAACTAGGGTTAGGGTTAATGACGGCTAGGGTAATTAGGGTTAGGGGATTAGTATATATATAGGGGAAAAGATGAGATATTGGGTATTTAGGTATCTGGGTATAAATCCAATAAATAGAACAGGTTGTACATGAATATAATGGATTAATATAAACCCAAACACAAAAGAGTAAGCTATCCGATAAAATATGATTCATAACAAAATACAATTTGTATCACGTAATTTATTTGAAATAATTATAAACACAATTATTAAATAAGAATCGATTTGTTTTAATAATCAATAATAACAATAAATAATCATAGTAACAATAAAAATAGGAATAACCACGTAAGTAAAAATAATAGTACTAATAATAACAATTAGTAATAATAATGACAATATGAATAAAAGTACTAACAATAACAATAGGAATTATCAGAGTAGTGTCATATGTATAAAAATAGGAATTTGTTGAAATAGTCTAATCAGTAATAATCATTCTTGATTTGAGTTAAAATGTAAATAGTTGATCTGGTAGAACTAGAGACAAAGTTTATTCAAAATAGTTATAACTATTGTTCACAAAAGTCTTTAACATTAAATTCAAAATGGATTTTACAAATAACGAATTTATAAATATCAAAATACGAAAAAATACATAGGAAATACGTATTGGCTGAAATGGGGGTTACACCTGCTATCCAGAAATGAAAGTCTCGTTGTCCTAGTCTATTATGAGTTGTTTGTCACCCGTGCATGTTTCTGTCCTGACCTGAACCTGTCTCTTGTTCTGGCCATGCTTTTTCTTGGCCTATTTGTGCACGTATATGCCTACTTTAATAATAATAACAAGTAATCAAGAAGGAGTTAAGGGAAAGATCTAGTAGTGAAAAATATAGAAATGTGTACTTGGAAGGGGGCCCGTGTTTCCTACCTGTTACATGATTACATGATATATGATCCTGATTATCTATTTACATGATATGTGATCCTAATTATCCTGATTATCTGATTATCTGACTACATACTTTCCTATAAGAAGGTGAACTCAGAAGGGGGCCAATGTTTCCCACCTGTTTACCCGACTGCATACTTCCCTATAGGAGGATGTACTCGGAGGGGACCCATAGGTTTTACCTGATACCTGATTACCTATTATATAATTACATAATTACATGATATATGATCCTGTTTACTTGATACCTGAGTACACGGCCCTATACAATCCACTACGAAATCTAAACGCAACTTGTCTGAATGTAGAAACCATGTGGTAAAATTTGGGACGCATGAAGTGCTACCTAGATATGATTAAATACAAGACCTGTGAATATCTGATCACTTGCACATTCCTGTTACATGCTTACCTATACATGCTACCTGACATCTGTTACTTGTTTACCTGCTTGCATGCTACTTGATACCTGTTACATGTTACCTGTACCCTCTTATCTACTCATATCACTTGATTTTGTTCCTTGGTTTTAGAGTTAGTTGCTCTATTTCCTCTCACATTCCTTCCATTCTCAGTTTAGTACTTGCTTCTTGTTGTTACTCTGTATTTTTCTTATCTATTTTTCGTACTTTTTGCCTACACTACATGCGGTCCGTAACTTGCACTGATGGGCATATTGTTTCTTTTTTCCTTTTCCTGCAAATTGTCGAATTTGCAGATTTCGGTGACCAGCTGTCTGAAGGAGTAAGTGACCAAGTGTTCTAGGCTTGGCTAGAGATCCTACTTGAGTTTATTTCCTGTTTTAAATAAATTGTATTTATTTGCTACTTGGACCTTGTATTGGGCATTTTGTCCCAGAACTTATAACTCGTTGTTCCAGATCTGGTTTATTTGAGATTAAATATCTTTATTTCAAGTAAATTCTGTTGATCATATTAATTTATTTATGCATGCATGGTTGATTATTTCCTGTCTATTCTTGTTTATTCCTGTGTATTGTTGTAAAGATCCTTACAGCTCATGAATGGTGAAACCATTTGCTGGAATTTTGTTGTGCATCCGTATTCTGTATTCCTTTTTGGGAAGCGGGGCGTGACAGAGTTTTTAGTGGTATCAGTGCCTGGTTTGGCTAATGTGTTAGTCATGTTTGACTAATATGTTAGACAAGCATGACTCGATCAGCATTGGCTCAACTATAAACAGACCATGCAGTAACATGAACAAATTGATAATCAACTTGATCTGGATACTAGTCTTGTTCGATTCATTTTGGTCCCTTCTTATTCAATTCCTTGATTCCTTATTTCCTTCCATCTTTTGCAGTCTCCCACATTTGTTGATTCCTCATTGGGTATAAATTTATTCTTTTGTACCCTCATTTTTTTGATTCTGGTGCAATCCTTTTTTTTTATTTCAGCTTGGTCTGTCGATCGGTATCACTGGATCTACAACGACATGTCAGCAGCTTGGACCATCACCAGGAAAGGACTCATCGTCTTTTGCTCCAAGGTGTGCAAGCAGACTCTCAGGATCTCAGGAAGTGTTCAGAATCTGAAGTTGCCAGGAGTTCAAACTTCATGCCAGTGAGATGCCATTTGGATGTGCCAAGGATATGGTGAGCCACGAGGCAGATCGCTAAAGCTAATGGATTCTATTGGTAGAGTCTTCCTGATCAGAGTGGCGCAGTAGAAGCGTGGTGGGCCCAAAACCCACAGGTCCCAGGATTTCCATGTTGCTTCTCTTTCCTTGCATTGTTTGCTTCCCTTTATTTCTTGCATTCATCTTCATCCATCGACTCATTATTGGTTCAATTCTTCCCTACCCATTCTCTCTTTGATTCCAATTCTACCTAGTCCTTTATCTTACTTTGTTATCCTGTGTTGTTTCTTTCCTATTGATACTGTTTAATTTCTTTTATGCATTCCATTTGACATCATTGTTGTCCACTTCCTTTCTTATTCAGGTATTTCCACAACTTTGTTCCTTCCCCTTTAATTCTCTATTTATTACCCCAAGTTTTTTTTGCCTTGTCCTATGTACCGCCTAAGCAAATTTCGAGGATGAAATTTTATTGTAAGGTGGGTATGATTTGTAACCCCCGTTCCCGTAATTACGTATTACCTTAGTATTTTCTGTATTTCAATTCTTATGAATTCATTAATGTCAAATTTGGTTTTGGATTTTTATATTAAAATCTTTTATAATAAAAAATTGTATTTATTCCGAATAATAATGCATTTTAACTTTAACTCTTATTTCTAATTGATCAACTATTATATTCTAGCCCAAATCAAATGTAATATTACTATTTAGATTATCCTAATCAATTGCTAAAACCAAATCTAAGTTTATTTTGTAATTTTATTAACTATTATTATAGTTGTTATTTTGTTGATTGTTTACTGTTATTATTATTATTATTACTATTATTAGTTTGATTGTTCAAGGTTTAATGTGTATGTGTATATATGTGTGTGTGTGTGTGTGTGTGTGTGTGTGTGTGTGTGTGTGTGTGTGTGTGTGTGTGTGTTTTATAAAGCCTATTCTATTTAATTATCTCCCTATTGGATTTTAAACCCAATACCCATTAATCTGTTACTCCTTAACCCTAATTCCTCCTATATCAATACTCTGTTAACACCCCCCCTCCCTTAACCCAATCTCTTGTTGGATTCAACCCGAAACCCATTTATTATCCAAACCCAATTTCCTATTGGATCATTTACCCAATAACCCAAAACTCTATAGCCTATCCCTTATTAGATCCAAATCCGCTACTCTTTAACCCAAACCCGCAACCCTACTCATATATAACCCTACTTTACCCCCTAGATATCGTTCTAACCCTAACCCTAAGAAACCCTACCCTATCCTACTGTTGAAATCACCGCATCCCTGATCTCTCTCCCTCTCTTTTCCTTGCAAACCCAACTCCTCTCCCCGTCATCTTCTCACCTCCACCATCCCTGATCGCCCTCGCCTCCCTCAACTCAGTTGTCCTCATCCTCTTTCTTTCATCGTCGAGCATCATCGCCCCCATCATCTTCTTCCTAGTCGAGTCCCCCATTGCCGAAGCTTCCCTCCTCCTCGTCCTCATTCTACCGCAGTCCAGCCCCGATCTCGAGCCTCGCCTGCACCCGTCGAGCCACAGTTGCTAGTCAAAGCCCTTGACCAGCACCTCGACTACCACCCTCGCCGCCAGTCGACCACCATCTTGCCGTCGAAGCTCTGCCAGTCGACCGTCGTCGACTACCCAACAACCTCCATAACCACCCATCAGCAGCCTCCGCTCGCTCACTGTACAATCGAAGCCCCATTGCTGTTTTGATCATCGGTCATTGATCTCTTGAATCCTGGCCGTCTGATCTCCTCTTGATCATCACGATCATGATGATCATCAAGCTTCCTTTGATCGCAGCCGTTCGATCGATCGATCTTGAGCATCATCATCATCATCATCAGGGAGATCTGGGCCATCTGATCTTTCATCGTGATCGTGATCATCATCATTAGCTTTTAGATCTCAATCGTCCAATCTGTTGATCTTGATCGTCATCAAGGTTCGTGCCGATCGTCTCCCGGGATCCATTCCCGTTATTCTATTTCATATGTCGGATTCATCGTCTACACCCAAAGCAAGTAACTTGTATAATTTTTGTTTATATACAAGTACAAAATACCACATGTAGTCTTGTTCTCGTTTTGTGTTCGTCCTCATGATGATTTCTTGATAAATCTTGATCTCATTTATTTGATCCATTCGTAGTCATGATCTATCATAACAACTTGACACACACTACATGAAAATAATTAGATCTAGATAGATTCTTGATGTATATATATACTTGTTCGTGATCTATTGTATGTTGTAGATTTTTGTTACATGATTGATGTGCTAGATGTGTTATCTCGTTGTGAACTTTCTAATACCCATGCCATATTGATTTGGATATCTAATATACCATGTTTTACATCATGCCCTAATTTGGATCTATTGTAGATGAATTATTTGACAAAATACATGAAAGAATTTCGTTTTTGCTGCTGCCCTGATTTAGTACAGTAAGTTAGATCTTGTTAAGGTTAGTAAAATAAATTATTTTGTGAATATGATTCATAGGCCTCAATGTCTATTTTTTAAAATTTTTGATGGATCTCAATTTTGATTTTTTATGTGTGAGTTATCGCTGGTTTACTGCAGCTGTGTTGAAATTTTCAGATTATGTTTTTTGAGATTGCTGTATGTTATTTATTTTAAAACTGGTGTTAAAGGTAAAATTTGGATTCAATATTTTTCTAGGTATGACTAGACATGACTAGGATCAACCCCTAATTTTTGTGGATTTATTTAATGACTCTACAATTTATTTCATGCTTGTGAAACAGACCAATATATTTCCAAACTGCATGCTGTTTAGTAAAAAACTCTATTTTCAACCTGATTCCAGTCGTTGTTGATTAAAAATTTGTGAATATGAAATATAGCCTGCTATGTTTATTTTACAACCCTTTTGAAGGATTTGAAATTCGAGTTGTATTTTTTGATTTACCGCTGTTTTAGTACAGTTGTGTCTAAAATTTTTAATTCATAAATTTGCTACATCTTTCTGTTTTCCAAATTAAATTAACTACACTATCTGTAATGGAATTTTATGAAATTTTATATGCTGATACTAGACATGCTAAGGAACCTTTCTGATTTTTCTTAGATTTAATCAATGTGTTTTCATGCCATTTTCATGTTTATAAATAAAACTTTGCGATTTTTGGCTGAACACGAATTCTTTATAAAACGCTATCTTGAGCCCTATTTTGGTAGTTGTTATATGACTTGTGCACATGCGCTGAATTAGGATGAGTGATTAGTTTCTAGATTTTCTTATGAATCCAGATTTGCACTCTTATGGCAACGGGTATCTCAGATTTGTTGCAGTGTTGTCCTGCTGTCCAGAATTGAAAGTCTCATTGTCCTAGTCTATTATGAGTTGTTTGTCACCCGTGCATGTTTCTTTCCGACCTGAACCTATCTCTTATTCTTGCCATGCTTTTTCTTGCCCTGTTTGTGCACGTATATGCCTGCTTTAGTAATAATAACAAGTAATCAAGCAGGGGTTAAGGAAAAGATCTAGCTGTAAAAAATATAGAAATGTGTACTTGGAAGGGGGGCCGTGTTTCCCACCTGTTACATGATTACATGATATATGATCCTGATTACCTGTTTACATGATTACCTGGCTACATACTTCCCTATGAGAAGGTGTACTCAAAAGGGGGGCCGTGTTTCCCACCTGTTTACCCGACTACATACTTCCCTATGGGAGGGTGTACTCGGAGGGGACCCATAGGTCCTACTTGTTACCTGATTACCTGTTATATAATTACATGATTACATGATATATGATCATGTTTACCTGATACTTGAGTACACGTCCCTATACAATCCACTACAAAATCTAAACGCAACTTGTCTGAATGTAGAAACCATGTGGTAAAATTTGGGACGCATGAAGTGCTACCTAGATAGGATTAAATACAAGACCTGTGAATATCTGATCACTTGCACATTCCTGTTACATGTTTACCTGTACATGCTACCTGACGCCTGTTACTTGTTTACCTGCTTGCATGCTACTTGATACCTATTACATGTTATCTGTACCCTGTTATCTTCTCATGTCACTTGATTTTGTTCCATGGTTTTAGAGTTTGTTTCTCTGTTTGCTATCACATTCCTTCCATGCTCAGTTCAGTACTTGCTTCTTGTTGTTACTCTGTATTTTCTTTATCTATTTTTCGTACTTGTTGCCTGCACTACATGTAGCCCGTAACTTGCACTGACGGGCGTGTTGTTTCTTTTTCCCTTTTTCCGCAAATTGTCAAATTTGCAAAATTCGGTGACCAGCTGCCTGAAGGAGTAAGTGACCAAGTGTTCTAGGCTTGGCTAGAGTTCCTGCTTTGAATAAATTGTATTTATTTGCTACTTTGACCTTGTATTGGGCATTTTGTCCCAGAACTTATAACTTGTTGTTCCAGATTTGGTTTATTTAAGATTAAATATCTTTGTTTCAAGTAAATTCTTTTGATCATATTTATTCATCCATGCGTGGTTGATTATTTCCAGTCTATTCTTGTTTATTCCTATGTATTGTTGTAAAGATCCTTACAGCTCCTGAATGGTGAAAACCATTCGCTGGACTTTTGTTGCGTATTTGTATTCCGTATTCCTTTTTGGGAAGCGGGGCGTGACATCAACACGAGCAAGAATTTGATGAGCATGTCCCCATCTCCCTATTAACACAATCATCTTTGTCAAGGCCACACCGGAAGAGGAAGAAGACGAATTATATACTCCGAGTTGATTGTATTATCAAGCCTATTTTTTTTAATGTATCTATTCTGTAAAATTGATGCTTAATTTTTTGCTTTGTGTAAATGACTTAAGAACATGGTGCAGCTCAGTGTATTGTGGTTGTAGTTTGAGTAGTTAGATTAGCTAGATTAGTTTGTAGTTGTAGTTGTGGTTGTGGTTTGAGTTGTGGTTGTAGTTGTTGTTGCTTCGGTTTGAGTGTTACGTTTGAGTTGTGTTTTGGGTTGATAATGATTAATCTATATTTGTTAGTAAGCGGTAGACAAGTTGGCGAATGTGTGATGTATGTGTTTGTTCTCACTGTGATGTATATGAATGTGTAAACAGGGAAACTCTTATATTTGAAGTTTTAATGAAAATTTTTACACTGAGCCCGCATTTGGGAATTATAGCCTTAGTACAATTGAGGCAGCAGTCTCTAACCGCGACCTCTCTTTAAGAAATTTTCTTGCCCAACTATTTGCTCTTTGTTAGTCTCTGTCACGAATGTTTCATTGACAATCGCAATTGGGAACTGCGGCCTCAGTATAATTGAGATCGCAGTTGGGAACTGCAGCCTCAGTACAATTGTGACTGCAGTTGACAATCGCAGTTGGGAACTACAACCTCAGTATATTTGTGTCACGACCCGCTTCCCAAAAGAGAATGCGGAATACAGGATACGCGACAAAAGCCCAGCGAATGATTTTCATCATCCATAAGTTGTTCAAGAATCTTTTCAACATTCACAAGACTAATCAGAGTCGGAAGCAAAAGAATCAACCAATCATGCACATATGAACCAAAATACCAACATGAATACTTGAAACCAAATACATTAATCTCAAATAGTAATGATCTGAATAAGTCAAAATTCTGGGTCACATTGCCCAAATACAAGAATAAATCCAAGTACCAAATACAATATTGTTCAAGCAAGTTACAAAAAATAATAATAATAAAATCCAGCACTAATACTTCATGTCACCAATACCTTCTGGAACCTGTTCTCCATAATCTGCAATTCAACAATTGCAGGGAAGAGGAAAAGAAAAAATAAGTACCCGTCAATTGCAAGTTACAGGCCGCTTGTAATGCAGGATACAAGTACATGGGGAAAATAACTAACAACATGGTATAAGCATGATATCAAAATATAACGACTAGCATGGCAAATGAACAAGTATAAGTGTTGTGTATCAAGTGTTAAGTGAACAAGTATCATATAAACAGATATCAGGTTTCAAGTGTTATGTATCACGAAATCACGTAACAGGTGTCAAATAGTCAAGTAGTCAAGTACAAATGTCAAGTATCATGTTCAAGCATCAGGTCTCATGTACCATGTAATCAAATATCAAGTAAGCATGTATCAAATATCTTGTATTATTACTATCTAGGTAGCACTTCATGTGCCATCCTTTTATCACATAGTTGCTACAGCCAATGCAATTTCGTTTTAGATTTCATAGTGGACCATATAGGGCAGTGTACTCAGGGACAAGCCTCAAGAATCAAGTATCAAGTATCAAGTTTCAAGTATCAAGTAAACAAGACTCAAGAGTGAAGTATCAAGCCTCAAGCAGTGAAATATCAAGCCTTAAGTACCAAGTATCAAGCCAAGTCTCAAGTATCAAGTATCAAGCCAAGTATCACACAGAATCAACTAGATTCTCTTCCGAGTACACGTTTCTGAATAATCCACTATTAGATCTGTACCTTTAAACCCCGACTTGGTTAATTTTATTATTAATGTCAAAAAAGAAAATATGTGTCATGAAACAAGCAAGTATATCATGGTATAATCAAGTAACAAGTTCAAATTGCAAGACAAACATGTATGGGTGCAAGATAACTCACAAAAGAACAAAAAAAATCCAATTTCTAGTCTAGGACAGCAAGATCATACTGTAGTAAAACAGTGATTCCCAGTGTTACAAAAATGTAAATCTGAATCCGTCAAAAGGTCTAGAAAATAGACTTCCGTCCGAATCCAGAGAATATAAATAAGTCATATAGTATTTCACAAAATCAAGTCTCAAAACTGATTTAAATCCAGAAAATGCGTTCAGCCAGAAATCAGAAAATCGAATTCACAGTCAGGAAAATAGCACCAAAACATCTCAAATAATTCTAGGAAAAATCTGCGGTATTCCCCTATCTGTCTGGTATCAGAATATAAAGTTTCAAAATTTTTCAGTAAGATTAGTTTAGCCATCGAAAATCAGAAAACATCAAGAAACGATAGTTTGGCAAATCTGGAATTCCCAACACTGCTGTACGAAAACTGTAATATCTCGCAAACAGTGAAACGAAATTCACATTCGCCAAAGGGAGATGAAAATAGACAAAATAATATAACTTTCATATATCACAAATATTTTTCATACAGTAAAAGGAATCATGGTGAAATACAAATTTTTACAGAACATCGAACAAAATCCAACAAGTATAGTTTTTATAAACAAGCATGAAATGACATATAAAATCATCAATAAAATCCACCAAAATTCGGGTAATCCCTAGATAGATATAGAAATATTGACCAAAGTTCTGGATCAAAATAATATGTGTAGCACAAGTATCGAAATAGTTTAGTCATCAAAATCATCGAGAAACGAATTCTGGAAAAGATCTACACCTCTGTAGTAAAACAGTCATATCTCACACATACGAAAACGAAATCGAGCAAGGTCAGAGGGGTTGGAAAGAAGACGAATTCCTCTAAAACTCATGTTTTATACTAAAATTAAGATTCTAACCTTAATATGGTCTAAATCACTGATCAGGACAGATTATTGGCAAAATACAGAATTTCCTTTAGGAACAAAATCAACATGAATCACATGAAACTTGGTCTAACTAAACATGAATTAGAGTCTACTAAGTATCCGAACAACATGAAATAGGGTATACGACGACATGTCCACAACAAGTATATCACATGGATCTCACAAGTACACAAGTTCTCATAATTGTTTCACATATACATCAGATCAAGAAATGGTCACTTCTAGGTTAATTCATGTCATATGTGTCGTGAGGCAACTACGGTCAAGATAGCACTATAGAGACGATACTCATCATGATAACACACGCACGAGTTGTCTCTAGAACCCGACTACACTACAAGCCGTATTTATGACTTGTATCATACAAAAGAATTGAGTACAAGTTACTTACCTTAACCGAAGATGAAGAACGAACACCAAGAATAACAGGAACGAATCCCGGCAACGAACAAAATCCACAAATAAGAAATCAATGAATCAACGAACAACTCGCACGATCCCACGTGCGAACTTTCAAGCAAGAGAGAGCAAGACCAAGAGAGAGAGATAGCGGACGAGGGGTTGCAGCCTTGGCTGCAGTCGATGGCACCGGAGGAACACCGGAGAGAGAGATAGGGAGATGGGTCCTCGGGTGATGGAGGAGTGGTGGTTGCGGCAAGGGTGAGGGATCAGGATCGGGATGTAGGTCTAGGTGGCATCGGGATGGGTACAGGCCGAACATGGGGTGGTCGGCCTGGGGTGCGTTGGGGTGTGCAGGTATGGGGCTGGGGTGTGCGGCACAAGGCTGAGAATAGAGGGAGGCCGGGGTTTAGTATTAGGGTTAGTGTTTAGTTTAGGGAGAGATTATATATAAGGTTGTTTAGGGTTTAGTTGTATGAGATGGGTAATTGGGTTACTGGGTTGTGGGTATTTAGGAGTAGCAATAGGTTTAGACTAATAGGATTTGATTAGGATCAATTAGTATAGGATATCAAATAGGATTGTAGATTTCAATTTTGGCATTGGTAGTCAATTTGGGATCAAACATTAAGATTGAGGATAGGATGAGCAACCACATCACCATGAACACCTAAAGACAAGAATAAAGAGAACAAGACACAAATGAAGAACGAAAATAACAACAATGATCAAGACAAATCAAGGAACCGAAAATAAATAAAAAAAGACCAAGAATGAGCCAAAAATGAATATGAATTGAAAACAACTCCAATATACGGTCCAGAAAAATATACAAGAGAGTACAAATATCCAAGAAAAAGAAAAAATACACCAAAGATATGAAAAACGAAAAACAGGGGTTACAATTTGAGATCGCAATTAGAAAATGTAGTCTCAGTTCTCAGCCGCCCTTTCCTATATCTTCTAAATATCACATTAGCTATGAGTTTCAGACCAATTTGGATAGGCCAATATGTTTGGTCTTGCATATGAAGAAATGTGGGCATCCAAATAAATGCTAAGGAATTCATAAAATAGAATGGATCAACATATGGTGAATAATCGAGAGCTCGAGCTGCACAAGTCATCAAGACAACATGGAAGGTGGGAGAGCTGGAATTTTTGACAAGTTCACGTGTGCACTTGTAAGTCAACAATATACAATTTTCTACCCTTTCGGTACCCACCATCAACTCGAATATCTGTTTTTACTCGAACTACACCAAGATTATGATTAAACATGCCTCATGCATATTAGCTCTCTTACGCTATATATCGATAAGTTTTTGAACTCTAAGTGCCTAAATCTGCCCTTCACTTATAAGCTTACGTGTCGCTTGTTGACGGTAAAGTAATAATTGAGACGATAGCATATCATCTCCACACTTGCCGTCACAGACAAACTACGAACACCTTTCAAAATAGAATTAAATATTTTTGATATATTCGTAGTCATCATGCCATATCGACGTCCTTTATTTGTAGTAAGTGCCCACTTTTCGAATGGTTTCTCCTAGAGCCAATTAACAGCTTCAATTTTTACCTTTTCAATCTCTGCCATTTTATTCAAAAAAATTTTGGCCTGATTTTGACGTGTAACCACCTTAACCTTATTCATCAAAGCCTTGTGACTGAATTTGGTAAAGAAATTTGTAGCAAATGTCACATATAATAACGATGATATGCATGTGGCTCATTCCATGATCCATTTTGTGTGTCTATGGTAGACAAGTACCCGTATGATGATCGGAAATAACACATAACCCTTGGCGATCAGTGAAAAAATACTTAATACAACTCATGAACCAACCCCAACTATCTAAACTCTCTCCATTTACTATAATGAACGCAAATGAAAATACTTGTTATTTGTGCTGGGATCAACGGCTATCAACAAACAACCTGTCACACCCCTCTTCCCAAAAAGGAATACGAAATACAGATACGTGACTTAGCCCAGCGAATGATTTTCATCATCCATAAGCTGTCAAGATCTTTACAACATTTCACAGGAATAATCATAGTAGGAAGCAAGAGAAGTCAACCACGCATGCATATATGAATCAATATACCAACAGGAATTTACTTGAAACAAAATTTAATAATCTCAAATAAACCAGATCTGAACAAGTCAATAATTCTAGGTCACATTACCCAGTACAAAATAATCCAAGTAATAGATGCATTATTCAAATAAGCAACAGGAAATAATAACAGCAAAATTCCAGCAACTAGTACCTCAGATCACCTACTCCATCAGGCAGCTGATCACCATGATCTGAAATTTAATAAATTGCAAGAAGAGGAAAAGAAAATAAAACTCCCATCACTGCAAGTTACAGGCCGCTTGTAGTGCAGGCACAAGTACATGGGAAAGAATAACAAATATAGAATAACAACAGAAACACCATAGCATTAAATAGGCATGTCAACAAAGCAGGATAACTAACACGAATGAGAAAATGAGATCAAGTAACATGATATACTAACAGGTACAGGTAACATGTATCAAGTGTCATGCAAGTAGGTACACAGGTTTACAGGTATACAAGTAAATAGGTAAACAGCAGGTAAACAGGTATACAGGTAAACAGGTATACAGATAAACAGATATACTGGTAAACAGGTATACAGGCAGCATGTACTGGTAAGCATGTAACAGGTGTCATGTTATGTCATTTCAAGTCCTGTATTTATTACTATCTAGGTAGCGCTTCACGCGTCCCAAACTTTTACCACATGGTTGCTACATTCAAACAAGTTTGCATTTAGATTTCGTAGTGGAGGCTATAGGGCTGTGTACTCAGGTATCAGGTAAACAGGCACAGGTACAGGTATCATGTAACTGGTAATCATGCATTAGCCCCTCCAAGTACACCCTCCCGTAGGAAGTATGTAGTTGGGTAACAGGTGGGAAACACGGGCCTCCTTCTGAGTAGACCCTCCTGTAGGAAGTATGTAGTTAGGAATCAGATAACAGATAATTAGGATCACATGTCAGGTAATCATATCACAGATAACAGATGTTCAGGTGGGAAACACGGGCCACTTCTAAGTACACATTTCTATATTTTCCACTACTAGATCTTTCCCTTAACCCCGGCTTGGTTATTTGTTATTATTATCGAACATGCATGTATGTATCACAAAATAGGGTAAGAATAATATGGTATGAATAAGTAACATGTTCAGGTTGAAAGATAAACATGCACAAGTCATAGGCAACTCATAAAAGGATAGAATAACGAAAATTCTAGTTCAGGACAGCAAGACAGTACTGCACTAAATCTGGAAATTCCGTTGCTACAAACGTGCAAACCTGGATCTGTCAGAAAATATGGAAAATAGACTCTCGGACGAATCTAGGAAATATATATAAGTCATATGGTATTTCACAACAACATAACTCAAAATAGGTTTGTATCCAGAAAACATGTTGATCCAGAAATCAGAAGTTTGTATTCAAGAACAGGAAAATAGTATAAAAACTCACTGATTAAATCTATGAAAAATTTGGGATATTTCCTAGTATGTTTAGTATTCGAAAATAAAGTTTCATAATTTTCCAACATAGATAGAGTAGTCAAGTAAAATCAAAAAGCAGCAAGATACACTAGTTTTGTAAATCTGGAATCATAAACACTACAGTACTAAAACAACAATATATCAAAAAATATAAATCGAAATCTAGATCCATCAAAAGGGTGATAAAAAAGATACAGTAGGCTATAATTCATATTCACAAAGTTTTTACAAACAGCAAATAGAATCAGGTCAAAATTAAGTTTCTATACTGAACAACATAAAAATTCTGCATGTATAGTAGTTGTTTGCAAGCATATAATAGTGAACAAAAGTTATCAATTAAACCCACAAAAATTAGGGTTTAATACCAATCAAGTCTAGTTGTACTCAGCAAAATATTGGATCAAAATATTATCTTTAATATCAGTAGAAAAATAAATTACCATACAGAATTCATATAAAACTAGATCTGGAATTTAAAACACATTTGTAGTAAAATAGTCATAACTTGCAACTCATAAATCAAAACTGAGATCTGTTAGAAATTATGGAAAGTAGATAGAATTCTCTATAATTCATATTCACAAATAATTTTCATATACTGACCTTAATAGGGTCTAAAATACTGAACAAAAACGGGGAATCGACAAAACAGAAAATATCATTCATGGACAAAATCAACTAGTTCATATGAAACTCATCCAAAACATAACCAAACGTGAAATATGGGGTACTATATGTCCAAGCAACATGATATAGGCTATTTAGCAAGTCTACAACAAGTTATATTACAACGAACACAATCAAGCATACAATATCACACGAACAGCATGCATGTATACAACAAGAAGTGGTCATCCCTAAGTTATTTCATGTCATGTGTGTAATGAGGCAAGTACGGACGGTTCAACACAATAGAGACATGATATAACAGGGGTTTTGCACAAAAATTATCTCTAGAACACAACTACACTACAGGCAGTATTTAGTACTTGTATTACACAAAGAAAAGAATACAAGTTACTTGCCTTATAGTTGATGACGAAAACAACAATGCAAAGAGAAGAATAACGGGATTGGTTCCCAGGCACGAACTCAACAACGAATCACGAACCACGAACAACCGAACGAACGAGATCAACATGCACACGAGGCAAACAATGGCAGCGCTCTATGCTCGCTGCTGTTGCGGAGCTGTCTGTGTTGGAGGTGAGACAGACGTGGGGAAAGCGGCTCATCGACGGAGTCGTGATGCTGCTGTGGGCTGAGAACAGGGGAGCACACAGAGGGTGAGGGTGCAGCATTGCTGTTGTGGTGGCTCACTCTAGAAGGAGGAGCACGGGGCTGTCGACGCAGAAGGGCACCGCACACGGGGGTGCGCACTGTCGAGCTGTGCTGGCGTCAGGAAAGAGAGTAGCGCAGTGGGGCACGCATAGGGGAGCACAGGGAGGACGGGAGGAGAGGGGAGGCTGCAGTAGTGCGCGGTGCTCGGGAGGGTGGCGCAACACCTGAAGAGGGGGAGGAAGTAGGGGAGCAGGGGGATCGGGAGAGCGGAAGGTTGGCGGCTGGGTTTAGGTGATGCACAGGGATAGGATATATATATATGGTTGGGTAACTATATATTAGGGTTTAGAGATAGGGGTGACGGCTGACGGGTTAAGTAAGGGTAAACAGTATCGGGTGTAGGGTATTAATGGGTTATGGGGTAGGATAGGGGTGTTAACGGGTTGAGTTAGGGGATCCAATAGGGCATTTGATATATGGGTAATAGTTAATAGGGTTATTGGGTATGCTAACAATTGGTTTAATAACAAAACAATAAAAAACCTAATCAATTATAGGGTGATCCAAGAATGAAGTAGGGACAAAATAAATAAATAATAAAAACAATAGGACAGGACTAATAAATAATGGGAATAAAAAATAATGGCCCGATCAAACAGAGGTGGAATAATAGGAGACAACAAAATCAAGAACTCAATTAAAGGACGTCAAATCAAATAGATGAATATATAGAAAAAGAAGATCCAATACATGGTCCAAAAAGAGATACAAGATGAATAAATACACAAAAAGAAAAATACATAAAAAAATACAGAAAATGAAAACAGGGTTTACAAATCCTACCCGCCTAACAAGAAGAATTTCATTATCGAAATTCAAACAAGAAGTGCATAGGGTAACCCCGAATAGAAAAGAAAGAACCAAAACATAAAGCTACTCAAACAGATGGGGAAACTTCTGCTGAATCTCCTCCTCCAGCTCCCAAATCGACTCATCCGGCAAGTGAGGATTCCAAGAAATACGAACCACCTTGATGACCTTATTCTTAAGCACTTTCTCCCGCCGATCCAAAATAGAAACTGGAGGAATCTCACAAGTAAAATCAAGTTGAACGGTTAACTCAGAATAGTCGATCATGTGGCTCTCATCTTGGATATATCTCCTGAGTTGTGAAACATGAAAAACATCGTGCACTCCTGATAAAGCTGGCGGCAAAGCATGACGATCGGCCACCTTGCCTTCTCGCTTCACAATGTCGAACGGTCCAATAAACCTAGAGCTGAGCTTGCCCCCACTACCAAACCGAATGACACCCTGCCAAGATGATACCTTTAAGAAAACATGGTCACCAACCTCAAAATCCAAATCTCTCTGATGGACATTAGCCCACTGCCTCTGCTTATCCTGAGCTGCCTGTAAGTGCTTCCTGATCTGAGTCACCGCATCAACTGTCCTGGTGATCAAGTCCGGACCCAAAAACTTTCTCTCACCAATGTCATCCTAGTACACTGGTGATCTGCACTTCCGCCCATAAAGTGCCTCGAACGGTGCAGCTTTAAGACTGGCCTGAAAGCTGTTATTGTACGAGAACTCTACGAGATGCAAATGGTCCTCCCATGATCCACCGAACTGCAGCATATAGAACCTCAACATGTCCTCAAGAATCTGGATGGTCCTCTCTGACTGTCTGTAACCCCTGTTTTCATTAATATGTATTTTTAAAGTATTTTTTCGTATTTAAATCCTCAGTATCTTGTAACTATTTTTCCCTAATTGATTTTATTATTTAAACTATTTTTGGAGCCCAATTGTTTATTACGAGCCCAAGTTATGTTTTGATTTTATTATTTGTTAATCTAAAACCCAATTGTTATTCTAAGCCCAACTTCGTATTTGTTTTATTTAATTAATCTGATCCCAAGATTTAGCCCAATAGCCTAATTGTTTTATTTAATTATCTTGAGCCCATTTATTGAAGCCCATTCTGACTATTGGGTCCTTTTGGAGATACCCATTATTAAAGCCCAAACCCAGTACCCACATTGTACAAATTTATCATCTACACCTACCCATATACAATTTATTTACTCACCCCCACTTTCTAATCCCGTACTCCAACCCCCCCCCCACTTTGCATGCACACTTCCCATCACCTCGTAACTGCCCCCACTCTCTCTCAACCTATTACTTTATATTATATTATTATATATTTAACTTCCCCCATTCTCTCTCCCACTCTATACCTCCCTCTCTGTTTCTCAACCCAAATAGAGGACCCAACTCTCCCGTTCTCCTCCTTCCTCCATTCCTCCGCTCGAACCTCCACACCAACCCCCCGCTCGCCTCCCATTTCTTCCCCGTCGAGCCCCTCGGCGACTCAACCGCAAGAATCCTCCGCTCGAGCTCCGTCGCGTCGCGTCGCCATCCCCCTCGACTGCTTCCTTTCCGAACCGAACCCCGTCGCCTCCATCTCTTCTACCTCAAGCTCCACAGACCTCGAAGCTTCGCCTCCCGCCAAGCGTCGTCCACCACAGTGAATCCTTGACCACTCCCTCCCGTCGCAACCACTCCTCCTTCGCTTGAGCACCTCCACCTCAGAACGCCGCTCGAAGCTCCATCATCGACGAGCTCCACCTTGGCCTCCGTCATCTTCCACTCTGTCATCGCCACTGTCGAGTCGCCAATCCATCCCATCGTCTTCCTCCAGTCGACCCTGCGGCACCCTCTGCCAGTCGTCAGCCTCAGCCTTTGCTGTCGAGCGATCCCACTCAAATCACCTTCGTCTTCCTCCGCTCGAGCCGCCGTCGCTCTCATCCTTCCGCCATTATCGAACTCAGCCCCACCGAAGTGCCGCCGTGCCCTCGTGCCACCATCATCTTCACCACCCTCGAGCCTCCACCGTCGCGTCCCCGTCGCCGACCAGTCCGCTTCCCTCTGCCATCCATCCAGTCGCAGCCCTTTCCTGCTCTCCCTCTCTCTTTCTATCTCTTTCTGTCTTGCTGTGAAGAAGAGGCAGGATTAGTTTGTTGGTGTTTTGGGTTGTAGTTGGAGTATTATATTGGTGTTGGGTTGCTATTGGATTATAGTATTGGGGTGTTGGTGTTTGTGTGAATGCGGACTCTGTTTGGTGTATTGGGTTATGTTGGTAATTGGTGTGTTGGGTGCATTGCTGTTTGGAGTATCTTATTGGAGTTTGGTGTTGTGAAGTGGAGTTGGTGTTTGCTATTTGGAGTTTGTGAAGGAGTTATTGCTGTAGCAGAGTTGTTATTTGCTACCTTGGGAATTTGCTATTTTGGCATGGCTGCCACATATCTTGCATGTGTTTTGTTGCCCTGGATTCTGATCCCGTTATTCTTGTCTTCAATTTCATCGTCGTCAACTAACAGGAAAGTATCTCTTGTACAAATTCATTTGTTCTAGTACAAGCTCTTTTGCATAAATACCGTAAGTATATTTCTTGACTCTATTTGTATTATACATAATCTATTGATCCTGTATTCGTACATGATTACGAATACTTTGTTGCCATATGCATTGCATGAACACGATACACATATATACTCTTAGAACCATATAGGATGTTGTGTATGAATTTCTTGTCTTGTTACTAGGTTGCATTTTGTTATAATATCTTTTATTCATGATTAAGTTTGCACATGCCATTGATCACATCAACATGTTCTATAAGCCTTAAAATATATTTTCCTGCATTACATAAGTCTTGATACCCGATCCTGTCATGTTACCCGTCCTTGTTGTTGCATGTAGTTTTTGTTCATGTTTAATTGTAATAAAAAGATAACAAGCCGGGGTATAAAGGGAAAAGATTTAGTAGTGGGTAATATAGAAGAGCGTACTCGGACGGAGGCTCGTGGTTCCTCGATGCAAATTGCAAGTTACAAGTTGCAAGTTTGCGAATTGTATGTTCTATGTTTCACGCTACATGTTACACTATGTTCCACATTGCACGTATCTTGATACAAGATATACTTGACATGACCTGATTTTTCGGCGTACGTCACTTATAGAATCCACCACTAGTCTAAACGTTCACTTGATTGCGAGTAGCAACCATGTGGTATGGGACACATGAAGTGCTACCTAGTTAGGTTAATAAAAGACATGAGATTAACACGTACACTTGCATGATCCAATTACATGTTACATGTTCATGATAACTTGCTTACTTGTTTACATGTTACGCGTTTATGTTGACTCATTGCTTGCTTACTCGTTTACATGTTACATGTTCCTTTTGGTTTATTTACTCGTCACATGCATGCCACTTGTTCCACGATGTTTTGTTCATGATTCTGTTTGCATGTTGTATTTCTCATATTATATGATTCTTGATTCCTTGCTCTTTCCCTACTTTTGTTTTGTTTTATAATTGTCCCGTTAGCTTGTACCACTTGTGGCCCGTGACTTGCAGTAACGGGTACCCCCTTGTTTCTTCTTTTTGTAATAACATACTTGCAGGCCCAGATGGAGAATTACCCGAAGGTGTTGCTGAATAAAGATTTTAGTCTTGTTTAATTTTATGTTATTTTCGTTCATGTTTTATTCATGTACTCCTTGTTGTAATCCGGGCGTGTTTGACTTGTAACTATGTTTCTTTTCCAGTTGTTGGTTATGTCCTGTATTATGTCATGTACTATGTCATGTACTTTGTTATCCTATTGTGATTTTACATGCTTCGTGGTTGATATTGTTATCATGTTGTTGAGTTAACTATACAGCTTATGAATGATGTATTCATATCATTTGCTGGGCCTCAGTTACGTGCCTGTGTTCCCGTATTCTGGGAAGCGGGACGTGACACTGTCCATCAATCTAGAGATGAAAGGCTGTACTGTACTTTAATTTACTTTCCAAACTACTCTGAAGACTCTCCCAAAACTGAGATCTGAATCTCGTATCCCTGTCGGAAACAATACTAACTAGAACCCCATGAAGTCTGACGATCTCTTGCATGTACTTCTCAGCTAGGCTCTCAGTAGACTATCCGACACGGAAGGGAATGAAGTGAGCACTCTTCGTCAATCGGTCGACAATCACCCAAATGGCATTATGACTCTTAGGACTCCTTGGCAAAGCGGTCACAAAATCCGTAGTGATATGTTCCCACTTCTACTCCGGGATGGGAAGCGGTTGAAGAAGTCTGGTGGTCCTCTGATGCTCTGCCTTCACCTGCTGGCAGATCAGACACTGAGACACAAACCGAGCCATAGCCCTCTTCATACCATGCCACCATAAATGAAGCTTCAAATCCCGATACATCTTAGTACCTCAAAGATGGATAGAATACAACGAATGGTGGGCTTCCTCAAGCAACCTCTGACGAACTTCACCCTTCGGGACACACAACCTGGACCCAAAATGAAGCAATCCATCAGCATGAATAACCATATCCGTTCGGGAACCACACTCAACATCAGCTCGAAAACCCTGCAACTGCACATCACTAGCTGCACCTCTTTGATCTGATCAACAAGAGACGACTGAAGCTGGAGCACCAAACAACTCTGATCAGAACTCGTCAACAACACATCTAACTCCAACCTCCGCATCTGCTCAACCAAATCACTCTGCTGAGTCAGGAACATAGCTGCCGGTTTCCTGCTCAAAGCATCTGGCACCAAGTTCACTCTACCAGGATAGTATTGCAAACTGATGTCATAATCGGCCATATGTTCCAACCAATGCCTTTGCCTCATGTTCAACTCCTTCTGGGTGAAGACGTACTCGAGGCTTTTGTGGTCTGTAAAGATCTCCACTTGGTCCCCAAGCAAATAATGTCTCCACAGCTTCAAAGCAAAGATCACTGCCGCTAATTCCAAGTCATGAGTTGGATAGTTCTTCTCATGCGGACTCAACTGCCTCGATGCATAAGCAATGACTCGGCCTTTCTGCATCAGAACTACTCCAAGACCCTTACCCGAAGCATCACAGTGAACTACAAATTTGCCCGAACCATCTGGAATAGTTAACACTAGCGCTGATGTCAATCTGCTTTTCAACTCAGCAAAAGCCTCACTGCAAGCCTCAGACCAACAGAACTTCTCATCTTTCCCAGTAAGCTTAGTCAATGGTCCTGCTATCTTCGAAAAATCTTGGACGAATTTTCAATAACAGCCAGCTAGACCCAGAAAACTCCTCACCTCTGAAACTGACTTGGGAACTAGCCAATCCTTCACAGCCTCAACCTTAGCTGGATCCACAGAAATACCATCGCCCGAGATAATGTGCCCTAGAAGGTGACCCTGTCGAGCCAAAACTCCCACTTGCTGAGTTTCCCATAGAGCTGATTCTCCTTCAACATCTGCAGAACCAACCTAAGATGCTCAGCATGATCTTCCCAATTCCGAGAATATATCAGAATGTCATCAATGAAGACCAACACAAATCTATCCAGAAACTGGGAAAGGACCTTGTTCATAAGACTCATGAATACAGCAGGCGCGTTCGTGACCCCGAACGGCATCACAAGATACTCATAGTGCCTATATCTGGTCCTGAATGTAGTTTTCTGTACATCAGTTGCCTTCACCTTGACTTGATGATACCTGGAATGAAGATCTATGTAGCGCCCCGATTTCCAAACACTGGGAAACCGTGACACGAGTCAAGACCTTTTCTTCAATTAGTCACAATACACAGAAAATAGGAGAATTTAAAACTTTTATTTCAACACCCAATGTATTACAAGTCTGAATATTATACAACTGCAATACCTTATAATAGAGTTACAATATTACCTTTACAATTCCAAGTATTACAACCTTCAACATCTTACATTAGAGTACAAGGAATGAAGAACAACACTTGGTAACTCTCACTTGAGTACTTCTCAACTAATAGATAATCAATACATATACTGCAGCGGAACTAAACATAACACTGACTCCTTGCTTTCCTTGCCCTGAGTCCTCCTGAATCTCGCCTTTGTACTTCGGCGATCCAGTACCTATGGAAGTGGGGACGTCAGTATTCACTGACGCTTAAAGGCTGATCATATAGCAGCGAATCTCCCAAATAATATACAAAATATAACAATGGTGTTGGTGTAGTTTAAGTGTTCGTGAGTGCTATGACTAGACTCTAATGCGATACTTAAATAGAACTAGGATGCTTCCTATTCTAATGTCAGTCAAAACTAGACGATCCCAGTGTATCGGGCCTCGTTCCAAAATCAAACCATAGGGTTTCGCAAGCGCAGGGTAGCGCGAAGCCTACCCTGTGGCACCCTCTGGGGTCTCGCAAGCGCAGGACTGCACAATGCATCCTGTGGCACCCCGGCCACGGTACTTCAGGAATGATGTTCCTATCCTAATGTTAGCAAGTCTCCGAAAGCAACATGCAGCCCATACTACATGCGACTCCATCTCAAGCCGTTTCTCCATATATATAGGGATTTGAACCCACGTTACGAATTCTAATTGTACACAACCTGTTCCTGACACCTACTCCATGACTCTGTGAGGTTGCAGAAGGGTCAAGTCCCCCTATGCAGTCTGCTTATGGTGTCTCCGTTTTCCACTACTACCCGGCATGCCGGACCTCACTCGATCCCAGTATATCGGGCATCGTTCCAAAATCAAACCATAGGGTTTCGCAAGCGCAGGGTAGCGCGAAGCCTACCCTGTGGCACCCTCTGGGGTCGCGCAAGCGCAGGACTGCACAATGCATCCTGTGGCACCCCAGCCACGGTACTTCAGGAATTAACAGAGCGAGATACGCAACCCGTGTCCTCAACTTGTGAGACGGCACCGTACGTATCCCTTTGATGGGAAGGTACAACCCACTATCACCACCTAAGGCCTGCCTCAAGGGACAAGTTAGTCGTAAGGTGCCCCCTACAACCAACTCCTCTCTCTTCGGCAAGGGTCTGGGCAAAATGACCTTTATAAGTCACTACCCTAATGATGTCCCTGACTCGACGAACCTAGGGACGATAATATTATAAACGTAACATGCTAGGCCTTAAATTAGGCTTCGCAAGACAACTCTACTAGGCTGCTCAACCTAGACTCACCAGAATCCCTCAGGATCCGGTTCGTGGCTCATCGATCCAAGACTTTGGCTGTGCGAATATACATGCATACCGCTACCCTAGACTTGGATTCTGTCTATACTCCGGTCCTCGATCAACCTACCCTGGTTAAGACTCGACGGTACACAAGGAGTGACTCCTCCACAGTTCCTTAGGGTAAGAAACATATGTCTTGATGGTCGATAGCCCTTAGGGTGGTAATATCACCCTAGACGAACACAACGAACTGTGTACTAGCTAACAAGCTATACACGAGTAACAACCACATACGAGCCAATAAGCAACGTATGAAACAATAACTACCTACGAGCCAGACGGGCCTTGTAGGAGACAACAACGTACATACCAGCCAAATAAGCTGCGTATGAGACCAACAGCTACGCACGGGCCGGTCGAGCCGCGTACGAGACAACAACCTTCATACGAGCCAAATAAGCTACGTATGAGACTCACAGCTACGTATAGGCCAGTCGAGCTGCGTACGAGACAACAACCTTCATACGAGCCAAATAAGCTACGTATGAGACTCACAGCTACGTACGGGCCAGTCGAGCCGTGTACGAGACAACCATATGCAAACAACCATACAGGTAACCAATCTTAAAAGCAACCAAACGTGCTTACTAGCAAACTTGATCTTCTATTATTAGAAGCAACAGAAGAATCTACTAATAGTCTATGGTCGGTATTCTACTAAGGAAGAACCGAAGACGACATAACAGCCTTTATCAACTAACAATTACTAGTGGTCTTCCCAATCTTATTACTTCGACCTATAGCGCCTTAAGCATGGCATACAATTGCAAGCATCTTCTCACGACGATCTGATTATATAACATTACTACTCACCACAATTCTCCTAAGTACGAATATGATTAAGCATGTGCTTATATCAATCTTAGCATAAAAATTACTACGATCTAGACATGAAGTCCACCACGGTCAAGCATAGGTTATAACTTGAGCATAAGTGCTTACTACTTATCATGACTAGTCATCACAACCCAAGCATGGATATATAAATAGTATAAACATACAACATTCCAAGGTATAGTAGGTATTTTAACATTACTCCTACAACATCCTTAAGCATGTATCTAAACTTTAACATGGTATACCCCATTCCTAGACATGGTATGCTACTTTCACATTAACATATAGCATAGTGTACATTTTAGTAACATTCTAGTCATGTATACTAGTTAAGTATCAACCTACAACATAGCATGAGTTTCTACCATAATTCTAGCATGGATAGAACCTAACATAAAAATCACCACAACTAACCATGGATAGTTACTTTAATCTAAGCATGAATATCTACTATATTTTACGCATGAATCTCATTAGCATGGATACCATTAACTTAACATAATCAATATTAGCATGACACCTACTTACTTAGCATGAATAATGATTAAGCATGATCGTCTACTAACATAGCATGAACAAATACTTATCTAAGCATGGGTATCATGTAAACATGAGTATTCATTTAATCTAGCATGATATACAACTTACTTACAATTTAAACTAGCATGGCATACAACTAACTTGCAATTAAGCTAGCATGGCATACAACTTACTGACAATTTAAACTAGCATGGCATACAACTTACTTGCAATTAAGCTAGCATGGCATACAACTTACTTACAATTAAAACTAGCACGGTATACCACTTACCTACAATTAAACTAGTATGGTATACAACTTTTCTACCATTTATCTAGCATGGCATATAACTTTCCTACAATTAAACTAACATGGTATACAACTTTTCTACTATCATCCAAGCATGAATCTTTATTAAGCATGAATAACTACTAAACATGAATGTCTTACTAAGCATGGGTAACTATTAGTATGAACATACAATATTCCTAAGTATATATGTATATATACTTCTAACATGGTAAGTAATTTTATCATGGATCCTACAACATTCTAAGCATAATTAAATTAATCTAAATATGGTAGGAAACTCTTAGAATGAATCCTACAACATTCTAAGTATGAAATAACATTCCTAAAACATGGTAGGTAATTTTAGAAAGAATCCTACAACATGTCTATCACTCCTAAACATGATAGGAATTTTAGAATGAATCCTACAACATTCTAAACATAAATAAAGTAATCTAAACATGGTAGGAATTTCAGAATGAATCCTACACATGTCTATCACTCCTAAACATGATAGGAATTTTAGAAAGCATCCTACAATATTCTAAGCATAAAAACATGATAGGCATTTTTTTAGAATACATCCTACAACATTCTAAGCATCATTAAACATGCTAGGCATTTTTAGAATACATCCTACAACATTCTAAGCATCATTAAACAAGCTAGGCATTTTTATAATACATCCTACAACATTCTAAGCATCATTAATCATGCTAGGCATTTTTAGAATAAATCCTACAACATTCTAAGCATCATTAAATTAATCTAAACATGGTAGGTATTTTTATAATGGATCCTACAACATCCTAAGCATGAATAAATTAATCTAAACATGGTAGGAAATTTTAGAATGAATCCTACAACATTCTAAGCATAAATAAATTAATCTAATCCAATCTTAGCATGGTATTCACTTTATTTTAATATGAACATAAAATAAACATCTACAACTATCTACTACTACTACTACTTCATTTTAACCAAGAATATAACATACAACTATCTACTACTACTACTACTACTTCATTTTAACCAAGAATATAACATACAACTATCTACTACTACTACTACTTCATTTTAACCAAAAATATAACATACAACTATCTACTACTACTACTACTTCATTTTAATCAACAACATAACACATAACAATCTACCACTACTACTACTTTATTTTAACAAGCTACTTCTTAATTGTCTACTAGTCTTTATTAGTTGATTTATTATCACTAGTGATTATAAAAGAATAGATCTTTTTATTTATTCTACAACTAGTGATTATAAAAGAAAAGATCTTTTTATTTATTCTACAACTAGTGATTATAAAAGAAAAGATCTTTTTATTTATTCTACAACTAGTGATTATAAAAGAAAAGATCTTTTTATTTATTCTACAACTAGTGATTTAGGTTAATTTCTTTTTCATAATCAAAACAAACATCTAATGTATGTTCTTTTTACTTAAGAAAGAAAACTACAATAATAAAATGAGGTAAGAACCTTCATCCAACATATGCTTATTATTATTTCTTTTATCCAAGTTCCACACAAGTCCTACAACCAAAAATGGTTGTATATAAAAAATGTTCATATGCTTTATGTACAAGTCCATATTCAAGTCCTACAACCCCAAAATGGTTGTATGTTCAAGTCCATATGCCTTATGTCATTTTAGTCCAATAACAAACACAAACAACAACTATAACTATAAAGATTTGATCTTTATGCTTATTTAACACTACTACTTGTTTCCATTCATTTTATGTGGTTATTATTATTTACTAGCATACATACAACAATACCATTTCCACAAACCATTCCCAAAAAGAACCAAACAAAACAAGGAGGGTAAGAAGAAGAAGTCAAACAACAATACAACAACAAAACAACAAACAAACAACCAAACAAACAAATGGAGAACCCCCACCTTAGTCTCTTTTTGGAAGTACTTGCTAGCTCAACCTTCTCCTTCCCCTAGCTCTTAGAACTCCTAGGAAAACCTACAAGAAAAACTCTCTTGTTAGAAACTACTCTTTCTTTTCCTTTTCTTTCTTTCTTTCTTTTTTGTTTTCTAAAATGAGACAAGGTGGAGAAGGAGGAGGTATATATAGGAGGGGAGAGGAGGGGGTAAGTGCAAATGTGCACTCACATTTTGCACAAAAAACCCCAAGGAGGGTGAGGCCGGCCATTCTCTAGGTGGAGGTAGGGGTGAGGTGGAGGTAAGGTGTAGGTGTGAGTTGGAAGCATGGTGAAGGGATAAGGTTTCTAGAAGGGGTTTAATCTTCTCATGCATACAAACCCTACTTTAAACATCCTAATCAAACCCTAACTATCTAATTAAGTGGTCATGACAAGGATGAGTACATTGTCCAAAAGTACATACTACATACTTTGTATAATGTACTAAGTACTATACAATTGTATGTATGTATATGTATATGTATATGTATATGTATACAAAAATCCTCATATAATTCCCATAAAATAGTTTAATTTAGAAAATAATAATAAAATAAGTTTTTATTATTAATTCGGAGGATCGCGTTGTCAATTTGATGTACTTCGGATGTACATCGACCGATATATGCGAGTAGACACTGTTTGTGGACAAACCGGCGAAAATCACTAAAATAATCTGATTTTGGAATTAAAATAAAATAATAATAAAATAATAATAAAATAGTGATTTATACGAGGTAATATTCGTCCGGGATATTACAATCCAACTTTGATAAAACAGAAGCTCCGCTCAACTGATCAAATAAGTCATCGATCCTGGGCAATGGATATCGGTTCTTCATAATAACGTTGTTCAGTTCCCGATAATCCATGTACAGTCGACGACTACCATCCTTCTTGTTGACAAAAAGGACTGGAGCACCCCACGATGAAACATTGGGTCTGATGAACCCCAAATCAAGCAACTCTTGAATTTGCACCTTAAGGTCTGCTAACTCAACCGGTGCCATCCTGTAAGGACTATTCAATATCGGCATCATACCAGGCTGAACTTCAATAATGAACTCTACATCCCTATCCGGGGGTAAGCCAGACAACTCATCTGGAAAAACATTTAGGAAATCCCGCACTACTAGAGGCGCAATCTCACAGCCTGAATGCAATTCTATCACACAAATCTCTTGATCAACTGCGGTAGCTCGGCCAAGGGGCATCTTCCCGGCATGGAACAAAAACTTTGTGCGATCTGGAATCCATAATACAACTTTCTTAGAACGACAATCAATAATGGCGCGGGATTCACCCAGCTAATCCATACCGAGAATGACGTCGAATCCTGAATTCCCAATTACAATCAGGTCGGCCTTGAAATCTGTGCTGCCAATAACTACGGGACACTTCCTGCACTCCAGAAAATAAATGACAACTCCGCAACCGGTCACAATGTTCCAAGCATCCGACATGATGCTGCACTCCAACTGATAGTGAGCCACGAACCGAGACGAAAGAATGGGTTGCCTCGAAATCAAAGAGAACATTAGCAGGAAAAGAGAAAACAAGGACAACACCTGCAACAACACCCTCTGCTATGTCAGCATCAGCAGTAGTCAGGTTGAAAGCCTGACCTCTCCTGGGGCCAGCAGTACTCCGACCGATAATCTGGTGCTGAGGAGGAAGAGGTGGCCTAACAGGACCACGAGCTGGGGCTACCTGCTGAACTGGACTCCTGGCTGGAAGAGCCATCCTCCGCTGTGGGCAATCCCGCACTGAATGGTCAGCAGCACCACATCCAAAGCACCGGCAGCTGGCACACCTACAGTCCTTGCAATCATGCCCAGCCAACTGGCAGAAGTCGCATAAATTAGCTCCCCAAGAAACAGCAGAAGAGTAGGGAGTCGCCCTGACAGGATGGGCAGGAACAGGCCTCCAAATTGGCCCACCTAGAAGGCCTAGCAACAACAAAGTGTGGAACAGTCCGCCGAGGAGGAGACAACCTACCACGAACCTGCTCCTAAGCTCGAGCTGTCTTGAGAGCTTCAGCATAAGTACGCAAGCGAAGGGAGACGAGCTGCACCCGAATCTCTCGCTTAAGTTCCACTATGAATCTATGAGCCCTGTTCTCTTCATTCGCCACAAGAACGGCTGCAAAGCAGCTAAGTCCTTTAAATTCCGCTGCATACTCATCCACAGACCTGGAGCCATGTTTCAAGAAAGTCTCCTATTACAGCATTGCATGGACAATATGTTACAAAATTCCAAAACAGAAATAATGACCAACCTGTTTCAGGACCAGGAACTGTTACACCATTTCAACTCGATTGCTGCTAGGGAAGAACTTCTCCAAGAAGCTCCTAGTGAACGTGGCCCAAGTAATCGGTCGTTCGAGCCTTTCGGACTCGGACCTCCACCAATTATGAGCCAGGTCTACCAGCTGGATGGGTACCACATCCACTCTATCAGCATCCGCAACTCTTGCTACCAAAAGCAACTACTCAGTCCGGATCAACCACTGTTTTGCCTCCAAAGGCATCTCAGTACCGGAGAATCTGTCAGGATGCGGCCTTATGAAATCTGTGACTGTATCTGGACGGGAAGGGAGAGCTGCCTGCATAGGTACAGCAGGAGGCGGAACCCGAGCAGCTTCCAAAGCAGCCATTACAAGGTCACTGTGGTTTTGCTGCATATTGATCAACCATTCTAACATATTGGTAACGGCCTCAAGCCCGTGCTGATCTTCCTGGGAACGAGAAGTGGAACCTCTGCGAGCCATGGTCTGCACAAACTTAAAAACAATTAACATCCAGATCATAGTTGATTATAATTCATTCATGTATGCATGGTCTGTGTACTGTTGAGCCAATCCCAGGTCAAGCCAAGCTGGTCTAATATATCAGTCAAACTAATACATTAGTCAAACCTGGGCTCTGATACCACTAAAAATCTTGTCACGCCTCGCTATCCAAAAAAGGAATATGGAATACAGATACGTGACAGCCCAGCGAATGATTCTCATCATCCATAATCTGTCAGGATCTTTACAACATTTTACAAGAATAATCAGAGTAGGAAGCAAGAGAAGTCAACCACGCATGCATATATGAATCAATATGCCAACAAGAATTTACTTGAAACAAAATTTAATAATCTCAAATAAACCAGATCTGAACAAGTCAATAATCCTGGGTCACATTGCCCAATACAAAATAATCCAAGTAACAGATGCATTATTCAAATAAGCAACATGAAATAATAATAGCAAAACTCCAGCAACTAGTATCTCATATCACCTACTCTATTAGGTAGCTTATCTCCATGATCTGCAATTTAATAAATTGCAAGAAGAGAAAGAGAAAACAAAACTCTCGTCACTGCATGTTACGGTCCGCTTGAAGTGCAGGTAACAAGTACATGGGAAAGAATAACAAATATAGAATAACAACATAAACACCATAGCATGAAATAGGCATGTCAACAAAGCAGGATAACTAACACGAATGAGGAAATGAGATCAAGTAATATGATATACTAACAGATACAGGTAACATGTATCAAGTGTCATGCAAGCAGGTAAACTGGTAAACAGGTAAACAGGTAGCATGCAGAATGTACAGGTAAGCATGTAACAAGTGTCATGTTATGTCATGTCAAGTCTTGTATTTATTACTATCTAGGTAGCACTTCATGCGTCCCAAACTTTTACCCCCGAATAGGAGAAGAAGACCACCGCCATAGAAGAAGCCAACAATTTATCACAATTTTCTCTTGAGAATCTTGTGAAAAATCTTATGGTATATGAAGTACAACTTGAAGAACACAAGAAGGATCTAGAACCTCAACAAGCAAAGAAGAAGACACTCGCTTTCAAGGCTATGTCGGACTCCGAAGATGAAAAAGAAGATGAAGAAGAGATAGCCATGTTCACTAGAAAGTTCAAGAAGTTCCTTAGAAAAGGTAAATTTAATTCTAAATTTAAAGATACTAATGAACTTCCCACTTGTTTCAAGTGTAACAAAACAGGTCATATGAAGAAGGATTGCCCATTAGAAAATGCGAAATCAAAAGGAAAGGCTCCCAACTTCAAGAAGGACAAGTACACAAAGAACAAGTATATGAAGAACAAGAAGGCATATCAAGCAACTTAGGATGATAGCGACTCTTCATCGGAAGAAGAGAATGCGGAGTCAAGCGAAGTTGCGAACGTATGTTTCATGGCCAGACAAAACGAAGTACGTGATAACATTGATTCGAATGACTTATTAGATGCTTTCAATGAGGTTTTTCAAGAACTCAAGAAGGAGAAAATTAGAGTTAAAAACTTAGAGAAACTCAATCAAACACTTTCTCAAGAGAATCTTGACTTAAATGTTGAAGTCAAGTCGTTAAATTCTTGACTTTCTAATTTGGATATAGATCTTGTATCTCTTAAGAAAGATTATGAAGAGATAACCAAGAATGTATCTAAGTTTAACAAAGGAAAGGATAATTTAAATGAAGTTCCCCAAAATCAAGTTCAATCAATAAGAGATTTGGACTTGGTTTTCAAAAGTCTCTTGAAAAACATCATCTTTCTAAGAATATTAGTAGTAATAAGACAGATTCTTTTTCTAGTGTTAAGAACAAATTATATGAGTTTTTTGATAAACCAAAAACTGCTGTTTTCCATGAAAATAGTAATTATGTAATTCAGACAAAGTCGACTGAACCCTAATTTCAGTCGTCTGTCCAGAGGTTTAGATTCTTATTTAAAAAGACCGATAAGTCAACCTATTTCACCTCCCAGTCGACTGTCTTCTCATAACAGTCGACTGAAAGGTACAATGAAGTCGACTAGACAGACTAAAAATATTTGGGTTCCAGTCAATCTGAATCTAAATGATAGAATTACTTATATAAATTCTTATGTTCTTATTGTATATAATTCTGTAAATTATATTCCTGCTTTTGCCAGTAAATCAAACTCACTTTGGGTTTGGTTTTTCAAAAACTAATCCCTTTCGGACCCAATGAAAAGGGTACCATATTCACAATGATTATTTTATAGGTACCTAAAAGATAATGTTGGATACTTGATAGCGGATGCTCCAAGCATATGACTGGTCATGCTAACCTTCTTTCTTCCATACAAGAAATAGATGGAGGAATAGTCATATTCGGTGACAATAACAAAGGAAAGGTTATTGGAATAGGCATGGTCGGTAAGAACATTATCCCTACTATAGAAGAAGTTTTTCTTAAGGGTGGTCTTAAGCATAATCTGTTAAGTATTAGCCAATTGTGTGATAAGGGATATAAAATTGTTTTAGAAAAAGATGCATGTTTAATTTATGATTCTTCCATGCAAAATGTAAATTTTCAAGAATTTAGGAAAAACAACATCTATTAATTTTGTTTAAAAACCAATGAATTCTTTAATAATTTTTGTTTAGTAGCTTCTAACAATAATTCTTGGCTTTGGCATACAAATTGTCTAAGTCTTGGTTCTCTGAAATTCAGTCCAGTATAACATCGAATTTGTTTTAGACTGATTTCAGAAGTTAACCTAATAGCCACTATACAAAAGCACAAATCACAAACAAGGCTATAGGTTATTGTAAACTTTTTTTGTTGTTGTTTTTCACTCTCGAGTTGTGAGAGTTGTCCTCTTGGTTGGAGAGTAGGGCTCTTGGTTGTAGAGTCAGTTTTTCACTCTTGGGTGTAGAGTGGGTTTGCTCTCTCTAGTGGTGAGAGAGATCTACGGGTTTGACATAGTTGTTGTCAAACGCCGTAGGGTATTCTTGTACTTTTTTCAAGAATAGTGGAAAATCTCAAGTTGGTTGCTTGGGGACTGGATGTAGGTCGGGAAGACTAAACTAGGATACATTGCTGTGTACTCTGTAATTGACTCTGTGGTGGTTGTATTCTATCAATTTGCAATTTCAATTTTTCTGTGTTTTATTTCAAAAAATTGTCTGGTAAGTCGACTGGTTTTTCCGCTGTAAGTCAACTGATCAGACTAGTAACTCTTCAGTAAGATACTCTTCTACTCTGACGCAATAGTCGACTCTATCTCTATTTTCAGTCGACTGGACCGTACAAAAAGTTCAATTTCCTTTTTTATTTTTAAACAACACTAATTACCCTCCTCTAGTGTTATTTGCCTTGCCTACAGGATCGAACAGTGTGTAGTCAGGAATCAGATAACAGATAATCATGATCACATGTCAGGTAATCATATCACAGATAACAGATGATCAGGTGGGAAACACGGGCCTCCTTCCAAGGACACATTTCTATATTTTCCACTACTAGATCTTTCCCTTAACCCCGGGTTGGTTATTTGTTATTATTATCAAATAGGCATGTATGTGTCACAAAACAGGGTAAGAATAACATGGTATGAACAAGTAACAGGTTCAGGTTGAAAGATAAACATGCACAGGTGATAGGTAACTCATAAAAGGATAGAACAATGAAAATTCTAGTTCAGAACAGTAAGATAGTACTGCACTAAATCTGGAATTTCCTTTGCTACAAATGTGCAAACCTGGACCCGTCAGAAAATCTGAAAATAGACTCTCGGCCGAATCCAGCAAATACATATAAGTCATATGGTATTTCACAACTACATGACTCAAAACAGGTTAGTATCCAGAAAATATGTTCATCCAGAAATCAGAAGTATGTATTCAAGAACAGGAAAATATTATAAAAACTCACTGATTAAATCCAAGAAAAGTCTGGGGTATCCCCTAGTATGTTTAGTATCAGAAAATAATGTGTCACAATTTTCTAATATAGAAAGAATAGTCAAGTAAAATCAGAAAGCAGCAAGATACAATAGTTTTGTAAATCTGGAATCATAAACACTGCAGTACTAAAACAACAATATCTCACAAAATATAAATCGAAATCCAGATCCATCAAAAGGATGATAAAATAGATATAGTAGGCTATAATTGATATTCACAAAGTTTTTACAAACTGCAAATAGAATCAGGTCGAAATTAAGTTTCTTTACTGAACAGCATGAAAATTCTATATGTATAGTAGCAGTTTGCAAGCATAGAATTGTGAACAAAAGTTATCAATTAAACCCATAGAAATTAGGGGTTAATCCCAATCAAGTCTAGTTACACTCAGCAAAATATTGGATGAATATATTTAATATCAGTAGAAAAATGAATTACCATACAGAATTCATATAAAACTGGATCTGTAATTTCAAACACATATGTAGTAAATTAGTCATAACTTGCAACTCATAAATTGAAACTGAGCTCTGTCAGAAATTCTGGAAAGTAGACTGAATTTTCTATAATTCATATTCAAAAATAATTTTCATATACTGACCTCAATAGGATCCAAAATTCTGAACAAAAACGGGGAATCGACAAAAAAGAAAATATCCTTCATGCACAAAATCAACTAGTCTATATGAAAATCATCCAAAACATAACCAAACGTGAAATATGGGGTACTAGATGTCCAAGCAAAAAGGTATAGGGTATTTAGCAAGTCTACAACAAGTTATACTACAATGAACACAATCAAGCATACGATATCACACGAACAACATGCATGTATACAACAAGAAGTGGTCATCCCTAAGTTATTTCAGGTCATGTGTATAATGAGGCAACTACGTATGTGTCAACACAATAGAGACAAGATATTATAGGGGTTTTGCATAAGAACTGTCTCTATAACACAACTACACTACAAGCAGTATTTAGTACTTATATTACATAAAGAAAAGAATACAAGTTACTTGCCTTATAGTCGATGACGAAAACGATGTTACAAAGAGAGAATTACGGGAACAGATCCCATACACGAACTCAACGACGAATCACGAACCACGAACAACCGAACGAACGAGATCAACATGCACATAAGGCCAAAAACGGCAGTGCTCTATGCTCGCTGCTATTGCGGATGCTGTCTGCCTCAGAGGGGAGACAACGCGGGGAAAGCGGCACATCGACGGAGTAGCGATGCTGCTGTAGGCTGAGGACGGGGGAGCACACAGAGGGTGACGGTGCGGCATTGCTATTGTGGTGGCTCGCTGCAGAAGGAGGAGCACGGGGCTGTCGATGGGGAAGGGCATTGCACACGGGGGTGCGCGCTGTCGAGCTGTGCTGGCATCTGGAGAGAGAGTAGCGCAGTGGGGTGCTCACAAGGGAGCACAGGGAGGAAGGGAGGAGAGGGGAGGCTGTAGTAGTGCGCGGCGTTCGGGAGGGCGGCGCAACACTTGAAGAGGGGGCGGAAGTAGGGGAGCAGGGGGATCGGGAGAGCGGAAGGTAGGAGGCTGGGTTTAGGTGATACACAGGGATAGGATATATATATAGGGTTGGGAAACTATATATTAGGGTTTAGAGTTAGGGGTGACTGCTGACGGGTTAGGTAAGGGTAAACAGTATCGGGTGTAGGGTATTAATGGGTTATAGGGTAGGATAGGGGTGTTAACGGGTTGAGTTAGGGGATCCAATAGAGCATTTGATATATGGGTAATAGTTAATAGGATTATTGGGTATGCTAACAATTGGGTTTAATAACAAAACAAAAAAACCAAATAGATTATAGGGTGATCCAACAATGAAGTAGGGACAAAATAAATAAATAATAAAAATAATAGGACATGAACAATAAATAATGGGAATAAAAAATAATGGCCTGATCAAATAGAGATGAAATAATGGGAGAATTAAAGGACGTCAAATCAAATAGATGAATATATAGAAAAAGAAGATCCAATACATGGTCCAAAAAGAGATACAAGATGAATAAATACACAAAAAGAAAAATACACCCAAAATTTCAGAAAATGAAAAACAGGGGTTACATAAACCTTGTATTTTCCTTACAAATGAGTTCTATCAACACTAATAACAGGTATGTTATACTCAAACCCTTCGATCAGGGCCCCAAATGCCCAAAATACTGCATTGAAAGTTTCCTCGACGAGACTAGACATAGTCTTATCCAAATGGACATAAGTTCCTAGATTTGATGCTTTTAATGCTAATAAAGAAGCAGGCAACTTCATGTATGTTTCCTTAAAACCTCCGAACAACTTCTCAATAGCATTCTGTTTTGCAAGCCAAGCTTTCTTGTACGAAATCTTATAACTGCATTGAAGCGAGACTATCTCAATTATAGTCCTCAATGTTATTCGTAATTGTGCCTTCAGAACATTCAAAATTAGATTTGAAACAAGCTTCGAATCAACTTTACTATGGTCCTGTGTTAACGTGAGATTGACACATGTATTGGCCCTTCCAATTTTCTTCACCATGAAATATGTCTGCCCTTTTGGAACAATTGCACGTAACCTCCATGAATAACCTGGCTCGGCTATGACTTCAGGATTTTCTGCCCTCTCCTCTTTTGTACGGACCTTTGGTGCCAAAATACATTTAACGACATATAGACTTTTGTTCGATTTCACTGTGACGAATTCTCAATGTTCCTTAATGGAGACATCTTCACCACATGTTGGACATTATCTTTGGTTGAAAAATTTTTCCCAATGTACAATTCACCTGCGTCGGATGAGCCACATGACTCTTGTGGAGATTGATGTACCCTTGCATTGTTAACTCAGCCAATCTATTCAAGCACAAGTACTCATGAATTGAGTCAACAGGAACACATGTTGGACATCATGGTGCAAGTCCTCAATGTCATTAAAGTTATCCTCTGGATGCCCATCTTATTTATCTTCATCGTCTTCTACATCTTCCTCATTTTCTTCATCTTCTTCATCTTCATCATCTTCTAATAACTCATTATTAATAGCAGCATGACTGGAGAATTGATTAATATTTTCATTACCAACAAGATCACGTATCAAGCTTAAAGAACGTGGCAACTCATATTCTGTGGAATTTGATCATGTTGGAATTGTGAACATGTCTTTTTATGGAGGTCACAATCTTGCATGTGATTCAGGAATCAGACTGGGACTCATCTCATGGGTCTGCACTTCACATATGGGGCTTGAAATACGAATAAGATGTGGCTAACCATAAGGAATCTTGATTTTCACAATATATAACTCCAATACAGTCCAACCAGAGCTCGGATCAAATGTCCTAGCAATAATGGCAATAAGAGCGCCATCATCAACTACAGGCACCGCATGAAATATTGTCCTTCTCTTCCAGCTGCATACCAAGCGAGGAAACACTCCATTCAACTCTATCCTAGTTTGTAATTTTGTAGACATTCTCTACTAGTTTTTACTTTAAAATATTACGAGGAGCCCAAACAATTTCCGGTTCAACACCACTATAACAAACTCCTAGATGTGGGTTTCGATAAATTTTTTATCTCCCATAATAGCACAAAATACAATTTTTTTACTCCATACCTATACATAAAGGGACGAATATGTGAGTAATTATCTAATCACAAACATAACATCCACGTACTATATATAGGGTTCTATGATTACCTTAAAAAAGGACGAAGTTTAATTGTAGAGATGATGGCGTAGATGATGTATGATATGACTAGAGACGATGCTGGAGATAATGCTGGATATGAAGTGAGATTTTGGATTTTGGTTTTTTGAGTGATAGTGTGATATTTCGGACTTTGATTTTGAGAAGGATGTGAAATTGGCAACCACTAAGTGCTTCGACGGAGTTGGAGGAGTCAGAGGAGCTGGAAGAGATTTTATGTAGTTGGAGGAATGTGATTTGGGATCTAGGGTTTTGAGATTTGGGTTTCGGAGTTAGAGGAGTGTTAATTTTTAATGAGCCATAACAAAGGCTGCAGTTGGATATTGTGGCCTCAGTATAATAAAGGCCGCAGTTGTGAACTGCGTCCTCTTTTATATCGAGGTCATAGTGGGCTACTGCCGCCTACGTTTAACACGTTTTAACTTAGCAATTATTGACCATGTCCCGAAGTCTCTTTATCCCAAATATGAAATGTACTGAGGCCACAGTTGGTAATGGCGGACTCGAAATTTTTTTTGTGAAGAGGCTGTAGGTAGAGAACTGTGGCCTCACAATTGAATAGGCCACAGTCCCCACTACGACCTATGAGGGCTGGTCCACCAAAGGAATTAATTTGGAAAGTGGGTTAGTTGGGTAAATAGTTCTGAAAAGTGGTCATTTTTTGGGGAAAAATTCAGTTGTAAAACCCAAATGAGTGTGTAAGAGTCCACACTAGGTTGTGGGGGAAAAAGGGAGGGAGGGAAGGAGGGAAAGACAAAGCAACTAGATTATGTTAGTAGATTAAGAAGCACTAGATAGGGAACAATATCATCAAAGTAAAGCTAAAATTCTAGTGTCACAACACTCTAAAGAGCTACCCACCTCAAGATTATTGTGGTTCTCTCTTAATCATGTGCTAAGGGGTGATCCATTTACTATTCTACTAGTTATCTGCACACATGTGATGCACGGCATAATAATTTTTTAAAAGTAAAGACTATGATTGTGACATGGGTAAAAATATAACCAAATCAAGATCGCTCAAATTGGGCAATGATGTTACACCCCGCTTCCCAAAAATACAGAATACGAGTACATGACATTGACCCGGCGAATGACTAACGTAACCCATAAGCTGTTTATCCTATCAACTCAACAATATAATCAATACAGAACAATTGCACATACAATAATGATATTCTCATGAGCAATAATACTTAGAATGAAGCAATATGAAATATCAAAATACAATAATCCAACATCTGGAAACAAATAATAAAATCCGGGTCATAAGCCCAATAAAATAATAATTCCAATCTCAAATAATAATAAGTCTCAATACATTAAGTTCAATAAAATAATAAGCAACTAGAAAGCATAAAATCTTCTAAATTTTTGTTCTTCAATCCCAGCAGGTAATTCTCCATGATCACCTGTGAACACTTCAACTAAAAAGGGGAGAGAAATTGTCCTTAGAGCAAGTCATGGACAGCAAGTACAGAAAGTAAAGAACAATGGAATAACAATATAACAATGAATTCAATGGATCAATGGGAATCAATAACATGGGACAATAGCAATAATCAATATTATTAATAATTGGTGCAATACTTGTATACAATGTTTCAATATTCGATAATAATGTTCAATAGTCGATATCATAACATTTAGATAATATTTGATAGCAATAGGAACAATGATGAATAATATGCAATGTCGATGTTGTGTCAATTCTAAAGTCTATTATTCATTTTAATCCTAACTAATGTATGTACTACTGCATCCCATACTACACGTTCGATGCATACAATCAATATAGTTTAGACTTAAGTGGAAGATTCTATAGATCATGTACACGTCACGATAACATTATTTGCAGCATTGGTGCAAACTGGTTGGCTCAATAACAATAAAACAATACATGATTAATTGGGATACTATAGTCAGTAATCCAACAATAATCCAATAACAATAACAATCGCCAACACACAATATTTTAGGAAACATGGCCCACACTTCCACATACAGTCACTATGTCATCAACTACTCCAGTCAATCTCTTAACCCCGGCTTGTTAATTATTTTATTAAAGCAACAATACAATATGCAAATATGAGAAATGAGATGAACGATGGTAACAATAGGGAAATATTAGGATGGTAAACAATAAAAATAACTCATTAGGATCATGCAATATAACAAACACACTTCGATTTATGCAATACTACGATATAGGAATAATTAAATTAAGAAAAACTAAAAAGTGAAATTCTGGACATCAATAGTAGTCTGTAAAAAAATATAATTTTCCATTGTTTCAGAACTCGAAAACTAAATCCGTTAGAAATTCTACAAACTAGACTTCCACACGGTTCCAACGCATATTTAAAGTTCAAAATCCGACAATAGCAACTATGTCAAACACATCATTCTTTACAGACTTCATGTTCAGGGAGAAATTCGACATAATGTTGTTATATTTTTAGAATCAGCAAAATCTCGATATAAAATTCATTAAAAATATTTATTAGACTCCTAACATGTTAAGTAACAATCTGGAAATTTTTAGAGCAAAACTTTATCATCTTTTAACAGTTTAAAGATGAATCATACAAGAATTTGAAAATCTGGAAATAAAAATACAGCTGTAGTAAAACGATGATAACTTTTGCTACACAACTAGGAATTCATAAATTCAAGATGTTCTGGAAACTCGAAACATAGGGCTACAACTCTTATTCAGAAAGCTATTTTTTTTAAAGATCATTTACTAGGTCGAAAAATAGCAGACAACATACACCCAGCACGCACATACAGGTTTTTGGGTAATTTTTCATGAAACAAATTAATTAGACATGAAGGGTATTAATTCTATTAGTCGATAAACTTTATAATCAGCATGATGGGTATAAAAACATGAAAAACAAAATTAAGAATACATACATACATTAATTTATTATCAACCAAATATCAATCGATCAATCAAAAATACAATCTAGCAATTGTTTCTACCATAGATTAATTGTGTAACAATTATATGAGTAACCCTATTATCAGTTCTATATGAACACATGAAAGATTCAATCTTTGGAGTCAGTAGAGGCACGATGTCAAGAATAATGGGGTTAGCTTGTGTAAACCATCAATATACCCAATGAAATAGATGAACAATGTATGATACGATGAACAATTGGATCTACTTGCAAGAGTTTCAATAAAAACTTGAATTTGATACAAGATTCAATTCAAGAGGAAAGTGACTTGCCTTATTGACGATGAAATTGAATACCAAGAATAACGGGATGAGAATCCTGAAGCAACGAACCCATGAACACACAAATCCACAAAATAACACGTGCAAATCACGTGCAATAGAGAACCCAAAGCAAAGAGACAACAAGCAAACAACAACAATAGAGACAGCAGCAACAAAGGCTTGCGGCCTGGCTGACGAGGCTCAATGGCGATGGTGTGCATCGATGGTGAGGGCGGTGGCACGGGTCGACACAGGCAGCGTCGGGGTCGAGTTCTGGTGCTGATCGACCGTGGAAACAAGGCAATAGGTTGGGTTTGGCTGCTGTGGAAACAGGTGAACGGGGAAGGAGAGGTTGGGGGTTTCTGTGTGGGCATTGACGGGGTAGGTGGTCGATGGAGGTTGGTTGGAGGGTGGAGGCGATGACTCGGGGTCGCCAGAGTAGGCCGGAGAGGGAGGTCGACAGTTTGGGCTGGAAAAATGCACAGTAACAGGTCGGGAGAGAGAGAGAGGAGAGTGGAGAGTGAAGAGATGGCTAGGAGTTAGGGTTTCAAATTGTATATTTTTAGGGTTTGCACTAGAATTGTATTTATAGATTGTAATTAGGGTGTTGGGTTATTGGTTTAGGATCCAATAATAGTGGATTTGGGTCAAGAACAATTGAAATTGGGTTTTAGGGTTCAATAAGAGATGAGTTTGAAGACAATAGGGTTCAAATAAAAATACCCACAATTAAATAAAAGAAAATAGGACCAACAAGAATAACTCAACAAGAAGTACGAAGAATTTCATGAACAAATTTAATCAAAATATCAAGAAAATAAAGTATTTTGTTCCATTGCAAATAAAATATAAAAATGAAAAGAATGAAAATGGTAGTTACAATCCTACCCACCTTACAATAAAATTTCATCCTCGAAATCTAAGCAAGTGGTAGTAGGGTAACCCCGAAGAAAAGAAAAGAACTGCACGAAAAGATCGGGAAACTTCTTTCGAATCGCACCTTCAAGCTCCCATGTCGACTCACCAGGCGAGTGAGGATTTCAAGCAACACGAACCAATTTGATAACCTTATTCTTTAAAATCTTCTCCCACCGCTCCACAATTGACACTGGATAAATCTCACAGGACAAATCTGGTCGAACCGACAACTCCAAATAGTCACTGACATGACTATCATCCCGAACATACTCCCTGAGTTGAGAAACATGGAAGACGTCATGAACTCCAGAAAGGGCTGGCGGCAACGCGAGTCTATAGGCCACCTTGCTTACTCGCTCCACCACATCGAACGGACCAATGAACCTAGGGCTCAACTTACCCCCACCACCAAACCAAATAACACCTTTCCATGGAGACACCTTGAGGAACACATGATCACCAACCTCAAACTCCAACGACCTACTATGAATGTCTGCCCATTTCCTCTGCCTGTTCTGTGCGGATTGCAAATGCTTCAAGATCTGGGTCACTGGATCAACAGTCTTCGTGATCAACTCAGGCCCCGAAAGCTTCCTCTCACCAAGGTCATCCCAGCACACTAGTGATCTACACTTCCGGCCACACAAGACTTCATATGGAGCTGCTTTAAGACTAGCTTGGTAGCTATTGTTGTATGAAAACTCCACCAAGTGTAGATGATCTTCCCAAGATCCTCCAAACTGAAGCACAAAGGGCCTCAACATATCCTCTAAGGTCTGAATAGTCCTCTCCGATTGACCATCTGTCTGCGGATGGAATGCACTACTGAACTTCAGCTTACTCCCAAGACTGTTCTGAAGACTCTCCCAAAATCGAGATATGAATCTAGTATCTATGTCTGATATAATACTGACAGGAACACCATGCAATCTCATAATCTCCTGCATATACATCTCTGCAAGACTCTCCGTAGACTGACCAACTCTGAAAGGAATGAAATGAGCACTCTTCGTCAAGCATTCACAATCACCCAAATGGCATTGTGACCCTTGGGACTTTTAGGAAAAACAGTCACAAAATCCATAGTAATATTCTCCCACTTCCACTCCGGAATAGGAAGCGGTTGAAGAAGTCTATCAGTCCTCTAATGTTCTGCTTTCACTTGCCGACAGATCAGACACTGAGAAATAAATCTTGCAACATCTCTCTTCATACCATGCCACCAGAAATACAACTTCAAATCTCGATACTTCTTCGTACCACCGTGTCACGCCCCATTTCCCAAAATACAGAACATGAGTACGTAACGTAGGCCCAACGAATGATGTAAATACCATCTATAAGCTGTACCAGACTAACTCAGTAATAAGATCAATAAATATATAACCACACAAGAAACATAACCACATGAATCAATGATGAAGTTCCAATAATAATGAAATAAACCAACAGTATAAATATCCAACATCGGATCAAAACAAAACTATGGGGCATAGAGCCCAAAACAAAGTACAAGAGATAACAGTGTTCAGAAAATAAATTTAGCAACAATTAATAAACTACGCAGCGAAAAACTGGATCCATCACTAGAAACGTTGCTCACCAATTCCTTCGGGAACAGATCCTTTAGTACCTGTAAATTCCTGGTCGAAAAAGAAATAAAAGAGTGCCCTTAGAGCAAGTCATGGGCGGCAAGTAGAGAAAACAAAGGATAATATGAAAAACATGAATATCAAAGGAAAGGAACATGGTCAAAGACAAAGAACAAAACAAAGAGTAGGCAATATCAAAAGGTTACAATAATCACACATGAAATGCGTGATGTCAAGTCAATGTCAATACAAGATCAAATATGTAGGTTGTTAAGTATTTTACTAACTTATCTAGTGCACGTACTACTGCATCCTATACTACAGATTCCATGCAAGCACAGTGATCGTTTTAGACCGATGGTGAATTCACGGTTCGTGTACTCGGAATTGATAACAATAATTTACAATCAAGAATCATCAATAAATCATTGCAATCAATACACCTCCTTCCAAGACAATACAATATAATGATGAGGCCTTACCGAGTACCCGATTGTTCACTACCAAGTCTACCCATAATAACCCCGGCTTGTTAATAGTTTATTTTTGTCCTATGTGAGCATTCAAGAGGGTGTTAATGTTGTATATTACTATGTGTGACTAATTCTAGGCGCTACAGACAAAGCATGAAGCAAACACATCATATAAAAACATTTCACTAAATCAGGACAGCATGACCTTACTGTACCAAAACATGGACTACGGTCACTACACAATAGCAAAACTGAATCTACCAGAAGATCTGGAAAATAGACTTTCATACGGTTCCAGTGAGTATAATTAAGGTATATAAAAGTCATAGGAACTAGGGTGAAAGTTCTAGTTTAATCGGGTTTTATGTTCAGTCAGCATGCAGTAGATTATGTTCCATTAATTAATTTGGGTCAGATGCCTCATTATTAAAATCTACAGAAATTCAGGGAAGTATCTATACATGTCTAGGTTCAACATGATTTATTTCAGATTTTTCTTTTACTAATAACAGGGTCAAATAAAATAAACAACAGCAGGATACGCATGAAATTATGGATCTGAAAATTACTAACACAGTTGCAGTAAAGTCATGATATCTAACAGATGACATATTTGAATTTAAATACAGAGTAGGGAAAAATTATCTAGATATCAAGGACTACATTTTATGTTTAGTAAGTTTCCTCAAATTAGGTCACTAACAGGGCTAAAAGTTCGATTCAAAGTGAAACATACAGCAATGCAGAAATCAACATAACATAAAAAGATAATAAATAATTCACACGATCACATATAGCATGCAAATTGGTAATCAAAGAAATCCTAGGTGTCAACATGCAAATTTCTATGGTTTAAAATATATTTATCATGGTCATGGTGTCAATTCATCAATTAGATCCAATTCTAGCATGTTCAATTTCAATGTCCAATCTATCAAGTAGTCCTTAGCATGAATCAAGTTGTTTAATGTGCAAATGCATGAAACATTGGGGACTAGGTTTAGATCGAAGAGAAGCACGATGTTAAGAGTATGTCGGGTTAGCTCGTGTAAATCCTCGATAATCTTAACGGAATTGTCAAAGCAATTTTTGATAAATAAAAGGACAGGATCTACTTGCAGGAGATCAAAGAAACTCTTGAACACAAATAAATAAAAGGGTTCAAGAAGAGACTTGCCTGTTATTGTAGATATTAATAAAATAGAATACCGGGATCCGAATCCCAGGTGAAAACTCCCAAAAAAGCCCGAAGAATCAACAACAACAGCAAGATCCTAGAGCAATTCCCACACACCAGATGGGGACAGAACGCAGAACACCAAACTCGAATCTGGAGCACACAGAACGCGGAACACCAAAACAACCCAATCAGATCCACTGCCTCACACCGGATCTAGCCAAAACAGGGAACAGCGAAGATCGGTGCTGGCATACACAGAACACGGGACAGCGAAGATCAGCCAATCAAATCGGTGCTGGCAACCAATCCTATAATTCCGATTCTAGTTCCGAGTCTACGCCAAGTTAGCTGCTATCAGCGCATTAAGAGTCTGATACACCTTGGCAAATTTGGCCTCGAGATTAATTTCAGTTCCTCGAGAACTTCCAGATCCATTTTCATTGTTACCACCATTCCTAGTTCTGGGTCCTGTCATTCTACTGAATACTGCAAAACGACGGTAAAGTTAGAGCATCACCATTCACAACCATACCCTATTGCAAAACCTCAACCATACCCCAAACCATAACATCATGCTCTAACTCTATGTGATACTCACACTCTAATGTCCACACCTAGGTACTCACTCTCTAGTGTCCACACCTAGGTACTCACTCTCTAGTGTCCACACCTAGGTTGGTTTTCATACTATGTCTATTATTACTATTGAAGCATGCTCTGATACCAATCTGTAGCGCCCCGAATTTCTAATATCATATCTTAGAAAATACGTGGCACAATCCCAGCATCAACTTCAATGTAATAGTACACATAGCCCAAAACACAGATAATTTTATTCCAAACTTTTGTTACATCAACCTTTACAAACACAGCGGAATACAACACGCCTTGAATTACAACATTTTTTTTTTTTTTTTTAATTTTTACAACACTTCTCTTTACAAAATTTTACACAAAACTCTATTACATCAGTTTTAATCTCCAAAACTAACTCAAGCATCCAAGCCTCCAAACTCTAAGCAACTACCTGTATCACATGAGGCTAGAGATGATCCCTAACCCCCAAAACTAAAGGGGTCAGCCATAAATGGTGTGAGTGACATAAAAACATACATCATAATTAAATCATAAAACATAAAGTCATCAACAACATGTATTAACAACAAGGATAAATGAATGAGAAATAACAAAGATGTAAGGCATAAAAACATCATGGAATGAAAACAACAAGTGAAGCTAGACTAAGTGTCGAGTATAGAAAACAGGAAAACCACATGCATAAAACCAAGTCAAGAAAACACAATCTCTATATGCTGACTCTCTAATGCATACTTGTCGGAGTCTATGCATCCCACTCTACATAGGTCCGGTGCAAGCCCTTAACGATCTCTACGACCTAGGGATAACCCCTCATTATGCAACTAATCCTACTATGGTGATAGGAAACAAGATTCAGAATACTCCGCGAATAAGCGTCACCGCCCCCGACGCGCAAGCATCATGTAAGATAACTCAAAACAACAACCGGAGAATCATCTCCCTACCGTGTATCCCACGAATAGGCCTTTAAGACCCCCAACGTGCAGATACACCTGGTACCTACAAATGTATCCCTGCCTGCTCCGTGATTAGGCCCGTAGACCCACAACATGTGAACATATCCGGAGAATCATCTCCCTGCCGTGTACACCCTGGTACATACAAATGCACCCTGCCTGCTCCGTGAATAGGTCCCGTAGACCCACAACACGCGAACATATCCGGAGAATCATCTCCCTGCCGTGTACACCCGGTACATACAAATGCACCCTGCCTGCTCCGTGAATAGGCCCGTACACCCACAACACGCGGACATATCCGGAGAATCATCTCCCTGCCGTGTACACCCGGTACATACAAATGCACCCTGCCTGCTTCGTGAATAGGCCCGTAGACCCACAACACGCGAACATATCCGGAGAATCATCTCCTTGCCGTGTACACTCGGTACATACCAATGCACCCTGCCTGCTCCGTGAATAGGCCCGTAGACCCACAACACGCGAACATATCCGGAGAATCATCTCCCTGCTGTGTACACCTGGTACATACAAATGCACCCTGCCTGTCCTTAAGTAGGTTATTATTAAGACATCAGAAATCCCTATCTCTAGAGTTAGTGTACCCTGCCGGACTTCAACAACAACTAAACCAAAACCCCTCAGGCCTAACTCAATAAATCTCAACTGCCGGTTCACAGGACTCCCACTCAACTCCTAGAGACCTCAATCAGGACCAAACATACTAATCCATCGTTAAACGATCAAAGGAGAAATCTCTCCTCTCACCAAAACCCAACTCTTATAAATTTCCAACATCCAAATTCAACGATGAAGTATCTTGAAAACATATGTTCTATAAAAGAATAATATTTAGAATAGTAAGTTATAGATCCAAAACATTTAAAGAATTAGTCGTTTAAAGAACATCAAAATACCTTAGGAAAAGCATCAGAACCAGTCGACTGCAGAAGGTCACCAGTCGACTGTCCAGAGGAAACTAACATCTTTAAGAAAATAAAATCTAAGTATCTACAGTCGACTGCAAAACTCACCACTCGACTGTCCAGAGAGAAATCCAGTAATTTTTGGAAAATAAGTCTAAGTATAGTAGAAGTCGACTGTTAATAGTATAGGTCGACTGTCCAGAGGAAATTTCAACATTTCTTTAAGAAAATATTCTAAGTGTTGTAAGTCGACTTAAAAGTCATAGGTCGACTTACCAGAGAGAAAACTACAGTATCTTTAAAAGTAATCTGGGTGACACCAGTCGACTGTAAAAGTCGTCAATCGACTGTCCAGAACCCAATTTTAAGAAAATTAAAGATCGTAGCAGCTGGGTCGTATCAGTCGACTGAAAAGTCGTATCAGTCGACTGTCAGCCTACAGTCTGAAGAATTTAGGTCGTACATATGTCAAAACTAGGGTTTTTATGAATCAGTCATATAACAAAATAACTTTGAATTATTTTCCAAATCTTGTTAATACCAAAATAATTAGATTTAAACTTAGCATTTGAGAAATCCAAATTCAAACAACATCTTTTACAAAATCACAATTCCCCAATTTAAATCCTCATGACTCAATTCCTCAAACATGGTCTTCTACACCATAAATCATTCATAAGATTCCTCAACTAAATCTCAACTATTCTCTATAGTTGATTCATGAACAAAACCAATTTATCTTCAACGTGGTCAGGTTGTTTTTATCCAACTCACCAATAGTCCACAAATCTCATCTTTAATTTAATTAATGCATGGCATCTATCAAACTCAATTAAATCACATATAATCCAACATTTAATAAAATGTAATCTAAGCAGTAGTAGTCGACTGTTTCGACTCACCAGTCGAATGTTCACCACGAAAATCTAACATTATTAGTCCACTAACAGTTTATATTAGGTTCTCAACAGATCTAACATCATTCATATGCAGATATCCAGAGTTCTTCTCGGAGATCCAAATTTTCATCCATTCATACATATACATATTCAACATCCAATCAATCTAAACATTCATATTGTTCTCATATGACGTACACAAATCAAAGAGAAACAAACAAAACAACCAAACAATTATATCTACTCATCTACAACATACACAAACAAAATAAACAAAACAATGTCACTCACCTTAGGAATGAAAAGATCGAACAAGAAAGCCCCTCTTTTGTGAGATCCAAAATCCTCATCTTCAGTCACCAAGAAAATAAAAGATATAATAAAACTTGTGTTGTACAGCGAATGACGGCTGCACACACTCTTTTATACAGGCCGGAAATGAGGATTTAGGGTTTTAGAAATACATTTGCAAAATAGTCATTCCAAAATATAACTTTACATATATAACCTTTTTTTAGTTAAAATAGGTTAACTAAATCAAAACCAAATCAAATCTTCTTATCTCTGAGTTGTCCAGCAATCCAGCACAGCCCAGTAAATAAGAAAAATCCGGATTTACCACTCAGGGTGGCGATTTTTCACAAAAGCCCTCCCTTTTGTAATATTTGCAAATACATCATAAAATATTCATAGAAATCCAGAAAAATCAGAAATAATATCTAATAATACATATTATATTTTCCAAACAAAATATTTGACTTTTACTTTCCATAAAAACATTTGCACAAGATTCTACATAAATTCCATATTTGCAAAAACACCATTTTTGTTTAAATCTTCACCAAATCGACTTTAAATAAAATCTAAATATATTTAAATTTAAATGATAACCATGGAAAAACAAAATATCAGAAAAAAACGAATTTTCATAATTTATTTAAGATCCAAATGACTTTTACATAAAAGTCCCTCCCTTTCGAGGTATTTATAAAAATAGTTTCTCTACTCAGAAAAATCCCAAATTTTAGAATATACTCCATTATAATTAGGAGAATTTACTAAAAATATATAATTTGATATTTACACCAAAAATATTTGCACGTGTTTCGCACGTGTAAAAGATAAATCTTTAGAAAATATTTATTAAATCTCCAGAAAATCATTTTAATTCATTTTCAAATCTTTAAAATAATATTTGAAACTACGGGGTACTACATCTCTGATGTACTTCCTGAGCTGAGAAACATGGAATACATCATGGACACCAGCTAAAGCTGGCGGTAACGCGAGCCTGTAAACAACCTTGCCCACACATTCTATAGTATCGAATGAACCGATGAATTGAGGACTCAACTTGCCTCCACCGCCGAAACGGATAACACCTTTCCACGGTGATACCTTGGGGAACACATGCTCGCCTGCCTCGAACTCTAGAGGACTCCGACGATAGTCAGCCCACCTCAAAGTGAAACATACAGCAGTCCAGAAATCAACTTAACATAAAAAGATAATAAATAATTCACACGATGACATATAGCATGCAAATTGGTAATCAATGAAATCCTAGGTGTCAACATGAAAGTTTCTATGGTTTAAGATATATTTATCATGGTCATGGTGTCAATTCATCAATTAGATCCAATTCTAGCATGTTCAATTTCAATGTCCAATCTATCAAGCAGTCCTAAGCATGAATCTAGTTGTTTAATGTGCAAATGCATGAAACATTGGGGAATAGGTTTAGATCGAAGAGAAGCATGATGTTAAGAGTATGTCGGGTTAGCTCGTGTAAACCCTCGATAATCTTAACGGAATTGTCAAAGCAATTTTTGATAATAAAAGGACAGGATCTACTTGCAGGAGATCAAAGAAAATCTTGAACACAAATAAATAAAAGGGTTCAAGAAGAGACTTGCTTGTTATTGTAGATATTAATAAAATAGAATAACGGGATCAGAACCCCAGGTGAAAACTCCCAAAAAATCCCGAAGAATCAACAACAAAAGCAAGATCCTAGAGCAATTCCCACACACCAGATGGGGACAGAACGCAGAACACCAAACTCGAATCTGGCGCACACAGAACGCGGAACACCAAAACAACCCAATCAGATCCACTGCCTCACACCGGATCTAGCCAAAGCAGGGAACAGCGAAGATCGGTACTAGCGTACACAGAACACGGGACAGCGAAGATCAGCCAATCAGATCGCTGCCTCACACTGGATCCAACTGAACAGGGAACAGTGGCTTCGGATTGGGTGCGGAAAAATAGTGAACAGCGACCTCGACGAATCACGGCGCGTCTCCAACCTCTCGACAGCGGAACGGAGAGAGAGTGAGCAGCGGACTGGCTATGCGCGATGACTGTGACGGTGACGACTGCGGTGGCATAACGGCATCATTACCACGGTCGGGATGCGACGGCGGTGACAACTCCTCCGGCGAGGGCTCTATTTTTGTTGTTGAAAACAGGGGACGACGACACTCGACGATCGGGGACTTGGATGGCAGCGCTAGGGGGTGCACAGGCGCGGCGATGGACGACAAAGACGATGGTGCAGCACAGAGAGGGAATAGGGCGACGGAGATGAAGTTATGGCGATAGGAAAAACATCGGTGGTTGGGTTCGAGGGGTAATGGCAAGGACGGGGGCGAGCGACGGTGATGGGGATGGAGAGGAGACGGAGACAGTGATGATGGTGATGACGATGGTGAACGAAGGTCGAAGGATGGACGGGGGTCGAGGGGTTAGAGTGATGGGTTGGGGTGTTTAGAAACAGAGAAGAGATAGACAGATACGGGGAGAGAGAGTGCGGCGGAAAGAGAGAGAGTATTAATTAGGGTTAATTAATGGGGGTATTTATAGGGATCAGGAGATTTAGGTTTTGGGTCAATATATTGGGTTTTGGGTATCAGTTTTGGCTCCAAATAGAGACAACCAAATGCAATGAGATGAGATGAACACAAAGGAGAACAAATCAAATTCAAAATTGAAAAGAGCCAAATCCACAAAAGACTGAATCCAATCAAAAGAACACAGATTGATCCAAAGAGAACAAAATAACACAAGAAAAGACAAAATGCACCATAATAAATGAGTTCAAATACAATGATCAAAAGAGTACAAAATACAATAAAACTGAAAATAGGGCTTACACACCGGGATGAATAGAATATGGCAAACGGTGAGCTTCTTCAAGTAACTTCTGCCTGACTCCCCCCTTCGGAACACATAGACGAGTCCCAAAGCGGAGAGATCCATCCGCATTAATCACCATATCGGTTCTCGAACCAGTTGCAACTTCAGCTCGAAACTGTTTCAATTGCACATCACTGGACCGTGCCTCCTTAATCTGATCCACCAAAGATGACTGCAACTGAAGCACCATACAACTATGTTCAGAACCAGGCAAAACCAATTCCAATTCTAATCTCCTTATAGCTTCCACAATCTCTTTTTGCTCAGTAAGAACCATAGCAACAGGTCTTCTACTCAAAGCATCAGGTACCGAATTAATCTAGCCAGGGTGATACTGCAAACTGATATCATAATCCGCCATCAATTCTAACCATTGCCTTTGACTCATATTCAGCTCCTTCTGAGTGAGCATATACTTGAGACTTTTGTGGTCAGTAAAGATCTCCGCTCGGTCTCCAAGTAAGTAATGCCTCCAAAGCTTTAAGGCAAAGATCACAGCTGTAAGCTCCAAACCATGTGTAGGATAATTCTTCTCATGCGGCCTCAATTTTCTAGATGCATATGCAACAACCTTATCTCGTTGAATCAAAATAGCACCCAAACCTGTACCGAAGCATCACAGTGAATAACGAAACCTGCAGATCCATTCGGTATAGTCAACACAGGTACTGATGTCACGGCCCTGCAATCTTCGAGAAATCCCGAACAAACTTCCTGTAGTACCCAGCTAGACCAAGAAAACTTCGAACTTCAGATATAGAGTTTGGCGTCGGCCAATCCTTAACTGCAGAAATCTTGGATGGATCGACAGAAACACCATCACCAGAAATAATATGGCCCAAGGATGCCACACAATCCAACCAAAATTCACCTTTGTTAAGCTTCCCATACTGCTGATGATCCCTTAATGTTTGCAAAAAAACCTTCAAGTGCTCAGCATGTTTATCATGGTTCCGAGAATAGACAAGGATATCATCAATGAATGACACAACGAACTTGTCCAGGAAGGGAGAGAAAACCCGATTCATCAAGCTCATAAATACAGCTGAAGCATTAGTAACTCCGAAAGGCATCACCAAGAATTCATAGTGCCCATATATTGTACGAAAAGCAGTCTTCTATATATCCTCGGCTTTCACCTTAACTTGATGGTAACCAGAATGAAGATCCAGCTTTGAAAATATAGAAGCACCTCCCAATTGATCAAATGGTCATCAATCCTTGGTAACAGATATCGATTCTTTACTGTGACATTATTGAGCTCATGGTAGTCAATGCGACTACCATCCTTTTTATTGATGAACAGTACCGGAGCTCCCCAAAAAGAAATACTTGGCATGATAAAACCTTTATCCAGCAACTCCTGAATCTGCTCCTTCAACTCAACCAACTCAACAGGAGCTATTCTGTATGGACTCTTAGAGATTTGAGCTGTACCCGACTGAACATCAATACTGAACACTACTTCACAATCTGGCAGTAATCCCGGCAATTCCTCGAGATAAACATCCAGAAAATCTCGCATAACCAATGGTGCGACAACATCATCAGCACACACTTCCTCCATAAGTCCAAATTCCTGACTTGCCAACTTCTCTACACAAGCAAGCGATATTTCACCGGCACAAAATTCAAATTACTGACGTTCTGGCATACGAAACACCACCTTCGTCTTACGGTAGTCAATTACAGCATGAGTGGCACCAAGCAAATCCATCCCCAAGATAACATCAAAATCAGAATTATTGATGACAATCAGTTCGGCAACAAAATCCACACCACCAATAACTAAGGGACTCTGCTTACAAATCTGAGAACACACGACAACACCTCCACCTGTAGTAATATTCCAAGCTACTGGCATAACGCTGCTAGCCAAGTGATACAGATCGATAAAGTGGGAGGAAACAAAAGAATGAGTTGCACCAGAGTCAAAAAGAACAAGAGCAGGAAAAGAGTGAACAAGGATAATGCCTAGCAAGAAGTCAAAGTGAGAACACAAAGCCAGTAGAAAAATGCAAGAAACAGACATGAATGGAAGGCTAACATGAATAGGAAACAGGATAGAATCACAAAATAGTAAGGAAATCAAAATGAAATACAAAATGAATATAACTAAAGATATACCTGCAACAACACCCAAAGCAGCCTCAGCATCCTGCGTAGTCAAGTTGTAGGCCTGACCATGACCTGCAGGAAGATTACCCCTAGGAGCGGCTCTCCTCTGATCAAAGATCTGCCTCTAAGGTGGGAGAGGTGGTCCACCCTGATCACGAGAAAGCGCTCCCTACTGAGCGGAACCTCCAAATGGTGCAAGAGTCATGGACCTTGGGCAATCACGAAGCATATGATAATTGCCTCCACACAGAAGGCACAGGCGGTTTGCTATCCTGCAATCTTGGCACAAATGCCCAGGCTTCCGTCAATGTGAACAGACTAGATCCGACCTCTGAACTGCAGGTGGGTATGGCAATGCCCTAGCAGGAAGGGCCGGACAGGCTTCCTAATAGGCCCACCAGAAATTCTAGCAGCAATAGGGTGCGGAACAGACCGCTGAATAGCACGCTTCCTCGTACTAGTCTGCTCATGAATTCTTACAGCATCCAAGATATCAGTATAAGAACGAAGTCACAAGGCAGCAAGACGATCCTGAATCTCAATATCCAAGCCCAACATGAAATAACGACCTCTATCTTTGTCATTTGCTACCATAGAAATAGTAAAACGACTTAGTCGAGTGAATTCCGCAGCATACTCGTCCATGGTCTGACTCCTCGATTCAAGACAGTATTTAGTTTAACGTCGGTACTTTATGAAATAACAACGAAAAAGCATAATTAAATACCATCTGGCGAACCTGAGTGAATGAGACAAACTGTCGTTCCATTTCATTCTTGGTGGTATTAGGTGTCACGCCCCGCTGTCCCAAAAGGAATTCGGAATACAGATATGCGACATAAGTCCAGCAAATGGCTTCCACCATTCATAAGCTGTAAGGATCTTTACAACATGTACTGGAATAAACAAGAGATATACAGAAAATAATCAACCACGTATGCATGAATAAATTAACATAATCAACAGGAATACTTGAAAACAAGAATACTTAATCTCAAATAATCAGGTCTGGAAACAAGATATTAATCCTGGGACAAAAATGCCCAATACAAAATTCAAGTAACAATAAATACAAATTTATTCAAGATAGGAAAATAATTATTCAAGCAGGAACTCTAGCCAAGCCTAGAACACTTGGTCACTTACTCCCTCGGGAAGCTGGTCACTAAAGTCTGCAGGTTTAACAAATTGCAGGAAGAGGAAAAAGAAACAAAATGCCTGTCAATACAAGTTACCGGCCGTATGTAGTGCAGGCAACAAGTACAGAAAACGAATAACAAAGATATAGAGTAATAGCAAGAACAAGTATTGAATAAGCATGGAAGGAATGTGATAGGAAACAGAACAACTAACTCTTAATCAAGAACAAAATCAAGTAACATGGTGAGGTAACAGGGTGCAGGTATCATGTAACAGGTGTCAAGTAGCATGCAAGCTGGTAAACATGTAACAGGTGTCAGGTAGCATGTATAGATAACAGGAATGTGCAAGTGATCAAGTTATTCTCAAATCTTGTATTTGATCCTATCTAGGTAGTACTTCATGCGTCCCAAATTTTACCACATGGTTACTACATTCAAACAAGTTACGTTTAGATCTAGTGGTGGATTTCTATAGGGCCGTGTACTCAGGCATCATGTAACAGGCAACAGATACGAATCACATAATCGTGAAATCACGGCGTCATGTAATCAAGAACAGGCATGAATCATGTAGTCATAAAATCATGACATCATATAATTATATACTAGTAATAGGCATGATTCATGTAATCACGAATCATGGCATGATAAAATCAGGTAGTAATAATAGACATGAATCGTGTAATCAAAAAATCATGGCATCATATAATCAGGTAGTAATAACAGGCATGAATTGTGTAATCACGAAATCATGGCATCAAGTAATGGAAAACACGGCCCCCTTCTGAGTACACTTACCTATATTGTCTACTACTAAGGTCTTTCCCTTAACCCGGCTTGTTTACTTGTTATTATTATCAAACATGCATATACGTGCACAAACAGGGCAAGAAGAACATGGCAAGAACAAGAGACAGGTTCAGGTCAGACAGAAACATGCACGGGTGACAAACAACTCATAAAAGGCTAGGACAACGAGACTTTCAATTCTGGACAGCAAAACATGACTGCACCAAATCTGAGATTCCCATTGCCACAAGAATGCAAATCTGAATTTTTTAGAAAATCTAGAAAATAGACTCTTGGTCGAATCTAGCACATATTCACAAGTCATATAACAACTACAGAAACAGGGCTCAAAACAGAGTTTTATACAGAATTCATGTTTAGCTAGAAATCGTAAGATTGTATTTATCAGCATGAAAATAGCATAAAAACTTACTGATTAAATATAAGTAAAATATGGAAGATTCCCTAGTATGTCTAGTATCAGCAAATAAATTTTCATAATATTCCATTACAGATAGCATAGTCAAATAAATTCGGAAAACAGAAAGATACAGCAATTTTATGAAAATGAAATTTTAGACATACCAGTACTAAAATAGTGACAAATTGCAAAGTATCATTCAAAATCCAAATATGTCAAAAGGGTTGTAAAATAGACACGGCAGGCTATGTTTCATATTCACAAAATTTTAATCAATAACGACTGGAATCAGGTTGAAAATAGAGTTCTTTACTGAACTGCTTGCAGTTTGGAAATATATTAGTTTGTTCACAAGCATGAAATAGTTTATAAAAGTCATTAAATAAATCTACAAAAATTAGGGGTTGATCAATCATGTTTTGTAACACCCCGTACTTAAGCGAGTATATATATATATGATATTATATAGAAAATATAATATATATATATATATATATATATATATATATATATATATATATATATATATATATATATATATATATATATATATATATATATTATATATAATAATAATAATAATAATAATAATAATAATAATAATAATAATAATAATAATAATAATAATCATAATAATAATATAAAGAGATGAATGGAATTAGATGTTGGCCTATAGGAGGATCCTATAGGGCTTGATTAAATTAAATGACTGAAGGTGGCCTATATGATTGAATTATGGAGCTTAGGCTATTAAATGTGCATGATAGAATGCATGCATGGAATGGATAGTGACATGGTGCTTGTTATTCAAAGTCCCATATCGGAAATCAGAAGAGGAAAGTGTGTATATATTAGGATTCCAAATGATAAAGGTCACTTAACAGGTTAACCCACCTTTTGATGGTGCCTGTGGTGGGCGTGCCTAGAGTTTTGTGTCCGTTCTTTCGCGTGCGTGCAGGTGTAGCCACGTGCGCAGCTGAGCCGGGCTCAGGACGTTACTTGTTGAGTCATACCTAAAAAAATATTAGATCCAAATCTTGCTTTTAACACCAGTTTTAAAATCATATATCATTCAGCGATCTCATAAAACAGAATCTGAAAATTTCAACACAGCTGCAGAAAAATAGTGATAACTCACACATCAAAAAGCAAAACTGAGATCTGTTGAATGTTATGAAAAATAGACAACGAGGCCTACAAATCATATTCACAAAATCATTTACTTTACTGACCTTAAGAGGGTCTAAAACATGGAATCAAAATAAGGCAACAGCGAACAAAATTCTTTCATGCATTTTATCAAACAACTTATCTATAATAGATTCAAATTAGAAAATATTGCAAGGTATGATATATTAAATATTCAAAGCAACATGGCACGGGTAACAACAAGTCTACAACGAGATAACACATCTAATACACCAATCATGTAACACATACACAACATACCATGAATCACGAAAGAGGATATACATAGCAGGAGTCTATCTAGAACTAATTAGTTTCATGTATTGTGTTTGACAACTATGATGATGGATCAAGACTACGGACGGATCAAACGAATGGATCAAGATTTATCAAGAGATCATCATGAGAACAAACGCAAAAGCGAAAGCGATACTATATGCGGTATTTTGTACTTGTATACAAACAAAAGATTATACAAGTTACTTGCCTTAGGGTGTAGACGATGAATCCGACGAAAGAATAACGGGAATGGATCCCGGGCGACTAACACAAATACGACGACGCATGAACCGAGTGAGTCTTGATGAGATGATCACGATCAGGCACGAATCTCAATGTTGATGATCAAACAACAATTGGATGGTTCGGCACGGATCTTGATGATGATCAAGATCAAGATTAGATCGGACGGTTCAGATCTGGCTGATGATGATGGTGATCACGACCGATCGATCGAACGGTTGCGATCAAAGGAAGGTTGATGATCATCATGATCGTGATGATCAAGAAGATATCGGAAGGCTAAGGTTTGAAGAGGAGATCTGTTGGCAGAAACACACAGAGACAGCGGCAGCCAAGGTGGTGATGACGAGGAGTGGCGGAGGACGGTGGTGGAGAGGAGTTCGACAACGAGGTGGAGAAAGGTGCTGAAGGGTTGCGGGTGCTCTGTTTTCGAAATGAAAACAGGGGAAGGTGGCGATGGGAGGGGGGATGACGAGGAGCAAAAGTCGACGCAGGGAGGAGATAAAAGGAGAACGGGTTCAAAGGCAATGAGTTGCGACGGGGAGTCGCGAGTGAGCAGCCGGTAGGTTCGACTAGATGGTGGTGGCCTCGGGGATCGACTGAGCAGAGAAACGGAGGGGTGATGGAGATGGGTGGAGGCTGCTCGACTGGATGGTGGTGAAGGCAAGGATGCAGCGAGGTGGACGAAGGCGGCAGGGAGTTTGAAAGTGCACGGGGAAGAAGGAGACGGGGTAGGGATGATGAACAGTAGGGGGGAGGGGGGGTTAGGCGGCTGAGGGTAATTATGATAGGTTAGATTAGGGTTAAAGGGGGTTTAAACAGGGATTATGCAGGGTAATGATGTGAGTTAATGGGTAGTAGGGTTATTGGGTATGAATAGGATCCAATAATTGTTATAGGATTTGGGTTTTAGGGTTTAAATCCAATAGAAAATGGTCTTTAGATTAAAATAATAAGTAATATATCAAGAAATAAATCATTACTCATATAGTAGTGCTGTTAAATCAATTGGTATACAAAATCTATACTCCAATAATCATAAAATATAGATGAAGATCAATAGACTTTCACAATTTAATAAATAACGAAAAATGAATTTTAATAAGCATTCGAAAGTAATAACAATAACAATAATGATAATATATATACATATCAAAAGGGGATTTGAGTTTCACAATTTTATTAAAATCCCAATAGCAATAATATAATTGGTTTGGGCTAAAATGTAAATAGTCGATCAATTAGGAATATAAAATAAAATTAAAATACATAGTTATTCGAAATAAATATAATTTTTAAATAATAAAATGAAATAGAAAATTTCTTAGAAACCAGAATAATATTTTGTTAAAATTCGATCAATTGAAATTATAATTGTTGAAAAAAAAGAATTTAAAAGAGATTAGAAAATTATAAAAAATTTAAATACAGAAAATATATGGAAAATACATATATATAGGAACAGGGGTTACAATCCTATCCACCTTACAACAAAATTTCATCAGCAAGGAGCCAGCAAGCACATACAGGTTTTTGGGTAATTTTTCAGGAAACAAATTAATTAAACATGATGGGTATTAATTCTATTAGTCGATAAACTTTATAATTAGTATGATGGGTACAAAAACATGATAAATAAAATTAAGAACACATACATACATTAATTTATTATTAACCAAACATCAATCGATCAATCAAACATACAACCTAGCAAATGTTTCAACCATAGATTAATTGTGTCACTACAAGACTAACAGTCTTTACCGGCATTTTTTTGCACATTTACCTGCGTTTATAAATGCCGCTGTAGATACCACCGGCGTTTTATAAATCACCGGTGCAAGTGTCGCTGAATCGTGCGTCGCTGTAGCTTAGGGACATTCACCGGCGTTTTTTACGGCCGCCGGTATAGGTTAAAACTACACCGGCGGCCGTAAAAATGCCGGTGAATGTGTGGGTGCCATTTCCGGCCATCGCCTACTCCGGCGTTGTTAAAAAGCCGGTATAGACTGCCAAATTCTTGCCGAAAGCTACACCGGCGCTTGTAAAAATGCCGGTGTAGCTAAATTTTTTTAAAAAAAAAATTCAAAAAAAATAAAATTAAATTAAATTAAAAAAAAATCTGCACTCTTATAATCAAAACCAAATGCAAGAGACCCATTAGATCATACACTGATCATTCTTAAAACAAACAATAGCCCAATTGTGCTCAGATGTGCCTAGGTAAAACCATATATACAGACATGAAGGATTTTTGTAACTCCTATTTCCCCGTATTTGTATTTTGTACTGTTTTGTGCCTCATTGTGCTCTCTCGTCTATTTTGATATCATGTAATTTCTTCTGATTGAATGGAATTATTATTCTTGTCTCAACTCGAATTGTGGGTTCTTTTATCAAATTCGATTGTATGCCACTTGCACCGTTCTTCATGAGAAATAGACCGATTCTTCTCGTTTATCTCTCTAATCCCCATTATTGTGCTTTTTGACCATTTCTTCTGTTGGGCCCTTTTTGAAACGGATCCCCTAAACTCTCAAGCCCGCAAACCCGCTAACCTAGTATATAAAACCCTACCCTAACCCTAATTACCTCTCTACTGTTGTAACCCTAATCATTCTCTACCGCCGCTAATCATCTTCTCCATCTTCTCCGCATCGCCAACCCAATTCCTCCCAACTCCGATCATCTCCCGCCCCATCGCTTCGTCTCCCTCTCGTCTTCACAGTCACGACCAGACCACCACCATCGCCCCACTCCATCGCCTTTAAACTCCCGAACCCATCGCCTCGCCAACTCGAACCCACTTCCGAATCCACCTCCGACCACCTCTACTCGACCCCTCACCGCCTCGTCGACCCCCTTAGCACCACCGCCTCCACAAACTCCATCGACGTCGCCTCCATCCCCACAGCGCCGCCGAGTCCTTGGTTTCCACTCTCCCCTGTTCGAAACCACGAACAGAGCACCGCCGCACCGTCGCTTCTCGACGTCGTCGCCGTCGTCGCCTCCGTCACCGCCGTAGTCGCCCCCAACGAAGCAGCCACGCCATCGCTCCTCTCTCTCGAGCTCTACTCGGTCGAACGACGAACGAAGAAGAAGAGGATTTAGGCGGGAGCGAATCACAGCCGTCCGATCTCTTCAAGATCCGTGCGCTTGATCGGTGTCCTGTGTTCGTTCCGCAGCAAATCCGGAGCCGTGTTCGCTGTTCTGGGATTGGATCCGGTGCACCGGACAGATCTGATTGGATTGATCTGCTGTTCCGTGTTCTACCCTTTGCTGTACGCTGTTTGGGCCGATCGTGTGTGCGAGGAAAGCTCGATCTCCGATCAATTTTTGCACGCGCTTTTCGAGGACATCTTCGGGGATTTTTCGTCTTAAATTGCTTCAACAAGCGGAGTTTATAAACGTCGATTTAAGGCAAGTATTCATCTTGTACATTTTATTGCTCTAGTACAAGTTTTCTTGAAAATACCACATATAGTTAGATTGTGACTCCCTTTGAAATATCATTGTAAATCAATTTTGAACCTTCAAACCCACAAATCTAAGAGTCACAAAACTTCCTCGTATTAAATAATAATCAATTGGACTCTTTTATCCCCTTGGACACATGAATCACATGGACATATGAATTAAGGAGCCCTAAAATTTGTAGATACATATATATTTAGTATTTTGACGAATTTGCGACTATTATGACTTGAGAAATATTTATTAGTTCCTGTTTCGATCTCCATAGTTATGTATTTATGCTACTTAACAACTTAGACACCAAATTACATATTTCCATGAAACCTACATTAGTAAATAAATTCTGAGTGTTGCTGTCTGAATATTCTTTTGCGGTTTCGACCCTTTTATCATTAGAATTTGGGCCCGAGCCCTGAATATAAAATGTAGATCCGGATGTGTAGATATCGATAGACTCCAAGTTGATAGAATTTGGAGCTACGGTCTAGGAGTTATGGCAGTTATACTGCAGCTGTGTCAGTAGACGCAGTTTTGCAAAACTGCTGTATATATTTACTTTGCGAATTATTTTAGCTGTGTAAACAGCGAGCGATTGACCCCAAATTTTATATGTAGCTGCTGGACACTATATAGGACATCCCCAAATTTTCCTAGAATTAAATCACAATATATTACACTTGTATGCTTGCTTGATAAGAGTTAATAAAAATAACAAGCCGGGGTTTTGGGAAAGACTATAGAATGGACAATATAGATAAGTGTACTCGGAAGGGGGCCCGTGTTTCCCAATACTTGGTTCATGAACTTGTTGTATCTTGTTCGATTCATGGAGTCGGTTACTCGGCTCATGAACTTGTTTGATTCTTGAACCCATTGTGCGGTTCTTGAACTTGCTTGTGGATTCGCGAACTTGCTTCGTGAACTTGTTATTTAATTTTCGATTCATGAACCATGGCTTGCTTGATACTTGATACCTGAGTACGCCGCCCTATAAAATCCATTACTAGGTCTAAACGAAATTGTTTGACTGTAGCAACCATGTAGTAAAAGAATGGATGCATGTCGTGCTACCTAGATAGTAATCACCACTAGACTTGAACTTGATAACTTGAGACTAGATAACTTGATAACTTGAGACTAGATAACTTGATAACTTGAGACTAGATGACTTGACAACTTGACATTTGAGACCTGACATTTGAAATAACATATGACACTAGACTTGAGGTTGTCGCTTGATATTAAATACCCTTATAGGTATATCTGACATGTGTTACACCAGTAGCAGTTGTTATCCAATCTAGTTATTAAGATGTTCCCTCTTGCTAGCTAGTCTTTGAATTTGCCTACTACTTCTTATAACTCTGCTTATTCTTGATTCCAATTCTTGTTTTTCCCTTACTTGTACTTGCTTTCACTATTTGTGGCCCTAGCTTGCACTAAGGGCATTTTCTCTTGTTTCCCCTTTGTTTCCCTGTTTATATTTATTAAACAGACTTTGGGACAAGCTACCTGTTGGAATTGGCAAGCAGACATTTCAGGTTTTGCTTGGAGCAAGGTCCTGTTTGCTTTCCTTAAGGTATTTATTTCTTCTGCTGTTTAAGACTTGTTTCCGAGTTTACACTTGATCCAGACATGGGGAACTATTTGAATATTATCATTTATTTAAATTGTTCTGTTGCTTAAATAATTATTCATGCATGCTTGGTTATATATATTTCTCTTGTATATTCTTGTTATGATGCTGGGTCGATCCTACAGCTTATGGATGATGTAAAAATCATTCGCTGGGCTTCGTCACGTGCTCGTATTCCATATTTTTGGAAAGCGGGGCGTGACAAGGTTTTTAGTGGTATCAGAGCTCAGGTTTGGCTAATGTGTTAGATTGACTAATACATTAGACACACTTGATTCAGTCAGGATTAACTCAACATTAAACAGGCCATGCAACCACATGAATAATTTAATAGTCAACTCGATCTGGACACAAGTCTTATCCCATCCATTTTAATTTCTTCATATCCAATTCTTTGACTCCTTGCTTCCTTCCATCTCTTGCATTCGTTCTGATTTGTTGATTTCTTATTGGGTACAATTTATTCTTTCCGTACCCATATACTTTTGCTTCCGGTGCAAGCGATCTCTTATTTTCTGCTTGCCTCGTTAATTCATTCTCATTTCAACTCGTGTGTCGTTCATTGCTTTCCCTGCCTTGCATTCACTTTTATTGTTGATTCATGTTGAGTATCACGTTGATTATTTCTTCTCTGCTATATTCTCTTCAATTCCGATTTTGCCCCTCATCCTTCTTCCTTCGTATTCAATGCCTTAATATTCTTTTGTCCCTTCTAGTCATCCTCCTCTTTAACTCTTTATTTGGGTATAGCTTCATTTTTCTCCTACCTATTTTCCCCTTTATAATTATTTTTCCCGTATACTTTCTATATTTCGATTATTATTTGTTATATTTATTTTCGATCTCCTATATAGAAAAAAAAAATGTTTCTCAATAAAGATTTTGTTATTTCGAACAATAGTGTATTTTAACTTCACTTTTCATTTTTGATCGACTATATATTTCTACTGGATTATTTTGATAAGACAAATTCTTATTTTGTCGTATAATGCTATTATTACTACTACTATTATTATTACTATTATTTACATTATCATTACTAGTATTATTATTATTGTTACTACTATTGATATTCTTATTGTTGTTTTCATTATTTTATTATTATCGTTAATATTAAATTACTTCCACAAAGTGTTGGGCACAAACTATACCTTGTCTTGCATTATTATTTTTACTAGTGTTGTTGATATTTTAATATTATTGCTATCATTATTATTACTATTATTATCATTCTTTTTGCGGTTACTGTTATTATTACTGTTATGATTATTGTTATTATCATTGTTATTCTCATTGTTATTAGTATCGATATTTTATTATTATTATTGTTATTGATACTATTACTTTTATCGTTACTATTATTATTATTGTTAATTTGTTTTGAGCCTGAGCATGCTCAATTTTATATACATTTCACTACTTCGGTGCAACCTAATGTCGAGATGGCAAATATGCAACTCGATGTCAATAGAGGCAAATTGCAACTGGATATCGGCGAGGCAAAATGTGCAGCCGAATATTTGGACGGCAACTTGAAACCTGATGTCGTGGAGGCAAATGTGCAACTTGATGTTAAGGAGGCAAGATTTTATACCTATTGCTAATTGATATTTCAAGACTCGTTACTTATATAAATAAACTGATGGTAAAAGAATATTTTCGTTATTATTGGTATTATTATTATCATTGTCGTTTCAATTGATGTTATTATTATGGATTTCATCACCTTTATTACTGTTATTATTTTTATCATTATTACTGTTGCTTTATTGATATTATTGTTATTTTGACATTATCATATTATTATTATCATTGTTGATATTATTTTTAATGCTATTATTATTATTATTGCATTATTTTCATGAATGTGTTGAATTCTATTTTGTCATGTATGTATTATCGTTATTATTAGTATTGTTGATATTTTTATTTCATCGTATTATTATTACCTGTATGATTATGACGATTTTTATTTCTGTTATTATTATTGTTATTATTATTATTTTGTTACTAATATTGCTAATTTTGTCATTATCATTGTTATTATTAGTTTTTATTGTCATCATTATTTTCTATTACTATTGATATTATTATCATGGATATTGTTACTATTGTTATTCCTGTTAAAGTCATTAGTTTTGATGTATACTATATATTTTGATTATTTGAATTGAAGCTCAATTTTATATTCTTTGCATCTTTGTTTATATCTATCCTGAACCCATACTCTCTTTGATCTTGGCGTCCCATTCCTTTCTTCCTGCTCGGATCGTCGCTTGGTGTTACGTTGTCTACAACGACATGTCTGGAGCTTGGAGTGTCACCATCAGAGTAGCGCAGCGGATGCGTGGTCGGCCCATAACCCACAGGTCCCAGGATCTATTGCAGCTTCTCCTTCCTTGCATTGCTTGCTATTCTCTCTCTCTTGCATTTGTTCTCGTCCATTGGCTCATCAATTGATTCATCTCTTCCTGGTCCATCTTTCTTTGATTCCAGCTCTTTCTATTCGTTCACCTCCTTGCCTTGTTATCTTGCAAGTCTTGTGGTGTTCAGTGTTCTTCTTCGTTTTTGATACCGGTTATTTCCTTCTTGCTTTCCCTCCTGCCATCATATACTCATTCATTATTGGATTCAATCCTTTCCTGTCTTCCATCTCCTTGGTTTCAGTTCGGCCTACTCCTTCATCGTTTTTATTATCTTGTGTTATTTGGATCTTTAGATACTGTTATTCTCTTTCATGCCATCCATTTGGCCTCGTTGTTATCCACTCCCTTCTTATTTTGGTGTTACCACCAAGTTGACTTCTCCTTGGATCCCTTGTTTGTTACCCGCCCCCAAGTTACTCTACCCTGTCCTGTGTACCGCCTGAGCAGCTCAGGACAGGCAGAAGAAGTGGGCAGACATTCACAGGAGGCCATTGGAATTTGAGGTGGGAGACCATGTGTTCCTCAAGGTATCGCCGTGGAGAGGCGTTATCCGGTTTGGAGGTGGAAGCAAGCTAAGCCCCAGGTTCATCGGGCCCTTCGACATCGTAGAGCGAGTAGGCAAGGTGGCCTATCGACTCGCGCTGCCGCCAGCCCTATCCGGAGTGCATGATGTCTTTCATGCCTCTCAGCTCAGGAGGTACATCAGGGATGAGAGTCATGTGATTGACTACTCGGAGTTGTCGGTACAGCCAGATTTGTCTTGTGAGATTCTGCCGGTCACTAACTTGGACAGGCGAGAGAAGGTGTTGAAGAATAAAGTTATCAAGCTGGTTCGGGTTGCATGGAATCCTCACTCGCCGGGTGAGTCGACTTGGGAGTTGGAAGAAGAGATTCAGAAGAAGTTCCCGCATTTATTTCTGTAGTCTTGTTGTTGTTCTTTCTTTTCTTCTGGGGGTTACCCGATGTACTACAGGTCTGAATTTCGAGGACGAAATTCTGCTTGTTAGGTGGGTAGGATTTGTAACTCCTATTTCCCCGTATTTGTATTTTGTACTGTTTTGTGCCTCATTGTGCTCTCTCGTCTATTTTGATATCATGTAATTTCTTCTGATTGAATGGAATTATTATTCTTGTCTCAACTCGAATTGTGGGTTCTTTTATCAAATTCGATTGTATGCCACTTGCACCGTTCTTCATGAGAAATAGACCGATTCTTCTCGTTTATCTCTCTAATCCCCATTATTGTGCTTTTTGACCATTTCTTCTGTTGGGCCCTTTTTGAAACGGATCCCCTAAACTCTCAAGCCCGCAAACCCGCTAACCTAGTATATAAAACCCTACCCTAACCCTAATTACCTCTCTACTGTTGTAACCCTAATCATTCTCTACCGCCGCTAATCATCTTCTCCATCTTCTCCGCATCGCCAACCCAATTCCTCCCAACTCCGATCATCTCCCGCCCCATCGGTTCGTCTCCCTCTCGTCTTCACAGTCACGACCAGACCACCACCATCGCCCCACTCCATCGCCTTTAAACTCCCGAACCCATCGCCTCGCCAACTCGAACCCACTTCCGAATCCACCTCCGACCACCTCTACTCGACCCCTCACCGCCTCGTCGACCCCCTCAGCACCACCGCCTCCACAAACTCCATCGACGTCGCCTCCATCCCCACAGCGCCGCCGAGTCCTTGGTTTCCACTCTCCCCTGTTCGAAACCACGAACAGAGCACCGCCGCGCCGTCGCTTCTCGACGTCGTCGCCGTCGTCGCCTCCGTCACCGCCGTAGTCGCCCCCAACGAAGCAGCCACGCCGTCGCTCCTCTCTCTCGAGCTCTACTCGGTCGAACGACGAACGAAGAAGAAGAGGATTTAGGCGGGAGCGAATCACAGCCGTCCGATCTCTTCAAGATCCGTGCGCTTGATCGGTGTCCTGTGTTCGTTCCGCAGCAAATCCGGAGCCGTGTTCGCTGTTCTGGGATTGGATCCGGTGCACAGGATAGATTGATTGGATCGATCTGCTGTTCCGTGTTCTACCCGCAGCCGATCCCACTTTGCTGTACGCTGTTTGGGCCGATCGTGTGTGTGAGGAAAGCTCGATCTCCGATCAATTTTTGCACGCGCTTTTCGAGGACATCTTCGGGGATTTTTCGTCTTAAATTGCTTCAACAAGCGGAGTTTATAAACGTCGATTTAAGGCAAGTATTCATCTTGTACATTTTATTGCTCTAGTACAAGTTTTCTTGAAAATACCACATATAGTTAGATTGTGACTCCCTTTGAAATATCATTGTAAATCAATTTTGAACCTTCAAACCCACAAATCTAAGAGTCACAAAACTTCCTCGTATTAAATAATAATCAATTGGACTCTTTTATCCCCTTGGACACATGAATCACATGGACATATGAATTAAGGAGCCCTAAAATTTGTAGATACATATATATTTAGTATTTTGACGAATTTGCGACTATTATGACTTGAGAAATATTTATTAGTTCCTGTTTCGATCTCCATAGTTATGTATTTATGCTACTTAACAACTTAGACCCCAAATTACATATTTCCATGAAACCTACATTAGTAAATAAATTCTGAGTGTTGCTGTCTGAATATTCTTTTGCGGTTTCGACCCTTTTATCATTAGAATTTGGGCCCGAGCCCTGAATATAAAATGTAGATCCGGATGTGTAGATATCGATAGACTCCAAGTTGATAGAATTTGGAGCTACGGTCTAGGAGTTATGGCAGTTATACTGCAGCTGTGTCAGTAGACGCAGTTTTGCAAAACTGCTGTATATATTTACTTTGCGAATTATTTTAGCTGTGTAAACAGCGAGCGATTGACCCCAAATTTTATATGTAGCTGCTGGACACTATATAGGACATCCCCAAATTTTCCTAGAATTAAATCACAATATATTACACTTGTATGCTTGCTTGATAAGAGTTAATAAAAATAACAAGCCGGGGTTTTGGGAAAGACTATAGAATGGACAATATAGATAAGTGTACTCGGAAGGGGGCCCGTGTTTCCCAATACTTGGTTCATGAACTTGTTGTATCTTGTTCGATTCATGGAGTCGGTTACTCGGCTCATGAACTTGTTTGATTCTTGAACCCATTGTGCGGTTCTTGAACTTGCTTGTGGATTCGCGAACTTGCTTCGTGAACTTGTTATTTAATTTTCGATTCATGATCCATGGCTTGCTTGATACTTGATACCTGAGTACGCCGCCCTATAAAATCCATTACTAGGTCTAAACGAAATTGTTTGACTGTAGCAACCATGTAGTAAAAGAATGGATGCATGTCGTGCTACCTAGATAGTAATCACCACTAGACTTGAACTTGATAACTTGAGACTAGATAACTTGATAACTTGAGACTAGATAACTTGATAACTTGAGACTAGATGACTTGACAACTTGACATTTGAGACCTGACATTTGAAATAACATATGACACTAGACTTGAGGTTGTCGCTTGATATTAAATACCCTTATAGGTATATCTGACATGTGTTACACCAGTAGCAGTTGTTATCCAATCTAGTTATTAAGATGTTCCCTCTTGCTAGCTAGTCTTTGAATTTGCCTACTACTTCTTATAACTCTGCTTATTCTTGATTCCAATTCTTGTTTTTCCCTTACTTGTACTTGCTTTCACTATTTGTGGCCCTAGCTTGCACTAAGGGCATTTTCTCTTGTTTCCCCTTTGTTTCCCTGTTTATATTTATTAAACAGACTTTGGGACAAGCTACCTGTTGGAATTGGCAAGCAGACATTTCAGGTTTTGCTTGGAGCAAGGTCCTGTTTGCTTTCCTTAAGGTATTTATTTCTTCTGCTGTTTAAGACTTGTTTCCGAGTTTACACTTGATCCAGACATGGGGAACTATTTGAATATTATCATTTATTTAAATTGTTCTGTTGCTTAAATAATTATTCATGCATGCTTGGTTATATATATTTCTCTTGTATATTCTTGTTATGATGCTGGGTCGATCCTACAGCTTATGGATGATGTGAAAATCATTCGCTGGGCTTCGTCACGTGCTCGTATTCCATATTTTTGGAAAGCGGGGCGTGACAATTTTGTTATACAGCTAGCATCCTTAGTTCACAGTGAACCCATTTTTGATCAAAAAAACATGCCAAGATGACAATCAGATGCATGTTTTCAGCTTCTTTAACAGTAAAAGAAAATCAAAATTTCCAGTATCTAAGCATTTATGTTTCTCTATTACTTCTTCATCCCAACTACCATTGATGTTTGTGGCTCCAAAACAAAAGCAACACAAGGTTTGTTCAGCCCCATTGTTGTACAGATATGGAGGATTTTGTTATACAGCTAGCATCCTTAGTTCACAGTGAACCCATTTTTGATCCAAAAAACATGCCAAGATGACAATCAGATGCATGTTTTCAGCTTCTTTAACAGTAAAAGAAAATCAAAATTTCCAGTATCTAAGCATTTATGTTTCTCTATTACTTCTTCATCCTAACTACCATTGATGTCTGTGGCTCCAAAACAAAAGCAACACAAGGTTTGTTCAGCCCAATTGTTGTACAGATATGGAGGATTTTGTTATACAGCTAGCATCCTTAGTTCACAGTGAACCCATTTTTGATCAAAAAAACATGCCAAGGTGACAATCAGATGCATGTTTTCAGCTTCTTTAACAGTAAAAGAAAATCAAAATTTCCAGTATCTAAGCATTTATGTTTCTCTATTACTTCTTCATCCCAACTACCAATGATGTCTGTGGCTCCAAAACAAAAGCAACACAAGGTTTGTTCAGCCCAATTGTTGTACAGATATGGAGGATTTTGTTATACAGCTAGCATCCTTAGTTCATAGTGAACCCATTTTTGATAAAAAAAATATGCCAAGATGACAATCAGATGCTTGTTTTCAGCTTCTTTAACAGTAAAAGAAAATCAAAATTTCCAGTATCTAAGCATTTATGTTTCTCTATTACTTCTTCATCCCAACCACCATTGATGTCTGTGGCTCCAAAACAAAAGCAACACAAGGTTTGTTCAGCCCAATTATTGTACAGATATGGAGGATTTTGTTATACAGCTAGCATCCTTAGTTTACAGTGAACCCATTTTTGATCAAAAAAACATGCCAAGATGACAATCAGATGCATGTTTTCAGCTTCTTTAACAGTAAAAGAAAATCAAAATTTCCAGTATCTAAGCATTTATGTTTCTCTATTACTTCTTCATCCCAACTACCATTGATGTCTGTGGCTCCAAAACAAAATTAACTACAATCATGATGTCTGTGGCTCCAAAACAAAAGCAACACAACGTTTGTTCAGCCCAATTGTTGTACAGATATGGAGGATTTTGTTATACAGCTAGCATCCCTAGTTCACAGTCAACCCATTTTTTATCCAAAAAAATCAACACTCTTATAATCAAAACCAAATGCAAGATACAAAGTTTATTCCTGTGTTCATAAATTAAAAAGCTCAGATAGGATTCAATCATCACTAGTTACTCCTATAATTCATTTATTCAATGAATCATGAAACATAGTGTGCAACTTCAGAAGCATAATCCATCTCATCATCACTCATTCACTCGAAAATAATGAGAAGAAACTCCATTTGTTCACTGTTTTTACTCGAGCATATTTAGTTGTTCTCACAAATACTATGGCATAAATTACCCAAGCATGATAAATTTAGATCCAAATCAATATAGATCCATATGCAAAATGCATTCAGCAGGATGATTCATGATAAATAAGAGAAGCACAATCAGTGAGTGCCACTGACTGACTCAAAATTAGTCAGGTAAAGAGGTAAAGATTAATCAGTGAGTGCAGCTCAGTATATCAAAAGTAGATTGCCAATCACTGACTCATTAATTAGTCAGTATATCAAAAGTACTCATTTAATTAAAAAGGATCATGTAACTTCAGAAGTGTTCATAAATTAAAAAGCATTCACTCAGCAGCTCACTGAATGTGCTTTCACTCAGCAGCAAAAGTGTTCATAAATTAAAAAGCTCAGATAGGATTCAAACAAATCACTAGTTACTCCTATGAATCATTTATTCAATGAATCATTAAATCAATGACTCGTAGTGTGCAACTTCAGAATCATAACCCATCTCATCATCACTAGTTTAAAAAAAGTAGCAAAGCAGTCAGTAGTGTGACCCGATAGCAAAAAAAGTAGCAAAGTAGCATGAACTTACAGTTACCAAAATGATTTAACTATATATGAAATTGACCAAATCCTCCAAACCACCTCATTATCATCAACTACCTTCTTCATCATCACATACTTCACCAACAAAGCCTATTTTAATCCCTTCACTGGACAATAGTTAAGAATTGCATCTCCCATGAGACTAACAACAAAATCACTCTTCAGTTCATTCTGTGCAAATATGAAATCGCTGTTAAGATACTTTACAATATAAAACCATTATTAATCAGTACTATCCAATAACCCATAACTAACCTCCAAGAAACGAATATAATTAACACAACTACAATAATTACATACTAATACTTTAGCATCAAAAGAACAACTAAATGATATCATCAACAAACCAATACATTGATGAGTGGAGAAGCTTTCATTAAACCTCCAATTTCATTTACCAAAACAAAAAATTTAGACAAACAATAGGATAAAAGAAATCGCATATTACCACAAATAATAAAGACGAGTATCACATTTATTCAGAATTGTATATGTATACATTACATACATTATAACATTTTATCTCAAATAAATAACCAATTCCCATGAAACCCATGTTGAAATTCTAACAAAATGTTTGATCGCAACTCTATTAATTCTCATCTACCAGCAACAAAATCCATACAACAATATCAAAGAAACCAAACAAACTCTCCATTATACACTCAAACAACTTCATCTAAAAACAACTTCATCTAAAAACCATACTAACCCCTAAAAAACTACAAACAACAAAAGCATGACTAGAATCAATTCCGGTTAGTACGATAAATCAAGAACTGATCAAAACCCTAACCCTAACCCTAATCAAGAACCGATCATTAATTAACCTATTCTCATATTCTCAAATTCATACTAGAATAAACTTTAGGGTTTGAAATTCCTTACTTGAGTTGATTGGGGGAGGGGGGATGGCGGTTTTTGAGAGGGAGAGAGAGATTGGGAGAAGGGGGACGGCGGGGGGCCGCGATGGAGGACGGGGGGCGGGCGAAGGGGGGCAGGTGCGGCGATGGGGGAAGTGGCGACGGCGGGGGAGGGGAAAACGATGACGGCGGGAGAGGGCGGCGTCGATGGGGAAAGGAGAGAAATGAAAAATTTGGGGAAAGTATACGTATAGGGTTTGGGGAAATCGGGGAAAGCGGGAGAGCGCGAGAGAGCGGGAAAAATTGGGGGTTTTTTTTTCGATCGAATGAGAAAATGGTAGAGGGTTTGGAGGAAAATTTATTCCAAGACTCTATACCGGCGTTTTAACTAAAAACGCCGGTGAATGGGAGAAGATTTTTTTACCTGTATACTTTCACCGGCGTGTTTTATTAAAACGCCGGTGAATATAGCCTTCACTGGCATTTTAATAAAAAATGCCGGTGAATATCATAATTCCCCAGCGTTTTATAGAGGCTGCCGGTGTATAAACATCCTGTTTGACGCCCCATTCCTGGTCTCTTCCTACCCCGGCGTTTCTGGTAAAACGTCGGGGAATATACGCCGGTAAATCCATCGTGTGTTGTAGTGTGTGACACTTATATGGGTAACCCTATTATCAATTCTAAATGAACACATGAAAAATTCAATCTTTGGAGTCAATAGAGGCACGATGTCATGAATATTAGGGTTAGCTCATGTAAACCCTCAATATACCCAACGAAAGAGATGAACAATGTATAATACGATGAACAATTGGATCTACTTGCAAGAGTTTCAATAAAAAACTTGAATTTGATACAAGATTCAATTCAAGAGGAAAGCAACTTGCCTTATGGACGATGAAATTGAATACCAAGAATAACGGGATGAGAATCCCGAAGCAACGAACCCACGAACAAATCCACAGAATAACACGTGCAAATCACGTGCAATAGAGAACCCAAAGCAAAGAGGCAGCAAGCAAACAACAACAATAGAGACAGCAGCAGCAATGGCTTGCGGCCTGGCTGACGAGGCTCGATGGCGATGGTGGGCATCGATGGTGAGGGCCGCAGTGTGGGTCGACGCAGGCAGCATCGGGTTCAGGTTCTGGTGCTGATCGATGGGAAAACAAGGCAGTGGGTCGGGTTTGACTATTGTGGAAACAGGGGAACGGGGAAGGAGAGGTCGGGGGTTGCTGTGTGGGCGTCGATGGGGTAGGTGGTCGACGGAGGTTAGTCAGAGGGCGGAGGTTACAACTTGGGGGTCGCCGGAGTAGGCCGGAGAGGGAGGTCGATGGTTTGGGTGGGAAAGATGCACAATAACAGGTCGGGAGAGAGAGAGAGGTGAGAGGAGAGAGAAGATACGGCTGGGAATTAAGGTTTCAAATTGTATATTTTTAGGGTTTGCACTAGGATTGTATTTATAGATTGTAATTAGGATGTTGGGTTAGTGGTTTAGGATCCAATAATAGTGGGTTTGGGTCAAGAACAATTGAAATTGGGTTTTAGGGTTCAATAAGAGATTGGTTTAAAGAAAAAAGGATTCAAATAAAAATACCAACATTTAAATAAAAGAAAATAGGATCAACAAGAATAGCTCAACAAGAAGAACAAAGAATTTCATGAACAAATTTAATCAAAATATCAAGAAAATAAAGTATTTTATTCAATTGAAAATAAAATATTACAAAAAGGGGAGAAAATGAAAAGAACGAAAATGGTAGTTACAAATGATATAGATAAAAATAGAATAAAACCAAAATCATTCAAATTGAGCACAAATCCTAAAGCTCTCAGGGGTAAAATGGTAAATTTCACTAGAATAAGGCCCGTAAAAGGAAGTTAGGCTTTTGTAAGCCCAACAACGAAAAATAGGCTTGTCATACTGGGTTTCCATAAGCGGCCTAACATAAAGGAGTTAATAATTATCTGAAATGCCGTCTTAAACTCTCTATCTCTAAGAGAGTAACCACTTCTATCTCTCCATCCATAAAAGACAGTTTAAAAACCCTATCTCTTTATAGAGAGAAGAGTATTAACTCTATGTCTACAACTACTTCTATCTCTTCATGATAAACAAAGTCAGCTAACTCTATCTCTTTATCAAGGGAAGAGTAACCGACTTTATCTCTTTATCAAGGGAAGAGTAACCGACTTTATCTCTTTATCAAGGGAAGAGTAACCGACTTTATCTCTTTATCAAGGGAAGAGTAACCGACTCTATCTCTTCATCAAGAAGAGGATAACCAACCTTATTAAAACACCGGAAAGTATTGATAAATCAATAACTTGAAAATGCCCCCCCCCCTCCCAAGTGACTATAAATACCCCATGACCTCCTCAAAAATAAGGGTAATTGCAAATTTTATTCCCAAAACTCTTCATATCTTCTGAGTTTTCTGACTTAGGTGTTGGAGGCCAACCTCAGTGTTTCAGACTATTTTGCAGGTCAATTAGAGCGATCACAAAAGTTCAGATTAGATCTAAGTGTTCGCATGAGTCAGATTTAAAAATCAATATCAGTTTGTAGTGATCAACATTGGCAAAAAGTAAAAGGTCAGATCTTTTATTGATTCAATAAAAGAATTCATATCATCTATTTGGACGCACATAGATAATAGCAGCCACAGGTTTATGCTGTTTGTGGGAAACAAAAAAGAAATCTGACAAAGTTTTGCCGGTAAAAAAACTACATTTTTCAACCATGCCTCCAAAGGGGAAAGGGAAGGCAATGACCTCAAGTTGACGTGCCAACCCTCTTCCTCCACCTCCTCCTCATGCGGAGGACCTCCTTCTTACTCAGCAGGATCAACCCCCTCAACCGGTTCAATCTCCTCAAAAGGAACAATCTCCTCAACAACCTACTTAGCCTCAGTCCAGAAAGGCTACACTAAGGGCCTCCTAAAGAAGTCAGCACCGTACCTGACGTGTCGGTGAAAATAGATGTTCATTCTACACCTCAACACCCTCTACGGTACCCTCTGTGGCACCCCAGGCACAACAAGACCTTCGCTAGATCATACTCTCCTAACAACAGGGGTCTGACCTCCGAGACAGATTGAATGAAAAGCGAGTCCAAGATGAGGCCCCCCGTCCCGCACACCAGGAAAGCAAGACGAGCCCCTCTCCTCAAAGTCTGAGGTCTAAAAGGACCCCCTTTCCTAGGAAGCAAAGAAGATATCGCTCTTTTTCAGAGGACAAATAAGGACTCCCTGTCGCAGGCGAAGGAGCCCGACTCCAACAAGTCGAACAGCCACTATGAGGAATAAGGAGGAAGAATGCCCCGTCACCAGGGCAGAGTTCCGAAACTTCAAAGATGAGCTCCTTCAAGCTCTCCAAATTGTCCCTCGCGGGACCCAACAAACTAGCCTTCACCTGTAACTCCCCGAATTCCAAACAAAGGTAATCCGTAGCAAATACAAGATCTTATACTTCAGTTTGTACAAATTTACAAGAAATTTAAAGCTTTTTACAATATATTATTTACAACAGCACAGCAGAATTAGATGAATACAATACAATCTACAATAATAAAAATTCTTCAATCTTGTAACAACTCATCATAGTTACTTCAAGCCCATGCCAAGTCCAAATTATGCAACTGGGAAACTGTGGGCACGTCAGTTGTATACAACTGACGCAATGCTATAATACAATGATTTTTTAATTTAGCAAACACAAACTTGAATGCAAATAGGAAAAATGACTATCCTAGTCGTATTAGTGTATGATATGACTTAATGCCTAGCAGACATTTACACTACAATGACACTAATACATACTTGTTCGGATTCTATGCATGCCATACTATATAGGTCCGAGGGAAAGCCCTTACGTACTCCACATTATAGGGTTCAATCCCTTGCAATGAAGTCCTACTCAATAACAAAACAAGGTTTAGACATCCCACAAGTATGGATTCCAGCCCCGTAGTACACTGCTCGATTATGCAGAATCCCCCTCATGCAGACATCCCGCAAGTGCCGCTCTAGCCCTGGAATATTAGAGATCCGCCTCCCATCCGCCCAACTATTAATGAGCCCAAATTTAATTGAGGCTCGTCTCGTTCCGCATAGCAATCACAGTCCCGAAGTACACCGCCCGACTGGATGCAAGGCAATTATAGTGTAACATCCCATAATTTTAAATACTTTATTTTTAATTAATAAATAATTTAAAAATCAATTTATTTAATTAATTTAAATTTTGTAAAATTAACATTTTTGCACGTGCAAAAAATGTGCAAATATTTATTAGTTGTAAGTTTTCAATTTTAAATTTCTGAATAAATTCTCCTATTTATAATGGAGTATATTCTATATTTTGAGATTTTTCTGAGTAAAAAAATTATTTTTTAAAATACTTTGAAAGAAAAGGATTTTTGTGCAAAGTTGTTTGGAGGTGAAAATTTGACTAAAAATTTATGGACAACATTTAGGGCCAGTTATTCAGTAGAAGGCTCTAATAACTTAGATTTTATCCATATTTGGTTGATTTTAATTGATTTAGCGGAATAAATATGTATATATGCAATTTTGGGATTGTTGAGGACTTTATTGCAAATAATTTTTTTGGGAAATAAAAAAGTTAGAAATTTTATTTGGAAATACAAATTTTTATTTAATAGATAATAATTCTAATTTTTCTGGATTTTTACGAATACTTTATGGTTTGTTTGCAAATATTACAAAGAGAAGGACTTTTGTGTAAATTTGCCACTTGGGGGTAAAAACTCAAAATTTCAAACTCTGGGCTGCACATGTTGGTCGGCCAAATCAGGATAGCTAGGGGATTTAATTTCAATTTCAATTGATTTGATTTGATTAACTAATAATTTGAAAGATCCATATATGTAAATAAATATTTTCTCGATGAGTATTTTTGTAAACTCTTGTAAAATCCTAAAACTCCAGACCCCAGCCTATATCTATTGCTACTACAGCTTCCCTCCCCCTATACATAAGCAAAAGGTTTATTTTTCTATTATTCTTGAGTTTTTCCGTGGCTTGGATCTTGGATTTTCGCACGGAGGAGGAGCTTTCTTATTATTATTATTATCTTCTTCGTTGAATCTTCTATGAGGTGGGTAATCTTCCTACTCTCTTGATGTGTTTTTTTTTATCTTTCATGAACAATCGAGATCATGCTAAGGTTTGGATTTGGTGAATTGTGATTATATTGGCATGATTATGATGGTTGTTTATGAATTGATGGTAGAGATGAATTGTTAGATAAAGATTGATGTTAATAAGATAAAAATATAATCTTGATGACATGACACTCTTGTTTGATACACCTTTTGTAAGATGAATATTTTTGTACATGAAAGATCGTGTTTAATTGTAGAATTTTTATGAACCCATGAACTTTTGTAGACGATTGGAGTTGTTTTATGTACTAAACATTCATGTTGATCAAAGATTAATTATCCTTGAGTATTAGAGTCCCTTTTCTATACTTGCTAGATCTAAAATTTTATTGTTGAATCTATATATGAATATAGATGTTTAGATCAATATGGGTGGCTAGAGAACTTGTTTAAATTTGAGAAAAGATGAAACTTTGACAAGTTATTTGCTGTTTTTTTTGTGAACTTATAATGGGTTGATTTGAATTTTTATGCACAATATGGATCAAAATCATCGTAAAATACATATACATACAAAGGGGGTTAGGGTTGGAGTCTAAACCTAGGGTGAGAATTGTGGGCCTCGGGTGAACAGTAACCCATCCGCAAGGCAGCACACAATAGCAGCTTGATGTTTTTAAGGTTTTTGGTTGGATTTTTTGGTGTTTTCGAGTGGGTTTTGTGCGTGACATTGTGTGCTATGATGGAGGAACTCTAGTATACATATAGAGGCATCTATATATGGGTTTAAAGAAATGTATATAAGTGGGTTGATCGAGTTTGGATGAGATTTCGAAGTTGTTTTTGCTCTGGACTGCTGTCTGCTCCAGATTGGAATGAGAATTCGACAAAGTTACTGATGATATTATCTAAAACTTATTAAATAGAAATTTTAGCACAATGTGTCTAGTTTCTAGAACATCTGACGGATCCTCAATCCGACTCATAGATTGTAAAATATGCAATTTTTACCACTGTACTGTTGTAGTTTCAGATTTTATGAAAAGTGTGAGTTTTAGTTTATAGATGATTTGGAGCTACTGTTTTTATGCAAATGAGCCATAAATCTGGCAATAAATACTATGGTTATGGAGGAAATATAAACTCAATTTTCTATTTTTATATTTATTTTTGAATGGACTGCTCTTAAGGAGAAGAAAAGAAAACTTTCAGATTTTTAGTTAACGGATAGTTTTCAGAATTTGTTGAATACAAACTCTTTAAATTAGTTTATTTGAGTTCAGATTTTTATGTGGGTTCCTTGATATGTGTTGGATATAAATGAATTTTTCCAGAATTTAATATGGATTTTAGAGTGTACTGTTTTGAATAACAAAATCATATAATTTTCAAATTTTGTTAAAAATCTATATTTTCGTAGATAAAATATGTTTCCATATATGTAAGCGAGTTCGTATGGCAGTATTAGTCGATTAAAAGGAATGTGGTTAATGAAGAGTAGTTTGTATAATTAAACCAAGTTATGTTTTGATTTGAGGCTTAGGGTTATGATGTGGGACCCTCGAAAGATTGTTGATGATATTTTGAGTTATAAGACTCTAGAGGTTGAGTGGGACCCTAGCATGCCGGCAAATGAGATTTTGTGGGATTTTGGCCAGTGGGAATTTTGTTATGTCCGATAGGGGTACACCAACTCTTGGGGCACTGTGATTTAAGTTAATTAATAATAATAAACACAAGGACAAAGCACTAGTGGAAATGTGATAGATCTTCGTAAACATATGTAGGGGGGCATTGTATAGTCAACCGTTGGGATTCGTGATTATTGTCGTAGTTGGGCGGTTTGATTTCGAAGGCTGCGATTATCATGACATCTCCTGGGTTCACACATCAAGGGTCTTGTACAGTTGGGCGGTTTTATTCTGAAGGCTGGGACCTATTCATGGAATATCGGGAGTGGAATGTTCAGGGCGACGCTTACATGATGCTTGCGCATTGCGGGTGCTAGTCTGGCAGGTAGATACCGGGATGTAGGCCTATTCGCAGAGTATCTGGATCTTGTCTCTATCATCGTAGTAGGTTAGTTGCATAACAGGGGATTGAACCCTATAAAGTGGAGAACGATAAGGGCTTGCACTGGACCTATGTAGAATGGGATGCATAGAATCCGACATGTATGCATTAGAAATCATTGTGTGCATTGTGCATTTCTCTTTTGTTTTTCTTTGACACACACTTACTTAGTATAGTTTCACTTGTTGTTCATTGAATCTTTCATTCTTATTTTATTTCATGTTATGTGGCAAGTTTGTGATTGTGAAACTTGGGAAGGTTACTATTGCTATAGTTGATGTCAATTGCATTTAACTGACGTGCCCACTTTTAATTCAGATTTTTGTAGGATTTTCAGTTATGGATAGAGTTGAATCAAGGAAAAAAAAGCTTGGAGTTAAGTGAGAATTGTAATTTATCATGTTGTAAAAAGATTGTAAATAAAGTGTTTATTTCTGCTGTGTTGTAAAGAGATGATGTAATAAAAAGTTCCAATTTTCCCTGTGTTTTGTACTATGTTTATAATTGCAATTGAAGTTACTGCTGGGAATTATGCCACTTATTTTTAATTTTATTTATTGGAAATTCGGGGTGCTACATACAATCTCGGAGTAAACTGCCCAACTGAATCTATAGTCCTGGAGTACACCGCACTATATAGAAACGTCCCACTTACGTTTGTCCCGGTTTCATCACATCTTCTTCTGGTGCCTACCCTTAAGTTTAAACATGAATAATATACCACCTAGAGCTAGCTTACCCTCTTATCGGACTTAAAACAACATACCGAGAATGATAGTACATACTGGCCCGTTCTCAAATTTCAATAATAACTTTCATCACTTTGCGGTACTTTGGGTCTCACATAGCCTCTAGAATCAACACAATTCATGTTCACAATATCATGGGTTATCCATACCTTCTTTATTCAAATTTTGAAATATCATTCATTCACATATCCGATTATTCCCTTGTTCACACAACTCAATTATTTGTGTAACTAGTTTCATAGTCTTATCCAACATTTTCAAATCAAAAAATTCCATGGTTTATTCACCCCATTCTAATAGGATTCTCAATCAAGTTGTAGTTACATTCAATAGATTCTTTTTCTAAACAATATAATATTCATCTTCCAATTTTATTCTTTAACAAACTCAAATTAACTCTAGATTGAGTTTAATCCAAATGATATAATTTTTAGAATACCTCTAGTCAAAACAATCAAAATTTTCTTCTTGATTAAAAATTTAAACTAGTATTTATTTAGTCCCAAAACTCAATTTTTTTATATTCAACTCAATCCCTAAATTTTCTCCTTAGTTCACATTTTAAATCTCTTGATATAATTCTAGTTCAAGATAAGATATCTCTTATTCAAATCAATTGCTATTCATTTTAACCCCAAAATATATCTTATAATAGTGTAAAATTATTTTCCAAGGTTCTAGTAGTATTCTAAGTTATTTCTACAATTTCCCTCAAATTTTACGAACTTGGAAACCATTAAAATCATAATTAAAAAAATAAATGTACAACACCAAGTTCGAACCCCAAACCGCACAGCAACCCAAGTCGCCACCCACAACCAGTGAGCCAACTCACTGTTTGTAAAGCAAATACATTTCAATTGTTTATAGTCAATCCTAGGGTTATTATGTAAAATCGAAATTTTCAAAAGAGAAGAGCCTCCCAAGACTCGAACCCGCTCTTACCCAAAGCGCCAGCCACACTCATGCGCCAACCAAGAAGTCCAACACCAATTCTTATTATATCTCTATTAAAAATCTTTTATACCAACCCTCTGTTTCTCGATTATTTTTAATCTAACCATATGACTACAAGTTTCCTTCTTCTTTAAATATTTTCAGGATTATTACTAAACACAACACTTCCAAAATTTTCAGAACAAAAAATCTCTCTAATTTAATATATTTTAACTTGGAAATTATTCAATTCAATTTAGACAGTGCAATCTTTAACTTTTACTTTCTTTTTCTTATTGATTCAAATTAGACTACAATTTGTTTTAGATTTATAAAATTGGCATGCATGCTCTACCACTTATTTTAAGATTAGAAAAAAAAATACCCATACCCCCCAATCTACATGCAATTCTAACATAAATTCCTCAATTTTGCAAATTGCTATACATTCTCAATTTCGCATATACAATTTAATCATGGTGTAGAAAAATCAAACATTAGCCAATATTAATGAATTAACATACATGAGCAAACACACATGATATTAACACATAAGAAATCTTATGCACATTTATTTTAGAAGCATGACAAATCAATTTCTATGTTCTATCTTCATCTATCTATCTAGTCTATTTAATCTAGCATGCATTCATACTCAAATCAATTCACCAATCACATTCTAGATCACACAAAGCAATTATCTAAGAATTTCATGCATCAAAATAATTAAATTAAAAATTAAAGAGACACCCACCTCAAAAGTAGAATTTCCTAGTGGTAGAACTACTAAAAAAGTGCTCCAAAGCTCCCAAGAAAATCATCCTCCCCCTCTAGCAAAAACCGCAAGTTATTTGGCTCTCTTTTTTTTTTTTTTTTTTTTTAATTTCAAAATTTTGATTTGCATTTTTCTCATGAAAAGAGGTGAACTATTTATAAGAAAAATTAAGGAATAGTTATAATAACTTTCCACTCCCTAAAAGAGCTCACCACTTCTCCACAAACTCACACCACTCTCCCTCATTCTCAATGTTGGCCGGCCAATTACAAGGGGTGTGCACAAAGCACGTGCATGTGTATTCAATGTGTGTGTACACTCCTTCATACAAATTTTATTATTAGTTTTCATTAAGTTAGATGTGTGTGTTACACATGGCAAGGTGCACCAATTTAACTAAATTTTAAATTTACATTTAAGTGCACAAAAATAATCATGGGCTTTAAATTTGTAATAGTTTTAGTGGGCAATAAAATGGATTTAGGCCTAGTGGATTTTAAAAATAAATCACACAATTGGGGCTAGAAAAATGAAAGGATGCAGGAAGCCTAGCAATGATGAAACAAGAAGAAGGAATACATGAGAGAACATACCGCCCCATCTGACCTCCTTCTCCAGGACAATCCTCGAAGCTCATGTTCCACCAAACTTCAAAATTCTAGATTTTTAGTCAGACAACAATGAGTCCAACCTGCAGACCTCCTTGAGAGTTTTAAAACCTTCACGATGATCGTTCAAGTATTTGACTCCCTCCTCTGCAAGACCTTCCTAGCAACCCTGAAGGGATCGACACGAGAGTGGTTCTCTCTTATCTCTCCAGGGTCCATCTTCTCCTTTGATCAGCTCGAGGAACTCTTTCTCACACACTTCATCACCAGTCGCAAGACGGAGAAGACCAGTGCCTCCTAACTTGACTTGAATGAAAGGGATAAGAAATCCCTCAAGAGTTATGTTCGGTGCTTCACAGCCGAGTCATGGTCCATCACTTCACTCAACTCAGCCGTAGCCACGATCGCCTTTAAGTACAATGTAAACCACATCCACCTCAAAGCTTCTCCTGTCAAGAGACCATCTTAGGACTTCTCATACCTCCTTCAAAGAGTTGAGAAGTACATCAGAGAGGAATATGCCATCTACTAACAAGGACAGAAGTGGCCCTCATCCAGGAACAAATAGAAGAACACCAATGAAAGGGGACGCCAGAAGTCCTAGAAGGACACCACGGGTCAGTGTCACCCTCCTTTCGTGCCTCATTTTGAGAAGTTCACTCAGCTCAATGTCAATATTTCCACGATCCTCATGAAAGTTATGAAGGATGGGCTCCTTCAACCTCCCTCGAAGATGAATGCTTCAAGCAAGAGAAGTGACATGAACAAGTGGTATGCATTTCAAAAGGACCACGATCATCTCATAGATGGCAGTTGAGCCTTCAAAGACGAGCTTGAAGCTCTGCTCCTATGGGGCTACCTCACTAAGTTCACCCAAAAAAACTACACCGAGCTTCCTTCCGTAAGGGGAGCCAACAAGTGACCAAAGAGGCCTTCCTTGTCCCCTAGACTTGGGATGCATGGCAGTATTCCAATCTAGCCATGAGGAACCTATGTGGGGGATTGTCCAATTCCTCTAGAAAAGTATTTCTCCATAAAGTCAACTCAGTGCACAACATCTTCCCTCCTAAGACCTCTGGGGTCCTAATAATATTCTTAGACCAAGACCTCATAGGTGTTCGAATATCTCACTGCGATGTACTTTTAATCAGCATATGCATGGAAAATCATGAGGTGCACCACATACACATAGATAACGACAACCTTGGAAATATCCTCTTCCTAGATGTATTGAGGGCCTGAAGCGCACACGGGACTGTCTCAAACTCTCCGAGTACACCTTTCATGGATTCTCTGAAACCTAATCCAGGTCGATGGAATAGCCACCTTCGATGTGACCATGGGGAAAGTTCCAGCAACTCGCACAGAAGCACTCAACTTCATGGTTTTCAACATGAAGTCCGCTCACAAAGCCATCTTTAGTCGCCTGGGTCTACCAGCCCTTCGCACAGTTGCCTCAGCCTTCCACATGAAACTGAAGTTCCCCACAACAGTAGGGATAGGGGAAGCCAAAAGGAGCCAAGTAGCTGCTCGGGCGTATTACACCTCCATTACGGGGGCTCGGTCCTACCCTCGATGCCATGGAACTCCCGCAAGATAGGGGAAAAGCCAGCTCCGAACCTGTAGACTAACTATAAGAAATTCTCTTCTCTGAAGAAGATGGAGCTAAGTGTTTTTGGGTAAGCAAGACTCTCCCTCATCAAGTCAAAGAGCAACTCCTTGCTTGCATTAGGAGGAACCGAGATCTTTTCGCTTGGACCGACTCTAACTTGTCAGGCATCTCCGAAGATCTAGCATCGTTTGAGTGTGAACCCGGACATCAGGCATGTCCAACAAAAGTGCCATAAATTTTCCCCCAATAGGTAGCAAGCAGTCAAGGAGGAATTCAAGATACATATAAATGGGTATGCTTGTCTTGATACATATAAATGTATCGTGTATGCATTTGCCTTTATATGTATATGTATGTATATATGTATAGATGTACAATTCTTCATCATACTAAACCCTAATTAAATTCTAACCCTAGATTAAACCATGGGCCAATTGTTAAAACCATTGACTTGGTGGGGTGTGGTCACCCCCCCCCCCCCTCCTTCTTTTGCTGGCCAACACCCCTCCCCTAGTATAAAACCCTAATATTCATAAAAAATCTCCTTCATTTTCTTCTAACCCTACAAATTTCATTCTTCAAAAATCTCCCATTTCCCTTTTCTAAGTTTCCACACACCCAAAAAAATTGGAGGCAGTGAACAGTATTCAACAATATTCACCAAGGATAAACTGGTACCACATAGAATATCGGCTTACAGGCCTCTTAGCAGTGTTATTCCAATTAAGTGGTAAATATTATTGACAGTTAGAAAACCGATCCAGAGATCCAAGGGATGAAAGGGCAAGTTAGCACCGGCAAGTTGACAAAATTTCAGGTGCAAGATGAAGTACTGTGGTTTGGAGAGCGGTTGTGTGTACCGAATCATGCAGAACTGAAGGAGAGTATTCTACAAGAAGCACACATCCCTTTGTTATCCGTACATCCGGAGAGTACCAAGATGTACAAGGACATCAAGCAGCATTTCTGGTGGTCAGGGATAGAGCGGGATGTGGCTGAGTTTGTCACTAGATGTGCAGTCTGTCAGCAGATCAAAGTCGAAAATAAGAAACCCAGAGGTTTGTTGCAGCGATTATCCATTCCGGAGTGGAAGTGGGATAATATCAGTATAGACTTCATTACTGGATTACCAGGAGTTCCAAAGGAAACGATGTAATTTGGGTGATAATGGATCGGCTCACTTTTTGGCGATGAAACTCACTTGGTCTATGGAAAAGTTGGCTGAGTTGTATGTTGAAGATATCGTGAGACTACATGGAGTCCCCTTATCTATTGTATCCGATCGAGATGCGCGATTCACCTCGCATTTCTGGAAAAGTCTTCAGGCATCCTTGGGGACGAAAATCGATTACAGGACTGCCTTCCAACCTCAAACTGATGGGCAGATTGAAAGGGTGAACCGAGTATTGGAAGATATGTTAAGGTGTTGTGTGTTGGACTTTGGCTGCAGTTGGGAGAGGCATTTGGCTCTAGTGGAATTCGCCTACAACAACAGTTTCCAGGAAAGTATCGGTATGGCACCGCATGAAGCTCTATATGAAAGGAAGTGCAGAACATCGGTGTGTTAGTATGAAGTAGGAGAACGACAAATGTATGGGCCAAAGATGGTGTAACAGACCTCAGAAAAGATCAAGTTGATCAGGAACAGGTTAGTTGAAGTACAAAGCAGGCAGAAAAGTTATGCTGACAATCGGAGGAGAGATCTGGAATTCGAGGAAGGTGAATTTGTTTTCTTGAAGGTGTCTCCAACCAAGGGAGTGATTCAGTTTGGAAGATGGGGGAAATTAGCCCCGAGATACATAGGTCCTTATAAGATATTGAAGAGAATTTGGACGACGGCTTATCGGTTAGAATTACTAGAAGACTTGGCCCAAGTACACAATGTCTTCCATGTGTCTATGTTACGAGGTTATATTCCGGATCCGAGTCATCATTAGTACGTATTGGCAATGGGTCTGTAGTTGGATTTAAGCTACACTGGGCATCCAGTTGAGATTGTGGATCGATGGGAGAAAGTCTTGAGGAATAAGACTATACCTATGGTCAAAGTTGTATGGAGAAACCAATAGGTTGAGGAGGCCACTTGGGAATCAGAGGAGAGGATGTTGAGAGATCACCATGAAATTTTTAACAAAATCTGTAAAATTTTTCTTTCTTTTGTTTTCTCACTCTTTAAATGTAGTTCCAAGGATGGAACTATTCCAAGAAGGAAGTGTTGTAACATCCCATAGTAATTTTAAAATAAAAATACATTTTTCATTTTTGCACATGCAACACAGGTGTAATTTTATCTCTTTTCTTTCTAAAATTTTTCGAAGTTATGTATAAGTTTTCTTTTATTTATTTTATCCATTTTGTTGTCCCTTCTTAATTAAAGTCCATAGGCCGAAGAGATGAATTTAAATCCATTAGAAATAAATAAAAAATAGTAAAAGCCCAATAAGAAGCCCACCAAATAAAATCCTACATTTATTTTCCTACTTTTGTCTTGTAACAAACACGTAGGGTATAACTAAAAACAATTAATTAAATAAAATAAAACGTGTGCATGTGTGCAACACGTGCAAGTGTTTGTGTGCATGATTGAGGTGACGTGGGGATGTTGGACGCATGAACCAGGTCATAAGAGTGTGGATGTAGTGGGGAGTAAGAGTAGGGATGGTTATTAAACTACCTAATTACCTTATAAATAAACTCCCAATGGTTAATCACTCTCACATAAAATCCAAATCATTTCTTTTACTAAGTTAACAGTGAGAGATGAGAGCAGAGCACCATGGGAGTTTCGGTTCTTTTTTGATTTCGGCTACTGTGCTTTCATTTGGATTTTTGGGTTGCTTGTGTGGGGATTTTCGAACTGCTTTTGAAGAGGACTTTGCGCCCATAAATCTACTATAAGGTGGCTGTCTCTTCTTATTTTTCTATTTAATATAGAAATCATGTCTAGGTGATATGGTTGAATTTTGTGTTAGTTTAATGGCTCTTTCAAGTAAAATTGGATGCATGTTGTGGTGACAAAATTGCTAGTTGTAGAAAATCATGAAATACAATGTATGTTAATGTTGTGCTTGTGAAATGATTGACAAGTTAGAAAGAAGAAAACTTAATTAGAAGCATGTGTAGAATTGTTAGGCTCAAATTGATTGTTGCATGCATTTTGTCTCTTACAAATTGGTTAAAATTTGGGTATGGAATGTAGATAAAAAGAAAGGAAAAATTAGAAACAATTTTTAGGGGAAAAAGTAATCATGATAGAACGAAGGAAAAGTCGAATTAAACTGAGTAGAAAAAATATCTAGTTGAACTTTGCCTTATGATTCATATAAGAAAGAGAAAAGATTAATTTGGGAAAAATGAAGCAATTTTCATTCTTATGAATAATGAATAAAAGTTGTAAGATAACAATTTTTGCGTTCTATTAATGTAAAATAATAGTATTTTGAAGAAAGGAGTTACTTTTGCAAAGAAAATCAAGATGTATGTTTATATGTTCAAAAAAGTTGTTTATGTATATAAAATGAGTATAAATCTCTTAAATAACAATTAAAATCAGTAAAGAAGAAATTTTGGAATCTAGAACTATATTTTTATAATATCAATTTTGAGAAGAAGATGGGAAGTCTAAATAGTTGAAAATGTGAAAATGAGAATTGTTGAAGAGTAACTACTTAATGGTTTTAGACCCATATAGGTTGTGAATCTGAGCTCGGCTCAGTAGGTAGGCGTTCGGTCGCCATTTCTATCTGCACTAGTTCGAGTCATGGGTCTCCCGTTTTATTAAAAACATTTTTTAAAAAAAAAGTCTGATAGAAGGGGTTTTAATACTTAAGAATTTAACCTATAATAGATCAGCTCAGCCCTTTGGCTCGAGTGGCTAACGCGGCGCTCTGGGTTCGCCACGTGGCACGCGAGGGGAGTCGGAGGTCTCGGGTTCGAGCCTGGCTCTTTGTATTTTTCTTTTTTGGTGCTCTTATATTTTTTTTGAGTTATAAAAAAAAAATCCCGACCGAAATCACTTAAATATTTGAAAAATATTGGGGAACAAGAATGAAATATTTTCTCACTGTTGTAAATACATTTTAGAGATCTAAGAGTTATTTCTTGTGATAAATGAGATTGGCATTTAAGAAGAAGTAAAAATTATAAAAGTTGAATAGTTATAATAAGGAAAGTAATGAAATTTAGATAATGATGTTCTAATGGAGAGTATCAAAGAGTAGGTGCTTAATTCTTAAAAACTATTTATTGGAAAAATAAACTTAAAAAGTGTTTTGTGGAAATGAATAATTCGAGATTGTTCGCCATGTTGATAAATACAAAATGAAATAAGATGTGAATAAAGCAAATTGAAAACATTAATATTGAAGGGGATGAGTACCCATGATTATGGCACATGAAGGTTGTGATCTAGAGGTTTAGTGAGACCTAGGTGTCGGCAAATGTTGAAGGAATTAATTGATTTGAGATTTGGCTATATGGGCTATCTCGATATTTTTTTAAGTCCGGTAAGAGGGGAAGCTAACTCTGGGTGGTGTAATTTATTCATGTTTTAAGTATAAGATTAGGCACTAAGTGGAAGATGTAGTAAACTTGGGCAAACGTAAGTGGGTTGTCTCCATATAGTCTGACGGTGGACTCCGGGACTATAGACCCAGTTTGACGGTGGACTCCGGGATTGTGGTTGCTTGCGATGGAGGCGAGCCTTAACTAAATTCTAGACCATGATTGGTTTGACAGGTGGACTCCAGGATCACGAATAGTCGGAAGGATAGGAGGCCGTGCTCTAGTGTATATGCGTATACCGGAACTGGAGGGACACTTGCGAGAAGTTCGCACGATGAGGATTTCCGTATAAGCTTGACGGTGGACTCCTGGACTGGAATCCGTACTCGTGAAACGTCTAAAACTTGTTTTATTATCTGGTAGTTTTCATGGCGAGGGATTAAACCCTTTTATTTGGAGAACGTAGGTGCTTGCCCTCGGACTTATGTAGTATGAGATGCATAGAATCCGAACAAGTATGTATTAGTATCATCTTAGCGTAAACATCTGCATTAGGTATTAAGGCATCGCATACACCGACATGTTTAGATAGTCACTTCACACTTTGTTTACATTCAAGTTTGTGTATGCTAAAAAAAGTGTGTCGGTATATTATGGCATAGCGAGGATGGCCGAGTATAGTATTGCGTCAGTTGTATATAACTGACGTACCCATAGTATTCAATGCAGGCATTGGATTGCAAGGAGATATAAAGATGATTGATGCCAAAGATTAATTTCCGTTTCAAGTTGCTGATGTTTAATTGTACATTCATATCATATTGTAATTCATTTAATTTTCCGCTGCGTTGTTGTAAAAGAACTTGATGTAATAAAGTTTCAAAATTCCTTGTAAAATTGTACAAAATGAAGTAAAGATCTTGTTTTTTGCTAAGAATTGCCAAATTTTGGAATTCGAGGTGTTATAGAGAAAATGACTATTCTAGACATGTCGGTGTATGCGATGCCTTAATGCCTAATGCAGATGTTTACGCTGAGATGACACTAATGCATACTTGTTCGGATTCTATGCATCCCATACTACATAGGCCATAGGGCAAGCACCTACATACTCCACATAAAGGGTTTAATCTCTCGCCATGAAAATGACCCGGTAACAAAACAAGTTTTAGACATTCCACAAGTACGGATTCTAGCCCTGGAGTCCACCGTCAAGCTTACATGGAAATCCTCGTCGTGCGAATTTCCACAAGTGTCCCTCTAGCCTCGGTATATGCATATACACTGGAGCACGACCTTCCATCCTTACGACTATTCATGACCCTGGACTACACTGTCAAACCAATCATAGTCCTGAATTTAGTTAAGGCTCGCCTCCTCGCAAGCAACCACAGTCCCGGTGTAACACCCCGAATTCCAAATAAGTCCGAATTCGAAGTTCCACAGGATCTTTACACTTCATTTCGTACAATTTTATAATGAATTTAAAACGTTATTTACAACAAAGTCTTTTACATCAACACACAGCAGAATAAATAAAATACAACAATGATAAATGTACAATTGTAACAACTTCATAATTAAATAACCATCAACAATAAATTCATCTTTATATCTTCTTGTAAACTCCAAGTCCTGCATATAAAACTGTGGGCACGTCAGTTGCTTACAACCGACAAAATATTATATACGGCCATCCTCACTATGCCGAACAGTATAACGATTCTTAAATACTTTAACAAACACAAACTTGATCACAAAACAAAGCTATAAAGGGACTATCCTATTGATGTCGTAGGTGTTGTGCACTTAATCCTTAATGCAATTATTTATATTAAATGACACTAATACGCACTTTTTCATATTCTATGCATCCCATACTACATAGGTCCGAGGGCAAGCCCTTAATCGTTCTTCATCTTGTAGGGTTCAATCCCTCGCTATGAATTAAACTGCTACAGTAACTACGGTAAGTATCTTAGATGTTCTATAAGTTACGAGCCCATATCCAGACAACCTGGAGGGGAATCTCATGTTGTGACATGACGCATCATGCGGAGCCTATGTACAATTCAGCCTCCGTCATGAAACGATGGCACCACCCGTACTCACCAAATACCCCATAAGCATCGCCATCGGGACGATAATTCCGGAGTAGTGTTCACGCCATGACATGACGCATCAAGCAGACAACCTATGAATCACTCTCACACTGCCAATCCGATGGCCCTCATACTTGTGTTTTTCGTTTATTTTAATAACATCTTCACTATTGTATTGTCCTTAGTTATTTGAATCATGAAGAACATCAATACCCTAGAGTTAGCACTTCCTCTATACCGGTCTTAATCATCAATCAACAGTACGACCAAAACTTGGTCTTTCATTTCAATATTTATCTCAAAGGAATTTATTCAATGCCGGTATAAGGCTTAGCTACATTCTAGTCTTTAATCTCATTTCATGTTTGCAACAAAAATTGAGTATTCACACTCACAAATTTATCCTCATAATTCATCATGATTTTTCATTTCATTTTTATGCACAAATTTTGTATATAAAGTGACAAATTCATTTTTCAAGTTTACCACATTAATGATAGATTTTCATTATTCTCTTTTATATCCATAATAACATTCATCACTTATCAAATCAATTCACAATTATCTTTGTCTAAAATTTCCATGACACGACTCATTTAAAAATCTCTAAAAGAAAGAGTACTACTTTTCTTTAATTACTCAATAATTTGTTTTAATAAATTAAATCAAGTTCTTTACTAAATTGGCCTTGATTCTGACTATAATGAGTTAAAAAGATTATAAATTTTTTTCATGAAGTCCAAGTATTTTAAGAATATTTCTAGTATTTTTCCTTATTTTTTTTTCAAACACTCAAAACCCTTTAAAATTGAATTATACCAAAAAAAAAAAAAACAAAACTCAAAAAAATATTTTGGTCTCAGCCGGTTTCAAACCAGGCACAACAGCCCCCCCAATCCACGTGAATAGTGACGCAACCAAAATGCACACCCTAACCAGAATGACCAAAGTCACTAACTGTTTAAAGTAGATCTTGAATTCTATTTGAATTTCGAGTTTGGGTTTTCGATGAAAACTCAGATTCTAAAACAAAGAAGTCTCTGCCGAGAATCGAACCAAAGCAACACAGGCCGCCGAGCTACAGTAACGCTCTGAGGGCGCACCCGAAGACCAGTATGACCCAGGTGGTTAACTGATATGAGATGGGTTGATTTAATTTTAACTCGACTCTCTGTTTATTAATAATCCTTCGTATTTCAAAAGCCCTTAAACTCTTTTCTCTTCTAAATTAATTCATGAAACTCTCCAGATTACTGATTTTATAGATTAACAACACAACAATATTTTAAAAATATTATTTTGACATAAAAACATGAATTTTCATTCTAATTTGTGTTCTAGTCCTATAATTTTGACATTGCAAATTATCATGATCTCTACTAAAATTTGGTATTACAAATATCATGGAAATGTTGTCTTTTGCTTTTTCTTCTTTTATTTCCACAATGATCTATAACTTAGTCTCATTGACCAAATTAGTGTCACAACGAATTAATAAACACAATTCATTTATTTCAATTACTCAACAAGCCATTCACAAGCATGTTCTACATTCTAGCATGGTTCCAAACTTACATTTTCATAGCACGTAATAATTCTAAAACATTAACCATAATTTATAGCAATTACGATACAATTCATCAAGCAATCATTTTATTATCTAATTAGTTCCTTTTTAGAGCCAACACATTGTTAATTTACTAGTTTCTTTAGCCATTTCATCAATCAAACCCCTAGCATGATGTCTACATTAGAAGTAGAGAAATCACCCACATATTTGAAGAAACAAATGAAAAGAACACCTAAAAATCTCCTTGAACACACGACGGTTCTTCTCCTCCTAGATTGTGCCACCACAAGAGCCTTCTCCTCCCTGTACAAGTGAACACGAGCACACCATCTTCTCCTTGATGTAGGCCTGCCTCCAAGAATGCAAGAACACACAACTAGAACTCCTCTCAATCTTTTTACTCATACTTGTTTCTTTTTCTCACAACTAGAATTTATTTCTCTTTCTTCTTCTTTCACAAACTTTCTAATGTATTTCATGTAAAGAATGGGTTGGGGGGGGGGGGGGGGGGGGTATTTATACATTTTTCAAGGTGGGATGGAGGGCCAAGATCAATCTAGATAGTTGTAGATTAGGGGTTAGGATGAGTTAGGGAGTTAAAGAAACCACCCATGTACAAATAACCACCTATCCACTAAGCCAACTCTCCCACCTCTCCAAGCTCCATCCGGCCTAGCCTTGTAGCCCATGCACGTGCATGTGCAATGCACGTGCCACATCAACCACCCCTAGCTACTAGTTGTACAATTATTTGTTAGTTGATTTGTTACAAAAACGAGTCTGCCCTACAAGTTGTCTCATTTAAATGAGAATAAACTTGTGGGCCTTAGAACCCATGGGTTTAATAATTAAAATAATTAATTTAATTATGGTGGGCTAGATTCAAACAATTAGGCTTAAAATTTTTAAATAGGCTTTTGAATAAAAGGAGAAGAATAAGAATACTTTGTTCATGTTTATAAAAATAAATAATTTACTCAGTGAAAAATGCACATGAATTTGTACGTGCAAAACACGTAAAAATCAACAAATTCATATTTAATAAAAATTAAAATTTCAGGATGTTACAACACTCGCTCCTTAGAGTATTTCCGTCCCCGGAACTAAGCTTAATGAGTGAGAAAACACAACACGAAGAAAAAGAAAAGAAGATACAAATCAAACAAAGAGCTCAGGATGATCCTTCAACATCCTCTCCTCGGATTCCCAAGTAGCATCTTCAACCAACTAGTTTCTCCAGACTATTTTGACCATCGGTTTCGTCTTGTTCCTCAATGCTTTCTCCCGACGATCCACAATCTTAATCGGTAGCTTATTGTAACTCAGATCCAACTGCAAACCCTTCGGCACTTCGACCAAATGGTGACTCGGATCTGGAATGTAACATCTCTGCATAGACACATGGAAGACTTTGTGCACCTGAGTTAACTTTTCTGGTAACTCCAACCGATCAGCAGTTTTCCCAATCTGCTTTAATATCTTATACGGGCCTATGAACCTTGGGGCTAACTTTCCACCTCTACCGAAACGAATCACACCTTTACTGGGTGATACCTTCAGAAAGACAAAGTCACCAACCTCGAACTCAGGGTCCATTCTCCGGTTGTCTACATAGCTCTTCTGCCTACTCTGAGCATCCACCAGCCTCTTCTTGATCGAAACAAACTTTTCAGAGGTCTGCTGCACGATCTCAGGCCCAAACATATGCCGCTCCCCAACTTCAAACCAGCAAACAGGTGTTCTGCACTTCCTGCCATACACTGCTTCGTACGGTGCCATCCCGATACTGAAAACTGTGTCTGAAAACTGTTGTTGTAGGCAAACTTCACCAGAGCTAGATGCCTTTCCCAACTACCTCCAAAATCTAGAACACAACACCTGAAGCATATCCTCAAGGACTCGATTGACTCTCTCAGTTTGTCCATCAGTCTGAGGATGGAAAGCAGTGCTGAAATCCGTCTTGGTACCCAAAACTATCTGAAGACTTCTCTAGAAATGCGAAGTAAACCACGCATCTCGATTAGACACAATGGTTAACGAACACCATGAAGCCTAACGATCTCTCCAACATACAGCTTGGCCAACTTGTCCAAAGTCGAAGTGAGTTTCATTGCCAAGAAGTGAGGTGATTTGGTTAGTCGATCGACTATGACCCAAATCGCTTCATTACCCTTCGAACTCTTGGGCAAACCCTTGACGAAATCCATGCTGATGTTATCCCACTTCTACTCCAGAATAGGTAAAGGTTGCAATAAACCTCTAGGCATCTGATTCTCGGCTTTCACCTACTGGCAAATCTCACACCTCACCACAAACTCAGCCACATCCCGCTTCAAACCTGACCACCGGAAATGTTGCTTTATGGCCTTATACATCTTGGTACTCCCATGATGTACAGACAAAAGAGTAGCATGTTCCTCTTGAAGAATACTCTCTCTCAATTCTGCTTGATCGGAACACACAGCCTTTCTCCAAACCACAACACTTCATCCCTAATCTGAAACTCTGACAACCTGCTCCTTCACCTTCTGAATCTCTGAATCTTCCTTCTATCTTGCTATAATCTTCTCATTTAGCGTAGACTGAAGCCTCAACTGAGCTAAAGATGATGCCAAGACTTGCACAATAACTTCAATACCAGCCCGTTCCAGCTCTTCTGCAAGATGCCTCTGAGTTGTAATCAAACTAGCCAGACTGCTCTTACGGCTAAGTGCATTAGCAACAACATTAGCCTTCCCAGGATGGTACTTAATCTCAGGACGAAGTCCACAAGTACTTCCAACCATCTCCTGTTGCCTCAGATTTAGGTCCTTCTGCTGATAGATGTACTTCAAGCTTTTTTGGTCCGTGTACATATTCAGTTTCTCACCATACACGTAGTGTCTCCATTGCTTCAAGATGAAGATAATCGCAGCCAACTCCAAATCGTGAGTTGGATAATTCTTCTCATGCGGTCTTAGTTGCCTAGACCCAAAAGCGATCACGTTTCCTTCTTGCATCAAGACACAACCAAGACCACGATGTGAAGCATCGCTGTAAACATCATACTCAACACCTGCTCTAGGCAAAGACAAAATGGGAGCAGTCGTCAGCCTCTCTTTCAACTCCTGAAAGCTTGCCTCGCATTGTTCGGTCTACTTGAAGTTCACATTCTTCTTGGTCAGACCAGTGAGCGGCACGGCTATCTGAGCATAGCCTTGGATAAACCTCCTGTAGTACCTAGTTAACCCAAGAAAACTTCTGATTTCCTTCACTATAGTAGGCCATTCCCAATCCTTAACCGCCTCTATCTTTTGTGGATCAGTTGCCACTCCCTCCTTAGAAAGGATGTGACTCAGGAATGCCACTTCAGATTTCCAGAAATCGCACTTGGATAGCTTGGCATACAACTCATGCTATTGAAGCTTCTTCAGAACCTCAACCAGTTGCTCAGTGTGCTCCTCCTCCAACTTGGAGTACACGAGAATATCGTCGATGAACACCACGACGAAAGAATTAATAAACGGCCTCAGAACTTTGTTCATCATGTCCATGAAGATTGCAGGTGCATTCATCACTCCAAATGGCATAACTAAGAATTCGTAATGCCCATATCGAGTTCTGAATGCAGTCTTATGCACTATTTAGTCTTCACTCGAACCTGATGGTATCCCGATCGAAGATCTATTTTGGAGAAAACAGCTGCTCCTTGTAGACGATCGAACAGGTCATCAATTTGTGGAATCAGATATTTGTTCTGAACAGTGACCTTATTCAGCTCTCGGTAATCGATGCACATCCTCATCGAACCATCCATCTTCTTTACCAATAGCTAGTGCTTCCCAAGGCGACGCACTCGGTTAAATAAAGCCTTTCTCCAACAGTTCCTCAATCTATCGTTTGATATCATCTTGCTCCACAGGTACCATCCTATACGGTGTCTTGGAAATGAGTGCAATCACTAGCTCAATAGTGATGGTGAACTCTACATCACGATGCAGGGGTAATCCGGGCAAATCTTCCAAGAATACAATTGGGTAATCCCGAACCACTGGAATTCGCTGCACCTCTACAGGAACCGTCTTCTTGCTGATAGCTGCCAGCAAAACTGAATATCTCTTCTTCCCCTGGAAAGTGACTTCAGGACCACCTAGAGCCTTCACTGTTACTTCCTTGGACTTGCACTATATGTTCGCACTGTACACCGACATCCAATCAATGCCAATGATAACATCGACCACCAGGACATTCAGCTCGATCAGGTCAATCCCAAAAATCCTGTCCCCAATCACGATCTCTAGTCCGCATAGTACCGATCAGTGGTTAAAGTTTCCCCTGATGGTGTAGCTACTGCTAAGACCTTGCCTAGAAAGACCTTCGGTTCAACTCCTACGACTTTAGCAAACTTAATTAGGAGATACAAAAGTATGAGAGGATCCAGTATTGAACAAAACAACAGCTTTCTTTTCATTTAAATAAAGTTCTTTTGTTACATAACACACACTCGTTACATAATAGTTTACTAAATACTGTAGGGAAAAGAGAACAACATAAGAAAAAAAAACTCCTAAACATTCTCCCTCGTACCAGTGATGACATGATCCACTTCATCAGCATCAGCCTCAGTCAAAGCGAATACTCGCCCCTACTGATACGGCTTCTTCCTAACCTGCTGTGTTGGCCCATTACGGACAACATCTCGCAGCTTAGGGCAGTGAGATCGGTAATGACCTGTCTCCCCACAATTGAAACAAGTCTCCACAGGAGGTCTCACCCAACCATTTTTGGCTCTCCCAGGCACATTTACCGTGTTTGCCCCAGTAGGTTTGAACCTTTGAGCCGGCGGTTGCCCTTTGACATTCCCATAAATTACAGGGCCTCTTCCCCACATTCCAGTTGTTCCTCTGATTCTGAACAGCATAGAACTGCTCCATATCTACCTCAGTGGCTGCAACTCGCTTGAATAGCTTGTCAAACCTCCTGATACCAAGGGGTATCATTCTTGATCTCAGACTCGGCCTCAATCCGTCCTTGAACTTCCGAGCTTTCTTCGCCTCGTCCATCACAAGTTCGGGTGCATACCTTGAGAGTTGAGTAAACCTTGTCTCATATTCCCTGACAGACATGCCTCCCTGCTGCAGTGCCAGGAACTCCATCGCCTTCCTCTCTTGGACCTCAGAAGGAAAATAGTGACCGCGTAACTCCTCCAAGAATTCCTCCTAGCCAACAACACCATTTCCCATAGTCCACTTCATCGATTACCACCACACAGCCGCATCCTTCTCAAGCTGCAAAGTAGCCAACTTCACCTTGCTACCTTCCAAAGTTTCCAAGACTTCGAAGATAGTCTCGACTTGCCGAATCCAGTTGTCAGCTGCATCTGGGTCTGACTTTCCTTCAAACACTAGTGGCTTCATCCTCTCGAATGACTCTACAAGTTTGTTTGCGTCAGGAACTGGAATTCGTAGGCATCCTCCTATGGTTTTGATTCATGGCAACGATGTTGAGGGTCTGATAGACTCTAGCCAACTCCGTTTCTAAGTCGAGTCTACAGCTGGGACCTTCTCCATTCCTTGATCTTCTTCCATCCATATTCTGATTCAAAAGATCTATTAAATTCGAAGTAGAAAATATGAATTTAAACCAACTTCTTTCATTATATTGAATTCAAACTTTGTACATTCAAATTTAAAACATCGTCTGACATTAAGCAAAAGCATTTAGAAGATACAACATTCTAATCCCTATGGTTCCTCTTGGCTTGCCTATGCTCTTCCCGTACTTCTGCCACCTCTTTCTTCAGTACATCATACATGTTCTTTCTCTTCTCGAGTTCCCAAACACGATGACTGGGGGTTGCAATGTTCTCTTTGCACTTGGCATACTGCGCCCGCAACAACTCACAACTTTGTTCTCTCCCTTTGAGTCTCCACTTGACTCTGAAGGGTCTTCATGAGATCTCCCTGATCTGGCTCTTTCTCGTCGGATGAAATGTCCGATGAGTTCGGAGGTGGAGTGATATCTCGGGAGTTGGGCCATTCCTCTTCATACTTCTCGGCATCTTCTTCGTTAGAAACTGCTTGTCCGGGGTAGTAGTCCTCTTCGATTATGTGCCAATCATCATTGCCTGCTGGGTCGTGGTGGTTTGCTATCTTGGGGAAAGGAGAGGAAGAAGCATAAATCATTGAGCAACACATATGTAAGTGACTTACATTTAAATCTCTATACCCAACTCACAATCTAATGTACACTCTAGGGTGTTGTTCCTTATAAATTTGTACTACTTGGAAGCGTGGCTCTGATACCACCCTGTAGCACCCCGAATTCTAAATAAGTCTGAATTTGAAGTTCCACTGGATCTTTACACTTCATTTCGTACAATTTTTTAAGGAATTTAGAACTTTATTTACAACAGAGTCTTTTACATCAACATGCAGAGTAATAAATAAAATACAACAATGATAAATGTACAATTGTAATAACTTTAACATTTAAATAGTCATCAGCAATAAATTCATCTTTATATCTTCTTGAAAACTCCAAGTCCTCCATATAAAACTGTGGTCACGTCAGTTGCTTACAACCGACGAAATATTATACATGGCCATCCTCGCTATGCCAAACAGTATAACGATTCTTAAATACTTTAACAAATACAAACTTGATCACAAAACAAAGCTACAAAGGGACTATCCTATTGATGTCGTGGGTGCTATGCACTTAATCCATAATGCAATTATTTATATTAATTGACACTAATGCGCACTTGTTCGGATTCTATGCATCCTAAACTACATAGGTCCGAGGGCAAGCCCTTAATCGTTTTTCATCTTGTACGGTTCAATCCCTCGCCATGATTTAAACTACTACAGTAACTACGGTAAGTATCTTAGATGTTCTATGAGTTAAGGGCGCATATCCAGACAACCCTGAGGGGAATCCCACATCGTGACATGATGCATCTTACGAAGCCTATGAACAATTCAGGCTCTGTCATGGAATGATGACACCACCCGTAGTCACCAAACACTCCACAAGCGTCGCTACTGGGACGATAATTCGGAGTAGTATTCACGCCATGACATGACACATCAAGCAGGCAACCTATGAATCACTCTCATACCGCCAATCCGATGGCCCTCATACTTGTGTTTTTCTCTTACTTTCATCACATCTTCACTATTGTATTGTCCTTAGTTATTTGAATCATGAATAACATCAATACCCTATAGTTAGCACTACCTCTATACAGGTCTTAACCATCAATCAACTGTACGAACAAAACTCGGTCTTTCATTTCAATATTTATCTCAAAAGAACTTATTCAATGCCAGTATAAGACTTAGCTACACTGTAGTCTTTAATCTCATTTCATGTTCACAACAAAAATTGAGTATTCACACTCACAAATTTTAACCTCATAATTCATCATGATTTTCCATTTCATTTTCATGCACAAAATTCGTTTATAAAGTGACAAATTCATTTTTCAAGCTTACCACAGCAATTGGGTTCAAAAGAATAGAAGGACACAAGAAAATTGAAATACGAGAGTATGAAGAAAAGTGAAATGAAAGTCTGTATAATAGGGAACGGGGGTTACAATTACTTTTTCCTAAAAAATTGTTTCTAATTTTTCCTTGGTTTTTTTTTCCTACATTCCATACACAAATTTTAACCAATTTGTAAGAGACAAAATGCATGCTCCTTTTGAACCATTTTCTTTAATTTTGGATGTAGTTTCTTTTCTGGGTATTTATTCATATTGTATTCTCCCTGCTCCTCTTGAACCGTGTATTCGATCTTCATTCTCTATGTAATTCATCTATTTGTTTTGTCGCATTTAATTTGATATTCTTGATTCAATTTTCCTGTCAAGCTCTTTGTCACCAATTTAATCGTTTAATCTTAACTATCTTTTTTGTTTTTGTTCATGGCCTATTAATATTTGATTAATCCTAACCCTATACTATTCTTATTGAATCCTAATTAAAGACCCGAAACCCATTAGTGCCCAACCCGTCACCCTCCTAACCCTAATACTCATCTTATATATATACCCACTGTATCAAAACCCTATCATCTAAAAAAAAAAACCTTAGCCACCCTTTACTCCTTCATCCCCTACCTCCCTAACTCCCGATCTCCTCTACCCTGTGCTACTCCCGACCTCTCTTTTCCTCTACCCTGGTGTACCCCTGACCCGTCTCACATCCCTCGCCTGTCGACCACCCCTGGTCGACTTTAACCTGTGTAGCGCCAGCCCCTGCCTCCTTTCATCTCCTCTTCCGTGGTCGACAGCAGCACGGTAGACAACAACAACAATAGCAGCATCGCCTGCCACCGTCGCCCCGTTCAGTCATCGACACCCCTGGCTGCCAGCTCTCTCGACACAGTGCACACCCCCAGGCTGCCTTGCCTTGGTTCTTGTGTGTCATGCTCTGCTTTTCAAAAATACGGAATGTAAGCTCGTGACATGGGCAAGCGAATGACTTACATCATCCATCAGCTGTTATCCATTCAACTCAACAATATAATCAGGTAGTCATACAACCACACATGCATTAAAGAAGTAATCACATGAATAACAATACTTATAATTTAAGCATAAAATAACCTACATAATAACAATCCAACATCTGGAATCAACAAAACAATATTCGGGTCAAAAGCCCACAAATACAAGAATTAACAATGTTCAATTTATTTAAGTCTTCAAAACAAAACAATAATTATTTAGGTGGTGATGCAAATTCAATTCTTTCACCATTGTTGTTCTCCTAGTCCATCTGGAAATTCTCCTTGATTACCTGTAAGCTGTTCATCTAAAAAGAGAGAATAATATGTCCTTAGAGCAAGTCGTGGACAGCAAGTAGAAAAACAAAGAAACAATGGTATTTACGGTATAACAATGAATACAATAAGCAATAGAGTCGATGGCAATGAACAATGGCAAAATGGTAACAATACAGTGTGCAATAACAATGATTGATAATGATGACAATAAACGATAACAATAACGGTAAACAATAACGATAACACTGTTCAATAATGATGACAATATGCAATGATGATGCGATGAAAATCTTAAGTCTATTATTCATTTTAATCTAACTAATGCACGTATTACTGCATCCCATACTACAGGTTCGATGCATACAATCAATTTCGTTTAGACTAAGGTGGTAGATTCTATAGGTCATGTACTCGGCACGATATAACACTGGCTATTGTAGCAATTTCTTACACAATAACGATAATACTGGCTATTGCAGCAATTTCTTTCACAATAACGATAACACTTGCCATTGACGCAATTTCTTGTACAATGGCGATAACGATATTTTGGGAACAAGGCCCACATTTCCGAGTACAGGCACTATATTATCAACTACTCTAGCCAACCCTTAACCCCGACTTGATTAACATTCTTTATTTAATTAACATGAAATACTAATAGGGAACAATAGGGACATAGATATTAATGGAAAAATGATAAGGCGATTAATAAGGGACACTAGAATGATGAAAACACAACCCTAAGGTCATTCAATGTACTCCATACAATTAAATGCACCAAATACAACATTATAGATCTAATTATATATTATTAAACATGGAAATCCAATTCTGGACAGCAGTAGGTTACTGCACCAAAATCAGAATTTCTATTTCTACAGAATAGCAAATGTGGATCCGTCAGAAGTTCTAGAAACTAGACTCCTGCCCGGTTCCAACACATATTTAATTTCTAAATTCTGACAACAGTAGCTAGGTGAATTTCAATGTTTCAGTTATATAAATAAATAATTTTCATTACCCTAAGCATGTTGGTTATCAAACTAGAAATTATCATGGTAATATTTTGTCATTAGTTCATCTATTTAATGCATGGTATATGCATAAATCTAGAAATAAAATACAGCAGCAGTAGAATGGTCATAACTTATGCAATATAAGTCAAAATTCAAAAATTTTGGATGCTCTGGAAACTAGACACCTGTGGCTACATTTCATATTCAGAAAATTATTGATTTTGATGGCATTATCTAGGTCGAAACAGCATGACAATATTCACGTTGACAGTAAATTTTAGGGTCTCAATATATTTTTCATGAATGAAATAATTATAATGTTTATGAACGATGAGTTAGGGGTCGACAACATAAATCACAGTAAGTTACATCTATGTGAACAAGGTATTAAGATGTATAATGTCAATAACATTACTAATGACAATCAACCAATACACCAACATCAATCGTATAACGACCAACACTCGCATAGAATCTACAATAGTTGTGTAATGTCATGACATGAAATACAATAATATTCCCTATTCCTATATTTAATAATTAACTACATGAATGCAATGCAAGATCTCTACAAATCAGAGGCAAAAAGACGACACAAGTCAAGACTACTTGTAACACCCCACAAAACTGAAAATGACAATTTTGCCCTTGTGTGTTATGCACGTGTATTTTGTAATGTGTTTTCACCACGTATTTTGATTACTGACTATTTATGCATTTTTCGTATTAATTTTACCCTATTTTGAGTCAACAAAAATATTAAATTTCAATCTCTGCATTTTACGTGTTTTCGATGCACGTATTGATTCCGTATTTTTTCACTGCTACGTGTGATATTTCTGTGTGTCAATTATTTATTTTATTCATTTGAATTCATTTTATAAACAGAAATTTATTTTCCCTTATTTTTTATTAAGATAATTTTGTACGTGTAATGCACGTGTTTTCTATGTACGTAGTGATTATATCGTAAAATATATGAAATTAATAAATATGTTTTCTTATGTTGCTTTCAATTGTATTTTAATAATTTTCCATTTAATAAAATCAATTTTTCGTATTTCGGCATTTTACGTGCGACGCACGTGCTTCGGTGCGCGTATTTGAGCGTATCCGTTTCCAAATTAAATTTTGGAGTGTGTGTAACTCCCTGTGATTTTCAAAAATAATATAAACAGTAATAGTATATATATACAGTGTATATATAGTAATATATATGCAGATGACATATATATATATGTGTTGATATGTTGAAATTGAATTTGGGTGGGGGCCCACGTGATTAGTAAGTTTGGGCTGATTGTGTATAGGCTGAAGTTCATTTGTGTAATGGAGGGACCCACACGTGAAGAAACAGCAAAAAAGTTTGATGTGTGCTCTAGCTGACGTCACCCGAGGGTGACATGGTAGTGTGTGTGGGGGGGGGGGGGGGTTCGGCTGTCACAGGAGATAGGGGTTTCGGTTTTGGGAGTTTGGGTTCTAGAGAGGTTGGGAGTTAGGGAATTAGAGAGGTGGAAAAATGAAAGATTTGGGGTTTTGAGAGTTTAGAAAATGAAGAGATGGAGAGTTAATTGAGTAATTTATTAGGTGTGTAATTTTGCACTTTGAACCCTAACATTATCCTATAAATAGCACCCCATTCTCCTTCTCTTTTTACACAAAAAACAAATCAAAATAAGAGAAAGAAAAAGAAAAATAGTAGAGTGTTCTTGCTTGGAGGAGTCTTGCTTGGAGGAGTGCTTGCTAGGAGGAGAAGGATTTGCTAGGAGCTAGGAGTTGTTTCCAACTTTCTCATTGATCTCATTCTTAATAGAGGTGTGTAGTCTCTATATTTTCTAATTTATAGGCTGATCATGCTAGAATATGATAGTATTAATATAGATCAATTTGATGTGATGTGGGTGGTTTCTTTACTTTCTAGTTATAGAATGTGCATGCTAAAAACTATAAATGAGTAGTATAAGTTAATGTTGATGTGAAATATGTAGATAAAATCCATGCTAGTATAATATGCAATAATCTTGTTAAGACTTAGTAAATAATTGCCACCATGTTAATTAAAAAGAAGGATTCTTTTATACTATGAATCATGTTAGTATGCTTGCAATTTTTGTACATGTTGAGTATATGGAAATTTATTGAAGAATGCCATATTCAAATCATGTCTCTAATGACTAAGAAAGAAAGAAAATAAAATAAATTTAGTCAGTACCATGAAAAGTGTTGACATATGTTGCATTTGAAAATAATAATTTTTCATGAAAGAGATTTTTTGTGAAATTCTCATGATTGAGAGACATGTTGGTATGCTATAAATTTTTGATTTTCATAAGTAGGAACATAAACTAATTTTCATGAAGACTATTTTATTAAATTCAAGTTTTGAGAAATGCAAGCCTATGTGTAAAATGAGAAGAAGAATTGGCTAAGGAAATGGAAATAGGATTTTTATGAATCAAAAACTGTTGTTTATTGTCTTCAAATTCATTCTCAGTTAAGAGAAATTTATTTCAAATTCCTAAAAAAAATTGATCACTGGGTAAACAAGTTGCATGAAAAAGAACCAATTTCTGAACAGTTTAAACAAAAGTATATTAGTACAAATCCTAAACAGAAAATATATTTGGACTTACTGGTTAGCTAGTGCAACACAGATCTTGGGTTCAAAACTTGATACTTTTAAATTAATTCCGAAACTGAGAGTCGGTATATGACCATTTTGGCATAGGATTTTGACGCCAGAGTCCATTGGACTCACTGGCTAGCGGGTTTGGGTCTGGGTGGTGACTGTGGTTGACCAGAGGTCATGGGTTCGAAACCCGAGCATCCCTTTTTGATTTTTGAGTCCTTTTTCTTCATATGAGAAAATTTTAGTCTGGAAAACTTTAGATAAAAACTTTATTATTGATATCAAATGAATTGGAAAATATTAAGAGATAATATACAGTTTTTTTGTATATTTTTTGAAGTATAAAAATGGAATTTTGTGAATAAAACATTGTACTGAAGAAAAGCAAAGCATTAATTTGTGAAGTGATTTTGAGGAGATTATACTTTTATTTTGTTTAATAAATATTTGAAGTGAATTGAGATATTGTAAGAGTTTGAATTTGTTAAATAAATTTTCATGTGATAAAGATGTGTTCTTGAAAGAAATTATTTGCTTATAGAGATTATGAATGAATAAGTAGATCATGATTAGTGTCAAGACTAAAAGAATGATTACTTTGTGGATAAGTGCTACTACAAGTTATTGATCATTTGTGAATAAAATTGAAGGTGAAGATATCTAAGTTTAAGACATGTTTATTGAAGGGTATGTGTACCCATGGTTTCTTGTACATGAAAAAGTTTGTGATTTAGAGTTAGTAAGACCTCGGGACCTGCACTATTGAATTGAAAAGTGTTGAAATATATTTTGAGATATGGCCATGGAGCTGTCTCGTATTTTGTTGATTAAGTCCAGTAGGAGGTAAAACTAATTCTAGGCTTGGAAATTTATTCATGTCTTGAACTTAATAATTAGGCACATGAGTGAAGATGTAGTAAACCTCGGAAAAGGTAAGTAGGTTGCCTCTATATAGTCGTCGGTGGACTCCGAGGCTATAGACCTAGTCAGCGGTGGATTTCGGGATTGTGGTTGCTCCGTGGGAGACGGGCTTTCATTTTTAAATCCGGGATTAAGAGGACGGGTCAGCAGTGGACTCCGGGATCTTAAGTAATCGAGCGGATAGTTTGCCAAAATCCAATGTATATACGTATACCGGGGCTAGAGGGGCACTTGCAGGATGATTCGCACGATGTGGGATCTGTTATAACAGTCAGCGGTGGACTCCGAGGTTGGGATTCAAATTCGTGGAATGATCTAAATCTTGTTTTATTACTGGGTAGTTGTCATGGCGAGGGATCGAACCCTTTATTGTGGAGTACGTAGCTGCTTGCCCTCAGACCTATGTAGTATGAGATGTATAGAATCCGAACAAGTATGCATTAGTGTCATCCTAGTATAAAATGTGTGCATTAGGTATTAAGGCATCGCATACAATTATTGTCACGTCCCACTTTCCAAAAGAGAATACAGAATACGGATACGTGACTAAGCCCAGCGAATGATTTTCATCATCCATAAGCTGTTCAAGAATCTTTACAACATCTCACAAAATAATCAGAGTCGGAAGCAAAAGTATCAACCAACATGCACGTATGAACCAAAATATCAACAAGAATACTTGAACCAAATATATAAATCTCAAATAGTCATGATCTAAATAAGTCAAAATCGTGGGTCACATTGCCTAAATACAAGAATAAATCCATGTTTCAAAATACAATATTGTTCAAGCAAGCTACAAGAAATAATAATAATAAAATCCAGCACTAATACTTTATGTCACCAATACCGTGTGGAACCTGTTCTCCAAAATCTGCAATTTAACAATTGCAGGAAAGAGGAAAAGAGAAAACAAGTACCCGTCAATTGCAAGTTACGGGCCGCTTGTAATGCAGGATACAAATACATGGGAAAACTAACTAATAACATGGAATAAGCATGATATCAAAATAAACAACTAGCATGGCATGGTGATCAAGTGTAAATGACATGAATCAAGTGTAAAGTAACCAAGTATCATGTAAACAAGCATCAAGTGTCAAGTATCATGTAATCATGTATCAAGTCTCATATATCATGTAGCCAAGTGTCAAGCAAGCATGTATCATGTTCAAGTATCATGTTCAAGTATCATGTATCAAGTCTTGTAGTGATTACTATCTAGGTAGCACTTCATGCATCCTGCTTTTTACTACATGGTCGTTACAACAAACAGTTTTGCTTTAGATTTCATAGTGGACCATAGAGGGCAGTGTACTTAGGGACAAGTCAAGTATTGAGCTCCATGCTCCAAGTATCATGTATCATGTATCATGTAATCACGTGTCAAGTTGTGCAAATGGCAAGTAACGTGTCTTGCGTGCAAGTGTCAAGTAATCACGTGTTGAGCATCATGTATCAAGTCATCACGTAGGATCAGTGGATCCCCTTCCGAGTACACGTTTCTGAATTGTCCACTATTAGATCTTTCCCTTAAATCCTGGCTTGAATATTTATTATTAATGTCAAATAAGTATGTATGTGTGCAAAACATATCAAGAATAACATGGCATGATCATGTGACAAGTTCAAGTTGCAAGATAAACATGTACGAGTGCAAGATATCTCATAAAAGAATAAAATAAACAAATCTCAAGTTCAGGACAGCAAGACCATACTGTAGTAAAATAGTGATTCCTAGTGTTACAAACAAGCAAATTTAAATCCGTCGAAACGTCTAGAAAATAGACTCCTAACCGAATCCAGCAAATACAAATAGTCATATAATAATTCACAAAACATAACTCAAACTGATTTGAATCCAGAAAATAGGTTCAGCCAGAAATCAGTAAATTGAATTCTCAGTCAGGAAAACAGCATCAAAACACCTCAAATAAATCCAGGAAAAATCTGGCATATTCCCCTATATGTCTAGTATCAGAATATAAAGTTTCATAATTTTCTAGTTAGATTAGTTTAGTCAACAAAAATCAGAAAACATCAAGAAACGATAGTTTGGCAAATCTGAAATTCCCAACACTGTTGTACGAAAACTGTAATATCTCGCAACCAGTGAAACAAAATCCAAATCCGCCAAAGGGAGATGGAAATAGACAAAATAATCTAATTTTCATATTTCATAAATATTTTTCTTAGAGGAAAAGGAATTAGGGTGAAAATACAAATTTTTACCAAACAACGAGCAAAATCCCGCGTATAGTTTTTAATAAACAAGCAGGAAACGATATATAAAACTCGTCAATAAAATCAACCAAAATTCTGGGTAATCCCTAAATTGGTATAGAAAAACTGACCAAAACTTTTGATCAAAATAATATGTTTAGAACTAGTATCAAAATAATTTAGCCGTCAAAATCATTAAGAAATGAAATCTGGAATTGAAATATACATCTGTAGTAAAACATCTAACACATACGAAAACGAAATCGATCAAGGTCAGAGTAGTTGGAAAGAAGACGGATTCCTCTAAAAATCTTGTTTTATACTGAAATTAAGATTCTGATCTTAATATGGTCTAAATTACTAATCATGACAGATCATCGACAAAACCCAGAATTTCCTTGAGGAACAAAACCAACATGATTCACACGAAACTTAATCGAAACATAACGAAACATGAATTCGAGTCTACTAAGTGTCCGAACAACATGAAATAGGGTATACGATATGTACACAACAAGTATATCACATGGATCTCACAAGCACACGAGTTCTCATAATTGTTTCATATATACATCACATCAAGAACGGGCAAAACCTAGGTTGTTTCATGTCATATGTGTCGTGAGGCAACTATAGTCAAAAGCACTATAAAGACAATACTCCTCAAAATACATCACACACAAGTTATCTCTAGAATCGAACTACAGTACAAGCGGAATTTGGGACTTGTAACATACAAAGGAATTTGAGTACAAGTTACTTGCCTTAACCGAAGATGAAACCGACGAAAATCAAGAATAAGAATAACGGGAACGGATTCACTGGCCACGAACAACGGATAACAACGAACCACGAACGAGAACACGGACACACCAAAACCCACCAGCCAACGAACGAAGCACGAACACGCCAAAACCCACGAACACCAAGACACAAAAACAACCCGAACAACTCTCAAACGAACGGGCAAACTTAATAAGACTGACACGTACTCCAAGGGACGAAGAGACGGTGGAGAGGAGTGCCGTTACAGTCGCTGTTGAATGTGGCGAGGGGTAGGTAGAGGTTCAGATGAGGCCGGAAGTGCAAAACAGGGTCGGGAGAGCTGTACACGCTCGGGAGAGAGGGAGAACAGGGGAAAACTTGTGGCGGCTGAGAGTAGGAGTACTTAGTTGCATGGAGAGGGTGATTAATAATATATAGGGAGATTTTAAGGGTTTGGTAGCATGGGGCGGCACAGGCATATAGTTACCGGGTGGGTATACATGCTAATGGGTTGGGGTGTACATTGGGTTTCGGTAGCAGGTAACAAGGTAGAATTGGGGGGGGGGGATTAGTATATGCTGGTGGAATTATGTCGAGAGGATTTATTTAGGTAATAAATGGATATGTGGTGTAATAGAGTAGGTAATGAACTGATGGGTATATGATAAGAGAAAAAAAAAGAAGAAAACATGGCATTAGGTGTAGGTTAATGGGTGTATATATGGGTAATAATGGTTATATGGTTTGGGGGTTTTTAGTGAATAGGATTTATAATTGGTATTGGTTCACAAATGGGTTGAATGATTCAAGAATATGGTGATCAAAATAGTTATAAAAAAAAATTCAGACGGGCACAAAATAGGGAAATAAAAAAAATATGGCACAAATAAATAAAATAAAGAGGACCACAAATAATGGCTCGATCAAATAGAGACGAACCAAAGAGACAGGAGGATCAAGAATTCAAAATATAAAGATGACAAAAATAAAAAAATGAGTTTATTGATAATAAAACCAATATACGTTCAAAAGAATTACAAGAGGGATAAAAAGAGTGAAAATAGACCAAAATGAAAAATACACTCAAAATACACAAAATGAAAAAACAGGGGTTACAATCCTACCCACCTAACAAGAAGAATTTTGTCTTCGAAATTCAAACAAGAAGATATATAGGGTAGCCCCAAAACAACCAAAAGAACAAAACAAAAACTACCCAAACAAATGAGGAAATTTTTGCTGAATCTCCTCCTTAGCTCCCAAGTCGACTCACTGGGCGAGTGAGGATTCCAAGCAACACGAACCAACTTGATGACCTTGTTCTTAAGCACTTTCTCCTGCCGATCCACAATCGCAACTGGCAGAATCTCACTAGTCAAATCCGGCCGAACAGTCAACTCAGAGTAATCGATCACGTGGCTCTCATCTCGGATATATCTCCTGAGTTGTGAGACATGGAAAACATCCTGCACTCCTGATAACGCTGGCGGCAATGCAAGACGGTAGGTCACCTTGCCCACTCGCTCCAAAATCTCACACGGTCCAATAAAGCTCGGGCTAAGCTTGCCCCCACCACCGAACTGAATGACACCGCGCCACGGCGATACCTTTAGGAAAACATGGTAACCAACACCAAACTCCAAAGCTCTCCGATGAACATCAGCCCATCGCTTTTGCCTATCCTGAGATGCCAGCAAATGCTTCCTGATCTGAACCGTAGCATCAACTGTTCTGGTGATCAACTCCGGACCCAAAAACTTCCTCTCACCAATGTCATCCCAACACACTGGCGATCTGCACTTCCGCCCATAGAGTGCCTCGAACGGAGCAACTTTAATACTGGCTTGAAAGATGTTATTGTACGAGAACTCTACCAGATGCAAATGGTCCTCCCATAATCCACCAAACTGAAGCATACAGGACCTCAACATGTCTTCAAGAATCTGAATAGTCCTCTCTGACTGTCCATCAGTCTGGGGATGGAAAGTTGTACTGTGCTTAAATTTACTCCCCAAACTGTTCTTAAGACTCTCTCAGAATTGAGATCTGAATCTCGTATCCCTGTCGGATACAATACTGACTGGAATCCCAAGAAGTCTAACAATCGCTTGCATATATCTCTGAGCAAGGCTCTCAGTAGACTGCCCGACACGAAAAGGAATGAAGTGAGCACTCTTCGTCAAACAGTCGACAATCACCGAAATGGCATTATGACCCTTACGACTCCTTGGCAAAGCAGTCACAAAATCTATAGTGATATGTTCCCACTACCACTCTGGAGTAGGAAGCGGTTGAAGAAGTCCAGCGTTTCTCTGATGCTCTGCCTTAACCTGCTAGTAGATCAAACACTGAGCAACAAACTGACCCACAACCCTTTTCATACCCTACCACCAGAAATGAAGCTTCAAATCTCGATACATCTTAGTACCGTCAGGATGGATAGAATACGAAGACTGATGGGCTTCCTCAAGCAACCTCTGACGAACTTCACCTTTCGGGACACATAATCTGGACCCAAAACGAAGTGATCCATCAGAATGAATAACCATGTCCGTCCTGGACCCAGACTCAACCTCAGCTCGAAATCTCTGCAATTGTGCATCACCAGCCTGCGCCTCCTTAATCTGATCAATAAGAGACGACTGCAGTTGAAGCACCAAACAACTCCGATCAGAACTCAGCAACAAAACTTCCAACTCCAACCACCTCATCTGCTCAATCAGATCTCTTTGCTAAGTCAAGAACATAGCTGCTGGTCTCCTGCTCAAAGCATCTGGCACCAAGTTTACTTTACCAGGATGGTATTGCAAACTGATGTCATAATTGGCCATAAGTTCCAACCAATGCCTTTTTTTTCTCATGTTTAACTCCTTCTGGGTGAAGACGTACTTGAGAGTTTTGTGGTCTGTAAAGATCTCCACTCGGTCTCCAAGTAAATAATGTCTCCACAGCTTCAAAGCATAAATCACTGCCGCTAACTTCAAGTCATGAGTCGGATAGTTCTTCTTATGCGGCCTCAACTGCCTTGATGCATACGCAACAACTCGGCCCTTCTACATCAAAACTGCTCCAAGACCTTTACTAGAAGCATCACAGTGATTTACAAATCTGCCTGAACCATCGGGAATAGTCAACACAGGCATTGACGTCAATCTGTTCTTCAACTCAACAAAAGCCACACTACACTCATCAGACCAACTGAACTTCTGATCCTTCCCAGTCAACTCAGTCAACGGTCCTGCTATCTTCGAAAAATCTTGGACGAATTTTCGATAATAGCCAGCCAAACCGAGAAAATTCCTGACTTCAGAAACTGACTTGGGAACAGGCCAATCCTTCACAGCCTCAACCATGGCCGGATCAACAGAAATACCATTTCCTGAGATAATGTGCTCCAAGAATGAAACCATGTCCAGCCAAAACTCGCACTTGCTAAGTTTCCCATAGATCTGATTCTCTCTGAAAGTCTGCAGAACCACTCTAAGATGCTCATCATGATCTTCACACCAAAATATCATCAATGAAGACCACCATAAATCTATCCAAGAATTGAGAGAAGACCCGGTTCATAAGACTCATAAATACAGCCAGCCCGTTTGTAACTCCGAACGACATTACAAGATAATCATAGTAGCCATATCTGGTCCTGAAAGCAGTCTTCTGCACATCAGTCGCCTTCAACCTAACTTGATGGTACCCAGAACGAAGATCCAACTTTGAGAAAACAGCAGCCCCAATCAATTGGTCAAATAAATCATCAATCCTGGGCAACGGATACCGGTTCTTTACAGTAACACTATTCAGCTCCAGATAATCCACACACAGTCGACGACTACCATCCTTCTTGTTGAAAAAAAGGACTGGAGCACCCCCAAGGTGAAACACTGGGTCTGATGAAACCCAAATCAAGCAACTCCTGAATCTGTACCTTATGCTCATCTCACTCAAACGGCAGCATCCTATAGGGACTCTTCGATATAGGCATTGTACCCGACTGAACTTCAATACCGAACTCCACATCCCTATTAGTGGGTAATCCAGGAAACTCCTCTAGAAAAACATGCACGAAATCCCGAACTACTAGAGGCACAGCCTCACAACCTGAATGCAACTCCATCGCATAAATCTCCTGATCAACTGCAGCTCAGCCAAGGGGAGACTCCCCAGCATGGAACTCAAACTCTGTGCTATTCAAAATTCGGAATACAACTTTCTTAACACGGTAATCAATAATGGAATGGGTTTCACCCAACCAATCCATACCCAGAATAATGTCGAATCCCGAATTCCCAATTACAATCAGATTGGCTTTGAACTCTGCGCTACCAATAATTACGTGACACTACCTGCACTCCCGGAAACAAATGACAACTCCACCACCTGTCACAATATTCCAAGCCTCTGACATGTTGCTGCACTCCAACTGATGGCGAGCGACAAATTGAAAAGAGACAAAAGAATGGGTTGCCCCAGAATCAAAGAGAACATTAGCACGGAAAGAGCAAACAAGGATAACACCTAAGACAGAAACAAAAGAGAGAAAGAAAAGACTGGCTGAACAGGGGTGAGGAAAAACAAAAATGCAGAAAGAACAATAGAAAGAAAATAAAGCAAAGGAAATGAAGAAACAAAAGAGAACAACAAAACAACAAAACAAAAGATACCTGCAACCACACTCTCAGCTGACTCAACATCTGCAGCAGTCAGGTTAAAAGCCTGACCTCTCCTGGGAGCAGCGGTCCTTTGACCGACAATTTGACGCTGCAGAGGAAGCAGTGGTCTAACTGGACCACGAGCTGCGGCAACTGGCTGAACAGGACCCCTAGCTGGAGGAACCAACTGTGGGCAGTCCCGCACCGAATGGTCAGCAGCACCACATCTAAAACAGTGACGATTGGCACGTCGGCAATCCTTGCGCTCATGCCCTGGAAGACGGCAAAAGTCACAGAAACCAATCCTCGGAGGACCCGCAGAAGAGTAAGGAGCTGCCCTGACCGGAAGGGTTGGAACAGGTCTCCGAATAGGCCCACCAGAAGACCTAGTAACTGAGTGCAGAACAGTCCGCTATGAAGGAGCCAATCCACCACGAGCCTGCTCCTGAGCTCAAGCTGCCTCAAGAGCCTCAGCATAGGTACGCAAGCTAAGAGAGAAAAGCTGCACCTTGATGTATCGCTCAAGCCCCAAAATGAACCTACGAGCCCTATCCTTTTTGTTCGACACAAGAACGGCTGCGAAGCGATCGAGTCTCGTAAATTCAGCTGCGTACTCGTCCACAGACCTGGAGCCCTGTTTCAAGAAAGTCTTATGTTACAACATTGCATGAACAATATGTAATAGAATTCCATTACTAGAAATAACAACCAACCTATTTCAGTGCTAGGAATTGCTGCTCTGTTCGAATCAACCACTGTTCGGTCTCAAAAGGCATCTCAGTGCTTGAAAACTTGTCGGGATGTAGCCTCATAATGTCTGTGACTGTTCCCAGACGGGAAGGAAGAACGGTCTGCACAGGTGCAACGGGCGGAGGAACTTGAGCGGCTTCCAAAGCAGCCATCACCATATCACTATGGTTTTGCTGCATATTGGCCAAGCGCTCAAGTACAGCGGTGACAGCATCAAGCTTAGGCTGATCACCCGAAATATGAGAAGAACCTCTACGAGCCATAGTATGCACAAAACCAAAAACAATTAGCATCCATATCAATGTTGATAATAATAATTCATTTATGCATGCATGGTTGGTGAAATGTTAAGCAGATCCCAGTTCGAGCCAAGCTTGTCTAATATATTAGGCAACTAATACATTAGCCAAACCTGGACTCTGATACCACTAAAAATCTTGTCACACCCCACTTCCCAAAAGAGAATACGGAATACGTATACATGACTAAGCCCAGCGAATGATTTTCATCATCCATAAGCTATTCAAGAATCTTTACAACATCTCACGAACTAATCAGAGTCGGAAGCAAAAGTATCACCAACATGCACGTATAAACCAAAATACCAACAAGAATACTTGAAACCAAATATATAAATCTCAAATAGTCATGATCTGAATAAGTCAAAATCCTGGGTCACATTGCCCAAATACAAGAATAAATCCAAGTATCAAAATACAATATTGTTCAAGAAAGCTACAAGAAATAATAATAATAAAATCCAGCACTAATACTTCATGTCACCAATACTGTCTGGAACCTGTTCTCCAAAATATGCAATTTAACAATTGCAGGGAAGAGGAAAAGAGAAAACAAGTACCCGTCAATTGCAAGTTACGGGCCGCTTGTAATGCAGGATACAAGTACATGGGAAAACTAACTAATAACATGGAATATGCATGATATCAAAATAAACAACTAGCATGGCAAGGTGATCAAGTGTAAATGGCATGAATCAAGTGTAAAGTAAACAAATATCATGTAAACAAGCATCAAGTGTTAAGTATCATGTAATCATGTATCAAGTGTCATGTATCTAGTCTCATGTATCATGTAGCCAAGTGTCAAGCAAGCATGTATCATGTTAAAGTATCATGTTCAAGTATCATGTATCAAATCTTGTAGTGATTACTATCTAAGTAGCACTTCATGCATTCCGCTTTTTACTACATAGTTGCCACAAAAAATAGTTTCGCTTTAGATTTCATAGTGGACCATAGAGGGCAGTGTACTCAGGGACAAGTCAAGTATCGAGCTCCAAACTCCAAGTAACATGTATCATGTGTCATGTAATCACGTGTCAAGTTATGCAAATGGCAAGTAACAAGTCTTGCATGCAAGTGTCAAGTAATCACGTGTCAAGCATCATGTATCAAGTCATCACGAAGAATCAGTGGATCCCCTTCCGAGTATGCATTTCTGGATTATCCACTATTAGATCTTTCCCTTAAACCTCGGCTTGATTATTTATTATTAATGTCAAACAAGCATGTATGTGTGCAAAACATATTAAGAATAACTTGGCATGATCATGTGACAAGTTCAAGTTGCAAGATAAATATGTATGAGTGCAAGATATCTCATAAAAGAATAAAATAAACAAGTTTCAAGTTCAGGACAGCAAGACCATATTGTAGTAAAACAGTGATTCCCAGTGTTACAAACATGCAAATCTGAATCCGTCGAATTGTCTAGAAAATAGACTCCCAACCAAATCCAGAGAATGCAAATAGTCATATAATAATTCACAAAACATAACTCAAAACTGATTTGAATCCAAAAAATAGGTTTAGCCAGAAATTAGTAAATCGAATTCTTAGTTAGGAAAACAGCATCAAAACACCACAAATAAATCCAGGAAAAATCTGGCGTATTCCCCTATATGTCTAGTATCAGAATATAAAGTTTCATAATTTTCTAGAAAGATTAGTTCAGTCAACAAAAATCAAAAAACATCAAGAAACGATAGTTTGGCAAATCTAGAATTCCCAACACTGCTGTACGAAAACTGTAATATCTCGCAACCAGTGAAATGAAATCCAAATCCGCCGAAGGGAGAAGGAAATAGACAAAATAATCTAACTTTCATATTTCATAAATATTTTTCATACAGGAAAAGGAATTAGTGTGAAAATACAAATCTTTACTGAACAGCGAGCAAAATCCAGCAAGTATAGTTTTTAATAAACAAGCATGAAACGATATATAAAACTCATCAATAAAATCCACCAAAATTTTGGGTAATCCCTAAATAGGTATAGAAAAACTGACAAAAACTTCAGATCAAAATAATATATTTAGAACTAGTATCAAAATAATTTATCCATCATAATCATCAAGAAACGAAATATGGAATTGAAATACACCTCTGTAGTAAAACATCCATATCTCACACATACGAAAACGAAATCGATCAAGGTCAGAGGGGTTGGAAAGAAGACGTATTCGTCTAAAAATCATGTTTATACTAAAATTAAGATTCTGACCATAATATGGTCTAAATTACTGATCAAGACAGATCATCGACAAAACGCAGAATTTTCTTTAGGAACAAAACCAGCTTGATTCACACGAAACTTAATCGAAACATAACTAAACATGAATTCGAGTCTACTAAGTGTCCAAACAACATGAAATAGGGTATACGACATGTCCACAACAAGTATATCACATGGATCTCACAAGCACACGAGTTCTCATAATTGTTTCACATATACATCACATCAAGAACGGGAAAAACCTAGGTTGTTTCATGTCATATGTGTCGTGAGGCAACTATAGTCAAAAGTACTATAGAGACAATACTCATCAAAATACATCACACACGAGTTATCTCTAGAACCCAACTACAGTACAAGCGGAATTTATGACTTGTATCATACAAAGAAATTTGAGTACAAGTTACTTGCCTTAACCGAAGACGAAACTGACGAAAATAAAGAATAAGAATAACGGGAACGGATTCTCTGGCCACGAACAACGGATACCAACAAACCATGAATGAGAACACGGACACACCAAAACCCACTAGCCAACGAACGAAGCACAAACACGCCAAAACCCACGAACACCAAGACACAAAAACAACCCGAACAACTCTCGAACGAACTCGCAAACTTAATAAGACCGACACGCACTCCAAGAGTGGAAGAGACGGTAGAGAGGAGAGTCGCTGCTGTCGCTGTTGACTGCAGCGAGGGGTAGGCGGAGGTTCAGATGAGGCCGAAAGTGCAAAACAGGGTCGGGAGAGGTATACACGCTCGGGAGAGAGGGAGAACAGGGGAAAACTTATGGCGGCTGAGAGTAGGAGTACTCAGTTGCATGGAGAGGGTGATTAATAATATATAGGGAGATTTTAGGGTTTGGTAGCATCGGGGCGGCACAGGCATATGGTTACCGGGCTGGGTATACATGCTAACGGGTTGGGGTGTACATTGGGTTTCGGTAGCAGGTAACAGGGTAGAATTTGGGGGGGGATTAGCATATGCTAGTGGAATTATGTGGATAGGATTTATGAGGGTAATAAATACATACGTGGTGTAATAGAGTAGGTAATGAACTGATGGGTATATGATAAGAGAAAAAAAAGAAAACAGGGCATTAGGTGTAGGTTAGTGGGTGTATATATGGGTAATAATGGTTATATGGTATAGGTGTTTTTAGTGAATAGTATTTGTAATAGGTATTGGTTCACAAATGGGTTGAATGATTCAGGAATATGGTGATCAAAATAGTTACATAAAAAAAAATTGAGACGGGCACAAAATAGGGAAATAAAAAAAATAGTGCACGAATAAATAAAATAAAGGGGATCACAAATAACGGCTCGGTCAAATGGAGACGAACCAAAGAGACAACAGGATCAAGAATTCAAAATATAAAGATGACAAAATGACAAAATGAATTTATTGAAAATAAAACCAATATACGGTCAAAAGAATTACAAGAGGGATACAAAGAGAGAAAATACAACAAAACGAAAAATACACTCAAAATACACAAAATGAAAAAACAGGGGTTACACTTATATGTTTAGAATAATCACTTTTGACACTTTATTGTTCATTCAATTTTGTGGTTTGTTAAAGTATTGAGATCGTTATATGTACTGCATAGAGAGGATGGACGAGTATAACATTTTTGTCAGTTGTAAGTAACTTATGTGCCCACAGCTTAATATGCAGGTAATGGACTTTGTGAAGAAGTAAAGATGTTATGATGCATTTGATGACTTACATTGTTAAAGTGGAACAAGTTGTATTTTATTTCATTGTTGTATTTATTTTATTCTTCCGCTATGTAAACGAAATGTAAAGAACTCTGATGCTGTTGAAAAAGTTTTAATTTCCTTATAAAATTGTACGAAGTGAAGTAAAGATCATGTGAAATCTCGAATTCGGTCTTATTTGGAATTCGGGGCGTAACACTACTACTTGGATTCGCTTGTGTAAATCCATAGTATCCCAACGATGAACAACAATAAACAATATACGATAATCAATATGGATCTATTTGCGGTATTCAATAAACAATCTCAATACGATAAAATACAATTCAAGAGAGAGATGACTTGCCTTTAGAACGACATTAGATTAATCCGAATATGCGAAGAATAATGGGATCGGAATCCCGACGACACCGCGATGAGCAAACGATCATGATGATCACGATCAGGCACGGATCTTGATTAGGATCAAGATCGGATAATCGGATGGCTGAGTTTGAAGATCAAGATGATGATCACAATCGCGATGATCAAGATGTAGATCGGGCGGCCCAGATCAAAGGACCAAGAATCCCCAAATATGAAGATGATCAAGATACGATCAATGGCTAAGATTAAAGATCAAGGTGCACTGTGGTTGAACCCAAGAACAGAGGAGCGTTGAGGCGGTGCTCGGGGGAGACGAGGGGCAGTGGTGTTCTTCGGGTCGTGAGGTGGCTAGGGTGCTCGGGCGGTGCACTATGATGGTCGACGGCCTGAGGGGGGTTGACGCTGGCAGAGCTATGGGGAGAGGAAAGGGCTCAGTGGTCGACTGTGGTGATGGGACGAGCGCTGTTGCGCTGGCTTCGAGAGTGGTGGTCAAGGGTTCGGCAGAGGAGGAGATGGCGGTTGCAGTCGTCGCGGTTGGGAAGCGACGGCGATGGAGTCGATGAGCACAGTAGTGGTAGCTGGCGATGTGCGATGGAGGTAATGGGGGTTGAAGAAGACGAGGAGCTCGGTAATGGTGGCTCGACGAAGGAGAGGATGACGGAGAAGATTCGACGGGGGTTCGGAGCTCGAGCCGAGGGTTCGACCGGAGGCAGGGAAGACTATCGTGGTGGCGGTTGATAGCGAGGGGGAGCGACGGGAGAACTTGGGCACTGGTGGTGGAGTTGACGACAAGGACGAGGGTGGTGTTGCGAACGGCAATCGGTGATGAGGAAGTGCAGTCAATCGACGAGCGGTCGGCTCGAATGTGGCGATGAGCGGAGACAGGGCGCTCAGAGGTGGGGAGCGAGCTCGATGGGTTCTTTGAGGTGGAGCTTCGACGAGGTGCTGGAGGGTGGTAGGAAGACGATGGGAGGGGTGAAACTTCTTTGTTTTGTTTTTGAAAACAGAGGAGAAGGGAGAGAGACGGGGAGAGAGAGTGAACAGGGGTAGGGTTGTAGGGGGTTATAAAAATAGTGATGATATAATAAATATAATAATTATAGTATATAGTAAAGGGGAGAGATTATAGGGATAGTGGAGAGATATACGGAATTGGGGTTACGGGATTAAATAATGAGATGCTGGGGAAATCAATAGTCTGATTATTAGGGTCAAAGAGAGTGGGGTAGTTATTAGGCAGTGAATAGGAGAGAATATGGAAATTTGGCAGTTGATGATTATCTGGGTAAATGGGTTTAGGGCAGACTATGGTTTGGGTTTCGAATCCAATAGGGGAAGGGCTTGGATCGGGCTATAAATCAAATAATTAAATAATACAATATAGGCCAAAATCAATGGGCTTTAACAAAAACAATATTAATAATACTAATAACAACACATAATAATAATAATAATAATAATAATAATAATAATAATAATAATAACAATAATAATAATAAATAATAATAATTGTCACGTCCCGCTTCCCAAAAGAGAATACAGAATATGGATACGTGATTAAGCCCAGCGAATGATTTTCATCATCCATAAGTTGTCAGGAATCTTTACAACATTTCACAAGAATAATCAGAGTCGGAAGCAAGAAAAGTCAACCAAGCATGCATATATGAATCAAAATACCAAAACAAATAATCCAAATCTGAACAAGTCAATAATCCTGGGTCACATTGCCTAAATACAAATAAATCCATGTAGCAAAATACAATTGTTCAAAATAACCAACATGAATAATAATAGCAAAATTTTCAGCACTAATATCTCATATCACCAACACCATCTGGCACCTGTTCTCCAAAATCTATAATTTAATAAATTGTAGGAAGAGGAAAAGAAAACAAACTCCCATCAATGAAAGTTACGGGCCGTTTGTATTGCAGGATACAAGTACATGGGAAAAAACTAACTAATAACATGGAATATGCATGATAACAAAATAGAATACGAGCATGGCAAGATGAACAAGTGCAAGTGGCATGTATCAAGTGTCAAGTAACCAAATATCATGTAAACAAGTATCAAGTAGTAAGTGTCACGAAACAAGTATCACTTGAACAAGTACCAAGTGAACAAGTATCAAGTAAATAAGTATCAAGTAGTCAAGTACAGTATCAAGTGGCAAGTGTCAAGTGATCATGTTCATGTCTTGTATTTATTACTATCTAGGTAGCACTTCATGCATTTATCTTTTTACTATATGGTTGCTACATTCAACACAGTTTCGTTTTAGATTTCATAGTGGATCATTTAGGACAGTGTACTCAAGGACAAGCCTCAAGAAATCAAGTAACAAGTATTAAGCCTCAAATATCAAGTATCAAGCCTCAAGAGTGAAGCCTCAATCCTCAAGTAGTGAAAGATCAAGCCACATGAAATATCAAGCCTCAAGTAGTGAAATATCAAGCCTCAAGTATCAAGTATCAAGCCAAGTATTAAGTAGTGAAATATCAAGCCTCAAGTATCAAGTATCAAGCCAAGTATCAAGTATCAGGTAGGATCTATAGATCCTCTTCTGGGTACACGTTTTTGTATTTTCCACTATTAGATCTTTCCCTTTAAACCCCGGCTTGGTTATTTTATTATTAGTGTCAAACAAGCAAGTATGTGTCACAAACAGGGCAAGTATAACATGGTATAATCAAGTAACAAGTTCAGGATGAAAGATAAACATGCACGGGTGAAATACAACACAAAAAAGAATAGAACAACGAGAATTCTAGTTCAGGACAGCAAGACAGTACTGCACTAAAACTGGGATTGCCGTTGCTACAAATATGCAAACTTGAATCCGTAGAAAGTTCTAGAAAATAGACTCCCGACCGAATCCAGCGATCATATATAAGTCATATAGTATTTCCTAAAAACAAGTCTCAAAACTGATTTGAATCCAGAAAATATGTTCAGCCAAAAATCAGAAAATTGCATTCAAAGTCAGGAAAACAGCATGAAAACTCATTAAATAAATCCACGAAAAGTATGGGGTATTCCCCTATATGTATAGTGACAGAAAATCTAGTTTCATAATTTTCCAATACAAATAGTTTAGTTAACAAAAATCAGAAAACATCAAAATGCAGTAGTTTTGTAAATCTGAAATCACAAACACTGCAGTACGAAAACAACAATATCTCACAAACCATAAGTCGAAATCCAAATCCGCCAAAAAGGTAATAAAGTAGATACAGTAGGTTAACTTTCATATTCACAATTATTTTAGAGAAAGCAAGTAGAATTAGGACGAAAATCAGGTTCTTTACAGAACAGCGAGGAAAATCTGCTAGTATAGTAATCATTTGGGAACATTGAACGGTTTGTGAAGCTCATCGAATAAATCCATAAAAATTCAGGGTTAATCCCAATCAAGTATAGTTGTATTGTGCAAAATATTGGGTCAAAATAATTCTTTTAACATCACGATAAAAATAAATTACTCTTCCGAATTCATAGAAAATAAAATCTGGAAATCTTTCTATACCACTGTAGTAAAATAGACATAACTCGCAAACCATAAAACAAAACTGAGATCCTTAAAAAAGGTTGGAAGATAGACAGAATTCTCTATAAATCATGTTCACAAAATATTTTCATATACTGACTTAATAGGGTCTTAAATACTGATCAAAACTGAAAACCGGCAAAACAGAAAATATCTTTTATGTACAATATCCACATGTTCACATAGAACTCATCCAAATCATAACCAAATACGAAATATAGTGTACTAGATGTCCAAACAACATGGTATAGGGCATTTTGCAAGTCCATAACATGTCTACTACCAATAACACAAACGAGCACATGATATCATATGAACAACACGCATATATACAACAAGATTGGTCAACCATAGGTTATTTCATGTCATGTATGTCGTGAGGAAACTATGGTCGAATCAACATAGAGACAAGATCAACAAGAGGATTCACACACAAATTGTCTCTAGAACTCAACTACACTACAGGCGGTATTTAGTACTTGTATTACACAAAGAAAAGAATACAAGTTACTTGCCTTAACCGACGACGAAAACGACACCAAGCAAGAATAACGGGAACTGATTACCGGGATACGAACGCACGAACACACGAACTCCAAGAGCGAGCAAAACCCACAAACACACAACCAACGGTAATGAACACCACCCATGAACACAACTCGGGAACCACACAACCAAGGCAACTCGTGCAACCACTTGCACGAGCAAACAAAGAGAGAGAGGATGGGGACGACGAATCTCGGGCTATTGCGCACCGGCGACGAAGCACAGCACCGGCAGCGGTGCTGCTGGCTGTCGGCGTCGAGAAGCACAGGCAGGAGATGGGGGGGCTGGTCTGGTGCCTGCGGTTGTTGCAGTCGGCTGGGGACGTCGGGAGAGGTGAGGGGGATGTCGAGGGAGCACAGGGATTAGAGAATAGGTGAACGGGAGTAGGACAGCTAGGGTTTTGGATGGGTTGAAGATGAATGGTTGGCTGTATAGGTTGATATATATATGTAGGTAAATTTTTTAGGGTTAGAGAAGTAGGGAGGGAGGCGGCACAGGTGTGGGGTATTAACGGGATGGATGGAGGATACGGGTATAGGTAGAGTAAACAAGGTAGGTTATGTAGTAGTTAAATGGGTTTTGGGTAAATAGTTAAATTGGTAGAGTTAAGTATAAATGAATATGGTATTTGGTATTAGGATTTCTAAATCGGTATAAGGATGGTAATAGATCCAAAACAAAGGAAATATAGGAGCAGAGGAATAATAAAATAAAAAAAATAGGACTTGAATAATGAAAATATTGGGAATCAAAATAATGGCCCGATTAAATGGAACGAAACAAAAGACGGACAAAAGAACCAAGAATTCAAATAAAAGAAGACAAAAATAATAAAATGAATAGATTAAAAATAAAATCTAATATACGGTCCAAGAGAGATACAATGACAGAAAATACACCAAAAAGAAAAATACACTCAAAATACACAAAATGGAAAACAGGGGTTACAAGTCCTACCCACCTAACAAGAAGAATTTCGTACTCGAAATTTAAACAAGAAGATAAATAGGGTAACCCCAAAATGAAAAGAAAACAACATAAAAAAAACTACTCAAATAATTGAGGAAACTTCTGCTAAATCTCCTCCTCCAGCTCCCAAGTCGACTCACCGGGCGAGTGAGGATTCCAAGAAACACGAACCAACTTGATGACCTTGTTCTTGAGCACTTTCTTCCGCCAATCCACAATAGTAACTAGCAGAATCTCACAAGTCAAATCCGGCCGAACGGTCAACTCGGAATAGTCGATCACGTGGCTCTCATCTCGGATATATCTCCTGAGTTGTGAGACCTGGAAAACATCGTGCACTCCTGATAAAGCTGGCGGCAATGCAAGACGATAGGCCACCTTGCCTACTCGCTCAACAATATCAAACGGTCCAATAAACCTAAGGCTGAGCTTGCCCCCACCACCAAACCGAATGACACCCCGCCAAGGCGATACCTTTAGCAAAACATGGTCACCCACCTCAAACTCCAAAGCTCTCCGATGGATATCGACCCATCGCCTCTGCCTATCCTGAGCTGCATGCAAATGCTTCCTGATCTGAACCACCGCATCAACTCTCCTAGTGATCAACTCCGAATCCAACAACTTCCTCTCACCAATGTCATCCCAGCACACTAGTGATCTGCACTTCCGCCCATAAAGTGCCTCGAACGGTGCAGCTTTAAGAATGGCCTGAAAGCTGTTATTGTACGAGAACTCTACGAAATGCAAATGGTCCTCCCATGATCCACCGAATTGCAGCATACAGGACCTTAATATGTCCTCAAGAATCTGGATGGTCCTCTTTGACTGTCCATTAGTCTAGGGATGAAAAGCTATAGTGTACTTTAATTTACCCCCCAAACTATTCTGAAGACTCTCCCACAACTGAGATCTGAATCTCTTATCCCTGTCGGATACAATACTGACTGGAACCCATGAAGTCTGACAATCTCTTACATGTACCTCTCAGCTAGGCTCCCAGTAGACTGTCCGACACGAAAAGGAATGAAGTGAGCACTCTTCTTCAATCGATCGACAATCACCCAAATGGCATTATGACCCTTAGGACTCCTTGGTGGTCACAAAATCCATAGTGATATGTTCCCACTTCCACTCTGGAATAGGAAGCAGCTGAAGAAGTCCAGCAGTCCTCTGATGCTCTGCCTTAACCTGCTGGTAGATCAAGCACTGAGAAACAAACCGAGCCATAACCCTCTTCATACCATGCCACCAGAAATGAAGCTTCAAATCCCGATACATCTTAATACCGCCAGGACCGATAGCATACGGAGACTGGTGGGCTTCCTCAAGCAACCTCTAACGAACTTCACCCTTCAGGACACATAACCTGGACCCAAAAAGAAGCGATCCAATAGCATGAATAACCATGTCCGTTCTGGACCCAGACTCAGCCTCAGCTCGAAACCCTATAGCTGCGCATCACCAGCCTGTGCCTCTTTAATCTGATCAACAAGAGACGACTGAAGCTAGAGCACCAAATAACTCTGTCCAGAACTCGACAACAAAACATCCAACTCCAACCTCTGCATCTGCTCAATTAGATCCCTCTGCTGAGTCAAGAACATAACTGCCGGTCTCCTGCTCAAAGCATCTGGCACCAAGTTTACCTTACCAGGACGATATTGCAAACTAATTTCATAATCGGCCATAACTTCCAACCAACGCCTTTGCCTCCTGTTCAACTCCTTTTGCGTGAAGACGTACTTGAGATTTTTGTGGTTTGTAAAGATCTCCACTCGATCCCCAAGTAAATAATGTCTCCACAGCTTCAAAGCATAAATCACTGTCACCAACTCCAAGTCATTAGTCGGATAGTTCTTTTCATGCGGCCTCAACTGCCTTGAAGCAAACACAACGACTCGACCCTTCTACATCAGAACTGCTCCAAGACCCTTACTAGAAGCATTACAGTGAATTACAAATCTGCCTGAACCATCTGGAATAGTCAACATAGGCATTGGCGTCATCTGTTCTTCAACACAACAAAAGCCGCACCACACTCATCAGACCAACAGAACTTCTGATCCTTCCCAGTCAGTTTAGTCAATGGTCCCGCTATCTTCGAAAAATCTTGGACAAATTTCCGATAATAGCTAGCTAAACCAAGATAACTCCTGACCTCTGAAACTGACTTGGAAACAGGCCAATCCTTCACAGCCTCAACCTTGGCCAGATCCACAGAAATACCATCGCCCGAGGTTATGTGCCCCAAGAAAGAAACACTATCGAGCCGAAACTCGCACTTTCCCATAGATCTGATTCTCTTTCAAAGCCTACAGAACCACTCTAAGATGTTCAGCATGATCTTCTCGATTCCGAGAATACACCAAAATATCATCAATGAAGACCACCATAAATCTATCCATGAACTAATAAAAGACCCGGTTCATAAGACTCATGAATACAGTAGGCGCATTCGTGACCCCGAACGACAATACAAGATACTCATAGTGCCCATATCTGGTCCTGAATGCAGTCTTCAGTACATCAGTCGCCTTCACTTTGACTTGATTATACCCAGAACGATAATCCAACTTCGAGAAAGTAGCTGCCCCACTCAAATCATCGACCTGGGCAACGAATATCGGTTCTTCACAGTAACACTGTTTAGTTCCCGATAATCCTTCTTATTGACAAAAAGGACTGGAGCACCCCAAGGCAAAACACTGGGTCTGATAAACCTCAAATCAAGTAACTCCTGAATTTGCACCTTAAGCTCTGCTAACTCAACCGGTGCCATCCTGTAGGGACTCTTCGATATAGGTGTCATACCTGGCTGAACTTCAATACAGAACTCTACATCCCTATTAGGGGGTAAGCCAGGCAACTCCTCTGGAAAAACATCTAGAAAATTTTGAACTACTAGAAGCACAGCCTCACAACCTGAATGTAACTCCATTATACAAACCTCCTGATCAATTGAAGTTTGACCAAGGGAATACTCCTCGGTATGGAACTCAAACTCTCCGCGATCTAGAATCCGGAATACAAATTTCTTGGCACGGCAATCAATAATGGTATGGGTTTCACCCAACCAATCCATACCCAGAATGACGTCTAATCCTGAATTCCCAACTACAATCAGATTGGCCTTGAAATCTGTGCTACCAATAATTACGGGACACTGCCTGCACTCCCAGAAACAAATGACAACTCCATCACCTGTCACAATGTTCCAAACCTCTGACATGTTGCTGCACTCCAATTGATGGCGAGCCACAAATCGAGAGGAGACAAAAGAATGGGTTGCCCAAGAATCAAAAAGAACATGAGCAGGAAAAGAGCAAACAAGGATGACACCTAAGGCAGAATCAAAGGAGACAGAGAAAAGAATGGTTGAACAGGGGTGAGGAAAAACAAAATGCAGAAAGATAAAATGAAAGAAATAAATGCAAGTGAGATGAAAAGAAGCAAAACAGAAACAATAAAACAACAAAACAATAACAGCAAAATATACCTGCTACAACACCCTCGGCTGACTCAGCATCAGCAGCAGTCAGGTTGAATACCTGACCTCTCCTGGGGGTAGCAGTCCTTGACCGACAATCTATAGTACCTCGAACTTTTAATATGATATCTTAGAAATACGTGGCACGATTACCAGCATCAACTTCAATTGCAGTAGAAAACATAGCCAAAAATACATATAATTTTTATTTCAACTTTTATTACTATAATTGTTTACAAAACACAGCGGAATACAAAACACCTTGAATTACAAACTTTTCTTTACAACACATTCTTTTACAAAATTACACAAGCTCTATTATCTTTCTAGCACAAGCATCCAAATCCTGAGCTATAAGCACTTACCTGTAAAATATGAAGCTAGAGATAACCCTAACCCCCAAAACTACAGGGGTCAGCCATAACGGTGTGAGTGACATAAAAACAAAAGCAACATGAATAAAACATAAACATGGATTCATAACAACAAGTATAAATAGCAAGAAATATTGAAATAAGAAATAACAATAAGTAAGCATGAAAACATCAAGGAATATAAGATAGTAAATAGTAATACATGAAAACATGTCAAGTGTAGGAAAAACAGGAAAACACAAGCATAAAACCAAGTTAAGAGAACACCATCGCTATATGCTGACTCTCTAATGCATACTTGTCGGATTCTATGCATTCCATAGTATATAGGTCCGGTGCAAGCCCTTATCAATCTCCACTTATAGGGTTAAATCCCTCGTTATGCAACTAATCCTACTACGGTGATGGAAAACAAGATCCAGAATACTCCGTGAATAGGCACTACAGCCCTCGACGCACAAGCATCATGTAAGAATAGCTCAAAAACCGGAGAATCACCACCCAACCGTGTACCCCATGAATACGCTTGCGAGGCCCTCGACGCATAGATACACTAGGTACATTCTGTGAATAGGCCCGCCGACCCTCGACATGCGAATGCACCCTGCATGCTCTGTGAATAGGCCTGCAGACCCTTGACACACGAACAAACAAATGTCCTCTCGAGACAGGACAACAAACAGTCATGAAATGCATTCGTACGACGAACAAAATCAAGAGCATATACTTACATTTTTCAAGTTCCATCACATCTCCGCTAGTGCCTGTCATTAAGTTGGTTATTACTAAAACAAAAAATTTCCATCTCTAGAGTTAGTGTATCCTGCCGGACTTAAATACTCAACAACAACCCCAAGACCCAACTGGTTTAAATCAACAAATCTCAACTGTCGGTTCACAGGACTCCCACTCAACTCCTAGAGATATCATCAAGACCAAAACACACAAATCCATCGTCAAAACAATCATATAAAGAAACCTCTCAAAATCAACAAAAGTCCAAATCTTATATAAAATTTTAGAATCCAAACCCAACAATAAAACATCTTGAAAACATATGTTCCGTAGAAAGGATAATATTTAGAATAGTAAGTTGTAGATCCAAAAACTTTTAAAGAATCAATCGTTTAAAGAACATCAGGATAACTCAAGAAAACATCAGTAACAGTCGACTGTAAACTGGAGTCGGTCGACTATCCAGAGCGAAAAACCAGCACTTCAAAAAAATAATTCTAAGTAATGGCAGTCGACTGTAAAAGTCATCGGTCAACTGTCTAGAGTGAAAATCTAACATTTTTAATAAAAATAATTCCAATTAATGATGCTCGACTGTAAAAGTCATCGGTCGACTGTCTAGAACGAAAATCAAAACCTTTGAGAAAACGTCAAAACAGAGCAGAGTCAGTCGACTGTAAAAATGGGTCAGTCGACTGTTCTGCGCGAAAATCCAACACTCCAAGAAAACACTATAGCCAGGATCACGACGGTCGACTGCCAAAACATACCAGTCGACTGTCACACCTACAGGCTGCAGTTTGGGTTGTGCATGTTTCAACTGATACGAAGATTTACTTTATGAAAACGAAATTTATAAAAAGTATATTTCTGATATGATCAAATATGACTTGTAAAGTATATAAGAGTTCACAAAACCAATCAAAACCACTTTGAATTGATAAAATAGTTTTTGATGAATTCCTTCAAATTGAAACATGAATATGTGCATATATCAAAAATAAAGTTTTTAAGAATCAATCATACATCAAAAGACCTTCTTATTATGTTCCAAACCATATTAATACCAAAATATGTTAGGATATAACCAAAATCTTCAAAAACACTTAAAGATTCAATTCCTTTGAAACAACAAAATAGGATATTCATGTAATAGTGTTCATGCAAGTTTGTGCACCAAAGAAATTTCACAAATTCATCAATTTAGAAATAGACAAAATATTCAGATTTAACCTTAGTATTTGAAAAATCTAGATTCAAGTAAAATCATTCACAAAATCACAAATCCCTAAATTTATCATATTGCATCAAACCCAATTCAATTATCACAAATCTAATTCTCAAAACATGGTCTCTTAATTCGTTAGTCCTCCTCAAAACATCCTCAACTAATTCACCATTATTAACTCATGAATCATAAACAAATTTAAAAATAACATGACCAAGTTGCATTCATTCAACTCACCAATAGTCTAAAATCTCATCTTTAATCTATTTATGCATAACATTCACCATATCCAATCAAATCAGCAATAATCCAAAAGAAATAGCCTACTTATGATTTATATTAGGTCCTCTATCAATTTTAAATCATCCACATGCAATTCCAAATATAAATAACTAGGTTTTCATGAAAGATCCAATTTTAACTCATCAATTCATTCAATCCATCATATAAATTCATACCCAAATCCTAGCATGCTTTCTAGTAGATGAAATACCACATACAACATTCAAAGAACAAAACAAAACAATTATATCACTCACCTTGTTGGAGAGATCAAAGAAATATGATAAAGCAATAGGGAAAATCCATTTTTCGGAAGAAATCCAAGATATTCTCTTTAAAACATCAACAAAATAATAATAATAAAATCTTTGTGTTGTTCAGCGAAAGACGGCTGCACTCCACCTTTTTAAATAGGCCAGAAATCAAGAGAATTAGGCTTTTGAACATATTTGCAAAATACTCCTTTTAAAATATACCTTTACATAAATAGATCCCCATACTAGAAAATTAGTTAAACCAATTTAATCCAGCTCAAAAATCAAAAGACCCCCACTAGCATCAGCCAGCACTGTTTGAGAAACCCAAAAAAAGATTTTGCATTTTCACCCCCTTCAAATAGCAATTTTGCAAAAAGATCCCCTTTTATCAAAACTTATAAAATAAATCAAATTCATCAAAACAAGAAAGTAAACTTTTTAATCCTGAGTTGACTAGGCATCACACCCAGCCCAAAAATCCAAAAATCTGGAGTTTTCACTCCAATTGGTAATTTTGCACAAAAGTCATTCTTTTCGTAATATTTGCAAAATAGGTCCAATAAATATCAGAAAAATCCAGAAAATTCACAAATAATATCTAATAATAAATAATTATTTTCCAAAAAACAGTTTTTGATTTTAAACTTCCCAAGAAAACATTTGCACGCGTTTTGCACATGTAAAAAGATAAATTTTTAGAAAAATATTTATTAAATCTCCAAAAATCATTTTACTTCATTTATTAATCTAAAAAATAATATTTTAAAAATGGGTTACTACATCACACCCTCCATAGAATAATTCTGCCCTCAGAACTACTACTAATAGGGTCCAAACTGAAATAAGCAAAGAATTGAAATCTCATAAATTGAAACATAGCTTAAGAAATACAGTCACAAAAGAGAATGTATTCTAACAGAAGAAATGCAATTCGACTCAAAGAGCAAAATCATTCAAAAGTTTAGGAAAAACCTTTCCGGTGCGCAATTCTGATAACTTGCCATTGGGAACCAGCTGCAACAACCTCTGAATTCCTGCATCCAACTCTGACCTTCCAAAATCTGCTTCATCCTTCCGAGGATCAGTGGCCACTCCCTCCTTAGAAAGGACATGACCAAGAGCTACCTCAAACTTGCAGCTCAAAAGAGATCAATACCAAATGATCTCCCACCACTCTCGATATCACATTCTTCGTAATATCGATCAGCAATCAATTCTTCCCCTGAGGGTGTTGCCATCGTCAAGGCTCCGCCTGGAAACAACATAGGTACCACACCTAAGATTTAAGCAAAAAATTGGGCGACACAAATGTGTGCAAGAAAACAGTATCAAATAAAACTTTTGTTTTTATTCCATTAACCAAAACAAATTCTGTTACATGGAGAATGATACTTAAATCTCCAATTTATTCTCAAACAAAGTTTTACTTAATACATAAATGAATGAATTCAAAATTCTTGCACACCCCGGATCACATCCCTGAGTTACCCGCATCTTCCTCAGTCAATGCGAACACTAGCCCCTGCCTCAGAACTTTTCCTCTGCCTGCACCGTCCTTCTTCAATTGTGAATAATTTGTTCTGAGATGCCCTTCACAACCACACTGATAACAAACCTGCGCCCTCCGAGGCTTTGTGCATGCTGCGTGATAATGACCTGCCTCTCCACAATTGAAACAAGTCATGCCTTGAATCACGGGTGCCTTCTACACTGGCCCACTGAACTTGTCCTGCTTCACTGTGAACTCCTTTCCACTCTGACTATCAGCTGGCCTCTTACTCCTGTTCCAGGTCTCTTGTTTCTTCTGGAATTGGTCCATATCCTCTTCTGTCATAACTGCTCTCCTGACCAGCTTATCAAACCTCCTTATGCCCAATGGAATCATCCTCGACCTCAAATTCGGACTCAAGCCCTGGTCAAACTTCTTGGCCTTCTTTGCTTCATCCACAATCAGCTCTGGTGCATACCTTGACAGCTGAGCGAACTAAGTCTCATACTAACGCACTGTCATACTGCCTTGCTGTAGATTCAAGAATTCCGTTGCCTTCTTCTCCTGAATATCCAGAGGAAAGAAACGATCCCTGAACTCATCCAGAAAAGCCTCCCAAGTCACTTGCTGATCTTCCAAAGTCCTCTTCACTAACTGCCACCAGACGCCAGCATCCTTCTCTAACTGCATCGCAGACGACTTCACCTTATTGACTGCTGGAGTCTCCAAGACTTCGAAGATCATCTCCATCTGTCTAATCCAATTATCAGCTCTATTTAGATCAGACTGCCCCTCAAACATAGGAGGCTTCTTCTGCTTGAAGGACTCAACTTGCTTGATCGGATCAGCATTAACAAACACTGGTCCAGCCCCCTGATTCTGATTCTGATTCTGCGCCATATAAGCTACCATGAATGTGTTCAAGTTCTGATACACCTTGGCAAGCTCAGTCTCAAGATCAAGTCCTGCCCCATGGGAACCTTCTGCCCCATCACCATTACCACCATTCCTGGTCTTGGATCCTGCAATTCTACTGAATACTGCAAAATGAGGGTAAAGTTAGTGCATCACAACACACTTCGCATCCATATCCATATCCCATGGCAAAACCCCAATCCAAAACATCATGTTCTAACTCTATGTAATACTCACACTCTAATGTCCACACCTAGGTTTATTCTTATACCATATTTATTATTACTATTGAAGCATGCTCTGATACCAATCTCTGTAGCACCCCGAATTTCCAATATGATATCTTAGAAATACGTTGCAGAATTCCTAACATCAACCCCAATTGCAATAGTAAACATAGCCAAAAACACAGATAATTTTTATTTCAACTTTTATTACAATAATTGTTTACAAAACACAGCGGAATACAAAACACCTTGAATTACAAACTTTTCTTTACAACACATTCTTTTACAAAATTACACAAGCTCTATTATCTTTCTAGCACAAGCATCCAAATCCCAAGCTATAAGCACGTACCTGTAAAACATGAGGCTAGAGATAACCCTAACCCCCAAAACTACAGGGGTCATCCATAATGGTGTGAATGACATAAAAACAAAAGCAACATGAATAAAACATAAACATGGATTTGTAACAACAAATATAAATAGCAAGAACAATTGAAATAAGAAATAACAATAAGTAAGCATGAAAACATCAAGGAATATAAGATAGTAAATAGTAATACATGAAAACATCAAGTGAATCTAGATTAAGTGTCAAGTGTAGGAAAAACAGGAAAACACAAGCATAAAACCAAGTCAAGAAAACACCATCGCTATATGCTGACTCTCTAATGCATACTTGTCAAATTCTATGCATTCCCTAGTATATAGGTCCGGTGCAAGCCCTTCGTGATCTCCACTTACAGGGTTAAATCCCTCGTCATGCAACTAATCCTACTACAGTGATGGAAAACAAGATCCAGAATACTCGGTGAATAGGCACCACAACCCTCGACGCGCAAGAATCAAGTAAGAATAGGTAAAAAACCGAAGAATCACCTCCCAACCGTGTACCCCACGAATAAGCTTGTGAGGCCCTCGACGTGCAGATACACCAGGTACATTCCGTGAATAGGCCTGCCGACCCTCGACACGCACATGCACCCTGCATGCTCCGTGAATAGGCTTGCAGACCCTCAACACACGAACATACAAATGTCCTCTCGAGACAGGACAACAAATAGTTCTGCAACGCATCCGTTGGACTAACAAAACCAAGAGCATATACTTACGTTTCCCAAGTTCTATCATATCTCTGCTAGTGCCTGTCCTTAAGTTGGTTATTACTAAAACACAAAATTCCCATCTCAAGAGTTAGTGAATCCTGCCGGACTTAAATACTGAACAACAACCCCAAGACCCAACAGGTCTAAATCAACAAATCTCAACTGCCGGTTCATAGGACTTCCACTCAACTCCTAGAGATATCATCTAGACCAAAACTCACAAATCCATCGTCCAAACGATCATATGAAGAAACCTCCTAAATCAACAAAAATCCAAATCTTATATAAAATTCCAAAATCCAAACCCAACAATAAAACATCTTGAAAACATACGTTCTGTAGAAAGGATAATATTTAGAATAGTAAGTTGTAGATCCAAAAACTTTTATAGAATCAGTCAATTAAAGAACATCAGGATAACTCAAGAAAACATCAGTAATAGTCGAATGTAAACCAGAGTCGGTCGACTTTCCAGAGCGAAAAACCAGCACTTCAAGAAAATAATTCTAAGTAATGGCAGTCGACTGTAAAAGTCACTGGTCAACTGTCCAGAGCGATAATCCAACATTTTTAAGAAAACTAATTCCAAGTAATGACGGTCGACTGTAAAAGTCACCGGTCGACTGTCTAGATCAAAAATTGAACATTTTTAAGAAAAATAATTCTACGTAATGACGGTCGGCTGTAAAGTCGTCAGTCGACTATTCAGAGCGAAAATCCAATCCTTCGAGAAAATGTCAAAACAGAGCAGAGTCGACTGTTCTGCGTGAAAAGCCAAAACTATAAGAAAACAATACAGCTAGGATCACGACGAAACATACCAGTCGATTGTCACACCTACAGGTTGCAGTTTGGGTTGTGCATGTTTCAACCGTAACGAAGATTTACTTTATAAAAACGAAATCTATAAAAAGTATATTTCTGATATGATCAAATATGACTTGTAGAGTATATAAGTGTCCACAAAACCAATCAAAACCACTTTGAATTGATAAAAATAGCTGATGAATTCCTTCAAATTAAAACATAAATATGTGCATATATCAAAAATAATGTTTTTAAGAATCAATCTTACATCAAAAGACCTTCGTATTATGTTCCAAACCATATTAATACCCAAATATGTTTAGATGTAACCAAAATCTTCAAAAACACTTAAAGATTCAATTTCTTTGAAACAACAAAATAGGAAATTCATGTAATAGTGTTCATGCAAGTTTGTGCACCAAAGAAATTTCACAAATTCATCAATTTATAAATAGACAAAATATTCAGATTTAACCTTAGTATTTGAGAAATCCAAATTTAAGTAAAATCTTTCAGAAAATCAAAAATTCCCAAATTTATCATATTGCATCAAACCCAATTCAATTATTACAAATCTAATTCTCAAAACATGGTATCTTAATTCATTTGTCCTCCTCAAAACTTCTTCAACTAATTCACCATTATTAACTCATGAATCATAAACAAATTTAACATTAACATGACCAAGTTACAATCATCCAACTCACGAATAGTCAAAAATCTCATCGTTAATCTATTTATGCATAACATTCACCATATCCAATCAAATCAGCTATAATCCAAAAGAAATAGCCTACTCATGATTTATGTTAGGTCCTCTATCAATTTTGAATCATCCACATACCGTTCCAAACATAAATAACTAGGTGGTGACAGCTGTTCTATCAATTTCTGCTGCATGTTAATCAGCCGTTCCAACACAGTGGTGACAGCCTCCAACCCTGGATGCTCATCCCGAAGACGAGAAGTAGAACCTCTTTGAACCATAGTCTGCACAAAACCAAAAACAATTAGCATCCAGATCAAAGTTGATAAAAAATCATTTATGTATGCATGGTTGGTGAAATGTTGAGCCAATCCCAGATCGAGCCATGCTTGTCTAATATATCAGTAAAACTAATACATTAGCCAAACCTGGTGCTCTGATATCACTAAAAATCTTGTCACGCCCCGCTTCCCAAAAGAGAATACGGAATACGGATACGTGACTATACCCAGCAAATGATTTTCATCATCCATAAGCTGTCAGGAATCTTTACAATATTTCACAAGAATAATCAGAGTCGGAAGCAAGAAAAGTCATCCAAGCATGCATATATGAATTAAAATACCAATAAGAACACTTGAAACCAAAATATTGTAATCTCAAATAATCCAGATCTGAACAAGTCAATAATCCTGGGTCACATTGCCCAAATACAAATAAATCCATGTAGCAAAATACAATTCTTCAAAATAACCAACATGAATAATAATAGCAAAATTTTCAGCACTAATATCTCATATCACCAACACCATCTGGCACCTGTTCTCCAAAATCTATAATTTAATAAATTGCAGGAAGAGGAAAAGAAAACAAACTCCCATCAATGAAAGTTACGGGCCGCTTGTAGTGCGGGATACAAGTACATGGGAAAAAACTAACTAATAACATGGAATATGCATGATAACAAAATAGAATACGAGCATGGCAAGATGAACAAGTGCAAGTGGCATGTATCAAGTGTCAAGTAACCAAATATCATGTAAACAAGTATCAAGTAGTAAGTGTCACGAAACAAGTATCATGTGAACAAGTACCAAGTGAACAAGTATCAAGTAAACAAGTATCAAGTAGTCAAGTACAGTGTCAAGTAACAAGTGTCAAGTGATCATGTTCAAGTCTTGTATTTATTACTATCTAGGTAGCACTTCATGCATCCATCATTTTACTACATTGTTGCTACAGTCAACACAGTTTCGTTTTAGATTTCATAGTGGATCATATAGGGCAGTGTACTCAGGGACAAGCCTCAAGAAATCAGTGGCTAAGTCGAGTGGCTAAGTACAGAATATTTTGTGTACAATGTACTAAGTCGAGTGGACAAGCCTCATATAGGGCAGTGTACAGAATATTTTGTGTAGCATTTACTTCTACTATGGTATGGAATTTAGGCCAATACTGAGACACAGTGGCTAAGTCGAATCTGATATCTGCTTACTGGTACTCTTCATGCGCCCGATGTAAACTGCCAACAACCAATAGTAATACCAATACCAATACCAGGTGTATAAGAAACTCATATAAATTCATATTCAACATGATTACCATTTTGTTTATCAGTTCTGTTTATATTTTTTGTATACTGCACTTTATCAGTTCTGTTTGTATTTGTTTAAGTCAATCTTGGCTTTCTCTACAGGAACAACAAATTAGTTCGGTGCATGGTCAAAGAAGCACATGGAATAGAATGCAGTTAAAACTTTATCCAGTAATATTAAGATGGTTGCTTTCTATATACTATTGTATTCAAAATATTTATACTGCATGGTTCTATAATCAGCGTAGAAATACGTAGAAATATGAAGATTTTATTTTAGGTGTTGGGATAAATATTGACTATGAAGAGGGGGATTTTTGTTCTGTCTCGTATGGGTTTTGAGCTGTACATAACTGACAGAAAGTGCTTTAGAAGTTGCTCTGTATAGCTTTCGAAACTCTTATTCTGAGTAGACGAATCTGTTAACGTATTGGTTCTTATACTACTGAATCTTTGTGCTTTGCATGTGCTAATTTTATCTTGTTACAATTTTTTTATATAAAATAGTGGTGTTTTGGAAATTGAAGATTTTATGTACAACTGTATCGACCTTGAGCTTTATAGCATTGATCATGGATGCTAGAGAACAACATTGACAGAACTATCAACAAATTGATATAGTCTGGAGAATTTTCAAAACTTTTCTATGCATCTGTAGCATTTTTTTTGTATACTGGTCAAAATAAATAGCGTTTTTAAAATGCTGAAAAAAAAAACACCACTCTTACAAACGATAGCATTTCCGCAATGTTATTAAAGGCATAGCGTTTGGAAAACACTATAAATACGATAGCATTTCAACAAACGCTATGGTATTCATAGCATTTTCAAAACGCTATATAAACCATAGCGTTTCGACAAACGCTATCGTTTATATAGAATTTCGAAAATGCTATATAAATGATAGCGTTTGTCGAAACGCTATGGTTTTTATAGCATTTTGAAAATGCTATAAATACCATAGTGTTTTTCGAAACGCTATCGTATTTATAGCATTTCGAAAACGCTATATAAACGATAGCGTTTCGCCAACGCTATAAAAAGCACAGCATTTCGCAAACGCTATCGTCTTTATAGCATTTTCGAAACGCTGTGCTTTTTATAGCATTTTGCGGAAATGCTATATACATTCCATAGCGTGGGTATTGACAGCGTTTGTAAAATGTTGTCATATGTCTTTAATAGCATTTACAAAATGCTATCAAATGGCATATATGTTGTAGTGTCGCCTAGCTACACTAACCGCCTTAAGGCGCCACCAAAGACTAGAAAGGCCACTATGGCTCACTGTTAAAGGTAGAACTTAAATGGTACTTATGTTCTGGGTTTCGTTATTTGTGTTTAAATTGATTTCAAAAAAATAAGGTCTTTGTAGAGACTCGAACCCAAGCACACAGTGCCCCGCCTGCTACAGTAACGTTCTAAGGGCGAACCCGAAGACAAGTAGAGCCACAGTGAACACCTGATGTGAGATGAGTAGAGTTGTTTTTAACACGACTCTCTGTTTGTTACTAATATTTCATATTTCAAAAACTCTTAAACTCTTTTCTCCTCTAATCTGTTCCATGAAAAATCCAGATTACTGATCTTATAGTTTTGCAACATAACAATAATTTAAAATTATTATTTTGACATAAAAACATGAATTTTTCTTTCTAATTTATTCTATGTCTACAATTTCAACATTTAAAAACAACCATGATTCCTACATAACTTGTTACCACAATTATCACACAAGTTTGATTTCTTGCTTTCTTTTATTTGTAGAACATAATCTCTTTCATCATACTTGTGTCACATTAATTAATATAGCATATAACCAATATTTCAATAAATCAACTAGCCATTCACCAACATATATTCTACATCTAGCATGGTTCAAATTCACATTTTCATAGCAACATGATAATTCTAATGTAGCAAATCACAATTTATAGCAACTATCAAATAATTCATCAAGCATTCCCTTCATTTCTAACTAGTCTCCTTTAAAGCAACACATGGCCAAATTAACTAGTTTCTTCTTAACTGATATGGCTAAAAGTAGGGTTAAATCGGAACCGTCCAAATCGGACGCGAATCTAAAAAATTAGGGGTAAAAAGGTAATTTCACCTACAAACGGGGCAGAAGTGGATACTGGGTCTTTTTTCCAAAAGCCCAATAACCCGCGAACGGATCCATCTCAACTGGGTGCGGGTTTCAATCCACAAAGAACCCGATCCAGCTAGGTAGAATTAGGGTTTATGATAATACCTAATCAACGGCCCTGATTCACTTCTATCCATTCACTGGGAAGTAGCGATTTGGTCTTATCCCGAAACTGGTCCATATGGCGGCTATAAATACCCCCCATCCCCCACCATTAACAGGTAATCAATCTTTTGCCAGTAAAAGCTCATTCATAATCATTTCTTATTACTGACTTGAGCGTCGGAGGGTGCGTTGCCGGGATCAACCTCGGTGTTTCGCACTTTTTGCAGGTTAACAGCGGGAGATAACAGTCGAACTCCGGCGGAAAAGTTTAAGGTTTGGCTATTCGATATCCCAAAGAATCCACAAATTCTATCTGTTTGCCCCCACACCAGATTTAGCGGTAACAGATTGGCGTCGCCTGTGGGAACCCACGAATAGCGATCCTTCCTCTTCCCTTGGTTAAGATCACCTCCAGCCATGCCTCCCCCAAAACTGAGATCCAAAGGGTCCAACCGTGGACCCACTCCTTCTTAACCACAATAGGAGATCCCCCTCCAAACCGTCCAGCCACAGGGGCAACTCCCACTACAACCTAATCAGCCCCCGCAGCAGGACCAACCTCCTCTTCAGAACCTTTAATCCCAAATGGCTCCGCTCGGGCTCCAGAATGTCGGCGTAGGGGCCTCTCGTCCCAACCCTCAGAAGAAACCTCCTCATCGAGACCGCATCTCCGTACACAACCCTTCTACCAATTCAATGGCATCTCACAACCCCCGGCCTTCTGAAGACCTCCGCAATACTTAGCTTAACCGGCAGAAAGAGGAGGACCTTCGCCACCGTTTGGATGAAAGGCGGGCCCGTGAGGGAGCCTCCCGCCCGGAACGTCCAAATGAGCGATCTCCTCATCGCCGCGACCACAGGAGGTCCCCTCCTCGCAGTTGGCAGAGAGAGTTCCCTGAGTACCATAGAAGAAGACACCATTCTGCAGCTGGTCGGCAGCACCCGAGGGGTGATAACGGACCTATCACCCGAGCTGAATTCCAAGAGTTTTAGGCTACAATTCTGCAGGCCCTCAACCTCTGACCGAACAACAACAATGCTCAGAGGGTCCCCACTCCCCCTCCGGTCCAAAGTCCTCGCCATCGGTCCTTAACCCCTCCTCAAGCTCCGAGTCATCACCATCACAGTCCTCACCATTCCCCTAGCTACCATCGCCGAACTCTGCGTTCCCCTTCCTACGAAGACGAGTCCAGAGGCTTGTTTGGCTACCGTCGAAGGGACGATGCGGTCTACCGCCGTCTCCAGGAGATGGAAAGGTGCCTCGGCCAACTAGATAAAGAAGAGGAGCTTAGAGGAAGGACCCTCCGTCCAAGCTGACCTCCCTTCTCTCGAACAATCATGGAGGCACCCGTTCCAATAGGCCTCAAGCCCCCACAGTTCGAGACCTACTCTGGGGAGTCAGATCCTGTAGACCACATAGAGAGCTTCAAGACCCTCCTTTTGATCCACCATGCTTCTGATGCTCTACTGTGCAATACCTTCCCAGCTACTCTAAAAGGTCCATCCCGGGAATTGTACTCTCGCCTTGCCCCTCCTCCATATTCTCCTTTGAACAATTCGAGACCCTCTTCGTCACCCACTTCGTAAGTAGCCGTCGCACCGAGAAGACTAGCATTTCGCTACTCTATCTCAGTCAGAAGAAGGGTGAGAAGCTGAGAGATTATGTGAAGTGGTTTACCTTGGAAGCTAGGTCCGTTGCCTCCCTTGACCAGTCGATCGCTGCAGCAGCCTTCCAGTCAAATATCCTTAACTCAAGCCTTCGGTCCTCCCTAGCCAAGAAGCCCCCGCAGAACTTCTCCGACCTCCTTCTCAGAAGCGAGAAGTATATCCGGGCTGAGGAAGCTGAGCATCGCCCCACATTTGAGGGATCTTCCTCCGGGACGAAGAGGAAGGCAGCTGAAGAAGAGGGAGCTAAGAAGCTCCAGAAGGACAATGGGGGCCAGCGCCGCCCACCTCCCAGATTTGAGAAGTTTACCCCTCTTAACGCCAACATCTCTACTATTCTTATGGAGGTCGAGAAGGAAGGAGTTCTGCCTTCTACCCCGAAGATTAACACCCTTGGCAAAAAAAGGGACACAGAATAGTGGTGCCGATATCATCGAGACCACGGCCACGACACCAATGACTGTCGGGCCCTGAAGAATGAAATTGAGGCCCTCATCCAGAGAGGCCAACTGTCTAAATTTATGATAAAGGACTGAATTGATCTTCCTCCACCCCCAGGGGGGCTAACAAGCGTTCCGAAAGGCGCAACGAGACTCCTGAGTTTGAAGAAGAGCGCGTCTTGCATCTCATTCATGGAGGTCCCATGGGTGGAACCTCCAACTCTTCTCGGAAGGCCTTCATACGAGAAGTCAATTCCATTCATGCAATACCACCTCCCAAAGGCCTCGGAGTTTCGGTCACTTTCTCAAAGGAAGACCTGGAGGGAGTCCGAACCCCCCATTGTGACGCACTAGTGATCAACCTCCATATGACAAATTTTAAAGTGGAGAGGATTCTGGTGGACAATGGTAGCTCCGTTAACATCCTCTTCTTGGCGGCTTTCCGATGGCTCAAGTTATCGCGGGACAGGCTCAAGCCCGCCGGCTACACGCTTCATAGGTTTACGGGAGTGCCAGTGACTATCGAAGGGGTGACCACCCTCGATGTAATCGCTGGAAAAACTCCTACTACCCGGACAGAGCCGATGGACTTCATTGTCGTCGACGTCCTAGCTACGTACAATGTGATTCTAGGCTGACCTGGCCTAGCTGCTTTAGAAGCCGTCCCATCGGCTTATCATCTCAAGATGAAGTTCCCCACCAAGTAAGGTGTAGGGGAAGTAAGAGGTAGTCAAAAGATGGCCCGCAAGTGTTACATGACCTTCACCGAGGGTCCCATCCTCTCCCTCGAGATTCTTAAGATTCCCAAGGGAATGCCCAACCAATGTCCGAACCGGTGGATGAGCTGGAGGAAGTGCACATTTTCGAGCAAGATCCGAACCGCAAGTTCCTCGTTAGCAAGACCCTCCCATCTGCCTTATGTTCCGACATAGTCCTATGCATCAGAAAGAACCATGACCTCTTCGCCTGGTCAGCTGTATCCCAAATGGCTCTCTAATGTCGTTATGGTTAAGAAGGCCAACGGGAGCTGGAGAATTTGCATCGACTTCACGGACCTGAATAAAGCATGCCCTAAAGATCCGTTCCCTCTCCCAAGCATCGACACCTTGATCAATGCTACTTCGGGCCATGAGCTGCTCACCTTCATGGACGCCTTCTCCGGGTATAACCAGATCCGAATGTTCCCCCCAGATATCCCGAAGACTTCCTTTGTCACTGATTAAGGGCTCTATTGCTATAGGGTAATGCCCTTCGGGTTGAAGAATGCCGGTGCGACCTACCAACGCCTCATCAACAAGGTCTTCCAGAATCAGATTGGCCGAAACATGAAAGTATATGTTGATGATTTGCTTGTTAAGAGCACCCATGGGACCGACCATGTTTCCGATCTACAAGAAGCGTTCCATGTGATGAGGAAGCATGGTATGAGGCTCAACCCGAACAAGTATGCGTTCGGAGTCTCGTCGGGAAAGTTCCTAGGCTTCATGGTCAGCCAAAGAGGAATCGAGGCCAACCCCGAGAAGATCAGAGCCATACTGGACATGGCTCCTCCTAAAGTGTGAAAGAGGTTCAGAAGCTCACAGGACACCTCGCGGCCATAGGGCGCTTCCTGTCTAAGTCAGGGGAGAAGTGTCTTCCATTCTTCAAGGCCCTCAGGGGGACTAAGGGCTTCGAATGGGGTCAACAGCAGCAAGAATCGTTCGATCAGCTAAAGGCCTATCTAGTCAATCCCCCTCTCCTCAGCAAGCCTATTCTCGGGGAAACACTCTACTTCTACTTAGCTACCTCCAAGCAAACCCTCAGTGCTGTCCTAGTGAAGGAAGAAGATAAGGCTCAGAAGTCCATCTATTATGTGAGCAAGGTACTTCGGGATGCCGAGCTCCGGTACCTAAGATTGGAGAAGTTGGCGTACGCCTTGGTTATCATAGCTAGGAAGCTCCGCCCTTATTTTCAGTCCCACTCGGTGGTTGTTCTTACCGACTAGTCGCTTAAGCAAGTTCTACACAAACCCGAGACCTCCTGCCGTCTGATGAAGTGGTCGATCGAGCTGAGTTAGCATGACATATTATACCAGCCTCGGACCGTAATCAAGGCTCAAGCCTTAGCTGAATTTATTGTGGAGAGCACCATACCAGAGGTCAGTCAAGCAGCAAACGGGCCTCCTATCTGGACAGTGTATGTAGACGGGTCCTCTTGCACCGAAGGGAGCGGAGCCGGGGTCATTCTGGCAGGCCCAGATGACTTCGTTCTCTAATACTCCCTCCGCATCAATTTTAAGGCCTCCAACAACGAAGCAGAGTACGAAGTCCTTATAGCCGGCCTTGGCATGGCTCGCAAGGCAGGGACACAACGTCTTCGGATATTCAGTGACTCGCAGCTGGTTGTGAACCAAGTCTTAGGGGAGTACGAGGCACGAGACGACCGAATGGCTAAGTATCTAGCCAAGGTCCAAAGTCTCATGTCTTCATTCGAAGAGGCCCAAATCCAGCGGATCCCCAGAGAAGAAAATTCCCAAGAAGATGCCCTCTCCAAATTGGCCTCCTCCTCCCTTCAAGGTCTCGAGCAGATCGTCCTGATTGAAGTGCTCCTAAGACCGAGTATAGAAGAAGAAACCCCCGACTCAATGGAGTCGCTGCCCGTCCAACTTCAGGACGACTGGATGAAACCTTTGATAGAATTCCTCAAGGATGGGCTCCTCCCCGAAGACCCTAAAGAAGCCCGTCGAGTCCAAACAAGAGCGGAGCGGTACACCCTTGTTGAAGGAGTCTTGTACAAATGCTCCTACACCCAAGTAGACGGCAGACCCTACTTGAGATGCCTCTCCCCAGAAGAAGCCTCATATGCCTTGCAAGAACTCCACGAAGGTATAGGCGAAGCCCATTCAGGGTCAAGGTCCCTTGCCAGGAAAGTGTTAGACTACGGGTACTTCTAGCCTACTCTCCTATAGGATGCCGAACGACATGTCCGGCAATGTAGCTCCTGTCAGCAGTACTCCAACATTCGTTGCCTACCCCAAGCTCAACTCACGTCTCTCTCAAGCCCGATTCCCTTCGCAATGTGGGGGATGGATTTACTAGGTCCGTTTCCACTAGCTCCTGGTCAACTCAAGTTTCTAGTCGTGGCGATCGACTACTTCTCTATGTGGATAGAGGTTGAGCCATTGACTACGATCACCGAGAATAAGGTGCTGCAGTTCTTTTGGAAAAACGTTATCTGTAGGTTCGGCGTGCCCCGGATCCTAATAACAGATAATGGAACACAGTTTACAGGGGCCGCATTCCGATCTCTGTGTGAAGACCTCACCATTCAGCAACGCTTCTCCTCTGTCTTCCATCCTTAATCAAATGGCTAAGTGGAAAATGCCAACCGGCAGATCCTCTCTGGTATCAAGAAGAGGCTAGATAAGGTGGCCAAAGGCTTATGGGCGGAACAGCTTTCCAATGTACTGTGGAACTATCGCACTACGAAACGGACCCCCACAGGTGAGTTGCCATTCAATCTCACCTATGGGTCCGAAGCTGTGATCCCCTTGGAAGTCGGTCTACCATCTCCTCTCCTTATGGCCTATGAAGAAAAGCAAAATGCTAGAAAGCTTCGGGCGAATTTGGACTTAGTTGATGAGCTCTGTGAAAGAGCTTCAATCCGCCAGCAAAACTACCGAAGAAGAATTGAGCAGGCCTACAACAAAAAGGTCCGTCCCGCCAATCTCAAGGAAGGGGACTTGATCCTAAGAAAACTAGCTATCTCCTTCCCTAGCCAAAAGAGTAGGCTAGCCCCCAATTGGGAAGGACCCTACAAGATCACCAAGGTAGTTCGGCCCGGGACGTACCATCTTGAAGACCATGAAGGCAGAGAGATACCCAGGATTTGGAATGCCGACCACTTACTGAAGTACCAAGAGAGCGCCTTAATGCCTCTCTGAGTAATTTCAAGTGTCGAGCCATTCCCATCTTTTCACTTGTATTTTGCTTCCTTATTTTTGTCATTGTAATAACGGCTTGCAACTTAGAAGCAGCCGATTAGCAGTTATCAATAAAGATCTTCTTTTCCCCATATTTTTCTTGTGAATTATTTTTATCTTTCTGTCTAAGGCCTTTAATCAAACTTACTCAAACAACGTGTTCGGAGTCCAAAACTTGGCTCGATTCTACTTTGCGGGCTCGCTCTTAAGCGAGCTAGAAGTGGTTCTCCATTCAGAATTGCTTCCACAACCATTGAAATTCACTCAAACAACGAGTTCGGAGTCCAGAACTTGGCTCGAGTCCGCTTCGCAAGCTCGCCCTTAAGCGAGCTAGAAGTGGTTTGCCATTCAGAACTGCTCCCACAACCATTGAAACTTACTCAAACGACGTGTTCGGAGTCCAAAACATGGCTCGATTCCATTTCGCAAGCTCGCCCTTAAGCGAGCTAGAAGTGGTTCGCCTTTCGGAACTACTCCCACAACCGTTGAAACTTACTCAAACGACGTGTTCGGAATTCAAAACTTGGCTCGATTCTGCTTTGCGGGCTCGCTCTTAAGTGAGCAAGAAGTGGTTCGCCATTCGGAATTGATCCAACAACCGTTGAAACTTACTCAAACGACGTGTTTAGAGTCTAAAACTTGGCTCGATTCCGCTTCACGGGCTCGCTCTTAAGCAAGCTAGAAGTGGTTCCCCATTCGGAATTGCTCCTACAACCGTTGAAATTCACTCAAACAACGAGTTCGGAGTCCAACACTTGGCTCGATTCTGCTTTGCAAGCTCGCTCTTAAGCGAGCTAGAAGTGGTTGGCCATTCGGAATTGCTCCTAAGACCGTTGAAGCTTAAACGACGCGCACGAAGTGTCTACAACTATACTAGACATGGGAGAAGAGTACTTGGAGGTGCTAAACCTTTGGTTCCTATGGTTCGTTTAAAAGTTGAAGTTAGACATTCCGTGCCTATAAGAAGAAAGATTTGCTTCTGATTTTGAGTAGTTGTTAAGAGTTGGAGGGGTTGTACTTGAATAGATGCCTACCAACAAAGCACACAAACACAGAAGAGAAACAAGCTTTCACTTATATGAAATTTTAGCGTGCAAGAGCGTTCGAGTTATAAGACCAAGTTGTTACTACGAGGTGCTACAAAAACTTGAAGAAACATAATTACAACAACTTATTCAATGCTTCTTCGGAATGGGGATGTTTGGATTCAGGGACACCATCGGACGGCGTCGCCTAACTTCTGAGCTCGTCTCTAAACCAACAAACCGGGATGCCTCTTCAGCACTGCCTCTGACTGTGGCCCCAACCGAAGCGCCACTAGACGAAGAAGCCACCCCACTCTGAGCGTCAGTCGGACTACGCCTAAAGGCAGGCTCACGAGTCGCGAGCTCATAAAACGAGATCCCCCTCTCGCTCTTTGCACGAGTACATGATGTACTTCTGACATTAGGCCGCACGGGTTGGGGTTTAAGTCGAGCAACTTCCTCCTCGAGTTCGACGATCAGATCCTTCAAAAAGTTGTCTATCACGGATATCTTGAAGCGAGGAAGCCGAGCAGAGCCTGCCTCACCAGAGCTATCGGCGATGATTCGACGAAGATGGGCAACTTCGATGCTCTTATCAACTGTAACCCTTTTCAACCTGTCGACCTCCTCCGTCAGCTCATCGTGCTTGACCATCAACTTACCCACGATCACCGTTAATTCTTCCTCCTCCGCCGAAAGCTCTTCTTCTACTATCTTCAGGTGGTGCTCTTCCACCAGTAGTTCGCCTTTCTCTGTCTTAGCATCGAACAGTGCCTTTCGGAGCAATTCCACCTCGCCTTCAAGACGAACCTCGCGAGATCGCGTCCGTAGTTGTTTCAGCTCAGAGAAATACCTTCTCACCGTTGCCTTAAGATCCTCTAGGTCCAACTCACTTTTGAGAAGATACTCGGTTACGAGAGAGGGCCCGCTACGCTGCTTTCAAGTCAGCATGAAGACGAGCGACTTCGGCTACTAAACTCGACTCGACTACCTGAAAAACGAGAGCATATCAACACGAAGCACAAGAAGCGATGCCCAACACTTAGCTAAATTTCGAAAAAACTTCAGGTCAAAACACTCCAACACTTAGCCAAATTTTGAAGAAACTTCAGAGAGATTTCAAACAAAAATTTAATTCATATCAAAAAAGCGGTGGCCAGTCCGCTACAAGGCAGTACAAGAGAAAAGGAAAAAAAAGATTTCTACTACAAGAGCAAGAAGATCAAGGGGCCACCTTAGGCGGTAGGTCGGAAACATGCACCTCAGTGGATGGCCCCTCGTCCTCCTCCGCTGTTCCTTGGGGGTCGGCTATGACCTGGTCACCCCCTACTTTCGCCACCACAGCCTCGAGGTCGGCAGGAACATCGTCGCCTTGTGGCTCGTCCCATTCCTCTTCCTCCTCTTCCCCTTCGTCTTCTTCCTCGCCACCAGGCCACAACTTGTACCCCAGCCTTTCAAAGCTGGGGATTCGAGCCTCGACGTGATCGAGTGCTTTGGTGTAAGACAACTCCATATTTTCTGCCATGTGCTTCTTGGCCTCTGCCTCTATCTCCGTCCTCGCCTTCTGCACGGCCTCGGCCTGCTGCAACTTCACTGCCTCCAAAGCCTTCGCCGCTGCAACCTTCCCCTCGGCTGCCTTTGCGACCTCCGAGGCAAGCTTTTCCTTCGCTTGCGCCAAAGCCACCTCGAGGTCGGCAACCTGGGCCGCCAGAGCGTCCGAACGATGCTGCTCAGCTTCGAGCTGCTTCACAGCCCTCACCCTCTCGGCTCGGTCCTTGTCACTGAGGGCCTTCAGCTCTCTCTCTTGCTCGGAATACTCCTTGAAAAGATGGCTGAAGTGGCAAGTAGCCTGCACAAAGAAGTAGTTAGAACACAACAAAAGCCGAGCTAAAGACTTAGAAAATTTTTGAATACAAATTCGGAAACAGCCAAGAGACTTACCGACATAAGTGACCGAGCAACCTCAAGGACATCGTCGCCAAGAGAATTAGGCATGGTATCTACTCTAATTCATTTCTTTCCTTAAGTATTTAGCATGGTATCTACGAAGTTGCACTTAAAGAAAACATAAGAACAATGGAAACGAACAAACACTCAAAGTTCTAGAAATTGGTATCATATCTAGATCCTTCAAGTTGATTAAACCAAGAACCCCTAAGGACTCCTGTGTTACAAGTTATGAGCACGAGATACGGGTCGTCTCAATATGCTCATATAACAGATTCAGATTTATAATACGCAAACTTGATAAACTCAGATTCTGTATGTCAGTCGACTTACTGTCACCTCAGTCGACTGCCCTTAGAATGCTGAACAAATCTGATTATTATAAATCTATACCAATACTCTAAGATTTAATCAATAAGTAACAGAATAGCACTCAGAAGAATAGAAGCATTACATAACTACGGTTTCAATCTACCTAACTATGAAATTAGTTCCACATAATTAAACTTTTATTGATCAGCAAGTTCGAATACATGATTAACATAAAAGAACTAAAAAGAGGAGAAATAAACTGATGAAGTCCGGCAGATAGGTCGACTGGCTGTCACTCAGTCGACTGCCTTGTTTCCCTTGGAGTACTTGATCTCCTCTCTCCTTCTTCGATGCTGATAGAATAATGCTCTTGGTTGATGTGTTGATGATTCTGGAACTCTGTGTTCGGCTGGTGCGGGGGTGGCCAAAATAATGCCTCTTGATTGAAATTTATAGAACATGGCACGAGAATTAGGGTTTGCCACTTTTTCAGGAAAGTCCTCCTCTTTCCTTCTTTATTTGATCGGCCATTTATTTCTTTCTCTTTTCTTCTTTTCTTCCTTATCTGCTAACCACGTGCTCTTGCCAATCCCCTGTATCTAGCTTTGATTTGTTGGAGAAGTTGTTATTCGCATACAATCTGGGTTCAGATAGATTTGGATCTAGATGCGGATGCATCTTATCTTTTCACTCCGCCAAATACCAGTCGACTGGTGTTGAGTGTAAGTCGACTGGTGCTGAGACATTTGTGGCTGCGTGATTCCTCAATCAAGTCGACTGATGTTGAGGCAGTCGATTGTGCTGAGCCCCAGTAATCTCTCTGTCCAGTTGACTGATGAAGAGCAAGTCGACTGTTGCACTGTAGTTCCCTGTATATCATCCTCTCAATCTATATTAGTCTGGAATCTACTTCGTTTTGCTGCTTTTGGTTGTTTCCTATGGAAAAGAGAAAAGAAGAGTAAAATATCACATATAGAGCATTAAAATGTCCAATTGCAATAAGATTATTGCTCCTAAATGTGAATATTCTTGAGTTCATCACACACCGCGAGGCAGCAAGGACCACAATAGCAAGGGTTATGGTTGTGAAGAAGGCAACGAGCACAGGGGAAGTTGACGGTGGAAGCCAGGCGGTGAAGAAGACAGCTTGGCAGTCGGTGGTTGTCAAGCGTGGCTGATTTCGGGTGTAGGTTGCGGCGATCGGTGGGAAGTGCATCAAGGGGTGGCTCGACGGGGAAGAGGCAAGGGGTGATGGAGTGGTGAAGTCGATGGTGATGGCGGGGAGATGCAACGATGGAGGGCTTCGATGGGTTGTTGACGATGCTAGAGCGCAGTCGTGGTGGTGGCGAGAAGCGCCAGCAGTTGGAGAAGATGGCGATAGTGGAGGGTGCGTTGAGGGTCGCGAGGGTGACGGGTGCAGTTGATGGATGCAAAGCTGAGGGTGCAGTGGTGAAGAGGATAAGGTGCTAGCGGCGAGGGGGAGAGGTGGTCAACGTGGATGCGGAGCTTACTGTGACGAGGTGATGAGGTCGATCGGGAGGTCGGGGGGGGTGTTTGGGTTGTGCGATTTCGAAAGATCCAGAGGAAGAAGAGAGAGTGAGGAGAGAGAGCTGCAGATGAGGGGGTGATGATTAGGTTAATTGAGAGATTGGGGGGGTTAGTTAGGATTTAGTGGGTTTATAAATTAGGAGGAATGGGGGTAGTGGTTAGGCAGTAAATTAGGGGATTGTGGAGATATTATGGGAGATGAACGTGGAGGGGGTGGAGATACTAGGCACTTAGCAGATAATAAGCGGATTAGGGGATTTGGGTTAGTGGGTTTGGGTTTGGGTTAATAGGTTTGTTAGGATCTAACAAGAAATGGGCTTGGGATTAAATATAATTAAATAAGAATGGGATGTTGGGTTGGGCAAAAAAATCAAATCAATTAGTGGGTTAATAAGATACCCCAGACACAAAGAAAATGAAATAGAGTGCACAAGAATCTTTGGGTTCAACAAATAAAAATAAAATTGATTAAAAGAATGCAATTGGATTGAAGATGAATAACAAAATTTGTTATTAAAATAAGCAGAATACATGAGTGTGAAGAGAAAAGAATTACAAAATGGAAAAATCCGAAAAAATTGGAAACATAGGTTACATTGACGAAGAGAGTTTGTGTAATGGCTTAAGGTCGCCGCTCTGCCTTTTAGTCATGGTGACATGGTGGTAAGTCTGATCTGTGTATTTTCCCACAGACGGCGCCAATATGTTGCTGCTTATTTTGGTATGCCAGCAAACCAATAGTGAGTTTATATTTGAAGGAAAATATTAAAAATCTAACTTTTGATGGTCACCGTAAAAAGTGGTTAGAGATCCTGAGATTGGATTTGGATCGTTGATTGGACACCGTATCTGAAATTCGACGGTTGCTGACGCGACCAATGGACATACAAAAAACCTGAAACACCGGGGGGTGGCCTCGGTGAATTATAGATTACCTTCTGACTCGGGGGGGGGGGGGGGGGTATTTATTGGCCTGAGAAATAGTTTAAGAGATTGATATGAATCCATTAGATTAATTTGAATTCTTTATCTTCAGTTGATTCTCCCCCTTAAGAGAGAAGACTCTCTTGTCTGATGATAAGAGTTTTGACTCACAACCCTCATGGGCTGGGTGTCTCTCCTAGTGGGCCTAATTTATCACTTTTAATGGGCTTGAAATCAGCCAATGTTCATGTAGATGAGCCTATAGAAGGTCCAGACCTGTTAAAGAGGTCAGTTATGATTAATCCATATGTAGAAGCTTTAGGATATGTGCATGAATCATATGACCCTAATTTGCTGCGAATTTTATCATTATCATTTGCCCCCCACTCCCGAAAGACTATTTTCTCGGCTTTCAGGGAGTAGTTCGCCTTAATTTGGATTTTGGAGTACTATCATAGCTTTCAGTATGTATTGGAGATACCTGGAACTGATTAGAAACTTTTGAAGGTGGCAAATATTTTCATGGATTATTTTGGAATTTTGTGCAATCTTTTGGATTTTTCCAAAATTTTCTGGATTTTAAAAATAATTTTCAATAATTTTAAAAATCACTTTTTCTAATTTTTAATTGATAAACCCAATTTTAAATTATTTTTAGAAATTTTAATTAATTTTCTGAATTAAATAATTATTTTTTTATTTTTAAAAATAAAATTTCAAATTTAAAATGAATTTCTGGGGATTTTTCATGAATTATCAAACTTCGGCAGGCTTATTTACGCGATCTGGCGCGTCGATCAATACTTGGGTCGCTCACTGATGGGTTTGAGTGGTGGTGATCTGATCGCTGTGATGAAGGGCGACGCGGTGTAATAACCCGCGTAGAGCACAATGGAGCTCATGGATTTAGGCGATTGGGCGGATGAGAGTTATGCAGAGCAGTGGAGAAGGCATGGCGCAATCTACAGCACTGATCGCGTTATAGTGCGATTATCGGGGAGATCCAAAGGCCAGCGACTGCTATGGAGACCCCCTAGCTCGCCCAACGGTTTCATCGAGCTATGACTATTCTTTCTTGGATTTCGGACCTTCGTTGACCTAGCCTTTTGTCGAGCTCTGCATTTTTTGTGAGTTGCCACTTTGGTGACCACGGTTTAGGGCGAGCTAGCTTCGTCAACCAATATTTTTGTCAATCTCATAGTTTGGCGTGGTAAGGTGTAGGCAAACTTCTCCGTCGAGCTATGGGTTTGGTCGAGCTATCTTTTCCATCGAGCTATGGTCTTCGTCGGGCTATGATCTCCCACCGATTTGTGGTCTTCATCGAACCACAACTTTGGTCGAGCTATGGGTTTGGTCGAGCTATCTTTTCCATCGAGCGATGGTCTTCATCAAGCTATGATCTCTTGCTGAGCTATGGTCTTCATCAAGCCACAACTTTGGTCGATCTATAGGTTTGGTCGAGATATCTCTTTCGTCGAGCTATGGTATTCGTCAAGCTATGCTCTTGTTGAGCAATGACCATCGTCGAGTTATTCTTTGGATGAACTCCTTGTGGTCGTGCTATCACTTTCTCATCGAACTCTACTCTCGTCAAGCTAGGAGTTTGGGTTCGAACAACTTCGTGGTTCTTTAAAGATTTCATTGAGTTAATTTCATTGTGGGGCTCGAAGTCGGAGCTCGAGTTTGGAGCTAGAGTTGCTTTCGATGCTTGGGAGTTTAGCTGAGCTTGCTAATTTTTCCGAGCTTCGGGTTAAGGCTTGATTTATGCGGAGCTTGAGGTTGGGGAAGCTGTCGAGTTAAGGTTTGAAGCAATCCTTTGGAGTTTGATCCGAAATCTTCTACTGCTTGGGTTTTTGAACTTGGCTATTTAATTCCCTTGTTATTGGAGCTTTTTGTGAAGTTTTGGGTGTTGTTTGTATAGCCAAGGTTGGACTATGTGAAGAGATCCTATTGATATCGGGGTTGAAGTTAATGTCCATGTTTGAGGTGAGTTGATGATAAGCTGAAGCTTGAACTTGTGGACCAAGGAGTTGGAGTTTGAATCAACTCTTTGTGTGTGCTTGCATCAAATATATATACATATATGTATATATGTGCATATAAAGTTTTTATCTTTTCCAATCCTTGGTTTATGGATCAATGAGTAGAGTCTCCATTACTGATGGCAGCTTCTTTGTGTTAGTTAACTTGCTCTTTTGTTTGTCAACGAGTACACGCCTTTGTCGACCAAGCATTTTATTTGGCTGCTGATTTTGTTGATCAGGCATCTCGTCGCTCATTTTGGTGAACAGCTCTTTCGTCGACAAGGCATTGTGTTGTTCGCTTGTTTTGTCGATCGAGCATTTCGTTGTTAGATGAGCGTTACGTTGGTCTGAGAGCTGTGTGATTTGACGGTTGGATCTTATGTATGTAGCTTTCCTAGAAGAGCTGTTGCAGGAACAAAGTTCAGAAGGCGGTCGGAATATGGACATGCTATTTGATCCCAGCAAGTTTCTTGAGACAATTGTAAGACTTGTGCCAAGCAAGTTTGCAAAGAAAACTCTAAGATAGAGTTTGTCGTAGAGATTGCTGTTTGATCCCAGTAAATTTGAAAAGACAACTCTGAAATAGAGCTGAACGTAGAGCATGTTGTTTGATCTCGACAAGTTTGGAGAGACAACTCTGAGACAGAGTTGAACGTAGAGCTTGTTGTTTGATCCCAGCAAGTTTTTTAAGGGCAACTCTAGACGAAATTGAACCTTTAAGCTTACTGTTTGTGCCCAACAAGTTTGTAAAGGCAACTTTGAGATGGAGTTAACATTGGAACTCGTTGTTTGATCCCAGCGAGTTTATGGAGAAAACTCTGAGGCGGAGTTGATCGTAGAACTTGTTGTTTGATCCCAGCTAGTTTGGAGAAACAACTTTAAGACAGAGTTGATGTAGAGCATGTCGTTTGATCCCAGCAAGATAATAGAGGACTCTTTGACGAAGTTAGATTGTAGAGCTTGCCATTTGATCTCGAAAAGTTTGTGGAGTCAACTCTAAGATGGAGTTAAACGTTGAACTTGCTCCCAGTAAGTTTTGTAAAGACAACTCTATGATGGTGTTGAATGTTGAACTTGTCATTGATCCCAGCAAGTTATAGAGAACTCTGCGAAGGAGTTGAACGTAGATCTTTCCGTTTGATCTTGACGAGTTTAGAAAGACAACATTCAAATGGAGTTGACATTAAACTTGCTGTTTACGCTAGACAAGTGAGTAACATAGAGCTTGCCATTTGATCCTGACGAGTTTGGAAAGACAACTCTCAGATGGAGTTGATGTTAAACTTGTTGTTTGTACTCGGCAAGTGAAAAGGGAAACTCCTAGACTGAGTTGATGTAAAGCTTGTTGTTTGGACCCAACAAGTTTGTAGAGACAACTCTAAGATAGAGTTGGTCATAGAGCTTGTCATTTGATATCGGCATGTTTGGAGAGACAACTCTAAGACAGAGTTGGACGTAGAGCTTGTCATTTAATTGAGAACTCTTGTGACAGAGTTGAGCGTCGGGCTTACCGTTTGATTTTGACAAGTTTGGATAGACAACTTTGAGATCAAGTTGATCATTGAGCTTGCTATTTGCACCAAGCATGTTTGTAGAGGTAGGTTTAGGCCAACGTTAGGCGATGAACCTATTGCATGAAGTTATGGGGTTGTTGGAAGGACTGGAGCAAAAAGCGGTGTGTAGAACTCATTGTATGAAGCTAACAAGTTATTGATGGAGCTTGAACGAAAAGCAGAGGCATTAAACTTGTTGTTTGGGGTTAACTAGTTGTTGATGGAATCTGAGCAAAGATCAAGGATGCAACGCCCCGAATTCCAAACACAGGAAATTCTTAGCAAATACAGGATTTTTTTCTTCAAATTCGTACAAATTTACAAGGAATTTAAAACTTTTTATTTACATCAATATTCTTTACAACAGCACAGCAGAATTAAATGAAAACAATGCAAACTACAATAATGAAAATTCTTCAATCTTGCAACAACTCATTATAGTAACTTCAAGCCCCTACCACGTCCAATCCTACATCTAGGAAACTGTGGGCCCTTCAGTTGCATACAACTATCGCAATGCTGTAATACAATGATTCTTCTACTTTAACAAACACAAACTTGAATGCAAACAAGAAAGGTGACTACCATAGTAGCGTCAATGTATGATATGCCTAATGCAAATAATTACACTACGATGACACTAATGCATACTTGTTCGGATTCTATGCATTCCATACTACATAGGTCCGAGGGCAAGCCCTTATGTACTCCACATTATAGGGTTCAATCCCTCGCCATGAAATCCTACTCGGTAACAAACACAAGTTTCAGACATCCCACAAGTATGGATTCCAGCCCCGGAGTACACCGCCTGACTATACAGAATCCACCTCTTGCGGACATCCCATAAGTGTCGCTCTAGCCCCGGAATATCAGAGATCCGCCTCCCATCCGCCCGGAGTACACTGCCCGATTGCGAAAAAACACCCCTCAACTACGGGGTCACGGCAAAAAATCTTCTATTCTATCGTCCAACGTGATAAACCCCCTCAACTACGAATCATGGTCATCTCATGTACAGAAACCCTACAAAAGGTAGTGAAAAGTCCAAATAGCCAGTATTTAAATATGCCCTAATAAACCCAATAATTACTCTCCTCTCCTTCAAATCTCTCATCAAATACGATCTCGCTCTCTCTCTCTCTCGCAGACCAAGTCCACTCTCTGGCCAAAATCTAGTGTCTGACACCAAATCCCTAACCCTAAACCCCTAAATCGGTCTATAACTACCGTTTTCGTTCTTTTCATTTTCCCTTTATTGTAATATTTTATTTGCACATGAATAAAATACTTTATTTTTCCTTGAGCATCTTAATTAAATTTTGTTCATGAATTACTCTTGTTCTTCTTGTTGAGCTATTTTCTTGTTGATCCGATTTTTATTTGATTGTGAGTATTTTATTTGAACCCTATTGTGTTTAAATCCTTCTTTTTTTTAACCAATAACCCAATTGCAATTATTTCTAGACCGAAACCTATTATTATTGAATCCTAGCCCATTAACCCTACAACCTAATTGTATCCTATAAATAATACCCTATTGCAAACCCTAAAAATACAAAACTCAAACCCTAACTATTCAGCTGTCTCTCTCTCTCTGTTTTCACTCTTCCCGACCAACTATCCATCGACCTCCACCTTCCCGCCAAACCATCGTCCTCTCCGGGGATCCCCAGTCGTCGATTCCTCCTGCTAGCGCCGCTAACTCCCGTCAAGCTACCCTTGACTGCGACCTCGATGCCCTTTGTTGCTCCCCTATAGTGACAAAAAAAGCAGCCAGCCTGATGCCACCTGTCTCCGACTTGTCGACGCTGCCAGTCGATGACCAATCTCGCCACCCGACTTCAACCAGCAACACCGACGTCATCCTTGTCGTCGAGTCGCCTTGCTGTTGTCGCCTTTTACTGTTGCCGCTCTTTGCTATTGTTGCTTGGTTTCATTGTGCACGGAGTGTGCACGTAATTCTTCGTGGGTTCATTACTCCGGGATTCTCATCCCGTTATTATTTGGTATTCGAATTAATCGTCCATAAGGCAAGTCACTTTTCATCTTGAATTGAATATTGTATCAAATTCAAGTTTTATTGAAATTATTGCAAGTAGATCCAACCGTTCACCGTATCGCATATTGTTGTTCCTCTTTCGTTGAGTATATTGAGGGTTTACATGAGCTAATCCAAATATCCTCAACTTCGTGCCTTTATTGACTCTAAACATCAAATCATTCGTGCATTCATGTAGTATTGGTGATAGGGTTATTCATATAAACATCACATAATGTCACACCCCATTTCCCAAAATGGAGATACAGAATACGGATACGTGACTACGTCCAGGGTATGGCTTTTACGATTCAAAAGCTGTTAGGATCTTTACAACGAGTACAAGTATGAACAAGAGATATACAAGAGAAATAGTCAACCACACAAGCATAACCGAATCAACTGAATTCATATTGTCAACAAGATTACTTGAAAACAAGAAGCAAGAATACTAAATTTCAAATAATCATGTCTAGAACAAAACACAAGTCTTGGACAAAATGCCCAATACAGATATCCATGTAACAAATTACAATTATTCAACATAAGCAACATGAAATAATAATAGCAAGAACTCCAACAGCTAAAATCTCAGATCACCCACTCCATCGGGTAGCTGGTCACCATAAACTGCAATTTAACGAATTGATGGAAAAGGAAACAGAAACAAAATGCCCATCAATGCAAGTTACGGGCCTCTTGTAGTCCAGACAACAAGTATAGGAAAGATAAACAAGAATAGAGTGACAGCAGAACCAAGTATAGCATGGGAAGAATGTAACAACAAAATAGAGGACTAACTCTAAATCAAGAACAGGACAAGTAGCATGGCAAGATGAACGGATGCAAGTGACATGTAACAAGTGTCAAGTAAACAAGTATCATGTAATGAGTAACGAGTAACAAGTGTCAAGTATCAAGTAAACGAGTAATGAGTAAGATGTGTCAAGTAATCAAGTATCATGTACAAGTAACAAGTAGCAAGTGTCAAGTGATAATGTTCAAGTCCTGTATCTAATCCTATCTAGGTAGTACTTCGTGCGTCCAAGATTTTTACCACATGGTTGCTACAGTCATGCAAGTTACGTTTTAAATTTAATAGTGGATCATAGAGGGCAGTGTACTCAAGGACAAGCTCCAAGTATCAAGTATCAAGCTCCAAATAACATATATCAAGCTCCAAGTAACCAAGTATTACGTGTCAAGTGTGCAATTATTGAAGTAAGTATGGACATGCACAAACAAGTCGAGAAACATGGTAAGATGACAAGGTACAAGTTCAAGTCGAACAAAGGGCACGAACGGGTGACAAAAGACTCAAAATAAACTAAGACAACGACAATTCTAGTTCTGGACAAATCTGGAATTCCCATTGCCACAAACATGCAAAGCTGGATCCGTCAAGAAATCTAGAAGTTTGTATTCATAAAAACTTCCGGCCAGATCCAGCAAATATATATAAGACATGGTATTTCACAAAAATAGGACTCAAAATAGAATTGTATCCAGAAAACATGTTCATCCAGATATTAGAAGTTTGTATTCATCAACAAGAAAACGGCATAAAAACTTACTGATTAAACCAAGAAAAATATGGGATATTTCCTAGTTTTTTGAGTATCAGCAAATAAAGTATCTTAATAATCCCACATGGGTACTATAGTCAAATAAAATTGGAAAATAGCAAGATACAATAAATTTGTAAATCTGAAACTCTGAACACAGCAGTACTAAAATAGAAATAGATTACAAAATATAAATCGAAATCCAGATCGGTCAAAAGGGTGATCAAATAGATACAATAGGCTACATTTCATATTCACAAAGTTTTTGTAAAAAGCAAGTAGAATCAGGTTGACATTAAGGTTTTTTACTGAACAGAATGAAAATTTTGCAGGTATAGTAGTTGTTTGCAAGCATGGAATTGTTCATAAATGTCATCAATTAAATCTATAAAAATTAGGGGTTAATTCCAATCAAGTCTAGTTGTACTCAGCAAAATATTCGATCAAAATATTATCTTTGACATTAGTATAAAAATAAATAACCATACAGAATTTGTATAAAACAGGATCTGGAATTTTCTACACCTCTGTAATAAAACAGCAACAACTTGCAACTCACAAATTGAAACTAAGATCTGTCAGAAATTCTGGAAAGTAGACAAAATTCTCTATAATTCATATTCACAAATAGTTTTGATATACTGACCTTAATAGGGTCTAAAACACGGAAGAAAAAAGGGGTAACAACAAAAACAGAGATCTTCTTTATGCATAAATCAACTAGTTCATATGTAACACACCCAAATCATTACAAAATGCGAAATATGGTATGCTAGATGTCCAAGCAACATGGTATTGGGTATTTAACAAGTTTACAACAAGTTATAATACTACTGACACATCAAGCATAAAAGATCATAGGACACTTCATAAATTAGGAACAGCATGCATGTATACATCAAGAGTTTATTAGATCTAAGTTATTTCATGTCGTGTGTGTGTACGAGACAGCTACGGATAGATCAACAAGTAGAGACATGATCTAATAAGGAATTGGCACAAGAATGAATCTACAGACCAAAGCTACACTACATGCGATATTTAGTACTTGTATTACACAACAACAAAAAATACACGTTTCTTGCCTTATGGTCGACGACAAAAATGAAGCAAGGAACGAGAATAATGGGAACGAATTCTCGGGCACAAACACGACACTACAAACGAACACGAACAAGGTGATCACGAACACAATCGGATGGCTAGATCTAAGAGTTGATGATGACCACGGAGTAGATCCGACGGTCAGAATTCAAATCATCAAGATCTGATGGACTTGATGATCAATCAAGAGGATCAACGGCCATAAAAGCTTGATGATGATTGAAGATGATCAAGAGGAGATCGACAGCTGATATGGCTTGATCACCCAAACAGAGCCGGGGGAGGTGGCAAGGGGGTGCACAGCGATGGCAGCAGCGGCACTAGATGCTGCAGGCGGCACGGTGGTAGGAGGACAACACTGGAGAGGAGGCGCTGTCATGGCGTGGCATGGTGCTCAGGAGGAGGCACGACATAGGTGGTCATCGGGGTGTGCACAGGGCAGCGCAACGGCAGGGATGAGGGCGAGCGATCGACGGGGTCGCGGCTGTTGGAGGGGAGATAGGCACAGGGGGGTGTTGTCTACTGCCTCACTGCCGTCAAAGGGGCGCAACACAGGAGGAAGGTGCGGCACAGGTGGAGTCTCAGGGGGCTGGCGCGATGTAGGTGGACTGGTCGCCGGGGGTGGGGGGGTGGTCGGGAGAGAGGATGGGAAAAAGGTCGAGAGGGTGGGTTTGGAAGGTAGGGGAGATAGGTAATAGCGGCTAGGGTTTAGAATAGGTGACAGTGTAAACAGTATAAGATAATATAAAGGAGAAGAAGTTAGGATTTTAGGGGGGGTGTAACGGGTACGGTATAGTTTAAAAAGATCCAATAAGGAAAATAGGGTTATAGGGTTTAAAATCCAATAAAATAATGGGTTTGGGTTTGGGCTTCCAATTATATAAAAATAAATAATTCAAATCAATTAAATATAAAATAGGGCTTTAGATTATATACTTAAACAATTCAAGACAGATCAAAATCTATGGGCTTTAACCCAAAATAATTACAATACTGATAATATTAATAATAATATAAGACAAAATAAATTTTGAATTCGACACTTTCATGAAAAATGATTCAATAATAATAATAATAATAATAATAATAATAACATTATAAAACAAAATAAGAATTTGGCTTATCAATAATCCAAGCAGAGTTTATAATCGATCAATTAGAAAAATAAAATACACAGTTATTCGAGATAAATATAATTTTTGAATAATAAAATATAATAGAAAAATTCCTAAGAAACAGAATATTTTTTTTGTTAAAATTCGATCAGTTGGAAATGTAATTGTTGAAAACAAATTTAAAGCGAGAAGAAAGTTCTAAAAAATTTTAATACAGAAAATGCACGGAAAAAAACATATATACGGGAACAGGGGTTACAATCCTACCCACCTTACAACAAAATTTCTTCCTCGAAATTTGCTTAGGCAGTACATAGGACAAGGCGAAAGCAAACTTGGGGGATAACAAAACAGAGAATTTGGGAAAGGAACAAGGTAGCAGCAATACTAGAAAAAGAAGGAAGTGGACAACAATGAGGTCAAATGGAATGCATGAAAGAAAATAAACAGTATCAAAAGGAAAAAAAAACACAAGATAACAAAGCAAGATAGGGAGTAGGTAGTACTGGAATCAACGAGAGAATGAACAGGGAAGAATTGAATCAAACATTGAGTGAACGGATGAGGATGAACACAAGGAATGGAAGAAAGCAAACAATGCAAGGAAGGAGAAACAACAATGGAATCCTGAGATATGTGGGTTATGGACCCACCACGCTTCCGCTATGCCACTCTGATCGGGAAAACTCTGCTAATAGAATCCATTAGCTCTAGAAATCTACTTCGTGGCTCACCATATCCTTGACACATCCAAACGACATCCCTTTAGCATGAAGTTCAAAGTCCTAGAAACATCATATTCTGAACACTTCATGAGATCCTGGGACTCTGCATGCACGTCTCGGAGCAAAAGACGACACTTCCTCTCATGGTGATGATCCAAGCCGCTGACATGTCGTAGTAGATACAATGATGCCGATCGACGAACCAAGCAGAGAGAAAAGAAAGGATAGAACCAGAATCAAAAGAATATGGGTACGGAAAGAATGAATTCATACCCAAGATGAAATCAATCAAAGAGGACGACTAAAAAAAAAAGAGGAATCAAGGAATCAAGGGATTGAATAAGAAGGGATCAAAATAAGCGGAGCAAGACTAGTATCCAAATCAAGTTGATTATTATTGATTCATGTTACTGCGAGGTTTGTGTACTGTTGAGCCAATCCATGATCAAGCCCAAACTTGTATAATATATTAGTCAAACTAATACATTAGCCAAACCCGGAGCTCTGATACTACTAAAAATCTTGTCATGTCTCGCTTCCCAAAATGGAGATATGGAATACAGATACGTGACTAAGTCCAGCGAATGGTTTTCACCATTCATAAGCTGTCAGGATCTTTACAACGAGTACATGTATGAACAAGAGATATACAAGTGAAATAGTCAACCACGTATGCAAAACTGAATCAATATAGTCAACAAGATTACTTGAAAACAAGAAGCAAGAATACTAAATTTCAAATAATCATGTCTGGAACAAAACACAAGTCTGGGGACAAAATGCCCAATACAAATATCCATAAAACAAATTACAATTATTCAAAATAAGCAATAGGAAATAATAATAGGAAAAAGTCCAGCAGCTAAATCTCAAATCGCCCACTCTATCGGGTAGCTGATCACCATAATCTGCAATTTAACGAATAGCAGGAAAAGGAAAGAGAGAAAACATCCGTCAATGCAAGTTACGGGCCGCTTGTAGCGCAGGAAACAAATACATGAAAAATAAATAAGAATAGAGTGACAGCGGAAGTGAGTATAGCACGGGAATAATGTAACAACAAAATGGAGGACTAACTCTAAATCAAGAACATGACAAGTAGCTTAGCAAGATGAACGAATTCAAGTGACATGTAACAAGTGTCAAGTAAACAAGTATCATGTAATGAGTAACGAGTAACAAGTGTCGAGTATCAAGTAAACGAGTAATGAGTAACATGTGTCAAGTAATTAAGTATCATGTACAAGTAACAAGTAGCAAGTGTCAAGTGATCATGTTCAAGTCTTGTGTCTAGTCCTATCTAGGTAGCACTTCATGCATTCCATATTTTTACCACATGATTGCTATATTCATTCAAGTTACGTTTTAGATTTCAAAGTGGATCATAAAGGGCAGTGTACTCAAGGACAAGCTCCAAGTATCAAGTATCAAGCTCCAAACCACAAGTATCGGGCTCCAAGTAACTAAGTATTACGTGTCAAGTATGCAAGTGTCAAGTAATCACATGTTAAGCTCCAAATAACCAAGTATCAAGCTCCAAGTACCAAGTAGGATCTAGGAATCATCTTCCGAGTACACGTTTCTATATTTTTCACTATTAGATCTTTCCATTTAAAACACCGGTTAGTTTTCTTGTTATTATTATTCAAGCAAGTATGGACGTGCACAAACAAGTCAAGAAACATGGTAAGATGATAAGGGACAAGTATAAGTCGAAAAAAGGACACGAACGTGTGACAAAATACTCAAAATAGACTAAGACAACGAAAACTCTAGTTCTGAACAGCAAGACAGTACTGCACCAAATCTGGAAATCCTGTTGCCACAAATATGCAAATCTAGATCCATCAGAAAATCTAGGAAATACACTCCCAACCAAATCCAGTAAATATATATAAGACATATGGTATTTCACAAAAACAGGACTCAAAGCAGAATTGTATCCAGAAAACATGTTCATCCAGATATCAGAAGTTTGTATTCATCAACAAGAAAATGGCATAAAAACTTACTGATTAAATCCAAGAAAAAACTAGGGTATTTTCTAGTATTTTTAGTATCAGCAAATAAAGTTTCATAATATTCCCTCATGGATAGTATAGTCAAATAAAATCAGAAAACATCAAGATACAGTAAATTTGTAAATCTGAAACTTTGAACACAGCAGTACTAAAACAGAAATAGATTACAAAATATAAACCGAAATCCAGATCGGTCAAAAGGGTGATAAAATAGATACAATAGGATATATTTCATATTCAGAAAGTTTTCATCAAAAGCATGTAGAATCAGGTTGAAATTAAGGTTCTTTACTTAACAGCATGAAAAATCTACGGGTATAGTAGTTGTCTGCAAGCATAGAATAGTTCTTAAAAGTTATCAATTAAATCCACAAAAATTAGGGGTTAATCCCAATCAAGTCTAGTTGTACTCAACAAAAAAATTGGATCAAAATATTATCATTGACATTAGTATAAAAATAAATAACCATACAGAATTCTTATAAAACACGATCTGAAATTTTCTACACCTCTGTAAAAAAACAGCAATAACTTGCAACTCATAAATTGAGACTAAGATCTGTTAGAAATTATGGAATGTAAACAGAATTCTCTATAATTCATATTCACAAATAATTTTTATATACTGACCTTAATAGGGTGTAAAATACTGAACAAAAAAGGGGTAACAACAAAAACAGAGATCTTCTTGATGCATAAATCAACTAGTTCATATGTAACACACCCAAATCATTACAAAATGCGAAATATGGTATGCTAGATGTCCAAACAAGATGGTATAGGGTATTTAAGAAGTTTATAACAAGTTACACTACTACTAACAAATCAAGCATACAAGATCATACGACACCTCATAAATCACGAACAACATGCATTTATACATCAAGAGTTTATTATATCTAAGTTATATCATTTCGTGCGTGTGTACGAGACAACTACGGATAGATCAACAAATAGAGACAATATCTAACAAGGAATTGGCACAAGAATGAATCTACAAATGGAAGCAACACTACAGGCGGAATTAACTACTTGTATTACACATCAACAAAATATACAAGTCACTTGCCTTATAGTTGATGACTAAAACGAAGCAAGGAATGAGAATAACGGGAACGAATTCTCGGGCACGAACACGATACTATGAACGGACACGAACAGGGTGATCACGAACACAATCGGACGGCTAAATCCAAGAGTTAATGATGATAACAGAGTAGATCTGACGGTCAGAATTCAAATCATCAAGATTTGATGGACTTGATGATCATTCAAGAGTATCAACGACCAGAAAAGGTTGATGATGAATGAAGATGATCAAGAGGAAATCGACAGCTGATATGGCTTGATCACCCAAACAGAGCCAGTGGGAGGTGGCAAGGGGGTGCACAGCGATGGCAGCGGCGGCACTAGCTGCTGTAGGCGTCGCGGTGGCAGGAAGACAGCACCGGAGGGGAGGAGCTATCGTGGCGTGGCGTGGTGCTCGGGAGGAAGCGTGGCACAGGTGGTTATCGGGGGGTGCACAGGGCAGCGCGACGGTAGGGATGAGGGTGAGCGATCGACGGGGTCGCGGCTATTGGAGGGGAGACAGGCACAGCGGGGTGTTGTCTGCTGCTTCGCTGGCGTCGAAGGGGCGTAACATAGGGGGAAGGTGCGATGCAGGTGGAGGCTCAGGGGGATGGCACAACGCAAGTGGATTGGTCACCGAGGGGATGGCGGTCGGGAGAGAGGACGGGAAAGAGGTTGAGTGAGTGGGTTTGGAAGGTAGGGGAGACAGGTAGTAGCGGCTAGGGTTTAGAATAGGTAACAGTGTAAATAGTATAGAATAATATAAAGGAGAAGAAGTTAGGATTTTGGGGGGGGGGGGTAATGGGTAGGTTATATATTGGGTATTGGGTTTTAGTTAAAAAGATCCAGTAAGGAAAATAGGGTTATAGGGTTTAAAATCCAATGAAATAATGGGTTTGGGTTTAGGCTTCCAATTATATAAAAATAAATAATTCAAATCAATTAAATATAAAATATGGCTTTAGATTAAATACTTAAACAATTCAAGACAGATCAAAATCTATGGGCTTTAACCAAAAATAATGATAATAATAAAAATAATTACAATACTGATAATATTAATAATAATATAAGATAGAATAAAATTTTTTATTCGACACTTTCATGAAAATGATTCAATAATAATAATAATAGTAATAATAATAATAATAATAATAATAATAACATTATAAAACAAAATAAGAATTTGGCTTATCAATAATTCAAACAGAGTTTATAATCGGTCAATTAGAAATATAAAATACACCGTTATTCGAGATAAATATAATTTTTGAATAATAAAATATAATAGAAAAATTCCTAAGAAACAGAATATTTTTTTTATTAAAATTCGATCAGTTGGAAATGTAATTGTTGAAAACAAATTTAAAGCGAGAAGAAACTTCTAAAAAATTTTAATACAGAAAATGCACGGAAAAAAACATATATACGGGAACAGGGGTTACAATCCTACCCACCTTACAACAAAATTTCTTCCTCGAAATTTGCTTAGGCAGTACATAGGACAAGGCGAAAGCAAACTTGGGGGATAACAAAACAGAGAATTTGGGAAAGGAACAAGGTAGCAGCAATACTAGAAAAAGAAGGAAGTGGACAACAATGAGGTCAAATGGAATGCATGAAAGAAAATAAACAGTATCAAAAGGAAAAAAAAACACAAGATAACAAAGCAAGATAGGGAGTAGGTAGTACTGGAATCAATGAGAGAATGAACACGGAAGAATTGAATCAAACATTGAGTGAACGGATGAGGATGAACACAAGGAATGGAAGAAAGCAAACAATGTGTCACGCCCCGCTTTCCAAAAGAAAATACAGAATACGGATACGCGACAAAAGCCTAGCGAATGATTTTCATCATCCATAAGCTGTTCAAGAATCTTTACAACATTCATAAGAATCATCATAGTCGGAAGCAAAAGAATCAACCAACATGCACATATGAACCAAAATAGCAACAAGAATACTTGAAACCAAAATGTATTAATCTCAAATAATTATGAACTGAATAAGTCAAAATCCTGGGTCACATTGCCCAAATACAAGAATAAATCTAAGTATCAAATACAATTTATTCAAGTTCAAGCAACAAATAATAATAATAATAATAAAGCATAAAATCCAGCACTAATACATCATCTCGCCAATGCCATCTGGCGCCGACCATCCTGATTTGCAATCAATAATTTGCAGGAGAAAGAAAAAGAAAACTAACAAATAGCATGGAATAATGCATCAACAGTAATAACTAGTATGAATCAGTAAAACAAAGTCAAATAGCATGGTATACTAACAGTACAGATGTTTTATGTCAAATGCAGTGTCATATGGAAACTAACAGTGTCCAGTAATGGTAAGCTCAGTATACCAGTGAATCAAGATAACAGTATCACAATATCAGTCTAACAGTATCAGTCTTATGTTCTTACAGTCTTGTTTGTATTACTAGCTAGGTAGCATTTCATGCAGCCCACCTTGCATGGTTGCTACATTCAAACAGTTTCGCTTTAGATTTCGTAGGGAATCATATAGGACAGTGTACTTAGGTATCAGTAACAGTACCAGTAGCAGTAACAGTCAAAACCTAGTGGTCCTCCTCCGATTACACCTTCCTATAGGGAAGTGTGCAGTCAGGTAATTAGTAACAGTAATCAGACAGTCAGAACCTATTAGTCCTCCTCCGAGTACACCTTCCTATAGGAAAGTGTGCAGTCAGGTAATCAGTATAACTGTATAACATATGCTCAGTATGGAAAACACGGGCCCACTTCCAAGTACACATTTCTATAATTTCCCACTACTAGATCTTTCCCTTAAACCCCTACTTGATTATTTATTATTAATTTCAAACAAGCATGTAGGTGTACAAAATATATCCAGAATAACATGGCATGATCATGTGACAAGTTCCAGTTGCAAGATAAACATGTACGAGTGCAAGATAACACTTAAAAGAATAAAATAACCAAATCTTAAGTTCAGGACAGCAAGACCACACTGCAGTAAAATAGTGATTCCCAGTGTTACAAATATGCAAATCTGAATCCACCGAAACATCTAGAAAATATACTACCAACCGAATCCAGCAAGTATAAATAAGTAATATAGTAATTCACAAAATCATAACTCAAAACTGGTTTGAATCCAGAAAACACATTCAGGCAGAAATCAGTAAACCAAATTCTCAATCTGAAAAATAGCACCAATACTCAATAAATAAATCCACGAAAAATCTGGGGTATTCCCCTATCTGTCTAGTATCAAAATATAAAGTTTCATAATTTTCCAGTAAAGTTAGATCATTCATAAAAAATCAGAAAATATCAAGAAATGATAGTTTGGCAAATCTGGAATTCCCAACACAGCTGTACGAAAATGGTATTATCTCGCAAACCGTGAAACGAAATCTGAATCCGCCAAAGGGAGATGAAAATAGACAATATAAACTAACTTTCATATTTCACAAATATTTTTCATACGGTCAAAGGAATCAGGGTGAAAATACGATTCTTTACAGAACAGCGAGCAAAATACAGCAAGTATGGCTTTCATAAACAAGCATGAAACGGCATATAAAACTCATCAATAAAAATCCACTAAAATTCTGGGTAGTCCCTAGATACATATAGAAGTGCTGACCAAAGTTTCAGATGAAAGTAATATGTGTAGCGCAACTATCAAAATAATTTAGTCATCAAAATCATCAAGAAACGAAATCTGGAATTGGTCGACACCTCTGTAGTAAAACAGTCATATCTCACACATACGAAAACGAAATCGAGCAAGGTTAGAGGGTTTAGAAAGAATACGAATTCCCATAAAACTCATGTTTTATACTGAAATTAAGATTCTGACCTTAATATGGTCTAAATTACTGATCAAGACAGATCATTGGCAAAATATAAAATTTCCTCAAAAACCAAAATCGACATAGATCCAACGAAACTTAATCCAAACACAACCAAACATGAAATCGAGTCTACCAAGTGTCCAAGCATCATGAAATAGGACAATTAACATATCAAAAGCAAGTCTATCACATGGATCTCAAGAACTACTCAAATTTTCAAAAAAATTCCACATACATGATTAAATTAAGAACGGGCAAAACCTAAGTTGTTCATGTCAAGTTTTGTGTCGTGAGTCAACTATGGTCAAATATCACTATAGAGACAACCCATCAAGAATAACACATACAAGAGTTGTCTCTAAAACCCAACTACACTACAAGCGGTATTTATGACTTGTATCATACAAAGAAATTTGAGTACAAGTTACTTGCCTTAACTGGGAACGAAAACGACTAAAAATAAGAATAATGGGAACGGATTCCCAGCAACGAATGCGAACGAACGAGTCAACAAACAAAGGCGAGCACAACCCACGAACATGACTACGAACCAAATACTCCAAGAACGAACGGACAAAATCCCACGAGCAAGAACGTCCCACAACACGAACCAACTAGAACACACCACAATCACCCACAATCCAACAAACAACCCACGAACGAATAACCATGCACACACACTCAATCCCGAGAGTATGAGGAAGAGAAGGAGAGGGAACGACAGATTCGGGAGAGGCCGGAAGTGTCAAAAAAGGGTCAGGAGAGAGGGAGAAATTTTCTCTAGCGACTAGGAGGAAATACAGCATGGGGGTAAAATAGGATTGATATAAGGGAGATTAGGGTTTGGTGCATTGGGGAAGCGGTACAGTATGATAACAACCGGGTAGGAGGGGTAATGCAGCGGGTTGGGGAACTTTGGGTTCGGTAGATGTAAACAAGGCAAAGCAATAAGGTGGGTATTTGATTTCGGTGGGGTGATCAGGTAGAAGATTTGGGTGAGGTATGTATTAGGAAAGTAATAGGGATTTATATTAGGTGGTTAAAGAAGGATTTATGGTTATTATGGATCTGGGGAATAATTAATACGGCATGGGTAAAGGAATTAATTGAAATGGGTTAAGGAGTGTAATACGGGTAGGAGGGTATTGGGTTTAAGTGAACTAGTATTATACACGTGCTGTGCACGTGGAGAAAAATTGGAAGGAATGAAAATGGTAAAAATAAAATTTACCTACACGTGCGTTGCACGGGTTGGGTTAAGGACAAAGGCCTTCTCCCATTATAGTAGTAGAGATGGGCAACAGGTTTTTATAGTGTTATTGGGTAGAGGCTATTGGGTTTGGGGTTTTAAAACAAGTGTTGGGTTTTGGGTAATAGATAACCAATAAAAATATACAATTTGAATTTTATAAAAATAATAAAAAAAATAAAAAAAATAACAATAACAATAAAAATAATAATAGTTTAGTAATAATAATAGAAATCAAAGTGTGAATAACAATAATAAAATTTATAAATAAAATTAGCGATCGAAATAGGTTTTAATAAAAGATCCAACACTACATTTTAACAAAAAGAATTTGAAAACCGAAAAAAAATAATTTGCGATTTTTTTTTTAAAAATATATATTTTTGGGAAAATAGGGGTTACACAATGCAAAGAGAAACAACAAGGGAATCCTAAGACCTGTGGGTTATGGGCCCACCACGCTTCCGCTGCGCCACTATGATCGGGAAGACTCTGCTAATAGCATCCATTAGCTCCAGCAATCTACTTCGTGGCTCACCATATCCTTGACACATCCAAATGATATCCCTCTAGCATGAAGTTCGAACTCCTATCAACTTCAGATTCTGAACACTTCATGAGATCCTGGGACTCTGCATGCACGTCTCAGAGCAAAAGATGACACTTCCTCTCCTGGTGATGATCCAAACCGCTGACATGTCGTAGTAGGTCCAGTGATGCCGATCGACGAACCAAGCATGAGCCAGAATCAAAAGAATATGGGAACGAAAAGAATGAATTTATACCCAAGAAGAAATCCATCAAAGAGGACGACTGAAAAAGACGGAAGAATCAAGGAATCAAGGGATTGAATTAGAAGGGATCAAAATAAGTGGAACAAGACTAGTATCCAAATCAAGTTGATTATTATTTATTCATGTTACTGCATGGTTTGTGTACTGTTGAGCCAATCCTTGATCGAGCCCAAACTTGTTTAATATATTAGTCAAACCAATACATTAGCCAAACCCGGAGCTCTGATACCACTAAAAACCTTGTCAAGCCCCGCTTCCCAAAAAGAAGATACGGAATACAGATATGTGACTAAGTCCAACGAATGGCTTTCACCATTCATAAGCTGTCAGGATCTTTACAACAAGTACAAGTATGAACAAGAGATATAAAAGAGAAATAGTCAATCACGTATGCATAACTGAATCAATATAGTCAACAAAATTACTTGAAAACAATAAGCAAGAATACTAAATTTCAAATCATCATGTCTGGAACAAAACACTAGTCTGGGACAAAACGCCCAATACAAATATCCATAAAACAAATTACAATTATTCAAAATAAGAAACAGGAAATAATAATAGCAAGAACTCCAGTAGCTAAAATCTCAGATCGCCCACTCCATCAGGCAGCTAATCACCATAATCTATAATTTAACGAATTGCAGGAAAAGGAAAGAGAAACAAAACGCCCGTCAATGCAAGTTACGGGCCGCTTGTAGTGTAGGAAACAAGTACAGGAAAGTTAAACATGAATAGAGTGACAGCGAAAGCAAGTATAGCATGGGAAGAATGTAAGAACAAAATGGAAGACTAACTCAAGATCAAGAACAGGACAAGTAGCATGGTAAGAAGAACGGATGCAAGTGATATGTAACAAGTGTCAAGTAAACAAGTATCATGTAACAAGTAATGAGTAACAAGTGTTAAGTATCAAGTAAACGAGTAACGAGTAACATGTGTCAAGTAATCAAGTATCAAGTACAAGTAACAAGTAGCAAGTGTCAAGTGATCATATTCAAGTCTTTTATCTAGTCCTATGTAGGTAGCACTTCATGCGTCCTACGTTTTTACCACATAGTTGCTATATTCATGCAAGTTACGTTTTAGATTTCATAGTAGATCATAAAGGGCAGTGTACTCAAGGACAAGCTCCAAGTATCAAATATCAAGCTCCAAATAACAAGTATCAAGCTCCAAGCAACCAAATATTACGTGTCAAGTGTGCAAGTGTCAAGTAATCACGTGTCAAGCTCCAAATAACCAAGTATCAAGGTCCAAGTACCAAGTAGGATCTATGAATCCTCTTCCGAGTACACATTTCTGTATTTTCCACTATTAGATCTTTCCCTTTAAAACCCCGTCTTAGTTTTCTTGTTATTATTATTCAAGCAAGTATGGATGTGCAAAAACAAGTCAAGAAACATGGTTGATGACAAGGGACAAGTACAAGTCGAAAAAAGGACATGAATGGGTACAAAAGACTCAAAATAGACTAAGACAACGACAATTCTAGTTCTAGACAGCATGACATTACTGCACCAAATCTGAAATTCCCGTTGCCATAAACATGCAAATCTGGATCCATCAAGAAATCTAGAAAATAGACTGCCGGCCAAATCCAGAAAAAATATATAAGACATGGTATTTCACAAAAAAAGAACTCAAAACAGAATTGTATCCAGAAATCATGTTCATCCAGAAATCAGAAGTTTGTATTCATCAGCAAGAAAATGGCATAAAAACTTACTCATTAAATCCAAGAAAAATCTGAGGTATTTCCTAGTATTTTTAGTATCAGCAAATAAAGTTTCATAATATTTCCACGTGGATAGTATAGTCAAATAAAATCAGAAAACAGCAAGATACAGTAAATTTATAAATCTGAAACTCTGAACACAGCAGTACTAAAATAGAAATAGATTATAAAATATAAATTAAAATACAGATCGGTCAAAAGGTTGATAAAATAGATACAATAGACTACTTTTCATATTGACAAAGTTTTTATCAAATGCAAGTAGAATCAGGTTGAAATTAAGGTTCTTTGCAGAACAGCATGAAAATTCTGCAGGTATAGTAGTTGTTTGTAAGCATAGAATTGTTCATAAAAGTCATCAATTAAATCCACAAATATTGGAGCTTAATCCCAATCAAGTTTAGTTATACTCAGCAAAATATTGGATCAAAATATTATCTTTGACATTAGTATAAAAATAAATAACCATACAGAATTCGTATAAAACAGGATCTGGAATTTTCTACACCTCTGTAATAAAACAGCAATAACTGTCAAAAATTCTATAAAGTAGATAGAATTGTCTATAATTCATATTCACAAGTAATTTTCATTTATAGACCTTAATAGGGTTTAAAATACTAAACAAAAAAGGGGTAACAGCAAAAACAGAGATCTTCTTTCTGAATAAATCAACTAGTTCATATGTAACACACTCAAATCATTACAAAATACAAAATATGGTATGCTAGATTTCCAAGCAACATGGTGTAGGGTATTTAACAAGTTTACAACAAGTTATACTACTACTAACACATCAAGCATACAAGATCATACGATACCACATAAATCACGAACAATATGCATGTATACCTCAAAAGTTTATTAGATTTAAGTTATTTTATGTCGTGTGTGTACGAGATAGCTACAGATAGATCAACAAGTAGAGATAAGATCTAACAAGGAATTGACACAAGAATGAATCTACAGACAAAAGCTACACTACAAGTGGTATTTAGTACTTGTATTATACAACAACAAAAAATACAAGTTAATTGCCTTATAGTCGACGACGAAAATGAAGCAAGGAACGAGAATAACGGGAATAGATTTCCAGGCACGAACACGATACTACGAACAGACACGAACAAGGTGATCACGAACACAATCAGACGACTAGATCCAAGAGTTGATGATGATCACGGAGTAAATCCGACGGTCGGAATTCAAATCATCAAGATCTGATGGTCTTGATGATCAATCAAGAGGATCAACGAACAGACAAGCTTGATGTTGAATGAAAATGATCAAGAGAAGATCGACGACTGATATGGCTTCATCACCCAAACAGAGCCAGGAGGAGGTGGCAGGGGGTTAAGCTATTTTCTTGTTCATGAATTACTTTTATTCTTCTTGTTGAGCTATTTTCTTGTTGATCCTATTTTTATTTGTTTATTTGATTGTGAGTATTTTATTTGAACCCTATTGTCTTTAAATCCATATCTTTTTGAACCCAAAACCCAATTGCAATTATTTCTAGACCCAAACCCATTATTATGGGATCCTAGCCCATTTATCCAACAACCTAATTGTATCCGATAAATAATACCCTATTGCAAACCCTACAAATACAAAACTTAAACCCTAACTATTCAGTCGTCTCTCTCTCTCTCTGTGTTTTCTCTCTCCCCGATCGACTGTCCATCGACCTCCACCTTCCCGCCCAAACCATCCTCCTCTTCGGGGTTCTCCAGTCGTCGAGCTCTCCCGCTAACGCCACCAACGCCAGTCGAGCTACCTTCGACTGTGACCCTAACACCCCTTTGCTGCTCCCCTGTTCCCGAGCGACGGAAATAGCAGCCAGCCCCGACGCCGCCTGTCTCCGACCTGTCGATACCAGTCGATGACCAGTCTCGCCGCCCAACTCAAAGCAACAATGTCGACGTCAACCCTATCGTCGAGTCGCCTTGTTGTTGCCGCCCTTTACTATTGCCGCTCTTTGCTTTTGTTGCTTGGTTTCTTTGTGTATGTAGTGTGCACGTAATTCTTCATGGGTTCGTTGCTTCAGGATTCTCATCCCATTATTCTTTGGTATTCGAATTAATCATCCATAAGGAAAGTCACTTTTTCTCTTCAATTGAATATTGTATCAAATTCAGGTTTTATTGAAATTCTTGCAAGTAGATCCAATCGTTTATCGTATCGCATATTGTTGTTCCTCTTTCGTTGAGTATATTATGGGTTTACACGAGATAGCCCAAATATCGTCGACTTCGTGCCTTTATTGACTCTAAAGATCAAATCTTTCGTGCATTCATGTGGTATTGGTTATAAGGTTATTCATATAAACATCACATAAAGATACCATCGTAGAATCGAATACTAGGTTGATTGCTTGAATAATTGATTGATGAACTGTGTTGTTAACTTAGTGTATGTGTGTATTCTTAATGATGTTTACCATGCTATTATACCTACCATGCTGATTATGAAATTTATTGACTAATTGAAGTGGAACCCATCATGTTAGATCGCTTTATTTCACATGAAAACCTGTATGTTTTTTGTATGTATGGAATTTGTAAGACGTTTTCGACCCGGTATTTGACATAACAATAAATAACATTCTGAATAAGAATTGTAGTCCTGTGTCTCTAGTTTTCAGAACATCTAAGATCTTCAAATTCCGAATTGTATTGCAAAAGTTATGACGATTTTACTACTGCATTGTTTTAATTCCAGAACTTCAGATTCATGTATGTTTTCATGTTTAAACTATTAAAAGGGTAAGTTAATATTAGAAAAATTGTCTGATAATTTTCAGAATGATAGTTAATATGTATAGGAGTCTAAAGAATATTTTTGAGTATACCCAAGTCATTGAAAACCCTCCCAATAACAACTAAGAATCAGATAAATAACCCCCCCACCCCCAAACCCACCACCCTCGACAACCCATAAAACATCCATTATAAAAAACTTTCATTTTCAAAGGTTTTTGTTTTGTTCAGTGTTTAAATATCCCCAAATACCCAACCACACTAAACAAATATATGAAAATGGATCCAAAATAAGATAGAGACATAAGGAGGATTGAAAATGATAACAAGTACCTGAGTAAAATTGAACTGAACCTGGATGGAGCAAAAATAAGTGTTGCCTCCTCTGTTTACATAATAGGGCAAGGGGAAGGGATGGGGACTTCACCAGAGTGCAAGTTTGAATAGTTTGAGTGGGATTTGATTTCAATTTTGGGGTTTAGGGTGATCGATTTGGGTGTTTAGGGTTAGGGATTTGGGGTTCGGACACCAAATTGGGTCGGAGAGAAAGTGTGGGATCCGAAAGGATTCGAATTTGGGAGAAAGAAGAGTGGGAGAGAGGGTGTTTCAGACAGTGGACTTGTTCGGAAAGAGGATAGCAGGATCAGGTGAGAGATTTAATAGAGATAAGAGAGTAATTAGTTATTTTATTATGGCATATTTAAATAGGGGCATTTTGGACATTTCACCTCCATTTTTATGGTTTTCATACAAAAGTTAACTATAATTTATAGTTTGAGGTTTATCACGTTGGCCGATAGAATATGTGATTTTCTGCTTTGAACACATAGTTGAGGGGTCTTTTTCACAATTAACACTAACTAATTATATCCCTTAACTATAGGAATCTTAAATCAAATTTTAAAGATACCTCTCCAAGTCTATCATCTATAACTAATTCCTTATCTATAAATACTTTCCTTTCTCACTCAGTAAAGAGTAATCAATATTTTCCCACTAAAAACTCTAATCTCCTTTATGAGTTACTAATTTGCGCATCGGAAGGTCTTTCGCTAGGTTCACCAGATGTTCTCAACCACTGAGATCTAGATCTAGACATCCTCAGTCGTTCAGATTCAGATCAAGGAGCTTTCAGGCATCTATATTCAGATCAAGATCGAAGGTCCAGATCTAAGCTTTCTCCTCAAAATAAGAACTCATCATCTGATTGCTCTTACACTAGAGAAAAAAACAAAAACTAGCAATGTCATGGAGCTTCACAAATCAAAGTTACTGCACTTAGTGAGCAGTGGATTGCCCCCCTCTATTGTCACCCTATCTAACATCAGCGTCACCTTTCTGCTTATACAACCAAGTAGAAAAACCCAAAAGGGAACTTATACTCATTCACTCTCCACCTCTTCATCTTCATCCTCCACCACCACCACTACCGCTGCTTGAGAACCGACGACCATGTTGACCATTCTAAAACCTTCACTAACACTGCCACCGCCACTGCCATCTCGACCCCTTCCCCACCCCCATCACAACCACCAAAGTTGTTGCCATCATCCCTACCAACATCGCCGCCATCGCCATTACACCTACCAACGTCATCATTCCGCCGCTGCCATCATCCCCACCATCGTGACCCATTGTCAAAATTCTTTCCACCTCTTCGTTTCTTCAAAACCACCATGTGGTTTGACTGAACAATTGTGATGGGTTTCTGTGACATGGAAGAATTGAGTTGGGGTGGTTGGGGTTCGGGATTGGAAAAGAAAAGAAGAAAACTTGAAAAAAGAACTCACATTTGAGTTGATTCCTCCAAAATCAGCAACTCATCCGCGTCTACCCAGCAAGGAAGTCATGGGGATAAAGTCGATATAAAATTATAGTTACCGACAACAGGTTTAGGAAGAGAAAAAGGTGAAAGGGGGTAAGAAATTTGGATAATGTGTGCAATTTTTTTTAAAATGATGTAAAAAGGTGGGAATGGGAGGGGGGATCGACTGAGAGGTATTTTGTTCCAAAATGACCACATGCATTGCACATGAAATTCTGGTCAATGGAGCAGATGTGGCGGGTAGTTTCCTAAAAGAAAAAAAAAAGACAAGTTTGGTGGTTAAGCACATTAAAGCACTGTTGGGATAGTTTTCTAAAAAAGATAGAATGGATAGGGTAGTTTCTTACAATTTAGTCGTATCTTATTTGTTTATTAACTAGATTTTCCCATGGGCACGTGCCTACGGCACGTCTTTAGAACGATACAGCATATAAAAAGCCTTGTAAACAGTAAATCAACAGTTATATAGCTCAAGTTTGAATAGTATGACAATAATTAGTTGTAAATAAAAGTCCATGTTTCCATAAGTATATATATATATATATATATATATATATATATATATATATATATATATATATATATATATATATATATATATATATACAGAGAGAGAGAGATAATTAAATAAATAAACGAGTTGTTTTGGGCGGGGGGGGGAATTTGAATTTGAGTTTTGGTGGAAAACTTTTGGGAGAGAAAATGTGTTTTGTGAGGTTAGATCTGGGCCTTTGATTTTGGGGGGATTGAAAGAGAGCCACTAGATAGCTTTTTCTGTGTTTTATTATATAAATAATGGCATTTTTTTGCCAGGGGACAACACTTGGAAGAACTTTTTAGCAGGAAAATGACTGGTAGGAGAAAATTTAAACCGAGAGAAAGACATGCGGCAAGGTCCAATCATACGAGAAAGTAGTTAAATTTATATTTTTGAATATTCTTTATATATGTCACTTAAAAATATCTTTTCTTATATAGTATGCATACATAATTAAGTGATAAAAATAGTTAAATTTAAACTTTTTTTGAGAAAATAGTTACATAAGAGATAAAAAAAGTTTTATTTATATTTTCTTTTTATATGTCATTTAAAAAATATCTTATCTCAGTGTAGTTTGTACATAATTAAGAGATAAAAATAGGTAGATTTAATGATTTTTTTAGAAAATAACTTAAGATATTAAAATTGTTATATTTAGATTTTTTTAATTTTCTGTTCATATGTCATGACATTTTATATATATCATCTCATGACGTACATAATAGAAAACGACAATTACAATTAAGAGAAAAAATAGTAGAATTAAAATATTAAAATAGTTAGATTCAAGTTAAATTGTAATTCATGATAATTCATGTGTAGCGTGAGATTAGTGCATAATGTAGTGCAAAGCACAGTGTCACGCCCCATTTCCAAAAAATACGGAATACGAGAACATGACATTGGCTCAGCGAATGACTAATGTCACCCATAAGCTGTTTATCCGATCAACTCAACAATATAATCAATACAGAACAATTACGCAGGCAATAATAATAATCTCATGAACAATAATACTTGGAATAAAGCAATATGAAATATCCAAATACAATAAACCAATGTCTGGAAACAATAATAAAATCCGGGTCATATGCCCAATACAATAATAATCCAATCACAAATAGATAATAAGTCTTAATACCTTAAGTTTGATAAAACAATAAGCAATTAAAAGCATTAAATCTTCAGAAAGTCTGTTCTGCAATCCCAGAAGACAATTCTCCTTCATTACCTGTGAACACTTCATCTAAAAAGAGGAGAAATTTGTCCTTAGAGCAAGTCATGGACAACACGTAGAGAAAACAAAGAATAATGAAATAACGGTATAACAATGAATTCAATGGATAAATAGGAACCAATAACATGGGACAATAATAAATAATCAATATCACGGTAATCGATGCAATTGGTATAAACAATGATTCAATATTCAATAACAATTTTCAATGGTATCAATAACACTTAGACTATATTCGATATCAATCTGAACAATGATGTATAATATGCAATTTTGATGATGTGTCAATCCATATGTCTATTCATCATTTTAATCCTAACTAATGCACGTACTACTGTATCCCATATTAGTGTTTAGGCAGCGATGGGTTCACCAGAGTAGGCCAGAGAGGGAGCTTCGGGATTTTGGGCGGGAAAACAGAGGTCGGGGAGAGAGAAAACGGGATGAGAGAGAAATGATGACTAATTAGTGTTTCAAATTGTGTAATTTAGGGTTTGCAATAGGATTATATTTATAGATTGTAATTAGGATGTTGGGTTAGTGGTTTAGGATCCAATAATAGCAGTTTTGGGTCAAGAACAATTGAAATTGGGTTTTAGGGTTCAATAAGAGATGGGTCCAAAAAATAGGGTTCAAATAAAAATACCAACAATTAAATAGAAGAAAATATGATCAACAAAATTAGCTCAATCAAGAAGAACAACGAATTTCATGAACAAATTAATTAAAATAATCAAGGAAGAAAAAAATAGAGTATTTTATTCAATTTCAAATAAAATATTACAAAAGAGAGGAAAACGAAAATAGCGAAAACAGTAGTTACAATCCTACCCACCTTACAATAAAATTTCGTCCTCGAAATTTTAGCAAGTGGTGGTAGGGTAACCCCGAAGAAAAGAAAAGAATAAGAACTACTCGAAAAGATGGGGAAACTTCTTCCGAATCTCATCCTCAAGCTCCCAAGTCGACTCACCAGGCCAGTGGGGATTCCAAGCAACACAAACCAACTTAATAACCTTATTTTTCAAAATCTTCTTCCGCCGGTCCATAATCGAAACTAGATGAATCTCACACGACAAATCTGATCGAACCGACAACTCCGAATAGTCAATGACATGGATATCATCCCTGACATACTTCCTGAGCTGAGAAACATTGAAGATGTCATGCAATCCAGAAAGAGCTGGCGGCAGCGCGAGTCTATAGTCCACCTTACATACTTTCTCCATCACATCGAACGGACCAATGAATCTAGGGCTCAACTTGCCCTCACCTCCAAACTGGATCACACCTTTCCATGGAGACACCATGAGGAACACATTGTCACCCACTTTGAACTACAACAGCCACCTGTGCATATCTGCCCATTTTCTCTACCTGTCCCGTGCGGCCTATAAATGCTTCATATTCTGGGACACTACATCAACAGTCCTCGTGATCAATTCTGGCCCCAAAAGCTTCCTCACACCAATGTTATCCCAGCACACTGGTGATCTACACTTCCGACCATACAAGACTTCATACGGGGCTGCCTGAAGACTAGCTTGATAGCTATTGTTGTATGAAAACTCCACCAAGTGTAGATGATCTCAACATATCCTCTAAGGTCTGAATAGTCCTCTCAGATTGTCCATCTGTCTGCGGATGGAAAGCAATACTGAACTTTAGCTTACTCCCAAGACTGTTATGAAGATTCTCCAAAAATTGAGATCTGAATCTACTATCCCTGTCCGATATAATGCTGACAGGAACACCATGCAACCTCACAATCTCCTACATATACTTCTCTGCGAGGCTCTCGATAGACTGACCAACTCTAAAGGAATTGAAATGAGCACTCTTCATCAGGTGGTCCATAATCACTCAAATGGCATTGTGACCCTTGGGACTTCTAGGCAAAGCAGTCACGAAATCCATAGTGATATTCTCCCACTTCCACTCCGGAATAGGAAGCGATTGAAGAAGTCCAGCAGGCCTCTGATGTTCTACTTTCACTTGCTGACAGATCAGACACCGAGAAACAAATCTTACAATAGCCCTTTTCATACCATGCCACCAGAAATACAATTTCAAATCCCGATAGATCTTTGTACTACCGGGATGGATATAATATGGCGAACAGTGAGCTTCTTCAAGTAACTTCTGCCTGACTTCTCCCTTCGGAACACATGGACGAGTCCCAACGCAGAAAGATCCATCTCATGAATCACCATGTAAATTCTTGAACCAGCTTCAACTTCAGCTCGAAACTACTGCAATTACACATCACCAGACTGTGCCTCCTTAATCTGATTCACCAAAGACAGCTGAAACTTTAGCACCGTACAACTCTCCTCAGAACTAGGAAATATGTAGAACCCCATATTTTCAAATATTATCTTAATTATTTGAAAATAAATTTAAATGATTTTTGGAGATTTAATTAATATTTTCTAAGAAATTTATCTTTTGTACACGTGCAAAACACGTGCAAATGACTTTTTAGAAGTTTGAAAAATTAAGATTTCTTTATGAAAAATCATTAATTATTATTTAGAATTTATGTAGTATTTTTCCAGATTTTTCTGAAATTAATTGATACTATTTGCAATTTTTGAGAAAAGAAGGACTTATTTGCAAAATTGACATTTTCAAGGGTTGAAATGCAAAATTGGTATTCTGGACGTTTTGAGCAGTATTGGCTGAGGCTAAGAAGTATATTTTCTATTAGATCCTAATTTAAAGGAGTTTTATTGAATTTACAAGACTAATGTATATATATGTAAGTTGTAATTTGGGAAGGATTGTTTTGCAAAATGTGAGTAAAACCCTAATATTAATCCGTCATATATAAGGGGATTTCTTTCCCCAGCCGTCATTTACAAGAATATTCAGATTTTTGAGATTTTGTTTGAGGAGCAAGAAGAGGCTTTTGGATCTAGCAAGGAGAAGAGCTTTTTGTGGATTTTCTTCAAAACAAGTGAGTGGTTTGTTTTTGTTTTGCTTTGATTTGTTTGTTTGTTTTGATTGATGAATGACGTAAGATCTTTTGTTACTCTTTGTTTGGATCAGTACGATATTATTTGTTTGTCTCATTATATGCATGATATGGATCTTTCATTTTAATATGGATTATGAGAACACTTATTGATATTTGGACTATGTAAGAGAACTATCAAGATTTGTTGAGGAAATATTGATCTATGGAATCGTATTGTTGGAAAGCATGTTAAGAATTGATTAGTTTGTGATCGGATGATAGACATCTAGATCTTATGATTTTTTAATTCAGAATTTGATTATGAGTTGAGGAAGAAATTTTGTTGAGAAACCCTAATAGAAGATTAGTGATTTAGATCTTGCGAAGTTGAGATTTGAGGAATTGACCGATGAGTATTGTGTCCGTATTGGATATTATTTTGAGAGTTATCTTTGGCTTGTGTACGAACTATTGATTGAAAAACAATGAATCATGATTCTTTAGAAATCTTCAGTTTAATTTTGTATTCAGACCTATTTTTGAAAACTGTAGGCCGACAGTCGACTGGCCTACTGTACAGTCGACTGGTACGACGCTACTGATTATCTTCATTCTTTTGAGAATTGTTCGGGACAGTCGACCTAGGCTATTGTCAGTCGACTGGTCTGCTGATTGTAAATTTGTTTAGTCCTTTCTGGACAGTCGACCTATGAACCTTTCAGTCGACTTAAATACTTAGAATATTCTTGAGAATTATTGGAATTTGTCTTGGGGCAGTCGACTGATGACTTTCCCTAGTCGACTGATATTGCCTTAGATTATTTTTGTGAAATTCTGGAGAGTTGTCCTCTGGACAGTCGACTTACCTCAGCATAAGTCGACTGGTACTGAGAGATCTATGTATTTGATTTGAGACATTTTGTTCAGTATTTGATTTGAGAACTTTTGTTCAGTATTTGATTTTGAGATATTTTGTTCAGTATTTGATCTTGACATATTCAATCAAGAAAGTGATTTTGAGATATTCGGTTGAACCACTTGTTTAGTGGATATTTGATTAGATATTTGATTTTGAGTCTCTAGAGGAACGTGACCCTAGTATACCGGTGTTGAGTTATTTGTTGAGGCCCATTGAGGCGAATTTTCAGTTATTCATATTTTTAGTCCGGTGGGGTACACTACTCTAGGAGATTTGTTCAGTAACCAAAAATAATAAGGACTTGCACTAGTAGTGTCATGACGAAGGGGACATGAGTTATGCACCTTAGTAAGGCTTTAGATGTGGGATTTAATCTCCTGAATTATCCAAGTGGTTAACTTGAGATGTGGGATTTATCTCCTGAATTATCCAGGTAGACAACCTGAGATGTGAGATATGTCTCCTGAATTATCCAAGTAATTATCTTGAGATGCGGGATTGACCTACGGAATGATCAGAGTCGAGGCGACACTTTTGGGATATTATTGTGATGATGAGTCTATGTTTAGATGTGGGTTGATCTCCTGAATTATCCAGGGAAAATACCTAAGATGTGGGATCTATTTCCGGGATTATCAAGCATGGCCAAATTCTCATAGTTTATCTTCATCTCTTAGTAGTCATCGTTGTCAGCATATAGCATTTGTGTTTTATTGACTCATCTTTATGCATTCGGATTTCCTGTTTTCACATTTGACATTTAGTTTTGGTATCACCCGTTGTTCTATTTGGTATTTTGGTTATTACTTGTTGGACATTACGATTTAAGTTCATCTATGTTGTTCTTTGATTTTTATGCCACTCACACCATTTATGGCTGACCCCTTTAGTTTGGGGGTTAGGATTCAACTCTAGCCTCACATGTTGCAGGTTATTGCTTAGAGTTGGAGATTGGATGCTTGAGTTAGCTTTTGGGATAAATGGACTATTTAGTGTTCAGTGATGAATTGTAAAGACTTGTTGAGTAAATTTTGGTTTGTTTAGTCTTCCGCTGTGATATGTAAAAGTTTTGTTGTAATAAAGTTGAAAATTTGCTGGTGTTTGGTTGTGTTTATTGTTATATTGAAGTGGATCACTGGGAATGTGCCACGTATTTTCTAAGCTCTCATATTAGAAATTCGGGGCGCTACAGAGATTGGTATCAGAGCTCTGCTTCAATGGTAATAATAGACATAGTAAGAAAACCAACCTAGGTGTGGACACTAGAGAGTGAGTACCTAGGTGTGGACATCAGAGTTTGAGTATCACATAGAGTTAAAATGTGATGTTTGGTTTGAAATTATGGTTTGAGATATGATTATGGTTTGGCCATGGGGCATTGATATGAGTTAGAATTGTGTGTGTTACTCTAACTTTACCCTCGTTTTGCAGTATTCAAAATGGTTGCACCCAGGGGCAGAAATGGTGGCAACAATGAGGATGGATCGGGTAGTTCCCGAGGAAATGAGATCGACTTAGAGGCTGAATTCGCCAAGGTGTATCAAACACTGAATACGTTGATGGCATTCAACGTGGCACAACAGCAGCAAGCTCAGCAGTAGCAGAATCCGCAGCCCAATCATGGAGCTGGACATGGATTGGTGAATGCCAACCCCATCAAGCAGATCGAATCCTTTAAGAGGATGAGGCTGCCAGTCTTTGAGGGGCAAGCTGATCCAACCGCAGCAGATGATTGGATTCGGAAGATGCATACGATCTTCAAAGTATCGGAGACTCCGGCAGCTAGCAAGGTGAAGTTAGCTTCGATGCAGCTCGAGAAAGATGCTGGTTTTTGGTGGGAATCGCTGAAGAGGAATTTGGGAGATCAGCAGGTTACATGGGAAGCTTTTCTGGAGGAGTTCAGAGATCGCTTCTTTCCTCTGGATGTTCAAGAGAAGAAGGCGATCGAGTTCATGAACCTTCAGCAGGGCAACATGACTGTTCGGGAGTATGAGACGAAGTTTGCTCAACTTTCGAGGTATGCACCAGAGTTGGTCATGGACGAAGCGAAGAAGGCCAAAAAGTTTGAGCAGGGCTTGAGGCCAAACTTGAGGTCAAGGATGGTTCCGTTGGGTATTAGAAGATTTGACAAGCTGGTCAGAAGAGTAGCGATGACTGAGGAGGATATGGATCTATTTCAGAAGAAGCAGGATACATGGAACCGGAACAAGAGGCCAGCATCAGGCCAGAGTGGGAAGGGATTCCCCGCGAAGCAGGCAAAGTTCACTGGATCAGTGCAAAAGGCACCTGCAGCTCAGGGAGTGACCTGTTACTACTGCAAGAAGGTAGGACATTACAGGTCAGCATGTCCGAAGTTGGCAGAGCATATCTGTTCCCAGTATGGGCAGACTGGACATTCCAAGCCCCGTTGTCCAAAATTGAAGGAAGATGGTTCGGGTGGAAGCAAAGTCCCGAAGAGGCAAGGGCGAGTATTTGCATTGACCGAGGAGGATGCGAGAAACTCGGAAGATGTAACACAGGGTATGCAGGAATTTTGATTTCTTTCATTTTTGAATCAATGTAATGAATAAAACCTTTATTTGAGAACAATTTAAGATTGAGTATCATTCTTATTGTAACAGGAGTTGTTTTAATAAATGGAATAAAAGCAAAGGTTTTGTTTGACACTGGTTCATCGCACACTTTTGTATCGCCGAATTTTGCAAGGATCTTAGGTTTGGAACCTAAGTTATTTCCAGGCAGGGTTTTGTCGGTGGCAACGCCGTCAGGTGAAGAGCTGATTGCAATCGATATTACGAGGGCTGTGATATCGAGATTGGTGGAAGGATGTTCGGCATCGACTTGATCGAGCTACAAGTGTTGGGAGTGGATGTCATCGTAGGCATCGATTGGATGGCTATATATGATGCCACAATTGATTGCAAGCAGAAGGAGGTGTTGGTGAAAACACCAGGTGGACCTGCAGTAACTTTCCAAGGGAAGAAGAAGATTCCGAAGGTGGCTGCAATGGTATCTAAGATGGCAATTTCGGATGAAGTCAAGGGCATTCCGGTTGTTCGAAATTTTCCTCAGGTGTTCTTGGATGATTTTTCAGGATTACCGCCGTAGAGAGATGTAGAGTTTTGCATCAATGTTCAGCCAGGAAGTGCGCCGATTTCCAAGGCTCCATACAGGATGGCACCTGTAGAGCAAGATGAAGTGAAGAAGCAGATTGAGGAGCTTTTGAGCAAAGGGCTTATTAGACCGAGTTCTTCTCCGTGGGGAGCGCCAGTGTTGTTGGTCAAGAAGAAGGATGGGTCGATGAGGATGTGCATTGACTATCGGGAGTTGAATAGGGTGACTATTCAGAACAAGTATCCATTGCCGCGGATTGATGATTTGTTCGACAGGCTTCGAGGAGCAGCGGTGTTTTCGAAGATTGATTTGAGGTCGGGATATCATCAGGTGCGATTCAAGGAGGAAGATGTGAGTAAGACAGCGTTCAGGACTCGTCATGGGCTGTATGAGTTTTTGGTGATGCCATTCGGGTTGACAAATGGGCCAGCAGTTTTCATGGATATGATGAATCGGGTGTTGAGATCGTTCATCGATTCCTTCGTAGTGGTCTTCATCGATGATATCTTGGTATATTCGAAGTCGGAAGAGGATCATTTGACGCACTTGACAGCAGTGTTACAGACGTTGCAGGAGCACAGTTTGTATGCCAAATTGTCGAAGTGTGAATTTTGGAAGTCTGAGGTAGCTTTCCTTGGTCATATTCTTTCTAAGGAGGGAGTGGCTACTGATCCTCAGAAAGTGGAAGCAGTGAAGGATTGGCCTAGGCCGACGTCAGTGAAGGAAGTCAGAAGCTTCTTGGGATTAGCTGGGTACTACAGGAGATTTATTCAGGGGTATTCTCAGATTGCAGTTCCGATGACAGGTTTGACCCGGAAGAATGTGGCATTTGTATGGACCGATAAGTGCGAAGAGAGTTTCCTTGAGTTAAAGGAAAGGTTGACTACCGCACCTATATTGGCATTGCCGCAAGCTGGGAAAGATTATGATATCTACAGTGATGCATCTCACAGAGGTTTGGGGTGTGTCTTGATGCAAGAAGGCAAGGTCATTGCTTATGGTTCGAGGCAGTTGCGTCCGCATGAGAAGAATTATCCGACGCATGATTTGGAGCTAGCAGCTATCATTTATGCCTTGAAGCTATGGAGGCATTATGTCTATGGTGAGAAGGTCAATATGTACACTGAACACAAGAGCCTGAAGTATATTTATCAGCAGAGGGATTTGAATCTTCGGCAGAGAAGGTGGTTGGAGGTATTGGAAGACATTCGTCCTGAGATCAAGTTTCATCCGGGCAAGGCGAATGTAGTGGCTGATGGACTTAGCAGGAAGAGTAGCTTATCGAGATTGATCACTACTCGAAGGGAGTTGGTAGCAGAGATCGATCAGGCAGGTATCGAGGTGGTACTGCGAGGTTTAGGGGCATCTTTGGCTCAGTTGAGGCTGCAGCCCTCTTTGAGAAAGAAGATTGTGGAAGGTCAGAGATCAGATTCAGAGATCAAGAAGATGTTGCAGCAGGTTTCAGAAGGCAAGTTATCAGAATTTCGTGTCCAAGATGGAGTTCTTTGGATGGGTGAAAGGTTGTGTGTTCCAGATGATGCAGAGTTGAGGGAGAGTATCTTGCAGGAAGCACACAGTACATTGTTGTCAGTTCATCCAGGAGGCACGAAGATGTACAGGGACATCAAACAGCACTTTTGGTGGTCTGGTATGAAGCGGGATGTAGCAGATTTTGTGGCAAGGTGTCTGACTTGTCAGCAGATCAAGGCAGAAAATCAGAGACCTGGAGGTTTGTTACAGCCATTACCCATTCCGGAGTGGAAGTGGGAGAATATCAGTATGGACTTTATCACGGGTTTGCCGAGGAGTTCGAAGGGCAATGACTCGATTTGGGTTGTTGTGGACCGATTGACTAAGTCGGCACATTTTCTGGCCATGAAGATTACTTGGTCGATGGAGAAATTGGCTGAGTTGTACATTGGAGAAATTGTGAGACTTCATGGAGTTCCTGTGTCAATTGTTTCTGACAGAGATCCAAGGTTTACTTCAAGGTTTTGGAAGAGCCTACAAGCAGCTTTAGGCACCAGAACTGATTTCAGTACAGCATTTCATTCACAGACAGATGGTCAGACGGAGAGGGTGAATCGAGTGCTGGAAGATATGTTGAGAGCTTGTGTTATGGACTTCGGTGGTAGTTGGGAGAGATACTTGGCATTGGTTGAGTTTGCTTATAACAACAGTTACCATGCAAGTATTGGGATGGCACCGTATGAGGCTTTGTACGGGCGGAGGTGCAGGACACCTGTTTGTTGGTATGAGGTTGGCGAGAGGCAGATGTATGGTCCTGAGATCGTGCAGCAGACATCAGAGCAGATTGAGCTGATTCGCAAGAGGTTGGTCGAAGCTCAGAGTCGGCAAAAGAGTTATGCTGACACTCGACGAAGAGATTTGGAATTTGAAGTTGGGGATGCAGTTTTCCTCAAGGTTTCTCCGACCAAAGGAGTGATCAGATTTGGTAAGGGAGGCAAGTTGGCGCCGAGGTATATTGGACCATACAGGATCGTGGAGAGGATTGGCAAGACAGCATACAGATTGAAACTTCCAGAGGAGTTAGCGCAAGTACATGATGTGTTTCATGTGTCGCTATTAAGGAAGTATGTGGCCGATCAGAATCATCAGTTGGTAGAGGTTCCTGAAGATCTACAGGTGAACTTGAGCTACAAGGAACAGCCTGTTGAGATCGTTGATCGTAGGGAGAAAGTCCTTAGGAGCAAGGTAATACCTATGGTCAAGGTGTTGTGGAGGAATCAACAGTTCGAAGAGGCTACTTGGGAGCCAGAGGATCGCATGCAGAAGGAATTTCCTGAATTGTTTGTATGAGTGTATTTCTTGTATGTGATTGGAATTCCTTGGATGATTGTACTATTGACTGGTATATGATGTATTCCTCTGTTTAGATTGTGATGTTATAAGAAATTGTTTGGATTATGTTCTATATATATATGAAACACTATTTTGTTTTGTTTGGTATGTGTTTGAACTCATTAGTCGTAGTTCTGAGGACAGAACTCTTCTAAGGAGGGAGTGATGTAGAACCTCATATTTTCAAATATTATTTTAATTATTTGAAAATAAATTTAAATGATTTTTGGAGATTTAATTAATATTTTCTAAGAAATTTATCTTTTGTACACGTGCAAAACACGTGCAAATGAATTTTTAGAAGTTTGAAAAATTAAGATTTCTTTATGAAAAATCATTAATTATTATTTAGAATTTATGTAGTATTTTTCCAGATTTTTCTGAAATTAATTGATACTATTTGCAATTTTTGAGAAAAGAAGGACTTATTTGCAAAATTGACATTTTCAAGGGTTGAAATGCAAAATTGGTATTCTGGACGTTTTGAGCAGTATTGGCTGAGGCTAAGAAGTATATTTTCTATTAGATCCTAATTTAAAGGAGTTTTATTGAATTTACAAGACTAATGTATATATATGTAAGTTGTAATTTGGGAAGGATTGTTTTGCAAAATGTGAGTAAAACCCTAATATTAATCCGGCATATATAAGGGGATTTCTTTCCCCAGCCGTCATTTACAAGAATATTCAGATTTTTGAGATTTTGTTTGAGGAGCAAGAAGAGGCTTTTGGATCTAGCAAGGAGAAGAGCTTTTTGTGGATTTTCTTCAAAACAAGTGAGTGGTTTGTTTTTGTTTTGCTTTGATTTGTTTGTTTGTTTTGATTGATGAATGACGTAAAATCTTTTGTTACTCTTTGTTTGGATCGGTACGATATTGTTTGTTTGTCTCATTATATGCATGATATGGATCTTTCATTTTAATATGGATTATGAGAACACTTATTGATATTTGGACTATGTAAGAGAACTATCAAGATTTGTTGAGGAAATATTGATCTATGGAATCGTATTGTTGGAAAGCATGTTAAGAATTGATTAGTTTGTGATCGGATGATAGACATCTAGATCTTATGATTTTTTCATTCAGAATTTGATTATGAGTTGAGGAAGAAATTTTGTTGAGAAACCCTAATAGAAGATTAGTGATTTAGATCTTGAGAAGTTGAGATTTGAGGAATTGACCGATGAGTATTGTGTCCGTATTGGATATTATTTTGAGAGTTATCTTTGGCATGTGTACGATCTATTTCCGGGATTATCAAGCATGGGCAAATTCTCATAGTTTATCTTCATCTCTTAGTAGTCATCGTTGTCAGCATATAGCATTTGTGTTTTATTGACTCATCTTTATGCATTCGGATTTCCTGTTTCCTCATTTGACATTTGGTTTTGGTATCACCCGTTGTTCTATTTGGTATTTTGGTTATTACTTGTTGGACATTACGATTTAAGTTCATCTATGTTGTTCTTTGATTTTTATGCCACTCACACCATTTATGGCTGACCCCTTTAGTTTGGGGGTTAGGGTTCAACTCTAGCCTCACATGTTGCAGGTTATTGCTTAGAGTTGGAGATTGGATGCTTGAGTTAGCTTTTGGGATAAATGGACTATTTAGTGTTCAGTAATGAATTGTAAAGACTTGTTGAGTAAATTTTGGTTTGTTTAGTCTTCCGCTGTGATATGTAAAAGTTTTGTTGTAATAAAGTTGAAAATTTGCTGGCGTTTGGTTGTGTTTATTGTTATATTGAAGTGGATCACTGGGAATGTGCCACGTATTTTCTAAGCTCTCATATTAGGAATTCGGGGCGCTACAAAATACCACATCCAATTCCAAACTCCTCATAGCTTCCACAAGCTCCTTCTACTCAGTAAGAACCATAGTAACAGGTCTTCTGCTCAAAGCATCAGGCACCGAATTAATCTTGCCAAGGTGAGACCGCAAACTGATATCATAAACTGCCATCAATTCCAACCATCACCTCTGCCTCATATTCAGCTCCTTCTAAGTGAACACATGCTTGAGACTTTTGTGGTCAGTGAAAATCTCCACTCGGTCTCCAAGTAAATAATGCCTCCAAAGCTTCAAGGCAAAAATCATAGCTGCAAGCTCCAAATCTTGTGTAGGAAAATTCTTCTTATGCGGCCTCAATGGCCTAGATGCATATGCAACAACCTTGCCTTGTTGCATCAAAACAGCACCCAAATCTCTACCTGAAGCATCACAGTGAATTACGAAACCTCCTGGTCCACCCGGTATAGCCAACACAGGTGCTGATGTCAACCGATTCTTTAATTCGATCAAGGCTTCTTCACAGAACTCATTGCACACAAACTTCTGATCCTTCCCAGTCAACTTGGTCAACAACCCTGCAATCTTCAAGAAATCCCGAGCAAACTTCCTGTAGTATCCCACTTAACCAAGAAAACTCCGAACTTCTGATACAGATTTCGGCGTCGGTCAATCCTTAACTGCAAAGATCTTGGACGGATAAATAGAAACTCCATCACCAGAAATAATATGGTCTGAAGAATGCCACACGATACAACCAAAACTCACACTTGCTAAGCTTTCCATACAACCGATTCTCCCTTAAAGTTTGCAGAACATCCCTCAAGTTCTCAACATGCTCATCACTGTTCTGAGAGTAGACAAGAATATCGTCAATGAGCACCACCACAAACTTGTCTAGAAAGGGAGAGAAAACCTGATTCATCAAGCTCATCAACATAGCTGAAGCATTAGTAACTCTGAAAGACATTACCAAGTATTCATAGTGCCCATATCTTGTACGAAAAGCAGTCTTCTGTACATCCTCGGCTTTCACCTTAACCTGATGGTAACGAAGATCCAGGTTCGAAAATACAGAAGTGCTTCCCAATTGATCAAATATGTCATCAATCCTTGGAAACGGATACCTGTTCTTCACTGTGACATTATTGAGCTCACGGTAGTCAATACACAACCGGCGACTACCATCCTTCTTATTGACGAACAAAACTGGAGCTCCCCAAGGCGAAACACTTGGCCTGATAAATCCTCTATCCAGCAACTCCTGAATCTGCTCCTTCAACTCAGCCAACTCAACAGGAGCTATTGTAATGCCCCGAATACCAAAATACGGTAATTCGTAGCTCAACAGGATCTACACTTCACTTCGAACAATTTTACAAGGAATTTTGAAACTTATATTACATCATTGTTCTTTTACATCAATAACGCATCGGAAAAAAATGAAGTACAACATGATAAATATACAATTTCAACAACTTGAACATGTAACTAATTATCAGCATCAAATTCATCTCTATATCTCCTTGTAAGATCCAAGTTCTGCATATGAAACTATGGGCACATCAGTTGCTTACAACCGACGCAATGTTACAAATAGTTATCCTCTTGATGTTGTATTATAACGAAATCTCTTACTTTAACAAATCACAAACTTGAATGCATATAAAAGTGAAAAGTGAATACCCTAGATATGTTAGTGTATGACATGACTTAATGCCTAATGCAGGTGTTATACTACAATGAAACTAATGCATACTTGTTCGGATTCTATGCACCCCATACTACCTAGGTCCGAAGGCAAGCACCTACGTACTCCACATTAAAGGGTTTAATCCCTCGCCAAAATTACTACCCAGTAATAAAATAAACTTTAGACATTCCACGAGTACTGATTCCAGTACCTGTGATCCACCGCCCGACTATACAGAATCCTCGTCGTGCAATTATCCCGCAAGTGTCCCTCTAGCCCCGGTATACACATATACACTGGAGTACGGCCTACTATCTGTCCAACTATTCATGATCTCGGAATCCACCGTCCGATCGATCATCATACCAGATTTAATTAAGGTTTGCCTCCATCGCAAGCAACCACAGTCCCGGAATCCACCGCCTGACTGGGTCTATAGTCCCGGAATCCACTGCCCGACTATAAAGAGGTCCTCCAATTATGTTTTCCCAAGTTTATTACATCTTCACTTAGTTCCTAATTCTTAAGTTTGAACATGAATAAATAATACTACCTAGAGCTAGTTTACCCTCCTGCCGGTCTTACACAAAAATACCGAAAACGACACACTTATTAGCCACTTCTCAAAAATCAATTATTCATTTGCATTACTTTTTCCGGTATCTGGGTATCACTAAGCCTCTAGAATCAAAATCTTTCCATGTTCAACAACTTGGGGTACTCATCCCCTTATAAATTCATATTCTCAAATTTCATGTATTCACAATTTATTCAAATTCTTTCATGAATTCTTATTCATTCATCAATAGGTACAATCTCAACCTATTCATTTTCACAAACAATTTTCATATTTATCCAAAACTTCCTTGAATCAAGTTAATTAAGATTATGACATAATCTCTTTAAAATTTATCTTTGAAAATCAATCTCATCATCATCCTTTGATTTATTTTGAACTAATCTTAACATCCTAATCCCATATATATATGTCTTTCTTAAGTTCACATTTCATCTACTTATGAATATGTTTACTTTCCCAAAATATAACTTGAAACAGCGAGAATATATTTTTAATCAAGTCGTTTAGGTAACATTACAAAACAGTAAATTCAAAGTTAGAAAACTGCATTTCATGCTATTTGTAAAAATCATAGAAAATTGTATACTTCACGAAACTTAGTGTTCTTTACATCAAACTGAAGGTATACAAGTCTACTTTCATTTTGTAGTTATAAGTTTTCTCGAAATACCATATCTATAACCCTGAATTCTTCAAAATATACAGTGGGTTCGAAATACTGAAATATTGTTACTGTACAGTGTTGTAAAATTCATATAAAATCCAATTCTTTATGAAAATTTGAGTTCTTGGACTTTTCAGAAAGGTTAACGTGTCTACTATAATTTCTTAGTCCTGACTTTTCTCAAATTATTTCATTTACAATGTTGAATTAATCAAAAACCGAAAGGTGTGCAGAATTCCTGCAACCAGCCAGCTACTAACCAGTTTTGAGTTTAGAATTTATTAAAATAGTAAACAAACTCCAAATATTATGAAATTTTGAAGGGATGCTACTGACATATACAAGATGCTCCCAAAAAAGTTTTAGTTCCAGATTCCAACCATTTTATTAGATATGATTTTCTGAAGTGTAAACAAAATTTAAAACAGTAACATTCTTTGCCTGAATTAGTAACTTTGTGTACAAATCTATTTTTATATCATTTAATCTAATTAAGATGTAATACCATGCAATTAAACAACATCAATTCAACTTATTTTCATTAAAATCTTTCAATTAGCATGCATCTTCATTCTAAATATCATCATTTGAATTTAATCACTACTTATATGCATATCAAGTTTATCTATCAATTTACCTACAAATCCATGATACTATAAATTAGAAAGCTCAAGAAGACACCCACCTCAAATGAAGATTCTAAAGTAGAAGAAGACTCCTAGAAGTTGCTCCTAGCACTAAGAATGGGACTTTCTTCTTCTCCTAGCAAGCTCTCATTCTTCCATGCAAGAACTCACACAATTCTCTCTTTCTTTTCCTCTCTTTCTTATTTTTATCTTTTGTTTCTTTTGATCTTTGGTGCAAGATTATGAAGGAAAGCGGGTGGTATTTATAGGGTTTGAGAAGGCTCTTCTACTACTCAAATTAAGTGTTCCAATTCATGACCTACATAACCACCTTCACTAATTGCCCATTCATCATTACTCTCACAAAGTCCCAACTCTTCCAATTCTTATGCATGACTAACTCTTCTTGTGACTTTTGGGTTGCACTACATGCACGTGCAACCCACAAGCACACACTCTCATTTGTTAGTTGTTATTTATTTATTTTACATGACAAGTGTACAACTAATTGTCGGATTTTTCTTAGTGGGCTTTCTCTTGTGGGCTTGGTTTATTTTTTATTTATTTAATTTATTTTAATTGGCTTAGAGTCTTCTATTAGACCTATGGGTTCTAATATGCAACAAAAATGAATGAAAGGAAATTGTGCATAATCTTTACATAAAATAGAGAATAAAAAATCATAAGATGAAATTGCACGTGCGTTGCATGTGTAAAAATAAGAAATGTATATTTCATTTAAAAATTTTACACGGGATGTTACAACACTCCCTCCTTAGAATATTTTCGTCCTCGGAACTGCACTTAGAGAGTGAGAAAAACAAAGAAAGTCAGAAGAAAAAAAATTTAGAAATTTTTATTTGAAAAGCTCAGGGTGATCTTTCATCATTCTCTCCTCAGATTCCCAAGTGGTCTCCTCAACAAGTTGGTTCCTCCAAATGACCTTGACCTTAGGTATAGTCTTATTCCTCAAGACTTTCTCCCGTCGATCCACAATCTCTATTGGACGCTCAGTGTAGCTCAAATCCTACTGCAGACCTTCTGGCACTTTGGGCAAATGGTGACTCAGATCTGGAATATAGACTCGTAGCATACACACATGGAAGACATTGTGTACCTGGGCTAATTCTTCCGGTAGTTCTAACCGATAAGCCGTCTTCCCAATTCTCTTCAATATCTTATAAGGACCTATGTATCTCAGGGCTAATTTCCATCCCCTTCCAAACCGAATCACTCCCTTAGTTGGAGACACCTTCACAAAGACAACGTCACCTTCCTCAAACTTAAGATCTCACATCCGGTTGTCGGCATAAGTTTTTGTCTACTCTAGGTGTCGACTAACCTCTTCCTGATCAACTCAAACTTTTCTGAAGTTTGTTGCACAATCTCTGGCCCATACAGCTGTCGTTCCCCCATTTCATACCAACACATCGGTGTTCTACACTTCCTTCCATACAAAGCCTTATAAGGTGCCATCCCAATGCTTGTCTGGAAACTATTATTGTAGGCAAATTCCACTAGAGCCAAATGCCTCTCCCAACTGCCGCCAAAATCCAACACACAACATCTTAGCATATCTTCTAGTACCCGATTGACCCTCTCGATCTGTCCATCAGTCTGAGGATGGAAAGCAGTACTGAAATCAGTCTTCGTCCCCAAGCTGCTTGAAAACTTATCCAAAAATGCGAGGTAAATCATGCATCTCGGTCGGATACAATCGACAAAGGAACTCCATGTAGCCTCACGATCTCCCCGACATACAACTCGGGTAACTTTTCCATAGACCAAGTAAGCTTCTTCGCCAGAAAGTGAGCTGTTTTAGTGAGTCGGTCCACTATCACCCAAATTGCATCGATGCCCTTGAAATTCCTGGGCAATCGTGTAATGAAGTTCATACTGATATTATCCCACTTCCACTCCGGAATGAGTAATGGCTGCAACAAACCCCCTGGTTTCAGATTCTCGGCCTTGGTCTACTAACAGACTGCACACCTGGCGACAAACTCAGCCACATCCTGCTTCATTCCCGACCACCAGAAATACTGCTTTATATCCCAGTACATCTTGGTACTTCCTGGATGTACATATAATAAAGTGGCATGTGCTTCCTGTAGAATGCTCTCCTTCAGTTCTGCTTGATTTGGCACGCATAGCCGCTCTCCAAACCACAATACATCATCTCTTACCTGGAATTCTGTCAACCTGCCGGTGCCAACTTGCTCTCTCATCTCCTGAATCTCCGGATCGGTCTTCCGACTATTGATAATCCTATCCCTCAATGTGGGTTGAAGTCTCAACTGAGCTAATGAAGCCCCTAATCCTTGCAACACCACCTCAATCCCTGCTCGATCAAGTTCATCTGCCAACTTCTCCTGAGTTGTGATCAATCGAGACAAACTGCTCTTCCTGCTGAGCGCATCAGCCACCACATTGGCCTTGCCTGGATGGTTATTGATATTGGGTCGGATATCTTCCAACACTTCCAACCACCCCGCTGTCTCAGATTCAAATCCTTCTGCTAGTAGATGTACTTTAGACTATTATGATCTGTGTGCATGTTAACCTTTTTCCCATATACATAGTGTCTCCACTGCTTTAGTGCAAAGATGATTGCTGCCAATTCTATATCGTAGGTTGGGTAATTCTTCTCATGCTGGCCTCGGCTGTCTAGACCCATAAGCTATTACCTTCCCTTCCTGCATCAGCACATAGCCCAGTCCGCGATGGGAAGCATCGTTGTAGACATCATAGTCGACTCCTGCTTTTGGCAAAGCCAGAATGGGAGCGGTAGTCAACCTCTCCTTCAACTCCTGAAAGCTAGCCTCACATTATTTCGACCATTTAAAAATCATGTTTTTCTTTATAAGCCCCATGAGCGGCATAGCTATCTGGGCGTAGCCCTTAATAAACCTTCTGTAGTAGCCTGTTAACCCCAAAAAAGCTCCTGATCTCTTTCACTATAGTCGGTCTTGGCCAATCTCTTACTGCCTCAATCTTATGTGGGTCAGTAGCCACTCCCTCCTTAGAAAGGATGTGACCCAGGAAGGCAACTTCGGTTTTCCAGAAGTCACACTTAGACAACTTTGCATATTGCTTCTGCTCCTGCAATTTCTTCAGTACCTCTGCTAGGTGCTCGGCATGTTCTACCTCTGTCTTGGAGTAGACTAGTATGTCGTCGATGAACACAATGACGAAAGAATCGATGAACAGCCGTAGGACCCTGTTCATCATGTCCATGAAAATAGTAGGTGCATTGGTTACTCCAAACGGCATGACTAGGAACTCATAGTGGCCATGTCAAGTTCTGAATGCCATCTTGTGCACATCTTCTTCCTTTACTCGGACCTGGTGATAACCCGACCGTAGATCTATTTTCGAGAAGACAGCTGCTCCTTGTAGACGGTCGAATAGATCATCAATTCAAGGAATTGGATACTTGTTCTGCACTGTTACCCAGTTCAATTCTCTATAATCGATGCACATTCTCATCAATCTATCCTTCTTCTTTACCAAAAGAACTGGTGCTCCCCAAGGCGATGCACTCGACCTGATGAATCCTTTGCCCAACAACTCTTCAATCAGCTTCTTCATCTCATCTTGCTCAACCGGTGCCATTCTGTATGGTGCCTTAGAAATGGGTGCACTCCCTGGATGAACGGATATACCGAACTCTACATCCTGCTGAGGTGGAAGCCTAATAGATCTTCTAGAAACTCTGTTGGAAAATTCCGGACTACTGGAATCTACTTCACTTCTTTGGGAACCTTCTGCTCAGATAGCGCTGCTACCAACTATTTGCACTTCCTCTTCCTTTGAAATGTCACTGTTGGTCCCCTTGGTGCCTTTATCACAACCTCTTTACTCTTACACTCAATAGTGGCATTGTAGATGGACATCCAGTCTATGCCAAATGATGATGTCGACCCCCAAAACTGCCAATTCAATGAGGTCGATGACCAAGATTCCGCCTTTGATCTCAAAATCACACCCTTCATAATATCGGTTGATAGTCAATTCTTCTCCTGACGGGGAGAAAACTTGCTTTTACATCCATTACATCACTTCAACATACAGATATCCTAGATTCTACGGTTTATCTTGGCTTCTCTGAGCTCTCCCCGTAATTCTTGGATTTCTTTCTACATTTCTTCAAACTTTTGATGACACTTCTGCTTGTCCCAGCGAGTCATGTGCGCCAGCTTGGCGAAGTGTTGAGCATTCACGTGCAGGAGCTTTTCGAGTTCCCATACTTGGTAACTCAGTTCATGAATGTGTTCCGTGTCTTCTACTTGTCGTGATTCTAAGTGGTTTACTCTCCACTTCTGGGCGCCCAACTCCCTTCGAAGAGAAGTAACAATACCACCTTGGTCATCCTGAATGGGTTCTGCGTTTGAGGATTCTTCTGGGGAATCAGGTGGAGGTGGTGTAATCTCCCTGGACTCGGGTAGTTCTTCTTCTATTTCTTCTGGGTCTTCTTCTTCCTCTTCTAGGACTTCTTCTTCTTCGAAAGAAACGAACCTATTCCACCTCATTCTCGGGGTCATGATGATTGGCCATCTTATAGGTAAAAGGAGGAGAAACATCGGCGTATAGAGCAACAAAAATGTAAACTACTAATATTTAAATCTCTATAAGCTGAACTCACACTCTAACGTCCACCCTAATGTGTCTACCTTGTAAATTTGTACTACTCATTGAAGCATGGCTCTGATACCAATTGTAACTCCCCGAATACCAAAATACGGTAATTCGTAGCTCAACAAGATATACACTTCACTTCGTATAATTTTACAAGGAATTTTCAAACTTTTATTACATCATTGTTCTTTTACATCAATAACGTAGCAGAAAATAAATGAAGTACAACATGATAAATATAAATTTTCAACAACTTGAACATGTAACTAATCATCAGCATCAAATTCATCTCTATATCTCCTTGTAAGATCCAAGTCCTGCATATGAAACTATGGGCACGTCAGTTGCTTACAACCAACGCAATGTTACAAACAGTGATCCTCTCTATGCTGTATTATAACGAAATCTCTTACTTTAACAAATCATAAACTTGAATGCATATAAAAGTGTAAAGAGTGATTACCCTAGATATGTTAGTGTATGACATGACTTAATGCCTAATGCAGGTGATATACAACAATGACACTAATGCATACTTGTTCGGATTCTATGCAATCCATATTACATAGGTCTGAGGGCAAGCACCTACGTACTCCACATTAAAGGGTTTAATCCCGCGTCATGATAACTACCCAGTAATAAAACAAATTTTAGACATTCCACGGGTACGAGTCCAGTCCCAGAGATCCACCGCCCAACTATATAGAATTCTCGTCGTGCGAACATCCCGCAAGTATCCCTCTAGCCCCGGTATACAACATACACTTGAGTATGACCTACTATCTGCCCAACTATTCATCATCCCGGAATCCACCACTCGATTAATCATAATCCTAGATTTAATTAAGGCTCCCCTCCATCGCAAGCAACCACAGTTCCTGGAATCCACCGCCCGACTGGGTCTATCGTCCCAGAATCCACCACCCGACTATATAGAGGCCGTCCACTTATGTTTGCCCAAGTTTATTATATCTTCACTTAGTGCGTAATTCTAAAGTTGGAACATGAATAAATAATACTACCTAGATCTAGTTTACCCTCCTGACGGTCTTACACAAAAATACCGAGAACGACACCCTCATTGTCCACTTCTTAGAAATCAATTATTCATTACCATTACTTTTGCCGGTACCTGGGTATCACTAAGCCTCTACAATCAATATCTTTCCATGTTCAACAACTTGGGGTACTCATCCCCTTATAATTCATATTCTCAAATTTCATGTATTCATAATTTATTCAAATTCTTTCATGCATTCTTATTCGTTCATCAATAGGTACAATCTCAACCTATTCATTTTCACAAACACTTTTCATATTCATCCAAAACTTTCTTGAATCAAGTTAATTAAGATTAAGACATAATCTCTTTTAAATTTATCTTTGAAAATCAATCTGATCATCTTCCTTTGATTTATTTTGAACTAATCTTAACATCTTAATCTCATATATATATATATATATATATATATATATATATATATATATATATATATATATATATATATATATGTTAAGTTCACATTTCATCTACTCAAGAATGTGGTGGTCTTTACTTTCCCAAAGTATATCTTAAAATAGCGAGAATATATTTTCAATCAAGTCGTTTAGGTAACATTACAAAACAGTAAATTCAAAGTTAGAAAACTGGATTTCATGCTATTTGTAAAAATCATACAAAATTGTATACTTCATGAAACTTAGCATTCTTTATATCACACTGAAGGTGTACAAGTCTACTTTCATTTTGTAGTTATAAGTTTTCTCGACATACCATATCTATAACCCTGAATTCTTCAAAATATACAGTAGGGTCGAGATACTGGAATACTACAACTGCACAGTCTTGTAAAATTCATATAAAATCCAATTCTTTATGAAATTTTGAGTTCTTGGACTTTTCATAAAGGTTAACGTGTCTACTATAATTTCTTAGTTCTGATTTTTCTCAAATTATTTCATTTACAATGCTGAACTAATCAAAAACCGAAAGGTATGCAGAATTCCTGCAACCAGCCAACTACTAACCAGTTTTGAGTTTAGAATTTATTAAAATAGCAAACGAACTCTAAATCTTATGAAATTTTGAAGGGATGTTGCTGACATATACAAGATGCTCCCCAAAAAGTTTTAGTTCCAGATTCCAACTATTTTATTAGACATGATTTTCTGAAGTGTAAATAAAATTTAAAACAGTAACTTTCTTTGCATGAACTAGTAACTTTGTGTACAAATCTATTTTCATATCATTTAATCTAATCAAGATGTACTACAATGCAATTAAACAACATCAATTCAACTTATATTCATGAAAATCTTTCAATTAACATGCATCTTCATTCTAAATATCATCATTTCAGTTTAATCACTACTCATATGCATATCAAGTTTATCTATCAATTTACCTACACATACATCTATATAATAAAACACAAAGAAAGCTATCAGGTGGCTCTCATTCAATTGGGTTGAAATCAATGGTCCAAATATAACCTCACAAAACATATTTTCCCACCAAAAAGTTCCCCCCGAAACTCAAATTCAAATCCCTCCAAAACAACTAATTTATTTATTTATTTCTCTCTCATTCTCTCTCATTCTCTCTCTATTTATTTATTTATTTTCAGATTTCAGATTTTCAGATTATTTACGCATTTTTTTATTGCTCATGTTGCATTGAAAATAGCAAATATCTCATCAACAGTTAAATTTCATCATTTTTCAAACTCAAAGTTCTAAGAAGTTGGATTTTACACCCCATTTATAATTATTTTGTAAAATATACTAATGAAAACATGAACTTTTATTTACAACTAATTGTTGTTTACTATTCAAAACTGAGCTACATAATTGTTGTTTTACTGTTTACAAGACTTTCATATGCTGTATCGTTCCGAAAACGTGCCGTAGGCACGTGCCCACGGGAAAATCTAGTGATACTATAAATTAGAAAGCTCAAGAATACATCCACCTTAAATGAAGATTCTAAAGTAGAAGAAGACTCCTAGAAGTTTCTCCTAGCTCCAAGGATGGGACTTTCTTCTTGTCCTAGCAAGCTCTCCTTCCTCCAAGTAAGAACTCAAACAATTATCTCTTTCTTATTTTTATCTTTTGTTTCTTTTGATCTTTGGTGCAAGATTATGAAGGAAAGAGGGTGGTATTTATAGGGTTTGAGAAGGCTCTTCTACTACTCAAATTAAGTGTTCTAATTCATAACCTACATAACCCCCTTCACTAATCGCCCACTCACCATTACTCTCACAAACTCCCAACTCTTTCTATTCGTATGCATGGCTAATTCTTCTTGTGACTTTTGGGTTGCACTACGTGCACGTGCAACCCACAAGCATACACTCTCATTTGTTAGTGGTTATTTATTTATTTGTACATGTTGTTTTCATGACAAGTGTACAACTAATTGTAGGATTTTTCTTAGTGTGCTTCCTCTTGTGGGCTTGGTCTATTTTTTATTTATTTAATTTATTTTAATGGGCTTAGAATCTTCTATTAGGCCTATGGGTTCTAATCAAAAATGAATGAAGGAAAATTGTGCATAACCTTTAAATAAAATTGAGAATAAAAAATCATAAGATGAAATTACACGTGCTTTGCACGTGTAAAAATAAGAAATGTATTTTTCATTTAAAATTTTTATACGGGATGTTACTGATGAATCCAATAATATTCACATTTCGGAGCAATAATCTTAGTGCAATTAGACATTTAAATGCTCTATATGTGGTAATTTACTCCTCTTTTCTCTTTTCCATAGGAAACAACCAAAAGCAGCAAAACGAAGCAGATTCAAGACTAATACAGACTGAGAGGATGATACATAGGGAACTGCAGAGTAACAGTCGATTGGTTATTCAAACAGGCGACTGGACAGAGAGGCTGAAGCTGCTCGGCACAGTCGACTTACTCCAACACCAGTCGACTTGACAGATTAAATGTGAATCTACAGATGTCTCGACACAATCGACTGATTTCAAAACCAGTCGACTAGTATTCAGCGGAGTTAAAAGATAAGAAAGTTTAAGATCCAGCCTCAGCCAAATCCGAATCAAATGGAAGTTATCCAAACCCAGGTCGTATGCGTGTAACAACTCGTCATTAATTAAGATAGGGGACCAGGGTTGGCAAGTAAGAAGGTGGACTCAGTTTTATGCGTGAAGAGATAAGAAATCAGGAATTCAATATCTGCAGAAAAGGAAGAAAAGAAGAAAAGAGAAAGAAATAAAATGCAGATCAAATAAGGAAAGAAATAAGAGAAAGAAGAGGACTTTTCTGCAAAAAGTGCAAACCCTAACTCTCTTCCCATGTTCTATAAATATCAACCAAGAGGCATTATGAGGGGGACGGAAAGGAACTGACCATCGACAGCAAGCATCAAGATACCAGCATCAAAGAAAGAGGGGAACAAGTCGACTGCTGATTGGGCTCAATTTCAACATCATACAAATCAGTGTTCTTCTGTTCTTCCTTTTACTTTTATTTTTATTGTAGAGTCATGAATTCTATTTATTAATCAATAAAGGTTGTATTATGTGCAACTAATTTCATAATTAGGTAGATTGAAGCCGTAGTCATGTAATGCTTAAATTCTTCTGAATGCTTCTCTATTACTTATTGATTAAACCTGATTGAATTGGTATAGATTTATAATAATCAAACTTGCTCAGAAGTTCTAAGAGCAGTGGACTGAGAGTGACAGCAAGTCGACTGCCATACAGAACCTGAGTTTATCAAGTTTGCGAATTATAAATCTGATTCTGTTATATGAGCATAGAGACGACCCGTATCTCGTGTTCATAACTTGTAACACAGGGATCTTTAGGGGTTCTTGGTTTAATCAACTTGAGGGATCTAGATCTGATACCAATTTCTAGAACTTTGAGTGTTTGTTCGTTTCCATTGTTCATATGCTTTCTTCAAATGCAATTTAGTAGATACCATGCTAAATACTTAAGGAAAGAAACGAATTAGAGTAGATACCATGCCTAATTCTTGGCTTAGGGAAACATTAACTTTAAGGAGTAGATAGCATGCCCTTAAACGAACAAACATGAGTAATTGGAGTAGTATACGACTTAGCATTATTGACCATAGGTGGAAATCATTGCCCAACTACTTTAATAGATATTCGTGACTCAAATTGTGATGCTACTTAATTTAGATTTTTATCTTTTTCATTTCCTTTCAATCAGACTTTTAGAACAAACTTTACGATTTGCATTTTCTTTTGTTTTATTGATTAGTAAGTTAAGTACTACAATCTCTGTGGGATCGACCCTTGCTTGCCACTACGCTTCTATAAACGATTCGTACACTTGCGAGGTTTTTAATTTGTGTCTAGTTTATCTATTTATTTGGATATCTAGATTGCACAACAGTTACAACCATTCTGTACGGACTCATAGAGATTGGAGCTGTTCCAGGCTGAACATCAATACTGAACACCACTTCACGATCTGGTGGTAATCCCGGCAATTCCTCAAGAAAAACATCCAGAAAATCCTGCACAACTATCGGTGCAACATCACCATCAGCCCACACTTCCTTCATAATTCCAACTTCCTGACTAGCCAACTTCTCCACACACGCAAGGGGCGTTTGACCAGCACAAAATTCAAATTTTTGCCATTCTGGCATACGAAACACCACCTTCTTCTTGCGACAGTCAATTACAGCATGAGTGGCATCAAGCCAATCCATTCCCAAGATCACATCAAATCCAGAATTATTGATGACAATCAGATCGGCAACAAAATCAACACTACTAATAACTAAGGGACTCTGCTCACAAATCTGAGAACACATGACAACACCTCCACCTGTAGTAATGTTCAAAGCTACCCGCATAGCATTGCTAGCCAAGTGATGTAGGTCGACAAATCCAGAAGAAACAAAAGAATGAGTAGAACCAGAGTCAAAAAGAGCATGTGCAGAAAAAGAATGGACAAGGATATGTCTAGCAAGAAGTCAAAGTGAGAACACAAAAGGCAGAAGCAAATGCAAGAAATAGACATGAATGGAGGGATAAAATGAATAAGCAACAAGATAGAGTCACAAAACAACAATGAATCAAAATAAAATACAAATGAATACAGAATGAAAAACAACTAAAGATATACCTTGCAACAACGCCCAAAGCAGTCTCAGCATCCTGCGTAGTCAAATTGTAGGCCTAACCACGACCTGCAGGAAGATTACCCCTAGGAGCGGCTCTCCTCTAGCCAAAGATCTGCCTCTGCGGAGGAAGTGGTGGTCCACCCTGACCATGAACAAGGGCTCCCTGCGGAGCAGAACCTCCAACTGGTGCCTGGGACCTGGACTTAGGGCAATCATGGACCATATGGTCATTGCCTCCACACAAAAGGCATAGGCGATTAGCTATCCTGCAATCTTGGCACTAATGCCCAGTCTTCCAGCAATATGAACAAACCAACTATGCCCTATGATCAGCAGGTGGGTATGGTAGTGCCCTAGCAGGAGGGGGTAGAACTGGCCTCCTAATAGGCTCTATAGAAGGCCTAGCGGCAACAGGGTGCAGGGCAGAACACTGAATAACATGCTTCCTCGTAATAGTCTTGAATTCTTGCAGCATCCAGGATATCATCATAAGAACGAAGTCGCAAGGCGGCAAGGCGATCCTGAATCTCAATATTCATTCCCAACAGGAAACGATGGCCTCTATCTTCATCATTCACCACCAAAGAGGTAGCAAAATGACTTAGTCGGGTGAATTCCACAGCGTACTCATCCACAGTCCGACTCTCCTGATTCAAGATAGTGTTTAGTTTAAGTTGGTACTTTATGAAATAATAACGAAAAAGCATAAATAAATACTATTTGACGAACCTAAGTTAAAGAAATAAACTGTCGTTCCATCTCATTCTTGGTGGAATTAGGGAAGGAACTTTGTGAGGAAGCTCTCAATGAAGGTCACCCAGGGGATGGATCGTCCCAATCGTTCAGCCTCAGCTTGCCACCAAATGTGGACAAGATCAACAAGTTGGATGCACACAATATCCACATGATCAACATATCTTATACGTGCTGCATTCAATAGTTGCACAGTCCTGATAAGCCATTGCTCGGCTTCAAGTGGACCTTCAGTGCCCGAGAACTTGTCTAGATGGAACCTCATGAAATCAACCACATTACTAAGTCTCGGTGGTAGCAATGCGGGAACAGGCACAACGGGTTCCCTATTAGCAGCTTTGTAAGCCATCGTCATCTGTTCATTATGTTCCCATTGCATCCGCAACATCAGTTCGGTGTGCTCATGCTGCATTTGCATCATCTGTGAAACAGTGGTCTCATCAGACTGATCATCCCCAATATGGGAAGATGAAGCACCTCTCCTAACCATGGTCTGCAATAAAAATCAATTGGTTAGCGTCCATATCATAAGTTGGTTATCAATTATTCATGTAATCTCTGTATTGCGCATACAGTTGAGTCAAACTGGGTAAGCCCAAATCTGATTAATATATCAATCAAAGCCAGACTTCCTTTCGTTAGTCACGTTTGACTGATATATTTCCAAACATGGGCTCTGATACCACTAAAAACCTTGTCATGCCCCGCTTCCCAAAAATACGGAATACGAGCAAATAATATTGGCCCAGTGAATGACTAACGCCACTCATAAGCTGTTTATCCGATCAGCTCAACAATCTAATCAATACAGAACAATTGTGCAGGTAATAATAATAATCTCATGAACAATAATACCTAGAATAAAGCAATATGAAATATCCAAATACAATAAACCAACGTCTGAAAACAATAATAAAATCCAGGTCATAAGCCCAAAACAATAATTATCCAATCACAGGTAATAATAATAATCTCATGAACAATAATACCTAGAATGAAGCAGTATGAAATATCCAAATACAATAAACCAACGTCTGGAAACAATAATAAAATCCGGGTCATAAGCCCAGTACAATAATTATCCAATCACAAATAGATAATAAGTCTCAATACATTATGTTTGATAAAACAATAAGCAATTAAAAGCATTAAATCTTCAGAAAGTCTGTTCTCCAATCCCAGCAGGTAATTCTCCTTCATTACCTGTGAACACTTCATCTAAAAATAGGAGAAAATTATCCTTAGAGTAAGTCATGGATAACAAGTAGAGAAAACAAAGAACAATGGAAGAACGGTATAACAATGAATTCAATGGATCAATAGGAATCAATAACATGGGACAATAATCAATAATCAATATCACGATAATCGATGTAATTGGTATAAACAATGATTCAATATTCGATAACAATGTTCAATGGTATCAACAACACTTAGAAAATATTCGATATTAATAGGAATAATGATGTACAATACGCAATATCGATGATGTGTCAATCCTTATGTCTATTAATCATTTTAATCCTAAGTAATGCATGTACTACTGTGTCCCATATGTTCCATACCACACGTTCAATGCATACATACAATTTTATTTAGACTAAGTGGTGAATTCTATAGATCATGTGTTGGTACGATAATCACTGATACGATACAATATTGTTGCACGATACATTACGATGATTCACTGATTCACTGATACGATACATTGATATGATTCATTGGTACGATACATTGATATAATACATAAAAGATTTATGTGTCATAGTCAGCACTCCACAATCACTCAATCAACACTAGCTGTGTCACGCCCCTCTTTCCAAAAATACAGAATACGAGTACATGACATTGGCTCAGTAAATGACTGACATCACCCATAAGTTGTTTATCTGATCAACTCAACAATATAATCAATACAGAAGAATTGCGCAGATAATAATAATAATCTCATGAACAATAATACTTGAAATGAAGCAATATAAAATATCCAAATACAATAATCGAACGTCTGGAAACAATAATAAAATTCGGGTCATAAGCCCAATACAATAATAATTCAATCACAAATAGATAATAAGTCTTAATACATTAAGTTTGATAAAACAATAAGCAATTAAAAGCATTAAAATTCTTCAGAATCGTTGTTATTCAATCCCAGCAGGCAATTCTCCTTCATTAACTGTGAAAACTTCTTCTAAAAAGAGAAGAAAAACTGTACTTAGAGCAAGTCATGGACAACAAGTAGAGAAAGCAAGGTACAATGGAATAACAATATAACAATGAATTCAATGGATCAATAGGAGTCAATAACATGGGACAATAGCAATAATCATGTCACGCCCCGCTTCCCAAAAAGAGAATACGAAATATAGATTCGCGACAAAAGCACAGCGAATGATTTTCATCATCCATATTTTACAAGAATAATCAGAGTCAGAAGCAAGGGAAGTCAACCAAGTATGCATAACTAAATCAAAATACCAACAAGAATTTACTTAAAACAAAATATATTAATCTCAAATAAACCAGATCTGAACAAGTCAATATCCTTGGTCATATTACCCAAATACAAATAATCCAAGTAGAAAAATACAATAATTTTCAAAATTAGCAACAAGAAATAATAATAGCAAAATTCCAGCAGTTAGTATCTCATCTCGCCTATTCCATCTGACAGCTGATCTCGAAAATCTACAATTTAATAAATTGCAGGAAGAGGAAAAAGAAAATAAACTCCCGTCAATGCAAGTTACAGGCTGCTTGTAGTGCAGGATATAAGTACATGGGAAAGAAAAAACTACATAGCTTGGAATAAACATGATCATGGAATAGAACTAGCATGAATCATGAACAGAATCAAGTAATCTAATGTGCTAACAGGGTACAGGTAACATGTATCAATGCAAGCAGGTGAACAGGTATACAGATGAACAGGTAAACATGTAATTGGGTATACAGGTAAACAGGTGTCAAGTATCTTGTACAGGAAATCATGTAACAGGTATCATGTAACAGGTAATCATGTAATAGGTAATCATGTATCAGGTAAGCATGTAACAGGTATTATATCATGTCAAGTCTTGTATTATTACTATCTAGGTAGCACTTCATGCATCCGGATTTTTACTACATGGTTGCTGCATTCAAACAAGTCACGTTTAGGCCTAGTGGTGGGATCTATAGGGCTGTGTACTCAGCGTCAAGTCAAGTATCAAGTAACAGGTAAACAGGCCCGAATCACGTAGTGAAATCGTGGCAACAGAAATAGGCATGAATCACGTAGTCATGAAACATGGCAATATGTAATAACAGGCATGAATCATGTAGTCATGAAACATGGGAACATATAATAATAACAGGCATGAATCATGTAGTCGTGAGTTCATGGCATAATATAATAATAACATGCATGAATCATGTAATCGTGAGTTCATGGTAGAATATAATAATAACAGGCATGAATCATGCAAGCATGAAACATGGAAAAAGGTAATGGGATCACTGGCCCCCTTCTGAGTACACATACCTATATTGTCCACTACTAAGGTCTTTCTCTTAACCCTGGCTTGATTATTTGTTATTATTATTAAACAGGAATGTATGTGTCCCAAATAGAGCAAGAATAATATGGAATGAACAAGTAACAGGTTCAGGTTGCAAGATAAACGTGTACAGGCAAAAGATAACTCATAACAGGGTAGAACAACGAAAATCCTACTTAAGTATAGCAAGACAGTACTGCACTAAAACTGAGATTTCCATTGCTAGAAACATAAAAGTCTGAATCAGTCAAAGAATCTGGAAAATAGACTCCCGGCCGAATCCAGCTGATATATATAAGTCATATAGTGTTTCACAAAAACATGAGTCAGAACTGAATTGAAACAAGAAAACGTATTCAGCCAGAAATCAGTAGTTTGTATTCAAAGTCAGGAAAACAGCATGAAAAATCTTTAATTAAATCCACGAAAAATCTTGGGTATTCCCCTATATGTGTAGCATCAGAATATAAAGTATCATAATTTTCCAATATAATTAGTTTAGTTAAAGAAAATCAGAAAACATCAAGATGTAGTAGTTTTGTAAATCTGGATTTTAAACATTGCACTACGAAAACAGCAATATCTCACAAACCATAAATCCAAATTCAAATCTGCCAAAAGGTAATAAAATAGATATAGTAGGCTAACTTTCATATTACAGTAAGTAAATTTAGGTCAAAAATCAGGTTCTTTACTGAACAGTATGAAAAATCTACTAGTGTAGTAATTATTTTGAAACATAGAACGGATTATAAAACTCAGCAAATAAATCCACAAAATTTTTGGGTAAACCCCAATCAAGTCTAGAAGTACTAAGAAAAAATTCAGGTCAAAATAATAATTTTAAAACCAGAATAAAAATAAATTACTCTTCAGAATTCATAGAAAACAAAATCTGGAAACCTCTTTACACCCCTATAGTAAACCAGGCATAACTCATAACTCGTACAAAGAAACTGAGATCCGTCAAAAGGGTTGGAAAATAGACAGAATTCTCTACTGTTCATCTTCACAAATAATTTTAATATACTGACCTTAATAGGTTCTAAAATACTGATCAAAACTGAAAACCGGCAAAACAAAAAATATCTCATATACACAAAATCAACTAGTTCATAAAACTCATCCAAAACATAACCGAACATGAAATAGAGTATACTAGATGTCCAAACAACATGGTATAGGGTATTTCACAAGTCCACAACAAGTCTACCAGGAATAACACGAACGAGCACATGATATCATATGAACAACACGCACATACACAACAAGAAGTGGTCAGTCCTAGGTTATATCATGTCATGTATGTCATGAGGCAACTAGGGTCAAATCATCACTATAGAGACAATATCAACAAGGGGATTCACACACAAATTGTCTCTAGAAGCCAACTACATTACAGGCAATATTTATTACTTGTATTGTACAAAGAAAAGAATACAAGTTACTTGCCTGAGAGATGCCGATGGAAACAGTACAAGTGCAAGAATAACGGGAATGGATTCCCAGGCACGAACATGTTGAACAGATCGAACGAACACAACGAACGGATCACGAACCAATCACAAACACACGAACAACAAATCTAGGATGAGATGATCACGATCACGATCGGATCAGATGGCCAAGATCAAAGATCAAGATCAAGATGATCGGATCGAATTGGACGACCAGATCTCCTTGTTGATGAAGATGATGATGATGATCAAGATCGATCGATCAAACGGCTACAATCAAGGGAAGTTGATGATCATCATGATCGTGATGATGAAGAGGAGATCAGATGGCCTACATCCAATTAAGCATGATGATGATGATCAAGATGATCGACGGCCCAGATTCAACATGATCAAAAGCTTGATCAACAGCAACACAATCCATGGCTAGGCTCTGGTTCCTCCCTGATGGTGATCGATCAAGATAGGGAGGGGTCGGCATAGGGATTCACAACAGAGCAGGGTCGGGTGTCGTGGTGTAGGGTAGACCACAAGACAGGGAACAGAAAGGAAGGGGGTGCTGGGGTTGCGCTACTGAATCATGAAGGAGCAACGGATAGGAGGGGACTAGGGGGCACGAGCAGGTGGGAGGGGACAACGGGAGGGGGCTATCATCGAGACTGAGCAGCACAGGGAGGTGCTTCCTCCGTCAGCTAGGTGTAGCGGGAGATGCTACAGACAATGGAGGGACACAGGGGGTGCGACGCTGCAGCATTGGGGTTGCTGCATCGCAGAGGCCGGGAGAGAGCAGGGGATGCCGAGGGGTGGCTGAGGCATCACGTTGATGTAGGGGGCTGTCGACTTGGGTGTAGAACCAGCGAGGAGGAAGCACAGCAGAGGACGAGAAGAGAGGGGAGTAAACAGGAGGCATTCACATGGTGGAGGCAGAGAGGTGATCGGGAGATGGTCGACCAAGGGGTTTGCTGGCGCTCTGGGGGAAACGACACGATGGGGAGAGGGTGAGAGGGATTGAGACGGGGCTGGCAACGGCAGGACTGGAGCATCGCACACGGGGGTGCGCGCTGCAGGGCTGGCTTCGCTGTAGAGGGGAGTCGGGAGCAGGGGACGGGAAGGTGGGAAAGGAAGATGGAGATGAAGAGGAGGACCGGAAGGGAGGATGGGTTTGGAGGTGCACATGGAAGAGAGGAGGAAGACGAAGGGAAAAAATAGGGGGCGGCTGTATAGATTTAGATGATAGGTAATAGCTACGGGGGGTATATATACATAGGGTTTTGCGATGTACAGGGGATAGGGTTAAACGGGTCTGGGATTTAGGGTAGTTTAATGGGGAATGGGTTTGGGCCTGAAAGGGGTTTGGTATAATAGGGTAGAAAGAATAGGGTATTGGATATCCAATAAGGAAATGGGTATTTGGGTTATAGGGTTTAATAAAATCCAATAGGAAAATAGGGTTTTAAAAACTAATAGAAACATAATTAACCAATAAAATGTAGGCTTATATAACAAAAATATATTTTGTACTACAATGTGGAATAATTTGAAATAACTACTAATACAATTTGTACATAAAAATAGATCTTTAATAACCAGTCAAAATTAATAACAATAATAACAATAATACTAATAACAATAATAAGAAGAAAATGATAAAAATAATAATGGTAATAATGATAACAGTAATAATAATAATAAGAGTAGTAATAATAAGAATTGTATTTCAATATAAAAAAATTCATAGAAAATAGTTAAAATGAAAGGAGATCCAATAATATAATTGTACAAAAGAAATTGAAAGCGGTAAAAATAATTTACAAAAATTTTTAAATACAGAAAATACACGAAAAATACGTATTTATGAAAACAGGGGTTACAAATCAATATCACGGTAAATGATGCAATGGTATAAACAATGATTCAATATTCGATAACAATAAACAGTGATCAATAACACATAAACAATATTTGGTATCGATAGTAACAATGATGTACAATATGCAATGTCGATGTCGAGTCAATCCTTGTGTCTATTAATCATTTTAATCCTAACTAATGCACGCACTGCTATATCCCATACTACAAATTCGATGCATACAATCAATTTCATTTAGACCGAGTGGTGAATTCTATAGATCATGTGTCGGTACGATAATCAGTAATACGATACAATATTATTGCACGATACATTATGATGATTCACTGATTCACTGATACGATACATTGATACAATTCATTGATACGATTCATTGATGCAATACACGAGAGATTGGGGTGACGTAGGCAGCGCTCCACAATCAATCGATAAACACTAGCCGACACATTCACTATATTATTCACTACTCAAGTCAGTCCCTTGAACCCCGGCTTGTTAATTATTTTATTAATGCAACAACAATATGCAATTCGAGACATTGGATAAACAATAGTGACAATAGAGGAATACTAAGATGGTAACATGAAATAGAACAATTAGAATAATGACATCAGGACATTAGGATCATGCAATACAACATGCATACTTCAATTTATACAATAATACGATGTAGGGTTAATTAAACTATTAAAAACTGGAATATAAAATTCTGGACAGCAAGAGTAGTCTGTACAAATATGCAGATTCCCACTGTTTTAGAACACGAAAACTGAATCCGTCATAAATTCTAGAAACTAGACTTCCACACGGTTCCAACGCATATTTAAAATTCAAAATCTGACAACAGTAGCTAGTTCAAACACACAATTCTTTACAGATTTGATGTTCAGGCAGAATTTCGACATCATGTAGTTAAAATTTTAGAATCAGCAAAAAGTCAATATTAAATTCTTTTAAAATATTTATTAGACTCCTAAATATGATTAATAACAAATCTGAAATTATCAGAGCAAAATTTATGATTTGATCAGCCTTTTTACTGTTTAAACATGAAACGTACAAGAATCTGAAAATCTAAAATTAAAAATATAGCTGTAGTAAAATGGGCATAACTGTCATGCCCCGCTTTCCAAAAATACGGAATACTAGCACGTAACATTGGCCCAGTGAATGATTTTTATCATGCATAAGCTGTTCAGGGATCTTTATAACATCTCACATAATAATCAGAGTCGGAAGTAAAAGAGTCAACCAATCATGCACAATTGAATCAAATAGATCAACAGAAATTTACTTGAAATAAAATGTATTAATCTCAAATAAATCAGATCTGAACAAGTCAAAAATCCTGCTTCATACTGCCCAAACACAAAGAATCCAAGTAACAGATGCATTGTTAAAAATGAGCAACATGAAATAAATGAAGATAGCAAAAGCTTCAGCTAACTAGAACTTTAGATCACATACTCCATCGGACAGCTGATCACCAAAATCTGCAATTTGACAATTGCAGGAAAAGGAAAGAGAAAAAAGTATCCGTCAATGCAAGTTACGGACCGCTTGTAATGCATGATATAAGTACATAGGAAAAACTAAACAAATCTAAATAATAGTAGAAATAGATATAGCATGGTATAGCAGAATCAACTAGCATGGTATACTAATATGTGTCAAGTATCAAAGTCAAAAAAACATGCAGACAGATATACAGATAGTGTCAAATAATGGTGTCAAGTGATAATGTCAGACAGATAACAGGTAATCAGATAACAGATAGCTAGATAGCAGATACAAATAACAGATTCAGATTCAGATTCAGATACAGATACAGATGTCATATTCTTATAAGTCTTGTGTGATTACTATCTAGGTATCACTTCATGTGCCCCAAGAAACATAACACATGGTTACTACAACAAACAATTTCGCTTTAGATTACGTAGGGGATCATATAGGGTCGTGTACTCAGGGTTCAGACAGATATCAGATAATCAGATCTGACAGATAGAACATAGTGGTTCTCTTCTTCTCTATACCTTCAATAGGAAGTAATTTTGACAGGGTCAGATAATAGATCCAAACAGACAGATAGAACCTAGTGGTTCTCTTCTTCCCTACACCTTCCTATAGAAAGTAATATAGACACGATCAGATAACAGATAATCATACGGGAAACACGTGCCCCCTTCTAAGTACATATTTCTATGCTTTCCCACTACTAGATCTTTCCCATAAACCCTAGCTTGATTACTTTTATTATTGTTAACTGACAGGCGTGTAAGTGCAGAAAACAAAGTGATAATAACATGATATAAATATGTAACAGGTTCAGGGTGACAGATAAATAGGTACAGATGATATATAGTTCATAAGGGAATAGAATCATGCAAATGTTAATTCAGGACAGCAAGACACTACTGTACTAAAACAGGGAATCCCGTTGTTACAAAATGCAAATCTAGATCCATCAAAGAATCTGGAAAATAGACTCCCAACCGAATTCAGTGAATATAAATAAGTTATATAGTAATTCACAACATCATAAGTCAAAACAGGTTTGAATCCCGAAAACATGTTCAGTCAGAAATCAGTAAATCGAATTCACAGTCAGGAAAACAGCATCAAAACCTTTCAGAAAAATCCAGGAAAAATATGGGATATTTCTCTATACGTCTAGAATCAGAATATAAAGTTTCATAATATTCTAGTAAAATTAGATTAGCCAACAAAAATCAAAAAATAACAAGAACTGATACTTTGGCAAATCTGGAATTTCCAACACTGCTGTACGAAAACTGAAGAATCTCGTATGCCGTGAAACGAAATCCAAATCCGCCAAAGGGAGATGAAAATAGAAAAATTAACCTAACTTTCATATTTTATAAATATTTTCCATACAGCAGAAAGAAATATGGTGAAAATACAATTCCTTACAGAACAGCGAGAAAAATACAGCAAGTATAGCTTTCATAAACAAGCATGAAACGGCGTATAAAACTCATCAATAAAATCCACAAAAATTCTGGATTATTCCTAGATAAGTATAGAAAAACTGACCAAATTTCTAGGTCAAAACAATATGTGTAGCACAAGTATCAAAATAATTTAGTCATCAAAATCATCAAAAAATGACATCTGGAATTTACCTACACCTGTGTAGTAAAACAGTCATATCTCACATATGCGAAAAAGAAATCGAGCAAGGTCAGAGGGGTTGGAAAGAAGATGAATTTCTCTAAAACTCGTGTTTTATACTGAAATTCAGATTCTGACCTTAATATGGTCTAAATTACTGAGCAAGACAGATTATCGACAAAACACAGAATTTCCTTTAGGAACAAAACTAACATGAATCACACGAAACTTAATCGAAATATAACTAAACATGAATTAGAGTCTACTAAGTGTCTAAACAACATGAAATAGCGTATACACCATGTCCACAATAAGTATATCACATGGATCTCACAAGCACACAAGTTCTCATAAATGTTTCACAATATAATCACATCAAGACGGGCAAGACCTAAGTTGTTCATGTCAAATTTGTGTCGTGAGGCAACTATGGTCAAATAACACAATAGAGACAAAACCCATCAAACATAACACACACACGAGTTGTCTCTGAAACCCAACTACACTATAAACGGTATTTTTGACTTGTATCATACAAAGAAATTTGGGTACAAGTTACTTGCCTGAGAGACAACGATAGAACAAAGCAAAGTGCGAGAATAACGGGAACGGATCTCGAGGCACGAACACAAATACAACGAACAGATCATGAAGCAATCATGAACACACGATCACGAACAAGATGAAGATGATCATGATCCCGAACACAATTGGATGGCTGAGATCGAAGATCAAGATCAAGATCAAGATGATCGGATTAGATCGGACGGCCAGATCTCTTAATGACGAAGATAATGATGAAGATCAAGATCGATCGATCGAACCGCTGCGATCAAAGAAAGTTGATGATCATCATGATCGTGACGATCAAGAAGAGATCGGACAGCTAGGATCTAATCGGACGATCAAGAGGAGATCGACGGTCCACATCCAGTCAAGCGTGATGATCAAGATCCAACGAACGGCCAAGATCACCCCGATGGTGATGATCAAGATCAATCAACGGATGATTATGAATCAATCAATCAAGATGATCATGATCGCGATGAAATGGACGGCTCACATCCATCATGATCAATCCCAACAAACATCAAACAACTCAGGCCACTAGATGGCGAGATGACAGCCGGCGACAGCATGGCAAGGCAGGTGGTAAGGCTGAGGACGGCAACAGACGACAGGGCGAGGGTTGCGATTAGGCTTCGCGGCTGTTTGGCCTAGTCTAGTCTGACGATGTAGGAAAAGCACCACACTGAAGTGCTGTGTTGCCTGCATGGTGGAGTCGCGGCAGGGACTGCCGGCAACAGGGAGGAGCGCAGGGTGCACTGGGGAAAATAGGGGAGACACTGGGAGTTGCGGTGCCTGCGGGAGGGGTTGCAAGAGCACTGGAAGTCCAGAGGCTGGCGCGTCGTGAGGGCGGTGCGAGCAGGCGAGGGCGGACGGTTTAGGAGAGGCGGCTGCATGGGTTTGGAGGATTAGAAGATGAACAAGTGGGTTATATAGGATTAGGGTAGGGTTGTTAACGGGTCTGTTTTATAGGGTAGGGGAAATTTAGGGTTATATATTGGGTTTAGTGGTTACGGGCATTTAAATAGGTAAACGAGTTTGATAGGTAAACAAGGTATGGGTTAATAAGGTAAATGGGTTTGGTATTAGTTAATAAATGGGTTATTGGATATATTTTGTTATTGGGGTTTTTAAAAACAGGGTATAGGTTTAATAGGGTTTGGGCAATGGGTTAAACAAGATCTAACAAGAATAGAAATTGGGTTTATAACAAAAAAATAATTTGCAAAAATTTTAAATACAAAAAATACACAAAAATACGTTTTTAGGAAAACAGGGGTTACAAATCCTACCTACCTTACAACAAAATTTTGTCCTTAAAATTTACTTAGGTGGTACATAGGACATGGCAAAGACAAAGCTGGGGAAGGATAACAAAACAGAGGTTTAAAAGGGAAAGGAACAAAGCAGAGGCAACACCAGAAAAGGAAGAAAGATGGATAAGAATGATGTCAATTGGAATGCATGAAAGAGAATAAACAGTATGAAAAAAAAAGAACAACACAAGATAACAAAGCAAGATAAAGGAGTAGATAGAACTGAAATCAAGGAGAGAAAGGACAGGGAAGAATTGAATCAAATAATAAATGGGTGCATGATGATAAAATGAATGCACGAAAGAAGTAACTGGTATCAAAAATGAAGAAGAAACAACACAACACTGGTAGGATAACAAAGCAAAGAGATGGAGAAATAGATAGAGCTGGAATCGAAGAAATGATGGACAAGGAAGAGATGAACCAAGCAAAGAGTCAACGGATGAGGACAAAGCAAGGAATGGAACAAAACAAACAACACAAGGGAGGAGAAGCAACAAGAGGATCTTGGGACCTATGGGTTATGGGCCCACTACACTTCCGCTGCGCCACTCTGATGGTGACGTTCCAAGCTGCAAACATGTTGTAGTAGACCACGTGACACCAAGCAATGATCCGAGCAGGAAGAAAAGAATGAGAAACCAGAATCAAAAAGAATATAGGTAGGAAAATTTGGGTTAGGCTCGAGTTAGATATTAATAAATACTTAATTCAAAGGAAAATAAAATTGGGCTTTAGATGAGGGCTTTAATTTAAATAATTAGGTCAAAACTAATTGGTGTTAACAAAAATAATATTAATAATACAAAAATCAACACATATTAATAATAAAATAATAATAACAAATATAATAAAAATAATAATAACGGTAATAATCATCATAATGATACTGGTAAAAATAATAATAATAATAATAAATATTAACAATACTGGTAAGGATAATAGTGCAAGACAGAATATAATTTGGGGTTCATCATTTTTGTGAAAATAATTCAATATTAACAACAAAAATAAAATAGTAAAAAAATACAATAATAATAATAGTAATAGTAATAACAATAATAATAATAATACTACTAATAATAATAAGGAAAACAATAATCATAATAGTAGAAATTCTTTGATGTGAGTTCACCTCATTTATATCCATCTGTAAACTTGCCTTCTCGACATCAAGTTGCAGGTTTGCCTTTACGACATCAGGTTGCAGGTTACCATCGGGATATTCGGTTGCACATTTTACCTCCCCGATATCTAGTTGTAATTTGCCTCCGTTGACGTCTAGCTGCATGTTTGCCATCTTGATATCCAGTTACAACAAAATGATGAACGAGATGATGCAATTTTCCCCACGTACTTAGATATTGATTGCTCAATTTAAGTACGAAGTTACGTTTTGAAATTTGTGATATTAAAATACACAGTTATTCGAAATAACAAAATTTTCGTTTTAGAAAACAATTTTATAGAACATCCAAAATATAACAAATAATAATCGAAATACACAAAATATTTTTTAAAAATAATATAAAGAAAATATAGGCAGGAGAAGAATGAATAAAGAGTCAACAAGGGAGGAAGACTACAGGGGACGAAAGAAAATAAGAAATCAAAGAATTGAATATGAAGGAAAAGGAACGATGGGGCACAAGCTGAATTTGAAGAGGATAGGACAAAATGAATCAATAAATGAGGATGAATGCAAGGCACGGAAAGCAATGAATGGCACACGAGCTGAAATAAGAGGGAATCAACAAGGCAAGTAGAAAAGACGAGATTGCTTGCATCGGAATCAAAAGAATATGGGTACAGAAAGAATGTTCATACCCAAGAAGGAATCAACAAAGTGGAAGACTGAAAAAAAAAGACTGAAGAATCAATAAATCAAGGGATTGAAAAAGAAGGGATCAAATGAACAGAATAAGACTAGTATCCAGATCAAGTTGGTAATAATTCATTTGTGCATGCATGGTTGACGAAATGTTGTGCCGATCCCAGATCGAGCCAAGCTTGTCTAATATATTAGGCAACTAATACATTAGGCCAGACCTGGTGCTCTGATACCACTAAAAACCCTGTCACACCCCGCTTCCCAAAAAAAAGGGAATACGAGCACGTAATATTGGCCCAGCAAATGATTTTCATCATCCATAAACTGTTCAGGGATCTTTACAACATCACACATAATAATCAGAGTCGGAAGCAAAAGAGTCAATCAATCATGCACAATTGATTCAAATAGATCAACAGAAATTTACTTGAAACAAAATGTATTAATCTCAAATAAATCAGATCTGAACAAGTCAAAAATCTTGGGTCATACTGCCCAAACACAAAGAATCCAAGTAACAGATATAGTGTTGAAAATGAGCAACATGAAATAAATGAAGATAGCAAAAGCTCCAGTCAACTAGAACTTTAGATCACATACTCTATCGGACTGCTGATCACCAAAATCTACAATTTGACAAATTGCAGGAGAAGGAAAGAGAAAACAAGTACCCATCAATGCAAGTTACGGGCCACTTGTAATGCAGGATACAAATACATAGGGAAAACTAAACAAATCTAATTAATAGCAGAAACAGATATAGCATGGTATAGCAGAATCAACTAGCATTGTATACTAACATGTGTCAAGTATCAAAGTCAAAAAAACATACAGACAAATATACAGATAGTGTCAAATAATGGTGTCAAGTGATAATGTCAGACAGATAACAGGTAATCAGATAATCACATAACAGATACCTAAAAACCAGATACAGATAATAGATTCAAATTCAGATTGACATATAGATACAGATGTCATGTTCATATAACTCTTGTGTGATTATTATCTATGTAGCACTACTTGTGCCCCAAAAATATAACACATGGTTGCTACAACAAATAATTTCGCTTTAGATTTCGTAGGAGATCATATAGGACCGTGTACTCTGGGTTCAGACAGATATCAGATAATCAGATCAGACAGATAGAACGTAGTGGTTCTCTTCTTCTCTACACCTTCTCTAGGAAGTAATGTAGACAGGGTCAGATAATAGATCCAGACAGACAGATAGAACCTAGTGGTTCTCTTCTTCCCTACACCTTCCTGTAGGAAGTAATGTAGACAGGGTCAGATAATAGATAATTATATGGGAAATACAGGGCCTCTTCTAAGTACACATTTCTATGCTTTCCCACTACTAGATCTTTTCCATAAATCCCGACTTGATTACATTTGTTATTATTAACAGACAGGCGTGTATTTACAGAAAACAGATTGATCATAGCATGGTATAAATATGTAAGAGGTTCATGGTGACAGAAAAATAGGTACAGATGATATACAGTTCATAAGGGAATAGAATCATGCAAATGTTAATTCAGGACAGCAAGACACTACTGTACTAAAATAGAGAATCCCGTTGTTATAGAAATGCAAATCTGGATCCATCGAAGAATCTGAAAATAGACTCCCAACCGAATCCAGCGACTATAAATAAGTCATAAAGTAATTCAGAACATCATAACTCAAAACAGGTTTGAATCCAGAAAACAAGTTCAGTCAGAAATCAGTAAATCAAATTCACAGTCAGGAAAACAGCATCAAAACCTCTCAAATAAATCCATGAAAAATCTAGGGTTATTCCCCTATATGTCTAGAATCAGAATATAAACTTTCATAATTCTCCAGTAAAATTAGATTAGCCAACAAAAATCAGAAAATAACAAGAACTGATCGTTTGGTAAATCTGGAATTCCCAACACTGCTGTACAAAAACTGAAAAATCTCGCAAGCCGTGAAACGATATCCAAATCCGCCAAAGGTTGATGAAAATAGAAAAATTAACCTAACTTTCATATTTCATAAATATTTTCCATACAGTAGAAGGAAATAGGGTGAAAATATGATTCTTTCATATTTACCATACAGAACAACGAGAAAAATACAACAAGTATAGCTTTCATAAACAAGCATGAAACGGCGTATAAAACTCATCAATAAAATCCACCAAAATTCTGGGTAATCCCTAGATAAGTATAGAAAAACTGACCAAAGTTCTAGGTCAAAAAATATGTGTAGCACAAGTATCAAAATAATTTAGCCATTAAAATCATCAAGAAACGAAATCTAAAATTTATCTACACCCCTGTAGTAAAACAGTCATATCTCACACATACAAAAAAGAAATCGAGAAAGGTCAGAGGGGTTAAAAAGAAGACGAATTCCTCTAAAACTCATGTTTTATACTGAAATTCAGATTCTGACCTTAATATGGTCTAAATTACTAATCAAGACAGATTATCGACAAAACACAGAATTTTCTTTAGGAACAAAACCAATATGAATCACATGAAACTTGATCGAAATATAACTAAACATGAATTAGAGTCTACTAAGTGTCCAAACAACTTGAAATAGGGTATACAAATGTCCACAACAAGTATATCACATGGATCTCACAAGCACAAAAGTTCTCATAATTGTTTCACAATTTAATCACATCAAGACGGGCAAGACCAAAGTTGTTCATGTCAAATTTGTGTCGTGAGACAACTATGGTCAAATAGCACAATTGAGACAAAACCAATTAAACATAACATACACACGAGTTGTCTCTAGAACCCAACTAGAGTATAAGTTGTATTTTTGACTTGTATCATACAAAGGAATTTGAGTACAAGTTACTTGCCTGAGAGACGACGATAGAACGAAGCAAAGAGCGAGAATAATGGGAACAGATCATGAGGCATGAACACAAACACAACGAACAGATCATGAAGCAATCACGAACACACGATCATGAACAAGATGAAGACGATCGAGATCATAAACACAATCGGACTGCTAAGATCGAAGATCAAGATCAAGATGATCAGATCAGATCGGACGGCCAGATCTCTTGATGATGAAGATAGTGATGTAGATCAAGATCGATCGATCGAATGGCTGTGATCAAAGGAAGTTGATGATCATCATGATCGTGACGATCAAGAAGAGATCGGACAGCTAGGATCTAATCGGACGGTCAAGAGGAGATCGATGGTCCACATCCAGTCAAGCGTGATGATCAAGATCCAACGAACGGCCAAGATCACCTCGATGGTGACGATCAAGATCAATCAACGGACGGCTATGAATTCATCAATCAAGATGATCATGATCGCGATGAAACGGACGGCTCACATCCATCATGATCAAACCCAACAAACATCAAACAACTCAGGCCACTGGATGGCGAGACGACGACCGGTGACGGCACAGCGAGCAGGAAGTAAGGCGGAAGACGGCGGCCGGCGACAGGGTGAGGGTCCCGACTGGGATTTGCAGCTGTCTGGCCTGGTTTGGTCTGACGTTGGAGGAAAATCACCGTATTGAGGTGTTTTGCTGCCGTAGGGTGGAGTCGCGGTAGGGATTTCCGGCGACAGGGAGGAGCGTAGGGTGCACTAGGGAAAATAGGGGAGACACTGGGAGTTGCGATGCCTGTGGGAGGGTATGTAAGAGCAGAGGAGGTCGGGAGGATGGCGCATCGCGAAGGCGGCGCGAGCAGGCGAAGGACAGACGGTTTAGGAGAAGCGGCTGCATGGGTTTGGAGGATTAGAAGATGAACAAGTGGGTTATATAGGAGTAGGGTTGGGTTGTTAATGGGTCTGGTTTATAGGGTAGGGGAAATTTAGGGTTATATATTGGGTTTGGTGGTTACAGGTATTTAAATAGGTAAACGAGTTTGGTAGGTAAACAGGGTAAGGGTTAATAAGGTAAATGGGTTGGGTATTAATTGATAAATGGGTTACTAGATATATTTGGTTATTGGGTTTTTAAAAATAGGGTATACATTTAGTAGGGTTTGGGCAATGGGTTAAATAAGATCCAATAAGAATCGAAATAGGGTTTATAACAAAAAAATAATTTGCGAAAATTTTAAATACAAAAAAATATACAAAAATACGTTTTTTAGAAAAAAGGGGTTACATAACTTTTAGTATGCAACTTGGAATTTAGAAGTTCAAGATTTTCCGGAAACTAGAAAGATAATGCTACAATTCTTATTCAGAAAATAATTTGTTTTGAAATCATTTACTGTGTCAAAAATAGCAGACAATATACAGCAGTAAGCAAGATACAAGTTTTAGGGTATTCTTCGTGAAATAATATAATTTAACATGATGGGTATCAATTCTATAGTCAATAAATTATATAATCAGCGTGATGGGTATAAGAACATGGTAAATAAGGTTAAGAACACATACATACATCAAGTTATCATCAATCAATTATCAATTGATCAAACAACATACAACCAAGCAATTCTCTCTACAATAATTTATTTGTGAGATAATTATATGAACAACCCTATTACCAATTCTATATGTCTGTTTGGTTAAGCTTTTTTTTTCTTTTTTTTCCAAAACACAAAACTCCAACTTCAGTCATTCTCTCTCTACACGAGCGCAACCTTACATTTTTAGGGTGTTGTTTTTGAAAACTCCAACTTGTTTGGTTATGGCGTTTTTAGAAAACTGTTTTCAGACAACTGTTTTCAAAACAACAAACCAAACGCAAATCTTTGGAGTCAAAAGTGGCATGATGTCAAGTAAATTGGGGTTAGCTCATGTAAACCCTCAATATACCCAACAAAAGAGAGGAACAATGTATAACACGATAAACGAAGGGATCTACTTGCAAGAGTTTCAACAAAACTTGAATTTGATACAATTAACAATTCAAGAGGAAGTGACTTGGCTTTTAGACGGTGAATTCAAATATGCAAGAATAACTGGATGAGAATCCCGGAGCAACGAACACAAATCCGCAACAATACGAACCCAAAAAATAACACATGCGATGCACGATCCCACGAACACACACGTGCACACAACGTGCACAAGAGACACCCAAGCAACAACAGCAAGAACAAGGCAGTAAAGGGTTGCTATTGCTGGCGATGGTCCTCGGCGGTTGGTCGGCAATGAGGCTGCGGGAGTGCTGGCGTGGCTAGAGATCGAGACTGGGCATCGGCAGTAGGTCGGCAGTTGATGCAGGCGGAAGGGACAGCAACAACCACAACCCCAAGGGAGGCAGGGACGATGGTCGACTGATGGGTTGAGCGGCAGACGGCTGACGGGAGGCATCGACTGGCAACGAACTGTGGTGGCAACTGCAGTAGGATGAGGACGAGGAGGTGCTCAGGGAAATGGAGGGTGACTTTGACTGCAGCAACGCGACAGGGATGAAGGATGGGTTAGTGGTTTAGGATCCAATAATGGCGGTTTTGGGTCAAGAACAATTCAAATTGGGTTTTAGGGTTCAATAAGAGATAGATGTAAATCAATAGGGTTCAAATAAAAATACCCACAATTAATAAAAGAAATTAGGATCAACAAGAATAGCTCAATCAACAAGAACGAAGAATTTCATGAACAAAATCTTAATTAAAATAATCAAGAAAAAAAGAAAGTAGAGTATTTTATTTAATTACAAATAAAATATTACAAAAGGGGAAAAAAATGAAAATAAAGAAAATGGTAATTACAGGCTGACACAGTCACTATATTATTCACTACTGAAGACAATCCCTTAAACCTCGGCATGTTAAATATTTTATCAAAGCAACAATACAATATGCAAATATGAGACATGAGATGAACGATGGTAACAATGGGGAAGCAATCGGATGATAACATGAAGTTGGACAATTAGAATGATGATGGTAACTCATTAGGATCATGCAATGCAACATACACACTTCGATTCATGCAATACAATTAATCTACTAAAAACTGAAAAGTAAAATTCTGGACAGCAAAAGTAGTCTGTACAAAAATGTAGTTTCCTGCTGCTTCAGAACTCAAAAACTGAATCCATCAGAAGTTATAGAAACTAGACTTCCACTCGGTTCCAACGCATATTTAAAGTTCAAAATTCGACAATAGTAGCTAGGTCAAACACATTGTTCTTTACAAATTTCATGTTCAGATAGGAATTCGACATCATGTTGTTATATTTTTAGATACAGGAAAAACTCAATAATCAAAATCATTAAAAATGGTTTTAGACTCCTAAACATGTTAAGTAACAATCTGGAAATTATCATAGCAAAATTTAATCATTTGATCAGCCTTTTAACAGTTTGAACATCAGACATACAAGAATCTGAAAATTTAGAAATGAAAACACAGCTATAGTAAAACGAGCATAACTTGAGCTACATAACTCGGAATTTAGAAATTCAAGTTTTTTCACATAACTAAGATGTTCTGAAAACTAGAAACATATGGCTACAACTCTTATTCTGAAAGTTATTCATTTCGAAATCATTTACTGGGTCGAGAAAAACAGACAAGATGCAGCTAGCAAGCAACATACAAGATTTTGGATATTTTTCTTGAAATAATTTAATTAGACATGATGGGTATCAATTCTATTAGTCGATAAACTTCTTAGTTCGCATGATGAGTGTCGAACATGAGAAATAAAATTAGAACACACACACATACACCAATTTACCATCAACAAACACCAATCAATCAACCAAACATACAACCTAATAATTATTTCTACAATAGATTAATTGTGTGACAATTATATGAGTACTTCTATCATGAATACTATATGGATGCATGAAAAATTCAATCTTTAGAATCAATAGAGGCACGATATTGAGAATACTGGGATTAATTTAGAATCAATAAAGACTCAATAATATAATCAATACAGAACAAATGCGCAGGCAATAGTAATAATCTCATGAACAATAATACTTGGAATGAAGCAATAAAATATCCAAATACAATAATAATCCAACGTCTGGAAACAATATTAAAATCCGGGACACAAGCCCAAAATAATAATAATCCAATCCAAATTAATAACAAGTCTCAATACATTAAGTTTATTAAAGCGATAAGCAAATTAAAAGCAGTAGTCTTCAGAATGTCTGTTCTCCAATTCCAGCAGGCAATTCTCCTTCATTACCTGTATACACTTCATTTAAAAAGAGGAGAAAATTTTTCCTAAGAGAAATTCATGGACAGCAAGTAGAGAAACATGAAACAATGGAATAACGGTATAACAATGAATCAATGAATCAATAGGAATCAATAATATAGCACGATGATAATAATCAATAATATGGTAATCAATGCAACGGTGTAATAATGATTCAATATTCGGTAATGTAATCAACGGTTAATATCAACATCACTTAAACAATATTGGATAAAAATAGGAACAATGATGAACGATGGGCAATGTCGGTGGTGTGTCAATCTTTATGTCTATTATTCATTTTAACTCCTAACTAATGCACGTACTACTGTGTCTCATGTGTGCCGTACCACAGGTTCGACGCATACAATCAATTTCGTTTAGACTCAAGTGGTGCACTCGGTAGATCATGTACGTTCCAACGGTAACGGTAAATACTATTCACCTTTCGGTGTATGAAACGGTCATCAGCAACGATACGGTACACGATAGATTGGGTTGCTGCCATAACCACATTCACACGATATAACGGTAGCCGGAATGGTAGTTAGGGAAACAAGGGCCCCTCCTCTAAGTACAGTCACTACTTTGTTCACTACTTTAACCACCCTTTAAACCTCAGCTTATTAATTATTTATCGATGCAACAACACAATATACAATTCATGGATAATTCGGTGAACGATAGTATCAATAGGGAAACAATAGGTTAATAACATGGATAGGACGGTTAGAATAGTGACAATAACTCATTGAAAACATGCAATGCAACATACATTCAATAATTCATGCAATAATACAACATAGGAATTATTAATTCATTAAAAAGAGGGAATTAAAAATTCTGGACATCAAGCGCAACTTGTACAAAAATACAGTTTTCCGCTGACTCAGAAATCAAAAGTTGAATCTGTTAGAAAATATGGAAACTAGACTTCCATACGGTTCCAACGCATATTTAAAGTTCAAATTCCGACAACAGTAGCTAGGTCAAACACATGTTTCTTTACGGATTTTATGTTTAGGCAGAAATTCGACATCTTGTTAATTTAATTTTTAGAAACAGTAAAACTCATTATTAAATTCAGTAAAAATAATTTCTGGACCCCTAAACATGTTAAGCAACAATCTGGAAGTTTTTATAGCAAAATTTTATCATTTGATCAGCCTTTTTACTGTTTGAACATGAAGGGTACAAGAATCTGAAAATCTGAAAGTAAAAACACAGGTGTAGTGAAACGGGCATAACTTTTGTTACAAAACCCGGAATTCGAAAATTCTGGAAGTTATTGGCAACTAGACACTCGGGGCTACATTTCATACTCAGAAAGTATTTTATTTTAAGGTCATTTACTGGTTGGAAAACAGCAATCAAAGTTCAGGTCAGCATGCATGTACAGTTCTTAGGGTATTTTTCTTGAAAATAAATTAATTGAACAAGTTAGGTATCAATCCCATTAGTTAATAAATTGTGTAACTAGCATGATAGGTGTAGAACCCCATATTTTCAAATATTATCTTAATTATTTGAAAATGAATTTAAATAATTTTTGGAGATTTAATTAATATTTTCTAAGAAATTTATCTTTTGTACACGTGGAAAACACGTGCAAATGAGTTTTAGAAGTTTGAAAAATTAAGATTTCTTTATGAAAAATCATTATTTATTATTTAGGATTTATGTAGTATTTTTCCAGATTTTTCTGAAACTAATTAGTACTATTTGCAATTTTTGAGAAAAGAAGGACTTATTTGCAAAATTGACATTTTCAAGGGTTGAAATGCAAAATTGGCATTCTGGACGTTTGAGCAGTATTGGCTGAAGTTTGGACGTATATTTTCAATTAAATCCTAATCTAAATAATATTTGATGGAATTTCAAAACTAATCTATATATATGTAAGTTATATTTTGGGAAAGGATTATTTTGCAAATTAGGTGAAAACCCTAATATTATATCCGGCATATATAAGGGATTTCCTTTTCCCAGCAGTCATTTTCAATATACAGATTCTTGGGATTTGTTTGAGGAACAAGAGAGGATTTTTGGATCTAGCAAGGAGAAAGCTTTTGTGGATTTTTCTTCAAATCAAGATGAGTGGTTTTGTTTTGTTTTGCTTTGTTTTGTTGGCTTGTTTGATGAATGACGTAAGACCTTGTTACGCTTGTTTGTGACCATTATACTATTGTTTTGCTAGTCTCCTTGTATGTATGATATGGATCTTTTATTTGGATATGAATGACGAGAACACTTGTTGATAATTGGGATTATGTATGAGAAAATAATCAAGATTGTTGAGGAAATATTGAATCATTGGAATAGTATTATTGGAAAGCATGTTAAGAATTGATCAGGTTGTGATCGGGTGATTAACATCTAGATCTTATGACTTTTAAGTCAGAATTTGATTATGAGTTGAGGAAGAAATTTTGTTGAGAAACCCTAATAGAGGATTAGTGATTTAGATCTTGAGAAATTAAGATTTGAGGAATTGATTGATTGTGTAACGTATCCATGATGGGATTATTTGAGAGTTGTTTATTGCCTGGATACAAATTAATTTTTATGATCAATGAACTTCAGAAAACACCAGTTTGATTTTTGTGTTCAGACCTGTTTTAGAAATCTGTAGCCGACAGTCGACTGGCCTATAGAGCAGCCGACTGGTACGAGCCTACTGTTGTACTTTCAGTCATTGAGAATTGTTCGGGACAGCCGACTTAGACTGCTGTCAGTCGACTGGTCCGCTGTTTGTAACTTTGTTTAGTCCTTTCTGGACAGTCGACCTATGAACCTTTCAGTCGACTTAAATACTTAGACTATATTTTTGAGAATTATTGTGATTTGTTTCGGGACAGTCAACTGATGACTTTCTCTAGTCGACTGATATTGCCTTAGATTATTTTTGTGAAATTCTGGAGAATCGTCCTCTGGACAGTCAACTTACCTGAGCATGAGTCGACTGGCACTGAGGGATCTGTACGTTTGATTTGAGATCTTTGTTCAGTTTTTGATATTTGTTCAGTATTTGATTTTGAGATATTTGTTCAGTATTTGATTGTGAAATATTCTTTAAGAATATGATTTTGAGATATTCAGTTGAGCCACTCAGTTAGTGGGATTTTGTTCAGATATTTGTTTTTTGAGTCTCTAGAGGTACGTGACCCTAGTATACCGGTGTTGAGATATTTGTTGAGTTATTTGTTGAGGCCCATTGAGGCGAATTTTCAGTTAATCATATTTTTAGTCCGGTAGGGTACACTACTCTAGGAGATTTTGTTCAGTAACCCAAATTAATAAGGACAGGCATTAGTAAAGTCATGACGAATGGGAACATGAGTTATGCACCTCAGTAAGGCTTTAGATGTGAGACTCAATCTTCTGAATTATCCAAGTAGTTAACTTGAGATGTGAGATTTATCTCTTGAATTATCCAGGTAGTTAACCTGAGATGTGAGGTATATCTCCTGAATTATCCAAGTAATTATCTTGAGATGTGGGATTGAACTCCTGAATTATCAAGGTCGAGGCGACGCTTTTGTGGTATTCTTGTGATGATGAGACTGTGTTTAGATGTGGGAAGATCTCCTGAATTATCCAGGGAAATACCTGAGATGTGGGATCTATCTCCTGAATGATCAAGCATGGCAAATTATCATAGTTTATCTTCATCTCTTAGTAGTCATCGTTGTCAGCATTTGGTCATCATGTTTTCTTGACTCACTTTTCTGCATTTGGATTTCCTGCTTTCCCACACTTGACTTTTGGTTTTTGGATATCACTTGTTGTTTACATTTTTTTGCTATTTCACACTTTACATCTTTGGTTACTTTTAGTTGGATACTATGTTATAAGTTCATTTATATTTGCTATTTGATTTTTATGCCACTCACACCATTTATGGCTGACCCCTTTAGTTTGGGGGTTAGGGTTCAACTCTAGCCTCACTGGTTGCAGGTTATTGCCTAGAGTTGGAGAATGGATGCTTGAGTTAGTAGCTTTTGGATAAATGGACTATTTAGTGTTCAGTGTTGAGTTGTAAAGTCATGTTGAGCAAATTTTGAGTTGTTTAGTCTTCCGCTGTGATATGTAAAAGTTTGATTGTAATAAATGTTGAAAATCCTAGTGGTGTTTGGTTGTGTTTATTGTTATATTGAAGTGGATCACTGGGAATGTGCCACGTATTTTCTATGCTATTCATCTAGAAATTCGGGGCGCTACAGAGATTGGTATCAGAGCTCTGCTTCAATGGTAATAATAGACATAGTAAGAAAACCAACCTAGGTGTGGACACTAGAGAGTGAGTACCTAGGTGTGGACATCAGAGTGTGAGTATCACATAGAGTTAAAATATGATGTTTGGTTTGAAGTTATGGTTTGAGGTATGGTTATGGTTTTGCCATAGGGCATTGATATGAGTTTGAATTGTGTGTGTTACTCTAACTTTACCCTCGTTTTGCAGTAATCAAAATGGTTGCACCCAGAGGTAGAAATGGTGGCAACAATGAGGATGGATCGGGTAGTTTCCGAGGAAATGGGATCGACCTAGAGGCTGAATTCGCCAAGGTGTATCAAACACTGAATACGTTGATGGCATTCAACGTGGCGCAACAGCAGCAAGCTCAGCAGCAGCAGAATCTGCCGCCCAATCATGGAGCTGGACATGGATTGGTGAATGCCGACCCCATCAAGCAGATCGAATCCTTTAAGAGGATGAGGCCGCCAGTCTTTGAGGGGCAAGCTGATCCAACAGCAGCAGATGATTGGATTAGGAAGATGGAGACGATTTTCGAGGTGTCAGAGACTCCGGCAGCTAGCAAAGTGAAGTTAGCTTCGATGCAGCTCGAGAAAGATGCTGGTGTTTGGTGGGAATCACTGAAAAGGAATTTGGGAGATCAGCAGCTGACATGGGAAGCTTTTCTGGAGGAGTTTAGAGATCGCTTCTTTCCTCTGGATGTTCAAGAGAAGAAGGCGACCGAGTTCATGAACCTTCAGCAAGGCAGCATGACTGTTTGGGAGTATGAGACGAAATTTGCTCAACTTTCGAGGTATGCACCAGAATTGGTCATGGATGAAGCAAAGAAGGCCAAAAAGTTTGAGCAGGGCTTGAGGCCAAACTTGAGGTCAAGGATGGTTCCGTTGGGTATCAGAAGATTTGGCAAGCTGGTCAGACGAGCAGCAATGACTGAGGAGGATATGGATCTATTTCAGAAGAAGCAGGATACTTGGAACCGGAACAAGAGGCCAGCATCAGGCCAGAGTGGGAAGGAATTCCCCGCAAAGCAGGCAAAGTTCAGTGGATCGGTGCAGAAGGCACCTGCAGCTCAGGGAGTGACCTGTTACTACTGCAAGGAGGTAGGACATTACAGGTCATCGTGTCCGAAGTTGGCAGAGCATATCTGTTCTCAGTGTGGGCAGACTGGACATTCCAAGCTCTGTTGTCCAAAACTGAAGGAAGATGGTTCGGGTGGAAGCAAAGTCCTGAAGAGGCAAGGGCGAGTATTTGCATTGACCGAGGAGGATGCGAGAAACTCGGAAGATGTAATACAGGGTATGCAGGAATTTTGATTTCTTTCATTTTTGAATCAGTGTAATGAATAAAGCTTTTATTTCAGAACAATTTAAGATTGAGTATCATTCTTATTGTAACAGGAGTTGTTTTAATAAATGGAATTAAAGCAAAGGTTTTGTTTGACACTGGTTCATCGCATACATTTGTATCGCCAAGTTTTGCAAAGATCTTAGGTTTGGAACCTAAGTTATTTCCAGGCAGGGTTTTGTCGGTGGCAACGCCGTCAGGTGAAGAGCTGGTAGCGGTTCGATATTACGAGGGCTGTGATATCGAGATTGGTGGAAGGATGTTCGGCATCGACTTGATCGAACTGCAAGTGTTGGGAGTGGATGTCATTGTAGGCATCGATTGGATGGCTATATATGATGCCACAATTGATTGCAAGCAGAAGGAGGTGTTAGTGAAAGCACCAGGTGGACCTGCAGTAACTTTCCAAGGGAAGAAGAAGATTCCGAAGGTGGCTGCAATGGTATCTAAGATGGCAATTTCGGATGAAGTCAAGGGCATTTTGGTTGTTCGAAATTTTCCTCAGGTGTTCTTGGATGATTTTCCAGGATTACCGCCGCAGAGAGATGTAGAGTTTTGCATCAATGTTCAGCCGGGAAGTGCACCGATTTCCAAGGCTCCATACAGGATGGCACCTGTAGAGCAAGATGAAGTGAAGAAGCAGATTGAGGAGCTTTTGAGCAAAGGGCTTATCAGACCGAGTTCTTCTCCGTGGGGAGCGCCAGTGTTGTTGGTCAAGAAGAAGGATGGGTCGATAAGGATGTGCATTGACTATCGGGAATTGAATAGGGTGACTATTCAGAACAAGTACCCACTGCCGCGGATTGATGATTTGTTCGACAGGCTTCGAGGAGCAGCGGTGTTTTTGAAGATTGATCTGAGGTCAGGATATCATCAGGTGCGAGTCAAGGAGGAAGATGTGAGTAAGACAGCGTTCAGGACTCGTCATGGACTGTATGAATTTTTGGTGATGCCATTCGGGTTGACGAATGCGCCAGCAGTGTTCATGGATATGATGAATCGGGTGTTGAGACCGTTCATTGATTCCTTCGTAGTGGTCTTCATCGATGATATCTTGGTATATTCGAAGTCGGAAGAGGATCATTCGACGCACTTGACAGCAGTATTACAGACGTTGCAGGAGCACAGTTTGTATGCCAAATTGTCGAAGTGTGAATTCTGGAAGTCTGAGGTAGCTTTCCTTGGCCATATTCTTTCTAAGGAGGGAGTGGCTACTGATCCTCAGAAAGTGGAAGCAGTGAAGGATTGGCCCAGGCCGACGTCAGTGAAGGAAGTCAGAAGCTTCTTGGGATTAGCTGGGTACTACAGGAGATTTATTCAGGGGTATTCTCGATTGCAGTACCGATGACAGGTTTGACTCGGAAGAATGTGGCATTTGTATGGACAGATAAGTGCGAAGAGAGTTTCCTTGAGTTAAAGGAAAGGTTGACTACTGCACCTATATTGGCATTGCCGCAAGCTGGGAAGGATTATGATATCTACAGTGATGCGTCTCTCAGAGGTTTGGGATGTGTCTTGATGCAGGAAGGCAAGGTCATTGCTTATGGTTCGAGGCAATTGCGTCCGCATGAGAAGAATTATCCGACGCATGATCTGGAGCTAGCAGCTATCATTTATGCCTTGAAGCTATGGAGACATTATGTCTATGGTGAGAAGGTCAATATGTACACTGACCACAAGAGCCTGAAGTATATTTATCAGCAGAGGGATTTGAATCTTCGGCAGAGAAGGTGGTTGGAAGTATTGGAAGACATTCGTCCTGAGATAAAGTACCATCCGGGCAAGGCGAATGTAGTGGCTGATGGACTTAGCAGGAAGAGTAGTTTATCGAGATTAATCACTACTCGAAAGGAGTTGGCAGCAGAGATCGACCAGGCAGGTATCGAGGTGGTACTGCGAAGTTTAGGGTCATCTTTGGCTCAGTTGAGGCTGCAACCGTCTTTGAGAGAGAGGATTGTGGAAGGTCAGAAATCGGACTCAGAGATTCAGAAGATGTTGCAGCAGGTTTCAGAAGGCAAGTTATCAGAATTTCGTGTCCAAGATGGAGTTCTTTGGATGGGTGAGAGGTTGTGTGTTCCAGATGATGCAGAGTTGAGAGAGAGTATCTTGAAGGAAGCACACAGTACATTGTTATCAGTTCATCCAGGAGGCACGAAGATGTACAGGGACATCAATCCACATTTTTGGTGGACAGGTATGAAGCGGGATGTAGCAGATTTTGTGGCAAGGTGTCTGACTTGTCAGCAGATCACGGCAGAGAATCAGAGACCTGGAGGTTTGTTACAGCCATTACCCATTCCGGAGTGGAAGTGGGAGAATATCAGCATGGATTTCATCACGGGTTTGCCGAGGAGTTCGAAGGGCAATGACTCGATTTGAGTTGTTGTGGACCGATTGACTAAGTCGGCACATTTTCTAGCCATGAAGATTACTTGGTCAATGGAGAAAATTGGCTGAGTTGTACATTGGAGAGATTGTGAGACTTCATGGAGTTCCTGTGTCAATTGTTTCTGACAGAGATCCAAGGTTTACTTCGAGGTTTTGGAAGAGCCTACAAGCAGCTTTAGGCACCAGAACTGATTTCAGTACGGCATTTCATCCGCAGACAGATGGTCAGACGGAGAGGGTGAATCGAGTGCTGGAAGATATGTTGAGGGCTTGTGTTATGGACTTCGGTGGTAGTTGGGAGAGATACTTGGCATTGGTTGAGTTTGCTTATAACAACAGTTACCATGCAAGTATTGGGATGGCACCGTATGAGGCTTTGTATGGGCGGAGGTGCAGGACACCTGTTTGTTGGTATGAGGTTGGCGAGAGACAGATGTATGGTCCTGAGATCGTGCAGCAGACGTCGGAGCAAATTGAGCTGATTCGCCAGAGGTTAGTTGAAGCTCAGAGTCGGCAGAAGAGTTATGCTGATACTCGACGAAGAGATTTGGAGTTTGAGGTTGGGGATGCAGTTTTCCTCAAGGTTTCTCCGACCAAAGGAGTGATCAGATTCGGTAAGGAAGGCAAGTTGGCACCGAGGTATATTGGACCGTACAGGATCGTGGAGAGGATTGGCAAGACAGCATACGGATTGAAACTTCCTGAGGAGTTAGCGCAAGTACATGATGTGTTTCATGTGTCCCTATTAAGGAAGTATGTGGCCGATCAGAATCATCAGTTGGTAGAAGTCCCTGAAGATCTACAGGTGAACTTGAGCTACAAGGAATGGCCTGTTGAGATCGTTGATCGTAGGGAGAAAGTCCTTAGGAGCAAGGTAATACCTATGGTCAAAGTGTTGTGGAGGAATCAACATTTCGAGGAGGCTACTTGGGAGCCCGAGGATCGCATGCTGAAGGAATTTCCTGAATTGTTTGTATGAGTGTATTTCTTGTATGTGATTGGAATTCTTTGGATGATTGTACTATTGACTGGTATATGATGTATTCCTCTGTTTTGATTGTGATGTTATAAGAAATTGTTTGGATTATATTCTATATATGTGTGAAACACTATTTTCCTTTGTTTGGTATGTGTTTTGAACTCATTAGTCGTAGTTCTGAGGACAGAACTCTTCTAAGGAGGGAGTGATGTAGAACCCCATATTTTCAAATATTATCTTAATTATTTGAAAATGAATTTAAATGATTTTTGGAGATTTAATTAATATTTTCTAAGAAATTTATCTTTTGTACACGTGAAAAACACGTGCAAATGACTTTTAGAAGCTTGAAAAATTAAGATTTCTTTATGAAAAATCATTATTTATTATTTAGGATTTATGTAGTATTTTTCCAGATTTTTCTGAAACTAATTAGTACTATATGCAATTTTTGAGAAAAGAATGACTTATTTGCAAAATTGACATTTTCAAGGGTTGAAATGCAAAATTGGCATTCTGGACGTTTGAGCAGTATTGGCTGAAGTTTGGACGTATATTTTCTATTAAATCCTAATCTAAATAATATTTGATGGAATTTCAAAACTAATCTATATATATGTAAGTTATATTTTGGGAAAGGATTATTTTGCAAATTGGGTGAAAACCCTAATATTATATCCGGCATATATAAGGGATTTCCTTTTCCCAGCAGTCATTTTCAATATACAGATTCTTGGGATTTGTTTGAGAAACAAGAGAGGATTTTTGGATCTAGCAAGGAGAAAGCTTTTGTGGATTTTTCTTCAAATCAAGGTGAGTGGTTTTGTTTTGTTTTGCTTTGTTTTGTTGGCTTGTTTGATGAATGACGTAAGACCTTGTTACGCTTGTTTGTGACCATTATACTATTGTTTTGCTAGTCTCCTTGTATGTATGATATGGATCTTTTATTTGGATATGAATGACGAGAACACTTGTTGATAATTGGGATTATGTATGAGAAAATAATCAAGATTGTTAAGGAAATATTGAATCATTGGAATAGTATTATTGGAAAGCATGTTAAGAATTGATCAGGTTGTGATCGGGTGATTAACATCTAGATCTTAAGACTGTTAAGTCAGAATTTGATTATGAGTTGAGGAAGAAATTTTGTTGAGAAACCCTAATGGAGGATTAGTGATTTAGATCTTGAGAAATTAAGATTTGAGGAATTGATTGATTGTGTAACGTATCCATGATGGGATTATTTGAGAGTTGTTTATTGCCTGGATACAAATTAATTTTTATGATCAATGAACTTAAGAAAACCCCAGTTTGATTTTTGTGTTCAGACCTGTTTTAGAAATCTGTAGCCGACAGTCGACTGGCCTATAGAGCAGCCGACTGGTACGAGCCTACTGTTGTACTTTCAGTCTTTGAGAATTGTTCGGGACAGTCGACTTAGACTGCTGTCAGTCGACTGGTCCGCTGTTTGTAACTTTGTTTAGTCCTTTCTGGACAGTCGACCTATGAACCTTTCAGTCGACTTAAATACTTAGACTATATTTTTGAGAATTATTGTGATTTGTTTCGGGACAGTCAACTGATGACTTTCTCTAGTCGACTGATATTGCCTTAGATTATTTTTGTGAAATTCTGGAGAATCGTCCTCTGGACAGTCAACTTACCTGAGCATGAGTCGACTGGCACTGAGGGATCTGTACGTTTGATTTGAGATCTTTGTTCAGTTTTTGATATTTGTTCAGTATTTGATTTTGAGATATTTGTTCAGTATTTGATTGTGAAATATTCTTTAATAATATGATTTTGAGATATTCAGTTGAGCCACTCAGTTAGTGGGATTTTGTTCAGATATTTGTTTTTTGAGTCTCTAGAGGTACGTGACCCTAGTATACCGGTGTTGAGATATTTGTTGAGTTATTTGTTGAGGCCCATTGAGGCGAATTTTCAGTTAATCATATTTTTAGTCCGGTAGGGTACACTACTCTAGGAGATTTTGTTCAGTAACCCAAATTAATAAGGACAGGCATTAGTAAAGTCATGACGAATGGGAACATGAGTTATGCACCTCAGTAAGGCTTTAGATGTGAGACTCAATCTTCTGAATTATCCAAGTAGTTAACTTGAGATGTGAGATTTATCTCTTGAATTATCCAGGTAGTTAACCTGAGATGTGAGGTATATCTCCTGAATTATCCAAGTAATTATCTTGAGATGTGGGATTGAACTCCTGAATTATCAAGGTCGAGGCGACGCTTTTGTGGTATTCTTGTGATGATGAGACTGTGTTTAGATGTGGGAAGATCTCCTGAATTATCCAGGGAAATACCTGAGATGTGGGATCTATCTCCTGAATGATCAAGCATGGCAAATTATCATAGTTTATCTTCATCTCTTAGTAGTCATCGTTGTCAGCATTTGGTCATCATGTTTTCTTGACTCACTTTTCTGCATTTGGATTTCCTGCTTTCCCACACTTGACTTTTGGTTTTTGGATATCACTTGTTGTTTACATTTTTTTGCTATTTCACACTTTACATCTTTGGTTACTTTTAGTTGGATACTATGTTATAAGTTCATTTATATTTGCTATTTGATTTTTATGCCACTCACACCATTTATGGCTGACCCCTTTAGCTTGGGGGTTAGGGTTCAACTCTAGCCTCACTGGTTGCAGGTTATTGCCTAGAGTTGGAGAATGGATGCTTGAGTTAGTAGCTTTTGGATAAATGGACTATTTAGTGTTGAGTTGTAAAGTCATGTTGAGCAAATTTTGAGTTGTTTAGTCTTCCGCTGTGATATGTAAAAGTTTGATTGTAATAAATGTTGAAAATCCTAGTGGTGTTTGGTTGTGTTTATTGTTATATTGAAGTGGATCACTGGGAATGTGCCACGTATTTTCTATGCTATTCATCTAGAAATTCGGGGCGCTACAATAGGTGCCCAAATATGATAAATAAAATTTAGACCACACACATATACAAGTCTAACATCAATCACTCAGCAAACGATCAAACGACATACAACCGAACGATTGTCTCTAGAATAATTTATTTGTATCGTGACTATTTGTGTAACCCTAACATCCATACTATATGATGTATGCAAGATTCAATACTTTTGGAGACAATTTGGCACGATGTCTAGAGTATTAGGGATTGCTCGTGTAAACCCTCAATAAACCCAACGAAAGAGATAAACAAAGAATAATACGATAACAAAGAGATCTACCTGCAAGAATTTCAAAAACACTTGAATTTAATACAATTAGCAATTCAAGAGGACGATGACTTTCCTGTTAATCGGTGAAAACGAATGCCAAGAATAACGGGATAGGAATCCCGAAGCAACGAACTCATGAACTAGTAAATCCCCAAAGCAGCACGTGCAATCAAGTTCAAAAGCAATAACAGCACACAAATTAAAGAGACGACAACAGGCAGAGGAAACAAGACAGCAGCAACTCCAGCATTGGCCAGGGCCAAGGGTGGCGCCGGCGACAAGAAGGCGGTGGGACGGCAAGGCGCGAGGGGGTCAGGGCGGTGCTGGGCATCGCCGGTGATCGAAACAGGGAGCGGAGGTGAGGGTTTCGGCTCTGTTAACTGGTGAGGCAGAGAAAGGGGAGGTCGGGGGTTTGTCTGGTGGCGCGGAGAGGCGGCGCTTACCGGTAAGGGAGTGGAGACAGGATGGGGGGTCGCCGGAGGAAGGGGCAGCCAGAGTTTGGACGGGGAAGGTGATCGGGAAGTGGGTTTGGGGAATTCTGGCGGGAAAACGGTGATGGAGGAGTGAGAGAACCGGAGGAGAGAGAGAGAGGGCGGCTAGGGTTTCGATTTGTGTAGAAAATTAGGGTTTGCATTAAAGTTGTATTTATAGGGTACAATTAGGGTTCAATAATAGCGGTTTTGGATCAAGAATTCATCAAATTGATCAAGAATTCATCAATAATAGCGGTTTAGGGTTCAATTGGGAGGTAGATAAAAAACAACAGGGTTCGAATAAAAATACCCACAATCAATTACAAGATAATAAGCTCAACAAGAAAAACTCCAACAAAAAGAATGGGAAATTTTCAAGAAATTCTTAATTTGAAAAAAAAATAATTGTGAACGAAAGAAAATAGGGTTTTTATTCGATTGCAATTAAAAAGAAATACAAAAGGGGAAAATTTGAAAATTACAGAAACGGTAGTTAAATCCTACCCACGTTATAATAAAATTCCGTCCTCGAAATTTAAGCAAGTGGTAGTAGGGTAACCCCGAGGAAAAGAAAAGAACAAGAACTACTCAAAAAGATGGGGAAATCTCTTCCGGATCGCACTCTCAAGCTCCCAAGTCCACTAACAAGGCGAGTGAGGATTCCAAGCAACACGAACTAACTTCATAACCTTATTCTTCAAAATCTTCTCCCTCCGATCCACAATCGACACTAGATGAATCTCGCTAGACAAATCTGGTCGAACTGAAAAATCCGAATAATCAATAACATGATTATCATCCCGAACATAATTCCTAAGTTGAGAAACATGGAAGACATCATGCACTCCAGCAAGAGTTGGCGGCAACGCGAGTCTATAGGCCACCTTGCCTACTCGCTCCGCCACATCAAATGGACCAATAAATCTAGGGCTTAACTTGCCCCCACCACCAAAATGAATCACACCCTTCCATGGAGACACCTTGAGAAACACATGATCACCAACCTTGAACCCTAACGGTCGCCTGTGCATGTCTGTCCATTTCCTCTGCCTGTCCTATGCGGCTTGCAAATGCTTCCTTATCTTGGACACTACATCAACAGTCTTTGTTATCAACTCTGGCCCTAAAAGTTTCCTCTCACCAATGCCATCCCGGCACATTGGTGATCTACACTTCCAACCAACAAGACTTCATACGGAGCTGCCAAAAGACTAGCTTGATAGCTATTACTGTATGAAAACTCCACCAAGTGTAGATGATCTTCCCAAGAACCTCCAAACTGAAGCACACATGACCTCAACATATCCTTAAAGGTCTGAATAGTTCTCACTGATTGACCATCTGTCTGTGGATGGAATGCAGTACTGAACTTCAGCTTACTACCAAGACTGGTCTGAAGACTCTCCCAGAATTGAGATCTGAATCTAGTATCTCTATCTGATATAATACTGACAGGAACACCATGCAATCTCACAATCTCCTGCATATACCTTTCTGTCAGGCTCTCAGAAACTGTCCAACTCTGAAAGGAATGAAGTGAGCACTCTTCGTCAAGCGGTCCACAATCACCTAAATGGCAATGTGACCCTTAGGACTTCTAGGCAAAGCAGTCACAAAATCCATTGTGATATTCTCCCACTTCCACTTTAGAATAGGAAGCGGTAGAAGAAGTCCAGCAGTCCTCTGATGTTCTGCTTTCACTTGTTGACAAATCAGACACCGAGCAACAAATCTTGCAACAGCCCTCTTCATACCATGCCACCAGAAATGTAACTTCAAATCCCGATACATCTTCGTACCACCGGGATGAATACAGTATGACGAGCAATGAGCTTCTTAAAGTAACTTTTGCCAGACTTCACCCTTCGGAACACAAAGACGAGTCCCAAAGCGAAGAGATCCATCCTCATGAGTCACCATATCAGTTCGAGAACCAGCTTCAACCTCAGCTCGAAACTCCTGCAATTGCTCATCATCAGACTATGCCTCCTTAATCTGATCCACCAAAGACGACTGCAACTAGAGCACCATACAACTCTGCCCAGAACCAGGCAATACCACATTCAAATCCAACCTCCTCATAGCTTCCACAAGTTCCTTCTGCTCAGTAAGAACCATAGCAACAGGTCTTCTACTCCATGCATCAGACACTGAATTAATCTTGCCAGGGTGATATTGCAAACAGATATCATAATCCGCCATCAATTCCAACCATCGCCTTTGCCTCATATTAAGTTTCTTCAGAGTGAACACATACTTGAGACTTTTGTGGTCAGTAAAGATCTCCACTCGGTCTCCCAGTAAATAATGTCTCCAAAGCTTCAAGTCAAAAATCACAACAGCAAGCTCCAAATCATGGGTAGGATAATTCTTCTCATGCAGCCTCAATTGCCTAGATGCATAAATAACAACCTTGCCTCACTGCATCAGAACAGCACCCAAACCTCTACCTAAAGCATCACAGTGAATTACGAAACCTCCTGATCCATCCGGTATAGTCAATACAGGTGCTGATGTCAACCGATTCTTCAATTCAACAAAGGCTTCTCCACAAGACTCATCCCACACAAACTTCTCATCCTTCCCAGTTAATTTGGTCAGCGGTCCTGCAATCTTCGAGAAATCCCGAACAAACTTCCTGTAGTAACCCGCTAGACCAAGAAAACTCCGAACCTCCGATACAGACTTCGGCGTCGGCCAATCTTTAACTGTAGAAATCTTGGACGGATCGACGGAAATACCATAACCAGAAATAATATGGCCCAAGAATGCCATACGATCCAACCAAAACTTACACTTGCTAAGCTTCCCATACAACTGATGATCCCTCAAAGTATCCAAAACGACCTTCAAGTGCTCAGCATGCTCATCCCGATTCCGAGAATAGACAAGAATGTCATCAACGAACACCACAACAAACTTGTCCAAGAAGGGAGAGAAAACCTGATTCACCAAGCTCATAAATACAGCTGGAGCATTAGTAACTTCAAAAGGCATCACCAAAAATTTATAGTGCCCATATCTTGTTCAAAAAGCAGTCTTTTGTACGTCCACGGCTTCCACCTTAACCTGATGATAACGAGAAAAAAGATCCAGCTTTGAAAATACAGAAGCCCCTTCCAGTTGATCAAATAGGTCATCAATCCTTGGCAATGGATACCTATTCTTTACTGTGACATTATTGAGCTCGCGGTAGTCCATGCACAACCTCTGACTACCATCCTTCTTGTTGACGGACATAACTGGAGCTCCCCAAGGCGAAACACTTGGTCTGATAAACCCTTTATCTAACAACTCCTGAATCTGCTCTTTCAACTCAGCTAGTTCAATAGGAGCCATTCTGTATGGACTTTTAGAGATTGGATTTGTACCCGGTTGAATATCAATACTGAACACCACTCCACGATCTGGTGGTAATCCTGGCAATTCCTCAGGAAAAACATCCAGAAAGTCCCGTAAAACTAAAGGTGCGACAACATCATCAGCACACACTTCTTCCATAACTCCAACTTCCCGACTGGCCAACTTCTCAACATAAGCAAGCAGCATCTCACCGGCACAGAATTCAAATTCCTGCCTTTCTGGCATTCGAAACACCACCTTCTTCTTGCAGCAGTCAATCACAGCATGAGTGGCACCAAGCCAATCCATCCAAAAAATAACATCAAAGCCAGAATTGCCAATGACAATCAGGTCGGCAACAAAATCCATACCACCAATAATCAAGGGACTCTGCTCACAAATCTGAGAACGCACGACAACACCTCCACCTGTAGAAATGTTCCAAGCCACTGCCATAGCGCTGCTAGCCAAAAGATGCAGATCGACGAAGCAGGAAAACAAATGAACGAGTTACAATAGAATCAAAGAGAGCATGAGCAGGAAAGCAATGAACAAGGATAATGCCTAGCAAGAAGTCAAAGTGAGAACACATTGTAGAAGCAAAACACAAGAAATAGACATGAATGGAAGGTAACACGAACAACAATATGATAGAAGAATAAAATAACAAGGGAAATCAAAATGAAATACAAAATGAAAACAACAAAAGATATACCTGCAATGCCCAAAGCAGTCTCAACATCCTGCGTAGTCAAGTTGTAAGCCTGACCACGACCTGCAAGAAGATTACCCCGAGGAGCGCTCTCCTCTGCTCAAAGACCTGCCTCTGCGGGGAAGTGGTCCACCCTGACCACGAACAAGTGCTCCCTGCGGAGCGGAACCTCCAACTGGAGCGAGAGGTCTTGCTTTAGGGCAATCACGAACCATGTGGTCCACTCCTCCACATGCAAGGCATTGGCGGTTGGCTACCCTGCAGTCTTTGCGCATATGACCCACCTTGAGATAGTAATCACAAATCAAAACCGACATTGGAGCGACAGGTGGGTACGATAATGCCCTGACAGGAAGGGGCGGAGCTGGCCTCCTAATAGGCCCAACAGAAGATCTAGCAGCCACAGAACGCTGCATAGCACGCTTCCTTGAACTGGTCTGTTCTTGAATCCTTGCAGCATCCAGGATATCAGCATAAGAGCGCAGTCGCTAGGCAGCAATACGGTCCTGTATCTCAATGTCTAAGCCCGATAGGAAACGACGGCCTCTATCTTCGTCATTTGCCACCATGAAAGTAGCAAAACGACTCAGTCGGGCGAACTCTGCAGCGTACTCATCCACGGTACGATTCCCCTAATTCAAGACAGTACTTTAGTTTAACATTGATACTTTATGAAATAACAACGAAAAGCATAAATAAATACTATCTGACAAGCCTGAGTTAAAGAAACAAACTGCCGTTCCATCTCATTCTTGGTGACATTGGGGAAGAACTTCCTTAGGAAGCTCTCAGAAAAAGCAGCCCAAGGAATGGGTCGGCCCAAATGTTCATCCTCAGTATGCCACCAAATGTGGGTAAGGTCAACAAGCTGGATGCTCACAACATCCACACGATCCACATCTGCAATAAGTGATGCAATCAACAACTGCTCTGTCCTGATAAGCCATTGCTCGGCTACAAGTGAAACTTCAGTTCCCGAGAACTTATCTGTGTGAAGCCTCATGAAATCTGTTACATTACCAGGCCTTGGTGGCAGCATGATGGGGGCAGGCACAACGGGTTCTCTATTGGCAGTTTCATAAGCCATTCTCAACTGCTCATTATGTTCCCACTGCATCTGCATCACTAGCTCATTGTGCTCACGTTGCATTTGCATCAACTGCGCAACAGTGGACGCATTAGACTGGTCATCCCCAGCATGGGAAGAAGAAGCACCTTTTCTAGCCATAGTCTGCAATAGAAGATCAAACAGTTAGCGTCCAGATCATAAATTGGATATCAATTGTTCATGTGATCACTGTATTACTCATATTGTTGAGTCAAACTGATATGATCCCAAATCTGATTAATATATCAAAGCTAAACTTACTTTCGTTAGTCACGTTTGACTGATATATTATCCAAACCTAGGTTCGGATACCACTAAAAACCTTATCACGCTCCGCTTCCCAAAAATACGGAATTGAGCACATGACATTGGCCTAGCAAATGACTAACGTTACCCATAAGCTGTTTAATCGATCGACTCAATAATATAATCAATACAGAATAAATACGCAGGCAATAGTAATAATCTCATCAAAAATAATACTTGGAATGAAGCAATAAAATATCCAAATACAATAATAATAATCCAACGTCTGGAAACAATAATAAAATCCGGAACATAAGCCCAAAACATTAATAATCCAATCCAAATTAATAACAAGTCTCAATACATTAAGTTTATTAAAGCAATAAGCAAATTAAAAGCAGTAGTCTTCAGAATGTCTGTTCTCCAATTCCAATAGACAATTCACCTTCATTACCTGTATATACTTCATCTAAAAAGAGAAGAAAAATTTCCTTAGAACAAATCATCGACAGAAAGTAGAGAAAACCGGGAACAACAGAATAATGGTATAACAATGAATCAATGGATCAATAGGAATCAATAACATAGCACGATGATAATAATCAATAACATGGTAATCAATGCAACGGTGTAATAATGATTCAGTATTCGGTAATGGTAATCCACGGTTAATATCAACATCACTTAAACAATATTGGATACAAATAGGAACAATGATGAAAAATATGCAATGTCGGTGATGTGTCAATCCTTATGTCTATTATTCATTTTAACTCCTAACTAATGCACGTACTACTGTGTCCCATGTGTGCTGTACCACAGGTTCGATGCATACAATCAATTTTGTTTAGACTCAAGCGGTGCACTCGGTAGATCATGTACTTGGTAACGGTAACGGTAAACATTATTCACCTTTCGGTGTATGAAACATTCATTAACAACGATACGGTACACGATAGATTGGGTTACTGCCATAACCACAATCACACGATAAAACAGTAGCCGGAACGGTAGTTAGGGAAACACGGGCCCCTCCTCCAAGTACAGTCACTACTTTGTTCACAACTTAAATCACCCTTAAACCCCGGCTTATTAATTTTTTATCGATGCAACAACACAATATGCAATTCATGGATAATTCGGTGAACGATAGTATCAATAGGGAAATAATAGGTTGATGACATGGATAGGACAGTTAGAATAGTGACAATAACTCATTGGGAATATGCAATGCAACATACATTCTTTAATTCATGTAATAATACAACATAGGAATTATTAATTCATTAAAAAGAGAGATCTAAAAATTCAGGACAGCAAGCGCAACCTGTACAAAAATACTATTTCCCACTGACTCAGAAATTGAAAGTTGAATTCGTCAGAAAATCTGGAAACTAGATTTCCATACGGTTCCAACGCATATTTAAATTTCAAATTCTGACAACAGTAGCTAGGGCAAACACATGTTTCTTTACAGGTTTTATGTTCAGGAAGAAATTCGACAACTTGTTAATTTAAATTTTAGAAACAGCAAAACTCATTATTAAATTCAGTAAAAATAATTTCTGGACTCCTAAACATGTTAAACAACAATATGGAAATTTTCATAGCAAAATTTTATCATTTGATCAGCCTTTTGACTGTTTGAACATGAAGAGTACGAGAATCTGAAAATCTAAAAGTAAAAGCACAGCTGTAGTGAAACGGGCATAAATTTTGCTACAATAATCGGAATTTGAAAATTCTAGATGTTATTGGCAACTAGACACTCGGGGCTACATTTCATCATCAGAAAGTATTTCATTTTAAGGTCATTTACTAGTTTGAAAACAGCGGTCAAAGTTCAAGTCAGCATGCATGCACAGTTCTTAGGGTATTTTTCTTCGAAATAAATTAATTGAACAAGTTGGGTATCGATTCCATTAGTCAATAAATTTTGCAACTAGCATGATAGGTTTCCAAACATGATAAATAAAATTTAGATCACACACATATATATAAGTCTAACATCAATCAATCACCAAAGGATCAAATGACATACAACCTAACGATTGTCTCTACAATAATTTATTTGTATCGTGACTATTTGTGTAACCCTAATATCCATACTATATGATGTATGCAAGATTCAATACTTTTGGAGTCAATTTGGCACGATGTCTAGAGTATTGGGGTTAGCTCATGTAAACCCTCAATAAACCCAACGAAAGAGATAAACAAAGGATAATACGATAACAAAGAGATCTACTTGCAAGAATTTCAATAACACTTGAATTTGATACAATTAGAAATTCAAGAGGACAGTGACTTGCCCGTTAATCGGTGAAAACGAATACCAAGAATAATGGGATAGGAATCCCAAAGCAACGAACTCACGAACTAGTAAATCCCCAAAGCAGCACGTGCAAAATACGTGCAATCAAGTTCAAAAGCAATAACAGCACACAAAAGAGACAGCAACAGCCAGAGGCAACAAGACAGCAGCAACTCTAGCAATGGCTAGGGCTAAGGGCGTCGCCGGCAACAAGAGGGCGGCGCGACAGCAAGGCTCGAAGGGGTCAGGGCGGCGCTGGGCGTCGCTGGCGATCGAAACAGGGAGCAGAGGTGAGGGTTTCGGCTCTGTTAACTGGTGAGGCAGAGAAAGGGGAGGTCGGGGGTTTGTCTGGTGGCGCGGAGAGGTGGCGCCGACCGGTAAGGGGGTGGAGACAGGATGGGGGGTCGCCGGAGGAATGGGTAGCCGGAGTTTGGCCGGGGAAGGTGATCGGGAAGTGGGTTTGGGGAATTCTGGCAAGAAAACAGAGATGGAGGAGAAAGAGAACGGGAGGAGAGAGAGATGGCGGCTAGGGTTTCGATTTGTGTGCAAAATTAGGTTTGCATTAAAGTTGAATTTATAGGGTATAATTAGGGTTCAATAATAGCGGTTTTGGGTTAAGAATTCATCAAATTGGGTTTTAGGGTTCGGTTGGGAGGTAGATCATAAACAACAGGGTTCGAATAAAAATACCCACAATCAATTAAAAGATAATAACCTCAACAAGAAAAACTCCAACAAGAAGAGTGGGAAATTTCCAAGAAATTCTTAATTTAAAAAAAAAAAAATTGCAAACGAAAGTTAATAGGGTTTTTATTCAATTGCAATTAAAAAGAAATACAAAAGGGGAAATTTGAAAATTACAGAGACGGTAGTTATAAGGACAGTAGAGCTAGTTGGTATCGTTTGTGAGATGGCATGTGGAAGAGTTATTTTGGCCAGAGGATGACATGTGGCGAGGTCCAGTCATAGACCTCGCCACATGTATAGTTAGATGTAAATAGTTAAATTAAGATTTGTTAGATTTACATTTTTTGAATTTCCTTTCTACATATAGTTGTAAAAATATATCATATCATTTAGTACGCGTACATTATTGGGAGAAAAAATTGTTAGATTTAAAAAAAAAAAAATTTAAATTGTTAATAAGAGTAAGTAGATTTAGATTTTGAATTTTCTCTTTTATACGTAACTCTTTAAAACATCTTATCTCATGTAGTATAGGTTAATTCACGATTTAGGTTTTATAAATAAATCTTATACTAATGCATGTCAATAGAGTTTAACATTACATAAATTTTCACCCAGAGGATGACATGTGGTGAGGTCTAGTCTCGTGTATAATTAGATTTAAAATTGTCAAATTAAGAGTACTTATATATACAATTTTGAATTTTCTTCTTACATGACATTTTCAAAATATCGCATCTCATATAGTATGCATATGTAACTAAGAGATACAAATAGTTAGAACTTGATACGGCTAAAAATGGGATTAAATCAGAATCGTTCAAATTGGGCTCAAATCTTAAAGTTCATATGGGCAAAACAGTAATCTCACCTACAGACAGGTCCGAAATGGGAACTGGGTCTCTTTTCTAAGGCCCAATAACACATGAACGGGTCTGTTCAACTCGGTACGGGTTCCAACCCGTTAAGTGTCAGCTCCGAAGGATATGGAGAGATCTTGATTTGTCGTCATCCTCATGAGGTGGTTCTAACTACTTCTATCCAGTCACACCGGGGAGTAGAGATTCGTTCTTATTTCGACGCAGATCCCCATGGTGATTATAAAAACCCACTACCTCCTACCGATAGGAGGTGATCTCTCTTTGCAAACCTAAAGCTCTTTCATATTCTTTTCTGAGTACTGATAAGAGCGTCGGAGGGTTCGTCGCTGGGATCAACCCCAGTGTTTCGAACATTTTGGAGGTCAACGGGAGCAGCGAGAAGCTAGCCAAACAACAGTGGAAGTGGTCAGGTTTGACCCATTCGATTCCTCACAAACCCACAAATTCATCTGATTGCCTCCACACCGAAAACAGTGGCAACAGATTTGCACCGTCTGTGGGAAATCGAATAGCAATCCGACCCTACTCCATCAACAAAAGCCACTCCTAGCTGTGCCTCCGAAGAAGGGGAAGTCTGCGGCCTTCAACCGTAGAACTATTTCCATCCCTCCTCCGCCGCCAGGGGATCTCTCTCCGCCCATCCAACCGGCCCAGCAGCTCGAACAACCGATCCCTCAATCCGTTCAGCAGCCTCAAGGGCCTCAGGTGGCTATTGGAGAACCCTCTCGCCAAAGTCGCCAGAAGCAACCCCTTCACCAGGTCCATATCTCCGTACACAACCCTTCCTCCGACTCTATGGCCTCCATAGCCCTCCAACAGCGAAGGATCTGCGAGATGTTGTCAACAACCGGCTGAACGAGCAAGATCTTCGGATCCGCTTGGACGACAGGCGGACCCATGATGGGAACCCCCGCCAGGAGCCTCAGAGAGACCGTTCACCCTACCGGACGAATTGTAGAGGGTCCAACTCCTTCAGGAGGCGAAGGGAGTCACCTCAGCATTGCCAGAGAAGAAGTCGCTCCCCGGCTGCCCATCCTGCAGCCCGAGCCCATCGGGAGAAGGAGGCCCCCATAACAAGGGCGGAGTTCCAACAGTTCCAGGAGGCAGTCCTACGGGCACTCAATGTCGCCCCCAACAACGACCAACGGGCTTCCAGTCCTTGTCCAGCTCCTAACCATTGTCGCTGCTCTCTCAGTCCTCAGCCAGCTCTGAGCCATCACTATCGTTCTACCAGTCCATGACCTACTCAAAGCTATCGCTACAGTAGCCCCAACCCCCCTCTATATGAAGATGAGTCTCGGGGCTCAGCGAGGCATGACCGAAGGGAGGACTCGGTCTACCGCTGTCTCCACGAGATGGAGAGGTGCCTCGGCCAACTCGATAGAGATGAAGAACAATGGGTGAGGAACCTTCGCCCGAGCAGGCCCTCGTTCTATGGAACTATCATGGAGGCCCCCGTCCCAGAGAACTTCAAATCTATGCAATTCGAGACGTATACCGGGGAGTCAGACCCCGCTGATCACATTGAGAGTTTCAAAACTCTCATAATGATCCACCACGCCTCTGATGCCCTTCTCTGCAAAACCTTCCCAGCCACGCTCAAGGGGCCCGCTCGGGAGTGGTATTCCATACTTGCTTAGGCCTCTATTTTCTCCTTCGACCAGTTCGAAGGTCTCTTCTTCACCCACTTTGTGAGCAGCCGCCGCTCCAAGAAGACTAGCACCTCTTTACTCTTCCTCAGCCAAAGGAAGGACGAACGGCTGAGGGACTATGTCAAGCGGTTCACGGCGGAGGCCAGATCTATCGCCTCTCTGGATCAGTCCGTGGCTTCAGCGGCTTTTCAGTCCAATGTCACTAATCCTGACCTCAGGGCATCCATGGCTAAGAAGCTTCCTCGGGACTTCTCAGAGCTCCTTCTCAGGAGCAAAAAGTACATCCGAGATGAAAAAGCTCTGAACTGCCCCACTCTTGAGGGGTCATTGTAACACCCCGTTTTGTACGATACCTGAATATATATATATATATATATATATATGTATATATATATATATATATATATATATATATATATATATATATATATATATATATATATATATGTATGTATATTGTCAGAATGCGTGCTCTTGATTGCAGTATTATGGGTCGATTTTGCTGTCGTGGTGTATGGTTATGGTTACGGGACGGTTCATGGGAGAATTGTATTCTAAGGATGCACGAGAACGAGGAGGACCGATACTAGAATAAATGCTAGTTTTCGGTACGACGCCTATGCAAATATAACACGGTATGATAATACAGTGGATATATATTATGTGCGCTCGTTAAACCGCTCGTCTCGCACTCGTTGGAACCCATTAAGGCCTAATTTGGGCAGCCAACACAACAACCACAAACCAATGGGCTATAAGCCATGGTTTTGGTCCAAACCACCTACAACCTACCCAACACCCCCCTAGCCTGAAAACCGGCCATAACCCCCCTCCCTTCTCCTTCATTTTTCTACTCCATTCTCGCTCTTTGCTCTGGAAATTTCAGAATCCCCCTTCAAGAGAAATAGGAGAGAAAGAAGAGAAAGTGAAGAAGGAGACTCAAGAAGGGATTTTTCAAGGAAGGAAGCTTGAGAAGATCATTTCCTCTACTACAACCAAGGATGGGAAGTTTCTCTAAACCTTCATTTCATGTCTTTTAATTGATTTTGCTTGCAATCATGTATGGTAGGATGTACTAGGTTGATCATCTAAGAGTTGAAAGTTGAAATCAAAACTGAACTAGAAAAACTGATTCAGAATGTCATTTTGTGGATTTTCCCGAGAGCAAACTATAAAGAATTAGACCATGAAATTTTAAGGGTTTGTTCATATGCATGTTTAGATAGTTGGTGGTTTATTTAAGATATGTTTGAGGTCATTTGATATTTTAATAAAATCATAAGATTCAACTGTGTCGTAAGGCAGATTCAGCAAATGGTAAACAGAATGGCTGATGTTGTAGGAATTTTCATTATTTATTGAAGCATGCAATTGATCTGAAAGTTTTACCCTATGTTCCTGCATGCATTTAGATTCTGTACAAAAATTAGTAAATTATTTGGATGAGTTTAGAAGCTTGAGAAAAATCGAGATTTAATCAGTAGCTGATGCGGGACTAAAGAACTTGATGGTTTCTGTGCTAAATTGAAATAGATAGAACTCACTGTAAATTTGGAGTTTTGACATGAGGTCTTTTGTATATTGTTTAGTATGATCTATAGTTTCATCACTATAAATTTTGTATTATTTGGACAGGTAAGAAATTTAATATGATTTTAGGAGTATGCACTGTGCTGGTTTCAGACAGTTTTGATACCCTGTAGAGATTGGGCATTTGAGGCTCATTAAGGGCACATTTTGAGAATCTGATTCATAAGAGAGTTGTAGTAGACACCTAGATCTTTCCAACAAGATCAATTTGAGGCAATTCCAGTAAAGGGTTGATTTACTGTGATTTTTGTGAGACTGGACAGAGACCTAGAGTGAATCTGAGTGCTCTGAATTGGAGAGACCCATTGTGAGAATTGGTGCATCGGTGAGAGATGAGTGTGTTAGGGTGACTTAATGGTATAAATTGGACTCATGATCAACTATAGAGTTGTTGAGGACACCCACACCCTTCCGTAGAAATTGGGTTTGTGACGTTCTGATGAATGAGTAAGATTTAGTGCTACCGGTAAGGTACAGCCCGTGCACAGGAAGCACGCAGGCTGAAGCTTGAGAGGCTATTTTGAGGACTTAGATAGTTGAATTTAAGTTCATGATCAACTAGGAAGTTGTAGCCTAGGATCTTACCTTTCCAGATTAGGCTCGTACACTCCAATCGAAGTTGTATTGAGAGAGTTATGACCATTTTAAGTTTCGGGCAGAAGCCCGTGGGTCGCTTAGTCTTAGTTTTGACTAAGTGTTGTGAAGACATTTTCCTTGTGTTTTACTAGAGTCGATGACTCTTGTCTAGGGACGGCTGATGTCTGTTATTGAGGTTGTTGACTCCCAGAGTGGAATGTGTGACTCGAGTTAGTCACAATGGGAAGGGATACCCTGCGCCTATCAACCCTATATTATAAACTTCTACCGAGCATAGGACGTCTGAGCGTGCCAGCGAGATAAGTTCACAAGGGCGAATATACATTCACAGCCGGGGTCGCGGCAAGTATAGTCCATAATGTTGGATAATTCCAAGTCGGGGATGTGACGAACCGGACCGGTATCGCCAAGGGCCAGAGGTTGATAGGCAAGTGTGGAAGCAGTTCATTCTTACCCAAAGTAATTAGAGTAAGGCAGAGGTTAGGATGGTTTATTAAGGGGTTGGAAAATTGCATTAGTCCTAGTAAACCATAGTCGGTGTTGTACCTTCCAGTCATAGGGATACATTTTCGGCACTCATGGAGTCCTCGGCTCGTATCTCGATCTGCTGATTCCCAAAGCTTTGTCGAAGTAAGGTATGGGAGACCCGGAAGATTTAGCCTCCCGAGGTGCTCACGTCCCTATGCGCGGGTAATTGTGTTTTTGGTATATATATAAGTTCATGACTTGATCTTGGGATGAACACGCATGTGTAAGTCCATAGGGGACGTTGGGAATCAAATGGTCATGGGACCGAATTCAACGTGGCTTTCTGAGGAGGTTCGTACGTGGGTACCAACTGGCGGTGACTACTTGGGCACTGCAGGGGTGGAACTAAACCGACCCACTGTAACCTCCTTGGGCGACGGACAATCTATTAGGAACTGGAGTGAGTACAAGAGTAGGGTGCATGGCGAGAGTTCGAATTCCTAAATTCTGGAGAAAGATGGCTAGATTTGGGGGCGTATGTAGTATGGAATGCATTCATGCTTCAAAGTCTTGCTTGCATTAGATTTAGGCATGTGAGTTTGATGCATCTAGTCATAGGGTTATGTCATAACACTACACTAGAACCCGAATCCACTAAACCCTCGTTCTAGCACAACACCTTTCTATTTTGCATAAATTATTGGTTGTGATTGAATTTTGGAGGATCGCTGTTATCACCAGCTTTGCGTCAGTCAAAGTACTGATGTTCCCCACCTTGTAGGTATCCGGAGCCGATATACAGGTATTACAGAGCTCGAGTTGGTCCAAGGATCCAAGGGACATATACAACTACTGTTATATTGTTGTAAATATTGTAATTTTTATTTGGACATTGTAACACTTGTAAATGTAACATTTATATGGAATAAAAGTTTTAAATTTTCCTGTACTTTTTGTGATTTTGCTATTTTGAAGTTCGACTCCTGGAGTAGGGTCTCAGGTTCATAGTATGGGGATTTGGGGCGCTACAGAAGTTGGTATCAGAGCAGACTTCAAATATTAGTCCAACACAGCAGGAAAATTAAACTTAGATGCATTGCGAGAGTTGGGTTTAGTCAGATAGCTGATGGTTATAATTCATAATGTTTCTTTTACAACTTATGCCTTATAATTTTTCTGTATCAGTACTAATTGTAATACCCTAAACTTTCATTCTAATAAGATATTGATTTTCACGTGTTGTGCACGTTCAAATTTCGTGTGTATATTATTTATCTATTTTTATATACAAAATTTCTTTTGGTAGTATGAACAATTATTTTTGTTCCTTTATTTTTCTGAAAGCCTATTTTTAAAGCCTAAAACACTATTTTCTTAGCTTGAGCCCACTTTAATAATTTATTATTTTATTATTTTGGCCCACAAGCCTAAGCCCACTATTTGTGAAGCCTACAAATTTAATTAATCAATTAAATTGTCACACTTGTCATGTAGACACAAATGGTGAACATTTTGATTAATTAAATTGTACAAACTTCTACATAGGGGTACTAGGTGGCACGTTCAAGCTCGTAGTGTGCAATGCACACCATTTTGGGGGCCGGGTATGCATGGGAGTGATGGGGATTGGGTGTGTGTGTGCATGGGTAGTTATGTGAGTGTGGGTGGTTGCTACAACTTCCCCTCCTATCCTAACCATTCATCCTATAACTATCTAATGAATCCTAGCCCTCCAAACCATCCTAGAATTAGTATAAATACCCCCTATCTATTTGTATTCTACACTAAGAAACTATTGAAAGAAGGAAAACTATATAGGAGAAATATATTAGAGTGAGTGTGACTTGTGTGTGTTCCCCCATTGGAGGCCGGCCCATCTTTCCCCACCAAGGAGCTCTCGGTTTGGCAAGGAAGCAAGGAGGTGGAGCTTTTGCATCACAATCTAGGAGGAGAAGGCACTCTCTCGCATTCTAGGGGACTCTAGGAGCTTTTAATTGGCTTTTCTTCAAAAAGGTGGGTGTTTCTCATGACTTCTAAAGTAGAAATCATGTTAGGAATGAATTGAATTGTTATTATAAAGCAACTAGTTGAAATGAAATGTATGTTTGCCTAATTAGAAGAGAATTGATAAACTATTAGATGTGTGTTAATTTGGTTGCTAGATTTATTAATTATGAGTAAAAGTGAGTGTTCTCATTGCTTCTAATGATAGTATGCATGCTAAGTATGTTTTAAATGCAATTGTGTGAGTTAACTAGTAAAAGATTAGAACAATGTTTGTTAATGAAAGTATTAAAGTAGAATGGCATATTAGAGATGAATTAATGGAATGAATTACTAAGAAATAATTGTAAATTGTTGTAGTAAAATTCTCCATTTTGTATGCCATATGAATGTTAGATTATATGAAAGAGAATGTATTTTGCAAACAAATGATTGAATGCATCTTGTGTAAATTAGTGGATAAAAATATAAGATTTGTTCATTAAGAAAGATGATGTTGTGTTCTAAAAACATCATAGTCGTCAATAAATAAGAGGACATTAATATAGTGGATTTTTGTGGGAAACTATCTTTAATTATGAAGTAGTATGCTTTAGTTTTCAAATGTTGAAACTGTGATTATGAAATATAAACTAAGGCTAAAATATATGTTTTAAAGAGTTAAAAATACCCTTAAAAAAACTGGTTACTGTAGAATTAAATGTATTTTTATTCTGGATATTTTGTTTTCAAAAGAGGAGAAAAAGAGACAATTTTGTTTGAGATTTCATGAATTAAAATTATGAATAGAGAGTAGAATTAAAACCTAAATTATTTATTATCAAAACGAATTGGCCACTTAGACCAACTGGTCGGAAGAGTTTGGTCGCTACAATAGCCGGAGGTGTCGGGTTCAATACTGTGTCTTGGTTTTTATTTTTTTGTTAAAAATCCAAATAGCCGGGAGTAGATACTTAGAGATTATAACCCTAGTTATACCGTTCGGCGGCTTTGGCGCGTTGGGCTTGTGCGGTGTCTGTTTCACCGCTGTTTGTGGGTTCGAATCCAGTTGGGGATTTGAGTTTTAAAAAATGTTTTTTGTGGACTTTTTTGGATTAATTGAGTTTTAAAAATAAATAAAAATTGGAAAAATTATGGATTAATTACTAAAAAATTATTAGGACTTTATAAGAAAAAATTATATTGCATTTGATAAAGTGTGAATAAGAAATTGGGGTTTTTGCAAGTAAGGACTTCTTTTTGAAATTAAATTGTCTTTTTAAATAAAGGAAAAATAAATGAGAAATTTTTGAGTTACAAAAGATGAAAAATTAGTAATGAGAAATTTTGAAAGTGTGCTTGATGTGATTAATTGAACTTCTTATTTGTGCTAGTAGTAAGATTTGGAAATGTGAATAATAGATTTGTGGAATACATAAATTATCGGTGACTATTAACTGAAAATTTATTCTTACACGTGAGTTGCACGTGAAGTTGAATTATTGATTGTGATGAATTATGAAAGGTGTGAATACATGAATACTATGCTATTAAAATATGAATTGTGATTAATCATGAAAAGATCTTATGAGTACGACATTGTAATTATGAGTTGAAATTGAGAATTAGGGTATAGCCAAGCCTTATACCGGCAACGAAAAAAATGAGAAAATGATATTTTGAAATGAGAAGACCAATGTTTGGGTCATGTGAATTAAATGTATAAGACCGGTATAGTGGAAGTGCTACACTCTAAGAGTTGATTTTATTCATGATTCAATTAAACTAAGGATTAGATGCATAGTGGAGATGTGATGAAAGTAAAAAAAAAACATTAAGTATGAGGGCCATTGGATTGGCGGCGTGAGAGTATTCACAGGATGTCCCATGATGAGTCATTATAGGGCGTGAATACTGCTCCAAAGTACCGTCCCGGTGGCGACGCTCGTGGAGTGTTTGACGACTGCGGGTGGTGTCATGTCTATGATAGGAGCTGAATTACCACAGGATGCCTGCATGATGGGTCATGTGTCAGTGCGTTGGGATTCCCTCCAGGTCAGAAAACATCTAGGATACTTACCATAGTTAAAGTAGTATATTAAGTCATGGCGAGGGATCGAACCCTACAAGATGAAGAACGGTTAATGGCTTGCCCTCGGACCTATGTAGTATGGGCTGCATCGACTCTGAACAAGTGCGCATTAGTGTCATATAATATAAATAATTGTATTAAGGACTAAGTGCACATTCACGACATGACATCAATAGGATAGTCCCTTTAGCTTTGTTTATGACAAGTTTGTGTTCATAAAAAATGAGAATCGTTATACTATTTCCGGCATAAAGAGGATGGCCGTATATGATATTTCGTCAGTTGAATGAACTGACGCGCCCACAGTTTTTTATGCAGGGTAAAGATGCTTGACTATTGAAGCATACATGTTGCGCAAGACTATTTTAAATGTTGTTTCTTGTAATTTATTGAAATATTGCTTCCGCTGTGATAATATACAAGTGTAAATATAACTCTGATAAAAGAAAAGTTTTTATTTCCTTGTAAAATTGTACGAAAGAAGTGTAAAGATCCTGTGGAATCTCGAATTCAGTTGTATTTTGGAATTCGGGGTATACAGAGTGGTATCAGAGCACGCTTCCAAGTAGTACAAATTTATAAGGAACGACACCCTAGAAGTTGACATTAGAGTGTGTGTTGAGTCTAGAGATTTAAATGTAAGCCACTTACATTTGTGTTGCTCTATGACTTATGCTTCTCCCTCCCTTTTTCTAAGATGGCTGATCACTTCGACCCAGCTGGAGATGACAATTGGCATATTATTGAGGAAGATTACTACCCCGGACAAGGTGATTCAGATGAGGAAGATCCCGAAGAAGTAGAAGAGGAATGGCCTGAGTCCCGAGAGATCACTCCACCTCCAGACTCATCTGATGACTCTTCTGAAGAAGAAGAAGAACCAGTTCCAAGTAGTCTTGTGATATCTCTTTAGAGGCAGGTAGAAACTCTGCGGTAGAGAGTCAGACTATTGGAGGCTTAGTTGGCAAAGCACGAGGATGATTTTGCAGTTCTCAGCCATCGTGTATGGGAACTCGAGAAGAGGAAAAACATGACCGATGTACTGAAGGAGGAAGTGGAGGAACTACGGGGAGAGCTTCATGAAGCCAAGAGAAACCATAGGAATTAGACCGTTGTATCATCTACTGCTTTCATTTTGATGTCAGAAATGTTTTAAATTCGAATATATAAAGTTTGAAATTCAATGAAATGGAAATGTTGACTTAAAAGTTCATGGTTCATACTTCGAATTTAATGGATCTTTTGCATCAGAATATGGCTAGAAGACGAGCTCGAAATGGTGAAGGTCTGGACTTGGAAACGGAGCTAGCGAGGATCTATCAGACACTCAATGCTGTTGCCATGAATCAGAATCAAGGAAGGGTGCCTGTGAATCCAGTACCCGAAGAAATCAAACTCGTGGAATCATTTAAACGGATGAAACCACCGGCGTTTGAGGGGAAGTCAGACCCTGACACGGCTGACAATTGGATCCGTCGGGTAGAGACTATCTTCGAAGTCCTGGAGACCCCGGAGGGCAGTAAGGTAAAGTTGGCGACTCTGCAATTCGAGAAGGATGCGGCTGTATGGTGGCAGTCGATGATGCAGACGATGGGAGGCTTGGCTCTTGGCTGGGAGGAATTCTTAGAGGAGTTCCATAGTCATTACTTTTCCTCAGACGTCTATGAGAAGAAGGCCATGGAGTTTCTGTCACTGCAGCAAGGCGGCATGTCGGTTAGGGAGTATGAGACCAGATTCACTCAGCTCTCAAGGTATGCTTCCGAATTGGTGATGGATGAGGCGAAGAAGGCTCGTAAGTTTGAGCATGGATTGAGACCGAGCTTGAGGTCCAGGATGATACCCCTAGGTATCAGGATGTTTGACAAGCTGGTCAAATGAGCGGCAGCCACAGAGGCGGACATAGAGAAGTTCCACGCTGTTCAGAATAGGATGAACAACTGGAATGCGGGGAAGAGGCCCGCAGTTGCTGGCCATGTCACGGGACAGCCACCGGCTCAAAGGTTCAAGCCTACGGGTGCGAATGCTGTTCAAGTGGCAGGAAGACCCAGGAATACTTGGGCAAGACCTTCAGTGACTTGTTTCAACTGTGGAGAGATAGGCCACTACAAGTCTCACTACCCCAAACTGCAGGATGTCGTCCGCAATGGACCAACTAAGCAGACCGGGAAGAAGCCGTACCAGCAGGGACGAGTATTTGCCTTGACTGAAGCTGAACATGTACACAGACCATAAAAGCTTGAAGTATATCTATCAGTAGAAGGATCTGAACCTGAGGCAAAGGAGATGGCTGGAGGTACTTGAGGACATTCGTCCAGAGATTAAGTATCACCCTTGGAAGGCTAATGTTGTTGCTGATGCACTTAACCGCAAGAGCAGTCTGGCGAGTTTGATTACAACTCAGAAGCAGCTAGCACAGGAGTTGGATCGGGCTGGAATTGAAGTTGTTCTGCAAGGCTTGGGATCATCTTTAGCTCAGTTGAGGCTTCAACCGAAGCTGAATGGAAGGATTATTGCAAGTCAGAAAGAAGATGCTGAGATTCAGAAGATGATGGAGCATGTTGGTGCTGGCAAGTTGTCCGGATTTCAAATCAGGGATGAAGTGCTGTGGTTTGGTGAGAGGCTGTGTGTTCCGGATCAATCGAACTTGAAAGAAAGTCTTCTTCAGGAGGCACATGCTACTCTTTTGTCAGTACATCCTGGAAGTACCAAGATGTATATGGACATTAAACAGCATTTCTGGTGGTCAGGTTTGAAGCGAGATGTAGCTGAATTTGTGTCGAGGTGTTAGATTTGTCAACAAGTCAAAGCCGAGAATCAGAAACCTGGAGGTCTATTGCAACCGTTACCTATTCCAGAATGGAAGTGGGATAACATCAGTATGGATTTCATCACGGGTTTGCCTAAGAGTCCTATGGGCAGTGATGTGATTTGGGTCATAGTCGATCGACTAACCAAGTCTGCTCACTTCTTGGCGATGAAACTCACGGCTTCGATGGACAAGTTAGCTGAGATGTATGTTGGTGAGATCGTCAGGCTTCATGGCATTCCGTTGACCATAGTGTCTGATCGAGATGCGCGGTTTACTTCGCATTTCTGGAGGAGTCTTCAGACAGCTTTGGGTACCAAGAAAGATTTCAGCACTGCTTTTCATCCCCAGACCGATGGGCAGACCGAGAGAGTCAACTGTATTCTTGAGGACATGCTTTGGTGTTGTGTACTAGACTTTGGAGACAGTTGGAAAAGGCATTTACCTTTGGTGGAGTTTGCCTATAACAACAGTTTTTATACTAGTATTAGGATGGCGCCGTACGAAGCTTTGTATGGCAGGAAGTGCAGAACACCTGTCTGTTGGTTCGAAGTTGGGGAGCGTCAGATGTTTGGACCTGAGATTGTGCAGCAGACCTCTGAAAAGATTGATCTGATCAAGAAGAGGTTGGTGGATGCTCAGAGTAGGCAGAAGAGCTATGCAGACGACCGAAGGAGGGACCTTGAGTTTGAGGTTGGTGACATTGTCTTTCTGAAGGTATCTCCCAGCAAAGGCGTGATCCGATTCGGTAAGGGTGGAAAGTTAGCCCCGAGGTTCATAGGCCCGTATAAGATATTGAAAAGGATCGGGAAAAATACTTACCGGTTTGAATTACCGAAAGAGTTGTCTCAGGTGCACAATGTCTTTCACGTGTCTATGCTGAGAGGTTACATTCCAGATCCTAGTCACCATTTGCCCGAAGTGGCAGAGGGTTTGCAGTTGGATCTGAATTACATTGAGCTTCCAATTGAGATTGTTGATCGTCGGGAGAAAGTCTTGAGGAATAAGACAATACCGATGGTCAAGGTAGTCTGGAGAAACCAATTGGTTGAAGAGTCTACTTGGGAATCTGAGGAGAGGATGATGAAAAATCATCCTGAGCTGTTTGCTTGATTGTATTTTTCTTCTTGTGTTTTGTTTCCTCACTCTTTAACTGTAGTTCCGGGGACAGAACTATTCTGAGGAGGGAGTGTTGTAATACCCTAAACTTTCATTCTAATAAGATATTGATTTTCACGTGTTGTGCATGTGCAAATTTCATGTGTATATTATTTATCTATTTTTATAAAAAAAAAATCTTTTGGTAGTATGAACAATTATTTTCTTCCTTTATTTTTCTAAAAGCCGATTTTTAAAGCCTAAAACACTATTTTCATAGTTTGAGCCCACTTTAATAATTTATTATTTTATTATTTTGGCCCACAAGCCTAAGCCCACTATTTGTGAAGCCTACAAATTTAATTAATCAATTAAATTGTCACACTTGTCATGTAAAGACAAATGGTGAACGTTTAGATTAATTAAATTGTACAAACTTCTACATAGGGGTACTAGGTGGCACGTGCAAGCACGTAGTGTGCAATGCAAACCATTTTGGAGGCCGGGTATGCATGGGAGTGATGGGGAGTGGGTGTGTGTGTGCATGGGTAGTTATGTGAGTGTGGGTGGTTGCTACAACTTTCCCTCCTATCCTAACCATTCATCCTATAACTATCTAATGAATCCTAGCCCTCCAACCCATCCTAGAATTAGTATAAATACCCCCTATCTATTTGTATTCTACACTAAGAAACTATTGAAAGAAAGAAAACTATAAAGGAGAAATATATTAGAGTGAGTGTGACTTGTGTGTGTGTTCCGCCATTGGAGGCTGGCCCATCTTTCCCCACCAAGGAGCTCTCGGTTTGGCAAGGAAGCAAGGAGGTGGAGCTTTTGCATCACAATCTAGGAGGAGAAGGCACTCTCTCGCATTCTAAGGGACTCTAGGAGCTTTTAATTGGCTTTTCTTTAAAAAGGTGGGTGTTTCTAATGACTTCTAAAGTAGAAATCATGTTAGGAATGAATTGAATTGTTATTATAAAGCAACTAATTGAAATGAAATGCATGTTTGCCTAATTAGAAGAGAATTGATAAACTATTAGATGTGTGTTAATTTGGTTGCTAGATTTATTAATTATGAGTAAAAGTGAGTGTTCTCATTGCTTCTAATGATAGTATGCATGCTAAGTATGTTTTAAATGCAATTGTGTGAGTTAACTAGTAAAAGATTAGAACCATGTTTGTTAATGAAAGTATTAAAGTAGAATGGCATATTAGAGATGAATTAATGGATTGAATTACTAAGAAATAATTGTAAATTGTTGTAGTAGAATTCTCCATTTTGTATGCCATATGAATGTTAGATTATATGAAAGAGAATGTATTTTGCAAACAAATGATTGAATGCATCATGTGTGAATTAGTGGATAAAAATATAAGATTTGTTCATTAAGAAAGATGATGTTGTGTTCTAAAAACATCATAGTCGTCAATAAATAAGAGGACATTAATGTAGTGGATTTTTGTGGGAAACTATCTTTAATTATGAAGTAGTATGCTTTAGTTTTCAAATGTCGAAATTGTGATTATGAAATATAAACTAAGGCTAAAATATATGTTTTAAAGAGTTAAAAATACCCTTAAAAATACTGGTTACTGTAGAATTAAATGTATTTTTATTTTGGAAATTTTTGTTTTCAAAAGAGGAGAAAAAGAGACAATTTTGTTTGAGATTTCATGAATTAAAATTATGAACAGAGAGTAGAATTAAAACCCAAATTATTTACTATCAAAACTAATTGGCCACTTAGACCAACTGGTCGGAAGAGTTTGGTCGCTACAGTAGTCGGAGGTGTCGAGTTCGATACTGTGTCTTGGTTTTTTTTTTTTTTTTGTTAAAAATCCAAATAGCCGAAAGTAGATACTTAGGGATTATAACCCTAGTTATATCGTTTGGCGGCTTTGGCGCGTTGGTCTTGTGCGGTGTCTGTTTCACCGCTGGTTGTGGGTTCGAATCCGGTTGAGGATTTGAGTTTTAAAAAATGTTTTTTGTGGATTTTTTTGGATTAATTGAGTTTTAAAAATAAATAGAAATTGGAAAAATTATGGATTAATTACTGAAAAATTATTAGGACTTTATAAGAAAAATTTATATAGCTTTTGATAAAGTGTGAATAAGAAATTGGGGTTTTTGCAAGAAAGGACTTCCTTTGAAATTAAATTGTCTTTTTAAATAAAGGAAAAGTAAATGAGAAATTTTTTAGTTACAAAAGATGAAAAATTAGTATTGAGGAATTTTGAAAGTGTGCTTGATGTGATTAATTGAACTTCTTATTTGTGTTAGTAGTCAGATTTGGAAATGTGAATAATAGATTTGTGGAATACATAAATTATCGGTGACTATTAACTGAAAATTTATTCTTACACGTGAGTTGCACATGAAGTTGAATTATTGATTGTGATAAATTATGAAATGTGTGAATACATGAATACTATGCTATTGAAATATGAATTGTGATTAATCATGAAAAGATCTTATGAGTATGCTATTGTAATTTTGAGTTGAAATTGAGAATTAGGGTATAGCCAAGCCTTATACCGGCAATGAAAAAAATGAGAAAATGATATTTTGAAATGAGAAGACCAATGTTTGGGTCATGTGAATTAAATGAATAAGACCGGTATAGTGGAAGTGCTACACTCTAAGAGTTGATTTTATTCATGATTCAGAGATGTGATGAAAGTAAGAGAAAAATATTGAGTATGAGGGCCATTGGATTGGCGGCATGAGAGTATTCACAGGATGTCCCATGATGAGTCATGATAGGGCGTGGAAACTGCTCCACAGTATCGTCCCGGTGGCGACGCTCGTGGGGTGTTTGACGACTGCGGGTGGTGTCATGTCTATGGTAGGAGCTGAATTACCACAGGATAGAGTCATGTGTCAGTGCGTTGGGATTCCGTCCAGGGCGCCTAGACATGAGTTCATAGGTCAGAAAACATCTAGGATACTTACCATAGTTAGAGTAGTAGATTAAGTCATGGCGAGGGATTGAACCCGACAAGATAAAGAACGGTTAAAGGATTGCCCTCGGACCTATGTAGTATGGGCTGCATAGACTCTGAACAAGTACGCATTAGTGTCATATAATATAAATAATTGCATTAAGGACTAAGTGCACATTCACGACACGACATCAATAGAATAGTCTCTTTAGCTATGTTTGTGACAAGTTTGTGTTTGTAAGAAATAAGAATCGTTATACTGTTTCTGGCATCGAGAGGATGGCCGTGTATAATATTTCGTCAGTTGAATGAACTGACGCGCCTACAGTTTTATATGCAGGGTAAAGATACTTGACTATTGAAGCATACATGCTGCGCAAGACTATTTTAAATGTTGTTTCTTGTAATTTATTGAAATATTGCTTCCGCTGTGATAATGTACAAGTGTAAATGTAACTCTGATTGTAACCCCTGTTTTCCCAGAAAGGTATTTTTCGATATTTTCTGTATTTAAAATTTTTGTAAATTATTTTTTTATTGTTAAAATTAGATTATCTCATAAATTATATTTATAAATTATTGTATTAATTTTCTTATTGGATTATTTTCATTTTATATTATTTTTCTTACATTTTTGACCACCGTGTGCTGTTTGTGCGCCGATCGTCCGTTTTTCACCATTTTGAATTCTTTTTCGCATTTTCTTGGTCTCATTCATATTTGTTATTTATTTTTGGGTCATGATGAATTTTTAGAAGTGTTTTGACCAATTTAAGATTTTTGGCCCTTAAGGAGATTTTAGGAGCCATAAGATTCATTGCATTTTGTATCCCCATTTGAAATCTACCCAATATCCATTACCCAATTGTATACCTATTGTTTCCTATTGATATCCACTACCCATTAACCCATATTTGATTCCCTATAAATACCCCCTCATCTATTAATCCCTAACCCTAATCTTCTTTTTCCTTCTCTAATCAAAACCGGCTTACCGCTCTCCTTCTCTTCTCTCCCGGCCTGCATACCACCCCAGGCCGACACCCCCTTGTGCTGCCCTAGCAATTAGCAACCATACAAACCCTCCCTCCTTCATCCATACAACTCCTTCTACATCAAAAAACCCCGTCTTTTCCTCTCCTTTGGTGGCCTGCATCTCAAAACAGCACCCATCCATCTCAAATCAGCCCCCTACATCCCCTTCGCTGATTTGGAGAAGTGGGTATCACCCGCTTCGAGTTCGTGCTTCAAGAAGACGATCGTAGGCAAATTCGGTTCGTGGGTTTCGCTCGAAATCACGTTAGAAGGCTTCTTGCTCGTGGGTTTCCTTTGAAAGGCTTGGATTCGTCGCGTTCGTCATCACAAAAAGGCAAGTAACTTGTACTTAAATTTCTTAGGTTGATACAAGTAGAAAGTTCACACATAGGATAGGTTGAAACTAGAGACGACAAAGATCATATTTTTAATTGTGGGTTTCGTCTCTATTGTTCAAAACAGGCCATAGACGACTTAGGACATGAAGTTTGATAGGTTTGTGCCTTAGGATTCACCCAACCGCGATTGTTATCGCGTATGTGACATATGGTATAACCGATGCATGTTTGAACACCTATATGAGAAATATTGGATTTTGACAGGTTAGAAACCTTTAGATATGATATTTAGACAATGGGTAGGCAGCGTTTTGAATTTGGAAGAGTTTGGATGATTTTTGAGGAAGTTATGATGTTTTGAAGTTTAGCTGAGAAATCTGGAAATTTGGGTTGTACTGGATTGATTGTTATTTTTACCTGAATTAGAGTCCGAATCTCAACATGGCTATTTCTGAGTAATTTGTAGAGAATTGAATCTAAATTCTAATCCCACTGATTTCATCCTGTTTGGAGTTCGTATGAATTAGTTATGATTATTTTAGTAACCGTATGCCGGTAGTTCCCAGATTCATTTCGGGGTAGTTTTTATCACCAATTTATTTTCAAGATCCAAGTTAGACATAATTTCATGTCACAAGATTTGGTCCAGTGTTTCACCATGATGTTAGGTAGTTTCTCTGATTTTTGTGGTAATTAAAAGATGAGTTTTGAGTGATGCCTTACATCCTTTTCTATAGATCGCTTTTGCTGTAAACTGTGTGTGATTGTATGTTGAATGCCGTGTTCACCTTATTTCTAATTACTGTATGAATATTTTATGTGAGATATGAAAGTTGGGTAATTATGTATACTTTCACCCTGTTTTGACGGAAGTGGATTTTGATGCGCTGTGTGCAAGATATGCATGATTTTGTACAGCGGTGTTGAAGAATTCCAGATCCATCAAAACTGTGTTATGTGCTACTTTTCATTTTTGAAAACATATTTATACCTTCTGGAAAAATATGAAAATCTATATTTTGAGACTATACATATAGGGGATTATCCCAGAATTTTCGTGGATTTGATTAATGACTTTTTATGCTGTTTTCATGTGGTTTAAGTTATTCCCCTGTTTTCTGGCTGTACTTGAAAACTGTGTTGGAATGTGTTTTGAGTCGTGATGTTGTGAAGTAGCATATGGATTTATTATAACTGTTAGAAGCGTGTGGAAGTCTAATTTCCAGATCCTTCGACGGATCATGATTTGCATGCCTTTAGATCTTTGGATCACTATTTTTGTACAGACTGGTCTTGCTGTCCTGTTTATAAACCTATACTATTTTGCTCGTATTTGTGAATGTTTGGTACCTATACTTACTGATCTAATTCCCTGAGACTAAACCTGATTATGACCTGTTAGTTGACATTATTTAGCACACTCTCATGCCTGTGGATGATATAAATACTAAAAGTAATCAAGTCGGGATTTATGGGACAGATCTAGTAGAGGGAAAGCATAGAAACGTGTACTTGGAGGCGGACCAATGGGTTCGAACTGTTTTGTTACTGATTACCTGACTACATGCTTCCCTATAGGAAGGTGTACTCGGAGGCGGACCACTAGGTTCGAACTGTTACTGTTACTGATTACCTGACTGCACACTTCCCTATAGGAAGGTGTACTCGGAGGCGGACCACTAGGTTCGAACTGTTCCTGTTACTGTTACTGATACCTAAGTACACTGCCCTATAATATCCCCTACGAAATCTAAAGCGAAACTGTTTTGTTGTAGCAACCATGTGATATAATTTGGGGCACATGTCGTGCTACCTAGATAGTAAAATAACAAGATTTAACCTGAGATAATCTGATACCTGATTTCCTGATTATCCTGATTATCCTGTTTACCTGATACATGATTACCTGATAACATGATTATCCTGATATTCCTGTTACCTGTTTTCTGATACGTGATACATATTTACCTGATTACCTGGATACCTGATAATCATACATATTATCTGTTTACCTGTTGACCTGTCACTTGACATATGTTATTTATACCTGTTAGTATATCCTGTGGTTAGATAGTGTCCATGTGCTTGTATCCTATTCTATTTTGTGACCCGGACTTGCCATTGACGGGTACTATGTTTTCTCTTTTTCTTTTTCCTGCATTCTATGAATTGCAGATTTTGGAGGACATGATTCCTGAAGGTATTGGCGAGATGAAGTTCTAGTTGGCTGAAGCTTTGCTATCTATATTTATTTCCTGTTGCTCATTTTGAACATTGTATCTGTTACTTGTATTTATTTCTGGTATTTGGGCAATATGACCCAGGAATATTTGTGTATTTTCAGATCATGATTATTTGAGGTTAATACATTTTATATTCAAGTATTTTGTTGGTATTTGGTTCATATGTGCATGTGGTTGATTTTTCTGGCTTCCGACTCTGATATACTGTCTGTGATATGTTGTAAAGAATTCCTGAACAGCTTAAGGATGATTATATTCATTCGCTGGACTTTTGTTACGCGCTCGTATTCCATGTTTTTGGGAAGCGGGGCGTGACACTGATAAAAGAAAAGTTTTTATTTCCTTGTAAAATTGTACGAAAGAAGTGTAAAGATCCTGTGGAATCTCGAATTCAGTTGTATTTTGGAATTCGGGGTGTTACACTAATTCCCATATTTTCTCGTGCAGATGCCGAGCTTGGACAATGGACACTCGAATGGATGGTTCGATGGACAAGGTTTTGCACCCCCACTTCCACCTCCACCCCCACAACCCATGACCTTAGTGCAAGTTATCACCATGATGTCCAAGAAGCTGGCTGCCTATAAATAGAGTCACGGACAGCTAGAGGATCGCTTTGAGAACCTCGCACGGGCATTGATAACCGCTAAAAAGAGAGTGGCCAAGCTAGAAAGGGCCAAATGGAAATGGAAGACGAGGATAGTACTATTGAAGCACCGATACGAGGAGAGGCTGGGTCAGCTGCAGAGTAGGTATCTGGCACTGAGGGCATAGGTATGCGACATGCAGGATCTGTTGGACTGTATGACTACCAGGGATAGCTCCGAGGTTGGCGACTCGCCAGGAGCAGGAGAGCAGTGACTTCCTCTAGTGTTATAGGATCTCTTTTGATGTGTATAGATGACGACCTTTTTGAATAGCTAGACTGACGTGCTATTGTTTTGATGGGTGTAGCATGAACCCATGTGGTGGTGATGATGAGATTGTAGTGTTGACAAATCTTTGTAAAACCTTTTTGAAATGAATGGAACTAGTATGTTTTGACTAGTGCTAGTGTGTTATGGGGTTTTGCATTACGATTATGGTCAATGATATCTGTGTTAGCTTTCAGATGGCAGGAAGGACTAGAAGCAACTGGAGTGACCAGACTGAAGCCGAAGGCAGTGGAGCCAGCGGTATTAGCCTTGATGTATGGGAAGAATTTACTCGGGTATATCAGATGATTGGAGCATTTGTGGAGGCTAGCAGGAACCAAGCGCCACCACAAAGAGCACCAGAAGTTGCGATGAACACTGATCCAGTAAAGATGGTGGAATCATTTAGGAGGATGAAACCGCCAGTCTTCGAAGGACAGGTCGATCCCACAACTGCGGACGACTGGATACTTCAGGTGGAGACAGTATTTGAGGTGATGATGACTCCCGAAGATAGCAAGGTACGTTGAAGGATGCCAGAGTTTCGTGGCAGTCTGTGAAGCGTCGTCTGGAAGAGGGACAGATCACTTGGGAAGATTTCCTTGAGGAATTCCAACAGCACTATTTCCCCTTGGATGTACAAGAGGAGAAAGAAATGGAGTTCCATGGCTTGAAACAAGGAAATATAACTGTCAGAGAATATGAGACGAAGTTTTCTCAGTTATCGAGGTATGCACAGGAGATGGTCCAGGAGGAAGCGAAGAAGGCCCAGAGGTTTGAGCAAGGACTTAGGCCTGGACTGAGGTCGAAGATAGTTCCCTTGGGCATTCGCCGATTCGACATACTGGTAAGAAGAGCTACAGCGACAGAGGCGGATATGAATCAGAATCAGGGAAGGACGGAGTTCTGGAACAAAGGGAAGAGAACTACCCCAGCATCAAAGTTCAAGAAGCAAGGCAAGGGCCAGAAGTTCCTAAAAATCAATCCCAATGCAGGAGAATTCAAGCCCAGAAGTTGCTATTGCTGTGGAGAGCAGGGACACTTTGTGGATCGATGCCCCAGGAAGCAAATAGTGAAATGTTTCCAGTGTGGACAAGAAGGGCATATCAAGCCAGAATGTCCCCAATTGGCAAGGAATAGCCACAGGACAGGGTCGGGAGCAACCGACAAAGGGAAAAAGCCCATGCGTCAAGGAAGAGTATTCGCCTTGACCAAGAAGGATGCTGAAGAAGATGGAAGGGTAAATACTGGTATGTAAGCAAATGGTGTATGAGTTTTAAGTTGTATTTTGGGTTTTTGGAAGTTAATGGATGATGTACTATTGTAACAGGACATATATATATATATATATATATGAATGGGATTTTGGCAACAGTCTTGTTTGATAGTGGATCAACTCATTCTTTTGTGTCAAAATCTTTTTCAAGAAAACTAAGATGCACACAAAAGGCAATCCTAGATTTAGCTTTGATGGTAGCTATGCCGTCAGGGGCAACCCTTACTACAGATCTATGCTATAGGAGATGTAAGCTCCAGATTAGCAGAGAAACCCTAAGTATCGATTTGTTAGAGTTAGGTTTTGCTGGAACAGATGTCATTATTGGTATGGATTGGATGTCGAGACACAAGGCAAGCATTGAATTCAAGGAGAAGAAGGTAGTTATCTCAGCTAAAGGAGTGGAACTTGTATTCCATGGGGGGCAGAGATCGGAGGCAATGACTTTTACAGCCGAAGTGCGGGTACCAGATGAGGTGAACAAGATACCAGTAGTGAGGAATTTTCCACTCGTATTCTTATAGGATTTACCTGGAATTCCCCCACACCGTGATGTCGAGTTTAGCATCACAATTCAACCAGGTAGCGCTCCAGTATCCAAAGCATCCTATTGAATGGCACCAGTAGAGCAGAATAAGGTCAAGAAGCAGATTGAAGAATACTTGCAAAAAGGATTTTATTAGACCAAGTGCATCACCTTAGGGAGCACCAGTATTGCTTGTTAAGAAGAAGGACGGGTCATCCAGGATGTGTATCGATTACCCGGAATTGAATAAAGTCACTATTCGGAACAAGTACCCAATTCCCAGGATCGACGATTTGTTCGATCAGCTTTACGGAGCAGCAGTATTTTCCAAGACTGATCTACGGTCCGGATATCATCAGGTGTGAGTCAAGGAAGAGGATGTACCTAAGACAAATTTTCGAACTCGACATGGACACTATGAATTCTTGGTAATGCCGTTTGAAGTGACTAACGCTCCAGCAATCTTCATGGACTTAATGAACAGAATTCTACGGCCGTTTATTGACTCATTTGTCGTGGTCTTCATCGACGACATTTTGGTATATTCAAGGACAGAAGAGGATCATGCTGAACATCTGACAGTAGTCTTGAGCAAGTTACAGGAGCATCAATTGTATGCCAAATTATCTAAGTGTGAATTCTGAAAATCGGAAGTTGCATTCCTAGGCCATATCCTTTCTAGGAGGGAGCTAGATGAAGAGATCAGGCAAGCAGGCATTGAAGTGGTTACACAACACTTTAGTGCTGTTTTGGCATAGTTGGTGTTACGACCAAGCTTGAATGAGCAGGTGAAAGAGGCTCAAACCAAAGATCCAGAGATGGAAGACATGAAGAAGCAAGTGCATGAAGGAAAATTGGCAGAATTCAGTATAAGAGAAGGTTCACTATGGTTTGGTAACTGACTATGTGTACCAAAGGACGAGGAGTTGAGGGAAGACATCATGAAGGAATCTCACTCCACATTACTTGCGATTCACCCCGGAGGCACCAAGATGTATCAGGATATAAAGCAGCACTATTGGTGGTCAGGGATGAAGCGAGATATAGCAGAGTTCGTCGCCAAATGTTTGACATGCCAACAAGTTAAGGCCGAAAATCAGAAACCAGGAGGATTGCTACAGCCTTTACCCATTCCAGAATGAAAATGGGAGAACATCAGTATGGATTTTATCACTGGATTACCCAGGAGCCCTAAAGAAAATGACTCAATACGGGTGATTGTGGATCGATTGACCAAGTTAGCACATTTTCTTTCAGTAAAGATGACCTGGACAGTCGAGAAGTTGGCCGAGGTCTACATTGAGAACGTAGTGAAACTATATGGAGTGCCAGTGTCGATAGTATCCGACCGAGATGCAAGATTTAAATCTCGATTCTGGCAAAGTCTACAGTCAGCGTTGGGAACTAGAACAGACTTCAGCACAGCTTTTCACCCACAGATGGATGAACAGACAGAGAGAGTCAACAGGATTCTCGAGGACACATTGCGGGCATGCATTTTGGACTTCGAGGAAGTTAGGAGAAATACTTAGCCTTGGTAAAGTTTGCTTATAATAATAGCTATCAGGCAAGCATTGGCATGGTCCCATATGAAGCTTTGTATGGACGAAGATGCAGGACGTCGGTTTGTTGGTACGAGGTAGGAGAGCGACAGATGTATGGACTAGAAATCGTGCAACAAACGTCAGAGCAGATCGAGCTTATTCAGAAGAGGCTTCAAGGAGCACAGAACAGGCAGAAGAGCTATGCGGATAACTGCCGAAGAGAATTGGAATTTGAGGAAGGCGACTCCGTATTTCTCAAGGTATCGCCGACCAAAGGAGTTACCGAGATATATTGGACCATACAAGATTCTGAAAAGGATTGGCAGGATGGCTTATAAGTTGGAGCTACCGGTCGAGCTATCTCAAGTGCATGACGTGTTCCACGTCTCCATGCTACAGAAGTATATGCCAGATTCTAGCCATCGGTTGCCAGAGGTTCCGAAAGATTTACAGATAGATCTTTCCTATAGAGAGCAACCAGTCAGGATACTTGATCATCAGGACAAGGTACTGAGAAACAAGGTCATCCCGATGGTCAAAGTTCTCTGGAAGAACCAATTCACGGAAGAAGCTACGTGGGAGCCGGAGAGCCGCATAAAGGCCTTATATCTGGAATTATTTTGAGTATTTTCTGTTTTGTTTGTTGTTTTTCTCCCACTAGGAACGTTCTGGGGACAGAACGACTCTAAGGAGGGAGTGATGTAACACCCCGTTTTGTACGATACCTGAATATATATATATATATATATATATATGTATGTATATTGTCAGTATGCGTGCACTTGATTGTAGTATTATGGGTTGATTTTGCTATCGTGGTATATGGTTAGGATTACAGGACGGTTCATGGGAGAATTGTATTCCAAGGATGCACGCGAACGAGGAGGACCGATACTAGAATAAACGCTAGTTTTCGGTACGACGCCCATGCAAATATAACACGGTATGATAATACAGTCGATATATATTGTGTGCGCTCGTTAAACCGCTCATCTCGCACTCGTTGAAACCCATTAAGGCCTAATTTGGCAGCCAACACAACAACCACAAACCAATGGGCTATAAGCCATGGTTTTGGTCCAAACCACCTACAACCTACCCTACACCTCCAAGCCTAAAAACCGGCCATAACGCCCCTCCCTTTTCCTTCATTTTTCCACTCCATTCTCCCTCTTTGCTCTGGAAATTTCAGAATCCCCCTTCAAGAGAAATAGTAGAGAAAGAAGAGAAAGTGAAGAAGGAGACTCAAGAAGGGATTTTTCAAGGAAGGAAGCTTGAAAAGATCATTTCCTCTACTACAACCAAGGGTGGGGAGTTTCTCTAAACCTTCATTTCTTATTTTTTAATTGATTTTGCTTGCATTCATGTATGGTAGGATGTACTAGGTTGATCATCTAAGAGTTGAAAGTTGAAATCAGAACTGAACTAGAAAAACTGATTCAGAATGTCATTTTGTGGATTTTCCCGAGAGCAAACTATAAAGAATTTGACCATGAAATTTTAAGGCTTTGTTCGTACGCATGTGTAGATAGTTGGTGATTTATTTCAGATATTTTTGATCTCATTTGATATTTTAATAAAATTATAAGATGAAACTGTGTCGTAAGGCAGATTCAGCAAATGATAAACAGAATGGCTGATGTTGTAGGAATTTTCATTATTTATTGAAGCATGCTATTGATCTGAAATTTTTACCCTATGTTCTTGCATGCATGTAGATTCTGTACAAAAATCAGGAAATTATTTGGATGAGTTTAGAGGATTGAGAAAAATCGAGAATCAGTAGCTGAAGCTGGACTAAGGAACTTGATGGTTTCTGTGCTAAATTGAAATAGATAGAACTCACTGTATATTTGGAGTTTTGACATGAGATCTTTTGTATATTGTTTAGTATGATCTCAAGTTTCATCACCATATTTTGTGTCATTTGGACAAGTACGGAATTTAATATGATTTTAGGAGTATGCACTGTGCTGGTTTCTGACAGTTTTGATACCCTGTAGAGATTGGGCATTTGAGGCTCATTAAGAGCACGTTTTGAGAACCTGATTCATTAGAGAGTTGTAGTAGACATCGATATCTATCCAAAAAGACCAATTTGAGGAAATTCCAGTAAAGGATTGATAAACTGTGATTTTTGTTAGACTGGACAGAGACCTAGAGTGAATCTGAGTGCTCTGAATTGGAGAGACCCATTGTGAGAATTGTTGCATCGGTGAGAGATGAGTGTGTTAGGGTGACTTAATGGTATAAATAGGACTCATTATCAACTATAGAGTTGTTGAGGACACCCGCACCCTTCCGTAGAAATTGGGTTTGTGACGTTCTGATGAACGAGTAGGATTTAGTGCTACCGGTAAGGTGCAGCCCGTGGACAGGAAGCACGCAGGCTGAAGCTTGAGAGGCTATTTTGAGGACTTAGATGGTTGAATTTAAGTTCATGATCAACTAGGAAGTTGTAGCCTAGGATCTCACCTTTCCAGATTGGGCTTGTACACTCCAATCGGAGTTGTATCGAGAGAGTTATGACCATTTTAAGTTTCGGACAGAAAACCGTGGGTCACTTAGTCTTAGTTTTGACTAAGTGTTGTGAGGACATTTTCCTTGTGTGTTACCAGAGTCGATGACTCTTGTCTAGGTTGATGTCTGTTATTGAGGTTGTTGACTCCCAGAGTGGGATGTGTGACTCGAGTTAGTCACTAGGGTAAGGGATACCCTGCACCTATCAACCCTATATTATAAACTTCTGCCGAGCGTAGGACGTCTGAGCGTGACAGTGAGATAAGTTCACAAGGGCGAATGTACATTCACAGCCGGGGTCACGGAAAGTATAGGCCATAATGCTGGACAATTCCAAGCCGGGAAAGTGACGAACCGGACCGGTATCGCCAGGGGCCAGAGGTTGATAGGCAAGTGTGGAAGCAGTCCATTCTTGCCCAAAGTAATTAGAGTAAAGAAGGGGTTAGGATGGTTTATTAAGGGGTTGGGAAATTGCATTCGTCCTAGTAGACCATAGTCAGTGTTGTACCTTCCAGTCGTAGGGATACGTTTTCAACACTCATGGATTGAGTCCTCGGCTCGTATCTCGATCTGCTGATTCTCAAAGCTTTGCCGTAGTAAGGTACAGGAGACCCGAAGGATTTGACCTCCCGAGGTGCTCATGTCCCTATGCGCGGGTAATTGTGTTTGTGTATATATAAGTTCATGACTCGATCTTGGGATGAACATGCATGCGTAAGTCCATAGGGGACTTTGGGAATCAAATGGTTGTGGGACTGGATTCAACGCGGCTTGCTGAGGAGGTCCGTACGCGGGTGCCAACTGGCGGTGACTACTTGAGCACTGCAGGGGCAGAACTAGACCGACCCACTGCAACCTCCTTGGGCGACGGACAATCTATTGGGAACTGGAGTGAGTACAAGAGTAGGGTGCATGGCAAGGGTTCGAATCCCTAAATTGTGGAGTAAGACGGCTAGATTTGGAGGCGTATGTATTATGGGATGCATTCGTGCTTCAAAGGCTTGCTTGCATTAGAGTTAGGCATGTGAGTTTGATGCATCTAGTCATAAGGTCATATCATAACACTGCACTAGAACCCGAATCCACTAAATCCTCGTTCTGGCACAACACCTTTCTATTTTGCATAAATTATTGGTTGTGATTGAATTTTGGAGGATCGCTGTTATCACCAGCTTTGCGTCAGTCGAAGTACTGACGTTCCCCACCTTGTAGGTATCCGGAGCCGATCTACAGGTACTACAGAGCTCGAGTTGGTCCAAGGATCCAAGGAACATATACATGTACTGTTATATTATTGTAAATATTGTAATTTTTATTTGGATATTGTAACACTTGTAAATGTAACATTTATATGAAATGAAAGTTTTAAATTTTCCTATACTTTCTGTGATTTGGCTATTTTGAAGTTCGACTCCTGGAGTAGGGTCTCAGGTTCCCGGTATGGGGATTTGGGGCACTACAGTCATCTTCCGAGAACAAACGAAAGACTGCTAAAGAAGAATGAGCTAAGAACCTCCAAAAAGACAACGGAGGTCAATGTCGCCCTCCTCACTGCTTGTAAAAGTTCACTCCGCTCAATGCGAGTGTCTCCGCCATCTTGATGGAAATTGGGAACAAGCGTCTCCTACCGCCACCTCCAAAGATGAACACCCCCGGAAAGAAGAGAAACCGGGATAAGTGGTGCCGCTTCCACAAGGACCACGGCCACGACACAGATGACTATCGAGCCCTGAAGGATGAGATCGAGGCCCTCATTCAGAGAGGGCAGCTAGCTTGGTTGATAATGAGGGATAGGAACGATCCACCTCCACCCCCAGGGGGGCTAACAGGCGAACCGAACAGCGTGCAGAGACCCCGGATGTCGAAGTAGAAGCCGTCATGCACCTCATACACGGAGGCCTAATGGGTGGAGATTCCAACTCCTCCCGAAAAGTCTTCGTTCGAAAAGTGAATGCCGTGTAGAGCCATCCCCCCAAGGGTCTGGGAGTTCCTGTTACGTTCTCAGATAGAGACTTGGAGGACGTCCGGACACCCCATTGCGATGCCCTTGTTATAAACCTCCGGATGGCCAATTTTGATGTACGCCGAATCCTAGTAGACAACGGCAGTTCAGTCAACATCCTTTTCTTGGAGGCGTTCAAAGGCTTCCAGCTGTCAAGAGATCGGCTCAAGCCAGCGGGCTACACACTTCATGGATTCACCGGGGTCCCGGTGACAATCGAGGGAATTATAACCCTTGACATGACCGTTGGCAAAACCCCGGTCACCCATACAAAGCCGATGGACTTCATGGTGGTAGATGTGAAAGCCACCTATAATGTTATCCTGGTTCAACCAGGTCTGGCTGCTCTCCAGGCCATCCCATCGGCCTATCATATGAAAATGATGTTCCCCACCCCCGCAGGAGTGGGATAAGTAAGAGGAAGCGAGGAGGCGATTCGCAAGTATTACATGACCTCGATGGGAGGCCCAGTCCTCTCCCTTGAAGCCCTCGAACTCCCACAAGAAAGTAGCCAGACCATCTCCGAGCCGGTGGACGAGCTGGAAGAAGTGGCCTTCCCAGAAGAAGATGCCACGAATACTTTCCAGATCAACACGACCCTTTTCCCCTCCATCAAAGAAGACATCTCCCAGTGCATAAGGGAGAACCGCGATCTTTTTGCCTAGACCACGATGGATATGCCTGGAATCTCAGAAGAGCTCTTGATGCACCACCTCAGCGTTGCCCCGGGAGTCAACCAGTCCAGCAGAAGCGATGTAAATTCACTCCCGAGCGCCAACAAGCGATCAAGGAAGAGGTCAAGAAGCTCTTGAACACCTGATTCATCTAAGAGGTGAACTACCCCAAATGGCTATCCAATGTGGTCATGGTCCAAAAAGCCAATGGGGGCTGGAGAATATACATCGATTTTACCGACCTCAACAAGGCGTGCCCGAAGGATCCATTCCCCCTTCCGAGCATCGATGCTCTGATCAATGCGACCTCCGACCACGAGCTCCTCAGCTTCATGGATGCCTTCTCGGGGTATAACCAGATCTGGATGTTCCCTCCTGACATTCTTAAGACCTTGTTCATACAGACCAAGGCTTGTACTGCTACCGGGTCATGCCCTTCGGGCTGAAGAATGCGGGAGCTGCATACCAACGCCTAGTCAACAAGGTCTTCCAAGACCAGATTGTCCGTAACATGGAATTCTATGTGGATGACATGTTGGTCAAGAGCATCCATGGGCAAGAGCATGTCCTTGACCTCCAGGAAGCCTTCGGGGTGTTGGGAAGGCACAACATGAGGTTGAATCCAAGCAAGTGTGCCTTCGGCATCTCGTCCGGTAAATTCCTCAGATTTATGGTGAGCCAGAGGAGGCATAGAAGCCAATCCTGAGAAGATCAAAGCCATACTCAATATGGCCCCTCCCTCCAATGTCAAAAAGGTGCAGAGGCTTACGGGTCGCCTCGCAGCTATAGGGCATTTTCTCTCCAAGTCAGGGGAGAAATGCCTCTCATTCTTCAAAGCTCTGAGGGGAGCGAAAGGCTTTGAATGGGAGCAACAACAGCAAGAGTCCTTTGATCAACTGAAGGCTTACCTTGTAAACCCCCCACTCTTGAGCAAGCCAAAGCCTAGCAAAACCCTCTACATATACCTGACCACTTCGAAGCAGATCCTTAGTGCCGTCCTAGTAAGAGAGGATGAGAAGATGCAATGCCCCATCTACTACATGAGTAAGGTCCTTAGGGATGAAGAACTCTGCTACCCGAAGGTGGAAAAGATGGCATATGCATTGGTCATGGTGGCAAGAAAACACTGCTCGTATTTTTAGTCCCATTCAGTGGTCGTTCTTACCGACCAGCCACTGAAGCAAGTCTCCATAAGCCCAAGACATTGGGACGCTTGATGAAATGGTCTATAGAGCTGAGCCAGCACGACATTAGCTACAAACCCTGAACCGCTATCAAGGCACATAACCTAGCAGAATTCATTGTGGAGAGCACCATTCCCGACCCTTGCGAGCCAGTTAACGAACCACTGGTCTAGACTGTTTATGTTGACGGATCCTCGTGCGCCGACAGAAACGGGATTGGGGTCATCTTAACTGGTCCATATGGTTTCGTTCTGCAATACTCCCTCCACATAAACATCCGTGCATCGAACAACGAAACCGAATACGAGGCCCTTATAGCAGGGCTCTGCATGGCCCGCAAAGTAGGGGTCAAGCATATCCAGGTCTTCAGTGATTCACAGCTCGTCGTGAATCAAGTGTCTGGGGAGTATGAAGTAAGAGATGAGCACATGGCCAAGTACATGGCAAAGGTAAAGGGCCTACTGGCTTTATTTGAAGATGCTCGACTCCAGCGGATCCCCCGAGAGGAAAACGCACAGGCGGAAGCCCTCTCAAGGCTCGCCTCCTCCTCCCTCCAGGTTTTGGAGTGAACTGTATTGATAGAGGTCCTTCTGAGACCTAGTATTAAGGAAGACAGCTTAGAGCAGATGGAGACTACGCCCCTAACACTTGGGGAAAATTGGATGCCCTACTTGAGTACCTTAGAGACAGAGTTCTTCCAGCCGACCCAAGAGAGGCAAGAAGGGTCAGTATGAGAGCTGAATGATACACACTCATTGATGGATTCATGTACAAACGCTTCTACACTCAGATCGATGGCAGACCCTACCTAAAGTGTCTCTCCCCCGAAGAAGCACTCTATGCCCTGAACGAGGCCTATGACGGCATGTGTGGCGTGCACTTGGGAGCGAGATCCCTTGCCCATAAGCCTTTAAGTTACGGCTACTTCTGGCCCACACTCCTTAGTGACTCTGAATAATATGTCCGCCAATGCGGCTCCTGCGAAAGATTTTCCCCGATCTGCCTCCTGCCAAAAGCCCAGCTCTCCTCTCTAGCCAGTCCAATACCTTTCGCAATGTGGGGGATGGACTTGCTTGGACTGTTCCCCCCTGCGCCAGGCCAGTTGAAGTTCCTCATCGTTGCGGTAGATCATTTCTTCAAGTGGATCGAGGCCGAACCCCTTGCAACGATCACGGAGAACAAGGTCCAGAAGTCCTTTTGGAAGAACATTATCTGTCGGTTCGGCGTACCTCACATTCTCATGACAGACAACGGAACCTAGTTCGCAGGGGCAACTTTTCGTAACTTTTGCACCGACCTCAGCATCGAACAGCGGTTCTCCTCGATATCTCACCCTCATTCCAACGGCCAAGCAGAGAATGCTAATCGACAAATAATCGATAAACCCACCAAAGGGTTATGGGTCGTACAACTTCCCAACGTGCTATGGAGCTATCGCACCACCAAGAAAACTCTGATAAGGGAGTCCTCCTTCAATCTCACATATGGCTCCGAAGCGATCATCCCCCTAGAGGTAGGCCTACCTTCACCCCGATAGATCGCCTACAATGAAGAACAAAATGCGAACCAGCTTCACAATAGTTTGGACCTCATCGACGAGATCCGTGAAAGGGCTTCCATCAGACAAGAGACTTACCGGCACGGGATAATACAGTCCTACAACAAGAAGGTATGCCCCGCCAATCTTAAAGAGGGAGACCTAGTGCTCCGGAAGCTGTCAATCTCTCTTCCAAGCAAGAAGGGCAAGCTAGCGCCCAACTGGGAGGGTCCATATAGGGTCTCCAGAGTTATTCACCCAGGCGCATAACAACTCGAAGACCCAGGGGACAGGAGAATACCGAGGACTTGGAATGCTGACCACTTGATGAAGTACCAAAAGGGTGTTTTAACACTGCTCCAAGCAACTTCAAGCAACTCCTGAGGCGAGCAGTTTCCATTTGATGTTTTATCTACCTTGTTATTTTTTCTTTTCAAAATGTAAGAGTGGCTTGGAACTCAGAAGCAGCCACTTAAGTCATTTTTAATAAAGGCGAGTTACTTCCTAGGATTTCTTTGTCTAAAAGAATTTAGTTGGTTCGCTTTGGGGTGTACAAAACTCTCTAAATGACGGTTCGGAGTCCAACACTTGGTTTGATGCCGCTTTAGCTACTTGCGAACGAGCGAGTACTAAGTAGCTCACCATTCAAAATTGCTCCCACAACTGTTGAATCTCTCAAAACGACGGTTCAGAGTCCAACACTTGGTTCGATTCCGCTTTAACTACTCGCTTATAAGCGAGTACGAAGCGTTTCACCATTCGAAATTGCTCCCACAACTGTTGATACTCTATTAACAACAAGTTCAGAGTCCAACACTTTGTTTGACGTTTCTTTAGCTGCTTGCAAACAAGCAGGTGCAGGGCAGCTCACCTGTAGCACCCCGATTTTCAATACTGGGAAAACCGAGACACGAGCCAAGATCTTTTCTTCAATTAGTCACAATACACAGAAAAACAGAATAATTTAAAACTTTTTATTCAACACCCAATCTATTACAAGTCTGAATATTATACAACTGCAATACCTTACAATAGAGTTACAATATTACCTTTACATTCCTGAGTATTACAACCTTCAACATCTTACATCAGAGTACAAGGAATGAAGAACAACACTTGGTAACTCTCACTTGAGATAACAACACACATATTACAGCGGAACTAAATAAGACATTGACTCCTTGCTTTCCTTGCCTTGAGTCCTCCTGAATCTCGCCCTTGTACTTCGGCGATCTAGTACCTATGGAAGTGGGGATGTCAGTATTCACTGACGCTTAAAGGCTGATATCAATGCAGCGAATCTCCCAAACAACATACAAAACATGGTAATGGTGTTAGTGTAGTTTAAGTGTTCGTGAGTGCTATGACTAGACTCTAGTGCGATATTTAAATAGAACTAGGATGCTTCCTATTCTAATGTCAGCAAGTCTCTGAAGCAACATGCAGCCCATACTACATGCGACCCTTCTCAAGCTGTTTCTCCATATATAGGGATTTGAACCCGCGTTATGAATTCTAATTGTACACAACCTATTCCTGACAGATACAACGTGACTGATGAGGTTGCAGACGTGGTCAAGTCCCACAAATGCAGTTCGCCAGTGGTGTCCATGTTGCCACTGCTATCCGGCTTACCGGACCTCACTCAAAAACCTGACGAACCGTCGGGGATACTGCTAACAGGGGAGCCCCCCTGCCGCCTCCTGGTCGGACCGTAGTCCATGGCCTGTTTGCCTTCTTGGCATAGGACCTGACGGAGTTCCGGGGGTCCATCCCCCTAGCTCCGCTCGCCTTATCATGGCACTTCAGGAATTAACAATCAGGATACGCAACCCATGTCCCCAACTTGTGAGAAGGCATCGTACGTATCCCTTTTGACAGGAAGGTGCAACCCAATAACACCACCTAAGGCCTGCCTCAAGGGACAAGTTGGTCGCAAGGCGCCCTCTACAACCAACTCCTCTCTTTTCGACAAGGGTCTATGTAAAATGATCTTTATAAGTCACTACCTTAATGATATCCCTGACTCGAACAATCCTAGGGATGACAATATTATAAACACAACATGCTAGGTCTTAAATTAGACTTCGCAAGACAACTCTACTAGGTTGCTCAACCTAGACTTACCAGAACCCTTCAGGATCCGGTTCGTGGCTTATCGATCCAAGACCTCGGCAATGCGAATATATATGCATGCCACTACCCTGAACTTGGATTCCGTCTATACTCCGGTCCTCGATTAACCTACACAGGTTAAGATTCGATGGTACCCGAGGAGTGACTCCTCCACAGTTCCTTAGGGTAAGAAAACACGTGTCTTGATGGTCGATAGCCCCTAGGGTGGTAATATCACCCTAGACGAGCACAACGAACTGTGTACTAGCTAACAAGCTATATACGAGTAACAACCACATACGAGCTAATAAGCTACGTATGAAACAATAGCTACCTACGAGCCAGGCAGGCCTCGTAGGAGATAATAACGTACATACCAGCCAAATAAGTCGCGTATGAGATCAACAGCTACGCACGGGCCGGTCGAGCCGTGTACGAGACAACAACCTACATACGAGCCAAATAAACTACGTATGAGACCCACAGCTACATACGGGCCAGTCGAGCCACGTAAGAGCACAACCATATGCAAACAACCATACAGGTAATCAATCCTAGAAGCAACCAAACGTGCTTACTAGCAAACTTGATCTTCTATTATTAGAAGCAACAGAAGAATCTACTAACAGTCTATGGTCGGTATTCTACCAATGAAAAACCGAAGGCGACATAACAACCTTTATCAACTAATTATTACCAGTGGTCTTCCCAATCCATATTACTTCAACCTATAGCGCCTTAAGCATGGCATACAATTGCAAGCATCTACCTACGACAATCTAATTATGGTACATAACATAACCACCTACCACAATACTCCTAAGTACGAATATGATTTAAGCATGTGCTTATATCAAGCTTAAGCATGAAAATCACTATGATCTAGACATGAAGTCTACTATAGTCAAGCATAAGCTACAACTTGAGTGTGAATACTTACTAATTAGGGTATATATCTCTACTACCACCTTAAGCACGGATCTTCATTTCTTAACATGATTAATCATCACAACCCAAGCATGAATTGTAACTCCTACAATATTCAAGCATGAATTATAACTCCTACACATTCTAAGCATGGTAGATTAATCCCTACCTTAATCTAACATGGCATTTGTTAAACATGAGTATGTTCTAGCTTGATCTTGAACAATATTTAGGCATGAACATACACTATTTAAGCATAGATATCATCTAAGCATGATCGTCTACTAACTTAGCATGAACAACAATTAAGTATGACATCTACTAACTTAGCATGAGCAATAATTAGCATGACATCTACTAACTTAACATAAACAATCATTAGCATGGTCATCTACTAACTTAACATAAACAATCATTAGCATGGTCATCTACTAACTTAACATAGACAATAATTAGCATGACATCTACTAACTTAACATAAACAATCGTTAGCATGGTCATCTACTAACTTAACATAGACAATAATTAACATGACATCTACTAACTTAGCATGAATAATGATTAAGCATGATCATCTACTAACATAGCATGAACATATACTTATCTAAGCATGGATATCATGTAAGCATGAATATTTATTTGATCTAGCATGGTACATAACTTTCTTATAAGCATGTAAGTATGGATAAATTAATCTAGCATGATATACCACTTTCCTACAACTATCTAAGCATAGTATACAACTTTCCTACAATTAAACTAACATGGTATACAACTTTCCTACCATTAATCTAGCATGGTATACAACTTTCCTACAATTAAACTAATATGGTATACAACTTTCCTACCATTAATCTAGCATGGTATACAACTTTCCTACAATTAAACTAACATGGTATACAACTTCCCTACAATTTATCTAGCATGGTATACAACTTTCCTATAATTAAACTAACATGGTATACAACTTTCCTACCATTAATCTAGCATGGTATACAACTTTCCTACAATTAAACAAACATGGTATACAACTTTCCTACAATTTATCTAGCATGGTATACAACTTTCCTATAATTAAACTAACATGGTATACAACTTTCCTACCATTAATCTAGCATGGTATACAACTTACCTACAATTTGACTAACATGGTATACAATTAATCTAGCATGGTATACAACTTTCCTACAATTAAATTAGCATGGTATACAACTTTCCTATAATTAAACTAACATGGTATACAACTTTCCTACTAGCATGTAAGCATGGATAAATTAATCTAGCATGATATTCACTTTCCTACAACTATCTTAACATAGATAAATTAATCTAGCATGGTATACAACTTTCCTATAAGCATGTAAGCATGGATAAATTAATCTAGCATGATATACCACTTTCCTACTATCATCTAAGCATAGATAAGTTAAACTAGGATGGTATACTATTTTCCTACAATCATCTAAGTATAGACAAATTAATCTATCATGGTATACTACTTTCCTACTATCATCTAAGCATGAATCTTATTAAGCATGAATAACTACTAAGCATGAATATCTTACTAAGCATGGATAACTACTAGTATGAACATACAACATTCCTAAGTATATATATACATACTTCTAAACATGGTAAGTAATTTTAGCATTTATCCTACAACATTCTAAGCATGTATGTCATTCCTAAACATGATAGATAATTTTGGCATGAATCCTACAACATGTATATCATTTCTAAACATGATAGATGATTTTAGCATTAATCCTACAACATGTATATCATTCCTAAACATGATAGATAATTTTAGCATGAATCCTACAACATGTATATCACTCCTAAACATGATAGATAATTTTAGCATGAATCCTACAACATGTATATCACTCCTAAACATGATAGATAATTTTAGCATTAACCCTACAACATTTTACTACTACTACTAGTTTATTTTAACCATGAACATAACATAAAATATCTACAACTATCTACTACTACTACTACTTTATTTTAACCATGAACATAACATAAAACATCTACAACTATCTACTACTACTACTACTTTATTTTAACCATGAACGTAACATAAAGCATCTACAACTACTTCTTTTAATCATCTACTACTGCTACTACTTTAATTTAATATGAACATAAAACATCTACAACTACTTCTTTTAATTATCTACTACTACTACTACTACTCTATTTTAATATGAACATAAAACATCTACAACTACTTTTTTTAATCATCTACTACTACTACTACTACTTTATTTTAATATGAACATAAAACATCTACAACTACTTCTTTTAATCATCTACTACTACTACTACTTTATTTTAATATGAACATAAAACATCTACAACTACTTCTTTTAATCATCTACTACTACTACTTTATTTTAACTATAAACATCTACTAACATTTCTACAAAATCTTCATTAGTATTTATTTCTTATTAATACTAGTGAACATAAAAAGAGATCTTTTTGACCATTCTACAACTAGTGATTTAGATCCTTTCATACTAGAATTAGCATCTAAAAATGGGTTCTTTCTTACTTAAGATTATAAAAGAAATAAACAATAATAAAATAAGTAAGAACCCTCTATTTTGGTTCAATCAACATATGCTTTCTTTTTACTCCAAGGTTCAATATGTGTGTCCTACAACCAAATGGTTGTATACAAGTTCATATGCTTTATGTGTGAGTCCACATTCAAGTCCTACAACCCCAAATGATTGGATGTACAAGTTCATATGCATAGGTTCATTTTAGTCCGATTAACCATACAAGAACAACAACTACAACTATAAAGATTTAATCTTTATGTGTTTAGTTGGCACTACCACTAATTACTTTCTTTTATCCATACTAAACATACACAACAACAACACAAAACCCATCACAAGAACAACTCCCAAACAAAAGAACAAAACAAGGAGGATGAGAAGAAGAAGCACCAAAAACAACAACACAAACAATCAAAGAGAAACCCCCACCTAGTTTTCTTTGTTGGAAGAACTTGCTAGCTAAAGCTTCTCCTTTCTCCTAGCTTTTAGAAATCTCTACTAAACCTACAAGAAAAAACTCTCAAGTTAGAATGAGGTTCTCTCTTTCTTTTCCTTTCCTTTCTTTCTTTCTTTTTGATCTTTCTAAAATGAGACAAGGTGGAGAAGGAGGGGGTATTTATAGGGTGAGGGAGAGGGTGGAGAGTGCAAATGTGCATGCACAATATGCACAAAAATCCTCCCATAAAATGGGGGCCCGGCCATACCTTTGGGGAGGTGGGATGTGGTGGAGGTAGGAAGTGGATGAGGTGTTATGTGAGTATGGTGTTATGTGAGGGTTTCTAGAAGGGTTTCCTTAACCTCTTCATGCACACTTAACCTAGGTTAGCCACTTATAAACCCTAACAATCTAATAGGTTTTGTCATAAACAAGACAAGTGTTTTGTCCACACAATTTGTATAGTACTAATCGCCATACTACATATACGTGTGCATATATGTCTATATACCGAAATCTTCGCATAATCCGTATAAAAATAATTTAATCTCAGAAATAATAATAAAATAAATTCTATTATTAGTTCAGAAGATCACGGTATCAATTTGATACAATACGGATGTATACTGACCGATATCTGGGTACAGATAACGTCTATGAATAAACCGGGTGAAAATCACCAAAATAATTCAATTTTGGAATTAAAACAAAATAATAACAAAATAATAAAATAATAATTTATATAAGGTAATATCTGTCCGGGATATTACATCACCATTCGGAATTGCTCCCAAAACTGTTGAAACTATCTTAAACAGTAAGTTCGGAGCACAACTCTCCCCTAGATTCGCTCCTTAAACTTGTCTCCCAAACGGCTTTTTCCTAGAGCCTGGTGAAGCTCTTCACTCTGCTCACCTCCCAATCGGCCTTCTTCTCAATGGGTTCGGAGCTTAATTCTGTAACACCCTGGATTTTCAAATTCTATTTATACTTGAAATTTGTTTGATTTTTTATGTGTTGTGCACGTAAAATTTTTTGCATGCACTTCTCTAAATTATTTCATGAATTAGTAATCCCCATTTACTTTCTTAGAAGCCTAATCTAATCTTTAGCCTAATTTGTCTTTTGTAGCCCACATTAGTTAATTAATTAATTAAATTCGTAGAGCCCATAGTTCCTTGGCCCATTGAGAGCCCATGTAATTTAATTAATCTTTATTTTAGTCTAACGTGTAGTGTAGACTCAAATAATAGACAATTAATTAAACTAACATGTACAACTTATAAGTGGGGGACACTAGGATAGCACGTGCTTGCACAAGAGTGTGCAAAGCACACCCCTTGGGAGTTGGCCGGATGGAATCAAGAGATAGGGAGAGATGGGAGTAGTGGTGAGGTGGTTATCTCATTCATGGGTGGTTATGGCAACTTCCAAACTCATCCTAGCCTTTAATACCTAACTATTTGATTTAATCCTAGCCCTTTATTTTCACCAAAATTATGTATAAATACCCCCCCTTTTCATAAGTCATTCTTGCACCTATTTTCATTATAAGAGAAAGACATATACTAGAGAGTAAAAGATTGAGAGACAATAGTAAGAGAAAGATTAGAGTAAGATTGTGTGTGTTCCATTCAAGAGGAGGCCGGCTAGCACCCAAGGAGCATTGGTGGTTTCGGGTTCCAATCAAGCACCAAGGAGGAGAAGGCAACTGCAATACATTCTAGGAGGAGAAAACCACTTTCTTGCATTCTAGGAGCGTTCATTTCATTTTCTTCAAAATAGGTGGGTGTTTCTCATGACTTCTAATTTAGATGCCATTCTAGGAATGATTTGATAAGTGGTTATAAAGAAATCATGAAATTTTAGTCTCATGCTTGATAGATTAGAGATGGAATGATAATTTAGAGAATGATTGTGAAGATGAATGCTAATTGATAAAGGTGGACAATTTTTTCTCTACTTCTAAGTAGTACCATGATAGGTTTTGTGCTAATCACATTAAACTAAATAGATGAAAATATTGTTCTTTGATAATACCATGATTTAGGTGAAAGTGAAATTTTAGAAATTGTGTAAGAACCTCCATATGGGGTAGTAAATTATGCTTGTTGTGATTGATGATAAATAAATCCTAAAGCTGTATGTTAGTTATCGGAAAAATGAACTTTTTGCAATTTAGACAAAGTTCTGGAAATGAACAATTTGGGTGTTAATCAAAAAGAAAGAAGAAATGATTCCAAATTTCGATTTTTTGTTGCTGAACAGTTGACCGAATAGGCATAGATAGTCAACTGTCCTGGGTATCTAGTTCTTCGAGTTGTAATTCTCGCAGAATAGTCGACCATATATGTTTAACAGACGACTGCCCCGTCCATTTTATTTTCGAGTTTTAAAGTATCGCAGAACAGCCGACTGGTCTTGTTTAACAGTTGACTGCCCTGATCCTTTTCATTTCAAGTTTTTAAATCTTTACAGAACAGCCGACTGGCCAAGTTTAACAGTCGACTGTCCAAACTATTTTGATTTCTCAAGTTTTGAATTGTCTTTTGATGAAAATAAATGTTTTGCTTAAAAGAGTTTGAAAAAAGATTTGATAATGGAAAGAATGAAGATTGAATGTGACAAGTTAGAAAATGAATTTATTTTGTCTTATGCATGAAAATTGTACATGAAAGTGAAGTTAAATATCCTGATGAATTATGAAAGGTTTTGTGAATATGAATACACAAATGCTATGGACATGAAATGAGATTTTGAACTAGAGGGTGGCTAAGTCCTATTACCGGCAAGTGATTGAATTATATATATATATATATATATATATATATATATATATATATATATATATATATATATATATATATTTGATGAATAATTGAGATGAAAGACCAAGTTGGTCATGTTGTTGATTGAGACCGGTATAGAGGAAAGAGCTAACTCTAGGGGCGGATTTCATTCATGGTTCAAATAAACTAAGGATTTAGACACATAGTGGTAATGTGACGAAAGTGAGAGAAAAACACGAGTATGAGGGCCATCGGATTGGTGCTGTGAGAGTGATTTACAGACTGCCTGCTTGATGTGTCATGACATGGCATGAGCACTACTCCGGAATTATCATCCCGGTGGCGATGCTTGTGGGGTGTTTGGTGACTGCGGGTGGTGCTATCATTTCATGGCGGAGGTTGAATTGTCCATAGTCTGCCTGCTTGATGCGTCATGTCAGACTGCCTGGACATGGGCTCGTAGATCATAGAACATCTAGGATACTTACCATAGTTACCGTAGTTGTTTAAGTCATGGCGAGGGATTGAACCCTATAAGTTGAAGTATGATTAAGAGCTTGCCCTCTGACTATGTAGTATGGGATCCATAGAATCCGAATAAGTGCGCATTAGTGTCATATAACATAACAACTGTATTAAGGACTAAGTGCACAGCACAACACGACATCAATAGGATAGTCCCTTTAGTTTTATTTGTGAACAAGTTTGTAGTTTGCTAAGTAATGAGAATTGTTATACTGTTTCCGGCATAGAGAGGATGGCCGTGTATAATCTTTCGTCAGTGAATGAACTGATGCGCCCACAATTTTACATGCAGGATAAAGATGCTTGACAACTTGAAGTATACATGCTGCTCAAAGATTGATTTAAATATTGTTTCATGTAATTACTGTAAAATTGCTTCTGCTATAATAATATAAAGATATAATGTAACTCTGATGTAAAGTAAAGTTTTTTTTATTTCCTTATAAAATTGTACGAAAGAAGTGTAAAGATCCTGTGGAACTTCGATTTCAGTATGTTTTGGAATTCGGGGTGTTACAAACTCTCCCCTAAAGTTTCTCCTCAAACCCGCCTCCATGAATGGATCTTCCCAAGAGTCATACAAAGCTTAACTCAACCATTCACCAGACAATGCCTATCATTCGCCACGTTCACCATGCTCGCCAGCACGTGCCGAACAGATGTGTTTCTGAATGAAAAATGGGCAAAACGTTGTTGACAAGTCAACGACTTAAGAGCCATGTGTCGCTCGCCTATCGTTCGCCACGTTTGCCATAATCGCCAGCACGCACCGAATAGATGCGAATCCCAACAGAAAATGAGAACTCTCCCAAAATCCGTGCCTAAGTGCAAGAGAAACTCGTCAAAAATTGCTTTACTTTATTTTCATTAAAGTCAAAGGTACAAATCCAATTGAAGATGCAAGTCACACTTGACCAAAATTCACAACAAGACATACTACAGGATTACAAAATTCTGCCCTAACCCCTCCTAGGGAGAGGAATGCTCCTGTCAACCGACACACGGAGACGACGAGCACCATGCTACTGGCGACCCCTCTCCACAGACGTCCCCAGGCCAATGATTCGAGTGGCATCGTCGGCACCCACTCTAACAGTGGCCCCAACAGATGCTCCACTCGATGAACTGGCCATGCCACTTTGCGCATCTCCAGGATTTCGCAACACAGGGGGCGAGCGAAGTGCTAGCTCATGGAATGTCCTACCATGAGCATACTCACCCCGAGGGCAGGAGGTGCTCCTTACGTTGCTTCCTTCAGACAATCGTCGCAAACGAGTGTTCTCCACCTCCAGCTCTACAACTCACTCTTTGAGCACATCGTCGGTGACTCTTATCTTCAACTGAGGCAGTCGAGCTGAACTAGCTCCGTGCGAGACATCAGAAACTGTTCTCTGAAGATGAGCCGCCTCGATGCTTTTCTCAAGAACCACGTTCTTGAGTTGTTCCCTTACAGACTTCGCATCGAACAGGGAGTGGAGAAGGAATTTAAGCCTCAAACCTTGGCTAACAGCCATCAACGGGCTCACCTCCTCGCCTTCTGGCGCCGCTTCATCGATTCTTTCTTCTAGCCGCTTCATCTCTCTATCACGGCGGACTAAGATCAGCTTCAGATGGTTCAACTCCAACTCAGCTTTATAAAGCCTTTCCCGATTTCAAGCAAATCCCAACTTATAGACACCTAGCTCGGAGCGGAGACAAGACACCTCGCTATCCTGCAGAGAGGAACAAAAGAGATATAAATCTCTTAGAACCAGACTATACCTAAAGCTACAAGATAGTTTTATCCAAAGTAAAGGACACAAATGTTGAAACATCAAAGCGAATTTTATTACTTAGTAGAGATACAAGAGCGGTGGTCAGTCCGCTATTAGGCATCACTAGAATCAAACCTACAACTAGAAACAAAAGCAACGCTACTAAGGAAATCAAGGATCCACCTCAGGGGGTCCAAGCTCGCGGCCACTCCCCTCGGCCTCCTTTGGCAAGCTCACTAAAGCCGTTGTGGGGTCCCCCAAAACGAGTTCCTCTTCGTCGCCTCCCTCATCACCAACCTCTTCTCCCTCTGCGACCTCTATGTTTCCTCTCTTCTCGTCGGGAGACAAATAGTAGCCCGTACGATGGAACCCTGGAACTCGTTCGCTGACATCTTTCAAGGCCGTGTCGTAGGCCCTCTGCATATTGTTCTCTAAAAAGCTAATGGCCTTCTATTCTACTGCAGCCTCAGCCTCTCGAACAGCCTCGCGCACAGCCATGTCTCTCTCAGGTGCTGCCCTCTCCCGAGCGACCTCAGCCTTCTCCAAAGTAGCACTCTCCTTTACCTTCGCCAATGCCGCCTCTAATAGGGTCATCTGAGCGGCTTGAGATTCGGCTAGCAAAGCAGCCGCTACGGACTCTCTCTTCGATCACGACCACTCGACCTTCTCTCTGTCTAGGGCTGCCTTCAATTCCTTCTCTTGCTCCGTCACTTGCCTCAGCAGGTGGCTGAAGTGGCAGATGGCCTGCAAGAAAGGATTCAAGGTTGAGAACAAGAAAGTTGACAATCTTGTAAAAACAAAAACAAATTCACTTACCGTCATCTATGCCTTCTCGATCTCTAAAGCGGAGTCACCCACAGTCCCATGCTCCATGGTCGCCTTATCTTTGGGTGGGACAAATGACGTACAGCATCCATACAGCTCATCGAATCCCCCAAGAAGCCGTCATGCCTCCGAATTTGCCAATCAGGAATGAAATTTCTCTTCAGCTCGTCGGTCAAGATCGACTCGGTTGCTACTGTGAGAGGAGGAGCCTCGAGTGCAAGCGTTACAGATAGAGGGAGACCGCTAGCCAAGGGAGTCGTAGGCACTGAAGGCCTGGACTCTAAGTCCACAACGGGTGTGGCAACACTCTCGCTTCTAGTGGCCTTAGACGATAATGGTCGAACAACCATACGCTTCCTCTTCTTCTCATCGACCTGCTGGGCACTCAGTGACAAACGCTTGCTCATAATAGCATCAAAGTCCATGCTCGGATCCCCTGCAAATATATATATATATATATATATATATAAATGTTGAAATCTTAACTCTTACAGGCTAAGAGATAGATATATATATATATATATAAATGTTGAAATCTTAACTCTTACAGGCTAAGAGATAGAGATAAACACAAAGAAACGCGTACTAGGGTTCATCAATCTTAGACCCCCCCCCCCCCCTCTCAAAGAGACTCTCCTCTGAGATCTCTCTCCAACTCATCGTGGGCCGATCTAAGATAATCCCCACCATCCTATCTTCCTCCAGGCTAAGAGATGGTTCTGCCTTCGCCCTCCTCGGCACATCGTCCCTCCAAACGGTCAGGATATCCCACGGCACTCTACTCCGAATCAAAAAGTATTTATACCTTCAAGATTTCACGGAGTCAGGGTTGTCGACTAGCGTGACGCCCTTACGAGCATTGAGATAGAACCGGTACTCCGTCCTCATCTTCTGAAGAATCTTGTACAACCTACGGAGCACGTTAAGGCGATGCTCGATTCTAGCGGCCTGGAAGTGAAGTATGAACCCCGTTATGTGTCTCCACATATTCGGCATTAATTAGATTGGACCCACGCCATACCACCGCAACACTTCCCTCACAAACGGGTGTATGAGAAGTCAGAGACCCACGTTTAAGGCCTCGAAGGGAAACACACATATGTCGGGGGGGAAAGAAAAACAAGACCTCATGCCAGGACTAGGGTGGAGCAGTTCGAACTGTTCAAGAATCATGAAACACCTTCTAATAGCACGAAGGTTCTCGTCGTTAAGCACAGAGACAATGTCGTTCGCCTCGGTATGATCTCGCGGCTCGTTCTCTTCATAGTGTCGTGCCATGCCATGCTCGACGCGCGCCAGCTATTCGGCATTGTACTGTCGAGTCCCCCCCAAGCACGATACGGCTATCGAGTGTCTCCCAAACTCGCCCATCCTTTTCTCTCTCTCCACGATTGTCTCTACCACGAGCGAGGGCTCGACAACAAACCTTTCCCCCTGTCGACCCTAGGAGTTGCAGTCGGAGGAGTCGCTTCGACATGATCTGAGGGAGAGGTCTCTTCGCCAGATAAAACCCTAGACATCTTTTTAAAACAAAAATAAATTACCTCTGATGTGACGTGCACGGTCGGAAAGATCGCCGAAGTTCGGAAAAGCACACCGGAATCTTGCTCTAGAGGGGGAGTGAATTTTTTTCAGATGGTGAAAGTGAAAGAGTGGAGTGAAAATGAGAGGGGGAGGATTCATAGATGCGCTTAGTGGGCCGGGGCCAGAAGCCCAAGTGGCCTTTGGGAATCACAATAGGCGCGAAGTTTTAACGGCTAGGAATACCAAGCGGCAACAGTCAAATCACCAAGGAGCCCAACCACCAAGAAGTCCAACCGCCCAAGAATTCACACGGTCGCAGGCTCTTCAAATGCCTACCCTCCAAACTCTCTCCAGTCGTTTACCACGTTCGACGGCTCGTTCGACACGTTCACCGCTGGTTGTCGAACAGACACAATTCCGAATGCATGATGAGCAAAATGCGTTGACCAGTTAACGCTGCGAGTACCACGTGTCACTCTCAAGTCGTTCGCCACGTTCGACGCCTCGTTCGACACGTTGCCGTGTTTGATCCTATAGGCAATTCAAATAACACTAGAGGGAGGGGGGTGAATAGTGTTGTATAAAAAATAATTAAGAAATTGAACTTTTCATTCTGTCCAGTTGACTTAAAAAGAGAATACAGTCGACTGGGGCGTCAGATAAGAAGAGTATTTTATACAAGTCTGATCAGTCGACTTATAGCAGAAACTCAGTCGACTTACCAGAAAAGTGTTTGAAGAGTATTTTATACAAGTCTAATCAGTCGACTTATAGAGGAGACTCAGTCGACTTGCCAGACAATTTTTTGAATAAAACACAGAAAAATTGAAATGCAAGTGAAGAAAATACAACCACAGAGTACACAGCGATGTATCCTGGTTCGGTCCTCCCGACCTACATCCAGTTCCCAAGCAACCCACTTGAGATTTTCCACTATTCTTGAAAAAATACAAGAATACCCTACGGCGTTTGACAACAACCTTGCCAAGCTCGTAGAACTCTCTCAACACTAGAGAAAGCACACCCACTGTACAACCTAGAATGAAATCCCGACTCTACAACCTAGAGCTCTACTCTCCAACCGAGATGACCACTCTCACAACCCGAGAGTGAAGAACAACAACAAAAGAGTTACAACAACCTATTGCCTTGTTTGTGATTTGTGATTTTTGTATGGTGGCTAATATGTCAACTTCTGAAATCAGTCTAAAACGAATTCGATGTTATACTAGGCTGATTTTCAGAGAACTAAGACTTAGAGTGTAATGCCCCGATTTTCACGTAACTGGGAAACCGTGACACATGCCAAGATCTTTTCCTTCAATTAGTCTTAACACAGTAAGTAACACGGAATTACACAATGATTACAAATATCAATTTGTAATATCAACCGGTAACGCATGCCCATTTTTTTCTTTTTGACTCCAAAATCAATTCTTCCAATTTCCATATCACTTTAAATGTAAACTAAGATAGTTATGTTTCAAAGAAAATTTGGGCATAGTCTCCCCTGTAATTTCTGCCCCGAAACACAGAAAGCTTACGGAATTCTGCTCTAAATTCCGTAGCTCACATCACAGGCAATAATATCACGGGCTCCCCAGGCCAAAATGAGCAGAATCACATAGGCAATATATATATATGCTCTGGGGGTCAAACTCATAACGGTATATCAATTATCAATTAAAAACCATAAATTCCTTTGAAAACATAGTAAGTTTTTAGAAAATAACTTGTAAAAACATACCACAGCGCCCGGTACTCCACAACGAGATGGGTACGGGTCAAAACCATATCATGCCACTCCACACTATACTCATCATCATCATCCACATACTTATACATCAAAAATACAATTTAAAGCATAAACCTTTACTATTTATAATTAAACCTTAAACAATAATTTGCAAAATGAAGCTCCACTCCATAGAAACATGTACCTACACCTCACCTCTGCACTACTGAGGACCTGTAACAGTAGGGATCTAGGGTAGTCCAGAGACTCCCTAACCCCCAAACACTAAGGGGTTAGCCATTTCTGGTGTGAGTATAATTTATTAAATAAGTAAATAAATTAAACTTACGAGTAAAAACATAACAAACTCACAATTACCAAGATAAACAAATCTTACTTGATATCTGAATATGTAAACATCATAAATGGGGTTTCACATCAAATACTCTCTGAGCCATCATCTGTATGTATATCCATACCCGCTCATACATACTTATATTTAGTAACCATTTGAATAAGCACTTTCATAATACAAATATTGATCTTATTGCATTATATCACGTATCACATCCTAAATATATGCATTCTCATACTACCACATTCATTCATGTCCAACCTAACATCTAATTGCACATTACCAGTTACTTGCATTTCATCACAATATACTCCATATCCCAAACATAGTTTGGCAATAACATATCACATCCCAAAGCCGATAGCTTGGGTGATGATCATCGCACTCCAAGCCGAACTTGGCTAATATCACATCACATCCTAAGCCCATAGCTTGGTTATTAATTTACTTCAATTATCACACTCGCAATTCATCTTGAATGGAAAAGAAATGTGTACATATAATTGATGTGCCAGTGTATGTTATTACTTAACTCTAATGCAAGATTACCAATACAATGATGCTCTTATTCTAATGCAAGCAAGTCTCCGGAACAGTATGCATCCCATACTACATACGCCCCATCTCAAGCCGTTTCTCCATATATAGGGATTCGAACCCGCGTTATGAATTTCTATTTGTACTCATCATGTTCCTGTCATAATACCACATGAGTGGTGACTATTGCCGGCATACCGGACCACACTCAAAAGCCAACACGAACTACAAGGTACTTGTCAACCTTCTTTCGTGCCCTTAACTAGTCATGAGAAGGCATAGAACCTGCCGGGATCGTAGGGTCTATTTCCCTAGGAAACCCTCTCGTTCTTATCATGGCACATTCAGGAATTAACAAATCAAGATACGGAACCCGTGCTCCCAACTTGTCATGAAAAGCACCGTCCGTATCCCTTTGACAGGGGAATACATTCCGATAACACCACCTAGTGTCAGCCTATAAGAGAGGTTGGATTATAGGGTATCATTCTTAAGACCAACTCTCGCCCTTTGGCAATTTATAGACAAAAATGGTTAAGTAACTGTTACTACCCTAACGATGTCACTAACCCTAACCAACAAGCGAGACATGCCACTGTACTTGTCCCTCTTCTAACTAAACAAGCGAGACATACTACTGTGCTTCCAACTCGGCATGAAAAGTACCATACGTGTCCCTCTTCTAACTAAACAAGCGAGACATACTACTGTGCTTCCAACTCGGCATGAAAAGCACCGTACGTGTCCCTCTTCTAACTAAACAAGAGAGACATACTACTGTGCTTCCAACTCGGCTTGAAAAGCACCGTACGTATCCCTCTTCTAACTAAACAAGCGAGACATACTACTGTGCTTCCAACTCGGCATGAAAAGTACCGTACGTGTCCCTCTTCTAACTAAACAAGCGAGACATACTACTGTGCTTCCAACTCGGCATGAAAAGCACCGTACGTGTTCCTTTTCTAACTAAACAAGCGAGACATACTACTGTGCTTCCAACTCGGCATGAAAAGCACCGTACGTGTCCCTCTTCTAACTAAACAAGCGAGACATACTACTGTGCTTCCAACTCGGCATGAAAAGCACCATACGTGTCCCTCTTCTAACTAAACAAGCGAGACATACTACTGTGCTTCCAACTCGGCATGAAAAGCACCGTACGTGTCCCTCTTCTAACTAAACAAGCGAGACATACTACTGTGCTTCCAACTCGGCATGAAAAGCACCGTACGTGTCCCTCTTCTAACTAAACAAGCGAGACATACTACTGTGCTTCCAACTCGGCATGAAAAGTACCGTACGTGTCCTTCTAACTAAACAAGCGAGACCTAATACTGTGCTTTCAACTCGGCATGTAAAGCAGCGTACATGTCCATCTTCAAGAGATTGTAATTATTTGTCGACACAATTAACCAGGTCTCAACCTAGACTTCTCAAGATCTCTTTGGATCCACTCACAGCCTACCTATTCAAGGTAATACCTACATACGAGTCCAATGAGCTTCGTACGAGACCATACATACATACGAACCAAATAAACTACGTATGAGACCACAGCTACATAAGAGCCAGTCGAGCCACGTATGAGACAACAACATACATACGAGCCAAACAAGCTACGTATGAGACGAACAGCTACATATGGGTCAGGCGACCCACGTATGAGACAACAACATACATACAAGTCAAATAACCCATGTATGAGACCAACCGTTACATACGGGCCAAACGAGCCGCGTATGAGACAATAATATCCATACGAGCCAAATAAGCCACATATGGGACCAATAGCTACATACGGGCCAGGCGAGCCATGTATGAGACAACAATATACATACAAGCCAAATAAGCCAAGTATGAGACCAACCGCTACATACAGGCCAGGCGAGCCGCGTATGAGCATAACCACACCTAAAAACAACCATACAGGTAATCAACCTAGAAGAAACCAAATGTACTTCTAGCAAACCTTATCTTCTATAATTAGAAGCAACAGAAGAGTCTACTAACTGTCTAAAATAGGCATTCTACCAATGAGAAGCCCAAGAAGCGACATCAAACTTTTATCAAGCTAACGATTATTAGTGACCTTTTCGACCCTTATTACCCATGAAGATGAGTAATATTCATGTGATATGGTCCAACTTTACTTAGGGTCTCATCAAACTCAAGCACGATAGTTCTTTTTACTAAGAACAACTAAATATCACAAGCATGCATGGGTTCATCAGACTCAAGCATGATGGGTTACAAGGATGTCACATAGGCATGAATGGTTCTTACTACTACCTAAGCATGGTATATATCATGAGCCTCAATCCTACAACAATCCAAGAACAATCTTTATTATTTGAGTGTAACTCATCCCCATATACATAACTAATCCATTAATTTATACCAATACACTTTATCCCAATACGCCTCATCCATAAATCCTATCAACACTTCAGTTTATTCAAACTTCTTTTAAAACATCAAATACGTATATAAAACCATACACACCATTTTTTTGATATCATCATATGAATATAACTCATCCCCATATACACATATATGTTATTCAAATATCTTTTAAAATATCAATACATAAGTAAATTAACACTCATATATTTCTCAACCACAAAAATACATAAATAAATTAACTCACATATTCTGCGAAGATCTGAAGCGCCACCATGCCACCTCGCATCCAAAGTCGCAAATATATCCTATCATCAGTTCCAAAGCAATTAAAACTCAAATCATCCTAACCAATCATAAAAACTAATAACACTATTCTAAATATCACACAAGCATTTATTGAACGCTTGGGATATACACGTGCGATGCACGTAATAATCTAATGCATATGGTATTTTCATCTCTAAATGATTACTATAATCGCCCCAAAATATTCTAATAGTTCAACTGTACTCTCCACTACTATAAGAGAAATAGTTCATACACATATAATTTCCTTTTTCAAACTCAAAACCCTAATTTACTAACAACTTACAAATTTCCTAATAATCTACTAATTCCTCAAATCTACCACTTCCAACATCTCTAAATCTCTCTACCATAATAATCCTACTCAATAGAAATTAACCCAACTTAATTTTATACAATAAAATAGTTAGGGTTTACCTTCCCAAAATCCATTCGAAAATTCGACGCTACTACGATGTAGAGAATCCCTCCATTAGTCTACCCCTCCGTTTAATTTGGAATCGACGAAGAATCGGAGGGGATTTGAGGTGGGGAAAGCGATCGGCGAATGGGTTCGTGGTTTCTTTCGATCGGGATGGAAACGGAAGGAAGGAGAAGAAGGAGGAAGAGGGAAATGGGGTTGTGGGGCTCTTTTGGCTGGGGATGAACGGGAGAAGGAGGAAGGGAGAGGAGGCCGGGGCCGGGGTTCTCTGGGGTCGGCATCGAACCCGGAAGGGAGAAGAAGAAGGAAAGGAGGAGGGGTTGGGTTTTCTTTGGTTGGGAGTGAACGGGAGGAGGAAGAAGTAGGGGGGAAGGAGAGGGAGTGGGGGACCGGGGGGGTGTTTTCTGGGTCGGGATGGAACCAGACGGGAAGAAGAAGAAAAAAGGAAGGAGAAGGAAGGAGAAAGAGAGAAGGTGGGGGTCTTTTTGTAAAAATGTAATTAAATAAATAAGTAGATAGATAAATAATGTAAAGGAACATTACATATAAGTCCTCTAGTCTTAATACATTTCAAATAAAACCCAACTCTCTACTTTAATAATCCAAACAATACAAAATACATTAAAACTACTTCGTAATAATTCGTATAAAAATAATTTAATTTCGAAAATAATAATAAAATAAAGTAGATAATATATCTTATATTTCTCAATTAAAAATAATTGTTATCAGAAAATACATACTCGCGTGCAATTTTCAATTGCGCACACATTACGATGCAAAATAGCCATATGCTATTTTTCGGATTGTTACATAGAGATTATGAATGTTTTTAGAATGCTTGTTCTTTTCAAAACCAAAAGCATGAAAACTTAAGAAACAAATTCTTGGAACCTTTTCATGGTGATTCCTATGCTCTATTTATAGAGAGGAATCATAGGAACGTTGAAGAACAGTTCCTAAAATTGAATTAAAATGGAAAAAAATTGTTTTGAATTTGAAAAACAAGTTTTGAAATCAGAAAACTATCGAAATGTCTTGAACAGTCGACTGGATTGCCATATTGAGTCGACTGGCCAGAGTTTGAATGAGTTCAGACAGTTTCGTACTAGGACAGTCGACTGGTGCCAAATAGCGGTCGACTGGTACTTAACAAATGAACTTATTCAAGCTTGTTTCGATCTTTTTAAGTTTGTAAAACACTCAATTATTAAAGAATATGTGTGAGTGTGTGTGTGACAAGGCTATTTACAGCATTCTAAGACTCAAAGAATAAAAAAGTTACAATTGTTACAAGACACTTAATACAACACATTTGAAGCACTTGAGTCTTGTCTTGAACTTGAGTCTTTGACTAGAGCTTGAGCCATTGTCTTTATATCTTGAAGCTTGCTTGATCAATGTGGCTTGAACTAAGTTCTTTGTGACTTGATCAATTCTCTTTGAAAGCTTCATTGAATCAACTTTGCCTTTGTGTATTACACCAAGGTATTGATCTTTATACACCCTGCAATATATAAGTGATAGCACAACTTGCATTGTGTTGTAGTCATCAAAACCAAGAATCAACATTCTCTCCCTTTTTGATGATGACAACACAACAGCTTACAATTGTAATAATAATTAAAGATGCTCCCTCTAACTAATGTACAACATGCATAAGTTAAAAAATATGCACAAAAACATGCACATAAAAAATATGCACCAAAACCACAAAACATGCACATAACATACACATCCTTTTCTCCCCCTTTGTCATCAACAAAAATAGAGGAGAAAAGAAACAATAAAAAAAATGGAAAGCATAACACATTGAAAAAAAACGTAACAAATTTATACATTGGAAATGAAGTACATGGTTTCAGATACTACAAAAAGATGAAATACATAAAACATAACGAAAAATTACAAAAAATAGAAAATACATCAAGTCAGTCTTCTTCTTCTTCATCCGCACCTTGAGAGGCAGAAGGTGGAAATTGTTGGGTGAACAAGTGGGTAAGATGAGCAATACTAGCTTCAAGGGTATCCTGACGATCCATGAGATAGTTGAAAGAATGCTCCTTTTTTATTTTTGTTCTACCGTTAAGAAAGACTCTCAAGATCGGTAAAAACAGCTCGAGGACGAGACGAACTAGATGTAGAAGACCTACGACTTGAAGTGGCTAAAGGAATAGGAGGGACATTCCTATGAGGAGATCTAGGAGGAGAGTTTAGAATCTTCATACGAGCTAAACTCGCACGATCAAAAGACTCATAATGAGTGACAACACTCGACTCAAAAGCAAGATGAACTTCATAGAAGTTGAAGACATCAGTAAGTAAAGCACCAAAAGGAAGAAAAGAAGTATGAGCCTTATGGAGACGACTGAAAATGACTCGACTCCAATTTATTTGGATGTTGCCGAAAATGGCATATACTGCTTGTTGCAATTCAAAAGAAAATTGGTCGTAGCTACCCATTTTAGAGATAATGTTATACGAAAAAATTCTTGCAACAAGTTTAGCAAGCGGTATAATTGACTTGTTTGTCATTGGGGTACCGCAATTTGGCAAATAGATTTTAAACAAAACAAAGTCGTCATCCATTTCAATCTCTCCTAAGTCCATCCCTTCATTAGGAAGATTCAAAATAACTCCTAATTTTGCAGAGCTGAGTTTCATGCGAATATTTTTCACTGAAGTGAGTAAAAATATTTCGCTACCATCCTTAGAAGTAACAACTTTCATATTTGTATAAAACAAATATATAATCTGTGGATAATAAGGAGGTTGATTCACCAAGGAAAGCAAGTCAAACAACCCACATTGTTCAAACAATGGGGTGAAGTGAAACCAATCTAGATCAGGAAAATTGACAAATCTTCCTAGAAAGATTACAATTTGACAGATAATGAAAATTTTTTCAACTAGGTTTGGACTTCTCAAATATTGAAGGTAATTGCTAGAGGATTGTCCTTCCTCGACATTAGAACCATGAGCTCTCTTTGGAGGCATGATTCAACTCTAGAAAATTGAAAAAAAAAAGAGGACAAGCAATTATACCTAACAATAGAGATTGAAAGAGAGGCACAAAGCTTCAACCAACTCGAAATTAGACTTTGGCAAGTGAAAAATACGCGAAATCTGAACGTAATCTTCAATTTTTGAGCTTCAAATCACTGAAATTGCCAGGTTGAGGAGCAGCCATCTGGTCTATTTCTTCAAAGAGAGAGACAATGAAAAGAGGGGAAAGTGAAAAAGAGAAGTAAAAACTAGAGTTTTACTTTAGAATAGAGGGCTGAGATCTAGGCTGGGGTTAATCAATGGGTAGGAAAAGATAAAGAGACTCGCCTCTAAAAATGTGCCGTGTTCGAATCAGAAAGACAGACTGATGTTGCGATAGTTGACTGGGATTTTAGATCAGACGACTTAGTCGAGAGCAAAATAAAACAAATGAAAATATTAAGTAATACTTCTATCAGTTGACTGGGTACTGTGCACAGTCGACTTTCCAGAACAAAAATGCAGTCAAAAATAGATTATGAAAAGTACTTGGTCAGTCGACTGAAAACTAGTTCTAAGTCGACTTATACAAGATAACAATTCAAGAAATATCATGAAAGCTGCAAATTCCTAGTTCTCTTCTTAAGGTGATAAAAGTGTTTTCCTTAAGTGGTTTAGTAAAGATATCTGCTACTTATTTATCAGTAGATATAAGGTCTAAAGATATATCTCCCTTTAAAACATGATCACGTAAAAAATGATGTCTAATATCAATGTGTTTCGTATGTGAGTGTTGAATAGGATTTTTAGATAAATTAATAGCATTGGTATTATCACACATAATAGCACGTTTTGAAAATGAAATACCATAATCTAACAGGGTTTGTTTCATCCTAAAAATTTGGGCACAAGCCAAACTTGCAGCAATATATTCAGCTTTTGTAGTAGATAGGGATACTGAATTTTGCTTTTTACTGCACCAAGATACTAGTGAACGTCCCAAAAAGTGACAGGTACCGGTAGTACTTTTACGGTCAGTTTTACTACCAGCAAAATCCGCATCTCTATATGACAAAAGTTGAAAATTATCGGTACGTAGATAAAAAAAAACCATACTCAGATGTGCCTTTAATGTATCTTAAAATACATTTCACAGCTTTTAAGTGAGACTCTTTAGGACTTGAATGATATCTAGCATACAAACATACACTAAACATAATGTCTGGTCAACTAGCAGTTATATATAAGAGTGAGCCAATCATCCCTCGATAGAGTTTTTAATCGCACTCTTACCTAATTCATCTTTGTCAAGTATAGTAGTAGTAGCCATAGGTGTGGTCTTACTACTAGTGCTATCCATGACAAACCGTTTGAGTAATTTCTTAGCATATTTTTCTTGATTAATAAATATGTCATTATGTGACTGCTTTATTTGAAGTCTAAGGAAATAATTGAGTTCACCCATGTGACTCATCTCAAACTCATTTTTTATGGTATTAGCAAACTCTTGACAGAGATTACTATTAGTAGAGTCAAAGATTATGTCATCTACATATATTTATATGATTAGGATATCGGTCTCTATTCTCCTAATAAATAAGGTAGCATCTAGTTTACCTATTTCAAAACTAGTTTCTAAAAGAAAAGTCTTCAATCGATCATACCAAGCACGAGGTGCTTGTTTAAGACCTTATAAAGCCTTTTTCAACTTAAAAACATGGTTTGGGAATTGTTCATGTTCGAAACTGGGTGGTTGCTTAACATAAACATCTTCCTTAATAAAACCATTAAGAAAAGCACTTTTAACATCCATTTGGAAAAGTATAAAGTTCATAAAACATGCAAAAGATAATAAGATCCTAATTGATTCTAGTCTAGCATCAGGAGCATATGTTTCATCGAAATCTATGCCTTCTTCTTGATTATATCCTTGAGCAACTAATCTAGCCTTATTCCTAACGACTTGTCCTGATTCATCTAACTTGTTTTTGAATACCCATTTAGTACCAATTATAGTATGGTCAGGAGGTCGTGGAACTAAATCCTATACATCATTTCTTATAAACTGGTTTAATTCATCTTGCATGGCGTTCATTCAAAATTCATTCTGACAAGCTTCTTGTATATTTTTCGGTTCAAAATCCGACAAGAAAGTCGTATGAGAAATCATATTAACATGAGATCTTGTTTGAATACCATGTGAGATGTCACCAATTATTCAGTCATGAGGATGATCTCTAACTTCAACAAATAATTTTGGTAAAGTTTGAGTCATCACAACAGGATCATTCAACATGACTCGTCCATCAGCCAACTGATTCACATCAGTCGACCTGATTTCTTTATCGGTCGACTTATCTGCTAGGGTAGTTTTCTCTAGTGATTTAATTACGTTATTTAAAGGTGATGAATCAGTTTCATCATCTTCAATAACAGTAGATGAAGTCAAAGATTCATCAAATGAAACATGCATGGAATCTTCAATAGTCAAAGTTGACTTATTGAAGATCCTATATGCCTTACTCCTATTTGAGTTTCCAATGAAGATACCTTCATTAGATCTAGGATCAAACTTATCTAAATTATCTTTAGTGTTTAAAATGAAACACTTGCATCCAAATACTTTAAAATAAGATACCCTAGGAATTCTATCAAAAAATAGTTCATAACATGTCTTCTTAAGCTTAGGCCTAATCAAAATTCTATTTAAAACATAACATGCTGTAGCAACAGCTTCAGCCCAGAAGTACTTAGGCAAATTGCTTTCAACAAGCATGGTAGGTGCACATTCTTGCAAAGTCCTATTCCTTCTTTCGACCACTCCATTTTGTGGTGAAGCTCTAGGAAATGCAAATGAATGTGTTATACCATTCTTGTTGCAATATTCTGAAAACGTTTCATTCTCAAATTCTCCAGCATGATCACTTCTAATAGTGACTATGGTTAAAGACTTGATTTTGAATCCGTTTACAAAAAAATGCAAATTCATCAAAAGCATCATTCTTATGTTTTAAAAAGAAAACTCATGTAAATCTTGAAAAATCATCTACTAAAACAAATACATACCTACTTTTATTTAAAGAAGTGACTCTAGTGGGGCCAAATAAATCCATGTGGATTAATTCGAGAGCCCTACTAGTAGAAATAATTTCTTTTGTCTTAAAAGTAGATTTGATTTGTTTACCTAGTTGACATGCATTACATAATTTATCCTTTTTATAGGATAGTCTTGCCAGCCCTTTAACTAGGTTGTACTTAGACAATTTAGCAATATTTTTCATATTCAGAAGGCCAAATTGCTTATGCCGAAGCCAAGAATCATTATTAGAAGCTACTGAGCAAAAATCATTCGAAAAATTATTTGATTTTAAACATAACTCATAAATATTATTCTTCCTAAAACCTTGAAAAATTACTTTTTGCATGGTAGAGTCATATATTAAACATGCATCTTTTTCAAAAATAATTTTATATCCCTTATCACACAATTGGCGTATACTTAACAGATTATGCTTAAGACCACTAACAAAAAAAACTTCTTCTATATTAGGGGTAGTGTTCTTACCGACCATGCCTATACCAATGACCTTCCCTTTGTTGTCGTCACCGAATGTTACTGTTCCTCCATCAATCTCTTGAATGGAAGACAGAAGGTTAGCATGACCAGTCATATGCTTGGAGCATCCGCTGTCAAGTATCCACCGTTCTCTTTTAGGTACCTATAAAATAATCATTGTGAATATGGTACCCTTTTCATTGGGTCCGAAATGAATTTGTTTTTGAGAAACCAAACCCAAAGTGAGTTTGATTTTCCACCAAAAGCAGGAATATAATCTACTGAATTACATACATTAGAACATATGAATTTATATAAGTAATTCTATCTTTCTGACTCAGGTTGACTGGAACCCAAATATTCTTAGTATGTCTAGTCGACTTAATTGAAACTTGCAGTCGACTGTTACTCGAAGTCAGTCGACTGGGACGTGTAGTTGGTTGACTTATATGAGGTTTTCGTCTCTTTGAATAAGACTCTGAACCTCTGGACATACGACTGAAATTGGGGTTCAGTCGACTGGTCTGAACTACAGAATTACTTTTTTCATTGAAAATAGCAGTTTTTGGTTTTTCAAAAAACTCATATAATTTATTCTTAACACTAGAAATAGATTCAGCCTTATTACCGCTAGTATTCTTAGAAACATGATGTTTTTCAAGAGTCTTTTGAAAACCAAGTCCAAATCTCTTATTAGTTTGGACTTGATTTTGGAGAACTTCATTTAAATTTGTATTTCCTTTATTAAACTTAGATACATTCTCGGATATCTCTTCATAATTTTTCTTAAGAGATACAAGATTTATATCCAAATTAGAAAGTCGAGAATTTAAAGACTTAACTTCAACATTTAAGTCAAGATTCTCTTGAGAAAGTGTTTGATTAACTTTCTCTAAGTTTTTTACTCTAATTTTCTCCTTCTTAAGTTCTTGAAAAATCTCGTTAAAAGCATCTAATAAGTCATTTGAATCAAATTTATCACTTACCTCGTTTGGTGTAGCCATGAGGCATACATTTGCAACTTCGTTTGTCTCTTCATTTTCTTCTTCCGATGAAGAGTCGCTATCGTCCCAGGTTGCTTGATATGCCTTTTTGTTCTTCATGTACTTGTTCTTTGTGTACTTATCCTTCTTGAAGTTGGAAGTCTTTCCTTTATATTTTGTCTGTTCTTGTGGGCAATCCTTCTTCATATGACCTGCTTTGTTACACTTGAAACAAGTGGAAAGTTCATTTGTATCTTTAAATTTAGAATTAAATTTACCTTTTCATAGTAATTTTTTGAACTTTCTCATGAACATGCCTATTTCTTCTTCATCTTCTTCTTCATCTTCGTAGTCCGACATGGCTTTGAAAGCGAGTGTCTTTTTCTTTGATTGTTGAGGTTCTAGATCCTTCTTGTGTTCTTCAAGTTGAACTTCATATGCCATAAGATTTCCCACAAGATTCTCAAGAGAGAGTTGTGTTAAATCATTGGCTTCTTCTATGGCGGTGGTCTTCTTCTCCCATTTGGGGGTTAAGGCACGAAGAACTTTCCTCAACATTTCGGCTTGAGTGTACGTCGTTCCAAGAGCCATATGAGAATTTATAATATCCGTGAACCGTGTGATCATGTCTGACACATTCTCATTCTCCTTCATGCGGAACATCTCGAACCTGTGAACAGGAATAGATATCTTAGATTCTTGTACTTTATTAGTACATTCATGAGTTACCTCGAGTGTGTATCAAATTTGATACGCCATTGTTGCATCGGACACACGATTGAACTCCTCCTTGGTAAGAGCACAAAATAGAGCGTTCATCGCCTTTGCATTGTTCATTGTTTCGCTCTTCATGTCATTGTTCCATTGTGCATAAGGAATTGTAGGAGCAGTGTACTCGGTCTCCGTCATGTTCCATATCTCATAGTTGATTGACTGAAGGTAGATCTTCATTCTACACTTCCAATAGTTGTAGTTGGTTCCATCGAATAAGGATGGCCTTTGTGTGGATTGGCCTTCATGATATTGGTTCGCATTTGAAGTAGATGTCATTGCACTCAACCAGGCTCTGATACCAAGTGTTGGATCCTGTCGGCAAGGCAAATAACACTAGAGGGGCGGTAAATAGTGTTGTATAAAAAATAATTAAGAAATTGAACTTTTCGTTCTGTCCAGTCGACTTAAAAAGATAATACAGTCGACTGGGGCATCAGATAAGAATAATATTTTATACAAGTCTGATTAGTCGACATATAGCGAAAACTCAGTCGCCTTACCTGACAAGTGTTTGAAGAGTATTTTATACAAGTCTGATCAGTCGACTTATAGAGGAAACTCAGTCGACTTGCCATACAAGTTTTTTAATAAAACACAGAAAAATTGAAATGCAAGTGAAGAAAATACAACCACAGAGAGTCAACCACAGAGTACACAGCGATGTATCCTGGTTCGGTCCTCCCGACCTACATCCAGTCTCCAAGCAACCCACTTGAGATTTTCCAATATTCTTGAAAAAATACAAGAATACCCTATGATGTTTGACAACAACCTTGCCAAGCCCGTAGATCTCTCTCACCACTATAGAGAGTACACTCACTCTACAACCTAGAGTGAAATCCCGACTCTACAACTTAGAGCCTTACTCTCCAACCGAGAGGACCACTCTCACAACCCGAGAGTGAAGAACAACAACAAAAGAGTTACAAAAACCTATTGCCTTGTTTGTGATTTGTGATTTTTGTATAAAGGCTAATAGGTCAACTTTTGAAATCAGTCTAAAATGAATTCGATGTTATACTAGACTGATTTTCAAAGAAACAAGACTTAGAGATTATGAATGCTTTTAGAATGCTTGTTCTTTTCAAAACCAAAAGCTCGAAAACTTAAGAAACAAATGCTTGGAACCTTTTCATGGTGATTCCTACGCTCTATTTATAGAGAGGAATCATATGAACATTGAAGAACATTTCCTAAAACTGAATTAAAATGGATATAAATTGTTTTGAATTTGAAATACAAGTTTTGAAATCAGAAAACTGTCGAAACGTCTTGAACAGTCGATTGGGTTGCCATATTGAGTCGACTGGCCAGAGTTTGAATGAGTTTAGACAGTTTCGTACTAGGACAGTCGACTGGTGCCAAATAGCGGTCGACTGGTACTTAACAGCTGAACTTATTCAAGCTTGTTTCGATCTTTTTAAGTTTGTAAAACACTCAATTATTAAAGAATATGTGTGAGTGTGTGTGTGATAAGGCTATTTACAGCATTCTAAGACTCAAAGAATAAAAAGTTACAATTGTTATAAGACACTTAATACAATACATTTGAAGCACTTGAGTCTTGTCTTGAACTTAAGTCTTTGACTTGAGCTTGACTCAATGTCTATATATCTTGAAGCTTGCTTGATCAATGTGGCTTGAACTAAGTTCTTTGAGGCTTGATCAATTCTCTTTGAAAGCTTCATTGAATCAACTTTGCCTTTGTGTATTACACGAAGGTATTGATCTTTATACACACTGCAATATATAAGTGATAGCACAACTTTGCATTGTATTGTAGTCATCAAAACCAAGAATCAACACGCCACTGGTTATCGAACAGACATGATTCTGAACATGAAATGAGCAAAATGCGTTGACCCGTCATTGCCGCCAGTGCCACGTGTCGTTCCCCAGTCGTTCGCCACGTTCGACGACTCGTTCGACATGTTCGCCGCTGGTAATCAAACAGACGTGATTCCGAACGTGAGATGAGCAAAACGTGTTGACCAGTCAACGCTTCCATTGCCACGTGTCGTTCCGCAGTCGTTCACTACATTCGACTACTCGTTCAACACGTTCGCCGCTGGTCGTCGAACAGACGTGATTCGGAACGTGAAATGAGCAAAATGCGTTAACCAGTAAACACCGCCAATGCCACGTGGCGTTGCCCAGTCATTCGCCATGTTCGACGACTCGTTCGACACGTTCACCGCTGGTCATCGAACAGACGTGATTCTGAATTTGAAAAGAGCAAAATGCGTTGACCAGTCAACGCCACCAGTGCCACGTGTCATTCCCCAGTCGTTCGCCACGTTCGACGACACGTTCGCCATTGGTCATCGTACAGACGTTATTCCGAACGTAAAATGAGCAAAATGCGTTGACCAATTAACACTGCCAGTGCCACGTGTCGTTCCCTAGTCGTTTGCCACGTTTGACGACTCGTTCGACACGTTCGCTGCTGGTCATCCAACAGATGTGATTCCGAGCATAGAATAAGCAAAATGCGTTGACCAGTCAACACCGTGAGTGCCACGTGTCGCGCTCCAGTCGTTCGCCTCGTTCGATGGCTCGTTCGACACGTTCGCCGCTGGTCGTCGAACAAACGTGTTCCCAAACGTATTGTGAGCGAAAGACATTGACCAGTCAACGGCCTTTGTGACACGTGTCACTCCCCTGTTGTTTGCCTCGTTCGATGCGTTTGCTGCCACTCGTCGAACAAACATGGTCCCGAACGAAAAAGAGGGAAACTAGAAGCCCACGCACACCGTCAGATCACCTTAAAATTCGCGTCACAATTTGATCGAGGCTCCAGATCGAGCCACGACAACTACAAGCTGATCCACCCTTGGATTGTTCAGATATTTGTGCCAACGAGTGATGGACATCCCAGATTCGTCCACGTCGATAATACCCTGATTAAATCTATTTTTTATTTATTAATTCGAATAATATATTTAAAAATTGCAAAAAAATGTTTACAAATTCAGGAAAATTAATTAAAAATTCTAAAATATAATTACAAATTCGGGGAAATATTTTTCAGCCCCTGGGTAAATAATTATTGGTTAGAATAATTAATTAGTGCTCTCGAAAAATAAATCATCGATTTGCAAAATTGAATAAATGATTCAAAAAATAATTTTAAAATCGAGAAAAATCACCAAAAATCTAGAAGAGCCTGAGAACAATCTTGGGCATGTTACCAGCTCAGAGAAACACCGTTACTTCTCGAACAAGATTTGAACCCCCTTTTAAGAACTCCGATAAAATCCTGTATGCCATTGAAACAGCAAAACTACACCCCAAAGGCTGTAGCAAACAGTCTTTAGGAGTGAGGGGCTCGTGATATGGCTAAAAATGGGATTAAATCAGAACCATTCAAATTGGGCACGAATCTTAAAGTTCACAGGGGCAAAACAGTAAACTCACCTACAAACGGGTCCGAAATGGGAACTTGGTCTCTTCTCTGGAGCTCAATAACCCATGAACGGGTCTGTTCAACTGGGTACAGGTTCCAACCCACTAAGAGTCAGTTCCGAAGGATATGGAAAGATCTTGATTCGTCCTCATCCTCAAGCGGTGGTTCTAACCACTTCTATCCAGCCACACCGGGGAGTAGAGATTTGTTCTTATCTCGAAGCAGATCCCCGCGGTGACTATAAAAACTCCCTACCTCCTACCGTTACGAGGTCGTCACTCTTTACCAACCTAAAGCTCTTTCATATTCTTTTCTGAGTACTGACAAGAGCGTTGGAAGGTTCGTCGCCGGGATCAACCCCAGTGTTTCGAACATTTTGCAGGTCAACGGGAGCAGTGAGAAGCCAGCCAAACAACAGTGGAAGTGGTCAGGTTTGACCCATTCGATTTCTCACGAACCCACAAATTCATCTGATTGCCCCCACACCAAAAACAGCGGCAACAGAACTAAAGTTTTAAAGAATAGTTACACTAAGAGATAAAAATAGTTATATTCAGATTTTTAAATTTTCTTCATTTTTCATTTTAAAAATGTTACCTCATGTCATACATATTATATAAAAACTAGGTATGCCCGTGGGCACGTGCCTACGGCACGTATTCGGAACAATACAACATATGAAAAATCATGTAAACAGTAAGGGATGATTTATATAGATGTTTATTTGCGAGTAGACATTGATGTATTGATATACTTTGAAGTAGAATTATGAAGTGACATTGATGTTTATTGGTTTGTATATTGCATGATTATTTTTCAGCAGCTCGGGATTCAAAAATACTATTGTGAATCTACAACAGTAGTGAATCGAAAATTCCTTGCTATGTGTGACTTGAGCATAAGAGATTTCTTTTTTAATTTAGAGTCTAACATAAGTAGCAATTCATTTTCTAACTGCATGAGTTACGGTTAACGCCTCAAACTGCATGAGTTAGTTCCCACTTGTTTATTTTTTATGTAGTTAACCATGTATGAATTTAAAAGAGAAAATTTGTTGCGATGTATTCATGAAGTGAAATTGCAGCAAAGCAGATCAAGATACAATTTTGCAGCTAAAAAACCCGAAATACAGGGATTGAGCATGGTTTTGTCCATAAAAGCATGATCAAGCGAGTCAATTAAAGAAATTGCAACGATCTTTAAAAACAGCAAATGCCCAAATATTCAAAAAAAGAATAATCCGAAATTACATAATAAAAAAAAGCACTCTAATCAAAATTAACTCAGTGAAGCATTCTAATCTAAAACAATTACTCAGTGAAGTATAATACAATCAGATCAAATATGGTAATTCTAAAGCAATTAAATAGAAGTGAATGTTATTGAGTTGTGAAAGCATAATCCGAAAGAAAAAAATAATAATTAAAATTTTGAAAAAAAAAAAGCATAATTCAAAATTGCATAACCAAAAAAAAACATTCATTGTTTTTTTTTTTTTTTTTGACATACCTGGGCAAAAAAAGAGAGAGAGAAGAAAGAAAGAAAGAAATATGAAAAACGAGAAAAGAGGGCGAAGAGAGAGAGAGTAATAAATGAAGGAGGAGATTTGTTTTGGAGGGAAAATTTTGAATTTTTTTTTTTTGGGGGGGGGGGGAACATTTGGAAGAGAAAATATCTTTTGGGAGCAATAATTTAGACCATTGATTTTCTTCCGAAAGAATGAGAGCCACTTAATAGCTTTCTTTGTGTTTTATTATATAGATAATTAGAATTAAGACAGAGAAAAATCGTAGGATTTAAATTAAGTTATAATTGATGATAATTCATGTGTAACATGAGATTACTGCATAATTATGTATATAGCACAGGTTAATTCACTATTTACATCTTACATTTTACTAATGCATGATAGTAGAGCTTGAAGGCATTTATTGTGCATCGCACGAGTTCCATTTTAATATATATATATATATATATATATATATATATAGTTGAGTTTTGATTCTTGTGCTTGTGCTGCATAGACATTTTTTATCCCTTTCCTTACTCCATGTACCATTTTCATGTTAAGCACGTGTCAAAATTCACATTTATCATCATTATTTACTCTTGCCAAGTGGCATTTTCATGTTATTTGCTATAACTAATATATTAACTATTATAAGTAGTTCTATTATGACTACTCTTCTTTATTCCTCAAAGATATGGTTTTATGAGTTGATCTTATTCTATCAGCTGTATTAATTGTTAAATGTTTATTTAAAATTTTAAAAGATTCATGATATTTCATCTTATTGTATCTAATATATATTCTTAATTAATCTAATTTTTCTCACATATTTTTTTTAAGTACATGTTAGGCGATTACGATCCCAACATGAATAACTATATCATCAACTAGATCATCACAGGCATGGTATCGACATGAACAAATCTTGACCTAAAGCATGATGTAAAGAATCATGTAAACAATAACTTAGCATGATACTACTTCGTACATTATCTAACACTGAATGTATGCGGAAGCCAAAAGCTGAAGCGGAATGTGTAGCCTACGTCCTCCTTACGAACAAGCTTTCGTATGGTGGTGACTCCTACTAGAGAATATCACAATGCTTGTCACGCCTTCACTGCCTTGGAACCGAAATGATTTAGTGGTTGGGAAGGGGCTCGAATGGAAGTATGGGAGTAGGACGAATTTCTCTAGAATATGGAAACATGACTAATGTCATATATCAACTACATGAGAAACCATAGCCTCCATCTCTACAAGAGATATATCTCATTGGATGACTATGATCTATTCCAAATAGATCCAAGGAATACCTTTCATCCCATCACAGGAGAATATCAACTCCCTATATATGAAGTATCATTCAAGAATCAATTTGATAGAAAGAGGACTTTCCCATATGTTGCCTTACCCAAATCCCCATAGGGGATTTGGCTTGCCTTCCATGTAGGGAAGGAAACGATTGGGCCCCAATGGGCCCAGTCCGACTAACATGTCTCACTCAGACTCTTATGTTGGAGTACACCCATTGTAGTGCTCTAAAATGCCACATTATGGGGTGTGCAACCATAAGAAAGATGGACTTGAATGGACATCATAACTTCTACTTCTCGATTAAGGGCATGAAAAAGTCACACCACCAAGTGTAGGAAAAAGGGTCATCTTCATCATCGTTGTTCGGAGTTTTCCATGCCACATTAGGTCCAGCAATCTCCCTATACCCCATGTACAGGTCCATGACTCACAGGAGAAGCTCCAAATCTTACTATGACGTTTCACCGTAGACCATGGAAGAACACATCGTGTTCTAAGGATGTATTTCATAGATATCTATCCTCAAGCAAGCACCACTGTATCCGTCATCTTGTCACATTCTTGACTGACACCACTGGCTTGCACTTATGTATTGGCAGCCTTAGTATAAATAGCCAAAGTAGCGAACATTGGAGTCGAGACACAGTTAACTTCTTCGAAAGGATGAAGACAGAGTTCTAGTTATAGTAACTGGTCGCGTAGAGCTCATCTTGTCAAGACCACTTCCTTATCAGGCAGGCCAATACTTTGTATGCTGTCTGGTCAATTCATAACATACGCTTGTACGATCCTACCGTGCTATGGAGGAGCATCGAAAATCCACACTAAATGGTGAATGCATGTCGGCTCAACTTGTACATATATACATGGACCAGTCTACCCTAATTTGTAGCCCGTCCTGCACTTCCATAATTGTGTCGCTCTCAACACCCAGCCGATTTGGAGATCATGTCCTGCTCTTATCATTACGAGGTCCGCTAATTCATGCATCGGATTTTGGATCTCTTCCCAGCGCGATTGCAGAATGTGACCTTTTCCTGGACCCAACCAAGTGTGATGCCTTAGTCCTATGAGTATTCTACAATTATATTTCTACTCCAAGAGTGTTCATTATACTGAGCAAGATTGGATTTCTCGCTCTATATTAAAGGTGACAAGGAGGTATGTTTGAGAGTAAGGCATACCATTACCAAGCTACTTGACTTTTATATGTGTACAGTTCACTGATTCAGAATATCACAAACATTTTCAATGCACTAGATAAAAACACAAGAAAACATAATTGGCAAATAAAATAATGCGAAAAACAAAAAATATATATCCAAACTCAAATTATATATCCAGAGTGATCAATGTCTCAAAACATGGACTAACAAAATAGTCACGGTTACACCAAAGAATTGTCTACATCCTATAGAACCCCATGGCTGCTACGTGGCATTCAAATGTGGCCCAATCTAACAGCTTCGTCAGCAGATATGCAACCATATCCTTGGTCGACAAGTAAACCAGAGCAATCTTCTTTGTCCGTGAAGTGTTCTAATGAAGTGAAACTTCATGCGGATGTGCTTCGACCTGTTGTGGTACTTGGGATCCTCCACTAGTGTTAGTAAAGACATACTTTCATAATGGAGTGTGATAGGTTGTCGCCCACTAGCCTTTCAAAAGAGTTGCTTGTAGTGTAATACCCCATTTTCTTAAGAGTATATATATATACTAGATTTGCCTGTGGCCACGTGCCTACGGCACGTCTTCAGAACAATACAGCATATGAAAAGTCTTGTAAACAGTAAATTGGAGTATAAAAGTCCATGTTTCCATATATATATATATATATATATATATATATATATATATATATATATGGGTAAAAGGGATATGAGCAATTGATGATGTGGCATGCATGTGATATATTGGACAACTAACCCTTTTAAGGATTCTCCTATCACATGTATGCCACATCATCAATTGCTTATTTACTAAATGAGAAAGTTGCTCATACCTCTTTTCCCATATATATATATATATATATATATATATATATATATATATATATATAAAGAGAGAGAGTGTGAGACAGACAGAGAGAGACAGAGACAGAGAGAAATAATTAAATAAATAAATGAATCGTTTATTTATTTTATTTTTTTTTTGGTGGGGGGGGAGTTGAATTTGAGTTTTGGAGGGAAAATGTGTTTTGTTAGGTTAGATCTGGGCCTTTCATTTTGGGGGAATTGAATGAAAGCCACTTGATAGCTTTCTCTGTGTTTTATTATTATTATTATTATTATTATTATTATTATTATTATTATTATTATTATTATTATTATTATTATTATTATATATATATATATATATAATTAAACAAATAAAGGAGTTGTTTTGAGGGATTTGAATTTGAGTTTTGAGGTGAAACTTTTGGGGGGAAAATGTGTTTTGTGAAGTTAGGTCTGGGCCTTTGATTTTGGAGAGATTTAAGGAGAGCCACTTGATAGCTTTCTTTGTGTTTTATTATATAGATATATATAAATTAATTATATAGTAGGCCTATAGTTGTGGATTATGGGCTAGTGTATATGGAGTTGTTTAATGAGTGGATTATAGGCCAAGAATTTCATGAAATGAAAATGGTGGCTATTGGCTTGTGTGGCTGCTCACGTGAATGAAGGGGGTTTGCTTGAAGCTTGCAAATGTCCCATATCAGATATGCTTAGGAAAATATAGTGTATATATATAATAGCCCATGATTAAGAGGTACCTACAAGCCGTGGCACCTTTGTGAGGCAAGACGGAGGTGAGTCTTTGTTATGGCCTATTTTTTGCGTGTGCACGCGGAGCTGAGTCAGGCTCGGGACGCTACAAGTGGTATCAGAGCTGACTTTCAACACCGATCGTGGGTAGGAATGGGTTAGAGGTATGCCTGAGATAGAGCTAGCGATGTACACTAATAGAGAGACCAGCTGTAGTGCCGCGAAATGCAATAATAGAAACAAGAGACACAACTCTTGAAACTTTACATCAATGTAATCCGAACACAGTATAAACATAGGGAAAATTACAACTTTTCTTTACAACAGTTCTTTATTACAATGCACAGCGGAAAATTAAACATATTTATTGCAACACATTCCAACACTTAAACTTCAGTCATCTCGAAGTCCAAGATTTAACCTTGCTCAAGCCACTTACCCACAAATCCTGCAAAACTAACCAAAAAATTTGGCACGTCAGTTGAATACAACTGACGCAATACTATAATAATAGTAACCCTCCAAAGTCTCACAATCACAAATTTTTCGCACAACATAAAATGAAACAACGATAAAAGATTCACTACAAGTGAAACTACAGTAAATGAATACGTGTGTGTCGATAAAACAAATGAAAATGTATAAAACAATATTCAAGAAAACACAATACACTCCATGCACACTAATGCATACTTGTTCGGCATCTATGCATCTCATACTACATAGGTTCGAAGGCAAGCCCTTAGCGTTCACCACATTTTAGGGATCAATCCATCGCCATAAAAAAACTACATCGGTGACGGAGACAAGATTAGACACTCCGTGAATAAACCCCAACCCCGGTACGCATTCCGCCGAGATGTACAAGTGTAAGCACGCAAGCACCCCACAAGCATCGCTCTAACTCCGGAGAATCATATCCCTGTCGGACATTCCACGAATAGGCCGATCGATCCTCAACACGCAAACATACCGTACATTCCGCGAATAGGCCTGTCGACCTTCAACGTGCGAACATACCAAGTCCGTCTCACTTTTAGATATTCCACGAATAGGCCTGCCGACCCTCAATGCGCAAACATACTAGAGAGACAAAAAATACACAATCTCAGAATACATCCGCCCGACTGAAAACATAGCCCATACTTATGTTGCCCAAGTTCCGTCACAACTCCCAATCTAGTGCATGTCCTTAGATTTGTAATAATGACAACCTGAGCCACCTAGAACAAGCTCTACCCTATCTGACTTCACTTGCCAAACTAGGAACACGAGCCCCTCGGGCTAATTTCCTACAACAAAAAATATCCACTTGTAATACCCCGGATAATAAAATGCTTGTAATACCCCGGATAATAAAATGATTATATATATATATATATATATATATATATATATATGTATATATGTATGTATGTATGTATGTATGTATTGTCTGTATGTATGCTTATATTGCGATGTTGTGTGATTGTATACGTATTATTGATGTGAGGTGCATTTATTTGTTGTTTGCGGGGTGGTTCGTGTGGGTGGTTGCATTCTTGACAAATGTGCGAGAATGAGACAGACCGATATTGGTACATGCACTATTTTGAGTGTGGTACGTATGCAAATGTGCAAATGTATGAAGCTACAATGGGTATACTTTGTGTTGCCGCTGAATCTGGTGTGGGGACAATGGATAGAATTTGTGAATTCGTAGAAACTCAAACAGGCCAAATCTAACTTCTTCCATAGTTGATAGGCAGACTCCTTGGTGCTCCCGCTGACCGGCACAAACGTTCGAAATACCGGGATGGATCCCGGTGACGAACCCTCCGACGCTCTTTGTCAATACTCAGAAAAGAAAAGGAAAAGAGCTTATGTAGAAAAAGAGTGATACCTTGTAATGGTAGGAGGTAGGGCATATTTATAGTCGTCGTTGGGATCTGCTTCGGGATAAGAATGAATCCCTACTTCCCTGTGTGACTGGATAGAAGTGGTTAAAACAACCCCCAGTAGATAAGAACGAACCAGGATTTCCTCATATCCCGTTGAACTGGTCCTTAACGGGTTGTGACCCGGATTTAGTTTGGACAGATCCGTTCATGGGTAAGTGGGTCCAAGAGAAGAGACCCGGTTCCCAATTCGGACCCATCCGTAGGTGAAATTACCATCTTACCCCTGTAACTTTAAGATTCGTGCCCTATTTGAATGGTTTCGATTTAACCCCATTTTTAGCCATATCATGAGTCCCCCCACTCCCGAAGACTGAATTTAATCAGCCTTTGAGGAGTAGTTTTACTGTTTTAATGGCATACGAGGTTTTACCGGACTTCGAAAAAGGGGTTTCGGGCCTTCCTTGAGGCGTAACGATGCTTTTCTGGGGTGGTAGTGTGCTCAGAATCGTTCTTGGGCTCTACAGGATTTTTAGTGATTTTTCCAAAAAGTTTAACTATTTTTCGGATCAATTATTTAATTTTGCGAAGTAACAATTTGTCTCCTAGAAATATCAATTAATTAATCTAATAAATAATTACTTACTCAGGAGCTCCAAAATATTTTTACCGAATTTGTAATTATTTTTCAGAATTTTTAGTTAATTTTCCTAAATTTTAAATTATTTTTCATAATTTTTAAATAATTAATTCGAATTTATAATTAAAATACAAGGATTTATCAAATAAAATCGATGTGGTGCAATCTGAGACGTCGACCATACCGTGGCACGCTTTTCGGAGTGATCCAATGACTGTGAAGAGGGCAAATTTTTCCAGTTTGAAGGTCGGTGGCAACCGACCTCGGGACGCTTCGCTTCTAGGGCAGCGACACGTGGTACTAGGCCCCTATTTCTTCGTGTTTCAGACGTCGGTGGCAAATGACTTCGGGGATGAATAGGGGAGCGACACGTGGCCAGTGGGTCCCATTCACCATTAACCAGTCAACGCAATTGTCTGCGTTTGGACGTCGGTGGCAAACGACTTTGGGGACGAATGGGAGAGCGACACGTGGCCAGTGGGTCCCTGTCACCATTCACCAGTCAACGCAAATGTTTGCATGTGTACGTCGGTGGCAAACGACTTCGGAGACGAATAGGAGAGCGACACGTGGCCAGTGGGTCCCTATCACCATTGACCAGTCAACGCAATTGTTTGCGTATGGATGTCGGTGGTAAACGATTTCGGGGACGAATGGGAGAGCGACACGTGGCCAGTGGGTCCCTTTCACTGTTGACCAGTCAACGCAATTGTTCGCATGTGGAAGTCGGTGGCAAATGACTGAGGACGAATGGGAGAGCGACACGTGGCCAGTGGGATTCCTTTCACCGTTGACCAGTCAACGCAATTGTTTGCGTGTGGATGTCGGTGGCAAACGACTTCGAGGACGAATAGGAGAGCGACACGTGGCCAGTGGGTCCCTGTCACCGTTGACCAGTCAACACAATTGTTTGCGTGTGGACGTCGGTGACAAACAACTTCGGGGACGAATGGGAGAGTGACACGTGGCCAGTGGGTCCCTGTCACCGTTGACCAGTCAACGCAATTGTTTGCGTGTGGATGTCGGTGGTAAACGACTTCGGGGACGAATGGGAGAGCAACACGTGGCCAGTGGGTCCCTGTCACCGTTGACCAATCAATGCAGTTGTTTGCTTATGGACGTCGGTGGCAAACGACTTCGAGGACGAATGGGAGAGCGACACGTGGCCAGTGGGTCCCTGTCACCGTTGACCAGTCAATGCAATTGTTTGCATATGGACGTCGGTGGCAAACGACTCCATGGACGAATGGGAGAGCGACACGTGGCCAGTGGGCCCCTTCCACCATTGACCAGTCAATGCAATTGTTTGCATTTGGACGTCGGTGGAAAACGACTTCGGGGACGAATGGGAGAGCGACACGTGGCCAGTGGGTCGCTTTCACCATTGACCAGCCAACGCAATTGTTTGCATTTGGACGTCGGTGGCAAACAACATTGGGGACAAATACGTGAGTGACACGAGGCCATTTCGTACGTCTCTTGAGTTGGTCATATATATTTTTGTCGTTCCTGCTAAATGGGCCAGGCCTTTTGTAGTATCCCAGACGGATATTACATTGTATAAATTATTATTTTATTATTATTATTATTATTATTATTATTATTATTATTATTATTATTATTATTATTATTATTACTATTTAATTATTTAATTATTTTACTCTTTTCGTAATTGAACCATCTCTTTTGTCATGACAATCTAATTGAATGGTTTGGTTTTGATGAAAGTTTAAACCTAGGCTTAAATGGATGCATAAGAGTTTAGGAGATGTTCTTCTAGAAGCTCTCCACCTCACCATTCACCATACCTCCACCTCACCTATCCATCATACCTCCACCTCACCCTCCCCTCTCCATGGTATGGCCGGCCTATCACCCCCAAGAGGGTTTTTGCAATTTTCTTGGTGCATTTTGTACTCTCCCCCTTCTCTTCCACCCTATAAATACTCCCTCCCCTCTTCTCTTGTCTCATTTTTTACAAAGGGAGAAAAAGAAATAGAGAAAGCCTAACTAAGAGAGTTTTCATTTGTAGGCTTTCTTAAAAGATTTTTCATAGGAGCTAAGGGGAAGGAGAAGGTGCATAGGCTAGTTCTTCCTACTTGAAAGACAAGGTGGGGGTTTCTCCATCTCTTCTTGTTCTCTTTGTTTGATTTTTGCTTTCTTTTGTGTGTTGTTTTGGTTCTCTTTTGTGGGTTGTTTTTGTTGTGTTGTTGTGTTGTTGTTTTTGTTGTGTATGGTCATGAGCATAAATAATGGTGGATAAAAGAATAACCACATGAATGAAAGTGAATGGTAGAACTTTAATAAGAACATAAAGATTGAATCTTGGATTGTTGTAACTTTTGTTCTTGTTGTTGTTATTTGGACTAAATGAACATAAGCATATGGTGATTTGTATACATACTCATCTTTGGGTTGTAGAACTTGACTTGGAGCCAAGGACATAAGCATATGAGGATTTGTTTACACACCCATTTTTGGGTTGTAGGACTCAACAAGGACTATGGACATAAGCATATGAGTAGTGTAGTAGAATAATTACTTACCCATTTTTTGGGTTATAGATCTTAATAATCTTAACAAAAAAATAAAAAGTCTTTATTGTTTTTGTTCTTTACTTTGTTAAAATATCAACCTTGCTAACTCCTAGTTTATAAAAAGGTAGACTTGTGGTATGAAGAACTTCTAATTCAAAAGAAGTAGACTTTTGGTTATATGTAGGACTTGTAAGTTATAAAGAGTAGTTTTTTGTAACCTAAAGTTAGATTTTGTAATATTTCAAGGCTTGTATTTTTTGTAAAGAGAAGTAGCCTTGTAATAGCTAGTAAATTATTCATGCTAAATTGTTGTAGGTTGGATGTAGTAAGAAACCTATACCTATGTTGTATACCATGCTTAAGTATAGTAGTTATTCATGCTTAATATTATAGTAAGAATCCATGCTTAAGTTGTAATAAAGATCCATCCTTAGTAGTAGAATCCATGCTTTTGTTGTCTACCAAGTTGTAGGAAACCCATGCTTATGTGTATACCATGCAGAAATTGTTGTAGGGTTGATGCCCATGCTATATACCATGTTAGATTATTGTAGGAAAGATATATACCATGCTTAGATTGTGGTAGGAAAGTTATCTACCATGCTTAGATTGTTGTAAACCATGCTTAGATTATTGTAGGAAAGTTATATACCATGCTTAGATTGTTGTAGGATAGTTATATACCATGCTTAGATTGTGGTAGGAAAGTTATCTACCATGCTTAGATTGTTGTAAACCATGCTTAGATTGTTGTAGGAAAGTTGTATTCATGCTTAAGATTGTTGTAGGTTCATGCTATGTTATATATCATGCTTAGTTGTTGTGGGTAATTTAGTAAAGAAACTCATGCTACGTTGTATACCATGATAATTTGTTGTAGGATACTGTAGTACATACTCATGTGTAATTTGTAGCAATTATCTATGCTTAAGTAGTAGTAGGAGAATACTCCATGCTTAAGTAGTAGTAGAAGGTTCATGCTTAAGTAGTTGTAAATATCCATGCTTAAATTGTAGTAAGTATTCATGCTTAAGTTATATCCATGCTTGAGTTGTAGGATGACCCATGCTTGAACTAGTAGTAGATACTCATGTTGTGGTTAAGTTGTAGTAAAAGAATCACGTTATAGTTGTGTAAAGAACTCATGTTGGTGTTAGTTGATAAAAAGAACCCAACTCTAAGTTATTGGTCATGGTAGTGTAAAAGAAACCATTTTATAGGTAGACTATTGCGGTATGTGTTCTAGTTACAAAAGGACCCATTCTAGTAGTTTTTATTAACTAAGAACCTAACTTTATAGGAGGTGTATGCTTTTAAACATGTCTTTATTGGAAGATCATGTCTTATTTTGCTCCTAGGTTGTGAAAGATTAACTTTTATTTGCTTCTAAGTATAAGAAGATCAAATTCTTAGTAGAGAGCTTTATGTTGCTTTCATGTGAAATAAAAGTCCTATTTTTCCTTCCAAGTGTAGAAAGACCAATTTTTAGTAGTTTGCCTCAATTGCTTCTAGAGAGTTAGAAGACTTCTATGCTACTTCTATGTGTAAAGGATCAAGTTATCAAGTAGGTGGTTCAAGTTGATACATACTGTCACTCCCCGCTTCCCAAAAAGGAATACGGAATACGGATACGCGACAAAAGCCCAGCGAATGATTTTCATCATCCATAAGTTGTTCAAGAATCTTTCCAACATATCACAAAAATAATCAGAGTCGGAAACTAGAAAAGTATCAACCAATATGCATAATTGAAACAAGATACCAACAGAAATTACTTGAAACCAAATATAATAATCTCAAATAATCAAATTCTGAACGAGTCAAATATCCTGGGTCACATCGCCCACAAATAAATATCCAAGTAATCATGTACATTTTGTTCAAGTTCAAGCAACAAATAATAATAATAATAAAGCAGAAAATCCAGCACTAATACATCATCTCGCCAATACCATCTGGCAGCTAACCATCCTGATCTGCAATTAGTAAATTTACAGGAGAAGGAAAAAGAAAATAAGTACCCGTCAATTGCAGGTTACGGGCCACTTATAATGTAGGATACAAGTACATGGGGAAACCTAAACAAATCTAAATAATAGCAGAAACAAACCTAGCATGGTATAGCAGAATCAGCTAGCATGATATAATAACATGTGTCAAGTGTCAAAGTCAAAAAGCATACAGACAGATATACAGATAGTGTCAAATATGGTGTCAAGTGATCATATCAGACAGATATTAAGTAATCAGATGATCAGATTACAGATAGCCAGATACATATAACAGATTCAGATTCAGATTTCAGATACAGATACAGATGTCATGTTCATATAAGTTTTGTATTAATTACTAACTAGGTAGCACTTCATGTGCCATCCTTTTATCACATGGTTGCTACATTCAAAACATTTACATTTGTAGATTTCGTAGGGGATCATATAGGGCCGTGTACTCAGGGTTCAGACAGATATCAGATAACAGATCCAGACAGACAGATAACAGACGATCATCTAACATGATCTAATAACAGATAACAGATAACCAGATGGGAAACACGGGCCCCCTTCAAAGTACACATTTCTATGCTTTCCCATTACAAGATCCTTCCCTTAAACCCCGGCTTGGTTACTTTTATTATGGTTATCAACAGACATGAATGTGTACGAAAATAGTGTCAAACTAACATGGTATATTCAGTATTAGGTTCAGGGAAACAAATAAATATGCTTAGATAATATACAGTCACACAAATGAGCACAACAGTGTATGTTCATATTCCGGACAGCATGACAGTACAGTACTGAACCAGTGAATCCCGTCGCTACAGAAATGCAAATCTGGATCCGTTAAAGAATCTAGAAAATAGACTTCCACACGAATCCAGCAGATATAATTAAGTCATATAGTAATTCACAACATCATAGCTCAAAACAGGTTTGAATTCAGAAAACATGTTCAGCCAGAAATCAGTAAAACAAACTTACGGTTAGAAAAACGGCATTAAAACTTCTCAAATAAATCCAAAAAAAATCTGGGGTATTCCCCTATATGTCTAGAATCAAAATACAAAGTTTCAAAATATTTCAGTAAAATTTGTTCAGTCATCAAAATACGAAAACATCAAGAATCGATACTTTGGAAAATCTGGATTTCCCAACACTGTTGTACGAAAACTGAAATACCTCGCAAGCAGTGAAACGAAATCCAATTCTGCCAAAGGTATATGAAAATAGATAAAATATACTAACTTTCACATTTTACAAACAATTTTCATACAGTAAAAGGAAACATAGTGAAATTAAGGTTCTTTATAGAACAGCGAGCAAAATACAGCAAGTATAGATTTCATAAACGAGTATGAAACATCACATAAAACTCATCAATAAAATTCACCAAAATTTTGGGTAATCCCTAACTAGATAAAGAAATATTGACCCAAGTTTTGGATCAAAATAATATAGGTAGCATAGTTCTTTAAAATGATTTGTCAGCAAATTTATCGAAAACAGAATCTGGAAAAGATCGACACATCTGTACTAAAACAGTTATAACTCGGTCATACGAAATCAAAATCAAGCAAGGTCAAAGGGGTTTTAAAATAGACAAAATTCTCTAAAACTCATGTTTTACACCGAAATTAAGATACTGAGTCTAACACAGTCCAAACCAGCAAACAAAACAGAACAGCAACACAATACAGTTTTTTCCCTTAAGAACAAAATCAACATAGATTACAGGATTCGATCAGCTTGATAGAATCGACGTTAACCAATCCCTGTCCAGCTCCATGATTCGGCTGCGGATTCTGCTGCTGATTCTGAGCTTGCGCCAAATTAAATGCCATCAGCGCGTTCAGAGTCTGATACACCTTGGCGAATTCAGCCTCAAGATCGATTCCCGTTCCTCGAGAACTACCAGATCCATCCTCATTGTTACCCCCATTCCTGGGCCTGGGTGCAACCATTCTGAATACTGCAAAACGAGGGAAAAGTTAGAGCACCACCACACACAACTCATATTCACATCTATATCCTTTGGCAAAACCTCAATTGTATCCCAAAGGTAAAACATCATGTTTCAGTTCTATGTGATACTCACTCTTTAATGTCCACACCTAGGTACTCACACTCTAGTGTCCACACCGAGGTTATTTTTATGTCATGTTTATTATTACTATTGAATCATGCTCTGATACCAATCTCTGTAGCGCCCCGAATTTCTAATATGATATCTTAGAAAATACTTGGCACGATCCCAGCATCAACTTCAATGCAACATTAAACACAACCAACACCACTAAAATTTTTAACTTTTATTACAACAAACTTTTACATAGCACAGCGGAATTCAAAACATCTCAACTCATAATTTCTTTTATTTACAACACAAAACTATCTCAAATTTGCCTTTACAAAATTACACAAAACTCTTATAAATCCAATTTATCTCAAAACCAACTCAAGCATCCAACCTCCAACTCTAAGCAACAACCTGCAACATGTGAGGCTAGAGATGATTCCCTAACCCCCAAAACTAAAGGGGTTAGCCATAAATGGTGTGAGTGATATAAAACATCAAACAACTTAAATGAACATTAAGCAAGGATTCATAAGTAACATATAATAAACATGAATACATAAAATACGATGTAGCAAGAAAAAGTAAACAACAAGTGAGACTAAACCAAGTGTTATGTGTAGAAAACAGGAAATCCACATGCATGAAAACCAAGTCAAGAAAACACAATTTCTATATGCGGACTCTCTAATGTGTACTTGTCGAAGTCTATGCATCCCACTCTACATAGGTTCGGTGCAAGCCCTTAACGTCTTCACTTCATAGGGTTCAATCCCCCGCTATGCAACTAATCCTAACACGATGACTACTACGAGATAAAGATAAGCTATGGATAGTAGCCCATGCTCCGATAATTCCGAAGATAGATCCCACACCCAAGATATTTTACTTGAATAATTCCGGAGATCATCCCACACCGAAACATTGACACATCTCCACATGAATACCACATGTGCTTCGCCTCAACTCCGATAATTCCGGAGATCAATCCCACACCACAAGTAATTACCGTGATAATTCTGGAGATAATCCCACACCACAAGTAATCTACCGTGATAATTCCGGAGATATATCCCACACCACAAGTAATCTACCGTGATAATTCCGGAGATTAAATCCCACACCGAAAGCCATACTGAGGTACTTGACCCATGTTCCCGTTCATCATATCACCACTAGTGCCTGTCCTTATTGTTTTTGGGTTACTTAATTACTCAACGAATCTCCTAGAGTGGTGTACCCTACCGGCCTAAATTCAAAACTGGATAACTGAAATGCCTCTACGGGCCTCAACAAAATAACTCAATACCGGTATACTAGGGTCACACACCTCTAGAGACTCAAACTCAAATGTCTAAATCAAATTTCCACTAAACAAAGTGGCTCAACTGAATATCTTAATTCAAATACTTAACTGAATATCTTAGAATCAAATGCTTAACTGAATATCAAGTATAGACTGAATTATCTGAGAACCAATCATTCAAAAGAACACTCAAGTTACAAAAACTCATCAGTACCATTCGACTTATACTATAGTAAGTCGACTGTCCAGAGGTGAATATCTATGATTTTTACGAAAATAAACTAAGTAACAGAAGTCGACTGGAAAGTCCATCATTCGACTTACCCGAGACAAATTCCAACAATTCTCAAGAAAATATTCTAAGTACATAAGTCGACTTAAGGAGGTCATGGTCGACTGTCCAGAAAGGACTGAAATAATTTTTACAAAATAATTTCTCAGTGAACCAGTCGACTGATGATAGTCTAAGTCGACTGTCCAGAACGAGTTTTTCAAAGAAACTAAAATACAGTAGCAGGTTCGTATCAGTCGACTGTACAGTAGACCAGTCGACTGTCGGCCTACAGTTTTTCATAATTTAGGTCTGAATACCAAATCAAACTGGAGTTTTTCTACAAATTCTTTGTTCACGAAATAATTCGTATTCAGGAAAAATGACAAATCTCATCAATTCCTCATTATGGATACATTACTCAAAACATCAAATGTATCAAAACTCAAGTTCTCATGTTCTAAATTACTAATTCTCACATTAGGGTTTCTCAATACTAAATTTCTTTCACAACTCTTAATAAAAATCTGATTTACAAATATAAGATCCAGATGCTCATCATTCGATCATAACCATACTCAAATCTTAACATGCATTTTAGCAATACAATTTTGTAAGTCAAGATCTACTCAATATTCTTAGATTCCACAAACATGATACAAACAACGATCTTGGCATTGTTCCCATGCAAAATACTAAATAATATTCATGTCAACAAACAATCATAACAATCGATCACATCAATCAAACCACCACACAAAGATCATATCATTCATACGACAAGACAAAACAAAACAATTTCATATCACTCACAAAGCAAACAAAACAAAACAAAGTCACTCACATAAATCAAAACACCAAAACAAATTTATATCACACACCAAGCAAACAAAACAAAACATAGTCACTCACATAAATCAAAACAACAAAACAAATTTATATCACTCACCAAGCAAATAAAACAAAACAAAGTCACTCACCTTGAATTGAGAAAATCCACGAAAGCCTTCCTTTTGCTAGATCCAAACTTCCTCTTGCTCCTCCAAAAAAAATCTCAAAAATTCTGTATTTTCAGTAATGACGGCTAGAAAAAATCCTCTTAAATATCTGGGAATAGGTTTAGGGTTTTACCCAATTTGCAAAATAATCCTTTCCGAAATACAACTTCACATATATAGGTCTAGTCTTGGAAATTCAATCAAAATTCATTTAAATTAGGATTTAAAAGTAAAATATACTCATAAATCTCAATTGGTACTGTTCAAAACGTCCAGAAAATACATTTTACATTTTAACCCCTAAAAATGACAAATTTGCGAAAAGGTCCTTCTTTTCTCAAAATTTGCAAATAGATCCAATTAATTTCAGAAAATTCTGGAAAAATACTAAATAAATTTCAAATATTAAATAATGATTTTTCATGAAGAAAACTTGACTTTCAAACTCGCAAGAAAGTATTTGCACATGTAAAAGAATAAATCTTTTAGAAAATATTAATTAAATCTCCAAAAATCAGTCTAAATTCATTTTCAAATATTTAAAAATAATATTTGAAATTACGGGGTTCTACATCACTTCCTCCTTAGAAGAGTTCTGTCCTCAGAACTACTACTAATGAGTCCAAACCACATACCAACAAAAGAAACAATATCTCATAAACAGAAAATAGTCCAAACAATTGCATATAAAAACATTATCAAAATAGAAGGAATACAACTTAACTCAATCAATGGTACAATCATTCAAAATAATTACAATCACATAAAAGAAATACACTCATACAAAAAGCTCAGGAAAATCCTTCTGCATGCGATCCTCTGGCTCCCAAGTAGCCTCCTCGAACTGCTGATTCCTCCACAGCACCTTGACCATAGGGATCACCTTGTTCCTAAGAACTTTCTCCCTACGGTCAACGATCTCAACAGGCCGTTCCTTGTAACTCAAGTTCACCTGTAGATCTTCAGGAATCTCTACCAACTGATGATTCTGATCTGGCACATACTTCCTCAACAATGACACATGGAATACATCATGCACCTGTGCCAACTCCTCTGGAAGCTTCAATCTATATGCTGTCTTGCCAATCCGCTCCATGATCCTGTATGGCCCAATATACCTTGGCGCCAACTTTCCTCCCTTACCAAACTTGATCACTCCTTTGGTCGGAGACACCTTGAGGAAAACTGCATCCACAACTTCAAACTCCAAGTCTCTTCGTCGAGTATCAGCATAACTCTTCTGCCGACTCTGAGCCTCGACCAACCTCTTGCGAATCAGCTCAATCTGCTCTGATGTCTGCTGCACGATCTCAGGACCATACATCTGCCTCTCGCCAACCTCGTACCAACAAACAGGTGTCCTGCACCTCCGCCCGTACAAAGCTTCATACGGTGCCATCCCGATACTCGCATGGTAACTGTTGTTATAAGCAAACTCTACCAATGCTAAGTATCTCTCCCAAGTACCACCAAAATCCATAACACAAGCCCTCAGCATATCTTCCAGCACTCGATTCACCCTCTCCGTCTGACCATCGGTCTGTAGATGAAAAGCAGTACTGAAATCAGTTCTGGTGCCTAAAGCTGCTTGTAGGCTCTTCCAAAATCTTGAAGTGAACCTTGCATCTCTGTCGGATACAATCGACACAGGAACTCCATGAAGTCTCACAATTTCACCAATATATAACTCAGCCAATTTCTCCATCGACCAAGTAATCTTCATGGCTAGAAAGTGAGCCGACTTAGTCAAACGGTCCACAACAACCCAAATCGAGTCATTGCCCTTCGAACTCCTCGGCAAACCCGTGATGAAATCCATACTGATATTCTCCCATTTCCACTCTGGAATGGGCAACGGCTGTAACAAACCTCCAGGTCTCTGATTTTATGCTTTGATCTGCTGACAAGTCAGACACCTTACCACGAAATCTGCTACATCCCGCTTCATACCAGACCACCAAAAGTGCTGTTTGATGTCCATGTACATCTTCGTGCCTCCTGGATGAACTGACAATAAGGTACTGTGTGCTTCCTGCAAGATACTATCTCTCAAATCTGCATTATCCGGAACACACAACCTCTCACCCATCCAAAGGATTCCATCTTGGACACGAAACTCTGATAGTTTGCCTTCTGAAACCTGTTGCAATATCTTCTGAATCTCTGAGTCTGATCTCTGACCTTCCACAATCCTCTCTTTCAAGGACGGCTGCAGCCTCAACTGAGCCAAAGATGCCCCTAAACCTTGTAGCACCACCTCGATACCTGCCTGATCGATCTCTGCTGCCAACTCACTTCGAGTAGTGATCAAACTTGATAAACTACTCTTCCTGCTTAGTCCATCAGCCACCACATTTGCCTTGCCCGGATGATACTTGATCTCGGGACGAATGTCTTCCAAAACTTCCAACCACCTTCTCTGCCGAAGATTTAGATCCTTCTATTGATAAATGTACTTCAGGCTCTTGTGGTCAGTGTACATGTTAACCTTCTCACCATAAACATAATGCCTCCACTGCTTCAAGGCATAAATGATAGCTGCTAGCTCCAAATCATGCATCGGATAATTCTTCTCATGCGGACGCAATTGCCTGGAACCATAAGCAATAACCCTGTCTTCTTGCATCAAGACACAACCCAAACCTCTGAAAGACGCATCACTGAAGATATCATAATCCTTCCCAGCTTGTGGCAAAGCTAAGATAGGTGCAGTAGTCAACCTCTCCTTTAACTCAAGGAAACTCTCCTCACACTTATCAGTCCATAGAAATGCCACATTCTTCCGGGTCAAATCTGTCAAAGGAACTGCAATCTGAGAATAACCCTGGATGAATCTTCTGTAGTAACCAGCTAAACCCAAGAAACTTCTGACTTCCTTCACAGACATTGGCCTGGGCCAATCCTTCACTGCTTCAACTTTCTGAGGATCAGTGGCTACTCCCTCCTTAGAAAGAATATGACCAAGGAAAGCTACCTCAGACTTCCAAAACTCACACTTTGACAATTTGGCATACAAGCTATGCTCCTGCAATTTCTGTAACACCGCTGTCAAGTGCGTAGAATGCTCCTCCTCCGACTTCGAATACACCAAAATATCGTCGATGAAAACCACCACGAAGGAGTCAATAAATGGCCTCAAAACCCGATTCATCATATCCATGAAAACTGCTAGCGCATTCGTCAACCCGAATGGCATCACCAAAAACTCATAGAGTCCATAACGAGTCCTGAAAGCTGTCTTGTTCACATCTTCCTCCTTGACTCAAACCTGATGATACCCTGATCTCAAATCAATCTTCGAAAACACAGCTGCTCCTCGAAGCCTGTCGAACAAATCATCAATCCGCGGCAGTGGATACTTGTTCTGAATAGTCACCCTATTCAACTCCCGATAGTTAATGCACATCCTCATTGACCCATCCTTCTTCTTGACTAACAGCACTAGGTGCTCCCCACGGAGAAGAACTCGGCCTAATAAGCCCTTTGCTCAACAGCTCCTCAATCTGCTTCTTCACTTCATCTTGCTCTACAGGTGCCATCCTGTACGGAGCCTTGGAAATCGGCGCACTCCCCGACTGAACATTAATACAAAACTCCACATCTCTCTGCAGGCGGTAATCCTGGAAAATCATCCAAGAACACCTTAGGAAAATCTCGGACAACCGGAATGCCCTTGACTTCATCTGAAATTGCCATCTTGGATACCATTGCAGCCACCTTCGGAATCTTCTTCTTCTCTTAGAAAGTCACTGCGGGTCCACCTGGTGCTTTCACCAACATCTCTTTCTGCTTGCATTCAATTGTGGCATCATATATTGCCATCGAATCAATGTCCACGATGACATCCACACCCAAGACTTGCAGCTCGATCAAATCAATGTCGAACAACCTCCCACCAATCTCGATATCACAGCCCTCATAATATCGATCCGCAATCAATTCTTCACCTGACGGCGTTTCCACCGACAAAACCCTGCCTGGAAACAACTTAGGCTCCACACCTAAGATCCTTGCAAAATTTGACGATACAAAAGTATGCGATGAACCAGTATCAAATAAACCATTTGCCTTTATTCCATTAATTAAAACAATTCCTGTTACAATAAGAATGATACTCAATCTTAAATTGTTCTCAAACAAAGGTTTTACTTATTACATTGATTTAAAAATAAAAATCAAAATTCTTGCATACCCTGTATTACATTTTCCGAGTTACCCGCGTCCTCCTCGGTTAATGCAAATACTCGCCCTTGCCTCTGGAATTGGCTTCCACCTGAACCATCCTTCCTTAATTGTGGACAATGCGACTTAGAATGTCAGTCTGCCCACATTGGGAACAAGTCTGCTTCGCCAACTTCGGACATGCTGACCTGTAATGTCCTGCCTCCTTGCAGTAATAACAAGTCACTCCCTGAGTTGCAGGTGCCTTCTGCACCGGATCACTGAACTTGATCTGCTTCGCGGGAAATCTCTTCCCACTCTGACCTGATGCTGGCCTCTTGTTCCGGTTCCATGTATCTTGCCTCTTCTGGAACTGGTCCATGTCCTCCTCAGTCATAGCTGCTCTCATGACCAGCTTGTCGAACCTTCTGATGCCCAACGGGATCATCCTCGACCTCAAGTTTGGCCTCAAGCCCTGCTCAAACTTCTTGGCCTTCTTCGCCTCGTCCACGACCAACTCTGGCACATACCTCGACAGCTGAGCAAACTTGGTCTCATACTCCCGCACGGTCATACTACCCTACTGAAGGTTCAAGAACTCGGTCGCCTTCTTCTCCTGAACATCTAGGGGAAAGAAGCGATCCCTAAATTCCTCCAGAAAAGCTTCCCAAGTCATTAGCTGGTTTCCCAAAGTCCTCTTCAGCGATTCCTACCAAACACCAGCGTCCTTCTCTAGCTGCATCGTAGCCAACTTCACCTTGCTGGCTGCCGGAGTCTCCGATACCTCGAAGATCGTCTGCATCTTCCTAATCCAATCATCAGCTGCGGTTGGATCAGATTGCCCCTCAAAGACTGGCGGCCTCATCCTCTTAAAGGATTCGATCTGCTTGATAGGATCGGCGTTAACCAATCTGTGTCCAGCTCCATGATTCGGCTGCAGATTCTACTGCTGATTCTGAGCTTGCGCCAAATTAAATGCCATCAGCACGTTCAGAGTCTGATACACCTTGGCGAATTCAGCCTCAAGATCGATTCCCGTTCCTCGAGAACTACCAGTCGACTGTCGGCCTACAGTTTTTCATAATTTAGGTCTGAATACCAAATCAAACTGGAGTTTTTCTACAGATTCTTTGTTCACGAAATAATTCATATTCAGGAAAAATGACAAATCTCATCAATTCCTCATTATGGATACATTACTCAAAACATCAAATGTATCAAAACTCAAGTTCTCATGTTCTAAATTACTAATTCTCACATTAGGGTTTCTCAATACTAAATTTCTTTCACAACTCTTAATAAAAATCTGATTTACAAATATAAGATCCAGATGCTCATCATCTGATCATAACCATACTCAAATCTTAACATGCATTTTAGCAATACAATTTCGTAAGTCAAGATCTACTCAATATTCTTAGATTCCACAAACATGATACAAACAACGATCTTTGCATTGTTCCCATGCAAAATACTAAATAAAATTCATGTCAACAAACAATTATAACAATCGATCACATCAATCAAACCACCACACAAAGATCATATCATTCATACGACAAGACAAAACAAAACAATTTCATATCACTCACAAAGCAAACAAAACAAAACAAAGTCACTCACATAAATCAAAACAACAAAACAAATTTATATCACTCACCAAGCAAACAAAACAAAACAAAGTCACTCACATAAATCAAAACAACAAAATAAATTTATATCACTCACCAAGCAAACAAAACAAAACAAAGTCACTCACCTTGAATTGAGAAAATCCACGAAAGCCTTCCTTTTGCTAGATCCAAACTTCCTCTTGCTCCTCCAAAACAAATCTCAAAAATTCTGTATTTTCAGTAATGACGGCTGGAGAAAATCCTCTTAAATATCCGGGAATAGGTTTAGGGTTTTATCCAATTTGCAAAATAATCCTTTCCGAAATACAACTTCACATATATAGGTCTAGTCTTGAAAATTCAATCAAAATTCATTTAAATTAGGATTTAAAAGTAAAATATACTCATAAATCTCAATTCGTACTGTTCAAACCGTCCAGAAAATATATTTTACATTTTAACTCCTAAAAATGACAAATTTGCAAAAAGGTCCTTCTTTTCTCAAAATTTGCAAATAGATCCAATTAATTTCAGAAAAATCTGGAAAAATACTAAATAAATTTCAAATATTAAATAATGATTTTTCATGAAGAAAACTTGACTTTCAAACTTCGCAAGAAAGTATTTGCACGTGTTTTGCACGTGTAAAAGAATAAATCTTTTAGAAAATATTAATTAAATCTCCAAAATTCAATCTAAATTCATTTTCAAATATTTAAAAATAATATTTGAAAATACGGGGTTCTACACAATCGGCTTTGCACCGAGGTTGAGCATTCTCCGGACAGTGTACCGGATTCACCAACAACACGAGACGAAGTATCGTTGGTATCTTGCTCCAAGGTATGGGGCAAACTGGTAAGCTGTCCAGAATCAATAAAAAACTGGAGGGATAAATACTTCTTAATCCGAAGTCTGGTCTCTTGGGAGATCCCTACAACTTGGGTAAAGGCGGTCTCGAAGAGAGTCAAGGAGTGTCCGACACTTGGTTCTGAGGAAGAGGACATGGTTCGGACGCTACTCGACCGTCCGAAGTTTGATTGGAGGGATCTGACCGAGGAGGTGATCTTCCAGGGGTGGGCTTAGCTCGATAAACCCCAGTATGGTTTTGCTATATTTGTCTCTCTTTTTTTTGGATCGGTGTTAGTTGTAAAGTAGGCCATATTTTCTAACTTTATTTTTCTCTCTTCTTGCAGAGTCTATGGACTTTGACGACTTGTTGGCGATGAGGGGTGCCTTGGGCAGCAAAACCCCGAAGAAGAGGAAAAGAGTTGCTTCGAAGGCGACCTCGCCGGGGGTAAAGGCGCATCATACCGTCGTGGAGCAATTGGCGAGGTGGCCATTGGCTTCGAAGCCGTTGACCCCAGTGGTGGCATCGGCCTCTACCAACACGGGGGCCTTCCCCTATCGGAAGCCTTAGGTCTGGAGGCCCCGCCGCTAACTGCCGACACCGAGGTGTTCCTAACTGAGGAACACAAGAAGATATTCATCCCGGACTGGCAGGTCCGCAAGCTCGACGAGTTCCTAAGAGACTCGTCAACGTGCATGCAGGCAATTTGGCATCTTGCAATGCCGAAGGACAAAGCAGCCATGGAGGCAGGGAGCGTAGGAGACAACGCACTTGAGGTCGCTCGTTCGGTGATGTCGGTGAGTTTTGAAGATAGTTCTTTCTGTTGAGCACTTAATCTCTCCGCCCCCTTCCTTTTGTTTATAACTCAAGTTCTACCCCCCTCAGATTACTTGCCACTTCGGTCATCTGATGGAGAAGATGGCTGAACAAGAGAAGGATCTGAAGCTGGAGGAAGACAAGGCTTGAGCAGAGAACGTTCGGGTCGCCAAGGACCTCGAGCAGGAAAGGTGGAAGTCGTGTCGAAGAACTCGAGAATGGGGCACCTTGAAGCCATGGTCGCCAATCTGGAGGCTGACAATGCTCAGCTCCTTAAGGCTGCCGAGGAGGCGGTCAAGGACAAGGCGGATGCAGTGGCCACGGCGAAGCTAGAAGCAGCAAAGATGGCCGAGGAGCAGGCCATGGGGAAGGCACAGAGGTTTCTTATCTTGAACATGGCAAAGGCATATGGTCGAGCCATTGATCAGGTAAGGGAGAAGTTCCCTAAGGTGGACTACACCGGCTGGCGTCTCTTTCCAGACCCCGTCCCCGGGTTCGATGATGTCTCAGAAAGGGACAAGGAGGGCGAGGGAGAAGAAGAAGAGGACGAGGAGGTCAAGGAAGTCGTTGCCGAAGCTGAGGATGGCGCTCCGTCGGAAGCTACACCCCGTGGCTATCGTGGTCCTTGAGGAGGCGTCTTCAGCGTTGGATCGCGCGAAAGAGGTTGACCCTTGATTTGTCTTGTATTTTGCTTCTTTTTGTTTTTCGACTATGTAGTGCCGAATTGCGGACTGGCCACCGCTTGCACTTTTTGATTACTTATGAAAGAATTTTTTTGAACAAGTGTTGGTGAAGATTCAAAGTCATGTTCGCCTTGTTTTTGGGTTGCCTCGTAGTTTTGGTTATCTTCGTGGACTTGATTTTAGGTCCTAAGACATTTGCGTCTTTTGTTCACCTTCTTCAGGATAGCAGAGCAACCCGTTTTCACGCAGAGCTCGGCGTCGCTAAGTTGGGGCTCACTAGGAACCAAGAATGGATTTGTAAAGTGGAGTGGGAGCTTCGTAAAGCTGAGTGGGAGCTGAGTCATCTGAGATTGGTCTTAGTTCGTCGCGACATAGAGAGGAAACGATTAGAAGAGAGGATTAACGAGATGGCCCCCGAAGACGATGATGTGTGTCCGTCGATGGCTGTCAGCCTCAGCTTGAGACTTAAGCACCTTCGTCGCTCTCTTTCTGAGGCGACAGTGGAGAGGGACGGACTGAAGAAGGTAGTTCTCGATAAGAGCATGGAGGTTGCTCATCTTTGGCGGACAATCACCGACGCCTCTCGTGGTGCCGGCTCGATGCGACTGCCGCATTTGAAGATAACCGTGATGGACGACTTGCTTAAAGAGCGAATTGTTGAGCTTGAGGCAGAGAACGCTTGTCTTCGACCGCGATCTGAGGGAAGCACTGTCAGAACTACTCTTGCACTCGAGAGGAGTATGATAGGGGAATAACGTTCCGTGAGCTCGCTCTTCACTCGTCGCCTATACATCGAAACCCCGGAGATGCGCAAAGTGGGGTGGCAGCTTCGTAGAGCGGAGGATCTGTTGGGGCCACCGTTAGATGGGGTGCGGACGATGCTTCCCGGTTCGCCGGCCCAGGGACGTCCGTCAAAGTAGGGCATCGGCAGCAAGGCATTCGTCGTCCACGTGTGTCTCTTAACAGAAGTATCCCCGCCCTTAGGAGGGGCTGAAGTAGCTTTCTATAATCTTGTAATTTTGGTTTTACAAGTTTTCTATCTCAATGTAAAGATGAGTCGTTGGTCTGTAATTATACTTGTATATCAAACTTTAATGAAATAGTACTTATTTCGTGAACTTGTGTGTTTTGCTAGCGTTTGCAATTGTCACCAGTTCTATGAGAAATTCCGAATGGTAGGCTGCTTTGTACTCACTCGTTCGCAAGTAGCAAAAGTTGCGTCGAACCAAGTGTTGGACTCCGAACATGTCGTTTTAAAGAATATCAACAGATGTAGGAACAAATCCAAATGGTGATCCACTTCGTACTCGCTTAGAAGTAAGTAGTTGAAGCGGAGTCGAACCAAGTACTGGACTCCAAGCACATCATTTAGAAAATTTCAACAGCTGTAGGAGCAATTCCGAATGGTGATCCGCTTCGTGCTCGCTTAGAAGCAAGTAGTTGAAGCGGAGTCGAACCAAGTGTTGGCCTCTAAGCATGTCATTTTAAAAATGTCAACAGCTATAGGAGCAATTCCGAACAGTGATCCGCTTCGTACTCGCTTAGAAGCAAGTAGTTGAAGCGGAGTCGAACCAAGTGTTGGACTCCAAGCATGTCGTTTGAAGAATTTCAGCAGCTGTGGGAGCAATTCCGAATGGTGAACCACCTCGTACTCGCTTAAAAACAAGTATTTGAAGTAGAGTCGTACCAAGTGTTGGACTCCGAGCGTGCCGTTTTAATGCAAAAAAAATATTTGTAAGTACAATTAGACTGCTCAAAAATAGAGAACATGCGGGAAAGATGGATTTTATTAGAAACAATTAGGCGACCGCTTCTAAGTTGTGAGCCGCTCTTACACTTTGATAAAGAAAATACAAAATAAAACTTTTGACATGTTTTATGGAGCGCTCTTGGGGAAGTTGCTTGGAGCGATGTTTAGACACCCTCTTGGTACTTCATCAAGTGCTCCGTGTTCCATGTCTCGGTATTATCCTACCCCCCAGATCTTCGAGTTGATGCGCGCCTGGGCGAATAACTCTGAAGACCCTATACGGTCCTTCCCAATTGGGTGCCAACTTGCACTTTTTGCTTGGATTGGAGATCGATAACTTCCGGAGTACTAGGTCTCCCTCTTTAAGATTAGCTGACCGAACCTTCTTGTTGTAAGACTGAGTGATCCTACGGTGGTAGGTCTCTTGTCGAAGGGCAGCTCTCCCACGGACCTCGTCTATGAGGTCTAAGCAGTTGCAAAGTTGGTTCGCATTCTGTGCTTCACTGTAGGCTATCAGTCGGGATGAAGGCAGGTCCACTTCTAAGGGGATGAGGGCTTCAGAACAATAGGTGAGGTTGAAGGGTGACTACCCTGTCGGAGCTATTTTGGTGGTGCGATAGTTCCAAAGCACGTTGGGGAGATGCTCCGCCCACAACCCCTTGGTGGACTTGTCGAACCTCTTCTTCAGATCGGAGAGTATCTGTCGATTGGCGTTCTCTGCTTGGCCATTGGACTGAGGGTGCGCTATCGAGGAGAACTGCTGCTGGATGCCGAGGTCAGCGCAGAAGTTGCAAAAGGTTGCTCCCGCGAATTGAGTCCCGTTGTCGGTTACGAGGATGCGGGGTACCCCAAACCAGCAAACGATGTTCTTCCAAAATAACTTCTGGACCTTGTGCTCGGTAATCGTCGAAAGAGGTACAACCTCGATCCATTTTGGGAAGTAGTCTATCGCCACGACTAAGAACTTCAGCTGGCCCGGCGCTGGAGGGAAGGGTCCGAGCAAATTCATCCCCCACATTGCAAAAGGGATTGGACTCTGCCAAGGAGGTGAGTTGTTCTTGAGGCAGGCGACGGATCGGGGCAAATTTCTGGCAGGAGTCGCACTGGCAGACGTACTCTTCGGAGTCACTCATTAGTGTAGGCCCCAGAAGTAGCCTTAATTTAGGAGTTTACAGGCGAGGGATCTCGCTCCCAAGTGCGCACCAAACAGACCGTCATGGGCCTCCTTTAGGGCATAAAGCGCTTCCTCCGAGGAGAGGCACCTCAGATAGGGTCGGACATCGATCTAAGTGTAAGAGCATTTGTACATGACTCCGTCAAGGAGTGTGTACCGGTCGGCTCGTGTCCTGATCCTCCTCGCCTCTTTCAGGTCTTCGGGAAGGACTTCGTTTCTGAGGTACTCGATGAGAGGCTTCATCTAGTTCTCCCCAAGTGTTAAGAGGTAGGCTTCCATCGGCTCCGGGCTATCTTCATCAATACTTGGTCTGAGGAGGACCTCTATCAAGACGGTCCGTTCTAGACCTTGAAGAGATGAGGAGGCGAGCTTTGAGAGAGCATCCTCCAGTGGGTTTTCCTCACGAGGAACCCACTGGAGTTGAACGTCTTCGAATAAGGCTAGTAGATCCTTAACCTTTGCCAAGTACTTGGCCATATGCTCGTTCCTTACCTCGTATTCCCCTGACACTTGGTTGACGACCAACTGTGAATCACTGATGACTCTGACGTGCTTGGCCCCTGCTTTGCAAGCCATACAGAGCACTGCTATGAGGGCCTCATACTTTGCTTCGTTGTTTGATGCCGGAAAGTTTAGGCGGAGGGATTATTGGAGGACGAAAGCGTCTGGGCCGGTCAAAATGACGCCAGCCCCACTTTCGTCAGCACAAGAAGATCCATCCACATAAACGGTCCAGATCAGGGGGTCGGCAGATGACTCGCAAGAGTCAGGGATGGTGCTCTCCACAATAAATTCTGCCAGAGCTTGGGCCTTGATTGCTGTTCTTGGCTGGTAACTGATGTCATGTTGTCTTAGCTCGATGGACCACTTCATAAGGCACCCGGAGGTCTCGGGCTTGTGGAGAACTTGTTTGAGCAGCTGGTCAGTAAGAACGACCACCGAATGAGACTAGAAGTAGGGGCGGAGCTTTCGGGCTGCCAAAACCAAGGCGAGAGCCATCTTCTCCAGCTTCATGTAACAGACTTCAGCATCCCGGAGGACCTTACTCACATAATAGATGGGCCTCTACGTTCTATCCTCTTCTCTTACAAGGACCGCACTGAGGGTCTGTTCCGAAGCGGCGATATATAGGTAGAGGACCTCTCCAGGCATTGGCTTGCTCAAGAGTGGGGGGTTAGCTAAGTATGCCTTGAGCGGGTCGAAGGACTCTTCTTGTTGTTGTCCCCATTCGAAGCCTTTAGCCCCCCTGAGGGTCTTGAAGAAGGGGAGGCACTTCTCCCCGGACTTGGAGAGAAAATGCCCAATTTCTGTGAGGCGCCCAATGAGCCTCTGTACATCTTTAACACTGGAGGGGAGAGCCATTTTGAGAATGGCCTGAATCTTCTCGGGGTTGGCCTCTATGCCCCTCTGGCTGACCACGAACCCCAAGAACTTGCCGGATGAGACTCCGAATGCACACTTGTTTGGATTCAGCCTCATATTGTGCCTCTTGAGCACCCCGAAGGCTTCTCAGAGGTCGAGAACATGCTCCTGTCCTCGGGTGCTTTTGACCAACATGTCATTTACAAAGACTTCCATGTTTCGGCCAATCCGGTCTCGAAAAAACCCTGTTCACGAGGTGCTGATAAGTAGCTCCCGCATTCTTCAAGCCGAACGACATAACCCAGTAGCAATACAGGTCCTGATCCGTTACGAACAAGGTCTTCGGGATGTTAGGAGGGAACATCCGAATCTGGTTGTACCCCGAGAAGGCACCCATGAAACTGAGGAGCTCGTGCCCGGAGGTCACATCGATCAGGGCGTCGATGCTAGGAATGGGAAGAGGGTCCTTCGGGCAAGCGTTATTGAGATCAGTGAAATTGATGCATACCTTCCAGCTCCCGTTGGCTCTCTTGACCATCACCACATTGGATAGCCACTGGCATAGTTCACCTCCTGGATGAATCAGGTATTGAGGAGCTTTTCGACTTCTTCTTTGATCGCCTATTATCACTCGAGAGCGAACTTGCATCGCTTCTGCTGAACGGGCTTGACACCTGGGGCAACGCTGAGGTGGTGCATTAGGAGCTCCTCGGAGATCCCAGGCATATTGGCCACGGTCCAGGCAAAGAGATCGCAGTTCTCCCTTATGCACTGGGAGATGTCTTCTTTGATGGAGGGGGAAAGAGCCTTGCTGACCCGGAACGTCTTGGTGGCATCTTCCTCCAAGAAGGCCATTCTTTTTCCAACTCGTCCACTGGTTCGGAGATGATCTGACTACTTTCCGGTGGTAGCTCAAGGGCTTCTAGGGAAAGGACCGAGCCTCCCATTGAGGTCATGTAGCACTTCTGAGCTGCCTCCTGGCTTCCCCTCACTTCCCCTACTCCCGCAGGGGTGGGGAACTTCATCTTCATGTGGTATTCAGATGGGATAGCTTGGAGTGCGGCCAAACCTGGTCGACCCAGGATAACATTGTAGGCGGCCTTCACGTCCACCACCATAAAATCCATCTGCTCCGTGCGGGTGATCGGGGTTTTGCCAACGGTGACATCAAGAGTTATGACTCCCTTGATCGTCACTGGCACCCCGGTGAATCCATAAACGGTGTAGCCTGCTGGCTTGAGCCGGTCTCTTGATAGCTGGAGGCCTTTGAATGCCTCCAAGAAGAGAATGTTGACCGAACTGCCATTGTCCACCAAGGCCCGACGTACGTCGAAGTTGGCCATTCGAAGGTTAATGAAGAGGGCATCGCATCGAGGCGTGCGGACGACTTCCAAGTCTCTATCGAAGAACGTGACAGGGACTCCGAGGCCCCTGGGAGGAGGATGGCTCTGCACGGAGTTGACTTCCCTAACGAAGGCTTTTCGGGAGGACTTAGAATCTCCCCCCATTGGGCCTCCGTGTATGAGGTGCAAGATGGCCTCTACTTCGACATCCGGGGCCTCCACGTGCTGTTCTGTCCGCCTGTTAGCCCCCCTGGGTGGTGGAGGCAGATCGGCACTATCCCTTCTTACGAATCGAGCGAGCTGCCCCCTCTGGATGAGGGCCTCCATCTCATCCTTCAGGGCTCGACAATCATCAGTGTCGTGTCCATGGTCCCGGTGGAAGCGATACCACTTGTCCCGGTTTCTCTTTTTCCCGTGGGTGTTCATCTTCGGAGGGGGCGGCAGGATGGCGGAGACACTCGAGTTAAGCGAAGTGAATTTTTGAAGCGGGGGAGAGGGCGCCACTGACCCCCGTTATCCTTTTGGAGCTTCTTATCTCCTTCTTCCTCAGTAGTCATCGGTTTGTTCCCAGAAGATGACCCCTCCAGAGTGGGGCGATTGAGAGCCCTTTCAGCCCGAATGTACTTCTCGCTCGTGAGGAGGATCTTGGAGAAGTTCTGAGGAGGCTTTTTGGCCAGTGACGCCCTGAGGTCGGGGTTGATGACGTTGGACTGGAAAGCAGCCGAAGCTATTGATTGATTCAGGGAGGCGAAGGACCTGGCTTCTGCGGTGAATTGCTTGATATAGTCCCTCAGCTGCTCATCTTTCTTTTGGCTAAGGAAGAGCAGTGAGGTGCTCGTCTTCTCGGAGCGGCGACTGCTCATGAAATGTGTAAGGAAAAGTCCTTTGAACTAGTCGAAGGAGAAGATGGATGCTGGTGCAAGTCGGGAATACCACTTTTGAGCGGCCCCTTGAGCGTGGTTGGGAAGGTCTTGTAGAGGAGGGTGTTGGATGCATGATGAATCATCATGAGAGTTTTGAAACTCTCAATGTGATCTGCGAGATCCGACTCCCCGGTATAAGTCTCGAAGTGTGGAGGTTTGAAATTGTCGGGGACAGGGGCCTCCATGATAGTGCAGAAAAAAGGGGGCCTACTCGGGCGGAGGTTCCTCGCCCGTTGCTCTTCGTCTCTGTCCAGCTGGCCGAGGTGCCTCTCCATCTCGTAGAGACGACGGTAGATCGAGTCCTCCCTTCGATCGTACCTCGTTGAGCCCCTAGACTCGTCCTCACGTACAGGAGGGTTGGGGCTACAGCGGCGATAGCTCTGAGTAAGTCGTGGACTGATAGAACGACGGGGATGGCTCGGAGCTGGCCGAGGACTGAGAGAATGATGGCGATGGCTTGGAGCCGACCGTGGACTTCGAGAGCGGCGGCGATGATCAGGAGAGCGGCGCGATGGCTGGGAGCCGGCTAAGGACTAGGAGCTCGTTGGGCATTGACGGGGGCATCGTTAAGCACCCGAAGAACCGCCTCGTTATGAGGGCCTCCTACTCCCGTTGGGCTCGATGTGCAAGGCGGCCAGCTGGGGAGCGGCTTCGTGGCGATATTGGGGTGACTCTCTCCGTCTCCTAGGAGAGTTGGACCACCTATGGTATGTCCTGCGGGGGGACCGGTCCCTCTGGTGCTCTCGGCGGGAGTTCGCATCGCAGGTCCGCCTCTTGTCCAGGCGGATCCGAAGGTCAGGCTCGGGCTCACTCTGTCGGTTGTTGAGCACATCCTGCAAATTCTTCGGTGTTGGAGGGCTATGGGAGGCCATGGAATCTGTGGAGGCATTATGGATAGAGATCCGGACTTGGTGCAGAGGATGCTTCTGATGGCTTCGCCGAGAGGGCTCCCCAACAGTCGCTTGGGGCCCTTGAGTCTGCTGAATAGACTGAGGGTTCAGCTGTTCGAGCTGTAGGGCCGGTTGGATGGGCAGAGGGAGATCCTCAGATGGAGGAGGAGTAGTGGAGGTTTTCCTTCGGTTGGAGTTTGTGGACTTCCTCTTGGGAGGCATTGCTAGGAGTAGGTTTGGTTGAAAGAAGAAGGTCGGATTGCTATTCGAGAATTTCCCACAGACGGCACCAATCTGTTGCCGCTGAATCTGGTGTAGGGGCAATAAATAGAATTTGTGGATTCGTAGGAACTCGAACAGGCCAAATCTGACTTCTTCCCTAGTTGATAGGCAGACTCCTTGGTGCTCCCGTTGACCTGCACCAACGTTCGAAACACCGGGATGGATCCCGGCGACGAACCCTCCGACGCTCTTGTCAATACTCAGAAAAGGAAAGGAAAAGAGCTTAGGTAGACAAAGAGTGATCACCTTGTAACGGTAAGAGGTAGGGGGTATTTATAGTCGTCGTGGGGATCTGCTTCGGGATAAGAATGAATCCTTACTTTCGGGTGTGACTGGATAGAAGTGGTTAAAACCACCTCCAGTAGATAAGGACGAACCAGGATTTCCTCATATCCCGTTGAACTGGTCCTCAATGGGTTGTGACCTGTTCTCAGTTTGGACAAATCTGTTTATGGGTAAGCGGGTCCAAGAGGAGAGACTCGGTTCCCAATTCGGATCCGTCCGTAGGTGAAATTATCATCTTGCACCTATTACATTAAAATTCGTTCTCTATTTGAACGGTTCCAATTTAACCCCATTTTTAGCCATATCACTTTGCATACACACAAATCTAACATCTCACATCTCATTGAAGGCTTGATCAAGGATCAAAAATTTCAGCCAAGTCCCAACTCAACACAATGGGCTAAAAGACTTGGTTTTTGGCAAAACCACTTGCCACCTCACTGCCCTACACCCCCTACCCCTGTGGTCCGGCCTCCCCCTCTCTCCCTCACTCCCTTTTCATTAAACCCCTCCCCCCCCCCCTTTCCCACTCTAGAGCTCTGAAATTTCAGAACACAAAAAAAAAGGAGCAAGAAGAGGAGTTCTCACTTGGAGAAGGGTCTTTGGAGGGATAACTCAAGACAACTTCTCAAGCAACTCCGGGTGGGGAGTTCTCTAATCTCATTCTTGTTTATTTTCTTGCATGCATGAGTAGTAGTAGCCCTAGAATGATTGTATAAGAGTAGAATGTTAGTAATCTGAAACTAGAACAGAAAATCTTGATCTGCATGTCATTTTCTACACTTTCCCGAGAACAAACTACTTGGCTTTTGATGATGAAACATTCACAGATTGGTCCCATACATGTCTAGATGATGCATGAATTATTTCGGAATTTTCTGATAATGTATAGTATTTTAATAAAATTTATTTTATGGACAGAGCCGTAAGGCAGAAGCAGAATCTGTTTATTGTGATTACTGAGCTTGTGGGATTTCTTACAATTAATTGGCACATGATCTATGACTGAAATTTTTACCATGGTTTCTTACATGTATCTAGAATCTACAGAAAAGTCATGAACTTATTTGGATGAATTTACATGCATGTTCAAAATTAATCTATCAACAGTAGTTAAGACTGTAACTGACAAATAGTATGATTTTTATGCATATTTGGAACAGATAGAGCTCAATGAATACTTAGAATTTGGATATGAATCTTTTTCCATGTTGTTCATAATGATGTCTAGCTTCTGTAAAGAAAACTTGGTGATCATTTGTTGAGTATATGTTTTATGATGAATTTTATAGCTTGTACTGTGCTTAACTCAATCAGAATGGGCCCCTTGATAAGATGATATATTTGAGTCTCTTTAAGAGCAAGTTTTGAAAAAGTGTTCTGTTAGAGAATTGTAGTAGACATCTAGAGTTTTTCAACAAGCCTTATTTAAAGAATTTCCATTGAGTAGATTATTTAATATGATTTTTGCAAGACTGGACAGAAACCAGGTGTTGAGCTGAAGGCTCTGTTTGAGTAAGACTTAGTGGGTGGTTCTGTACACCTAAGAGTAATGTCTGTTTTAGGGTGATCAAATGATATAATTTGGATTGGTGATAAACTAGGAAGTTGTATTGGACATCCACACCTTTCCACAGATTCTGGATTGCTAGCATTCCGATGAGTAGGTAGCATTTTATGCTACCGGTAAGGTGTAGCCAGTGTACATGGAGTACACAGGCTGAGGCTTGTGAGGCTAATTTGAGGATTTAGATAACTGAATCTGAGTTGATGATCAACTAGAGAGTTGTAGCCTATATCTTTACCTTTCCAGATTGGGTTTGAACACCCAAATCTGAGTTGTATTGTGAGAGTTATGATCTTTTTAAGTTTCAGGCAGAACACCATTAGTTGGGTTTAGTCATGGTTTTGGCTAAGTGTTTGGTAGAACCACTCCCCTTGTGTACCTAAGAGTTGATAACTCATTGTTTGGGGATGTATGGTGTTTTTTGCTAGTCTTGTTGATGTTTGACTCCTGTGAAGGATTCTTGTGACTCGAGTTAGTCACTAGGATAGGGTGAAGCCCTATGCTTATCGACCCTAGATGTGAACTTCCACCGAGGCGTTGAACGTCCAAGTTGGTTCCGTCAAGTTAAATTTCATAAAGTTAATGATGAACGCGGGACATGGTGAGGAACGATTCCAAGCTAGGGGAAGTGGCGAGCGGGACTTACGTCGCCAGGTTCATTGGTCGACGGGTAGAGTTTTGGAGGCACTCTATCACCCTGAAGGATTAGAGTGAGTCTCGGTTTAGAGTAGAGTTTTGGGGTTGTTCATTGCATTTAGTACTAGAAGACCAGTTGGGGATCAATTGTTCGATAGCACTACATGCATGATTTTTGGATGACTAGCATATTTTAGTAATCGTTATTTAGTTAAGTTTCTTACTTCCGCTTAAGGGCCAAGTTGGTATTAGGGGTGATTCCCTATAATTCGACTTGTTATGAAGGCCAGCACAAGGCGGTGATAACCAGGGTTGTTATCATTCTGTCGTAGGGATACGGGCTGTGTTCGCTCAGTAGCTGGGCACACGGAAGCGGTATCTCACTCTGTTAATTCCTGAAGTACCGTGGCAAGAGCGGGAGAGAAACTCCTGTCGGCTAGGGGGCTTAGACCTTTGAGGCCGTCATGTTCTTATGTTGGTGGACACGAACGGACCAAAAAAGGTGGTAGTCTCATGGATCTTCGGCGCCATGGATGTGCGAGGACGCATATCTGTGAGATCGTCACGGCATTTGGTGTGATCTTGACCGGATTGGAAACAAGTGGAAAACAGAGGACACCACTGTGTTAGTAGTAATAACTGCAGGATTAACAAGCCACTTGGTATCTATCAGGAACAGGTTGAGTACAATAGTAGAATGCATTGCATGGCGAGGGTTAGAAATCCTGAATTTGGAGAAGACAGCTTGATCTGGAGCATAGGTAGTATGGGATGCATGCGTATTCAGAGTCTTGCTAACATTAGACTAAGTGCATGTGTTTCTATGCCTTGTATTATACATTAGACTCCAGGTTATGGCAAGTCCCAGGGAAGCAGATTGACCACTCAGCAGAGGTTCGGCGGTGATCGGTCCATTGCTATTCCGGAAGACAGCTGATAGCTTTACAAGTGGAGTTTGTGAATATTTTTGTAATAAATTGTAACGAGTTAATGTAATTTGTATTTTTGTTCTAGAGCGAGATATCAATTATAATTAATGATGTAAAGACTGATTTGGCAATAAAAGTTTTAAATTTCCGTGTTATTACTGTGTGGAGATGCATTTGAAGGCAAAGATTCTGGTTGCGTCACGGATGCCTGGAAACGGGGATCCGGGCCGTTACAAAGGTGGTATCAGAGCTGAGTTCAAATTGTAGTCTCACACAGTAGGAAACAAAAAACTTAAAATGCCCGTTAGAGGCAGGTTTATGTTCAAACATCACAATATATGTCTGTGATTCCTCTCTAACCGGATCAAAAACCTATGTGTGTGTGTGTGTGTGTTCGTAGGATGGTGTTTGAAGATATCTTCATCGAGGATGAGTGTCACCCCCCGCTTCCCAAAAAGAATACGGAATATGGATATGAGACAAAAGCTCAGCAAATGATTTTCATCATCCTTAAGCTGTCCAAGAATCTTTACAACATTCACAAGAATCATCAGAGTCGGAAGCAAAAGAATCAACCACATGCACATATGAACCAAAATACCAACAAGAATACTTGAAACCAATTATATAAATCTCAAATAGCCATGATCTGAATAAAACAAATATCTTGGGTCACATTATCCAAGTACAAGAATAAATCCAAGTTTTAAAATACAATATTGTTCAAGCAGGCTACAAGAAAGAATAATAATAAAATGCAGCACTAATACTTTATGTCACCAATACCGTCTGAAACCTGTTCTCCAAAATCTGCAATTCAACGAATGCAGGAAAAAGAGGAAAAGAGAAAACAAGTACCTATCAATTATAAGTTCCAGGCCACTTATAATGTAGGATACAAGCACATGGGGAAACAAACTAGCAACATGGTATAAGTGTGATGTCAACATAAAAGACTAGCATGGCAAAGTGAACAAGTGTAAATGGCATGAATCAAGTGCCAAGTAATCAAGTAACATGTAAATATACATCAAGTGTCAAGTATCATGTAATCATGTATCAAGTCTCATGTATCATGTAGTCAAGTATCAAGCAAGCATGTATCATGTTCAAGTATCATGTATCAAATCTTGTAGTGATTACTATCTATGTAGCACTTCATGCAACCCACCTTACATGGTTGCTACAACAAACAGTTTCGGTTTAGATTTCATAGTGGACCATAGAGGGCAGTATACTCGGGGACAAGTCAAGTAATCGTGCTCCAAGCTCCAAGTATCATGTATCATGTAATCACGTGTCAAGTTGTGCAAGTGGCATGCATCGTGTCTTGCGTGCAAGTATCAAGTAATCACGTGTCAAGTATCATGTCTCAAGTAATCACGTAGGATCAGTGGATCCCCTTCTGAGTACGCAAATCTGAATTATCCACAATTAGATCTGTCCCTTAAACCCCGACTTGTTTATTTATTATTAATGTCAAACAAGCATGTTATGTGCAAAATACATCAAGAATAACATGGCATGATCATGTGACAAGTGTAAGTTGCAAGATAAACATGTATGAGTGCATGATAATACATGAAAGAATAAAATAGACAAATCTCAAGTTCATGACAGAAAGACCATACTGTAGTAAAACTGTGATTCCCAGTGATACAAGCATGCAAATCTAAATCCGTCAAAACGTCTAGAAAATAGACTCCCAACCGACTCCAGCGAGTATAAATAAGTTAAATATTAATTTACAGAAACATAGCTCGAAACTGATTTGAATACAGAAAATAGGTTCAGCCAGAAATCAGAAAATCGAATTCAAGAACCAGAAAACAGCACGAAAATACATTAAATAAATCCACAAAAAATCTGGGGTATTCCCCTATATGTCCAGTATCTAAATGAAAAGTTTCATCATTTTTCAGTAAAATTAGATCAGTCATCAAAAATCGGGAAACATCAATAAATGGTAGTCTGGCAAATCTGGAATTCCCAACACTGCCATACAAAAACTATGATACAGTGAGACGAAATCCAATTCCGCCAAAGGGATATGAAAATAGATAAAATGTACTAACTTTCATATTTTACAAACATTTTTCATACAGTGAAAGGAATCAGGGTGAAAATACGATTCTTTACAGAACAGCCAGTAAAATACAGCAAGTATAGTTTTCATAAACGAGCATGAAACGACACATAAAGCTCACCAATAAATTCCACCAAAATTCTGGTTAATCCCTAACTAGATACAGAAACACTGACCAAAGTTTTGGATCAAAATAATATATGTAGCATCAGTATCAAAATCATTTAGTTATCAAAATCATCGAAAAACAAAATCTGGAAAGATCTACACCTCTGTAGTAAAACAGTCATAACTCGCACATACGAAAAACGAAATCGAGCAAGGTCACAGGGGTTTGAAAATAGATGAAATTATCTAAAACTCATGTTTTATACCGAAATTAAGATTATGACTTCAAGACAGTCTAAAACAGCAAACAAAACAAATCAATGACAAAACACGGATTTTTTCCTTTAATAACAACTCAACATATATCCTACAAAACTTGTTCAAAATACAACCAAACATGAAATCGAGTCTACCAAGTGTCCAAACATCATGAATTAGGGTGACCAACATGTCCACACCAAATATATCACATGGGTCTCAACCAAATCACGAATTCTCACAAAAGTCCCACATACATGATCAAATCCAGAACGGGTAAAACCTAATAAACTTCTAAGTAAATAAAAAAAGAATGAGAAAGAGAGAGAGAGGGAGAGAGAGAGAGAGAAATATGAAAAAGTGAAAAGAGTAGAGAGAGATAATAATAAAGTAATGGGTTTTTTTGTTTGAGGGAAAAAAAATTGATTTTGGGGGGAAGACTTTTTGGAGGGAAAATATATTTTAGGAGAGTGAATCTGAACCTTGATTTTGTTTCAATTGAAGGTGAACCACTTGATAGCTTTGTCTTGTGTTTTATTATATAGATATTTATGTACATATGAGCTTATCAAATATCTCAAAAAATTTATGTATTTACTTGTACGATTAAATGAATGTTCCTTTTTTTCCTTTTCAATGATGTTCCTCACGAATAAATGAATGTTCCCTTTATTACATTGCTTCAAGGATGTGAATGCTTCAAATATCTTTAGAAGCATTCCAAAATTTTACAGCAAAGTATGATCATTATATTTTGTTCAATAAGCTTAATTATTACCAAATAAATACCGTATGAAAGAGATGACAAAATAATATCATTGAAGAAAGAACTAGCAAATATTGATACAATTCTAAATCTTGTTCTTTTATTACATTGCAAAGAATTTTTACATTCTAAAGAACTTGCAAATACTATGTTAATAAACAAAAGTTAAATGAACAAAAATCAAATGACATTTCTAAATTTTGTTCTTCTTCAATACAAGCAAGCTGCTACTTCTTCAGATTCAGCTGCTTCAATATACTAGTTTTAGCTGCTACTGTTGCTTCTTTTTTTCTTCTTCTATCAACCACAAAAAATTCAGGTTTTTCTTCTTCTTTTGCCAACCACAAAAAAAAAAAAAAAAACAAGAGTTTAGCAGCAATATTCATGTATCTGTATGTACATGATAACTAAACAATACATTAAATGATTAGTAGCAGGCTCAAAACACAATTATCAGCACGGACAAATCAAATTTGCCAATTAAAGTAGTATTAGTTCATCAAATATATAAAAAAAAATGGTGTCACTAGGACTGCATTATAATGCCATGCTAACTAGTTCAGCAGCAACAGCAAAAATCAGAAGCAACAACAGCAAAATCAAAAACAACCAAGCATAAAAAGTAGCAGCAAAAGCATGAGCAGCAGCCTATGCATAAGCAGCAGCAGCAAAAGCCTAAGCAAAATCAAAAGCATCAGTTCAAATGCTTACTAAGAATTCAAGATAATTCCCAACCCATATTATTTTCGATGAATATTATATGAGTTCCATCCACAATCAAGAACAATCAACTAAGTATCATATAAAAAACAAACAATACTATTTTGTGTGACTCATCATTGTCTACTGAGATTCCAAAATAATTTGCAAGAAATTAAACAATATTGTATAACAAAATTATAACTGAGAATCGAACACTTCCCTAGTGTCATATTGTCAAACGGCATACGCTATTTCAAAAACCCAACTACAACCCTCATACATTAGGTGGGCATTCGACAGCGGTCCTCATAAAAAGAGGTAAAGATTATAAAAAGAGGTAAAGATTGAGGATATATAGTGTCGATGATGAGAGATATACAGTACTTAGGGTTCAAATTAGAATTTAGAAATTTTAAGAGATGATAGTTAGGGTTTAAAAGGGAGAGAAAGAGATACCCAAGAAGAAAAAGAGAGGATGAAGAGATCGGGAGCATTTTGGTTTTTTCACATGCTTCTTAACGGGTATGAACCCATTAAGAAGTATATACCACGAATATTTCACTAACGCGGGTGCCTATAGGCCCAATTTTCAAAACTTTGAGTGTCATTGAGATATTACTGTAACTCCATGTGTATATAGAATATTATTACTAATTTTGGGTGCCAATAGGTCATTCACCCTTTATATTTCCCCATTAAGTGCAAAGCTCACTTCTTATTTAACAATTTAACCTATTTCCTCACTTACAAATAATATACACATATTGGAGCATACCATTATGACGAACCAAGTTACAATGAATTGAATGCTATTCTCTCTCTCCCTTTTTCAACAACCACCTAATATTTCTTCATTATATTTGATCAGAACATTATACACATGGGTGGTTCTAAACTCTCCCCATCGGAGAGAAAAGCGAATTGAGAACGAAAAGATGGAGGAGTTTGCTCCACACCATTCTTCTTTGCTTTCCTCTTCTCTTCTTCTGGTACGGCTTCAATGAGATGCTGCACTTCCTCCTCGAGGAGTAACTTGAGTGAGCTCGAATACAGCCTCTCTGTGTTTTTTTCTTGACCGATATGAGCAGATGCAGCTTCTGAACTGTGTAGTATAGCAATGCAAATGGAGAAAGCCTGAAGTGAAGATAGCCGGGCATGGAAATTGATTGAGTACTGCCCTTTCCCGTCACCTAAGATTGACAGTGCAGGAATCTTCTCTTTTTGGCCCTGTTAAACAGTAAATCTACAATTTTAACCGCGCTTATAAGTAAAACTTATAATAATAATAATAATATTAAGTCTGTTCCTTTAATTTTTTTAAAAGGGCATAAGTTGGGTATTGTATTTGAAATCTTGAATACGGATAAAATGATAAAGTTCTTTTGCAAGAAGATGCATCAAATAAGAATTCCTCAAGATAAATGGAAGGAAATAATGATACTTTTATTTCACTGCAGAAGTCGGAAAATTTTGTATATATAAGTATACTAGGGAAATTTAAGTTTACGAATTATTATACAATATCTTAGCTAATAGGCCTACCCCCCCTCTTCTTTCTCCATTTTGAAATGAAGAAAGGAGAGCAAAAGTAGGAAATCTCACCTATCTTAACACGTGCACACCACACTTTTTTACTTAATAAAACAAAATACAAAATAAATACAAAAACAAAAAAAACTCTTCCTCTCCCAGCTCCCCCTCCCCCAAGATCCCGCTAACCCTCCTCTCCAAAATCTCAGCAGTCGTCGTCCGCCAACCCGCTCAAATCCTCGCCGTCGACGCTTGCTGGCCTGCCATGGGTGATGACACCATCAGTAAGAATTCTCCTATGAGAAATTAGGGTTTTTGAATTCCTAATTTGTTTGTAATATTGTATTTATGAGACTCTAATTTACCACCTGCTTTTACTTTTGATTTCTAATTAAGGCGTTTCAATTATTGATATTTAGGAATCCAACCCCTAACAAGGATTCAAAAATAAAGATTGGTTATTTTCAGACCAAATCCTAACTAATGTTCTGTTCTTGATTCTTTGTTTCTTCATATCCAAATAAATTAGATTTGAGAGGTCATGGTAGAAATTGGAATTTCGAATGGTGAAGAGATGAAAGGAAGAATAAGCTGTGGGAACATAAGAGGTAATATAAGTGTTTATTATATGTTTGTTTTTGTTTATTCACTGATTTACACTACTTTCTCCATTGTGTACACGCAGAGATTACAGAGATGGCAGTTAGACATGTATGTCATGTCGTCACAGCAATTGGCCCAGATGTAGGTTACCTGAAGATCAACTTTTATTCTTCAATTTGATGGTAATTGTGTTCACTACTTCTCATAAATATACTATATCTTAAGCTAATAGGCCTACCCCCTCTCTCCATTCTCCATTTTGAAATAGAGAAATGAGAGTCAAAGTAGGCACTAACACGTCTTTAAAAAATTTAGAGTAAATAAAGAAGCATGAGGAAAAAAAACTCTCATCTTCATCCTCTTCTCATTCCACGTCTATAAAAATCCTCCGATTTCGAATCCGATTTCTTCGTCCAATTCACGCAACTATGCCGAGATAACAATCCAAAGACCCCACCTTTTTTTTTTATAATCAAATCAAAGATCAAAATTTTTATTAGAAAGATTCTATTTTTTTTTCAGTTTTGTTTTTTGTTTAAAATTGTTGTGTTTGTGATTTTTGCAGGTACTATTGTGACTACTGAGGACGCACGATTTGGTGAGTCTTTTTATTTGTCTTCAATTTTCGCAGTATTTTTTGTTAATTGTTTTTCTGTGTTTGATTTGATTTTTAGTGTGGTTTAAAATTTAGGGTGATTGAAGCACGTGATTGTTATAGAATTAGGGATAAATTAAGTCTTTCGAAACTTTATGCAATATGATTTGGAATGAGTTTCTCTTTTCATGTGTATTTATGTAATTTTACTTTGATTTTATGTTAGTTACATTGCTGTTTAAAATTAAATAATTTGGTGGAGTTTTTCTACTCTATGTAAATATAAATTTCAAGAATTGTGGCAATATACGGCAAATGAGATTTGTTTTACCTTTTGTAGGATGTGTAAAGTGATGGTCTTAGTTTCTGAATGGTAGAGGGTAAATATCATCTTTTCTATATCTTTTGTTTTGTTTTAAAAGTTTTGGTGAACTGTAGTATTGTATGTGTGTTTTGTGGTTTGATCATTTTGTAGAGGCACAACTAAGGAGTAATATGGAACAATTGGAGGTAAATATTGAGGAACTTCGCAGACAATATGAGTCTTTGCAAGCAAGCTTTCGAATGGAGGAAGCTGACACGATTGCAAGTGATTTTTTAAAATACCTATTTTTTGGGTATCTCTAAATTTAGGGACCTAGGGTTTACCTATATTTGGCTTTGGAATTGTTGAAAAGTTACACACATCGAGAATTTGGGGGTTTCCTTTCAATTGAATAGAAAATATAGAATGGTGTTGGTTTGAAAACGTGAATTGGTAATCTATACATTTGTCATCTTTTAATATAGTTAATTATTAATTATTGTTTCCTCCATGTGTTTCTAATGTTGATTATATTTAATTTGAGAAGGAATGCTTGATTTGAGAGGGGAGGCGGTTGAGAAGCACACGGTCAAGAAGAAGATAGCAGAGTACATCAAGGAGTCTGAGAAGAGCTACAACCTAACTTCAATAATTATTCGACTTTTTTTCTTTCATTTAAATTGAATTGAAATATAGAACTATGTTTGTTGGTTTGGAAGTGATAATCTGTTAATTTGTACATTTGTCATCTTTTAATTATATTGTGATCGAAATAGCTAAGGGGCATCTATAAATTTTTTAGTTCCATGTAATTTTATGACTCAAAATTTATTTTAATTTGTGGAATTTGTACAGGGTAAGACTAGTATGTTATAAACTTATATTTTTTTCTCATGAGCGCCCTTACATTTCCCTAAATTCCCAATCTAAGAGCATCCACTATTGTTTTGTAAAAACTCAAAAGTTAGCATCTGAGTTGGAAAAAACCCTCACTATCGTTCACTAAAAACCAAAATTTTAGAATAGGAGTGAACAGTCGACATCGTTCGTTAAACATAGAAGCTGCGATAGAAGAAATGCTAAATATAGAAGACGGAAGAAGATGATCCGTTTGAGGGAAAAAAAAACAGACGGACGGAAGATGATGCTCTGTCCGTCGATTAATTTGGAAGAAAAAAAAACAAAACAAAAAAACAAAAAAACAAAAAACCTCGGACGGAAGATCTTCTTTCGTCCGAGCACTTCTGGCAATTTGCTTCATTTCATTATTATTACGAAAATGCCATGGGATAATTACGAAAATGCCATGGGATAATTTAAAAAAAAGAATGAACAGAGGAAGAAGCTCCGTCTGATTTTTTTATTCTTTTTTTTTTGGCAGATTTAGCACTAACGATAGCAGACTTTCCCTCTCATTGCTATTTGCCAATTGCTAAAAGTGCAAAATTTGACAATGACGATAGTGGATGCTCTAAGGGACCCCAAAGGTGCATTACCAATAGTGATGTACCGTCATTATACTGTTTCAAACATCTTTCAAGGCGAATGCGTCTTACAGGGTGAGAAATTATACTCTTTAGATTTTTTTAACCTGACTTAAAAAAGTATTTGTGCTTATCAATTAATATTATATAATTAAAATTAGTCCAAACACGCAAATAATATTGTGAATAATTCAACAGATAAATATGTAAAGATAAAAAATCAAAGTTGTAGGCAAACATGGAAAACACTATATAAGGCAAAAGTTTTTGAAGTGCCTAGGGCACAATGCACTATCCGAAATGTGCGCATATTAACAGTAATGAACACATTTATCCACTTCTCCAATAGACTTATCATTTTTTAACAAACAAATACAAGCACGGATAAAAGAAAGAAAGCCATATGTTAATATAAAATACAACTGTAAATAAAAATTATCTTCAAGGGAAAATAGTTCAGTCCATAAAAGCAAAGACCGATGAGTATGACTTGTCTTCTTTTATCATAATTCAATAGATAAACTAAACATAACATGTTTGCAAAAAACTAGCATACATTAATAAGGCATCTCAACCTTTTCTCAAAAGAACAAATAAGATGTCTGCAATGTACATGGCGAGATGTGTAATGCGCAATGAATTCTGTGAGTATGTTGTAGTACTTCAATAAGGTTCACAATGGAGCTTATATCTTATCAAAGAGATTCTAATTATTCATCATCTCTAGTTGTTCAATCTCAAATTTTGGGTATTTGGCATATAAGAACAGAATTTGGGGTTTGAGCTATAGTCGTTTTAACCCAAAATTTGGGTTTTCGTTTTAAAAATCGGCGGACGATAAATAATGTCTCGTCCTACACAGCAGCAGCAGCAGCAACAACAACAACAACAACAACAACAACAAAAATGTCGTTTTAAAAATGTCTCGGACAAGGAATCATTTACCGTCTGAGGATTTTTACAAAAAAATTTAACCACAAACAGAAAATCATTTCTCATCCAATAATTTTTTTCCCAAATTAACTCCTAATTTTATCCTAATTAAATCTTAAATCTTAATTAAATTTCAATTAAAACCTAATATATACCCATAATAATTTTTATAGGCCTACTTCTTTTAAAAAAAAATCTTCACAATTAAGAAAAGTTGGGATCGGCCTGTCCGAGGTGTTTTTTTAAAATTAAAAATCAGCGGTCGGTATATGATTTCCCATCTGATCCTTTTTTTTTTAATTTTGACCGGCCGGGAAATCATTTCCCGTTCGTTATATTTATAAATTAAAAAAAAAGTGACGAAATATGATCTTTCGTCTGATTCTTTTTTTATAAAAATATGAACGGGCGAAAGATCATCATTCGTCGGCTATAATTTTTGGCTATAATTTTCAAATTCCTATATCTTCTGCCAAATATAGCCGACCACTGTCCCCTAAAACCCAAAATTTGGGTATATAGCCAACGACTATAGCACTCTTTTTTCTTTTCTTTTTTTGAAAAATGGCTTTTTAGCCAGCGACTGCAGATGCTCTTAAAGCACAATTTAAAGAGTAGCTTGGCTTATGAGAAACTACTCAAATAATTGAACTTCTAAAATATCCAACGATAAAACAAGACATGGCTCTATCATCTCCGTCAGGAAATATCCACCAAAATGACTACTTGCTATTTCTAATTGACCATATTAAAGAAACAGGAATTCAGTTTGAAATGTGATACTAGCTTCTAAGGTGGATAAATAGCATACCTGAACAAACAGAAACATTTGTTGTTGACTTCTTGTTGCTGAATAATAATCTGCAACGTCTTTAGAACACGGCTTATCAAAGATGACAATTGGGCAAGCCATATCCCATCCACCACAATCACATCCTCCCCCAAATCGCCATCTATCAAGCAATGATGAAGGGATACCTTCCTCAGTGCTCAACCCGTGATTTCCAGTAGGAGTTACCACCTTTACATTAGCACGATTCATGCATTTGAACGTTGTATCCTTTCCCTGCTCCATTGCCAAAACATTCGACAAATCTTGGTGCTCTCTACAACCTTTCTCTTCTCCTTTTTCCAGATCTTTCATTTCTTTCTTACTAACAGGAACTTGAATAACAATTGAAGCGATTTCTAAATGTGGGTGCAAATCTGCAGGTGCCCAAGGGTAAGAAGATGAAGGATCCGAATCAAAATCTTTCGAACTGTCCATAACCAAACTGTCGCCAACAGTGAAATCAGAAGTGCGTTGAGATTCTTCGTCAATTGCAAAGCTCCTTCGAGCACGGGCAATGTCATATAAAACAAACTCGGTCACTGTAGAGATTTCTAATGACCCAGTCGCATTCACTTCTGAGCACAAATAACACGAAACTTGCATCTGCCCGACCATTGGTGATGATTGCCTGTGCTTCTCTTTGCTCTTCTTCATACAACTGTGGAAGGTGTAAACCCAATCAAAAGCACTATCTGATCTCCATGTTTTTGCAAAAAGAACATCCTCCGGGTCTCTGAGTGCGAACTCATATGATGGTGCACCATTCCTACTCTCAAATTTAAGATCAGCACGGAGATGAGCAGGTGAAGAAACAGTCACCGAAACTTCATCAAAATCCATTTTCTCTGCGACCTTTGAAAAATCACTCAACAAAGATTTGCGGAACACCCTATGTCTCTTGACACTTGGAGAGTTGACAGCAGTGCTACCACTGGTTGCCATTTCCGCAAGTGTAAGATTCCGAAGAGACTTGGATTTCAGAATAGGATTTAAAATCTTCTTAAATGGAGTGAAGCGTGACTTGGGGCTGGCTTTAGAAATCTCTCTTTCTGATTGACATGGCGAATTCGACATCACTGCCTTCGCTGACAAGGATTTAGACAGATTGTACATAGTATCTCTTTCAGAAAGAAGGTTGCTATTACTTTCCATATCAAAATATGTGTTCTTATCAGAATTGGGCTCAAGAAGGTCGTCTTCCAAGTTATTCAAAACTGGACTTGAACTCGAACAAGCACTTAAGGGCTTGAAGTGTTCATTAGGGATATCACGGAAAGAAAGTTCTAGAAACTCAGCAGTTGGAGCAGTAGATTCTGTACTGAAAGATACATGAGGTGACGGATCGATATCAAAGGAGAGAAAAGCATCATCCCTGATGGCAGGTTCTACATTCCTCCTTCCATCTCTCGACTTTCTCATGCTCCTTGACTCTCTAGAACTTTGATATACTGATGCTCTTTTTAATGATTCTGTAGTTTTGGATTTCACTCTATGAGGTCTAGTCGGCACGCTTTTCCAATGAGGACTGGTGGGACTATGGAGTTTTAACTCTGTGGGATCACCATATACAGTCCTCAAGTTGTAATACTTCCCTTTTAGTAGTCCTTTCATGTCTTTCTCGTCGACTTTTTCTCTTCTACAGGGAGATTGATGAACTAGTTTTGGTCTTGGCTCTTCTTGTAAATGGTTCTCAGATTCCAAAACTACATCAAAACCCATGTTTGATATATTCAGCTGTAATAAGAATGAGTAAACCAGGTCAGCTTCACAAATCTATAAAATGATAAGTAATGTTTATGTATGTGAGCAACATATGAGATTCTATAAGAAAGAACAGAACAAAAATACTTGATGTAATCCAGTTTTACTAGACAAAGGACACGTCTCCTGAGAATCTGCCAATTCCATGGGTGGTTGAAGAAGAACCATAATTACGGCATTCACAGATTCAAGAAATCAATCAAACCAATATGATGAATGGATGTTTGGCTAAAGTGATTTAGACTAGGAAATAGGTAATCACCACTACAAAAAATTGCACCTCACAATACCATAGTACAAACAGTTAAAAACACCGTGTAATTGAAATTTTGGCGTATTTATTCTCTATAACCCTAGTTTAAGATATCAAAAAAATACAACAAGTGTAAACTAGAGTTGAGGTATGTTTCTCCTCAAAGGAAATAAAGGATTTATACTTATGTTTGGGTTTATACCCTCATAGTTTGCAATAAAACTTGTTCCTGTATAGTATTGACGATTTATCTAGCCATTAGCTGAAACACTATTTTATCATAGTTTTATGTCGTTAAGCAAAAAGGGAAATTAAATCGCCTATACTTATTGGCTTCATGTTAAACTTAAAATTATGCTTCCTATGTTGTATTCTTGTCTAATTTAGTGTAGATATTCTAGTAACAATTTTGATTAGTATGTCCAAGTTGCAAATAATCATGATTAATTCTTGCTGATGAATATATAATATTGTCCACTTCGCTAAAGCCAGTTTTCTCAACATTACCTGAACACTGAGAGCTTTACAAAAAGGTTTCATAAAAATATAGACCTACCATAATTTAAATCTTAGGCAGACTTAAGATTGCCAAAGTGGCACAAAAGTTCCTAATAGTTGGTCTCCTCAGCAGTAGTTAAAATGTTAGGTCAATTAGAGAACGGGTTCTCCTTTACTATATCCAATGAAGCATTCTTCTACATGTAATTTTGTGAAGAAGGTAGAATGTTGTCCCTTTGAAAAGATAACTTCATGGCCCAGTTTGCAATCTTGAAGAAGCATGTAGAGTAAATTGTTTCCTACTGTAGATGTGGTAATAAGCTGACGGAAATTTGAAATCATTGCGTAAATAAACCGAAAAAACAAAAATGGACAAATCTTAAAACCCCATATAAAAAGAAGAATAAAAGGAGAAAATCAGCATTCATTAGTATCTTCTTCCAAATCATTCAATTAAACTTAATTAGTATTATTGGTTAGTTGGATTAAGAGAAGGGTAAAAAAAGACATTTCACCCATTAATGGTGGCTTTCACCGAAAACTAAGATAGGGTGGTTGATTGATGACCAAAAAAAATATATAAATGGTTACTTGTCAAGGGCCAAAACTGATGAGGACATCAATTTTATTTAGTTTAGGATTTTATTTCAGTACCATATTTGTTTTTGGCAATTATAGCCATATGTAATCTTTTTTTTATGCATTAGAACTATGAAGCACGGATACGGGTACGCGTATCCGATACGGTACGTACCGGATACGCGGATACGTCGATTTCTCAAAAACTAGGATACGGGTACGTTAGGATGCGCTTAAATAAAATAAATAAATAATAATAATAATAATATATATTATAAATAAAAATTGAAGTCCTTAAGTTATACATAGACAATATAAAATTGCATTAAATAAAAATATACGTACCTGAGTGAGATACTTCTTATCTGTCGTTTTCAATATTTGAATAACTATGTCCAATTGACCATCGTCATCCAATTGTTATGGAGCTAATAATCAATAAATGTATCCTGAAAGGGAAGCAAAGCAAAATTTAGTTATAAATAGGAAACTAAATTATTCAATTCAATCCAATTTTTCTAAGCATGAAAAATTAAAGAACAATAACATAAATCATAGTAATTAAAATTAATACAAACAACCAATGTTAAACAAAACATACTAATTCTACCACATCAATACTAATATAGTAATATTATAATATTACAAAACCAAAACATATAATATTGCATCTTAATCAGTAATGTCATTTTGTTATTGTAATATACTCTATTTGTGTTATTTTGTTATTTTGTTATGTAATGACAAATTGACAATTATGTAATGTCATTTGTTAAATACCATTTGTTATACTTATACTCTATTTGCAAGAGAATTCCTACATCAAAACATGCACTAGAACAAGCTCAGTATAACTTATATATCCTCTAAATCTACCAAGATGAGTTAGATTCCGACATATCAAACTCTCCCAGCCTGAAGCCTTAAAAATGCATATGGAAGATCATCGAAGATCAAATGATCAATTTGAGGTTAGTTTCTGTCTGTGTTGTACTACTTCCAGAATATGCATTTGCTTCATTCTAGTTACACACGCATTATTTACTACTACTACTTTTGAAGAGAACAAGCATAACTAGGTGATTGTCGAATTCAATAGACTATTTCAGATTTGTTTAGTACCAGACATCTACAATGATTTTACGTAATGTGAAGAATTTAGTGATTGAAACTTGAAATAGCATTACCAAGGAATGTTGATCTTAAGATAAAAGGTTGATTCTTTAAGAAATTATCATTATCACCAGCATAAAAGCCCTCTTCCAAATTGGTTATGGATATAATGATCCATAAAAATTAGTAGTCTTTCGAGCCAAAGTAAACTTAGTTCTTTAAACCCAAACTTGTAAATCAAGAGCAATGCAGAATAAGTTTTCATCTTATTTTAGACTTCAAACTGACAGTTTTAAGTCCCAGCAAATCAGCAATAGCATATCAAACTGAATATCAAACTGAACTTAGTTCCTCCAACTCTCCAACTCTCCAAGCATATCAAACTAAATATGAGAACAAATAAATAAAGAACTGAAAAAATAAAAAATTAAAAATATCTTTATGGCTTGATCTGAGGGTGACAGAGAGAAAGGAGATTTCCGATCACGGTGAGAGAGAGAGAGATGGTCGCCGATCACGATGACAGAGAGAGAGAAGAGGGCTACGTCGCCGATTGAGGTGAGAGAGAGAGATGGCCGCGCCGCTAGGGTTAGGAGATTTGACGATCGGGGTCAGAGAGGAAGAAGAGAGAGACGGAGAAGGATCGGCTAGAGAGAGCCGCTAGGGTTCCGGTCAGTTCCGGTCGGTTCCGGTCGGGGTGAGAGAGAGGAGGATCGGCTGAGAGAGAGAGAAGGGGATAGGGTTTGGATCGATTGGGATGAGAGAGAGAGGCGGAGAAGAGCGGTATGAAAAAGAGAGAGATCGGTGACTGGGTGAGAAGAGAGAAAAGAAACGATTTTGGGCTTGTTGGGCCGGGCCTAACGAAAAAATAAATAAAAATAAATAAAAAAACGTATCCGTGGCGTATCCCGCCGTGTCGGACGCGTATCCCCGCGTATCGGAAGAGTATCGGATATTTTTTAAATTTTTTTATTTTTTAATTAATTCCGATACGTATCGGATATGTATCGGATGAGTACCGTACGTGTATCGTGTCCGATACGTTCAGGATACTTGGTACGCGATCCCCCGCAGAGTATCCGTGCTTCATAGCATTAGAATATTTTTGAGATTTTGAGAATATTCTGAGATTTGTATCTTGATTTGTTTTGAGCCTATATATAGGCCTTGAGATTAATGAGAAAGATATGTCATTCTTGATGTTTTAAAAATTGTGTTGAGTTTTTGCTCTTCCTCTCTCCCTCTTTGTGTGATACAAGTGAGATCCAAATTATTAGGGTTTGTGATAAATCCTAATACAATTTTAGGGTTTGTGATAAACTCTAAAATCTACCCCAAATTAAAACAATCCCCAAATCCAACTCAAATCAATCCCTAATCCCAAATATAATTACCCAACCCCTTCTTCTTCCTCCAAATCCCGCTCAAACCCAACCCATTCCTACACCCTAGACCACCGCTGCCATCATCCCACCCTCGTCACCCTGCAACCCGCACCACCACCATCGCCCCTCTACCCTCGCCCTGGCCTCCACTTCCTATCGTCAACGCTCACTTCGACGCCAATCCACCACGACACCGCCGTCGACTCCTTTCTCTCTCATCGAAATTGCCCCACACCATCGCCATCTTCTCCTCACCCCGTCACCGACCTCCTACCTCCGACGACCCGCACCCCCATCGTCAACCACCTCGTCGCTGTCTCCCATCGACCTCAGAACCACTGTCGACGTCGCGCGTCAGTCGCTCCTCGGCTAGCGAACCTCTCCTCGTTGGTCCCACCGTGTGCTGCCTTCCACCCATCGTCGACAAAGTCAGATTCGCTCTTTCTGTGTCGTTGACTGTTGTGCTCATCACTGCTGCCTTCCAAGATCTACGCTGATTTCCTCGCACTCTTGGTATACTCTTTCCAATTTTCAAGTATTTGTGTTATACTACTTTATTATCTCTATTATATTATTCAGTTTAACTGTCGCCCACAAAAACAATTGAGATTGAGTGTTCCACATGTTTGATTAGAGTACGAGTCAATATTGAATCTTTTACTTGCTGAGAACACTTAGGGATTTAATTATTGACTGTTATAATTGAATTATTAATTGGGATTGTTAAACGTGATTCAGTTCTTGAAAATCCATCAAACCAATTAACTGTTTAAAATTCCTAACTTTAATCCGCATAACGTGTTAGTAAAATTAACCCGTTAAGATTCTTGGAAATTCTCTATTTTAGTGTTAGTTTTACATAAAAAACGGAGGGTGGTTTTGTGAAATTTACCCAAGATAAATCCATACCCCACTGTACTATCTTGAAAAAACATATAGAAATTGCATCCTACTCTATAAGTGGTAATAAGCTGAGGGAAATTTGGAAACATTACGACAATAATAATCAAATTAGCAATTAACAAAAATGGACAAATCCAAAAATCTCGTACAAAAAAAGAAAAGAAAAGAAAAGAAAATCAGCATTCCTCAAGATTATGGGTAGCATTCAGGCCACCTAGGCCAGGCTGAAAACCAGCGGTTTGACCCGAGCCCAGGCTTTGGCGGGGGTGAGTTGGTGGATTTCCTCGTACAAAATAATAAAAATAAAAATAAAGGAAAAATAAAGGAAAAAGAAAAGAAAATCAGCATTCCTCAAGATTAAGGATTGGCAGAAAAAGAAAAGAAAATCAGCATTCCTCAAGATTAAGGATTGGCATTCAGGCCACCTAGGTCGGGCTATAAACCGGCGGATCTGACCCGAGCCCAGGCTTTGGGGGGGTGAGTTGCTGGATTTCACAGGCCGGGCCGGAACGGGCTTGAGTGGGGAAGGTGTAACCCCTGTTTTCCATTTTATGTATTTTTGGGTGTATTTTCTTTTTGGTGTATTTCTCTCATTGTACCTCTTTTTGGCCGTATATTGGATTTTCATTTTCAATATATTCATTTAATTGTTTTTGTCGTCTTCTATTTGATCTCCTTGATCCTATTGTCTCTTTTTGGGTCGTCTCTGTTTGATCGAACTCTTATTTCATCTCCGGCATTTTATTTGTTCGTATCCAATTTTTTTATTATTTTGTTCACTTTGCTCTATCTTGATTTTTTTTTCATCTATTCAAACCCACGAATACCCAATTATTCCTAACCCAATTCCTTATTGAATCCTCTACCCAAGTACCCATTAAACAACCCATACCCGTCACCACCCCTTCAGCCAAACCCTAAACTCTAACCTATATATAAATACCCCATGCTAACTGTTCATCTCCCCATCCTCCTAGCCGCCTACCATCCTCCCGATCACCTCCAAGCCCTAACCGTTCTCCCCTAACCGCCCTGTGTTCTCCGTCCGCCTGCAGTCCCCCTGGTGCACAGCCCGACGCCTTGACCCCCCATCTCTCCCGTTCTCTCCCTGTCGTTCGGCAGCAGCAATGGCAGCCACTGACTGCGCTGTGCTCCCCCTGTGCTCCTCCACGACCACAGCAAGTCGGCCGCAGCAGCCATCGGTGTGCTGCTCTCCCTCCGTCGCAGTCAGAACAGCGAGCGACGACGGCGATCGCTGTCGTCGCCGTTCTCCCATGCACACCCCGGAGTTCCATTACCCTCACTTGTGTACGAGTGTTGGTTTTGTTGGAGTTGTGATCGTGTGTTCGTAGCCGTTGACCGTTGTTCGTGAGTCGTTTTAGATTTCGTTCGTTTGAGTTCGTATTCCGGGAATTCATTCCCGTTATTCTTGTTCATCGTCATTTTCGTCGTCGCTTAAGGCAAGTAACTTGTATTCTTTTCTTCGTGTAATACCAGTACTAAATACCGCCTGTAGAGTAGTTGGGTTCTAGAAACAATCCGTGTGTGAATCCTCTGTTATATACTGTCTCTATTGTGTTGAGTCGACCATAGTTGCCTCACGACATACATGACATGAAATAACTAGGGATGATCACTTTTTGGATGTATATATGCATGTTATTTTGTGATATCGTGTGCTTGATGTGTTATTCGTGCTATACTTGTCGTGCACTTGCAAAATACCCTATATCATGTTGTTTGGACATCTAGTACACCATATTTCATGTTTTGTTATGATTTGGACAATTTCCGTATGATCTATGTTGATTAGTGCATGAGGAACAATTCTTTATTTTCTGTTACACCGTTTTCATTCAGTAATTTAAACCCTATTAAGGTCAATATATTAAAAATATTTGTGACTATGAACTGTAGAGAATTCTGTCTATTTTCCAACCCTTCTGACAGATCTCAGTTTCGATTTATAGATTGTGAGTTATGTCTATTTTACTACAGAGGTGTGGAGAGATTTTCAGATTTTGTTTTCTATGAATTCTGAAGAATAACCTATTTTTATCGTGATGTTAAAAGTATTATTTTGATCCAATATTTTGCACAATACAACTAGACTTGATTGGGATTAATCCTGAATTTTTGTGGATTTAACTGATGAGTTTTACAAACTATTCAATATATATAAGCAACTACGATACTAGAAGATTTTCCTTACTGTTCCGTAAAGAAACCTAATTTCGACCTGATTCTACTTGTTGTCTCTAAAATCTTTGTGAATATGAAAGTTAGCCTACTGTATTTAGTTCATCACCCTTTCGATGGATCTGGATTTCGATTTGTATTTTGCGAGATATTGCTATTTTCGTACTACAGTGTTTATAACTCCAGATTTACAAAACTACTCTTCCTTGTTGCTTTCTGATTTTACTTGACTATTCTATTCATGTTGGAAAATTATGAAACTTTATTTTCTGTTACTAAACATAATAGGAAATATCCCAGATTTTTTTTGGATTTAATTAGCGAGTTTTGATGCTGTTTTCCTGTTCTTAAATACAAACTTCTGATTTCTGGCTGAACACATTTTCTGTATTCAAATCAGTTTTGAGACTTATTTTTGTGAAATACCCTATGACTTATATATATTTGCTGGATTCGGCCGGAAGTCTATTTTCCAAATTTTCTGACGGATCCAGATTTGCATACTTGTAACAACGGGAATCCTTGTTTTAGTGCAGTACTATCTTGCTGTCCTGAGCTAGAATTTTCGTTGCACTGTTCTTTTATGAGTTCTCCATCATCTATATATGCCTGCCTTTCACCCTGAACCTGTTATTTGTTTATATCTTGCTGTTCTTACTCTTTTTTATACACATGCATGCCTGTCTGATAATAATAATAAATAACAAAACCGGGGTTTAAGAAAAAGATCTAGTAGTGAAAAATATAGAAATGGGTACTCGGAGGACCTGTAGGTTCCTTACTGTCTGATTACTGTTACTGATTACCTGACTGCACACTTCCCTATAGGAAGGTGTACTCGGAGGAGGACCAGTAGGTTCTTACTGTCTGATTACTGTTACTGATTACCTGACTGCACACTTCCCTATAGAAAGGTGTACTCGGAGGACCAGTAGGTTCTTACTGTCTGATTAATGATAGCTGAGTACACGGCCCTATATGATCCACTACGAAATCAAAAACGTAATTTGTTTGAATGTAGCAACAATGTGGTAAAAGAACGGACGCATGAAGTGCTACCTAGTTAGTAATAAACACAAGACTGTAAGAACTGACATCTGTTACACTGTTGTCTGTTATCATCTGACTGTTATCTGACACTGTTATGTATTACTGTCTGACTGTTACCTTACACTGCTATCTGTATATCTGTCTGTATACTGTTTGACACTTGACACATGCTGTCTGTACCTGTTAGTATACCATGCTACCTGATTCTGTTTTTCTGATTAATGTTCTACTCTGTTGCACTGCCTATTCCATGCTACATTTGTTCTGTTATTTTATATTTGTTTATCCATGCCTGTACTTGTTCCTGCACTACAAGCGGCCCGTAACTTGCATTGATGGGAGTTTGTTTTCTTTTTCCTCTTCCTGCAATTTATTAAATTGCAGACTTTGGAAATCAGGTGCCAGATGGTGTAGGTGATATGAGATTCTAATGCTAAAGTTTTGCTATCATGATTTCCTGCTATTATTATTAGTTCTTGTTGCTATTTGAACAATTGGATCTGTTACTTGAATTCATTTGTATTTAGGCAATGTGACCCAGGATTATTGACTTGTTTAGATCTGGTTTATTTGAAATTAATATATTTTGTTTCGAGTAAATCCTGTTGGCATTTTGATTCATATATGCATGCTTGGTTGACTTCTCTTGCTTGCGACTCTGATTATTCTTGTGAAATGTTGTAAAGCTCCTGACAGCTTATGGATGATGAAAATCATTCGCTGAGCTTAGTCACGTATCCGTATTCCGTATTCTTTTTTTAGGAAGCAGGGCGTGACAAGATTTTTTGTGGTATCAAAGCCCAGGTTTGGCTAATGTATTAGTTTGACTGATATATTAGACAAGCTTGGCTCGATCTGGGATTGGCTCAACATTACACAGATCATGCATACATAAATGAATTATAATCAACTTTGATCTGAATGCTAATTGTTTTTGGTTTTGTGCAGACTATGGCTCGTAGAGGTTCTACTTCTCGTTCCCAGGAAGATCAACCTGGGATTGAGGCTGTCACCACTGTGTTGGAGCGGCTGATCAATATGCAGCAGAACTACAGTGACTTGGTGATGGCTGTTTTGGAATCTGCTCGGGTTCCGCCTCCTGATGTGCCTATGCAGGCAGCTCTTCCGCCTCGTTCGGGAACAGTTACGAATTTCATGAGGCTGCATCCCAACAGGTTTGTCGGCACTGAGACGCCTTTGGAGGCTGCGGTTGCTTTTGGCAGCACGTGTTGCCGATGCTGATAGGGTGGACATGGTTACCATTCAGCTGGTAGATCTGGCACACATGGTAGATGGCCGAGTCGGAAAGGCTTGAACGGCCTATTGCTTGGGCCACATTCACTAGAGGCTTCGTGGAGAAGTTCTTCCCCAGCAGTACTCGGGTTGAGATGGAGCAACAGTTCATGGCCCTAAAACAGGTTGGTTGTTATTCTATTATGAAATTTTGTTACATAATTGTTCATACAATGTTGTAACGTGAGACTTTCTTGAAACAGGGCTCCAGGTCTGTATATGAGTATGCAGCGGAATTTACTAGACTAAGCCGCTTCGCAGCTGTTCTTGTGGCAAACGAAGAGGACAGAGCTCGTAGATTCATGATGGGACTTGAACAGGATATCAAGAGCCATCTTGTCTCCCTTCGCTTGCACACCTAAACTGAGGCTCTTGAGGCAGCCCGAGCTCAAGAGCAGGCTCGAGGTGGGTTGGCTCCTTCCCAACGGACTGTTCCGCACTCTGCTGTTGCTAAGCCTTCTGGTGGGCCAATTCGGAGGCCTATCCCAGCCCATCAGGTCAGGGTAGCTCCATACTCTTCTGCTGGTTCCCAGAGGGGTGGTTTTTGCGACTTCTGCCAGGTGTCTGGGCATGATTGCAAGAACTGTTGGCACGTCAACTGCCGATGCTTTAGGTGTGGCGCCGCTGATCATTCAGTGCAGGATTGCCCGCAGCAGCAACGGATGGCTCTTCCAGCCGGGGGTCCAGTTCAGCAGGTACCCCCAGCTCGTGGTCCTGTTAGGCCACCGCTTCCTTCTCAGCGCCAGATTGTCGATCAGAGGACCGCTGCTCCGAGGAGAGGTCAGACTTTCAACCTGACTGCTACAGAGGCTGAGTCAGCTAAAGGAGTTGTTACAGGTATTTTGCATTTGTTGTTCTGTTATTTCTCTTTTGCTTCTTTCATTTTGTCTTTCTTTATTCTTTTATCTTTCTGCATTGTGCTTTTCCTCACCCCTATTCATCCATTCTTTTCCCCTTGTCCTTTTGATTTTATCTTAGGTGTTGTCCTTGTTTATTCTTTCCCTGTTCATGTTCTTGTTGATTCCGGAGCAACCCATTCTTGTCTCTTCTCGGTTCGTGGCTCGTCATCAGTTGGATTGCAGCAGCATGTCAGAAGCTTGGAACATTGTGACAGGTGGTGGTATTGTCATTTGTTGCGGGGAGTGTAGGCAGTGTCCCGTGATTATTGGTAGCGCAGATTTCAAGGCCAATCTGATTGTAATTAGGAATTCATGATTCGACATTATTCTCGGTATGGAATGGTTGGGTGAATCCCACGCCATTATTGATTGTCGTGCCAAGAAAGTTGTGTTCCGAATCCCAAGCCGCGCAGAGTTTGAGTTCCATACCGGGGAGACTCCCCTTGGCCGAGCTAAGACTGCAGTTGATCAGGTGGATTGTACAATGGAATTGCACTCAGGCTGTAAGGTTGTGCCTCTAGTAGTACGGGTTTTCCTGGATGTTTTTCCAGAGGAGTTGTCTGGCTTACCCCCTGATAGGGATGTGGAGTTCGGAATTGAAGTTCAGCCTGGTACGGCACCGATATCGATGAGTCCCTACAGGATGGCACCGGTTGAGTTAGCAAAGCTTAAGGTGCAGATTCAGAAGTTGCTTGATTTGGGGTTCATCAGACCCAGTATTTCGCCTTGGGGTGCTCCAGTCCTTTTTGTCAACAAGAAGGATGGTAGTCGTCGACTGTGCGTGGATTATCGAGAACTGAACAGTGTTACTGTGAAGAACCGGTATCCGTTGCCCAGGATCGATTATTTGTTTGATTAGTTGAGTGGAGCTGCTGTTTTCTCGAAGTTGGATCTTCATTCCGGGTATCATCAGGTTAAGGTGAAGGCGACTGATGTACAGAAGACTGTATTCAGAACCAGATTTGGGTACTATGAGTATCTTGTGATGTCGTTCGGGGTCACGAACGCGCCTGCTGTATTTATGAGTCTTATGAACCGTGTCTTTTTCCAGTTCCTGAATAGATTCGTGATCTTCATTAATGACATTTTAGTGTATTCTCAGAATCAGGAAGATCATGCTGAGCATCTTAGGTTGGTTCTGCAGACTTTGAGAAAGAATCAGCTCTATGGAAAATTCAACAAGTTTGAGTTTTGGCTCAATAGGGTTTCTTTCTTGGGGACACATTATTTCGGGCGAGGGTATTTCTGTGGATCCGGCCAAGGTTGAGGCTGTGAAGATTTGGCCTGTTCCCAAGTCAGTTTCGAAGGTGCGGAGTTTTCTTGGTCTAGCTGGCTATTATCGGAAATTCGTCCAAAACTTTTCAAAGATAATAGGACCACTGACTAAGCTAACTGGGAAGGATCAGAAGTTCTGTTGGTCTGAGGCTTGCAGTGAGGCTTTTGCTGAGTTGAAAAGCAGATTGACGTCAGCGCCAGTGTTGACTATTCCAGATGGTTCAGGCGGATTTGTAATTCACTGTGATGCTTCTGATAAGGATCTTGGAGCAGTTCTGATGCAGAAGGGCCGAGTCGTTGCTTATGCATCGAGGCAGCTGAGGCTGCATGAGAAGAACTATCTGACTCATGACTTGGACTTAGCGGCAGTGATCCTTGCTTTAAAGCTGTGAAGACACTATTTACTTGGGGACCGAGTGGAGATCTTTACAGACCACAAAAGTCTCAAATACGTCTTCACCCAGAATGAGTTGAACATGAGGTAAAAGCGTTGGTTGGAACTTATGGCCGATTATGACATCAGGTTGCAATACCACCCTGGTAAAGTAAACTTGGTGCCAGATGCTTTGAGCAGAAGACCGACAGCTATGTTCCTAACTCAGTAGAGAGATTTGATTGAGCAGATGAGGAGGTTGGAGTTGGATGTGTTGTTACCGAGTTCTAATCGGAGTTGTTTGGTGCGCCAGCTTCAGTCGTCTCTTGTGGATCAGATCAAAGAGGCGCAGACTGGTGATGAGCAGTTGCAAGGTTTTCGAGCTGAGGTTGAGTTTGGGTCCAGAACAGACATGGTTATTCATGCTGATGGATCGCTTCGTTTTGGGTCCAGGTTGTGTCCCGAAGGGTGAAGTTCGTCAGAGATTGCTTGAGGAAGCCCACCAGTCATCGTATTCTATCCATCCTACGGTACTAAGATGTACCGGGATTTGAAGCTTCATTTCTGGTGGCACGGTATGAAGAGGGTTATGGCTTGGTTTGTTTCTCAACGTTTGATCTGCCAGCAGATTAAGGCAGAGCATCAGAGGACCGCCGGACTTCTTCAACCGCTTTCCATTCCGGAGTGGAGTTGGAAACATATCACTCTAGATTTTGTGACCGCTTTTCTGAGGAGTCCTAAGAATCATAATGCTATTTGGGTGATTGTCGACTGATTGACGAAGAGTGCTCACTTCATTCCCTTCCATATCGGACAGTCTACTGAGAGCCTAGCTGAGAAGTACATGCAAGAGATCGGCAAACTTTATGGGGTTCCAGTCAGTATTGTATCCGACAAGGATACGAGATTCAGATCTCAGTTCTGGGAGTCTTCAGAACAGTTTGGAGAGTAAATTGAAGTACAGTACAGCTTTTCATCCCCAGACTAATGGACAGTCAGAGAGACCATCCAGATTCTTGAGGACATGTTGAGGTCCTGTATGCTGCACCGTTCATGGGAGGACCATTTGCAACTCGTAAAGTTCTCGTACAATAACAGCTTTCGGCTCAGTCTTAAAGCTGCACCGTTCGAGGCACTTTATGGGCAAAGTGCAGATCACCAGTGTGCTGGGATGACATTGGTGTAAGTTGTTAGGTCCAGAGTTGATTACCAGGACGGTTGATGCGGTGGTTCAGATCAGGAAGAACTTGCAGGTAGCTCAGGATAGGCAGAGGCGATGGGCCGATGTCCATCGGAGAGCTTTGGAGTTTGGGGTTGGTGACCATTGTTTCCTAAAGGTATCGCCTTGGCGGGGTGTCATTCGGTTTGGTGTAGGGGCAAGCTCAGCCCTAGGTTTATTGGACCGTTTAACAGTGCGGAGCGAGTAGGCAAGGTGGCCTATCGTCTTGCATTGCCGCCAGCTTTATCAGGAGTGCACGATGTTTTCCATGTATCACAACTCAGGAGATATATCCGAGATGAGAGCCACGTGATCGACTATTCTGAGTTGACCGTTCGGCCGGATTTGACTTGTGAGATTCTGCCAGTTGCTATTGTGGATCAGCAGGAGAAAGTGCTTAAGAACAAGGTCATCAAGCTGGTTCGTGTTTCTTGGAATCCTCACTCACCGGGTGAGTCGACTTGGGAGCCGGAGAAGGAAATTCAACGGAAGTTCCCTCATCTGTTTGAGTAGCTTTTTGTTTTGTTCTTTCTTTTCTTTTCGGGGTTACCTATGTATCTCCCAGTTGAATATTGAGGACGAAATTCTTCTTGTTAGGTGGGTAGGAATTGTAATCCCTGTTTTCCATTTTATGTATTTTTGGGAGTATTTTCTTGTCGGTGTATTTCTCTCATTGTAACTCTTTTTGGCCGTATATTGGATCTTCATTTTCAATATATTCATTTAATTGTTTTTGTCGTCTTCTATTTGATCTCCTTGATCCTATTGTCTCTTTTTGGGTCATCTCTGTTTGACCGAACTCTTATTTCATCTTCGGTATTTATTTGTTCGTATCCTTTTTTTTTTATTATTGTGTTCACTTTGCTCAATCTTGATTTTTGTTTTCATCTATTCAAACCCACTAATACCCAATTATTCCTAACCCAATTCAATATTGAATCCTCTACCCAATTACCCACTAAACAACCCATACCCGTCACCACCCCTTCAGCCAAACCCTAAACTCTGACCTATATATAAATAACCCATGCCGACTGTTCATCTCCCCATCCTCCTAGCCGCCTACCATCCTTCCGATCACCTCCAAGCCCTAATCGTTCTCCCTTAACCGACCTGTGTTCTCCGTCCGCCTACAGACCCCCTGGTGCACAGCCCGATGCCTCAACCCCCCATCTCTCCCATTCTCTCCCTGTCGTTCGGCAGCAGCAGCGGCATCCAGTGACTGCGATGTGCTCCCCATGTGCTCCACGACCACAGCAAGTCGGCAGCGGCAGCCCCCGGTGTGCTGCTCTCTCTCCGTCGTAGTCAGAATAGCGAGCGACGACAGCGATCGCTGTCATCGTCGTTCTCCCGTGCACACCCCGGAGTTCCATTACCCTCGCTTGTGTACGAGTGTTGGTTTTGTTGGAGTTGTGATCGTGTGCTTGTAGCCGTTGACCGTTGTTCGTGAGTCGTGTTTGGGTTTCGTTCGTTTGAGTTCGTGTTCCGGGAATCCGTTCTCGTTATTCTTCTTCATCTTCGTTTTCGTCGTCGCTTAAAGCAAGTAACATGTATTCTTTTCTTCGTGTAATACAAGTACTAAATACCGCATATAGTGTAGTTGGGTTCTAGAAACAATTCGTGTGTGAATCCTCTGTTATATACTGCCTATATTGTGTTGATTCGACCATAGTTGCCTCACGATATACATGACATGAAACAACTAGGGATGACCACTTTCTAGACGTATATTGCATGTTATTTTGTGATATCGTGTGCTTGATGTGTTATTCGTGCTACACTTGTCGTGGACTTGCAAAATACCTTATACCATGTTGTTTGAACATCTGGTACACCATATTTCATGTTTGGTTATGATTTGGACAATTTCCATATGATCTTTGTTGATTTGTGCATGAAGAACAATTCTATATTTTCTGTTACACCGTTTTCATTCAGTATTTTAGACTCTATTAAGGTCAGTATATTAAAAATATTTGTGAATATGAACTGTAGAGAATTCTGTCTATTTTCCCACCCTTCTGACAGATCTCAATTTCGATTTATGGATTGTGAGTTATGTCTATTTTACTACAGAGGTGTGGAGAGATTTCCAGATTTTATTTTCTATGTATTCTGAAGAATAATCTATTTTTATCGTGATGTTAAAAATATTATTTTGATCAAATATTTTACACAATACAACTAGACTTGATTGGAATTAACCCTGAATTTTTGTGGATTTAATTGATGAGTTTTACAAACTATTCTATATATATAAACAACTACGATACTAGCAATTTTCCTTACTGTTCCGTAAAGAAACCTAATTTCGACCTGATTCTACTTATTGTCTCTAAAATCTTTGTGAATATGAAAGTTAGCCTACTGTATCTAGTTTATCACCCTTTCGACGGATCTGGATTTTGATTTGTATTTTGCGAGATATTGCTATTTTCGTACTGCAGTGTTTATAATTCCAAATTTACAAAACTACTCTTTCTTGTTGCTTTCTGATTCTACTTGACAATTCTTTTCATGTTGGAAAATTATGAAACTTTATTTTCTGTTACTAAACATACTAGGGAATACCCCAGATTTTTCTTGGATTTAATTAGCGAGTTTTGATACTATTTTCTTGTTCTTGAATACAAACTTCTGATTTTTGGCTGAACACATTTTCTGTATTCAAATCAGTTTTGAGACTTGTTTTTGTGAAATACCCTATGACTTATATATATTTGCTGGATTCGGCCGGAAGTCTATTTTTCAAATTTTCTGACGGATCCAGATTTGCATATTTGTAGCAATGGAAATCCCTGTTTTAGTGCAGTACTGTCTTGCTGTCCTGAACTAGAATTTTCGTTGCATTGTTCTTTTATGAGTTGTCCATCATCTATATATGCCTGCCTTTCACCCTAAACCTGTTATTTGTTTATACCTTGCTGTTCTTACTCTGTTGTATACACATGCATGTCTGTCTGATAATAATAATAAATGACAAAATCGGGGTTTAAGGAAAAGATCTAGTAATGGAAAATATAGAAATGGATACTCGGAGAAGGACCCGTAGGTTCCTTACTGTCTGATTACTGTTACTGATTACCTGACTGCACACTTTCCTATAGGAAGGTGTACTCGGAGGAGGACCAGTAGGTTTTTACAGTCTGATTACTGTTGCTGATTACCTGACTGCACACTTCACTATAAGAAGGTGTACTCGGAGGAGGACTAGTAGGTTTTTACTGTCTGATTACTAATACCCGAGTAGACGGCCCTATATGATCCCCTACGAAATCGAAAATGTAATTTGTTTGAATGTAGCAACCATATGGTAAAAGGATGGACGCATGTGGTGCTACCTAGTTAGTAATAAACATAAGACTGTAAGAACTAACATCTGTTACACCGTTGTCTGTTATCATCTGACTGTTATCTGACACTATTATGTGTTACTGTCTGACTGTTACCTTACACTGCTATCTGTATATCTGTCTGTATACTGTTTGACACTTGACACATGCTGTCTGTACCTGTTAGTATATCATGCTACCTGATTCTGTTTTTCTGATTTATGTTGTACTATGTTGACATGCCTATTCCATGCTAGGTTTGTTCTACTGTTATTTTATATTTGTTTATTCATTCCTGTACTTGTTCCTGCACTACAAGCGGCCCGTAACTTGCATTGACGGAAGTTTATTTTCTTTTTCCTTTTCCTGCAATTTATTAAATTGCAGACTTTGGAGATTAGGTGCCAGGTGGTATAGGTGATATGAGATTCTAATGCTGGAGTTTTGCTATCATGATTTCCTGCTATTATTATTAGTTCCTACTGCTATTTGAACAATTGTATCTGTTACTTGGATTCATTTGTATTTGGGCAATGTGACCCAGTATTATTGACTTGTTCAGATCTGGTTTATTTGAAATTAATATATTTTGTTTCGAGTAAATCCTGTTGGTATTTTGATTCATACATGCATGCTTGGTTGATTTCTCTTGCTTCCGACTCTGATTATTCTTGTGAAATGTTGTAAAGATCCTGACAGCTTATGGATGATGAAAATTATTCGCTGGACTTAATCACGGATCTGTATTCTGTTTTCTCTTTTTGGAAAGCGGGGCATGACAGAAGGAGAGGCCCATACCCGACCCTAGGCCCCTAGGTTGGGGGCCGGGCCAAGCCTATGCAGTTTTGATTTTTTAATAATTAAGTTGGTTAATATTTTAAATTTTATATCAAATAGGTGTGAACAACAAAATTAATTGTTCACTACACTACTCAATTAGCCCACCCCACCCTAGCTAATTATAGTCAACTCCACCTTCTTACTTCTCTCATCTCACCAATATGGGACTAATTTCATTTGGATTTTAAACTATGAAAACTTTTAGTCCCACATTGGTGAGATGATAGAAGTGATGAGGTGGAGTTCGCTATAAACTAAGCAGTTAAAATCCCCGATTATGCTTGATTAATCCCCGATTAATCGCTAATCGGAGGCTAAACAATTATTTTTTTAGCGAATTATAATATTTCAATAGTTAGCGATTTAATCGAGAATAATCGACCAATTTTAAGTGGCCAATTAACCGATTAAATCTATTCTAATTTTCATGCTCGTTTGTATTATTTGGGCTCAATCCGACCCAAATCCAAAATCCAAATTTAAAATTCAAACCCCTTCTGGTCCTCGGGCAAACCCAAACCTGACATATCACCGCTCTCTTCCTCGTGCAAATCCAAACCCAAACTGATTATCTTCAAACCCAAACCCAAACGGATTCTCTTCTTCTTCCTCGAGCAAACCTATACCCGACCCGTCGTCGCTTCCCTGTACCGTTGCATACTTGACCCGGCCCGCATCTGCAGCTTCTCCTCTTGATGCTCGCACTGCTCCTCCCCGATTGTTTTGTTTGATGGAACCGACCAGCAAACCCAACCAGATCCACATCCAGAATCCAAACTCAGCTCAAACCAAGTACTCTTTTTTTCTATAACTATATGTTCCTATCTGATAATCTCAAAATAGTTTTATGTAAGAATTTAGGGTTGCTACGTAATGAGGATATATCCTTTTTTAATTATATATAACGATTTTCCCAATTTAATCTCCGATTATTTTCCGATTAACCGATTTATCACTAATCGATCCTAAATCGATTAGTTCCAAAAACCGATTTTAACTGCCTAGGCTATACATAGCTATGATGGGGGTTGACAAATTGAGTAGCAAGTAGTAATCAATTAATTTTGATGTTCACTCATTTTTATAAAATTTTGAAATATTTTAGATTACATACATACATGCATATATATATATATATATATATATATATATATAAGCAATGCTCCATTGCAAATCACTGAAGCCATTGTTGGGGAACAACGGCTTCAGGCTTAATATAACCTAAGTTGTTGTTCCCAACAACGGCATAGGTTATAATTTAAGCCGTTGTTGGACTCCAACAACGGTTTAGGTTTATAACCTAAATCATTGTTAGAAACAACTGTTTCAGTGGTTTGCATACCCGTTTGCACGGACCCGTTTGCAATGGAGCATTGCGCTCATGGCTCTCTCTCTTTCTCTCTCTCTATATATACTAGTAATTTACACGTGCGATGCACGTTTTAATAATTTCAAAAAATAAAAATAAAAACTCTGACGTAGGGATGATTTGAACTGGAAACCTCCTTTATATTAGTTGTGTACGTGCGTTACACATGTTGGTAGAATGACAAAATGACAAATGACACTAAGGCCTTCCCCCATTATAATATTAGAGATATATATATATATATATATATATATATTGCAGCAAAAAATCATTTTAAAAAACAGCAAAATAAAACTTTTCAAAAAACCCTGGCCCGGTTGGGCTGCCCCGAACCGGCCCGGGCCGGTTCAATCCGGTGCCGGTTCAACCTGGGCCAGGCCACAACCAGGTCGGGTCGGCGTGGGTTTTTGAGTGCAAAGGAGCTGAGGTGGTTCGGGCCAGGTTTGGACCGGTCTGGTTTCAGGGCGGGCCATGCCGAGCTGGTACCGGGCTGAACCACTAGACCGGATGCCACCCATACTCAAGATCATCTTCCAAATCATCCAATTAAACTTAATTTCCATCTAGCATCATGCAATCCCACAATAATTAAGCAAAACATCAAAACCAAACACAATCTCATAATTTGAATTGGATACAAAACTGTAGCCAAAGGAGGTAAAAACCAATACCCATTTTCTCTACAGAAACGACTTCCCTGTGGCCCTGAGGGCCTTCTACCGAGCAACCCAAACAAGAAAAGCAGCATTTGAGATCTCACTCTGACTGATCCCACTGCACAAACTACCCAAGAGTCTTCGTACTAATGTGGATCAAACAAGTCGAGATCACGGCGATAAAACCCAAAGAAATCACAAAGATCTCTCCAATTTGCTCCGCTAATATTAGAACAAAAGTCAAGAGATATAATGACAAACGAAAACAATCAACCGCTCCAATCTTAAACACAAACATTAATACTCTGATAGTACGGTCCCTACTCCCCACCAGATCTCAACATTCAATCCTACAAAAAGTACCCAAAAAATCCTTAAAACAATAGATGGTGGCAATCCCATAAAACCTATCATTAACATCACTTAATTAGTACAGTACTACCAAAATCCTACCTTCGTCAACAATTATCCACCAAAACCTACTAAGAAAAAGACCCATCAAGCAATCAAGGAAAGCTACATACTAGATTTAAGAGTTAAAAGAGTTAGAGTGAGTGGTTACCTGAGAAGAAGAGAATGCTTTGATGGGTATCGAGTGTGGTTTCTTTCTAATTATGGAGGAAAAGCCATGGATGGAAGGAAGGGAAGGGGGAGGAGGAGTATTGGGAACTGGTAATCTCTGTGCTTTTGTTAAATAAATAAAACAGTAATGAGAAATAATTATTGGATTAGTATAATAATCTAGTCTAATTAGTTCAATTTCAAGAACTGTTTGTCTCTCTAGTTCTTTCTAGTTCTAGCTATTAATTAAAGTAGGCAACAAGGAATTATTAATGCATCCTTTTTTTTTGCTTTTTTCAAAAGCTTTGTCCTCACTTCTCGGTTAATTCTTTACCGTACTAATCCACTTTTATTACTAAACTGACCGAGTTTAAAAATATTTATCTAACTGATCCAATTTTGGACACGTCAGCATAACACGCTCTTAAAAAATGCATAAGTTATTTTGACATCGTTGTTACGAAGAGTGACATTTATTGAACAACTTTCATGCATGCCGCTATTTGGAGTAACGACACCAGTTCATTTCTTCGTCATTCGTGAGCTCTATGAGCTCCTTGACTTGGGCAAAAATTGCAAGTATGGAAAATCTTATAGTTGATGTTACTATCCCCAACAACGGCATTCGCAATACTGATGTCGTTGTTGGGATAGCTGCATCAGTTACATATAAATAATGGACACCTCTTCTCATTCCTCTTTCACTTTAGATCTCTCCCCCCACTCCCGAACCGAAAACCCTAGAACCCAAAATCCCACACTTGTTTCCTCTCAAACTTGGATGGAGAAAGCATAAATACTTGGATATGGTTCATGAGCTGTACAAGATGCTTCGTCATAGATCGTGCAGGACTATGTGTTATTTATGATCGCCATGCAGACATTTTGTCGACTATGGACAATGAGTATGGAACCTGAAAATAGCCACTTGCATATTATCGTTATTGTATGCACCATTTTACTACTAATTTTCAACGCAAATTTGGTAGCAAGTATTTGATTAATAAACTCAAGGTGATTGCATGTCAACATCAGCCGAAGAAGTTTGAGGCAAAAATTGCAGAGTTTGAAGCAGCTAATGTTGAGGGTGTTAATTGGTTGAAAGAAAAACAGAGTGCGAAGTGGGCACTTTCGACAGATGGAGGACGTCGGTATGGTATAATGACTATAAATTTATTGAAAGTATTCAATTCAGTTTTAAAAGGTGTTCGTAGTTTGCCCATCACGGTGCTTGTGGAGATGATATTCTTTCGTCTCAATTTATACTTTATTGATCGTCGTGAAGCGGCACATATGCTAATTAGCGAAGGAATGTTATGGGCACCACGTTTTCAAGAAATTATAGATACATGTCGTGAGAAAAGCAAATTTGCACGAGGCTATAATGTTTCGTAACCATCCTGGGGTGTTTGGCATAAAAACCGGTATTAGAATGGTTAAAGGACAACAAAAGGGTGTGCATTGACACACTGTTGACTTGGGTGGTCGTACGTGTATTTGTGGAAAATTCCAGGTCAACCACATTCCATATTCTCATGTTTTGGCAGCGTGTGCCTCACGTGTCATTGATTATCAACCGTACATTGATTCATTTTATTCAACGAGTTCATTAGCTCTAACATAGGCCCCATCTTTCTACCATATCCAAGATGAGCCTTACGGGCTGGCCCCGACTAGAACAAAGCTCATAGCGGATGCGAGTATCCAAAACGAAAGGTCGCCCAAGGAGTACTCGAATATTCACAATGGTATGAGTGCCCGGAAAAATTCGAGCACGGGTAAAACTTTTTCTAAATGCTACTTAAGTGGACACAATCGGCGCAGCTGTAAGCATAATGACAATGTAAGCTCATCTGAAACACTTTATTCTCATGTTCATGTATTATTTTGATTGATCACTTGTAATATTTTGCTGGATCACTTCTAATATATGGAAAAATCATTAGTAATATGTTAAATATGTATCTGTTACTTATTACTATTTGTGCAACTTGTGAATGTTGGACAAATTTGAATCATATGATTATGTGAATGTTTTGTTCCCAAAATTGCACAAGTCTAATACAAAGCTTTGCACTTATCTGGCTATTTAAAAAAAATTAAAATAACTAATGCCGTTGTCGAAAATAATGGCAATTGTTACCTGTAACATTTTTCCCAACAACGTCATCATTTCAAAACAAGCACAAAATCTTCAGTCTTTACAAGAACGACAACAGTTCATTGCATGCCATTTCTGGGAACAATGACATCAAGATTTGATAAAAATTCTTCCAAATAAGTTCTCTGCTGTCACGTCCCGCTTCCCAAAAATACGGAACACAACTGCGTAACATTGTCCCAGCGAATGACTTGCGTCATCCATAAGTTGTTACCCATTCAACTCAACAATATAAATGTCACGCGTCGCTTCCCAAAAAGAAAATACAGAATACGGATACGTAACCAAGCCCAGCGAATGATTTTCATCATCCATAAGCTGTTCAGAATCTTTACAACATCTCACAGAAATAATCAGAGTCGGAAGCAAAAGAATCAATCAAATATGCATAATCGAATCAAATATACCAATAGAAATTTACTTGAAACCAAAATATAATAATAATCTCAAATAAATCAGATCCGAATAAGTTAATATCCTGGGTCACATTGCCTAAATGCAAAATAAATCCAAGTAACAAGTACAATATTCAAATATGCAACAGAAACTAATAAGAAAAACTTCAGCACTAATATCTCATATCAGCAACTCCATCTGGCAGTTGATCATCCTGATCTGCAATTAAATAAATTGCAGGAAGAGGAAAAAGAAAACAAACTCCCGTCAGTGCAAGTTACGGGCCGCTTGTAGTGCATGATATAAGTACAGGGATAAATAACAAATATAAAGCAATGAAAGAACAAACATGGCATGGTATAGTCATATCAACAGAATATAATCTCTAACATGAATCAGGAAAACAGAATCAACTAGCATGGTATACTAACAGGTATAAGTAACATGTGTTAAGTGTCAAATAGTATGCAGACAGGTATACAGATAACAATATAAGGTAACAGTCAGACAGTAACAGATAACAGTGTTCAGTAGCATGTAACAGATAATAGTTAACCGATGTCAGTTCTTACAGTCTTGTGTTTATTACTATCTAGGTAGCACTTCATGCGCCCCCAACTTTTATCACATGGTTGCTACATTCAAACAGTTTTGTTTAGATTTCGTAGGGGATTGTATAGGGCCATGTTGCCGCTAAATTTGGTGTGGGGACAAACAGATAGAATTTGTGGATTCTTAGGGAAACTGAATAGTAAACCTGTGTACCTGTTCCGTCAGGCGTCGATCGTCGCTCCTGCCGTGCACCTGCAAAAAGTGCGAGACACCGGGGTTGTTCCCGGCGACGCACCCTCTGACGCTCAAGTCAGTAATCTGGCAGACTATGAAAGAGCGCAAAAACTGGTGAGAGATTGATTACCTCTTAATGGAGATGGATGGGGGGTATTTATAGGCGTCTCAGGAAACAGTTTAGGAATGTAATCCCCGTGATCTGATAGGGAATATTTCCCTTTTCAACAGATTAGGAATGTAATCTGATAAGGTATATTCCCCGTAATCAGATAAGGAATTTAATCCCCAAATCCTAGTGAATAGATAGATGTATATCAGGGCCGTTGATCGTGATCAATCAGGGACCTTGATTCTATCTTGCTGGATTGGGTACGCAGCGGGTTAAAACCCGCACCCTCTTGCTGGTGGATCCATTTGTGTATTATTGGGTCCTAGGAGGGAAGACCCAATATCCTTTTTGGTCCTTCTTGTAGGCGAAATTACCGTTTTATCCCCAGGTCTCAAGATTCGCGTCCGATTTGGACGGTTCCGATTAAACCCCGTTTTTAGCCATATCACGAGCCCCCCACTCCTAAAGGCTAAATTTGGTCGGCCTTTGAGGAGTAGTTTAGCTATTTTTGATGGCTGGCGGAGGTGTATCGGAGTTCAAATGAAGGGTTTGCGAATTTTGAGGGAGGTAGAGTGGTAATTCCTTATGATCGGGCGGTGTTCTTGTGTGAATATCTTCTCGGCTTCGTAATCTCTCGGTGAGTAGTTCTGTCGTTTCCCTCTGTCGGGAGTTGCGTTTACCAGCGCCTCGACTCCGACCCTTCCCCGAGCTCGACGACCAGGATGCCGAGGCCGGAGATCGGTTCGGCGATTCTTTCCGATGGGGAGAGGGACCTCGGCGTGGTCGCGAGCCTGGAGAGGGGGCTCGCCGAAGTCCGAAGGCCAGATTTCCCACGTGCAGGGGGTCGGAACCAAGGGCGTCTGGCGGTCAATGTCGACCTTAGGCTTGTAACACGGTCGATGGCAAAAAACGCTCAGAGCGGGCGCCGAACTCAAGCCCGTAATACGGTCGGTGGCAAGAACGCTCGGAGCGGGTGCCGAGGCTTGAGACTTGGAAATTTTTTGGAGATCTTGACTGCCGAACTCAAGCCCGTAATACGGCCGGTGGCAAGAACACTCGGAGCGGGTGCCGGACTCAAGCCCGTAATACGGTCGGTGTCAAGAACGCTCGGCAGTTGGTGCCGAGGCCCGAGACTTGGAAATTTTTTGGAGATCTTGACTGCCGAACTCAAGCCCGTAATACGGTCGGTGGCAAGAACGCTCGGAGCGGGTGCCGAACTCAAGCCTAGTTTTGTAAATCTGAAATCACAAACGCTGCAGTACGAAAATAGCAGTATCTCACAAACTATAAATCAAAATCAAAATCCGCAAAAAGGGTAATAAAATAGATAAAGTAGGATAACTTTCATATTCATAAATATTTTAGAGACAGCAAGTAGAATTAGGTCGAAAATCAAGTTCTTTATTGAACAGTAGTAAAATTCTGTATGTAAAATCTTTATTAGCGAGCATGAAAAGGTTTGTAAAACTCCTCAAATAAATCCACCAAAATTCTGAGTAAACCCCAATCAAGTCGAGAAGTACTGAGAAAAATTTCATATCAAAATAATAATTTTAACACCAGAATAAAAATATATTACTCTTCAAAATTCATAGAAAACGCAGTCTGGAAAACTTTATACACCTCAGCAGTAAAATGGGCATAACTCAAAACTCGTAAATCGAAACTGAGATCCGTCAAAAGGGGTTGGAAAATAGACAAAATCCTCTACAGTTCATGTTCACAAAATATTTTCAAATACTGACCCTAATAAGGTCTAAAATACTGAACAACATCAGGGTAATAGTAAATACAGATTTGTTCTTCACACGCAAAACAAACATAAATCATACAAAATTCATCCAAATCAACCCAAACATGAAATATAGTGTACTAGATGCCCAAACAATATGGTATAGGGTATTTTGCGAGTATTCGACAGGTATATCACGAATAACACATCAAACACAGATATCTCAAAGTAGCATGAACATATGCATCAAAAGTGGTCAACCCTAGGTTAATTCATGTCATATATGTCGTGAGGCAACTATGGTCGAATCACACAATAGAGACAATATCAACAAGGAATTTCACACACAAATTGTCTAGAACCCAACTACAGTACATGCAGTATTTAGTACTTATATTTGCAAAGGAATTTAATACAAGTTACTTGCCTGGGAGACGACGATGAAAACGACACCAAGAAAGAATAACGGGAACGGATTCCCAGGCAACGAATCACAATGAGCAACCACGAACACAAACCACGAACACGGACAATGAACCACGGCAACGAACACAATCAAACGACTGAGATCAAAGATCAAGATCAAGATCAACAAGATCGGATGGTTCAGATCAAGGTGATGATGAAGTTGATGATGATCGTGATCAAACGGCCAAGAATCAATCAATCAAGATCAAGAGATCAAGATCACAATCAAACGGACGGCCCACATCCAACATGATCAAACCCATATTAACAGCAACTTCATGGCAAAGGTGTGCACTGTGCCGGGAGGGGATGGCGATGGCAGTGCCAGGGAACGGCCAAGGGCGGTGCATAGGCTGGTGCGGCAAGGAGCTCAGGCAGTCGAGGTTGCAAGGGTAGGAGAGCACAGGGTGGGGTTGTGAAGGCGATGCTGCATGGCTATCATGGCTGCCGCGGATGAGGGGAGGAGCAGGGGGCTGGCCAGGGGGTCGCGACAGGGAAGCACGGCGAGGCTGTGCTGTCGACTGGTGTTGTCGTCATCGAAGGAAGGCGAGCACAGGGAGGAGGCGCCTAATCTGATGGCGCTGTGTGGATTCGCGACAGGGGCATAGGGCTATCGCTGCTCTGGTCGGAGAAGCACACAGGGGTGCTGCCGGAGGGTGGAGAGGAGTACGGGAGAGGAAAGGGGACCGGCTGCAGCGCGTGGCAGGAGGAGATAGGGACCAGGTGCGTCGCGAGGCTGAGTGCGACACAAGGGCATCAGGGAAGGGGTGGAGAGAAGCGGAGGATCACCAGGGAGGGTGCACACAAGAGGACGGAGAGGAAGAGGAGATGGGAGAATGGATGGAGAAGACGAAACAGTAGGGGGGGGTTTAAAAGGTGGCTGCGCATGGGTTGGTGGTGAATAGAGTTAGGTGTATATATATATATATAGGCAGAAAATAGGGTTAAGGTGAGAAACAGGGTAATAATAGGGTAAACGGGTATATATAATGGGTTTGGGGTAGGGTATAAGGTTTTAAATGGGTAACGGGTTTGGGTTTCATATAGGGTATTGGGTTACGTGTTAACGGGTTGGGAATCATAAAGAATGGGTTTTATATATGGATTAGGTTATGAACAGGGTAGGGTTTTGGGTATAAGTTAATGGGTTTCTGGGTTATTGGGGTATAAAAATCCAATAAGAAAACTTAAAATAACTAATAAAATATAATTTATAAAATAATGTAATTTTAACAATAAAAATAATAATAATGCAAATAACAACACTAGCAAAATAATACTGATAGTAACAATAATAATAATAAGAAAAATGATAAATAATAATAGTAATAATAAAGTAATACTAACAATAATAAGAACTGTATTACAATACAAAAATCATAGGAAAAATAGTTACAGCTAAAATTATTGATCAAAAATAGATTTTAATAGAAAATCCAACAATACATTTTGACAAAAGAGTTTGAAAGTGGAAAAAAATTTACATAAATTTTTAATACAGAAAATACGTATTTGGAAAAACAGGGGTTACAATAAACAATACAAAAATAATTGCGCAGGCAATAAGAACAACCACATGAACAATAATACTTGGAATAAGAGAATATGAAATAACCAAATACGATAATCCAATATCTGAAAACAAATAATAATATCTGGGTCATAAGCTCAATACACTAATAAATCCAAACACAATGATAATAAGTTTCAATACAATAAGTCCAATGAAACAATAATCAACTAGAAAGCAATAAATCTTTAGACAGCTTGTTCTCCAATTCTTGCAAGTAATTCTCCTTGATCACCTGTGAACACTTCATCTAAAAGAGCAGGAAAAATTGTCCTTAGAGCAAGTCATAGACAACATGTAGAGAAAGCAAAGAACAATGGTAATAACGATATAACAATGAATTTAATGGGTCAATAGGAATCAATAATAATGGACTATGGCAATAATCAAGATCAATGATAGTCGATGCAATGGTTACAAATGATAATTCAATTTTCGATGTTAATGTTCAATACTCGATGTCAATATCACTTAGACAATGTTTGATATCAGTAGTGATGATGATGTTTAATATGTATTGTCGATGTTGTGTCAATTCTTAAGTCTATTAATTTTCAGCCTAACTAATGCATGTACTGCTGCATCCCATTCCACAGGTTCGATGCATACAAACAATGTCATTAAGACTCTAGTGGTGAATTTTATAGATCATGTGCCAGTACGATAACACTGAAATGATAGCAACTTCATTGCAAGATACACTAAAACGTACACGATAGATTGGGATACCGTAGTCAATAATGCAACAATCAATCTATAAACACTGGCCGACAGTCTCTATATTGTTCATTACTCAATTCAATCTCTTAAACCCTGGCTTGTTAAATATTTTATCGATGCAAATAATACATTATGTAATTTAGAGACATTAGATGGACGATAGTATCAATAGAAGAACATAGGATGATAACTTTGGATGAGACAAATAGAATGATGACAATAATACATTAAGATCATGTAATGCAATATATATACTTTAATTCATACAATATAATGATATATGTAAAATTATATTAAGGAAATCTGAAAAACGCGATTCTGGACAGCAAGAGGACACTGTACAAAAATCAATTTTTCCGCTGCTAAAGAAATAAAAAACTGAATCCGTCAGATGTTCTGGAAACTGGACTTCCCAATGATTCCAACGCATATTTAAAATACAAATTTCGACAATAGTAGGTAGGTTAAATACATCATTCTTTACCGATTATATGTTCTGACTGAAAATCGACATCAAGTTGTTATATTTTTAGAATCAGTGAAAACTCAATTATAAATTTATTAACAATATTCATTAGACTCATAATCTTGTTAAATATCATTCTGAAAATTATCAGAGCATCATTCTAACATTAACTTAGCTTTTCAATAATTTAAACATGAAGACATACATGAATCTTAAATTCTGGAAATAAAAGGCAACTGTAGTAAAATCATCATAACTTTTGCAATACAACTCGGAATTCAAATATTTTAAATGTTCTGGAAACTAAAAACATAGAGCTACAATTCTTGTTCGGAAAGTTATTAATTTTGATGTCAAATAGTGGGTCAAAAATGTTTTACAAATTCTAAGGCAGACAGTAAACATTCAGATTATCAGTATATTTCATGAAATAAAGCGATCTAACATGATGGGTTACGAATCAAAAGTTAACAAACCTTATAATCAGCATGATAGGTACAATAGAATGGTAAACATAATTAAGAATACACACACACACTAGTTTAACAACAACAAAAAATCAATTGATCATTCAAGCACACAACCTAGCAATCAATTCTACGATGGTTTATTTGTGTTGTGTTTGTATGAATAACCCCTATTATCAATACTACATGAATGCATAAAAGATTTAATTTTTAGAGTCAACAATGACATGAAGTCAAGAATACTTGGGTTAGCTCGTGTAAACCCTCAATATACTCAACGAAAGATAAACAATAGTATTCGATATGATGAACTATCAGGATCTACTTGCGAAATTTTAATAAAAACTTGAATTTGATACAATATTCAATTCAAGAGGAAAGTGACTTACCTTATTGACGATTAGTGCAAATACCAAAGAATAACGGGATGAGAATCTCGGAACGACGAACACGAACCCACAAAGAAACACGTGTACACTACGTGGACAACCAAATCACGTGCAATAGGCGGCAACCAGAGGAGGCTCAGATTGTTCTTAGTGGTTTGTCGACAGTAGGGGCGGTGGACTGGACGGTGAGCGGCAATGACGGTAGGCTGATGAGGGGAGTGATGCAAGTCGAGTCGGAGGAGCAGTCGGGGAAAGGTCGGCTGCTCGGGAGGGGGGTGTCGGTAGCAAGGGGTGCTCAGGGTTGGGTGCTGGCGACGCTGGAGTGGTCGCCGGAGGTGTAGAGGCCGGCGATAGGCTGTAGGCGGGAGTTGGGTGGTCAGGGGGGTCGGGTTTGGCTGACGGCAGAGAAGAGAGAGCGAGAGAGATGGCTAGATTTTTAGGGTTGTGTTTTCATGGTTTGCATTAGGGTAGTGTATATAGAATACAATTAGGTTGTTGGGTTATTGGGCTATGATCCAATAATAATGAGTTTGGGTCTAGAAATAATTGCAATTGGGTTTTGGGTTCAATTAGAGATGGGTTTGAAGACAATATGAATCAAATAAAATATTCACAATTCAACAAAAATAAGATCCACAAGATAGATAGCCCAACAAGAAGAAAATAATAGTTCATGAACAAAATTTAATTGAGATGATTAAGGAAAAATAGAGTATCTTATTCAAATTATAATTAAAAGATTACAATGAAGGGAAAAAAAGAAAAAATGAAAACGGGAGTTACAATCCTACCCACCTTACAATAAAATTTCGTCCTCTAAATTTAAGCAAGTGGGAATAGGATAACCCCAAAGAAAAGAAAAGAACTATACAAAAGGATGGGGAAACTTCTTCTGAATCTCTTCCTCAAGTTCCCAAGTCGACTCATTCGGCGAGTGAGGATTCCAAGCAACTCGAACCAATCTAATGACCTTATTCTTCAAAACCTTCTCCCGTCAGTCCAAAATCGAAATCGGACGGATCTCACAGGAGAAATCTGGCCGAACAGACAATTCCGAGTAGTCGATAACATGACTGTCGTCCCCGACATACCTCCTGAGTTGGGAGACATGAAAGAAATCATACACTCCGAATAGAGCCGGCGGCAACGCGAGTTTATAGGCTACCTTGCCTACTCGCTCCACCACATCAAATGGATCAATGAATCTAGGGCTTAGTTTGCCCCCACCTCCAAACCGGATAACACATCTCCATGGTGATACCTTGAGGAACACATGAACACCCACTTCGAATTCCAACGACCTCCTGTGAATGTCTGCCCATTTCTTCTGCCTGTCATGAGCTACCTGTAGATGCTTCCTGATCTAGCCCACTGCATCAACAGTCCTCTTGATCAACTCTGGCCCCAAAAGCTTCCTCTCACCAATGTCATCCCAGCACATTGGTGATCTACACTTTCGACCATACAAAGCTTCATACGGAGCTGCCTTAAGACTTGCTTGGTAGCTATTGTTGTATGAAAACTACACCAAGTATAGATGATCTTCCCAAGATCCTCCAAACTAAAGAACACAGGACCTCAACATATCCTCTAATATTTGAATAGTCCTCTCTGATTGCCCATCAGTCTATGGATGGAATGTAGTACTGAAATTCAGCTTACTCCCAAGACTATTTTGAAGACTCTCCCAAAATTGGGATCTGAATCTAGTGTCTCTGTCTGATATAATGCTAACAGGGACCCCATCCAATCTGATGATTTCCTGCATATACTTCTCTACAAGGCTTTCCATAGACTGACCCACTCTAAAGGGAATAAAATGAGCACTCTTCGTCAAGTAATCCACAATTACCCGTTTGGTATTGTGACCCTTGGGACTTCTTAGCAAAGCAGTCACAAAATCCATGGTAATGTCCTTCCACTTCCACTCTGGAATAGGAAGAAGTTAAAGAAGTCCAGCAGTCCTCTGATGCTTTGCTTTCACCTGCTGACAGATCATACACTGCGAAACAAATCTCGCCACATCTCCCTTCATACCATGCCACCAAAAATGCAACTTCAGATCCCGATACATCTTTGCACCACCGGGATTAGAATATGGCGAGCGATGAGCTTCCTCGAGTAGCTTCTGCCTAACTTCCCCCTTCATAACACATAGACGGATCCCAAAGCAGAGAGATCTATCCTCATGAATTACCATATCAGTCATTGAACCTGCTTCGACTTCAGCTCGAAACTTCTGCAACTGCTCATCATCTGAATGTGCCTCTTTAATCTGTTCCACCAATGACGACTGTAGCTGAAGCATCATGCAACTCTGCTCGGCACTAGGAAAAATCACCTCCAGTTCTAACCTTCTCATAGCTTTCAATAGCTCCTTTTTCTCAGTAAGAACCATGGCAACCGGTCTTCTGCTTAGAGCATCATACACCAAATTAATCTTGCCAGGATGACACTGCAAATTAATATCGTAATATGCCATCAATTCCAACCATCGCCTTTGCCTCATATTCAGCTCATTCTAAGTGAATACGTACTTGAGACTTTTGTGGTCAGTGAAAATCTTCACTCGCTCTCCAAGTAGGTAACGCTTCCAAAGCTTCAAGGCAAAAACCACAGCTGCAAGCTCCAAATCATGTGTAGGACAATTCTTCTTATGCGGCCTCAATTGCCTAGAAGCATATGCGACAACCTTGCCTCGTTGCATCAAAACAGCACCCAAACCTCTTCCTGAAGCATCATAGTGAATTATGAAACCTCCTGATCCATCCAGTATAGTTAACACAGGTGATAATGTCAACCGATTCTTCAATTTAGCGAAGGCTTCATCATATGACTCATCCCACACAAACTTCTGATCTTTCCCAGTCAACTTGGTTAACGGTCTGGCAATCTTCGAAAAATCCTGAACAAACTTCCTATAGTACCCTGTTAGACCAAGGAAACTCCGAACTTCTGGTACCGATTTCGGCGTCGACCAATCCTTAATAGCACTGATCTTGGACGGATCGACAGAAACTCCATCACCAGAAATGATATGCCTAAGAATGCCACATGATCCAGCCAAAACTCACACATGCTAAGCTTCCCATACAACTGATTCTCCCTCAATGTTTGCAAGACAATCTTCAAGTGCTCAACATGCTCATCACGATTCTGAGAATAGATGAGGATATCGTCAATGAACACCACAACAAAACTTGTCCAGAAAGGGAGAGAAAACCTGATTCATAGAGCTCATGAACACAGCTAGAGCATTAGTAACTCTGAAAGGCATCACCAAGAACTCATAGTGCCCATATTTTGTACGAAAGGCAGTCTTCTGCACATCCTCGGCTTTCACCTTAACTTGATGGTAACCAGAACGAAGATCCAGCTTTGAAAATACATAAGCGCCTCCTAGTTGATCAAATAGGTCATCAATCCTTGGTAGTGGATAACAGTTCTTCACTGTAACATTATTTAGCTCACGGTAGTCAATGCACAGCCTGCGACTACCATCCTTCTTGTAGACGAACAGTACCGGAGCTTCCCAAGGCGAGACACTCGGCCTGATAAAACCTCTATCTAGCAACTGCCGAATCTGCTACTTCAACACGGCCAGCTCAACAGGAGCCATTCTGTCGGGTCTCTTAGAGATCGGAGTTGTACCCGGCTGAACATCAATACTGAACACCACCTCACGATCTGGCCGTAATCCTAGCAATTCCTCAGGAAAAATAGCCAGAAAGTCTTGCACAACCAACAGTCCAACATCACCATCAGCACACACTTCTTCCATCACTCCAGCTTCTTGACTTATCGACTTCTCCACACAACCAAGCGGTGTTTCACCGGCATAGAATTCAAATTCCTGACGACTCGGCATTCGGAACACCACATTTTTCACATGGCAGTCAATTACATCATGAGTAACACCAAGCCAATCCATCCCCAAGATGACATCAAAACCAGAATTGTTGATGACAATCAGATTGGCTACAAAATCAACACCACCAATAATAAAAGGACTCTGTTCACAGATCTGAAAACACACAACAACACCTCCACCCTGCAGTGATATTCCATGCTGCTGCCATAGCGCTGTTGGCCAAATGATGCAGGTCAACGAAGCGGGAGGAAACAAAGGAATGAGTAGCACCGGAGTCAAAAAGAACATGAGCGGGAAAGGAGTGAACAAGGATAATGCCTAGCAAGAAGTCAAAGATGAGAACAAATATGCAGAAAGCAAAAAATGAAAGAAACAGACATGGATGGGAGGATAACATGATAAAGCAACATAATAAAATAACAAGATAGCACCCGAATCAAACGAACATGGGTACGGAAGGAATAAAGTTATACCCAATAAGGAATCAATGAATGAGGATACTGCAAGAGATGGAAGGAAACAAAGAATCAAAGAATTGAATATGAAGGTACCAAAAAGGAAGACTAGTATCCAGATTGTTGGTTATCAATTATTCATGTGATTCATGTGTTGTACATACTGTTGAGTCGAATCGGTTAAACCCAAATCTGACTAATATATCAGCCAAAGCCAAACCTCCATTTGTTAGTCATGTTTGACTGATATATCATCCAAACCTGGGCTCTGATACCATTAAAAATCTTGTCACGCCCCGCTTTCCAAAAATATGGAATACATGCACGTGACATTGGCCCAGTGAACGACTTGCGTCATCCATAAGCTGTTACCCATTCAACTTAACAATATAAACAATACATAAAAAATTGCGCAGGCAATAAGAACAACTACATGAACAATAATAATTGGAATAAGACAATATGAAATAACCAAAAAGATAATCCGATATCTGAAAACAAATAATAAAATATCCAGGTCATAAGTCCAATACAATAATAAATCCAAACATGATGATAATAAGTTTCAATACAATAAGTTCAATGAAACAATAATCAACTAGAAAGCTTGTTCTCCAATTCTTGCAGGTAATTATCTTTGATCACCTGCGAACACTTCATATAAAAAGAGGAAAAAAAATTGTCCTCAGAGCAAGTCATGTATAGCAAGTAGAGAAAGCAAAGAACAATGACAATAACGATATAACAATGAATTCAATGGGTCAATAGGAATCAATAATAATGGACTATCACAATAATCAAGATCAATGATAGTCGATGCAATGGTTACAAATGATAATTCAATTTTCAATGTTAATGTTCAATGGTCGATGTCAATATCACTTAGACAATGTTCGATATCAATAATAATAATGATGTTTAATATGCAGTGTCGATGTTGTGCCACTTCTTAAGTCTATTAATTTTCAGCCTAATTAATGCACGTACTACTGCGTCCTATTCCACAGGTTCGATGCATACAAAGAATGTCATTTAGACTCTAGTGGTGAATTCTATAGATCATGTGCCAGTACGATAACAATGAAACGATAGCTTCGTTGCAAGATACACTAAAACTATCCACGATAGATTGGGATACTGTAGTCAATAATCCAACAATCAATTTATCAACACTGGCCGACAGTCTCTATATTGTTCACTACTCAATTCAATTTCTTAAACCCCAGCTTGTTAAACATTTTATCGATACAAACAATACATTATGCAATTTAGAGACATTAGATGGATGATAGTATCAATAGAAGAACATAGGATGATAACTATGGATGAGACAAATAGAATGATGACAATAGTACATTAGTATCATGTAATGCAATATATACACTTCAATTCCTGCAATACAATGATATATGTATAATTATATTAAGGAAATCTGAAAAACGCAATTCTGGACAGTAAGAGGTGACTGTACAAATATCATTTTTTCCGCTGCTAAAGAAATAAAAAACTGAATCCGTCAGAAGTTCTGGAAACTAGACTTCCCAACGATTCCAACGCATTTTTAAAATATAAATTCCGACAATAGTAGCTAGATTAAATTTATCATTCTTTACAGATTACTTGTTCTGACTGAAAATCGATATCAAGTTGTTATGCTTTTAGAATCAGTGAAAACTCAATTATAAATTCATAAAAAATATTCATTAGACTCGTAATCATGTTAAATATCATTCTGAAAATTATCAGAGCATTATTCTAACATTAACTCAGTTTTTGAATAGTTTAAATATGAAGACATATATGAATCTGGAATTCGGGAAATAAATGGCAGCAGTAGTAAAATCATCATAACTTTTGCAATACAACTCGAAATTAAAATATTTTAGAATTTCTGGAAACTAGAAACACAGAGCTACAATTCTTGTTCAGAAATATATTAATTATGATATCAAATATGTGGTCGAAAACATCTCACAAATTCCAGGCAGACAGTAAACATTTAGATTTTCAGTATATTTCATGAAATAAAGTGATCTAACATGATGGGTTCCGATTCAATAGTTAACAAACCTTATAATTAGTGATATGGCTAAAAATAGGATTAAATCGGGACTGTTTAGACTAGGCACGGATCTTAAAGCTCTCAGGGGTAAAACGGTAATTTCACCTACAAATCGGTCTGAAAGGGGAACTGGGTCTCTCTTCTCAAAGCCCAATGACCCAAGAACGGATCTGTCCTATTGGGTATGGGTAGCACCCATTACAAACCAGCCAAAATACTTAAAGAGTAATTCAAATTCGTGATTATCTCTAAGAGGCTGTTTTAACCACTTCTTATCACAAAACAAGTTTAAACTCTCCATCTTATCCATAAACATCGAGAAGTAGAGATAAACCCCTATCTCGAAAATGGTCCCTAAGGCGACTATTAATATCCCTTTTCCCCCACTGTAACAAGGTAATCAATCTTTTTCCACATAAAGCTCTTTCATAATCTTCCTGATTACAGACAAGAGCGTTGGAGGGTTCGTCGTCGGGATCCATCCCGGTGTATCGAACTTTTTACGGGTTCACGATAGCAGCAAGAAACTAGTTGTTATATAAAGTTCTGGAAACTAGACTTCCTAGCGACTCCAACGCATATTTTAATTATAAATTCCGACAATAGTAGCTTGGTTAAATTTATCATTCTTTACAGATTACATGTTCTAACTGAAAATCGATATCAAGTTGTTATATTTTTAGATTTAGTGAAAACTCAATTATAAATTCATCAAAAATATTTATTAGACTCCTAATCATGTTAAATATTATTCTGGAAACTATCAGAGCATTATTCTAACATTAACTTTGTTTTTTAATAGTTTAAACATGAAGACTTACATGAATCTGGAATTGTGGAAATAAAAGGCAGTAGTAGTAAAATCATCATAACTTTTGCAATACAACTCAGAATTAAAATATTTTAGATGTTCTGAAAACTAGAAACACAGAGCTACAATTCTTGTTCAAAAATATATTAATTGTGATCTCAAATATGTGGTCAAAAACGTCTCACAAATTCCAGGCAGACAGTAAACATTCAGATTTTCAGTATATTTCGTGAAATAAAGCGATCTAACATGATGGGTTCCAATTCAATAGTTAACAAACCTTATAATCAGTGATGTGGCTAAAAATAGGATTAAATCGGGACTGTTTAGACTGGGCACGGATCTTAAAGCTCTCAGGGGTAAAACGGTAATTTCACCTATAAACCGGTTCGAAATGGGAACTGGATCTCTTTCCTCAAAGCCTAATGACCCAAGAATGGACCTGTCCTATTGGGTTTGGGTAGCAATCCGTTACAAACCAGCCAAAATACTTAAAGAGTAATTCAAATTCGTGATTATCTCTAAGAGGCAGTTTTAACCACTTCTTATCACAAAACGAGTTTAAACTCTCCATCTTATCCATAAACATTGGGAAGTAGAGATAAATCTCTATCTCGAAACTGGTCCCTAAGGCGACTATAAATACCCCTCTCCCCCACCGTAATAAGGTAATCAATCTTTTTCCACATAAAGCTCTTTCATAATCTTCCTGATTACTGACAAGAGCGGCGGAGGGTTCGTCACCGAGATCCATCCCAGTGTATCGAACTTTTTTGCGGTTCACGGCAGCAGCAAGGAACCAGTTGAAACTTCGTTGAAAGTCGACAGGTTTGCTTATTCGTATTCCTTCAAGAATCCACAAATTCATCTGTTTGCTTCCACACCAAAATCAGTAGCAACAGATTGGCACCGTCTGTGGGAAACTCGAAAAGCAATCCAGCCATATTTCATCAGCAAAAGTAGTTTCAAGCTATGCCTCCAAAAAGGGGAAGGTGACGGTCTCCAACTGCAGAGCCACTCTCGCTCATTCTCATCCTCCACCTCAGGAGGTCCTCCCTCAACCTGTCCAACAAGTCCAGCAACCGCAGCCTGGACAGCCCAGATAGCCTCTACCTCAACCTGTCCAGCAACTGCAGCCTGGAAAACCCCTTCCTCAGCAACCTCAGTCCCAACAGGCTCCTCAAGGGCCTCAAGGGGCTGCCGCAGGGACCCTCCTGTCGAAGTCGCCTAAGGCAACCTCCTCACCATAACCATGTCTCAATACATAACCCCTCATCCGACTCCATGGCCTCTCACAGTCCACCAACGCTAAAGGATCTCAAGCACAATATTGTCAACCAGCAACACGGGATAGATCTTCGGACCCGCTTGGCTGAGAGGTGGACCCTGACGGGATTCCCCGCCGTGAACATCAAAGGGGTCTAGCGATTCGGTCCCCTAGAGTCTGGTCCCCCCGTAGACCAGACCGCAGAAGATCTAACTCTCCCAGGAGGCGGAGGGAGTCACCCCAGCGTCGTCAAAGGAGGAGCCACACTCTGACAGGTCGACCTGCCCTACGGGACCACCGAGAGCGGGAGGCACCATCACAAGGGCGGAGTTCCAGAAGTTTTAAGAAGCGGTCTTGAGGGCCCTCAATGTTGTTCCCGACCACGATCAGCGGGTGCCCAGTCCTCAACCTACCCCAAGCTATCAGCATCGTACTCCCATTCCTCAACCTGCCCCAAGCTATCACCATCGCACTCTCAGTCCCCTTCCGCATGAGGACGAGTCCCGGGGCTCAGCAAGATATGACCGAAGGGAATATTCGGTCTACCGCTGTCTCTACGAGATGGAGAGGCGCCTTGGCCGACTTGACAGAGAAGAGGAACAACGGGCGAGGAATTTCCGCCCCAGCAGGCCTTCGTTCTCCCGAACCATATTGGAAGCACCAGTTCCAGAGAACTTCAAGCCCCCTTATTTTGAGTCATGCAATGGGGAGTCCAACCCCTGCCGACCACATCGAGAGTTTTAAAACTTTCATGATGGTCCACCAGGCGTCGGGCGCACTTCTTTGTAAAACTTTTTCGGCCATGCTGAAGGGGCCAGCAAAAGAATGGTACTCACGACTAGCCCCGGCCTCCATCTTCTCCTTCGACCAGTTCGAAGGGCTCTTCCTTAGTCACTTCGTGAGTAGCCGCCGCACTGAAAAGACAAGCACCTCTTTACTGTTACTCCATCAAAGGAAGGGCGAGTGGCTAAGGGACTATGTTAAGCATTTCACCTCTGAGGCCCGGTCCATCGCCTCCCTAGACCAGTCGGTGGCCTCTGCTACTTTCCAATCTAACGTCACCAATGACAACCTCAGGGCCTCTCTTGCTAAGAAGCCTCCTCGAGATCCTTAAGAGTGAGAAGTACATCCGAGCAGAAGAGGCTCTCACCCGCCCCACTCTTGAGGGATCGTCCTCCAGAAACAAACGGAAGCGCACTAAAGAAGAAGGAGCTAAGAAGCTCCAGAAAGATAATGGAGGCCAGCGTCGCCCTCCTCCTCACTTCGAGAAGTTCACTTCACTCAACGCGAGTGTCTCAGCCATCCTGATGGAGGTTAAGAACGAAGGTCTCCTCCCACCACCTCCGAAGATGAACACACCGGGCAAAAAGAGAAATAGGGACAAATGGTGCCGCTTCCACAGGGACCACGGCTACGACACAGATGACTGACGGGCTCTAAAAGATGAGATCGAGGCCCTTATTCAAAGAGGAAAACTTTCCAGGTTTGTAAGAAATGACAGGGTAGATCCTCCTCCGCCCCCCAGGGGGGCTAATAAGCGAACCGAGCGGCACGCGGACTACGAGGCTGAAGCCGTCCTACATCTTATACACGGAGGCCCAATGGGGAGAGATTCGAACTCCTCCCGAAAAGCCTTTGTCCAAGAGGTGAACTCCGTGTAGAACCATCCTCCCCCCAAAGGCCTTAGGGTCCCTGTTACTTTCTCAGATAAAGATTTGGAGGGCGTCCGAACACCCTATTGTGATGCTCTGGTGATCAGCCTCCATATGGCCAACTTTGATGTACGCCGGGTACTGGTCGACAACGGCAGTTCGGTCAACATCCTTTTCTTGGAAGCCTTCTAGGGTCTTAAGCTGTCCAGAGATCGACTCAAGCCTACCAGCTATACTCTCCATGGGTTCACCGGGGTGCCAGTGACGATCGAGGGTGTTATAACTCTCAACGTAACTGCTGGCAAAACCCCAATCCCCCGAACTGAGCTGATGGACTTCATGGTGATAGATGTGAAGGCTGCTTATAACGTCATCCTAGGCCGACTAGGCCTAGCTGCTCTCCAGGCTGTACCCTCAGCCTACCACCCACAGATTAAGTTCCCCACCATGGCAGGGGTGGGAGAAGTCAGAGGGAGCTAGGAGGTGGCTCGCAAATTCTACATGACTTCGATAGGAGGACCGGTCCTCTCCCTTGAAGCTCATGAACTCCCCCAAGGGAGTAGCCAACCTTTATCAAAGCTGGTCGATGAGCTAGAAGAGGTGGCCTTCTCAGAAGGAGATCCGACCAGGACATTCTAGATTAGCAAAGTCCTTCCCCTTCCCGTCAGATCCGACATTATCCGGTGTATAAGGAAAAATCGCGATCTATTTGCCTGGACTACGACCGACATGCCTGGGATCTCCGAGGAGCTTCTCATGCACCACCTTAGTGTGGCTTCTGAGGCCGAACCCGTTCATCAAAAGAGACGCAAATTTGCTCCTGAACACCAGCAGGAAATTAAAGAAGAGGTGGAGAAACTCTTGAACACCTGGTTCATACAAGAGGTCAACTACCCCGAATAGCTGTCCAATGTCGTGATGGTAAAAGAGCCAATGGGAGCTGGAGGATCTGCATCGACTTCACTGATCTAAACAAAGCCTACTCCAAAGATCTGTTCCCACTCCTGAGCATTGATGTCCTGATTGATGCGACCTCGAGCCACGAACTCTTAAGTTTCATGGATGCATTTTTCGGGTATAACCAGAGCATGTTGTTCCCTCCAGATATCCCAAAAACCTCTTTCATAACCGACCAGGGTCTATACTGCTACCGGGTTATGCTCTTCGGGCTCAAGAACACCGGTGCCACCTATCAGTGCCTTGTTAACAAGATCTTCAAGGAATAGATTGGTCGGAACATGGAAGTCTACGTAGACGACAGGTTGGGTAAAGAGCATCAGCAAATCAGATCATGTTTCTGATCTCTAGAAAGCCTTTGATGTGATGAGGAGGCAGAACATGAGACTGAAGTAACCCAAACAAGTGTGCTTTCGGCGTCTCATCCGGTAAATTCCTTGGGTTCTTGGTCAGTCAAAAGGGCATAGAGGCCAACCCAGAGAAGATTCAGGCCATTTTGAATATGGCTCCTCCTTCAAGTGTCAAAGACGTACAGAAGCTCACAGAACGGCTGGTGGCCATAGGGCGTTTCCTTTCCAAGTTAGGAGAGAAATGTCTCCCATTCTTCAAGGCCCTCAGAGGGGTTAAAGGCTTTGAGTGGGGGCAACAACAGCAAGAGTCCTTTGACCAGCTCAAGGCCTATCTAGTCAACCTCCAACTCTTGAGCAAGCCAAAGCCCGGGGAACTCCTCTACATATACCTCGCCACCTCGGAGCAGACGCTCAGCGCTGTTCTGGTAAGAGAAGAAGATAAGATGCAGAAGCTGATCTACTATGTGAGTAAGGTCCTCAGAGATGCCGAACTCCGTTATCCAAAACTAGAAAAAATGGCTTATGCGTTAGTCATAGCAGCCCAAACACTCCGTCCCTACTTGCAGTCTCACTCGGTGGTCGTTCTTACCGACCAACAGCTCAAACAAGTTCTTTACAAGCCCGAGACCTCGGGACGTCTGATGAAGTGGTCCATAGAGTTGAGCCAACATGATATCAACTACCAGCCCCAAACCGCTATCAAGGACCAAGCCCTAGCAGAGTTCATAGTAGAGAGCACAATCCCCGATGCCAGCAAAGCGATAGAGGAACCCCATTCTGGACCGTGTATGTTAATGGGTCCTCGTGCGCTGATAGGAGCGGAGCTGAGGTCATCCTGACTGGCCCCGATGATTTCGTGCTCCAATACTCACTCTGTATCAACTTTCGGGCGTCCAACAATGAGGCTGAATACGAAGCCCTTATAGCCGGCCTATGTACGGCTCACAAGGCCGGGGCTGAGAGCGTCAAGATATTTAGCGACTCGTAGTTGGTAGTGAACCAGGTATTAGGGAAATACGAAGCGCGATATAGTCGCATGGCCATATATTTGGCCAAGGTCAAAGAGCTACTGGCATCTTTCACGGATGCAAGCAAATCCCTCGAGAAGAGAATGCGCAAGCAGATGCCCTCTCAAAGCTAGCTTCCTCTTCCCTCCAGGGGCTCGAGCAAACTGTCTTAATAGAAGTTCTCTCGAGACCTAGCATCGAGGAAGAAGATCCCAAACCGATGGAGACGCTGTCCCTAGAACTCGGGGAGAATTGGATGAGGCCACTGCTCGAGTTCCTCAAGGATGGGATCCTTCCTTTAGACCATAAAGAGGCTTGAAAGATTAGAACCAAAGTCGAGCGGTACACACTCATCGATGTGGTCATGTACAAATGCTTACACTCAAGTGGACGGCAGGCCCTACTTGAGATGCCTCTCCCTCGAGGAAGCCCAGTATGCTCTAAAGGAGGTCCATGAAAGGATGTGTGGCACTCACCTGGGAACAAGGTCCCTCGCCCGCAAAATCCTGAATTATGGATACTTCTGGCCCACTCTCATAAGTAATGCTGAACAACACGTTCGCCGATGCGGCCCCTGCCAAAAATTCTCAACAATCCGCCGCTTACCACAAGCCCAACTCTTCTCTTTATCCAGTCCAACCCCTTTTGCAATGTGGGGTATGGACTTGCTCGGGTTTTTCCCTCCAGCTCCGGGCCAGCTGAAGTTCCTTGTCATGGCAATCGACTACTTTTCTAAATGGATCGAGGCCAAGCCTCTAGTGACGGTCACAGAGAATAGAGTTCAGCATTTCTTTTGAAAAAATGTTGTCTGCAGATTGGTGTGCCTCGAATCTTGGTAACGAACAATAGGACTCAATTTACGGGGGCAGCCTTCCGCACTTTTTGTACAGACCTTGGTATCCAGCAACGATTCTCCTCGATCTCCCACCCACAATCCAACAGTCAACCAGAAAATGCTAATCGGCAAATTCTCTCCGGCCTGAAAAAGAGATTGGACAAGTCTGCTAAGGGTTTATGGGTCGAGCAGCTCCCCAATAAGCTATCACACTATAAAGAGGACCCCCATAAGAAAATCTCTCTTTAACCTCACTTATGGCTCCAAAGCTGTCATCCTGCTAGAAGTCGGCCTACCTCCACCCCGCTTGATTGCCTACAATGAAGAACAAAACGCGAACGAGCTTCGCAGAAACTTGGACCTCATCGATGAGATACGCGAGAGGTCCGCCATCCGGCATGAAATCTATCGACGTAGGGTTGAGCAGTCCTAAACAAGAGAGTTCGCCCGACCACTCTCAAAGAAGGGGATCTGGTGCTGAGAAAGCTATCAATTTCTTTTCCAGACAGGAATGGCAAGCTAGCACCTAACTGGGAAGGACCGTATAGGGTATCCAAAGTTGTCAGACCTAGCGCTTATCAACTTGAAGATCCGGGGGGCAAGAGAGTGCTGAGGACATGGAATGCGGAACACTTGTTGAAATACCAAGCGGGTGTTTGAACACCGCTCCAAGCAACTTCAACTCCTAGAGCATTCTTAAAGCATTTCTAAAGTTGTTTCTTTTTATTCATTTTTTGAAGTGTAATAATGGCCTGCAGCTCAGAAACAGCCACATAGTTGTTTTTAATAAAAGCAATTTCCTTTCTCAGAAATTCCATTCTCTTGATGTTCTGCTTCTTTCACCCTGAAATGTACACCAAGTACAAAAAACTCTTTAAACGGCAAGTTCGGAGTCCAACACTTGGTTCGATGCTGCTTTAGCTACTTGCGAACGAGCGAGTATAAAGTAGCTCACCATTCGGAATTGCTCTCACAACTGTTGAAACTCTCTAAACGACAAGTTCAGAGTCCAACACTTGGTTCGAAGCTGCTTTAGCTACTTGCGAACGAGCGAGTGCAAAGTATCTCACCATTCAGAATTGCTCCCACAAATGTTGAAACTCTCTAAACAACAAGTTCGGAGTCCAACAGTTGGTTCGATGCCGCTTTAGCTACTTGCGAACGAGCGAGTACAAAGTAGCTCACCATTCAAAATTGCTCTCACAACTGAAACTCTCTAAACAAAAAGCTCGGAGTCCAACATGATGAACACAATATTATTCACATTTAGGAGCAATAATCTTAATGCAATTAGACATTTAAAATCTCTATATGTGGTATTTAACTCTTATTTTCTCTTTTCCATAGGAAACAGCCTAAAACAGAGAAACGAAGTAGATTCAGGATGATACACAGGAAATTGCAGATCATCAGTCGACTGGTCCATTACAGCAGGCGACTGCCCAGAGAAGTTGATTATCAACAGCCGACTTGGATGATCAATTATAATATCTTCAGAAGTCTCGACACAGTCGACTGGTTCGAAGACAAGTCGACTGGTAGGCGGCAGAGTCAAAAGATAAGATATTTGAAGATTCATCCAAATCTAATCAAAATCAAAACAGAAAAGGAAGAATAGAAGAAAAGAGAAAGAAATAATACGCAGAGCAACGAGGGAGGAAATAAATAAAAGAAAATGACTTTTCTATAAAAAGAAGAGTGCAAACCCTAATTCTCTAGCCGTGTTCTATAAATACCAACCAAGAAGCATTACTTGGAGGGGACTCTCTCTGACTCTCTTCCGCACACACCATCAACCGAATCACAAGAGTTCCTGAACGATCAAGCCATCAACAAAGAGCAGCACGACATCAACATAGAAGGAGGAGAAAGGAGATCAAGTATTAAGAAGAGAACGGCCGATCGACTGTGTGACAGCCAGCCGATCCATCTAGCCGAACTACATCAGTCTATTCCTTCTCTTTTTAATTCTTTTATGTTAACCATGTATTCAAACTTGTTGATTAATAAAAGTGTTATTATGTGGAACTAATTTCATAGTTGGGTAAATTGAAGCCGTAGTTATGTAGTGCTATATTCTTCTGAAACCTTCTACTTTACTTATTAATTGAATCTGATTGAATTGGTATAGATTGATGATAATCAAACTTGTTCTCAAGTTCTGAGAGCAGTCGACTGAGGTGAGAGCCAGTCGACTGACATACAGAACTCGAGAATATCAAGTTTGCATTACCATCTATCTGAATATGTTATATGAGCATATTGAGACGACCCGTATCTCGTGTTCATAACTTGTAACAAGGGAATCCTTAGGGGTTCTTGGTTTGATCAACTTAAGGGATCTAGATCTGATACCAATTTCTAGAACCTTGAGTGTTTGTTCGTTTCCACTGTTCTTATGTTTTCATTAAGTGCAATTTAGTAGATACCATGCTAAATACTTGATGAAAGAAACGAATTAGAGTAGATACCATGCCTAATTCTTGGCTTAGGGAAACATTACTTTAAGGAGTAGATACCATGCCCTTGAAGAGAACAAACATGAGTAATAAGAAGAAGTTAAGAAGGTGCCTTAGCATTATTGACTATTGGTGGAAATCTAAACCCAACTGCTTAATAGATATTTGTGATTCAACACTTCTTAATTTAGTTTTAATCTTTTCATTTCTTTTAGACTTTTAAAACAACTCTTTATGATTCTTATTCTTTTTATTGATTAGTAAGTTGAAGTCTACAATCTCTGTGGGATCGACCCTTGCTATTGCTACGCTTCTATAAACGATTCGTGCACTTGCGAGGTTTTAATTTGTGTCTAGTTTTGTCTATTTATTTAGGTAACTAGATTTCACAACAAGTTTTTGGCGCCGTTGCTGGGGATTGTTTAGTATTTTAACTTACAGATCAGTAGAAAGTTTTTATTTTCTTTCTTTTAATTTTATTAATAAGTACTTTTCTTTTAGGTTACAGGATTTTGGTGGATGCACGGAAGGAGATCACTTCGTCCAGAGCTACTACCTATTGACGCAGAAACAGAACGCACTTTGCACAGACTAGGTAAGTTGTCTGCAGCAAACCAGTCGACTGTCGCTGCGAACCAGTCGACTGATCAGAGACTTTGTTCACATACAGCAATGGGTGAGAAAATGCCAAATTGAGTGCCAATGCAGGACAAGTTCACGCCTAAGAATATCGAGCAACCTTCCTGCATTGCGTATCAACCTAATGTCACAGGGAACATGCATCTATCTCCTCAGTTACTTAGTATGGTTCCCCACTTTAGTGGCAAACCAGATGAAGAGCCTCATCTCCATCTGCAAGACTTTTTCGATCTTTGCAGGACACAAAGCGTCCAAGGGCTTACCCCTGAACAAATCAGGTTAATCTTGTTTCCTTTTTCCTTAAAACTTAACGCTAAACTATGGTATAATTCTTTGGAACCAGGATCAATAAACTCATGGGAGCAATTGGCGACAAAGTTCTTGAAAGAATTCTTTCCAGCCCAAAAGACCAAACAGCTGAAAAGGGAGATTCAACTCTTCCAACAAAAGGATGGAGACTTATTTTTCGAAGCATGGAAGGATTTCAAGAACAAACTTCTCAAATATCCTACACACAACATGCCTAAAGATGATCAGGTACAAGCTTTTTATGAAGGTTTAAATGATACTAACAAGGCAATTGTGGATTCAGCTTGCAACGGGATCTTAATGAGGAAAAGCGGTGAAGAGGCCATTGAACTATTTGAAGAACTCAGCGAGAATTCACAACAATTCTCAACAAGGAGGGTCCCTTCCAAAAAACAGGGAGTTTACGAAATTTCTAATAGCAATAACATTCAACTAGAAATGGTAAACATGAATAAGAAAATTGATATGCTTGTTAATGCAATGTCGATGATGGGTGGAGTTAAAAATCAAACAAACGAAATTTGTGCAATTTGTTCTCATGTAGATCATACCACTGATACATGTCCCATGTCTTCTTTCACAGATCAGGAGCATGCAAACTATGTAGGTCGAGGAGTGTTTCCACAAAAGAACAATCCCTTCTCAAACACATACAACCCAGGGTGGAGGAACCATCCAAACTTCTCCTGGAGCAATAATCAGAATAATCAAGGCACTCAATCTTCACAAGGACATGCACGGAACTTCCAAATGGGAAGTGGGTTTGATAGGCCAATTCAAGGACAGAAGAAGTTGGATTTTGAATCCACCGTTCTTCAATTGCTCCAACAACAACATCAAACAACCAATCAACAAGGACAAGCAATTCAGAAGTTGGAAACACAGATTGGCCAAATTTCGAAAGAATTAAGCGAACGAAAGGCAGGAGAATTTCCTTCACAAACCATACCAAACCCTGGAGGCCAAGAACAGCTCAAATCAGTAACAACTCTCAGAAGTGGTAAGACAATTGACAACAAGGTTGGAGCACACACCGAAGAAACAGAAACACAACCATCAAAAGTTGTGGGTTCCAACAAGGTAAGTGAAAAAGAAAGAACAGTTGTGCCACCATTCCCTCAAAGGTTAGTCAAACAAAAGAAAGAACAACATTTATTTGACATCTTTGAAACTCTCAGAAAGGTAGAAATTAATATCCCCCTACTTGATGCTATTAAACAAATTCCTTCTTATGCTAAATTTTTGAAAGAATGTTGTACTCACAAAAGAACATTTCAGGTTAGGGAGGATGTGGCTTTGACAGAAGAAGTGAGCGCTGTCTTATTAAGGAAATTACCTCCCAAATTAAAAGACCCAGGTAGTTTTACCATCCCTTGCAGGATTGGTGAGCACTTCTTCGAGAAAGCATTACTAGACTTGGGGGCAAGCATCAATCTTCTCCCGTACACCGTCTATGAAAAGCTAGGATTGGGAGAACTCCAACCAACAGCCATCACGTTGCAGTTGGCGGATCGCAGTATCAAAAGACCTAGAGGTATTTTGGAAGATGTCCTAGTTCAGGTAAACGATTTTATTTTGCCTGCTGATTTTGTTGTGTTAGACATGGAGGACTCTTCAATGCCATCTTCTCTACCAATCATTTTAGGTAGGCCCTTTATGAGTACGGCTGATATAAAAATTTGTGTTAAAAAGGGTACGATAAGCATGAAAATAAATGGAGAGAAGGTTGAATTTAAAATGTTTGATACACTAAAATTACCACATGATAATCATGAATGCTATAATGTTGATGTGGTGCAAGATATTGTTGATCAAACATTCCAGGTATATAGCGTTGAACCACTGCAAGCCACAATTACACAATCTCTAACTTTATCTAATGATGAACAGGAATACGAGGACTGGGGGATTGCAGAGAAGTACATCACCTTGAAACTCCAAAGTCATACTCAGGTAAGTTTGCACCTGTGTTTGAAAAATTGGTGACTGATGACATTTTTGTTTCTGCAGACAAGTCGACTGGTGGAAGAGACAAGTCGACTGGTGGACATAATGAGTCGACTGACCAGGCCACAACCAGGAACCAGTCGACTGAACCAACACTCCCAGACATAGAGCTTAAGCAGTTGCCCGACCATTTGAAGTATGCATATTTGGGCGAGAACCAGACGCTACCTGTGATAATTGCTGCGAACCTGAGTGCACAGGAGGAAGAAAAATTGCTGAGGGTACTACGAGAACACAAGAATGCAATAGGATGGACCATTGCAGATATCAAAGGAATAAGTCCATCCAAATGCATGCACAAAATACTCTTTGAAAACAATGCAAAACCTAGCCGTGAGGCACAGAGAAGGCTTAATCCAAACATGAAGGAAGTGGTAAGAGCAGAGATTTTGAAGCTACTAGATGTTGGAATCATTTACCCAATCTCAGATAGCAAGTGGGTGAGTCCTATACATGTAGTACCTAAGAAAAGTGGAGTCACAGTGGTGAAGAATGAAGAGAATAAGCTTATCCCTACAAGAGTGACCACAGGATGGAGGGTTTGCATTGATTACAAAAAATTGAATAACGAAACCAGGAAAGATCACTTCCCTCTTCCTTTTATTGATCAAATGTTAGAAAGATTAGCAGGATATAGTCATTATTGTTTTTTAGATGGTTATAGTGGCTATAATCAAATTGCTATTGCTCCAGAAGATCAAGAAAAAACCACTTTTACATGTCCTTTTGGTACTTTTGCATACAGGAGGATGCCCTTTGGATTGTGCAATGCACCAGCTACATTTCAAAGATGCATGATGAGTATATTTTCAGACATGGTGGAATGGTTCATTGAGGTATTTATGGATGATTTTAGTGTTTTTGGATCTTGTTTTGATGAATGCCTTAACCATTTGCAGCTTGTACTTAAGAGATGTGAAGAATGCAATTTAGTGCTGAATTGGGAAAAATGCCACTTCATGGTACAACAAGGTATTGTGTTGGGACATGTGGTATCCAAAAGAGGCATAGAGGTAGACAAAGCGAAAATCGATATAATATCAAAACTACCCCCTCCCACTACAGTTAAGGGTGTTAGGAGTTTTCTTGGACATGCAGGGTTCTATAGAAGATTTATAAAAGATTTCTCAAAAATCTCCAAACCTCTTTGTGACTTGTTGGCTAAGGATGTTGAGTTTGTATGGACAGAAGAGTACACAAATGCTTTTATTACATTAAAAAATCTTCTCACTTCTGCACCTATTGTCATGGCACCAGATTGGAGCCATCCTTTCGAGCTAATGTGTGATGCAAGTGATTATGCTTTAGGGGCTGTGTTAGGTCAAAGAATCAATAAGAAACCCCATGTTATTTACTATGTCTCGAACTCTAAATGATGCACAGCTAAATTATTCCACTACTGAAAAAGAAATGTTAGCTGTTATATTTGCTGTAGAGAAGTTTAGATCATATTTGATTGGTTCTAAAGTTATTGTTTTTACTGACCATGCTGCCTTGAGATATTTGTTTGCGAAAAAGGATGCTAAGCCTAGGTTAATCAGATGGGTGCTGTTGCTTCAAGAATTCGATCTTGAGATTAGAGATAAAAAAGGAAGCGACAATGTTGTTGCAGATCACATGTCCAGACTACTGCAGGAGGAAGAGAGAATTGTGCCCCCACTTAATGAAAATTTCCCAGATGAACATCTATTTGAAATAAACATATCATCGGGACAGTCGACTGGTAACAGGACCAGTCGACTGGTATCTCACTGCTTAAATCTTCCATGGTTTGCAGATATTGTAAATTATCTCACTGCTCATGTTTTCCCTCCAGGTATGACAAGTCAGGAAAGGAAGAGACTGGTGGCTATGTGCAAGCACTATTATTGGGATGATCCTTATTTGTTCAAATTTTGCCCTGATCAAATTATAAGGAGATGTGTGGCAGAAGAAGAGCAAATGAGTATTCTACAACATTGCCACCAATATGCATGTGGAGGACATTTTGGACCAAAAAGAACAGCACTCAAGGTATTGCAATCTGGATTTTATTGGCCTAAAGTATTCAAAGATGCTTTTTCTTTTTGCAGGACTTGTGACAAATGCCAAAAGACAGGCAACATCTCTTCCAGAAATCAAATGCCACTGCAAAACATCCAAGTGATCGAGCTTTTTGATGTTTGGGGAATTGACTTCATGGGTCCCTTTCCTAACTCATTTGGTTATTTATATATACTTGTTGGTGTGGATTATGTGTCTAAATGGGTCGAGGCTGTCCCCTCAAAAACTAATGATCACAAAGTTGTTGTCAAGTTTTTGCAGGAGAACATTTTCACTAGGTTTGGGACACCACGAGCAATAATTAGTGATGGAGGGAGCCACTTCAATAGCTTTCCGTTTGCTTCTTTGATGAAGAAATATGGTATCACACATAGAATGGGCACCCCATATCATCCTCAAACTAGTGGGCAGGTGGAGATCAGCAACAGAGAAATCAAAAGCATTTTGGAGAAGACAGTCAACACAAGGAGGAAGGATTGGTCGCTGCGCTTGAATGATGCATTATGGGCCTATCGAACAGCTTACAAAACACCCATCGGCATGTCACCATACCGTTTGGTTTTTGGAAAAGCCTGTCATCTACCAGTGGAGTTGGAACACAAAGCTTATTGGGCCATTAAAAGGTTCAATTTTGATATGAAACAAGCAGGTGACAAAAGAAGATTGCAACTAAATGAGCTTGAAGAGTTGAGGCACGACGCATATGAAAATGCAAAATTGTACAAGGAAAGGACCAAGTTGTACCATGACAAACAGCTAGCAAGGAAGGAGTTTTATGAAGGACAGAAGGTACTAATATACAACTCAAGATTAAGACTTTTTCCAGGCAAGCTCATGTCAAGATGGTATGGGCCATACATTGTCACAAAAGTCTTTCCACATGGTGCATTGGAGGTTCATAGCAAAGAGAAGAATCAAACATTTAAGGTGAACGGGCATAGAGCGAAGCCATACATGGAGATGAGCATAGAACCGCAAGAGGAAGATGTGAATCTTCAAACCATTCAATACATGGCATGACCTCATCAAGTCTAGCTGAAGACAGAAAACACAGCACTTATTGGGAGGCAACCCAATTTTCAGGGGAGTATTTACACTTTCCCTCTATTTTTATTTATTCATCTTTCATTTTTATCTTTTATTTTCAGTCTCTCCTTACTAGATGGTGACACATGCCTATTTTTAAATCTTCTTTTGAACATTGAGGACAATGTTCTACCTAAGTTTGGGGGTATTAGGGTTATTAAATTGAGTCTTTTGAATTTTTTTTTTAGGATAAACAATTTCTCATAAAGTAATAGTAAGGATACTTATTTACTTTAGGATTGTTGAGTTTCATAATTCCCTACAAAGTTATATGAGTCATGCGATTATACACAATAAACAAATGTGATGTTTTTTCTGGTGATTATTCCCTTCAGATCTAGTCCTAAATTGAGTTTAAGTAAATAGAGTGATAATATATATATATATATTTGAATAAAGTCAATCTACTCCAATGTTTTGGGTGCTTAGTAACTAGGGGTATTCATCACCAATGTTTACCTTTACGTCAAACGGCAACTTGAAATATGAGTATGCAAAGCACTTTAAAGTTTGTGACTTGCTGAGTAACCGGGTGAATTCATCACAAATGTTTTGCATTCGCGTAAAAAGGCAAGCGACAACTTTAGAGAAGAGACTAAAAAAAAAACAAAAAAAAAAAAAAACAAAAAAAAAAACTCTAGTTTGCTACTCGGTTTGTAGTAGAGAAAAGGGGATAATCACAGATTGAGTAATCGCATACTATAATTAAAATTAATTGCATGACAAATATGATTGGGTTTGGGGAGTATGAACAAACAATTGCACTAGAGAAAGTGGGTATGTTTAATTTTACTTTATCTGAAATTGTTTATATTTTTATATGTTGATGCTCACATAATAAGAATTCTTGGTTGAGAGTACTATCATTTTTTCCTTGTTCATAAATTCACTTTTTGCTTGAGGACAAGCAAAAGCTAAGTTTGGGGGTATTTGATGAACACAATATTATTCACATTTAGGAGCAATAATCTTAATGCAATTAGACATTTAAAAGCTCTATATGTGGTATTTAACTCTTATTTTCTCTTTTCCATAGGAAACAGCCTAAAACAGAGAAACGAAGCAGATTCAGGATGATACACAGGAAATTGCAGATCATCAGTCGACTGGTCCATTACAGCAGGCGACTGCCCAGAGAAGTTGATTATCAACAGCCGACTTGGATGATCAATTATAATATCTTCAGAAGTCTCGACACAGTCGACTGGTTCGAAGACAGGTCGACTGGTAGGCGGCAGAGTCAAAAGATAAGATATTTGAAGATTCATCCAAATCTAATCAAAATCAGAACAGAAAAGGAAGAATAGAAGAAAAGAGAAAGAAATAATACGCAGAGCAACGAGGGAGGAAATAAATAAAAGAAAATGACTTTTCTATAAAAAGAAGAGTGCAAACCCTAATTCTCTAGCCGTGTTCTATAAATACCAACCAAGAAGCATTACTTGGAGGGGACTCTCTCTGACTCTCTTCCGCACACACCATCAACCGAATCACAAGAGTTCCTGAACGATCAAGCCATCAACAAAGAGCAGCACGACATCAACATAGAAGGAGGAGAAAGGAGATCAAGTATTAAGAAGAGAACGGCCGATCGACTGTGTGACAGCCAGCCGATCCATCTAGCCGAACTACATCAGTCTATTCCTTCTCTTTTTAATTCTTTTATGTTAACCATGTATTCAAACTTGTTGATTAATAAAAGTGTTATTATGTGGAACTAATTTCATAGTTGGGTAAATTGAAGCCGTAGTTATGTAGTGCTATATTCTTCTGAAACCTTCTACTTTACTTATTAATTGAATCTGATTGAATTGGTATAGATTGATGATAATCAAACTTGTTCTCAAGTTCTGAGAGCAGTCGACTGAGGTGAGAGCCAGTCGACTGACATACAGAACTCGAGAATATCAAGTTTGCATTACCATCTATCTGAATATGTTATATGAGCATATTGAGACGACCCGTATCTCGTGTTCATAACTTGTAACAAGGGAATCCTTAGGGGTTCTTGGTTTGATCAACTTAAGGGATCTAGATCTGATACCAATTTCTAGAACCTTGAGTGTTTGTTCGTTTCCACTGTTCTTATATTTTCATTAAGTGCAATTTAGTAGATACCATGCTAAATACTTGATGAAAGAAACGAATTAGAGTAGATACCATGCCTAATTCTTGGCTTAGGGAAACATTACTTTAAGGAGTAGATACCATGCCCTTGAAGAGAACAAACATGAGTAATAAGAAGAAGTTAAGAAGGTGCCTTAGCATTATTGACTATTGGTGGAAATCTAAACCCAACTGCTTAATAGATATTTGTGATTCAACACTTCTTAATTTAGTTTTAATCTTTTCATTTCTTTTAGACTTTTAAAACAACTCTTTATGATTCTTATTCTTTTTATTGATTAGTAAGTTGAAGTCTACAATCTCTGTGGGATCGACCCTTGCTATTGCTACGCTTCTATAAACGATTCGTGCACTTGCGAGGTTTTAATTTGTATCTAGTTTTGTCTATTTATTTAGGTAACTAGATTTCACAACACAACACTTGATTCGATGCCGCTTTAGCTTCTTGCGAACGAGCAAGTACAAAGTAGCTCACCATTCGGAATTGCTCCCACAACTGTTGAAATTCTCTTGCGAAAGTTAGTAAAACACAAATTCTTTGAAGAAGCTCGTTACCAGTTCGAAAAATGCGACATATTATTGCATCAAAATTGAAAATACAAGTCTCATTCAAGACCAAGAATTCATACAAGACAAAAAGATTACAAAATTGGAGGTACAAGCCTTATTCTAGCCCTAACTTCTTCTAAGAAGGGGGACGCTCCTATTAAGTGATACACGAGGGCGGCGAGCACCGTGCTGATCTTGCCTCGTTTCCATGGAGGTCTCTAAGCCAGCGAGCCGAGTCGCGTCATCGGCACCCAAGGGTCTAACGGTCGTCCCGACAGATGCCCCACTTGACGAGCTAGCCACTCCACTTTGCGCATCACCTAGATTCTGCAGAACATGAGGCAAACGAAGTGCTAACTTGTGGAACGACCTTCCTTGAGCATACTCATCCCGAGGGCAGGAAGTGCTTTTGACGTTGCTTCCCTCAGAAAGTCGTTGCAGACGAAGATTCTCCGCCTCTAGCTCGACGACACGCTCTTTCAGGGAGTCATCTGTCACCTTGATCTTCAAACGAGGCAATCGTCCCGAACTACTCCCTCGCGAGGCCTCAGAGATAACCCTCCGAAGATTTACCGACTCCAGAATTTTCTCGAGCACCACGTTCTTCAATTCGTCTCTCTCGGATCTCGCCTCGAATAAAGAGTGACGAAGAAATTTGAGTCTCAAGCCTTGGCTGACGGCCATTGAGGGGCAGGACTCCTCGCCTTTGGGTGCCACTTTGCGTGTTCTTTCCTTAAGGTACCTTATCTCGATGTCTCGACGAGCCAGGGTCACTCTTAAATGACCCATCTCCTGCTATGCTCTATAAAGCAACTCTCGAGATCGATCTAGCCCCAACTTGATGACGCCTAGCTCAGAACGGAGACATGACACCTCGCTATCCTGGGAAGTCAACCAAAAGAAAGCATAAATTAGTAAAATTAAGAAGCCACATGATGGCGCTATGTCTAAGCGGAGCTGCTATGGAGCGATCCAAAAGCAAACAAGCCCACAACTATTTCGAAACTTCGTAACACTTATTCAAAAAAAAATCATTCAACTTAATCCAAAAAGTACCAAGCGTTGGTCAGTCCGCTATAAGGCGTACAAAAACAAGAAGAAAGAAAGAGAAAGAACAAGTGCAGGTACAAAAAGTCAAGGAGGTTGCTCCGCGATCACCTTTGGCACCTCCACGATAGCCGACTGAGGATTTGCCATGGCATCCTCCTCTTCTTCTTCTTCTTCTTCTTCTTGCCCTCCTCCGGCGCCTTCTGCCTCCACGGTTACTTCACCTTCGAGAAGGGTATACAAGCTATAATCCGAGCTGTCGAAGCCAGAGATACGAGCCTCCACGTGTTTGAGGGCTCTGGTGTAAGACTGTTCCATGTTCGCGTGCATTTGCGCTTTTGCCTCGGCCCTGAACGCCTCCGCAGCCACTGCTATCGCCGCCTCCCGCTCCCTCATCACATCCTCAACGGCCTTTGTGGCCTTCTCCTTCTCTTGGTCGGCCTTCTCCTTCTCCTTGTTCGCCCTGGCCAACTCCCAAAACGTCTGCTCGTTCGCCTTCTCCAAGGCAGACTCGAGGAGGCTAATCTGAGCATCCTGAGAATCCGACAGGCGCCGCTTGGCCTCGTACATCTTCATGGCCTTGGCTCTCTCCGACCGATCTTTGTCGCTCGTCTCTTTGAGATATTTCTCCTGTTCGGCGAACTGCTCTAAGAGGTGGCTAAAGTGGCACGAAATCTACGAAGAGAAACTACAAGTTTAGCGCAAGAAAAACTTAAATTTTTTGGAGAACCCAAAAAGTTACTCACCGACATTGTTGCCCTAGCAATCTCAAGTGCATCGTCGCCCACTGTCCCTATAACACCCCGCAAAATTAGAAATGACAATTTTGTCCTTGTGTGTTATGCACGTGTATTTTGTACCATCACTATTAATATTTGTAACGTGTTTTCACTACGTATTTTGGATTCCAACTATTTATGCATTTCCTGTATAGGTTTTATCCTATTTAAGTCAACTCAAATGTTAAATTTCAATCTTGGTGTTTTAAATGCTTTTTTACGTATTATCGCACGTATCGATTACGTATTTTTCCACCGCTACATGTAATATTTTCTCTATGTTTCAATTATTTATTTTATGTATTCGAATTCGTTTTATAAATGGAAATTTATTTTTATCGCATTTTGATCTAAATATTTTTATACGTGTAATGCACGTGTTTTCCATGTACGTAGTGATTACGTCGTGAAAAATAGATAAAATTAAAAAATATATTTTTTCTTATGCTGTTTTTGATTATATTTTAACAATTTTCTATTGATAAAGTCGATTTTGCATTTTAATATTTTTCGTGCGACGCATGTGTTTTCTTTTTTTTTTTTTGAGGAAAAGGTGGAATAATGCCACCCTGTTTCATTAATAAGTGATTAATAAACAACCCCGAAGTCTCGGGGAAAAAAGACAAGTACAGTGTGATGCATGTGTTTTCGGTGAACGTATTTGGGCGTATTTGTTTTCAAAATAAATTTTTGGAGTGTGTGTATGTTTATTTTATTTGTGCATAAAAAATTATAAATTTTAAATTAAACTAATTTTATATGCATCTTATATACTATATACATGTGTTTTAATTTAAATAAAAAAATTTAATTGAAGGAAGTGTGTGAAAGTGCATCGCACGTGCACGTGTGTAGATATGGTGAGGGGGAAACCGGCTGACTTTTGGAGTAGGAGGGAAAACACAAGTTTTGAATTTAGTGAGTGGAGATAGTGGATGAGTGGGTGGTGTTCATAGGGTTAGTGGACAAGTAGTTATTGTAACCATCCCCTAATTCCCTTATATAATACCCCTACCCCTCCCTATACCTTTCTCCTCACCTCTTTCACTTCTTTCATTCCTCCTCTGCCGAAACCAGCAAAGCAAGCTCTCCTATTCAGCATGTCCCCTGTTGATCCCCTATGTGTGTATCCATATATATAAATGTATATATATGCACATATACCCCTTCGCATTCACAATTGTCCCTCCTTCCTTTTCCTTCTCTGTGCATTTCCGAAAGCCAACCAAATCCCCATCTAGCACACTCCCATACTTTCTCCACCTACTCACATACTGTGTGTGTGTGTGTGTGTGTGTGTGTGTGTGTGTGTGTGTGTGTGTGTGTGTGTGTGTATAAACATATATATATATATATATATATGCATATGAAGATGAGTATTGCTTCTTCTTGTTGTATATGCCGAGAGTGGAGTGCTTACTATTGGTGCCGAAATGGTGTGGGAGGCTTTTTCTTGTGTGCGGAATCCGAGGAGACAAATCGGAGTTTCTAGGAGTTGTGTCTCTTCATTTTGCAAGCCTTTTTAAGAGGTGGCTGGTCTTAATGCTTTCTAAATTGTAGGATGAGCATGCTAGATTTTGACATTTAGTAGTATAGATTTAATTGATGTGATTGTTGTAGTTTACCCTCATGTTGTTCTGATTGTGCCATGAATTGTAGAAATAATGTTGAGTTCAAACAATTGGTTAGATACCATGATAATTAGAAAGAGAAAAGAAAGTAGTAATAAATGAATTGTTGCAATGAATTATACTAGTTTATACATGTTGGAATGATAATGTCGAATTCTATAACTTGCATGAAAGAGTTTTAAAGATTTTTCTTTGTAGTCAAGTGATATGGTTAGCCTTACTACTGAATTTTTAATTAGTACAGATGAGTTCATAAAGTGGTTTATAAGATATACAAATTTTCATTAGTACAGATGAGTTCATAAAGTGGTTTATAAGATATACAAATTTTCATTTTTAAAATTGAGCAAATGCACATTGATGTGAGAAATTGAAAGAAAAATGAATTGAAATATATATATATATATATATATATATATGTGTGTGTGTGTGTGTGTGTGTGTGTGTGTGTGTGTGTGTGTTTATAATATGAGTTTGAAAATCGTTGGTTACTGTTTCTCAAATAAACTCAGTCTGGAAAAAATTAATTACAGTCTATTAAAAGATTAGATCGATTGAATAATCGAGTTTTGTAAAGATAAACTAATCACAGTACAGTATGAACAAAATTCTAGCATTCAAACTTCGCATCAGTAGTCATGAATGGACTTACTGGTTATCGGTGGCGCTTTAAAACTGTTATTGTAGCCGGGGTTGGTCTGGGGTCTTGAGTTCGAAACTTGACAGTTTCCCTTTTTTTGTGTTTTGTTTTATTAAACCCAAAGATCGAGACTTGATACTTGCGGTCTGTCATTGAGACAGTGAAGTCGCCTGGACTTCTCGGTCTTCAGTTGTGCCATAGGGTGGTTACTGTAGCGCCGTGTGGGCTTGGGTTCGAAACCCGGTAGCTCCACTTTGATTTTTTTGGTGTTTTGATTCTTTTGAAGAGTTTTAAAGGCAAATAAAATTTGAGAAAAATTCTAATATTCCTCTAAAGTGATCTAGATTTTATTAAAAATAATTTCGTGATATTTCAAGTATTTTGTGAGAAATTAAAAGTGAAATTGAGATAGTTAATGAGATTGAGGAATTCGAAAAATTTATTTAAGATTATGGCTATTATTTTGATTAAGAAGAAGAGTGAAATATTGCAATACTATTGATTTCTCTTTGATGAGATTATATAATTATTTTTGATTAAAAATACTTGATGTGGTTCAAGATATTATTTGTGATTAAATTGCTAATGAGATTTGAAGTGGATGAATCTATGTTATGAGTTCATGAAAAGAAATGTTGTTCCTTTTTTGAAAGAATTGTGAATAAGTGAATGAAATGCATATCATGAATGATGCAAAAGTAAGAGATTGATTAAGTTATGAATAAAGTTGAAGATATGAATACAATGAAGTTTAATACATGATTATTGAAAGGTATGAGTACCCATGAATTCTAGAACATGAAAGGTTGTGATCTAGAGGTTTAGTGAGACCCCGGGTACCGGCAATATTGAATTAAATGCTTGATTTATTTTTGAGATATGGCTATGTGAGCTATCTCGGTATTTGTGATCAAGTTCGGTAGGAGGAAAAGCTAACCCTATGTGTTATAATTTATTCATATCTTGAACTTAAGAATTAGGCACTGAGTGAAGATGTAGTAAACTTGGGCAAACGTGAGTAGAGGGCTTCTATATAGTCGGGCGGTGGATCTCCGGGACTATAGTCCCAGTCGGGAGGTGGATTCCGGGACTGTGATTGCTCCTATTGGAGACGAGCTTTTATTTTAAATCCGGGACTATACATAGTCGGGCGGACAGTTTGCCGTACTCCAGTGTATATACGTATACCCGGGCTAGAGGGACACTGATGGGATGTTTGCACTACGAGGATTCTATATAGTCAGGCGGTGGACTCCGGGACTGGGATCCGTACTCGTGGAATGTCTAAACTTTGTTTTATTACTAGGTAGTTATCATGGTGAGGATCGAACCCTTTAATGTGGAGTACGTAGGTACTTGCCCTCGGACCTATGTAGTATGGGATGCATAGAATCCGAACAAGTATGCATTAGTGTCATCTTAGCGTAAACACCTGCATTAGGCATTAAGGCATTGCATACACTTACATATTTAGAGTAGTCACTTTAACACTTTATTTTATATTCAAGTTTGTGGTTGTTAAAGTAATTAAGATCGTTATACTTTCGGTATAGCGAGGATGGCCATGTATAATATTTTCGTCGGTTGTAAGCAACTGACGTGCCCACAGTTTTATATGCAGGATTTGGATTTTTCAAGAAGATATAAAGTTGATTTGATGCTGATAACTATTTAAATGTTAAAGATGTTACAATTGTATATTTTTCATTGTTGTACTTCATTTTTTCCTTCCGCTGTGTTATTAAATGTAAAAGACTCTGTTGTAATATAAAAATTCAAAATTCCTTGTAAAATTGTACGAAGTGAAGTGTAAAGATCTTGTGGAACTTCGAGTTCAACCTTAATTGGAATTCGGGGTGTTACAGTCCCCGCCTTCGGCACCGCTCGGTCCTTCGGGGTCAGCAAGTGGAAGATTTCCTGCATGCTCATGACGGAGTCCCCGAGGAAGCCATCATGTTTCATCACTCGCCAATCGGGGACGAAGAGCCTTTTGTGAAGTCCTTGGTGAGAGTTGCCTCGGTCTTAGCGATAAGGGGTGGCTCCACAAGTGCTAGTGCATCCCCAAGAGTGAAGTCCTTGGCGGAACTGCCGGAAGGGGCAGATGGTATAGGAGTAGTGGAGGGGGCAGATGGAGTAGGAGAAGGTGATTTTAAGTCAACCACCGGGGAGGCCACCGCTGATCCCTTCGCAGCTCGGCCAAACGATGGTCCTGCTGTGGTTCTTTTCCTCTTCTTGCCATCAGTACCTTTACCTCCAATGCCTCCTCGATCAAAAAACATCGCTCGAAAGTCCATATCGGGGGCCTCTACAGAAACAAAAGCCAAAAAAAGGTTAGCACACGAAGAAAGCAGTATTGGAAATAAAAACAAAGACAAACATACGAAGCATACTGTGGTCGATCGGACTGAGACCCCCACTGAAGAGAACCTCCTTGGTCATATCCTTCCAACTTAAGGTTGGACGACCGAGGAGTTTCGTCGCGACCGTATCTTCCTCTGGGGTCAACAAAGGCTCGGACTTCACCCACCTCGGCACATCCTCCCTCCATCTCGTGGGAAAGTCCCATGACTGGCTACCTCGGATCATAAAGTATTTATCCTTCCAAAATTTGATTGAGTCCGGGTTCTCGATCAATTTAACACCTCGCCGTGGCGACAAGTAGTACCGGTACTCCATTTTGCTCATGCGATTGATCTAATAGAGAATTCGGAGCACGCTAAGCTGAGGCTCGGCCCCCACCGGTTGGCACTGAAGCATGAAGACGAGAACATGCCGCCACATGTTCGGCATATATTGAACTGGACTCAGCCCATACTACTGCAACACCTCGGTTACGAATGAAGACAGGGGAAAACAGAGGCCAGCGTTGAGCTCATCAAAAGGGAAGACGCATGTGTCTGGCGAAGTTGCCAAACACGCTCGGAACCCTGGACAAGGAAGGAGGACAGTAAACTCCAGCGGTATCATGAAGCTCCTTCTGATATGCAGTAGATCCTTTTCCGTAAGAACTGAGGAGATGTCGTCAACCTCTGAGCATTCCCTCGACTTGTTCTCGTCATACGAAGCCGACCTCCCATACACAACCTTGGCCAGAAGGTCGTCGGAGTATTCTCTAACTCTGCCGAGGCTTGACAAAGTAGATAGCATCCTGCCCAGCTGTAATACCCTGATTTTCATTTATGAAAATTTTTATTTTGTATTTTTAATTTGTACGTATTGTGCACGTGCAATTTTGCAATATGAAATTTTTATAATTATTTTCATTACATGGACAAATGAGTATATATATATATATATATATATATATATATATATATATATATATATATATGCTTTTCTATTGTTTTATTAAAGCCCATTTTTTTAAACAAACATAAGTATTCTTTTATTTTTAGCCCAATTTAATTTATTTTAAATATAAGCTATTTTGGCCCATTAAATAAAAGCCCATGAGTTTATTTTCCTTTTTATTACAACTTGTAATGTAGACAAATTTTTAGATTATTTTTATAATAAATAAAATGTACAACTTTTAAATAGGGGACTATGGGGAACACGTGCATTACACGTGCACGTGTTTGTGCACCTATTTGTGGCCGGATGACATAGGAGGGAAGAAAAGAGAGAGTGGAGTTGTGGGAGGTGGTTTTTGTAGTCATGGTTGGTTACTACAACTTCCCCTTAAATTCTAGCCTTTGTTTCTTAACTCCTAGATCAATGCTAGCCCTCTATTTGTCCCCCTAGCCTAGTTATTCTTGCACTCTTCATTATCCAAACCTATAGTGAAAGAATACAATTATTAGTAGTAGATTGTTAGTAGGAAGTGAGAATAAAAGATTGAGAGATTGAGAGTTGGGTGTGCTTGCATTCAAGGAGGCCGGCTACAAGTAAGGAGGCTCGGCATCACACTTGGGAGCTCTCGTGTTTGCACTAGGAGCAAGGAGAAGCACTCGTTTGGCAAGCTCAATCTAGGAGGAAAAGGACTCTTTCGTTTAGGAGGCGTTGTGTGGTTTTTCTCCCCAAATTAGGTGGGTAGTTTTTCTATACTTCTAATTTAGATATCATGCTAGAGTATTGAAAAAATGTACATGAAAGAAACTAATAAGAGTACATTTAATTTGAAAAAGGACTTGCTAGTTGATTAAATGAATGCTTGATAGATTGCATGTTAACTTGTTATGAATCTTAACACTGTGTGTAAATTGCTTGTAGTTATGGAAATATTGAATTGGGATTGTTGTTAATGTCAAAAGTGAGTACGAAATGCTAGTAAATGAAATTATTGTTTTGCGTACAAATGGACTATTGTGATATTGATTCAAATGAATAAAATTGTCCTATGCATTTGGGTTAATGAAAGAGGGGAAAACAGGGAGTTATAGTTATAATGTGAATTTTTAATACCAATTTGTATTTGAGAAATGTCAAAATTAAACTATGAAAGGAGTAGTATGGAAATTAAATTATTGTATGTGAAATGTGTATTTTAATTGCTGAAAAAATTATTTTAAAAATACTGGGGTGTTAATTTAAGTTAAAATATACATTCTGGAGATTTACATGGTTTTTGGTGCAAGCAAAACAGAGATAAGAGCTTTTGAACATCGAAATTAATTAATGGAACAAAGAACAAAGTTATATAGAATTCGATCTGTAGTTATGACAACTTGAACACATAGCTCAAGTGGTCGGTAGGCCTCTCTGGCGCTACTATAGCGCGGGCGTGTGGCTCTGTGGTCGCTGGTTCGATACCTGTGTCCACCCTTTTTTTGTGTGCGTTTTAAAAATACCCAACATCGAACAGAGAGTATAAAACGCCCTGTCTCCCTTTCATATCGCTGAGCGCAAATGGCCTAGTGGCTAGCGTGTGCGGCTGTCTTCTTAGAGGTTGCGGGTTCGATTCTGGGTGTGGCCAGAATGCATTTTTTTATATAATTTGATTTTGGGGGTTTTCTTGATGTATAAAAATTCCGAAAAAATTATGGTTATTATTCTAAAATCAAATACAACTTACCAAAATTAATTGGGAGTTATCGGAAAGAAATAAAGTGTATTTTGGAAGGAAAATTGTATTCGAAACTATGGTTTCTTACACGTATAATTTCATAAAAATGCGTGTTTTCACGGGGTGATTAAGATAAGTATTGAAATGGGAAAATGATTGGAAAGAGAACATAACTGTGAATTCTTGTATGGATTATTTTGTTAAAAGAGTAGCATGACAATGGTGATATTATGAATATTCATTTGACTAGATGCTTTCGTGATATGATTTTAATGTAGAAATAAATATTGTTTATGGAATGCATGAGTATAATTGAACTCCATGTATGATAATTGATTCATGAAAGGATTGTAAATCATGTAATTGGAAAAGAGAAATGTTCTTGAGTATGACAACTCAAACATGTGAATTTATGAATTGAAATTGAAAATTAGGGTGTAGCCAAAACTCACACCGGCAATTGAAAGAAATTAGATATGACAATTGAAAGTGAAAAGACCAAGTTGGGTCATTGTGAAATGAAAGAAATAAGACCGGTATTGGTGAGAGGGTTGACTCTAAGAGATTGATTTTGTTCATGATTTCATTAAATTAAGAATTAGTACATAGTGAAGAGGTGATGAAAGCGAGAGAAAAACACAAGTATGAGGGCCTCGAGTCTACGATGTGGGTGTGATTCACAGTTTGTCTTCACGATGCGTCGTGACATGATGTAGACACTACTCCGAAATTATCGGGATCTTGGCGACGCTTGTGGGATGTTTGGTGACTGCGAGAGGATCGTGTGCCATGAAGGAGGCTGTCCATAGGTTGTCTTCACGATGCATCAGGACATGACGTGGGATTCCCCTCCAGTTTTTCTGTACATGAGCTCGTACTCATAGATCATCTAGGATACTTACCGTAGTTACAGTAGTAGATTAAGTCATGACGAGAGATTGAACCCTACAAGATGAAGAACGATTAAGAGGCTTGCCCTCGGACCTATATATTATGGGATGCATAGAATCCGAACAAGTGCGCATTAGTGTCATATAATATAAACAACTGCATTAAGGACTTAGTGCACAATCACAACACGACATCAATAGGATATTCCCCTTAGTTTGATTGTGAACAAGTTTGTGTTTGTTAAGTATGGAAAATCATTATACTGTTTCCGGCATAGAGAGGATGGCCGTGTATAATATTCGTCGGTTGAATAAACTGACGTACCCACAGTTTTGTATGTAGGATAAATGACATGATAAAGATTAAAGGAGAATTGATGCTTAGAGATTATTCAAATGCTGTTGTAATTTCATTTATATAAATGTTGTAATTTTGCTTCCGCTGTAAAATGTAAAGTATAAAGATTTCTTGTAACTCTGATGTAAGGTGAAAAGTTTTAAATTCCTTGTAAAATTGTACGAAAGAAGTGTAAAGATCCTGTGGAATCTCGAATTCAGTTGTTTTTTGGAATTCGGGGTGTTACACCAGCTTTCTTGCTTTCTTCACCCCCTCCATTATCGTCTCCACTATCATCGACCCACCTACCTCCTTCCCCTTGTCCGCCGCAGGGGGGATTACCAACGGCCGATCACTTTTTTGATCCCAGGTGGAGGTCTCACTCCCAGATGACGCTCTAGACATCTCGTAAAATATATAAAATAAAATATATTTTTACCTTGAAGTGACAGCAATAGTCGGAAAAAATCGCCGGAAAACGCTAACGATTGGCCGCGAATGCTAGTTGAGCCGCCCAATAGTGAATTCTTTTTCCAAAGAGTAAAAAGAGAGAGTGACGAAATGAAGGAGGGGGTGGTGACTTATAGTAGGTGCCGCTTGGGCTTCCGAAAGCTTTGGGCCCCCTGAACCACTAAGAAAAGCCCATCAGAAGACTAAACGACAGAATTCGTAAAGGCATGAGCACAACACGTCACCCAAAACTCATTGACCAGTCACATCGCCTCGAAATTCATGCATGATCTTCATCAGACGGCTCAGATCACGCCACGTAGCTCAGATATACATTCCGAGGATCCAAGCTACCGAGCTGGGAAATGGTGAAAAACATTGCCTCGAGATCCGTGCATGATCTCTATCAAATGGCTCAGATCACGCCACGGCCCTCGGATCTATACTCCAAAGATCCGAGCTACTATCATGCCCCGCTTCCCAAAAAGAGAATACGGAATACGGATACATGACTAAGCCCAGCGAATGATTTTCATCATCCATAAGCTGTTAAGATCTTTACAACATTTCACAGGAATAATCAGAGTAGGAAGCAAGAGAAGTCAACCACGCATGTACATATGAATCAATATACCAATAGGAAATTACTTGAAACAAATTTAATAATCTCAAATAAACCAGATTTGAACAATTCAATGATTATGGGTCACATTGCCCAATACAAAAGAATCCAAGTAACCAAGTACAATTATTCAATATAAGCAACAAAAAATAAATAGATATAGCAAAATCTCTGGCCAACTAGAATCTCAGATCACCTACTCCATCAGGCAGCTGATTACCATAATCTGTAATTTAACAAATTGCAAGAAAAGAAAAGAGAAACAAAATGCCAGTCAATGCAAGTTACGGGCCGCTTGTAGTGCAGGCAACAAGTACAGAAAAGAGAAATAAACAAGAATAGAGTAACAACGGAAGCAAGTATAGCATGGAACAGATGTAACAACAAAATAGAGAACTAACTCTAGATTAAGAATAGAAACAACTAGCATGGCAAGATGAACAAGTGTAAGTGGTATGTAACAAGTGTCAAGTAAACAAGTATCATGCAAATAAGGGTCAAGAATCAAGTATCATGTACAAGTAACAAGTAGTAAGTGTCAAGTGTGAAGTGATCATGTTCAAGTTTTGTATCTAGTCCTATCTAGGTAGCACTTCATGCGTCCCAGGTTTTTACCACATGGTTGCTACATTTAAACAATTTTGTTTTAGATTTCATAGTGGATCATAGAGGGCAGTGTACTCAGGGACAAGTATCAAGTAATCAAGCCTCAAGTAATCAAGCCTCAAGTATCAAGTCTCAATCCTCAAGTATCAATTATCAAGTAATTACGTAGGATCTACCGAGTACACGTTTCTGTATTTTCCACTATTAGATCTTTTCTTTTAAACCCCGGCTTAGTTTCTTATTATTATTATTCAAGCAAGCATGGACGTGCACAAACAAGTCAAGAAATATGGAGAGACAAAAAGGGACAAGTACAAGTGGAACAAAGGACACGAATGGGTGACGAAAGACTCAAAGTAGACTGAGACAACAAAAATTCTAGTTCTGGACAGCAAGAAAGTACTGTACCAAATCTGGGATTCCTGTTGCCACAAACATGTAAATCTGGATCCTTCAGAAGATTTAGAAAATAGAATCTCGGCCGAATCCGGCAAATACATATAAGTCATATGGTATTTCACAAAAACATGACTCAAAACAGAGTTGTATCCAGAAAATATGTTCAGCCAGAAATCAGAAACTTGTATTCTTAAACAGGAAAACGGCATAAAAACTTACTGATTAAATCCAAGAAAAATCTGGGGTATTCCCTAGTATGTTTAGTAACAGAAAATAAAGTTTGATAATTTTTCAACATAGATAGAATAGTTGAGTAAAATCAGAAAGCAGCAAGATACAGTAGTTTTGTAAATTTGGAATCATAAACATAGCAATACTAAAACAACAATATCTCACAAAATATAAATCGAAACCCAGATCCGTCAAAAGGGTGATAAAATAGATGCAGTAGGCTATAATTCATATTCACAAAGTTTTTATAGAAAGCAAATAGAATCAGGTCAAAATTATGTTTCTTTACTGAACAGTATGAAAATTCTGCATGTATAGTGGTTGTTTTCAAGTATAGAATAGTTTGTAAAAGTCATCAATTAAATCCAAAAAAATTAGGGGTTAATTCTAATTAAGTCTAGTTGAAATCGGCAAAATATTGGATCAAAATATTATCTTTAACATCAGTAGAAAAATAAATTAACATACATAATTCATATAAAACTGGATTTGGAATTTTAAACACATCTGTAGTAAAATAGTCATAACTCGCAATTCATAAATCGAAACTGAGATCTGTTAGAAAATCTAGAAAGTATACAGAATTCTCTATAATTCATATTCATAAAAAAATTTCATATACTAACCTTACTAGGGTATAAATTACTGAATAAAAATGGGGAATCGACAAAACAGAAAATATCCTTCATGCACAAAACCAACTAGTTCATATGAAACTCATCCAAATCATAACAAAACATGAAATATAGTGTACTAAATGTCCAAGTAACATGGTATAGGGTATTTTGCAAGTCTACAACGAGTTATACTACTACTAACACATCCCAGCACACGATATCATACGAACAACATGCATGTATACATCAAGAAGTGGTCATCCCTAAGTTATTTCATGTTATGTGTGTGATGAGACAACTACGGGCGTATCGACACATAAAGACAAGATATAACAGGGGTTTTGCACAAGAATTGTCTCTAGAACAGAACTACACTACAGGCGGTATTTAGTACTTGTATTACACAAAGAAAAAAATACAAGTTACTTGCTTTATAGATGACGATGAAAACGACCAAGAAAGAACAAGAATGACAGGAACGGATTTTCGAGCACGAACACGACGAACGAACCAACCCATGAACACACTATCACAATTGCAATCATGAACACATGCACGGATCTTGATGATCATGATAGCGATCAAGATGTGATGATCGAATGGCTGAGATCGAAGATCAAGATCAAGGTCGGACAGCCAAGATCACCCCAATGGTGATGATCAAGATGATCAAAATCGATCGAATTGCTGAGATTAAGAGATCAAGATCAAGATGTGATGATGATCGAAATCATCAAGGTGATCGAATGGTTCTGAATCAAAGTGATCAAGATCAAGATGATCAGATCAGATCGGATGGCCAGAATCCAACATGATCAAGAACCACTTGATCAAGCAGCAACCCACGGTGCTTCGGCTCGCAGCGGCATTGGGCAAGGCTGATGTGGGCAGGCGACATGGGGAGGCTGTTGCGTAGTCGGGGGCACTGCGGTCGCTGTCGCGGTCTGGCCAGAGGGGGCACAGGGGCTGTGCACTTGGGCTGAGGTGGCTGCAGAGCACAATGCTAGGAACATCGGGATGCCGCTGTGGAGGTGCGGCGGGGACAAGGGTCGCGAGGGCTGCACTGAGGCAGATGAGGGAAGGGTGCTGCGACCGGCAGTGGCAGTTGCGTCGGCTGAAGGCAACGCAATGCAGGAGGAGCGCTGCGGGATCATTGCATACTAAGAGCGAGGGTGGCTGTTATGGGGTGCAGGCGCTGATGTGGCATGCGTCGCTGTTGTGGTCGTGAGCAGGGAGTAGGGGACCAGGGTGTGGCCTGCAGTCGTGCGGCGCTCGGGAGGAGCACAACACACATAGACGTCAGGGATGTAGGGCGGCACTACTGGGGGGGGGGGTTGCCGGCAGGGTGGAGAAGGGAGAGGACCAGGGGGGTCACAGCGCTGCAGGGGGAGCGTCGGGGTACTGCGATTGTTGCTTTCGTCTGCGCGCATCGATAGAGGGACACAGGGGGCTGGCGAGGGATGCTCGGAGAACAGGAGGAAAAGAGGAGAGTGCGGTGCAGGGCGGAGCAGGGGTCGAGCGGTCGGGAGAGAGAGACGAGAAGGAGGTCGGCTAGGATTTTCCGGTGTGGGGAAGAATAGGCAGATGCATGTGTAAATATATATATAGGGTGGAGAAGATACTAGGGTTAGGTTTTGGGGTGACGGCTGACGGGTAGGAGGGTGTTAAATGGGTATAGTAATAGGTTAGAAGATCCAATAGGAAAATGGGTAATGGGTTAAGATGCTATAGGGTTATTGGGTATTAATGGGTTAAAATCCATTAGGGAAAATAGAGTAACCAAAGAATATATCTCTACTATTATAATGGGAGAAGGGCTTAGTGTCATCTGTCACCGGATGTCATTTTGTCAACACGTGCAGCGCACGTGTTGACAAAATGACTCACTTTGGTAAATATTTTCGAGAGTGGACCAGTTTGGTAAATATTTTCGAAAATGGATCAGTTCGGAAATTATTTTCTTTCTATCCTTTTCATTATCCCTTTTTTTTTCCCTTTCATTCTTTTTTTTTAGGTCTTTTTCCTTCTTCCTCCACGTGCATTGCACGTGCATTTTTTTTTAATCCTTTGCATTCGGTTTTTTTTTTTTTGGGTCTTTTTCCTTCTCTCTCCACGTGAATTGCCCTTAACTTTCAAATCCAGTTATCTCTAATATCTCTAATCTCTAATATCTAATCTCTAATATTATAATGGGAGAAGGCCTTAGTGTCATTTATTATTTTGTCATTCTATCAACATGTGCAATGCACATACATAACTAATATAAAAGAAGTTTTCAGTTCAAATCCTCCCCGCGTCAGAGTTTTTATTTTTATTTTTTGAAATTATTAAAACGTGCATCACACGTGTAAATTACTAGTATATATAGGGAAAGGATCGGTTGAGCACTCCTCTAGTGCTCACCGCGTGAACACTAGGCCTTCGGGCGTTCATATCGAAAATCCGAACCATTCACATTGATCTACACATCTAAATTAGTCTAATATGTAAAATCAAATCATTTGAAATTCATTTGCCCATCCATCATGTGACTATAAAAACAATGATTTTCAGCCATACAATTTTGTAACACTTCAATGAATGGGCAAATGAATTTCAATTGATTTGATTTTACATATTTAGACTAATTTAGATGTGTAGATCAATATGAACGGTTCGAATTTTCGATATCCGAAGGCCTAGTGTTCACGCGGTGAGCACTAGAGGAGTGCTCAACCGATCCATTCCCTATATATATATATATATATATATATATATATAGGAGTGCTCAACCGATCCATTCCCTATATATATATATATATATATATATATATAGGGAATGGATCGGTTGAGCACTCCTATATATATATATATATATATATATATATATATAGGGAATGGATCGGTTGAGCACTCCTATATATATATATATATATATATATATATATATATATATATATATATAGGGTAAAAGGGATATGAGCAACTTACTCATTTAGTAAATGAGTAATTAATTATGTGGTATGCATGTGATACATTGGACAACTAACCCTTTTAAGGATTTTCCAATCACATGTATGCCACATCATCAATTGCTTATTTATTAAATGAGCAAGTTGCTCATACCCTTTTTCCCCATATATATATAGAATAACCACAACTACAATTAGTACATAGAAGTGGATATTTAATATAGAATTTATTTGAAATAACTACAACTACAAATAGTACATAGAAGTGGATTTTTAATAACCAGTCAAAATTAATAACAATAAAAACAATAATACTAATAACAATAATAATAATAAGAAAAATGATAAAAATAATAATAGTAATAATAATAACAGTAATAGTAATAATAATATAAATCAAAGTAATAATAACAATAATAAGATGTGTATTACAATATAAAAATCATAGAAAATAGTTACAAATAAAATTATTGATCAAAAATAGATTTTAATAGAAGATCCAGCAATACATTTTAACAAAAAAATTTGAAAGCGGAAAAAAATAATTTACAAAGATTTTAAATACAGAAAATACACAGAAAATACGTATTTGGGAAAACAGGGGTTACAACTACCGAGCTGAGAAATGACAAAAATATTGCCTCGTGATTCGTGCCAGATCTTCATCAGATGGCCAAGAATGTGCCACATAGCTCAGATCCAGATTCTGAAGATTCGAGCTATCGAGCTGGGAAATGGCAAAAAATATCGCCTCGTGATTCGTGCCAGATCTTCATTAGACGACCCAGAATGTGCCACGTAGCTTGGATCCAGATTTCGAAGATCCGAGCTACCGAGCTGGGAAATGGCAAAAAATAATGCCTTGTGATTCGTGCCAGATCTTCATCAGACGGCCCATGTAACGCCCCGAATCCCAAATACAACAGAATTCGAGAGTTCTACAGGATCTTTTCGCTTCATTTAGTACAATTTTACAAGGAAATGTGAACTTTTCACTTTACATCAGAGTTTACATAAAACTTTACACTTTACATTGCACAGCAAAAGTAAAATTACAACGTTTGAATAAATGTACAACAACATGAATAATCTTTAAGCATCTGTTCCTCTTTAATCTTTATCATGTCACTTACCTGCATATAAGACTATGGGTACGTCAGTTTATTCAACCGACGAACATTATACACGGCCATCCTCTCTATGCCGAGAATAGTATAACTTATTTTCCATATTTAGCAAACACACACTTGTCATATATCAAACTAAAGGGACTACCCTATTGATGTCGTGTTGTGATTGTGTACTTAGTTCTTAATGCAGTTATTTATGTTACATGACCCTAATGCGCACTTGTTTGGATTCTATGCATCCCATACTACATAGGTCCGAGGGCAAGCCCTTAATCGTTCTTCATCTTTGTAGGGTTCAATCCCTCGCCATGACTTAATCTACTACTGTAATTACGGTAGGTATCCTAGATGATCTATGAGTACAAGCACGTGTACAGAAAACCTAGAGGGGAACCCCACGTCATGTCACGACGCATCGTGAAGACAGCCTGTGACAATTCAGCCTCCTTCATGGCACACGATCCTCTTGCAGTCACCAAACATCCTACAAGCGTCGCCACCGGGACGGTACTCTGGAGCAGTATCCACATCATGTCACGACGCATCGTGAAGACAGCCTGTGAATAGTCTCACGCTGCCAATCCAATGGCCCTCATACTCATGTTTTTCTCCTACTTTCATCACGTCTCCACTATGTACTAATCCTTAGTTTTTATCAGAATCATGAACAAAATCAAAGCTCTAGAGTTAGCCTCTCCAATAAACCGGACTTATTCATTCATTCAAACATGACCAACCTTGGTCTTTCATTTCAAATTTCATTTCATTTCTTTCCAAATGCCGGGGGAGACTTAGCTACTCTTTTGTTTCAATTCTCATTCACAATTTCTAAAGTTGAGTGTTTCAACTCATAAGTTCACATATTGAGTTATCATACTCAAAAGTATTTCTCTTTTCCAATCACGATTTCTAAATCGTTCAATAGTCCATAATTATACATTAAATTCACTATTCATTATGTAACTCATGAAATATTATTTTCACATTAGAAACCACACCACTAGTTATTCAATCAAAGATGAATATTTACATTTCATAATTTGTCACATTATTCTCCAACGAGAATAATTCACATTACTACACATAATTCCTTTTTATTCGTATTTCCTTTCCAATATTCCATTCTAAATCTTTTGTAAGCTACAACTTTATACAAATGCAAGTGTAGAATTTATAGTTCTAAATTCTACTTTTATTCTCTAAACATGCTCCACTTCATGCAAATAATCCTCGATTTATTTTTCATAAACTCCCCATATTTTTAAGATAATAAAATATATTTTTTCCATATTTTTTGATTATCAAAACATCCAAAAAAAATTTGTTTTCCCACAACATAAACAACTGCCGAAAGCCAGGGTCGAACCAGCGACCACAGGAGAAACAACCAAAGGCACAAGCCACTAGGCCGAGTGCTACACCCGTCTAGAAGAAGGGAGAAAAGCATTAAATGCTCTTCGACCGAACGGATTCTTTCGAAATGTTTGAAATAAAAAGAATGGTGTCAATGGGATTCGATCCCTCAACCTCAGAGAAAACCCCCACACATACTGTAGCGATTAAGAATGATCCGACCACTCGAGCTATGGGCTCGGGTTGTCACCATTAAAACTTTATTTAAATCAAATCTCTCTGTTATTTAAAATATATCGATGTTCATGAAAATTTCATTTCAAGTTGTTCTTACTAACATACTGTAAAAATTCCAGATTAATCATTACCATCATGAATTACACTCTAGTATATGAGAATAATTTTCTCAAATAATTAAACATATTTTTCAATAATTAACACATTTCTACCATACAATTTGGTTAATTTGATATACTACCACTAATACATTCTTTTTCGACATTATAATTTCATTAATCCCTATACTAATTTTCTGCCCTTATTCATTTCCCAAACATAATAATTGCATCTTAATTCATTCGTTACAACGTCATAACAAAAATTTTCCAATTTAGCACATAAAGCGACATTATCAATATACTAATCTTTGCACATAATTTTTCATGCTACTAACGAATGTTTCTTTACACAATTCATAGCCATAATCATATCGCACACAACTTGAATTTTAACAGTAGAAACACATACAATTTGCACTTCAACAATTCAATCAATTATAGATCATTTTTCCAATTAAATGTGCATTCTTATTAATCATTTTCATGCATCATTTTTCTAATTAAATCTAGCATGCATTCCTATTTAGAAATAGGGAAAATTTACTCACCTTATTGAAGAAAGCACAATTTGCAACCTCCTAAACGAATATCCTTGCAATGAGAGTGCTCCTCCTCCTAGTCGACGCGCACACAAGTCTCCAAGCACACCACACCGAGAGCTCCCCTTCTTAGATGCCGGCCTCTCCTTCCCTTCTTGTTGCAAGCACAAACCCACACAATCTCTCAATCTTTTACTCACTTACTAACTACTAGATAATGTAATTGAACTATAGGTTTGGAAGAATTAATTTGCACAAGAATACTAGCCATAGGAAGGGGTATTTAAACTAAAAAAAATGGGAGAATGGATGGCTAAGATTGAAGTAGGAGTTAGGAGCAAATGGCTTAGATTTAAGGAGGAGTTATACTAACCACCCATAATCAAGTAACCACCACACCATGATCCCACTCAAATTTTTGGTTTCCCTCCAAACTCACAACCGGCCATGCATAGGAAGTGCACTTTGCACGTGTACGTGCAATGCACGTGCAAGCATTTGCCTCCAAAAATTGTACATTAAATTTTATATAAAAATAACTTTTAAATTGTATCCAACATTACAAGTTGTATTCAAAAATGAATTAACTCATGGGCTTTAGTTTATGGGCCAAAATAATAATTTTAAAATAAAAATAAATGAATTAAATTTTGGGCTTTAAGAAAAAGGCTTTTTGTCTAATTGAAAGAAGGCTTTGTAAGACAAATAATTAAAAAACACATATTTAAAAATCGATACTCATCATGATGAAAATATTTACCAAAAATATTGCACGTGCACACTACGTGCAAAATAAAATAATTTTTCATTAAATGAAAAATCAGGGCATTACAGCCCAGCATGTGCCACGTAGCTCGGATCTACATTCTGAAGATCTGAGCTACCGAGCTGGGAAATGGAGAAAAATACTGCCTCGTGATTCGTGCCAGATCTTCATTAGACGGCCCAGAATGTGCCACATAGCTCGGATCTTGATCCGAGCTACCGAGCTGGGAAATGGCAAAAAATATTGCCTAGTGATTCATTCCAGATCTTCAAGAGACGGCCCAGAATGTGCCACGTAGCTCGGATCCATATTTCGAGGATCCGAGTTACAGAGCTGGAAATGGGGGAAAAACTCTTACCTCCCGATGCGTGCACCTGATCGGAGCGCCTAGATCCTGCCACGCCACCTAAATGCCAGATCCACCACCTGATCACTTCGAAATTCGCACAAACGATATGATCAACGCTCCAGATCGTGTCACGTCGATATTCCCTGATTAATTCTTTTATTTAAATTATTAATTCGAATTAATTGTTTAAAAATTTCGAAAAATAATTTAAAATTTAAGAAAATTAATTAAAAAATTCTAAAAAATAATTATAAATTTAGGGAAATATTTTTGAACTCCTGGATGAATAATTATTAATTAGAACGATTAATTAATACTTTTTGAAAAGAGATTGTTAATTCGCAAAATTGAATAAATAATTCGAAAAATAATTTAAAAATTAGAAAAAATCAGAAAAATCCAGAAAAGTTGCAAAATCATTGTGGGCACTTCACAAACTCAGATTGACACTGTTACACCTTGAGTAAGATCCAAATTCCCTCAAGAAATCCAATAAAAACCCATATGCCATTAGATAGATAAAACTACTCCAAGGCTGTTATACTCAGTCTTCGGGAGTGGGGGGCTCATGATATGGCTAAAAATAGGATTAAATCGGGACCGTTCAGACTGGGCATGGATCTTAAAGCTCTCAAGATTAAAACGGTAATTTCACCTACAAATGGGTCTGAAAGGGGAACTGGGTCTCTCTCCTCAAAGCCTAATGACCCAAGAACGGATCTGTCCTATTGTGTATGGGTAGCAACCCGTTACAAACCAGCCCAAATACTTAAAGAGTAATTCAAATTCGTGATTATCTATAAGAGGCGGTTTTAACCACTTCTTATCACAAAATGAGTTTAAACTCTCCATCTTATCCATAAACATCGGGAAGTAAAGATAAATTCCTTTCTCGAAACTGGTCCCTAAGGCGATTATAAATACCCCTCTCCCTCCACCGTAACAAGGTAATCAATCATTTTCCACATAAAGCTCTTTCATAATCTTCCTGATTACTGACAAGAGCGTCGGATGGTTCGTCGCCGGGATCCATCCCAGTGTATCGAACTTTTTGTAGGTTCATGGCAGCAGCAAGAAACCAGTTGAAACACCGATGAAAGTTGACAGGTTTGCTTATTCGTATTCCTCAAAGAATCCACAAACTAATCTGTTTGCTCCCACACCAAAATCAGCAGCAACAATTAGCAAAGTAGGTACAATTGCATGGTAAACATAATTAAGAATACACACATACAGTAGTTTGACAACAACAAAACATCAATTGATCATTCAAGCATACAACCTAGCAATCAATTCTACGATAGTTTATTTGTGTGGTGTTTGTATGAATAACCGCTATTATCAATACTATATGAATGCATGAAAGATTCAAATTTTAGAGTCAACAATGGCACGAAGTCGAGAATACTTGGGTCAGCTCGTGTAAACCCTCAATATACTCAATGAAAGATGAATAATACTATACAATACTGTAACGCCCCGAATCCCAAATACATTGAATTCGAGATGTTCTACAGGATCTTTCCGCTCTCTTTAGTACAATTTTACAAGGAAATTTAAACTTTTGTCTTTACATCAGAGTTTACATCAATATTACACTTTACATTGCACAGCGGAAGTAGAATTTTACAACAATGAAAACAAATATACAACAACATTGAGTAATCTTTAAGCATTTGTTCCTCTTTAATCTTTATCAAGCCATTTACCTGCACATAAGACTGTGGGTACGTCAGTTTATTCAACCGACGATCATTATACATGGCCATCCTCTCTATGCCGGAAATAGTATAACTTATTTTCCATATTTAGCAAACACAAACTTGTCACATACCAAACTAAAGGGACTACCCTATTGATGTCGTGTTGTGAATGTGCACTTAATCCTTAATGCAGTTAATTATGTTAGATGACGCTAATGCGCACTTGTTCAGATTCTATGCATCCCATACTACATAGGTCCGAGGGCAAGCCCTTAATCGTTCTTCATCTTTGTAGGGTTCAATCCCTCGTTATGACTTAATCTACTACTGTAATTACGGTAGGTATCTTAGATATTCTATGATCTATGAGCCCATGTCCAGGCAGCCTGGAGGGGAATCCCACGCACTGACACGACGCATCGAGTAGGCAACCTATGGACAATTCAGCCTCTGCCATGGAACAATGGTACCACCCATAGCCACTCAAACATCCCACAAGCGTCGCCACCAGGACGATAATTCTGGAGTAGTGCCCACGCCATGTCTTGACGCATCAAGCAGGCAGCCTGTGGATCACTCTCACACCGCTAATCCGATGGCCCTCATACTCGTGTTTTTCTCCTACTTTCATCACGTCTCCACTATGTACTAATCCTTAGTTCTTATCAAAATCATGAACAAAAATCAAAGCTCTAGAGTTAGCCTCTCCACTAAACCGAACTTATTCATTCATTCAAACATGACCAACCTTGGTCTTTCTTTTCAATTTTTATTTCATTTATTTTCAAAATGCCGGGGGAGACTTAGCTACTCTTTTTGTTTCAATTTTCAATTCACAATTTCCAAAACGAGCATTTCCAACTCATACATTCATTTGTTGATTTGTCATACTCAAAAGTATTTCTCTTTTCCAATCATGATTTCTAATTCGTTCAAATAGTCCATAACTATACATGGAATTCATATGCTTTATCAATTATCAATTTCACTTTGAAATTCTCATCACTAATGAATATTCACAATTCACATTTTTCACACTATTCTCAAATGAGAATAATTTGCATCACATCACACAATATAATTTCTTCTTGCCACATTAATTTTCTAATCCTTCATTTCAAATCATTTGTGCAAGATACGATTTCACAAAGAATATCGATGTAGACTATAGTTCTATTTACTCATTTAGTCACGAATTATACCTTACTTTATGTAAATCATTCCCAAATTATTTTTAATAAGTCCCATATATTTTTAGAGGAATAACCATATTTTTCTCATAATTTTTTGATCACTAAAAACACAAAAAAATATATTTTTTCCCAACTTGCCGAGGGCAAGATTCGAACCCAGCACCACAGAGAACCCAACCCAAAGCACAAACCACTAGAGAGGCGCTGAGAGCCTTAAATGCTCTCGGCCGCTGCTTATGTTATTTTTTTTAAAAAAAAGTATGGTTCCACAGGGATTCGAACCAGCGATCTTAGACCACTGTAGCGATTAAAACTGACCCAACCACTTGAGCTATGCGCTCAGGTTGTCTATAGTATAATTCTAAGTTCACTTAAATCGATCTTCTCTGTTATCAAAACATTTCGATGTTCAACTAGACCTCCTTTCACTTTGTTTTTTTTTATATAAAAATTACTGTAAAATTCCAGATTGATTAATTTTCACATAATTTATATACCAATATGAACAAACTAAATTTTGTAGCAATTAAAACATATTTTCATACAATTAATTCGAATTCTACATTGTAACTACCATATTTCTTCCCTTTTTTTGACATTTCTTAGCAATTAACATTCTAATCTCTTTATTAACAAAATTTCACCTTAATTCTCTGTTTCTAATCTTTTACCCAACATACAAATCTATATTTGAATTTATCCATTCCCACATTAGCACAAAAGATCTATTTAACACATGAAATAGCATTAACAATCTACTAACTTTTGTATACATAGTTTGTGATGTAGATAATGAAATTTTCTTCAACAATCCATGGCCATAATTAATTCACAAAAAAATTAGATTTTTACTAATCAAATCACATACAATTGCACACCCACATTCCAATCAATTTATAGCTCAATTTTCCAATTAAAATGTGTACTCTTATTAGCCTTTTTCATGCATCATTTTTCCATTCCAATCTAGCATATATCCCTATTTAGAAATATAGAAAATTTACCCACCTTGTATGGAGAGAAAAATTCACTAGCAATCCCTAGACAAATGTCCTTGCAACGAAAATGCTCCTCCTTGAACACGTGCACACAAGCCTCCCAAGCACACCCAAGTAAATCGAGCTCCTCCTTCTAGTGGTAGCCGGCCTCCTCTCCTTGTTGCAAGCAAAAATCCCACACACTCTCAATCTTTTAACTCACACAATCTCTACTAGATCATATAATTTAGACTATAGGTTTGTAGGAAGTAATAAGCACAATAATAACTAGCCATGGAGGGGGGTATTTATACTAAAAATCAAGGAGAATGGATGGCTAGGATCAAGTAAGTGGTTATAAGATGGAGGGCTAAGATGAAAGTAGGAGTTGCATTAACTACCCACAACCAAGTAACCACCACACCATGATCCCACTCAAATTTTGGTTTCCCTCCAAAAAGATCACAACCGGCCATCATAGGAATGCATATTGCACGTGTACGTGTAGTGCACGTGCATGCAACTAGGTCAAAAAATTGTACATTAAATTTTTGTATAAAAATAAAATAGTCTTTAAATTGTATTCTACAGGACAAGTTGTATAAAAAATAGTTCATGGACTTTAGTTTTTGGGCCAAATAATTATTTTAAAAATAAAATAAATAAACTAATTTTTTGGGCTTTAGGAAAAAGGCTTTTTGTCTAATTGAAAGAAGGCTTTATAGAAAAATAATTAAAGACACATATTTAAATATCCATACTCATCATGATGGAAATATTTATCAAAAAAATATTGCACGTGCACACTACGTGCAAAATAAAGTAATTTTTCATTAAATGAAAAATCAGGGCATTACAAATACGATGAACGATTAGGATATATTTGCATAATTTCAATAAAAACTTAAATTCGATACAATATTCAATTCAAGAGGAAAGTGACTTGCTTTATTGACGATTAGTTCGAATACCAAAGAATAATGGGATGAGAATCCCAGAACGACGAGCGCGAACCCACAAAGAAACACGTGTACACTACGTGCACAACCAAATCACGTGCAATAGGCGGCAACCAGAGGAGGCTCGGGTTGTTCTCGGTGGTTGGTCTACAGCAGGGTGGTAGACTGGACGGTGAGTGGCAGTGATGGTAGGTTGAGGAGGGGAGCAATGTAGGTGGGGTCAGAGGAGGAGTGGGGAAAGATCGGCTGCTCGGGAGGAGGGTGTCGGCAGAAGAGGGTGCTCGGGGTTGGGTGCTGGCGATGCTGGGGTGGTCGCCGGAGGTGTGGAGGTCGGCGAGGGGCAGCAGGTGGGAGTTGGGTGGTCGGGGGGGGGGGGGGGGGTTGGGTTTGGCTGACGGCAGAGAAGAGAGAGAGAGAGACGGCGAGATTTTTAGGGTTGTGTTTTTAGGGTTTGTATTAGGGTAGTTGTAACCCATGTTTTTCACTTTTGGTATTTTTTGAGGGTATTTTTCATTTTAGTGAATTATTATTTTCCATTGTATTTTCGGAACAATAAATTTAATTATTTTTATTCTATAATATTTTTCTGGCAGTTTTGACCTCCTTTTGCTGTTTGTGCGCCGTTTGGCCGTTTTTCGACATTTTGAGCTCTTTTCCTCAATTTCTAGATTCCATTCATGTATAAATATTATTTTAGGGTCATGGTGGATTTTTAGAAGAGTTTTGACCAATTTAATATTTTTGGCCCTTAAGGAGATTTTTAGGAGCCATAGGATTCATTGCATTTTGTATCCTCATTTGAAATCTACCCAATATCCATTACCCAATTGTATACCTAATTAATACTATTGATATCCACTACCCATTAACCCATATTTGATCTCCTATATATACTCCTAATACTAAATAAACCCCTAACACCCTAACCCTAATCTTTTTCTTCTCTCCTAATCATAGCCGGCTCCTCTCTCCCCACCTTCCAATCCCGGCCTGCATCTCCTAGCCCCCAGGCCGACCCTCCCTTTACTCTCCCTTTTCCTTGGCCGACCACAAACATCACCCCCTTCCACCATATAATACAACTCTGCCTCCAAAAACCCTTCTCTCCTCCCTTTGTGTGGCCGAACCCTACCCAAAACAGCACCCATCCATCTCAAAAACAGCCCCCTACATCCCCCTTCGCTGATTTGGATAAGTGGGTATCACCCGCTTCGAGTTTGTGCTTCAAGAAGACGGTCGTAAGCAAGATTCGGTTCGTGGGTTCGCTTGAAATCGCGCGTGGAAGGATTTTTGTTCGTGGGTTTTTGTTGAAAGGCTTGGATTTGTCGCGTACATCATCACATAAGGCAAGTAACTTGTACATAATTTCATTAGGTTGATACAAGTCGAAAGTTCACACATAGGATAGTTTGAGACTAGAGACGGCCAAAGATCATGTTTTTAATTGTGGGTTTCGTCTCTATTGTTCAAAACAGGCCATAGACGACTTAGGACATGGAGTTTGATAGGATTGTGCCTTAGGTTTCACCCAAACGCGATTGTTATCGCGTATGTGACATATTGTATACCCGATGTATGTTTGAACACCCATATGAGAAATACCAGATTTTGACATGTTAGATACCCTCCATTATGAAATTTGGACCATGGGTAGATAGCGTTTTGAATTTGGGAGAGTTTTGATGATTTTTGAGGAAGTTATGATGTTTTGAAGTTTGGTTGAGAAATCTGGAAATTGGGATTGAACTGGATTGATTGTTGTTTTTACCTAGATTAGAGTCCGCATTTCAACATGACTATTTCTGAGTAATTTGTAGAGAATTGAATCTAATTTCTAATCCCACAGATTTCACCCTGTTTGGAGTTTGTATGAATTAGTTATGATTATTTTAGTAACTGTATGCCGGTAGTTCCCAGATTTATTTCGGGGTAGATTTTATCACCAAATTATTTTCAAGATCCAAGTTAGACATAATTTCATGCCACAAGATTTTGTCCAGTGTTTCACCATGATGTTAGGTAGTTCTCTGATTTTTGTGGTAATTAAAGAATGAGTTTTGAGTGATGCCTTACATCCTTTTCTATAGATTGCTTTTGCTGTAAACTGTGTGTGATTGTATGTTGAATGCCGTGTTCACCTTATTTCTAGTTACTGTATGAAAATTTCATGTGAGATATGAAAGTTGGGTAATTGTGTATACTTTCATCCTGTTTTGGCGGAAGTGGATTTTGATGCGCTGTGTGCAAGATATGCATGATTTTGTACAACGGTGCTGAAAAATTCCAGATCCATCAAAACTGTGTTATGTGTTACCTTCTATTTTTGAAAACATATCTATACTTTCTGGAAAAATATGAAAATTTATATTTTGAGAATATACTTATAGGGGATTACCCCAGAATTTTCGTGGGTTTAATTAATGACTTTGTATGCTGTTTTCATGTGGTTTAAGTTATTTCCCTGTTTTCTGGCTGTATCGGAAATCTGTGTTGAAATGACTTTTAAGCCATGATGTTGTGAACTAGTGTATATCTTTATTATACCCGTTAGAAGCGTGTGGAAGTCTATTTTCCAGATCCTTTGACGGATCATGATTTTCATACCTGTAGATCTTTGGATCACTATTTTTGTACAGACTGGTCTTGCTGTCCTGATTATAATCATACGCCAAGTTGCTCGTATTTGTGAATGTTTGGTACCTATACTTGCTGATATAATTCCCTGAGTCTAAATCTGATTATAACCTATTAGTTTGACATCATTTAGCACACTCTCATGACTGTTGATGATCTTAATAATAAAGTAATTAAGTCGGGGTATATGGGACAGATCTAGTAGTGGATAGTGCAGAAACGTGTACTCGGGAGAAGACTTGTGTTTCCTTTATGAAAAGTTACCGATCAAGTTTACCGATCAAGTTACCGATCAAGTTACCGATCAAGTTTACCGATCAAGTTTACCGACCAAGTTCTGTGATTCTGTGAATACTGAGTATACTCCCCTGCATGGTCCCCTACGAAATCTAAAGCGAAACTGTATTGACTGTAACAACCATGTGATAAAAAAATGGCACATGAAGTGTTACCTAGATAGTAATAATACAAGATATTAATACCTGTATACCTGTTACCTGATTATCCTGATATTTCTGTTACCTGATTTCCTGATACTTGATACATATTTACCTGACTACCTAATTACCTGATTACCTGATAATTATACATGCTACCTGTTTACCTGTTGACTTTACATTTGATATATGTTACCCTTACCTGTTAGTATACCAAGTTGTTAGTTAGTTTCCATGTGCTTGTATCCTATTCTATTTGTGACCCGGACTTGCCATTGACGGGTACTTGTGTTTTCTCTTTTCCTTTTTCCTGCATTCGTTGTATTGCAGATTTTGGAGGACAGGTTCCTAAAGGTATTGGAAAGATGATGGGCTAGAGGCTAAAATTTTGCTATTACTATTCTTGTTGCTTACTTTGGACAATATTGTATTTTGAGACTTGTATTATTTCTTGTATTTGGGCGATGTGACCCAAGATTATTTGTGTATTCCAGATCATGACTATTTGAGATTAATACATTTTATTTCAAGTATTATTGGTGGTATTTGGTTCATATGTGCATGTGGTTGACTTTTCTAGCTTCCGACTCTGATAAATTCTGTGATGTGTTGCAAAGATTTCTTGAAACAACTTAAGGATGATAATAATCATTCGCTGGGCTTTTGTCGCGTATCCGTATTCCGTATTTTTGGGAAGCGGGGCGTGACAGGGTTTTCAGTGGTATCAGAGCATCATGTTTGGCTAATGTATTAGTTGACTAATATATTAGACAAGCTTGGCTCGATCTGGAATCTGCACAACATTTCACCAACCATGCATGCATAAGTGAATTATTACCAACAGTGATCTGGATACTAGTCTTATTCCTTCTTTTTGATCCCTTCTCATTCGATTCCTTGATTTCTTGATTCTTTCCATCTCTTGACGTCATCCTGATTTGTTGATTCCATATTGGGTACAAATTTATTCTTCCCGTTCCCATATTCTTTTGATTCCAGTACAAGCAACCTCTAATTTTCTGCTTGTTTTGTTGATCCCTTCTCATTTCAGCTCAGGTATCATTTATTGCTTTCCCTGCCTTGTACTCATTTTTTTTATTTGTTGATTCATAATGAGTATCATGTTGGTTATTTCTTCCCTGCTATATTCTCTTCAATTCCGATTTTGTCCTCGCTCTCCTTCCTTCGTATTCAATTCCTTAATTTTCTTTTGCTCCTTCCAGTCATCCTCCTCTTTGAGTCTTTATTGGGCATAAATACATTTTTCTCCTGCCTATTATTTCTTTATATTATATATATTTTTGAACATTTCGTGTATTTCGATTATTAATTATTATATTTTGGATCTTCTATAAAATTATTTTCTAAAATTTTATTATTTCGAATAACTGTGTATTTTAATATCACAAATTTTCAAAACGTATCTTCGTACTTAAATTGAGAAATCAATATCTAAGTACGTGTGGAAGATCGCATCATTTCGTTCATCGTTTTGTTGCAACTGGATGTCGAGATGGCAAACATGCAACTAGACATTAATGGAGGCAAATTGCAACTGGATACCGGTGAGGCAAAATGTGCAACCGAATATCCAGATAGTAAGCTGCAACCTGTTGTCGAGATGGCAAACCTGCAACTTGATGTCGAGAATGCAAGACTACAGATGGATATAAATGAGGCGAACCCACATCAAAGGATTTCTACTATTATTATTATCGTTTTCCTTATTATTATTAGTATTATTATTTTCGTTATTACTACTACTATTATTAGTGTTGTATTTTCTTACTATTATATTTTTGATGTTGATATTGAATTACTTTCACTAAATTGATGAACCCCAAATTATTTTCTGGCTTGTATTATTATCCTTACCAGTATTGTTAATATTTTATTATTATTATTTTTACCAGTATATTTATGATGATTATTATTTTTATTATTTCTGTTATTATTATTTTATTATGTGTTGATTTTTGTATTTTTAATATTATTTTTGTTAATGTCCATTAGTTTTGACCTAATTATTGCAATTAAATCCCTCATCTCAACCCCAATTGTATTCTGTTATCTCATTCTTTTCTTCCTGCTCGGATTGTTGCTAGGTGTCGCGTGGTCTACAACGATATGTCTGTGGCTTGGAACATCACCATCAGAGTGGCGCAGCGGAAGTGTGGTGGGCCAATAACCCACAGGTCTCAGAATCATATTGGTGCTTATCCTTCCTTGCCTTGTTTGGATCCCTCTATCTCTTGCAATTGTTCTCATCCGTTGACTTATTAGTTGATTTAATTCTTCCCTGTCTTTTCTCTCCTTGATTTCAGTTCTGACTACTCCTTTATTGCTTTGTTATCTGGTGTTAATTATTTCCTTTTGATACTGTTCATTCTTTTTCTACGTGCCATTGATCCATTGATACCAACTTCCTTCTTTTTTGGTATTGTCTCTACTTTGTTGCCCTTCCCCAGTTTGCTTTTGCCGTGTCCTATGTACCGCCTACGTAAATTTCGAGGACGAAATTTTGTTGTAAGGTGGGTAGGATTGTAATCCCTGTTTTTCACTTTTGGTATTTTTTGAGGGTATTTTTTATTTTAGTGAATTATTATTTTCCATTGTATTTTCGGAACAATAAATTTAATTATTTTTATTCTATAATATTTTTCTGACAGTTTTGACCTCCTTTTGCTGTTTGTGCGCCGTTTGGCCGTTTTTCGATATTTTGAGCTCTTTTCCTCAATTTCTAGATTCCGTTCATGTATAAATATTATTTTAGGGTCATGGTGGATTTTTAGAAGAGTTTTGACCAATTTAAGATTTTTGACCCTTAAGGAGATTTTTAGGAGCCATAGGATTCATTGCATTTTGTATCCTCATTTGAAATCTACCCAATATCCATTACCCAATTGTATACCTAATTAATCCTATTGATATCCACTACCCATTAACCCACATTTGATCTCCTATATATACTCCTAATACTAAATAAACCCCTAACACCCTAACCCTAATCTTTTTCTTCTCTCCTAATCATAGCCGGCTCCTCTCTCCCCACCTTCTAATCCCGGCCTACATCTCCTAGCCCCTAGGCCGACCCTCCCTTTACTCTCCCTTTTCCTTGGCCGACCACAAACATCACCCCCTTCCACCATATAATACAACTCCGCCTCCAAAAACCCTTCTCTCCTCCCTTTGTGTGGCCGAACCCTACCCAAAACAGCACCCATCCATCTCAAAAACTGCCCCCTACATCCCCCTTCGCTGATTTGGATAAGTGGGTATCACCCGCTTCGAGTTCGTGCTTCAAGAAGACGGTCATAGGCAAGATTCGGTTCGTGAGTTCGCTTGAAATCGCGCGTGGAAGGACTTTTGTTCGTGGGTTTTCTTTGAAAGGCTTGGATTCGTCGTGTTCATCATCACATAAGGCAAGTAACTTGTACATAATTTCATTAGGTTGATACAAGTCGAAAGTTCACACATAGGATAGTTTGAGACTAGAGACGGCCAAAGATCATGTTTTTAATTGTGGGTTTCGTCTCTATTGTTCAAAATAGGCCATAGACGACTTAGGATATGGAGTTTGATAGGATTGTGCCTTAGGTTTCACCCAAACGCGATTGTTATCGCGTATGTGACATATTGTATACCCGATGTATGTTTGAACACCCATATGAGAAATACCAAATTTTGACATGTTAGATACCCTCCATTATGATATTTGGACCATGGGTAGACAGCGTTTTGAATTTGGGAGAGTTTTGATGATTTTTGAGGAAGTTATGATGTTTTGAAGTTTGGTTGAGAAATCTGGATATTGGGATTGAACTGGATTGATTGTTGTTTTTACCTGGATTAGATTCCGCATTTCAACATGACTATTTCTGAGTAATTTGTAGAGAATTGAATCTAATTTCTAATCCCACTAATTTCACCCTGTTTGGAGTTCGTATGAATTAGTTATGATTATTTTAGTAACTATATGCCGGTAGTTCCCAGATTTATTTCGGGGTAGATTTTATCACCAAATTATTTTCAAGATCCAAGTTAGACATAATTTCATGCCACAAGATTTTGTCCAGTGTTTCACCATGATGTTAGGTAGTTCTCTGATTTTTGTGGTAATTAAAGGATGAGTTTTGAGTGATGCCTTACATCCTTTTCTATAGATCGCTTTTGCTGTAAACTGTGTGTGATTGTATGTTGAATGCCGTGTTCACCTTATTTCTAGTTACTGTATGAATATTTCATGTGAGATATGAAAGTTGGGTAATTGTGTATACTTTCACCCTGTTTTGGCGGAAGTGGATTTTGATGCGCTGTGTGCAAGATATGCATGATTTTGTACAGCGGTGTTGAAGAATTCCAGATCCATCAAAACTGTGTTATGTGTTACCTTCTATTTTTGAAAACATATCTATACTTTCTGGAAAAATATGAAAATTTATATTTTGAGAATATACTTATAGGGGATTACTCCAGAATTTTCGTGGGTTTAATTAATGACTTTGTATGCTGTTTTCATGTGGTTTAAGTTATTTTCCTGTTTTCTGGCTCCGGAAATCTGTGTTGAAATGACTTTTAAGCCGTGATGTTGTGAACTAGTGTATATCTTTATTATACCCGTTAGAAGCGTGTGGAAGTCTATTTTCCAGATCCTTTGACGGATCATGATTTTCATACCTGTAGATCTTTGGATCACTATTTTTGTACAGACTGGTCTTGCTGTCCTGATTATAATCATACGCCAAGTTGCTCGTATTTGTGAATGTTTGGTACCTATACTTGCTGATCTAATTCCCTGAGTCTAAATCTGATTATAACCTATTAGTTTGACATCATTTAGCACACTCTCATGACTGTTGATGATCTTAATAATAAAGTAATTAAGTCGGGGTATATGGGACAGATCTAGTAGTGGATAGTGCAGAAACGTGTACTCGGGAGAAGACTTGTGTTTCCTTTATGAAAAGTTACCGATCAAGTTTACCGATCAAGTTACCGATCAAGTTACCGATCAAGTTTACCGATCAAGTTTACCGACCAAGTTCTGTGATTCTGTGAATACTGAGTATACTCCCCTGCATGGTCCCCTACGAAATCTAAAGCGAAACTGCATTGACTGTAACAACCATGTGATAAAAAAATGGCACATGAAGTGTTACCTAGATAGTAATAATACAAGATATTAATACCTGTATACCTGTTACCTGATTATCCTGATATTCCTGTTACCTGATTTCCTGATACTTGATACATATTTACCTGACTACCTGATTACCTGATTACCTGATAATTATACATGCTACCTGTTTACCTGTTGACTTTACATTTGACATATGTTACCCTTACCTGTTAGTATACCAAGTTGTTAGTTAGTTTCCATGTGCTTGTATCCTATTCTATTTGTGACCCGGACTTGCCATTGACGGGTACTTGTGTTTTCTCTTTTCCTTTTTCCTGCATTCGTTGTATTGCAGATTTTGGAGGACAGGTTCCTAAAGGTATTGGAAAGATGATGGGCTAGAGGCTAAAATTTTGCTATTACTATTCTTGTTGCTTACTTTGGATAATATTGTATTTTGAGACTTGTATTATTTCTTGTATTTGGGCGATGTGACCCAAGATTATTTGTGTATTCCAGATCATGACTATTTGAGATTAATACATTTCATTTCAAGTATTCTTGGTGGTATTTGGTTCATATGTGCATGTGGTTGACTTTTCTAGCTTCCGACTCTGATAAATTCTGTGATGTGTTGCAAAGATTTCTTGAAACAGCTTAAGGATGATAATAATCATTCGCTGGGCTTTTGTCGCGTATCCGTATTTCGTATTTTTGGGAAGCGGGGCGTGATAGTAGTATATATAGAATACAATTAGGTTGTTGAGTTACTGGGATAGGATCCAATAATAATGGGTTTGGGTCTAGAAATAATTGCAATTGGGTTTTGGGTTCATTAAGAGATGTGTTTGAAGACAATATGGATCAAATAAAATATTCACTATCCAACAAAAATAAGATCCACAAGATAGATAGCCCAATAAGAAGAAAAGAATAGCTCATGAACAAAATTTAATTGAGATGATCAAAGAAAAATACAGTATCTTATTCAAATTATAAATAAATGATTACAATGAAGGAAAAAAAAAACGAAAACGAGATACATCTGCCAAACTCTCTGTCTGCATAGTCGTTTTGGTTAACAACAACATCAAATGAACCGTTGCCGTTCTTTCCAAGAGCGGCAACAATTAAAGAAGATTGTTTGTACATTTTGACAAATCATTTTGAACTGTTGCTGCTCTAACTGTTGCCGTCACTTTCAAAAACGACAACAAATAGAATAAATAAACTGGTCATTTTGTGCATATTTTCAACTGTTGCCGTTATCAAAAATAACGTTTCAGGTAACTCTTGTTGTTATTCCCGATAATGACATTAGTTATTTAATTTTTTTTGAAAAAAAACACAGACATGCCATCTTTTTCTCATGTATCAGACTTCAACAAATCCAATTTTAAAGCTATACATTCACATTAACAACAAAATTTCCCAACAATCAGTATTCAATAAGAAAACATGCATAATCTACATTTGGATCATAATCATATACCAACATCATAACACAATATGAGATAGAAATCATGCATAATCAAAAACAAGAAAGATCATAATTATCCCAAAATCATCCAAATTTTACAATACAAAGTTCACAATTATCCCAAAGTTCACTAAAATCATACAAAGTTCACAATACTGCTCAACAATCAATCTCAACAACAGTCAATCTAGATAATACACTACAATATTAGACACAACATATTAGGGAACTGAAGTTATGCATAAACAACCATAAGATTGTTATGAGAATACCAAAAATATACAATCTCACATAGTAATAAAGCATTTCTTATGAACAAAATTCGAGTATTGTGATTACACTACTCATTTCAATACACTACTGATATCAATATTGATAACATCTAAACACTGCGTATATCCATTCATAAGGACACAAATTTTCAACATTTTGAGAAAACAAAATCAATTCCCATATATTAAAAATTTGACTATTGAGTACTCTAACCAATACACTACTCATATAAATATCCTCCTAATATCAATACCGAAAACATGTCTCAGTACTGGTATCATACATTTAGTCATAACAATCTTCATAACATCTTAATACACTACATATTTATATGCATATATACATATAAATCTCATATCAACATAAAAACATATACACACTCAAAAATCATCTTAATTTTGAAAAATGTAGCAATTCTAGTTTATACAAAATTTCCACAACATCTGATTTACTACACTGTCAATTCTAGTATATAAAAAAATTCCACTTCCATTCATACTACTACTCGTATCAATCTCCACAACATCTCATTTACTATATTGTCAATATAAATCTCAATACACAAAGTGAATATTTTTAAAGAACTTAAGGGTATTGAAATACCTAGCACAATTATGAATTCAAAGTGAGAAGTTCAAAGATTCGGCTCCAAGATCCAAGTGAACGGATGTAGGAGATGAGGGTTTATGGATGAGTATTTTGTGATTTATTTGGGGATTTAAAAGAGGACAAATTGAAGGAGAAGAAGTGAGATATTGGGTTTTAGGTTTGGGAGTGGAGAGAGAGAGAGAGGTGAAGTGAAAGGGAAAGGAGAAGAGGGAGCCACTATTTATATTTAATCACTATTATAACTGATGCCAATGTCATAAAAAACAACATCAGTTATGAGAATTCCGTTGTTGGGGGTTAGCGACAACAGTTATAAGTTGTTTCCACACTTACATTTTTTTCTAAGTCAGAGAGTTTACGATTGAGAGGAAATGAACTCATATCGTTACTCCAAATAGCGACATAGTCTATTTTTTTTTTACGGATGCCACTCTTGGCAACAACGGCATCAAAATAACCTATGCCGTTTTTCCCAAGAGTGTGTTATGCCGACTTGTCCAAAACTAGATTAGTTGGGTAAATCTTCTTGAAAGTGGTTCAGTTTGGTAAATATTTTCAAAAAGTGGGTCAGTACGGAAAAAATTCCTCCCCAGTTCTCTCTCACCCCAGTTTACTGTTGGCTGCATGTATATATAATAATAATAATTATATTATTATTATTTTTATATATATTATTATTATATATTATTATATATCTATCACTGTCACATTTACCCAATACTCGGACCCGACTCTGACCCGGCATTGGACCGGAACCGACCCGATTTATACGGATCCGGTCCTAAAATAAGACCCGATGCACTTCCGATTCGGGTCCAGGTTCGCTCAAAATAGTACCGACCCGTACCAATTAAAAAATACCCCCAAAAATATGGAATTTGAATAATAGGATTATAAGGATATACATGTAAATAGTAATTGTTGAAGATAGATGTGTAAATATAATATTTATTAATGTACTTAAGTGCACAAATTGTTGGAACTGTAGGCTATCGGGTGCAAAAACTACTTAAGTACAAATATTTATTCCCTGCTACCGGACTCGACAGATAGATTTTTTTAACTAGGACCCGAACCCGGACCCGGGCCCGGTTCTCACAAGTCCGGGGCCGGGTCCAATTTTTGGACCCATGAAGTACCGGGTCCGGGTCTGGGTAGTGGCGGACCTGACCCGATAGGATCCGATAGCAGCTCTATATATATCAGTATGTATGTATCAATATGTATGTATGTATATGTATAAAACATGTATATATAATAGTATGTATATTATTATTATGATTATTATTATTATTATTATTATTATTATTATTATTATTATTATTATTATTATTATTATTATATACTAGTAATTTACACGTGCGATGCACGTCTTTATATATATATATATTAAAAAATCGACGTTGTTTGGCATCGAACCTAAGGCCATCTTTATATTAGTTATGCATGTGCATTGCACGTGCTTGTTGGGTTACAATGCACGTATTTGTTTGCTTACAAATGAAGTTTGTTTGATGACAAATTCTCCCATTAAAATAATAGAGATATAATAAATATATATTTTATATATTATAATATGGTATTATTATAATATATTGTTATTATTAATATTATTATATATTATTATTATATTTATATGTTTATTATAATAAGTTATTATATTAGTATGTATGTATCGATATGTATGTATGTATATGTATACAGTATGATGTATCAAAGTATATATACTGTATATACATGCATACAAACCCATACATACTGTATATATAATATTATACAATATAGAGTATTTATGTATAGACATATATACATAAATACAGAATATAAATATATATATATATATATATATATATATACATATATATATATATATATATATATATATATATATATATATATATATATATATATATATATATATATATATATAATAAAACACAAAGAAAGCTATCAAGTGGCTCACATTCAATATATCCCAAAATCAATGGACCAGATCTACTCTCACAAAACATATTTTCCCGCTCAGATTTCAAACTCCACAAATTCAAATACACACACACACTCTCTCTTTTTTCCCATTAAAAAAAAACCATTATCTCAGTCTCATTCTCCCGCCCACTCTCTCTCTCTCACTGTCTCCCTCTCCCAATCTCCCCGTTCTCTCTCTCTTTCTCCCGCTCTCTCACTCTCCCCCTCTTCCTCCGCCTCCCGATCAGCGCCCCCACCCCCCACCACCCGATCTCCACTCTCTCCCCTCCACCTCCAGCCGCTCTCACTCTCTCCCTCCTCCTCCCTTCCGCTCTCATCCGATCAGCGCCCCCCCCTCCCGATCAGCCCACCGCCCGATCGTAACCCACTTCCACCCTCACCTCCAGCCATTCGCCGCTCTCACCTCCATCCTCCACCTCAGCCGCCGTCTCACCTCCATCCTCCACTTCCACTTCCACTCTCACCTCCATTCGCCACTCTCGCCCCCATTCGTCGCTTCCCACCGCCGCCGTCTCTGCATCGACAGCCACAGACCCGTCGTCGATTTCCCATCGCCTCAAGCACAGACCCGTCGCTCAGGTATACAAAATCTCCAGTTGTTTTGATTAATTTTGGTTGATGAATCTGGGTACATTCAATATTTGGGTTTTTTCAGCCACAGACCCGTCGTCGATTTCTCGTCAGCCCATCGTCGATTTCCCATCGCCTCAAGCACAGACCCGTCGCTCAGGTATACAAAATCTCCAGTTGTTTTGATTAATTTTGGTTGATGAATCTGGGCACATTCAATATTTGGGTTTTTTCAGCCACAGACCCGTCGTCGATTTCCCGTCAGCCCATCGTCGATTTCCCATCGCCTCAAGCACAGACCCGTCGCTCAGGTATACAAAATCTCCAGTTGTTTTGATTAATTTTGGTTGATGAATCTGGGCACATTCAATATTTGGGTTTTTTCAGCCACAGACCCGTCGTCGATTTCCCGTCAGCCCATCGTCGATTTCCCATCGCCTCAAGCACAGACCCGTCGCTCAGGTATACAAAATCTCCAGTTGTTTTGATTAATTTTGGTTGATGAATCTGGGCACATTCAATATTTGGGTTTTTTCTATACACTGGCACATATGTATGTTAGATGAATCTGGAGATGTATGAAAATCTCCAGTTGGTGGAAAATTCATTTGTATGTTAGGTTGATGCTCCAGTTGTTTTGATTAATTTTGTATACCTGAGAGGTGAAGTTTCCAGTGTCTCTCCATTGTTTTGATTAATTTTGTATACCTCACAGCAAATATTTTGAAGTGGGCTAATGATAAAGTGAAAAATTCATGAAATCATTCTCGGATGCTGAATTTTAAGGTGTGTCTTCCTTCATAATTTTGACAGTGGAAATCACACCTGTTAAGAAAGCAATACCGCTTGATGTACATCCTGATGTTGTGACAGTTTCTATATAGATACATTTAGATGACTAAAATGATGATCTCATCATTCATCTTAACAAATGCATGGACCAAAGCTACATGATTTGGATATATTTACCCCTTATTCATATTATTAGTCTTCAATAGCAATTATAAGGTTGTTTTTCTATTTTTTTGAATTTAATTATCTGTTTGCTATTTAATTATTTGTATTGACTTTCTCGATATATTTTATATTTATGCTTTTCTATATCTGCATGTCATCATTTTAGTCGTGGTGTGATTGGTGCTTTATAGAAAATTCCATAGATGGGATAAAGTTCTGATGATGAGATTCATCTATCATAAACAGATAGGCATCCCATGCCAGCACAAATTTTGATTTCAAGATGTCACCATTTTTATAAGGTATCAATTTTAGTATCAATTTTGTTAGGGTTTGTGCTTTTTATCATCAATTTAGGGTTTGATGAATTGGGAATTTAGGGTTTTGACTGATTAAATTGGTTCTAATTTGTGATATTGTTCAATTAGTAATTTTACTTTTATGACTGCGTTTAAGATCCAAGCTGTTGTTAAATAATTTTTGCCTTCATTTCATGTCACTAAGATTTAATTTTCATGTACTTATATATTCTGTACTGAATTGCAGTGTCCTTTAAGGCGTTGGAGTGTCCTTTAAGGACCATCGGAAACAGTTGGAATTGGAGGAGGCCCGAAAGGCGGGGCTTGCCCCGGCCGAGGTTAACGAAGATGGAAAAGAAATCAATCCCCATATTCCTCAGTATATGTCTTCGGCTCCTTGGTATCTTAATGCTGAGATACCGGTAAGCCTCTCATTCCTGTGTATGTATTCATGTATCTTTTCATTTACAGTACTAGAGTTGTGTTGTTATGAGAACTTCATGTATATTTACTTTTTCAGTATTAGTGTGGGTGTTGAGTTGTTATGAGAACTCCTTTGTTTCGTTAAAAGTTCATTAATGAAACGGATGACAATAGTCCCTTTCGCATCAAAAAAAAAAAAAAAAAAAACAATAGTGATCAGCTGATAGCTAATTTCAAATAGAGAAGAACTGGCATGTTATGGCAAGACATCATGTAGGTGTTATCATGATAGAATTCATAATGCAGTTTTTGCAGGTTTGATAATTTTATGTGTTATTTTGAGTTCTATACTTTCTATCTATTAAAGTAATTGTAAATCTAAAGACTAATTCGTAGGTGGGTTGTTTGTTTGTTGGTTGACATCAGATGGTTTTGTTCCCAACTTATACCAATAAATTGAAGAGGCTCCTAGAAGAAAATTCGAGGATTTCAGATCCTAATAGCAAATTTGAGCATTTCAGTTCCTAATGAGAGTTTCAGACCCTAATAACAAATTTGAGAATTCAAAAAACAGAAAAATTAGAAGGCAATGTGAATTTGAGATATTTCTTTCCTGGACTAGGATTCCTTTCAGAAAAGTATGCTTGGAGCTAATGCACCTAACATTCTGTTGTATTCATATGACTACCATGTTTGTTAGTTTAGGTTTCTGAGTGGGGAACTTTCACATGCAGGACACTATGGTCTGCTGAAATTCTAGGTTGAATTCTAAGCCTTCTACCATTTATTCTTCATTATTTGTATACGTCCTTTTTTTTTTCCTCCCTTTCTGTTGTAAGTTATAAAAAGGATAGGGAAAAGGGGATATACATTTATGCACTAACATGGGCACGTGGAAATCATATGTACACAACTTCTAATGTCCTCCTTAACTTTTAGCCATTAGGAGACTCATTTATGCTCCCCGTGATGCATATAATATTCATCAGTTTCTAATGTTGCTTATGATTGGTTTTAAAACTGTGATGTAGAAGTAATACACGCACAAATCATATGTGCACAACTTGAGTTCTTTTTGCAGTTATATGATGCTGCTTATTTGGCATGTGTAGCACTCCCATTTCCCCCCTAAATGTATTACATTTGTCATCAAATTTCGATGTTGCTTTTGAGGTGCTAGCAATAAAGCTTCATTTGTTAACTATTTAGTTATCAGACATGAATTTAATCCTTCTAATTAAGGAAGCTATTGCGCTGCAGCTCTCCTAAATGCTTATAATCAAATACATTATTGACATATTAAAGTTGCTTGCTATGAATTTTAAGCTTTTCTTTTACACGGTTTGCTATTAGTTTTTGCTATTAGTTTTCTTTTACACAGTTTGCTCATATCATGTAGAAGCTGACAGCCACTATATAAGAATATTATTTTTCATGGCACCTAATCTAACAGAATGATCCTTCTCAGGATCAATTCAAAAAGTTTTTTGCCTATCTTCTAACTAATCCATGATGTTCTAATCAATTCATTATATATGATGCAGGCATGCAATTGCTAGAATTTTTTTGCAGTAGACTGATGATAACGCGACAATGCATACATCACAGGTAACAAACGCAATTATTTCTGTTGTTATGGGCTGACATATTCATGCATATCTTCAGGAACCAGGTTAGATATCCTGGTAAGCAAGAATGACGATAATTACATCAAGAAAAACATGGAGATATATACAAGTCTACTGATATTTTCTACCATTGTAGACCGTATATGTATACAATTTTCAGATTCGCTGAAGAACAGAAGTTCTCCTTCTGTGACTGATAATCAAGATTGAATTGATACACATTGAAATTACATCAGTTTGTGTCGAATAAAGCCATCTATTTATCAAGATTTCTAAGCAGTTCTTTCACACACAAAAATTGTAACAAAACACTCTTTGCAACTACTTGCAACTAAATTATGCGATAAAAAAAATAAATTTGGCATGTTTGTATCAGTTTCCACATTGTACTAAATAGTTAACCAAACACACCTTTCTTTGAGTAACCAAACACACGTAAATTTTCTAAAATGGCTAATATTTTAAGGGAGGTTTTGTCAAAATTTTTAGGAAATTTCCTAAAATCTATTATGATTCCAAACTATATCTTTAGTCATATGAAGTTTTTTTTCCCCAGAGCCTAATATATATTATGTCTGTGTAATGTGGCTTGGAATGGGCTAGGGAGGATTCAATTTGACTGTTTATGATGTTAAGGAATTGCTCTCAAAGGAATAATATTTCATGAGAGATTCTATCGAAATTTTTATTACAATCCTGGCTGTAAAATTTTAAATAATATTGTCGAAATATTTACTAAACATTTTAAAGAAACTTAAGACGTCGCGATAACGTGCCGTATGAAATATTTTAAAGACGTCGTATTAGAAAACTATTAGGAAGCAATATAATTTCAGAGGAGGCCTGTATAGAGTAGTTGATTGTATTAGAAACCTTTTTTGTTTACACCTACTTATTCGTTAAAATGTTTTAATTTTTTTAGAAATTTATATGCAGTCCCGAATAAATCTAACTAAATTTACATGCAGTCCTGAATATGTGCCGTAGGCACGTCCCACGGGCATACCTAGTATATATATATATATATATATATATATATATATATATATACACACACACACACTAGATTTGCCCGTAGGATATATATATGCTAGATTTGCCCGTAGGCACGTCTTTAGAACGATACAGCATATGAAAAGCCTTATAAACAGTAAATCAACATTTATGTAGCTCAAGTTTGAATAGAATGACAATAATTAGTTGTAAATAAAAGTCCATGTTTTTATCAGTATATATATATATATATATATATATATATATATATATATATATATATAGAGAGAGAGAGAGAGAGAGAGAGAGAGAGAGAGAGAGAGAGAGAGAATTAAATAAATAAATGAGTTGTTTTGGAGGGGGGTGGGTGGGTGGGTGGGATTTGAGAGAGAGAGAGGAGAGAGAGAGAGAGAGAGAAATCTATATAATAAATTACAAAGAAAGCTATCAAGTGGCTCTCCTTCAATCTCCCCCAAAATCAATGGCGCAGATTGATTCTTACAAAACATATTTTTCCGCTTAAAATTTTAAATTCCACAAATTCAAAACACACACACGCTCTCTTTTTCCCAAAATACCCCCCCTTCTCTCTCTCTCACTGTCTCTCTCTCTTTCTTGCTCACTCAGTCTCTCTCTCTCTCCCCATTCTCTCTCTCTCTCTCATCGATCCTGTTCATCTTACCCCAGCTCTCCCCGCCCCCCACCTCCACCTCCAGTCGCGACCCCTCTCTCTCCCTGCTCTCCCCACCCCCACCTCCAGTCGCGACCCCCCAAGCGCCAACTCCCTCCCTGTTTCGATTGCCGCCGCCAAGCTAACCCTGACGCCGCAAACCCCCTGCTCCTCCCTCCCGCTCTCATCGACAGCACCCCATACTCCGTTCTTGATCCTATTAACACACAGTGCCCCCTACTCCTCCCTTCCATTCTCGATAGCCCCGACCTCCTCCTTGTTTGCAATCAGAGTGCTAACAATGGCGGAAACCCTAACTCCGACGAACGACACCTTAGAGATGCCAGACTTACAAACAATTCAGAGGTCAGTTTCTAACACCTCCTTAACCTAACACATCAATTTTCTCTTCTCTAATATCTCACTTTCTCTATTGTCTTCGCAGTCAATTAATCTCATCAGATTCATCCGATCATTCTTCGAGGTCCGCTATCTCCGATCAGATTCAAGAATGATCTTCCGATTTCGAGGTAACTAATTCCCCCGATTTTTTCTCATTCCTATTCAAATTAATCATGTTTTCGATCTTTGTAATTCAGAGGGTAATTAGAGTGATGGAGTTGGAGGAGTCGAATGTTGCAACCTTAGCACTCGAAGATTTCGGTACACTCTCACCTTAAATTACTATTGCAATCTTTATTGTTTATGATGTAATAATGCATACCATCTGTTTGAGAAAATTGCTTAAGCCTAATGTATTGATTGCTGCAAATGCATACGTGGAGCAATTGAACAAGGAGATAAGATCAGCGGAGGAGGAGAATATGAAAATAGTTGCCGAAATTGATGATCTGAAAATGATGCTGGCAGGAGGTTGTGTAGATATTCCAGTATTCTCGATGCAGTTTAATAGGGCACTGTACAAATATCCACAGTCATTGACTATTTTGTTTTGCAGACTCAAACTTATTGGAGAGTGATCTTGAATCATTAGCTTTTTCACTTGATCTTATTGATTCACAGGTTGGTGCTTGAACAATTTATATTCTAGGATTTTAATCATTATAACTTGAGATTTCAATGAGTTCATGATGCAAGCATGGATATTAGTCTTTGCTATTGGATGGTTTGATGATGAAGTTATGTGAAGTTGACTCGCATATTGCTTCCTCCCATTGCTGCAACGTGATTTGTTGTAGGTTTACGGATTAGTAACACTGAGTAATTGTTGCACATTACTCTACTTCTTAGGAATGGTGCAGTATCTATCTAATAAAAATTATTTATTTTAAACTTAAGACCCTCTTTTTGTTTAAAGGGGATACCTTTTCATATGCAACTTAGCCTCTTAGCTGTTTGCTTTCTCTCTGACTGATTAATGTATTATTTTCCGTTATTGTAACTTCCCTGTTTACCATTTTAAAAAAAATTTGGTGTCATTTTATTATAACTATACTTTTTTAACTTGTGTAGGATCTAAATGTCAGATCAAGTTCTGGTGATGCTCATGGAGGACCGATGAATTTTTGTGAAGATAACAAGTTTGAGGTTCTGCAATTTACTATTAACAATATCCTCCTTTACAATTTTTTTTTTTTGAATTTACCAGATTTTGTTTCTTTTGTGAATTTCATGAAGTTTTAAACCTGTTTCAGTAATCATATAAAATCGTTATAAAAGTAGGTAATCCGATACGCAGTAGTAATTTAAATAACCTTGAAGAGATGCTGATTTGTTATGGAGGGTTATTTCCGAAAACATTGAGATTGTTTGAGTATGTCCAAGGTCAATGCAAATTAACACTATTCATCCCAACTGTAGTCCTTATAGTACTAGCTAGGTTCTCAAAGTGAGAAGTGGTATGTAATAATTTTGTTTTTTGATGCAAAATTCGTTATTATTTAGTTTTTCTAGATTAATTTTCTGTTCACAGGAAATATTATGTATATGTATGAGTCATGCATATACTTGGTTTCTTTAAATATGCCTATGTATGGTGCTAGTTTGTGTAATTTCTAACCTTGAGTTTAGGTTGTATATACATCTGTGACTTACCTGTGGTTCACATCATTCTATCAGGCCTAGCTGGTTCTACAAGAAAAAAGGAAATATGGTCTAAGTAACTATACGTTATGTTACCATTTTTCGAACAGATCCAGGGGCAGCCACCTAAACCAACATATTTTGGTTAAAAATTCCCACTGCCACTGCAAATGGAGAGTTTCTAACCCAAGACCTATCACTTGGCATGACTGAAAAAGTTCTTTCTAATGAGCTGTAATCAACTGTCTAATGTTACAGTGTTTAAATGGTCAAAAATCATTCAAATCATTCAGTGGAAACATGGATTTTTATACCCCAATTTATAATTATTTTTCACTATATACTAATGGAAACATGGACTTTTATTTACAACTAATTATTGTCATACTATTCAAATTTCAACTACATAATTGTTGATTTACTGTTTACAAGACTTTTCATATGCTGTATCATTTTAAAGACGTGCCGTAGGCACGTGGCCACGAGAAAATCTAGTAATTAAATATATAAAGGAGTTGTTTTTTTTGGGGGGGGGGGAATTTGAATTTGAGTGTTGGGGGGAAACTTTTGGTTGGGGTGGGGGGCAGGAAAAATGTGTTTTGTGAGATTAGATCTGTATCTTTGATTTTGGGAGGATTGAAGGAGAGCCACTTGATAGCTTTCTTTGTGTTTTATTATATAGATACTAGTTGAAATTTTCCGTACACCAAGTGCATGTGCCTTGGTGCACATGAATATTGAATATTTTAACAATATTTAATGTTGTTGAGAAAATCAATCATATAATAAATTTTATTAAGAACTGAAATGAATATATAGTATAATCACTATATATTAATTATGTACACAAAATACTTAAAATTTAAAACTAAAAACTTAATATTATCACGAGTAAACAAAAAAACATGTCAATAATAGTTTCATACAAAACATAAAGATATAATCATTATATTTTTTATAAGATTAATCATCATTTTCGACTTTTAACTTTCTTGAACTTAAAACTAATATTAAAAAAAGGTATTAAAAAAGAACAAATTAGTAAATCTTAAACTGATATTATCATATTTTTCATAAAATCAATGATCATTTTCGACTTTAACTTACTTGAACTTAAAACTGTTCGTAACTTCTCGTTCATCCATTTTTATTTTGCATCCAGTCAATGTTCTTGTAGTTGTTCTTCCATACGTGACATCTTGTGATTTGATTAAAAAAGTATAATCAGCTCCAATGCTTTTCTTGGTCATTCTATCAAATTCTTCGACATTTTTTTTCTTGCATATAGAATTAAGTAATTAGCTCTTAATCATTTTTTAACTATGCGAATAATATATTATGTCTTGTTCTATATATGTTCTGAGACTTTTGCAGAACAACCGATGATGCATCTTGCTTTCTCATCAAATAAAGTCAATTCTGCATCTGCACTTGTATCTTTTATTGTGATTTTGAATTAAAAAAAATATGAATGGTTTGAGTTGTGTATAAATGGCCAACCCCGGTAGAGTATATCTGAAACAATTTATTCTTAGTTTTTTTTTAAAAGTTTGATTGAAGAATGGAAAAATGGAAAACTAAAAATATGGTGTTTTGTTTTGTATACATCTATATATTAAAACACAAAAAAAACTATCAAGTGGCTCTCCTTCAATCCCCCCAAAATCAAAGGCCCAGATCTAACCTCACAAAACACATCTCCCTCCCCCACCCCCAAAACAACTCCTTTATTTATTTAAGGCTATATTTAAAAAAACCCACTGAACTTTGGGCCATTTTAAAAAAACTACACAAAACCTTAGTTTAAAAAAACTCACTTTAACGGAGTTAGGTTTTTGTTAGGCTAAATTTAAAAAAATCACTTTCATATTTCCGTTGTGTTTAAATAAACCCCCCTGAACTAACCCTAACCCCCTAACCCTAACACTGTTAGTGTGTGTTTTTTTAAACTAAAGTTTTGTGCCGTTTTTTATATAAAAAAAATATAGTGCGGTTTTTTTAAAATGGACCAAAGTTCAGTGGGTTTTTTTATAAAAAAATTTAGCCTTTATTTAATTATCTCTCTCTGTGTGTGTGTGTGTGTGTCTCCCTCTCTCTCTCTCTCTCTCTCTCTCTCTCTCTCTCTCTATATATATATATATATATATATATATATATACTTATGCAAACATGGACTTTTATACCCGAATTTATAATTATTTTTCAACATATACTAATGAAAACATGGACTTTTATTTACAACTAATTATTGTCATACTAATCAAACTTGAGCTATATAATTTTTGATTTACTGTTTACAAGGCATTTCATATGCTGTATCATTCTGAAGATGTGCCGTAGGCACATGCCCACGGGCAAATCTAGTTGATTGATATTCAACATTATTCTTTTTACCACCATTAACAACCCCCAACTGGCCTACCCATCTTTTATCTTGCTTGTCAAATGACCCCCCTCCCCTAAAAGTTGGTTATTACAATATCTCGAATTACTACAATTGAGAGAGGTTGATGGTGGCATTCAAGACTGCAAAGCATCTTGCATCCGATGCTCAAGTTTGTAACTTTATTCATATGCCCAAGTCTCATGATCTTAGGCAACTAAACAAAATAAAGAAGCCCAATTGTGATAATTGGGCTTTGTAACAAATCTAGACTTGGTTTGCCTTTGGATAAGAGTTTTGTAAAAAAAAGTCAGGCTCATTCTCGAAACCTATAAAATTTTAGCAACATGCAGACAGGGCCTTTAAACCTCAATACATGTGTTATATCAAAGAAATACATAGTGATGTTATACATAGTACGATGGGTTAGAGTTAGTATATAGCATTGAAACCTGAAACTTAATCGTAGGCAAGCTCAAAGTAGAAGAAATGGAAATCTATTCTAGGAAAATACATTAGTATAGCTGACATATTTTCGTATAGTTGATTCAAGCAAGCTGCATTCATGCCATTTCTACGGTTGAGTTTGAAATATAATCATAGATAAACACAGAAGAAAAACAAATCTTTGGATAATAATTTGATGATGTAATGAGGTAATTCTTTTTTTTTCTTTTCAATTGACTTGTAGAAATATTTTAAACAAATTATACACACACAAAACTGTTATAACTAAATATTAAACAATCCAGCTTGCTGTATACTTCGACAAAGACACCCCTCATATATTATATGTCCCTTGTATAGTACAATCTACCTATTCGTCCATACTAAATATCAAAATATCATTGTGATATAACGATCCAAAGGCTTTTTAATAGTCATTCAACGATTAATAAATCTAATCTTCTAACAATGCCATAATTTATAAGTGGGAGAGGAGATATACACCAAAGTGATATATAGTACAAGTAAAAGAAACTGTAGCATCTAAATATGAAGCAAGCAAGCTTTTGTTGAACTGCTGCTTGAATTGGTACTATGTTGTCATATCTTCAGAATACTCGTCTGAATATTCTCCTTCTGGAAAAATTGCGAACAAATGTGTAGATATTAGTAACGAAATTATGAAAGTAGACTTTAAATTTTTTTTTTATTTACAAACCTAGAACTGATCTTAACGATCTGGGAAGGGTGTTTTTGGATACCCAAATTGATGTTTTCCTACGTAAATGGACAATTGCATTATGAGTTAAGATTCGAGATTCTGCAATAGGTTAATCACTGTTTTTTTGTGGATTCTTTATTTTCATTCCCAGTGCAGTAGCTCTTGATTTTTTTAGCTCTTAAATTTTTAATCCTCTTAATTACCTCTCTCACAATGTTGAAGATGCATCTTAAAGGTTTGGCATCTCTAATTCGGTGTAGAATGTATATTATGTATATTTTCAATGTTAAATTATATAGATTAATACGTGATGCTGTTAGTTTTTGGGGTGTGGGGCAGCAGGTGTGAGTTCTTGTAATTTGTGAAGAAGAAACTGTGGTACTGGCATCGGTTTGACCCTGGGGAGTGGGACCGGCTCAGGGGTAGCAGCAGAGAGGTGGAGACCGGGTGCTCGGCTCGGATCTTTGAGGCTCGGCACTATCTCCTGTACCTGCACACTGCCTAGAAACACTGGGAGAAGTCCCGGCGACAGGCCCTCCGACGATCTAGTCAGTCACTGAGAAAGCAACAGTGGCTAGGGTTTAGGTGGGAAAAAATTTATTACCTTCAGAAGTGTGGAGGGGGTCTGGTATTTATAGGCAGGGGTAAACGGGTCTGGGACCCTAATGGACCGGGTCGGACCCGTTTGCCTGTGGGCCTGAATAGGCTGAAGCATGTTTGACTGGTTTGACTTGATGATCACAGGGGAGTGAAGTCTGAGGAGATCCTGTGGCCCAGATGAGGCCACATCACTTACCCCATATCACAAGTCCCCCTACTCCTGGAGGGCGGCATAAGCCAGCCGTGGAGGAGTAGTCTGTCCCTATTGGAAGAGTGGATCAGTGTGTTTAGAGAGTATGATTCGTAGCTTCTTGGAGTAGTAAGTGGGGTAGGACGAAGGAGATCCTTTGAAGGAAAGAGGCGTTAAAGGTCGGGGACCGATGGTCGGGAGCCGAGCGTCAAGTTTCCCTGTGCTCGGATGCCGAGGTTTACTATCGAGCGCTGATCCCTTATGTGTTCAGATGCCGAGGCTTACCGTCGAGCGTCGAGCCCCCCAGTTTGAGAGAGCTTGGGGTGGCTCGAAATCTCTGCCGAGCATTGAGCTCCAAGCTCATTGTAGAAGCGAGGGGGTGGCTTGAGGTCAAGGCCGAGCGTCGAGCCCCCAACTCTTTGTAATAGCTAGGGGGTGGCTCGGAATTACTGCCGAGCGTCGAGCTCCCAAGCTTGCTATAAAAGCTCTGGGGTGGCTCGAGGTTACTACCGAGTGTCGAGCTCCAAGTTTGTTGTAGAAGCTAGGGGTGGCTCGGAATCGCTACCGAGCGTCGAGCCCCAAACTTGCTATAAAAGCTCTGGGGGGACTCAAGGTCATTGCCAAGCGTCGAGCCCCCAAGCTTGTTGTAAAATCTAGGGTGTGGCTCGAGGTTACTATCGAGCGTCGAACCCCCTAAGCTACTGTGAAAGCTCTGGGGTGGCTCAGAATCACTACCGAGCGTCGAGCCCCCGAGTTTGCTGTAAAAGCTCTGGGGTGGTTCGAGGTCACTGCCGAGCGTCGAACCCCCAAAGCTGCTTGAAAGCTCTGAGGTGGCTTGGAATTGCTGCCGAGCATCGAGCCCCCCAGCTTGCTGTAAAAGCTATGGGGTGGCTCGGGATTACTACCTAGCGTCGAGCTCCCAAGCTTGCTGTAAAAGCTCTGTGGTTTCTCGCGGTTACTGCCGAGCGTCAAGGTCCAAGCTTGGTGTAAAAGCTAGGGGGTGGCTCGAACTCGCTACCGACCGTCGGACCCCCAAGCTTGCTGTAAAAGCTCTGGGGTGGCTCGAGGTCACTGCCGAGTGTCGAGCTCCAAGTTTGTTGTAGAAGCTAGGGGTGGCTCGGAATCGCTACCGAGCGTCGAGTCCCAAGCTTGCTGTAAAAGCACTGGGGTGGCTCGAGGTCATTGCCGAGCGTCGATCCCCCAAGCTTGTTGTAAAGGGGTGACTCAGAATCCCTACCGAGCGTCAAGCCTCCAAGCTTACTGTAAAAGCTCTGGGGTGGCTCGAGGTCACTACCGAGCGTCGAACCCCCTAAGCTGCTGTGAAACCTTTAGGGTGGCTCAGAATCACTACCGCGCGTCGAGCCGCTGAGCTTCCTGTAAAAGCTCTGGGGTGGCTCGAGGTCATTGCCGAGCGTCGGACCCCCAAAGCTGCTTGAAAGCTTTGGGGTGGCTTGGAATCGCTGTCGAGCATCGAGCTTGCTATAAAAGCTATGGGTTGGCATGGGATTAATACCGAGCGTCAAGCCTCTAAGCTTGCTGTAAAAGCTATGGGGTGCTCGAGGTCATTGCCGAGCATCAAGCCCCCAAGTTTGTTGTAAAAGCTCTGGGGTGGCTCGGAATCTCTACCGAGCATCGAGCCTCCAAGCTTGCTATAAAGCTCTGGGGTGGCTCGAGGTCACTGCCGAGCATCGAATCCCCTTAGCTGCTGTAAAAGCTCTGGGGTGGCTCGGATCACTACCAAGCGTCGAGCCCCCGAGCTTGCTATAAAAGCTCTAGGGTGGCTCGAGGTCACTGCCAAGCGTCAAACCCCCAAAACTGCTGTGAAAGCTCTGGGGTGGCTTGGAATCGCTACCGAGCATCAAGCCCCCTAGTTTGCTGTAAAAGCTATGGGGTGGCTCGAGATTACTACCGAGCGTCGAGCCCCAAGCTTGTTGTAAAAGCTCTGGGGTGGCTCGAGGTTACTGCCGAGTGCCAAGCTCCAAGCTTGTTGTAGAAGCTAGGGGTGGCTCAGAATCGCTAGCGAGCATCGAGCCCCAAGCTTGCTGTAAAAGCTCTGGGATCGCTCGAGGTCACTGCCGAGCATTAAACCCCTAAAGTTGCTGTGAAAGCTCTGGAGTGGCTCGGAATCTCTTCCGACCGTCAAACCCCTAAGCTTGCTGTAAAAGCTCTGGGGTGGCTTAGAATCCCTTCCGAGCGTCAAGCCTCCGGGCTTGCTGTAAAAGCTCTTAGGTGGCTCTAGGTCTTTGCCGAGCGTCGAGCCCCCGAGCTTGTTGTAAAAGCTATTGGTGGTAAGACCCGAAGCGAGCTTCGAACCTCTGCACTTGCTGTAAAAGTAGGGGGTACTAGAATTTTGCACGTGATGCTGACATCATAGGGGTGGAAATCGAGGCGTTTGAATCCTAGTGGGCGTTAGATCTTGATGATAAGGATTTGGACGCATAGGACTTTTACGTGGAATTCGATGCATCGTTTTCACTCTATAAATCCTCCACCACTCCCTTATTTCTTTACTTTGCGTTCTCTCTCTAAAAATAGGAGCTTCTCTCTCTAAGCTGCCGGCAACGAATTTTATGGTAATCTCTCAGCTTACAGTATTCAGGTTAGTATTTTATTTCGTAATGTCGTGCTCTCAGTCCGGCTCTGAAGTGAGTTCTTCCTGTCAGGGTAAGGGGGATCGTGAGTCAGACTCAATGTCCTGGGACCTGGACGACTGAACTTTGGAAGTGGAGGGACAGTCGGATTCTACATTCTGGGATACGGATGATCGGATCCTGGACGTAGTCCCCCTACGAAGTCTCGAGCCGGAGATGGTAAAGTCATTGGGCGAGGAGATTGAGGAAGGAGAGTTTGAGGGAGGAGGCGAGGAGGATGAGGAAGGAGAGGTTGAAGGAGGAGGTGAGGGAGAGAGATGAGGAAGGAGGCGAGAAAGGAGGGGGTTCTCCCCCCTCTCCCCTCTGTTGACACCGTATCCGCCGAGGAAGCCTCGTACCTGTAAGAAGAAGAGGAAGTGGCATTAGCCGGATAGTCCAAGCACACCGGATGAGTTCGGACCAAAGCATGGACTCGAAGTCCCCCACTTCAGGAACCCAGGGTCGATCAGGATGTACCATGACGATGTGGAGAACCTTGTTCAATTCAACATGGAGGTGCCTTCGTCTGGCCTGCCCGAGATAAAGATGGAAAACATCCAATGCATGCTGAAGGCCGATTTTCTGCCCATCATAAGGGCTAGTTACTTTAACCCTCGGGAGTACGAATTGATGCTGTTGAGTCCCGGTCTCTTTCTCACCATCGAGTTGGCCCTTGGTTTCTGCATGTTTCCCAAGGATGCTTTTGTCACAGGACTAAGGTTGCCACTGCACCCGGTCATCAAGAGGGTGTTGAGGTGGGGGGAACTGTGCCCGATGCAATACGGCCCCAATTCATGGAAGCATCGGATCTGCTTCATTCTGAAGTGCCAGGAGAAGAAGGTCCTGCTGAAGTTGAAGTACTTCCGTGCTGTCTTAGGGGTGAGCTTGCTCAGAGATATGGAGGGTATATTCTACATGTCGCCCCGCCCTCACAAGAGGGTAATGCATGGTCACCCGGATTCCATAATGGGGTGGAAGGAGAAGTATTTCGTAGTCGGGAGCGGGGTGCCTTGGGAAATTCCAACCGCTTGGAATTTCTACAAGCCGAACCACAAACCCCTGAGGCAGAGGGACTTGACGGAGGCGAAGTGGGATGATGTGGACAAAATTGTAGCGGGGCACAACATCTGTTTGCCACACATGGCAGAGATACACCTAGCCCGAGCCGGACTGAGCCCAGCCGATCCCTGTATGTTTTTGTTTCATTTTTGTCTAACTTTCTGCTTCCGTATTAACATTCTCTTTTTCTCTACCGCGATGGACTCGACGAAGCTCGAGACAAGGAAGGCCCTGCTGGCACTGGCCCAGAAGAAGAGGGCTGAGAAGGTAACATCGGCGGCGGGACCAGTCCAAGGGGCGGCGAAAGTCTCCTCGGAGCCACCCTCTAAGAAGTCGAAGAAAAGCCACTTATCCCGAAAGGAGAAAGAGTTGGGGCCTAGCTTAAGTAGCTGCAAGGTTACCGAGGTCCTGAAGTGTGGGACCCCCTGCTGTCCGTCCTGATGCCCGACGGATGGTGGGAGAGGGGGGCCTAAGGCCGTTCGCCCCGGATTGAGCGGTCAAGGAGGGAGATTCGCTTGCCAAGGACCCGATCTCTATGGAGTTGGCAGATAAGCTCACCACAGCCCGTGACCTGATCAACCTGGCGGTCGAGACTACGGAGATGTCCCACATGAAGTGGGTTCAAGATCAAGTAGTGGTAAGTGTTGGTTTTGTTGTCTGTTAACTTTTTATGTTGGGTATTCTTTTCTGACCCTGCCTATTTTGACCAGGCGCTGATGACTAGGACGCAGCTAAGGAGGTGCTTAGAGAAGGAAATCCAGATCGAGAAGCGGAACGCCGATCGGTACCTTCGAGAAGTGAAGGATTTGAAGGTCGAGCTGACGAACGCTCAGGGGATGGCGCATGCCTTCCAAGCTGAGCTCGCCTCTCAACAGGACCAGCATCTCCGTAAATTGGCGGCGGTCAAAAAAGGTGGCAGTGGATTATGCTGAAATGCCGATGGTGGCTTCGGAAGAGGTGATTAATGCCCAAGACGAGGCGTATGATAAGGCGAAGGAGCACTTTCTGCTTCTTTACCCCGAGGCAAAGATCGACCATCTCCACTTCGGGTGGGAGCCCCTCGTGCATCCGCTAACCCCCGGGGGTGAGGGAGATGAGGCTCCGAAGGACCCCCACTTGGAGAAAAAGGCGGGGGGTGCGACGGACGACGAAGAGGTGCAGATCCCCCTCCGTAGTGGTTAAAATATTTTTCCTTTCTTTTTGTATTGCCGAACGCGGACTGGCCACCACCTTCTGTAATCGATTTTTGAATTAATACAATCGTGTTTTTGGCCGACCTTCTATGACTTGTTGTTTTTTGGCGAGCTTTTTTAGTGAATTGTGGTTTCCTTCCCTTTTGCCAAATGAATGAGACCCTGGGTGCCGACCTCAGTTTTGCCGAGGTCCGGCGACTTCGGAATAGGTTAGAGTCCAAGGAGAGTGTCTTGATCTGCTATCGCAAGTAGGCCTGCGATTGAGAAGCCGCTGTACGCTATTTTATGAACAAGTCCAAGAAGCTCAGCTTAGAGGCGGCATGCCTGAAAAGGCTATAGCGATCGGGACTGGGGGAGTGCCGAGACAAACTGGTCAATATCTGATGCTTCCACCAGGCGACAGACCTTAGAGTACGTTCTTCAGGAGGTTGTGGTTGAAAAGAGCTGGAGATTCAGAGGTTGATAGTTATTCTAGGCACTGGTCGGTCTCAGTTCGGCCATCCTGAGGGAGGGGGCCCCTCTGTTTTGGGTTCCTCGCGGACCCTCTATCTGGAGATGGTGAGGCCTACTGTTGCATAGAGCTCCATTACCGGGACGTCTACACTAGCAGTGCCGGTGGTGCTGGACGAGCACGTCGAGGGACGTACCCGCTCGGTGGGGCTCGACATGGTTCATGTCGGCCGAAAAAGCTCCGAGGGAAACACTTAGGTCGAGGTTAGTGGATGCGTTGTAATAACTTTTCTTGTACTGTGGTCATTGAAGGTGCTTGTGATTAATAAAAATTGATTTTTCCGTCCGTCCCTTTTTGTAAGTGATTAGGGTGCTGTGCGCGGTGCAATTCGAGTGTCGGGCCCCATCTTGTGAGAAAGTTGGTGGTTCGGGGTCATTGCCGAGCACCTAGCCTATAAAGCTTGAGAAAGCTAGGGTGTGGCTCGAGGTCAATGCTGAATGTCGAGCTCCCGTACTCTGAAGGAGTTAGGATGTGGTTCGGGGTCATTGCCGAGCATCTGCTAGGGTGTGGCTCGAGGTCAATATCGAGTGTTGATTACATGAGTTTCTTTTACACAAGAAAGGAAAGAAACAGAGTTACACTTTTTATTTACACAAAAAAACCGGGCACGTGGTGCCGATTACATGAGTTTCTTTTACACAAGAAGGAGTTTAGTTGTCCCCTTCGAGGAACTTGATGAGGTGTTCTGCGTTCCAGGGCCTCTTTATGATCCTGCCCCACAGGTCTGTGAGTCGGTACGTGCCAGGACGTACCACTTCGGAGACCTTATATGGACCCTCCCAGTTAAGGGCCAGTTTTCACTTTTTACCGGGGTCAGACAACGCTAATTTCCGGAGCACGAGGTCACCAAGCTTGATGTTGGTGGGGCGGACCTTCTTGTTATAAAACTTCTCGATCCGTTATTGGTATATGCTTCTTCTGATGGCGGATTTTTCCCTGACCACGTCGATTAGATCCAAGTCGGCTCTGAGGCCCGTTGAGTTGTTCTCCTCGTCGAAGGCCATGATCCTGGGCGAAGGAAGCCCGATCTCTAGGGGGATAACCACCTCTGTGCTGTAGGTTAGGTTGAAAGGTGATTCGCCCGTAGGGATTCTCTTTGTCGTTCGGTGCACCCAGAGGACGCTTGGTAACTCATCGACCCACAACCCCTTTGATAAATTATCCAACCGCTTCTTGAGGCCGTCAAGGATTTGACGGTTTGCATTCTCGGCCTGGCCATTTGACTAGGGGTGACATATCGATGAGAAGCACTGCTGGACGCCGATGTCTTCGCAGAATTTCCAAAAGTTTTGGTCTGCGAATTGGGTCCCATTGTCTGTGATAAGTACCTAGGGGATCCCCAACTGACAGATGATGTTCTTCCAGAAGAATTGCTGGGTTTGGTGCTCCGTGATTGTGGCTAGGGGCTTTGCCTCGATCTATTTGGTGAAGTAGTCGATGGCCACCACCAGGAACTTTCTTTGGCCCATCGCTTTCGGAAAAGGACCGACCAAGTCCATCACCCAAATAGCAAATGGGGTCAGACTGACGAAGGAGCGGAGGTTGGCTTGTGGAAGCCTGTTTACCAGGGAGAATCTTTAGCAAGGGCCGAATCTTTTGACGAGGTCTTAGGTGTCTTGTAACATGGCTGGCCAGTAGTACCCGTGGTTTAGGGCTTTTCTTGCGAGCGACCTGCTTCCCATGTGACACCCTCCGATTCCTTCATGTAATTCCTTCAGAGCGTACTTAGCCTCGTTAGGGGCCAGACAGCGAAGATAGGGTATGTCGTCCGTTGTTGTGTACGAGCGTTTGAAGAGTGTCTCGTTGATTATGATGAAAATCTCTAAACGGACTCGGGTCCTTCTAGCCTCGGCCCGATCTTGCGGGAACTCACCCTCGGCCAGAAACTTTGTGATGGGAGTCATCCAGTTGTCTGGCTGGGGTTCGGTGGTGAGGCAGAGGACTTCTGGGAGGTCGATGCTCGGACGGAATAGGACTTCAATTAGGACGGTGCTGTCTAGCCCTTCGAAGGATGATGAGGCTAGTTTTGACAGAGAATTATCCTGAGCGTTTTGTTCCCTAAGGATTCGTTCCACCGAAGAGAAGTCGAAGGATGTCAGGAGTTGCTGCACTACCACCAAATATCGGACCATCCGAGTGTCACGGGCCTCGTACTCCCCGGTGATCTGGTTGATCACGAGCTGGGAGTCTCTAAAGGCCCTGATTATTTTGGCCCCCACATTGTGTGCCAGAGTGAGCCCGGCGATCATAGCCTAGTACTCTGCTTCGTTGTTTGAGACCGAAAAATTTAGGCCGAGGGAATACTGGAGAATGAAGTTGTTGGGCCCTTTGAGGATGATGCCCTGTAACACCCCGCAAAATTTAAATTACAATTTTGCCCTCGGGTGTTACGCACGTGCATTTTGTACTGTTATTGATTATATCCATAACGCATTTTGATATGTATTTTGAATTCCAATTATTTATGCAATCCCTTATTCTTAAAATCCCATTTGAGACAACTCAAATGCTAAATTTCAATCTTTGAGTTCTTTACGTGCTTTTACGTATTAATCGATGCACATGTCGATTCTGGACATCCCACCGTTACGTGCAAAGTTTTCGATGGGTTTCAATTATTTATTTTTATAAACATGTTTAAATTCATTTTTTGTAAATAGAATTCAATTCTTGTCTATTATAATTAAAATAAATTTTTACGTGCAATACACGCGTTTTCTGTATGTTTGAGTATATCATTGAAAATGTATATTAAATATACTTTATGTTGCATCCCAATTAACTATAAATATTTTTCGGTCGATAAAATCAATTTTTGTATTTTCGAGATTTTACGGGCGATGCACGTGTTTCGGTGCACGTGTTTTAAGCGTATTATTCTTTCAAAATAAATTTTATGAAATTGTTTGTGTCTATTTTTATTGTGCTTGAAAAGTATAATTTTTAAGTTAATTTTATATGTTTATTACATATATAAATAAATTATTTTAAAGAGATTAAATAAATAAATTATTTTGTACACAAAGCACGCACGTGCACACGTGCGATGTGCACACTTTTTGGGGACCGGGCTGTTTATGAGAGGAGGGAAAATCTGAAAGTTTGGATTTGAAAGTGGGAGGGAAAGCAAGTTTCAAATCTAAATCATGGGGTTAGTGGTGTTCATATGTGAGGTGGTTACTATAACTACCTATTAATTAATCTATAAAAATACCCCCTAAGTCTCTCATTCTCTCATCTCTTCTCCTCCCTCTCTCCTGCCCATTCCGAAACCGAAAGCAACAAATCCCTCATTGCTTTTTGTTTATCCACCATACAATTCAATGTGTGCATATATATATATATATATATATGTGTGTGTGTGTGTGTGTGTGTGTGTGTGTGTGTGTGTGTGTGTGTGTGTGTGTGTGTGTGTGTGTAAACATGTGATGTAGATATATAGTATGTACATACTTGAAGATGCAAATGAAGGGGTTTTTCCTTCTTGGATGCTGCCGAAATTGGAGATGGAGTGTGGGGCTAGCTTTGGTGCACGGATTTCGAGGAGGTTGCAATTGGAGTTTTCTTTAGGAGCTCCTAATTCTTGGAGTTCATTTGAGTACATTTCTTCAACTTTAGGTGGGTGTTTCTTAAATGCTTTCTAATTTAGTAATAGAAATTTGCATGATAGATGATATACAAACTAATTGTTGAAATTGAATTGGTATGATGAGATTACATGCTAGTTGTTGTAGAAATTGATTGCTAAATTCTGATTATTGTGATAGATGTGAATTGTTAGTTATGGTGATTGTTAGAATATTTGCATGCAAGGATATGTGCCATTTGGCAAGTTTTGTATGATCCATGGTTGATATAGTAATTGAAATAATGCAAATGTGTATAAAAGAATTGTTTGTTGTTAATATGGCAAAGAAGTGCGGTTCTAACTTCAAAATATCTATTTTTGAGTATAGAGATTTTTATAAAGTAATTTTTGATAAAAGACAATATTCTATTTGGAAAATTGATTGTATATGTTTTTATGCATTTTAAAGAATTTTATTGAAAGATGAGAAACTGGTGAATTTGAAAACATATACGATATTGTTTTTAAAGGAATACATTCTGGAAATGATCTATATTTTTATATGGAAGTACAAATCAATCAAAAGGGTCGAAAAATATATGCAGGCTGTAATTAGTGTAATTGACAGTCGACTGTTTACCTTCTACAGTCGACTGGAAAGTATAAGAAATTGGGTTTTCGTCGGCAGGACAGTCGACTGACTACTTTCACAGTCGACTGCTGCTGTCCTGAATTTTATTGTTTGAGTTTTCAAAGTATTCGCGGAACAGTCGACTGATACTGTCACCAGTCGACTGAACCGACTGTGATAATTTGATGTTAGCAGAACAGTCGACTGATACCGACTGAGATGTTTTGATGTTCGCTGAACAGTCGACTGGCACTGTCACCAGTCGACTGAACTGAACTGGTTTTTGGTTCTTGAGTTTGAATTTGATTTTGACAAAAGTTAAATGAGTTTAAATACGAGATTTTATGATTATTTAAAGTTTATTTTGAAATGCACACCAGGATATGAATGGTGAAATTGATAAAGGTATCGAATTGAATTGGTCTCATGTTATGAGATTATAAAAGAAATATTTTTTTTTTGAGAAAGAGTTGTGAACAAAAGAAAATGGAAATGTTATTAGAGATTGATTATGAAATATTGTTGATCTCTAGAAGAGATAGTTGTTGGAATTTAGAGGCTAGGCGAGACCCTAGTGACCGGCAGTTTTATTTATGATTTTGAGAGCTAACCATTGAGGGTTGAGCGTCTCTTGAGAAGTAGCCAGGTAGGCTGACTGTCTCTGTTGTTTTGATTTAAGTCCGGTAGGGTAAGCTAGCTCTAGGTTGTGATGATTTTCTTTTAAAACAAACATTGTAGGGATGTAATGAAAGTAAGAGAAAAACATGATTTTGAGGGCCATTGGATGGGTGTTGTGAGGGTATGCACAGGCTGTCTTCACGATACGTCGTGACATGACGTGGATACTACTCCAGAGTACCATCCCGGTAGCAATGCTTGTGGGATGTTTGGTGGCTGCAAGAGGATCGTGTGCCATGAAGGAGGCTGAATTACCGCAGAATGCATGCTTGATGAGTCAAGACATGGCGCGAGACTCCCCTCCAGGTTTTCTGTACACGTGCTTGTAATCGTAGAACATCTATGATACTTACCGAAATTACAAAGAGATACATAGTGAAGATGTGATGAAAGTGAGAGAAAAACACAAGTATGAGAGCTAGAGTTTACGGTGCGGGGGTGAGCCACAGAATGCATGCTTGATGAGTCAAGACATGGCGTGGGCACTACTCAGTAATGATCGGACTTTAGCCACGCTTGTGGGATGTTTGGTGACTGCAAGAGGATCGTGTGCCATGAAGGAGGCTGAATTACCGCAGAATGCATGCTTGATGAATCAAGACATGGCACGGGATTTCCCTCCAGGTTTTCTGTACAAGAGCTTGTACTCATAGATCATCTAGGATACTTGCTGTAGTTACAGTAGTAGAGTAAGACATGACGAGGGATTGAACTCTACAAAGTGAAGAACTATTAAGAGGCTTTCCCTCGGACCTATGTAGTATGGGATGCATAGAATCTGAACAAGTGTGCATTAGTGTCATGTAATATAAATAACTGCATTAAGGACTAAGTGCACCGCACAACACGACATCAACAGGATAGTCCCTTTGTAACTTTTTTTGTGATCAAGTTTGTGTTTGCTAAAGTATTTAAGAATCGTTATACTGTTTCCGGCATAGAGAGGATGGCTGTGTATAATATTTCGTCAGTTGTAAGCAACTGACGCGCCCTCAGTTTTATATGCAGGGTTTGGACTTACATGAAGATATAAAGATGATTTGATGCGGTTGATTACTTAAATGTTAAAGTTGTAACAATTGTACTTTTATCATTGTTGTATTTTATTGATTCCGCTGCGTATTGATGTAAAAGACTTTGATGTAATTATTGTTGAAATAAAAGTTTTAAATTCCTTGTAAAATTGTACGAAAGAAGTGTAAAGATCCTGTGGAAATCTCAAATTCAGTTATTTTTGGAATTCGGGGTGTTACATGCCCGCACCGCTTCCCACTTCACAAGACGAGCTATCGACATAGACCTCCCTGATCAGATCTGCCTCCTCAGAGTCGGATGGCTCGGAGATAGTGCACTCTGTGATGAATTCGGCGAGGGCCTATCCCTTAATGGCTATCCTGGGCTGGTAGCTGATGTCGTACTGGCTTAGTTCGATCGACCACTTAACTAAGCAGTCGGAGCTCTCAGATTTGTGGAGGAAGGCCTTCAGAGGCTGGTCAGTGAGGACCTAAATAGAGTGGGCCTGGAAGTAAGGGCGAATTTTTCATGCGACCATTATCAGGGCATACACCATCTTTCCATCTTTGCGTGTCTGGTCTCGACCGAGAGAAAAACTTTGCTTACATAGTAGAGATGCTTCTGAACACCATTTTCTTCTCAGATGAGCACGGCGCTGAGCGCACTTTTCGAGGCTAAGAGGTATAGGAAGAGGGGTTCACCCGGTTCGGGTTTGCTCAAGAGCGGGGGTTTGGCGAGTTAGGACTTCAACTGGTCGAAGGCCTATTGATGGGCATCGCCCCATTCGAAGCCTTTTGTCCCCCGTAGGGCCATGAAGAAGGGGAGGGATTTCTCTCCTGACTTGGATAGGAAGAGGCCGAGGGCCGCCAGTCTTCCCAGTAAGCTAGCCCGAGGCAACCGTAGGCGAACGTTAGTGAGGGGAGGTGAGGCGATAGCCGACTAGTAAGAGGAGTAGTTATGAACCCTGTAGACCATCCCCATGGGAGGCCTGATTTTGAGGAGGTGATCAAAAGATCATGGATGCAACATGTGTATGGATCTCCTACATTCCAGATTAACCCAGTGGATAAATCAAGAATACAGAAACAAAAATAGCAATTGGACCAGAAAATGCAATTGCATTATAAGGTCGCAGTTGAACAGATCGAGCAAGTTCGAATTGTCGTAACATGAAACCTATTAATCCGAAAGCACCATGGAGAGCCACAAAAGTCCACAACCCTCCTAATTGACACCAGCGAGTAAAATCTCCTTGTGCTTCAGGGCCCCATAGTAGCAACAAAGATTGTGCTAAACTATTTGCGGGGGGTAGAAACTGCAGCGGTTAAGAAATTACAGCCTTCCAAATAGGAACTGGCCCTTCTTTTTTATTAGATAATTCTGTCCTAGGGCCAGAATCAGCAAGCCTAGAATATGTCAACACAGATGAAAACCCAAGTTAGACAACACAATGACTTCTCAACAGAAGAAGAACAGGCATAAAAGAGAGAGGGGGAAATACGCAATAAGACCTACATTAGACGTTACGTTCGCGAAGGGATTTACCCAGAACTTCACCGCTTGAGACTTAAGACAAAGGAAGCTCGTCCGTTGCTTGTTGGTCTGCATCCCATCTCATAAGGAAAGCCGCTAAACCTCCTTAACGTTTTTGGGAGGGGCCATGTCGATTATGGCCTGGATCTTCTCCGGGTTGGCCTCCACGCCGCGCTGGCTGATGAAGAACCCAAGGAGTTTCCCCGAGGAGATGCCGAAGGCATACTTGGCGGGATTGAGCCTCATGTTGTGAGACCGGAGGATGCCAAAAGCTTCCTCAAGGTCGGCGACATGGTCTTGCCCTCGTCGGCTCTTGACAAGGATGTCGTCGACGTATACTTTCATGTTACGACCAATCTGATTTTTGAAGACTCGGTTGAAAAGCCTCTGGTAAGTGGCCCTGACGTTCTTAAGCCCGAAGGGCATGACTCGGTAGCAGTAGATACCCTGGTCGGTGTCGAAGGATATTTTGGCGATGTCCAGGGGGAACATCCAGATCTGATTATAGCCTGAAAATGTATCCATGGAGGTTAGGAGCTCGTGACCCGACGTTGCATCGATCAGAGCATCGATGCTCGGGAGGGGGAAGGGATATTTGGGGCACGCTTTGTTGAGATCCGTGAAGTCTATGCAGATCCTCCAGCTCCCGCTGGCCTTTTTGACCATCACGACGTTCGTCAGCCACTCGGGGTAGCTAACCTCCCGAATGAATCGGGCGGACAACAGCTTGTCCACCTCCGTTTTTATTGCTTGTTGCCTCTCCGGGGCGAACTTGCGCTGCTTCTGATGGATTGGCTTGGAGCCCGGGGTGACGCTAAGCCTGTGCATGATTAGATCTTCGAAAATCCTGGGCATGTCGGACGTCGTCCAGGTGTAGAGGTCGATATTATGGCCGACACAATCAATTAGACCTGGTTTGAGGTCGGTGGAAAGGGTGTGGCTCACACGGAACCACTTGGACTTATTTTTCGCTTCGAATGAGACCTCCTTCAATTCATCCACAGGCTCTGACTCGGGCAGGCTTCTTTCAGGTGGATATTCGACTGCATTGAGGGGAACACCCCATCCCTGACCATGGTCATGTAGCACGATCGGGCAGACTCCTAGTTTCCTCTAACGATGCTGACCCCGAGGTCAGTGGGGAGTTTTAGCTTCAAATGGTAGGCCGAGGGGACCACCTAGAATAAGCAGAGGCCGGGTCGACCGAGGATGGCGTTGCATGCTGCCTTGATGTTGGCCACCATGAAGTTCATTCATTGAGTTCGCATCATGGGGGTCATGCCGGCTATTACATTCAGCGTTACAATCCCTTCAATTTGCACCGGGACACTCGAGAATCCGTTCAATGTGTACCCGGCCAGTTTTAGCTTGTATCGGGGGAGTTTGAGGTTCTCAAATACTTTTAAGAAGAGTATGTTGACTAAGCTTCTGTTGTCCAAGAGAATTCGGTGGACTTCGAAGTTTGCCATGACGAGGATGATGATGAAGCATCGCAGTGCAGGAGCTGAACTCCCTCCAGGTCTGCTTTGGAGATTGAGACTGGGCGTTGCTAAATCTGGGGGAGGGATGATCCTGAACGGAGTTGACCTCTCGGACGAAGGCCTTGTGGGAGGTGTTGGATTCCCCTCCCATGGGCCCGCCATGGACGCAGTATAGGATAGCCTATCCTTCGGTTTCCTCTTGCTCGGGGTTTTGCTCGGGTTGCTGGTGGGTCGTTCGAGGGGGAGGCGAAGGCCTCAGATCCCCCTATCTCTCTGGTCTCAGGGGTTGTCCTGGGTGAACTCCCTCAGGTACCCTCATTGGATGAGGGCCTCAATCTTATCTTTGAGGGCCCAGCAGTTATCTGTCTCGTGCCCATTGTCTCGTTGGAAGCGATAGTAGAACCTCTGGTCCCGCTTCTTGTTGTTGCTCGGTCGGGGGGGGGGGGGGGTGGAAGTCAGACGATCCCTTTATCCTCATTCTCCACCAGGATTGCCAAGACGTTCTAAGTTAGCGGCGTATACCTCTCGAATCGGGGGACCGGAGGGACCCTGTTGAGACTGGCTGTCTCTTTTGCTGTCTTCTTGATGGGCTCGGCATTGTCGGCCTTCCGCTTCCCCTTGGCAGTGGCTTCTTTGGTTTCCTACGGATTTAGGGCCTCCTCCTCTCAGATGTACTTCTCGACCCTGTTGGGGAGGTCGGGAAAGTCGACTGGAGGTTTTTTTTTCCAATGAAGCTTTTAGCTGACCGTGCCTAACATTGTGCTGGAAAGCCGCTAAAGCGACACCCACGTCAAGGGAGGACACGGACCTCGCCCGCGGTGTGACTCCCCTTCTTTCTGCCTGAGGTCCAGAAGGGATGCGCTCGTCTTCTCGACCTTTCTGCTGGTCACGAAGTGGGCTAAGAAGTTCATCTCCAACTGGTCGAACGAGAAGATTGAGCCTGGAGTGAGCTTTGAGAAGCATTCCCGAGCCGGACCATGAAGGGTAGCGGGGAAGGCGCGGCAGAGGAGGGGATCCGCAGTGCTGTGAATCATCGTGAGGGTTTTGAACCCCTCCATGTGATCAGCGGGATCAACCTCGCTGCTGTAGATCACAAATTGGGGAGGCCTAAAATTTTGGGGGATCTCAACTTCCAAGATTTGGGGGAGAATGGGGGTCCGGTCGGTCAATGACCATGACCCTGCATTGGTCCGCTCTCACCGTGATAGGCGAGGCTGTTCTCCATCTCCTGTAAATGTCGGAGGACGACGTCTACCTGTTCCTGGGGGCGGGCCGATCCGTAGGATTCACCGCCCCTAGCTCCTGACCGAGGATCAGAGTCGTTGCGGACTTCGGTTCCCTGGCCGCCTCGGATTGCTTGAAGGACCTCGTCCCAAAAATTTTGGAACTCGGCCCTCGTGACGGGGGCTTTCCCCACCGGGTCCTGTAGGGGCGGAGGTCCACGGGGCGAGCGGCTGTGTTCTGGATCGCGCTCTGGGGATGGCCGTTTACGATGGTTTGAGACCGAGTTGGAAGCGGTCTCTCCTCTTGTGCGACTGGCCTGTCGATTCGAAATGACGCGTCGCAAATCGGTCGCATTCGAGTGAGAAGCGTCCGGCTTGCATCATTTTCATATCGGTGTTCTAACAAACACCTTATGTTCTACAGTTAGAACACATTACAAGATTACATCTTTAATCAAATTATGTTGGATCCTGTAGGCTGAGCAACAAACACTAGAGGGGGGGTGAATAGTGTTTATCAAAAATAAATTGCGGAATAAATAGTTTCTCTCGGCACAGTCGACTTAGTGGTGAACCAGTCGACTGAGATAGCCAAAATAAAAGAAATTTAAACTCTCGATGCAGTCGACTTATAGATAAGGCAGGCGACTGATGAAACAAAGAGAACAACTAATACGAGACTGATCAGTCGACTGATACAAAGCTGAGTCGACTGGCCAGACAAGTTTTGCAGAACTTAATTAAGCAAAAGTAAAAGCAAACACAAGATAATCAATCACAGAGTACACAAGATATATCCTGGTTCGGTTCTCCCGACCTACATCCAGTCCCCAAGCAACCCACTTGAGATTTCCACTATTCTTGAAAAAAATTACAAGAATACCCTACGGCGTTACGACAACAACCTTGTCTAACCCGTAGTCCTTTCTCTCAACCAGAGAAAGCAACCCACTCTACTACCAAGAGTGAAAAGACACCGACTCTACAACCAAGAGTCAACAACCACTCTCCAACCGAGAGCAAAAGTACAAGAAGAATTTTTACAATCAACCTATAGCCTTGTTGGTGTATGTGTTGATGCACGTGGCTAAATCACAAGGTTGACTTCTATACTCAGTCCAGAGCGAAATCAATGCTATACTGGACTGAATGTAGAGAACCAAAGTGTATGAACTTTGAAGGCTTTGTTTCTCACAGAAAATCTCTTGAAAAGTTTTTCACTAGAATGCTCGGATGTATTGAAAATCAAGTTGTTCTTTTCAGAGAGATATGAAACTTTATATAAGGAGTTTTGATCTTCTGAACGTTGGAAAACAGTTACACAACTGTCAACCAACGGATCAGAACGTTTGAGTTTGAAAAAACTTTGATTTTGAAAATCAGAAAACGGTCAAAAAACTCTCGAACAGTCGACTGGGTTGCCATATGAGTCGACTGATCAGAGTTTGAATAATTTTAAACAGTTTTGTACTTATCAGTCGACTGGCAAAAGCTTAAGTCGACTGGTACTTAAAAGTTAAAATTCTTCAAACTGTTTTGACTTATTTTTGGGGGTTTTTAAAAGACACACATTATGAAATTTTTGAGTATGTGTGTGTGTGTGTGTTGACAAGGCTTTACATCAGACTAAGACTCAACAAAAAATAAAATACAATGTTTACAAAACACATTTGAGCATGAAGTCTTGAGTCTTGAGTCTTGAATTGAATCTTTGATCCTTGTCTTCTTTATCTGTATCTGTTTGAGCTTGTTTGTTTGTTCAGCTATAATTGTCTTTAGTCTCTGCACTGCAATGTCAGCTGTATAACATAGACACATGTTGCACTGTGTTGTGATCATCAAAATCAAGTATCAACATTCTCCCCCTTTTTGATGATGACAACACAATAGCTGATAACAGTTTATAAATAGACATACAAGCATAGATTTTGAAAGCTCCCCCTATTAAAAACAAAATATTGTCTTTTTAAAACAAGAACTTGATATACAGAATGTATCAGGCGACTGGAAAATAGATCAGGCGACTGTACAGAATAAAAAAAAACATTTTAACAAATCTCACAGATGCAGCAAGTATCATAGCTGCATCAGCAGCAGTCGACTGTATCCATGGGGAAGTCGACTGACCAGAGAATATCATGCTGAACAGTTGTATCACAGATAAAACATAACACACAGACAAAATGCAACACATAGATAAAAGAAAATATAACTCAGAACATACTTTCTCTCCCCCTTTGGAATCATCAAAAAGCATAAAGTAACCAGATTTTGCATTAAAAAAGAAGGTCTAATACATAGAAACAAAATGCAGAAAATAAAAAAGAAATACATAAAAAAAATAAAAAGTCTTCAATCATCATCTTCGTCGGAGTCTTCTTCATCATCTTGAGAAGGGGGATGAAACTGAGAAGTGAAGAGATGAGAGAGATGGGATACCTCAGAACCAATATGGTCTAGTTTGGAACCAAGGGAAGAAAGATGTCTATCGATTGTGACTGAATGGTTCATTAGGTAAGACACACAGTCGTACATTGTTCGAGGATCATCATAATTGGCTTGAGGGAGAGGTGGATCATCAGAAGTAGAAGGTTGAGAGGCTCTAGGTCGAGAAGATGAACCTAAGGGAGCTTGGGACATTGGAGGAGATCTAGGGGGTGATCGAGTAGGAGCATCAAGGAGTTTCATGCGTGCCAAACTAGCACGATCGAAACACTCATATCTAGAAACAACATTTGTTTCCGACTCAAGATCAACTTTAAAAGCAGTAAAGACTCTAGTAAGAAAGCCTCCAAAGGGTAGAAAATGAGTATGGTCTTGATTAAGTTTGGAAAAAATAACTTGACCCCAATCAACAGCTATCCTACCAAAAATTGCATAGATAGCTTTTTGTAACTCAGTAGAATATTGGTCATAACTTCCTTTTTTAGGAAGGATGTTATAAGCTAATATTCTACCGACAAGCTTAGCGATTGGTCTTAGATTTTTGCTTGTCATTGGAAGTCGAGAATTAGGTAAGAGAATTCTAGACAATATAGAAGCATCATCTAAAATAACTTCATCAAGAGGAATTCCACCATCATCTATACCCAACATTGCATTAATCCTAGTCGGTGTTAAAGTCATTTTAATATTTTTCACTGACGAACGGATTAATACATCCCCATTTGGTTTTTGAACAACGATCATATTTGTATAAAACAAATAAATAAGTTGGGGATAGTAATTTGGTTGGTTAGATAATTAAAGAAAGTCATAGAGACTACAATTTTGAAAAAGTGGAACGAGGTTAAAACGATCTAAATCATTAAAATTTACAAATCTTCCAGGGAAGATTTGAATGGTACAAAAGAGATACCAACGATCAAGTAGATCGGGACTCAAAAGATATTGGGTGTACTCTTGTGAAGAAGAAGTACCCTCGTGAGTTCTCTTAGATCTTTTGGGTGCCATTAGGGTTTTGGAAGGAGACAAGAAATCGAGATTTACCAAGATGGAAGAGAGAGACAACAGCCAGCAGTCGACTTGAAATCTGGTCGAATTGAGCTTCTTCTTCTCTTGCCTTAGGGTTTTGAAATTGGGGGTGAAATTGGAGATCGGTAAAAGTGAGAAAGAGGGGCTGGTAAGGGTTTTTTTAACAGAGAATAGACGGCTCAGATGCAAAGAAAAGATATCAACGGCTGAGATAAGAAGTCACGGGTGAGAAATTGAGCAGTTTTATCTCAAAACTGTGATGAAGACTCGCTGAAAACAATTGATCTCGCGACAGTCGACTGGTAGGGGTTATCAGTCGACTGAGTCGAGAAGAAAATAAAAATGTTATATCTACTAATCAGTCGACTGGTTGAGAAGCCAGGCGACTGGTCAGAGAAAAAAATATGGTATGTTTAAAAAAAAAACAGTTCAGTCGACTTATACACAAAGACAGTCGACTTATCAGAAGCCATGTTCAACAAATATCAGTAGAATTACAAATTCCAAGTTCTCTCCTTAATTTAATGAAAGTATCTTCTTTAAGGGGCTTGGTAAATATATTTGCTACTTGTTTATCAGTAGAGATAAAGTCTAAAGCTATATCTCCTTTTAAAACATGATCACGTAGAAAATGATGTCGAATATCAATATGTTTCGTACGTGAATGTTGAATCGGATTTTTAGATAGATTAATTGCACTGGTATTATCACACATAATTGAGGGTTTCTCAAATGAAATACCATAATCTAATAAGGTTTGTTTCATCCATAAAATTTGTGCACATGCCAAACTTGCAGCGATGTATTCAGCTTCTGTGGTTGATAGGGATACGGAGTTTTGCTTTTTACTGCACCAAGATACTAGGGAATGTCCCAAAAAGTGACATGTACCACTAGTACTCTTGCGATCAGTTTTGCTTCCAGCAAAATCGGCATCGCTATAAGACAAAAGTTGAAAATTATCGGTGCGTGGATAAAATAAGCCATATTCAGATGTGCCTTTAATATATCTTAAAATTCGTTTCACTGCTTTTAAATGAGACTCTTTAGGACTAGATTGATATCTAGCACATAAACATACGCTGAACATAATATCTGGTCTACTTGCAGTAATATATAAGAGTGAATCAATCATACCTTGATAGAGTTTTTGATCAACACTCTTACCTAATAAATCTTTGTCAAGAGTAGTAGTAGTAGCCATAGGTGTGGATTTACTGCTAGTACTATCCATGTTAAAACGTTTGAGTAATTCCTTTGCATATTTGCCTTGATTTATAAATATGCCATTTGAGGACTGTTTAATTTGCAATCCAAGGAAATAATTGAGTTCACCCATGTGACTCATCTCAAATTCATTTTTCATGGTATTAGCAAATTCTTGACATAGATTATTATTAGTAGAACCAAAAATTATATCATCAACATATATTTGTATGATTAAGATATCATTCTTAACTCTTTTGATAAACAAAGTAGTGTCTACTTTACCTATTTCAAATCCTGTTTCTAAAAGAAAAGTTTTTAGACGATCATACCAAGCACGAGGTGCTTGTTTGAGACCGTATAAAGCCTTTTTCAATTTATAAACATGATCTGGGAATTGTTCATGTTCAAAACCTGGTGGTTGTTTAACATAAACATTTTCCTTAATAAACCCATTAAGAAAGGTACTTTTCACATCCATTTGATAAAGTATAAAATTCATGAAACAAGCAAAAGATAATAAAATACGAATAGATTCTAGTCTAGCAACAGGAGCATATGTTTCATCAAAATTTATACCTTCTTCTTGATTATATCCTTGGGCAACCAATCTAGCCTTGTTCCTTACAACTTGTCCTGATTCATCTAACTTATTCTTGAATATCCATTTGGTACCAATGATAGTCTGATCAGGAGGTCTAGGAACTAAATCCCATACATCATTCCTTATAAATTGGTTTAGTTTATCTTGCATGGCATTCATCCAATATTCATTCTCACAAGCTTCTTGTATATTTTTCGGTTAAAAATCCAACAAGAATGCTGTATGAGAGATCATATTAACATGTGAACGTGTCTGAATACCATGGGAGATGTCACCAATTATTAAGTCATGAGGATGATCTTTAACTTCAACAAATGACTTTGGTAAAGTTGAAGATATCACAATCGGATCAGTCGACTTGACTTGTTCTTCAGTCGACTGCTTTACGTCAGTCGACTGGGAGACCTTATCAGTCGACTTATCTGAGAGATTAGTTTGCTCTAAGGATTTAATCACATTATCTAATGGTGATAAATCAGTTTCATCATCTTTATTTAATGTTGATGAAGGTAAGGATTCATCGAATGTAACATGCATTGATTCTTCAATAGTCATTGTAGACTTATTGAAAATTCTATATGCTTTACTCCTATTTAAGTATCCCAAAAAGATACCCTCATTAGATCTAGGATCAAATTTGTCTAAATTATCTTTTGTGTTTAGAATAAAACACTTGCAACCAAATGTCTTAAAGTAAGAGACTTTAGGAATTTTATTAAAAAATAACTCGTAACAAGTCTTCTTTAGTTTAGGTCTTAGAAGAATTCTATTCAAAACATAACAAGCTGTAGCAACAGCTTCAGCCCAAAAATGCTTTGGTAGATTGTTTTCAACAAGCATAGTACGTGCGCATTCTTGCAAAGTCCTATTTTTTCTTTCAACCACACCATTTTGTGGTGAAGCTCTAGAAAATGCAAATGAATGTGTTATACCATTCTTGTTGCAATATTCTGTAAATGTTTCATTTTCAAATTCTCCACCATGATCACTTCTAATAGTGACTATGGTTAGAGATATTTGATTTTGAACACGTTTACAAAAATGTGCAAACTCTTCAAAAGCATCATTTTTATGTTTTAAAAAGAATGTCCAAGTGAATTTTGAAAAATCATCTACTAAAACAAACACATATCTACTTTTATTTAAAGAAGCAACTCTAGTAGGGCCAAATAAATCCATATGAATTAATTCAAGTGGCCTACTAGTAGAGATTACGTCTTTTGTTTTAAAAGTGGATTTGATTTGTTTTCCTAGTTGACATGCATCACATAACTTATCCTTTTTAAAGGATAGTTTTGGCAGTCCTTTAACTAGGTTATATTTAGATAATTTTGAGAGATTTTTCATATTCACATGTCCAAATCTTCTATGCCATAACCAAGATTCATTGTTAGAGGCTATTAAACAAAAATCATTTGAAAAATCAATTGCATTCAAACATAATTCATAAATATTATTTTTACGAAATTCTTGAAAAACAACATTTTGCATAGTAGAATCATAAATTAAGCATGCATCTTTTTCAAAAATTATTTTATAACCTTTATCACACAATTGACTAATACTTAAGAGATTATGCTTTAAGCCATTAACTAATAGCACATTTTCTATAATAGGGTTAGATATTTTACCGACCATGCCAATACCGATGACTTTGCCTTTGTTGTTATCTCCAAAGGTGACGGTTCCTCCATCTAAATTTTGAATGGTGGATAATAGGTTGGCATGCCCTGTCATGTGTTTTGAACATCCGCTGTCTAATATCCAGCGTTCTTTCTTGGGTACCTAAAAAAATTTGAAGGTAAATATGGTACCCTTTTTATTGGGTCCAAAGCACATTAGTTTGGGGGAAACCAAACCCATGAAGAGTTTGATCTTCCTCCATAAGCAGGAATATAATAGGTAGAATTACACACATTTAACATATATGAGTGAATATAAGCAATTCTATCATTCTGATTTAGACTGACTGGAACCCATACTTGTTTGTTCTGTCCAGTCGACTTACCAGTGTTGTTCAGTCGACTGTTGGTGTATATCAGTCGACTGGTGGATACACTAGGTCGACTTATAAGAGGTTTTGATCTCGTGGAATAAGATCCACTTTCTCTGGACAGACGACTGGTGGTATGGTTCAGTCGACTTAACCGAATGTTAGTATTACTTTTATCATTGAATTTAACAACCTTTAGCTTTGCAAAGAAATCATACAGCTTGTGTGTAACACTAGAAATAGATGCTGATTTATTCTTACTAGTGTTTAAAACAGGAGATTCTTTTACAGAGGTTTTTTTAAAACCAAGTCCAAATTTTTGACTAGATGTAACTTGATGATGAAGCATATCATTTAAATTCTCTTTGCCTTTGTTAAACTTAGACACGTTCTTTGAAATCTCTTCATAATTCTTTTTGAGAGTTTCAAGATCAGTATCTAAACTTGCAATGCGAGAATTTAAGGATTTTACTTCCTTATCAAGGTTAAGATTTTCTTGATTAAGTGTTTGATTCACTTTTTCAAGATTCTTAACTCTAATCTTTTCTTTCTTTAACTCTTGGAATATTTCATTAAAAGCATCAAGAAGATCTTCGGGATCATAATCATTACTTACATGTTCTTGTGCAGCCATAAAACACACATTTGCCACTTCGTTATTTTCATCCATTTCTTCTTCGGAAGATGAATCACTATCATCCCATGTAGCTTGATAGGCCTTTTTGTTCTTGGCAAATTTGTTCTTTGGATATTTGTCCTTCTTGAAGTTGGATGATTTTCCCTTGTTCTTTGCATTTTCTAAGGGACAATCCTTCTTCATGTGACCTATTTTATTGCACCTGAAACATGTAGGAGGGTCATTAGAATCTTTACTTTTAGAATGAAACTTACCCTTCTTTAAGAACTTCTTGAATCTCCGAGTGAACATTGCTATTTCTTCTTATCTTCTTCCTCATCTTCTGAGTCTGTCATGGCTTTAAAAGCCAATGATTTCTTCTTTGCTTGGTGTGATTCTGTGTCTTTCTTTCGATCTTCAAGTTGGACCTCATATGCCATGAGATTACCAACAAGATTCTCGAGAGTAAGTATTGACAAATCATTCGCCTCCTCTATTGCTGTGGTTTTCTTTTTCCATTCTGGAGTGAGTGCTCGTAGAACTTTTCTGACCATCTCTGCTTGGGTATAAGTCTTTCCAAGCTCCACAAGAGAGTTTGTGATGTCTGTGAATCTTGTAATCATCTCGGACACAGTCTCATTGTCCTTCATTCTGAACATCTCAAACCTGTGGACAAGAACAGAAATTTTAGATTCTTTTACTTTATTTGTTCCTTCATGTGTTACCTCGAGTGTATGCCAAATTTGATATGCGGTTGTAGCATTGGATACACGGTTGAATTCTTCCTTCGTTAGAGCACAAAATAAAGCATTCATTGCTTTGGCATTGTTCATAGTCTGATTCTTTTGATCATCATTCCATTGTGCATATGGAATGGTAGGGGCAGTGTATTCCGTCTCTGTCATTTGCCATATCTCGTAGTTGATTGATTGGAGATAGATTCGCATTCGGCATTTCCAATAATTGTAGTTCGTTCCATCAAATAGTGGTGGCCGTTGTGTAGATTGCCCTTCATGGTACTGATTTGTATTTGAAGTAGTTGCCATAGCCTGTAACCTTGCTCTGATACCAAGTGTTGGATCCTGTAGGCTGAGCAACAAACACTAGAGGGGGGGTGAATAGTATTTATCAAAAATAAATTGCGGAATAAATAGTTTCTCTCGGCACAGTCGACTTAGTGGTGAACCAGTCGACTGAGATAGCCAAAATAAAAGAAATTTAAACTCTCGATGCAGTCGACTTATAGATAAGGCAGGCGACTGATGAAACAAAGAGAACAACTAATACGAGACTGATCAGTCGACTGATACAAAGCTGAGTCGACTGGCCAGACAAGTTTTGCAGAACTTAATTAAGCAAAAGTAAAAGCAAACACAAGATAATCAATCACAGAGTACACAAGATATATCCTGGTTCGGTCCTCCCGACCTACATCCAGTCCCCAAGCAACCCACTTGAGATTTCCACTATTCTTGAAAAAAATTACAAGAATACCCTACGGCATTACGACAACAACCTTATCTAACCCGTAGTCCTTTCTCTCAACCAGAGAAAGCAACCCACTCTACTACCAAGAGTGAAAAGACACCGACTCTACAACCAAGAGTCAACAACCACTCTCCAACCGAGAGCAAAAGTACAAGAAGAATTTTTACAATCAACCTATAGCCTTGTTGGTGTATGTGTTGATGCACGTGGCTAAATCACAAGGTTGACTTCTATACTCAGTCCAGAGCGAAATCAATGCTATACTGGACTGAATGTAGAGAACCAAAGTGTATGAACTTTGAAGGCTTTGTTTCTCACAGAAAATCTCTTGAAAAGTTTTTCACTAGAATGCTCGGATGTATTGAAAATCAAGTTGTTCTTTTCAGAGAGATATGAAACTTTATATAAGGAGTTTTGATCTTCTGAACGTTGGAAAACAGTTACACAACTGTCAACCAACGGATCAGAACGTTTGAGTTTGAAAAAACTTTGATTTTGAAAATCAGAAAACGGTCAAAAAACTCTCGAACAGTCGACTGGGTTGCCATATGAGTCGACTGATCAGAGTTTGAATAATTTTAAACAGTTTTGTACTTATCAGTCGACTGGCAAAAGCTTAAGTCGACTGGTACTTAAAAGTTAAAATTCTTCAAACTGTTTTGACTTATTTTTGGGGGTTTTTAAAAGACACACATTATGAAATTTTTGAGTATGTGTGTGTGTGTGTGTTGACAAGGCTTTACATCAGACTAAGACTCAACAAAAAATAAAATACAATGTTTACAAAACACATTTGAGCATGAAGTCTTGAGTCTTGAGTCTTGAATTGAATCTTTGATCCTTGTCTTCTTTATCTGTATCTGTATCTGTTTGAGCTTGTTTGTTTGTTCAACTATAATTGTCTTTAGTCTCTGCACTGCAATGTCAGCTGTATAACATCGACACATGTTGCACTGTGTTGTGATCATCAAAATCAAGTATCAACAAATTATTGCCTTTAGATAATCAAATAGAGAAAATAACCCCTATTACCTTGAAGAATGAATCAACTGAGTAACCAATTGAGGAACAGAAGGAAGAGGCCAATCCTGCTCCAAAAATCCTAGATCTGAAGCTTTTATAATGGACAACAGATGGTAATCTTTGTAGTTTAGACTAAAAAAGTTGAACAACAGTTGTGGGGAGGAATTATTTTGTATCATGAGTTGAAATAATATCTTACCAAATTAAGGAGTCGTGCGATAAGGCCTTCGAGTCATCAGAGGCGTTAGAGAGTGGGAGATGGAAAGTGCAGGAGGGAAAGCTACGGTGGGGCTGGGGAAAGGGTTTGAGAGAGGTGGAGGATGATGCGACGATTTAGGGTTTTGATTGAGAACGAGATCAATTTTGGGATTTAGGGTTTTTTTTTATTTGAGGGTTTCGATCGGGATTATTTTGAGTTATTTGCCGTACTAGGCCACATTTGGGAAATATTTGCAATTATGGGCCAATTTTGAAACTATTAGCACTCGTGGGCTACTTGGTGTCACGTCAGCAGTGGCCGCTATTCTCATTAGCAACCTATTCATTTTGAAAGTCACTAATGGGAATAGCGGCCTCTGTTTTAAAATATTTGGAATTTTTTGTTTATTGTTGCTATTTCCCATTAGCGACCGAAGTATATATGAGGTCGCTAATGAGATTAGAGACCTCAAATGAATTTATTGAGACACTTAGCGATTTCTAGAGAACTTTGCTCTCTTGGAATAAAAAAATTTAAAACTGAGGTCTCTAGTCCGAATAGCGACCTCAGTAGAAAGTTAAATCTCCTTGCTCTCTGTAATATTTGCAAAATAGTCACCTAAATAAGGTTTCTATTGGGAATAATGACTTTAGTATACTGATGTCCCTATTTACAATAACGACCTCAGTAGGAAACTCAATCTCCTTATTCTTTGTAAAATTTGCAAAATAGTCACACAACTAAGGCCTCTTTTCGAAATCGCGACCTTAGTACAATTAAGGCCTCTATTTCGAATAGCGGCCTTAGTACAACTAAAGCCTCTATTCCGAATAGCGACTTATGTACAACTAAGGTCGCTATTCTGAATAGCGACCTCAGTTTTAAAAATAAATTAATTGTTATTTTTTCAGAAAGTAAAATCTCTCTAGATTTTGCTAATTGTTGAAATACAGTTCATTGAAGATCGCTAATCCCATTAGCGACTTCATATATGTTTTGGTCGCTAATAGGAATAGCAACCGTAAAAAAAAAATTAATTTTTTTAAAAAAAAAGGCCGCTATTCCCATTAACGACCTCTAAAAGGAACATGCTGCTATTCTCATTAGCGACCACTGCTGATGTGGCATAAAGTAGCACACGAGCGCTAATAGTTTTGAAACTGGCCCATAATCGCAAATATTTTCAAAAAGTAGCTTAGTACGGCAAAAAAATTCGATTGTTTTGGGATATAGATGTTGGGATTAAGATGATGATGTGAAAAATTAATGACTAGGATTAAGTTGATCATGTTAGATCTACGGTTTAGATGAAGTTCAAATGAATGGTTAAGATCAAGTTGTCGAAATTGATGGTTGAGATTGCCTATGGACAGATTTATTGTGGCTTATATATATATACTAGTTGAAATTTTCAATGCACCAAGTGCACGTTGCTTGATGGACGTGCTAGTTGAATATTTTAACAATGTTTTATGTTGTAGAGAATATCAATCATAGAAGAATTCTCCTACAAATGAATGTTGCAATATAAAAAAAACTTATCAAACTTCATTAAAAAAATTCATACCAAGTTGACCACTATATATAATTATGTGCAGAAACTACTTAAAATTTTTAACATTAAAGACACTAAATATTATATGCAGTCTTGAGAAAATTCAAACTAACATGTAAATAATTTTCTCATAAAAAACATAAAAAATTGTTGCCGCTAAATTTGGTGTGGGGGCAAACAGATAGTATTTGTGGATTCTTAGGAAAACTGAATAGCAAGCCCGTTACCTGTTCCGTCGGAGTTTGATGCTGACTCCCGCCGTACACCTGCAAAAAGTGCGAGACACCGGGGTTGATCCCGGTGACGCACCCTCTGACGCTCAAGTCAGTAACCAGAAATGATTATGAAAGAGCGTAAATTGGCAAAAGATTGATTACCTCTCAATGGAGATGGATGGGGGGTATTTATAGGTGCCGCTGGGATCAGATTAGGAATGTAATCCCCCTGTGGTTAGATAAGGAATGTAATCCCTAATCTCCAGTGAAGGGATAGATATGAATCAGGGCCGTTGATTAGGATTTAATCAGAAACCCTAATTCTATCCCTTCTGGACCGAGTTTGCTGCGGGTTGAAACCAGTACCCAGTTGAGGTGGATCCGTTTGCAGGTAAGTGGGTCTTCAGGGAAGATAACCAGTACCCGCTTCAGACCCGTTGGTAGGTGAAATTACCGTTTTACCCCTAGGCTTCAAGATTCGTGCCCAATTTGGACGGTTCCGATTTAACCCCATTTTTAGCCATATCACGAGCCCCCCACTCCTAAAGACTAAGTTTGATCAGCCTTTGGGGAGTAGTTTAACTGTTTTAATGGCTAGTGGAGTTGTATCGGAGTCCAAATGGAGGGTTTTGAACCTCGAAGGGGGTAGTAAGGTGATTTTTGAAGCTGTAAGCTGCTCTTGAGCTTCTCCGAACATCCGGCAGTTTTTATCTATTTTTCCGGATTATTTATTTAGTTTTGCGATGTGTTAACCAGTCGTTCGGGGGTCTTATCAACACATTCTAGGTAATAATTGTTCGTTCAGGGGCTCAAAAATATTCTCCCGAATTTATAATTATTTTCTAGAATTTGTTGCTAATTTTTCCGAATTTTTAGTAATTTTTTCGCAATTTTTAAATAAATAAAATGATTAAAATAAATAAAAATTAATTTTTAATACCGATTTATTGCGTGGCGCGATTTGGGCCCTTGATCAGCGCCGAGCGCGATTTTCTGGGCGATCAGAGGACCCGCGCTCCTCGGCAGATAGTTTCTTCGCATACGAGGGTTGGTTCCTCGTCCCTTCGGCTCGGCGGGTCGGCACGTCGTTCAGAATCTGCCGAACTACGTGGCGTGATCCTGGACGTCCATCTCAGCGTGTATCCCTAAAAAAAGCTATCTTGTCGTTTAGTGAACGTGGCAAGATCTGAGCCGTCCATCATGACGAGCACGTTTTTTGACATGATCCGACGGCTGAGGAGGGTCGGCAGATTTTTTCTCCATATACGAGGGTCGGTTCCTCATCCCCTCAGCTCGGCAGATCGGCACGTAGTTCGGAATCAGCCGAACCACGTGGCGTGATCCTGTACGTCCATCTCAGCGCGTATCCCCAAAAAATGCTATCTTGTCGTTTAGTGAACGTGGCAAGATCTGAGCCGTCCATCATGACGAGCGCATTTTTTGACAAGATCCGACGGCTGAGGAGGGTCGGCGGATTTTTTCTCCATATACGAGGGTCGGTTCCTCATCCCCTCGGTTCGGAGGCACGGTGTCGTTAGCCGAGGTATGGAGTTGGCCGTTTTGAAGAGTCTTGGCTCTGGAGCATCGTGCCCTCCGGCTCAGTAGCTCGGTTGCTCAGCCAGGCTGTTCGGTAGCTTGGCTGGGCAGACCGGTGGCAGGAGGCTCGGAATGTACACATGGTCGGATCTTGAGCGTCCATCATTGCGTGGATCACGAGGATTGGGTTCAGATCACGAGAAAACGTTATCTTGTCATTTTGTGGGCGTGGCGCAATCTGAACCGTTCATCGAGTTTCGACACGAATTTTGGAGAGATCCGATGGTGATTTGGCCTCGGAAGAATTTTTCTCCATATATGAGGGTCGGTTCCTCGTCCCCTCGGCTCGGAAGCTTGGTGCTAATAGCCGAGGCATGGAGTTGGACGTTTTGAAGCATCCTAGATTTGAAGCATCGTCGCCCTCCAGCTCGGCAGATCGGCTGCTTAGCCAGGCCGTTCGGTAGCTCGGCTAGGCGAACCGGTGGCACGCAGCTCGGAAGGTACACGTGGTCAGATCTGGAGCGTCCATCATTGCGTGAATCACGAGGGCTGGGTTCAGATCACGAGAAAACGTTATTTTGTCGTTTTGTCAGCGTGGCGCAATCTGAACCGTCCATCGTGTCTTGACACGAATTTTGGAGAGATCTGACGTTGATTCAGCCTCGGAAGAATTTTTCTCTATATATGAGGGTCGGTTCCTCATCCCCTCGGCTCGGAAGCTCGGTGTTGAAGCTTACTCAGTAGCTCGGCTGCTTAACCAGACTGTTCGGTAGGTCGTCTAGGCGAACCAGTGGCCGAGTCGTGGACTTGAGCGCTTTGTGGAGTCTTTGTTGTGAAACTGAAACGTTGCAACTCTCCGCTTTGGCGCTTTGGCTTCTTAGCGGGCTTTTAAGTTCCCAAGGAGGCCCAAACGTCGCACTGGGGTTATAAGTTCTTACTCCCCCACCCTCAAGCTCATTTCTCACTTTTCACTCTAAGCTTTCACTTTTACTCTCTGTGCTCTCTGCTAGCGGCGATTTTTGCTCCAAGGCGGTTGCGTTAGCTGTCGCGTGGGCCAGGCAATTTCCGGCGAGCTTATTCCGACCGTGAACGTCACTTCAAGGGCACGTTACTTCAAGGTCAGTCTACTTGCCTTAGCTTTTTTATAGAGATGTTAAAGGTGAACTCGGGGAGTGAGGCCTCGTCCTCGGGCGATAGTGGTGCCGAGGAGAGGAGGCAGATGGAGATCCGAAGGAAGGGGAAGCAAGTAGCCGAGCCGTCTGTGGCCGAGGTGAGGAAGGAGAAGAAGAAGAGGAGGGTAGTGGCCCAATCTCCTGTGGTCGAGGTAATTGTGGAGAATCCGAGGCAAGCCCTTGAGACGGGCCGATAACCTTGTGTACTGTCCGGGCACGCTGGGGTTAGGCAGTACGAGGGCGACCTCATGAAGAAGGCGATCCTCGGTCAGTCGGAAGTTTACGAAGAGAACAACTCGGTTCTGACTACCGAGGCGGACGAGATTGGATCGGTGCTATCCGAGAGGGACCTGCTCCGAATCAGAAAAGGGTTCGCCATCCCTCCGGAGTACAAGCTAATTCTCCCCGGCCCTGGGATGCGAGCGAACTCCAAGCTGTTGTCGTCGGATATGTGCATGTTCGACTACGACTCTTTGAACGCCGGACTGCGGTTTCCCTTGCACCCCTTCATTCGTCTGGTCCTCGGGTGGTACTACCTTGTGCCGACCCAATTCATGCCGAACACGTGGTGCCATGTGAACGCCTTCCTGCTGCAGTGCCGCAACGCCGAGGTCGAGCCGGATCTGACGGTCTTCCGAAGCATGTATCAGATAAACCGGATGCACAAGACTGAACATCGATACTACCTAGCGCCGAGGAAAGGCATTCGGATTATAGAAAACCCGGACTCGATCAAAGGCTGGAAGGAGAAGTTCTTCATATTGAGGGAGCCATCGATGCTGCAAGTTCCGAGCCGATGGAAAGTAGAGGTTCCAAAGTTCGCGAGGGCCGACCCGGAACTGACTGCGGCCGAGGAGGAAGTGGCGAGGAAGATCGTGGCCCTCCCGTTGTTGAGTTGGAGGGAGATGACCGAGGAGGTGCTATACGGGTCAGGCCTTAGTCCGATCGACCCGAGTACGCTCCTGACATCTCGTATTTTTTTTCTAAGTCTTTAGCTCATTTCATTAACTCTCAGTTTGCTTGCTGTCCGATGCAGAGGCGCCGAAGATGGATTTTTTGGCCATGATGAACGAAAGGGGTAAGGTCGCCGATGGGAGGAAGAGGAAGAGGCGGAGCACAACTGCTTCGTCAGGCCGCCCCCCCAAGGTTGCTTCGACCATTACTCCGCCTCCCCCGGTTGCTGAGGTCCCCTCGTCAACGGTGGATGTTATCGAAGAGCCCTCGGCTCCTGTCGCTTCTACCCCGGTCGGAGAGGCCTTCGACGTCTCTGCGGCGTTGTCGCTTGAGGCTCCGCCACTGACTGCTCAGGCTGAGGTAATCTTGACCGAGCAGCACAAGCAGCTGTTTGTTCCGAACTGGCGGGTCAAAAATCATGATGGATTCCTCGGGAACTCGCAGATGTCGATGCAGGTCGTCAAACACTTGGCGACCCCAAAAGATCGAGCGCCGCTGAAGGCGGGGACGGTCGGCGACGACACCTATGAGGTTGCTCGGTCGCTCGTATCGGTAAGTTTCTCTTGAGAATTTCTTTAAGTCTATCATTTGGCACTTATCTTGTGCTCACCATTGTTTTGTTTTGGCAGGCCACTTGTCACTTCAACCATCTCCTTGAAGCGTTCGCCGAAGAGGAGAAGGAGTTGAAGGCCGCCAGTGATAAAGACAGGGCGGACAAGGTGAAGGCGGTTCGGCAGCTCGAAGCAGAGCAGAGGCGAGCCGAGGGCTTGGAGGTCCAGGTTGCCGATCTTGTGGCCGACCTGGAGCGAGTAAAGAGGCTGCTCACCGAGGAGTCTGCCAAAGCCGCCAAGGCTGCCGAGGAGCTGGCGACGACAGCCAAGGCTCTGGCCGAGGTTAAAGCGGAGAAGGAGGCCTTGGCAACGAAGATCACGGCCGAGGTCGAGGTCGAGGCGAAGAAGCACATGGCCTCGAACATGGAGAAGTCCTACCAGAGGGCGCTCGACCACGTTCAGGATCGCGTCCCCGGCTTCGAGCGGGTCGGCTACAGGCTATGGCCCGGGTCCGCATCAGACGGCGAGGAGGGGGAAGGCAAAGAGGAGGAAGGTGACGAGGGAGAGGGCGACAGCGACGAGGAGGTGGTCACCGATGTAGTGGTGACAAACCCCTAGGCCGGGGCGAGAAATGAGGGGCCGTCCGGCGAAGCGCCTGTGGTCGAGCCGATGACGCAGGTAGACCCCTGATCTTCTCGTCGTCTTTTTTTGTTTTCCTTTCAAAACCGTAATGCCTTTTTGCGGACTGGCCACCGCTTCTTCTTTTTATGAATGAAAATTTTATTTCAAATTTGTCCAAGTGTTTGGGTCGGTGTATAGTCTCCTAATTGTGACGTTCTTGTATTTCAGATCCTCGATCAAGCCCCCAATACCGTAGCAGCTCGGCGTCGTGCTGAGCTGTTTAAGCAATCTCGCGAGGCTCGACTCGAGGGTGAGATCGAGCCGATCCGAAGAATGTCGCTCAACGTAGAGAAGAAGTACAGTTAGCTTCTGGCCGAGGTTCATCACCTACGGATAGTCGAGGAGGAGTTCTCGACGAAGGAGGAGGAGCTAGCCTCGGTGCGGGCCGAGCGAGACGAACTCGCGAGGAAGGTCGAATAGCTGTAGAGGGTCACGGTTGACAAGAGCATCGAGGTGACTAACTTACGTCGTATTATATCCGACAGTGCTGAGTGCCCCGGTTCGGCAAAACTCCCTCGATTCAAGATAATGGTTATGGACGACACTCTGAAGGATAGGATCGTTGAGCTCAAGGAGGAGGTGGCTCGACTGAAGCCTCAGCCTGTGAGGGCTAATGTCTGCAGCACTTCTTGCACTCGCGAGGAGAGAGAACAGGGGATCACCTTTTACGAGCTAGCGACTCGTGGCCAAGTTATTGGTCGGACAGCAGCCGACGCACAAAGCAGAGTAGCTGTTAGCTCGAGTGGAGCCTCGGTCGGAGCCACCGTTAGGATTAGTGGCGAGGCGGCTTCGCTGTTCGTCGACCTAGAGACAAGCTCGGAGATAAAAAGACGGAAACCCCGATTGTCTCTTAATCGGAACGTCCCTGTCCCGAGGAGGTACTGAACGAGTTGCATTGTGCCTTTTACTTCTTGCATTGTCTCCTTGTTGTAATGACATAGCTTGTAAATTTGTCAAGTCGTTTTTTCGCTGTAACTCTTTGCCTTGTAAATTTATCACTTTGTTTCAATAAAATCGATGTTGCTTTGCTCTTGTTGTGCCGTAGTTGCCCTACTCGAACCATAAGGACCCCTAGTTATCTTCTTCGAGTGTTTCAGCTGCGGAACTTTAGTTTTTTGCTCAGAGTATACCGTGGCGACTGTGCGCTTCCGAGGTGCGATAGCTCGGACATCAAACTCAGCCCACGTGGCAACATCTAGACGGTCGATCATGATCGTGGTACGTATCACGAGGTAGGAGGCACGAGTTCCAAGAAAACACTATCTTGTTATTTTGTGGACACGTGGCACGATCTGATCCGCTGATCAAGTCCTAGCATGCATTTTGAGATGATCTCACGGTGAAATTTGCTCGGTGGAATTTTTCTCCATATGTGGGGGTCGGTCCCTCGTCCGCTCGGCTCGGGGTATATGGGTTAGCACAATCGAGCTGAACTCTGGACTCCGAACCACCGTTAGAGTTGCTCGTCGGTTGAGGGAGCAGCTCCGAACGGTGACCTACTTCTAGCTCGCTTCCGAGCGAACTTGCGAAGTAGGATCGAACCGAGTGTTGGACTCCGAACCATCGTTAGAGTTGCTCGACGGTTGTGGGAGCAGTTCCGAACGGCGACCTACTTCTAGCTCGCTTACGAGCGAACTTGCAAAGTAGGGTCGAGCCGAGTGTTGGATTCCGAACCATCGGTAGAGTTGTTCAACGGTTGTGGGAGCAGTTCCGAATGGCGACCTACTTCTAGCTCGCTTACGAGCGAACTTGCAAATTAGGATCGAGCCGAGTGTTGGACTCCGAACCATCGGTAGAGTTGTTCAACGGTTGTGGGAGCAGTTCCGAACAACGTCCTACTTCTAGCTCGCTTACGAGCAAACTTGCGAAGTAGGATCGAGCCGAGTGTTGGACTCCTAACCATCGGTAGAGTTGTTCAACGGTTGTGGGAGCAGTTCCGAACGGCGACCTACTTCTAGCTCGCTTACGAGCGAACTTGCAAAGTAGGATCGAGCCGAGTGTTGGACTCCGAACCATCGGTAGAGTTGTTCAACGGTTGTGGGAGCAGTTCTGAACGGCGACCTACTTCTAACTCGCTTACGAGCAAACTTGCGAAGTAGGATCGAGCCGAGTGTTGGACTCCGAACCATCGGTAGAGTTGTTCAACGGTTGTGGGAGCAGTTCCAAACGGCAACCTACTTCTAGCTCGCTTACGAGCGAACTTGCGAAGTAGGATCGAGCCGAGTGTTTGACTCCGAACCATCGGTAGAGTTGTTCAACGGTTGTGGGAGCAGTTCCGAACAGCGTCCTACTTCTAGCTCGCTTACGAGCAAACTTGCGAAGTAGGATCGAGCCGAGTGTTGGACTCCGAACCATCGGTAGAGTTGTTCAACGGTTGTGGGAGCAGTTCCGAACGGCGACCTACTTCTAACTCGCTTACGAGCGAACTTGCGAAGTAGGATAGAGCCGAGTGTTGGACTCCGAACCATCGGTAGAGTTGTTCAACGGTTGTGGGAGCAGTTCCAAACGGCGACCTACTTCTAGCTCGCTTACGAGCGAACTTGCGAAGTAGGATCGAGCCGAGTGTTGGACTCCGAACCATCGGTAGAGTGAAGAGTGAAGGCGGAGAGATGTAAGCACCTTTTACAAGTAAAATATGAAAAAAAATTTCTTTATTGATGACTAATGGCCGGCTGCTTCTAAAGTTGCGAGCCGTTATTACAAGAGAAAAATAAAAGAAAATCATTACAAGTAATAGGAGAGGAACGGTTCGACATCTCGAAATACTCAGAGAGGCGTTGGTGCTCTCTCTTGGTATTTTAAGAGATGGTCGGCATTCCAAGTCCTGGGAATTTCCCTGCCTTCGAGATCTTCTAGTCTGTATGTGCCGGGGCAGACTACTTTGGCGATCTTGTAAGGTCCCTCCCAATTTGGGGCCAATTTGCTCTTCTGACCTGGGAATGAGATGACCAACTTTCTGAGGACCAGTTCCCCTTCTTTGAGGTCCGTGGGGCGGACTCTCTTGTTGTATGCCAACTCGATCCTTCTTCGGTAGCTTTGTTGACGAATGGCAGCTCTTTCTCGGATCTCATCTATCTGGTCTAGACTTGCTCGGAGCTCTCTGGCGTTTTGCTCTTCTTCATAAGATATTAGACGAGGAGAGGGTATTTTGACTTCTAGGGGGATGATGGCCTCAGACCCATAGGTGAGATTAAATGGGCTCTCTCCTGTGGGGGTTCGTTTTGTGGTGCAGTAGTTCCACAGCACGTTGGGAAGCTGATCGACCCATAAGCCTTTGGAACACTTATCTAACCTCTTCATAATGCCGGAGAGGATTTGCCGGTTAGCATTTTCGGCTTGGCCATTCGACTGGGGATGAGAAACGAAGGAGAACCGGTGTTGGATGGCAAGGTCTTCGCATAGAGCTCGGAAGGCAGTCCTAGTGAACTGTGTTCCGTTATCTGTTATCAGGACCCTAGGGACGCCGAATCGGCAGATCACGCTCTTCCAAAAGAACTGAACAACCTTGTTCTCGGTGATCGTGGCCAAGGGCTCGGCCTCTATCCATTTCGAGAAGTAGTCGAACGCCACGACTAAGAATTTGAATTGTCCGGGAGCTGGTGGAAATGACCCTAGTAAATCCATCCCCCACATTGCAAAGGGGATCAGACTTGATAGGGAAGTGAGTGGTGCTTGTGGGAGGCATCGAATGTCGGAGTACTTCTGACAGGAGCTGCATTGCCGAACGTGCCGTTCGGCGTCTCGTAGGAGAGTGGGCCAGAAATATCCGTAATTCAACACTTTGCGCGCTAGAGCTCTGGACCCCGAATGTGCCCCGCCGATGCCCTCATGAAGTTCTTGCAGGGCGTAGTCGGCTTGCCCGGGGGAGAGGCATCTCAGGTAAGGCAGGCCGTCTACCTGTGTGAAGGAGCGTTTATATAGGATACCTCCGATTAGTGTGCAACGCTCAGCTCGGGTTCTCACTCTTCGAGCTTCCTTGGGATCCTCGGGGAGGAGTCCATCCCTTAAGAATTCGACGAGGGGTTTCATCCAGTTGTCTTCGAGCAGGACAGGCAGTGACTTCATAGAGTCGGGAGTTTCGTCCTCTATACTTGGCTTCAGAAGGACCTCTATCAAGACGGTCTGCTCGAGACCTTGAAGGGAGGAAGAGGCTAGTTTGGAGAGGGCATCGGCTTGAGCATTTTCTTCCCGGGGTATGCGTTTGATGAAGGCTTCTTCAAACAGTGCCATGAGGCTCCTGACCTTGGCTAAGTATTTAACCATCCTGTCATCATGTGCTTCATATTCGCCGAGGACCTGATTCACGACTAGCTGAGGGTTGCTAAAGATCCTGAGGCGTTGCGCTCCTGCATTGCGAGCCATTCCAAGGCCGGCTATGAGTGCCTCGTATTCTGCTTCGTTGTTAGAGGCCTTGAAGTTGATACGGAGGGAGTATTGGAGGATGAAATCATCTGGGCCTGCCAGAATGACCCCTGCCCTGCTTCCCTCATTGTAGGAGGATCCGTACACATAAACCGACCAGACGGGTGGTCCCTTCACCGTTTGGCTGGACTCGGGGATGGTACTTTCAATTATGAATTCTGCTAAGGCCTGAGCCTTGATCGCGGTCCGAGGCTGATAAGTTATATCGTGCTGGCTCAGCTCGATAGACCACTTCATAAGGCAACCCGAGGTCTCTGGCTTGTGGAGGACCTGCTTCAGCGGTTGGTCGGTTAGAACGACCACCGAATGGGACTGAAAGTACGGGCAAAGCTTTCTCGCGGCCATCACCAGGGCATAAGCCATCTTTTCTATCTTTGGGTAGCGAAGTTCGGCATCCCGAAGTACTTTGCTCACATAGTAAATGGGCTTTTGAGCCCGGTCTTCTTCCCTTACTAAAACGGCACTGAGAGTCTGTTCGGAGGCTGCCAGGTAGAGGTAGAGGGGTTCTCCAGGAATTGATTTGCTGAGGAGAGGAGGATTGACGAGGTAAGCCTTGAGCTGGTCGAAGGACTCCTGTTGCTGTTGTCCCCATTCAAAACCTTTAGCCCCCTGAGGGCCTTGAAGAAGGGAAGGCATTTCTCTCCGGACTTCGAGAGAAAATGCCCTATGGCGGCCAAGCGGCCTGTTAACCTCTGAACTTCCTTAACATTCTTGGGAGGGGCCATGTCTAATATGGCCTTGATTTTCTCAGGGTTTGCTGCAATTCCTCGTTGGCTAACCATGAAGCCGAGGAACTTTTTTGACGAGACTCCGAACGCACACTTGTTCGGATTGAGTCTCATGTTGTGCTTTCTCAGAACATCAAACGCCTCTTGGAGGTCGGTTACATGATCGGGACCTCGGATGCTTTTCACAAGCATGTCGTCAACATATACTTCCATATTGCGGCCGATTTGAGCTTGGAAAACCTTGTTGACGAGGCGTTGGTATGTGGCTTCTGCATTCTTCAAACCGAAGGTCATGATCCTGTAGCAATAGAGGCCCTGGTCGGTCACAAATGAGGTCTTCGGGATATCCGGGGGGAACATCCAAATCTGGTTGTAGCCTGAGAAGGCGTCCATGAAGCTGAGGAGCTCATGTCCTGAGGTGGCATCAATCAGAGTGTCAATACTTGGAAGAGGAAAGGGATCCTTGGGGCAAGCCTTGTTGAGATCGGTAAAATCGATACAAATTCTCCAAGTCCCATTGGACTTCTTCACCATTACTACATTTGACAACCACTCGGGATAGTTCACCTCTTGTATGAACCGGGCCTTCAAGAGCTTGTCTACCTCCTCTTTTATAGCTAGCTGGCGCTCGGGGGCGAACTTGTGCCTCTTCTGCTGAACCAGTTTGGACCCCGGAACAACACTGAGGCGGTGGACTAAGAGTTCTTCGGAAATTCCGGGCATGGCTGCAGCTGACCAAGCGAAGAGGTCTCGGTTCTTTCGGGTGCACTGTACAATGTCCGAGCATAGGGCGGACGGGAGGGTCTTGCTAACAAAGAACTTGTGAGTTGGATCCTACTCTGAGAAGAGCACTTCCTCCAATTCATCCACCGGCTCGGACGTCGGTCGGGCAGCATCTTGGGGGATTTCCAGAGTCTCTAAGGAGAGGACGAGACCAAGGGTAGAGGTCATGTAGCACTTGCGGGCCGTTTCCTGATTGCCTTTTACTTCCCCTACTCCGACCCGAGTGGGAAACTTCATTTTGAGGTGATAGGCGGAAGGGACGGCTTCAAGGGCAGCTAGGCCGGGCCGACCCATAATGACATTGTAGGCTGCGGGGACATCTACAACTATGAAGTCCATCGACTCCGTTCGGGTAGTAGGAGTTTTGCCAGTGGTTACGTCGAGGGTGATCACCCCTTCAATAGTCACTGGCACTCCCATGAACCCATGGAGCGTATAGCCGGCGGGCTTGAGTCTGTCTCGGGAGAGCTTTAGGCCTTTAAAAGCGGCGAGGAAGAGGATGTTAACGGAGCTGCCATTGTCCACTAGGATCCTCTCCACTTTGAAGTTCGCCATGTGGAGGCTGATGACGAGTGCGTCACAATGAGGGGTGCGAACACCTTCAAGATCTTCGTCTGAGAATGTGACGGGAACTCCGAGGCCTTTGGGAGGAGGGGTGGCGCAAACCGAATTGACTTCTCTTATAAATGCCTTTCGAGAGGAGTTTGAGGAGCCCCCCATTGGGCCCCATGAATGAGGTGTAGGACACGCTCCTCTTCGAAGTCGGGCGTTTCATCGCGTTCCGGGTGCTTATTAGCCCCCCGAGGCGAGGGAGGAAGGTCGGCTCGGTCCTTTCTCATGAATCTGGTCAGCTGCCCCCTCTGGATGAGGGCTTCTATCTCATTCTTCAAGGCCCGACAATCATTGGTGTCGTGGCCATGGTCCCGGTGATAACTGCACCACTTCTCTTTATCCCTTTTCTTGGCAGGGGTGTTCATCCTCGGAGCAGGAGGTATGATCCATTCCTTCTCAACTTCCATCAGAATGGTAGAGACATTGGTGGTGAGAGGAGTAAATTTCTCGAACCTGGGGGGAGGTCGGCGCTGGCCGGCATTATCCTTCTGGAGCTTCTTGGCTCCTTCCTCTTCTGTTCCCTTTCTCTTAAACCCAGAGGAAGACCCTTCCAAGTTGGGGCGGTGCTCGGCTTCTTCGACCTGAATGTACTTTTCACTTCGGAGGAGGAGGTCAGAGAAGTTCTGTGGGGGCTTCTTGGCGAGGGAGGAGCGGAGGTTGGAATTGAGGACATTGGATTGAAATGCTGCTTCTGCGACCGACTGGTCGAGGGATGCTATGGACCCGGCTTCAGCTGTGAACCTCTTAACATAGTCTCTCAACTTCTCACCCTTCTTCTGGTGGAGGTACAGTAGTGAGATGCTGGTCTTCTCAGTTCTACGGCTACTTATAAAATGGGTGACGAAGAGTGTCTCGAATTGCTCGAAGGAGAATATTGAGGATGGGGCGAGGCGAGAGTACCATTCTCGAGCTGGACCCTTGAGAGTTGCGGGGAAGGTTTTATAGAGCAGAGCATCGGAAGCTTGATGGATGAGCATTAGGGTCTTGAAGCTCTCGATGTGATCGACGGGGTTAGTCTCCCCGGAGTAGGTTTCAAATTGAGGAGGCTTGAAGCCGATTGGTACAGGTGCATCCATTATGGTTCGGGAAAAAGGAGGTCTGCTAGGACGAAGAGTCCTTCCTCTAAGTTCTTCTTCTCGGTCTAACTGACCCAAGCGCCTCTCCATCTCATGGAGACGGCGGTACACAGCGTCGTCCCTTCGACGGTAATCAGTCGAGCCTCTAGACTCGTCTTCGTACGAGGGAGAGCGGGGGCTACGACGATGGTAGCTCCTGGAGCGGCGAGGACTTTGCACATGCCGGGAGTTGCTGGGAGCTGGAGGAGGAGATGGGGACCGTCGGCGAGGACTTCGGACAGGAGGAGGAGAGGGGATCTTGGGTGCATTGGTGTTGGGACGGAGATTGAGAGCTTGTAGGACGGTCGCTTGGAACTGTTGGAACTCGGCACGGGTGATGGGTGCCTCATCGTTCCTAGGCTGTTGCCGACCTGCAGGGGAGTGTGGCCTTCTTCTGTAATGCTCGGGGGACTCTCTCCTCCCCCTTCGGGTAGGGGACCTTCTGTATTCTCGGCGGTGAGGAGACCGCTCATCTGGACGGTGTTGGCGGGAGGTTCCCTCTCGGGCCCGCTTTTCATCCAGATGGCGGCGAAGATCCTCATCCTTCTGCCGATTGAGGACGGTGTGGTGGTGATCGGAAGCTCGGGGATGGTGAGAGGCCATAGAGTCCGAAGAGGCGTTATGGATGGAGACGTGGTCCGGATGGAGAGGCTGTTTCTGCAGATTAGGACCTTTGGGAGGCGGTTAGTTCTGAGGAGCAGGCGGGCCCTGTTGGAGTGGGTCCTCTGCCTGAGGAAGAAGTTGCCCCTGCTGTTGAGCGGGTTGAGGGGGAACTTCTTGTTGCTGATCGGGGTTGGGTCCTCGGTTGGACCCCCTGGATCTGACTTTCCTAGGAGGCATGGCTGGAGAAGATCTGATCAACGGGAAGAGGGGAGGTTGCTATTCGTTAGTTTCCCACAGATGGTGCCAATCTGTTGCCGCTAAATTTGGTGTGGGGGCAAACAGATAGTATTTGTGGATTCTTAGGAAAACTGAATAGCAAGCCCGTTACCTGTTCCGTCGGAGTTTGATGCCGACTCCCGCCGTACACCTGCAAAAGTGCGAGATACCGGGGTTGATCCCGGTGACGCACCCTCCGGCGCTCAGTCAGTAACCAGAAATGATTATGAAAGAGCGTAAATTGGCAAAAGATTGATTACCTCTCAATGGAGATGGATGGGGGGTATTTATAGGCGCCGCTAGGATCAGATTAGGAATGTAATCCCCCTGTGGTTAGATAAGGAATGTAATCCCTAATCCCCAGTGAAGGGGTAGATATGAATCAGGGCCGTTGATTAGGATTTAATCAGAAACCCTAATTTAATCCCTTCTGGACCGGGTTTGCTGCGGGTTGAAACCCGCACCCAGTTGAGGTGGATCCGTTTGCGGGTAAGTGGGTCTTCGGGGAAGATAACCAGTACCCGCTTCAGACCCGTTGGTAGGTGAAATTACCGTTTTACCCCTAGGCTTCAAGATTCGTGCCCAATTTGGACGATTCCGATTAAACCCCATTTTTAGCCATATCAAAAATATATAAAAGGATATAAAAAAATAAATCAATAAACCCTAAGCTCGTATTATACTATTTTTCAGTAGATCAATCATTATTTTGACTTAAATTTTTTTGAACTTAAAACTGCTCGTAGCTTCTTATTCATTAGCTGGAGTGTATTATCATAACTGGAGTGTATTATCAGAAAAAGTATTGCCAAATTTTTATAAGTGGAATCGATTGCCAATTTTATATTAAAAAGTTAAAGTATGTTACAAAATTCTGTTTTATATACTTTAGTGGTATAGGTGGCTAATAAATAGTGGACAACCCTTAAATGTTAATACCAATTAAATATTTTGATAGATTATATCTTGTGAAGACAGTCAATCACAATAGCTATTGGTACAATTACGAATAACATAACTATAGACGTAAAATGTGGCAATATGCATTGCAAAAATTACCTTTATACAAAACATTTCTAGAACTTCAATGATAAATTATACACCAAGATGACCACTACAAAAATTGTATACACCAACCACTACATGTTTTAAATAATAACAGTACTAATAGAGCCAGATTTAAAAAAAAAAAACAACGTAACTTATAAATAATTTGTCCAATCAAAACCAACAGAGGAAGGGTAACAAAGGTTTTGAGGATTAACCTCTTTTGTTTGTTTAGTTAAACACTTTTAAGTATCAGGGAGGTTTCATGCAAAGTATATTCTTTAAAAAAAATACATATACATAAAAACACATGCTCTCAAACATGTACAGAAAAAATCTGAAAGAAGATCACCCACTTTCAATCTCAAGCAACACGTGTTACTTATTCATTTGCATAAAATGAACTATAATTCTCAATACAATTAAGCAACCACAACTGCAATCAACACAAGAAATGAAAAGTGATCTTTTTAGGGGATAAGAAAGAGAAACATAAAATATGATATTTGCATGATACAATCCCAAATTACACCAAAAAAATAAATACCACCTTATAAGTTGCACTGACACACGAACACCAACATATATACATACACAAGTGTAGTTCGTCTCTAAAACAAATCTGAATGGATATCATATGTCAATCTATGTCTGCATAAACATAAATACACTTGCACCTTCTGTCCTGTTACATTGAAATCCTTTCATGAAAAAATAAAGTTTACAACAACTGATACCGTAAAAGGAAAAAATGTTGCAGCATACTCTTAAAGGCTACAAAATACTTTCATGCCTCTACAAAACAACTAAATCCAGCCTCTTTCTGATACTGCATGACTTGCAAAACATAAATAATGATAATTTGCAGACAAATTAAAATTAGTTTAAGCAAAACTTGAAGGGGAGATAATCCGACATAAAACCCCACAATTATGTGAAAACAAACAATCTTCCATATTATAATAGCTAATACTTTGGTAACCACAATTGTTGAAACTTAAATTTCCAATGTCATATAAGCATCTTAATCTATTTGGGCCTAAGTGTCTAAATATTTTCGCTAGGATATCCATTTACTTCAACAAACATAAGGTCCATGGTTATCGCAACATCTAACTTCTTGGAAAAAAGTGATATGACCATTAGAGAATATATTTTGCATGAAATGGATGTGGAACCTTTGGAATCCTAAAATAGTGTGGCACTCTTATACGATCTTGTTGATTTTCGAGGAGCCCATATGGGAAGCCTCGGTCTTAGGGAGATCCAATGAACCTCATACCATTTCATAAGAAAAAAACATATGGCCAAATTCTTTTTAAAATTATGTAATAGTAATCGGCTAAAAACCTTGCAGTCAGAGTACTGAAAATGTCATAAGCATACTACACTCTCCCTTCCCTAAAAAAAAAGAAGAAAAGAAAACATTAAAAACCAATCCATTCAGAAACTTCCTCTGTTCGGCATCCTCTTCTACCAATACCCAATGAAAATGGGCACAAACTACCGACTTATTAGGCATTCTAAGAACAAGTCCATGCTTGTGAGACCTTTACAAGTACATGGCTTGTGTAACCTTAACACTCTTCAGCACTATGTGACTACATCAGAATCTACATTCTTTGTCACGAATATTTTATTAAATGTATCATTACTGGACTGTCAAATTAGTACAAACAAATTCTAACAGTTTTTCCTCCTTGTGTACTCCTTCTCATTCCGTCAATTTAAGCAATAAAAATGGATCTTACCCCTTTCCTTGAAGCATCAACCCAATCCTAAATTATTTAAGGAAATTTATACGCAAAGCTAGAGTAAATTGAAATCGAAAATGTACGAATAAGAACTCTCTCAAGCATATTAATTTAGTATTTGATCTTACCATTATTTATTGCTCTCTATCTTTGCTCCCCACGTGTACCATTCAACACTGTTGGTAATTCAACGCTGTTAAATATAAAATTACAAATTAATTAGTAAAATAAACACAAGTCTAAATGTATTAGCAGCCGATAGTTATAAAATGTATCTCCGCACTTATCATCAACAAAATGATTTATTTTCCTAGAAGAAATGTAACCCCCGTTCCAGCCAATATGTATTTTCTGTATATTTTCAGTATTTCGGTTCTTTATAAATCATTTTCTGCTTTTAATTCTTTTTGTTAAAATTTATGGTTGGATCCCCCAATGAAGTCAATTGTTATCCATTGATTGTATTTGTCGCTATCTTCAAACGACTATATATTTTTAATACAAGTCTATTTCCATTCTGCACGTTATTCAACCCGAATCAAATTTATTATATTATTGGAGTATTTAAATAAAGTTGTTTAACCCAAATCCTATTGTTGTTGTAATTATTATTATTATTATTATTATTATTATTATTATTATTATGATTACTATGGTTATTATTATTATGATTATCATTAAATTTATTGTTTATTAAATTTTGAAAGCCTGTTGATCTTAATCTAATTGTATTCTTTCAATTAATTCTATTTTCTATTGAACCCTGTTAAATCGTGTTGTACAACCTATTTGAATATTTTGTGTATTGAGTATTCTAATTTAATCTATTATTATCCTAAGTGGTTATCCTATTTATCTAAACCCAATAAACCTTCTTAATGGACTTAAAACCTTATTATTTTCCTATTGGATTCTAACTCGAAACCCACTAACCCAACATCCCTACCCTATTCCCTATTTAAACCTAACCTACCCTAACCCTAATTACTATTCAAACCCAACCCTACCTCTTCCGCCACCTATCATCTTCCTCCTTCCTCTGACCGAAACCCATCCGCCATTCCGACCTCATCTTCCTCACCATTCCTCCATCCTCGTCGAACCCCCTACCTCCAAACACACCATCCCTGCATCACCCCTCTCCCTGCATCCCGCTCACCTCCCGACGCTGTCGCCCTCACCCATAGTCACCGCCTGCCATCCCGCCACTGCGACTGTGCACCACCGTCGACTCTACCGTTGTTGTTCTCCTCGTCGATCCTCGAGAAACCATCGTGTGCATCGCCCACCGCTGCAGCAAAGTCGAGCCAGAGCTGCAGATTGCTAATTGGCCGTTGGAGGGTTTTGCTTTCCGCTGTTGTGTGACTATTGAACTGTCGTTTGCTGTTCAGTGCTAGCTATTTTGTTGTATGGCTCTTGCTGAGTTGCTATTGTGGTTGCACGTAGTTTGCATGTGTGTCTGCCGTCACTCGTCTCGGTCCGTTCACCATCTCGTAAGGCAAGTATCTTGCACGAATCTCTTTTGTTTCCCCATACAAGCACTTTTTTGAAATACCGCAAGTAGATCTTCGTTGTGAGTTGTTCTTCATGTTTTACCCATTGATGATCTTGACTCTACCAGTTTGATATGTTTCTATCAACTCCATAATCGTAAAAAGGCCACAGACATTTTGTTATTACACCCATTACATAAACATGAATTAGATCCAGGTATTTGTCTATATGAATGCATGGCCATTAGTCACTATGAGTTATAGATGTTTTGTTTGTTTGTTAAACATGTTAATATTGTTTCCCTCTTAATGAGTTTGAGAATAAACATGGTGTGCTTATTTGAATACCTACTGAGTTCTGATTTGCATTACACATTTACTTGGATCCATCGTAGTTACTATTTACGTTATAATTAATGCAAAAGAAATCTCATTTACTACTATCCTAATTTGGCAAGACAAATTAAACCCTATTAATATCAGAATAAAGAGTAAGTTTGTGATATGAAATTTAGGTCCCTATTTCTAGTGTCCAGAACATCTGACGGATCTGAAATCCGATCTGTAACTTGTGAGATATCACACTTTTAATACTAATGTGTCGCAAATTTATAGATTTCTGATTACAAGATTACTAGCATGAATTATTGATTAAAATAGATTCTAACAGTAAGATTTAGACTTGATATTAATCTAGATATGACTAGACATGATTAGGAGTCACCCTAAATTTCTGTAAAATTATTTGATAAGTATTTTCTTGAATATACTTATACAAACATGATTATAGATTGGCTACCTGCATGCTTGTTCAGTGAAGAACCTCAGTTTTGACCTGATTCTATTTGTCATTGATTAAAATTTATTAAATGAGAATTGTAGCACTGTGTGTCTGGAATCCAAAACATCTAACGGTTTTGCAATTCGATTTACGAGTTACAAGATAATCATATTTTCGTACAGTGACATATGATTCTAGAATGCAGTCTAAAATATACATCACCCTGCTTAATTAACTGAAATAGTAGATTAATTTAAGTATTAAAAATTACACTGGTATTTAACACTATTAGGAGTTTAAATATGATTTTTATGAAATTTTAAGATGATTTTGCAAGTTACTTTTGTGTATAAGTATTTAACCCTTACCTTCTGCCTGAACATGTAATATGTAAGGAATAAGAATTTGAACCTAGTGTCTGTGATTTTTATATATCGTGTGTATATGCACTGGAACCGGAAAAGAGTCTAGTTTCTAGAACTTCTGACGGATCCAGATTTGTTTTTCTGTAGCAGCAGTAATTCCAGTTTTGGTGCAGCAACGTCCTGCTGTCCAGAATTGAAGTTCTTGTCGTTTCAACATTATATATTTTGTTTATGACACCCAAAAATGTTTTTCGCCCAGTCTGAACATGTTTTCTGTCCCTGTCATGTTTACATGTCCCTGATTTTGTACATTCATGTCTGTGTTTTAAAAAAGAATAAGTAATCAAGCCGAGATTAAGGAAAAGATCTTGTAGTGGACAATATAGGAAAGTGTATCGGAAGGGGCCCCGTGTTTCCCACATGCTTGTATGGATACATGATTACATGATTCATGAGTCTGTTTGTCCGTTTCGGTTTATCTATTTTGCCTGACTGCATTCTTCCCTATAGGAAGGTGTACTCGGAAGGGGCCCATAGGTCTCATATGTTTGCATGAATACATGATTACATGATTCATGAGTCTGTTTATCTGATTCGGTTTATCTGTTTAGCCTATGTACACGACCCTATGGAATCCACCACAAAATCTAAATGCAATTTGTTTGTACGCAACAACCATGTGGAATGGAACGCATGAGTAGTGCATTAGATACGATTAAATGAAAGACTTAAGAATAATATGTTCACCTGCACGTTCCTGTTACAAGTTTCATCTTTATCTGATATCTGTTACAAGTTTCATGTTTATCTGGTATCTGTTACAAGTTAGCTGTTGTCTGTTACCTGATTATGTTATCTGATCCTGTTTACTCTCTTATTAGTTTATTTGACTTTATTTATCTGTTACATTCCGGTCATGCTATGTTCTATTCTCTTGATTCTTGTTCCTGTTCTGTATTCAATTTACCTTGTTCCCGTACCCTTTTTTCTTGTACTACTTGCAGCCCGTAACTTACACTAACGGGCAGATTGTTTCTCTGTTTCTCTGTTTCTTTCAAATGATAAATATACATGCTTTGGAGATCAGTTACTTGCAGGAATAAGCGATCAAGTGTTCTGAGCTTTTGTCTGAGGTCTTTTATGCTTTAGTTATTTCTGCACCAAGTTTATCAATTCCTTTTGTTGCTACTTGATTTCTTGTAATTGGGCTTGTTTTGACCCGAACTTTATTGTTCTGTTTTCCAGATCTTGTTTTTATTTCAGAATTATGTATTTGATTTCAAGTAATTCTTTTGATTATGAGATTTGTTTCAAGCATGTGTGGTTGTATATTTCTGTTTACTGTTGAGTTGATCCTTACAGCTTATGAATGATGGAAATCATTTGCTAGGCTTTATCACGTACTCATATTCGGTATTCTTTTGGGAAGCATGGCATGACAAGAAATAAAAACAACTATCTTAGTACTCAAATGAAGAGCACCACCCCTAATTAATTTTATAATTAACATGAAATTTTAGTCATGCTACATCTCATGAGTTGATTGAGAGATTAATATTTTGTGTCTGTTGTCACGCCTCGCTTCCCAAAATACGGGAATACGAGTCCATGACGAAGACCCAGCAAATGATTTTAACATCATTTATAAGCTATACCAGTCTTAACTTAACAACATCAAAGGAAATAATCACAACCACGCATAAAAACATACTTACATAAACAGATACTAGAATAAACATGCAGTAGTCCAACATAATAACCAACAACTGAAAATAAACAACAAATATGGATCAACAAAGCTCGAGATACAAAGTTCAACAAAGTAACAATACAAATATAAAATAAACATGGAATAAATAATTTATTGCAAAGTAAGCTCTGCTACAATCCTAGAAGAACTGCTCACCAATGCCTTCTAGGCAATTCTCCTTGTGCACCTAGAGTTTGATCATCTAGAGTTGGGGGGAAATGTCCGTTAGAGCAAGTACGGACAGCAAGTAATGAAAGCAAAAAGTAAAGGAACATGCTACATCAAGGAATATGAAGCAAGAACAAAATCAAAAGCAATAATAATATCGATAAACAATTGTCATGATCAAATGTATAAGTGTTAACTTACGTTTCTAACATTTTATTATCCTATCTAATGCACATACTACTGTGTCTTATACCACAGGTTCGATGCATGCAAAACAGTGTACGTTTTAGACATAGTGGTGGGATGTACGGAGCGTGTACTCGGTATCAATAACAATAATTTACAATCGGTACTCCTTCCATGACAATACAATATAACGATAAGGCCTTAACGAGTATATTTTCTGAGATTATCCACTATTAAGTCAACCCTTGTTTCCCCGGCTTTTTAATATTTTATTAAATCATTCATGATCATGAAATATGCATAAGAGTGTCCTGGAGATGATAAGGATGCAAAAAAAATGATGCGATGCATGATAATATACATGTAATTGTGAATCTGAAAAGAGCAGACACAGCTGTACTAAAACAACAATAACTCACAAACTATAATTCGGAATTCAGGTTCCGTAAAAAGGGCTGTAAACTAGACATATGGGGCTACAATTCATACTCAGCAAGTTTTAATTGATTCTGACTATAACTAGGTCGATTACTCTAATCTTTACAGTTTAAGGGTTCTGACAGCAGCTTATAGTCAAAACTCTATGGGTGAAAATAAGGTGTAAAATCAACATAAAATCTATAAAATTTAGGAATGGATCCTAAGCATGCCTAATAAGTTTATGGAGATTTTCATGTCATTACACTACTATTATCATGGTGTTTCAACTGAAAGTTGTGTCGATGTTTCACTAAATTGCAATTCTGGAAAATACAGACCAGCAGTGACTAAAACTACAATATCTCACAGCTCACTGATCGGAATCTAGATCCGTAAGATTTTCTTGAAACTAGATTTATTAGGCTACAATTCATTTCTATATAGTTTTGGTTAATTCTTATTGTAACAGGGTCGAAACCTCAGAGCAAAATAGAATAGGCAGCCAGAAATCATAAAATGTCATCATGTACATTCATCAAAATGAATAATCTACATGTTCTTGTATCATGGAACGCAACAACATTAATGTACAACAATTAGGATGGATTTTTACGGTGTGCAAAGCCAAGTTATCATGTCATGATTCAATTCACAAGAACTCAATCGATCAACATGTATTCAATCACTATATATTTCTATATACATGTTTCAGTCAATTTATTCACGTCATGTATTGTGCATGCAAGTTTGGATTTGAATCAATGGATATTGGTACGAAGTCGAGGATACTTCGGGTTAGCTCGTGTAAACCCTCGATATCCCCAATGGAAGGTACATAATGCAATATTACGATAATCGAAAGAGAACTACTTGCGGAATTCAATAATCTTGAACTAGAAAAATTAAACGAGTTAAAGTGGACTTGCCTTTGGATGATGATTAGATCCGAATATGCAAAGAATAACAGAATCAGAATCCCAGCGACACGGCGATGATCGCGAACCAAGCAAATCTTGATGAGATGATCACGATCGGCACGGATCTTGATGAGGATCAAGATCGGCTGATCGGACGGCTGAGATCAAGATCGAGATCAAGATGATGATTATGATCGTGATGATCAAGGGAGATCCGACGGTCGAGATCATGTATCTTGATGATGATGATATCAATGGCCGAGATTAAAGGATCAAGATGATGATCATCATGATCGTGATGATCACTACATCGAATGGCTGCGATTGAACTTGATGCACTGTTGGCTTGAACCAAGAACAGAGGAGCTCGGGTGCAGCGATGGCCGGAGGCAGAGGTGTCGACTGGACGGCGAGCAGTTGGCTGAGGTAGGGGTGAGGTGATGTAACACCCCTGCCCCGGGCTCGGACAATTTATACAATTTATAAGACAAATTAGATACTATGTAGTACAACTGCCCACCACAGGCTGCCTCTCAAAAGGCGGTTAACCGAATTGGTGACTCTTGATCATTGGCATTTATTATTTATACTATATTATTTTATATTCCATTCTCGATATGGGATTAAATCCCTTCACACTTCTCTCAAAGCACTACTGAAATAGTGCTTAAACTTGGCGGGCCCCACATACAATCTCCCCACGTCATCACATGGGAGAACACAGCACTATGCTGTTTCCTCATCAAATCCGGTGGGCCCCCATATTCACAAACCGGATTTCAACAAATCCCTTTTATTTCAATTCCAAACATTTTTATATAAATCCCTCCTATAGAATATTTCTATAGGACAAAGTCAAATTCCTTTTTCATTATATATTTCAAACCATATATATATATTTCAGAAATACGGGGTATTACATACACCCCCCCTTCAGAAATCAGCGTCCTCGCTGATGAGCACGGGGCATGCACAATCTAGTGCAGGATCTACTTTCTAGCCGATGTAGAGCATTTCTGTGAGCGTCACTCTTGTCTTTGGAATTCTGGAGACCAATCCCACTCTGCGGATCATTCTGTGGATCTCTGTCCATCATCCCAGACTTCTGGGGATTGTCTGTCTCACTCCGCCGATCATCCTGGAGTCCATAACTCACTGCTCTCCTACACTCGGTGTCGAAAGTCGGCTCTGATACCATTTGTAACACCCCTGCCCCGGGCTCGGACAATTTATACAATTTATAAGACAAATTAGATACTATGTAGTACAACTGCCCACCACAGGCTGCCTCTCAAAAGGTGGTTAACCGAATTGGTGACTCTTGATCATTGGCATTTATTATTTATACTATATTATTTTATATTCCATTCTCGATATGGGATTAAATCCCTTCACACTTCTCTCAAAGCACTACCGAAATAGTGCCTAAACTTGGCGGGCCCCACCTACAATCTCCCCACGTCATCACATGGGAGAACACAGCACTATGCTGTTTCCTCATCAAATCCAGTGGGCCCCCATATTCACAAACCGGATTTCAACAAATCCCTTTTATTTCAATTCCAAACATTTTTATATAAATCCCTCCTATAGAGTATTTCTATAGGAAAAAGTCAAATTCCTTTTTCATTATATATTTCAAACCATATATATATATTTCAGAAATACGGGGTATTACAGGTGATAGCAGGATCGACGGGTGGTTGCTCGAGTGAGAGGATGACAGCAATGGGGAGGAGAGCAGCAATGGCGAGGTAAGCGGTAGGTTTGAGGTGGCGAGGTGATTAGCGGCGGCTTGCGAGGCTGTTGACGGTGGTGCGAGGAGCCGAGGAGGTGATGGAGAGGATGAAGCCGGGGTGGGTTGCAGGGGTGAGCGAGGTTGGAGCAGCGTTGAGGCGGCGCGAGAGTGAGCAGGCAGTCGACGAGCGGTGGAGCAATGGCAGGGTTCGCGAGACTGACGGACGAGAGCGGAGGAAGGTGATGGTCGACTATGGGGGTTGGATTTCGGTAATGGCGAGGTGGGAGGTTGAAGACGAGGATGGGGGCTCGGTGTTCTGCTTCGGTTTGGAAGACAGGGAGGAGAAAGAGACAGTAACGGGGAGAGAGACAATGGGGAAGGGTTTAATATATTAATAAATTATGATTATAATAATGGGCGATTGTGGAGATATGGGGAATCGTGAGGAGTAATTCTAAGGGATACGGGGAGGTGTGCAATTGAGGTAGATCTGGTCAAAACCAGATTAGGGGGAGAATTGGGTTATTGGGTTTGATTAGGATTTGGGTTGGGATCCAATAGAAATGAGTTTGGGTTAAAATCCAATAGGAGATGGGCTAAAATTTGGGCTTCAAATTAAATAATTAAATAATACAAGATAAATCAAAATCAATGGACTTTAACGATAATAATAATAATAACAGTAATAACATTGAGCTTTACAAAAATAATAATACTAATAACAATAACAACAAATATTAATAATAATAAAATAATAATAACGATAACAATAACAATAATAATAATAGTAATAACAGTAACGATAATAATAATGATAATAACAGTATTAATAATAATATCGACAATAATAATAATAGTAATAACAATAATACTCATAATAATAATAGTAATAACAATAATAATGATGATGATAATAATGATAATGATAATAATACTGATAATGATAATAATAATAATAATAATGATATGTATCAAAATAAGATTTGAGATTCGCAAATTTATTAAAATCCAAATAGTAATAATATAAATAGTTGACCAATTAGAAATAGAAACATATCATTATTCAAAGTAAATATAATTGTCGATTATAGAACACTTGGTAAAAGATTCTAAACATATTAAGCACAAAATAAATTTATAAATAATTAAAATACCGAAAATATTCAGGAAATACGTATTTACGGGAACAGGGGTTACATGCATACCTATTATATATCCAAATCCATATTAAAAAGGATTAAGCAACAAAGATGTTGTGAAACCGATATTCTAAAAGACCAATTAACTTATATTATGTTAGGCTAAAAGGAGAAGAAAATTTTGGATACAAATACCTTGAAAAAATGCACGGTTTTGCCCTACAAGATATCTTCTCTTCCTGTTTTAGTACATTTTAGGACACATAGTATGACATGACAACAAATACGCATTGGTAAATAAGAAAATAAAGAATAAAATAAATTTCAAACCGATCCAGTTTCTTGCATTTTTTTATTCTTCTCATCCTTGAGCCATTGATTTTCTGACATGGTCATCATTTTGAACAACATTATACAAAAAAGGAAACCAATGGCCTCCCTTAATACTACCAGCAACAAAGTTTACAATATCTTGTCTTCTGAAGTATCAGTGGGGAACTACAGGTTTAAAAAATGGTCATCTTTTGATTTGTATTCAAACTGAACTATAAGTTTTAAAACTGAATTAGATATATATGCAGCTAACAAGTATATAAACATCTAAAGTTTTTCATAGATACAAGGATACGAAATCTGATTGTTGTTTAACTAAGTTAACAGAGCACCAGATGAAGGAATCGTAATGAGGTGATTTTCTTCAACAAAGAAAAACTCAGTTGCGTTTGGTTTGTTGTTCTGAAAACAGTTTTCTAAAAACAGTTTTCTGAAAAACGGTTTTCTGAAAATGAGAGTGTAAAAGCTGTTTGGTAATAATTTTTTATGAAAACAGTTTTTTGAGAATGAGAATATAATGTATTTATAGGTTTGGTTGTATGTATATACTGTATACAATATATATACTCTGATACATACATGTTGTACACATATACATACATACTGATATATAATAATATAAAATATTTTATTATAATAAACATATTTAATAATATACATATATATAATAATATATATGTAATAATAATATATTCAAATTATATATTAAACAATTTATTATAATAATAATAATAAATTATATAATAATATATATAATAATATATAATAGTAATATATAATAATAATATATATTATAATAATAATAGATTATTATAATAGTATATATAAAATACTATATATGAAATAAGAGTATATATAAAATAGTATATAGAAAATAATAATATAATATAATATATATATAATAATAATATAATATAATGATAGTATATATAATAATAATATAATATAATAATAGTATATATAAAATAGTATATATAAAATAATAATATATATAATAATAATATAATATAATAATAGTATATATAAAATAGTATATATAAAATAATAATATATTATAATAATTGTATATTATATAATAATATGAAATAATTTATTATAATAAATATATTTAATTACATACATATATATAATAACATATTATAATTATAATAATTTATATGTAATAATAATCTATTATAATTATATATTAAATAATTTATTACAATAATAATAAATTATATAATAATATATATAATAATATATAATAGTAATATATATTAATAATAATATATATTATAATAATAATAGATTATTATAATAGTATATATAAAATTATATATGTGAAAAAATAATATATATTATATTAATAGAATAATAATAGTATATATATATATATATATATATATATGTGTGTGTGTGTGTGTGTGTGTGTGTGTGTGTGTGTGTGTGTGTGTGTATATTAAAAAATAAAAATAATAATATAATACATATTATAATAATAATAATAATAATAATAATAATAATAATAATAATAATAATAATAATAATAATAATATGTGTAACAATAATATATTATAAATATATATATAACAATATATTATAATAATAGTATAGTATATAATACTATATAATAGTAATATATGATAATAATAATAATAATATATATAATAATAATATAATATAATAATAGTTTATATAAAATAGTATATATAAAATAATAATATATATAATAATAATATAATATAATAATAGTATATATAAAATTATACAAATAAAATAATATATATATAATAATAATGTGTATAATAATAATAATATAATAATAATAACAGTATATATAAAATAATAATATATTATTATAATTGTATATTATATAATAATGTAAAATAATTTATTATAATAAACATATTTAATTATATACATATATGTAATAACATATAACAATTATAATAATATGTATGTAATAATAATATATTATAATATTAAATAATTATTATAATAATTTATATATATATATATATATATATATATATATATATATAATCCCTATATATATATTAAAAAATAATAATAATAATAATAATAATATAATAATAATAATAATAATAATAATAATAATAATAATAATAATAATAATAATAATAATAATAATAATATATAAATATATTTGGAGAGAGGATGTGGAAAAATAGAAAATAGTGGAAGTGGAGTTTTGTGAAAACTGTTTTCAAAAAACAACCAAACCAAACGGGTTTTGGGTTTTTGGAAAACCAAAAAAAGAAAAAAACAACAAACCAAACAGACTCTGTCATTTCTCGACTTAGAATACCAGGTTCTTTTTCTCGTGAATCTGAGTCATTGCAACTGGATGAGTAAATTACATCAAGGAGCCAAGTCAAACTAGATTCATTCCACAAAAGAAGATGCACTAATTATATATTTACTGATTCAAGCAAAGGTGCTTAAGTCTATACTCCATTCCATAGGATAATTATACCTTGAGATAGACATGCTAGTAGCCCACTTTGATGATATAAAATGAAAAGGAAAAGAAGATAAGTCGTTCTCAGTCATTAATTTTCGAAGTTCAAATACTCACAAGCATACACTAATACACAACTGACTTGACCTGTGAACTTCTTCACACATTTTATTATCAAAATAAGATAAAATTTTGCTCACCGGTAGCAAAACTCTCAACATCGTGAGAAGTCACCAACTTCACAAAGTAGTCATTTAAAGCAACTCCAGCTTTAGCATAAAAAATGCTTGGCTTTTCAATATTATCAATTCAATCAAAAAGTGCCATCAAATTTCTTATCACCTTTGGCGCATTATTAACCCCCTTTGCTCATTTAGAACAGAGCAAGTGAACCCCAACATATATAGTTGTTCAAGATTGTAGCACCATCTCATAAATAATGGTTTTGAAAGTAGGAAAATGCTTAATTATGAACTTCTAATAGGAATACCATCAAACATTTTATATTCATGTAATTTCACATAAAAGAAAAATTGCAGTAAAAATTAATGAAAAAAGATTGACAAATTTTAATATGTTTGATCAAAACTACTTGCTTTCACAAGTTGACTCTTTTGCATTAAAAATCGAGAAGGAAAACAGAAAAAATATTATATTTTTAACTTTGATCAACGTTACTGACTTTCACATGCTTACTTAGTTTGCATATATCAATTTGCTAGGCTGTTCAGATCTCCTGGACCAGGGAAGATAGGCTCTTTGTGAAAAAGGACTTATGAGAGGATCGATCGAGAAGGAGGTGGTCTGAAAGGGGAAGACGCGAGAAAGGAAAATCATAAGAGTTGGGTTCCGAGGAAGAGGGATGATTTGTTTAAGGTTAGGGTTTGGGGGTTTCGGATTGGGGAGAGGCATCATGATTGGGAGTGGAATTGGGGGTTATAGTTATGGTTTTGAGGGTTTGAGAGAGGTTGAGATTTTGGGGAGAGATGGGAGTGGGAGATAGGAGGGGATGGGTAATAGTGATTTTAATTAGAAAATTACATGAAGAATTTAGATGGCTGAGATTTAATCTAAGAATACCTAGATCTGCGGCCCATATCTGCTATTGACAGATTTATTGTGGCCTTTTATAATATATATATATATATATATATATATATATATATATATATATATATATATATATATATATATATATATATATAATAAAACTCAAAGAAAGCTATCAAGTGGCTCTCATTCAATAGTAAGGAAATCAATGGTCAAGATCTAAGCTCCTAAAACACATTTTCCCACCCAAAAGTTTCTCCCCAAAACTCAAATTATAAATCTCCCCCCCCTCCCCCCCCCCCCCCCCCCAAAAAAAAAACTCCTTTATTTATTTAATTATTTCTCTCTTTCTCTCTCTCTCTCTCATTCTCTCTCTATTTTCTCACAAATTTAGATTTTCAGATTTTTTTATTTTTTTTATTGCTCATGTTATATTGATAATAGCAAATATCTCGTCAATAGTTAAATTTCATTATTTTCCACCATCGAAGTTCTAAGAAGTTGGATTTTATACCCCCATTTATAATTATTTTTCAGCATATACTAATGGAAACATGGACTTTTATTTACAACTAATTATTGTCATACTATTCAAACTTGAGCTATATAATTGTTGTTTTCCTGTTTACAAAAGTTTTCATATGATGTATCGTTCCGAAGACGTGCCGTAGACACGTGTCCACGGGCAAATCTAGTATATATATATTATACCAAACACCTTTTATACTTTAATTTGGAGAAAAACTATTTTATGAAAATAGTTTACCAAACAATACTCTGTTTTCGAAAATTACAAAAAACTATTTTATAAAAAAAATTCAGGAATTAAGTTTAAAATAAGAGTTTAAAACAAACGAACCATATGCACCCTTACTTTTTCAATTTTTCTTTTTAGTTGAAACAAATGTTTAAGAGATAAATTTAGGACTAACTCTTCCGTTGTTGAAGACCGTGGGGACATAGAAATCACAACGATAATAATTACATCATAATTATGATATTTTGATGAAATTCAAGAAATAATAAATTACATTTGCCCTTTGACATGTCCCTTAGGGGGCGTTTGGTACAAGGTTTTTTTTTTTATTTCCTGGGAATCTTAACTTAGGAATTTAGTTTCCCATGTTTGGTATGCTAATTTTTAAATTCAAATTTCTAGGAAACTAACATTCCGAGAAATTTTTTTTGCCACAATTCTCACAAAAATTTTCCCATGGAGGGGGATGAGATTCTTAGATTCCCAACTGCTTGGAAAAATGTTATTTCTTTAAAATTATAATTTTGCCCCTAAAATAAAAAAATCGAAATGTAATACCCTAAATTTCCTTTTTACTAAAATATTGACTTTCACGTGTTGTGCACGTGAAAATTTCATATGTATATTATTTATTTATTTTTATATACAAAATCTCTTTTGATAGTATGAACAATTATTTTTCCTTTCCTTTATTTTCCTAAAAAGTTTAATTTTCTAAAAAGCCTAAAACACTAATTAATTATTTTAGCCCACTTTAATTTATTACTATTTTGTTGTTTGGCCCACAACCTAAGCCCACCAATTTAATAAATTAATTAAATGGCCACACTTGTCATGAAGAGACAAAATGTGAACAATTTAATTTATTAAAATTGTACAAACTTTTAATGAGGGATACTAGGGTAGCACGTGCATGCAATATAGTGTGCATTGCACACCCTTTAGTGGGCCGGTTTTGAGAGAGAGGGAGAGATCGGATTAGTGTGGAGGTAGTTATCTCATCATGGGTAGTTGCTACAACTCCCTAATTCATCCTAGCCCTTAATCTCTAACTAGCTGATCTAATCCTAGCCATTCAATCCACCCAAAATTGAGTATAAATACCCCATAGTTTCTTCTCATCTTAGTACAATAGAAAAATTTGTTAAAGAGAGAAAAGATTAGAGAGAGAAAGATTGAGTAGTTTCTAGCGTGAGTGTTCCCTTGGAGGCTGGCTATTCAACCCCAACTTGAAGCTTCGGTTTTGGCAAGGAGCAAGGAGGAGGAGGCGTGCATAGCAATGTAGGAAGCTCTAAGGGATTTCTCTTTCGTTTCTTCAAAAGGTGGGTGTTTCTCATGAATTCTAGAATAGAAATCATGCTAGGATTGAGATTGAATTGTCATTATGTGTGTGAAAAGTTAGATTGATTGAATGATTGTTATAATGAAATCTCCCATGCTATATACATCATGTGAAAACTTGAATGAATGGAAAAGAACTAAAGACATTTTGAGAAATTGGAAAACTAGCCGAACAGTCGACCGATCATGTCGAACAGTCGACTGGTCTGAAAGAATGAAACACACCATGTTAAGTTTTGTACTAATTATGCATGAATAAACAAGTGAAATTATTGCTCTTGCTAATACTACGATTTGAATGAAAATGAAATACAAGTGCGATTGCAAGAAACGAATGAGTGAACTTAACGGAATGATATGATTAATGTTATGTTATTTTGATTTTAATTTAGTATGCTAATTTGGACTTAATATTCATCTCTGTAGAAAAACAATGAGTACGAAGAAAAAAATATGTTGTTAGAAATCGTGGTTGTGCGAAAAATACGAGTTGTGAGAATCTCTACATTAAATTGTAAACCATGTGTATAATGATGGTAGTCAATTAAAGTTGCATGTTATTGTTGATAAATGAACATATTTTAGTTAAACTGAAATGCAATCGAAAGGGAAGAAGAAAACGTTTCTGTACTTCCATTTTTATTGCTAACCAGTCGACCGAATAGGCATAAGTAGTCGACTGACCTGAATATCAAATCTTTCTGAGTTTAGAACCCTGCAGAACAGCCGACTGGTCTGAGTAACAGTCGACTGTCCTGATCCTTTTTGAATTTTAAATCTTTTCGAAACAGCCGACTGGTCGTGTTGGCAGTCGACTATCCCGAGCATTTTTTTTCTTGAATATTTTCTTTAGCTGAATAGTCGACTGGCTATGTCTTGAGCCGACTGTCCAGATTATTCTAACGTCTCAGATTTTAAATTTTCATCCCGTGACAAAAATAAACACATATATATATTGCTTGGAAAAGATTTTGATAATGGAGATTGTATGTGATGGATTAGAAAAGTGAATTTTATTTACCTTTGCATGAAATCGCATATGAAGTGAAGTAAATTATTCTGTTGAATTTATGAAAGGTTTTACGATTATGAAGGCTATGAACATGAAAAGGAAAATCTGATGTAATCATGAAAAATGAACTTATAAGCTTGAAATGCTCAATTCTTGTGAAATTGTGAATTGAAATTGAGAACTAGAGTGTAGCTAAGCCTCATACTAGTGTTGAAAAGAAATGAATTGAAATAAAATTTGAAATGAAAAGACTAAAATTTGGGTCATGTTGAATAAAGAATTAAGACCGGTATAGTGGAAAGGCTAACTCTAGAGAATTGATTTTGTTCATGATTCTAACGAACTAAGGACTAGATACATAGTGAAGATGTGATGAAAGTAAGAGAAAAACACGAGTATGAGGGCCATCAGATTGGCGGTGTGAGAGTGATTCACAGACTGTCTGCTTGATGCGTCATGACATGGCGTGAGCACTACTCCAGAATTATCGTCCCGGTGGCGACGCTTGTGGGGTGTTTTGGTGGCTACGGGTGGTGCCATTGTTCCATGGCGGAGGCTGAATTGTCCATAGTCTGCCTACTTGATACGTCATGTCAGTGCATGGGATTCCCCTCCAGACTGCCTGGGCATGGGCTCATAGATCATAAGACATCTAGGATACTTACCGTAGTTACCGTAGTAGTTTAAGTCATGGGGAGGGATTGAACCCTATAAGATGAAGTATGATTAAGGGCTTGCCCTCAGACCTATGTAGTATGGGATGCATAGAATCCGAACAAGTGCGCATTAGTGTCATATAACATAACAACTGCATTCAGGACTAAGTGCACAGCACGACACGACATCAATAGAATAGTTCCTTTAGCTCTGTTTTGTGAACAAGTTTGTGATTTTGTTAAGAAATGAGAATCCTTATACTGTTTCCGACATAGAGAGGATGACCATGTATAATTTCCGTCGGTTGAATAAACTGACATACCCACAGTTTTGTATACAGCGAAAATGGTCCGATAAAGATTAAAGGAGAACTGATGCTTAGAGATTATTCAAATATTGTTGTACTTTTATATAATAATGTTGTAATTTGCTTCCGCTGTGAAATGTAAAGTGTAAAAATTCCATGTAACTCTGATGTAAAGTGAAAAGTTTTAAATTTCTTGTAAAATTGTACGAATGAAGCGTAAAGATCCTGTGGAATCTCGAATTCAGTTGTATTTGGAATTCGGGGTGTTACACTAAACCTGGCTCTTCATATTTCTTCTTCTTTTTCCTCCCCAATAAACCCATCCTCTCTTTCTCCCCCAAAAATCCGAGCACCCAACTTGGCCGCCGTTGATCAAATCGTCGCACCGTCGATCCCACTTGTCGCCGTCGATCACCGAGCACCCCGACCATCTCTCGCTCCGTCGATCCCGAGCCTCTCTCGCGCCGTCGATGTGAATGTAGTATAATTATACTTCTGGTCGATGTGAATGACCATTCGAACTTGAATCTGATTTCTCATAGACTTTTGAGTAGCAAATAAGATTTTAATCTCTCTCAAGCAATTGGATCCCAAGTGGATTAATCTACATAATCTTAGCAGATTTATAAGCATATTCTTGTTTAAGTTATTCCATTATGTTACTCGTTGTAGGCAATCCCAAACTCATTGTAGGCAATTCCAATTTGAAAGTTACTCATACTAATTAATTAAGGCACTATTTTAAAGTAGTTTTAAGTCAATGACATAGACTCTTTCCAAACCAGTTGGTCTTTAAATTTTTAAATTTTTTCTAATAACGAAGACCAGGCTCACCCTTGCTACAATAAGTAAATTTTTTAGTTAGTAGATTGTGTGGCACAATTTAATCATGGTGTTGGAATGTCAAGTAAAAATTTTAATATCCTGTAAATATATTGTCCTCTTTCAATTTTAAGTCATGTTACCACTTAAAATTATTTGTATTTTGTGGTCCAGATTGCATCATTTTTTTTACTCAGGTATTTCATCAAATAATTTGTTTTGTTATTTGAGGATGAGAGGGGTATTTTGGACAATAAGTTTAAGATTCTCAGAAAATATATAGCTCAACCAAACATAGGAAATTAAGTTTCCAACTAACATTCCCAGATATGTTTAAGACCTACCAAACATGTTTTATGATTCCCAGGATTTATGATTCCTGCGAACCAAAATATATCCTTGTACCAAACGCCCCCTTATGGTCTTATGTCTTACCTATCGAATGCTTATTTTTGGGTTAAGCATTGCAATTTGTTTTCAATAAGAGTTATATGGAACTAGTATAATGCACGTGCGATGCACGTCTATAAAAAAGTTTAGTCATTAAATTAAACGAATTTATATATCGTATAAAAAAAGAAATAGTAAAACATTTAACCGACAAAATAGCAAGCTTCAATAATAGAATCAGTGTGAACGATTATAGAATCAAACTTCAACAATGCATAAAAGAGAAAAATCAAAATTAGATGTAACCACTATTCTTTGGTCGATTCATACGAATGATTTTTAACCAAGGACTGAATAAACATGAACAACATACTTAGCTCAATATATATATGTGCACATTTACTGAGGTCAGCATGCATTTGCTATAAATTTAGCGTTGATGTTCAATCAATGCGAAAGCATTGCATAATCTATCGTCAATAATCCAAAATCATGCAAAATCAGGTCTTTAATGGAACAACAAAAAAGGATCGTCATCAATATAAAGTGGCAAAAGAAATACTTGAGCCTAGCAATTTCAAATGTGCAGGATGGAATCAAACACCCACTTCACATGAACCTATATCAAAGTAATTTGGTGACTTTATGTGAAGAAACTTATGAAAGATTCCTCCACAAATTTATAATGCATTCTCAGAAGAAGAAAAAAAATCAGGAATATATATACTGCTACTTCATAGGTACTCTGCACACAGTTTAAACCATAATACTCCGATGCTTCGATTTTTTGCAAAAGTTGACAGCCATTATAGCTCTACTGATTCTGATCTACTATACTTTTCAGAGAGATTATATTCACTTTGATTTAACTTTTTCCTAAAAATAATTGCCAAACACTTTTTCCTAAAAATAAAATAAAATAGATAATAATAAAAAAATGAAATCAAACACTTTCCTATTTCTTATCATAATAACACTTACTCTTGTATTAACTATGTGGCTGCTCGTCAACAATCACATAGAATTAGACCTCTTTCGTCAATAATCTAAAGCATTGTATAATCTATATTAGACTGAAGGAGATAAGAGTAATTAACAATGAATCATTTCAAAAAAAGGAAACTATATTCATTCTATTAGCATATACAACACTATGTGAAGTAAATTTTTCAAAAAATTTGTTGATTTTTTTGACAAATTCAACCAATATTTTCCATAAATATGTCACCATAAATATTTCATCTAGCCCTAAAAATAGTAATAACTATTTTCCATAAATATGTCAAAATTTGGTGACAAAAAGAAGTGACTAATAATCCCCAAGAATTAAATCAATGACAGAGCTATATATTCTACAATTTGAAATAATCCCAATTATCACTCATGAAGAGGATCATAATACCCTGCTTCTGGTATGTATACAGACCACAGGCTCACAGCATCTCAGCTTTCATGTAAATCCACTGTTTCTCAACAAACTATTCGCATCAACCTGATCTGATTTTATAAGATGCCATTGATCTACAACGTCCGATCTAATTTCATAAGATGTCATTGATCTACAACAACGTCCAACCACAGTGTAAGGTTTGAAGAGAGGCCGGCACAAATTTGCTGTGTAACTCCCTCCAACAGCCTGCAAAGAGGAAACTGCTGAAGTGAACTTCTACGCATTTCAACTGGCTAAAACCAAGTGCTGATACATAAAAAAACATCAGTTTTTTTGTGCAAAAAGAATATGAACACATAACTCAAAGCTATTACTGGAATATACATATATAGAATTTAACAGAGACTGCTATGAATTAACTGAAACCTAGGGTAAATATTAACTGAAACTTCCAGGCAAATTTTATGCCCCAAAACTCAGCTCCGCACACCTATAATGCACACCAAATCTTCCATTTAGATGATTTAAAGTTTAAACATGCCTGTTTAAACAATGGAATTTAAAACTGATTCTAACACAAGTAAATATTTCCTTTTTAAATGGATAATAAAAAAACAATACATTCATACAATTGAACCAGGGCAGAGACACTTGCTCTTCCACTGAGGTTCAATGCCCTGGTCTTCTCCTTCAGCAGTTCAGCAGAAAGATGGAACATAACTGAGAGGCACCAATCTTTTTTCATTGATAATTAAATTGTGAGAACCCCCCACCAAAAAAAAAAAAAAGAATTCTCATCTACCATCCCTCATATCCCTCATAATATTCATGTGATCTAGCATATCTTGTAGCAGAGTACCCATGGTAGCAAATAGTCTCTTACCCTAATAATCTTTGGAGTTCTTTGCCAAAGATTGACATGACGATGATGATGGATGATGATTGACTACTCTTCTCAGTCTTATCCAAAATCCTCTATTACTCATAGAGAAAGCATTCATTAGTATCTAATTTTCAACCACCAACTTACATTAACAAAAAGAATATTTTCAAAAGATAAAGAAAGAGCCTCAGTATCATCTACCTCCTCTTCAGCAATTGGAGCTAAAATTTTCAAATTCTTCTTCTTCACCATCGCTGTGCACGGTGCTGATCGATTTAAAGATGTGGAGACAGGCATAAGAATATTTGCTAGTAGATGCCAATGATTGTGAACTCGAGGATGACAGAATGTAGATTCCTGAAAGAGAAGACAAAGGTAAACAAAGGACATGCAAAATGTATAACAAACTTCAGAAAAAACACAATGCAATTTTGATATATGTTTATCTATATGGTTAGCCAGGAACAGCTAGAAGCATGAAAACTATAGCAAAACCCACATTGCTAAATTTTTCAGTCTTTTTTTCTTAAGGAAGATAAACTTGCGTGATGAAGAGAAACAGGGAAGATAAAAGAAGGCTGATCCAAAAAGCAATAAAAACAAATCCGGTATAGGACAAATTATAATGACAGAAGATAATGACATCAGACATATGCCACTAACGGATCTCAATAATCAATCTGTATTCATAATAATGGCTAAAAAACGTTTCGGAAACCCAAGCAGGAAAAAGCCTTGGGTTCTCAATCGGTATGGATTTATTGCTACTGTATGCTCATCTATACTATTAATCCATGAGCATGTTATTAATAGCATTCGGTATTTGTTATTAATAGCATTCGGTATAAATCCATGAGCATGCTATTAATAGCATTCGGTATTTGTTATCCATGAGCATGTTATTAATAGCATTCGGTAGGTATAAATCCATGAGCATGTTATTAATAGCATTCGGTATTTGTTATTAATAGCATTCGGTATAAATCCATGAGCATGCTATTAATAGCATTCGGTATTTGTTATCCATGAGCATGTTATTAATAGCATTCGGTAGGTATAAATCCATGAGCATGTTATTAATAGCATTCGGTATTTGTTAATAGCAAACCCGAAGCAATACTTAAATCTGACTGACTGTTCTCCTTCCGATTGCTATTAATAGTACAGACAATACTTAAATCTGACTGACTGTTCTCCTTCCGATTGCTATTAATAGTATAGATGGATAGATGGTTCTTTATTTCTTTTCATGCAAATTACTTTTTTTACCCCTGTATATTTTGTTAGCCCTTTATATTTGTGAGGACATAACAGTAAAAAGCCACCAAAATGAAGGTTTGCTTAATAATAGTATAGATATGATCGTCTAATGTCTGATGAATTCTATCGTTTTCTTTAAAAATCTACAGTTTTAAATAGTAAAGAGAGCTTGGAGATTTACATATATCGCTGTTCCCTAATTCATCATTTATTAGTTTATGGTCATCATGCATGTTCGGCTTCAAGCCATGCTCTCCACCTCGTTGGAATAATTGTGACGTAGGACCACTTTTTTCAAAAGAGGGGAGGACGAGGGCAACAACAGATGAGTTTGGAGAGAGAATTAATTTTGTACTAGTCATGGTAGGATCTGTTATTATAAATTGCATTTTCCTTACTTTGAATGATTAGCAAAACTTGGTTGGCTATTGTTATAGTCTGACATACTTATTGTTGCTTTTTCTTTCGGTGTGGGAGCAATCAGATGATGTAATTTTTTGGAGGATAGTCAAGAACTTGAACTTTTGACTTTCAACGGTGTTGACTGCCTTTGACTGTGATTAACTTGACGATCTGACTCAATTGCGCCGTAGGATTTGATTCGTGTGGTGACGATCACCTCCGCTGACCTGCGATAAATCTGAAACACCAGGATTGATCTCGGCGACAGACCCTCAATGCTCAAGTCAGAAATCAGAAGACTATAAGAGAGATTTTTGGAGAAAATATTGATTACCTATTTCTGGTGGAGGTAGGGGGTATTTATAGTCGGTTTGGTCAGTTTCAAGATAATGATTTATCTTTACTTCCCGATGTTTTTGGATTGAATCAGTTATCTTTTCTTCATGAAGAGATATGAGCGGTTGAAGAGGGTTTAAACTTTCTTCAAGATATGAGATATGGTTTTTGAACCACCTCTTATGGATAATTGTGGGTTTAAATCGTATTTAAACAACCTGAACCTATTCTTATTGGGCTGGTAAGACAACCCCGTTAAACATACCCGTTTGGGCTGTCGGGTTTGGAAAAGACCCAATACCTGTTTGCAGACCCATTTTAGTAAAATCATAGGTTTACTCTTGAGAGCTTTAAGATTCGTGCCGAATTTGAACGGTCCCAAGTTGGTTCTATTTTTACCCATATCACAAGCCCCCCCACTCCTGAAGACTGAGTTTCATAGCCTTTGAGGAGTAGTTCGCCCATTTTTTAGGGTTTACAGAACTTATCGGAGTTCTTGGGGAAGTCTGGATTTTGATCGAGGTATAAGGGTGTTATTCTGAGTTTGCAAGGTACCAAAATTAATTTTAGAATATCCTAGATTTTCTGTGATTTTTCTGGATTTTTTTTGATTTTTTTTTTCCAATTTTAATCTTTTTTCAAAATTTTTATTTAATATCCAAAATTTAATAATGAATTTCTGAAAATTTTTAATTAATTATTCTAAATTTAATAATTATTTTTTGGAAATTAAAAAAATATTTTTCTGAGTAAAAAGTCATTTTTAGAATTTTTAACTGATTTTTTACGATTTTTGATTATTTTTTTCGGAATTTTTAAATAATTAGTTCGATTTAATAATTAAATAAAGGAATTAATAATTACCTGATGACGTGGCGAGATCTGGAGCATCGATCACGACTAGCTAGAAAATTGGGGAGATCGTGCGGTGACGAGGCGTTGACAGGTCAACGCAAAGCGCTCCTTTTTAGCTCGGGGCACGTTCTCTTGGAAATGCTACGCCGAACGATGGAGAGGGTTCGGATGCTTGACACATGGCGTTGACCATTGACTTTCACCGTTGACCAATCAATGACACTCCCTGTTTTATGGTCCAGGGACATGTTTGTTCGATGCAGGCCACTGAACGTTAGAGGTGGTTCAACTGTGTGACACGTGTCCCGTTGAGTGTTGACCAGTCAACGGTTTTCCTTAATTTTCGGACCGAGGATACATTTGTTCGGTGCAAGCCATCGATGTTGGAGGTGGTTCGGCTACGTAATACGTGTCCCGTTGACCGATGACTAGTCAACGGTTTTCTTTGATTTTTAGATCAGGGACACATTTGTTCGGCGCAAGCCACTGAACGTTAGAGGCTGTTCGGCTGCACGACACGTGTCCCATTGACCCTTGACTAGTCAACGGTTTTCTTTGATTTTTAGATCGAGGACACGTTTGTTCGGCGCAAGCCACCGAACGTTGGAGGTGGTTCGGCTGCGCGACAGGTGTCCCGCTGACTGTCGACCGTTGACCAGTCAAATGGGTGTGTCATTTGATCTTCCTGACCATTGGACTCCCTTTGTTGTTTTGCCTTCTTGACTGTTAGGATTCCCTTGCTCTTGGGCTTTTCCAATAGTTGGGGGCCCATGAGCATCGGGAGCCCAAGCGTTGCCTCCCCTTCGCTATAAAACCCCCACCCCCCTCATCTCTTCCCTCTGTCTCTCATTTCTCATCCTAAAAAACACTCATTCTTCGGCGAACTTGTCAGCCGTTGCAACGAGTATTTACTTTTTCTGGTAAGCTTTCCAACCGTAGTTGTCACATCCATGGTAATATTATATATATAATTTTATCAATGATGTCTAAGGTTTCTTCGGGAGACGAGACCTCCCCCTCGAGCCATCGTTGAAACATGCCTTTCTCCACCTTTAATGGCAGATAATGGGAAGAGAGTGGCAGAGTCAGTTGTGGTCGAGATGGGAGTAGAGAGAACAAGAGAAGTGGGGGAGTTGGGTAGGCTTCCTAGCCCCTTATTGCGCCTCGGTGGTATTAGAGACTATCCCGCTGATCTATTGTCGAGAGTTGAGCATAGGATGACGTTGTTATATGAGGAGAATGAGCCTCGTGAGCACTCGGAGGTAGATGATATGTCTTCGGAGCTGACGAAGGAGGATTTGGGCAGCATTCAGAAGTGTTTCATGATCCCAAGGGAGTTTGATCTTCTTTTACCGGACCCCAGTGCTATAGCGTGTTCGCCGACCTCCCCCGATACTTGCTTCTTCCCATTTGATGCTTTCTTGCAGGACTCCATCTTCCTCTACCCCCATTTGCAATCAAAGTTCTACGATGGTATTCTCTAAGTCTTGTCCAGTATATGCCGAATATGTGGAGACATGTAAACGACTTTGTGTTGCACTGCCAGGTGGCGGGGATCGAGCCGTGACTTAGCGTTCTGATGAGGCTCTACAAAGTCCATCAAAAGATCACGTCAAAGTTTAGGTATTATTTCACTCCTCGACAGGGGTGAAGTTGATCGACAACCCCGACTCAATCAAGAACCGGAGGAACAAGTACTTTCTTATCCAGAGTCGTGAGCCATGGGCGATTCCCACGAGGTGGAGAGAGGAAGTGCCGAAGAGAGTGAATGCCGACCTCGTATTGAGTCCATAGGAGGATGAAATGGTTAGAACACTTTTATAACGTCGTGCTCTAAGTTGGAAAGAGCTGACAGAGGAGTTTCTCTTCAGGGGGGTTTCAGTCTTATCAACCCTAGTACGCATCTTTAATTTTCCTTTGCACTTTACTTATGCTTTCGTAGTTACTTCTTCTTTTTCATTTATTTTCTTAAACACACTATGTCTTGTTTCGTAGGAGCTGCTAATATGGACTTCGACACGATTATCTCTAAGCGTGCGGGGTTGAGCAGCAAAGCCCTTAAGGAGAAGAAGAGGAAGAGAATGGCCACCAAAACTACGGTGGTGAAGGTTGCGAGGGGCCCATGATCGCCTCCCCGGTGGTGAACATAGAGTCTCCACCTGCTGCTTCACCCGCCCCATCTGCTGGGAGATTTTCCTTGGGTGCTGCACTTGCACTCGAGGCTCCTCCCTTCATAGCGAGAGCCGAGGCGATTCTTACGGATGAGCATAAGAAGATCTTCATCCCGGACTGGCAAGTTATGAAGCATGATGGTTCCTTGGGGACTCAGCAACTTTCATGCAGGCAATCCATCACCTTGCGACCCCGAAGGACAGAGCGGTGATGGCTACAGGGTTGGTGGGTGACTCCACCTTGGAGATTGCCATGGCTAACATGGCGGTATGTTTTTATGATATTCTTTCTGCACTTGACTTTTTATGAAGCAATAAAGTTGTTTTTTCCTTTGTAACTTTGAATCTTTTTCCTTTTTTAGATCACTTACCACTTTAGCCACTTGTTGAAACAAGTGGCGGAGCAGGAAAAGGTGTTGAAGACGGTGAGTGACAGGGACTGAGCGGAGCAGGGGAAGAGTACCAAGCAGTTAGAGAAGGCGAAGCGCCTAGCGGAGACCCAGGCGACACAGATCAAATTGCTGGAGTCGGCCTTGACAAAGGCGAATGATCAGGTGGCTCGAGAGAAGGAGCGAGCAGACCGAGAGAGGGAGCAGGCAGCCAACTAGAGGGAGAGTGTTGCGAAGGAGAGAGAAGATGCGGTGAAGGTGGTGAAGGATGAAGTGGAGGGGTATCTGGCCCTGAACATGGAGAAGGCGTATGTTAGGGACCTTCGACATGTTAGAGCGTGAGTCCCTGACTTCGACCATTTGGGGTACTCGTTCTATGATGTCGTTCTAGATGACGAGGAGGAAGAGGCAAAAGTGGAGGAGGAGGAGCAGGACGTCATAGCGGATCCTTTGACCGCGATGGTTGCGACCCCAGGGGCTGTTGAGGGAAGTGGTCGCGAGTCTACCCCTCCCGTGGATCAGTTGGACGAGGTGGATCCTTGACTCCTCCCTTAGATTGTCACACTCCGCTTCCCAAAAAGAAAATACGGAATACGGATACGTAACTAAGTCTAGCGAATGATTTTCATCATCCATAAGCTGTAAGGATCTTTACAACATTTCAGAAGAATAATCAAAGTCGGAAGCAAGAGAAGTCAACCAAGCATACATATATGAACCAATACCAACAGAATTTACTTGAAACAAAATATAATAATCTCAAATAAATCAGATGTCAAATATCCTGGGTCACATTGCCCAAATACAAATAAATCCAAGTAATCAAGTACAATTGTTCAAAATAAGCAACAAGAAATAATAATAGCAAAATCCAGCAGCTAGTATCTCATATCACCTACTCCATCTGGCAGCTGATCTCCAAAATCTGCAATTCAATAAATTGCAGGAAGAGGAAAAAAAAAAAAACAAATTTACGTCAATGCAAGTTACGCGCCGCTTGTAGTGCAGGAACAAGTACATGGGAAAGAATAACAAATAGCATGGGTAGGCATGATAACAAAATAGAGCAACTAGTATGAATCATGAACAGAATCAAGTAACAACAGGTGTATATAACATGTAACAGGTAACAGGTATCAACATGTAACGGTATCAAGTAGCATGTACAAGTAATCATGTATCAAGTAAGCAAGTAACAGGTAATCATGTAACAGGTATTCATGTTATGTCAAGTCTTGTATTTATTACTAACTAGGTAGCACTTCATGCGTCCCAAGTTTTTATCATATGGTTGCTACATTCAAACAAATTATGTATAGATTTCGTAGGGGATTCTATAGGTCATGTACTCGAGTATTCACAGGATCACAAAACTTGGTCGGTAAACATGATCGGTAACCGAAAATTAACTTGGTCGGTACACTTGATTGGTAACTTGGTCGGTAAACTTGTCACACGAGAAACATGAGTCCCCTTTCGAGTACAGGCTCCTATTGTCCACTACTAGATCTTTTCCTTAACCCTGGCTTGGTTATTTGTTATTATTATCAAACAGACATGTACGTACACAAAATAGGGCAAGAATAACATGGCAAGAACAAGAGACAAATTCAGGTTGGAACATAAATATGCACAGGTGAAGAACAATTCATAAAAGATTAGGACAACGAAAATTCTAGTTCAGGACAGCAAGACAGTATTGCACTAAATCTGGGATTCCCGTTGCCACGAACATGCAAATCTGGACCCGTTAGAGAATCTAGAAAATAGACTCCGGCCGAATCCTGCAAATATATATAAGTCATATGGCATTTCACAAAATCAAGTCTCAAAATAGATTTGAATCCAGAAAATGTGTTCAGCCAAAAATTAGAAGTTTGTATTCAAAGTCAGGAAAACAGCATGAAAATTCATTAATTAAATCCATGAAAAATCTGGGGTATTCCCCTATATGTGTAGCATCCGAATATAAAGTTTCATAATTTTTCAATATATATAGTTTAATCAACAAAAATCAGGAAAAATCAAGATACAGTAGTTTTGTAAATCTGGAATTATAAACACTGCAGTACGAAAACAGCAACATCTCACAAACCATAAATCGAAATCCAAATCCACCAAAAAGGTGATAAAATAGACACAGTAGGCTAACTTTCATATTCAGAAATATTTTACAAACAACAAGTAGAATTAGGTTGAAAATCAAGTTCTTTATTGAACAATATGAAAATTCTGCATGTATAGTAATTGTTTGGAAACATAGAACGGATTGTAAAACTCATTAAATAAATCCACAAAATTTCATGGTTAATCCCAATCAAGTCTAGTTGTATTTTGTAAAATGTAGTATCAAAATAATACTTTTAACATCATGATAAAAATAGATTACTCTTCAGAGTTCATAAAAAACAAAATCTGAAAATCTCTCTACACCTCAGTAGTAAAATAGACATAACTCACAACTCGTAAAACGAAACTGAGATCTGTCAGAAGGGTTGGAAAATAGACAGAATTCTCTACAGTTCATGTTCACAAATAATTTTAATATACTGACCTTAATAGGGTCTTAAATACTGATCAAAACGGGAAACCGGCAAAACAGAAAATATCCTTTATGCACAAAATCAACTAGTTCATACCAAACTCATCCAAAACACAACCAAACATAAAATAGGGTATACTAGATGCCCAAGCAACATGGTATAGGGTATTTTACAAGTATTCGACAAGTATATCATGAATAACACATCAAGCACAGATATCTCAAAGTAGCATGATCATATACATCAAAAGTGGTCAACCCTAGGTTGTTTCATGTCATATATGTCGTGAGGCAACTATGGTCAAATCATAACAATAGAGATAATAGATAACACAAGATTGACACACGAATTGTCTCTAGAACCCAACTACACTACAAACGGTATTTAGTACTTGTATTACACAAAGAAAAGAATACAAGTTACTTGCCTGAGAGACGACGACGGAAACGACACAAAAGCAAGAATAACGGGAACAGATTCTCGGGGCATGAACACAAAAACAACGAACGGATTACGAACCAAACACGAACACACGATCACAATCGCAATCACGAACACAAGCACAGATCTCGATGATCAAGATAGCGATTAAGTTGTGATGATCGGACGACCAGGATTCAAACTATCAAGATCAAGATCAAGAGATCATCACAATCATGATGGGGATCAGATGGCCAAGGATCCACCTGATCAAAACTTGATCAAACATAGCAGGGGGGTGCTCTGCGACTGGCTGGCACTGATGCCGGGACTGAGCTGGCTGCTGTTGGGGTTCGCCACAGGGAGAAGGCACAAGGCAGTGCTAGGGAGGCACGTCGCGGCTGTCATCGGAGGAGTACATAGGGGGATGTGTACACAACGATGGGAGGTCGCTGCAGGGATGCACCGGGGTGCTGTCGCTGGCCGGGGGGAGTCCAGTCGACGGAGAGAGAGAGGAGACGCAACGGATGAGGGGGAGCAACGGGAGAGGGATGAGCAGGGGAGAAGGCAAATGAGAGCAGCAGTAGGGAGGTCGGGGATGCAAGGCAGCGCTCTGGTGTCGCCGCAGGAGAGGAGGAGGGAAGGAGGAGCTAGCTGAGACACAGGGTGTCACAACGGGGAGAGGCACCCAGGGCGGATGGCGACGAAGAGGAGGTTGGGAGCAGTGGGTGCATGGGAGAGAGAGAGATGCTGATGGTAGGGGGTAGGGGCGGCTGGTAGGGAAGATGAACAGGCATGCATGTAGGGGTTTGTATATATATGAGTATATAAAGCTTTTAGGGTTGGGAAGTATGTAACGACTGATGGGTGGGTAGATATTGGGTTAAGTAACGGGTATAGGGTCAAGTGAAGGATCCGGTAGGGTTGAAGTAATGGGTATGATAGGTTTTGTTCAATGGGTTAAAGTGTATTTAATAGGGTTTGGGTTAAAGGGTATTAAAGATCAAATAAGAAAATTAAAATAACCAATATAAGTAGGTTTATCAAAATATATTTTGTACTTCAAAATAATAATAATAATAATAAAAACAATAATACTGATAATAATAATAATAACACAAATAATAGGATTTGTATTATAATATAAGAATCATTTGAAAATAACAATAAATACAATTAATGAAAAGAACGGATTTTAACAAGTGATACAAAATATTTTTGAAATAAAAAAGGAATTTAAGAAAACGAATTTTTTTATTAAGATACCAAACTCAAATAATACACAGAAAAGAAAATACACCCAAAATACAGAAAACGGAAAACATGGGTTACATAGATAGTTGGTTTTACTTTGTTTTCTTTTTTGTTTTCTCTTCGTATGGATGCCTAATAGTAGACTGGCTACCGCTTGATGTGTATTTACATTGTAATGAAATCTTTTTATATTTTGCATCTTGTGTTGGATTTGAGCTCTTGAGCCTTTGTGTATCTGTGAGCCTAGTTGCCTCCTTTAGAGTGATCCATCTTTCATTCTCATTAGTAAGATGTTGTATGATGCATGTGACTCTCGCGACCGCGAGATTGTCCATCTCCGTACCAAGCTTCAGGTGACAGAGCTGTGACTTCCTTGTTCACGGGAAAGACTTTCTAAAGTGGAGGCAGAACTTGGCCACTTGAAAAAGTGTTGTCCCGAAGAGATACAGAAGCGAGACGCAATGACGAGATCCTGTAAGAGGTACCTCCTGTTGGAGTGAAAGATCACTCTTCTGGAGAAGTGACTACTAAGACATCTTCGAGGCTCAAAGTCCTTCGTCACTCTTTACTTGCTGCTATCACTGAAAGAGACGAACTGAAGAACACGGCGCTTGAAAGGAGCTTAGAAGTGGCTCATCTAAAAAAACAATTCTTGAGTTTTTGGCACGGACTCGACCGAGTGGTTCAGCGTACGCAAGTGTGCCTCGTTTGAAACTTAAAGTCAAGGATGACTCTTTGAAAGAGAGGCTCGTTGAACAAGAGGTGGAGATCCATCAATTGAAGTGAATTCTTAAGGGAGGCAATTTTAGGAGCACTTTTTGCTCTCATGAAAAGCGTGCCCAAGGGAGATCATTTCATGAACTGATGTTACGTTTTCCTGGGATCCTGTAGAATCCGGGTGATGCTCATAGCGGGGTGGCCGGTTCATCTAGCGGGGCATCAATCAGAGGGGCTGCACATGTGGTAAACCCAGAGGGTATGACCCGATCCACGGGTTTGGATATCCCCTCTGATGGTTCGAGGGAATGAAATAGTGCTCGGGCATCTACTGGAAGCCGTAGATCGCATGTGTCCATCAAAAGGAGCATCCCGTTACCAAGAAAGAGTAAAGATGAACCTGAATGAGATTTTTTAATCTTTGTAAAGACTTGTTTCTCAATAAAACCTGTAATCAGATTCTTCTTGTGAAATGATATTCCCCTAAGTATTTTAGCAATGTCTCTGTGAATTGTGTCTATTTGAACTAGTGGTTGTTTTAGGCGAGCCCAACTTCTTATACTTGCTCTTGGGCAAGTGTCTAAAACGGCTCTATGAACCATGAGTGGACTCCGAACAATAGTGACGACGAGTTTTGGGAGCACTCGAATGACGAGCCAAACTCCACGTGCTTGCTTGAGAGCCTGTAGCTAGAGCGGCCCCATAGACCATGAATGGACTCTGCACCTATCAAGGGTTGTTTTAGGAACACTCAAACAGCAAGCTAAACTCTGTACATTTGCTCGGGAGCAAGTGGGTGAACCGGTTCTATGAACCGTGAGGGGACTCCTAACAATAGTGACGACGAGTTTTGGGAGCACTCGAATGGTGAACCATACCCCGCACACTTGCTCGGGAGCATGTGGCTAGAGTAGTTCTATGAACCATCAATGGAATCCTCATTTGTCTGGGAATGTTTCAGGAGCACTCGAACGGTGAACCGAACTCCGTACACTTGCTTGGGGCCAAGTGGCTAAAGCAGCCCTATGAACCAGGAGTGGACTCCGAACACATTGATGACAGTTTTTGGGAGCACTCTAATGGCGAGCCGAACCCTGTACTTGCTCGGATGCAAGTGGTTAGAGTGGCTCTAAGAACCATGAATGGAATCCTCACTTGTTCGGGGTTGTTTCAGGAGTACTCGAACGGTATACCGAACTCTGCACACTTCCTCGGGGGCAAATGGCTAAAGCGAACCTATGAACTGTAAGTGGACTCCGCACAAATGGACGATGGGTTTTGGGAGCACTCAAATGGCAAGTCGAACCCTGTACTTGCTCGGATGCAAGTTCTTATAGCGGATCTAAGAACCATGAATGGACTCTTCACCTGTCTAAGGTTGGGCACTCGTACGACGAGATATACCCCACACAGTTGCTCGGGGGAAAGCGTGCCGTGTGACTTTATGAATCCTGAATGGATCCCTCAATTGTTCGTTGGAGTGATTGGCAAATTGATGGTGTTTTCTCGGGGGCATAACGTGCGTCTAACTTATTGCTCCCTTAGGTTGAACTATTTAAGGAATTGCTGAACTATGCAATGAATTTTGCAAAAGAAAAGACAAATTTTATTGAAAAATTCAAACTTAAGCGGCTGCTTCAATACAAGCAAATATTACATGATGTGACCGTTATAATCATCAGCATTTATTACATGTTAAGTGAGGGCGTTAAGCGCTCTCGTCATACTTCATGAGGTGCTCGACATTCCAAGTTCTGGATATCCTCTTCCCCCCTAAGTCTTCAAGTCGGTAGGCCCTTGGGTAGACTACTTTGTTGATTCTTGGTTTTGATGACTACAACAATACAAAGTTTGCCTATCACATATCTCTTGCAGAGTGTATCACAGTCAATACCATGGTGAAATACACAAAGGCAAAACAATCCAATGAAGCTTTCAAGAGTAATTGATCAAGCCACAAAGATCTAAGCTCAAGCCACATTGATCAAGCAAGCTTCAAGAAAAAAAGACAAAGGCTCAAGCTCAAGTCAAAGACTCAAGTTCAAGACAAGATTCAAGTGCTTCAAATGTTTGTAAAAAGTGTCTTGTAATATTGTAATTTTCATTCTTTGAGTCTTAGAAACTTGTAATAGCCTTGTCACACACACACTCACACATACTTTAAATAAACTGAGTATTTTACAAAAATTAAAAGGTCAAAACAAGCTTGAATAAGTTCAACTGTTGAGTACCAGTTGACCGTTCCTTAGAACCAGTCGACTGTCATAGTACGAAACTGTCTGAACTCATACAAGCTCTGGCCAGTCGACTCATTATGGCAACCCAATCGACTGTTCAAGCTATTTCGACAGTTTTCTGATTTTAAAACTTGTTTTTCAAAATCAAATCTTTTTACTGCCATTGTATGGCAGTTGGGATTCAACCTCTCAACGTTCAAACGTCTTTAACTCTATAAAAAGAGTATAGAGATCATTTGGCAAAGGTCAACAATATTTCCAAGCATTTCTTTAAGTTTCAAGCATTTTGTTTTCAACAAGAACAAGTCTTTCAAAGCATACAAACTCTAAGTCTTGGTTATCTGAAATTCAGTCTAGTATAAGATCGAATTCATTTTAGACTGATTTCAGAATTTAACCTAATAGCCACCATACAAAAGAAAAAATTACAAACAAGGCTATAGGTTATTGTAAACTCGTTTTGTTGTTGTTTTTCACTCTTGGGTTGTGAGAGTGGTCCTCTCGGTTGGAGAGTAGGGCTCTTGGTTGTAGAGTCGGTTTTTTACTCTTGGGTGTAGAGTGGGTTTGCTCTCTCTAGTGGTGAGAGAGGTCTACGGGTTCGACATAGTTGTTGTCAAAATGCCGTAGGATATTCTTGTACTTTTTCAAGAATAGTGAAAAATCTCAAGTGGGTTGCTTGGGGACTGGATGTAGGTCGGGAGGACTGAACCAGGATACATCGCTGTGTACTCTGTGCTTGACTCTCTTTGGTGGTTGTATTTTCTCAACTTGCATATCTATTTTTCTGTGTTTTATTCGTAAACTTGTCTAGTAAGTCGACTGAAGTTCCACTATAAGTCGATTGATCAAACTTGTATAGAATACTCTTCTTTTCTGATGCTACAGTCGACTGTACTTCATTTTTCGGTCGAATGGACAGTACGAAAAGTTCAAGTTCTTAATTATTTTTTTATACAATACTATTCACCTCCCCTCTAGTGTTATTTGCCTTGCCTACAGGATCCAACATACTTGTGAGGCTTTGTATGGTTCTTCACATTTAGAGGCCAGCTTCCCTATCTTTCGGAGTTCGATATCTCAAGCTTTCGGAGGACATGGTCTCCTTCCTGAAGGTTGGCCGGATGAACTCTCTTGTTGTAAAATCTCTCTACCCTCTGCTGGTAGATGTTTCTTCGGAGGGTAAACTTCTTTTGGAATTCCTCGAGGAGGTCAAGATTGGCTCGAATGTCATTCGAGTTTTTCTCTTCATTGAATGAAAGGATGAGAGGAGAAGATCCCACTTCTAGAGGAATAAGAGCTTCTGTGCCGAAAGTTAGGTTGAATAAGGATTTTCCCGTGGGTATTCTTTTCGTGGTTCTATAGGACCAGAGCACACTTGGGAGTTCTTCCACCCATTGTCCCTTTGGGGCTTCATCAAGCCTCTTCTTTTGAGGCCATCTAAGAATTGCCGATTGGCATTCTTGGCTTGACCAATGGTCTGGGGATGTGATATTGAAGAGAAACACTGCTCAATACTTAGATCAGTGCAAAATTTATGGAACCTTTTACCAGCGAATTGAGTTCCATTATCAATGACTAGAATGCAGGGGGCTCTTGAACCAGCAAACCACGTTCTTCCTAAAGAACTGTTGGACTTTATGCCTAGTGATTGTTACAAGTTGTTCCACCTCTATCCACTTTGAAAAGTAATCAATAGCGACCACTAAGAAGGTCTAATGTCTGGTTGTAGGAGGGAAGGTGTAATACCCCGTATGAGATGGGCCTTCATGGTGGGATTCATGGTGGGCTTAGTAATTAATTAATAGTTAAATGAGCCTATAGATTTGGTAGTGTGTGTATAGAGCCTATTGAAGAGTGAATTAATTACTATGGGGCCATCATGTTCATAGTAGGTGGTGGTGACTAAGTCCCACATGGAAGGTGAGTTAGGATTATGTGTATATATATTAGATTGCCTATGATCAAGTGGCACCAACTAGTTATGAAACCTTTTGAGAGGCAGCCTATAGTGGGAGTTGTAAGAATTTGTTTGGGTGGGGCTTGGGGCATTACAAATAGTATTAGAGCCGACTTTCGACACCAATTGTGGGTACGAGTGGGTGAGACGTATGCTTGGCTGAGGACAGTACGCTGGTAGAGAGACCAGGGGTAGTACGCTAGCAGAGTACTCCACTCCACATCGGCTAGAAAGGCAGTCCTGTATCAGCTTGCAGGTCCCGGGCTCAGCGAGGACGCTGAGTTTTTAAGGTGGGGTGTATGTAATACCCCGTATGAGATGGGCCTTCATGGTGGGCTACATGGTGGGCTTAGTAATTAATTAATGGTTAGATGGGCCTATAGATTTGGTAGTGTGTGCATAGAGCCTATAGAAAGAATGAATTAATTACTATAGGGCCATGGTGTTCATGGTAGGTGGTGGTGACTTAGTTCCACATGGAAGGTGAGTTAGGACTGTGTGTGTATATATTAGATTGCCTATGATCAAGAGGCACCAATTAGTCATGACACCTTTTGAGAGGCAGCCTGTGGTAGGTAGTTGTTAGAATTTGTTTTTGCGGGGCTCGGGGCGTTACAGAAGGACCCGAGTAGATCCATTCCCCACATTGCGAAGGGGATGAAGCTTGACATGGACCTGAGGTTGGCTTAGGGGATCCGCTTAAAGGAGGAGTGTTTCTTATTGGGTATGCATTGACGGACTTAGTCTTGAGCATCACTGAGGAGGGTGGGCCAGTAGTAACCATGATTTATTTTCCATGCAGGGGATCTTGCACCAAGATGGTTGCCGCCTATTCCTTCACGAACTTCTTCCTGGGCATATTTGGCCTCTTCAGGAGAGAGGCACCGAAGATATGGTCGACCATTGATCTGAGTGTAAGAGCTTTTATAGAGGACCCCCCTCCCACGAGTACGTACCCTTCGGCCCTAACCCGAATCTTTCTCGATTATTTGGTATCCGTAGGGAGGATCTCTTTATCGAGGAAATCGACTAGGGGTTTCATCCAACAATCTTCAGGTGCTTGAGGGGATATAGTCATGAGTTCCAGTGTCTCTTCTTCGATGCTTGGTTTGAGTAAGACTTCAATCAACACAGTGTGGTCGAGTCTGTCAAATGATGATTAGGCAAGCTTGGAGAGTGCATTTGGTTGCCCGTTTTCTTCTCGCGGAAGGCGAGTGACTTCGGCTATTTTTAAGGTGGACATGATATTCTTTACATATGCCAAGTACTTGGCCATACAGTCATCCCTTGCCTCGTACTCTCCTTGAATCTGGTTCACCATTAACTGGGAGTCACTGAATACTCCAACTCTTTGTGCCCCTACCTTCTTTGTTAGAAGGAGGCTAGCGATCAGGGCTTCATACTCGGCCTGATTAATAGAAGCTAGGAAACTGAGGCACAATGAGTATTAGAGGATGAACTCATTATGACCGATCAAGATTACCCCGGCTCCGCTCCCTTCGAAGCAAAAGGACCCATCCACGTAGACATTCCAAAGTGGGGGGTTGTTTCCTTCCTCGAGAGGATCAGAGATTGTGCTCTCGACGATGAATTCGGCCAAAGCTTGGGCCATAATTGGGGTTCTGGGGCGATAGGTGATATTATGCTAGCTAACTCAATAGACCACTTCATGAGTTTTCCAGAGCCTTTAGGCTTGTAGAGGACTTGCTTGAGTGGTTGATTGGTGATGACCCATATGGAGTGTGCTTGAAAGTAGGGTCTAAACTTCCGAGCGGCTGTCATTAGAGCATAGGCCATCTTCTCCATCTTCGAGTACCGAAGCTCGGCATCATGGAGCACCTTGCTTACGTAGTAGATTGGCTTCTGTGCCCAATCTTGTTCTCTTACCAACACAACACTGAGAGTTTGATCTGAAGTACATTGAACGTTTCCTAGAGCTCGGCTACATGGTGTTAATTTCTGAGGTTTTTTACAACATATCATCCATGTACAATTCCATGTTTCGGCCGATATGTTCTTTAAAGAATTGGTTCACGAAGCGTTGATATGTAGCTCCGGCATTCTTCAGCTCGAATAGCATAACTTGGTAGAAATAGAGCTCTTGATTGGTAATGAAGGACGTCTTCGGGATATCTGGCAGGAACATTCAGATCTAATTATATCTCGAAAATGTATCATACCGCAATATTGAGTTATGAAAATTTTGCCCCTCGTGTAACGCCCCGAATTCCAAAATATGCTAATTCGTAGCACAACAGGATCTTTTACTTCATTTCGTACAATTTTACAACGAATTTGAAAACTTTTTATTTGTACAACATTGTTCTTTTACATCAACGTAGCGGCAAATTAAAGATAACAATACAACACATGTACAATTTAAACATCAACTTATAAAACAGTCTTTAGCCCCAAATTCATCTTTAAGTCTTTGCCAATCCAAGCTCTGCATTGAACACTGTGGGCACGTCAGTTACATACGACTGACACAATACTATACACGGCAATCCTCACTATGCCATAATATAGCGACTCACTTACTTTAGAAACCACACACTTGAATGCATATTAAAGTGTAAAAGAGTGACTATCCTAAACATGTCGGTGTATGATATGACTTAATGCCTATATAGATGTTTACGCTATGATGACACTAATGCATACTTGTTCGGATTCTATGCATCCCATACTACATAGGTCCGAGGGCAAGCACCCACATAATCCATATTAAAGGGTTGAATCCCTCGCCATGAGTTACTACTACGGGGTGTAACCCTTGTGACTCATTATTGTATTTTTGTTTGTATTTAATTAAATTCATGGTTATTTTATTTTATTCCTGATTGTATTTATTTTCGTCCCTTTTTGAATCGTGTTATTATCTCTTTATAATTCATTTTGCTTTGATTCAGCCTTTATTTCTCAATTTGATTGATCTAAATAATTGTTCTTCTCCTTGTGTTTTGTCTAAACCTAGTTCATGGCCTATTTATTTAATATTTGACAATTTCTCTTCCTATTGGATACTACCCAGTTAACCCATACTCGCTTTGACTCTATATAACCCTACTAATCACACCCTAACCCTAATTATCTAAATCCTAATCTCTTCCTCCTACTTCAGCCGTCAACTGCACCCTAATCTCTCTATCTCCCAATTGTCCCCTCAACCCTCAGCCTGTTCCTCTTCCCCTTATCCCCGATCCCTGCATCGCCGTATCATCGCTCGATCCCTGCATCGCCCCTTGCACCGAGACAACCATCACCGTCGTCGTCTTGATCCCTCGGTGCCGCTGTCCTCCAAGCATCGCTGCCGTTGTCGTTTCCCTAGCACCGAGCTTCACTTGATGTTGCCGCTGCCGTGCTCTGCCGTTGTCACCATTCCCTACCGCTAGCCCCGACTCCATTGCTGTTGCTGCTTACCATCGGTGCCGCTGTGTAGTGGAGAGCACGGGCACCACACGTGTTTTGCTGTTGGCTCTTATTCTCGTATGTGCTGTCTCTTGTTCACGTGTGGTAGTGTTCGTTGTTCGGGATCCGTTCCCGTTCTGTCGTCATCTTCGTCGTCGTTATCAGGCAAGTAGCTTGTATGTATTTGTTCTTCATACAAGTTAAATACCGTAAGTAGTCTTGCATGCGTTTGTTGCCACTCTCATGAGAAAATCATATCTTGTTAGTTGATCCATTCCTTCATCTCTTGATCATGACGTTTTCATAATAAGTTTTCACCCGTTGCATGAAAAATAAATTAGTTTAGATGGACATCTTGTATACTTGCTTGTGATACACTGTACGTAACGCCCCGATTTCCATACATTGGGAAACCGTGACATAAGCCAGAATCTTTTCTTCAATTAGCCATAGTACACAGAAAAAATAGAAAAATTTAAAACTTTTTATTCAACACAAATGTATTACAAGTCCGAATATTAAAAAATTGAAATACATTATAACAGTGTTACAATACTACCTTTACAATCCCAAGTGTTACAACTTTCAACAAATTATAGCAGAGTACAATGAATAAAGAACAACACTTGGTATTTCACTTGGATGCTTCCCCAACAATAAACAATTTACAACAATGAATAAATTACAACAATTGTTACAAATGAAATTACAATATATATTTCAGCAGAAACTTAAAATGAAATCGACTCCTTGCATCTCTTGCCTTGAGTCCTCTTGAAACCTGTACCTGTACTTCTGCAATCTAGTACTTGTACTTCTGCAATCCAATACCTATAGAAGTGGGGACGTCAGTACATATACTGACGCTTTAAAGCTGATAACTAGCAGCGAATCTCAACTATAGCAAACAGATTGATTAAAAGAGGAACGTGTATATATATTTGATGTGTCAGTGTATGTTATGACTTAGACTTTAATGCAAGATTACTATTGCAAGGATGCTCTTATTCTAATGTAAGCAAGATTCTGGGACAGTATGCAGCCCATACTATATATGCCCCATATCAAGCCGTTTCTTCATATATAGGGATTTGAACCTGCGCCTTGAATTCTACTCTTGTACTCAACTTATTTATGAAGATTAGACATGATTGATGAGGTTGCCCTAAAACGGTCTACTCCCGCCAAGCGCACCGGACCTTACTCAAATATCTGATGAATCTTTGAAGTTTCTGCTAGTTACCAGGTTAGCCCGAAGCATCCCCTGCCGCCCCCTAGCCAGATTGTAGTCTACGGCTTCTCACCCTTAGATACATGTCACGCCCCGCTTCCCAAAAATACGGAATACGAGTACGTAACAAAAGCCCAGCGAATGATTATAATCATCCTTAAGCTGTTTCGAGAAATCTTTGCAACACATCACAGGCAATATAGACATATATATATCAGAGTTAACAGAGTCGGAAGCAGAAATGGAACCAACATGCAACATTGAATCAAACTCACCAACTTAAATTACTTGAAATTAAATACCATGTTCTCAAATAAACAGAGTCTGGAAAACAATTAATTCTCTTGGGTCACATCGCCTAAGTACAAAATAATAATCAAGTCTCAAGCACGAAAGTAATGCAAGTCTCACAATTACATATAATGTTCTAGCATGAAACAGAAATGATAATAATTATCCAAAAGCAACTACTACTGCAAATCTCCAGCATCATCGCGAACCTATCCGCCATAATCTGCAATTCATAGAATGCAGGAGAGGGGAAAGAGAAAACACAAGTACCCGTCAATGGCAAGTCCGGGTCACAAAATAGAGTAGGATACAAGCACATGGATTGGGATAACTAACTAGCACATGGTATAGGTATAATGTCAACCTAATCAAACTAGCATGGTAAAAGTGTCAAGTGTCACGACAGAAATCAAGCATCCTATAAACATGCGTCTAGTGTCAAGTGTCATGTGGTCATGTATCATGTATCATATTCAGGTAATTCATGTCTCATATATCATGTAGTCAAGTGGGTGTCATGGCATGTATCATGTTCTTGTATTAAGTTCAAGTCTTGTGTGATTACTATCTAGGTAGCACGACATGCAACCCATCCTACATGGTTGCTACAGCACAACAGTTTCGCTTTAGATTTCGTAGGGGACCATGCAGGGCAGTATACTCAGGTACAAGCAAGTAATTGAGCTCCAAGCTCCATGTATCATGTAAACAAGCTCCAACTCCAAACACTCCAAATATCATGTAAACAAGCTCCAACTCCAAACACACCACATGTCATGTAAACAAGTTCCAACCAAACCAGGTTCTTCCGAGTACACATTTCTGCACTATCCACTACTAGATCTGTCCCATATACCCCAGCTTGATTACTTTTAGTTATTAATATCCAACATGCATGTATACGTGTAAACTTGTGTCAAATAAGCATGGTAGGATCAGGTATAAGTTCAGGTTATCAAATCAGCGTGCATGGTTAATAAAGATCCACATATACGAGCAAAATATACAAGTTTCATAATTAGGACAGCAAGACTAGTCAGCACTAAATCAATGATTTACAGAGCTACAGGCATGCAAATTTTGATCCGTCGAAGGATCTGGAAAATAGACTTCCACACGCTTCTAACGAATATAATAAAGATATACACTAGTTCACAAAATCACGGCTTAAAAGTCATTTCAACACAGATTTCCTGTACAGCTAGAAAACAGGGAAATGACTTCCAACACATAATAACAGCAAGCAAAATCATCAAATAAACCCACAAAATTTCTGGGGTAATCCCCTATATATATAGATTCAAAATAATCATTTTCAGAATTTTTCAGAAAGTATAGATATGATATCAAAAATGGAATACAACACAAGTCCTGGTTTTGATGGATCTGAAATCTCTCAACACTGCTGTGCAAGATCGAACTTATCTTGCAAACAGCGCATCGAAATCCACTTCCGTCGAAACGAGTTGAAAGTAGATACAATTACCCAACTTTCATATCTCACATGAAATATTCATACAGTAAGTAGAACTAGGGTGAAAACAACATTCAACATATGGCAACGCGCAGTTTACAGCAAAAGTGATACATAGAAAAGGATACGAATCATCACCCAAAACTCATCTTTAAAATACAACATTAATCTGGGAACTACCTAGCATCATGGTGAAACACTGAAAAAAGGATTGTGGCATGATATCATGTATAACTTGGGTCTTGAAAATAAATAGATGATAAACTCTACCCCGAACTGAAACTGGAAACTACCAATATACAGTCACTAAAATAATCATAGTTAATTCATACGATCTCCAAACGGGGCAAAATTAGTGGGGTTAGATAATAGGTTCAGTCCTCTACACTTTACTCTGAAATAGCCATGTTGAGATTCAGACTCTAACCTAGACAAAAACAGCAATCAATCCAGTACAACCCAAATTTCCAGATTTCTCAACCAAACTTCAAAACGTCATAACTTCCTCAAAAATCATCCAAACTCTTCCAAATTCGAAACGCAGCCTACCCATTATCTAAATATCATATCTAAGGGTTTCTATCATGTCAAAATCTAATATTTCTCATATGGGTGTTCAAACATACATCGGGTATACAATATGTCGCATACGCGATCAAAATCGCGTTTGGGTGAATCCTAAGGCATAAACCTATCAAACTCCATGTCATAAGTCATCTATGGCCTGTTTTGAACAATAGAGACGAAACCCACAAATAAAAACATGATCTTTGGCCGTCTCTAGTCCCAAACTACCCTATGTGTGAACTTTCGACTTGTATCAACCTAAGAAATTTAAGTACAAGTTACTTGCCTTGTTGTGACGATGATAGCGACGAATCCAAGCCTAGCAAAGAAAACCCACGAGAAAGACGCCTTCTAACGCGATTTCGAACGAAACCCACGAACAAAATGCGCCAACGATGGATCTCTTTAACTCAGGAACCAAAGTGGGAGATGCCCACAACTCAAAACAGCGTGGGGAGATGATTAGGTGCTGTTTTGGGATGGTTGGGTGCATCCTTGGTGCTTGCCAGCCACAAGGAGGAGAGACGAAGTATTAATGGTGCGAAGTAGTATAGAATAATGGATGGAAGGGTTTTTGGTGATCGGCCAAGGCAAGAGAGGAGAGGGGAGGTGTCAGCCTGGGGTTTTTGAAGGCAGGCCGGGGGGTACTAGGGTAGGGTAGGCCGGTTTTAGATAGGAGAGGGAGAGAGAAATAATATTAGGGTTAGGGATTATTTAGTGTTTAGGGGTATATATAGGAGATCAAATGTGGGTTAATGGGTAGTGGATATCGTAGGATTAAATGGGTGTACAATTGGGTAATGGATATTGGGTAGATTTCAAATGGAGATACAAGATGCAATGAACCCTATGGCTCCTAAAAATCTCCTTAAGGGCCAAAAATCTCAAATTGACCAAAACTCCTCTAAAAGTCGACCATGACCCAAAAATAATATTTAAACATGAACGGGACCAAGAAAATGAGAAAAATATCTCAAAATGGCGAAAAACGGACGATCGGCGCATGAACGGCACACGGAGATCAAAATGCCAGAAAAAATAATATAAAATAAAAATAATCAAATATATTGTTCCGAAAAATACAATGGAATATAATAATCCACAAAAGAAAAAAATATTCTCAAAAATACCAAAAGTGAAAAATAGAGGTTACAATCCTACCCCCTACAAGAAAATTTCGTCCTCGAAATTAAAAAGAAAGGTACATAGGATAACCCCAAGAAAAATCAAAACAACCAAAACAAAACAACCAACTACTCAAACAAGTGAGGAAACTTCTGCTGAATTTCCTCCTCCAACTCCCATGTCGACTCACCAGGCGAGTGAGGATTCCAAGCGACACGGACCAGCTTAATGACCTTGTTCTTAAGCACTTTCTCCCTCCGATCCACAATAGCAACAAGCGGAATCTCACAAGTCAAATTCGGTCGTACGATCAACTCTGAATAGTTGATCACGTGGCTCTCATCTCGGATATACCTCCTGAGTTGTGAGAAATGGAAAACATCGTGCACTCCCGATAAAGCTGGCGGCAATGCGAGACGATAGGCCACCTTGCCTACTTGCTCCAAGATCTCAAACGGTCCAATAAATCTCGGGCTAAGCTTGCCCCCGCCACCGAACCGAATGACACCACGCCACGGCGATACTTTGAGAAAAACATGGTCACCAACTGCGAACTCCAATGCCCTGCGATGAACATCAGCCCACCGTCTCTGCCTGTCCTGAGCTGCCTGCAAGTACTTCCTGATCTGAACCACTGTCTCCACTGTCTTGGTGATCAACTCTGGACCCAACAACTGCCTCTCGCCAACATCATCCCAACAAACTGGCGATCTACACTTTTGCCCATAGAGTGCCTCGAACGGAGCAGCTTTAATACTCGCCTGAAAGCTGTTATTGTACAAGAACTCCACAAGATGCAAGTGATCCTCCCAAGACCCACCAAACTGAAGCATGCAGGACCTCAACATGTCCTCGAGAATCTGAATAGTCCGCTCTGACTGTCCATCAGTCTAGGGATGAAAAGCTGTACTGTACTTTAATTTGCTCCCCAAACATCTCTGAAGACTCCCAAAACTGAGATCTAAATCTCGTATCCCTGTCAGATACAATGCTAACTGGGACCCCATGAAGCCTAACAATCTCTTGCATATACCTCTCAGCAAGGCTCTCAGTAGATTGACCGACACGAAAAGGAATGAAGTGAGCACTCTTCGTCAAACGGTCCACAATCACCCAAATAGCATTATGACCCTTTGGACTCCTTGGCAAAGCGGTCACAAAATCCATGGTGATGTGTTCCCACTTCCATTCTGGAATAGGAAGCGGTTGAAGAAGTCGAGCGATCCTCTGATGCTCTTCCTTAACCTGCTGGCAGACTAAACACTGAGCAACATACTGAGCCACAGCCCTCTTCATACCTTGCCACCAGAAATGAAGCTTCAAATCCCGATACATCTTTGTACCGCCAGGATGGATAGAATACGAAGACTGGTGAGCTTCTTCAAGTAACCTCTGACGAACTTCACCCTTCGGGACACATAACTAGGAACCAAAACGAAGGAAGCCATCAGCATGAATAACCATGTCCGTCCTGGACCCAGACTCAACCTCAGCCCGAAACTTCTGCAACTGCGCATCACTAGCATGCGCCTCCTTAATCTGCTCGACAAGAGACGACTGCAACTGGAGCGCTAAACAACACCGACCAGAACTCGGCAACACTATCTCAAGCTCCAACCTCCTCATCAGCTCAATGAGATCTCTCTGCTGAGTAAGAAATGAAACTGCTGGTCTCCTGCTCAAAGCATCAGGCACCAAGTTTACTTTACCAGGATGGTATTGCAAACTGATGTCATACTCGGCCATAAGTTCCAACCAACAGCCTTTGCCTCATGTTTAACTCCTTCTGGGTGAAGACGTACTTGAGACTTTTGTGGTCTGTAAAGATCTCCACTCGGTCGCCAAGCAAATAATGTCTCCACAGCTTCAAAGCAAAAATCACTGCCGCTAACTCCAAGTCATGAGTAGGATAGTTCTTCTCATGCGGCCTCAACTGCCTCGATGCATACGCAACAACGTGACCCTTCTGCATAAGAACTGCTCCAGGACCCTTACCAGAAGCATCACAGTGAACCACAAATCCACCTGAACCATCTGGAATAGTCAACATAGGCGCTGACGTCAGTCTATCCTTCAACTCAACGAAAGCCACATTGCACTCATCCGACCAACAAAATTTCTGATCCTTCCCAGTCAATATAGTCAAAAGTCCTGCTATCTTCGAAAAATCCTGAACGAACTTCCGATAATAGCCAGCCAAACCCAGAAAACTCCTGACTTCTGAAACTGACTTGGGAACAGGCCAATCCTTCACAGCCTCAATCTTGGCAGGATCCACAGAAATACCATCGCCAGAAACAATATGCCCCAAGAAAGAAATTCTGTCGAGCCAAAACTCACACTTGCTCAGCTTCCCATAGAGCTTATGCTCTCTCATAGTCTGCAGAACTACTCTAAGATGCTCAGCATGATCTTCCCGATTCTTAGAATACACCAAAACATCATCGATAAAGACCACCATGAACTTATCCAAATACTGCGAGAACACCCGGTTCATAAGACTCATGAACACAGCCGGCGCGTTAGTAACTCCGAACGGCATCACGAGATACTCATAGTGCCCGTATCTAGTCCTAAAAGCAGTCTTCGGTATGTCTGCAGCCTTCACCTTAACTTGGTGATATCCAGAACGAAGATCCAACTTGGAGAAAACAGAAGCCCCACTCAGCTGATCAAACAAATCATCAATCCTGGGCAATATATATCGATTCTTCACCGTAACTCTGTTCAGCTCTCGGTAATCCATGCACATCCGACGACTATCATCCTTCTTATCAACAAAAAGGACCGGAGCACCCCATGGCGAAACACTAGGTCTGATGAAACCCGAATCCAGCAACTCCTAAATCTGCACCTTAAGCTCTGCCAGCTCAACCGGTGCCATCCTGTAGGGAGCCTTCGATATCGGTTCTGTTCCAGGCTGAACATCAATACCAAATTCTACTTCCCTATCAGGGGGTAAGCCAGGCAATTCATCTGGAAAAACATCCTAGAAATACCGCACTACGAGAGGCGCAGCCTCACAGCCTGAATGAAATTCCATTGCATAATCTGCCTTCTCAACTGCAGCCTTTGCTCGACCAAGAGACGACTCTCCAGCATGGAACTCAAATACTGCCCGATCTGGAATTCTGAAGACGACTTTTTTTGGCACGGCAATCAATAAAGGCATGAGGTTCTCCCAACCAATCCATACCCAGAATAACATTGAATCCTGAATTTCCAATTACAATCAGGTTGGCTTTGAAATCTGCATCCCCAATAACAACGGGACATTGCCTTGCACTCACAGGAAACAACTGACTACTCCACCACCTGTCACGATGTTCCAAGCCTCTGACATGTTGCTGCATTCTAACTGATGGGGAGCGACAAATCGAGAGGAGACAAAAGAATGGGCTGCCCCAGAATCAAAGAGAACATAGGCAGGGAAGGAGCAAACAAGAATGATACCTAAAGAAATCAAAGGAAGGGGAAAGCAAAGACCATCAAGGGTAAGGGACAAATCAACAAAGCAAGAAGATAGCAAGGAAACAAAACAAGGCTAGAAGAAATATACAAAAAGAATACACAACAAAACAACAAAACATATATCAAGATATACCTGCTACAACTCCTTCGGCGGTTTAAGTATATGCAGCAGTCAAGTTGAAAGCTTGGCCTCTCCTTGGAACAGCGGTCCTCTGACCGACAATCTGGCGCTGGGGAGGTAACGGTGGCCTAACTGGACCACGAGGGGGAACTGGCGGCCTTTGCTGTGGACACTCCCGCAAAGTGTGATTAGGAGAATCACAAGCAAAACAACGGTGAATGGCCCGCCTGCATTCCCAGCGCTCATGCCCCAGAATCTGGCAAAAGTCACAGAAACGGCCCCTAGGAACTCCAGCAGAAGGATACGGAGTTGTCCTGACTGAATGAGCGGGAACCGACCTCCGAATAGGTCCTCCAGAAGACCTAGCAACAGCAGCGGGAACAGACCGCGGAGCAGAAGACGAACCACCGCGAGCCTGCTCCTGGGCTCGAGCTGCCTCAAGAGCCTCAGCATAGGTACTAAGACGAAGAGAGACCAGCTGCCTCTTGATATCCTGTTCGAGCCCGTTGGTGAACCTACGAGGCCGATCCTCTTCGGTTGCCACAAGAATGGCAACGAAGCGGCTAAGCCTGGTATACTCAGCAGCGTACTCATCCACTGTCCTAGAGCCCTGTTGCAAGAATCCATGTTACAACATTCATAATTGTTCGTGCAATATTGTAACAAATCCAAAAATGGAACAAGGGCTTAACCTGTTTCAGGGCCAAGAATTGTTGTTCCATCTCAACCCGAGTACTGCTGGGGAAGAATTTCTCCAAGAATCCCCAGTAAAAGTAGCCCAAGCAATAGGCTCTTCCAGGCGGTCAGACTCAGCCATCCACCAAATATGTGCTAAATCCTCCAGCTGGATGGAAACAACGTCCACCCGATCAGCCTCAGCAACACGAGCTGCTGCCAACAAACGCTCGGTCCGGATCAGCCACTGTTCAGCCTCCACAGGCGTCTCGCTGCCGGAAAAACGATCGGGATGCAGCCTCATAAAATCCGTAACTGTCCCTGGACGAGGTGGAAGAGTCGCCTGCACAGGCGCAACAGGAGGCGTAACCTGAGCAGCTTCAAGTGCAACCATCACCAGGTTGCCGCGTAAGCACGGCAGTGACAGCCTCAATCGGATCAACCGGTGGCTGGGAAGAAGAACCTCTGCGAGCCATAGTCTGCACAAATCAAAAATAGTTAGCATCCAGAATCTGAGTTGGTATTATGGTTCAATTTTGCACGTATGGTTGGTGAAGTGTTGTGCAGATCCCAGTTCGAGCTAAGCTTGTCTAATATATTAGTTGCCTAATACATTAGCCAAACCTGATGCTCTGATACCACAGAAGACCCTGTCACGCCCCGTTTCCCAAAAATACGGAACACGAGTACGTAACAAAAGCCCAGCGAATGATTATAATCATCCTTAAGCTGTTTCGAGAAATCTTTGCAACACATCACAGGCAATATAGACATATATATATCAGAGTTAACAGAGTCGGAAGCAGAAATGGAACCAACATGCAACATTGAATCAAACTCACCAACTTAAATTACTTGAAATTAAATACCATGTTCGCAAATAAATAGAGTCTGGAAAATAATTAATTCTCTTGGGTCACATCGCCTAAGTACAAAATAATAATCAAGTCTCAAGCACGAAAGTAATGCAAGTCTCACAATTACATATAATGTTCTAGCATGAAACAGAAATGATAATAATTATCCAAAAGCAACTACTACTGCAAATCTCCAGTATCATCACGAACCTGTCCGCCATAATCTGCAATTCATAGAATGCAGGAGAGGGGAAAGAGAAAACACAAGTACCCGTCAATGGCAAGTCCGGGTCACAAAATAGAGTAGGATACAAGCACATGGATTGGGATAACTAACTAGCACATGGTATATGTATAAAGTCAACCTAATCAAACTAGCATGGTAAAAGTGTCAAGTGTCACGACAGAAATCAAGCATCCTATAAACATGCGTCTAGTGTCAAGTGTCATGTGGTCATGTATCATGTATCATATTCAGGTAATTCATGTCTCATATATCATGTAGTCAAGTGGGTGTCATGGCATGTATCATGTTCTTGTATTAAGTTCAAGTCTTGTGTGATTACTATCTAGGTAGCACGACATGCAACCCATCCTACATGGTTGCTACAGCACAACAGTTTCGCTTTAGATTTCGTAGGGGACCATGCAGGGCAGTATACTCAGGTACAAGCAAGTAATTGAGCTCCAAGCTCCATGTATCATGTAAACAAGCTCCAACTCCAAACACTCCAAATATCATGTAAACAAGCTCCAACTCCAAACACACCACATGTCATGTAAACAAGTTCCAACCAAACCAGGTTCTTCCGAGTACACATTTCTGCACTATCCACAACTAGATCTGTCCCATATACCCCGGCTTGATTACTTTTAGTTATTAATATCCAACATGCATGTATACGTGTAAACTAGTGTCAAATAAGCATGTTAGGGTCAGGTATAAGTTCAGGTTATCAAATCAGCGTGCATGGTTAATAAAGATCCCACATATACGAGCAAAATATACAAGTTTCATAATCAGGACAACAAGACTAGTCAGCACTAAATCAGTGATTTACAGAGCTACAGGCATGCAAATCTTGATCCGTCAAAGGATCTGGGAAATAGACTTCTACACGCTTCTAACGAATATAATAAAGATATACATTAGTTCACAACATCACGTCTTAAAAGTCATTTCAACCCAGATTTCCTGTACAGCCAGAAAACAGGGAAATGACTTCCAACACATAAAAACAGCAAGCAAAATCATCAAATAAACCCACAAAATTTCTGGGGTAATCCCCTATATATATAGATTCAAAATAATCATTTTCAGAATTTTCCAGAAAGTATAGATATGATATCAAAAATGGAATACAACACAAGTCCTGGTTTTGATGGATCTGAAATCTCTCAACACTGCTGTGCAAGATCGAACTTATCTTGCAAACAGCGCATCGAAATCCACTTCCGTCGAAACGAGTTGAAAGTAGATACAATTACCCAACTTTCATATCTCACATGAAATATTCATACAGTAATTAGAACTAGGGTGAAAACAACATTCAACATATGGCAACGCGCAGTTTACAGCAAAAGTGATACATAGAAAAGGATACGAATCATCACCCAAAACTCATCTTTAAAATACAACATAAATCTGGGAACTACCTAGCATCATGGTAAAACACTAGAAAAAGGATTGTGGCAAGATATCATGTATAACTTGGGTCTTGAAAATAAATAGATGATAAACTCTACCCCGAACTGAAACTGGAAACTACCAATATACAGTCACTAAAATAATCATAGTTAATTCATACGATCTCCAAACGGGGCAAAATTAGTGGGGTTAGATAATAGGTTCAGTCCTCTACACTTTACTCTGAAATAGCCATGTTGAGATTCAGACTCTAACCTAGGCAAAAACAGCAATCAATCCAGTACAACCCAAATTTCCAGATTTCTCAACCAAACTTCAAAACGTCATAACTTCCTCAAAAATCATCCAAACTCTTCCAAATTCGAAACGCAGCCTACCCATTATCTAAATATCATATCTAAGGGTTTCTATCATGTCAAAATCTAATATTTCTCCTATGGGTATTCAAACATACATCGGGTATACAATATGTCGCATACGCGATCAAAATCGCGTTTGGGTGAATCCTAAGGCATAAACCTATCAAACTCCATGTCCTAAGTCATCTATTGTAGCGCCCCGAATTTCTAGATGAATAGCATAGAAAATACGTGGCACATTCCCAGTGATCCACTTCAATATAACAATAAACACAACCAAACACCACTAGGATTTTCAACATTTATTTCAATCAAACTTTTACATATCACAGCGGAAGACTAAACAACTCAAAATTTGCTCAACATGACTTTACAACTCAACACTGAACACTAAATAGTCCATTTATCCAAAAGCTACTAACTCAAGCATCCATTCTCCAACTCTAGGCAATAACCTGCAACCAGTGAGGCTAGAGTTGAACCCTAACCCCCAAACTAAAGGGGTCAGCCATAAATGGTGTGAGTGGCATAAAAATCAAATAGCAAATATAAATGAACTTATAACATAGTATCCAACTAAAAGTAACCAAAGATGTAAAGTGTGAAATAGCAAGAAATGTAAACAACAAGTGATATCCAAAAACCAAAAGTCAAGTGTGGGAAAGCAGGAAATCCAAATGCAGAAAAGTGAGTCAAGAAAACATGATGACCAAATGCTGACAACGATGACTACTAAGAGATGAAGATAAACTATGATAATTTGCCCATGCTTGATCATTCAGGAGATAGATCCCACATCTCAGGTATTTCCCTGGATAATTCAGGAGATCTTCCCACATCTAAACACAGTCTCATCATCACAAGAATACCACAAAAGCGTCGCCTCGACCTTGATAATTCAGGAGTTCAATCCCACATCTCAAGATAATTACTTGGATAATTCAGGAGATATACCTCACATCTCAGGTTAACTACCTGGATAATTCAGGAGATAAATCTCACATCTCAAGTTAACTACTTGGATAATTCAGAAGATTGAGTCTCACATCTAAAGCCTTACTGAGGTGCATAACTCATGTTCCCATTCGTCATGATTTTACTAATGCCTGTCCTTATTAATTTGGGTTACAGAACAAAATCTCCTAGAGTAGTGTACCCTACCGGACTAAAAATATGATTAACTGAAAATTTGCCTCAATGGGCCTCAACAAATAACTCAACAAATATCTCAACACCGGTATACTAGGGTCACGTACCTCTAGAGACTCAAAAACAAATATCTGAACAAAATCCCACTAACTGAGTGGCTCAACTGAATATCTCAAAATCATATTCTTAAAGAATATTTCACAATCAAATACTGAACAAATATCTCCAAATCAAATACTGAACAAATATCAAAAACTGAACAAAGATCTCAAATCAAACGTACAGATCCCTCAGTGCCAGTCGACTCATGCTCAGGTAAGTCGACTGTCCAGAGGACGATTCTCCAGAATTTCACAAAAATAATCTAAGGCAATATCAGTCGACTAGGGAAAGTCATCAGTCGACTGCCCCGAAACAAATCACAATAATTCTCAAAAATATAGTCTAAGTATTTAAGTCGACTGAAAGGTTCATAGGTCGACTGTCCAGAAAGGACTAAACAAAGTTACAAACAGCGGACCAGTCGACTGACAGCAGTCTAAGTCGACTGTCCCGAACAATTCTCAAAGACTGAAAGTACAACAGTAGGCTCGTACCAGTCGGCTGCTCTATAGGCCAGTCGACTGTCGGCTACAGATTTAAAAAACAGGTCTGAACACAAAAATCAAACTGGGGTTTTCTGAAGTTCATTGATCATAAAAATTAATTTGTATCCAGGCAATAAACAACTCTCAAATAATCCCATCATGGATACGTTACACAATCAATCAATTCCTCAAATCTTAATTTCTCAAGATCTAAATCACTAATCCTCCATTAGGGTTTCTTAACAAAATTTCTTCCTCAACTCACAATCAAATTCTGACTTAAAAGTCATAAGATCTAGATGTTAATCACCCGATCACAACCTGATCAATTCTTAACATGCTTTCCAATAATACTATTCCAATGATTCAATATTTCCTCAACAATCTTGATTATTTTCTCATACATAATCCCAATTATCAACAAGTGTTCTCGTCATTCATATCCAAATAAAAGATCCATATCATACATACAAGGAGACTAGTAAAACAATAGTATAATGGTCACAAACAAGCGTAACAAGGTCTTACGTCATTCATCAAACAAGCCAACAAATCCAAAAATGGAACAAGGACTTAACCTGTTTCAGGGCCAAGAATTGCTGTTCCATCTCAACCCGAGTACTACTGGGGAAGGAATTCTCCAAGAATCCCCGAGTAAAAGTAGCCCAAGCAAAAGGCTCTTCCAGGCGCTCAGACTCAGCCATCCACCAAATGTGTGCTAAATCCTCCAGCTGGATGGAAACAACGTCCACCCGATCAGCCTCAGCAACACGAGCTGCTGCCAACAAACGCTCGGTCCGGATCAGCCACTGTTCAGCCTCCAAAGGCGTCTCGCTGCCGGAAAAACGATCGGGATGCAGCCTTATAAAATCCGTAACTGTCCCTGGGCGAGGCGGAAGAGTCGCCTGCAAAGGCGCAATAGGAGGCAGAACCCGAGCAGCTTCAAGTGCAGCCATCACCAGGTTGCCGCTCAAGCACAGCAATGACAGCCTCAATCGGATCAACCGGTGGCTGGGAAGAAGAACCTCTGCGAGCCATAGTCTGCACAAATAAAAAATAGTTAGCATCCAGAATCTGAGTTGGTATTATGGTTCAATTTTGCTCGTATGGTTGGTGAAGTGTTATGCAGATCCCAGTTCGAGCCAAGCTTGTCTAATATATTAGTTGCCTAATACATTAGCCAAACCTGATGCTCTGATACCACAGAAAACCCTGTCACGCCCCGCTTCCCAAAAATACGGAATACGAGTACGTAACAAAAGCCCAGCGAATGATTATAATCATCCTTAAGCTGTTTCGAGAAATCCTTGCAACACATCACAGGCAATATAGACATATATATATCAGATTTAACAGATGTCGGAAGCAGAAATTGAACCAACATGCAACATTGAATCAAACTCACCAACATAAATTACTTGAAATTAAATACCATGTTCTCAAATAAACAGAGTCTGGAAAACAATTAATTCTCTTGGGTCACATCGCCTAAGTACAAAATAATAATCAAGTCTCAAGCACGAAAGTAATGCAAGTCTCACAATTACATATAATGTTCTAGCATGAAATAGAAATGATAATAATTATCCAAAAGCAGCTACAACTGCAAAACTCCAGTATCATCGCGAACCTATCCGCCATAATCTGCAATTCATAGAATGCAGGAGAGGGGAAAGAGAAAACACAAGTACCCGTCAATGGCAAGTCCGGGTCACAAAATAGAGTAGGATACAAGCACATGGATTGGGATAACTAACTAGCACATGGTATAGGTATAATGTCAACCTAATCAAACTAGCATGGTAAAAGTGTCAAGTGTCACGACAGAAATCAAACATCCTATAAACATGCGTCTAGTGTCAAGTGTCATGTATCATATTCAGGTAATTCATGTCTCATATATCATGTAGTCAAGTGGGTGTCATGGCATGTATCATGTTCTTGTATTAAGTTCAAGTCTTGTGTGATTACTATCAAGGTAGCACGACATGCAACCCATCCTACATGGTTGCTACAGCACAACAGTTTCGCTTTAGATTTCGTAGGGGACCATGCAGGGCAGTATACTCAGGTACAAGCAAGTAATTGAGCTCCAAGCTCCATGTATCATGTAAACAAGCTCCAACTCCAAACACTCCAAATATCATGTAAACAAGCTCCAACTCCAAACACACCACATGTCATGTAAACAAGTTCCAACCAAACCAGGTTCTTCCAAGTACACATTTCTGCACTATCCACTACTAGTTCTGTCCCATATACCCCGGCTTGATTACTTTTAGTTATTAATATCCAACATGCATGTATACGTGTAAAATAGTGTCAAATAATCATGGTAGGATCAGGTATAAGTTCAGGTTATCAAATCAGCATGCATGGTTAATAAAGATCCACATATACGAGCAAAATATATAAGTTTCATAATCAGGACAGCAAGACTAGTCAGCACTAAATCTGTGATTTACAGAGCTACAGGCATGCAAATCTTGATCCGTCGAAGGATCTGGAAAATAGACTTCCACACGCTTCTAACGAATATAATAAAGATATACACTAGTTCACAACATCACGGCTTAAAAGTCATTTCAACACAGATTTTCTGTACAGCCAGAAAACAGGGGAATGACTTCCAACACATAAAAACAGCAAGCAAAGTCATCAAATAAACCCACAAAATTTCTGGGGTAATCCCATATATATAGATTCAAAATAATCATTTTCATAATTTTCCAGAAAGTATAGATATGATATCAAAAATGGAATTCAACACAAGTCCTGGTTTTGATGGATCTGAAATCTCTCAACACTGCTGTGCAAGATCGAACTTATCTTGCAAACAGCGCTTCGAAATCCAATTCCGTCGAAACGAGGTGAAAGTAGATACAATTACCCAACTTTCATATCTCACATAAAATATTCATACAGTAATTAGAACTAGGGTGAAAACATCATTCAACATATGGCAACGCGCAGTTTACAGCAAAAGTGATACATAGAAAAGGATACGAATCATCACCCAAAACTCATCTTTAAAATACAACATAAATCTGGGAACTACCTAGCATCATGGTGAAACACTGCACAAAAGATTGTGGCATGATATCATGTATAACTTGGGTCTTGAAAATAAATAGATGATAAACTCTACCCCGAACTGAAACTGGAAACTACCAATATACAGTCACTAAAATAATCATAGTTAATTCATACGATCTCCAAACGGGGCGAAACCAGTGGGGTTAGATAATAGGTTCAGTCCTCTACACTTTACTCTGAAATAGCTATGTTGAGATTCGGACTCTAACCTAGGCAAAAACAGCAATCAATCCAGTACAACCCAAATTTCCAGATTTCTCAACCAAACTTCAAAACGTCATAACTTCCTCAAAAATCATCCAAACTCTTGCAAATTCGAAACGCAGCCTACCCATTATCTAAATATCATATCTAAGGATTTCTATCATGTCAAAATCTAATATTTCTCATATGGGTATTCAAACATACATCGGGTATACAATATGTCGCATACGCGATCAAAATCGCGTTTGGGTGAATCCTAAGGCATAAACCTATCAAACTCCATGTCATAAGTCATCTATGGCCTGTTTTGAATAATAGAGACGAAACCCACAAATAAAAACATGATCTTTGGCCGTCTCTAGTCCCAAACTACCCTATGTGTGAACTTTCGACTTGTATCAACCTAAGAAATTTAAGTACAAGTTACTTGCCTTGTTGTGACGATGATAGCGACGAATCCAAGCCTAGCAAAGAAAACCCACGAGAAAGACGCCTTCTAATGCGATTTCGAACGAAACCCACGAACAAAATGCGCCAACGATGGATCTCTTTAACTCACGAACCAAAGTGGGAGATGCCCACAACTCAAAACAGCGAGGGGAGATGATTAGGTGCAGCCTTGGTGCTTGCCGGCCACAAGAAGGAGGAGAGACGAAGTATTAATGGTTCGAAGTAGTATAGAATAATGGATGGAAGGGTTTTTGGTGATCGGCCAAGGCAAGAGAGGAGAGGGGAGGTGTCGGCCTGGGGTTTTTGAAGGCAGGCCGGGGGGTACTAGGGTAGGGGAGGCCGGTTTTAGATAGGAGAGGGAGAGAGAAATAATATTAGGGTTAGGGATTATTTAGTGTTTAGGGGTATATATAGGAGATCAAATGTGGATTAATGGGTAGTGGATATCAGTAGGATTAAATGGGTGTACAATTGGGTAATGGATATTGGGTAGATTTCAAATGGAGATACAAGATGCAATGAACCCTATGGCTCCTAAAAATCTCCTTAAGGGCCAAAAATCTCAAATTGACCAAAACTCCTCTAAAAGTCCACCATGACCCAAAAATAATATTTAAATATGAACGGGACCAAGAAAATGAGAAAAATATCTCAAAATGGCGAAAAACGGACGATCGGCGCAGGAACGGCACACGGAGATCAAAATGCCAGAAAAAAATAATATAAAATCAAAATAATCAAATATATTTTTTCGAAAAATACAATGGAATATAATAATCCACAAAAGAAAAAAATATTCTCAAAAATACCAAAAGTGAAAAACAGAGGTTACAATACAAGACAAGATGGAGTTCCGGGGGGTTCATCCACGCTAGCTCCTACAGGAATCGCTCCCGCTTATTCAGGCACTTTTGAAATTAACAGACGATATATGGATCCTGTGCTCCCAACTTGTGAGAAGGCACAGACCGTATCCCTTTGATAAGAAAGGTACAATCCAATAACACCGCCTAGTATAGGCCTATAGGACAGGTCGGATCATATCGTATCACCCTTAACACCAACTCTTTCCTTTCGGCGAAAATGATAATAAGTAAAGGTTCAGTAGTAATAGCCATAAGTTACTATCCTAACGATGTCACTAACCCTGAACAATCCTAGGGATGACAATAGTATAAACACAACATGATAGGTCTTAAGTTAGACTATGCAAGATAACTCTATTAGGCTGCTCAACCTAGACTTACCAGAATTCCTAAGGATCTGGTTCATGGCCTATCGATCTAAGACCTCGGCAATACGAACGTATTCGCATGCTACTATCCTGAACTTGTATTTCATCATACTCCGGTCCGCAATCAATCAACTCGGTTAAGATCTGATTGTACATGCGAAGTGACTCGTCCACAGTCCCTTAGGAGTAAGGTAAATACACGTATTGATGGTGGATAGCCCCTAGGTCAACGATATCACCATAGACGAGCACAACAAACTGCGTACTAGCTAATAAGCAACATACGAGTAACCAAAAACACATACGAGCTAAACAAGCTATGTATGGGATCAATAACTACATACGAGCCAGGCGAGCTGCGTATGAGACAACAACATACATACGAGCCAAATAAGCTACGTATGAGACTAACAACTACATATGGACCAGGCGAGCTGCGTATGAGCCAACAACATACATACGAGCCAAATAACCTACGTATGAGACCAACAGCTACATACGGGCCAGTCGAGCCATGTATGAGCAAAACCACACATAAAAACAACAATACAGGTAATTAACCTAGAAGCAACCAAACGTGCTTACTAGCAAAACTTGATCTTCTATAATTAGAAGCAATAGAAGAATCTACAAGCAATCTAAAATGGGCATTCTACCAATGAGAAGCCCAAAAGCCTTCCGATAGCCTAGAAACAACCAGTGCTACGCTTATCGGATTTTAATATCAATATACTTTTTAGAAAGGTAAGAATATCTACCACAACTTTCTAGTGGAACACTATTTCAGATTTTGTAAGAAATCCAAAATCCGGTCCATCAAACAGATGTAAACAGTTTAACCAAACTGCAGATTTTCAACAAAAAGCTCACACTTTGCAAGCTGGTAACTTTTGCTCTACTCGTCGGAATCTAACGAAACTGGGCAATTTGAAAAGGTGGGAACATCTACTACAACTCCCTAGTTGACCACTTTCTCAGATTTCATAAGGAATTCCAAATTCCTAACCTCGAACATACGCAAACAATTACCAAACTACAGATTTTCAATTAAAAGATGAAACTTCTGTAGCTTGTAACTTTTGCTCTACTCGTCGGAATCTAATGAAACTGGACAATTTAAAAAGGTGGGAACATCTACTAAAACTTCACAGTTGACCACTTTCTCAAATTCCAGAAGGAATTCCAAATTCCTGACCTCGAACATACGCGAACAATTACCAAACTAAAGATTTTTAATAAAAAGATAAAACTTCTGTAGCTTGTAACTTTTGCTTTACTCGTCGGAAACTAATGAAACCGGATAATTTGAAAAGGTGGGAACATCTACTAAACTTCCCAGTTGACCACTTTCTCGGATTCCAGAAGGAATTCCAAATTCCTAACCTCGAACATACGCAAACAATTACCAAACTACAGATTTTTAATAAAAAGATGAAACTTCTGTAGCTTGTAACTTTTGCTCTACTCGTCGGAATCTAACGAAACTGGACAATTTGAAAAGATGGGAATATCTACTACAACTCCCTAGTTGACCATTTTCTCAGATTCCAGAGGGAATTCCAAGTTCCTACTCTTCGAACACACACAAACGGTAAGAAAACGACAGATTTAACAAGGAAAAGCTGAAACTTTGAATGCCTATAACTTTTGATCCACTTATCGGAATCTAACTCAAGAGGGCAATTCGGAAAGGTGAGAACATCTACTACAACTCCCTAGTTAGCCGGCTCATCAGATTCAGCGAGTAAGACACTCAAAAACTATAAGGAATCAAGACAAATACAATTCCAACCCACCAAATACACAACCAAGCTGAAAACTTTCAATACCCATAACTTCTACTCCGCTTGTCGAAATTTAACCCGAGCGGTCAATTCGGAAAAGAGAGAGTCTCTAATACAACTCCCAAGTTGGCCCGAACCTCAGATTCATCAAGTAAAACCCTAAAAAATGACAAGGAATCAAAACAGCAAGCATCCTGTCAAACAGCTAGTTACTGTATCTTTCCAAGACCATAACTTCTACTCCGCTTATCGAAATTTAACTCAAGAGGTCGATTCCGAAAGGGGAGAGTATCTACTACAACTCCCTAGTTGGTCCGAACATCAGATTCAACCAGTAAGACACTCTAAAACATCAAAGAAGAAAAACAAGTTTCAAGTGCAACCTGGCTGCTGTGTTTTGTAAAAAGCATAACTCCTACTCTGCTTATCGGAATTTAATCCAAGAGGTCAATTCGGAAAGGGGAGAGTCTCTAATACAATTCCCTAGTTGGTCCGAACCTCAGATTCAACCAGTAAGACACTCTAAAACATCAAAGAAGCAAAACAACAAGTTTCCAGTGCAATCTGGCTGCTATATTTTGTAAAAAGCATAACTCCTAGTCCGCTTATCGGAATTTAACCCGAGAGGTCAATTCGGAAAGGGGTGAGTTTCTACTACAACTCCCTAGTTGGCCCGAACCTCAGAGTCAACCAGTTAGATACTCTAAAACATCAAGAAGCAAAACAGCAAGTTTATAGTGCAATCTGGCTGTTGTGTTTTGTAAAATGCATAACTCCAACTCCGCTTATCAGAATTTAACCTGAGTGGTCAATTCGGAAAGTGTAGAGTATCTACTACAACTCCTTAGTTGGCCCAAATCTCAGATTCAACAAGAAAACCCTCAAAAATGACAACCAAACAGAACGGTGAGCTTCTCAGCCGAACTCGCTGTCCTGATTTGCAACGGCCATAACTTTTGCATCTCTTATTGGAATTTAACCCGAGAGGATAATTCGAAAAGGGGAGAATGTCTACTACAATTCCTATTTGGTTGGTTCCTTAAATTCCGTAAGGACATCCAAGTTCTAGGCCTTTGAAGCCACTGCGACACTAACCCCAAAACAGTGAGCTCTCTGTTTTGACCTAAAGCTCGCTGTTTTGGGGGAAACACTCGTTTCACCCATCAAAATGACTCCGAAAAATCTATAAAAATTCTAGCATGATAATAACACCCCTAAGAACATCTCCAATAAATTTCGGGTCAAGGTTCTACCTTTAACACATGTAAACAAAATCAACCCTACAACCATAAAAATCGTTTCTTTATGCTTGATTTTAGTGTTCTACCACTTCTAACTTTGGATTCTCTTTACCCTAGCCCCTATGCACATGAAATTAGCTCCATACAATAACATACAACAATAATAACAACCCTAATAGGTAAAACAACACAAGAGCGAGAAACCCCCACCTTTATTTTGTGTAGGAAGGACTAGCTTCTCCACCTTGCTCCTTGTTCTTGCTCCTCTTCAAGAATTCCACCATTAAAAGATAACCCATGAAAAAACTCCTCTTTCTCTTTTCTTTTGATTCAATCTCTCTTTCTTTTCCTCTCTTTTCAATTTTTTTTTTCTCAACTAAAACTTAGTAACACAAGAAGTAAAAGAAGGGATTGAGTGAGATAAGATTTGGGATGAGAATACACACACACAAAAAAGTGTTTCTAATCCTATAATGGTTTGGGGCCGGCCAAGGGTGAGGAGGGGGGGTTTTTATTGAAGAGGTGAATGGGTTTTGTGGAGGAAAAGAGCCCAAGTGTCATTTACACTTGTGGTTAAGAACAATTGGGGTTTTATTTGCAATTATATATTGCAATCAAGTCCTAATCATCCCTTACCCTCCATCTCATCATGATGGATCACAAAATAAAATATAATTTCCCAAATCACATACTACATGATTTGTACAATCGCCTGAAATCGACGCGATTCAAATCCGTGCATATATCTGAATATACATATATTTTTCATTAGTGAAAATGAACAAATCAGTACAAAAATAATTTAATTCCGAGAAATAAAATAAAATAATTTTATTACTGGCTCGGAAGATTCCAGTATCAATTTGATACAAAACAGTCGTATACCGACTAAGATATATACATATATAATGTTTATTAACAAAACCGGGTGATGTTCCCCAAAAATATTTCAATTCTGAAAATAGAAATAAAATAATAATTTTTAATATCTGCCCGGTATTTTCCAGACATTTTTCCAAAAGTGCATTTTTCAAGATTTTGCACAAGTGCACAAAATTGATACAATACGTATATATACTTACTAGTATATATATCTAGATAACTTTTATTTGAAAAACCCAGTAAATTCCAATTAAAATATTTTAATTTCAAAAATAATAATTATATAAATATAATATCCGTCCGAGATATTACAATATTTCCTCCTTAGAATAGTTCTGTTCTCAGAAGTACGTTAAGTTAGGAAAACAGAAAAAACATCCATACACTAAATAACACGGAGAAAGAAAGCTTATACGGCTTTCCAGCTCCCAAGTGACTCATCCACGAAAACCCAACCTCGATCCCAAAGCTGCCTGACGAATCTGCCAAAGTCGAGACGTAACCCTCGAATCTTGGTTAGAACTACTGACCATGGCACTCTATGTCACTTCCTTACGCCTTCAATGTGGGCTCCCGCTAATTTCTCTAGCGATTAAGTCATCTTCACTGGAAGAAAATGTGCAGACATTGTCAACCGGGTCCCAGATAACCCAAATTGAGTCATACATTTTAGAACTTTTGGATACTCCTGTGATGAAGTCCATACGGACATTCTGATATTTTCCTTCATCAACTTGCCGCTTCGGTGCTTTAATCCCTGTGTTTTCTGCCTAAGCCTTCTGACTTGCGCACTTAGACTCCGTTGCGGCTCCCATCGTGTCAAAACTGAGCTTCAATCTTGAGTAATCACTTCAATACTGGCTTGACTGATCTCATCATCTTGCTTCTTACTTCCTTCGTGGTTTTTGGCTAAAGCTAATACTTCACTACCTTGATCTTTTGCATTTCGGTAGCCACTCCCTCCTTAGAATAGGACATGGCCAACGAATATCACTTCTGACTTCCAGGATTCTCTCCTATAATTTGCTCAAAGCTGACGCTCCCGATGGTGTATTTAAACAAACCAATTCTAGAATCACCTTCCGCACACATCTCAACTCTTGAAAAATAATTCAGACAAAAGAATATGATGAACCAAGTTTGAACAAAACAGCTGTATGGATTCCATATATATATAAATCCAACTGATTACAAAAAGTGTTACATCATATAGTACTTCTTAGTGATAAAATGAGAATAAGAGAATTATGTGGAAAGTATGAATTATGAATGTAACAAATGAAATTTATTCTATGCATGAAATTGTACATGAAAGTGAAATCAAACATCATGATGAATTATGAAAGGTCTTGTGAATATGAATACACAAATGCTATGAACATGAAATGGAATTGAAAGCTAGAGGGTAGCTAAACCTTATACCGACATTGAAAGAATATTTTTGAGATGAGATATTGAAAAGAAAAGACCAAGTTTGGGTCATGTTGTTGAATTAATGGTTAAGTCCGGTATAGAGGAAATGCTAACTCTAGGGGTGTAATACCCTGATTTTTCAATTAATGAAAAATTATTTTATTTTGCACGTAGTGTGCATGTGCAATATTTTGGTTGAATTAAATCGTATAATTATTTTATTGTGATGTGTATAAATATTTAAATATGTGTTTCCAAATTATTTTACACAAAAGCCTTATTTTTATTAGACTAAAAAGCCTTTTTCTTAAAGCCCAAAATGTAATTTATTTATTTTATTTTAAAAATAACTATTTTGGCCCATAAACTAAAGCCCATGGACTATATTTTTATACAACTTGTCATGTAGAATACGATTTAAAAGACTATTTTATTTTTATACAAAATTAAATGTACATTTTTGGTCCTAGTTGCATGCATGTGCACTACACGTACACGTGCAAGTGCACTTCCTTATGCATGGCTGGGAATACTTCTTTTGGAGGGAGACTCAAAATTGTAATGGTGATCATGGTGGTGGTTACTTAGATGTGGGTAGTTATTGCAACTCCTACTCTCATCTTGGCCCTCCATCCTACAACCAACCAATTAATCCTAGCCCTCCATTCTATTTAATTTTTAGTATAAATACCCCCCCTCCCCCCCATGGCTAGTTATTTTGTGCTTAATATTCTCTTCCAAATCTATAGTCTAATAGCATTATCTAGTAGTAGTTTGTGAGTTAAAAAGATTGAATTGTGAGTGGGATTGTGCTTGCATTCTACCAAGGAGGAGAAGGGCCAGCTACTCAAGTAGGAGCTTTCGGTGGTGCTTTTTGGAGCTTGTGTGCGCGCGTCTAGGAGGAGGTGCACTCATTTGCAAAGGACTTTGTTGCTATTGTGTTTGTTCTCTCCATACAAGGTGGGTAAATTCTCCATATTTCTAAAGTAGAAATGCTTGTTAGAACGAATGAATGATGGTGGGTAAAATTTTCCCTATTTCTAAAGTAGGATGGCATGCTAGTTTAATTAGAAAAATTGAAGCATGAAAATGACTAAGAAGAGCACACTTTAATTGGGAAAAATGACTTCTTGAATGATTGAAATGTGGACATACAATTTGGTATGTGGTTCTATTATTTGAGTTGTATGTGAATTGATTAGAATCATGGATTGATTGATAGAAAAATACATTATTTTACCATCAAGAATTACACACAAAGTTAGTAGCTTGATTATACCATTTCATGTGTTAAATAGATCTTTTGTGTTAATATGGGCATGAATAATTTAAAATATGTGTTGTATGTTGGGTAAATGGTTAAAAACAGAGAATTAATGTGTAGTTGGCTAATAAAGAGATTAGTGGCATTAATCGTTGAGAAATGTCGAAAAAGAATTTTTCTGGTAAGTCGACTTAGGACCTTATAAGTCGACTTATGTCCTCATTTAAGTCGACTTATGCTTTTATAAGTCAACTTATTGCTTAACTCATTTTCTTGAAAGCATGGGTATTTTTCCCTCTGGACAGTCGACTTATTACCGTATAAGTCGACTGGTACGGATGAATTTTCATAAACTTGAATGTTCTATTCTTCTAAAAATTTATGGGACTTTATAAAAATAATTTGGGAATTATTTGCATGAAATAGACTATGATTTGAGAATAAAATGCATAAATAGAACTATGGTTCTATGTGTATACTTTGTGAAAAATTATACCTTGCAAAAGAGTTTGAAATGAAGAAGTAGAAGATTAACATAGTAAAGATTGAAGTGATATTATGTGATGGACGTGATTTATTCCTAATTGGGAATAGTATGAAAAATATGAATTGTGAATATTCGTTAGCATTTCTCATTTTGAGAATAATGTGATAACTATGAAATGTGAATTATTCTCGTTGGAGAATAGTGCGAAAATTATGATGTGTGAATAGAATGAAGGAATGATTCCTTAATTTGAGATTTTAACCTGTTCAGTCGACCGAATGTGTGTAACAGTCGACTGTATTAAACTTGAGAAATTACATAATTGCACTCTGCAGAACAGCCGACTGGGTTGGACGACAGTCGACTTGCCCTATAATAATAATTGAGATTTTGAACGCTGCGGAATAGCCGACTGACCATATGCAGCAGTCGACTCTTCCGAGCGATTATTGAAGAACTTTATTTGACTGAACAAGTCGACTGGATGAGCTCCAAGTCGATTGTTCAGAGTACTTTTGGGTATATCAGAAATTCTATGATTTGTTTATAATAAAGGTTATGAATCTTGTGTTGATTATTGGTTATGACAGTAAGTTCGATTTGTCTTTGCGTGGATTTACATGAAGTGAATCATTTATTAGAACTTGTCAAAGATGTATGAATGTGAAAGCTATGAACATGGAAAAGAAAATCTATTATGATTATGAAAAATAAACTTATGAGCTAGTAACGCTCAATGTTGGAAAATTGTGAATTGGAATTGAAACAAAAGAGTAGCTAAGTCTCCCCCGGCATTTGGAAAGAAATGGAATGAATATTGAAAAGAGAGACCAAGGTTGGTCATGTTGAAACGAATGAATAAGCTCGGTTTAGGGGAGAGGCTAACTCTAGAACTTTGATTTTGTTCATGATTCTAATAAGAAACTAAGTATTAGTACATAGTGGAGACGTGATGAAAGTAGGAGAAAAACACGAGTGAGGGCCATCGGATTTGCGGCGGAGAGTATTTTACAGGTTCTTCACGATGAGTCATGACATGACGTGGATACGGCTCCAGGGTACCGTGGCGGCGGAGAGTATTTCACAGGTTCTTCACGATGCGTCGTGACATGACGTGAGTACTGCTCCAGGGTACCGTCCCGGTGGTGACACTTGTGGGATGTTGGGTGACTGCATGAGGATCGTGAGCCATGAAGGAGGCTGAATTGCCACAGGTTCTTCACGATGAGTCGTGACATGACGTGGGATTCCCCTCCAGGTTTTATGTACACGTGCTTGCACTCATAGATCTATTAAGATACCTACCGTAATTACAGTAGTAGATTAAGTCATGGCGAGGGATTGAACCCTACACAGATGAAGAACGATTAAGAGGCTTGCCCTCGGACCTATGTAGTATGGGATGCATAGAATCCGAACAAGTGTGCATTAGTGTCATCTAATATAAACAGTTGCATTAAGGACTAAGTGCACAATCACAACACGACATCAATAGGGTAGTCCCTTTAGTTTGATTTGTGACAAGTTTGTGTTTGCTAAATATGGAAAATTAAGTTATACTATTTCCGGCATAGAGAGGATGGCCGTGTATAATGATCGTCGGTTGAATAAACTGACGTACCCACAGTCTTATATGCAGGTAAATGGCTTGATAAAGATTAAAGAGGAAAAAATGCTTAAAGATTACTCAATGTTGTTGTATATTTGTTTCATTGTTGTAAATTTTACTTCCGCTGTGCAATGTAAATGTAATATTGATGTAAACTCTGATGTAAAGTGAAAAGTTTAAATTTTCTTGTAAAATTGTACTAAAAGAAGCAGAAAGATCCTGTAGAATATCTCGAATTCAGCGTATTTGGAATTCGGGGCGTTACAAGGGGATTGATTTTATTCATGATTCAAACAAATTATGGACTAGATACATAGTGGAGATGTGACGAAAGTAAGAAAAAAAAACACGAGTATGAGGGCCATCGGATTGGCGGTGTGAGAGTGATTCACAAACTGCCTGTTTGATGCGTCAATGCATGACTACTCCGGAATTATCGTCCTAGTGGCGCCGCTTGTGGGGTGTTTGGTGACTACGGGTGGTGCCATCGTTCCATGACGGAGGCTGAATTGTCCACAGACTGCATGCATGATGCATCATGTCAGTGTGTGGAATTTCCCTCCAGACTGTCTGGACATTGGCTCGTAACTCATAGAACATCTAGGATACTTATCGAAGTTACTGTAGTAGTTTAAGTCATGGCAAGAGATTGAACCCTACAAGATGAAGTACGATTAAGGGCTTGCCCTCGGACCTATGTAGTATGGGATGCATAGAATCCGAACATGTGCGCATTAGTGTCATGTAATATAAATAATTGCATTAAGGACTAAGGGCACAGTACAACACGATATCAATAGGATAGTCCATGTAGTTTTGTTTGTGATAAGTGTGTGCTTTCTAAGTTAGAGAAAATTGATGTGTGATATCCTTGTGTCAGTTGAGTGAACTGACAAGCCCACAGTTTCCATGCAGGACAAAGTGAATGAAAAAGACTAAGGAGGAATTGATGCTTAAAGAATTATTCAAGTGTTGTTTTATTTCATTCAAGTAATTCATGTAAATTTGCTTCCGCTGTATAAATGTAACTTGATGTAATAAAGTTTTCAATTTCCTTGTAAACTTGTACGAAGAGAAGTGTAAAAATCCTGTGGAACTTCGAATTCGGTCTTAATTGGAACTCGGGGTGTTACAGAAAATCCTGACAAAGCGTGAAATGAGGTCAAAGATCAAGCTCCGTGACGCCGAGCTCTGACCTCCGAGCTTGGTGCCAGATCAGTGGAGGGTAGAAGCCAGCAGGCCGGTCGAAGTAAGTGCCAAGCACCGAGCTTGGCTAGGAAAGCTTGCAGCTGGCTGGAGGAGCATGCCGAGCGTCGAGCGAAGCGTGTTTGGAGAGAAAGTTTGCAGCTAGCTCGAAGAGCATGCCAAGCATCGAGCAAAACATGCATGGTGAGAAAGCTTGCAGCTAGCTTGAGGAGCATTTCGAGAATCGAGCGAAGCGTACTTGGTGACAAAGCTTGCAGCTAGCTCGAGGATCATGTCGAGCGTCGAGCGAAGCGTACTTGGTGAAAAAGATTGCGGCTAGCTCGAGGAGCATGTCGAGCGTCGAGCGAAGCGTACTTGGAGAGAAAGCTTGTTGCTAGCTCGAGGAGCATGCCGAGCGTTGATATAGGGAAAATTGTAAGTGATCTTCACCATTGATTCAGACACGAATCGCGAAACAATTATTTCGACCTAGGCCAAACAGATCCATGAGCTTTCCGCATGCCTCCCCGTCAAAAGAAGTACGATCGATTCTGAACCTGTTGACGAACTGGAAGAGGTGCCATTTTTCGAGGATGATCCAGGCAGTGAGTCAGTCTTTCCCATAGATCTAAGACGTGAGATCATCGACTGCGTCTGCCGAACTCAGGACCTATTCGCTTGGGTCCCTTCGGATATGCCTGGGATCTCTGAAGAACTTATCATGCACAAACTAAGCATCCGTCCCAACTTGAAACTAGTGCAGCAAAGATGCCATAAGTTCCCTCCCGCTCGGCAACAGGCAGTTAGGGAGGAAGTACAGAAACTCCTCTCAGCCAATTCTCATACAGGAGGTGAGCTACCCCGAGTGGCTAGCCAATGTCATGATGGTCAAAAAGGCCAATGGAAAGTTGAGGATCTGTATCGATTTCACTGACCTCAACAAAGCCTGCCTGAATGATCCATCCTTCCTCCATAATATCGCCGCCCTCATCGATGCGACGTCCGGGCATGAATTTCTCTTTTTTCATGGATACCTTCTTAGGCTACAACCAAATCAAGATGTACGCCCCGAACTTTCCCAAAATAGCTTTCACAACTAACTAAGGGCTATATTGCTACCGTGTCATGCCCTTCGACCTGAAGAATGTCGGAGCAACAAATCAAAGAATGAACCAGGTCTTCAAAAAAAAAAAAGTCAGACCAAGGAAGTTTATGCAGACGACATTCTCGTTAAAAGCCTCGAGGGTCGGGATCATGTGAAAGATCTGGAGGAAGCATTCGGGGTCCTTCGGTCCCATAACATGCATCTAAATCCTTCAAAGTACTCTTTCGGTGTAAAGTTCGGGAAATTCCTCAGATTCATGGTCAGCCAACGGAGAATAGAGGTCAACGCCGAGAAAATTTAAGCCATATTAGACATTGCCCCTTCGAGAAACATCAAAGAGGTCCAACGCCTCACAGGTCGGTTAGCAACTATTGGTCATTTCTAATCCAGATCTGGGGAGAAGTCAATGTCATTGTTCATGGCTCTCAGAGGAACCAAGATCTTCGAGTGGGAGGACCCCACAGTCAGTTGAAGACATACTTAGCCAATCCCCCCTCCTCAGCAAACCCGAGACGAATGAGGTCCTCTCCCTCTTCCTAGCTTCTTCTGAACATGCTCTCAGTGTCGTTCTGATCCGGGACGAAGGCGGATCGCATAAATAATTTTATTATGTCAGCAAAGTTATCCGCGATGCCGAGTTACGATACTCTAAAATAGAGAAGATGGCACACGCGGTCGTGATGGCCGTGAGAAAGCTTCACCCTACTTCCATGCTCACTCTATTCAGGTCCTCACTGACCAACCCCTCAAAAAGGGAAAACTCGCTTCAAATTGGGAAGGTCCATATAAGGTCTCCAAAGTGGCCCGTCCAGGGACTTACCGACTTGAAAACCTAGGTTGCAGGGCGGTTAAGAGAATTCGGAATGTGGAGCACCTGATCAAATTCCATGAAAGACCTTAAAGCAAACCAGACTCGTAACAAGCCAAATGTAATAAACACTAGCTTTCTACGGCTGTAACCCCCATTCCCGTAAATACATAACTTTTGAATATTTTCTGTATTTCGTGTTAAATTCTGTTTGATTTTACATTAAAGTACTTCATAATCGACAATTATATTTAATTTCGAACAATGATATATTTTAACTTGTTTTATATTCCTAATTGATTGACTATTTACATTTTAGCCCAAATCAAATTTATTTTTACTAGTTGGATTATTTTGATAAATGTGTTAAACCGAATTCCTATTTTATATAATCTATAGTTATTATTTCTATTACTATCATCATCATGATTATTATTTTTATTATTATTATTATTATTATTGTTATTATTATTACTATTATTATTATTGTTGTTGTTGTTACTATTATGATTATTATTATTATTAGTATTATTATTTTTGTTATTATGGTTATTATTATTGTTACTGTTATTGTTATTCTTGTTACTATTTTTAATACTATTATTACTGTTGTTATTATCATTTTCAGTAATATTTTCTTATTAATTGCATTATTGTTATTTTTATTGTTAATACTATAATTATTATTATTTTAATTTATAAACCCTATAATTCTAATTATTTTTTTCCTATTGAATTTATACCCACTAATTGATGTTTAACCCAAAACCCAAGCCCATTCTCTTATTGGATCATACCCGTAACCCAATAACCTATTAAATCCCTATAAATACTATTCTAAAACCCTAACCTAACCTATACTACCCTAACCCTAAACCTAGCCCTGTTCTACCCCCACTGCCACTGTACAGACCCCCCCCTTCAACCTCCCGACTCTCTCTCCCTGTTTTCCCCTGTACACCCCAGCGTCTCCGAACACCATCCTCCACCTCCATCACACTCCATCCCCTCGACCGCCCTTATCGTTGCCTTCCGCGACCTCCATCATTTTCACCCTCATCCTAATCCGCTGCCACCACGTCAACCACCCTAGCCTCGACAGCCACCACCCCCCGATCACCACCATCACCTTCACTTTGTTTTCCCCCGAAACAGAGCATCGCATCGGAGCCCCTGTCCATCGCCAGTCTATCGCCTCAGCCCTCCTTCGCTCAGTCGATCATTACCCTCCATCCAATCGCCGCCCTAGCCCTGCCAGTACCGTCGCCGTTGCTCTCTCTCCCTTCCTTTCGTTGCCGTTTGGTGTTCGGGAAGAAGAGAGATTCGTTCTTGCTGTGTGCTTCCTTGTGGAATATATTTGGATCCGCTGTGGTTTGGAGTTGTGTTGGAGTTGCACGTAGAGCGCACGTGCTTTCGTTCGTGTTTTGTTGCTCGGGATTCTCATCCTGTTATTCTGTTATATTCGAATTCATCATTTAACAGGGAAGTCACTGTCCTCTTAAATTGTTAATTGTATCAAATTTAAGTTTTGTTGAAACTCTTGCAAGGAGACCCCTTGTTTATCGTATTATACATTGTTCATCTCTTTCGTTGGGTATATTGAGGGTTTACACGAGCTAACCCCAATATTCTTGACATCGTGCCACTTTGACTCCAAAAATATTGAATCTTGCATACATCATATAGTATTGAAGATAGGAAACTTTCGTGCATCTCATAACACGATTAGTTATTATAGAGACAATTGCTAGGTTGTATGTTGTTTGATCAATTGATGGTTGATTGATGATAAATTAGTATATGTATGTGTTCTAATTTTATTTATCATGTTTTTACACTCATCATGTAGATTATAAAACTTATTGACTAATAGAATTGATACCCATCATGTTTACTTAATTTATTCCATGAAAAATACCCAAACTTGTATATTGCTTGCTGGCTATATGTTGTCTGCTATTTTTGACCCAGTAAATGATCTTAAAATAAATAATTTTCTGAATAAGAATTGTAGCCTTATCTTTCTAGTTTCCATAACATCTTGAATTTATTAATTCCGAATTGTGTAGCAAAAATTATGCCTGTTTTACTAATACTGTGTTTTTACTTTCAGATTTTTAGATTCTTGTACGCTTCATGTATAAACAGTAAAAAGGCTAATCAAATGATCAAATTTTGTTCTGATAATTTTCAGATTGTTAGTAATCATGTTTAGGAGTCTAGGAATTTTTTTTAATGAATTTAATATTTAGTTTTTGCTGAATCTAAATATAAAATAACATGATGTCGAAATTCTGCCTGAACATAAAATTTGTAAAGAAGAATGTGGTTGACCTAGTTACTGTAGTCGAATTTTAAACTTTCAATATGCGTTGGAACCGTGTGGAAGTCTAGTTTCTAGACCTTCTGACGAATTCAGTTTTTGAATTCTGAAACAGTTGGAAATCACATTTTTGTACAGACTACTCTTGCTGTCAAGAATTTTGTATTCTAGATTTTAATAGATTAATTGTTCTATATCGTAGTATTGCATGAATTAAAGTGTATATGTTGCATTGCATGATCCTAATGTCCAATTGTCATCATTCTAATTGTCCAATTCATGTTACCATCCTATTGTTTCTCCTATTGATACTATTGTTCATCTCATGTCTCAAATTGTATATTGTATTGTTGCATTAATAAAATAATTAACAAGTCAGGATTTAAAGGTTGACTTTAGTAGTGGATAATATAAGGACTGTACTCGGAGGAGGGGCCTGTGTTTTCCTATTTATTGGTCTATTGGTCTATTGGTCTATTAGCCATATTGGTCATATTGGTCATATCAGTCATCGATTAATTGCAGATTACTGACTACAGTATCTCGATTGATTCGATCATCGGTCATTATTGTATATCTTTGCCGAGTACATGAACTACAAAATTCACCACTTAGTGTAAACGTAAATTATTTATATGTAGCAACCATGTGGTAAATAAATGGGACTCATGAAGTGCTACATTAGTTAGGAATAAAATGATTAATAGACTTAAGAATTGACACGACATCCACACTGCATATTGTTCCTCATTGTTCCTATTGATATCAAATATTGGCTAAGTGTTATTGATATTGATCATCGAATATTGTTATCGAATAGTGAATCATTGTTTATAGCCATTGCATCGATTATCATGATTTGATTATTGTTATTGTCCCATGTTATTGATTCCTATTGATCCATTGAATTCATTATTATACCGTTATTCCATTGTTCTTTGCTTTCTCTACTTGCTGTCCACGACTTACACTAAGGACAATTTTTCTCCTTTTTTAGATGAAGTGTTTACATGTGTTGATGGAGAATTGCCTGATGGATTGGGAGAACAACATTGGTGAAGGAATCGATAGCATCACCGCTTAATAAATTATTGTTTTATCATGGATATTTAATTATTGAACTATTGTTATTTCATTGTATTGTGGGATTTTGACCCGAATATTGTTATTTTTGTTCCAGATGTTGGATTATTATTGTATTTGGATATTTAACATTGCTTTATTCCAAGTATTATTGTTCAAGAGATTATTATTATTTCCTGTACAATTGTTCTGTACTGATCATATTGTTGAGTTGATCGGATAAATAGCTTATGGGTGAAGTTAGTCATTCGCTGGGCCAATGTCATGTGCTCGTATTCTATATTTTTGGGAAGCGGGGCGTGACAACGGCCATCAAATAAGAATTTCAGTTTCCAATCAATCGCCTACTCCTTATTACTGCTAAATCTAAACCTCGAGAAGGGTGCCTCGAAAGAGCACCTCGTCACTGAGTCCTATGCAGTTCTCACCGCGGAGTCTAAACCTCACAAAGAGTACCTTGAAAGAGCCCCTCGACTCTGAGTACTATGCAGTTCTTACTGCTAAGCTTAAACCTCGGAAAGATTGCCTTGGAAGAGCACCTCAACTCTGAGTACTACACAGTTCTCACACATAAATCTAAAAATCGAAAAGAGTGCCTCAAAAGAGCACTTTGACACTGAGTACTATGCAGTTCTCATTGCTAAGCTTAAACCTCAGAAAGACTGCCTCGAAATAGCACTTCGACTCTGAGTAATATGCAGTTTTTACTACTAAGTTTAAACCTCAGAAAAAGTGCCTTGACTCTAAGTACTATGTAGTTCTTATTGCTGAATCTAAACCTAGAAAAGAGTGTCTCGAAAGAGCACATCGACTCTGAGTACTATGCAGATCTCACTGCTAAGTTTAAACATCGGATACCTCGACTCTGAGTACTATGTAGATCTCATTGATGATTCTAAACCTTAGAAAGAGTGCCTCAAAAGAGTACCTCGATTCTGAGTCCTGCGCAGTTTTCACTGCGGACTTTGAACCTCGGAAAGAGTGTCTCGAAAGAGCACCACGACTCTAAGTACAACGCAGTTCTTACTGCTAAGCTTAAACATCGGAAAGAGTGCCTCAGAAGAGCACCTTGACTCTGAGTACTACGCAGTTCTCAACGCTAAATCTAAACCTCGGAAAGAGTGTCTCGAAAGAGCACTTTGACTCTGAGTAATATGCAGTTCTCACTGCTAAACTTAAACCTTGGAAAGAGTGCCTCGACTCTGAGTCCTACGCAATTTTCACTGCGGAGTAAAACCTCGATAAGAGTGCCTTAAAAGAGCACCTTGACTCTGAGTACTATGCAGTTCTTACTACAAAGTTTAAATCTCGAAAAGAGTACCTTGAAAGAGTACCTCGATTCTGAGTACTATGTAGTTCTCACTGCTGGACCTAAACCTCGAAAAAAGTCCCCCGACATAGCACGTCAACTCTGAATCTGACGTAGTCTTCACTGCTAAGACTAAGACACGGAAGGAGCACCTCGGCTCCGAGTACTAAGGTGTTCTTTCCCTACTACATCCAGAATGCGAGAATCGCCTCAAGCTCAAACTCAACGTAGTTTTGTCCATTACCAGGAATTCAATAACTCAAATCTCAACAAAAATAGGAAAATGATTCACTTTAATGATCGAAAGATGATTACAAAAGTGGTGACCAGTCCGCAGATTGCATGCAAAACACTGAAAGCAAAACCTACGTCTATACATGATTCACTTTGTACCACGGAACACCAACTACTCTCCACACATTGAGGATAAGAAACGGGTGAGGGCATCTCCGTAGTCGAGCCTGGAACTCCATTAGAAAGAAGAGAGCCACTCATGAAAAGGCGCCAGGTCCCTCTCAGTTCGTCAGTCTTCCTTGTTGCCACAAGCTCGGGAATCCCTAGGGGAAGGTGGAAGTTGAAGCAAAAAACAACTTGAACTACCATCTCCCCAGCCGATCCAGCTAAGAAAATCTAGAGAGAAGGATGAGGAGTCATTTGAGATAGGTAACTACACATCACCTTTCCTCGGTCGTGGGTCGACAAGGTCAGACCTTATGGTCTCCTACCCAAATCACCCTCCAGAATTTTGCCAATCGAACTACAGATCTTGAAATCTGAACCGGTCCGATGACGGTACCCAATTCACCGACAGTTTTAGTTAGATCGAATTCTCATAGGTCGAAATTGACCTCCCAAGTTCTCAACAAGAAAACCATCACTTAGTGGAGGTAAGTCGTTTCGATGCCAAAGGATTTTATAGGCAACTCAACCAACCACCTCATTTAATAAGCATTCGAAAAGTCAAACGCTCCAACTTCCAAGGCATACAGTGACCTTGGTTATCGTGAATGAAGTGATGTGGGCAAATAAAACCGTTCAAATAGTCAGTGCTTCAACTTCCAAGGCATACAGTAACCTTGGTTATCACGAAAGAGGTGACATAAGCAGATACGTGGCAATTTTCTGCACAAAACAGCCAAGGTGTGACTGCTGATATGTGACCTCGACTACCTGGTCCCGGTCCGACAATGTCTAAATAGAAAAATGAGAGAAAGGAAAGAGAACAAAGACAAATCTTATTTATTAAAGGAAAGATTTTAAGGACGGTGGCCAACCCGCTAAAACGGCAGGGTACAAATGGCTTATCACTGGCGCTTCGGCATTGACTCTTTCTCGTTAAGAGGGGCAGACTTCTTCTTACGAGCCGTAGCATCCTGCTCGGCCCTCCGTTGCAAATCTTCTTCGTCCGCTTCGAAGGCCAAACCCTCGAGCGAGAGGTGCAGTTACCGAATCTTCATAAGCGTGAGGGCCTTTCCATACCCTGCATCATGGCCTGTCAAGCACCTGCAACACGGTTTCCTCCAACATCTGTTAATCCTTAGTCCCCGCTCCCAGCCTTCTCGTCTAGCATCCCCAGCAATTTCCTTTCCTCGGTCTGCTAGGCCAACAGTTCCTCGGCCCATCTCTCCTTCACAGCCAACAATTCCTGCCGACTGCTTCACTCCTCCTTCAGCTCCTTCTCGGTCTCTCTGGTACCCCGGAAGAGCTTCTGGTTCTGACTTAGCAAATTCTTACTACTCTCCTTGGACGCCAGATCCCGGGCAAGTATTGCATCCTGCCTTCACTTAAGCTCGACCCCAATAACAGCAACCTACAAAAAGAAAGGTTATAAGGAAAGTTGGATATTCAAACTGAGGGAGGATGCCTACTTCAAGAGAGAGACCCCTACCAGGACTGAAGCCTGGGCCTAACGGGAATAGACGTCGCCTTAGGCCTCCCTCTTCAGGGACACTGATTCTCGGGGGGGTGGTTGGGTTTTTGAGCACCTGGATTGTGTTCGTGCGATCCGTCGTCAGATCTGCCTCAGTTACAGTCCATGGAGGGATCCACACCTTTGCCGGCGAGGTCATCTTCGGCGCAGCCTGAGGATCCCCCTCCATGGGGACCGACGATTCCGTAACGACAATGGTAGGGTCATCATCTTTGCTCATCTTCCTCCTCGGAGTCTCCCCCTGAACATTCTTCCCCTCGGGGTCCTTAGATCCACCAGTCTCTTTGTTCCTTACCTTGGTATTTCCCTTGGTCGGCTTCCTCACATACATCCTGGCTTTAGCCTCGATCTCAGCTTTGGCCCAAGCCTTAGCCTCGGCCTCCTTCAGGCTCGCCTTACGTGCCAAACATCTTGCCATCAGAATCATGTCGAAAACCATGGTAAAAGGAAAAATGAAAACAATGAAAGAACAAGGTGAAGAAAGAATAGACAAAAGAGAGCAATATATATGTATGAAAAGGACATCGAATACTGTGTGCACATGAGACACATATGGGACACGTGAGTCTCTTCACTCCGGCTTCCCATCCAATATGGCTCCTTGTGTTCCATGAGAGCCTCACTCCAGCAGATTCTACCGAAAGTGTCAGCTAGCTCCTGGACGGTCATCAGAAAACCTTTTTTGAAATCACGATTCAACATTATCATTCCATCAGAGACTTTCAGATACAAAGGGCAGTGGCCAGTCCGCTTTTGGCACAATACAACAGGAACATAAAAGCTAAGACAAGAGGAGGGACCCTGTCTTGGGAACCTCGAGAACAGGTCGCGTGTCTGATCACAACTTGGGAGGAAGTTCGGTTGGAGGCATTGGTAGACGCCCTCGCGAGCCGGGACGAACATGGTCATCACCTATTCTAATAAAACCACCAAGATTAGGGTCTACGGCGACCCCTAGATCAGAAGGAATCGACCAGGGAGTCGCTGGGGAGGTGACGAATTCCAGGTCGTACTCAAGAGAACCATGGTCAAGGTCAGGGTATTTCCTCCTGATGCGCTCGATGGCTTGCCTGAAGCCACTCCTCACCATCAACGATCTTATCTGCAGCTCCCACTAACTCCGATCACGTCTGGGCCAATTTGTAAGACCCCGCAAAATAGTACATATCTATTTTGTATTTTTAATCCGTGCACAATTAAAGAGTTGCACGTATTAAAGGAATTTTCTCAATTTTTATTAAGTATTGAAACATATTATTATTCGATATGTTTTGAAATCAATGAAGGTGCAATTGTAGAACTGGAGTAGAAATATCTTCTCAATTAACTATAATTGAGTTAGGACTTATAATATTGAATTATTATTTTGTATGGTGATAATACGATCTCATGTGTGTTATTACTTACAAATTGTATTAACATTATTTGTGTGTATTTCAATTTGTATTCGATTGAAATTGTGTGTGAGATTGTTGTGATCATCTAATTAAACCCAATATGACTCAACTAGACCCAAACAAACACACTCTAGCTTGAACCCAAGTTGACCAAACCTAACTTAACTTGTTTTGTGCATGGCATGAACAATTTTTTGTGCACATGCACTAGGGTGTGGCCAGCCATATGTGGAGGGAATGGGGGATGGGGTTTTTATTTTTCAAATTAGAATATAGGGCTTTTGAAGTGACTCAAAATACTTGAGTGTTTGAGAAACCCTAAGAGGCAATACCACTCTCACAATCCACCTCCTCTCCCCTCCAATGCATGTTGGCCTCACCCTCACTCTCTCTCTCTCTCTCAATTCCCGGCCAAATCCTCCCCCTCACTCTATTTAAAATCTCTACAAACCCTAGCTCCACTCTCTCATTTCCACGCCAGCTCACACTATTTTCTTCATTCTAATACCCTTCTAAGACACTTAAGTTGTTGTTTTGGGAGAATGAAGTGCAAGAAGGAGACAAGAGGAGCCATGGAGAAGGACAGTAGGAGCAAGAAGTGTTTTCAAGGAGGAGAAAGAATAAGGAGACCAAACTTGGAGAGTACATTTCATCTACAAACAAAAGTTGGGTGTCTCTAAAACCTTTGTGGTGTTTACTTTTTTGTGGTGAAAGCTTGATGTGGTCTTGACAGCATGAGTGTGTCATGAAGTATGTGATTAAGTGTTAAAATTTGTTGCATGTTAGTTTTATTAGTAGAAGACTAAAGAAAAACCCAATAAAAAACTAAACAGAAAAGTGTGTTATGTCTGGATACTATAACTCGAAAATTACTTGGAGTTTGAGTTGGAAATATTAAATGTAGAATCAATTCATGTTTTACACCTTGCTTCCAAATTTCATAGTTTTTAGAATTTATTTACTATTTTAATTAAATAAGAACTTGAACACTGACTGTGCAGAAAACATATTTAGCACAGGTTCTGATTATGATATTCCAGAGCTCATAACTGTGTAATCACTTGAGATCTATTGCTGAAATTTTACTATGTGCATCTAATATGTGTTCAGTGATTGAATAAAATTATATAACTTTTGGACAATGTTTGCTATTTTAATAAACTCCAAAACCACCGACAGTTCTAAAAAGAAAGACAAAGTTGAATGTGAACTGTTCTGTTTTTAGCTAATTTTCAAGAAATCATAACTTGGAAAATACTTTGTATAATGACTTGAAATATAAATATGTTCTGTTACCATGTATAAAGAACTTATGTTTCAAATTTGTTGAAGTTTAGAGATAATTTGATATTTTAAAAGTATTTTTAAGTTAGCACTAGTTAGTTGTTGCTCTGTTCTGGAAATTATTGCATGCATGTTAAACAATGACACTTGATCACATTAACGACATAATATGAAGAAGCATGTAACTAGAAGGTTGTAGTAGACACATAGATCTTTCCGAAATGCCTAAGAACTCAAGATTTGGCCAAGTACACAAATTATAATGAATTTTGCAAGTGATAATAGAAACAGACAGATTCTTAAAGCTCATTATTTGGCACTGTGCCTATGAAATTGAGTTAGAACTTGTAGAATTTGAGTTTTAAGTTGCTGTTTATGGGTTATAAATCATGTTGTGGCATGTGGGAATGAGTTAAGACTTAAATTATTTATGTTTCATTTTATGAGTAGCTCTTATGTGCTTTGTAGAAATACAATTTAGACATACTTGTTCAATGTTTTGAAGCGGATATTATAATAAGTATTTATGTATTGATGTGGATCACCTTGGGATGTGATTCATGCCCAACTGGTTCTTGTGCTTGCTGTCTACTTTGAGTAGAAGCATGGAGAGCACCCGGTTGCATTTCTCCAATGAACGTGATCGGGAACGACTCTATTTAGGCATGAATGCCAATTGCATGCTTGCTGTTTGGAAATGTAATTTTCCATTTTTAGAGCTTTTTGGCACTCTTTTTTAGGTATTAATGGTGTAGGGTTTATTCCTAGAGTAGTTTACCTTTGTTGAGCTTCATTGGTTGAGTTTGAGACTCAAGGATTAAGTCATATGGTATATCTAGACGGGTAGAATAGGATCATGTGTCGCATCGAACGTGTGAGAGGAGATGACTCTTGCACCGACATGCTCGTTGTTCATGGAAAGATTCCATATTTGTGTTTGATGCTACCACTTATTGATGACTGTAGAGCGTAAGGATAGCGGGAGTCACGTGTTTGGGTCGGGCCGATGTTGCGATCGAACTCCAAGCGTAGATGGTGGTTGTAGCGATCGACGAAGTCAGTTCGTTGTTAGTTTGGGCCAAGTGTGGGCTGAGGCGGGCAAACCCTTGGGCCGGATTGAAGGGCTAGATTTGGTCTTATTGTTAGATGAGTTAAGTCCAAATAATAAAAAAGGTAATTAAATAGAAATGACTACAAGTAGAACTTAACTAGTTGTTGAAAATAAACAAAGTTGTTTACTAAGTTAGGGCTTGGAAATAATTGATAGATCTCCCAACTAGAAGAGTATTGGTTAAAATGAAATAGGCCTAGACTCGCCTAATATTTCTAACTTCTGTAATGAGTTAATGAAAAAGGGGATTAGAGCCAAATTAGAGTCATGGGATTAAGGGAATCATATAAGTAAATAAAAAGCTAGTAATCACATAATCAACCATAATTCTAAATCTTGGTCCTAGAGTGGATTAACACTAGTACTTTGGATTGGTCATGTCGTATGATTAGTTTGAGTCATTGTTGAACGTTAGGACAGGCACTAGCGGGTGTTTTGTTCACTTTTCATGGGGACGCATGGCGTCTTCATGCCTGGCCAAATCCTAGGTTCGTTTAATGCGGATAGGGAACTTAGGGACTGCCCTGTGAGTGAACTCAATGGGGGCTCTATTGTGTTCGGTGTGAATACCTTTATGTTTGTAACAACCTTTGAGGATGTTAAGGGTGGTGACGTCGTCTCGACTACATGTTCTCGTTTAGTGTAAGAATGAGTGCTGCAGAGAGTTAGGAAAACCCTAATATCCGTCAGGTCCTATGTTGATCAATGTGGATTGAGGACTTAGAGAATACCCCGTGATTGAATATGGGGGTTCTAAAATAACGTCTTTGGCGAGGAGCCCTAGTGTTCGTACTTAAGCTTTCGGTGAGGTCCGGGGATGCGGAAGTACCCCGACCTTCTATGAGTTTTAGCCGCAACGGAGTACGCCGTTCGACTGCGACCCTGGGCGAAGTGGGCAAAACATGAGGTATTGGACACCACTAGCGCGGCAGCGACTGGAGTAAGTTGGACGACTACAAGCTCATCATCACTAGAGTATCAAAGACATGAGAGTGCACAAGAGTGGGATGCATAGCGGGGGATCAAACTCCATCAATTTAACAACATCGTTTGATTGGGGAATGTGTAGTATGGGATGCAGATCTCCCCAATCAGGCACGCATTAGAATAAGAGCATCGTGTGCATTTTGATTGTGCATTAGACTTAGGCCATGGCATACACCGACACTTGGTTTGATGACATTTTTCCTTTTGCATCAAATATTTGGTAGTTGAGGTTTTGGAGTCACTGGTTTCAGCAGCATTGCGTCACTTGCATTCAACTGATGTGCCCACAGATTTTAGTTGCAGGTTGGCTGATTGCGGAGCGGGGAACTCGAGCTGCGTGGAGCATTAAAGTAGAGATTACTCATCGATTGTAATATGTAGAATATCGCTGTAATTTACGATGTCACATTTTATTGTAATCGTTAGATATTATAATAACATTTGTGGCAATGCATGTTTTTAATTTCTTGTGATTTTTCTGTGTTTGGATTCATTTGAAGTAAGATTCTGGCTTGTGTCACAATTTTTCGGTTTGGGAATTCAGGGCGCTACATAAGTGGTATCAGAATCGACTTCAAATTGAATTCCTAACGCTGTAGGTAATTAGACTTGGATGCCTCGGAAGATTCGATTTTATTTCAGATAGTAGGTGGATCGTAAGTCATATTGTTGTGTCTTCAACACGCGTTTATGATTCCACCATATCCGGAATAACCCTGTATATATTTTTTTCGATTTGAAGGATGGCGTTCGAAGATATCCAGGTGGAGGAAGTGTCAATAGAAAAGGGTGAGCCGATGTGTATGGAGGAGCCGATGACCATGGACGAGGGGTCGAAGGAAATTCCACCACGGGCCAGACTTGGGGTGAACTCACCTCCACCTTCACCAAAACCAACCACGGAGTAGCGAGCGACCGCCAGACTACACCTGGCAGTTAGGAAGCTGAGGAAGTACAAGGCCAAGGTAGATAGTTGATGAGTGAAATTTATATATAATTTTTAGTACTCTGTTATGCATTAAAATTGCGAGTTCTCACTTATTTATTTAAAATTTATCTTATTTCTACTCAGTACTACTTATTTTTTTGTTTTTGTATGAATGAGATGGATAAATGTAAAAGGTGGGTGTTTTGCGTGAAATGATTATATGTGAAGATTTCAGTAAGATTCAAGCAATCAACTGCACGTGTTTACAAATTAGCCCTTGGAAGAACTCATAAAATGTATTCCTGTGTATTAGGGGGGGGGTGGAAGGAAATTGTGTAATAAAAAAAATATCAATCTAGATAAAAAATGAATTTAGATTAGGGCTAATTGGTTGATTAAGTTAAAATTGAAAGATTAATATTAATTTGGATATTTTAATTAATTAATTAATTAACTATGCTAATCTAATTTAATTAAACCCTATTCCTACCAATCTACCCTAATATATATATGAAGAAAGCTAGAGGAAAAGAAACTGGGATGTAGGTGGACGCCTATGGTGGGTTGGCGGCGGGACCAGACAGGATAGTTAAACTTGATGTGATTTATACATTTCTAAGCATTAAGAACAATATTATTTTTCGAATGCAAATAAATCACATATACTTCTAGGTCAAACGACAACTTGAAATATGAGTATGCAAAAGCACTCTAAGTGTGTGACTTGTTGAGTAACAAATATTTGCATTCGCATCAAAAGGCAAGTGACAACTTAGAGAAGAAAAAAAACCTTTAGTTTACTACTCGGTTTGTAGTAGAGAGGAGGGGTGATCACAAATGAAGTTGTTACATGCTATAATTACATTAACTGCATGACAAATATGATTGGGTTTGGAATTATGAATGAATAATTGCACTTGAGGAAGTGAGTATGCTTGGTTTTACTTTATTTGTGATTATTTATATTTTAAATTAAAATTTTGATACTTGCATGATAAGATCTCTTAGTGTGATGAGTTGAGCTTATTATTGATTACTATCATCTTTATTCATGGTTTAGTTTTTGCTCGAGGACAAGAAAAATCTTAAGTTTGGGGGTATTTGATGAGTGAAATTTATATATAATTTTTAGTACTCTGTTATGCATTAAAATTACGAGTTCTCGCTTATTTCTTTAAAATTTATCCTATTTCTACGCAATACTACTTATTTGTTTGTTTTGTAGGAATGAGATGGATAAATAAGGAGGGCGTTTTGGGTGAAATGATTATATGTGAAGATTTTAGTAAGATTCAAGCACTCAACTGCACGTGTTTACAAGTTAGCCCTTGGAAGAACTCATAAAATGTATTCCAGTGTATGGTGGAAGGAAATTGTGTAATAAAGAAGAAAATATCAATTCGGATAAAAATTAAATTTTGATTAGGATTAATTGGTTGTAAGAATTGAAAGATTAATATTAAACTAAAATTTTAATTAATTAATTATCAACTATCCTAATTTAATTTAATTAAACCCTAATCCTACCTACCTACCATATATATATATATATATGAAGAAAGCTAGAGAAAAAGAAACAGGAAAGTAGGTGGGCGCCTATGGTGGGTTGGTGGTGGGACCAAAAAGGAAAAAAATAAAAGAAAAATAAAACAAATGAGAAAAGGCAGCTGAAGGGTTGGTGTGGGGCACGAAGACAGAGGAGAGAAAGGAAGAAAGAAAGAAGAAGGAAAAGTGGCAGCACGGATTTTGAAGCGTGAATTTTTTGGCAAATACGAGTTCTTTCTTTTCTCTTCTAATTTTTATTATGCAATCCAAAACAATATTTGTTAGTTGCAATTCTATTATCAACTAACTTTATTTTTCTAGGGCTTTGATGTAGCCAAGTCTTGAGAACACAATTTTAATTTCATATTATTTTTCTATTTTTCCACTGTTGTGTGTTTGATTTTTGTGCTTATTGCTTACAATTGTTTGGCCAACTTTTGTAAGATTTATTAAATCATGGAGAGAGCGAACTGGTAATTTTTTATTTCGAATTAATAAAATTAAATACCATTACAAGAGCGAACATCTTTTAATGTGACCGTTAAGAAATCCATAGATCTTAATGAATTTTCAATTAGTAATTTGTGCATGAACTATGACAAATAATTAGTTGAGAATATTTTTGATATTGCTTGAGAGAGAATATTGAACAATTTGGGGATTTTGGTCTACAACTTGAAACAATAATATTTTATTTACATGGAGTTATAAATTGTGTTGGATTAACTAGCTGAAATCGAAAGCCCTAGAATTTATTTTTGCAATTAATAAACAACATAATTTCATATCTCATTCCTTTTAATTAGTTTATTTCTTTCATTTAGATTAATTTAATTTAGTTGCTATTTTTTATCATCTTTTCGATCTTCCAAATAGTAGTTAATCTAGTAATTTCGGTACTCGATAAAATAATTAGTCCTTGTGGGTTCGACACTCTTTCACTTAAACTATACTACTTGTTGTGATTTGTACACTTGTAAATAAATCACATCAATAGTGAAATTAGACGACTGGTGAGCATTCACAGTGCAGAAATAGCTCGCCTGGAAGAGGGGCAAGAACAACTTCAATCGCATATGGCATGAAAATCAGAGCGTGTGGGGCGACTCCGGAAAGCTACTGGTGAAACCACGAAACTGGTAAGGTGCTTCCATTGTGGAGATCTAGGACATTACAAAAGCAAATACCCGAAGAAGGTTCGAGTTGGAGTTTGTTACAACTGCTGGAAGCACGGACATATCAAGCTAAAATGTCCACAACTACAGGGAATGCCTAGCGGGCAGATTCAGAATCAGGAGGCCAACGAGTAGAAGAGGCTACTTCTAGTATGGATGTATCTGATTAGTCTTTTGTTTTTCAGGGATTTAGAGCAGAAGAGGAAATCCGAGAATGATGTAATCTTCTTTTTGTATCTGGATATTGAATGCTTGACCGAATTATGAAGTTGTGTTTTGAAAATTTGGTGTGCTAGTGAATTCAACAAGATGTACCAACTGAAGGGAGCATTCATGGAGGTCTGCAAGAACTAGATGCCTCAAGCTAAAGTCGCGAGCAGGAAACCAAGAAGCGATGTTCTAGATGGTCGAGTTATTCAAGCACCATGCAGATGGAAGAACTACTAGTGAAGTTCATTAGGCCTAGTGCCTTACCTTGAGAAGCACCGTTTTTGTTTGTAGGAATGAAGAATGGACCAGGGTGGATGTGTATCAAGCACCACGAGTGAACCAGGCTTGACTCGAGGCGGTATACATCGATGACATAATCAATTGACTCCAGGAAGCGGAAGTATTCTCCAAGATCGACCTATAGTTGGGCTACCACCAGGTTCACATCAAGGAGGATGAAGTGTCAAAGAAGAAGAAGGATCATGAAAAGCATTTAGCAGGAACATCGACAAGCTGGAAGGAGACTGAAGCGTCATTTCTTTGCTTCACACTTTTTTTTTTGGAGGGATTGGCCACCGACCTAGAAAGGAAGTATCAAGGTGTGAAGCAGCATTACTGGTGGACAGGGAAGAAGCAAAACATTGCTAACCTTGTGGTTAGGTATTGCAAGTACTAGAAGGAACAAGAAAATTAAGACCTGAAGCCTGATGACTGATGCGGCCGTTGCCTACTCCAGAACAGAAAAGAGGAAATATCAGCATAAATCTCAACGGGAAGCCGACAGAAGTACACATTAAAGGATTCTGATATTTTGGGAGTACCACTATTACCATCTTTCGAAGAGATTGTAAATTTACATCGCAGTGAGGGGGAAAACTCCGTGAGACTCTGGGGACGAGAACCAACTTTAGCACAGCTTTTCAGGCATAGGCAGATGGGCAAATGGGAGGACTCACACTATGTGCGAGGAGGTGCTGAGAGCTAGCATCAAGCACTTTGGAGGAACCAGTTTATCGAGGGAGCCACTTGGGAATCTGAAGGTGGGTAAGAAATGTATTTTCTTTACCTTTTAATTGGTGGGACTATTTTACCTCTCCACTTAACGTTGTTCTGAGGACAAATTAATTCTAAGGTGGGAGTAATGTAAGACCCCACAAAATAGTATATATCCATTTTGTATTTTTAATCCGTGCACGATTAAGAGTTGCACGTATTAATGGGATTTTCTTAATTTTAATTGAGTAAGTATTGAAACATATTAATATTTGATATGTTTTGAACTCGAAGGTGCAATTGTAGAATCGGAGTTGAGATATCTTCTCAATTAAGTTGTATATTAGTGTTAACTATAATTGAGTTAGGACGTATAATATTGAATTATTATTTTGTATGGTGATAGTACGATTTCTCGTGTGTTATTACGAATTGAATGTATAAATTGTATTGACATTATTTGTCTGTATTTCAATTTCTATTCAATTGAAATTGTGTGTGACATTGTAGTGATCATCTAATTAAACCGAATATGTCTCAACTAGACCCAAACAAACACACTCTAGCTTGAACCCAAGTTGACCCAACCTAACTTAACTTGTTTTGTGCATCACATTAACAAATTTTTGTGCACATCCACTAGGGTGTGGCCATCCATATGTGGATGGAATGAGGGATAAGGTTTAGATTTTTCAAATTAGAATCTAGGGCTTTTGATGGGACTCAAAACATTTGAGTGTTTGAGAAACCCTCAAAGGGAATAGCACTCCCACACTCCACCTCTCCTCCCTTCCAATGAATGTTGGCCTCACCCTCACTCTCTCTCTCAATTCCCTGCCAAACCCTCCCCCTCACTCTATGTAAATTCTCCTACAAACCCTAGCTCCACTCTATCATTTCCACTCAAACTCACATTATTTTCTTCATTCTAATACCCTTCTAAGAAACTTAAGTTTCTATTTTGGGAGCAAGAAGGAACCAAGAGGAGACAAGGAGAAGGAGAGTACAGCAAAAGTGCTAGCAAGGAAGAGCAAGAACAAGGAGGCCAAACTTGGATAGTACATTTCATCTACATACAAAAGGTGGGTGTCTCTAAAATTTTTGCAGTGTTTACTTTTTGTGGTGAAATCTTGATGCGGTCTTGACAGCATGAGTGAGTCATGAAGTGTGTGATTAAGTGTTAAAATTCATTGCATTCTAGTTTTATTAGTAGAAGACTAAAAAAACTCAGTAAAAAGCTGAACAGAAAAGTGTGTTAGGTCTTGATGCTATAACTAGAAAATTACTTAGAGTTTGAGTTGGAAATTTTAAATATATAATTCTATGCATGTTATACATCTTGCTTCCAAATTTTATTATTTTGGGAATTTATTTACTATTTTAATTAAATATGAACTTGAACACAGACTGTTCAAAAAACAGATATAGCATAGGTTCTGACTATGATATTGCAAAGCTCATAACTCTGTAACCTCATGAGATCTATTGCTGAAATTTTAGTATGTGCTTATAATATGTGTTCAGTGCATAAATATAAAATTTTATAATTTTTGTACAAAGTTTTCTATTTTAATAAAATCCGAAATCACTGACTATTCTAAAAAGGAAGACAAAGTTGAATGTGAACTTTTCTGTTTTCAGCTAATCTTCAATAAATCATAACTTGAACAACAATACTTGGTAGAATAACTTGAAATTCAAATATGTTCTGTTACCATGTATGAAGACCTTATGTTTCAAATTTCTTGAAGTTTAGAGATAATTTGATATTTTAAAAGTATTTTTATGTTAGCACTAGTTAGTGGTTGCTCTGTTCTGGAAATTATTGCATGCATGTTAAACAATGACCCAATTGATCACATTAATGACATAATCTGAAGAAGCATGTAACTAGAAGGTTTTACTAGACACATAGATCTTTTCTGAAATGCCTAAGAACTAAAGATTTTGATAAGTACACGACTTATAACATGTTTTACAAGTGATAACGAAAACACACAGATTCTTAAAGCTCACTGTTTGGCACTGTGCCTATGAAATTGAGTTAGAACTTGTAGAATTTGAGTTTTAAGTTGTCGTTTGTGGGTTATAAATCATGTTGTGGGTGTGGAAATGTATTAAGACTTAAATTATATAAGTTTCATGTTATGAGTAGCTCCTATGTGCTTTGTAGAACTACATTTTAGACATACTTGTTCAATGTTTTGAAGTGGATATTGTGATAAGTATTTATGTATTAATGTAGATCACCTTAGGATGAGATTCATGCCCAATTGGTGCTTGTGCTTGTTGTCTACTTTGAGTAGAAGCATGGGGAGCACCCGATCGCGTTTCTCCAATGAAACGGGATCGGGAACAACTCCATTCTGGCATGAATGCCAATTGTATGCTTTATATTTGAAAATGTAATTTTCCATTTTTAGAGCTTTTTGGCACTATTTTTTGGGTATTCATGTTTTAGGATTTATTCCTAGAGTAGTTTACACTTGTTGAGCTTCATTGGTTGAGTTTGAGACTGTAGGATTAAGTCATATGGTATATCTAGACCGATATCTAGGAACCCGTGTCGCATCGAACGCGTGAGAGGAGACGACTCATGCGCCAACGTGTTTTCCGTTCATGGAAGGATTCCATAGTTGTGTTTGATGCTACCACTTGTCAAGGACCATTGAGCATGAGTATAGCGTGAGCAACGTGTTTGGGCCGAGGTTGCGATCGAACTCCGAGAGTAGATGGAGGTTGCGGCGATAGACGGAGTTGGTTTGTCGTCCGTTCGGGCCGAGGCGGGCCAATCCTTGGGCCGGATTTGAGGTCTAGATTTAGTCATATTGTGGGATGGGTTAAGTCTTAATAAGGAAAACGGTAATTAACTAGAAAAGAGTCTACAAGTAGAACGTTACTAGTTGTTCATAATAAATAAAGTTGTTTACTAAGTTAGGGCTTAACAATAGTTGATAGATCTCCCAACTAGAAGCGTATTGGTTAAAATGAAATAGGCCTAGACTAGCCTAATATTTCTAACTTTAGTAATGAGTTAATGAAAATGGGGATTAGAGTCATGGGATTAAGGGAATCAAATTAGTAAATAAAAATCTAGTAATCGCATAATCAAGCTTAATTCTAAATATTTGTCCTAGAGTGGATTAGCATTAGTACTTTGGGTTGGTCGTGTCGTAGGATTAGTTTGAGTCATTGTTGAACGTAAGGATAGACAGACACTAGCGGGTGTTTTGTTCGCTTGTCAAGGGGATGATTGGCGTGTTCACGCCTTGCCAAATTCTAGGTTTGTTTAATGCAGACAGGAAACTTAGGGACTGCCCTGTGAGTGAACTCAATAGGGGCTCTATTGTCTTCGGCGTGAGTGCCATTATTTCTATAACAACCTTTGAGGAGGTTAGGGTCTCGACTGCAAGTTCTTGTCTAGTGTAAGGACGAGTGCAATGGAGAGTTGGGGAAACCCTAATATCTGTCAGGTCGTATGTTGAACAATGCGTACATAGGACTTAGAGATTGCCCTGTGAGTGAACACTATGGGGGCTCTAAAATAACATCCCTTGCGAGGAGCCCTAGTGTCCGTACATCAGCCTTCGGTGAGGTCCGGTGATGCAGAATTACCGTGACCTACTACGGGTTTTAGCCACGACGGAGTAGGCCGTGCGACTACGACCCCGGGCACAGTGGGTAAAACACGAGGTATTGGACACCACTAGCGTGGCAGCGACTAGACTAAGCCAGACGACTGCAACCTCATCATCACTAGAGTATCAGAAAAGGTGAAAGCACAAGAGTAGGATGCATAGCAAGGGATCGAACTCCATCAATTGAACAACAACGTTTGGTTGGGGAATGTGTAGTATGGGATGCATATCTCCCCAATCAGGCGTGCATTATAATAAGAGCATCGTGTGCATTTTGAGTGTGCATTAGACTTAGGCCATGACATACGCCGACACTTGGTTTGGCATCACTTTTTCTTTTGCATCAAATATTTGGTTGTTGAGGTTTTTGGAGTCACTGGTTTCAGCAGCATTGCGTCAGTTGCATTCAACTGACGTGCCTACAAATTTTAGTTGCAGGTTGGCTAATTGTCGAGCACGAAACTCGAGTTGCTTAGAGCATTAAAGTAGAGATTACTGATCGATTGTAATATGTAGAATATCGATGTAATTTATGATGTAACATTTTATTGTAGTCATTAGATATTGTAATAACATTTGTGGCAATAAATGTTTTTAATTTCCTATGATTTTTCTGTGTTTGGATTCATTTGAAGTAAGATTCTGGCTTCTATCTCAAGTTTCCGGTTTGGGGAATTCAGGGCGCAACACAATTGCGCTCTAGCACGTCCTTTTTGTTTAACAAAGGCCTATATGTAGACTGCTTCTCGCCCGGGTCGACATCCAACCCCTTCTCCAGTTCCTTCACCTTCTCATCGAAAGCCTCAACACGTTTGTGCTCCCCCTCGCAGCTCTTCCAGAGCTGCTCCGCATTTCGAACCACCAAGTCAAGCGAATGTTCATAGCACCTCTTCATCTCGGCACCATAAAGAGCAACCAGTAGGGAAAACCTAGAATTTCATCGAGGATAATTACATTGGCAAGAAAAGACATGAGAACTCTCACTTGTACAACCCCTTGAGAAAATCAAAGGAAACACAAAGTAGTAGTCGCTTGGGCGAGGTCCTCCAGATCTCCAAGACTAGAAAGACTCTCCACCACTTCCCGAGCTGTCTCCAACTCCAGGACATAGTGCAATTATCTGATTGGAGGACCCTGTGCAGAATGCCCCGTGGTCTCGCCAAAAACCCCCAGTAAGCTATCAGTCGGTCCCCCTTGGGAGTCTCCTCCATGCCCCGGGCCTTTGGAACCTTAGATTTCTTCGGAATGTGCTCCCGAGCCGAAACTTTTGCCTTTCGTTTCCCCTTACAGTCAGTCTTCGGAACCTCTCGAGGCTCTGATGACAAGGTGACTGTCACTCCCAGATCTGCATAGGAAAGCAAACACCAGGTTATACGAGTACTTTAAGGCATAGACTAGAGAGCTTACTCGAGCCAACAGAGCTTAAACAAGCATCAACCAACCTTCATTTTGTTACTTGCTGCTAGTGGACACTAACACCCTCCCTGGAAACTCGGCACTCTCTGCCGGACTAAGATCATGGTGCGACGGGCAATCCATCTTCGGCAGACCCTCGTACGATCACCGGCTGGTAATATCCCAGGGCTCACTACTCCGAATGACAAATTATCTTCTCTTCCAGCCCTTAATAGAGTCGGGATAACCATGCACCACCCTATACTCCCGACGCGGTGAGATATACCATTGGTGGGGATGGCCTGACAGGGCTCTGAAGCCCAAGCACATCTGGAAATATTTAAGATGAAGAGGGATCCCCCTCTTATGATAGATCATAATAAAACACGCCAATTGTTTTCACAAGTTCGGCGCATACTGCATCAGGCTTAGGCCCGCCCAATTCAACACCTCCTTTATAAAGGGATGAAGGGGGATGTCACTCAAAATTATTGTTTTATTATTATTTTATTTTTATTTTCAGAATTGAAATATTTTTTGTGGATATTACCCGGTTTTACTAATTAACATTACACACACACACACACACACACACACACACACACACACACACACACACACATATATAACAGTCTGCATACATTTGTACATTTGTATTATATCAAATTGGTACTGAAATCTTCCGAGCCGGTAATAAATATATTATTATTATTATTATTTCTGAATTGAAATATTTTTGGTAGAGATTATTCGTTTTAACTAATAAAAATTATCTGTATAGACAGATAATGTATGTACATGTATTGTATCGATTTTGTACGTTTGTACGAAATCATGTAGTATGTGATTTTGGGAAAATACTTCTTCGTGATCAATCATGGTCAAATCGAGGGTAGGGATTAGATTGGGTGTTGATTGCAATTTTAATTTGCAAATTAGTCTAAAATTTGTTTTATCCACAAATGAAAAGAACAAGTGGCTCCCTTCGCAACCACAAACTCCCCTACTCCTATATCCCCCCCCCCTCTCTTGCGTGGCCGGCCAAAACAAAAAGGGCAAAAGCCCTTCTTTCATTTTGTCTCTCCGTCTACTTCTCATCTCATTCTCTCTTTCTTACTTGTTTTAATTTTGGAAAAAGATTGAGAAGAAAGGAAAAGAAATAGAGATCAAAATCAAAAAGAAAAAGAGTGGGCTTCTTTCTTGAGGTTGTTCTTAAAGAGGAGAAAGAACAAGAAAGGTGATGGGAAGCTAGCAAGTTCTTCCAAAACGATTTGGGTGGGGGTTTCATAACATTTTTGTTATTATTATTATTATTATTGTTATTTGCTTGTTATGTGAAAGACTTGCACTCAATTCATGTGCATATGATTATCATGGACTAGAATAAAATGTCATATGAAGATTGAAATGGTAGAACTCAATTAGAATACTAAAGAATCAATCCTAAACTAGTATGTAGTTTTGATTAATTACTTGTGCTAAATTTGGAATTTTGACTCCAAAATAATTTGAGAGGTTCTCATATGTGTCCTTACCATGCTCAAATTTTTGTAGATTATTTTAAGTTAATTTGATGGGTGAAATAGATCGTTTCTACAAATGTAACCCTTGTTTTTCCAAAAATGTTTTTCTGTATATTTTCATATTTTTAATTTTTGTAAATTATTATTTTTGCATTCCTAAATTTTTTTTCTTAAATTGTAGTGTCGGATCTCTTACTAAAGTTTATTTTTAATCAATAATTTTTGTAACTATTTACGATGATTTTTATACTCTATTAATGTTGTTGTTATTATTTTATAGGTATTATTATTATTACTGTTATTTTTATTTTATTATTATTATTATGATTATTGTTATTATTATAACTTTGATTGTTTATTTAAAAATCTATTTCTATTGTTAATTGTGTTTGTAGTTATTTCAAATAATTTCCATATTGTAGTACAATTATATTTGGTTATATAAACCTATATTTTGTTGATTATTTTATTTTCTATTGGATTTATAAACCCTATTTCCCCTATTGGAATTTACCCATTAAACCCCAAACCCAATATAAAAACCTATTCACTTAAAAAACCCCCCTTACCCATTACCCACTGACTTATAATACCCATACCCGTTACCAAACCCACACCCATTCACCTAATCCTACCTGTTATCTCCCCCAACCCAAAACTCTCCTTCACTTACAGCCGTCATCATCTCCTAACCCTAAAAACCTATATACCTATATATATTTAAACCCATTGCCCCCTACTTCGTCAACCGCCTATACCCTCACTGTTTCATCTTCCTCGTTCACCATACTAACCCTACCTCCTACTCTCCGACCTTCTCCTCCCTGTGCTCTCTTTCTCACATCTTGTCCCCAGTCGTGATGCCTTCAGCCGACGTCAGTGCCTCCGCCTCGATGCTTGGTCCCCGCTCCTTGTCATCCCCTGCAACCTCCCTCCTAGCCACTCCTTTCTCCCTTTGGCGTGCCCCTTAGTCGCGTCAGTGCCCTGAGTCCTCCGTGTCGCAGCAACAGTCTGCGCTCCCCCTGGTTCCCTTCAGTGTCCCTGCCCTGCTCCTCCCGGTGTTGCGATGACAGCAGCAGCGACCTCCTTTCGCCTTCGCCACCATCGTGTCGCGCCTCGTCTCCCTGCCTCGCGATGTAGCATCAGCACAGCCTTCTGTCGTGCCGTCCAGTAGCAACAGACCGCAGCATCAGCCCTTGCCGGCGATCCCCATCCTGGCCCTGCCTCCTCCGGTGCTCCTCTACCTTGCCGCCAGCCAGCCACCGCCATCGCACGGCCCTGAGTGCCGTTACTGTTTAATTGAGTGAGGGTCACTGCTTTGATTTTGGGCTGTCGATCATCATGATCTCATCATCATGCTTGATTGGATGTGGTCCATCCGATCACCTTTTGATCGTCACGATCATGATGATCATCCACTTCCTTTGATCGCCGCCGTTCGATCAGTCGATCTTGATCAACATCATCATCATCATCTTCATCACCAAGGAGATCTGGCCATCCGATCCGATCCGATCATCTCAATTTTGATCTCTTGGATCTAGCCATCTGATCGTGTTTGTGATTGCGTTTGTGATCGTGTGTTCATGATTGGTTCGTGGTTCGTTGTTCGTTGTTCGTTGTGTTTGTGCCCAGGAATCCGTTCCTGTTATTCTTGTTCTTACTTCGTTTTCGTCGTCGTCTCTCAGGCAAGTTACTTGTATTCTTTTCTTCGTATAATACAATTACTAAAAACCGCCAATAGTTTAGTTGGGTTCTAAAGATAATTCGAGTGTGAATCCTCTATTATATATTGTCTCTATTGTGTTGATTCGACCATAGTTGCCTCACGACATAAATGATAGGAAACAACTAGGGATGACCACTTTTTGGATGTATATATGCATGTTATTTTGTGATATCGTGTGCTTGATGTGTTATTCGTGCCATACTTGTCGTGGACTTGCAAAATACCCTATATCATATTGGTTGGACATCTAGTACACTATATTTCATGTTTGGTTTGATGTGGATGAGTTTTACTTGAACTAGATGATTTCATGTTCGAAGAGAAATTCTGTATTTTCTGCTACTTTGCTTTTGATCCGTACTTTAGACCCTATTAAAGTTAGTATATGAATTTTATTTGTGAACACGATTTATAGAGAATTATGTCTACTTTCCAACATTTCTGGCAGATCTCAGTTTCGTTTTATGGTTTGTAAATTATGTCTATTTTACTACAGTGGTGTAGAAAGGTTTCCAGATTTTGTTTTCTATGAATTCTGAAGAGTAATCTATTTTTATCATGATGCTAAAAGTATTATTTTGATCCAATATTTTTCACAATACAACTAGACTTGATTGGGATTAATTCTGAAATTTTGTGGATTTATTTGATGAGTTTTACAAACTGTTCTATGTTTCCAAACAATTACTATACATACAGAATTTTCATACTGTTCAGTAAAGAATCTGATTTTCGACCTAATTCTACTTGCTGTTTGTAAAATATTTGTGACTATGAAAGTTATCCTACCGTGTCTATTTTATCACCCTTTTGGCGGATTTAGATTTCGATTTATGGTTTGTGAGATATTTCTGTTTTCGCACTGCAGTGTTTATAATTCCAGATTTACAAAACTACTGTATCTTGATGTTTTCTGATTTTTGTTGACTAAACTATTTATATTGAAAAATTATGAAACTTTATATTCTGATGCTTCACATATAAGAGGAATACCCCAGATTTTTTGTGGATTTAGTTAATGAGTTTTCATACTATTTTCCTGACTTTGAATACAATCTTCTGATTTCTGGCTGAATATGTTTTCTGGATTCAAATCTGTTTTGAGTCTTGATTTTGTGAAATACCATATGACTTATATATATTGTCTAGATTCGGCTGGGAGTCTATTTTCCAGATTCTTTGGCGGATCCAGATTTTCATTCCTGTGGTAGAGGGAATCTCAGTTTTGGTGCAGCAACGTCTTGCTGTCCCGAATTGATATTTTGCTATATTTGAATATTTGCATATTGTTTCTTGCATTTTGTGATTTAGAACATGTTCCTTGCATCACATGAGCTCCTGATACATCATTGTCTTGTCTCGATTTTGTTCTCGTTATCTCTTGATCATGTGTGTTTTGCAATAATAATAAATAACTAAGCACGGATTAAGGGAAAGATCTAATAGTGGACAATATAGAAAAGTGCACTCTGAAGGGGGCCCATGTTTCCCACATTTGGAGTTTGGTATATGATTTGGATTATTTGGAATTTGATATATGATTTGGTTAATATGGAATTTGGTATATGATTTGGTTAATTTGGAATTTGGTATATAATTTGGATTACTTGATACCTGAGTACACGGACCTATAGAATCCCTTACGAAATCTAAACGTAATTGTTTGAATGTAGCAACCATGTGATAAAAACCTGGGACGCATGAAGTGCTACCTAGATAGTAATAATACAAGACTTGACATAACATGATACCTGTTACATAATTAGCTATTACATGCTTACCTGATATATGATACCTGTACATGCTACTTGACACATGTTACCTGTTTGCCTACTTGCATGATACTTGATACTTGATACATGTTATCTGTACCTTTTAGCACCTCATGTCACTTGATTTTGTTTCCTGATTCGTATTAGTTATCCTATTGTGTTATCATGCCTATTCCATGCTAGTTGTTTACCCTTTTTTCTTGTACTTGTATCCTGCACTACAAGCGGCCCGTAACTTGCATTGATGGGAGTTTGTTTTCTTTTTCCTCTTATTGCAATTTATTAAATTGCATATTTTGGAGAACAGTTGCCAGATGGAGTTGGTGACATGAGATACTAGCTGCTGAAATTTTGCTATTATTATTTCTTCTTGCTTATGTTGAACAATTGTATTTTGCTACTTGGATTATTTTTTTGTATTTGGGCAATGTGACCCAGGAATATTTGACTTGTTCAGATCTGGATTATTTGAGATTAATATGTATTTTGTTTCAAGTAAATTCCTGTTGATATTTTGATTCATATATGCATGCTTGGTGGACATTTCTTGCTTCCGACTCTGATTTTTTCGATGAAATGTTGTAAAGATCCTGAGAGTTTATGGATGATGAAAATCATTCACTGGGCTTAGTCACGTATCCGTATTCCATATTTCTTTTTGGGAAGCGGGGCGTGACACCAAAACAGCGAGCATCAAAGCAAAATTGCTGTTTTGTGGATTCCGACATGTGTTCAAAGGACTGGATTTTTTGTTCCTTACGAAATCTGAAAAAGTGTTCGAATAGAAAGTTGTACTAGATGTTCTCCCCTTTCCAAAATGGCAAATTTTTCTAGATTCCGATAAGTCTAACAAAAGTTAGAAGCTTTACAAGTTTCAGCTTTTGGGTTGTCTTTGTTGTTTTTTTGTATTGTGCTTAAGGAGTTGAATTTTGAGTTCCTTATAGAATTTGAAAAAGTGTTTACTACAAAGTTGTAGTAGATGTTCTCCCCTTTTCAAAATGTCCTATTTTGTTAAATTCCGATAAATATAGCAAAAGTTATAAGCTTTATAAGTCTCAGCTTTTACTGTGCTTTTTGTTGTTTTTGAATTTTGTTCAAAGAGCTGGATTTTGAGCTCTATTAGGAATCTGAAAAAGTGGTCAACTAGAAAGTTGTAGTATATGTTTTCCCCTGTCCAAAATGTCTTATTTTGTTAAATCCCGACAAGTATAGGAAAAGTTATGAGCTTTGGAAGTTTCAACTTTTGGGTTGTCTTTGTTGCTTTTCTGTATTGTGTTTAAGGAGTTGGATTTTGAGTTCTTTATTGAATCTAAAAAAGCGTTCAACTGGAAAGTTATAGTAGATGTTCTCCCCTTTCCAAAATGTCTTATTTTGTTAAATTCCGACAAGTATAGGAAAAGTAATGAGCTTTGGAAGTTTCAACTTTTGGGCTGTCTTTGTTGCTTTTCTGTATTGTGTTTAAGGAGTTGGATTTTGAGTTCTTTATTGAATCTAAAAAAGTGTTCAACTGGAAAGTTATAGTAGATGTTCTCCCCTTTCCAAAATGTCCTATTTTGTTAAATTCCGACAAGTATAGGAAATGTTATGAGCTTTGGAAGTTTCAGCTTTTGGGCTGTCTTTGTTGCTTTTTTGTATTGTGTTTAAGGAGTTAAATTTTTAGTTCCTTACAGAATCTGAGAAAGTGTTCAACTAGAAAGTTGTAGTAGATGTTCTCACCTTTCCAAAATGTCCTATTTTGTTAGATTCTGATAAGCGGAGCAAGAGTTATGACCCTTACAAAATTACAGCAGCTTGCTTTTCGGCTGAAAGCTCGCTATTTAGATTGTTCGATGTTTGTGTACCTTTTACATACTGAATTTGGAAAACATTTCAACTAGAGAGTTGTATTAGTGTTTCTCAACTTTCCAAAATTTCGATAAGCGGAGTGTGAGTTATGACTTTACAAAGTAACAGCATCTGGACTTTTTGGCTGAAGCTCGCTGTTTAGATTGTTCGAGGTTTTTGTACCTCTTATTGACTTAATCTAAGAAAGTTTTCCACTAGAGAGTTGTAGTAGATGTTCTCACCTTTCAAAAAAGTCTAATTTTGTTGAATTCTGATAAGAGTAGCATGTTTAATTGCTTCTTGGTTGTTAGAAGGCTTTGTATGTTGCTTTTGTGTATAAAAGATCAAGTTTAGCTAGTAGGGTGTTATTTTGCTTCTAGGTTGTTAGCAAACTTTTATGATTGCTTTTATATAATTCATTTGTCTCATACATAGCCAGGTGGCTCGTATGTAATTCGTTTGGCTCATACGTAGCTAGTCGGCTCGTATGTAAGATGTTTTGCTCGTATGTAGCTTATTTGCTAGTACGCAGTTGTTGTGCTCGTCTAGGGTGATTGATGGAACTACGATGATTCCTAGGAACACGGATTGGTGTGTGTATCGATCATAAAAGTTTAATAGATTTAATACGTGATCTAACCCTTTATAGCGGAATCTAGGGTTCACGAATTATACCTGCAATGAGAAGAAGACGATAGTTTCTAGCAACTTCGAGCCGTCTGCGACCCCAAGATGTTCTGCACGTATTCCTTCCTCGGGTTGGACGTCGTGTGGGCGACGGTCTACCAACCTTTCTTCTCCTTGGCTGACCTCTCTTTCTCTCCTTACGTGAATCACGAATTTAGAGAAAACTTCTTATCTCTGATGATAATAATGACGGCCAGAGAATAGAGGATATATATAAGGCTATGGCAGGGACCATGCGGAGAAATTAGGGTTAGGTCTCCTAACGAATCTGGGTATCCCGTGTTTAGCCCGAACACACAATCCAGGCCCATTAACAATAGCTCGGTCCACTAAGGAGCTATTGTTGCACTACCTTCCTAATCCCAAATTATATTTATGGGCTCCATTTATTATATGCTCGTTCAGCTCCCCATGTTAAGATATCGAATGTCCGTCGATCAAATTAAGTTACTGACAACTATATTGATCAACATCTTTTATCCTTAAGTAGTACCACTCAACTTTATTTGTCATGTCGGATGTAATCCACCTGCAGGGTTTACATGACAATCCTTATGAGCTCCTTAAGGGGACATTATCAACTCGACGTATCGGGACATGGATTCCTTTTACAATCAACAGCCCATCATACATACAATGCTATTACCCAATTCATAGAGGTTGTTGATCCATAATGAATCTCACTCTTTTATGAGTCAAAGTAATGCACACTGCATATACATGTCTGTTATTATATCTGGATTAAGAGCATAAGTATCCATAATAACAGAGGTGTTTGTTCTCTTTTGTAGTCAGTACAAAGAGAACAACCTCAAGTGGTCCTGTTCAATACACACAAAGTGTACTAGTGTAAACCTATAGTTAAGATAGACTAATACCAGATTACACTACAACCTTTCCAATGGATTATCCAAGTCCGTCTAGGTTGTGAACTATTTATATATTCCATAGGGAATTGATAATATGATCTTCTGTGTGTCACCTCACACCATATTATCAACCTTATAGAATATCAGATACTTGCATTAATATTATAATAAACACAATATGCAAACATATGCCCATATGATTCTCATTCAAAAAAAAAATAAGGAAATAAAGTTAATACAAAAGTGATGCTTTCAGTATATAACCCTAACATGTTGAATTCCGATAAGAGTAGCATGTTTAATTGCTTCTTGGTTGTTAGAAGGCTTTGTATGTTGCTTTTATGTATAAAAGATCAAGTTTAGCTAGTAGGATGTTATTTTGCTTCTAGGTTGTTAGCAAACTTTTATGATTGCTTTTATATAATTCATTTGTCTCATACATAGCCAGGTGGCTCGTATGTAATTCGTTTGGCTCATACGTAGCTAGTCGGCTCGTATGTAAGATGTTTTGATCGTATGTAGCTTATTTGCTAGTACGCAGTTGTTGTGCTCGTCTAGGGTGATATCATTGCCCGAGGGGCCATCGACCATCAAGACGTGTATTTATTTTACTCCTCGTGGATTGTGGATGAGTCACCCCTTGTGCACCGTCAGATCTTAACCGATGTAGGTTGATCACGGGGCGATAGTGTAGACCGAATCCAAGTGCAGGGTAGTAGCATGAGAAAACGTTCGTATTGCCGGTTTTGGATCGATAGGCTATGAACAAGATCCTTAGGGATTCTGGTAAGTCTAGTTTGAGCATCTAGTAAAGTTATCTTGCGTAGTCTAACTTTTTTTTTTTGAGGTTAAAGGTGGGATAATGCCACCCTGTTTCATTAATAAGAGGTTAATAAAACACCCAGAGTACCGGGAGAAATACAGAAATACAGTGCAGGAAATAAAACATACACCCCCAACAAATCCTGGGGGGTGGGTCTAACTATTCCTACCTCAAACTACCAAAAGTACAGTAGGTCGATAAAACACAAAATAGTAGAGCTGGCGGCTAATGAGCGGCTTGGTGAGTATGTAGGGCGCCATCCTTCAATCTAGTGTCGGCCCAAACTCTACCTCCTCGTCATCAAATTCTTCCACCTGGAAGACTCGGCCGATCCTCCCTCTCGCTCCTGTGGCAGCAGCTGTAGCCCAAAAAGAAATAAGATGCATGATATGAGTAAGGTTACCAGAAATACTATTACATGAAGCACGAAAATAAAAATTGTTTCTGTCTAGCTATAACACCCATGTAGTTGCTGCAATTACAATGTACCACGCATCCTTCATTTCTTGGCGAATCGAGGCAAATTTGGGGCCAATCCACAAATCCTCATATTCGCTAGGGTAGTCACCTGTTCCTAAGGCTCGTAATACCTCCACCATAGTTGCCTTACTCCTAGGGCAGTGAATAAAAAGGTGATTCAAATTTTCCGTATGCCTATTGCAGAAACCACAGTTGGTCGCAATTTGTGGTTGTCTTTGGCGAGGTTCTCTCTGGTGAGGATTGCATTGTTGAGCACTAGCCAGAGGAAGACTCTGACTTTAAGGGGGGATTTTGCCTTCCATAACACCTGTGCCCAGTTAGGTTTGCATCCTCGATAGTGAATTCGATGATACAAAGACCTAACCGTGAAGGCTCCCTTGGTTTCTAGTCTCCATTACATCTGATCTAGAATGTTGCAAAGTCTAATTTAAGATCTAGAATGTTGTGTTAGTACTGTTGTCATCCTTCGGATTGTTTAGGGTTAGTGACATCGTTAGGGTAGTAACTTATGGCTATTACTACTTAATCCTTATTCATTATAATTTTCGCCGAAGGAAAAGTTGATATTAAGAGTGATACCTTATGATCCAACCTATTCTATAGGCCAACACTACGTGGTGTTATTGGTTGTACCCTTCCTATCAAAGAGATACGGTCTATGTCTTTTCACCAGTTGGGAGCATGGGATCCGTATCTCGTCTGTTAATTTCTGAAGTGCCATGATAAGGGCAGGAAGTATCCTGTCGAAGCTAGGAGATGGACCCCCGGAACTCCGTCATGCTCTATATCAAGAAAGGTAAACAAGCCATAGACCACGGTCTATCTGCTAGGGGGCCACAGGGGATGCTTCGAGCTAACCTGTGTTGTAGTTAACTCCAAAGATTCGTCAGATTTTTGAGTGAGGTCCGGTACGCCGGGCAATAGTGGCAAACGGAGACACCACTATATGACTGTGAATGGCGAGATTAGACTGTTTCAGGGAAACCTCATTAGTCACGTTGTTTCTTCAGAAATAGGTTGAGTACAAGTATAGAATTCATGGTGCGGGTTCAAATCCCTATATATGAAGAAATGGCTTGTTATGGGTGTATGTAGTTTGGGCTGCATACTGTTCCGAAGACTTGCTTGCATGAGAATAAGTACATCATTGCATTAGTTAATCCTACATTAGATTCTAAGTTATAGCATACACTAACACATCAATTATATATACACATTTCACTTTTCATCAATCTGTTTATTTAAAGTTGAGAATCGTTGCTAGTCATCAGCCTTAAAGCGTCAGTATATGTACTGACGTCCCCAGTTCAATAGGTACTGGATTGCAAAACTATAGGTACATGATTCAGGAGAACTAAAAGCAAGAGAAGCAAAGTGTTGATTCTTATTTTCCATTGTAACATCTATTGTAATTTATTTATGTTGAGAAGCATCCAAGTGAAAGAACCAAGTGTTATATATTATCCATTGTACTATGATGTAATTTTTATTGAAAGTTTGTAACACGTGGGCTTGTATGGCATTATTGTAACACTAGTACAATGTATTGCATTTTTATAACATTCAGAGTTATAATACATTTTGTGTTGAATAAAAAGTTTTAAATTTTCCGGTTTTTTTTCTGTGTATTGTGGCTAATTGAAGGAAAAGATTCTGGCTTATGTCACGGTTTTACAGTGTATGGAAATCGGGACGTTACAAAGTGGTATCAAAGCCGACCTCAATTTACAGTTCAACACAGTAGGAAAATTAAACTTGGATGCCTTATAGGAATCGGGTTTTAGCTAGTTGTAAACAGTTATAATTCATATTGTTGTTTCTTTCAACTTATGTTTTTTTCTATATCTGGACTAATTCCAGTATATATGTATTTTAAGGATGGTATTCGAGGATATCCTAACCGAGGTTGTGTTGATGGAAGAGAGTGAGCCGATTTCAAGGGATGATCCGATAATTTTGAGCGAGGAGCGGAAGGAGATTTCACTACAAGCTAATCCCAAGACGGACTCGTCTTCACCATCACAGGAGCTAAGTGTGGATCAACGCGCAGTGGCAGCGGTCGGCATACATTCGGGAATTAAGAAGATGAGGAAGTACGGGACCGGGAAAGGTCGTTGAGCTAAGAAACTGGGTGATGCTAGCAGAGCTATATTAGCAAGCCTAGCGGAGGAGCGGGAACACTTTAATTCCAGATTGGCATGACTACAGCATGAAATAGAGCAAGTCCAGGAGACCACCAAGTTTGTAGTATGCTATTTCTGTAAGGAGGTTGGACACAAGAAATCAGTCTGTCCACAACTACAATGAAAAAGATCTGCACTAGCATCAGGGTTCGAGAACCGACATCAGAAGCAGAAGATTTAGAAAACAGAGGGCAAACTTGGAGGCACTAAGCCAGGAAGCTGTTTCCTATGTGGTGAGCAAGGTCATTTCATGAGCCAGTGCCCGAGGAAGGACCGTCAGGTGGAGGCCCGTACATGTTACAATTATGGAAAGATTTATCATATCCGACCAGATTATCCCCAGTTTCAGAAGAGTAGCAGTGGATCAGCCCTAAAAATTAACAATAAAGGAAATGAGCCTGTTCACCAAGAGTAAGAGTTCACACTCACTAAGGGCAAGTTGAAGAAGGCAGAAGAGCCATTACTAGTATGTGCATATGTAGTTGTAACTAAGTTTAAAAGTTTTATTTTGAATTTTATTTAGACTGAAGAAGTTATATATGATGTAACACTTTTGTAATTGAATGGATTTATATATATGAAATCCAGGAAATCGTTTTGTTCATCATATTCTTTTGTCTGAATTATTTTTTTCAATAAGTTGAGATGTGTGCGGGAGGAAACACTAGATTGGTTTTGTTGATTACACCATCTGGAGCAATCCTCATTGCAAATTTGTGCTATAAGGGCTGTGAACTCCAAATCAGAGGAAGGATCCTAAGTATAAGATTTGTTAAAATTGGGCCTAGTAAGAACAAAAGAAGGGCACGCTGAGAATTTGACTGCAGTTCTGAGCGACTACGGGAGCATCAGCTTTATGCAGTTGTCAAAATGAATTTTGGAAGTCTGAAGTGGCGTACATAGGCCATGTCCTATTCTAAGGAGGGAGTGGCTACCGAACCGCAAAAGATTGAGGAAGTGAAGGACTGGCCTCAGCCGAAGACCATGAAGAAGGTAAGAAGCTAAATGATGAGATCAGGCAAGCCATTATTGAAGTGATTACTCAAGATTAGAGCTCAGTTTTGGCACGATAGAAGCTGCAACCGAGTCTAAGTAAGCAATTCAGAAGGCTTAAGCAAGAGATGCAGGGACTGAAGCACCGAAGCGGCAAGTTGATGAAGGAAAAGCTCAGAACATCAGTATGGACTTCATCACATGATTGCCCAGAGGTTCGAAAATGTATGACTCAATTTGGGTTATTGAGGATCGATTGACGAAGTCTGCACATTTTCTTCCGATGAAGATGACTTAGTCGCTAAAGAAATTAGCAAAAGTCCACATGGAAGGCGTAATAAAGCAGCATGGAGTGCCAGCGTCAGAAGTTCTGACCGAGATTCAAGAGTTACGTCTCAATTTTGGCAGAGTTTGTAGGCAGCTTTGGCAATAAGGTCGGGTTCTTTGGAGAACCAATTTGTGGAGGAGTCACTTGGGAGCTAGAAATCCGTATAAGCTTTCTTCCCCCTAGTTATTTAGTGTATGGATATTTTTCTGTTTTCCTGACTAAACGTAGTTCTGAGGACAGAACTATTCTAAGGATGGAGTATTGTAATATCCCGGTCGGATAATATATTTTTATAATAATTATCTTTAAAAATTAAATTTTTTTAATGGAAATTTCTTGGTTTTACCAATAAAAAGTTATCTGTATATATATACTAGTAAGTATATATATGTATTGTATTGGTTTTGTGCACTTGTACAAAATCCTATAAATGCATTTTTGAGAAAATATCCGTAAAATCTCGGGCTGATATTAAAAATTATTATTTTATTATTATTTTATTTTTATTTTCAGAATTGAAATATTTTTGGTGGATATTACCCGGTTTTACTAATGAACATTATCTCTCTCTATATATACTAGTCTGTATACATCTGTAATGTATCAAATTGGTATTAAAATCTTCTGAGACGGTAATAATTTTTTTTTAAAAATTTATGAATCAAAATATTTTTGGTAGAGATTATTCGTTTTAACTAATAAAAATTATTTGTATAAACAGATATATGTACGTACATGTACAGATATATGTACGTACATGTACTGTATAAACAGATATATGATATACCTCTTATTTTTTATCAATCATGATCAAATGGAGGGTAGGGATTAGATTGGGTGTTAATTCCTATTTAAATTTGCAACTTAGTCTAAAATTTGTTTTAGCCACAAATGAGAAGAAAAGTGGCTCTCTTCTCAACCACAAACCCAACTCCCCTTCTCCTATAACCCCTCCTCCTCCCCCCCCCCCCCCCCCCCCCCCCAATGGTCGGCCAAAACAAAAAGGGCAAAAGCCCTCTTTCATTTTGTCTCTCCATCTCCTTCAATCTCATTCTCTCTTTCTTACTTGTTTTAATTTTAGAAAAAGATTAAGAAGAAAGGAAAAGAAAGAGAGATCAAAATCAAAAAGAAAAAGAGTGGGTTTCTTTCTTGAGGTTGTTCTTGAAGAGGAGCAAGAACAAGGAAGGAGATGGGAAGATAGCAAGTTCTTCCAAAATGATTTGGGTGGGGGTTTCTTAACTTTTTTGTTATTGTTATTATTATTGTTATTTGCTTCTTATGTGAAAGACTTGCACTCATTTCATGTGCATATGATTATCATGGACTTGAATAAAATGGCATATGAAGATTGAAGTGGTAGAACTCAATTAGAACACTAAAGAATCAACCCTAAATTAGTATGTAGCTTTGATTAATTACTTGTGCTAAAGATGAATTTTGACTCCAAATTATTTTGAGAGGTTCTCATATGTGTCCTTACCATGCTCAAATTTTTGTAGATTTTTTTGAGTTAGTTTGATGGGTGAAATAGATCATTTTCCCAAAACAGCGATCATCAAAGCAAAGTTGTTTTTTTGTGGATTCCGGCATGTGTTCAAAAGACTGGATTTTGAGTTCCTTACGGAATCTGAAAAAGTGTTCAACTAGAAAGTTGTAGTAGATGTTCTCCCCTTTCGAAAATGGCTAATTTTGCTAGATTCCGATAAGTATAGCAAAAGTTATAAGCTTTACAAGTTTCAACTTCTGGGCTGTCTTTGTTACTTTTTTGGATTGTGTTTAAGGAGTTAGATTTTGAGTTCCTTAAAGAATTTTAAAAAGTGTTAAACTAGAAAGTTGTAGTAAATGTTCTCCCCTTTTCAAAATGTCCTATTTTGTTAATTCCGATAAGTATAGCAAAAGTTATAAGCGTTACAAGTCTCAGCTTTTGTTGTGTTTTTTGTTGTTTTTGAATTTTGTTCAAAGAGCTAGATTTTGAGCTTTTTAAGAAGTTTGAAAAAGTGGTCAACTAGAAAGTTATAGTAGAGGTTCACCCCTTTCCAAAATGTTCAATTTTGATAAATTCTGACAAGTATAGGGAGTGTTATGAGCTTTGGAAGTTTCAGCTTTGGGGCTGTCTTTGTTGCTTTTTTGTATTGTGTTTAAGGAGTTAGATTTTGAGTTCCTTACAGAATCTAAAAAAGTGTTCAACGAGAAAGTTGTAGTAGATGTTCTCCCATTTTCAAAATGTCTTATTTTGTTAAATTCCAACAAGAATAGGATAAGTTATGAGCTTTGGAAGTTTCAGCTTTAGGGTTGTCTTTATTGCTTTTTTGTATTGTGTTTAAGGAGTTGGATTTTGAGTTCCTTACAGAATCTGAAAAAGTGTTCAACTTGAAAGATGTAGTAGATGCTCTCACCTTTCCAAAATTTCTATTTTGTTAGATTCCGATAAGCAGATCGAGAGTTATGACCCTTACAAAATAACAGCAGCTGGCCTTTTGGCTGAAAGCTCGCTGTTTAGATTGTTCGAAGTTTTTGTACCTCTTACTTACTTAATTTGGAAAAGTATTCAACTAGTGAGTTTTAGTAGAGTTTCTCACCTTTCCAAAATGTCCTATTGGGTTAAATTCCGATAAGCGGAGTGTGAGCTATGACTTTTACAAAGTCACAGCATCTGGCCTTTTTGGCTGAAGCTCGCTGTTTTGATTGTTTGAGGTTTTTGTACCTCTTATTGACTTCATTTGAGAAAGTTTTCAACTGGAGAGTTGTAGTAGATGTTCTCACTTTTCAAAAAAGTCTAATTTTGTTGAATTCGAATAAGAGTAGCATGTTTAATTGCTTCTAGATTGTTAGAAGGCTTTGTATGTTGCTTTTGTGTATAAAAGATCAAGTTTATCAAGTAGCATGTTATTTCTCTTCTAGGTTATTAGAAAAATTTTATGGTTGTTTATATATTATTCATTTGTCGCATACATAGCCAGTTAGCTCGTATGTAATTCGTTTGGCTCATACGTAGCTAGTCTGCTCGTATGTAGCTTATTAGCTAGTACGCAGTTGTCGTGCTCTTATAGGGTGATATCATTGCCCCAGGAGTCATCGACCATCAAGACGTGTATTTATTTAACTCCTCATGGACTGTGGATGAGTCACCCCTCGTGCACCGTCAGATCTTAACCATTATAGGTTGATCGCGGGCCTGGGAGTGTACACGGAATCCAAGTGCACTGTAGTAGCATGCAAATACATCCGTTAGGGTAGTAACTTATGGCTATTACTACTTAACCCTTATTTATTATTATTTTTGCCGAAGGGAAAGAGTTGGTATTAAGAGTGATACCTTATGATCCGACTTGTTCTATAGGCCAACACTAGGTGGTGTTATTGGTTGCACCCTTCCTGTCAAAGGGATACAGTACGTGCCTTATCACGGGTTGGGAGCACGGGATCCGTATCTCGTCTGTTAATTTTTGAAGTGCCATGATAAGGGTGGGAAGTATCCTGTCGGAGCTAGGGGATGGACCCTCGGAACTCCGTCATGCTCTATATCAAGAAAGGCGAACAAGCCATATACTACAGTCTATCTGCTAAGGGGCACAGGGGATGCTTCGAGCTAACCTGTGTTGTAGTTAACTCCGAAGGTTCGCAAATTTTTGTGTGAGGTCTGATACGCTGGGCAATAGTGGCAAACAGAGACACCACTATATGTCTGCGAATGGCTGGATTAGACTGTTTCAGGGCAACCTCATTAGTCACGTTGTATCTTCAGAAATAGGTTGAGTACAAGAGTAGATTTCATGGAGCGGGTTCAAATCCCTATATATGAAGAAACAGTTTGTTATGGGCGTATATAGTATGGGCTGCATACTGTTCCGGCGACTTGCTTGCATAAGAATAAGTGCATCATTGCATTAGTTAATCCTCCATTAGATTCTAAGTCATAGCATACACTATCGCATCAATTATATATACACGTTTCTCTTTTCATCAATTTGTTTGTTTAAAAGTTGAGAATCGCTGCTAATCATCAGCCTTAAAGCGTCAATGTATGTATTGATGTCCCCACTTCAATAGGTACTGGATTGCAAAACTACAGGTACAGGATTCAAAAGGATTCAAGGCAGAGAGGCAAAATGTTGATTCTTATTTTCTATTGTAACATCTATTGTAATTTATTTATGTTAAGAAGCATCCAAGTGAAAGTACCAAGTGTTATATATTATTCATTGTAAGAAGCTAATGTAATTTTTATTGAAAGTTTGTAACACTTGGGCTTGTATAACATTATTCTAACACTGGTATAATGTATTGCAGTTTTATAATATTCAGACCTGTAATACATTTTGTGTTGAACAAAAAGTTTTAAATTTTCTTGTTTTTTTCTATCTATTGTTGCTGATTGAAGGAAAAGGCTATGGCTTATGTCACGTTTCCCAGTGTATGAAAATCGGGGGGTTACACTGTTCCTCCTCCTTCTCAACTTCAACAGAGAGAGAGAGAGTAGGCCGGAGAGGGGATGGTGACAACAGCTGCGGCTGGCGACGCTGGCGGTGAGGGCGACGACGACTAGCTGCGGCGACGCAGCGGTCGGGAAGCAACACAGCGATGGGACTCAGCGGCTCAAGCGATGCCCTGTTCTCTCTCCGAAACAGAGGAACGGGAATGGCGGGGGTAGGGGAACTGGACGATGACGACGAGGGCCAGAAGGGACCTGTGGTGGTTGCAGGGTGCACGAAGGGGCGAAGACGAGACAGTGGCAAGGAGTGGTGGAGCGGAAGGAGCGACGGGCTGGCTTCGGCGGATGGGTTGAAGGTAACGGACAGGGGGGGAGAGCGGGACAAGGATGGATGAACAGGGGAGGGGGAGATGCATAGTAGAGGGGAAGGTTAATGACGACTGATAAGGTTTAAAATAGGATTAGGGTTAGGTTAAAATAAATTAGTATATATAGGGAAAAGTGAGATATAGGGTTATTGGGTTATTCGGTATTAGACCCAATAAATAAAAATATATTGTATACAAATATCATTGATCAATATAATTCCAAATACAAAATAATAAGATATCTGGTAAAATATGATTTATAACAAAAATATAATTTGTATCACATTACATTCTTTTTTTGAAACAATTATAAACACAATTATTAAATAATAAGGAATTTGTTTTAATAATCAATAATAACAATAAATAATCACAATAAGCATAAGAATAATAAAATAACCATGTCAATAAAATAAAATACTAATAATAACAATTAATAATAATCATAACAATAAGAATAAATACTATCAATAATAATTATTAATAATAATAATAATAATAATAATAATAATAATAATAATAATAATAATAATAATAATAATAATAACAATAAATAATACTAACAACAACAATAGCAATTATCAGAATAATAACATTATATAAAAATAGGAATTTATTGAAATAGTCCAAGCAGTAATAATATTTTTGAGGGTTAAAATGTGAATAGTTGATCAAGTAGAAATGGAAACAAAGTTTATTCGAAATAATTATAACTATTGTTTAGAAATGCTTTAACATAAAATTCAAAACGAATTTAATAAATAATGAGTTTATAAATATCGAAATATAGAAAATACTCAGAAAATACGTATTTACGGAAATGAGGGTTACAATAACTACATCGACTACTGTATAGTTGCAGGTAACAAATCCTTCTCCACATAATCTCAATCACAAAATAGTTGTTTTCTAATTTAAGTATTGGAGGGCCTGTCGCCGGGAATAATCCCGGTGTTTTAGGCTTTATTTTGCAGGTCTGTGGAGTGGCCATTAATCGTCCCCACTGGTCTGATATCCATCTGGGTCTAGAACGAAGGATATGATTATAACAGTTTCCTAAAAAATAAGAACTCACATTATCTGTTGGTCCCACACACCTAAGAAAGAGACCAGAACTGTCATGCCCCGCTTCCCAAAAATACGAAATACGAGTACATGACATTGGCCCAGCAAATGACTAACGTCACCCATAAGCTCTTATCCGATCAACTCAACAATATAATCAATACAGAATAATTGCGCAGACAATAATAATAATCTCATGAACAATAATACTTGAAAAGAAGCAATATATAATATACAAGTACAATAATCCAACGTCTGGAAACAATAATAAAATCTGGGACATATGCCCAATACAATAATAAATCCCAAACAAAATAGATAATAAGACTCAATACATTACGTTCAATAAAATAATAAGCAACTAGAAAGCATTAAAATCTTCAGAATGTTTGTTCTCAAATTCCAGCAGGCAATTTTCCATCAACACATGTAAACACTTCATCTAAAAAGAGGAGAAAAATTGTCCTTAGAGCAAGTCATGGACAGCAAGTCATGGACAGCAAGTAGAGAAAGCAGAGAATAATGGAATAACGGTATAACAATGAATTCAATGGATTAATAGGAATCTATAACATGGCACGATAATCAATAATCGATATCACGGTAATCGATGCAATGGCTACAAAAAAAGATTCAATATTCGGTAACAATATGCAATGATCAATATCAATAACACTTAGCCAATAATCGATATCAATAGGAACAATGATGAACAATATACAATGTGGGTGATGTATCAATCTTTATGCCTATTAATCAGTTTAATCCTAACTAATGCACGTACTACTGTGTCCCGTATGTTCCATGGCACAGGTTCGATGCATACAATCAATTTTGTTTAGACTAAGTGGTGAATTATATAGATCATGTGTCGGTACGATAATCATTGATACGGTACAATATTGTTCCTTGATACATTACGGTGATTCATTAATTCATTGATACATTGATACATTGATACATGGATACGATACACGAGAGATTGGGGTACCATAGACAATGCTCCATGATCAATCGATCAACACTGGCCGACACAGTCACTATATTGCTCACTACTCAAGTCACTCCCTTAAACCCCGGCTTGTTAATTATTTTATTAATGCAACAATACAATATGCAAATATGAGACATTAGGTGAACAATTGTAACAATAGGGGAAGAAAAAGATGGTAACATGAAGTAGGACAATTAGAATGATGACAATAAGATATTATGATTATGCAATGCAACATACACACATTAATTCATGCAATAGCACCATATAGGAATAGTTAAATTATTAAAAACCTAAAATATAAAATTCTGGACATCAAGAGTAGTCTGTACAAAAATGCAGTTTCCTGCTGTTTTAGAAATTGAAAAGTGAATCCGTCTGAAGTTTTAGAAACTAGACTTTCACAAGGTTCCAACGCATATTTAATGTTCAAAATTAGATGATAGTAGCTAGGTCAATCACAATGTTCTTTACAGGTTTTATGTTCAGGCAGAATTTCGACATCAAGTTATTTTATTTTTAGAATCAGCAAAAACTCAATATTAAATTCATTAAAAATATTTTCTAGACTCCTAAACATGTTAAGCAATAATCTTGAAATTTTCAGATTAAAATTTTATCATTTGATCATTCTTTTTACTGTTTAAACATGCAGGATACAAGAATCAAATAATCTAAAAGTAAAAACACTACTTCAGTAAAATGGGCATAACGTTTGGTACAAAACTCAGAATTAAGAAATTCAAGTTGTTCTGGAAACTAGAAAGATAAGTCTACAATTCATATTCAGGAAGTAATTCATTTAAAGATCGTTTACTAGTTCAAAAATAGCAGTCAACATACAGGCCAGCAAGCAATATACAGGTTTTGTAGTTTTCTTGGAATAAATTAATTTAAACATGATGGGTATCGATTCTTTAGTCAATAAATTGTATAAAGAACATGATGGGTGCAATAATAAGATGAATAAGAATAAAATCATATGCATACACTAAATCATCATCGATCAAACAACAAACAATCAACCAAGCATACAACCTAGTAGTTGTTTCTACAATAATTAATTGTGTCATGATTATACAGTTAAACCTATTATCAATTCTACATGAATGCATGAAAGATCCAATCTTTAGAGTCAAAAGTGGCACGATGTCAAGAATATTGGGGTTAGCTCGTATAAACCCTCAATAGACCCAACAAAGATGAACAATACAACGATATGATAACGAATTGGATCTACTTGCAAGAATTTCAATAAAACTTGAATTTGATACAATTAACAATTCAAGAGAACGGTGACTTTCCTTATAAACAGCGAAAACGAATACCAAGAATAACCGGATAAGAATCCCGAAGCAACAAGCTTACGTACACACGAACTAGCACGAAGAAAATACATGCAACACACGTGCACACAAAGAGCCAAAACCACAACACAGCAAACACAAAGAGATTGCAGCAACCACGACAGTGGGGTTGGCCAAGGGGGCGGTGGCGTTGGCGGCAAGGTCGACGTCGACGACGATGCACTGGGTGGCATTGGCGGCTGTGGTCAGTGCACAGAGAAGAAGGTCGGGCCTTAGGTTCTTGCGCTGTCGAGCGAAGCAGAGGAGGGAGAAGAGCAAAGGGGTTTCGGGATCTTGGCTGGCGGCGCGAGAAGAGCGGCGCCGGGACTTGGCGATGAGGAGGAGGTCGCCGGAGTAGGGAGGTCACGCCGGAGAAGATGACGAAAGTGGGTCGGGGTTTTTGGCAGGAAAAGCACCGCGGAAGAGAGAGAACGGGAGGACAGAGGAGAGAAAAGGCGGCTAGGGCTTCAAAATTGTGCAATTTTTAGGGTTTGCATTAGGATATTGGGTTAGTGGTTTAGGATCCAGTAATAGTGGGTTTGGGTCAAGAACAATAGAAATTGGGTTTTAGGGTTCAATAAGAGATGAGTTTGAAAACAATAGGGTTCAATTAAAATAACCACAATCCAATAAAATAAGATCCACAAGATATTTAGTCCAACAAAAGCGAAAATAGTTCATGAATGAAAATTTAAATCCGGTTAGATAAATAAATAATACAAATAAGAGGAATATCAATTAGGCTTGGAAATAAATTGGAATTTGCCAAGAAAATTAGATCGGGTATAACAATAAAATAATTCAACAGATGAATTTAAAATAGATAATCAAGAAATAATAATTAATAATCATAATAATAATAATAATAGGATCTTATAACAAAATAGTATTCTTTTTTAACAATTTCATTAAAATAATCCAATAATAATAATATATTTGTTTTTGGACTCAAATATAAATATCCGATCAATAAGATATAGAAAATAAGATCAAAATACATCATTATTCAAAATAAATAAAATTTTCTATTAGAAATCATTAAATAAAAGATTCGAAAGAATTTAGCACCAAAAAAAATTACAGAAAAATCAATTTAGAAAATACACGAAAAATACTTATTAGCAGAAATGGGGGTTACAGTCCTACCCACCTTACAACAAAATTTCATCCTCGAAATTTGCTTAGGCAGTACATAGGACAAAGAAAAAGCAAACTGGGGAAAAAACAAAATAGGGAAAAAATGGAAAGAGACAAATAGTGGCAACACAAGAATAAGATGGAGTATGGATATGAATGAAGTGATCTAGAATAATGTTAAATAAAGATTCAATGAATGATGGCAATGCAAATGCAAGAATAAGGAAGTAAATAATGCAAGGAATGAGAAACAATAATAGAATTCTGGAACCTGCGGGCCCACCGCCCTTCCACTGCGCTACTCGGTTGGTGAAGCTCCAAGTTGTAGACATGTCGTTGTTGATCAAGCTATACCGATTGACGAATCAAGCTGGAAGAAGAAGAATGGGTGACACTAAAATCAGAAGAATATGAGTACGAAAAGAATGAAATATACCCAATAAGGAATCAATGAATGGGAGGGACAAAAGACAACAAGAAATGAAGGAACTGAACGTGAAGGGATCAAAGAGGAACCAAATAGTACTAGTTTCTAGATCATAAGTTGGATATCAATTGTTCATGTGATCATTGTATTGCACATACTATTGATTCAAACTGATCAAACCGAAATCTGATTAATATATTAATCAAAGCTAGACATCCTTTCGTTAGTCACACTTGACTGATATATTATCCAAACCAGGGATCTAATACCACTAAAAACCTTGTCATGCCCCGCTTTCCAAAAATACGGAATACAAGTACATGACATTGGCCCAGCGAATGACTAACGTCACTTATAAGCTGTTTATCCAATAAACTCAACAATATAATCAATACAGAACAATTGCGCAGGCAATAATAATAATCTCATGAACAATAATACTTGAAAAGAAGCAATATATATCCAAGTACAATAATCCAACGTCTGGAAACAACAATAAAATCTGGGACATATGCCCAATACAAAAATAAATCCCAAACACAATAGATAATAAGACTCAATACATTAAGCTCAATAAAATAATAAGCAACTAGAAAGCATTAAAATCTACAAAATGTCTGTTCTCCAATTCCAGCAGGCAATTCAACATCAACACCTGTAAACACTTCATCTAAAAATAGGAAAAAAAATTGTCCTTAGAGCAAGTCATGGACAACAAGTAGAGAAAGCAGAGAACAATGGAATAATGGTATAACAATGAATTTAATGGACTAATAGGAATAAATAATATGGCACGATAATCAATAATCAATATCACGGTAATCGATGCAATGGCTACAAACAATGATTCAATATTCGGTAACAATATGCAATGATCAATATCAATAACACATAGCCAATAATCGATATCAATAGGAACAATGATGAAAAATATGCAATATGGGTGATGTGTCAATCCTTATGTCTATTAATCATTTTAATCTTCACTAATGCACATGTTACTGTGTCCCATATGTTCCATACCACAGGTTCGATTCATACAATAAATTTCGTTTAGACTAAGTGGTGAATCTATAGATCATGTGTCGGTACGATAATTATTGATATGGTACAATATTGTTGCTAGATACATTACGGTGATTCATTGATTCATTGTTACATTGATACATTGATACATTGATACGATTCTTTGATACGATACACGAGAGATTGGGGTGCCGTAGACAGTGGTCCACGATCAATCGATAAACACTGGCCGACACAGTCACTATATTGTTCACTACTCAAGTCATTCTCTTGAACCTCGGCTTGTTAATTATTTTATTAATGCAACAATATAATATGCAAATATGAGACATTGGGTGAACAATGGTAACAATAGGGGAACAATAAGTTGGTAGCATGAAGTAGGACAATGAAGACAATAAGACATTAGGATTATGCAATGCAACATACACACATTAATTCCTGCAATAGTACAATATAGGAATAGTTAAACTATTAAAAACTATATATAAAATTCTGGACATCAAGCGTAGTCTGTACAAAAATATAGTTTCCCACTATTTCAGAAATCGAAAAGTGAATCCGTCAGAAGTTCTAGAAACTACACTTCCACACAGTTCCAACGCAAATTTAAAGTTCAAAATCCGACATAGGTCAATCACAATATTCTTTACAGATTTTATGTTCAGGCAGAATTTCGACATCATGTTATTTTATTTTTAGAATCAGCAAAAACTCAATATTAAATTCATTAAAAATATTTTCTAGACTCCTAAACATGTTCAGCAACAATCTGGAAATTTTCAGAGTAAAGTATTATCATTTGATTAGCATTTTTACTATTTAAACATGCAAGATACAAGAATCGGAAAATCTGAAAGTAAAAACACAGCTGTAGTAAAATGGGCATAACTTTTGGTACAAAACTCGGAATTATGAAATTGAAGATGTTCTGAAAACTAGAAAGATAAGGCTACAATTCATATTCTGGAAGTAATTCATTTAAATATCTTTTACTAGTTCAAAAACAGCAGTCAAAATACAGGCCAACAAGCAATATACAAGTTTTGTGTAATTTTCTTAGAATAAATTAATTTAAACATGATGGTATTCGATTCTTTAGTCAATAAATTGTGTAATCGATATGATGGGTGAAATAACAAGATGAATAAAAGTAAAATCATATGCATACACTAAATTATCATCGATCAAACAACAAACAATCAATCAAACAATACAACCTAGTAGTTATTTCTACAATAATTAATTGTGTCATGATTATACGGTTAACCCTATTATCAATTCTACATGAATGCATGAAAGATCCAATCTTTAGAGTGAAAAGTGGTATGATGTCAAGAATATTGGGGTTAGCTCGTGTAAACCCTCAATAAACCCAACGAAGATGAACAATACAACGATATGATAACGAATAGGATCTACTTGCAAGAATTTCAATAAAACTTAAATTTGATACAATTAACAATTCAAGAGGACGGTGAATTGCCTTATAAAAAGTGAAAACGGATACCAAGAATAACGGGATATAAATTGCGAAGCAACGAGCTCACGAACACACGAACTAGCACAAAGAAAATACGTGCAATACACGTGCACACATAGAGCCAAAACCACAACATAGCAAACACAGAGACTGCAGCAACCACGACAGTGGGTCCGGCTAAGCGGGCGGCAGCACTAGCGGCGAGGTCGACGTCGACGGCAACGCACTGGGTGGCGCTGGTGGCTGTGGTCGGCACACAGAGAAGGAGGTCGAGCCTTGGGTTCTTGCACTGTCGAGCGAAGCAGAGGAGGGAGGAGAGTAGGGGGTTTCAGTGTGTTGGTTGGTGGCGCTAGGAAATACATGGAAAATACTTATTAGCAGAAATGGGGGTTACAACAACAAGCGTCGAGCACCTATTGCTGAGCTTTGTGAGAAAGATTGGAGTTAGCTCGAGGAGCATGTACAGCATCTAGTGAAGCGTACTAGGTGAGAAAGCTTGCAGCTAGCTCGAGAAGCAAGTCGAGCGTTAAGTGAAGCATACTTGGTGAGAAAGATTGCATCTAGCTTGACGAGCATACCGAGCGTCGAGCGAAGCATACTTGGTGAGAAAGCTTACAGTTAGCTTGATGTGCATGACGAACATCGAGCGAAGCGTACTTGGTGAGAAAGTTTGCAGTTAGCTTGAGGTGCATGCCAAGTGTCGAGCGAAGCGTGCTTGGTGAAAAAGCATGCAGCTAGCTCGAGGAGCATGTCAAGCGAAGTAAACTTTGCAAGATTTTGATGGACCATTTTACGCTTCCTGTGGCTGTAGCAGGCACGTGTATTGCTCGTGGGATGCTAACGTCATGGTGGTGAAAATCGTGGCATCAAAATCTTGTCCACTATTAGATCTAGATTGGGTGGTTGAGATTGTTTGTGGATATCGAGGCATCATGGATCTGCCTTTATATCCCCCCCTTCTCATCTTCCACTTTGCTTTCTATCTGATTCTTAAATCTTCTCTCTCTAGGTACTGTTCAGTAACTGGCGATCAGATTTCTGGTGAACTTTTCGTCACAAATAACGTATTAGTATTTTTTTATTATGTCGAGGGCTCGGTCCAACTCCTCAGCTTCTACGACTGGCCGGGGTGACTACGATCGTATTTTTGACTCTTCGGTCTGGGAATAATTTGAGCAGAGCGAGAAGGTGTACAATATCAAATCACTTCAGACTTGCAAGCCCTTCGTAGTAGAGTCGAGCGACTCAGATGAACAGGTCGAAGAGATGGAGGTGGTCAACAAAGTTGGACGAGATGACAAAGGCAAGGTGGAGGAGGTCGAAGATGACGAGGAAGAGGTGGAGGATGAGGGTGAAGGTGATGAGGAAGATGGTGAGGATCTCGAGGTCGATCCTTCAGGAGAGACTTCTCCATTGAGGCCCCTGGTCGAGCCGTACGCTGCGAAGTCCCCTCGGATCTGAGGGAGGAGATTGAGGTAGACTCTTCCAGACAACCTTGATGAACCACCTGATTTCTTCCTAAGCATGGTCTCGATGTTCCTTATCTTCAACAACCGAGTTCGATTAGGATGTACCCAGACGACCTTGAAGACTCAGTCAGATTTGTGGTACAACCCTCCTCTCTAAGACATCCTAAGCTTAAGATTGATGGTGAGTAGAGCGTATTGAAGGGCAGTGACATCCTGGTCAAATGGGTGATTTACTTCATCCCTCTGGAGTATGAGTTGATGCTGCCGAACCCTGGACTCCGGTGCACAGCCAACTTGACCCAATGGTATTGTATGTTTCCGGTCGACACCTTTAGCTCAGGGTTGAGATTGCCCTTACATTCATTCATGAAGGAAGTATTGAGCTTGGTCGGTCTGAGTCCAATGCAGTATAATCCGAATTCCCGAAAGCAGTTGGTGTGCTTCATACTGCTGAGCAAGGAGAGGGGGGTGCCGCTGAAGTTGAAATATTTCTGAGCCGCTCTTGGCGTCAGCTCATCGGGGGTGCACGAGGAGATATATTATATCTCCCATCCACCCCATAAATGGGTAGTTTAGGGGCACCCAGATTCTATTGAAGGATGGAAGAGCAAGTACTTCATCATCCAAAGTCAGACCCCTTGGGACATTTCAATCGAGTGATTTGACTGAGCCCTGTCGACTCTTGTATGTTTTTTGTTTTATTTTTTTGTCGATCTCTTTTCCTTCATTCTTATAGCTTTAGTTTTCTTTCGCGGCAATGGACGACGCTGCTATCGACGCAAGGAGGGCCCAATTGGCTAATTAGAATGATGCCGATCAGTCGAAGTTGCGAAAGAGGCCCCCACAGAAAGGCTCTGAATGGACTTCTTGTAACACCCCATACTTAAGAGTATATATATAGAGAGAGGATTAATTAGAGTTCCCTATCCATGGGGGTGTTGCATGGGAGAAATCTAATTGATTAAAGAGGTTGAACTAAGATTGACAGGTGCTGTATATGCAGCCACGTGGGGGTGCCAGGAGTGGGGCCCAGGTGTTGGGAGGCCTGGCAGCTCCGGGGTGCGTGCGTGCTGGCAGTGGTGGTGTAACTCTCGTTTTCATTTTTCCTTTTATTATTGATCTCCATTGTAATCACTTTTGTAATTCAATAACATTTCATGTTGTTTCATTTATTGTATTGAATAGTATTAATTCTAATATTATTCCTGACCTACATTTGATTTCAATTTGAGTGTTAAATCTTATTTCTTGTATTCCTAATTCGAACTAGTTTCAAGGGTTTTTCTTCTATCCTTGTTGGATTGATAATTGTCCATCCATTAAAACCTACTCTTATTGGATCATGCCCTCTAACCCACAACCCATTAACTCAACTAAACCCTAATATCCCTCTATAAATACTAATCTTAATTAACCATAATATCTAACCCTAATCACCCTATTAACAGCTGTCACCCCAATCCTCCCCACTGTTGAACCCCCGATCTCTCTCCCTACCCCTGTTCACCTTCTTCAACCTCCAGTCGCAACGCCCCATCTCCCTGCACCCATCCGCCCTCATCGCCACCTTCCCCCGATCTCGCCCCTTCATCTCTCGTTGCTGCACGACCGGATCCCTCATCGTCTTCGATGTTCTCCCTCACCCTCCATAGTTAGCTCTCGAGCGCCGTCGACCTCCGCATCTGCAGTCGACCACCTTCGTCCACCCCGTTGCCATCCTCGCTCCTCTTGATCTTCCTCTCTTCCTTGCCTAGCACCATTACTGCCGTCACTGTTGCTACCATGTTGTCGCACCCCTACCATAAGCAGCGTAGTCAGCCCGTCTCCTACCGACAGCGCCTCCTTCGCTGTTGCTGTTGGAGATCACCATTTTCTATTGGTGTTTTGGATGACTTGTGTTTGTTGTTGTTGTGCACTTTTTCTGTTGTGTGCTTTTGTTGCTGGTGATTCGTTGCACATGGATTGCATGTACCTTGAAGGTTGTGTATTGTACATGAGTTACACGTATTGTTGCTACCCGGAATTCCAATCCCGTTATTCTTGCATATTCGGATCTAACGACGCTGTTAAAGGCAAGTCATTTCCCCTCGAATTGTTATTATATCGTATTCGAGATTGTTTATTGAATCCCACAAGTAGATCCATATTGATTACCGTATATCGTCTATTGTTATCTATCGTTGGGATACTACGGATTTACACGAGCGAATCTAAGTAGTAGTCTTGACTTCGTGCAGTCTATTTGTCTCCGATTTATAGAGATCTTGCATGCATTCATGTAGTTAATTATTGAATATATGAATAGGGATTGTTAGTGTAGTTAATGTCATGACATTACACAGCTATTGTAGATTGTATGCTAGTGTTGATTGTTCATATGATTGATGGTGGTGTATTGGTTTATTGTGATTAGTGAGATTATGGATATTATACATTTTAATACCATGTTCACATAGACGTAACTTGCTGTGATTTATGTTGTCAACCCCCTACTCATTGTCTATAACATTTAATTATTTTATTCATGAAAAGTGTATCGAGACCCTGAAATTTACTGTCAACCTGAACATTGATAGGCTGTTTTGACCTAGATACAGTCATAAAACCCCATAACTCTCTGAATATGAAATGTAGCCCTATGTTTCTAGTTTCCGGAACACCAAAGATTATTGAATTCCGACTTATATTGCATGAGTTATGAAGATTTGACTACTGCTGCGTTTTATTTCCAGATTTATGAATATACCATATTAAACTGATTAAATAGAATAACTAATGATCAAACATTGCCACGATAAATTCCATATTGATAGTTAACATTTTTAGGTCATGAAAATTATTTTTGCTGATTTTTAAAGTGAGTATTTATTGTTTTTATAAATGTAATTAGTTAGTATCGATAACTAGCCAGAATTAGTAACCTGTAAAGAACACTGCAATTAACCTAGCTACTGTTATCAGAATTCTGACTTTTAATATGCGTTGGAACTGGGCAGGAGTCTAGTTTCTAGAACTTCTGACGGATCCACATTTTCTATTTCGTAGTAGCGGAAAATCTGATTTTGGTACAACAACCTACTGCTGTCCAGAATTGAGTTTCCATGTTCGATAATATATAATAGAATCTATATTGTTGTATTTGATGCATTTAATTGTATGGAGTGCATTGCATGATCTTAGTGTTGCATTGTCATCATTCTAGTGTTCCCTGTTGATCGTCTTATCATTTCCCCATTGATATTATAGTCCCTATTTTTCCCTATTGATCTCATAATATTGCCAACAATTATTGCATATTGATTGAATAAAAAGTTGTTAATCAAGCTGGGGTTAAGGGTTGACTAGAGTAGTTGATGATATAGTGATTGTACTCGGAAGTGTGGGCATGTTCCCAGAATATTGTTATCGTCATTGTGCGAAAAAATGCGTCATGGCCAGTGTTATCGTCATTGTGCAATAAATTGCTTCAATGGCCAGTGTTATCGTTATTGTGCAAGAAATTGCGGCAATAGCCAATGTTACTATCATTTTAATGTTATAACGTGCTGAGTACATGATCTATAGAATCTACCACCTTAGTCTAAACGAAATTGATTGTATGCATCGAACTTGTAGAATGGGACGCAGTAGTACGTGCATTAGTTAGGACTAAAATGAATAATAGACTTAAGATTGTCACATATCGTCATTGCATATTATCATCGTTATTGAATAGTGTTATCGTTATTACTATCATTATTGATATCGTTTATTGTTATTGTTTTTTATCATCGTCATTGCACATTGCATCGCTATCATTTTGCCATTGTTCGTTGCCATCGACCCTATTGTTCATTGAATTCATTGTTATATCGTAAATGTCATTGTTTCATTGCTTTCTCTACTTGTTGTCCATGACTTGCTCTAAGGACGTATTATTCTTTCTTTTTAGATGAACAGCTTACAGGTAATCAAGGAGAATTTCCTGATGGATTTGGCGAACAACAAAGGTGAAAGAATTTTTAGCATCACTACTGAATAAATTATTGCTTTATTATGGAGACTTAGTTATTGAACTATTGTTATTTCATTGTATTGTGGGCTTTTGACCCGAATAATGTTATTATTATTTCCAGATGTTGGATTATTATATTTGGTTATTTCATGCTTATATTCCAAGTATTGTTATTCATGTGATTATTCTATTATTTCATGTGTGGTTGTATCGCTTTCTTGTTTATATTGTTGAGTCGAATTAGTAACATCTTATGGATGACGCAAGTCATTCGCTGGGCCAATGTCACGTGCTTATATTCCGTATTTTTGGGAAGCGGGACGTGACATGATTTTTAGTGGTATCAGAGCCCGGGTTTGGATGATATATCAGTCAAACATGACTAACGTATGGAAGTTTGGCTTTGACTGTTATATTAGTCCGATTTGGGTTTAACTACAACACGTGAATCACATGGATAATTGATAACCAACTTATGATCTGGATGCTAACCGTTTGATTTTTATTGCAGACCATGGCTAGAAAGGGTTCTTCGTCCTCCCGAACTGGGGATGATCAGTTAGAAGAGCCCACTGTTGCACAAATGATACAAATGCAGCGTAAGCACAATGAACTGATGATGCAGATGTAGCAGGCAGCATAATGAACTGATGAAGGTGGCTTTGTAAGCTGCCAACATGGAACCCGTCGTACCGGCACCCGGATTGCTGCCACCGAGACCTGGTAATGTGGTAGATATCATGAGGCTACATCCAGACAAGTTCTCGGGCACTGAATTTCAGCTTGAAGCCGAGCAATGGCTTATCAGGACTGAGCTGCTGTTAACTGCAGCACGGATAGCAGATTTTGATCGTGTGGATGTTATGAGCATCCAGCTTATTGACCTCGCCCAGATCTGGTGGTGAGCTGAGATGGAACGGCTAGGGCGCCCCATCACTTGGGCCATCTTCAGAGAGAGCTTTTTCACGAAGTTCTTTCCTGATGTCACCAGGAATGAAATTGTAGCGCCCTGAATTTCCAATAAATAAAATTAGAAATACGTAGCACAATTTTTGAAATCAACTTCAATTGTATCATAAACATAGTATCCAAAATACAGGGAAATTTAAAACTTTTTATTACATCAACTCATTTACAAAGCACAACGGATGTTAAAACACTTGGAATTACAATTCTTTTTACAACACAACACCATAAATACAATTTTCACTTTACAATCAATTTACAAAATATGCATAAACATTTACTAATCTACCACATACCCCCAACTCCAAGCTAATGGTACATACCTGTAAAACCTGAGGCTAGAGATAACCCTAACCCCCAAAACTATAGGGGTCAGCCATAACAGTGTGAGTGATATTCAAAAGAAGTACAACTTAAATGAAACATAAGAAATAAAATCATAAGTCAACAAGTGAAACATATCAACACAATAATAACATATGGAACATGAAATATAAATAAATGAAGCATAAATCATCAAGTGAAACTAGGCTAAGTGTCAAGTGTAAGAAAACAGAAAACAAACATGCATAATACAAGTCAAGAAAACACAAATGCACATGATAATTACTAATCCATACTTGTCGAATTCTATGCATCCCACTCTACATAGGTCCAGTGCAAGTCCTTATCGTTCTACACTTTATAGGGTTTAATCCCTCGCCATGCAACTTACCTACTACCGTGATTACTTCAAGATTTAGATATCCCGTGAGTATCTAGTCCATGACCCGGTAATCAGTGGAATCAATCCCCCAACACAAGTGCTCTCACCCCAAAGGTTAGGTAATGAAACTCACACCGCAAAAGCACATGGTACCTTACAAAATCTGAAATTTATACGATTTTGTCATTCAAAATAATACTTTCTAGGATAAATATTAATTTTTGTAAAATTTAACTTAAATCCATCACATATCAAGGAACCCACCATAAAATTTTGGACTCAAATAAATTAATTTAAGGGCTTGATATTCAATAAATTCTGAAAACCATCTTTCACCCAAAAATCTGAAAGTTACATGACTTCGTTCTTCAAAATAGTACATTCTAAAATCAATATTAAATTATGAAAAAATCAAATTAAATTCAGCACATATCAAGAAATTCACCATAAAAATCTGGGCTCAAATAAATTAGTTTAAAGGGTTGATATTTAATAAATTCAGAAAACTATCTTTCATTAAAAAATCTGAAAGTTACATGACTTTGTTCCTCAAAACAGTATATTTTAATATCAATATTAAATTCTAGAAAAATCAAATTAAGTTCAGAAGATATCAAGGAATCCACTATAATAATCTGGAATCAAATAAATTAGATTAAAAGGTTCATATTCAATAAATTCTGAAAACATACCGTTATATTAAAAATCAGAACCTACGACGATACAGTGGTAGAAATTGCATATCTTGTAATCTATAAGTCGGATTGAGGATCCGTCAGATGTTCTGGAAACTAGACACAGTAAGCTACAATTTCTATTTTATAAGTTTTAGATAATTCTATCAGCAACTAGGTCGAAATCTCATTCCAAACTGAAACAAACGAGAGTCCAGACCAAACAATGTCTACAAAATCTCATCTTTTATTCATCCAAAACATATTTCTTGAATATACACCATGATCTAATATCTACAATCATATATACTGTTATTAGATTTATTTTAAGAAAAAAAGTTTAATCTTTTATGCATAAAAATAAATTACGTTTGATCCAGACAACAATTATTCAAACCATAATGTTTAGTTTCAATTTTGATGATTATAAGCAATCAATAACTTCAAAAGATCTCAACTTTATAATCAATCAAGCATGAATTCAAGAGCTTGGACCAAGTTCCAATTGTTTCTACATATCTTTATTAATTACAATAAAATTCATACATCCCAAGCTATATTTTTCATCCATAATCAATATTTAACATTCAAAATTTATAAAACATGATCATCTCTCATAAAGATTGTGCAGTGCCCCAAATCTCCATACTGGAAATCTGAGATCATACTCTAGGAGTCAAACTTCAAATAGTTACAATCATAGAAAGTACAGGAAAATTAAAACTTTTATTCCATATAATTGTTACATTTATAAGTGTTACAATATCCAAATAAAAATTACAAGATTTACAATAATATAATAACACTTGAATATGCCCCTTGGATGCTTGGACCAACTCGAGCTCTGCTGTACCTTTGAATCGGCTCCGGAAACCTACAAGGTGGGGAACGTCAGTACTTCGACTGACTCAATGATAATAATAACAGCGATCTCCAAACTAACAATCACAACCATAATCTATGCAGAAGAGAAAAGTGATGTGAAAACTAAGGGTTAATAGATTCGGGTTATAGTGTTGTTGTATGCCATGATTCTACAACTAGATGCATCAATCACATGCCTAATTCTATTGCAAGCAAGACTTTGGAGAACGCATGCATCCCACACTACATATGCCCCTAAATCTAGCCATCTTTCTCTACTTTTAGGGATTCAAACCCTCGCCGTGCATCCTACACTTGTACTCAACCTGTTCCCAATAGATTTTTGTGTCTGAGAAGGTTGCAGTCATTCGGTCTAGTCCCGTAGTGCAGTCCCTAAAGTGGTGGTCACGTTGCCACTTAGTACCTGTGCACGGACCACACTTAAAAAGCCCGTGAAAAACTTTCAGGTACAAAACCATGTACCCATGACGTCAATGATTCAAAAACAAAACCCATGAGCATAGGAACATGACGGCCTCGAGGGTTAAATCCCTGTATCCAACAGGTGTTCCTCTCCCGTTCCTTACCCCGGCTCTTTGGGAATTAACAGATCGAGATACGAGACCCACGAACTCAAAACCTGAGAACCAAATCTATATCCCTACAACAGGAAAAGTACAATACCCGACTATGGTTTGCTAGTACAAATGCAATATACACACCCCTAATACATCACTCTATCCCGGACTCACTCTAATCCTTCAGGTAAAAAGATTGCTTCCAAAACTCTGCCCATCGACCACTAGCCCCGGCGACACAAATCCTGCTCGCCACTTTCCCTAGCTTGGAATTTGTCCATCACCCCAGCCTACATTCACCCTTCACTGGCACGAATCCAATTCCTCAACACCGGTTCCGACATCCAATGCCTCGGCGGAAGTTCTAATCTTATGGTCGATAGTCGTAGGGTATCACCCTACCCTAGTGACTAACTCGAGTCACAACATCCTCAACAGGAGTCAAACACCAACAAGACCAACAATAGACACCATTCATCCCCAAACAACGAGTTATCAACTCTTATGTACAAAAAGGGGAAAGGTTCTCCCAATACTTAGTCAAAACCATGACCTAAACAAACTATGGTATTTCTGTCTGAAACTTAAAAAGGTCAAAACTCCAAAAATACAACTCAGATTTGGGTGTTCTAGCCCAATCTCGAAAGCTAAAGACCTAGGTTACAACTCTCTTATTGATCATCACCTCAGATTCAATCATCTAATTCCTTAAAATAGCACTACAAATCTCAGTCTGTGTACTTCCTGTACACTGGCTGCACCTTACCGATAGCATAAAACTCTACCTGCTCATCGGAATGATACAAATCCAGGTTCTGTGGAAAGGTGTGACTGTCATCTACAACTTTTTAGTTGATCACCAATCTCAATTATTTCATTTGATTACCCTAAAAAAGTCATTTTCTTCAGGTATACAGAACCACACATAAAGCACTACACAAACAGAGCCTATAGCTAAAAATCTGGTTTGTGTTCCAACTTTAAAAAAACATATCTATTGTTCTACTTACAGGAAATTCTTGAAATAGAGCTTTTTGGAAAGCTCATGATGTCTCTACCACAATTTTTTAGTTGTACACTTTCTCAAATTCTGCTCATACAGAGCCATAAAGGTACCATCTTGTCAGTGTCAATACTAATTAGGTTCTGGACAGTACATGCTAAAATATTCATAATAAATCACATGCATAAACTATTGCCATCAAATTTACATTTCCAGAAACTAGACAACATCATGAATAGTATGCACAAAGGAGCACATCCTGATTCCAAATATTCAAGGAGTTCTACCTATTACAATCAGCTATAAAAGTTCTACTATTCTTCAGTCACTGTCTTGACTACTCTTGATTAATTAATTTTGAACATGAATCAAATTTCGTCCAAATAATTTTATTATTTTTCTATAGAGTCCAGATGCATGCAATATAACATAATAAAAATTTCAGAAATAGAGCATGAGTCAATTAATTCTAAGAATTCCCACAAGTCCAGTTGTTACAATAGATAGACTCAATCTCTGCCTTAGACTCAGTCCTCAAAATTGATTTTATTATAATAGCCAAATAATACCAGTCAAATCCGAAATAAATCATTTATCTTCTAGACGTGCATAAGATCATTCTCTGAAAATTCAGGAACTTAGCATGCAGATCATGTGAACTTTTCCCATTTCCAGATTTTAACAATCTACTCCTAATTAATCATTCTCATAGCTATTACTACTTGATTCATGCAAGAAATCAACAAGAGAAACAAGAATAAAGTTTAGAGAACTCCCCACCCTTGGTGTAGCTTGAGAAGATGAGTTTGGCTTTGGCTTCCTCCAAATTCCTTCTCCAAGAGCTCAAGAACACCTTCTTACTTGACCTCCTCCACTCTCTCCTTATCTTTTTCTTTCTAAAATTTTCAGAACTAAAATGAGAGTGAGAAGGAGGGGTTTTTGAAGAAGTGAGAAGGAGGGAGGGTGTGAGGGGGGTAAGCCGGCCATAGGGGTAGGAGGGGGTGATGGGGTATAGTGGTCTTCTTCAAAACAATCTCCTAATAGCTCATGGTTTTCAAGAAATTTGCATGGCTAAAATTTTTTGCCTTGATCAAGGTTTAGAAAAGAGATGACAGGTTATATTTGAGTTTATGCAAAGAATATCCATTGTGGTACCATACAATTGCATATTTGCATAGGCATCACACTCAAAACTAGTATATGTACGAGTATCAGTCCTTCTCATTCTCGTGCACCACTATGACCACAACCAGCCACATGAACAATCCAGCAAATTACATCACACTTCAACATTCATAAATATATGTATATATATATATATATATATACAGAATATTATCTTACCGAGAGTATTTCATTACTCCCTCCTTAGAATTGTTCTATCCCTAGAACGACACTAGTGGGAGAAAGGAAAGAAAAGACAAACAACTCCTAAATCAAATCTAGATACAAAGTCTTCATACGGCTCTCTGGCTCCCAGGTGTCTTCTTGCACGAATTGATTCCTCCAGAGAACCTTGACCATCAGGTGACCTTGTTCTCAGTACCTTGTCTTGATGATCAAGTATCCTGACTGGTTGCTCCTTCTAAGAAAGATAAATCTGTAGATCTCTGGAACTTCTGGTAATCGATGGTTCGAATCCGGCACATACTTCCGTAACATAAAGATGTGAAACACATCATGCACTTGGGAAAACTCGGCCGGTAGCTCTAACTTATGAGCCATCCTGCCAATCCTCTTCAGAATCTTGTATGGTCCACCCTTTCCGAACCTGATAACTCCTTTTGTTGGCGACACCTTTAGAAACACAGAGTCGCCTTCCTCAAATTCTAGCTCCCTTCGGTGGTTGTGGCATAGCTCTTCTGCCTGCTCTGTGCTCCTTGTAGTCTCCTATGAATAAGCTCGATCTTTTACCAAGTTTGTTGTATGATTTCCGGTCCATACATCTGTCGCTCTTCTACCACGTACTAACACACGGGTGTTCTGCATCTTCTGCCATACAAGGCTTCTTAAGGGGCCATGCCAATGCTTGCTTGATAGTTGTTATTATAAGCAAACTATACCAAGGCTAGGTATTTTTCTAACTTCCTCCGAAGTCCATAATACATGCCCTCAACATGTCTTCAAGAATTCGGTTGACCCTCTCTGTTTGTCCATCTGTCTGTGGATGAAAGGTTGTGCTGAAGTCTGTTCTGGTCCCCAATGCTGATGTAAATTCTATCAGAATCGAGATGTGAATCTTGCATCTCATTAGATACTATCGACACTGGCACTCCATGTAGCTTCACTATGTTCTCGATGTAGATTTCGACCAGCTTCTCGACTGACCATGTTGTCTTTACTGAAAGAAAATGCGCTAATTTTGTTAATCGATCAACAATCACCCATATCGAATCATTTCCTTTAGGGCTCCTGGGTAATCCAGTGAAAGTCCATACTGATGTTCTTTCATTTCCACTCTGGAAAGGGTAGAGGCTGTAGCAATCCTCCCGGTTTCTGATTCTCGGCCTTAACTTATTGGCACGTCAAACATTTAGCCACGAATTTTGCTATGTCTCGCTTCATCTCTGACCACCAATAGTACTGTTTTGTATCTCGATACATTTTGGTGCTCCTGGGGTGAATCGCAAGCAATGTGGAGTGGCTTCCATCATGATGTCTTCTCTCAACTCCTTATCATTTGGTGTACACATTCTGTTACCAAACCATAGTGAACCTTCTCTTATACTGAATTCAGGCAGTTCTCCTTCGTGCACTTGCTTCTTCATGGTTTCGATCTCCGAGTCTTTAGTCTGAGCCTTCTTCACCTGCTCATTCAAGCTTGGCTGTAATACCAATTGCGCCGAAACTACACTTAAGTGCTGAACAACTAATTCAATGCCTGCTTGCCTGATCTCCTCATCTATCTCCTTCCGGGTTGCTACCAGTATAGCCACACTTCTCTTCCTGCTGAGCGCATCTCCTACCATGTTGGCATTCTTAGATGATATATGATTTCTGGCTTGATGTCTTCAAGGACTTCCAACATTCTCCTCTGCATTAAATTAAGGTGCTTCTACTGGTAAATATACTTTAAGCTCTTATGGTCAGTGTATATCTCCACCTTTGTTCCGTAGATATAATGACTCCAAGATTTCAAAGCAAATATTATGGCTGCAAGTTCCATGTCGTAGTGTCGGGTAGTTCTTCTCATGTGGTCATAGCTATCTTGATCCATAAGTTATAACCTTGCCTTCCTGCATCAGCACATATCCGAACCCCAAATACGATGCATCACTGTAGATGACATAGTCCTTGTCTTCCTGACGTAAAACGAATATTGGTGCAAAGTTCAATCGGTTCTTCAGTTTCTGGAAATTATCTTCACACTTCTCCGTCCAGTCGAAACTTTGGTTCTTCTTGGTCAAAGCAGTAAGGGGTACAACCATCCTTGCATAATTCTGGATAAACTTCCGGTACTACCCAGTCATACCTAGAAAACTCCTTACCTTTTTCAGCGTCCTTGGCTGTGGCCATCCTTTGACTGCTTCTATCTTCTGGGGATCGTTGCCACTCCCTCCTTACAAACGATATGGCCCAGATTTACAACTTCTCATTTCCAGAACTCACACTTGAAAATTTTAGCATACAACTGATGCTCTTGTAGCTTGCTTAGGACTGCTGTCAGATGTTCTGCATGATCTTCTTTTATCCTTGAGTACACCAAAATGTCATCGATGAAGACCACAACAAAAGAGTCAATAAACGGATGTAGAATTCTGTTCATCAAGTCCATAAAGATTGCTGGAGCGTTAATCACTCCAAACGGCATTACCAAGAACTCATAGTGTCTATGCCGAGTCCGAATGGCTGTCTTAGGTACTTCCTCCTCCTTGACCCGCACTTGATGATATCCGGACCGTAGGTCAATCTTGGAAAATACTGCTGCTCCCTAAAGCTAATCAAACAAATCATCGATCCTGGGAATCGGGTACTTATTCTGAATAGTGACCTTATTCAATTTCGATAATCGATACACATCCTGGCTGATCCGTCCTTCTTCTTAACAAGCAATATTGGTACTCCCCAATGTGATGCACTTGGTTTGATAAATCCCTTCTTCAAGAATTCCTCAATCTGCTTCTTGACCTTATTTCGCTCTACCGGCGCCATTCTATAGGGTGCTTTTGATACTGGAGCGCTACCTGGTTGAACTGTGATACTAAACTCGAGTGGAAATTTTTCCAAGAATACGAGTGGAAATTTTCCAGGTAATTCTTCTAGGTAATTCCTCCAAGAATACGAGTGGAAATTTTCTCACCACTTGTATCTTGTTCACCTCTTTAGGTACCCGTACTTCACTAGTAGCTGCAACGATCATTGCTCTCGACCACTTCTCCCCATGGAATACAAGTTCCATCCCTTCAACTGAGATGAATACCTCCTTCTCCTCGCAGTTGATGCTTGCCTTGTGCTTCGACATCCAATCCATACCGATAATGACATCTGTTCTGGCAAAACTCAATTCTAACAAATTGATACATAGGGTTTCCCTAATAATCTGGAGTTTTCATCCCTTATAGCATAGATCTGCAGTGAGGGTTGCCCCTGACGGTGTAGCCACCATCAAGGCTAAATCTGGAATTGCCTCTTGTGTGCATCTTAATTTTCTTAAAAAGGATTTTGACACAAAAGAATGAGTCGATCTACTATCGAACAAGACTGTAGCCAAAATTCCATTTATATTTATATGTCCTGTTTCAAAAGTTCATCCTTCATCAACTTCCCACGAACACACAAAATACAACTTAGAAGTTCATTACATCTTTTCTTTAAATACCCGTGATTATCCCTTCATCTTCTTCAGCATCCTTCTTGGTCAAGGTGAATACTCTTTCTCGACGCATCAGCTTCTTTCCTTTGTCGGTCGCTCTCGACCCTGCCCTGTTGCTGTTCCTTGAATTTTGGGGATAATTCGGCTTAATAAGCCCTTCTTGCCCGCACTGGAAACATCTTGGTACATTCTTCCTGGGGCATTGATCCTTGAAGTGTCCCTGCTCTCCACAGTGGAAGCAGCTTCCGGGCTTGTACTCTCCCATCTTGGCACTTGTTTTCTGAAATTTCTGACTCTTGCCCTGCTTCTTGAATTTGGATGCTAGGGGTGGATCTCTTTCCTTTATTCCAAAACTCCGTTCTTCCTTGACTCTGATTCATGTCTGGCTCTGTTACCACGGCTCGCCTCACTAGCTTGTCGAATTGGCGAATGCTCAATGGAACCATCCTTGACCTCAGTCCAGGCCTGCGCCCTTGCTCAAACCTCTCGACCTCTTCACTTCCTCCTGGATCATCTCTGGTGCATACCGTGATAGCTGGGAAAACTTCATCTCATACTCCCGGACAAACATATTTTCCTGCTTCAAGTTGTGGAACTCCATTGCCTTTTCTTCTTGCACATCCATGGAAAAATAGTGCTGTCGGAATTCCTCAAGGAAATCTTCCCAAGTGATTAGACCTTCTCCAAGACCATGCTACACGGACTGCCACCAAACTCCGGCGTAGATTGTGGCTAGACGAAACCTGTTGTTCTCTGGAGTCATCAGCACTTCGAATACCGTTTCCACCAAACGTATCCAGTCGTCAGCAGCTGTGGGACGGCCTGTTCTTCAAAGACTGGCAGTTTCATCCTCTTGAATGATTCCACCATCTTCACTGGATCTGCATTCCCAGCAACTCCTGGTGCTCCTTATGGCGGTGCTTGGTTCCTGCTAGCATCCACAAATGCTCCAATCATTTGGTATACCCGAGCAAATTATTCCCTCACATCGAGGCCAGTACCATTGGCTCCACTGCCTTCGGCTTCAGTCTGATCTCTCTGGTTGCTTCTGGTTCTTCCTGCCATCTGAAACCTAATACTTACATCATTACATAGCAATAGTAATGCAAAACCCATAACACACTAGCATTGGTCAGAAAACATACTAGCTTCATTCATTCAAAAAGGGATACAATGATATTGCCATCAATACAATCATGTCATCATCCATTGGTTCATACTATACCCATCAAAAAAATAGCAAGTCAGCCTAGCTATTCAAAAAGATTATCATCTATACACGTCAAAAAAATTCCATGACACTAAGAGTGATCACTGCTCTCCCGCCCCTGGCAATTTGCCAGTCTCAAAGCTATCCTCGGCGGTCATCTTGTCTAGCAGGTCCTGCATATCGCAGACCTGAGACCTTAGTGCCAGATATCAGCTCTGCAACTATCCCAACCTCTCCTCATATCGGTGCTTCAAGAGTATCACGCCCGTCTTCCACTTTCGCTTCGTCCTCTCCAACTTGGCCACCCTTCTCTCAGGTGGCTATCAAGGCCTGAGCGAGATTCTCAAAGCGATCCTCCAGCTGCCCGTGGCTCCATTTATAGGCAGCCAGCTCTTGGCATAACATAGTGATGGCTTGTTCTACGACCGTGGCCTCTGGGGGTGGAGGTGGGAGTGGAGGTGCATGACCATTTCCATCGGTCCAACCGTTCGAGTGTCCATTATCCATGCCCGGCATCTGCAAGAGAAAATATGGAAATCAGTCCAGATAAAGAAAAAATTATATTAGCATAAGTTGTAAAAGCAACATTATGAATTATAATTATCAACTATCTGACTAAACCCAACTCTCGCAGCGCATCCAAGTCTAATTTTCCTATTGTATTGGACTAATATTTCAAGTTAGCTCTGATACCAACTCTGTAGCGCCCCAAATCCCCATACTGGAAATCTGAGACCCTACTCCAGGAGTCGAACATCAAATAGGCACAATCACAGAAAAGTACAGGAAAATTAAAACTTTTATTCCATATAATTGTTACATTTACAAGTATTACAATATCCAAATAAAAATTACAAGATTTACAATAATATAATAACACATGAATATGCCCCTTTGATGCCTGGACCAACTCGAGCTCCGCTGTACCTTTGAATCAGCTCTGGATACCTACAAGGTGGGGAACGTCAGTACTTTGACTGAGGAAATGCTGATAATAACAGCGATCTCCAAACTAACAATCACAACCATAATCTATGCAAAAGATAAAAGTGATGTGAAAACTAGGTGTTAATGGATTCAGATTATAGTGTTGTTGTATGCCATGATTCTACAACTATATGTATCAATCACATGCCTAATTCTAATGCAGGTAAGAATTTGGAGAACGCATGCATCCCATATTACATATGCCCCTGAATATAGACGTATTTCTCCACTTTAGGGATTCAAACTCTCGCCATGCATCCTACTCTTGTGCTCAACCTGTTCCCAAAAGATTTCTGTGTCTGAGGAGGTTGCAGTCATTCAGTCTAGTACCATACTGCAGTCCCTAAAGTGGTGATTGTGTTCGCCACTTAGTACCCGCGCATGGGCCTCATTAAATAAGCCGTGAAAAACCTTCTGGTACAAAACCATGTAACGATGACGTCAATGATTCAAAAACAAAACTAACGCGCATAGGAACATAACGGCCTCGAGGGTCAAATCCCCTTATCCGACAGGAGTTCCTCTCCCGTTCCTTACCCCGGCTCATTGGGAATTAACAGATCGAGATATGACGAGACCCGCGAACTCAAAACCTGAGAACCAAATTTGTATCCCGACGACAGGAAAAGTACAACACCCGACTATGGTCTTCTAGTACAAATGCAATATACACACCCCTAATACATCACTCTATCCCGAACTCACTCTAATCCTTCAGGTAAAAAGATTGCTTCCAAAACTCTGCCCATCGATCGCTAGCCCCAGCGACACAAGTCCTGCTCGTCACTTCCCCTAGCTTGGAATTTGTCCATCACCCCAGCCTGTGTTCACCCTTCACTGGCACGAATTCAATTCATCGACACCGGTAGGACATCCAATACCTCGGCGGAAGTTCTAATCTTATGGTCGATAGTCGTAAGGTATCATCCTACCCTAGTGACTAACTCGAGTCACAACATCCTCAACAGGAGTCAGACACCAACAAGATTAGCAATAGACACTATTCATCCCTAAACAACTAGTTATCAACTCTTATGTACAAAAAGGCCAAAGGTTCTCTCAACACTTAGTCAAAACCATGACTAAACATACTATGGTGTTTCTGCCTGAAACATAAAAAGGTCATAACTCCCACAATACAACTCAGATTTGGGTGATCTAGCCCAATCTGGAAAGCTAAAGACCTTGGCTACAACTCTCTCATTGATCATCACGTCAAATTCAATCATCTAATTCCTTAAAATAGCACTACCAGCCTCAGCCTGTGTACTTCCTTTACACTGGTTGCACCTTACCGATAGCATAAAACTCTACCTGCTCATCGGAATGATACAAATCCAGATTCTGTGGAAAGGTATGAGTGTCCTCTACAACTTTCTAGTTGATCACTAATCCCAATTGTTTCAAGTGATTATCCGAAAACAGTCATTTTCCTCAGGTATACAGAACCACACAAAAAGCACTACATAAACAGAGCCTATAGCTCAAAATCTGGTTTCTGTTCCAACTTACAAAAATCATATCTATTGTTCTACTCATAGGAAATTCTTGAAATAGGGGTTTTTGGAAAGCTCATGATGTCTACTACAATTTTCTAGTTGTACACTTTCTCAAATTCTGCTCATAGAAAGCCATATGGGTACGAACTTATCAGAGTGTCAATCTTGACTTGGTTCTGCACAGTACATGCTAAAATATTAATAATAAATCACATGCATAACCTATTGCCATCAAATTTGCATTTCCAGAAACTAGACAACATCATGAATCGTATGCACAAAGGATCACATCCTGATTCCAAATATTCAAGGAGTTCTACCTATTACAATCAGGTATAAATGTTCTACTGTTCTTCAGTCACTGTCTTGACTACTCGGGATTAATTAATTTTGAACTTGCATCAAATTTCTTCCAAATAATTTCATTATTTTTCTGTAGGGTCAAGATGCATGTAAGATAACATGGTAAACATTTCAGAAATAGATCATGAGTCAATTAATTCTAAGAATTCTCACAAGTTCAGTTGTTACAATAGACAGACCCAATCTCTGCCTTACGACTCAGTCCTCAAAATTAATTTTATTAAAATACCAAATAATATCAGACAAATCCGAAATAAATCATGTATCTTCTAGACATGAATAAGATCATTTATTGAAAATCTCATGATAAAATTCCATTTATTTTGCTCTCTAAAAATTCTAGAACTTAGCATGCAGGTGATGTTTTCTGTTTTCATTTCCAGATTCTAACAATCTACTCCTAATCAATCATTCTCATAGCTATTACTACTTGATTCATACTAGAAATCAATAAGAGAAACAAGAATAAAGTTCAGAGAACTCCCCACCCTTGGTGTAGCTTGAGAAGATGAGATTAGCTTTGGCTTCCTCCTCCAATTTCCTTCTCCAAGAGTTGAAGAACACCTTCTTACTTGACCACCTCCACTCTTACCTGCCCTTTTTCTTTCTAAAATTTTCGGAACTGAAATGAATGTGAGAAGGAGAGGTTTTTTAAGAAATGAGAAGGAGTGAGGGTGTGAGGGGGGTAGGCCGGCCATAGGGGTAGAAGGGGGTCATGTGGCATAGTGGTTTTTTTCAAAAAAATCTCCTAATAGCTCATGGTTTTGAAGAAATTTGCAAGGTTAAAATTTGTAGCCTTGATCAAGCTTTAGATGAGAGACGAGAGGTTAGATTTGAGTGCATTCAAAGAATATTCATTGTGGAACCATACAATTGTATATTTAAACTCCAAGAAACTACTGTATGTACTAGTATCGGTCCTTCTCATTCTCGTGCACCACTATGAACGCAACCATAGCAAATTAAATTACACTTCAACATTCATATATATATATATATATATATATATATATATATATATATAGAGAGAGAGAGAGAGAGAGAGAGAGAGAGAGAGAGAGAGAATATTATCTTACCCGAGGTATTACAGATTGCATCTTTAGTTCATGTAAGCATCCGTAAGTTCATTCATCCCAAAAATATGAGTAAAACACATAAAAAAAAAACTAGAAGTATCACTCACCTTGAAGAAGATCAACTTGAAGTATAATAATAGAAATAAAGAAAAGCCTTCTCCTTGCAAAAGTCCAAGATCAAAACTTTAAACTCCAAGAAATTAATGAGAGAGAGATGTTTTGAGTGCACAAGGAGGGTGGCCGGCTGCTGACCTAATTATAGGCCGGGATTGGCCCTAGGGTTTCACAAAAGTTTACTTATCTACTCCCCAAAAAGATTATTTATTTACAAATATAGATCCCTTCCAATTATTAGTTATTTAAATTAATTTAAAATAAAATAATTTAATCTCTTTACACCCAGATCTGATCAGCCCACATGCAGCCCAAAATTAAGAAAATTATGGAGTTTTTTACTCCAAGTGGCAATTTTACCCAAAAGTCCTTCATTTTTTAGTATTTGTAAATATGTCATAAATTATTCAAAAAAATCCAGAAAATTTATAAATAATATTTACTAATAAATGTTAGATTTCCCAAATAGATTTTCTAAATTTTACAATCCAGAAAGAAATATTTGCAATAAAGTTCCCAACAATTCCAAAATTGCGTAATTACATATTTATTCAATTAAATCAATAAAAATCAACCAAATATGGAAATAATCTATTTCCTTAGAGCCTTCTACTGAATAGCCAGCCCTAAATGCATCCAAAAAAAATTTATGTTAAATTTTCGCCCCTAACGGTCTTTTTACAAGAAGGCCCCTTTCTTTCGAAGTATTTATAAAATTAGTTTATTTATTCAGAAAAATATCAAAAAATCAAATATATCTAATTATAAATAATATAATTTATTTGGAAACTCAAAATTCCAAAACTTGTATTTAGAAAATATTTGCACATGTTTCGCACGTGCAAAAATGATCATTTCACAAAAATTCAAAATAATTAAATAAATTCATTTAAAATTATTTATTAATTTAAAATATTGTATTTAAAATTACGGGGTGTTACAGAAATGGAGCGGCAATTTGTTGCGCTAACTTAGGTTCGTCAGATAGTGTTTATTTGTGCAATTTTCGTTGATATTTCACTGTATGTCAACGTTTAACTATAACGTTGTCTTGACCCAGGAGAATCGGACCGTAGATGAGTATGATGCGGTGTTCACCCGACTAAGTCGCATTGCTACTTCCATGATGGCAAATGATAAAAATAGGGGCCTCCATTGATGTATAGTTGAAGATTTTCCCTCTCAACATCAGGTTGCACCTAAACGGTGAATGGAATAATGTAATCTTCCATATGTACTTGGATATTGGATGTTTAATTTTAAGTATGATGTTATGTTTGTTGAAATTTGTGATATAAAAATAGGAGTAAAAGTAGGAAATGAAGTAGGAAATTACAATGATGAAATATTTTTAAAAATGTATAGATTATAAATACCAAACATAAATAGTAGAAATTAGTAGTAATAAAAATGAATTTTAAAAGTGAGAGGAGAATGGAATGAGATATATGCATAAGCTTAAATGCGAATCTGAATGAAAAAATAAATATGTAATGGAGTGGGTTAACATAATAAACATATACTATAAAATATATACAGTAATGTAGTAGTTAGATAAGTGTAAAATAAAAGGTATAGTAAGTATGTTGAAATATATGATGTAAGTGGAAAGTATGTGTAGTAACCACGAATGTACAGATAATAGAAATTGAAATAAAGTAAAAATATAAGTAGTGAGTGTATATAGTATATTAGAGAAGTATAACACAGCAAAATTTATAAGTAGTGATTAGAAGTGAAGAGTACATATAACAAAGTAATAAATAATAAGTAATAATAATAGTATTGAATATAAGTTGTAAAAACAAAAATAGTAATAAATGAAAATCTTAATGTGTAGAGTTATATTTATATAAGTAAAATATCACAATCTTGTTAAAATACTAGGTTTGCCCGTGGACACGTGCCTACGGTACTTTTCCGTGAACAATGCAGCGTATAAAAAGCCCTGTAAAAGATATATTGTCACACCCGCTTCCTAAAAAGAGAATACGGAATAGAGATACATGACAAAAGCCCAGCGAATGATTTTCATCATCCATAAGCTGTCATGATCTTTACAACATTTCACAGGAATAATCAGAGTAGGAAGCAAGAGAAGTTAACCACACATGCATATATATGTATCAAAATACCAATAGGAATTTACTTAAAACAAAATTTAATAATCTCAATTAAACCAGACCTGAACAAGTCAATAATATTGGGTCATATTGCCCAATACAAAACGATCCAAGTAATAGATACAATTATTCAAATAAGCAACAGGAAATAATAATTGCAAAACTCCAGCGTCTAGATTCTCATTTCACCTACTCCATCAGACAGCTGATCTCCAAAATCTGCAATTTTATAAATTGCAAGAAGAGGAAAAGAAAACAAAACTCCTATCAATGCAAGTTACGGGCCGCTTGTAGTGCAAGCACAAGTACAAGGAAAGAAGCAAATGTAAATAATAACAGAAACAACATAGCATGGAATAGATACGACAGAGCAAAACAGAATGTCTAACATGAATCAGAAAAATGAAAATAAGTAACATGGTATACTAACAAATACAGGTGATATGTAACAGATGTCAAATATCATGCAAGCAGGCAAATAGGTAACAAGTGTCAAGTAGCATGTATAGGTAATCATGTATCCGGTAAGCATGTAAAAGGTATTCATGTATCAAGTATGATGTTATGTCATGTCAAGTCTTGTATTTATTACTATCTAGGTAGCACTTCATGCGTCCCAAACTTTTACCACATGGTTTCTACATTCAAATAAGTTACATTTAGATCTAGTGGTGGGTTTCTGTACGGCCGTGTACCCCGGCATCAAAAGTAGGTAGCAGAAACAGGTTCATGAATCAAACATGTACACGAATCAACTGATTCATGCATCAACAGGTTCATGAATCAAACATGTACACGAATCAACTGATTCATGAATCAACAGGTTCATGAATCAAATAGATACACGAATCAACCGACTTATGCATCAACAGGTAACAGGTACACGAACCAATAGGTCCACGCATCAACAGGTAATAGGTATACGAACCAACAGGTCAATGCATCAACAGGTAACAGGTACACGAACCAACATGTCCATCAATCAACAGGTAATAGGTATACGAACCAACAGGTCCATGCATCAATAGGTTCATGTATCAACATGAATCAAATATAAAATGGGAAACACAGGCTCCCTTCTGAGTACACATACCTATATAGTCCACTACTAAGGTATTTCCCTTAACCGCGGCTTGATTATTTTTATTATTATCAAACAAGCATATATGTGCACAAAACAAGGCAAGAATAACATGGCACAAACAAGTAACAGGTCCAGGTCGGGAGATAGACATAAACAGGTGAAAGACAACATATAAAAGGATAGAACAACGAAAATTCTAGTTCAGGACAGTAAGACAGTACTGCACTAAATCTGGAATTCCTGTTTCTACAAAAATGAAAATCTAGATCCGTTAGAAAATCTTAAAAATAGACTCTTGGCCGAATCCAGCATACATATATAAGTCATATGGTATTTCAAAAAAACAAGTCTCAAAACGGATTTGAATCTAGAAAACATGTTCAGCCAGAAATCAGAAGTTTGTATTCATAAACAGGAAAATAGCATAAAAACTAACTGATTATATCCAAGAAAAATCTGGGGTATTTCCTAGTATGTTTAGTAACAGAAAATAAAGTTTCATAATTTTCCAACATAGATAGAATAGTCAAGTAAAATCATAACGCAACAAGGTACGACAGTTTTGTAAATCTGAAATTATAAACACTGCAGTACTAAAACAGCAATATCTTACAAAATATAAATCGAAATTCAGATCCGTAAAAAGGATGATAAAATAGAAACAGTAGTCTATAATTCATATTCACAAATTTTTTATAGAAAACAAACAGAATCAGGTCAAAATTATGTTTTTTTACCGAACAATGTGAAAATTCTGCATGTATAATAGTTGTTTACAAGTATAGAATAATTCATAAAAGTCATCAATTAAATCCACAATAATTAGGGATTAATCCCAATCAGGTCTAGTTGTACTCAGCAAAGTATTGGATAAAAATATTATCTTTAGCATCAGTAGAAAAATAAATAGTCATACAGAATTCATATAAAACTGGCTCTGGAATTTTAAACACATCTGTAGTAAAATAGTCGTAACTCGCAACTCATAAATCGAAACTGAGATCTGTCAGAAAATCTAGAAAGTAAACAGAATTCTCTATAATTCATATTCATAAATAATTTTCATATACTGGCCTTAATATGGCCTAAAATACTGAACATAAATGGAGTACAACAAAAACTGAAATCTTCTTCATGCATAAAATCAACATAGATCATATGAAACACATCCAAATCATAACCGAACATGAAATATGGCATACTAGATGTCCAAGCAACATGCTGTAGGGTATTTAGCAAGTCTACAACAAGTTATACTACAACTAACACAACCAAGCACACGATATCATACAAACAACATGCATGTATACATTAAGAAGTGGTCATCCCAAAGTTATTTCATGTCATGTGTGTAATGAGATAACTACGGGCGGGTCAACACAATAGAGACAAGATATAACAAGGGTTTTGTACAAGAATTGTCTCTAGAACACAACTACACTACAAACGGTATATAGTACTTGTATTATACAAAGGAAAGAATACAAGTTACTTTCCTGAGAGACGACGACGGAGTAGCACAAAAGCAAGAACAAGTATAACCGAAATTGATTCCCAGGCACGAACACAAAGCGAATGAATAAACGAACACAACGAATGGATCACGGACCAATCACGAACACACAATCGCAATCGCAATCATGAACACAAAGCACGGATCTCGATGATCAAGAGGATAATCAATATCAGATCAAACAGACGGTTGAGATCAAGAGATCAAGATCAAGATGTGATGAAGATGATTGGATGGTCCAGATCTGATCCATTAGATTAGATCCCAAATCTGATGAGATCAAGATGATCGACGATCGGACGGTCACGATCCAAGTGATCAAGATCGGACTGCCAAGGTTTGCTTGATCACAAAGAACAGAGCAACAGTGAAGGGGAGTGCTCGGGGTTCTGCCGAGGAGACGCGCTCCGTCAGAAGGTTGTCGCAGGGGCTGGCTGGCGCAAGGGCAGTTGAGTGCGGCAAGGGGCTGCTGGCTGTCGATGCTGGTGGCTGACTGCGGGAGAAGGCAGGGAAGCCACACGGGGGTCGCGGCGCTGTTGCGGTCGTGACTGCTGTTGTCGAGGTTCGATACGGCGGCGCGACTAGGGAAGCACGAGCACGGCACTGAGTAGGCTGCAAGGGTGTCGGAGAGGGGCTCCTAAGGGGCTGTTGGCGCTGTCGCAACACAGAGGAGGATGCCGAGGTGGGCGCAGGGTGTTGTCAGCGCTACTGGGGTCGTGGAGGCAGGGCGCAGCACAAGGGGAGAAGGGTTGAAGAAGGATGGATGCAGGGTGTCGGGGTCGCTGCAGTGGGGCGCGACGCAGGAGGGAGAGGAGGTACAGCGCGATGTTGGCATCGCTGCAGGAGGAGGCGCTGTAATATCCTGGACGAATATTATATTGTATAAATTGTTATTTTTGAAATTAAAATATTTAATGGAAATTACATGGTTTTTCAAATAAAAAGTTACCTGGACATATATGCTAGTAAGTATATATAGGTATTGTATCAATTTTGTACACTTGTACAAAATCTTGAAAAATGCGTTTTTGAGAAAAATGTCTGGAAAATACCAAGTAGATATGAAAAATTATTATTTTATTTTTATTCATAGATTTAAAATATTTTTGGTGGACATCACCCGGTTTTGTTAATAAATATTATATATATATATATATATATATTAGTCGGTATACGACTGTTTTGTATCAAATTGATACTGGAATCTTCCGAGCCAGTAACAAAATTATTAATTTTTTTTTCTCGGAATAAAACTATTTTTGTACTGATTCGTTCGTTTTCACGAATGAAAATTATTTGTATAATCAGATATATGAACGGATTTGAATCGTGTCGATTTCAGGCGATTATACAAATCGTGTAGTATGTGATTTAGGAAATTATATTTTATATTTGGATCCATCATGATGAGATGGAGGGTTAGGATGGATTAGGGCTTGATTGCAATAATTATTTGCAAAAAATTCTCCAATTGTTGCAAGCCACAAGAACAATTACATGTGGACTCTTCTCATCCACAACCCTTCTCACGCTTTCACTACAAAACACCCCCAAACCCTCCCCCTTCCTTCATTTGGCCGGCCCCAACTTCCCCTAGGGTTAGAAAGCCTCTCACTTTGGTGTATTCTCAATCTCTTCTCAATCTCATCCCATTCTCTATCTCCTACTACTACTTCTTTTACTTATTTTAAGTTTAGAAAAAGATTGAGAAGGAAGAAAAAGAAAGAGAGATCAATCAAAAGAAAAGAGGGGTTTTATGGGTTGATTTTCATGGGTTCTTCATGGTGGAGTTCTTGAAGAGGATCAAGAATAAGGAGCAAGGAGAAGGGCAAGTCCTTCCTACAAACTCTAAGGTGGGGGTTTCTCATCTCATGTATTTTTAGTTATTTTATGGATATTATGGTTGTATGTTGTATTATTAAACTAATTTCATGTGTATATGGATTAGAATAAGGTGTATGCAATGTTTGAAGCGGTAGAACACAAATTAGAACCATAAATATTCGGTTTTGGTTGTTGTAGGGTTGATTTTATTTAACTAGGTTAAATGTGGAATTTTGACCCGAAATTTATGTGGGAGGTTCTCCTAGGTGTTAGTAGCATGCCGTAATTTTTACAGATTTTTCGGAGTCATTTTGGTGGGTGAAACGAGAGTATCCCCCAAAATAGCGAGTCTCAAGTCAAAACAGTGAGCTCACTGTTTTGGGGTTAGCATCGCAGTAGCTTCGAGGGGCTAGAACTTGGGTTTCCTTGTGAAATTTGAGGTTCGGACCCACTAGGAAGTTGTATTAGACGTTCTCCCCTTTCCGAATTGGCCTATCGGGTTAAATTCCGATAAGAGATGCAAAAGTTATGACCGTTACAAATACAGTAACTAGCTATTTGATAGGTTGCTTGCGGTTGTGTTTGTTTGTCATTTTTGAGGGTTTTACTGGTTGAATTTGAGGTTCGGACCAACTAGGGAGTTGTAGTAGAGACCCTTCCCTTTCCGAATTGACCTCTCGGGTTAAATTCCAATAAGCGGAGTAGGAATTATGCTTTTTACAAAACACAGCAGCTAGATTGCACTGGAAACTTGCTATTTTGCTTCTTTGATGTTTTAAAGTGTCTTACTTGTTGAATCTGAGGTTCGGACCAACTAGGGAGTTGTAGTAGAGACTCTCCCCTTTCCGAATTGACCTCTCGGGCTAGATTTCGATAAGTGAAATAGTAGTTATGGTATTTGGAAGATACAACAGCCAGCTTTGAGCTGAGTGTGCTGGCTGTTTGACTTCTTTGATGTTTTAGAGTGTCTTTCTTGTTGAATTTGAGGGGGAGGAGATCAACTAGGGAGTTTTAGTGGACATTCTCCCCTTTCTGAATTAGCCTTTCGAGTTAAATTCCGGTAAGCGGAGTAGGAGTTATGCCATTTGCAAAATACAGCAACTAGCTATTTGACAGGATGCTTGCTGTTTTGATTCTTTGTCATTTTTAGGGTTTTACTTGATGAATTTGAGGTTCGGGCCAACTAGGGAGTTGTAGTGGAGACTCTCCCCATTCCGAATTGACCTCTCAGGTTTAATTCCGACAAGCGGAGTAGAAGTTATGGGTTTTGAAAGTTTTCAGCTTGGCTATGTATTTAGTGGGTTGGAATTGTATCTGTCTTGATTCCTTATAGTTTTTGTGTGTCTTACTCGCTGAATCTGGGGAGCCGACCAACTAGGGAGTTGTAGTAGACGTTTTCACCTTTCCGAATTGCCCTCTTGGGTTAAATTTCGATAAGTGGAACAAAAATTTTAGGCTTTCAAAGTTTTAGCTTTCCTTTGTTAAATCTGCTGTTTTCTTAACAGTTGCGTGTGTTCGACGGGCAGGAATTTGGAATTCCTTATGGAATCTGAGAAAGTTGTCAACTAGGAAGTTGTAGTAGATGTTCCCACCTTTTCAAATTGCCCAATTTTGTTAGATTCTGACTAGTTGACAAAAGTTACAAGCTACAGAAGTTTCATCATTTTATTGAAAATCTGTAGTTTGGAAATTGTTTGCGTATGTTCGAGGTCAGGAATTTGGAATTCTTTCTGCAATCTGAGAAAGTGGTCAACTAGGCAGTTGTAGTAGATGTTCCCACCTTTTAAAATTGCCCAGTTTCGTTAGATTCGGACGAGTAGAGCAAAAGTCACCCCAGCCCGCGTTCACCCTTCACTGGCACGAATTCAATTCATCGACACCGGTTCCGACATCTAACACCTCGGCGGAAGTTCTAATCTTATGGTCGATAGTCGTAGGGTATCACCCTACCCTAGTGACTAACTCGAGTGACAACATCCTCAACAGGAGTCAAACACCAACAAGACCAACAATAGACACCATTCATCCTCAAACAACGTGTTATCCACTCTTATGTACAAAAAGGGGAAAGGTTCTCCAAATACTTAGTCAAAACCATGACTAAACAAACTATGGTGTTTCTGCCTGAAACATAAAAAGGTCAAAACTCCCACAATACAACTCAGATTTGGGTGTTCTAGTCCAATCTCGAAAGCTAAAGACCTAGGTTACAACTCTCTCGTTGATCATCACCTCAGATTCAATCATCTAATTCCCTAAAATAGCACTACAAATCTCAGCCTGTGTACTTCCTGTACACTGGCTGCAACTTACCGATAGCATAAAACTCTACCTGCTCATCGGAATGATACAAATCCAGGTTCTGTGGAAAGGTGTGATTGTCATCTACAACTTTTTAGTTGATCACCAATCCTAATTGTTTCATTTGATTACCCTAAAATAGTCATTTTCTTCAGGTATACAGAACCACACATAAAGCACTACACAAACAGAGCCTATAGCTCAAAATCTAGTTTGTGTTCCAACTTGAAAAAAACATATCTATTGTTCTACTTACAGGAAATTCTTGAAATGGAGCTTTTTGGAAAGCTCATGATGTCTCTACCACAATTTTTTAGTTGTACACTTTCTCAAATTCTGCTCATACAGAGCCATAAGGGTACCAACTTATCAGTGTCAATACTAATTAGGTTCTGTACAGTACATGCTAAAATATTCATAATAAACCACATGCAAAAACTATTGCCATCAAATTTGCATTTCCAGAAACTAGACAACATAATGAATAGTATGCACAAAGGATCACATCCTGATTCCAAATATTCAAGGAGTTCTACCTATTACAATCAGGTTTAAAAGTTCTACTATTCTTCAGTCACTGTCTTGACTACTCTTGATTAATTAATTTTAAACATGCATCAAATTTCGTCCAAATAATTTTATTATTTTTCTGTAGAGTCCAGATGCATGGAATATAACATAATAAAAATTTCAGAAATAGAGCATGAGTCAATTAATTCTAAGAATTCCCACAAGTTCAGTTGTTACAATAGATAGACCCAATCTTTGCCTTAGACTCAGTCCTCAAAATTGATTTTATTAAAATACCAAATAATACCAGTCAAATCCGAAATAAATCATTTATATTGTAGACGTGCATAAGATCATTCTGTGAAAATTTCATGATCAATTTCCATTTATTTTGCTCTTTGGAAATTCAAGAACTTAGCATGCAGATCATGTGAACTGTTTCCATTTCCAGATTCTAACAATCAACAAGAGAAACAAGAATAAAGTTTAGAGAACTCCCCACCCTTGGTGTAGCTTGAGAAGATGAGTTTGGCTTTGGCTTCTTCCAAATTCCTTCTCCAAGAGCTCAAGAACACCTTCTTACTGGACCTGCTCCACTCTCTCCTTATCTTTTTCTTTCTAAAATTTTCAGAACTGAAATGAGAGTGAGAAGGAGGGGTTTTTGAAGAAGTGAGAAGGAGGGAGGTTGTGAGGGGGGTAGGCCGGCCATAGAGGTAGGAGGAGGTGATGTGGCATAGTGGTCTTCTTCAAAACAATCTCCTAATAGCTCATGGTTTTGAAGAAATTTGCATCGCTGAAATATTTTGCCTTGATCAAGGTTTAGAAGAGAGATGATAGGTTAGATTTGAGTTCATGCAATGAATATCCACATACAATTGCATATTTTCATATGCATCACACTCAAAACTAGTGTATGTACTAGTATCAGTCCTTCTCATTCCCGTGCACGACTATGACCACAACCATCCACATGAACAATCCAGCAAATTACATCACACTTCAACATTCATATATATATATATATATATATATATATATATATATATATATATATATATATATATGTATGTATGTATGTATATACAGAATATTATCTTACCCAGGGTATTTCATTACTCCCTCCTCAGAATTGTTCTATCCCAAGAACGACACTAGTGGGAGAAAGGAAAGAAAAGACAAACAACTCCTAAATCAAATCTGGATACAAAGTCTTCATACGGCTCTCCGGCTCCCAGATGTCTTCTTGCACGAATTGATTCCTCCAGAAATCTTGACCATCGGGGTGACCTTGTTCTCAGTACCTTGTCCTGATGATCAAGTATCCTGACGGGTTACTCCTTGTTAGAAAGATAAATCTGTAGATCTCCGGTACTTCTGGTAATCGATGGCTCGAATTCGGCACATACTTCTGTAGCATAGAGATGTGAAACACATCATGCACTTGAAACAACTCGGCCGGTAGCTCTAACTTATGAGCCATCCTGCCAATCCTCTTCAGAGTCTTGTATGGTCCACCCTTTCCGAACCTGATAACTCCTTTTGTCGGCGACACCTTCAGAAACACAGAGTCGCCTTCCTCAAATTCTAGCTCCCTTCGGTGGTTGTGGCATAGCTCTTCTACCTACTCTGTGCTCCTTGTAGTCTCCTATGAATAAGCTCGAATTTTTACCAGGTTTGTTGTATGATTTCCGATCCATACATCTGTTGCTCTTCTACCTCGTACTAACACATGGGTGTTCTGCATCTTCTGCCATACAAGGCTTCATATGGGGCCATGCCAATGCTTGCTTGACAGTTGCTATTATAAGCAAACTCTACCAAGGCTAGGTATTTCTCCTAACTTTTGGTGCTCCCGAGGTGAATCACAAGCAATGTGGAGTGGCTTCCATCATGATGTCTTCTCTCAACTCCTTGTCATTTGGTATACACAGTCTATTGCCAAACCATCGTGAACCTTCTTTTATACTGAATTCAGGCAGTCCTCCTTCGTGCACTTGCTTCTTCATGGTTTCGATCTCCGAGTCTTTAGTCTGAGCCTTCTTCACCTGCTCATTCAAGCTTGGCTGTAATACCAATTCCGCCGAAACTGCACTTAAGTGCTGAGCAACTAATTCAATGCCTGCTTGCCTGATCTCCTCTTCTAGCTCCTTCCGGGTCGCTACCAGTGTAGCCACACTTCTCTTCCTGCTGAGCGCATCTCCTACCACGTTGGCCTTCTTAAATGATATATGATTTCTGGCTTGATGTCTTCAAGGACTTCCAACATTCTCCTCTGCATTAAATTAAGGTGCCTCTGCTGGTAAATATACTTTAAGCTCTTATGGTCAGTGTATATCTCCACCTTTATTCCTTAGATATAATGCCTCCATGATTTCAAAGCAAAGATTATGGCTGCAAGTTCCATGTCGTGAGTTGGGCTGTTCTTCTCATGTGGTCGTAGCTGTCTTGATCCATAAGTTATAACCTTGCCTTCCTGCATCAGCACATATCCGTACCCCAAATACGATGCATCACTGTAGCTGATATAGTCCTTGTCCTTCTGACGTAAAACCAAAATTGGTGCAGAGTTTAATCGGTTCTTCAGTTTCTGGAAATTATCTTCACACTTCTCCGTCCAGTCGAAACTTGGGTTCTTCTTGGTCTAAGCAGTAAGGGGTACAACCATCCTTGCATAATTTTTGATAAACTTCCGGTAATACCCAGTCATACCTAGAAAACTCCTTACCCTTTTCACCGTCCTTGGCTGTGGCCATCCTTTGATTGCTTCTATCTTCTGGGGATCGTTGCCACTCCCTCCTTACAAACGATATGGCCCAGAAATACAACTTCTGATTTCCAGAACTCACACTTGAAAATTTTAGCGTACAACTGATGCTCTTGTAGCTTGCTCAGGACTGCTGTCAGATGTTCTGCATGATCCTCTTCTATCCTTGAGTACACCAAAATGTCATCGATGAAGACCACAACAAAAGAGTCAATAAACGGACGTAGAATTCTGTTCATCAAGTCCATAAAGATTGCTGGAGCGTTAATCACTCCAAACGGCATTACCAAGAAATCATAGTGTCCATGCCGAGTGCGAATGGCTTTCTTAGGTACTTCCTCCTCCTTGACTCGCACTTGATGAAATCCGGACCGTAGGTCAATCTTGGAAAATACTGCTGCTCCCTAAAGCTAATTGAACAAATCGTCGATCCTGGGAATTGGGTACTTATTCCGAATAGTGACCTTATTCAATTCGATAATCGATACACATCCTGGCTGATCCGTCCTTCTTCTTAACAAGCAATATTGGTGCTCCCCAATGTGATGCATTTGGTTTGATAAATCCCTTCTGCAAGAATTCCTCTATCTGCTTCTTGACCTCATTCCGCTCTACTGGCGCCATTCTATAGGGTGCTTTTGATATTGGAGAGCTACCTGGTTGAACTGTGATACTAAACTCGAAATCCCGGTGTGGAGGAAGTCCAGGTAATTTTTCCAAGAATACGAGTGGAAATTTTCTCACCACTTGTATCTTGTTCACCTCTTTAGGTACCCGTACTTCACTAGTAGCTGCAACGATCATTGCTCTCGACCTCTTCTCCCCATGGAATAAAAGTTCCATCCCTTCAGTTGAGATGACTACCTCCTTCTCCTTACAGTCGATGCTTGCCTTGTGCTTCGACATCCAATCCATACCGATAATGACATCTGTTCTGGCAAAACTCAATTCTAACAAATCGATACATAGGGTTTCCCTGTTAATCTAGAGTTTACATCCCTTATAGCATAGATCTGCAGTGAGGGTTGCCCCTGACGGTGTAGCCACCATTAAGGCTAAATCTGGAATTGCCTCTTTTGTGCATCTTAATTTTCTTGAAAAAGATTTTGATACAAAAGAATGAGTCTATCTACTATCGAACAAGACTGTAGCCAAAATTCCATTTATATATATATATGTCCGTTTACAAAAGTTCATCCTTCATCAACTTCCCACGAACACACAAAATACAACTTAGAACTTCATTACATCTTTTCTTTAAATACCCGTGATTATCCCTTCATCTTCTTCAGCATCCTTCTTGGTCAAGGCGAATACTCTTCCTCGACGTATCAGCTTCTTTCCTTTGTCGGTCGCTCCCGACCCTACCCTGTTGCTATTCCTTGAATTTTGGGGACAATTCGGCTTAATATGCCCTTCTTTCCCGCACTAGAAACATCTTGGTACATTCTTCCTGGGGCATTGATCCTTGAAGTGTCCTTGCTCTACACAGTGGATGCAGCTTCCGGGCTTCTACTCTCCCATCTTGGCACTAGTTTTCTGAAATTTCTGACTTTTTCCCTGCTTCTTGAATTTGGATGCTGGGGTGGATCTCTTTCCATTATTCCAAAACTCCATTCTTCCTTAACTCTGATTCATGTCTAGCTCTGTTACTGCGGCTCGCCTCACTAGCTTGTCGAATTGGCGAATGCTCATCGGAACCATCCTTGACCTCAGTCCAGGCCTGCGCCCTTGCTCAAACCTCTCGGCCTCTTCACTTCCTCCTGGATCATCTCTGGTGCATACCGTGATAGCTGGGAAAACTTCATCTCATACTCCCTGACAGACATATTTCCCTGCTTCAAGTTGTGAAACTCCATTGCCTTTTCTTCTTGCACATCTATGGAAAAATAGTGCTGTCGGAATTCCTCAAGGAAATCTTCCCAAGTGATTAGACCTTCTCCAAGACCATGCTACATGGACTGCCACCAAACTCCAGCGTCCTTTTCTAGCAAGATTGTGGCTAGACGAAACCTGTTGTCCTCTCGAGTCATCAACACTTTGAATACCGTTTCCACCTAACGTATCCAGTCGTCAGCAGCTGTGGGACGGCCTGTTCTTCAAAGACTGGCGGTTTCATCCTCTTGAATGATTCCACCATCTTCACCGGATCTGCATTCCCAGCAACTCCTGGTGCTCCTTGTGGCGATGCTTGGTTCGTGCTAGCGTCCACAAATGCTCCAATCATTTGGTATACCCGAGCAAATTCTTCCCTCACATCGAGGCCAATACCATTGGCTCCACTGCCTTCGGCTTCAGTCTGATCTCTCTGGTTGCTTCTGGTTCTTCCTACCATCTGAAACCTAATACTTACATCATTACATAGCAATAGTAATGCAAAACCCATAACACACTAGCATTGGTCAGAAAACATACTAGCTTCATTCATTCAAAAAGGGTTACAATGATATTGCCATCAATACAATCATGTCATCATCCATTGGTTCATACTATACCCATCAAAAAAATAGCAAGTCATCCTAGCTATTCAAAAAGATTGTCATCTATACACATCAAAAAAATTCCATGACACTAAGAGAGATCACTGCTCTCCCGCCCCTGGCGATTCGCCAGTCTCAGAGCTATCCTCAGGCGGTCATCTTGTCTAGCAGGTCCTGCATATCGCAGACCTGAGACCTTAACGCCAGATATCAGCTCTGCAACTGTCCCAACCACTCCTCATACCGGTGCTTCAAGAGTATCACCCCCATCTTCCACTTCCACTTGGTCCTCTCCAGCTTGGCCACCCTTCTCTCAGCGGCTATCAAGGCTTGAGCAAGATTCTCAAAGCGATCCTCCAGCAGCCCGTGGCTCCATTTATAGGCAGCCAGCTCTTGGCATAACATAGTGATGGCTTGTTCTACGACCGTGGCCTCTGGGGGTGGAGGTGGGAGTGGAGGTGCATGACCATTTCCATCGGTCCAACCGTTCGAGTGTCCATTATCCATGCCCGGCATCTGCAAGAGAAAATATGGAAATCAGTCCAGATAAAGAAAAAATTATATTAGCATAAGTTGTAAAAGCAACATTATGAATTATAATTATCAACTATCTGACTAAACCCAACTCTAGCAGCGCATCCAAATCTAATTTTCCTACTGTATTGGACTAATATTTCAAGTCAGTTCTGATACCAACTCTGTAGCGCCCCAAATCCCCACACTGGAAATCTGAGACCCTACTCCAGGTGTCGAACATCAAATAGTCCGAATCACAGAAAAGTACAGGAAAATTAAAACTTTTATTCCATATGATTGTTACATTTACAAGTATTACAATATCCAAATAAAAATTACAAGATTTATAATAATATAATAACACATGAATATGCCCCTTTGATGCCTGGACCAACTCGAGCTCTGCTGTACCTGTGAATTAGCTCTGGATACCTACAAGGTGGGGAATGTCAGTATTTCGACTGAGGAAATGCTGATAATAACAGCGATCTCCAAACTAACAATCACAACCATAATCTATGCAAAAGATAAAAGTGATGTGAAAACTAGGTGTTAATGGATTCGGATTATAGTGTTGTTGTATGCCATGATTCTACAACTATATGTATCAATCACATGCCTAATTCTAATGCAGGTTAGAATTTGGAGAACGCATGCATCCCATATTACATATGCCCCTGAATATAGCCGTATTTCTCCACTTTAGGGATTCAAACTCTCGCCATGCATCCTACTCTTGTGCTCAACCTGTTCCCAAAAGAATTCTGTGTCTGAGGAGGTTGCAGTCATTCAGTCTAGTACCATACTACAGTCCCTAAAGTGGTGATTGTGTTCGCCACTTAGTACCCGCACATGGGCCTCATTAAAAAAGCCGTGAAAAACCTTCCGGTACAAAACCATGTACCCATGATGTCAATGATTCAAAAACAAAACCAACGCGCATAGGAACATGACGGCCTCGAGGGTCAAATCCCTTTATCCGACAGGAGTTCCTCTCCCGTTCCTTACCCCGACTCATTGGGAATTAACGGATCGAGATATGACGAGACCCGCGAACTCAAAACCTGAGAACCAAATCTGTATCCCTAGGATAGGAAAAGTACAACACCCGACTATGGTCTGCTAGTACAAATGTAATATACACACCCCTAATACATCAGTCTATCTCGGACTCACTCTAATCCTTCAGGTAAAAAGATTACTTCCAAAACTCTGCCCATCGACCACTAGCCCCGGCGACACAAGTCCTGCTCGCCACTTCCCCTAGCTTGGAATTTGTCCATCACCCTAGCCCGTGTTCACCCTTCACTAGCACGAATTCAATTCATCGACACCGGTCGAACATCCAATGCCTCGCCGGAAGTTCTAATCTTATGGTCGATAGTCGGAGGGTATCACCCTACCCTAGTGACTAACTCGAGTCACAACATCCTCAACAGGAGGCAAACACCAACAAGATCAGCAATAGACACTATTCATCCCCAAACAACGAGTTAACAACTCTTATGTACAAAAAGTCCAAAGGTTCTCTCAACACTTAGTCAAAACCATGATTAAACAAACTATGGTGTTTCTGCCTGAAACATAAAAAGGTCATAACTCCCACAATCCAACTCAGATTTGGATGATCTAGCCCAATCTGGAAAGCTAAAGACCTTCGCTACAACTCTCTCATTGATCATCACGTTAGATTCAATCATCTAATTCCTTAAAATAGCACTACCAACCTCAGCCTGTGTACTTCCTGTACACTGGCTGCACCTTACCGGTAGCATAAAACTCTACCTGCTCATCGGAATGATACAAATCCAGATTCTGTGGAAAGGTATGAGTGTCCTCTACAACTTTCTAGTTGATCACTAATCCCAATTGTTTCAAGTGATTATCCGAAAACAGTCATTTTCCTCAGGTATACAGAACCACACAAAAAGCACTACATAAACAGAGCCTATAGCTCAAAATCTGGTTTCTGTTCCAACTTACAAAAATCATATCTATTGTTCTACTCACAGGAAATTCTTGAAATAGGGCTTTTTGGAAAGCTCATGATGTCTACTACAATTTCCTAGTTGTACACTTTCTCAAATTCTGCTCATAGAAAGCCATATGGGTACGAACTTATCAGAGTGTCAATCTTGACTTGGTTCCGCACAGTACATGCTAAAATATTCATAATAAATCACATGCATAACCTATTGCCATCAAATTTGCATTTCCAGAAACTAGAAAACATCATGAATCGTATGCACAAAGGATCACATCCTGATTCCAAATATTCAAGGAGTTCTACCTATTACAATCAGGTATAAATGTTCTACTGTTCTTCAGTCACTGTCTTGACTACTCGGGATTATTTAATTTTGAACCTGCATCAAATTTCTTCCAAATAATTTTATTATTTTTCTGTAGGGTCAAGATGCATGTAAGATAACATGGTAAACATTTCAGAAATAGATCATGAGTCAATTAATTCTAAGAATTCTCACAAATTCAGTTGTTACAATAGACAGACCCAGTCTCTGCCTTACGACTCAGTCCTCAAAATTAATTTTATTAAAATACCAAATAATATCAGACAAATCCGAAATAAATCATGTATCTTCTAGACGTGCATAAGATCATTTATTGAAAATCTCATGATCAAATTCCATTTATTTTGCTCTCTGAAAATTCTAGAACTTAGCATGTAGGTGATGTTTTCTGTTTTCATTTCCAGATTCTAACAATCTACTCCTAATCAATCATTCTCATAGCTATTACTACTTGATTCATACTAGAAATCAATAAGAGAAACAAGAATAAAGTTCAGAGAACTCCCCACCCTTGGTGTAGCTTGAGAAGATGAGATTAGCTTTGGCTTCCTCCTCTAATTTCCTTCTCCAAGAGTTCAAGAACACCTTCTTACTTGACCTCCTCCACTCTTACCTTCTCTTTTTCTTTCTAAAATTTTCGGAACTGAAATGAAAGTGAGAAGGAGAGGTTTTTTAAGAAATGATAAGAAGTGAGGGTGTGAGGGGGGTAGGCCAGCCATAAGGGTAGGAGGGGGTGATGTGGCATAGTGGTTTTCTTCAAAAAAATCTCCTAATAGCTCATGGTTCTGAAGAAATTTGCAAGGCTAAAATTTGTAGCCTTGATCAAGCTTTAGATGAGAGACGAGAGGTTAGATTTGAGCGCATTCAAAGAATATTCATTGTGGAACCATACAATTGCATATTTACATATGCTTCACACTCAAAACTAGTATATGTACTAGTATCGGTCCTTCTCATTCTCGTGCACCACTATGAACGCAACCATCCAGCATTGCATCTTTAGTCCATGTAAGCATCCGTAAGTTCATTCATCACAAAAATATGAGTAAAACACATCAAAAAAACTAGAAGTATCACTCACCTTCAAAAAGATCAACTTGAAGTATAATAATAGAAAAAAAGAAAAGCCTTCTCCTTGCAAAAGTCCAAGATCCATGCTTTAAACTCCAAGAAATTAATGAGAGAGAGATGTTTTGAGTGCACAAGGAGGGTGGCCGGCTGCTGACCTAATTATAGGTCGGGATTGGCCCTAGGGTTTCACAAAAGTTTACTAATCTACTTCCCAAAAAGATTATTTATTTACATATATAGATCCCTTCCAATTATTAGTTATTTAAATTAATTTAAAATAAAATAATTTAATCCCTTCAAACCCAGATCTGATCAGCCCACATGCAGCCCAAAATTCAAGGAAATTATGGAGTTTTTTACTCCAAGTGGCAATTTTGCACAAAAGTCCATCATTATTTAGTATTTGTAAATATGTCATAAATTATTCGAAAAAATCCAGAAAATTTATAAATAATCTTTCCTAATAAATGTTAGATTTCCCAAATAGATTTTCTGAAGTTTACAATCCAGAAAGAAATATTTGCAATAAAGCTCCCAACAATTCAAAAATTGCGTAATTACATATTTATTCAATTAAATCAATAAAAATCAACCAAATATGGAAATAATCTATTTTCTTAGAGCCTTCTACTGAATAGCCAGCCCTAAATGCATCAAAAAAAAATTTATGTTAAATTTTCACCCCTAACGGTCTTTTTACAAAAAGGCCCCTTTCTTTCGAAGTATTTATAAAATTAGTTTATTTATTCAGAAAAATATCAAAAAATCAAATATATATAATTATAAATAATATAATTTATTTGGAAACTCAAAATTCCAAAACTTGTATTTAGAAAATATTTGCACGTGTTTCGCACGTGCAAAAATGATCATTTCACAAAAATTCAAAATAATTAAATAAATTCATTTAAAATTATTTATTAATTTAAAATATTGTATTTAAAATTACGGGGTGTTACAGAAATGGAGCGGCAATTTGTTGCGCTAACTTAGGTTCGTCAGATAGTGTTTATTTATGCAATGTTCGTTGATATTTCACTGCATGTCAACGTTTAACTAAAACATTGTCTTGACCCAGGAGAATCGGACTGTAGACGAGTATGCTACGGAGTTCACCCGACTGAGTCGCTTTGCCACTTCCATGATGGCGAATGATAAAAATAGGGACCTCCATTGATGTATAGTTGAAGATTTTCCCTCTCAACATCAGGTTGCACCTAAACGGTGAATGGAATAATGTAATCTTCCATATGTACTTGGATATTGGATGTTTAATTTTAAGTATGATGTTATGTTTGTTGAAATTTGTGATATAAAAATAGGAGTAAAAGTAGGAAATGAAGTAGGAAATTACAATGATGAAATATTTTTAAAAATGTATAGATTATAAATACCAAACATAAATAGTAGAAATTAGTAGTAATAAAAATGAATTATAAAAGTGAGAGGAGAATGGAATGAGATATATGCATAAGCTTAAATGCGAATCTGAATGAGAAAATAAATATGTAATGGAGTGGGTTAACCTATTAAACATATACTATAAAATATATACAGTAATGTAGTAGTTAGATAAGTGTAAAATAAAAGGTATAGTAAGTATGTGAAATATATGATGTATAAAGTAATAAGTGGAAAGTATGTGTAGTAACCAAGACTGTACAGATAATAGAAATCGAAATAAAGTAAAAATATAAGTAGTGAGTGAATATAGTATATTAGAGAAGTATAACACAGCAAAATTTATAAGTAGTGATTAGAAGTGAAGAGTACATATAACAAAGTAATAAATAATAAGTAATAACAATAGTATTGAATATAAGTTGTAAAAACAAAAATAGTAATAAATGAAAATCTTAATGTGTAAAGTTATATTTATATAAGTAAAATATCACAATCTTCTTAAAATACTAGGTTTGCCCGTGGACACGTGCCTACGACACTTTTCCGTGAACAATGCAGCGTATAAAAAGCCCTGTAAAAGATATATTGTCACGCCCTGCTTCCTAAAAAGAGAATACGAAGTACAGATACGTGACAAAAGCCCAGCAAATAATTTTCATCATCCATAAGCTGTCAAGATCTTTACAACATTTCACAGGAATAATCAGAGTAGGAAGCAAGGGAAGTTAACCACGCATGCTTATATATGTATCAAAATACCAACAGGAATTTACTTGAAACAAAATTTAATAATCTCAATTAAACCAGACCTGAACAAGTCAATAATACTGGCTCACATTGCCCAATACAAAAACGATCCAAGTAATAGATACAATTATTCAAATAAACAACAGGAAATAATAATAGCAAAACTCCAGCATCTAGAATCTCATTTCACCTACTCCATCCGGCAGCTGATCTCCAAAATCTACAATTTAATAAATTAGAAGAAGAGGAAAAGAAAACAAAACTCCCGTCAATACAAGTTTCGGGCCGCTTATAGTTCAAGCAGAAGTACAGGAAAAGAAACAAATGTAAATAATAACAGAAACAACATAGCATGGAATAGATACGACAGAGCAAAATAGAATGTCTAACATGAATCAGAAAAATAAAAATAAGTAACATGGTATACTAATAGATACAGGTGATATGTAACAGATGTCAAGTATCATGCAAGCAGGTAAACAGGTAACAGGTATCAAGTAGCATGTACAGGTAATCATGTATCAGGTAAGCATGTAAAAGGTATTCATGTATCAAGTATGATGTTATGTCATGTCAAGTCTTGTACTTATTACTATCTAGGAAGCACTTCATGCGTCCCAAACTTTTACCACATGATTTCTACATCTAGTGGTGGGTTTCTGTAGGGCCGTGTACCCAGGCGTCAAAAGTAGGTAGCAGGAACAGGTTCATGAATCAAACATGTACACGAATCAACTGATTCATGCATCAACAGGTTCATGAATCAAACAGATACACGAATCAACCGACATATGCATCAACAGGTAACAGGTACACGAACCAATAGGTCCATGTATCAACAGGTAATAGGTACACGAACCAACAGGTCAATGCATCAACAGGTAACAGGTACACGAACCAACATGTCCATCCATCAACAGGTAATAGGTATACGAACCAACAGGTCCATGCATCAACAGGTTCATGTATCAACATGAATCAAATATAAAATGGGAAACACAGGCTCCCTTCTGAGTACACATACCTATATAGTCCACTACTAAGGTCTTTCCCTTAACCGCGGCTTGATTAGATTTTATTATTATCAAACAAGCATATACCTGCACAAAACAGGGCAAGAATAACATGGCACAAACAAGTAACAGGTCCAGGTCGGGAGATAGACATAAACATGTGAAAGACATCATATAAAAGGATAGAATAACGAAAATTCTAGTTCAGGACAGCAAGACAGTACTGCACTAAATCTGGAATTCGTGTTTCTAGAAAAATGAAAATCTAGATCCGGTAGAAAATCTGAAAAATAGACTCTCGGCCGAATCCAGCATATATATATAAGTCATACGGTATTTTACAAAAACAAGTCTCAAAACAGATTTGAATCTAGAAAACGTGTTCAACCAGAAATCAGAAGTTTGTATTCATAAATAGGAAAATAGCATAAAAACTAATTGATTATATCCAAGAAAAATCTGGGGTATTTCCTAGTATGTTTAGTAACAGAAAATAAAGTTTCATAATTTTTCAACATAGATAGAATAGTCAAGTGAAATCAGAACGCAACAAGATACGACAGTTTTGTAAATCTGAAATTATAAACACTGTAGTACTAAAACAGCAATATCATACAAAATATAAATCGAAATTCAGATCCGTAAAAAGGATGATAAAATAGAAACAGTAGGCTATAATTCATATTCACAAATTTTTTATAGACAACAAACAGAATCAGGTCAAAATTATGTTTTTTTACCGAACAATGTGAAAATTCTGCATGTATAATAGTTGTTTACAAGTATAGAATAATTCATAAAAGTCATCAATTAAATCCAAAATAATTAGGGGTTAATCCCAATCAGGTCTAGTTGTACTCAGCAAAGTATTGGATAAAAATATTATTTTTATGATCAGTAGAAAAATAAATAGTCATACAGAATTCATATAAAACTGGATTTGGAATTTTAAACACATCTGTATTAAAATAGTCGTAACTCGCAACTCATAAATCGAAACTAAGATCTGTCAGAAAATCTAGAAAGTAAACAGAATTCTCTATAATTCATATTCATAAATAATTTTCATATACTGGCCTTAATATGGCGTAAAATACTGAACATAAACGGAGTACAACAAAAACTGAAATCTTCTTCATGCATAAAATCGACATAGATCATATGAAACACATCCAAATCATAACCGAATATGAAATATGGCATACTAGATGTCTAAGCAACATGCTGTAGGGTATTTAGCAAGTCTACAACAAGTTTTACTACAACTAACACATCCAAGCACACGATATCATACAAACAACATGCATGTATACATCAAGAAGTGGTCATCCCAAAGTTATTTCATGTCATGTGTGTAATGAGGCAACTACGGGCGGGTCAGCACAATAGAGACAAGATATAACAGGGGTTTTGTACAAGAATTGTCTTTAGAACACAACTACTCTACAAACGGTATTTAGTACTTGAATTACACAAAGAAAAGAATACAAGTTACTTTTCTGAGAGACGACGACGGGAACGGCACAAAAGCAAGAACAAGTATAACCGGAATTGATTCCCAGGCACGAACACAAAGCGAACGAATAAACGAACACAACGAACGGATCGTGGTCCAATCACAAACACACAATCACAATCGCAATCATGAACACAAAGCACGGATCTCGATGATCTAGAGGATAATCAAGATCAGATCAAACAGACGACTGAGATCAAGAGATCAAGATCAAGATGTGATGAAGATGATTGGATGGTCTAGATCTGATCCATTAGATCAGATCCCAAATCTAATGAGATCAAGACGATCGGACGGTCATGATCCAAGTGATCAAGATCGGACTGCCAAGGTTTGCTTGATCATAAAGAACCGAGCAACAGTGAAGGGAAGTGCTCGGGGTTCTGCCGAGGAGACGCGCTTCGTCGGAGGGTCGCCGCGGGGGCTGGCTAGCGCAAGGGCAGCTGAGTGCGGCAGGGGGCTGCTGGCTGTCGATGCTGGTGGCTGACTACGGGAGAAGGCAGGGAAGCCACACGGGGGTCGCAGCGCTGCTGCGGTCGTGACTGCTGTTGTCGAGGTTCGGGAGGGCGGCGCGACTAGGGAAGCACGAGCACGGTGCTGAGTAGGCTGCAAGGGTGTCGGAGAAGGGCTGCTAAGGGGCTGTTGGCGCTGTCGCAACACAGAGGAGGATGCCGAGGTGGGCGCAGGGTGTTGTCAGCACTACTGGGGTCGTGGAGGCAGGGCGCAGCACAAGGGGAGAAGGGTTGAAGAAGGATGGATGCAGGGTGTCGGGGTCGCTGCAGTGGGGCGCGATGCAGGAGGGAGAGGAGGTGCAGCGCGACGTTGGCGTCGCTGCAGGAGGAGGCGCTGTAATATCCCGGACGGATATTATATTGTATAAATTATTATTTCTGAAATTAAAATATTTAATGGAAATTACTTGGTTTTTCAAATAAAAAGTTACCTGGACATATATGCTAGTAAGTATATATAGGTATTGTATCAGTTTTGTACACTTGTACAAAATCTTGAAAAATGCGTTTTTGAGAAATGTCTGGAAAATACCAAGTAGATATGAAAAATTATTATTTTATTTTTATTTCCAGATTTAAAATATTTTTGGTGGACATCACCCGGCTTTGTTAATAAATATTATATATATATATACTAGTCGGTATACGACTGTTTTGTATCAAATTGATACTGGAATCTTCCGAGCCAGTAACAAAATTTTTTTTTCTCGGAATAAAACTATTTTTGTACTGTTTCGTTCGTTTTCACAAATGAAAATTATCTGTATAATCAGTATATGAACGGATTTGAATCGTGTTGATTTCAGACGATTATACAAATCGTGTAGTATGTGATTTAGGAAATTATATTTTATATTTTGATCCATCATGATGAGATGGAGGGTTAGGATGGATTAGGTTTTGATTGCAATAATTATTTGCAAAAAATTCTCCAATTGTTGCAAGCCACAAGAACAATTACATGTGGACTCTTCTCATCCACAACCCTTCTCACCCTTTCACTACAAAACACCCCCCCAACCCTCACCCTTCCTTCATTTGGCCGGCCCCAACTTCCCCTAGGGTTAGAAAGCCTCTCACTTTGGTGTATTCTCAATCTCTTCTCAATCTCATCCCATTCTCTATCTCCTACTACTACTTCTTCTACTTATTTTAAGTTTAGAAAAAGATTGAGAAGGAAGAAAAAGAAAGAGAGATCAATCAAAAGAAAAGAGGGGTTTTATGGGTTGATTTTCATGGGTTCTTCATGGTGGAGTTCTTGAAGAGGATCAAGAACAAGGAGCAAGGAGAAGGGCAAGTCCTTCCTACAAACTCTAAGGTGGGGGTTTCTCATCTCATGTATTTTTAGTTATTTTATGGATATTATGGTTGTATGTTGTATTATTAAACTAATTTCATGTGTATATGGATTAGAATAAGGTGTATGCAATGTTTGAAGCGGTAGAACACAAATTAGAACCATAAATATTCGGTTTTGGTTGTTGTAGGGTTGATTTTATTTAACTAGGTTAAATGTGGAATTTTGACCCGAAATTTATGTGGGAGGTTCTCCTAGGTGTTAGTAGCATGCCGTAATTTTTACAGATTTTTCGGAGTCATTTTGGTGGTTGAAACGAGAGTATCCCCCAAAATAGCGAGTCTCAAGTCAAAACAGTGAGCTCACTGTTTTGGGGTTAGCATCACAGTAGCTTCAAGGGGCTAGAACTTGGGTTTCCTTGCGAAATTTGAGGTTCGAACCAACTAGGAAGTTGAATTAGACGTTCTCCCCTTTCTGAATTGGCCTCTCGGGTTAAATTCCGATAAGAGACGCAAAAGTTATGACCGTTACAAATACAGTAACTAGCTGTTTGACAGGTTGCTTGCAGTTGTGTTTGTTTGTCATTTTTGAGGGTTTCACTAGTTGAATTTGTGGTTCGGACCAACTAGGGAGTTGTAGTAGAGACCCTTCCCTTTCCAAATTGACCTCTCGGGTTAAATTCCAATAAGCGGAGTAGGAATTATGCTTTTTACAAAACACAGCAGCTAGATTGCACTGGAAACTTGCTATTTTGCTTCTTTGATGTTTTAGAGTGTCTTACTGGTTGAATCTGAGGTTCGGACCAACTAGGAAGTTGTAGTAGAGACTCTCCCCTTTCCGAATTGACCTCTCAGTCTAGATTTCGATATGTGGAATAGGAGTTATGGTATTTGGAAGATACAACAGCCAGCTTTGAGCTGAGTGTGCTGGCTGTTTGACTTCTTTGATGTTTTATAGTGTCTTTCTTGTTGAATTTGAGGAGGAGGAGATCAACTAGGGAGTTGTAGTGGACATTCTCCCCTTTCTGAATTGGCCTCTCGAGTTAAATTCCGATAAGCGGAGTAGGAGTTATGCCGTTTGCAAAATACAGCAACTAGCTATTTGACAGGATGCTTGCTGTTTTGATTCTTTGTCATTTTTAGGGTTTTACTTGATGAATTTGAGGTTCGGGCCAACTAGGGAGTTGTAATGAAGACTCTTCCCTTTCCGAATTGATCTCTCAGGTTTAATTCCGATAAGCAGAGTAGAAGTTATGGACTTTGAAAGTTTTCAGCTTGGCTGTGTATTTAGTGGGTTGGAATAGTATCTGTCTTGATTCCTTATAGTTTTTGAGTGTCTTACTCACTGAATCTGAGGAGCCGATCAATTAGGGAGTTGTAGTAGACGTTCTCACCTTTTCGAATTGCCCTCTTGGGTTTGAATTTTGATAAGTGGAACAAAAATTATAGGCTTTCAAAGTTTTAGTCTTTCCTTTGTTAAATCTGCTGTTTTCTTACCAGTTGCGTGTGTTCGACAGGCAGGAATTTGGAATTCCTTATGGAATCTGAGAAAGTTTTCAACTAGGAAGTTGTAGTAGATGTTCCCACCTTTTCAAATTGCCCAATTTTGTTAGATTCTGTTTAGTTGACAAAAGTTACAAGCTACAGAACGTTTCATCTTTTTATTGAAAATCTGTAGTTTGGAAATTGTTTGCGTTTGTTCGAGGTCAGGAATTTGGAATTCTTTCTGGAATCTGAGAAAGTGGTCAACTAGGCAGTTGTAGTAGATGTTCCCACTTTTTAAAATTGCCCAGTTTCGTTAGATTCGGACGAGTAGAGCAAAAGTTACCAGCTTGCAAAATTTCAGCTTTTTGGTGAAAATCTGTAGTTTGGGTAAACTATTTGCGTGTGTTCAATGGACCGAATTTTGGATTCCTTAAAGAATCTAAATAGTATTCCACTGGAGAGTTGTGGTAGGTATTCTTACCTTTCTAAAAAGTGTGTTTCTGTTAGATTCCGATAAGTGTAGCATGTGTTGCTTCTAGGCTGTTGGAAGGTTTTTATGTCGCTTTTGGGCTTCTCATTGGTAGAATGCCTATTTTAGAATGTTAGTAAATTCTTCTGTTGCTTCTAAGATCAAGAGTTGCTAGTAAGCACGTTCGGCTGCTTCTAGGTTGATTACATGTACGGTTGTTTTCATATGTAGGTTGTTGTCTCATACGTGGCTCGCCTGACCCGTATGTAGTTGTTGGTCCCATACGTAGCTTATTTGGCTCGTATGTATATTGTTGTCTCGTACGAAGCTCCTTAGGCTCGTATGTAGGTATTGTCTTAAATAAGTAGGCTATGAGTGGATCCGTGGAGATCTTGTGAAATCTAGTTTAAGACTTGGTTAATTGTGTTAACAAATTATTGCACCCTCTAGAAGGGAGACACGTACGATACCTTTTCATGATGAGTTGGAAGCACAGTGGCATGTCTCGCTTGTTCGATTAGAAGAGGGACACGTACGGTGCTTTTTCATGACGAGTTGGAAGCACAGTGGAATGTCTCGCTTGTTTGGTTAGGGTTAGTGACATCGTTACGGTAGTAACAGTTACTTAACCATTTTTATCTATAAATTGCCGAAGGGTGAGAGTTGGTGTTAAGGGTGATACCCTGTAATCCAACTTTTCCTATAGGCTGATACTGGGTGGTGTTATTTGGATGTATTCCCCTGTCAATAGGATAAGGGCGGTGTTTTTTCATGATGAGTTTGGAGCACAGGATCCGTATCTTGATTGTTAATTCCTGAACCGCCATGATAAGAACGAGAGGTTTTCCTAGGAAAATTGACCCTACGATTTCATCCGGTTCTATGCCTTCTCATGACAAGTTGATGGCATGGAAGAAGATTGACAAGTATCTTGTAGTTCGTGTTGGCTTTGAGCAAGGACCGGTTCGCCGAGCAATAGTGGAAAACGGGGACACCACTATTGTACTGCAGTAGCAGAACTGGACTGTACCTGCAACCTCATCAGTCATGTAGTATGTGTCAGGAACAGGATGGGTACAAAGTAGAATTCATGACGTGGGTTCAAATCTCTATATATGAAGAAATGGCTTGATATGGGCCGTATGTAGTATGGGTTGCATATTGTTCCAGAATCTTGCTTTCATTAGAATAAGTGCATCATTGCATTGGTAATCTTGCATTAGAGTCTAAGTCATAACGTACACTGACACATCAAATATATATGTTCCTCTTTTCATCAATCTGTTTGCTATAGTTGAGATTCGTTGCTAATTATCAGTCTTAAAGCGTCAGTATATGTACTGACGTCCCCACTTCAATAGGTATTGGATTGCAGAAGTATAGGTACTGGATTGCAGAAGTACAGGTACAGGATTCAGGAGGACTCAAGACAAGAGAAGCAAGGAGTCGATTTCATTTTAAGTTTTCGCTGAAATATATGTTGTAATTTCATTTGTAACAATTATTGTAATTTATTCATTGTTGTAATTTGTTTATTGTTGGGGAAGCATCCAAGTGAAATACCAAGTGTTGTTCTTTATTCATTGTACTCTGATGTAATTTATTGAAAGTTGTAACACTTGGGATTGTAATGGTATTATTGTATTACTGTTATAATGTATTGCAATTTTGTAACATTCGGACTTGTAATATATTTGTGTTGAATAAAAAGTTTTAAATTTTTCTGCTTTTCTGTGTATTGTGGCTAATTGAAGAAAAGGTTCTGGCTTATATCACAGTTTTCCAGTTACCGAAAATCGGGGCGTTACAGGTGCACAGCAGCGAGAGGCTGACAGCGACAGGGGGGACCGGCGGTGCGAAGAGGGGAGCACGGTGATGGGGGGCTGAAGCTGCGACGCTGGCTTCGGGAGAGGAGAAAGGAGGGAGGGGTTGCCGATGCAAGGAGGAGAAGAGGAGACGGGGGAGAGGGTTGGGAGAGAGAGATGAGCGGGATAGGGTTTAGGTGATGGCTAGCTTGGGGTTTAATAGGTATGCATAATATAGGCGGAAGGGGTATTAGGGTTAGGGGTTAACCGGGTTTGGGTAATGGGTAGAGTTTAGGGTTAAAAGTATACAAGTGTTTTGGGTTAGGGTATTAAATGGGTTTTAGGGTGTTAATAACTGGATAGTGGAGTTAAATGGTTTTAGGGGATTTTAAAGGCTATTGGGTATCCAATAAGAAAATTAAAATGACTAATAAAATGTAGGTTTATCAAAAATATATTTTGTACTTCAAAATAATAATAATAATAATAAAAATAATAATACTGATAATAATAACAATAACACAAATAATAGGATTTGTATTATAATATAAGAATCATTTGAAAATAACAATAAATACAATTAATGAAAAGAACGGATTTTAACAGGAGATACAAAGTATTTTTAAATTAAAATGAATTTAAGAAAACGAAAAGTTTTATAAAGAACCCAAATCCAGATAATACACAGAAAAAGAAAATACACCAAAAAAACAGAAAACGGAAAACAGGGGTTACATATATATATGAACGTCTTCGTGAAGAATGATTTATATAGATGTGTATTTGGCAGTAGACATTGATATATTATGAATTAAGTTGTTTATTGGTTTATATCTTGCAGGATCATTCGCAGGAGCTCGGGATGGAAAAAGAGTACTGTGAATCAACAACAATAGTGGATCAAAATTATTTCCGACGTGTGACTTAAACATAAGAGATTTCATATTTGATTTGCAGCCTGTCATAAGTAGCAATTCAGTTGCTAATGCAGTTATCGCCTCAAACCGCATGAGTTAATTCCCCATTGCCATATTTTCATGTAGTTAACCATGTATGATTTTATAAGAGGTTAAAAGAGAGAGGGAGAGGGAGAGAGAGAGAGAGAGAGAGAGAGAGAGAGAGAGAGAGAGAGAGAGAAAGCTTGTTGTGATATACATGTGAAGACATTCTGTTAAATGTGATCAAGTACAATTACATATCTATATTAATATACTTAGTATTCATATACTGAAGTGCCTACTGCAAATATGATCTGAAACAGGCTTGTTAGCCCCAATTTTTGATATATTTTAGTGTATGATATGTTTTACATGTATCTTTTTTTTTAATCTATAACTTACATCATCTCTCACACAAAACACACAAGCCCAACTATCATGCATTTCAAACATTAAGAGAACATGAAGATTGCCACGAATCAACCCTGTCAACGATAATCTCCTTTGTCAGACTAAGATACCTATCCTATGCTTCTTCAACTTCCTCAATCCAAGTCTGTTCAATTCTACCTCTTCCTTCAGCTGCATCCATATTGTTCTCCTTAACTGATACTGTTAATAATCTCAGTTGCCCATGCAAAACAGTGTCATTTGCTTCCCCTATTTCATCCCCAAAAAATGTTCTTTAGATCCTAATATTCATAACTAAAAAATAAGAATCTTAACATACAATCAAATGCGTCCACAGATTGTGCTAAAAAATGTTGTTCCTTTATAAAAGGATCATTGATACTCCTGCATTATTTAAGCCGAAAATATTTTTGGCTTATCGCATACAAATTTTAGAGACTATCTAAGTTAATACTCTCCAATTCTGGAATTTTATAAACGCCACTATTATGTGGAGTGTTTGGTATGTGCATATGGATGCATATTTACTTTAAAGTGATTATGCTTTATACTCTATCTAGTTGTCTCTTGCTTATTAGGGACTACTACCATTGTGACAACATTTGATTCATGTAATTGTAATTACAACCATTACAAATGGATATAATATAAAACATGATGAAGGATGAAAAATCACGATCAAGGATGAAAAATCATTATAATGAAAATGGAATCAATCAAGTCAAAACCAATGGTCATTTCTATTCTAGAATACTAATAGGAATTTTAGTAAAAATTTCGACAGAGTATCCTCTAAAATATTAGCCATTTTACAGCAATTCCTTATGGAATTATGCTAACAATTAAAAATATAACATCACAGGCAGTTAATATCAATCCACCCTAGGCCAATCCAAGTAACATCACATAGGCATCGTATATATAAGGCTTTGGGGGGAAAATTCTTCATATGATGCAAGATACAAATTAAAAACCAACATTTCGTTGGAAAAAGTAATGGATTTTTAGAAAAACTTTTAAAAAACCTTTGAAAAACCACACACAGAACCCAATACTCCACAACTTTGCGGGTACGGGTTTAACATCACTATATTATGTCATCATCCTATACAGATACTTACATCATCTCCCAAAATACTAAATATTACACAGATTTACATAATTCCTTATTCTACGTAACTTAAGGGAACAAAATATATAACTAATACATCATCCACCAACCCTACTACCAAAAAATAGATTACTAGGTCGTTACTATATGGATCAAACACAATTCTTTGAGTCTTCAATATGGGACGAAATAGTGAGCCTATACAGAGTTTTTCAAGAATCAATCAAAACCAATCATAATTAAAGAAACAAATAGTAATAGTTGTAGGAAAATTTATTTTCAAACTAATACCTTTAAAACTGGATGATGTACAAAAGAGATTGCCTTTTTTCTAAGTTAACATCAACCTGTAAGGTATGAAAGTAAACATTATAATGTGAAGAACATAAAAGAAACAATTGTTTGATCTAATATGTAAGAGTTGCAGATGTCATAAAAAAAAGATAAACTTACATGGCCATATATAGTGATGTAATCAATTGTTTTTGTTTAATTCTGATGAATGACTTGATCTTTATATAAAGGAGGGGAAGTTACTTACATTAGCTAAAATATAACTTTGACTTTCTAATTACTTTAACAAACACATCAATAACTTACATTAGCTAAAATCTAACACAGAATTAGGATGCCAGTAGATGACCCAGTAGAATTTTGATTTAGTTTTTGCATGTAATCTTTTGTAGTTTCAGTTGCTTACCATATTATAAAAGTTACTAAATAGTTCAATGTATCTCCTTTGAATGTAGTATGTGTATGTAAGTGGTTAACAACCAAATTTTAATATAAAAGCCTAATGACTCTAACCTAGTTGACAACCTCCATTTCTATATTAGTGTCGAAATGGACTGAAACCTGAAAAAGTGTAGCATATAAAAGTAGGTTAACCCGATGAATAACCCTTAGTTCATTTGATGGATTAAAAGACAATGTGAAACAAACTATGTATTAGTATCAAATGTACAAAATCCATACTATTTGACAAAACTCCAAGTTACAAAGCTAGAAATTAATAATCTAGAGACCCACTTATTCAAGGAAAACTTCAATCACAATTGTCACATCCCGCTTCCCAAAAGAGAATACGGTATACGGATACGTGACTAAATCCAGCGAATGATTTTCATCATCCATAAACTGTCAGGATCTTTACAACATTTCACCGGAATAATCAGAGTAGGAAGCAAGAGAAGTCAACCACACATGCATATATGAATCAATATACCAACAGAAATTTACTTAAAATGAAATGTAATAATCTCAAATAAACCAGATTTGGAAATAAGTCAATAATCCTAGGTCACATTGCCCAATACAAATAATCCAAGTAACAGATACATTTATTCAAAATAAGCAACAGAAAAATAATAACAATAGTAGCAAGAACTCCAGGAACTAAAATCTCAGATCACCTACTCCATCTGACAGCTGATCTCCAAAATCTGCAATTTAATAAATTACAGGAAGAGTAAAAGAAAACAAAACGCCCGTTAATGCAAGTTACGGACCGCTTGTAGTGCAGGCAACAAGTACAGGAAAAAATAAACAAGTATAGAGTAACAGCGGAAGTAAGCACAACATGGAATAGACATGATAACAAATTAGAATAACTAGCATAAATCATGAACAGAATCAAGTAATGTAATATGCTTACAGGGTACGGGTAACATGTAATAGATGTCAAGTATTATGCAAGCAGGTAAACATGTAATCAGGTAAACAGGTAGCATGTAACAGGTGTCATGTTAGGTCAAGTCTTGTATTTATTTCTATCTAGGTAGCACTTCATGCTTCCCATCCATTTACCACATGGTTGCTACATTCAAACAAGTTGCGTTTAGATTTGATAGGGGATTTTATAGGTCATGTACTCGGGTATTCATAGGATTACAAAACTTGGTTGGTAAACTTGATCGGTAACTTGGTCGGTAAACTTGTCATACGGGAAACACGAGTCCCTTTCCGAGTACAGGCTCCTATATTGTCCACTACTAGATCTTTTCCTTAACCTCGACTTGGTTATTTGTTATTACTATCAAACAGGCATATGCGTGTCACAAAACAGGGCAAGAATAGCATGGTATAAACAAGTAACAGGTTCAGATTGAAAGATAAACATGTACAGGTGAAAGATAAATCATAAAAGGATAGAACAACGAAAATTCTAGTTCGAGACAGCAAGACAGTACTGCACTAAATCTGGAATTTCCGTTGCTACAAACGTGCAAATCTGGATTCGTCAGGAAATCTAGAAAATAGACTCTCGACCAAATCCAGCAAATACATATAAGTCACATGGTATTTTACAAAAATAAGACTCAAAACAGATTTGTATCCAGAAAACATGTTCAAAAAAAAATCAGAAGTTTGTATTCACAAGCAGGAAAACAGCATAAAAACTTACTGATTAAATCCAAGAATAATTTGGGGTATTCCCTAGTATGTTTAGTAACAGAAAATAAAGTTCATAATTTTCCAACATAGGTAGAATAGTCAAGTAAATTCAGAAAGCAGCAAGATACAGTAGTTTTGTAAATCTGGAATCATAAGCACTGCAGTACTAAAACAGATATATCTCACGAAATATAAATCAAAATCCAGATCCGTCAAAAGTTTGATGAAATAGATATAGTAGGCTATATTTCATATTCACAAAGTTTTTATACAAACCAAAAAGAATCAGGTCCAAATTAAGTTTCTTTACAGAATAGTATGAAAATTTTGTAGGTATCGTAGTTGTTTGCAAGTATAGAATCGTTTATAAAAATCATCAATTAAATCCACAAAAATTAGGGGTTAATCTAAATCATGTTTAGTGGTAACCAGCAAAATATTGTATGAAATTATTATCTTTAGCATCAGTAGAAAGAAAAATAGTCATACAGAATTCATATAAAACTGGATCTGAAATTTTAAACACATCTGTAGTAAAATAGCAATAACTTGAAACTCATAAATCGAAACTGAGATATGTCAAAAAATCTGGAAAGTAGACAAAATTCTCTATAATTCATATTCACAAATAATTTTCATATACTTAAGTTAATAGAGTTTAAAATACTGATAAAAAATGGGAAATCGGCAAAACAAAAAAATATCTTTCGTGCACAAAATCAACTAGTTCATACGAAACTCATCCAAAACATAACCAAACGTGAAATAGAGTATACTAGATGTCCAAGCAACATGGTATAGGGTATTTAACACATATACTACGAGTTATACTACAACAAACACATCATGCATGCAAGATCATATAACAAATCATGAATCACGAACAACATGCATGTATACAACAAGAAGTGGTCATCCCTAAGTTATTTCATGTCATGTGTGTAATGAGACAACTACGGGCGGGACAACACACTAGAGATAACATATAACAGGGGTTTTGCACAAGAATTGTATCTAGAACACAACTGTACTACAAGCGGTATTTATTACTTGTATTACACAAAGAAAATAATACAAGTTACTTGCCTTATAGACGACGATAACGACGAAGCAAGTGCAAGAATAACAGGAACGGATTCCCGGGCATGAACTCAACGAACGAACGAATCACGAACACAATCCAACGAACGGATCACGATGACGATCAAGATCAAGATGATCAAACAACGATCCTACAGATCGGCATGGATGAGATTGAAGATCGGGATCAAGATGATGAAGATCAAGAGATCCAACGGTTAGATCCAAGAGATCAAGATTAAGATGATCGGATCTGATTGGACGGCCTGATCAAAATGATGATGGAGACGATGATCACGATCAGATCAAATGGTCCAGATCTCCCTGATGACGAAGATAATGATGATGATCAAGATCGATAGATCGAACGGCTGCGATCAAAGAAGTTGATGATCATTATGATCTTGATGATCAAGAGTAGATCGGACGGCCACAATCAAAGATGATCAAGACCAACATCAACAACAATGGCTGGCTCCGACAGCAAGCGGCCGAGCGAGGCCTGGCTGGCGACGGTCGACACTGGCACAAGGTGACGATGTTAAGGAAGGTTGCCGGCGGCGCTGTTAGAGGTGGTGACTGTTGTTGTTGTGGTCGACGCAGGGAGGCAGGGAGAGGAGGCTGGCACAATTGTAGGGCAACGCGGCGCGATGTCGGCAAGGGAAATGGTCGAGAGGGGGTGGCACTTCGCTGGCATCGGGCTGGGCTGCGCAGGGAGGTTACGCTGTCTGTTGTCGCTGTTGCAGTACTGTCGACGGAGGAACACAGCATGGGGAGCGCGCTGCGGCTGTCGTGGGTGACTGACACTGTTGATCCTATCAAGACGACAAGGACGTCGGAAGTGGGGGTGTTGCATCACTGTTGAGGAAGGCACACAGGGGGACGCGCTACTGTGGGGCTCCTATCTGTCGCGGTTTACCTGCATCGGAGATAGGGACCAGCGCAGGGCAGGGCGTCGGGGGCTGCCGCATCGCAAGGAGGAGAAGAGGAGACAGGGGAGAGGGTTTGGAAGGTGCAAGAGGGGAAAGGAAACGGCGTTGGGTTTGAAGGTAGGTGAACAGGGGAGAATATATATGGGTATATATAGGGTACTGTAGAATTAAGGTTAAAGATGCTAACAGGTTGGGGGTAATTGATAACGGGTAGGATATGTAAATGGGTATGGGGTTAGTTCAATGGGTTAAAGGGTTTTGGTATATAGAATAGGTTATTGGATTTGAAGGTAAACGGGTTTCGGGTTGAAGGGTTTTTAAAAACTAATAGAAAAATAAATAACCAATATGGAAATAATTTGAAATAACTACTAATACAATTAACAATATAAATGGATTTTTAAATAGACAATCAAAGTTATAATAATAATAACAATAATAATCATAATAATAATAAGAATAATAATAAAAATAACCGTCAAAATAATAATACTGAAGAATAGTAATAACAACAATACTAATAGGGTTTGTAATTCACTATAAAAATCATTGGAAACATAACTACGATTAAAATTATTGATTATAAATATACTTTTATAGGAGACCCAAAAACAAATTTTAACAAAAAGAGTTTAAAACTGGAAAAATAATTTACCAAAAAATTAAAAATCTGAAAATATACAGAAAATACGTTTGCGAAAATAGGGGTTACAAATCCCACCGACCTTATACAAAAATTTCGTCCTCGAAATTTGCTTATGCGGTACATAGGACGAGGCAAATACAAACTTTGGGTAACAAAATAGAGAATTAATGAGGAAGGAACAAAGCAGTGGCAATACCAGAAAAAGAAAGAAGTGGATCAGAATGAGGTCAAATGGAATGCATGAAAGAGAATAAGCAGTAACAAAAGAAAAGAAACACACAAGATAATAAAGCAAGATAGGGAGAAGGTAGAACTGAAATCAAAGAGAAAATGAACAGGAAAAAATTAAATCAAATAATAAATCAACGGATGAGGACGAATACAAGAGAATAGAGGGAAGCAAACAATACAAAGGAGGACTAGCGACAAGAGGATCCTGAGACCTGTGGGTTATGGGCCCACAATACTTTCGCTGCGCCACTCTGATCGGGGAGACTCTGCCAATAGAATTCATTAGCTCCAGCAATCTGCTTCATGGCTCACCGTATCCTTGGCACGTCCAAACGATATCTCCCTAGCACAAAGTTCGAACTCCTGACAACTCCAGATTCTGAACACTTCCTGAGATCCTAGAACTCTGCATGCACATCTTGGAGCAACAATAACACTTCTTTTCCTGCCGCTGATCCAAGCTGCTGACATGTTGTAGTAGATCCAGCAATGACAATCAACGAACCAAGCAAGAAGAAAAGAGTGGATGACACCAGAATCAAGGAATATGGGTATGAAAGAAGGAATTCATGCCCAAGAAGAAATCAATCAAAGAGGACGACTGAAAACAACTAAAGAAAACACGGAATCAAAGAATTGAATAAGGAGGGACAAAAATGGATGGAATAAGACTAGTATCCAGATCAAAGTTGATTATAATTTATTCATGTATGCATGGTCTCTGTACTGTTGAGCCAATCCCACATCGAGCCAAGATTATCTAAAATATCAGTCAAACTAATACATTAGCCAAACCTCGGCTCTAATACCACTAAAAACCTTGTCACGTCCCACTTTTCAAAAGAGAATACGTAATACAGATACATGACTAACTCCAGCGAATGATTTTCATCATCTATAAGCTGTCAGGATCTTTACAACATTTCATGAGAATAATCAAAGTAGGAAGCAAAAGAAGTCAACCACACATGCATATGTGAATCAATATATCAACAGGAATTTAAATGAAACAAAATGTAATAATCTCAAATAAACCAGATCTGGAAATAAGTCAATAATCCTGGGTCACATTGCCCAATACAAATAATCCAAGTAAAAAATACATTTATTCAAAATAAGCAACAGAAAAATAATAATAATAGTAGCAAGAACTCCAGGAACTAAAATCTCAGATCACCTACTCCATCTGGCAGCTGATCTCCAAAATCTACAATTTAATAAATTACAGGAAGAGGAAAAGAAAATAAAATACCCATCAATGTGATGAACACAATATTATTCACATTTAAGAGTAATAATCTTAATGCAATTAGACATTTGAAGGCTCTATATGTGGTATTTAACTCTTATTTTCTCTTTTCCATAGGAAACAGCCTAAAACAGAGAAACGAAGGAGATTCAGGATTTTAAGGATGAACCACAGAAAACTGCAGATCATCGGTCGACTGGTTCCCCACAGCAGGCGACTGGACAGAGAAGTTGATTTTCCACAGCCGCTCGGTGCAGTCGACTTACTCCAAAGCACAGTCGACTTGGATGATAAATTATGAAATCTTCAGAAGTCTCGACACAGTCGACTGGTTCGGAGACGAGTCGACTGGTAGGCGGCAGAGTTAAAAGATAAGATATTTGAAGATTCGTCCAAATCTAATCCAAATCAGAACAGAAAAGGAAGAAAAGAAGAAAGAAATAATATGCAGAGCAACGAGGGAGGAAATAAATAAAAGAAAAGGACTTTTCTATAAAAAGAAGAGTGCAAACCCTAATTCTCTAGCCGTGATCTATAAATACCAACCAAGAAGCATTATTCAGCTCTCTCTATCTCTATCTATCTCTTGACCTTCTCTCACGCTCCTCCGCACACACCATCAACCGGATCACAAGAGTTCCAGAATCATCAACATATCAACCAAGAGCAGTACTTATCAGCATAGAAGAAGGACAAAGGAGATCAAGTACTAAGAAGAGAACGGCCGATCGACTGTGTGACAGCCAGCCGATCCATCTAACCGGACTACATCAGTTTATTCCTTCTCTTTCTAATTCTTTTATGTTAATCATGTATTCGAACTTGTTGATCAATAAAAGTCTTATTATGAGGAACTAATTTCATAGTTGGGTAGATTGAAGCCGTAGTTATGTAATGCTAAGTTCTTCTGAATGTTACTCTTTTACTTATTGATTAAACCTGATTGAAAGAATAACAATTTATATGAATCAAACTTGTTTGGAGTTCTAAGGACAGTCGACTGAAGTGACAGCCAGTCGACTGACATACCGAACTTAAGATTATCAAGTTGTGCAGTGTAGATCTGAAGCTGTTATATGAGCATATTGAGACGACCCGTATCTCGTGTTCATAACTTGTAACAAGGGAATCCTTAGGGGTTCTTGGTTTAATCAACTTGAGGGATCTAGATCTGATACCAATTTCTAGAACCTTGAGTGTTTGTTCGTTTCCACTGTTCTTACGTTTTCTTTAAGTGCAACTTAGTAGATACCATGCTAAATACTTAATGAAAGAAACGAATTAGAGTAGATACCATGCCTAATTCTTGGCTTAGGGAAACATTAACTTTAAGGAGTAGATACCATGCCCTTAAAGAGAACAAACATGAGTAATAAGAAGAAGTTCAGGAGGTGACTTAGCATTATTGACTATTGGTGGAGATCTAAACCCAACTACTTAATAGATATTTGTGATTCAGCATTTCTTAATTTAGTTTTAATCTTTTCATTTCTTTTAGACTTTTAGAACAACTCTTTATCATTCTCACTCTTTTTATTGATTAGTAAGTTAATTTCTACAATCTCTGTGGGATCGACCCTTGCTATTGCTACGCTTCTATAAACGATTCGTACACTTGCGAGGTTTTAATTTGTCTCTAGTTTATCTATTTATTTAGATAGTCTAGATTGCATAACAAGTTTTTGGTGCCGTTGCCGGGGATTGTTAGCATTTTGACTTACAAATCAGTAAATCTTTCCTTTTATTTTCTTTTCTTTTATTAATAAATATTTCTTTTAGGTTACAGGATTTTGGTGAATGCACTGAAGGAGATCACTTCGTCCAGAGATACTACCTATTGATGCGGAAACAGAATGCACTTTGCACAGACTTGGTCAGCTGTCTGCGACCAACCAGTCGACTGCTACACGGAATCAGTCGACTGCACAGAGACCACATTCACGAGCAACAATGGCAGAGGAAATACCAAATCGAGTGCCAATGCAGGACAAATTCACGCCGAAGAATATTGAGGAACCTTCCTGCATTGCTTATCAACCTAATCTCACAGGAAATATGCATCTCTCTCCCCAATTACTTAGCATGGTTCCCCACTTTAGTGGTAAACCAGACGAAGAGCCTCACCTCCATTTGCAAGACTTCTTTGATCTTTGCAGAACACAAAGCGTCCAAGGGCTTACCCCTGAACAAATCAGGTTAATCTTGTTTCCATTCTCTTTAAAACTTAATGCTAAACTATGGTATAATTCTTTGGAACCAGGATCAATAAACTCATGGGAGCAATTGACAACAAAATTCTTGAAAGAATTCTTTCCAGCCCAGAAGACCAAACAACTGAAAAGGGAGATTCAACTCTTCCAACAAAAAGATGGAGATCTATTCTTCGAAGCATGGAAAGATTTCAAGAACAAGCTTCTCAAGTGTCCTACACACAACATGCCTAAAGATGATCAGGTACAAGCTTTTTATGAGGGTTTAAATGATACTAACAAGGCAATTGTGGATTCAGCCTGCAACGGGATCTTGATGAGGAAAAGTGGTGAGGATGCCATCGAATTATTTGAAGAACTTAGCGAGAACTCACAGCAATTCTCAACAAGGGGAAGAGGCATCTCTAAAAAAACAGGGAGTTTATGAAGTTTTTGGTAGTAATAACATACAAGTGAAAATGGCAAACATGAATAAAAAAATTGATATGCTTGTTAATGCAATGACAACAATGGGCAATGCGAAAAATCTAACAAAAGAAATTTGTGCAATTTGTTCTCATAGTGATCATACAACTGATACATGTCCCATGTCTTCGTTCACAGATCAGGAGCATGCAAACTATGTGGGGCAAGGAGTGTTTCCACCAAAGAACAACCCATTCTCGAGCACATACAACCCAGGGTGGAGGAACCATCCAAATTTCTCATGGAGCAACAATCAAGGAACCCAGTCTTCACAAGGACATGCACGGAACTTCCAAATGGGAAGTGGGTTTGATAGGCCTATTCAAGAATAGAAGAATTTGGATTTTGAATCCACCGTTCTTTAATTGCTCCAACAACAACACCAAACAAGCAACCAACAAGGACAAGTAATTCAGAAATTGGAAACTCAAATCGGGCAAATCGCAAAGGAGTTGAGTGAGAGAAAGGCAGGAGAACTCCCTTCACAAACTATACCAAATCCTAGAGGCCAAGAACAGCTCAAATCAGTAACAACTCTGAGAAGTGGTAAGACAATTGAAAATAAGGTTGGAATACACACCGAAGAAACAGAAACACAACCATCAAAAGTTTTGGGACCCAACAAGGTAAGTGAAAAAGAAAGAACAGTTTTACCACCATTCCCTCAAAGGTTAGTCAAGCAAAAGAAAGAACAACATTTATTTGACATCTTTGAAACTCTCAGAAAGGTAGAAATTAATATCCCCCAACTTGATGCTATTAAACAAATTCCTTCTTATGCTAAATTTTTGAAAGAATTCAGGTTAGGGAGGATGTGGCTTTGACAGAAGAAGTGAGCGCTCTTTTATTAAGGAAATTACCTCCCAAATTAAAGGACCCAAGTAGTTTTACCATTCCTTGCAGGATTGGTGAGCACTTCTTTGAGAAAGCACTACTAGACTTGGGGCCAAGCATCAACCTCCTCCCATACACTGTTTATGAAAAGCTAGGATTGGGGGAACTCCAACCAACATCCATCACGTTGCAGTTGGCGGATCGCAGCATCAAAAGACCTAGAGGTATTTTGGAAGATGTCCTAGTTCAGGTAAACGATTTCATTTTGCCTGTTGATTTTGTTGTGTTAGACATGGAGGACTCTTCAATGCTATCTTCTCTACCAATCATTTTAGGTAGGCCCTTTATGAGTACGGCTAATATAAAAATTTGTGTTAAAAAGGGTACTATAAGCATAAAAATAAATGGAGAGAAGGTTGAATTTAAAATGTTTGATACACTAAAATTACCACATGATGATCATGAATGCTATAATGTTGATGTGGTGCAGGAGATTGTTGATCAAATATTTCAGGTACATAGCATAGAACCACTACAAGCTGCAATTACACAGTCTCTAACATTGTCTAATGTTGAACAGGATCACGATGACTGGAGGATAGCAGAAACAGTACATCACCTTGAAACTCCAAAGTCATATTCAGGTAAACTCGCACCAGCATTTGAAAATATTGTGACTGATGAAATTTGTGTTTCCTCGGACCAGTCGACTGGCGCTCAGGATAAGTCGACTGACCCGACCACAACCAGAAACTAGTCGACTGTACCTAGACTTCCAGACATAGAGCTTAAGCAGTTGCCCGATCATTTGAAGCATGCATATTTAGGCGAGAACCAGACGCTACCAGTAATAATTGCTGCAAACTTAAGTGCACAGGAAGAAGAGAAGTTGCTGAGGGTACTACGAGAACACAAAGGTGCAATAGGATGGACCATTGCAGATATCAAGGAAATAAGTCCATCCAAATGCATGCATAAAATACTTCTTGAAGACAACGCAAAACCAAGCAGGGAAGCACAGAGAAGGCTTAACCCACACATGAAGGAAGTGGTAAGAGCAGAGATTTTGAAGCTACTAGATGTTGGCATCATTTACCCGATCTCAGATAGCAAGTGGTGAGTCCTATACATGTGGTGCCTAAGAAAAGTGGAGTCACAGTGGTGAAGAATGAAGAGAATGAGCTTATCCCTACGAGAGTGACCACAGGATGGAGGGTGTGCATTGATTATAGGAAACTGAATAACGAAACCAGGAAAGATCACTTCCCTCTTCCTTTTATTGATCAAATGTTAGAAAGATTAGCAGGATATAGATATTATTGTTTTTTAGATGGTTATAGTGGCTCTAATCAAATTGCTATTGCTCCAGAAGATCAAGAAAAAACCACTTTTACATGTCCTTTTGGTACTTTTGCATACAGGAGGATGCCCTTTGGATTGTGCAATGCACCAGCTACATTTCAGAGATGCATGATGAGTATATTTTCAGACATGGTGGAAAGGTTCATCGAGGTATTTATGGATGATTTTAGCATTTTTGGATCTTGTTTTGATGAATGCCTTAACCATTTGCAGCTTGTGCTTAAGAGATGTGAAGAATGCAATTTAGTGCTGAATTGGGAAAAGTGCCATTTTATGGTACAACAAGGTATTGTGTTAGGACATGTGGTGTCAAAAAGAGGCATAGAGGTGGACAAGGCAAAAATTGACATCATATCAAAGCTACCCCCACCCACTACAGTCAAGGGTGTTAGGAGTTTTCTTGGACATGCAGGGTTCTATAGAAGATTTATAAAAGATTTCTCAAAAATCTCCAAACCCCTTTGTGACTTGTTGACTAAGGATGTTGAGTTTGCATGGACAGAAGAGTGCACAAATGCTTTTATTACATTGAAAAATCTTCTCATTTCAGCACCTATTGTCATGGCACCAGATTGGAGCCATCCTTTCGAGCTGATGTGTGATGCAAGTGATTATGCCTTAGGAGCTGTTTTAGGTCAGAGAATCAATAAGGTACCCCATGTTATTTACTATGCTTCTCGAACTCTAAACGATGCACAGCTAAATTATTCCACTACTGAAAAAGAAATGTTAGCTGTTATTTTTGCTGTAGAGAAGTTTAGATCATATTTAATTGGTGCTAAAGTTATTGTTTTCACTGACCATGCTGCTTTGAGATATTTGTTTGCTAAAAAGGATGCTAAGCCTAGGTTGATCAGATGGGTGCTATTGCTTCAAGAATTCGATCTTGAGATTAGAGACAAGAAAGGAAGTGACAATGTTGTGGCAGATCACATGTCCAGACTACTGCATAAGGAAGAGAGAATTGTGCCCCCACTTAATGAAAATTTCCCAGATGAACATCTATTTGAAATAAACATATCACCGGGACAGTCGACTGGTATCTCACTGCTCATGTTTTCCATAGTTTGCAGATATTGTAAATTATCTCACTGCTCATGTTTTCCCTCCAGGTATGACAAGTCAGGAAAGAAAAAGACTGGTGGCCATGTACAGGCACTATTATTGGGATGATCTATATTTGTTCAAATTTTGCCCTGATCAAATTATAAGAAGATGTGTGGCAGATGAAGAGCAAATGAGTATTTTACAACATTGCCACCAATATGCATGTGGAGGACATTTTGGACCAAAAAGAACAGCACTGAAGGTATTCCAATCTGAATTTTATTGGCCTAATGTATTCAAAGATGCTTTTTCTTTTTGCAGGGCTTGTGACAAATGCCAAAGGACAGGCAATATCTCTTCTAGAAATCAAATGCCACTGCAAAACATCCAAGTAATCGAGCTGTTTGACGTTTGGGGAATCGACTTCATGGGTCCATTTCCTAACTCATTTGGTTATTTATATATCCTTGTGGGTGTGGATTATGTGTCTAAATGGGTCGAGGCTGTCCCCTCAAAAACTAATGATCACAAAGTTGTTGTCAAGTTTTTGCAGGAGAACATTTTCACTAGGTTTGGTACACCACGGGCAATAATTAGTGATGGAGGGAGCCACTTCAATAACTTTCCATTTGCTTCTTTGATGAAGAAATATGGTATCACACATAGAGTGGGCACCCCATATCATCCTCAAACTAGTGGGCAGGTGGAGATTAGCAACAGAGAAATCAAGAGCATTTTGGAAAAGACAGTCAACACAAGGAGAAAGGATTGGTCACTGCGCTTGAATGATGCATTATGGGCCTACCGAACAGCATACAAAACATCCATCGGCATGTCACCACACCGTTTGGTTTTTGGAAAAGCCTGTCATCTACCAGTGGAGTTGGAACACAAAGCCTATTGGGCCATCAAAAGGTTCAATTTCGATATGAAACAAGCAGGGGACAAAAGAAGATTGCAACTAAATGAGCTTGAAGAGTTGAGGCACGACGCATATGAAAATGCAAAATTGTACAAGGAAAGGGCCAAGTTGTACCATGATAAACAGCTAGCAAGGAAGGAGTTTTATGAAGAACAGAAGGTATTGATATACAACTCAAGATTAAGACTTTTTCCAGGCAAGCTTATGTCACGATGGTATGGCCCATACATTGTCACAAAAGTCTTTCCACATGGGGCATTGGAGGTGCATAGCAAAGAGAAGAATCAAACATTCAAGGTGAACGGGCATAGGGCGAAGCCATACATAGAGATGAGCATAGAACCGCAAGAGGAAGATGTGAATCTTCAAACCATTCAATACATTGCATGACCTCATTACGTCTAGCTGAAGACAGAAAACACAGCGCTTATTGGGAGGCAACCCAATTTTCAAGGGAGTATTTACACTTTCCCTTCATTTTCTTTTCGTTATTCATTTTTTATTTTTCAGTCTCTCCTTCTTACTAGATGGTGATACATGCCTGTTTTTAAATTTTCTTTCGAACATTGAGGACAATGTTCCATCTAAGTTTGGGGGTATTAGTTAGTTACAGTAGGAGTCTTTTGATTTGTTCTAGGATAAACAATTTCTTATAAAGTAAGAGTAAGGATACTTATTTACTTTAGGATTGTTGAGTTTCAGAATTCCCTACAAAATTATATGAGTCATGCAATTATACATAATAAATAAATGTGATGCTTTTTCTGGTGATTATTCCCTTTAGATCTAGTCCTAAATTGAGTTTAAGTAAATAGAGTGATAAAATATATATATTTGAATAAAGTCAATCTACTCCAATGTTTTGGGTGCTTAGTAACTAGGGGTATTCATCACCAATGTTTACCTTTACGTCAAACGGCAACTTGAAATATGAGTATGCAAAGCACTTTAAAGTTTGTGACTTGCTGAGTAACCGGGTGGATTCATCACAAATGTTTTGCATTCGCATAAAAAGGCAAGTGACAACTTTAGAGAAGAGACTTAAAAAAAAAAAAAAAAAAAAAAAAAAAATCTAGTTTGCTACTCGGTTTGTAGTAGAGAAAAGGGATAATCACAGATTGAGTAGTTACATACTATAACTATAATTAATTGCATGACAAGTGTGGTTGAGTTTGGAGTTATGAATAAACAATTGCACTAGAGAAAGTGGGTATGTTTAGTTTTACTTTATCTGAAATTGTTTATATTTTTATATGTTGATGCTCACATAAATAAGAATTCTTGGTTGAGGCTATCATTATTATTCCCCTGTTCATAAATTCACTTTTTGTTTGAGGACAAGCAAAATCTAAGTTTGGGGGTATTTGATGAACACAATATTATTCACATTTAAGAGTAATAATCTTAATGCAATTAGACATTTGAAGGCTCTATATGTGGTATTTAACTCTTATTTTCTCTTTTCCATAGGAAACAGCCTAAAACAGAGAAACGAAGGAGATTCAGGATTTTAAGGATGATACACAGAAAACTACAGATCATCGGTCGACAGGTTCCCCACAGCAGGCGACTGGACAGAGAAGTTGATTTTCCACAGCCGCTCGGTGCAGTCGACTTACTCCAAAGCACAGTCGACTTGGATGATAAATTATGAAATCTTCAGAAGTCTCGACACAGTCGACTGGTTCGGAGACGAGTCGACTGGTAGGCGGCAGAGTTAAAAGATAAGATATTTGAAGATTCGTCCAAAACTAATCCAAATCAGAACAGAAAAGGAAGAATAGAAGAAAAGAGAAAGAAATAATACGCAGAGCAACGAGGGAGGAAATTAATAAAACAAAAGGACTTTTCTATAAAAAGAAGAGTGCAAACCCTAATTCTCTAGCCGTGATCTATAAATACCAACCAAGAAGCATTATTCGGCTCTCTCTATCTCTATCTATCTCTTGACCTTCTCTCACACTCCTCCACACACACCATCAACCGGATCATAAGAGTTCCAGAATCATCAACATATCAACCAAGAGAAGTACTTATCAGCATAGAAGAAGGAGAAAGGAGATCAAGTACTAAGAAGAGAACGGCCGATCGACTGAGTGACAGCCAGCCGATCCATCTAGCCGGACTACATCAGTTTATTCCTTCTCTTTCTAATTCTTTTATGTTAATCATGTATTCGAACTTGTTGATCAATAAAAGTCCTATTATGAGGAACTAATTTCATAGTTTGGTAGATTGAAGTCGTAGTTATGTAATGCTAAGTTCTTCTAAATGTTATCCTTTTACTTATTGATTAAACCTGATTGAAAGAATAACAATTTACATGAATCAAACTTGTTTGGAGTTCTAAGGATAGTCGACTGAAGTGACAGCCAGTCGACTGACATACCGAACTTAAGATTATCAAGTTGTGCAGTGTAGATCTGAAGCTGTTATATGAGCATATTGAGACGACCCGTATCTCGTGTTCATAACTTGTAACAAGGGAATCCTTAGGGGTTCTTGGTTTAATCAACTTGAGGGATCTAGATCTGATACCAATTTCTAGAACCTTGAGTGTTTGTTCGTTTCCACTGTTCTTACGTTTTCTTTAAGTGCAACTTAGTAGATACCATGCTAAATACTTAATGAAAGAAACGAATTAGAGTAGATACCATGCCTAATTCTTGGCTTAGGGAAACATTAACTTTAAGGAGTAGATACCATGCCCTTAAAGAGAACAAACATGAGTAATAAGAAGAAGTTCAGGAGGTGACTTAGCATTATTGACTATTGGTGGAGATCTAAACCCAACTACTTAATAGATATTTGTGATTCAGCATTTTTTAATTTAGTTTCAATCTTTTCATTTCTTTTAGACTTTTAGAACAACTCTTTATCATTCTCACTCTTTTTATTGATTAGTAAGTTAATTTCTACAATCTCTGTGGGGTCGACCCTTGCTATTGCTACGCTTCTATAAACGATTCGTACACTTGCGAGGTTTTAATTTGTCTCTAGTTTATCTATTTATTTAGATAGTCTAGATTGCACAACAAGTTTTTGGCGCCGTTGCCGGGGATTGTTAGCATTTTGACTTACAAATCAGTAAATCTTTCCTTTTATTTTCTTTTCTTTTATTAATAAATATTTCTTTTAGGTTACAGGATTTTGGTGGATGCACTGAAGGAGATCACTTCGTCCAGAGCTACTACCTATTGACGCGGAAACAGAACGCACTTTGCACAGACTTGGTCGGCTGTCTGCGACCAACCAGTCGACTGCTACACGGAATCAGTCGACTGCACAGAGACCACATTCACGAGCAACAATGGCAGAGGAAATACCAAATCGAGTGCCAATGCAGGACAAATTCACCCCGAAGAATATTGAGCAACCTTCCTGCATTGCTTATCAACCTAATGTCACAGGGAATATGCATATCTCTCCCCAATTACTTAGCATGGTTCCCCACTTTAGTGGTAAACCAGACGAAGAGCCTCACCTCCATTTGCAAGACTTCTTTGATCTTTGCAGAACACAAAGCGTCCAAGGGCTTACCCCTGAACAAATCAGGTTAATCTTGTTTCCATTCTCTTTAAAACTTAATGCTAAACTATGGTATAATTCTTTGGAACCAGGATCAATAAACTCATGGGAGCAATTGGCAACAAAATTCTTGAAAGAATTCTTTCCAGCCCAGAAGACCAAACAACTAAAAAGGGAGATTCAACTCTTCCAACAAAAAGATGGAGATCTATTCTTCGAAGCATGGAAAGATTTCAAGAACAAGCTTCTCAAGTGTCCTACACACAACATGCCTAAAGATGATCAGGTACAAGCTTCTTATGAGGGTTTAAATGATACTAACAAGGCAATTGTGGATTCAGCCTGCAACGGGATCTTGATGAGGAAAAGTGGTGAGGAGGCCATCGAATTATTTGAAGAACTTAGCCAGAACTCACAGCGATTCTCAACAAGGGGAAGAGGCATCTCTAAAAAAATAGGGAGTTTATGAAGTTTCTGGTAGTAATAACATACAAGTGGAAATGGCAAACATGAATAAAAAGTACAGGTAGCATGTACAGGTAAGCATGTAACAGGTGTCATGTTATGTCAAGTATTGTATTTATTTCTATCTAGGTAGAACTTCATGCGTCCCATCCATTTACCACATGGTTGCTAAATTCAAATAAGTTGCGTTCAGATTTCGTAGGGGATTCTATAGGTCATGTACTCGGGTATTCAAAGGATTACAAAACTTGGTCGGTAAATATGATCGGTAACAGAAAATTAACTTGGTCAGTAAACTAGATCGGTAACTTGGTCGGTAAACTTGTCTAATGGGAAACATGAGTCCCCTTCCGAGTATATGCTCCTATATTGTCCACTACTAGATCTTTCCCTTATCCCCAGTTTGGTTATTTGTTATTACTATCAAACAGACATATACGTGTCACAAAATAGGGCAAGAATAGCATGGTATAAATAAGTAACAGGTTCAGGTTGAATGATAAACATGTACAGGTGGACAGTAAGATAATACTGCACTAAATCTGAAATTTCCATTGCTACAAATGTGCAAATCTGGATACTTCAGAAAATCTGGAAAATAGATTCTCGGCCGAATCTAGCAAATATATATAAGTCACATGGTATTTCACAAAAATAAGACTCAAAACAAATTTGTATCCAGAAAACATATTCAGTAAGAAATCAGAAGTTTGTAATCACAAATAGGAAAACAGGATAAAAACTTACTGATTAAATCCAAGAATAATCTGGGGTATTCCATAGTATGTTTAGTAACAGAAAATAAAGTTGCATAATTTTCCAACATAGATAGAATTGTCAAGTAAAATCAGAAAGCAGCAATATACAGCAGTTTTGTAAATCTGGAATCATAAACACTGCATTACTAAAACTGCGATATCTCACGAAATATAAATCGAAATCCAGATCCGTCAAAGTTTGATAAAATAGATACAGTAGGCTATATTTCATATTCATAAAGTTTTTATAGAAAGTAAAAAGAATTAGGTCGAAATTATGTTTCTTTAAAGAACAGTATGAAAATTTCGCAAGTATAGTAGTTGTTTGCAAGTATAAAATAGTTTATAAAAATCAACAATTAAATCCAAAAAAATTAGGGGTTAATCCAAAACAAGTCTAGTTGTAACCTGCAAAATATTGGATGAAAATATTATCTTTAGCATCAGTAGAAAAATAAATAGTCGTACATAATTCATATAAAACTGGATCTGGAATTTTTAACACCTCTGTAGTAAAATAGCCATAACTTGAAACTCATAATTCGAAACTGATATCTATCAAAAAATCTGGAAAGTAGACAGAATTCTCTATAATTTATATTCACAAACAATTTTCATATACTGACCTTAATAGGGTCTAAAATACTAATAAAAAGCGGGAAATCGGCAAAACAAAACAATATCCTTCATTCAAAAAATCAACTAGTTCATATGAAACTCATCCAAACCATAACCAAACGTGAAATAAGGTATACTAGATATCCAAGCAACATGGTATAGGGTATTTAACACGTCTACTACGAGTTATACTACAACGAACACATCATGCATACAAGATCATATAACAAGTCATGAATCACGAACAACATGCATGTATACAACAAGTGGTCATCCCTAAGTTATTTCATGTCATGTGTGTAATGAGGCAACTACGGGTGGGACAACACAATAGAGACAATATATAACAGGGGTTTTGCACAAGAATTATCTCTACAACACAACTACACTACAGGCGATATTCAGTACTTGTATTACATAAAGAAAAGAATACAAGTTACTTACCTTATAGATGACGATAACGACGAAGCAAGAGCAAGAATAACGGGAACGGATTTTCGGGCACGAACTCAACAAACGAACGAATCACGAACTAATCACGAACACAATCCAACGAACGGATCACAATGACGATCAAGATCAAGATGATCAATCAACGATCGGGCAGATCGGCACAGATGAGATTGAAGATTGGGATCAAGATGATGAAGATCAAGATATCCAATAGCTAGATCCATGAGATCATGATCAAGATCGGATCAGATCGGACGGCCAAATCAAGACAGATGATGATGGAGATGATGATCACAATCAGATCAGATGGTCTAGATCTCCCTGATAATGAACATAATGATGATGATCAAGATCGATCGATCAAACGGCTGCGATCAAAGAAGGTTGATTATCATCATGATCATGATGGTCAAGAGGAGATCGGACGACCACAATCAAAGATGCTCAAAACCAACATCGACAACAATGGCTGGCTCTGATACCGGGCGGCGGTGCGTGGGCTGGCTGGCAGAGGTCGATACTGGCACAAGGTGACGACGACAGGGAAGGTTGCCGATGGCGCGGGCAGAGGCGGCGACTGTTGTTGTTGTGGTCGTTGCAGGGAGGCAGGGAGAGGAGGCTGGCACCAGTGTAGGGTGGCAGGCGCGACGTCGGTAGGGGAAATAGCCGAGAGGGGGTGGCACTTCGCTGGCGTCGGACTGAGGTACGCAGGGAGGCTGCGGTATCTGCTGTAGCGGCTGTAGTACTGTCGACGAAGGAACACAGCACGGGGAGCGCGCTGCAGCTGTCATGGGTGGCTGATGTAGTGGATCAAGGTCACGACAGAAGAGGACATTGGATGTGGGGATGCTGCATCGCTATGGAGGAAGGCGCACAGGGGGACGTGCCACTGTAGGGCTACTGTCTGTCGTGATTTGCCTGCGTCGAAGAGAGAGAGAGAGCAACACAGATGATATGGCTAAAAAGGGGTTAAATCGGAACCATTCAAAGTGGGCACGAATCTTAAAGTCACAAGGGCAAGATGGTAATTTTACCTACAAACGGGTCCGAATTAGGAATTGGGTCTCTCCTCTTCGCCCTGCTAACCCATGAACGGGTCTGTTCAGCTGAGAACGGGTCTCAACCCGTTTGGGACCAGGTCAACAGGATAGGAGGAAATCCTAGCTCGTCCATATCCTGAGGAGGTTGTTGTAACCACCCTTATCCAACCACACCGGGAAGTAGGGATTCATTCTGATCCTGAAACAGATCTCCATGGAGACTATAAATACCCCCTACCTCCTACTGTCACAGCTAATCACTCTTTGTGAACTTAAGCTCTTTCACTTTACTTTTTCTGGTATTGACAAGAGCGTCGGAGGATTCGTCACCGGGATCAGCCAAGGGAGGAGTAGGGTGTACTCCTTCGGGATGCGGAACCCCTTCCTAATTCGATGAAGGTCCGCCTTGGTCATGACCGAGAACCCTCGTCGGGAGCAGCCAAGGGATCGGTCCACCATGCCGATCAGACCGCAGGGGGTCCAACTCTCCCCAGAGGTTGAGAGATTCACCCCCGCATCGCCCAAGATGAAGCCGCTCCCCGGATGGCCATCCTGCAGCTCGAGTCAATCGCGAGCAAGAGGCCGCCGTCACGAGGGCAGAATTTCAGCAATTCCAGGAGGCGGTCCTTCGGGCGCTCAACGCCGCCCCAAACAACGGCCCTCGGGCTCCCAGCCCTCGGAGAGCTCCTCACCATCATCGCCGCTCCCAAAGCCCCCGGCCGGCTCCGAGCCATCACCGCCGTCCCTTAAGTTCTAGGCCGCCCTTCTCCCGATCACCACCGCCGCTCCTGAAGTCCGCATCCTACTCCGAGTCACCCCCGTCATTCTATCATTCCACCACTTACTCAGAGCTATCACCGTCGCAGCCCCAGCCCTCCTCGACATGAGGACGAGTCTCGGGGCTCAACCAGGCAAGACCGAAGAGAGGACTCGAATACCGCCGTCTCCACTAGATGGAGGGGTGCCTCGGCCAGCTGGATAGTGATGAGGAGCTACGGGCGAGGAACCTCTGCCCAAGCAGGCCCCCATTTTCCTGCACCATCATGGAGGCCCCTGTCCCAGACAACTTCAAGCCTCCACACTTCGAGACTTACACCTAGGAGTCGGACCCCGCAGATCACATCGAGAGTTTCAAAACTCTCATGATGATCCATCATGCATTCGATGCACTCCTCTGCAAGACCTTTCCGGCCACACTCAAAGGGCCGGCTAGAAAGTGGTATTCTCGTCTGGCACCGGCATCTATCTTCTCCTTCGACCAGTTCGAAGGCCTTTTCTTCACGCATTTTGTGAGCAGTCGCTGCTCCGAGAAGACGAGCACGTCGCTGCTCTTCCTCAGCCAAAAGAAAGACGAACGGCTGAGGGATTATGTCAAGAGGTTCACTGCCGAGTCCAGGTCTATCACCTCATTGGATCAGTCAGTAGCTTTGGTTGCCTTCCAATCCAATGTCACCAACCCCGACCTCAGGGCTTCCTTGGCCAAGAAGCCTCCTCGGGACTTCTCCATGCTCCTCCTTAGGAGCGAGAAGTACATTTGATCTGAAGAGTCTCTCAATTGCCCCACTCTAGAGGGTTTGTCTTTCGGGAACAAACAGAAGACTGCAGAGGAAGAAGGAGCTAAGAAGCTCCAAAAAGATAATGGGGGTTAGCGGCACCCTCTCCCCCACTTCGAGAAGTTTACCCCACTCAACGCGAGTGTCTCCGCCATCCTGATGGAGGTTGGGAATGAAGGTCTCCTGCCACCACCTTCGAAGATGAACACCCCTGGGAAGAAGAGGAACCAGGACAAGTGTTGCCGTTTTCACCGGGACCACGGGCACGACACCGATGACTGTCGGGCCCTGAAGGATGAGATCGAGGTCCTTATCCAGATTGGGCAGCTCGCTCAGTTTGTGAGGAGGGACAGAGCTAATCCGCATCCGCCACCTAGGGGGGCTAACAGGCAAACAGAGCAGCGCATGAAGACTCCGGAGGCCGAAGTAGAGGCCATCTTGCACCTGATATACGGAGGCCCAAAGGGGGAGATTCTAACTCCTCCCGAAAAGCCTTTGTTAGGGAAGTCAACTCCGTGCAGAGCCATCCTTTCCCAAAGGCCTAGGAGTCCCCGTGACATTCTCCGATAGGGACTTGGAAGGCGTCTGCACGCCCCACTACGACGCCCTCGTCATCAACCTCAAAATGGCCAACTTCGACGTTCGCCGGGTGCTGGTGGACAACGGAAGTTCGGTCAACATCTTCTTCTTAGAGGCGTTCAAAGGCCTCTAGCTATCAAGAGAATGGCTCAAGCCAGCTGGCTACCGCCTTCATGGGTTCACTAGAGTTCCAGTAACAATCGAGGGAGTTATAACTCTCGACGTCACTGCTGGTAGAGCCTCGATCACTCGCACGAAGCCAATGGACTTTATGGTGGTGGACGTGAAGGCTGCCTACAACATGATCCTGGATCGACCGGGCCTTGCCGTGCTCCAAGCCATCCCTTCGGCTTACCACATGAAAATGAAGTTCCCCACCCCCGTAGGGGTAGGGGAAGTGATAGGGAGTCAAGAGGCAGCTCATAAGTGCTACATGACCTCAATGGGAGACCCGGTCCTCTGCCTAGAAGCCCTCGAGCTCCTACCGGAGAGTAGCTAGACCATCTCCGAACCGGTTGATGAACTAGAAGAAGTGGCCTTCTCGGAGGGAGACACCACCAAGACGTTCCGGGTCAGCATGGCACTCTCCCCCTCTATCAAAGAAGACATCTCCTAATGCATAAGGGAGAACCGCGATCTCTTTGCCTGGACCGCGACCGACATGCCTGGGATCTCTGAGGGGCTCCTAATGCACCATCTTAGCGTCATCCCGGGTGTCAAGCCCGTTCAGCAGAAGCGCCGCAAGTTCACCTCCGAGCATCAACAATCCGTTAAAGAAGAAGTCGAAAAGCTCCTCAACGCTCGATTCTTCTAGGAGGTGAACTATCCTGAGTGGCTATCCAATGTGGTGATGGTCAAGAAAGCCAACGGGAGCTGGAGGATATGCATCAACTTCACCGATCTCAACAAGGCATGCCCGAAGGACCCTTTTCCCCTTCCAAGCATCGATGCCCTGATTGATGCGACCTCCGAGCACGAGCTCCTCAGCTTAATGGATGCTTTCTCGGGGTACAACAAGATTCGGATGTTTCCTCCCGACATCCCAAAGATTTCCTTCGTAACGGACCAGAGCTTGTACTGCTACAGGGTAATGCCGTTCGGCTTGAAAAATGCGGGAGCTACTTATTAGCACCTCGTGAACAGGGTCTTCCGAGACCAGATTGGCCGAAACATGGAAGTCTACGTAGACGACATGTTAGTCAAGAGCACCTGAGGGCAGGAACATGTCCTCGACCTTTAAGAAGCCTTCGAGGTGCTCAGGAGGCACAATATGAGACTGAATACGAACAAGTGCCCGTTCGGAGTCTCTTCCGTCAAGTTCTTAGGGTTTATGGTCAGCCAGAGGGACATAAAGGCCAACCTCGAGAGGATCCAGGCCATTCTCAAAATGACCCCTCCCTCCAACATCAAAGAGGTACAGAGGCTCACGGGACGCCTCGCAGAAATTAGGCGGTTCCTCTCCATGTCCGGGAAAAAGTGCCTCCCCTTCTTCTAGGCCTTCAGGGGGGGCTAATGGCTTCGAATGGGGGAACAGCAGCAAAAGTCCTTCGACCAGCTCAAGGTATACCTAGCTAACCCCTTGCTCTTGAATAAGTCAACACCTGGGGAGGTCCTCTACTTATACCTCGCCGCTTTGGAGCAAACCCTCAGTGCGGTCCTGTAAGAGAAGAGGATAGAACATAGAGGCCCATCTACTATGTAAGTAAGGTCCTCCGGGATGCCGAATTTCGTTACCCGAAGCTGGAGAAGATGGCTCTTGCCTTGGTCATGGCGGCCCGAAAGCTCCGCCCCTACTTCCAATCTCATTCGGTGGTCGTCCTTACCGACCAGCCGCTGAAGCAAGTTCTCCACAAGCCCGAGGCCTTCGGGTGCCTAATGAAGTGGTCCATCGAGCTAAGCCAACATGACATCAGCTACCAGCCAAGAACAGCAATCAAGGCCCAAGCTCTGGTTGAATTCATTATGGAGAGCACCATCTCCGACCCTTGCGAGTCATCTGCCAACCCCTTAGTCTGGACCGTTTATGTGGATGGATCTTCTTGCGCCGACGGAAGTGGGGCTGGCGTTATCTTGACCGGCCCATACGCTTTTGTCCTCCAATACTCGCTCCGCTTAAACTTTCCGACATCAAACAACGAAGCAGAGTATGAGGCCCTCATAGCGGGGCTCTGCATGGCTTGCAAAGCCGGGGACCAAGCGGGTTAGAGTCTTCAATGATTCGCAATTGGTCATCAACCAAGTGTCGGGAGAATACGAGGTAAGGGACGAGCGTATGGCCAAGTACTTGGCAAAGGTTAGGGAGCTTCTAGCCTTATTCGAAGATGTTCAACTCCAGCGGGTTCCTAGGGAGGAAAATGTGCAGGCAGATGCTCTCTCTAAGCTTGCCTCCTCGTCCCTCCAAGGTCTAGAACGGACCATCTTGATAGAGGTCCTTCTCAGACCAAGTATTGATGAAGACGGCCCAGAGCCAATGGAATCTTACCCCTTAACACGTGGGGAGAACTGGATGAAGCCCCTCCTCGAGTACCTCAGGGACGGAGTCCTCCCCGAAGACCCAAAAGAGGCTAGGAGGATCAGGCTATGAGCCGAGCGGTACACACTCCTTGACGGTCGACCCTATCTGAGGTGCCTCTCCCCGGAGGAAGCGCTCTATGCCCTAATGGAGGACCATGACGGTCTGTGTGGCATGCACTTAGGAGCGAGATCCCTCGCCCGGAAACTCTTGAACTACGACTACTTCTGGCCCACACTACTGAGTGACTCCGAGGAGTACGTCTGCCAGTACCACTCCTGTCAGAAATTCGCCCCGATCCGTCGCCTGCCCCAAGCACGACTCGCCTCCTTGGCGAGTCCAATCCCCTTCGCAATGTGGGGGATGCATTTGCTCGGACCCTTCCCTCCAGCGTCGGGCCAGCTGAAGTTCTTAGTAGTAGTAATAGACAACTTCTCAAAATGGATCGAGGCTGAACCTCTTTCGACAATCACCGAGCACAAGGTCCCAAAGTTCTTTTGGAAGAACATCGTTTGCCGGTTCGGGTTACCTCGCATCCTCGTAACCAACAACGGGACTCAATTCGCGGGAGCAACCTTTCGCAACTTTTGCACCGACCTCGGCATTCAGCAGCGATTCTCCTCGATAGCTCACCCTCAGTCCAATGGCCAAGCGGAGAACGCCAATCGCCAAATCCTCTTCGGCCTAAAGAAGAGGCTTGACAAATCCACTAAGGGGCTATAGGTCGAACAACTCTCCAATGTGCTTTGGAACTATCGCACCACCAAAAGAGCTCTGACGGGAGAATCCCCATTCAACCTCATGTACGGATCCGAAGCTCTCATCCCCTTAGAGATGGGCCTGCCTTCACCCCGACTTATAGCCTACAGTGAAGCGCATAATGCTAACCAGCTTCGCAACTGTCTACACCTCATAGACGAGGTCCGCGAGAGAGCCACAATTCCATAAGAGACCTACCGTCATAGGATCGCTCAGTCTTACAACAAGAGGGTACGGCTAGCCAACCTTAAAGAGGGAGACTTAGTGCTTCGAAAATTGTCAATTTCCAATCCAACCAAAAAAGGCAAGTTGGCACCAAATTGGGAAGGGCCATATAGGGTCTCCAGAGTTATTCGCCCAGATGCGTATCAACTCGAAGACCCGGGGGGCTGGAGAATACCGAGGACATGGAACGCGGAGCACCTGATGAAGTACCAAGAGGGTGTCTAAACACCGCTCCAAGCAGCTTCCCCAAGAACGCTCCATGAGACATGTCTGAAGTCCTTACTTGTATTCTCTTTTTATCAAAATGTAAAGGCAGCTAGCAACTTAGAAGCGGCCGCCCAATTGTTCTCAATAAAAAGAAATATTTCCCCGCAAGTTCTCTATTTTTGAGTAGTCTAACTCTACTTCCCAAGATCTCTATTTTTTGGTAGTCTAACTCTACTTACAAAATAAAATTCGTTAAAATGACACGTTTGGGGTCCAACACTTGGTCGCTGCTTCGACTATTTGCTTCTAAGCGAGTACGAAGCAGATCACCATTTAGAATTGCTCCTACAGCTGTTGATATTTTCTAAACGACATGATTGGGGTCCAACACCTTGTTCGACGCCACTTTGACTACTTGCTTTTAAGCGAGTACGAAGCGGACCACCATTCGGAATTTCTCCTACAGCTGTTGATATTTTCCAAACGATGCGCTTGGAGTCCAACACTTTGTTCGACTCTACTTCAACTACTTGCTTCTAAGTGACTACGAATCGAATCACCATTCGGAATTGCTCTTACAGCCATTGGTATTCTCTAAACAACAAGTTCGGAGTCCAACACTTGGTTCGACGCAACTTTTTCTACTCGCAAACGAGAAAGTATAAAGCGTCCCACCATTCGGAATTGCTCCTACAACTGTTGACAACTACAAATGCTAGCAAAGCACACAAGTTCACAAAGCAAGTGTTATTTCATTAAAGTTTGAGAGACAAGTCTAATCATAGACAACCGACACAACTTTACATCGAGATACAAAACTTGTGAAACCAAAAGTACAAGACTACAGAAAGCTACTTTAGCGCCTCTTAGGGGCGGGGATACTCCGGTTGAGAGACACACGGGGGCGACGAATGTTGTACTGCCGACGCCCTACCTCGGCGGACGTCCCTAGGCCGGCGAGCCGAGAAGCATCGTCCGCACCCATTCTAACAGTGGCCCCAACAGATGCTCCGCTCGACGAAGCAGCCACACCACTTTTCTTGCGGAATGACATCCCCTTGTTATATTCCACCCGAGTGCAAGAGGTAGTTCTGACGGTGCTTCCCTCAGATCATGGTCGAAGACAAGCGACCTCTGCCTCGAGCTCGACAATCCGCTCTTTAAGCGAGTCATCCTTTACGGTTATCTTCAAACAAGGCAGTCGCATCGAGCCTGCCCCTCGAGAGCCATCGGTGACCGTCCACCGAAGTTGAGCAACCTCCATGCTCTTATCGAAGTTCACCTTCTTCAGCTCGTCTCTCTCCACTGTCACCTGAGACAGAGAGTGGCAAAGTCACTTAAGCTTCAAGTCGAGGTTGGTAGCCGCCGACGAGCCCACATCATCGCCTTCAGGGGTCGCCTCGTTAATCTTATCTTCCAAGCATCTCCTCTCTATGTCTCGACGAACTAGGGTTGATCTCAGGTGATTTAGCTCATACTTTGCTTTGCGAAGATCCGACTCCACTTCACGAAGACGCTTTTGGTTCTTCGCGAGCCCTAATCTCGTCACCCCTAGACCAGCCTTGAGATGAGCCACTTCGGCTATCCGAGGCACTTCGGCGATCTGTAGCGCTTTGACAATCTGAAAAGAGCCAGAGCACGGAGCTACTAAATTCACACGACTCGTACGCTTAGACAAAGTTCGAAATTTCTCCGACACTAAGACAAAAAGAGATAGAAAATTTCTCTAACACTTAGACAAAAAGAGATAGAAGTTTTTTCATTTCAAAGTGAAGGCGGTGGCCAGTCCACAACGAGGCAATATATGGGAAAAAAAAAGAAACGACTAAGTCAGGGAGCCACCTCGGGGTGCTGCTCCGAGGTGCCCTCGCTCGGCAAAGTAATGAGCACCCCTTCGGGATTCGCCACCTCCTCATCATCGCCTTTGGCTTCGTCACCTTCCCCTTCGGGCTCGACCTCGGCTAGCGGAATGATCTCCTCGCCCTCTACCAGGTCGTAGTGGTGGTACCCTGAGCTGTCGAAGTCGGGGAGACGAGCCGCCACATGCTTCAGGGCCCGTGCGTAGGCCTCCTCCATGTTCGTCATCGTGTGGGCCTCCGCCTCATCTTGGATGGCCTTTCTCGCCTTGTCCACTTTCGCCTCCTGCTCCTTCAGCGCCTCCTCCGATGCCTTCAGGGCCTTCACCAGCTCCTCCTCGACGCGAGCCTTCTCCTTCTCCAATGCCTCGACCTTTGCCGCTTCGACCGCTGAGCGCTCGAGCACCTTGGCAAGAGCAGCCTCGAGGGTGCTAACCTCGGCAGCTCGCGATGCCAAGAGCAGTTGCTCGCCCTCAAACAACTTCACCACCTTGGCACGCTCAGGTCGCTCTCGGTCGTTCGATGCCTTCAGCTCCTTCTCCTGCTCGGCGAACTGCTCGAGCATGTGGCTAAAGTGGCAGAGGGTCTGAAAATAGAAGGAGAAGAACGTGAGATCCAAAAATCATGAGCTCCGAAATTTAAGAGAACAGAGTGAGAACACTTACTGACATCGTCGATTGGGCAATCTCTAACGCATCATCACCGACCGTGCTAGCCTTTAGAGCCGTGCGATCCTTCGGGGTCGGCAAGTGGCGCACGGCCTGCATACACATTGCCGCGTCACCGAGGAACCCATCGAGCTTCATCACTCTCCAGTCCAGGACGAAGAGATTCTTGTGCTCCTTGATGAGGATGGCCTCTACTTCGGTTATAAGCATCGGCACCTCGAAGGCTAGTGCAGCTCCGGCCGAGAACGCCCCGCTCGAAGACTCAGGGGCATCAGCCGAGGGGAGCGTGGCCTGTGGAGCCGAGAAGGAGTCGTTGACCAAGTCAACGACGACCGTAGGAGCCGAGGGCATCTAAGCTGCTCGGCTGGAAGGGGCCCCCGTCATCGTCCTGTTCCTCTTTTTGCTGTCCGTTGCCTTCGCTGCTGCCACGCTCCTCTTCGCCATAAGAGCTTTGAAGTCCATGCTGGAAGCTTTTGAACGAGAAGGATTAGAAGAAGAGTTAGCGATATATATATATATATATATATATATATATATATATATATATATATATATATATATATATATATATATATATATATATATACAGGCTAAGGGAAAAGAAGTGGAAAAAGAAGTAAATGGAGCGTACTAGGGTCGATCGGACTGAGACCCCCACTGACAAGGACCTCCTCGGTGATATCTTTCCAACCAAAGATTGGAAGACCGAGGATCTTCGAAACGACCTCCTCTTCTTCCTTAGTGAGCATCGGCTCGGCCTTCGCCCACTTCGGAACGTCCTCCTTCCACATCGTCAGAAAGCTCCACGGCTCGGGGCCTCGGATAAAAAAAAATTCTCCTTCCAATGTTTAATGGAGTCCGGATTCTCGATCAATTTGACTCCATTCCTCGGCGACAGGTAGTACCGGTACTCCATCTTGCTCATTCGGCAGATCCGGTAGAGGCTGCAAAGAATGACGAGCTGAGGTTGGACGCCGACCGCCTGGCTCTGGAGGATGAAGGCGATGACGTGCTGCCACATGTTCAGCATGAACTGCACCGGACTCAAGGCGTACCACTGCAGCACCTCGACTAAGAATGGTGGCAGGGGAAGCCGAAGGCCGACATTGAGTGTGTTGTATGGGAAGACGCAGGTATCTGGCGACGTCCCTGTGGATGCTCGGATGCCTAGCCCAGGGAGGAATAGGGTGTACTCCTTCGGGATGCGGAACCCCTTCCTAATTCGATGAAGGTCTGCCTTGGTCATGACCGAGGGGATCTCGTCCACCTCGAAAGGGTTCCTCGGACTGTTCTCCTCATAGGCAGCCGATCTCCCTTGCACCGCCTTTGAAAAAATATCTCTGGAGTAGATTCTGACCATTCCGAGGCCCGACAGTGTCGACGGTAGCCGACCCAGTGCACCGGCCCCTCTCACCTTCTCCACTATAGTTTCGACGACGGCTGACTTCGCCACTTCCTTCCCCTTGCTCGAGGGGACCACTAGAGCTCGGTCGGTCTCTTGGTCCGAGGTGGAGGTCTCATTCCCCGATGACACTCTAGATATTTCGAGTTAAGGTTAAGATAATTTACCTTGAATTGACGTCTACGGTAGGAAAGATCGCCGGAGAGTAAAAATGCTTGGCCACAAACGCTAGCAGCGCCACTCGATAGCAAAAATGACTTGATCGAAAGTGAAGTAAAAGTGAAAGTGTAAGAAATAAAGAGAAGGGGAGGCGGTGAAAACTTATATGCGTTAAGGTGGATTCGGGTGGGCTTTCGCATGCTTTGGGCCCCCACAACGGCCCACCATAAGCCTAAACGCCCAAATCCTCGTGATCCCCGCCTCTTGTCTCGAGATTCCTGCCTGATCTTCAATCAGATGGCTCAGATTGTGCCACGTCGCTTGGAACCCAAATCCGAGCAACTTGCATTCCGAGCTGCGTATTGGAAAAAAACGACTTTCTCCTCGTGATTCACACCTGATCTTAATCAGATGGCTCAGATCTTGCCGCGTCGACAGAAACCACGTTTTCTCGAGATCCACACCTCTTGCCTCGAGATTCGTGCCTGATCTTTAATCAGACGACTCAAATCGTGCCACGTCGCTCGGAATCAAAATCCGAGCAACTTACATTCTGAGCTACGTATTGGAGAAAAATGACTTTCTCCTCGTGATTCATGCCTAATCTCGATCAGACGGTTTAGATCTTGCCGGGTCGACCAAAATCACATTTTCTCGAGATCCATGCCTCTTGTCTAGAGATTCATGCCTGATCTTCAATCAGACGGCTCAAATTGGGCAACGTCGCTCGGAACCCAAATCTGGGCAACTTGCATTCCGAGCTGCGTATTGGAGAAAAACGAATTTCCCCTCGGGATTCGCACCTGATCTTGATCAGACGGTTCAGATCTCGCCACATCGACCAAAATCACATTTTCTCGTAATCCATGCCTCTTGCCTCGAGATTCGTGCCTGATCTCCAGACGGAAGCACCAGATTGCGCCACGTCGCTTGGAATCCCAATCCGAGCGACTGGCATACCGAGCGGCTCATACAAAGAAAATGCTGCCAAGCCATTCGAACAGTCTGATCGTCTCAAAATTCGTGCCACAGCCTAATGCATGTCCCTGATTCAGCCATGTAGCCGAATACAGATCCACCGTTGGATGGTCAAGATATCTGTGCCGATGCAAGATGGATGCCCCAGATTGCGCCACATTGCTCGGAATCCCAATCCGAGCGGCATTCTGAGCTGCCCATACAGAGAAAATGCTATTGAGCCACTCGAACTGTCTGATTGTCTGAAAATTCGCGCCACAACCTGATAAACGTCCCTAATTCAACCACGTAGCCGAATACAGATCCACCATCGGATCGTCGAGATATTCGTACCGATGCCAGATGGATGCCTCAAATTGTTCCACGTCACTCAGAATCCCAATCCAAACGACTGGCATTTCGAGCTGCCCATATGGAGAAAATTCCGCCGAGCGACACGAGCCGTCAGATTACTTCGAAACATGCATTACGACCTGATCAAGGGCACAGATTCGTCCACGTCGCTCAAAGCTGCCCCACCGTCTGATCGTTCCGAACTTCGCTCCGACACACGATGGACAGTTCTGATTGCACCACGTCATAAATCTGGTGATAAATCTTTTTATTGTAATTAAAATTCGAATTAATTATTTAAAAATTGCAAAAAAATAATATAAATTAGGAAAAAATAATTAAAAATTCTAAAAAATAATTATCAATTCGGAAAAAAATATCTTCAACCTCTTGGATAAATAATTATTTGTTAGAATAATTAATTGGTGCCTCTTGAAATTAGATTATTACTTCACAAAATTAAATAACTAATTAGAAAAAATAATTAAAAAATAGGGAAAATCACCAAAAATCCAGAAGAGCATAAGAGCCAACTTGGCGCATTACTCGCTCAGAAAAGCACCATCGCCCCTTAAACGAGATTCGAACACCCTGCGAGGGCTTCGATAAAGCCCTATACGCCATTAAAACAACAAAACTACTCCCCAAAGGCTGTAACGCACAGTCTCTGAGAGTGGGGGGCTCGTGATATGGCAAAAATGGGGTTAAATCGGAACCGTTCAAAGTGGCACCAATCTTTAAGTTACAAGGGCAATATGGTAATTTCACCTACAGAGAAGTCTGAATTGGGAACCGGGTTTCTCCTTTTAGGCCTGCTAACCCATGAACGGGTCTGTTTAGCTTAGAACGGGTCTCAACCCGTTAGGGACCAGGTCAATAGGATAGGAGGAAATCTTGGCTCGTCCTTATCCTGAGGAGGTGGTTGTAACCACCCCTATCCAACCACACCGGGAAGTAGGGATTCATTCTGATCCTAAAACAGATTCCCATGGCGACTATAAATACCCCCCTACCTCCTACTGTCACAGGTGATCACTCTTTGTGCACTTAAGCTTTTTCCTTTTACTTTTTCTGGTATTGACAAGAGCGTCGGAGGGTTCATCGCTGGGATCCATCCCGGTGTTTCAAACGTTTGTGCAGGTTTGCGGGAGCACCAAGGAGTCAACCTTTCAGCAAGGAAGAGGTAGGATTTAGCTTGTTCGAGTTCCTACGAACCTACAAATTTTGTCTATTGCCCCCACACCAGATCCAGCGACAATAGCAGGGTAGGGCTTCGGGGCTGTCGCGTCACAAGGAGGAGAAGAGGAGACGGGGGAGAGGATTTGGATGGTGCAAGAGGGGAGAGGAAATGACGCTAAGGTTGAAGGTAGGTGAACAGGGGAGAATATACATGGGTATATATATGGTAGAGTAGAATTAGGGTTAAAGATGCTAACAGGTTGGGGGTTATTGATAACAGGTAGGATATGTAATGGGTATGGGGTTAGTTCAATGGGTTAAAGGGTTTTGGTATATAGAATAGGTTATTGGGTTTGAGGGTAAACGGGTTTCGGGTTGTAGGGTTTTAAAAAACTAATAGAAAAATAAATAACCAATAAAAGGTAGGATTATTTATCAAAAATAAATTTTGAACTACAATATGGAGATAATTTCAAATAACTACTAATACAATTAACAATATAAATGGATTTTTAAATAGACAATCAAAGTTATAATAATAATAAAAATAATAACCATAATCATAATAATAATAATAATAAAAAAAATAACCGTAATAATAATAATATTGAAGAATAGTAATAACAACAATACTAATAGGGTTTGTAATTCACTATAAAAGTCATTGGAAAAATAGCTACGATTAAAATTATTGATTATAAATAGACTTTAATAGGAGACCCAAAAAAAATTTTAACAAAAAGAGTTTAAGAGCGGAAAAATAATTTACAAAACAATAAAAATTCGAAAATACACAGGAAATACGTATTTGCAAAAACAGTGGTTAGAACAATAGTTAAAAACTCTTCGTACAGGCATATTAAACAGTAGCAGAAATCCTTTTTCTGCCAAAATGCATGTATTTCCTGCCAATGATAAATATGGTAGCTAGCATATAGATCCAGTTTTTCTCTTGAAGAAAACATATGCTGTAAAACTGGAATTATTATTGTAATTTACAAATTGCATATAAAGAAAATATTAAGTTTAGTTTTTGTACTTATTTTAGAGAAAATAGGAAGATATAGAAGTGTGTTGGTTTTTTGTAAACAAAGAACTTAAGTTTGATGATACATACGCATGATCTAGACTGAGTGACGATGTCTTTTGACTTTTAGAGCGGTGAGGATCTAGACTAACACCTCCAAAGATAAGATCTGATGCATATCCTATAACACATCTGTCACAATACAATACAATACTCAGCTTAGTCATAAAGAAAAAGGAGACACGGTAAAATTAGAAAGTTCTACAATGATCTGACTAAGTATATCAAGAATGATTCAACTCAAAAGCAGAACAAATAACAAATCATCATAAATCATGCATAAAAATAATTAATTGGACCATTGATTTTGTTTATATTGAATGAGAGCCCCTTGATAGCTTTCTTTATGTTTTATTATATAGATATCTTGTAGCAAGCATATATTTGATGAGCCACAATTTCTGGTGTTGGGTTAAATTGATCTTCTTCTAAACTAGTGATCACTTGTATCTTTGGTTGATTCCAACTGTTCATATTGATTCTGTGAATCTAACACTTGCAACCGTAACTGCAATTATTCCTAGCAGGAAAAGAAACACCGAAACTGCAATTACAAATATCCATCAAATTGCACCTTTCACTTACATTCCTTAATAATACAAACAGAATTCCACCTTTGATTTTAATTGAGCAGAAAGATTGATATTACTTTTCTTCAGAATTAGTAGTATACATATTGTTTCTGGTTTTGAATATTCAGGGAGTTATAACTGCAGCTTTCCTCAACTGATCAATACAAATCACATCAATAAGCTTCATCTCAGACTAATACATTGAAGAAACAGATAAATTTCACGAGCTGAAAATGCCTAAAATGGAAAAATTAAACTTAATGATCAATTATCTTATTGCATTGTATAATTAAATTGAAAGTTTTGATAAAGTTGTGCATTTCTCCAGTTACCAACTGGATTTCAATTGAATAGATTTAAAGATTTCTTCATTTAAAGAGAAGACTGTATCTCCTAAAACTAAAAGTATTTGGTTTGAAGGCATGCATATATATTTCCAGAGAATGATTGGATCAGTATTCCCTTGACTGCTTGCTGCAAGAAACCTGAGAGCAAAGATGAAGCTTCTAAATGACAAATCTTGATTTTTTTTATGATGTAGCTGATACCAATATTATTTTACTCAAGGAATGTACATTTTTATTACGACTTAAATGCATAGTGTGTAGATTGTTTACACATAGCTGATAGCAAGCCATGATTTCAGTGTGTCAAAATTATACCTTTCGAGGTGCACGTTCAATTTCACTCCTAGTATAGAAAAACCGATACAAAAACTTGGGTAAAGTTATTATCCACACGATGATTTCTACTACAATTTAATACTTCGAAAATAACAGATTATGAAAGGGAAAAAATAGTTTTTGAGGTATGAAACAGGTGTTGATCATAATTCCTGACTTAAAGGCTTAAAAATTCTTACAGAAACAAATCCGATAATCCTGAACATCGCTAGTGGCCTCAAACCCTTTGAATAGTTGTGTTTAATATAATTTTCAGTTTATAATTAATAGTACTCTTGTCATAGAACTACCCTAATAATCACCCTAAACAATATTCTTATGAAATTAATTAGGTAATGCGACATTCATAGATTTAAGAATATTCTTACAGTGGGGGTTGGGTTGACGGAGCTTCGAGGTTGTGTTAACGGAGCTGACGGAGCTTCGAAGGAGGTGGACGGAGCTTCGATGAGGCGGGGCTGACGGAGCTGACAGAGCTGCGGGTTTCGATGAGGCAGGGCTGACGGAGCTACGAAGGAGGTCGGGAGGGTGCACAGTGAGGTGGCGGGGATGGTTGTTGGAGAGGATGAGGCTGGCGGGGGTTCGGGATTGTGGGAAAAGAGAGAAAGAGAGAGAGAGAGAGAGAGAGGGGGGGGGGGGGGGGGTCGGCACTCGGGATCGATGACAAAGAGTGAGAGGGGGGATCTGAGTTGATTTTGGGGAATAAAATTGGTGATGGGGTTTGAAATTTTGGGCGTAAAAATGTGTTTTGTGAGAATCAATCCGGACCATTGATTTTGTTTATACTGAATGAGAGCCCCTTGATAGCTTTCTTTGTGTTTTATTATATAGATATTGAAAATATTATAAAATAGTGGAAAAATATAGCAACGTAAAATCAAAGCATACGTAAAATGAATGTAATCATACAAAAATCAAAAAATTTAAACATAGTAGAAGTAATAATAAAAGAAAATATTATTCGCAATAGTATTTTAAAAAGTGGTAATTTAAAACTTATTAAAATACGTAAAAGTAATAGCAAATGTAAATGAGTAAACACAAACATATGAAGGACTGAAAAACAAGTAAGTCAAAATTAAAAAATTAAGACTACGGAATGTAGATAAAATAAATATTGAAGTGAATTAATAGTGGAAGAAAATAATTCTTTAAAAAAATATTAAGCGTTAAAGATGAAAAGTACTACGAGGAAAATATATGAAGAAAAAAAGAGGAAAGTTAGTCTACGCATAAGGTATCATGAATGTAGGTTCAAACCAACCATATCACTCGTGATACCAAGAAAAAATATGCTTGCATACAATATCACATCAATGTATACGAGGAGAGTATCATGAATGCAAGTTCAATAACTTCATCATTCATGACACCAAACTAACACTCGCACTCTAATGTCCGCCCTAATTGTGTTTTCCTTATAGTTTTGTACTACATGTTGAAGTTAGCTCTGATACCACTCTGTAACGGCCCGAATTTCAAACATATGTAATTCGTAGCATAAGCAAGATCTTTTACTTCAAATTCGTACAAAAATACAAGGAATTTAAAACTTTTCATTTACAACATTGTTCTTTACAATAACATAGTGGAAATAAATAAGTACAATACAACATATGTTAATGAAAGCTCTTTAATCTTGTGACAACCCATCACAGCGACTTCAAGTTCATACCAAATCCAATCCTACAACTAGGAAACTGTGGGCATGTCAGTTACATACAACTAATGCAATGCTATAATACAGTGATTCTTCTACTTTAGCAAACACAAACTTGAAAGTGAAATAGAATGTGAGAAGTGACTATCCTAAACATGTCAGTGTATGATATGAACTTAATACCTAATGCAGACATTCACACTTATGATGACACTAATGCATACTTGTTCGGATTCTATGCATTCCATACTATATAGGTCCAAGGGAAAGCCCTTATCGTACTCCTCATTATAGGGTTCAGTCCCTCGTTATGCAAATTTTCATCTGTGACTAGTGTAAGATTTACATATTCCGTGAGTATTAAGCCAACACCTCGATAATTTCGAAGAATCCCACACTGCAGATGAGAAGGGGACACTCCCAATCACATCTAAATAATTTCGGGGATCCAATCGCACACTGCAAGCTATGGCGCCTCAATAATCACCAAAACACCCCATGAGCGTCACCTCGATCTCGTTAATTCCGGAGATGAATCTCATACCGCAGATGAGCTAGGGACACTCCCAGTCACATCTCGATAATTCTGGGGTGACAATCTCATACTGCAGACCAACTGAGGCCCTCAAACTCATGTTTGCCATTACTTCATCACATCCCTCTAGTGCATGTCCTTAGGTTTAAGAATATTCAGAGCTAGCTTACCCCACCGGAATTAAATCAACACAAAGAGAATTGTTAGCCGACACTGGCTACTTCTCAATTTTTATTTATCATAACTTATCGGTCTCTACGGGTCTCACTTAGCCTCTAGATTACAACATCTCAAACTGAGATCATATGGGTTATCTTAACCTCTTTTATAATCAATTACAAATTTCATTCATTCATATACTCAATTCATCTTTTATTCATTCAATCCAACTAGTCATCATTCAAAATAATTAAATCATATTTCTCAATCAATATAAATTACATTCAACTAGTCATCCTCAAATAACTAGACAAAATTTCCCAAAATGTTATAATAGGACTTCAACAGTCTCAATTCAATGAACATCATATCTGTTCAAATATCTCAAATCTAATTATCAAATATGTACTAAAACTGTTAATTCAAATATGGAGTTTAATCCAAAATGTTTTTGCCAATTTTCATCAAATCTTAATTCTCCAATATACTAATATCCTTTAACTCTATTCAAATCCTTCAAATCCAATCACCAAATATGTGTTCAAATCCTTTATCTAAGTGGGGCAATTAACCTAAAAATGTTTGTATAAATTACCATCAAAATATTTCCCCAGAAATCAATTTATATTTCCAATATACTCAAAAATAGTAAATACAACAAAATTCGAGCTTACCAAGATTCAAACCTACTTAAAGATCCTAGGCCGCAGGCACTAACCAATAATCCAAGCCTATTTCTCTATCAACATCTTTTCAAGATAACGACATATATATATATATATAATCCACTACTTGATTGCTCCACTTGAGACAGCAACCCAATGGTATTGTAAAAATCATATAAATTCCAATACTACTCGAAAAATTTTATTTCTTAGCGTCATACAAAACTTGAATGTTTCTACTAAATATCGATTAGAAAACACTTTAATTTAAGATCCGAAATGAATTTAGTAGAAAAATAAATTTACAAAAATTAAAATATCGAAAATACACGGAAATACATATTGTCTGGAATGGGGGTTACACTTATAACTACAAAGTTATAGAAGACTTTTATACCTTTAATTTGAGCTAAAGAACACAAATTTTAATGAAGAATAAAAAATTTTGTGATTTTTACAAGTAGCATGAGGTGTAGTTTTTTAATTTCAAATCTACTGTTTTGCAAATGAATATAGACGAAGTGATTGAGGATGAATTTAGATTATCTTAAATACAATCTTTTTGTAACGCAGACTCTTTTCGCTTTAAATGCTTATAAATAAATACACTGTGCACTCTATCCTTGATTAAACTGGTGCAGACCCACGTAAATCCGAATGGACATGGTCAATGATACCCTTTGTCTTCTGTAAAACTGACCTTCCTTTGCTTCCCCATAATGAAATGCTTGCATGATTCAAGTATGCACTTCCTTATACCTGATAGAAACCTCAAGTCATGAAGTACCCTTAGACCTTCCTCACTCATTTATCCAAGATGTAAATTCCAATTAACGTCATGAGTTATTGTCCACCTATCTCTCCAATGTTACAACTGAAGCACCACCAGTCATGCTTCCATCCATATAGTACAAATTCATCTGTCGGCGTCCTTTAATAAGAGTCATCAGTCCCCCGCTCTCCTTGAGAAGTTTCTCTTCACCTACAAACCTGTACCCCTCTGCTTATAATGCACCAAGAGAAATTAAGTTTTTCTTCAACTCCAAAACATGCCTCACATTAGTGAGAGTTCGAACAATCACGTTAAACATCTTCAACCTTACACTTCCGATTCCAATGGTTTTGCAAGCTGAATTATTTCTCATTAGAATTGTGCCTCCACCGAAGGAATCATAAGTATAGAATATCTATTTGGGCACATATGATAACAACAACCAGAATCAAGAATCCAACTACTTGAGAGATTATCCCCGCCACCATGAACTGTCAAGTTGTATGGCTTCTCATGTCCAGTTGGAAGCCCCTCGATTTGATTAATTTCTTCTTTCCTTCTGAACGAAAGAATCTTCCTCGAGTAATTGTTCTCAAGCTTCAACCTTATAATGTGCATCACCTTTGTCCTGATAATGTGTTGTTGAAGTTCCATCTTTAACTATAGACCAAATGACATCTTCCAAATCGAACCTGATCATGTGCGCCCCCTTGAGATCCATAAAGTTCCAATCTTTGTCTGACACATCCGTCGGCTTGTGATTTTTTCCCCTTGGAACCTTGAGCATGTTATCCTTTGCTAACAAAATACCAACTCTTCTCTTCCATAGAGAGAATTCCTAGTTCCCATCAAATTTCTCCATGTCGATCATGTCGTTTATCCCTTCAGTTAGTACAAATCCTTGATATAGCCCGAAGGCTCTGATACCAATTGTTGAGAATTTGGGATCTCAAATACCCTATGACAATAGTAACCAGTCCACAAGTAACTTGTTCTTCAAAAAAAAAAAATAGGAAAAAAAAATCCACAATGTAACGCCCCGATCTCCCCGTTGCTGGGAAACCGTGACACATGCCAAGATCTTTCCTTCAATTAGTCTCGAGACACAGAAAAAGCTGGAAAATTTAAAACTTTTTATTCAACACAGAGTTCCAAAAAAACAAATGAACCCTAATCGACTGTTGCTGCTGTTGTTGATCTTCTTTCTTTCTTCTTCACTTGAATACTGGCCACACTCAACACAAAGGCACAACCTCTGGTTCAGTAACGAAAAACCTTAATACTAAAAAGTAGGTAGGGAGCTTACCATTTTATATTGTTTTGATGTTCTTAAAACTATACGCCATTACATTTGAGTCGACTTTTTGCACGTACAAACGTAATTATATATTAATTAAGTTGGTTAATAATAACTTTGTTAATTACTTCGGTTACAGTCAAATACTAGTGATATGGCTAAAAATGGGGTTAAATCGGAACCGTCCAAATCGGGCATGAATCTTGAAGCCCAGGGGTAAAACGGTAATTTCACCTATCAATGTGTCAGAAGCGGGTACGGGTTCTCCTCCTCGAAAACCCACTAACCCGAAAACGGATCCACCTCAACTGGGTGCGGATTTCAACCCGCAGCAAACCCGGTCCAGTAGGGATAGAATTAGAGTTTCTGATTAAATCCTAATCAACGGTCCTGATTCATATCTATCCCTTCACTAGGGATTAGGGATTACATTCCTTATCTAACCACAGGGGGATTACATTCCTAATCTGATCCCAGCGGCGCCTATAAATACCCCCCATCCATCTCTATTAAGAGGTAATCAATCTTTTCCCAGCTTTTGCGCTCTCTCATAACCATTCCTGATTACTGACTTGAGCGTCGTAGGGTGCGTCGCCGGGAATAACCCCGGTGTCTCGCACTTTTTACAAGTGCACGGCAGGAGTCAGCGTCAAACTCCGGCAAAACAGGTAACAGGTTTGCTATTCAGTTTTTCTAAGAATCCACAAATACTATCTGTTTGCCCCCACACCAGATTTAGCGGCGACAGATTGGCGCCGTCTGTGGGAAACTAATGAATAGCAACCTCCCCTCTTTCCGTTGGTCAGATCTTCTCCAGCCATGCCTCCTAGGAAAGTCAGATCCAGAGGGTCCAACCGAGGACCCACTCCAACAGGACCAGCCCGCTCCTCAGAACCAACAACCTCCTAAGGGTCCCAATCCGCAGAAACAGCCCCTCCATCCGGACCACGTCTCCATCCACAATGCCTCTTCGGACTCTTTGGCCTCCCATCATCCCCGAGCTTCCGATATCCGCAACACCGTCCTCAATCGGCAGAAAGATGAGGATCTTCGCCGTCGTCTGGATGAAAAGCGGGCTCGAGAGGGAACCTCCTGCCAACAGGGTGTGGATGAGAGATCTCCTCACCGCCGAGAATACAGAAGGTTCCCTACCCGAAGGGGGCGGAAAGACTCCCCCGAGCATTACAGAAGAAGGCCACACTCCCCTGCAGGTCGGCAACAGCCTAGGAACGATGAGGCACCCATCACCCGTGCCGAGTTCCAGCAGTTCCAAGCGACCGTCCTACAAGCTTTCAATCTCCGTCCTAACACCAATGCTCCAAAGATCCCCTCTCCTCCTCCTGTCCGAAGTCCTCGCCGACGGTCCCCAACTCCTCCTCCCGCACCTAGCAACTCCCGGCATATGCCAAGTCCTCGTCGCTCCAGAAGCTACCGACGTCGTAGCCCTTGCTCTCCCTCGTACAAAGACGAGTCTAGAGGCTCGGCTGATTACCGTCGAAGGGACGATGCTGTCTACCGCCGTCTTCACGAGATGGAGAGGCGCTTTGGTCAGTTAGACCGAGAAGAAGAGCTCAGAGGAAGGACCCTTCGTCCTAGTCGACCTCCTTTTTCCCCAACCATAATGGATGCACCCGTACCAATCGGCTTCAAGCCCCCTCAATTTGAGACCTATTCTGGGGAGACTGACCCCGTCGATCACATCGAAAGCTTCAAGACCCTCATGCTCATCCATCAAGCTTCCGATGCCTTGCTCTGCAAAACCTTCTCCGTAACTCTCAAGGTCCCGGCTCGAGAATGGTTCTCTCGCCTCGCCCCTTCCTTAATATTCTCCTTCGAGCAGTTTGAGACTCTCTTCGTCACCCACTTTGTAAGTAGCCGCAGAGCTGAGAAGACCAGCATCTCTCTACTTTACCTCCACCAGAAGAAGGGTGAGAAGCTGAGAGACTATGTGAAAAGGTTCACAACTGAAGCCAGGTCCATAGCATCCCTCGACCAGTCGGTCGCTGCAGCAGCATTTCAGTCCAATGTCCTCAATTCTAGCCTCCGCTCCTCCCTCGCCAAAATACCCCCACAGAACTTCTCAGACCTCCTCCTCCGGAGCAAAAAGTATATTCGGACCGAAGAAGCTGAGCATCGCCCCAACTTGGAGGGGTCTTCCTCTGGGTCCAAAAGAAAGGGGACGGAAGAGAAAGGAGCCAAGAAGCTCCAGAAAGATAATGGCGGCCAGCGCTGACCTCCCCCCAGATTCGAGAAATTTACTCCTCTCACCACCAATGTCTCAACCATTCTGATGGAAGTTAAGAAGGAAGGGATCATACCTCCGGCTCCGAGGATGAACACCCCCGCCAAGAAAAGAGATAAAGAGAAGTGGTGCCGTTATCACCGGGACCATGGGCACGACACCAATGATTGTCGAGCCTTGAAGAATGAGATAGAAGCCCTCATCCAGAGGGGCTAGCTGACCAGGTTCGTGAGAATGGACCGAGCCGACCTTCCTCCCCCGCCTCGGGGGGCTAACAAGCAGCCTGAACGCGAGGAAACGCCCGACTTCGAAGAGGAACGTGTCCTCCACCTCATTCATGGGGGCCCAATGGAGGGCTCCTCCAACTCCTCTCGAAAGGCATTTATAAGGGAAGTCAACTCGGTTCGCGCCACCCCTCCTTTTAAAGGCCTCGGAGTGCCCGTCACATTCTCAGATGAAGACCTTGAGGGTGTCCGAATGCCCCATTGTGACGCACTCGTCATCAGCCTCCACATGGCGAACTTCAAAGTGGAGAGGATCCTAGTGGACAATGGCAGCTCCATTAACATCCTCTTCCTCGCCGCTTTTAAAGGCCTCAAACTCTCTCGAGATAGACTCAAGCCAGCCGGCTACACGCTCCATGGGTTCACGGGAGTGCCAGTGACTATTGAAGGGGTGATCACCCTCGACGTAACCGCTGGCAAAACTCCTACTACCCAAACGGAGTCGATGGACTTCATAGTCGTAGATGTCCCCGTAGCCTACAATGTCATTCTGGGTCGGCCCGGCCTAGCCGCCCTTGAAGCCGTCCCTTCTACCTATCACCTCAAAATGAAGTTCCCCACTCGGGCAGGAGTAGGGGAGGTAAAAGGCAATCAGGAAGCGGCCCGCAAGTACTACATGACCTCTACCCTCGGTCCGGTCCTCTCCTTAGAAACTCTGGAAATCCTCCAAGATGCTGCCCGACCGACGTCCGAGCCGGTGGATGAATTGGAGGAAGTGCTCTTCTCAGAGCAGGATCCAATTCGAAAGTTCTTTGTTAGAAATACCCTCCCATCCGCCCTATGCTCGGACTTGGTCCAGTGCATCCGAAGGAACAAGGACCTCTTTGCTTGGTCAGCTGCAGACATGCCCGGAATTTCCGAAGAGCTCTTGGTCCACCACCTCAGTGTTGTTCCGGGGTCCAAACCGGTTCAACAGAAGAGGCGCAAGTTCACCCCCGAGCGCCAGCTAGCTATAAAAGAGGAGGTGGACAAGCTCTTGAAGACTCGGTTCATACAAGAGGTGAACTATCCCGAATGGTTGTCGAATGTAGTAATGGTGAAGAAGTCCAATGGGACTTGGAGGATTTGTATCGATTTTACCGATCTCAACAAGGCTTGCCCCAAGGATTCCTTCCCTCTTCCGAGTATTGACACTCTGATTGATGCCACCTCGGGACATGAGCTCCTCAGCTTCATGGACGCCTTCTCAGGCTACAACCAGATTCGGATGTTTCCTCCGGACATCCCGAAGACCTCATTCGTGACCGACCAGGGCCTCTACTGCTATAGGGTCATTGCCTTCGGTTTGAAGAATGCAGGCACAACATACCAACGTCTCGTCAACAAGGTTTTCCAAGCTCAAATCGGCCGAAATATGGAGGTGTATGTTGACGACATGCTTGTAAAAAGCATCCGAGGAGCCGATCATGTGACTGACCTACAGGAGGCGTTCGATGTTCTGAGAAATCACAACATGAGACTCAATCCGAACAAGTGTGCGTTCGGCATCTCGTCAGGAAAGTTCCTCGGTTTCATGGTCAGCCAATGAGGAATTGAAGCCAACCCTGAGAAAATCAAGGCCATATTGGACATGGCCCCTCCCAAGAATGTTAAGGAAGTTCAGAGGCTAACAGGCCGCTTAGCCGCCATAGGGCATTTTCTCTCAAAGTCCGGGGAGAAGTGCCTCTCCTTCTTCAAGGCCCTCAGGGGGGCTAAAGGTTTCGAATGGGGGCAGCAACAGCAGGAGTCGTTCGACCAACTCAAGGCTTACCTCGTCAACCCTCCACTTCTCAGCAAGCCCATTCCTGGTGAACCCCTTTACCTCTACCTGGCAGTCTCCGAGCAGACCCTCAGTGCCGTTTTCGTAACGGAAGAAGACCGGGCTCAAAATCCCATCTACTATGTGAGCAAAGTACTTCGGGATGCCGAGCTCCGCTATCCTAAGATAGAAAAGATGGCTTATGCCCTGGTGATGGCCGCGAGAAAGCTTCGCCCATATTTTCAGTCCCATTCGGTGGTCGTTCTTACCGACCAACCGCTGAAGCAAGTGCTCCATAAGCCGGAGACGTCTGGTCGTCTTATGAAGTGGTCTATCGAGCTGAGCCAGCATGATATAACTTATCAGCCTCGGACCGCGATCAAGGCTCAGGCCTTAACAGAATTCACAGTTGAAAGTACCATCCCCGAGTTCAGCCAAGCGATGAAGGGACCACCTGTCTGGTCGGTTTATGTGGACGGATCGTCGTGCAATGAGGGAAGCGGAGCCGGGGTCATTCTGGCAGGCCCAGATGACTTCATCCTCCAATACTCCCTCCGTATCAACTTCAAGGCCTCTAACAACGAAGCAGAATACAAGGCACTCATAGGCGGCCTTGGAATGGCTCGCAATGCAGGGGCGCAACGCCTCAGGATCTTTAGCGACTCTCAGCTAGTCATGAATCAGGTCCTCGGTGAGTATGAAGCACGTGATGACAGGATGGTTAAATACTTAGCCAAAGTCAGGAGCCTCATGGCACTGTTTGAAGAAGCCCTCATCCAACGAATACCCCGAGAAGAAAACGCTCAGGCCGACGCCCTCTCCAAACTAGCCTCTTTCTCCCTTCAAGGTCTCGAGCAGACCGTCTTGATAGGGGTCCTTCTGAAGCCAAGTATAGAGGACGAAACTTCTGACTCAATGGAGTCGCTGCCTGTCCTGCTTGAAGATAACTGGATGAGGCCCCTCGTTGAATTCTTGAGGGACGGGCTCCTCCCCAAAGATCCTAAGGAAGCTCGAAGAGTGAGAACTCGAGCCGAGCGTTACACGTTAATCGGAGGCATCCTATAGAAACGCTCCTTCACACAGGTAGACGGCCGGCCTTACCTGAGATGCCTCTCCCCCGAGCAGGCCAACTACGCCCTACAAGAACTTCACGAGGGCATCGGCGGGGCACATTCGGGATCCAGATCCTTAGCCCACAAAGTGTTGAATTACGGATATTTCTGGCCCACTTTCCAACGAGACGCCGAACGACACGTTCGGCAATGCAGCTCCTGTCAGAAGTACTCCGACATCCGATGCCTCCCACAAGCTCCACTAACTTCCCTATCAAGTCCAATCCCTTTCGCCATGTGGGGGATGGATTTACTAGGACCATTTCTGCCGGCTCCCAGTCAGTTCAAATTCTTAGTCGTGGCAATCGACTACTTCTCAAAATGGATAGAGGCCGAACCCTTGGCCACGATCACTGAGAACAAGGTCATTCAGTTCTTTTGGAAGAATGTCATCTGCCGATTCGGGGTCCCTCGGGTCCTCATAACAGACAACGGAACCCAGTTTACCGGGGCTGCCTTCCGAGCTCTATGCGAAGACCTTGCCATCCAACACTGATTCTCCTCCGTTTCCCATCCCCAGTCGAATGGCCAAGTCGAGAATGCTAACTGACAGATCCTCTCCGGCATTAAGAAGAGGTTGGATAAATGTTCCAAAGGCTTATAGGTCGATCAGCTTTCCAACGTGCTGTGGAACTACTGCACGACAAAACGGACCCCCACAGGAGAGTCTCCGTTCAATCTCACCTATCGGTCCGAAGCTATGATCCCCCTAGAAGTTGGTATACCCTCTCCTCGTCTAATGGCTTATGAAGAAGAACAGAATGCCAGGGAGCTCCGAGCAAATCTGGACCTAATTGATGAGATCCGAGAAAGAGTAGCCATTCGTCAACAAAGCTACCGAAGAAGGATCGAGTTGGCGTACAACAAAAGAGTCCGTCCTACCGACCTCAAAGAAGGGGACTTGGTCCTCAGAAAGCTAGCCATCTCTTTCCCCGGACAGAAAAGCAAACTGGCTCCAAATTGAGAGGGACCCTATAAGATCGCAAAAGTGGTTCGTCCCGGCACATACAGACTAGAAGATCTCGAAGGCAGGGAGATCCACAGGACTTGGAATGCCGACCATCTCTTAAAATACCAAGGTAGAGCACCAACGCCTCTCTAAGTATTTTAGGATGTCGAACCGTTTCACTCCTATTACTTGTAATGTTTTTCTTTTATTTCTCTCTTGTAATAACGGCTCGCAACTTTAGAAGCAGTCGACCATTAGTCATCAATAAAGAAAGCTTTTTCATATTTTACTTGTAAAAATTGTTTACAACTCCCTGCCTTTGCTCTTCACTCCACCGATGGTTCGGAGTCCAACACTTGGCTCGATTCTACTTCGCAAGTTCGCTCGTAAGCGAGCTAGAAGTAGGTCGCCATTCGGAACTGCTCCCACAACCGTTGAACAACTCTACCGATGGTTTGGAGTCAAACACTTGGCTCGATTCTACTTCGCAAGTTCGTTCGTAAGCGAGCTAGAAGTAGGTCGCCATTCGAAACTGCTCCCACAATCGTTGAACAACTCTACCGATGGTTCGGAGTCCAACACTTGGCTCGATTCTACTTCGCAAGTTCGCTCGTAAGCGAGCTAGAAGTAGGTTGCCATTCGGAACTGCTCCCACAACCGTCGAGCAGCTCTAACGGTGGTTCGGAGTCCAGCGTTCGGCTCGACTGCGCTCACTCAATACCTCGAGCCGAGCGGACGAGGAACCGACCCCCAAATATGGAGAAAAATTCCGCCGAACCAATTTTGCCGTCTGGTCATCTCAAAATGCGTACTAGAACGTGATGAACGAATCAGATCGTGCCACGTATCCACAAAACGACAAGATAGTATTTTCTGGGAATTCGTGCCCCCCACCTCGTGATGCGTGCCATGATCATGATCGACCATCTAGATTGAGCCACGTGGACTGCGTCTGAAATCCGAGCTATCGCACCACGGAAGTGCAAAGTCGCCTCGGTATACTCCGAGCAAAAAACTAAAGTTCCACAGCTAAAACACTCGAAGAAGATAACTATGGGTCCTTCTGGTTCGAGTAAGCCAACTACGGCACAACAATAAGCAAAGCAACTTCGATTTTATTGAAACAATGTGATAAATTTACAAGGCAAAGAGTTACAGCGAAAAAATGACTTGACAAATTTACAAGGTATGTCATTACAACAAGGAGAACGACGCAAGTCTAAAGCTCGATGCCACTCGTTCAGCGCCTCGGAACAGGGACGTTCCGATTTAGAGATAATCGGGGTTTTCATCTCTTCACCTCCGAGCTTGTCTCTAAGCCGATGAACTGGGACGCCGCCTCGCCGCTGAGGCTAACGGTTGCTCCGACCGAAGCTCCACTTGAGCTAACAGCTACTCTGCTTTGTGCGTCGGCTGCTGTCCGACCAATGACTTGAGGACGAGTCGCGAGCTCGTAAAAGGTGATCCCTCGCTCTCTCTCCTCGCGAGTGTACGAGGTGCTGCGGACATTAGCCCTCACGGGCTGAGGCTTCAGACGAGCCACCTCCTCCTCGAGCTCAACGATCCTGTCTTTCAGAGTGTCGTCCTTAACCATTATCTTGAATCGAGGGAGTTTCGCCGAACCGGGGTACTCAGTGCTATCGGATATAATACGACGTAAGTTGGTCACCTCGATGCTCTTATCGACCGTTACCCTCTGCAGCTTTTCGACCTTCTTCGCGAGCTCATCTCGCTCGGCCAACACCGAGGCTAGCTCCGCCTCCTTCGCCGAGAGCTCCTCCTCAACTATCCGGAGATGGTGCACCTCGGCCAGCAGCTCGCTGTTCTTCTTCTCCACGTTGAGCGACACCCTTCTGATCAGCTTGATTTCACCCTCGAAGCGAGCCTCGCGAGATTGCTTAAATAGCTCGGCACAATGCCGAGCTGCTACGGTATTTAGGTCATGTTCGAGGATCTGAAATACAAGAACATCACAATTGGAAGACTATAGACCAACCCAAACACTTGGACAAATTTGAGAATTTTCATTCATAAAAGAAGAGGCGGTGGCCAGTCCGCAAAAAGGCGTTACATTTTTGAAAAGAAAAAAAGAGAACAAAATTACAAAAAGACGAGAAGATCAGGGGTCCACCTACGTCGTCGACTCGACTACAGGCGCTTCGCCAGACGGCCCCTCATCTCTCGCCCCGGCCTGGTTGTTTGTCACCACAACATCGGCGACCACCTCCTCGTCGTCGTCGCCCTCTTCCTCATCACCTTCCTCCGCTTCACCTCCCTCCTCCTCGCCATCTGATGCGGATCCGAGCCACAGCCTGTAGCCGACCCGCTGAAAATCGGGGACGCGGTCCTGAACGTGGTCGAGCGCCCTCTGGTAGGACTTCTCCATGTTCGAGGCCATATGCGCCTTCGCCTCGGCCTCGACCTCGACCCTGATCTTCGTCGCCAAGGCGTCCTTCTCCGCCAGGGCCTTTGCTGACGCCGCCAGCTCCTCGACAGCCTTGGCGGCTTTGGCAGCCTCCTCAGCGAGCTGCCTCTTTACTCGCTCCAGGTCGGCCACAAGGTCGGCAACCTGGACCTCTAAGCCCTCGGCTCGCCTTTGCTCCGTTTCGAGCTGCCGAACCACCCTCACCTTATCCGCCTTGTCCTTATCACTGGCGGCCTTCAGCTCCTTCTCCTATTCGGCGAACGCTTCGAGGAGATGGTTAAAGTGGCAAGTGGCCTGCCAAAACAAAAAAGATAGTGAGAACAAGGTAAGAGCCGAACGGCAGACTTAAAGAAATTCTCAAAAGAAAGTATGCGACACTTACCGATACAAGCGACCGAGCGACCTCATAGGTGTCGTCGCCAATCGTCCCCGCCTCCAGCGCGGCTCGGTCCTTTGGGGTCGCCAAATGCTTGACGGCCTGCATGGACATCTGCGAATTCCCGAGGAACCCGTCGTGGTTCTTGACTCGCCAGTTCAGGATGAACAGCTACTTATGCTGCTCGGTCAATATCACCTCGGCCTGAGGGGTCAACGGCAGAGCCTGGAGCATCAGCGCTGCCGAAACGTCGAAGGCCTCACCGGCCGTGGCAGACGCAGTAGGAGCCGAGGGGTCGGCGACAGCGACTACCGCTGGCGAAGGGACCTCAGCAACAGGGGGAGGCGGAGAAATAGTCGAGGCAACCTTAGAAGGCCGACCAGACGAGGCGGTCGTGTTCGGCCTCTTCCTCTTCCTTCCATCTGCAACTTTACCGCGATCGTTCATCATCGCCAAAAAGTCCATCTTCGGCGCTTCTGTTTCAAGCAACAAACAAACAACAAGTTAGTAAAACGTGCTAAGAACTTAGAAGAAAAAATGTATTGCGAGATGTTAGGAGCGTACTCGGGTCGATCGGACTGAGGCCCGACCCGTGTAGCACTTCCTCGGTTATCTCCCTCCAGCTCAACATCGGGAGAGCCATGATCTTCCCCACCACTTCCTCTTCGACCGCAGTTAGTACCGGGTCGGCCCTCGAAAACTTGGGCACCTCTACTTTCCACTGAGTCGGAACCTTCAGCATCGAGGGCTCCCTCAACAAGAAGAATTTCTCCTTCCAACCCTTAATCGAGTCCGGGTTCTCTATGATCCGAATGCCCTTCCTCGGCGCCAGATAGTAACGATGCTCGGTCTTGTGCATTCGGTGAACCCGATACATGCTCCGGAAGATCGTCAAGTCTGGCTCGACCTCGGCGTTACGGCACTGCAGCAAGAAGGCATTCACATGGTGCCAGGTGTTCGGCATGAAATGAGTAGGCGCGAGGCAGTACCACCCGAGGACATGGAGAACGAAGGGGTGCAAAGGGAAAGCGCAACCCTGCGTTCAGCGAGTCGTAGTCGAACATGCACATATCCGACGACGACAGTTTGGAATTTGCTCGCATCCCAGGGCCGGGGAGAATCAACTTGTACTCCGGAGGGATGGCGAACCCTCTTCTGATCTGGAGCAGATCCTTCTCGGATAACACCGTCGCAATCTCGTCAGCTTCGGTGGTTAGAACCGGGTTGTTCTCCTCGTATACCTCCGACTGACCTAGGATCGCCTTCTTCATGAGGTCGCCCTCGTATTGCCTGACCCCAGCATGCCCGAACATTACACAAGGGTACCGGCCCGACTTAGTGGCTTGCCTCGGTGTCTCCACAATCTCCTCGACTACAGGAGATTGGGCCACTACCCTCTTCTTCTTCTTCTTCGCCTCGGCCACGGATGGCTCGGCCACCTGCTTCCCTTTCCTTCGAATCTCCATTTTCCTCCTCTCCTCGGCACCACTATCGCCCGAGGACGAGGCCTCACTCCCCGAGTCCACCCTTGACATCTCTAGAAAAAAGGCTAAGGCAAGTAAACTGACCTTGAAGTGACGTTCACGGTCGGAATAAGTTCGCCGGAAATCGCCTGGCCCACGCGACAGCTAACGCAACTACCTTGGAGCAAAATCGCCGCTAGTAGGGAGCGCAGAGAGTAAAAGTGAAAGCTTGAAGTAAAAAGTGAGAAATGAGCTTGGGGGGTGGGGGAGTAAGAACTTATAACCCCGGTGCGACGTTTGGGCTTCCTTGGGAATTTAAAAGCCCACTAAGAAGCCTAAGCGCCAAAGCAGAGAGTTGCGACGTTTCAAAACAAAGACTCCTTAAATCACTTAAGTCCACGACTGGGCCATCGGATTGCCTAGCCAAGCTACCGAACCGCTTCAACCAAGCTACTGAGTCCACTTCAAAACGTCCAACTCCATAACTCGGCTAACGGCACCGAGCCTCCTAACCGAGAGGACGAGGAACCGACCCTCATATATGGAGAAAAATCCTTCCGAGGCTGAATCACCGTCGGATCTCTCCAAAATTCGTGTAAAAACTCGATGGACGGTTCAGATTGCGCCACGCCCACAAAACGACAAAATAACGTTTTCTCGTAATCTGAACCCAGTCCTCGTGATTCACGCAATGATAGACGCTCCACATCTGACCACGTGTACCTTCCGAGCTTCCTGCCACCGGTCGGCCTAGCCAAACTACTGAACAGCTTGGTTAAGCAACCGAGCTACTGAGTCGGAGGGTGGTGACACTCCAGAGCCAGGACTCTTCAAAACGTCCAACTCCATACCTCGGCTAGCGGCACCGAGCTTCCGAACCGAGGGGACGAGGAACCGACCCTCATATATGGAGAAAAATCCTTTCGAGGCTGAATCACTGTCGGATCTCTCCAAAATTCGTCTAAAAACTCGATGGACGGTTCAGATTGTGCCACGCCCACAAAACGACAAAATAACATTTTTTCGTGATCTGAACCCAGTCCTCGTGATTCACGCAATGATGGACGCTCCAGATTTGACCACGTGTATCTTCCGAGCTTCCTGCCACCGGTCTGCCAAGCCGAGCTACTGAACAGCTTGGCTAAGCAGCCGAGCTACTGAGTCAGAGGGTGGCGACGCTCCAAAGTCAGGACTCTTCAAAACGTCCAACTCCATACCTCGGCTAACGGCACCGAGCCTCGGAACTGAGGGGACGAGGAACCGACCCTCATATATGGAGAAAAAAATCCGCCGACCCTCCTAAGCTGTTGGATCTTGTCAAAAAACGAGCTCGTCGTGATGGACGGCCCAGATCTTGCCACGTTCGCTAAATGACAAGATAGCGCTTTTTGGGGATCTACGCTGAGATGGATGCTCAGGATCACGCCACGTAATTCGGCTGATTCCGAGCTAGGGGCCGAGCTGCCGAGCCGAGGGGACGAGGAACCGACCCTCATATATGGAGAAAAAAACCACCGACCCTTCTCAGCCGTTGGATCTTGTCAAAAAACGCGCTCGTCGTGATGGACGGCCCAGATCTTGCCACGTTCGCTAAATGACAAGATAGCGCTTTTTGGGGATCCGCGCTGAGATGGACGCTCAGGATCACGCCACGTAGTTCGGCTGATTCCGAGCTAGGTGCCGAGTTGCCGAGCCGAGGGGACGAGGAATCGACCCTCGCATACGAAGAAACTATCTGCCGAGGAATGCGGATCGTCTGATCGCCCAGAAAATCGCTCTCGACGCTGATAGAGGGCCCAGATCGCGCCACGCCATAAATAGGTATTAAAAATTAGTTTTTATTTTTTTAATCGTTTTATTTATTTAAAAATTGCGAAAAAATTACTAAAAATTTGGGAAAATTAACTAGAAATTCTAGAAAATAATTATAAATTCGGGGGAATATTTTTGAGCCCCTGAACGAACAATTATTACCTAGAATGTGTTGTTAAGACCCCCGAACGACTGGTTAACACAATGCAAAATTAAATAAATAATTCGAAAAATAGATAAAAACCGCCGGATATCCAGAGAAGCTCAGGAACAGCTTACAGCTTGAAAAATCACCTAGCCATTAAAACAGTTAAACTACCCACTTCGAGATTCAAAACCGTCCATTTGAACTCCGATACAACTCCACTAGCCATTAAAACAGTTAAACTACTCATCAAAGGCTGATCAAACTCAGTCTTTAGGAGTGGGGGGCTTGTGATATGGCTAAAAATGAGGTTAAATCGGAACCGTCCAAATCGGGCATGAATCTTGAAGCCCAGGGGTAAAATGGTAATTTCACCTACCAATGGGTCAGAAGCGGGTACGGGTTCTCCTCCTCGAAAACCCACTAACCCACAAATGGACCCACCTCAACTGGGTGCAGATTTCAACCCGTAGCAAACCCGGTCCATAAGGGATAGAATTAGGGTTTCTGATTAAATCCTAATCAATGGCCCTGATTCATATCTATCCCTTCACTGGGGATTAGGGATTACATTCCTTATCTAACCACAGGGGGATTACATTCCTAATCTGATCCCAGTGACGCCTATAAATACCCCCCATCTATCTCCATTAAGAGGTAATCAATCTTTTCCCAGTTTTTGCGCTCTCTCATAATCATTCCTGATTACTGACTTGAGCATCGGAGGGTGCATCGCCGGGAACAACCCCGGTGTCTCGCACTTTTTGCAGGTGCACGGCAGGAGTCAACGTCAAACTCTGGCGGAACAGGTAACAGGTTTGCTATTGAGTTTTCCTAAGAATCCACAAATACTATCTGTTTGCCCCCACACCAGATTTAGCGGCGACAACTAGATTTCTCATTTGTTATTCTAAACTATGGCAATTATTAAGCATAAATATACACATTGCACATTACTATAGGGTAACACACACCCTTCTCCCTTCAGATATGGTAAGTATAGAGTCCTATGGTCTGCATCTCAACTACTAGAGGTCACTCTACTAATCAACTTTGCCAATATTAAATATATGTTTCCTTCAGCACTTCCTTTTCAAGCATTGAAGGTATATATAGCTATAGCAGCCTGCCTCAATCCCATATCATATATATACTAAAAAAGTCAAAATATTACAGTAAATTAGGTCTCATTGCAACATTTTCTCTTTGTTGAGTAGTAAGGAATTGGGGATTAGTAGTAGTAGTTTTTGCAACTATAGTGAATATAAGGTAACGAACTACCACTACAACAAAAATGGGCTACCCCGGTCTATCTCGGCATTTGGTAGAAGCGCCGGGGTAGCACCCTGGTATTTAAAAAAAAATCAAAATGCCCCTCCTTCTCCGGCGTTTTATAAAAATGCCGAGGTAGATTGGGACTATACCAGCGTTTTATATAAAAAATACCGGAATAGAGGGAGTACACTTTAAAGTAATTTCCCCTATTTTCATATCCCCTACCCCAAATTTTCATTTCCCCTCCCCCCAAAATTTTGGGCTCTCTCTCTATCCCGGTCATGAACCCAAGCCTCGACTCGCCTTCGCTGTAACCTGCCGCCGCCCCGCGTCGCCGTGACCCCCGTGCCCCCCATGTCGATGTGCCCCCGAACATCGTAGCCCCCATGTCTCCGTCTCACAAACCCTACCCCAGACCACCATGCCCCGACGTCGCCGTTGCCGTTCCCGCACCATCACTCCGATCATCGTCATCTTCCTCTCTCTCTCAAACCCTATGTATGAATTTGAGAATTTGATAATAGGTTAATTTGTGAATTTGTAAAATTGGGATTGTTCTAAGAATAATTAGGGTTTGTGGAATTGGGAAAAAAATTATGACTTGTTTGATTGTGGGAAAAAATATTTAGGAGAGAAAAATAATTAGGGTTAGTGAACGTTATGATTATGAAGTGTTAATAGGTAGGTTAACTAATCTATTTTCGAGTTCAAACAAGCATGTATTGTTTGCACAATGTGATTGCGGAAGTCTGGCAAAAATTTAGAGAGGTTATTTCTTTTAGGAAAAGAGATGTTATTTCTTCTTTATCACATTAAAAATTATCTTAAATAGTTTTTTTATATATAATTTATCACATGCACACATACGCAAGGTTTGTATTTATGTATGTTGTTTCACACACATTTCAGTCACACATGTATATATAAGTATGTTATTTGACCAAGTTGATTTTCAGCTTCAGCCTGAGAATTCTGTTGGTTTAGTTAATAGCATGAATAAGTTTGAGGTTTTTTTATTATTGAGAAGTACAAATTAAAAGCTTTATGATTTGAATGTTTGGATTCTCTAGGGGTGACGAACGGGTCGAACGGGCCGGTCCGGGTCCAACATATATATATATATATATATATATATATATATATATATATATATATTGGTAGCTTAAATTGGACTAATAATAATAATAATTTTACAAATGATGTATGCAATTATACAAACAACCATATTTTTGTTTGATGAATATTACATTTCTTAAAAAATTATAATACTAAGTAAGTAATACTACTAATAAGTAATAATACTACAATTCTTCAAATATCCCCAAATGATGTTTAATTATAATACTAAGTATGTAATTCAGTAATAATACTAATAAGTAATAATACTACAATTCTTCAAATTGAATCAAATATCCCCAAATGATGTTTAATTATAATACTAAGTAAGTAATAATACTAATAAACAAAAAAAATCGTAATAATAATAATAAGATTGAAAGAGTGAAATTGACAACAAATTTTGAAATTTTATTCATACGAATTTAAGTGATACAATTTGAACAATTTATAATGAAATGAAGAATTCAATTCACAAATAAGTTTTATACAATAACATATTTCTTATGTACAATTTTAATTGACTACAATTTTTCTAATTTAACATAAGAAGAAAAGCTATTGTTGTTGTTGTTGTTGTTGTTTTTGTTGTTGTTGTTCTTCGGGCGAGTTGCTCCCACTTGTAGAACTTGATAGTGCTTTCCTTTGCGTCCTATCTTCAGCCTTCAGCCAGTCTTCTGTGCAAACGAGCATCTCCAACGCCTCGGGCTTCAACCGATTTCTGTAATCAGATAGAACCCTGCCACTCGTAGAAAATGCACTTTCAGAGGCAACTGTAGAGACAGGAGGAGTTAGCAAATCTTTAGCCATAATAGACAGAATACTAAAAGTGTGTTCATGTTCTTTCCACCATTGTAAAATATCTAGTGGAAAAAGAGTAGGCTCAGTATCCTGTTGGTTATACAAATTTAATTCATTTGGTTGATTAGTCCTAGGTTTTTTAGATTGAATTTGTTCAAGTAGACTAAATGTTCTATCACCAATTCTACTTTTACCCTTACCTTTAGAACTACCAGAAGAAGAACTAACTACAATTATTGTACTACTAGAAGCAAAACGTCTATCATAATAATCATACAAGTTATTTAACGTAGATTCAAACTGAACTAAAAAAGTAGTGCAATCAATTGTTAATTCTACATTGTTCTCTAAAAATCCAAAAAATATTTCTATCAAATTCTTCGTACCTTCTAATTTGATACGGGGATCCATAACAGTAGCAACACAAATCAACATAGGAGGAGGAAAATAATACTTCAAAAATTTTTGAAATGCAGGTACTACAATGTCACTAATATAGGCATCATTTAACATTTCGTTAAATATTTGCACCATGCTAACTAATTCAATAAAAATGCTACTAGAAGTAGATTCATATGTTTTTGAAAACTTTAAAGTTGCGGTTTTAAAAGGTTCTAAAAATTTCAATAAAGATTCGGCAAAAAACCAATCGGTGGGAGTCATTTCAAAATTGTGCATATTTTTGGCGATACAAAAATATGCACAACTGCTTTATATTCGGTGACAACATTTAGTAAATCAAAAGTAGAATTCCATCGGTGTCTAACATCCTTTGGAAACTTTCTAAAAGGAACATTTCTAACCCTACACCAAGTTTTCCATTCTTGTAAAATGCTTGGACTTAATGCAATGAAATGTACACAATTTCTAATTTTATGTATGTATAGATCAGCTATTTTTAATGTATCTTGAACACATAAATTTATAATATGACATGCACATCTAACATGAAAAATATTATCAGATGGAGGGCTTAATACAGATTTTAAAGTAGTAATTGCTACACTGTTGTTAGATGCATTATCAAAACTAATAGCCATCATTTTATCACGAATATGAAAAACATCACAAATTTCTATAATACGGTTTGCTATTTCAGCGCCACTATGGGGGTACGGCAACGACGCAAGTGATATGATTCTTTTTTGAAGAATCCAATCATTGTCGATCCAATGACAGGTTATTCCCATCGTTGGAATATTATTGACTCCCGTCCAACAATCCGAAGTTAAACTAACCCTACAAGTTAAACTCCATAAAATTGCAATCAACGCGTCATTCATTTCAACATACATTTTAAAACAATCCGATTTGCAAGTATTTCTCGAAATTCTTTTAAAATGAGGGTTTAAGGCCGTTTGATTAAAATTTTCCAAGTTCCTACTCTCGGGATAGGAAAATGGCAACTCTTCTTTAATGACTAATCGGGCCATTTCCCGACAAACAAGTTCGGGATCATAAGGGTGGCTATCTACTTGACCGGTCCTAGGGTGAATTTTTTGTTGGCCTTGTATTTGATCAAGAAGTTCTTTATGATTATGTTGTATGTGCCTACTAATTATACCGGTGCCGTCACCCCTCTTGAATTTGTATGTTTTACTACATGTTTTACACACTTTCAAACCTACACCCGGAATATGTTCGTCCGGGATATACTCATAAAACTTGTGCCAATCGCTAGTTTCTCCTCTACTTTTCCTACTACTACGGGGTTGTGTGGTTTCGGGTTGTTGTTGTTCTTCTTCTTCTTCTAATTGAATGTCACCTACAACATCCATGTCGTGTGTACCCATTGTTCCATAGTAGGATCAATGTAATCTTGGGCGGACTCACTAGTTGGGACAATTGGTGGCCTACGTGAAGAGGAGAAAGAATCTTGTCCGCTACGACTGCTACCGCGTGATCTAGACATAATGTAGTAGTGCTCAAATATGTAAAAAAAAAATCTACAATGTAGGAGCGGACCGAACGGTGAATTATACAAAAAAAATCTAAAAAAACAAGAGGGTTGAGATAGAGAAGTTCAAAAAACAAACAATAATTTTAACTACAACGCAAAAAAAAATTTAATGAGAGAGGTAGAGAAATTTTGATACCGTTCACCGTAGAATACGCGTATGTAAAAAAAACCGTGAAAATAAGAAGAAAAGCTAAAAGATGGAGGAGCGCTTTGCCGATTCTGCAATTGAAGAGTTGAGAAGAGGTTGAAGTAAATTTGACGAGGGTTGAAGAGAGTTGAAGACGTTGAAGACGTTGAATTTTACTTCTGATACGACCGAAATTTGATCGTGTATATGCCTCCTTGTACAATTATTTGATGAATACTACAATTGTTCAAAAATTTCTTTAAAATGATGTATAATAGTAGAGAGAGTAAGAGAGTGAGGTGTAATTTTTTTTGAGATTTTTAGGGAATATTTATAGGCTTATTAGTGGGAATAAAAAAATAAAAAAAATAGCCGTTCGGCTGTGTTGCAGTGTGCAACGGCTCTAAGAGCCGTTTGTCCAACCGTTGCAGCGACAGCCCAGGTTCGAACTACGGGTTTCGACCCGAACGGTCGGCCCGTCACGGGTCGAACGGGTCGAAACCCGCGGGTCGACCCACGGGTTAACGGGTCCAATTCGCAGTTTAACCGGGTTCGTGGGCCGGGTTTCGCGAATTCGATTCGCGTAAAATGCGACCCGGGTCGACCCGGTACTGTTCACCGGGTTCGACCCGAACCCGTGAATCTCTTAAGCGGGCCGGGTTCGTAGGCCGGGTCGCGGGTGGGTCGCCGGTTGACCCGGCCCAGTTGCCACCCCTAGATTCTCATGAGAAGTAGTAATAAGTCTTTAACAAAAGAGTTAAGAGTTTTAAATATTAAGCAATATCAGAGTGGTTGAGTCTTATTTTGTATTAAGCAATATAAGTCTATATTTTCATTCTATAGAATAGAAGTGAGAGTGGTTGAGTCTTATTGTGTATTACTATTAGATGTGAAGTATATTTTACAAATTGGTGATGAAGCTTACTTTTCCAATTATTTGTAACACTTAACATAATTACCTATACTTTGAATAATTTTTTCAGAAAGGCTAATATGTCCTATTAGCAAATGGTTCTAGATATTTTATGCAAAAGAACATGTTAAAGTAAATTAGGGTACCAATGGAATTTATTAGTTATCTCTAATATTATAATGGAAGAAGGCCTTAGTGTCATTTGTCATTTTGTCATTCTACCAACATGTGCAACGCACGTACATAATTAATATAAAGGAGGTTTCCAGTTCCAATCCTCCTTACGTTAGAGTTTTTATTTTTATTTTTTGAAATTATTAAAACGTGCATCGCATGTGTAAATTACTTGTTTAGTAGAATTATGTTCTGTTTGTAACGAAAATTATTAGTTACAATTATTATATAGATTTATATGTTCCGTTGTAAGTATAAAAGTTAAAAATATAATACATTATTCAATCTTCGAAGAACTATTATTTTGGAAAGGCTACATGTCATATTAGTCTGGTTATAGGGTTTTATATGGAAAATAATATTCAACTGGTTAATTACTTAAAATGTTTTAGCAACAGAAAACAGATAATGAAATCAATAATTGACCAACATTTGTGTTGGACTTTTAGTTAAAGCATTTTTTCTTAGGATTATGTGGAACCTAAAGGCAAGCTAGCTAGAGAAACTTCAACTTTCTAGTCGTGACAGATTAATTACTTATAGCATCCATCATGTTTTTTTTTTGAGAAAAAAGGTGGAATAAAGCCACCCTATTTCATTAATAAGACGTTAATAAAACAACCCCGGCGTACCGGGAGAAAACAACAGAGCAAAACAACAGTACAAAACAACAGTACAAAACAAGATACAGTGCAGGAAAAAAAAGCGAGAAAACAAACATACCCCCCAACAAACCCTTGGGGGTGGGTCTTACTACGCAACCTCCAGCGACCCGAGAGCACAGTAGAGAGAAACAAAACCCCAGCTGGAATGCACTGTCATGACTGGTGCAGCCAGTCCCTCAATCCAGCGTTGGCCCGATCTCTACCTCCTCCTCGTCAAACTCCTCAACCTGGAAAACTTTGGCAATCCTCCCTCTTGCCCCGGTGGCCGCAGCTGTAACCCAAAAAGAGATTAGATGCATTATGTGAGTCAAATTACCAGAAATACTATTACATGAAGCACGAAAATAAAAGTTATTTTTATCAAGCCATAACACCCATGTTGTCGCTGCTATTGCAATGTACCACGCCTCCTTCATCTCATGGCGAATCGATGCAAATTTAGGACCAATCCACAAGTCCTCATATGCACCTGGGTAGTCCCCTGTACTAAGGGCTCGGAGTACCTCCACCATAGTTGCCTTACCTCTAGGGCAGTTAATAAACAGGTGATTTAAATCTTCCACCGGTGCGTTGCAGAATCCACAGTTGGTCGCCACCTGTGGTTGCCTTTTGGCCAGGTTCTGCCTAGTGAGGATGGCATTATTGAGTACAAGCCATAAAAAAACCTTGACTTTAAGCCGTGTTTTCACCTTCCACAACACCTGTGCCCAGCCGGGTCTGCACTCTCGAAAGTGAATCCGGTGATACAGAGATCTCACCGAGAAAACTCCCTTACTCTCGAGTCCCCATCGCTTCTGGTCTGGGCCTTGAGTGCATCTTGCGCCTGCCCATGCAATGTGTGCTTGCATGTTAAGCAGTTGCCGATGAATATTTGGAGTTAACGTACCTCGGAGCGCCGGTCTCCAACCTCCACTTTTCCAACCGTCGGCCACGGACATATTCGGTCGAGACGACCTCTCATACAGGTCTGGAAACACATCCTTCAGAGCATGGTCTCCACACCACCTATCCCACCAGAATCTGGTAGACCGGCCATTGCCGATGTTCGACGTGACTGCCGAGTTAAAGGGGCCGCTAACCTTGGCAATTCCCTTCCAGAAGCACGAAACCTTAGCCCCTACTCGGAAACCCAGGGCTCTCGTACCTTTCCCCCTAAGATACAGTTGGATGAAGTCCTGCCAGCCTTCCCCGCTGTTGTGGAAGACCTTCCACCACCATTTCCCCAGTAGGGCCAGGTTCATATCTCTGAGGTCTATAATGCCTAGCCCTCCATGCCTTTTTTTCATGCAGGCGATACTCCACTTGATGAGGTGATAGCCTCCTTTATTCGAGTCTGCCCCCTTCCAAAGGAAATGTTTTCGAATCCTATCAATCCTATTGATTACCCATATTGGAAGCTCAAAAAATGACATGTAGTAGATAGGTAAATTAGACAGCACTGAATTGATGAGAACCACTCTGCCCCCGAGGGACAAAGATTTTCCTTTCCAACCCAACAGTCTGTCTTCCATCCTGTCAATGATAGGTAACCAATCTGCTTTAGTTAATCTCCCGGGCCTGAGTGGTAACCCTAGATACTTGATAGGGAAGCCACTCGTCGTGCAATTCAAAATGTCTGCGTGTTCCCCTGCTTCATCATCGGATAGAGAGATTGGAATCAGCGCACTCTTATGAAAATTAATCCTCAGGCCTGACCAGGCCTCAAAGCAATAAAGGGCTCCTTTAAAGCAGGCAGTTTCTCGTCTAGACCCATTCCCAAAGAGTAGGGTGTCATCTGCGTATTGCAGGATCGAACACCCTTGAGTAGACGCGTAGCTGGCCACTGGCGTGACCCAACCTTTTTCTCGGCATTTCTCCAGCATAAGCCTAAGCACATCCGCTACTATAGTAAATAAGAGCGGTGAAAGCGGATCCCCTTGTCTGAGCCTTTTTCTGCAGGGGAACGACTGTCCCGACTTATCATTCACAGATATGGCCGTTTTGCTAGACTACAAGCACTGTCTGATCCAGCAGATCCATTTATTCCCGAATCCCCTACCTCTGAGCGCCTCTAACAAGCACTCCCAATCGACGGAGTCATAAGCTTTTTCAAAGTCCAACTTAAGAAGAAAGCTCTTAGAGTTGGTCGTATGGCAACGGTGGATAACTTGTTCCGCCGTTGCCACACAATCTAATATATTTCTGCCCTTAATGAATCCCGACTGAGCTTTGTTGATAAAGCTGTCCATAATACTCTCTAGGCGGATTGCGAGGAGTTTAGAGATAATTTTTGCCGAGCAATTTATGAGACTGATTGGCCTAAAATCGCCCACTCTGGACGACACTTCCCGTTTGGGAATAAGGACAATCTCCGCAAAATTGAACATTTCCAATCTGAGCTTGTTGTTGAAGAAGTCATCCAGCAATGCCATATAGTCCCCTTTAATTTCCTCCCAGAAAATTTGGAAGAACATCATTGGGAAACCGTCTGGCCCTGGCGACTTGTCTGCTCCCATGTGACAGATGGCATTTTTAACTTCCTCCTCCGAAAATGGCACCTCAGGACAGTCTAGTGAAGGCACCAACTCATTCTGATATGACTGCCAGAAGTCATACCTAAGTGGGACCCTGAAGTCATTCTGCTTCCCCAAGAGGTCCTTGTAGTATCCTTGGAAGGCTGTGGAGATAACTTGCTCATCTTGTACCATTCCCGAGCTAGTTTCTAAGGATAGAATAAGATTAGACCTGCGCCTTGCACTTGCAATTCGGTGGAAGAAGGCTGTGTTCGCGTCTCCCTCTTTGAGCCACGAAATTCTAGATCTTTGTTGCCATTTAATTTCTTCCATCTTATAGAGATTAGCAATATTCTCACGGAGCTCTAGAAGTTTATTCCTTTCCTCCTGTGACAGATCTCTCAACTCCTACACTCTTTCAAGTTCATCAATATCTTCCAACAAGGAATCTTTAGCACGCCAGATGGTCGAGAACCTTGATCGGTTCCATTTACGAAGCTGCTTTCTAAGCCTGCAAATTTTTTCACACCATCTACCTGCCGCGTAAACACCCAACACTGGGAGTGCCCAGTTTTCCATCACCAGATGGTGAAACCCCTGAATCTCCAGCCAGGCCTTCTCAAATCTGAATTTTCTATATCTTTTGACTTCCTGAAGCCCAAGATCAAGAAGGACTGGGGTATGATCTGACATAGGTCTAGGGATCGATCTAGCAGATGCAAGGGGGAACTTAGCCTCCCAGTCCATAGATACCAGAATCCGGTCCAATTTTGCCAAAATCGGAGAAGACTGCATATTATACCAGGTAAATAACCTATCATTAATAGGGATATCGATCAACTCAAGATCCGTAATCACCCTATTGAACTCAGCTCTGTGCCTGTCGCTGGAGCCTCTACCCTTGTGTTCGAACGCAAATCGGGTAATATTGAAATCCCCCCCGACAATCCAGGCTCCCAGCCAACGGAGCCGAATATCGACCAGTTCTTGCCAGAAGGCATCCCGCTGTGAAGCCACGTTCGGTCCATACACAACCGTGATCGTCTGCATAAACTTATCCGATCGTTGTTCCAGTCGTGCAGTCAGGGAGAATGTACCATTATGGACCTCGGAACAGGAGAGTAGGTCCGAGTTGAAACCAATGGCAATTCTCCCTGAGGCTCCCATGGTTGGGCGAAAGACCCATTCCTTGATTCTGTTCCCCCCTACTCTCTTGAGTTTGGTCCCATGACAAAGTTTGGTCTCCTGGAGCCCCACCGCCTTGGCCTTGGACTTCGTGATAACCAGCATCCATCATGTTTCTGTGTTATATCTGCTTTATTGAGTAATTTTATTGAACCAATTTGTGTCTAGAAACGTAGGTAATTTATGACTAAGAACCCCGTGATGTTGATCTTCAATGCCTTATCACTTTTCCTGTATGAGGCCATGTCCTCAATCATGGAAGCCTTTTAATTTTTGTTTAATCAGTGGTGTGAATGGTTTGTTGGCTTGATTAATTTTTAGGGATTTGGTGTAGTCTCCCCGAGTTTTCAATAAATAAAATTAGAAATAAGTGGTACAATTTTTTAGAATCAACTTCAATATAATTATAAACACAGTATCAAATACAGGAAAAATTAAAACTTTTTATTTCAACTGTTCTTTCTTACATTTGCACAAAGTTTAATATATTTATTACAATACAGCCAAACACTTAAATTTTAATCATCTTGAATTCAACTTCCACTTTAATCGGGCAACTCACTTGCAAATTCTGCGAAATAAATAAACTGAAGAGTGGGCACGTCAGTTGAAGGCAACTGACGTCAACTGTGATACTTCAATCACAAACTTGATGCACATTAATAAAAAGATAATAAAGCATACATAACAAATAATAAATAGAGCATAGAACAACAGTGAAAGAGGCATAAAACAATAAGTGAAGCTAGGCTAAGTGTCAAGTGTATGAGATGAAAACAAAAAACAAGCATACATAAAACAAGTCAAGAAACACTAATGCATATGATGATATCTAATGCATACTTATCGGATTCTCTGAATCCCATACTACATAGGTCTGGTACAAGCCCTTATCATTCCCCACTTTATAGGGTTCAATCCCTCGTTATGCAACTAACCTACTCTGGTGACAGAAACAAGATTAAACACTCCGTGAGTAGACCCCAGCCCCGGTATGCATCCCGCCAAGCTGTACAAGTGTAAACACGCAAGCACCCCGGTAAGCATCGCTCTAACTCGGGAGAATCACCACCCTGCCGTACATTCCGCAAGTAGTCCCCAGTCCCGGAATGCATCCCGCCAGACTGTACAAGTATACCGCACAAACATACTGTACATTCTGCAAATAGACCGCATGTATTTACCATTTCCGCTATTTTCATTTTTTCCCCCTTTTGTAATATTTTATTTGTAATTGAATAAAATGCACTATTTTTCTTCCTTGATTATTTTAATTTAAATTGTTCATGAAATTCTTCGTTCTTCTTGATTGAGCTATTCTTGTTGATCATATTTTCTTTTATTTAATTTTGGGTATTTTTATTTGAATCCTATTATTTTAGATCCATCTTTTATTGAATCATAAAACCCATTTTCAATTGTTCTTGACCAAAAGTCTGCTATAATTGGATCCTAAACCCATAACCCAACATCCTAGTTGTACCCTATAAATACAACTTTATTGCAAACCCTAAAAAAATGCACAAATTGAAATCTTAGAGCCGTCTATTCTCTCTCATCTCTGTTTCTTTCTCCCCGTCTGGTTTTCCCGCCCAAATCCCGACCACCCATCACCGTGCATCTTCTCCGGCCAATTCCGGCGCTCCTCGTCGTCGACGCTTCTCCCATCGCTGCCCTCACCCAAGTCCACCCTCCTCCGTCGAGCCACCTCGTCAACACCCTCACAGCAGCCCCGAAACCCCCGTGCCTCCCTGTTCCTTTCGACACAGCAACCGACGCCCCTCTGCTCTGTTCCCCATCGTGCCGCCTGTGACGCCGACGACCACAGTCAGCCAAGCCACCAGCCCAGGCCCTTGACCCCTGCTACTGTTGTTGTGTCCCTTTACTCTTGCTGTTGCATATGTTGTTGGTTGCTTTTAAGTTCTTTTGTGCACGGAGTTCGTGTGTTCTTGGGTTCGTTGCTCCGGGATCCTTATCCTATTATTCTTGGTATCCAATTTCATCGTCTAAAAGGCAAGTCACTTTCTCCTTGAATTGAACATTGTATCAAATTCAAGCTTTATTAAAATTCTTGCAAGTAGATTCTATTAGTTTATCGTATCGTTGTATTGATTATCTTCGTTGGGTTTATTGAGGGTTTACACGAGCTAACCCCAATATTCTTGACTTCGTGCCACTTTTAACTCCAAAGATTGAATCTTTCATGTATTCATGTAGAATTGATAATAGGGTTAATCATATAATCATAACACAATTGATTTATTGTAGAAATAATTGCTAGGTTGTATGTTGACAGATCGGTTGATGTTGGATGTTATTAGAATTGTGTATGTGTGTGTTTCTAATTATATTTATCATGCTATTACACATTTCTTGCTAATTACATAATTTTTTGACTATAGAATTGATACCCATCACGTTTAATTAATTTATTTTATGAAAAATGCCCGAAATCCTGTATGTTGCTTACTGGCTGTATGTTGTCTGTTATTTTCAACTCAATAAATGATCCTCAAATAAATTTCTTTCTAAATAAGAGTTGTAGCCCTATCTTTTTAGTTTCCAGAACATATTGAATTTCTAAATTCCGAGTTGTGTAGAAAAAGTTATGCCCGTTTTACTACAGATGTGTTTTGACGTTTAAACTGTTAAAAGGCATATCATATGTTAAAATTTTACTTTGAAAATTTCCAGATTGTTACTTAACATGTTTAGCAGTCTAATAAATATTTTTAATGAATTTATTATTGAGTTTTTACTGATTCTAAAAATATAATAATATGATGTCGAATTTCTACCTGAATATGAAATCTGTAACGAATACTGTGTTTGACCTAGCTACTGTTGTCGGATTTTGAACTTTAAATATGCGTTGGAACCGTGTGGAAGTCTAGTTTTCAGAATTTATGACGATTTCAGTTTTTGATTTATGAAACAACGAGAAATTATATTTTTACACATACTACTCTTGTTCTGCAGAATTTTATAATCCAGATTTTAATAGAGATTGATTATGCCTATACCGTACTATTGCATGAATTAATATATGTGTGTTGCATTGCATGATTCTAATAAGTTATTGTCATCATTCTAATTATCCTATTCCATTTTACCATCCTATTGTTCCCCTATTGATATTATTGTTCATCTCCTGGCTCAAATTGCATATTGTATTGTTACATTGATAAATAATTAACTAGCCGGGGTTTAAGGGATTGACTAGAGTAGTTGATGATATAGAAACTGTACTCGGATGATGGCCCGTGTTATTATCGTTATCGTCATCGTGTAAGAAATTACACCATGGCCCGTGTTATTATCGTTATTGTCATTGTGCAAGAAATTATCTTAATGACCCTGTTATATTGTTATCGTCATCAAACCCAGTACATGAACTATAGAATCTACCACTTAAGGCTAAACGAAATTGTATGTATGCATCGAACCTGTGGTATGGAATATATGGGACACAGTAGTACGTACATTAGTTAGGATTTAAAATGGATAATAGACTTAAGAATTACATCACATCGACATTGTATATTGTTCATCACTGTTCTATTGACATCGAATATTGGCTAAGTGTTATTGATATTCATCATTGAATATTGTTATTGAATATTGAATCATTATTTATAGCCATTGCATCGATTATCATGATATTGATTATTTTTATTATCCCATGTTATTGATTCCTATTGATCCATTGAATTCATTGTTATATCTTTATTCCATTGTTCCTTACTTTCTCTACGTGCTGCCCATGACTTGCTCTAAGGACAATTTTTCTTTTCTTTTTAGATGAAGTGTTCATAGGTAATTAAGGAGAATTGCTTGCTGGAATTGGAGAACAAACTTTCTAAAGAACTATTGCTTTATAATTGAATGATATTTTATTGAACTATTGTATTGAGACTTATTATTATTGTGTTTGGAATTAATTATTGTATTGGGCTTATGACCCGAAATTTATTTATAGATGTTGGATTATTATTGTATTTAGATATTTTATATTGCTTCATTCCAAGTATTATTGTTCATGAGATTATTATTATTGCCTGCGTGATTGTTCTGTATTGATTATATTGTTGAGTTGATCAGATAAACAGCTTATGGGTGACGTTAGTCATTTACTGGGACAATGTCATGTACTCGTATTCCGTATTTTTGGAAAGGGGGGCGTGACACCCCAGTCTCGGAATGCATCCCGTTAGACTGTACAAGTGTACCACACGAACATACAAAATCCGTCTCACTTCTAAACATTTCGCAAGTAGACCCCAGTCCCGGAACGCATCCCGCCAGACTGTACAAGTGTACCACGCGAACATACTAGGGAGACACAAAATCACACGGTCCCGGAATACATCCGCCCGACTGAAACAGAGCTCATACTTACGTTGCCCAAGTTCCATCATATCTCCCAATTTAGTGCATGTCCTTATGTTTATCATGTTCAATTAATTAGAATCACAATCTCCCTAGAGTTGGTGTACCATACCGGACTTAACTTTACTGACGGACTTAACTTTACTGAATTAAAACAAAAGCCCTACTGGCCAAATTCCAACAAAATCTCATTTGCCGGATACTAGGACCCCACCCAACCTCTAGAGTTTCATAACTCAAATATCATCAACAATCTTTCTAGGGTCCACATCATAACCCTAAGCCTCAAATCATAACCCAACTTGGTTTAATTATACAAACTACTCTTCATTAACCACATTACTTTTAATCGACTAATACTGCCATAAGAACTCTTTTATATATGTGGAAACAAATTTCATCTACGAAAATATAGATTTTTACAAAATCTGAAAGTTATACGATTTTGTATTCAAAACAATACACTTTAAAATCAATATTAAATTCTGAAAAATTCATTTAAATCCAGCACATATCAAGGAACTCACCATAAAAATCTGGACTCAAATAAATTAATTTAAAGGGTTTATATTCAACAAATTTTGAAAACTATCTTTCATCCAAAATTTGAAAGTTACATAATTTCGTTCTTCAAAACAGTAAACTCTATAATCGATATTAAATTCTGGAAAAATCATTTTAAATCCAGTACATATCAGGGAACTCACCATAAAAATCTGGACTCAAAAAATTCAATTTAAAGGGTTTAATTTCAACAAATTCTGGAAATTAACTTTTATCCAAAAACCTGAAAGTTATATGGTTTTGATCTTCAAAACAGTGCACTTAAAAGTGAATATTAAATTCTAGAAAATTGAGTTTATATTCACTCCATAAACATAGAGCATGTCGCCAAATTTATATCCATTTGCACAAAAATAGAAGTCCTAAATTATCAATAAACTGAACTTGTTCTTTAAATAAAATCTGAAATTTAACAACTTTGAAACTTCAAGCACACAAAACCACGCTAAAATACACTCGAAAATACCCCAAAAAAACAAACCAAAACTCAAACAACAACAGCTGGCTGTTGTGTTGTTCAGGTTTGAACAGTAACCTTTGGGTTACTGTTCACCCAAAACCTACCCTGGGGTTTGGACATTCTAACCCTATTCCCAATTATTTAATGTATTCTCTATGTATATTTCTTCCCATGTACCCTTTGCATGCATCAATAATTAGGGTTATCATCAAGAATTATATTTTCATTAAAACAACTAATAAACAAGGACAAATCTAAATTTTAAAATCAATCAAGCATGAATTTAAGGGCATACAATGAGTTCTATTTGTTTCTTCAATCTCTTTCATCAACAAGTTAAATCCATGATCATCAATCAAATTTGATAGACCCCAAATTAAATCTTTATCTACAAAAAATTTTGTTTGTATGTTCGTGATTATTTCTAACCCAATATTTAATACACAATCTATCGTCATACAACAAGTTCATAAATTAAGATGAGTTCCTCCATGTGTCTAACATCAATGACATTCTTTTTCTTTTTAATATGATAATCATAACAACATCAATGGAGTTCTAATTCAATGAAAAATATTAATACCACGTTCAACCCACATACATACATCCATCAAAACTCTAAAATCTAAAACATGAAATTAATTCTAATCAAAGCAGCAAATTCTCTTATAAAAATTGTAACTTTATTTTATATAAACATTTAAAAGTTCATTCATCATGCATAACATTATCATTTAATATTTTATATCATGATCAAACTATCAAAGCATAGATCCATAAATTTACAGCAAGTCCTAGCATGATATCTACTAGATTCATCATGATAAAAAAAAAAACCAAATAAAGAGACAAGAAGTACAACATTCCTCAAAGAAGATCAATCGAAGAAAATAATAATAAGAAAAGAAAAGCTCATTCTCCTCCTCGTAAAAATTGAGAGATCCAAGCCTCAAAAACTCCAAGAAAATAATAAAGAGGAAATTTTTTTGTTTACCCAGTGGAGAGTGACTGCTACTGCTATTAATATAGGGCGGGATCCACCTTAGGTTTTATACGAAGATTTTTACAAAAAAGTCCCTTAAGAAAATATATTTTTACATGTATAGATGTTTCTAATTTAATTAGTTAAATCAAATCAAATTAAAATAAAAAAACTTACCTCCTAACTCCTCCAATCTAGCCGGCCTCCACTACAACCAAGAAATAAATTTTCAAAATTTTTTCCTCTGAGTGACAATTTTACAAAAATGTCATTCACTTTGAAATATTTGCAAATATTCCATATATTATTCATAAAAATCCAGAAAATTTAGAATTACTATCCAATAATAAAGATTAGATTTTCCAAAATAAATTTTCTTACTTTTTACATCTAAAGAAGAATATTTGCAATAAAGTCCCCAACAATTCCAAAATTGCATATATACATATTTATTGCATTAAATCAATTAAAATCAATCAAATATGGATAAAATCTAATTTATTAGAGTTTTATACTGAATAGATGGCCCTAAATTTCGTCAATAAATTTTTAGTTCAAATTTCACCTCAAAACAACTTTGTACAAAAACGCTTTTCTTTCAAAGTATTTACAAAAAATAGTTTCTTTATTCAAAAAAATTCCAAAATTTAGAATAAACTAAATTTTAAATAGGAGAGTTTATTCAGAAACTTAAAAGTGGAAATTTGCACCACAAAAATATTTGCACATGAAACGATAATTTCATAAAATAGCCAAATTAATTTAAAAAATAATTTAAAATCATTTATTAATTCAAAATGATATATCATTAAGAGACAATATTTTTGATTTAACTTTTAGTTCTTTTACGGCCGGAATGTAATTCTTTCATCAAAAATCAATTATATCAACATAGAGTCAAAAAATGAGTTTCTTTAATCAAGTAATCTGAAAAATAAATTACATCATTAAATGTGGGAAACCAATTATTGACAACAAACTTTTCAGAAATCCAAAATTTCCTGACTTTACACGTGTTTTGTACGTGCAACAACAATTTCAAAAAAAGGGTCAAAATAGTCAATTTTGCTAATTCCATATTATTTAATAACTAGATTTGCCCGTGGCCACGTACCTATTTTAGAATGATACAACATATGAAAAATCTTGTAAATAGTAAATCAACAATTATGTAGCTGAAGTTTGAATAGTATGACAATAATTAGTTGTAAATAAAAGTCCATGTTTCGATTAGTATATGATGAAAATAATTATAAATTGGGATATAAAAGTCTCTGTTTCCATATGTATATATACATAGAGATAGAGAGGGAGGAGAGAGAGAAACAATTAAATAAATAAATGGGTTGTTTTGGGGGGGAATTTGAATTTGAGTTTTGACGGGAAACTTTTTTTGGGGGGGGGGGGGGGGAGAGAATGGGTTTTGTGAGGTTAGATTTGGATCTTTGATTTTGGAGAGATTGAGGAAAGCCACTTGATAGCTTTCTTTGTGTTTTATTATATAGATTCCAAAAATATATTTTATTTTACAGGGTGTACATTTGGAGGTTCAGGGTTGTTATTGAACAGCATGTTGATGAAGAAGAGAGTAAAGCAATATGATCAGCAAACTCAACTTGGTTGGAAGGATCATAGTCTATTTCACTATTTACTGAAGCTTGGACTTTAATAGTCTATTTCACTATTTCAAGTTGATGAAGAATAGTCTATTTCAACAATACTGAGTGCTGGGTATTTATGTATCATTGTGCAGGAGGACTTTTACATCCTTTTGAGTGGTATGCTTCAGAACAGATCCGAGGTATCAGATATCGGTTGTATCAAGAGTGCTAAAGTACCTTTGATGTGCTTTAAATTCAATGGGATCTCAGTTAATTTTCCATATGCCCAGCTTTATGCGGACTCAATTCCTGATGTAAGTGGCATCTACTACTTGAAATTTAATTGTAGATTCTTAGACAATTTCAATTGGTCAATTGGTCATTTATCATTGTGTGCTAGTTGATGTTAACTTAATGATATTATGGTGCAAAATGATTTACCCGTTAGCCTAGTAGGTGCTGTTCAAAATGGTATGGTGCATACTTTGACAGAGTGAGAAAAGTATCAAAGAATGACCTCTAGGACCTAGAACAATAAATTGAGAATCTGAATGCCATAATTGTCTGAAGCCTCATAGTTGTCTGAAGCTTCGTTCAGTCCGACGACGACTGTGACTGAAAATGAAGCTGTCATTCTATCTGGAAGTCTCAAGTCTTGTTCATTACACAAAAAGTAAACATACCTAAATTTGATCATGTTGTTTGTGTAAATAACTGAATATGCCACAATGTATAATTTTTATTGAGTTATTTTCTTGTTAATTTATGCAGCTTGCAGAGCATTAAGAGATGGGAGCTGGAGGATCAACACAATTTGATGCGGTTTGTTTTTGGGAGTGGCTGCAACAGGTGTGAGTTCTCTCAATTTATAAAGTGGAAGTCGCGGTACTGGTTATACGCCCGACCCTCAGCTGAGGGAGCGGTTCGAGAGTAGGCAGAAGTGAGGTGGAGGTCGGAGGCTCGGTCTCGGTCTCGTGTACCTACACTTCGGCCTAGGAACACCGGGTTGACCCCGGTGGCAGGCCCTCCGACGGTCTAGTTAGTTACTGAAGAGTAACAGTGGCTAGGGTTTTTAGAGGGAAAAGATTGATTACCTGTTAATGGAGGGGAGGGCCTGATATTTATAGGCAACGAACCGGGTCTGCGACCCTGCTGGGCCGGGTCGGACCCGTTGGCCCATGGGCCTGTTGCGATAGAAGCCCGTTTGACCCTGTGTCAACCTGATGATCAAGAAAGCGCTGTTTCTGAGGGGATCCGGTGGCCCAGATGGGGCCACGTCATCTGACCCATATCAGGAGCCCCCCACTCCTGAAGGGCTGGATAACCCAGCCGTGTAGAAGTGGTTTTGCCTCTGTAGGAAGAATGGAGTAGTGTGTTTGGAGAAGAATGGGGTCTGTATCTTCCTGGAGAGGCTAGCGGGGTAGGATGAAGGGGATCCCCTCTTGGAGTTGTGAGGGGCGACGAGTGCCGAAGAGTAGGAGCTCATTTTGCCGAGCGTCGAGGATCGGTAGACGAGCCCCCTTACTTGTTAGAAAAGTAAAGGGACGTTGAGGTCTGAGGTGTAGAAGCTCGCTTAGTTGAGCGTCGATGGTCGATAGACGAGCCCCCTCACTTGTTGGAAAAGCAAGGGGACGTTGACATACGAAGAGCAGGAGCTCACTTAGCTGAGCATCGAGGGTCTGTAGACGAGCCCCCTGACTTTTTAGAAAAGCAAAGGGACGTGGACATCTGAGGAGTAGGAGCTCACTTAGCCGAGCGTTGAGGGTCTGGAGACGAGCCCCCTCACTTATTGGAAAAGCAAGGGAATGTCGACATCTGAAGAGTAGGAGCTCGCTTAGCCGAGCGTCGAGGGCTAGGAGATGAGCCCCCTCACTTGTTGGAAAAGAGCGGGGACGTCGAGATCTGAGGAGTTGGCGATCGCTTAGCCAAGCGTCGAGGGTCGGTAGACGAGCCCCCTCCCTTGTTAGAAATACAAGGAGACGTCGAGATCTGAGGAGTAGAAGATCGCTTAGCCGAGCGTCGAGGGTCGGGCGATGAGCCCCCTCACTTGTCGGATAAGCGAGGGGATGTCGAGATCTGAGGAGTAAGAGCTCACTTGGCCGAACGTTGAGGGTCGGTAGACGAGCCCCCTCCCTTATCGAAAAATCGAGGGGACGTCGAGGTCTGAGGAGTAGAAGCTCGCTTAGCTGAGCGTCGAGGGTCGGTAGACGAGCCCCCTCACTTGTTAGAGAAGCAAGGGGACGTCGAGATCTGAGGAGTAGGAGCTCGCTTAGCCGAGCATCGAGGGTCAGTAGACGAGCCCCCTCACTTGTTGGGAAAGCAAGAGAACATCGACATCTGAGGAGTAGGAGCTCGCTTAGCCGAGCGTCGAGGGTCGGGAGACGAGCCTCCTCACTTGTTGGAAAAGCAAGAGGACGTCGACATCTGAGGAATAGGGGCTCACTTAGCCGAACGTCGAGGGTCGGGAGATGAGCCCCCTCACTTGTTGGAAAAGTGATGGGATGTCAAGATCAGAGGAGTAGGAGCTTGCTTTGCCGAGCAACGAGGGTCAAGAGACGAGCCCCCTTACTTGTTGGAAAAGCTTTTGTTTTGTGGCTCGCGGTGCCATCCGAGCGCCGAGCTTCAAACATGATGGAGAAGTTTTTGTGGCTCGCAGTGCCATCTGAGCGCTGAGCCTCAGACTTGATGGAGAAGTTTTTGTGGCTCGCGGTGCTATCCGAATGCCGAGCCTCAAACTTGATGGAGAAATTTTTGTGGCTCGCGATGCAATCCGAGCCCCGAGCTTCAAACTTGATGGAGAAGTTTTTGCGGCTCGCAGGTGCCATCCGAGTGCCGAGCCTCAAACTTGATGGAGAAGTTTTTGTGGCTCACGGTGCTATCCAAGTGCCGAGCCTCAAACTTGATAGAGAAGTTTTTGTGGCTCGCAGTGCGAACCGAGCGCCGAGCCTCAAACTTGATGGAGAAGTTTTTGTGGCTCGCGGTGCTATCCGAGCACCGAGCCTCAAACTTGATGGAGAAGTTTTTGTGGCTCGCGGTGCCATCTTAGCGCCGAGCCTCAAACTTGATGGAGAGGTTTTTGTGGCTTGCGGTGCGATCCGATCGCCGAGCCTCAAACTTGAGGGAGATATTTTTGTGCCTCGCGGTGCCATCCGAGCGCCGAGCCTCAAACTGATGGAGAGGTTTTTGTGGCTCGCGGTGCATTCGAGCGCCGAGCCTCAAACATGATGGAGAAGATTTTGTGGCTCGCAGTGCTATCTGAGCGCCGAGCCGCAAACTTGATGGAGAAGTTTTTGTGGCTCGCCGTGCTATCCGAGCGCCGACCCCCAAACTTGATGAAGAGATTTTTGTGGCTCGCGGTGCTATCCGAGCGCCGAGCCTCAAACTTGATGGAGAAGTTTTTGTGGCTCGCAGTGCTATCCGAGCGCCGAGCCCCAAACTTGATGGAGAAGTTTTTGTGGTTCGCGGTGCCATCGAGCGTCGAGCCTCCAATACTTGTTGGAAAAATTTTGGGAGTTAGGTGTAGTGCTCGAGTAGTTGGCCATGTGTTCTGAGCTGTTGAGCCGGTCGATAGTGCTGAGGGTAAATAGGTAATTTCACGCCTTATGCTGACGTCATAGGCGTGAGAATCGAAGCGCCTTAGACCATGGTGGCCATTGGATCTTGATGATTTTCTCGCGAAAATCAAGGAGTAAGTTCCTCTATTATAAATCTCCCCCCTCCCCCTTTATTTTCACACTTTGCGCTCACTTCTCTAAGGCAACAAGAATTCTTATAGCCATCGACGACCATCTCTTCGGTGCTCTTAACGCTTCTTAGTATACCAGGTTAGTATTCTTGATCCACCAATGTTGCGCTCTCAGTCCGGCTCAGAGGCAAGCACTTCACGTCGTTCTGAGGAGGTTCAGTCGGAGTTGACGTCCTGGTCTCTAGGTGATTTTGGAATCAAGGAGGAGGTTCATTCAGGTGGCGAGGGTGCCGTAGTGTATGACGTGCAACCCTTACGATCCCGTAGGCTGGGTAAGGAGCCTATGGAGGAGGGTGAGCACGAGAGAGGAGACCCCAACGGAGAGGGGTTTGTTGAGGAGGGGAGCACGAAGAAGGAGACCCAGAGGGAGAGGGGATTGTTGAGGAGGGGGGCACGAAGAAGGAGACCCTGAGGGAGAGGGGTTTGTTGAGGAGGACAACCAGGAGGAGCCCGTCCAAGGAGCCGAGGGAGGTGATGGTCGGGGAGAAGATGGAGGAGGAATTGCGGGAGAGGCAGTTGAGGAAGAGGAAGACCTTCCACCTCTGCCCCCATTGGCGACCCCATCTCCGGAGATGAATGTAACACCCTAGATTTGATTTATGAGATTTTGTGATTTTTACGTGTTGTGCATGTATGATTTTATTTGTATAATTTCTCGTATAAAATATTTTTATATAGTAATTGATGTCTTTATTTTTCCAAAATTATTCTCTTTAAAAGCCTAATTTAAATCTAGGCCTAATTTTCCTTTTTAAACCCACTATATTTATTAATTATTTAATTATTTTGAGCCCATGGTTAGTTTGGCCCATTAGTGAGCCCATTTACTTGAATTCTCTTTTGAAATGGTCTAACTTGTAGTGTAGACTCATTTCATGGACAATTAAATTTGTTACATGAACAAATTTGTAAATGGGGGACACTAGGTGGCACGTGCATGCAATGGAAGTGTGCATTGCACACCTTCTCATCTTAGGCCAGATTGTGATGGAGGGAGTGGGAGAGATGGAGGTGGTGGAGAGGTAGTTGTTCATCATGGGTAGTTTATATAACTCCCTAGTATATCTTGGCCATTAATCTCTAACCATTGGATCTAATCCTAGCCCTCCATTCACCCTAAGAATTTGTATAAATACCCCCCCATCATTAGTTCTCATTGCACCTAAAAGAAAGAATTGAAAGAGAGAAAAGATTCAAGTTGTGAGACAAAAGATTGAGGAGTTTTTGTGAGTTGAAAAGAGAGAGTGTTTTTGTGTGAGTGCTTCGACTAGGAGAGGAGGCCAGTTTTTTGCTCTAGGGGAGGCTCGGGTTCAAGCATTTGCAACAGGGAGAAGGCGACTTGGTGGTTGATCTAGGAGGAGAAGACTTTGTTCATTCGTTGTAGGAGATTCTCTATCATTCGTTGTAGGAGATTCTCTAGGAGTTCTTTGATTTTTCTCTCCATTATAAGGTGGGTGTTTCTCATGCTTCTAAAGCTAGGTACCATGCTAGGAATGTTTTGATAAAAGTATTAATGAAAACATAAGTGAAATTGGCCCTATGATTGCTTATGTAGAGATGAATTGATAATTTAGAAGATGTTTGTTAAAATGATTGCTAGTTGATTAACTATGAATTAAAATGCTAGAAGCTATCATGTTTGCCGTGCTAAATATTTAAGAACCATGTTGTGTGAAGAAAATCTATATACATGAGACAAAATTGAATGCTTCATGTGAAATTGATTTGGTTAATTGTGAGTGATCTCATTGTAGCAAGAAAGGAATTTTGGGTGTTCTAAACTAATGTGATTGACTAATAAATGAAAGAATGAAGGAATGAAGTATTTTTGTAGGAATGAATATTTCAAAATGTGTGCAAATATGATTTGTTCTCAATGTCGAAGTTATGGACATAGAGCATAATAATAGAACCAAAATGCATGTTTTCTAAAGCAAATAATGAATATGAAAGTACTGGTTTACTGCAAGTTTATATATATTACAATCTGGAATTTTTTATTGTGAAAAGAGAAGAAAAGAAGAAATAAAAATCGTCTTGGAAATTGAGAAATTAGATATGAACAGAGAGTTGGATTAAAACCAGTAAAACCCCCTTTTGAATGATTTGGTCGCTTAGACCAGTTGGTCGTTGGTCGTGTTGGGCGCTTACTGTAGCGTGGGTGACTTCTTGGTTGCAGGTTCGATTCCAAGACTCTGCCCTTTTGTTTCAGAATTTCGAATAAAACCCAAAACCCAAGCCCAAAGACACTTAATTATTATCTCCTTTTACTTATCGCGTGTGCACTCTAGCCTAGTTGGCTTGCTATTGCGGTTGGCTTCTCTCAGGTCGCGGGTTCGAAACCTGGACTCGGCAGTTTTGAAACATCTGATTTTTTGGGTTTTAAAATTGATTCTTGGCTTTTAAAAATGCGAAAAAATTATATATATTATTCTAAAATCATGTAGAACTCATGAAAAATATTTGGGGACTATTTGACTAAAATAAAAGTGAGTTAGAAGTGAAATTGTGTAGCAAATTATTGAAATCTACCTATAGAAAATTATAAAAGTGATTTATTTTTATGACAAAATTATGTTAAGTGATAAAGAAGGATTTTTGGAATGAAAGGAAATCTAATTGTGTTTTCTATGGACAATTGTTGTCAAATTGAATTGGGTTATGTATGAAAATACGACTTTGTGGCCTTTGAGTTAAATAAATGATATGAACCATAGTTTGGGATTAAATGAATTTATAGAGATTAACTTGGAATACGAAATGCATGTATTATGGTTGAATTATATGTATGAGTTTTGATTCATAGAAAATAATGAAGATCAATGTTAATTGTGAAAAAGAACTTATGAGTATAGAGTGTAGTTAAGCCTCATACCGGCATTGAAAAGAAATATTGTTGAAATGAAATTTTGAAATAAAAAGACCAAGATTCGGGTCATGTTGAATAAATGGTTAAGACCGGTATAGTGGAAGGGCAAACTATAGAGAATTGATTTCGTTCATGATTCAAATAACTAAGGATTAGATATATAGTGAAGACGTAATAAAAATAAGAGAAAAACACGAGTATGAGGGCCTCGGAGCTACTGTGTGAGAATATTCACAGGCTGTCTTCACGATGCGTCGTGACATGACGTGGATATGTCTCTAGGAGTCCGTACCGCAGGCGACGCTCTTGGGGTGTTTTGGTGACTGCGGGTAGTGTCATGTCTCATGACGGAGGCTGAATTGTTCATAGGTTCTTCACGATGCATCGTAACATGATGTGGGATTCCCCTTCAGGCTGTCTGGACATGAGCTCGTAACTCATAGAATATCTAGGATACTTATCGTAGTTACAGTAGTTGTTTAAGTCATGACGAGGGATTGAACCCTACAAGATGAAGAACGGTTAAGGGCTTGCCCTCAGACCTATGTAGTATGAGATGCATAGAATCTGAATAAGTGCGCATTAGTATCATGTAACATAACAAACGCATTAAGGACTAAGTGCACCGCACAACACGACATCTATAGGATAGTTCCTTGTAGTTCTGTCTGTGATTAAAGCTTGTGGTTTGTTTAAGCATTTGAGAATCGTTACACTGTTTTCGACATAGAGAGGACTGTCGTGTATAATATTTTGTCGGTTGTAAGCAATTGATGCGCCCATAGTTTTTTATGCAGGGTAAGGTGATTAACAAGAATGCATGCTGATTAAAGAATGATCCAAGTGTTGTACATTTCAATTCATGTAATTTGTTGTAAAATTGCTTCTGCTGTAAATATGTAATGAAAGTGTAAACTTTGATGTAACAAAAAGTTTTATTTCATTGTAAAATTGTACGAAAGAAGTGTAAAGATCCTGTGGAACTTCGAATTCAGTTGTATTTGGAATTCGGGGTGTTAAAAGGAAACCTCACCCTCGCAGGTGAAAAAGGCAGTTGACTCGGCCCGACACCCCGGGCTCACCAGATAAATACGGACCCGAGCCGGGGTTCGAGGTTGGCCCTGTGACGGCGAGAAACCCGGGATCGATTAGGATGTACCCTGACGACTTGAAGGGGCTTCTCGCCTTCACCTCATTGCTGCGGGACACGGGTCGGTCTATGATAAAGATGGATACCATCCAGTGCATTTTGAGGGCGGATTACTTGCACGTCTTAGGGACAGCTTACTTCATCTCGAAGGAATTTGAACTCTTGATACCCCCTGGAATCCATCCAACTACAGTGTTGGAGTCCCACTTTTGTATGTTCCCCAAGGACGCCTTCATCTCGGGGTTGAGGCTGCCGTTGCATCCGTTCATTGTGAGGGTCCTGAAGTGGGGGGTTTGAGCCCAATGCAGTACGACCCCAACTCGTGGAAGCACCTTGTTTGCTTCGTTCTGAAGTGCCAGGAGAAGGGTGTTAAGCCGAGACTCACGTATTTCCATGCAATTCTAGGGATGAGCTCGCTCGGCGACTTGGAGGGTATTTTCTACCTCTCGCCACGCCCCCACAAGAAGGTGACACATGGTCATCCGGACTCCATCAAAAGATGGAAGGAAAAGTACTTCGTTGTCCGGAGTGAGAAGCCTCAGAAGATTCCAATGACTTGGAATTTTAGTAAGCCGAACCACAAACCCCCAAAGCGGAGTGAGTTGACTGTGAAAGAGTGGGCGACGGTGGAGAAGATTGTGGGAGGGCACAACATAGGGTGGCCGCGCTTCACAGAGTTGCATCTGGTCCGAGCCGGACTGAGCCCAGCCGATCCTAGTATGTTTTTGTTTTGAGTTTGTTTATCTTCCTGCCTTCGTGTTAACATTTTTTCATGCTATCTTTTTGTAGAGATGTCTGCCAAGCAACTCGACAACCGACAGGCCCTGCTGGCCATAGTCACAAAGAGGAGGGCCGATCAGGAGAAGAAGGCTGAACAGGAGAAGAGGGGTTCCAAGCAAAGGTCTGACACCGGTGCCTGTGCAGCCATCCCCGAAGAGGACGAAGAGGCATCACCACACGTCGAGGTCGGAGATGGAACCGGGGGTGAGCTCCGGTAGTAAGAAGGTGGCCGAGGTTCAGGAGTAGAGGCTCCCACCACTTCGCCCGATGCCGCGGAGATGGTGGGCAAGCAGGGCTTGAGGCTGCACGTCCCGGATTGGGGGGGTCAAGGTAGGGGATACCCTGCTCGAGGGCCCGATGGCGTTGGAGGCAGTGGAGCATCTCGCCACGGAGCAAGATCGGATGGCTCTAGCAATTGAGACGTCTGGGATAGCTTACATAAGGTGGGCTCAGGCACAACTCTCAGTAAGTGTTTGGTATTCTCTATGTGCGTAGAATTTTAGGGTTTTTTCTAACTTGCTCTTCCTCAGCCAGGCGTTGCTTCATGGGCAGTACTTCCACAAGTGCATGGACAAGGAGACTCTTATCGAGAGGAAGAATGCCGACAAGTATTTTTGTGAGCTTACTCGTCTGCAGGACGAGCTGAAGGAGACTCGGAGTGCCGAGGCGGTCATCCAAGCTCAGATAACCTCGCTGGCGGACGATCACAAGAACGAGCTGGCGCACTTCTAGGCTAAGGCCCAGGCGGAGGTTAAGAAGGCGCAGACCGCCATGGCAGAGATGGAGATCACTATGGCGGACACTCTGATCCTGGCCCAGGACAAGGCCTATGCCAAGGCCAAGGAGCACTTCAAGCTGATCTATCTGGATGCTCGGGTCGACCACCTCCACTACAACTGGTGGTTAGAGCATCCGCCCATGCTCGGCGGCAAGGAGGAGGAGGAGAGGGGGGACCCTCATCAAGAGGAGGCTGGGGGCGACCATATTGATGAAGAGGTGCCACCCCCCCTAATCAGTAGCTTAGGACTTTTATTCTTTTGACTGTGTACTTGCCTTACGCGGACTGGCCACCGTTTTTTGTAATACAAATTTTTTGAATTTATAAAAGAATATTTTTGGCCGATACTTTATGACTTGTGGTTTTTCGCTACTCTCTTTTGTGACCTGTTGTCTTTCCCGTCTTCTTGATAGATGCATAAGGCCCTCAGTGCCGAGGTCTCTTGGCCTTGAAATGAGCTGGGATCCGAGAAGGGGGTGCTGGCTCGCCATCATAAGCAGGCTCGCGACCGAGAGGTTGCGGTAAACTATTTCATGAATAAGTCTAAGGAGCTGGGCCTAGAAGTCGCTCGTTTAAAGAAGGCCACAGCCGACCGAGACTGGTGGAGAGTCAAGACGAACTGGTCAACCTCGGATGCCTCCACCGGGCGATCAGCTTCAGAGTCCTTTCTTCGCGAGGCTATTTTGGAGAAGCAGTTGGAGATTCGGAGGATGAAGCTCATGCTCGGCGATGGTCTGCAAAGGGGAGCAAGCCATTCCGTATTGGGTCCTTCTCCGACCTTTTATCTGGAAGAGGTGAGGCCTGCTGACGCGCAGAGTTCCGTTTCCGAGGCTTTTATTTTCAGCCGTACAGGCAGAGCATGCAGAGGACCCCGTGGAAAGCACTGAGTTTGCATTTTAAGCAGAGTGATTTGTAATATTTTCATTGTATTGTGTGGCCATTTCTGGCGCTTCATGAGTAATAAAATTTCTATTCCTTTACTTTGATAATTTGTTAAGCGAGACCGGTAGGGACGTAGCTTGAGATCCTTGCCGAGTATGGCTTTGATCGAGGCCGCCGTTGAGGTTGAAAGAACCATCGGGTTGTGGGTTCGCTCGGGAGCCGAACCGTTGTGCTTCGTTGGCGGCATTGAATAAGGGACGTTTCGCCTTCCGATAAAAATTAATGGAGGCGCTTCACCTTCCGTCGTTTGGACTTCCCGATGCCATAAATGTGCCTTTCTGGGGGCTATATAATCTTCACCCCCTCATCACTTTTTCACCAAGAAATGCCGGTGACTTACCTGCCACGCGCTGGCAATTCGGGGTTTTGGCCCTGAGGGTCGTTAACCCCGAGCTGTCAGCTGGCGAGAGGTGGGTCGATCACGGAGGTGAGATTCGGGTGCCTGCCAAAGGCGAGCACCTACATGTTGGAATTCTTGGCCGATAGTCTCAGATCGGTGGCTCTCCTGCCATCCTTTAGCTTTTTTGGTAGACGGCTCTTAAGGGCTCTTTACCCCGAATTGCTAGTGGGTGAGAGGTGTGCCGACCAAGGTCTGGGGACTCGGCAAGAGTCCTGGGTCGGTGGCTCCCCTGCCGCCCTCGGAAAATTCGGGGTTTCGGCTCTGAGGACCGTTAATCCCGAGTTGTCCGCGGGTGAGGGGTGGGTCAACCAACGGTCTGGGGCTCGGGGTGCTTGTCGAAGGTGAGCGCCCTAAATCCTTAATGAAAACTTTTTGGTTGGGTGTGGCCGAAGGTCATCGCCGAGCGTAAAGGTCGCATGGCTTGATGAAGCCAAGGCCTTGCTTGAGGTCTATGCCGAGCCCCCATACATGTTCCTTGATGGATAGTACGAGTGTAGTTCGATATCATCGCCGAGCGCATAGGTTGCAGTGCTTAAAGAAGCCCAGGCCCTGCTCGAAGTCGATGCCGAGCCCCCATACCTTAGAGAAGCTATTATGAGTGTGACTGGAGGTCATCGTCGAGCCTAAAGGTCGCATGGCTTGAAGAAGCCAAGGCCTTGCTCGAGGTCGATGCCAAGCCCCTATACATGTTCTCAAGTAGATAGTACGAGTATATCTGGAGGTCATCGCCGAGCGCATAGGTCGCAATGCTTGAAGAAGCCCAGGCCCTGCTCGAGGTCGATGCCAAGCCCCCATACTTTTGAGAAGCTGTTATAGTGTGGCAGGAGGTCATTGCCGAGAGTAAAGGTTGCATGGCATGAAGAAGCCAAGGCCTTGCTCGAGATTGATGCTGAGCCCCCATACATGTTCTCGGGTAGATAGTACGTGTGTAGCTAGAGTTCATCGCCGAGTGCATAGGTTGCAAGGCTTGAAGAAGCTCAGGCCCTACTCGAGGTCGATGCCGAGCCCCCATACTTTTGAGAAGCTGTTATGAGTGTGGCTAGAAGTCATCGCCGAGCATAAAGGTCGCATGGCATGAAAAAGCCAAGGCCTTGCTCGAGGTCGATGCCGAGCCCCCGTACATATTCTGGGGTAGATAGTACGAGTGTAGCAGGAGGTCATCGCCGAGCACATAGGTCGCAGTGCTTGAAGAAGCCCAGGCCCTACTCGAGGTCGATGCCGAGCCCCCATACTTAAGAGAAGCTATTATGAGTGGCTGGAGGTCATCACCGAGCGTAAAGGTCGCATGGCTTGAAGAAGCCAAGGCCTTGCTTGAGGTCGGTGCCGAGCCACCGTACATGTTCTCGGGTAGATAGTACGAGTGTAGCTGGAGGTCATCGCCGAGCGCATAGGTCGCAGTGCTTGAAGAAGCCCAGGCCCTACTCGAGGTTGATGCCGAACCCCCATACTTTAGAGAATCTATTATGAGTGTGGCTGGAGGTCATCACCGAGCGTAAAGGTCGCATGGCTTGAAGAAGCCAAGGCCTTGCTCGAGGTCGGTGCCGAGCCCCCATACATGTTTTCGGGTAGATAGTTGGAGTGTAGCTGGAGGTCATGGCCGAGCGCATAGGTCGCAGTGCTGGAAGAAGCCCAGACACTACTCGAGGTCAATGCCGAGCCCCCATACTTTAGAGAAGCTGTTATGAGTGTGGCTGGAGGTCATCACCGAGCGTAAAGGTCGCATGGCTTGATGAAGCCAAGGCCTTGCTCGAGGTCGGTGCCGAGCCCCCAAACATGTTCTCGGGTAGATAGTACGAGTGCAGCTGGAGGTCATCGCCGAGCACATGGGTCGCATGGCTTGAAAAAGCCAAGGCCCTAATCGAAGTCGAAGCCAATCCCCCATACCTTAGGAGTGACTTTTTATGGTTCGCGGTGACTTTCGAGAGCTGAGCCCCAAGCTTGTAAGAGAAGCTTTTTGCGGCTCGCAGTTCCATCCGAGCGCCGAGTCCCCAGCTTGTTTTAAGAAAGCTGGCACGATTACATCATATTGATTTTACAAAACAAGGCACGACGTGCCGATTACATCTTATAATTTACGTGGGGGTATTTGCAAATGCTAATCCTCCACTTCGAGGAATTTGATAAGGTGCTCTGCGTTCCAGGGTCTCTTGATAGCCTTGCCCTCTGGGTTGGTGAGGCGGTACGTGCCCAGGCGTACAACCTCAGAAACTTTGTACGGGCCTTCCCAGTTTGGAGCTAGCTTCCTCTTTTAGCCGGGGTTAGATACTGCCAGCTTTTGGAGGATGAGGTCCCCTAGCTTGATGTCGGTGGGACGCACCCGTTTGTTGTAGAACCGCTCGATCCTCTGCTGGTATGTGTTCCTTCTGATGGTGGATTTTTTCCTGACCTCGTCTATGAGGTCCAGATCGGCACGTAGTTGCGCCGAGTTGCTTGCTTCATCAAAGGACATGATTCGGGGCGAAGGGAGCCCAATTTCGAGGGGAATTACGGCATCCATGCTGTTGGTCAGATTAAATGGCGACTCTCCCGTGGGGATTTTCTTCGTCGTCCGATGGGCGCAATGAACGCTCGGCCACTCGTCGATTCATAACCCCTTGGAAGAATTATCAAGTCATTTTTCTTGAGATCGTCAAGGATCTGGCGGTTTGCGTTCTCGGCCTGAATGTTCGACTGCAGATGGCTTACCGAGGAGAAGCTTTGCTGGATCCCAAGATCCTCACAGAACATTTGAAAATTCTTACCCGCGAACTGAGTCCCATTATCTGTGATGAGTATGTGCGAAATTCCGAACCGACAGATGATGTGCTTCTAGAAGAATTGCTGGGTCTGCTGCTCGGTAATCGTGACTAGGGGCTCAGTCTCGATCCACTTCGTGAAGTAGTTGATTCTACTATCAGGAACTTCCTTTTGCCCATTGCCTTCGGAAGTGGGCCTACCAGGTCCATCCCCCACATAGCAAACGGGGTCGGACTGGCCAGGGAGCGGAGGTTTTCTTGCGGAGCCCTTCTCACCGAGGAGAACCTTTGACAAGGGCCAGAGCATCTTGCAGCATCGTGGGCCAGTAATACCCGTGGTTCAAAGCCTTTCGGGCAAGCGATCCGCTCCCCATATGGCACCCACCAATTCCTTCGTGGAGTTCCTTGAGAGCGTACTTGGCTTCGTTAGGGGTTAAGCAACGGAGGTATGGTTTTTCATCTGTCGTGGTGTACGAGCGTTTGAAGAGGGTTTCACTGATCATGGAAAACCTCTCTGAGCTGACCCTTATCCGCCTTGCCTCGGCTCTGTCTTCAGGGAGCTCTCCTTTGATTAGAAACTTTCGGATGGGAGTGGTCTAATCGTCAGGCTGAGATCCGTCGTCTATACAGAGGGTCTCGGGGAGGTCGATACTCGGCTTCAGGAGTACTTTGATCAGAACGGTGCAGTTGAGACCTTCGAAGGATGAGGAGGCTAACTTTGACAGGGCATCGGCCTCGGCATTCTGCTCTCTTGGGATCCTTAAGACGGTAGACTCGTCAAAGGATACCAAGAGCTGCTGGACTACGGCTAAGAACCGGATCATCCGATCATCACGGACCTCGTACTCTCCAATGATCTGATTGACCATGAGCTGAGAGTTGCTGAAGTCCCTGATCTGGCGCTTGCCTGGTGCGCTAGGGTGAGCCCAGCAATCATAGCTTCATATTCGGCCTCGTTGTTGGAGGCTGGAAAGTTGAGGCAGAGGGAATATTGAAGAAGGAAGTTGTCAGGTCCTCGCAAAATGTTGCCCACACCACTCCCCGCTTCGCAGGAAGAGCCGTCGACGTAAACTTCCCACGTCTGGTCGGCCTTCCAACTTTTGGGTTGCTTGGAGATGGTACATTCCGTGATGAACTCGGCGAGGGCCTGTTCCTTGATTGTTGTTCTTAGGTTGATATCCGATGTCGTATTGACTGAGCTCGGTCAACCGCTTGACCAGTCGGCCGGAGCTCTCGGGCTTGTGGAGTACGGCCTGTAGAGGCTGGTCCGTTAGGACCTGAATTGAGTGTGCCTGGAAATAGGGACGGAGCTTCCACGCAGGCCATGACCAAGGCGTAGGCTACCTTCTCCATTTTTACATATCTGGTTTCGAACGAGAGCAAGTAGTATAACAACTTTTGGACTTTGTCCTCTTCCCGAACGAGAACAGCACTGAGCACGCTTTCCGAGGCCAAAAGGTAAAGCCAGAGAGGCTCACCCGGCTTGGGTTTGCTAAGGAGCAGAGGATTGGCGGGTAATCTTTCAACTGGGCAAACGCCTCCTGCTGCTGAGTACCCCATTTGAAGCCTCCGATCCCGCATAGAGCTTTGAAGAACGAGAGGGACTTCTCTCCGGAGTTGGAGAGGAAACGGCCGATGGCCGCCAGTCTTTCCGTGAGCCGTTGGACTTCTTTGATGTTTCTTGGAGGAGCCATGTGTATTATGGATCTTCTCGGGGTTCGCCCCGATGCTGCGCTGGCTGATGATGAACACGAGGAACTTTTTTGAGGAAACGCCGAACGCACACTTCGCCGGATTGAGCCTGATGTTATGGGTCCGAAGGATGCCAAAGGCTTTTTCCAGGTCGGCAATGTGGTCTTGTCCCCACTGGCTTTTGATGAGCATGTCGTCGATGTACACGTCCATGTTGCGATCGATCTGGTCCTTGAAGACTCGGTTGACGAGTCTTTGATAGGTAGCACCGGCGTTCTTCAGCCCGAAGGGCATAACCTGGTAGCAATAAAGACCTTGGTCGGTGACGAAGGACGTCTTGTCTATATCAAGGGGGAACATTTGGATCTGGTTGTATCCTGAGAAGGCGTCCATGAAGGACAGGAGCTCGTGACCCGATGTTGCGTCGATCAGAGCATCGATGCTGGGGAGAGGGAACGGATCTTTGGGGCACGCCTTATTGAGGTCGGTAAAGTCTATGCAGATCCTCCAGCTCCTGTTCGCCTTTTTGACCATCACGACGTTCTCCAGCCACTCGGGTAGCTGACCTCCTGGATGAACCGGGCAGAAAAGAGCTTGTCTACCTCCGCTTTCACTACCTGCCGCCTCTCCGGGGCGAACTTACATCGCTTATGGACGATCGGCTTTGAACAAGGGATCACGCTTAGTCTGTGCATGATCAGGTCTTCGGAGATCCCATGCATATCGGAGGGCTTCCAAGCGAAGAGGTCGACATTGCGGCCAATACAGCTGATTAGGTTGGATTTTAGGTCGAGCTCAAGGGAGCAGCTCACGCGCAACCACTTTGACTTGTCCCCCGTCTCGAACGAGACTTCTTCTAGTTCATCCGCAGGTTCGGGCTCTGGTTGGCTTTTCTCGGGTTGCAGTTCGACGGCGTCCAGGGGAAACACACCGCCCCCGACAGCTGTCATATAGCACGCTCGTAAGCTGCCTTGACGTTCACAACCATGAAGTCCATCGACTCGGTCCGTCTATGGGGGGTCGCACCGGTAGTGACATCCAAGGTCACGATCCCCTCTATTGGCACCGGGATGCCTAAGAACCCGTGCAGGGTGTACTCGGCTGGCTTCAGCTTCTCTCGGGGGAGCTTGAGGTTCTCGAACGCTTCCAGGAAGAGGATGTTCAGCGAGCTCCCATTATCCACGATGATCTGACGGACCTCATAGTTTTCCATGACGAGGCTGATGATGAGTGCATCGCAGTGCGGGAGCCAGACCCCTTCCAGGTCTTCCCTTGAGAAGGAGACAGGAAGCTGCTGAACCTGGGGGGAAGGGAGACCCCGGACGACATTTACCTCTCGGACGAATGCCGTACGGGAAGTGGTAGACTCTCCTCCCATAGGCCCCCCATGGACGCAATGTAGAATGGCTTGACCTCCGGTCTCTTTAGGCTCGGGGTCCCTGCTCGGGAAACTATTTGGGGGGCGCGAGGAGGAGGAGGAGGAGGAGAAGGGCTTAGGTTCCTTGTGTCCCTTCGGTCCCGGGCATCTTTCTGGGTGAATTCCGGGAGATACCCTCGTCGGATAAGGGCCTCGATCTCGTCCTTTAGGGCCCGGCAGTAGTCGGTGTTGTGCCCATTGTCCCAGTGGAAATGGCAGTAAAACCGCTGATCCCTTTTCTTGTTGCTGGTTGGTCAAGGGGGCATCTGGACGAGATCCCTGTCTTCGATTGCCAAGAGAATGGCCGACATGTTTTGTGTCAGTGGCGTGTACCACTCGAAGAGCGGGATCGGAGGGACCCTCTTCATGCCGGTCCCATCTTTCGAGACCTTCTTGGCTGGCTTTGCCTCATCAGCCTTGCGCTGCCCCTTCCTCGGGACCTCCTTGGCGTCCTTAGGATTTAGGGCCTCCTCCGCCCGGATGTACTTCTCGACCCGATTGAGTAGGTCCGGAAAATCGAGGGGAGGCTTCTTGTAACGCCCCAATTTTCGGTAACTGGAAAACCGTGACATAAGCCAGAATCTTTCCTTCAAATAGCCACACGACACAGAAAAACAGGAAAATTTAAAACTTTTTATTCAACACAAATGTATTACAAATCCGAATGTTACAAAATTGCAATACATTACATAAGTGTTACAATAATACCTTTACAATCCCAAGTGTTACAACTTTCAACATATTACATCAGAGTACAATAAATAAAGAACAACACTTGGTATTTCACTTAGATGCTTTCAAACAAATAAATAGATTACAAAATTGTTACAATGGAATAATAGTAAACAACATATATGCAGCGGAAATAAAAACAACTCTTGCTTCTCTTGCCTTGAGTCCTCCTGAATTCTGTATATGTACTTCTGCAATCCAGTACATATTGAAATGGGGACGTCAGTACATATACTGACGTTTTTAAGGCTGATAACTAGCAGCGATTCTGCACTTAAGCAAACAGATAGATGAAAAGAAAAACGTGTATATATAATTGATGTGTCAGTGTATGCTAGGCCTCAGACTTCAATACCCGATTAATGAATGTGATCATGTTCTCATTCTAATCCCAGCAAGTTTTCGAAACAGTATGCAGCTCATACTACATACACCACATCTCAAGCCGTTTCTTCATATATACGGATTTAAACCCTCGTTAAGAATTCTACATTGTACACAATCCTGTTCCTGATAATACAACGTGACTGTGAGGTTGTAGGTCGGTCAAGTCCCACCAATGCAGTACGATTATGGTGTATCTATTTGCCACTACTACCTGGCATGCCAGACCTCACTCAAAAACAAGGTTGCAGATACGGTCTAGTTCCGTTATTGCAGTCATATAGTGGTGTCAAAGTTTGCGACTATTGCCCAGTGTATTGGGCCTCATTTGAAAATCAAAAGAACATAGGGTCTCGCATGCGCAGGGTAGCGCGAAGCCTACCCTGTGGCACTCCTGGGGTCTCGCAAGCACAGGACTGCACGTTGCATCCTGTGGCACCCCAAGCCACGGTATTTCAGGAATTAACAGACGAGATACGCAACCCGTGCTCCAAACTCGTGAGATGACACCGTACGTATCCCTTTGACGGGAAGGTACAACCCAATAACACCGCCTAGTGTCGGCCTATAGGACAGGTCAGATCTTAAGGAATAACCCTTAACACCAACTCTTTCCCTTCGATGAATAAATGATTAGAAGTAAAGGTTAAGTAGTAATAGCCATAAGTTACTACCCTAACGATGTCACTAAACCCAAACAATCCCACGGGGTTTTCAATAACTTTCTTATGATTATCCCGATCCAACTCATGGCCTATCGATCCAACACACTGGTGACGGAAATCTCTCACTTACTTATCATTACCCCTAACTCGGATCTCGTCAACATTCTCGGCCCACGATCAACCAACATCAGTTAAGATCCGTCGGTGCTCGAGGTGTGATTTATCCACAGTTTCCAAGGTGGTAAGATGCGAGTCCGGATGTTCGATTACCCCTAGGCTAGCTTTTATCTAGCTAACAATACTAGTGACTTTCCCAACCATTATTTACCATATATTGAAGATGAAGCATGTGCACATCATATGGTCCAATTTCAATTAGAAACGCATACAACTAGAACTCATGGGTTCTTTTCCCAAATTTGAACTTGGACAATATGCGACTAGGTTCGTGGGTTCTTTCTCAAAGTTGAGTTAGAATTACCTAGAACCTAATTGCATGGGTTCCTCGCCAATTCGAGCTAGAACTATCATGGAGCTAGTTTCATGGGTTTCTTATTAAAAATTGAACTTGAACAATTATTGAACATGGGTTCATTTTAATAATTCAATTGGGTTATCATGCAAGCTAAACTCATGGGTTTCTTTTAGAATTTAACCGAAACTACTACAATCATATCACTCAAACATGCATGGATTCTTTTGAATCTAAAGACAACTACACATCTCAAACATGAGTTCTTTACTAGAACAACTACAATAACACAAGCATGCGTTCTTTACTTAGAACAACTACAATAACTCAAGCATGGTATTTTTCTACAACTCAAGCATGAATACAATTCAAGCATGGGTTTCCTTCTACAACAACTCAAGCATGGTATCTATCTATAACTCAAGCATCGGTTTCTTACTATAATCAACCTACAACAACTCAAGCATGGTATACTTACTTAACATGGGTTTCTTTACTACATCAACCTACAAAAACTCAAGCGTGGTATACCTACTATAATCAACTCAAGCATGGGTTTCTCACTATAATCAACTCAATCATGATGGGTTTCTTTGCTACACAACTTAAGCATGGTATCTTTTACTACATCTTAAGCATGGTGGGTTCCTTACTAAAACAACTTACGTATGGTATCTTTTACTACATCTCAAGCATGATGGGTTTCTTACTAAAACAACTCAAGCATGGTATATTTACTATAATCAACTCAAGCATGGTATTCTCACTATAATCAACCTACAACAACTCAACCATGGTATACCTACTATAATCAACTCAAGCATGGGTTTCATACTATAAGCAACCTACAACAACTCAAGCATGGTATACAACTTAACATGATGTGTTTCTTACTATAATCAACCTACAACAACTCAAGCATGGTATACCTACTATAATCAACTCAAGCATGTGTTTCTTTCTACAATAACTCGAGCATGGTATACTTACTATAATCAACTTAAGCATGGATTTCTCACTATAATCATCATACAACAACTCAAGCATGGTATACTTACAATAATCAACTTAAGCATGGGTTTCTCACTATAATCAACCAACAACAACTCATGCACGGTATACTTACTATAATCAACTCAAGCATGGTATGCATGGTATTCTCACTATAATCAACCTACAACAACTCAAGCATGGTGTACAACTTAACATGGATTTCTTCTATAACAACTTAAGCATGGTATACTTACTATAATCAACTTAAGCATGGTTTCTTCCTACAACTCAAGTATGATATACAACTTAACATGGGTTTCTTCTACAACAACTCAAGCATGGTATACTTACTATAATCAACTTAAGCATGGTTTCTTCCTACAACTCAAGCATGAATAGGTTTCTTTGCTACAACAATCTACAACTTAAGCATGGAATTTTCACTATAATCAATCTACAACAACTCAAGCATGGTATACAACTTAACATGGGTTTTTTCTACAAGAACTCAAGCATGGTATACTTACTATAATCAACCTACAGCAACTCAAGTATGGTATACTTACTATAATTAACTTAAGCATGGTTTCTTCCTACAACTCAAGCATGAATAGGTTTCTTTGCTACAACAATCTACAACTTAAGCATGGATTTTTCACTATAATCAACCTACAACAATTCAAGCATGGTATACAACTTAACATGGGTTTCTTCTACAACAACTCAAGCATGGTATACTTACTATAATCAACCTACAACAACTCAAGCATGGTATACTTACTATAATTAACTTAAGCATGGTTTCTTCCTACAACTCAAGCATGAATAGGCTTCTTTGCTACAACAATCTACAACTTAAGCATGGATTCCGACAACAACTTAAGCATGGTTCTTCACTAAAATTAATTAGCAACTCAAGCATGGCATTCTTTTGACATGGAACAATGAAAACTCAAGCATGGTAGGTTCATAGATTCACATAAACATGGATGGGTTCTTTTACTAGAACAACTACAAATTTCAAGCATGATGAGTTCTTTAGCACAGACAACCTTAGCATGATACATGGATTCCTTTTGAAACTAGAACAAGTACGAATGGGTTCATGGGTTTCACAAGCATGGTTCATGGGTTCACAAGTATGAATAGGTTCATAAGCATGAATGAGTTCATAAGCATGAATAGGTTTCCTTGCTACACAACTTAAGCATGGATGGGTTCATACGCATAAATAGGTTCTCTTTTTGACATAGAATACAAACTTGGTAGGTTCATGGGTTCACATAAGCATGGATGGGTTCTTTGCTACAACTCAAGCATGGTAGGTTCTTTACTAAGAACAACTAAATATCACAAGCATGAATGGGTATCTAGCAACCTATAAAAGTTTAGAACATGCTACTAAAAGACTAAAAATAAATTTTTACAAGACTACTTCTTTAGAAAAATTGCAAGTCCTATATATTACAAAGACTACATTTATTAGTCTACAAATTAGTACATACTACAACCCACTTTTTCTTCAATCTTACAAGTTCCTACATACAAAAAGAGCAAATTTTTATGAACAGGGGTTAGTAAAGAATGATTTCTTAACAAAGTAGAGAACCTTATCTTTAAAAAATAGCTAGATGGTCTAGAACCCCAAGAAATGGGTAGTAAATATTCTTACTACACCAATCTTTATATGCACATAGTTATAGTCCAAGTGGTCATTTGTGTTAACAAAATAACCATAATAACAACAATAAGCATACAAGGTTAAAGATTGAACCTTTATGTATTTTAATTTGGTTCCACCACCCATCTTTTTAATGGGATCCTTTTGATCCCTATAACCACCTTATGCTTAATACTTAGTCCAAGTCATTTAGAAACATACACACAACAAAAGAGGACAAGAATCAACACAAATAAAATAGAGAATTCCCCCTTGATTTTCCAACCATTCTTATGCACAAATCTTAGTCCAAGTGGTTCAAAATAATTATAAGGACAACAATAATCAAAGCAAAGTTCAAGATTCTATCTTTATGTGATTTTGTTGAGTCCTTTCATTCCATCCTCTTTCATGGGATCATTTTGATCCCTACAAACATGCTTATGCTTAGGAATTAGTCCAAGTTATTTAGGAACATAAATACACAATAACACATCATAAGATGAGTTCCTTTTAATCTACAACCATTTATATGGTTAGAAAAATAGTTCACGTTGTTATATAACATACACATACAACATCCACCATCATAAAGATGGGTTTTTTTATCCTACAACAAACAACCATCAAATGATGGGTTCTTTCTCACATAGAACCTAAAATAACCCTAAAGATGGGTTCTTTTTGTAGCGCCCCGATTTCCAATACTGGGAAACCGTGACACGAGCCAAGACCTTTTCTTCAATTAGTCACAATACACAGAAAAACAATAGAATTTAAAACTTTTTATTCAACACTCAATACATTATAAGTCTGAACATTATACAATTGCAATGCCTTACAATAAAGTTACAGTATTACCTTTACATTCCCAAGTATTACAAACTTCAACATCTTACATCAGAGTACAAGGAATGAAGAACAACACTTGGTAACTCTCACTTGAGTACTTCTCAACTAATAGATAATCAATACATATACTGCAGCGGAACTAAGCATAACACTGACTCCTTGCTTTCCTTGCCTTGAGTCCTCCTGAATCTCGCCTTTGTACTTCGGCGATCCAGTACCTATGGAAGTGGGGACGTCAGTATTCACCGACGCTTAAAGGCTGATCATATAGTAGCGAATCTCCCAAACAATATACAAAATATAGCAATAGTGTTGGTGTAGTTTAAGTGTTTGTGAGTGCTATGACTAGACTCTAATGCGATACTTAAATAGAACTAGGATGCTTCCTATTCTAATGTCAGCAAGTCTCCGAAGTCAACATGCAGCCCATACTACATGCGACCCTTCTCAAGCCGTTTCTCCATATATAGGGATTTGAACCCACGTTATGAATTCTAATTGCACACAACCTATTCCTGACAGCTACACGTGACTGATGAGGTTGCAGATGTGGTCAAGTCCCACTAATGCATTTCGCCAGTGGTGTCTATGTTCGCCACTGCGACCCGGCTAACCGGACCTATCTTAAAATAGACGAACCCAATGTATCGGGCGTCATTCCAAAATCAAACTATAGGGTTTCGCAAGCGCAGGGTAGCGCGAAGTCTACCCTGTGGCACCCTCTGGGGTCTCGCGAGCGCAGGACTGCACACTGCATCCTGTGGCACCCCAGCCACGGTACTTCAGGAATTAACAGCGCGAGATATGCGACCCGTGTCCTCAACTTGTGAGATGGCACCGTACGTATCCCTTTGACGGGAAGGTACAACCCAATAACACCACCTGGTCTGCCTCAAGGGACGAGTTAGTCATAAGGTGCCCCCTACAACCGGCTCCTCTCTTCCGGCAAAGGTTTTAAGTAATGATCTTTATAAGTCAATACCCTAATAATGTCCCTAGCCCTGAATACTCCTAGGGAGGACAATATTATAACCACAACATGCTTGGCCTTAATTTAGACTTTGCAAGACAACTCTACTAGGCTGCTTAACCTAGACTTACTGGAACTCCTCGGGATCCGGTTCGTGGCTCATCGATCCAAGACTTCGGCAGTGCGAATATACATGCATGCCGTTACCCTAAACTTGGATTTCGTCTATACTCCGGTCCTCGATCAACCTACCATGGTTAAGATTCGACGGTACACAAGGAGTGACTCTTCCACAGTTTTTTAGGGTAAGAAAACATATGTCTTGATGGTCGATAGCGAATATACATGAACAAACAAACAAACAAACAAACAAACAAACAAACAAACAACAAACCTAGGAGAAACCCCCACCTTGGTTCACTTGTAGGAAGAACTAGCTAGCTCAACCTTCTCCTTCCCCTAGCTCTTAGAACTCCTAGGAACCCTACAATTAAAACTCTCAAGTTAGCATGGTGATCTCTCTTTCTTTTCCTTTCTTTCTTTCTTTCTTTTTTTTTGATCTTTCTAAAATGAGACTAAGGTGAAGGAAGGGGGTATTTATAGGAGGAGAGAAGGGTGGAGAGTGTAAATGGGCACACACACATTTGCAAAAAACCCCTCCCATGATTTTGGGGCCGGCCATGCCTTAGGGGAGGTAGGGGTGAGGTGGAGGGAGGTGTTATGTGGTGGAGGTGTGGTGTGGGAGAGATAGTTTCTAGTAGGGGTTTTTACTTAATCTTCTTATGCATACAAAAACCCTAGATTATGCCTCCTAATCAAGCCCTAACCCTCTAATTAGGTTGTTATAACAAGATAAACACTTAGTCCAAAAATACACAACACCCTAATTTGTATAATGTACTAATCGACATACTACACGTATGTGCGCATATATGTCTGTATGCCAAAAATCTTCGCATAATCCGTATAAAAATAATTTAATATCGGAAATAACAATAAAATAAATTTTATTATTAGTTCGGAAGATCACGGTATCAATTTGATACAATACGGATGTATACTGACCGATATCTGGATACAGATAATGTCTATGAACAAACCGGGTGAAAATCACCAAAATATTCAAACTTTGGAATTAAAACAAAATAATAATAAAATAATAATAAAATATTAATTTATATAAGGTAATATCTGTCCGGGATATTACACTTTTCTACATTAAAAAAATAAATAGGAACAAGCAACTAAAATTAGAAGTAGAGAATCTCCACCTTGTGATTCTTGTAGGAAGGACTAGCTAGCAAAACCTTCTCCTTCCTCCTTTGCTTTCTACTACAATTTGAGTGAAGAACACTCTTATGGAAAAACCCCCAAATGAAGAACACTTAAGGGTTTCTTCTCTTTCTTTTTCTTTCTCTTTTTCTTTCTTGTAAATGAGGAAAAGTGTGAAGGGGAGGGGTATTTATAGGATGAAATGACGGTGGACAGTGCAAAATACACAACCACATTTGCACATAACCCCTTCGGGTTCATTTGGCCGTCCAAGGATTGGTATGAGGTGGAGGGTGAGGTGGAGGGGTGAGGTGGAGAAGATGTTTCTAGTAGAAGACACATATTAATACTCTTATGTATCCCTAATTAATCTTGACCCTAGGTTTAAGCCTCCAAACAAATCCTAGCCATACAAATTTGTTTAATCATGACAAAAATAAGATATTTTTGTCCAAAACACATACTACATGATTTGTACAAACGTATGAAATCAGGTACAATATGCTTACGTATGTATATATTTATATGCCGATAATTTCCGTTTGTGAAACCGCTCAATCCGTACAAAGATAATTTAATTCCAAAAATACTAATAAAATAAATTTTATTATTAGCCCGGAAGATTCCAGTACCAATTTGATACAATACAGATGTATACAGACTGGTATATATACACAGATAACGTTCATTAACAAAACCGGGTGATATCCACCAAAAATATTTCATTTTGGGAAAATAAAATAAAATAATAATAATTTTAAATACCTGTCCGGGATTTTTCGGCCATTTTCTCAAAAAATACGTTTTTCAAGATTTTGCACAAGGGCACAAAACTGATACAATACTTCTATATACTTACTAGTATATAGGTCCTCGTAACTTTTTATTTAGAAAACCAAGAATTTCCAAAAAAAAGTATTTTAATTTAAAAATAATAATTACTATAAATATAATATCCGTCTGGGATCATCCCTTGAAATCGGCACACTCTCCTCCATCAATACATCCTCGGTTAGGATATCTTCGAATACCATCCTAAAATACATATACTGGAATTAGTTCAGATATAGAAAAATCATAAAAAATAAGTTGAAAGGAGCAACAATATGAATTACATTGGCTACAACTAAGACCCGACTCCTAAAAGGCATCCAACTTTAATTTTCCTACTGTGTTGGACTGTAAATTGAAGTCGGCTCTGATACCACTCTGTAACGCCCCAATTTTCGCTAACTGAAAAACCATGACATAAGCCAGAATCTTTCCTTCAATTAGCCACAATACACAGAAAAACAGGAAAATTTAAAACTTTTTATTCAACACAAATGTATTACAAATCCGAATGTTACAAAATTGCAATACATTACATAAGTGTTACAATAATACCTTTACAATCTCAAGTGTTACAACTTTCAACATATTACATCAGAGTACAATGAATAAAGAACAACACTTGGTATTTCACTTGGATGCGTTCCAACAAATAAATAGATTACAAAATTGTTACAATGGAACAATAGTAAACAACATATAATGCAGCGAAAATAAAAATGACTCTTGCTTCTCTCGCCTTGAGTCCTCCTGAATTCTGTACATGTACTTCTGCAATTCGGTACCTATTGAAATGAGAACATCAGTACATATACTGACGTTTTTAAGGCTGATAACTAGCAGCGATTCTCCACTTAAGCAAACAGATTAATGATAAGAGAAACGTGTACATATAATTGATGTGTCAGTGTAAGCTATGCCTTAGACTTTAATACTCGATTAACTAATGCGATCATGTTCTTATTCTAATGCAAGCAAGTCTCCGGAAAAGTATGCAGCCCATACTACATACGCCCCATCTCAAGCCATTTCTTCATATATAGGGATTTGAACCCTCGTTAAGAATTCTACATTGTACACAATCCTATTCCTGATAATACAACGTGACTGTGAGGTTGCAGGTGGGTCAAGTCCCACCAATGCAGTACGATTATGGTGTCTTTATTTGCCACTACTACCCGGCATGCCGGACCTCACTCAAAAACAAGGTTGCAGGTATGGTCTAGTTCCATTATTGCAGTCATATAGTGGTGTCCAGCGTATCGGGCCACATTCGAAAATCAGAAGAACATAGGGTCTCACATGCGTAGGGTAGCGCGAAGCCTACCTTGTGGCACCCATGGGGTGTCGCAAGCGCAGGACTGCACACTGCATCCTGTGGCACCCCAAGCCACAGTATTTCAGGAATTAACAGACGAGATACGCAATCCGTACTCCCAACTTGTGAGATGGCACCGTACGTATCCCTTTGATAGGAAGGTACAACCCAATAACACTGCCTAGTGTCGGCCTATAGGACAGGTCGGAACATAAGGAATCATCCTTAACACCAACTCTTTTCCTTCGGCGAATAAATGATTAGAAGTAAAGGTTAAGTAGTATTGGCCATAAGTTACTACCCTAACGATGTCACTAAACCCAAACAATCCCACGGGGTTTTCAATAACTTTCTTATGATTATCCCGATCCAACAAATGGCCTATCGATCCAACACACCGGTGACAGCAATCTCTCTCATACTCATCATTACCCCTAACTCGGATCTCGTCAACATTCTCAGCCCACGATCAACCCACATCAGTTAAGATCCGTGGGTGCTCGAGGTGTGATTTATCCACAGTTTCTAAGGTGGTAAGATGTGATTCTTGATGGTCGATGGCACCTGAGGCAATTATGAGACCCTATTACAACCCCTAACTCGGATCTCTTCAACACTCTCGGCCCGCGATCAACCCACATCAGGTAAGATCCGTCGGTGCTCGAGGTGTGATTTATCCATAGTTTCCAAAGTGGTAAGATGCGAGTCTTGATGTTCGATGATCCCTAGGCTAGCTTTTATCTAGCTAACAATACTAGTGACTTTCCCAACCATTATTTACCATATATTGAAGATGAAGCATGTGCACATCATATGGTCCAATTTCAATTAGAAACGCATACAACTAGAACTCATGGGTTCTTTTCCCAAATTTGAACTAGGATAATATGCGACTAGGTTCTTGGGTTTTTTCTCAAAATTGAGCCTAGAATAACCTAGAACCTAACTGGATGGGTTCCTCGCCAATTCGAGCTAGAACTATCATGCAGCTAGTTTCATGGGTTTCTTCTTAAAAATTGAACTAGAACAATTATGGAACATGGGTTCATTTCAATAATTCAATTGGGTTATCATGCAAGCTAAACTCATGGGTTTCTTTTAGAATTTAACCGAAACCACTACAATCATATAACTCAAACATGCATGGATTCTTTTGAATCTAAAGACAACTACACATCTCAAACATGGGTTCTTTACTAGAACAACTACAATAACACAAGCATGCGTTCTTTACTTAGAACAACTACAATAACTCAACCATGGTATTTTTCTACAACTCAAGCATGAATACAATTCAAGCATGGGTTTCCTTCTACAAAAACTCAAGCATGGTATCTTTCTATAACTCAAGCATGGGTTTCTCACTATAATCAACCTACAACAACTCAAGCATGGTATACTTACTTAACATGGGTTTCTTTACTACATCAACCTACAAAAACTCAAGTATTGTATACCTACTATAATCAACTCAAGCATGGGTTTCTCACTATTATCAATACAAGCATGATGGGTTTCTTTGCTACACAACTTAAGCATGGTATCTTTTACTACATCTTAAGTATGATGGGATTCTTACTAAAACAACTCAGGCTTGGTATCTTTTACTATATCTCAAGCATGATGGGTTTCTTACTAAAACAACTCAAGCAAGGTATACTTACTATAATCAACTCAAGCATGGTATTCTCACTATAATCAACCTACAACAACTCAACCATGGTATACCTACTATAATCAACTCAAGTATGGGTTTCTTACTATAATCAACCTACAACAACTCAAGCATGGTATACAACTTAACATGATGTGTTTCTTACTATAATCAACCTACAACAACTCAAGCATGGTATACCTACTATAATCAACTCAAGCATGTGTTTCCTTCTACAACAACTCGAGCATGGTATACTTACTATAATCAACTTAAGCATGGGTTTCTCACTATAATCAACATACAACAATTCAAGCATGGTATACTTACAATAATCAACTTAAGCATGGGTTTCTCACTATAATCAACCTACAATAACTCAAGCATGGTATATTTACTATAATCAACTCAAGCATGGTATTCTCACTATAATCAACCTACAACAACTCAAGTATGGTATACAACTTAACATGGGTTTCTTCTACAATAACTCAAGTATGGTATACTTACTATAATCAACTTAAGCATGGTATACAACTTAACTTGAGTTTCTGCTACAAAAACTCAAGCATGGTATATTTACTATAATCAACTTAAGCATGGTTTCTTCCTACAACTCAAGCATGAAAAGGTTTTTTTGCTACAACAATCTACAATCTACGCATGGACTTCTTACTATAATCAACCTACAACAACTCAAGGATGGTATACAACTTATCATGGGTTTCTTCTACAACAACTCAAGCATGGTATACAACTTAATCTGGGTTTCTCTACAACAACTCAAGCATGGTATACTTACTATAATCAACTTAAGCATGAATGGGTTTCTTTGCTACAACAATCTAAAACATAAGCATGAATGCCTACAACTACTTAAGCATGGTTCTTCACTAAAAAATAATTAGCAACTCAAGCATGGCATTCTTTTGACATAGAACAATGAAAACTCAAGCATGGTAGGTTCATGGATTCACATAAACATGGAAGGGTTCTTTTACTAGAACAACTACAAATCTCAAGCATGATGGGTTCTTTAGCACATACAACCTTAGCATGATACATGGATTCTTTTTGAAACTAGAACAAGTACGAATGGGTTCATGGGTTTCACAAGTATGGTTCATGGGTTCATAAGCATGAATGGGTTCATAAGCATGAATAGGTTTCCTTGCTACACAACTTAAGCATGGGTGGGTTCACAAGCATGAATAGGTTCTCTTTTTGACATATATTACAAACATGGTAGGTTCATGGGTTCACATAAGCATGGATGGGTTCTTTGCTACAACTCAGGCATGGTAGGTTCTTTACTAAGAACAACTAAATATCACAAGCATGAATGAGTTTCTAGCAACCTATAAAAGTTTAGAACATGCTACTAAAAGACTAAAAATAAATTATTACAAGACTACTTCTTTAGAAAAATTACAAGTCCTATATATTACAAAGACTGCATTTATTAGTCTACAAATTTGTACATACTACAACCCACTTTTTTTTCAATCTTACAAGTTTCTACATACAAAAAGAACAACTTTTTATGAACAATGGTTAGTAAGGAATGATTTCTTAACAAAGTAGAGAACCTTATCTTTAAAAAATAGCTAGATGGGTCTATAACCCCAAGAAATGGGTAGTAAATATTCTTACTGCACTAATCTTTATATGCACATAGTTATAGTCCATGTGGTCATTTGTGTTAACAAAATAACCATAATAACAACAATAAACATATAAGATTAAAGATTCAACCTTTATGTGTTTTAATTAGGTTCCACCACCCATCTTTTTCATGGGATCCTTTTGATCCCTACAACCACCTTATGCTTAATACTTAGTCTAAGTCATTTAGAAACATGCACACAGCAAAAGAGGACAACAATCAACACAAATAAAATAGAGAATTCCCCCATGATTTTCCAACCATTCTTTTGCACAAATCTTAGTCCAAGTGGTTCAAAATAATTATAAGGACAACAATAATCAAAGCAAAGTTCAAGATTCTATCTTTATGTGATTTTGTTGAGTCCTTTCATTCCATCCTTTTTCATGGGATCATTTTGGTCCTTACAAATATGCTTATGCTTAGGAATTAGTCCAAGTTATTTAGGAACATAAATACACAATAACACATCATAAGATGAGTTCCTTTTAATCTACAACCATTTATATGCTTAGAAAAATAGTCCAAATTGTTATAGAACATACACATACAACATCCACCATCATAAAGATGGGTTCTTTTATCCTACAACAAACAACCATCAAAAGCTGGGTTCTTTCTCACATAGAACTTAAAATAACCTTAAAGATGGGTTCTTTTCTACATAAAATAAGTAAATAAGAACAAGAAACTAAAATTAGAAGTAGAGAACCCCCACCTTGTGATTCTTGTAGGAAGGACTAGCTAGCAAAACCTTCTCCTTCCTCCTTTGCTTTCTACTAAAATTTGAGTGAAGACACTCTTATGGAAAAAACCCCAAATGAATAACACTTAAGGGTTTCTTCTCTTTCTTTTCCTTTCTCTTTTTTTCATCTTGTAAATGAGGCAAAGTGTGAAGGGGAGGGGTATTTGTATGATAAAATGAGGGTGGAAAGTGCAAAATACAGAACCACATTTGCACATAATCCCTTGGGGTTCATTTGGCCGGCCAAAGATAGGTATGAGGTGGAGGGTGAGGTGGAGGGTGAGGTGGAGAAGAGGTTTCTAGTAGAAGACACATATTAATACTCTTATGTATCCCTAATTAATTTTAACACTAGGTTTAAGCCTCCAAACAAATCCTAGCCATCCAAATTTGATTAATCATGACAAAAATAAAATATGTTTGTCCAAAACGCATACTACATGATTTGTACAAACGTACAAAATCGGTACAATACGCTTACGTATGTATATATTTATATACCAATAATTTCCATTTGTAAAACCGCTCAATCCGTACAAAAATAATTTAATTCCAAAAATAATAATAAAATAAATTTTATTATCAGTCCGGAAGATTCCAGTACCAATTTGATACAATACAGACTAGTATATATACATAGATAACGTTCATTAACAAAACCAGGTGATATCCACCAAGAATATTTTATTTCGGGAAAATAAAATAAAATAATAATAAAATAATAATTTTAAATACCTGCCCGGGATTTTTTGGCCATTTTCTCAAAAAATGCGTTTTTCAAGATTTTGCACAAGTGCACAAAACTTATACAACACCTGTATATACTTACTAGGATATAGGTTCAGGTAACTTTTTATTTAGAAAAACAAGAATTTCCACAAAAAAAAATTAATTTAAAAATAATAATTATTATAAATATAATATCTGTTTGGGATATTACACTTATTGGCCGGGGACGCCTTCAGCTGGCCGTGCCGGACGTTGTGTCTATTTCCTGTAGGCATCTTAGGACGTCCTCGCATGTTCTGGCAGGCGAGTTAGGCTGCGAGACTTGCTGGCTTCAGCACCCGACTACGAGTGAAAGTGGTGGAGTGTCTCATTGATGGGGTTCCCTAAGATGACCTCCAGGATCACGTTCCGGAAGTTTTGGAACTCATGGCGGGTGACGTGAGCTCGTCCGGCCGGGTCGCGTTGGGGTGGTGGCCTCCGGTTGGCCCGACTGAGCTCCGGCTCCTGCTCTCGGGATGGATGCCTGGGATGGTTCGGGGCCGAGTTGGAAGCGGCCCCTCTCCTAGTTCGGCTGGCTTGGCAGTTATGGATGACCCGACGTAGGTCGTTTGCAACCGAGCGAGAAGCACCCAGTCCGGGTCTGAGGTTGACCCTCGGATGGTTGGATCCATGAGTGTCGGCGGGGAGGTCCTGGGGAGGAGCATCCGGGCGACGTGCAGAGGTGACAGCTCTTCTGGCCTTGGGTGCCAAATGAGCTCGGATTGAAGGGATGTCGTTAATGGTCGGGGTCGGACTGAGATCCGTACCAAGGCTTTCCACAGATGGCGCCAACCTGATGTTGTTTGTTTTTGGGGGTGGCTGTAACAGGTGTGAGTTCTCTTAATTTATAAAGTGGAAGTCGCGGTACTGGCTATACGCCCGACCCTCGGCTGAGGGAGCAACTCGGGAGTAGGCAGGAGTGAGGTGGAGGTCGGATGCTCAGCTCAGATATGGAGGCTCGGCCCAGATCTAGAGGCTCGGCTCGGTCTCGTGTACCTGCACTTTGGCCTAGGAACACCAGGGTTGATCTCGGTGGCAGGCCCTTTGACGGTCTAGTTAGTTACTGAAGAGTAACAGTGGCTAGGTTTTTCGAGGGGAAAGATTGATTACCTGTTAATGGAGGGGAGGGCCTGGTATTTATAGGCGGGGAACCGGATCTGAGACCCTGCTGGGTCGGTTCGGGCCCGTTGGTCCATGGGCCTGTTGCGACAGTAGCCCGTTTGACCGTGTGTTGACCTGATCATCAAGAAAACACTATTTCTGAGGGGATCCGGTGGCCCAGATAGGGCTACATCATCTGACCCATATCACAATTCAATACTCAGCTTGATCTCAAATTAGGTATACTAGTCTTAGTTTAGTTTAGCATCTCTAATTAAGTTCGATTCTTTTGTATTTGAGTCTATTCCTGTTGCTTTATTTGCACCCTGTAGGGTTCAACTTGAGAGGAGGAAATGCATTTTAACTGGAGAAATGGAGAATGGATATAGAGTGCTAATTAGTATGCCCAAGCTAGCTTGTGCTACGATGATTTAGATGGTTAGACTGTGTATTTAGATGGAAAAGCTCAAGCTAGCAGAACTAATGAATGTGAAAATGAATTTTTTTATAAAAAGTTTTATTTTTTAAAAAAAATTAATTAAAAAAAAAGCATCGTGGAAACAATCCCCGACACGTGTTACACCGGCGCTTGTTCTGGCATTTTTAGAAACACCAGTAAGGTATTCCCCAACATTTATAAGCATCGGGGAATCCTAAAAAAAAAACACCGGGGATGAGCTTTTCCTTTGTATTGTACAATCACACTCAACTTACTATAATTACAAGATCAACCACCTGTCGTGGACCCAAGAATTAACCAGTTCACGGCTAGGGATTCATCTCTTAATGCATTCATACACTCAAGGCTAAGCCATCAAAATAAACTTGACAAAGCCCTAATATCCTTTGAATTGCAGCAAATTGCTATTGGAGGCCAAAGCTCCACTGCTAAATGAGACTAGGTCAGATGTAGTTCCATGCTAAAGCAAATTCATTGCATCTTCATCTTAGAGAGCCCTAAGCTCTTCCTCCTCCGATAAGTAGTTGCAATTGTTTCCATTAGCATTGTATATTGTTTTAATTTTTTTTCCTTTTTAAACTTTTGTTTTACTTGTTGCTGCTTATTTTGGCGTAGGAGCAAACAGATAGTGTGTTAATATTTGATGAAAACTACTAAAAATCAGACCTTTCATCTTTGCCGTGAAATGCGGTTAGAGCTCCAGAGATTGAATGTGGATCTTTGATTGAACACCGTGATCTAGATCCGACGGTTGCTGATGCGGCTGATGGACCTGCAAAATGCCTGAAACACCAGGGTTGGCCCCGACGGTAGACCCTCCGACGCTCAAGTCAAAACTAGAGAGAGAAAGAGAGTTTGAGAGGAAAACTGTTGATTACCTTCTGACTGAAGAGGATGGGGTATTTATAGGCCTGAGAAACAGTTGAATTCCTTATCTCCTATTCGAATCTTCCTCTCAAGAGATAAGTTCTCCTGTTTGAGGATAAGAGATTTGACTAACTGCTCTCACGTGCTGGGTCTCTTTTAGTGGGCCTAATCTGCCACTTTTCTTGGGCTTGAAAGATTCCCATGTCTTGTAGAGGAGCCTGGAGAAGGTCCGGATCTGTTAAAGAGGCCCGTTATGATTACTCTGCATGTAGAAGCTTTGAGATCTGTGCTGCAATCGAAGGGCCCTGATTAGCTATGCTTTTTACCATTATCATTACTAAAAAAATGACATGTCCCCATCAGGTTTTCATTAGCAACTATTGTCTTTCTGTACAGAAATTTATCACAATTTTGTTCAAGGTGATTCTAGTACTTATGGTTTCAATGTGTAAGTTCAACGCAATCTAAATTTTAGTTATGTATGTGGCTACTTATTTTGGTGTGGGAGCAAACAGATAGTGAGTTAATATTTGATAGAAACTACTAAAAATCTGACCTTCACTATTTGTCGTGAAATGCATTGGAGCTCCTAAGATTGAATCTGGATCGTTGATTGAACACCATGATCTGGATCCGACAGTTGCTTATGCGGCCGATGGACCTGCTAAAAGCCTGAAACACCGGTTACAAATGATGTAACAGTTTCTCTCCTTCATTGGCATCATCTTCTGTAATTGTGAACACTCGTCCTTGGCGAAGCGGCTCCTTTCTTTTCTGGTTTATCTCTGGGGCTGATCTGCTGCTACTTTTCTGGAACTGGGGACAATCTGGTCGGATATGACCAATCTTTCCACATTTGTAACAAACTTGGGTATCCATCTGAGGGTCCTTCCTTGGGCACTGGCTCATGAAATGACCTTGCTCTTCGCACAGGAAACAACTTCCTGGCTTGGCAGCGCCAAATTTTTCGTCTAGTTTCTGAATCTTCTGCTTTCGACCTTGGTTCTCGAGCCTTGGTGCTGGTGTAGTTCTCTTTCCCTCGTTCCACCTTCTAGTGTTCACTTGCAGTTCTGGTCCTCGGTTCATATCAAGCTCTGTCGTTGCTGCACGACGGACCAATTTCTCGAACCTCCGAATGCAAAAAGGTACCATCCTCGTTTTGAGTGCAGGTCTGAGCCCTTGCTCGAATCTCTTGGCCTTATTGACCTCATCTTCTACCACCTTTGGAGCATATCGGGACAGTTGCGTGAACTTGGTCTCGTACTCACGAACTGTCAAGCTTCCCTGCTTCAAGTTGAAGAACTCCATGGCCTTGTCCTCCTACACATCTAATGGAAAGTAGTGCATCCTGAACTCCTCCAAGAAGTCTTCCCAAGTAATGGGTCCTTCACCCCGGTGTCTTTCTCTAGTAGAATGCTTTCCAATCTGACCTTGCTGTCATCTGGTGTCAGCATTACCTCAAACACTGTCTCGACTTGACGAATCCAGTCGTTAGCTGCCGTTGGGTCTGCCTTGCCTTCAAAAACAGGTGGCCTCATCCTTCGGAAAGATTCGACCAACTTGATAGGGTCGGTAGCTGCTACTCCCTGGTTACCTGCGGGTCCTCCTTGTTGCTGCCCATTATTTCGGTTTGCCTCTGCTAGGTCTCCGATTTCCTGGTACATACGGGCAAATTCTGCCCCTATATCTAGACCTGCGCCATTGCCTCCACTACCCTCGCCCTCAATCAGGATGTTTCCACCACTCCTGGTTCCGTGAGACATCTGGTAGAAAACAATAAACATGGGTATTAACCCCGATATAGAAAAATTATAAAACATAAGTTGAAAGAAACAACAAGTAGCTAAAATCCGACTCTTAAAAGGCATACAAGTTTAATTTTCCTACTTTGGTGGACTGTAAATTGAAGGCTCTGATACCACTCTGTAACGCCCCGATTTCGGTAACTGGGAAACCGTGACATAAGCCAGAATCTTTCCTTCAATTAGCCACAATATATAGAAAAATAGGAAAATTTAAACTTTTTATTCAACACAAATGTATTACAAGTCTGAATGTTACAAAATTTCAATACATTACAACAGTGTTACACTGTTACAATCCCAAGTGTTACAACTTTCAATAATTTACATCAGAGTACAATGAATAAAGAACAACACTTGGTACTTCACTTGGATGCTTTCCAACAATAAATAAATTACAACAATTTGCAAATAGTAATCAACATAAATATAACATATATTATAACGAAAACCTAAAATGAAATTGACTTCTTGCTCTCTTGCGTTGAGTCCTCCTGAAACTTGTACCTGTACTTCTGCAATCCAGTACCAATTGAAGTGGGGACGTCAGCACATGTACTGCTGCTTTAAGGCTGATAACTAGCAGAGAATCTCAACTATAGCAAACAGATTGATGAAAAGTGGAACGTGTATATATATTTGATGTGTTAGTGTATGTTATGACTTAGGCTCTAATGCAAGATTACTAATGTAAGGATACTCTCATTCTAATACAAGCAAGACTATGGGATAGTATGCAGCCCATACTACATACGCTCCATATCAAGCCGTTTCTTCATATATAGGAATTTGAACCCACGTCATGAATTTTACTTTTGTACCCATCCTGTTCCTGACACATACTACATGACTGATGAGGTTGCAGGTACGGTCTAGTTTCGCTACTGTAGTACAATAGTGGTGTCCTCATTTTTCATTATTGCCCGGCGAACCGGTCCTCGCTCAATGCCAACACAAACTACAAGATACTTGTCAACCTTCTTTCGTGCTCTCAACTTGTCATGAGAAGGCATAGAACCAAATAGAATCGTAGGGTCTATTTCCCTAGGAAAACCTCCCATTCTTATCATGGTAGTTCAGGAATTAACAATCAAGATACGGATCCTGTGCTCCCAACTCGTCATGAAAAAGCACCGCCCGTATCCCTCTGACAGGGGAATACATCCCAATAACACCACCTAGTGTTCAGCCTATAGGAGAGGTTGGATTATAGGGTATCATACCTAAAACCAACTCTCACCCTTCGGCAATTTATAGATAAAAATGGTTAACTATTACTAGCCTAACGATGTCACTAACCCTAACCAAACAAGCTAGACATGCCACTGTGCTTCCAACTCTTCATGAAAAAGCACCGTACGTGTTCCTCTTCTAACCAAACAAGCGAGACATGCCACTGTGCTTCCAACTCGTCATGAAAAAGCACCGTCCGTGTCCCTCTTTTAACTAAACAAGCGAGATATGCCACTGTGCTTCCAACTCATCATGAAAAGCACCGTACGTGTCCCTCTTCTAGAGAGTGTAACAATTTGTCGACATAATTAACCAATTCTTAATCTAGACTTCACAAGATCTCCTCGGATCCATTCACAGCCTACCTATTTAAGACAATACCTACATACGAGCCCAATGAGCTTCGTACGAGAAATAACATACATACGAGCCAAATAAGCTACGTATGAGACCTACAACTACATACGTGCCGGACGAGCCACGTATGAGACAACAACGTACATATGAAAACAACCATACAGGTAATCAACCTAGAAGCAACCGAACGTGCTTACTAGAAACTCTTGATCTTCTATAATAAGAAGCAACAGAAGAATCTACAAACAATCTAAAATAGGCATTCTACCAAAGAGAAGCCCAAAAGCGACATAAAAGCCTTCCGACAGCTCAGAAGCAACCAGTGCTACGCTTATAGGATTTTAACAGAAATAAAATTTTCAGAAAGGTAAGAATATATACCACAACTCTCTAGTGGAACACTATTTCAGATTCTGTAAGGAATCCAAAATCTGGCCTATCGAACACATGCAAACAGTTTACCCAAGCTGTAGATTTTCAACAAAAAAGCTGAAACTTTGCAAGCTGGTAACTTTTTCTCTACTCGTCGGAATCTAACAAAACTGGGCAATTTGAAAATGTGGGAACATCTACTACAACTCCCTAGTGGACCACTTTCTCAGATTCCATAAGGAATTTCAAATTCTTGACCTCGAACATACACAAACAATTACCAAACTACAGATTTCAATAAAATGATGAAACTTCTGTAGCTTGTAACTTTTGCTCTACTTGTCGGAATCTAACAAACTGGGCAATTTGAAAAGGTAGGGAACATCTACTACAAGTCTCTATTTGACCAATTTCTCAGATTCCGCAAGGAACTCCAAGTTCCAACCCATCGAACACACGCAAATGGTAATAAAACAGCAGATTTGACAAAGGAAAACTGAAACTTTGAAAGCATGTAATTTTTGTTCCACTCATCGGAATCTAACCCAAGAGGGCACTTCGGAAAGCTGAGAATATCTACTATAACTCTCTAGTTGGTCGGTTCCTCAGATTCAGCGAGTAAGACACTCAAAAACTATAAGGAATCAAGACAGATACAATTCTAACCCACCAAATACACAGCCAAGCTGAAAACTTTCAAAGCCCATAACTTCTACATTGCTTGTTGGAATTTAACCCAAGAGGTTAATTCGGAAAGGGGAGAGTCTCTACTACAACACCCTAGTTGGTCCGAACCTCAGATTCATCAAGTAAAACCCTAAAAAATGACAAAGAATCAAAACAGCAAGCATCCTGTCAAACAGCTAGTTTGTCTTTTTCCAAGACCATAACCCCTACTCTGCTTATCGGAATTTAACCCAAAAGGTCAATTCGGAAAGGGGAGAGTTTCTACTACAAATCCCTAGTTGGCTCGAACCTCAGATTCAACAAGTAAGACACTGTAAAATATCAAAGAAGCAAAACAGCATGTTTCCAGTACAACCTGGCTGCTGTGTTTTGTAAAAAGCATTACTCCTACTCGGCTTATTGGAATTTAACCCAAAAAGCCAATCTGGAAAGGGTAGAACATCGACTACAACTTCCTAGTTGGTCTCCTCCTCAAATTCTACAAGTAAAACACTCGAAAACTACAAGGAATCAAAACAGTGAACACTTCAGCCGTACTGGCTGTCTTGTTTTTGTAACGGCCATAACTTTTGCGTCTCTTATCGGAATTTAGCCCGAGAGGCCAATTCGGGAAAAGGAGAATGTCTATTATAACTCCCTAGTTGGTCGGCTCCTCAGGTTCATCCAGTAAGATGCTTAAAAGTAACACACAAACAAAACAGTGAGCATTCAACTAAGCTTGCTGCCCTATTTCTGTAACGACCATAACTTTTGTGTTTCTTATCGGAATTTAGTCCGAGAGGCCAATTCGGAAAGGAGAGAATGTCTAATATAACTTCCTAGTTGGTCTTCTCCTCAAATTCCGAGAGGAAACCCAAGTTTTATCCCCTTGAACCTACTGCGACGCTAACCCCAAAACAGTGAGCTCACTGTTTTGACTTGAGACTCGCTGTTTTGGGGGAAACGCTCGTTTCACCCATCAAAATGACTTCAAAAAATCTGTTAAAATTAGAGTATGCTAATAACACATAGGAGAACCTCCCACATAAATTTCAAGTCGAAACTCCTTTTTTAACCTAGTTAAATAAAATCAACCCTAGAACAAACAAAACCGAAACTTTATGGTTCTAATTTGTGTTCTACAACTTCAACTTCGCATGCTCTTTACCCTAGCCCCTATGCACATGAAATTAACTCCATAAAACAACATACAACAATAACAACCCTAAAATATCTAAAACAGGGCTTGAGTGAGAACCCCCACCTTAGAGAACTAGTAGGAAGGACTTGCCACTTCTCCTCCTTGCTTGTTCTTGCTCCTCCTCTCAAGAACACCCCTTGAAAATGGAACCCATGAAACCATAACTCTCTTTTCTTTTGATTTTGATTCCCTCTTTCTTTTCCTTTCTCAATCTTTTTACTAAATTAAAACAAGTAAAACAAGAAGCAGAAATTTGTAGAAGGAAGAGGTGTAGAATGAGATGAAATGAGATGGAAACTCTTAAAAAATGTAACGACCCGAAAAATAGCATATGACTATTTTGCATCGAAATGTGTGTGCGATTGAGAATTTCGCGCGATCATGGATTTTTCTGATGACTATTATTTTAATTAAGAAATATGCGTTATTGTTTACCTTATTTTATTATTATTTTCGAATTTAAATTATTTTTATACAGATTATCTACAAAGCAGTTTTATTGTATTTTTGTACTATTTATAATATTAAAGTAGAGAGTTGGGCTTTATTTGAAATGTATTAAGGCTAGGGGACTTATACGAAACATTCCCTTAGATATTTATCCATCTATTATTATTTAATTACATTTTTTACAAAAAGACCCCCCCACATTCTCTTCCTTCTTCTTCTTCCTTCTTTTTCTTCTCCCCGTCTGGTTCCCCCCCTACCCAGAACCCACCTCCCCCGATCCCGCACTACTTCTCCTTCCCCTACTTCTTCCTCTCCCATTTCACTTCCAACCAAAAACCCCTTCTCTCTCTCTCCTTCTTCTCCTTCTTCTTCCCTTCTTCTTCTCCTTCCGTTCGATCCCTTCCCAAACCGACCCATGGAAACCCCAGACGAACCCCAAAGCCCCCCAGCCTCCTCCCCCGTCCTCCTCCTTCTCCGTTCGCCCCCAACCGAACGAAGAGAACCCCGACCTCTTCTTCTCCGTTCTTCCTCTTCTCCCTTCTTGATTCGACGCCAACCCAAAGAAGCCCGTGACCAGCCCTCCTCCCTTCTCCCGTTCGTCCACGCCGGCGATCGAACGAAGCCCCGACCCTCCACCTTCCTCCTTCGTTCTTCTTCTTCATCCCGATCAAAACAAACCCAAAAAGAACCCACCCCGACCTCCTCTCCCTCTCCTTCTTCTCCGTTCAGACCCAGCCAAAAGACCCCCCCCCACCATCTCCATTCTTCCGTCTTCTTTCTATCCCGTCTTGTTCTCCATCCCGATGCCAACGAGAACCCAATCGACGATGCTTCCCCACCCAAATTCCACCTCTATTCTTCGTCAAATCCGAATTAAAATTAGGAGTAGACTAATGGAGGGATTCTCGACATCGTAGTGGCGTCGGATTTTCGATTGGACTTCGCGAAGGTATAACCCTAACTATTTTATTGTATAGAATTTAGTTGGGTTAATTTTTATTAAGTAAGAATGTTGTGGTAGAGAGATTTAGAGATATTGGAAATTGTAGATGTGAAAGATTAGTAGGTTATTAAAGAGATTGTGAGTTGTTAGTAAAATAGGCTTTTGGGTTTGTAAAAGAGAACTATATGGGTATGGATTAATTCTCGTATAGTAATAGAAATTGTAGTTGGACTATTAGATTAATTGGGGGGGTGATTTTAGTAATTAATTGAGGATGAAAATACCGCTGGTATTAGATCATCACGTGCATCACGCGTGTATATCCCAAGTGTTCAGTAAGCACTTGTGGGATATTTGGGATAGCGATTATTTACTCTTGTGATTAGTTGAATTATTTGAGTTTTAATTGCTTGAAATTTGGTGATAGGATATATTCACAACCTTGGACGCGAGATGGCACGACGCTTGGATCTTCGCAAAATATGTGAGTATGACTTATTATGTGTTTTTGTGTGCTAAGAAAGATGTGAGTTAATTTATTATGTGTTTTTGGTGTGTTAAAGATATGTGTGAGTTGGTTTATTATATATTTTTGTGGTTTGATGAATATGTGAGTTATATTATTTATATATTTTGCGGTTTAAAAAAATATATGTGAGTTAGTTTGTTTATATATTTGTGTATTTTATGGTTTAAAGATATGTGTGAGTTATTTTAATTATATATTTTGTGGTTAAGAATATGTGAGTGTTGATTCATTTATGTGTTTTGTGGTTTAAAGAAATAAGTAAGTATCGATTCATTTACGTATTTTTGTGATTGTGAAAATATGGTGATATTAACTATTTTGAGTATACAAAAACCTATATAATGGATGAGTTATATTTAGATGATGATATCAAAATATGGGTGTATGGTTTATATACGCATTTTGATGTTTTGAAGAAGTTCGAATAAACTAAAGTATTGTTATAAAAATTTATGGATCAAAGGGATCCTATAAAAAGTATGAATGGTAGAACTTGAGAAAATAGCTAAGATGAGTAGTTGTTCTAAGGTTCAAAGAAACCATGCTTAAGTGAGTATAGTAGTGGTTTTAGCTAAGAGTCTCAAAAAGAACTCATTTTAGTTGTTAGTAGTATTGAGTAAAAAGAACCCATCCTATGGATTGGAATTGTTGTAGAAAGAAACCCATGGTTAAGTTGTAGTAGAATATCATGTTTGGGTCGACTTTAGAAAGAAACTCATGTTTGAGTCGATTATAGTAGGTATGCCATGATGAGTTGATTTTAGAAGAAACCCATGCTAAGTTGATTATAGTAGATTCTTTTGTTGCTTCTAATTATAGAAGATCAAGTTTGCTAGTAAGCACAGTTGGTTGTTTCTAGGTTTGATTACCTGTATGATTGTTTGTATGTGGTTTTGCGCGTACGTGGCTCGACTGGCCCGTATGTAGCTGTGGATCTCATACGCAGCTTATTCGGCTCGTATGTGTGTTGTTGTCTCATACGCGGCTCGACTGGCCCGTATGTAAATGTTGGTCTCATACGGAGCTTATTTGGCTCGTATGCATGTTGTTGTCTCATACGCGGCTCGACTGGCCCGTATGTAGCTGTTGGTCCCATACGTAGCTGTTTAGCTCGTATGTGTTTTTGGTTACTCGTATGTAGCTTCTTGGCTAATACGCAGTTTGTTGTGCTCGTCTAGGGTGATATCATTGCCCTAGGGCTATCGACCATCAAGACGTGTGTTTAGCTTACTCCTAAGGGACTGTGGACGAGTTACTTCACGGGTGCCGTCAGATCTTAACCGTTGGTTGATTGCGGACCGGAGTGTGACGAAATCCAAGTTCAGGATAGTAGCATGCGAATACGTTCGTATTGCCGGGGTCTTGGATCGATAGGCCATGAACCAGATCCTGAGGGATTCTGGTGAGTTTAGGTTGAGCAGCCTAATAGAGTTATCTTGCGAAGTTTAATTTAAGACCTAGCATGCTGTGTAATGTTGTCATTCCTAGGATTGTTCAGGGTTAGGAACATCATTAAGGTAGTGACTTATAAAGATCATTTTACTTCGACCCTTTGCCGAAAAGAGAGGAGTTGGTTATAGGTAGCGCCTTACGACCAACTTGTCCCTCGAAGCAGGCCTTAGGTGGTGATATTGGGTTGTACCTTCCTGTCAAAGGGATACGTACGGTGCCTTCTCACGAGTTGGGAGCATGGGATGCGTATCGCGCGCTGTTAATTCCTGAAGTGCCATGATAAGGCGGGCGGAGCTAGGGGGATGGACCCCGGAACTTCGTCGGGTCCTTGGCCAGGGGGAAGCGAACAGGCCATAGATAGCGGTCTATGAGTTATGGGTTCGGAAGACCCTGTGTTCGTCTGGTTTTTGAGTGAGGTCCGGTGTACCGGGTGGTAGTGGCAAACATAGACACCATGAGCCCACTGCATTGGTGGGACTTGACCACATGTGCAACCTCATCAGTCATGTAGTATCTGTCAGGAACAGGTTGTGTACAATTAGAAATTCATAACGCGGGTTCAAATCCCTATATATGGAGAAACAGCTTGAGATGGGGCGCATGTATTTATGGGCTGCATGTTGCTTCGGAGACTTGCTGGCATTAGAATAAGAGCATCATCGCGTTAGTAATCTTGCATTAGAATAAGAGTATCATTGTATTGGTATTTGCATTAGAGTTAAGTCATAACATACACTGGCACAAATTATATGTACACGTGTCCTTTCCTTTCGAGATAAATTGCGAGTGTGATAGTTGAAGTAGATTAATAACCAAGCTATGGGCTTGGGATGTGATTGTGTTATTACCAAACTATGTTGGGATATGGGGTGTATTGTGATAAAATGCAAGTAAATGGTAAGGTGAAATGAGATGTGAGGTTGGACATGAATGAATGTGGTAGTATGAGGATGAAGGCATATGTTTATGATGAGATACATGAGATAAGGAAACAAAATCAATATTGTATTATGGGTGATTATTCAAAGGGTTACTAAATATAAGTATGTTAGGAGCGGGTATAGATATACATACAGGTGATGACTCAGAGAGTATTTGATGTAAAATCTCATTTATGATGTTTACATATTCAGACGCCAAGTAAGATTTGTTTATCTTGGTAATTGTGAGTTCGTTATGTTTTTTTACTTGTAAGTTTAATTAATTTACTTATTTAATAAATTATACTCACACCAGAAATGGCTAACCCCTTAGTGTTTGGGGGTTAGGGAGTCCCTGGGCTACCCTAGGTCCCTACTGTTACAGGTCCTCGGCAGTGCAGAGGTGAGGTGTAGGTACAGGTTCCGTGGAGTGGAGCTCCAGTTATAATTTGTTGTTATGTTTTAATTGTAAATAGTAAAGATTTATGCTTTAAATTGTATTTTTGATGTATAAGTATGAGAATGATGAGGAAGAGCATAGTGTGAGGCAGCAGGATATGGTTTCGACCCGTACCCATTTCGCTGTGGAGTGCCGGGCGTCGTGGTAGGTTTTTACAGGTTATTTTCTAAAAAACTTACTACGTTTTCAAAAGGATTTATGCTTTTTAATTGATATTTGTTAAACCGTTATGAGTTTGGCCCCCAGAGCATATATATATATATATTGCCTGTGTGATGATGCTCATTTTGGCCTGGGGAGCCCATATTATTATTGCCTGTGTTGTAAGCTACGGAATTTAGAGCAAAATTCCGTAAGCTTTTTTGTGTTTTGGGCAAAAAATACAAGGGAGACTCTGCCCAAATTTTCTTTGAAACATAACTGTTTTAGTTTATGTTTAAAGTGATATAGAAATTGGAAGAATTGATTTTGGAGTCAAAAAAGAAAAGAAAAGGGGCAGGCAGTATAGTTTGGTACTACAAACTGATATTTGTAATTACTGCGTAGTAACTCTGTGTTGAAGAAAAGTTTTTAAATTTTTCAGTTTTTCTGTGTCTCGAGACTAATTGAAGGAAAGATCTTGGCATGTGTCACGGTTTCCCAGTTACGGGGAGATCGGGGCGTTACAGATGGTATCAGAGCTGACTTCAATTTACAGTCCAACACAGTAGGAAATTTAAACTTGAATGCCCTTTAGGAGTCGGGATTTAGCTAGTTGTAGATAGTTATAATTCATATTGTTGGTTCCTTCAACTTATGTTTTATAATTTTTCTATACCCGGACAAATCCTAGTGTATGTGGTACCATCCTTTAACCACATGAATGGTGTTCGAGGAAGGATACTCAGATAGATACCCATACATGTTACAAATGCAGAAGGATTGGTCGTATCCGACCAGATATTCCCTAGCTTCACCGGAGGAATGGCAGATCAACCTCGAAGGCGAACAATAAAGGAAAGGAGCCTATTCACCGAGGGTAGAGTTCGCACTTACTACCAGCAAGCTGTAGAAGGCAGGAGTGCTAGTACCGGTATGTACATATAGAACTGCAACTAAGTTAAAAGTTGTATTTTTGAAATTTATTTTTGGACGAGGAAGTAAGGTATGATGAAACGCTTTCGTAACCAGCTGGATTTATATATATATATATGGAAGCCATGCAGCTGTTTTGTTCAATTGTGGTTCATCACATTCTTTTGTCTGAATTATTTTTCAAGTGTTGAGATGTGTGCGGGAGGCAACTCTAGATTGGTTTGTTTGAATACACCATCTGGAGCATTAGCTTCGAGCAAATTACAGGAGAGAATCCTGGAAGTTTGAAGTAATGATCGTAAGCCATGCCCGATTCTAAGGAGGGAGTAGCTACTGAACTGCAAAGGACCGAGATAAGTGAAGGATTGACCTCAGCCAAAAACCGTGAAGGAATCAAGAAGCTAGATGTCGAGATCTAGCAAGCCAGTATTAGAGTGATTACTCAAGTTTAGAGCTCAATTTTTGCACGAGGGGAGTAGCAACCGAGTCCAAGCGAGCAAGTCAGAAGGCTTAGGCAGGAAATGTAGGGATTGAAGCACTGAAGCAGCGGGGTTTTCCAAGATCAGCTCATGATTAAGCAGCCACTAGGAGCACGCCCAGGAGGAGATATGGCTCAGACAGAGGGCAATCGTGTTAGCAATTCAACCAGGTCACCAAGAGGAGTGACTCAGGGGCTGAAGCGACAATGTGTGACTTCGTCCTTTCTAAGGAGGGAGTGGTCACCAATCAACAGGAGTCGTAACCAAGGAGTAAATCAACAACACTTGTAGACAAGGATAGAGCAAGATAATGCAGCCATTGTCTACTCCCGAGCAGGAGCAGAGGAGTGTCAGCATTATATTCATAGTGGGTTTGTCCAAAAGGCTGAAGGACAACAGTTCAACTGGGTAGAAGACCAGTTTTTAAGAATATCACTCGGGGAACTGGAGATGGTTCAGGGAAATATCTCGTGAACCATTGATGTTTGGGGTTGCCTTCCTCTCACTAGCAGCGTTCTGAGGACAGAACGATTCTAAGGAGGGAGTGATGTAACAACCCGAAAAATAGCATATGACTATTTTGCATCGAAAAGTGTGTGCGATTGAGAATTTCGCGCGATCATGGATTTTTCTGATGACTATTATTTTAATTAAGAAATATCCGTTATTGTTTACCTTATTTTATTATTATTTTCGAATTTAAATTATTTTTATACAGATTATCTACAAAGCAGTTTTATTGTATTTTTGTACTATTTATAATATTAAAGTAGAGAGTTGGGCTTTATTTGAAATGTATTAAGGCTAGGGGACTTATACGAAACATTCCCTTAGATATTTATCCATCTATTATTATTTAATTACATTTTTTACAAAAAGACCCCCCCACATTCTCTTCCTTCTTCTTCGTCCTTCTTTTTCTTCTCCCCGTCTGGTTCCCCCCTACCCAGAACCCACCTCCCCCGATCCCGCACTACTTCTCCTTCCCCTACTTCTTCCTCTCCCATTTCACTTCCAACCAAAAACCCCTTCTCTCTCTCTCCTTCTTCTCCTTCTTCTTCCCTTCTTCTTCTCCTTCCGTTCGATCCCTTCCCAAACCGACCCATGGAAACCCCAGACGAACCCCAAAGCCCCCCAGCCTCCTCCCCCGTCCTCCTCCTTCTCCGTTCGCCCCCAACCGAACGAAGAGAACCCCGACCTCTTCTTCTCCGTTCTTCCTCTTCTCCCTTCTTGATTCGACGCCACCCAAAGAAGCCCGTGACCAGCCCTCCTCCCTTCTCCCGTTCGTCCACGCCGGCGATCGAACGAAGCCCCGACCCTCCACCTTCCTCCTTCGTTCTTCTTCTTCATCCCGATCAAAACAAACCCAAAAAGAACCCACCCCGACCTCCTCTACCTCTCCTTCTTCTCCGTTCAGACCCAGCCAAAAGACCCCCCCCCCCACCATCTCCATTCTTTCGTCTTCTTTCTATCCCGTCTTGTTCTCCATCCCGATGCCAACGAGAACCCAATCGACGATGCTTCCCCACCCAAATTCCACCTCTATTCTTCGTCAAATCCGAATTAAAATTAGGAGTAGACTAATGGAGGGATTCTCGACATCGTAGTGGCTTCGGATTTTCGATTGGACTTCGCGAAGGTATAACCCTAACTATTTTATTGTATAGAATTTAGTTGGGTTAATTTTTATTAAGTAAGAATGTTGTGGTAGAGAGATTTAGAGATATTGGAAATTGTAGATGTGAAAGATTAGTAGGTTATTAAAGAGATTGTGAGTTGTTAGTAAAATAGGGTTTTGGGTTTGTAAAAGAGAACTATATGGGTATGGATTAATTCTCGTATAGTAATAGAAATTGTAGTTGGACTATTAGATTAATTGGGGGGGTGATTTTAGTAATTAATTGAGGATGAAAATACCGTTGGTATTAGATCATCACGTGCATCACGCGTGTATATCCCAAGTGTTCAGTAAGCACTTGTGGGATATTTGGGATAGCGATTATTTACTCTTGTGATTAGTTGAATTATTTGAGTTTTAATTGCTTGAAATTTGGTGAAAGGATATATTCACAACCTTGGACGCGAGATGGCACGGCGCTTGGATCTTCGCAAAATATGTGAGTATGACTTATTATGTGTTTTTGTGTGCTAAGAAAGATGTGAGTTAATTTATTATGTGTTTTTGGTGTGTTAAAGATATGTGTGAGTTGGTTTATTATATATTTTTGTGGTTTGATGAATATGTGAGTTATATTATTTATATATTTTGCGGTTTAAAAAAATATATGTGAGTTCGTTTGTTTATATATTTGTGTATTTTATGGTTTAAAGATATGTGTGAGTTATTTTAATTATATATTTTGTGGTTAAGAATATGTGAGTGTTGATTCATTTATGTGTTTTGTGGTTTAAAGAAATAAGTAAGTATCGATTCATTTACGTATTTTTGTGATTGTGAAAATATGGTGATATTAACTATTTTGAGTATACAAAAACCTATATAATGGATGAGTTATATTTAGATGATGATATCAAAATATGGGTGTATGGTTTATATACGCATTTTGATGTTTTGAAGAAGTTCGAATAAACTAAAGTATTGTTATAAAAATTTATGGATCAAAGGGATCCTATAAAAAGTATGAATGGTAGAACTTGAGAAAATAGCTAAGATGAGTAGTTGTTCTAAGGTTCAAAGAAACCATGCTTAAGTGAGTATAGTAGTGGTTTTAGCTAAGAGTCTCAAAAAGAACTCATTTTAGTTGTTAGTAGTATTGAGTAAAAAGAACCCATCCTATGGATTGGAATTGTTGTAGAAAGAAACCCATGGTTAAGTTGTAGTAGAATATCATGTTTGGGTCGACTTTAGAAAGAAACTCATGTTTGAGTCGATTATAGTAGGTATGCCATGATGAGTTGATTTTAGAAGAAACCCATGCTAAGTTGATTATAGTAGATTCTTTTGTTGCTTCTAATTATAGAAGATCAAGTTTGCTAGTAAGCACAGTTGGTTGTTTCTAGGTTTGATTACCTGTATGATTGTTTGTATGTGGTTTTGCGCGTACGTGGCTCGACTGGCCCGTATGTAGCTGTGGATCTCATACGCAGCTTATTCGGCTCGTATGTGTGTTGTTGTCTCATACGCGGCTCGACTGGCCCGTATGTAAATGTTGGTCTCATACGGAGCTTATTTGGCTCGTATGCATGTTGTTGTCTCATACGCGGCTCGACTGGCCCGTATGTAGCTGTTGGTCCCATACGTAGCTGTTTAGCTCGTATGTGTTTTTGGTTACTCGTATGTAGCTTCTTGGCTAATACGCAGTTTGTTGTGCTCGTCTAGGGTGATATCATTGCCCTAGGGCTATCGACCATCAAGACGTGTGTTTAGCTTACTCCTAAGGGACTGTGGATGAGTTACTTCGCGGGTGCCGTCAGATCTTAACCGTTGGTTGATTGCGGACCGGAGTGTGACGAAATCCAAGTTCAGGATAGTAGCATGCGAATACGTTCGTATTGCCGGGGTCTTGGATCGATAGGCCATGAACCAGATCCTGAGGGATTCTGGTGAGTTTAGGTTGAGCAGCCTAATAGAGTTATCTTGCGAAGTTTAATTTAAGACCTAGCATGCTGTGTAATGTTGTCATTCCTAGGATTGTTCAGGGTTAGGAACATCATTAAGGTAGTGACTTATAAAGATCATTTTACTTCGACCCTTTGCCGAAAAGAGAGGAGTTGGTTATAGGTAGCGCCTTACGACCAACTTGTCCCTCGAAGCAGGCCTTAGGTGGTGATATTGGGTTGTACCTTCCTATCAAAGGGATACGTACGGTGCCTTCTCACGAGTTGGGAGCATGGGATGCATATCGCGCGCTGTTAATTCCTGAAGTGCCATGATAAGGCGGGCGGAGCTAGGGGGATGGACCCCGGAACTTCGTCGGGTCCTTGGCCAGGGGGAAGCGAACAGGCCATAGATAGCGGTCTATGAGTTATGGGTTCGGAAGACCCTGTGTTCGTCTGGTTTTTGAGTGAGGTCCGGTGTACCGGGTGGTAGTGGCAAACATAGACACCATGAGCCCACTGCATTGGTGGGACTTGACCACATGTGCAACCTCATCAGTCATGTAGTATCTGTCAGGAACAGGTTGTGTACAATTAGAAATTCATAACGCGGGTTCAAATCCCTATATATGGAGAAACGGCTTGAGATGGGGCGCATGTATTTATGGGCTGCATGTTGCTTTGGAGACTTGCTGGCATTAGAATAAGAGCATCATCGCGTTAGTAATCTTGCATTAGAATAAGAGTATCATTGTATTGGTATTTGCATTAGAGTTAAGTCCTAACATACACTGGCACAAATTATATGTACACGTGTCCTTTCCATTCGAGATAAATTGCGAGTGTGATAGTTGAAGTAGATTAATAACCAAGCTATGGGCTTGGGATGTGATTGTGTTATTACCAAACTATGTTGGGATATGGGGTGTATTGTGATAAAATGCAAGTAAATGGTAAGGTGAAATGAGATGTGAGGTTGGACATGAATGAATGTGGTAGTATGAGGATGAAGGCATATGTTTATGATGAGATACATGAGATAAGGAAACAAAATCAATATTGTATTATGGGTGGTTATTCAAAGGGTTACTAAATATAAGTATGTTAGGAGCGGGTATAGATATACATACAGGTGATGACTCAGAGAGTATTTGATGTAAAATCTCATTTATGATGTTTACATATTCAGACGCCAAGTAAGATTTGTTTATCTTGGTAATTGTGAGTTCGTTATGTTTTTTTACTTGTAAGTTTAATTAATTTACTTATTTAATAAATTATACTCACACCAGAAATGGCTAACCCCTTAGTGTTTGGGGGTTAGGGAGTCCCTGGGCTACCCTAGGTCCCTACTGTTACAGGTCCTCGGCAGTGCAGAGGTGAGGTGTAGGTACAGGTTCCGTGGAGTGGAGCTCCAGTTATAATTTGTTGTTATGTTTTAATTGTAAATAGTAAAGATTTATGCTTTAAATTGTATTTTTGATGTATAAGTATGAGAATGATGAGGAAGAGCATAGTGTGAGGCAGCAGGATATGGTTTCGACCCGTACCCATTTCGCTGTGGAGTGCCGGGCGTCGTGGTAGGTTTTTACAGGTTATTTTATAAAAAACTTACTACGTTTTCAAAAGGATTTATGCTTTTTAATTAATATTTGTTAAACCGTTATGAGTTTGGCCCCCAGAGCATATATATATATATTGCCTGTGTGATGATGCTCATTTTGGCCTGGGGAGCCCATATTATTATTGCCTGTGTTGTAAGCTACGGAATTTAGAGCAAAATTCCGTAAGCTTTTTTGTGTTTTGGGCAAAAAATACAAGGGAGACTCTGCCCAAATTTTCTTTGAAACATAACTGTTTTAGTTTATGTTTAAAGTGATATAGAAATTGGAAGAATTGATTTTGGAGTCAAAAAAGAAAAGAAAAGGGGCAGGCAGTATAGTTTGGTACTACAAACTGATATTTGTAATTACTGCGTAGTAACTCTATGTTGAAGAAAAGTTTTTAAATTTTTCAGTTTTTCTGTGTCTCGAGACTAATTGAAGGAAAGATCTTGGCATGTGTCACGGTTTCCCAGTTACGGGGAGATCGGGGCGTTACAGATGGTATCAGAGCTGACTTCAATTTACAGTCCAACACAGTAGGAAATTTAAACTTGAATGCCCTTTAGGAGTCGGGATTTAGCTAGTTGTGGATAGTTATAATTCATATTGTTGGTTCCTTCAACTTATGTTTTATAATTTTTCTATACCCGGACAAATCCTAGTGTATGTGGTACCATCCTTTAACCACATGAATGGTGTTCGAGGAAGGATACTCAGATAGATACCCATACATGTTACAAATGCAGAAGGATTGGTCGTATCCGACCAGATATTCCCTAGCTTAACCGGAGGAATGGCAGATCAACCTCGAAGGCGAACAATAAAGGAAAGGAGCCTATTCACCGAGGGTAGAGTTCGCACTTACTACCAGCAAGCTGTAGAAGGCAGGAGTGCTAGTACCGGTATGTGCATATAGAACTGCAACTAAGTTAAAAGTTGTATTTTTGAAATTTATTTTTGGACGAGGAAGTAAGGTATGATGAAACGCTTTCGTAACCAGCTGGATTTATATATATATATATGGAAGCCATGCAGCTGTTTTGTTCAATTGTGGTTCATCACATTCTTTTGTCTGAATTATTTTTCAAGTGTTGAGATGTGTGCGGGAGGCAACTCTAGATTGGTTTGTTTGAATACACCATCTGGAGCATTAGCTTCGAGCAAATTACAGGAGAGAATCCTGGAAGTTTGAAGTAATGATCGTAAGCCATGCCCGATTCTAAGGAGGGAGTAGCTACTGAACTGCAAAGGACCGAGATAAGTGAAGGATTGACCTCAGCCAAAAACCGTGAAGGAATCAAGAAGCTAGATGTCGAGATCTAGCAAGCCAGTATTAGAGTGATTACTCAAGTTTAGAGCTCAATTTTTGCACGAGGGGAGTAGCAACCGAGTCCAAGCGAGCAAGTCAGAAGGCTTAGGCAGGAAATGTAGGGATTGAAGCACTGAAGCAGCGGGGTTTTCCAAGATCAGCTCATGATTAAGCAGCCACTAGGAGCACGCCCAGGAGGAGATTGGCTCAGACAGAGGGCAATCGTGTTAGCAATTCAACCAGGTCACCAAGAGGAGTGACTCAGGGGCTGAAGCGACAATGTGTGACTTCGTCCTTTCTAAGGAGGGAGTGGTCACCAATCAACAGGAGTCGTAACCAAGGAGTAAATCAACAACACTTGTAGACAAGGATAGAGCAAGATAATGCAGCCATTGTCTACTCCCGAGCAGGAGCAGAGGAGTGTCAGCATTATATTCATAGTGGGTTTGTCCAAAAGGCTGAAGGACAACAGTTCAACTGGGTAGAAGACCAGTTTTTAAGAATATCACTCGGGGAACTGGAGATGGTTCAGGGAAATATCTCGTGAACCATTGATGTTTGGGGTTGCCTTCCTCTCACTAGCAGCGTTCTGAGGACAGAACGATTCTAAGGAGGGAGTGATGTAACAACCCGAAAAATAGCATATGACTATTTTGCATCGAAAAGTGTGTGCGATTGAGAATTTCGCGCGATCATGGATTTTTCTGATGACTATTATTTTAATTAAGAAATATCCGTTATTGTTTACCTTATTTTATTATTATTTTCGAATTTAAATTATTTTTATACAGATTATCTACAAAGCAGTTTTATTGTATTTTTGTACTATTTATAATATTAAAGTAGAGAGTTGGGCTTTATTTGAAATGTATTAAGGCTAGGGGACTTATACGAAACATTCCCTTAGATATTTATCCATCTATTATTATTTAATTACATTTTTTACAAAAAGACCCCCCCACATTCTCTTCCTTCTTCTTCTTCCTTCTTTTTCTTCTCCCCGTCTGGTTCCCCCCTACCCAGAACCCACCTCCCCCGATCCCGCACTACTTCTCCTTCCCCTACTTCTTCCTCTCCCATTTCACTTCCAACCAAAAACCCCTTCTCTCTCTCTCCTTCTTCTCCTTCTTCTTCCCTTCTTCTTCTCCTTCCGTTCGATCCCTTCCCAAACCGACCCATGGAAACCCCAGACGAACCCCAAAGCCCCCCAGCCTCCTCCCCCGTCCTCCTCCTTCTCCGTTCGCCCCCAACCGAACGAAGAGAACCCCGACCTCTTCTTCTCCGTTCTTCCTCTTCTCCCTTCTTGATTCGACGCCACCCAAAGAAGCCCGTGACCAGCCCTCCTCCCTTCTCCCGTTCGTCCACGCCGGCGATCGAACGAAGCCCCGACCCTCCACCTTCCTCCTTCGTTCTTCTTCTTCATCCCGATCAAAACAAACCCAAAAAGAACCCACCCCGACCTCCTCTACCTCTCCTTCTTCTCCGTTCAGACCCAGCCAAAAGACCCCCCCCCCCCCACCATCTCCATTCTTTCGTCTTCTTTCTATCCCGTCTTGTTCTCCATCCCGATGCCAACGAGAACCCAATCGACGATGCTTCCCCACCCAAATTCCACCTCTATTCTTCGTCAAATCCGAATTAAAATTAGGAGTAGACTAATGGAGGGATTCTCGACATCGTAGTGGCTTCGGATTTTCGATTGGACTTCGCGAAGGTATAACCCTAACTATTTTATTGTATAGAATTTAGTTGGGTTAATTTTTATTAAGTAAGAATGTTGTGGTAGAGAGATTTAGAGATATTGGAAATTGTAGATGTGAAAGATTAGTAGGTTATTAAAGAGATTGTGAGTTGTTAGTAAAATAGGGTTTTGGGTTTGTAAAAGAGAACTATATGGGTATGGATTAATTCTCGTATAGTAATAGAAATTGTAGTTGGACTATTAGATTAATTGGGGGGGTGATTTTAGTAATTAATTGAGGATGAAAATACCGTTGGTATTAGATCATCACGTGCATCACGCGTGTATATCCCAAGTGTTCAGTAAGCACTTGTGGGATATTTGGGATAGCGATTATTTACTCTTGTGATTAGTTGAATTATTTGAGTTTTAATTGCTTGAAATTTGGTGAAAGGATATATTCACAACCTTGGACGCGAGATGGCACGGCGCTTGGATCGTCGCAAAATATGTGAGTATGACTTATTATGTGTTTTTGTGTGCTAAGAAAGATGTGAGTTAATTTATTATGTGTTTTTGGTGTGTTAAAGATATGTGTGAGTTGGTTTATTATATATTTTTGTGGTTTGATGAATATGTGAGTTATATTATTTATATATTTTGCGGTTTAAAAAAATATATGTGAGTTCGTTTGTTTATATATTTGTGTATTTTATGGTTTAAAGATATGTGTGAGTTATTTTAATTATATATTTTGTGGTTAAGAATATGTGAGTGTTGATTCATTTATGTGTTTTGTGGTTTAAAGAAATAAGTAAGTATCGATTCATTTACGTATTTTTGTGATTGTGAAAATATGGTGATATTAACTATTTTGAGTATACAAAAACCTATATAATGGATGAGTTATATTTAGATGATGATATCAAAATATGGGTGTATGGTTTATATACGCATTTTGATGTTTTGAAGAAGTTCGAATAAACTAAAGTATTGTTATAAAAATTTATGGATCAAAGGGATCCTATAAAAAGTATGAATGGTAGAACTTGAGAAAATAGCTAAGATGAGTAGTTGTTCTAAGGTTCAAAGAAACCATGCTTAAGTGAGTATAGTAGTGGTTTTAGCTAAGAGTCTCAAAAAGAACTCATTTTAGTTGTTAGTAGTATTGAGTAAAAAGAACCCATCCTATGGATTGGAATTGTTGTAGAAAGAAACCCATGGTTAAGTTGTAGTAGAATATCATGTTTGGGTCGACTTTAGAAAGAAACTCATGTTTGAGTCGATTATAGTAGGTATGCCATGATGAGTTGATTTTAGAAGAAACCCATGCTAAGTTGATTATAGTAGATTCTTTTGTTGCTTCTAATTATAGAAGATCAAGTTTGCTAGTAAGCACAGTTGGTTGTTTCTAGGTTTGATTACCTGTATGATTGTTTGTATGTGGTTTTGCGCGTACGTGGCTCGACTGGCCCGTATGTAGCTGTGGATCTCATACGCAGCTTATTCGGCTCGTATGTGTGTTGTTGTCTCATACGCGGCTCGACTCGCCCGTATGTAAATGTTGGTCTCATACGGAGCTTATTTGGCTCGTATGCATGTTGTTGTCTCATACGCGGCTCGACTGGCCCGTATGTAGCTGTTGGTCCCATACGTAGTTGTTTAGCTCGTATGTGTTTTTGGTTACTCGTATGTAGCTTCATGGCTAATACGCAGTTTGTTGTGCTCGTCTAGGGTGATATCATTGCCCTAGGGCTATCGACCATCAAGACGTGTGTTTAGCTTACTCCTAAGGGACTGTGGACGAGTTACTTCGCGGGTGCCGTCAGATCTTAACCGTTGGTTGATTGCGGACCGGAGTGTGACGAAATCCAAGTTCAGGATAGTAGCATGCGAATACGTTCGTATTGCCGGGGTCTTGGATCGATAGGCCATGAACCAGATCCTGAGGGATTCTGGTGAGTTTAGGTTGAGCAGCCTAATAGAGTTATCTTGCGAAGTTTAATTTAAGACCTAGCATGCTGTGTAATGTTGTCATTCCTAGGATTGTTCAGGGTTAGGAACATCATTAAGGTAGTGACTTATAAAGATCATTTTACTTCGACCCTTTGCCGAAAAGAGAGGAGTTGGTTATAGGTAGCGCCTTACGACCAACTTGTCCCTCGAAGCAGGCCTTAGGTGGTGATATTGGGTTGTACCTTCCTATCAAAGGGATACGTACGGTGCCTTCTCACGAGTTGGGAGCATGGGATGCGTATCGCGCGCTGTTAATTCCTGAAGTGCCATGATAAGGCGGGCGGAGCTAGGGGGATGGACCCCGGAACTTCGTCGGGTCCTTGGCCAGGGGGAAGCGAACAGGCCATAGATAGCGGTCTATGAGTTATGGGTTCGGAAGACCCTGTGTTCGTCTGGTTTTTGAGTGAGGTCCGGTGTACCGGGTGGTAGTGGCAAACATAGACACCATGAGCCCACTGCATTGGTGGGACTTGACCACATGTGCAACCTCATCAGTCATGTAGTATCTGTCAGGAACAGGTTGTGTACAATTAGAAATTCATAACGCGGGTTCAAATCCCTATATATGGAGAAACGGCTTGAGATGGGCCGCATGTATTTATGGGCTGCATGTTGCTTTGGAGACTTGCTGGCATTAGAATAAGAGCATCATCGCGTTAGTAATCTTGCATTAGAATAAGAGTATCATTGTATTGGTATTTGCATTAGAGTTAAGTCCTAACATACACTGGCACAAATTATATGTACACGTGTCCTTTCCATTCGAGATAAATTGCGAGTGTGATAGTTGAAGTAGATTAATAACCAAGCTATGGGCTTGGGATGTGATTGTGTTATTACCAAACTATGTTGGGATATGGGGTGTATTGTGATAAAATGCAAGTAAATGGTAAGGTGAAATGAGATGTGAGGTTGGACATGAATGAATGTGGTAGTATGAGGATGAAGGCATATGTTTATGATGAGATACATGAGATAAGGAAACAAAATCAATATTGTATTATGGGTGGTTATTCAAAGGGTTACTAAATATAAGTATGTTAGGAGCGGGTATAGATATACATACAGGTGATGACTCAGAGAGTATTTGATGTAAAATCTCATTTATGATGTTTACATATTCAGACGCCAAGTAAGATTTGTTTATCTTGGTAATTGTGAGTTCGTTATGTTTTTTTACTTGTAAGTTTAATTAATTTACTTATTTAATAAATTATACTCACACCAGAAATGGCTAACCCCTTAGTGTTTGGAGGTTAGGGAGTCCCTGGGCTACCCTAGGTCCCTACTGTTACAGGTCCTCGGCAGTGCAGAGGTGAGGTGTAGGTACAGGTTCCGTGGAGTGGAGCTCCAGTTATAATTTGTTGTTATGTTTTAATTGTAAATAGTAAAGATTTATGCTTTAAATTGTATTTTTGATGTATAAGTATGAGAATGATGAGGAAGAGCATAGTGTGAGGCAGCAGGATATGGTTTCGACCCGTACCCATTTCGTTGTGGAGTGCCGGGCGTCGTGGTAGGTTTTTACAGGTTATTTTATAAAAAACTTACTACGTTTTCAAAAGGATTTATGCTTTTTAATTGATATTTGTTAAACCGTTATGAGTTTGGCCCCCAGAGCATATATATATATTGCCTGTGTGATGATGCTCATTTTGGCCTGGGGAGCCCATATTATTATTGCCTGTGTTGTAAGCTACGGAATTTAGAGCAAAATTCCGTAAGCTTTTTTGTGTTTTGGGCAAAAAATACAAGGGAGACTCTGCCCAAATTTTCTTTGAAACATAACTGTTTTAGTTTATGTTTAAAGTGATATAGAAATTGGAAGAATTGATTTTGGAGTCAAGAAAGAAAAGAAAAGGGGCAGGCAGTACAGTTTGGTACTACAAACTGATATTTGTAATTACTGCGTAGTAACTCTGTGTTGAAGAAAAGTTTTTAAATTTTTCAGTTTTTCTGTGTCTCGAGACTAATTGAAGGAAAGATCTTGGCATGTGTCACGGTTTCCCAGTTACGGGGAGATCGGGGCGTTACAAAAAATGAATGGGTTTCTTGCCCTAATGGAGGGAGGCCGGCCAAGGGTAATGGGGGAGGGGTTTGGGGGTGTTTTATAATCCAAGGGGTGAATTTGTGTGGGTGGGAATGAAGCCACATGTCAATGGTTCTCATGGTTAATCAATTGGGGATTTATTTGCAAATAATTATTGCAATCATCCCCCTAATCTAATCCCTACCTTCCATATCATCATGATGGATCAAAAATAAAATATAATTTCCCAAATCACATACTAGACGATTTGTATGAACGTACAAAATCGTTACAGTTCAAACATGTACGTAAATCTGAATATACAGATAATTTTTATTAGTAAAAATGAATAAATCAGTACAAAAATAATTTAATTCCGAGAAATAAAAATAAAATAATTTTATTACCGGCTCGGAAGATTTCAGTAACAATTTGATACAAAACAGATATATACAGACTAGTATCTATATATATATATATATATATATATATATATATATATATATATATATATATATATAATGTTTATTAACAAAACCGGGTGATGTCCACCAAAAATATTTCAATTCTGAAAATAATAATAAATAATAATTTTTAATATTTGCCTGGTATTTTCTAGACATTTTTCCAAAAATGCATCTTTCAAGATTTTGTACAAGTGTACAAAACTGATATAATACCTGTATATACTTACTAGTATATATGTCCAGGTAACTTTTTATTTTAAAAACCTAGTAATTTCCATTAAAATATTTTAATTTCAAAAATAATAATTATACAATTATAATATCCGTCTGGGATATTACATTAACACAGTAAATACCGCTGGAACATGAAATAACAATAAATGTGAGAAAAATCATCAAGTGAAACTAGACTAAGTGTTAAGTGTAAGAAAACGGAAAAAAAGCATACATGAAACCAAGTCAATAAAACACAAAGACATACGCTGACTTCTAATGCATACTTACCGGATTCTATGCATCCCACAATAATAGGTCCTGTGCAAGCCCTTATCGTTCTCCACTTTATAGGTTTTAATCCCCCGTCATGCAATTAATCCTACTACGGTGATAGAAATAAGATCTAGAATACTTCGTAAATAGGCCTACGTCCCGGTATCTACCAGATAGACTAGCACCCTCAATGCGTGTAACGCCCCGCACTCAGCTCGTATGCACACAATTAACTAAATTCTAGCCACGCCCACCACAGGCTGCCTCAAAAGGGTGTCCGGACGATTGGTACCCTTTATCCTTGGCTAATCCTATAAATCTTTCTTCTCTTCCCTTCTTATGGCCGATATGGGATATTTTAATCCCTAGGTCAAATCCGGTCAAACACCACAACACACACACATGCATTCTTTGTTCCATTTATTCCATCATTTCCTATGCCTCATAGATAATCTTCTAAGCCAATCATTTCATCAAATCCCATAGGATCTTCTATAGTCCACCAATGAATACCTTTCTCCACTTTTCCTTTCTTTTCTTCCACGTCACCATCCTTCCACTCTTTCTTTCCTTCTTTCTACTTATTAGATATACTAGTATATATACTATACTATATACTAGTATATAGTATACTCTCTAGAAATATGGGGTCTTACATTCACCCCTCTTAAGAATTCAGCGTCCTCGCTGAATATGGGACGTGCAATCTAGTACATGATCGTCTTTCTAGTCGAATGTAGACTTGTCTTCTAATTGCTGCCCTCCCAGGGTCTTGCGCATCTCATACACATATCACACACTTCCTATATACAAGTCCTACATTCGATGTGGAAAGTTAGCTCTTATACCATCTTTAACGCCCCGCACTCAGCTCGTACGCACACAATTAACTAAATTCTAGCCACGCCCACCACAGGCTGCCTCAAAAGGGTGTCCGGACGATTGGTACCCTTTATCATTGGCTAATCCTATAAATCTTTCTTCTCTTCCCTTCTTATGGCCGATAAGGGATATTTTAATCCCTAGGTCAAATCCGGTCAAACACCACAACACACACACATGCATTCTTTCTTCCATTTATTCCAACATTTCCTATGCCTCATAGATAATCTTCTAAGCCCATCATTTCATCAAATCCCATAGGATCTTCTATAGTCCACCAATTAATACCTTTCTCCACTTTTCCTTTCTTTTCTTCCACATCACCATCCTTCCACTCTTTTTTTCCTTCTTTCTAGTTATTAGATATACTAGTATATATACTATACTATATACTAGTATATATATACTCTTTAGAAATACGGGGTCTCACATTCACCCCCTCTTAAGAATTCAGCGTCCTCGCTGAATACAGGACCTGCAATCTAGTACAGGATCTTCTTTCTAGTCGAATGTAGACTTGTCTTCTAATTGCTGCCCTCCCAGGGTCTTACGCATCTCATACACATATCACGCACTTTCTATATACAAGTCCTACATTTGATGTCGAAGGTTGGCTCTGATACCATCTTTAACGCCCCGCACTCAGCTCGTATGCACACAATTAACTAAATTCTAGCCACGCCCACCACAGGCTGCCTCAAAAGGGTGTCCGGACGATTGGTACCCTTTATCATTCGCTAATCCTATAAATCATTCTTCTCTTCCCTTCTGATGGCCGATATGGGATATTTTAATCCCTAGGTCAAATCCGGTCAAACACCACATGTAATACCCTGATTTTTCAATTAATGGAAAATTATTTCATTTTGCACGTAGTGTGCACGTGCAATATTTGGGTTGAATTATTTTTATTATGATGTGTATAAATATATATATATATATTTGTTCTCCAATTATTTTGTACAAAAAGCCTTTCTTTAAAGCCTTATTTTGATTTAATTAAAAAGGCCCTTTTTCTTAAAGCCCAAATGTATTTTTATTTTATTTATTTTAATAAACTATTTTGGCCTAAAAACAAAGCCCATGAATAAATCTATTTTTAATTAAAACTTGTCATGTAGAAGACTAAATTGTACAAAATTAAAAGGTACAAATTTGGCCTAGTTGCATGCACGTGCACTACACGTACACGTGCTATGCACACTCTTGATGAGGCCGGGATGCATTCTTTTTGGAGGGAGATTTGATTTTTGTCATGGTGATCATGGAGGTAGTTTTGTGAATGTGGGTAGTTTTCATAACTCCTACTTTGATCTAGGCCCTCCATTCTACAACCACCTAAGCAATCTTAGCCCTCCATTTCACTTATCTTTTAGTATAAATACCCCCCCTCTCATGGCTATTTCCATATGCAATTTCATATTTCCAAACTATAGTCCTATTTTAATATTAGTGTGAGTTATAAAAAAATAGAGAGTTGTGTGGGATTGCTTGGAGAAGGAGAGGCCGGCATCATTGAAGGAGAAGAAGCATTCGGTTTTGCTTGGTGTGGAGCTTGTGCGCGCTTTGTCTAGGAGGAGGTGCTTTCATTTACAAGGACTTGGTTGCTTTTTGTGTTTTCTCTCCATACAAGGTGGGTAAAACTTTCATATTTCTAATGTAGGAACCTATGCTAGTTTTAATTACCAACCCTATGCATGAAAAATACTAATAAGAACACACTTTAATTGAGAAGTTAGTGTATGAATTGATTGAAATGATGTGATTAACTTGTATGTAATTCTAGCATTAAATTAAATTGTGTGTGAAATTCTCCATGAATGAATGATGGTGGTTAAATCTCTTAAGAATATTGCTAGTATGATGCATGAAAATTTCTAATAAAATTGCTTGTTAATTGTAATAATGAAACATGAAATTGATTAAGAAAAGGGTACACTTTAATTTGAAAAGAATGATTGAGTTGCAATTATGCTAATTAATGAGTAATAGTATACTTTGTGACGTAGATGAACTAATGAAATTATTTTGTTATCATTAAAGAAGAACCACTCAAAAATTGGTAGTTTTGAGTTTACCTATTCATGTGCTAAATAAACCTTTATGTTGATATGGGTATGGATAAATCCAAAATATATGTGTTGTTAAATAAGAATTAATAACAGTGAATTATCATAAGAAAGATTGTGAATAAAAAGGGATTAGAAGACTAATTGATTATTCAATGTCGAAAATAAAAAGTATAGTAGTCTTAATGAACAATTTATTAATTTGTGTGGAAAAAAAAAACTATGTTTTTGGTGCAAAAATTATTTTTTACTTGCTGTTATGAAAACCATATGAAGAGGATTTAATCTGAAATTTTTCAGTAGTTTTTACAAAGGCAATATGAACCTAGTTAATTTGAACATCGAGTTGTCTTTTTAAAACAGTACGAATATGAAACATATGGGTTTTTATTGGGTATTATGACAACCCGAGCTACTAGCTCAGGCGGTCACTAATTGCGGTTGGCTTCTCTGGAGTGAGCGGTTCGAACCCTGTGTTCACAACATTTTTTTTACCATTTGAAAAATATATATAACTTTCAACCCGAAAGCATATATACTAAATTCGCCCTTTCATATCGCTAGCACAGTTCGGCCATGCGGCGGGTGCTCTTGGCTCTGTTTCCGTTGTGCCTGGGTTCGATTCTTACCTTCGGCATTTATAAATAAATATTTTTTTGGGAGTTGTAGATGTCCAAAAAATGTTAAAAAAATATGGTAATTCTCATAAAAATGTAAGGAATTTTATAAGAATGATTTGGGTATTATTTGAATAAATTTAACTATGGTTTGGAGTCAAAAAGCATATAAAGACATATGGTTCTAAATGGATTATTGGTATGAAACTATACTTGAAGGAATAAGTAAATTGGCACATTAAGAGTTGATTTGGCAAAAAGAAATGTAGTTGTGTGACATGATGCAATTATCTTTGTGGAATAAAATGAAATGTGTACATTGTTTAGTAATGTAGAATTATTATGATGTGATAATGGATGAGTATATGCAAACTCAATGATGGACTTGTGAACAAAATGAGAAATCATGGATTGAAAAGATAATGTACATATGAGTATGAGAACTCGATATGGAAATTTTATAAGTTGAAGATTGTGAAATGAAAATTGAAATAGGGTAGCTAAGTCTCCCCGGTATTGAGAAATGAAATGAATTGAAATGAAATTAGACCAAGGTTGGTCAAGTTGTAATAAACAAATAAGTCCGGTTGATGGAGAGGCTAACTCTAGAGAATATTTTTGTTCATGATTTTTAATAAAACTAAGGATTAGTACATAGTGAAGATGTGATGAAAGTAGAAGAAAAACACGGGTATGGGGGCCAACGGATTTGCGGCGAGAGGGTATTCACAGGTCCTTCACGATGCGTCGTGACATGGCGTGGATACTGCTCCCGAGTACCGTCCCGGTGGCGACGCTCGTGGGATGTTCGAGTGGCTATGGGTGGTGCCATTGTTCCATGGCGGAGGCTGAATTGTCCATAGGTTGCGTGCTCGATACGTCGTGCCAGTGCGTGGGATTCCCCTCCAGGCTGCCTGGACATGGGCTCGTAGATCATAGGACATCTAAGACACTACCGTAATTACAGTAGTAGACTAAGTCATAACGGGGGATTGAACCCTAGAAAGATGAAGAACGAATAAGGGCTTGCCCTCGAACCTATGTAGTATGGGATGCATAGAATCCGAACAAGTGCACATCAGTGTCATGTAACATAAATAAATGCATTAAGGATTAAGTGCACAATCACAACACGACATCAATAGGGTAGTTCCTTTAGTTTAAATTGTGACAAGTTTGTGTTTGTTAAATATGGAAAGTTAAGTTATACTATTTCCGGCATAGAGAGGATGGTCGTGTATAATATTCGTCGGTTGAATAAACTGACGTACCCACAGTCTTATATGCAGGTGAATGACTTGTTAAAGATTAAAGAAGAATGGATGCTTAAAGATTATATCATGCTGTTGTACTTTTATTCAATTGTTGTAAATTTTACTTCCGCTGTGCAAAAGACAAAGTGTAACATTGATGTAATCTCTGATGTATGATGAAAAGTTTTAATTTCCCTGTAAAATTGTACTAAAGAAAGTGAAAAGATCCTGTAGAACATCTCGAATTCAGTGTATTTGGGATTCGGGGCGTTACAGTGTGGTATCAGAGCCACGCTTTCTACACTTTCCGCACTTGTACAAATTTATAGGGAACGACACCCTAGAAGTGGACATTAGAGTGTGTGTTTGAGTCTAGAGATTTAAATGTAAGTGACTTACATTTGTGTTGCTCTAAGATTTATGCTTCCTCCTCTCTATTTCTAAGATGGCTGATCACTTCGACCCTGCTGGAGGCGACGACTGGCATATCATTGAGGAAGAGTACCATCCTGGACAGGCTGAATCTGAGGACGAGTACTACCCTGGGCAAGCTGATTCTGACGGTGAAGAATGGCCTGAATCCCGAGAGATCACCCCACCTCCAGATTCATCTGATGACTCTTCTTCTGACGAAGAAGAAGTACCAATTCCAATTAGTCTTGTGACTTCTCTTCAGAGGCAAGTGGAAACCCTGAAAGAGAGAGTTGGATTGTTGGAGGCTCAGCTGGAGAAACGGAAGGCCGACTACTCTGTTCTTAGTCATCGGATTTGGGAGCTTGAGAAGAAAAAGAACCTAACTGATGTTCTGAAGGATGAAGTGGATGAACTACGGGAAGAACTTCGAGCAGCGAAGAGGAACCATAGGAGTTAGACCGTTGTTTCTTTTCCTGCTGATTTAGTGAACTGTTACGTAATGAGTGTGTATTATGTAACAGGCGAACTTTATCTTAATGGAATGAAAGCTGTTGTATTGTTCGATACTGGATCCTCTCATACTTTTGTGTCTCCAAAGTTTGCTAAATTATTGGGAGTTGAGCCGAAGATTTTTTCAGGCAAGATCTTAGCAGTAGCTACTCTGTCAAGGGAAACTTTAACCACTGATCGGTATTATGCTGATTGCGAGATAGTAATTGGAGATCGAATCTTTGGCATTGATCTGATCGAGCTGACTATCTTGGGAGTCGATGTTATCATTGGCATTGATTGGATGTCGGTGTACAGTGCGAGCATCGAGTGTAAGACCAAGACGGTAACAGTGAAGGCTCTAGGTGGACCTGAAGTCACTTTCCAAGGGAAGCAGAAGTGTTCCAAGCTGGTGGCAACTATCCGCAAGGAAGAGACTCCTGTGGAAGTGCAAGGGATTCCTGTGGTTCGGGACTATCCGACTGTGTTCTTGGAAGATTTTCCTGGGTTACCTCCGCATCGTGATGTAGAGTTCAGCATCACTGTTCAACCGGGAAGTGCACCCATTTCTAAGGCACCATATAGGATGGCTCCAGTGGAACAGGATGAGGTGAAACGGCAGATTGAGGAACTGTTGGGGAAAGGCTTTATTCAACCTAGTGCGTCACCTTGGGGAGCACCAGTGCTTTTGGTAAAGAAGAAGGATGGATCGATGAGGATGTGTATCGATTACCGGGAGCTGAATAAGGTCACTGTTCAGAATAAGTATCCGATTCCTCGAATTGATGACTTGTTCGATCGTCTACAAGGAGCAGCTGTATTCTCCAAAATAGATCTTCGATCAGGATATCACCAAGTTCGAGTGAAAGCTGAAGATGTGCACAAAACTGCATTTAGAACTCGGCATGGGCATTACGAATTCTTAGTTATGCCATTCGGAGTGACGAATGCACCCGCAATCTTCATGGATTTGATGAACAGAGTTCTGAGGCCGTTTATTGATTCTTTCGTCGTGGTGTTTATCGACGATATCCTCGTGTACTCCAAGTCTGAGGAGGAGCACACTGAGCATCTGGCAGCAGTTTTGCAGAAGTTGGAAGAGCAGAAGTTGTATGCCAAGTTATCCAAGTGTGATTTCTGGAAATCTGAAGTGGCATTCCTAGGTTACATCCTTTCTAAGGAGGGAGTGGCAACTGACCCTCAGAAGATAGAGGCAGTGAGAGATTGGGCAAGGTCTACTACAGTGAAGGAAGTCAGAAGCTTTCTTGGGATGACTGGATACTACAGGAGATTCATTCAAGGTTATGCTCAGATAGCTGTACCGCTTACTGGACTGACCAAGAAGAATGTGAGCTTCAAGTGGACTGAGCAATGTGAGGCGAGCTTTCAGGAGTTGAAAGATAGGCTGACTACTGCACCTATTTTGGCTTTGCCTAGAGCAGGTGTTGAGTATGATGTTTATAGCGATGCTTCACATCGTGGGCTTGGTTGTGTCTTAATGCAAGAAGGTAGAGTGATCGCTTATGGGTCTAGGCAACTACGACCGCATGAGAAGAATTACCCGACTCATGATCTAGAGTTGGCTGCGACTATTTTTGCTCTGAAGCTGGAGGCACTACGTGTACGGTGAGAAGTTGAACATGTACACGGACCACAAGAGCTTGAAGTATATATATCAGCAGAGGGATCTCAATCTGAGGCAGCGGAGATGGTTGGAAGTGCTCGAGGACATGCGACCTGAGATCAAGTATCATCCTGGAAAGGCTAATGTTGTTGCTGATGCACTTAGTCGCAAGAGCAGTTTGGCCAGTTTGGTTACAACTCAGAGGCAGCTGATTGAGGAGTTGGACCGAGCAGGTATTGAGGTTGTCTTGCAAGGATTGGGAGCATCTTTGGCTCAGTTGAGGCTTCAGCCTACTCTGAATACAAGGATCATTGCAAGTCAGGAGGTTGATGCTGATATCTTGGAGATGAAGGAGCAGGTCAGTGCTGGCAGGTTGCCCGGTTTTCAGATCAGGGATGGAGTGCTGTGGTTCGGAGAGAGGCTGTGTGTTCCAAATCAGGCGGACCTGAAAGAGAGTATTCTTCAGGAGGCGCATGCTACTCTTCTGTCTGTACATCCTGGGAGTACTAAGATGTACAAGGACATTAAACAGCATTTCTGGTGGTCAGGTTTGAAGCGGGATGTGGCTGAATTTGTCGCGAAGTGTGAGGTTTGTCAGCAAGTCAAAGCCGAAAATCAGAGACCCAGAGGTCTATTACAGCCGTTACCTATTCCGGAATGGAAGTGGGATAACATCAGTATGGATTTCATTACGGGATTGCCTAAGAGTTCTAAAGGCAATGATGCTATTTGGGTTATAGTCGATCGACTAACCAAGTCCGCTCACTTTTTGGCGATGAAACTCACTGCTTCGATGGACAAGTTAGCTGAGATGTATGTTGGTGAGATTGTCCGACTTCATGGTGTTCCCTCAACTATTGTGTCTGATCGAGATGCGCGGTTTACTTCGCATTTCTGGAGGAGTCTTCAGATAGCTTTGGGTACCAAGACAGATTTCAGCACTGCTTTTCATCCGCAAACCGATGGGCAGACCGAGAGAGTCAATCGTATTCTTGAGGATATGCTTCGGTGTTGTATACTAGACTTCGGAGGCAGTTGGGAAAGGCATTTACCTTTGGTGGAATTTGCCTACAACAACAGTTTTCAGGCTAGCATTGGGATGGCGCCGTACGAAGCTCTGTATGGCAGGAAGTGCAGGACTCCTGTTTGTTGGTATGAAGTAGGGGAGCGTCAGTTGTTTGGTCCTGAGCTTGTACAACAAACTTCTGAGAAGATTGATCTGATCAGGAGAAGGTTGGTGGAAGCTCAGAGCAGGCAGAAAAGCTATGCAGACAACCGGAGAAGGGACCTTGAGTTTGAGGTTGGTGACTTCGTCTTTCTGAAGGTATCACCTAGTAAAGGTGTGGTTCGATTTGGCAAAGGCGGGAAGTTAGCCCCGAGATTTATAGGCCCGTATAAGATATTGAAAAGGATCGGGAAAACTGCTTACCGGCTTGAATTACCGGAAGAGTTGTCTCAGGTGCACAATGTCTTTCATGTGTCTATGCTGAGAGGTTATATTCCAAACCCGAGTCATCATTTGCCTGAAGTGCCGGAAGGTTTGCAGTTAGACCTGAATTACATCGAGTCTCCTGTTGAGATTGTTGATCGTCGAGGGAAAGTCTTGAGGAATAAGACGATACCGATGGTCAAGGTAGTCTGGAGAAACCACTTGGTAGAAGAGGCTACTTGGGAATCTGAGGAGAGGATGTTGAAGGACTATCCAGAGCTTTTTGCTTGATTGTATTTTTGTATCTTTTCATCTTGTTGTGTGTGTTGTATTTTGTTTGTTTTCTCGCTCTTGATTGTAGTTCCGGGGACGGAACTATTCTAAAGAGGGAGTGCTGTAATACCCTGATTTTTCAATTAATGGAAAATTATTTTATTTTGCACGTAGTGTGCACGTGCAATATTTGGGTTGAATTATTTTTATTATGATGTGTATAAATATATATATATATTTGTTCTCCAATTATTTTGTACAAAAAGCCATTCTTTAAAGCCTTATTTTGATTTAATTAAAAAGGCCCTTTTTCTTAAAGCCCAAATGTATTTTTATTTTATTTATTTTAATAAACTATTTTGGCCCAAAAACAAAGCCCATGAATAAATCTATTTTTAATTAATACTTGTCATGTAGAAGACTAAATTATCATTATTTTATTTTTGTACAAAATTAAAAGGTACAAATTTGGCCTAGTTGCATGCACGTGCACTACACGTACACGTGCTATGCACACTCTTGATGAGGCCGGGATGCATTCTTTTTGGAGGGAGATTTGATTTTTGTCATGGTGATCATGGAGGTAGTTTTGTGAATGTGGGTAGTTTTCATAACTCCTACTTTGATCTAGGCCCTCCATTCTACAACCACCTAAGCAATCTTAGCCCTCCATTTTACTTATCTTTTAGTATAAATACCCCCCCTCTCATGCTTATTTCCATATGCAATTTCATATTTCCAAACTATAGTCCTATTTTAATATTAGTGTGAGTTATAAAAAAATAGAGAGTTGTGTGGGATTGCTTGGAGAAGGAGATGCCGGCATCATTGAAGGAGAAGAAGCATTCGGTTTTGCTTGGTGTGGAGCTTGTGCGCGCTTTGTCTAGGAGGAGGTGCTTTCATTTACAAGGACTTGGTTGCTTTTTGTGTTTTCTCTCCATACAAGGTGGGTAAAACTTTCATATTTCTAATGTAGGAACCTATGCTAGTTTTAATTACCAACCCTATGCATGAAAAATACTAATAAGAACACACTTTAATTGAGAAGATAGTGTATGAATTGATTGAAATGATGTGATTAACTTGTATGTAATTCTAGCATTAAATTAAATTGTGTGTGAAATTCTCCATGAATGAATGATGGTGGTTAAATCTCTTAAGAATATTGCTAGTATGATGCATGAAAATTTCTATTAAAATTGCTTGTTAATTGTAATATTGAAACATGAAATTGATTAAGAAAAGGGTACACTTTAATTTGAAAAAAATGATTTTCTTGAATGATTGAGTTGCAATTATGCTAATTAATGAGTAATAGTATACTTTGTGACGTAGATGAACTAATGAAATTATTTTGTTATCATTAAAGAAGAACCACTCAAAAATTGGTAGTTTTGAGTTTACCTATTCATGTGCTAAATAAACCTTTATGTTGATATGGGTATGGATAAATCCAAAATATATGTGTTGTTAAATAAGAATTAATAACAGTGAATTATCATAAGAAAAATTGTGAATAAAAAGGGAATAGAAGACTAATTGATTATTCAATGTCGAAAATAAAAAGTATAGTAGTCTTAATGAACAATTTATTAATTTGTGTGGAAAAAAAAAACTATGTTTTTGGTGCAAAAATTATTTTTTACTTGCTGTTATGAAAACCATATGAAGAGGATTTAATCTGAAATTTTTCAGTAGTTTTTACAAAGGCAATATGAACCTAGTTAATTTGAACATCGAGTTGTCTTTTTAAAACAGTACGAATATGAAACATATGGGTTTTTATTGGGTATTATGACAACCCGAGCTACTAGCTCAGGCGGTCACTAACTGCGGTTGGCTTCTCTGGAGTGAGCGGTTCGAACCCTGTGTTCACAACATTTTTTTTACCATTTGAAAAATATATATAACTTTCAACCCAAAAGCATATATACTAAATTCGCCCTTTCATATCGCTAGCACAGTTCGGCCATGCGGCGGGTGCTCTTGGCCCTGTTTCCGTTGTGCCTGGGTTTGATTCTTACCTTCGGCATTTATAAATAAATATTTTTTTGGGAGTTGTAGATGTCCAAAAAATGTGAAAAAAATATGGTAATTCTCATAAAAATGTAAGGAATTTTATAAGAATGATTTGGGTATTATTTGAATAAATTTAACTATGGTTTGGAGTCAAAAAGCATATAAAGACATATGGTTCTAAATGGATTATTGGTATGAAACTATACTTGAAGGAATAAGTAAATTGGCACATTAAGAGTTGATTTGGCAAAAAGAAATGTAGTTGTGTGACATGATGCAATTATCTTTGTGGAATAAAATGAAATGTGTACATTGTTTAATAATGTAGAATTATTATGATGTGATAATGGATGAGTATATGCAAACTCAATGATGGACTTGTGAACAAAATGAGAAATCATGTATTGAAAAGATAATGTACATATGAGTATGAGAACTCGATATGGAAATTTTATAAGTTAAAGATTGTGAAATGAAAATTGAAATAGAGTAGCTAAGTCTCCCCGGCATTGAAAAATGAAATGAATTGAAATGAAATTAGACCAAGGTTGGTCAAGTTGTAATAAACAAATAAGTCCGGTTGATGGAAAGGCTAACTCTAGAGATTATTTTTGTTCATGATTTTTAATAAAACTAAGGATTAGTACATAGTGAAGATGTGATGAAAGTAGAAGAAAAACACGGGTATGGGGGCCAACGGATTTGCGGCGAGAGGGTATTCACAGGTCCTTCACGATGCGTCGTGACATGGCATGGATACTGCTCCCGAGTACCGTCCCGGTGGCGATGCTCGTGGGATGTTCGAGTGGCTATGGGTGGTGCCATTGTTCCATGGCGGAGGCTGAATTGTCCATAGGTTGCCTGCTCGATGCGTCGTGTCAGTGCGTGGGATTCCCCTCCAGGCTGCCTGGACATGGGCTCGTAGATCATAGGACATCTAAGACACTACCGTAATTACAGTAGTAGACTAAGTCATAACGGGGGATTGAACCCTAGAAAGATGAAGAACGAATAAGGGCTTGCCCTCGGACCTATGTAGTATGAGATGCATAGAATCCGAACAAGTGCGCATTAGTGTCATGTAACATAAATAAATGCATTAAGGATTAAGTGCACAATCACAACACGACATCAATAGGGTAGTCCCTTTAGTTTGAATTGTGACAAGTTTGTGTTTGTTAAATATGGAAAGTTAAGTTATACTATTTCCGGCATAGAGAGGATGGCCGTGTATAATGTTCGTCGGTTGAATAAACTGACGTACCCACAGTCTTATATGCAGGTGAATGACTTGTTAAAGATTAAAGAAGAATGGATGCTTAAAGATTATATCATGCTGTTGTACTTTTATTCAATTGTTGTAAATTTTACTTCCACTGTGCAAAAGAAAAAGTGTAACATTGATGTAATCTCTGATGTATGATGAAAAGTTTTAATTTCCCTGTAAAATTGTACTAAAGAAAGTGAAAAGATCCTGTAGAACATCTCGAATTCAGTGTATTTGGGATTCGGGGCGTTACACCACAACACACACACATGCATTCTTTGTTCCATTTATTCCATCATTTCCTATGCCTCATAGATAATCTTCTAAGCCCATCATTTCATCAAATCCCATAGGATCTTCTATAGTCCACCAATGAATACCTTTCTCCACTTTTCCTTTCTTTTCTTTCACATCACCATCCTTCCACTCTTTCTTTCCTTCTTTCTACTTATTAGATATACTAGTATATATACTATTCTATATACTAGTATATATATACTCTCTAGAAATACGGGGTCTCACAATGCGCTAGCATCATGTAAGGATCGCCCTGAACATTCCATGCCGAAATTCCACGAATAGGTCCTAGCATTAGGAATAAAACCGCCCAACTGTAGAAGATCCTCAACTTGTGAACCCGGGAGATGGCAATGATAACTGTAGCCATCGGAATCAAACCGCCCAACTACAAATATAGTCCCGAATCTCATCCGTCCCCTATACAGAGCCCCCTACTTACGTTTTCCAAGCTCTATCACATCTCCACTAGTATCTATCCTTAGGTTGGTTATTTTTATTAATTAAATCACAGCCTTCCTAGAGTTGGTGTACCGTGCCGGACTTAACTAAATCAACAACAAAAGCCCCACTGGCCAAATATCCACAAAATCCCAACTGCCGGTATGTTAGGGTCTCACTCAACCTCCAGAGTCTCACAACTGAAAATATGATTAATAGTCTTTCTAGGATCCAGATCGTAACATTAAGTCTCAAATTAAACCCATCTTGGTTTTTTTTATACAAAAATAATCTTCATTATTCACATTCCTTTTAATCAACCAATATTGCCATGAGAATTCGTTTATATGTATGGAAGCACTTTTTTTTCCACAAAAATATAGATTTTTACAAAATCTGAAAATTATACGATTTCGTTACTCAAAACAGCACACTCTAAAATCAGTATTAAATTCTGGAAAAGTTCACTTAAATCCAGCACATATCAAGGAATCCACCATAAAAATGTGGGCTCAAATAAATTAGTTTAAAGAGTTGATATTCAATAAATTCTGAAAGCTGTCATTCATTCGAAAATCTGAAAGTTTCATGATTTTGTTCCTCAAAACAGTACATTCAAAAATCAATAGTAAATTCTGAAAAAATCAAGTTAAATTCAGCACACAGCGAGTAATTCACCATAAAAATCTGGAATCCAATAAATTAGTTTATAGTGTTCATATTCGATAAATTCTGAAAACTAACTATTATTTTTAAACTCTGGAATTACGACACTATAGTGGTACAAATTTCATATCTTACAATCTATAGGTTGGATTAAGGATCCTCTAGATTTTCTGGAAACTAGACACCGTAAGATACAATTTCTATTTTATAAGTTTTTGGTAATTCCATCAGCAACTAGGCCGAAATCTCGTTCCAAACTGAAGCAGATCTTACAATATCCACAAAAACTCATCAAAACTCGATCAAAACACATATATATATATATATTTGTTTAAACTCATATATAGATGCTCTCGTATGTATACTAGAGTCCCCCATATATAGCACACAAATTCATGCACTAAACCCACACGAAGATAGCAAAACAAATCGGAAAACACCCAAGGAATCACCCAAGGAATCAGCAACATGGGTTGCGGGTTCGAACAGTACCCGGTACTGTTCACCCGAGCCTCCCAACCCTAACCGGGGTTCAAATCCCAAAGCATAACCCCATATGTTTTGTTTTTTGAATGTAATTTTGTCTATATTTCTTTCCATATAATCTTTTATGCACAAACCACTTCAAAGTAAATTGCTCTAGATCCATACATTAATTATTCAAACCCTAATGTTTAGTTTAAATTTTTGATGATTAAAAACAATCAATAACATGAAAAGATCTCAACTTTATAATCAATCAAGCTTCAATTTAAGAGCATGGAGCAAGTTCTAATTATTTATACATATCTTTATTAACTACAATTAAATCCATAGATATCAAGTTAGATTTTTCACCCATCATCAATATTCAACATTAAAAATAAATAAAACATGATCATCTCTCATCAAAATTGTATCTTTAGTTCATGTAAACATCCATAAGTTCATCCATCATAATATTATGAGTAAAACACATCAAAAAAAAAAAAAATCTAGAAATATCACTCACCTCAAAGAAGATCAACTTGAAGAATAATAATAGAAATAAAGAAAAACCTCCTCCTTGCTATAGTCCAAGATCCAACCTTTAACTCCAAGAAAATAATAAGAAAGAGATGATTTAAGTGCACAAGAAGGGTGGCCGGCTGCTGACCTTATTATAGGCCGGAATTGGCCTCTAGGGTTTCACAGAGGTTTACAAATTTACTCCCCAAGAAGTTTATTTATTTACATATATGGATCCCTTCAAATTTTTTGTTATTCAAATTAATTTAAAGTAAAATAATTTAATCCCTTCACACCCAGATCTAATCAGCCCACTTGCAACCCGAAATTTCAAGAAAATTTTTAAGTTTTTACTCCAATTGGTAATTTTGCACAAAAGTCCTTCATTTTTCACTATTTGTAAATATATCATAAATTATTCGAAAGAATCCAAAAAATTTATAAATAGTCTTTACTAATAAATGCTAGATTTCCCAAATATATTTTCTAAATTTTAGACTTCGGGAAGAATATTTTCAATAAAGCCCCCAACAATCTTAAAATTGCGTAATTATATATTTATTCAATTAAATTAATATATGGAAATAATCTAATTTATTAGAGAGTTCTACTGAATAGATGACCCTATATGCAGCCAAACAATTTTAAAGTTAAAATTTCACCCCTAAACGACTTTTTTTACAAAAATACCCATTTCTTTCAAAAATTTAGAAAAGTAGTTTTCTTTATTCAGAAAAATCTGTCATCAAAACTATCCTTAGTAAGAGGAAAACAAAAATACAAAACTTACACAACAGTTTAAGAAAATCATTCTATCTTTTTAATTTCTAATTACATTGGGTTGCTAACTAAAGAAAATAAAGTATAATAAAAACAGTAAGGTAAACATGAAACCGACAGAACAACATGTATAAGCAAAAATCCATAAAGCATAAAACTAATCCCAAGAAGATATATAAAATTGTATTAAAAATATAAACTATACAATAACTTGTCGAAAACAATTGGGTAGTCAATTTATGCATACGAATTTTTTCAGCTTAATCGTCCTAACTAAAATAGGTTAGTCAATAATACTTTAAAGTACACAAGGGAATCAGAAGCTTACTTAAAACTTGGATACAATATAAACACAAGGCACTACGAATTTAAGAATTAATGAAAATAGGCAACGTACGTAACACAAAACTTAGATAAGAATATGAGTAAAAGAAAACTGTTTAAAGTAACAAATAACAATAAGTTTAGTCAGTAAAACCAATATTAAGCACTCCAAAGGTCGTTAAAACATTTGAATAAAACCATGAAATGCAAAATAGATATATGGACAGATTATCAAAAAAAGATTACTGATCAAATAACATTGTAAAAAATCATTATAGTAAGAAGATAATAAGGCCAACCATACAAAATGAGGAGCAAAAAGAAAAAGTTCAAAACATGAATAATGACAAAATTAAATAATAATAAAAGTAACACAATGAATACAAACTTAAAGATGACAAAAAAGTATATATATATAGGCCTGGGAAGATAGTCAATCAAAGACATGTCGAAATACCAACAATACTATAATATAAAAGTTTTAAGTAGTTGTAGTAGTGAAACAAGTATAATAATAGTAAATGAAATAATAGTATAATATTGGAATAATGTATAATATTAATTATATAAAAATGAAAATAATAAATAACTATAATAAAAATCACATTATATAAGTAGCAAACAAATATAAGATAGGCCAGGAAAATGAAATAGTCTGAGAATATGAAAATACTAACACATGTAAAGATCAAGTATACATATATATATGTACAATACGATAATACGAAGATAGCGAAAATAGTTAATACTAAACCTCAATAACATAGGGTGAAAATAAAATAAAATAATGCATATAAGACACATGTGTAAACAAGTATAAATAATAAAGTAATTAAATAACAAAGTTGAAGTAGCATATGCTAAGTTTTAAAATCTTATAAAATGGTAAGAACAAGTACAAAAAAATAGGGTAGTGATAAGTAAAATATATATAAAACTAAAAGTGGTTATTAGAGTAGAAAATTTCTTTGTTGTGGGTTCGTCTCATTGATGTCTAGTTGTAGACTTTCCTCCTTGACATCAAGTTGTAGATTGCCTCCACGACATCAGGTTGTGGGTTGCTGTCAGGTTATTCGGTTGCAGTTTTTACCTCCCGACATCCAGTTGCAAGTTTGCCTCTATTGACGTCTAGTTGCATATTTGCCTTCTCGACATCCGGTTGCAACAAAACGATGAATGAAATGATGTAATCTTCCATATGTACAAGGATATTGGATGTTTAATTTGAGTGTGATGTTACTTTTTGAAATTCGTAATATAAAAATAGAAGCAAAAATCGGAAATTGAGTAGGAAGTCACACAATGGAATATTAAAATAGATGTAAAGATTATAAATATCAAACATAAATAGTAGGAATTAGTAGTAGTGAAAAAATGATTGATAAAAGTAAGGAGAAAGACAGAATGAAATACATGCATAAGCTAAAATGTGATTGCGAATGAGAAATAACTATGTAGCGTAAATAACCATATGCCATGAAATATACAGTAAACAGTTGAAAGTGTATGTAGTAAGAAAATAGCAAAGAGGGTAAAAATCATATTATTAAGGTAACAAGCGATTACAGTATATTATGGCAGTAAAAATATAAAAATAATAAGATAAGGTAATACAACAAGTAGCTATAAATGGTGAAAGTAAATATAACAAAGGTAGTAAACAATAAGTAATAATAAAGGCATTGAATATAAGGTGTAAAAATAAAATTAATAATAAAATAAAAATTTCAATGTGCAGGGGTATATCATATCTATATGAGTAAAAGTATTACAATCAAGTTTAAATACACCGAAAAATAAGACAATACAAAATAATAGAAAATATAGCATCAAAAAATCAAAGTATATATAAATGAATGTGAATTAAAATATAATAGGAATAATAATAAAAGAAATTAATAATTTAATAAGTAGAAATTGAAACTAATATAATGCGTAACAATAATAGCAAAATAAATGAGTAAACATAAAAGTACATAAAAACATGCAGGACAGAATTTTCAGAAAGAAAATAAAAATTATAAAATATAAAAGAGAAGGGAAAATGTAGTCTACGTACAAAAACATAATATATTCACAGCAATAATCGAAAGAAAACAAAATATAAGTAAATGTTGTTGATTATAATGTAATTATTGTAGTATCCGTTATTCAGAAGTGACAAAAGAAAATCAAACATTTCGTCTTTAAAAACTATAACTGCAAAGCACCAACTGAAAAATATAAAGCTATATTCGCCACATTCCAAACTTCAATAACAAAACTTGTTTCCATAAAACTCAAAACTTATAGAACAAATGGGCCAAAACTTGCAAAACATACTTGATAATTATAATTAGATTTGTACAATAAATAGATAAGTCAATAACTAATAAAATTATCCCAATTTAACGTCAATATTAATAAAAGTAATTAAAAGGTACTTATAACGGCAAGAGAAAACAAATCATTCATCTTCTATTCATGCAAAAACAATCAACCTACTTACGACAAAGAAATCGAATCTAGACATACAAATAATTCAAATTTCACTACATGCATTCATGATCAAACAACCAAGTCACACACATCTGATGTCCACCCGTGAACTCACACATCTAATGTCCACCTAGGTTTTCACACATCAAATGTCCACTTATGTACTCATACATTTAATGTCCACCTTGATTCACATACATGAAATGTCCACTTACGTTTATTCCCTATACCATGTTTACATTACTAATTGAGTCATGCTCTGATACCAACTCTGTAGACTGCCACCTGCTACTCAGGACGGTAATGGCCAGAAAAGGTAACCTCAGAGCTTGTTTTATGCCGACAGCCTCTCGACTGTTGCAACCGCATCAGTAGCTAGCTGACTTGGGCATGTCAGTGTAAGAGCCAATGCTTCTCCATCAATCACAATGTGAGAACCCCTGATCATGCTTCCGACATTGCCTTCTTGTCTAACAAAGCTCTGATACCAACTCTGTAGCGACCCAAATTTCCATTACATAAATTTAGAAATACATGGCACAATTTCCAGCATCAACTTCAATTGCAATTATAAATATAGTACAAACACAGGAAAAATTCAAACTATTATTACATCAACTCTTTTACAAAGCAGAGCGGAATTTAATACTTTGAATTACAATACTTTTTACAACGGTATTTAGAAGCACCATAAATGCTACTTTCTTTTTACAAACATTCTTTTTACAAAATATGCATAAACATTTAAACATTCTACCACATGCTCCCAACTCCATGCTAATGGTACCTACTTGTGAAACATGGTGCTAGAGATATCGCTAACCCCCAAAACTACAGGGGTCAGCCATAACGGTGTGAGTGATATTCAAAGAAAATAAAAATTTAAATAGAAACATAAAGAATAAAATCATAAACCAACAAATGAAACATATTAACATAGTAAATACCGAAGGAACATGAAATAACAATAAATAAGACATAAATCATCAAGTGAAACTAGACTAAGTGTCAAGTGTAAGAAAACGGAAAACAAGCATACATAAAACCAAGTCAAGAAAACACAAATACATATGTTGACTTCCAATGCATACTTGTCGGATTCTATGCATCCCACAATAATAGGTCCAGTGCAAGCCCTTATCGTTCTCCACTTTATAGGTTTTAATCCCCTGTCATGCAACTAATTCTACTATGGTGATGGAAACATAATCTAGAATACTCCGCGAATAAGCCTACATCCCGGTATCTACCAGTTAGACCACACCCTCAACGCGCAAGCATCATGTAAACGTTGCCCTGAACATTCATGCCGAAATTCCACGAATAGGTCCCAGCCTTCGGAATAAAACTGCCCAACTGTAGAAGATCCTCAACGTGCGAACCTGAGAGATGGCAATGATAACTATAGCATTCGGAATCAAACCGCCAAGCTAAAATTATAGTCCCGAATCTCATCTGTCCATTATACCGAGCCCCCTACTTATGTTTTGCAAGTTCTATTACATTTCCACTAGTGCCTGTCCTTAGGTTGGTTATTTTTATTAATCAAATCACAGCCTCCCTAGAGTTAGTGTACCCTGCCGGACATAACTAAATCAACAACAAAAGCCCTACTGGCCAAATATTCACAAAATCTCAATTGTCGGTATGTTAGGGTCCCACTTAACCTCTAGAGTCTCACAACTCAAAGTATTATTAATAGTCTTTCTAGGATCCACATCATAACATTAAGTCTCAAATTAAACCCATCTTGGTTTTTGCTATACAAAAATACTCTTCATTATTCACATTCCTTTTAATCAACCAATATTGCCACGAGAATTCGTTTATATGTATGGAAGAACTTTTTTCCCACAAAAATATAGATTTTTACAAAATGTGAAAATTATACGATTTCGTTACTAATTAAAGTACACACTAAAATCAGTATTAAATTCTGGAAAAATTCACTTAAATCCAGCACATATCAAGGAATCCAGCATAAAATTCTAGGTCTTAAATAAATTAGTTTAAAGGGTTGATATTCAATAAATTCTGAAAACTATATTTCATTCAAAAAACTGAAAGTTACTTGATTTTGTTCCTCAAAACAGTACATTCAAAAATCAATTCTAAATTCTGAAAAAATCAAATTAAATTCGTCACACAGCGAGGAATTCACCATAAAAATCTGGAATCCAATAAATTAGTTTAAAGTGTTCGTATTCGACAAATTCTGAAAACTAACCATTATTTTAAAACTCTGGAATTACGACAGTACAATGGTGAAAATTTCATATCTTACAATCTATAATTCAGATTGAGGATCTGTCAGATGTTCTGGAAACTAGACACAGTAAGATACAATTTCTTTTTACAAGTTTTTGATAATTCCATCAGCAACTAGGCTGAAATATCACTCCAAACTAAAATAGACGACAGTCCAGATCATACAATGTCCACAAAAAATCATCAAAACTCGATCAACCCACATATATATATTTGTTTAAACTCATAAATAGATGCTCCCGTATGTATACTAGAGTCCCCCTATATATAGCACACAAATTCATGCACTAAACCCACACGAAGACAAGAAAAAAAATCGGAAAACACCTAAGGAATCAGCAGCATGGGTTGTGGGTTTGAACAGTACCCAGAACTGTTCACACGTGCCTCCCAACCCTAACCGGGGTTCAAACCCCAAACCCTAACCCCATATGTTTTGTTCTTTGAATGTAATTTCGTCTATATTTCTTTCCGTATAATCTTTTATGCACAAACCACTTCAAAGTAAATTGCTCTAGATCCATACATTACTTATTCAAACCCTAATGTTTAGTTTCAATTTTTGATGATTAAAAACAATCAATAACATGAAAAGATCTCAACTTTATAATCAATCAAGCATGAATTTAAGAGCATGGAGCAACTTCTAATTATTTCTACATATCTTTATTAACTACAATTAAATCCATACATCCCAAGTTAGATTTTTTACCCACCATCAATATTCAACATTCAATATTAATAAAACAAGATCATCTCTCATCAAAATTGCATATTTAGTTCATGTGAACATCCATAAGTTCATCCATCATGATAATATGAGTAAAACACAATAAAAAAAAACTAGAAATATCACTCACCTCAAACACTAGTAGAAAATGCCACAATTGCAACAGAAATTTTCCTTATAAAAGAGTGAAATTCCTAAGTTAATGCACATTTGTAAGAGAATTTTTTTCATTCCCTTGTAGTTGTGCTGTTGTAAAATCTGTCATGGTTAATGCACAAATTTGAAACATAATTTTAATTATCCCTTGGGAATATTAGCTTCAACAGAATATCTGCAATGGAAGTTGTTTCTTGCTGTCCCCATCTATAAGAAAATATCTACAAGAAATATTTCTGTTGAAAGTGTGTTTTAAAAAGGAATTTTCACATTGCTAATGAACTATTGATATAGAGGTTCACAAAGTAGTCATTCCCTTGCAATTGTTACCTCACAAATGCAATTGTTACATCGCGAATGCAATTGGACGCATTTTTTCATTGCTGATTTCGTTCGGATGGCTTAATCAAATTTTAAAAAATGATGTATTTTTTCAATGAAGAACATATAATTATTTCACCAGTTGATGTGCACAATTATATAAAGAAAACATAATAATGAAAAATATGCAATTTGAACAAACAATACATATTTAGATAGTAGTAAACTTAAGAACACCAAAATAAGCATTAATATTATAGAGTATAAAACATTCTCATTACAAAATTATATATTTGTTTTCGAAGTGCCAAAATACCAACAGTACATTCTAGAAGGAAATATGAGTTGTCAAACTCTAAGAAATACAACGAATGCTTTCAAAAGTACTTCTAACTTAGGGTTCCCTCTTGATCTGGAAGGATGCTTAACAATATTGTCAATCTTTGTTTTCAAATCTTCTCGTGGTGCATCAGAGAGAAGAACTTGGGGTTTCCTCTTTCCATACACAAGTGCCAGAAGCAACCACTACCCAGTAACAAACAATTTTTATTAGACACAAAACAAACATATTGCAAACTAAATATACAAATATTGGTTATATATTGGTATACATTATCTGTTTCTCCGATCTCTTCACAGTCGCTTGGATGGATATTTATGCTCCCATACGTAAAGAGACTGCACGCTATAGCCTGAAGCAAGGGGAAGGAAATGTTATATATTAGCAGAAGTACACTCATAAAGCACGAGCATTTAAACTTTAGATACAAATTTTGTTCCTCCTAGATTCCCCTTCTCACATCCCTATATTTGGCAAGCTAAACAAATTGAACACATATTGGCTTAAAATTAAGTTTGGTTGGATTAGAGTTTAGATACCTACCATAACCACTTGTTCTTTTAATTTTATAGTGAAGAAAATGGAGGTAGCGTACCTCAAAATATGATCCGTAAAGATAACTACAGTTAGACAAGTCTTCTCCACTAACCTCCATATCCAAACAACACCTGTGTATGGATAAGAAATACAATGAATCTTGTCATGATGCACCTCGTAAAAGAAGAAATAAGAAAATAAGAAAATAAGAAAATAAGAAAAAGTCAGAGCATCCTAAATAAGAAAAAGAATAATTGATATACATACCACATTAAGAATAACATCACAAAAATATTGAAGACTGAAAATCATCTTTACATTTTCTTAGAGTATACTGAAGTATCACTCTTAAGTTACTGAGATTTGTAAATCCTACCACCATAACTAGGTTCTTGTTCTTCTTTATTGAAGAATGCTTTTCACTTGCTTTGGCCGATATAGCCTAAACACTCAATCAGTATGTCTAACTGATCTTCGTTGAAACCTTCTAGTGTTATCTGAACCTGAGAATCACCCCTCTTTACCGCATTGGATATTGATCCGTTATTTAATACCTTGATAGATTGTATGTGGAAAAGCATACAATCCTGTTGACTTAATACAAGACATCAAGTACTTATGGCCATATTGTTTATAAAATATAGCGAAATGGTGCTCCTCCAAAGGGAAATTACCAACAAAAAGTTTATATAGATTCCATTGGTGTAGGAATCTGTGTTAAGACAAGACTATAGTGCTTTTGGTCACCATTCTAATCAAATAATTAGAAAATGTTGCTCCTCTAAAGAAAATTTGACAAATATACACTTATATGGAGCAGTAAGCATGTAACTTGACTAGATTCAAGTTGTCTTATTTTCATCAATTAGCTGTTGTAAGCTTGTATATTGAGTCTAAGAATACATGATCAAGCAAATTATGAACATGAAGATCTAAAGCAGCGTACCTCATCAAATGTCCAACCACCCTTAGCTCGCTCTATAGGGCCACTTGTTCTCCTAAATAGAAAAAATGGATCAAGATTGATCAGGGGGGGCATAAAAAAATTAATGCTAAGCATCCAATCAAGAACCACATCAAGCAATGATATGGTTGATATAGTTATGTGCAAAGATGACCTATAAATAGGAATAACAAGTTTGACAGCAATCCCAGAATTTTTACTGGGAAAAGTTGCATGTTCTTTTGTCTAGGTAACCAAGGATTTTGATTAAGTGCTTAAAATCATCAGTACCATATGTGAAAACTGGCTCAAATACAAATCTTTTTGAGCTACTTTAACTTGTAAGTTGCCAAAATCATCGTAGCATTTCCGTCCAAGTAGTACTTTGGTTATCTAAACATCGCTCCCAACTAGGACCTTAATGATAATTATTTCAATAAGTTACGACCCAGTACTCATCATCGTCATCAAATCCATTCTCCATCAACTACAAGTTCGGCTATCGAGCACAAACCCTCTAAGATAAAAGTTCTACATATACTATGGTCAAAACAGACAGTTTTCGATCAATACAATTATCCTCACGAGTCATAACAAGCATGAAATCTACACATAAAGACCCAACCCTCATAACTCGAAAAGCATCAATTCTAAATCTTTCCAATTCCCGTTCTCCAATTAACACAATCAATTAAATCACAACACGAAATTCAAAGCCATCATTACCTATACGTCTGCAGCAACAAAGAAAGCGATAGTGACGATATGACATCGCCAGCCATAGCTCGCAGCTTCCCTTCGACACCGATGAGCTCCCCGCTGTCGCCGATGTCGACTGCTTATTGACCATGCACCTCTCCTCCATCTTCACCCCCCCTCCATCATCCTTAGGCTTTCAGCCGTAGACCTCGTGTCGGATTCTGATCTGAAGGTTTTGTGCCATTAAGAGACCACGACCGTTTTCAAGAAAGGTCGGGGATTTGAGGTTGAGGGCGTGGAAAGAGAGGAGGGGGGTATTTATACGGAGATGGCGTGGTGGCTGAGTTAATGGCACCGTCAAGATTGTGATTGGGGAAGAAGAATGCCACGCCTTCTACTAGCGATAGGGGCAGATGATGCGACTCAGATCAGGATGGGAAACAAGAAATAGGGTTTATTAATCGTGGGATATTGGGTTTAGGGGTGTTGTATGAGAAAATGAATTGGGGGAAATGATTTTGGGGGGAAATTTGCCACCTAATCAACCAAAAAAATTATAATAAACCATCATAATTTAATTAATTATCCGTGTAAAGCACGTGTTAGTATTTCATTTATTAAAAAGTTAAATATTTTATTTTCACTTTGGTAAGTGAAGATTTTTGGTTAACTTTGTTCCCTTGTAATTGTCAACACTTACAACAGATGAGTAGAATTTCTTGCGAACGTCAAAATATTTACAATGAATGATTTTTTTGTAATTAATTTATTGTTAATGGAAGCACCAACAAGAGATTTTTGGTGCTTGCAAATAATCTGTTATTATTGCAAGATTTTCTACTAGTGAAAGAAGATCAACTTGAAAAATAATAATAGAAATAAAGAAAAGCCTCCTCCTTGCAAAGTCCAAGATCTAAGCTTTAACTCCCAGAAAATAATGAGAAAGAGATAATTTGAGTGCACAAGAAGGGTGACTAGCTGCTGATCTTATTATAGGCCGAAATTGGCCTCTGGGGTTTCACAAAGGTTTACAAATTTACCTCCCAAGAATATTACTTATTTACATATATGGATCCTTTCCGATTTTTGGTTATTCAGATTAATTTAAAGTAAAATAATTTAATCCCTTTACACCCAGATCTGACCATCCTACATGCAGTCCGAAATTTCAAGAAAATTCATGATTTTTTACTCAAAGTGGCAAAATTGCACAAAAGTCATTCATTTTTGAGTATTTGCAAATATGTCATAAATTATTCGAAAAAATCCAAAAAATTTATAAATAGTCTTCACTAATAAATGCTAGATTTCCCAAATAGATTTGCTGACTTTTATACTCCAGGAAGAATATTTTGAATAAAGCCTCGAACAATCTAAAAATTGCATAATTATATATTTATTTAATTAAATCAATAAAAATCAACCAAATATGGAAATAATCTAATTTCTTAGAGCATTCTACTGAATAGACGGCCCTAAATGTAGCAAAACAATTTTAAAGTTAAATTTTCACCCCTAAACGACTTTTTTTACAAAAAGACCCCTTTCTTTCAAAAATTACAAAAGTAGTTTTCTTTATTCAGAAAAGTCCCAAAAATTCAAATATACCCAATAACAATTAATAGAGCTTGTTCATCAACTAAAAATTCTAAATTCACACTTCGAAAATATTTGCACGTGTGAAAATGTCAATTTTACGAAAATCCAAAATAATTAAATAAATTGATTTAAAATTTATTTATGTCATGCCCCGCTTCCCAAAAGGAAATACGGAATACAGATACGTGACTAAGCCCAGCGAATGATTTTCATCATCCATAAGCTGTCAGGATCTTTACAACATTTCACGGGAATAATCAGAGTAGGAAAAAGAAAAGTCAACCACGCATGCATATATAAATCAATATACCAACATGAAATTATTTCAAACAAAATTTAATAATCTCAAATAAACCAGATCTGAACAAGTCAATAATTCTGGGTCACACTGCCCAATACAAAATAATCCAAGTAACAGATACAATTATTCAAATAAGCAACAGGAAATAATAATAATAGCAAAATTCTAGCAACTAGTATCTCAGATCACCTACTCCATCAGGCAGCTGATCTCCAAAATCTACAATTTAACAAATTACAGGAAGAGGAAAAGGAAACAAAACGTCTGTCAATACAAGTTACAGGCTGCTTGTAGTGCAGATACAAGTACATGGGAAAGATAAACAAATAGCATGGAATAGACATGATAACAAAATAGAACAACTAGTATAAATCATGAACAGAATCAAGTAATATAATGTGCTAACAGGGTATAGGTAACATGTAACAGATGTCAAGTATCATGCAAGTAGGTAAACAGGTAACAGGTGTCAAGTATCATGCAAGCAGGCAAACAGGTAACAGGTGTCAAGTAGCATGTACTGGTAATCATGTATCAGATAAGCATGTCACATATATCATGTAACAGGTATCATGTAACATGTATCATATCATGTCAAGTCCTGTATTATTACTATCTAGGTAGCACTTCATGCATCTCAAACTTTTACCACATGGTTGCTACATTTAAACAAGTTTTGTTTAAATTTCGTAGTGGAGTCCATAGGGCCGTGTACTCAGGTATCAGGTAAATAGTAACAAGAACAGGTATCATGTAACAGGAAATAATGCATCAGGTAGGACTACGTCCCCTTCAAGTACACCCTCTCGTAGGAAGTACGTAGTCAGGAATCAGATAACAGATAATCAGAATCACATGTTAGGTAATCATATCACAGGTAACAGATAACAGATCATCAGGTGGGAAACATGGGCCCCCTTCCAAGTACATATTTCTATATTTTCCACTACTTGATATTTTCCTTAACTGTGGCTTGGTTATTTATTATTATTATCAAACAGGCATGTATGTGTCACAAAACATGACAAGAATAACATAGGATAAAAAAGTAACAGGTTCAGATTGAAAGATAAATATGTGCAGATGAAAGACAACTCATGAAAGGATAGAACAATGACAATTCTAGTTCAGGACAGTAAGACAGTACTGTACTAAATCTAGAAATCCCTTTGCTACAAACATGCAAACTTGGATCCATCAAAAAATTTGGAAATTCGACTCCCGACCAAATTTAAATAATATATATAAGTCATATGGTATTTCACAACAACAAGTCTCAAAACAGGTTTGTATCCAGAAAACGTGTTCAGCCAGAAATCAGAAGTTTGTATTCATCAACAGGAAAACAACATAAAACTCACTAATTAAATCCACAAAAAATCTGGGGTATTCCCTAGTATGTTTAGCAACAGAAAATAAAGTTTCATAATTTTCCAACATAGATCGAGTAGTCAAGTAAAATACGAAAATAGCAAGGTACAGTAGTTTTGTAAATCTTGAATCATAAACATTGCAGTACTAAAACAGCGATATCTTACAAAATATAAATTGAAATCCAGATCCATCAAAAGGATGATAAAATAGATATAATAGGATATAATTAATATTCACAAAGTTTTTATAGATAGCAAATGGAATCAGGTTGAAATTATGTTTCTTTACTGAACAGCATGAAAATTCTGCATGTATAGTAGTTGTTTGCAAGCATAGAATAGTTTGTAAAAGTTATGATTTAAATCCACAAAAATTAGGAGTTAATCCCAATCAAGTCTAGTTGTAACAAGAAAAATATTCGATCAAAATATTATCTTTATCATTAGTAGAAAAATAAATAGTCATACAGAATTCATATAAAACTAGATCTAGAATTTTAAACACATCTGTAGTAAAATAGTCATAACTCGCAACTCATAAATCGAAATTGAGATCTGTCAGAAAATTTGAAAAGTAGACAGATTTCTCTATAATTCATATTCAAAAATAATTTTCATATACTGACCTTAATAGGGTCTAACATATTGATCAAAAATGGAAAATTGACAAAACAGAAAATATTCTTCATGCACAAAATCAACTAGTTCACATGAAACTCATCCAAAACATAACCAAACGTGAAAAAGGTATACTAGATGTCCAAACGTAGGGTATTTCACAAGTCTACAACAAGATATACTATGACTAATACAACCGAGCACACGATATCATACGAACAACATGCATGCATACAATAAGAAGTGGTCATCCCTAAGTTATTTTATGTCATGTGTGTAATGAGGCAACTACGGGCCGGTCAACACAATAGAGACAACATCTAACAGGGGTTTTGCAAAAGAATTGTTTCTAGAACATTACTATACTACAGGCGGTATTTAGTACTTATATTACACAAAGAAAAGAATACAAGTTATGCCTTATAGTTGACGATGAAAACGACGATGCAAAGAGAATAACGGGAACGGATTTCTGGGCATGAATACACAAACCACGAACCCAACAATGAACACAACTCACGAACAACGAACCCGCGAACCACACACGGACCCAAGTGGGAGAAAGAGACCGTGGTTAGAAGACGACAACGGGATGGCAGCACTGTGGTGGCTACTGTCGGTGCAATCGCTGAGAGGAGGAGTACGGTAGGGAGGGGACTAGCCCAAAAGGGGGCTACGGCTGCTGTTGGCGACGCAGGAGGGCGATGCGATTGGCTTCAGGAGGGAACAAAACAGGATGACCGTGCTGTTGTTGCTGCTAGTCGAGGTGTGGCGGAGGCAGGGGGTCTCGACCGGTCTTCAAGGTAGGCAGTGTTTCTGTCGACCTTGGAGGGAGAAGAAAGGGAGAGGCAGGGGCACCGAGGTTGCACTTGAGGAGGGCGGAGAGAAGCTCGGGGGAGATGGGGATCGGGAGGTGCAAGGGGAGAGGGAGAACGAAAGCTAGGGATTTGGGGTGAACAGGATGAGCATGGGTGGATGTATATTTATATGCAGAGTCGGTATATGAATATAGAATTTAGGGCTTGGGGGGTGTTGACGGCTGATGGGGTTCGTGTTAAAGGGAAGTGTAACGAGTAGGGGTGTAGGGTTTAACGGGTCCAAGGGGAATGTGTAATACCCCTAAATTTTTAAATAATGCATTAAGATTAATAAATGAATTAAAAATATTTTTGGTGATTTAATAAATATTTTTCTGAAATTTATCTTTTTACACGTGAAATTTAATAAATATGAGAAAGTGGTCAACCAGAGAGTTGTAGTATATGTTCCCACCTTTCCTAAATGTCCAGTTTTGTTAGATTTCGATAAGTATAGCAAAAGTTACGAGCTTTGGAAGTTTCAGCTTTTGCTGTGCTTTTGTCATTTTTGAATTGTGTTCAAAGGACTGGATTTTGAGTTCCAACCCGAATATGAGAAAGTGGTCAACTAGAGAGTTGTAGTATATGTTACCACCTTACGAAAATGTCCAATTTTGTTAGATTCCGACAAGTATAGGAAAAGTTATGAGATTTGGAAGTTTCAGCTTTTGTGTGCTTTTGCTGTTTTTGAATTGTGTTCAAAGGACTGGATTTTGAGTTCCAAGCGAAATATGTGAAAGTGGTCAACTAGATAGTTGTATTATATGTTCCCACCTTTCCAAAATTTCAAATTTTGTTAGATTCAGATAAGTATATCAAAAGTTATGAGTGCTGGATGTTTTAGCTTTTACTGTGCTTTTATCGTTTTTGAATTGTGTTCAAAGGACTGAATTTTGAGTTCCAAGCAGAATCTGAGAAAGTGGTCAACTAGAGAGTTTTAGTATATCTTCCCACCTTTCCAAAATGTCCAATTCTTTTATATTCAGATAAGTATAGCAAAAGTTATGAGCTTTGGAAGTTTCAACTTTTGCTGTGCTTTTGTCGTTTTTGAATTGTGTTCAAAGGACTGGATTTTGAGTTCCAAGCAGGAATTTGATAAAGTGGTCAACTACAGAGTTGTAGTATATGTTCCCTCATTTCCAAAATGTCGAATTTTGTTAGATTCCAATAAGTGTAGGCAAAAGTTACGAGCTTGGGAAGTTTCAGCTTTAGCGGTGCTTTTGTCATTTTTGAATTGTGTTCAAAGTACTGGATTTTGAGTTCCAAGCAGAATCTGAGAAAGTGGTCAACTACAGAGTTGTAGTATTAGTTCCCACCTTTCCAAAATGTCCAATTTTGTTAGTTTCCGATATATATATATCAAAAGTTATGAGCTTTGGAAGTTTCAGCTTTTGTTGTGCTTTTCTCGTTTTTGAATTGTGTTCGAAGGACTGAATTTTGCGTTTCAAGCGGAATATGAGAAAGTGGTCAACTAGAGAGTTATAGTATATGTTCCCACCTTTTCAAAATGTCCAATTTTGTTAGATTCCGATAAGTATATAAAAAATTATGCGCTTTGGAAATTTCAGCTTTTTCTGTACTTTTTGAATTTTGTTCAGAGGACTGGATTTTGAGTTCCAAGCGTAATCTGAGAAAGTAGTCAACTAGAGAGTTGTAGTACATATTCCCACCTTTCCAAAATTTCCAATTTTGTTAGTTTCCGATAAGTTTAGCAAAAGTTCTGAGCTTCGGAAGTTTCAGCTTTTGCTGTGGTTTTGTCGTTTTTGAATTGTGTTCAAAGGACTGGATTTTGAGTTCCAAGCGGAATATGAGAAAGTGGTCAAGAAGAGAGTTATAGTATATGTTCCCACCTTCTCGAAATGTTCAATTTTGTTAGATTCCGATAAGTATAGCAAAAGTTATGAGCCTTGGAAGTTTCAGCTTTTGCGATGCTTTTGTCGTTTCTGAATTGTGTTCAAATGACTGGATTTTGAGTTCCAAGCGGAATTTGAGAAAGTGGTCAACTAGAGAGTTTTAGTATATGTCCCCACCTTTCCAAAATTTCCAATTTTGTTTGATTCCGATAAGTATAAAAGTTATGAGCTTTGGATGTTTTAGATTTTGCTGTGCTTTTGTCGTTTTTGAATTGTGTTCAAAGGACTGGATTTTGAGTTCCAAGCGGAATATGAGAAAGTGGTCAACTAGAGAGTTATAGTATATGTTACCACCTTTCCAAAATATCCAATTTTGTTAGATTCCGATAAGTATACCAAATGTTATGATATTTACACGTTCCAGCTATTGCTGTAACTTTTGCTGTGCTTTTGTTGTTTTGAATTGTGTTTAAAGAGCTAGATTTTGAGCTCTGTAATGAATCTAAAAAAGTGTTCAACTAGAATGTTGTATTAGATGTTCTTCCCTTTCCAAATGTCCTATTTTGTTAAATTCCGACAACTATAGAAAAAGTTACGGGCTTTGGAGGTTTCAGCTTTTGGGCTGTCTTTGTTGTTCTTTGTATTGTGTTTAAAGGGTTGGATTTGGAGTTCTATAAGGAATATGAGATAGTTTACAACTAGAGAGTTGTAATAGAATTTCTCACCTTTCCAAAATGTCCTATTTGGTTAGATTCCGATAAGCAGAGTAGGTGTTTTGACATTTACAAGTCACAGCAGCTAGCTTTTTGTTGAAGCTTCCCTGTTTAAATTGTTCGAAGTTTTTGTGCATTTTTAATGACTGAATCTGAGAAGGTCATCAACTAGAGAGTTGTAGTAGAGTTTCTCAACTTTCCAAAATATTTTATTTGGTTAGATTATGATAAGCGGAGTAGGAGTTATGACCTTTACAAGTCACAATAACTAGCCTTTTGGCTGAAGCTTACCTGTTTAGGTTGTTCGAGGTTTTCTACCCCATAATGACTGAATCTGAGAAGGTCATCAACTAGAGAGCTGTATTAGAGTTTCTCAAATTTCCAAAATGTCTATTTGGTTAGATTCCGATAAGCGGAGTAGGAGTTATGACCTTTACAAGTCACAGCAGCTAGCCTTTTGGCTGAAGCTTCGCTGGTTAGATTGTTCGATGTTTTTGTGCATTTTAATGACTGAATCTGTGAAGGTCATCAACGAGAGAGTTTTAGTAGAGGTTCTCACCTTTCCAACATGTCATATTTGGTTAAATTCTGATAAGCAGAGTATGAGCTGTGACTTTTACAATGTCACAGCAGCTGGCCTTTTTGGCTGAAGCTCGCTGTTTAGATTGATCGAGGGTTTTGTACCTCTTATTGACTTAATCTGAGAAAGTTTTCAACTAGAGAGTTGTAGTAGATGTTCTCACCTTTCTAAAAAAATCTAATTTTGTTGAATTCCGATAAGAGTATTATTTTAATTGCTTCTATGATGTTAGAAGACTTTTATGGTTGCTTCTATATGATTCATTTGTTGCATACATAGCCAGTTGGCTCGTATGTAATTCATTTGGCTCATATGTAGCTAGTTGGCATGTATGTAAGTTGTTTTGCTCGTATGTAGCTTATTAGCTAGTACGCAATTTTTGTGCTTGTCTAGGGCGATATCATTGCCCTAGGAGCCATCGACCATCAAGACGTGTATTTATTTTACTCCTCGTGGACAGTGACGAGCCACCCCTCGTGCACCGTCAGATATTAACTAGTGTAGGTTGATCGTGGGTCGGGAGTGTAGACGGAATCCAGGTTCAGGGTAGCAGCATGCGAATACGTTCGTATTGCGGGGTCTTGGATCGATAGGCTATGAACAGGATCCTTAGGGATTCTGGTAAGTCGAGGTTGAGCACCTAGTAGAGTTATCTTATGAAGTCTAACTTAAGACCTAGCATGTTGTGTTAGTACTGTTGTCACCCCTAAGATTGTTTAGAGTTAGTGACATCGTTAAGGTAGTAACTTATGGCTATTACTGCTTAACCCTTATTAATTATTATTTTTGCCGAAGGGAAAGAGTTGGTATTAAGGGTGATACCTTATGATCCGACCTGTTCTATAGGCCAACACTAGGTGGTGTTATTGGTTGTACCATTCCTGTCAAACGGATACGGTCTGTGCCTTCTTACGAGTTGGGAGCACGGGATCCGTATCTCGTCTGTTAATTTCTAAAGTGCCATGATAAAGGCAGGAAATATCCTGTCGGAGCTAGGGGATGGACCCCCAGAACTCCGTCATGCTCTATATCAAGAAAGGCAAACAAGCCATAGACTAGGATCTATCTGCTAGCGAGGCACAGTGGATGCTTCGAGCTAACCTATGTTGTAGTTAATTCCGAAGGTTCATCAGTTTTTTGAGTGAGGTCCGGTACGCAGGGTAATAAGGGAAACGGAGACACCACTATATGTCTGTGAATGGCGGGATTAGACCGTTTCAGGGCAACCTCATCAGCCACGTTGTATCTTCATAAAGATATTGAGTACAAGAGTAGAATTCATGGCACGGGTTCAAATCCCTATATATGAAGAAACGGCATGTTATGGGCGTATGTTTCCGGAGACTTGCTTGCAATAGAATAAGAGCATCCTTGTATTAGTTAATCTTGCATTAGATTCTATATCATAGCAGACATTGACACATCAATTATATATACATATTTTTCTCTTCATCAATCTGTTTATTTAAAGTTGAGAATCACTGCTAGTCGTCATCCTTAAAGCATCAGTATATGTACTGACGTCCCCACTTCAATAGGTACTAGATTGCAAAATTACATGTACAGAATTCAGGAGGACTCAAGACAAGAGAAACAAAGTGTTGATTCTATTTCAATTGTAATATATGTTGGTTACCATTATGTCAATTGTAAATTTATTAATTGTTGAGAAGTATCCAAGTGAAGTACCAAGTGTTATTTATTATTTATTGTACTCTGATGTAAATTTTATTGGAAGTTTGTAATACTTGGGCTTGTATGGCATTATTGTAACACTGATGTAATGTATTGCAGTTTTATAACATTCGGACTTGTGATACATTTATGTTGAATAAAAAGTTTTAAATTTTCCTGTTTTTCTGTGTATTGTGGCTAATTGAAGGAAAAGATTCTGCCTTATGTCATAGTTTCCCAGTGTATGGAAATTAGGGTGTTACAATGATTAAGATAAGAAAAGGGAGGAAGGAGGCAAGCGATGTGGATCTAAGTAAGGCTCTATTCACAGTGGAGCGTGATTTCCTGGATGAGCTGACGGCTACTGTTCGCTCTGAGAGCCCCTCTACTCGGCCGACAATTTGGCCTTGTTACGACCATTTCCTCTTGTCCGAGCTATGAGATAGATTTGTTGTAATTAATGTAATACCCCGCAAAATAGCATATAACTATTTTTGCATAGTAATCTGTGCACAATTGAGTATTGCACATGATTACATACTTTTCTAATAACTATCTGTTTTAATTGAGGAATTACAGATATACGAGCTGTTCAGAACACCGATGAGATAGACTCGGGATATCTTCTTGATTTAACTGTAGATTGTCCCGATTGTTTTGACCAGACAATTTTTGGGAGAAAATAATAATTTAGATTATTATTTTATATATATATATATATATATATATATATATATATATATATATATATTGATGCGGTTTGTTTTTGGGGGTGGCTGCACGAGGTGTGAGTTCTCTTAATGTATAGAGTGGAAGCGTCGGTTCTAGCTATACGCCCGACCCTCAGCTGAGGGGACGGCTCGGGAGCAGGCAGGAGTGAGGCGGAGGTCGAGTGGTCGACTCGGATATGGAGGCTCGGCTCGGATCCGGAAGTCTCGTATACTTGCACTCGGCTTAGGAACCCCAGGGTTGATTCCGGTGGTAGGTCCTCCGACGGTCTAGTTAGTCACTGAAGAGTAACAGTAGCTAGGGTTTTTAGAGGGAAAATATTCATTACCTTTGTGAAGAGGGAGAGGGACTGGTAGTTATAGGCAGACTCAAACGGGTCTGGACCCATTTGGGGTCGGGTTTGGACCCGTTTGCAGGTGGGCCTTACGTGGCAAAAGCCCATGGGGCTTAGGGCTGACCTGACAGACCTGATGATCAGGGGTGAGCAGGTTTTTGAGGGGGTCCTATGGCCCCCGATGGGCCACGTCATCTGACCCATATCAGGAGCCCCCCTACTCCTGGAGGGCTGGATAATCCAGTTGTGTAGGAGTGGTTTTTTGCCTCTGTAGGAAGAGTGGAGTGGGGTGTATGGCGAAGAACGGGGTCTGTATCATCTTGGACAGGCCAGCGGGGTAGGATGAAGGGAATCCCTTCTTGGACTTTTAAGGGGTGTCGGGTGCCGAAGGGTAGGAGCTCGCTTTGCCGGGCGTCGGGGGTTGGTAGACGAGCCCCCTCACTTGTTGGAAAAGCAAGTGGACGTCGAGATATTAAGAGTTTGAAGCTCGCTCAGTCGAGTGTCGAGGGTCGGTAGACCAGCCCCCTCACTTGTTGGAAAAGCAAGGGGAAGTTGAGATCTTAGGAGATGAAGCTTGCTCAGCTGAGCATCGAAGGTCAGTAGACGAGCCCCCTCACTTGTTGGAAAAGCAAGGGGACATCGAGGTCTTAGGAGTTGAAGCTCGCTTAGCCGAGCGTCGAGTGTCGGTAGACGAGCCCCCTCACTTGTTGGAAAAGTAAGGGGACGTCGAGGTCTTAGGAGTTAAAGCTCATTCTGCCACCCTATAATTTTCTTAGTGGATTTTAAAACCCTATTGGATACCCATTAACCCACTAATACCCATTATCATATACACCTAAAACCCATCATCCCCCTGTTTACTGCCCTACCCGTTTCACTCTACCCCATATATATACTGTATATTCCCTTACCCCTATTCTAAGACCTAACCTAATAACCCTAGCCACAATATATTTCCCCCCACTGTTCATCTCCCCTACCTCTCAACTCTCTCCGTCAACCCCTACAACCGCCACTTCCATTATCCCATTCATCTTCATCCTCCTCTCCTTGACAGCAAGACCAGGCCGTCGCTTCACCATTCTCTGTGTCGCCCTCTTTCAGCCACGACGACCCAGCTATCTAGCGCCTCCCCCCCCACATTGCATCCCCGTGCTGTGCCAGACATCCTCCGTTCTCCCCTCGTGCAGTCGGCGTCGGACTGCAGCAATGCTAGTCTACACCCCTGATAGCGTGCCCCTGTGCGCTGTGCTTTTAGTCGTCGTCAGCCGAAGCCCCTGCATCTTGTGATGCGACCCCTCGCTTTCAGCGACGATAGTGTCGCCCCACCCTGTCAGTCGTGACCCCCTGTCGCCTGCCTCCCTGTGTCGACCACAGCGCACCCCCCAGTTCTGTGTCCCCCCATCGACGCACCGAAGCCAACCAGCCGGCGCCCCTGCTGTGTCTCTGCCCGATCGCAGCCTGGCCGTCCCTTGGCCGATGTCGCGCCGCAATCGCCACCAGTCGTAGCAACGCCATCATGCCAGAGCCGAACACTGAGTTGCTGTGATCATGGAGTCCTTTATCATGGCTTTGATTGTAAGTCGTCCGATCAGACCAAGATCCAGATCTGATCAAATTCGATCTGAGGCGTCCGTTTATCTGATCTTGATCGTCATCGAGATTCGTGTCGATCGTGCTCGTCGCCCAAGATCCATTCTCATTGTACTCATTCTTTCGTCGGATTCAACATCGTCCCCAAGGCAAGTATCTTTTTGTACATTTCATTTTCTAGTACAAGTTTTTCCTTGAAAATACTGCAAGTAGATTGTGAATGTGACTTTTCTTTGTTTATCATTGATGATCTCATGTTTCGCCTTATCTATCACATGATCTAAGAGTCACAACCCTTCTTTGATGCCCTTGTTCACAACTAGTATAATTTTGAAACATTTCATGCGAAAAGTGTCTTGTTTGGTTTTTATCCTGTCTTGGCTTACTGTTTGACCCCGATAAAACCAGAATTCGAACTTGAGTCCTGAATATGAAATGCAGTGCCAAGTGTCTAGTTTCCAATAACATCCAGAATTTTTGAATTCCAAGTTACGGTTTAGGAGATATCGCAGTTTTACTGCTGCTGGGTTTGTAATCGCAGATTCACAAAAACTGCTGCACCACTTTGGTTTACAATTATTTTAACTATGGTACCAGTAAGTAAATGACATGAAATTTTGCATACTAATACTGGACAACCTACAGAACATTTCATAATTTTCTTAGAATTAATTATTGAAGTTTCAAACCTGATTCACATGTATAAACTCAGTTTTACAAATTCTGGCTGAACACAAATCCTGTATAGTTTGCTATTTTGACACATGTTACTGCAACTTTTATATATCTTAATTATATGCATTGGAACCGGACAGGAGTCCTAGCTTCTAGGACTTCTTACGGATCCACATTTGCTATCTTGTCGCAACGGGAATCGCAGTTTTGGTGCAGCAACGTCATCTTGTCCAGAACTGCAGTTCTCATAGTTCTTGATAATCTTAATTTTTGTTGACCCTCGAATATGATTTATAATTATCTTAAACTTGTTCCATGTTCTTGACAATGTTTACTTGACCTGTTTTGCATACTTTCATGCTTGGTTAATAATAATAATAAATAAGAAGCTGGGGTTTAAGGGAAAGACCATAGTACTGGGCGATATAGGTAAGTGTACTCGGAAGGGGGCCCGTGTTACCCAGTACTCGGTTCATGAACTTGTTGTATCTTGATGTATTCTTGAAGCCATTACTTGGCTCATAAATTTGTTGTATTCATGAACCCACTGTGTGGTTCTTGAACTTGTTAGTGTATTCACGAACTTGTACTTGGTTCGTGAACTTGTTACTTTATTTTCGTATTCATAAACCCTGCTTGCTTGATACTTGATACCTGAGTACACCTCCCTATAAAATCCAACACTAGGCCTAAACGAAAATGTTTGCATGTAGCAACCATGTAGTAAAAGTATGAATGCATAAAGTGCTACGTAGATAGAACTAAAACATTAGACTTAAGAATTAACTTGTTACCTGTACCCACTTGATACCCTACTTGATGCTCGTTACTTGAGACTTGTTACTTGTTACTTTACACTTGTACGTGATAATTTTTACTTGATGCTTGATACCATTACATGTTCACTTGCCACTTATTCTACTACTAGTACTTATTACCCAATCTTGTCACTTGAGTTGTCTTTCTTGCTAGCTAGTTTCTTGAATCCCACTACTTGTTGCATCCCTTTTATATTATGTTATATATTCTTGATTCCAAATCTCGTTCCATATTTCTTGTACTTGTTTTCATACCCTTGCTTGTACTATTTGCGGCCCTAACTTGCACTAAGGAAGTTGTCTCGTTTTCTCTATTTTTTTCCTTTTTATATTTATATATACAAACTTTGAAGACGAATTGCCTGCTGGAATTGATGAGCAGACGTTCCAGACTTTTCTTGGAGAAAACACTTGCTTTAAATAATTTTTTTTTGAGTTATTTATTTCTTTTTCTACTTGAATTTTGTAACGGGCTTATAGTCCCGAGTTTTATCTTATAATCCAGATTTGAAAACAATTTGGGATATCATTATTTTGTTTCAATTATTTTCTGTTGATTAATAAAACATTCATGCATGCGTGGTTGTGTACTTTTTGTTATATTCTTGTTATGATGCTGAGTCGATCGTACAGCTTATGAATGATGAAAATCATTCGCTGGGCTTTGTCACGCGCTCTTAATCCGTGTTTTTGGGAAGCAGAGCGTGACATTAGTCATTCGCTGGGCCAATGTCATGTACTCGTATTCTGTATTTTCGGAAAGCGGGGCGTGATAAGAATACGCCCCGCTTCCCAAAATACAGAATACGAGTACTTGACAAGGGCCTAGCGAATGACTAACGTCACCCATAAGCTGTTTATTCGATTAACTCAACAATATAATCAATATAGAACAATTGCGCAGACAATAATAATAATCTCATGAACAATAATACTTGGAATGAAATAATATAAAATATCCAAATACAATAATAATCCAACATCTGGAACAATAATAGTAATATTCGGGACATAAGCCCACAATACAATGAAATAATAATAGTCTAATAAGTTTTCATGACAAAGCAATAATTTATTAAGCGTCAATGCTATCAATTCTTTCACCAATGTTGTTCTCCCAAACCATCAGGCAATTCTCCATCAACATCTGTAAACACTTCATCTAAAAAGATGGAAAAAATTGTCCTTAGAGCAAGTCGTGGACAACAAGTAGAGAAGGTAGAGAACTATGGAATAACAGTATAATAATAAAATCAATGGATCAATAGGATCAATAACACGGGACAATAACAATAATCGATACCATGATAATCGGTACAATGGCTATAAATAATGATGCAATATTCGGTAACAATAATCAATGATCAATAAGGGTAACACTTAGCCAATATTCGGTATCAATAGAAACAATGAGGAAATAATATGTAGTGTCGGTGATGTGTCAATCCTTAAGTCTATTCATCATTTTGATCCTAACTAATGTAGCACTTCATGCGTCCCATTTATTTACCACATGGTTGCTACATACAAACAAGTTACGTTCAGACTTAGTGGTGGGCTATATAGTTCAAGTAGTCGGGAAACGGTATAAATGATTCCCTTCAGTATTTAGTTAGTCAGTTATTCAGTTATTCGGCTATTCGGTATAAATGTCCATGGAACAATATACAGTTATCGAGTTATTTAGTCATTCAGTAATTGTAGGGAAACCATGAGCTCCCTTCCGAGTACAGTCTCTATATTGTCCACTACTTAGGTCAACACTTAAACCCCGGCTTGTTAACAATTTTTATTGATGCAATAATACAATATGCAGAATAATAGCATCAATAGGAGAGCAATAGGACGATAACTTAGATAGGATAATTAGAATGATCAAAATAGGACATTAGGATCGTGCAATGTAACGCACACATTTTAATTCATGCAATAGTACGATATAGGAACAATTAATCTATTAAAACTGAAAAGTGAAATTCTGGACAGTAAGAGTAGTTTGTACAAAAATGCAGTTTTCTACTGTTCCAAAACTCGAAAACTGAATCCGTCAAAAATTCTAGAAACAGACTTCCACCCGGTTCCAACGCATATTTAAAGTTCAAAATCCGACAGCAGTAGCTAGGTCAATCACACTGTTCTTTACAGGTTTCATGTTCAGGCAGAATTTCTACATCATGTTATTTTATTTTTAGAATCAGTAAAACTCAATAATAAATTCATAACTCGAAATTTTCAGAGCAAAATTTTATTATTTGTCACGCCCCGCTTCCCAAAAGAGAATACGGAATACAGATACGTGACTAAGCCCAACGAATGATTTTCATCATCCATAAGCTGTTCGGAATCTTTACAATATTTCACAAGAATAATTAGAGTCGGAAGCAAAAGAATCAACCAAGCATGCACATATGAACCAAAATACCAATAAGAATACTTGAAACCAAAATATATTAATCTCAAATAATTCAGATCTGAATAAATCAATATCCTAGGTCACATTGCCCAAATACAAATAAATCCAAGTACAAGATACAACTATTAAACAAGCAACAAGAAATAATAATAGCAAAATCCAGCACTAAAATTTCATATCACCAACACCATCTGGTACCTGTTCTCCAAAATCTGCAATTTAATAATTGTAAGAATAGGAAAAAGAAAACAAACTCCCGTCAATGCAAGTTACAGGCCGCTTGTAATGCAGGATACAAGTACATAGGAAAACTAACTAATAACATGAAATAGGCATGATATCAAGCATAACAACTAGCATGGTAAGGTGAACAAGTATCATGTAAACAAGCATCAACTGTCATGTATCATGTATCAAGTGTCATGTATCAAGTCTCATTTATCATGTAGTCAATTATCAAGTATGCATGTATCATGTTCCCATGTCATGTATCCAGTTTTGTAGTTATTACTATCTAGGTAGCACTTTATGCAGCCCACACTACGTGGTTGCTACAACAAAAAAATCTGCTTTAGATTTCATAGTGGACCATAGAGGGTAGTGTACTCAGGGACAAGTATCAAGTATCGAGCTCCAAGCTCCAAGTATCATGTATCACGTGTCAAGTTGTGCAAGTGGCAAGTAATCAAGTGTTTTGCATGCAAGTGTCAAGTAATCATGTGTCAAGTATCATGTATCAAGTAATCACGTAGGATCAGTTGATCCCCTTCCGAGTACATGTTTCTGAATTATCCACTATTAGATTTTTCCCTTAAACCCTGGCTTGATTATTTATTAATATTGTCAAACAAACATGTAGGTGTGTGAAACATATCAAGAATGACATTGCATGATTGTGTAACAAGTTCTAGTTGCAAGATAAACATGTACGGGTGCAAGGTAACACATGAAATGATAAAATAACCAAATTTCTAGTTCAGGATAGCAAGACCATACTGCAGTTAAACTGAGATTCCCGTTATTACAAATATGCAAACCAGCATCCGTCGAAAGGTCTAGAAAATAGGCCCCCAGTCAAATCCAGCAAAGATATATAAGTCATATAGTATTTCACTAAATCATAACTCCAAACTGATTTGATTCCAGAAAACACGTTTAGCCAGATATCAGAACATTGTATTCAAAGTCAGGAAAACAGTATGAAAACTCATTAAATAAATCCATAAAAAATCTAGGGTATTCCCCTATATGTATAGTAACAGAAACTCAAGATTCATAATTTTTCAATAAAAATAAAGTAAAGTAAAATCAGAAAACAGCAAGTTGCAGTTGTTTTGTAAATCTGGAATTCTAAACACTGTAATACGAAAATAGCAATATCTCACAAACCATAAATCGAAATCCAAATCCTCTAGAAGGGTAAGAAAGTAAATATAGTAGGCTAACTTTCATATTCAGAAATAAATTTGAAACAACAAGTAGAAATAGGTCGAAAATCAAGTTCTTTACTGAACAGTAGTAAAATTCTGCATGTAAAATCTTTATTCGCAAGCATTAAAAGGTTTGCAAAACATCTCAAATAAATCCACCAAAATTCTGGATAAACCCCAATCAAGTCTAGAAATACTGAGCAATGTTTCATATTAAAATAATAATTTTAACATCATAACAAAAATACATTACTCTTCAGAATTCATAGAAAACAAAATCTGAAAATCTTTCGACACCACTATAGTAAAATAGAAATAACTCGCAACTCGTAAAACAAAACTGAGATTCGTCAAAAGAGTTGGAAAATAGATAGAATTCTCTACAAATCATGTTCACAAAATATTTTCAAATAGTGACCTTAATAGGATCTAACATACTGATCAAAACAGAAAAGCCAGTAAAACTGAAAATATCACATACGCACAAAATTCACTAGTTCACATTGAACTCACCCAAAACACAAGACAACATGAAATATAGTATACTAGATGTCCAAATAACATGGTATAGGGTATTTCACAAGTCTACAACATGTCTACCACGAAGAACACGAACGAGCACAAGATATCACATGAATAACACGTATATATACAACAAGAAGTGGTCAATCCTAGGTTATATCATGTCATGTATGTTATGAGGCAACTATGGTCAAATCATCACTATAGAGACAATATCAACACAGGGATTCATACACAAATTGTCTCTAGAACCCAACTACATTACAAGCGGTATTTAGTACTTGTATTACACAAAGAAAAGAATACATGTTACTTGTCTGAACGACGACGACGGAAATGACATCAAGCAAGAATAATGGGAACGGATTCTCGGGCATGAACACAACGAACGGATCACGAACCAATCACGAACAGAAACCAAGGAACGAATCACGATGATGATAAAGATCAAGATTATCAAACAACGATCTGGCGGATCGGCACGGATGAGATCAAGATCAAGATCAACAAGATCGGACGTTCCAGATCAAGGAGATGATGAAGCTGATGATGATCGCGATCGAACTTCCAAGATCACCCCGATGGTGACGATCAAGATGATGATGATCAAAGTAGATCTGACGGTAGAGATCTTATTTAATCAAAACCCACCAAACCACAAACACACGAGAAGGGATAGCCGGGGGGAAAAGTGTGCACTGCGGTGGGATGACGCGGTTAGGGAGAGCCGAGAGGGATAGTGATGTTGGCCAGGGGAAGGCCGGGATGCGTGCTGGCTGCTATTGCTGCAGTCCAGCATCGCGATAGGGGAGGACAGGGGAGCGCTGGCCGGCTGTTGCTAATGAGGTGTGGTTGCGAAGGAGGTTGACGAGGGCTGGCTGCACTTCGGTTGCGGCTGTGTTGCTGTCTACCTACGGAGGTCGCTGCCGTGCTGTCACGGTGCAGCATCGCGACTGGAGGAGACCAGGGCGGCTGCAGGGTGTGGCGCATCGAGAGGAGTTGACGATGCAGGAGGAGAGGAGAAGGGGATGAGACAGGGAAAGAGGAGGGCACCGCACAGGGGAGCTTCTGGATGACGAGGAAGAGAGAGCACAGGGAGAGAGACGAGAGGCGACGGGTGTAGTTGGAGATGTGCAGGAGGATAGGAAGTGGCTAGGTAGGGTTTCGATAGGGGGGAGATGAACAGGTGGCTGGGGGTATATATATGGTTATATAATTAGGGTTATAGAGTAGTATAAGGGAAAATGGGTTAGGGTGCATTGGCTTAACAGGTTGGGGATGTTAACGAGTAGGGAAATGGGTTAGGGGTGAATTAACAGGGTATGGGTAATATAGGGTTTAGGTGTAGAAACGGGTGTGGGTTTAGTTATAATGGGTTTGGGTGCTTACAGGTTAATGGGTAGAGGTTTATTAAAATCCAATAAGAAAACTTAAAATAACTAATAAAATATAATTTATAAAATAATGTAATTTATATTACAATATAGTCTTTATTTAAAATAACTACAAATATAATTTATAAATAGAACTAGGTTTTTAATAATCAATCAAAGTAATAACCATAATAAAAATGATAATAACAATAATAGTAATAATAATAATAAAATAAAAATAATAGTAATAATAATCATACTGAATAATAATAATAATAACAACAATAATAATCATAAACATAAACATAATAATAATAATACTAATAATAACCGAAAACAATTAAATTTATTGATAGATTTTAATAGAAGATCCAATAGTACAATTTGGCCAAAGTCTTTGAAAACCGAAAAAAAAAATTGTGCAAATTTTAAATACAGAAAATACACAAAAATACGTTTTTGCGAAAATAGGGGTTACAAATCCTAGCCACCTTACAACAAAATTTCGTCCTCGAAATTTGCTTAGTCGGTGCATAGGACAAGGCAAAAGCAAACTTAGGGAAGGGTAACAAAACAAAGGGTTAAAGGGAAAGGAACAAAGCAGCGGCAATACCCGAAAAAGAAGGGAGTGGATAACAATGAGGTCAAATAGAATGTATGAAAAGAAACAAATGGTATCAAAAGGAGAGAAACAACATAAGGTAAAAAAGCAAGATACGGAGTAGGTAAAAACTGAAATCAAAGAAAGAATTAACGGGGAATGATTGAATCAAATAATGAATGGGTGCATGATGGAAAATGGAATACAAGAAAGAAGTAACTGGTATAAAAAATGAAGAAGAAACAACACAAGATTGGCAAGATAACAAAGCAAAGAGATGAAGAAATAGATAGAGTTGGAATCGAAGAAAGGATGGACAAGGAAGAGTTGAACCAAGCAAATGAGTCAACGGATGAAGGCGAGTACAAGGGATGGAAAGAAGCGAACAATGCAGGGAAGGAGAAACAACAAGAGGTCCTGGGACCTGTGGGTTATGGGCCCACAATGCTTCTGCTGCGCCACTCTGATCGAGAAGACTCTGCCAATAGCATCCAGCGATGCCGACCGAAGAACCAAGCAGGAAGAAAAGAATAGATAACACCAGAATAAGAAAGATATGGGTACAAAAAAATGAATTCATACCCAAGAAGAAAACAATCAAAGAAAACGACTGAAAAAGAGACGGAAGAACAAGGAATCAAGGGAATGAAAGAAGAAGGGATCAGAAGAATGGAATAAGACTAGTATCAAGATCAATGTTGATTATAAGTCATTCATGCATGCATGGTTTGTGAACTGTTGAGCCAATCCTAGATCGAGCTAAGCTTGTCTAATATATCAGTCAAACTAATACATTTACCAAACCTGGGCTCTGATACCACAAAAAATCTTATCACACCCCACTTCCCAAAAGAGAATACGAAATATGGATACGTGACTAAGCCCAGCGAATGATTTTCATGATCCATAAGCTGTTTGGAATCTTTACATCATTTCACAAGAATAATCAGAATCGGAAGCAAAAGAATCAACCAAGCATGCACATATGAACCAAAATACCAAAAAGAATACTTGAAACCAAAATATTTTAATCTCAAATAATCCAGATCTAAATAAGTCAATATCCTGGGTCACATTGCCCAAATACAAATAAATCCAAATACAAGATACAATTGATCAAAAATAAAAATCAAGAAATAATAATAGCAAAATCTAGCACTAATATTTTATATCACCAACACCATCTGGTAACTGTTCTCCAATATCTGCAATTTAACAATTACAGGAATAAGAATAAGAAAACAAACTCCTGTCAATGCAAGTTACGGGCTGCTTGTAATGAAGGATACAAGTATGTGGGGAAATTAACTAATAACATGGAATATGTATGATATCAAGTATAACAACTAGCATGGTAAGGTGAACCAGTACAAGTAACATGTATCAAGTGTCGAGTGAACAAGTATCATGTAAACAAGCATCAAGTATCAAGTATCATGTATCTAGTATCATGTATCAAGTCTCATGTATCATGTAGTCAATTATCAAGTAAGAATGTATCATGTTCACGTGTCATGTATCCAGTCTTGTAGTTATTACTATCTAGCTAGCACTTCATACAGCCCAAACTACATGGTCGCAACAACAAATAATTCCGCTTTAGATTTCATAGTGGACCATAGAGGGCAGTGTACTAAGGGACAAGTATCAAGTATCAAGCTCCAAGCTTCAAGTATCATGTATCACGTGTCAAGTTGTGCAAATGGCAAGTAATCACGTGTCTTGTGTGAAAGTGTCAAGTATTCACGGGTCAAGTACATGTATCAAGTAATCACGTAGGATCAGTGGATCCCCTTCCGAGTACACGTTTCTGAATTATCCACTATTAGATCTTTCCCTTAAACTTCTGCTTGATTATTTGTTATTATTATCAAACAAGCATGTAGGTGTGCAAAACTTATCACGAATAACATGGCATGATCATGTAACAAGTTCAAGTTGCAAGATAAACATGTACATGTACAAGGTAACACATAAAATGATAAAATAAATAAATTTCTAGTTCAGGACAGCAAGACCATACTGCAGTAAAACTGAGATTCCCGTTGTTACAAACATGAAAACCTGAATCCATCGAAACGTCCAGAAAATAGACTCCCGGCCAAATCCAACAAACATATAAAAGTCATATAGTATTTCACAAAATCATAACTGAAAACTGATTTGAATCCAGAAAATACGTTCAGCCAGAAATCAGAAGATTGTATTCAAAGTCAGGAAAACAGCATGAAAACTCATTAAATAAATCCACAAAAAATCTTGGGTATTCCCCTATATGTATAGTAATAGAAAATCAAGTTTCATAATTTTTCAATAAAAATAGAGTTGACAAGTAAAATCAGAAAATAGCAAGATGCAGTAGTTTTGTAAATCTGGAATTTTAAACACTGCAGTACGAAAACAGCAATATCTCACAAAGCATAAATCGAAATCGAAATCGAAATCCGCCAAAAGGTTAAGAAAATAGATACAGTAGGCTAACTTTCATATTTGGAAATAATTTGGAAACAGCAAGTAGAAATAGGTCGAAAACAAAGTTCTTTACTGAACAATAGTAAAATTTTGAATGTAAAATCATTATTCACAAGCATGAAAAGGTTTGAAAAAAATCTCAAATAAATCCACCAAAATTCTGGGTAAACCCCAATCAAGTCTAGAAATATTGAGCAAAATTTCATATCAAAATAATAATTTTAACACCATAATAAAAATAGATTACTCTTCATAATTCATAGAAAACAAATTCTAGAAATCTTTCGACACCACTGTAGTAAAATAGACATAACTCGCAACTCGTACAATGAAACTGAGATTTGTCAAAAGGGTTAGAAAAAAGACAGAATTCTCAACAAATCAAGTTCACAAAATATTTTCAAATACTGACATTAATATGATCTAAAATACTTGTAACGCCCCGAATCCCAAATACACTGAATTCGAGATGTTCTACAGGATCTTTCCGCTTCTTTTAGTACAATTTTACAAGGAAATTTAAAATTTTCACTTTACATCAGAGTTTACATCAATATTACACTTTACATTGCACAGCAGAAGTAAAATTTTACAACAATGAAAACAAATATACAACAACATGGAGTAATCTTTAAGCATTTGTTCCTCTTTAATCTTTATCAAGCCATTTACCTGCATATAAGACTGTGGGTACGTCAGTTTACTCAACCGACGATCATTATATATGGCCATCCTCTCTATGCCGGAAATAGTATAATATAATTTTCCATATTTAGCAAACACAAACTTGTCACATATCAAACTAAAGGGACTACCCTATTGATGTCGTGTTGTGATTGTGCACTTAGTCCTTAATGCAATTATTTATATTAGATGACACTAATGCGCACTTGTTCGGATTCTATGCATCCATACTACATAGGTCTGAGGGCAAGCCTCTTAATCGTTCTTCATCTTTGTAGGGTTCAATCCCTCGCCATGACTTAATCTACTACTGTAACTATGGTGAGTATCCCAGATGATCTATGAGTACAAGCTCGTGTACAGAAAACCTAGAGGGGAACCCCACGCCATGTTTTGACTCATCAAGCATGCATTCTGTGGTAATTCAGCCTCCTTCATGGCACACGATCCTCTTGCAGTCACCAAACATTCCACAAGCGTGACTAGAGTCCGATCATTCTGAGTTGTGCCCACGCCATGTCTTGACTCATTAAGCATGCATTCTGTGGCTCACACACCCGCACCGTAAACCCTAGTTCTCATACTCGTGTTTTTCTCTCACTTTCATCACATCTTCACTATGCACTAATCCTTAGTTTTTATTAGAATCATGAACAAAAATCAAAGCTCTAGAGTTATCCTCTCCACTAAACCGGACTTATTCATTCATTTCAACATAACCAACCTTGGTCATTCTTTTCAAATTTCATTTCATTTCATTTCCAATGCCGGGGGAGACTTAGCTACTCTTTTGTTTCAATTTCTAATTCACAATTACTAACAATCTGAGCATTTCCAACTCATGAGTTCATTTCATAATCTCAACAGATTTTCTTTTTCATGTCATAGCTTTCATATTCATTTAATTCCCACAATTCAAAATAAATGATTCACTTCATGTAAATTCATGCAAAGGCAAATAGAGTTCACCAATATCGTCCATAAGATTCACAATCTTTACCACAACAAAATTACAAGATTTCTGATATACCTAAAGCACTCTGGACAGTCGACTTGGAGCTCCTCCAGTCAACTTATCCAGTCAAATACAGTTCATCAATAATACTCGGAAAAGTCGACTGCTGCATATGGCCAGTCGGCTGTTCCGCAGTCTTCCACGTCTAAAATGTCATTCACTTAACAGTCGACTGTCATTCAAATCAGTCGTCTGTACTGGGTGATTCAACTATACACTATCCATGCTTAGTACAGTCGACTGCTACAAGCATTCGGTCGACTGAGCAGGTTAAATTCCAAATTAAGGAACCATCTTTCCTTCCGTTCTTCAATTCACATATTACATTATATTCGTGCCAATATAACATGTAATTTCTTATCTGTTTACTAACATCACAACGTGGTTTCAATTAAACGTAAATTTCACATAACTAGTGTTTCTTTTCTCCAAAGAAATACTAAGCATGCACTTTCATTTACTCATCATTTACTTGCAGAGATGACAACTAATCTCAATTTAACACACTAGACCATCACATTAAAATACATCGTTTCATGGAACTTTGGATTGTACATACTTCATTTCAATAAGCCAGTCGACTGTTCACATTACGAGTCGACTGTATGTGTTATTTCCAGTTCTTTAACTATCACTAGTTCTTTTTCATACATTCGTATTTTCTAAATTATATACCGCATGGAGGATATTGATTTAGCAATCGTTCTATCTCTTCAGTTTGCATACACATACACAACTAAATCTTTAGTCTTAATAAGGATTATAATTTAGAAATCATGAGAAAGCACCCGCCTCGTACCAGTTGACTTGTCCACTTGACGGTCGACTGTACAGGCCAGTTTCAGTCTCAATGTCATTACTAATAGAACCACATACAATTGCACATCCATATATCAATCAATCAATAGGTCATTTTTCAATTAATGTGTACTCTTATTAATCATTTTCATGCTTCGTTCATTCAATTCAATCTTGCATGCATTCCTAATTAGAAACATAGGAAATTTACCCACCTTGTATGGAGAGAAAAACACAATTAGCAACAAAAATCCTTTGCAACACGAGTGCACCTCCTCCTAGACGCGCCCATAAGCCTCCAACCCGTGCTCTCCTCCTTGTATAGCCGGCCTCTTCTTCTTCTTGAAAGCAAGCACAACACCCACTCACAACTCAATCTTTTAACTCACAAACTACTACTAGATAATACTATTAGACTATAGGTTTGGAAGAGAATATTAAGCACAAAATAACTAGCCAGGGGGGGGGTATTTATACTAAAAATCAAATAGAATGGAGGGTTAGGATCAATTGGTTGGTTGTAGGATGGAGGGCTAGGATGAAAGTAGGAGTTGCAATAACTATCCACATCTAAGTAACCACCACACCATGATCACCACTCAAAATTTGAGTTTCTCTCCAAAAGAACCCACAACCGGCCTAGAGAAGAGTGCATTTTGCACGTGTATGTGCAATGCACGTGCATGCCACTAGGTCCAAAAATTGTGCATTAAATTTTTGTATAAAATAAAATAGTGTTTTAAATTGTATTCTATATGACAAGTTGCATATAAAAAAAAATAGATTAATCCATGGGCTTTAGTTTTGGGCCAAAAATAATTATTTTAAAATAAAATGAATGAATTACATTTTGGGCTTTAAGAAAAAGGGCTTTTTATCTAATTAAAATAAGGCTTTTGTACAAAATAATTAAAAGCACAAATTGAAATATCTTTACTCATCTTTATGAAAATATTAACCAAAATATTGCATGTGCACACTACGTGCAAAATAAATAATTTTTCATTAATTGAAAAATCAGGGTATTACAACACTCCCTCCTTAGAATAGTTCCGTCCCGGGAACTATAGTCAAGAGCGAGAAAAACAAACACTCACAACAGAAGGAAAAAATACAAAGATATAATCAAGCGAAAAGCTCAGGATAGTTCTTCAACATCCTCTCCTCAGACTCCCAAGTAGCCTCTTCAACCAAATGGTTTCTCCAGACTACCTTGACCATCGGTATCGTCTTATTCCTCAAGACTTTCTCTCGACGATCAACAATCTCGACAGGAGACTCGATGTAATTCAGATCCAACTGCAAACCTTCCGGCACTTCAGGAAAATGATGACTCAGATCTGGAATGTAACCTCTCAGCATAGACACATGAAAGACATTGTGCACCTGAGATAACTCTTCCGGTAATTCAAGCCGGTAAGCAGTTTTCCCGATCCTTTTCAATATCTTGTACGAGCCTATAAACCTCGGGGCTCACTTCCCGCCTTTGCCAAATCGAACCACACCTTTACTGGGCGATACCTTCAGAAAGACGAAGTCACCAACCTCAAACTCAAGGTCCCTTCTCCGGTTGTCTGCATAGCTTTTCTGCCTGCTCTGAGCTTCTACCAACCTTTTCCTGATCAGAACAATCTTCTCAGAGGTTTGCTGCACAAGCTCAGGACCAAACAACTGACGCTCCCCAACTTCAAACCAACAAACAGGCGTTCTGCACTTCCTGCCATACAGAGCTTCGTACGGCGCCATTCCGATGCTAGCCTGAAAACTGTTGTTGTAGGCAAACTCTACCAAAGGTAAATGCCTTTCCCAACTGCCTCCAAAGTTTAGTATACAACACCGAAGCATATCCTCAAGAATACGGTTGACTCTCTCGGTTTGCCCATCGGTTTGCGGATGAAAAGTAGTGCTGAAATCTGTCTTGGTACCCAAAGCTGTCTGAAGACTCCTCCCGAAATGTGAAGTAAACCGCGCATCTCGATCAGACACAATAGTTGACGGAACACCATGAAGCCGGACAATCTCGCCAACATACAACTCAGCCAACTTGTCCATCGAAGCCGTGAGTTTCATCGCCAAAAGTGAGCGGATTTGGTTAGTCGATCGACTATAACCCAAATCGCATCATTGCCTTTAGGACTCTTAGGCAATCCCATAATGAAATCCATACTGATGTTATCCCACTTCCATTCCGGAATAGGTAACGGCTATAATAGACCTTCGGGTCTCTGATTTTCGGCTTTGACTTGCTGACAAAGCTCACACTTCGCCACAAATTCAGCCACATCCCGCTTCAAATCTGACCACCAGAAATGCTATTTGATGTCTTTGTACATCTTAGTACTCCCAGGATGTACCGACAAAAGAGTAGCATGTGCCTCTCAAAGAATACTCTCTTTCAGGTCCGCCTGATTTAGAACACACAGTCTATCTCCGAACCACAGTACTCCATCCCTGATTTGAAATCCGGGCAACCTGCCAGCACCAACCTGCTCCTTCATCTCCAAAATATCAGCATCAACCTCTTGACTAGTAATGATCCTTCCATTCAGTGTAGGCTGAAGCCTCAACTGAGCCAAAGATGCTCCCAATCCTTGCAAGACAACCTCAATACCTGCTTGATCCAATTCCTCAATCAAATGCTTCTGAGTTGTAATCAAACTGGCTAAGTTGCTCTTGCGACTAAGTGTATCAGCCACAACATTAGCTTTTCCACGATGATACTTGATCTCAGGTCGCATGTCCTCAAGCACTTCCAACCATCTCCGCTGCCTCAGATTCAGATCCCTCTGCTGATATATGTACTTCAAGCTCTTGTGGTCCGTGTACATGTTCAACTTCTCACCGTACACGTAGTGCCTCCATTGCTTCAGGGCAAAGATAATCGCAGCCAACTCCAGATCATGAGTCGGGTAATTCTTCTCATGCGGTCGTAGTTGCTTAGACCCATAAGCGATTACTCTTCCTTCTTGCATTAAGACACAACCAAGCCCACGATGTGAAGCATCACTATAAACATCATACTCAACACCTGCTCTAGGCAGAGCCAAAATAGGTGCAGTAGTCAGCTTCTCTTTTAACTCCTGAAAGCTTGCCTCACATTGCTCGGTCCACTTGAAGCTCACATTCTTTTTGGTCAGTCCAGTTAGCGGTACGACTATCTGAGCATAACCTTGAATGAATCTCCTGTAGTATCCAGTCATTCCAAGAAAACTTCTGACTTCCTTCATTGTAGTAGGCCTAGCCCAATCTCTCACTGCCTCTATCTTCTGAGGGTCAGTTGCCACTCCCTCCTTAGAAAGGATGTGACCTAGGAATACCACTTCAGATTTCCAGAAATCACACTGGGATAACTTGGCATACAACTTCTGCTCTTCCAGCTTCTTCAAAATTGCTGCCAGATGCTCGGTGTTCTCCTCCTCTGACTTGGAGTACACGAGAATATCGTCGATAAACACCACGACGAAAGAATCAGTGAACGGCCTCAGAACTTTGTTCATCAAATCCATGAAGATTGCGGGTGCATTCGTCACTCCAAATGACATAACTAAGAATTCGTAATGCCCATGTCGAGTTCTAAATGCGGTTTTGTGCACATCTTTAGCTTTCACTCGAACCTGGTGATATCCTGATCGAAGATCTATTTTGGAGAATACAGCTGCTCCTTGTAGATGATCGAACAAATCATCAATTCGAGGAATAGGATACTTATTCTGAACAGTGACCTTATTCAGCTCTCGGTAATCGATACACATTCTCATCGATCCATCCTTCTTCTTTACCAAAAGCACTGGTGCTCCCCAAGGTGACGCACTAGGTTGAATAAAGCCTTTCTCCAACAGTTCCTCAATCTGCTGTTTCACCTCATCCTGTTCCACTGGAGCCATCCAATACGGTGCCTTAGAAATGGGTGCACTTTTCGGTTGAACAGTGATGCTGAACTCTACATCACGATGTGGGGGTAACCCAGGAAAATCTTCCAAGAACACAGTCGGATAGTCCCGAACCACAGGAATCCCTTGCACTTCCACAGGAGTCTCTTCCTTGCGGATAGTTGCCACCAGCTTAGAACACTTCTGCTTCCCTTGAAAAGTGACTTCAGGTCCACCTGGAGCCTTCACTGTTACCATCTTGGTCTTACACTCGATGTTTGCACTGTACACCGACATCCAATCAATGCCAATGATAACATCGACTCCCAAGATAGTCAGCTCGAATAGATCAATGCCAAAGATTCGATCTCCAATCACAATCTCGCAATCAGCGTAATACCGATCAGTGGTTAAAGTTTTCCCTGATGGAGTAGCTACTGCCAAGATCTTGCCTGGAAAAATCTTCGGTTCAACTCCCAACACTTTAGCAAATTTAGGAGACACAAAAGTATGAGAGGATTCAGTATGGAACAACACAACAGCTTTCATTCCATTAAGATAAAGTTCTCCTGTTACATAATACACAATCATTACGTAATAGTTTCACTTAACAGCAGGAAAAAGAAATGACAAAAACCACTAAACATTAGCCCTCGTACCAGTGATGACATGATCAACTTCATCAGCATCAGCTTCCGTCAAGGCAAATACTCGCCCTGCTTGGTACGGCCTCTTCCCAGTCTGCTGCATTGGTGCGTTGCTATTACAATTCCGTGGTTTGAGACATTGAGATCGGTAAAGTCCCGTTTCACCATAGTTGAAGCAAGTTACCGCAGGAGGTCTCACCACATTGTTTCCAGGTCCTCCAGCCACACTAACAGCATTTGCCCCTGTCGGTTTGAACCTTTGTGCAGATGGTTGCCCCTTGAAACTCCCAGAATGTGCAGGCCTCTTTCCAGACTGCCAGTTGTTCCTCCGGTTCTGAACAACATGGAACTGCTCCATATCTGCTTCCGTCGCTGCTGCTCTCTTGACCAACTTGTCGAATCTCCTGATACCAAAAGGTATCATCCGGGACCTCAAGCTTGGCCTCAACCCATGCTCGAACTTACGAGCCTTCTTAGCCTCATCCATCACCAGTTCTGGAGCATACCTAGAGAGCTGAGTAAATTTGGTCTCGTATTCTCTCACTGACATGCTACCTTGCTGTAGCGACAAAAACTCCATAGCCTTCTTCTCTTGAACATCGGAGGGGAAATAGTGACTGCGGAATTCTTCCAGAAATTCCTCCCAGCCGAGCACTATACCTCCCATGGTCCTCTTCATCGACTGCCACCAAACAGCCGCGTCCTTCTCAAGTTGCAGAGTCGCCAACTTGACCTTACTGCCTTCAGGGGTCTCCAACACTTCAAAGATTGTCTCCACTTGACGAATCCAGTTGTCAGCCGCATCCGTGTCTGACTTCCCTTCGAATACAGGTGGTTTCATTCGTTTGAATGATTCCACCAGTTTAATCGCCTTGGGCACCAGATTCGCAGGTCCCCTTCCTTGGTTCATAGCCACGGCATTAAGCGTCTGCTAGACCCTCGCAAGTTCCGTTTCCAGATCCAACCCTTCACCATTTCTAGCTCCTCTTCTTGACATATTCTGATGCAAAAGATCCATTAAATTCGAAGTATAAGACATGAATTTTAAACCAACTTGCATTTCATTAAATTCCAAACTTTATACATTCGAATTGAAAAACATTTCTTAACATCAGAATGAAAGATAGTAGAAGCTACAACAGTCTAACTCCTATGGTTCCTCTTCGCTTCTCGAAGTTCTCCCCGTAGTTCATCAACTTCATCCTTCAGCACATCGGTCAAATTCCTCCTCTTCTCGAGTTCCCATATACGATGACTGAGAACAGAATAGTCGTCCTTTCGCTTTGCCAGCTGAGCCTCCAATAATCTGACTCTCTCTCGCAGTGTCTCTACCTGCCTCTGAAGAGAAGTCACCAGACTACTTGGAACTGGTTCTTCTTCTTCGTCAGAAGAAGAGTCATCAGATGAATCCGGAGGTGGGGTGATCTCTCGGGATTCAGGCCATTCTTCTCCGTCAGAATCTGCTTGCCCTGGGTAGTACTCGTCCTCGGAATCTACTTGTCCAGGATGGTACTCTTCCTCAATGATATGCCAGTCGTCGTCTCCAGCAGGGTCGAAGTGGTCAGCCATCTTAGAAATAGAGAGGAAGAAGCATAAGTCATAGAGCAACACAAATGTAAGTTACTTACATTTAAATTTCTAGACTCAAACACACACACTAATGTCCACTTCTAGGGTGTCGTTCCTTATAAATTTGTACAAGTGTGGAAGCATAGAAGCGTGGCTCTGATACCACTCTGTAACGCCCCGAATCCCAAATACACTGAATTCGAGATGTTCTACAGGATCTTTCCGCTTCTTTTAGTACAATTTTACAAGGAAATTTAAACTTTTTACTTTACATCAGAGTTTACATCAATATTACACTTTACATTGCACAGCGGAAGTAAAATTTTACAACAATGAAAACAATATACAACAACATGGAGTAATCTTTAAGCAATTGTTCCTCTTTAATCTTTATCAAGCCATTTACCTGCATATAAGACTGTGGGTACGTCAGTTTATTCAACCGACGATCATTATACACGGCCATCCTCTTTATGCCGGAAATAGTATAACTTAATTTTTCATATTTAGCAAACACAAACTTGTCACATATCAAACTAAAGGGACTACCCTATTGATGTCGTGTTGTGATTGTGCACTTAGTCCTTAATGCAATTATTTATATTAGATGACACTAATGCGCACTTTGTTCGGATTCTATGCATCCCATACTACATAGGTCCGAGGGCAAGCCTCTTAATCGTTCTTCATCTTTGTAGGGTTCAATCCCTCGCCATGACTTAATCTACTACTGTAACTATGGTGAGTATCCTAGATGATCTATGAGTACAAGCTCGTGTACAGAAAACCTGGAGGGGAACCCCACGCCATGTCTTGACTCATCAAGCATGCATTATGTGGCAATTCAGCCTCCTTCATGGCACACGATCCTCTTGCAGTCACCAAACATTCCACAAGCGTGACTAGAGTCCGATCATTCTGAGTTGTGCCCATGCCATGTCTTGACTCATCAAGCATGTATTCTGTGGCTCACACACCCGCACCTGTAAACCCTAGTTCTCATACTCGTGTTTTTCTCTCACTTTCATCACATCTTCACTATGAACTAATCCTTAGTTTTTATTAGAATCATGAACAAAAATCAAAGCTCTAGAGTTAGCCTCTCCACTAAACCGGACTTATTCATTCATTTCAACATGACCAACCTTGGTCTTTCTTTTCAAATTTCATTTCATTTCATTTCCAATGCCGGGAGAGACTTAGCTACTCTTTTGTTTCAATTTCCAATTCACAATTACTAACAATCTGAGCATTTCCAACTCATGAGATCATTTCATAATCTCAACAGATTTTCTTTTTCATGTCATAGCTTTCATATTCATTTAATTCCCACAATTCAAAATAAATGATTCACTTCATGTAAATTCATGCAAAGGCAAATAGAGTTCACCAATATCGTCCATAAGATTCACAATCTTTACCACAACAAAATTACAAGATTTCTGATATACCAAAAGCACTCTGTACAGTCGACTTGGAGCTCCTCTAGTCGACTTATCCAGTCAAATACAGTTCATCAATAACACTCGGAAAAGTCGACTGCTGCACATGGCCAGTCGGCTGTTCCGCAGTCTTCCACGTCTAAAATGTCATTCACTTAACAGTCGACTGTCATTCAAATCAGTCGTCTGTACTGGGTGATTCAACTATACACTATCCATGCCTAGTACAGTCGACTGCTACAAGCATTCGGTCGACTGAACAGGTTAAATTCCAAATTAAGGAACCATCTTTCCTTCCGTTCTTCAATTCACATATTACATTATATTCGTGCCAACATAACATGTAATTTCTTATCTGTTTACTAACATCACAACGTGGTTTCAATTAAATGTAAATTTCACATAACTAGTGTTTCTTTTCTCCAAAGAAATGCTAAGCATGCACTTTCATTTACTCATCATTTACTTGCAGAGATGACAACTAATCTCAATTTAACACACTAGACCATCACATTAAAATACATCGTTTCATGGAACTTTGGATTGTACATACTTCATTTCAATAAGCCAGTCGACTGTTCACATTACCAGTCGACTGTATGTGTTATTTCCAGTTCTTTAATTATCACTAGTTCTTTTTCATACATTCGTATTTTCTAAATTATATACCGCATGGAGGATATTGATTTAGCACTCGTTCTATCTCTTCAGTTTGCATACACATACACAACTAAATCTTTAGTCTTAATAAGGATTATAATTTAGAAATCATGAGAAAGCACCCGCCTCGTACCAGTCGACTTGTCCACTTGACGGTTGACTGTACAGGCCAGTTTCAGTCTCAATATCATTACTAATAGAACCACATACAATTGCACATCCATATATCAATCAATCAATAGGTCATTTTTCAATTAATGTGTAATCTTATTAATCATTTTCATGCTTCGTTCATTCAATTCAATCTAGCATGCATTCCTAATTAGAAACATCGAAAATTTACCCACCTTGTATGGAGAGAAAAACACAATTAGCAACAAAAATCCTTTGCAACACGAGTGCACGTCCTCCTAGACGCGCGCACAAGCCTCCAACCCGAGCTCTCCTCCTTGTATAGCTGGCCTCTTCTTCTTCTTGAAAGCAAGAACAACACCCACTCACACCTCAATCTTTTAACTCACAAACTACTACTAGATAATACTATTAGACTATAGGTTTGGAAGAGAATATTAAGCACAAAATAACTAGCCAGGGGGGGGGGGGTATTTATACTAAAAATCAAATAGAATGGAGGGCTAGGATCAATTGGTTGGTTGTAGGATGGAGGGCTAGGATGAAAGTAGGAGTTGCAATAACTACCCACATCTAAGTAACCACCACACCATGATCACCACTCAAAATTTGAGTTTTCCTCCAAAAGAACCCACAACCGGCCTAGAGAAGAGTGCATTTTGCACGTGTATGTGCAATGCACGTGCATGCCACTAGGTCCAAAAATTGTGCATTAAATTTTTGTTTAAAATAAAATAGTCTTTTAAATTGTATTCTACATGACAAGTTGCATATAAAAAAAAAATAGATTAATCCATGGGCTTTAGTTTTGGGCCAAAAATAATTATTTTAAAATAAAATGAATGAATTACATTTTGGGCTTTAAGAAAAAGGGCTTTTTATCTAATTAAAATAAGGCTTTTGTACAAAATAATTAAAAGCACAAATTGAAATATCTTTACTCATCTTGATGAAAATATTAACCAAAATATTGCACGTGCACACTACGTGCAAAATAAATAATTTTTCATTAATTGAAAAATCAGGGTATTACAATACTGATGAAAATAGAAAAGCCTACTAAACTGAAACTATCACATACACACAAAATTCACTAGTTCACATAAACTCACCCAAAACACAACCCAACATGAAATATAGTATACTAGAAGTCCAAACAACATGGTATAGGGTATTTCACAAGTCCACAACATGTCTACCACGAATAACACAAACGAGCACAAGATATCACATCAATAACACGTATATATACAACAAGCAGTGGTCAATCCTAGGTTATATCATGTCATGTATGTCGTAAGGCAACTATGGTCAAATTATCACTATAGAGACAATATCAACAAGGGTATTCACACAGAAATTGTCTCTATAACACAACTATATTACAAGCGGTATTTAGTACTTGTATTACACAAAAAAAGAATACAAGTTACTTGCCTGAAAGACGACGACGAAAACGAAACCAAGCAAGAATAACGGGAACGGATTCCCAAGCACGAACACAACGAACAGATCATGAACCAATCACAAACACAAACCAACGAACGGATCACGATGACGATCAAGATCAAGATGATCAAACAACAATCGGGCGGATCGGCACAGATGAGATCAAGATCAACAAGATCAGACGGTCTAGATCAAGGTGATGATGAAGTTGATGATGATCGCGATCGAATGACCAAGATCACCCCGATGGTGACGATCAAGATGATGATGATCAAAGTAGATCCGACGGTCGAGATCTTATTTAATCAAAACCCGCCAAACCACGAACACACGAGAAGGAATAGTCGGGGGAAAAGTGTGCACTGTGGTGGGATGATGCGGTTAGGGAGAGCCGAGAGGGACAGTGACGTCGTCCAGGGGAAGGCCGGGATGCGTTCTGGCTGCTGTTGCTGCAGTCCGACGGCACGACAGAGAAGCATAAGGGGGAGCGCTAGCTAGCTGTTGCTGACGAGGTGTGGTTGTGGAGGAGGTTGACGAGGGCTGGCTGCACTGTGGTTGCGGCTTTGTTGCTGTCTGCCTGCGGAGGTCACTGCGGAGCTGTCGATGTGTAGCATCCTGATAGGAGGAGACCAGGGCAGCTGTAGGGTGCAACGCGTCGAGAGGAGATGACGATGCAGGAGGAGAGGAGACGGGGATGAGACAGGGCAAGAGGAGGGCACCGCACAGGGGAGCTTCGGGATGACGAGGAAGAGAGCACAGGGAGAGAGACGAGAGGTGGCGGGTGCTGTGGGAGATGAGCGGGAGGATGGTAGCAGCTAGGTAGGGTTTCGATAGGGCGTAGATGAACAGGTGGCTGGGGGTATATATATAGGTATATAATTAGGATTATAGAGGAGTGTAAGGGAAAACGGGTTAGGGTGCAGTGGGTTAACGGGTTGGGGATGTTAACGGGTAGGGAAATGGCTTAGGGGTGAATAAACAGGGTATGGGTAATATAGGGTTTAGGTATAGAAACGGGTGTGTATTTAGTTATAATGGGTTTGGGTGCATACAAGTTAATGGGTAGAGGTTTATTAAAATCCAATATGGAAAATTAAAATAACAAATAAAATATAATTTATAAAATAATGTAATTTACATTACAATATAGCCTTTATTTAAAATAACTACAAATATAATTTATAAATAGAACTAGGTTTTTAATAATCAATCAAAGTAATAACCATAATAAAAATGATAATAACAATAATAGTAATAATAATAATAAAATAAAAATGATAGTAATAATAATAATACTGAATAATAATAATAACAACAACAATAATAATCATAAACATAAACATAAACATAATAATACTAATAATAACCGAAAACAAATAAAATTATTGATAGATTTTAATAGAAGATCGACAAAAGAATTTGAAAACAGAAAAAAAATTGCGAAAATTTTAAATACAGAAAATACACAAAAATACGTCTTTGGGAAAACAGGGGTTACTTCATTTGATCAGCCTTTCTACTGTTTAAGAAAGAAAGATACAAGAATCTGAAAATATGGAATTAAAAACACAGCTGTAGTAAAACAGTTTTAACTTTTGCTATACAACTCGGAATTAATAAATTCAGGATGTTCTGGAAACTAGAAATACAAGGCTACAATTCATATTCAGAAAGTAATTCATTTTAAGATCGTTTACTGGTTCAAAAACAGCAGTCTACATACAAACCAACAAGCAATATACAGAATTTTAGGTAGTTTTCTTGAAATAATTTAATTTAAACATGATGGGTATCGATTCTTTAGTCAATAAATTGTCTAATCAACATGATGGGTGCAATAACATGATGAATAATACCAAAATCATATGCATACACTAAATTATCATCGATCGAACCACAAACAATCAACCAAACATACAATCTAGTAGTTGTTTCTACAATAATTAATTGTGTCATGATTATACAGTAAACCCTATTACCAATTCTACATGAATGCATGAAAGATCCAATCTTTGGAGTCAAAAGTGGCACGATATCAAGAATATTGGGGTTAGCTCGTGTAACCCTCAATAGACCCAACGAAGAGATGAACAAAGTATAATACGATAAACAAGGGATCTACTTGCAAGAGTTTCAACAAAACTTGAATTTGATACAATTAATAATTCAAGAGGACAGTGACTTGCCTATTAGATGGTTAATTCGAATATAATAGAATAACGGGATGAGAATCCTGAGCGACGAAACACGAACTGAATCACGTGCGCTATACGTGCAACACTCACACAAAACGGCAAACACCCGATCGGACACAGAACACCAAACAGCAAGACAGCAACCACAATAAGAAAATCCCTTCCTCCTCACAACAGCAAACACCAAAACAGCCAATCCCCTTCTCACAAAACACCAAACACCAAACTTCCAATCAACAAATCCCCCCTCTCCTTCCCGAACAACAACTAGCGGTAAGAGAGAGGGAGACTCGCAGGCAGCTCAGGGCATCGACTGGAGGGCTCTTCGATGTCGGTGAGACTGTGGTGGTCGACGACAGTGCTGTCGACGGAACAGGGAAGCCGCGATGGGGGTAAAGTTGCTCTATTGAAGACGATGACAGAGGAGGAGGTCGGGATTGCAATGGGTTTGGTGCGGCGAGGCTGGAGGTAGGGGACGATGAGGGGATGGCAGTTTGGGTTGAAGATGAAACAAAGAAGGAGAGAGTCAGGGGTAGGAGAGAGAGGAAAGCGGCTGAAGGTTGGGGGATTAGTGTTAGAACAGCAATATATAGGGGTAGGGTTAGCGTTTTGGGGTTTAACGAGTTTAGGTTTAAATATAGGGAATTGATTAGGATATTGGGTTTTTGGGTATCGGGTCGGATCCAATAAGAGTGGGTTTAAAAGGTATGGGTTTAAATCCAAAAACAAAATGGCCTATAGGGTTTTTTAAAATATACATATAAGCATACATTAAGTCAAACAATAAAATACACATAAATAAATATGTTCGGGCTTTACAATAATAATAATAATAATAATAATAATAATCACAATAAGAACAATAATACTAATAATTACAATAATAATAGTAACAAAAATATTAATATGAATAACAATACTAATAATAATAATAACAATAACAATAATAAAGATAATAATCGAAATTAAAGTAATAACAATAATAATAAGATTAAAATCATCCAATATTAATAATATACATGCTTTAGACTCAAATATAAATATCCGATCCATAAGAAATATGAAGTAAGATCCAAACACACCATTATTCGAAATAAATAAAAATTTTGTTTAGAAAATACTTTAATAAAAGATCTGAATAGAATTTAGAACAAAATAAATTTATAAAAATCAAATTATCGAAAATACACGGAAAATACTTATTTTCGGGAAGGGGGGTTACATTTTTAGTGGTATCAGAGCCCGTGTTTGGATAATATATCAATCAAATGTGACTAACGAAAGAAAGTTTGGCTTTGATTATATATTCATCAGATTTAGGATTTATCGGTTTGACTCGACAGTATGTGCAATACAGAGATCGTATGAACAACTGATAACCAACAATCTAGAAACTAGTCTTATTTGATTCCTCTTTGACGCCTTCACATTCAGTTCCTTCATTTCTTGTTGTCTTTTGTCACCACCCATTTCTTGATTCCTTATTAGGTATAAATTTCATTCTTTTCGTACCCACATTCTTTTGATTCCGGTGGCATCTGTATTTCTTCTTCCTGCTTGGTCCTTCGATCGGCATTACTTGATCTACAACGACATGTCTGCAGCTTGTATTTCTGTGCAACAGAAGCTTGGTGGGCCCATAACCCACAGATCCCAGGATTCTCTTATTGTTCTATTTCTTGCATTACTTACTCCCTTACTCTTACATTTGCATTTGTCATCATTCATTGGATCTTCATTCAACATCATTCTTGATCACTCCATTCGTATCCATGTTCCTTCTTATTCTGGTGTTGCCACCATTTTGCCTCTTTTCCCCTTATTACCAGTTTTGTTATCTACAAGTTCGCTTTTGCTTTGTCCTATGTACCGCCTAAGCAAATTTCGTGAACGAAATTTTGTTGTAAGGTTGGTAGGATTGTAACCCCAATTCTCGACAATATGAATTTTTCCGTGTATTTTCTATAATTTGATTTTTGTAAATTTATTTTGTGCTAAATTCTTTCGGATCTTTTATTAAAGTGATTTCCAATCAAAAAATTTATTCATTCGAATAACGGTGTATTTTGATCTTATTTTCTATATCTTATTGATTTGCTGTTTATATTTGAGCCAAAATCAAGTGTATTATTAATATTGGATTATTTTAATAAAATTGTTAAACCCGAATACTATTTTATTATATAATTTTATTACTATTACGATTATGATTATTAATTGTTATTTCATGATTATCTATTTAAAATTCATCTATTGGATTATTTTATTATTGTACCGGATCTGATCTTCTTTGCGAATATCCAAATTATTTTCAAGCCCAGTTTATATTCTATTCATTTGTAATGTTTATTTATTTATTGGGATTTAAATTTTTGCTCATGAAATTCTTCGTATTTCGTGATTGAACTATTTTGTTGATCCCATTTTCTTCTATTTAATTTTGGGTATTTTTATTTGAACCCTGTTGATTTGGATCTATCTCTTATTGAACACTAAAAACCAATTTCATTTGTTCTTGACCCAAAACCGTTATTATTGGATCCTAAACCGCTAATCTAACATCCTAATTGTACCATATAAATAGAACTCTACTGCAAACCCTAAAAATTGCACATTATTGAAACCCTAGCCGTCTATTCTCTCTCCTATTCTCTCTCCCCGACCCAAATTTTTTCCCGCTGAACCCACCACTTTCTCCGGCACTGCCCTCGACTTCGGCGAACTCCTAGCCCTCGTTGCCGCCCTTTAGTCGCGACCCCCTGTCCTCCTCCCGCATTCGATCGACGACCACAGTCTATTCACCTTCTTCTCTGGCCAACTCCGGCCTCCCCCGTGTTCCAACTCCACACCCTCCTTCTTCGACCTACCCCCGGCCGCCCCCGATGCCCCTCTATCCCGACGACTCCCTTTGACCACTGCAGACCCTCCCCCTTTTCCCTTTCGACGATAACCAGACCCAGATCCCGTCGCCCCCTTTGCTACTCCTGTTCCTCTCTCGTCGACGCCGTCAATCAACGACGATGACTTCGTGCCACCCACCGCCGCCTGCGATGCCGACCACCAACATCGGCCAGACCGAGGTCCCCATTGCTGCCGCTCCTTCCATGCTGGCTTTTTCTCCTTACTGTTAATGCTCATTGCTTTTGCTGTTATTGCTTTGGTTTCCTCTTTGTGCATTTATATCGCACGCATAATTTGTGTTAGTTGTGGGTTCGTGTTGTTGCGGATTTGAGTTCGTTGCTTCGAGATCCTTATCCCGTTATTCTTGGTATTTGTTTTTCACCGTTTATAAGGCAAGTCACTGTCCTCTTGAATTATTAATTGTATCAAATTCAAGTTTTATTGAAATTCTTGCAAGTAGATCCTATTCGTTATCATGTCGTTGTATTGACTATCTTCGTTAGGTCTATTGAGGGTTTACACGATCTAACCCCAATATTCTTGATATCGTGCCACTTTGACTCCAAAAGTATTGAATCTTGCATACATCATATAGTATTGATGATAAAAAAATTTCTTGCATCTTATAACACTATTAATTATTGTAGAGACAATTGCTAGGTTGTATGTTATTTGATCGATTTATGGTTGACTGATGATAAATTGATATATGTATGTATTCTTAATCTTATTTACCATATTTTATACCCTTCATGCTGATTAAGAAGTTTATCGACTAATAGAATTGACACCCATCATGCTTAAATCAATTTATTTCAAGAAAACTACTGAAAACTCATGTATATTGCTTGCTAACCTGTATGTTGACTGCTGTTATTGAACCAGTAAACGATCTTAAAATGTATTACTTCCTGAATAAGCATTGTAGCCTTATCTTTCTAGTTTTCATAACATCTTGAATTTCTTAATTCCAAGCTGTGTATCAAAAGTTATGCAAGTTTTACTACAGCCGTGTTTTTAATTCAAGATTCTTAGATTATTGTACGTTCCATGTTCAAATAGTAAATAGGCTGATCAAATGATAAAATCTTGCTCTGAAATTTTCCTGATTGTTAGTAATCATGTTTAGGAGTCCAGAAAATATTTTTAATGAATTTATTATGGAGTTTTTGCTGTTTCTAAAATTATAATAACATGATGTCGAATTTCTATCTGAACTTATAATCTGAAAAGAATATTGTGATTGACCTAGCTACCATTGTCAGATTCTGAACTTTAATTATGCATTGGAACCGTGTGGAAGTCTAGTTTCTAGAACTTCTGACGGATTCACTTTTCGATTTCTGAAACTGTGGGAAGCTGCATTTTGTAAAGACTTCTCTTGCTGTCCAAAATTTTATATTTCAGTTTTTAATAGTTTAACTGTTTCTATATCGTATTATTGCATGAATTAATGTATGTGTTGCATTGCATGATTCCAATGTCTTATTGTCATCGTTCCAATTGTCATACTGCATGTTATCGTCTTATTGTTCGCTTATTGTTACTATTGTTCATCTCATCTCTCTTAATTGCATATTGTATTGTCGCATAAATGAAATAATTAATAAGCTGGGGTTTAAGTGATTGACCAGAGTAGTTGATGATATGGTGATTGTACTCGGAGGAGGGGCCCGTGTTTCCCTAAATATTGTTCCGGCTATAGTTTTATCGATTGATTGTGGAGTGCGGACTACAGCACCCCAATCTATCATGTATTGTATCGTTGCTGATGACCGTACCATGCACCGAAAGGTGAATATTGATTATCGTTGCCGAGTACATGAACTATAGAATCTACCACTTAAGTCTAAATGAAAATTATTATCTGCATCGAACCTGTAGTATGGGATGCAGTAGTACGTGCATTAGTTAGGAATTAAAATGTTTAATAGATATAAGGATTGACACAACATCGACACTGCATATTGTTGATCATTATTCTATCAATATCGAATATTGGCTTAGTGTTATTGTTATTGTTCATTGAATATTGTTGTCAAATATTGAATCATTGTTTATAGCCATTACATCGATTACCGTGATATTGATTATTGATTATCGTGCCATGTTATTGATTCCTATTGATCCATTGAAAATTGTTGTTATACCGTTATTCCATTGCTCCCTGCTTTCTCTACATGCAGTCCACGACTTGCTCTAAGGACAACTTTTCTCTTATTTTTAGATGAATTGTTTACAGGTGTTGATGGAGAATTGCCTGATGGATTGAGAGAACAATATTGGTGAAAAAATTGATAGCATCGCCGCTTAATAAATAATTATTTTTGTTATGAAGACTCATTTATTGAAATATTGTTATTTCATTGTATTGTGGGCTTTTGACCCGAATATTTCTGTTATTTGTTTCCAGATGTTTGATTATTATTGTATTTGGATATTTAATTTTGTTTCATTCCAAGTATTATTGTTCATGAGATTATTATTTTTGTCTGCGCAATTGTTCTGTATTGATTATATTGTTGAGTTGATCGGATAAATAGCTTATGGGTGACGTTAGTCATTCGCTGGACCAGTGTCATGTACTCGTATTCGGTATTTTTGGGAAGCGGGCCGTGACACCTATAAATGCTAAAAGGTTTTGTCGATTTTCATATAAGGAGTAGGATAGAACAAATATGAGACTGTGAAATAAAACCTGTCACACCCCGCTTCCCGTTATATAGAAAAATAGACACATAACTGAGGCACAGCGAATGATATAAGTAAACCAACTCATATCATCCATATGTTGTACAATACTAAGCTCAACAATACAGTAATAATAATCACATGCACAAGAATATAATGCAATAACCAATATATGGGAAACAAGAACTTACAAAAGTCATAAAATATACAATGCAGTAAACAGTTCGACAAGATTTTTCAGTATCCCATCATCTGTACTTGTATAAACATTAAATTAAAAGAAAGTAGGGAGTACCCATTAGAGCAAGCTTCGGGCACAAGTAGTAGCAAGCAGTTAAACAAGGAAGTACGATATAACTAGGAACAAGGAACAATACGATCAAATACGAAACAAGAATACGTGTAATCTTATAACTGGAAACGAGAAACATGTAACATGACTTCAATGTATATTCAATCGATAACAATGAATCATGTAATGGGAAACATGTCCTATCATGCAAACTTGTAAACGAAAATCATGTAAACTTGTAATATGAATCATGTAACTTGTAAACAGGAATCATGTAACTAGAATAATTTAACTTGCAAACCTGTAAACGGAAATTCTGTAAACTTGTAAACATGAAACATGCACGTGCTTAGTGTTAATCATAAATCTATCAATCTTTTATTAATTCTAGAGAAATTTGTCTTCTTTCCGACCAGGAATCTTTTATTAATTGTAGAGAAATCTGTCTTCTTTCCAACCCCTCTGACCTTGATTGATTTCATTTTTGTATGAGTGAGTTATGGCTGTTATACTACAGAGGTGTACTTATGTTTCCAGATTTCATTTTGTGGTTTTTTCGAGGGATAAACTATTTTGATTCTTGGGTTAACTATATTTTTTTTATCTGAAACTTTACACAGTATTTCTATACCTATTTAGGGATTACTCAGAATTTTGGTGGATTTTACTGAGGAGTTTTATACGTCGTTTCATGCTTATTTATGAAAGCTATACTTGCTGTATTTTGCTCGCTGTTCTGTAAAGAATCGTATTTTCACCCTATTTTCTTTTACTGTATGAAAAATATTTAAGAAATATGAAAGTTAGACTATTCTGTCTATTTTCATCTCCCTTGGGCGGATTTGGATTTCGTTACACGGTTTGCGAGATATTTCAGTTTTTGTACAACAGTGTTGGGAATTCCAGATTTGCCAAACTATCAGTTTCCGGATGTTTTCTGATATTTGTTGACTGAACTAATTTTATTGGAATATTACGAAACATTATATTCTAATACTAGACATATAGGGGATTACCCCAGATTTTTCCTGAATTTATTTGAGAAGTTTTAATGCAGTTTTTCTGACTGAGAATTCAATTTACTGATTTCTGGCTGAATGTATTTTCTTGATTCAAATCAGTTTTGAGTTATGATTTTGTGAATTACTATATGGCTTATATATAATCGCTGGATTCGTGTGGAAGTCTATTTTCCAGATTCTTTGACAAATTCAGATTTGGGTTTATGTAGTAACGGGAATCATTATTTTAGTACTGTACTGTCATACTGTTCTGAATATGAACATATACTGTTTTGCTCGTTTATGTGACCGTATATCATCTATGAAAGTTTATTTGTTTCCCTGAACCTAATACTGATTGTATCATATTAGTTTGACACTATTTCATATACATTCATGCCTGTTTGATGACCATAATAAAAGTAACCAAGCCAGGGTTTTCTTAAGGGAAGATCGAGTAGTGGAAAATATGGAAATGTGTACTTGGTAGGAAACTAGTGTTCCACACTATTACTGCTACTGTTACTTTTACTGCCACTGCTACTGTTACTAATACCTGAGTACACTGCCCCATCATGGTCCACTATGAAATCTAAAAGCAAAACTGTTTGTTGTAGCAACCGTGTGTTAAGTTTTTGGTGCGCATGAAGTGCTACCAAGCTAGTAATACACACAAGACTCTAAGAACATAAGACTAATACTGTTAGACTGATGCTTTTAGACTGATACTGTTAGACTGAGACTGTTAGACTGATACTGTTATACTGTTACACTGATATACTGAGCTTACTGTTACTGGACACTATTAGTTGCCATATGACACTATACTTGACACATTCATTTGTACTGTTAGTATACCATGCTAGTTGACTTCGTTTTACTGATTCATGCTAGTTATCACTATTGATGCATTATTCCATGTTATTTGTTAGTTTTCCTTGTGCTTGTATCCTACATTATAAGACGCTCGTAACTTGTAATTGACGGGTACTTGTTTTCTCTTTCCTTCTCCTGCAATTATTGATTGCAGATCAGGATGGTTAGCTGCCCGACGGCATTGGCGAAATGAGATATTAGTGCATGATTTCTTATTTATTAGTATTATTATTGTTGTTGTTTTGGAACAATGTATTTTGAATACTTGGATATTTATTTTGTATTTGGGCGATGTGACCTAGGATATTTGTCTTGTCCAGATTCTGATTTATTTGAGAATATTATATTTTGCTTCAAATAAATTCTGTTCGTATATTGATTCAATTATGCATGTGTGGTTGATTCTCTTGCTTCCGATTCTGATTATTTTGTGAGATGCTGTAAAGATTCCTGAACAGCTTATGGATGATGAAAATCATTCGCTGGGCTTTTGTTGCGTATCCGTATTCTGTATTCTTTTTGGGAAGCGTGGCATGACACTATGATTAGCGAGTGGCGTGGATACGAGCTTGTGACGAGTGATGTTACGGAATAGAAGATTCATGTTGATACGAGTTGTGTTTTATGTGTATTTTCCGCCGTATTTTGTAAAGAACACTATTGTAATGAATTTTTTTTTAAATTCCCTGTATTTTTGGAAGAAATTGAAGTCAAGATTCTAGATGTGCCATGAATTGCTTGTGTATGGAATTCGGGGCGTTACATCTTCCTCCTCCTTAGCCTCCCTGCGACTTTTCCCCTCCTCTCCAACTTCCCCAGGACTTCCCCTCTCATTTTCACCAACCTTAGTTGCCTCCTCAGGATGACCGGGCTCAGTCCCAGCAGTATCTGAGCACACCTCGATCTCCACTACCTCATCTGGAGAAGGAACGTGAACATGCCTCGAACTCTGGGGCTCGCTCGCCCACGAAGACGAAACCGACGAAGACTCTGAAGATGACCCACTTTGTCTAGAGGACGAAACCAAACCACTATTCATGATGAAAGTAATGTAAGAATCTCATTCTACAGAGAGAAGGTCTAGTTGAATAAAGAGAAAGTAATCATAGAAAATGAGAGGCGATGAGAAGGAGCATGACTTCTCGAATGACCCCTATTCATGTGACGTCTCCTTGATAACTACAATAAACTGCTCCTCAGAGATCATAGGAAGTCACGGGAGCGCCAAGTATGGTGTCACTCACCCAACCCGTTCTATCTGGAACTCTTTTTAGGCCAATGCTAATATGACACCGAGCCACTTACAGATTTCTCCGCAATTAGACCTCGCCTCGCCCCTCGGTAAGGCAATTCGACTCCGAGCCATTCACAAATTTCTCAGCAATTTTTGCTCTAGCCATGCTCCTTGACATGGTAATCCATCTCCAAGCCACTCGCAGATTTCTCCACAATTATGCACGTGGCTCCTACCTCGGCTGGTATTCTAAGTCTAAGCCATCCACTGATTTCTCTAAAATTTTGGCTCTCGGCAACCACTCGGCAACGCAATCCGAGTCTTAGTCATCTGCTGATTTCTCCACAACTTTGGCTATCGCCTCACCCCTTGTCAGGCAATCCGACTTTGAGCCACTCGTGGATTTCTCTGCAATTACACTCGTGCCTCCTGCCTCGGCTTAGTATTCTGAGTCCGAGTCATTCACAGATTTCTCCACAATTTTGGATCTCGGCAACCCCTCGGCAAGGCAATCTGAGTCGAGCCATACATGGATTTCTTTGCAATTTTGGCTCTCGGCTCACCGCTCGGCTAGGCAATAGATGCCGAGCCACTCGCAGATTTCTCTGCAATTATGCTCATGCCTCCCCCTTCAGCATGGTATTCCGAGTCCGAGCCATTCGCTGATTTCTCTTCAATTTTGTCTCACGCCTTGCCCCTCGGCAGGGCAATCCAACTCTACTGGTGAATTCTATACGGTTACGTACCCGGGTCTTACAGTGACATTAACAAGAATCATATGACATCATGTAACCAGGAATCATATCATATCATATGAACATATAAAGAGTCACTATTATGGAAAACACGAGCCCCCTTCCGAGTACACTCTCATATATTGTCCACACCTAGATTCTTTTCCTTATTACCTCGGCTTGTTATTCTTTTACAATAATTAAACATGAACATGCAACAACGAGAATGGTATCAGGACAGTATCAAGGAGGTATAAAGACCTATGCAATGCATGATATACAAGTGCAATTAATTAAATGCAAGAAATAAACATATTTACAATCAATAACATGAAGTTATAATTCTGGACAGCAATACGTTGATGTACAAAAATTCACTTTTATGTTGCTCCAGGAAAGCAAATTATGTACCGTCAGGGATTCCAGAAAATGGACTACACGCTGATTCTAAAGCATATTCACACAACATATTATAATTAAGGTAACTAGGTTTACCAGTAGATTCTTCACGGGTCTAAAATTCTGGCAGCAACATAGGGTCAAGTTCTTATGTTTATAACTTTACTATAAAATCATTATTAAATTAAATAAAAATAATGATCTGGCTGTGCCAATTAGTATAAGGGAGTTTATCAGGTCATAATTTCAACAGTGGATTACATTAGTAACAATTCATTCAAATCACCATATTTATCTATATGTACACATATTCATATATGATTCTAAAGCGTGTTCATGCAATGTATGTGGTGAGAATGAAGTTTACAATTTTTTGTGGGTATTGAATCAACGGTGGCAATTGGAGTGATTCAATACAATTGATTCGAACATGAAAAAATCTGTCACGCCCCGCTTCCCAAAAATACAAAATGCAAGCACGTGACATGGCCCAGCGAATGACTTGCGTCATTCATAGGCTGTTAACGATTCAACTCAACAATATAAAATAGGAAGTAAAATAACCACGCATGCAATAAAAAGAAGTAATCACATGAATAACAGTACTTGGAATTTAAGCATAAATTAACCAACAAAATATCAGTCCAACATCTGGAATCATCAATGATAATATTCGGGTCAAAAGCCCACAAATACAAGAATTAACAACATTGTTCAAATATTAATGTTCTCTAAAGTAAATAATAATTATTAAGCGGCGCGACATAACAATTCTTTCACCATTGTTGCTCTCCTAGTCCATCAGGAAAATCTCCTTGATTACCTGTAAGCTGTTCATCTAAAAGAGAGGAAAAATATGTCCTTAGAGCAAGTCATGGATAGCAAGTAGAGAAACAGAGAAACAATGACATAACGGTATAACGATGAAATCAATGAATGATGAAATCAATAGTATTGAACAGTGACAAAGCGATAATAGTACAATGTGCAATAACGATGATTTATAACCATAACAATAAACAATAACAATAACGGTAAGCAATGACGATAACACTATTCGATAACGCTGACAAAATGCAATGACAATGTGATGAAATTTTAAGTCTATTTATCATTTTAATCCTAAGTAATGCATATACTACTGCATCCCATACTGCAGGTTCGATGCATACAATCAATTTCGTTTAGACTGAGGTGTTAGATTCTATTAGTCATGTATTCGGTACGATAACAATAACAATTTCTTGCACAATAACAGCAACAATAGTCGACACAATAATACTAAAACAATACATAATGATTTGGGATACCAAGGTTAGTAATCCAATAATAAATTGATTGCATTAGCCGACACAATATTTTGGGAAACAAAGCCTACATTCCCAAGTACATTCACTATATTATCAACTACCCTAGTCAATCCTTAATCCCGGCTTGATTAACATTTTTTATTCAATTTATGTACAATACTAACAAGGAATAATAAGGACAGGAATATCAATGGGAAGCGATAATGCAATTAATAAGGGACTCTAGAATGATGACAACACAACCCTAAGATCATGCAATGTACTTTATATGATCAAATACACCAAATTCAACATTACATATTCAATAATATATGATTAGACGTAGAAACCCAATTCTCGACAGCAGTAGGTTGTTGTACCAAAATCAGAACTCCTGTTGCTACAGGATAGCAAATGTGGATCCGTTAGAAGTTCTATAAACTAGACTCCTTCTAGGTTCCAACACATATTAACAAGATACATAACAGTTGTAGCATCAGGTATCAAAATAACAAACTACACAGGAATTGTGTTCAGCCAGAACTTGTAAAATTATGTTTATACATATGAAACAGGTCTGAAACTTCATTAATTAATTCCAGGAAAATTATATAATGTTCTCTAGTGTGTCTAGTACCAGCATGCAAAATTGCAAATCATTATCTTATAGGTAGTATGGTTAAATAAATTGTAAATCAGAGTTTTGCAGCAGTTTTTAGAATCTGAAATTCTACGACACAGTAGTAGTATAACTGCGATAAATCACAAACCATATCTCGGAATTCAATTCCGTCAAAAGGGTAGTAAGCTAGACATCTGGGGATACATTTCATATTCAGGTAGTTATTGATTTTGGTGAAATTATCTAGGTCGAAACAGCATGGTAATGTTCGGGTAGGCGATAAATTTCAGGGTTTCAAAATATTCTTCATGGACGAAAAGATTAAAATGTTATGAACGATGAGTTAGGGGTTAACAATTATAAATCACAGCAAGTTACATCTATGTGAACATGGTATTAAGATGTATAATGTCCATAACCCTAATAATCACAATCAACTAACACACCATCGTCAATCATATGAACAATTAACACTAGTATACAATCAACAATAGTTGTGTAATTCATAACATGAAATACCATAACAACTCATATTCCTATATTCACTAATTAACTAAGTGAATGCATGCAAGATCTCTATACATTGGAGGCAAAAAGACGGCACGAAGTCAAGACTATTACTTGGATTCGCTCGTGTAAATCCGTAGTATCCCAACGATGAACAACAATAAGCAATATTGGATAATCAATAGGGATCTACTTGTAGGATTCAATAAAAAATCTCGAATACGATACAATACAATTCGAGAGTAAGATGACTTGCCTTTAGGACGATGTTAGATTAATTCGAATATGCGAAGAATAATTGGATCAGAATCGTGGCGATACGGCGATGAGCAAACGACCATGATGATCACGATGATCACGATCGGGCATGGATCTCAATGATGACCGACGATCAAGTGCAAGATCAAGCAACCAACGGCCAAGATTGAAAAACAAGATGCTGATGATCAATGCAGATCAGACGACCCAGATCAAAATAGCAAATGGCCAACACTGGATTGCCAAAATAGCAACCGGTGTTGGCAAAGTAGCACACAACTGATCTGCCCAATCACACAGTGACACTAGGGCAAAATGGCAAACAGCGATTACTCCCCAAAATAGCAAACAGTCAACGAATCACCCCTTCTTCTTCTCAACGGCAAAGGATAGAGAGGGATGGCATGACAGCGGCTCTACAGCGACTACAAGCGGCGACTGGCGACGAAGGGGATCATGACGCTGGCAGCGAGGGTGGTGGCGCACGCGATCAGGAAGCGAATGCAACAGGGCTCGACGCTCTGTTCCAGATTGGAAACAAAGGAGGGGAGAGGGGGTGATGATGGTGGGGTGCTGGCATTCGAAGCAATGCAATGGGTCTTGCGGTGGAGAGGAGCGGCGGCGCTCGACAAGGTGGAAGAAGGTGGAAGAGCTTGATGCAGGCGGGAATGGCGAGCGAGAGAGATGGCTCGCGAGGCAATGGCAATGGCGACGGGAAGATGAGGTGGTGGAATGCAGGGTGAGCGGTTAGAGGGCTTGGGTCGTGAGGTTGAAGACGATGGGGAAGAGGCTAACGACGGAGCGCAGCAGGAGCGGAAAGGCGGAGGTTCAACTCGGCTCAAGTGTGGTGCTCGAGGGTGACGAGGCTCAAGGGAGGTGAGGCGGCTCAGTGGATAGCGAGGTCAAAGGTCGCAGGTGATGAATGCGACGAGGACGACGAGGTGCAGAAGGCACAAAGTCGTGGGTGAGTCGAGCGATGAAGGAAGACGAATGGAGGGAAACTCTGTTTCGTTTTAAAAAAGGGAGGAGAATGGGGAGAGAGAGTTAACAGGGGGGTTATTAAATGAATAAATGATATAATAAACATAATAAATGCAATATATAATGATAGGGAGAGATTGTAGGGCTGATTGTTAGGTATTCAAAATTTGGGGGGTTAGAGGATGATACGGTTAGGAGTGATTGTGGGGATTGTCGGGGAGAAGATCTGGGATTGACTGGTCAATAACATATTAGAGGGAGAATTGGGTTAATGGGTATTGAGTTTAGGGTAGGCTAGGATCCAATAAGAGATGGGTTTGGGTTGGGCTCAGGTTATTAATAAATAATGCAATGAATATAAAATTCGGGCTTTAGATGATGGGCTTCATATTACTAAATAATAATGCAAGATTATATTAAAATCGATGGGCTTTAACAAAAGTAGTAATAATAATACTAATAACAATACATATTAATAATAAAAATAATAATAACAATAATAATAATAACAATAATAATAATCATAATAATAATAACAATACTGATAATAATACTATTAAATAATGGAATATAGTTTGGATTCAACACTTTCATGAAAATAATTCAATAGTAGTAGTAATAATAATAATAATAACGAAAATAATAGTAATGAAGTTATGTAACGAAATAGGAATTGAGTTTCACAAATTTATTAAAGTAAATTAAAATATTTTTGATTTGACTAAAATATAAATAGTCGATCAACTATAAAATGGAAAGTACAGTTAAAACACACTGTTATTCATAATAAACTAAATTTTTGATCAGAAAAGATTTTAATAGAAATTCAAAAAATTGAATTTAACACAAACTAAATTTATAAATAGTTGAAATACAGAAAATTATTCAGAAAATATGTATTTACGGAACGGGAGTTACAATCCTACCCACCGTACACCAACATTTCGTCCTCGAAATTTGAGTAGGTGGTACATAGGACAAGGCAAAAGCAAACTTATGGGCATAAAAAAAACAAGGGATCCAAGGGAAAAGTCAAAACGGTGGCAACACAAGAATGGGAAAATCATAGATAGGAATGGAGTGATCTCGAATGATGTTGAATGAAGATTCAATGAATGATGACAAGCAAATGAATGAACAAGTAAACAATGCAAGAAAGGAAAGCAACAGGAGAATCCTAGGACCTGTGGGTTATGGGCCACCACGCTTCCGCTGTGCAACTCTGATGGCGACGTTCCAAGCTGCAGACATGTTGTTGTAGATCCAGCGATGCTGATCGACGAACCAAGCGGGAAAAAAAGAATGGATACTCCATAATCAAAAGAATTTGGGTACAAAAAATAAAATTATACCAAGTGAGGAATCAATGAATGTGAATGAATGGATGGGACGAAACAACTAAGAAATGAAGAAACTTAATATGAAGGGACCAAAAAGTGGATCAAAAGATTAGAATCCAGATATATGATGGTTATCAATTATCCATGTGATTTACGGGTTGTACATATTGTTGAGTCAAACCGGTTAAACCCAAACTAATCAAGGTCCAACCCCAAACTAGTTAGAGTCAAACCTGTCTATGAAACCACCAAAAACCTTGTCATGCCCCGCTTTCCAAAATACGGAATGCAAGCACGTGACATGGCTCAGCGAATGACTTGCGTAATTCATAGGTTGTCATCGATTCAACTCAACAATATCAAACAGGAAGTAAAACAACCACGCATGCAACAAAAAGAAGTAATCACATGAATAACAATACTTGAAATTTAAACATAAATTAACCAACAAAATATCAATCCAACATCTAGAATCATCAATAATAATATTCGGATCAAAAGCCCACAAATACAAGAACTAACAACATTGTTCAATTATTAAAGTTCTCTAAATTAAACAATAATTATTAAGCGGCACAGCATAACAATTCTTTCACCATTGTTGCTCTCCAGTCCATCAGGCAAATCTCGTTGATGACCTGTAAGCTGTTTATCTAAAAGAGATGAAAAATATGTTCTTAGAGCAAGTCATAGACAGCAAGTAGAGAAACAGAGAAACAATGACATAACGGTATAACGATTAATTCAATGAACGATAAAATCAATAGTATTGAACAGTGACAAAGTGATAATAGTACAATGTGCAATAACGATGATTTATAACCATAAAAATAAACAATAATAATAACGGTAAGCAATAACGATAACACTGTTCGATAACGATGACAAAATGTAATGACAATGCGATGAAATCTTAAGTCTATTTATCATTTTAATCCTAACTAATGCACGTACTACTGCATCCCATACTACAGGTTCGATGCATACAATCAATTTCGTTTAGACTGAGGTGGTCGATTCTATAGGTCATGTACTCGGCACGATAATAATAACAATTTCTTGCACAATAACGATAACAATAGTCAGGCACAATAACCCTAAAACAATACACGATGATTGGGATACTATGGTCAGTAATCCAAAAAAAAATGATAGCACTAGCCGATGCAATATTTTGGGAAACAAACCCCTCATTCCAGAGTAAATTCACTATATTATCAACTACCCTAGTCAACCCTTAACTCCGGCTTGATTAACATTCTTTATTCAATTAACATGCAATACTAATAAGGAATAATAGGGACGGAAATATCAATGGAAAGCGATAATGCGATTAATAAGGGACTCTAGAATGATGACAACACAACCCTAAGATCATGCAATGTACTCTATACGATCAAATACACCAAATTCAACATTATAGATTCAATAATATATTATTACACGTAGAAACCCAATTCTGGACAGCAGTAGGTTGCTGTACCAAAATCAGAATTTCCGTAACTACAGGATAGCAAATGTGGATCCGTCAGAAGGTCTGGAAACTAGTCTCCTATCTGTTTCTAATGCATATTAATAGGATACATAAAAGTCGTAGCATCAGGTGTAAAATAGCAAACTAAACAGGATTTGTGTTCAGCCAGAACTTGTAAAATTATGTTTATACATATGAAATAGGTCTGAAACTTTATTAATTAATTCCAAGAAAATTAGAGAATGTTCTCTAGTGTGTCTAGTACCAGCATGCAAAATTGCAAATCATTATCTTACAGGTAGTATGGTTAAATAAATTGTAAATCAGAGTTTTGCAGCAGTTTTTAGAATATGAAATTCTACGACACAGCAGTAGTATAACTGCGATAAATCACAAACCATATCACGGAATTCAATTCCTTCAAAAGGGTAGTAATCTGGGGCTACATTTCATATTCAGGAAGTTATTGATTTTGGTGACATTATCTAGGTCGAAACAGCGTGGTAATGTTCAGGTTGACGATAAATTTTAGGGTTTCAAAATATTCTTCATGGACGAAAAGATTAAAATGTTATGAACGATGAGTTAGGGGTTAACAATTATAAATCACAGCAAGTTACATCAATGTGAACATGGTATTAAGATGTATAATGTCCATAACCCTAATAATCACAATAATCTAACACACCATCGTCAATCATATGAACAATCAACACTAGTATACAATCTACAATAGTTGTGTAATGTCATGACATGAAATACCATTATAATTCCTATTCCTATATTCCATAATTAACTACATGAATGCATGCAAGATCTTTATACATTGGAGGCAAAAAGATGGCACGAAGTCAAGACTACTACTTGGATTCGCTCGTGTAAATTTGTAGTATCCCAACGATGAACAACAATAGCAATATACGATAATCAATATGGATCTACTTGTGGGATTCAATAAAAAAACACGAATACGATACTATACAATTAGAGAGTAAGATGACTTGCCCTTAGGACAACGTTAGATTAATCCGAATATGCAAAGAATAACGGGATCAGAATCCCGGCGACACGGCAATGAGCAAACGATCACGATCGGGCATGGATCTAGATGATGATCGACAATTAAGTGCAAGATCAAGCAACCAACGGTCGAGATTGAAAATCAAGATCAAGATCAAGATGCTGATGATCAATGCAGATCAGACGGCCCAGTCCAAAACAACAAACGATCAACACTGGATCGCCAAAACAGCAACCGGCGATTGGCAAAAGTAGCACACAACGGATCTACCCAATCACACAGCGACACTAGGGCAAAATAGCAAACAATGATTCCTCCCCAAAATAGCAAACAGCCAACAAATTCCCCTTTCTTCTTCTCAACGGCGACGGAGTGAGAGGGATGGCATGACAGCGGATGTACGATGACTGCTAGCAGCGACTGACGAAGATGGGGCTCACAATGTTGGCAGCGAGGGTGGTGGCGCACACGGTTGGGAAGCGATGGCAACGGGGCTCGACGCTCTGTTCCGAATTGGAAACAGAGGAGGGGAGAGGGGGTGACAATGGCAGGGTGGTGGCAGTTGAGGCGAAGCAATGGGTCTTGCGGAGGAAGGGAGCGGCGGTGCTTGACAAGGAGGAAGAAGGCGGAGAAGCTTGATGCAGGCAGGAATGGAGAGCGGAGAGATGGCTCGCGAGGCGATGGCAATGGCGACCAGAAGCCGAGGTGGCAGAATGCAGGGTGAGCGGATGGAAGGCTTGGGTCGCGAGGTTGACGACAATGGGGGAAGAAGCTAAGGACAGATCACAGCAGAGCGGAAAGGCAAAAGTTCAGCTCGGCCCGACTGTGGTGCTCAGAGGGTGACAAGGCTCAGGCGAGGTTAGGTGGCTCGGTGGATGGCGAGGTCGAAGGTCGCGGGTGATGAAGGCGACGAGGACGATGAGGTGCAGGAGGCACGAAGTCGGGGGTGAGTTAAGCGATGAAGGAAGACGAATGGGGGGAAACTCTGTTTTGTTTTTGAAAATGGAGGAGAATGGGTAAAGAGTGTTAACAGGGGGGTTATTAAATGAATAAATGATATAATAAATATAATAAATGCAATATATAATAATGGGGAGAGATTGTAGGGCAGATTGTTTAGTATTCAAAATTTGGGGGTTAGAGGATGATACAGTTAAGAGTGATTATGGGGATTGTAGGGGAGAAGATCTGGGATTGACTGGTCAATAACAGATTATAGGGAGAATTGGGTTAATGGGTATTGGGTTTAGGGTAGGCTAGGATCCAATAAGAGATGAGTTTGGGTTGGGCTCAGGTTACTAATAAATAATGCAATGAATATAAAATTCGGGTGTTAGATGATGGGCTTCATATTCCAAAATAATAATGCAAGTTTATATTATAATCAATGGGCTTTAACAAAAGTAGTAATAAAAATAATAATAACAATAATAATAATAATAACAGTAATCATAATCATAATAATAGTAGTAACAATACTGATAATAATTAAATGACGGAATATAGTTTGGATTCAACACTTTCACGAAAATAATTCAATAATAGTAATAATAATAATAATAATAATAATAATAATAATAATAATTGATATGGCTAAAAATAGGATTAAATCGGGATCGTTCACATCGGAGGCGAATCTTAAAGCTCAGGGGTAAAACGGTAATTTCACCTACTAACGGGTCCGAAGCAGGTACTGGGTCTCCTTCTCACAGATCCAACAACCCGCGAACGGATCCACCTCAACTGGGTACGGGTCCCGACCCAATACAAACCCAGACCAGCGAGAGGAGATCAGGGTCACTGATTTGACTAAATCAACGGGCCTGATTTGCAGTTATCCTCTCACCGGGAATTAAGGGATTACATTTCTAATCTGATTACGAGGATTTTATGCCTTATCAGATCACAGGAATCACATTCCTAATCTGATCCCAACGGCGACTATAAATACCCCCCACCTACCACTGTTACAGGTTAATCACTCTTTTTCCACCTTAAGCTCTTTCTTTAATCACCACTGGTTACTGACAAGAGCGTCGGAGGGTGCGTCGCCGGAATCAACCCCAGTGTCTCGCACTTCCTTGCAGATTGCGGCAGGAATCAGAAGGCTTGGATCTGCTGTTCAGGTTTTCTCGAACTCACAAATCTCATATGTTTACCCCCACACCGAAATCAGCGGTAACAGATTGGCATCATCTGTGGGAACACCATACGAATCGCCTCCGCCTCTTCCTCGTCGATCAGATCTCCAGCCATGCCTCCCAGAAAGGTCAGATCTAGAGGGTCCAATCGTGCACCCAACCCCGCGGACCAGCAAGAAGTCCCTGTCAACCCCTCTCAACAACTGGGGCGGCTCCCTCCCCCCGCCGAGGACCGTGTCCAGCAAGACCCACCTCCTCTTCCGAACCAGCAACCCCCAAACGGTCCCGATCCACGGAAGCAAAAGCAACCTCTCCATCAAGACCACATATCGGTACACAACGCCTCTACAGACTCTTACGCCTCCCATATTCCTCAGGCCCCTGACCTTCGAAATACTATCCTCAACCGGCAGAAGGATGAGGATCTCCGCCACCGTCTGGACGAAAAGCGGTCCCGAGAGGGAGCCTCCCGCCTACATCGTCCAGATGAGCGGAATCCTCACCACCGCGAGCGTAGAAGGTCTCCTACCAGGAGAGGGCGGAGAGAGTCACCCGGGCATTACAGGAGGAGGCGCCACTCTCCTACCGGTCGGCATCAGCCGAGGAACAATGAGGCGCCCATCACTCGCACCGAGTTCCTGCAGTTTCAAGCAACTGTGTTGCAGGATCTTAACCTCCGACCCAACAACAATGAGGCCCAAAGGGTTCCTTCGCCCCAACGGGTTCCCAGTCCTCGCCGTAGGTCCGCCTCTCCTCCGCCGGCTCCTAACCACCGGAAGCATGATCTTAGCCCTCGCCGCTCCCGGGATGACCATCGTCGTAGCCCCGGCTCTCCCTCCTACGAAGGCGAGTCCAGAGGCTCGTTCGACTACCGCGGGAGGGACGATGCCCTATACCGCCGTCTCCATGAGGTAGAGAGACGAATCGGTCGGATAGACGAAGGGGAGGGGTCGAACAGCAGAACCATCCGTCCAAGCAGACCCCCCTTCTCCTGGACCATCATGGAAGCTCCTATCCCAAGGGGTTTCGAACCCCCGAAGTTCGAAACTTACTCGGGGGAATCGGATCCCGTGGACCACATCGAAAGCTTTAAGACCCTCATGCTAATCCACCATGCTTCCGATGCTTTGCTGTGCAAAACCTTCCCCGCCACTCTTAAGGGTTCGGCTCGGGAGTGGTACTCCCGCCTCGCCCCATCTTCCATATTCTCCTTTGAGCAATTCGAGAGCCTCTTCATCAATCATTTTATGAGTAGCGGACGCACGGAGAAGACTAACATCTCGTTACTCCAGCTATGCCAGGAGAGGGGAGAGAAGTTGAGAGACTATGTGAAGAGGTACACTGCGGAGGTCAAGTCCATAGCCTCCATCGACCAATCCGTCGCAACATCCGCCTTCCAATCCAACGTCTTCAATTCCAGCCTTCGCTCCTCTCTTGCTAAGAAGCCTCCACAGAACTTTGCCGACCTTCTTCTCAGGTGTGACAAGTACATTCGTGCCGAAGAGGCCGCCTACCTTCCAAGCTTCGGAGGGTCTACCTCAGGGACGAAACGAAAGCTGACCGAAGAAGAAGAGGCTAAGAAGCTTCAGAAGGACGGCAATGGTCAGCGCCTCCCGGCTCCTCGGTTTGAGAAGTTCACCCCCCTCGTTGCCAATATATCATATGTTCTTATGGAGGTGGACAAGGAAGGGCTCCTCCGCGCTCCCCCGAGAATGAATACACCTGGCAAGAAGATGAACAAGGATAAGTGGTGCCGCTTTCACAGGGACCACGGCCACGACACGGAAGATTGTCGGGCTCTGAAGGAGGAAATCGAAGAACTCATACAGCGGGGGCACCTGACCAAGTTCGTCCGAAAAGAGGGGGCCGAGCTTCCCCCCTAAGGAGCCAACAAACGAACCGAAGGGCCCGCCGAGCTTTAAGACTCAGAACCTCCCGGCTCTTCCCAAGAGGTCTTCACCTTATCATAGAAGCAGGATATTGATTTTTAATAAGGCCGATGCTTGTAATCTGGCCAATAGCATGTAATAAGGGCTCGCCATATTGAAGCAGTCACTTAGTTTATTTCAATAAAATTTTATGTTTTTTCATTGGAAATTGTTGCTCTTGCTTCATCTCTACCTCTCTGAGTCGTGACTCGCTGAAGGGTGAGTTCGGAGTCCAGCCTCTTCTACATGGCTGCTCCCTCAACTTACTAAGCTCTTCCTAACGAGTTCGGAGTCCAACACTTGGCTCGATTCTGCTTCAAATAACCTGCTCTTCAGCGGGTTAGAAGTGGTTCGCCATTCGGAATTGCTCCCACAACCGTTGAACACCTCTACCGATGGTTCGGAGTCCAACACTTGGCTCGATTCCTCTTCAAATAACCTGCTCTTCAGCGGGTTAGAAGTGGTTTGCCATTCGGAATTGCTCCCACAACCGTTGACTACCTCTACCGATGGTTCGGAGTCCAACACTTGCCTCGATTCCTCTTCAAATAACCTGCTCTTCAGCGGGTTAGAAGTGGTTCGCCATTCGGAATTGCTCCCACAACCGTTGACTACCTCTACCGATGGTTCGGAGTCCAACACTTGGCTCGATTCTGCTTCAAATAACTTGCTCTTCAGCGAGTTAGAAGTAGTTCGCCATTCGGAATTGCTCCCACAACCGTTGATTCTTTCACATAAGCAGCGAGTTCGGAGCTACAGCTCTCCCCTAGAGTTGCTCCTCACACTCGTCTCACAAATGGCTCTCTTTCAGAGCCGAGCTCTTCCCACCGCTCGTCGCCGAAGCGGACCCCTTATCAACGAGTTCGGAGCTACGACTCTCCCCTAGAGTTGCTCCACAAACTCACCTCACAAATGGCTCTCTTCCAAAGCTGAGGTCTTCGCTCCGCTCATCCCCGAAGCGGACCTCTTCTCAACGAGTTCGGAGCTCAAAACTCTCTCCAAGAGTTGCTCCTCAAACTCACCTCACAAATGGCTCTCTTCCAGAGCCGAGCTCTTACCTCCGCTCGCCGCCGAAGTGGACCTCTTCTCGACGAGTTTGGAGCACAACTCTCTCATAGAGTCCCTCCTCACACTCGTCTCACAAATAGCTCTCTTCCGGAGCTGAGCTCTTCGCTCCGCTCGCCGCCGAAGCGGACCTCTTCTCGACGAGTTTGGAGCACAACTCTCTCATAGAGTCCCTCCTCACACTCGTCTCACAAATAGCTCTCTTCCAGAGCTGAGCTCTTCGCTCCGCTCGCCTCCGAAGCGGACCTCTTCTCCACGAGTTTAGAGCATAGCTCTCTCATAGAGTCCCTCCTCACACTCGTCTCACAAATAGCTCTCTTCCAGAGCTGAGCTCTTCGCCCCACTCATCTCCGAAGCGGACCTCTTCTCCACAACTTCGGAGCTCAAAACTCTCTCCAAGAGTTGCTCCTCAAACTCATCTCGCAAATGGCTCTCTTCCAGAGCCGAGCTCTTCCCTCCGCTCACCGCCGAAGCGGACCTCTTCTCAACGAGTTCAGAGCTCACAACTCTCTCCTAGAGTCCCTCCTCACACTCGTCTCACAAATAGCTCTCCTCCAGAGCTGAGCTCTTCGCTCCGCTCATCCCTGAAGCGGACCTCTTCTCAACGAGTTCGGAGCTCAAAACTCTCTCCAAGAGTTGCTCCTCAAACTCGTCTGACAAATAGCTCTCCTCCAGAGCTGAGCTCTTCGCTCCGCTCATCCCCGAAGCGGACCTCTTCTCAACGAGTTCGGAGCTCAAAACTCTCTCCAAGAGTTGCTCCTCAAACTCGTCTCATAAATAGCTCTCTTCCAGAGCCGATCTTTTCCATCCGCTCGAATGCCGAGCAAGTGCCGATCCGACCCCAACATCAAAGAGCCCGGTCGGCTGCCAAGCAAGTGCCTTTCCGATCCTGCAAACGGAGAAAACTCACTTTCTCCTCAACATTCGTGCAAGATCTCGATCAGATGGCCCAGATCTTGCCAGCATCGCTAAACGACAAGATAGCGTTTTCTTGGGAACTGAGCCGTCTCGAGATTCGTGCCATCATCCAACGGCCCAGATCTTGCCAGCGTCGCTAAACGATAAGATAGTGTTTTCTTGGAAACTGTGCCCGCCTCGAGATCCGTGCTGAGATCCAGCGGCTCAGATCGCTCCACGTCGCTCAGTATTCCTAGCCGCGCGACTAGCGATCCGACCCACTCGCGCCTCTTCTTCGCCCCAAGGGTCTTCCTAGCCCAAGGGTCTTCCAAGCACAAGGGCCTTCCTAGCACACCTTACAAGGGTCTTTGTAACTCCTATTTCCCCGTATATGTATTTTGTATTGTTTTGTGCCTCATTGTACTCTCTCGTCTATTTTTGATATCATGTAATTTCTTCTGATTGAATGGAATTATTATTCTTGTCTCAACTCGAATTTGTGGGTTCTTTTATCAAATTCGATTGTGTGCCACTTGCACCGTTCTTCATGAGAAATAGACCGATTCTTCTCGTTTAGCTCTCTAATCTCCATTTTGGTGCATTTGGATCACTTCTCCTGTTGGGCCCTTTTTGAAACGGATCCCCAAAACTCTTGAAACTGCTAACCCTAGTATATAAACCCCTACCCTAACCCTAATCACTCTATACTGTTAAACCCTAATAACAACCTGCCGCTAATCACCCTTCCTCCTTCGTCTCCATCTTTCTCGCCAACCAACCCACCTCCTTCGATCCATCTCCGGCCTCCACCCCCATACCATTCGCCTCGCCTTCAGCCGCTCCCTCACCGCCATCCTCGTCAACCCCTCGGCGCCACAACAACCACCACCGCCATCTCCCTATCACCGCCGAACCCAACGCCGCTCCCGCTCTCACCCTCTGTTCGAACCCACGAACAGAGCAGCCTCGCCATCGCCGCACCGTCGCTTCTCGACGTCGTCGCTGCCGTCGCCGCACTCCGTCGCTGCCGCAGTCGCCGCCAACGAAGCACCCCGCCGTTGCTGCTCCCTCTCTCTCTCGCGCTCTGTTCGATCAAACGAAGAAGAAGGAGGAAAAGGCGGAAGCGAATCACAGCCGTCAGATCGCGTCAAGATCCGCGCCGTGATTGCTGTCCCGTGTTCGTCCACACCAGATCCGAAGCCGCTGTACGCTGTTTGGCCTCAGATCCGCTGCTTCACAGCGATCTGATTCGCTGCGCTTGCTGTCCCGTGTTCGTGCCGCACCAGATCCGATCGGCTGTGCGCTGTTTTGGGCCGATCCTGTGTGCGGGGAAAACGCGATCTCAGATCAATTTTTGCATGCGCTTTTTGAGGACATTTTCGGGGATTTTTCTACTCAATTGCTTCAACAAGCGGAGTCTATAATCGTCGATTTAAGGCAAGTATTCATCTTGTACATTTTATTGCTCTAGTACAAGTTTTCTTGAAAATACCACATATAGTTAGATTGTGACTCCCTTTGAAATATCATTGTAAATCAATTTTGAACCTTCAAACCCACAAATCTAAGAGTCACAAAACTTCCTCGTATTAAATAATAATCAATTGGACTCTTTTATCTCCTTGAACACATGAATCACATGGACATATGAATTAAGGACCCCTAAAATTTGTAGACGCATATAAAGTTAGTATTTTGACAAATTTGCGACTATTATGACTTGAAAAATATTTATTAGTTGCTGTTTGATCTCCATGATTATGTATTTATGCTACTTAACAACTTAGACACCAAATTACATATTTCCATGAAATCTACATTAGTAAATAAATTCTGAATGTTGCTGTCTGAATATTCTTTTACGGTTTCGACCCTTTTATCATTGGAATTTGGGCCCGAGCCCTGAATATGAAATGTATATCCGGATGTGTAGATATCGATAGACTCCAAGTTGATCGAATTTGGAGCTACGGTTTAGGAGTTATGGCAGTTATACTGCAGCTGTGTCAGTAGACGCAGTTTTGCAAAACTGCTGTATATATTTTCCTTGCAAATTATTTTGGCTGTGTAAACAGCGAGCGTTTGACCCCAAATTTTATATGTAGCTGCTGGACACCCTATAGGACATCTCCAATTTTTCTTAGAATTAATTTATATTATTTCAACCCTGTTCCACATGTATAAATACAAGAACACAAATTCTGCCTGGACAAAAGTAACAAGCCGGAGTTTTGGGAAAGACTATAGAGTGGACAACATAGGTAAGTGTACTCGGAAGGGGGCCCGTGTTTCCCAACGTTGTATGTTAAATGGAACTAAGTGCCACGTAGAACTAAGTGCCACGTCATGGGTGACTGGGGCCACCTCTAGAGCCTACGGGGGCCACCTCTAGAGCCCATTATATGATTACATGATATATACTTGAGATCACATGGAACTAAGTGCCACGTAGAACTAAGTGCCACGTCATGGGTGACGGGGGCCACCTCTAGAGCCTACGGGGGCCACCTCTAGAGCCCATGGTTGATCACCTGCTAGTTTGATGCCTGAGTACACCGCCCTATAGACTCCATTACTAGGTCTAAACGCAATTGATTTGACTGTAGCAACCATGTAGTAAAAAGATGGATGCATGTCGTGCTACCTAGATAGTAATAATTACAAGACTTGAACTTGACACCTGTCACTTGATACTTGATGATATGATACATGAAACCTGATACCTGAGACTTAAAGCCTGGAACTTGATACTTGGACTTGACATTTGAGACATGACATTCAAAATAACATATGACACTAGACTTGAGGTTGTCGCTTGATATTAAATACCCTTATAGGTGTACCTGACATGTGATTCACCACTAGTTGTTATCCAATCTAGTCTTTAAGATGTTCCCTCTTGCCCGCTAGTCTTGAATTGCCACTACTTCTTATAACTCTGCTTATTCTTGATTCCAATTCTTGTTTTTCCCTTACTTGTACCTGCTTTCACTATTTGTGGCCCTAGCTTGCACTAAGGGCATTTTTTCTTATTTCCCCTCTTGTTTCCTGTTTATATTTTATTAAACAGACTTTGGAGACGAGCTTCCCGCAGGAATTGGTGAGCAAAGGTTCTAGCTTCCAAGTGGAGAAGGACCTGACTAGAATATTTAAATTCTTGCATTATTTGTTTATTTTGGATTATTATTTCTGGAGATTTGAGAATTTGTAACGGGCTGATGTTCCCGAGTTTACTTTGATTCAGACTTGAAACTACTTGGATGTTTATTCATATTTCAGTTGTTTCTGTTGCTAATAAAGTATTCATGCATGCTTGGTTTTATATATCTCTCTTGTTATATACTTGTTGTGATGCTGAGTCGATCCTACAGCTTATGAATGATGTTAAGATCATTCGCTGGGCTTCATCATGCACTCGTATTTCCGTATTTTGGGAAGCGGGGCGTGACAGTCTTCCTAGCCCAAGGGTCTTCCAAGCACAAGGGCCTTCCTAGCACACCTTACAAGGGTCTTCCTAGCCCAAGGGTCTTCCAAGCACAAGGGCCTTCCTAGCACATCTTCTCGGCCCCTAGGAGTGGGGCTCCTCTTCCAAAATCCCCAAGACCAAAGTACTTATCAACTTCATGAAGACAAGCATCTTGTGGGGCTATTTTGACCATGAAGGAGGGTGAATCTTCATCCCACCCCTAGTGGGAAGTTGTAGATCTTCGAACTAGCTTCGAAACGAGGGGTCGCACGCCCCGATCGGACCTCCGTAGCACCGGGAAAGTGGATCTCAATGCAGCTGCGCCGAATAGCTTGGAAATCCGAGCCGAGCCACTCGCACGAGGGAGAAATCCGAACCGAACTCTTCCCATCCGAGCTCTTCCCATCCGAGCAAGAATCCGAGCTCTTCCCATCCGAGCAAGAATCCGAGCTCTTCCCATCCGAGCCCCAACATCAAAGAGCTCGGTCGGCTAACCGAGCAAGTGCCTTTCTGATCCTGCAAACGAAGAAAACTCACTTTCTCCTCAACATTCGTGTAAGATCTCGATCTGACGGCTCAGATCGTGCCAGCACCACTACACGACAAGATAGCGTTTTCTTGGGAATTGAGCCCGTCTCGAGATTCGTGCCACCATCCAACGGCTCAGATCGAGCCACGTAGCTCAGATCTACCATCCGAGCTACTGCCCTCCCGAGCTGCAAAAAGGCCAAAAAATTGCCTCAAAATTCGTGCTCGGATTTGCCGAACAAGAAGCAGTGAAAAAAAAAGTGCCACGTGGCCGCCACGTGGCAGATCGAGATGGATCAGATCCGAGCTGCACGAAGTGGCTCGGTCGGCTGCCGAACAAGTCCCTTTCCGATCCTGCAAACGGAGAAAAAAGTTACCGAGCAACTTCAACCGTTGGATCTTCGCAAAAATCGCGCAAAAATTAATGAACGGCTCAGATCGCGCCACGTCAGCACAAAACGACAAAATAACGATTTTTCGAAAAACGCGCCCCCTCGAGATTCGTGTCAGGATCCGACGGCACAGAACGCGCCACGTGTCAGGTATTATTTAATTTAATTTATTTATTTATTTAATTGTTTTTTTATTTAAAAATCCGAAAAAAATATTTAAAAAATCGAAAAAAATAATTAAAAATTCTAAAAAATAATTATTAATTCAGAAAAAATATTTTAAAATTCTGGAAAAATAATTATTAAATTAGAATAATTAATTAATATTTTCGATAATTATTTATTTAATTCGGAAAATGAATAAAAAATTCAAAAAAATGAGAAAAAATTCAGAAAAATCTGGAAAAATCACCAAAAATCCAGAAAATTCTGAGAATATTTTTGGGCATTTTACAAGCCCAGATTGACACCGTTACACCTCGAGCAAGATCCAAAACTCCCTTAAAGAACACCGATAAAATCCCGTACGCCATTATAACAGTAAAACTACTCCTCAAAGACTGAAAAACTCAGTCTCTAAGAGTGGGGGGCTCGTGATATGGCTAAAAATAGGATTAAATCGGGACCATTCACATCGGAGGCGAATCTTAAAACTCAGGGGTAAAACGGTAATTTCACCTACTAACGGGTCCGAAGCGGGTACTGGGTCTCCTTCTCACAGATCCAACAACCCGTGAACGGATCCACCTCAACTGGGTACGGGTTCCGACCCGATACAACCCCAGACCAGCGAGAGGAGATCAGGGTCACTGATTTGACTAAATCAACGGGCCTGATTTGCAGTTATCCTCTCACCGGGAATTAAGGGATTACATTCCTAATCTGATTACGAGGATTTTATGCCTTATCAGATCACAGGAATCACATTCCTAATCTGCTCCCAACGGCGACTATAAATACCCCCCACCTACCACTGTTACAGGTTAATCACTCTTTTTCCACCTTAAGCTCTTTCTTTAATCACCACTGGTTACTGACAAGAGCGTCGGAGGGTGCGTCGCCGGAATCAACCCCGGTGTCTCGCACTTCCTTGCAGGTTGCGGCAGGAATCAGAAGGCTTGGATCTGCTGTTCAGGTTTTCTCGAACTCACAAATCTCATCTGTTTACCCCCACACCGAAATCAGCGGTAACAATAATAATAATAATAATGAAGTTATGTAACGAAATAGGAATTGAGTTTCACAAATTGATTCAAATAATTCAAAATATTTTTGATTTGACTAAAATATAAATAGTTGATCAACTATAAAATGGAAAGTACAGTTAAAACACACCATTATTCGTAATAAACAAAATTTTTGATCAGAAAATATTTTAATAGAAATTCAAAAAAATGAATTTAGCACAAACTAAATTTATAAATAATTGAAATACAGAAAATTTTTCAAAAAATATGTATTTACGGAAACGGGGGTTACAAAATCACAAGACATGTAATATTACATTACTCAATACAGAAACTACTTGCACAATGTCAAAGGAATGCTTGAACAAGAACAATCAAGGAGTTCAATAGATGCTCGCCTTATATTTTAGAGTGACGAATACCACAGGGAATAAGAAGGAGCAGCATTGATTACAACAACGACACACAACAATGATGACAACAAGGCAATGGCAACAACTACATGGGGACGATGGCAGCAACATAGACGAGATCGACTAGCTGTTCAGGTTCGAGGGAGGGCAACAAGGATAAGAGGTAGCAATTGGTAACAAGATAAAGTTGGTTGCGAGCAGTGGCACTGTCGACAGTGCGGGTGCTGGTCGGCGACAACAATGGCAGCGAATTCGGTGAAGGAGGGACTCATGCTGTTGAGGATTTGGGGATGCAGTCGGTGTCGTGGTAATGTGGTAGCAGCTGTCGGGGTAGCACGGAAAGAGGAAGAGGTGGATGCCGATGAGAGGGTTGCGGTGGTATCATTTGGCAGCAAGGGTTGCGGCGGTGTCATCGAAGGAGGTAGCCAGGGTGCTTCGGTGTATGCAAGGTGTGGCAAGGAGTTTCGGAAGGTGGTGCTGTGGCGAGGTGTGCGGCGACCAGGAGGAGATGGAAGGGCATGGGTGTCAGGAGGCAGCAATGGTTGAGCACTCAGGGTGTTGTCGGTGTTCAGTGGAGGTTCTGGCTGTGGCGGTGGCTGTGGTCGGTAGTGGAAGCAAGCATCGAAGGTGTTGTGGATGTCACTGCGATGGTGGAGGAGAGAGATAGAGGCAGGGTGGCATTCTACAGTGGGGAACAACATCGAGGTCGAAGATGGAGAGGGTGCGCACAATGGAGATAAAGGAGCAGCGATTGGTGTTGGGTTTTTCGGTTCAAGACGAAGAAGAACAAAAGAATAAGAGTCAGGGGTTGTTGGATGGGTGAGAAGAAGAAGGAGGTGTGGGGCTGGGTTTAATGGGAGAGGAGTAATTAGTGGGTGGTGATTAGTTAGATAAGCATGGTTAGTGGAGATTATGGAGATATCAGTTAGGGAGATGTATGGGGCTGTGGGGTTAGTCACTAGGGGGAATTAGGGAATAGTGATTGAGTTAAAGGATTATGGCTTTGAGATATGTGCTAATAAAAAGGATAAGTAATAATCAGTTAATACAAGTATAGAATGGGTTAAGTTAGGCTTTGGTTGAGTTTCAAAATAATAAATCGAATAATGTACAAAAAATGGATTAAAATTAAATATGAGTTTACAAAATAAGTAATTAAACAAATTATAGAACGGACTAGTAATGGGCTTCCCCCCAAAAAATCAAATAATCGAATAAACCATGACGACATTATAATAGGGATTAAGATGTTGTTTCGACAATATAATCAAATAATCAAATAGTAATAAATAATAGTATGGATTGAAATTTATGGGTTCAAACAAATTAACTGGATATTCAAATGAAAGCAATTGGGTTCAAGAGAATAAAAGAATTCATATACGGGCTTTGGTTCAATCAAATAGGAGATTTACAAAAATGAATTTAATTGAATGAAAAAAATTATAAGGAAATTGATATACAAGAATATGAATAAGGAAAAATAAAATAAATCTGTATAATCGAAAATGGGGTTACAAAACATGCAGAATAGAATACTAAACAACAACAGCTCTTCTTTGATCCTAACATAAACTCCACTATGTTCAACTAATTGAGAATATTGATCTATGATACGCAATTTACACTTACATGTCAGTCATGTATTTGTAACAAAGATTAATTATTATAAAGATACCAAATAAGTTCAAGACAAAAATCAAGATACTCCTATGTTTGCAACCCAAATTGTCAATGTCCTCGAGCACATACAACATCAACTATCTTGATCCTAAGTTTACATCCCAAATTGACTAACCATGACTACCATACAAACCCTAGCAATATTACTAAACCCTAGCCGAGGGAGAGAGATTGATAAATTACCAAAACTCCCCGATTAGGTGCCGACTGAGGGAGCAATGGTGGTAGAGATTGGCAGCAGAGGGAGAGAGAGCACGCTGACGGAGAGAAGGAGGAGCGGTAGCGGGTGAGAGGTTAGCAAATGTGAGTGAGGTGCGGCGACAAGGGAGGTGTGGTGCCGAGGAAGGTGCGGTGGCGATTAGTGAGGAAGAGAGAGTGGTTGGCGTGGAGAGAGAGTGGCGAGGAGAGAGAGGAGAAAGAGAGCGGCGAGGGGAATTAATGAATTTTGAGGAAAAACGAAAAGGGGAGGGGTTTTAGAAACATTTACCCTAACTCTATCCCGACGTTTAATAAGAGAAACTCCAAAATAGGTTTAATATTATTTTAAAAGTAGAACTATATATCTTTTATTGGTTCTGCTCATTAATAAGTCTAATTCTACAATCGAGGAAATCATAATATTTTTGAGAAAAAAAAATAGAATTCTATAATATCAACCAATTGGAAAAATTCAAAAATTAACTAATTATCAAATTTATTTATCCATGTATAAAGTTTGACAGAGAGAAGAAGATTATCACCATCGTGACGAAACACGAATGGTGAGAACGATGGCAACACCAGCATAGGGGTACAATGGTCGGTCTTCGGACTTGGGTTTGTGAGAAAGAGAGAGACATGAGACTAAGATGATCGTTTTTGCGCTTTTCACTTGTTTTGCTCTATTTCAGTTATACAATAAAAATTAAATGGCTTGCAAGTGATACATGCATGTATCTTGTAAACCGTGAGTCAAAACTCTATTCTGCTAGTTGAATTATGTTGTGTGTAGTGAATCCTAGCCTAGTGCAAAGTATCCTAATTTTTAGATGTCGATTGTGCACTTGTCATGTAATGCCCCGAGTTCCCAATACTCGGAACCCATGACACAAGCCAGAATCATTCCTTCAAATGAGTCCAAACACAGTAAAATTCACAGGAAATTTAAAACTTTTATTGCCACAAATGTTATTACAAAATCAATTGGTTACAACAAAATGTTACATCATGAATTACATCGATAATCTACATATTAAAATGATCAGAATTCTCAACTTGAATGCTCTACACAACTCGAGTTCCCTGCTCCAAGATCAGCAATCCTGCAACTAAACAGACTATGGGCATGTCAGTTGAATACAACTGACACATTGCTATAATATAGTGATCCTCACTATGCTATAATATAGCGATTCCAAACCTCAACAACCAAAATTTGACGCAAAAAGGAAAAGTGATGTCAAATCAAGTGTTTGTGTATGCCACGACCTAAATTCTAATGCACAAAATAAAGAATCCACACGATGCACTTACTCTAATGTAATTCATTTGGGATCGTATGCATCCCATACTGCATACATTCCCAAATGCAACTTCAATGAAATGTATGTATCCCATACTACTTACATTCCCAAGAGTTCGTAGTGTCCAAATAATAGGGTTCGATCCCAATCTATGCATCCTACCCTTGCACTCGTCCCGTGCTCCTCATATGAACCTAGTGACTGGTAGAGTCTGCAATCAGTGAAGTCTAATCCCGCTACTTCAATCAGATAATGGTCCTTCTGCACTTTGAATGATAGTGGTCACTATATTCGTTCAGATCATGGTCCTTCTCCACTTCGATAGGATCAAGATCCTTCTCCGTTCCCGGTAAGGCCGGTGATCATTCGGCTCCCGCTGCAGCTCTGCCGGAATCATGGTCCTTCTCCATTCCTGCCTCCACCCAGAGTTATTGTGAACATAAGGCAAATCGTAGGGCCACCCCTACTCTTCCAAAGGTCGTAGAGTTAAACTCTTCTCCCCATTGTTCCTGACCTTCATTCTAGTGACTGGTATAGTCTGCAATCGGTGCAGTCTAATCCCGCTACGGCAATCAGATTATGGTCCTTCTCCACTCTGAATGACAGTGGTCACTCTATTCATTCAGATCGTGGTCCTTCTCCACTCTGACAAGATCATGGTCCTTCTCCATTCCCGATCAAGCTGGTGATCATTCGGCATCCGCCGTAGCTCTACCGGAATCATTGTCCTTCTCCATTCCTGCCTCTACCCAAAGTTTTCGTGAACATAAACAAAAGCTTAGGGTTCCAACCCCTAAGTTCCGAATGACTTGCGACACGTGCTCGCATCCCATTCTCATCACTAAACTCCAGAAATTAACAGTCGAGACAACGCTGCCCGTATCCCCTTGGGCAGGTAAGATGGTGCCGCGGGTGTCCCTCTGACAAGATGAGTATAACACCTGCTAGTGCTTGTCCTTACAATCAATAACGACTTGAGCTAATCCTACATCACCACAAACCGAAGGTACAAGTGCTAAGCCCACTCTAGGACCAAGATTAAGAATAAGGTTAATTATACGATTACTAGCTTTTTATTTTATCCGATCATCTAATTATATAAATCCCAAAACTCTAATCGATCTCTAATCATTTTTCCATTATCTCATTGTGAATTATTACGCGAGTCTAGATCTATTTCATTTAACCAATACTCTTCTAGTTAGGAGATCCATCCACTTTCATGTCCTAACTTAGTAAACAACATCTGTTTATTATGAACAACTAGTTAAGTTCTACATGTAGACCATTTTCTAGTTAATTACTTTTTTCATTATTAGAACTTAACCCATCCCACAATAAGACTCAATCCAGCCCTCAAATCCGGCCCAAGGGTAGGCCCGCCTCGGCCCACCCTTGCCCGAACCAACGACGAACCGACTCCGTCAATCGCCGCAACCGCCATCTACGCTTGGAGTTCGATCGCAACCTCGGTCCTGACCAATACATAGCTCCTGCTAACCTTCAGACTCCACATTCCTCGACAAGTGGTAGCACCAAATGCAACCATGGAATCCTTCCATGAACGGCGAGTACGTCGGTGCACGAGTCATCATCTCCAACATGTTCGATGCGACACGGGTTCCCATTCCACCCGTCTAGATATGCCACCATGACTTAATCCTAGAGTCTCAAACTCAACCAATATAGACCAATGAAGCTACACTACCCTAGGAATAAATCCTACACTATGAATACCATAAAAAAGTGCTAAAAAGCTCTAAAAATGGAAAATCATATTTCCAAACAACAAGTATATAATTGGCATTTTTGCCAAAACAGGGTCGTTCCCAATCCTATTTCTTCAAGGAAACACGATCAGGTGCTCCCCATGCTTCTACTAAAAGTAGACAGCAAGCCCGACCACACATTGGACATGAATCCCATCTCAAAATGATCAACAACAATACATAAACATCCATCACAATTCCTACTTTAAAACAATGAACAAACATGTCTATATTGTGCTCTACAAGCACATATGAGCTACTCATAACATGTAACATTAGATAATTTAAGTACTAACTCATTCCTACATCCACAACATAATTTATGACCCACAATAAATACTTAAAACTTAGATTCTACAAGTTCAAATTCAATCTCAATGGCATAGTGCAAAACACTGAGCTTTATGAATCTGTGTGTTTCTGTTGTCACTTACAAAATTTATTATAATTCGTATACTAATCCAAATTATGAGTTGTTAGACAATACAGAAAGATCTATATGTCTACTACGACTTTCTAGTTACATGCTTCTTCAGATTGTGTCATTAATGTGGTCATATAAGTCATTCTTTAACTTGCATGAAATTATTTTCAGAACAGAGCAAACACTAACCTTTGCTAACATAAAAATACTTTTAAAATATCAATTCGTCTCTAAACTTCATGAAATTTGAAACATAGGTTCTACATACATGGAAATAGGACATACTTAAATTTCAAGTGATTCTATTAAGTACTTCTCAAGTTAAGACTCCTTGAAAGTTAACAAAAAACAGAACAGATCATCTTAACTCTGTTTTTTTATTTTCAGAACAGCCAATGCTTTTGGTTTTTCTAAAAATATCAAATGATGTACAAAAATCGTAAAACTTTATATTCACGAACGTAACACCTGATCGAAGCACATACTAAAATTTCAGCAATAGATATTAATTGGTTACAGAGTTATGAGCTTTGGAAAATCTTAGTCAGAACACAAGCTAAGTCTGTCTTCTGTATAATCAGAGTTCAAGTTCGTATTTAATTAAAATAGCAAATAAATTCCAAAAATTATGAAATTTAGAAGAAAAGTGTATAACATGCATAAGAATCTACATTTAAAATTTCAACTTCAAACTCCAATTTTTTTTCAATTTATAGCATCCATACCTAGCACACTTTTCAGCTTACATCTTTACTGTGTTTTTATCTAGTTTTCCACTATTAAACTAGCATGCAATGAATTTCTACCATTTAATTACACATTTCATGACTTCTCGTGCTCTAAAACCTACATCACAAATTCACCACACAAAATTAAACACTACAAAGGTTTAGAAACACCTAGCTTGTCAAATGTATAAATTTGCCTCTTACTTCGAACTCCTAGCTTCCTTGGCCCTTCTTGCTCCAAGTGCTTCACTACTTGGCTCCTCCTTGGCTTCTCTTTGGCTACTTATTGCCCTTCTTGCCTCCAAACAGCAACTCAAGTGTAGGTGAGGGATTTGGAGTGACTTAGAGAAACTAGTCGAAGTTAGAGTAGAAATAAGAAAATAGGGTTAGGATGAGATGAGAAGATTAAATAAAGAGTGGGGGAGATGAACTTGGCCTGATTTACTGAGAGGGGGGAAAGAGAGAGTGAGAGGTCCATGCATTGGGGGAGAGAAGAAGTGGAATGTAGGAGTGGGTTTGTCACTTGGGGTCTTTCAAATTTAAAACAAAACTCCCAAACCCTATCCCCTTCCCTCCATATTGTTGGTCGTCCACCCTATGCATGCACAGTTCATTTTTTTTTGTTTGGGTTCATGACATGTTACAGTACAAGTGTACAAGTCAAGTTAGGGTAAATTTGAGTTCATTTGGGTCTAGTTTAGTCTAGTCAAATGAGCCAAGTTGGTTAATTAAAATCACATAATAGAAATTGAAATACAGACAAATAATTTGTACATACAATTTGTAATAACATACATAAAATCGTATTATCACCATACAAAATAATAATTCAATATTACATGTCTTAACTCAATTATGGTTAAGACTAATATACGTGTAACATCCTGAATTCTCAATTATAATTAAATAAGAGTTTGCTGAATTTCACGTGTTTTGCATGTGCAAATTTATATGCATTTTACCCTAGAAAAATTATTTATTTTCATAGCATGAACAAGTAATTTAATTCTTCTCATTTTAATCTAAAAGCCTATTTAAACACTAGGCCTAATTTTCTAACTCTAGCCCATACTAATTAATTTAATTATTTTTAAGTAGAAGCCCATAGACTTTGAGCCCATTAGATTGAGCCCACTACTTTAATTCTCTTTTAAATAACACAACTTGTAGGGTAGACTAGTTTTGTAACCAATTAATTAAATGAACATGTACAACTAGTAACTAGGGGTGTATTGTGTGACACGTGCATTGCACTAGCACATATCTTGAGTGGGCATGGGGGTAGTACGGATGGGATCAAGAGAGAGTGGGAGTGTTGGTGTAGTGGAGGGGTGGTTTTGAGTTCATAGGTAGTTGTTCTAACTCCCTAATTCATCCTAGCCCTTAATCTACAGCCATCTAATTCATCTTGGCCCTCTATTTCACTTTGAAAAATGTATAAGTACCCCCTCCTTCTCTACATGCAATACACTTGAAAAAAATTGGTAAAAGAAAAAGAAAGAAAGAAAGAAGTAAGTTCTCAGAAAAGATAGAGAGATTGTGAGTAAAAAGATTGAGTGGTATTTTGTTGAGTGTTCTTGCACCATTGGAGGCTGGCTATTCACCAAGGAGGAGGAGAAGTGATCGGGTTCCAACAAGCTAGGAGGAGAAGGTGCTTTGGTGGCACAATCTAGGAGGAGAAGGAACTGTTCGTGTGTTCAAGGAGATTTCTAGGAGCTTTCTATTTGTTTTTCTTCAAAATGTTGGATGATTTCTCAAGCTTCTACTTTAGTTACCATGCTAGGGATTGAAATTGTGCTCATGTTAAAATTGAGTAGGAAAGATTGTCATACATGTTTTAAGAAGATTCAGAGGAAAAGAACACCAACTAATCTACATGAAAAGTTAGTAGAATAAATTAGATTGTGTGAGTGAGTATGTGTTATGATGGCTTGGTAGTTTATTCGGATGCTAAAATGGATAGATTATGATTTTTGTGAAACTTTGTTTATGCATGAATTGAAAGATACAATATGTAGGAAATGTGCTTATGGATAAAGTATAGAATGTAAAGTAATGGAATATTAAATAGTTCAAATTGTGGCAAAAAAAAAAGTATTTATGTGCCATATGCAAGTAGTGTTGTAGTCACTCGATTTATAATTCATATTTTCTCTTAAAATATTTAGTTTGGAAAATAGGACTAAATTGAAGAGTTAAATTTTTGGTAAGGAATGAAAAAGAAGAAAACTTGTATTGAACCCATTAAGAATAAAGGGAAAATTGTTGATAAAAAGATTGTTATAAAAATAAATGTTTTTTTTTAATGTCGAAATGAGTCTATTTTGATCCATTGTTTAAATTAACTAAGGGAGATATAGTTTTTATGTTAAAAAAATGAGTTTTATAAGAATTATGAAAATACAAGCGACTGTCTTCTTCAAGAAATTACACTTAGGAAAAATCTATATTTTATAAGTACAAATTGATTGAGAAAAATCGAGTTTTTCTAAAAGAGCTAGAAACAACAAAGTCAGACTCAAAAATGTTTTGTGAGAATTTCCTTACGGGTTAGTCACTCCGACCTACTGGTCAGTGGGTGCGCTTTAGTACTGTTACTGTAGCACGGCGGAGTCGATACGTTGGGTTTGAGTTTCAGCAGAGACTTTATTTTTTTCAAAATGTGATTTTTATTCAAAATCTGAACCCAAAACCCAAGTATATTTTAATTCCTCTACTAGACAGTTAGCCTCCTTGGGATTTTTGGTTATTGAGTGCGGTTTGGTGACGTTACTGTTCTTCTGTGGGGGGGCCTTTGTGCGTGGTTCGAAACCGGCCTCTCGCCAATTTTTTTTGTTTTAATATTTTTTTAATATATTTTGATTTTCCTAAGGGTTTTAAATGCTTTAAAAAATTGAGAAAAATGTTAGAAAATGCTCTAAAGTTACATAGACTTCACAAAAATTATTTTCTAAATATTTGGACCATTATAATGAGAATTAGAAGTGAATTTTTGAGAATAAGAATTAATAAAATTGCTGGATATGATTCTTTTGTTATTTTAAGATGAAAAAAACAATTTGTTGAACATAGAGAAAATTGAGAGGAGTTCAAAGATGAGAATTAAACTTATAAATTATTAAGTAAAATTTGATGTAAGATTGTTTAAGATTATGCAAGTTGTGAATGGAAAATAAATTAAAAGAAACATGATGAAATGTGAAATTTATGAATATGTGTACTCTCATTTTGATTAGCATGAAAGCGAATTGAGACTAGAGTTTTAGCTAAGTCACTACGTCGGCAATAATAAAATTTTGAAAGGAGAATTGTGATAAATAAAGACCAAGTTTAGGTCATGGTTAATGATTGATATTTGAGACCGATGTAGAGGTAACACTAAATTCTAGAGTGTTGATTTTTATTCCGGTTAATTATCTAAGGATTAGATACATAGTGGAGATGTGATGAAAGTAATAGAAAAACATAAGTATGGGGGCCATTCGATTTGTAGTGTGACAGTGTTCATAAGATGTCCTCATGATTCATCATGATTAGGGTATGGATACTACTCTAGGATATCGTACCGGTGGTGACGCTTGTGGGGTGTTTCGTGACTACGGGTGGTGCCATTGTTCATGGCGAAGGTGAATTGACCACAGGATGCCTGCATGATGCGTCATGTATCAGTGCGTGGAATTCTCTCCAGGATGTCTGGACATGGGCTCGTAACTCATTGAACACCTAGGATACTTACCGTAGCTACTGTAGTAGAGTAGATCCTGGTGAGGGAATCAACCCTACAAGATGAAGAACTATTAAAGGCTTGCCCTCGGACCTATGTAGTATGGGATACATAGAATCCGAACAAGTGCACATTAGTGTCATGTAATAATAATAATTGCATTAAGGACTAAGTGCACATTCACACACGACATCAATAGGATAGTCTCCCTTAGCTTTGTTTGTGACAAGTATGTGCTTTCTAAGTAAGAGAAATTGATGTATTATATCCTAGCGTACCCACAGTTTCTATGCAGGACAAAGTGGTTGAAAAGAATAAAAGATGATTGCTACTTAAAGAATTGTTCAAGTTATTATTCAATTCATGTATAATGTTGTAATTTGCTTCTGTTGTGTAAAATGTAATCATTGTTGTAATAAAAGCTTTTAATTCCTTGTAAAATTGTTTGAAGAGAAGTGTAAAGATCATGTGGAACTTCGAATTCAGTCTTATTTGGAATTCGGGGTGTTACAATACGACTTAATTGAGAAGATATTTCAACTCCATTTCTACAATTTCACCTTCGTTGAGTTCAAAACATATCGAATAATAATATGTTTCAATACTTACTCAATTAAAATCGAGAAAAATCCATTCATACATGCAACTTTCAATCGTGCATGTATTAAAATACAAAATAGATCTGTACTATTTTGCATGGTCTTACATTACTCCCTCCTTAAAATCATTATGTCCGCAGACGAGGCTGAGTGGATAGGTAAAATGATCACACCAATTAGAACGTAAAGGAAATATATTCCTCACCCGCCTTCAGATTCCCAAGTGGCTCCCTTGATGAACTGTTCCTTCCAAAGTACTCGATGCCGTCTCTCAGTGCCTCCACACATTTAGTTTGACTCCTCCCATTTGCCCATTTGCCCATCTGCCTGTGCATGAAAAGCTGTGCTGAAGTTGATTCTCATCCCCAAAGTCTCACGCAGTTTCCCCCGGCACCGCGATGCAAACTTGCAATCCCCTCGAAAGTTGTCGATACTGGTAGTCCTGAAATTTCAGAATCCTTCTAGGAGTAGCTTTCGTTGGATCCAGATGAGATTTCTGCTAACATTTCCTTTTTTCAGTTCTGGGGTAGGCGACGGCTACATAAGTCATTGGGCTTCTAGTCTTAATTCTCTGGTTCCTTCTAGTACCTGCAATACCTAACCACAGGGTTAGCAATGTTTTGCTTCGTTCCTGTCCACTAGCAATGCTGCTTCACAACTTGATACATCCTTTCCGGGTTGGTGGCCACTCCCTCCTTAGAAAAAGAGCGAAGCCCAGAAATGTCACTTTAGTCTCCTTGTAGCTTGTCGACGTTTCTGCTAAATGCCTGGCAAGATCCTTCTCTGCCTTTGGCATTTCTTTCTCCATCCACTACCAACTCCAATAGTGCATTTTAACCATTTAGAAAAAGATTTTGCACCAAAGTGCGATAGGATCCACAAAACACTGGTCTAAATTCCATTATTATTCCAACATCTTGTTACAACAGATTACATCCTCGATTAACTTTCCTACCAAGTTCAACACAACAACCACATCTTAACTCCCCATATTCAAGATGGCCCTTCTTCTTCGGTCTGTGCGAAGACACACCATTGACGGACAGGCTTCTCCCCTTAATTGTTGTCCTTCTACAATAGTGGGCATTTTGGCTTGACGTGCCCATACTACATACATTCCCAAATGCAACTTCAATGGAAATGTATGCATCTCATACTACATACATTCCTAAGAGTTCGTAGTCTCCAGATAATAGGGTTCGATCCCTCGCTATGCATCCTACCCTTGTACTCATCTCGTGCTCCTCATATGAACCTAGTGACTAGTAGAGTTTGCTATCGGTGCGGTTGCAGTGTCCCGAATTTCCAATAATATCTAAGAAATATGTGGCACAATTGCAGAATCAACGTCAATGTAATCATAAACATAGCAACCAAATACAGGGAAAATTAAAACATTTTATTATATCAATTGTTTACAAAGCCCAGCAGAAAATTAAACACCTTGAATTACAAATCTTTTCTTTTACAACACATTCTTTTACAATTTACATAAGCCATATATCATTCTACCTAATGCATCCAAATTCCAAGCTATCGGCACCTACCTGTAAAACATGAGGCTAGAGATAACCCTAACCCCCAAAACTACAAGGTCAGCCATAATGGTGTGAGTGACATAAAAATAAATGCGACATAAATAAAACATAAAGCATAGAGTCATAAACAACATGTATCAACAGTAAGAATAAATGAAATAAGAAATGACAATAATTAAAATATGAAAACATCAAGGAATGTAAGATAGTAAATAGTAGGGCATGAAAACAACAAGTGAAACTAGACTAAGTGTTAAGTGTAAAAAAATAGAAAACAAACATGCATAAAACCAAGTCAAGAAAAAATGAATGCTATATGCTGACTCTCTAATGCATACTTGTCGGTTCTATGCATTCCACAATACATAGTTCCGGTGCAAGCCCTTTTCGTTCTCCACTTTATAGGATTAAATCCCTCGTTATGCAACTAATCCTACTACGGTGATGGAAAACAAGATCCAGAATACTCCGCGAATAGGCATCACAACCCTCAACGCACGAGCATCATGTAAGAATAGCTCAACAATCGGATAATCACCTCCCAACTGTCTACCCCATGAATAGGCTTGCGAGGCCCTCGACGTGCAGATACACCGGGCACATACCGTGAATGGGCCCGCCGACTCTCGACACACGAATGCACCCTGCATGCTCCGTAAATTTGCTTGCCGACCCTCGACACGTGAACATACAAATATCCTCTAGAGATAGAACAACAAATAGTCCTGGAACGCATCTGTTGGACTAACAAACCAAGAGCATATACTTACGTTTTCCAAGTTCCATCACATCTCCACAAGTGCCTGTCCTTAACTTGATTATTATTAAAACACAAATTCCTCATCTCTAAAGTTAGTGTATCCTGCCGGACTTAATTTTACAACAAAAACCCCAAGACCCAACTAGTCTAAATCAACAAAATCTTATCTGCCGGTTCACATGACTCCCACTCAACTCCTAGAGATTCACAAAACGAATATCAACACGAAACTTCCAATAAAACTCACAAATCAATCGTCAAAATATTTATATCAAAAACACAATTTTTATTTAATGTACTCGTAAAATTCCAGAATTGAAATAGAATATTAAATTCATAACAGAAGACTATATTTTGAAACTACAAAACATTAATTACTCTAAAGAAAACTTCTATATATGAAATTATAGAAATCCTAGTTTGAACAAAATACAATCCTTGTAAAATACTGTAATCCGTAGCAAAACATCAATTAAAACAGTAGGTTAATAATCTATAATCAAAGAAATAATCATTTGAAGAAACATTAGAAACTCAAGAAATTCATCAATCAGAGTAGTGGCAGTCGACTTCATGAGGCAGTCGGTCAACTATCCCGCGTAAAATCCAAAACTCAAGGAAAACATCAATCGAAGTAGTGGTAGTCGACTGCATAAGGTAGTCGGTCAACTGTCCCGCGTAAAATCCAAAACACAAGGAAATGCTTCAGCTAGGACATCGACAGTCGACTGTCGACATTGGTCGGTCGACTGTCGGACCTACAGACTGCAGTTTATAGTTCTGTGCATGTTTAACCGATACATCGTTTTATTTCATAAAAACACAAATTTGTAAATACTAAATTCCTGAGATGTTTTAATATGTCTAGTATGACAGGTAGGAGTCATCAAGACACTTCAAAACACACCAAGATCTCAAAATATAAGTTTTTCACAAAAATCTCTCAAAACATTCAATGCATATACATATATGTTCAAATAGAGTTTAAGCATCCAGTTTAGCATCAGAAATTCACCAAATAAAAGTAATAGGTTATTTAAACCGTCTCAGGACAAAAGCAATCGAAATCCAATCAAAATCCATCAAATAACAAAATCTTCAAAATCAGTGTGTATATAAATGTAAAGGGTGTATGTGTTGATATACATAAGTGTATAGATCAATAAAATCATGTTAAGGAGTGGGGTAATGTTCTGTTTCTCTAACGCCCCGATTTCCATACACTGGAAAACCGTGACATAAGCCAGAATCTTTTCTTCAATTAGCCACAATACACAAGGAAAAAAGGAAAATTTAAAACTTTTTATTCAACACAAATGTATCACAATTCCGAATGATATAAAACTGCAATACATTACAACAGTGTTACAATAATACCTTTACAATCCCAAGTGTTACAACTTTCAACAAATTACATCAGAGTACAATAAATAAAGAACAACACTTGGTATTTCACTTGGATGCTTCCCAACAACAATTAAATTACAACAATGAATAAATTACAATAAATATAACAAATGAAATTACAACATATATTACAGCGAAAACTTAAAAGGAAATTGACTCCTTGCTTCTCTTGCCTTGAGTCCTCCTGAAATCTTTACCGGTACTTCTACAATCCAATACCTATACTTCTGCAATCCAATACCTGTACTTCTGCAATCTAAACCTATTGAAATAGGGACGTCAGTACATATATTGGCGCTTTAAGGCTGAGAACTAGCAGCGAATCTCAACTATAGCAACAGATTAATGAAAAGAGGAACGTGTATATATATTTGATGTGTCAGTATATGTTATGACTTAGAATCTAATCCAAGATTACTAATGCAAGGGTAATCTTATTCTAATGCAAGAAAGTCTCTAGAATAGTATGCAGCCCATACTACATACACCCCACATCAAGAAATTTCTTCATATATAGGGATTTGAAACCGCGCCATGAATTATACTCTTGTACTCAACTTGTTTCTGAAGATTACACATGATTGATGAGGTTGCCCTAAAACAGTCTAATCCCGCCAGGCGCACCGGACCTCACTCAAATATCTGACGAAACTTTGGAGTTTCTGCTGGTTACCAGGTTAGCCCGAAGCATCCCCTGCCGCCCCTAGCCAGACTGTAGTCTATGGCTTCTCGCCCTTAGATACAAGACAAGACGGAGTTTCGGGGGGTTCATCCTCCCTAGCTCTGACAAGAATCGCTCCCGCTTATCAAGGCACTTCAGAAATTAACAGACGGGATACAGATCTCGTGCTCCTAACTCGTGAGAAGGCACAGACCGTATCCCTTTGACAAGAAGGGTACAACCCAATAACACTGCCTAGTGTTGGCCTATAGGACAATTCGGATCATAAGGTATCACCCTTAACACCAACTCTTTCCCTTCGGTGAAAAATGATAAATAGTAAATGTTTAGTAGTAATAGCCATAAGTCACTACCCTAACGATGTCACTAATCCTGAACAATCCTAGGGATGACAACAGTATCAACAAAACATGCTAGGTCTTAAGTTAGACTTCGCATGATAACTCTACTAGGCTGCTCAACCTAGACTTACCAGAATCTCTAAGGATCAGGTTCATGGCTTAACGATCCAAGACCTCGGTAATACAAACGTATTCGCATGCTACTACCCTTGAACTTGAATTTCGTCATACTCCGGTCCGTGATTAACCAACACCGGTTATGATCCGAAGGTACACACGGAGTGACTCGTCCACAGTCCCTTAGGAGTAAGGGAAACACACGTCTTGATGGTCGATAGCCCTAGGACAATGATATCACCCTAGATGAGCACAAAAAACTGTGTATTAGCTAAGAAGCTACATACGAGTAACCATAAACACATACGAGATAAACAAGCTACATATGGGACCAATAACTACATACGAGCCAGGCAAGCTGCATATGAGACAACAATATATATACGAGCCAAATATGCTACGTATGAGACCAACAACTACATACGAGCCAGTCGAGCCGCGTATGAGACAACAATATACATAAGAGCCAAATATACTACGTATGGGACCAATAGCTACGTACGGGCCAGGTGAGCAACGTATGGAACAACAACATACATACGATCCAAATAAGCTACGTATGAGACCACAGCTACATACGGGCCAGTCGAGCCACGTATGAGACAACAACATACATACGAGCCAAATAAGCTATGTATGAGACAACCAGCTGCATACGGGCCAGTTGAACCACGTATGAGCAAAACCACACATAAAAACAACCATACAGGTAATCAACCTAGAAGCAACCAAACATGCTTACTAGAAAAAGTTGATCTTCTATAATTAGAAATAACAGAAGAATCTACAAACAACCTAAAATAGGCACTCTACCAATGAGATGCCCTAAAGCGACATAAAAGCCTTCTGACTGCCTAGAAGCAAACAGTGCTACGCTTATCGGGTTTTAACAGAAATATACTTTTTAGAAAGGTAAGAATATCTACCACAACTCTCTAGTGGAACACTACATTTGATTCTGTAAGGAACCCAAAATTTAGTCCATCGAACACACGTAAACAGTTTACCGAAACTGCAGATTCTCAACAAAAAGCTGAAATTTTGCAAGCTGGTAACTTTTGCTCGACTCGTCAGAATCTAATGAAACTGGACAATTTGAAAAGGTGGGAACATCTACTACAACTCTCTAGTTGACCACTTTCTCACATTCCATAAGGAATTCCAAATTCCTGACCCTCGAACATATGCAAACAGTTACCAAACTACCGATTTTCAATAAACAGATGAAACTTTCGTAGCTTGTAACTTTTGCTCTCCTCGTCAGAATCTAACGAAACTGGACAATTTGAAAAGGTAGGAATATCTACTAAAATACCCTAGTTGACCACTTTCTCGGATTCCGTAAGGAATTCTAAATTCCTGACCCTCGAACATATGCAAACAGTTACCAAACTACCGATTTTCAACAAAAAGCTGAAACTTCCGTAGCTTGTAACTTTTGCTCTACTCGGCGGAATCTAACGAAGCTAGACAATTTGAAAAGGTGGAAATATCTACTAAAACTTCCCAGTTGAACTCCTTCTCAGATTCCACAAGGAAATCTGAATTCTTGACCTTCGAACATACACAAACAGTTACCAAACTACCGATTTTCAACAAAAAGTTGAAACTTCCGTAGCTTGTAACTTTTGCTCTACTTGTCGGAATCTAACGAAACAAGACAATTTGGAAAGGTGGGAACATGTACTAAAATTTCATAGTTGACCACTTTCCCAGATTCTGCAAGGAACTCTGAGTTCCTACTCATCGAACACACACGAACGGTAACAAAAACAACAGATTTAACAAAGGAAAGCTGAAACTTTGAAAGCCTATAACTTCTACTCTGCTTATCGGAATTTAGCCCGAGAAGCCAATTCGAAAAGGGGAGAACGTCTACTACAACTTCCTAGTTGGTCTCCACCTTAGATTCAACCATTAAGTCACTCAAAAACATCAAAGAGTCAAAACAGCAAGCACACTCAGCTCAAAGCTGGTTGCTGCATCTTCCAAATACTATAACTTCTACTCCATTTATCGGAATCTAACCCAAGAGGTCAATTCGGAAAGGGTAGAGTCTCTACTACAACTCCCTAGTTGGTCCGAACCTCAGATTCAACCAGTAAGACTCTCTAAAACATCAAAGAAGCAAAACAGCACGAACCCAGTCAAGATAGCAAGTTGCTATACTTTGCAAACAGCATAACTCCTACACTGCTTATCGGAATTTAACCCGAGAGGTCAATTCGGAAAGGGAAGAGTCTCTACTACAACTCCCTAGTTGGTCCGAACCTCAGATTCAACCAGTAAGACACTCTAAAACATCAAAGAAGCAAAACAGCAAGTTTCCAGTGCAATCTGGCTGCTGTGTTTTGTAAAAAGCATAACTCCTACTCCGCTTATCGGAATTTAACCCGAGAGGTCAATTTGGAAAGGGGAGAGTCTCTACTACAACTCCCTAGTCGGTCCGAACCTCTGATTCAACAAGTAAGAGGCTAAAAAATGACAACAAAACAGAAAAGTGAGCTTCTCAGCCGAGCTCGCTGTCCTGATTTGAAACGGTCATAACTTTTGCGTCTCTTATCGGAATTTAGCCCGAGAGGCCAATTCGGAAAGGGGAGAACGTCTACTACTACAACTTCCTAGTTGGTTGGTTCCTCAAATTCCGTAAGGAGACCCAAGTTCTATTCCCTTCAAGCCACTGCGACACTAACCCAAAACAGTAGGTTCACTATTTTGTGCGAAACCCTCGCTGTTCTGGGGAAACGGTTCGTTTCACCCATCAAAATGACTCCAAAAAATCTATAAAAATTATAGCATGTTACTAACACCTAGGAGAACCTCCCACATAAAATTCGGCTCAAAATTCTACTTTTAACACATGTAAACAAAATCAACCCTACAACCATAAAAATCGTTTCTTTATGCTTGATTTTAGTGTTCTACCACTTCTAACTTTGCATGCTCTTTACCCTAGTTTATATGAACATGAAACCACTTCAATACAATAACATAAAACCAAAATAAACCTAATAATACCAAAACGAACATGAGATGAGAAACCCCAACCGTGATTTCGGTTGGAAGGACTAGCTTCGCCTTCTCCTCCTTGTTCTTGCTTCTCCTTAAGAACACACCAAGAAGTGTTAACCCATAAAAAACTTTCCATTTTTCTTTTGATTGATCTCTCTTTCTTTTCTTTCTCAATATTTTTCTTTTCTAAAACAAAAACTAAGTAACAGAAGTAGAATAGAAGATAGAATGAGATGAGAATTGAGAAGGGATGAGAACACACATGAGGGCAAGGGTTTCTAACCCTAGAACAAGAGAATGGCCGGCCAAGGGTGTGAGGTGTGGGTTTGGGGGTGTTTTTATAAGGAGATGGGTGAGTTTGTGTGGGTGAAAATCAAGCCAATTGTCACTTGTCTCAGGGCTTAAACAGTTGGGGATTTATTTGCAAATAAATCTTGCAATCAAGCCCTAACTATCCCTAGTCCTCCATCTCATCATGATGGATCAAAATAAAAGATAATTTTCCCAAATCACATACTACATGATTTGTACAATCACCTGAAATCGACACGATTCAAATCCGTGCATATATCTGATTATACATATAATTTTCGTTCGTAAAAATGAACAACTCAGTACAAAAATAATTTAATTCCGAGAAATAAAATAAAATAATTTTATTACTGGCTCAGAAGATTCCAGTATCAATTTGATACAAAACAGTCATATGCCGACTAGTATATATACATATATAATGTTTATTAATAAAACCAGGTGATGTCCACCAAAAATATTTCAATTCTGAAAATAAAAATAAAATAATAATTTTTAATATCTACCCGGTATTTTCCAGACATTTTTCCAAAAATGCGTTCTTGAAGATTTTGCACAAGTGCACAAAACTGATACAATAACTGTATATACATACTAGTATATATGTCATGGTAACTTTTTATTTGAAAAACCAAGTAAATTCCAATTAAAATATTTTAATTTCAAAAATAATAATTACATAAATATAATATCCGTCCGAGATATTACAGTTTCATTTCAGTATCATATAGAACTCCAAAAACCAATCAAAAACATCAAGGTGTCAAAAACCCCCTTTCGGCCTGCACACAAATAGACCCAAAATAAACCTACCTTAACACATCAAACCTGATCACTTTTTTTTGTTAAAAAATGCCTCTTGGACTTATCAATTTGCACACACATTTACTAACATCAGATTTCCCATGAATATATGTAGTACCCTGTATTTTTAAATATAATTTTAAAGATTTATAAATGAATTAAAATGATTTTTTTGGAGATTTAATAAATATTTTCATAAGATTTATCCTTTTTACACGTGCAAAACACGTGCAAATATTTTTTTGGAAGGTTCAAAAGGCAAAACTATTTTGTGGAAAATTATTATTTATTATTTGAGATTATTTATAATTTTTCTAAATTTTTCTGATATTTATTAGATCTATTTGCAAATATTACGTAAAAGAAGGATCGTTTTGCAAAATTGTCATTTTGACGGATGAAAGTGCAAAACTACTTTCTGTACTTTTCAAGCAGTATCTACTAGAAATAAAAGAGTTTATTTTGCTTTTAAATCTCAATTTAATTGGTTTTGTCAAGTTTCCAAGTATATGAATTTATTTATGTAAAGTTATATTTAAAGGGGTTATTTTGCAAATGTATTTAAAAGCCCTAATTATCCTATTCCGGCTATTTAAAAGAAGTGGAGTGCAGCCGTATTTCACTGCACAACACAAAGGTTTTATTGTTTTCTTGGAGAATTAAGGAGGGAATCTTGGATTTTGCAGAATAGGACTTTGCTTGTTCTCCATTAATTCGGTTGGACTTCTTCATTTAGGTGAGTGACTTATTTTGTTTCATTTTGTTTTGTGTATGTTGTATGTGGTATTTTATCTACTAGAAAGTATGTTAGGGTTTGAGCATGAATATGTACATGATGGATTGGATGGATTGATGAATTAAAATTGGATCTTGTGAAACCCTAGTTGTTTATGAATTAAATTGTATGTGGGTAATTCGAGATTGATGAGCGACCTATTGGAGATCATGGGTAGGCTATTTCTTTTGGATTAATGTTGGATTTATTGAACATGGTGGACATTTTTATGCATAAACCTAATAAAGATGAGACTTTTATTACTTTTAAGTATTGGTTGAATGAAACTTGATATGGTGATGTTATAAATGGATTATGGTTGTGAGTTATAATGGTAACTCAGTTTTGAGAAACAAATCAAAATTGGGAATTTAGTTGAGTTTGAGGAAATATATCCAAATTGGAGATTTCTTTGGATTTTGATATTGATATGGTTCGGATCAGAATACGAAGCTTTTTCAATGAACAATTAATTTTTAAGAAACTCCATTTTTGATTATATGCACAATTTATGTTTTATTTGAAAGAAATTAACAAATGGCTATTTTTATAAATTCAAGTAGTTTTATTTAGTTTTTACGGACTATTATATATCCCACAAGTTGTATTTGATCAAATAAGAAATATGCTTTTTGTAGAAATCGTTTTCATAGAGTAAAATTATGTATCGGTTCAAATATGCACAACCAAAATCTGCAGTCTGCAGGTCGACAGTCGACTGGTGTGACTTTACAGTCGACCGTCGCGACCCGGCTGCTGTGATTTCTAATTTTTCTTAAAATTTCGTTCTGGACAGTCGACTGATGACCTTTTACAGTTGACTGTTATACTTAGAATTATTTTCTTAAAGATTATTGGATTTATCGCTCTGGACAGTCGACCTATAACCTTTTTGAGTCGACTCATAATACTTAGAATTATTTCCTCAAAGCTATTGGATTTTCTCTCTGGACAGTCAACCGATGGCTTTTGTAGTCGACTGAGACTGATATATCTATACATATTTTAATGTTCTTTTAAATGATTTATTCTCTAAATATTTTAATCTATAACCTACTATTCTCTTCTTTATCTGCTACTGAACATATGTTTTCAAGTGGTTTAACTGAGCAATTTATATTGGAAGATTAGTTTGTATATTGGGTGTGAGTCTCTAGAGGGTGTGTGTGACCCTAGTATACCGGCAATTGAGATATTTATGTTCGAACCTGTTGAGGCAATTTTAGTTGATCATTTGTTAAGTTAAGTCCGGTAGGGTACACAAACTCTAGGGAATTCGTAAAGTAATCAAATAACCTAAATGATAAGGATAGGCACTAGTGGTGATATGATGAACGAGAACATGGGTTATGGACCTCAGTATGGCTTGCGGTGTGAGATAATCCCTGAAATTATCCAGGTGTGAGTGAAATAGTCTCCAGAATTACCTATGGTGTGGGATTGATCTCTGGAATTATCGGGGTCGAGGTGACGCACATGTGGTATTCGTGTGATGAGGTGCCATTGCTTGCGGTGTAGGGTATTCTCGAAGATTCCCAGGTGTGAGAGAAATAGTTTCCGGAATTATCTGTGGATAGAGTTTGATCTCTGAAATTATCGGGGCATGGGCTAATACTCACAGTTTATCTTTATCTTGTACTAGTCATCGTAGTAGGATTAGTTGCATAGCAGGGGGATTAAACCCTACAATGTTGCGATGTTAAGGGCTTGCACCAGACCTATGTAGTATGGGATGCATAGACTCCGACAAGTACACATTAGAGAGTCAGCATATAGAATTGTATTTTCTTGACTTGGTTTCATGCACGTATTTTCCTGTTTTCTATACTTGACAGTATGTCTAGTTTCACTTGATATTTCGTGTTTCCTTGCTATGTCATATCTTATGTATTCTTGTTTATTTCACGTCATTTATAATTCTATGGTTTACTTATGTTGTTTGTTTTTATGTCACTCACACAATTATGGCTGACCCCTTTAGTTTTGGGGGTTAGGGTTATCTCTAGCCTCATATTTTACAGGTGATTACTTGTAGCTTGGATTTTAGATGCATGAGTTAAAGTAGTGTAGTGGGTTATGTATTGTTGTAACAGAAATTGTTGTAAGGAAAGAAAATTTGTAATTCAAGGTGTATTGTATTCTGCTGTGCTATGTAAAGATTAATGTAATGAAAGTTGAAAAATTTTATTGGTATTTGGCTGTGTTTAATATTACATTTGAAGTTGATGATGGGAATTGTGCCACGTATTTCTAAGATATCATATTGGAAATTCGGGGCACTACAGAGATTGGTATCAGAGCATGCTTCAATAGTAATAATAAACATGGTATAAAAATAACCTAGGTGTGGACACTAGAGCGTGAGTACCTAGGTGTGGACATTAGAGAGTGAGCATCACATAGAACTGAAACATGATGTTTTTACTTTTGGGGGTATGGTTACGGTTTCGCCAAAGGGTATTGATATGAATATGAATTGTGTTGTGGTGCTCTAACTCTCTCCTCATTTTACAGTATTCAGAATGGCTGGACCCAGAACCAGAAATGGTAACAATGGTGATGGGCTGGAAGTTCTTAAGGAACGGGAGTTGATCTCGAGGCCGAATTTGCCAGGGTGTATCAGACTTTGAATGCACTAATAGTAGCTAATTTGGCGTAGAATCTGAACACGAATCAGAATCATGGGTCTGGACCAGGGTTTGTTAACGCTAATCCTATCAAGCAGATTGAGTCCTTCAAGAGGATGATGCCGACTGTGTTTGAGGAGCAGTCTGATCCAAATGAGGCTGATGATTGGATTAGACGGATGGAGACAATCTTCGAGGTCTCGGAAACTGCGGTAGCTAACAAGGTGAAGTTGGCCACTATGTAGTTGGAAAAGGATGCTAGTGTTTGGTGGAAAACGGTAAAGAGGACTTTAGGGGACCAGCAAATGACTTGGGAGGATTTTCTGGAAGAATTCAGAGATCGTTTCTTTTTCTTGGATATTCAGGAGAAGAAGGCAACAGTGTTCTTGAATCTACAGCAGGGCAGTATGACCGTGCGAGAGTATGAGACTAAGTTCACTCAGCTGTCGAGGTATGCACCGGAGCTGATAGTTGACGAGGCGAAGAAGGTTCCGAAGGTGGCTGCAATGGTATCCAAGATGGCAATTCCAGTTGAAGTCAAAGGCATTCCAATTGTCAGAGATTATCCTAAGGTGTTCTTGGAAGATTTGCTAAGATTACTGCCGCAGAGAGATGTAGAGTTTTGCATCAAAGTTCAGCCGGGGAGTGCTCCGATTTCTAAGGCTCCGTACAGGATGGCACCTGTAGAGCAAGACGAATTGAAGAAGCAGATTGAGGAGTTTTTGAGCAAGGAACTTGTTAGGCCGAGTTCCTCATCGTGGGGTGCGCCAGTGTTGTTAGTCAAGAAGAAAGATAGGTCAATGAAGATGTACATTGACTACCAGGAGTTGAATAGGGTGACTATTCAGAACAAGTATCCACTTCTACGGATTGATGATTTGTTCGAAAGAATTCAGGGAGCAGTTGTGTTTTTGAAGATTGACTTGAGATCAGGGTATTATCAGTTTCGAGTCAAGGAGGAAGATGTGAGTAAGACAGCTTTCAGGACTCGTCATGGGCTCTATGAGTTTTTGGTGATGCCATTCGGGTTGACGAATGCGCCGACCGTGTTCATGGATATGATGAACTGTGTTTTGAGGCCATTTATTGACTCCTTCGTATTGGTCTTCATCGACGATATTTTGGTGTATTCGAAGTCAGAGGATGAGCATTCTATGCACTTGACAGCGGTATTACAGAAATTGCAGGAGCATAGCTTGTATGCCAAGTTGTCGAAGTGTGAGTTTTGGAAGTTTGAGGTAGCTTTCCTTGGTCATATCCTTTCTAAGGAGGGAGTGGCCACTGGTCCTCAAAAGGTTGAGGCGTAAAGGATTGGCCCAGGCCAATGTCTGTAAAGGAAGTCAGGAGTTTCTTGGGTTTGGCTAGTTACTACAGGAGATTCATCCAAGGTTATTCTCAGATTGCAGTTCCTTTGACAGGTTTGACCCGGAAGAATGTGGCATTTGCATGGACTGATAAGTGTGAGGCGAGTTTTCTTGAATTAAAGGAGAGGTTGACTACTGCACCTATCTTAGCTTTGCCTCAAGCTTGGAAGGATTATGATATCTTCAGTGATGCATCTCTCAGAGGTTTGGGTTGTGTCTTGATGCAAGAAGGCAAGGTTATTACTTATGGTTCGAGGCAATTGCGTCTGCATGAGAAGAATTACCCGATGCATGATTTGGAGCTAGCAGCTATTATCTTTACCTTGAAGCAGTGGAGGCATTATGTTTATTGAGAGAAGGTCAACATGTATACTAACCACAAGAGCCTGAAGTACATTTATCAACAGAAGGATCTAAATCTTTGGCAGAGGAGATGGTTGGAAGTGTTGGAAGACATTCGTCCTAAGATCAAGTATCATCCGGACAAGGCGAATGTGGTAGCTGATGGACTTAGCAGGAAGAGTAGTTTATCAAGTTTGATCACTACTCGAAGCGAGTTGGCCGCAGAGATTGATCAGGTAGGTATCGAGGTGGTGCTGCAGGGTTTGGGGGCATCTTTGGCTCAGTTGAGGCTGCAACCTTCCTTGAGAGAGAGAAGATTATGGAAAGTCAAAGATCAGATTCAGAGATTCAGAAGATGTTGCAACAGGTTTCAGAAGGCAAGCTATCAAAGTTTCGTGTCCAAGATGGAGTTCTATGGATGAGTGAAAGGTTGTGTGTTCCAGATAATGCAGATTTGAGAGAGAGTATCTTGCAGGAAGCACACAGTACCTTGTTGTTAGTACATCCTGGAGGCACCAAGATGTACAAGGGCATCAAACAACACTTTTGGTGGTCTAGTATGAAGAGGGATGTGGCAGATTTCGTGGCAAGGTGTCTGACTTGTCAGCAAATAAAAGCAGAAAATTATAGACCTGGAGGTTTGTTACAGCCGTTGCCCATTCTGGAGTAGAAACGGGAGAATATCAGTATGGATTTCATCACGGGTTTGCCGAGGAGTTCGAAGGGCAATGACTCGATTTGGGTTATTATGGACCGTTTGACTAAGTCGGCTCACTTTCTGGCCATGAAGATTGCTTGGTCGTTGGAGAAATTGGCTGAGTTGTACATTGGTAAGATTGTGAGACTTCATGGAGTTTCTATGTCGATTGTTTCCGACAGGGATGCAAGGTTCACCTCAAGGTTTTGGAAGAGCCTACAAGCAGCTTTGGGCACCAGAATTGATTTCAATACCGCTTTTCATCCACAGACCGATGGTCAGACCGAGAAGGTGAATCGAGTGCTGGAAGATATGCTGAGGGCTTGTGTTATGGATTTCGGTGGTAGCTGGGAGAGGTACTTGGCATTGGTTGAGTTTGCTTATAACAACAGTTACCATGCGAGTATTCCGATGGCGCCGTATGAGGCTTTGTACGGGCGGAGGTGTAGGACACCTGTTTGTTGGTATGAGGTTGGCGAGAGGTAGATGTTTGGTCCTGAGTTCGTGCAGCAGACGTCAGAGCAGATTTAGCTGATTCGCAAGAGGTTGGTTGAGGCTCAGAGTCGACAGAAGAGTTATGCTGATACTCGACGAAGGGACTTGGAGTTTGAGGTTGGGGATGCAGTTTTCCTCAAGGTGTCTCCGACCAAAGGAGTGATCAGGTTTGGCAAGGGAGGCAAGTTGGCGCCAAGGTATAATGGGCCATACAGGATCGTGGAGCGGATTGGCAAGAAAGCATATAGGTTGGAGCTTCCAGATGAGTTGGCATAGGTGCATGATGTGTTCCATGTGTCGTGGTTAAGGAAGTATATGCCAGATCAGAACCATCAGTTGGTAGAGGTTCCTGAAGGTCTACAGGTGAACTTGAGTTACAAGGAACAACCTGTGGAGGTCGTCGACTGTAGGGAAAAAGTTCTTAGGAGCAAAGTGATACCTATGGTCAAGGTGCTGTGGAGGAATCAGCAGTTCGAGGAGGCAACTTGGGAGCCTAGAGTATTGCATGCAGAACAATTTTCCTGAGCTTTTTATATGATTGTACCTTATTTATGTGATGGTATTTCGTTGGATGATTGTACGATTGAATTGAGTTGCATTTCTTTTATTTGATTATGTCCTTCTATGTGAATGTTTTGAATTATGGTTCATTTATGAGATTTCAATTTTCTTGTTTATTCTTGTTTGGGACCCCATTAGCTATAGTTCTGAGGATAGAACTCTTCTAAGGAAGGAGTGATGTAGTACCCCGTATTTTTAAATATAATTTTAAAGATTTTTAAATGAATTAAAATGATTTTTTTGGAGATTTAATAAATATTTTCATAAGATTTATCCTTTTTACACGTGCAAAACAAATGCAAATATTTTCTTGGAAGGTTCAAAAGAAATTGTTGTAAGGAAAGAAAATTTGTAATTCAAGGTGTATTGTATTCCGCTGTGCTATGTAATGATTAATGTAATGAAAGTTAAAAAGTTTTATTGGTATTTTGCTGTGTTTAACATTTGAAGTTGATGCTGGGAATTGTGCCACATATTTCTAAGATATCATATTGGAAATTCGGGGCGGTACAATATATGTGAAAACAATAAGTATTTAATCAAGTTCCTCTTCATCATATCCCAAAACAGAGCATATCTCAATATACACACACAGTGAGTTCATATTTAGTTAATTCTGTTTACTTTTCATACATCAACATCACACAACTCAATATACAAGATCAAATCAGCAGGCATATGATAGAAACTAATTTACCCATGATCTATATTAGGTTCTTTAACAATCATAAGTCATCAAAAGTATATTTTCAAGTAAAGATTCAATTTTTTAACTCATATACTCATCAAATTCTTTATATCTTCATCCAAACCCTAATATTCTTTCAAATAGATAAATCATCACATACGACATGCATAGAACAAAAAAAAAAAAACAAAAGCATGTCACTCACCTCTATGAAGAATCAACCGAAGAGAAATAAAGAATAAGAGAAATCCTCCTTCGCAAGAAAATCAATAATTCTCGCTTGAAAACTCCAAGAAAATAATAATAAGAAATCCTTTGTGTAGCACAGTAAGAGAAGGCTGCACCCACTCTTAAATAGGCCAGAAATATAGGTTTTAGGGTTTTGTAAATAAATTTGCAAAATACCTCTTTTAAATATATCTGTCTATATATAAATCTTTATACTTGGAAATCAAATAAAACCAACTTAATTGAGTTTTAAAAACAAGAAAAATATCCTAATAGTCAGTCGGGACTGTCTGAAAAACCTAGAAAATGAATTTTGCACTTTTGCCCCTCTACGTGGCAATTTTGCAAAAAAGACCCTTTTTCAACATAACTTGTAAAATAAACCAAATTCATTAAAACAAAAAATAAACTCTTTACCTTTGAGTTGAATAAGCTTCATACCCAGCCCAAAAAGCCAAAAATCTAGAGTTTTCACTCCAAGTGGTAATTTTGCACAAAAGTCTCTCTTTTTCTAATATTTGTAAATAGGTCCAATAATTATCAGAAAATCCATAAAATTCAAAAATAATATATAATAATAAATAATGATTTTTCAAAAAATAAGTTTTGACTTTGAACTTCCCAAGAAAAAATTTGCACGTGTTAAAAGATAAATTTTCTGAAAAATATTTATTAAATCACAAAAAATCCTTTTAATTCATTTATTAATCTTAAAAAAATTATTTAAAATTCTGGGGTATAACATCACTCCCTCTTTAGAATAGTTCTGTCCACAGAACTACTACTAATAGGGTCCAAACAAAATAAGCAAAGGAATTGAAATCTTATAAACAGAAACATAGTTTAAGAAACACAATTACACAAGAGAAAGTAATCTAACAAAAGAAATACCACCAACTCAAAGCGCACTATCATACAAAAGAATACAATCATACAAAAGTTTAGGAAAAACCTTCCGCATGCGATCCTCCGACTCCCAAGTAGCTCCAGCTACGCACTCTGATAACTTGCCTTCGAAAACCTACTGCAATAACTTTTGAATCTCTGCATCTAAATTCTAACCTTCCACCATCTGCTTCAACCTTCCGAGGATCAGTGGCCACTCCCTCCATAGAAAGGACATGACCAAGAAAAGCTACCTCAAACTTACAGCTCAATGAGATCAATACCAAATAATCTCCCATCAATCTTGATATCACAGTGCTCGTAATATCGATCAGTAATCAATTCTTCCCTTGATGATGTTGCCACCGTCAAAGATTTGCCTGGAAACACCTTAAGCTTCACACATAAGACTTTAGCAAAAAAAATTGTGCGACACAAATGTATGCAAGAACTAGTATCAAATAAAACTTTTGTTTTTATTGTATTAACCAAAACAAATTCTGTTACATGGAGAATGATACTCGAATCTCCAATTTATTCTCAAATAAATTTTTACTTAATACATAAATGAATGAATTCAAAATTCTTGCACACACTGGATTACATCCCTGAGTTACCCGCATCCTCCTCAGTCAATGCGAACACTGAAATTTGCCTCCACTTGCGCCATCCTTCTTCAGCTGAGGACAGTTTGGTCTAAGATGCCCTTCACGACCACACTGATAACAAACATGCACCTTCCGAGGCTTGGTGCAAGCTACCTGATAATGACCTGCATCTCCACAGTTGAAACAAGTCACGCCTTGAACTGTGGGTGCCTTCTGCACTGGCATACTGAACTTGTCCTGCTTCGCTGGGAACTCCTTCTCACTCTAACTATCTGCTAGCCACTTGCTCCTGTTCCAGGTCTCCTGCTTCTTCTAGAATTGGTCAGGTTTGAAGCGGAGTGTGGTTGAATTTGTGTCGAGGTGTGCGATTTGTCAGCAAGTCAAAGTCGAGAATCAGAAACCCGAAGGTCTATTGCAACCGTTACCTATTCCGGAATGGAAGTGGGATAACATCAGTATGGATTTCATCACGGGTTTGCCTAAGAGTCCAAAGGGCAATGATGCGATTTGGGTTATAGTCGATCGACTAACCATGTCCGCTCACTTTTTGGCGATGAAACTCACTGCTTCGATGGACAAGTTTGGTAAGATGTATGTTGGTGAGATCGTCAGCCTTCATGGTGTTCCGTTGACCATTATGTCTAATCGAGATGCACGGTTTACATCGACATTTCTGGAGGAGTCTTTAGACATCTTTGGGTACCAATACGGACTTCAGCACTGCCTTTCATCCTCAGACCGATGGGCAAACCGAGAAAGTCAACCGTATTCTTGAGGACATGCTTCGGTGCTATGTACTAGACTTTGGAGGTAGTTGGGAAAGGTATTTAGCTCTTGTGGAGTTTGCCTACAACAATAGTTTTCAGACTAGCATTAGGATAGCACCGTATGAAGCTCTGTATAGCAGGAAGTGCAGAACGCCTGTCTGTTGGTTCGAAGTTGGGGAGCGTCAGATGTTTGGGCCTGAGAGTGTGCAGCAGACCTCTGAAAAGATTGATATAATCAGGAAGAGGTTGGTGGATGCTCAGAGTAGGCAGAAGAGCTATGCAGACAACCGGAGAAGGGACCTTGAGTTTGAGGTTGGTAACTTTGTCTTTCTGAATGTATCGCCCAGCAAAGGCATGATCCGATTTGGAAAGGGTGGAAAGTTAGCCCCGAGGTTCATAGGCCCGTATAAGATGTTGAAAAGGATCGGAAAAACTGCTTACCTGCTTGAGTTACCGGAAGAGTTGTCTCAGGTGCACAATGTCCTTCATGTGTCTATGCTGAGAGGTTACATTCCAGATCTAAGTCATCATTTGCATGAAGTGCCGGAGGGTTTGCAGTAGGATTTGAGTTACATTGAGCTTCCAGTTGAGATTGTTGATCGTCGGGAGAAAGTCTTGAGGAATAAGACGATACCGATGGTCAAGGTAGTCTGGAGAAACCAGTTGTTTGAAGAGGCTACTTGGGAATCTGAGAAGAGAATGATGAAGGATCATCCCGAGCTTTTTGTTTGATTTGTATTTTCTTTCCTTCTTCTTATTGTGTTTCGTTTTCTCACTCTTTAATAGTAGTTCCGGGGACGGAACTATTCTAAGGAGGCAGTGTTGTAATACCCTGAATTTTTATTTAATGAGAAATGTTGATTTTCACGTGTTGTGCACATGCAAAATTTTGTATGCATATTTTCTTATAAAATTATCTTTTATAACATGGACAATTATTTCTTTCTTTCTCTTTATCTTTCTAAAAAACCTATTTTATAAAACCTAAACTTGTTTTCTTATTTTAAGCCCACTCTAATAATTAAATATTTTATTAAATAGCCCAAGAGCCTAAAGCCCACTATTTTGAGGCCCACAAACTTAATTAATCTTTTAATTATCGTAACTTATCATGTAGAGACAATTAGTGGACAATTGATTAATTAAATTTGTACAACTTTAAATAGGGGACACTAGTTGGGACACGTGCATGCACTTGTGTGTGCATTGCACACCCAAAGGAAGGCCGAATGTGGCTAGAGAGGAGTGGAGGAGTGGAGTTGAGTTGAGGGGTAGTTATTAAGATCATGGAAGTTGCTACAACTTCCCTTTTCATCTTGATCCTTGATCTCTAACTCCTTGATTAATCCTATCCATTCAATCTCATCCTCAAAGTGTATAAATACCTCTAGTTTCTTCTCATTTATGCACAACAAATTGCTAAGAGAAGAAAAGGCTAGTGAGAAAAAGATTGAGAAGTTTAAGTGAGTAAAAGATTGAGTGTGCATATTTGTGTGTGTGTTCATTCCAAGAGGAGGCCGGCCCATCATCAAGCACAAGGAGGAGGCTCAGGTTGCACCAAGGAGCAAGGAAGAAGAGCAACTTGCAACACAATCTACGAGGAGAATGCTACTTTCTTGCATTCTAGGAGACTCTAGAAGCTTTTCATTTCGTTTTCTCCAATAGGTGGGTGTTTTTCATACTTCTAGAACTAGGGATGATTTAATGAAATTATTATGAATCAATTAGTGGAAATTAGAACCATGCTTGTTTAATTAAAAATGGAATGGTAACTTAGAGAATGTTTGATAGAATGATTGCTAATGGATGAATTGTGAATTAAAGTGCTAGAAATCACCATATTGTTGTGTTACATGTTCTAATTGAATGCTATAATAAAATTTGTGCTTATGAGACAACTAGTTGAATTAAATGCCTTTTTGTGTAATTGATTGCTTAAAATAACTTTTCTTTGTTATAGAAAGATGAGAAATTGTCTCTAAATTATTTTAGGTGGTTAATGAATAAAAGAACAATGAAATATAGTAGTTGTGGAAATTTAACTCAAGTTATGAAGAAAAATGGTGTTTGTTCTCAACATTGAAATTATGGACATAGAACATAAAATAGGGCCAAAATACATGTTTTATAAAGTAAATAATGGTTATAAAAATACTGGTATACTGTAAATTCATGTTTGGTAAAATCTGGAGCTTTTTGTTTTCAATAGAGAAGAAAAAGAAATAAAATCGTTTTGAGATTTATAAAATTTAGAAATGAGCAGAGAACTGGGTTATAAACAACCCATTAGTCTTTGAGACAATCTAGTCCCTTAGACCAAGTGGCTAGCAGTGCGGTGGCTTTTACTGTAGCCGTGGTCAACCCCTCAGGTCTCGGGTTCGAAACCCAAGCCCTGCATTTTATTTTTTTTTATAGTACAAAAAGCCAAAATCCGAGAGCAAACTTATCCCACTAAAACCCCCTTTCATATTGCATAGGCGCCTTAGCCCAATTGGCTTGGGGTGGCGGTTGACTTGGTCCAGGTAGCAGGTTCGAATCTGGCTATCGGCAAACTTGACATTTTTTGATTTTTTGAGTTTAAAATCAAATTTTTGACTTTAAAAATCCCAAGAAAATACTACAATTACTCTAAAAATATGTAGATTTTGTGAAAAATATTTGAACACTATTTAGACAATGTAAAAATGAGTTAGAGGTGACAATTGGGTAGAATTCCATAGAAAATTGTATTTTCGTTAAATATAAGAGTAATCTATTTTTCGAGAAATTATACTAAGAGATAAAGGATAATTTTTGAAGAAAGAAGATTTAAGTGTGTTAGCTATGGACTCTCATTGTTAAATTAAGTATTGTTTATGAATTAAAATACGACTTTATGCCTTTGAATTAGATAAATGAAATGAACATTTGTAGGAGAATTAAATAAAGGTTACTGTTGATTAAAATAAGATTAAGAAAGTTTGTGGAAAGAATGAACTATTTGAGTTTGTCTTATTGTAATTATTTGTTTATGCATGATGTGCACATGAAATGGAAATTGAATGACTTGATGAATTTATGAATATACAAGTGATGGGAACATGAAATGGAAATTATTGTTAACCATGAAAAAGAGAACTTATGAGTATGAAAAAACTCAATGTTGTAATTACGAGTTGGAATTAAGAACTAGGGTGTAGCTAAGCCTTATACCGGCAATAAAATAAATGCTGAGATGAAATTTGAAATGAAAAGACCAAGAGTTGGGTCATGTGAAATGAATGAATAAGACCGGTATAGTGGGAGTGCTAACCCTAAGGAATTGATTTTGTTCATGATTCAGTTAAAGTAAGGATTAGATACATAGTGAAGATGTGATGAAAGTAAGAGAAAAACATTAAGTAAGAGGGCCATTGGATTGGCGGCGTGAGAGTATTCACAGGATGTCCCATGATGCGTCATGAGTAGGACGTGGATACTGCTCCAGAGTAGCGTCCCGGTGGCGACGCTCGTGGGGTGTTTGGTGACTGCGGGTGGTGTCATGTCTATGGTAGGAGGTGAATTACCACAGGATGCCTGCATGATGAGTCATGTGACAGTACGTTGGGATTGTCTCCAGGGCGCATAGACATGAGTTCGTAGGTCATAGAAAATCTAGGATACTTACCGTAGTTACAGTAGCAGATTAAGTCATGGCGAGGGATTGAACCCTACAAGATGAAGAACGGTTAAGAGCTTGCCCTCGGACCTATATAGTATGGGCTGCATAGACTCTGAACAAGTGCGCATTAGTGTCATATAACAATAATAATTGCATTAAGTACTAAGTGCACATTCACAACACGACATCAATAGGATAGTCCCTTTAGCTTTGTTTGTGAACAAGTTTGTGATTTGTTAAGTATTGAGAATCGTTACTCTGTTTTCGGCATAGAGAGGATGGCCGTGTATAATATTTCGTCAGTTGAATGAACTGACGTGCCCACAGTTTCTATGCAGGGTAAAACACATGAAAAATACTAAAGAAGACTTGATTCTTAAAGATTATTCAACTGTTGTTGTATTTCATTCATTAATGTAAAATTTGCTTCCTCTGTATAAATGTTAATGTAAATGTAACTCTGATGTAAAGTAAAGTTTTATTTCCTTGTAAAATTGTACGAAGAGAAGTGAAAAGATCTCGTGGAACTCGAATTCAGTTGTATTTGGGATTCAGGGTGTTACAAATACTGCAAAATGACGGTAAAGTTAGATCATCACCACACAATTCATATTCACATCAATACCCTGTGGCAAAACCCCAACCATACCCCAAACCAAAACACTATGTTCTAACTCTATGTGATACTCACACTCTAATGTCCACACCTAGGTTCTCACACTCTAATGTCCACACCTAGGTTCTCACACTCTAATGTCCACACCTAGGTTCTCACGCTCTAGTGCCCACTCTTAGGTTTATTTTTATACTATGCTTATTATTACTATTGAAGCAATCTCTGTAGTGCCCCGAATTTCCAATATAATATCTCAGAAATATGTGTCACAATTGCATAATCAATTTCAATGTAATTATAAACATAGCAACCAAATACAGGGAAAATTAAAACTTTATTACATCAATTGTTTACAAAGCACAGTGAAAAATTAAACACCTTGAATTACAAATATTTTCTTTTACAACACATTCTTTTACAATTTACATAAGCCATATATCATTCTATCCCATGCATCTAAATCCCAAGCTATAGGCACCTACCCGTAAAACGTGAGGCTAGAGATAACCCTAACTCCCAAAACTAAAGAGGTCAGCCATAACGGTGTGAGTGACATAAAAATAAATGCGACATAAATAAAACATAAAGCATAGAGTCATAAACAACATGTATCAACAGTAAGAATAAATGAAATAAGAAATGACAATAATTAAAACATGCAAACATCAAGGAATATAAGATAGTAAATAGTAGGGCATGAAAATAACAAGTGAAACTAGACTAAGTGTTAAGTGTAGAGAAACAGAAAACAAATATGCATAAAACCAAGTCAAGAAAACATCATTGCTATATGCTGACTCTCTAATGCATACTTGTTGGATTCTATGCATCCCACAATACATAGGTCCGGTGCAAGCCCTTATCGTTCTCCACTTTATAGCGTTAAATCCCTCGTTATGCAACTAATCCTACTATGGTGATGGAAAACAAGATCCAGAATACTCCGTAAATAAGCATCACAACCCTTAATGCACGAGCATCATGTAAGAATAGCTCAACAGTCGGAGAATCACCTCTCAACCGTGTACCCCAAGAATAGGCTTGCGAGGCCCTCGACGTGCAGATACACCGGGTACATCCCATGAATAGGCCCGCCGACTCTCGACACGCGAATGCACTCTGCATGCTCTGTGAATAGGCCTGCAGACCCTTGACACATGAACATACAAATGTCCTCTCGAGACAGAACAACAAACAGTCCTGGAACGCATATGTTGGGCTAACAAACCAAGAGCATATACTTACGTTTTCCAAGTTTTTTCACATCTCCACTAGTGCCTGTCCTTAAGTTGATTATTATTAAAACACAAATTCCTCATCTCCAGAGTTGGTGTATCCTGCCGGACATAATTTCACAATAACAACCCCAAGACCCAACTTGTCTAAATCAACAAAATCTCATCTGCCAGTTCATAGGACTCCCACTCAACTCCTAGTGATTCACAAAACGAATGTTAACACAAAACTTCCAATAAAACTCACAAATCCATTGTAAAAATATTTATATCTAAGTGGCAATTTTGCAAAAAGACCCTTTTTCAACAAAACTTGTAAAATAAACCAAATTCATTAAAACAAAAAGTAAAATCTTTACCTCTGAGTTGACTAAGCATCATACCTAGCCCAAAGATCTGAAAATCTAGAGTTTTCACTCCAAGTGGTAATTTTGCACAAAAGTTCCTCCTTTTGTAATATTTGCAAATAGTTCCAATAATTATCAGAAAAATTTAAAAAATTCACAAATAATATCTAATAATAAATAATAATTTTCAAAAAAATATATTTTACTTTGAACTTCCCAAGAAAATATTTGCACGTGTTTTGCACGTGTAAAAAGATAAATTTTTAGAAAAATATTTATTAAATAACAAAAAATCATTTTAATTCATTTATTAATATTAAAAACATTATTTAAAAATATGGTGTATTACAACGGTCTAATCCTGCTACTGCAATCGGATCGTGGTCCTTCTCCACTCTGAACGACAATGGTCACTCTATTCAATCTGATCATGGTCATTCTCCACTCCGACAGGTTCATGGTCCTTCTCCATTCCCGGTGAGGCCAGTGATTATTCGGCTCCTACTGCAGCTCTGCCGGAATCATGGTCCTTCTTCATTCCTGCCTCCACCAAGAGTTATTGTGAACATCAGGCGAATCGTAGGGCCACCCCTATTCCGCCAAAGGCCGCAGAGTTAAAATCTTCTCCGCATTGTTCCTGACATTCATTCTAGTGACTGGTAGATACTGCAATTAGTGCGTCTAATCCCGCTACTCCAATCGGACAGTGGTCCTTCTCCACACTAAACGACAGTGTTCACTCAATTCGTTCAGATCGTGGTCCTTCTCCCCTCGACAGGATCATGGTCTTTCTCCATTCCCGGTCTGTAACGCCTCGAATTCCAAACACAGGCAGTTCGTAGAATAAACATGATCTTTTACTTCAATTCGTACAATTTTACAAGGAATTTAAAACTTTTTCCATTACAGAATGTTCATTACAAAAATACACAGCGGAAGTTACAACAAGAAATATACAACTTTAACATTCAACAACTTTAATATGGAAATAATCATCAGCATCAATTCATCTTTAAGCCTTTTTGCTAATCCAAGTACTGCACTGGAACATTGTGGGCACGTAAGTTTCATACAACTAATACAATGCTATAATACAGCGATTCTCTTACTTTAGCAAACACAAACTTGAATGCACAATAAAGTATAAAAAGTGACTATCTAAACTAGTCAGTGTATGATATGACCTAATGCCTAATGCATACATACACTACGATGCACTAGTGGATACTTGTTCGGATTATATGCATCTCGTACTATATGGGTCCGAGGGCAAGCCCTTATTGTACTCCTCAATATAGGGTTCAATCCTTCTCTATGAAATCCTACTATGGTAACTAATGTAAGGTTTAGATATCTTGTGAGTATCTAGTACCACCCTGATAATTCTTGAGAATCGCTCTCTCACAGCGAGTCATAGCCCCGATAATTCTGGAGGTGAAACTCACATCACAAGCTATGACCCCAATAATTCTTGAGAGTCAATCTCCCATCGTGAGTGATTTTCGGACATCATGTCTCACACCTGGATAATTCTAGCGACGAAACCCATACCGCGAGTCATAGGTACCTCATCACAAAAATACCCCATGAGCGTCACCTCGATCCAGATAATTCTGAAGAAATACCTCCCACCGTGAGTGATTTTGGACATATTGCCTCACACCCCGATAATTCTGAAGAAAATCTCCCACCGCGAATCATATGAGGCCCTCATACTCACGTTTTCTCATATTTCATCACATCTCTCCTTAGTGCCTGTCCTTAAGTTTAATTATAATCATCACAACCTAGAGCTAGCTTACCCTACCAGACATAAATCAACACATGAGAACACTAGCCCGCACTGACAACTTCTCAAAAGAGAAAGTTAACCCACACTGGTTACTTCTCAAATTTCTTTATTCACAAATTGCCGGTTACTAAGGGTCTCGCCTAGCCTGTAGATTCCAACAACCATCTCACTATAGAGATCAATTAGGTTATATCTAACCACAACATAAACATTTTATTCATTAACCATCATTTCTCTTTATCCACTTTCTTTATGAAGTATTCCACTTCTTGTGACATCATTCGATAACAATTTCAAATCAAATACATGTAGACAACTTCTTGGTTAACCAACCAAACTAACCACTATAATATATCTCAATGTTCTTTTGATTAATACAACCCTTTTCATGTTTATCTACAAATACATTAATACTAAAATCCCTTTTAAGATTAGATCGCTACTTCTTAATACGAAATCTTTTCGAGATTAATCCATAGAGATTCTTTATATCCAACTCATAATTATGCCTTAATTTTGTTGTAAACCAACCCTTAAAATGTTTAACCATATACATTTTCTTCTTAAAATTGAATTCAAAACTCAAATAATACACGAATATGACTTTTATATTCTCAAAAATATCTTTTAGAATAGTACGAAATAATTCCCAAGTGTTCTAATAATATTCTATAATATTTCTATAAAGTTTCCAAATTTTTAAAACATGAAAATCGTAAGGAAATAAAAATAAAACCCAAAGGGGTATAGCCGGACTCAAACTAGGGCCAACAGAAACCCAAACCACCAATCAAACTAGTGAGCCACTCTCAGTTTTTGATAAAAGACCACTGAGTTATTTAAATACCCATCTACTGTTAATGTTTTATGAATTGAAAAATAAAAATGAAAAGAGTCCGTCAAGACTCGAACCAGAGCACAGCCGAGCACCAGGAAAACCCCCCTCACGCACTAACCAAGTTACCCAACATCATATCTGATAATATATGGGTTTAAATTCTTCTAACTTGACCCACTATTTCCATCTCAATTTTAACTCCTTCATTCAATTTCAACTTCTATTATTTTCTCTCAATTTAATTGTTCATAAAATAAATTCCTAGATTTCCAGAAATAAATTCAAACTTATTTTATCTATATTAGAGTGAAATTTTAAACAAATATTTTAAATAGTAATTTTTGAGAACCTTCATGAACATATAATTTTATTTATCATCAACCGTAGCCATTTATTCTGATTTTAAGGAAAATTCACATATCTCCTTTTGAATTATAATGTAAGCCATATTTTCAGATTTTATTGTATTTTATTTTCTTTTGATTACTGTATTTGGATTCATTTGTTATAGTGTATTTCGTCTTTTCTTGGGTTCTTTTGTTCTCTCTTGATCGATTTGTGTTCTTTTGGTTGGATTCTGTTCTCTTTGCAAATTTTGCTCTTTCTATTTTGAGTTTGATTTGTTCTCCTTTTTATTCGTCTCATCTCATTGCATTTGTTTTTCTTTTTTTGGAGCCAAAATCGTTACCCCGAACCCACATAATCTCAACCCAAAACCCTAATTCGTCATCCCCTATAAATAATCCTATTAAACCCTAATATTTTATATTCTACTCTCTCTCTCGGCGTTACTCTCTCTCCCCGATACCAAAACCTATCTCTCATTGTTTTTCGTTGCACCTCAAACCCAACCGAAAACCCTACTCTCGTTGTCGTTCTGATCGTCTTCCACCACGGTCACCACCTTCGTCCTCGTCGTCCCCTCGTCTCCACCATCTCACCGTCATCCGTTCACCCCCCTGTCCTCGCCATAACCCAATCCACCGTGGTGTTCTCGTTGCCATTACCCATCGCCGTCGTCCTTCATAACCTCCGTGCACTTCACTAGTGTCACCGCCATCCCTCACAGCTCCATCGAAGGCCCTAGCGTCATCGTTCGAGTCCCCTAGCATCGCCGTCATTATCTTTCTGTTTCCAACCACAAAACAGAGTTTGCCGGAGTTTCGTCGAGGCTGTCGTCACCCCCGTCGCTTCCCGACCGTGGTGCCGATGCAACTTCGCCCCCCGTCGCAATGTCGTGCAGTCGCCGTCGAGATGCTGTGCTCTCTCTTACTCACTCTCTCTCTCCCCTTGCCGAGGAAGGAGACAATCACCGATTGAGCGAGTTCGCTGTTTGGTGTTCGGCCGTAGCGGATCCCCTTTCATTGTTCTGTGTTGGGCCGATCCGGTGTGAAGGAGGCCATTCATTTGGCGAGATTGTTGTCCCGTGTCCCGTGTTCTGGGCGCATCAGATCCCGATTACTGTTCCGTGTTCGTCCCGATCCGGTGTGAGGTTTTTCACTTGGCCTTTGCTGTTGTCGTGCTTGTTTGCTGTTGGTTCTTTGCACGTACTTTACACGTGTTTTGGGAGATTTCTCCCGAGATTCTGATCCCGTTATTCTTATTAACTGTATCTGCAGTATAACAGGCAAGCCTCTTCTTGAAATAGCATTTCATTCTGTTCAAGTTTATTTGTTCTCCTACAAGTAAATGCCGTCCATTTCGTTATCAAGCTGCTTTTGACAATTCTGTTAAGTTTATCGAGGGTTTACATGAGCTAACCCGACATACTCTTAACATCGTGCTATCTCTTTGATCTTAAACCCAATCCCTATTGTTTCATGCATATGCACTTTTAAATAACTAGATTCATTCATAGGACTACTTGACAAATTTGACATGTTAAATTGTATGTGCTAGATTGAAGTTGATCGATGAATAGATACCATGACTGTGCTAATTGTAGCTTAAACATAGAAATTTGCATGTTGACACCTAGGATCACTTCGATTACCAATTTGCATGCTATATGTGATCGTATGATTTATTTGTTGCCTTTTATGTTAAGTTAATTTCGGGTCTGCTGGATGTTTCACTTTGAATCAGATTTTTTAACCATGCTAATGACATAATTTAAAATAACTTGATGAACATAAATTGTAGTCCTGGATGTCTAGATCACTTTTTTCTAGTGCGGATTTTAAATTCCAATTTGTCAACTGCTAGATATCATCTTTTTAGTACAACTGTGTTAGTAATTCCAGATTCATAATTTCATGCATATCAGTTCTATATTTTATTTGAACCTGTTAACAGTAAAAGAAAAATCTAAAATAAATTATGCTGGACCTAGACATGTATAGGTATTTTCCTGATTTTTTATAGATTTTATTAATGAGTTCTCTGAACCGAAATAATTAGTTGAACACAACTTACTGCATGCTGCCTGAACATAAAACCTAATTAGAATAGAGTTTTCACCCTGGTTTCAGTATCTTTTATAAGCCTTAATTATACTCGCTGGAATCGTATGGAAGTCTACTTCCTATTCCTTCTAACGGATTCAGGTTTACTATTTTGTAGTGACCATAATCCATGTTTTAGTACAGCAAGGTCATGCTATCCTAATTTTGTGAAATACATTTATATGATGTGTTTGCCTCATGCTTTGTCTGTAATGCTTAGAATTAGTCACACATAGTAATATACAAATTGATACCCTCTTGTATGCTCACATAGGATGAAAATAAACTATTAACAACCCGGGATATTATGGGTAGACCTGGTAGTGAACAATCGGGAAATATACTCGGTAAGGCCGTCTCGCTCTCAGGAATACTTGACATAGAAGGAGGAGTATTGATTGCAATGATTGAATGATGATTCTTGCACGTAAAATATTGTTATCAATATCGGGTACACAATTCGTGAATTCACCATCGGTCTAAAACGATCACTGTGCTTGTGCCGAACCTGTGGAATGGGACGCAGTAGTACGTGCACTAGATAGGCTAGTAAAATACTTAACAACCTGCATCTCATGCTTCATCTTGACTTGACATCACTCATTACATGTGTGATTATTGTACACCTTTGATATTATTGCCTGCTCTTTGTTTTATTTTTTATCTTTGACCATGTTCCTATTCTTTGATATACATGCTTTCCTTTACCTTCTGTTTTTCTCTACTTGCCGCCCACGACTTGCTCTAAGAGCACTCTTTTCTTTCTTTTTAAATTAAGATTTTACACGTACTGAAGGATCTGTTCCCGAAGAAATTGGTGAGCAACGTTTCTAGAGTTAGAACCAGTCTCCGTTGCATAGTTTTACTTGCTGCTAAATTTATTTTCTTGAACATTCTTATGACTTGTACTTTGTTTTTGGGCTTTATGACACGTGGTTTGTTTTGATCCCGGATGTTGGATATTTATACTGTTGGATTATTTCATTTATTATTGGAATTTATCTTTGTTTCATTTAGTTATATTTCTTGCGTGGTTGTATTTTGTTGTTTTTATTGCTGAGTTAGTCGGTATAGCTTATGGATGTTGTTTACATCATTCGCTGGGCATACGTTACGTACTCGTGTTCCGTATTTTGGGAAGCGGGGCGTGACAAGGTTTCTAGTGGTATCAGAGCCCAGGGTTGAGTAATATATCAATCAAACATGACTATCTTTACGTGGTTTAGCATTGATTGGTATATTAGTCGAGTTTGGCTCTAGCCGGGTTAACTCAGTGATTTGTACACCACGATAATCACATGAATACTTGTATAATAACCAACGTATAATCTGGGTACTAACTATTTTTGATCGTGTTTCAGGCTATGGCTCGTGGGAATTCATCTTCTTGCTTGGGGGATCAGCAGCCGGACAACACTGCCATTCTCCAGACCATTCAGCAGATGATGGCTCTTTAGCAAGAGCACAATGAGCTGATGAGAGCCACTTTGGCAGCCAATGGGAATGTCGCTGGACCTACACCTGGTGCTCTGCCACCTAGGCCTGATACAGTAGCTTATTTCATAAGGCTGCACCTGGATAAGTTTTCGGGTACTGAGTCACCGTTGGAGGCCGAGTAATGGCTTATCCGGATGGAGCAACTGCTGGTCGTCGCTCGTGTTGCCGAGGCGGATCGTGTGGATGTGGTTCGCATCTAGCTTGTGGATCTCGCTCATATCTGGTGGCGGGTTGAATCCGAGAGGATGCTGCGACCCATTGAGTGGGCCACTTTCTCTGAGAGCTTCATGGCAAAGTTCTTTTCCAGTGTCACCAAGGCAGAGATAAAGCGACAGTTTGTTTCCCTAACTTAGGTCAACTAGATAATGTTCTTAAATGTCATTTGTTGTTGTCTACTTCACTTATGACAGTATTAATTTGAGCATTATCTTAATCAGGGAAACCGTTCTGTGGACGAGTATGCTGCAAAGTTTACTCAGCTCAGTCGCTTCGCCCCTGCCATTGTTGCCACTGATGAGGCTCGGGCTAGTCATTTTCTGTCGGGCTTGAGCTTGCCCCTCCAGGACTGTTTGGTGGCACTTCGGCTTCGTGCTTATTCCGATGTTCTGGATGCAGCTCAGATCCAAGAGCAGACTCTCCGCAGGTCTAGTGTTCCTCAGAGGACTGTTTTGCATCCTGTTGCAGCTCGGCCTTCCGAAGGACCTATTGGGAGGCCAGTTCTGCCCCTTCCCGCGAGAGCAAAGCCATAAGCACCTGTTGTCCCGAGGAATGTTGAGACTTGTGGCTACTGCCATAAGATTGGGCATTCATAGCGAGACTGCAAGATGGCCAACCGACAGTGTTTAGTGTGTGGGAGTAGTGAGCATATGGTTTGTGACTGTCCGAGGAACAGAGCTCCTGTGCCGGTTGTTGGTGCTGCTCAGCTAGGAGCACCGACGCGTGGTCAAGGCAGGCCATCTCTTCCTCAGCAGAGGCAAGTCTTTGATCAGAGGCGTGTGGCTCCTAGAGGAGGTCAGGTTGGTGGTCGTGGTCAGGCTTATAACCTGACAGCCGAAGTTGCTGTTGGAGTGGTTACAGGTATATCACAGTAGTTGTACTTTCTTTTCTTTCTTTCAGTTTTCTGCATGTTGTTTTTTTTCCTTCTTTGTACAATTATTCGTGTATATATCCTGCTAGCACCTTATTCTTTGTTTGATCTTCTTCTAGGTGTGATTTTAGTCTTCTCTCTTCCAGCTCATGTGTTGTTTGATTTGGGTGCTACCCACTCTTTCAGTTCTTCTCGCTTTGTCGATCAGCATGGTTTGGCTAGCGATGCTATGCCTACAGCTTGGGACATTACCAAAGGTGGAGGTGTCATTGTCTTTTCTAGGGTTTTCAAGCAGAGTCCGTTGCTGATTGGTGGTGTGGTTTTCTCGGCAAATTTGATTGTGATTCCCAACTCTGGTTTTGATGTCATTCTGGGCATGGACTAGTTGGGTGTTTCCTGTGCCGTGATTGATTGCTGAGAGAAGAAGGTGACTTTCAGGCTCTCTGGTCAACCAGAATTTGTTTTCCATGCGGGTTAGACACCGTCAGGGCATGTTAAGAACTCGATGGACCCAAAGGTTGTTTCTCTTGTGTCGCTGGGTTCTGATGGGGTTGTTGCACCCTTAGTTGTGCGGGACTTTCTTGATGTGTTTCTCGAGGAATTACCAGGTTTGCCGCCGGTTCGAGATGTGGAGTTTACAATTGATGTTCAGCCCGGTACGACTCCTATTTCTAAGAGTCTGTATCGTATGGCCCCAGTTGAATTGGCAAAACTGGAGGTGCAAGTTCAGGAGCTGCTTGATAAGGGTTTTGTCAGACCTGGTGTTTTGCCATGGGGAGCCCCAGTTCTGTTTGTCAGTAAGAAGGATGGGAGCTACAGGCTTTGCATTGACTACAGGAGTTGAACAATGTTACTGTCAAGAATTGGTATCCATTGCCGAGGATTGATGATTTGTTCGACCAACTGGGAGGTGCTTCGGTGTTCTCGAAGTTGGATCTGCATTCCGGGTACCATCAAGTCAGGGTGATGTCAGGGGATGTTCCGAAAATGGCTTTCCGAACGAGGTATGGGCATTACGAGTTCTTGGTGATGCCTTTCGGAGTGACTAATGCACCGGCTGAGTTCATGAGTTTGATGAACCGTGTGTTTTTGCCGTTCTTGGATTAGTTTGTCGTGGTCTTCATTGACAAAATATTGGTGTACTCACGGAAGCAGGAGGATCATGTTGAGCATCTAAAGGTGGTTCTGCAGACTTTAAGGAAGAACCAGCTGTATGGGAAGCTTGATAAGTGCGAGTTCTGGCTGGATCGGGTTGCTTTTCTTGGCCATATTATCTCTGGTGCTGATGTTTCTGTGGATCCGTCGAAGATTTCTGCGGTCAAGGATTGGCCTATTCTGAAGTCTGTTCCTGAGGTGCGGAGTTTCCTTAGTTTGGCTGGTTACTATCGGAAGTTCGTTCAGAATTTCTCCAAAATCGCTGGACCCTTGACCAGTTTGACCAGGAAGGAGCAGAAGTTTGTCTGGGATGAAGCTTGTGATGGATCTTTCGCCGAGTTGAAGCGTCGGTTGACGTCAGTGCCTGTGCTGACTATACCCAACAGTTCGGGGTGGTTTTATGATCTTTTGTGATGCTTCGGGAAGAGGTCGGGGAGCAGTGCTGATGTAGCGAGGTAGGGTTTTCGCTTATGCATTGAGGCAGTTGAAACCTCATGAGAAGAATTATCCTACGCATGACCTGGAGCTTGCAGCTGTGATCTTTGCCTTGAAGTTATGGCGGCACTATTTGCTTGGGAATAGAGTTGAGATTTTCACAGATTACAAGAGCCTCAAGTATTTATTCACGCAGAAATATTTGAACATGAGGCAGAGGAGATGGCTGGAATTGATGTCAGACTTTGACATTAATTTGCAAAATCACCCGGGCAGAGTTAATTCGGTGCCAGATGCTTTGAGTCGGAGGCCTGCCGCTATGTTCCTCACTCAGCAGAAGGAGCTAGTGGAGGACATGAGGAGGCTAGAGTTGGATGTGTTGCTTCCCGGATCAGATCGACAGCTTATGTTGTTGCAGTTGCAATCATCCTTGGTAGAGCAGATCAAGGCAGCTCGAGGGAGTGATCAGCAATTGTTGGAGTTTCGGAGTGAGGTTGAAGTTGGTTTGAAGTCTTATTTGGTTTTCCATGCTGATGGGTCGCTTCGGTTTGGCTTTAGGTTGTGTGTACCTAGAGGAGAAGTCTGGGAGAAAGTACTCAAGGAAGCTCATCGATCACCGTATTCTATTCATCCTGGTGGTACCATGATGTATAGGGACTTGAAACATCATTTCTGGTGGCATGGTATGAAGCAGGATGTGGCTCGATTCGTCGCCCAGTGCCTAATCTATCAGTAGGTAAAGGTGGAGCATCAGAGGACCGCAGGACTTTTGCAATCCCTTCCTATCCCTGAATAGAAGTGGGAGAATATCATGATGGACTTTGTGACAGCTTTGCCAAGGAGTCCTAAAGGTTATAAAGCTATCTGTATGATAGTGGATCGGCTGACGAATTGTGCTCACTTCATTCCTTTCCATGTGGGTCAGTCCACGGAGAGTTTGGCCGAGCAGTACATTCAGGAGGTTGTTCGTCTACATGGAGTTCCTGTTAGCATCGTATCTGATAGAGATACGAGATTCAGGTTTCAGTTCTGGGAGAGTTTGCAGAAGAGCTTGGGTACCAAGCTAAGCTACAGTATAGCATTCCATCCTCAGGCAGATTGGCAGTTAGAAAGGACAATTCAAACCCTAGAAGATATGTTGAGATCCTGCGTTCTTCAGTTTGGATGTTTGTGGGAGGATCATCTTCACTTGGCCGAGTTCTCTTATAATAACAGTTACCAGGCGAGTCTCAAAGCTGCTCCATTCAAAGCTTTGTATGGGCGCAAGTGTAGATCGCCAGTCTGTTGGGATGATATCGGCGAGAGGAAGCTTTTAGGTCCTGAGTTGATCACGAAGATAGTTGATGCCTTGGCTAAGATCCTCAAGCATTTGCAGGCCGCTCAGGATCGGCAGAAGAGGTGGGCTGACTGTCATCAGAGACCTCTAGAGTTTGAGGCAGGCGAGCATGTGTTCCTCAAGATATTGCCTTGGAAAGGTGTTATCCGTTTCAGTGGTGGAGGCAAGTTGAGTCCTCGATTCATCGGTCCATTCGATATTTTGGAACGTGTGGGTAAGGTAGCTTACAGGCTCGCCTTACCGCCAGCTTTAGTAGGTGACCATGATGTATTCCATGTTTCTCAGTTACTAACGACAGTCATGTGGTTGACTACTCAGGCTTGTCTGTGAGGCTTGATTTGTCTTGTGAAATTCGACCCGTCTCTATCTTAGACCGTCGAGAGAAGGTGCTAAAGAATAGAGTCATCAAGTTGGTCTGAGTTTCTTGGGATCCTCGCTCGCCAGGATAGTCTACTTGGGAGTTAGAGGAAGAGATTCGGGAGAGGTTCCCTCATTTGTTTGAGTAGTGTTTTGTTTTGCTTTGTTTTGCTTTGCTGTTTCGGGGTTTGTCCTATGTACCTCTTGTATGAATTTTGAGGACAAAATTCTTCTTGTAAGGTGGGTAGGATTTGTAAGCCCTATTTTCAGATTTTATTGTATTTTGTTTTCTTCTGCTTATTGTATTTGGATTCATTTGTTATAGTGTATTTTGTCTTTTCTTGGGTTCTTTTGTTCTCACTTGATCGATCTGTGTTCTTTTGATTTGATTCTGATCTCTTTGCAAATTTTGCTCTTTCTATTTTAAGTTTGATTAGTTCTCCTTTGTGTTCGTCTCATGTCATTGCATTTATTTTTCTCTTTTTGGAGTCAAAACCGTTACCCAGAACCCACATAATATCAACACAAAATCGTAATTCTTGATCCCTAAAAATAATCCTATTAAACCCTAATATTTTATATTCTACTCTCTCTCTCCGTCGTTACTCTCTCCCCGATCCCACAACCTATCTCTCTCTGTTTTTCGTTGCACCCCAAACCCAACCGAAAACGCTACTCCCGTTGCCGTTCCGATCGTCTTCCACCACCATCACCACCATCGTCCTCATCGTCCCCTCGTCTCCACCATCTCACCGACATCCGTTCACCCCCTTGTCCTCGCCATAACCCAATCCACCGTGGTGTTCTCGTCGCCATTATCGATCGCCGTCGTCCTTCATCACCTCCGTGCACTTCACCAGTGTTACTGTCGTCCCTTGCCACTCCATCGAAGGCCCTAGCGTCGCCGTTCGACTCCCCTAGCATTGCCGTCGTTGTCTCTCTATTTCCAACCGCAAAACAGAGTTTGCCAGAGTTTCGACGAGGCTGCCGTCGCTTCCCGACCGTGGTGCCGACGCCGCTTCGCCCCCCACCGCAGTGCCGCACAGTCGCCATCGAGATGCCATGCTCTCTCTCTCTCCCCTTGTCGAGAAAGGAGACGACCACCGATTGGGCGAGCCCGCTGTTCAGTGTTCGGCCGTAGCGTATCCCCTGTCGCTGTTTTGTGTTGGGCCAATTTGGTGTGAAGGAGGACCATTCATTAGGTGAGATTACTGTCCCGTGTTCTGGGCGCATCAGATCCCGATCGCTGTCCCGTGTTCGTCTCGATTTTGTGTGAGAATTTTCACTTGGCTTTTGCTGTTGTTGTGCTTGTTTGTGGTTGGTTCTTCGCACGTACGTTGCACGTGTTTTGGGAGATTTCTCCCGCGATTCTGATCCCGTTATTCTTATTAATTGTATCTGCAATATAACAGGCAAGCCTCTTCTTGAACTAGCATTTCATTCTATTAAAGTTTATTTGATCCCCTGCAAGTAGATCCCGTCCATTTCGTTATCAAACTGATTTTGAAAATTTTGTTAAGTTTATTGAGGGTTTACACGAGCTAACCCGACATACTCTTAACATCGTGCTTTCTCTTTGATCTTAAACCCAGTCCCTATTGTTTCATGCATATGCACTTTTAAATAACTAGATTCATGCATAGGACTGCTTGATAAATTTGATATGTTAAATTGTATGTGCTAGATTGAAGTTGATCGATGAATTGACACCATGACTGTGATAATTGTAACTTAAACTTAGAAATTTTCATGTTGAGACCTAGGATTACTTTGATTACCAATTTGCATCCTATATGTGATCGTATGATTTATTTGTTGCCTTTTATGTTAAGTTAATTTCTGGTCTGCCAGATGTTTCACTTTGAATAAGATTTTTATCCATGCTAATGACATAATTTGAAATAACTTGCTAAACATAAATTATAGCTCTGGATGTCTAGACCACTTTTTCCTAATGCAGATTTAAATTCCAATTTGTCCTCTGCTAGATATCATCTTTTTAGTACAACTGTGTTAGTAATTCCAAATTCGTAATTTCATGCATATCCTGCTGTTCTATATTTTATTTGACCCTATTAACAGTAAAATAAAAATCTAAAATAAATTGACCTAGACATGTATAGCTACTTCGCTGAATTTTTATAGATTTTATTAATGAGTTCTTTGATCCGAAATAATTAGTTGAACACAACATACTGCATGCTGCCTGAACATAAAACCTGATTAGAATAGAGTTTTCACCCTAGTTTCGGTATCTTTTATATAGCTTAATTATACTCGCTGGAACCGTGTGGAAGTCTACTTCTTAGTCCATCCGAAGGATTCAGGTTTACTATTTTGTAGTGACCATAATCTATGTTTCAGTACAACAAGGTCATGATATCATGATTTTGTGAAATGTGTTTATATGATGTGTTTACCTCATGCTTTGTCTGTAATGCTTAGAATTAATCACACTTAGTAATATAAAATGTTGACACCCTCTTGCTTGCTCACCTAGGATGAAAATAAACTATTAACAAGCCGGGGTATTATGGGTAGACTAGGTAGTGAACAATCGGGAAATGTACTCGGTAAGGCCTTCTCACTCGCACGAATACTTGACATAGAAGGAGGAGTATTGATTGCAATGATTGAATGATGATTCTTGCACATAAACTATTGTTATCAATGCTAAGTACACTATCTGTGAATTCACCATCGGTCTAAAACGATCATTGTGCTTGCGCCGAACCTGTAAAATGGGACACAATAGTACGTGCACTAGATAGGCTAATAAAAAACTTAACAACCTGCATATCTTGCTTGATCTAGACTTGACATCACTCATCACATACGTGATTATTGTATACCTTTGATATTATTGTCTGCTCTATATTTTGTTCTTTGTCTTTGACCATGTCCCTATTCTTTGAAATACATGCTTTCCTTTACCTTCTGTTTTTCTCTACTTGCCTCCCATGGCTTACTCTAAAGGCACTCTTTTCTTTGTTTTTAGATCAAGATTTTACATGTACTGAAGGATCTGTTCCTGAAGGAATTGGTGAGCAATATTTCTAGAGTTGGAACCAGTCTCTGCTGCATAGTTTTACTTGCTGCTATATTTATTTTCTTGAACATTGTTATGACGTGTACTTTGTTTTTGGGCTTTATGACCCGTAGTTTGTTTTGATCCCAGATGTTGGATATTTATACTCTTGGATTATTTCATTTATTATTGAAATTTATCTTTGTTTCATGTGGTTATATTTCTTGCGTGGTTGTATTTTGTTGTTCTTATTGCTGAGTTAGTCTGGTACAGCTTATGGATGTTGTTTACGTCATTTGCTGGGCCAACCTTACGTACTCGTGTTCCGTATTTTGGGAAGCGGGATGTGACATATAATCTACCCCAATTTTGTACATGAAACTTAACAAATTTTTACGCATACAATTTATATATATAATTTAATCATGGCATACTACCAGATGCCTAACAACACTACAACATGCTCTAAATAGAATTTCAATTGAGAATCTAACAATTCTTTGCTGAAACATTCAACTAGCATGCATCATTTCTCATATTTCATTATTACTAAGAATTGTAGATAACAACACAACATGCATCACAAAAGTAGATAAATAACTCATACCAGTTATCCATTTCAAGCATAAACTACCTAGTCATGCATTCTATAACAATTTAGAAAGTAAAAAAGACACCCACCTTTTTCTTGATACAAATTGTAAATAGAACTCCTAGAAAATTGCTCCAAGCTTCAACACAAAAAGCCTTCTTCTCCATAAGCAAAGCAACCGAAAATCCCTTCTCTCTGGAACTCCTCTATCTTCTCTTTTCTTTTGTTTTGATCTTTTGTGTGTGTTCATGTTAAAGGAGGGGGGTATTTATAGGAACATTGTGTGGTTGAGATGACTCTCACTACTCAAATAACTACCGACTTTCTCACACACTCCCCCACTCTCTCCTCACTCCAAGAATGGCCGGCCACTTCTCTAATGCACAACATGTGCACGTGCACCCCATGTGCACACCACTTCTCATATAAATTAATTTATTAATTGCAATTAGATGTATGTGTGTGTTACATGACAAGGGTACTAGATTTTTAAATGTTCATTTAGGTGTAGAATTTATCATGGCCTTCATTTTGTAATTAATTTTTAGTGTGCTAAAAATTGATTTAGGCCTAATTAGTTTAATTAAAACAAATAATACAAGTGTGACAATTAAAATGAGAAGAAAATTGTGCATGACTCTTAGAAAACTTTTAGGGACCAAAGTGCACAAAATTTTACGTGCAAAATATAAAAATTAATGTTCTTCTGGAATGTTACACGGTCAGGCCTGTGATCATTCGGCTTTCGCCGCAGCACAGCCGGAATCTGGTCCTTCTCTATTCCTGCCTCTACCCAATCTTTTCGTGAACATAAACGAAAGCTTAGGTGCCCATCCCCTAAGTTCCAAATGACTTACGACGCGTGTCCACATCCCATTCTCATCACTAAACTCCAGAAATTAATAGTCGAGCCAATGCCGCCCGTGTCCCCTTGGCCAGGTAAGACGGTGCCACGCATGTCCCTCTGACAGGAAGAGTACAACACCCGCTAGTGCATGTCCTTACATTCAATAACGACGCGAGCTAATCCTACAACACCACAAACCCAAGGTACAAGTGCTAACCCACTCCACGACCAAGATTAAGAATAGGTTAATTATACGATTACTAGATTTTTATTTTATCCGATTATCTGATTATCTAAATCCCAAGACTCTAATTGATCTCTAATCCTTTTTCCATTATCTCATTGTGAATTATTTGGCGAGTCTAGATCTATTTCATTTAACCAATACTCTTCTAGTTAGGAGATTCATCCACTTTCATGTCCTAACTTAGTAAACAACTTCTGCTTATTATGAACAACTAGTTAAGTTCTACATGTAGACCATTTTCTAGTTAATTACCTTTTTCATTATTTGAACCTAACCTATCCCACAATAGGAATCAATCTATTCTTCATGTCTGGCCCAAGGGTTGGCCTGCCTCTGCCCACACTTGCCCGAACCAACGACGAACTGACTCCGTCGATCGTCGTAACTGCCATCTATGCTTAGAGTTCGATCGCAACCTCGGCCCGACCAACACGTAGCTCCCACTAACCTTCACGCTCCACGGTCCTTGACAAGTGGTAGCACAAAACATAACCATGGAATTCTTCCATGAACAGCGAGAATGTCAGTGCACGAGTCATCTCATCCAACGCGTTCGATGCGACACGGGTTTCCATTATACCCGTCTAGATATGCCAACATGACTTAATCATAGAGTCTCAAACTTAACCAATGTTGCCCAACAAACATACACGACCCTAGGAATAAATCATACCTTGAATACCCAAAATAGAGTGCTTAAAATCTCTAAAAATGGAAAATCACATTTCCAAACAGCAAGCATACAATTGACATTCTTGCCAAAACAGGGTCGTTCCCGGTCCCTATTTCTTCAAGGAAACGCGATCGGGTGCTCCCCATGTTTCTTCTCAAAGTAGACAACAAGCACGTGCACACATTGCGCATGAATCTCATCCCAAAGTGATCAACAACGATACATAAGTATCCATCACAATTCCTACTTCAAAACAATGAAAAAACATGTCGATATTATGGTCTACAAGCATATATGAGCTACTCATAACATGAAAGTTTGAATAATTTAAGTACTAACTCATTCCTACATCCACAACATGATTTATGACCCACAACAGCAACTTAAAACTCAGATTCTACAAGTTCAAACTCAATCTCATAGGCATAGTGCAAAACAGTGAGATTTATGAATCTATGTGTTTCTGTTGTCACTTGCAAGATTCATTATAATTCATATACTGATCCCAATCATGAGTTCTTAGACATTACAGAAATATCTATATGTCCACTACAACATTCTAGTTACATGATTCTTCAGATTGTGTCATTATTGTGGTCAAATAAGTCATTTTTTAACATGCATAAATTATTTCCTGAACAGAGCAACAACTAACCATTGCTAATATAAAAATACTTTTAAAATATCACATCATCTCTGAACTTTATAAAATTTGAAACATAGGTTCTACATACATGTTAACAGAACATACTTAAATTTCAAGTGATTCTACCAAGTACATCTCAAGTTATGACTGCTTGAATATTAACTAAAAACAGAACAGATCATCTTCATTCTGTCTTTTCTTTTCAAAACAGCCAGTGGTTTCGTATTTTCTAAAAATATCAAACGATGTCCAAAAATCATAAAATTTTATATTCAAGCACTTAACACATGATAGAAGCACATAAATACTAAAATTTCAGCAATAGATCTTAAGTGGTTATAGAGTTATGAGATTTGGAAAGTCATAGTCAGAACACAAGCTAAGTCTAATTTATGTATAGTCAGAGTTCAAATTCGTATTTAATTAAAATAGCAAATAAATTCCAAAAATTATGAAATTTGGAAACAAAATATATAACATGCATAAGTATCTACGTTTAAAACTTCAACTTCAAACTCCATGTATTTTTTCAAGTTACAGAATCCAGACCTAGCACACTTTTCAGCTTACCTCTTTACTGTGTTTTTTTCTAGTCTTCCACTATTAAGCTAGTATGCAACGAATTTCTACCACTTAATTACACATTTCATGACTTGTCATACTGTCAAGACTACATCACAAATTCACTACACAAAATTAAACACTACAAAGGTTTAGAAACATCCCTCCCATGTCAAATATAGAAATTTGCCTCTTACTTCGAACTCCTAGCTTCCTTGGCCAATCTTGCTCCAAGTGCTTCACTCCTTGGCCCCTCCTTGGCTTCGCCTTGGCTCATTCTTGTCCTTCTTGCCTCCAAACAACAACTCTAGTGTAGGAGAGGGATTTGGAGTGACTTAGAATTGAGAAACTATTTAAAGTTGGAGTATAAATGAGAAAATGGGGTTAGGATGAGATGAGGAGATTAAATAGAGTGGGGGAGATGAACTTGGCCTGATTTAGTGAGAGGGGGGAAGGGAGAGTGAGAGGTCCATGCATTGGGGGAGAGAAGATGTGGAGTATAGGAGTGGGTTTGTGTAACACCCCAAAAATTTTTAATTTTTTTTATAATCTTTTAACCATTCCATTTTCAAATGCTACACCATTTTTTACTTAGGAAATATTCATAGTTTTCAATTAAAATTTTGGCAGAGTTTTCGCTGAATTATTTGCCCATTTACAAATATTACTTACGGAATTCTGTAAACAATTACATAAATCAAAGTACTTGTAATATATATCAATCCTCCCCAGGCCAACTCATTCAACAACAGACAGACAATAATATATGGGGCTCTGGGGGGCATAATTCATCATAATAAGCAAGATACAGTTTAAAAAGCAAAATTTCTTTTGAAAATATATAAGATTTTAAGAAAAACTTTAGAAAACCCTTTCAAAAACCAACCACACAACCCAGTACTCCATGACGAGGTCGGTACGGGCTTTCATACTTCATCACATCAATAAATATTATCATTCCTTACAATTATACACATATTCCTCCATAATACAAACTATCACCCAAACACTATCTCCATCTCTACATAACTTAGGATAATAAAATATATAATAGATACATATACAACTCATTTGCTACGAGAAAAGTATAACTATCAAAACCATAATATCTATCTCACCTCCCTACTAATTAGGACCTGTAAGGGAGTTAGGGTCGTCCACCCTCAGGGAGGGATTCCTCTAACCCCCATAAAAAAATAGGGGTTAGCCATGTCTCGTGTGAGTATAATTTACTAGTTTAGCAAATAAATTAAACTATATAAAGAAAAATGAAAGAACATACGAATATCATGATAATTAAGTGAACCTGAAATTTGAATATAAACACATCATAAAAGTGACTTTGCACTAAAATACTCTTTTGAATGTTCAACTCGTCTACCTATCCAAATTCACTTTCCCCACCTGGAAGTTGTGCCTCGGCAGGTAGTTCCCACCATTTCCATGATAATAGCGGGGGAGTAGTTCCTTGACACAATTTCAAGGAATCCTATATTCACATTAATTTTTGTCCCTAACATCACAGTCATTCAATCTTGTAACATTTTGTTCATTCAATCTCATACTAGATTTATATTCATTCTCATTGCATAACATCATATTTATTCTCATCACATAACGTCACATTCATTCAATCATATAATATCACATGCATCTTCATCGCATCTCATCACATGTATTTATTCTATCGCATATCATCACATTCATTTGTTTTCATCGCATCTTATTCACATGCATTCAATCTCATAATATCACATTCATTCATATCTTATAACACATATCATAACACCTCGTCATACATTAACATTCATTCTCATTATATATTACAATTTATCTTCTTTTTACTCTAATTTCATCATATAGCATATTGGAATGCTCATTCTCATTTTATCATATATTTTGCTTTATAGTTTATTTTATTCTCATCATACAACTCAAGTTACTTCTTATTCTTATTAATAATATATCTTTCTTTCATTTTCGTTTACATCTCATAGTGTAACACCCCGATTCCAAACAAGACTGAATTTGAAGTTCCACTGGATTTTTACACTTCACTTCGTACAATTTTTCAAGTAATTAAAAAAAAATTATGCAACAATAATTACATTAACGCAGTGGAAATATAAATTTCAACATGTTACATGAATTAAACAACAACTTGAACATTTCTTTAAGAAGCATTCATTCTTTAGTCTTGTCAATCACTTTATCTTGCATAGAAACTGTGGGCACGTCAGTTGCATACAACTGATGCTAGGATATAATACATCAATTTCTCTTACTTAGAAAGCACACACTTTTCAGAAACAAAGCTAAGGGGACTATCTTATTGATGTCGTGTGTGAATGTGTACTTAGTCCTTAGTGCAGTTATTTAAGTTTAATGACACTAATGCGCACTTGTTCAGATTCTATGTATCCCATATTACATAGGTCCGAGGACAAGCCCTTAATCGTTCTTCATCTTGTTTGGTTGATTCCCTCGCCATGATTTAAACTACTACTGTAACTACGGTAAGTATCCTAGATATTCTATGAGTTACGAGCCCATGCCCAGACAGCCTGGAGGGAAATCCCATGACATGACATGACGCATCATGGAGAGCCTATGGAAAATTTGCCTCTATCATGGAACGATGGCACTACGTAGTCACCAAACACCCCACAAGCGTCGCTACAGTCCCGATAATTCCGGAGATGTATCCACGCCATGATATGACGCATCAAGCAGGCAACCTATGAATACTCTCACACCGTAGATCCGAGGCCCTCATACTTGTGTTTTTCTATTATTTTCATTACATCTCCACTATGTGTCTAATCCTTAGATAATTGAATCATCAATAAAATTAACACTCTAGAATTAGCGTTATCTCTACATCGGTCTTAAACATCAATCATTTACCATGACCCAATCTTGGTCTTTTATCAACACATTTCTCTTTCAAAAATTTCATTTATGCCGATGCAAGGACTTAGCTAAACTCTAGTGTCAAACTCGTTTCATGTTCATCAAAAGAGAGTCCATGTTCACAAATTCCATATTTCAACATATTTCTTTTACTTCATTTTCCATGCACAATTTGCATAATTTTAAACAACAATCTCATAATTCATCTTACTCTTTTTTATATATCAATAATCTCATTTTAGATCTCTATATCAAAAAATCTTTCAAAAGGAATATTCGTTTTCTTTAATTATTCGAAATTATATTCTAAGAAAACTTCATTAATTCCTTCTTCTCAAAAATCGCTTCAAATTCTCATTATAATAAACAAAAATATTGTAGAAATAATTCTCATGAAGTCTAGGTATTTTTAGAAGAATTTTAATAATTTTTCTCAATTTTTTAAACACTTAAAACTACTTAAAATATCAAAAATAAAAAAAAACCAAAATCCTAAAAAAATGGCCCATGGCCGGATTCGAACCCAGTTCAAACCCCCTGCCAATGAGCAGTAACAGCCCCAAATCGCACCCGTTGACCAGTAAGGCCAGAGTGACTAACCGTCTTATATGGAACTTAATTTATACTTAAGTTTTGGCTTTCGGGTTTGAGTTAAAATCAAAATTTTCAGAAAACAGAGTCTCTTGAGAGACTCGAACCCGAGACTCAAAACTTCGCTCAGCTACAGTAACGCATCCAAAACGCACCCAAAGACCAGTAGGTCTCTGAGTGACTAACTGATATGAAATCTAGTTAATTACTTTATATAAACTGCACTGAATCTAGTTCTTCTTTTAGAATGCCCGATTTTTCTCAATTAATTTGTACTTATACAAATCTATATCTTTTCCAGAATATTATTCTTTGAAAACAGTAACTTGTATTTGCTTAGAATGTTAGAAATCTCATTTTCAAACACATAATAGACTATTTCTCTTTAGCGCTTTAAAAAAAGGGAGTATTACTACATTTTCGACATAGAAGAAATTTCTTTTTAGAAGAATCTTTTATCAACATTTTTTTCCTTTTATTCACAATGTGTCTTTTCATTCTTTAACAAAATCAAACTCTTCAATTAGTCATAAGTTTACCAAAACTAATCTTTTTCTTATGTTTCAAGGAGACGAAATAGATGATTATCTAGTGATTTTAATATTACTCATAAAATGCAATTAAAACACACTTATTGCAACTAATCAATTTACCCCCAATCCATAGGCATTAATATGCATTCGACAATTCGTTCATCAGAACAATTTTTCACATATTGCATTCTACAACTCGTTCATAAGCACAATTTTTCGTGTAATCATGTTTCATCAGTCTAGCATGCAAATATATTAACCAATCATCATAACAAATCTTAACTAACATATTTCAATTTATTTTACTAACTTTTCATGCAGATAGGCTAGAGTTTCTTTTCTTACTAGTTTCTTCAAACAAGCACAAAGCAAAATTTTTCCTACTTGTTTCTAACATATTCACAATTCAAAATCCTAGCATGGTATCTATGTTAGAAGTTCGAAAAATTGCCCACCTTATTGATGAAATGAAATAGAAACTCCTAAGAAACTCCTTGAACGCACAAATGGCTCATTCCTCCTCCTAGTTTGTGCCACGAAGCTTGAGCCTTCTCCTCCTTGCTAGTGTGAAACCCGAGCTCCTCCTCTTGATGCTATGGCCAGCCTCCAATATTGCAAGAGTACACCAACACACAAACTCTCGATCTTTTACTCACACTACTCTTTCTTTTCCTCTCAATTTGTTTCTTTTCCTTTTCCCTTCTCATGTAAATTTTCTAGTGCAAGTTATGAAGAAGATAAGGGAGAGGGGGGGGGGGGGGGGGGGGTATTTATACACAACTCAAGCTCAAATGGAGGGTTGAGATTAGTTTAGATGAGAGGCTAGGATTCATTTAGGAGTTAGAACAACTACCTACCATAACGTAACCACTCTCCCACTCTTTCCATCTCTCCCACACTCCAAAACTCAATCCGTTCACCCCTTCTCTCATGCATTCCACGTGTTTGTGCAAAGTACGTGTCACACTATGCACACTACAAATTATTTGTACATCTAATTGTTAATTTATTTACTACTTGATCAAGTCTACACTACAAGTTGTATTAATTCTTATTAAAATAGCTAATGGGCCAATTAGATAGGCTAAAGACCATAGGCTCTCTAATTAAATTAATTAATTTAATTAAGTGAGCTAGAATAAGACTATTAGGCTTAGAGATTAAAATAGGCTTTAATTTAAAAGAGAATAAATGTTTATTGATGAAATGAGAATACTTTTCAAAGTTAAAATACACATATTAAATTGCACATGCAAAACACTTGAAAAATAAAAGAAGGCTTAATATTTATTATTTGAGAAATTCATGGTGTTACAACACTCCCTTCTTAGAATAGTTCCGTCATCGGAACTACGCTTAAAGAGTGAGAAAACAAAACATAAAAGAAGAAAGAAAAGTAATACAATCAAACAAAAAGCTCGGAATGATCCTTCAACATCCTTTCCTCGGATTCCCAAGTAGCCTCTTCAACCAACTGGTTTCTCCAGACTACTTTGACCATCGGTATCGTCTATTTCCTCAAGACTTTCTCCCGACGATCCACGATCTCAACCGGTAGCTCAGTGTTGCTCAGATCTAGCTGCAAGCCCTCCGACACTTCGGGTAAATGGTGACTTTGATTTGGAATGTAACCTCTCAGCATAGACACATGGAAGACATTGTGTACCTGAGACAACTCCTTCGGTAACTCCAACTGGTAAGCAGTTTTCCCAATCCTCTTCATTATCTTATATAAGCATATGAACCTTGGGGCTAACTTCCCACCTCTCCCAAAACAAATCTCACTTTTACTAGGTGATACCTTTAGAAAGAGAAAGTCACCTTCCTCGAACTCAATGTCCCTCCTACGGTTGTCTGCATAACTCTTCTGCCTACTTTGAGCATCCACCAACCTCTTCCTGATCAAATCGATCTTTTCAGAGGTATGCTGCATGATCTCGGGCCCAACATTTGTCACCCCCCACTTCAAACCAGCAGAAAGGTGTCTGCACTTCCTTCCAAACAGAGCTTCATACGGTGCCATCCCGATACTAGTCTGAAAACTATTGTTGTAGGCAAACTCTACCAGAGCTAGATGCCTCTCCCAACTACCTTCAAAATCTAGAACACAATACCAAAGCATATCCTCAAGAACTCGATTGACTCTCATAGTTTGTCCATCAGTCTGAGGATAGAAGGCAGTGCTGAAATCCGTCTTAGTACCCAAAGCTGTCTGAAGACTCGTCCAGGAATACAAAGTAAATTGCGCATCTCGAACAGACACAATGGTCAACGGAACACCATGAAGACTACGATCTCCCCAACATACAGCTCGGCTAACTTGTCCATAGTCGAAGTGAGTTTCATTGCCAAGAAATGAGCTGACTTGGTTAGTCGATCGACTATGACCCAAATCGTGTCATTACCCTTCGAACTCTTGGGAAAACCCGTGATGAAATCCATGCTGATGTTATACCACTTCCACTCCGGAATGGGTAACGGTTGCAATAAACCTCCGGGCTTCTGATTCTCGGCTTTCATCTGCTGACAAAACTCACATCTCGCCACAAACTCAGCCACATCCTGATTCAGACCTAACCACCAGAAATATTGCTTGATGTCCTTGTACATTTTGGTACTTCTAGGGTGTACAGACAAAAGAGTAGCATGTGCTTCCTGAAGAATACTCTCCCTCAGGTCTGATTGTTCCAAAACACATAGCCTCGCTCCAAACCACAACACTTCATCCCTGATTTGAAACTCTGACAATCTGCCAGCACCAACCTGCTCCTTCATCCTCTGAATCTCTTCATCTTCCTTCTGACTCGCTATAATCCTTTCATTCAGCGTGGGCTAAAGCCTCAGCTGAGCCAAAGATGCTTCCAAACCTTGCATAACAACCTCAATACTAGCTCGATCTAACTTCTCTGCAAGATGCCTTTACGCCGTGATAAAACTGGCCAAACTGCTTTTACGGCTAAGTGCATCAGCAACGACATTAGCATTTCCCGGATGGTTCTTAATCTCTGGATGCATGTCATCAAGTACTTCCAGCCATCTCCATTGCATCAGATTCAGGTCCTCTGCTGATAGATGTACTTCAAGCTTTTATGGTCGTGTACATGATTAATTTCTCACCGTACATGTAATGTCTCCATTGCTTGAAGGCAAAAATAATTGCAGCCTACTCCAGATCCTGAGTCGAGATAATTCTTCTCATGCGGTCATGGTTGCCTAGACCCATAAGCGATTACTTTTCCCTCTTGCATCAAGACACAACCAAGCCCACAATGTGAAGCATCGCTGTAAACATCATACTCAACACCTGCTCTAGGCAAAGCAAAAATGGGAGCAATAGTCAGCTTCTCTTTCAACTCCTGAAAGCTTGCCTCGCACTGCTCGGTCCACTTGAAATTCACATTCTTCTTGGTCAGACCAGTGAGCAGCATGGCTATCTGAGCATAGCCTTGAATAAACCTCCTGTAGTATCCAGTTAACCCGAGGAAACTTTTGATTTCCTTCACTGTAGTAAGCCTTGCCCAATCTTTCACTGCCTCTATCTTCTGAGGATCAGTTGCCCCTCCCTCCTTAGAAAGGATGTGACCCAGGAATGCCACTTCAAATTTCCAGAAATCGTACTTGGATAACTTGGCATACAACTCATGCTCTTGAAGCTTCTTCAGAACCTCAGCCAGATGGTCAGTGTGCTCCTCCTCCGACATGGAGTACACTAGAATATCGTCAATAAACACCATGATGAAAGAATCAATAAATGGCCTCAGAACTCTGTTCATCATGTCTATAAAGATTGCAGGTGCATTCGTCACTCCAAATGGCATAACTAAGAATTCGTAATGCCCATGTCGAGTTCTGAATGCAGTCTTATGCACATCTTCCACTTTCACTCGAACCTGATGGTATCCCAATCGAAGGTATATTTTGGAGAAAACAACTGCTCCTTGTAAGCAGTCGAACAGGTCATTAATTCGTGGAATATGATATTTATTCTGAATAGTGACCTTATTCAGCTCCCGATAATTTATGCACATCCTTATCAACCCATCCTTCTTCTTCACCAACAGTATCGATGCTCCCTAAGGCGACGCACTCGGCTGAATAAAGCCTTTCCCCAAATGTTTCTCAATCTGTCGTTTAATTTTATCCTGCTCCACATCTGCCATCCTATACGGTGCCTTGGAAATGGGTGCACTCCCTGGCTGAATAGTGATGCTGAACTCTACATCACAATACGGGGGTAACCCGAGCAAATCTTCCAAGAACACAGTCGGGTACTCCCGAACCACTGGAATCTTCCGCACCTCCACAGGAACCTTCTTCTTGCTAATAGCAGCCACCAAATCTGAACATCTCTTCTTCCCCTGGAAAGTGACTTCAGGGCCTCCTGGAGCCTTCACTGTTACCTCCTTGGTCTTGCACTCGATGTTTGCACTGTACACTGACATCCAATCAATACCAATGATAAGATGACCCATAGGATATTCAGCTCGATCAAATCAATCCCAAAATACTTGTCTCCAATCTCGATCTCGCAGTCTGCATAGTACCGATCAGTGGTTAAAGTCTCCCCTGATAGAGCAGCTACTGCTAAGACCTTGCTTGGAACATTCTTCGGATTGACTCCCAAGACTTCAGCAAATTTAGGAGATACAAAAGTATGAGAGGATCCACTATCGAACAGAACAACAACTTTCATTTCATTTAATAAAAATTCTCCTATTACATAACACACTCTCGTTACATAACAGTTCTTACTAAATAAAAAGTGAAAAAGAACAACAGAAACTTCTAAACATTCGCCTCTGTACCAATAATGACGTGATCCACTTCAGCAGCGTCGGCCTCAGTCAAGGAAAATACTCTCCCCTACTGGTATGGCTTCTTCCTAACTTGCTACGGTGGTGCATTACGGACGACATCTCGCAGCTTAGGGCAATGAGATCTGTAACGACCTGTCTCTCCACAATTGAAACAAGTCACCACAGGAGATCTCTCCCAACCATTTTCGGGTCTTCAAGCCACATTGACAATGTTCACCCCCTTAGGTTTGAACCTTTGAGCTCGTGGCTGCCCCCTGACATTTCCAGAAATTGCGGGCTTCTTCCCGACATTCCAATTGTTCCTCCGATTCTGGGCTGCATGAAACTGCTCCATATTCTCCTCTGTAGTTGCAGCTCGCTTGACTAGCTTGTCAAACCTCCTGATAATAAGGGGTATCATCCATGATCTTAGACTCGGCCTCAATCCCTGCTCGAACTTTCGAGCTTTCTTCGCCTCGTCGATCACAAGTTCAGGTGCATACCTCGAAAGTTGAGTAAATTTTGTCTCAAACTCCGTGACAGACATGCCTCCTTGCTGTATTGCCAGGAACTCCAACGCTTTCTTCTCTTGGATACCAGATGGAAAATAGTGGCCGCGGAACTCCTCCAAGAATTCCTCCCAGCTGATAAAACCATTTCCTATAGTCTACTTCATCAACTGCCACCATATAGCTGCATCCTTCCCAAGCTGCAATGTAGCTAGCTTCCCCTTGCTACCTTCTGAAGTTTCCAAGACTTCAAAGATAGTCTCGACATGTCGAATCCAATTGTCAGCTGTATCTGGGTCCGACTTCCCTTCAAACACTGGTGGCTTCATCCTCTTGAATGACTCCACGAGTTTGATCGCCTCAGGAACTGGATTCACAGGCATCCCTCTATGGTTTTGGGTCATGGCTACGGCGTTGAGGGTCTGATAGACTCTAGCCAACTCTTTTTCCAAGTCGAGTCCATAGCTGGGTCCTTCTCCATTCCTTGATCTTCTTCCAGCCATATTCTGATTCAAAAGATCCATTAAATTCAAAGTAGAAAAAATGAGTTTAAATCAACTTCTTTCATTTCATTGAATTCAAACTTTGTACATTCAAATTTAGAACATCGTCAGACATCAAGCGAAAAGCATTGAGAAGATACAACATTCTAATCCCTACGGTTCATCGCGCCATCCCTAAGCTCTTCCCGTAGTTCTGCCACTTCTTCCTTTAGCACATGATACATGTTCTTTCTCTTCTCGAGTTCCCAAACATGATGACTGAGGGTTGCAATATTCTCCTTGCACTTCGCACACTTGGCCTGCAATAAGTCTGCTCTCTCGTTCTGAGTCTCCACCTGCCTCTGAAGAGACTTGATGAGACCTCCCAGAACTGGCTCTTCCACGTCGGATGAACTGTCTGATGAGTCCGGAAGTGGAGTGATCTCTCGTGACTAGGGCCATTCTCCTTCATACTACTCAGGATCTTCATCGTTGGAATCTCCTTGTCCAGGGTAGGAGTCCTCTTTGAATATGTGCCAATCATCATCGCCTACTGGGTCGTGGTGGTTCGCCATCTTGGGAAAGGGAGAAGAAAAAGCATCAATCATAGAGCAACACAAAAGTAAGTAGCTTACATTTAAATCTCTATACCCAACTCACACTCTCATGTCCACTCTAGGGTGTCGTTCCTTACAAATTTTTACTACTTGGAAGCGCGGCTCTGATACCACTCTGTAACACCCGGAATTCCAAATAAGACTAAATTCGAAGTTCCACAGGATCTTTACAGTTCACTTCGTAGACTTTTACAAGGAATTAAAAACTTTTTATACAGCAATAATTACATCAACATAGCAGAAATATAAATTACAACATGTTACATGAATTAAACAACAACTTGAACATTTCTTTAAACAACATTCATTCTTTAGTCTTGTCAATCACTTTATCCTGCATAGAAACTGTAGGCACGTCAGTTGCATACAATTGACGCTAGGATATAATACATCAATTTTTCTTACCTAGAAAGCACACAGTTTTTCACAAACAAAGCTAAGGGGACTATCTTATTGATGTCGTGTGTGAATGTGCACTTAGTCCTTAATGCAGTTATTTAAGTTTAATGACACTAATGCGCACTTGCTCAGATTCTGTGCATCTCATACTACATTGGTCCGAGGGCAAGCCCTTAATCGTTCTTCATCTTGTAGGGTTGATTCCCTCGCCATGATTTAAACTACCGGGTGACTACGGTAAGTATCCTAAATGTTCTATGAGTTACGAGCCCATGCCCAGACAGCCTGGAGGGGAATCCCACGTCATGACATGACATATCATGCAAAGTCTATGAAAATTCACCTCCGTCATGGAACGATGGCACTACGTAGTCACCAAACACCCCACAAGCATCGCCACGGTCCCTGATAATTCCGAAGATGTATCCACGCCATTACATGATGCATCAAGCAGGCAACCTATGAATACACTCATATCGTAGATCCGAGGCCCTCATTGTTGTGTTTTTCTCTTACTTTCATCACATCTCCGCTATGTTTCTAATCCTTAGATAATTTAATCATGAATAAAATTAATACTCTAGAATTAATGTTACCTCTACATCGGTCTTAGACCATGACCCAGTCTTGGTCTTTTATGAACACATTTTGGTTTCAAAAATTTTATTTATGCCGATGCAAGGACTTAGCTAAACTCTAGTGTCAAACTCGTTTCATGTTCATCAAAAGAAAGCTCATGTTCACAAATTCCATATTTTAACATATTTCTTTTACTTCATTTTCCATGCACAATTTGCATAATTTTAAACAACAATCTCATATTTAATCTTACTCAATTTTTATATATCAAAAATGTCACGCTCTGCTTTCCAAAAAGGAATACGGATTACGGATACGTGACTATGCCCAGCGAATGATTTTCATCATCCATAAGCTGTTCAGAATTTGTACATCATCTCATAGGAATAATCAGAGTCAGAAGCAAGAAAACTCAACCAAGCGTGCATATATAAATCGAAATACCAACAGAATTTATTTGAAACAAAATATATTAATCTCAAATAAACCAGATCTGATCAAGTCAATATCCTGGATCACATTGCCCAAATACAAAATAAACACAAGTATCAAATACAATATTCAAATAAGCAACATAAACTAATAAGAAAAACTCCAGCACTAATATCTCATATCACCAACTCCATCTCGCAGCTGATCACCCTGGTCTGCAATTAATAAATTGCAGGAAGAGAAAAAAGAAACAAACTCCCCTCAGTGCAAGTTATGGGCCGCTTGTAGTGCAGGATACAAGTACAGGAAGAGATAAACAGAATAGAATAACAGTGGAAACAAACATAGCATGGTATAGGCATGTCAACAGAATAGAATATCGAACATGAATCAGGAAAACAAATCAGATAGCATGGTATACTAATAGGTACAAGTAATATGTGTCAAGTGTGAACAGTATGCAGATAGGTATACGGATAGCAGTATCAGATAACAGTCAGATAGTAACAGATAACAGTGTTCAGTAGCATGTAACATATGACAGTGTAACAGATGTCAGTTCTTATAGTCTTGTGTTTATTACTAACTAGGTAGCACTTCATGCATCCATCTTTTTACTACATAGTTGCTACATTCAAACAGTTTCATTTTAGATTTTGTAAGGGATCATATAGGACCGTGTACTCAGGTATCAGTAATCAGACAGTAATTAGACAGTCAGAACCTATTGGTCCTCCTCTGAGTACACCTTCTTATAGGGAAGTGTGCAGTCAGGTAATCAGTAACAGTAATCAGACAGTCAGAACCTATTGGTCCTCCTCCGAGTACAACTTCCTATAGGAAGTGTGCAGTCAGGTAATCAATATAACAGTATCGTATCACATAACAGATGCTCAGTATGGGAAACACGGGCCCCCTTCCAAGTACAAATTTCCTATAATTTCCCACTATTGGATCTTTCCCTTAATCCCGGCTTGATTATCTATTATTATTATCAGACATGCATGCATGTGTATAAAACATAGTAAGAATAACATGGTATAAGAAGGTAACAGGTTCAGGGTGACAGATAAACATGTGCAGATGATAGACAGTTCATAAAAGAATAGGACAATGCAGATGCTAGTTCAGGACAGCAAGACAGTACGATACTAAATCAGGGATTCCCGTTGCTACAAAAATGTAAATCTTGATCCGTCGAAGAATCTGGAAAAAAGACTTCCGTCTGAATCTAGCAATATATATAAATCATATAGTATTTTACAAAATCAAGTCTCAAAACAGATTTGAATCAAGAAACGTATTCAGTCAGAAATCAGTATTTTGTATTCACAGTCAGGAAAACAGCATGAAAACTCATTAATTAAATCACGAAAAATCTGGGGTATTCCCCTATATGTATAGCAAAAGAAAATCATGTTTTATAATTTTTCAATATAAATATTTTAGTTAACAAAAATTAGAGAACATCAAGATACAGTAGTTTTGTAAATCTGAAATCACAAACAGTGCAGTACGAAAACAGCAATATCTCACAAACCATAAGTCGAAATTCAAATCCGCCAAAAGGCTAATAAAATAAATACAGAAGGCTAACATTCATATTCAGAAATATTTTATAAAAAGCAAGTAGAAATAGGTCGAAAATCAGGTTCTTTACTGAACAGTAAGAAAAATATGTTAGTATAGTAGTTGTTTGGAAACAGAAAATGGTTTGTAAAACTCATCAAATAAATCCATAAAAATTCAGGGTTAATCCCAATCAGGTCCAGTTGTATTATGTAAAATATTGGATCAGAATAATACTTTTAACATCAGAATAAAAATAGTGTAATCCACAAAATTCATATAAAACAAAATCTAGAATTTTTCTACACCACTGTAGTAAAATAGACATAACTCACAATTCATAAATCGAAACTGAGATCCGTCAAAAGGGTTAGAAAATAGACAAATTTCTCTACAGTTCATGTTCACAAAAGTTTTTCATATACTGACCTTAATAGGGTCTAAAATACTGATCAACATCAGGGCAACAGAAAATACAGATTTGTCCCTCATGCATAAATCAATCTATATCATACGGAATTTGTGCAAATCATAACCAAACACGAAATATGGTGTACTAGATGTCCAAACAATATGGTATGGGGTATTTCACAAGTTCAAAACAAGTATACTATGAATAACGTGGTCTCAAGTTTTTCCTTTGTTTGCTTTCTTTTGCAGGCTTAAAGGGTAGCGCTGCCTACTCTTATAATGCTTTTGGTAAGATTTTTTTGACGTCGTGTTTAGGCAGTTCTGGATTGGTGATGTGTTAGTTTTGAAGCCCAGTTTCATACTTGGGTCTGTTCCCGCTCTCCCCGTTATCTTTAATTCTGACTGGTTTCTGATGGTTATGTGTTTCGGTGGCGTTGGATCAGCTCGTTCTGATTGTCATCTTTCTGAGCTCAGCTGTTTAGAGCTCTTTGCTTTGTTTAATCTCAATGCTTGTCTACGTCGTTTGTTTGTAATGGATGTATTCTCTGCTGTTAAGCAGTTTGAACTAGTATCTGTTTAATTAAGGATGCTTTGCTGGGCTTTGTTGGTCTTTTGATGGCTTCAGCACTGCGATCATCATTCAAGGATGCTCTTCTCTTGCGATTCTGGCTTTGCTAATACTGATCTCTCTTCTTTTTCGTTAGTATATTGCTGTAGTTGTTTATACTTCTGCGCTCTGGACTTTATATTGAGGCACTCAGCTGTTATTTCCCTTGGTCTTTATCGTCTTGACTGTATTCACACTATGGTTAAGATATTGCACTGATCGATGTTTGGTTGTGGCACATTTGATCAGTTAGCTTTTGTTTAGACGTAGACCAATGGTGGTGGTGTTTCGGTTGATTAGTTGCCTTTTATGAAGATTATTATCATGGTTTTGTTATGTCTGTTGATCTATTCATCTGGCATGTCCCTTCTTTCCTGAGATGAGTATGGCTGGTTGTATATATAATTGGCTAAGTGGGTATTTCTGATTAGAGGTGCTCTCGGCTTTGGGGGTTTCTCTCAATTGTCGGAGCTGGTTTCCCTCCTCCCTTTGGACTTCTTGATTAGTCCACTGGGGATCCAGTGGGCTTATATCTGAGGATTTAACTCATGTGGATTCCATCATTGTTTATTTCTATCTAATCCTCCTAGATTGGTTTTGTTATTTAGCTCTTTTCCTGTTCTGTTTTATGCTCTGTCCCATTTGGATGTTGCTTCATTGTGTCTGCATTGCTTGCTATGCATCGTTTGTGCTCCTGGGGATTTAGCTTTGAGGTCACCGGCGCGTTACTGCGGTGATGGTGCTGTTCTGGATCGTGATGCGCTCTGCTCTGCTGTCGATGGGTTCGATCAGCCACTGTTTTCATCTTGTACCTGAGTTTTTAGTTGTATATATTGTTTACATCTTGTAAATTTGTATCTATCTGCTTTTGTATTGACTGTACATTATTCTGATTAATATAATTATTTGTATGGCTGGAGCCATTTGGCTCTATCCGTTTCATCAAAAGGTATACTATGAATAACACGAATGAGCACATGATATCATATGAACAACACGCATATATACAATAGGAAGTGGTCAACCCTAGGTTATTATATGTCATGTATGTCGTGAGGCAACTATAGTCAAATCAAAACAATAGAGACAAGACCAACAAGGGGTTTCACACACGAATTGTCTCTAGAACCGAACTACACTACATGCGGTATTTAGTACTTGTATTACATAAAGGAAACAATACAAGTTACTTGCCTAAGAGATGACGAAACTGACGAACCAAAAGAAGGAATAACAGGAACGGATTCCCGGGGTACGAACACAATAAACGGATCACGAACCAACCACGAACACAAATCAACTAACGAGATGATCACGAACAAGATCACGAACATAATCGGACGGCTGAGATCAAAGATTAAGATCAAGATGATCGGATCGGATCGGATGGCCAGATCTCCCAGACGATGAAGATGGCAATGATGATCAAGCAGAGCTGACGGTTGAGATCAAGGGATCAAGATCACGGGTGATCGACGACCAGGAATCAATCAATCAATCAAGATGATCATGATCGTGGTGATGATCAAGATCAAACAGACGGCCCACAATCAACATGATCAAAACCCAATAGCCACATGTAGGTACGGCCCTGGCATGGTGACTGGCAGAGAGTGGCTGGTGCACAGGCGAGGCTAACGGCAGACGAGGGCTGCTGGCAGGGACTGGCGGCGGAGAGGCTGCCGGTGATGAAGCAACGGGAGGTCGCGACAGAAGCACAAGGCGACGGGCTGGAGCTGCGGCGCGTCGACAAGGGAACCTAGCACTCGGGGGTGTGCCAGGCTGATGGCGCTACTGTTGCGCAGCGCTCGGGAGGGCGGCGGAACATCGGAGAAGAGGAAGGGAGGAAGGCACAGGCATCGAGAAGGAGGTAGGGTGGTTAGGAGAGAGAGGCAGGGGTATAGCGGTGCTAGGGTTGACATGAACAAGGGGGAGGAACAGGGGTTGGAGGTGAAGAGAGGCGGCTGAAGTAGGGGGAAGATGAATAGGCATACAATGAGTTAAATATATTTATAGGTATAAAGATTATGTTTAGGGAAAGAGATGACTGAACAGGTGAGTTGGGTTTCGGGTGAAATGGTTAATGGGTATAGGGGTTTATTGGGTTTTGGGTAGAGTATTAGGCAAATGGGTTTGGGTAGTTAGGGTGTTGGGGTTATAGGGGTTAATTAAAATGGGTATAGGGTTTAATAGAACATAGGGTATTAAATCCAATAAAATAATGGGTTTGGGTTTCAGGAAAATACAACAACTAATAAAAATATATAATTAGGATTTTATGGAAATACTAATAATAATATTAAAAACAATAACAATAACGATAATAATAATTGTAGTATTAAAAATAACAGTAATAATAATAATACTGAGAACAATAATAATAATAAACATAATAATAATAATAATAATAATAATAATAATAACAATAATAATAATAATAATAATAATAATAATAATAATAATAATAATAACTGAAATAATAACAATAATAACAATAGTAACAACAATAATAGGATTTGAATTACGATATAAATTCATTAGAAAAATAGTTACAAATAAAATTATTGATTAAAAATAGACTTTAATAGAAGATCTAACAATACATTTTAATGAAAATAATTTGAAAGCGGTAAACTAATTTACAAAACTTTGAAATACCGAAAATATACAAAAATACGGATTTGCGAAAATATAGGTTACAAATAATCTCATTTTAGATCTCTATATCAAAAAATCTTTCAAAAGGAAATATTCGTTTTCTTTAATTATTAGAAATTATATTCTAAGAAAATTTCATTAATTCCTTCCTCTCAAAAATCGCTTCAAATTCTCATTATAATAAACAAATATATTCTAGAAATAATTCTCATGAAGTCTACGTATTTTAGAAGAATTTTAATAATTTTTCTTAATTTTTTAAACACTTAAAACTACTTTAAAATATCAAAAATAGAAAAAAAAAATCAAAATCCTAAAAAATGGCCAAAGGCCGGATTCGAACCCAGGTCAAACCCCCCGCCAATGAACAGTAACAGCCCCAAATTGCACCCGTTGACCAGTAAGGCCAGAGTGGCTAACTGTCTTATAGGGAACTTAATTTATACTTATGTTTTGGCTTTCGGGTTTGAGTTAAAATCAGTTTTTTCAGAAAACAGAGTCTTTTGAGAGACTCGAACCAGAGACTAAATGCTATGCTCACCTATAGTAACACACCCAAAATGCACCCGAAGACCAGTAGGTCTTTGAGTGACTAACCGATATGAAATCTAGTTAGTTACTTTTGTATAATCTGCATTGAATCTAGTTCTTCTTTTAGAAAACTCGATTTTTCTCAATTAATTTGTACATATACAAATCTGTATTTTTTCCAGAATATTATTATTTGAAAAACAGTAACTTGTATTTTCTTAGATTGTTAGAAATCTCATTTCTAAACACACAATGGACTATTTCTCTTTAGTCCTTTAAAAAAATGGAGTATTACTACATTTTCGACATAGAAGAAATTTCTTTTTAGAAGAATCTTTTATCAACAATTTTTTTATTTTTATTCACAATGTGTTCATACAATTCTTTTCATTCTTTAACAAAATCAAGCTATTTAATTAGTCATAAGTTTACCAAAACTAATCTTTTTCTTATGTTTCAAGGAGACGAAATAGATGATAATCTAGTGATTTTAATTTTACTCACAAAATGCAATTAAAACAAACTTATTGCAACTAATCAATTTACCCCCAATCCATTGACATTACTATGCATTCCATAATCCGTTCATAAGAAGAATTTTTCACATATTGCATTCTACAACTCATTCATACGCACAATTTTTCGTGTAATCATGTTTCATCAATCTAGCATGCAAATATATTAACCAATCATCATAACAAATCTTTTAACACATTTCAATTTATTTTATTAACTTTTCATGTAGATAGGCTTGAGTTTCTTTTCTTCCTACTTGTTTCTAACATATTCACAATTCAAAATCCTAGCATGGTATCTATGTTTGAAGTTCAAGAAATTGCCCACCTTATTGAAGAAACGAAATAGAAACTCTTAAGAAACTCCTTTAAAGCACGAATGGCTGCCTTCTCCTCCTAGTTTGTGCCACGAAGCTTGAGCCTTCTCCTCCTTGCTAGTGTGAAACCCGAGCTCCTCCTCTTGATGCTATGGCCGGCCTCCAATATTGCAAGAGTACACCCACACACAAACTCTCAATCTTTTACTCACACTACTTTTCCTTTTCCTCTCAATTTGTTTCTTTTTCTTTTCTCTTCTCTTGTAAATTTTCTAGTGCAAGTTATGAAGAAGATAAGGGGGGGTATTTATACACAACTCAAGCTCAAATGGAGGGTTGAGATGAGTTTAGATGAGAGGCTAGGATACATTTAGGAGTTAGAACAACTACCCACCATCACATAACCACTGTCCCACTCTCTCCATCTCTCCCACACTCCAAGACTCAATCCGGTCACACTATGCACACTACAATTGTTTGTACATTAAATTATTAATTTATTTATTACTTGATCAAGTCTACAATACAAGTTGTATTAATTCTTATTAAAAAAAACTAATGGGCTAATTAGGTGGGCTAAAGTCCATGGGCTCTCTAATTAAATTAATTAACTTAATTAAGTGGGCTAGAATAAGACTATTAGGCCTAGAGATTAAAATAGGTTTTAATTGAAAAGAGAATAAATGTTTATTCATGAAATGAGAATACTTTTTAAAGTTAAAATACACATATTAAATTGCACGTGCAAAACACGTGAAAAAATAAAAGAAGGCTTAATATTTATTATTTGAGAAATTCAGAATGTTACACATAGTACAATTTACTTTACTTTTATTTTTATCATATAATATACCGCACCCCAAACATACTTTTGGTAATATAACACCGCACCCCAAAGCCGATAGGCTGGGTAATAATCACCGCACCCCACATAAACTAGGGTAATAATCACCACACTCCAAGTAGAACTTGGGTAATATAACATCACATCTCAAGCTGATAGCTCTGTTATTACTTTACTTTATTTTCATTTTTATCTTACAATTTACTTTACTTTTCATTTCCATCTCGCAATACAATTATCATTTCAACAACCCACCAATTCACCCGGGGAGTTGTGCCAAGGCAGGTAGTTCCCACAATTTCCATGGAAATAGCGGGCAAGTAGTTCCTCGACACACTTTCAAGGTACAACAAACCCATATCATATCATATTTTACTTTAATATCCAGTCTCATAACCATTCTCATCACCTAATACAACTTACTTTTATTATTCATCACATAATACATTTTACTTCATGTTTCACACTCCTATTACATATTACTTTACTTTTCATTCGTATAATACATACACATTTTCCTTACTTCTCATATTCATTTCCATACCACAATTTCTTCAATTTATTCACATTAATTCACATAAATACTTCCTTCACGTATACTCATATACACAACCATATTAATTTACAAACATAATTCCTTCACTTTTATACTTATATACATAACACCATATTAATTTACATACATAATTCATTAACTTTTATACTCATATACATAACACCATATCGTCACTTCCAACATTTAATCACATAACATAATTTCTTCTCTTTTTTCGTACATAATTACATAGCACAATTTCTTTACTTTTTATTCACATTCTCATACATACTTTATTTATTTTTCACACTCTTTTCCACACTCATAACACAAATTCTTTAATTCTCATCTTCATTCATATACACAATTTCTTTTACTTTTCATATTCATTTCAATTCATACACTTGCTTTACTTTCTCATTTCCACTTCACATTAAATACTTTCTTTACTTTCTCATTCTCATTTCACATCATATACTTTCTTTACATTCTCATTCTCATTTCACATCATATACTTTCTTTACATTCTCATTCTCATTTCACATCATATGCTTTCTTCACTTTTTCATTTTTATTTCACATTTATTCATTTTAATAATTTGTCGACCAGTGGGCCACACTATCCCAATATACTGAAAGCTGACAGCCCAGTAAACATGCAGACCTCTGCACCCCCGTGGTCTTACGCGTTCGAGATTACGTCTTCCTCCCAGCCTATTCCAGCGAGGGAAACACCGTACCCAAAGTAGAACTTGGGTAATAATGACCGCACCCCAAACAGAGTTTGGGTAATAAACACTACACCCCAAACGGAATTTGGGTAATAATCACTGCACCCTAATGCCGATAGCCTGGGTAATAATCATCGCACCCTACACAAGCTGGGTAATAATCGGGCCTAAAAAAAACCGCACCCCAAGCCGGTCCTGGGGTGTTAGGAGGTCTAGCCCAAACCCCCTAAAATTTTGTACGTACTGGTCAACAAAATTTAACTTTTATTATCATTTTTATTTCATCTTTTTCTCTCATTTTATCATCACATATTATCTCATCTTTTATTTCAACATATTATCACATCTTTGGCATTTACCACGCTATTTATTATCTCATTATATCACATATTTGCATACACCCGGTTATTTAACTTATAAGATTATTACATCATATTATTTTGTATCATGAAGGCACCAAAGTATGTATTTTGTCACGTTATAATATATTATGAATATGCCAAGTTATATAGTTGATTATATCATATTATCGCCCATTAATTTCACCTTGAATATCTCTATATCATACATATACTCACTTATTAATTTCATCGTTTATCATATCACAACTCGTTATCACTCATATATCATAAACATGCACCGTATTGGTCAACAAATCATAACACCATATATATATATGTCATTTTTATTTACCATACATATCTTATACGTAAATCAAGCCCAATTACTTCATATTATCATATATATACCCAATATATCACCCCTAACACCAAATATTCAAAATCATGCAAATTCACCATATAACACAATTTCAACTTATAAAAAATCCGTATTTTCTACTAAATCTTTATTTGGCTATAAATCAAACAAATTACATCGAATCCATATAAATTTTGTCACAACATAATGATACCTAGTACAATCATACTCACCTGACAAACCGGCAAGAAGATACTCCTCGCTCGCCCTGTCGCTAATAAAACTTCACTTTTAATAACTATTAAGAAAATTATCGAACACGTAAGTCATTAACTCATTACACAAATTATCTATCCCCTGAATTCACATCCAACATACTCATACATCACATACAACATAACTAAGCATATCAAATAAATGCTTCTCTAGTCTAATGGCCAAATTCCAATTTTACCCCTCAATCGGAGGAATTGTAATCAATATTTTATATTTTAAGGTTAAAATACCCCAAATTACTTCTTTATCCCAAAATTAACTCATACATGCATCTCAGGGAATAAAATCTATTATTTATACATATTTTCCCATACTTATCATATTTTTATATCGATAAACCTTATTTTCACAAATTCAAGATACCGAAAAAATTCCTTATAATTGTCAAATAATTATTAAAATTTATCATAAATGCTCCTAAATTATCTCATAATATTCTACATCATCCAAAATAAATATAAGCATTCCATTGATGCAATTCGCCATACACTTCCTAAACTCAAACCCTAGGTTTAATAAAATTTCCATATTATTACCATAGAAATCGAAATCTTTCACCTATAGCATGTTCTACAAACTGTAAGCATCCTTCTACTATAATTTTTATGAAAAGAAATAAAAATCATACAATCCAATAAACAAAGATACAAATTGGTATACCTTATCAAAGTTCGTTCCATAAATCGACACCACCTAGTAGATAAGCACCCAAAATACTACTAAACCCTAGGAAAATCAAAATATAAAGTGGAAAGGATGGTGGATTTCGAGCTGTTGTTTTTGGAGGAAGAAAATGGGTTTCGGCTGATGGTGGGTTTTGGCCAGCAAAGAAAAGGGAAGGGGAGAGATAAAATGAGAGTGGCAAACTTGTAAATATGAGGAATTTTAATAGTAAGGAGGTTAGGGTTATGGGCCTAAGCCCAATTTCAAATAAAATCAATATTTCAAGGGTTATTTCAACACCAAACCTCAAAATTTCTACCTTCTTGCTAGGACCATGCAATTCTTTCAAATTAGTAAATATCTAACCCTCACTTATGCATAAGTACAGAAGAAAAATTTCGAGTTAAATCATATTCATCTCCTCCGACAAAACTCATCTCAAAACTCCTATATTTCTAATTTTCCCTGTTTGACCCCAAATTCCAATTTAATCATTCTAATATAAAATAAAACCAATTAATATAAGAAAATATACTCAGAATCATAAATAAAAAATAATATAAAGCAAATATTTAAGGATGTAAAAAAATAGATGTTACCGTTTGTCACTTGGGGTCTCACAACATCATCATGAAGAGTCTTTCAAATTTCAAAAACTCCCAAACCCTATCTCCTCCCTCCATATTGTTGGCCAGCCACCCTATGCATGCACACATCATTTTTTTCATGATTGGTTTCATGACATGTTACACTACAAGTGTACAAGTCAAGTTAGGGTCAATTTGGGTTCATTTGGGTCTAGTTTAGTCTAGCCAAATGAGCCAAGTTGGTTAATTAAAATCACATCACAGAAATTGAAATACACACAAATAACTTGTACTTACAATTTGTAATAACACACATGAAATCGTATTATCACCATATGAAATAATAATTCAATATTAGATGTCCTAACTCAATTATAGTTAAGACTAACATACGACTTGATTGAGAAGATATCTCAACTCCGGTTCTACAATTTCAACTTCATTGAGTTCAAAACATATCGAATAATAATATATCTTAATACTTACTCAATTAAAATCGAGAAAAATCCATTAATATGTGCAACTCTCAATCGTGCACGGATTAAAATACAAAATATATATGTAGTATTTTGGGGGGTTTTACATTTCAATCGTGCCGCACTCCTTTAGTTATTTTATTCAAAATATCAATTTCCAAGTTGGTACATGACCATATCTTGTAAACCGCAAGTTGAAACTTACTTTTATAAGTTGCTTTAGCATATTTATGGTGAATCTTATCTTATCGCAATATATATCAAACTTATTCTCTATTTATTGGGTAATACTAACATAAAGACTACTACTTATGTACTGTAATTGATTGTGGAAAAGTACAATTACATAATGAGATATGATATATGTACATATGACACATTTTATATTAGTAATGATATATGATATAAAATATTTAATCGAAAGGGAGGAATACATATTTGATAAATAATGTTTTATAGAGTAATATTGTATAACATATATTGATAACCCAACTCTTTAATGTTAATTAACTCATAAATAAAATTTAAATAGTTTAAATTCTTCATAATAATATTAGCTAACCAAATTCCGTGCTATCTATACATAAATATTATAAAAAATAAAAAAATATATTTAAAAAAAACAAGTAAAAATTATTTTACAAACCCTATCCAAACTTTTATTGAATAAAAAATTAAAATATCCATCCCGCGATATATCATGGCTATGCCTGCGTTAGTATAAAACCGCCGTTATAAGACAGAGCTATCCCGGCGTTTATAACCAAAATGTCGGGATTGATATTCAATTTATTTTTGAAAAATTTGAAACAGCTACCCCTATTATATAAGAGGGGTTGTCTCGGCGTTAATAACCAATACGTCGTTGTAGTGATCACCTATCCCGGCATTTGTAGCAAACACCGGGATAGAGTGTAGACTTTTTAAAAAGTAAAACTCCCCGTCAACTATCCCTACAGTGCTTAGAAATGCCAGGATAGGTACGTCAGTATCCGTCTGCAAAGCACAGAAGCACTTATCCTGTCGCGGTTTGTAGATATATATATAACCAGAACAGAAGCAAAGCACCTTCAACCTCTTACACCAAGTTTGTGGTTAATCATAAGATATCCTCCTGAACTATTTGGTCAAAGCAGTAAATTCACTAGTAATATTGGTCAATGCAGCAAACTATATAAGGTGGGTATGGCTTATGGAATCTGTTAGTTTTAACATAGGGGTAATTGCGAAAAACTCACATGTACTATTTGGTCAAAGCGTATCCTGTCTGCACTTTTGGTCAATGCAGTAACGCACCTAAGGTGGGTATGACGTTAAAGGTCTGTTATTTTTAGTTTTAATATTACGTGCTCTTCATTTATTTAATATCTGAACAAAATACCCTTCATCTCCATCTGAGTTCAATTTTATTTTGAATTTTGGGGGTCAGGTTTGAATGGATTTGAAAAATGTGAGTGAAAGAGGATGAAGAAACAAAGAAATAAGAAAGTGGAGGGGATTGGGGATAAATGGGATGGTTGGATCAGGTTTGACATGAGTCTCAATTTAATGAGTTTGTTTGTTGTAGATGGTTGTTTTAGATTTGGGTTTAAGAGGGAGAGATAAAGGAGAAAGAGAAAGGCATGACGATAGAGAGGAAGGGTATAGGGTATCAGTTCGGGCTTTGTGTGGGATCGTTAGGTTCGAATTTAATGGGTTTCTTGGGTTGTAGATAGATTCTTTGATTTTGTGTTTGAGATGAGGAGAGGGAGGAAGAGAAGATAGACGAGAGTGAGAATAAAGGAGGAAAGAGAGGTGGGGGATCAGCTTTGGATTGAATTTTGTGAATAAATGTGAGATCAAGTATGAATGAGAGAGAAAAGAGGGTGATTGGATCATTTGCAATCAAGTTTTCAACAATTTTATTATTTTAATGGTGTATCTGCAAAAAAATTTATAAGGGTGCATTATTAGGGCAATAAATACAACAAATATTTTTTTATATATAAGTCATCTAAAAGTTTTTATTACATTTTACCCCTCATAGTACATACAAATAATTATTTTTTTTGGCAGGTGTCCCAAAAAAATTTGAAATTCCATATTAGTTCCCCAGAAGTAACTATTTTCATATTAGTCCCTCGGCTAAATCCAGAGTAATTAAACGTGATTAATATGAGACACAAGTGCAACACTCAAAAAATTATGATTTATCGAACCAATTTTGGTGAAAAAAATCTTAAGTACAATGGTCTACAAGAGTAGAATTGCTAGGTCACACTATTTTGAAAGAATGATATCCTTCAACTTAAGTATTATCATTATTTGAAATTAGGTACACATTATTTTCATAATTTTGCACTTGTGGCTCTCATTAATCAATTTTGAAGTTGGTTATGGAACTAATTTGGAATTAGTGATTTGTGGGGTGTAATTCCCGTTCCCGTAAATACGTATTTTTCGAATATTTTCTGTATTTTGATTATTATTTGTTAAATTTTTTTTTTTTTGTATTTAAAATATTTTCTAAACGAAAGGGTTTGTTATTTCAAATAATAGTGTATTTTACCTTCACTTTTCATTTTATAATTGACTGATTATATATTTTTCCCGTTTGGATTATTTTAATATAAAGTTGGTAAGTCAATCCTTATCATTTTGTATAATGTTATTATTATTGTTGCTGTTGTTGTTGTTGTTGTTGTTGTTGTTGTTACTATTATTATTATTACTATTATTTTATTATTATTGTTACTATTATTTTATTATTATTCTTATTATTATTTTTATTATTAATATGTGTTGCTATTGTATTATTATTATTATCAGTACTGTTATTTTTTTTATTCTCATTATTATTATTTTGTAAAGCCCAAATATTTTAATATTATCTTGTATTATTATTTAGTAACATGAAGCCCATCATCTAAATCCTAATTTTTCATACAACTCATTTGAATTATTTATTTATATATAACCTGAGCCCGATCCAAGCCCATCTCCTATTGGATTCTAACCCTAAACCCAAACCCGCATCTTATTGGACCCCAAACCCAAATCAATTATTCCAATTTTCTCCTTAATCGGTTATTGATTAGATCAATCCCACACCTCCCCGTATCCCTTGAAATTACTCCTCACGCTCCCCACTATCTCAACTATCCCCATTATAATATATATATTATAATTAATGAATTTCCACCTCTCTCTCTCCTTCCTTCTCTTTCTCCTCTGTTCCCAACTGAAACAGAGACCTCCCCCCCATTCCTCTTCCTCCTTCGCTCGACGAGCACCTCGTCGCTATCAGTCGTCGTCACCTTCCACTCCATCGTCGTCGTCAACCCCAAGCCCTTCGAGCGCTTCCCGCTCGAGCCAACGTCAGCACCGCCCGCTCGAGCCTTCCGCTCGACTCAATCGTCTTTGACCTTCATCGCCTCCGTAATTACTGTCCACCTTTGAGTTGCAGACCACCGCATCTTGCAACCTCCTCACACCCCGTCGTACCTCCTGCTCATCGCCATCGATGGTCCACCGAGCTCCACCGCCAGTGCCCAAGTTTCCCTATTGCTGAGCCCCATCTTCCTCCTCGTCTCCTTCGTTCACCGCTCCATCTTCCCATCGCCCTTCATCCTCAATCGCCGGCAACACGCCGTCGGTCCTCTACCTCCTCCTCTGTCGTCTTCTTCTTCCTCTGGGTTCTCATCGAACCCTGTCGATAGCCGAAGCCCTCCACTAGAGCCTAAACTTCGTCATCACCTTCCCTTCATCTCCGAGCCCCCTCTCATCACCGACTGCACTCCTCGTCGCCGCCCCTGTCCACAACCACATTACCGAAGCCCCTGGATCACCCTTGCCCTTGTCTCCACTCGCCCTCTGCCTTCCTTCCCCTGTTTTCCTGCCATTATTGCCATCGCCATCATCGCTAGTCGACACCCACCTGTGCATCGTCGCCTGTGCATCTCTTCCTCCCTATCGTCGAGCCACACTCGACAGCACCTCCCCGCCAGCTCGCTCCCAACATCGTCGACCCATCGCAACAGCCTCGCAAAGCACCCCTTGCTCTGTTTGTGATAATTCGACGCTAGCCGTCCGATCAGATCATCACCATCATCAGTAGCTTTTGATCACAGCCGTTCGATCCTCCATTTGATCAACACCATGATCATCGTCATGTGCTTGATCAAATCAGCCACCACCATCCGATCAGATCTTGATCTAGACGTCGGATCTCCCTTGATCATCATGATTGTGATCATCATCTTGATCTTGATCTTGATCTTCAATCTCAGCCGTCCGATCACCCGATCTTGATCCCCATCAAGATCCGTGCCCGATCGTGATCAAGACGGGATTCCGATCCCATTATTCTTCGCATATTCAGATAAATCTAACATCGTTTTAAAGGCAAGTCATCTCACCCTCAAATTGTATTGTATCATATTCGAGATTGTTTATTGAATTCCGCAAGTAGATCTATATTGAGTATCGTATATCTGTTTTTGTTATCTATCGTTGGGATGCTACGGATTTACACGAGCGAATCCAAGTATTAGTCTTGACTTCGTGCCGTCTTCTGCCTCCAATATATAGAGATCTTGCATGCATTCATGTAGTTAATTATCGAATATAGAAATAGGGATTATTATTGTATTTCATGTCATGACATTACACAACTATTGCAGATTGTATACTAGTATTGACTGTTTATATGATTAATGTTAGTGTGTTAGTTGATTGTGATTAGTAAGATTATGGACATTGTGCGTCTTAGTACCTTGTTCACATAGATGTAACTTGCTGTTATTTATGTTGTCGACCCCTAACTCATCGTTCATAACATTCTAATCATTTTATTCATGAAAAACATAATAAGACCCTAAAATTTATTGCCAACCTGAACATTGTCATACTGTTTCGACCTAGCTAATGCCATCAAAATCAATAACTTTCTTAATATGAAATGTAGCTCCATGTTTCTAGTTTCCAAAACATCTGGAATTATCGAATTCTGACTTATATTGCATGAGTTATGACATTTTTACTGCTGCTGCACTGTATTTTCAGATTTATGCACATACCATGTTAAACTGAAGAATTAGGTGAACTAATAATCAAATATTACCATGATGGTTTCCATATTGATATCCAACATGCTTAGGGTAATGAAAATTATTTTTACTAATTTTTACAATGAATATTTACTGCTGTTACAACTGAAACTAGTTGACACTGATAACCAGCCAGAAATAGTAACCTGTAAAGAACACTGAAATTCACCTAACTAATGTTGTCAGAATTTGGACTTTAAATATGCGTTGGAACCAGGCAGGAGTCTAGTTTCTGGATCATCTGGTGGATCCACATTTGCTTGATGAATTTTAAGTAAATAATCTAAAAATAACGATTAAATATTATAATTATAATAATAATAATATCGTAAGACAAAATAATATTCGATTTAACAATTTTATTAAAATAATCCAATAATAATAATATATTTGTTTTAGGCTCAATATAAATAGTTGATCAATAAGATATAAAAAATAAGATCAAAATACGACATTATTCGAAATGAATAAAATTTTCGATTAGAAAATACTTTAATAAAAGATCCGAAATGAATTTAGCACAAAATAAATTTACAAAAATCAAATGATTGAAAATACACGAAAAATACCTATTGTCGGGAATGGGGGTCACATGAGGCCAATCCTTCACTGCCTCGATCTTTTGTGGATCAGTGGTCACTCCCTCCTTAGAAATGATATGGCTAAGAAGAGCAACCTCAAACTTCCAAAGCTCACATTTGGACAACTCGACATATAGCTCATGCTCGTAAAGTTTGCTTAGAACTACTGCTAGGTGCCTCGCATGATCCTCCATCTTTTAGTATACCGGGATATCATCAATGAAGACCACTATGCACGAATCGATAAACAGCCATAGAATCTGATTCATTAGATGCATGAAGATTGTTGCAGCATTGGTCGCTCCAAAAGGCATCACCAAAAATTCGTAATGTCCGTGTCAGGTCCTGAAGGCTATCTTTGGTATGCCCTACTCCTTTACACGGACCTGATGGTAACCTAATCGTAGAAGGATATTCGAGAATACTGATGCTCCTTGTAGTTGATCGAACAAGTCATCGATCTTGGGAATTGGATACTTATTCTGGATCATGACATTCTTCCTCTCCTAATAGTCGATGCACATCCTGAACAACCCATCCTTCTTCTTGACCAACAATACTGGTGCACCCCAAGGTGAGGAACTTGGCCAGATGAAACCTTTCTACAGAAGCTCCTCGATTTGTTTCTTCACTTCACTCTGGTCTACCGATGCCATGTGATATGGTGTTTTCGACACTGGTGCACTACCTGGTTGGATTACAATACTGAACTCCACGACTCTTGGTGGGGGTAGTCCCGACAACTTTTTTAGATTTACGAGAGGGAAGTCTCGTACAATGGGTACTCCTTTCACCTCCTTCGGTACTTTCTTTCCGGCTGTAGCTGCCAACCACTTCTCATTTGCCTTTTGCCCTTGAAACACGATCTCAGGTTTCTCAGGCATTGCTATAATCACCTTTCCCTTGCGATCAATGTGGACCTTAGACATCCAATCCATTCCAACAATAGCATCTGTTCCGACAAAGCCCAATTCCAACAAATCAATATCTAGGGTCTCACCTCCAACATGGAGTTTACATCCCTTATAACACTTATCAGTTGTAAGAGTCACTCCTGATGGCATAGCCATTACCTTGGTCAAATCAGGAGTTGCGGCATAAGTGCAACTCAACTTCTTTGAGAAAGATTTGGACACAAAAGAGTGAGTAGATCCACTGTCAAACAAAAACATTCCATGATTCCACTAATTCCCAAATATCCTGTTACAAAAAGTTGCAACTTCATCACATATCCTTCCTCATACTCAAAATACATCATCAATCAAATTACATTAAATTTCCCGTACCAGTTATTACTCCATCATCGCCATCAGCATCCTCCTTTATAAGGGCAAAAATGTGTCCCTGGCGAAACGGTTTCTTCCCTTTGACATCCTTTTTCTGGGCTGGACCACCATTTCCTTTCTATAACTGGCGGATCAGTGTTTTGGATATGCCCCTCCTTTCCGCAATTGAAACAACTTCTCGGGGTGACTAGCTGCTTGTTCTTTGGACAATGATCCTTATAGTGCCCTGATTCTCCAGAACCAAAACACTTCATTGACTGGTCCATACCAGCACCAACACTTATCTTCTGGAATTTCAGGTTCGGCCCTTGCTTCTTAAATCCTGCCGATGGCACCGGCCGCCCTTTTGTTTCACTTTCTGATCTTTCCATGGGTTGGTTGATTTTGGTTCATGTCCTGCTCCTTTACTGCTTCCCTGCACACCAGCTTGTCAAAACTACAAATGCATAATGGCACCATCCTTGACTTTAGGGCTGGCCTCAAGCCCTGCTCAAACCTTTTTGCTTTCTTGGTTTAGTCCTGGATCATCTTAGGGGCATATCGAGACAATTGGGTGAACTTTGTCTTGTATTCTCGGTCGGTCATGTTCCCCTGGCAAATATTGATGAATTCCATGGCCTTCGCTTCTTGGATGTCAAGCAGAAAATAGTGCTATTAGAACTCTTCTAAGAAGTCTTCCCATGTGATTGGTCCTTCTCCTAGTCCACGTTTAACCGACTACCACCAGATGCCTATGTCCTTCTTCATAAGAATAGTCGCCAATCTGACCTTGCATTTCGGTGGCGTATCCAACACTTCAGAAACCATCTCCACCTGTCGGTTCCGATCATCGGCAGCCATGGTATCTGCCTACCCCTCAAAGACGAGTGGCTTCATCCTTTTGAAAGATTCCACCAATTTCACTGAGTCCAGGGTAGTGTGCCTCACGTTCCACATGGTTGCTCCTTGCTGTGCAATGAAGTTCCTGCTCACCTTCATGAAGGTGCTCATCATTTGGTAGACCCTCGCAAACTCGGTTTCGATATTAAGGCCAGTGTTGTTGGCCCCGCTGCTTTCTCCCTCCATCCTTCCGGTCCTCGCGCTCTTGGTATTCATCGACATCTATGTTGTTGATTTTAATACTAGGTGTCAAGATTCGTTTCCAGTAGTACAATTTAAACCTCACAATATGCACAATTCATCCATAAGAAAAAAACACCAGTAACAAAAAATTTCAATAGATTATCATTCATCATAATAGTTCACTTAACATCCCATCATAACATCATAGCAGTACCAAAAGTTTGCAAAACACCAAAAATAATCATCTCATGAGACACCAGTACAAATCATAACAAGAGAACCAATTCTGCGTAGCCTACTGCCTCCCGCGTGTACTGGGCTGGGCCTGTTGATTGGCCACTTGGGTCCACAGCCGCTCTAGCCCTGCCTCGAGGTGCGTGATCCTCTCACGGTGCCTAGACTTCATCTTCTTGATCTTCTGGGAGGCTTTGACCTTGCACTGCTCCAACCTGGCTAGTGCCTCAACGAGGTCCACCAGCTGAACTCCATAATTGTGGAGTCTCTCCTCCAACATACCATGGCTGAAGCAATAGGTCGCAAACTCCCTTAGGACTTGATCCGAGGTGCGCTGAACCGCGTCCGGCTGGGGAGGTGGTGGTGGTGGAGGCTGGTTGGCCTTAGGGACATCCTCCGCGTCAGAAATGACTTCCACCTCAACAAGCGGAATCTGTGCATTAGCCATCCTACGAGAGAAAACAAGGGTATTAGTACATATATAGAATATCATAAAATAAAAGTTGCAACAATATGAATTATGATCAACAAATACCTATACTAGACTGACTCTACTGGGGCATCCAAGTCTAATCTCCTTTGGTGTTAGAATACAGTTTGAAGTAGGTTCTGATATCAACTTCTGTAGCTCCCCGAATTCCTAACGTAGGAACTCTTGGCACACTCCAGGTTCTTCCTTCAAATGAGTCACAACACAACAAAATCACAGAAAATTAAAAAAAAATTATTACAACAAATGATATTATAATGTCCAGTTTACAATAAATATTACATCATGTTTACAATAAATGGATGATGTCTCGGACTTGGCTGCTTCTCTCAGCTTGAGTTTCTCGGTGTTCCATGCATCGAGTGGTCCTGCAACAGAAGAGTGGGCACGTCAGTTGAATGAAACTGATACTACTGCCGATAAAACCAGCAATTCTAAACCTCAACAATCCAAACTTGATGATAAAGAAAATGTGAGCAAACACAAGTGTCGGTGTATGACATGACCTAGAACTAATGCACACTTAATGCACACGATGCTCTTAGTCTAATGCACACTTGGTTGGAGAGGTATGCTTCCCATACTACACATTCCCGAACAAGGGACGTTCTCCAACTTGTTGGGGTTCGATCCCCTGCCATGCATAATATCTTGTGCTCCCACCTGTCTCGAACATGAGTGATGAAGATGTTGCTATCATCGCAGTCACTGCAGTCAATAGTGGTGTCAGGTAACCCCTATTTATTTTCTACCATGCCCGGTAGTAGTCGTACGGTTTCTCTTTTCCATCGCTACAGTTAACATATTATTATTGTAATGATTCCCCCTTCCTGACCTCTTCAAATATTAGGTTTCAATGGCAAACACAGATTGAATACACAGCAGAAAAAATTACAAAAATAATTGAATTATACCTTATGGATGGATCTGCTGTCTCCAAGATATGTCGATCACAACACTGCAATGTTGCAGTACCTCTAAGGTATCCACACGAACAGATCAAAACCAAGCTTTCATGATGCTGCGGTGCTAGCTACGGATGGGGCTGTCCCTCACGATCTCTCTCTCTCAATTTCTGTGACGGATAGGGTTTTCTCATGTGTCTTTTTTCTACAGATATGTATCATATATATAGCTACAAAAAATTAACCCTAAGAGAGTAATGAGGTTGTTGGGCATACAATCCGTTCTGGGTCAGATTTGTGTGTGGGCCTCTGAACTTTAGTGAGCCCATTTAATCTAATTAAATGTTCAACCCGTGCCAGGTGTCCAAGTCTTACTTTGATTCCCAATTAAATTCCTCTTATGAATTTAAATCCCAATTTCGATCCATTCTAAGTGTGTGACCCTGTAAGTTCTCGTTACGTTCACAGTAATACTAAAATCATATTCTAGTATTACCAACAGTGAGCGGTATCTAGCATTACATCACTGCTACTTAAGTAACGGGAATGTCAGTGATTAGACATAATCTATCCGTGACCAATGTTACCAAGTAGTCTAGTACATTTGTCTAAATATCTTAATTGACCATAAGGCATAGGGTGTGTCATCCTTGTATAGTTCAATCCTTGGCTTCTTAATGTCCGAGTAGACTTACTAAAACAAATGATCTCAATATATCATATTGACTCATTTGAGCACGGCCATGCATTTTGCAGTCTCACTCAATCAAGGGGCCCGTAGATATCGCTCTTGTTATGTAAGAGGGACAAATTCTACCTAAGTCACTCACATCCCTCCGCATGATTTGTAGTATATCCAATAGTCAAATTTATAATCACCTTATTACAGGCAATGTTTAACGACATTAAAATATATAACTCTCATGTAGGAAACCGTAGTTACTTCATGTCAAAGGACTACATACACCATGGTCACTATGAGAACCGCTTATAATACTCACATAACGATCCATGCAGTGTTCTCATGGTGGGTCAGTCCAGCACATTATTACTCTAATATGTACCCATGTGAAGACTTGATATCTTATATCTATAACCCGTGAGATATGGTCATCAGTTTATGCACATACTAGTCTCTATGCATTATTGTTGTCCTAACATACAATAATACTTGACTAGGGACATTTAAGAATAGTGTTCTGATTACAACCAACAGGATCTCACAATCAAGTCATGCACTTGATATCCCATGGTATTCAACTTACTATTATAAGGAATTTATTATGCTCATTTAATCACAATAAATGAAATGCCTCATATATGAAATAAATGTCATAACGCAATGTAAACTAGTAATGTAAATACACAACTGTCCTCTAGGGCATACATCAACATCAAAAACTGTAATATGGGCAGAAGGCCTCACGGTAGCCCTGCTAGCCGAGGATATTAGAGTTCCATGTACGACATTTCACTCTAAGTCCATGCCCTCGTTGAAAAACCAAGGACATGGCAGACTCTAAGGGTTTCCCCTCTCCTCCGTTAGTTCTCATCCTTACACTAAGCAGAACTTGCAGTCAAGATGACGCCGCCTCGCCAATCCTAAATGAAAGTTGTTATGGGCATAAAGGCAATTTGCACTAACCACGCGTGCCGAGAGTCACAAAGCCTTACTCTTACTTGGAGTCTTGTTCGGCGCTCCCTGCCCACATTAAACGGAACTTAGGACTTGGCCAAAGGTGACGACGCCATGCGTCCCCCTTACAGGCGAGCATAACACCTGCTAGTGCATGTCCTTAAATTCAACAATGACTCGATCTACCCTAAGTCCCTACCAAGCACAGAAGGTCCATATACTACCCACAACTAGGGTCAATGGTTAAGGAGTACTTCTTCCCTTATTAAGTTCTAATCCATTATTTGTGTTCCCGATTATAAAGCTTTAACTCAAGCTCTAACCCTATTCAATTTACCCAATCACGTTTATTAATTCACTTGGCAATCTAGTTCTACCTGACTAGTCAATTAGTTAGGTGATCTATCCACTGGTTCCACAGCCTAGCTTAGAAGTCACATAACTAGATTCTTTATAACAGCTAATTAAGTTCTACATTGTAGGTCTGTTTTAGTTTACCTAACTCATCTTTTCCTTGAACTTAACCCAACCCACACTAAGGTCAAAAACTCGGCACTCAAGCCCGGCCTAAAACATGGCTAGTAAAAATTGGCAAATCGACCACGTTGATCCCCACCGCCCATCACGCCTGGAGTCGCACGCCACCACGGCCCAAAGTAAATCGCTGCTTTCGCTAACCATCGCGCTCCAGGTCCTCCCGAAAAGTGGTACCTCTCACGATGCTGGACGCCTCCCTGACAGCAAGCACGTCGGCCCCAGAGTCTTCACTCCAACACGTTCGGGGGTCACAGATTCCCAAACAACCCGTCACCAATCTCATACACGGACTTAGTCCTAGCATCTCAAAATTCCATTCAAGTAACCTTACATGAACACAAGTAAACAAGGGCAACTTTACACAAGTCCATGCCCTAAAAAGGGTATATTAACCCAAAAAACGAGGAATTACAAATTCCAAATAGCAAACATACAATCAACAATTGTGCCAATTCGGGGTTCTTTCTGGCCCCGTTTCTTTGGGGAAACATGTCCCGGTGACCAACGCATTTCATGCATGATGTAAACCACAATTTGAAACATCATGAGCGGCGGAAAAGTATTCTTCCCAAACTATAATTTCACATAACATTCACATACAAGCCACACACTTAAGCATGTGAGACTATCGCTAAGGGCCTAAGAATAACCACACAACAACTAGGGACATATACTAACTTATAATCTACATCACATCAGTGCACTAAATCTTTTGGCTCAATAATAGCATTTGCAAACCACAAATCTTCATATGATACTCAATATACACTTCAATCCTCAAACAAAAAGTACAAAGTTTAAACATGCAGAACCAACTTATTGTAAAAATCATTAAAATTAGGCTACTACATAAATTTTCTCAATCTCGAACTTTTTAGAAAGATCCAAGTGTCCTCTATAATTTCTTAGATAAACACTCTTACGAATTCAGTCGTTCATAGGCTTACAAACTCAATAATTTAACATGTAGTAAATTTATCTCAGAACAGAGAATCTTATAAGCTGTGAGAAGTAAAATTACTAAAAAAATAGTAATTTTTGTTAGATTGTCATGAAATTTAAGATTTAATCACATGACATGAATTAGAAATACATATCCAAAAATCTAGTTATTATACTAAGTATAACTTAAGTTATGCATTTTTTAAATAACACTGAAAACAGTGCAGTAAAAAATAACAATTCTGTTTATTTTATTAACAGTCCATGTTTGCACAATTTTATTAACATGGATATGGTAGTCCAAACTTCATGAAATTGGAAAAGTAGGCTCTATATACACTCTAGTTTAACATACTTAAATTTCAAATAATTCTCAAAAGCATACAGAATGTTACAAGTCTCTAAACATATAGCAGTGACATGTAGTTCTGTTATGTTATATTCTGACCAGTGTGCAAGTTTGCATTTTATTTAAATAGCATAAAAATTCATTAAAATCTGAAAAATTCACAGAAGGTGCAAGACACATTCAGGATAACATCATAAAAACTTTAGAGCTAAATACTACGTATTTTTCTTTATATAAGTTCCAGGCTAACAGTTAAGTTTTATGCTTCAGCAGAAAGTTTCTATTTTGGTTCTTTAGAAAGATTTGAGCAAGATATCTTCAAAACTCACATATGAATTCATGTCTTAGCATCACAAACAGATCATGCTCACATTCTAAACATTCACAACAATTTAAACACACCAAGGAGTAGAAATACCCACCTTTTGTTGTGAAGATGAAAGCTTGCCTCTAGCTCATTAGTTCATCTTCTCCTTGGCTCCTTCTTGGATCTCTCTTGGCTCCTCAAACAGTAGCAAATACCTAATAAATGGATACTAGAAATGTAGAAGAGGTTGCTTGGAGTTAGGGAGAAAGAGAAGTGAGATGATCTTGGGATTGAGTGAATTAAATAGAATGAGAGGGAGAAAAAGATGTGGTGAGGCCGGGATTTAATAGAGAGAGGGAGAGAGAAAGCTTCATCTATTGAGGGTTAAGGGTGGTGGCTTGGAATGTTTGGGTGAACAAAACCCCTAGGGTACCCAAACTCCATCATGACATTTTGCTTCCCATCAAACCCTAGATTCCATGTTCAAAACCTCAACCCCTCCGTCCAACATATTGGCCGGCCACACATGCATGCATATTTCATTTAATTTCTTTTTGTTTTTCTTTTTTGTTACATGACATATTACACTACTAGTGTAGAGTCAAATTGGGTCAAGTTTGGTTCATTTGGGTTTGTTGAGTCTAGCCCAAAGAACCAAGTTGGTTAATTAAAATCACATAATTTCACACACAACTTCGAAAGAGATTTTCTTATTCAAAACTTTATGTTCTACAAGGTGGTGAATATTAGGGTCGTTACAGTCGATGGCAGACCCAATCTTAGATGTCTCACTTCAGATGAAGCACTGTACGCCCTAAGAGAACAACATGAAGGAATCGGCAACTGCCATCAAGGGGCAAGATCCCTCGCACGAAAGATACTCAACCATGGGTACTATTGGCCCATGCTGCTCAGTGATGCACAGGAATATGTTTGCCAGTTCGACCCCTGTCAGAATCATTCAATAATCAAGCATGGACCACAAGCAATCCTCAGTTCTAGGTTTAGCCCCATCCTCTTTACCATGTGGGGAATAGATTTGCTTGGACCATTCCCGTCAGCAGCCAGCCGAAGAATTTTGCTAGTGGTTGCCATCGAATACTTCACAAAGTGGGTCGAAGCATAGCCACTAGCCACCATCCCAGAGCAGAAAATTCAATAGTTCTTTTGGAGGAAAATTGTCTACAGATTTGGGATCCCTCGAATACTCGTGTCCGATAATGGCACACAGTTCCCTAGCAAAACCTTTCGCCGGTTCTGCAAAGATTTGGGAATTACTCAGAGCTTCGCCTCTGTCTCGCAACCCCAAACTAACAGCTAAGTTGAAAATGAAAATCAACATATTCTAGATGGATTTTGTTACCGCTGAATCTGGTGTGGGGGTAAACAGATGAGATTTGTGAGTTCGTGGAAAAAACTGAATAGCGGATCCAAGCCTGCTGATTCCTGCCGCTCACCTGCAAGGAAGTGCGATACACCGGGGTTGATTCCGGCGATGCACCCTCTGACGCTCTTGTCAGTAACCAGTGATGATTAAGAAAGAGCTTAAGTTGGCAAAAGAGTGATCACCTGGTCACAGTGGTAGGTAGGAGGTATTTATAGTCGCCATGGGAGTCTGATTAGGGACCTGATTTCCTGTGAAACCGTTAGGAGTAAAATTCTCATAATTAGTTTAGGAAACTGATCCCTGATTCCCGGTGAGAGGATAACTACAAATCAGGCCCGTTGATTTAGTCAAATCAGTGACCCTGATTTCTTCTTGCTGGTCTGGGTTTGTCTTGGGTCGGGACCCGTACCCAGCTGGAGTGGATCCGTTTTGCGGGTTATTGGATCTGTGAAGGGGAGATCCAGTGCCCGCTTCAGGCCTATCTATATGCGAAATTACTGTTTTACCCCTGAGCTTCAAGAGTCGTTCCCAATCTGGATGGTTCCGAATTAACCCCATTTTTAGCCATATCATGAGCTCCCCACTCCTAAATGCTGAGTTCGGCCAGCCTTTGAGGAGTAGTTTAGTTATTTTAATGGCTAGTGGAGCTGTATCAGAGTCCAAATGGAGGGTTTTGAGCCTTGAAGGGGGTAGTGAGGTGATTTTCCAAGCTGTAGGCAGTTCTTAAGCTTCTCTGGATATCCGGGGGTTTTATCTATTTTTTCGGATTATCTATTTAATTTTGCGATGTGTTAAACAATCGTTCAGGAGCTTTAACAATGCATTCTAGGCAATAATTCTTCGTTCAGGGGCTTAAAAATATTCCCCCGAATTTATAATTATTTTCTAGAATTTTTAGCTAATTTTTCCGAATTTTTAGCAATTTTTCGCAATTTTTAAATAAATAAATCGATTAAAATAAATAAAAACTAATTATTAATACCTATTTATGGCGTGGCGCAATCTGGGCCCTTGATCAGCGCCGAGCGCGATTTTCTGGGCGATCAGACGATCCGCGCTCCTCGGCAGATAGTTTCTTTATATACGAGGGTCGGTTCCTCGTTTCCTCGGCTCGGCTGCTCGGCACACGTAGCTCAGAATCAGCCGAAGTACGTGGCGTGATCCTGAGCGTCCATCTCAGCGCGGATCCCCAAAAAAACACTATCTTGTTGTTTAGTGGACGTGGCGAGATCTGAGCCGTCCATCATGACGAGCGCGCTTTTTGACAAGATCCAACGACTGGGGATGGTCGGCAGGTTTTTTTCCCATATTCGAGGGTCGGTTCCTCGTCCCCTCGGTTCGGAGATTCGATGTCGTCAGTCGAGGTATGGAGTTGGATGTTTTGGAGAGTCTTGGTTTTGAAGGGTCGCCACCCTCCGGCCAAGTAGCTCGGCTGTTTTGCCAAGCTGTTCAGTAGCTCAGTTAAGCAGGCCGGTGGCAGGCAGCTCGGAAGATACACGTGGTCGAATCTAGAGCGTCCATCATTGCGTGAATCATTAGGACAGGGTTCAGATCACGAGAAAACGTTATCTTGTCATTTTGTGGGCGTGGCGCAATCTGAACCGTCCATCGAGTTTTGACACGAATTTTGGAGAGATCCGACGGTGATTTCGCCTCAGAAGGATTTTTCTCCATATACGAGGGTCGGTTCCTCGTCCCCTCGGTTCGGAGGCTCGACGTCGTCAGGCGAGGTAAGGAGTTTGACGTTTTGAAGAATCTTGGCCTTGAAGCGTTGCCACCCTCTGACCCAGTAACCCGGTTGCTTAGCCAAGCTGTTCGGTAGCTCGGCTAGGCAGTCCGGTGGCAGGTAGCTCGGAAGGTGCACGTGGTCAGATCTGGAGCGTTCATCATTGCGTAATTTACGAGGAATGGGTTCAGATCATGAGAAAATATTATTTTTTCGTTTTGTGGGCGTGGTGCAATCTGAACCGCCCATCGTGTATTGACACGAAATTTGGGGAGATCTGACGGTGATTTGTCCTCGGAAGGTTTTTTTTTCATATACGAGGGTCGGTCCCTCGTCCCCTCGGCTCGGAAGCGAGGTGCAGTTGGCCGAAGTATGGAGACTCAGTAGCTCGGACTGTTTTGAAGAGATTCAGTAGCTCGGTTGCCCAGCCAAACTGTTCGATAGCTCGGCTAAGCACACCGGTGGCCGAGTTGTGGACTTGGTGATTTGAGGATTCTCTGTTGTTGAAACTGAAACGTTGCAACGCTCCGCTTTGGTGCTTTGGCTCCTTAATGGGCTTTTTAGATTCCCAAGGCAACCCAAACATCGCTTTTGAGGTTATAAGTTCACTCCCCCACCCCCAAGCTCATTTCTCACTTTTCACTCCAAGATTTCACTTTTACTCTGTGCTCTCTGCTAGCGGCGATCTTTGCTCCAAGGCAGTTGCGCTAGCTGTCGCATGGGCCAGGAGATTTCCGGCGAGCTTATTCCGACCGTGAACGTCACTTCAAGGTCAGTCTATTTGCCTTAGCCTTTTTTATAGAGATGTCAAGGGTGAACTCGGGGAGTGAGGCCTCATTCCTCAGGGCGATAGTGGCGCCAAGTAGAGGAGGCAGGCGGAGATCCGAAGGAAGGGGAAGCAAGTAGCCGAGCCGTCTGTAGCCGAGGCGATGAAGGAGAAGAAGAAGAGGAGGATAGTGGCCCAATCACCTGTGATCGAGGTGATTGTGGAGAATCCAAGGCAAGCTCCTGATATGGGCCAATACCCTTCTGTACTGTCTGGGCATGCTGGGGTTAGGCTGGGGTTAGGCAATACGAAGGCGACCTTATGAAGAAGGCAATCTTCGGTCAGTCGGAAGTTTACGAGGAACCAAACCCGGCACTGACCACCAAGGCAGATGAGATTGGGTCGGTGCTATTCGAGAGGGATCTCCTTCGGATTAGAAAGGGGTTCGCCATCCCTCCGGAGTACAAGCTAACTCTCCCCGGCGCTGGGATGCGGGCGAATTCCAAGCTGTCGTCATCGGATATGTACATGTTCGACTACGACTCTCTGAATGCCGGACTACATTTTTCGCTGCATCCCTTTATTTTCCAGGTCCTCGGACGGTACTACCTGGCGCCGAGGAAGGGTGTTCGGATCATAGAAAACCCGGACTCAATCAAAGGCTGGAAGGAAAAGTTCTTCATATTGAGGGGGGCACCAATACTGCAAATTCCGAGCCGGTGGAAGCCAGAGGTGCCCAAGTTTGCGAGAGTCGACCCCGAACTGACTGCGGCCGAGGAGAAGATGGCGAGGAAGATCATAGCCCTCCCAATGTTGAGTTGGAGGGAGATGACGGAAGAGGTGCTGTTTGGGTCAGGCCTTAGCCCAATCGACCCGAGTACGCTCCTGACATCTCGTTTATTTTGTTTTTCTTTTAAGTTTTTAGCTCGCCTTACTGACTCAATTTGTTTGTCGTTTGGTACAGAAGCGCCGAAGATGGACTTCAATGCCATGATGATCGATAGGGGAAAGGTGGCTGATGGTAGGAAGAGGAAGAGGCCGACCACGGCCGCCTCATCAGGTCGGCAGCTCAAAGTTGTTTCGACAACCACTCCGCCTCCTCTGGCCACCAAGGCGCCTTCGTCGGTGGTTGTTGCCAAAGAGCCCTCGGCGCCCGTTGCATCTGCCCCGGTTGGTGGGGCCTTTGATGTCACTGCGGCGTTGTCGCTCGAGGCTCCGCCGTTGACCGCTTCGGCCGAGGGGATCTTGACCGAGCAGCACAAGCAGCTGTTCGTGCCAAACTGGCGAGTGAAGAATCAAGATGGATTCCTCGGAAACTCGCAGATGTCGATGCAGGTCGTCAAGCACCTGGCGACCCCGAAAGATAGGGCCGCGCTGCTGGCGGGGACAGTCGGCGACGACACCTACGAAGTGGCTCGGTCACTCATATCGGTAAGTTTTTCTTGTGAATTTCTTTAAGTTTATCCCTCGGCCCCTATCTTTGTGCTAACCGTTGTTTTGCCTTCACAGGCCACCTGTCACTTCAGCCATCTCCTTGAGGCGTTCGCCAAACAGGAGAAAGAGTTGAAGGCTGCCAGTGATAAAGACAGGGCAGAAAAGGTGAAGGCGGTTCGGCAGCTCGAAGCAGAGCAGAGGCGAGCTGAGGGTTTGGAGGTCCAGGTTGCCGATCTTGTGGCCGACCTGGAGCGAGTTAAGGGGTGGCTTGCTGAGGAGTCTGCCAAAGCCGCCAAGGCTGCCGAGGATCTGGCGGTGTCAGCAAAGGCTCTGGCTGAAGTCAAGGCAGAGAAAGAATCCTTGGCAACGAAGATCAAGGCCGAGGTCGAGGCCGAGGCGAAGAAGCACATGGCCACGAACATGGAGATGTCCTACCAGAGGGCGCTCGACCATGTTCAGGACCGCATCCCCAGCTTCGAGCGGGTCGGCTACAGGCTGTGGCCGGGGCCACCCTCAGGCGGCAAGGAGGAGGGAGGCGAAGGTAACGAGGGAGAAGGCGACGACGACGAGGAGGTGGTCACCGACGCTTTGGTGACAGACCCCCAGGCTGAGGGGAGAAATGAGGGGCCATCTGGCGAAGCGCCTGTGGTCGAACCGGCGACGCAGGTGGACCCTTGATCTTCTCGCCTTTTTGTAATTTTTGTTTTCTTTTCCAAAAACAATGTAACGCCTTTTTGCGGACTGGCCACCGCTTTTTTGATGAATGAAAAAGATTGTTTTGGCTTCAAATTTGTCTAAGTGTTTAGTTCGGCCATGTAGTTCTTCAATGTGGTGCTTTCCTATTTCAGATCTTCGAGCAAACTCATGTCACCGTGGCAGCTCGGCGCCGTACGGAGTTGTTTCAGCAGTCCCTTGAGGCTCGCCTTGAGGGCGAGGTTCATCTGACGAGGAGAATACTGTATAACGTAGAGAAGAGAAACAGCGAGTTGTTGGGCGAGTTGCACCACCTGCGGCTAGTTGAGGCCGAACTCTCTGCGAAGGAGGAAGAATTGGCCCTGGCTTTGGCCGAGTGAGATGAATTCCCGAGGAGGGTCGAGCAGCTGCAAAGGGTAACGGTCGACAAGAGTATCGAGGTGACCCACCTGCGCCGTGTCATATCTGATAGCGCCGAGTATCCTGGTTCGGCAAAGCTTCCTCGGTTCAAGGTAATTGTGAGGGACGACACACTGAAGGACAAGATCGTTGAACTGGAGGAAGAGGTTGCTCGGCTTAAACCTCACCCGGTGAGGGCTAATGTCCACAGCACCTCGTGTACTCGCGAAGAGAATGACCGAGGGGTTACGTTCTATCAACTCGCGAGCCGCACCCCCATCGTAGGTTGGACAGCGGCCGACGCCCAAAGTGGAGTAGCGGTATCTTCAAGTGGTGCTTCGGTTGGAGCGACTGTCAGGGTCAGCGGTGAGGGGGCGTCTCAGTTTGTCGGCTTAGAGACGAGCTCGGAGGTCAAGAAGCGCCGACCCCGAGTGTCCCTGAACCGGAGCGTCCCCCTTCCACGGAGGCACTAAATGGGTCGTACTGTGTTTTTGTGTCTCCGAACTGTCTTTTGTTGTAACCTTTGGGTCTTGTAAATTTATCCAGTTATATTAATGAAATTGGAATTTGTTTGCTCGTTGTAGTGCTGTAGTTGCTTTATTCTTGAAATGAATTGTGAGAAGCGAGTGTTAGCTTCGTCAAGTGCCTTAGCCACGAAACTCATGCTTTAGCTGTGGTCCTGACTCTTGCTCGGTATATACCGGTGCGGCTCGGCACCTCGGCAGATGTGTAGCTCTGTTTCGAGGAAGGAGCCACGTGGCCTGATCTGGACGGTGGCTCATGATCATGGCACGGATCACAAGAAGGGAGGCGCAAGTTTCGAGAAAACGTTATCTTGTCGTTTTGTGGCGACGTGGCGCGATGTGATCCGTCCATCATGATTGGGTGCGAGTTTTAAGAAGATCTAACGGTGAAATCGGGTCGGCCGTTTTTTTCCCATATTCGAGGGTCGGTTCTTCGTCCGCTCGGCTCGGGGTATTTGGTGAGCACGGGACTCCGAACCACCGCTAGAGTTGCTCAACGGTTGTGGAGCAGTTCCGAACGGCGACCTTCTTCTAGCTCGCCGAGGAGCGAGCTTGCGAAGTAGGGTTGAGCCGAGTGTTGGACTCCGAGCCATCGGTAGATTTGTTCAACGGCTGTGGGAGCAGTTTCGAACGGTGATCTACTTCTAGCTCGCCTAAGGGCGAACCGGCGAAGTAGGGTTGAGCCGAGTGTTGGACTCCGAACCATCGGTGATTTGTTCAACGGTTGTGGGAGCAGTTCCGAACGGCGATCTACTTCTGGCTCGCCTTAGGGCGAACCGGCGAAGTAGGGTCGAGCCGAGTGTTGGACTCCGAACCATCGATGATTTGTTCAACGGTTGTGGGAGCAGTTCCGAATGGCGATCTACTTCTAGCTCGCTTAAGAGCGAGCTTGCAAAGTAGAGTCGAACCAAGTGTTGGACTCCGAACCATCGTTAGAGTTCAACGGTTGTGGGAGCAGTTCCGAACGGCGATCTACTTCTAGCTCGCCTAAGGGCAAACCGGCGAAGTAGGGTCGAGCCGAGTGTTGGACTCCGAACCATTGGTGATTTGTTCAACGGTTGTGGGAGCAGTTCCGAATGGCGATCTACTTCTTGCTCGCTTAAGAGCGAGCTTGCAAAGTAGAGTCGAACCAAGTGTTGGACTCCGAACCATCGTTAGGGTTCAACGGTCGTGGGAGCAATTCCGAATGGCGACCCACTCCTAGCCCGCTTAGAAGCGAGCTTGCGGAATAGAATCGAGCCAAGTGTTGGACTCCGGGACCATCGTTAGGATTGTTCAACGATTGTGGGAGCAATTCCGAGGGGCAAACTACTTCTGGCTCGCTTAAGAGCGAGCTTGTGAAGTAGAGTCGAGCCGGGTATTGGACTCCGAACCATTGATTGAATAAAGAATAAAGGCTGGGAGACACAAGCTATTTTATAAGTACGAAAAAGCATTCTTTATTGATAATTGACGGCGAGCCGTTTTTACATATGACAACTTAAGAGAGGAATTACAAGTTAGAGGAGAGGAATGGTTCGACACCCTGTGATACTCAGAGAGGCGCCGGGGCGCTTTCTTGGTATTTTAAAAGGTGGTCAGCATTCCAGGTCCTCGGAATCTCCCTGCCCTCGAGGTCTTCCAGACGATAAGCTCCGGGCCGAACCACTTTTGCGATCTTGTAGGGTCCTTTCCAATTCAGAGCTAGCTTGCTCTTCTGATTGGGGAAGGAGTTGGCTAGTTTTCTGAGGACCAAGTCCCCCTCATTGAGATCGGTGGGTCGGACTCTCTTGTTGTATGCCAACTTGATCCTCCTCCGGTAGTTCTGTTGGCGTATTGATGCTCTTTCTCTCAGCTCGTCCACCAGGTCTAAGTTCGCCCGGAGGTCTCTGGCGTTCTGTTCCTCGTTGTAGGCTACGAGGCGAGGAGAAGGTATTCTGACTTCGAGAGGTATCACTGCCTCGGACCCATAGGTGAGGTTAAACGAGGACTCTCCTGTGGAGGTCCGTTTGTTGGTGCGGTAGTTCCACAGCATGTTGGGGAGTTGGTCGACCCATAAGCCTTTAGAACACTTGTCTAGTCTCTTCTTGATACCAGAGAGGATCTGCCGGTTAGTGTTCTCTGCCTGGCCGTTCGACTGTGGGTGGGAGATGGAGGAGAAGCGCTGTTGGATGGCAAGGTCTCCACATAGAGCTCGGAATGCGGCCCCAGTAAACTGAGTTCCGTTGTCTGTTATGAGGACACAGGGGACGCCGAATCGGCAGATGACGTTCTTCCAAAAGAATTGAAGTACCTTGTTCTCGGTGATAGTAGCTAGGGGCTCGGCCTCAATCCACTTCGAAAAGTAGTCGATGGCTACGACCAAGAACTTGAACTGGCTCGGAGCTGGAGGGAATAGCCCTAGTAAATACATCCCCCACATTGCGAAGGGGATAGGACTTAATAGGGAGGCAAGGTTAGCTTGGGGGAAGCGACGAATGTTGGAATGTCTCTGACAAGAGCCACATTGCCGAACGTGTTGCTCGGCATCTTGGAAGAGAGTCGGCCAGAAGTATCCGTAATTCAGAGCTTTTCGAGCCAAGGACCTAGACCTGAGTGTGCCCCGCCGATGCCTTTGTGGAGCTCCTATAAGGCGTAGTCGGCTTGTTCTGGGGAAAGGCTTCTCAGGTATGGTCGGCCGTCTATCTGCGAGAAGGAGCACTTGTACAAGATCCCCTCGACCAGGACGTACTGCTCGGCCCTGGTTCTTATTCGGCGTTCTTCCTTGGGGTCCTCGGAGAGGAGCCCGTCCCTTAGGAATTCCACTAACGGTTTCATCCAATTATCTTGCAGTAGGACCGGCAATGACTCCACTGAGTCGAGGGTCTCGTCTTCTATACTCGGTTTCAAGAGGACCTCGATCAAGACGGTCTGCTCGAGACCTTGGAGGGAGGATGAGGCCAGCTTGGATAGGGCGTCGGCCTGTGAATTCTCTTCTCGAGGGACTCGATGGATGAGTGCCTCTTCGAACCGGGCCATGAGGGTTCGGACTTTGGCGAGGTACTTGACCATCCGTTCGTCTCGTGCCTCGTAATCGCCCAAGACTTGGTTCACAACCAGCTGAGAGTCACTATGGATTCGGAGGAGCTGCGCCCCGGCACTTCGGGCAAGTCCGAGGCTCGCGATTAGTGCCTCATACTCTGCTTCGTTGTTTGAGGCCTTGAAATTCATGCGGAGGGCATACTGGAGGACAAAGTCATCTGGACCCGTCAGGATGATATCGGCACCGCTTCCCTCGTTGCAAGAGGAACCGTCCACAAAAACCGTCCAAAAAGGGGGTCCGTTCGGGACATGGCTGACCTCGGGAATGGTGGTCTCGATGATGAAGTCTGTGAGGGCTTGAGCTTTGATCGCAGTCCGGGGCTGGTAGGAGATGTCGTGTTGGCTCAGCTCGATGGACCATTTCATAAGCCGGCCTGAGGTTTCCGACTTGTGGAGGACCTGCTTCAGCGGTTGGTCGGTGAGGACCACAACCGAGTGGGACTGAAAGTATGGGCGGAGCTTCCTTGCCGCCATAACCAGGGCGTAGGCCATCTTTTCTACCTTCAGGTAGCGGAGCTCGGCGTCCCGAAGTACCTTGCTTACATAGTAAATGGGCCTCTGAGCCCGGTCTTCTTCCCTCACCAAAACGGCACTTAAGGTCTGCTCGGAAGCAGCCAGGTAGATGAAGTGGGTTTCCCCTGGAACGGGCTTGCTGAGCAGGGGAGGATTGACCAAGTAGGCTTTCAACTGGTTGAACGACTCCTGTTGCAGTTCGCCCCGCTCGAAATCCTTGGCCCCCCTGAGAGCCTTGAAGAAGGGGAGTCACTTTTCCCCAGACTTCGAAAGGAATCGCCCAATAGCGGTGAGGCGACCCGTAAGCCTCTGCACTTCCTTGACGTTTCGGGGCGGGGCCATGTCCATTATGGCCTTAATTTTTTCAGGATTTGCTTCGATCCCTCGCTGGCTGACCATGAAGCCGAGGAACATTCCTGACGAGACCCCGAACGCACACTTGTTCGGATTAAGCCTCATATTGTGCCTTCTCAGTACGCCGAATGCCTCCTGTAGGTCGGCTACGTGGTCGGTACCTCGGACGCTCTTCACGAGCATGTCGTCGACGTATACTTCCATGTTGCGGCCTATCTGGCTTTGGAAGACTTTGTTGACGAGGTGTTGGTAGGTGGCTCCAGCGTTCTTCAATCTGAACGGCATAACTCTATAACAGTAGAGGCCTTGGTCGGTAATGAAGGAAGTCTTCGGAATGTCCGGGGGGGACATTCGGATCTGGTTGTAGCTGGAGAAGGCGTCCATGAAGCTGAGGAGCTCATGGCCCGAGGTGGCATCGATAAGGGTGTCGATATTCGGGAGAGGGAACGGATCCTTCGGACATGCCTTACTCAAGTCTGTGAAGTCGATGCATATCCTCCAGGAACCATTTGACTTCTTAACCATGACGACGTTGGAGAGCCACTGGGGGTAGTTCACCTCCTATATGAACCAAGCTTTTAGGAGCTTGTCCACCTCCTCCTTGATGGCTTGTTGTCGCTCGGGAGCAAATTTACGCCTCTTCTGCTGAACCGGTCTGCACACCGGTTCGACGCTGAGACGGTGCACTAGAAGCTCCTCGGAAATCCCGGGCATATCCGCGGCGAACCAAGCAAATAGGTCGCGGTTCTCCCAGACGCACTGCACCAAGTCGGAATATAGGGCAGTCGGCAGGGACTTGCTGATGAGGAACTTTCGACTCGGGTCCTCATCCGAGAAGAGCACTTCTTCCAATTCGTCCACCGGCTCGGACGTGGGTCGGACATTCGGCTCGGGGATCTCTAAAGTCTCGAGGGAGAGCACCGGACCCCCAGTGGAAGTCATGTAGCACTTCCGAGCCATCTCTTGGCTGCCCCTGACTTCTCCCACTCCCGCCCGGATGGGGAACTTCATCTTGAGGTAGCATGCCGAAGGAACGGCTTCCAGGGCAGCTAGGCCAGGGCGGCCCAAGATGACATTGTATGCAGCCAGGGACATCGACGACCATAAAGTCCATCGGCTCTGTCCGGGTGGTAAGGGTTTTCCCAGCAGTTACGTCTAGGGTGATAACCCCTTCGACAGTTACTGGTACCCCCGTGAACTCATGGAGCGTGTAGCCGGCCGGTTTGAGGCGATCCCGGGATAGTTGTAGCCCTCGGAAGGCCGAGAGGAAGAGGATGTTCACAGAGCTCCCGTTGTCTACCAGGATCCTCTACACTTTGAAGTTCGCCATGCGGAGGTCGATAACAAGTGCGTCGCAGTGGGGAGTCCGGACCCCCTTGAGGTCTTCATCAGAGAAAGTTACTGGGACGCCGAGGCCTTTGAGGGGAGGGGCACCGTGAACTGAGTTGACCTCTCGGACGAAGGCCTTCCGAGAGGAGTTGGAAGAGCCCCCCATTGGACCCCCGTGGATAAGGTGCAGAACACGTTCCTCCTCGAACTCAGGGATTTCATCTCGTCGCTCGGAGCGCTTGTTAGCCTCCTGAGGCGGAGGAGTGGTGCGATCTCCCCGATCATTTGCCTTCACAAACTTAGCCAACTACCCCCTCTGGATGAGGGCCTCTATTTCGTTCTTCAGCGCCCGGCAATCGTTGGTGTCGTGGCCATGATCCTGGTGGTAACGGCACCACTTCTCCTTGTTCCTCCTCTTGGCCGGGGTGTTCATCCTCGGACCGGGAGGTATAACTCCCTCCTTCTCGACTTCCATCAGGATGGTGGACACGTTGGTAGTGAGAGGAGTAAATTTCTCGAACCTGGGAGGAGGACGGCGCTGACCGCTATTATCCTTCTGTAGCTTCTTGGCCCCTTCCTCTTCCGTTGTCTTTCTCTTCGACCCGGAAGCGGATCCTCCGAAGCCCTGGGAAGCACTCGGCTTCCTCAGCCCGAATATACTTCTCGCATCTAAGGAGAAGGTCGGCAAAGTTGTGCGGGGGCTTTTTGGCGAGGGACGACCGAAGGTTAGAGTTGAGGACGTTGGATTGGAATGCGACGGTCGCCACAGACTGATCGAGGGAGGCGATGGACCTGACCTCTGCAGTAAATCTCCTCACATAGTCCCTCAACTTCTCTCCCCTCTCCTGTCGGAGGTGGAGTAGAGAGAGGCTGGTCTTCTCCGTTCTTCTACTGCTCACAAAGTGGATTATGAAGAGCGTTTCGAACTGCTCAAAAGAGAAGATGGAAGAGGGAGCGAGCCGGGAGTACCATTCCCGCGCCGAACCCTTGAGAGTGGCGGGGAAGGTTTTGCAAAGCATGGCGTCGGAAGCTTGGTGGATTAGCATCAAGGTCTTGAAGTTCTCGACATGATCAACAGGGTCCGACACCCCTGAGTACGTTTCAAACTGCGGAGGCTTGAAACCCCTCGGGATGGGAGCCTCCATGATAGTCCGAGACAAGGGGGGTCTGCTGGGGCGGACGGTTCTTCCTCTCGACTCCTCTTCTTTGTCCATTCGACCGATGCGCCTCTCCATCTCGTGGAGACGACGGTAGAGGGCATCGTCCCTCCGGTGGTAGTCAAACGATCCCCTGGACTCGTCTTCATAAGAAGGGGAGCGGGGACTACGGCGTCGATAGTCCTGGGATCGGCGAGGACTATGAGGGTGTTGCTGGTGACTAGGAGCCGGGGGAGGACTTATGGATCAGTGGCGAGGACTTGGGACCCGTGGGGGTGTTGGAACCCTTTGGGCATTATTGTTGTTGTGGCGAAGGTTGAGGGCCTGCAACACCGTTGCCTGGAATTGTTGGAACTCGGCACGAGTGATGGGTGCCTCATCGTTCCTCGAATGATGTCGATCAGCAGGGGAATGTGGCCTCCTCCTACGACGCTCGGGAGATTCCCCGCGTCCTCTTTGGTCCGGAGACCTCCTGCCGTCTCGGTGATGAGGAGATCGCTCACCCTGATGTTGGCGGGAGACTCCCTCTCGGGCCTGCTTCTCATCTAGGCGGTTGTGAAGGTCCTCATCCTTCTGCCGATTCAGAACGGTGTTGCGGAGGTCGGAAGCTCGCGGATTATGGGAGGCCATAGAATCCGAGGCGGCGTTGTGTACTGAGACATGGTCTGGGTGGAGAGGTTGCTTCTGCCTCCGCTGGTTCTGACCAGTGGGACCATTAGGTGGTTGTTGATTCAGAAGAGGGGGTTGGCCCTGTTGGAAATGGCCTTGGACCGGGGGAGGAAGTTGTTCGGGTTGCGGAGCAGGATGCACGGGGACTTCCTCTTGTTGATCGGTGGGGTTGGATCCACGGTTGGACCCCCTAGACCTGACCTTTCTGGGAGGCATGTATGGAGAAGAGCTAGTCGACGGGAAGAGGAGAGGCTGCTATTCGTATGGTTTCCCACAGACGGCGCCAATCTGTTACCGCTGAATCTGGTGTGGGGGTAAACAGATGAGATTTGTGAGTTCGTGGAAAAACCTGAATAGCGGATCCAAGCCTGCTGATTCCTGCCGCTCACCTGCAAGGAAGTGCGATACACTGGGGTTGATTCCGGCGACGCACCCTCCGACGCTCTTGTCAGTAACCAGTGATGATTAAGAAAGAGCTTAAGTTGGCCAAAGAGTGATCACCTGGTCACAGTGGTAGGTAGGAGGTATTTATAGTCGCCATGGGAGTCTGATTAGGGACCTGATTTCCTGTGAAACTGTTAGGAGTAAAATCCTCATAATTAGTTTAGGAAACTGATCCCTGATTCCCGGTGAGAGGATAACTGCAAATCAGGCCCGTTGATTTAGTCAAATCAGTGACTCTAATTTCCTCTTGCTGGTCTGGGTTTGTCTTGGGTCGGGACCCGTACCCAGCTGGAGTGGATCCGTTTTGCGGGTTATTGGATCTGTGAAGGGGAGATCCAGTGCCCGCTTCGGGCCCATCTATATGCAAAATTACCGTTTTACCCCTGAGCTTCAAGAGTCGTTCCCAATCTGGACGGTTCCGATTTAACCCCATTTTTAGCCATATCAGCCTTAAAAAGAGACTCGGAGAAGCTGTGAGAGGACTGTGGGTTGAAATGTAGCCAAGTGAGTTATGGCCTTACAGAACCACGAAGTGGACACCAATGGAGGAGTCTCCTTTCAACCTCGCCTACGGCTCGGAAGCACTTATCCCTTTGGAGGTTGGATTGCCATCTCCCTATCTTCTTTCCTTCAATGAAGAGCAAAATTCCAACAATCTATGAGCCAACCTCGGCATCGTTGAAGAGGTACGGGAAAGGTCAACCATACGGAGGAACATTTATCAGCAAAGGGTTGAGAAGTTTTATAACAAGAGAGTCCGCCCACCAATCTTAAAGAGGGGGACCTCGTCTTGCGTAAACTCTAAATCTTGAACCCACGAAGAAAAGGAAAGCTCTCTCCCAACTAGGAGGGGCCGTAAAAGGTCTCTCAAGTGATTTGCCCGGGGTCATAGACTTGAAGACCTGGGGGGGAAGAAGATACCCAGAACTTAGAATGCCGAACACATTATGAAGTATAACGAGAACATCTAAAATGCCCTCCTTTAAAAGTAGAACTTTAAAAACTTGTAATAAAGGTCAGCTACTAGAGAAGCAATTTAGTTTTACTTTCACTAAAGACCGTTTTCCCTACCGGTCATGCATGTAATAAAGGTCAGCCACTATAGTAGCCCCTTAGTTTATTTTTCGATAAAATTGGCTAGTTTATTTCTAAACATATTGTTTAATTTTATTACAGTAAATTGAGTTAAACGCCAAACTTACATAAAAACGGCACCTAAAAACTCGTTAAAAGCTCCCTACAAGACAGATTCGGAGTCCATCCCATGGCTCGAAGTTATTCTACCAATTTGCAATAAAGCAAGTTCAGAGTCCGCTTTGCCATTTGACCTGCTCCTGCAATCCGTTAGTTCCTCGATGACAGGTACGTAGTCCATACCCATGGCTCGATGTTACTTCAACAACTTGCGACAAAACAAGTCCGGAGTTTAACTCGCCATTCGATTTGCTCCATCAACCTGTTAATACTTAAACTAATAAGTTCAGAATCCATACCCATGGCTCGGAGTTACTTTACCAACCTGCAACCAAGCACGTTCAGAGTTTAACTCTCCATTCGATCTGTTCTTGAAACAAGTTAAAATCCTTTAAAGATCGATTAGAGGTCTGAAATCGAGAATTGTAGTTACTCCAATAAAACTTGCAAAAGCAACACTTGGAGTTCAACTCGCCACTCGATGTTACTCTGACAATTTGTTGGAGGACCCATGCATCAAGTGTGGAAAACAAATCAACCTCAGAGTTGCACCTACAACTAGCTGAGTACACGACGGATAAGTCCAAACTCCATTAAACATTATGCACATTGTCGACAGTTCGTTAGCTATACATAACAGACTTGAGATCCAGTTATTTAGTTTCAAAGAACCCAGTCGACGACTCATCAATCTCAACAACAAGTTGCACAACAAGTATCGAGCATATGAAAAGAATTTTTCAAATCACAGAACTACCGCAAATCCATATGTTCGGATCCAATACCATTACAAGTATGTATAAGTACAAAACTATGAGTCATACGACAAGCATCGAACTACAGTAAGTCTGCGAGTGAAAAAAGATCAATACAACGACACACCGAAACATTAAGCGGCATCTAGTCCTACATGCGACCTACAAACATTATTCCTAAGAGATACAAGCCTCCTTGTGGGTTTCTTGACTGTCAACACTTCTCCTTGACTGCTAGCATCTTTGGTAGAGAACACCCATCCCGTGGATTGAGTCTGCGAGCCGACACCCAGGGCACGTGAATCTCCACAGACTGAAGCTAAATTTAACAAGGTAGAGATGCCATTCTGAGCATCGCCAAGATGACATGGGGGCGCCTGCGCTGTCATGACCACTCCCCCAACGGTTAACCCAGATCTACCAACTGTTGCACTCCCTTTCACATTAGCTGTAATGTGTTTCTTCACATCAGCCGTTGCTCCTTTTTTTGCACTAGTAACGTACGAAGTGCTAGCCATTCGCAGCCCACTGAGTCTCGCCTGGAGAAGATACAACTCCAAGTCTTTCTCAACAACTATTCTCCTAAGTATAGCACACTCTCTAATACTGTCTTTTATCACCTTCGGAGGCAATGGCAAACTGGCATGACGATCAACGCAGGAGGGCGAACTCACAATTCCTCTCGATAAGAACCAACTTAAGGAGAACAGACTCCAACCAATCATCTTCTGACTGAACACGCAAACGGTCAACAACAAATTTCGTTATGCTCAGTCGCTTGCGAAGACGCTCAACCTCATCACTACGGGGTTTCTCACCCATCCCCACGATCATCTATCAACAGGTCCAAGAACATCGTCACACAAAAGACAATCAAATAGGTGCTATGGTCAAGCACCACTTTAAAGCGCACCAACGCAATGTAATAAGTAGTGAAAAAGCTAGAAAATAGTTTTTCATCTACTGAAACAAAGATACAAGAACGCGGTGGCTAGTCCGCAATTAGGCATCACACAGAGCAACTAAAATGTCAAAGTAAAGGCAACTAAAGAAAGCCTAGAAAGGAAAAGGGCATAACTAGATGAATCAAGCGTCCACCTGCTTCAGCACCACCATGGATAAGTAGTCCCCAGGTGCCTCCTTCCCCTTTTCTTCTTCCTATAACTACTCCTCGTGCCCCTCGCAGGAGTGCCGACCTCGGCATCATCCTTCCTGCCTGTATCAAGGGGATCTCCGGGTTGAAGAGTTACATAGTAGCCTTTCCCATTGGAACCAGGAACGTGCTCTGCCATGTGTGAAATTGTCGCGATGTAAGACTTCAGCACCACCCCCTGCAGCTTGGACTTACATTCTGCGTGAACCTTGGCCACCTCGGCCTTCAATTCCAAAGCCGCATCAACGCGGACTTTCTACAACTCCAATAAAAGATCGGCGTTCTTCTTCGCCGATGCCTCCTCTCTTTCCTTCGATGCCTCCAGCTCGAGGCGCATCTTCTCTTTACCAGTCGCCAATGCCTCCAACTTAAGGCGCGCCACCCCCTCCTTCTTCTCCAGCTTCTCCAACTTCGTCTTTAGCGCTCTTTGAAGGCTTTTTTCTTGTCCTTCTCGACATGAGAGATCTTGATCCTCAAGTTCTTCTCCTCCACCGCATTGAAGTCGACCAAATGCCTGAAGTAACACATGTTTGATACAAGAAAAAAATGGTTAAAACATTATGTTGCAAGGGAGGAAAACGCAAGCTAAGAAACATAAAGAACTAGATCATACCGTCATGTGTGCCCTCACAATCTCCACGACCGACATCTCGAGGGGCTCCATGTTCAGCCTCTCTCTGTCAACAGGAGTAAGGAAGTGGCGGCTAGCATCTAGGCAAGCAGCCAAGTTCCCCAAGATGCTCTCCTTGGGCTTCATGTTCCAGTAAGGGGTATAGAAAATCTTGCCCCCGTCAACAAAAACCGTAATAGCCTCATCAATCAGTGGAGCTGACGTAGCACATGCCACGATCGTAGCCAGGGAGGAACCTGCGACAGCTATGGGTGATGCCTTTGAAGTTGGCTGGGGCCAGGGGGTAACGGGTCCTAGGAATGAGGAGGACGCATCACCAACCTCTTCTGCTTCTTCAGCTCATCCACCCTCTTATTGCAAAGTAAATCCAAGTCCGCCAATATGTCTTCGTAGTCCATGCCTGTCTTTTCTGCAAGGTAAAACACGAAAGAATTATAACTTGTGATATCAAATAAAGCAAAAAAGCATGAATAAAACGACAAGAAAGCAACAATGGCAAAACCATACTGGAAACAGTCGGGCCAAGACCACCTTTGAACAGTACTTCGTCGGTGATGTCTTGCCACGCTAACACCTTCAATGCAAGAAGAGCATCTCTAACAGTCTTCTCTTCCAAGGTCACCACTGGCTTCGCCCTCACCACCGATGGAACCGTTCACCTCCATGTTGTGGAAGTTCCCCACGATTTAGTACTACGAACAACAAGAAATTTCTCCTTACAACATCTAACCGAGCTAGGGAGCATCGACTAACCCCTGATTCTTACAAGGACTAAGGTACCAACGCTCCTCCATTTTATTGAGTTGGATAAGCTTAAAATGTCTTTTAAACACAACAAGACTGGGCTCAGCTCTGAGCCTACGACACTGTAAGATAATCCAACAACATGCCTCCACATGTTGGGCATCAGCTTCACCGGACACAGGTCATACCAGTTAAGCACCTCCTTGACAAAGAGGTGAAGGGGGCAAACGAAGCCCCTCGAAGAAGGCATCGCATGGAAAGAAACAGTATTCCTTTGACATGGTGTAGCAGACCCTAACTCTGCGACTTGACCGGAGTAACGTGTACTCATGAAAAATCCCAAAGTCCATCCCAATCACGTCAAGCTCCTCCCGTGAAAACATAATCAGCCTCAGTAGTATAGACAGGCTCTGGCTCATCATATTCCATGCCACCCCTAAGAAAATTTCTGTCAACTATAGGTACCCCCTAATCAATTTGGGGACAAAGAACAATGGGGTTTTAAGTATGCATCCCCTATCTCTCTCAGGTTCGACGGTCGTCTCCACAATAGTGGAATGACCGGCTACATCACTCCCTTTCTCCCCTCTGGTGAAGTGGCTGAACTCAAAACCATCGTCTACATCTAGACTAACCAACGCGAAAAAAGCACGTGTCGATGGAATGCTAGACATAATGAACAACGATCGTAAGAGCGTTACCTAATCAAAGTAATGGGAACACAAAATCTACATTTGAAACTAGAACCACCATCGAACACCAGACGAGCACCGCTCGGTAACAACACCACAACTTCCAGAGAGAGAAGCTTTCCAAAATTTTATAGCGAGAGAAAGTGAATGTGGTAAATGAGGAGAGGGGGATGAAACCAACTCTTATTTATAGAACCCCACAGATCACATCACCACGTGGCAGGATCTGAGCTCTCCACAAGATCCAATGGTCAGATCACATTATACCAGGTCCAATAAGAACATTATCTCAGTAACAGGACAGTCAACTGGCAAACGGGCGAACATCACAACACTCAGTTGATGAAAGAAGTAGTCTGATGGGGTAGACAATTTCACAAACACTTGGTGGGCACGATGGGGTGGACAATTTCACAAACACTGGGTGGGTGCAAGTTTTACCATCAACAAAAAAAAATCCATCACCAACCAAGCTTCCACCTGACCAAGTCTACTAGCCCCACAGTGGTTCCCAATCACCGCCGAATGTGTTCATTCTCACCCCCAATCAAAATCAAGCTCAAAACCAACTCAAACTCCAAATAGGAGATAAAATCCAAAACCTTAGTACTCGTACCAATGTATAAGAGAGGAACTCCATCGACGACGACTCAATTCCAAAATAGGCAAGCTCCTTGGAGAACCAAAGCTTCAACTTATACTCCAAAAGTAATTTTGAAAACTCAAAAAGGGAAAAAAATTCAAACAGAGCTCGACTGTTTTGAAACCCGAACGATGGAAAAACAGAGCTTTACCTTGCTCTCTTCCTCGTCACTCAATGTCGCCCTTCTAACTCCTAGCTTCCACTTCATTAAGAGCACCGCCAAATTCCTGGTCAATGAGAGGATTCCATAAATCAACTATCTCGAAGCTCGAACGGTGGAAGAACAGAGTACTCAACCAAACTCGACGATAGAGCATCTCCATAACTCAGTGATGCTCGAACCCATAGATCGGCGATAATCCAAACTCCATAGCTCGCTGACGAACCGAACCCCAATAGGTCGGTGACTCTCTAAATGCTATAGCACGGTGAGGTGCTCAAAGCTCCATAGCACGGCAATGCTCATAATGCCATAGCACGGTGACAGCACCAAACGCCAAAGCTCGGCAAGACGCTCGAGCTAAATAGCTCGGCAAGAAAAGTGCAATCTTCGTAGCTCGGCGATAACAACCGCCATCGACGAAGTAGTGGCTCGGCAAAAAGTAGAGCTTGCCACAACGACGAAAAAGCCTCCCCTAGTGCAGCGAAGCCTGTAGCTTGACGAGGAGAAGGGGCTTATAGTTCGACAACAAAGCTATCCCATAGCTCGGCCAAGAGGAAATGGTCGTAGCTCGGCCAAATTGTCGGCCGAGCAGAGGGTCTCTAAGAGCAAACAGTAGCCTGTCAGCTCATCTAGGAAATCACGCTCCAGTGTACAGGACACCTTAGATAGATCCACATCGTCTGCCTCCTACCTCCTTTTTCTTATCTTCATCATTGTAACGCCCCGATTTCCATACATTAGAAAATCGTGACATAAGACAGAATCTTTTCCTTCATTTAGCCACATTACACAGAGAAATAGGATAATTTAAAACTTTTTATTCAACACAAATGTATCACAAGTCCGAATATTATAAAACTGCAATACATTACATCAGTGTTACAATAATGCCATACAAGCCCAAGTGTTACAAACTTCCAATAAAATTTACATCATAGTACAATTAATAATAAATAACACTTGGTAGTTCACTTAGATGCTTCTCAACAATTAATAAATTTACAATTGAAATAATGGTAACCAACATAAATTACAATTGAAATAGAATCAACACTTTGCCTCTCTTGCCCTGAGTTATCCTGAATCCTGTACCTGTAATTTTGCAATCCAGTACCTATTAAAGTGGAGACGTCAGTACATATACTGACGCTTTAAGGCTGATGTCTAGCAACGATTCTCAACTTTAAACAAACAGAATGATGAAAAGAGAAACGTGTATATATAATTGACGTATCAGTGTATGCTATGACTTAGAATCTAATGCAGGATTAACTAATGCAAGGATGCTCTCATTCTAATGCAAGAAAGTCTCCAGAACAGTATGCAGCCCATACTACATACGCCCATAACAAGTCGTTTCTTCATTTATAGAAATTTGAACCCACGCCATGAATTATACTCTTGTACTCAACCTGTTTCTGAAGATACAACGTGACTGATGAGGTTGCACTGAAATGGTCTAATCCTGCCATTTGCAGTCATATAGTGGTGTCTATGTTTTCCCCTATTTCCTGGCGTACCCGACCTCACTCAAAAATCTGACGAACCTTCGGAGTTAACTACAACACAGGTTAGCTCGAAGCATCCCTTGTGGCCCCCTAGTAGATAGACTGTAGTCTATGGCTTGCTTGCCTTTCTTAATATAAAGCATGATGGAGTTTCGGGGGTCCATCCCTTAGCCCTGACAAGATACTTCCTGCCCTTAGCATGGCACTTCAGAAAATTACAGACAAGATACAGATCCCGTGCTTCCAACTTGTGAGAAGGCACAGACCATATCCCTTTAACAGGAAGGGTACAACCAATAACACCACCTAGTGTTGGCCTATAAAATAGGTCGGATCATATGGTATCTCCCTTAATACCAACTTTTTTCCTTCGGCAAAAATGATAATAAATAAGTGTTAAGTAGTAATAGCCATAAGTTACTACCTTAACGATGTCACTAACCCTAAACAATCTGAGGGATTGCAACAGTACTAACACAACATGCTAGGTCTTACATTAGAATTCGCAAGATAACTCTACTAGGTGCTCAACCTAGACTTACCAGAATCCTTAAGGATCATGTTCATAGCCTATCGATCCAAGACCCCGGAAAGACACTCCCGGCCTGCTACCCTGATCTTGGATTCCGTCAACACTCCCGGCCTGCGATCAACCTACACTGGTTAAGATATGACAGTGCACGAGGGGTAATTCGTCCACAGTCTATGAGGAGTAAAATAAATACACGTCTTGATGGTTGATGGCTCCTAGGGTAATGATATCACCCTAGACAAGCACAACAACTATGTACTAGCTAATAAGCTACATACAAGCAAAACAATTTACATACAAGCCAACTAGATACGTATGAGCCAAACGAATTACATACGAGCCAAATGGCTATGTATGCGACAAATGATCATATACAAGCAACCATAAAAGTATTCTAACATCCTAGAAGCAATTAAACTTGCTATTCTTATCGAATTCAACAAAATTAGACTTTTTAGAAAGGTGAGAACATCTACTACAACTCTCTAGTGGAAAACATTCTCAAATTAAGTTTATACGAAGGGTACAAGAACCTCAAACAATGTAAACATCGAGCTTCAACCAAAAAGGCCAGCTACTGTGACTTTGTAAAAGTCATAGCTCACACCCTGCTTATCGAAATTTAACCAAATAGGACATTTTGGAAAGGTGAGAACCTCTACTAAAACTCTCTAGTTGATGACCTTTTTAGATTCAGTCATTAAAATGCACAAAAACTTTGAACAATCTAAACAGCGAAGCTTCAGCCAAAAGGCTAGCTGCTGTGACTTGTAATGGTCATAACTTCTACTCTGCTTATCGGAATCTAACCAAATAGGACATTTTGGAAAGGCGAGATACTGTATTATATCTCTCTAGTTGATGAACTTCTCAGATTCAGTCATTAAGGGGTAGAAAACCTCGAACAAGCTAAACAGTGAAGCTTCAGCCAAAAGGCTAACTGCTGTGACTTGTAAAGGTCATAACTCCTACTCCACTTATCGGAATCTAACCAAATAGGACATTTTGAAAGGTGAGAAAATCTAATACAACTCTCTAGTTGATTACCTTCTTTATTCAGTAATTAAAATGCACAAAAGCGTCGAACAATCTAAATAGCGAAGCTTCAGCCAAAAGGCTAGCTGTTGTTACTTGTAAAGGTCATAACTACTAATCTGCTTATCGGAATCTAACCGAATAGGACATTTTAGGAAGTTAAGAAACTCTACTACAACTCTCTAGTTGAAAACTTTCTCAGATTTCTTATGGAACTCAAAATCCAACTCTTTAAACACAATACAAAGAACAACAAAGATAGCCCAAAAGCTGAAACTTCCAAAGTTCGTAACTTTTTCTGTACTTGTCGAAATTTAATAAAATAGGACCTTTTGGAAAAGGGAGAACGTCTACTACATCTTTCTAGTTGACCACTTTTTCAGATTTCTTATAGAGCTTAAAATCCAGCTCTTTGAATACAATTCAAAACAACAAAAGCACAGCAAAAGCTGAAACTTGTAAAGGTCGTAAGTTTTACTATACTTATCAGAATCATAGAAAATTGGACAATTTGGAAAGGTGGGAACATATACTACAACTTTATAGTTGACCACTTTCTCAGATTCCGCTTGGAACTCAAAATCCAGTCCTTCTGAACACAATTCAAAAACGATAAAAGCACAGCAAAACCTGAAACTTCCAAAGCTCGTACTTTTGTTATACTTATCGGGAATCTAACAAAATTGAACATTTTGGAAAGGTGGGAACATATACTACAAATCTCTAGTTGACCACTTTCTAGATTCCTCTTGGAACTCAAAATTTAGTTCTTTGAACACAATTCAATAACGACAAAAGCACAGCAGAAGCTGAAATTTCCAAAGCTCATAACTTTTGCTATACTTATCGGAATCTAACAAAATTGGACATTTTGGAAAGGTGGGAACATAAACAAAAACTCTCTAGTTTACCACTTTATAAGATTCCGCTTGGAACTCAAAATCCAGTCCTTTGAACACAATTCAAAAACGACAAAAGCACAGCAATAGTTGAAACCTCCAAAGCTCATATCTTTTGCTATACTTATCAGAATCTAACAAAATTGGACATTTTAGAAAGCTCAGAACATCTAATAAAACTTTCTAGTTGACCACTATTTCAGATTCCTTATAGAGCTCAAAATGCAGCTCTTTGAACACAACTCAAGAACAATAAAAAGCACATCAAAAGATGAAACTTGTAAAGCTAATAACTTTTGCTGTACTTATCGGAATCTAGCAAAATTGTCCATTTTGGAAAGGGGAGAACATCTACTACAACTCTCCAATTGAAAACTTTTTCAGATTCCGTAAGGAACTCAAAACCCAGTCCTTTGAACACAATTCAAGAACAACAAAAAGCACAGCAAAAGTTACAGCAAAAGTTGAAACATGTAAAGGTCGTAACTTTTGATATACTTATCGGAATGTTAAAAAATTGGCCATTTTGGAAAGCGGAGAACATCTACCACAACTTTCTAGTTGGCGACTTTTTCAGATTCCGTAAGTAACTCAAAATCCAACCCTTTAAATACAAGTCGAATCAACCAAAATAGCAGTTTCTTTTTTATGCTCGCTATTTTGGGGAAGCAATTTGTTTCACCCATCAAATTAACCCTAAAAAATCTATAAAAGTTAGAGCTTGGTAGTAACACATACAAGAAGCTCTCAAATTAATTTGGAGTCAAAATTCTAACATTAACGCAAATAATTAATTATAACTACATACTAGTTTAAGATCTTTTCTTTAGTGTTCTATTTAAGTTCTAACACTTCAATCTTTATATGCATTTTTATTCTAGTCCACCATCATCATATGCACATTAAATTAGTCCATGTTATTCAATATAACAACGATAATGATAATAACTATAAAAATGTTGAGAAACCCCCACCCAAAATCATTTTGGAAGAACTTGCTTGCTTACTTCTTCACCTTGTTCTTGCTGCTCCTCTCAAGAACAACCCCTAAATGAACCCACTCGTTTCTTTTTATTTGATCTCTCTTTCTTTTCTTTCTTCTCAATTTAATTTTTCTAAAATTAAAACAATTAAAGAAGTAGAATGAGATGAGAGTGAGAAGGGATGGAGGAAAAATGAAAGGGTTTCTTGCCCTTGGAGATGTGTGGCCGGCCAAGTAGGGGGGAGGGGGGGGGGGGGGGGGGGGGGGGGGGCGTGTTGAGAAGAGGGTTGAGTTGTGTGGATGAGAAGAACCGACTTGTTCTCATTCTCTTGGCTCATCAATTTGGTGTTCAATTTGGAATTTTATATTACAATCAACACCCTAATACAATCCTAACCCACTATTTGATCATGATGGATCAAAAATAAAAGGTATTTTCCCAAAATCATATACTACATGATTTCGTACAAATGTACGAAATCGATACAGTACATATACGTACATATATATGTCTATACAGGTAATTTTTATTAGTTAAAACGAATAATATTTTAATTTAGAAATAATAATAAAAATAATTTTATTATCGGCTCAGAAGATTACAGTACCAATTTGATTCAATACAGATATATACAGACTGGTATATATATATATATATATAGATAATATTTATTAGTAAAACCGGGTAATATCCTCCAAAAATATTTCAATTCTGAAAATAAAAATAAAATAATAATTTTTAATATCAGCCCGGATATTTCAGACATTTTCTCAAAAACGCATTTTACAGGATTTTGTATAAGTGCACAAAACTGATACAATACATATATATATACTTACTAGTATATATATACAGAAAACTTTTTATTAGTAAAACCAAGAAATTTCCATATAAATATTTTAAATTTTAAAAATAATTATAATACAAATATAATATCCAACCGAGATATTACAATACTTCCTCCTTAGAATAGTTCTGTCCTCATAACTACGTTTTGTTAGAATATTTGTTGTAACACTTGCCTCATTTCTTCCTCTACTGTCATTATTCCCCTGGTAGGCATTTGTTCATCTGCTGCTACTAACACATCATTGATGAAGATATCTTCGAACACCATTCTGCAAAACATAAACGAGTTTAGTCCTAGTTAGAGAGGAATCACAGATATATCAATTACTCGAACTATCTCAACATAGATCTGTCTCTAATTGGAATTTTAAGTTTTAATTTCCTACTATGTCAGATTACAATTCGAAGTCAGCTCTGATACCAATTGTAATGCCCCAGATATCCATTACCGTACATCCGTGACACAACCAGAATCTTTGCCTTCAAATGCATCTCAAAACAGTAAATAACACGGAAATTTTAAAACTTTTATTGCCAAACAAGATCATTACATCAATATTTACAACCCTTATCTTGTTCTTGATCAAGGAATACAAATTACATAAAATTATTACAACTGCTTACAAAAATATCCAGATTCTACTTATGAAGCTATCAGCTGTCTTCCAGAGTTATGATCGACTGATCACCGCCGAACTTCGCGGAGTGGTCCTGCTGCTTTCCTGAGATGCGCCCCGTAGCTCGAATCTTTTGCTAAACAACAATGTTATTCCTGCATCTGCTCGAACGGTATGCATGTACACTACCATTCTACTTGGATACCCTGATGGTCTTGGGTTCTCCTGCACTTATGACCCGATATCTAAGTACCTAAAAGTGGGGTATGTCAGTAATCCTACTGACGCAATGCTGATACGAAAACATCGATCTCCAACTAGCAGTCACAATCCTTCTTGAATGGAAAAGAAATGTGCATCCTAACTTTCTAGTGTCAATGTATGCCATGACCTGAGGTCTAAAGCAATGTACAGAGTACAGAACAGATGCACTCAATCTAATGTCAGAAGACTCTGGACACATATGCATCACATACTACATGTGCCCCAGATCAAGCCGTTTCTCCAGTTTCAGGGATTCGAACCCTCGCCAAGCAATGCATTCTATTATTGTACACTTCCTGTTGCTGATAGTAAAACATGATTGAGGAGGTATATAAAAAGAAATAATTCGGGGAACTACCCCGTTGTCACCAATAACTGTTGCATCGGACAAACCTCAAAAGTCGTGACGAACTTACTGATACACTGTAAGCCCTATTTTTAGTTTTATTGTATTTTGTACTCTTTTGATCATTGTATCTGAACTCATTTATTATTGTGCATTTTGTATTTTCTTGGGTTCTTTTGTTCCCTTTGGATTAATCTATGTTCTTTTGATTAGATTCCGTCTTTTGTGGATTTGGCTCTTTTTCTATTTTGAATTCGATTTGTTCTCCTTTGTGTTCGTCTCATCTCATTGAATTTGTTTGTCTCTTTTTGGAGCCAAAACCGATACCCAAAATCCTAATTTCCTGATCCATATAAATACCCCCATTAATTAACCCTAATTAATGTCTCTCTCTCTCTCACCGTCGCATTTTCTCTCTCCCCGTATCCCTCTCTCTTCTCTGTTTCTAAACACCCCAAACCTAACACCGTAACCCCTTCTCCCCTCACCCCCTGTCCATCCTTCAACCTTCGTTCACCATCGTCATCACCATCGTCACCGTCACCGTCTCTGTCTCCTCTCCATTCCCATCTTCGTCGCTCGCCCCCGTCCTCGCCATTACCCCTCGAACCCAACCACCAAAGTTTTTCCTGTCGCCATAACTTCATCTCCGTTGCCCTATTCCCTCTCCGTGCTCCACCATCATCTTCGTCATCCTTCGCCGTGCTTGTGCACCACCTAGTGCCACCGTTCAAACCCTAGAGTCATCGAGTGTCATCGTCCCCTGTTTTAAACAGCAAAAACAGAGCCCTCGCTAGAGTTGTTGTCGCCACCGTCGCTTCCCGACCGTGGTAACGATGCCGCTCCGCCACTGCAGTCATCGCGCGCCGCCAGTCCGTCGCTCTCTCTCTCTCTCCGTTCCGCTGTCGAGAGGTAGGAGACGTACCGTGAGTGGTCGAGGCTGCTGTTCGCTATTTTGCTACACCCGATCCGAAGTTGTTGTCCCCTGTTCGGTTGGATCCAGTGTAAGGCAGCGATCTAATTGGCTGATCTTCGTTGTCCAGTGTTCTGCCATGCCAGATCCGAACTTCGCTGTTCCCTGTTTTGGCTAGATCCAGTGTGAGGCAGTGGATTTGATTGGTTTGTTTTGGTGTTCCGCGTTCTGTCTGCGCCAGAACCGAGTTTGGTGTTCTGCGTTCTGTCCAGATTTGGTGTGGAGGAATTGCTCTAGGATCTTGCTGTTGCTGTTGATTCTTCATGCATTTTGGGAGATATTCGCCCGGGATTCTGATCCCGTTATTCTATTTGATTAATATCTGCAATAACAGTCGTGTCTCTTCTTGAACCATTTTATTTATTTGTGTTCAAGATTTCTTTTGATCTCCTACAAGTAGATCCTGTCGTTTCGTTATCAAAACTACTTTGACAATTCCGTTAAGATTATCGAGGGTTTACACGATCTAACCCGACATACTCTTAATATCGTACTTCTCTTCGATCTAAACCTAGTCCCCATTGTTTCATGCATTTGCACATTAAACAACTAGATTCATGCTTAGGACTGCTTGATAGATTGGACATTGAAATTGAACATGCTAGGATTGGATTTAATTGATGAATTGACACCATGACCATGATAAATGTATCTTAAAGCTTAGAAATTTGCATGTTGACACCTAGGATTGCTTTGATTACCAATTTGCATGCTATATGTGATCGGGTGAATTATTTATTATCTTTTTATGTTAAGTTAATTTCTGGACTGCTGTATCTTTCACTTTGAATCAAACTTTTAGCCCTGTTAATGACCTAATTTCAGAAAACTTACTAAACATAAAATGTAGCCCTTGATGTCTAGATAATTTTTCCCTACTCTAGATTTAAATTCCAAATTGCCATCTGTTAGATATCATCACTTTACCGCAACTGTGTTAGCAATTTTCAGACTCATAATTTCATGTGTATCCTGTTGTTGTTTATTTTATTTGACCCTGTTATCTGTAAAGGCAAAATCTGAAATAAATCATGCTGGACCTAGACATGTATAGCTACTTCCCTAAAATTTTGTAGATTTTAAAAAGGAGTTTTATGATCCAAAATAATTAATGGAACATAACCTACTGCATGCTGACTGAACATAAAACCTGATTAGATTAGAACTTTCACCCTAGTTCCTATGACTTTCATATGCCTTAATTATACTCGCTGGAACCGTATGGAAGTCTATTTTTCAGATCTTGTGGCGGATTTAGTTTTTTCTGTTGTATAGTGACCCATGTTTTGGTACGGCAAGGTCATTCTATCATGATTTTGTGAAATATGTTTATATGATGTGTTTGTTCATGCTTTGTCTGTAGTGCCTAGAACTAGTCACACATAGTAATATACAAAATTGACACACTCTTGCATGCTCACATAGGATGAACATAAACTATTAACAAGCTGGGTTATTATGGGTAGACTTGGTAGTGAACATTCGGGAAATGTACTCGGTAAGGCCTCATCGTTATATTGTATTGTCTTGGAAGGAGGTGTATTAATTGCAATGATTTATTGATGATTCTTGATTGTAAATTATTGTTATCAATGCCGAGTACACGAACCGTGAATTCACCATCGGTTTAAAAGGATCACTGCGCTTGCATGAATCTGTAGTTTGGGATGCAGTAGTATGTGCAACAGATAGGTTAATAAAATACTTAACAACCTGCATAATTGATCTTGTATTGACATTGACTTGACGTCACACATTTCATGTGTGATTATTGTAACCCTTTGATATTGCCTACTCTTTATTTTGTTTTAAATTTTGACCATGTTCCTTTCCTTTAATATTCATGTTTTTCCTATTATCGATTGTTTTCTCTACTTGTCGCCCACGACTTGCTCTAAGGGCACTCTTTTATTTCTTTTTAGACCAGGAATTTACAGGTACTGAAGGATCTGTTCCTGAAGGAATTGGTGAGCAATGTTTCCAGTGATAGATCCAGTCTCCGCTGCGTAGTTTATTAATTGTTACTAGATTTATTTTTTGAACACTGTTATCTCTTATACTTTGTTTGGGCTCTATGACCCGTAGTTTTGTTTTGATCCCGGATGTTGGATATTTTTACTGTTGGTTTATTTCATTATTGAAATTTTATCATTGATTCATGTGGTTATGTTTCTTGTGTGGTTGTATATTTGTTGATCTTATTGGTGAGTTAGTCTGGTACAGCTTATGGATAGTGTTTACATCACTCGCTGGGCCTACGTTACGTACTCGTATTCCATATTTTGGGAAGCGGGACGTGACATACACAGCAGCATATCCATTACACAGAAGATCCATTATGATCCGTTCATGTCCACCAACATTGAACGTGACGGCCTCGAAGGTCTAAAAACCTCCTATCCGCCAGGAAATCCCATCCCGTTCTTACCACGGTACTTCAAGAATCAACAGTGCAAGATACGCACAGCAGCACGTATCCCTAATAACAGGAAGTGACAACCCTGGTTATCACCACCTAGTGCTGGCTCTTAAATCGAGTCGGATTATAGGGAATCACCCCTAACACCAATTTGGCCTTCAAGCGAACAGTAAAGAAAACCTAAACAATGTAGTTCACTGTAAACATTTTGTCACTCAAATCATACAAGGTGTCGATGAAACAATGTCGAGCCTGATTGGTCTGTCAAAATAACAATAAATCACGGGAATCACACTAACTGATTCCCAATACTTTCACAGGTCATCGACCGATAAAGCCTGTGATCCTCATCGAATAGTCCAACGGCACCCAAAAGATGCATATAAATTGTGAATGAAGGTAAGCACACACACAACCACCAATACTCAACCATTGGCAGATTCAAGCATCAAGACACCAGTCACCAATCGATCATGGCTATTACCCAACTCACTCATGTCCACCATGAGTACTAAACACAGGAACTTGTCCAAGTCCCATTGAAGTGCAAAACAATATCTTTAGAACTCAATAGCTCATGATCACCATATTGCGGCATGTAGAGAATTTCTTATTGATCGTCCAATCAAGCAGTTCAAGACGTAGCCATTGCTACGACATAGCCCACACTCATAGAAATCCCACAAAATTAGGTTTTCTAGAAGGGAAGGAGAATCTACTGCAATCCCCTAGTTAATAACTTTCTCAAATTCCTTATAGAACTCCGTTCCCTGAGTTAATACAAACCTGAAGTCAATCAAGACAGTAGGTTGCTGATCTTGGAACATCCATAACTTGCAACATACAACTTGGAATCGCTTGATATTACCCATTCTGGAAAGCTAAGACCCTAGGCTACAACTCTCCAGTTAATCATTTCCTCAAATTCAATCATCTTGATACTATAAAAATCCTATATACTCTCAGCTGTACATTCCTTCATGCACTCGCTACCCTTTTTCCATATTATAAAAATTTGCTCACTCGTCGGAATCACCCGATTCCAGATTCTATGGAATGGTAGGAGTGTCTACTACAACTTCCAAGTAGAACACAAACTCAAACTCCAACATTAAAGTCCTAAAAAACACAAAATTCCATCAGGTGCACAAACAGGGAAGAATTTGTTTATTTAGCCAACAATGTCTCAACTAAGACTAGATCTGCCCATGTCTTTGGAAAATCATAACCTTCAAACTACAAACTGGAATTACAAAATTCCAGATTTTTTGGAAAGCTATCACTCCCTACTACAAATCTCTAGTTGATCGATTTTCCAAATTATTAAAAAATAATTCCAAAATTACTCATCGTCACAGACGAGTCAATCTGAGTTAGGCTGGACCTGGTCTACTTTGAAATTCAATAATAAATCAACCTTGAGTCCAAAGCTCATGAAATTTGATAATCTTAAACTACAAATATACCATTTCTTTGTTTCCAAATTTTGCATCTAGATTCATCTTACACAAAGAAATATGACCCCTCAAACATAGCATAAATTTCAGCTGCTTCTTCAAACAGGGTCCATATCACTATATACGATTTATTTTTGAAACCTCATCTAATGTCATCTAAAAATTCTAAAATTTGAGAATCATAAAATAGACTCATTCCACAAGCTACTCCAAAAGTTTCATAGCAATATAATACACACACAAGTAGTTATGACCATGTGAACTTCATTCTAAAAACAGTCAGCTTCAGTTCTAACCTCCAGACCAGTCGTAGCTTACAAATTTTTTGAGGCACCAAATGACCTCATAAAATTATACAATTTAAGACTATGGTTGTAGACACATACAAGAGTATCGACAAGAAATTTTAGCTCAAAATACCAAGCCAATTTTGATTTATGACTTCGAAAAGTCATAGCAATTCTCACACAGTCTGCAGTTTTTTGGCTGCTTTTTGTCCGAAATTGGACTAAGTGTTTGGGCTACTAAATAGCTTCCAAATATTATGAAAAAAATTTATGGGATCTCTAGATACATAGAACAACAATCTCTAGAAATTTGAGTCCAAAATTCCCAACCGTTTGAGAGTTTGAAATTCTCAAACTCACATACTCATATATGTTTTCAACACAAGCATCATGAAAGAGTTGTTCTACCATTCAACTAGCTTTTTTCTTGGCATGCCAATATCATACATGGTAATCAAAATTTCTCCAACCACTACCATATGCTAAAAAATCTCATACTCATAAAGAAGACTAATTTTTAGAGTTAAGAGAATCACTCACTTGTAGTTGCAAGAAAACTCATTGTAGCTTGGCTCCCTTCCTTTGCTCCTAGATCTTGTAGAACTTGGCTATCTCAATCTCCTACTACTCTTCTCTTCCACTACACTCTTTATTCAAAGACTTCACCTTTTCTTATTCCTCTTCTCCACTTTTTTTTTAAAGCAAAAACAAAACAAGAAGAAGGGATGAGAAAAGAATGGTGAGGTATTTTATAGGAGATGGGGAGTTAGGGTTTGTCGAAGTGCGTGGATGAGATGAAGCCAACACACACAAGTAGAAGCTTCTTGGAAGTTTTTCATTCTTCAAAAGTCAACACACATGGTGAATTGTATCCACCATTGGATCTTCATCAAGATCCAAGCCATGATCACATGATGCTAGGGTTCCTAACCCTAGGTTAGGTCAAGGAACCCTAGGTCACCATACCCTAACCCTAACCCTAGTGCATAAATAGGCATGGTTATTCAATCCAATAATCTTGCACCAAAACAATTCGAACACTAACTTGGTTTTAAATAACCAATATATATATGTATGTATATATATATATATATATATATATATATATAATCTAAATTATTATTTTCTACCAAAAATTGTTTGGTCAAAACAATAAGGACAATCTACTGTTTAATCGAGAAGATATCCCGAGTATATCTCATCAGTGTTCAGAACCGCTCGTATATCTACAATTTCTCAATTAAAACTGAAAGTTATTAGAAAAATACGTAATCGTGTGCAATACTCAATTGTGCACGGATTACTATGCAAAAATAGTTATATGCTATTTTGCGGGGTAATACATTACTCCCTCCTTAGAATCGTTCTGTCCTCAGAACGATGCTTATTAGAGAGAAAAACAGAAATATAAACATCAATGGTTCATGAGACATTTTCCTGAACCATCTTCAGTTCCTCGAGTGATATTCTCGACAAACTTGTCTTCTATCAAGTTAAATTGTCGCTCCTCAGCCTTCCGGACAGATCCATCATGAATTTTGATGTTGACATTCTTCTGCTTATGCTCTAGAGTAGACAATAGCTACATTACTCTGCCTTATTCTTGACTACCATTATGTTGATTCACTCCTCGATTATGTCTTCTACTGGTCGGTGACGACTCCCTCCTTAGAAAGGTCGAAGTCACACATTTCTGATCAGATCTTCTAGCAGGCTCTTGTTACCTGTACATCAGGTTATGAATTGGCTTTTTCGTCGTCCGGTTGCAGGTTTACCATATGGACATCCGGTTGTAGACTTGACTTCCGATACCTAGTTGCGGGTTTGCCTTCTAGACCTTCGGTTGCAGAATTGCTTTCCGATATCAAGTTGTAGGTTTGCCTTCCAGACATTCGGTTGCAGATTTGCCTTCCGGTATACAGTTGCAGGTTTGCCTCCATTGATGTCTAATTATAGACTAGTCTCTATTGAACACGACTGCACCAAGCTTGTTAGTAAAACGAAATACACTGAGACTGGTTCAGATATAGTGAAAATCGTAATCATACGTTGGAAAGTGCTTCCATGCAATTTTCGATCATCCTATCTGCCAATACTAAACTCAATTTATCTGGTTGCAGGCTATCTGCTAGATTCTTGGTTGGAAACTCGCCCTTCTAACATCCAGCTATATCACAATTATAAGAAAAGTCATTCATCCTGGAAGTAGTACATTGAAAATTTTTCCAAAATATAATATCGTTCATAACTGAGTTGAACATTCAAAATACAAGGTGGATTACATCTTTCTTCAACTTTCAAAATATTTCAAAATATAATTGGTCCACATAATATCTACACCATGCTACTAATATCCAGTTACTTCCTTGCTGTGCATCCCCCTTGTAGTTGTGGGAAATTCAGGCTTGATATGCCCAAGTTTTCCACAGTTGTAACAATTCTTGGCTTTGGTAGTTGGGCAGTTTGACTTGAAGTGTCCGACTTTCCCACATCTGTAACAACCCTTGGCTGTAGGAGCTTCCTTGCGGTGCTTTTCCTTTCCGTTTTTGGTAATTTTCCCAGTTTTTCTTGGCTTGATGTTTTTCTAGAGTTCCCACCAACATCTCAGGAAGTATCATATCGGTTTGGAGTTGCCCTCGTTCTTCTTTTAGGCGTGCAATCTATGCCCAGTATGTGTTGATGTGCTGTTTGGCCTAGCGGATTGCCTTGTCCCTATGCTTCTTCAGTTTCCTCATTCTCAGATACAACATCACTGTCATCTGTCATTCCACGGTTGAGTCTGGTGATGGTGGAGGTGAGTCTTCTTCATTTTCAGTTTGCTGTAGCACTTGCCTCATTTATTCCTCTACTGTCATTATTCCCATGGTAGGCATTGGTTCATCTGCTGCTTCTGACACATCATTGATGAAGATATCTTCGAACACCATTCTGCAAAACATAAACGAGTTTAACATAAACATGTCTCTAACTGGCATTTTAAGTTTTAATTTCCTACTGTGTCAGAATACAATTCAAGTCAACTCTGATACCAACTGTAATGTCCCGAATCCCCGTTACCGGACATTCGTGACACAACCAAAATCTTTATCTTCTAATGCATCACAAAACAGTAAATAACACGGAAATCTTAAAACTTTTATTGCCAAACAAGATCATTACATCAGTAATTACAACCCTTATCTTGTTCTTGTATAAGGAATACAAATTACATAAACCTATTACAACTTCTTACCAAAATATCCAGATTCTACTTATGAAGCTATCAGCTGTCTTCCAGAATGATGATCGACTGATCAACACCGAACATCGCTGAGTGGTCCTGCTACTTTCTTGAGATGCACCCCGTAGATCGAATCTTTTGCTACACTATTCTGATATTCCTACATCTGCTCGAACAGTAGGCATGTACACTGCCATTCTACTTGGATGCCCTGATGGTCTTGGGTTCTCCTGCACTTGCGACCCGATATCCAAGTACCTAAAAGTGGGGTATGTCAGTAATCCTGCTGACCCAATGCTGAGAACAAAACAGTGATCTCCAACTAGCAGTCACAATCCTTCTTGAATGGAAAAGAAACGTGCATCCTAACTTCCTAGTGTCTGTGTATACAATGACCTGAGGTCTAATGCAATGTACAGAGTACAGAACAGATGCACTCAATCTAATGTCAGCAAGACTCTGGACATATATGCATCCCATACTACATGTGCCCCAGATCAAGCCGTTTCTCCAGTTTCAGGGATTCGAACACTCACCATGCAATGCATTCTATTAATGTACACTTCTTGTTCCTGATATTACAACATGATTGAGGAGGTATATGAAAAGAAATAATTCTGGGAACTACCCCGCTGTCACCAATAATTGTTGCATCGGGCCATCCTCAAAAGTCGTGATGAACTTACAGATATACAGCAGCATATCCATTGCGCAGAAGATCCATTATGATCCATTCGTGTCCACCAATATAGAATGTGACGGCCTCGAAGGTCTAAAAACCCCCTATCCGCTAGGAAATCCCATCCCATTCTTACCACGATACTTCAGGAATCAAAAGTGTAAGATACGCACAACAGCATGTATCTCTAATGACAGGAAGAGACAACCCTAGTTATCACCACCTAGTGCTGGCTCTTAAAATGAGTCAGATTATAGGGAATCACCCCTAACACCAATTCGGTCTTCAATCGAACAATATAGAAAACCTAAACAATGCAGTTCACTGAAAACATGTTGTCACTCAAATCATACACGGTGTCGATCAAACAATGTCGAGCCTGATTGGTCTGTCAAAATAATAATAAATCACAGAAATCGCACTCACCGATTCCCAATACCTTCACAGATCATCGACCGATAACCCCGGCCCGTGGCCCTTAGTGAGTAGTCCAACGGCGCCCAAAAGTTGCATATAAATTGTGAATGAAGGTAAGCACACACACAACCACCAATACTCACCCATTGACAGACTTAGGCATTAAGACACGAGTCACCAATTGATTATGGATATCACCCAACTCACTCAAGTCCACCATGAGTACTAAACACAAGAACTTGTCCAAGTCCCAATGAAGTGCTAAACAACATCTTTAGAACTCAATAGCTCATGATCACCATACTGCGGTATGTAGAGAATTCCTCATCGATCGTCCAATCAAGCAGTTCAAGACGCTGCCATTGCTGCGACATAGGCCACACTCATCGGAATCCCACAAAATCAGGTTTTCTTGAATTGTAGGAGACTCTACTACAATCCCCTAGTTAATGACTTTTTCAAATTCCATATAGAACTCCGTTCCCTGAGTTAATACGAACCTGAAGTCAATCAAGACAGTAGGTTCCGTGAGTTAATACAAACCTGAACTCGGAATCGCTTGATATTACCCATTCTGGAAAGCTAAGATCCTAGTCCACAACTCTTCAGTTAATCATTTTCTCCAATTCAATCATCTTGATACTATAAAAATCCCATATACTCTCAGCCGTACATTCCTTTATGCACTCGCTGCACATTTTCCCATATCATAAAAATTTTCTCACTCACCGGAATCACCCGATTCAGGATTCTATGGAAAGGTGGGATTGTCTACTATAATTCCAAGTAGAAGACATCCTCAGATTCTATCACTAAAGTCCTTAAAAACACAAAATTCCATCAGGTGCACAAACAGGGAAGAATTTGTTTGTTTAGCCAACAATATCTGAACTAAGACTGGATCTGCCCTAGTCTTTGAAAAATCATAACTTTCAACCTACAAACTAGAATTAGAAAATTCCAGATTTTTTGGAAAGCTATGACTCCCTAGTACAAATCTCTAGTTGATCAATCTTCCAAATTCTTAATAAATAATTCCAGAATTACTCATCTCCACAGACTAGTCAATCTGAGTTGGGCCGGACCTGGTCTACTTTGAAATTCAATAACAAATCAACATTAAGTCCAAAGCTCATGTAATTTGAGATTCTTAAACTAAACATATACCATTTCTTTGTGTCCAAATCATGCATCTAGATTCATCGTACACAAAGAGTTATGACCCTTCAAATATAGCATAAATTTCAGCTGCTTCTTCAAATAGGGTCCATACCACTATATATGATTTATTTTTGAAACCTCATCAAATTTCATTTAAAAATTCTAAAATTTTTAGAATCATAAAATATACTCATGCCAAGTGCTACTGCAAAAATGTTTCATAGCAATATCATACACACACAAGTAGTTATGGCCATGTGAACTTCATTCTAAAAACAGTAGCTTCAGTTCTAACCTCCAGATCAGTCGTAGCTTACAAATTTTTTTAGGCATCAAATGACCTCAGAAAATTTTGAAATTTAAGATTATGGTTGTAGACACATACAAGAGTATCGAAAAATAAACATAGCCAATTTTGAGTTTTGACTTCAGAAAGGCATAGCAATTCTCACACAGTCAGCAGTTTTTTGACTGCTTTCAGTCTGAAATTGGACTAAGTGTTTGGGCTACTAAATATCTTCCAAATATTATAAACAAATTCATGGGATATCTAGATACATATCACAACAAGCCCTAAAAATTTGAGCCCAAAATTCCCAGCCGTTTCAGAGTTAGAAATTCTCAAACTCACATACTCATTAATGTTTTCAGCACAAGCATCATGAAAGAGTTGTTCTACCATTCAACTACCTTTTTCTTCGCATGCCACTATCATACATGATAATCAAAATTTCTCCAACCACTACCATATGGTAAAAAATCACATACTCATAAAGAAGACTAGTTTTTAGAGTTAAGAGAATCACCCACTTGTAGTTGCAAGAAAACTCCTTGTAGCTTGGCTCCCTTCCTTTGCTCCTAGCTCTTGTAGAACTTGGCTATCTCAATCTCCTACCACTCTTCTCTTCCACTACACTTTTTATTCAAAATACTTCACCTTTTCTTCTTCTCCTTCTATACTTTTTTTTGAATCAAAAACAAAACAAGAAGAAGGGATGAGAAGAGAATGGAGTGGGGTATTTTATAGGAGATGGTGAGTTAGGATTTGTGGAAGTGTGTGGATGAGATGACGCCAACACACACAAGTAGAAGCTTCTTGGAAGTTTCTCATTCTTCAAAAGTCAACCCACATGGTGAATTGTTTCCACCATTTGATCTTCATCAAGATCCAAGCCATGATCACTTGATGCTAGGATTCCTAACCCTAGGTTAGGAGAAATAACCCTAGGTCACCATACCCAATCCCTAACCCTAGTGCATAAATAGGCATGGTTATTCAATCCAATAATCATGCACGAAAACAATTCGAGCACTAACTTGGTTTTAAATAACACTAACTTGGTTTTCGTGCATGATTATTGGATTGAATAACCATGCCTATATATATATATATATATATTTTTATTTATTTATTTATTTATGATATGGGTCAGATGACGTGGCCCCTCTGGGGCCACAGATCCCCTCAAAAACAGCTCACCCCTGATCATCAGGTCTGCCAGGTCAGCCCTAAGCCCCATGGGCTTCTGCCACGTAAGACCCACAGGCAAACGGGTCCAGACCTGGCCCCAAACGGGTGCAAACCCATTTGAGTCTGCCTATAAATACCAGGCCCTCTTACCCTTCACAAAGGTAATGAATCTTTTCCCTCTAAAACCCATAGCTACTGTTACTCTTTAGTGACTAACTAGACCATCGGAGGGCTTGCCACCGGGACCAACCCCGGTGTTCCAAGGCCGAGTGCAGGTACACAAGACTTCCGGATCTGAGCTTCCAGATCCGAGCCAAGCCTCTATATCTGAGTCAAGCACCCGACCTCCGCCTCACTCCTGCCTGCTCCCGAGCCATCCCCTTAGCTGAGGGTCGGACATATAGCTAGTACCGATGCTTTCGCTTTATAAATTGAGAGAACTCACACCTGGTGCAGCCACCCCCAAAATAAATCGGATCAGGTTGGCGCCGTCTGTTGGAAACCTCGGTATGGACCTCAGTCTGCTCCGAGCCATTAATGGCATCCCTTCAATCCAAGCTCATATGGCACCCAAGCCCAGAAGAGCTGTTACCTCTGCACATCGTCCAGACCCTCCTCCTCAGGATGTCCCTACCGACACTCATGGATCAAACCATCCGAGGTTCAACCTCAGACCTGGGCCAAGCGCTCCTCACTCAGTCGCAACCGACCTGCATCGGGTCATCCAGAACTGATAGACCAGTCGAACTAGGGGAGGGGCCACTTCCAACTCGGCCCCAAACCATCCCAGGCACTCATTCCGAGAGCGGGAGTCGGAGCTCAGTCGCACCGACCAGAGGCAGCCACCCCAACGCGACTCGGCGGACGAGCTCCAGTCACCCACCATGAGTTTCAAGACTTCCGAACGAAATCGTAGAGGCCATCCGAGGGACCCCTGTCAACGATACACTCCACTGCTCTCTCTCGTAGTCGGATGCCAGAGCCAGCGTGTCTCGCGGCCTAACAGGCCCTCCAGAACATGACGAGGACGTCCTTCGACGCCTACAAGAAATGAGGAACCACCTCAACCACTTTGGCGAGGGCGGCCCGAGGTCAGCTTAGGGTCATAGACCGACCTGACCTCCTTTCTCCACTGCAATCCTCCAAGCAGAAATACCCCGGAATTTCTGACCTCCCCAGTTCCAGACTTATGACGGCGAGGGTGATCCTGCTGATCACATAGAGGGTTTCAAGACCCTCATGACAATTCACAGCGCTTCGGATTCCCACCTATGTTGAGCCTTCCACACCACCCTCCGGGGTCCGACACGGGAATGGTTCTCTAAGCTTGTCCCAGGCTCGATCTACTCATTCAACCAGCTGGAGGCCAACTTTTTGGCCCACTTCGTGACAGGCAGGAAGGCCGAGAAATCGAGCGCATCCCTGCTGGACCTCCGACAGAAGGAAGGGGAGTCGCTACGACAATTCTTTCGGAGGTTCACAGCAGAGGCAAGGTCGGTCTCCTCCCTCGACGCCGGGGTCGCCTCAGCAGCGTTCCGACACAACGTCCGGCATGGCCAGCTGAAGGCATCACTGGCAAAGAAGCCTCCCCTCGATTCCCCTGACCTGCTCAGTCCGGTCGAAAAATACATCCAGGCTGAGGAGGTCCTAAATCCGGAGGACACCAAAGAGGTCCTAGGGAAGGGGAGCGCAAGGCCGATGAGGCAAAGCCAGCCAAGAAAGTTCCAAAAGACGTGGCTGGCATGAAGAGGGTCCCTTCGGTTCCACGCTTCGAGAGGTACACACCACTAACACAAAATGTTTCGGCCATCCTCTTAGCGATCGAGGATAGGGACCTCATCCAGATGCCCCCTCGACCGACCAGCAACAAGAAGAGGGACCAGCGGTTCTACTGTCGCTTCCACCGGGACAACGGGCACGACACCGACTACTGTCATGCCTTGAAGGACGAAATTGAGGCCCTCATCCAATGAGAGAATCTCCGGGAATTCACCCGAGAAGATGCCCGGGACCAGAGGGACACGAGGAACCAGAGGCCTTCTCCTCCCCCTCGCACTCACAAACAGCGTCCTGAGCAGGATCCCGAGCCGGAAGAGACTGGAGGTCAAGCCATCCTGCATTGCGTCCATGGGGGGGCTGTGGGAGGGGATTCTAGAACTTCCCGTAAGGCATTCATCCGAGAGGTAAACGCCGTCCAAGATCTCCCTTCCCCCCAGGTTTAGCAGCTCCCTGTCTCATTTTCAGGAGAAGACCTGGAGGGGGTCCAACTCCCGCACTGCGATGCGCTAGTCATCAGCCTCGTCATGGCGAACTACGATGTCTGCCAGATCCTCGTGGACAATAGGAGCTCGATGAACATTCTCTTCCTGGAAGCGTTCGAGAACCTCAAGCTCCCGCAAGATAAGCTGAAGCCAGCCGGGTACACCCTGCATGGGTTTCCGCCGGTGCCAATATAGGGGATCGTGATCTTGGATGTCACAGCCGGTACGACCCCTCACAGATAGACCGAGTTGACGGACTTTATGGTTGTGAACGCCAAGGCAGCCTACAATGCCATCCTCGATCGACTGGGGCTTTGCTCCCTCCAATCTGTTCCCTCGGCCTACCACTTTAAATTGAAGTTCCTCACCGAGTCAGGTGTTGGGGTCGTCCGAGGGAACCAAGAAGCAGCGCGATTGTTGTAACACCTCAAATTTGTAAAATACAAAAAAATACCTGTTTTTATATTCCTGGAGTGGTGATACTTTTATTTGGTGTATTTTTATTTTTTTAAATATTGATATTGGTGTCTAGATTCATGTTCGATTGGTATTATTGATATATTAGAGCTCAAAGTTGAGATTTGTGTGAAGAAATATTGTTTATTTTTATTTTATAATTTTGGTGGATTAATATGAGATAATTTTGTTATATTTTTGTATTGCTCGTATTATTAAAGTATAGAGTTGGGGTTTAGTTGAAATATTTTGGAAATTGGGGGGCTTAGTTAATATACCCTATTAGTATTATTATATATATATATATATATATATATATATATATATATATATATATATATATATATATATATATATATATATATATATATATATAACTTTTTTTTTTCAAAAACAAAACCCCTCATCCCCATTCCTTCCTCCTTTCTTTCTTTCTTTCTCTGTGTGTCTCCCGACCGACAAAAAAAAAACCCAACCGACTTCAACTTTCGGTCGATCTCTCCCTCGCCCAATCCACTTCACCACTTCATTACTTCATGATTTTTCAATTATTGTGAGGGGATGACTAATTGAAGGGTTCTCTACATCGTTGTAGTGTCGGTTTTTGGAGAGGGCTTCGAGAAGGTATACCCTATTTTAATTTATTGTATAAAATTAAGTGTGGTTAATTTTTATTGAGTAGGAATATTATGGTAGGGAGATTAGAGGACGTTGGGAATAGTAGAGATGAGAAATTAGCAAATTCTTGGAGATTTTACAAGTTGCTAATAAATTGGTGTTTTCGGTTTGTAAAAGAGAATTATATATGAAAGAATTAGTTCTCGTATGGTAGTGGAAAGTATAGTTGAACTATTAGAATAATTTGGGGGTAATTTTAGTAATTGCATGGGGATGAAAATCCTGTAGAAATTTGAATATTATGTGCATCGCACGTGTGTATCCCAGTCGTTCAATAAAATGCCTGTGTGATATTAGAATTTGTGTTATTAGGTCCTGTGATTGATTTGGATGTTTTGAGCCTTAATTGCTTTGAAATTTGATAATAGGAGATGTTAGCGACTTCGGATGCGGGATGGCGAGGTGGTGTTTCGAGTCTACGCAGGATGTTGTGTGAGTATGATTTTATTTACAAATCTGATGTTTTAAGAAAATTTTAGAGTAATCTGAATCGTTGGTATGAATTACGGATAAGGTATATTGCGATGAAGTGTATTGGTATAAGGTGTTTATATATATGGGAAATTAAAGCAAGTGTATTATGAGTTAAGAATAAAGAATAAAATAAGTTAATTATGAGATGAGATTAAGAAAGTAAATAAAGTGAATTAATAAGGATAAAATGAAGAAATTGTGTTATGAGAATTTTATTATGGAATAGGAGTTATATGTGATGCGTAAGACCATGTGTAGCAGCGATATGTGTATTTGATGCGTAAGACCCTGTGTGGCAGCGATATGTGTATGTGATGCGTAAGACCCTGTCTAGCAGCGATATGTGTATTTGATGTATAAGACCATGTGTGGCAGCAATATGTGAATTTTATGCGTAAGACCCTGTGTGGCAGCGATATGTGTATTTGATGCGTAAGACCATGTGTGGCAAGGATATGATTTGATGCGTAAGACCCTGTGTGGCAGCGATATGTGTATGTGATGCATAAGACCCTGTGTGGCAGCAATACGTGTATTTGATGCGTAAGACCCTGTGTGTAATACCCTGAATTTTCATTTAATGAGAAATGTTGATTTTTACGTGTTGTGCACGTACAAATCTTGTATGCATATTTTCTTATAAAATTATCTTTTATAACATGGACAATTATTTCTTTCTCTCTTTATTTTTCTAAAAAGCCTATTTTATAAAGCCTAAACTTGTTTTCTTTTTTTAAGCCCACCCTAATAATTAAATATTTTATTAAATAGCCCATGAGCCTAAAGCCCACTATTTTGAAGCCCACAAATTTAGTTAATTTTTTAATTGTCACAACTTGTTATGTACACACAATTAGTGGACAACTGATTAATTAAATTTGTACAACTATTAATAGGGGGTACTAGTAGGGCATGTGCCCACACTAGGGTGTGCTTTGCACACTTTTGGTGATGCCGGTTGTGGCCAAGAGAGAGAGGGATAGTGGGATTGAGTTGAGGGGTAGTTATTGAGTTCATGGAAGTTGCTACAACTTCCAACTCATCTTAGTTAATTTCTAACTCCTTGATTAATCCTAGCCATCTATTTCCACCCTAAAAATATATAAATACCCCTAGCTTTTCTTTTCATTGGTGCACTAAACATTTGTTAAGAAAGAAGAGAAAAGAAAAAGATAAGAGAGCAAAAGATTGAGGCGATTTGTGAGCAAAAGATTAGAGTGTGAAATCTTTGTGTGTGTCCCAACCAAAAGGAGGTCGGCCATCACCATCAAGCAAAGAGGGCTCAGGTTGCACCAAGGAGCAATGAGGAGGAGCATTTTGCAATACATTCTAGGAGGAGAAGGCCACTTTTTCTTGCACTCTAGGAGCTTTCATTTTCGTTTCTCCAAATAGGTGGGTGTTTTTCATACTTCTAGAACTAGATACCATGCTAGGGATGATTTAATGAAATTATTATGAAACCATGCTTGTTTAATTAAAATTGGCATGGTAACATAGAGAATGTGGATAGAATGATTGCTAATGGATGAATTGTGAATTAAAATGCTAGAAATCACCATATTGTTATGCTATATGTTCTAATTTAATGCTATGATAAAATTTGTACTTATGAGACAACTAGTTGAATTAAATGCCTTTGTGTAATTGATTGCTTAAAATAAAGTTTCTTTGTTGTAGAAAGATGAGAAATTGTCTCTAAATTATTGTAGGTGGTTAATGAATAAAAGAACAATGAAATATAGTAGTTGTGGAAATTTAACTCTAAGTTATGAAGAAATGTGGTGTTTGTTCTCAAAGTCGAAATTATGGACATAGAATATAAAGTAGGGCCAAAATATATGTCTTATAAAGTAAATAATGGTTATAAAAAACACTGGTTTATTGTAAATTCAGGTTTGGTAAAATCTGGAAATTTTTGTTTTCAAAAGAGAAGAAAAAGAAACAAAATCGTTTTGAGATTTATAAAATTTAGAAATGAACAGAGAACTGGGTTATAAACAACCCATTACTCTTTGAGACAATCTGGTCCCTTAGACCAAGTGGGTAGCAGTGCGGTGGCTTTTACTATAGCCGTGGTCAGACCCTAAGGTCTCAGGGTTCGAAACCCAAGCCCTGGATTTTATTTCAGTTTTTTTTTGAATAAAACACCAAAATCCGCGAACAAGCTTATCTCATTAAAACCCCCATTCATATCGCTTAGGCACCTTAGCCCAATTGGCTTGTGGTGGCAGCTGACTTGGCCCAGGTCACAGGTTCGAATTTGGCTATTGGCAAACTTGAACATTTTTTTGATTTTTGAGTTTAAAATCAAATTTTTGACTTTTAAAAATCCCAAAAAAATACTACAATTATTCTAAAAAAATTTAGATCTTTTGAAAAATATTTGAACACTATTTAGACAAAGTGAAAATGAGATAGAGGTGAAAATTAGGTAGAATTCCATAGAAAATTGTATTTTCGTTAACTATAAAAGTAATCTATTTTACGAGAAATTATACCAAGTGATGAAGGATAATTTTTTTGGAAGAAAGAAGATTCAAGTGTTAGCTATGGACTCTCATTATTAAATTAAGTATTGTTTATGAATGAAAATACAACTTTGTGCCTTTGAATTAGATAAATGAAACGAACATTAGTAGGAGAATTAAATAAAGGTTAGTGTTGATTAAAATAAGATTAAGAAAGTTTCGTGGAAAGAATAAACTATTTGAGTATGTCTTATTGTATTTATTTATTTATGCATGATGTTGCACATGGAATGGAAATTGAATGACTTGATGAATTTATGAATATACAAGTGCTACGAACATGAAATGGAAATTATTGTTAACCATGAAAAAGAGAACTTATGAGTATGAAAAACTTAATGTTGTGATTATGAGTTGAAATTAAGAACTAGGGTGTAGCTAAGCTTTATACCGGCAACAAAAGAAATGCTGAGATGGAATTTGAAATGAAAAAACCAAGAGTTGGGTCATGTAAAATGAAGGAATAAGACCGGTATAGTGGCAGTGCTAACCCTAAGGGATTGATTTTGTTCATGATTCAATTAAATTAAGGATTAGATACATAGTGAAGATGTGATGAAAGTAAGAGAAAAACATGAGTATTAGGGCCATTGGATTGGCGGCGTGAGAATATTCACAGGATGTCCCATGATGCGTCATGAGTAGGACAAGGATACTACTCCAGAGTACCGTCTCGGTGGCGACGCTCGTGGGGTGTTTGGTGACTGTGGGTGGTATCATGTCTATGGTAGGAGATGAATTACCACAGGATCCCTGCATGATGAGTCATGTGACAGTGCGTTGGGATTCTCTCCCGGGCGCCTAGACATGAGTTCGTAGGTCAGAACATCTAGGATACTTACCGTAGTTACAGTAGTAGATTAAGTCACGGCGAGAGATGGAATCCTACAAGATGAAGAACGATAAGGGCTTGCCCTCGGACCTATGTAGTATGGGCTGCATAGACTCTGAACAAGTGCGCATTAGTGTCATATAACAAAAATAATTGCATTAAGGACTAAGTGCACATTCACAACACTACATCAATAGGATAGTCCCTTTAGCTTTGTTTGTGAACAAGTTTGTGGTTTGTTAAGTATTGAGAATTGTTATACTGTTTTCGGCATAGAGAGGATGGCCGTATATAATATTTTGTCAGTTGAATGCACTGACGTGCCCACAGTTTCTATGCAGGGTAAAGCACATGAAAAAGACTAAATAAGACTTGATGCTTAAAGATTATTCAACTGTTGTTGTATTTCATTCATTGATGTAAAATTTGCTTCCGATGTATAAATGTTAATGTAAATGTAACTCTGATGTAAAGTAAAGTTTTATTTCCTTGTGAAATTGTATGAAGAGAAGTGAAAATATCCTGTGGAACTCGAATTCAGTTGTATTTGGGATTCGGGGTGTGACACTGTGTGGCACCGATATGTGTATTTGATGCGTAAGACCTATATGGCAGCGATGTGATGTATATTTGATGTATAAGACCCTTGGTGTGCTGCCATCAGTGTTTAGACGGAGCTATCGGCTCTAGTCTTGGTGGAGGCGTAAGATCCTTAGTGGGCAGCGATCTATGTTTTGACCGAGCTATTGACTTCAGTTGTGTGATAACATGTGTACTGGTCGACAAACCAATAAAATAAATAAGTGTAAATAAGAATGAGAAAGTAAAGAAAGTGAAATGTGAAAGTGAAGAAAGTGAAATTGGGAATGTGAAAGAAAGTGGTTTTGAATGAAAATAAACATGAAGGAATACGAGTTATGAGTTTGTTTATGGAAAGAAAGGATAAATGCAGTATGTGTTAATTTAAAATGAAAAGGTAAAAGAGAAAAGTGTTAATATGAATAGTATGAAGTAATTGTATTATGAAAGTGATTATTAATGTAAAATACAGTATGATATGAGTTGATACACCTTGGAATTGTGTCGAGGAACTACCTGCCCGCTATTTCTGTGGAAATGGTGGGAACTATCTACCTTGGCATGATTCGCAGGGTGAGTTGGCATAATATTAGTAATGAATAATGGAAATGAAGAACAAAGTAAAGTGAAGATGAAAAGTAATTGAAGTGAATTAATAACCAAGCTATAGACTTGGGATGTGATGTGATATTACCCAAGTTTTACTTGGGGTGCAGTGATTATTACCCAAGCTATCGGCTTGTAGTGTGATATGTTATTGCCCAAACTATGTTTGGGATATGGAGGATATTGTGATGAGAATGAAAGTGAAACTAATGGCAATTTGAGATATTAGTGAAGATGAAAGTAAGATTAATTTCAATAAAATTGAGTAGTAACTAAAGTGGTATAACGGGATGAGAAAGAGTTATAAAACATGCTTTTAATGCAATAAGGATGAGCATTCAAGTAAGTGATATGATGATGTGATGACGGAATGAAAGTAATTTGTAATGTATAATGAGATGTTATGTTTTTTGTTATAAGGCATGAATGAATGTGATATTATGGGAATGAATGCATATGATTTTAATGCGATGGAATAACTTGAATGTGATGCTATGCAATAAAATAAATATATGTAATGAGATATTATGATAATGTATATGAATGATAATAAGTGTGAAAGAATATGGGTCGTGAGTTTGTAAATGACGTCAATTGGTAAATGAGATACGTGATTGAATAAGTATGAAGGAAATAAGGAAGTGACCTTGTGTGATATATATGAAAAGTAGAAGAATTATATATTTGCAGAAATACAGTGTTATGTCGTTGAGTATAAAGTCAATAAATTATCTACTTGAGTTAATATGACGTGGTACATATGAGTTTTGTAATGAAGAATTGTGTGGGTAGAGTTGTGTGTGAATGTTTGTATAAGTCCTAATGTGATGTGTGTCAAGTGATGAACTTGGGTATGAGTTCAAACTAATGATAAGTAAGTTGTGAGCAGATATATATGTATAAACAGGTGATGATACAGGTGATGAAAAGTCACACTTAAGGTGTTTATATGTTCAGATTTCAGGTGAAATTTTATTATCATAGTATTCGTAAGTTTATTCTATTTTCCTTATAATGTTTAATTTATTTGCATAATCATTAAATTATACTCACACCAGAAATGGCTAACCCTGTTGTTTTCTGGGCGTTAGGGGTGTCCCTTCCTGAGGGTGGACAACCCTAACTCTCCTGCAGGTTTGATAGCAGTAAGGTGAGCTAGATGTGGTAGTCTGGTAGTTTTACTTTGCTCGTTGTGAATGAGACATCTATGTATATATATATATTATTTATAGAAATTGGAGTAGAATGATGTAATATATGGTATCATGGAAGATTGTGTGTATGACTGTAAGTGGGAATGTACCTATAGTGTTGTGATGAGGTAAGAAAGCCCATACCCACCTCATTGTGGAGTATTGGGTTCTGTGATTGGTTTTTGAAAAGTTTTTCTATAGTTTTTCTAATACTTATGTAAGTTTTTAAAGGAAATTTATGGTTTTTAATTTATAATTGATATTATGTTATGAGGTTGGCCCCAAGAGCATGATATTTATATTGCCTGTGTGATTCTGCTCATTTTGGCCTGGGGAGCCCATGATTAAATTGTCTGTGTTGTGAGCTACAGAATTTAGAGCAAAATTCGTAAGCTTTTTGTGTTTTGGGGCAGAAATTTCTGGGGAGACTGCCAAAATTTTATTTGAAATATACCGATCTTAGTTTATGTTTAAAATGATATAGAAATTGAAAGAATTGAATTTAGAGGTTTAGTCTGATCGACGCAATGTCGGGTCACGAGCTCCTATCCTTCATGGACGCCTTCTCAGGCTACAACCAGATCCAAATGTTCCCCCCTGATATAGCCAAGACATCATTCATCACCGACCAAGGTCTTTATTGCTACCGGGTTATACCCTTCGGACTGAAGAACGCCGGTGCCACTTACCAGAGGCTCGTCAACCGAGTCTTCAAGGACTAGATCGGTCACAACATGGTGGTTTACGTCGACGACATGCTCGTCAAAAGCCAGTGGGGACAGGACCACGTTGTCGATCTGGAAGAAGCCTTTGGCTTTCTTCGGACCCACAACATGAGGCTCAATCCGGCAAAGTGCGTGTTCGGCGTCTCCTCGGGAAAAGTCCTCGGGTTCATCGTCAGCAAGCGCGGCATCGAGGCGAACCCCGATAATATCCAGGCCATAATAGACATGGCCCCTCCTAGAAACATCAAAGAGGTCCAACGGCTCAAGGGAAGATTGGCAGCCATCGGCCGTTTCCTCTCCTAGTCCGGAGAGAAGTCCCTCCTGTTCTTCAAAGCTTTGTGCAGAACCGGAGTCTTCGAGTGGGGTACTCAGTAGCAGGAGGCATTCGCCCAATTGAAAGAGTACCTCGCCAATCCTCCTCTCGTCAGCAAGCCCGAACCGGGAGAGCCCTTCTGACTTTTTCTCTGGGCCTCGGAATGTGTGCTCAGTGTCGTCCTCGTACGAGAAGAAGACGAAGTCCAAAAGACGCTGTACTATGTGAGCAGGGTTCTGCTCGCAGTCGAAACCAGATACGCAAAAATGGAAAAGGTGGCATACGCTCTGATCATGGCCGTGCGGAAGCTTCGCCCCTATTTCCAGACACTCAATTCAGTTCCTTACGGACCAGCCTCTGAAGCAATACTCCACAAGCCCAAGAGCTCCGCCCGACTGGTCAAGTGGTCGATCGAGCTCAGTCAATACGACATTAGCTATCAACCAAGAACGGCCATCAAGGGACAGGCCCTCGCAGAGTTCATCACGGAATGCACCATCTCCGAGCAACCCGAAAGTGGGGAGGCCGACCAGATGTGGGAAGTTCACGTTGACGGCTCTTCCTGCGAAGCGGGGAGTGGTGCGGGCATCATTTTGCGAGGACCTGAAAACTTCCTTCTCCAATATTCACTCCGCCTCAACTTTCTAGCCTCCAACAACGAGGCCGAATATGAAGCTATGATGGCCAGGCTCACCCTTGCACACCAGGCAGGCACAAGACCGATCAGGACTTTCAGTGACTCTCAGCTCGTGGTCTAATGAGATCACCAGAGAATACGAGGCGCGTGACGATCGAATGATCCGGTACCTGGCCGTGGTTCAGCTGCTCTTGGCATCCTTTGACGAGTCTGCAGTCTTAAGGATCCCAAAGGAGTAGAACTCCCAGGCCGATACCCTGTCAAAGCCAGCCTCCTCGTCCTTCGAAGGTCTCGAACGCACCGTTCTGATCGAAGTACTCCTAAAGCCGAGTATCGACCTTCCTAAGACCCTCGATATCGCAGACGGAGCTCAGCCTGACGATTGGACCACTCCCATCAGAAAGTTTCTAATCAAAGGAGAGCTCTCCGAAGACCGAGCCAAGGCAGGCAGATCAGGGTACGCTGGGAGTGGTTCGCCATGATCAATGAAACCCTCTTGAAACGGTCATACACTACGACGGACGGAAGACCCTACCTCCGCTGTTCAACCCCTGACGAGGCCAAGTACACTCTCAGGGAGCTCCATGAAGGAATTGGTGGGTGCCACATGGGAAGCCGATCGCATGCACGAAAGGCTTTGAATCACGGGTACTATTGGCCTACAATGTTGAAAGACGCCCTGACCCTGGTCAAAAAGTGTGGCCCTTGTTAAAGGTTCTCCTCGGTGAAAAGGGCTCCGCAAGCAAACCTCCTGTTCCCTAGCCAGTCCGACCCCCTTTGCCATGTGGGGGATGGACCTGGTAATCCCTTTCCCAAAGGCAACGGGCCAAGGGAAGTTCTTGATAGTAGCAATTGACTACTTCACAAAATGGATCGAGGTCGAGCCCCTGGCCACGATCACCGAGCAGCAGACCCAACAATTCTTCTGAAAGTACATCGTCTGTCAGTTCGGAATTCTGCATATACTCATCACCGTTAATAGGACTCAGTTTGTGGGTAAAATTTTTCGAAAGTTTTGTGAGGATATCGGGATCCAGCAGTGCTTCTCTTCGATATGCCACCCGCAGCCGAACGGTCAGGCCGAGAACGTGAACCGCCAGATCCTTGACGGTCTCAAGAAACGACTTGATAATTCTTCCAAGGGGTTATGGGTCGATGAGCTGCCAAGCATTCTCCGGGCCCATCGAACGATGAAGAGAATCCCCACGGTAGAGTCGCCATTCAATCTGACTTACGGCGCGGAGGAAGTAATTCCCCTCGAGATCGAGCTTCCTTCGCCCCAAATCATGGCCTTCGATGAAGCAAGCAACTCGGCGCAGCTATGTGCCGACCTAGACCTCATAAACAGAGGTCAGGGAGAAATTCGCCATCATATGGAACACATACCAGCAGAGGATCGAGAGGTTCTACAACAAAAGGGTGCATCCCACCGACATCAAGCTGGGGGACCTCGTCCTCCCGAAAGCTGGCGGTATCTAACCCCTGCCAAAAGAGGAAACTAGCCCCAAACTGGGAAGGCACGTACAAAGTGTCTGAGGTTGTACGCCCGGGCATGTACCGCCTCACCGACCTGGAGGGCAAGGCTGTCAAGAGACCCTGGAACGCAGAGCACCTCATCAAATTCCTCGAAGGGGATGATTAGCCTCTACAGATACCCCCATGTAAATCATCAAATGTAATCGGCACAATGTGCCTTGTTTTGTAAAGTCAATATGATGTAATTATACCAGCTTTCTTAAAAAAAACTTCGGCTTTGTACCAGCTTTCTAAAAACAAACTTCAGGTTCGGCCTTCGGATGGAACCACGAGCCACAAAAAGCCTCTCTTACAAGCTTGAGGGTCGGCCTTCAGATAGAATCGCGAGCCACAAAAAGCTTCTCTTACCAGCTTGAGGCACGACCATCGGATGGAACCTGTGAGCCGCAGAAGTCACTCTTTAAGGTATGGGGGCTCAGCATCGACCTCGAGCATGGCCTGGGCTTTTTCAAGCCCTATGACCTATGCGCTCGGCGATGACCTTCAGCTACACCCGTACTATCTACCCGAGAACAGGTATGAGAGCTCGGCATCGACCTCGAGCAAGGCCTTAGCTTTCCCAAGCCATGCGAACTTTATGCTCGGCGATGACCTCCAACTACACTCATAATAAGCTTCTCTAAGGTATGGGGGCTCGGCATCGACCTTGATCGTGGCCTAGGCTTTTTCAAGCCCTGCGACCTATGCTCTCGGCGAAGACCTTCAGCTACACCCGTACTATCTACCTAAGAATAGGTATGAGAGCTCGACATTGACCTCGAGCAAGGCCTTGGCTTTCCCAAGCCATGCGACCTTTACTCTCGGCGATGACCTCCAGCTATGCTCATAACAAGCTTCTCTAAGGTACAGGGGCTCGGCATCGACCTCGAGCATAGCCTGGGCTTTTTCAAGCCCTGACCTATGTGCTCGGCGATGACCTTCAACCACGCCCGACCCGAAAAGTTTTCATTAAAGATTTAGGGAGCTCACCCTCGACAAACGCCCCGAGCCCCGAACTGTTGGTTGACCCACCTCTCACCCGTGAACAACTCGGGGTAAACGGCCTTCTAAGAAAAAACCCCAGATTGTTCAAGGATGGTAGGTGAGCCACCGACCTGAAACTCTCGGCCAAAAATTCCACTTGTGGGCGCCCGCCTTCGGCAGGCACCCGAATCTCACCTCCGGGGTCGATCAACCTCTCACCCACTGACAGCTCGGGGTAAACAACCCTTGGAGCCAAAACCCCGAATTGTCAGCGGGTGGCAGAGAGGTCACCAGAGTCTTGATGAAAAAGTGATGGGAGGTGAAGATTATATAACCCTTGGGGAGGTGCATTTATGACCTCGGGAAGTCCAACCGACGGAAGGAGAAGCATCTTCATTAATTTTTATCGGAAGACAAAGCATCCCTTATTAAATGCTACCAGCGAGGCATAGTGGTTCGGCTCCCGAGCGTAGCCATCACCTCGGAGGCGACATCTGGCGAAGCCCTACTCGATAAGAGTCTGAAGCTACGACCCTACCGGTGTCACTTAGAAAATTAACGAAGTAAAGAAATCGAAGTTTTATTACTTATAGAGCGCCAAAAATGGCCACACAATACAATGAAGATTTTACAAATCACTCAACGCTCGGCTTAAAAATCAAACCCAGTGCTTCCCACGGGATCCTCCGTGCGCTCCGCCGGCCCGGCCAGTAAGGACAGCCCGGCAACAAAGCTCTGCCCGTTGACGGGCTGGCCCACTTCCAGGTAAAATGTGGGAGAAAGTCCCAATACGGAGTTCCTCGACTCCTCGAGCAGACCGGTGCCTAGCATGAGCCTCAATCTACGAATCTCCGACTCCTTCTCTACAACCGCCTCACGAAGAAAGGACTCCGTAGCCGATCGCCCAATCGAGGCCTCCGAGATTGACCAGTTCGTTTCAACCATCCACCAGTCCCGGTCGGCTATAGCCTTCTTCAGACGAGCGACCTCTAGGCTTAGCTCCTTAGACTTGTTCATAAAATAATTCACTGCGGCCTCTCGATCTCGAGCCTACTTACGGTGGCTAGCCAGAACACTCTCTGTGGCCCCCAGCCCAGCTTGGACCCACGAGACCTTGGCAGAACCAAGGTCGGCACCGAGGACCTCATACGTCTATCAAAAAGACAGGAAAAAAAATAGGTCACAAAAAGGTGAAAAAGCACAAGTCATAGAGTATCGGCCAAAAATCCTTCTTTTATAAATTCATAAAAAATTGTTACAAAAAAGTGGTGGCCAGTCCGCGTTCGGCAATTACAACCAAAAAAGAAAGAAATTCCTAGACTACTGTTTAGGAAGGGGATAGCACCTCTTCGTCAGCCTGGTCACCCCTAGCCTGTCCCTAGTTTTCCCCGCCGCAGGGCGTCAGTGGAAGCTCGGGGAACTACCACCCGTATTGGAGATGACCGATCCTAAGAGGCGATCAGGGTGTCCACCATGGTGATCACCGCCTCCTCGCTCTCCCTCTTGGCCTTCGCATTGAAGTGCGCCATCTCGTTCAGGTGATGCTCCGTGATCGAGACCAGCTGGGCTTGGACGACCACATGGGTAGACTCCGCCACTGTCAGCTCATCCTTCAGCTGAGTGGCTTCTTGAAGATAGTGCTCGACGTTCTTCTTCTTGACCACAATCTTCTTCTCGATGCACTTATGAAAGTGCTACGCATGCTGCATCGCCTAGCCGAGGAGAATCAAGTCAGAAGAATTCGTTGCAAAACTAAGCCAAAAATGAAAAACGAAGACTTCCAGCGAGGTGGGTCTACGCGAACATCATATAAGACGTATCGGCCGTCTCCACCATCAAGTTCATACAATCCCGCTCCGTGGCGAGGTGCTCCACCACCTCCACCGCAACCGGGCCCTCGAGGAGCGTATCACCTGTCTTGACCCCCCAGTTGGGGGCAAACGGCTTCATGCCCTGCCGACCCACCATCTCCTTGGTGTTTGAGTGAAGTGGTGGGAGAGACCCCTCGCGACCTCGGCAACCTTTTTACTCCTAGAGCTCACCCCCGGATCTCTCGTCGTCCTCGACGAATGGCGGTGGTGCTTCTTCGCCCTCTTCGGGGCCGACTCCTCAGGCCTTGGGGTCGCTGCTTGGCTGGTCCCCACCCCCAAGGCAGCCTTCTTCGCCAACTCGGCCCTCCTCTTGGCTGCTAGGGCTACCAAAGCTTCCGGTTGTCGAGCTCCATGGCAGACATCTCAACAAAAGCGAAAAAGCAAAAATGTTAACACGAAGGCAGAAAGAAAAACGAAATGGAAACAAAAACATACTAGGGTCGGCTGGGCTCAGTCCCGCTCGGGCGAGATGCGCTCCGTGGCATGAGGCCAACCGATGTTATGCCCCTCCATGATCTTATCAACCTTCGCCCACTCCTTTTCAGTCATGTCCCTACGCTTCGGGGGCTTGTGCTTCGGCCTTCCAAAATTCCAAATCGTTGGAATTTCCTAAGGTTTCTCGCTCCAGACTATGAAGTACTTCTCCTTCCACCCTTTTATGGAATCCAGATGTCCGTGCATCACTCTCTTATGAGGACGTGGCAAAAGGTAAAAAATATCCTCCTGGTCCCCGAGCAAGATCATCCCCAGGATGGCGCAGAAGTATGTGGGTCTCGGCTTGATCCCTTTCTCCTGTCACTTTAAGATAAAACATACAAAGTGTTTCCACGAGTTGGGATCGTACTGAATGGGGCTCTGCTCCCCCCAGCTTAGCACAATCTTGATGAATGGGTGCAGTGGAAGTCTCAACCCCGAGACAAAAGAGTCCTCAGGGAACATATAAAAGCTCAACTCTAACGCGGTAAGTGCCTCTTAACGGCTTGGGGCTCGATGCTCGGATGTCACCGCGAGCCACAAAAAGTTTCTCTCAATGGCTTAGGGCTCGACGCTCGGATGTCACTGTGAGCCGCAAAAAGTTTCTCTCAACGGCTTGGGGCTCGACGCTCGGATGTCACCGTGAGCCACAAAAAGTTTCTATCAAAGGCTTGGGGCTCGATGCTCGGATGTCACCGCGAGCCACAAAAAGTTTCTCTCGACAACTTGGGGCTCGACGCTCGGATGTCACCGCGAGCCACAAAAGTTGCTCTCAAAGGCTTGGGGCTCAACGCTTGGATGTTACCGCGAGCCACAAAAAGTTTCTCACAATGGCTTGGGGCTCGACGCTCGGATGTTTCCGTGAGCCATAAAAAGTTTCTCTCAACGGCTTGGGGGTCGATGTTCGGATGTCACCGCGAGCCACAAAAAGTGAGGGGGCTCATCTACGGACCCTCGACGCTCGGCTGAACGATCTTCGACTCCTAAGACCTCGACGTCCCCTTGCTTTTCCAACAAGTGAAAGGGCTCGTCTACCGACCCTCGATGCTTGGTGGCAACACCCGAATAAGAAGGAAGTGGATCACAACGATGTCAAATGGAGTGCAAGAGACAAAATAAACAGTATCAAAATGAAAGAAACAACACAAGATAACAAAGAAAGATAAGGAGTTGGTAGAACTGGAAACAGAAAGAGAAAGTACAGGGAAGAATCAAACCATTCAACGGATGAAGATGAATACAAGGAAAAGAGGGAAGCAATGCAGGGAAGAAGAAACAAGAGAATGCTGGGACTTGTGGGGTTATGGGCCCACCACGCTTCTGCTGCGCTACTCCGATGATGATGTCCCAAGCAGCATACGTGTCGTTGTAGGGCACATGACACCAAACGACGAACCGAGCAGGAAGGCAAGATTGAGGCACCAGGATCAAGGAGAGTATGGGCTCAAGATAGATATAATAAATAATGAAAAATGAATGTAAAGTTTGGGCTTCAATTTAATTAATTAAAAGATATGCTATAGATCAAACTAATGGGCTTTAACAAAAATAATAATAACAACAAATTCTAATAATAAAAATAATAATATCAATAATAATAGAATAGTAATAACAATAATAAAATAATAATAACAATAATATTAAAAATAATAATAGCAATAATAATAACAGTAATAAAAATCATCATAATCATACAGGTAATAATAATAATAATTAAATTAAAAATGTTAACAACACCGATAATAATGATAATACATACAAACAATAAAGGAACACAAACTTTATGGGTGATATAAAAAAATAGTTTTGGAAAAATAACCAGCCAAGATACATAGAAATACGGACAAATTTAGTTAAGTAAAGAAACTATGAATAACAATGAATGTAAAAGACATATAATAATTAGTGAATATTGACATTATAATCAATACTCGAAAAACACATTAAAGGATAACGAGCAAAATAGACCAAAGTATATATATGCAAGAAGACATAAAAGGAGTTATTAAATATTACAAAAGTGAATGTCAAATCATTAATTAGGACGTGGAAACAAAAGTAAGTGAGAAATCTAAAATGTTAAAGAATTGAAAAATGGTGGCAATAAATAGTAATTCACAAAAGAACGAAAACTTAGAGCATAGTTGATGAACTCAATCTTAACATAAATGAAAAAAAAAAAATTATAAACGTAAAATAGATTAAAATCAACTATACTAGTTCAAATTGTATGGAAACATAAAGTGTAATTGTATAAACAAAATCATAAATAAAATATTTCTTTACCTTTTGTTTCATTATATAAGTAAAAAGTCTTGAAATATCAATTAGCAAATAGATAGAAAATCATGCCTCCTTAACATCAAGTTGCATGTTTGCCATCACGATATCAGGTTGCAGGTTGCCGTCTAGATATTCGGTTGTACATTTTGCCTCCCCGACATCCAGTTGCAATTTGCCTCCATTGACACCGAGTTGCAAATTTGCCATCTCGATATTAGGTTGCACCGAAATGGTGAAATGGAAGATGTAACCTTCCATATGCACAGGGATATGAGACACTTAATTTAAGTATGATGTTCTGTTTTGAAATTAGTGATATGAAAATAGTAGAAATGTAAGAAATGGAGTTGAAAGTCACACAATGGAATATCAAAATAGATGTATAGGTTATAAATATTAAACACAATAGTACAAAATAGTAGCAGTGAAATGATTTATAAAAGTAGAGAGAAAAACAGAATGAAATACATGCATAAGCACAATGCAAATGTGAACGAGAAAATAAATATGCAGTGTAGCAAATTTACACAATAAATATATCATAAAAATATACAATAAAATAGGAATTAAACAAGCCCCTAACATGTCGTTAAAAATCCACCGATGTCGATCGACGAACGAAGTGAGAAGAAAAGAATGGATAGCACCAGAATTAAGGAGAACATGATAGGGAAGAATCAACTAGTATGATAAACAATGCAAATCAACAAATGAAGATGAATGCAAGGCACAGAGAGCAAGGAATGACACACGAGCTGAAATAAGAAGGGATCAACGAGGCAAACATAAATAAGAGATTGCTTACACCAGAATCAAAAGAACATGGGTATGGAAAGAATAAATTTATAACCAATATGGAATCAACAAATCAGGACGACTGTAAGAGATGGAAGGAAACAAGGAATCAAAGAATTGAATATGAAGGGATCAAAATGAATGGGATAAGACTTGTGTCCAGATCGAGTTGATTGTCAAATTATTCATGTGGTTGCATGGCCTGTTTAATGTTGAGTTGATCCTGACTGAGTCAAGTCTGTCTAACGTATTAGTCAAACTAACACATTAGCAAAACCTGAGTTCTGATACCACTAAAAATCTTGTCACGCCCCGTTTCCCAAAAACACGGATTACGAGCGCGTGACAAAGCCCAGTGAATGATTTTCATCATTCATGAGCTGTAGGATCGACTCAGCATCATAAGAAGAATATAACCAAAAGCACACAACCACGCATGCATGAATGATTTATTAATCAACAAAAAACAATTGAAACAAAATAATGATATCCCAAATTGTTTTCAAATCTGGATCAAAAGAGAAAACTCGGAACTATAAGCTCGTTACAAGATTCAAGTAGCAAAAGAAATAAATAACTCAAAAAAAAATTATTTAAAACAAGTTTTTTCTCCAAGCAAAGTCTAGAACGTCTGCTCACTAATTCCAGCAAGCAATTCGTCTCCAAAGTCTGCATATATAAATATAAAATGGAAAAAAAAAGAAAACGAGACAACGCCCTTAGTGCAAGTTAGGGCCGTAAATAGTACAAGCAAGGGTATGAAAACAAGTATAGGAAATATGGAACAAGATTTGGAATCAAGAACGTACAACATAATATAATAGGGCTGCAACAAGTATTGGGATTCAAGAAACTACCTAGCAAGAAAGACAACTCAAGAGATAATATTGGGTAACAAGTACTAGTAGTAGAACAAGTGGCAAGTGAACATGTAATGGTATTAAGCATCAAGTAATAAGCATCACGTACTAGTGTCAAGTAACAAGTAACAAGTCTCAAGTAACAAGTCTCCAGTAACAAGTCTCAAGTAACAAGTCTCAAGTAACGAGCATCAAGTAGTGTATCAAGTGTGTACAAGTATAAAGTTAATTCTTAAGTCTAATGTTTTAGTTTTATCTAGTTAGCACTTCATGCATCCACACTTTTACAACATGGTTGCTACATACAAACAGTTTCGTTTATGCCTAGTGGTGGATTTTATAGGGCAGTGTACTCAGGTATCAAGTATCAAGAAAGCAGGGTTCATGAATACGAAAATAAAGTAACAATTTCACAAACCAAGTACAAGTTCGTAAATACACTAACAAGTTCAAGAACCACATAGTGGGTTCACGAATAAAACAAGTTCATGAGCCAAGTAACGACTTCAAGAATGCATCAAGATACAATAAGTTCATGAATCGAGTACTGGGAAATACGGGCCCCCTTCCGAGTATACTTACCTATATCGCTCACTACTATGGTCTTTCTCTTAAACTCCGGCTTGTTATTTATTATTATTATTAACCAAGAATGAAAGTGTGCAAAACAGGTCAAGTAAATATGGTCAAGAACATGGAACAAGTTTATGATAATTATAAACCATATTCGAGGGTCAACACAAATTAAGATTATCAAGAACTACGAGAATTGCAGTTCTGGACAGCATGAGGTTGGTACACCAAAACTGCGATTCCCGTTTCTACAAGATAGCAAATGTAAATCTGTCAGAAGGCATAGAAACAAGACTCCTGTCCGGTTTCAACGCATATAATTAAGATAAATAAAAGTTGTAGTAACATGTGTCAAAACAGCAAACTATACAGGATTTGTGTTCAGCCAGAATTTGTAAAATTGAGTTTATACATGTGAATCAGGTTTAAAACTTCAATAATTAATTCTAAGAAAATTAGAGAATGTTCTCTAGGGTGTCTAGTATCAGTATGCAAAATTTCAAGTCATTTACTTACTAGTATCATAGTTAAAATAATTGTAAACCAAAGTGGTGCAGCAGTTTTTTGTGAATTTACTATTACACACAAAGCAGCAGTGAAACTACGATATCTCATAAACGGTAACTCAGAATTCAAAAATTCTGGATGTTATTGGCAACTAGACACTTGGGGCTACATTTCATATTCAGGATTCAAGTTCAAATTCTAATTTTATCAGGGTCAAAGCAGCAAGCCAGGACAGAACAAAAACCAAACAAGACACTTTTTGCATGAAATGTATCAAAATTATACTTGTTGTGAACATGGGAATCAACGCAGGGTTGTGACTCTTCGATCATGTGATAGATAAGATGAAACATGAGATCACCAACGATAAACCAAAAGGAGTCACATTCACAATCTACTTGCAGTATTTTCAAGAAAAAGGATGTACAAGAAAACGAACTGTACAAGAAGATACTTGCCTTTGGGACGAGGATGAATCCGACGAAAGCATGAGAATAATGGGAATGGATCCCGGGCGACGAGCACAATCGGCACGGATCTCGATGACGATCAAGATCAGATCAACGGACAGCACAGACTGGATTTGATCAGATCTGGATCTTGGTCAGATCGGACGGCTCACAATCAAAGCCATGATCAAAAACTCCATGATCACAGCAACTCAGTGTTTGGCTCTGGCATGATGGCACTGCTATGACTGGTGGCAATTGCGGCGCGACAGCGGCCAAGGGACAGCCGAGCTGCGATCGGGCGGAGACACAGCAGGGGTGCCGGCTGGTTGGCTTCGTTGCGGTGCATCGACAGAGGGACACATCACTGGTGGGGGTGCGCTGTGGTCGACGTAGGGAGGCAGGCGACAGGGGGGTCGAGGAGAGGAGGAAGAAGATGAACGGGATAATGGAGGTGGCGGTTGTATGGTTGACGGAGAGAGATGAGAGGTAGGGGAGATGAACAGTGGGGGGAAAATATATTGCGGCTAGGGTTATTAGGTTAGGGCTTAGAATAGGGGAAGGGAATATACATTATATATTTGGGGTAAAGTGAAACGAGTAGGGTAATAAATAGGGGGATAATGGGTTTTAGGTGTATATGATATGATAACGGGTATTAGTGGGTTAATGGGTATCCAATAGGGTTTTAAAATCCACTGAGAAAATTATAGGGTTTTAAATTAAAATAATAAATCAATAATAATACCATGGTATAAATAAATTAAATCGTATATAAAAGCCAAGCTCCAATAATTATAAAATATAGATTCAAATCAATAGACTTCCCCAATTTAATAAATAACGAAAGAAGAATCTTAATAAGCATTCAAAAATAATAATAATAACGATAATGATAATATACAAACATATCAGAATAGAATTTGAGTTTAAATTTTTTTATTAAAGTCCAAATAGCAAAAATATAATTGGTTTGGCTAAAATGTAAATAGTCGATGAATTGAAAATGTAATTGTTGAAAAAGAATTTAACAGTGAAAAGAAAGTAGAAAGTTATAAAAATTTTAAATACAGAAATGGAAAACAGGGGTTACAAATCCTACCCACCTTACAACAAAATTTCGTCCTCGAAATTTGCTTAGGTGGTACATAGGTTAGAGCAAAAGCAAACTTGGAAAGGGTAACAATACAAGGAATTGGGGGGAAAGAAATGAAGTGGTGGCAACACCCAAATAAGAAAGAAGTGGATAACAACGATGTCAAATGGAATGCAAGAAAGAAAATAAACAGTATCAAAATGGAAGAAACAACACAAGATACAAAGGAAGATAAGTAGTAGGTAGAACTAGAACTAGAGAGAGAAAGGACAGGAAAGAATCAAACCATTCAAGGAATCAAAGGATGAAGATGAATACAAGGAACAGAGGGAAGCAACCATGCAGGGAAGAAGAAACAAGAGAATCCTGGGACCAGTGGGTTATGGGCCCACCACGCTTCTGCTGCGCTACTCCGATGGTGATGTTCCAAGCAACATACGTGTCGTTGTAGGCCACATGATACCAAACGACGAGCCGAGTAGGAAGACAAGAATGAGACCTCAGGATCAAGGAGAGTATGGGCTCAAGATATATATAATAAATAATGCAAAATGAATATAAAGTTTGGGCTTCAATTTAAATAATTAAAAGATATGCTATAGATCAAACTAATGGGGTTTAACAAAAATAATAATAACAACAAATACTAATAATAAAAATAATAATATCAATAATAATAGATTAGTAAAGACAATAATAAAATAATAATAATAATATTATTAAAAATAATAATAGCAATAATAATAACAGTAACAAAAATCATCATAATCATACTGATAATAATCTATATAATAAAACACAAAGAAAGCTATCAAGTGGCTCACCTTCAATCCCCAAAATCAAATGCCCAGATCTAACCTCACAAAACATATTATCCCTCCCAAAATTTCAAACCCCAAAACTAAATTTTCCCCCCCAAAACTAAAAAACTCATTACTTTATTATTATCTCTCTCTTCTCTCTTCACTTTTTCTCTCTTTCTCTCTCTCCATATCTCTTTCTCATATTCTTTCTTTATTAATTACTTAGAAATTTAGATTTTAAGATTTCAGGTTTGTAAATTTTCAGAAATTTTATATTTTTTTTATTGCACATGTTATATTGAAAATAACAAATATAACTTCAACAGTTAAATTTCATCATTTTTTACACTTAAAGTTCTAAGAAGTTAGATTGCACCCCCATTTATAATTATTTTTCAACAAATACTAAGAGAAACATGGACTTTTATTTACAACTAATTATTGTCATACTATTCAAATTTGAGCAACATAATTGTTGATTTACTGTTTACAGGGCTTTTCGTGTTCTGTATCATTCCGAAGACGTGCCGTAGGCACGTGCCCAAGGGCAAATCTAGTAATAATAATAAAATTAAAAATGTTAACAACACCGATAATAATGAGAATACATACAAACAACAAAGGAACACAAACTTTAAAGGTGATATAAAAAAATAGTTTTGGGAAAATATCCAGCCAAGATACATAGAAATACGAACAAATTTTGCTAAGTATAGAAAATATCAATAACAATCAATGTAAAAGACATATAATAATTAGTGAATGTTGACATTATAATCAATACTCGAAAAACACAATAAAGGGTAACGAGCAAAATAGACCAAAGTATATATATGCAAGAAGACTTAAAATGAGTTCATTAACTATTACAAAAGTAAGCAGCAAATCATTAATTAGGATGTGGAAACAAAAGTAAGTGAGAAATCTAAAATGTTAAAGAATTGGAAAACGGTGGCAATAAATAGTAATTCACAAAAAAACGAAAACTTAGACCATAGTTGATGTACTCAATCTTAACATAAATGAAAAAAAAAATTTGTAAACATAAAATAGATTAAAATCAACTATACTAGTTCAAATTGTATGGACACATAAAGTGTAATTGTATAAACAAAATGTCATAAAGAAAATATTTCTTTATCATTAGTATCATCAAATAAGTAAAAAGTCGAGAAATATCAATTAGCAAATAGATAGAAAATCATGCCTTCTTAACATCAAGTTGTATGTTTGCCTTCACGATATCAGGTTGCAGGTTGTTGTCTGGATATTGGGTTGCACATTTTGCCTCCCCGACATCCAGTTGCAATTTGCCTCCATTGACACCGAGTTGCATATTTGCCATCTCGACATTAGGTTGCACCGAAATGGTAAAATGGACGATGAAACCTTCCGTATGCACAGGGATATGGGACATTTAATTTAAGTATGATGTTTTGTTTTAAAACTCATGATATGAAAATAGTAGAAAAGTAAGAAATGGAGTTGAAAGTCACACAATAGAATATCAAAATAGATGTATAGTTTATAAATATCAAAGACAACAGTACAAAATAGCAGTAGTGAAATGATTTATAAAAGTAGGAAGAAAAACGGAATGGAATACATGCATAAGCACAATGCAAATGTGAATGAGGGAAATGTAACCCCTGTTTCCCCAAATCCGTATTTTCTATGTATTTTATGGATTTAAAATTTATGTATTATTTTTCTGTTTTCAAAATCTTTTTTTGATAAAATGTATTGTTGGATCTTCCATATAAAATCTACTTTTTGATCAATAATTTTATTTGTAACTATTTCCTACGATTTTTATCCAAATCTTATTATTGTTCTTATTACTTCGATTTCTATTATTAATATTATTATTATTACTATCATTATTTTTATCAGTATTATTTTAGTTATTTGCATTGTTAGTTTATTTTATTTTATTTTATTTTCATACTCTAATTTATCTAATATTGTTATATTATTTTTTTACTGGATTTATGAGCCCTATTTTCCCTATTGGATATTTCCTTAAACCCTATACCCATTTTAAACAAACCCAAACCCAAACCCGTTTCCCTATTAAACACCCTAATACCCTGTTCCCTATTCACCCTACCCTATTTCATACCCGAAACCCAATAGACCCTAACCCCTCAGCCTAAACCCTACCCTATATATACCCATACCCTTTTTGTCTAACCCTTCGTCTCCCCCGCCATCTCATCTTCTTCCCTAACCCATCTCTCCCGTGCTGCCCTCTCAACCCATCCTCCGTCTCGTCTCATCCCTCCCCCGATCCCTCACCTCTTTCTTCCGTCCATCCCCTGCGTCGCATTGCCATCAGCTCCACCAGAATGCCCGACCTCAGCGCCACAACACCGCAGCACAGCTCCCCTACACCGCTCAGCCCCGTCTCCCCTGTGCTGTGCTCCTCCCGACGCAACAGCGGTGTCGTGCCCTCAGTGCCACTGCGACATCAGCCCTCCGCCACTTTCCCTTCTGCTCTTTCTCCTGCGCTATCCTGTCGGGACCCCCTGGTCTGCCTGGTCCCTTCTCCCCTGTGCTGCGACGCCAGAGAGCAACACGACGCACCAGCAACTGCAGCCGTTCCCTGCCTTTCTCCCTGTGGTGCGCAACCGCTCCCTGCACTGCACCCTTGTGCACCCTCTCCCTAGTCGACGACGCCGTGCCTAGTGCCGACCTCATGACCCTCACCCTGTTGCCTGCAGTTCCCGCTGCACCGTCGCTCGCCGTCGAAGCCAGCCTGTGCACCATTGTTCTTGATATTGGTCTTGTTCATGGCTTTGTATATGAGCCATCCGATCGACTTGATCATCTTGATCATCATGATCATGTCCCCTTGGTTTTGATTCTGGTCGTCTGTCGGATCTAGTTTGATCATCATCATCATGATCGTCACCATCGAGGTGATCTTGGCCATTCGATCGCGATCATCATCAACTTCATCATCACCTTTATCTTGATCGTCCGATCTTGTTGATCTTGATCTTGATCTTGATCTCATCCGTGCCGATCCGCCAATTGTTGTTTGATCATCTTAATCTTGATCTTCGATCTCAGTCGTCCGATTGTGTTCGTGATCTCCATCGTCTTCATCTTGTTCATGATCATATGTTCGTAATTGGTTCGTGATTCGTTCGTTGTGTTCGTGCTGGGAATCTGTTCCCATTATTCTTGCTCTTTGCTCCGTTCCCGTCGTCATCTCCAGGCAAGTAACTTGTACTCAAATTCCTTTGTATGATACAAGTCATAAATTCTACTTGTAATGTAGTTGGGTTCTAGAGACAACACATGTGTGTGTTATTTTGATGGGTTTTGTCTCTATAGTTCTACTTGACCATAGTTGACTCACGACACCAATTTGACATGAAACAACCCTAGGTTTTGCCCGCTCTTGATATGATGTATATGTGAAACAATTATGAGAACTCGTGCGCTTGTGAGATCCATGTGATATACTTGTTGTGGACATGTTGATTACCCTGTTTCATGTTGTTTGGATACTTGGTAGACTCGATTTCATGTTTGGTTGTGTTTGGATCAAGTTTCGTTGGATCTAAGTTGATTTAGTTTTTGAGAAAATTCTGTATTTTGCCGATAATCTGTCTTGATCAGTAATTTAGACCATATTAAGGTCAGAATCTTAATTTCAGTATAAAACATGAGTTTTAGAGGAATTCGCCTTCTTTCCAACTCCTCTGACCTTGCTCGATTTCGTTTTCGTATGTGTGAGATATGACTATTTTACTACAGAGGTGTTAATCATTTTCAGATTTCGTTTCTTGATGATTTTGATAACTAAATTATTTTGATACTACTGTGAAACATATTATTTTGATCTGAAACTTTGGTCTGTATTTCTATATCTATCTAGGGATTACTCAGAGTTTTGGTGGATTCTATTGATGAGTTTTATATGCCGTTTCATGCTTGTTTATAAAAACTGTACTTGCTGTGTTTTATTCGCTGTTCTGTAAAGAATCTATTTCTTTTTACTGTATGGAAAATATTTATGAAATATGAAAGTTATATTGTTTTGTCTATTTTCATATCTTTTGGCAGATTTGGATTTCGTTTCACGGCTTGCGAGATATTACAATTTTCGTACAGTAGTGTTGGGAATTCCAGATTTGCCAAACTATCGTTTCTTGATTTTTCTGATTTTTGATGGCTAAGCTTATCTTACTGGAAAATTATGAAACTTTATATTTTGATACTAGATAGATAGGAGAATACTCCAGATTTTTCGTGGATTTATTTAATGTTTTTTCATGCTGTTTTTCTGCTCTTGAATTCGATTTCCTGATTTTTGGCTGAACCTATTTTCTGGATTCAAATCAGTTTTGAGTTATGTTTTTGTGAATTAGTGTATGACTTATTTGTTTTTACTGAATTCGGTTGGGAGTCTATTTTTTAGTCCTTTCGACGGATTCAGATTTGCATATTTGTAACATTGGGAATCATTGTTTTACTATAGTGTGGTCTTGCTGTCCTGAATTAGAGAATTGGCTATTTTATTCTTTTATGAGTTATCTTGTACCTGTACATGTTTATCTTGCAACTTGAACTTGCCACATGATCATGCCGTGTTATTCTTGATATATTTTTCACACCTACATGCTACTTTGACATTAATAATAAATAACCAAGCCGGGGTTTAAGTAAAAGATCTAATAGTGGATATTTCAGAAATGTGTACTCAGAAGGAGGCCGGTGTTTCCCATTTGATTCATGTTGATATATGAACCTGTTGATGCATGGACCTATTGGTGCTTGTACCTGTTACTTGTTTATGCATGAACCTATTGGTTCATGTAACTGTTACTTGTTGATGCATGGACATGTTGGTTCATGTACCTGTTACCTGTTGATGCACGGACCTGTTGGTCGTGTACCTGTTGATTCATGAACCTGTTGATGCATGAATCGGATGATTCGTGTACATGTTTGATTCATGAACTTGTTTCCTGTTTCTGTTTTCCTGATCCCTGAGTACACTGCCCTCTATTGTCTACTATGAAATCTAAAACGAAACTGTTTGTTGTAGCAACTATGTAGTAAAAGCTGGGATGCATGAATACATGATACTTGAACATGATACATGCTTGCTGGATACTTGACTACATGATACATGAGACTTGAAACTTGACACTTGATACATGATTACATGATACTTGATATTTGATACTTGTTTATATGATACTTGTTTACTTGACACTTGATTCAGGCCATTTACACTTGCTCACCTTGCCATGTTAATTGTTTATTTTGACATCATGCTTATTCCATGTGATTAGTTAATTTTTTTCCCCATGCACTTGTATCCTGCATTACAAGCGGCCCGTAACCTGCAATTGGCGGGTACTTGTTTTCTCTTTTCCTTTTCCCTGCAATTGTTAAATTGCAGATTTTTGAGAACAGGTTCCAGACGGTATTGGTGACATGAAGTATTAGTGCTGGATCTTTTTATTATTATTTCTTGTAGCTTGCTTGAACAAATGTACTTGATTACTTGGATAATTATCTTGTATTTGGGCGATGTGACCCAGGATATTTGACTTATCCAGATTTTGATTTATTTGAGATTTATATATCTTTGGTTTCAAGTAAATTTCTATTGGTATCTTGTTTCAATTATGCATGCCTGGTTGAATCTTTTGCTTCCGACTCTGATTATCTTGTGAAATGTTATAAAAATTCTTGAACAACTTATGGATGATATAAATCATTTGTTGGGCTTTTGTGCGTAACCGTATTCCGTATTCTTTTGGGAAGCAGGGCATGACAGGATTTTTAGTGGTATTAGAGCACCAGGTTTGGCTAATGTATTAGTTTAACTGATATATTAGACAAGCTTGGCTTGAACTGGGATCGGCTCAATATTTCACCAACCATGCATGCATAAATGAATTATAACCAACATTGATCTGGATACTAGTCTTATTCCGTTCTTTTTGATTCCTTCTTATTCAATCCCTTGATTCCTTGATTCTTCGTCTTTTTCATTCGTCCTCATTGTTGAATTCTTCTTGGGTATGAATTCATTCTTTCGTACCCATATCTTTCTGATTTTGGTGCTATTCATTCCTTTCTTTCTTGCTTGGTCCGTCAGTCGGCATCGCTGGATGCTATTGACGGAGTCTTCCCGATCAGAGTAGCGCAGCGGAAGCATTGTGGGCCCATGACCCACAGGTCCTAGGATCCCCTTGTCACTTCTTCTTCCTTGTATTGTTTGCTTCCCTCTATTCCTTGTCCTCATCCTCATCTGCTGACTCATTATTTGATTTAATTCTTCCATGTTTATTCTCCCTTTGATTTCAGTCCTGCCTACTCCCTTTCATGATTTGTTATCTTGTGTTGGTCTTTTCTTTTTGATATTGTTTATTTTCTTTTTTGCATTCCATTTGACCTCATTGTTATCTATTTTCTTTCTTATTCTGGTGTTACCACTACTTTGTTCCTTCCCCATTAGCCCTCCGCTTTGTTCCCCTTCCACGAAGTTTGTTTTTGCCTTGTCCTATGTACCGGCTAAGCAAATTTCGAGAACGAAATTTTATTGTAAGGTGGGTAGGATTTCTAACCCCTGTTTCCCTAAATCCGTATTTTTCGTGTATTTTATGTATTTAAAATTTATGTATTATTTTTCTATTTTCAAATTCTCTTTTTGATAAAATGTATTGTTAGATCTTTCATTTAAAATCTATTTTTCGATCAATAATTTTATTTGTAACTATTTTCTACGACTTTTATACAAATCATATTATTGCTCTTATTACTTCGATTTCTATTATTAATAATATTATTATTACTATCATTATTTTTATTTGTATTATTTTAATCGGTGTTATTATTTGCATTGTTATTTTATTTTATTTTATTTTATTATCATACTCTAATTTACCTAATATTGTTATAATTTTTTCTTATCGGATTTTATAAACCCAACCATATTTTCCTAATTTGATATTTCCATAAACCATATACCCATTTTAAATAAACCCAAACCCGTTTACCTATTTAAACACCCTAAAACCCTATTCCCTATTCACCCTGCCCTATTTCATACCCGAAACCCAATAGACCCTAACTGCTCAACCTAAACCCTACCCTATATATACCCATACCCTTTTTGTCTAACCCTTCGTCTCCCACGCCGTCTCATCTTCTTTCCTAACCCATTTTTCCCGTGCTGCCCTCTCAACCCATCCTCCATCTCGTCTCATCCCTCCCCCGATCCCTCACCTCTCTCTTCCGTCCATCCCCTGCGTCGCGCTGCCAGCAGCTCCACCACACCGCCCAACCTTAGTGCCACAACACCGCAGCACAGCTCCCCTGTGCCGCTCAGCCCCATCAACCCTGTGCTGTGCTCCTCCCGATGCAGCAGCGACGCAGCAGCGGTGTCGTGCCTCTCAGCGCCACTATGACAGCAGCCCTCCGCCACCTTCCCTCCCATTCTCTCTCCTAGGCTATCCCGTCGCGACCCCCGAGTCCGCCTGGTCCCCTCTCCATTGTGCTGCGGCGCCAGAGAGCAGCACGATGCGCTAGCAACTGCAGCGTTCCCTGCCATTCTCCCTGTGGTGCACAGCCACTCCCTACACCGCACCCTTGTGCACCCTCTCCCTGGTCGACGATGCAGCGCCTAGTGCCGACCTCGGACCCTCACCCTGTTTCTGGCCGTCCCCGCTGCACCGTCGCCCGCTGTTGAAGCCAGCCTGTGCACCGTTGCTCTTGATATTGGTCTTGTTCATGGCTTTGTATATAAGCTGTCCGATCGACATGATCATCTAGATCATCATGATAATGTCCCCTTGGTTTTGATTCTGGTCGTCCTTTGGATCTAGTTTGATCATCATCATCTTGATTGTCACCAACGAGGTGATCTTGGCCGTTCGATCGCGATCATCATCAACTTCATCATCACCTTGATCTGGACCGTCCGATCTTGTTTATCTTGATCTTGATCTCATCCGTGCCGATCCGTCGTTCATTGTTTGATCATCTTGACCTAGATCTTTGATCTCAGCTATCCGATTATGTTTGTGATCTCGATTGTCTTCAGCTTGTTCATGATCGTGTGTCCGTGATTGGTTCGTGATTCGTTCGTTGTGTTCGTGCAGGGAATCTGTTCCCGTTATTCTTGCTCTTTGCTCTCTTCCCGTCGTGATCTCCAGGCAAGTAACTTGTACTCAAATTTCTTTGTATGATACAAGTCATAAATTCTGCCTGTAATGTAGTTGGGTTCTAGAGACAACTCGTGTATGTGTTATTTTGATGGGTTTTGTCTCTATAGTGCTACTTGAATATAGTTGACTCACGACACCAATTTCACATGAAACAACCCTAGGTTTGGCCCGCTCTTGATATGATGTATATGTGAAACAATTATGAGAACTCGTGTGCTTGTCAGATCCATGTGATATACTTATTGTGGACATGTTAATTACTCTATTTCATGTTGTTTGGACACTTGGTAGACTCGATTTCATGTTTGGTTGTGTTTGAATCAAGTTTCGTTGGATTTATGTTGATTTTGGTTTTTGAGGAAATTCTGTATTTTACCGATAATCTGTCTTGATCAGTAATTTTGACCATATTAAGATCAGAATCTTAATTTCAGTATAAAACATGAGTTTTAGAGGAATTCGTCTTCTTTCCAACACCTCTGACCTTGCTTGATTTCGTATTCATATGTGTGAGATATGACTGTTTTACTACAAAGGTGTAGATCATTTCCAGATTTCGTTTCTAGATAATTTTGATGACTAAATTATTTTGATACTAGTGTTAAACATATTATTTTGATCTGAAACATTGGTCAGTATTTCTATATCTATCTAGGGATTACCCAGAATTTTGGTTGATTTTATTGATGAGTTTTATATGTCGTTTCATGCTTGTTTATAAAGACTGTACTTGTTGTGTTTTACTCGCTGTTCTGTAAAGAATCTAATTCCTTTTACTGTACGGAAAATATTTATGAAATATAAAAGTTATCTTGTTTTGTCTATTTTCATCTCCCTTTGCCGGATTTGTATTTCGTTTCACGATTTGCGAGATATTGCAGTTTTCGTACAGTAGTGTTGGGAATTCCAGATTTGCCAAACTATCATTTCTTGATGTTTTTGGTTTTTGATGGCTAAACTAATCGTACTGGAAAATTATAAAACTTTATATTTTGATACTAGACAGATAGGGGAATACCCTAAATTTTTCGTGAATTTATTTAATGTGTTTTCATGCAGTTTTTCTGCTCTTGATTTCGATTTCCTGATTTCTGACTGAACCTATTTTCTGGATTCAAATCAGTTTTGAGTTATTTTTTTTTGAATTAGTGTATGACTTATTTGTATTCGCTGAATTCGGTTGGGAGTGTATTTTTTAGACCTTTCGACGGATTCAGATTTGCATGTTTGTAACATTGGGAATCACTGTTTTACTATAGTGTGGTCTTGCTATCCTAAATTAGAGATTTGGCTATTTTATTCTTTTATGAGTTATCTTGTACCTGTACATGTTTATCTTGCAACTTGAACTTGCCACATGATCATGCCATGTTATTCTTGATATATTTTCCACACCTACATGCTACTTTGACATTAATAATAAATAACCAAGCCGGGGTTTAAGAGAAAGATCTAATAGTGGATAATTCAGAAATGTGTACTCATAAGGGGGCCGGTGTTTCCCATTTGATTCATGTTAATACACGAACCTATTGATTCATGGACCTATTGGTTCATGTACCTGTTACTTGTTAATGTATGGACCTGTTGGTTCATGAACCTATTACTTGTTGATGCATGGATCTGTTGGTTCATGTACCTGTTACCTGTTGATGCATGGACCTGTTGGTCATGTACTTATTGATTCATGAACCTATTGATGCATGAATCGGATGATTCGTGTACCTGTTTGATTCATGAACCTATTTTCTGTTTCTGTTTTCCTGATCCCTGAGTACACTGCACTCTATGGTCCACTATGAAATCTAAAGCGAGACTGTTTATTGTAGCAACCATGTAGTAAAAGCTGGGATGCATGAATTGCTACCTAGATAGTAATCACTATAAGACTTGACACATGATACTTGAACATGATACTTGAACATGATACATGCTTGCTGGATACTTGAGTCCATGATACATGAGACTTGAAACTTGACACTTGATACATGATTACATGATACTAGATACTTGATACTTGTTTACATGATACTTGTTTACTTGACACTTGATTTATGCCATTTACACTTGCTCACCTTGCCAAGCCTGTTTAATGTTGAGTTAATCCTGACTGAGTTAAGTCTGTCTAACGTATTAGTCAAACTAACACATTAGCCAAACCTGAGCTCTGATACCATTAAAAACCTTGTCACTCCCCGCTTCCCAAAAACACAGATTACGAGCACGTGATAAAGCCCAGTGAATGATTTTCATCATTCATTAGCTGTAGGATCGACTCAGTATCATAATAAGAATATAACAAAAAGTACACAACCATGCATGCATGAATGATTTATTAATCAACAGAAAAAAATTGAAACAGAATAATGATTTCCCAAATAGTTTTCAAATCTGGATCAAAAGATAAAACTCGAGACTATAAGCCCGTTACAAGATTCATGTTGCAAAAGAAATAAATAACTCAAAAAAAAATTAAAATAAAATATAATTAAATTAAAGCAAGTCTTTTCTCCAAGCGATGTCTAGAACGTCTGCTCACCAATTCCAGCAGGCAATTCGTCTCCAAAGTCTGTATATATAAAAATAAAAAGAAAAAAAATAGAGAAAACAAGATAACGCCCTTAGTGCAAGTTAGGGCTACAAATAGTACAAGTAAGGGTGTGAAAACAAGAACAAGAAATATGGAACAAGATTTGGAATCAAGAATGTATAACATAATATAATAGGGATGCAATAAGTAGCGGGATTCAACAAATTAGCTAGCAAGAAAGACAACTCAAGTGACAAGATTGGGTAACAAGTACGAGTAGTAGAACAAGTGGCAAGTGAACATGTAACGATATCAAGCATCATGTAACAAGTATGACATACAAGTGTAAAGTAACAAGTAACAAGTCTCAAGTAACAAGTCTCTAGTAACAAATCTCAAGTAACGAGCATCAAGTAGGATATCAAGTGTGTACAAGTAACAAGTTAATTCTTAAGTCTAATGTTTTAGTTCTATCTAGGTAGCACTTCATGCATCCATACTTTTACTACTTGGTTGCTACATACAAACAGTTTTATTTAGCCCTTGTGGTGGATTTTTTAGAGCGGTATACTCAGGTATCAAGTATCAAACAAGCAGGGTTCATGAATATGAAAATAAAGTAACAAGTTCACGAACCAAGTACAAGTTCATGAATACACTAACAAGTTCAAGAACCACACAGTGGGTTCTTGAATACAACAAGTTCATGAGCCAAGTAATGGATTCAAGAATACATCAAGATACAATAAGTTCATGAACCGAGTAGTGGAAAACACGGGCCCCCTTCTGAGTACACTTACCTATATCGCCCACTACTATGGTTTTTCCCTTAAACCCCGGCTTGTTATTTATTATTATAATTAACCAAGCATGAAAGTGTACAAAACTGGTCAAGTAAACATGGTCAAGAACATGAAACAAGTTTAAGATAATTATAAAGCATATTCGAGGGTCAACACAAATTAAGATTATCAAGAACTACAAGAATTGCAGTTCTAGACAGCATGACGTTGCTGCACCAAAACTGTGATTCCCATTGCTACAAGATAGCAAATGTGGATCCGTCAGAAGGCCAAGAAACTAGACTCCTTCTCGGTTCCAATGCATATAATTAAGATACATAAACGTTGTAGTAACATGTGTCAAAACAGCAAACTATACAGGATTTGTGTTCAGCCAGAATTTGTAAAACCGAGTTTATACATGTGAATCAAGTTTGAAACTTCAATAATTAATTCTAAGAAAATTAGGGAATGTTCTCTAGGCTGTCCAGTATCAATATGCAAAATACATCCGATAAGTGGAGTTGGAATTATGGTATTTAGAAGGTGCAGCAGCCAGCTTTGAGCTGAGTGTGCTTGCTATTTTGACTCTTTGATGTTTTTGAGTGACTTAATGGTAGAATCTGAGGAGGAAACCAACTAGGGAGTTGTAGTAGAGACTCCCCTTTCCGAATTGACCTCTCAGGTTAAATTCCGATAAGCAAAGTAGAAGTTATGGGCTTTGAAAGTTTTCACCTTGGCTGTGTATTTGGCGGGTTGGACTTGTATCTGTCTTGATTCCTTACAGTTTTTGAGTATCTTACTCGCTGAATCTGAGGAGCCGACCAACTAGAAAGTTGTAGTAGACATTCTCACCTTTCCTAATTGCCCTCCTGGGTTAAATTCTGATCAGTGGAACAAAAGTTAGTCTTTCAAAGTTTCAGCCATTGTTGTCAAGTTTGCTGTTTTGTTAGCTTTTCCGTGTGTTCGATGGGTAGGAACTTTGAGTTCCTTATAGAATCTGAGAAATTAGTCAACTGGGAAGTTTTAGTAGATGTTGCCACCTTTTCAAATTGTCTAGTTTCATTAGATTTTGATAAGTAGAGCAAAAGTTATAAGCTGCAGAAGTTTCATCTTTTTATAGAAAATCTGTAGTTTGGTAATTGTTTGCATATGTTCGATGTCAGGAACTTAGAATTCCTTCTGGAATCTGAGAAAGTGGTCAACTGGAAAGTTTTAGTTGATGTTCCCACCTTTTTAAATTGTCAAGTTTCATTAGATTCCGACGAGTAGAGCAAAAGTTACCAGCTTACAAAGTTTTAGCTTTTTGTTGAAAATCTGCAGTTTGGGTAAACTGTTTGTGTGTGTTCGATGGACCGAATTTTGGATTCCTTACAGAATCTGAAATAGTATTCCACTAGAGAGTTGTGGTAGATATTCTTACCTTTCTAAAAAGTATATTTCTGTTAAAATCAGATAAGCGTAGCAGTGGTTACTTCTAGGCTGTCTGAAGGCTTTTATGTTGCTTTTGGGCTTCTCATTGGTAGAATGCCTATTTTAGATTGTTTGTAGATTCTTCTATTGCTTCTAATTAGAGAAGATCAAGTTTTGCTAGTAAGCAAGTTTGGTTGCTTCTAGGTTGATTACCTGTATGGTTGTTTTTATTTGTGATTTTTCTCATGCGTGGCTCGACTGGCCCGTATGTAGTTGTGGTCTCATACGTAGCTTATTTGGCTCGTATGTGTGTTGTCTCATATGCGGCTCGACCGGCCCGTATATAGTTATTGGTCTCATACGTAGTTTATTTGGCTCGTATTTATATTGTTATCTCGTACAAGGCTCATCAGGCTCATATGTAGGTATTGTCATAAATAAGTACGCTGTGAGTGGATCTGAGGAGATCTTGTGAAGTCTAGTTTAAGACTTGGTTATTTGTGTCAACAAATTGTTGTACTCTCTAGAAGAGGGATACGTACGATGCTTTTTCATGTCAAGTTGGAAGCATAGTGGCATGTCTCGCTTGTTTGGTTAGAAGAAGGACACGTACGGTGCTTTTTCATGTCTAGTTCGAAGCACAGTGGCATGTCTCGCTTGTTTGGTTAGTAGAGGAACACGTACGGTGCTTTTTCATATCTAGTTGGAAGCACAATGGCATGTCTCGCTTGTTTGGTTAGAAGAGGGACACGTACGGTGTATTTTCATGTCTAGTTGGAAGCACAGTGGCATGTCTTGCTTGTTTGGTTAGAAGAGGATACGTACGGTGGTTTTTCATATCTAGTTGGAAGCACAGTAGCAGGTCTCGCTTGTTTGGTTAGGTTTAGTGACAACGTTAGGATAGTAACAGTTACTTAACTATTTTTATCTATAAATTACCGAATGGTGAGAGTTGGTGTTAGGGATGATACCCTATAATCCAACCTCTCCTATAGGCTGACACTAGGTGGTGTTATCGGGATGTATTCCCTGTCAAAGGGATATGGGCAGTGCTTTTTCATGACAAGTTGGGAGCACGGGCTCCGTATCTTGATTGTTAATTCCTGAATGTGCCATGATAAGAACGGGAGGTTTTCCAAGGAAAATAGACCATACGATTCCATCAGGTTCTATGCCTTCTCATGATAAGTTGAGGGCACAGAAGAAGGTTGACAAGTATCTTGAGGTTCGTGTTGGCTTTTGGGCAAGTCCGGTTCACCAGGCAATACTGAAAAAAAAGGGACACCACTGTTGTACTGCAGTAGCGGAACTAGACCGTACCTGCAACCTCATCAGTTATGCAGTATGTGTCAGGAATAGGATGGGTATAAAAGTAGAATTCATGACGTGGGTTCAAATCCCTATATATGAAGAAACGGCTTGATATGGGGCGTATGTAGTATGGACTGCATACTGTTCCAAAGTCTTGCTTGCATTAGAATAAGAGCATCCTTGCATTAGTAATCTAGCATTAGAGTCTAAGTCATAACATACACCGACACATCATATATATATACACGTTTCTCTTTTCATCAATCTGTTTGCTATAGTTGAGATTCGCTACTAGTTATCAGCCTTAAAGTGTCAGTATATGTACAGACGTCCCCACTTGAATAGATACTAGACTGCAAAAGTACAGGTACATGATTTAGTTGGACTCAAGGCAAGAGAAGCAAGGAGTTGATTTCATTTCAGTTTTCGCTGTAATATATGTTGTAATTTCATTGTAACAATTATTTTAATTTATTCATTGTTGTAATTTATTTGTTTATTGTTAGGGAAGCATCCAGGTGAAATACTAAGTATTGTCCTTTATTCATTGTACTCTGATGTAATTTGTTGAAAGTTGTAACACTTGGGATTGTAAAGGTATTATTATAACACTGTTATAATGTATTGCAATTTTGTAACATTCGGACTTGTAATACATTTGTGTTGAATAAAAAGTTTTAAATTTTTCCCGTTTTTCTATGTATTGTGTCTAATGTAGAAAAGATTCTGGCTTATGTCACGGTTTCCCTGTTACCGGAAATCAGGGCGTTACATTAGAGATCAATATCCGACAATAGTAGCTAGGTCAATCACAATGTTCTTTTCAGATTATAAGTTCAGACAGAAATTCAACATCACGTTATTATAATTTTAAAAACAGCAAAAACACTATAATAAATTCATTAAAAATATTTTCTGGACTCCTAAACATGATTACTAACAATCTGGAAAATTTCAGATCAAGAATTTATCAGTTGATCAGCCTATTTAGTGTTTGAACATGGAACGTACAATAATCTGAGAATCGGGAATTAAAAATAGCTGTAGTAAAATGAGAATAACTTTTGATACACAATTCGGAATTAAGAAATTCAAGATGTTATCGAAACTAGAAAGATAAGGCTACAATTCTTATTCAGAAAGTAATTCATTTTAAGATCGTTTACTGGTTCAATTACAGCAGTCAACATACAGGTCAGTAAGCAATATGCATGATTTTGGGTAGTTTTCTTGAAATAAATTAATTTAAATATGATGGGGGTTAATTCTATTAGTCGATAAACTTCTCAATCAGCATGTAGGGTATAAAATCATGGTAAATAAGATTAAGAACACATACATACATCAATTTATCATCAATCAACCATCAATCGATCAAACAACATACAACCTAGCAATTTTCTCAACAATAATTAATCGTGTTATGAGATGCATGAAAATTTTCTATAATCAATACTATATGATGTATGCAAGATTTAATATTTTTGGAGTCAAAGTGCAACGATGTGAAGAATATTGGTGTTAGCTCGTGTAAACCCCCAGTAGACCCAACGAAGATAGTCAATTCAACGATATGATAACGAATAGGATCTACTTACAAGAATTTCAACAAAATTTGAATTTGATGCAATTAACATTTCAAGAGGAGAGTGACGTGTCTTATAAACGGTGAAAATGAATACTAAGAATAACGGGATAAGGATCCCGAAGCAACGAACTCAAATCCGCAACAACACGAACCCACAACTAACACAAATTATACGTGTGATATACGTGCACAAAGAGGAACCCAAAGCAATAACAGCAAAAGCAATGAGCATCAACAGCAAGGAGCAAAAGCCAGCATGGAAGGAGTGGCAAAAATGGGGACCTCGGCTTGGACGATGTTGGTGGTCGGCGTCGCAGGCAGCGGTGGGCGGCACGAAGTCATCGACATCGATTGACGGCATCGACGAGAGAGGAACAGGAGCAGCAAAAGGGGCGACGGTATTTGGGTCTAGATGTCATCGAAAGGGAAAGGGGGAGGGTCTGCAGTGGTCGAAGGGAGTCGACGGGGTAGATGGGGGTCGGGGGCGGCCGGGGATAGGACGGAGAAGGAGGGTGTGGAGTTGGAGCACTGGTGAGGCCGGAGTTGGCCGGAGAAGAAGGGGAACAGGCTGTGGTCGTCGATCGAAAAGGGGAGGAGGACAGGGGGTCGCGACTAGAGGGTGGTGATGAGGGCTGGGAGGTCGCCAGAAGTCGAGGACAACACCAAAGAAGAAAGAAGTGGGTTGAGTGAGAAAAATTTTGGGTCGGGGAAAGAGAAAACAGAGGGGAGAGAGAATAGACCGCTAGGGTTTCAATAATGTGCAATTTTTAGGGTTTGCTGTTAAGTTATATTTATAGGGTACAATTATGGTGTTGGATTAGTGGTTTAGGATCCAATAATAACGATTTTAGGCCAAGAACAAATAAAATTGGGTTTTATAGTTCAATAAGAGATAGATCCAAATCAACAGGGGTCAAATAAAAATACCCACAATTAAATAGAAGAAAATGGGATCAACAAAATAGTTCAATCACGAAAAACAAATAATTTCATGAGCAAAAATTTAAATCCCAATAAATAAATAAACAATACAAATGAATAGAATATAAACTCGGCTTGAAAATAAATTGAAAATTGGCAAAGAAGATCAGATTCAGTACAATAATAAAATAATCCAATAGATGAATTTTAAATAGATAATCATGAAATAACAATTAATAATCATAATCATAATAGTAATAAAATTATACAATAATATAGTATTCAGGTTTAACAATTTCATTAAAATAATCCAATAATAATAATACACTTGATTTTGGCACAAATATAAATAGTCATTCAATAAGATATAGAAAATAAGATCAAAATACACTGTTATTCGAAATGAATAAAATTTTCGATTAGAATTCACTTTAATAAAAGATCCGAAAGAATTTAGCACAAAATAAATTTACAAAATTCAAATTATAAAAAATACAATGAAAACTACCTATTGTTGGGAATGGTGGTTACAATCCTACCCACCTTACAACAAAATTTTTTCCTCGAAATTTGCTTAGGCGGTACATAGGATAAAGCAAAAGCAAATTTGTGGATAACAAAACTGGGCATAATGGGAAAAGTGGCAAAATGGTGGCAACACTAGAATAAGAAGGAACATTGATAGGAATGGAGTGATCAAGAATGATGTTGAATAAAGATCCAATGAATGATGACAAATGCAAATATAAGAGTAAGGGAGTAAGCAATGCAAGGAAGAGAACAACAAGAGAATCCTGGCACCTGTGGGTTATGGGCCTACCACGCTTCCGCTGCGCAGAAATCCAAGCTGCAGACATGTCCTTGTAGATCAAGTGATGCCGATCGAGGGACCAAGCAGGAAGAAGAAGATCAGATGCCACTGGAATCAAAAGAATATAGGTATGAAAAGAATGAAATTTATACCCAATAAGGAATCAAGGAATGGGAGGTGACAAAAAACAACAAGAAATCAAGTAACTGAATGTGAAGGGATCAAAGAGGAATCAAATAAGACAGGTTTCCAGATTTTTGGTTATCAATTGTTCATGCGATCTCTGCATTGCACCTACTTTTGAGTCAAACCGATAAATCCCAAATCTGATTAATATATCAATCAAAGCCGAACTTCCTTTCGTTAGTCACGTTTGACTGATATATTATTCAAACCCGGGCTCTGATACCACTAAAAATCTTGTCACGCTCCGCTTCCAAAAAATACGGAATACGAGTGCATGACATTGGCCCAGCGAATGACTAACATCACCCAAAAGCTGTTTATCCGATCAACTCAACAATATAATCAATACAGAACAATTGAGTAGACAATAATAATAATCTCATAGGGCAACAATAATTGGAATGAAACAAAATAAAATATCCAAATACAATAATAATCCAACATCTGGAAACAAATAATAACAATATTCGGGTCAAAAGCCCACAATACAATGAAATAACAATAGTTCAATAATTAAGTCTTTATGACAAAAACAATTATTTATTAAGCGGCGATGCTATCAATTTCTTCACTAATGTTGTTCTCTTAATCCATCAGGCAATTCTTCATCAACACCTGTAAAGACTTCATCTAAAAAGAGGAGAAAAATTATCCTTAGAGCAAGTCGTGGACAGCAAGTAGAGAAAGCAGGGAACAATGGAATAACGGTAAAACAACGATTTCAATGGATTAATAGGAATCTATAAAATGGCACGATAATCAATAATCAATCTCACGGTAATCGATCCAATGGCTATAAACAATGATTCAATATTCGATAACAACATTCAATGAACAATAACAATAACACTTAGCAAATATTCGATATCGATGAAACAATGATGAACAATATGCATTATCAATATTGTGTCAATCCTTATGTCTATTAATCATTTTAATTCTAACAAATGCACGTACGACTGCATCACATACTACAGGTTCAATGTATACAATCAATTTTGTCTAGACTTAAGTGGTAGATTCTATAGTTCATGTACTCGGCAATGATAATCAATATTCACCTTTCGATGCACGGTACGGTCGTCAGCAACGATACAATAAACGATTATTGGGGTGCCGTAGTCAGCGCTCCAAAATCAATCGATAAAATAATAGCCGGAATGTATTTAGGAAAATACGGGCCCGTCCTCCGAATACAGTCACTATATTGGCAACTACTCCAGTCAATCCCTTAAATTCCGGCTTATTAATTATTTTATTAATGCAACAATACAATATGCTATTAAGAGACATGAGATGAACAATAGTAACAATAAGGGAACGATAAGACGATAACATCCAGTAGGATAATTGGAATGATGACAATAAGACATTGGGATCATGTAATGCAACATACACACATTAATTCATGAAATAGTACGATATAGGAACAGTTAAACTATTAAAACTGAAATATAAAATTCTGGACAACAAGAATAGTCTGTACAAAAATACAGTTTCCCACTATTTCAGAAATCGAAAAGTGAATCCGTCAGAAGTTCTAGAAACTAGACTTCCACACGGTTACAACGCATATTTAAAGTTCAAAATTCGACAACAGTAGCAAGGTCAATCACGATGTTTTTTTAGACTATAAGTTGAGGCAGAAATTCGACATCACGTTATTATAATTTTAGAAACAGCAAAAAATCCATTATAAATTCATTAAAAATATTTTATGGATTCCTAAACATGATTACAAACAATCCAGAAAATTTCAAAGCTAGATTTTATCATTTGATAAGCCTATTTACTTTTTGAACATGGAACGTACAATAATATGAGAATTTGGAATTAAAAACACAGCTGTAGTAAAATGGGCATAACTTTTTATACACAACTCGGAATTAAGAAATTCAAGATGTTCTGAAAACTAGAAAAATAAGGCTACAATTCTTATTCAGAAAGTAATTTATTTTAAGAACGTTTACTGATTCAATAACAGCAGTCAACATACTGATCAGCAGGCAATATACATGATTTTGGGTAGTTTTCTTGAAATAAATTAATTTAAACATGATGGGTGTCAATTCTATTAGTCGATAAACTTCTCAATCAGTATGAAGGGTATAAAAACAGGGTAAATATGATTAAGAACACATACATACATCAATTTATTATCAATCAACCATCAATCGATCAAACAACATACAACCTAGCAATTATCTCTATAATAATTAATCGTGTTATGAGATGCATAAAAGTTTCCTATCATCAACACTATATGATGTAAGCAAGATTCAATACTTTTGGAGTCAAAGTGGAACGATGTCAAGAATATCGGGGTTAGCTCGTGTAAGCCCTCAATAGACCCAACGATGATAGTCAATACAACGATATGATAACGAATATGATCTACTTGCAAGAATTCTAATAAAACATGAATTTGACACAATTAACAATTCAAGAAAACAGTGACTTGCCTTATAAACAATGAAAACGAATACCAAGAATAATGGGATAAGGATTCCGAAGCAACGAACTCAAATCCGCAACAACACGAACCCACAACTAACACAAATTATACGTGCGATATACGTGCACAAAAAGGAACCCAAAGCAATAACAGCAAAAGCAATGACCATCAACAGTAAGGAGTAAAAGCCAGCATGGAAGGAGCGGTGGCAATGGGGACCTGGGTCTGGCCGACGCTGGTGGTCGACGTCACAGGCGGCTGTCGGCAGCGCAAAGTCATTGATGTTGATTGATGGTGTCGACGAGCGAGGAACAGGAGCAACAAAGGGGACGACGGGATCTGGGTCTGGCTGTCATCCAAAGGGAAAGGGGACGGTCTGCAGTGGTCGAAGGGAGTCGTCGGGATAGGGGGGGTCGGGGGCGGTCGGGGGTAGGTCGGAGAAAGAGGGTGTGGAGTTGGAGCACGGGGGAGGCTGGAGTTGGCCAGAGAAGAAGGTGAACAGGCTGTGGTCGTCGATCGGAAATGGGAGGAGGACAGAGGGTCACGACTAGAGGGCGGCGCCAAAGGCTAGGAGTTCGCCGGAAGTCGAGGGCAGCACCGGAGAAGAAGGAGGTGGGTTGAGTGGGAAAAATTTTGGGTCGGGGAGAGAGAAAACAGAGGGGAGGGAGAATAGGAGAGAGAATAGACGGCTAGGATTTCAGTAATGCGTAATTTTTAGGGTTTGCAGTAGAGTTGTATTTATAGTGTACAATTAGGGTGTTGGATTAGCGGTTTAGGATCCAATAATAACGGTTTTGGGTCAAGAACAAATGAAATTGGGCTATAGGGTTCAATAAGAGATAGATCCAAATCAATAAGGGTTCAAATAAAAATACCTACAATTAAATAGAAGAAAATGGGATCAACAAAATAGTTCAATCATGAAAAACGAAGAATTTCATGAACAAAAATTTAAATCCCAATAAATAAATTAACAATACAAATGAATAGAATATAAACTGGGCTTGAAAATAAATTGGAAATTCGCAAAGAAGTTCAGATCCGGTACAATAATAAAATAATCCAATAGATCAATTTTAAATAGATAATCATGAAATAACAATTAATAAAGATAATCATAATAGTAATAAAATTATACAATAAAATAGTATTCGGGTTTAACAATTTTATTAAAATAATCCAATAATAATAATACACTTGATAAATAGTCAATCAATAAGATATTGAAAATAAGATCAAAATACACCGTTATTCGAAGTGAATAAAATTTTCGATTAGAAATCAATTTAATAGAAGATTCGAAAGAATTTAGCACAAAATAAATTTACAAAAATCAAATTATAGAAAATACACGAAAAAATACATATTGTCATGAATAGTGGTTACAATAGTGTTGTTTGTTGTTTATCGTTGTATATGATTTTAGAGGCAATTAACTGGATTAACTATTTTCTTCCTGAAGGGGAAGTTCTGCATCAAGTTAACTTATATTTTATTTTTAGAAACATCATGTTGTACATGTATACTATCAAGATCCAAGCCTACTCTATACCTATTATAGTTCTCAACAACATTGTTCAACTTCTTATCTTAGACTTGTAATCAATGGTATATTGGGATAATTAGTGGTTTTTATAAATTTATTTCAAATGACTTGCTCAATTTAATGATTTTACTATACATATGTCATTGTCTCGATACTTAAGGTATGCTTCTTTAATTTTTTTAAAATGTCATTGTCTTAATTTAATGTATTATCTCTATTTAATGATTTACCTTAATTTTCTATAAGCAGGTGATAGATGGCGAGAACAAAGAGGAAGGTGGTCATGATTAGGCAGGAGGAGCTGGTAGATCCTCCCAGCACGGAACCGTCGTCTGAGCACCCTACGAGATAAAGTGGAGGTGTGGTGCATACAAATGCCACTACAGTCGATGTGGGTAAGGGTAGCACGCCCACCACCCGCGAAGAAGAGAAGACCGACCAAGATGAAGGATATATGGAAGCTCCAGAATCATGAGAAGATATTGGTGAGCATCAACAGCGTCAGCCAGCCGATTGGAGAAGCCGGTAGCAAGCTCGGTAAATTCTGCGAAGTAGTGGCAAGAAATCCTCCCCTGTTTCCCTTAAGCTACGAGACTGGTTCAAACTTCCAAAAAACGACCAAGGCGGATGTCTTCTCTGCTATTAAGATATAATACGAATAATATGTCTATATAATAAAATACAATGCAATTCAACAAAAAGGCTATCAAGTGGCTGTCCTTCATTGGAAGGAAATTAACGGTCTAGACTGAAACTCAAAAAAGACATTTTTCCTGCCTGTTACGGTAGCTACAGTACCTGTTACTGTAGCTACAGTAGCCACATTCAGCTTTATACTTTATGTTGTGTGAAGTAATTGATATTTGTTTGGGTTTTGAAATTAGTTAACCTTTAATCCCTACTTTAATTAATTAAGAAAGGACTAATTAAAATCACAGTATTCTTAATTAAGAAAAGCTCTAATTGTTGTGGTTTAATTAGTCTTTTCTTAATCAATTAAAATTTAGGGATTAAAAGTTAATTCGTTTCAATCTAATTAAGCTTAATTAACTCATCCAAAATAGTAGGGATTAAGCATAAATAAAATTAAGTAATCCCTAATTTTGGATTAATTTCATGTAAAAAAAATGTTTTAAATTACTTTCGCTACAGTATTACTAAAATGAAAACAAAGCTAACATTTAATTTTTGCTTCAAAAAACCTATATTTAACCAAAGCTACTTTTAAGAAATTAAATCTGAGGAATTGCTTTCGCTACAGTGCTTTTCCCTCTCTTCATTTTTTTTACAACCAACCAAACCACCCCTAATTGTTTTAGTATGTAATTATTTTACGACATTCTAATTATTTTTTATAACTTATTGTGTTGTCACTAACCAGATGGTATTGCATATAAATGTTGACCTATGTGATTTGTTAGTCAATTATGATTGCATATATTTTACTATTTACAATGTTTTTCATATATTGCATCATTTAGAAGACGTACTGTAGGCACGTGTCCACGGGTGAACCTAGTATATTAATAATCTAGAAATAGTATATATCCATTACGCTTTTAAGTTAAGTAATCCCTTTAGTTTCATTATTATGTGGTGCCACTGATGAAACTAATTTTAATGGGTGCTATGTTAAAATTTGATGGACTTGGAAGGGATAAATCGAACTAAGAAACTCTTTTGTGGCATGTTAAAAAATAAGAATAAAATGTTCATCAATATTATCATTTTTAAATTAGAATATAAGTTGATTTGGTTAAATTTTATTATTATTTGTAGACTGTGCTACCATAAGTTATGGGTATTGTCATCCTAGTTACGAGGTCAGTGTTTCAAAATATTTTGGACTTTGAGGTGACTGAGTCTATATATATGAAAACTTGAGGGATTAATGCAAAAATCACATATAAGTTAAATGTAGATTTTATTTATTTGTTATTTATTTATTTCTTTATTTTGATGAAAATGTGGAGTATAGCCACACATGTCACATGTAGAGTTCCTCATATGTATCGTAGTCTCTCACACACATAAAAACTATATCAATGTAACATATTGTTAGGTAAATAAGTTTGTCAACGTAACAAGTAAATACCTCAACTTGAGGTGATAAGGCTGTTTGCCCAAGTCCATCCATGTCACTTTCGTTTGTTTCAACCAGCTTGATCTGCTAAAAAAGTCATGAAGAATTTTTGTCAAACATTTTTGTTTTCTTTTAAGATAGTAAGTAGTAACATATTAAATTATATATGAGGTAGAGAATGAAAAGTTTATGCATTTGATCAAATGAGTATAACCTAGAGAAGAGTTCATATGATCTAGGCCTGTCTTTTTTTAATAATTTATTCTCTTATTATATAATTCTCTAAAATCTAGGAAACATCTTAAAATTATTTTTCATTAAAACGGTCCGCATATTGTTATGGTTCCATTTTTGTTGTTGTTGTTGTTGTTGTTGAAAGACTGTTCCAAATTATTTTTGAAGAATTTACTTTCTTCACTGGAAATTATAGGCATGCTAGATAACTTGATCGCAGAAGGCAAATTTCAGACTTCAGCTTCAGTAGCATTCAAGACTTCAAACATAATGATGATTTATTTTATTTTTATAAAAAACTAAGTTTTCGTTATTGTTTTCTTCTGACTAAACTCTTAGTCTCACTACAAACTTAGGTTTTTTTCTTTCTTGGGTATAATTTTAGGTATAACTTCTTTGCTGAAGTCTTCTGATACAAATATCTCATTCAGCATGAGAATGTTAGCCTGTTCTTCCTTTTAATTTATCGTAATGATCAGTTTTTTTTTCCTTTGTTTCCTATATGCTCATAAGTTGTGTGTGAACTCTGTTGCTATTAAATCATTAGGCTGAGCTTTTTTGAGCTTCTGTCTCAATATCTCAGTATTATACTTGAATAATTTCTTTTATAACAGATCCTCCTTGAAATTTATTCATTCATTTGAAGTGTTATGGCATGCTGATAAAGAGCATCTTGCGCACCAAGAATTGGTTGGCTGGTGCAATGTGATTTGTCTATTTTGGTAAAGACATTATGCATATATGAATGGAGCAATCCTTTAATATCTCAATTGTAATTATTTGTACTTGCTAGAAATGAACACTAGCAGTTCCTTATTCAGAGCAAATTTTTATGGATCACTTGCTGCCTATTCAAGTACCATATCACTTCTTGGTTTAAAAAAGCATTTACTATATATAGTATTTATCATCTAAATGGATTATTCTTAGTACTGATGCTACTTGTTTTTGGTGTGGGAGCAACATGTGTGAGTTCTTGTAATTTGTAAAGTGGAAGGGACAGATCTCAACCGCAGATCCGATCTGTTACTAGAGGTCGGCTCGGAAAAATGTAGTTGGTGATTGGCCGACCGGAACACCTGCAAATCGCCTTGAAACACTGGGAGAAATTCCGGCGACAGGCCCTCCGACGACCTAATCAGTCACTGGAAAGGGTAAGAAAGTTAGGGTTCAGGTGAGAAATTTTGGATTACCTTCATCAAGGAGGAGGGGGCCTGGTATTTATAGACATAGCAAGTTGGTATCTAACCCTACTGGGCCGGGTTAGACCCGTTTGTCTGTGGGCCTGAAGTTGCAGAAGGCCCATTGGATATTTTGACCTGATGATATGAGATAAGCGAATATTTAGAAGATCCGATGGGCCTGATTGGGCCACGTCACTTATACCCACATCATAAGCACCCCACTCCTGGAGGGTTGTGTGCATCAGCCGTTTAGGAGTAGTCCCTTCTTGTGAGAAGATCAGAGAAGAGTGTTTTTGTGAAGATGAGATAGTGAGCTCCCGTAACAAGTGTTTTGGGTCAGGGCCGAGCCGAGCTTGGTTGGTCAGTGGCGAGCACTAAGAGTGAGGAGTTTTGTGCTAGCTCAAGGCACGTGTCGAGCTTCGAGCTTGGGGGTTGGTGCTGATCGCTTCGAGCGAGGTGCTTTATGAGAGGAAGCTGCATGCTTGCTCAATGTACGTGCCGAGCTCCGAGCTAGGGGGGTCAGTACCAAGCCCTTCGAGTGAGGCACTTTCTGAGAGGAAGCTGTGTGTCTGCTCGAGGCATGTGCCGAGCTCCGAGCTTGGGGTTCGGTGTCGAGCACTTCGGGTGAGGCAGTTTCTGAGAGGAAGCTGTGTGCCTACTCGAGGCACGTGCCGAGCTCCGAGCTAGGGGGTTGGTGCCAAGCGCTAGGAGCGAGGCACTTTCTAAGAGGAAGCTGTGTTCCTGCTCGAGGCATGTGCTGAGCTCCGAGCTTGGGGGTTGGTTTCGAGTACTTTGAGCGAGGAACTTTCTAAGAGGAAGATGTGTGCCTGCTCAAGGCATGTGCCGAGCTCCGAGCTTAGGGGCCGGTGCCGAGCGCTTTGAGCGAGATTCTTTCTGAAAGGAAGCTGTGTGCCTACTCGAGGCATGTGCCGAGCGCTAAGAGGGAGGTGCTTTATGAAAGGAAGTTGTGTGCCTGTTTGAGGCATGTGTGAGCTCCGAGGTTGGGGATCGGTGCTGAGTTCTTCGAGCAAGGAAGCTGCGTGCCTGCTCGAGGTATGTGCTGAGCGTCGAGCCTAGTGGCCTTGCCTTGAGGCACTTTTTATGTGAAAACTGGTTGCCTGCTCGAGGCACATGCCGAGTGTCGAGCCTGATGGCCTTTCTTTGAGGCAGTTTTTGGGAGAAAGCAGGCTGCCTGGTCGAGGTACATGCCAAGCTTCGAGCCTGATGGCCTTGCCTTGAGGCACTTTTTGGGAGAAAGCAGGCTGCCTGGTCGAGGCACATGCCGAGCTTCGAGCCTGATGGCCTTGCCTTGAGGCGCTTTTTGGGAAAAAGCTGGCTGGCCTGCTCGAGGCACATGTCGAGCATCGAGCTTGAAGGCCTTACCTTGAGGCACTTTTTGGGAGAAAGCTGTCTCCTGCTCGAGGCACATGCCAAGCTTCTAGCCTGATGACTTTTCTTTGACGCACTTTTTAGGGAGAAAGCTGGCTGCCTGCTTGAGGGACATGCCGAGCGCCAAGCTTGATGGCCTTTCTTTGAGGCACTTTTTGAGAGAAAGTTAGCTGCATGCTCGAGGCACATGCCAAGCAACGACACTTGGTGGCTGATCAAAAGCCTATTTCTGTGTTCGCAGGCTCGAAGTGTATGCCGAGGCTCGAGCATTTTGGACTTGGAGAGGATTTGTGATGCACGTGGACCACTCTTGTAGTGATACGTGTGATGCTGACGTCTTGTTTGCAGATATCGAGAAGTCGCTAGTTTTGCGGAAATCGAGGAGTTGACGGGTTTAGTATATATCCCCCACCTCTTTCTCATTTTTCGCTTTACCTCTCTCTCTAAGTCTCTAAGCTTTCCTCTCTAAGTCTCCATGCTTTCCGCTCTAGCACAACATAGTCATCGGTGGTGAACTTTTCAGCAAAATTTTGGCACTTTAAACAGGTTTGTAATTTCATAATGTCGAGGGTTCAGTCCGGTTTGTCGGTCGCTACATCGGTTCGGTGCGATGACCCACGTCTCTCCGACTCCACGTCTTGGGAGACAAGGGAGAAAGTTTATGACATCCAGCCGCTTCGCAGTAGAAAACCTTTCGTAGTGGAGTCGAGCATCTCAGAAGGAAGTGTGCGTATGGAGGAGGAGGGTGATGAAGTGGTGGGTAAAGTGGAGGAGGACGAGGTAGTTGAAGGAGTTGAGGAAGATGGGGTAGTTGAGGTCAACCCCTTGGCAGAGGATCCCAATCTGTTGCCTTTGGTGACATCTTCCCCATCAAAGGTCCCCCGTGTCCGACGGAAGAATATGAAGTGGACCCTGCCGGTAGTTTGGATGAGACGGCTCCTGAAATCTGGCTCGATGTTCCCTTCCTTTGGCAGCCGTGCTCAATTAGAATGTATCTGGATGACGTGAAGGAATTAGTCCGGTATGGTGTGCAACAGTCTTAGACCGGTCAAACGAAGATATCAATGGATAAAATGCCAACTGTTTTGACCGCGGACGATCTTCCGGTCATCCAAGCCAGTTACTTCATTGGTCCAGAGTATGAGATGTTGATCCCCCGCTCTGGGCTCCGACCCACGGATAACTTTGCACCATGCTTCTGCGTGTTCTCTTTGGATTCGTTCACCTTGGGCTTGTGTTTGCCCATCCACCCCTTCATCCAGAAGATATTATCGTGGGCATAGTTGAGTATAATGCAATACGGGCCAAACTCTTGGAAGCAGCTCGTGTGCTTCATGCTGCTTTGCAAAGAGAAGGGGGTGTCGCAAAGATTGAAGTACTTCCGAGCTGTTTTGAGCATCAACTCGTCTGGCGAGTATGAAGGGATCTACTATATCTCACCCTGCCAAGGAAAGAAGGTCGTTAATAGCCACCCGGACTCGATAAATGTTGGAAGGGGAAATATTTCGTCATTCAGAATCAGACATCCTGGGTGATACCCACGAAGTGGAACTTCTACAAGCCCAACCTTAAGGGTCCTCGAAAGGCCGATCGGACGGCAGAGTGGGTGAAAGTCGACCGGATATGTGCGGCCAGTAGCATTGGTTGGCCGAATGTGACGGAAAGGCATCTAGTTCAGATTGGACTGAGCCCTTTTAATTATAGTATGTCTTTTCTTGCCTTTTATCCAAGTTATTTTCTTCGTCTTATGGACTTCCCATTCTTTTGCAGATATGGACGATGTAGAGATCGCCGAGTGGAGGGCCTTGCTGAAGAAGAAGAATGCTGAACGGGCCGAAAGGGAGAAGCAGGGGAAGGTCTCTTCCCAGGGGGTTCCGAAGAACCTTCCCAACCGGGGCTGAAGAGATAGAAGACTCGGGCGGTCTTCGGTACTCCCAGCTCTTCTAAGAAGGCCCCAAGCTCAAATAATCAGAAGGATACTGTGGTTATGAGGGGTGGCCTCCTACCCGTCAATCCAGAGTCACAGGAGGTTCTGGGCGACGTGGGGCTCTGATCGTGGGCCCCTACGCCGATACCCTGACCGAGGGTCTTGTGGGGATCAAAGTTGTTGAGAAGCTTGCCCCGCCTTGGGACCAGCACGCCATGGAGTGTGATACTATCAAGTCGAGTTATGAGGCTGGCTCAGGCGAGCATGTAGGTAACCATTGTTCCATTTTGCTTTCCTTCAACACTTTGGTCGCTATTGCTATTATAAATTTTTATTTTGTTAAGTCTTATTCCCTAGGCTGTAGGCGTGCATGGCGGGTACCCAGGTGATGAAGCTGCATCATTGGGAGCTGAAAAGGGAGGTGTGGACGCTCAACACTATGAGCGCGAGATGAAGGACCTCAAGTTGAAGCTATTGGCAGCCGAGTCTCGTAACCAAGCTCTTCAGGATGATCTAGCTTCCCAGGCCAACGCCAGCCTGAAGATGGAGAGCGATCTGAAAAAGGTGGCATCCCTCGAGATATAGAAGATCAAGCAGGCTGGCATGGACAAGGTCATCGAGGTCTAAGACGAGGTATGTGCCATGGCAATCGGGCACATCAAGTACTACCACCCTGAGTTAGAGCTTTATCATTTCCACTATGACATGAAGCTACCCGACCACCCGCTGACTCCCGAAGGTGATGGTGATGAAGATGTTACCGGGGCCAACCCTATTGCCGAGACGGCTGTTGACGACAAGGTTCACCTACCTTCTGAACAATAGCTTCTGTTTTTGCTTTTCCCCCTCTTTCATATTTGCATTTTGTAACTGCCGATCGCGAATAGGCCACTGCACGTTTGTATGAAATTTTTTGAGCAATGAAAATATTTTTTTTCTTTTTGGCCGAACCTTTTGACTTGCATTTCTGAGGCATAGGCCTTATAAGATTTGGTGAAATTAGCCAAGTATATAGGGCATAGAATGATGTTTTTTCTGTCTCTGCCAGATGGATGCGGCCTCGGGGGTATGCCCTGGTCGTGCCGAGATGGTGCAACTTAGTGCTAAGGTCATGGCATTAGAGTCCGCACTGATCCGGTACTGCGAAGAGGCTCGCGACCAAGAAGATGCTGTCCAATATTTTATAGATAAGTCAAAGGGACTTAGCTTGGAGTTGGCACACTTGAAGAAGTTGATAGCCAACCGAAACCTAAGGGGCACAGAAGCTGAATTTTCATCGTCTAGCACTTTCGTCTGGCGACTATCGTCCGAATCATTCCTTCGTGAGGTCATCGTGGAGAAAAAGTTAGACATACAACGATACAAGATAATGCTCGGGATGTCAGGATCATGATCTACTTCTTTCGGTGGTGCTTGCCCTTTGGCTGGAGTGTCGTTACCCACCTTGCGGTTGGGACTCGCGAGGCCAGACAAAGCCCAGAGCTCTGTTGCGGGTGTGTCAACCTTGGTGACCCCAGAAGATCACATATAGGAGCAAACGCGTTCGGCATGCCTTTAACTAGTCTGTACCAACCCTGTGGCCTCGGAGTAGGAGCTTTATTTCGATTGCGAGTGATGTAACAAAGTCGCAATGATTTTTTTAATACACATCTTTTGGTTGAAATAATAAGAAGAAAACATGATTTTATTGGCCTCTTATGAGTTCTTTTGCCATGTGCATGCGTCCGAAATCTGAGCCGAGGGGTGAGGACTTGAGAGAATGGGAACTCCCTCGTAGGTGGTCGGATTTCAAGATAGGTTTTCGAAGTTCGAGCCGATGGGTGAGAATGAGAGGTTGAGAAATCTCTCCTAGATTTTCGAAGTCCAAGCCGAGGGGCGAGGACTTGAAACGGAGAGATCAGGTGGTTAGTTCGAGGATTAGGTCGAGCGTCGAACCCTGTGTGCTTGCGAGAAAGCCAGGCACTCGCCTGAGATGCATGCCGATCATCGACCGATTATGAATGACTGGTAATGGGAGACGTTTCGTCTTCCAATGTCATAAATGTGCCCGATAGACGTTTCGACTTCCAAGGCCATAAATGCGCCCACTAGACGTTTCGACTTCCAAGGCCATAAATGCACCTCACCTTGGGTTATATAACTCCTCCCCTTACCACTTCTCGTTCCTCACTTCCCTAAGACTTCTCACAATTGGTGACTCTCCTATTACCCTCTGACAGTTAGGGGTAGCGGCGGTGAAGGATGTTCTACCCCTGGCTGTCAGGGGGTGGAAGGAGGGCCAACTCGGAGTGTGGGGCTCAAGGCACTTGCCTAAGGCGAGTGCCGAAAATAAAAATTTTAACTGAGGGTTCTTATGACTAGTGGCTTTCTTACCACCCTCTAGCAATTAGGAGTAGCGGTAATGAAGGTTGCTCTATCCCTGACTGCCAATGGGTGGAAGCGGGATCAACTTGGTGCATGGAGTGTAGAGGTCCTCGCTGGAGGCGAGGGATGCAAATTACATTAAAACTTGGGTAAGTAGTGAGTCGATGCTGAGCTGGAGGTCTTCAGCGAAGGCTGATAGCTTGCTCAAGGTAAGGGGTAAAGGGTGAGGACGAGAAGGATTGAAAAATCTCTCGTAGGTGGTCGAAGTCCAAGTCGAGGGGCGAGGACATGGGGGATTGAGGAACCCCTCGTAGGTGATCAAAGTCCAAGCTGAGGGGCAAGAACATGAGGGATTGAGGAATCCTTCGTAGGAGGTCGAAGTCTAATTCAAGGGGTGAGGACATTAGGGATTGAAAAATCCCTTGTAGGTGGTCGAAGTCAAAGCCGAGGTGCGAGGATTTGAGGGATTGAGAAATCACTCGTTGTGGTCGAAGTCCAAGTCGAGGGGCGAGGACATGAAGGATTCAGAAATCCCTCGTTGGTGTTCGAAGTCCAAGCCGAGGGGTGAGGAATTAGGGATTGAGAAATTCCTCACTGGTGGTTGAAGTCCCAGCTGAGGGGCGATGACTTGAGAGATTGAGAAATCCCTCGTGGGTGGTCGAAGTCCAAGCCGAAGGGCAAGGACCTGAGGGATTAAGAAATCCCTCGTTGGTGGTCGAAGTGCTAGTCGAGGGGGGAGGACGTGAGGGATTGTGAAATCCCTCATATGTGGTCGTAGTCCAAGCCGAGGGGCGAGGACGTGAGGGATTGAGAAATCCCACATAGGTTGTCAAAGTCCAAGCCGAGGGGAAAGGACTTGGGAGATTAAGAAATCCCTCGTAGGTGGTAGAAGTCCAAGCCGAAGGGCGAGGACGTGCGGGATTGAGAAATCCGTAGTAGGTGGTCGAAGTTCTAGTCGAGGTGCGAGGACTTGAGAGATTGAGAAATCCCTCATAGGTGGTCGAAGACCAAGCCCATGAGCGAGGATGTGAAGGATTGAGAAATCCCTCGTAGGTGGTCGAAGTCCAAGCCGAGGGGCGAGGACTTGAGTGATTTAGAAATCCCTCGTAGGTGGTCGAAGTCCAAGCCGAGGGGCAAGTATGTGAGGGATTGAGAAATCCCTCGTAAGTGGTCGAAGTTCAAGCCGAGGGGCGAGGACGTGAGAGCCAATAGCTTGCTCGATGTTGAGTTTTGACATATTTACATGTTCTGAAAAGAAATTCTATTGCTTTTGTACAAGTTTACAATGGAGTACATCATAAAAGAGGCGTAATGCCTATTACAATTACGACAGACGTCTCTATTTATGGAATTGATAAGATGTTCCGCATTACATGGTCGCTTGACTGTCTTGCCCCCCAGGTCTTCGAGTCGGTATGTGCCTGGACATACCACTTGGGAGACCTGATATGGGCCCTCTCAGTTCAGGGTGGAGTTTTCCTTTTTTGCCGGGGTAGGAAATAACAAGCTTCCTGAGCACGAGGTCGCCTTCCTTAAGGTCGATAAGACGGACCTTTTAGTTGTAGAGCCTCTCAACTCATTATTGGTATATGCCTCGTCGGATGGAAGATCTCTTGCGAATTTCATCGACCAGGTCCAAGTTGGCCCTGAGGTCGCTCGAGTTGGATTCTTCGTTGAAGCCCATGATCCGAGGCGAAGGGAGCCTGACCTCCAGTGGGATGACAACCTCTATTCCGTATGTCAGATTGAAGGGGGACTCACATGTAGGAATTCTTTTGGTTGTTCGATACGACCATAGGATGCTGGACAACTCTTCGACTGACAGTCCTTTGGGAGATTGTTCCAATCATTTTTTGAGGCCTTCAAGAATTTGGCGGTTGGCGTTTTAGCTTGGCCGTTCGATTTGGGATGAGCTATTGATAAGAACCGCTACTGGATTCTAAGGACTTCGCAGAACTTTCAAATTTTTTTCCTGTAATTTGAGTCCCATTATGGTGATGAGCATGTGTGGGATACCGAACCGACAGATAATATGCTTCCAGAAGAATTGTTGGGATTGATGCTCGGTGATTGTGGCCAAGGGTTCGGCTTCGACCCATTTGGTGAAGTAGTCGATGGCCACGACGAGGAAACGTCTTTGGCATGTGGCCTTCAGAAATTGGCTGACCAGGTCCTTCCCCGACATGGCGAAGGGAGCTGGACTGGTCAACAACCCGAGTTCGACTTGGGGTAAGTGTCTGATCGAGGAGAATCTCTAGTAGGGTCCGCATTGCTTAACGAGATCACGGGCGTCTTGCAGTATGGTTGGCCAATAGTACCCATGGTTGAGCACCTTCCTTGCGAGCGACCTTCTGCCCATATGGCACCCTCCAATTCCCTCGTGTAACTCTTCCAGCGCATACCTTGCTTCATCGGAATTCAAACATCGGAGGTAAGGTCTGCTGTCAACCCTGGTGTATGAACTTTTGAAGAGGATATTCTCAATCAAAGTGAACCTTTACGAATGGACCTTTATGTTCCTAGCCTCGACAAAGTCTTTAGGTAGTTGGCCTTCCACCAAGAACTTGTGAATGTGATCCATTCAATTATGTGGCTGCATGCCCGTATTGACGCAGATGACCTCGGGCTTCTCGATGCTTGGCTTATAGAGGACATCAAAGAGGACTGTATAGTCAAGGCCCTCGAATGATGGTGAGGTGAGCTTGGACAAGGTGTCTGCCTGAGTATTCAATTCTCTGGGTATCCACTCGACAGTGGCATGCTCGAACACTTCCAGGATGAGTTTGATGCGCGGGGCCATGCGAGCATCACGAGTCTCGTAATCCTTCAAAATTTGGCTAACCACTAGCTAAGAGCCGCTGAAGGCCCTTACACATCTTGCTCCCACATTGCGGGCCAGTGTGAGGCTGACGATCATTGTTTCGTATTTCTACCTCATTATAGAGACCAAAAAATTGAGGCGTAAGGAATACTGGATGACGAAATCATCGGGGCCACAAAGTATGATGCCAGCTCCACTTCTGCCCTCGCAGGACGATCCGTCTACATAAATCTCCCAAGTGGGATCCTGCTCTGGGATCTCGAGTACTTCTGAAATGGTACACTTTGTGATGAATTCTGCGAGGGCTTGCACCTTGATGGCTATCTAGGGTTGGTAGGTCATGTCGTGTTGGCTCAGCTCAATTGACTATTTGATTAGTTGCTCGGAATTTTCTGGTTTGTTGAGGATGAGCATGAGTGGCTGATCCGTTAGGACTTGAATGGAGTGGGCTTGAAAACAAGGTTGGAGTTTCGAGCGGCCATTACTAATGAGTAAGTGACTTTTCTATTCGGGCATATCAGAGCTCCCCCTCGTGCAAGAATTTGTTGATGTAATAGATGGGTTTCTGGACCTAGTCTTCCTCCCTTACAAGTACGGTGCTGGGGGCATGTTCAGATGCGGCAAGATAGAGGTAGAGGGGCTCGCCCGATTCTGGTTTGCTGAGGATAGGGGGGTTGGCCAGGTAAGTCTTTAGCTGGTCGAAGGCATGTTGTCGGGGTCCTCCCAATTTGAAGCCTTTAGCCATCTGGAGGGCTTTGAAGAACGAGAGCGACTTTTCACCGGATTTGGAATGAAAACGGTCGTTGGCCGCCATTCGACCCGTAGGCCTCCGGATCTTTTTGACATTTCTTGGATGGGCCATGTCCAATATGGACTGGATCTTCTCGGGGTTTGCATTGATTCCCCGCTGGTTGACCACAAATCTGAGAAATTTCCCCGAAGTGACACCGAACACGCAATTAGAGGGGTTAAGTCTCATGTTGTGGATCCTTAGTACTCCGAAGTCTTCCTCTAGATCGTTGACGTGTTTTTGGCCTCGATAGGTTTTCGACGACCATGTTGTCGACATAGACCTCCATGTTCCGACCATTTTGTTCCTTAAACACCTAATTGACGAGCCTCTGGTAGGTAGCACCAGCATTCTTCAACCCGAAGGGCATGACATGGTAACAGTATAGGCCCTGGTCTGTCACGAAATAGTTTTGGGGATGTCACGAGAGAACATTCTGATTTGGTTATAGCTTGAAAAAGCTTCGATGAAGCTCAGCAATTCGTGGTAGAAGTCAAATCAATAAGGGCGTCGATGCACGAAAGGGGGAATGGATCTTTGGGGCATGCCTTGTTACGGTCTGTGAAGTCCATACAGATTCTCCACTTTCCGTTTGGTTTATTCACCATCACTATGTTGGCCAACCATTCGGAATAGCTGACTTCCTGGATAAAACGAGCCGATATGAGCTTGTTCACTTCTTCTTTGATTGCCAGCTGCCTTTTGGGGGCAAATTTGCAGCGCTTCTGCTGTACGGGCTTTGAGTCTGGGTGGTCGCTCAGTCAGTGCATGATGAGGTCTTCTGAGATTCCTGGCATATCCAAGGGCGTCCAGGCGAAGAGATCAATATTCTGCCTGATGCAGTCAGTGATGGCCAGTTTTAGGTCAGGGGAGAGGGACTGGCTCACATGGAACAACTTAGATCTGTCCTCCTCGGGGAAAGGGATTTCTTCCAATTGGTCGACAGGCTCGGAGCCCAATGAGTTCTTGTCAGACATAAGTTCGACCGCTTCAAGGGGAAAAACTTCGCCTCCCACCGCGGCAATGTAGCAGGACCTGGCCGATTCTTGATTGCCTCAGACCACGCCGATTCCCTCATCGGTGGGGAAATTCAATTTCAGGTGGTATGTGGATGGTACCGCTTGAAGGGAACAGAGGTCGGGCCTACCCAGGATCGCATTGTAGGTAGCCTCTATTCAGATGGTATGTGGAGGATGACAATGACCACCATGAAATATATGGCTTCTGTTCAGATGTTCGAGACTGTTCTGGCTGTGACGTCGAGCGTGATTATCCCCTTGATCTGTGCAAAAGTGCCAAAAAGCCATGCAATGTGTATGTATCTTTATATCCTTAGATTGGTGAGAATTATTATAGGTGTATTTTATTTTATTTTATTTCCAAATATTGATATTGGTGTAGATATTTTTGTTGAATCAATATTATTGATATATTGGAGTTATGAGTTGAGATTTTATGTGAATAAATGTTGTTTATTTTAATTTTATAATTTTGGAGGATTATTATGAGATAATTTTATGTATTTTGTATTGTTAGTATTTTAAAGTATAGGGTTGGGGTTTTGTAACCCCTATTTTTTATTTTATGTATTTTGAGTGTATTTTCTTTTCCCATGTATTTGATTCTTATTGTACCTTTTTTTGGACCATATATTGGATCTTCTTTTCAAATGTATTCATTTTATTCATTCTGTCATCTTTTATTTAATCTTCTGGATCCCATTGTCTCTTTCTGTGTCGTCTCTGTTTGATCGAGCTCCTATTTTGGTCCCTTATTTTAATTGTTAATACCCTATTTATTTACCCCTTTTTGTGCCAACTCATTTCTTATTGGATCTATTATACTGTTCCTATTACCTTACTTTCTAATTAATAAAACCCATTTACCCTGTTTAAATATCCATTAACTATACCCAATTACTTTAACTCCTAATTAACCACACCCTGTTTTTACCCCAACCCGTTAAGCCATTTTATACACAAAAACCCATCTGCATACACTTATATCCTATCACTACCCATTACAAACCCAATACCCGGTTGATTACCTAAACCCATACCATGCTCAGCCGTCACCCTCCCCTTAACCCTAAAACTCTCTATATAAATACACCCATGCATGCCTGTTCATCTGCCAACAATCTGCCGCCTTCTTGTGCTAACCCTTCTCTCTGTCTCTCCCCTCCTCACCCTGTGCTACCCTCCGTCTAGTCATGCCACCCCACAGCAATAGCCAGCCCAGCCGCAACTCCCGAGCCTCTTACACCCCCCGGGCGCCTCGACCACCGCACCTCCACCCTGGTGCGTTGCGTTGCTGACAGCAACAACGGTAGCCACCCTAGGCCGCTGTCCGCCGTTGTCTCACTATTTGTCAGCGAAGCACGGCTCTTCCGCTGCCTTCTCGTGGTGTGTGACTCCATTGTGCTCGTGGGTTTCTATTCGTGTGCTCGCTTTGTGATTCGTGGTCGTAGTTCGTTGTCGTGATTCATTGTATGTGATTGTTTTCGTGGGTTGTGCTCATTTTTGGTTCTTGGATTCATAGTCGTTCGTTGTGTTCATTCCCCGGGAATCCATTCCCGTTATTCTTGAATCATCGTTTTTGTCATCGTCTCTGAGGCAAGTAACTTGTATTTTTCTCTTCGTGTAATACAAGTACTAAATATCGCATGTAGTGTAGTTGTATTCTAGAGACAATTCTTGTGTGAAACCCCTTGTTGATCTTGTCTCTATTGTGTTGACCGGCCCGTAGTTTCCACATGACACCCATGACATGAAATAACTTTGGGATGACCACTTCTTGTATACGTGCATGTTGTTCATGACTTGTTGTATGATCTCGTATGATTGATGTGTTATTCATCTTATAACTCATAGTAGACTTGCAAAATACCCTACACCATGTTGCTTGGACATCTACTACACCATATTTCATGTTTGGTTATGTTTTGGATTAGTTTCATATGAACTAGTTGATTTTGTGCATGAAGGATATTTTCTGTTTTGTCGATTTTCTCATTTAGATCAGTTTTTTAGACCCTATTAAGGTCAGTATATGAAAATTATTTGTGAATATTAATTATAGAGAATTATATCTACTTTCCATATTTTCTGACAGATTACAGTTTCCATTTATGAGTTGCGAGTTATGACTATTTTACTACAGAAGTGTTTAAAAATTCTAGATTCTGTTTTCTATGAATTCTATTTGACTATTTATTTTTCAACTGATGTTAAAGATAATATTTTGATCCAATATTTTTTTACCTACAACTAGACGTCATTGGGATTAACCCCAAATTTTTATGGATTTAATTAATGACTTTTATAAACTATTTTAAACTTGCAAGCAACTACTATACCTGCAGAATTTTCATGTTGTTCTGTAAAGAAACATAATTTCGACCTGAATCTATTTGCTTTCTATAAAAACCTTGTGAATAAGAGTTGTAGCCTACTTTATCTATTTTATCACCCTTTTGACGGATCAGGATTTTGATCTATATTTTGTAAGATATTGCTATTTTAGTACTGTTGTGTTTATGATTCCAGATTTACAAATTTGCCGTGTCTTGTTGTTTTCTGATTTTACTTGACTATTCTATCTATATTGAAAAATTATGAAACTTTATTTTCTGATACTAAATATATTATGGAATACCCTAGATTTTTCGTGAAATTAATCAGTAAGTTTTGATGCCGTTTTCCTGTTCTTGAACACAAACTTCTCATTTCCGGCTGAACGTGTTTTCTGGATTTAAATTTGTTTTGAGTTATGTTTTTGTGAAATACCATATGACTTATATATATATGCTGGATTCGGACGGGAGTCTATTTTTTAGATTCTCTGATGGATCCAGGTTTGCATGTTTGTGGCAACGGGAACTCCTGATTTGGTGCAGTATCATCTTGCTGTCCTGAACTAGAATTTTCGTTGTCCTAATCTTTTATGTGTTGTCTTTCACCCGTGCACGTTTATCTTTCAACCTGAACTTATTACTTGATCACACCATGTTATTCTTGCCATGTTTTGTACACACACATGCCTATTTGAAAATAATAATAAATGCTCAAGTCGGGGTTTAAAGGGAAAGATCTAATAGTGGAAAAATACAGAAACATGTACTCGGAAGGGGATCGATGGATCCTATGTAATGACTTGATACTTGGAACTTGACACGTGAATACTTGGCACTTGCAGAACTGGACACGTGAATATTTGGCACTTGCACAACATGACACGTGATTACTTGCCACTTGCACACTTGACACGTGATACTTGATAAATGATACATGGAACTTGGAGCTCGATTACTTGATACTTGTCCTAGAGTACACTGCTCTCTATGATCCACTATGAAATCTAAAGCGAATTTTTTTGAATGTAGCAACCATGTGGTAAAAACCTGGGACGCATGAAGTGCTACCTAGATAGTAATAATACAAGGCTTGAAACAACATGGTACTTGTTACTTGATACTAGATACTTGTTACTTAATACTTGACACTTGTTACTTATTATTACTTTTACATGATACTTGTTTACTTGACACTCGTTACTTGAAACTTGTTTATATGACACTTGCTACTTGTTACATGTACGTGATACTCGAGACTTGACACTTGATACTTGTTACTTGTTTACATGATACTTGTTTTACTTGACACTTGTTACATGCCATTTGCACTTGTTCATCTTGTCATGCTAGTTGTTCTATTATGTTATCATGTGTATTTCATGCTATTTAGTTTATCATTTTCCTGTACTAGTGCCTGCACTACAAGCGGCCCGTAACTTGCATTGACAGGAGTTTGTTTTCTTTTTCCTCTTCCTTCAATTTTGCTAAATTGCAGATTTTGGAGATCAGCTGCAAGATGGAGTTGGTGATATGAGATTCTAGTTGGCTGGAGTTCTTGCTATTATTACTATTATTTCTTGTTGCTTATCTTGAATAATTATACTTGGTTACTTGGATTATTTTGTATTTGGGCAATGTGACCTAGGATTATTAACTTGTTCAAATCTGGTTTATTTGAGAATAATATATTTTGTTTCAAGTAAATTTTTATTGGTATTTTGATTCATATATGCATGCTTGGTTGACTTTTCTTGCTTTCGACTCTGATTATTCTTGTGAAATGTTGTAAAGATCTTGATAGCTTATGGATCACTAGGCCTAGTCACGTATCCGTATTCTGTATCTCTTTTTGGGAAGCGGGGCATGACAGGATTTTTAGTGGTATCAGAGCCTAGGTTTGGCTAATGTATTAGTTTGACTAATATATTAGACAAGTTTGGCTCGATCTGGGATTGGCTCAACATTACACATACCATGCATACATAAATGAATTATAATCAACTTTAATCTGGATGCTAATTGTTTTTGGTTTTGTACAGACCATGGCTCGCAGAGGTTATACATCTCGTCTTCAGGATGATCACCCCGGATTTGAGGCCGTCACCAATGTGTTGGAACGGCTGATCAATATGCCGCAGAACCACAGTGACTTGGTGATAGCTTCTTTGGAAGCTGCTCGGGTTCCGCCTCCCACTGTGCCTATGCAGGCAACTCTCCCTCCCCGTCCGGGTACAGTCATAGAATTCATAAGGCTGCATCCAAACAGATTCTCCGGTACTGAGACGCCTTTGGAGGAAGAAGAGTGGTTGATCCAGACTGAGCAATTTCTTTTGGCAGTAAGAGTTGCCGATGCTGATAGAGTGGATGTGGTAGCAATCCAGTTGGTGGACCTGGCCCATAATTAGTGGAGGTCCGAGTCTGAAAGGCTCAAGCGACCAATTACTTGGGCCACTTTCACTAGGAGCATCTTGAAGAAGTTCTTCCCTAGCAGCACTAGAGTTGTAATGGAGCAACAGTTCTTGGCCCCGAAACAGGTTGGTCGTTATTTCTATTTTTTGAATTTTGTTGCATAATGTTCATACAATGTTGTAACATGAGACTTTCTTGAAACAGGGCTCCAGGTTTGTAGATTAGTATGTAGCTGAATTTACAAGACTTAGCCGCTTCGCAGCCGTTCTTGTGGCGAACGAAGAGGATAGGGCTCGTAGATTCATATTGGGACTTGAGCGAGACAATAAGGTGCAGCTTGTCTCCCATCGCTTGCGTACTTATGCTGTAACACCCCGAATTCCAAAATAGACTGAATTCGAAGTTCCACAGTATCTTTACACTTCTCTTCGTACAATTTTACAAGGAAATTAAAACTTTTATTACATCCGAGTTACATCTTGAATTACATTTAAACAGCGGAAGTCATTTACAATAATTACATGAATAAAATGTACAACACTTGACATATTCTTCAAGCAGCAAGCATACTTTAATCATGTCAATCTCTTTATCCTGCATAGAAACTGTGGGCTCGTCAGTTCATTCAACTGACGCAAGGATATAAAACATCAATTTTCTCCTACTTAGAAAGCAAACACTTGTCACAAACAAAACTACGGGGACTATTCTATTGATATCATGTTGTGCTATGCACTTAGTCCTTAATGCAGTTGTTTATATTAGATGACACTAATGCGCACTTGTTTGGATTCTATACATCCTATACTACATATGTCCGAGGACAAGCCCTTAATCGTTCTTCATCTTGTATGGTTCAATCCCTTGCCATGACTTAAACTACTACGGTAACTACGATAAGTATCCTAGATGTTTTATGAGTTACAAGCCCATGTCCAGACAGTCTGGAGGGAAATCCCATGCACTGACATGACGCATCATGCAGGTAGACTATGGACAATTCAACCTCCGTCATGGAACGATGGCACCACCCGTAGTCACCAAACACCCCACAAGCATCGCCACCGGGATGATAACTCTGGAGTAGTGCTCACGCTATGTCATGACGCATCAAGCAGGCAGTCTGTGAATCACTCTCACACCGCCAATCCGATGGCCCTCGTACTCGTGTTTTTCTCTTACTTTCGTCACATCACCACTATGTGTCTAGTCCTTAGTTTATTTGAATTATGAATAAACTCAATTCCTAGAGTTAGCTCTTTCCTCTATACATGTCTTAAACATCAATCAACAACATGACCAAACTTGGTCTTTCCTATTCAATATCTCATCTCAAAAATATCTTTTAATGCCGGTATAAGGCTTAGCTACCCTCTAGCTTTCAATTCCATTTCACGTTCATAGCATTGTGCATTCATATTCGTAAGACTTTTCATAATTCATCATGATATTTGACTTCACTTTCATGTACAATTTTCACGCATAAGACAATTAAATTCATTTCTAACTTGTCACATTCATTCTTCATTCCTTCCACTTAATTCTCTTAATCTCATTTTACCAATACTAAATCTAACATTCATACTTTCATTTTTCCGTTATCAAATCTCTTTTCAAACTCTTTTAAATAATACATTTATTTTTATCCAAAGACAATTTAAAATCTGAGAAATCAAAATAGTCGGAACAATCGGCTGTTGAAGAATAGTCGGTCGATTGTTCAGCGAGGATTAAAAAGTCGAAAATTAAGTAGTCAGGACAGTCGACTGTAAGGCATAGTCAGTCGACTGTTCAGCCAGGATTAAAAACTCGAAAATCGAAATAGTCAGGACAGTCGACTGTTAAGGCATAGTCGGTCGACTATTCTGTGACTAAAATCCAAAATTTAGAATTTATACAGTAACTTAAGATTTTAAAAATATTTAACTCTCATTTTTCATACAAATACTATTCTTTTATTTATACAAAAAGTTCACAAAAACAACATTGTGTTCTATTAATTACTTCTCTTCCAAAGAGAAATTTTTACTTGATACTTTTTTATTATAATTGGGTTTCTCTCTATTAAACTAATAAATTTCTTCTTTCCTTCTTGATTAACAAAAACCCAATCTTTTCTTAGACTCATTCCTAATTACAACAATGTTCATTCCCAACAAAACAACATGCAACCTTAGGATTCTTTAAGGTCAATCTTACTAACAACAGCACACCTAATTATTTAATCAATCTAACTTCATAGCATGGTGATTTCATAAAGTTCACATTTTTCACATAAACATATTTCTTCATATTGCATTTTCCCACAAACATGAACATTTCAATAAAGAGATTTCATTCTTAATTAACATGCTCGTGAAATAAAAAATTACCACAACAAAATCACAACATTCAATTTAATTTTTCTAGTCATTTCATGCAATTTCACAAGGATCCATTTTTCTCCTTAATCATAGCACTAACATAAAGCAATATTTCCTCTTGTTTATTCTAGCATGATCAAACACAACCTAGCATGGTATCTATTTAGAAGTTGGAGAAAATTGCCCATCTTATTTGGAGAGAAAACAAAAGAAACTCCTAAGAACTCCTAAAAAGATCAAAGATGCCTTCTTCTCCTAGTTCAAGCCACCAATTTACGTCTTCTCCTAGTATGATAAGCAACCTGAGCCTCCCCTTGTTTCTTGAAGAAAAACCAGCCACTTCTAGGATGAAGAACACACAATTTGCAACTCTCAATCTTTTAAACTCACTATTCTCTTAATCTTTTACTCACTAGTTGTATTCCTTTCTCTTACTCTTTTGATATAGATTAGGTGCAAAGACAACTAATGTAGGGGGGGTGGTTATACAAATTGTTAGTGAGAATAGAAGGCTAGGATTGTATCAAATGGTTAAGGACCAAGGGCCTAGATGAATTAGGGAGTTGCCATAACTTCCCATGATGGAGTAACCACCTCTCCACCTCATACACTCTCCCTCTCCTCTTTGATACAACCCGGCCAACCTCAAAAAGGGTGTGCAATGCATGTGCTAGTACATGCACGTGCCACCCTGGTGTCCCCCTTTTACAAGTTGTTCATGTTAATTAAATTAATTGTCTATTAATTGAGTCTACACTACTAGTTAGGCTAAAATAAAAAGGAATTAAATTAAATGGGCTTACTAGTAGGCCAAAAGACCATGGGCTCTAATAATTTAATTAATTAATTAACTAATGTGGACTACAAATAGACAAATTGGCCTAGGATTAAATTAGGCTTTAAAAATAGATCTTTTAGGAAATAAGAGAATAATTACTAGCTCAAACTATAAAGAAATATTTTTTTAGAAAAATGCATATGAAATTATATGTGCAAAACACATAAAATTACAAATCCTAATAAATAAAAATTCAGGATGTTACTACACTCCTTCCTTAGAATAGTTCCGTCCTCGGAACTACACTTAAAGAGTGAGAAAACAAAAAAATGCAACAAGAAGAAAAGAAAAGAAAAGAAGATACAAATCAAACAAAGAGCTCAGGATGGTCTTTCATCATCCTCTCGTTGGATTCCCAAGTAGCCTCTTCAACCAACTGGTTTCTCCATACTACTTTAACCATCGGTATCATCTTGTTCCTCCAAACTTTCTCCCGATGATCGACAATCTCTTCTGGAAGCTCAATGTAACTCAGATCCAACTGCAAACTCTCCGACACTTCGGGCAAATGATCACTCGGATCTGGAATGTACCCTCCAAGCATGGACACATGGAAGACATTGTGCACCTGAGACAACTCTTTCGGCAACTCCAACCGGTAAGCAGTTTTCCCAATCCGCTTCAATATCCTATACGGGCCTATGAACCTCAGGGCTATCTTCCCACCTCTGCCGAAGCGAATCACACCCTTGCTAGGTGAAACTTTCAGAAAGACAAAGTCACCAACCTCAAACTCAAGGTCCTTTCTCAGGTTATCTGCATAGCTCTTCTGCCTACTCTGAGCATCCACCAACATCTTCCTGATCAGATCGATCTTTTTAAAGGTCTGCTGCACAATCTCAGGCCCAAAGGTCTTCCGTTCCCCAACTTCAAACCAACAAACAGGTGTTCTGCACTTCTTACCATACAAAGCTTCGTATGGCGCTATCCCAATACTAGTCTGAAAACTGTTGTTGTAGACAAACTCTACCAGAGCTAGATGCCTTTCCCAACTGTCTCCAAAGTCTAATACACAACACCGAAGCATATCCTCAAGAATACAGTTGGCTTTCTCGGTCTGCCGATGAAAAGCACTGCTGAAATCTGTCTTGGTACCCAAAGCTCTCTGAAGACTCCTCCAGAAATGCGAAGTAAATCATGCATCTCGATCAGACAAAATGGTTAACAGAACACCATGAAGCCTGACGATCTCTCCAACATACAGCTCAGCCAACTTGTCCATAGATGAAGTGAGTTTCATCGCCAAGAAGTGAGCAGACTTGGTTAGTCGATCGACTATGACCCAAATCGCATCATTGCCCTCTGAAATCTTTGGCAAACCCGTGATGAAATCCATACTGATGTTATCCCATTTCCATTCCGGAATAGGTAACGGTTGCAATAGACCTTTGGGTTTCTGATTCTCGGCTTTGACCTATTGACAGATCTCACACCTCGCCACAAACTCGACCATATCCCGCTTCAGACCTGACCATCGAAATGTTGCTTAATGTCCTTATACATCTTGGTACTCCCAAGATGTACAGACAAAGAGTAGCATGTGCCTCCTGAAGAAGGCTCTCCTACAATTCTGCTTGATTCGGAACACACAGCCTCTCTCCAAATCACAACACTTCATCCCTGATCTGAAACTCTGACAACCTACCAGCACCAACCTGCTTCTTCATCTTCTGAATCTCTGCATCTTCCTTCTCACTTGCGATAATCCTTTCATTCAACATCGGTTGGAGCCTCAACTGAGCTAAAGATGATCCCAAGCCTTGCAGAACAACTTCAATACTAGTCCGATCCAACTTCTCTGCAAGCTGCCCCTGAGTTGTAATCAAACTAGGCAGACTACTCTTGTGGCTAAGTGCATCAGCAACAACATTAGCCTTCTCAAGATGGTACTTAATCTCCGAACGAATATCCTCAAGTACTTCTAGCCATCTCTGTTGCCTCAAATTCAGGTCCTTCTGCTGATAGATGTACTTCAAGCTTTTATGATCTGTGTCCATGTTCAGCTTTTCACTATACACGTAATGTCTCCATTGCTTTAAGGCGAAGATAATCGCAGCCAACTCTAGATCATGAGTCGGATAATTTTTTTCATGCGGTCTTAGTTGCCTAAACCCACAAGCGATCACTTTCCCTTCTTGCATTAAGACACAACCAAGCCCATGATGTGAAGCATCGCTGTAGACATCATACTCAGTTTCGAATTGTGAGTTGCAAGTTATGACTATTTTACTATAGAGGTGTAGAAAGTTACAGATTTGGTTTTATGTGGATTCTGTAGAGTAATTTAGTTTTATACTGATGTTAACGATAATATTTTTAACCAATATTTTGTTGAGTAGAACAAGACGTGATTGGGATTAACCCCTAATTTTTACAGATTTAATTTACGACTTTATAAACTATTCTATACTTGCAACCAACTACTATACTTGCATAATTTTTATGTTGTTCAGTAAAGAACCATAATTCGACCAGATTTTATTTGTTTCTTATAAAAATTTTGTAAACATAAAATGTGGCATGCTGCATCTACTTTATCACCCCTTTGACGGATCTAGATTTCCATTTATAATTTGTAATCCATTGATGTTTTCGTATTGCTGTATCAAGAGTTTCAGATTTACAAATTTGATGTATCTTGTCGTTTTCTGGTTTTATTTGAATACTCTATCTATGTTGGAAAACTTTGAAATTTTTTGTGCTGATACTAAACATACTAGGAAATACCCCATATTTTCTTGGATTTAATCAATAAGTTTTGATGCCGTTTTCATGTATATGAACACCATCTTGCGATTTATGGCTGAACATGTTTTCTGTTTATAATTCTATTTTGAACCCTGTTTTTGTGAAATACCATCTGACATATATATAATTATTGGATTTGGCCGAGAGTCTATTTTCCAGATATTGTGATGGATCTAGATTTGCATGTTTATGGCAACGGAAATCCCAGATTTGGTGCAGTACTGTCTTGCTGTCCTGAAATAGAAATTTCGTTGTCCTACCCTTTTATGTATTGTCTATCACCTGTGCTTGTTTATCTTCAGACCTGAACCTGTTATTGTTTATACCATGTTATTTTTTTTCTCTTTTGTGCACGTATATGCCTGTTTGATAATTATAACAAGTAATCATGCCGGGGTTAAGAGAAAGACCTTGGTAGTGGACAACATAGGTATGTGTACTCAAAAGAGGGCCTGTCTTTTCCATTTTTATATTTGATCCATGTTGATACATGAACCTGTTCCACTTTATGTTTTATTCATGAATCTATGAATTCGTGAACCTGTTGTATTTTATGCTTGGATGTATGAACATGTTGGTTCGTGTACCTGTTTACTACCTGATTCATGAACTTGTTTCTGTTACATGTTACATGATGCCTGAGTACACGGTCCTATAGAAATCCACCAATAGGCCTAAACGAAATCCGCATATAATTTGCAATCATGTGGTAAAAATCTGGGATGCATGAAGTGCTACCTAGATAGAAATAAATACATTACTTGACATGACATAATACGTGTAACATGCTTACCTGTTATATGATTACCTATACATGCTACTTGACACCTGTTACAAGTTTACCTGCTTGCACGATACCTATTACTTGTCACATGTCAAATGCATTTGTTATCTCATCACACTACGTGATTATGTTTCCTGATTTATGCTAGTCATTCTATCATGTCTATTCCATGCTATGCTTGCTTCCACTATTACTCTATATTGTTTATTCTTTTCCTGTACTTGTGCCTGCTCTACAAACGGCCCGTAAATTGCATTGACGGACATTTTGTTTCTCTTTCTTTTTTCTGCAATTTGTTAAATTGCATATTATGGTGATCAGCTGCCCGATGGAGTAGGTGATCTAAGATCATAGTTGCTGGAGTTCTTGCTGTAATTTACTTTCCTGCTATTCTTGAATAAATATAATTGCTATATGAATTTTGTATTGGGCAGTGTGACCCAGAATTTATGACTTGTCCAGATTTGATTTATTTGAGATTATTAAATTTTGTTCCAAGTATATTCTGTTAGTACATTAATTCATTCATACATGAGTGGTTGATTTCTCCTTGTTTATTCTCTATTTATTCCTGTGAAATGTTGTAAAGATCCTGACAGCTTATGAATGGTGAAAGCCATTTGCTGGACTTAGTCACGTATCCGTATTCCGTATTTTTTTTGGGAAGCAGGGCGTGATAAGGTTTTTAGTGGTATCAGAGCTCTAAGTTTAGCTAATGTATTAGTTTGACTAATATGGTCGACAAATTTGAGTTGATCTGGGATTGGCTCAATAATACACAGACCATGCATTACATGAATAAATTATAATCAACCTTGATCTGGATGCTGATTGTTTTTGATTTTGTGCATACCATGGCTCGCAGTGGTTCCACTTTCCGTCCTCAGGAAGATCAGCCCGGGCTTGAGGCTATTACCAATGTGTTGGAACGGTTGACCAATATGGAGCAAAACCACACTGACCTTGTGATGGCTGCTTTGGAAGCTGCCGGGTTCCGAATCCTGCTGTGCCTACACAGGCAGATCTCCCTCCTCATCCGGGCACATTTACCGATTTCATGAGTGTGCACCCTTGGCAGATTCTTCGGCACTGAGATGCCTTTCGAGGCCGAACAGTGGTTGATCCGGACTGAGAAGTTGCTTTTGGCAGCGCGAGTTACCGATGCTGATAGAGTAGATGTAGTGACCATCCAGTTGGTGGACCTAGCCAACATATGGTAGAGGTCTGAGTCTGAAAGGCTTGAACAGCCTATTGTTTGGGCCACGTTCACTAGGAGCTTCTTGGATAAGTTCTTCTCTAGTAGCACTCGGGTTGAGATGGAGCAGTAGTTCCTGGCCCCGAAACAGGTTGGTCGTTGTTCTATTTTGGAATTTTGATGCATATTATTCATGCAATGTTGTAACATGAGAATCTCTTGAAATAGGGCTCCAGATCAGTATATGAGTATGCAACGGAATTTACCAGACTTAGCCACTTCGTAGTCGTTCTTGTGGCGAACGAAGAGGACAGGGCTCATAGATTCATGCTCGGACTTGAGTGAGATATTCAGATGCATCTCATTTTCCTTCTCTTGCGTACTTATGATGAGGCTCTTGAGGCATCTCGAGCTCAGGAGCAGGCTTATGGCAGGTTGGCGCCTCCCCAGCGGATTGTTTCCACTGCTCCTGTTAGGCCTTCTGGTGGGCCGCTTCGGAGGCCTATCCCAACCCATCCGGTCAGGTCGACTCCCTAACCACCTGCTGTTTCTAGAGGCGATGGTTTCTGCGACTTCTGCTAGGTCCCAGGGCATGTGCACAGAGACTACAAGTGCGCCAGTTGTCGTTGTTTTGGATGTGGTGCTGCTAACCATTCAGTGCGGAATTGCCTGCAGCAGAGGATGGCTCTTCCACCTGGAGATCCAGTTCAGCAGGCAGCCACAGCTCATGCTCCAGTCAGGCCACCGTTTCCTCCTCAGCGCCAGATTGTCAGTCAGAGGACCACTGCCCCCAGGAGAGGTCAGGCTTACAACCTGATAGCTGCAGATGCTGAGACAGCAGAGGGTGTTGTTGCAAGTATTTTTTACATTTTGATCATCAATTCCTTTTCTCTTGTTTTTGATTCTTAGGTATTGTCCTTGTTTGTTCTTTCCCTGCTCATGTTCTCTTTGATTCAGGGGCAACCCATTCCTTCGTCTCCTCTCGTTTTGTGGCTCGTCATCAGTTGGAGTGCTGCATTATGTCAGAGGCTTGGAATATTGTCACAGGTGGCGGTGTTGTCGTTTGTTCCTGGGAATGCAAGCAGAGTATCGTGGTTATTGGTGGTGCAGATTTCAAGGCTGACATGATTGTAATTGGGAATTCAGGATTCGATGTCATTCTCGGTATGGATTGGTTGGGCGAGTCCCACGCCATCATTGATTGCCGTGCCAAGAAAGTTGTATTCCGAATCCCAGGTCGCGCAGAGTTTGAGTTCCATGCAGGGGAGACACCCCCTTGGCCGAGCTAAGACTGCAGTTGACCAGGAGGCTTATGCAATGGAGTTGCATTCAGGTTGTGAGGCTGCGCCTCTAGTAGTATGGGAATTCCTGGATGTTTTTCTAGAGGAGTTGCCAAGCTTACCCCCGGATAGGGATGTGGAGTTCCGTATTGAAGTTCAGCCTGGTATGGCGCCGATATCGAAGAGTCCTTACAGGATGGCACTAGTTAAGCTAGCAGAGCTTAAGGTGCAGATTCAGGAGTTGCTTGATTTTGGTTTCATTAGGCCCAGGGTTTGCCGTGGGGTGCTCCAATTCTTTTTGTCAACAAGAAGCATGGTAGTTGTTGACTTTGCATTGATTATCGGGAACTGAACAGTGTTACTGTGAAGAACCGGTATCTGCTGCCCAGGATCGATGACTTATTTGATTAGTAGGGCGGAGAAACTGTCTTCTCGAAGTTGGATCTTTGTTCTGGGTATCACCAGGTCAGGGTGAAGGCGACTGATTTGCAAAAGACTGCGTTCAAGACCAGATATGGGCACTATGAGTATCTTGTGATGCCGTTCGGGGTCACGAATGTGCCAGCTGTGTTTATGAGTCTGATGAACAAGGTCTTTTCCCATTTCCTCGATAGATTTGTTGTGGTCTTCATTGATGACATTCTAGTGTAATCTCGGAACCAGGAGGATCATGCTGAGCATCTTATGTTGGTTCTGCAGACTTTGAGAGAGAATCAGCTCTATGGAAAACTCAGCAACTGTGAGTTTTGGCTCGACAGAGTTACCTTCTTAGGGCACATTATCTCGGGCGATGGTATTTTAGTGGATCTGTCCGAGGTTGAATCTGTGAAGGATTGGCCAGTTCCCAAGTCAGTTCCAGAGGTGAGGAGTTTCTTTGGTCTAGCTGGCTATTATCAAAAATTCGTCCAAGATTTTTCGAAGATAGCAGGACTATTGACTAAGCTGACTGGGAAGGATAAGAAGTTCTTTTGGTCTGAAGCTTGCAGTAAGGCTTTTGCTGAGTTGAAGAACTGCTTGACGTCAGTGTCAGTGTTGACTATTCCATATGGTTCAGGCGGATTTGTAGTTCACTGTGATGCTTCGGGCAAGGGTCATGGGGCAGTTCTGATGCAGAAGGGTCGAGTTGTTGCTTATGCATCGAGGTAGTTGAAGTCGCCTGAGAAGAACTATCCGACTAATAATTTGGAGTTAACGACACTGATCTTCACTTTGAAGCTGTGGAGACATTGGAGACCAAGTGGAAATCATTACTGACCACAAAAGTCTCAAGTACATCTTCACCCAGAAGGAGTTGAACATGAGGCAAAGATGTTGGTTGGAGCTTACGGCCGATTATGATATCAATTTGCAATGCCATCCTGGTAGAGTGAACTTGGTGCTAGATGCTTTGAGCAGGAGACCGACAGCTATGTTCCTAACTCAGAAGAGAGATTTGGTTGAGCAGATACAGAGGTTGGAGTTGGATGTGTTATTGCCGCGTTCTGATTGGAGTTGTTTGGTGCTTTAGCTTCAGTCGTCTCTTGTTGATCAGATCAAAGAGGCCCAGGCTAGTGATGAGCAGTTGCAGGGTTTTAGGGCAGAAGTTGAGGTTGGTTCCCGAACAGATACGGTTATTCATGTTGATGGATCGCTTCGTTTTAGGTCCAGTTTGTGTGTCCCGAAGGGTGAAGTTTGTCAGAGGTTGCTTGAGGAAGTCCACCAGTCATCGTATTCTTTTCATCGTGGAGGTACTAAGATGTACCGGGACTTGAAGCTTCATTTCTGGTGGCATGGTATGAAGAGGATTGTGGCTCGGTTTGTGTCTCAGTATTTGATCTGCTAGCAGTTGAAGGCAGAGCATCAGAGAACTGTCGGACTTCTTCAACCGCTTCCCATTCCAGAGTGGAAGTGGGACCATATCACTATGGATTTTTTGACTGCCTTGCTGAGGAGTCATAAAGGTCACAATGTCATTTGGGTGATTGTCAGACGATTGACAAGGAGTGCTCACTTCATTCCCTTCCAAGTCGGACAATCTACTGAGAGCCTAGCTGAGAAGTACATGCAAGAGATCGTCAGACTTCATGGGGTTCCATTTAGTATTGTATTCGACGATGATACGAGATTCAGGTCTCAGTTTTGGGAGAGTCTTCAGAGTAGTTTGGGTAGTAAATTGAAGTACATTTCAGCTTTTCATCCCCAAACTAATGGATAGTCAGAGAGGACCATCCAGACTCTTGAGAACATGTTGAGGTCCTATATGCTACAGTTCGGTGGATCATGGGAGGACCATTTGCATCTCGTATGTAAGCTGCAGTTCAGACCAGTCTTAACGCTACACCGTTCGAGGCACTGTATGGGCGAAAGTGCAGATCACCAGTGTGCTGGGATGACATTGGTGAGAGGAAGTTGTTGGGTTTGGAGTTGATCACCAGGACAGATGATGCAGTGACTCAGATCAGGAAGCATCTTCAGGCAGCTCAGGACAGGTAGCGGAGATGGGCAGATGTCCATCGAAGAGCGTTGGAGTTTGAGGTTGGTGACCATGTTTTCCTAAAGGTATCTTTGTGGCGAGGTGTCATTCGGTTTGGTGGTGGGGACAAGCTCAGCCCTAGGTTTATTGGACCATTTGATATTGTGGAACGAGTAGGCAAGGTGGCCTATCATCTTGCATTGCCACCGGCTTTATCAGAAGTGCACGATGTTTTCCATGTCTCATAACTCAGGAGATTTATCCGCGATGAGAGCCACGTGATTGACTATTCTGAATTGACGTGCGGCCGGATTTGACTTGAGAGATTCTGCCAGTTTCTATTTTGGATCGGCGAGAGAAAGTGTTTAAGAACAAGGTCATCAATTTGGTTCGTGTTTCTTGGAATCCTCACTCGCCGGGTAAGTCGACGTAGGAGTTAGAGGAGAAGATCCAGCAGAAGTTTTCTCATTTTGTTCATTCTTTTCTTTTCGGGGTTACCCTATGTAATATCCCAGATTTTTTAAAATAATTCTTTTAAGATTAATAAATGAATTAAAATGATTTTTCGTAGTTTAATAATATTTTTCTGAAATTTATCTTTCTACACGTGTAAATATTTTCTTGGGAGGTTCAAAGTCAAAATTTATTTTGAGGAATCTTATTATTTATTATTAGATATTATTTGGGAATTTTCTGGATTTTTTTGATAATTATTGGACTTATTTGCAAATATTAAAAAAGATGGACTTTTGTGCAAAATTACCACTTTGAGTGAAAACTCTAGATTTTTGGATTTTTGGGCTGGGCATGATTCCTAGTCAACTCAGAGGTAAAGTGTTTACGTTTTATTTTAATAAATTTGGTTTATTTTGCAAATTTTGATGAAGAAGGGTCTTTTTGCAAAATTGCCACTTAGAGGGGCAAAAGTGCAATTTCTTTTTTCTGGGTTTTCTAAACACTGTCGGCTGATAATAAAGTGGTTATTCTTGTTTTTAAATCAAAATTAAGATGGTTTTATTTAAATTCCAAGTATAAGGACTTATATATGTAAAGATATATTTAAAAGAGGTTTTTTACAAATCTATTTACAAAACCCTAGATACTCTAAATTCCGGCCTATAAAGGGTAGGGTGCAGCCATCTCTTTGCTGCACAACACAAGGAATTTCATATTATTAGTTTCTTGTAGTTTTAAAGCGAGGATCTTGGTTTTCTTGCGAAAGAAGGGATTTCCTTGTTTGTTTTCGATTCATTCTTCAATAAAGTGAGTGATCTATGTTTGTTTTCTTTTGTTCTATGAATGTTGTATGTGATGATTTATCTATTAGAAAACATATTGGGGATTGAATGAAGATATAATGAATTGTTGATAAGTTGATAAATAAAAATTGAATCTTTTTCATTAAACTATATTATTGATGATTGAAACCCTAATTTGATGATTTGAGATTGTTTAAGAGCTTAACAGAAATCATGATGAGGTTGTTTTTTTTTCCCAGAGCATTATATATATGATGCATGTGTGATGTTGCTTAGTTTGGCCTGGGGAGGATTGATATTTATTGCCTGTGATGTTATATTTTTAATTGTTAGCAGAATTCCGTAAGGAATTGCTGTAAACGGGATAATATTTTAGGGGTGACTCTGTCGAAATTTTTACTAAATTTCCTAAAATATATTATGTTTCAAACGATATGTTGGTTTTTATTTTGTATCTTTAGTCATATGAAGATTTTTTCCCCCAGAGCCTTATATATATGATGCCTGTGTGATGTTGCTTGGATTGACCTAGGGTGGATTCATATTTATTGCCTGTGATGTTATATTTTAATTTGTTAGCAAATTTCCGTAAGGAATTGCTGTAAAAGGGCTAATATTTAAGGGGAGATTCTGTCGAAATATTTACTTTAATCCAATTACGTCAGTTAATATTAACTACTTGTAAAAATTTCGACAAAAAAATTTAGAGGAGACTGTCGAAATTTTTACTAAACAACTTAATTAATTAATCATTCTTCGTGATGACGTGTCGTAGGAAACAATTTAAACGTGATTGTATTAGAAAACATCTAGGAAACAATAAAATTTCAAAGAAGGCCTGTATAGAGTACATGACTGTATTAGAAAGTTGGTTGCATTTGTTTACAATCAGAACTTTTTTTTTGCCATGGTCCATATTTTTAATTGATGTACTCACATTTCTTGAAAAAAAATCTACGGTTTTGAAGAATTGGATAAGTCAATGTTGAGAAATTTAAGGGCTATAAAGATGAAATACCTAAAAAACTTAAACAACCAACCAATTTTATATGCAGTTCCGAATACGTAAAAAATTGTTAGAGGTATAGTGAATGACTTTTGATCTTAGCATGTATAATGCATAAATTTATATGCAGTTCACCCAACCAAATAACTCCAAATAAATTTATATGCAGTTTCGAATACGTGTCGTAGGCACGTGCCCTCGGACATACCTAGTATGTATATATATATATATATATATATATATATATATATATATATATATATATAAAATTATTTTTCAACATATACTAATGAAAACATAGACTTTTATTTTCAACTACTTATTGTCATACTATTTAAACTTGAGCTATATAATTGTTGATTTACTGTTTACAAGGCTTTTCATATACTGTATCGTTCTGAAGACGTGTCGTAGGCAAATGGCCACGGGCAAATCTAGCATACATACAATATAAGAAATCATACTCACTTAATATCTCGCAAAGACTCGAAGCACCACTTCTCCATCCCGCATCCGAAGTCGCTAATATCTCCTATTATCAAATTTCAAAGCAATTAGGGCTCAAAACATCCAAACTAGTCAAGGAACTAATAACATTAATCCTAATATCGCTCATGCGTTTTATTGAATGTCTGGGATGCACACGTGCAATGAAAATAATATTCAAATTCCTTCGGGATTTATCTCCAATAAAAAATTATTAGAAATCACCCCACACTATTCTGATGGTTCAACTACAATTTCTACTGCCATAAAAGAGACAATTCTTACATATTTACTTCCCCTTTATAAACCCAAAGCCCTAATTTATGTGCAACTTACAAAATCTCCAATAATTGGCTAATTTCTTGTTTCTACAATACCCAACACCTCCTAATCTCCCTACTACAACATTTCTATTCAATAGAAATTAAATTCACTTAATCCTATACAAATAAAATAAAATAGGGTATACCTTCCCCTTTTTTTTTCCAGATTGAAGCAACCATGAGGAAGAGAACCCTTCAGTTAGCATGCCCCTAATTTTAATTGAAATTTTATGAAGAAACGCCTCAGATTTCGCCGTGGAAATGAACGGGAAATAGGGTTTCGGTCGGGCGAAATCGAAACCAGGAGAAGGAAAGAAGATGGAGGAAAGAGAGGGGGGGGTTTGGAAAATAAACAAAAATATAAATAGAAATAGAAATATTTTTAAAGGGAATATTTACATATAAACCCCCATTCTCCAAAATATTTCAAATAAACCCGTCACATTCTGCTTCCCAAAAAGAGATACAGAATACGGATACGTGACTAAGCCCAGCGAATGATTTTCATCATCCATAAGCTGTAAGGATCTTTATAATATTTCACAAGAATAATCATAGTCGGAAGCAAGAAAAGTCAAAAAAGCATGCATATATGAATCAAAATACCAACAAGAATTTACTTGAAACAAAATATATTAATCTCAAATAGACTAGATCTGAACAAGTCAATAATCCTATGTCACATTGCCCAAATACAAAATAATCCAAGTAACTAAGTACAGTTTTCAAGATAACCAACAAGAAATAATAGTAATAATAGCAAGAACTCCAACCAACTAGAATCTCATTTCACCAACTCCATCTGGCAGCTGATCTCCAAAATCTGCAATTTAGCAAAATTGCAGGAAGAGGCAAAAGAAAACAAACTCTTATCAATGCAAGTTATGGGCCGCTTGTAGTGCAGGCACAAGTACAAGAAAATGATAAACTACATAGCATGGAATAGACATGATAACAAAATAGAACAATTAGCATGACAAGATGAACAAGTACAAATGGCAGGTAACAAGTGTCAAGTGAAACAAGTATCATGTAAACAAGCAACAAGTATCATGTGTCAAGTATCGAGTATCACGTACAAGTAAGTAGTAAGTGTCAAGTGAACAAGTATCATATAAACAAGTATCAAGTAACGAGTGTCAAGTAAACAAGTAACATGTAAAAGTAACAAGTAACAATTGTCAAGTATCAAGTAGCAAGTATCGAGTATCAAGTAACAAGTATCATGTTGTTTCAAGTCTTGTATTATTACTATCTATGTACCACTTCATGTGTCCCAGGTTTTTACCACATGGTTGCTACATTCAAACAATTTTGCTTTAGATTTCGTAGTGGATCATAGAGGGCAGTGTACTCAGGGACAAGTATCAAGTAATCGAGCTCTAAGCTCCATGTATCATGTATTAAGTATCACGTGTCAAGTGTGCAAGTGGCAAGTAATCACATGTCAAGCGTGCAAGTGGCAAGTAATCACATGTCAAGTTGTGCAAGTGCCAAGTATTCACGGGTCAAGTTGTGCAAGTGCCAAGTATTCACGTGTCAAGTTTCAAGTATCAAGTCATCACGTAGGATCCATCGATCCCCTTCCGAGTACATGTTTCTGTATTTTCCACTATTATAACTTTTCCTTTAAACCACGGCTTGATTATTTATTATTATTATCAAAAAGGCATGCACGTGTGCAAAAGATGGCAAGAATAACATGGTGTGATCAAGTAATAAGTTCAGGTTGAAAAATAAACATGCACAGGTGAAAGACAACACATAAAAGAGTAGGACAACGAAAATTTTAGTTCAGGATAGCAAGTTGGAACTGCACCAAATCAGGAAGTCTCGTTGCCACAAACATGCAAACCTGGATCCGGTAGAGAATCTGAAAAATAGACTTCCGGCCGAATCCAGCAATTATATATAAGTCATATGGGATTTCAAAAAAAACATAACTCAAAACAGATTTGAATCCAGAAAACAAAGTTCAGTATCAGAAAATAAAGTTTCATAACTTTGCAACATAGGTAGAATAGTCAAGTAAATTCAGAAAACAGAAAGACACGGCAAATTTGTAAATCTGAAATCAGAAACACAGCAGTACTAAAACAGCAATATCTTACAAAATATAAATCAAAATCCAGATCCGTCAAAAGGGTGATAAAATAGATACAGTAGGCTACAACTCTTATTCACAAGGTTTTTATAGAAAGCAAACAGATTCAGGTCGAAATTATGTTTGTTTACAGAACAACACGAAAATTCTACAAGTATAGTAGTTATTTGCAAGTATAGAATACTGTATAAAAGTCATTAATTAAATTCATAAAAATTAGGGGTTAATCCCAATAAAGTCTAGTTGTAGCCATCAAAATATTATATCCAAATATTATCTTTAACATTAGTAGAAAAATAAATAATCATACACAATTCATAGAAAACAGAATCTGGAATTTTTAAACACATCTATAGTAAAATAGTCATAACTCGTAACTCATAAATGGAAACTGAGATCTGTCAGAAAATATGGATAGTAGACATAATTCTCTATAATTTATATTCATAAATAATTTTCATATACTGACCTTAATAGGGTCTAAAATACTGATCAAAATGGGAAAATCGACAAAACAGAAAATATCCTTCATGCACAAAATCAACTAGTTCATATGAAACTCATCCAAAACATAACCAAACATGAAATATGGTGTACTAGATGTCCAAGTAACATGGTATATGGTAGTTTGCAAGTCTTCTACGAGTTATACTACGAATAACACATCAAGCATACGAGATCATACAACAAGTCATGAACAACATGCATGTATACAACAAGAAGTGGTCATCCCTAAGTTATTTCATGTCATGGGTGTCATGTGGCAACTACGGGCGGGTCAACACAATAGAGATAAGATGAACAAGGGGTTTCACACAAGAATTGTCTCTGGAACACAACTACACTACAGGCGGTTTTTAGTACTTGTATTACACAAAGAGAAGAATACAAGTTACTTGCCTCAGAGACGACGACGAAAACGACGAAGCAAGAATAACGGGAACGGATTCTTGGGCAACAAACACAACGAACGACTACAAATCCACGAACCCAAAAGGAGCACAACCCACAAACATAATCACGGACAACGAATCACGGCAACGAACTATGTCCACGAATCAAAAAGCGAGCACACGAATAGCAACCCACGAGCACAACGGAATCACACACCACGAGAAGGCAATGTTAGAGCCATGCTTCGCTGACGGAGAGTGAGACGACGGCGAACAGCGGCCTACGGTGGCTGCCACTGTTGCTGTCAGCAGCGCGACGCACCAGGGAGGAGGTGCGATGGTCGAGGCATGGGGGGGGGGGTGTAAGAGGCTCGGGAGTTGCGGCTGGGCTGGCTGTTGCTGCGGGGTGGCACGACCAGGTGGAGGGCAGCACAGGGCGAGGAGGGGAGAGACGGAGAGAAGGTGAAGCACAGGAAGGCGGCTGATGGTTCGGTGATGAACAGGCATGCATGGGTGTATTTATATATAGAGTTTTAGGGTTAATGGGAGGGTGACGGCTAAGCATGGTATGGGTTTGGGTAATCAACCGGGTATTGGGTTTGTAATGGGTAGAGATAGGATATAAGTGTATGCAGATGGGTTTTTGTGTATAAAATGGCTTAACGGGTTGGGGTAAAAACAGGTTGTGGTTAATTAGGAGTTAAAGTAATTGGGTATAGTTAATGGATATTTAAACAGGGTAAATGGGTTTCATTAAATAGAAAGTAGGGTAATGGGAACAATATAATAGATCTAATAAGAAATGCGTTGGCACAAAAATGGGTAAATGAATAGGGTATGAACAATTAAAATAAGGGGATCAAAATAGGAGCTCGATCAAACAGAGACGACACAAAAAGAGACAATGGGATCCAGAAGATTAAATAAAAGATGACAGAACGAATAAAATGAATACATTGAAAAAGAAGATCCAATATATGGTCCAAAAAGAGCTACAATAAGAATCAAATACATGGGAAAAGAAAATACACTCAAAATACATGAAATGTAAAACAGGGGTTACAAATGCTACCCACCTAACAAGAAGAATTTCATCCTCAAAATTCAAACAAGAGGTACATAGGGTAACATCGAAAAGAAAAGAAAGAACAAAACAAAAAGGCTACTCAAACAGATGAGGAAACTTCTGCTGAATCTCCACCTCCAGCTCCTAAGTTGACTGACCCGACGAATGAGGATTCCAAGAAACACGAACCAGCTTGACGACCTTGTTCTTAAGCACTTTCTCCTGCCGATCCAAAATAGCAACTGCGGAATCTCACAAGTCAAATCCGGCCGAACGGTCAACTCAGAATAGTCAATCATGTGGCTTTTATCTCGGATATATCTCCGAAGTTGTGAGACATGGAAAATATCATGCACTCCTAATAAAGCTGGCGACAATGCAAGACGATAAGCTACCTTGCCTTCTCGCTCCACAATGTTAAACGATCCAATAAACCTAGGGCTGAGCTTGCCCCCACCACCAAACCGAATGACACTGCACCAAGGCGATACCTTTAGGAAAACATGGTCACCAACCTCAAACTCCAAAGCTCTCCGATGGACATCGGCCCATCACCTCTGCCTATCTTGAGCTGCCTGCAAGTGCTTCATGATCTAAACCACTGCATCAATTATCCTGGTGATCAACTCTGGACCCAACAACTTTCTCTCACCAATGTCATTCCAGCACACTGGTGATCTGCACTTCTGCTCATAAAGTGCCTCGAACGGTGCAACTTTAAGACTGGCCTGAAAGCTATTATTGTACGAGAACTCTACGAGATGTAAATGATCCTCCCATGATCCACCGAACTGCAGCATACAGGTGCTTAACATGTCCTCAAGAATCTGGATGGCCCTCTCAGACTTCTATCAGTTTGGGTTTGAAAAGTTGTACTGTACTTTAATTTACTCCTCAAACTGTTCTGAAGACTCTTCCAAAACTGAGATCTGAATCTCGTATCCCTATCGGATACAATACTGACTGGAACCCCATGAAGTTAGACGATCTCTTACATGTACTTCTCAGCTAGGCTCTCAGTAGACTGTCTGACACGAAAGAGAATGAAGTGAGTACTCTTCGTCAAACGGTCGACAATCACCCAAATAGCATTATGACCCTTAGGACTCCTCGGCAAAGTGGTCACAAAATCCACAGTGATATGTTCCCACTTCCACTCCGAAATGCGAAACAGTTGAAGAAGTTTGGCGGTCCTCTGATGCTCTGCCTTAACCTGCTGGCAGATCAAACAGTGAGAAACAAACCGAGCCACTGTCTTTTTCATACCTTGCCACCAGAAATGAAGCATCAAATCCCGATACATCTTAGTACCTCCAGGATGGATAGAATACAATGACTGGTGGACTTCCTCATGAAACCTCTGACGAACTTCACCCTTCGGGACACACAACCTAGACCCAAAACGAAGCAATCCATCAGCATGAATAATCATGTCCGTTCGGAATCCAGACTTAACCTCATCTCGAATACCTTACAACTGCACATCACCAGCCTGCGCCTCTTTGATCTGATCAACAAGAGACAACTGAAGGTCGAGCACCAAATGTAATGCCCCAATTTCCACATACTGGAATACCGTGAAATAGGCCAAAATCTTTTTCTTCAATCAGCGACAATACACAAAAAAACAAGAGAATTTAAAACTTTTTATTCAACACAAATATATTACAAGTCTGAATATTATAAACTGCAATACATTACATCAGTGTTACAATAATATCTTTAAAAGACCAAGTGTTACAACTTTCAACAAATTTACATCAGAGTATAATGAATAAATAACAACACTTGGTATTTCACTTAGATGCATCCCAACATAAAATAAATTAACAAACGTTGCAATGAAACAAAGGTAACCAACATATAATAAGCAGAAAATAAAACCGACTTTGCTTCTCTTGCATTGAGTCCTCCTGAATCATGTACATGTAGTTCTACAATCCAGTACCTACTGAAGTGGGGACATCAGTACATATACTGACGCTTTAAGGTTGATGACTAGCAGCGATTCTCAACTTTAAGCAAATAGATTGATGAAAAGAGAAACGTGTGTATATAATTTATGTGTCAGTGTATACTATAACTTAGAATCTAAAGCAAGATTAGCTAATGCAATGATGCACTTATTCTAATCCAAGTAAGACTCTGGAACAGTATGCAGCTCATACTACATACGCCCCATATCAAGCCGTTTCTTCATATATAGGATTTGAACCCACATCATGAATTCTACTCTTGCACTTAACTTATTTCTGAAGATACGACTTGACTGATGAGGTTGCTCTGAAACGGTCTAATCCGGCCATTCGCAGTACGCTCATGGTGTCTATGTTTGCCACTACTACCCGGCGTACTAGACTTCACTCAAAAATCTGACAAACCTTCGGAGTATCCGCACCACAGTTTAGCTCAAAGTATCCCCTGTAGCCCCCTAGCTGATAGACCGTAGTCTATAGCTTTTTGCCCTTAGATATAGAACATGAAGGAGTTCTAGGGATCCATCCCCCTAGCTCCGACAGGAATCACTCCCGCCCTTATCCAGGCACTTCAGAAATTAACAGACGAGATACGGATCCCGTGCTCCCAACTCGTGAGAAGGCACAGACCGTATCCCTTTGACAAGAAGAGTACAACCAATAACACCGCCTTGTGTCGGCCAATAGAACGAGTTGGATCATAGGGTATCACCCCTAATACCAACCCTTCCCTTTTGGCAAAAAGGGTAAGTAATGATCTTGTAACTTACGACCCTAATGATGTCACTAAACCTACATAATCTTACGGGGTTTTCAATAAAGACTTTCTTAAGATTATCACGGTTCAACTCATGGCCTATCGATCCAAGACACCGGTGACGGGATCTCCCTCACTCATCACTACTCCTAACTTGGATCTCATCAACATTCTCGGCCCGCGATCAACCCACATTAGTCAAGATCCGTCAGTGCATGAAGGTGTGATTTATCCATAGTTTTCAAGGTGGTAAGATACGAGTCTTGATGTTCGATGACCCCTAGGGTAACTATAAGACCCTAGACGAGCTTTTATCGAGCTAACAATACTAGTGACTTTCCCAACCATTATTACCATACATTGTAGATGAAGGACGTTCACATGATATGGTCCAGTTTTAATTAGAACCCCATACAACTAGAATTCATGGGTTCTCTTCCCAAATTTGAACCAGGACAACATGCAACTAGGTTCATGGGTTCTTTCTCAAGTTTGAGCTAGAATTACCTAGAAACTAAATGCATGGGTTCATCATCAATTTGAGCTAGAACCATCGTGGAACTAGTTTCATGGGTTTCTTTTTAAAAGCTGAAGTAGAACAAATGTGGAACATGGGTTTATTTTAATAGTTCAATTGGATTAGCACGCAAGCTGAACTCATGGGTTCCTTTTAGAAATTTAACTAAAACCATTACAACATACAACTTAAGCATGCATGAGTTCTTTTAACTAGAATACTACAACATATAACTCAAGCATGGGTTCTTTACTAGAACAACTACAACTACTCAAGCATGGGTTCTTTACTAGAACAACTACAATAACTCAAGCATGGGTTCTTCACTAGAACAACTACAACAACTCAAGCATGGGTTCTTCACTACAACTCAAGCATGGGTTCCTTTACTAGAACAACTATAACTCAAGCATGATGGGTTCTTTACTAGAACTAGCACAACAACTCAAGCATGGGTTCTTTACTAGAACTACTACAACAACTCAAGCATGGGTTCTTTACTGGAACTACTACAACGCAAGCATTGGTTCTTTAGCACATACAACTTAAGCATGAGTTCTTTAGCACATACAACTTAAGCAATGGTTCTTTAGCAACAACTTAAGTATGGACTCTTTACTAGCAACTCAAACATGGTTTCTTTACTACAACAACCTACAACAACTTAAGCATGGTTCGTTACTACAATAATCAGCAACTCATGCATGAGTTCTTTACTAGCAACTCAAGCATGGTTCTTTACTACAACTCAAGCATGGATTCTTTACTACAACACTACAACAACTCAAGTATGGTAGTAAACTCATAAAGACTACTAAGGACTTTATCTAGCTATTACAAAAACTATTTCTTTTATGAATTACAATTCCCTACATATTACAATAACTACTTGTTTTATGAATTACAACTATCTACATAATACAAAAAAATTACTTTTATTGAATCTACAAATCCTGCATATTACAAACCTACTTCTCTTCAACCTACAAGTTCCTACATACAACAAGTCCACTTTTTTATGAACTAGGGTTAGTAAAAACTTGATTTTTAACAAGGTAGAGAGCAACATACAACAAAAAGACTCATATTTTAATAGCTAGTTGAGTTGTACAATCCCAAAATGGGTATGTAAACATTCTCACTTACTAATCTTTATGTGCTCATAGATATAGTCCAAGTTGTAGTTTTGTGTTAACAAAATAACCATAATAACAGTAATAATCATAACAAGGTTAAAGATTCTATCTTTATGTGCTTTTAGTAAGTTCTACATTCAAAACTCTTCATGTGGTCCTTTTTGACTCACACTACTCATATGCCCAAACCAATTAGTCCAAGTTGTTAGTTTAGCAAAATAACCATAACAAAAGTCTAAAGATTCAACCTTTATGTTGTTTTGGTTGAGTTCTCCGATCCATCTTTCTCATGGGATCGTTTTGATCCCTGCAACCATCTTTATGTTTAACATTTAGTCCAAGTTATTTAGAAACATACATACAACAACCACCCATCATAAAGATGAGTTCTTTTTATCCTACAACAACCAAACATCATAAGATGGGTTCTTTTTTACAAGCAACAATAATTAACGCTAAAGATGGGTTCTTTACTTACATACAATAAATAATAGAAGAGAACAAACCATAAAAAGAGAAGTAGAGAACCCCCACCTTTGATTTCTATGTAGGAAGGACTAGCCAAGCTTTCCTTCTCCTTCCTCATAGCTTCTTCTACAACCACAACGAAGAACTCTCTAGTTTAGGGTTTCTTCTCTTTGTTTTGCTCTCTATTTTTTTTCTTGTAAATGAGACAAAGGGTGAAGGGGAGGGGTATTTATAGGAGGAATGAGAAGGGGGAGAGTCCAAATGCACCAAGATTTCTGCAAAAACCTCCTTGGGCAAGGGTTGGCCGGCAAATATGATGCGGTGGAGAGGGTGAGGTTGAGGGGTGAGGTGGAGGTGAGGGTTCTAGTAGAAAATACACCTATCCAACTCTTATGTATCTTAATTAATCCTAAACCCTTGATTTAAGCCTCTAAACAAATCCTAGCCATCCAATTTTGATTAATCATGACAAAATAAGATGTTTTTGTCCAAAACACATACTACACGATTTGTACAAATATACGAAATCGGTACAATACGCATACGTATTTATTAATATATATATACCAATAATTTTTGTTTGTTAAACCGCACAAATCGTATAAAAATAAGTTAATTCTGAAAATAATAATAAAATAAATTTTATTATTAGCTAAGAAAATTCCAGTACCAAGTTGATACAATACAGATGTATACAGACTGATATACATATATATATAGTGTTTATTAACAAAACATGGTAATATCCACAAAAAAAATTTTAATTCTGAAAATAATAATAAAGTAATAATTTTTAATATCTGCCATGGATTTTCTAGACAATTTCTTTGAAATGCATTTTACAGAATTTTGTACAAGTGTACAAAACTGATACAACTCATATATATACTTACTAGTATATATTCACAGGTAAGTTTTTATTTAGTAAAATCAAGAAATTTCTATGAAAATTATTTTAATTTAAAAATAAAAATTATTATAAATAATATCCGACCGGGATATTACACCAAACAACTCCGATCAGAACTCGGCAACAACACATCCAACTCCAACCACCGCATCTGCTCAACCAAATCACTCTACTGAGTCAGGAACATAGCTGCCTGGTCTCCTGCTTAAAGCATCTAGCACCAAGTTCACTCTACCAGGATGGTATTGTAAATTGATGTCATAATCGACCATGACTTCAAACCAACGCCTTTGCCTCATGTTTAACTCCTTATGGGTGAAGATGTACTTAAGATTTTTGTGGTCTGTAAAGATCTCTACTCGGTTTCCAAGCAAATAATGTCTCTACAGCTTCAAAGCAAAGATCACTGCCGCTAACTCCAAGTCATAAGTCGGATAGTTCTTCTCATGCGGCCTCAACTGCCTCGATGCATAAGCAACGACTCGGCCCTTCTGCATTAGAACCGCTCCAATACTCTTACTCGAAGCATCACAGTGAACTATAAATCTTCCTGAACCATCTGGAATAGTCAACACTAGCGCTGACGTCAACCTGCTCTTCAACTCAGCAAAAGCCTCACTGCAAGCCTCAGACCAACAAACTTCTGATCCGTCCCAGTCAGCTTAGTCAATGGTCCTGCTATCTTCGAAATATCTTCGACGAATTTCTGATAATAGCCAACTAGACCAAGAAAACTTCGCACCTCTAAAACTGACTTGAGAATTGGCCAATCCTTCACAGCCTCAACCTTGGCCGGATCCACAGAAATAACATCGCCCGAGATAATGTGCCCTAAGAAAGTGACCCTGTCGAGCCAAAACTCACACTTGCTGAGTTTCCCAAAAATCTGATTCTCTCTCAAAGTCTACAGAACCAACCTAAGATGCTTAGCATGATCCTCCTGATTCCGAGAATACACCATAATGTCATCAATGAACTGGGAAAAGACCCGGTTCATAAGACTCATGAATACAGCAGGCGCATTCGTGATGCCAAATGGCATCACAAGATACTCATAGTGCCCATATCTGGTCCTGAATGCTATCTTCCGTACATCACTCGCATTCACCTTGACCTGATGATACCCAAAATTTAGAGCTAACTTCGAGAAAATAGCAGCTCTACGCAACTGATCAAATAAGTCATCGATCCTAGGCAGCGGATACCGGTTCTTCATAGTAACACTGTTCAGTTCCGGATAATCCATGCACAGTCGACGACTACCATCCTTCTTGTTGTAATATCCCGATTGGATATTATATTTGAATAATTATTATTTTTAAAATTATAATATTTTTATGAAAATTATCTAGTTTTATTAATAAAAATATATCTGTATATATATATATATATGTATTGTATCGGTTTTGTGCACTTGCACAAAATCCTGTAAAATGCATTATTGAGAAAATGTCTGTAAAATCTCAGGCTAATATTAAAAATTATTATTTTATTATTATTTTCAGAATTTAAATATTTTGGAGGATATTATCCGGTTTTACTAATAAACATAATATATATATATATATATATATATATATATATATATATATATACCAGTCTGTAAACATCTGTATTGTATCAAATTGGTACTGAAATATTCCGAGCTAGTCATAAAATTATTTTTATTATTATTTCTTAATTAAAACATTTTCGGTAGAGATTATTCATTTTAACGAATAAAAATTATCTGTATATATAGATATATGTACGTATAAGTATCGTATCGATTTCGTACGTTTGTACGTAATCATGTATTATGTGATTTTGGAACAATACCTCTTATTCTTGATCAATCATGGTCAAATAGAAGGTTAGGATTGGATTAGGGTTTGATTGCAATTTAAATTTGCAAATTGAACAGATTAAGGTTTGATTGCAATTTAAATTTGCAAATTGATTCCAATTATTTTGAGCCACAAAGAGAGAGAGACAAGTGGCTCTCTCTCTACCACATCTCTCTCTCCCTCTCCTACAAATTGGCCGGCCAACTTCAAAAGGGGAAGCCCCTTCATTTGTTTTTCCTTTATTTCATCTCACCCCCTCTCATCTTCTCATATTTCTTCTTCTCTTCTACTACTTGTTTATTTAGAAAAAAATTGAGAAAAATAGAAAAGAATAGAGAGACCAAATCAAAAGAAAAAGAGTGGGTTCATTTGTGGTGTTCTTGAAGAGGAACAAGAACAAGGAGCAAGGAGGAGAAGAGCAAGTCCTTTTGGCTAAAAGCTCGCTGTTTGGATTGTTCGAAATTTTTGCACATTTTATTGATTGAATCTGAAAAACTGTTCAACTGGAGAGTTGTAGTAGAGTCTCTCACCTTTCCAAAATTTCCTATTTGGTTAAATTTCGATAAGCGGAGCAAGAATTATGACCCTTACAAAATCTCAGCAGCTGGCCTTTTGGCTGAAAGCCAGTTGTCTGGATGGTTCGAAGTTTTCGCACCTCTTATTGATTGAATCTGAAAAAGTATTCAACTAAAGAGTTTTAGTAGTCTCTCACCTTTCCAAAATTTTCTATTTGGTTAGATTTTGCTAAGCAGAGTAGGAGTTATGGATTTTACAAATCACAACAGCCAACTTTTGGCTGAAAGCTAGCTGTTTAGATTGTTTGAAGTTTTTGTATCTCTTACTTACTTAATTTGGAAAAATGATCAACTAGAGAGTTTTAGTAGATGTTCCTACCTTTTCAAAATATCATATTTTGTTAAATTCCAACAAGTATAGCAAAAGTTACGAGCTTGGAAAGTTTTAGCTTTTGGCTGTACTTTTATTGTTTGAAATGCTGTTTAACGGACCGGATTTTGTATTCCTTACCGAATCTGAAAAAGTGTTCAACTAGGGAGTTTTAGTAGATGTTATCACCCTTTTAAAAAGCCTAATTTTTTCGAATTCCGATAAGCGCAACACTATTTGCTTTTAGGTTGTTAGAAGGCTTTATGTTTCTTTTGTGTACTCATTAGTAGTATGCTTATATTAGGCTGTTAGAAGATTTTTCTATTTCTTCTAATTATAAAAGATCAAGTTTTCTTTAGTAAGCTTATACACGAAATTCTAGTTCATGTTACTAAAGTTGTCGTGAATTGTCAGTAGTTTGAATTATACACTTGATTATGAGTAATAAGTATTCCTTGTGCTCATAAGTCATGTAATAAGTATTGGTCCGTCTCATACGTAGCTGACCTAGCTCGTATGTAGTTGTTTGTTCATGCGTAGCTCATTGGGCTCGTATGGAGTAATTATCTTGAATAGATAGGCAATGAGTGGATCCGAGGAGATTTTCTGAAGTCTAGGTCGAGGGCCTATTCGTGGTGTACACGGCAGGGAGGTGATTCTTCGATTTTGTTGAGCTATTCTTACATGATGCTTGTGCGTCGAGGGTTGTGATGCCTATTCGCTTAATATTCTGGATCTTGTTCCCATCACCATAGTACGATTAGTTGCATAACGAGGGATTTAACCATATAAAGTGGAGAATGATAAGGGCTTGCACTGGACCTATGTATTGTGTGATACATAGAATCTGACAAGTATGCATTAGAGTGTTACCATATAGCATTGATGTTTTCTTGACTGGTTTTATGCATGTTGTTTTCTGTTTTCCTACACTTCACACTTAGTCTAGTTTCACTTGATGTTTACATGTTTTATTTATTGTTATTTCTTATCTCATTTATTTTTACTATTGGTACATGTTATTTATGACTCGATGCCTTATATTTTAATTATATTTCTTTTCTTTTGATGTCACTCACACCGTTATGGCTGACCCCTATAGTTCTGGGGGTTAGGATTATCTCTAGCCTCATGTTTTACAGGTAGGTACTTATAGCATTGGGATCTGGATGCATGTGGTAGATAGATAATGTGGCTTATGTAAATTGTAAAACAATGTGTTGTAAAAGAAAGAATTTCAAATTCAAGGTGTTTTGTTTTCCGCTATGCTTTGAAAAGAATTAATGTAATAAAAGTTGAAAATTGTATTTGTGTTTTGGCTATGTTTACTATTATAATTGAGGTTGATGCTGGGAATTGTACCACGTATTTCTGAGATATAATATTGGATATTTGGGGCTCTATAGAGATTGGTATCAGAGCATGCTTCAGTAGTAATAATAAACATGGTATAAAAATAAACCTAGGTGTGGACATTAGAGCGTGAGTAACTAGGCGTGGACACTAGAGTGTGAGTATCACATAGAGTTAGAACGTGATATTTTGGTTTGGGGAATGGTTGGGGTTTTTCCTTGGGGTATTGATGTGAATATGAATTGTGTTGCGATGCTTTAACTTTACCCTCATTTTGTAGTATTCAGTATAATGGCAGGACCCAGGACTAGGAATGGTGGTGATGGTGATGGCGCGGAAGGTTCCAATGGGGCTGGACTTGATCTTGAGACTGAGATCGCCAGGGTGTATCAGATCTTGAACACATTCATGGCAGCCAGCATGGCACAGAACCAGAATCAGAGTCAAGGGGCTAGACCGGAGTTTGTTAATGCTGATCCGATCAAGCAAGTTCAGTCCTTCAAGAGGGTGAAGCCGCCTATGTTTGAAGGGCAGTCTGATCCAAACGAGGCTGATGATTCGATTAGACAGGTAGAAATGATCTTCAAAGTTCTTGAAATCCCAGCTGTCAATAAGGTGAAATTTGCTACGATGCAGTTTGAGAAGGATGCTGGCATTTGGTGGAAGTCAGTGAAGAGGACTTTTGGGGATCAGCATGTGGTGGGAGGCCTTTCTGAATGAGTTCTGGGATCGTTTCTTACCTCTGGATATTCAGAAAAAGAAGGCAATGGAATTCTTGAATCTACAGAAGGCAGCATGACAGTGCGCGAATATGAGACAAAATTTGCATAGCTATCAAGGTATGCACCGGAGCTGATTATGGATGAAGCAAAGAAGGGCAAGAAATTCGAGTAGGGCTTGAGGCCGAATTAGAGGTTAAGGATGATCCCATTGGGCATCAGAAGGTTTGATAAGCTGGTTAGGAGAGCAGCTATGACAGAAGAAGATATGGATTAGTTTTAGAAGAAGCAAGAGACCTAGAACAGGAGCAAAAGGCCAGCAGTTATTCAGAGTAGGAAGGAGTTCCTAGCGAAGCAGGGAAAGTTCAGTAGGGCAGTGCAGAAGGCTCCTGCAATTCAAGGCGTGACTTGTTTCAACTGTGGAGAGGCAGGTCATTATCGGGCAGCATGCACCAAGCCTCGAAAAGCGCAGGTTTGTTATCGATGTAGTCATGAAGGGCATCTCAGACCAAACTGTCTGAAGTTGAAGAAGGATGGTGCAGGCGGAGGCAAAGTTTAGAGGCAGGGGCGAGTGTTCGTAGTGACTGAGGAGGATGTGGCTAAATCAGAGGATATGATCCGGGGTGTGCAAGAATTTTGAATTCATTCATTTATGTATTAAGTAAAACATTGTTTAAGAATAAATTGGAGATTTGAGTATCATTCTCCATATAATAAAATTTGTTTTGGTTAATGGAATAAAAGCAAAAGTTTTATTTAATACTGGTTCTTCGCATGCATTTGTGTCGCCCAAATTTTTGCTAAAATCTTAGGTTTGGAACCTAAGTTGTTTGCAGGCAGAGTGTTGACGGTGGCAACACCGTCAGGAGAAGAATTGATTGCTGATCGATATCATGAGGACTGTGATATTGAGATTGGTAGGAGATTATTTGGCATTGATCTCATTGAGCTGCAAGTTCTGGGTGTGGACTTGATTGTTGGCATTGGTTGGATGGCAGTATATGATGCCACAATTGAAGGATGGGTCAATGAGGATGTGCATTGACTATCGAAAATTGAAAAGAGTAACTATTTAGAACAAGTATCTGCTTCCACAGATTGATGATCTATTTGATAGGCTTCGGGGAGAAGCTATGATTTCAAAGATTGGTTTGAGATCAGGGGTACCATCAAGCTCGAAGTCGGAGGAAGAGCATTCCATGTACTCGACAAAGGTGTTGCAAAAGTTGTAGAAGCATAACTTGTATGCCAAGCTGTCAAAGTGAGAGTTTTGGAAGTTTAAGGTAGCTTCTCTAGGTCATATCCTTTCTAAGGAGGGTGTGGCCACGAATCCTCAGAAGGTTGAAGCAGATTGTGGAAGGTCAGAAATTAGATGTAGAGATTCAGAGGATCTTGCAGCAGGTTTCCGAAGGCAAGTTATCAAAGTTGCGCAGCGGAAGCTACTTGGGAGTTGGAGGATCGCGTGCGGAAGGTTTTTCCTGAACTTTTTGTATGATTGTGTTCCTTTGTATGATCGTACTCTTTGATTTGAATTGTATTCCTATTGTTAGATTAGATTCTCTTGTGTAATGGTATGTTTCCATTTATAAAATTTAGATTCCTTTTGCCTATTTTCTTTGAACCCTATTAGTAGTAGTTCTGAGGAAAAAATTATTCTACGGAGGGAGTGATGTAATACCCCTGATTTTTTTAAATAATGCTTTTAAGATTAATAAATGAATTAAATTGATTTTTGGTGATTTAATAAATATTTTTTTGAAATTTCTTTTTTTACACGTGCAAAACACGTGCAAATATTTTCTTGGGAGGTTCAAAATCAAAAAATATTTTGAGGAAACTCATTATTTATTATTATATATTATTTTTGAATTTTTTGAATTTTTCTGATAATTATTGGAGCTATTTGCAAATATTACAAAAGAGAGACTTTTGTGCAAAATTACCACTTTGAGTGAAAACTCTAGATTTTTGGATTTTTGGGCTGGGCATGATGCCTAGTCATCTCTGAGGTAAAGAGTTTACTTATTGTTTTAAGAAATTTTGTTTATTTTGCATGTTTTGATAAAGAAGGGTTTTTTTTTTGCAAAATTGCCACTTAGAGGGGGCAAAAGTGCAATTTCATTTTTCTGAGTTTTCAAAATAGTGCCGGTTGATAATAAAAAGGTTATTCTTGTTTTTAAATCTCAATTAAGATGGTTTTATTTAACTTCCATGTATAAGAATTTATATATGTAAAGATATATTTAAAAGCGGTATTTTACAAATCTATTCAGACTACCCTAGATACTCTAAATTCTGGCCTATAATGGGTGGGGTGCAGCCATCTCTTTGCTGCATAATAGAAGGAATTTCTGATTATTACTTTCTTGGAGTTTTAAAGCGAGGATCTTTGTTTTCTTGCGAAATGAGGGATTTTCTTATTTCTATATTATCTTCGGTTGATTCTTCAATATGGTGAGCGACCTATGTTTGTTTTCTTTTGTTCTATGCATGTTATGTTTGATGATTTGTCTATTAGAAAACATAATAGGGATTGGATGAAGAAATAATGAATTGATTTTTTTTTTTAGGGAAAAGGTGGAATCTGGCCACCCTGTTTCATTAAAAGAAATAATGAATTGTTGATAAATGGATACATAAAAATTGAATCTTTTTCATGAAACTATATTATTGATGATTGAAACCCTAATTTGATGATTTGAGATTGTTTAAGAACCTAATAGAAATCATGAGTAGGTTGTTTTCTTTCCTATACTTGCTGAATTGAACATATATGAAGAGTTGTATGATGTGAATTGCATATAATTGGTAAAAAGTGAACTTTTACTTTGTGTGCACATGGTTGCTCTGTTCTTCATATTTTTTTTTTTTGAAGTGGAATTTGATTTAAACATGTTGTGGTTGCTTTTATTCATGGGTAATTTGATGACTAGGGGTTGTATATGTGTTGTAAGTGGCATGAAGGGATGTTAGATCAAAAGACAAATTGTGGAAGTGAACAAGGGGTTGTGATTTTCGGGTCGGTGATACACACAACCGAAAATTTATTTTTGTCGGTTTATTTTTGTGAAGTTTTGATTGGATTTGAGTTGTTCAATACTGAATCAATTTGAAACCTTTTTACTACTCTTAATTGATGGATTTCTTGATGCTTAACTGACACAAACACACACCCATATGTATACACTCATATAGTTTATATGTTACTATTTGTATAATTGTCAAAAGTTGATGTTTTGTGAAGTTTTCAATTGGATTTAAGTTGTTTTTATACTAAGATTGAATGAAACCTTATACCACTCCTATACAATGATTTTATTGATTTTACTGATTCACAAATGCACATATATACACTTTTATTGATTTTGAAGAATTTTGTGAAAGATTTACTCTTTTGAGATCTTGATATATTTTGATGTGTTTTATAAACTCCTATATGTAATACAAGTTATATTTGATCATCTCCGGAAGTTTAATTGTGGTTTTACAAAGTTTTATCATCGTATCAGTTTAAAACATGCACAGATTTTTCAAACTACAACTTGCTATAGTTGACAGTCGACCGAACTAAAGTCGACAGTCAACTTCAGTTCGAAGATGAAGCAGTCGACTATTATTGCAAACAAAATTTGAAATTCAGTAAGCTTTTCTAGAATTTTAGATTTTCGCAGGACAGTCGACTGACCATGCTCAATATTCGACTGTCACTATGCTGCCTGATGAGTTTTATTGAGTTTTCAGATTTTCGTAGGACAGTCGACTGGTTATTCTCGACAGTTGACTATCACTGTCACTGCTGATGGGTTTTATTGAGTTTTCGGAATTTCGCAGGACAGTCGACTGGCCATTTGCGACAGTCGACTTTCATTGTTCTGGCTTATGGATTTTCTTGAGTTTTCTGATGTTTTCTTTAAATGATTATTTCTTCGATATTGTGGATTATTAATCTTCTATTTTTAAATGACATTTTGCTACAGATAACAGTATTTTACAGAATGTTATATTTTGTTTATAATGGAATTTAAATTACATTCCTATGAATTTATAAAGAGAGATATTCATAGTTTTCAAAGGAGTTGATGTTTTATGATATTTTACAACTTCCAAATATGGTTTTCTGTTGTTTAATGGATTTAATATTTTATTTGAATTTCTGGAATTTTATGAGCATATTAAATGAAATTGGATTTTGTTGATTTAAGAAGTTTTCTTTATATAAAAGTTTTGATGATGGAATTATGAGTTTTATTGAAAGATTTGATATTGATGGTTGAGTTGTGAATCTCTAGGAGTTGAGTGGGAGTCCTGTGAACCGAGAGATAAAATTTTGTTGATTTTGACCAGTTGGGGTCATTGGGGTTGTTTTGTGGAATTAAGTCCGGTAGGATACACTAACTCTAGAGAAGGGGGGGAGGGGTTTGTGTTTTAATAATAACCAACTTATGGACTGATGTGATGAAACTTGGGAAACGTAAGTATATGCTCTTGGTTTAGATCCAACGGATGCGTTCCAGGACTTGTTTGTTGTTCTGTCTCGAGAGGACATTTTTATGTTCGCATGTCGAAGATTTGCAGGCCTATTCATGGAGTATGTAGGGTGCATCCGCATGTTGAGGGTCGGTGGGCCTATTCACGGGATGTACCTGATTTATCTGCATGTCGAGGGCCTCGCAAGCCTATTCGTGGGGTACACGGCAGGGAGGTGATTCTCCGGTTTTGTTGAGCAATTATTACATGATGCTTGCGCGTCGAGGGTTGTGATGCCTATTCACGGAGTATTCTGGATCTCGTTTTCATCACCATAGTAGGATTAGTTGCATAGAGAGGGATTTAACCCTATAAAGTAGAGAAGGATAAGGGGTTCCACCAGACCTAGGTATTGTGGGATGCATAGAATCCGACAAGTATGCATTAGAGAGTCAGCATATAGCATTGATGTTTTCTTGACTTTGTTTTATACATGCTGTTTTCTGTTTTTCCCACACTTGACACTTAGCCTAGTTTCACTTGATGTTTTCATGTTTTATTTATTCTTATTTCTTATCTCATTTATTCTTACTGTTGGTACATGTTGTTTATAGCTCTATGCCTTATGTTTTAATTATGTTGATTTTCTTTTGATGTCACTCACACCATTATGGCTGACCCTGTAGTTTTAGGGGTTAGGGTTATCTCTAGCATCATGTTCTACAGGTGGGTGCTTATAGCATTGGGATCTGGATGCATGTGGTAGAATGATAATGTGGCTTATGTTAATTGTAAAAGAATGTGTTGTGAACGAAAGAATTTGTAATTCAAGGTGTTTTGATTTCCGCTGTGTTTTGTAAAGAATTAATGTAATAAAAGATGAAAATTTTATTTGTGTTTTGGCTATGTTTACTATTACAATTGAGGTTGATGCTGGGAATTGTGCCACAAATTTCTGAGATATCACATTGGAAATTCGGGGCGCTACACCCTATGTACTTGTTTGAATTTCGAGGGCGAAATTCTTCTTGTTAGGTGGGTAGGATTTGTAACCCCTGTTTTTCTTATTCTGTATTTTGGGTAAATTTTTTTTTTCTTTTCATGTATTTATTCATTTTGTACTCTTCTGTTCCTATGAACCGTGTATTGTTCTTTAATCTAAATAATAAATCCAACTGTTTTGATTTTTTATTCTATTTGTGGCCAAGAATATTTTCTTGATTTGATTCTGATCTTTCTGTCCCAATTTATTGGCTCCAATTTAAATTTTTTTGCTTCGATTAATTTTGTTCATGGCCTATTCGATTATTGTTTAAATCCTATTCTAATTCTTGATGGATATTTATACCCTTTTTACCTTGTGGATATTTTAATATATTATTAAACCCCTAAATCCTATTCTAAGCCCTATTGGATCCACTACCCGTTATCCATGCACCCTATAAACCGTCACCCACATTCACCAAAACCCTAACTATCCTATATATAAATACCCAATTGTTTCATCTACCCTGTATATCTCCCCCTTCACAAAAGAACCCAAGCCGCCTCTCCCCTGTGTTCTCCCAACTACAATCCCATCAACCTGGTGTTCCTCCGTCCCTCTCCTCCCTTCTCCTCTCAAGCAGTCAACGGCAGATAGCAGCCCCCTGCTTCCCTTCGACGGCAGCCCCATTGTGCTGCTCAACCCCGACACCCTGCAACCCACTGTGCTGTGTCCATCTTTTCGATGTCAAACTGCAGCAACAACAGCCTGGGCGATAGTGATGCACACCGGTGCACCGTTTCCCTCTCAACAGCAACAACAGCGGGCATAACGACTCCGATGTATGCTGTTCTTTCGATGCGTGCACACTTGGCTACTTTGGCACTTGGGTGCGTGTGTGATCTCGAGAGTTGTGATCGTGTGTTCGTAATTGGTTCGTGACTCATTCGTTGTATTCATGCCCGGGAATCCGTTCCTGTTATTCCCTTCCTATCCCCCGTTTTCGTCGTCAAATAAACGGCAAGTAACTTGTATTATTTTGTTGTATAATACAAGTACTAAATACTGCCTATTGTGTAGTTGCTTCAAGATCTATTCTCAAGAAAACCCTTGTTATATACTGTCTCTATGTGTTGATCCGCCCGTAATAGTCTCATTACACACACGACATGAAATACCTTAGTAATACTAAATTCTTTATGTATGCATGCATGTTGTTCGTGATTTATGAGGTGTCGTATAATCTTGTATGCTTGATGTATTAGTAGTAGTAGTATAACTCATTGTAAACTTGTTGAACTCCCTATACCATATTGCTTGGACATCTAGTATACCATTTTTGTATTTTGTTATGATTTGGATGTGTTTCATATGAACTATTTGATTTTATGCATAAAGAAGATTTATGTTTTTGTCGTTACCCCTTTTTGTTGAGTATTTTAGGCCCTATTAAGGTAAGTGTATGAAAGTTATTTGTGAATATGAATTATAGAGAATTCTGTCTACTTTCCAGAATTTTTAACAAATCTCAGTTTCGATTTGTGAGTTGCAAGTTATGACTATTTTACTACCGAGGTGTACAAAATTACAGATTTGGTATTATGTGGATTCTGTAGAGTAATTTATTTTTATACTAATGTTAAATATAATATTTTGATCTAATATTTTGCTGAGTACAACTAGACGTGATTGGGATTAACAACTAAATATTGTGGATTTAATTAACGACTTTTATAAACTATTCTATGCTTGCAAACAACTACTATACTTGCAAAATTTTCATGCTGTTCAGTAAAGAACCTTAACTTCGACCTGATTCTATTTGCTGTATCTACTTTATCACCCTTTTGACGGAACTGGATTTTGATTTATAATTTGTAATCTATTGCTATTTTAGTACTGCTGTGTCAAGAGTTTTAGATTTACAAATTTGCTGTATATTGTCGTTTTCTGATTTTATTTGACTACACTATCTATGTTGGAAAATTAGGAAAATTTATTTTCTGATACTGAACATAATAGGGAATACTCTAGATTTTTCTTGCATTTAATCAGTAATTTTTTATGCCGCTGTTTATGAACACTATCTTGCAATTTTATAATTCTGTTTTGAACCTTGTTTTTGTGAAATACCATATGACTTATATATAATTGCTCAATTTTTCCGAGAGTCTATTTTCCAGATTTTTTGACTGATCCTGATTTGCATGTTTGTGGCAACAAGAATTCCAGATTTGGTGTAGTACTGTCTTACTGTCCTGAACTAGAATTTTCGTTGTCCTACCCTTTTATGTGTTGTGTATCACCTGTGCATGTTTATGTTCCGACCTGAACCTGTTACTTGTTTATATCATGTTATTCTTGCCCTGTTTTGTCAACGTATATGCCTGTTTGATAATAATAACAATTAATCAAGCCGGGGTTAAGGGAAAGACCTTAGTAGTGGACAATATAGGTATGTGTACTCAGAAGGGGGCCTATGTCTCCCATTTTTATATTTGATTCATGTTGATACATGAACCTGTTGCACTTTATATTTGATTCATGAATATAAGGATTCGTGAACCTGTTGTACTTTATGCTTGGATGTATGAACCTGTTGGTTCGTATACCTGTTACCTATTGATTCATGTACCTATTGATGCATGAACCCGTTGGTTCGTGTACCTATTTACTACCTGATTCATCAACCTATTCCTGTTACCTGTTACATGACGCCTGACTACACGGCCCTATAGAAACCCACCACTAGGCCTAAAAAAAATCTGCATGTAAGTAGCAACCATGTGGTAAAAATCTGGGACGCATGAAGTGCTACATAGAAGAAATAAATACAAGATTTAACATGACATAATACCTGTACATGCCATTTGACACATGTTACATGTTTACCTTCTTACACGATACCTGTTACTTGTCACATGTCACATGCACCTGTTATTTCATCACAGTACTTGATTTTGTTTCCTGATTTATGCTAGTCATTCTATCAAGTCTATTCCATGCTATGCTTGCTTCCACTGTTACTTTATGTTGTTTATTCTTTTCCTGTACTTGTGCCTGCACTACAAGCGGCCCATAACTTGCATTGACGGACGTTTTGTTTCTCTTTCCTTTTCTTGCAATTTGTTAAATTGCAGATTATGGTGATCAGCTGCCCGAGGGAGCAGGTGATCTAAGATCCTAGTTGCTGGAGTTCTTGCTATAATTTACTTTCCTGCTATTCTTGAATAAATATAATTGCTACATGAATTTTGTATTGGGCAGTGTGACCAAGAATTTATGACTTGTCTAGATTTAATTTATTTGAGATTATTAAATTTTGTTCCAAGTAAATCCTGTTGGTACATTAATTCATTCATGCATGCTTGGTTGATATCTCCTTGTTTATTTTCTGTTTATTCCGGTGGAATGTTGTAAAGATCCTGACAGCTTATGACTGGTGAAAGCTATTTGGTAGACTTAGTCACATATTCGTATTCCGTATTTTCTTTTTGGAAAGCGAGGCATTACAAGTATGGTATGGGTTGATGCACCTAGGAATTGTGTTGAGGAACTACCCGACCGCTATTTCCATGGAAATGGTTGGAGCTACCTGCCTTGGCACAACTCTCAGGGTGAGTTGGTGGGTTGTTAATTTGATATTGGTATTGTATAATGGAAATGAAAAGTAAAGTAAATTGTAAGATGAAAAAAAAATTAAGTAAATTTATAAACGAGCTAACGACTTAAGATATGATGTTAGATTACCCAAGTTCTACTTAAGGTGCAGTGATTATTACCCAGGCTATCTGCTTTGGGGTATGATGTGATATTACTAGTGGATTACCAAAGAAGAAGGAAAGTTAAAGTAAAATTGTAAAATGAGGTGTAAATGAAAATGAAAGTAGGATATACTATTGATAGTAATGAGAAGTAATTAAAGTTGTATGATGGGATGAGAATGAGTTATAAAAGAAAAATATGATAAATTGAGAATGAGTATTAAAATAATTTGTTAGATGAAATCTGAAGGAAGGGAAGATAAATTGTAAAATATATTGAGAATGAAAGTTTATGTATTACCGGATATTATGACATGTGTTATAAGATATGGATGAATGTGATATTATGAGATTGAATGCATGTGAACTAGATGCGATGAAAATGAATGAATGTGATGATCTACGGTAGAACTTATATATGTGATAAATTGTGATAAAAAGGAATGTGATATTATAAGATTGAATAAATTTGAAGTTATGCGATGAGAATAAATATGATAAGAATAAATATCAATACGTTGTAAGGTTGATGAATGTGATGTTATGTAATATGAGAAGGAAAAAGAAAATGAACATGAAGGAAAATGCATATGAAGGATTGTAAGTCATGAGTTTGTACATGAAAATAAGTGGTAAGTGAGGTATGTGGTTAACTAAGTATGTAAAACACGGTAATTGCATAATATAATTAGAAATTAAAATAAAGAAGTGGTGTTGTGAAGTTATTCAAGAAAAGAGGAATATTGTGTATGTGATTAAATATGAAAAGTAAATGAATTATTTATGTAAATAAATATAGTGTTATGTCTTTGAATATAAAGTCAAGAAATTATCTATAAGAGTTGGTATGATGTGGTGTACATGAGCTTAACCATGAAGGAATTATGTGTGAGAAGTTAATGTGAATATTTCGAACAAATTGTCGTATGGAAAAATGTACAAGAAATAAAGAAAGTGGGTATGTATGATATAATATTATGTGAAAGTAAAATAAAGTTATATGTGATATTAGTGTGATGTATATAATGATGTGTGTTAAGTTATGGATATATAAATGGGTGCAGATTTGAAGAGTACTTTTGATATAAAGTCGTATTTATGATATTTTTATGTTCATATTTCAGGTTGAATCATACTATCTTGATATTTGTAAGTTCAATCTATTTTCTTTATATAGTTTAATTTATTTGTTAAACTAGTAAATTATACTCACACCAGAAATGGCTAACCCCTTAGTTTTTGGGGGGTTAGGGTAGTCCCTGGACTTCCCTGGACCCCCTACTTTTGCAGGTCCTCAGTAGTGCAAAGGTGAGGCATAGATTTAGTCGAGTGGATTCTTTTACTTTGAAATTTTTGTGTAAGTTAGTGATTTGAATAGTAAGATTTAAGGTTTAAATTGTATTTTGGATGTATAAACATGTAGATGATGATGATGACTATAGTGTGGGGTAGTATGTTATGTTTTTGACCCGTACCCATCTCGTTGTGGAGTATCGGGCCTTGTGGTATGTTTTACAAGGTTGTTTCTAAAAATTTTGCTATGTTTTCAAAGAAATTTATGGTTTTTATTTGATAATTGATATTTATTATGAGTTTGGCCAACAGAGCATGATATTTATATTGCTTGTGTGTTTCTGCTCATTTTGGGCTGGGGAGCCCATGAAAATATTGCTTGTATTGTGAGCTACGGAATTTAGAGTAGAATTCCATAAGCTTTTTTTGTGTTTCGGAACAGAAATTTTTGAAGAAACTCTGCCAAAATTTTATTTGAAATATAACTATCTTAGTTTATGTTTAAAGTGGTATAGAAATTGAAAGAAATGAATTTGGAGTGGAAAAATAATAATAATAAATAAATTTGAGGCGTTACGATGTGTCTGCCAGCTTGTGTCTTTCTCGAGAGAGTTTGAGCGCTTCGAAAACTGCATGGAACGGGATGTTCACCGAGCTTCCATTGTCAACGAGGATTCGGCAAACCTCGTGATTCACCATATGAAGTCTGATCACCAGGGCATCATAGTGAGGTTGTTGGACACCTTCCAGGTCGTTGTTAATTTGAATTAATTTTTTTCAACAATTAAAACATATTTTTCGTATAATTAATTTGAATTATAAACTATCACAACCACATTTCTTTTTTTTCGACATTTCTTAACAATTAATATCTCAAACCTCTTCATTAGCAATCTCCATATTAATTTCCTGTTTTTAATCATTTACTAAGCATACAAATTTATATCTTAATTCATTCATTTCAATACAACACAAAGATTCATTTAAACACATAAAGTGGTATTGTTAATTTACTAACTTTTGTGTCTATAATTCATGGTGTAGATAATAAAATTTTCTTCAACAATCCATAACTATAGTCCATTCACACAAAATTTAGACTTTTACTAATAAGATCACATACAATTGCACATCCACATTCCAATCAATTTATAGGTCAATTTTCCAATTAAATGTGTACTCTTATTAATCTTTTCCATGCATCATTTTTTCCATTCAATCTAGCATGCATTCCTATTTAGAAATATAGAAAATTTACCCACCTTAAATGGAGAGAAAATACAACTAGCAACCTCCTAGACGAATGTCCTTGCAAACGAACGATCCTCCTCTTTGAACACGCGTGCACAAGCCAACCCGAGCACACCCAATGCCAAACCGAGAGCACTCCCTCCTTGATGCCGGCCTCCTCTTCTTGTTGCAAGCACAACTCCCGCACACAACTCAATCTTTTAACTCACTAAATAAACTACTAGATATAGTATTTTAGACTATAGACTTGGAGAAAATAATTTACAGAAGAATAACTAGCCATGGGAGGGGGTATTTATACTAAAAATCTATGGAAATGGATGGCTAAGATTGAAGTAGGAGTTAGGAACAAATGGCTTAGATTTAAGAAGGAGTTACACTAACTACCCATGATGAGTAACCATCTCCACCATGATCCCATTCAAAATTTCATTTCCCTCCAAGATTACAACCGGCCATGCATAGGAAGGTGCACTTTGCACGTGTACGTGCAATGCACGTGCAAGCATTTGCCTCCAAAAATTTGTACATTATATTTTATATAAAAATAAACTTTAAATTGTATCCTACATGACAAGTTGTAATTAAAAATAAATTAACTCATGGGCTTTAGTTTATGGGCCAAAATAGTAATTTTAAAATAAAATAAATGAATTAAATTTTGGGCTTTAAGAGAAAGGGCTTTATGTCTAATTGAAAGAAGGCTTTATACAAAATAATTAAAAGCACATATTTAAATATCTATACTCATCATGATGAAAATATTTACCAAAAATATTGCACGTGCACACTACGTGCAAAATAAAATAATTTTTCATTAAATGAAAAATCGAGGCATTACAACACTCCCTCCTTAGAATAGTTCCGTCCCCGGAACTATAGTCAAGAGCGAGAAAACAAACACTCATAACAAGAACAAAAGAATACAAAGATACAAATCAAGCAAAAAGCTCAGGATAGTCCTTCAACATCCTCTCCTCAGACTCCCAAGTAGCCTCTTCAACCAAATGGTTTCTCCAGACTACCTTGACCATCGGTATCGTCTTATTCCTCAAGACTTTCTCTCGACGATCAACAATCTCGACAGGACACTCGATGTAATTCAGATCCAACTGCAAACCTTCCGGCACTTCAGGGAAATGATGACTCGGATATGGAATATAACTTCTCAGCATAGACACATGAAAGACATTTTGCACCTGAGACAACTCTTCCGGTAACTCAAGCCGGTAAGCAGTTTTCCCGATCCTTTTCAATATCTTGTACGGGCCTATAAACCTCGGGGCTAACTTTCCGCCTTTGCCAAATCGAACCACAACTTTACTGGGTGATACTTTCAGAAAGACGAAGTCACCGACCTCAAATTCAAGGTCCCTTCTCCGGTTGTCTGCATAGCTTTTCTGCCTGCTCTGAGCTTCTACCAACCTCTTCCTGATCAGAACAATCTTCTCAGAGGTTTGCTGTACAAGCTCAGGACCAAACAATTGATGCTCCCCAACTTCAACCCAACAAACAGGTGTCCTGCACTTCCTGCCATACAAAGCTTCGTACGGCGTCATCCCAATGCTAGCCTGAAAACTGTTGTTGTAGGCAAACTCTACCAAAGGTAAATGCCTTTCCCAACTACCTCCAAAGTCTAGTATACAACACCGAAGCATGTCCTCAAGAATACGGTTGACTCTCTTGGTCTGCCCATCGGTTTGCGGATGAAAAGCAGTGCTGAAATCCATCTTGGTACCCAAAGCTGTCTGAAGACTCCTCCAGAAATGCGAAGTAAACCGTGCATCTCAATCAGACACAATAGTTGACGAAACACCATGAAGCCGGACAATCTCGCCAACATACAACTCAGCTAACTTATCCATAGAAGCAGTGAGTTTCATCGCCAAAAAGTGAGCGGACTTGGTTAGTCAATCGACTATAACCCAATCGCATCATTGCCTTTAGAACTCTTAGGCAATCCCGTAATGAAATCCATACTGATGTTATCCCACTTCCATTCCGGAATAGGTAACGGCTGTAATAGACCTCCGGGTCTCTGATTTTCAGCTTTGACTTGCTGACAAACCTCACACTTTGCCACAAATTCAGCCACATCCCGCTTCAAACCTGACCACCAGAAATGCTGTTTGATGTCTTTGTACATCTTAGTACTCCCAGGATGTACCGAAGAAAGAGTAGCATGCGCCTCCTAAAGAATACTCTCTTTCAGGTCTGCCTGATTTGGAACACATAGCCTATCTCCGAACCACAGTGCTCCATCCCTGATTTGAAATCCGGGCAACCTGCCAGCACTAACCTGCTCCTTCATCTCCAAGATATCAGCATCAACCTCCTGACTTGCCATGATCCTTCTATTCAGTGTAGGTTGAAGCTTCAACTGAGCTAAAGATGCTCTCAATCCTTGCAAGACAACCTCAATACCTGCTCAATCCAATTCCTCAATCAGATGCTTCTGAGTTGTAATCAAACTAGATAAACTGCTCTTGCGACTAAGTGCATCAGCAACAACAGTAGCCTTCCCAGGATGATACATAATCTCAGGTCGCATGTCCTCGAGCACTTACAACCATCTCCGCTTCCTCAAATTCAGATCCTTCTGCTGAATATGTACTTCAAACTCTTGTGGTCCGTGTACATGTTCAATTTCTCACCGTACACGTAGTGTCTCCATTGCTTCAGGGTAAAGATAATCGCAGCCAACTCCAGATCATGAGTCAGATAATTCTTCTCATGCGGTCGTAGTTGCCTAGACCCATGAGTGATTACTCTTCCTTCTTGCATTAAGACACAACCAAGCTCCCGATGTGAAGCATCACTATAAACATCATACTCAACGCCTGCTCTAGGCAAAGCCAAAATAGGTGCAGTAGTCAGTTTCTCTTTCAACTCCTGAAAGCTTGCCTCACATTGCTCACTCCACTTGAATTTCACATTCTTCTTGGTTAGACCAGTAAGCGGCACGGCTATCTGAGCATAACCTTGAATGAATCTTGTATAGTATCCAGTCATTCCAAGAAAACTTCTGACTTCCTTCACTGTAGTAGGCCTTGCCCAATCTCTCACTGCCTCTATCTTCTGAGGGTCAGTTGCCACTCCCTCCTTAGAAAGGATGTGACCTAGGAATGCCACTTCAGATTTCTAGAAATCATACTTGGAAAACTTGGCATACAACTTCTGCTCTTCCAGCTTCTACAAAACTGCTGCCAGATGCTCGGTGTGCTCCTCTTCTGCCTTGGAGTACACGAGGATATCGTCGATAAACACCACGACGAAAGAATCAATGAACGGCCTCAGAACTCTGTTCATCAAATCCATAAAGATTACGAGTGCATTCGTCACTCCATATGGCATAACTAAGAATTCGTAATGCCCATGTCGAGTTCTAAATGCAGTTTTGTGCACATCTTCAGCTTTCACTCGAACTTGGTGATATCCTGATCGAAGTTCTATTTTGGAGAATACAGCTGCTCCTTGTAGACGATCGAACAGGTCATTAATTCGAGGAATAGGATACTTATTCTGAACAGTGACCTTATTCAGCTCCCGGTAATCGATACACATTCTCATCGATCCATCCTTCTTCTTTACCAAAAGCACTGGTGCTCCCCAAGATGACGCACTAGGTTGAATAAAGCCTTTCTCTAACAGTTCCTCAATCTGCCGTTTCACCTCATCCTGTTCCACTGGAGCCATCCTATACGGTGCCTTAGAAATGGGTGCACTTCCCGGTTGAACAGTGATGCTGAACTCTACATCACGATGCGAGGGTAACCCAGGAAAATCATCCAAGAACACAGTTGGATAGTCCCGAACCACAGGAATCTCTTGCACTTCTACAGGAATCTCTTCCTTGCGGATGGCTGCCACCAGCCTAGAACACTTCTTCTTCCCTTGGAAAATGACTTCAGGTCCACTTGGAGCCTTCACTGTTACCGTTTTGGTCTTACACTCGATGCTTGCACTGTACACCGACATCCAATCAATGCCAATGATAACATCGACACCTAAAATAGTCAGCTCAATCAGATCAATCCCAAAGATTCTGTCCCCAATCACAATCTCGCAATCTGCATAATATCGATCAGTGGTTAAAGTTTCTCCTGATGGAGTAGCTACTGCTAAGATCTTTCCTAGAAAAATCTTCGGTTCAACTCCCAACACTTTAGCAAATTTAGGAGACACAAAAGTATGAGAGGATCCAGTATCGAACAACACAACAACTTTCATTCCATTAAGATAATGTTCTTCTGTTACATAATACACACTCATTACGTAACAGTTCACTAAATAGCGAGAAAAAAATTTGACAAAAACCCTCTTACCAGCGATGACATGATCCACTTCATCAGCATCAGCTTCCGTCAAGGCAAATACTCGCCCTGGTTGGTACGGTCTCTTCCCATTCTGCTGAGTTGATCCTCCACGGGTGACATTCCGCAGCTTGGAGCATTGAGACATGAAATGTCCCGTCTCACCACAGTTGAAGCAAGTCACTACAGGAGGTCTTACCACATTGTTCCCGGGTCCTCCAGCCACACTAATAGCGTTCGCCCCTGTCAGTTTGAACCTTTGTGCAGATGGTTGCCCCTTGAAACTCCCAGAATGTGCAGGCCTCTTCCCAGACTGCCAGTTGTTCCTCCGGTTCTGAACAACATGAAGCTGCTCCATGTCGGCTTCCGTCGCTGCTGCTCTCTTGACCAACTTGTCAAATCTTCTGATACCAAGAGGTATCATCCGGGACCTCAAGCTCGGCCTCAATCCATGCTCGAACTTACGAGCCTTCTTAGCCTCATCCATCACTAATTTCGGAGCATACCTAGAGAGCTGAGTAAACTTGGTCTCGTACTCCCTTACTGACATGCTACCTTACTATAGTGATAGAAACTCCATAGCCTTCTTCTCTTGGACGTCGGAGAGGAAATAGTGACTGCGGAATTCTTCCAGAAATTCCTCCCAGCCGAGAACTATACCTCCCATTGCCCTCTTCATCGACTACCACCACACAGCCGCATCCTTCTCCAGTTGCAGAGTTGCCAACTTGACCTTGCTGCCTTCAGGGGTCTCCAGCACATCAAAGATTGTCTCCACTTGACGAATCCAGTTGTCAGTCGTGTTGGATCCTGTAGGCGAGACAACAAACACTAGAGGGGGGTGAATAGTGTTAATAAAAAAATTGCGGAAATTTTCTTTGGTGCAGTCGACTTGGTTGTGAACCTAGTCGACTGAAATGATCAAATAAAAGTAAATACAATAACTCGGTGCAGTCGACTTATAGATAAGGCAGGCGACTGATGACACAAAGACAGTACAACTAATATGAGACTGATCAGTCGACTGATAGTACAAGGAGTCGACTGTCCAGACAAGTTTTACAGAACTTATGAAAACAAAAGTAAATGCAAGATCAAGACAACCAATCACAGAGTACACAAGATATATCCTGGTTTCGGTCCTCCCGACCTACATCCAGTCCCCAAGCAACCCACTTGAGATTTCCACTATTCTTGAAAAAAGTTTACAAGAATATCCTACGGCGTTAAGACAACAACCTTGTCTAACCGTAGTCCTTTCTCTCAACCAGAGAAAGCAGACCCACTCTACTACCAAGAGTGAAACAAACCGACTCTACAACCTAGAGTCAAAAACCACTCTCCAACCGAGAGCAAAATGAACAAGAAAAACTTTACAGTCAACCTATAGCCTTGTTGGTGTATTGTGTTGTTGCACGTGGCTAAAAACAAGGTCGACTTCTATACCCAGTCCAGAGCAAAATCGTTGCTATACTGGACTGAGTGTAGAGAACCATAGAGTTTGAACTTGAAAGTTTTTTCTCAAATTTTTCACTTAGAATTTTCTCAAAGAGTGCTCGGATCTCAAAAATTGTTGTAAGATCTTTTCAGTGAGATCTGAACTCTATTTATAGAGTTTGATCTCCTGGACGTTGGGAGAAAGTTATTCCAACTGTCAACCAACGGATCTTTAGCTTTTGATTTTGAAAAATTCGATTTTGAAAACAGAGAACGGTCAAAAGCACTCGAACAGTCGACTGGGTTGCCATATGAGTCGACTGGTCAGAGTTTGAATTAATTTAAACAGTTTTGTACTTGTCAGTCGACTGCTAGAGGTATCAGTCGACTGATACTCAATAGTTAAACTATATCAAACTGTTTTGACTCATTTGTTGTTTTTGAAAAACACACATTATGAAATTGTGAGTGTATGTGTGTGTGACAAGGCTTTACAATCAGACTAAGACTCAACAAAAGTAAAAAATACAATGTTTTACAAGAAACAATAATTTGACACATTTGAGCTTGAAGCCTTGAGTCTTGAGTCTTGATTTGAGTCTTGAGTCTTGTCTTGAGTGAAGCTTTGGCCATTGTCTTTTATCTGGAGCTTTTATGCTTGATCATTTGTTCAGCTGTAAAGTAATTAGTCCTTTGTGTATAGCACCTGTAAAATTAGCATAGATACATGTGCAATGTGTTGTGATCATCAAAATCAAGAATCAACATTCTTCTCCTTTTTGATGATGACAACACAATAGCTGATAATAACAGATAATATACAAGCATAGTAAATATATGCTCCCCCTATTAAAAACACATCATGGATACACATCATAAAAGAATGTATCAGTCGACTTAACAGTATATCAGGCGACTGATCAGACAAAAACATACATAGTGAAATCACAAACACATAAGAACAACAGATGTAGCAGTCGACTGATATGCCTGTAGTCAGTCGACTGACCAGAGAAAATTTCAATATACAAAAATCAAATAGTCTTTTGTGAACACAGAAATGTTTCAAACACAAGAGAGGATATCTCTCCCCCTTTGTCATCAACAAAAAACACAAAAATAAACAGTCTTTTGCATAGAAATAAACTAAGAAATGTTCTCATACATAGATAAGTGCATTAAGACAAAATAAAATAGAAAATTACATAAATAGCGAAAAAATCTTCAATTGTCCTCATCTGAATCTTCATCAGCAGCATGAAATTGAGTATGGAAAAGATCAGTGAGATGATCAAGTTTGGAATCAATGGTGTCAAGTTTGGAATCAAGAGTGTGAAGTTGGGTATCCACTGTCTCTGAATGTTTCATGAGATAAGTGACACAATCATAGAGAGTACGTGGATCATCATAGTTGGCTTGAGGAAGAGATGGATCAGAAGAGGCAGAAGGTCTAGAAGGTCTAGCAGTAGAACCTAAAGGAGCTTGAGAAAGTGGAGGAGACCTAGGAGTAGGTTGTGGTTGTTGAGGTGGAGTATCAAGAAGCTTCATACGTGCTAAACTGGCACGATCGAAACACTCATAGTGCGTAACGACATTGGTCTCGGAATCGAGATCAATACCGAAATCTACAAAGACACGAGTGAGAAGCCCACCAAAAGGTAAGAAGTGAGTGTGGTTTTGTTCAAATTTTGAAAAGATGACACGACCCCAATTTACAGCAATTTTACCAAATATTGCATAGATAGCTTTTTGTAATTCTAGAGAATACTGGTCATAACTTCCTCTTTTGGAAAGAATGTTATAGGCGAGTATTCTAGCTACAAGCTTAGCAATAGGGGTAATATTTTTGCTAGTCATTGGAGGTCCGTGATGGGGTAAAAAAATTCTAGATAAAATAGAAGCATCATCAAGAAGAACATCATTAAGATCTAATCCTCCGTCATCAAGACCCATTATTTGATTGATTCGCATGGGTGTGAGTGTCATTTTAACATTTTTTACAGATGAACGGATAACTACATCCCCATCGTGTTTTTGGACAACCCTCATATTTGTGTAAAACAAATAAATGAGTTGGGGATAATAGTTGGGTTGATTAGATAGAGAGAGATAGTCATAAAGACTACTATTTTGAAATAAGGGGACAAGATTAAATCGATCAAGATTATTGAAATTAACAAATCTTCCAGGGAAGATGACAATGGTACACATAAGGTACCATCTTTCAAGAAGATCTGGGCTCAATAGAAATTGAGAATAATCTAGAGATGAAGAACTAGCTTCACCATGAGTTCTCTTAGATTTCTTGGGTGCCATTGGAAAAAGGTGAGGGAAGGATTTTACCAAAGAAATTGGAAAGAGAAACAGTCGATCAAACACCAGGGCAGCAGGCGACTCCTTCTTCTTCTCTGGCTAGGGTTTTCAGATTTGGGGTAAAAGTGAAAAGTGAAAGATGAAGGCTGTGAAAGGGGGTTTTAACTGAAGGCAGACGGCTGAGATCAAAGAGGGAAGAAATCGACGGATGAGATAAGAGATCACGGGTGAAAAGAGAAGTGAAATTTATCTCAAAAGCTGCGATGAATAGTCGCTGAAGACATTTGAACTCGCGACAGTCGACTGGTAGGGTATATCAGTCGACTTAGTCGAAAAGAGACTAAAAATTTTACGGCTGCTTATCAATCGAATGGTATCCGGACTAGGCGACTGATCAGAGACAAATAGATATGTTTTAAAGTACAGTACAGTCGACTTATTGAAAACATAGTCGACTTAACAGAAACAATTTTCAACAAATATCAATAAAATCACAAATTCCAAGTTCTCTTCTTAAGTTAATGAAAGTATCTTCTTTAAGGGGTTTGGTAAATATGTCTGCTACTTGTTTATCAGTAGAGATAACGTCTAAAGATATATCTCCTTTTAAAATATGATCACGTAGAAAATGATGTCGAATATCAATATGTTTCGTACGTGAATGTTGAATCGGATTTTTAGATAGATTAATTGCACTGGTATTATCACACATAATTGAGGGTTTTTCAAATGAAATACCATAATCTATTAAAGTTTGTTTCATCCACAAGATTTGTGCACATGCCAAACTTGCAGCGATATACTCAGCTTCTGTGGTTGATAGGGATACGGAATTTTGCTTTTTACTGCACCAAGAGACTAGGGAATGTCCCAAAAAGTGACATGTACCACTAGTACTCTTGCGATCAGTTTTGCTTCCAGCAAAATCAGCATCGCTATATGACAGAAGTTGAAAATTATCGGAGCGTGGATAAAATAAACCATATTCAGATGTGCCTTTAATATATCTTAAAATTCGTTTCACTGCTTTTAAATGAGACTCTTTAGGACTAGATTGATATCTAGCACATAAACATACGCTGAACATAATATCTGGTCTACTTGTTGTAATATATAAGAGTGAACCAATCATACCTCGATAGAGTTTTTGATCAACACTCTTACCTAATAAATCTTTGTCAAGAGTAGTAATAGTAGCCATAGGTGTGGATTTACTACTAGTACTATCCATGTTAAAACGTTTGAGTAATTCCTTTGCATATTTTCCTTGATTGATAAATATGCCACTTGAGGACTGTTTAATTTGAAGTCCAAGGAAATAATTGAGTTCACCCATGTGACTCATCTCAAATTCGTTTTTCATGGTATTAGAAAACTCTTGACATAGATTATTATTAGTAGAACCAAAAATTATATCATCAACATATATTTGTATGATTAAGATATCATTCTTAAATCTTTTGATAAACAATGTAGTGTCTACTTTACCTATTTCAATTCCTGTTTCTAAAAGAAAAGTTTTCAAACGATCATACCAAGCACGAGGTGCTTGCTTAAGACCGTATAAAGCCTTTTTCAATTTATAAACATGATCTGGAAATTGTTCATGTTCAAAACCTGGTGGTTGTTTAACATAAACATTTTCTTTAATAAACCCATTAAGAAAAGCACTTTTAACATCCATTTGATAAAGTATAAAATTCATAAAACAAGCAAAAGATAATAAAATAAGAATAGATTCTAGTCTAGCAACAGGAGAATATGTTTCATCAAAATCTATACCTTCTTCTTGATTATACCCTTGAGCAACTAATCTAGCCTTGTTCCTTACAACTTGTCCTGATTCATCTAACTTATTTTTAAATACTCATTTGGTACCAATAATAGTCTGATCAGGAGGTCGAGGAACTAAATCCCATACATCATTCCTTATAAATTGGTTTAGTTCATCTTGCATGGCATTCATCCAATATTCATTCTCACAAGCTTCTTGTATATTTTTTGGTTCAAAATCCGACAAGAATGCTGTATGAGCAATCATATTAACATGTGAACGTGTCTGAATACCATGGGAGATGTCACCAATTATTAGGTCATGAGGATGATCTTTAACTTCAACAAATAATTTTGGTAAAGTTGAAGATATCACAATAAGATCAGTCGACTGGATAGGTTCTTCAGTCGACTGCTTTACTTCAGTCGGGTGGAAGTCCTTATCAGTCGACTTATCAGTCAGATTAGTTTGTTCTAAAGATTTAATCACATTATCTAAAGGTGATGAATCAATTTCATCATCTTTATTTAAAATTGATGAAGGCAGAGATTCATCGAATGAAACATGCATTGATTCTTCAATAGTCATTGTAGACTTATTGAAAATTCTATATGCTTTACTCCTATTTGAGTATCCTAAAAAGATACCCTCATTAGATCTAGGATCAAATTTGTCTAAATTATCTTTTGTGTTTAGAATAAAACACTTACAACCAAATGTCTTAAAGTAAGAGACTTTAGGAATTTTATTAAAAAATAACTCATAACAAGTCTTCTTTAGCTTAGGTCTTATAAGAATTCTATTTTAAACATAACAAGCTGTAGCAACAGCTTCAGCCCAAAAGTGCTTTGCTAAATTGCTTTCAACAAGCATAGTACGTGCGCATTTTTGCAAAGTCCTATTCTTCCGTTCAACCACTCCATTTTGTGGTGAAGCTCTAGGAAATGCAAATGAATGTGTTATACCATTCTTGTTGCAATATTCTGTAAATGTTTCATTTTGAAATTCTCCACCATGATCACTTCTAATAGTGACTATGGTTAGAGATCTTTGATTTTGAATACGTTTACAAAAATGTGCAAATTCATCAAAAGCATCATTTTTATGTTTTAAAAAGAATGTCCAAGTGAATCTTGAAAAATCATCTACTAAAACAAATACATATCTACTTTTATTTAATGAAGCAACTCTAGTAGGGCCAAATAAATCCATATGAATTAATTCGAGCGGCCTACTAGTAGAAATTTCTTCTTTTGTTTTAAAAGTGGATTTGACTTGTTTTCCTAGTTGACATGCATCACATAACTTATCCTTTTTAAAGGATAGTTTTGGCAGTCCTTTAACTAGGTTATATTTAGATAATTTTGAGAGATTCTTCATGTTCACATGTCCAAATCTTCTATGCCATAGCCAAGATTCATTGTTAGAAGCTATTAAACAAAAATCATTTGAAAATTCTATTGCATTCAAACACAATTCATAAATATTATTTTTACGAAAACCTTGAAAAATAACATTTTGCATAGTAGAGTCATAAATCAAGCATGCATCTTTTTCAAAAACTATTTTATACCCTTTATCACATAATTGACTAATGCTTAAAAGATTATGCTTTAAACCACTAACTAATAATACATTTTCTATGGTTGGGTTAGAAATTTTACCGACCAAGCCAATTCCTATGACTTTGCCTTTGTTGTTATCTCCAAAGGTGACAGTTCCTCCATCTATGCTTTGAATAGTGGATAGCAGGTTGGCATGTCCTGTCATATGCTTTGAACACCTGCTGTCTAGTATCCAGCATTCTTTCTTGGGTACCTATAAAAAATTTAAGGTAAATATGGTACCCTTTTTATTGGGTCCAAAACACATTAGTTTGGGGGAAACCAAACCCATGAAGAGTTTGATCTTCCTCCATAAGCAGGAATATAATTAATAGAATTACACACAGTTAAAACATATGAGTTAATATAAGCAATTCTATCATTCTTATTTAAGCTGACTGGAATCCATATAACCTTATTCTGTCCAGTCGACTTAACAGTGTCCTTCAGTCGACTGCTAGTCTGAGTCAGTCGACTTGATGGTACACTAGGTCGACTTATATGAGGTTTTGATCTCGTTGAATGATATTCAATTCCTCTGGACAGACGACTGGTAGATTGGTTCAGTCGACTAAACCGAACATTAGTCTTGCTTTTATCACTTACATTAACAACCTTAGGCTTTTCAAAAAATTCATACAACTTGTGTGTAACACTAGAAATATATGCTGATTTATTTCTACTAGTGTTTTTAGTAGGAGATTCTTTTACAGAAGAATTTTTAAAACCAAGTCCATATTTTTGACTAGATTTTACTTGATGGTGAAGGACATCATTTAAACTCTCTTTGCCTTTGTTAAACTTAGATACGTTCTTTGAAATCTCTTCATAATTCTTTTTGAGAGTTTCAAGATCAGTATCTAAACTTGCAATGTGAGAATTTAAAGATTTCACTTCCTTATCAAGGTTAAGATTTTCTTGAGAAAGTGTTTGATTAACTTTCTCTAGATTCTTAACTCTAATCTTTTCTTTTTTCAACTCTTGGAATATTTCATTAAAAGCATCAAGAAGATCTTCTGAATCATAGTCATTACTTACATGTTCTTGTGCAGCCATGAAACACATATTTGCCACTTCGTTGTTTTCATCCGTTTCTTCTTTGGAAGACGAATCACTATCATCCCATGTAGCTTGATAGGCCTTCTTGTTCTTGGCAAATTTATTCTTTGAATATTTGTCCTTTTTGAAGTTGTATGATTTTTCCTTGTTCTTTGCATTTTCAAGGGGACACTCCTTCTTCATGTGACCTATTTTATTGCACCTGAAACATGTAGGAGGGTCATTAGTATCTCTATTTTTAGAATTAAACTTACCCTTCTTTAAGAATTTCTTGAATCTTCGAGTAAACATTGCTATCTCCTCTTCATCTTCTTCCTCATCTTCTGAGTCTGTCATGGCTTTAAAAGCCAATAATTTCTTCTTTGCTTGATGAGATTCTGTATCCTTCTTTCGATCTTCAAGTTGGACCTCGAATGCCATGAGATTGTCCACAAGATTCTCGAGAGAAAGTTGTGACAAGTCATTTGCTTCTTCTATTGCCGTGGTCTTCTTTTCCCATTCTGGAGTGAGTGCACGTAAGACTTTTCTAACCATCTCTGCTTGAGTGTAAATCTTTCCAAGCGCCACAAGAGAGTTAGTGATATCAGTAAATCTGGTGATCATCTCGGATACGGTTTCATTGTCCTTCATTCTGAACATCTCAAATCTGTGAACAAGAACAGAAATTTTAGACTCTTTAACTTTATTCGTTCCTTCATGTGTTACCTCGAGTGTATGCCAAATTTGATATGCGGTTGTAGCATTGGATACACGGTTGAATTCTTCCTTTGTGAGTGCACAAAATAAAGCATTCATTGCTTTGGCATTGTTCATTGTTTGATTCTTTTGATCATCATTCCATTGTGCATATGGAATGGTAGGGGCAGTGTATTCCGTCTCTGTCATTTGCCATATCTCGTAGTTGATTGATTGGAGGTAGATTCTCATTCGGCACTTCCAATAATTGTAGTTAGTTCCATCGAATAGCGGTGGCCGTTGTGTAGATTGGCCTTCATGGTACTGATTTGTATTTGAAGTAGTTGCCATAGCCTGTAACCTTGCTCTGATACCAAGTGTTGGATCCTGTAGGCGAGACAACAAACACTAGAGGGGGGGTGAATAGTGTTAATAAAAAAACTGCGGAAATTTTCTTCGGTGCAGTCGACTTGGTTGTGAACCAGTCGACTGAAATGATCAAATAAAAGTAAATACAATAACTCGGTGCAGTCGACTTATAGATAAGGCAGGCGAATGATGACACAAAGACAGTACAACTAATATGAGACTGATCAGTCGACTGATAGTGCAAGGAGTCGACTGTCCAGACAAGTTTTACAGAACTTATGAAAACAAAAGTAAATGTAAGATCAAGACAACCAATCACATAGTACACAAGATATATCCTGGTTCGGTCCTCCCGACCTACATCCAGTCCCCAAGCAACCCACTTGAGATTTCCACTATTCTTGAAAAAAGTTTACAATAATACCCTACGGCGTTAAGACAACAACCTTGTCTAACCCGTAGTCCTTTCTCTCAGCTAGAGAAAGTAGACCCACTCTACTACCAAGAGTGAAACAAACCGACTCTACAACCTAGAGTCAAAAACCACTCTCCAACCGAGAGCAAAATGAACAAGAAAAACTTTACAGTCAACCTATAGCCTTGTTGGTGTATTGTGTTGTTGCACGTGGCTGAAAACAAGGTCGACTTCTATACCCAGTCTAGAGCAAAATCGTTGCTGTACTGGACTGAGTGTAGAGAACCAAAGAGTTTGAACTTGAAAGCTTTTTCTCAAATTTTTCACTTAGAATTTTCTCAAAGAGTGCTCGGATCTCAAAAATTGTTGTAAGATCTTTTCAGTGAGATCTGAACTCTATTTATAGAGTTTGATCTCCTGGACGTTGGGAGACAGTTAACCAACGGATCTTTAGCTTTTGATTTTGAAAAATTCGATTTTGAAAACAGAGAACGGTCAAAAGCACTCGAACAGTCGACTAGGTTGCCATATGAGTCGACTGGTCAGAGTTTGAATTAATTTAAACAGTTTTGTACTTGTGAGTCGATTGCCAGAGGTATCAGTCGACTGGTAGTCAACAGTTAAACTATATCAAACTGTTTTGACTCATTTGTTGTTTTTGAAAAACACACATTATGAAATTATGAGTGTATGTGTGTGTGACAAGGCTTTACAATCAGACTAAGACTCAACAAAAGTAAAAAATACAATGTTTTACAAGACACAATAATTTGACACATTTGAGCTTGTAGCCTTGAGTCTTGAGTCTTGTCTTGAGTGAAGCTTTGGCCATTGTCGTTTATCTGGAGCTTTTATGCTTGATCATTTGTTCAGCTGTAAAGTAATTAGTCCTTTGTGTATAGCACCTATAAAATTAGCATAGATACATGTGCAATGTGTTGTGATCATCAAAATCAAGAATCAACAAGCCGCATCAGGGTCTGACTTCCCTTCGAATACAGGTGGTTTCATTCGTTTGAACGATTCCACTAGTTTAATCGCTTTGGGCACCGAATTCGCAGGTACCCTTCCTTGGTTCTGATTCATGGCCATGGCGTTGAGCGTCTGTTAGAGCCTCGCAAGTTCCGTTTCCAGATCCAGACCTTCACCATTTCTAGCTCCTCTTCTAGACATATTCTGATGCAAAAGATCCATTAAATTCGAAGTATAAGACATGAATTTTAAATCAACTTGCATTTCATTGAATTCCAAACTTTATACATTCAAATTGAAAAACATTTCGTGACATCAGAATGAAAATAGTAGAAGCTACAACAGTCTAACTCCTACGGTTCCTCTTCGCTTCTCGAAGTTCTCCCCGTAGTTCATCAACTTCTTCCTTCAGCACATCGGTCAGATTCTTCCTCTTCTCGAGTTCCCATACACGATGACTGAGAACAGAAAAGTCGTCTTTACGCTTTGCCAGCTGAGCCTCCAATAATCCGACTCTCTCTCGCAGTGTCTCTACCTGTCTCTGAAGAGAAGTCACAAGACTATTTGGAACTGGTTCTTCTTCTTCATCAGAAGAGTCATCAGATGAATCCGGAGGTGGGGTGATCTCTCGGGATTCAAGCCATTCTTCTCCGTCAGAATCTGCTTGCCCTGGGTAGTATTCTTCCTCGAAATCTGCTTGTCCAGGATGGTACTCTTCCTCGATGATATGCCAGTCGTCGTCTCCAGCAGGGTCGAAGTGATCAGCCATCTTAGAAATAGAGTGGAAGAAGCATAAGTAATAGAGCAACACAAATGTAAGTCACTTACATTTAAATCTCTAGACTCAAACACACACTCTAATGTCCACTTCTAGGGTGTCGTTCCTTATAAATTTGTACAAGTGTGAAACGTGGCTCTGATACCACTATATAACGCCCCGAATCCCAAATACAACTGAATTCGAGAGTTTTACAGGATCTTTCCACTTCATTTAGTACAATTTTACAAGGAAATTTGAACTTTTCACTTTACATCAGAGTTTACATAAATTCATTACAATTTACACAGCACAGCGAAAGTAAAATTACAACATTTAAATGAATGTACAACAACATTGAATAATCTTTAAGCATTTGTTCCTCTTTAATCTTTATCATGTCACTTACCTGCATATAAGACTGTGGGTACGTCAGTTTATTCAACCGGCGAACATTATACACGGCCATCCTCTCTATGCCGGGAATAGTATAACTTATTTTTCATATTTAGCAAACACACACTTGTCATATATCAAACTAAAGGGACTACCCTATTGATGTCGTGTTGTGATTGTGCACTTAGTCCTTAATGCAGTTATTTATGTTACATGACACTAATGCGCACTTGTTCGGATTCTATGCATCCCATACTACATAGGTCCGAGGGCAAGCCCTTAATCGTTCTTCATCTTTGTAGGGTTCAATCCCTCGCCATGACTTAATACTACTACTGTAACTACAGTAAGTATCTTAGATGATTTATGAGTACAAGCACGTGTACAGAAAACCTGGAGGGGAATCCCACGTCATGTCACTACGCATCGTGAAGACAGCTTGTGGCAATTCAGCCTCCTTCATGGCACACGATCCTCTTGCAGTCACCAAACATCCCACAAGCGTCACCACCGGGACGGTACTCTGGAGCAGTATCCACGTCATGTCACGATGCATCATGAAGACAGCCTGTGAAATACTCTCACGCCGCCAATTCGATGGCCCTTAACTCATGTTTTTCTTCTACTTTCATCACGTCTCCACTATGTACTAATCCTTAGTTTTTATTAGAAACATGAACAAAAATCAAAGCTCTAGAGTTAGCCTCTCCACTAAACCGGACTTATTCATTCATTCATTCAGACGTGACCAACCTTGGTCTTTCATTTCCAATTTCATTTCATTTCTTTCCAAATACCGGGGGAGACTTAGCTACTCTTTTGTTTCAATTTCAATTCAAATTTCCAAAATTGAGCATTTCCAACTCATAAGTTCACATGTCGAGTTATCATATTCAAAAGTGTTTCTCTTTTCCAATCATGATCTCTAAATCGTTCAATATTCCATAATTATACATTAAATTCAACTATTCATCATGTAACTCATGAAATATTATTTTCACATTAAAAACCCACATCACTAGTATTCAAATCAAGATGGATATTTACACAACATAATTTGTCGCACTATTCTCCAACGAGAATAATTCATATCACTTCACACAATTCCTTTTTATTCGTATTTCTTTTCTAAATTTCCATTCTAAATCTTTTTCAAAAAATACCACTTTATACAAATGCAAGTGTAGAACTTTTAGTTCTAAATTATACTTCTATTCTTTAAACATACACCGACTTCATGCAAATAATTCTCAAACTATTTTTCATAGACTCCACATATTTTAAAAATAATAATCATATTTTTTTGTAATTTTTTTACCATTAAAAACCCCCAAAAAATGTTTTTTCCCACAATATAAACAACAGCCGAGGCCACAGATCGAACCAGCGACCACAGGGAAACCAACCGAAGGCACAAGCCACTAGGCCGAGTGCTACTCGCGCTTAGAAGAGAGGGCTAGAGCATTAAGTGCTCTCGGCCGCTGCTCTACATATTTTTTGAAATGAAAAATAAAAGTATGGCAGCCCGGGGATTCGAACCAGCGACCTCAGACCCCGAGAGCCCACTGTAGCGATTAAGGCCGTCCTGACCACTTGAGCTACGTGCTCAGGTTGTCAAAGTACAACTCGAAATTTATTTAAATCAAAACTCTCTGTTATCAAAACTTTTCGATGTTTAACTGGTCCCCATTTCACTTTGCTTTTATAAAAATTACTGTAAATGTCCAGATTGACTAATATCATCATAAATTATACTCCAGTATGAAAAAATAATTTTTTTCAACAATTAAAACATATTTTTCGTACAATTAATTTGAATTGTAAACTATCACTACCACATTTCTTCTTTTTCGACATTTCTTAACAATTAATATCTCAAACCTCTTCATTAGCAATCTTCATATTAATTTCCTGTTTTTAATCATTTACTAAGCATACAAATTTATATCTTACTTCATTCATTTCAATACAACACAAAGATTCATTTAAACACATAAAGTAGTATTGTTAATCTACTAACTTTTGTGTCTATAATTCATGGTGTGGATAATAAAATTTTCTTCAACAATCCATAACTATAGTCCATTCACACAAAATTTAGACTTTTACTAATAAGATCACATACAATTGCACATCCACATTCCAATCAATTTATAGGTTAATTTTCCAATTAAATGTGTACTCTTATTAATCTTTTCCATGCATCATTTTTTCCATTCAATCTAGCATGCATTCCTATTTAGAAATATAGAAAATTTACCTACCTTAAATGGAGAGAAAATACAACTAGCAACCTCCTAGACGAATGTCCTTGCAAACGAACGATCCTCCTCTTTGAACACGCGCGCACAAGCCAACCCGAGCACACCCAATGCCAAACCGAGAGCACTCCCTCCTTGATGCCGGCCTCCTCTTCTTGTTGCAAGCACAACTCCCACACACAACTCAATCTTTTAACTCACTAAATAAACTACTAGATATAGTATTTTAGACTATAGACTTGGAGAAAATAATTTACACAAGAATAACTAGCCATGGGAGGGGGTATTTATACTAAAAATCTAGGGAAATGGATGGCTAAGATTGAAGTAGGAGTTAGGAACAAATGGCTTAGATTTAAGGAGGAGTTACACTAACTACCCATGATGAGTAACCATGTCCACCATGATCCCATTCAAAATTTCATTTCCCTCCAAGATTACAACCGGCCATGCATAGGAAGGTGCACTTTGCACGTGTACGTGCAATGCACGTGCAAGCATTTGCGTCCAAAAATTTGTACATTATATTTTATATAAAAATAAACTTTAAATTGTATCCTACATGACAAGTTGTAATTAAAAATAAATTAACTCATGGGCTTTAGTTTATGGGCCAAAATAGTAATTTTTAAATAAAATAAATGAATTAAATTTTGGGCTTTAAGAGAAAGGGCTTTATGTCTAATTGAAAGAAGGCTTTATACAAAATAATCAAAAGCACATATTTAAATATCTATACTCATCATGATGAAAATATTTACCAAAAATATTGCACGTGCACACTACGTGCAAAATAAAATAATTTTTCATTAAATGAAAAATCGAGGCATTACAGGATGAGTTGCAGGTGGTTTCGCTCGCTTACGGCTCTACGCAACCCCAGCTCGACTTCATAGAGCCGCTCTCGGCACCTCGTCAAGCACAGCCTCATCGCCCCTAAGCCAGCATCGGGACGAGCGCTTTCCCCCGAGCGAGTAGGCTCGACGGTTTGAGTCACCTCCGCAAGCTGAAAAGAAATCGAGGCAAACAATAAATTTTCAACACTTGGCCGAATCCCTACACTTAGCCAAATTTCAAGAATTTTTTGGGGAAAGATATGACAGAGAAACGCAGAGTCGAGCCCAAAAGGATGTTTTCATTCATTACAAAAAAGGCGGTGGCCAGTCCACGATTAGGCATTACACTTAAAAACTCAAAAAGGCAGAAGAAAAAAGAAAAGTAAGCGAAGTCAGGGCGCGACCTCTTTCCCGGGGCGGCGAGATTGGGTGGGGGCCGACGTCCCTGAAGGGGTCACCATTGCCAGCGGGGTGACCACAGACCCCTGGATCTCGCCGACGACCTCAACCTCAGGCTCGACTTTGTCGTCCCCTTCTTCTTCTTCTTCTCCCTCCGACTCGTGGTCGAAGCCTTCGACGTGGTCCAGGAACGACCTCCATCCCGAGCAGTCCACCCCGGGGTATGCCTTCGACACCCGGGCGAGGGCGTCGGCATAGGCTTTGGCCATGTTCTGGGCGAGAAAGCCTTGCGCCTTCACCATAGTGGCCTCCTCGGCCTCCTTCACAGCGGCAGCCTTGGCCTCCGTCGCTTCGGCTAATTGTTTGGCCGCCTCCTCCTTATGGCGAAGAAGGTCGCCCTCCAGCTTCGCGACCAGGACCTCAAGGTACTCGACCCTCGTCATCCTCCCCTCGAACTCGACCCTGAGCTTGTCAAGCTCGTTCCCCATGCGAGCTTTATCCGTCCGAGCTCGGTCGGCCTCCAGCTTCAGCTCCTTCTCCAGAGCTGTCAACCTCTCCGAGAGGTGACCAAAGTGGACGATGATCGGCGACAGTAAATGAGGTGTTCAAAGAGTTAGAGAAACTAGACATAAGAAAAACCAATGAAGGCAAAAATTCAACACTTACCGAGACCGCCGAACGAGCAATCTCGATGACATCGTCGCCTGCCAGCCCGGCCTCCATGGCGGCCTGATCCTTCGGCGTCGCCAGGTGCTTGATCACCTGCATACTCGCCACGGAGTCGCCCAGGAACTCGTCATGTTTCCGAACTTGCCAGTCCGGAACATGGATCTTCTTATGCTCCTCGGTCAGGAGCTCCTCGGCCGCCACTGTTAGCGGGGGCGTCGCCATCTTGAGGGCTGCGGCGATCGGAAAGTCACCAACCTCGGTTGACGCCGAGGCAACTCCTGCGACCACGGTCGGGCTCCCCAGGGTCTCCACTCCTCGACCACCTCCGTGACCCTCGGAGCCTTTGCGGTCGGTAAATTGGTGGCCACCCTCTTGCGCTTCTTCGGTGCCTTGCTAGCAAGACCAGCCCTCAATGCCACCACAGCCTCGTAGTCCATCGCCTCTGCATTAAAAACGAAGTCTGTTAGCGGGATACAAGTCGTAAAAGATGAAGTATGAAAAAGAAAGGACGAAAACATAGGAGAAGCCGCGTACTGGGATCTACGCGGAAGAGCCCTCCCCTGAATAGAACATCTTCGGTCAGCTCCCGTCAATTGCACTTCGGCCGATCAAGAAGTGTCCGAACTGCCTCTTCCTCTTCGGGGCGAAGCTTTGGCAGCGCCTTCAAACTCTTTGGCACCTCCTCCACCCAACTAGAGGGAATTGGCCAGGCCTCCGCACTCTGCACTATCAAAAACTTATCACGCCAGTGCTTTATGGAGTCGGGGCATATAACGAGCCTACCGCCATGTCTCGAGGCCAAGTAGTACCTGGAACTCCGACTGGTTCGCTTGATGAAGCCAGTAGATTGTCCAAAGTACACTCAGCTCCGGCTTGATCCCAGCGGCTTGGCAGTGAAGCACGAAACCATTGATGACTCTCCACGCGTTCGGCATAAGTTGGATGAGGCTGACCCCGAACCATTTAAGAACAAGGGTCACGAACGGATGGAGAGGTAGCCGAGCCTCGGCGATAAAGGAATCAACCGGCCAGCAACACATAGTCACTGGCAGCGGCGAGTTGGCCCTAACCCCGGAACCCGGCAGCAAAGTTCGTACTCCTCCGTAATGTGGAAACAATGCCGGATCACTGCCAAGTCTTCTTCGCTGAGGATAGACACCGTCTCATCAGCCTCGGTCGTCTCCCTCGCCTCATTCTCCTCAAAAGTCCTCCCCCTCCCATGAACAATACGCTCAGCATGTTCCTCCGGAAGATCTCGAACTCTGTGAAGCCCAGTCAGCGGTCCTGCCAACCTGCCAAACAGCCCCATGCGCTTCGGATCCTCCACGATCGTATCTCGACCAAACACCTTCTTGCCCTTATTTGGGTGACTCGGAGTGTGAGCTTCAGCAACTTGAGGGGAGGGCTCGGACTAAGAAGAAGACGACTCGGAGACAGTGGAAAGAGACATATTTATACTTGGAAAGAAACTAAGTATAAATTACCTTAAAGAGATATGCGGTCGGAAACTTCACCAGAAAACGGACGACGATCACCTTGAGCTCTCGCTAGCACGAATTCACCGCCTGAGTAAAAAAGTGGAGAAGTGAAAAATGAGAGGGGGGGTAAGGTTTTATAGAACGAGGCGCGCAAAATGATGTTAATGGGCCTAGACTGCCAGCCCATTTAAACAAAGCGACAAATGCAATCTGAGCCGTCGCCTTGTTTACCACACCAAGCCGCACATCGCATTAATGGCTGTCACATCTGACAGGAGCTCAGAGGTCATCGCATTAAATAAGCGTCACATCCGTCAGAGCTGTCAGAAGTTCAAAAGCCATCACATTTAATGGCTGTCACATCTGTCAGAAGTACAGAAGCCACCAACTCCACTGGGCGTTCTCCGCCAAAAATGACAAGTCAGGACTTCGGCACAAGCTGCCGAGCATTCTTACCACCGACCATGTTACATGGAAAGTTGGACCTCAGCACATGCTGCCGAGCGTTCTTGACACCGACCATGTTACATGGAAAGTTGGACTTCAGCTCAAGCTGCCGAGCGTTCTTAGCACCGACCATGTTACATGGAAAATTTGGACCTCGGCACATGCTGCCGAGCGTTCTTGACACTGACCATGTTACATGAAAAGTTGGACTTCGGCTCAAGCTGCCGATCGTTCTTGACACGACCATGTTACATGGAAAGTTGGACTTCGGCTCAAGCTGCCTGAGCGTTCTTGACACCGACCATGTTACATGGAAAGTTGGACCTCGGCACATGCTGCCGAGCATTCTTGACACCGACCATGTTACATGAAAAGTTGGACTTCGGCACAAGCTGCCGAGCGTTCTTGCCACCAACCATGTTACATGGAAATTTGGACCTCGGCACATGCTGCCGAGTATTCTTGCCACCGACCATGTTACAGGGAAAATTTGGACCTCGGCACATGCTGCCGAGCGTTCTTGACACCGACCATGTTACATGAAAGTTGGACTTCGGCACAAGCTGCCGAGCGTTTTTGCCACCGACCATGTTACATGGAAAGAACTACCCCCGGACCTCGCCGAACTCCCTCTCCGTGCCTACAACCTGGCCGAGGTGCCTCTGCTCTTCGGCAGAGGGCGCCGAACCACCCATGAGCTTCGGCCTCTTTGGCAGCAAGTGTTCGAAGGGGTCGGCTGTGAGGTAAAAGCATGTAGGCCGCACAACGAAGGAAACGATCGAATCGTCCGTCTAAGAATTGCGAAAAAATGATTAAAAATTCGGAAAAATTAATTAAAAATCCTAAAAAAGAATTATAAAATTGGGAGAGCATTTTTGAGCACCCAAGTAAATAATTATTGCCTAGGACAATCTATTAAGACCCCCGAACGACTAATCGACACTTCGCAAAATTAAATAAATATTCCGAGAAATAGATAAAAATTCGTGCAAAAACTCCACAATAGCCAGAAGAGCTCAAAAGCAACTCAGAGCACAACCAACTTGAAAAATCACCATACTACCTCCTTCAAAGATTCAAAACCTTCCATTTGGATTCCGATACAACTCCGCCAGCCACTAAAACAATGAAACTACTCCTCAAAGGCTGATCAAATCCAGTCTTCGGGAGTGGGGGGCTCGTGATATGGCTAAAAATGGGGTTAAATCGGAACCGTCCAAATCGAGCACAAATCTTGAAGCTCGAGGGTAAAATGGTAATTTCACCTACAAACGGGTCTGAAATGGGTACTGGATCTCCCCCCCGAAGATCCAATAATCCACGAACAGATCCACCTCAATTGGGTGCGGGTTTCAACCCGCAGCAAACCCGGTCCAGAAAGGATAGAATTAGGGTTTCTGATTAAATCCTAATCAACGGCCCTGATTCATATCTATCCTTTCGCTGGGGATTAGGGATTACATTCCTTATCTAACCACAGGGATTACATTCCTAATTTGACCCCAGTGGTGCCTATAAATACCTCCCATCCATCTCCATTAATAGGTAATCAATCTTTTGCCAATTTTATGCTATTTCATAATCACTTCTGATTACTGACTTGAGCGTCGGAGGGTGCGTCGCCGGGATCAACCCCTGTGTCTTGCACTTTTTGCAGGTGAACGGCGGGAGTCAACGGTCAAGCTCTGGCAGAACAGGTAACAGGTTTGCTATTCAAGTTTTCCAAGATCCACAAATACTATCTGTTTGCCCCCACACCAGATTCAGCGGCAACAGTTATTAAAACCCACTCTTATTTACTAACTGTATTTGTAGTATTTTAAATAAATCCTATTTTTTAATGCAAATTACCATTTTATTATAAACAAATTTTGTATTGGTTATTTTTCTATTTATGTTTTAAACCCCTCTTATTGGATTTTTCCTAATATACTGTAATACCCTTTAAAACCATATTCTAACCCATTACTTTAATCCACAACCCATTATCCAATATTTCAACCCATTACCCATCTTAAACTCGTTAACCCATTTAAAAATCCAAACCCAATTACAATAACCATCCCCACCCGAAACCATCAGAACCTAACCCTAAATATCCCTACCTATTTATACAACCCATATTGCCTGTTCATCTCCCTAGCTAGCCGCTTCGTCTTCTCCCCTACCCCATCTCTCTTTTGGCTCCTCTTCCACCTTCCCTCATCGCCTCGTTGTCCCTATGTTCCCACAGCCCCGCGATGCCCTCGTCCTCTGCTGCACTCCCCTGCCTCCCCATCTCCCTCTCATCGCGACGCAGCCTCGATGCACCCACAGACAGTGTCGCCCTTCTCCCCTGTGTGCCCTACCTCTTACGTCGCGCCACCCGTGACAACCCCTTTGCCCTGTAATGCTGTCCCCCTGTCCTGTTGCGCCCAGCCTACAGCCACCTCCGCCTGGCCCTGGCCTGTGCTCCTCCTTGCCTACAGCCACCTACGGCACCGCCCTATCCCACCTCTGACGCCATCGAAAGATCAGCAAGTGCAGCCCTCCGTCAGTGCACTCCTCATTGCCTTGTTGTTGTTGTTCTATTAGGTTGTTTGATCAAATTTTGATCAAGTGAACATGGGCCGTCCGTTTGGTCTTGATCATCATCACGATCATGTTCATCTTGATTGATCGATTCCTAGCCTTTGGATGTTCATCATCATTATCTCATCTTGATCATCCGATCAGATCCTAGCCGTCCGATCTCTTCTTCATCGTCACGATCGTGATGATCATCAACTTCCTTTGATCGTAGCCATTTGATCGATGGATCTTGATCTTCATCATTATCTTCATCATCAGGAAAATCTGACCGTCCGATCTGATCCGATCATCTTGATCTTGATCTTCGATCTCAGCCGTCCGATTGTGTTCGTGACCCATTCGTTGTGTTCGCTCGTTCATTTGCTTGAGTTCGTGCCCAGGAATCTGTTCCCGTTATTCTTACTCTTTGCTTCGTTCCGTCATCGTCTCTCAAGTAAGTAACTTGTACTCAATTCCTTTGTATGATACAAGTCATAAATTCTGCTTGTAGTGTAGTTGGGTTCTAGAGACAACTCATGTGTGATGTATTTTGATGAGTATTGTCTATATAGTGTTATTGACCATAGTTGCCTCACGACACAAAATTTGACATGAAACAATTTAGGTTTTGACCGTTCTTGATTTGATTATATTTATGAGATAATTATGAGAATCATGTGTTTGTTTGGATCCATGTGATATACTCATTGTGGACATGCTATATACTCTATTTCATGATGTTTGGACACGTATTAAACTCTGTAACATGTTTGGTTGTGTTTGGAACGAGTTTCGTTTGTTGTATATTTATTTGTTGTTAAAAGAAAAATCTATATTTTGTCGATGATCAGTTTTGATTGCTATTTTAGACCATATTAAGGTCAGTATCTTAACTTTAGTATTAAACATGACTTTTAGAGAAACCTGTCTTCTTTCCAAACATTCTAACATTGATCAATTTCGTTTTCGTATGTGTGAGATATGATTGTTTTACTAGAGAGGTGTATTTCATTTCCAGATTTCGTTTTTTGATGATTTCGGTGACTAATCTATTTTGATATTATTGCTTAACATATTATTTTGATCTGAAATTTTGGACAGTATTTCTATACTTGATTAGAGATTATCCAGAATTTTGGTTGATTTATTTGATAAGAGTTACAAACCGTTTCATGCTTTCGAATAAAAACTATATTTCCTGGATTTTGCTCGCTGTTCTGTAAAGAATTATATTTTCACCCTAGTTCCTTTTTCTGTATGAAAAATATTTATGAAATATAAAAGTTAGCTTATTTTGTCTATTTTCTTCTCTCTTTGGCAGATTTGAATTTCATTTCACGGTTTGCGAGATATCACAGTTTTCGTACATCAGTGTTCGGAATTTTCAGATTTGCTATGCTATCGTTTCTTGATGTTTTCTGATTTTTGTTGACTAAACTAATATTACTGAAAATTTTTGAAACTTTATATTCAAGAATTCTGCTGCCTTGCTGTAGATTCAAGAATTCTGTTGCCTTCTTCTCCTGAATATCCAGAGGAAAGAAACAATCCCTGAATTCATCTAGAAAAGCCCCCCAAGTCATTTGCTGATCTCCGAGAGTCCTCTTCACTGACTGCCACCAAATGCCAGCATCCTTCTTCAACTGCATCGCAGCCAACTTCACCTTATTGACTGCTGCAGTCTCCAAGACTTCGAAGACCATCTCCATCTGTATAATCCAATCATCAGCCCTATTTGGATCAGACTGCCCCCTTAAACAAAGGCGGCTTCATCTGCTTGAATGACTCTACTTGCTTGATCGGATCAGCATTAATAAACATTGGTCTAGCCCCCTAATTTTTATTCTGATTATGTGCCATATTAGCTGCCATGAATGTGTTCAAGGTCTGATACACCATGGCAACCTCAGTCTCAAGATCAAGTCCAGCCCCATGGGAACTACCAGCCCTATCACCATTAGCACCATTCCTGGTCCTGGGTCCTGCCATTCTACTGAATACTGCAAAATGAGGGTAAAGTTAGAGCATCACAACACAATTCACATACATATCCATATCCCATGGCAAAACCTAAGTTATACCCCAAACTAAAACACCATGCTCTATGTGATACTCACACTCTAATGTCCACGCCTACGTACTCACGCTCTAGTGTCCACACCTAAGTTTATTTTTATACTGTGCTTATTATTACCATTGAAGCATGCTCTGATACCAATCTCTGTAGCGCCCGGAATTTTCAATATGATATCTCAGAAATACGTGGCACAATTTTCAGCATCAACTTCAATTATAATAAGAAACCTAGTCAAAAAAAAATATATAGATATTTTAATTTAAACTTTTATTACATTAGTCCATTACAAAACACAGCGGAAAAACAAATACCTTGAATTACAGTCTTTTCTTTACAACACATCTTTTACATTTTTTTCCATAAGTCACAACATCATTCCACCTCAAGCATCCAAATCCAAAGCTATAAGCAAATACCTATAAAACATGAGGCTAGAGATAATCCTAACCCCCAAAACTACAGGGGTCAGCCATAACGGTGTGAGTGGCATCAAGAGAAAACAATATAAATAAAACATACAACATAGAGTCATAAACAACATGAATTAACAGCAAGAATAAATGAAATAAGGAATAACAATAACTAAAGCATGAAAACATCAAGAATATAAGATAGTAAATAGTAGAGCATGAAAACAACAAGTGAAACTAGACTAAGTATTAAGTGTAGAAAACAAAAAACAACATGCGTAAAACCAAGTTAAGAAAACATCAATGCTATATGCTGACTGTCTAATGCATACTTGTCGGATTCTATGCATCCCGCAATACATAAGTCCGGTGCAAGCCCTTAACATTCTCCACTTTATAGGGTTAAATCCCTCATTATGCAACTAATCATACTACGGTGATCGAAACAAGATCCAGAATACTCCGTGAATAGGCATCACATCCCTCGACACGCAAGCATCATGTAAGAATAGCTCTAAAACTAAAGAATCACCTCCCAACCGTATACCCTACGAATAGGCTTTCGAGGCCCTCAACGTACAGATACACCGGGTACATCCCGTGAATAGGCCTGCTGACCCTCGACATGCGAATGCACCCTACATGCTCCGTGAATAGGTCTGCAGATCCTCGACACGCGAACATACAAATGTCCTCTCGAGACAGAACAACAAACAGTCCTGGAACGCATCCGTTGGACTAACAGACCAAGAGCATATACTTATGTTTTCCAAGTTCCATCATATCTCCACTAGTGCCTGACCTGAAGTTGATTATTATTAAAACACAAAAATTCTCATCTTTACAGTTAGTGTATCCTGCCGGACTTAATTTCACAATAACAACCCCAAGACCCAATTGGTCTAAATCAACAAATCTGACCTGCCGGTTCACAGGACTCCCACCCAACTCCTAGAGATTCACAAAATGAATATCAACACGAAATATCTAATAAAACTCGCAAATCCATCATCAAAATATTTATACGAAGAAAATTTCTTAAATCAACAAAAACTAAATTCATTTAATGTGTTCATAAATTTCCAGAATTCAAATAAAAGATTAAATCCATTAAATACCAGAAAACCATTTTTTTAGGTCATAGAATATCATCAAAACATCAATTTGTTGAAAAACGCAAATAACTTACTTAAATAAGATCATAAGAATACTTCTAAAACTCAATTACAAATAAAATACAATTGTCTGTAAGATACTGTATTTTGTGTAAAAACATCATTTAAACAGAAGATTAGTAATCTATAGTCGAAGAAATTATTATTTAAAGAAACATCAGAAAACTCAAGAAATTCATTTGTCAGAGCAGTAGCAGTCGACTTCATGAGGTATTCGGTCGACTGTCCTCCGTAAAATCCAAAACTCAAGAAAACATCAATTGGAGCAGTTGCATTCGACTATATAAGGTAGTCGGTCGATTGTCCCGCGTAAAAATCCAAAACTCAAGGAAAACATCAATCAGAGCAGTGACGGTCGAATATATAAGGTAGCCAGTTGACTGCCCCGCAGAAAATTCGAAACTCAAGAAAATGCTTCAGCCGAGACATCGACAGTCGACTGTCGACATTGGTCGGTCGACTGTCGAACCTACAGACTGTAGTTTACGGTTCTGTGCATGTTTAACCTATAAATCGTTAATATAAAAACCAATCCTAGTTTCCTGAGATGCTTGAATCAGTAGAAATCTGAAAGAAAGCAATCTACTCATGATTTATATTAGGTTCTTTAACAATCTCAGTTCATCAATTAGGGTTTTAATTCATCGAAGGCATAATTTCTAGCAAAGATTCAATTTTGAAATCATCTACTCATCAAATCTATTATATCTTCATCCAAACTCCCAACATGCTTTCTCATAGTTAAATCATCACATACAACATACATGGAACAACACAAAACAAACATGTCATTCACCTCTATGAAGAATCAACCGAAGAGAAATAAAGAATAAAAGAAATCCTCCTTCGCAAGAAAACCAAGAATCCTCGCTCGAAAACTCCAAGAAAAGAATAATAAGAAATCCTTGTTTATCAGAGCAAGAGACGACTGCACCCCACTCTTTTATAGGCCGGAATATTAGGTTTAGGGTTTTGTAAATAGATTTGCAAAATACCTCTTTTAAATATATCTTTCTATATATAAATCTTTATACTTGGAAATCAAATAAAACCAACCTAATTGAGTTTTAAAAATGAAAACAAATAACCTAATAGTCAGCCGGAACTATTTGAAAAATCCAGAAAATGAATTTTGCACTTTTGCCCCTCTAAGTGGCGATTTTGCAAAAAGACCCTTTTCATCAAAACTTGTAAAATTAACCGAATTTGTTAAAAAAAAAGTAAAATCTTTACCTTTAAGTTGACTAGGAATCAGGGCAAGCCCAAAAGTTCAAAAATCTGGAGTTTTCACTCCAAGTTGTAATTTTGCACAAAAGTCCCTCTTTTTGTAATATTCACAAATAGGTCGAATAATTATCAGAAAAATCTAGTAAATTCAAAAATAATATTTAATAATAAATAATAATTTTCCACAAAATAATTTTTGACTTTGAACTTCCCAAGAAAACATTTGCGCGTGTTTTGCACGTGTAAAAAGATAAATTTCAGAAAAATATTTATTAAATTACCAAAAAACATTCTAATTCATTTATTAATCTTAAGAACATAATTTTAAAAATCTGGGGTATTACAAGTTGGGGATCAATTATTCGATAGAACTACGTGCATTATTTTGGATGACAAGAATATTTTAGTAGTTGTTTTTTAATTAAGTTTCTTACATCCGCTTAAGGACCAAGTTGGTATTAGATGTGATTCCCTATAATTCGACTCGTTCTGATGGCCAGCACTAGGCAGTAATAACCAGGGTTATTCTCTTCCTGTCGTAAGGATACGGGCTGTGTTCGCTCACTTGCTAAGCACACGGAAGCCATATCTCGCTCTGTTAATTCCTAAAGTATTGTGGTAAGAATGAAGAGAAACTCTATCGGCTAGGGGGATTAGACTATTGAGGCCGTCATGTTCTTATATTGGTGGACACGAGCGGAACATAAGAGGCGGCAGTCTCATGGATCTTCGGTGCCATGGATGTGCAGGACGCATATCTGTAAGATCGTCACGGCATTTAGTGTGATCCAGAAAGGATTGGGCACAAGTGGCAAACGGGTACACCACTGTGTTAGTAGTAATAACTGCATGATTAACCAGCCATGTGGTATCTATCAGGAACAGGTTGAGTACAATAATAGAATGCATTTGCATGGCGAGGGTTTGAAACCCTAAAATTGGAGAAGACAGATTGATTTGGAGTGTATGTAGTATGGGATGCATGTGTATCCAGAGTCTTGCTGACATTAGATTAAGTGCATCTGTTTCTGTGCCTTGTATTATTCATTAGACTTCAGGTCATGGCATTCACGAACACTAAGGGACTAGGATGCACGTTTCTTTTCCCATTCAAGATGGTTTGTGGTTGTCAGTTTGGAGATCGCTGTTTCTTATCAGCATTGCGTCAGTCGAAGTAATGACGTTCCCCACCTTTTAGTTACCGGTCCTACCTTTCGAGCAGGTGCAGAAATATCAGAGTCGCGCAGCAGAAGACTCAAGCTAAGAAGCAAGTTTCAGGGAACCAGATTGACTACTCAGCGGAGCTTCTGCGGTGATCAGATGATTACCATTCTGGGAGATAGCTGACAGCTTTACAAGAGGAGTTGGTAAAATATTTTGTAATAAGATGTAATGAGTTAATGTAATTTATTTTCTTGTTCAAGAATAAGATATTGGTTGTAATCGATGATGTAATGAATTTATTTGGCAATAAAAAGTTTTTAAATTTCCGTGTTATTACCGTGTTGAGATGCATTTGAAGGCAAAGATTATGGTTGCGTCACGGATGTCTAGTAATGGGGATCCGGGGCGTTACAAGAGTGGTATCAGAGCTGACTTCAAATTGCAATCTAACATGGCAGGAAATTAAACTTGAAGGCCAGATAAATTGAGTTTAGTTTGGTAGATAGGATGATCATAAATTATATGGTAGCACTTTACAACTTATGATTATGGTCTTCCCTATATCTGAACCAATCTAAGTGTACATCGTTTTTACTAACAAATTTGGTGCAGTCAAGTTCAAATGGAGGCTAGTCTGTAACCAGACATCAATGGAGGCAAACCTGCAACTGGATATCGGAGGAAAAGTCTGCAACCGAAGGTCTAGAAGGCAAACTCGAAACTGGATATCGAAAGGCAAGTCTGCGACCGAGTGTCTAGAAGGCAAATCTGCAACCGGATGTCGAAAAAGAAAATTCATAATCTGATATGTAATACCCCAAATTTTTAAATAATGTCTTTAAAGATTTATAAATGAATTAAAAAGATTTTTGGTGATTTAATAAATATTTTTCTGAAAATTTATCTTTTTACACGTGCAAATATTTTTTTGGAAAGTTTAAAGTCAAAATTTATTTTAGGGGAAACTCATTATTTAATATTAAATATTATTTGTGAATTTTTCGGATTTTTCTGATAATTATTGGACCTATTTGCAAATATTATAAAAAAAGGAACTTTTGTGCAAAATTACCACTTGGAGTGAAAACTCCAGATTTTTAGAATTTTTTGGGCGGGGCGTGATGCCTAGTCAACTCAGAGGTAAAGAGTTTACCTTTTATTTTATTTTGTAAGTTTTGATAAAGGATGGTCTTTTTTGCATAATTGCCACTGAGAGGAGTAAAAGTGCCAATTCGTTTTTTTGGGGTTTCAAACAGTGCTGGCTGGTTATAGGCTGGTTGTTTTTGTTTTTAAACACTCGATTAAATTGGTTTTATTCAATTTCCAAGTATAAGGATTTATATATGCAAAGATATATTTTAAAAGAGTTATTTTGCAAATCTATTCAAAATTCTAATTTACTTGGATCCCGGCCTATTAAAGGTGGAGTGCAGCCGTCTCTTTGCTGCACAACACAAAGGAATTTCATATTATTATTTTCTTGGAGTTTTAAAGCGAGGATTCTTGGTTTTCTTGAGAAAGGAGGATTTTTCTTATTCTTTATTTTTCTTCGGTTGATTCTTCAATAGAGTGAGTGACTTGTGTTTAGTTTTTTATTGTTCTAAGCATGTTTTAAGTGATGATTGATCTATTAGAAAGCATGTTAGATGATTACATGAAGATATAATAAACTCTTACGAGTAGATAAATTAAAAATTGAATCTTTTCATGAAACTATACTATTGATGACCAAAACCCTAATTTTATGACTTATGATTGTTAAAGAACCTAATGGAAATCATGGGTATGTTATTTTCTATCGTATGCTTGCTGTTTTGATCACTATATATTGAGTGGTATGATGTTGTTGTATGAAAGGTAAACAAAATTAACTAAAGATGGATCACTGTGTGTATACATTGTTATAAGCTCTGTTTTGGATTTGATGAAGAAGAACTTGATTAAATACTAGTTGTTTTCATATGTATTCATGGGTGATCTGATATTAATAAGTGTGTATGCATTTGATACGTCCAAAAGGAGTTTTGAAGAAAAAGGGGATCAAGTTTTGATGTGTTGAAGTAGCGCTGTTTGGGGTCTGTTTGTGTACAGACCCAAAAAATAGGTTTGTGATATCCTGATGTTTCGATTGGTTTTGAGTCCTATATGATGCTGAGATGAAGTACAAACTTACACTACTCCTATATACTGATTATGAATGCTTAAACACATATATATGTACAAAGACATATAAACATGTGCATAGTCACTGTTATAGATATACTGTTTTGAAAGTTTTGTGAACTTTGATTGAGTTTTGTTGGTGTTTCGATTGCCTTGGTCCTGAGATAGTTTAAACAACCTATTGCTTTTATTTGGTGAATTTCTGATGCTAAAATGGATGCTTAAACTCTAACTGAACTTATACTTATACACATTCACTGTTTTTGAAAGATTTTTGTGAAAAATTATATTTTGAGATCTTGGTATGTTTCGAAGTGTCTTGATGACTCCTACATGTCACACTAGACATATTCAAAAATCTCAAGAAGTTAGATTTTGATTTTACAAGTTTTATCATCGTATCAGTTTAAAACATGCACAGATTTATCAAACTGCAACCTGCGATAGTGACAATCGACCAAGCTAAAGTTGACAGTCGACTGTCCAGTTGCTAAATTTCAGATTTTTGTTTGCAATAATAGTCGACAGCTTCGTTTTTGAACTGAAGCCGATAGTCGACTGTCGGTTCTTGGATTTCGAGTTTTTTTGGATTTTCGCAGGACAGTCGACTGATAATGTTCAATAGTCGACTGTCACTATCCTTGCTAATGAGTTTTATTGAGTTTTCGAATTTTTGCAGGACAGTCGACCGACCATGTTCAATAGTCGACTGTCATTGCTCTGGCTGATGGATTTCTTGAGTTTTCTGATGATTTCTTTAAACGATTGGTTCCTCGATACTCTGGGTTATTACTCCACTATCTTAGATAATGTTTTTACTGCAGATTACAGTGTTTTACTAAAAATTATATTTTATTTATAATTGAGTTTTAAGTGTATTCTTATGATCTTATTTAAGTGAGTTATACGTGTTTTCAACAAATTGGATTTTTGGTGATATTCTACGACATCAAAATGGTTTCCTATTATTTAATGGATTTAATCTTTTATTTGAATTCTAGAATTTTATGAATACATTAAATGAATTTGGATTTTGTTGATTTAAAAGGATTTCTGTATATATACGTTTTGATGATGGATTTGTGAGTTTTATTGGAAGTTTTGTTGCTGGTTGAGTTGTGAGTCCTTAGAGATTGTGTGGGACCCTAGATACCGGCAGTTGAAATTTTGTGGTTTGGCCAGTTGTGGCTTTGTTGTTGATCAGTTGAATTAAGTCCGGTAGGGTACACCAACTCTAGTAGATTCATAATTAATTAATCAACTTAAAAAGATAAGGATAGACACTAGATGGTGATATGATGAAATGAGTGTAAACGTGAGTTATGGACTCCGGAATGATCCAAGGAGTGAGATATTCCCCAGTATTTCGGGACGATAGACGTATGGGCGACAGAATGATCTGCAGAGTGTGATTGATCTCTAGTATTCCGAGGACGAGAGCGACGCTCATGGGATGTTTGTGCAATGAGGGTTCCATGATGACTTACGGAGTGAGGCAATCTCCATTTCTGGGACGATGGACGTAAGAGCCACAGAATGATCTGCGGGTGGGATTGGCTTCCAGTATTCCATGGGCGAGAACAAATACTTGCAGAATGTCTAAATCTCATAGTAGTCATAGTAGTAAGATTAGTTGCATAGCGAGGGACTTAACCCTATTAAGTGGAGAACGATAAGGGCTTGCACCGAACCTATGTAGGTTGGAATGCACAGAATCCGACAAGTATGCATTAGAGAGTCAGCATATAGCATTAATGTTTTCTTGACTTGGTTTTATACATGTTGTTTCCTGTTTTTCTACACATGACAGTTAGTCTAGTTTCACTTGATGTTTTCATGTTTTATCTATTGTTATTTCTTATTCATTTTATTCTTGCTGTCAATACATGTTGTTTATGATTCTATGTTTTATGTTTTATTTATGTTGCATTTATTTTTATGTCACTTACACTGTAATGGCTGACCCTTGTAGTTTTGGGGGTTAGGGTTATCTCTAGCCTCATGTTTTACAGGTAGGTGCTTATAGCTTGGGATTTGGATGCTTGTGCTAAATTGATGTTATGGCTTATGTAAATTGTAATTGAATGTGTTGTAAAAAAAAAACTGTAATTCAAGGTGTTTGTTTCCGCTGTGTTTGTAAAGAACTAATGTAATAAAAGTTGAAAAATTTTATCTGTATTTTTGGTTATGTTTACTATTACAATTGAGGTTGATGCTAGGAATTGTGCTACGTATTTCTGAAATATCATATTGGAAATTTGTGGCGCTACAGAGATTGGTATCAGAGTTGACTTTCGACACCGAGTGGGTGCGATGTATGCTTGAGAGGAAGTTGTGGTCTGAGAGGGAGCTATGGTCAGTGGGGCCCGGAATTAGCTGAATCAGGCCCGGAATTAGCTGAATCAAGGTACTCCTGCTCCTCATCGGCTAGAAAGAAGGATCCTGTGCTAGATGGCATGCCCCGTATACAGAGAGGACACTGATTTCTAAAGGTGGGGTGTATGTAATACCCGTAATTTCTGAATAGTATAATTATATATATATATGGAGAGAGAAGGTTGTAAAGGTAGGGGGCACACGTTCTGGTTTGGAAAAACAGCACTTGGCTGTTGGTTTGATGAGGGATGATGATGTCATCCCTGTGGGGCCCCGGGATTTGATTTCACAAGGAAATCAGGGAGTGCTGCTTCTCTCTTGGGGTGACGTGCGCAGATGGGGCCCACTGGGCTTTGTCTTGTAGACGGGAATTGAGTAATAAGGGTGTTTGAAAAGTAATCCCATATCGGGTGTAGATAAGAAATAATTTAATATAAATAAAATTGCCTATGATCAAGAGTCACCTAATTGGTTAACCACCTTTGAGAGGCAGCCTATCGACAGTTATACTATAAGTATTAATTTGTCTTCTGAAAATAATAAAAATTTTCTGAGTATTGGGGCGTTACACTAATGCACGGTTGGTTGGAGAGATTTACATCCCATACTACCCATTCCCCAAACAGACGACGTCTCCAAATTATTGGGGTTCGATCCCCCACCATGCAACCTATCTTGTGCTCTATCCTGTCTCGAACATTAGTGATTAAGAGGTTGCAGTCACTGCGGTCACTGCAATTAATAGTGGTGTATAGTAGCCTCCTTTTGCTTCCCACTACCCGGTGGTAGTCGTGCGGTTTCTCTTTTCCGATGCTACCGTAAAATGTCAGTGTCAAAGTAAATACCTCCTTTCGGACCTTTTCAAAAACTGTAATATGGGCATGTGGCCTCAAGGTAACCCAGCTAGCCAATGATATTAGAGTTCCACGTACAACGCTTCCCTCTAAGTCCCTGCTCGCAACGAATAGCATATGACATGGCGGACTCTAAGGGTTTCCCATCTTCTCTGCTAGTTCTCGTCCTTACACTAAGTCGAACTTGCAGTCGAGACGACATCGCCCCGCCAGTCCTCATCAAAAGTTGTTACGGGCATATAGGCATGTATGCCGAGAGTAGTAGAGCCTTAGTCCTACACGAAGTCTTGTTCGGTGCTCCCTGTCGCATTAAAAGGAACTTAGGACTTGGCCAGGCGTGACGACGCCATGTGTCCCCCTGACAGGCGTACACAACACCCACTAGTGCCTGTCCTTACATTCGACAATGACCCGATCTATCCCAAGTCTCTACCCAACACAGGTTGTACGGATCTTATTCGCAACTAGGGCCACAACTATAGAATAGGGTTGAAGCTTTCACTATTCTGAGTTATCATCATTTATTACTATTTTACATGATTGTACTGGCTGTAAATAAAGTTCTAATCCATTTTATTAATCCATATTTAGTAGCACTAGGCGATCTAGATTTACAGCCATAACTTGACCTATCCTAGGTCTTTACTATGAACCCATGATATTACCTAACACAGGGTCAACATTCAAGTTCTTAGACCAATCATTAGGGGTTACTAATTTTTAGGGTTTAACTCACGGACTAACCCTATTCGATTACAATTATTAATTTACTAGGCGATCTAGTTCTACCCGACTAATCAATTAGTTAGGCGATCTATCAACTAGTCTCACACCTAACTTAGATGTCACAACTAGATATTTTATAACAACTAGTTAAGTTCTAGTTGTAGGTATCTTTTATTGAACCTAACTCATCTTTTCCTGAACATAACCCAACCCACACAAGGGTCTAAACATAGCTCTCAAGTCCGAACCACAATATGGCCCACAAAAACTGGCAACTGCTCATCACGTTTGGAGTCGCACGCCACCTCGGCCCGAAAGAAGTCGCTACTCCTGCTAATCATCGCGCTCCATGTCTTCCCTACACATGGTAGCTCCTACGATGTTGGATTCTTCCTTAGACGGCAAGCACGTCAGAGCCCGAGTCGTCGTTCCGAAATATTCGAGGGTCACGGGTTCCTATCTACCCGTCACCAATCTCATACACGAACTTAGTCATCGGGTCTCAAACTCTACCCAAGTGACCCTACAAGAACACAAATACACTAGGCAAACTCTACATAAGTTCATGCCCTAAATATGGTATCTTAAGCACTAAAACATGGAATTACTAATTCCAAACAGCAAGCATGCATTTGTCAATCGTGCCAAATCAGGGTTCTTACCGGCCCCGTTTCCATGGGGAAACGCATCCGGGTGACCCACATAAACCATACATGATGTACACACACTTGGAACACTATGAGTGGGTTAAATTATTTCTCCCCCACAACAAATACATAAAAACATATGCATACCAAACATATTCACGTCAAACAATTTACTTAAGGGTCTAAGAGTGAGCATACGATGTCTAGAGCATACAAACCAAGTCTTATGACATAAATCACATCAATACCCTATGTTACATGGCTCATTAACAGTGTTTACATACCATAAATCAACATATGAACTTAAATTTACACTTTAGTCCTAAAACAGAAAGTACAGATTTAGACATGCAGAATCACCGATTTGGAAAAATCATTAAAATTCATATATTGCATCAATTTTCTCATTCTTGGACTTTTTTTAAAGGTCTAAGTGTCCTCTATGATTTCTTAGTTAATCATTTTTACTGATTCAATCATTTCTAATAGCTATACATGCAGTAAAAATCTATCTCAGAAAAGAGCATCTTGTATGCTGTGAGAAGTAAATTACTGATAAATTAGCAAACTATTTCAGAATGTCATGAATTTGAGATTTAAGCACGTAACAGGTATTACCAACACATCCAAAATTCATGTCATTTTATAAAGTAGGTCCTGAGTTATGCCTTTTTTATTATAACCTAAAATAGAGTATTCAGCAACAACAACTCTATTTATTATATTAACTAGCTGAGTTTGCATGATTTTATTACCATAGCTACTGTGGTCCAAAATTCATGAAATTTGAAACGTAGGTCATAGATACATTCAACATTGACATACTAAAATTTCTGATCATTCCCATGAGCATGCAGCAAGTTACAAGTCACTTAATCACACAACAGTAATAAGCAGTCCTGTTTTGAATTTTCTGACCAGCTTACTAGATCATATTTTATTTTAATAGTAGAAAAAATTATAAAAATATCAATCACACAACAGTAACAAGCAGTCATGTTTTGAATTTTCTAACTAGCTTACAAGATCGTATTTTATTTTAATAGTAGAAAAATTATAAAAATATCTAAAAGTTTCAGACGGTGTACGACACATGTATGATGATACCATAAAAATTTCAGAGGAAGATACTACGTATTTTTCATCTTAAAAGTTCCAGACTAACAAGCAGTTTCTGAGTTTTAACAATAAATTTCTGTTTTGGTTTTTAGCATGATTCTAGACACATTGACTCCAAATCTCACACATGCTGTCACACTCCAGCGAATGATATTAACATCATCCATTAGTTGTACCAGTCTTAACTGAATAACATGAAAAGGAATAATCACAATCACGCAGAAAACATAATCATATAAACAAGATAATAAGATAAATATGCAGTAGTCCAACATAATAACCAATATCTGGAAAGCAACAACTAATACGAGTCAACAAAGCCCGGGATACAAGGTTCAACAAAGGTAAAAATACAAATACAAAAATAAACATGGTAAAAATAATTTATTCCAAAAGTAACTCCTGCTCCAATCCTATAAGAACTGCTCACCAATACCTTCTGGCAATTCTCCTTGTGCACCTGTAGGTTGATCAGCTAGAGTGGGGAAAAATGTCTGTTAGAGCAAGTATGGACAGTAAGTAGTGAAAACAAAGTGTAAATGAACATGGTATACCAAGGAATATGAAGCAAGAACAAAGTCCAAAAGCAATAACAACGTCAATAAACAATTGTCATGATCAAGTGTGTCAGTGTCAACTTAGGTTTATTAGCATTTTATTGTCTTATCTAGTGCACGTACTACTGTGTCCAATACCACACGTTCGGTGCATGCAAACAGTATTCGTTTTAGACCATAATAGTGGGATCTACAGAGCGTGTACTCGGTGTAACAAGATAACAAGATAACAAGATAACGTGATAACATGATAACAAGGTCACAAGATAACGAGGTTACAGGATAACGAGGTCACAAGTATTTCTCCACTTTCCATGTCAATAGTCCAGGTACACAGGGGGCCATACCGAGTACAGTTTCCGAGATTATCCACTACTAAGTCCACCCTCATTATCCCGGCTTGCTTAATATTTTATTATGTCATTCATGATCATGCAAGTGTGTATAAAAGTGTCAAAACGACGATAAGGATGCAACAAAATGATGCGATGCAAGATATGAATTGATTCTCATTCACTAGATGGAAAACTAATACATTTACATACAATACTATGAAAGCAGCAAATCTAGAAATACACACCAGTAGTTACTAAAAGTGTAATATCTAACTGCTCACACATTGAAATCTATATCCGTAAGATTTTCTGGAAACTAGTTTCATTAGGCTACAATTTATTTTATATAGTTTTAGTTGATTCTTATTGTAACAGGGTCGAAATCTCAGTACAACATGGAGCAGGCACCAGGGAATAATAAAATGCCATCATTTACATTCGTCGAAATGAATAATCTACATGTTCTTGTATCATGGAATGCAATAACATTATGTACAACAAGCTTGGATGAATTTCTACAGTACACAAGGCAAAATTATCATGTTACAATTCAATTCATGAGATCACAATCAATCCACATGCATTCAAAACACCATACATTTCCTATATGTAGGTTTCTAGTCAAATTATTCATGTGTGTGCATATGACTATATACAAGATTGGGTTTGAATCAACGGATATTATTACGAAGTCAAGGATATTTGGGTTAGCTCGTGTAAACCATCGATATGCTCAATGGACGGTATACAATATAACAATATGATAATTGAAAGAGAACTACTTGCAGAGAATAACAATCTTGAACTAGAATAACGAGTGAGTTCAAGTGGACTTGCCTTTGAATGATGATAAATCCGAATATACGAAAAATAACGGGATCAGAATCCCGGTGACAATGGCGATGATCGCGAACCAAGTGAATCTTGATGAGATGATCACAATCAGGTACGGATCTCGATGTTGATGATCAAACAATGATCGGACGGCTGATCTTCGGGTTGACGGTGATCAACTTGATGATGATCAAGATCTGATCGGACTAGTCGGTGTGGATCTTGATGAGGATTAAGATCAAGATCAATGGGGTTGATGATGATCAAGATCGTGATGACAAGGATCGGACGGCCAAGATCAAATACCTTGATCAAAAAATAGAGCAAGGGGGAGTGCTCGGGGATGAGTCGAAGGTGAAGGGATGGCGCTGCAGTCGTCGTGGTCGGGAAGCAATGGCGACAGAGTCGAGGAGGATGAAGGTGCTGATGGCGAGGCTCGATGAGGGAGACGGGTCCGAACTTAAGGTGTACAGGGGTTGCTCTGTTTCATTACAGGTGAGGGCGACGGGGTGACGTCGATGGTGGTAGCGCGGCAGAAGGTGAGCGACGGTGATGAGGGGACGCCGCGATGGGGTATGCAGTTGACGAAGGGGCATCGCGATGGGGTATGCGGCAACTAAGGATGAACAGTCAGGGGTAGGGGGGTTGCACAGTAACTAAGGGTTGGAGAGATGAAGAGTTTGAGTAGTTGTCATGCCCCCGCTTCCCAAAAATACGGAAGACGAGCACGTAACATTGTCCCAACGAATGATTTTCATCATCCATAAGCTGCTTATGAATCTTTACAACATATCACAATATATGCATGCATCAGGTGTAAATGGCATGAATCAAGTGCAAAGTAATCAAGTTTCATGTAAACATGTATCAGGTGTCAAGTATCATGTAATCATGTATCAAGTGTCATGTATCAAGTCTCATGTATCATGTAGTCAAGTGTCAAGCAAGCATGTATCATGTTCAAGTATTATGTTCAATTATCATGTATCAAGTCTTGTAGTGATTACTATCTAGGTAACACTTCATGCGCCCCATATTATAACACATAGTTGCTACAACAAATAGTTTCGCTTTAGATTTCATAGTGGACCATAGAGGGCAGTGTACTCAGGAATCAGAATAGAAATAGGAAATAGGTTCATGAAACAAAACAGGTACACGAATCATCCGATTCATGTATCAACAGGTTCATGAATCAACAGGTACACGACCAACAGGTCTGTGCAGCAACAAGTAACGGGTATATGAACCAACAGGTCCATGCAGCAACAGGTAACAGGTACATGAACCAATAGGTCCATGCAGCAACAGCTAACAGGTACATGAACCAACAGTTCCATACAGCAACAGGTTCATCTATCAACATGAATCAAAATGGGAAGCACGGGCCTCCTTCCGAGTACACGTTTTTGAATTATCCACTATTCGATCTTTCCATTAAACCCCGGCATGGTTATTTATTATTAATGTCATTGATATGGCTAAAAATGGGGTTTAATCAGAACCGTCCAAATCAGGCACGAATCTTGAAGCCCAGGGGTAAAACGGTAATTTCACCTACCAATGGGTCTAAGATGGGTACTGGATCTCTTCGTCAAAGATCCAATAACCCTCAAACGGATCCACCTCAACTGGGTGCGAATTTCAACCCGCAGCAAACCCGGTCCAGAAGGGATAGAATTAGGGTTTCCGATTAAATCCTAATCAACGGCCCTGATTCATGCCTATCCTTCCACTGGGAATTAGGGATTACATTCCTAATATATTTACAAGGAGTATATTCCTTATCAGATCACGGGGATTACATTCCTAATCTGATTCCTAAGACGCCTATAAATACCCCCCATCCATCTCCATTAAGAGGTAATCAATCTTTTGCCAGTTTTCACGCTCTTTCTTAATCATCCCTGATTACTGACTTGAGCATCGGAGGGTGCGTCGTCGGGAACAACCCCGGTGTCTCGCACTTTTTGCAGGTGTACGGCAGGAGTCAGCGTCAAACTCCGACGGAATAGGTATACAGGTTTGTTATTCAGTTTTCCTAAGAATCCACAAATACTATCTGTTTGCCCCCACAACAAATTTAGCGGCAACAGATTGGCGCCGTCTGTGGGAACCTAACGAATAGCAACCTCCCCTCTTCCCGTTGGACAGATCTTCTCCAGCCATGCCTCCTAGGAAAGTCAGATCCAGAGGGTCCAATCGAGGACCCAACCCCGATCAGCAACAGGAAGTTCCCTCTCAGCCTGCTCAACTGCAGGGGCAACTTCTTCCTCAAGCGGAGGACCCACTCCAACAGGACCAGCCCGCTCCTCAGAACCAACAACCTCCTAAGGGTCCCAATCCGCAGAAACAGCCCCTTCATCCGGACCACGTCTCCATCCACAATGCCTCTTCGGACTCTATAGCCTCCCATCATCCCCGAGCTTCCGATCTCCGCAACACCGTCCTCAATCGGCAGAAGGATGAGGATCTTCGCCGCCGTCTGGATGAAAAGTGGGCCTGAGAGGGAGCTCCCGCCAACACCGTCCGGATGAGCGATCTCCTCACCGCCGAGAACACAGAAGGTCCCCTACCCGAAAGGGGCAGAGAGAGTCCCTCGAGCATTACAGAAGAAGGCCACACTCCCCTGCAGGTCGGCAACTGCCTAGGAAAGATGAGGCACCCATCACCCGTGCCGAGTTCCAGCAGTTCCAAGCGACCGTCCTACAAGCTCTCAATCTCCGTCCTAACACCAATGTTCCAAAGATCCCCTCTCCTCCTCCGGTCCGAGGTCCTCGCCGACGGTCCCCAACTCCTCCTCCAGATCCTAGCAACTCCCGACATATGCCAAGTCCTCGCAGCTCCAGGAGCTACCGTCGTCGTAGCCCCCGCTCTCCCTCGTACGAAGACGAGTCTAGAGACTCGGCTGATTACCGTCGAAGGGACGACGCTGTATACCGCCGTCTCCAAGAGATGGGGAGGCGCTTGGGTCAGTTAGACCGAGAAGAAGAGCTTAGAGGAAGGACTCTTCGTCCTAGCAGACCTCCTTTTTCCTGAACCATAATGCACCTGTACCAATCGGCTTCAAGCCTCCTCAATTTAAGACCTACTCCGGGGAGATTGACCCCGTCGATCACATCGAGAGCTTCAAGACCCTAATGCTCATCCATCAAGCTTCCGATGCTCTGCTCTGTAAAACCTTCCCCGCAACTCTCAAGGGTCCGGCTCGAGAATGGTACTCTCGCCTTGCCCCATCCTCAATATTCTCCTTCGAGCAATTCGAGACCCTCTTCGTCACCCATTTTGTAAGTAGCCATAGAACTGAGAAGACCAGCATCTCGCTACTGTACCTCCACCAGAAGAAGGGTGAGAAGTTGAGAGACTATGTGAAGAGGTTCACGGCTGAAGCCAGATCCATAGCATCCCTCGACCAGTCGGTCGCTACAGCAGCTTTTCAATCCAATGTCCTCAACTCCAACCTTCGCTCCTCCCTCGCCAAGAAACCCCCACAGAACTTCTCTGACCTCCTCCTCCGGAGCGAAAAGTATATTGGGGCCGAAGAAGCAGAGCACCGCCCCAACATGGAGGGGTCTTCCTCCGGGTTCAAGAGAAAAGGAACAGAAGAGGAAGGAGCCAAGAAGCTCCAGAAGGATAATGCTGGCCAGCGCCGACCTCCCCCCAGATTCGAAAAATTTACTCCCCTTAATGCCAATATCTCCACAATTCTCATGGAAGTTGAGAAGGAGGGGGTGATACCTCCTGCACCAAAAATGAACACCCTTGGCAAGAAGAGGGATAAAGAAAAGTGGTGCCGCTATCATCGGGACCACGGCCACGACACCAACGATTGTCGGGCCTTGAAGAATGAGATAGAAGCCCTCATCCAGAGAGGGCAGCTGACCAGATTCGTGAGAAAGGACCGAGCCGACCTGCCTCCCACGCCTCGGGGAGCTAATAAGTGTCCGGAACGCGATGAAACGCCCGACTTCGAAGAGGAGCGTGTCCTACACCTCATTCATGGGGGGCTCCTCAAACTCCTCTCGAAAGGCATTTATAAGAGAAGTCAATTCGGTTCGCGCCACCCCTCCTCCCAAAGGCCTCAGAGTGCCCGTCACATTCTCAGACGAAGATCTTGAAGGTGTCCGCACCCCTCATTGTGACGCACTCGTCATCAGCCTCCACATGGCGAACTTCAAAGTGGATAGGATCCTAGTGGACAATGGCAGCTCTGTTAACATCCTCTTCCTCGCCGCTTTTAAAGGCCTAAAGTTCTCCCAAGACAGACTCAAGCCCGCCGGCTACACGCTCCATGGGTTCACGGGAGTGCCAGTGACTATTGAAGTGGTGATCACCCTCGACGTAACCGCTGGCAAAACTCCTACTACCCGAACGGAGTCGGTGGACTTCATGGTCGTAGATGTCCCTGCTGCCTACAATAGCATTCTGGGTCGGCCCGGCCTGGCCGCCCTTGAAGCCTCCCTTCCGCCTATCACCTCAAAATGAAATTCCCCACCCGGGCAGGAGTAGGGGAGGTGAAAGGCAATCAGGAAACGGCCCGCAAGTGCTACATGACCTCTACCCTCGGTCCGGTCCTCTCCCTAGAAACTCTAGAAATCCCCCAAGATGCTGCCCGACCGATGTCCGAGCCGGTGGATGAATTGGAGGAAGAGCTCTTCTCAAAGCAGGATCCAACTCGAAAGTTCTTTGTTAGCAAGACCCTCCCGTCCGCCCTATGCTCGGACATTATACAGTGCATCCGAAGGAACCGAGACCTCTTTGCTTGGTCAGCTGTAGACATGCCCGGAATTTCCGAAGAGCTCTTAGTCCACGACCTCAGCGTTGTTCTGGGGTCCAAACCGGTTCAACAGAAGAGGCGCAAGTTCGCCCCCGAGCGCCAGCTAGCCATAAAAGAGGAGGTGGACAAGCTCTTGAAGGCCCGGTTCATAAAAGAGGTGAACTATCCCGAGTGGTTGTCGAATGTAATAATGGTAAAGAAGTCCAATGGGACTTGGAGGATTTGTATCGATTTTACCGATCTCAACAAGGCTTGCCCCAAGGATCTCTTCCCTCTTCCGAGTATTGACACTCTGATTGATGCCACCTCAGGACATGAGCTCCTCAGCTTCATGGATGCCTTCTCAGGCTACAACCAGATTCGGATGTTCCCTCCGGACATCCCGAAGACCTCATTCGTGACCGACCAGGGCCTCTACTGCTATAGGGTTATGCCCTTCGGTTTGAAGAATGCAGGCGCAACGTACCAACGCCTCGTCAACACGGTTTTCCAAGCTCAAATTAGCCAGAATATGGAGGTATATGTTGATGACATGCTTGTAAAAAGCATCCGAGGTGCCAATCATGTGACCGACCTCCAGGAGGCGTTCGATGTTTTGAGAAAGCACAATATGAGACTCAATCCGAACAAGTGTGCGTTCAGTGTCTCGTCAGGAAAGTTCCTCAGCTTCACGGTCAGCCAACGAGGAATTGAAGCAAACCCTGAGAAAATCAATGCCATATTAGACATGGCCCCTCCCAAGAATGTTAAGGAAGTTCAGAGGCTAACAGGCCGCCTAGCCGCCATAGGGCGTTTTCTCTCGAAGTCCGGGGAGAAATGCCTCCCCTTCTTCAAGGCCCTCAGGGGGGCTAAAGGTTTCGAATGGGGACAGCCGCAACAGGAGTCGTTCAAACAGCTCAAGGCATACCTCGTCAACCCTCCTCTCCTCAGCAAACCCATTCCTGGTGAACCCCTTTACCTCTACCTAGTAGCCTCCGAGCAGACCCTCAGTGCCGTTTTAGTAAGGGAAGAAGACCGGGCTCAAAAGCCCATCTATTATGTGAGCAAAGTACTTCGGGATGCCGAGCTCCGCTACCCGAAGATAGAAAAGATGGCTTATGCCCTGGTGATGGCCGCGAGAAAGCTTCGCCCGTATTTTCAGTCCCATTCAGTGGTCGTTCTTACCGACCAACTGCTGAAGCAAGTGCTTCACAAGCCGGAGACCTCCGGTCGTCTTATGAAGTGGTCTATCGAGCTGAGCCAGCACGATATAACTTATCAGCCTCGAACCGCGATCAAGGCTCAGGCCTTAGAAGAATTCATAGTTGAAAGTACCATCCCCGCGTCCAGCCAAATAGTGAAGGGACTACCCGTCTGGTCGGTTTATGTGGACGGATCCTCCTGCAATGAGGAAAGCGGGGCAGGGATCATTCTGGCAGGCCCAGATGATTTCATCCTCCAATACTCCGTCCGTATCAACTTCAAGGCCTCTAACAACGAAGCAGAATACGAGGCACTCATAGCCGGCCTTGGAATGGCTCGCAACGCAGGGGCGCAATGCCTCAGGGTCTTTAGCGACTCTCAGCTAGTCGTGAATCAGGTCCTCGGCGAATATGAAGCACGTGATGACAGGATGGTTAAATACTTAGCCAAGGTCAGGAAGCTCATGGCACTGTTTGAAGAAGCCCTCATCCAACGAATACCCCGGGAAGAAAATGCTCAGGCCGACGCCCTCTCCAAACTAGCCTCTTCCTCCCTTCAAGGTCTCGAGCAGACCGTCTTGATAGAGGTCCTTCTGAAGCCAAGTATAGAGGACGAAACTTCCGACTATATGGAGTCGTTGCCTGTCCTGCTTGAAGATAACTGGATGAAACCCCTCATTGAATTCTTAAGGGACAGGCTCCTCCCCGAAGATCCTAAGGAAGCTCGAAGAGTGAGAACCCATGCCGAGCGATACACCCTGATCGGAGGCATCCTATATAAGCGCTCCTTCACACAGATAGATGGTAGACCTTACCTGAGATGCCTCTCTCCCGAGCAGGCCGACTACGCCCTACAAGAACTTCACGAGGGCATCGGCGGGGCACATTCAGGGTCGAGATCCTTAGCTCGCAAAGTGTTGAATTACGGATATTTCTGGCCCACTCTCCTACGAGACGCCGAACGATAAGTTCGGCAATGCAGCTCTTGTAAGAAGTACTCCGACATCTGACGCCTCCCACAAGCTCCACTCGCTTCCCTATCAAGTCCGATCCCTTTCACAATGTGGGAGATGGATTTACTAGGGCCATTTCCACCGGCTCCCGTTCAGTTCAAAATGAATTTACTAGGGATGGATTTACTTTTCAAAATGGATAGAGGCCGAGCCCTTGACCACGATCACTGAGAACAAGGTCATTCAGTTCTTTTGGAAAAATGTCATCTGCCGATTCGGGGTCCCTCGGGTCCTCATAACAGACAACGGAACCCAGTTCACGGGGGCTGCCTTCCAAGCTCTATGTGAAGATCTCGCCATCCAACACCGATTCTCCTCCGTTTCCCATCCCCAGTCGAATGGCCAAGTCGAGAATGCTAACCGACAAATCCTTTCCGGCATTAAGAGGATGTTAGATAAATGTTCCAAAGGCTTATGGGTCGATCAGCTTCCCAATGTGCTGTGGAACTACCGCACCACAAAACGGACCCCCACAGGCGAGTCCCCATTCAACCTCACCTATGGGTCCGAAGCTATGATCCCCCTAGAGGTCGGAATACCTTCTCCTCGTCTAATGGCTTATGAAGAAGAACAAAATGCCAGAGAGCTCCGAGCAAATCTAGACTTGATAGATGAGATCCGAGAAAGTGCCACCATTCGTCAACAAAGCTACCGAAGAAGGATCGAGTTGGCATACAACAAGAGAGTCCGCCCTACGGACCTCAAAGAAGGGGACCTGGTCCTCAGAAAGTTAGCCATCTCATTCCCAGGTCAGAAGAGCAAATTGGCCCCAAATTGGGAGGGACCTTACAAGATCGCCAAAGTAATCCGCCCCGGGACATACAGACTAGAAGACCTTGAAGGCCGAGAGATCCCTAGGACCTGGAATGCCGACCATCTTCTAAAATACCAAGAGAGAGCACCAACGCCTCTCTAAGTATTTCTAAGATGTCGAACCGTTCCTCTCCTATTACTTGTACTGTTTTTCTTTTATTCTCTCTTGTAATGACGGCTTGTAACTTTAGAAGCAGCCGATCACTAGTCATCAATAAAGAAAGCTTTTTCATGTTTTACTTGAAGAAATTGTTTACACCTCTCTGCTTTTACTCTTTACTCTAACGATGGTTCAGAGTCCAACACTTGGCTCGATTCTACTTCGCAAGTACGCTCCTAAGCGAGCTAGAAGTAGTTCGCCATTCGGAATTGCTTCCACAACCGTTGAACTACTCTAACGTTGGTTCGGAGTCCAACACTTGGCTCGATTCTACTTCGCAAGTTCGCTTCTAAGCGAGCTAGAAGTAGTTCGCCATTCGAAATTGCTCCCACAACCGTTGAACTACTCTAACGATGGTTCGGAGTCCAACACTCGGCTCGATTCTACTTCGCAAGTTCGCTTCTAAGCGAGCTAGAAGTAGTTCGCCATTCGGAATTGCTCCCACAACCGTTGAACTACTCTAACGATGGTTCGGAGTCCAACACTTGGCTCGATTCTACTTCGCATGTTCGCTTCTAAGCGAGCTAGAAGTAGTTCGCCATTCGGAATTGCTCCCACAACCGTTGAACTACTCTAACGATGATTCGGAGTCCAACACTTGGCTCGATTCTACTTCGCAAGTTCGCTTCTAAGCGAGCTAGAAGTAGTTCGCCATTCGGAATTGCTCCCACAACCGTTGAACTACTCTAACGATGGTTCGGAGTCCAACACTTGGCTCAATTCTACTTCGCAGGTTCGCTTCTAAGCGAGCTAGAAGTAGTTCGCCATTCGGAATTGCTCCCACAACCGTTGAACTACTCTAACGATGGTTCGGAGTCCAACACTTGGCTCGATTCTACTTCGCAAGTTCGCTTCTAAGCAAGCTAGAAGTAGTTCGCCATTCGGAATTGCTCTCACAACCATTGAATTACTCTAACGATGGTTCAGAGTCCAACACTTGGCTCGATTCTACTTCACAAGTTCACTTCTAAGCGAGCTAGAAGTAGTTCGCCATTCGGAATTCCTCCCACAACCGTTGAACTACTCTAACGATGGTTCGGGGTCCAACACATGGCTCGACTGCACTCTGTGAGCTCACTGTCGAGCGAAGCCCGACTCATCTCGCAAGTTTGCAAGATGGAGTGACCGAAGCACAGCTCGGCACCACCAGCCGCACGCTCCTGTTGCCGACCCCCACACGAGCAAAAGACGAGCTCAGGGACCTCGGCACGACGAACACAGTCACGAACAAAACAACTACACAAAGCTACAAAGAACATGCAAGCCTGAGAAAGAAATATTATTAAGAATTGGGACGCAGTACAACACGCCTCTTCCTTACAACAAGATTACACGGCAAAAATCACAATGCCGACTTGTTACACTTAGGCTAAATACAGAGACTTCAAAAAAGAAAATAGAGAGATCTTCAACGCCTCCGTGGCGCAGGGATCTTCCGCTTCAAGGACACTCGAGGGCGGTGACGTTTACCTCTGGAGCTCGACCCCAAAACAGCGAATTGATACGTGTCCTCGGCACTGCTCCTAGCAGCCGCACCGACGGATGCCCTGCTCGACGAAATGGCCACCGAGCTTTGCGCATCCCCCGGGCTAGGATGGCCGAGAGGCAGACGGGTCGCGAGCTCATAAAATGTGATGCCCCGATCTCTCTCCGCGCGAGTACACGAAGTGCTCCTGACATTGATTGGCCCCGAGCGCGGTATGAGGCGAGCCACCTCCGCCTCTAGCTCTGAGATCTGCTCCCTCAGAGAGTAATCTTTGACATCGACCTCAAAGTGAGGAGGTATCGCGGAGCTCGGGACGCCGGAGCGACTCGCGATAAGACGGCAAAGATGAGTGACTTCGATGCTCTTGTCTACCGTGACTCTCTTTAGTGCGTCGACCTCGGCCGTCAGTTCGTCCCGTTCGGTCGTCAGTTTGGCCACCTCGGCCGTCAGTCCCTCTCCCTCCGTCCGAAGCTCTGTCTCCATAGTTTGTCGGTGGCGGATCTCAGAAAGCAGATCGTCCCTCTCCGCTGTTATTTTGGATAAGGTGTGGCGAATGCACTTGATCCGAAGGCCATAGCTAAATGCAGTAGACGAACCCTCATCCTCTCCTAAAGGGGTCATCTCGGCGATCCTGCTCTCCATTCGCCGGATCTCGATGTCTCGCCGACCCAGGATGAGTTGAAGATGGTTCCGCTCGATTTCGGCCCTGCGCAATCCCAGCTCGACTTCGTAGAGCCGCTCCCGGCACCTCGCCAAGCACAACCTCGTCACTCCTAAGCCGACCTCGGGACGAGCGTTGTCCCCCGAACCAGCAGGCTCGACAGCCTGAGTCACCACCACAAGCTGAAAAGAAGTCGAAGCAAACAACAAATTCTCAAATACATTGCCGAACTCCTACACTTAGCCAAATTTCAGAAATTCTTGAGAAAAGATAGAGAGACACAGTCGAGCCCAAAAAGACTATTCATTCATTACAAAAAGCGGTGGCCAGTCCGCGATTAGGCATTACAAAAAAAGGAGAAGAATAGAAGAAATGAAAAACGAGAGGAGTCAGGGCGCGACCTCTTTCCCAGGGCGGCGAGAGCGGGTGGGGGTCGACGTCTCTAAAGGGGGCACCACCGCCAGCGGGGTTACCACTGACTCTGGAGCCTCGGCGATGACTTCGAATTCAGTCTCGACTTCGTCCTCGCCTTCTTCTTCTTCCCCCTCGGATTCGGGGTCGAAGCCCTCGACGTGGCCCGGGAACAGTCTCCATCCCGAGCAGTCCACGTCAGGGTACGCCTTCGTCACCCGGGCAATGGCTTCGGCGTAGGCCTTGGCCATATTTTGGGCGAGGAAACCCTGCGCCATCTCCATCGTCGCGTCCTCCGCCGCCTTCACAGCAGCAGCCTTGGCCTCCGCCGCCTCGGCCAATTGCTTGGTCGCCTCCTCCTTCTGGCGAAGAAGATCGCCCTCCAGTTTCGCGACCTGAGCTTCGAGGGACTCGATCCTCGCTTTCTTCCCTTCGAACTCGACCGTGAGCCTGTCGAGCTCGTTCCCCATCCGTGCCTTCTCTTTCCGAGCTTGGTCGGACTCTTGCTTCAGCTACTTCTCCAGAGCCGTCAACCTCTCCGTGAGATGTCCAAAATGGACGATGATCTGCGACAGGAGACGAGGCATTAAAGAAGTTAGTACAATTAGGCCTACAAAGAATTAGTGAACAGCAGAAGTTCAATACTTACCGAGACGGCCGAGCGAGCAATCTCGATGACATCATCGCCTTCTTGCCCGACCTCCATGGCGGCGCGATCCTTCGGCGTCGCCAGATGCTTGACGGCCTGCATACTCACTAAGGAGTTTCCAAGGAATCCATCATGTTTTCGAACTTGCCAGTCTGGAACATGGATCCTTTTGTGCTCCTCGGTCAGGAGCTCCTCGGCCGCCACGGACAACGGGGGGGTCGTCATCCCCAGGGCTGCGGCGATGGGGAACTCGTCGACCCCAGTTGATGCCGAGGCGCCTACACCGGCAACGACCGGGCTACTGAGGGTCTCCACCTCCTCGACCGCCTCCGTGTCTCGCGGAGTCTTCGGGGTCGGCAACTTGGTGGCCACCCTCTTGCGCTTCTTCGGTACCTTACTGGCGAGGCCTGCTCTCAAAGCTAGCACCGCGTCGTAGTCCATCGCCTCTGCATTAAAGACAAAGTTCGTTAGTACTATACAACTCATGCAAAATAAAGTATGAAGAACAAAGCACAAAAAAGAAACCGCGTACTGGGATCTATGCGGCAGAGCCCTCCCCTGAACAAGACATCCTCGGTCAGCTCCTTCCAATCATACTTCGGCCGATCGAGAAGTGTCCGAACTGCCTCTTCTTCTTCAGGGCGAAGCTTGGGCAGCGCCTTCAACCTCTTCGGCACCCCCTCCACCCAATTGGAGGGGATAGGCCAGACCTCCGCACTCCGCACTATCAAGAACTTTTCGTGCCAGTGCTTGATGGAGTCGGGGCATATGACGAGCCTACTGCCATGCCTCGGAGCAAAATAGTACCGGAACTCCGACCGGTTCCCATGATGAAGCCGATAGATCATCCGAAGTACATTCAGCTTCGGCTCGATCCCAGCAGCTTGGCAGTGAAGTACGAAGCCGTTTATGACTCTCCATGCGTTCGGCATAAGTTGGATGGGGCTGACCCCAAACCACCTCAGAACGAGGATAGCGAACGGATGGAGAGGTAGCCGAGCCCCGGCGATAAAGGCATCAACCGGCCAGCAACACATGGTCACTAGCAGCGACGAGTTGGCCCTAACCCGGGGACCCGGCAGCATGAGCTCGTACTCCTCCGTGATGTGGAAACAATCCCAGATCACTCCCAAGTCTTCTTCGCGGAGGATCGACACCGTCTCATCCGCCTCGGTCATCTCCCTCGCCGCATTCTCCTCGAAACTCCTCCCCCTCCCGTGAACAATTCGCTCGGCATGCTCCTCCGGAAGCTCCCGAACTCTGTGAAGCCCGGTCAGTGGCCCCGGCAACCTGCCGAACTCCCCCATGCATTTCGGATCCTCCACAATTGTGTCCCGACCAGATACCTTCTTGCCCTTATCTGGGCGACTCGGAGTCTGGGCTTTGGCCACTTCAAGGGAGGGCTCGGACCAAGAAGAAGACGACTCGAGACAAAGAGAAGAGACATATTTATACTTGGAAAAAGACTAAGCATAAATTACCTTAAAAAACGTGCTGTCGGAGAATTCACCGAAAAACTAACGACGATCACCAGAATCACTCGCTTAGCACAAATAACCTCCAGAGTAAAAGAGAAGAGAAGTGAAAAATGAGAGAGGGGGGTGGGGTTTTATAGAGCGAGGCGTGCAAAACGAGGTTAATAGGCCCATATTGCCGGCCCATTCACACAAAACGACAAAAGTGACCTCAATCGTCGCCTTGTTTGCTATGCCAATCCGTACATCGCATTAATTACTGTCCCATCTGGCAGAAGCTCAAAGGTCACTACATTAAATGAGCGTTTTCATCCGTCAGAGCTGTCAGAAGTTCAGAAGCCATCACATTTAATGAGTGCCACGTCTGCTAGGAGCGCAAAAGGAACCAACACAGCAATTCATTCTCCACCAGAAAGTGACAAAGTCAAGGACTTCGGCACCAGCTGCCGAGCGTTCTTGACACCGACCCTGTCACAGGGAAAAATTGGGGTTTGGCACCAGATGCCGAGCGCTCTTGACACCGACCCTATTACAGGGAAGAGTTAGGGTTCGGCACCAGCTGCCGAGCGCTCTTGACACCGACCCTGTTACAGGGAAAAGTTGGGGTTCGGCACCAGCTGCCGAGCGCTCTTGACACCGACCCTATTACAGGGAAAAATTGGGGTTCGGCACCAGCTGCCGAGCGCTCTTGACACCGACCCTGTTACAGGGAAAAAGTTGGGGTTCGGCACCAGCTGCCGAGCGCTCTTGACACCGACCCTGTTACAGGAAAAAATTGGGGTTCGGCACCAGTTGCCGAGCGCTCTTGACACCGACCCTGTTATAGGAAAAAATTGGGGTTCGGCACCAGCTGCCGAGCGCTCTTGACACCGACCCTATTACAAGGGAAAAATTGGGGTTCGGCACCAGCTGCCGAGCGCTCTTGACACCGACCCTATTACAGGGAAAAATTGGGGTTCGGCACCAGCTGCCGAGCGCTCTTGACACCGACCCTGTTATAGGAAAAAATTGGGGTTCGGCACCAGCTGCCGAGCGCTCTTGACACCGACCCTGTTACAGGGGAAAAGTTGGGGTTCGGCACCAGCTGCCGAGCGCTCTTGACACCGACCCTGTTACAGGAAAAAATTGGGGTTCGGCACCAGCTGCCGAGCGCTCTTGACACCGACCCTATTACAGAAGAAATTTGGGGTTCGGCACCAGCTGTCGACCGCTCTTGACACCGACCCTGTTACATGGAAAATTGGGGTTCGACACCAGCTGCCGAGCGTTCTTGACACCGACCATGTTACATGGAAAGTTGGACCTCGGACCTCGCCAAACTCCCTCTCAGCACTCACAACCTAGCCGAGGTCCCTCTCTTCTTCGGAAGAAGGTGCCGAACCACCTACGGACCTCGGCCTCCTGGGCAGCGAGTGCTGGAAGGGGTCAGAAGTGTGAAACAAGCATGTAGGCCACCCAACGAAGGAAAACGGCCGAGCCATCCACCAAGAGATCGCGAAAAAACAATTAAAAATTCAGGAAGTTAAGGAAGAACTCTTGGAAAGCAATTGTAAAGTTGGGGAAGCATTTTCTAGACCCCAAACAAGCAATTATTACCAAGAACAATCTTCTAAGACCCCTGAACGATGAATTGACACGTCGCACAGGTGAACGAGAACACCACATGATCCGGAGAACTCAGGAACAATTCAAAGTACAACCAACTTGAAAAATTACCACACTCCCTCCTTCCAGATTCAAAACCTCCCATATTGGACTCCGACACAACTCCACTAGCCATTAAAACAGTAAAACTACTCCTCAAAGGCTGACCAAGCTCAGTCTTCGGCAGTGGGGGGCTCGTGATATGGCTAAAAATGGGGTTTAATCGGAACCGTCCAAATCAGGCACGAATCTTGAAGCACAGGGGTAAAACGGTAATTTCACCTACCAATGGGTCTGAGATGGGTACTGGATCTCTTCGTCAAAGATCCAATAACCCTCAAACGGATCCACCTCAACTGGGTGCAGATTTCAACCCGCAGCGAACCCGATCCAGAAGGGATAGAATTAGGGTTTCTGATTAAATCCTAATCAACGGCCCTGATTCATGCCTATCCTTCCACTGAGAATTAGGGATTACATTCCTAATCTATTTACAAGGAGTATATTCCTTATCAGATCACGGGGATTACATTCCTAATATGATCCCTAAGATGCCTATAAATACCCCCATCCATCTCCATTAAGAGGTAATCAATCTTTTGCCAGTTTTCACGCTCTTTCTTAATCATCTCTGATTACTGACTTGAGCGTCGGAGGGTGCGTCGCCGAGAACAACCCTGGTGTCTCGCACTTTTTGCAGGTGTACGGCAGGAGTCAGCATCAAACTCCGATGGAACAGGTATACAGGTTTGCTATTCAGTTTTCCTAAGAATTCACAAATACTATTTGTTTGCCCCCACACCAAATTTAGCGGCAACAATCATCAAACATGCATGAATGTGTACAAAATAGTGTCAAACTAATATTGTATAATCAGTACTAAGTTCAGGGAAACAAATAAACATGCATAGATGAGATACAGTCACATAAACGAGCAAAACAGTGTATGTTCATATTCAGGACAGCATGACAGTACAGTACTAAAATAGTGATTCCCGCTACTACAAATATCCAAATCTAGATCCGTCGAAGGATCTGGAAAATAGACTCCCACACGAATCCATCGAGTATAAATAAGTCATATAGTAATTCACAACATCATAACTCAAAACAGATTTGAAAACAGAAAACATGTTCAGTCAGAAATCAGGAAAACGAATTCTTAGTCAGGAAAACTGCATCAAAATCTCTCAAATAAATTCAGGAAAAATCTAGAATATTCCCTTATATGTCTAGAATCAAAATATAAAGTTTCATAATATTCCAATAAAATTTTTTTAGTCATCAAAAATAAGAAAACATCAAGAAACGACGCTTTGGAAAATCTGGAAGTCCCAACACTACTGTACGAAAACTGAAGCATCTTGCAACCAGTGAAACGAAACCCAAATCCGCCAAAGGGAGATGAAAATAGACAAAATATGTTAACTTTCATATTTCAAAAACACTTTCCATATAGTAATAGGAATCATAGTGAAAATAAGGTTCTTTACAGATCAACGAGCGAATTACAGTAAGTATAGATTTCATAAGCGAGCATGAACAACACATAAAACTCATCAATAAATTTCACCAAAATTATGGGTAATCCCTAACTAGATAAGGAAATACTGACCAAAGTTTTGGATCAAAATAATATATGTAACATAGTTCTTTAAAATGATTTGTCATCAAAATTATTGAAAAACATAATCTGGAAAAGATCGACACCTCTGTACTAAAATAGTCATAACTCAGTCATAAGAAATCAAAATCAAGCAAGGTCAGAGGAGTTTGAAAATAGACGAAATTATCTAAAACTCATGTTTTATACCGAAATGAAGATACTGACTTTAACACAGTCCAAAATAGCAAAAAAAAACAGATCAGCGACAAAATACAGATTTTCCCTTAAAAACAAAATCGAAATAGATTCAAAAAAATTGATCGAAACACACCCATACATGAAATCGAGTCTACCAAGTGTCTAAACATTATGAATTAGGGTATCTAACATGTCCATGCCAAGAATTTCACATGGGTCTCAACCAAAACACGAATTCACACAAAAGTCTCGCATACACGATAAAAAATCAAGAACAGGCGAATCCTTGGTTAATTCATGTCCATATTGTGTCGTGAGTCATCTATGGTCAAGTTTTCACAATAGAGACAAAACCCATCAAGGAAAACACAAACAAGAGTCGTCTCTAGACCCAACTACACTATATGTGAACTTTTTGACTTGTATCAAATAAATGAATTGGAGTACAAGTTACTTGCCTGAAAGACAACGAATCCAATGGAGCAAAGAGCAAGAATAATGGGAACATATTACTGGGCACGAACACAAAATCACGAACAAGTGAACACGAACAAGATCACGAACGCAATTACGAAACTAAGCACGGATCTCGATGTGGATCAAGATAGGATGATCGAACGGCTATCAAACAAGAGATCAAGATGATGCAGATCCGACGGCTATCAATCAAAGTTCAAGATCGAACGGCCCAAAACAAAGATGATCAAGAACTCCAAGATGATCAAAACTCCATGATCAAGAACCCCACGGACGGCCAAGATCAAACCATGATCAAGAAGATCAAGATGAGATCGTGAAGATCCGATGGCCCACAACAAGAGATCAAGAATGAACGGCCCAAATCAAATAGCTATTGATCTCGATGATCACGATCAAACCAAACGAACGGCTCACGATCGAAGTTAATCAAAACCAAGATCAAACAACAACTAGGGTGTGCACTGACTTGGTGCAGTCGCTACGGTCGTTGACCAAGGAGTGGCTGGTAGTTGCTGACGCACAGCACGACGGCGGGAAGCGCCGGCGAAGGCGGCTGCCAGGCTACGCCGGCAGGGCACACAGGGAGCTGCTGGTCGATGCAGGGCGTCTAGAGCGGTTGACGTTCCTGCCTTGCGTCGGAGAATTAGTGTGACGCATGGGCTGGCTGACGAAGTCACTGTCGATGAAGACTGGATGACAGGGGAGAGGGCTAGGAGGGGCGTCGAGGTGATCTACTGCTAGTGCTGCCGAGGATCAACGCCGAGGGGTCGCGAGGGCTAGTGAGGTCACGACGGTGAAGCCGCTACCGCAGGTGGCGGCGGCCTGGCTGCTACAGGGCGATGGGTGCGGGGCTAGGAAACTGGAGGAGGGAGAAGGTGAAGCGGCATTGGGTTGATGGATGAACAGGGGATATATAAGCTGTAGTTTATTAAGGTGGGTTTCGGGTTATAAAACAGTGGGTATTGAGTTGCAAACGGGTTATGGGTAGTAAAAATGGGTCTGGGTTTAAATACTAATGGGTTAGGATGTAGGTATAAGATGGGTTAGATAATAAAATGGGTATTAGGATTTAAATAAAAATAGGGTTTTAAATTCAATAAAATAACAAATAAAATTTTGTTGATAATAAAATATAATTTTCATTACAAAAAATACAATTTATTTAAAATAGATACAAATACAAGTAGCACATAAAAATGGATTTTCAATAACCCGCCAAATTTAGTAATAATAATAACAATAATAACAGTAATAATAATAAGAGAAATAATAACAAAACTAGGAATTGTATTTCAATACAAAATCATAGAAAATAGTTATAATTTAAAATTATTGATCGAAAACAGATTTTAAAATAGAAGATCCAAAAAAATACATTTTGACAAAAGAATTTGAAAACCCGAAAAATAATTTTTCGAAAATTTTTAAAATACAGAAAATACACAAAAATATATTTTTGGGAAAACAGGGGTTACAGTAGTGTGGAGAAGATGAAGGGGTTTGGCTGTGTATAACAAGAGATAGAGAAAATCAGAGAATAGTGGGCAGTTAGGATTTAGTGGGAGGAGAAAGCGTGAGAGAAAGATTGAGGGAGTGTGAAGTTGATCTGGTCAATAACAGATATGAGGAGAATTCGGTGAAATGAGTTTGGGTTAACTGGTTCAAATTAATAGGAGATAGGGCCTGTGTTGGATTTGCTGACACAATTGAAATAACAAGGATAATAACAATAATAACAATAATACAAGAAAAAAATTGCAACAGAAGGCCCACAACCAGCCCAGGCCGAAAAAGTACATTAAAATAGAATGAAAAACTCAAAATATAAGGAAAAACCGTACAACCGAAACAGGGGTTACAAATCCTATCCACCTTACAAGAAAATTTCGTCCTCGAAATTTGCTTATGCGGTACATAGGACAAGGCAAAAGAAAACTTCAGAAATAACAAAGCAGAGAAATTGGATGAAGAGAACTGAAGTGATGGGACCACCAGAATAAGAAAGAACATAGATAAGATTATGTCGAGTAAGGATCCAATGAATGATGACAATGCAAATGTATGAAAAGGGAGTAAACAATACAAGGAAGGAGAAGCAACAAGAGAATCCGCAGACCTGTGGGTTATGGGCCCACCACGTTTCTACTGCGCTACTCTGATCAGGAAGACTCCGTCAATAGCGTCCATTAGTTTCAGCAATTTACCTCATGCCTCGTCGAATCATGACGCGCCCAAACGATGTACCTTTAGCACGAAATTCCAACTCCTTGCGATTTGAGATAAAGAAAACTTCCTGAGATCCTGGGACTCTACATGCACATCTTGGAGTAAAAGATGACACTTCCTCTCCTAGTGATCATCCAAGCCCCTGACTTGTCGTTGAAGCATTGAAGACCACGTGACGCCAATCAACGAACCGAGTATGAAGAAAAGTATCAGGCACCAGAATCATAGAATATGGGTACGAAAAGAATGAATTTATACCCAATGAAGAATCAATGAGTAGGATGACTACAAGGGACGAAGGGAACCAAGGAATGAAAGAATTGAATATGAAGGGACTGAAAGTGGATCGAACTGGATTAGTATCCAGATTGCATGTTGGTTATTAAATGTTCATGTGATTAATGTGGTGCGCATATTATTGAGTTAAACTGGCTAGAACCAAATTTTACGAACATATCAGCCAAACATGACTAACACATTGGCCAAACTTGGGCTCTGATATCATTAAAAACCTGTCATGCCCTGTTTCCTAAAATACGGGAATACGAGTCCGTGACGAAGGCCCAGCGAATGATATTTACATCATTCATAAGTTGTACCAGTCTTAACTCAACAACATGAAAAGGAATAATCACAACTACGCAGAAAACATAATCACATAAACAAGATACAAAGATAAACATGCAGTAGTCCAACATAATAACCAATATCTGGAAAACAACAACTAATACGGGTCAACAAAGTTCAGGACACAAGGTTCAACAAAGGTAACAATGCAAATCCATATAATAAAACACAAAGAAAGCTATCAAGTGGCTCTCCTTCAATCCCCAAAAAATCAAAGGTCCATATCTAACCTTAAAAAACATATTTTCCCTCCCAAAAGTTTTCCCCCAAAACTCAAATTCAAATCCCCCACCCAAAACAACTCCTATATTTATTTTTTTTAAAAAAATTATCTCTCTCTCTCCCTCCATCTTCTATTCAAAAAATTAAGAAAATCAAAATTTTAAAAAAATAAAAAAATTTCAAATACTAAAAAACTAAAAAAATTTACAATTTAAAAACTTAAAAAATAATTCAAAAAAATCATATAATATGTTTTTTGCTAGACCCCCAAAAGTTTCTCATATAATATGTTTGCTACTTAAATTAATTTGCTGGACCTCCAAAACTATTTTATATGATCAAACAAGATGCACCGTTCCGAAGACGTGCCGTAGGCATGTGTCAACAAGCAAACCTAGTATAAAAATAAACATGGAAGAAATAATTTATTCCAAAGCAACTCCTGCTCCAATCCTAGAGGAACTGCTCACCAATACTTTCTAGCAATTCTCCTTGTGCACCTGTAGGTTGATCAACTAGAGTGGGGAAAAATGTCCTTTAGAGCAACTACGGACAGCAATTTGTGAAAACAAAGTGTAAATGAACATTGTATATCAAGGAATATGAAGCAAGAACAAAGTCCAAAAACAATAAAAATATTAATAAGCAATTGTCATGATCAAGTGTACAAGCGTCAACTTAGGTTTATTAGCATTTTATTATCCTATCTAGTGCACGTACTACTGTGTCCCATACCACAGGTTTGGTGCATGCAAACAGTGTTCGTTTTAGACCATAGTGGTGGGATCTACAGAGCGTGTACTCGGTGTAACAAGATAACATGATAACAAGATAACGTGATAACATGATTACAAGGTCACAAGATAACGAGGTCACAAGTATTTCTCCACCTTCCATGTCAATAGTCCAGGTACACATGGGGCCCTAACGAGTACAGTTTTCGAGATTATCCACTGCTAAGTCAACCCTGATTACCCTGACTTGTTTAATATTTTATTATGTCATTCATGATTATGCAAGTGTGTATAAGAGTGTCAAGGAGATGATAAAGATGCAAAAAAATGTTGTGATGCAAGATATGAATTTATTTTCATTCACTAGATGGAAAACTAATACATTTACATACAATACTACGAAAGCGCACGTTCTGGACAGTAAGACATTGCTGTACAAAAATAAACTTTGTCGTTGCTATAAAAAAGTAAATTAGGTTTCGTCTGAGATTCTTGAAACTAGACTCTCTGCCAGTTCCAATGCATATACACACAATATATAAAAACTAAAGAAACTAGGTTCAATTACTCTTTCTTTACAAATTTTTGTGTGCAGGTCGAAACTTAATGTTGTGTTTGTATGCAAGTTTTGGGTCTGAAAGTGCATCAAACAAATCCAGGAAAATTTCGAGTGATTCCCTAGCATGTCTAGTCTTAGCCAAATTAATTTCATATTTTTATTTTACATTTATCATGTTCTATAAATTAACAAAGCCTGGTGATACATACGTAATTGTGAATCTAGAAAGAGCAAACCTATTAGTACTAAAAGTCTAATATCTTGCAGATTCTAAATCGGAATTCGATTCCTTCAGATGCTCTGGAAAATAGACACATAAGGCTACAAATTATATTTATTAAGTTTCAATTGATTCTGACTATAGCTTGGTCGCTAATCTTTATAGTTTAAGGGTTCTAGCAGCAGCTTATAATCAAAACTCTACGTGTGAAAACAATGTGTAAAAGTCAAAGTAAAAATTTACAGAAATTAGAAAATAAACCTTAAGCATGTCTATTAAGTTTCTAGAGAGTTTCATGTCATTAGTCGACTGTTACTATGGTGTTTCAACCAGAAGTTGTGTCGGTGTTTCACTAACTGCAAATCTAGAAATACACACTAGTAGTTACTAAAAGTGTAATATCTAACTGCTCACACATTGAAATCTATATCCGTAAGATTTTCTGGAAACTAGTTTCATTAGGCTACAATTTATTTTATATAGTTTTAGTTGATTCTTATTTTACAGGGTCGAAATCTCAGTACAACATGGAGCAGGCACCAGGGAATAATAAAATGCCATCATATACATTCGTCGAAATGAATAATCTACATGTTCCTGTATCGTGGAATGCAATAACATTATGTACAACAAGCTAGGATGAATTTCTACAGACACAAGGCAAAATTATCATGTTACAATTCAATTCATGAGATCACAATTAATCAAGTTACATTCAAAACACCATACATTTCCTATATGCAAGTTTCTAGTCAAATTATTCATGTTTGTGCATATGACTATATACAAGATTGGGTTTGAATCAACGGATATTGGCACAATGTTGAGGATACTTTGGGTTAGCTCGTGTAAAGCCTCGATATGCTCAACGGACTGTATACAATATAGCAATATGATAATTGAAAGAGAACTACTTGCGACAATCTTGAACTAGAATAACGAGTGAGTTCATGTAGACTTGCCTTTGAATGATGATAAATCCAAATATGCAAAAAATAACGAGATCAGAATCCCGGCGACGATCGCGAACCAAGTGAATCTTGATGAGATAATCACGATCGAGCACAGATCTCGATGTTGATGATGAAATAATGATCGGACGGCTGATCTTCGACTTGATGGTGATCAACTTGATGACGATCAAGATCTGTTCGGACTGATCGATGCGGATCTTGATGAGGATTAAGATCAAGATCAATGGGGTTGATGATGATCACAATCGTGATGATCAAGGATCGGACGGCCAAGATCGAATAGCTTGATAAAAAATAGAGCAAGAGGGAGTGCTCGGGGATGAGTCGAAGGTGAAGGGACGGCACTGCAGTCGTCGTGGTCGGGAAACAATGGCGACAGAGTCGAGGAGGATGAAGGTGCTGATGGCGAGGCTCGATGAGGGAGACGGATCCGAACTCAAGGTGTACAGGGGTTGCTCTGTTTGGTTATAGGTGAGGGCGATGTGGTGACGTCAATGGTCGTAGTGCGGCGGAAGGTGAGCGACAGTGGTGAGGGGACATCACGATGGGGTCTGCAGTCGACGAGGGGGCATCGCGATGGGGTAGGCGGTGACAGAGGATGAACAGTCGGTGTAGGGGGTTGCACAGTAACTAAGGGTTTGGGAGATGAAGGGTTTGAGTAGTGTGGAGAAGATGAAGGGGTTTAGCTGTGTATAATAAAAGAGAGAGAGAAAATCAGGGAATAGTGGGTAGTTAGGATTTAGTGGGAGGAAAAAGCGTGAGACCAAGATTGAGGGAGCGTGAAGTTGACCTGGTCTATAACAGATAAAAGAAGAATTGGGTTCAATGGGTTTGGGTTAACGGGTTAGAATTAATAGGAGGTGTGCCTGGGTTGGATTGGCTGACACAAATGAAACAACAAGGAAAATAACAATAATAATAGTAATACAAGAATAATAAATTGTAACAGAAGGCCCACAACAAGTCCAGGCCTAAAAAATACATTAAAATAGAAAGATCGACTCAAAATACAAGAAAAAATCCTACAACCGGAAACAGGGGTTACACATGCAATCAGGTTTAAGCATTACACACAGCTCACATCATCATTCTAATCAGGGAGAAGAGGGTGAGGGACGCATTGGGCAAGATGGGAGGTGGAGTGTAGGAGTGGGGAAACGGCTCTTAAGTGCATTGGAGATGGCAAAAACCCTAGATTCCAAGTTGAATTTCCTTCCAAACTCCTACCAACTCACTATCTTTTTTTTTCATGTTGGCCGGCCAAAATGAATGGGCCAGTCTTTTTATTTTTATTTTTATTTTTTGTTTGGTTCACAAAGTCATGGGTTTCTCAAGCCTAACTCAAAAATAATATATATATATATAGTTGTATGTTAAACTAGTTATAAAATAAATATGATTTCTTCAACAAAAGAAAAATATAGTTTTGTTAATAATAGAATTTAGTTTGTGTACAAAACATATGTATAAAAGTTAGGGTTGTTACAGTAAAGCCTCGACGACAGGTTCGGAATCCATACCTATGGCTCGATGTTACTTTAGCAACTTGTGATAAAGCAAGTCTGGAGTTCAACTCGCTATTCGATCTGCTCCTGCAACCAGTTCATACGTAAACTAACAAGTTCGGAATCCATACCTATGGTTCCTAGTTACTTTAGCAACCTGCAATTAAGCACATTCAGTGTTCAACTCGCATTCAATCAGTTCCTAAAACTAGTTAAAATTCTTTAAAGATCGATTAAAGGTCAAAATTCATGGATTGCAGTCACTCCAATAAAACTTGCAAAAACAACGTTTGAAGTTCAACTCGGCACTCGATGTTACGCTCACAATTTGTTGGAGGACCCATGCAGCATGTTTGGAAAATAGCTCCCCCCCAGAGTTTCCTCTACATGTAGCTGAGTACAAGACGGATAAGTTCTAAGCTCCGTCAAACATTATGTATACCATTGACGGTTCGTTAGCTACACACAACAAATTTGAGGCCTTGTTCTTTAGCTACAAAGAACCCAGGCGAAGGCTCATCGATCTCAACAACAAGTTGCACAACAAGAATCAAACATATGAAAAGAATTCTTTTAATCACAGAACTATAGCAAATCTATGCATTCAGATCCAGCATCGCTACAAGGATCTACAAGTACAAAACCATAGATCGTTTTACAAGTAGTGACAACAAGTTGTCCTACAAGTCATTCTTCCAGCTACACAGTAGAGGGATGCTCTGCCTAAGGGAAGCCAACCTCTTTAAAGGCCCCCTGTCAGTTAACAACTTCCAGGGTCACCTCAACTCTTGACGATTAAATTCAAGACAAGTCTGCCTTAGGTGTGCAAGCTCTAGGTCTATCCTACCACCTTCTGTAGTGCCCCGAATTTTCAATATAATATCTCAGAAATACGTGGCACAATTCTAGAATGAACTTCAATGTATGCATAAACATAGCACCAAATACAGGGAAATTTAAAACTTTTTATTACATCAACTGTTTACAAAGCACAGCGAAAAATTAAACACCTTGAATTACAATTTGTTTCTTTTACAACACATTCTTTTACAATTTACATAAGTCATGTATCATTCTACCCCATGCATCCAAATCCCAAGCTAAAGGTACCTATCTATAAAACATGAGGCTATAGATAACCCTAACCCCCAAAACTACAGGGGTCAGCCATAACGGTGTGAGTGACATAAAATAAATGCAACATAATTGAAATATAAGAATAAAGTCATAAACAATATGTATTAACAGCAAGAAATAAAGTGAAATAAGAAATAACAATAGATAAAAAATGAAAACATCAAGTTAAACTAGTGTAAGCATCAAGTGTAGAAAAACAAGAAACAACATGCATAAAACCAAGTCAAGAAAACACCAATACTATATGCTGACTCTTTAATGCATACTTGTCAGATTTTATGCATCCCACAATACATAGGTCCGGTGCAAGCCCTTATCGTTCTCCACTTTATAGGGTTAGATCCCTCGTTATGCAACTAATCTTACTATGGTGATGGAAACAAGATCTAGAATACTCTGCGAATAGGCATCACAGCTCTCGACGCGCAAGCATCTTGTAAGAATAGCTAAAAAACTGGAGACTCATCTCCCTGTCGTGTACCCTATGAATAGGCTTGCGAGGCCCTCGACGTGCAGATACACCAGGTACATCCCGTGAATAGGCCTGTCGACCCTTGACACGTGAATGCACCCTGCATGTCCCGTGAATAGGCTTGTAGACCCTCGACACGCGCACATACAAATGTCCTCTCGAGATAGAACAACACATAAGTCCTGGAATGCATCCGTTGGACCAAAACCAAGAGCATATACTTATGTTTCCCAAGTTCCGTTACATCTCCACTAGTGCCTGTCCTTAAATTTGTTATTATTAAAACGCAAAAAGCGTCATCTCTAGCATTAGTGTATCCTGCCAGACTTAATTTCACAACAACAACCCCAAGATCCAACTGGTCTAAATCAACAAAATCTCATCTGCCGGTTCACAGGACTCCCACTCAACTCCTAGAGATTCACAACTCAACCATCACCACAAAATAAAACATTCATCTTAATCATTTCTTTTCAGTTACTCATCTTTAAAACACACAAGCTCCCAACACCTTAATTAATCTCATTTCAATGCAACAATACCCCAACAGTTAACAAAAATAGTTTAATTAGTAAACAGTAAAAGCATAATTATAAACCGTTACCCCCAAAATCCAACAGTTAAAAGAATCTGAAACTAAAAAATCATCAAAACTTGTAGTTTAAAACAAGAAATTTATAAACATATAGGTTTAGTCAACTAATTCTCATCTTAAAAAATTTTTAAAAAGAAATTAAACAAAAGGAAACTTAATGCCTAACAAAAATAACCGACATAAAATAGAAAACAAACAAAAAGTACCAAAGCTAACAGAATATAACCCACATAAAGTAGAAAACAAAAACAAAAAATTACCCAACACAGGTTTTGAACCCGTGAACCCCAAAGTCGCTGCCCTACACTTTGGGCTAGCCAACTGGGCCGACTGCGTTAACTGATTTATTATGATGCCATTTCCTTTTTTGAGTCTTCGGTCAATATACACACCTTAGGTCTATATAGAACCGATCTACCTCCTTCCTTCTCAAGAAATATATATATAATTTTTACTGTTTACTTAATAACAATACAACATAAATCTGAAAAAAATATTCAAAACATTTAAAAATTATTAATACCATGTATGTATCCATCATAACAATTTCTAGGATGCAAATGACAAAAATCTATTTTTTTGCTAGAATAATAAATACATCTCAAGATCTCCTCTTTTGAATAACTAATAAAAAAAATTAAATACTAGATATTTCAATCTAAATCATGACATATCAAAAATATCTATTATGCCAAGATCTAATTACATCTATTCATAAACAAATATACAAAGATCTAAATCATCCAAAATCTAGCACATCAATCTATTCTACAATGCAAACACAACAAATAAAATTTGAATAACTACTCACAACATGCAAATAGTTAAGTTTTATCTATCGAAATGTCAAGAAAAGAACAACATATGCATACACACAATAGGGTTCATCTTTAATCAATTTTGTTTACTTTCATGCAATAATATCATACAACTCATGTTTATTTAAATAAGCAACAATATGATTGAAAACATCATACTCATGATTTCTATTAGGTTCTTTAACAATCTCAAATTATCTATTTAAAAGTTTACTCATCAAAGTCATAGTTTTCATGAAAAGATTCAATTTTTAGTTCATCCACACATCTAAATTCACATTATCATCATACAATCTTTAACAAGCTTTCCAATACAGAAATCATCACATACACATGCTTAGAACAATAAGAAAACAAACATATGTCACTCACCTTATTGAAGAAATCAATCGAATTAATAAAGACTGAGAAAAAGCCCTTCTTTTGCAAAATCCAAGATAATCACTTTAAAACTCCAAGAAATTAATAGTAAAATATATATCTTATTTTTTCAGAGGAGAGGGAAGGCTTTGGTGGCCATAATATTGGCCAAAAATTTGGAGTTTTAAGGGTTTTACAAGTTTATGGAAACATCCCTTAACAAATTATTACTTTACATATATAAACATTTCAAAAAAAGTAGTTAAATAAATTAAATAAATTAAAATAAAACCATATCTTTTTACTACTGAGTTATCCAACCATCAAGCATAGCCTAGAAATTAAAAAATTCGGATTTGTACTCAAAGTGGTAATTTTGCACAAAAGTCCCTCTATTTTGTAATGTTTGCAAATATGTCATAAAATATTCGTAAAAGTCCAAAAAATTCAGAAATAATATCTAAAAATAATTATTATATTTCCCAATTAAAAATTTCTGACTTTTACTTTCCAAGAAAACATTTGCACAAGATCCACTTAAATTCCATATTTGCAATAACACCATATTTGTTTAAAATTTTACCAAATCAACTCTAAATAAAATTTAAATAGATTTTATTTTCAATGATGACCATGAAAAGCCCAAAAATCAATAAAAATGAATTTTCACTATTTGTTTGAGATCAAAACGGCTTTTTACATAAAAGCCCCTCTCTTTCGAAGTATTTACAAAAATAGTTTATTTATTCAGAAAAAACTCAAAATTTAGGATATACTTAATTAAAAATAGGAGAAAGTATCCAGAAATTTATTGTCACGTCCCGCTTTCCAAAAACATGGAATACGAGCACGTGGCGAAGCCCAGAGAATGATTTTTACATCATCTATAAGATGTAGGATCGACTCAGCATCATAACAAGAATATAACCAGATTTATATATAACCAAACATGCATGAATAATTTTTTTAAGCAACAGAAAACAATTTAAACAAATAATAACATTCAAATAGTTCCCATGTCTGGATCAAGTGTAAACTCGGAAACAAGTCTTATACAGCAGAAGAAATAAATACCTTAAGGAAAGTAATTATTTAAATAAGTTCTTGCTCCAAGCGAAGCCTAAAATGTCTGCTCACTAATTCCAGCAGGCAACTCGTCTCCAAAGTCTACTTAATAAATATAAAAAGGAAAAACAGGAAAAAAAAGAGAAAATGCCCTTAGTGCAAGCTAAGGCCACAAATAGTAAAAACGAGTACAAGTAATGAGGAACAAGAATTGGAATCAATAATGTAACAGGGATACAACAAGTAGTGGATAAACCAAGAACTAGCTAGTAAGAGGGACATCTTAGTAAACAGGCTGGATAACAAATACTAATGGAGAAGAAAGTGACAAGGGAACTTGTAGGGGTATCTAACATCAAGTGACGAGTCTCAAGTCTAGTGTCATGTAACAAGTGCCAAGTCTAGTGTCAAGTATCAAGTTGTCAAATCTCAAGTAACAAGTTTTCAAGTATCAGGTAACACGTATCAAGTTCAAGTTTCAGGTTTCAAGTCTCATGTATCATGTTTCATGTATCATTTCATCAAGTATCAAGTAACAGGTGTCATGTTCAAGTTTCATATTCGAGTCTTGTAGTTATTACTACCTAGGTAGCACTTCATGCATCCATACTTTTACTACATGGTTGCTAGAGTCAAAGCCAATTTCGTTTAGACCTAGTAATGGAGTCTACAGGGCGGTGTACTCAGGTATCAAGTATCAAGCAGGCACGGTTCATGAATACGAATTAAATAACAGGTTCACAAAGCAAGTTCGTGAATACTAACAGGTTCAATACCCACACAGTGAGTTCATGAATACAACAGGTTCAACAGGTTCATGAACCGAGTACTGGGAAACACGGGCCCCCTTCCGAGTATACTTACCTATTTTGTCCATCACTATGGTCTATCCCTTAAACCCCGGCTTGTTACTTTTATTAATTCTTATCAAGCAAGCATGCAGGTGTGTGAAACAAGGTACGAGAAAGTTGTGGGAACATGTGTCCAGCGAATTACATAGTTAAAGTGTTCAGGTAGAAATTGTGTATTTGAGTTTACACATGTGAAATAGTGTTGAAATAATGTTAATTAATTCTATTAAAAATTGGGGATGTCCTATTGGGTGTCCAGCAACTACATATAAAATTTCAAGTCAAAAGCTTGCTGCTAACATGACTAATTAATTCGCAAAGTAAAGGTGTACAGCAGTTTTTGCGAATCTGTGCCTACCGACACAGCTGAAGTAAAACTGCAGTAACTCCTAGACCGTAACTCTAAATTCGAAAATTTTGGAGTCTAAAGACATCTAGACATCTAGGGCTACAATTTCTATTCAAGTCTCGGGTTCAGATTCTAATGTTAAACGGGTCGAAACAGCAAAAGAAGATTCAGGACAGCAACATGTGAGAATAACTTACTAGTATAGATTTCATGAAAATTTGTTATTAGGTGTCTAAGTTATTGTATGATATAAATACATGATATTGGTGGTCCAAAAAGTAAGTAATAATTATTTTCTAAGTCAAATGGTTGCAAGTTCATCAAATACAAAATATACCATGTGTCTACAAATTTAGGGCTCCTTAATCTCATGTGTTCATGTGTTCAGGGATAATATGAGTCCAAGTAATTGTAATATAAAACAATGAATTTATTGTGACTCTTAAGATTATGAAATTGAGGAGGTTTATTAATTGATCAACAACGACAGTCAAGACGGAGTCACAATTCTAACTATTTGTAGTATTTTTCAAGGGATGCTTGTACTAGAACAATTAAATTGTACAAAGGATACTTGCCTTGATTGACGATGATTAGATCCGATTGTTGAAAAAAATGGGATCGAAAAATCCTGGGCGAAGTCTCCCGAAAGCACGTGTGAAGCACGTGCGAAGATCCAATAGAAGAGCAAAATCCCCACACACCGGATCGGCCGAACAGCAAACAGCGCACCAGGATTCGCTGCGCCCTGAACACCAAATAGCAAGCGCAGCCAATGGGATCGGTCCTATGCAGCGTATCTGGCCGAATAGCGGAACAGCGAGCGGGATTCGCTGTGGGCACAACACGGAACAGCGATCTCAATCGCACGGATCTTGAATCGATCCGATGGCTGAGACCAAATCCCGCCTATCCGCTGTTCCTCTTCGTTCTCTTCTTCGTCGAAACACAGTGCGAGAGAGAGAGAGGCGCAATGCCGGTAGGGGGAAAACTTTGACGGTGGCTTTGTGATTGTGGTGACGCGACGGCGTGGTTGCGATGGCCACGGAGAGGCGGCGACGAATGTGGAGGGCGACGCGCACGGCTCTGTTCGTGGTTCGAATAGGGGGGGAGTATGGGGATTGGGTTCGGCGGTGTGTGGCGACGCGACGGAGGATGGACTCAGGAGGCGACGGCGAGGCGATGAGGTTGAGAGGGCGAGGGAAGGTGCAGTGTCAATGGGGGTCGAAAGCTCGGTTAATGGCTGTGTGAGTTTGGGTCGATGGCGAAGATGGAGGAGGCGACGGAGGACGATGGTGGGTGAAGGCGATGTGGTGGTCGAAGGTGGAGGTGATGGAGGGACGAAGGCGACGATGGGAGGGCGATCGTAGGTGGGGGATTGGTTTCGAAATAGAAGGAGAAAGAAGCGGAGGTGGAAGATGGAGAACGGAGGGGGTTGATTGGGTCTACACAGTATAGGTTAGGGTTTTGGGGTTATGGTAGTTTAGGGTTAGGGTTAAATAGTAGGGTTTCGGTTTTGTGGGTTTTGTAGGGTATCCGCTTCAAATAGGGTCCAACAGGGGAATTGGTCAAAATGCATCAAAATGGGGGTTAAAGAGATAAATGAGGAGAAATGGTCAATTCTTCTTGAAGAACGACACAAAGCGCACTCAAATGAATTCGATAAAAGGACCAAAAATTGAGTCGGGACAAAAATAACAATTTTATTCAATCTGAAACAAAATTCAGGCTCTCAATATAGATGAAGGAGTACAATAAGGAGAAATACAGTATAAAATACAAATACGGGGAAACAGGAGTTACAAATCCTACCCACCTTACACAAAAATTTCGTCCTCGAAATTTGCTTAGGCGGTACATAGGATAGGACAAGAAATAACTAGGGGAGGGTAACAAAACAGGGATCCAAATGAAGGTCAAATTGGTGGCAATACCAAGATAAAAAAAAAGGGAGTGATAACAATGATGTCAGGCGGAATGCATGGAAGAAGGTAGACAATAACAAAATGAAAGGAACAACACTAGACTTGCAAGATAACAAAGCAAGGAGACAAAGGAATTGGTAGGGCTGGAATCGAAGAAAGATGGACCAGGAGAGATGAACCGAACAATAAGTCGACAGTTGAGAACAAATGCAAGAGATAGGGGATAGCCAACAATGCAAAGAACTAGAAGCAGCAATAGGATCCTGGGACCTGTGGGTTATGGGCCCACCACGCTTCCGCTGCGCCACTCTGATGGTGACGTTCCAAGCTTCAGATATGCTGTTGTAGACCACGTGACACCAGGCGACGATCCGAGCAGGAAGAAAAGAATAGACACCAAAATCAAAGAGAATATAGGTAGAAGAATATGGGTTGGGCTCGAGAATGATATAATAAACAATGCAAATTGAATATAAGGTTTGGCTTGAATTTAAATAATTGAAAGATATAATGTAAATCAAAACTAATGGCTTTAACAGAAATAATAATAACAACAAATATCAATGATAATAACATCAGGTAATAATAGAATAATAATAACAATAATAAAAATAAATATAACAATGATAATAATAAAAATGTAATAATAATAACAATAATATTAAAATATTAATAACAACAATGATACAAGTAATAATGACAATAATAAAAATAATAATAATAACAAAAATAATAACAACAATATTAATAGCAAATTAAGATCATCGTAATTGTTGCCGCTAAATTTGGTGTGGGGGCAAACAGATAGTATTTGTGGATTCTTAGGGAAACTGAATAGTAAACCTGTATACCTGTTCCGTCGGAGTTTTGATCATCGCTCCCGCCGTACACCTGCAAGAAGTGCGAGACACCGGGGTTGATCCCGGCGACGCACCCTCCGACGCTCAAGTCAATAATCAAGGAAGATTATGAAAGAGTGCAAAAACTGGCAAAAGATTGATTACCTCTTAATGGAGATGGATGGGGGGTATTTATAGGCTCTGCTGGGATTAGATTAGGAATGTAATCCCCCTGTGGTTAGATAAGCAATGTAATCCCTGATCTCCAGTGAAGGGATAACTATGAATCAGGGCCGTTGATTAGAATTGAATCAGAAACCCTAATTCTATCCCTTCTGGACCGGGTTTGCTGCGGGTTGAAACCCGCACCCTGTTGAGGTGGATCCGTTTGCGGGTAAGTGGGTCTTCGGGGAAGATAACCAGTACCCGCTTCAGACCCGTTGGTGGGTGAAATTACCGTTTTACTCCTGAGCTTCAAGATTCGTGCCCCATCTGGACGGTTCCGATTTAACCCCATTTTTAGCCATATCACGAGCCCCCCACTCCTAAAGACTGTGTTTGATCAGCCATTGAGGAGTAGTTTAACTGTTTTAGTGGCTAGTGGAGTTGTATCGGAGTACGAATGAGGGTTTTGAATCTCGAAGGGGGTAGTGAGGTGATTTTTGAAGCTGTAAGCTGTTCTAAGCTTTTCTGAATATCGACAGGTCTTTATCTATTTTTTCGGATTATTTATTTAATTTTTCGATGTGTTAACCAGTCGTTCGGGGCCTTCACAATACATTCTAGGCAATAATTGTTCGTTCAGGGGTTCAAAAATATTCCCCCGAATTTACAATTATTTTCTAGAATTTCTAGTGAATTTTTCCCGAATTTTTAGTAATTTTTCGCAATTTTTAAATGAATAAAACAATTAAAATAAATAAAAACTGATTTTTAATACCTATTTATGGCGTGGCTTGAGCTGGGCCCTTTATCTGTGTTGAGCGCGATTTTCTGGGCAATCGGCCGGTCGTAGTCGCTCGGTGGCTTTTTTCTCTGTTTTGGAGCTCGGATGGACACTTGCTCGGCAGCCGACCGGAGGTCTAGGGGCTCGGCAGTCCGAGCGACGTGGTGCGATCTGTGCCGTTGGATCCTGGCACGAATCTCAAGGAGGCGCGTTTCCCAAAAAAACATTATCTTGTCGTTTAGCGCACGTGGCACGATCTAGACCGTCCATCACCAGAAGCTCAAATTTCTGGAAGATCCAACGGTCGTTGTCACTCGGCGGCTTTTTTCTCCGTTTTGGAGCTCGGATGGGCACTTGCTCGGCAGCCGACCGGAGGTCTAGGGGCTCGGCTGTCCGAGCGACGTGGTGCGATCTGAGCCGTTGGATGGTGGCACGAATCTCAAGACGGGCCCAGTTCCCAAGAAAACACTATCTTGTCATTTAGCGACACTGGCAAGATCTGGGCCGTCTGATCGAGATCTTACACGATTTTTGATGGAAAAGTGATTTTTCTCTGTTTTGGGGCTCGGATGGGCACTTGCTCGGCAGCCGACCGGAGGTCTAGGAGCTCGGCAGTCCGAGCAGCGCGGCGCAATCTGAGCCGTTGGATGGTGGCACGAATCTCGAGACGGGCCTAGTTTCCAAGAAAACACTATCTTGTCGTTTAGCGATGCTGGCAAGATCTGGGCCGTCTGATCGAGATCTTACACGAATGTTGAGGGAAAAGTTATTTTTCTCCGTTTTGGGGCTCGGATGGGCACTTGCTCTGCAGCCGACCGGAGGTCTAGGAGCTCGGCAATCCGAGCAGTGCGGCGCAATCTGAGCCGTTGGATGGTGGCACGAATCTCGAGACGGGCCCAGTTTCCAAGAAAACACTATCTTGTCGTTTAGCACGCTGGCATGATCTGGGCCGTCTGATCGAGATCTTACACGAATGTTGAGGGAAAAGTGATTTTTCTCCGTTTTGGGGCTCGGATGGGCACTTGCTCGGCAGCCGACTGGAGGTCTAGGAGCTCGGCAGTCCGAGCAGCGCGGCGCGATCTGAGCCGTTGGATGGTGGCACGAATCTCAAGACGGGCACAGTTCCCAAGAAAACACTATCTTGTCATTTAGCGACGCTGGCAAGATCTGGGCCGTCTGATCGAGATCTTACACGAATGTTGAGGGAAAAGTGATTTTTCTTCGTTTTGGTGCTCGGATGGGCACTTGCTCGGCAGCCGACCGGGCTCTTTTATGTTGGGGTCGGATCGCACGTTGCTCGGATTTTGATCCCATGTGTGCCGAGCTATTCGACTTGTATCGAAACGTTTTGCCTTTTCGCCAACCGTTGCTGCTCAGTTATAAAGTCGTTTGGGCTTTCGTAATGCTTCAAGAGCCGATCGAGATTCGCGCCCTTACGTTACAAAGTCCAAGGGACTTTTTCTTTTACTATAAATCTTCACTCCCCCACCCCCAACCTCATTATTCACTTATACTTTCTTACTCAAGTTTTTACTCTTCACCATCGAAGTTTTTAGCTTTCGGGTGGTGCTGCTAGCTGTCGCGGCAAGGCATTTTTTTGCTCCGGCGAACTTTTCCGACCGTAACAGTCACTTCAAGGTCAGTCTCTCTCCGTTCTCTTTAGAAAAAATGGTTAAGATTACTTCTTCGGATGAGACCCCCGCCTCGGACCGAGTCGTTAGCCGAGAGGGTAAAGAGAAGGAGGTGGTAGAGCTGACCGAGCAGACCGTGGTCCGGCCGAGCAAGAGTGGGGAGGTCGCCGAGCCACTCCAGGAGGTTTCACCGCGGTCCCGGAAGGGTAAGGGAGTGGTTACGGTAATAGAGCAGCCGAAGACGGCAGAGGACTTCGGTCGGCAGCCGATCACTCTGTCGAGCGTGGGGGGAGTACGGAGCTACTCCGAAGAAATGCTGGAGAAGGTGACCCAGGGCACCGCCAAGTCGGTAGAGGAGAACGAGCCGAGAGAGATGTCCGAGGTGGACCAAATATCTTCGGTCCTTACCGAGGCTGATCTGCATCGGATCCGGACTGGATTCCAGATCCCTGCCGAGTACGGGCTACTTCTCCCCGGACCCGGTTTCCGAGCCTGCACGTCGTCTTCGGCCAACACGTGCGTTTTTCCTGTCGACTCCTTGGCCGTCGGGCTTCATTTGCTGTTGCACCCGTTCATTATCGAGGTCCTCAATTGGTACGGCCTGAGTCCTGCCCAACTGATGCCGAGCACTTGGAGGCACGTCTTGGCGTTTGTTCTCCGGTGTCAAGAGATCGGCGCCGAGCCGAGTCTGTTCCTTCTTCGGAGCCTCTACCGTCCTTGCCATCCGAACAGGAACGAGTAGAGGTTCTACCTTTCGCCACGGACAGGCGTGAAGTTGATCGATAACCCGGACTCGATCAAGCATTGGAAGGAGAAGTACTTTATTGTCCGAGCTCCCGAACCCTGGGCAATTCCGATAGCTTGGTCGAGGGAGGGCCTGCCCAAGCGAGCGAAGAAAGAGTCAGTGCTTCGTGACGACGAGGCCGAAGTCCTCAAGAAACTCCTCGGCCTGCCGATGCTTAGTTGGAAGGACATCACTGAGGAGGCCTTGTTCCGAGGGGGTCTCAGTCCGAGTATGCCTCTAGTATTTTTACTTTTTCCTTGAAGTTCTTGAAAAATTTTCTAAGTTTTTTCATTCGGTTTGTGCAGAGTCTTCCGGCATGGACTATAGGGCATTGATGGCGAAGGCCAAGGCGGCTAGGGAGCAGGAGGCGAAGAAGAAGAAGAGACCCTCGACAGGGCCTCAGGGCGGTTGAGCGCTGAAGATACCTTCAGTCCCAAAGACCGCCGATCAGCAGGTGGTCGTGCTCCCGGATGCCGATCCCGAGCAAGACCAGGTCGCGGCCTCCGATCTTCCTGTCTCGGATGCGCCTGACTCCAACGGCGAAGACAGATGCTCTCGGCTCGTCGAGCGGCGCGTTCAACGTGAGCGTGGCGTTAGCCCATCATGTTCCGCCTCTCACTACCGAAGCGGAGAAGATTCTGACCGAGGAGGATAAGCGGATCTTCGTCCCCGACTAGCAAGTAATGAAGGTCGACGACTTCTTGGGGGATGGCAACATTTGCATGCAGGCGGTGAAGCACCTGCCGACCCCGAAGGACCGAGTGGCGCTTAAGTCCAGGGAGGTCGGGGACGCTACAATGCAGATTGCTCGGAACACGATGTCGGTAAGTAGACCGAACACTTTCTTCTTGAAGCATTTTTTTTCGAAATTTTCTATGTTTTTAGGTCCGGATTCTAACTTTTTGTTCTCTTTTCAGACCCTTTGCCACTTCAACTTTTTGCTCGAAGAGTTCGCGAGCAAAGAACAGGAGCTGATGGCGTTGTGCGACCGGGAGAGGTCAGAGCATGAGAAAGCTGTGAAGCTGTTCGAAGCCGAGCAACTCCTCTCGGCAAAGCGCGGAGCCGAAGTGGCAGGGTTGGAGGCGAAGCTGACCGAAGTTATGCAGCGGTCGGCAGACGACGCAGCCAAGCTCGAGGCCTCGGAGAAGGAGAATGCCGCGCTTAAGGAGGAGCTGGCCAAAGCACTGTCGGAGGCGGAGAAAGCTCGGAAGGAGACCGAAAGGGTCATGGCCAAGCACCAGTCAAAGGTGGCAAGGGCGAAAAGGGCTGTCCAGAAAGAGGCCGAGGAGCACATGTTTAAGAACATGGAGGATGCGTACGGCCGAGCCCTACTTCATATCGCAGCTCGGAACCCGGGGTTCGACACCTCCTCCTACCACTTTTACGTCCCTATGGAGGGGAAGGAGGAGCTTCCTTCGGCAATGCTCGGCCCCGAGGGATAGGCCGACGGTGTCGAAGGCACGGGCGAGACAGAGGCCGAAGGTGAGGAGGAGGACGGCTCCGAGGACGACGACGAGGACGAGGACATAGGAATTGATATGGCTAAAAATGGGGTTAAATCGAGACCGTCCAGATCCAGCACGAATCTTGAAGCACGGGGGTAAAAAGGTAATTTCACATACAAATGGATCCAAAACGGGTATTGGGCCTCCTTCTCACAAAACCAACTACCCGCGAATAGATCCACTTCAACTGGGCACGGGTCCCGACCCGATACAAGCCCGGTCCACCAAGAGGAGAATCAGGCCACTGATTTGACTAAATCAAATCAATAAGCCTGATTAGCTCTCACCAGGGAATCAGGACCTAATTTCCTAAAATAGAATAGGAGGATTTTTCTCCTGACTGTTAGGCAGGAAATCAGGATCCTAACCGTTCCAAAGGAGACTATAAACACAACCCCTCTACCACCAAGACCAGGTTAATCACTTCTTGACCATTTCAGCTCTTTCTTAATCTTTTTCTGATTACTAACAAGAGCGTCGGAGGGTGCGTCGCTGGAATCAACCCCGGTGTCTCACACTTCCTTGCAGGTTGCGGCAGGAGCAAGAGGGCCGAGTCAACTGTTCAGGTTCTTCTCGGACTCACAAATTCTATCTGTTTACCCCCACACCGAAATCAGCGGTAACAGATTGGCGCCGTCTGTGGGAAAACCGCACGATCAGCCTCAGCCCATTCTCCGTCGTCCTCGTCAGTCATGCCGCCGAAGAAAGTCAGATCCAGAGGGTCGAACCGTGCGGGCAACCTCGCCGACCCGGCGAATGAAGCCCCAGTCAATCCCATTCCTCAGTCCGACCTACCTCCGACGGCCCAGCAAGTCCCACCTCCTCCTCCCAAGCAGCAGCCCAACAATGGTCCGTCCGGCCATAACGGTCGGAAGGAGAAACAGCCTCTCAATCCGGGCCATGTCTCGGTCCATAATGGGTCCTCGGACTCCATGGCTTCTCATCATCCTGACCTCCGTATCACACTTCTGAATCGCCAGAAGGACGACGACCTCCGCACCCATCTCGACGAGAGGCGGGCCCGAGAGGGAGCCTCCCGCCAGCGTCAGGGTGGGCGGTCCCCACGTCGCCGAGAAACCAGAAGGTCCCCGGACCACAGAGGCCGAGCAGCTTCCCCCGAGCGCCGAAGGCGGAGGTCCCGCTCTCCCGGGGATCGGCACCGTCCGAGGGATCGAGATGTGCCTATCAGTCGAGCTGAATTCCTCCAGTTTCAGGAGACCGTTCTGCAGGCTCTCAATCTTCGGCAGAACGTCCAGAATACACAGAGGGCTCCGACGCCCCCCAGGAATCCCAGTCCTCGGTGCCGAACCAGGAGCCCTTCCCCGGCTCCCAGCCGCCAACAGCGGGAACAAAGCCCTCGCCGGTCCCAGGACTACCGGCGCCGCAGTCCACGCTCCCCTTCCTATGAAGAGGAGTCCGAGGGGTCATACGACTACCAGCGGAAGGACGACGCCCTCATCCGCCGTCTCCACAACGTGGAAAGGCGTATCGGCTGCATGGACAGGGAGGAAGAGTCCCGAGCAGGAACCTTCCGTCCCAGCCGACCCCCCTTCTCACGGTCGATCATGGAGGCCCACATACCGAGGAGTTTCAAACCGCCGCAGTTTGAAACATACTCAGGGAAATCCGACCCGGTCGATCACGTCGAGAGCTTCAAGACCCTGATGCTGATCCATCAAGCTTCCGACGCGGTGCTCTGCAGGACCTTCCCTGCCACCCTCAGGGGGTCGGCTCGGGAATGGTATTCCTGGCTCGCCCCCTCATCCATCCTCTCATTCGAGCAGTTCGAGACGCTGTTCATTACTCACTTCGTGAGTAGCCGGCGAGCCGAGAAGACGAGTCTTTCCCTACTGAACCTACGGCAGGAGAAGGAAGAAAAGTTGCAGGACTATGTGAAAAGGTTTACCGCAGAAGTCAGGTCAATTGCCTCTTTAGACCAGTTCGTGGCCACCGTGGCGTTCCAGTCGAACGTCCTTAACGCCAACCTCCGATCGTCCCTGGCCAAGAAGCCCCCGCATGACTTTGCCGACCTCCTCCTGAGGTGCGAGAAGTACATCCGAGCAGAAGAGGCCGAAGCCCTTCCCAGCTTTGGGGGGCCCTCCGCAGGGTCGAAAAGGAAGGCGACGGAGGAAGAAGGGTCCAAGAAAGCTCAGAAGGACATGGGCGGTCAGCGCCGCCCTCCCCCCAGGTTCGAGAAGTTCACTCCCCTCACCCCTAATGTCTCTACTATCCTCATGGAGGTGGAGAAGGAGGGGGTCATCCCTCCAGCTCCGAGGATGCACACCCCGGCGAAGAGGAGGGACAAAGATAAGTGGTGTCGGTACCACCGAGACCACGGCCACGATACGAATGACTGCTGGGCTTTGAGAGATGAGATCGAAGCCCTCATTCGAAGGGGGCAGTTGGCCAAGTTCGTGAAGGCTAACGATCGGACAGATCGCCACTCCCCTCCGCCTCGGGGGGCTAACAAGCGCTCCGAGCGGCGCGAAGAGACACCCGAGTTCGAGGAGGAACGGGTTCTGCACTTGATCCACGGAGGCCCCATGGGGGGCTCCTCTAATTCTTCCCGGAAGGCCTTCGTCCGAGAGGTCAACTCGGTCCATAGTGCCCCTCCCCCGAAAGGTCTCGGCGTCCCTGTGTCTTTCTCCGATGCCGACCTCGAAGGAGTCCGAACCCCCCACTGCGATGCCCTCGTCATCGATCTCCGCATGGCCAACTTTAAGGTGCAGAGGATTTTGGTGGACAACGGGAGTTCGGTCAACATCCTTTTCCTCTCGGCCTTCCGAGGCCTGCAGCTGTCCCGAGACCGTCTCAAGCCGGCCGGTTACACTCTCCATGGGTTCACGGGGGTCCCGGTAACCATCGAAGGGGTGATAACCCTGGACGTTACTGCGGGAAGCAGCCCTACTATCCGGACCGAGCCGATGGACTTCATGGTCGTCAACGTCCCGGTGGCATATAATGTCATCCTAGGCCGCCCCGGCCTAGCTGCCCTGGAGGCTGTCCCCTCGGCATACCATTTGAAGATGAAGTTCCCCACTCGGTCGGGAGTAGGGGAAGTCAGGGGAAGCCAGGAAACAACTCGGAAGTGCTACATGACTTCCACCGGGGGACCAGTGCTCTCGCTCGAGACACTGGAGATCCCCGAGCCGAAGGCCCGCCAGACGTCCGAACCGGCGGACGAATTAGAAGAAGTGCTCTTCTCGGACGAGGATCCGAGTCGGAAATTCCTCATCAGCAAATCCTTGCCGACCGCACTATGCTCGGACCTGGTTAAATGCATCCGGGACAACCGTGACCTGTTTGCATGGTCAGCTGCGAACATGCCCGGCATTTCCGAGGAGCTCCTTGTCCATCGCTTAAGCGTCGAACCGGGGTGCAAACCGGTGCAGCAGAAGAGGTGAAAGTTCGCTCCCGAGCGACAGCAGGCCATCAAGGAGGAGGTTGATAAGCTTCTAAAGGCCAAGTTCATACAGGAGGTAAATTATCCCGAGTGGCTGTCGAACGTTGTAATGGTCAAGAAGTCCAATGGCTCGTGGAGGATATGCATTGACTTCACCGACCTAAACAAGGCGTGTCCGAAGGATCCTTTCCCGCTCCCGAACATCGACACCCTTATCGACGCCACCTCGGGCCATGAGCTACTCAGCTTCATGGATGCCTTCTCGGGGTACAATCAAATCCGAATGTTCCCACCGGACATTCCGAAGACCTCCTTCGTCACCGACCAAGGCCTCTACTGCTACCGGGTAATGCTGTTCGGCCTGAAGAACGCGGGTGCCACCTACCAACGCCTCGTCAACAAGGTCTTCCAGAACCAGATCGGCCGAAACATGGAGGTGTACGTTGATGACATGCTTGTCATGAGCATCCACGGCACCGACCATGTCGCCGACCTCCAAGAGGCCTTCGGCGTGTTGAGGAAGCACAACATGCGGCTGAACCCGAACAAGTGCGCGTTCGGGGTCTCCTCGGGAAAATTCCTCGGCTTCATGGTAAGCCAGCGAGGAATCGAAGCTAATCCCGAAAAGATTATGGCAATATTAGACATGGCCCCGCCTCGGAACGTCAAGGAGGTGCAAAAGCTCACTAGCCGGCTCACTGCTATCGGCCGGTTCCTTTCTAAGTCGGGGGAAAAGTGCCTTCCCTTCTTCAAAGCCCTCAGGGGGGCCAAAGGTTTTGAATGGGGCCAACTGCAACAGGAATCATTCGACCAGCTGAAGGCTTATTTGGTGAACCCCCCGCTGCTCAGCAAACCGGTCCCGGGCGAGACCCTCTTCGTCTACTTGGCAGCCTCCGAGCAGACCCTAAGCGCTGTCTTAGTGAGGGAGGAGGACCGGACCCAAAGGCCTATCTACTACGTGAGCAAGGTGCTCCGGGACGCCGAGCTCCGCTATCCGAGGATAGAGAAGATAGCCTACGCCCTGATCATGGCTGCGAGAAAGCTTCGGCCGTACTTTCAATCCCACTCGGTCGTTGTCCTCACCGATCAACCCCTCAAGCAGATCCTCCACAAGCCGGAGACCTCGGGCCGGCTGATGAAGTGGTCCATAGAGCTAAGTCAGCATGACATCTCCTACCAGCCTCGGACGGCAATTAAGGCACAGGCTCTCGCCGACTTCATCGTAGAGTCCACTATCCCCGAGGTCGGCCACGTCCCGAATGGGCCCCCCATTTGGACAGTTTTTGTGGATGGATCCTCTTGTAATGAAGGAAGCGGCGCCGGAATCATACTGAATGGCCCTGACAACTTCGTCCTCTAGTATGCAATCTGCATGAACTTCAAGGCCTCGAACAACGAGGCGGAATACGAAGCACTCATCGCCGGGCTCGGACTCGCCCGAAGTGCAGGATCCCAGTGCCTCCGGATTCACAGTGATTCCCAGCTAGTCGTGAACCAAGTCTTGGGTGAATATGAGGCCCGGGACGAGCGAATGGCGAAGTACCTCGCCAAGGTCCGGGATCTCATGAGCCGGTTCGAAGAGGCCACCATCGAACGAGTCCCTCGGGAAGAAAATTCACAGGCCGATGCCCTCTCCAAATTGGCTTCGTCCTCACTTCAAGGTCTTGAACAGACCGTGCTGATTGAAGTCCTCTCTAAGCCAAGCATCGAAGACGAGCCACCTAGCTCGGTGGAGTCATTGCCGGTCATGCTGCAGGACAATTGGATGAAGCCACTGGTAGAATTCCTAAGGGACGGAGTTCTGCCCTCGGATCCCAAGGAAGCACGCCGAGTCAGAACTCGGGCCGAGCGCTATGTCTTGATCGAGGGCATCCTATACAAGCGCTCCTTCTCTCAAATAGATGTCCAACCATATCTAAGGTGCCTCTCTCCAGATCAGGCCGAATATGCCCTACAGGAGCTTCACGAAGGCATCGGAGGGGCGCACTCCGGATTTAGGTCTTTGGCCCAGAAAGCTTTGAACTATGGGTACTTCTGGCCGACCCTTCTCCAAGATGCCGAGCGACATGTTCGGCAATGCAGCACTTGCCAGAGACACTCCAGCATCCGATGCCTCCCTCAGGCCAACCTCGCCTCCCTGTCGAGCCCTATCCCCTTCGCAATGTGGGGAATGGACTTGCTAGGGCCTTTCCCTCCGGCTCCGGGTCAGTTCAAGTTCTTGGTCGTAGCCATCGACTACTTCTCAAAGTGGGTCGAGGCCGAGCCCCTCGCCACTATAACCGAGAACAAGGTGGTGCAGTTCTTCTGGAAAAGTATCATCTGTAGGTTCGGAGTCCCCCGCGTCCTCGTGACGGACAACGGTACTCAGTTCACTGGTGCAGCGTTCCGAGCTCTGTGCGATGACCTCGTTATCCAACAGCGCTTCTCGTCCGTCTCCCACCCTCAGTCGAACGGACAAGCCGAGAATGCTAATCGGCAGATCCTTGCAGGCATCAAGAAAAGGTTGGACAAGTGCTCCAAAGGTTTGTGGGTCGACCAACTCCCCAATGTCTTGTGGAATTACCGCACAAGCAAGCGGACCCCCACCGGGGAGTCCCCTTTCAATCTTACATACGGGTCCGAGGCCGTGATTCCCCTCGAGGTCGAGATACCTTCTCCTCGCCTCGTGGCCTACAGCGAGGAGCAGAACGCCCGAGACCTCAGAGCAAGTTTAGATTTGGTGGACGAGCTGAGGGAGAGAGCGTCAATTCGGCAGCAGAATTACAGAAGAAGAGTCGAGTTGGCCTACAACAAGAAGGTCCGACCCGCCAACCTTAAGCAAGGAGATTTAGTCCTGAGGAAGCTAGCCATATCCTTCCCCGGTCAGAAGAGCAAGCTAGCTCCGAACTGGGAAGGTCCGTACCGGATCACAAAAGTTGTTCGACCTGGGGCATACCGTCTCGAAGACATGGAAGGCAGAGAGCTTCCGAGGACCTGGAATGCCGACCACCTCCTAAAATACCAAGAGAGCGTTCCGACGCCACTCTAAGTAACAAGGAGTATCGGGCCATTCCAATCCTCCGACTTGTAACCCATTTTTTCATAAATTGTACTATGTAAAACGGTTCGCCGTCGAAATCAATAAAGAAAGCTCTGTCATGTTTGTGAATCTGCATGTTTTTCTCCCCCCTTATCACCCGCCTTTTTTGTGATTTCAACCAATGGTTCGGAGTCCACGTTCGGCTCGGCCTCATTCCCTCGGTTCGTCTCCGGACGGACCAGAGGCGAACCGCCGCTCCGAATTGCTCCCACAGCCGTTGAACTAAACCGATGGTTCGGAGTCCAACACTCGGCTCGACTTTACCTCCTCGGCTCGTCTCCGGACGAACCAGGGGTAGATCGCCGTTCGGAATTGCTCCCACAGCCGTTGAACTATACCGATGGTTCGGAGTCCAACACTCGGCTCGACTTTACCTCCTCGGCTCGTCTCCGGACGAACCAGGGGTAGATCGCCGTTCGGAATTGCTCCCACAGCCGTTGAACTATACCGATGGTTGGGAGTCCAACACTCGGCTCGACTTTACCTCCTCGGCTCGTCTCCGGACGAACCAGGGGTAGATCGCCGTTCGGAATTGCTCCCACAGCCGTTGAACTATACCGATGGTTCGGAGTCCAACACTCGGCTCGACTTTACCTCCTCGGCTCGTCTCCGGACGAACCAGGGGTAGATCGCCGTTCGGAATTGCTCCCACAGCCGTTGAACTATACCGATGGTTCGGAGCCCAACACTCGGCTCGACTTTACCTCCTCGGCTCGTCTCCGGATGAACCAGGGGTAGATCGCCGTTCGGAATTGCTCCCACAGCCGTTGAACTAAACTGATGGTTCGGAGTCCAACACTCGGCTCGACTTTACCTCCTCGGCTCGTCTCCGGACGAACCAGGGGTGTAGATCGCCGTTCGGAATTGATCCCACAGCCATTGAACTATACCCAAGGTCCGGAACAAATAATCCGAACTCTTCTAACTATTAGCCGAAGCCCGAAGACCTAGACCTTCGGTCGGTTCCCGAGCAAGTGCCTTCCCGAGCGTGTAAACGGGGAAAATACACTTTCCCCTCAACTTTCGTGCGTGATCTCGATCAGACGGCTCAGATCTTGCTACCTGCACTAAACGACAAGATAACGTTTTCTTGGAGACTAAGCCACCTCGAGATTCGCGCCTACATTCAACGGCCCAGATCTCGCCACCTGCTCTAAACGACAAAATAGCACTTTCTTGAGCGCGGAGCCGCCTAGGAATTTGTGCCGTACCGCGTTAAAGCTGCTAAACGACAGAATACCGTACTCATGGGGACCCATTCGGTTAAACAAACACGCTCGGTTCAAAGGTCTCGGCGCGACCAATGTAGTTACAAGCGAAAACAAATATGTAAAGCAACGAAAGGAAATTTCATTAACTGTCGGCGCACTATACAAAACATTCCATTACAAAGTGTTGGCAAACAAAACACACAATGCCCAACCCACTACACTTGTCTCTCATATAGAAACATCCTCACTAGACTGTTCGTCCTCCTCGGCTGGCAGCTCCTCTGCCTCCCCCCGGAGCTTCGCCATCACAGCCTGCAAGTGCCGCATCTCCGAGAGCAAGTCATCCCGCTCGGCAATAATCTTCGACTGGTTGTGCCGAATGCATTTGGCCCGAAGAGCGTTGCTGAATGCGGTTTGCGAGTCTTCATCCTCTCCTGCGGGGCTCAGCTCAACGATCCTATTCTCCAAGCGTTGGATCTCGGCTTCCCGGAGACTGAGGACAGACGAAAGGTGGACCCACTCACTCTCGGCTCGCCGTAACTTCAGGTCGGCACTCCTAGGGCTCAGAACCACCGTCCCAGAGGTGGCCTCGGATCCGGAGTCATCATTCAAACGTTCGGAGTCCGAGTCATGGATCGTCACCACGAGCTGAAAGAAAGGAAAAACGAATAACTCAACTTCAATACATTGCCGATGTCTAACACTTTAAAATTTTCCAAAAAGATTCGCATTCGGACATAATAGTGTTACAGACAGCCGAACCGACCCCATAATCAGGTTTTTACAACAACAAACAAAAAGGGAAAACGACATGATCAGGGCCTCTTCGGAAGGGGAATGGTTCGGTTTAGGGAAACGCGAGGACGACGAGGCCTGCCCTCCGATCTCGACCCTAAACCAACGAAGCGCGATCCCCCTTCACTGCTAGTCCTAACAGCGGCACCGACCGAAGCCCCGCTCGACGAAATAGCCGCGCTGCTCTGAGCATCGGCCGGACTCCGCCTGGTCATAGGGGAGCGCATCGCAAGTTCGTAAAACGTAATCCCCCTCTCGCTCTCCTCTCGAGTGCACGACGTGCTGCGAACGTTAGCTCTCTCCGGCGCGGGCTTGAGCGACGCGATCTCCTCCTCCAGTTCAACAATTCTATCTCTCAAGACGTCGTCCTTCGCCAACTTCTTCGGTCGAGGGGCCCTCAACGAGCCCGAGGCATTGGCACTATCAGTCGCAAGCCGTCGGTAATGGGTGACCTCGATCCCCCTATCTATGGTGATCCTTCTGAGCCTGTCGACTTCCGCCGATAGCCTCTTGCGCTCGGTTGACGCTTTCTCCAGTTCGGAAGCCAGCTTCTCCCCCTCTGCCGAACGTTCTTTCTCCGCTAGCTCCAAGTATTGGACCTCGGCCAAAAGGTCGTCATTCTTCTGCTCGGCGGCAGTAAGCTCTCTACGGAGATCCTCGACTTCGCCTTCAGGATAGGGAGCTAAAGAGTGCTTTCGATGCTGGTACAGTTCGCGACCATACCTCCGCAGAGCTGCCTTCGTATCCTCCAGCTTGCCAAGCAGGAGATATCGATTATACCGGCTCTGAAAGAGCTCGTCCTTCGTTTTCGCCAGCTCCTTCCGAAGGTATTCAACCTCCGTGATCGGACCGAATCTCACCTGAAAAGCAGATTTAAATCCGAGGCCCAACACTTGAAGAAATTTACGCCAAATCAGACACTAAGTCCGAGACTCAACACTTGGACAAATTTTGGCCAAACAAAACATTTTTTCATTCAAGATTCAAAGAGTTCTACAACAGCGGTGGCCAGTCCGCAGTTAGGCTTACAAAAACAAAAAAGAAAAAAGACAACCGAGTCAGGGGTCGACCTTTTTGTCGTCCACGACTCTCGGACGATTGAACGCGCCACGACGCTCGGACGGTACTCTCAACGAGCCACGACTTATGATGGAGAAGCGCACCATTCCGAGCTAGTTGGTTGCAGCTGGAAGGCTCAGTTTGTTAGAGGACTCTGACAGCGGCGCCTTCACAGTTGCAACAAACGGACTCGGATGGTCCGGAGATCGGCATCGGACATGGATCATCACCTCTCCTACCAAGACCTCCGCTTACTTCGACACTCACTTCGGAGCAACCAAAGAAAGCAGAAGATCTTGGTGGAAGAACGACCACCCGTCCTTCCGAAAAGGCCCACACCCCAGGTCCGGACGATGGTCGTCGCCACTACTGCCTTATCCCCTCCCGCTCCTGACATCCCCTTCGGAGCAGTGAGGAACGGGAGAAGAATAAGACAACAGAGCGACCACCCGTCCTTCTGAAGTAACTCATCCCGCGGGTCAGGACTACGGTCGTCACCACTACTACCTCGTTCCCCCCTCGCTCCTGACATCCACTTTGGGGCGGTCAGGAACAAAGGGAAAACCAGGCAGAAGAGCGACCACCTCTCCGGACCTCAAGAGAGAAGCTACCCAAGGCAGATGCCTCCGAGGTCTAAAACTCAATGTTGATTGCGACTGAAATGACAAAGGGAGTGGGGTACTTATAGCCTGCCTCCAAGAACCCGCCATTATGACCCTCGGAAGTTGAAACGCCACGCATTAATTAAAGGAATTATCCTTAATGACATCGAGAAGGCGGAATGCCACACAAGTCTCGAAGCACCATTAATACCATTGGGAACAGAGCCATCTCGGATTGCCAAAAACCACAGGCCCTCGGTCGGCTGCCGAGCAAGTGCCTTCCCGAGCGTGTAAACGGGGAAAACTCACTTTCCCCTCAACTTTCGCGTCTGATCTCAATCAGACGGCCCAGATATCGCCGAAAGCACTAAAAGACAAGTTAGTGTTTTCTTGGGAGCCGCGCCTGTCTCGAGATGCGCGCCATCATCCGACGGCTCAGATAGCGCCACGTCACTCGGACGACCGAAGCCACGCCCCCTCGGTCGGCTTCCGAGCAAGTGCCTTCCCGAGCTGGTAAATGGAGAAAAAAGACACCGAGCTACTTAAACCGTTGGATCTCTCAGAAGCTCGCAATCCCAATGATGAACGGCCCAGATTGCGCCGCGTGTACTAAAAGACAAGATAGCGTTTTCTTGGGAACCGCGGCCGTCTCGAGATGCGCACCAGCATCCGACAGCTCAGATGGCACCACGTCACTCGGCCTGCCGAACCCCCTACCTCCGGTCGGCAGCCGAGCAAGCGCCTTCCCGAGCTCGTAAACGGAGAAAAACGCTGCCGAGCCGTAACAACCGTCAGATCTTCACGAAATTCGCACTCGTCCATGATCAACGGCTCAGATCGAGCCACGTCATTAATCTGTATTTAAATCGTTTTTCATTTATTTAAATCGTCTTATTTATTTAAAAATTGCGAAAAAATTACTAAGAATTCGGGAAAATTAACTAAAATTTCTGGAAAATAATTGGAAACTTGGGGGGACATTTTCGAACCCCTAGACGAACAATTATTACCCAGGATGTACCGTTAAAGACCCCCGAACGATTAGTGAACACGTCGCAAAATTAAATAAATAGTCCGAAAAAATAGATAAAAACCCTCAAATACCCGATGTGACCCGAGAACAGCCCGCGACGTCAAAAGTTACCTCACTACCCCCTTTCTAGATTCAAAATCCCACATTTGGACTCCGATACACCTCCACCAGCCACTAAAACAGCTAGACTACTCCTCAAAGTCCGATCACACTCAGTCTTTAGGAGTGGGGGGCTCGTGATATGGCTAAAAATGGGGTTAAATCGGGACCGTCCAGATCCAGCACGAATCTTGAAGCACGGGGGTAAAAAGGTAATTTCACATACAGATGGATCCAAAACGGGTATTGGGCCTCCTTCTCACAAAACCAACCACCCGCGAATAGATCCACTTCAACTGGGCACGGGTCCCGACCCGATACAAGCCCGGTCCACCAAGAGGAGAATCAGGCTACTGATTTGACTAAATCAAATCAATAAGCCTGATTAGCTCTCACCATGGAATCAGGACCTAATTTCCTAAAACAGAATAGGAGGATTTTTCTCCTGACTGTTAGGCAGGAAATCAGGATCCTAACCGTTCCAAAGGCGACTATAAATACAACCCCTCTACCACCAAGACCAGGTTAATCACTTCTTGACCATTTCAGCTCTTTCTTAATCTTTTTCTGATTACTGACAAGAGCGTCGGAGGGTGCGTCGCCAGAATCAACCCCGGTGTCTCGCACGTCCTTGCAGGTTGCGGCAGGAGCAAGAGGGCCGAGTCAACTGTTCAGGTTCTTCTCGGACTCACAAATTCTATCTGTTTACCCCCATACCGAAATCAGCGGTAACAACGCTCTTCCAGAAGAACTGAACAACCTTGTTCTCGGTGATCGTGGCCAAGGGCTCGGCCTCTATCCATTTTGAGAAGTAGTCGATTGCCACGACTAAGAATTTGAACTGTCCGGGAGCTGGTGGAAATGGCCCTATTAAATCCATCCCCCACATTGCGAAGGGGATCAGACTTGATAGGGAAGTGAGAGGAGCTTGCGGGAGGCGTCGGATGTCGGAGTACTTCTGATAGGAGCTGCATTGCCGAACGTGCCATTCGGCGTCTCGTAGAAAAGTGGGCAAAAAATATCCGTAATTCAACACTTTGCATGCTAGAGCTCTGGAACCCAAATGCGCCTCGCCAATGCCCTCGTGAAGCTCTTGTAGGGCGTAGTCTGCCTGCTCGGGGGAGAGGCATCTGAGGTAAGGCCGGCCGTCTACCTGTGTGAAGGAGCGTTTGTATAAGATACCTCCGATTAGTGTGTAATGCTCGGCTCGGGTTCTAACTCTTCGTGCTTCCTTAGGATCTTCGGGGAGGAGCCCGTCCCTCAAGAATTCGACGAGGGGTTTCATCCAATTGTCTTCGAGCAGGACAGGCAATGTCTCTATAGAGTCGAGAGTTTCGTCCTTTATGCTTGGCTTCAGAAGGACTTCTATCAAAACGGTCTGCTTGAGACCTTGAAGGGAGGAGGAGGCTAGTTTGGAGAGGGCGTCGGCCTGAGCATTTTCTTCTCAGGGGATTCTTTGGATAAGGGCTTCTTCAAACCGTTCCATGAGGCTCTTGACTTTGGCTAAGTATTTAACCATCCTGTCATCCCGTGCTTCATACTCGCCGAGGACCTGATTGACGACTAGCTGAGAGTCGCTAAAGATCCGGAGGCGTTGGGCCCCTGCATTTCGAGCCATTCCAAGGCCGGCTATGAGCGCCTCGTATTCTGCCTCGTTGTTCGAGGCCTTGAAGTTGATATGGAGGGAGTATTAGAGGATGAAGTTATCTGGGTCCGCCAGAATGACCCTTGCCCCGCTTCCTTCATTGCAGGAGGATCCGTCCACATAAACCGACCAGACGGGTGGTCCCTTCATTGTTTGGCTGGACTCGGGGATGGTACTCTCAACTATGAATTCTGCTAAGGCCTGAGCCTTGATCGCGGTCCGAGGCTGATAAGTTATATCGTGCTGGCTCAGCTCGATAGACCACTTCATAAGGCGACCCGAGGTCTCTGGCTTGTGGAGGACCTGCTTCAGTGGCTGTTCGGTAAGAACGACCACCAAATGGGACTGAAAATACGGGCGAAGCTTTCTCGCGGCCATCACCAGGGCATAAGCCATCTTTTCTATCTTCGGGTATCGGAGCTCGGCGTCCCGAAGCACCTTGCTCACATAGTAGATGGGCTTCTGAGCCCGGTCTTCTTCCCTCACTAAAACTGCATTGAAGGTATGCTCGGAGGCTGCCAGGTAGAGGTAGAGGGGTTCACCAGGGATCGGTTTGCTGAGGAGAGGGGGATTGACGAGGTAAGCCTTGAGCTGGTCGAAGGACTCCTGTTGCTGCTGCCCCCATTCGAAACCTTTAGCCCCTCTGAGGGCCTAGAAGAAAGGGAGGCATTTCTCTCCGGACTTCGAAAGAAAGTGCCCTATGGTGGCTAGGCGGCCTGTTAACCTCTGGACTTCCTTAACATTTTTGGGAGGGGCCATGTCTAATATGGCCTTGATTTTCTCAAGGTTTGCTTCAATTCCTCATTGGCTAACCATGAACCCGAAGAACTTCCCTGACGAGACACCGAACGCACACTTGTTCAGATTGAGTCTCATGCTGTGCTTTCTCAGAACGTGAAACGCTTCTTGGAGGTCGGTCACATGATCGACACCTCAGATGCTCTTTACAAGCATGTCGTCAACATATACCTCCATATTACAGCCGATTTGGGCTTGGAAAACCTTGTTGACGAGGCATTGGTATGTGGCTCCTGCATTCTTCAGACCGAAGGGCATAACCCTGTAGTAATAGAGGCCCTGATCGGTCACGAATGATGTCTTCGGGATATCCGGGGGGAACATCCGGATCTGGTTGTAGCCTGAGAAGGCGTCCATGAAGCTGAGGAGTTCATGTCCCGAGGTGGCATCAATCAAAGTGTCAATACTCGGAAGAGGGAAGGGATCCTTGGGGCAGGCCTTATTGAGATCAGTAAAATCAATACAAATCCTCCAAGTCCCGTTGGACTTCTTCACCATTACCACATTCGACAACCACTCGGGGTAGTTCACCTCTTGTATGAACCGGGCCTTCAAGAGCTTGTCCACCTCCTCTTTTATAGCTAGCTGACGCTCAGGGGCGAACTTGCGCCTTTTCTGCTGAACCGGTTTGGACCCTAGAACAACGCTGAGGTGGTGGACTAAAAGCTCTTCGGAGATTCCGGGCATATCTGCAGCTGACCAAGTGAAGAGGTCTCGGTTCCTTCGGATGCACTGTAAAATGTCGGAGCATAGGGCGGACGGGAGGGTCTTGCTAACAAAGAACTTGGGAGTTGGGTCCTGCTCAGAGAAGAGCACTTCCTCCAATTCATCCACCGGCTCGGATGTCGGCCGGGCAGCATCCTGGGGGATTTCCAAAGTTTCTAAGGAGAGGATGGGTCCGAGGGTAGAGGTCATGTAGCACTTACGGGCCGTTTCCTCATTGCCCCTTACTTCCCCTACTCCTGCCCGAGTGGGAAACTTCATTTTGAGGTGGTAGGCAGAAGGGACGGCTTCAAGGGCGGCTAGGCCGGGCCGACCTAAAATGATATTATAGGCTGCGGGGACATCTACGACCATGAAGTCCATCGACTCCGTTCGGGTGGTAGGAGTTTTGCCAGCGGTTACGTCGAGGGTGATTACCCCTTCAATAGTCACTGGCACTCCCGTGAACCCATAGAGCGTGTAGCCGGCAGGCTTGAGTCTGTCTCGGGAGAGCTTTAGGCCTTTGAAAGCGGCGAGGAAGAGGATGTTAACGGAGCTGCCGTTGTCCACTAGGATCCTCTCCACTTTGAAGTTGCCATGTGGAGGCTGATGATGAGTGCGTCACAATGAGGGGTGCGGACACCTTCAAGATCTTCGTCTGAGAATGTGACGGGCACTCCGAGGCCTTTGGGAGGAGGGGTGGCGCGAACCGAATTAACTTCTCTTATAAATGCCTTTCGAGAGGAGTTTGAGGAGCCCCCGATTGGGCCCCCATGGATGAGGTGTAGGACACGCTCCTCCTCGAAGTTGGGCGTTTCATCGCATTCCGGACGCTTATTAGCCCCCCGAGGCGGGGGAGGAAGTTCGGCTCGGTCCTTTCTGACGAACCTGGTCAGCTGCCCCCTCTGGATGAGGGCTTCTATCTGATTCTTCAGGGCCCGACAATCATTGGTGTCGTGCCCATGGTCCTGGTGATAACGGCACCACTTCTCTTTATCTCTTTTCTTGGCATGGGTGTTCATCCTCGGAGCAGGAGGTATGATTCCTTCCTTTCGACTTCCATCAGAATGGTAGAGACATTAGTGGTGAGGGGAGTAAACTTGTCGAATCTGGGGGGAGGTCGGCGCTGGCCGGCATTATCCTTCTGGAGCTTCTTGTCTCCTTCCTCTTCTGTTCCCTTCCTCTTAAACCCGGAGGAAGACCCCTCCAAGTTGGGGCGGTGCTCAGCTTCTTTGGCCCTAATATACTTTTCGCTTCAGAGGAGGAGGTCGGAAAAGTTCTGTGGGGGTTTCTTGGCGAGGGAGGAGCGGAGGTTGGAATTGTGGACATTAGATTGAAATGCTGCTGCAGCGACCGACTGGTCGAGGGATGCTATGGACCGGGCTTCAGCTGTGAACCTCTTCACATAGTCTCTCAACTTCTCACCCTTCTTCTGGTGGAGGTACAGTAGCAAAATGTTGGTCTTCTCAGTTCTACGGCTACTTACAAAATGGGTGACGAAGAGGGTCTCGAATTGCTCGAAGGAGAATATTGAGGACGGGGCAAGGCAAGAGTACCATTCTCGAGCTGGACCCTTGAGAGTTGCGGGGAAGGTTTTACAGAGTAGAGCATCGGAAGCTTGATGGATGAGCATTAGGGTCTTGAAGCTCTCGATGTGATCAACGGGGTCGGTCTCCCCAGAATAGGTCTCAAATTGAGGGGGTTTGAAGCCAATCGGCACAGGTGCATCCATTATGGTTCGGGAGAAAAGAGGTCTGCTAGGACGAAGGGTCCTTCCTACAGCGTCGTCCCTTCGACGGTAATCAGCTGAGCCTCTAGACTCGTCTTCGTACGAGGGAGAGCGGGGGCTACGACGACGGTAGCTCCTGGAGCGGCGAGGACTTTGCTCATGCCGGGAGTTGCTGGGAGCTGGAGGAGGAGATGGGGACCGTCGGCAAGGACTTCGGACCGGAGGAGGAGAGGGGATCTTGGGTGCATTGGTGTTGGGACGAAGATTGAGAGCTTGTAGGACGGTCACTTGGAACTGTTGGAACTTGGCACGGGAAATGGGTGCCTCATTGTTCCTAGGCTGTTGCCGACCTGCAGGGGAGTGTGGCCTTCTTCGGTAATGCTCGGGGGACCCTCTCTGCCCCCTTCGAATAGGGGACCTTCTGGATTCTTGGCGGCGAGGAGACTGCTCATCCGGACGATGTTGGCGGGAGGTTCCCTCTCGGGCCCGCTTTTCATCCAGATGGCGGCGAAGGTCCTCATCCTTCTGCCGATTGAGGATGGTGTTGCGGAGACCGGAAGCTCGGGGATGATGGGAGGCCAGAGAGTCCGAAGAGGCATTGTGGATGAGACGTGGTCCTGGTGAAGAGGTTGTTTCTGAGGGTTAGGTCCCTTAGGAGGTGGCTGATTCGGAGGAGGAGGAAGGTCCTGTTGGAGCGGGTCTTCCGCTGGAGGAGGAAGTTGCCCTTGCTGTTGGGTAGGCTGGATGGGAATTTCTTGCTGCTGATCGAGGTTGGGTCCTCGGTTGGACCCTCTGGATCTGACTTTTCTAGGAGGCATGGCCGGAGCGGATCTGACCAACGGGAAGAGGGGAGGTTGCTATCGTTAGTTTCCCACAGACGGCGCCAATCTGTTGCCGCTAAATTTGGTGTGGGGGCAAACAGATAGTATTTATGGATTCTTAGGGAAACTGAATAGTAAACCTGTATACCTGTTCCATCGGAGTTTTGATCGTCGCTCCCGCCGTACACCTGCAAGAAGTGCGAGACACCGGGGTTGATCTCGGCGACGCACCCTCCGACGCTCAACTCAATAATCAAGGAAGATTATGAAAGAGCGCAAAAACTGGCAAAAGATTGATTACCTCTTAATGGAGATGGATGGGGGGTATTTATAGGCGCCGCTGGGATTAGATTAGGAATGTAATCCCCCTGTGGTTAGATAAGGAAGTAATCCCTAATCCCCAGTGAAGGGATAACTATGAATCAGGGCCGTTGATTAGGATTGAATCAGAAACCCTAATTCTATCCCTTCTGGACCGGGTTTGCTGCGGGTTGAAACCCGCACCCAGTTGAGGTGGATCTGTTTGCGGGTAAGTGGGTCTTCAGGGAAGATAACCAGTACCCGCTTCAGACCCGTTGGTGGGTGAAATTACCATTCTACCCCTGAGCTTCAAGATTCGTGCCCCATCTGGACGGTTCCGATTTAACCTCATTTTTAGCCATATCAGTAATCATACAGAAAATAATAATATAATAAAATAAAAATATCAACAATACTAATAATAATGATAATACATAGATGACAGAATAGAATTCAACACATTCATGAAAATAATGCAATAATAATAATAATAATAATAGCATTAAAAATAATAGCAATAATAATCTTATACACAAAAATAGAGTAAAATCAACTATACGAGTTCAAATTGTATGGAAACATAAAATGTAACCGTATAAACAAAGTGTCATAAAGGAAATATTTCTTTACCTTTAGTTTGATTATATAAGTAAGAATTGTTTTGAATTATCAATTTGCAAATAGGTAGAAAATCTTGCCTCTTTAACATCAAATTGCATGTTTGCCTTCACGACATCAGGTTTCAAGTTGCCGTCCGGATATTCGGCAGCACATTTTGCCTCGCCGATATCCAATTGCAATTTGCCTCCATTGACATCGAGTTGCATATTTGCCATCTCGACATTAGGTTGCACGGAAGTGGTGAAATCTATATAAAATTGAGCATGCTCAGGCTCAAAACAAATTAATAATAATAATAATAGTAACGATAAAATTAATAGTACCAATAACAATAATAGTAATAAAACATCGATACTAATAACAATAAGAATAACAATGGTAATAACAATGATCATAACAGTAATAATAACAGTAATCGCAAAAGAATGATAATAATAATAGTGAAAACAACAGTAATAATACTAGCAACGATAATGAAAATAATAGCAACAATAATAATAGTAGTAATAATAGCATTATACAACAAAGTGAGAGTTTGTCTTATCAAAATAATCCAGTAGAAATATATAGTCGATCAAAAATAAAAGGTGAACTTAAAATACACCATTGTTTGAAATAACAAAATCTTTGTTGAGAAACATTTTTTTTTATTGAAGATCGAAAATAAATATAACCATTGATAATCGAAATATAGAAAGTATTCGGGAAAAATAATTATAAAGAGAAAAAATAAGTAGGAGAAAAAAGAAGCCACATCCAATAAGGAGTTAAAGAGGAGGATGACTAGAAGGGACAAGAGAAAATTAAGGAATTGAATGCGAAGGAAGAAGGACGAGGGGCAAAATCGGAATTGAGAAGAATATAGCATAGGAGAAATAACTAGCATGGTACTCAAAGTGAGCAACAATTGAAGATAAATGCAAGGCATGAAGAGCAATAAACGACACACGAACCGGAATAAGGAGGGTTCAACGAGGCAAGCAGAAATAAGAGATTGCTTGCACCGGAAGCAAAAGTATATGGGTACGGAAAGAATAAATTGTACCCAATAAGGAATCAATAAATCAGGATGACGGTAAGAAATGGAAGGAAGCAACGAATCAAGGAATGGATCAAAATGGATGGGATAAGACTTGTGTCCAGATCGAGTTGATTATCAAATTATTCATGTGGTTGCATGGCCTGTTTAATGTTGAGTTAATCCTGACTGAGTCAGGGCTTGTCTAATGTATTAGTCAAACTAACACATTAGCCAAATCTGAGCTCTGATACCACTAAAAACCTTGTCACGCCCCGCTTCCCAAAAACATGGAATACGAGCACGTGGCGAAGCCCAGCGAATGATTTTTACATCATCCATAAGCTGTAGGATCGACTCAGCATCATAACAAGAATATAACCAGATTTATATATAACCAAGCATGCATGAATAATTTTTTTAAGCAACTGAAAACAATTTAAACAAATAATAACATTCAAATAGTTCCCATGTCTGGATCAAGTGTAAACTCGGAAACAAGTCTTATACAGCAGAAGAAATAAATACCTTAAGGAAAGCAATTATTTAAACAAGTTCTTGCTCCAAGCGAAGCCTAAAATGTCTGCTCACTAATTCCAGTAGGCAACTCGTCTCCAAAGTCTGCTTAATAAATATAAAAAGGAAAATAGGAAAAAACAAGAGAAAATGCCCTTAGTGCAAGCTAGGGCCTCAAATAGTAAAAACGAGTACAAGTAACGAGGGACAAGAATTGGAATCAAGAATGTAACAGGGATACAACAAGTAGTGGATAAACCAAGAACTAGCTAGTAAGATGGATATCTTAGTAAACAGGCTAGATAACAAATACTAATGGAGAAGCAAGTGACAAGGGAACCTGTAGGGGTATCTAACATCAAGTGACGAGTCTCAAGTCTAGTGTCATGTAACAAGTGCCAAGTCTAGTGTCAAGTATCAAGTTGTCAAGTCTCAATTAACAAGTTATCAAGTATCAGGTAACACGTATCAAGTTCAAGTTTCAGGTTTCAAGTCTCATGTATCAAGTTTCATCTATCATATCATCAAGTATCAAGTAACAGGTGTCATGTTCAAGTTTCATATTCGAGTCTTGTAGTTATTATTACCTAGGTAGCACTTCATGCATCCATAATTTTACTAAATAGTTGCTATAGTCAAAGCAATTTCGTTTAGACCTAGTAATGGAGTCTATAGGGCGGTGTACTCAGGTATCAAGTATCAAGCAGGCATGGTTCATGAATACGAATTAAATAACAGGTTCACGAAGCAAGTTCGTGAATACTAACAGGTTCACGACCCACACAGTGAGTTCATGAATACAACAGGTTCATGAGCCAAGTAACTGACTCCATGAATACATCAAGTGCAACAGGTTCATGAACCGAGTACTGGAAAACACGGGCCCCCTTCCGAGTACACTTACTTATATTGTCCACCACTATGGTCTTTCCCTTAAACCCCGGCTTGTTACTTTTATTAATTCTTATCAAGCAAGCATGCAGGTGTGTGAAACAAGGTACGGGAAAGTGGTGGGAACATGTGTCCAGCGAATTACATAGTTAGTGTTCAGGTAGAAATTGTGTATTTGAGTTTACACATGTGAAATAGTGTTGAAATAATGTTAATTAATTCTGGAAAAAATTGGGGATGTTCTATAGGGTGTCCAGCAACTACATATAAAATTTCAAGTCAAACGCTTGCTGCTAACATGACTAAATTAATTCTCAAAGTAAAGGTGTACAGCTGTTTTTTGCGAATCTGTGCCTACCGACACAGCTGCAGTAAAACTGCAATAACTCCTAGACCGTAACTCCAAATTCGAAAGTTTTGGAGTCTAACGTCATCTAGACATCTAGGGCTACAATTTCTATTCAGGTCTCAGTTCAGATTCTAATGTTAAACGGGTCGAAACAGCAAAAGAAGATTTAGGACAGCAACATGTGGGAATAACTTACTAGTATAGATTTCATGGAAATTTGTTATTAGGCGTCTAAGTTATTGTATGATATAAATACATGATATTGGTGGTCCGAAAAGTAAGTAATAATTATTTTCCAAGTCAAATGGTCGCAAGTTCATCAAATACAAAATATACAATGTGTCTACAAATTTAGGGCTCCTTAATCTCATGTGTTCATGTGTTCAGGGGTAATCTGAGTCCAAGTAATTGTAATATAAAACAATAAATTTTTTGTGACTCTTAAGATTATGAAATTGAGGAGGTTTACTAATTGATCAACAACGACAGTCAAGAAGGAGTCACAATTCTAACTATTTGTAGTATTTTTCAGGGGATGCTTGTACTAGAACAATTAAATTGTACAAGGAATACTTGCCTTGATTGACGACGATTAGATCCGATTGTTGAAGAAAATGGGATCGAAAAATTCCGGGTGAAGTCTCCTCAAAGTACGTGTGAGGCACGTGCGAAGATCCAATAGAAGAGCAAAATCCCCACACACCGGATCGGCCGAACAGCAAACAGCGCACCAGGATTCGCTGCGCCCAGAACACCAAACAGCAAGCGTAGCCAATGGGATAGCTCCTATGCAGCGGATCTAGCCGAACAGCGGAACAGCGAGTGGGATTCGCTGTGGGCACAACACGGAACAGCGATCTCGATCACACGGATCTTGAAGCGATCCGATGGCTGAGACCAAATCCCGCCAATCCGCTATTCCTCTTCGTTCTCTTCTTCGTCGAAACACAGCGCGAGAGAGAGAGGCGCAACGTCAGCGGGGGGGAAAACATCGACGGTGGCTTTGTGATTGTGGTGACGCGACGACGTGGCTGCGACGGCCACGGAGAGGCGGCGATGAAAGTGGAGGGCGACGTGCGCGGCTCTGTTCGTGGTTCGAACAATGGAGGAGTATGGGGATTTGGGTTCGGCGGTGTGTGGCGACGCGACGGAGGATGGACTGAGGAGGCGACGGCAAGGCGATGAGGTTGAGAGGGTAAGAGAAGGTGCAGTGGCAATGGGGGTCGAGAGCTCGGTTAATGGCGGTGTGAGTTTGGGTCAATGGCGAAGATGGAGGAGGCGACGGAGGACGATGGTGGGTGAAGGCGATGTGGTGGTCGAAGGTGGAGGTGATGGAGGGACGGAGGTGACGATGGGAGGGCGATCGAAGGTGGGGGATTGGTTTCGAAATCGAAGGAGAAAGACGCAGAGGTGGAAGATGGAGAACGGCGGGGGTTGATTGGGTCTACACAGTATAGGTTAGGGTTTTGGGGTTAGCATAGTTTAGGGTTAGGGTTAAATAGTAGGGTTTAGGTTTTGTGGGTTTTTAGGGTATCCGCTTCAAATAGGGTCCAACAGGAGAATTGGTCAAAATACATCAAAATGGGGATTAAAGAGATAAATGAGGAGAAATGGTCAATTCTTCATGAAGAACAACACAAAGCGCACTCAAATGAATTCGATAAAAGGACCAAAAATTGAGTCGGGACAAAAATAACAATTTTATTCAATCTGAAACAAAATTTAGGATCTCAATGTAGATGGAGGGGTACAATGTGGAGAAATACAGTATAAAATACAAATACGGGGAAACAGGAGTTACATTTATAAGTGGAGATTTGCACCCAAAAAAAATATTTGCACGAATTTTGCATGTGTAAAATTGAGAAATTCATAAAATAGTCAAATTAATTCAAATAAATCTAAAAACTAAAATATCATAAATAAATGAGGAAAATCAATCATTAACCATAAAATTTAAGAATTCAGAAATTTGCTAACTCTGTACGTGTGTTGCACGTGCAAAATTGCAATTTCGAGAAATTAGTCAAAATAGTCAACTTTAGCAATTTTATTTTTTTTAATAATGCAAAATAAATTATTTTATTTTGCGGGGTGTTACATCTTGACCCGAGCAAGCTCCAATTCTATCTTGCATGAAGCACCGTGCAAACATATGTGTCCCAACGCCCTCAAGCGTATCATATCACGAAGGAGAGCAACCTCAATGTCCCGAGGACCTCATTCGATGTACACAACCGCTTGTTCGCAAAGAGAAGAATGAAATCACTTCAACACTGAATAAACACAATAGACTTCACTTCAATATTAAGAAAATTCACAACACCTACAACTCATTCGCTCTACAAAATGAGTTCGGCGCTATCAACAACTTGTTAACTCCAACCATTGAGTTCAACGCCCTGCTCACCGCTTGGGCTCCATCAACAACTTATTGACTTCAAACAACGAGTTCGCCACCTCGTTCACCACCCGAGATCCATCAACAACTCTTTGACTCCAAACAACGAGTTCAACGCCGTGCTCATCGGTTGGGCTCCATCAACAACTTGTTGACTCCATACAATGAGTTCAACGCCTTGATCTTCGATCAGGCTCCATCAAAAATTTGTTGGCTCCGAATAACGATTTCAATTCCTTCCACTTCGCTCAGGCTCCATCAACAACTTGTTGACTCTAAACAACGAGTTCTACGTCTTGCTCTTCGCCCAAGCTCGTTCGACAACTCGTTGGCTCCAATTAACGAGTTCAATGCCTTGCTCTTCACTTAGGCTCCATCAACAACTCATTGGCTCCAAATAACTTGTTCAACTTCTTGCTCTTCACTTAGGCTCCATTAATAACTTGTTGACTCCAAACAACGAGTTCAACGCCTGGCTCTTCCTTTAGGCTCCATCAATAACTCGTTGACCCCAAACATTGAGTTCAACTCTCCGCTCACCACGCAAGCCCCATCAATAACTCGTTGGCTCCAAACAATGAGATCAACATCCTGCTCACCTCTTGAGCTCCATCAGCAACTCGTTGACTCCAAACAATGAGTTCGATGCCCTGCGCTTCGCATGAGATCCGTCAATAGCTCGTGAACTCCTAAAAATGAGTTTAACAGCTTGCTCTCCACCTAAGCTCTATCAATTGCTTGTTAACACCCAACAATCGGTTCAACACCTCGCTCTTCACTCGAGTCCTTCCAACAACCCCATAACTTCAGGCAATTGGTTCATCGCCTGACACCGGCCTAGGGTTGCCTCTACAAACTTGCTCGGCACAAACAACAAGTCTAACATCAGCTGCATCTTAGCACTGCCACAATAAACTTGTCGGGATCAAATGGGAAGCTCTACATCTAACTCCGTCTTAGAGTTGTCTCTACAAACTTGCTAGGTGCAAATAGCAAGTTCAAATATCCAACTCTGTTTTGAAGTTGTTTCTCCAAACTTGCTGGGATCAAACGGCAAGCTCTACGTTCAACTCCCTTGTCTCTCCAAATTTGTTGGGGACAAAAAGCAATACTAGGTGTTCAACTCCATGACAGAGTTGTCTCTACAAACTCGTTGGGTGCAAACCAAGAGTCCAAACGTCGGTTCCATCATAGGATTGTCTCTACAAAACTTTCGGGGCACAAACATCAAGTTCCAACATCTGTTTCATCTCAGAGTTACCTCCACAAACTTGTCGGGATGAAATGACAAGTTCAATGTTTGAATCCATCACAGAGTTCTTTACTAACTTGTTGAGATCAAACAACAAGTTCCACATTCAACTCTGTCTAAAGAGTTGCCTCTTACAAACTTGCCGGGATCAAATGGCAAAGCCCTACATCAACTTCGTCCAAGAGTTGTCTCCATAAACTCGACAAGATCAAACAGCGAGCTCTATGTCCAACTCTATCAAAGATTCCTCTATTATTGTAACCCCTGTTTTCCCAAATGTATTTTTTTGTATTTTCTGTATTTAAAATTTTCGCTAATTAATTTTTTTTCGGTTTTCAAATTCTTTTGTCAATTGTACTATTGGATCTCCTATTCAAATTTCTTTTCGTTCAAAAATTTTATTTGTGACTATCTTATATGATTTTTATATTGTAATACAATTCTTATATTTTGTTATTATTTCTCCTATTATTGTTATTATTAGTAATATTGTTATTATTGTTATTTTCGACTAGTTATTAAAAATCTACTTTTATCTTCTAACAGTATTTGTAGTATTTTAAATAAATTATATTTTGTAATGCAAATTGCATTTTTATTATGAACAATATTTTATTTGTTAATTTATTTTTTCTATTGAATTTTTAAAACCCTATTTATTACCCAAATACCCATTGGATATTTACTATACCCATACCCTATAAGCTCAACCCATTACCCATTTATACTATAACCCATCCAACCCAAAACCCATTTAAATCAACCCAGACCCATTAATTCCCTATAGACCCGTTAGCACGCGAAACCCATCTCACCCCTTCAGCCTAACCCTAAACACTAACCATATATATATAACCCATATATTTTCCCCCTACCCTGTCACCCTACCGTTTCACCTTCACTGCGTCCAAACTCAGCCGCCTCTTCAATCCATCCCAACTCCTACTCTGATCTCCCCTCCCATCTGCCTGCACACTCCGATGCACAGCCAGATCGCAGCGACAGCAGCATCCCTAGCCAGACGACAGCCCAGGCGAGGCCCCCTTGCTCTGCCTTCGCCCTGGTTGTCATCCCTTCAATGCACAGCCACTGCAGCAGCTTCGGTGTGTCTTTCACCCCGCCAGTGCGACTCCCCCAGTCATGCCACCTGCGACTGCACCACCGTTCCTTCCCCTGTGCTGCTTCCCCCGTCAGCCAGCAGCGTGCCAGCCCTCTACAGCAAACACAGCGCGCTCCTCGCACCCTGTGCTGCACCTCCTCCCGACGACAGTAGCATGTCGGTGTGCTGTGCTTCCCCACCGTCCACCATGCCGGCAGCCCTGTCCCGTCGTCTCCCCATTCGCCCCTCGCTCTCGTTTGAAGTGCGTGTGTTGGTTTGGGGGCATTTTGTTCGTTGGGTTGTGGGTATTGAGTTCACATGCTCGTTATTGGTTAGTGGGTTGTATTCATGTTCAGTTTCGTCGTGTTCTTTTTCTTGGTCCGTGGGGTGTGCTCTCGCCGTTCTTGCCGTTGTTTGGTTGTTGGTTCGTGGTGTGCGCTTGTGTTCTCCGTGCACATGTTTTTGGTTGTTCGTTCGTTCATTATTCTTGATCGTTGGTTCTCGCTCTTGGCTCATGATGGCTCTAAAATCTACTTATGCTGTATTTTGCACGCTCTGCTGTAAAGAACTCTATTTTCACTATGATTCCCTATACTGTATGAAAATTCATTGTGAAATATGAAGGTTAGCAAATTCTATCTAATTTCATCTCCCTTTGGCAGAATTGGATTTCGATTCACTGGTTGCGAGATATCTTAGTCTTCGTACAATAGTGTTGAGATTTCCAGATTCGTTAAACTACGTTTTCTTGATGCTTTTGTATTTTGACGACTAATCTATTCTTACTGGAATATTATGAAACTTTATATTTTGATTCTTGACATATAGGGGAATACCCCAGATTTTTCCTAAATTAATTTGAGAGGTTTAATGCTGTTTTCATGCCCTTGACTTTGTTTTCATGATTTCTGACTGAACATGTTTTCTGATTTCGAACTTGTTTCGAGCTAAGATGTTGTGAAGTACTGTATGACTTAATTATACTCGTTGGATTAGTGTGGATGTCTAGTTTTCATATCCTTCGATGGATCCATGTTTGCATTTCTGTAGTGACGAGAATCACTGTTTTAGTACTGATCTGTCATGCTGTCCTGATTATGAACATACACCATTTTGCTCGATTATGTCACTGTATATTATCTATACACGCTGATTTGTTTTCTTGAACCAAATGCTAATTATACCATGTTAGTTTGACACTATTTAGCACACATTCATGTCTGTTTGGTAACCATAATAAAAGTAACCAAGCCGAAGTTTATGGAAAAGATCTAGTAGTGGAAAAACATAGAAATGTGTACTTAGAAGGGGGCCCGTGTTTCCCATCTGATTATTTGTTATCTGTTGAGATCATTTTATATGATCGTCTGTTGAGATCATTTTACATGATCGTCTGTTGAGATCATTTTATATGATCGTCTGTTGAGATCATATTACATGATCATCTGTTATCTGTCTGAACCCTGAGTACACGGCCCTATATGATCCCCTACGAAATCTAAAGCAAAATTGTTTGTCGTAGCAACCATGTTGTATGGGCGGCATGAAGTGCTACCTAGATAGTAATCACACAAGACTTATAAAAATCTGAAATCTGAAATCTGAATCTGAATCTGTTATACGTATTTGACTATCTGTTATCTGATTATCTGATTACCTATTATCTGTCTGGCACTACCATGTGACACATTACTTAACACTATCTGTATGTCTGTTTGCATACTATCTAGACATTTAAACACTTGACATATGTTAGTATACCAGGCTAGGTCTGTTTTCACTATTAATTAGATATGTTAGTTTTTTCCATGTGCTTGTATCCTACATTATTTGTGACTCGTGACTTTCAATTGACGAGTACTTATTTTCTTCTTTCCTCCTTTTCCTGCAAATTTACTAATTGTATATCAGGATGGTCAGCTGTTATATGGTAATGGCGAGAGGATGTATTAAGTTGGAGTTTCTGCTTTATTATTATTAGTTGTTGTTGCTTGAACATTGAATATAGTGTATTTGGTTTATTGGATATTGTTTGTATTTGGGCGATGTGACCCAGGATATTTGTTTCTGTCCAGACTCTGATTTATTTGAGAATATTGTGTTTGGTTTCAAGTAAATTTCTGTTGGTAATCTGTTTCAATAATGCATAATGGTTGTGCTTTTGCTTCTGACTCTGATTATATCTGTGATGTGTTGTAAAGATTCTGGAACAGCTTATGGATGATAAAAATCATTCACTGGGCTTTTGTTACGTTTTCGTATTCCGTATTCTTTTTTTGGAAAGCGCGTCGTAACAGGATTTTTAGTGGTATCAGAGCAGCAGGTTTGGCTAATGTATTAGTTTTATTGATATATTAGAGAAGCTTGGCTCGACCTGGAATCGACACAACATTTTACCAACTAGGCATGCATAAATGAATTATTACCAATATTGATCTGGATACTAGTCTTATTCCATTCTTTTTGATCCCTTCTTATTCGATTTCCTTGATTCCTTGTCTTTTTCCCTCTCTTTTAGTCGTTCTCATTTGTTGATTCCTTATTGTGTATAGTTTCGTTCTTGCCGTACCCATATTCCTTTGATTCTTTCATTCATCTTCATTTGTTGACTTATTTTGAGTATCATGCTAGTTATTCTTTTCCTGCTATATTCTCTTGAAATTTCGCTTGTGTCCCCTCGTTCTTCTTCCTGCATATTCAATTCTTTGATTTCTTATTTTCTTTCGTCCCTTGTAATCGTCCTCCTTTGTTGACTCTTTATTGAATATAAAATTCATTCTTCTCCTCCCTGTATTTTCTTTATATGTATATACATTTTCGAATATTTTATGTATTTCGATTATTATTTATTATATTTTGGATCTTCTATAAAAATGTTTTTTAAAATGAAATTTTTTTTATTTCGAATAATTGTGTATTTTGATATCACAAATTTCAAAACGTAACTTCATACTTAAATTGAGCAATCAATATCTAAGTATGTGTGGAAGATTGCAATATCTCATTCATCATTTTGTTGCAACTGGATGTCGAGATGGCAAACACGCAACTAGACGTCAATGGAGGCAAATTGCAACTGGATATCGGTGACGCAAAATGTGCAGTCGAATATCCAGATGGTAAGCTGCAACCTGATGTCGTGGAGGCAAACCTGTAACATGATGTCGAGAAGGCAAGTCTACAGATGGATATAAATGAGGCGAACCCACATCAAAGAATTTCTACTACTACTATTATTATTATTTTCCTTATTATTATTAGTATTATTATTATGATTGTTATTACTATTACTATTATTATTATTGTATTTTTCTTACTATTTTATTTTTTGATGTTGATACTGAATTACTTTCACAAAAATGATGACCACAATTTATTTTCTGTCGTGTATTATTATCCTTACCAGTGTTGTTAATATTTTATTATTATTATTATTTTTACCAGTATGATTATGATTATTATTGTCATTATTATTATTTTTGTTATTATTATGTTATTATTAATATGTATTGATTTTTGTATTATTAATATTATTTTTTTTAACGCCCATTAGTTTTGACCTAATTATTTAAATTAAAGCCCTTCTTTAAATCCCAATTTTAATCTGGTGTCTCATTCTTTTCTTCCTGCTCGGATCGTCGCTTGTTGTCGCGTGGTCTACAACGACATGTCTGCAGCTTGGAATGTCACCATCAGAGTGGCGCAGCAGAAGCGTGGTGGGTCCAGAACCTATAGGTCCCAGGATCATATTGTTGCTTCCCCTTCCTTACATTATTTTGGTCTCCCCTATCTCTTGCAATTGTTCTCATTCGTTGACTTATTGTTTGATTCAATTCTTTCCTGTCTTTTCTCTCCTTATTTCAGTTCTGCCGACTCCCCATCATGCTTGTTATCTGGTGTTGTTTCCTTCCTTTGGTACTGTTTGCTTCTTTTCTTGCATTCCATTTGACATCCTTTTCAGCCATTTTCTTCCTTCTTTTCGGGTGTTGCCTTTGCTTTGTGCCCTTCCCTTTAACCCTTTGTTTTGTTACCCTTCCGCCAGTTTGCTTTTGCCCTGTCCTATTACCGCCTAAGCAAATTTCGAGAACGAAATTTTGTTGTAAGGTGGGTAGGATTGTAACCCCTGTTTTCCCAAAATGTATTTTTTTGTATTTTCTGTATTTAAAATTTTCGCTAATTATTTTTTTTTTCGGTTTTCAAATTCTTTTGTCAATTGTACTATTGGATCTCCTATTCAAATTTCTTTTCGTTCAAAAATTTTATTTGTGACTATCTTATATAATTTTTATATTGTAATACAATTCTTATATTTTTTTTTTATTTCTCTTATTATTGTTATTATTAGTATTATTATTATTATTGTTATTTTCGACTAGTTATTAAAAATTCACTTTTATCTTCTAACTGTATTTGTAGTATTTTAAATAAATTATATTTTGTAATGCAAATTGCATTTTTATTATGAACAATATTTTATTTGTTAATTTATTTTTCTTATTGAATTTTTAAAACCCTATTTATTACCCAAATACCCATTGGATATTCCCTATACCCATACCCTATAAGCTCAACCCATTACCCATTTATACTATAACCCATCCAACCCAAAACCCATTTAAATCAACACAGACCCATTAATTCCTTACAGACCCGTTAGCACCCGAAACCCATCTCACCCCTTCAGCCTAACCCTAAACACTAACCATATATATATAACTCATATATTTCCCCCTACCCTGTCACCCTACCCTGTCACCCTACCGTTTCACCTTCCCTGCATCCAAACTCAGCTGCCTCTTCAATCCATCCCAACTCCCGCTCTGATCTCCCCTCCCGTCCGCCTGCACACTCTGACGCACAGCCAGATCACAGCGACAGCAGCGTCCCCAGCCAGACGACAGCCCAGGCGAGCCCCCTTGCTCCGCCCTCACCCTGGTTGTCGTCCCTTCAACGCGCAGCCACTGCAGCAGCTTTGGTGTGTCTTTTACCCCGCCTGCGCAACTCCCCCAGTCGTGCCACCTGCGATTGCACCGCCCCTCCTTCCCCTGCGCTGCTTCCCCCATCAGCCAGCAGAGCGCTAGCCCTCTACAGCGAACACAGCCCATTCCTCGCACCCTGTGCTGCACCTCCTCCCGACGACAGTAGCCTGTCGGTGTGCTGTGCTTCCCCACCGTCCACTACGCCGGCAGCACTATACCATCGTCTCCCCGTTCGCCCTTCGCCCTCTCTTGAAGTGCGTGTGTTGGTTTGGAGGCATTGTGTTCGTTGGGTTGTGGGTATTGAGTTCACATGCTCGTTATTGGTTCGTGGGTTGTATTCGTGTTTGGTTTCGTCGTGTTCTTGTTCCTGGTCCATGGGGTGTGCTCTCGCCGTTCTTGCCGTTGTTTGGTTGTTGGTTCGTGGTGTGCGCTTGTGTTCTCTGTGCACGTGTTTTTGGTTGTTCGTTCGTTTGTTATTCTTGATCGTTGGTTCTCGTTCTTGGCTCGTGATTGTTCGATTGTGCTTGTGCCTCGGAAATCTATTCCTATTATTCTTGTTCTTTGCTCCGTCGGATTGGTCGTCTTCCAGGCAAGTAACTTTTACTCCAATTCATTTGTTTGATACAAGTACCAAAGTTTACCTATAATGTAGTTGGGTCTAGAGACAACCTAAGATTGTGTTTCCCTTAATGGGTTTTGTCTCTATTGTGATATTTTGGCCATAGATGACTCACGACACAAATCTTGATATGCGATAACCTAGGTTTTGCCCAATTCTTGATTTTTGACATGTATGTGAATATTTGTATGAATGTATGTTTGGATTAAGACCCATGTGAAATAATAGGTTTGGACATGTTAATAACCCTAAAACATGATGTTTAGATGCTTGGTATGTTGTATTTTCAAGTTTGGATGTGTTTGGATCAATATTCTTGAAGTTATGATATTCTTAATTAGAAGTGTGAAATCTGTATTTACTGGGTGTTCTGTTTTTATTGCTGTTTTTGTCCATGCTACAGTCAGTATTTGAATTCCTGTATAAAAGATGAATTTTAGATAATTTTGTCTATTTTCAAAGCCCACTGGTTTTGCTTGATTTGGATTTCGTATGACAGAGTTATGAATGTTTTGGTACAGACGTGTCGATCAATTCCAGATTCCGTTTTGGGTCAATTTTGTTAACAAACTATTTTCAATAACTATTCTACACATATTAATTTGGTCTAATATTTTGGTCAGTGTTTCTTTATGAAGTTGGGGACTATCCAGATTTTTGATGAATTTTAAAGACAAGTTTTATGTGGTGTTCCATGCTCGTTTCTAAAATCTACTTATGCTGTATTTTGCTCGCTGTGCTGTAAAGAACTCTATTTTCACTATGATTCCCTATACTGTATGAAAATTCTTTGTGAAATATGAAGGTTAGAAAATTCTATCTATTTTCATCCCCCTTTGACAGAATTGGATTTTGATTCACTGGTTGCGAGATATCTTAGTCTTCGTACAACAGTGTTGAGATTTCTAGATTCGTTAAACTACGTTTTCTTGATGCTTTTGTATTTTGATGACTGATCTATTCTTACTGGAATATTATGAAACTTTATATTTGGATTCTTGACATATAGGGGAATACCCCAGATTTTTCCTAAATTAATTTGAGAGGTTTAATGCTGTTTTCATGCCCTTGACTTTTTTTTCCCTGATTTCTGACGAAACATGTTTTCTGATTTCGAACTTGTTTCGAGTTAAGATGTTGTGAAGTACTGTATAACTTAATTATACTCGTTGGATTTGTGTGGATGTCTAGTTTCAGATCCTTCGATGGATCCATGTTTGCATTTCTGTAGTGACGAGAATCACTGTTTTAGTACTGATCTGTCATGCTGTCCTGATTATGAACATACACCATTTTGCTCGATTATGTCACTGTATATTATCTATACACGCTGATTTGTTTCCCTGAACCAAATGCTGATTATACCATGTTAGTTTGACACTATTTAGCACACATTCATGTCTCTTTGGTAACCATAATAAAAGTAACCAAGCCGGGGTTTATGGAAAAGATCTAGTAGTGGGAAAGCATAAAAATGTGTACTTAGAAGGGGGCCCGTGTTTCCCATCTGATTATCTGTTATATGTTGAGATCATTTTACATGATCGTCTATTAAGATCATTTTACATGATCGTCTGTTGAGATCATTTTATATGATCGTCTGTTGAGATCATTTTACATGATCGTCTGTTGAGATCATATTACATGAATGTCTGCTATCTGTCTGAACCCTGAGTACACGGCCCTATATGATCTCCTACGAAATCTAAAGCGAAATTGTTTGTTGTAGCAACCATGTTGTATGGGTGGCATGAAATGCTACCTAGATAGTAATCACACAAGACTTATTAAAATCTGAAATCTGAATCTGAATCTGAATTTGAATCTGAACCTGTTATACGTATCTGACTATCTGTTATCTGATTATCTGATTACCTGTTATCTGTCTGACACAACCATGTGACACATTACTTAACACTATCTGTATGTCTGTTTGCATACTATCTTGACATTTAAACACTTGACCTATGTTAGTATACCATGCTAGGTCTGTTTCCACTATTAATTAGATATGTTAGTTTTTCCCCATGTGCTTGTATCCTACATTATTTATGACCCGCGATTTGCAATTGACGGGTACTTGTTTTCTTCTTTCCCCCTTTTCCTGCAAATTTACTAATTGCAGATCAGGATGGTCAGCTGCTAGATAGTAATGGCGAGAGGATGTATTAAGTTGGAGTTTCTGCTTTATTATTATTATTAGTTGTTGCTTGAACATTGAATAAAGTGTATTTGGTTTATTGGATATTATTTGTATTTGGGCGATGTGACCCAGGATATTTGTTTCTGTCCAGACTCTGATTTATTTGAGAATATTGTATTTAGTTTGAAGTAAATTTTTGTTGGTAATCTGTTTCAATAATGCGTGATGGTTGTGCTTTTGCTTCCGACTCTGATTATATCTGTGATGTGTTGTAAAGATTCTGGAACAGCTTATGGATGATGAAAATCATTTGCTGGGCTTTTGTACGTTTCGTATTTCCTATTCTTTTTTGGGATGCGGGGCGTGACAATTAACGTGTCAGGCATAAATGGAAAGTTCAACGTCCAACTCTGCCTCAGAGTTGTATTTACTCACTTTTCGGGATCAAATTGTAACGCCTCGGGCCCCGTTCAAACAATTTCTAACAACTGCCTACCATAAGCTGCCTCTCAAAAGGTGTCATGACTAGTTGTTACCTCTTGATCATAGGCTTCCTAATAAATATACACAGACAATCCTAACTCACCTTCCATGCGGGACTAAGTCACCACCACCTACCATGAACACCATGGCCCCATAGTAATTAATTCATTCTTTATATAGGCTCTATACACACACTACCAAATCTATAGGTTCTCTTAACCATTATTTAATAACTAAGCCCACCATGAATCCCACAATGAAGGCCCATCTGATACAGGGTATTACACAAACGACAAGTTCTACGACTAAATTCTTCACAGGGTTGCCTCTCCCAACTCACTGGGATCAAACAGCAAGACTGCTGTCAGACCGCCTTCCGAAATTCGTTCCTGCAACAACTCTTCTATGTTAACCACATACACAAGGTCCAACGGTAAAAGCGTTCAGCTCACACACAATGGAACACATGTCTAACGGCAAAACGCTCGATCGACAAAAGAAGAGAACAACACACCGTATGACCGACGAAAGAGCGATTCAAGGAAATAAGCAAACAAGACAACACTTGGTTAACGATGACGTGCTTATCCAACAGAACTGGTTGAAAAGCACGAGAAGCCATGATTCATCAAAAATCCTATTTTTTGAGTTAAAACCACGGAAGTACAAAGTGATCCTTAGGTGTATGTGTACATATATACATGGATATATTTACATATATGTATATATATGAATTGTTTACATACACAAAGGACCATAAATTCCAAACAGTGAAGAAATTCCATCGTCATTAAGGGCAATTAGATTCGGATCCAAACTTAACAACTACCCAAACCCGACCTAATTCAAACACATTAAAGAGCTATAGGGTTTCGGGTCGGAGCCAAACGAAACCCAAAGCCACAAACTCTTTAAAACCCTTATTCACCAGAAAATCAACTCAGAGCTCCATAACTCAACTTCACAAACCCAACTCCGAAAAACCTGTAGTGCCCCCGGATCCCCGTTACCGGACATCGTGACACCTTCCAGAATCTTTACCTTCAAATGCATCTCAACACAATAATAACACGGAAATTTAAAAACTTTTTATTTGCCAAATAAGTCACTACATCATTGATTACAACCGATAACTTGTTCTTGGACAAGGAGTACAAATTATATCAATTCATTACAACTTATTACAAGTATTTACAGACTCCACTTGTAAAGCTATCAGCTGTCTCCTGGAATGGTAATCGACTGATTACTTGCGGAACTTTGCTGAGTGGCCCATCGGCTCCCCTGGGACTTGCTTCTCAGCTTCAGGCTTTTGCTGTGCGACTCTGATATATTTGCACCTGTTCAGAAGGTATAACCGATACCTAAAAGGTGGGGAACGTCAGTACTTCGACTGACGCAAAGCTGGTGATAACAACGATCCTCTAAAATTCAATCACAACCAATAATTTATGCAAAAAGGAAAAGTGTTGTGCCAAAACAAGGGTTTAGTGGATTCAGGGTTCTAGTGCAGTGTTATGACATGACCCTATGACTAGATGCAGCAAACTCACATGCCTAACTTCTAATGCAAGCAAGACTTTGGAGCACGAATGCATCCCATACTACATACGTACCCAAATCTAGCCGTCTTTCTCCACAATTTAGGGATTCGAACCCTCGCCATGCACCCTACTCTTGTACACACTCCAGTTCCCAATAGACTGTCCGTCGCCCAAGGAGATTGCAGCGGTCGGTCTAGTTCCGCCCTGCAGTACCAAAGTAGTTACCGCCAGTTGGTACCCGCGTACGAACCTCCTTAGAAACCGCGTTGAACCTGGTCCTTACGACACTTGGTTTCACATATCCACTTATGGACTCTCGCATGTGTGTTCACCCCTCATCGGGTAATGAACTGATATATACCAAAAAACACAAAACACAAAACCCGCGCTTTAGGGACGTGAGCACCACGGGAGGTCAAATCCTTCGGGCCTCCCGCACCTTACCTTCGGCAGAACTTTGGGAATCAACAGATCGAGATATGAGCTGGGGACGCAATCCGTTAGCGGCCGAGAACGTATCCCTACGATTGGAAGATACAACACCGACTATAGTTTACTAGGACTAATGCAATTTTTCAACCCCTTAATAAACCATTCTAACCCTTACCTTACTCTAATCATTCGGGTAAGAATTAACTGCTTCCACACTTGCCTATCAACCTCTGGCCCCTGGCGATACCGGTCCGGTTCGCCACTTCTCCTGTTTGGACTCGTCCAGCATAATGGCCTATGCCTGCCGCTACTCCGGCTGTAAATATATAATTGTCCCGTGAGCTCCACTCACTGGTATGCTCGGACGTCCTACGCTCGGCAGAAGTTTAATAATATAGGGTTGATAGGTGCAGGGTATCCTTTACCCTAGTGACTAACTTGAGCCACACATTCCATTCCAGAAGTCAACAACCTCAATAACAGAGATCAACCATCCCTAGACACGAGTCATCGACTCAGATCACACACAAGGGAAAATGTCCTCACAACACTCAGTCCAAACCAAGACTAAGCGACCTACGGGTTTCTGCCCGAAACTCAAAATGGTCATCCTTCTATCGATACAACTCCGATTGGAGTGTATGGGCCCAACCTGGAAAGGTACGATCCTAGGCTATGACTTCCTAGTTGATCATGAGCTTAAATTCAAACATCTAAGTCCTCAAAATAGTCTCTCAAGATCCAGCCTGCGTGTTTCCTGTGCACGGGCTGCACCTTACCAGTAATCCAAAATCCTACTCGTTCATAAGAACGACACAAACTCAAATTCTATAGAAGGGTGTGGGTGTCCTCAACAACTTTCTAGTTGGTCATGAGTCCAAATTATACCATTAAGTCACCCTAACACACTCATCTATCATTGATACACCAATTCACACAATTGGTCTCTCCCAATTCAGACCACTCTAGTCCTCTGTCCAGTCTTACAAAAATTATAATAATTCAACTGTTTACTGGAATTACCTCAATTTAGTTTTTTTGGAAAGGTATAGGTGTCCCCTACAACTCTCTCCTGAGTCATGATCCTCAAAATATGCCTCTAACAGGTCTCAATATCCCAATCTTTACAGAGTATCAAAACTGGCTGAAAACAGCACAGTGCTTAATCACAAAATCACAGTAAATTGCAAACTTGTCCAAATAACCTAAAATTTATGGTGTTGAAACTAGACATCATACCCAACATCATGCAAAATACCTCATATCAAAATTCCAATTGTACAGTGAGTAATAGCTATTGCAAGTGAGCACAGAAACCATCAAGTTTTCTAATTCAACATCAGCTACTGGTTATAAAACGATTTTTCTCATGCCTCTAAAATCATCCAAATAATTTACTGATTTTTTTACATAATCCATATTTATTCAGGAACATTGAGTAGAAATTTTAGATCAATATCATGCTTCAATAAATCACGAAAATTCCTACAATATCAGCCATCCTGTTTCTCTTTTTCTGAGTCTGCCTTACGACACAGATCCATCTCACGATTTTATTAGCATATCAAATGATCATAGAAAAATATGAAATAAATCATGAATGATCATAGCACATAAATGAACAAACACTTTTAATTTCATAGTTTAGTTCATCATACTTTGCTCTCGGAAAAATTCACAAAATGGTACTCCGAACCAGTTTTTCCTAGTTCAATTCTGACTTCTACTTCTAACCTTTAGAAGAGCAATCCTATGCATTCTAGCACACATGCATGCAATCAAAATTAATTAAAAGATAAGAATTTCAAGCTTAGAGAAACTTTCCACCCTTGGTTGTAGTAATAGAAGGAACTTCTTCAAGCTTCTTCTCTTGGAAATCTCCTTTTGATCCTTCTTCTTCACTTCCTTCTTCTTTCTCTCCGACTTCTCTTGAGGTGTTTTCTTTCTGAAATTTCCAGAACAAAAGGGAGGAAATGAAGTGGGAAATGAAAGAGATGGGAGGGTATGCCGGATTTGACAAGGGGGGGGGGGGGTAGGTTAGACTATAGGTGGTTTTGTAGACCAAAACCATGGCTTAAGCCCATTGGTTTTGTGTTTTTTATGTTGGCTGCCCAACATAACCCTTAACGAGCTCCAACAAGTGTGAGACGCGTGTTTTAACGAGCGCACGCAACCTATATTCACTGTAGTACCATACCGTGTTATATTTGCATGTGCGTCGTGCCGAAAACTAGTGGTTATACTAGTATCAGTCCGTCTCGTCCTCGTGCATCTTTGGAATGCAACTCTCCAAAGAACCGTCCCGTAGCCCTAACCATCCACCACGATGGCAAAATCGACCCATAATACTACAATCAATTGCATGCATACTAACAATATACATACACATATGCATATATTCGGGTATCGTACAAAAACGGGGTGTTACAAAACCTCGAAGGACCGTCGACCAAGTTGCAACAAATTTAAACTCCATAGCTCGGCGATGAGGAGCCTCATAGCTCGATGAAATGTATAGCTTGGAAAGGGAGTGACGCGAATGGATGAGTTGCTCGATGGCAAGGGCTCATAGCTCGACGAGAAGATGAGGCTCCATAGCTCGACAAGAAGACGAGGCTCCATAGCTCGACGAGTGCATAGATCGCTGGAGGTGGTTATAGATCGATGGGGTAGCTCGACAACGAAGCTCCATAGCTCAACAGTTCGAAGTTCCATAGCTCGAGGGAGGATCTCCATAGCTCGACCAAAACTCAACTCCATAGCTTATCACACCCTACTTCCTAAAAAGAGAATACGGAATATGGATACATGACTAAGTCCAGCGAATGATTTTCATCATCCATAAGCTGTCAGGATCTTTATAACATTTTACAGGAATAACAGGAAGTAAACAAGGAGAAAACAACTATGCATACATAAATGATATATACCAACAGAAATTTACTTGAAACAAAATTTAATAAATCTCAAATAAACCAGATCTGAACAAGTCTGTAATTCTGGGTTACATTGCCCAATACAAAATTCATGTAGCAATTATATTTATTCAAGAATAACAGGAAAGTAAATTTTAGCAAGAACTCCAGCAACTAAAATCTCAGATCACCTACTCCATCGGAAAGATGATCACCATAATCTGCAATTTAATAAATTGCAGGAAAAGGGAAAAGAAAAACAATATGCCCATCAATGCAAGTTACAGGCCACTTGTAGTGTAGACACAAGTACAGAAAAAGAATACATAACATAGAGTAATAGTGGAAGAAACATAGCATGGAATAGACATGATAGAATGACTAGCATAAATCAGGAAACAGAATCAAGTAGTGTGAAGAGATAACAGGTATATATGACATGTGACAGGTAACATGTCTCATGCAAGTAAGTAAACATGTAACAAGTGTTAAGTTGGATGTACAGGTAATCATGTAACAAGTATTATGTCATGTCAAGTCTTTTATTTATTACTATCTAGGTAGCATTTCATGCGTCCCATATTTTTACCACATGGTTTATACATTCAAACAAGTTACGTTTAGATCTAGTAGTGGGTTTCTATATGGCCGTGTACTCAGGCGTCATGTAACAGTTAACAGGAACAGATTCATGAATCAGGTAGTAAACAGGTAAACGAACCAACGGGTTCATACATTATCAGGTTCATGAATCAACAGGTAACAGGTACACGAACAAACAGGTTCATGCATCAAAGCATAAAGTACAACAGGTTAACAAATCCTTGGATTCATGAATCAAACATAAAGTGCAACAGGTTCATGTATCAACATGAATCAAACATAAAATGGGAAACACGGGCCCCCTTCTGAGTACACATACCTATATTGTTCACTACTAAGGTCTTCCCTTAACCCCGGCTTGATTACTTGTTATTATTATTAAACAGGCATATACGTGCACAAAACAGGACAAGAATAACCTGGTATAAATAAGTAATAGGTTTAGGTTGAAAGATAATTATGCACAGGTGACAGGCAACACATAAAAGGATAGAACAACTAAAATTCTAGTTCAGGACAGCAAGACAGTACTACACTAAATCTGAAATTTCTGTTGCTACAAATGTGTAAATCTGGATTCGTCAGAAAATTTGGAAAATAGACTCTCATTCGAATCCAACAAGTATATATAAGTCATATGGTATTTCACATGAACAAGTCTCAAAACAGATTTGTATGCAGAAAACATGTTCAGCCAGAAATCAAAAGTTTGTATTCATAAACAGGAAAACGACATCATAACTCACTGATTAAATCCGAGAAAAATCAGGGATATTCCCTAGTATGTTTAGTATAAGAAAATAAATTTTCATGATTTTCCAACACGGATAGTTTAGATAACTAAAATCAGAAGACAGCAAGGTACATAAATTTTTGCAAATCTGAAATCACAAACACAACAGTACTAAAACAGCAATGTCGTACAAAATATGAATCGAAATCCAGATCCAACAAAAGGGTGATAAAATAGATACAGTAGGATACATTTCATATTCACAAAGTTTTTATAAACCACAAATAGAATTAGGTCGAAATTAAAGTTCTTTACTAAACAACATGAAAATTCTAAAAGTATAGTAGTTGTTTACAAGTATAGAGTAGTTTGTAAAAGTCATTGATTAAATCTACAAAAATTAGGGGTTAATCTCAATCAAGTTTAGTTGTAGTCAGCAAAATATTGGATCAAAATATTTTCCTTCACATCAGTATAAAATAAATTACCATACAGAATTCATACAAAATAGAATCTGTAATTTTTCTACACATCTGTAGTAAAACAGCAATAACTTGCAATTCACAAATCGACACCGAGCTCTGTCAGAAATTGTGGAAAGTAGACAGAATTCTCTATAATTCATATTCACAAATAATTTTCATATACTGACCTTAATAGGGTCTAAAATACTGAACCAAAACGGGGCATAATAAATACATAAATATTCTTTATGCATAAAATCAACTAGATCATATGAAACTCATCCAAATCATAACAAACGTGAAATATGGTGTACTAGATGTCCAAGCAACTTGGTATAGGATATTTAGCAAGTCTACTACGGGTTGTACTACTCCTAACACAATCAAGCATACATGATCATACAACACTTCCTAATCTGCAAACAACATGCATGCATACATCTAGAATTGGTTAGATCTAAGTCTAAATTCATGTCGTGTGTGCAATGAGATAACTACGACCGGATCAACACATACAGACAAGATATCACTACAACATATATGGCTTTTTATAGCGGATTTATTATAGCGTTTAAGTGTAAATGCTATTGAAAGTGATCAATAATAGCATTTCTGAATAAAATGCTATCTTTGATTAATTTTGAAATTTATTCTTCGCTACGACAGCATTTTTAGAATGCTGTATTTTTTACAGCATTTTTTAGAATGCTGTATTTTTTACAGCATTTTAGAAATGCTATAATATCTGTAAATAAACTGAAGTGGTAAGGGTAACAAAGAAAATTCTAATTAAAATCCAAATCATTCTCAAACCAATTCATTTTCTCCTCCCCGATCGAAATCACAAAAATTGTTCATTTTCTCCTCCTCTTCCACCTCTTATTTTTCTTCAATTATCCTTCGTTCCTCCCGCATCGCCCATCGCCGTCCCCGTCCCCGTCCCCGTACCCCACCCTCCTCGTCACCCCTTCCCCCATCGTCGCCACCTGCCCGTTCGGTGCCGCCGTCCCCATCTCCCTCCACCGTCGTCGCTCCTTCCCCTATCGCTGCCACCCCCCTTCGGCGCTGGCATACCCTTCCCCTCCCCTTTGGTCGCTCCTTCCCCCATCACTGCCTCCCGCCCCCTTTGGCGCCTCCCTTCATCAATCAAATTGCTAGGGTTAGGGTTGCGAATCAATTTTCATCGAATTTGTACAATTCCTCTCTCGATCTTTGCAGGTAAGTGAAATTAGGGTTTACGGTCTCTATGTTTATTCTATATTTTGTATGTTTATTCAATATTTTGTATAATTTGAAGCGGCTAATCAGTTGTGATTGGAGAGAGTTAGTAAGTTGAAGGTGAAGAGGAATGTGAGGGTGCCAATGGTGGTGGGGATGAAGATGGCAGAGACACCTATGGATGACTTCTCATGGAGGAAGTATGGCCAGTAACCTATTAAAGGATCCCCCCACGCAAGGTATAATATATTGTTACATTCATTACATAATTTTGTCAAAAATAAGTGATGGGAGAATATCTACAATATATACATCCTTGTCGATGACAAAGACGATGTATTTCATTGAGTAATGTTACTGTAATTATTATGTCCGCACTACATGTTGTGCTCCACTACTTGATGTTTCACATTCTCATTGCATTGCCTGATTCTTAGAAATACAGGAGAAAATAACAGTGTGCTACATACTTTGGTTGAGCACTTGCATGTAGTATAGTAATGAACTTGTTTTAATCGCTTTTTTGCAATGCTACTTGAACATGAAATTATTTAACTCTTAGTATGAAAGTATTAAACTCTTACTGACCGTGCATCATGGTGTTGAAATACTTGTATTATTCTTATCTTCGTGTCATGCCCTCTAATCAACTTAATTGTAAAAGCAGGCTATTGTTCTTAGTAATCAGCTGGCAAAAATGAGCTCATGGGTTTAGGGTTTCTATGTTTCATTGCATTGCCTGATTCTCTTTTAGGGTCTATAATTTCTTTCACCATTTATAATATTATTATTCTGACAATAGGTGCTAGAGTTTTCAGTTGAGTGCAAATATTATTGCTACCATTATAGCAGAAAATGTAGACAGTCCAAAAGTATCTACTTAAATGTTTTGCTAACTCTTTTATTTGGAAGTTTCCTTCCTAGAGTAAATATTTTTAGTTTTTGAAATGCGAGTATCAACTCTAGTATTTTCCATGTTAATTAACTTATCACTTACAATCTTCTCAATTTTTTCATTAAATTATAAAGTTTTATGTGTATTACTCTATGTTACATGCATGTACCTGAAGAGTTTGATTGTAGTTTCCCTCCAGCATAATGCAATCATCTTTCAAGAGAATTAGGAGGGTTTTAGTAGTTCATAATTGTCGCATCTTTGATGAAGCTATGCACTTCAACCATGGACCCACTTTGTTGGGAAATCTAACAATGACGACGACAATGTCTAGTACATATGAAAATGCATTTCATGCAAATAAATTTATTTTAATGAATTCAGCTTAACTTTATTTTATTTCTTCAAAATAGCTGCAGGATTGGGATCCTTCATGGAGTCACTTCTAAGAAATGAAGACAATGAGTTTAATGTAAGGCTTTGACTTATCCTTTAGCACTTCTAATTATCTTATATCTATTCAGTAAACTATGTCGTCTTGACATACCTGTTTGAAATTGAGGTGTAATATTTCACTCTTATTTCTTCTCATCTTCATATAGGACTTAGGAGTTGTATATTTTTTTGAAGCTGGTGGATATTTCATAGGCTTATTTCAGTAAATTTTTAAAATTAAATAACCTAGCCTCAACAATCCTTCGGGAGATTATTGCATTTGAATCTCTTTCTTTTGTATTAATCAGGTAGTGGTTGTGCAAATGAATGGACATAATCATCCATCAGAATCAATTCATGTATTCAATGTGGGGAAGCTGAGAATAAAGCTTTGTAAACGAAGAACCACAAAAGCTAAGGAATCATACTCTACATCAATGCAGGTAAAGTAATACACCATTAGAAGTGAATTATGCTCCATGGAAATTAGACCAGGTTACCATGATGCCCGACTGTTAAACTATTAAAACTGAACTTATGGTTTATGTCAATGCTCAAAATTTGCCTCATATAAACATTTGAAATTTCAGTTTAATTAGCATAGTAGTTACTATTTTCTAATGTTTGTTACTTCTATTGTTCTCTAGCTTTGTGGAGTGAGAGGTGGTGGTAGTGCCGTCAGTCACTTTTCTGGCAAGCTAGGAGAGGTCTCTCCTTCACACTTGCTTTAAAGTCAATCCGAGCAATACCCAATCATCTATGTCGAAATATAAAAAGATGTTGTTTGTTTTTCTTTTACCATAGGTACATGAGATCAGGTTTGTGGTCTTTGTGATGTTCTAGGAAGATATTATGGTCAAGTTTTATAATCTTAAACCAAACTAATCTTGGAAGCCTTAAGTACTTAATTCTAAATGAAGCACTATAAAATAAAAAGGACATCTAGCACCAATTTTCCAATGGAAGTTCATATTTCTAACATTTTTCCCCCAGTGATATATGCATGTATGATATGCCATTTTTGTGTGTGTGAAGAATATATAAATAAATAAATAATCCACTTGTATTGTGATTGGTTTGTGCAGTAAGTAAATCCGCTAATGATGTTAGCAGAGACCAACCAACTGCTCCCATAGTGTCTGGTTCTACTACTACCAGTAATGCAGAAAGTAGTTCATCTACAAGCAAAGTAGGCGAGGAATTGAAAATTGCATCTCAACTTAGGAAGTTTGGCTTCAATGAGCTTAAGGCAGCCACTAGAAACTTCAGACCAGAGAGTCTTCTTGGTGAAGGAGGTTTTGGTTGTGTCTTTAAAGGTTGGATTGAAGAAAATTGAACTGCTCCTATGAAACCTGGTACAGGGCTAACTGTAGCTGTCAATACCCTAAATCTTGATGAACTTCAAGGGCATAAAGAGTGGTTGGTTAAAAATTTTCTTTGTTTTATAGGTTGACTCACATTGGTTTTTATTTCTATTTCTATTTTTTTAATTTTAATTTTATTGTACTTCTATAATTGAATGATAACAATTTGTGCATCTGCAGGCCGAAGTAAATTTTCTCGGTGATCTTCTTTATCCAAATTTAGTGAAGTTGATTGGACATTGCATTGAAGATGATCAATGGTTGCTTGTTTACAAGTTTATCCCTCATGGTAGTTTGGAAGCAAAGCATTTTTGTTTTAACCATGTCATGTTGGCGGACTATGCTTGCTGGACCAGACGAGCGCTCTGCAGCAGGGACGTGAATAGATCAATTTTAGCGCAGCTTTTACTTCTGCAAACTATTGTAAGTTAAAGAAAAAGTAAAAAAGGAAAGGGTTCAGAGAAGGGGGTATTAATCTGTAAGGTTTTGTTCAGTGTAGTGTTGTAGCTAAGGCTTGAACTTTCCTTTCATTTTTCTTTTTCCCCTCCTGTTTTGTTCAAATCATGAGGGCATCCTTTTATTTGCCTTCATAGTTCTGAAATTGTAACTTATTGAGCTATATGTTTTCTTCGATCTTTTCTGTTGGGTAGAAGTCAATGTACATTTGCTGATACAGATAAAAAGTACTGCTTTTAGAGCAATTGCATATGCTGTATGATGGACCTATTGATAAATTGAAAAACGTTCTGTTGTTACTAACACAAATTTACACAACTCTGATGATGTTATATGTTTTTGAGTCAAACCAAATCAGTGATACAGAAGAACAGAAGAAAAAAAAATTTGCACTTAAATACATATTTTGCAGAAAATTTTAATCAATTCTAGCTATCAACCCAACCAAATCAATTCTACCTATCAACCCAATAGGTAGAAACAAAACGCTATAGTATTTATAGCGTTTTCAAAACGCTATAATTACGATAGCGTTTCTACAAAACGTTATCAAATTTATAGCGTTTCCAAAACGCCATAAATTCGACAGCGTTTCTCCGAAACGCTATGGACTTTCTATAGCGGGGGCAATGACAGCGTTTGCAAAATGCAGTCGTAGGTCTTTGATAGCATTTACAAAATGCTATCAAATGGCGTATTTGTTGTAGTGTATAACAGGGGTTTTGCACCAGAATTGTCTCTTGAACACAACTACAATACAAGCAGTATTTAGTACTTGTATTATACAATAAAAAGAATACAAGTTACTTGCCGTATAAATGCTAACAAAAACGACAAAGCAAGAACAAGAATAACGGGAACGGATTCCCGGGCACGAACTCAACGAACAAATGATGGACTACGAACACAACTCACGAGACCCAACACACGCACACTGTTGGATCCTGTAGGCAAGGCACGAAACACTAGAGGGTGGGGGGTGAATAGTATTTTATAAAAATAATTGCGGAATTAAACTTTTCTTCTGACCAGTCGACTTGAAAAGATAAACCAGTCGAATGGGGCGACAGTTAAGAAGAGTATTTTAAAGCGAGTCTGATCAGCCGACTTATAGAAGAGCCAGTCGACTTATCACACAAGTTTTTTGAGAGAAAGTAGTACAAGTCTGACCAGTCAACTTACAAATAGACAAGTCGACTGTCCAGACAAGTTTCACAGAGAACTTAAAAAAGCAAGAAAATAAAATGTAAGTTCAAAGAGATACAACCACAGGGTACACACGATGTACCCTAGTTCGGTCCTCCCGGCCTACATCCAGTCCCTAAGCAACCCACTTGAGATTTTCGACTATTCTTGAAAAATTACAAGAATACCCTATGGCGTTAGACAACAACCTTGTCCAACCCGTAGTCCTTTCTCACAACTAGAGAAAGCAACCCACTCTTCCACCAAGAGTGAAAACCTGACTCTACACCCTAGAGCCCTACTCTCCAACCGAGAGGAACCACTCTCACAACCCGAGAGTGAAGAACAACCAAAAAAAGTTTACAATCAACCTACAGCCTTGTTATGGATGTGATTTTCTGCGTGGCTATTAGGCCAACTTCGAAATCAGTCTAAAACGAAATCACTGTTATGCTAGACTGATTTCAGAGAACCAAGACTTAGAAAGTGAATGCTTTTGAATGGTTTTTCTTGTTAAAATCAAAAGCTTGAGAACTTGAGAAACAAAGAACTTGGAATTAAGTTGTTAACCTCTTCCAAGTGATTTCTATACTCTATTTATAGAGTTAGAATCACTGGATGTTGAGAAGCAGTTGTACCAACTGTTAATCTACGGAAATAAAACTTTTGAATTCAAAAAATCAAGTTTTGAAATCAGTAAACTGTCAAAACGACTTGAACAGTCGACTGGGTTGCCGTTATGAGTCAACTGATCACAGTTTGAATAAGTTCAGACAATTTCGTATTAGGACAGTCGGCTGGTGCCTTCTGGCGGTCGACTGGTACTTAACAGCTGAGCTTTTTCAATCTTGTTTCGATCTTTTTAATTTTGAAAAACACTCAATTATTTTAAAGACATGTACAAGACACTTAATACAATAAATTAAAGCATAGGTCATGTCTTGAGTCTTGAGTCTTGAGATGGAGCTTTTAGCCTTCGTCTTTTTCTTGTAAGCTGGCAACCTTGTAGCTTTCTTGATCAATTAGCTATAAGAGCTTTGTTTGTCGCTTTGCTTGATCAACTTACTTTAAGAACCTTGTAAAGCTTGTTAGAACATTTTGCCTTTGTATATCCTGTAATATTTAAGAAGTAGAACTACAACATTGCATTGTGTTGTAATCATCAAAATCAAGAATCAATGTTCTCCCCCTTTTTGATGATGACAACACAATAGCTTAAAATAAAGGGAATAGATATTACAAGTGCTCACATGCTCCCCCTATCAAATGTACAACCTGCATAGGTGTAAAAGCATGCATAAGTGAAAAATATGTACAAAGATATGTATCACCACAACATAACACACAAAGCAATATACAAATTGGAGCTTATATTTTCTCTTCCTTTGTCATCAACAAAAATGGGAAAAAATAATCCTCACAAAAAATAATACAGACAAAATGTCATTCATATAAGAAAAAATTAGTCTTAGTTCAAACGATTACATAATAGATAGAAAATGCAACAATAAGTAGGAAAATACATAGAAAAAAATATAAAAATAGTAACTCATCAATCTTCATCATCTTCATCTTGGTCATCATGAGAGGGAGGAGGAAATTGAGTGGTGAATAAGTGGGTAAGATGAGAAATATGTGACTCAAGAACATCTTGTTGATCCATGATATAATTGACAGCATGATAAATATTGCGAGGATCATCAAAATCTGCTTGAGGACGAAAGGAACTAGAAGCAGAAGACTGACGAGCTGAAGTCGCTAAAGGAACAGGAGGGGAAGTCCTAGAAGTAGACCTAGGTGGAGAAGAAAGAAGCTTCATGCGTGATAAACTTGCACGATCAAAAGACTCAAAGTGCTTTACTACATTGGTCTCTGCATCGAGATCAACATCATAAGCACAAAAAACTCGAGTAAGAAGAGCACCAAAAGGAAGAAATAAAGTATGAGCCTTATGAAGCCTAGAAAAGATGATATGACCCCAATTTTGATTAATTTTGCCGAATATTGCATAAACGGCTTATTGTAATTCTATGGAATACTGATCATAACTCCCTGTTTTGGGAATGATATTGTATGATAGTATTCGTGCAACAAGTTTTGCAACCGGGTTAATGGACCTATTTGACATAGGGGGTCCATGATTTGGCAAATAAATTCTAGATAAAGTGGTGGCATCATCCATCTCAATTTCTCCTAAGTCAAGCCCTTCATTATCTAAACCGAAAATAAGGTTGATTCTTTCAGAAGTGAGTTTCATCTTCTTATTTTTGACAGAGATATAGATGAAAATCTCACTACCATCATCCGATTAGACAACCTTCATATTTGTATAAAACAAATAGATGAGTTGAGGGTAGTGGTAGGGTTGATTTTCAAAAGACAAAAACTCATAAAGACCATAATATTGAAACAAAGATGTGAGGTCAAACCTATCAAGATCGGAAAAATTTACAAACCGACCCGGAAAAGTCATAATGGAACATATTATGTACCATTTTTCAACAAGGTCGGGACTTCTAAGATATTGAATATAGTCCCTAGAAGATGAACCCTCCTCTACATGAGATGTTTTTTTATCTTTTAGGAGCCACAAAGAGAAATCCTAAAAATCAAGAGATGGAAAAAGGTTCTAAGAAGGTATACCGATAAGGAAGTAGCAAAGAGAAGTAAAGAACTTCAAGAGATTTTCAATCTGGGTTTCAAAAATTCTTGAAATCCCCAAGCAGCAGCAGCAGCCTGACTTGAACTTTGGTAGAGAGATAGAGTTAGGGTAAAAGTGAAAGAATGAGGGGAAAGAGTTAGGGTTTTTACTTTGAATGGACGACTGAGATGAAGGTAGGGAGTTTCAAAGGTTCAGATCGGTCAAAGGGTAAAAAAAATTTGCCTTAAACGATGTGCCAAAATTCGATTTTGAAGAAAATCTGAGTCGCGACAGTCGACTGGTATTAGGAGGCAGTCGACATAGTCGAGAGTCAAAATAGAAAATTGAACGTAATATTAGTACAACTGGTTAGTCGACTGAATACTATGCACAGTTGACTGTCTAGAGCATAAAACTCAGACAAAATTTAGAAAAAGAAACTTGACAGTCGACCGAACAATATTTGTAAATCGACTTACCAGAAAGAAAAAAAAAATCAAGAAACATCATGAAAACTACAAATCCCTAGTTCTCTTCTTAAGGTTATAAAGGTGTCTTCTTTGAGGGATTTGGTAAAAATGTCAGCTACTTGTTTATCAGTAGAAATAAAGTCTAATGAAATGTCTCCCTTTAAAACATGATCACGTAAAAAATGATGTCGAATATCAATATGTTTCGTACGTGAGTGTTGAACCGGATTTTTAGATAAGTTAATGACGCTGGTATTATCACACATTATTGAAAGTTTTTCAAATGAAGTACCATAGTCTAATAGGGTTTGTTTCATCCACAAAATTTGGACACAAGCCAAACTTGGAGCGATATATTCAGCTTCTGTAGTAGATAGGGTTACCGAATTTTGCTTCTTACTGCACCAAGAGACTAGTGAATGGCCCAAATAGTGACATGTCCCACTTGTGCTCTTGCGGCCAGTTTAACTACCAGTAAAATCCGCATCACTATATGACAAAAGTTGAAAATTATCGGTGCGTGGATAAAATAGACCATAATCGGACGTGCCTTTAATATATCTTAAATGCGTTTCACAGCTTTTAAGTGAGACTCTTTAGGACTTGACTGATATATAACACACAAACATACACTAAACATAATGTCCGGTCTACTAGCAGTTATATATAAGAGTGAGCCAATCATACCTCGATAGAGTTTCTGATCTACACTCTTACCTAATTCATCTTTGTCAAGGGTAGTGGTAGTAGCCATAGGTGTGGTCTTACTACTAGTGCTATCCATGTTAAACCTGTTTGAGTAATTCCTTGGCATATTTTCCTTGATTAGTGAATATGCCATTATGTGACTGCTTAATTTGTAGTCCAAGGAAATAATTGAGTTCACCCATGTGACTCATCTCAAACTCGTTTTTCATGATGTTAGCAAACTCTTGACATAGATTACTATCAGTAGAACCGAAAATTATGTCATCAACATATATTTGTATGATTAAAATATCATTCTTAATTTTTCTAATAAACAAAGTAGTATCTACTTTACCTATTTCAAAACCTATTTTTAAAAGAAAAGTCTTCAATCGATCATACCAAGCTCGAGGTGCTTGTTTAAGACCGTATAAAGTCTTTTTCAATTTAAAAAAGTGGTTTGAGAATTGTTCATGTTCAAAACCTGGTGGTTATTTAATATAAACATCTTTCTTTATAAACCCATTAAGGAATGCACTTTTAACATCCATTTGAAAAAGTGTAAAATTCGTAAAACAAACAAAAGATAATAAGATACGAATTGGTTCTAATCTAGCAACAGGAACATATGTTTCATCAAAATCTATGCCTTCTTCTTGATTATACCCTTGAGCAACTAGTCTAGCTTTGTTCCTAACAACTTGTCCTGATTCATCTAACTTATTCTTGAATACCCATTTAGTACCAATTATAGTATGATCAGGAGGCCGTGGAACTAAATCCCATACATCATTCCTTATGAATTGGTTTAACTCATCTTGAATGGCATTCATACAAAATTCATTCTCACATGCTTCTTGTATATTCTTCGGTTCAAAATCCGACAAGAAAGCTGTGTGAGATATCATGTTAACATGTGATCTCGTCTGAATACCATGTGAAATGTCACCAATTATTAAGTCATGAGGATGATCTCTAACTTCAACAAAAGACTTTGGTAAAGTTGGAGACATCACAACAGGATCAGTCGACTTGACAAGTCCCTCAGTCGACTGATTTACAGCAGTCGACTTAACTTCCTTATCGGTCGACTTATCCGCAAGACTAGTTTGTCTAAAGATGTAATTACTTTATTTAAGGGTGATGAATTAGTTTTATCATCTTCAATTAAAGTAGATGAAGATAGAGATTCATCAAATGCAACATGCATGGATTCTTCAATAGTCATTATTGACTTGTTGAAGATTCTATATGCTTTACTCTTATTTGAGTATCCTACAAAGCTAACCTCATTAGATCTAGGATCAAATTTATCTAAATTATCCTTAGTGTTCAGAATGAAACACTTACATCCTAATATTTTAAAGTAAGAGACCTTAGGAATTCTATCAAAAAATAGCTCATAACATGTTTTCTTTAGCTTAGGCCTAATCAAAATTCTATTTAAAACATAACAAGCTGTAGCAACAGCTTCAGCCCAAAAATACTTAGGTAAATTGCTTTCAACAAGTATGGTACGTGCACATTCTTGTAAAGTCCTATTCTTCCTTTCAACCACTCTATTTTGTGGTGAAACTCTAAGAAATGCAAATGAATGAGTTATACCATTCTTGTTGCAATATTCTGCGAACGTTTCATTTTCAAATTCTCCACCATGATCACTTCTAATAGTGACTATGGTTAGAGACTTTTGATTTTGAATTCGTTTACAAAAATTAGCAAATTCTTCAAAAGCATCATTCTTATATTTAAAAAAAAAAGTCCAAGTGAATCGTGAAAAATCGTCTACTAAAACAAAAACATACCTACTTTTATTTAAAGAAGGAATACTAGTAGGGCCAAATAAATCCATGTGAATTAATTCGGACAACGTACTAGTAGAAATTACTTCTTTTGTTTTAAAAGTAGATTTAATTGTTTACCTAGTTGACATGCATCACATAACTTATCCTTTTTAAAAGATAGTCTTGGCAGCCATTTAATTAGGTTGTACTTAGACAATTTAGAAAGATTTTTCATATTCACATGGCCAAAACGTCTATGTCAAAGCCAAGAATCGTTATTAGAAGCTACTAAGCAAAAATCATTTGAAAACTCATATGCTTTCAAACACAATTCATAAATGTTATTTTTCCTAAACCCTTGACAAATTATATTTTGCATGGTAGAATCATAAATTAAACATCCATCTTTTTCAAACATGATTTTATAACCCTTATCACAGAGTTGACTAATACTTAACAGGTTATGCTTAAGTCCACTAACTAATAAGACATCTTCTATAGAGGGGTAAGTGTGCTTACCGACCATACAAATTCCTATGACCTTTCCTTTATTGTTGTCACCAAATGTAACTGTTCCTCCATCAATGTTTGGTATGGAAGATAGGAGGTTGGCATGACCAGTCATGTGCGTCGAGCATCCGCTGTCAAGTATCCAAGGATCTCTCTTAGGTACCTATAAAATATTCAATGTGAATATGGTACCCTTTTCATTGGGTTCAAAATAGATTAGTTTGTGGGAAACAAAACCCATGATGAGTTTGATTTTCCACCATAAGCAGAAATGAAATTAGTAGAATTACATACATTAAGCATATATGAATTAATATAAGCAATTCTATCTTTCGAACTCAGGTTGACTGGAACCCATACATATTTGCTCTGTCCAGTCAACTTTACCGCACATTTCAGTCGACTTTTACTATCAATCAGTCGACTGCAAGGTAGTATAGGTCGACTTATCTGAGGTATTTGTCTCGTTGAATGAGACTCAGTACCTCTGGACAGGCAACTGGTGGATGGGTGCAGTCAACTTGGCTGAATTTTAGATTTTCCTTTATCATGAAAACTTATAGTTTTAGGCTTTTCAAAGAACTCATAAAGTTTATGCTTAACACTAGAAATAGATGCAGATTTATTTACACTAGTGTTCTTAGAAGAATAAGATTTTTCAAGGGACTTTTTAAAACCAAGTCCAAATTTTTGACTAGATTTCACTTGATTTTAAAGAACATCATTTAAATTCTCTTTTTCTTTATTAAATTTAGATACGTTCTTGGATATCTCATCATAATTTTTCTTTAGAGACTAAGGATCCGTATCTAAACTAGAAATACGAGAATTTAAGGATTTAACTTCTTTATCAAGGTTAAGATTCTCTTGAGAAAGTGTTTGATTAACTTTCTCTAAGTTCTTAACTCTAATCTTTTCTTTTTAAAGTTCTTGAAAAATTTCATTAAAAGCATCAAGTAAATCATTAGAATCATACTCACTACTTACATGATTTTGTGAAGCCATAAAACATGCATTTACAACCTCGTTTGTCTCATCAATTTCTTCTTCCGACGAAGAATTGCTGTCATCCCAAGTTGCTTGGTATGCCTTTTAGTTCTTCACAAACTTGTTCTTTGTGTACTTATCCTTCTTGAAGTTGGATGTCTTTCCCTTAGATTTTGTGTTCTCTAGTGGGCAATTCTTCTTCATATGGCCAGTCTTGTTACACCTGAAACAAGTTGGAGGTTCATTTGATTCCTTAGATTTTGAATTAAACTTACCTTTTCTTAGGAACTTTTGAAGTTTCTTGTGAACATGGCAATCTCTTCCTCATCATCTTCTTCATCCTCGGAGTCCGACATGGCTTTGAATGCTAATGTCTTCATTTTTGATTGTTGTGGTTCGGCATCCTTCTTGCACTCTTCAAGTTGTACCTCATAAGCCATAAGATTTCACACAAGATTCTCAAAAAAAAGTTGTGTTAAATCATTGGCCTCTTCTATGGAGGTGGTCTTCTTCTCCTATTTGGGGGTTAGTGCACGAAGAACCTTTCTCACCATCTCGGCTTAAGTGTATGTCTTTCCAAGTGCCACAAGTGAATTTTTAATGTCTGTGAACCTTGTAATCATCTCTTACACATTCTCATTTTCCTTCATGCGGAACATTTCAAACCTGTGAACAAGAACAGATATTTTATATTCTTTTACTTTGTTTGTTCCTTCATGAGTTACCTCGAGTGTGTGCCAAATTTGATGTGCGGTTGTTGCATTGGACACACGGCTGAACTCCTCCTTTGTAAGGGCACAAATTAGCGTGTTCATCGCCTTTGCATTGTTCATTGTTTGGTTCTTCATGTCGTCGTTCCATTGTGCATATGGAATGGTAGGAGCGGTGTACTCGGTCTCCGTCATGTTCCATATTTCACAGTTGATGGACTGAAGGTAGATCTTCATTCTACACTTCCAATAGTTGTAATTGGTTCCATCGAAGAGGGGTGGCCTTTGTGTATATTGGCCTTCATGGTGTTGATTTGCATTAAAAGTAGTTGCCATTGCACTCAACCAGACTCTGATACCAAGTGTTGGATTCTGTAGGTAAGGCAAGAAACACTAGAGGGGGGGTGAATAGTATTTTATAAAAAATAATTGCGGAATTAAACTTTTCTTCTAACCAGTCGACTTGAAAAGATAAACCAGTCGACTGGGGCAACAATTAAGAAGAGTATTTTAAAGCGAGTCTGATCAGTCGACTTATAGAAGAGCCAGTCGACTTATCACACAAGTTTTCAGAGAGAAACTAGTACAAGTCTGACCAGTCGACTTACAAATAGACACAGTAGACTATCCAGACAAGGTTCACAGAGAACTTAAACAGCAAGAAAATGAAATCCAAGTTCAAAGAGATCAAATCACAGAGTACACACGATGTATCCTGGTTCGGTTCTCCCGACCTACATCCAGTCCCCAAGCAACCCATTTGAAATTTTCCGCTATTCTTGAAAAAATTACAAGAATACCCTACGGCATTAGACAACAACCTTGTCCAACCCGTAGTCCTTTCTCACAACTAGAGAAAGCAACCCACTCTTCCACCAAGAGTGAAAACCTGACTCTACACCCTAGAGCCCTACTCTCCAACCGAGAGGGAACCACTCTCACAACCCGAGAGTGAAGAACAACAACAAAAAGTTTACAATCAACCTAGAGAACTTGGAAATAAGTTGTTAACCTCTTCCAAGTGATTTCTATACTCTATTTTTAGAGTTAGAATCACTGGACGTTTAGAAGCAGTTGTACCAACTGTTAATCAACGGAAATAAAACTTTTGAATTCGAAAAATCATGTTTTGAAATCAGTAAACTGTCGAAACGACTTGAATATTCTACTGGGTTGCCGTTATAAGTCAACTGATCGGAGTTTGAATAAGTTCAGACAGTTTCGTACTAGGACATTCGACTGTTGCCTTATGGCTGTCGACTGGTACTTAACAGCTGAGCTTTTTCAATCTTGTTTCGATCTTTTTAAGTTTGAAAAACACTCAATTATTTTAAAGACATGTGTGAGTGTGTGTGACAAGGCTATTACAGAATTTCTAAGACTCAAAAAAATAAAAAAAGTTACAATTGTTACAAGACACTTAATACAATAAATTGAAGCATAGGTCTTGTCTTGAGTCTTGAGTCTTAAGATGGAGCTTTTAGCCTTCGTCTCGAAGACGATGGTGGACATCGCTGTGGCCGGTAGAACAGCACAACGAGTGTTGTTGCAGCTGCAGTGGTCTGCGGTGGCTCGCTGCAGTCGAGAGAAGCACACAGCATGGCGACGCTGAGGCATCGCGATGCTATTGTCGTTGTTGCGGTCATGAGCAGGGAGGCAGGGGAAACGTCGAGGTCTTGCGGCATTGTCGAGGTAGTGTCGCGGTCGAGGGATGCAGGGAGAGAGATGAGCGGGAGGAGAAGGGAAAGAGGAGGGCGGCGCTGCAGGCGAGGGCTTCGACAGGGCGAGGGGGCGCCAGAGGTAGGAGGAAGGAGGTCGGGAGAGATGGGGTTAGGCAGCTAGCTAGTAGGATTTAGAAGATGAACATGTATATGAGGGGTATATATATATCGGTAGAGGATTGGGTTTAGGTGGTGACGGGGTAATAGTTAACGGGTGTGGGTAACGGGTAGGGTAACGGGTAGGAGTATAGTAGGTTTATGGGGTTGGGGGGGCGGGTTAATTTAAGATCCACTAGCAATTCGGGTTTAGAATAGGATTTAGGGAAATAATTGGTTTAAAATCAAAGGATCCAACAAATGAGTTAGGAATAAAATGAATAGATCAATAAAATAGGACATGAATAAGCAATTGTGAGGATAAAAAATAATAGCTCCATCAACCGGAGACGAATAAATATGTAGACAATAGAATCAAGAAGATCAAATAAAATGACGACAAATTAAATAAATAGATATATTGAAAATGAAGATCCAAAACAAGGTTCAAAAAGAGATACAATATGAATAAACACTCAAAAAGATAATTACATCCAGAAATACAAGAAATGAAAAACAGGGGTTACAAATCCTACCTACCTAACAAGAAGAATTTCATCCTCGAAATTCAAACAAGAAGTACATAGGGTAACCCCAAAAAGAAAAAGAAAGAACAAAACAAAAAGCTACCCAAACAGATGAGTAAACATCTGCTGAATCTTCTCCTCCAACTCCCAAGTCGACTCACCCGACGAGTGAGGATTCCAAGAAACATGAACCAGCTTGATGACCTTGTTCTTAAGTACTTTCTCCCGCCGATCCAAAATAGCAACTGGTAGAATTTCACAAGTCAAATCCGGCCGAACGGTCAACTCAGAATAGTCGATTTCGTGGCTTTCATCTCGAATATATCTCCTGTGTTGTGAGACATGGAAAATATCGTGCACTTCTGATAAAGCTGGCGGTAATGCAAGGCGCTAGGCCACCCTGCCTACTCGCTCCACAATATCGAACGGTCCAATAAACCTAGGACTGAGCTTGCCCCCACCACCAAATCGAATGACACCTCGCCAAGGCGATACCTTTAGAGAAACTTGGTCACCACCTAAAAATCCAAAGCTATCCGATGGACATCTGCCCATCGCCTCTGCCTATCCTGAGCTGCCTGTAAGTGCTTCCTGATCTGAGTCACCACATCAACTGTCCTGGTGATTAACTTTGGACCCAACAACTTTCTCTCACCAATGTCATCCCAGTGCACTGGTGATCTGCACTTCTGCCCATAAAGTGCCTCGAATGGTGCAGCTTTAAGACTGGCCTGAAAGCAGTTATTGTAGAGAACCCTACGAGATGCAAATGGTCCTTCCAAGATCTACCAAACTACAGTATACAGGACCTCAACATGTCATCTAGAGTCTGGATGGTCTTCTCTGACTGTCCATCAGTCTGGGAATGAAAAGTTGTACTGTATTTCAATTTACTCACCAAAGTATTCTGAAGACTCTCCCAAAACTGAGACCTGAATCTCGTATTCCTGTCGGATACAGTACTGATTAGAACCCCATGAAGTCTGGTGATCTCTTGCATGTACTTCTCAGCTAGCCTCTAAGTAGACTGTCCGACACGGAAGGGAATAAAGTGAGCACTCTTCGTTAGTCGGTCGATAATCACCCAAATCGCATTATGACCCTTAGGACTCCTCGGCAAAGCAATCACAAAATCCAAAGTGATGTGTTCCCACTTTCACTCCGGAATGGGAAGCGGTTGAAAAAGTCTGGCAGTTCTCTGATGCTCTGCCTTCACCTGCTGGCAGATGAAACACTGAGACACAAACCGAGCCATAGCCCTCTTCATAATATGCCACTAGAAATGAAGCTTCAAGTCCCAGTACATCTTAGTACCTCCAGTGTAACACTCCACAAAATTGGAAATGACAATTTTGCCCTCGTGTGTTACGCACATTTTGTACCGTTACTGGTGATATCCGTAACGTGTTTCACTACGTATTTTGAATTCTGACTATTTATGCATTTTCCGTATTCTTAAAATCCTATTTGATTCAACTCAAATATTAAATTTTAATCTCTGTATTTTTATGTGTTTTATACGTGTAATCGATGCACGTATCGATTACATATTTTCCCATCGCTACATGTAATATTTTCCCTATGTTTCAATTACTTATTTTACGTTTTCGAATTTGTTTTATAAACGGAAACTCATTTTCTCCTATTTTGATTAAAATACTTTTGTACGTGCGGTGCACGTGTTTTCTATGTACGTAGTGATTGCGTCGTGGAATATATAAATAAATAAATATATTTTTTCCTATGTTATTTTCGAATATATTTTAATATTTTTTGTTGATAAAGTCAAATTTTGTATTTCGGTATTTTTACGTGCGACGCACGTGTTTGCATTGCACGTATTAGTTGCATTATCTTTTTAAAATAAAATTTAAGTGTTTGTGTGTTTATTTTATTTGTGCATGAAAAACCATAATTTTTAATTAAACTAAATTTTATATGCATCTTATATATTATATACATAAGTTCTAATTTAAATAAAAATAATCAAATTTAGGAAGTGTGTGCACGTGCAATGCATGTGCACATGTTTTGGACATGAAAGTGGTGTAGGCCGACTGTGTGTTAGATGGAGGGAAAGAGTACAAAATTAAATTTGTGAGTGGTGTTAGTGTTGTAAGTGGGGAGGTGGTTTTAATAACTACACCTATAATCTCTTATAAAATACCCCCTAATACCTTACCTTTCTCCATCATCTCCTTTCTTTCCCTTATCTGTCAACTTCTGAAAGCCACAGATCAGCAATCCCCTCTTTGATTTCTCCACTTTCTCCATCATTCAATGCATATACATATATATTAGCATATATACAAATATATGTACATGATGGTGAATTTGAGATGAGTGTTTCCTCCCTTCCTCTGTCAACATCGAACCAACTACCCCTCCTTCATTTTTGTTCTACCAAAGCAAATCCATCCAGCATTCGTTTTTACCTCCTCCACTCACACCAAATACAAATACATATGTATATATATATGCCTATACCTATGCCTATACCCCCTAATTCACTTACTCATGCCCTTCACAGTCTCCCGTTTTCCACTGTCTCCTGCCGAAAGCAAATCCAACCAGCACATGCCCATGTGCTACTCCACCTACTCATACAAATCTATCCTATACCATCTTTATTATATATGTATATATATAATCGCATAGATATATATATGCATATATGAAGTAAGATGAGTTGGAGTGCCTTCACTGTGTGCTTGCCGAAGTGAAGAGAAGGAGTGTTGTTTCCTGTTGCTTGGCCGAAAATGGAGCTTGGAGAACTTTTCCGTGTGCGCGGAATTCAAGGAGGTGAATCGAAGTTTCTAGGAGCTTCTCATTCTAAGAGTTCAATTGAGTATTTCACATTTTTGGTGGGTGTTTCTTAAATTCTTTCTAAATTTAGGAGTATGATGCCTAGGAAATTTTGGTAGATTTAGTATGAGTTGTTAAAGATATATTACCTTTATGTGATGCATATTGTATTGATACCTAGAAATTTAGTAGTTGATAAATGTGAAAGAATGCATGCAACTGAGAATTTCAATGTGAAATTGCTATGTAGACAAACTACAATTTTATTAGAGTACTTTAAGTTGATGTCAAGCAAATTGGAGTATACCATGATTAGATTTTATAGATGGTTTGTAGGTGTATATGAAAGGGGTAAAATTGTACCTTATTTGGGATAAATTACAATTATATAGAGATGTGAAAGTTTCTCCATCAACTCACATAATAATTAGAAGAAAAATACATTCAGACTATTTTTGCTATAAAGAGTTGTAGTGTTAATTAATGTGTATAAGAGTTCTCATGAATTACTATTTTGAATTTATTGGGTATGGATTCACCTTATAAATAAAATCAGTTTAAAATCGTCTCTGAAAATGTAGACAAGTATTTTATGAACAAACATTTTTGAGACAAAAGGTAGAAATCGAAATTTATGAGTGAGTTAAAATATAGAGGAAAACCGAGAGTTGGAGTATAAGGAACCCAACTCATTTTGTAAAAGTTAGTCACTTGAGACCTGGTCTTCGGGTGCGATTTGGGTGCGTCACTGTAGCTGAGTGGAGTATTTGACTCTGGGTTCGAGTCTCGCCAGAGACTTTGTTTTTCTGAAATCTGATTTCTACTTAAACTCGAAACCCAAAACTCAAATACAATTTAAGTCTCCTATTAGATAGTTAGTCACTAATGACTTTCTTGTCTTTGGGTGCGGTCTAGGGTCATTACCGTTCATCTGGTAGGGGTGGGTTTTGACTGGTTCGAATACTGTTCTTCCCATTTTGCTTCTTTTTGATTTGTTTGGGTAATTTGAGTTTTAAGTTGAAATAAAAAATTTGGAAAAAATCCTATTTAATCTTCTATAATTGTTTAGACTTTAGAAAAATTATTTCTACAATATTTGGATATATTTTTTGAGAATTGAAAGGGTATTTTACATTAAATATTGTTGAAGAACTCGATTTTTAATCTCATTAAAATGTGGCTATTCTTTAATTTAAGAGAAATGAAAGTTTGGAATGCACTTAGATTCTTTTTAATGAGATTTTATGATTATTAATACTTGATTAAGATTATTGGAACAATATACAATGCTATAAGTGATTAAATTGATGAAAGAGTTGAATTGAATTGTTTTCATGTTATGAGATTATACAGAAATTTTCTCTTTGAGAAAGAGATATGAATAAAGAAATTGAAATATTATTTTGAGATTGAATATGAACTATTGTTGATCTCTAAAAAGAGATAGTTGTTGGAATCTAGAGGTTATGAGAGACCTAGTGACCGGCAGCTTTTATTTATGAATTTGAGAGCTAACCAGTGTGGGTTGAGCATCTCTTGAGAAGTAGCGAGGCTGGGCTGACTGTCTTTTTTATTTGGTTTAAGTCCGATAGGGTAAGCTAGCTCTAGGTTGTGATATTTTCTTCTAAACAAACTAAAAATTGTAAGGACTACACTATAGTGGAGATGTGATGAAAGTAAGAGTAAAACACAAGTATGAGGGCCTCGGATCTACGGTGTGAGAGTGTTCACAGGCTGTCTACATGATGCATCCTGTCATGATGTGAATACATCTCCGGAATTATCAGGACTGTGGCGATACTTGTGGGTTGTTTGGTGACTACGAGTGGTGCCATTGTCCCATGATGGAGGCAAATTGTCCATAAGTTGTCTACATGATGCGTCATGTCATGACGTGGGATTTTCTCTAGGCTGTCTAGACATGGGCTCGTAACTCATAGAACATCTAGGATACTTACCGTAGTTACTGTAGTAGTTTAACTCATGACGAAGGATCCAACCCTACAAGATGAAGTACGATTAAGGGCTTGCCCTCGGACCTATGTAGTATGGGATGCATAGAATCCAAACAAGTGCGCATTACTGTCATTTAATATAAATAACTGCATTAAGGTTTAAGTGCACAACACCCACGACATCAACAGGATAGTCCCTCTTTAGCTTTGTTTGTGATCAAGTTTGTGTTTGTTAAAATATTTAAGAATCGTTATACTCTCGGCATGGCGAGGATGGCCATGTATAATATTTCGTCGGTTGTAAGCAGCTGACATGCCCACAGTTTTATATGCAGGACTTGGAATTTCCAAGAAGCTATAAAGATGAAACTGTTGCCGATGATTACTTAAATGCTAAATTTGTTACAATTGTACATTTGTCATTGTTGTATTTTATTTATTCCGCTGCGTGTTGATGTAAAAGACTGTGTTGTAATAAAAGTTTTAAATTCGTTGTAAAATTGTACGAAGTGAAGTGTAAAGATCCTGTGGAAGTTCGAATTCAGGCTTATTTAGAATTCGGAGTATTACAGAGTGGTATCAGAGCCACGCTTCAATAAGTAGTTCAAATTTACAAGGACGACACATTAGAGTGGACATTAGAAGTGTGAGTTCATTTTATAGAGATTTAGATGTAAGTGAGTTACATTTGTGTTGCTCTATACACTGACATTTTCTTTTCCCTTTCCTATTTAGATGGCTGGAGTCAGGAATGATGAAGTTATGGGACTCGCATTCATGATGCTCTCCTCGTATACATTGATGTGAGATTGTATGCGAGCATATTTTTCCTGGGTATCGGAGTGGCACAGCGGAAGCGTGGTTGGTTTGAACCTACACTCATGATACCTTACACATAGACTAAGTTTTTCTCTCAAATTTTTCTTCGTGGATTTTCATCATAGTACTTTTCAATATTCAATATTTTTCAAATAAATATTTTCTTATACTATTAAATCACTTGAATATCTATTATTTTGTCTGTCTTGCTTAGTCTTGATCTTTTTGAATTTTTTTTGTCTGTCTTTCAGTCTTAAAATTTTGTCTTTTATGTTTTTATGTCCATTTATGTTTATCCGTTAACATTTGCTATTATTTTATGTATTTTATTGTCTCTTATTAAATTAATATTGCAACTATTATTTTCTTCATTTATTAAAACTAATATATTTTGAATTTTGCTTATGAAATTTTGCTTATGTACATTCATTTTATATGATTTGATTTTGTGATACTAGATTTTTTATTATCTTATATTGTCTTATATATTTCAATATATTTTTAACAAGATTGAAATATTCTACTGATATAAATATGACCTACCATTTCGTTTTATTGCCTACATTCAATACTACATATTATTTGCTGATTTGTTTTGATCATATTCACTATTACTATTAATCGCTACTCATGAATTTTGTAGTTTTACGCTTCCTCAATATAATACATATACTGCATAATTATTGTTTTCATTTGTATTTTCATCTCGTGCATATATTTTACATTATTCTCGTCTGAATGTTATAAATCATTTTCATTACTACAAATTTTGTATACCCTATATTTAAAGTCTATACATCTATTTTAAAATTTTTTTGTTGTAATTTCCTACTTCATTTCTTCCTGCTATCTTCAAAAAATCTTGAACGAATTTTCGATAATAGTCAGCTAGACCAAGGAAACTCCTCAACTCTGAAACTGACTTGGGAACTGGCAAATCCTTCACAGCTTCAACCTTGGACGGATCCACTGAAATACCATCGTCCGAGATAATGTGCCCCAAGAAGGTAACTCTCTCGAGCCAAAACTCACACTTGTTGAGTTTCCCATAGAGCTGATGCTCCCTCAAAGTCTGCAGAACCAACCTAAGATGCTCAACATGATCCTCCTGGTCCCGAGAATAAACCAGAATGTCATCAATGAAGACCACCAAAAAACTATCCAGGAAGTGGGAAAAGACCCTACTCATAAGACTCATAAATACAGCCGACGCATTCGTGACCCCGAACGGCATCACAAGATACTCATAGTGTCCATATCTAGTCCTGAACGCAGTCTTCTGTACATCAATCGCCTTAACTTTGACCTGATGATACCTAGAACGAAGATCCAACTTCGAGAAAATAGCTACTCTGCTCAACTAATCAAATAAGTCATCGATCCTGGGCAGCGGATACCGGTTCTTCACAGTGACGCTGTTCAATTCCCGATACCCAATGCACAGTCGACGACTACCATCCTTCTTATTGACAAAAATGACTGGAGTACCGCACGGGAAAACACTGGGTTTGATGAACCCCAAATCAAGCAACTCCTGAATCTGCACCTTAAGCTCTACTAACTTAACCGGTGCCATCATGTGGGGGCACTTCGATATCGGCGTCGTACCCGACTGAACTTCAATATCGAACTCCACATCCGTATCAGGGGGTAAGCCAGGAAGCTCCTCAGGAAAAACATCTAGGAAATCCCGCACTAATAGAGGCACAGCCTCACAGCCTACATGCAATTCCATCGCACAAGTCTCCTGATCAACTGCATTCTTAGCTCGGCCAAGGGGCATCTCCCCGGCATGGAACTCAAATTCTTTGCGACCTGGGATCCGAAATACAACTTTCTTGGCATGGTAATCAATAATGGCATGGGATTCACCAAATCAATTCATACTGAGAATGATATCGAATCCTGAATTCCTAATTACAATTAGGTCGGCCTTGAAATCTGCGCGACCAATAACCACGAGACTCTGCCTGCACTCCCAGGAACAAATGAAAACACTGCCACCTGTCACAATGTTCCAAGCTTCTGACATGATGCTGCACTCCAATTGATGGCGAGCCACGAAGCGGGAAGAGACAAAGGAATGGGTTGCCCCGAAATCAAAGAGTACATAAGCAGGAAAAGAACAAATAAGGACAATACCTAAGATATAATCAAAAGCAAGAGGAAAGGAATTGATGATCAAGGGGTGAGGAAAACACGATGCAGAAAGATAATATGAAAGAATAATGCAAAATAAATGAAATGTAAAGGAAACAACAAAACAACAAAGCAACAAAATGCAAAATATACCTGCAACAACACCTTCTGCTGTCTCAGCATCTGCAGTAGTCAGGTTGTAAGCCTAACTTCTCCAGGGGGCAGCGGTCCTCTGACCGACAATCTGACGCTGAGGAGGAAGCGGTGGCCTAACTGGACCACGAGCTGGGGCAATCTGCTGAACTGGACCCCCGACTGGGAGAGCCATCCTCCGCTGCGGGCAATCCTGCAATGAATGGTCAGTAGCACCACATCCAAAACAGCAGCGATTGGCGCGCCTGCAGTCTCCGCGCACGTGCCCTAGAATATGGCAAAAGTCGCATAAACCATCGCCATTAGGAACAGTAGGTGGGTAGGGAGCGGACCTAGCTGGATGGGCTGGGACAGGCCTCCGAATCAGCCCACCAGTAGGCCTAACAGGAGCAACAGGAACAGTCCACTGGGGAGGAGCCAATCCACCACGAGCTTTCTCCTGAGCTCGAGCTACCTCAAGAGCCTCAGCATAAGTATGCAAGAGAAGGGAGACGAGCTGCACCTTAATATCTCGCTCAAGTCCCATCGTGAATCTACGAGCCATGTCCTCTTTGTTCGCCACAAGAACGGCTGCAAAGCGACTAAGTCTGGTAAATTCCGCTGCATACTCATCCACAGACCTGGAGTCCCGTTTCGAGAGTCTAATGTTACAACATTGCATGAACAATTGCTCCATTTCAAGGCCAGGAACTATTGCATGGCCAGGATCTGTTGTTCCATTTCAACTCGAATGCTACTAGGGAAGAACTTCTTCCAGAAGCTCCTAGTGAATGTGGCCCAAGCAATATGCCATTCGAGCCTGTCGGACTCCGACCTCCACCAAATGTGGGCCAGGTCCACCAACAGGATAGTTACCATATCCACTCTATCAACATCAGCAACTCGCACTGCTAAAAACAACTGCTCAGTCCGGATCAGCCACTATTCGGCCTCCAAAGGCATCTTAATGCCCGAGAATTTATTAGGATGCAGCCTCATGAAATCTGTAACTGTACCTGAATGAGGGGGGAGAACTACCTGTGAGGGCACAACGGGATTTGGAACCTGAGCAGCTTCCAAAGCAGCCATCAGAAGGTCACTGTGGTTTTGCTGCATATTGATCAATCGTTCCAACACATTGGTAACGGCCTCTTGCTCGGGCTGATCTTCCTGATGGCGGGAAGTGGAATCTCTACGAGTCATGGTCTGCACAAGATAAAAAATAATCAGCATCCAGATCAAAGTTGATTATAATTTATTCATGTATGCATGGTCTGTGTACTGTTGAGTCAATCCCAGATCGAGCCAAGCTTGTCTAATATATCAGTTGAACTAATACGTTAGCCAAATATGGGCTCTGATACCACTAAAAACCCTGCCACGCCCTACTTCCCAAAAAGAGAATATGAAGTACGGATATGTGACTAAGTCCAGCGAATGATTTTCATCATCCATAAGCTGTGAGGATCTTTACAACATCTCACAGGAATAACAGGAAGTAGACAATGAGAAATCAACCACGCATGCATAAATGAATCAATATACCAAAATGAATTTACTTGAAACAAAATTTAATAAATCTCAAATAAACCAGATCTCAACAAGTAAATAATTCTGAGTCACATTGCGCAATACAAAATTCATGTAGCAATTACATTTATTCAGCAATAGCAGGAAAGTAAATTTTGGCAAGAACTCCAGCAACTAAAAATCTCAGATCACCTACTCCATCGGGTGGCTGATCACCATAATCTGCAATTTAATAAATTGCAGGAAAAGGGAAAAGAAAAACAAAACGCCCGTCAATGCAAGTTACGGGCCGCTTGTAGTGCAGGCACAAGTACGGGAAAAGAATAAACAAATAGCATGGAATAGACATGATAGAATGACTAGCATAAATCAGGAAACAGAATCAATTAGTGTGATGAGATAACAGGTGTATATGACATGTGACAGGTAACAGGTATCATGCAAGTAAGTAAACATGTAACAAGTGTCAAGTAACATGTACAAGTTGTAGCGCCCCAAATTTCCAATATGATATCTTAGAAATACGTGGCACAATTCCCAGCATCAACTTCAAATGTAAAATTAAACATAGCCAAATACCAATAAAAATTTTCAACTTTCATTACATTAATCTTTACATAGCACAGTGGAAAACAATACACCATGAATTACAAATTTTCTTTCCTTACAACAATTTCCTTTACAACAATACATAACCCATTACACCACTTTAACTCATGCATCCAAAATCCAAGCTACAAGTAATCACCTGTAAAATATGAAGATAGAGATAACCCTAACCCCCAAAACTAAAGGGGTCAACCATAATGGTGTGAGTGACATAAAAACAAACAACATAAGTAAAGCATAGAATCATAAATGACATGAAATAAATAAGAATACATAAGATATGACATAGCAAGGAAACACGAAACATCAAGTGAAACTAGACTAAGTGTCCAGTGTAGAAAACAGGAAAACACATGCATGAAATCAAGTCAAGAAAACACAATTTTATATGCGGACTCTCTAATGCGTACTTGTCGGAGTCTATGCATCCCACTCTACATAGGTCCGGTGCAAGCCCTTAACGTCTCCACATTGTACGGTTTAATCCCCTCGCTATGTTACTAATCCTACTACGATGACTACTACGAGATAAAGATAAATTGTGAGTATTAGCCCATGCCCCGATATTTCCAGAGGTCAAACTCTATCCACAGATAATTCCGGAGACTATTTCACTCACACCTGAGAATCTTCGAGAATACCCCACACCGCAAGCAATGGCACCTCTTCACACGAATACCACATGTGCGTCACCTCAATCCCGATAATTTTGGAGATCAATCCCATACCACAGGTAATTCCGGAGACTATTTCACTCACACCTGGATAATTTCGGGGATTATCTCACACCGCAAGCCATACTGAGGTCCATAACCCATGTTCTCGTTCATCATATCACCATTAGTGCCTATCCTTATCATTTAGGTTATTTGATTACTTTACGAATCTCCTAAAGTTGGTGTACCCTACCGGACTTAACTCAACGACTGATTAACTAAAATTGCCTCAACAGGCCCAAACATAAATATCTCAACTGCCGGTATACTAGGGTCACACACACCCTCTAGAGACTCACACCCAATATCCAAACTAATCTTCTAATATAAATTACTCAGTTAAACCACTTGAAAACATATGTTCAGTAGCAGATAAAGTAGAGAATAGTAGGTTATAGATTAAAACATTTAGAGAATAAATCATTTAAAAGAACATTAAAATATGTATAGATATATCAGTATCAGTCGGCTACAAAAGCCATCAGTCGACTGTCCAGAGAGAAAATCCAATAGCTTTGAGGAAATAATTGTAAGTATTATAAGTCAACTCAAAAGGGTCATAGGTCGACTGTCCAGAGCGATAAATCCAATAATCTTTAAGAAAACAATTCTAAGTATAGCAGTCGACTGTAAAAGGTCATCAGTCGACTGTCCAGAATGAAATTTTAAGAAAAAATAGAAATCACAGCAGCCGGGTCGCGACGGTCGACTGTAATTTCACGCCAGTCGACAGTCGACCTGCAGACTGCAGATTTTGGTTGTGCATATTTGAACCGATATATAACTTTACTCTATGAAAATGATTTCTACAAAAAGCATATTTCTTATTTGATCAAATACAACTTGTAGGATATATAATAGTCCATAAAAACTAAATCAAAACTACTTGAATTTATAAAAATAGCGAGTTGTTAATTTCTTTCAAATGAAACATAAATTGTGCATATAATCGAAAATAGAGTTTCTTAAAAATTAATTGTTCATTGAAAAAGCTTCGTATTCAGATCCGAACCATATCAATATCAAAATCCAAAGAAATCCCCAATTTGGATATATTTCCTTAAACTCAACTAAATTTCCAATTTCGATTTCCATGATATGATCTATTGATTCATACTTTTCCATTCAAATTTCTCAAAACTGAGTTACCATTATAACTCACAACCATAATCCTTTTATAACATCACCATATCAAGTTTCATTCAACCAATACTCAAAAGTAATAAAAGTCTCATCTTTGTTAGGTTTATGCATAAAAATGTCCACCATGTTCAATAAATCAAACATTAATCCAAAAGAAATAGCCTACCCATGATCTCCAATAGGTCGCTCATCAATCTCGAATTACCCACATACAATTTAATTTATAAACAACTAGGGTTTCACAAGATACAATTTTAATTCTTCAATCCATCCAATCCATCCAATCCATCATGCACATATTCATGCTCAAACCCTAACATGCTTTCTAGTAGATAAAACACCACAGACAACATACACAAAACGAAATGAAACAAAACAAGTCACTCACCTAAATGAAGAAGTCCAACCGAATTAATGGAGAACAAGCAAAGTCCTATTCTGCGAAATCCAAGATTCCCTCCTTAATTCTCCAAGAAAACAATAAAACCTTTGTGATGTGCAGCGAAAGATGGCTGCACTCCACTTCTTTTAAATAGTCGGAATAGGAGAATTAGGGTTTTTAAACACATTTGCAAAATAGCCCCTTTAAATATAACTTTACATAAATAAATTCCTATACTTGGAAACTTGATAAAACCAATTAAATTGAGATTTAAAAGCAAAATAAACTCTTTATTTCCACTCCGTACTGCTTGAAAAGTCCAGAAAGTAGTTTTGCACTTTCATCCTTCAAAATGACAATTTTGCAAAAAAGATCCTGCTTTTTCGTAATATTTGCAAATAGGTCTAATAAATATCAGAAAAATTATAAATAATATCAAATAATAAATAATGATTTTCCACAAAATAATTTTTCCCTTTTGAACCTTCCAAGAAAATATTTGCACGTGTTTTGCACGTGTAAAAAGGATAAATCTTATGAAAATATTTATTAAATCTCCAAAAAAATTATTTTAATTCATTTATAAATCTTTAAAATTATATTTAAAAATACAGTGTGCTACATCACTCCCTCCTTAGAAGAGTTCGGTCCTTAGAACTGTTGCTAATGGGGTCCAAAACAAGAATAAACAAGAAAATTGAAATCTCATAAATGAACCATAATTCAAAACATTCACATAGAAGGACATAATCAAATAAAAGAAATGCAAATCAATTCAATAGTACAATCATCCAACGAAATACCATCACATAAATAAGGTACAATCATATAAAAAGCTTAGGAAAATCCTTCTGCATGCGATCCTCTGGCTCCCAAGCAGCTTCCTCGAACTGCTGATTCCTCCACAGCACCTTGACCATAGGTATCACTTTACTCCTAAGAACTTTCTCCCTACGGTCGAGGACCTCCTCAGGCTGTTCCTTGTAACTCAAGTTCACCTGTAGACCTTCAGGAATCTCTACCAACTGATAATTCTGATCTGGCATATACTTCCTCAACAACGACACATGGAACACATCATGCACCTGTGCCAACTCCTCTCGAAGCTTCAACCTATATGCTGTCTTGCCAATCCGCTCCACGATCCTGTATGGCCCAATATACCTTGGCGCAAACTTGCCTCCCTTGCCAAACCTGATCACTCCTTTGGTCGGACACACCTTGAGAAAAATTGCATCCCCAACCTCAAACTCCAAGTCCCTTTGTCGAGTATCAGCATAACTCTTCTATCGACACTGAGCCTCAACCAACCTCTTGCAAATCAGCTCAATCTGCTCTGACGTCTGCTGCACGATCTCAGGACCAAACATCTGCCTCTCGCCAACCTTGTACCAACAAACAGGTGTCCTGCACCTCCGCCCGTACAATGCCTCATACGGCGCCATCCCGATACTCGCATGGTAATTGTTGTTATAAGCAAACTCAACCAATGCCAAGTATCTCTCCCAGCTACCATCGAAATCCATAACACAAGCCCTCAGCATATCTTCCAACACTCGATTCACCCTCTCGGTCTGACCATCGGTCTGTGGATAAAAAGCGGTACTAAAATCAGTTCTGCTGCCCAAAGCTGCTTGTAGGCTCTTCCAAAATCTTAAGGTGAACCTTGCATCCCTGTCAGAAATAATCGACACAGGAACTCCATGAAGTCCCACAATCTCACTAATGTACAACTCAGCCAATTTCTCCAACAACCAAGTAATCTTCATGGCCAGAAAGTGAGCCGACTTAGTCAAACGGTCCATAATAACACAAATCGAGTCATTGCCCTTCGAACTCCTCGGCAAACCCGTGATGAAATCCATACTAATATTCTCCCATTTCCACTCTGGAATGGGCAACGGCTGCAACAAACCTCCAGATCTCTGATTTTCTGCTTTGATCTGCTGATAAGTTAGACACCTTGCCACAAAATCTGCCACATCCCTCTTCATACCAGACCACCAAAAGTGCTATTTGATGTCCTTGTACATCTTGGTGCCTCCAGGATGTATAGACAACAAGGTACTGTGTGCTTCCTGCAAGATACTCTCTCTCAAATCTGCATTATCCGGAACGCACAACCTCTCACCCATCCATAGAACTCCATCTTGGACATGACACTCTGATATCTTGCCTTCTAAAACCTGTTAAAATATCTTCTGAATCTCTGAATTTGATCTTTGAATTTCCACAATCCTCTCTCTCAAGGAAGGCTGTAGCCTTATCTGAACCAAAGATGCCCCCAAACCCTGTAGCACCACCTCGATACCTGCCTGATCAATCTCTACTGCCAACTCGCTTCGAGTAGTGATCAAACTTGATAAACTACTCTTCCTGCTAAGTCCATCAGCTACCACATTCGCCTTTTCCGGATGATACTTGATCTCAGGATGAATGTCTTCCAACACTTCCAATCATCTTCTCTGCCGAAGATTTAGGTCCTTCTATTGATAAATGTACTTCAGGCTCTTGTGGTCAGTGTACATGTTGACCTTCTCACCATAAACATAATGCCTCCACCACTTCAAGGCAAATATAATAGCTGCTAGCTCCAAATCATGCGTCGGGTAATTCTTCTCATGAGGACACAATTGCCTCGAACCATAAGCAATAAACTTGCCTTCTTGCATCAAGACACAACCCAAATCTCTAAGAGATGCATCACTAAAGATATCATAATCCTTCCCAGCTTGAGGCAAAGCTAAGATAGGTGCTGTAGTCAACCTCTCCTTTAACTCAAGGAAACTCGCCTCACACTTATCAGTCCATAAAAATGCCACATTCTTCCGGGTCAAACCTGTCAAAGGAACTACAATCTGAGAATAGCCTTGGATGAATCTCCTGTAGTAACCAGCCAAACCCAAGAAACTTCTGATTTCTTTTACAGATGTTGGCCTGGGCCAATCCTTTACTGCCTCAACCTTCTGAGGATCAGTGGCGACTCCCTCCTTAGAAAGGATATGACCAAGGAAAGCTACATCAAACTTCCAAAACTCACACTTCGACAACTTGGCATACAAGCTATGCTCCTGCAATTTCTGTAATACCGCTGTCAAGTGCATAGAATACTGCTCCTCCGACTTCGAATACACCAAAATATCGTCGATGAAAACCACTACAAAGGAGTCAATAAATGGCCTCAAAACCTGGTTCATCATATCCATGAACACGGCCGGTGCATTCGTTAACCCGAATGGTATCACCAAAAACTCATAGAGCCCATGACGAGTCCTGAAAGCTGTCTTACTCACATCTTCCTCCTTGACTCGAACCTGATGATACCCTGATCTCAAATCAATCTTCAAAAACACAGCTACTCGCTGAAGCTTGTCAAACAAATCATCAATCTGTGAAAGTGGATACTTGTTCTGAATAGTCACTCTATTCAACTCCCGGTAGTCAATACACATCCTCATTGACCCATCTTTCTTCTTGACTAACAACACTTGCACACCCCATGGTGAGGAACTCGGCCTAACAAGTCCCTTGCTCAACAACTCCTCAATCTGCTTCTTCACTTTGTCTTGCTCTATAGGTGCCATCCTGTACGGAGCCTTAGAAATCGGAGCACTCCATGGCTGAACATTGATGCAAAACTTCACATCTCTCTACGGCGGTAATCCTGACAAATCTTCCAAGAACAACTTAGGATAATCTCTGACAACCGGAATGCCTTTGACTTCATCTAAAATTGCCATCTTGGATACCATTGCAGCCACCTTCGGAACCTTCTTCTTCCCTTGGAAAATCACTGTGGGACCACCTGGTGCTTTCACTAACACCTCTTTCTGCTTGCATTCAATTATGGTATCATATATTGCCATCCAATCAATGCCCAAAATTACATCCACTCCTAAGACTTGCAGCTCAATCAGATCAATGCCGAACAATCTTCTGTCAATCTCGATATCACAACCTTCGTAATATCGATCAGCAATCAATTTTTCACCTGACGGCGTTGCCACCGACAAAACCTTGCCTGGAAACATCATAGGCTCCATGCCTAAGACCTTTGCAAAATTGGGCGACATAAAAGTATGTGAAGAACCAGCATCAAATAAAACTTTTGCCTTAATTCCATTAACCAAAACAATTCCTGTTACATGAAGAATGATACTCAATCTCCAGTTATTTTCAAATAAAAGTTTTACTTATTACATTGATTAAAAAATAAAATCAAAACTCTTACATACCCTGGATCACATCTTCCAAGTTACCCGCATCCTCCTCGGTTAATGCGAACACTTGCCCTTACCTCTGGAATTTACCTCCATCTGGACTAACCTTCCTCAACTATGGACAATGAGGCTTAGAATGTTCCACCTGCCCACACTGGAAACAAGTCTGCTTCGCCAACTTAGGACACGCTGACCTGTAATGACCCGCCTCCTTGCAGTAGTAACAAGTCACTTCCTGAGTTGCAGGTGCCTTCTGCACTGGACCACTGAACTTGACTTGCTTCGCTGGGAATCCCTTCCCACTCTGACCTGATGTTGGCCTCTTATTCCTATTCCAGGGCTCTTGCTTCTTCTGGAACTGATTCATGTCTTCCTCTGTTATAGGTGCTCTCCTGACCAGCTTATCGAACCTCCTTATGCCCAACGGAATCATTCTCGACCTTAAGTTTGGCCTCAAGCCCTGCTTAAACTTCTTGGCCTTCTTCGCCTCGTCAACTATCAGCTCCGGTGCATACCTCGACAGCTGAGCGAACTTAGTCCCATACTCTTGCACGGTCATGTTGCCCTGCTGTAGATTCAAGAACTCTGTCGCCTTCTTCTCCTGAATATCCAGGGAAAAGAAACGATCTCTGAATTCTTCCAGAAAAGCCTCCCAAGTCATTTGCGGTCCCCCAAAGTCCTCTTACCGTTTTTCACCAAACACCAGCATCCTTTTCCAACTGCATAGTGGCCAACTTCACCTTATTGGCTGCCGGAGTTTCTGATACCTCAAAGATTGTCTCCATCTGTATAATCCAATTATCAACCTCATTTGGATCATACTGCCCCTCAAATACGGGCAACCTCATTCTCTTGAAGGACTCAATCTGCTTGATAGGATCAGCGTTAACAAACCCTGGTCCAGTCCCATGATTCTGATTCTGGTTCTGATTTTGTACCAAATTAGCTGCCATCAGTGCATTCAAAGTCTGATACACCCTGGCAAATTTGGCCACGAAATCAACTCCTGTTCCTTGGGAACTTCCAGCCCCATCACCATTGTTACCATTTATGCTTCTGGGTCCAACCATTCTGAATACTGCAAAATAAGGGGAGAGTTAAAGCACCACAACACAATACATATTCACATCAATACCCTTTGGCAAAACCGTAACCATACCCCCAAGAGTAAAAACATCATGTTTCAGTTCTATGTGATACACACTCTCTAATGTCTACACCTAGGTGCTTACGCTTTAGTGTCCACACCTAGGTTATTTTTATACCCTGTTTATTATTACTATTGAAGCATGCTCTTATACCAATCTCTGTAGCGCCCCGAATTTACAATATGATATCTTAGAAATACGTGGCACAATTCCCAGCATCAACTTTAAATGTAATATTAAACACAGCCAAATACCAATAAAATTTTTCAAATTTCATTACATTAATCTTTACATAGCACATCGGAATATAATACACATTGAATTACAAATTTTCTTTCCTTACACCAATTTCTTTTACAACAATACATAACCCATTACACCACTTTAACTCATGCATCCAAAATCCAAGCCACAAGTAATCACCTGTAAAACATGAGGCTAGAGATAACCCTAACCCCCAAAACTAAAGGGGTCAGCCATAATGGTGAGAGTGACATAAAAAGAAACAACATAAGTAAAGCACAGAATCATAAATGACATGAAATAAACAAGAATACATAAGATATGATATAGCAGGCAAACACAAAATATCAAGTGAAACTAGACTAAATGTCAAGTGTAGAAAACAGGAAAACACATGCATGAAACCAAGTCAGGAAAACACAATTCTATATGCTGACTCTCTAATGCATACTTGTTGGAGTCTATGCATCCCACTCTATATAGGTCCGGTGCAAGCCCTTAACATCTCCACATTGCAGGGTTTAATCCCCCCGCTATGCAACTAATCCTACTACGATGACTACTATGAGATAAAGATAAACTGTGAGTTTTAGCCCATGCCTCGATAATTCCGGAGGTCAAACTCTATCCACAGATAATTCCGGAGACTATTTCACTCACACCTGGGAATCTTCGAGAATACGCCACACCGCAAGCAATGGCACATCATCACACGAATACCACATGTGCGTCGCGTCGACCCCGATAACTTCGGAGATCAATCCCACACCACAGATAATTCCGGAGACTATTTCGTTCACACCTGGATAATTCCGGGGATTATCTCACACCGCAAGCCATACTGAGGTCCATAACCCATGTTCTCATTCATCATATCACCACTAGTGCCTGTCCTTATGATTTAGGTTATTTGATTACTTTACGAATCTCCTAAAGTTGGTGTACCCTACCGGACTTAACTCAACGACTGATTAACTAAAATTGCCTCAACAGGCCCAAACATAAATATCTCAACTGCCGGTATACTAGGGTCACACACACCCTCTAGAGACTCACACCCAATATCCAAACTAATCTTCTAATATAAATTGCTCAGTTAAACCACTTGAAAACATATGTTCAGTAGCAGATAAAGTAGAGAATAGTAGGTTATAGATTAAAATATTTAGAGAATAAATCATTTAAAAGAACATTAAATATGTATAGATATATCAGTATCAGTCGGCTACAAAAGCCATCAGTCGACTGTCCAGAGAGAAAATCCAATAGCTTTGAGAAAATAATTCTAAGTATTATAAATCAACTTAAAAGGGTCATAGGTCGACTGTCCAGAGCGATAAATCCAATAATCTTTAAGAAAATAATTTTAAGTATAGCAGTCGACTGTAAAAGGTCATCAGTCGACTGTCCAGAACGAAATTTTTAAAAAAATAAGAAATCACAGCAGCCGGGTCGCGACGATCGACTGTGAAGTCACACCAGTCGACTATCGACCTGCAGACTGCAGATTTTGGTTGTGCATATTTGAACCGATACATAATTTTACTCTATGAAAATGATTTCTACAAAAAGCATATTTCTTAATTGATCAAATACAACTTGTAGAATATATAATAGTCCATAAAAACTAAATCAAAATTACTTGAATTTATAAAAATAGCGATTTGTTAATTTGTTTCAAATAAAACATAAATTGTGCATATAACTGAAAATGGAGTTTCTTAAAAATTAATTGTTCATTGAAAAAGCTTCGTATTCAGATCCGAACCATATCAATATCAAAATCCAAAGAAATCCCCAATTTGGATATATTTCCTCAAACTCAACTAAATTTCCAATTTTGATTTCCATGACATAATCTATTGAGTCATACTTTTCCATTCAAATTTCTCAAAACTGAGTTACCATTATAACTCACAACCATAATCCCTTTATAACATCACCATATCAAGTTTCATTCAACTAATACTCAAGAGTAATAAAAGTCTCATCTTTATTAGGTTTATGCATAAAAATGTTCACCATGTTCAATAAATCCAACATTAATTCAAAAGAAATCGCCTACCCATGATCTCCAATAGGTCGCTCATCAATCTCGAATTACCCACATACAATTTTATTTATAAACAATTAGAGTTTCACAAGATCCAATTTTAATTCATCAATCCATCCAATCCATCATGTACATATTCTTGCTCAAACCCTAACATGCTTTCTAGTAGATAAAATACCACATACAACATATACAAAACAAAATAAAAACAAAACAAGTCACTCACCTAAATGAAGAAGTCCAACCGAATTAATGGAGAACAAGCAAAGTCCTATTCTGCGAAATCCAAGATTCCCTCCTTAATTCTCCAAGAAAACAATAAAACCTTTGTGTTGTGCAGCGAAAGACGGCTGCACTCCACTTCTTTTAAATAGCCGGAATAGGAGAATTAGGGTTTTTAAGCACATTTGCAAAATAACCCCTTTAAATATAACTTTACATAAATAAATCCCTATACTTGGAAACTTGATAAAACCAATTAAATTGAGATTTAAAAGCAAAATAAACTCTTTATTTTCAGTCGGTACTGCTTGAAAAGTCCAAAAAGTAGTTTTGCACTTTCATGCTTCAAAATGACAATTTTGCTAAGAGATCCTTTTTTTTCGTAATATTTGCTAATAGGTCTAATAAATATCAGAAAAATCTAGAAAAATTATAAATAATGTCAAATAATAAATAATAATTTTCTACAAAATAATTTTGTCTTTTGAACCTTCCAAGAAAATATTTTCACGTATTTTGCACGTGTAAAAAGGATAAATCTTATGAAAATATTTATTAAATCTCCAAAAAAATCATTTTAATTCATTTATAAATCTTTATAATTATATTTAAAAATACGGGGAACTACACTGGTAATCATGTACATGTAATCATGTAATAGGTATTATGTCATATCAAGTCTTATATTTATTACTATCTAGGTAGCACTTCATACGTCCCAGATTTTTACCACTTAGTTGCTACATTCAAACAAGTTACGTTTAGATCTAGTGGTGGGTTTGTAACATCCTGAATTTCTCAAAATAATAAATATGAAGTTTCTTTTATTTTTTTCACATGTCTTGCACGTGCAAGTTTAAAATGTGTATTTTTAGCTTTAAAAAGTATTCTCGTCTCATGAATAAACTTTTCTTCTCTTTTAAATTAAAGCCTATTTTAATCTCTAGGCCTAATAGTCTAATTCTAGTCCACTTAATTAAATTAATTAATTTAATTAGAGAGCCCATGGTCTTTTAGCCCACCTAAATAGCCCATTAGTTATTTTTAATAATAATTAATACAAATTGTAGTGTAGACTTGATCAAATAGCTAACTAATTTAACAATTTAATGTACAACTAATTTTGTAGTATGCATAGTGTGACACGTTCTTGGTGCAAGCACGTGGCACTGCATGAGAAGGGGTGGCCGGATTGTGCATAGAGTGGGGATGATGGAGAGTGTGGTGAGGTGGTTATGTGATGGTGGGTAGTTGTTCTAACTCCTAAATACATCCTAGCCTCTCATCAAAACTCATATCAACCTTCCATTTGAGCTTGAGTTATGTATAAATACCCCCCTTATCTTCTTCCTAACTTCCACTAGAAACATTCATAAGAGAAAAAAAAAGAAACAAGTGTGAGGAAAAGAAAGAGTTGGTGAGAAAAAGATTGAGTGGTGTGTTTGTGTGCTCTTGCAACCATTGGAAGCCGCCCTAGCATCACGGAGGGAGAGGAGCTCAGGTTCACACTAGCAAGGAGGAGAAGGCTCAAGCTCGTGGCACAAACTAGGAGGAGAAGGGAACCATTCGTGCGTTCAAGGAGTTTTTAGGAGTTTTTTCCATTTGTTTCATCAAGAGGTAGGCAATTTTTCAAACTTCTAACATAGATACCGTGCTAAGATTTAAAATTGTGAATATGTTAGAAACAAGTAGGAAAAATTTGCTTGGTACTTGTTGAAGAGACTAGTATGAAAAGAAATTCTAGTTTAACTACATGAAAAGTAAGTAAAATGAATTGAAATGTGTTAATTAAGATTTATTATGATGCTTGGTTAATATATTTGCATGATAGATTGATGAAACATGATTATATGAAAAATTGTGCTTGTGAATGAGTTGTAGAATGCAATAAAAAATTGCCCTTATAAATGAATTGTAGAATGCAAAATAATGTATATGGATTGGGGATAAATTGATTAGTTGCAATAAGTGTGTTTTAATTGCTTTTTTTGAGTAATATTATATTCACTAGATTAACATCTATTTTGTCTCTTTGAAACAAAAGAAAAAGATTAGCTTTGGTAAACATAAGACTAACTTAAAGAGCTTGATTTTGTTAAAGAATGAAAAAAAATGTTTGAACACACTGTGAATGAAAGGGGAATTTGTCGATAAAAGATTCATCCAAAAAGAAATTCTTTCTATGTTGAAAATGTATTCATGATCCACTTTTCAATGAACTAAAGAAAAATAGTTTACTATGTGTTAAAATGAGATTTTTTGACAATCTAAGAAAGTATAAGTTACTGTTTTACAAAAAAATAAATATTTTGGAAAAGATCTAGATTTTATAAGTACAAATAAAGTGAGAAAATTCGAGTTTGCTAAAGGAAGAACTAGTTCAGTGCAGTTTATACAAAAACATTTTTATCAATCCCTATACCGGTTAGTCACTCAAACCTACTGGTCTTCGGGTGTGTTTCGGTTGCGTTACTGTAGCCAAGCAGAGCTTTTGGTCTTGGGTTCGAGTCTCCCAAGAGACTCTGTTTTCTCTAATTTTTTATTTTTACTCAAAAACCGAAAGCTAGACTTTAAGGGTAATTCAAGTTCCCAATAGAACAGTTAGTCACTCTTGGACTCGCTGGTCTTCGGGTGCGAATTAGGGCAGTCACTCTTTATGAGCGGGGGGTTTGTGCCTGGGTTCGAATCCGGCCTTTGGCCACTTTTTTTGGAAAATTTGAATTTTTTTTATTTTGTTATTTCTAAATAGTTTTTAAGCATATAAAAAATTAGAAAAAAATATTAGAAATTTTCTAAAAATACCTAGACTTCGTGAAAATTATTTCTACAATATTTGACTTATTTAAATGGGAATTAGATGAATTTTTCGAGAAGAAGAAATCAAATAAGTTTCTTAGAATATAATTTTGATTAATTAAAGAAATGAATATTTTTGTTTTGAAAGAATTCTTGGTGTAGAGATCTAAAATGAGATTTTTGACGTAGAAAAATTGAGTAAGACTAAACATGAGATTGTTTAAAATTATGAAAATTGTGCATGGAAAATGAAGTAAAAGAAACATGTTGAAATATGGAATTTGTGAACATGAACTCTCTTTTGATGAACATGAAACGAGTTTGACACTAGAGTTTAGCTAAGTCCCTACATCGGCATAAAGAAAATTTTGAAAGAGAAATGTGATGATAAAATACTAAGATTGGGTCATGGTAAATGATTGATGTTTAGACCGATATAGAGGTAACGCTAATTCTAGAGTATTAATTTTATTCATGATTCATTTATCTAAGGATTAGACTCATAGTTGAGATGTGATGAAAGTAAGAGAAAAACATAAGTATGAGGGTTTTGGATCTACGGTGTGAGAGTGTTCACAGGATGTCCACATGATGCGTCATGTCAGGGCATGGATACTTCTCCAGGATATCGGGACCATGGCGACGCTTGTAGGGGTGCTCGGTGACTACGTAGTGCCATCGTTCCATGGCAGAGGCGAATTTTCCATAGGATGCCTGCATGATGCATCGTGACATGGCGTGGGATTCTCTCCAGGAGTCTGGACATGGGCTTGTAATTCATAGAACATCTAGGATACTTACCGTAGTTACCGTAGTAGTTTAAGTCATAGCGAGGGATCCAACCCTACAAGATGAAGAACGATTAAGGGCTTGCCCGCAGACCTATGTAATATGGGATGCATAGAATCCGAACAAGTACGCATTAGTGCTATCTAATGTAAATAACTGCATTAAGGACTAAGTGCACATTTCACACACGACATCAATAAGATAGTCCCCCTTAGCTTTGTTTGTGACAAGTGTGTGCTTTCTAAGTAAGAGAAATTGATGTATTATATCCTAGCATCAGTTGTATGCAACTGACGTGCGCACAGTTTCTATGCAGGATAAAGTGATGATAGGCCTAAAGAATGAATGCTGCTTAAAGAAATGTTCAAGTTGTTGTTTAATTCATGGATCATGTTGTAATTAATAAATGTGCTACGTTGAAGTAATCATTGTTGTATAAAAAGTTTTAATTACTTGTAAAATTGTATGAAGTGAAGTGTAAAGATCCTGTGGAACTTCGAATTCAATCTTATTTGGAATTCGGTGTGTTGCAGAGTGGTTTCAGAGCCAGGCTTCCAAGTAGTAAAAATTTATAAGGAACGACACCCTAGAGTGGACATTAGAGTATGAGTTGGCTATAAAGATTTAAATGTAAGTGTTGCCGCTAAATTTGGTGTGGGGGCAAACCGATAGTATTTGTGGATTCTTAGGGAAACTGAATAGTAAACCTGTATACCTGTTCCGTCGGAGTTTGACTCTAACTCCGGCCGTACACCTGCAAAAAGTGCGAGACACCGGGGTTGTTCCCGGCGATGCACCCTCCGACGCTCAAGTCAGTAATCAGGGATGATTAAGAAAGAGCATGAAAACTGGCAAAAGATTGATTACCTCTTAATAGAGATGGATGGGGGGTATTTATAGGCGTCTTAGGGATCAGATTAGGAATGTAATCCCCGTGATCTGATAAGGAATACACTCCTTGTAAACAAATTAGGAATGTAATCCCTAATTTCCAGTGGAAGGATAGGCATGAATCAGGACCGTTGATTAGGATTTAATCAGAAACCCTAATTCTATCCCTCTGGATCGAGCTTTCTGCTGGTTGAAACCCGCACCCGATTGAGGCAGATCCGTTCGAGGGTTATTGGATCTTTGACGAAGAGATCCAGTACCCATCTCAGACCCATTGGTAGGTGAAATTACCGTTTTATCCCTGGGCTTCAAGATTCGTGCCTGATTTGGACGGTTCCGATTTAACCCCATTTTTAGCCATATCACGAGCCCCCCACTCCTAAAGACTGAGTTTGATCAGCCTTTGAGGAGTAGTTTAACTGTTTTAATGGCTAGTGGAGTTGTATCGGAGTCCAAATGGAAGGTTTTTGAATCTTGAAGGAGGTAGTATGGTGATTTTTCAAGTGGATTGAACTCTGAGTCGCTCCTGAGCTCTTATGGTCATGTGGTGTTTTCACATGAATATTCCTTTAACTTTGCGAAGTGTCAATTCGTCGTTCGGGGGTCTTAAAAGTTTGTTCTTGGCAATAATTATTTGTTTAGGGGATCAGGAAATGTTTCCCCAACTTTATAATTATTTTTCAGGAGTTCTTCCTTAATTTCCCGAATTTTTAATTGTTTTTTCGCGATCTCTTGGTGGATGGCTCGGCCGTTTTCCTTCGTTGCGTGGCCTACATGCTTGTTTCACACTCCGAACCCTTCCAGCGCTTTGCTGCCCAGGAGGCCGAGGTCCGTAGGTGGTTTGGCACCTTCTTCCGAAGAAGAAAGGGACCTCGGCTAGGCTGTGATTGCGGAGAGAGAGTTCGGCGTGGTCCGAGGTAGCTTTTTCCATGTAACTGGGTCGGTGTCAAGAGCGCTCGGTAGCGGGTGCCGAACCCTAATTATTCCCCTGTAACAGGGTCGGTGTCAAGAGCGCTCGGCAGCAGGTGCCGAACCCCAATTATTCCCCTGTAACAGGGTCGGTGTCAAGAGCGCTCGCCAGCGGGTGCCGAACCCCAATTTTTCCCCTGTAACAGGGTCGTTGTCAAGAGTGCTCGGCAGCGGGTGCCGAACCCCAATTATTCTCCTGTAACAGGGTCGGTGTCAAGAGCGCTCGGCAGCGGGTGCCGAACCCCAATTTTTCCCCTGTAACACGGTCAGTGTCAATAGCGCTCGGCAGCTGGTGCCGAGGTCGAATTTTTTCCTGTAACAGGGTTGGTGTCAAGAACGCTGGGCAGCTGGTGCCGAGGTCCAACCTTTCCCTGTAACAAGGTCGGTGTCAAGAACGCTCGGCAGCTGGTGCCGAGGTCCAACTTTTCCCTGTAACAGGGTCGGTGTCAAGAACGCTCGGCAGCGAGTGCCGAGGTCGAATTTTTCCCTATAACAGGGTCGGTGTCAAGAGCGCTCGGCAGCTGGTGCCGAGGTCCAACTTTTCCCTGTAACAAGGTCGGTGTCAAGAACACTCGGCAGTTGGTGCCGAGGTCCAACTTTTCCCTGTAACAGGGTCGGTGTCAAGAACGCTCGGCAGCTGGTGCCGAACCCCAGTTTTTTTCTGTAACAGGGTCGGTGTCAAGAACGCTCGGCAGCTGGTGCCGAGGTCCAACTTTTCCCTGTAACAGGGTCGGTGTCAAGAACGCTCGGCAGCTGGTGCCGAGGTCGAACTTTTCCCTGTAACAGGGTCGGTGTCAAGAACGCTCGGCAGCTGGTGCCGAGGTCGAACTTTTCCCTGTAACAGGGTCGGTGTCAAGAACGCTCGGCAGCTGGTTCCGAGGCCCAAGACTTGTCATTTTTGGCGTAGGATGCCCTGCAGAGTTGGTGGCTTCTGCGCAGCTGGCAAACGTGGCCGTCATTAAATGTGATGGCTTCTGAACTTCTGACAGCTCTGACGGATGAGACACTCATTTAATGCAGTGACCTTTGAGCTTCTGCCAGATGGGACAGTAATTAATGCGATGTACGACTTGGCGTAGCAAACAAGGCGACGATTGAGGTCGCTTTTGTCATTTTGTGTGAATGGGCCGGCAGTACAGGCCCATTAACCTCGTTTTGCGTGCCTCGCTCTATAAAATCCCACCCCCCTCTCTCATTTTTCACTTCTCTTCTCTTTTGCTCAGGCGATCTTTTGTGCTAAGCGAGTATTTCCGGTGATCGCCGTTCGTTTTCTAGTGGAGTTTCCGGCAGCTAATCCTTTCAGGTAATTTATACTTAGTTTATTTCATAAACTATGTCTCTTGCTTCTGTCTCCGAGTCGACCTCTTGGTCCGAGCTCTCCCTTGAAGTGGCCAAAGCCCAGACTCCGAGTCGCCCAGATAAGGGCAAGAAGGTATCTGGCCGGGACACCATAGTGGAGGATCCGAAACGCATTGGGGAGTTCGGCAGGTTGCCAAGGCCACTGACCGGGCTTCACAGAGTTCGGGAGCTTCCAGAGGAGCATGCCGAGTGAATTGTTCACGGGAGGGGGAGGAGTTTCGAGGAGAATGCGGTGAGGGAGACGACCGAGGCAGGATGAGACGATGTCGATCCTCCGCGAAGAAGACTTGGGAGTGATCCGGGACTGTTTGCACATCCTGGAGGAGTACAAGCTTATGCTACCGGGTCCCGGGGTTTGGGCTAACTCGCCGCTGCCAGTGACCATGTGTTGCTGGCCGGTCGACGCCTTTATTGCCGGGGCTCTGCTACCCCTCCATCCGTTCGCAATCCTCGTTCTGAGGTGGTTTTGGGTCAGCCCCATCCAGCTTATGCCGAACGCATGGAGGGTCATAAATGGCTTCGTACTTCACTGCCAAGCCTGCTGGGATCGAGCCGGAGCTGAATGTACTTCGGACGATCTATCGGCTTCATCAGGGGAACAGGTCGGAGTACCGATACTATTTGGTTCCGAGGCATGGCGGCAGGCTCGTCATATGCCCCGACTCCATCAAGCACTAGCGCGAAAAGTTCTTGATAGTGCGGAGTGCGGAGGCCTGGCCTATCCCCTCCAATTGGGTGGAGGAGGTGCCGAAGCGGTTGAAGTAGGGATGGCAACTGGGCCGGGTCAACCGGCGACCCACCTGCGACCCGGCCCACCAACCCGGCCCGTTAAATCGCTTCGCGGGTTCGGGTCGAACCCGGTGAACAGTACCGAGTCGACCCTGGGTCGCAATTTACGCGAATTAAATTCGCGAAACTTGGTCCACGAACCCGGCCCAATTCGTGAGTTGGACCCGTTAACCCGCGGGTCGACCAGCGGTTTTCGACCCGTTCGACCCGTGACGGGTCGACCGTTGACCCGCGGGTCGAACGGTCGAAAATCCCGTTGCTTCGCTGCTGCTGCGCTCTCTCTGGACAGAGCCGTTGTAAACGGCTCTAAGATCCGTTTGGTTTTATTATTTTTTTTTGTTTTTTCCCACTTATTTAGCCTATAAATATCCCCCAAATTTCTCATAAAAAATCACACCTCACTCTCTTACTCTCTCTACTATTATACATCATTTTAAAGAATTTTTGAACAATTGTAGTATTCATGAAATAATTGTACAAGGAGGCATATACACGATCAAATTTCGGTCGTATCGGAAACAAAATTCATTGTCTTCAACGTCTTCAACTCTCTTCAACTCTCGTCAAATCTACTTCAACCTCTTCTCAACTCTTCAATTGTGGAATCGGCAAAGCGCTCCTCCATCTTTTCTATTATATTCTTATTTTCACGGTTTTTTTACATACGCGTATTCTACGGTGAACGGTATCAAAATATCTCTATCTCTCTTGTTAAATTTTTTTTTGCGTTGTAGTTAAAATTATTGTTCGTTTTTTTAACTTCTCTATCTCAACCCTCTTGTTTTTTAGATTTTTTTTGTATAATTCACCGCTCCTACATTGTAGATTTTTTTTACATACTTTAGCACATTACCACATTATGTCTAGATCGCGCGGTAGCGGTCGTAGCGGACAAGATTCCTCCTCCTCTTCACGTAGGCCACCAATTATCCCAACTAGTGAGCCCGCCCAAGATTACATTGATCCTACTATGGAACAATGGGGTACACACGACATGGATGTTGTAGGTGACATTCAATTAGAAGAAGAAGAACAACAACAACAACAACCCGAAACCACACAACCCCGTAGTAGTAGGAAAAGTAGAGGAGAAACTAGCGATTGGCATAAGTTTTATGATTATATCCCGGACGAACATACTCCGGGTATAGGTTTGAAAGTGTTTAAAACATGTAGTAAAACATACAAATTCAAGAGGGGTGACGGCACCGGTACAATTAGTAGGCACATACAACATAATCATAAAGATCTTCTTGATCAAATACAAGGCCAACAAAAAATCAATCCTAGGACCGGTCAAGTAAATAGCCACCCTTATGATCCCGAACTTGTTCGTCGGGAAATGGCCCGATTAGTCATTAAGGAAGAGTTGCCATTTTCCAATCCCGAGAGTAGGAACTTGGAAAATTTTAATCAAATGGCCTTAAACCCTCATTTTAAAAGAATTCCGAGAAATACTTGCAAATCGGATTATTTTAAAGTGTACATGGAAATGAAGGACGCTTTAATTGCAATTTTATGAAGTTTAACTTGTAGGGTTAGTTTAACTTCGGATTGTTGGACGGGTGTCAACAATATTCCAATGATGGGAATAACCTGTCATTGGATCGACAATGATTGGATTCTTCATAAAAGAATCATATCACTTGCGTCGTTGCAGTATCCCCATAGTGGCGCTGAAATAGCAAACCGTATTATAGAAATTTGTGATGTTTTTCATATTCGCGATAAAATTATGGCTATTACTTTTGATAATGCATCTAACAACAATGTAGCAATTACTACTTTAAAATATGTATTAAACCCTCCATCTGACAATATTTTTCATGTTAGATGTGCATGTCATATTATAAATTTATGTGTTCAAGATGCATTAAAAATAGCTGATCCATATATACATAAAATTAGAAATTGTGTACATTTCATTGCATTAAGTCCAAGCATTTTACAAGAATGGAAAGCTTGGTGTAGGGTTAGAAATGTTCCTTTTAGAAAATTTTCAAAGGATGTTAGACACCGATGGAATTCTACTTTTGATTTACTAAATGTTGTCACCGAATATAAAGCAGTTGTAAATGATTTTTGTATCGCAAAAAGTATGCACAATTTTGAAATCCCCCCGATTGGTTTTTTGCCGAATCTTTGTTGAAATTTTTAGAACCTTTTAAAACCGCAACTTTAAAATTTTCAAAAACATATGAATCTACTTCTAGTAGCATTTTTATTGAATTAGTTAGCATGATGCAAATATTTAACGAAATGTTAAATGATGCCTATATTAGTGACAGTGTAATACCTGCATTTCAAAAATTTTTGAAGTATTATTTTCCTCCTCCTATGTTGATTTGTGTTGCTACTGTTATGGATCCCCGTATCAAATTAGAAGGTACGAAGAATTTGATACAAATATTTTTTGGATATTTAGAGGACAATGTAGAATTAACAATTGATTGCACTACTTTTTTAGTTCAGTTTGAATCTACGTTAAATAATTTGTATGATTATTATGATAGACGTTTTGCTTCTAGTAGTACAACTTCGGTAGTTAGTTCTTCTTCTGGTAGTTCTAAAGGTAAGGGTAAAAGTAGAATTGGTGATAGAACATTTAGTTTACTTGAACAAATTCAATCTAAAAAACCTAGGAGTAATCAACCAAATGAATTAAATTGGTATAAGCAACAGGATACTGAGCCTACTCTTTCTCCACTAGATATTTTACAATGGTGGAAAGAACATGAACACACTTTTAGTATTCTGTCAATTATGGCTAAAGATTTGCTAACTCCTCATGTCTCTACAGTTGCTTCTGAGAGTGCATTTTCTACAAGTGGCAGGGTTCTATCTGTTTACAGGAATCAGTTGAAGCCCGAGGCGTTGGAGATGCTCGTTTGCACAGAAGACTGGCTGAAGGCTGAAGATAGGACGCAAGGGAAAGCACTATCAAGTTCCACAAGTGGGAGCAACTCGTCCGAAGAACAACAACAACAACAACAACAACAACAACAATAGCATTGCTTGTTATGTCAAATTAGAAAACTTGTATTCAATTAAAATTGTATATAAGAAATATGTTATTGTATAAAACTTATTTGTGAATTGAATTCTTCATTTCGTTGTAAATTGTTAAAATTGTATAACTTAAATTCATATGAATAATATTTCAAAATTTGTTGTCAATTTCACTCTTTCAATCTTATTATTATTATTACGATTTTTATTGTTTATTAGTACTATTACAGTATTACTTACTTAGTATTATAATTAAACATCATTTGGGGATATTTGAAGAATTGTAGTATTATTACTTACTTAGTATTATAATTTTTGAAGAATTGTAGTATTCATCAAACAAAGATATTGTTGTTTGTATACATCATTTGTAAAATTATTATTATTATTATTTTAATTTAAGATACCAAAAAAAAATAAAAATTAAACGGGCCAACTCGCGGATCGACCCGGCCCAACCCGGGTTGAACCCTAAAGGGTTCACGGGTTGGGCAGGCCACCCAAACGAATACTTAGCCCGGCCCGGACCGGCCCGTATAAGATTGCAACCCGGCTCGGCTCGGCTAAGCATTCGTGCCAACCCGTACGGGTTGTGCCCAGGCCCGGCCCACTCGACCTGTTCGCCACCCCTAGGTTGAAGGCGCTGCCCAAGCTTCGGCCTGAAGAAGAAGAGGCAGTTCGGACACTTCTCGATCGGCCGAAGTATGATTGGAAGGAGCTGACCGAGGATGTCTTGTTCAGGGGAGGGCTCTACCGTGTAGATCCCAGTACGCGGTTTCTTTTTTGTGCTTTGTTCTTGATACTTTATTTTGCATGAGTTGTATAGTGCTAACGAACTTTATCTTTAACGCAGATGCGATGGACTACGACGCGGTGCTAGCTTTGAGAGCAGGGCCTTGCTAGTAAGGCACCGAAGAAGCACAAGAGGGTGGCTAGCAAGCTGCCGACCCCGAAGACTCCGCGGGGTACCGAGGCAGGTCGAGGAGGTGGAGATCCTCGGTAGCCCGGTCGTCGCTGGTGCAGGTGCCTCGGCATCAACTGGGGTCGACGAGTTCCCCATCGCCGCAGCCCTGGGGATGACGACCCCCCCGTTGTCGGTGGCAACCGAGGAGCTCCTGACCGAGGAGCACAAGAGGATCCATATTCCGGACTGGCAAGTTCGGAAACATGACGGATTCCTTGGCAACTCCTTGGCGAGCATGCAGGCCGTCAAGCATCTGGCGACGCCGAAGGGTCACGCCGCCATGGAGGCCTGGGCAAGAAGGTGACGACGTCATCGAGATTGCTCGCACGGCCATCTCGGTAAGTATTAAATTTTTGCTGTCGTTGAATTTCTTTAGCTATAATTTTTCTAACTCTTTTAATTCTTCTTTCCTTGTCGCAGATCATTGTCCATTTTGGATACCTCACCGAGAGGTTGGCAGCTCTTGAGAAGGATCTGAAGCAGGAGTCCGACCAGGCTCGAAAGAGAAGGCTCGGATGGGGAACGAGCTCGACAAGATCAGGGTCGAGTTCGAAGGGAAGGCGACGAGGGTCGAGTTCCTCGAAGCTCAGGTCGCACAGCTGGAGGGCGATCTTCTTCGTCAGAAGGAGGAGGCGGCCAAGCAATTGGCCGAGGCGGCGGAGGCCAAGGCTGCTGCTGTGAAGGCGGCGGAGGACGCAACGATGGAGAAGGCGCAGGGTTTCCTCGCCCAAAATATGGCCAGGGCCTACGCCGAAGCCATTACCCGGGTGACGAAGGCGTACCCTGACGTGGACTGCTCGGGATGGAGACTGTTCCCGGGCCACGTCGAGGGCTTCGACCCCGAATCCGAGGGGGAAGAAGAAGAAGGCGAGGACGAAGTCGAGACTGAAGTCGAAGTCATCGCCGAGGCCCCGGAGTCAGTGGTAACCCCGCTGGCAGGTGGTGCCCCCTTCAGAGACGTCGACCCCCACTCGCTCTCGCCGCCCTGGGAAAGAGGTCGCGCCCTGACTCCGCTCGTTTTTTCTTTTCTTCTGTTCTTCTCCTTTTTTTGTAACGCCTAATTGCAGACTGGCCACCGCTTTTTGTAATGAATGAAACGTCTTTTTGGGCTCGACTGTGTCTCTATTTTTTCTCAAGAATTTCTGAAATTTAGCTATGTGTAGGAGTTTGGCAATATATTTGAGAATTTGTTGTTTGCTTCGACTTCTTTTCAGCTCGTGGTGGTGAATCAGGCCGTCGAGCCTGCTGGTTCGGGGGACAACACTCATCCCGAGGTCGGCTTAGGAGCGACAAGGCTGTGCTTGGCGAGGTGCCAGGAGCAGGCTCTACGAAATCGAGCTGGGGTTGCGCAGGGCCGAAAGCGAGCGGAACCATCTTCAACTCATCCTGGGTCGGCGAGACATCGAGATCTGGCGACTGGAGAGCAGGATCGCCGAGATGACCCCTTTAGGAGAGGATGAGGGTTCGTCTACTGCATTTAGCTATGGCCTTCGGATCAAGTGCATTCGTCACACCTTATCCAAAATAACAGCGGAGAGGGACGATCTGCTTTCTGAGATCCACCACCTGCAAACTGTGGAGACGGAGCTTCAGAAGGAGGGAGAAGGACTGACGGCCGAGGTGGCCAAACTGACGACCGAAAGGAACGAACTGACGGTCGAGGTCGATGCACTAAAGAGAGCCACGGTAGACAAGAGCATCGAAGTCACTCATCTTCGCCGTCTTATCGCGAGTCGCTCTAGCGTCCCGAGCTCCACGATACCTCCTCGCTTCGAGGTCGATGTCAAAGATGACTCTCTGAGGGAGCGGATCTCAGAGCTAGAGGCAGAGGTGGATCGCCTCAAACCGTGCTCGGGTCCAATCAACGTCAGGAGCACTTCGTGTACTCGCGCGGAGAGCGATTGGGGCATCACGTTTTATGAGCTCGCAACCCGTCCGCCTCTCGGCCGTCCTAGCCTGGGGGATGCGCAAAGCTCGGTGGCCATTTTGTCGAGCGGGGCATCCGTCGGTGCGGCTTCTAGGAGCAGTCTGAGGACACGTCTCAATTTGCTAGCTTGGGGTCGAGCTCCGGAGGTAAACGTCGCCGCCCTCGACTGTCCTTGAAGTGGAACATCCCTGCGCCACGGAGGCGTTGAAGATCTCTCTTTTTTCTTTTTTGAAGTCCCTGTATTTAGCCTAAGTGTAACAAGTCGGCATTGTGATTTTTGCCATGTAATCTTGTTGTATGGAAAAGGCGCGTTATACTGCGTCCCAATTCTTAATAATATTTCTTTCTCAGGCTTGCATGTTCTTTGTCGCTTTGTGTAGCTATTTTGTTTGTGATTGTGTTCGTCGTGCCGAGGTCCCTGAGTTCGTATTTTGCTTGCGTGAGGGTTGACAACATGAGCATTCGGCCGGTGGTGCCGAGCTGCGCTTCGGTCACTTCATCTCGCAAACTTGTGAGATGAGTCGAGCTTCGCTCAACAGTGAGCTCGCAGAGTGTAGTCGAGCCATGTGTTGGACCCCGAACCATCGTTAGAGTATTTCAACGGTTGTGGGAGCAATTCCGAATAGCGAACTACCTCTAGTTCGCTCAGAAGCGAACTTGCGAAGTAGAATCGAGCCAAGTGTTGGACTCCAAACCATCGTTAGATTAGTTCAACGGTTGTGGGAGCAATTCCGAATGGCGAACTACTTCTAGCTCGCTTAGAAGCGAACTTGCAAAGTAGAATCCAGCCAAGTGTTGGACTCCGAACCATCGTTAGAGTAGTTCAACGGTTGAATGGAGAACTACTTCTAGCTCGCTTAGAAGCGAACTTGCGAAGTAGAATCGAGACAAGTGTTGGACTCCGAACCATCGTTAGAGTGAAGAACTAAAACCAGAGAGATGTAAACAATAGTGAAATATGAAAAAAGATTTCTTTATTAATGACTAATAGTTAGCTGCTTCTAAAGTTGCGAGCCGTTATTACAAGACAGAAATAAAAGAAAAACAGTACAAGTGATCGGAGAGGAATGGTTTGACATCCTAAAAATACTTAGAGAGGCATTGGTGCTCTCTCTTGGTATTTTAGAAGATGGTCGGCATTCCCGGTCCTGGGGATCTCTCTGCCCTCGAGGTCTTCTAGTCTATATGTCCCAGGCCGAACTTCTTTGGTGATCTTATAGGGTCCCTCCCAATTTGGAACCAATTTGCTTTTCTGTCTTGGGAACGAGATGGCTAACTTTCTGAGGACAAGGTCCTCTTCTTTGAGGTCGGTAGGATGGACTCTCTTATTGTATGCCAACTCTATCCTCCTTCGGTAGCTTTGCTGTCGGATGGCAGCTCTTTCCCGGATATCATCTATCAGGTCTAGATTTGCTCGGAGCTCTCTGGCATTTTGTTTTTCTTCATAGGCCATTAGACGGGGAGAGGGTATACCGACTTCTAGGGGAATCATAGCCTCAGACCAATAGGTGAGATTGAAGGGAGACTCTCCTGTGGGGGTCCGTTTTGTGGTGCGGTAGTTCCACAGCACGTTGGGGAGCTGATCGACCCATAAGCCTTTGGAACATTTATCCAATCTCTTCTTTATGCCGAAGAGGATCTGTTGGTTAGCATTTTCGGCTTGGCCATTCGACTGGGGATGAGAAACGGAGGAGAACCGGTGTTGGATGGCAAGGTCTTCACATAGTGCTCGGAAGGCAGCCCCGGTGAACTGGGTTCCGTTGTCTGTTATCAGGACCCGGGAGACGCCGAATCGGCAGATCACACTCTTCCAAAAGAACTGAACAACCTTGTTCTCGGTGATCGTGGCCAAGGGCTCGGCTTCTATCCATTTTGAGAAGTAGTCGATTGCCACGAATAAGAATTTGAACTGACCGGGAGCTGGTGGAAATGGCCCTAGTAAATCCAGCCCCCACATTGCGAAAGGGATCGGACTTGATAGGGAAGCAAGTGGAGCTTGTGGGAAACATCGGATGTCGGAGTACTTCTGACAAGAGCTGCATTGCCGAACGTGTCGTTCGGCGTATCGTAGGAGAGTGGGCCAGAAATATCCATAATTCAACACTTTGCGGGCTAAGGATCTGGATCCCGAATGTGCCCCGCCGATGCCCTCGTGAAGTTCTTGTAGGGCATAGTCGGCCTGCACGGGGGAGAGGCATCTCAGGTAAGGCCGGCCGTCTACCTATGTGAAGGAGCGTTTATATAGGATATCTTCGATTAGTGTGTAACGCTCAGCTCGGGTTCTCACTCTTCAAGCTTCCTTGGGATCCTCGGGGAGGAGTCCATCCCTTAAGAATTCGACGAGGGGTTTCATCCAGTTGTCTTCGAGCAGGACAGGCAGCAACTCCATAGAGTCGGGAGTTTCGTTCTCTATACTTGGCTTCAGAAGGACCTCTATCAAGACGGTCTGCTCGAGACCTTGAAGGGAGGAAGAGGCTAGTTTGGAGAGGACTCACGGGGGGTGCCATTTCTAATATGGCCTTGATTTTCTCCGGGTTAGCTTCGATTCCTCGTTGGCTGACCATAAAGCCGAGGAACTTTCCTGATGAGACTCCGAACGCACACTTGTTCGGGTTGAGTCTCATGTTGTGCTTTCTCAAAACATCAAACGCTTCTTGGAGGTCGGTCACATGATCGGCACCTCGGATGCTTTTTACAAGCATGTCGTCAACATACACCTCCAAGTTTCGGCCGATTTGAGCTTGGAAAACCTTGTTGACAAGGCGTTGATATGTTGTGCCTGCATTCTTCAAACCGAAGGGCATGACCCTGTAGCAATGGAGGCCCTGGTCGGTCACGAATGAGGTCTTCGGAATATCCGGAGGAAACATCCGAATCTGGTTGTAGCCTGAGAAGGCGTCCATGAAGCTGAGGAGCTCATGTCCCGAGGTGGCATCAATCAGAGTGTCAATACTTGGAAGAGGAAAGGGATCCTTGGGGCAAGCCTTGTTGAGATCGGTAAAATCGATACAAATCCTCCAAGTCCCATTGGACTTCTTCACCATTACTACATTCGACAACCACTCGGGATAGTTCACCTCTTGTATGAACCGGGCCTATCCACCTCCTCTTTTATAGCTAGCTAGCGCTCGGGGGCGAACTTGCGCCTCTTCTGCTGAACCGGTTTGGACCTCAGAACAATGCTAAGGTGGTGGACTAAGAGCTCTTCGGAAATTCCAGGCATGTCTGCAGCTGACCAAGCGAAGAGGTCTCGGTTCCTTCGGATGCACTGTACAATGTCCGAGCATAGGGCGGACGGGAGGGTCTTGCTAACAAAGAACTTGCGAGTTGGATCCTGCTCAGAGAAGAGCACTTCCTCCAATTCATCCACCGGCTCGGACGTCGGTCGGGCAGCATCTTGGGGGATTTCCAGAGTTTCTAAGGAGAGGACGGGACCAAGGGTAGAGGTCATGTAGCACTTGCGGGCCGTTTCCTGATTGCCTTTTACCTCCCCTACTCCTGCCCGGGTGGGGAACTTCATTTTGAGGTGATAGGCGGAAGGGACGGCTTCAAGGGCGGCCAGGCCAGGCCGATCCAGAATGACATTGTAGGCTTCGGGGACATCTACAACCATGAAGTCCATCGACTCCGTTCGGGTAGTAGGAGTTTTGCCAGCAGTTACATTGAGGGTGATCACCCCTTCAATAGTCACTAGCACTCCCGTGAACCCATGGACCGTGTAGCCGGCGGGCTTGAGTCTGTCTCGGGAGAGCTTTAGTCCTTTAAAAGCGGCGAGGAAGAGGATGTTAACGGAGCTGCCATTGTCCACTAGGATCCTCCCCACTTTGAAGTTCGCCATGTGGAGGCTGATGATGAGTGCGTCACAATGAGGGGTGCGGACACCTTCAAGATCTTCGTCTGAGAATGTGACGGGCACTCCGAGGCCTTTGGGAAGAGGGGTGGCACGAACTAAATTGACTTCTCTTATAAATGCCTTTCGAGAGGAGTTTGAGGAGCCCCCCTTTGGGCCCCCATGAATGAGGTGTAGGACACGCTCCTCTTCGAAGTCGGGCGTTTCATCGCGTTCCGGACGCTTATTAGCCCCCGAGGCGGGGGAGGAAGGTCGGCTCAGTCCTTTCTCACGAATCTGGTCAGCTGCCCCCTCTGGATTATGGCTTCTATCTCATTCTTCAAGGCCTGATAATCTTTGGTGTCGTGGCTGTGGTCCCGATGATAATGACACCACTTTTCTTTATCCCTCTTCTTGTCAGGGGTGTTCATTTTTGGTGCAGGAGGTATCACCCCCTCTTTCTCAACTTCCATGAGAATTGTGAAGATATTGGCGTTAAGGGGAGTAAAATTTTCAAATCTGGGGGGAGGTCGGCGCTGGCCGGCATTATCCTTCTGGAGCTTCTTGGCTCCTTTCTCTTCTGTTCCTTTTCTCTTGAACCCGGAGGAAGACCCCTCCAAGTTGGGGCGGTGCTCAGCTTCTTCGTCCCGAATATACATTTCGCTCTGGAGGAGGAGGTCAGAGAAGTTCTGTGGGGGTTTCTTGGCGAGGGAGGAGCGAAGGTTGGAGTTGAGGACATTGGATTGAAAAGCTGCTGCAGCGATCGACTGGTCGAGGAATGCTATGGAGCTGGCTTCAGCCGTGAACCTCTTTACATAGTCTCTCAACTTCTCACCCTTCTTCTGGAGGAGGTATAGTAGCGAGATGCTGGTCTTCTCAGTTCTACAGCTACTTACAAAGTGGGTGACGAAGAGGGTCTCGAATTGCTTGAAGGAGAATATTGAGGATGGGGCAAAGCGAGAGTACCATTCTCGAGCTGGACCCTTGAGAGTTGCGGGAAAGGTTTTGCAGAGGAGGGCATCGGAAGCTTTATGGATGAGCATTAGGGTCTTGAAGCTTTCGATGTGATCGACAGGGTCAATCTCCCCGGAGTAGGTCTCAAATTGAGGAGGCTTGAAGCCGATTGGTACAGGTGCATCCATTATGGTTCGGGAAAAAGGAGGTCTGCTAGGACGAAGAGTCCTTCCTCTAAGCTCTTCTTCTCGGTCTAACTGACCCAAGTGCCTCTCCATCTCATGGAGACGGCGGTATACAGCGTCGTCCCTTCAACGGTAATCAGCCGAGCCTCTAGGCTCGTCTTCGTACGAGGGAGAGCGAGGGCTACGACGACGGTAGCTCCTGGAGCGGCGAGGACTTAGCATATGTCGGGAGTTGCTAGGAGCTGGAGGAGGAGTTGGGGACCGTCGGCGAGGACTTCGGACCGGAGGAGGAGAGGGGATCTTTGGAGCATTAGTGTTAGGACGGAGATTGAGAGCTTGTAGGACGGTCGCTTGGAACTACTGGAACTCGGCACGGGTGATGGGTGCCTCATCGTTCCTAGGCAGTTGCCGACCTGCAGGGGAGTGTGGCCTTCTTCTGTAATGCTCGGGGGACTCTCTCCGCCCCCTTCGGGTAGGGGACCTTCTGTATTCTCGGCGGTGAGGAGATCGCTCATCCGGACGGTGTTGGCGGGAGATTCCCTCTCGGGCCCACTTTTCATCCAGACGGCGGCGAAGATCCTCATCCTTCTGCCGGTTGAGGACGGTGTTGCGGAGATCGGAAGCTCGGGGATGATGGAAGGCCATAGAGTCCGAAGAGGCATTATGGATGGAGACGTTGTCCGGATGGAGGGGTTGTTTCTGCGGATTGGGACCCTTAGGAGGTTGTTGGTTCTGAGGAGCGGGTTGGTCTTGTTGGAGTGGGTCCTCCGCTTGAGGAAGAAGTTGCCCCTGCTGTTGAGCGGGCTGAGGGGGAACTTCCTGTTGCTGATCGGGATTGGGTCCTCGGTTGGACCCTCTGGATCTGACTTTCCTAGGAGGCATGGCTGGAAAAGATCTGACCAACGGGAAGAAGGGAGGTTTCTATTCATTAGTTTCCCACAGACGGCGCCAATCTGTTGCCGCTAAATTTGGTGTGGGGGCAAACAAATAGTATTTGTGGATTCTTAGGGAAACTGAATAGTAAACCTGTATACCTGTTCCGTCAGCATTTGATGCTGACTCTGGCCGTACACCTGCAAAAAGTACGAGACACCGGGGTTGTTCCCGGCGACGCACCCTCCAACGCTCAAATAAGTAATCAGGGATGATTAAGAAAGAGCGTGAAAACTGGCAAAAGATTGATTACCTCTTAATGGAGATGGATGGGGGGTATTTATAGGCGTCTTAGGGATCAGATTAGGAATGTAATCCCTGTGACCTGATAAGGAATATACTCCTTGTAAACAGATTAGGAATGTAATCCCTAATTCCCAGTGGAAGGATAGGCATGAATCAGGGCCGTTGATTAGGATTTAATCAGAAACCCTAATTCTATCCCTCTGGATCGGGCTTTCTGCTGGTTGAAACCCGCACCCGATTGAGGCAGATCCGTTCGAGGGTTATTGGATCTTTGACGAAGAGATCCAGTACCCATCTCAGACCCATTGGTAGGTGAAATTACCGTTTTACCCCTGGGCTTCAAGATTCGTGCCCGATTTGGACGGTTCCGATTTAACCCCATTTTTAGCCATATCAGTAAGCTACTTACATTTGTGTTGCTCTATGATTGATGCTTCTTCTTCTTCCTTCACCAAGATGGCGGACCACCACGACCCAACAGGTGATGATGATTGGCACATATTCGAAGAGGACTACTACCCTGACAAGGAGATTCCGACGAAGAAGATCCCGAGAAATATGATGTAGAATGGCCCGAGTCCTGAGAGATCACTCCACCTCCGAACTCATCAGACATTTCATCCGACGAGGAAGAGCCAGTTCCGGGAGGTCTCATCAAGTCTCCACAGAGGCAGGTGGAGACTCAGAGGTAGAGCAGATCTATTGCAGGCCCAGTGTGCGAAGTGCAAGGAGAACATTGTAACCCTCAGTCATCGTGTTTGGGAACTCGATAAGAGAAAGAACATGTATAATGTGCTGAAGGAAGAGCTGAGGGAAGCCAAGAGGAACCGTAGGGATTAGAATGTTGTATCTTCTCAATGCTTTTCGCTTGATGTCAGACGATGTTTTAAATTTAAATGTAAAAAGTTTGAATTCAATGAAATGAAAGAGTTGATTTAAATTCATGTTTTCTACTTCGAATTTTATGGATTTTTTGAATCAGAGTATTGCTGGAAGAAGATCAAGGAATGGAGAAGGACCCAGTTGTGAACTAGACTTGGAAACGGAGTTGGCTAGAGTCTATCAGAACCCTCAATATCGTAGCCATGAACCAAAATCAAAGGGGGATGCCTGCGAATCCAGTTCCTGAGGCGATCAAACTCATGGAGTCATTCAAGAGGATGAAGCCACTAGTGTATGAAGGCAAATCAGACCCAGATACAGCTGGCAATTGAATTTGGCAAGTCGAGACTATCTTTAAAGTCTTGGAAACTCCAGAAGGTAGCAAGGTGAAGCTGGCTACATTACAACTTGAGAAGGATGCAGCTGTATGGTGGCAGTCGATGAAGCAAACTATGGGAAATGGTGTTATCAGCTAGGAGGAATTTTTGGAGGAGTTCTGCGGTCACTATTTTCCATCTGATGTCCAAGAGAAGAAAACGATGGAGTTCCTGGCACTGCAGCCGGGAGGCATGTCTATCAGGGAGTATGAGACAAGGTTTACTCAACATTCAAAATGTACACCCGAACTTGTGATGGACGAGGCGAAGAAAGCTCGGAAGTTCGAGCATGGATTGAAGCCGAGTGTGAGATCAAGGATGATACCCCTGGGTATCAGGAGGTTTGACAAGTTAGTCAAGCGAGCTACAGCTACTGAGGCGGATATGGAGCAGTTTCATGCCGTCTAGAACAGGAAGAAAAATTGGCATGTCGGGGAAGAGGACCGTAGTTTCTGAGAATGTCAAGGGGGCAGCCGCCAGATCAAAGGTTCAAACCTACGGGGGTGAACACTATCAATGTGGCTAGAAGACCTGGAAATGGTTGGTTGAGACCTCCTGTACCGACTTGTTTCAACTGTGGAGAGACAGATCATTACAGGTCTCACTGCCCCAAGCCGCAGAATGTCGCCCGGAGAGGACCACCGCAGCAAGTTGGGAAGAAGCCGTACTAGCAGGACGAGTATTTGCCTTGACTGAGGCTGATGCTGATGAAAGTGGTTCACATCATTACTGGTGCGGGGGCAGATGTTTAGAAGTTTCTGTTGTTCTTTTCCCTATTTATTTAGTAAAAACTGTTATGTAACGAGAGTGTGTTATGTAACAGGATAACTTTTATTAAATGGAAAGAAACCTGTTGTTCTGTTCGATACTGGATCCTCTCATACTTTTGTATCTCCTAATTTTGCTGAAGTCTTCGGAGTCAAACCGAAGATTGTTCCAGACAAGGTCTTAGCAGTAGATACTTCATCAGGGGAGACTTTAATCACTAGTCGGTATTACACAGACTGAGAGATCAAGATTGGAGACAGGATTTTCGGGATTGATCTGATCGAGCTGAATATCCTAGGGGATGATGTTATCATTGGCATTGATTGGATGTCGGTGTATAGTGCAAACATCGAGTGCAAGACCAAGGAAGTAATAGTGAAGGCTCCAAAAAGTCCTGAAGCCACTTTCTAGGGGAAGAAGATATGTTCAGATTTGGTGGCAGCTATCAGCAAGAAGAAGATTCCTGTGCAGCAAATTCTAGTGGTTTGGGATTACCCGACTGTGTTCTTAGAAGATTTTCACGGGTTACCCCCGCATTGTGATGTAGAGTTTAGCATCACTATCCAGCAAGGGAGTGCACCCATTTCCAAGGCACCGTATAGGATGGCACCGATGGAGCAGGATGAAATTAAAGGGCAGATTGAGGAACTGTTGGTAAAATACTTTATTCAGCTGCGTGCGTCGCCTTGGGGAGCACCGGTGCTGTTGGTAAAGAAGAAGGATGGGTCGATGAGGATGTGCATCAATTACCGAGAGCTAAATAAGGTCACCGTTCAAAATAAATATCCTATTCCATAAATTGATGACTTGTTCGATCGTCTACAAGGGACAGCTGTTTTCTCCAAAATAGACCGTCGATCAGGATACCATCAAGTTCAAGTGAAAGTGGAAGATGTGCATAAGACTGCATTCAGAACTCGACATGGGCATTACAAATTCTTAGTTATGCCATTTGGAGTGACGAATGCACCTGCCATCTTTATGGACATGATGAACAGAGTGCTGAGGCCGTTCATTGATTTTTTTGTCGTGGTGTTTATTGATGATATTCTTGTGTACTCCAAGTCGGAGGAGGAGCACACTAAGCATCTGGCTGAAGTTCTGAAGAAGCTTTAAGAGCATGAGTTGTATGCCAAGTTATCCAAGTGCAATTTCTGGAAATCTGAAGTGGCGTTCCTAGGTCACATCCTTTCTAAGGAGAGAGTGGAAATTAATCCTCAGAAGATAGAGGTGGTGAAGGATCGGGCAAGGCCTACTACAGTGAAGGAAATCAGAAGTTTTCTTTGGCTAATTGGATACTACTGGAGGTTTATTTAAGGCTATGCTCAGATAGCCGTGTCGCTCACTGGTCTGACCAAGAAGAATGTGAATTTTAAGTGGACCGAGCAGTGCGAGGTGAATTTTCAGGAGTTGAAAGATAAGCTGACTACTGCTCCCATTTTGGCTTTGCCTAGAGCAAGTGTTGAGTATGATGTTTACAGCGATGCTTCACAACATGGGCTTGGTTGTGTCTTGATGTAAGAATGAAAAGTAATCGCTTATGGGTCTAGGTAACTAAGTCCACATGAGAGGAATTATCCAACAAATGATCTGGAGTTGGCTGCGATTATCTTCGCCTAGAAGCAATGGAGACATTACGTGTACGTTGAAAAATTAAACATGTACACGGACCACAAATGCTTGAAGTACATCTATTAGAAGAAGGACCTGAATCTGAGGCAACGGAGATGGTTGGAAGTACTTGAAGACATTCGTCCAGAGATTAAGTACCATCCGGGAAAGGTTAATGTTGTTGCTAATGCCCATAGCTGCAAAAGTAGTTTGGCTAGGTTGATTACGACCTAGAGGCATCTTGTAGAGGAGCTGGATCGGGCTGGTATTGAGGTTATTCTGCAAGGTTTGGGAGAGGGAATTATTCGATCTATTTTAGGCCCGAGTACTCAATCAAAGTTGCAAGAAGGGGAAAGATTTCTACTAACTAAACTCATCTTTGGCTCAGCTGAGGTTTCAGCTCACACTGAATGTAAGGATTATAGCTAGTCAGAAGGAAGATGCAGAGATCCAGAAGGTGAAGGAGCAGGTTGGTGCTGGTAGATTGTCAAAGTTTCTGATTAGGGATGAAGTGTTGTGGTTTGGAGAGAGGCTATGTGTTCCAGACCAATCAGATTTGAGGGAGAGTATTCTTCAGGAGGCACATGCTACTCTTTTGTCGGTACATCCTGGGAGTACCAAGATGTATAAGGACATCAAGCAACATTTCTGGTGGTTAGGTTTGAAGCGGGATGTGGCTGAGTTTGTGGTGAGGTGTGAGATTTGCCAGCAGGTAAAAGCCGAGAATCAGAAGCCCTGAGGATTATTTCAACTGTTACCCATTCCGGAGTGGAAGTGGGATAACATCAGCATGGATTTTATCACGGATTTGCCCAAGAGTTCGAAGGGTAATAATGCAATTTGGGTCATAGTCGATCGACTAACCAAGTCAACTCACTTCTTGGCAATGAAACTAACTTCGTTTATGGACAAGTTAGCCGAGCTGTATATTGGAGAGATTGTCAGGCTTCATGGTGTTCCGTTGACCATTGTGTCTGATCGAGATGCACGGTTTACTTTGAATTTCTAGAGGAGTCTTCAGACAACTTTGGGTACTAAGATGGACATCAGCACTGCCTTCCATCCTCAGACTGATGAACAGACTAAGAGAGTCAATCGAGTTCTTAAGGATATGCTTCGGTGTTGTGTTCTAGATTTTGGAGGCAGTTGGGAGAGGCATCTAGCTCTGGTAGAGTTTTCCTACAACAACAGTTTTCAGACAAGTATCGGGATGGCGCCATACGAAGCTTTGTATGGCAGGAAGTGCAGAACACCTGTTTGTTGGTTTGAAGTGGGAGAGCGGCATGTGTTTGGGCCCGAGATCGTGCAGCAGACCTCTGAAAAGATCGATTTGATCAGGAAGAGGTTGGTGGATGCTCAGAGTACTCAAAAGAGTTATGCAGACAACCGGAGGAGGGACCTTGAGTTCGAGGAAGGTGACTTTGTCTTTCTGAAGGTATTGCCTAACAAAGGTGTGATTCGTTTTGGTAGAGGTGGGAAGTTAGCCCGAAGGTTTATAGGCCCATATAAGATATTGAAGAGGATTGAGAAAACTGCTTACCGGTCAGAGTTACCGGAAGAGTTGTCTTATGTGCACAATGGCTTTCTTTTGTCTAGCTGAGAGGTTACATTCCAGATCCAAGTCACCATTTGCCCGAAGTGCCGGAGGGTTTGCAGCTAGGTCTGAGCTACATTAAGCTACAGGTTGAGATCGTGGATCTTCGAGAAAAATTCTTGAGGAACAAGACGATACTGATGGTCAAAGTAGTCTGGAGAAATAAGTTGGTTGAAGAGGCTACTTGGGAATCCAAGGAGAGGATGTTGAAGGATCATTCTGAGCTCTTTGTTTGATTGTATTGCGTTTCTTTCTTCTTTTATGTTTTGTTTTCTCACTCTTTAAGCGTAGTTCCGAGGACGGAACTATTTTAAGGAGGGAGTGTTGTAACATCATGAATTTCTCAAAATAATAAATATGAAGTTTCTTTTATTTTTTCACGTGTCTTGCACGTGCAAATTTAATACGTGTATTTTTAGCTTTAAAAAGTATTCTCATCTCATGAATAAATAATTCTTCTCTTTTAAAATAAATCCTATTTTAATCTCTAGGCCTAATAGTCTAATTCTATCCCACTTAATTAAATTAATTAATTTAATTAGAGAGCCCGTGGTCTTTTAGCCCGCCTAAACAGCCCATTTGTTATTTTTAATAACAATTAATATAACTTGTAGTGTAGAATTGATCAAATAGCTAATTAATTTAACAATTTAATGTACAACTAATTTTGTAGTATGCATAGTGTGACACGTGTTTGGCACAAGCACGTGGCAATGCATGAGAAGGGGATGGTCGGATTGTGCATAGAGTGGGGATGATGGAGAGTGTGGTGAGGTGGTTATGTGATGGTAGGTAGTTGTTCTAACAACTAAATGCATCCTAGAAACTCATCTAAACTCATCTCAACCCTCCATTTGAGATTGAGTTGTGTATAAATACCCCCCTTATCTTCTTCATAACTTGCACTAGAAACATTCATAAGATAAAAGAAAAGAAACAAGTGTGAGGAAAAGAAAGAGTTGTGTGAGAAAAAGATTGTGTGTGTTCTTGCAACCATTGGAGGCCGGCCTAGCATCAAGGAGGGAGAGGAGCTCGGGTTCACAGTAGCAAGGAGAAGGCTCAAGTTCGTAGCACAAACTAGGAGGAGAAGGGAACTATTCGTGCGTTCAAGGAGTTTTTAGGATTTTTTTTTTCCATTTGCTTCATCAAGAGGTGGGCAATTTCTCAAACTTCTAACATAGATACCATGCTAGGATTTGAAATTGTGAATATGTTAGAAACAAGCTGGAAAAATTTGCTTGGTACTTGTTGAAGAGACAAGTAAGAAATGAAACTCTAGTTTAACTACATGAAAAGTTAGTAAAATGATTTGAAATGTGGTAATTAAGATTTGTTATGATGCTTGGTTAATATATTGGCATGATAGATTGATAAAACATGATTATATGAAAAATTGTGCTTGTGAATGAGTGGTAGAATGCAATAAAAAGTTGCTCTTATAAATGAATTGTTGAATGCAAAATAATGTATATCGATTGGGGATAAATTGATTAGTTGCAATAACTGTGTTTTAATTGCATTTTTTGAGTAATATTATATTCACTAGATTAACATCTATTTTGTCTCTTTGAAACAAAAGAAAAATATTAGTTTTGGTAAACATAAGACTAATTTAAAGAGCTTGATTTTGTTAAAGAATGAAATTTTTTGTATGAACACATTGTTATTGAAAGGGGAATATGTTGATAAAAGATTTATCCAAAAAGAGATTCTTTCTATGTCGAAAATGTATTCATGCCACACTTTTCAATGAACTAAAGAAAAATATTCTACTATGTGTAAAAATGAGATTTTTTACAATCTAAGAAAGTATAAGTTACTGTTTTACAAAAAATAATAATCTGGAAAAAATCTAGATTTTGTAAGTACAAATAATGTGAGAAAAATCAAGTTTGCTAAAAGAAGAATTAGTTCAGTGCAATTTAAACAAAAACATTTTTATCAATCCCTATATCAGTTAGTCACTCAGACCTATTGTCTTCGGGTGCATTTCGGTTACGTTACTGTAGCCGAGCGGAACTTTCGGTCCTGGGTTCGAGTCTCTCAAGAGACTCTGTTTTTTCTAAATTTTGATTTTTACTCAAAAACCAAAAGCTAGACTTTAAGGATAATTCAAGTTCCCAATAGAACAGTTAGTCACTCTTGGACTCAATGGTCTTCGGGTGCGAATTAGGGCGGTCACTGTTCATGAGCGGGGGGTTTTTGCGTGGGTTCGAATCTGGTCTTTGGCCACGTTTTTTGGAAATTTTGAATTTTTTTTCTATTTTGTTATTTTGGAAAATAAGCAACAAGAAATAATAATAATGGCAAGAACTCCAGCATCAAAAATCTCAGATCACCTACTCCATCGGGCAGCTGATCACCAAAATCTGCAATTTAATAAATTGCAGGAAAAGGGAGAAGAAAACAAAATGTCCGTCACTGCAAGTTACGGACCGCTTGTAGTGCAGGCACAAGCACAGGAAAGGATAAACAAATATATAGTAATAGCGGAAACAACATAGCATGGAATAGACATGGCAACAAAATAGAACACCTAGCATGAATCATCAACAGGATCAGGTAATGTATTGTGCTAACCGGTGTATATAACATGTAACAAGTAACAGGTATCATGCAAGTAGGTAAACATGTAACAAGTGTCAAGTAGCATGTACAGGTACCATGTAACAGGTAAGCATGTAACATGTATCATGTTATGTCAAGTCTTGTATTATTACTATCTAGGTAGCACTTCATGCGTCCCAGGTAATTACCACATGGTTGCTACTTACAAGCAAATTAAGTTTATATCTAGTGGTGGGTTTCTATAGGGCCGTGTACTCAGGCATCTTGTAACAAGTAACAGGCACGAATCACACAGTCGTGAAATTGCGGCGACAGGAACATGCATGAATCACGTAGTCATGAAACATGGCAACATATAGTAATAACAGGCATGAATCATGTAATCATGAAACATGGCAATATATAGTAATAACAGGCATGAATCATGTAATAATGAAACATGGCAACAGGTAATGGAAAACACGGGCCCCCTTCTGAGTACAAATACCTATATTGTCCACTACTAAGGTCTTTCCCTTAACCCCGGCATGATTATTTGTTATTATTATCAAACAGGCATATACGTGTCACAAAACAGAGCAAGAATAACATGACATGAACAAGTAACAAGTGCATCTTGAAAGACAAACATGTACAGGTGAAGGACAACTCATAAAAGGGTAGGATAACGAAAATTCTAGTTCAGGACAGCAAGACAGTACTACTCCAAATCTGGAATTCCCGTTGCCACAAATATGAAAACATGGATCCGTCAGAGAATTTGGAAAATAGAATCCCGGCCGAATCCAGAAAATATATATAAGTCATATGGTATTTCACAAAAACCGGACTCAAAACAGAATTGTATTCATAAAATATTGTCAGCCAGAAATCAGAAGTTTCTATTCATAAACAGGAAAACAACATAAAAACTTACTGGTTAAATCCAGAAAAAATCTAGGGTATTCCCTAGCATGTTTAGTAACATAAAATAAAGTTTCATGATTTTTCAATATAGAAAGAATAGTCAAATAAAATCAGAAAACAGTGAGATACAGCAAATTTTTAAATCTGAAATCCTGAACACAACGGTACTAAAATATCAATATCTTACAAAATATAAATCGAAATTCAGATCCATCAAAAGGATGATAAAATAGATACAATAGGGTACAATTCATATTTACAAAGTTTTTATAACCAGAAAATAGAATCAGGTCGAAATTATGTTTCTTTACTGAACAGTATGAAAATTCTGCAAGTATAGTAGTTGTTCACAAGCATAAAATGGTTTATAAAAGTCAATAACTAAATCCAGAAAAATTAGGTGTTAATCCCAATCAAGTCTAGTTGTACTCAGCAAAATATTGGATCAAAATATTATCTTTAGCATCAGTAAAAATATAATTACCCATACAGAATTCATATAAAACAGAATCTGGAATTTTAAACACATCTATAGTAAAATAGCAATAACTTGCAACTGAGATATGTCAGAAATTTTGGAAAGTAGAAAGAATTTTCTATAATTCATATTCACAAATAATTTTCATATACTTACCGTAATAGGGTCTAAAATACTGCACAAAACAGGGTAACAACAAAAACTGAAATATGCTTTATGCATAAAACCAACTAGATCATGTGTAACACATCCAAATCATAAAAAAATGCAAAATATGGTGTACTAGATGTCCAAGCAACATGGTATAGGGTGTTTTGCAAGTCTACTATGAGTTGTACTACTCCTAACACAATCAAGCATACATGGTCTTACAAAACTTCCTAATCCACAAATAACATGCATGCATACATCAAGAATTTGTTAGATCTAAGTCTAAACTCATGTCGTGTGTGTAATGGGACAACTATGTGCAAATCAACTCATAGAGACAGGATATAACAGGAGTATTGAACAAGAATTATCTCTAGAACACAACTACACTACAGGCGGTATTTAGTACTTGTATTATAGAATAAAAATAATACAAATTACTTGCCTTGCAATGACGACGGGAACGAACCAAAGAGAGAGAATAACGGGAACGGTTTTCCGGGCACGAACACAAACGAACGACGGGCCACGAATACAACTCACAACATCTAACACACGCATACGAGAAAGGGCAGCGGAGGGATGTGCACGGGATGAGAGAGCGGCAAATAGCGGAGTCGCTGCTCGCTGTTGGTTGCAGACGGAGACAGCACGGGGAAAGTGGTATGGTTGCTGCGATCTAGCTGTCGCTGCTCTGGTAGCGAGACAGGAGGCAGGGGAGGCAGGGATGTGGAGCGGGAGAGGGGACAGAGAGGCGCAGTCGGGGGACTTTCTGTCGCGGAGGTCGCGACAGGGGGCACAGCACTGCACTGCGTCGGGATGCTGGGGTTGCAACTGGCTGGAAGGCGGCATCGGGAGATGCAAGGAGAGGCTAGGAAGTCGGGGGGATGAGAAGAGGACGGGAGATGACTGGGGGTAGGGTTTAGAAACAGTAGGCGGCTAGGCTTTGCGATAATAGGGTAGATGAACAAGGTGACTATATATATATATATATGGTAGTATTAGAGTTTAGGTGGAAGTGGCTAATGGGTAGGAGTTTAAACGGGTTTGGGTATGTAGGGATTAAAGATTCAATAGGGTATGAATGAGTTTAATAGGGTATAGGGTCCAATGGAGTTTAGGATTTATAAAAGATCCAATAAAGGGATGGGTACAAAGACGAATAAAAAATAAAAGAAATAGGACATGAACATTTAAAATAATGGGGATCAATAATAATGGCCCAATCAATCAGAGATGAAATAATAGGCTGACAATTGAATCAAAAAAATCAAATTAAAGGCGGCAAAACAAATAGATGAATATATTGAAAATGAAGATCCAATCCATGGTTCAAAATGAGCCAGAGAAAATACAAGATGAAAGAAATACCCAATAAAAGAAAATACATCCAAAATACATAAAATGGAAAATAAGGGTTACAGAACCCTGACTATCCAAGAGAGTATAAGGCTTAGGTTTTTTGCACTTCTTTCTATCTCCTTATTTTGATGTTTGTTTTTGCAAATCTTGGACTTTAAATGTGATCACCTTTCAAGCTTGAGCCTAGAGTTGTGAAGTTGCTTCGTTGTGTATGCACGCAATTGCATATATATGTATATATGTACATACAACCAAAGCTCACTTTATACTCCTTGGATGTAACTCAATAAATTAGATTTTTTGACGGATCATTGCTTCTCGTTCTTGTCAACTCGTTCTGTTGGATAAGCACCTTGTCGTTGACCAAGTGTTGTCTTGTTCACCTGTTTTGTTAATCAAGCATTTCGTCATTAAACAGGTGTTCCGTTGGTCTGCGAGCTGAACGCTTCTACCATTGGATCTTGTGTAAGTAACTAACCTAGAAGAGCTGATGCAGGAGCAAACTTCAGAAGGAGGTCGGACTGCAGATTTACTATTCGATCGAGCAAGTTTTTTTGAGATGATTCTGTGATGAAATTGAATATCTAAACCTGTTGTTTGTGCACAGCAAGTTTATAGAAAAAAACTCTGTAATAGAGTTGAATGTAGTGCTTTTTATTTGATCTTTATAAGTCTGTTGAGACAACTCTAAGGCGGAGTTAAACGTAGAGCTTGTCGTTTAATCCCAAAATGTTTATCTAGATAACTCTGAGACATAGTTGAATGTAGAGCTTGTCATTTGATCCTGGCATGTTTGTAGAGTCAACTCTGAGACGGAGTTGAGCGTTAAACTTGTTTTTCGCTCCCAGCAAGTTTGTAGAGACAACTCTATTATGGAGTCGATCGTAGAGCTTTTTGTTTGATCCCAGCAAGTTTGAAGAAAATTTCGTGACATGGTTGAATGTGGAGAATGCTGTTGGATCCCAACAAGTTTGGAGAGAAAAGCCTAAGACGGAGTTTAACATAGAGATTGTTGTTTGATCAAGACAAGCTTGTACAGTAATCTCTAAGACGGAGTTAAACATTGAGCTTGTTGTTTAATCACATCAAGTTTGGAGAGACAACTCCGAGATGAAGTTGAACGTAGAGCTTGTCGTTTGATCCTAGCAAGTTTGGAGAAGCAACTCTGAGACAGAGTCAAACGTTGAGCTTGTCGTTTGCGCCCGACAAGTGAGTAGATACAACTCTACGACGTTGTTAGACGTTTGAACTCGTTGTTTATTCCCGACAAGTTTATGGTTCCAACTCTAAGACAGAGTTGCTGTTGGACTTGTCATTTTGATCCCAACAAGTTCATAGAGGATGATGAACTTGCCATTTGTGCGCAACAAGTTTAGTAGAGGATACTCTAGAGCATCGTTGATGTAGAGCTCACTGTTTGTGCCCAGCAAGTTTGTAAAGACAACTCTTGCGGTTTGATTCCGGCAAGTGCGTAGAGGCAACTCTAAGCCGGTGTTAGACACCGAGCCTATTGCATAAAGATAAGTGGTCGTTCGAAGGACTCGAGCAAAGAGTAAGGCGCTAAACTCATTGTGTGGGAGTTAATGAGTTGCTAAAGGGGCTCGAACAGAGAGCAGAGCGTTAAGCTCGTTGTTTGGAGTCAATAAGTTTTTGAGGGAGCTCATGCGGAGAGCAGAGTGTTGAACTCGTTGTTTAGAGTCAACGAGTTTTTGACGGAGCTCGTGCAAAAAGCAAAGCGTTCAACTAGTTTCTTGGAGTCAGCGATTATTGACAGAGCCTGTGCAAAGAGCAAGGCACTGAAATCGTTGTTTGGAGTCAACGAGTTGTTGATAGAGTTCAAGCGGTAAGTGGAGTGTTGAACTTGTTGTTCGGAGACAACAAGCTGTTGATAGAGCTTGGGTGGTGACCAATGTGTTAAACTCATTTTATGGGGTCAACAAGTTGTTGATAGGATTTTGAGTGGTTAATTAAGCAATGAACTCGTTGTTTGGAGACAACGAGTTGCAGACAGAACTCAGGCAGTAACGGAGCATTGAACTCGTTGTTTGGAGACAACGAGTTGTTGGTAGAGCTCGAGCAGTGAATGGTGCGTCGAACTTGTTGTTTGGAGTCCACAGGTTGTTGATGGAGCCTGAGCGAAGAGCAAGACGTTGAACTCATTGTTTGGAGTCAACGAGTTGTCGAACGAGCCTGAGCGAAGAGCAAGACATTGAACTCGTTGTTTGGAGTCAATGAGGTTTTGATGGAGCCTGAGCGAAGAGCAGGGCATTGAACACGTTGTTTGGAGTCAACAAGTTGATAATAGAGCCTCAGCGAAAAGTAAGACGTTGAACTCATTGTTTGGAGTCAACGAGTTGTTGATGGAGCCTGAGCGTGTTGAACTCATTGTTTGAAGTCAACTAGTTGTTGATGGGGCCTGAGCGAAGATCAAGGCATTGAAATCGTTGTTTGGAGTCAATGAGTTGTTGATAGACCTCGAGCAATAAGCATGGCATCCAACTTGTTGTTTGGAGTCAACAGGATGCTGATGTAGCTCAAGTGGTGAGCGGGGTGTTGAACTCTTTGTTTGGAGCCAACGAGTTGTTGATGGAGATCGAGCAAAGAGTAAGGAGTTGAACTCGTCGTTTGGAGTCAACAAATTGTTGATAGAGCCTGGGAAAAGTGCATGTCCCTGAACTCATTTTTAGAGTTAATGAGTTGTTGATGGAGCCTAGGTGGGGAGCATGCTGTTAAACTCATTGTTGGGAGTTAACGAGTTGTCGATGGGGCTCGAGTGAAGAGTAAGGCATCGAACTCGTTGTTTGGAGTCAACGAGTTATTAATAGAGCATAGGCGAAAAGCAAGCCATTGAACTCGATGTTTGGAGTCAACGAGTTGTTAATAGTGTTAGGGCAAAGAGTGAGGCATTGGACTCTTTGTTGGGAGTTAACAAGTTGTTGATGGAGCGCAAGCGGAGAGCAAGGCATTGAACTCGTTGTTTGGAGTTAAAAAGTTGTTGATTGAGCTCGAGCGGAAAGCAGGGTGTTGAACTCGTTGTCTGGAGTCAAACAAGTTGTTGATGGATCCCGAGCGGTAAGCAAAGTGTTGAACTCATTGTTTCAAGTCAACAGGTTGCTGATGGAGCTCGAGCATAGTGCAAGGCATTAAACTCTTTGTTTCGAGTCAACGGGTTGTTGATGGAGCCCGAGCGAAGAGCAGAGACGTTGAACTCATTGCTTGGCGCCAACCAGTTATTGCTAGAGCTTGAGCGATGAGGAAAGCATAGAACTCGTTGTTTAGGGTCAACGGGTTGTTGTTGGAGCTCGTGCGGATAGCATGGCGTTGAACTCGTTGTTTGGAGTCAATAAGTTGTTGGCGGAGCTTGTTGGGGTGAATTCTTTTGTTTTTGTTGAATGTTGAAATGATTCTGCTCTTCTGTGTGTTGCACAAGTCGTTGTGTACATTGAATGAGGTATTCGGGAAGTTGAGCTTGCTTCCCTTCGCAATATGTTGTGCTTGATAGAGTTAAGACTAATCCATTTGCACGGTGCATTATGCGAGATGGAGCTGGAGCTTGCTCAGATGAAAGTGGCAGGATAGACATGGAGCTTTCCCGCCCAAGAAAGGCTTGTCTAGAATTTCATCGTCAAGAGTTGAGGCAGTAGTGGGAGCTGTTAGCTGGCAAGAGGCATGCGAAGAGGTTTGTGTCTTGAAGAATTCTTTCATATGTTTGATCCTTTCTATGCAACTTGGTGTGGAAGATGATGAGCTGTCGACAAGGTTCTTTTTCGCTAAAAGAACAATGCTTCAAACTTGTTGTGTTTAGCTAACGAACTGTCGATGGGGATCGCATGATGTGCGTAGTGTTTGACGGAGTTAGAACTTATCTGTCTGATACCCAGCTAGTTGTAGGGGCTACTATGAGGGAGAGTTATTTTTCAAACATTCTATATGGGTCCTCAAACAAATTGTAAGAGTCACATCGCATGGCGAGTTGAACTCCGAGTGTTGCTTTTGCAAGTTTTATTGGTGTAACTATGATCAACGATTTTGGACCTCTAATATGTCATTAAGGAATTTTAACTAGTTTTAAGAACAAATCGAATGGCGAGTTGAACTCTGAATGCGCTTGATTATAGATTGGTAAAGTAACTTCGAGCAATGGGTATAGATTCAGAACTTGTTAGTTTAGGTATTAACAGGTTGCAGGAGTAGATCGAATGGCAAGTTAAACTCCGAACTTGCTTTTTCGCAAGTTGGTAAAGTAACATCAAGCCATCAGTATGGACTCTGAACCTGTCGTTGAGGCGTTAACGAGTTGCAGAAGCATAACGAATGGCGAGTCAGACTCTGAACTTGCTTTGTTGCAAATTGCTAGAGTAACTCCAAGCTCGTCTTATAAGGAGTTTCTAATGAGTTTTTGGTGTCATTTTTGAGAGTAGGTTTGGCGTTTAATTCGTTGTATGCATCCGTAGAGTTGTACAATAATACTGTAAAATTTAATACTAAATTTTATAGAAAATAAAACTAAGCGTCTACTCTAGTGACTGACCTTTATTACATGCAATGACCGGTAGTGAAAGTGGTCTTTATTTAAAAAGTCAAACTAAACGGCTACTCTAGTGGATTATTTATTTAGAAAATATTGAAAATAGATAGCGAAGGTGGGCTTTAAGCGCCTTTGTTGAAGTTCATAAGGTGTTCCAATTTTGAAGTTGATGCTGATATCTCCATGCCCCTCGGGTCTTCAAGTTGATGAGCCGTTAGGCGAACAACATGGTAGTCCTTGCCTGGACTTGCATGTTTTGGAGCGAGCCTCCCATTGTTTTGCATAGAGAATGGAAGATCTTCGAATTTTTCAATGTGTTTAATCAGGGGTATATCTTTCCATTGAATGAGCGGAGTGGCTTTGGGTGGGGGATTCGAGTATGTCGTAGTATTTTGATGAGGACAAACTTGGACCTGGTGGGAGATGGTTTGGCAGGTTTGGAAGTTCTTGGTAGGATTGTGTAGTGCAGTAGCTTCAAGCTTGTTTATGGGCTTGGATTTAATGTGACTGCTTTCAGGCGGTAACTCTATGGCATTGAATGGGAGAACCGAGCTCCCCATTGTATAGGTGTTGCATGCTCATGCTGCCAATTGGCTCCCTATAACTTGGCCTACACCTGTAGTTGTTGGGAACTTCAAATTCATGTGGAAGGCGAAAGCAGCTGCATGGAAGGCCGCTAGGCCGGGACGGCCGAATATTGCAGGTGTATGCGGCTTTCACATCTATTACTATAAAGTATAGTGCTTCCATTCGAATAGTGGGGGCTTTTCCTACTATCGCATAGAGTGTGACGATTCCTTCTACATGAACGGGGACAGTGGAGAATCCTTCGAGGGTATAGCTGGCTGGCTTGAGCCGGTCTCGGGAGAGCTTGAGCTCGTTGAAAGTATACATGAAAAGGATGTTTACTGAGCTGCCATTGTCCACTAGGACGCGGAGTACCTCATGATTCACCATGCATCGCAATGAGGTGTTCGGACAGCTTGTAAGTCCATATTGATGCCAGTGCTTTTGGCATGTGGAATGTTATGTACTAAGTTAGAATTTCCTGACAAAGGCTTTGCGGGAGGAGTTGGAATCTCCCCCCATCGCGCCTCCATGAATGGAGTGGAGAATGACCATATGTTCTGAGTCTCATGATTCGGATGACCTCTCTCGACTCTTATTAGCCCCCCCCCCCCCCCTCCCCCAACTCCCCCCAATGCTAGAGGGGTTTTAACATTGTTATTTTGTTTGAGAGAGATAGCTCCTGTGAATCAGACCTTCAAGTTCTTCTTTAAGGGCTCAACAATTGTCGGTAGTGTGTCCATGGTCTCTATGAAATGAACACACTTGTTCATGTCTCTTCTCTTGCTAGATGTGGACATGGGGGGGGGGGGGGGATTATTTCGACCTATGACTGATACGCTTGCGTTGGGAAAAGTGAACTTGTCGAGTGTGGTGCTGGAGGTAGACGGCGTTGACCTTCGCCGTCTTTGTGAAATATCCTTGGTCCTTCCTCGCTTGTTTTCTTCTGTTTGTTCCCTGAAGGTGAATCGTTCTTGCATTGAGGATAAAAAGCTTCATCGACTCTGATATGTTTGTCAGACCTTTCTAGGAGCTTAATGAAATTTTTAGGAGGCTTCTTCACGTGGGAGGCTTTCAGGTCATTGTGAGTAATTTTCACGCCCTGCTTTCCAAAAAGGAATACGGAAAACGGATATGTGACTAAGTCCAGTGAATGATTTTCATCATCCATAAGCAGTCAGGATCTTTACAACATTTCACAGGAATAACCAAAAGTAAACAAGGAGAAATCAACCACGCATGGATGAATGAATTAATATAGTCCACAAGATTACTTGAAACCAAACTTAATAATCTCAAATAAACAGGATATAGAAACAAGTCAAAAATCCTGGGTCATACTGCCCAATACAAATAATCTAAGTAGCAGATATATTTATTCGAAATAAGCAACAAGAAATAATAATAATAGCACGAACTCCAGCATCTAAAAATTCAGATCACTTACTCCATCAGGCAACTGGTCACCATAATCTGTAATTTAACAAATTGCAGGAAGAGGAAAAAGAAAAACAAAATGTCCGTCAATGCAAGTTACGGACCGCTAGTAGTGCAGGCACAAGTATATGAATAAAATAAAAAGAGATAGAGTAACAGCTGAAGCACACACAGCATGGGATAGATATGATAACAAAACAGATTAACTAACATGAATCAGGAACAGAATCAAGTAAAATCATATACTAGCAGGGTACGGGTAACATGTAACAGATGTCAAGTATCGTGCAAACAGGTAAATAGATAACAGATGTCGGGTGGCATGTAACAGGTGTCATTTTATGTCAAATCTTGTATTTATTTCTATCTAGGTAGCACTTTATGCGTCCCAAATTTCTACCACATGGTTGCGATATTCATACAAATTACGTTTAGATCTAGTGGTGGGTTTCTATAGGGCTGTGTACTCAGGCATCATGTAACAGGTAACAGGCTCGAATCACGTAATTGTGAAATCACGGCAACAGGAATGGACATGAATCATGTAGTCATGAAACATGGCATCATATAGTAATAACAGGCATGAATCATGTAATCACGAATCATGGCAACATTCAGTAATAATATGCATAAATCATGTAATCATGAAACATGGCAACAAGTAATGGGAAACACGAGCCCCCTTCTGAGTACACATACCTATATTGTCCACTACTAAGGTCTTTCTCTTAACCTCGGCTTGGTTATTTGTTATTATTATCAACAAGCATATACGTGTCACAAAACAGAGTAAGAATAACATGGCAAGAACAAGTAACAGGTTCAGGTAGGAAGATAAACATGTACAGATGAAAGACAGCTCATAAAAGATTAGGACAGCGAAAATTCTAGTTCCAGACAGCAAGATAGTAATGCACCAAATCTGGGATTTCCGTTGCCACCAAAATGCAAATCTGGATCCGTCAAAAAATCTGGAAAATAGACTCTTGGACGAATCCAGAAAATATATATAAGTCATATGGTATTCCACAAAAACATAACTCAAAACATAATTGTATCCAATAACAAGTTCAGCCAGAAATCAGAAGTTTGTATTCATAACCAGGAAAACGGCATAAAAATTACTGATTAAATCCAAGAAAAATCTGAGGAATTTCCTAGTATGTTTAGTATCAGAAATAAATTTCATAATTTTTCAACATAGATAGTATAGTCAACTAAAATTAGAAGGCAACAAGATACATTAATTTTGTAAATCTGAATTCTTACACACAGCAGTACTAAAACAACAATAGATTACAAAATATAAATCGAAATCCAGATCCATCAAAAGTGTAATAAAATATATACAGCAGGCTACAATTCATATTCACAAAGTTTTTATAAACAGCAAATAGAATCAGGTCGAAATAATGGTTCTTTACTGAACAGCATGAAAATTTTGCAAGTACAGTAGTTGTTTGCAAGCATAGAAATAGTTTATAAAAGTCATCAATTAAATCCACAAAAATTAAGGGTTAATCCCAATCAAGTTTAGTTATACTTAGCAAAATATTGGATCAAAATATTATCTTTAACATCAGTATAAAAATAAATACCGTACAAAATTCATATAAAACAGAATCTGAAATTTTCTACACATCTGTAGTAAAACAGCAATAACTTGCAACTCTCAAATCGAAACTGAGATCTGTCAGAAATTCTGGAAAGTAGACAAAATTTTCTATAGTTTATATTCATAAATAATTTTCATATAGAGACCTTAACAGGGTTTAAAATACTAAACAAAAACGGGATAACAGAATAGACATAAATATTCTTCATGCATAAAATTAACTAGGTCATATGTAACACATCCAAATCATAACAAAGTGTGAAGTATGGTATACTAGATGTCCAAGCAACATGGTATAGGGTGTTTAACAGATCCACAACGGAATATACCGTAACACATCAGGCATGCAAGATTCATACAACAACTAATGGATCATAACCAACATACATATATGCAACAGGAATTACTAGATCTAGGTTAAATTTCATGTAGTGTGTGTAATGAGACAACTACGGGCGGATCAACGTATAGAGTGTAGCGCCCCGGATCCCCGTTACCGGACATCCATGACACTCACCAGAATCTTTGCCTTCAAATGCATCTCAACACAGTAATAATACGGAAATTTATAAACTTTTTATTGCCAAATAAAGTCATTACATCATTGATTACAACCAATGTCTTGTTCTTGACAAGAATACAAATTACATAAACTTAGTACATCTTATTACAACATACATCACTCCTTTTGTAAAGTTAACAACTTCTCTCTCTCGGAATGGCAGTCGACGGCTCACTGCCGAAGCCCTACTGAACGGTCAATCTGCTTTCCTGGGACTTGCTCTTCGGCTTGAGTCTTCTGCTGCGCGACTCTGATGTCTCTTGCACCTGCTCGAGAGGTAGAATCGGTACCTAAAGGTGGGGAATGTCAGTACTTCGACTGACGCAATACTGATAATAACAACGATCCTCCAAACTGGCAATCACAAACCATCTTGAATGGAAAAGAAAACGTGCATCCTAAATTATGTAGTGCTTGTGTATGCCATGATCTAATAATGAAATGCACCAATCACAAGCCTATTCTAAGCAAGCAAGACTTGGAAATCTGGATTCGCATGCATCCCATACTACATGCGTTCCAGACCCAAGCATAGTCTAATCTAATGCACAAAATAAGAATACACCCGATGCACTTACTCTAATGCAATTCAGTTGGGAACGTATGCATCCCATACTACATACCTTCCCAAAATCAACTTCGATGGAAACGTATGCATCCCATACTACATAATTTCCAAGGAGTTCGCCTCTCCTGATTGTACGGTTCAATCCCTCGCCATGCATTCTACCCTTGTACTCATCCAGTTCCCAATAGATTGTCCGTCGCCCAAGGAGGTTGTAGCTAGTCAATCTAGTTCTGCCACTGCAGTGCCTAAGTGGTGGTCGTAGCTGCCACTTCGTACCCGCGTACGGACCTCCTCAAAAACCTGCGTTGAATCTGGTCGCCCGACCGTATGATTCCCATGTCCACCCGTATGGACCGACGCATGCGTGTTCACCCCTGATCGGGTTATGAACTTATATATACCAAAACACAAACCCCCGTGCATAGGGACGTGAGCACCTCGGGAGGTCAAATCCTCCTAGCCTCCCGTACCATACTCCGACAAAGCTTTGGAAATTAACAGATCGAGATATGAGCCGAGGACTCATCCATGAGTGCCGAAAATGTATCCCTACGACTGGAAGATACAACACTGACTATGGTTTACTAGGACTAATGCAATTTTCCAACCCCTTAATATGCCATTCTAACCCCTACCTTACTCTAATTACTTCGGTTAAAGATAAAACTGCTTCCATACTTGCTTATCAACCTCTGGCCCTGGCGATACCGGTCCGATTCGCCACTTCCCCAGCTAGGAATTGTCCAGCCTTCCGGCCTACATTCGCCGCTACCTCGGCTGTGAATGTATGTTCACCCTTGTGAACTTATAACAATGGTACGGCCCGGATGTCCTATGCCTTGGTGGAAGTTTATAATGTAGGGTTGACAGGTGCAGGGTATCCCTTACCCTACTGACTAACTCGAGTCACACATCCCACTCTGGGAGTCAACAACCTCAATAAAAGATATCAACCATCCCTAGACAAGAGTCATTAATTCGGATAGTATACAAGGAAAAATGTCCTCACAATACCTAGTCAAAACCAAGACCAAGCAACCTACGGGTTTCTGCTCGAAACATAGAATTGTCATAACTCTCTCGATACAACTCCGATTGGAGTGTACGAGCCCAATCCGGAAAAGTAAGATCCTAGGCTACAACTTCCTAGTTGATCATGAACCCAATTTCAAATATCTAGGTCCTCAGAATAGTCCCTCAAGCCTCAGCCTGCGTGCTTCCTGTACACGGGCTGCACCTTATCGGCAGCACAAAACACTACTCATTCATTAGAACGTCACAAACCCAATTTCTATAGAAGGGTGTGGGTGTCCTCAACAACTCTCTAGTTGGCCATGAGTCCAAATTATACCAATAAATCATCCTAACACACACATCTCTCACCAATGCACCAAATCACACAATGGGTCTCTCTAAATCAGAGCACTCAGATCCACTCTAGGTCTCTATCCAATATTGCTAGAATTGCCTCAAATTGGTCTTTTTGGAAAGATGTACGTGTCTACTACAAATCTCTAATAAATCAGGTTCTCAAAATGTGCTCTTAATGAGCTTCAAATGCCTAATCTCTACAGGGTATTATAACAGTCTGAAACCAGCACAGTGCATACTCATAAAATTACATTAAATTACGTACTCATCCAAAGGACACAAAATTTATGGTGATGAAACTAGATATCATACTAAACAATATGCAAAAGATCTCATGTCAAGACCCCAAGTATACAATGAGTTCTCTCTATTTCAATTTAGCACAGAAGGTCATCTTATTCTTTAGTTCAGCTTCAGCTACTGATTAGAGATCAATTTTTCTCAAGCCCATAAATACATCAAAACATATTCCTGATTTTTTTATGGAATCTAGATGCATGCAAGAATCTAGGGTAAAAAATTTAGATCAAGAACATACTCCAATAAATTAGGAAAATTCCTACAACATCAGTCATTCTGTTTATCAATTGCTGATTCTGCCTTACGACACAGTTCTACCATTCGATTTTATTAAAATAACAAATGACCTCAAAAAAGTCTGAAATAAATCATGAAAAATCTACACATATATTTGAACAATCCCTAAAAATTTCATGGTCTATTTTTTTTTAATTTTGTTCTCGGAAAAATCAACAAAATAGCATACTGAACCAGTTTTCTAGTTTCAGTTCTGATTTCAACTTTCAAGCTCATAGATGTTCATCCTAGCACATCCTACCATACATGCATGCAAGAAAAATAATTAAAAGACATAAAAAAATTTTTAGGGAAACTCCCCACCCTTGGTTGCTGTAGAGGAATTGATCTTCTCAAGCTTTTCCCTTTGAAAATCCTTCCATGAGACCTTCTTCTTCACTTTCTCTTCTTCCTTTCTTTTTCTCTCTTTGAGGAGTTCTGAAATTTCTAGAGCAAGGAGGTGGAATGGAGTGGAGAAATGAAGGAGAAAATAAGGGGATATGGGCCGGTTTTGAAGCTAGGGGGTAGGCTTAGGCTTGTAGGTGGTTTTGGATCAAACTATGGCTTCTAGCCCATGGTTTGGTGGTTGTTGTGTTGACTGCCCATCTTAAGCTTAAATGGGTTCCTACGAGTGCGAGACGAGAGGTTTATCGTGCGCACGCAATATATATCCTTTGTACTATCATACATTGTTATATTTGCATCGGCGTCGTACCGAGAACTAGCGTTTATACTAGTATCGGTCCTCCTCGTTCTCGTGCATCTTTTAGAATGCAATCCTCCCATGAACCGTCCCGTAACCCTAACCACACACTATGATAGGAAAATCAACCCATCATACTGCAATCAAGTGCACGCATACGAACAATATACATACATATATATATACTCAGGTTTCGTACAATACGGGGTATTACAAAGAGACAGATATAACAGTGGTTTTGCACAAGATTTGTCTCTAGAACAAAACTACACTACATGCGGTATTTAGTACTTGTATATGAAAACAGAAATTATACAAGTTACTTGCCTTATAGATGACGCCAGAAACGATGCAAAGAGCAAGAATAACGGGAACTGTTTCCCAGGCACGAACTCAACAAACAAACGAACCATGAACCAATAATCACGAACACGCGGAACATACTTGCAAACAAAGAGAGCAAGAGGGAGAGGGTGTGCACGGGGTGAAGGCTGAACGGCACAGCGGGCTAAGTGGCACTACTACTGTGCTCGTTGCTGGCTGTCGACGGAGACAGCGCAGGGAAGGAGGGCTGCCTGTCCGCCGCTGTAGGGAAGGAGACAACGCAAAGAGGCACACTGTCGGTGGTGTCGCGACTGGCTGGAGGGGCCAGCGTAAGGGGGTGTTGATCGGGAGGTCAGGATAGGGATGAAGTCGGAAGAATAGGGCAGGATGAAGTAGCGGCTAAGTTGGGTTAGGAAGATGAGAGATCAGGATAGGGGTGAAATTGGAAGAAGACGGCTGAAGTAGTGTTTTGGGAAAAACACAGTAGGTAATTATATATATAGTGTGAGAGAATTAGGGTTATGGGGTTGTAATGGGTGCGGGTTTTAATGGGTAACGGTAGGAGTTTTTTTTTTTTTTTTTTTTTTTTTGGGGGGGGGGGGGGGGGTTAATGGGTTGTGGATTAAAGATCCAAAAGAGTTAAGTGTAGTGCCCCGAATTTCTAATATAATATTTTAGAAAATACGTGGCACAATTCTCAGCATCAACATCAATGTAATATTAAGCACAACCAAACACCAATAAAATTTTTCAACTTTCATTACAATAATCGTTTACATAGCACAGCGGAATACAAAACATCTTAAATCACAATTCTCTTTTCTTTACAACATTTTTCTTTTTATTTTACATATGTCACTAAATCAACTGAACTCAATCATCCAAATCCCAAGCTCTAATCAACAACAACCTGTAAACATGAGGCTAGAGATGATCCCTAACCCCCAAAACTAAAGGGGTCAGCCATAAAGGTGTGAGTGACATAAAGAAAACAAACAACATAAATAAACATTAAGCATGGATCCTTAAACAACATGTGATAAATAATAATACATAAAATATGACATAGCAAGGAAACATGTAAACATCAAGTGAAGCTAAACTAAGTGTCAATTATAGAAAACAGGAAAAACACATGCATGAAACCAAATCAAGAAAACACAAGTCTATATGCTGACTCTCTAATGTGTACTTGTCGGAGTCAATGTATCCCACTCTACATAGGTCCGGTGCAAGCCATTAACGTCTCCACATTATAGGGTTCAATCCCCGCTATCCAACTAATCCTACTACGATGACTACTACCAGATAAAGATAAACAGTGAGTATTAGCCCATGCCCCGATAATTCCAGAGGTCAAACTCTATCCATAGATAATTCCGGAGACTATTTCACTCACACCTGGGAATCTTCGAGAATACCCTACACCGCAAGCAATGGAACCTCATCACACGAATACCACATGTGCGTCGCCTCGACTCCGATAATTCCGGAGATCAATCCCACACCATAGGTAATTCCGGAACTATTTCACTCACACCTGGATAATTCCGGGGATTATCTCACACCACAAGCCATACTGAGGTCCATAACTCATGTTCCCATTCATCATATCACCACTAGTGCCTGTCCTTATCATTTAGGTTATTTAATTACTTAACAAATCTCCTAGAGTTGGTGTACCCTACCGGACTTAACTCAACAACTGAACAACTGAAATGCCTCAACAGGCCCAAACATAATTAACTCATCCGCCAGTATACTAGGGTCACACACACCCTCTAGAGACTCAAACTCAAATATCCAAACCAACCTTCCAACATAAATTGTTCAACTTAACATCTTGAAAACATACGTTCAATAGAAGATAAGGTATAAAATAATAAATTATAGATTAAAGCATTTTGAGAATAAATCATTTGAAAGAACATTCAAAAATATAAAGGTACATCAGTATCACTCGACTAATAACAAGGGTAAGTCGACTGTCCAGAAAGAGAATTTCATGGTCTTAAGAAAATATGCTAAGTGTTATAAGTCGACTTACAAAAGCCATAGGTTGACTTACCAGAGAGAAATTCCAGTAATCTTTAAGAAAATATTCTAAGTGTTATAAGTCGACTTATAAAAGTCATAGGTCGACTTACCAGAGAGAAATTCCAATACAACTATAGAACATAGCAGCCGGGTCGTATCAGTCGACTGAAAGGTCGTGCCAATCGACTGTCGGCCTACAGACAGTATAGTTTTGGTTGTGCACAATTCAACCAGTACGTAGTTTTACTTCATGAAAACGATTTCTACGAAAAACATAATTCATATATGTTCAAATATAACTAGTAGGACATATAATAGAACACAAAACTAAATCAAACTACTTGAATTTATAAAAATAGAGATTTGTTGATTTCCTTCAATAAAATATGAAATTGTGCATATCATCAAAATAGAGTTTTTTTCTAAAATTTTATCGATCACTGAAATAGTTCGTATTCAGATCCCAAAACATGTAAATACCAATCTCAAAGAAAATCTCCAATTTGGATATATTTCCTCAATTCAATTAATTCCTCAAATTTCAATTCTCAAGACACGGTCTCCTGATTCATAACTCTTCCATTCAATTATCTCAAAAATCTGAATTTCTACCACAACTCATAACCATAATCAAATTTGTAATCACATACCACTAGGGTTTCACAAGATCCAATTTTTCATCCAATCCATAATATGCATAATCATATTCAAACCCTAAACATGCTTTCTAGCAATAAAGTTCATTATCTAAGATCCATTAAACATTCATAGATCAAACAATCAAATTGTACCAAATCACATACATAAACAAATCAAAAAAACAATTACATGCAAAATACACAAGGCAAAACAAACATGTCACTCACCTTGAAATGAAGAAGTCCAACAAGAAAGCCTTCCCTTTTTTGCGAAATCCAAGATCCTTCTCTCAATCCTCCAAAAATAATAAATCTTTGTGTTGTGCAGCGAATGACGGCTGCGTTCTCTTCTTTTAAATACATGGAAATAGGATCTTAGGGTTTTAGACATATTTGCGAAATAACCCCTCGAAAACATATCTTTACATAAATAGATTCGTATACTTGGAACTTGATAAAATTAATTAAATTGATATTTAAAAGCAAAATAACCCTTACTTTCCAGCCGGCACTAATTGAAAGCCCAGAAAAATAGTTTTGCATTTTCACCCCTCAAAATGACAAATTTGCAAAAAGGTCCTTCTTTTTCTCAATATTTGCAAATAGATCCAATTAATTTCAGAAAAATCAGGAAAAATTATAAATAAATCACAAATAATAAATAATGATTTTCCATAAAATAATTTTGGCTTTTGTACATTTCAAGAAAATATTTGCACGTGTATCGCACGTGTAAAAGATAAATTTCCAGAAAATATTTATTAAATCCCCAAAAATCATTTTAATCATTTATAAATCTTTAAAAATAATATTTAAAAATACGGGGTACTACATCACTCCCTCCTTAGACGAGTTCTGTCCTCAGAACTACTACTAATGGGTCCAAACAACATACCAACAAAGAAAAACAATATCTCAAAAATGGAAACGTAGTCCAAACAATTGCATATGACAACATAATCAAAATAGAAGGAATACAACTCAGCATCAAAGGTACAATCATTCAAAAGAATTGCAATCACATAAAAGAAAATACATTCATATAAAAAGCTTAGGGAAATCCTTCTGCATGCGATCCTCTGGCTCCTAAGTAGCCTCTTCGAACTGCCGATTCCTCCACAGCACCTTGACCATAGGTACCACCTTGCTCCTAAGAACTTTCTACCTACGGTCAACGATCTCAACAGGTTGTTCCTTGTAACTTAAGTTCACCTGTAAAACTTCAGGAATCTCTATCAATTGATGATTCTAATCTGGCACATACTTCCTTAACAATGACACATGGAATACATTATGCACTTGTGCCAACTCCTCTGGAAGCTTCAATCTATATGTTGTCTTGCCAATCCGCTCCACGATCCTGTATGGCCCAATATACCTTGGCACTAACTTGCCTCCCTTACCAAACCTAATCACTCCTTTGGTCGGAGACACCTTGAGGAAAACTGTATCCCCAACCTCAAACTCCAAGTCTCTTCGTCGAGTATCAGCATAACTCTTCTGCCGACTCTGAGCCTCAACCAACCTTTTGCGAATCATCTCAATCTGCTCTGACGTCTGCTGTACGATCTCAGGACCAAACATCTGCCTCTTGCCAACCTCGTACCAACAAACTGGTGTCCTGCACCTCCGCCCGTACAAAGCCTCATACGGCGCCATCCCGATACTCGCAAGGTAATTGTTTTTATAAGCAAACTCAACCAATGCCAAGTATCTCTCCTAGCTACCACCGAAACCCATGACACAAGCCCTCAGCATATCTTCAAGCACTCGATTCACCCTCTCCGTCTGACCATCGGTTTGTGGAATCAGTTTTGGTGCCTAAAGCTACTTGTAGGCTCTTCCAAAACCTTGAAGTGAACCTTGCATCTCTATCAGAAACGATCGACACTGGAACTCCATGAAGTCTCACAATCTCACAAATGTACAACTCAGCCAATTTCTCCAACAACCAAGTAATCTTCATGGCTAGAAAGTGAGCCGACTTAGTCAAACGGTCCACGATAACCCAAATTGAGTCATTGCCCTTCGAACTCCTCGGCAAACCCGTGATGAAATCCATACTGATATTCTCCTATTTCCACTCCGGAATGGGCAACGGTTGTAACAAACCTCCAGGTCTCTGATTTTCTGCTTTGATCTGCTGACAAGTCAGACACCTTGCCACGAAATCTGCCACATCCCTTTTTATACCAGACCACCAAAAATGCTGTTTAATGTCCCTGTACATCTTCGTGCCTCCAGGATGCACTGACAACAATGTACCGTGTGCTTCCTGCAAGATACTATCTCTCAAATTTGCATTATCCGGAACACACAACCTCTCATCCATCAAAAGAACTCCATCTTGGACACGAAACTCTGATAGCTTGCCCTCTAAAACATGTTGCAACATCTTCTGAATCTCTGAATCTGATTTTTGACCTTCCACAATCCTCTCTCTCAAGGAAGGTTGCAGCCTCAACTGAGCCAAAGACGCTCCCAAACCCTGCAGCACCACCTCGATACCTGCCTGATCAATCTCTGCTGCCAACTCACTTCGAGTAGTGATCAAACTTGATAAACTACTCTTCCTGCTAAGTCCATCAGCCACCACATTCGCCTTAACCGGATGATACTTGATCTCAGGGCAAATGTCTTCCAATACTTCCAACCACCTTCTCTGCCGAAGATTTAGATCCTTCTGTTGATAAATATACTTCAGGCTCTTGTGGTCAGTGTACATAGTGACCTTCTCACCATAAACATAATGCCTCCACTTCTTCAAGGCAAAGATAATAGCTGCTAGCTCCAAATCATGCGTCGGATAATTCTTCTCATGCAGAAGCAATTGCCTCGAACTATAAGCAATAACCTTACCTTCTTGCATCAAGACACATCCCAAACCTCTGAGAGACGCATCATTGAAGATATCATAATCCTTCCCAGCTTGTGGCAAAGCTAAGATATGTGCAGTAGTCAGCCTCTCCTTTAACTCAAGGAAACTCGCCTCACACTTATCAGTCCATAAAAATGCCACATTCTTCCGGGTCAAACCTGTCAAAGGAACTGCAATCTGAGAATAACCCTGGATGAATCTCCTATAGTAACCAGCCAAACCCAAGAAACTTCTGACTTCCTTCAGAGACGTTGGCCTAGGCCAATCCTTAACTGCTTCAACCTTCTGAGAATTAGTGGTCACTCCCTCCTTAGAAAGGATATGACCAAGGAAAGCTACCTCAAACCTCCAAAACTCACACTTCGACAACTTGGCATACAAGCTATGCTCCTACAATTTTTGTAATACCGCTGTCAAGTGCATAGAATGCTCCTCCTCCGACTTCGAATACACCAAAATATCGTCGATGAAAACCACTACGAAGGAGTCAATAAATGGCCTCAAAACCCGATTCATCATATGCATGAACACTACTGGCGCATTCGTCAACCCGAATGGCATTACCAAAAACTCATAGATTCCTTGACGAGTCCTGAAAACTGTATTACTCACATCTTCCTCTTAACTCGAACCTGATGATACCCTGACCTCAAATCAATCTTCGAAAACACAGCTGCTCCTCGAAGCCTGTCGAACAAATCATCAATCCGCGGCAGTGGATACTTGTTCTGAATAGTCACCCTATTCAACTCCCGATAGTCAATGCACATCCTCATTGACCCATCCTTCTTCTTGACTAACAACACTGGCGCACCCCATGGCGAGGACCTCGGCCTAATAAGCCCCTTGCTCAACAACTCCTCAATCTGTTTCTTCACTTCATCCTGCTCTACAGGTGCCATCCTGTACGGAGCCTTAGAAATCGGCGCGCTCCCTGGCTGAACATTGATGCAAAACTCCACATCTCTCTGCGGCAGCAATCTTGGAAAATCTTCCAAGAACACCTTAGGAAAATCTCTGCAACCGAAATTCCCTTGACTTCATCTGGAATCGCCATCTTGGATACCATTGCAGCCACCTTCGGAATCTTCTTCTTCCCTTGGAAAGTCACTGCGGGACCACCTGGTGCTTTCACGAACACCTCTTTCTTCTTGCATTCAATTGTGGCATCATATATTGCCATCCAATCAATGCCCATGATCACATCCACTCCTAAGACTTACAGCTCGATCAGATCGATGCCAAATAATCTCCCGCCAATCTCGATATCACAGCCCTCGTAATATCGATCGGCGATCAATTCTTCACCTGACGGCGTTGCCACCAACAAAACCTTGCCTGGAAACCACTTAGGCTCCACACCTAAGATCTTTGCAAAATTTGGCGACACAAAAGTATGCGATGAACCAGTATCAAATAAAATCTTTGCCTTTGTTCCATTAATCAAGACAATCCCTGTTACATGAAGAGTGATACTCAATCTCCAATCATTCTCAAATAAAGGTTTTACTTATTACATTGATTAAAATAAATCAAAACTCTTGCATACCCTGGATTACATCTTCCGAGTTACCCGCATCCTCCTCAGTTAATGCAAGCACTCGCCCTTGCCTCTGGAATTTGCTTCCACCCTGACCATCCTTCCTCAAATATGGACAATGAGACTTAGAATGTCCTGCCTGCCCACATTGGAAATAAGTATGCTTCGCCAACTTAGGACACGCTGACCTGTAATGACCTGTCTCCTTGCAGTAATAACAAGTCACTTCCTGAGTTGCAGGTTCCTTCTGCACTGGATCACTGAACTTGACTTGCTTCGCTAGGAATCCCTTCCCACTCTGACCTGATGCTGGCCTCTTGTTCCTGTTCCAGGTTTCTTGCTTCTTCTGAAACTGGTCCATGTCTTCCTCGGTCATAGCTGCTCTCCTGAACAACTTGTCGAACCTCCTTATGCCTAACGGAATCATTCTCGACCTCAAGTTTGGCCTCAAGACCTGCTTAAACTTCTTGGCCTTCTTCGCCTCGTCAACTATCAACTCTGGTGCATACCTCGATAGCTGAGCAAACTTGGTCTCACACTCTCGCACGGTCATGCTGCCTTGCTGAAGATTCAAGAAATTTGTCGCCTTCTTCTCCTGAATATCTAGGGGAAAGAAGCGATCCCTGAATTCCTCCAGAAAAGCCTCCCAAGTCATCTGCTGGTCCCCTAACGTCCTCTTCACCATTTGCCACGAAACACCAGCGTCCTTTTCCAGTTGCATAGTGGCCAAATTCACCTTATTAGCTGCCGGAGTTTCGAGACCTCGAAGATTGTCTCCATCTGTCTAATCAAATCATCAGATTCGTTTGGATCAGATTGCCCCTCAAAAACTGGCGGCCTCATCCTCTTGAAGGACTCGAACTGCTTGATGGGATCGGCGTTAACCAATCCTGGTCCAGCTCCATGATTCTGATGCTGGTTCTGATTCTGAGCCAAATTAGATGCCATCAGTGCCTCCAAAGTCTGATACACCCTAGCAAATTCACCCTCGAGATCAATTCCAGTTCTTCGAGAACTTCCTGATCCATCACCATTGTTACCACCATTCCTGGGTCTGGGTGCAACCATACTGAATACTGCAAAACGAAGGAAAAGTTAGAGCACCACACACACAATTCATTCTCACATCAACACCCTTTGGCAAAACCTCAACTATACCCCAAAGGTAAAACATCATGTTTCAGTTCTATGTGATACTCGCTCTCTAATGTCCACACCTAGGTTATTTTTATGCCATGTTTAGTATTACTATTAAAGCATGCTCTGATACCAACCTCTGTAGCGGCCCAAATTTCTAATATAATATCTTAGAAAATACGTGGCACAATTCCCAGCATCAACTTCAATGTAATATTAAATAAAACCAAACACCAATAAAATTTTTTAATTTTCATTACAATAATCGTTTACATAGCACAGCGGAATACAAAACATCTTAAATCACAATTCTCTTTTCATTACAACATTTTTCTTTTCATTTTACATATGTCACTAAATCAACTGAACTCAATCATCCAAATCCCAAGCTCTAATCAACAACAACCTGTAAACATACGGGTAGAGATGATCCCTAACCCCCAAAACTAAAGGGGTCAGCTATAAAGGTGTGAGTGACATAAAGAAAACAAACAACATAAATAAACATTAAGCATGGATTCTTAAACAACATGTGATAAATAATAATACATAAAATATGACATAGTAAGGAAACATGTAAACATCAAGTGAAGCTAAACTAAGTGTCAAGTGTAGAAAACAGGAAAAACACATGCGTGAAACCAAATCAAGAAAACACAAGTCTATATACTGACTCTCTAATGCGTACTTGTCGGAGTCTATGCATCCCACTCTACATAGGTCCGGTGCAAGCCCTTAACGTCTCCACATTATAGGGTTCAATCCCCGCTATGCAACTAATCCTACTACGATGACTACTACGAGATAAAGATAAACTGTGATTATCAACCCATGCCCCGATAATTCCGGAGGTCAAACTCTATCCACAGATAATTTCGGAGACTATTTCACTCACACCTGGAAATCTCCGAGAATACCCCACACCGCAAGCAATGGCACCTCATCACACGAATACCACATGTGCGTCGCCTTGTCTCCGATAATTCCGGAGATCAATCCCACACCACGGATAACTCCGGAGACTATTTCACTCACACCTACATAATTTCGGGGATTATCTCACACCGCAAGCCATACTGAGGTCCATAACTCATGTTCCCGTTCATCATATCACCACTAGTGCATGTCCTTATCATTTAGGTTATTTAATTACTTAACAAATCTCCTAGAGTTGGTATACCCTACCCGACTTAACTCAACAACTGAACAACTGAAATGCCTCAACAGGCCCAAACATAATTAACTCATCTGCCGGTATACTAGGATCACACACACCCTCTAGAGACTCAAACTCAAATATCCAAACCAACCTTCCAACATAAATTGCTCAACTTAACATCTTGAAAATATACGTTCAATAGAAGATAAGGTATAAAATAATAAATTATAGATTAAAGCATTTTGAGAATAAATCATTTGAAAGAACATTCAAAAATATAAAGGTACATCAGTATCAGTCGAATAATAACAAGGGTAAGTCCGCTATCCAGAAAGAGAGTTTCATGGTCTTAAGAAAATAAGCTAAGTGTTATAAGTGGACTTACAAAAGCCATAGGTTGACTTACCAGAGAAAAATTCCAGTAATCTTTAAGAAAATATTCTAAGTGTTATAAGTCGACTTAAAAAATTCATAGGTCGACTTACCAGAGAGAAATTCCAATACAACTATAGAACATAGCAGCCGGGTCATATCAGTCGACTGAAAGGTCGTGCCAGTCGACTGTCAGCCTACAGACTGTATAGTTTTGGTTGTGCACAATTCAACCGGTACGTAGTTTTACTTCATGAAAATGATTTCTACGAAAAATGTAATTCTTATATGTTCAAATATAACTGCTAGGACATATAATAGTCCACAAAACTAAATCAAACTACTTGAATCTATAAAAATAGAGATTTGTTGATTTCCTTCAATAAAACATAAAATTGTGCATATCATCAAAATAGAGTTTTTTTCTAAAATTTTATCGATCCCTGAAATAGTTTGTATTCAGATCCCAAAACATGTAAATACCAATCTCAAAGAAAATCCCCAATTTGGATATATTTTCTCAATTCAATTAATTCCTCAAATTTCATTTCTCAAGACACGGTCTCCTGATTCATAACTCTTCAATTCAATTATCTCACAAATCTGAATTTCTACCACAACTCATAACCATAATCAAATTTGTAATCACATACCACTAGGGTTTCACAAGATCCAATTTTTCATCCAATCCATAATATGCATAATCATATTCAAACCCTAAACATGCTTTCTAGCAATAAAGTTCAATATCCAAGATCCATTAAACATTCATAGATCAAACATTCAAATTATACCAAATCACATACATAAACAAATCAACAAAACAATTACATGCAAAATACACAAGGCAAAACAAATATGTCACTCACCTTGAAATGAAGAAATCCAACAAGAAAGCCTTCCCTTTTTTGCGAAATCCAAGATCCTTCTCTCAATCCTCCAAAAATAATAAATCTTTGTGTTGTGCAGTGAATGATGGCTGCGTTCTCTTCTTTTAAATACCCGGAAATAGGATCTTAGGGTTTTAGACATATTTGCAAAATAACCCCTCGAAAATATATCTTTACATAAATAGATTCCTATACTTGGAACTTGATAAAATTAATTAAATTGAGATTTAAAAGCAAAATAACCCTTACTTTCCAGTCGGCACTGATTAAAAGCCCAGAAAAATAGTTTTGCACTTTTACCCCTCAAAATGACAAATTTGCAAAAAGGTCCTTCTTTTTCTCAATATTTGCAAATAGATCCAATTAATTTCAGAAAAATCTGGAAAAATTATAAATAAATCCCAAATAATAAATAATGATTTTTCATAAAATAATTTTGATTTTGAACTTTTCAAGAAAATATTTTCACGTGTTTCGCACGTGTAAAAGATAAATTTCCAGAAAATATTTATTAAATCCCTAAAAATCATTTTAATCATTTATAAAACTTTAAAAATAGTATTTAAAAATATGGGGTACTACAGTTAGTGTAAGGTTTTGGGGGTTTTGGGGTTTAATTAAGAAAAGAATCCAAATAGAATTATAGGCTGATCCAAATAATGAGATGAGAACAAAAATAATAAATAAAATGGGGCATGAACAATAATATAATAGGGATCAAAATAATAGCTCGAACAATCAGAGACGAAACAATAGGAGACAATGAATCAAGAAGATCAAATAAAACGAAAACAAATCAAATGGATGAATATATATTGAAAAAGATGATCCATTATACGGTTCAAAAAAAGTCGAAGAAATACAATATGAATTAATATACAAAGAAATAAAAATACATTCCAAAAATACAGAAAATGAAAACATGGGTTACAAATCTTACCCACCTAACAAGAAGAATTTCTTCCTCGAAATTCAAACAAGAGGTACATAGGATAACCCCGAAAGAAAAGAAAGAACAAAACAAAAAGCTACTCAAATAGATGAGGTAACTTCTGCTGAATCTCCTCCTCCAACTCCCAAGTCGACTCACCCAGCGAGAGAGGATTCCAAGAAACATGAACCAGCTTGATGGCCTTTTTCTTAAGCACTTTCACCCACCGATCCAAAATAGTAACTGGCAGAATCTCACAAGTTAAATCCGGCCACACGGTCAACTCAGAATAGTTGATTACGTGGCTCTCATCATGGATATATCTCCTTAGCTGTGAGAGAAGAAAAACATCATGCACTCCTGATAAAGTCGGTGGCAAATCAAGACGATAGGCCACCTTGCATACTCGTTCTACAACAATGAATGGTCCAATGAACCAAGGGCTGAGCTTGCCCCCACCACCAAACTGAATGACACCTCGCCGAAGAGATACCATTAGGAAAATATGGTCACCAACCTCAAACTGCAAAGCTCTCCGACGGACATCCGCCCATCGCCTCTGCCTATCCTGGGCTGAATACAAGTGCTTCCTGATTTGAGTCAACGCATCGACTATCCTGGTGATCAACTCTGGACCCAACAACTTTCTCTTACCAATATCATCCCAGCACACTTGTGATCTGCACTTCCGCCCATAAAGTACCTCGAACGGTGCAACCTTAAGACTGGCCTCAAAGCTGTTATTGTACGAGAACTCTACAAGATACAAATGGTCCTTCCATTATCCACCAAACTGCAACATATAGGACCTTAACATGTCCTCAATTGTCTGGATGGTCTTTCTGACGGTCCATCTGTCTAGGGATGAAAAGTTGTACTGTACTTCAATTTACTCCCCAAACTACTCTGATGACTCTCCCAGAACTGAGACCTGAATCTCGTATCCCTATCGGATACAATACTGACTAGAATCCTATGAAGTCTGACGATCTCGTGCATATACTTCTCAGCTAGGCTCGCAGTTGACCGTCCAACTCGAAAAGGAATGAAGTGAGTATTCTTCGTCATTCGGTCGACAATCGTCCAAATGACATCGTGACCTTTAGGACTCCTTAGCAAAGCGGTCACAAAATCCATAGTGATGTGTTCCCACTTCCACTCCGGAATAGGAAGCGGTTGAAGAAGTCCAGCAGTTCTTTGATGCTCTGCCTTCACCTGGTAGCAGATCAAACACTGAGATACAAACCGAGCCACAGCCTTCTTCATACCAAGCCACCAGAAATGAAGCTTCAAGTCCCTGTACATCTTAGTACCTCCAGGATGAATAGAATACGATGACTGGTGGGCTTCCTTAAGAAACCTCTGACAAACTTCACCCTTCGGGACACACAACCTTGACTCGAAACGAAGCGATCCATCACCAAGAATAACCATATCCGTTTGGGAGCCAGACTCAACCTCTGCTCTGAAACCCTGCAACTGCTCATCCCTAGCCTGAGCCTCTTTAATCTGGTAACCAAGAGATGACTGAAGCTAAAGTACCAAGTAACTCCGATGAGAACTCAGCAACAACACATCTAACTCTAACCACGGCATTTGCTCAACCAAATCTCTCGGCTGAGTCAGAAACATAGCTGCCAATCTCCTGCTCAAAGCATCTGGCACCAAGTTCACTTTAACAGGATGGTATTGCAAACTGATGTCATAATCGGCCTTTGCCTCATGTTCAACCTTCTAGGTGAAGACGTACTTGAGACTCTTGTAGTCAGTAAAGATCTCTACTCGGTCCCTGAATAAATAGTGTCTCCAGAGCTTCAAGGAAAATATCACTACTGCTAACTCCAAGTCATGAGTCGAACAGTTCTTCTCATGCGGCCTAACTGCCTCGATGCATAAGCAACGACTCGGCCCTTCTGCATCAGAACTGCTTTAAGACCCTTGACAGAAGCGTCACAGTGAACTACAAATCTGCCTGAACCATCTGGAATAGTCAACACTGGTGCTGACATCAACCTGCTCTTCAACTAAGCAAAACCCTCACTGTAAGCCTCAGACCAACAGAACTTCTGATCCTTCCTTGTCAATTTCGCCAAAGGTCCTGCTATCTTCAAAAAATCTTGGCCGAATTTCCGATAATAGCCAGCTAGACCAAGAAAACTCCTCACCTCTGAAACTGACTTGGGAACTGGCCAATCCTTCACAACTTCAACATTGGACGGATCCACCGAAATACCATCGCCCGGGATATTTTGCCCCAAAAAGGTAACCCTGTCGAGACAAAACTTACACTTGCTGAGTTTCCCATAAAGCTGGTTCTCCCTCAAAATCTGCAGCACCAACCTAAAATGCTCAGCATGATCCTTCCGGTTCCGAGAATACACCAGAATGTCATCAATGAAGACCACCACAAATCAATCCAGGAACGGGAAAAATACCTTGATCATAAGACTCACAAATACAGCTGGCGCATTCGTGACCACGAACGGCATCACAAGATACTCATGGTATCCATATTTGGTCCTGAATGCATTCTTCTGCACATCAGTTGCCTTCACCTTGACCTGATGATACCCTGAACGAAGATCCAACTTCAAGAAAATAGCTGCACCGCCCAATTGATCAAATAAGTCATCGATTCTAAGCAGTGGATACTAGTTCTTCACAGAAACACTATTCAATTCCCGATAATTGATGCACAGTTGACGACTACCATCTTCTTGTAGACAAAAAGAACTGGAGCACCCCAAGGAGAAACACTGGGTCTAATGAATCCCAAATCAAGCAACTCTTGAATCTGCACCTTAAGCTCTACTAACTCAACCAGTGCCATCCTGTACGGACTCTTCGAGATTGGCGTCGTATCGGGCTGAACTTCAATACCGAATTCCATATCCCTGTCAGGGGTAAGCCAGGCAACTCCTCTGAAAAACATCCAGAAATTCCCGTACCACTAGAGGCGTAGCCTCACAGCCTGAGTGCAATTCCATCGCACAATCCACCTGATCAACTGCAGTCTTAGCTCGGCCAAGGAGCATCTCCCCGGCATGGAACTCAAACTCTACGCGACCTAGGATTATGAATACAACTTTCTTAGCATGGCAATCAAGGATGGTGTGGGACTCATCCAACCAATCCATACCGAGAATGACGTCGAATCCTGAATTCCCAATTATAATCAGGTCAGCCTTAAAATCTCCACCACTAATAACCGCGGGACTCTACATGTACTCCCAGGAACAAACGATAACATCGCCACCTGTTACAATATTCCAAGCATCTAACATGATGTTGCACTCCAACTGATGGTGACCCACGAAGCATGAAGAGAAGAAGGAATGGGTTGCCCCGGAATCAAAGAGAACATTAGCAGAGAAAGAGCGAACAAGGGTAACACCTAAGATAGAATTAAAAGCAAGAGGAAGACTGTCACGCCCTGCTTCCCAAAAAGCAGATACGGAATACGGATACGTACTACGTCTAGCGAATGGTTTTCACCATTCATAAGCTGTCATGATCTTTATAACACGCACAAGAATAATCAAGAGATACCAAGTAGAAATAAACCACGCATGCATACATAAATCAATATACCAACAGGAATTTACATGAAACAAAATTTAATAATCTCAAATAAATCAGATCTGAACAAGTTAATAATTCAGGGTCACATTGCCCAATACAAACATCATTTAGCAAAATTACCTTTATTCAAGAATAGCAGGTTAGTAAATATACCAAGAACTCCGGCTACTAGAATTTTAGATCACCTACTCCATCGGGCAGCTGATCACCATAATCTGCAATTTAATGAATTGCAGGAAAAGAAAAAAAGAAAACAAAATGTGTGTTAATGCAAGTTACGGGCCGCTTATAGTGCAGGCACAAGTACGGGAAAAGAATAAACAAATATAGAGTAATAGTGGAAGCAAACATAGCATGGAATAGACATGACAACAAAATGGAACAACTAGCATGGCAAGATGAATGAGTGCGAGTGGCATGTAACCAGTGTCAAGCAAACAAGTATCATGTAAACGGGTAACGAGTAACAAGTGACAAGTGTCAAGAATCAAGTATCATGTACAAGTAGCAAGTAGCAAGTGTCAAGTGGTCATGTTGTTTCAAGTCTTGTATCTAATCCTATCTTGGTAGCACTTCATGCATCCCAGGTTTTTACCACATGGTTGCTACATTCAAATAATTTCTTTTTAGATTTCATAATGGATCATAGAGGGCAGTGTACTCAGGGACAAGTATCAAGTAATCAAGTATCAAGTAGTCAAGCTCCAAACATCAAGTATTACGTGTCAAGTGTGCAAGTGTCAAGTAATCACGTGTCAAGCTCCAAGTATCAATTATCAAGTAATCACGTAGGATCTATAAATCACCTTCCGAGTACACGTTTCTGTATTTTCCACTATTACATCTTTCCCTTTAAACCACGAGTGAGTTTCTTGTTATTATTATTCAAGCAAGCATGGATGTACAAAAACAAGTCACGAAATATTGAGAGAACAAGGGACAAGTACAAGTTGAAGAAAGGGCACAAACGGGTGACAAATGACTCAAAATAGACTAAGACTACAAAAATTCTAGTTCAGGACAGCAAGACAGTACTGCACCTAATCTGGAATTCCCGTTGCCACAGACATGAAAATCTGGATCCATCAAATATATATAAGTCATATGGTATTTTACAAAAACAGGACTCAAAACAGAATTGTATCCAAAAAACATGTTAAGCCAGAAATAAGAAGTTTGTATTATAAACCGGAAAACGGCATAAAAACTTATTGATTAAATCCAAGAAAAATCTGGGGTATTCCCTAGTATGTTTAGTATCAGGAAATAAAGTTTCATAATTTTCCAACATAGATAGAGTAGTCAAGAAAAATCAGAAAGCAGCAAGATACAACAGTTTTGTAAATCTGGAATCATAAACATAGTAGTACTAAACCAACGATAGGTTACAAAATATACATCAGAATCCAGATCAGTCAAAAAAGTGATAAAATAGATACATTAGGCTAAACTTCATATTCACAAAGTTTTTATAAGCAGCAAATAGATCAGGTTGAAATTAAGGTTCTTTACTGAACACCAAGAAAATTCTGCAAGTGTAATAGTTTTTTGCAAGTATAGAATAGTTTCTAAAAGTCATCAATTAAATCCACATAAATTAAGGGTTAATCCCAATCAAGTCTAGTTGTACTCAGAAAAATATTGGATCAAAATATTATTTTAAACATCAGTAGAAAAATAAATAACCATACAGAATTCATATAAAACAGAATCTGGAATTGTAAACACATCTATAGTAAAATTGCAATAACTTGCAACTCACAAATTGAAACTGAGATCTGTCAGAAATTCTTGATAGTAGACAAAATTCTCTATAATTTATGTTCACAAATAATTTTCATTTACTGACCTTGATAGGGTGTAAAATATTGATCAAAAACAGGATAACAGCAAATCGGAACTCTTCTTCATGCACGAAATCAACTAGTTCATATAAAACACATCCAAATCAAAATGCAAAATATGGTGTACTAGATGTCCAAGAAACATGGTATAGGGTATTTAGGAAGTCTACAACAAGTTATACTACTCCTAACACATCAAGCATACAAGGTCATACAACAAATCATGGGTCACGCATAACATGCATGTATACATTAAGAGTCTATTATATCTAAGTTATTTCATGTCTTGTGTGTACGAGACAACTACGGATAGATCAACAACTACAGGCAAGATCAACAAGGGATTCATGGGGATAGATCTTGAAGCAATGACACTACAGGCGGTATTTAGTACTTGTATTTGCAACAGAAATTAATACAAGTTACTTGCCTTATAGTCGATGACGAGAACGAAGGAATAACAAGAATAACGGGAACAGACTTCCGGACTTGAACTCCACTTATGAATGAACGATGAACTACGTGCACAACTCATGAACAACGAACCACGAGCCCGCAAACTCCAACACACACACACACAAAAGAGGACCACGGAGGTGTGCACGAGGAATGGTGACGACACGACAAAATGACGGTGGGGACAGCAAGAGGTTGCTTTGGATGTGCTTCTGTCGTATGCGATTAGGATGGAGACGGTGCACCGGCATGCATAGGTGTCGTCCAGTTGCTGCTGCGCGTCGATAGAGGTGCACAGCGCATGGGGTCGTTAGGATGCTGCTGTGCTGCCACTGTGGAGTCGCGACAGGGAAGTGCACAGAGGGGTTGTTGCTGTGGTCGATGCAGGGAGAGGAAGCTGGAACCGGGAGACAGGGTGACACTAGGAGCTGCGGAGTTGCGAGGCCGCGATAGGAGGCAGGGGACCAGGGGTGCTGGCTACAGTCGACGAGGTGGTAGGGAGGTGCAGGGCAGTGTCGGGACAGGGGATGAAGAGGTGCAGGGGGGTTGTCTTGGAGGTCGGGGAAGCACAGGGAGGCAGGGGATGGGTTTAGACGTAGCGACTAGGTTTGATGAACAGGGGGATATATAAGGGGTATATATATATATATATATATATATATATATATATATATATATATATATATATATGCAGATAGTATAGTTATCAGGGTTTAGGTGTTGAAATGGGTGTGGGTTACTGGTTTAAATGGATCCAATAGGGAATTAATAGAATAGGGTTTTCTATGGTTTAATAGATTCATCAAGAAAATAGAATATGAACAAAAATGAATATATAAATTAGGGCTTGAAAAATTAAAATAATGGGGATAAAAAATAATGGCTGGATCAAACAGAGATGAAAAAATATGAGACAACTGGGTGAAGGAGATCAAATAAAAAGCGACAAGTCAAAATTGATGAATATATAGATAATGAAGATCCAATATATGGTCCAAAAGGAATACAAGCTCAATAAATACCCAAAAAGAAAAATATAACAAAAAATACAGAAAATGAAAAATAGGGGTTACAAATCCTACCCACCTAACAAGAAGAATATCGTTTTCGAAATTCAAAAAAGAGGTGCACAGGGTAACTCCGAAAAGAAAAGAAAGAACAAAACAAAAAGTTACTCAAACAGATGAGGAAACTTCTGCTGAATCTCCTCCTCCAGCTCCCAAGTCGACTCACCCGGCGAGTGAGGATTCCAAGAAACACTAACCAGTTTGATGACCTTGTTCTTAAGCACTTTCTCCTGCCGATCTACAACAGCAACTGGTGGAATCTCACAAGTCAAATCTGGCTGAACGGTTAACTGAGAATAGTTGATCACGTGGCTCTCATCTCAGACATATCTCCTGAGTTGTGAGACATGGAAAATATCGTGCACTCTGATGTGTCTAATTTTTATACAAATATTTGTGCTCATTTACCCATTAAAATTGATTGTATTCGTCTATCTTGTTAATAATTTATCTTATTTCCATAGATTTCGGTTAATTAATTATTTTTTGAAGGAACAAGATTTTTAATGCAAAAAGGTGAATATTTTTGGTAAAAATCAACAAACAAAACAAACTTATTGATTTATTAATTTTTTATTGTTTTGTTGAATTTTAAATTTTAAATTTGACAATTTGGCCGTGTGAAAGCAAGATAAAAATTTTAATTTGCCAATTGAGCTGAATATGCAATAAACAATTTTAAAAGGGTTTAAATGAGCTAATATGATTTTTAGTTAGTTTAATTAATTTAAACTAATTAATTTTAATTTTTTTTATTTTTAAATCCTAATTTCTGATTTATTTTGTTTGTATGCAGCACGTGTTTCAAGAAAAAGAAAGAGAAGAAAAAGAAGCAAGAAATAAAGAGCAAATTAAAGAAGGAAACAGAAAAACAAAGAATTGGGGTTTTTCTGCAAAAATAAACCCTAATCTCAACTTTCCGTGCCTATAAATAGAAGAGCAAACAAGAGAAGGAAGAAGGCAAAAAGAGAGGAGATCGACGACTTCCTCAATCAAAAAAAAACAAAAATAAATAAAAATAAATACGCACTAAAGAGAGACAGAGCTGTATGTGGGGCGCGGTGTTCAAGACGCAAAAGAGAGGAGCAGCAGTCACATGGGCGGCTCTGACTTCTCGCCTGACGTCAGCAGAAGTTGGCTGCGGGACCAAGGAAACAAGGTCACAGAGAGAGGAAAGTGGGCTGACGTGGCTGACGTCAGCGCCACGTCAGCACCGCTCTGCTCAGAAACGACAGAAAGGATAGAGAAGGACAAGGTTGGCGGCTCACTTTCCGAGGCTCTTGGGTTTGGAAATTTTGTTAACAAAATAAAGTTCTTCCTGTCTCTTTTTTTCTTTTTTTTCTCTCTTCTAAATTTTATTATACAATCCAAGACAGTATTTGTTAGTTACAATTTTATTATGAACTAATTTGTTATTTTAGGGTTTCGATGTAGCCTAGTTTTGAGAACACAATTTTAATTCCATATTATTTTTTTATTTTTCCATGGTTGTGTGTTTGAATTTTTATCTTAATGCTTACAATTGGTTGACCGACTTTTGTATGATCTATTAAATCATGGATAGACCGAACTGGTAATTTGTGATTTTGAATTATAGAATTAAACACCATTGATTGAGCGAAATTAGAGATAATTTACCGCAATTAATGTGACCGTTAAGAAATTCATAGAACTTAATGAGTCTTCAATTAATTAAATTTGTGCATGAACTATGACAAACTGTTAGTTGGAGATATTTTTGGTGTTGTTCGAGAGAAAGCATTGAATACTTAGGGGTTTTGGTCTACAATTTGGAAAAATAATAATTTTATTCACATGGAGTTATAACTTGTGTGAGATTAACAAGGTGAAGTCTAAGCCTTAGAATTAATTTTGCAAGTAATAAACTACAAAATTTCAGATTCCGCTGCTCTTCATTAATTTAGTTAGTTATTTAGATTAATTTAATTTGGTTGTTTCCTTTATTGAATTTTGATTTTCCAAATAGTAGCTAATTTATTAAACTCTGTACTCAGTAAAATAATTAGTCCCTGTGGGTTCGAAACTCTTTTCACTTATCTATACTACTTGTTGCGATTTTTTACACTTGCAAATAATTCACACCACACTCTTGATAAATCTGGCGGCAATGCAAGACGATAGGTCACCTTGCTTACTCGTTCCACGATATCAAACGGTCCAATGAACCTAGGGCTGAGCTTGCCCCAACCACCAAACAGAATGACACCTCGCCAAGGCGATACCATTAGGAAAACATGGTCACCAACCTCAAACTCCAAAGCTCTCCGATGGACATCCGCCCATCGCCTCTGCCTATCCTGTGCTGGCCACAAGTGCTTCCTTATCTGAGTCACCGCATCGACTGTCCTGGTGATCAACTCCAGACCCAACAACTTCCTCTCACCAATCTCATCCCAGCACACTGGTGATCTGCACTTCCGCCCATAAAGTGCCCCTAATGGTGCAGCTTTGAGACTGACCTAAAAGCTATTATTGTACGAGAACTCTACGAGATGCAATTGGTCCTCCCATGATCCACCGAACAGCAGCATACAGGACCTCAACATGTCCTCTAGAGTCTGGATGGTCCTCTGTCACTGTCTATCTGTGTGTGGATGAAAAGCTATACTGTACTTCAATTTACTCCCCAAACTACTCTGAAGAATCTCCCAGAACTGAGACCTGAACCTCGTATCCCTGTCGGATACAATACTGACTGGAACCCCATGAAGTCTGACGATCTCATGCATGTACTTCTCAGCTATGTTCTCAATAGACTGTCTAACATGGAAGTGAATAAAGTCAGCACTCTTCGTCAGTCTGTCGACAATCACCCAAATAGCATTGTCACCTTTAGGACTCCTCGGCAAAGCTGTCACAAAATCCATAGTAATGTGTTCCCACATCCACTCCAGAATGGTAAGCGGTTGAAGAAGTCCAGCGGTTCTCTGATACTCTGCCTTAACCTGCTGGCAGATCAAACACTAAAACACTAACTGATCTACAACCCTCTTCATACCAGGTCACCCGAAATGAAGCTTCAAATCCCTATACATCTTAGTATCTCCAGGATGAATAGAATACGATGACTGGTGGGCTTCCTCAAGCAACCTCTAACAAACATCACCCTTCGGAACACATAACCTGGACCCTAAACGAAGTGATCCATCAGCATGAATAACCATATTTGTTCGGGAACCAGCCTTAACTTGTGCTCTGAAACCCTACAATTGCTCATCACTAGCCTGCGCCTCTTTGATATGGTCAACAAGAGACGAATGAAGCTGAAGCACCAAACAACTCCTATCAGAACTCGGCAACAATAAATCCAGCTCCAACATCCGCATCTGCTCAACCAAATCATTCTGCTGAGTCAGGAACATAGCTACCGGTCTCCTGCTCAAAGCATCTGGCACCAATTTCACTCTATCAGGGTGCTATTGCAAACTGATGTCATAATTGGCCATAAGCCCGAACAAACTGATGTTCAACTCCTTCTGGGTGAAGATGTACTTGAAACTTTTGTGGTATGTAAAGATCTGCACTCGGTCCCCAAGTAAATAGTGTCTCCACAACTTCAAAGCAAAGATCACTGCCGCTAACTCCAAGTCATGAGTCAGACAGTTCTTCTCATGGGGCCTTAACTACCTCGATGCATAAGCAACGACTCGGCCCTTCTGCATCAAAACTGCCACAAGACCCTTACCCGAAGCATCACAGTGAACTACAAATTTGCCTGAACCATCTGGAATAGTCAACACTGGCGGTGCGTCAACCTGCTCTTCAACTCAGCAAAAGCCTCACTGCAAGCCTCAGACCAATAGAACTTCTCATCCTTCTCAGTCAGCTTAGTTTATGGTCCTGCTATCTTCGAAAAATCTTGGACGAATTTCCGATAATAGCTAGCTAGACCAAGAAAACTTATCACTTCTGAAACTGACTTAGGAACTGGCTAATCCTTCACAGCCTCAACCTTGGACGGATCCATTGGATAGCAAGTTACAAATTCTGTCTCGTCATCTACGACCTGATAAGCACAGACAGAAGGAAATCCCTAGGCGAGAAGGGAGGTAAGCAATGGAAATACCATTGGCTGAGATAATGTGCCCCAAGAAAGTAACTCTGTCGAGCCAAAACTCACACTTGCTGAGTTTTTCATAGAGCTAATTCTCGCTCAAAATCTGCAAAACCAACCTAAGATGATCGGCATGAACCTTTCGATTCCAAGAATACCCCAGAATGTCATTAATGAAGACCACCACAAACCTATCCAGGAACTGGGAAAAGACCCTATTCATAAGACTCATGAATATAGCTGGTGCATTCGTGACCCCAAACGACATCACAAGATACTTATATTGCCCATATCTTGTCCTGACCGCAGTCTTCTGTACATCAGTCGCCTTCACCTTGACCTGATGATACCCAGAACGAATATCCAACTTCGATAAAACAGCTGCTCCGCTCAACTGATCGAATAAATCATCGATCATGGGCAACGGATACCGATTCTTGACATTAACACGGTTCAGTTCCCGATAATCAACGCAGAGTCGATGACTACCATCCTTCTTATTGACAAAAAGGACTAGAGCACTCCACGGTGAAACACTGGGTCTGATGAACCCTAAATCAAGCAACTCCTGAATCTGCACCTTAAGCTCTGCTAACTCAATCGGTGTCATCCTGTAGGGACTTTTCGATATCAGTGTTATACCATGCTGAACTTTAATACTAAACTCCACATCCCTATCAGGGGGTAAGCCAGGCAACCCCTCTGGAAAAACATCCAAAAAATCTCGCACTACTAGAGGCACAGCCTCACAGCCTAAATGCAATTCCACCGCACAAACCTCCTGATTAACTGCAGTCTCAGCTCGGCCAGGGGGCATCTCCCCATCATGGAACTCAAACTCTGCGCGACCTGGGATTTGGAATACAACTTTCGTGGCACGGCAATCAATAATGGCATGATATTCACCAAACCAATCCATACCGAGAATAATGTCGAATCCTGAATTCTGAATTACAATCAGTTCGGCCTTGAAATCTGCGCTACCAATAATCACGGGACTCTGCCTACACTCCCAGGAACAAACGATAACAATGCCACCTGTCACATTGTTCCAAGCCTCAGACATGATGCTGCACTCCAACTGATGGCGAGCCACAAAGTGGGAAGAGACACAGGAATGGGTTGCCTAGGAATCAAAAAGAACATGAGCAGGAAAAAAGCAAACAAGGACAACACCTAAGACAAAATCAAAAGCAAGAGGAAAAGAATTGATGATCAAGGGTGAGGAATGCAGAAAGACAATATGAAAGGATAATGCAAGAGAAATAAAATAAGCAAAAGGGAAACAACAAAACAACCAAGCAATAAAAGCAAATATACCTGCAACAACACCCTCTGCTGTCTCAGCATCTGTAGCAGTCAGGTTGAAAGCCTAACCTCTCCTGGGGGCAGCGGTCCTCTGACTGACAATCTGACACTGAGGAGAAAGCGGTGGCCTGAATGGACAACGAGCTGGGGCTACCTGCTAAACTGGAACCCCCGGCTGGAAGAGCCATCCCCTGCTGTGGGTAATTCCACATAGCATGATCAGGAGCACCACAACCAAAACAACAGCAATTGGCACGTCTGCAGTCCTTGCGCTCATGCCTAGGAAGTCGGCAGAAGTCACAAAAACTAACCCTCTGAGGACCCGCAGAAGAGTAGGAGATTCCCTGACCGGATGGGATGGGACCGGCCTCCGAATCTGCCTACCATAAGGCATAGCAACAGCAGAGTGCGGAACTGTCCGCCGGGTAGGAGTCAACCTGCCAAGAGCCTACTCCTGAGCTCGAGCTGCCTCAAGAGCCTCGGCATAAGTATGAAAGCGAAGGGAGACGAGCTGCACCCGAATATCTCGCTCAAGTCCCAGCGTGAATCTACGAGCCCTGTCCTATTCATTCGCCACAAGAAAGGCTGCGAAGCGGCTAAGTCTGGTAAATTCCACTGCATACTCATCCACATACATGGAACCCTGTTTTAAGAGTCTCATGTTACAACATTGTATGGACAATATGTAAAAAAATTCTAATAATATAACAACGACCAACCTGTTTCAGGGCCGGAACTGTTGCTCCATTTCAATCCGAGTGCTGCAAGGGAAGAACTTCTCCAAGAAGCTCCTAGTGAACGTGGCCCAAGCAATAGGTCGCACAAGCCTTTCGGACTCAGACCTCCACCCAATGTGAGCTAGATCCACTAGCTGGATGGTTACCACATCCACTTTATCAGTATCGTCAACTCTTGCTGCCAAAAGCAACTACTCAGTCCGGATCAACCACTGTTCGGCCTCCAAAGGCATGTCAGTGCTGGAGAATCTGTCAGGATGCAGCCTCATAAAATCTGTGATTGTATCCAGATGAAGAGGAAGAGCTGCCTGCATAGGCACAGTAGGAGGCAGAACCCGAGCAGCTTCCATAGCAGCCATCACAAGGTCACTGTGGTTTTGCTGTATATTAATCAACCGTTCCAACACATTGGTAACGGCCTCAAGCCCGGGGTGATCTTCCTGAGGGCAGGAAGTTAAATCTCTACGAGCCATGGTCTCCACAAGATAAAAAAACAATCAGCATCCAGATCATAGTTGATTATAATTCATTCATGTATGCATGGCTTGTGTACTGTTCTGCCGATCCGAGATCGAGCCAAGCTTATCTAATATATTAGTCAAACCAATACATTAGCCAAACCTGGTGCTCTGATACCCCTAAAAACCTTGTCATGCCCTGCTTCCTAAAAAGGAGATACAGAATATGGATATATGACTAAGTCTAGTAAATGGCTTGCACCATTCATAAGCTGTCAGGATCTTTACGACAAGAACAAGAATAATCAAGAGATAATAAGGAGAAATCATCCACACATGCATATATGAATCAATATACCAACAGAAATTTACATAAAACAAAATTTAATAATCTCAAATAAACCAGATCAGAACAAGTTAATAATTATGGGTCACATTGCACAATACTAGTAAAATTACATTTATTCAAGAATAGTAGGAATGTGAATGTAGCAAGAACTCCAGCAACTAGAATCTTAGATCACCTACTCCATCGGGCAGCTGATCACCATAATCTGCAATTTAATAAATTACAGGAAAAGGAAAAAAGAAAACAAAACGTACGTCAATGCAAGTTACGAGCCGCTTGTGGTGCAGGCACAAGTACGGACAAAGAATAAACAAATATAGAGTAACAATGGAAGCAACCATAGCATAGAATAGATATGGCAACAAAATGGAACAACTAGCATGGCAAGATGAACGAGTGCAAGTGGCATGTAACAAGTATCAAGCAAACAAGTATCATGTAAACAAGTAACGAGTAACGAGTAACGAGTGACAAGTGTCAAGAATCAAGTATCATGTACAAGTAGCAAGTAGCAAGTGTCAAGTGATCATGTTGTTTCAAGTCTTGTATCTAGTTCAATCTAGGTAACACTTCATGCATCCCAGGTTTTTACCACATGGTTGATATATTCAAACAATTTCGTTTTAGATTTCATAGTGGATCATAGAGGGCAGTGTACTCAGGATAAGTATCAAGTAATTAAGTATCAAGTATCAAGATCCAAGCATCAAGTATCACGTGTCAAGTGTGCAAGTGTCAAGTAATCACGTGTCAAGCTCCAAGTATCAAGTATCAAGTAATCACGTAGGATCTATAGATCCCCTTCCGAGTACACATTTATGTATTTTCCACTATTAGATCTTTCCCTTTAAACCACGGCTTAGTTTCTTGTTATTATTATTTAAGCAAGCATGGATGTGCACAAACAAGTCAAGAAACATGGAGATACAATAAGGGACAAGTACAAGTTGAATAAAGTGCACGAACGAGTGACAAATGGTGTAACGCCCCGAACTTCCTATATGGAGGATTCGAGACGTGAGCCAGGACCTTTACATTCAATTAGTCACAATACATAGATCTGTGGAAAATTTTAAAACTTTTTACTACTACAATATTACAGACCGAGTGTTTTCATTGATTCCACATTACATCAGAGTATATAAGAATGAAAGATGACAATATCAGACACTTCATTTGTAAACCATGCCTTGACTGGAGTCCTCCTGGTTGGGTGATCTTGTATCCACGACTACGATCCAATACCTGTACTTCTACACTGCAGTACCTATTGAAGTGGGGACGTCAGTATTCACTGACGCTTAAGGGCTGATCATATAGCAGCGAATTTCCAAAACAAACATATAAAACATGGTAAGATATGTCGGTGTAGTTTAAGTGTTCGTGAGTGCAATGAATAGAATCTAATGCAATGTCAACTTATCTAGGATGCTCCTATTCTAATGCAAGCGAGTCTCCGGAACAGTATGCATCCCATACTACATACGCCCCATCTCAAGCCGTTTTCTTCATATAGGGATTTGAACCCGCGTTATGAATTCTATTTTGTACACATCCTGTTCCTGACATAATACTACATGACTGGTGACTATTGTCGGCGTACCAGACCACACACAAAAGCCAACACGAACTACAAGGTACTTGTCAACCTTCTTCCGTGCCCTCAACTAGTCATGAGAAGGCATAGAACCTGCCGGGATCGTAGGGACTATTTCCCTAGGAAACCCTCTCGTTCTTATCATGGCACATTCAGGAATCAACAATCAAGATATGGAACCCGTGCTTCCAACTTGTCATGAAAAGCACCGCCCGTATCCCTTTTGACAGGGGAATACATCCCGATAACACCACCTAGTGTCAGCCTATAGGAGATGTTGGAGTATAGGGTATCACCCCCCAACACCAACTCTCTCCCTTTGGCAAAAATGGTTAAGTAACAGGTTACTACCCTAACGATGTTACTAACCCTAACAGACCAAATGGGCCGTACGAGCTACAAGATACTTTCAACCTAGAGTCGTACTCTCAACTCATCATGAGAGGGCACCATATGGGTCAAACAAGCGAGATACGCAACTCATGCTTCCAACTTGTCATGAAGAGCACCGTACGTGTCCCTCTTCTAACCCAACAAGCGAGACATGCACTGTGCTTCCAACTTGTCATGAAAAGCACCGTACGTGTCCCTTTTCTAACCCAACAAGCGAGACCTGCACTGTGCTTCCAACTTGTCATGAAAAGCACCGCACGTGTCCCTCTTCTAAAGAGTGTCACAATTTGCCCGAACAATTAACCAAGTCTTAAACTAGACTTCACGCGATCTCCTCGGATCTACTCATAGCTTACTTATTTAAGACAATATCTGCATTCGAGCCCAATGAGCTTCGTATGGGACCAACGGCTGCGTAGGACAACACATAAAAACAACCACTTATCCTAAGCAGGGGTGGGTTCAATTCAACATAGAACGATAAAGCTCAAGCATGATGGGTTCTTTACTAGAACCTTTAGCAACTTAACCAGGATGTTCGACTACAATTTAAACATGGTACATAAACTCAAGCATGATAGTTTTACTAGAATGTCACATAGGCATGAATGGGTTCTTACACAACTCAAGCATGGTAAGTTTTGCTAGAATGTTACGTAGGCATGAGTGGGTTCTTTACACAACTCAAGCATGGTAAGTTTGCTAGAATATCACTTAAGCATGAATGGGTTCTTTACACAACTCAAGCATGGTAAGTTTGCTAGAATATCACATAAGCATGAATGAGTTCTTTACACAACTCAAGCATGGTAAGTTTGCTAGAATGTTACATAGGCATGAATGGGTTCCTTACACAACTCAAGCATGGTAAGTTTGCTAGAATATCACATAAGCATGAATGGGTTCTTTACACAACTCAAGCATGGTAAGTTTGCTAGAATGTTACATAGGCATGAATGGGTTCTTTACACAACTCAAGCATGGTAAGTTTGCTAGAATATCACATAAGCATGAATGGGTTCTTTACACAACTCAAGCATGGATTCCTACTACATCACAAGCATGGATTCTTTTTCTACAACTCAAGCATGGATTCCTACTACATCACAAGCATGGGTTCTTTTTCTACAACTCAAGCATGGATTCTTACTACATCACAAGCATGGGTTCTTTTTCTACAACTCAAGCATGGATTCCTACTACATCACAAGCATGGGTTCTTTTTCTAGAACTCAAGCATGGATTTTTAAAAGAAGCTACTATCCAAGCTTACTTACATATTACAAGAACTACTTATTTTAGGGATTACTAGTCCCATTTATTACAAGGAACTAGTTTTACCAAATTACAAGTTCCTACATAAACAATAATCAACTCTTATAGAGTTACAAGATAAACTCACTTTCCTTCAATCCCACAATTTTTTACATCAAGAAAACTCACCTTTTTATGAACAAAAGTTAGTAAGGACATGATCTTTATTAGGTTGGAAAACAACATACAACAAAAATACTATCTCTTAAAATTAGCATGTAAAGTCCTACAACCCCCAAAATGGGTATGTAACCATTCTCACCTTACTAACTCATATGCACATAGTAGTTAGTCCAAGTTGTTTAATTTGTGTTTAACAAGGTAACTAATGAAACAAGCATAAACATAACAAGTTCAAAGTCTCATCTTTATGGGTTCTTTGTGAGTTCCATTCTTCCAACTTTCTTTATATGAATCCCTTTTTATAAAAAGCCATTCTTATGCTTATTTCTTTAGTCCAAGTAGTCGAATTTAACCATAATAACAACAATAATAATAGCAAGGCTAAAGATCCAATCTTTATGTGTTTTAAATTAATTTCCTCCATTCAAACTTTCCATGGGATCCTTGTGATCTAAATCACTACTTATGTGCTCAATAATTAGTCCAAGTTGTTTTAATCAACATACAACATATATACACACATATAACCATAAGTAGAGAGCAAAATAGAACAAAAATTAACATACAAAAGGTAGAGAAACCCCCACCTTGATTTTTCTATGTAGGAAGGACTAGCTAGCAAACCATCTCCTTCCTTGCTTCTATGGAGAACTCTTCAAGAATTTCATGAAATAGAACCTATTTAAATCTCTCTTTCTCTCTTTCTTTTTCTTCCCTTTTCTTTCTAAAATTTGAAACTAGTAAGAAGTAGAAGTAGAAGGAAATGGAGAATGAGATGAGAAAGAGATGGAGAAGAATGGAGACAAATGATAATGAAAATGGGAAGGGAAGGGGGAGGCCGGCCACTTTGGAAAGGAGGGGGGGGTTTATATTGGAGATGGGTGAAGGGTTGTGTGGGTAGAAAGAGTGCCACTTGTCAAACTCTTATGGTTAGAAACAATTCATGTTTCTTTTGCAAATAATCTTTACAATCAAGTCCTAATCCATCCTAGCCCTCCATCTCATCATGATGGATCTAAAATAAAATATAATTTACCAAAATCACATACTACATGATTTGTTTAAATGCCCGAAATCGACACAGTTCGATTTCGTACGTGTATCTGATTATACAGATATTTTTCATTCATGAAAACGAACAATCTGTACAAAAAATAATTTAATTCTGAAAATAATAATAAAATAAATTTTATTATCAGCCCGGGAGATTCCAGTACCAATTTGATACAATACAGATGTATACAGACTGGTATATACACACAGATAACGTTCATCCACAAAACCGGGTGATATCTACCAAAATATTTCATTTTGGGTAATAAAAGTAAAATAATAATAAAATAATAATTTTCAGTGTCTGCCCGGGATTTTCCAGACATTTTTCTCAAAAATGCATTTTTCAGGATTTTGTACAAGTGCACAAAACTGATACAATACCTGTATATACTTACCAGTATATAGGTCCAGGTAACTTTTCATGTGCAAAACCAAGAAATTTCCATTTAAAATATTTTGCTTAAAAAAATAATAATTTATACAATATAATATCCATCCGGGATATTACAATACTCCCTCCTTAGAATAGTTCTGTCCTCAGAACTACATTAAGTCAGGAATACGAACAAACATTTATACACTAAATGACTCCGGGAAAGAAGCTTATATGGCTCTCTAGCTCCCAAGTGGCTTCCTCCACGGTCTTTGGGTGAGTCCAATTCTTCAATTATCTCAATCTTTTGCAGTTTTGTAGCCACTCCCTCCTTAGAATAGGACGTGGCCCACGAATGCTAGTTCAGACTTCCAGGATCTTCTCCTATAATTTTCTCAAGGCTGATGCTCCAGACGGTGTAATTAAACAAACCAAATCTAGAGTCACCTCTCGCACACCTCTTAACTCATGAAAATCTTAATTTAGACAAGGAATATGATAAACCATGCTTTGAACAAAACAGATTCACGGATTCCATATATATATAAATCCATTTTGGTTACAAAAGGTGTTACATCATATATTACTTAAAGTCCAAAACGAAATTTCAAAAGCAACTTCAAACCTAGTTGTCCCCCCATCTTTGCACACCGGGGATGAATTCCTCGCCTTCGTTGGCATCATCCTTTGTAAGTGCGAACATTCGTCCATTGCGAAGCGGCTCCTTTCCCTTGTGGTTCACTTCTGGGGCTGATCTGTTGGTATTCCTCTGAAACTGGGGACAGTCTGGTCGGATATGACCAATCTTCCCACAATTGTAACAAACACGGGTATCCATCTGAGGGTCCTTCCTTGGGCACTGTCTCATAAAATGACCTTGCTCTCCACACAGGAAACAACTTCCTGGCTTGGCAGCTCCAAGTTTGCCGTCTGGTTTCTGAATCTTCTGCTTTCGTCCTTGGTTCTCGAGCCCGGATGCTGGTGTAGACCTCTTCCCCTCATTCCATTTCCCCATGTTCTCTTGACGTTCTGGCCCTCGGTTCATGTCCAGTTCTGTCGTTGCCGCACGACGGACTAATTTCTCGAACCTCCGAATGCAAAACGGTACCATCTTCGTTCTGAGTGCAGGTCGGAGCCCTTGCTCGAATCTCTTGGCCTTCTTGACCTCATCTTCTACCATCTCTGGAGCATATCGGGATAGTTGCGTGAACTTGGTCTCGTATTCACGAACTGTCAAGCTTCCCTGCTTCAAGGTTAGGAACTCCATAGCCTTGTCCTCCTGCACATCTAATGGAAAGTAGTGCACCCTGAATTCAGCAAGGAAATCTTCCCAAGTAATGGGTCCTTCGCCCATGCCTCTTTTTACCGATTGCCACCAGACTCCGGCGTCTTTTTCCAGTAGAATGCTTGCCAACCTGACTTTGCTGTCATTGGGTGTTATCATCACCTCGAACACGGTCTCGACTTGACGAATCCAGTCATCAGCCGCCGTCGGGTCTGCCTTTCCCTCAAAAATAGGTGGCCTCATCCTCCGGAATGATTCGACCATCTTAATGGGGTCGGTAGCTGCTGCTCCCTGATTACCTCCGGGTGCCCCTTGGTGTTGCACATTATTTCTACTTGCCTCAGCTAGGTCTCCAAGCGCCTGGTACATACGAGCGAATTCCGCCCCTATATCCAGCCCTGTGCCATTTCCTCCGCTGCCCTCTCCTTCGTTTCGGTCGCCCCAACCGCTATTTGTTCTGCGAGACATCTGGTGGAAAAGAATAATAGAATACACATAGCATCATATTGTAATATCGCAAAATAACATCCAATCATCTCACCATACACATAAGACTTGTAGAAAACATACAGCTAAACTTCATTTCATCATAACTTCGTATCACACATATGCATTATCTTCCTTACACTTATATATAAGTGGGAAGCAAAATGTCATAACTACAAAAATAACCTACGGACATCTGACTGCCTAGTTGGTACTACCAGTGTCCTCTGCTGGGTTCCCTCCAGTAGGCGGTGGTGCTAGCCGTTCTTGTAACTGCGTGATTTGCGCCTGAAGCTCCGTGCATTTGTGCTCTAGGCGCGCAAACTGTACACGGTGGCTGCGCTTCAGGATCACCATCCTGCGGTTGGCCCTCATCTTGGCGCTCCATAACTTCGCCACTTCCTTTTCATGGTTGTAGGCCACAAACTCACAAGAGTCCATCCTGTGCTCGAGACAAACATGCTCCCAGCTGAATGTCGAGATATCGTAAAAGACCTGCTCAAGGGCCTGCTCTTCTGGGGTAAGCTGGGGAAGTGGCGGGGGTGGGTATACTGGGATCTGGTCCCGTACAGGGGCAGCCCCTGGTGCGGCAGCTACGGGGGCCCCATTGGCCAATCCAGCCACAACCGGTGACTCGTCCCCCTCTAAGATGGGCTCTAAGTCCGAGTCCACCTCAATTGCGACTCCGTGTGCCCATCCATTCCCTAGGGGAAAAGCTCCACTTGCCATCCTACAAGGAGTGGACACGGGAGTTAGCATAGATATAGAATATCATAAAACATAAGTTGAAGAACAACAATATGAATTATAATTATCTACAACAAGCTAAAAGAAACCTAACTCCCACAAGTCTTCTAAGTCTATTTTCCTTCTATGTTGGACTATAAATTGAAGTCGGCTCTGAGACCATCTGTAACGCCCCGATCTCCCCGTTGCTGGGAAACCGAGACACATGCCAAGATCTTTCCTTCAATTAGTCTCGAGACACAGAAAAACTGGAAAATTTAAAAACCTTTCTTCATCACAGAGTTACTACGCAGTAATTACAATTATCAGTTTGTAATACCAAACTGTACTGCCTGCCCCTTTTCTTTTCTTTCTTGACTCCAAAATCAATTCTTCCAATTTCTATATCACTTTAAACATAAACTAAAATAGTTATGTTTCAAAGAAAATTTGGGCAGAGTCTCCCTTGTATTTTTTGCCCAAAACACAGAAAAGCTTACGGAATTTTGCTCTAAATTCCGTAGCTTACATCACAGGCAATAATAATACGGGCTCCCCAGGCCAAAATGAGCATCATCACACAGGCAATATATATATATGCTCTGGGGGCCAAACTCATAACGGTTTAACAAATATCAATTAAAAAGCATAAATTTCTTTGAAAACGTAGTAAGTTTTTAGAAAATAACCTGTAAAAACCTACCACGACGCCCGGCACTCCACAACGAAATGGGTACGGGTCCAAACCATATCCTGCTGCCTCACACTATACTCTTCGTCATCATCCTCATACTTATACATCAAAAATACAATTTAAAGCATAAATCTTTACTATTTACAATTAAAACATAACAAATTATAACTGGAGCTCCACTCCACGGAACTTGTACCTACACCTCACCTCTGCACTGCTGAGGACCTGTAACAGTAGGGACCTAGGGTAGCCCAGGGACTCCCTAACCCCCAAACACTAAGGGGTTACCCATTTCTGGTGTGAGTATGATTTATTATACGTATTTTGTGATTATAAAGAAAACATATGTGAGTTAATTTATTATGTGTTTTGGTGTGTTAAAAATTATGGGAGTATGATTTATCATATGTATTATGTGAGTTAGTTTGGTTATATATTTGTGTATATGGGAATGAGTTATTTTTATATGATGATATCAAATGTGGTGAGTTATATTATTTATATATTTTCATGGTTTAAAGATATATGTGAGTTGGTTTATTATATATTTTTGTAGTTTGATGAATATGTGAGTTATATTATTTATATATTTTTGTGGTTTAAAAATATATGTGAGTTAGTATATTAATATATTTTGTGGGTTAAAGAATATGTGAGTATTGATTTATTTTACATATTTTTGTGATTGTAAAAAATATGGTGAAATTAACTATTTTGAGTATATAAAAACCTATATAATGGATGAGCTATATTTAGATGATGATATCAAAATATGGCGTGGATGGTTTATATACGTATTTTGAGGCTTTGAAGAAGTTCGAATAAACTAAAGTATTGATATAAGAATTTATGGATCAAAGGGATCCTATAAAAAGTATGAATGGTAGAACTTGAGAAAATAGCTAAGATGAGTAGTTGTTCTAAGGTTCAAAGAAACCATGCTTAAGTGAGTATAGTAGTGGTTTTAGCTAAGAGTCTCAAAAAGAACCCATTTTAGTTGTTAGTAGTATTGAGTAAAAAGAACCCATCCTATGGATTTGAATTGTTGTAGAAAGAAACCCATGGTTAAGTTGTAGTAGAATATCATGTTTGGGTCGATTTTAGAAAGAAACTCATGTTTGGGTCGATTTTAGTAGGTATGCCATGATGAGTTGATTTTAGAAGAAACCCATGCTAAGTTGATTATAGTAGATTCTTTTGTTGCTTCTAATTATAGAAGATCAAGTGTGCTAGTAAGCACAGTTGGTTGTTTATAGGTTGATTACCTGTATGATTGTTTGTATGTGGTTTTGCGCGTACGTGGCTCGACTGGCCCGTATGTAGCTGTGGGTCTCATACGCAGCTTATTCGGCTCGTATGTGTGTTGTTGTCTCATACGCGGCTCGACTGGCCCGTATGTAGATGTTGGTCTCATACGGAGCTTATTTGGCTCGTATGCATGTTGTTGTCTCATACGCGGCTCGACTGGCCCGTATGTAGCTGTTGGTCCCATACGTAGCTGTTTAGCTCGTATGTGTTTTTGGTTACTCGTATGTAGCTTCTTAGCTAATACGCAGTTTGTTGTGCTTGTCTAGGGTGATGTCATTGCCCTAGGGCTATCGACCATCAAGACGTGTGTTTAGCTTACTCCTAAGGGACTGTGGACGAGTTACTTCGCGGGTGCCGTCAGATCTTAACCGTTGGTTGATTGCAGACCGGAGTGTGACGAAATCCAAGTTCAGGTAGTAGCATGCGAATGCGTTCGTATTGCCGGGGTCTTGGATCGATAGGCCATGAACCAGATCCTGAGGGATTCTGGTGAGTTTAGGTTGAGCAGCCTAATAGAGTTATCTTGCGAAGTCTAATTTAAGACCTAGCATGTTGTGTAATGTTGTCATTCCTAGGATTGTTCAGGGTTAGGAACATCATTAAGGTAGTGACTTATAAAGATCATTTTACTTCGACCCTTTGCCGAAAAGAGAGGAGTTGGTTGTAGGTAGCGCCTTACGACCAACTTGTCCCTCGAAGCAGGCCTTAGGTGGTGTTATTGGGTTGTACCTTCCCGTCAAAGGGATACGTACGGTGCCGTCTCACGAGTTGGGAGCACGGGTTGCGTATCTCGCGCTGTTAATTCCTGAAGTGCCATGATAAGGCGGGCGGAGCTAGGGGGATGGACCCCGGAACTTCGTCGGGTCCTTGGCCAGGGAGAGCGAACAGGCCATAGATCACGGTCTATGAGTTAGGGGCGACACAGGATAGGCTTTGTATGCTATACTGCGCTCGGAGAGACCCCGTGTTCGTCTGGTTTTTGAGTGAGGTCCGGTGTACCGGGTAGTAGTGGCAAACATAGACACCATGAGCGTACTGCATTGGTGGGACTTGACCACATTTGCAACCTCATCAGTCATGTAGTATCTGTCAGGAACAGGTTGTGTACAATTAGAAATTCATAACGCGGGTTCAAATCCCTATATTTGGAGAAACGGCTTGAGATGGGGCGCATGTATTTATGGGCTGCATGTTGCTTCGGAGACTTGCTGGCATTAGAATAAGAGCATCATCACACTAGTAAATCTGGCATTAGAATAAGAGCATCATCGCATTAGTAATCTTGCATTAGAATAAGAGTATCATTGTATTGGTAATTTGCATTATAGTTAAGTCATAACATACACTGGCACAAATTATATGTACACATGTCCTTTCCATTCAAGTTGAATTGCGAGTGTGATAGTTGGAGTAGATTAATAACCAAGCTATGGGCTTGGGATGTGATTGTGTTATTACCAAACTATGTTGGGATATGGGGTGTATTGTGATAAAATACAAGTAAGTGGTAAGGTGAAATGAGATGTTAGGTTGGACATGAACGAATGTGGTAGTATGAGGATGAAGACATATATTGATGATGGGATACGTGATATAAGGAAACAAAATCAATATTGTATTATGAGTGGTTATTCAAATGATTACTAAATATAAGTAGGTTATGAGCGGGTATAGATATACATACAGGTGATGACTCAGAGAGTATTTGATGTAAAATCTTAATTATGATGTTTACATATTCAGATGTCAAGTAAGATTTGTTTATCTTGGAAATTGTGAGTTCGTTATGTTTTTACTTGTAAGTTTAATTTATTTACTTATTTAATAAATTATACTCACACCAGAAATGGCTAACCCCTTAGTGTTTGGGGGTTAGGGAGTCCCTGGGCTACCCTAGGTCCCTACTGTTACAGGTCCTCAGCAGTGCAGAGGTGAGGTGTAGGTACAGGTTCCGTGGAGTGGAGCTCCAGTTATAATTTGTTATGTTTTAATTGTAAATAGTAAAGATTTATGCTTTAAATTGTATTTTTGATGTATAAGTATGAGGATGATGACGAAGAGTATAGTGTGAGGCAGCAGGATATGGTTTGGACCCGTACCCATTTCGTTGTGGAGTGCCGGGCGTCGTGGTAGGTTTTTACAGGTTATTTTCTAAAAACTTACTACGTTTTCAAAGAAATTTATGCTTTTTAATTGATATTTGTTAAACCGTTATGAGTTTGGCCCCCAGAGCATATATATATATTGCCTGTGTGATGATGCTCATTTTGGCCTGGGGAGCCCGTATTATTATTACCTGTGATGTAAGCTACGGAATTTAGAGCAAAATTCCGTAAGCTTTTCTGTGTTTTGGGCAAAAAATACAAGGGAGACTCTGCCCAAATTTTCTTTGAAACATAACTATTTTAGTTTATGTTTAAAGTGATATAGAAATTGGAAGAATTGATTTTGGAGTCAAGAAAGAAAAGAAAAGGGGCAGGCAGTACAGTTTGGTATTACAAACTGATAATTGTAATTACTACGTAGTAACTCTGTGTTGAAGAAAGGTTTTTAAATTTTCCAGTTTTTCTGTGTCTCGAGACTAATTGAAGGAAAGATCTTGGCATGTGTCTCGGTTTCCCAGCAACGGGGAGATCGGGGCGTTACAGATGGCTCATACGAGACTAAGACAACAAAAATTCTAGTTCAGGATAGCAAGACAGTACTGCACCAAATCTGGGATTCCCGTTGTCACGGATATGCAAATTTGGACCCTTCAGAAGATCTAAAAAATAGACTTCCGGCCGAATCCAGCAATTATATATATAAGTCATATGGTATTTCACAAAAACATGACTCAAAATAGAATTGTATCCAGGAAACATGTTCAGCCAGAAATCAGAAGTTTGTATTTATAAACAAGAAAACGGCATAAAACTTATTGATTAAATCTAAGAAAAATCTGGGGTATTCCCTAGTATGTTTAGTATTAGGTAATAAAGTTTCATGATTTTCCAACATAGATAGAGTAGTCAAGAAAAATCAGAAAGCAGTAAGATACAGCAGTTTTGTAAATTTGGAATAATAAACACAGCAGTACTAAAACAGCGATCGGTTACAAAATATACATCGAAATCCAGATCCGTCAAAAGGGTGATAAAATAGATACAGTAGGCTACAATTCATATTCACAATATTTTTGTAAACAGCCAATAGAATCAGGATGAAATTAAGGTTCTTTACTGAACACCAAGAAAATTCTGCAAGTGTGGTAGTTGTTTGCGAGCATAGAATAATTTCAAAAAGTTATCAATTAAATCCAAAAAAAATAGGGGTTAATCCCAATAAAATCTAGTTATACTCAGAAAATTTTTGGATCAAAATATTATCTTTAACATCAGTATAAAAATAAATAACCATACAGAATTCATATAAAACAGAATCTGGAATTGTAAACACATATGTAGTAAAACAGCGATAACTTGCAACTCACAAATCGAAATAGAGATCTGTCAGAAATTCTGGAAAGTATACAGAATTCTATATAATTCATGTTCACAAATAATTTTCATATACTGACCTTAATAGGGTCTAAAATACTGAACAAAAAATGGGGTAACAACAGATCAAAAATCTTCTTCATGCATGAAATCAACTAGTTCATATGAAACACATCCAAATCATAACAAAATGCAAAATATGGTGTACTAGATGTCCAAGCAACATGGTATAGGGTATTTAGCAAGTCTAAAACAAGTTATACTACTTTTATCACATCAAGCATATAAGATCATACAATACATCATTGGTCACGAATAACATGCATGTTTACATCAAGAGTCTGTTATATCTTTGTTATTTCATGTCGTGTGTATACAAGACAACTACGGATGGATCAACAACTAGAGTCAAGATCAACAAGGGATTCATGGGGATAGATCTTGAAGGAACTACACTACAGGCTATATTTAGTACTTGTATTTGCAACAGAAATTAATACAAGTTACTTGTCTTATAGTCGACGACGAGAACGAAGCAAGAACAAGAATAACGGGAACGGATTTTTTGGAACGAACTCCACTTACGAACGAACGACGGACTACGAGCACAACTCACGAACAACAAACCACGAGCCCGCGTACTCCAACACATGCACACAAAAGAGGACCACAGAGGTGTGCACGGGGGAACGACTACGACACGGCAAAACGACGATGGGGATAGCATGAGGTCGCTCTAGCTATGCTACTGTCGTCTGCGATCGGGAGGGAGATGATGCACTGGCGTGCGTCGCTGTCGTCCAGTTGCTGCTGCGCATCGACAGAGGAGCACAACACATGGGGGCGTCGGGATGCTGCTATGCTGCCACTGTAGAGTCGCGATAGGGAAGAGCATAGGGGGGCTATTACTGTGGTCGATGCAGGGAGGCAGGGAGAGGAGGCTGGCACCGAGAGTCTGGGTGGCACTGGGAGTTGCGACGCTGCGAGGCCATGACAGGAGGTAGGTAACCAGGGGGCGCTGGCTACAGTCGATGAGGTGGTAAGGAGGTACTGGGCAGCGTCGGGACAGGGGATGAAGAGGTGCAGGGGGTTTGGCTTGGAGGTTGGGAAGCATAGGGGGGTAGGAGATGGGTTTAGAAGTAGCAGCTAGAGTTGATCAGCAGGTGGATATATAAGGGGGGTATATATATATGCAGATAGTATGGATATTAGGGTTTAGGTGTTGATACGGGTGTGGGTTATTGGTTTAAATGGGTCCAATAGGGAATTAATAGAAAAGGGTTTTCTAGGGTTTAATAGATCCATCATGAAAATAGAATAGGAACAAAAATGAATAAATAAATTAGGGCATGAAAATTTAAAATAATGGGGATAAAAAATAATGGCCCGAACAAACAAAGATGAAAAAATATGAGACATTTTAATCAAGGAGATCAAATAAAAAGAGACAAGTCAAAATTGATAAATATATAGATAATGAAGATCCAATACATGGTCCAAAAGGAATACAAGCTGAATAAATACCCAAAAAGAAAAATATAACAAAAAATACAGAAAATGAAAAACAGCGGTTACAAAAAGAATTGATGTTGAAGGGTGAGGAAAACACAATGCGGAAAGATAATAAGAAAGAATAATGCAAGATAATGAAAGAAGCAAAAGAGAAACAAAAAAACAAAAAAAAGCAAAATATACCTGCAACAACCCTTTCAGCTGACTCAGCATCGGCAGCAATCAAGTTATAAGTCTGACCTCTCCTAGGTGCAGCGGTCCTCTGACCGATAATCTGGCACTGAGGAGGAAGCAATGGCCTGACTGGACCACGAGCTGGGGCTACCTACAGAATTGGACCCCCGGCTGGAAGAGCCATCCTCCACTGCGGGTAATCCCACACTGAATGGTCAGTAGCACCACAACCAAAATAGGTGCCTGCAGTCTCTGCGCACGTGCCCGGTCATCTGCCAAAAATCGTAGAATCCTTCCCTCCGAGGAGCGGCAGAAGAGTAAGGAGCTGCCCTAACAGGATGGGCTAGGACAGGCCTCCGAATTGGCCCACGAGAAGGCCTAGCAACAATAGAGTGCGGAACAGTCCGCTGGGGAGGAGTCAACCTGCCACGAGCCTGCTCTTGAGCTCGAGCTGCCTCAAGAGCCTCAGCATAAGTACGCAAGAGAAGGGAGACGAGATGCAGTCGAATATCTCACTCAAGCCCCAACGTGAATCTACGAGCCCTGTCCTCTTCGTTTGCCAAAAGAATGGCTGCGAAGCAACTAAGTATGGTAAATTCCACTGCATACTCATCCACAGACGTGGAGCACTGTTTCAAGAAAGTCTCATGTTACAACATTGCATGGACAATCTGTAACAAAATTCCAATAATAGAACAACGACCAACCTATTTTAGGTCCAGGAACTGTTGCTCCATTCAACTCGAGTGGTGCTAGGGAAGAACTTCTCCAAGAAGCTCCTAATGAACGTGGCCCAAGCAATAGGCCGCACGAGCCTTTCGAACTCAGGCCTCCACCATATGTGGGCCAGGTCCACCAGCTGGATGGTTACCACATCCACTCTATCAGCATTGGCAACTCTTACTGCCAAAAGTAACTGCTCAGTCCAGATCAACCATTGTTCTGCCTCCAAATGCGTCTCAGTACCCGAGAATCTGACAGGATGTAGCCTCATGAAATCTGTAACTGTACCGGGACGAGGAGGGAGAACTGCCTGTGTAGGCACAGCGGGATGTGGAACCCGGGTAGCTTGCAAAGCAACCATCAGAAGGTCACTGTCGTTTTGCTGCAAATTGATCAACCGTTCCAACACATTAGTAACGGCCTCAAGCCCAGGCTGATCTTCCTGAGGGCGGGAAGTGGAATGGTCTGCACAAGATAAAAAATAATCAGCATCCAGATTAAAGTTGATTATAATTTATTCATGTATGCATGGTCTGTGTATTGTTGAACCAATCCCGGATCGAGCAAAGCTTGTCTAATATATCAGTCGAACAGCAGAACAAACATAGCATAGTGTAGGCATGTCAACAGATATATAATATCTAACATGAACTAGGAACAAATCAGATAGCATGGTATACTAACAGATACAGATAACATGTGTTAAGTCTCAAGTGATAAGCAGACAGATATACAAATGATAGTGTTAGATGATAGTCAGACAGATAATCAGATAACAGATACAGATAAACAGATAACAGATGTCATGTTCTTATAAGTCTTGTGTTTATTACTATCTAGGTAGCACTTCATGCGTCCAAAATTTTTACCACATGGTTGCTACATTGAAGCAAGTTACGTTTATATTTCGCAGGGGATCATATAGGGCCGTGTACTCAGGTATCAAACAAACAGATATCAGATGCAGATCCAGACAGACAGATAGAACCTAAGGGTTCTCTTCTGAGTACACCTTCATATAGGGAAGTAATGTAGTCAGGGTTCAAACAACTGAATTGTACCACATAACAGATAATCAGATGGGAAACACAGGCTCCCTTCCAAGTACATATTTCTATATTTTTCACTACTAGATCTTTCCCACAAACCCCGACTTGGTTATTTTGTTATTATTATCAGACAGACATGTATGTGCAGAAAACAGAGTGAGAATAGTATGGTATAAACAATTAAAAGGTTCAGGGTGATAGAAAAATATATACAGACAAAAGATAACACATAAAAGAATAGTACAGCGAGAATTCTAGTTCAGGACAGCAAGACAGTACTGCACTAAAACTAGATTTCCCGTTGTTACAAACATGCAAACCTGAATCCATAAGAAAATCTGAAAAGTAGACTTCCGGCCGAATTCAGCGAATATATATAAGTCATATAGTGTTTCACAAAAACATGAGTCAAAACTGAATTGAAACCATAAAACGTGCTCAGCCAGAAATTAGAAGTTTGTATTCAAAGTCAGGAAAACAGAATTAAAACTCATTAATTAAATCCACGAAAAATCTAGGGTATTTCCCTATATGTGCAACATCAGAATATATGGTTTCATAATCTTTCAATATAAATAGTTTAGTCAACAAAAATCAGAAAACATCAAGATGTAGTAGTTTTGTAAATCTGGAATTATAAACACTGCAGTACGAAAACAGAAATATCTCACAAACCATAAATCCAAATCCAAATCCGTCAGAATGGTGATAAAACATACACAGTAGGATAACTTTCATATTTACAAATATTTTACAAATAGGAAGTAGAATTAGGTCGAAAATTAGATTCTTTACTGAACAGTATGAAAACTTTGCATGTATAGTAATTGTTTGGAAACATAGAACGGTTTGTAAAACTCATCAAATAAATCCATAAAAATTCAGGGTTAATCCCAATCAAGTCTAGTTGTATTGTGCAAAATATTGGATCAAGATAATATTTTTAACATCATAATAAAAATAGATTACTCTTCAGAATTCATAGAAAACAAAATCTGAAAATCTCTCTACACTTCTGTAGTAATATAGACATAACTCACAACTCGTAAAACGAAACGGAGATATGTCTGAAGGGTTAGAAAGTAGACAGAATTCTCTACAGTTCATATTCACAAATAATTTTAATATACTGACCTTAATAGGGTCTAAAATACTGATCAAAAGCAAGGTAACAGAAAATACAGAATTATTCTTCGAACATAAAATCGTCTAGTTCATGTAAAACTCATCCAAATCAACCCAAACATGAAATAGTGTACTAGATGTCGAAAAAATATGGTATAGGGTATTTTGTAAGTCCATGACAAGTATAGCACGAATAACACATCAAGCACACGATATCACAAAATAACATGCATATATATACATCCAAAAGTGGTCATCACTAATTGTTTCATGTCATATATCTCGTGAGGCAACTATGGTCGAATCAACACAATAGAGACAATATATAATAGTGGATTCAAACACGAATTATCTCTAGAACCCAGTTACACTGCAGGCGGTATTTAGTACATGTATTACACAAAGAAAAGAATACAAGTTACTTGCCTTAACTGACGACAAAAACGACGATGAACAAGAATAACGAGAACGGATTCCCAGAATACGAACTCAAACGGACGAACAACGCAAACACGAACCGAACACACAAAAAAAGAACCGACAAACACAAAACGAGCACACGAACGGACGAAACCCAACGAACATAACCACGAATCAATACACACCAACAACCAAGTGCACGTGAGATGCATGAGCACACCACCCAACACACAACAGCGGCAAGAACAGCAAGGGGGACGACAGTACATGAAATGACGTGAGCAACTGTGCTATCGATGCACACAGCTGACAGAGCACAACACAGCGATGTGCTGCGGTTGTTGCTGTTGCAGCGGTGCGACGACGGAGTAGGCACACGAGGAGACGAGGACGATGAGCTACGTCGAGGTGGATGCGGCGCGACACTAGGGAGAGAACACAGGGGGGAGGTCGGGGTATGGGTTAAGGAGGTGCAGGCCAGAGTTGGGGGTGCAATGGGAGAGGTAGAAGCACAGGGAAAGGTGGCTGTATGGGGGAGATGAATAGGAAGTACTATAGGTGGGTTTATATATATGGGTAGAGATTGGTTTTAGGGATAATAGGGTAGGGGGAGGCTACACAGTAAGGTGAACAGGGAACTGGTTTTGGGTTAAGTGCAAAACAGTGTATAGGATTTAGTAATTAATGGGTTTGGGGTATTAATAAACTAGTATAATGCACGTGCAATGCACGTCTATAAAAAAATTTAGTCATTTAATTAAATGAATTTGTATATCGTATAAGAAAAGAAATAGTAAAACATTTAACTTGGAAAATAGCAGGCTTCAATAATAGAATATAAGTGTGAACGATTATATAATCAAACTTCAACTATACATTATACGATATACAAAATTTAAAATGCATTGTTAACCAAACCCAAACCCATATAGAAAAGTAGAAGTGCATAGAAGAGTATGTAGTACCAACCAAAACAAAACTACAACTGAGCTTTCTAATTGAATAACACTTCTTTGTAGAAAACATTTCTTGTGTATGTTCCATCTTGCCCGGACAATTTTCCTTCACGAATAGCTATCTTGGTGGAGTTCATTGAAACTCCTCTTGACAAAGCCACGTAAAGTTGCCCATGACTGAAAACATGATCTTTTAAATAAATCCCCGTGAACAGTATAGTTTGTCCCTGTGCTTTATTTATGGTCATAGCAAAACACAGACGCATAGGAAATTGTTTTCTAATTAGTTTGAACGGCAAGCTTATGCTTTCCGAAGGTTTTAGTGGTATTCTAGGAAGGAAAACTCATGTTCCTGCTGAAATTCCAGTAACAATTTCTGCATCGATCAAGTACTGATAAAAACCTCGATACAATAATCTTGTCCCGTTACAAAGACCTGCTTTTGGGTCAATATTTCGTAGAAGAATTATTGGTGCCCTGTATTTCAAAATTAGCTTATGAGGTGGCAATGCTCCTGGAGAAATCTCATTCAAAAATTCTTGTTGGTATAGATTCCTCTTGTCATCCTCTACGCTGTCGAAAGAATAATATACTTTCTCATCAACTGACAATGGTATAGTTTAAATTTATGTTAGTAGAGATGGATACATAGGAAAATCTTTATTTTCTTTTATAAATAGTCAAAGCCTTTACATAGAAGAGATTAAAACTAATTTAGATTACAATCACCTGGAAAAGTATTGATGGTAGTGTTGTTTATACTATCCACGGTATAATTAGTTGGTGCCAATATAGCTGTTTCCACCATGTAGCTCTTGTCATTCACATTCTCACAAAGATTTGGATAAATAGTGTTGACTAAATGAGCTATGGTATCGTCACCTGTCCATGGTATAACCATTTCATCCGAAATTCTTACCATTTTCATTTTCATATGTAGTCGCTGCCCCGTCTCCGATATCTTTCAAAATGCTTGAGAAGTTAGGATCAGTTCTTGATCGCATATTTTCTGTAAGATGGATAACATTTACACTTTCCCAAATTGCAGACTTGATAATACATGCATCTACAGTTTGCGATTTTGTACCACTCTGTACTACTGGTAGCACTTGTCTAAAATCACCTCCAAGTATAACGAATTTACCTCAAAAAGGGACATCCTTTTCTGTCAAATCTCTTAAGGTTCTGTCAAATGCTTCAAAAGCATACCGATGTACCATTGTTGCCTCGTCCCAAAGTATAACACTGCTTCTTCGTAGGAGCTCGGCCATGTCGTCCTGTTTACTAATATAGCAAGTTGATTTAGGCCCAATTTTAATAGGAATTTTGAACCTAGAGTGAGCAGTTCTTCCCCCCGGTAATATCGTGGCTGCGATTCCGGATGATGCTGTTGCTAATGCAATATGTCCTTCTTTTCTAAGGTATGCCAATACTGCTCTATACAAAAAAGACTTGCCAGTACCACCTGGACCGTCAATGAAGAATACCATCTCTTTTTTTGAATTAACAGCTTCGATGATCACATCAAAAGCATGCTTCTGGCCTGAATTCAACAAATTTATACACCATAAATCATCATCTGTAACAACAATGGTTCTCTCATCTTCAATCATTTGTCGTGTAGATTCACTTGTAAAATCATCAAATGTGGGTATAGGGAGACCATAATCTGCATTACATTTATCATACTGTTGAAGTATGTTGTTCAGATCACGTAATAGACGATTCATGCTTGAATTCACATTAACGGTACTCGTTGAAGAGTAATCTTCCATCATATATGGGTGAAACTCAGTCCACAACTGTAGCACACCAGTAGGTTGACAATACAACAAAAGTGTAGCAAACAATCTCCGGAGCGCTGATGGCATATGTGTACTTGCTGCTTCTATTAAACATTCTCGTATGCTGTTGTCATTTTCTAAGAACCCCCTCTTTTCAGCTGATTCCTTAAAAGTGGAGCAGGGTACCCCATCTATTGTAAGAAGATCATCAAATAAGACTGGTCCCTTAACACGATTCAGTAGGATGCACAAATAATATTGGTCTCCTTCATTTGGCGGAACCGTGTAAAGTCTACTGATAGCTCATTGCGTAGTTGCTCTCTTTTGCCATTTTTTTTCTCCAGATACCCACCAATATTTTTCTGTAAATTCTCGATATAATAAATTTCTTACTTCATGATCTTCTGAATTCTTTTGAAAAAACACAGTCAACATTGTCTTTGAAGTTTGCACATCATTGAGAACATCATCAAGCAGTTGATCGGCATAATATGTCAATTGCTGCATATTTGGAAGATGTATATGAAGAGCTATCACACTTGGATATATTTTGTGCACTGGAAACTTAAAAGTCCTCCACAATGCCTCCTGTGGGCAAACCCAACGTGCATCTAGAAACTGTGAGATCTCATCATTTTGATTGATTTCTCTATGTATCTGAAAATAGATTCGGTCTGGTCCCTTGTATACGTACTTGTATAAATACTTTACGGCCGTGATACTGGAGCATATTTCAACATTGATATGACAATTATATTTTTTCAAAAGCCAAGGATTATATGGAACCACCCATCGATTATCCAAGGAGATGCTGTGTTTCTCTATACTAATCCCATTATCACGTCCTCTATATAATGGATACGAATCATCTCCTTGTTAGGGTTATATACTGAAAGCATCACTTTTGTATTAACTTTATTTCCTTATTTTTTTTGAATGAGAATCATATGGGCATATGTTTGCATATTGTGTTTATTATAATATTAATGCAAGTATCTGATATTCTATAAGGTTGATAATATGGTGTGAGGTGACACATAGAAGATCATATTATCAGTTCCCCATGGAATATATAAATAGTTCACAACCTAGACGGACTTGGACAATCCATTGGAAAGGTTGTAGTGTAATCTGGTATTAGTCTATCTTGACTATAGGTTTACACTAGTACACTTTGTGTGTATTGAACAGGACCACTTGAGGTTGTTCTCTTTGTACTGACTACAAAAGAGAACAAACACCTCTATTATTATGGATGCTTATGCTTTTAATCCAGATATAATAACAGACATGTATATGCAGTGTGCATTACTTTGACTCATAAAAGAGTGAGATTCATTATGGATCAACAACCTCTATGAATTGGGTAATAGCATTGTATGTATGATGGGCTGTTGATTGTAAAAGGAATCCATGTCCCGATACATCGGGTTGATGATGTCCCCTTAAGGAGCTCATAAGGATTGTCATGTAAACCCTGCAGGTGGATTACATCCGACATGACAAATAAAGTTGAGTGGTACTACTTAAGGATAAAAGATGTCGATCAATATAGTTGTCAGTAACTTAATTTGATCGACGGACATTCGATATCTTAACATGGGGAGCTGAACGAGCATATAATAAAAGGAGCCCATAAATATAATTTGGGATTAGGAAGGTAGTGCAACAATAGCTCTTTAGTGGACCGAGCTATTGTTAATAGGCCTGGGTTGTGTGTTCGGACTGAACACGGGATACCCAGATTCGTTAGGAGTCCTAACCCTAATTTCTCCTCATGGTCCCTGCCGTAGCCTTATATATATATCCTCTATTCTCTGGCCGTCAGATTATTATCAGAGATAAGAAGTTTTCTCTAAATTCGTGATTCACGTAAAGAGAGAAAGAGAGGTCAGCCAAGGAGAAGAAAGGTTAGGAGACCGTTGCCCACCCGACGTCCAACCCGAGGAAGGAATACGTGCAGAAGATCTTGGGGTTGCTGACGGCTTGAGGTTGCTAGAAACTATCGTCTTCTTCTCATCGCAGGTATAATTCGTGAACGCTAGATTCCGCTATAAAGGGTTAGATCACGTATTAAATCTGTTAAGCTTTTATGATCGATACGCACACCAATCCGTGGTCCTGGGTCTCATCGCAGTTCCATCACTCCTTGTACTGTGTGCTCCACAAATTGGCACGTACATCCCTTTTGCACTTGTTTTCCCTAATGCAAGGAGAATTTGGTTTCACTATACCACATGGTCCATGTAGCATATTCTTTTTAACTATCTTATGTAGTTCAGGTTCAACATTTGGGTCTGGAATCTCTGCCCGTACAATGTGGTCGTACTCGTCAGGATTATTCAGTTTGCCTTGTTCGTTCAGAATGACCAACATAGGAACATGGGGCAATCCACATTTTTGGAACTCGACTACATGCATATGAGCTGCTAGCTTTGCTTTGAAAACCCTTGCTGTCAAGTCGGGCCTATCTTGAGGGTCTTGTCCTAAGAACAATTCATTTGTTATTTCATCCCATGATGGATTACATGTCATTGTAATAAATAGATCCGGTTTTCCATACCTCTGAACTAAAGCCATGGCATCTTGATACCGATTATACATGTCTCTCGGGCTACCAACGTATGAAGAGGGAAGTATAATTTTTCTTCCGGTTGTACCTATAAATACAGTGGAAAAGTATTTTTCTATTAGCTTCCCATTCATTATAAAATACAGGTGGAAAAGGAAAAAATAATAAGGCTTTTCAATCTACTAATTACATACCTGCATTTCGTACTCCCGCATTGAATAAATCTTGTAACCCTTGGTACAACACCGCTCTAATAGTTTTTTGATTGGCCCGCAAAAGTCGTAACCTTTGCATCTCAATTTTCACTTAAGTGTCAACAATAAATTGTTGTAGTAATCTGCCGACACGAAGTAGTATTGATGTATCATTTACTCTAATTTGTAATTGTAAAAAAAACATTATTTACCAGTATAGTATGAAAGAGGAATATATATAGTTCATATGAGTACACTACCTGAAGCATATACGAATAAAATTCCCGACAGGTAACTTGATGTCCATTTAAACAATGGGTGTTGACATCCCATCCATATTCCCATACGGAAGTAAAAGTGGGTACTGGAGAGGATTATAATAACCGACCGTGTCTGGAATCAGCTGTAAGTTGCCTTCCATTGTTTCCACAATAGTCGCCCGGGGTCCAACGTTTGTTAGATCTTCACCTCCGACTATAATTGCTGCAACCTGAGATGCTGTAGGAAGATTATACTGGTGACCTCCCAAGGATTGGTCTTTAAGCAATAATCTACAATTTGGTAAGTCCTCTCTCACAGCCATTCGCCTAAATTGATGCACGAAAGGGTTATGGTGATTTAAGATCGTCTTCAGTTTTTCAACTATGTGTGTCCGCATCCCAGTATTTTCCCTCATTCTATTTTCAATTTCATGCTCAGTATCATATATGTACAATTGTAGATATCTTGGCCTAGGGGGTCCAGCAGGTTGTAGACTACCTATCAAATTAGGGCGTTGAACAGGTAGTGGACTTCCTATCCTATGGTATATCGCCCCTTGGGCTCTAAAAGTTTAAATTTTGTCACAGCCATTGGCGAGACTTGCATTGTAATGAACTCCCATCGAAGTGAAGGCAAACATATGATTGTATGTCCGAATGTTATGTCTGAAATGCTTTCCCTCCTCACTCTGATCAGTATATAACATCTTCAATTCGATAGGCGTTGTAAGTTGCGGCAGTGAGATTTTTCTATTCCTACAACATATCTCTTATGTTTCAGATGAAAACAACTTAGCACCACATTTTTCACAGAATTTGGGTTCTGGTAACATGTGTACTGGCATCATGTTTATGTCGACATAATTTCTAGCACAGTTATGGCGTCTCCTTGCCGAGGTATGGTTAACAATTGGAGGAGTGAAATTTTGTTGTACACCTACACATATTGAAAAGGGGAAAAGGGGTAGGGTTTTTTTATTTACAATTGAACGCGATAAAAGAAGTCGTATATTATTTTTCTAATGCGAACATTCAGATATAAGACCTTACCTTCGCTAAGGGTAACTGAGGTTGTATTTGTTGGGAGCATGATTTTTCTAGTTTGCCTTCTTATATCACTCAATCTACCTCGAGGCGCAACTGTCGTCGAATTATGTCTGCCATGATGAACTATTGAAAGGTGCATATTAATTAGAACATCATTGACAATGATTTTAATTTATAAAAGAATAGTAGTTTCGGGAGGATACCTTCTTGATTTTTAGATACTACATGATATGGGGATGCAGATCTTGCTTGTCTCTTAATATCACTCAAAAGGGTATTTCTTGGCATCTTCTCAGTGGGGATTTTGTATGAGAAACAAACACTGTGAGCTGATTATTTCAAATAGTGTATGACAGAACCCCTGAGCAGAAGCCTATGTATGAGAAACAAACAGTGTGAGCTGATTATTTTGTATGACAGAACCCCTGAGCAGAAGCCTATGTATGAGAAACAAACAGTGTGAGCTGATTATTTCAAAGTAAGAACCAGATTTTTACGAAATAACACATCATTAATTATGTAGAAAATTTTGAGGTTTTCTATCCCATAAATTCACACTGGCCTTAGCACAGAAATCACATAACTTATTATCAGTGTTCCATGAGGTTTTCTGCATGTCATAGACTCATTGCAGGTTGTTGTTGTTGGACTTGCAATAAAAAGCTTGGTGTCACTCCAAGAAAACAATTTGGCACTCCACCAACTCCAGATTCAACTAAATCTGCACTGTTGGATGAAAGAGGCCCACTCAGCAGACCGCCAGTGTTACTTGCATAACTACTGTTGTAACTTGTTGAATGTTGTAAGTAATGTCTCTTGATAAGAAAGATGTGTATATTACTTACGACATTAATATTTTACTTTCTTCAACCTTTCTTACTCAACTGTTTACTGATAATTAACTTGTTATTTGTCAAAAGTAAATCTATATACAGTAAATCTTTAACAAATTTTGATTGCGATACTACTATTTTTCACTTTACTTTCACTTTTTCATTGTCAATACTGTCAATAAAAGCAAGCTATTAGTATTATTTCATTAGCATAATCTCTTCACACTATTAATAAACTGTATACTCTCTTATCTTTTTTCTCATGTAACTAAATATTTTTCATAAATTCAGAATTTATTAGTTTCACTAATTATTGCTTAACCTAATCTATGCTACAATTATTATTTTTAGTTTTTATTACTACTTATATTTTTTTTATTCTTTTTCATTCTTTTAATGTTCTAATCACTCCAATACCAATTCTTTAATCTGCTGTTTCCTCTTGTACGCAATAACTACTCTTGCTAAATTAGACTTCACTTAATTCTTTTCTCTTATGCTGACTACTCATTTCAGTACTGCCTTTTCCTCTCTTTTTTTTTTCTCTACTAAATAATAGTATGCTTTCAGGATACTACTACTTTACACTTTCTTTAATTACTTCTTGCTCTAAGCTAGTCTAATCTTGCTCTCTTCAATACTTATCTACTTCAACATTCAAGCATTAGCTTTTTTCATTTGTCAAAATACTACCTTTTACTTTATTACTACACACTACATTTCTTTTACTTACATACATTTTCTATAACGACTTTGTATTACTTCTGCTTCAAATTAGAACTAATAATCAATCTCTATCTCTTCTCATACACCGCACTGACTATTTAGTTGCATTTAATTTGCTAACTATCTAGCTGCAAACTCAAAACATACTTAGCTGCTTTCTAACTATAATCTCTTACTTAAATGCTTTTTATTTCTCAATACAATAAACTTTACTACTTCATTCTTATTGCTTTTTTTCGCACTCTTAACAATTTCTATTTTTTTTCTCAAGCCTTGAACATTGCTATTTTTTTGCATAATCGTTCTGTTTAACACTTACTATCACCAATCAGCATATATAGATGAAGGACAGAATATGTAATGGTATTCATCATATACAGGCTAATCAAAATTATGAACATTTCTATGTATCAGTTTCATTTATGGATATGCAAATGAACTTTTCTATGTATCAGTTACATTTTATTGTTAACTCTGTTAATCAGTTTCAAATTATGAACTTTTCTTTGTATCAGTTTGAGATTCAAATTTATGCTCAAAGGGGGAGATAACCATTTAACAAATGAACACTATTGAGCACACAATTCAAACTGCATTTGTTTATAGTTAAATTATATAGCACTCTATTGAGCACACAATTTAGTTGATGGCCTTCTCAGCCTGAAGCTTACCACAGTCATTGCAGGCTGTTGTTGTTGGACATGCAATAAAAAGCTTGGTGTCACTCCAAGAAAACAATTTGGCACTCCACCCACTCCAGGTTCAATTAAATCTGCACTGTTGGACGAAAGAGGCCCACTCAGCAGACCGCCAGTGTTACTTGCATAACTATTGTTGTAACTTGTTGAATTTGAGCCAAAGTTGGGTGTAATGCTGGTTCAAGAATAAAAGGAAGCTGTACATATGTATAGTTCTTACCTCTAGGTTTGGCAGACGACCATGATCAAGCAGCTCCGCAGAAGTTGAAATATAAGTTTTCACTTGGTACTCCCGATTCCTAGCAGATCCAACAGGTCAAAAGGTAAGTAACAGTGAGTCGATCTCTGAACTAATCGAAATTGAGAAATAATGGAAAAACAACGGCAAAGCCTTTTGTATCAAATCTTTGGGACTGACTAACCATGTGAACCGATGAGTTAAGCTGAGATTAAGTTTGGTATATATATATATTTAAAGGTGTGTAGGATTTTGAGGAAGGGGCAGGTCACCGAAGAGGTTTCTTGAAGGAATATAATGCATTGAAGACAAATTAATGAAACACATTCAGTCCAGATTATGAATTAAGCTTCTAGATGCATTTGTATACTAATCACCTTCTGTTAATGAAGGGTATGAATGGTCGGCATGCATGCATGCAGACATGAGGAAACTTCTAGGCAAATTAAATTGTGCATGCAAAATGCTAGTCTAACATACATCTTAAATGCATAATGTATTCAAGGCAAATTAATGAAACTCATTCAATCCAGATTATGAATTAAGCTTCTAGATGCATTTATATACTAATCACCTTCTGTTAATGAAGGGTATGAATGGGCGGCATGCAAATTATAATTTATTAGTCATGCAAATTACATTTTTAAGCCTATATATTTTTGTAGCCTTTTATGATTATGGGGGCATGATAGTAAAAAGCCGCCTAAATGGGGCTTTGCTTAATAATAGTATATATGGGTAATAGGGTATAGTGGATTTTTATTGGGTAATTGGTTGTTGGTGAATAGGATTTGGGTAGTTTATATGGTTAGAGAGTCGAATGGGATTTAATATAAGAGATCCACAAGAACAATAGAGTGATCCAACAAAGAGATGGCACAAAAATGGATACATCAAATAAGGCACGAACAATAAAATGAGAATAAAAAACACTGGCACGATCAAACAGGGACGAAACAAAAAGAGACAACAAAAACAAGAACTCAAATAAAAGATGACAAAAGATAAATGAATATATATTGAAAATAGGAGATCTAATATACGGTCCAAGAAGAGATACAATGAGAGAAAATACATCAAAAAGAAAAAAAGAATACACTCAAAATACACAAAAATGGAAAACAGGGGTTACAATAGTGCTCGTATCTTGTATGAAAAGCAATCTTCTGTACATCCTCCGCTTTCACTTTAACCTGATGGTAACCAGAACGAAGATCCAGCTTCGAAAATATAGAAGCACCTCCCAGTTGCTCAAATAGGTCATCAATCCTTGGCAACGGATAACGATTCTTCACTATGACATTATTGAGCTCGCGGTAGTCAATACACAACCTGCGACTACCATCCTTCTTATTGACGAACAGTACCGAAGCTCCCCAAGGCGAAACAGTCGGCCTGATAGAACCTCTATCTAGCAACTCATAAATCTGCTCCTTCAACTCAGCCAACTCAACAGGAGCCATTCTGTACGGACTCTTAAAGATTGAAGTTGTACTCGTCTAAACATTAATACTGAACACCACTTCACGATCTAGTGGTAATCCTGGCAATTCCTAAAGAAAAAACATCCAGAAAATTTCGTACAACCAACGGTGCGACATCACCATCAGCACACACTTCCTTTATCATTCCAACTTCTCGACTTGCCAACTCCTCCACAGAACCAAGAGGCATCTCACCGCCACAGAATTCAAATTCCTGACGACCCGATATTCGAAACACCACCTTCTTCTTATGGCAATCAATTATAGCATGAGTGGCACCAAGCCAATCCATCCCCAAGATTACATCAAAAACAAAATTGTTGATGACAATCAGATCGGCAATAAAATCAACCCCACTAATAACCAAAGGACTTTGCTCACAGAACTGAGAACACACGACAACACCTCTACCTGTAATGATATTCCATGATGCTGACATAGCGTTGCTAGCCAAGCGATGCAGGTCGACGAAGCGGGAGGAAACAAATGAATGAGTAACACCAGAGTCAAAGAGAGCATGAGTGGGAAAAGAGTGAACAAGGACAATGCCCAGCAAGAAGTCAAAGATGAGAACATAATATGCAGAATGCAAAAATGCAAGAAAGATGCACGGGTGGAAGGATTATGTTTAGCATCTTAGATGCAGTATTTTGAGAAAAGTCAAAAACTATGAACTTGAAGCATACTCGTTAACCTTTCTGTAAGGTCTAAGAAATCAATTTTTCATAGAGAACTAATTTTATTATGAATTTTACAAGTTTGAACAGTGGCAGTATTTTAACATTTCGACCCTACAGAAAATTTCGAAGAATTCAGGGTTATAAACACAATATTTTTGGGAAACTTTTAACTACAAAGTTATGGTGGACATGTATACCTATAATTGGATCTAAAGAACCCAAAGTTTCATGAAGTATATAATTTTCTATGATTTTTACAAGTAGCGTGAGCTGCAGTTTTCGGATTTTGAACCTACTATTTTGCACATGAATTCAGACGAAGTAATTGAGGATGATTTGTAATATCCCGAACAGATATTATATTGTATAAATTATTATTTTTAATTTAAATATATTTTAATTGGAAATTACATGGTTTTTTCAAAAAAAAGTTACCTGTACATATATATTAGAAAGTATATACAGGTATTGTATCAGTTTTGTGCATTTGTGCAAAATCTTGAAAAAATGCATTTTTGAGAAAATATCGGGAAGATCCTGGGCTGATATAAAAAATATTATTTTATTATTATTTTCAGAACTTAAATATTTCTGGTGGACATCACCCGGTTTGTTAATAAACTGTATCTATACGTATAAACTAGTCAATATATGAGTCTTTTGTATCAAATTAATAATGGAATCTTCCGAGCTGGTAATAAAATTATTTTCTTGGAATTGAATGATTTTTGTATAGATTATTCGTTTTTACTAATAAAAATTATGTCTGTAATCAGATATACGTACGTAGTTGAATCGTATCCATTTCGTACGTTTGTACGAAATCATGTAGTATGTGATTTGGAAAAAATATCTTTTATTTTTGTCCATCATGATGAAATGGAGGGTGGAATTTGGATTAGGGGGTGATTGCAATTTAAATGGGGTTTGATTGTAACATAAAATTACAATTTGAACATCAAATTGGTTAACCATGGGAAATTGGACAAGTGGCTTCTTCTCACCCACATACCCAACCCCCTCCCCCACAAAATGCCTCCCCCACACCCCCCACTCTCCCAATTCCGGCCTCACACAAAAGAGGGCGAAAAGCCCTCTTCCGTTTTGGTGTTTCTTCATTTCTTCTCCATCTCTTTCTCATCTCTTCTTCTACTTCACTTCTCTACTTATTTTTGTTTTAGAAAAAGATTGAGAAGAAAAGAAAAGAAAAGAGAGATCAAATCAAAAGAAAAGAGAAGAGTTTTTCATGGGTTTCTTTCATAGGAGGTGTTCTTGAGGAGCAAGAACAAGGATCAAGGAGGAGAGGGCAAGTTCTTCCTACACTTTTCAAAGGTGGGGGTTTCGCATTCTCATGAATTTTTTAGTTATTTTTGGGATTTTTATGATTCTATGTTGTTATATGGAATTAGTTTCATATGTATATGGACAAGAATAAATAGCATGCAAAGTTTCAAGTGGTAGAATGTTAGAGAAAGCTTAAAGTTTCAATTTTTATGGTTGCAGGGTTAGAATTAATAACCTGTGTAAACGATAGAATTTTGACCCAAATTTTATGTGGGAGGTTCTTCTAGGTGTTAATAGCATGCTCTAATTTTTGTAGAATTTTTGGAGTGGTTTTGATGGGTGAAACGACCGTTTCCCCCAAAACAGTGAGCACAGGCAAATGACAACACTCACTGTTTTGTGGTTAGCATCGCAGTAGCTTCGAGGGGCTAGAACATGGGTTTCCTTGCGGAGTGAGGTTTGGACCAACAAGGAAGTTGTAGTAGACACTCTCCCCTTTCCAAATTGGGCTCTCGGGTTAGATTCTGATAAGAGGTGCAAAAGTTATGGCCGTTGCAAATCACGACAGCGAGTTCTGCTGAGAAGCTCATTGATCTGTTTGGTTGTCATTTTTTAGCCTCTTATTGAATGAATCTGAGGAGCCGACCAACTAGAGAATTGTAGTAGACTTCTTCCCCTTTCCGAATTGACATCTCGGGTTAAATTCCGATAAGCGGAATAGGAGTTATGGTCTTCGGAAAATACAACAACTAGCTATTCGACAGGTTGCTTGCAGTTGTGTTTGTTTGTCATTTTTTAGGGTTTTATTGGTTGAATTTGAGGTTCCGACCAACTGGGGAGTTGTAGTAGAGACTCTCCCCTTTCCGAATTGACCTCTCTGGTTAAATTCTAATAAACAGAGTAGGAGTTTTGCCATTTGCAAAGTACAACAACTGGCTGTCTTGACTGGGTTCTTACTGTTTTGCTTCTTTGATGTTTTAGAGTGTCTTACCTATAGAATCTGAGGTTAGGGCCAACTAGAGAGTTGTAGTAGACATCTTTCCCTTTTCAAATAGACCTCTCGGCCAGATTCCGATAAGTAGAGTAGGAGTTATGGTATTTGGAAGATGCAGCAACCAACTTTGAGCTGAGTGTGCTTGCTGTTTGACTTCTTTAGTGTTTTAGTGTGTCTTACCTGTAGAATCTGATGTTCAGGCCAACTAGGGAGTTGTATTAGACATCTTCCCCTTTACGAATTGGCCTCTCGGGCCAGATTCTGATAAGCAGAGTAGGAATTACGGTATTTGGAAGATGCAGCAGCCATCTTTGAGCTGAGTGTGCTTGCTGTTTGACTTCTTTGGTGTTTTAGAGTGTCTTATCTGTAGAATCTGAGGTTCGGGCCAACTAGAGAGTTGTAGTAGACATCTTCCTCTTTACGAATTGGCCTTTTGGGCTGGATTCCGATAAGCGGAGTAGGAGTTATGGTATTTGGAAGGTGCAGCAGCCAGCTTTGACCTGAATGTGCTTGCTATTTTGACTCTTTGATATTTTTGGGTAACTTAATGGTAGAATCTGAGGAGGGGACCAACTACGGAGTTTTAGTAGAGACTCTCCCCTTTCCTAATTGACCTCTCGGGTTAAATTTCGACAAGCGGAGTTGAAGTTATAGGCTTTGAAAGTTTTCAGCTTGGTTGTGTAGTTGGCAGGGTTAGAATTGTATCTGTCTTGATTCCTTTTAGTTTTTAGTGTCTTACTCGCTGAGTCTAAGGATCCGACCAACTAGGAAGTTGTAGTAGATGTTCCTACCGTTTTAAAATTGTCCAGTTTCATTAGATTCTGATGAGTATAGCAAAAGTTACAAGCTACAGAAGTTTTATACTTTTATTGAAAATCGGTAGTTTTGGAACTATTTGCGTATGTTCGAGGGTCAGGAATTTAGAATTCCTTGTGGAATCTGAGTAAGTGGTCAACTAGAAAGTTTTAGTAAATGTTCCCACCTTTTCAAATTACCCAGTTTCGTTAGATTCCGAGGAGTAGGGCAAAAGTTACCAGCTTGCAAGGTTTCAAGCTTTTTGTTGAAAATCTGCAGTTTGGGTAAACTGTTTGCCTGTGTTCGATAGACCGGATTTTGGATTCTTTATAGAATTTAAAATATTGTTCCACTACAGAGTTGTGGTAGATATTCTTACCTTTCTAAAACGTATATTTCTGTTAAAATTCGATGAGCGTAGCACTGGTTGCTTCTATGCTGTCGGAAGGTTTTTATGTTGCTTTTGGGCTTCTCATTGGTAGTATGCCTATTTTAAATTGTTTGTAGATTCTTCTGTTGCTTCTAATTATAGAAGATCATGTTTTGCTAGTAAGCACGTTTGGTTGCTTCTAGGTTGTTTACCTGTATGATTGTTTTTGTATGTAGTCTTGCTCATACGTGGCTTGCCTGGCCCGTATGTAGCTGTTGGTCTCATACGTAGCTTATTTGGCTTATACGAATATTGTTGTCTCATACGTGGCTCGCCTGGCCTGTATGTAGCTGTGGTCGCATACACAGCTTTTTTGGCTGGTATGTAAATTGTTGTCTCATACCTAGCCCGCTTGGTTCGTATGTAGTTGTTGGTTTCATACGTAGCTTGTTGGCTCGTATGTGCTCTATTTACTCGTATGTAGCTTATTAGCTAGTACGCAGTTTTGTTGTGCTCGTCTACGACGATATTATTGCCCTAGGGCTATTGACCATCAAGATGTGTGTTTAGCTTACTCCTAAGGGACTATGGATGAGTCATTCCTTGTGTACCGTCGGATCTTAACTGGTGTAGGTTGATCGCGAACCGGAGCGTAGACGAAATCTATGTTCAGGGTAGTAGCATGCGAATACGTTCGTATTGCTGGGGTATTGGATCGATAGGCCATGAACCAGATCCTTAGGGATTCTGGTAAGTCTAGGTTGAGGAGCCTAGTAAAGTTATCTTGCGAAGTCTAACTTAAGACCTAGCATGTTGTGCTAATACTTTTGTCATCCCTAGAATTGGTCAGGGTTAGTGACATCGTTAGGGTAGTAACTTATGGCTATTACTACTTAACAGTTACTTATTATCATTTTTGCCGAAGGGAAAGAGTTGGTGTTAAGGGTGATACCTTATGAACCGACCTATTCTATAGTCCAGCACTAGGCGTTGCTATTGGGTTGTACCCTTCTTGTCAAAGGGATACGGTCTGTGCCTTCTCACGAATTGGGAGCACGGGATCCGTATCTCGTCTGTTAATTTTTGAAGTGCCTTGATAAGCGGGAGCAATTCATGTCGGAGCTAGGGGGATGAACCCCCCGGAACTCCGTCTTGTCTTGTATCTAGGGTCGAGAAGCTATAGACTACGGTCTGACTAGGGGGCGGTAGGGGATGCTTCAAGCTAACCTGCGTCTGCGGAAACTCCAAGAGTTTATCAGATATTTGAGTGGGGTCCGGTGCGACCGGGCAATAGTGTAAAGGGGACACCACTATATGACTGCTTATGGCGGGATTAGACCGTTTCAGAGCAACCTCATCAGTCATGTCTAATCTTCAGAAACAAGTGAGTACAAGAGTGGAATTCATGGCGCGGGTTCAAATCTCTATATATCAAGAAACAGCTTGATATTGGGCATATGTAGTATGCGCTGCATACTGTCCCAGAGTCTTGCTTGCATTAGAATAAGAGCATCCTTGCATTAATAATCTTGCATTAGAGTCTAAGTCATAACATACACTGACATATCAAATATATATACACGTTTCTCTTTTCATCAATCTGTTTGCTATAGTTTAGATTCGCTGCTTGTTATCAGCCTTAAAGCGTCAGTATATGTACTGATGTCCCCACTTCAATAGGTATTGGATTGCAGAGGTACAGGTACAGGTTTCAGGAGGACTCAAGGCAAGAGAAGCAAAGAGTTGAGGTCATTAAAGTTTTCCGCTGTAATATTGTTGTAATTTATGTTGAAAACTATTTGTAATAATTATTGTAAATTATTTATTTGTTGGAAAATATCTAAGTGAAATACCAAGTGTTGTTCTTTATTCATTATACCCTGATGTTATTTATTGAAAGTTGTAACAATTGGGATTGTAAAGGTATTATTGTAACATGTTATAATGTATCGCAATTTTGTAACATTCGGACATGTAATACAATTTGTGTTGAATAAAAAGTTTTAAATTTTCCTTTTTTTTTGTGTATTATGGCTAATTGAAGAAAAGATTCTGGCTTCTGTCACGGTTTCCCAGTGTATGGAAATTGGGGCGTTACAGAGTGGTATCAGAGCCGACTTCAATTTACAGTCCAATACGGTAGAAAAATTAAACTTAGATGCCTTTTAGGAGTCGGGTTTTAGTTAGTTGTAGATAATTATAATTCTTATTGTTGTTTCTTTCAACTTATGTTTTATAATTTCTCTATATCTAGATTTATTCCAGTATATGTGTTACCATCCTTAAAACACATGAATGGTGTTCGGGGATATCCTAACCGAGGATGTGTTAATAGAAGAAAGTGAGCCGATTTCGATGGAGGATCCGATGATCCTGAGCGAGGAGCCGGAGGAGATTTCACCACCGTAGGGACTAAATGTGGATCAACGCACAGTGGCGGTGGCCAACATACATCGGGAGATGAGGAAGATGAAGAAGTACCTGACCAGGAAAGATTATCAAGCTAAGCAACTGGGTGATGCTTGCATAGCTGCATTAGCAGGCCTGGCAAAGGAGCAGGAATATTTCAACGCCATATTGGCATAAGTACAGCGTGAATGGGGGCTAGTTTTGGAGACCGCCAAGGTTGTAGTATGCCATTTCTGTGAGGAGGATGGGCACGAGAAATCAGTCTGTCCATAACTACGAGGGAAAAGAGCTGCACCAGCATCAGGGTTCGATAACCAAGGTCAGAAGCACAAGACTCAGAAATCGGAGGGCAAACTTCGAAGCATCATGCCAGAAAGTTGCTTCCTATGTGGCGAGCAAGGTCAGTTCATGATCCTGTGCCCAAGAAAGGACCCTTCAGATAGATACTAGTGTCTGTTACAAATGTGGGGAAATTGGTCATATTAGGCCGAACTGTCTCCAGTTTCATAAGAAGAACAGCAGATCAGCCTCGAAGATGAACGCTAAAGGAAAGGAACCTGTTCACCAAGAGTCAGAGTTCACACTTACTAAAAGAAAGCTAAAGAGGCAGGAGAGCTAGTACCAATACGTGCACATAGAACCGCAACCAAGTTTAAGAGTTGTATTTTGAAATTTATTTTGGACTAAGAAGTAATGTATGATGAAACACTTTTTGTAACCAGTTGGATTTATATGTATAGGAAATCCATGCAACTGTTTTGTTCGATTGTGGTTCATCACGTTCTTTCGTCTGAATTATTTTTCAAGAAGTTGAAAGGTGTCCGGGAGGCGACTCTAGATTTGGTTTTGTTGATTACACCGCCTAGAACAATCCTCATTACAGGTTTATACTATAAAGGCTGTGAACTCCAATTTGGAGGAAGACCTTAAGTACAGATTTGTTAGAGTTGGACTGTGCAAGAACGAAAGAAGGGCACGCTGAGCCCTTGACTGTAGTTCTGAACAACTACAGGAGCATCGGCTTTGTGCAAATTACAGGGGAGAATCCTGGAAGTCTGAAGTGGCGTTCGTAGGCCATGTCCTATTCTGAGGAGGGAGTGGTTACCGAACTGCAAAAGATCGAGATAAATAAAGAATTGGCCTCAGCCAAAGACCGTGAAGGAAGTAAGAAGCAAGAAGATGAGATCGAGCAAGCCAGTATTGGAGTGATTACTCAAGATTGGAGCTCAGTATTGGCACGATGGAAGCAGTATCCGAGTCTAAGTGAGCAAGTCAGAAGCCTTAGGCAGAAGATGTAGGGATTAAAGCACTGAAGCAGCAAGTTTATGAAGGAAAATCTCAGGATATCAATATGGACTTCATCAGAGGATTACCCAAGAGTTCAAAAATGTATGACCCAATTTGGGTTATTTGGGATCCAGTTGACAAAATCTGCACATTTTTCTCCAATAAAGATGACTTAATCGCGAGAGAAATTAGCGGGAGTCCACATTGAAGGCATAAGGAAGTGACATGGAGTGCCATCGTCAGTAGTTCCGACTAAGATTCAAGAGTTACATCTCAATTTTGGCAGAGTTTGTAAGCAGCTTTGGGATCAAGGTCGGGTTCATTGGAGAACCAGCTCGTGGATGAGCCTCTTGGGAGCCGGAAAGCTGTATAAGCTTTTTTTTCCCGAGTTATTTAGTGTATGTATGTTTGTCTGTTTTCCTGACTTAACGTTGTTCTAAGGACAGAACTATTCTAAGGCGATAGTATTGTAATATCCCGAACGGATATTATATTGTATAAATTATTATTTTTAAATTGAAATATTTTAATTGGAAATTTACTTGGTTTTTTCAAATAAAAAGTTACCTGTACATATATACTCGAAAGTATATACAGGTATTGTATCTGTTTTGTGCACTTGTACAAAATCTTGAAAAAACGCATTTTTGGGAAAATGTTTGGAAAATCCCGAGCAGATATAAAAAATTACTATTTTATTATTATTTTCAAAACTGAAATATTTTTGGTGGACATCACCCGGTTTGTTAATAAATAGTATCTATACGTATAAACTAGTCAATATATTACTGTTTTGTATCAAATTAATACTGAAATCTTCCGAACCGGTAATAAAATTATTTTTTCGGAATTGAATGATTTTTGTACAGATTATACGCTTTTACTAATAAAAATTATCTGTGTAATCAGATATACGTACGTAGTTGAATCGTATCTATTTCGTACGTTTGTACGAAATCATGTAGTATGTGATTTGGGAAAAATATCTTTTATTTTTGTCCATCATGATGAATGGAGGGTGGGATTTGGATTAGGGGGTGATTGCAATTTAAATGGGGTTTGATTGTAACATAAAATTACAATTTGAACATCAAATTGATTAGCCATGGGAAATTGGACAAGTGGCTTCTTCTCACCCACATACCCAACTCCCTCCCCCACAAAATGCCTCCCCTACACCCCCGCTCTCTCCCAATTCCGGCCTCACACAAAAGAGGGCAAAAAGCCCTCTTCCATTTTGGTGTTTCTTCATTTCTTCTCCATCTCTTTCTCATCTCTTCTTCTACTTCACTTCTCTACTTATTTTTGTTTTACAAAAAATATTGAGAAGAAAAGAAAAGAAAAGAGAGATCAAATCAAAAGAAAAGAAAAGAGTTTTTCATGGGTTTATTTCATGGGAGGTGTTCTTGAGGAGCAAGAACAAGGAGCAAGGAGGAGAGGGCAAGTTCTTCCTGCACTTTTCAAAGGTGGGGGTTTCTCATTCTCTTGACTTTTTTAGTTATTTTAGGGATTTTTATGATTGTATGTTGTTGTATGGAATTAGTTTCATATGTATATGGACTAGAATAAATAGCATGCAAAGTTGCAAGTGGTAGAACGCTATAGAAAGCTTAAAGTTTCAATTTTTATGGTTGTAGGGTTAGAATTAATAACCTATGTAAACGACGGAATTTTGACCCGAAATTTATGTGGAAGGTTCTCCTAGGTGTTATTAGCATGCTATAATTTTTGTAGAATTTTTTGGAGTGGTTTTGATGGTTGAAACGACCGTTTCCCCCAAAACAGTGACCATAGGCAAAAGACAGCACTCACTGTATTGGGGTTAGCGTCGTAGTAGCTTCGAGGGGCTAGAACTTGGGTTTTCTTGGGAAGTTTGAGGTTCGAACCAACTAGAAAGTTGTATTAGATATTCTCCCATTTCTGAATTGGGCTCTCGGGTTAGATTCTGATAAAAGACGCAAAAGTTATGGCCGTTGCAAATCAGGACAGCGAGTTCGGCTGAGAAGCTCATGGTTCTGTTTGGTTGTCATTTTTAAGCCACTTATTGAATTAATTTGAGGAGCCGACCAACTAGAGAGTTGTAGTAGACTTCTTCGCCTTTACGAATTAACCCCTCGAGTTAAATTCTGATAAGCGGAATAGGAGTTACGGTCTTGGGAAAATACAGCAACTAGCTGTTCGACAGGTTGCTAGCAGTTGAGTTTGTTTGTAATTGTTTAGGGTTTTATTGGTTGAATTTGAGATTCATACCAACTAGGGGGTTATAGTAGAGACTCTCCCCTTTCCAAATTGACCTCCCGGGTTAAATTCCGATAAGCGGAGTAGGAGTTATGCCGTTTGCAAAGTACAGCAACTGGATGTCTTGACTGGTTTCTTGCTGTTTTGCTTCATTGATGTTTTAGAGCGTCTTACTTGTAGAATCTGAGGTTCAGGCCAACTAGAGAGTTGTAGTAGACATCTTCCCCTTTCCGAATTGACCTCTCGGACCAGATTCCCATAATCGGAGTAGGAATTACGATATTTGGAAGATGTAGCAACCAGCTTTGAGTTGAGTGTGCTTGTTGTTTGACTTCTTTGGTGTTTTAGAGTGTCTTACCTGTAGAATCTGAGGTTGGGGCCAACTAGAGAGTTGTAGTAGACATCTTCCCCTTTCCGAATTGGCCTCTTAGGCCAGATTCCGATAAGCGGAGTCTGAATTATGGTATTTGGAAGATGCAGCAACCAACTTTGAGCTAAGTGTGCTTGCTATTTGACTTCTTTGGTGTTTTAGAGTGTCTTTCCTGTAGAATCTGAGGTTCGGGCCAACTAGAGAGTTGTAGTAGACAACTTCCCCTTTCCGAATTGGCCACTCGGGCTGGATTCCGATAAGCGGAGTAGGAGTTATGGTATTTGGAAGGTGCAGCAGCCATCTTTGAGCTGAATGTGCTTGCTGTTTTGACTCTTTGATATTTTTGGGTAACTTAATGGTAGAATCTGAGGAGGGGACCAATTACGGAGTTGTAGTAGAGACTCTCCCCTTTCCTAATTAACCTCTCGGGTTAAATTTCGACAAGCGGAGTTGAAGTTATGGGCTTTGAAAGTTTTCAGCTTGGTTGTGTAGTTGGCAGGGTTGGAATTGTATCTGTCTTGATTCCTTTTAGTTTTTAGTGTCTTACTCGCTGAGTCTAAGGATCCGACCAACTAGGAAGTTGTAGTAGATGTTCCTACCTTTTCAGATTGCCCAGTTTCATTTGATTCCGACGAGTATAGAAAAAGTTACAAGCTACGGAAGTTTCATACTTTTATTGAAAATCGGTAGTTTTGGATCTGTTTGCGTATGTTCGAGGGTCAGGAATTTAGAATTCCTTCTGGAATCTGAGCAAGTGGTCAACTAAGAAGTTTTAGTATATGTTTCCAACTTTTCGAATTGCCCTAGTTTTGTTAGATTCCGACGAGTAGAGCAAAAGTTACCAGCTTGCAAGGTTTCAAGCTTTTTGTTGAAAATCTACAGTTTGGGTAAACTGTTTGCGTGTGTTCGATGGACCAGATTTTGGATTTCTTATAGAATCTAAAATAGTGTTCCACTAGAGAGTTGTGGTAGATATTCTTACCTTTCTGAAATGTATATTGTTGTTAAAATCCGAGAAGCGTAGCACTAGTTGCTTCTAGGCTGTCGGAAGGTTTTTATGTCGCTTTTGGGCTTCTCATTGGTAGTATGCCTATTTTAGATTGTTTGTAGATTCTTCTGTTGCTTCTAATTATAGAAGATCATGTTTTTCTAAGCACGCTTGGTTGCTTCTAGGTTGTTTACCTGTATGATTGTTTTTGTATGTAGTATTGCTCATACGTGGCTTGCCTGGCCCGTATATAGCTGTTGGTCTCACACGTAGCTTATTTGTCTCGTATGAATGTTGTTGTCTCATACGTGGCTCGCCTGGCCTGTATGTAGCTGTGGTCGCATACGCGGCTTATTTGGCTGGTATGTATGTTGTTGTTTCATACGTAGCCCGCTTGGCTCGTATGTTGTTGTTGGTTTTCATACGTAGCTTGTTGGCTCGTATGTGTTCTGTTTACTCGTATGTAGCTTATTAGCTAGTACGCAGTTTTGTTGTGCTCGTCTAGCACGATATTATTGCCCTAGGGCTATCAACCATCAAGATGTGTGTTTACCTTACTCCTAAAGGACTGTGGACGAGTCACACCTTATGTACCGTCGGATCTTAACCGGTGTAGGTTGATCGCGGACCGAAACGTAGACGAAATCTATGTTCAGGGTAGTAGCATGCGAATACGTTCGTATTGCCAGGGTCTTGAATCGATAGGCCATGAACCAGATCCTTAGGGATTCTGGTAAGTCTAAGTTGAGCAGCCTAGTAGAGTTATCTTCCGAAGTCTAACTTAAGACCTAGCATGTTGTGCAAATACTGTTGTCATCCTTAGGATTGTTCAAGATTAGTGACATCGTTAGGGTAGTAACTTATGGCTATTACTACTTAACCCTTACTTTTTATCATTTTCGCCCAAGGGAAAGAGTTTGTGTTAATGGTGATACCTTATGATCCGACCTGTCCTATAGGCCAGCACTAGGCGGTGTTATTGGGTTGTACTCTTCTTGTCAAAGGAATACGGTCTGTGCCTTCTCACGAGTTAGGAGCACGGGATCCGTATCTCGTCTGTTAATTTCTAAAGTGCCTTGATAAGCGGGAGCGATTCCTATCGGAGCTAGTGGGAATGAACCCCCCGGAACTCCATCTTGTCATGTATCTAAGGGCAAGAAGCCATAGACTACGGTCTGGCTAGGGGGCGGTAGGGGATGCTTCGAGCTAACCTGCGTCTACTGAAACTCCAAGGATTCGTTAGATATTTGAGTGAGGTCTGGTGCGACTGGGCAATAGTGGAAAATGGGAACACCACTATATGACTGCGGATGGCGGGATTAGATCATTTCAGAGCAACTCATCAGTCATGTCTAATCTTCAGAAACAAGTCGAGTACAAGAGTATGATTCATGGTGCGGGTTCAAATCCCTATATATTAAGAAATTACTTGATATAGGGCGTATGTAGTATGGGCTGCATACTGTCCCAGAGTCTTGCTTGCATTAGAATAAGAGTATCGTTGCATTAGTAATCTTGCATTAGAGTCTAAGTCATAACATACACTGACACATCAAATATATATACACGTTTCTCTTTTCATCAATATATTTGCTATAGTTGAGATTCGCTGCTTGTTATCAGCCTTAAAGCATTAGTATATGTACTGACGTCTCCACTTCAATAGGTATTGGATTGTAGAGGTACAGGTACAGGTTTCAAGAGGACTCAAGGCAAGAGAAGCTAGGAGTCGAGGTCATTAAAGTTTTCCGCTGTAATATTGTTGTAATTTATGTTGATTACTATTTGTAATAATTATTGTAAATTATTTATTTGTTGAAAAGTATCCAAGTGAAATACCAAGTGTTGTTCTTTATTTATTATACCCTGATGTAATTTGTTGAAAGTTGTAACACTTGAGATTGTAAATGTATTATTGTAACACTGTTATAATGTATTGCAATTTTGTAACCTTTGGACTTGTAATACATTTGTGTTGAATAAATTTTTTAAATTTTCCTGTTTTTCTGTGTATTGTGGATAATTGAAGAAAAGATTCTGGCTTATGTTACGATTTTCCCAGTGTATGAAAATCAGGGCGTTAAATGATTTTAGATGAACTGAACTGCAAAGTTGTAGTAGGACTCATTTATGATTCCTATGAAACTAATAAATCTATTTTTTGAGTAGTATTGGAATTTAAATGATTTTTTACAATACCATTTCGGTTGATTTCTTTTATCTAGTTGTCCTAACACTTTTACAACCTATAAAATTGGATTTAAAATTGGAATGTTAGTAAGATGTACCTTATGAATAAGGGTTTTTACTCATCAAGTGTTATTGAATGTTGCTATAAGAAGTTGGTTACTTCATGATTTAATAGCAAAGAGAATAGATAAAGATGAATGATGAACAATGAATGAAATATTTATGATGTGATTAGATGTAATCTATGTGATCTCTTTTTGAGATGGTTGTTTGTTCTAGTATGAGCAGGACCGAGAATATCGGTAGTTGTGATAACTGGAATTTGAGAAGTAATCAGTATGGGTTTACTTTATCTTCGAGAAGTAGCTAGTGTGGGCTAGTATTCTCAGTGTTTTGGTTTTAGTCCGTTGGGCAAAGCTAAACTCTAGGTCTTAATAACTGTAACTTAAACTTAAGGTTAGACACTAGTTGGAGATATGATGAAATAAGAGCAAACATGAGTTATGGACTCTAGGATGACTCGCAGAGTGAGACAATTCCCAGTTCCTGGGACGATGGATGAAATAGGCCATAGAATGATTCGCATAGTGGGATCGATCTCCAGTATTCTGGGGCAAGAGCGACACTCACGGGGTATTTGTACAATGAGGGTTTCAGGATGACTCACGGAGTGAGACAATCCCCAGTATTCCGGGACGATGGATGAAATAGGCCACCGAATGATCTGCGGGGTGAGATTGACCTCCAATGTTCTAGGGCGAAAACCAATACTTTCTAAGTATCTAAATCTCGAAGTAATCATAGTAGTAGGTTGCATGGTGAGTGATTGAACCCTATAATATGGAGTATTTAATGGCTTGCCCTCGCACCTATATAGTATGGGATGCATAGAATCCGAACAAGTATGCAGTAGTGTCATCGTAGTGTAATGTCTGCATTAGGCATTAGGTAATATCATACACTAACATGTTTAGGATAGTCACTTTTAACATTTTGTTTCTGCATTCAAGTTTGTGATTGCTAAAGTAGAAGAATCGCTGTATTATAGCATTGCGTCAGTTGTATGCAACTAACTTGCTTACAGTTTCCTAGTTGCAGGATTGGACTTGGTATGGATTTGAAGTCACTATGAAGAGTTGTCACAAGATTGAAGGATTTTCATTATTGTAGATTTTATTGTATTCATTTAATTCCGCTAGGCTGTTGTAAAGAACATTGTTGTAAATAAAAAAAATTTAATTCCTTGCAAATTTGTATAAATTTGAAGCAAAAGATCTTGTTTGTGCTACGAATTACATGTGTTTGGAATTCGGGACGTCACACATGTTGTCTCCAACATTAATCTGAAGTACTTGTGCACATTCCTTTGCCATTTTCCACATAGATTTAAAACAAAGATGAAAATATAGTTGCACTTTCATGATGAAATCATCAATGATAAAAAATATCAAAGTGAATATAAAAAAAAATATTTAAAACAAAATTAACTTACCAACAACCGATATGATGATGCCTTCGGTTGGTACATGGGTTGTGAAGTAGAATACGCCGGTGGTGGTTCTTTCTCTCCAGAATTTGTACTTGAATGCCAACTGGCACTTCGACGTATTATCGCTTGGTACCTAGTCGTGTACATTGTAAGTGACGTGTCATCGTACGTCTTGACATCAGCAAATACCCTTACAAACCTTCTCTCATTCCAAAGTGCCACATAATGACGGTGGAAATCTGCCTAGTCATGATTAGACATACGACCCGTACCTCAATTGCATGCAACTCTGTGTTATACAAGCGGTTGAAATGGAACATCCTGCTCTAGCCCAAAATTTGTGAAAGTCTCTATCCGGCCAATGATGCTCCATTGTACCAATGTTGACAAGTACAGCCAGCATTAACCACAACTGCGAACATGTCCTGCACACTAGTGGTAGTCTTTCCACATGCTCAGGGGTATACGGCTCCCAAATTACCAATTCATCTCGTAGCTGATCAACCTCGTCTCTGTTGTATAATAGATCTCCTTTTTGGTTGTCTTTGTATCTTCGTCTACCGACCCAATACACTCCTAAAGGTGGTCGCATCTTAACGATGGGTGCAGGGATCACCCAACCATCTGTAGGTCTCGTAATATGGGGACGACCCAAGCGTATATGTTCCCATGCCCAAATCTAAAGCAAGATCATCGCCCCAGCCATCTCTACTCCATCGATAGCAATTGCACACAATGTCATGTGCATGGTGGCTAATGTTCAACTTCCCCAACTATACCGATCGGCTAAGCTTAGGTCCTCGAGCAATCGTAGATACATAAGTGGGATGGCATCTCCGGTGGAGTTAGGAAAGAGAACACCTCCAAGCACAGTTAGAAAATATGCCATAGTGTAGCACTGCACGTTGTAGTCGCTCGATTGAGTGGTCAATTTCCTTTCAAAATTATGCTTCAACCATGACAGTCGGATTAACTATTCGAAAAAGTTATCATTATCAACCTCTTCATCATCATCAGACTTTGTACCGAGAAGCTCTTTACACAACTCTATTTCTAGAAATTCATACACGGCAACCCCATTTATTGGAAGACAAAAAATCTTAGCGATATCTTGCAATGTCACCATCATTTCCCCCTACCGGTACATGAAAACGGTGTGTCTCTGGCGTCCATCGTTCAACGAGGACTGTAAGAAGTGCTCAGTCTAGTTTCACCTTACCCATCAAACCAACTCAGTAAAAACCGGCTTGGACAAGGTACTCGTGGGTACTTGAGTGCATCGTCAATGCCTCGTGCATACGAAAATTACAATTCCTCGTTGTCCCTCTTCACACTTCATCGAATTTGTGGCAGTCTTGCAAGGTGAGTATGCGTGGCTCTAAAGGTCCTAGACCGCAATATTCACCCGAAGAGGACGCACCAACCTACACAAACGTTTAAAATTTTATTATTGTACATACAATATTACGTATACAAAATTTATAATGAAAACTAATAGTACACTTACTTCTATGGAAGGTTTGCACCTACCACTACCAAACGCCCTTCCAGTTCCCCTCATTATAACCATTGATCTAATAAAAAATTTATAACAGTTTGTCAATGCACTATTCATATAAATAGATACGAAATAAAATATGTGAGAAAACCAGACAAACGACATCCAAAAATTCCAAAACATTGCGAGTAGGTCAGACTCACCACATACAAGCCAACACAACTTGTAGAAGTGAGTTCCAACTCACGGTTTGTAAGATATGGCAATGTATCAATTTCATTCATGAAAATGAATGAAAAGCGATACATTGTCGTATCATGCAAATCGTGAGTCGATACTCACTTGTACAAGTTGCGTTGGCTTGTATGTGGTGATTCCGATCTACTCGCAAAATTTCATATTTTTTGGAGTCGTTTGTGCAGTTTTCTAGTTACAATTCACTCAAACAATATCAAAGTATATTTGTTGTTTGATATACGGGACAAAACCGCACAAATGACATCAAAAAATTCCAAAATTTGCGAGTAGGTCAGACTCACCACTCACGAGGCAACACAACTTGTAGATTAAGTTCTGACTCATGGTTTGCATGATACGACATGTATCGCTTTTCACTCACGAAAAGAATGGAAAGCAATATATGGCAGTATCTCACAAATCGTGAATCCAAACAAACTTCTACCAGTTGCATTGGCTAGTGCATGCTGAGTCCGACCTACTCGCGACAATTCGAAATTTTTGGATTGCATTTGTGTGCTTTTACTAGTAACAAACAACAACTAATACTACATATACAATAACAACTATATACAATACGCCCCGAAACTAACTAACCTATAACAAAATACGCATCTCACAAAGTTGTCACGCCCTGCTTTCCAAAAATACGGAATACGAGTACATGACATTGGCCCAGCGAGTGAGTAATATCACCCATAAGTTGTTTTTCCGATTAACTCAACAATATAATCAATACAGAATAATTGTGCAGACAATAATAATAATCTCATGAACAATAATACTTGGAATAAACAATATAGAATATCCAAATACAATAATAATTCAATATCTGGAACAAATAATAGCAATATTCGGGTCAAAAACCCATAATACAATCAAATAACAATAGTTCAATAATTAAATCTTCATGATAAAACAATATTTTTTTAAGTGGCGATGCTATCAATCCATTCACCAATGTTGTTCTCCCAATCCATCAGGCAATTCTCCATCAACATCTGTAAATACTTCATCTAAAAAGAGGAGAAAATTTGTCCTTAGAGTAAGTCATGGACAGCAAGTAGAGAAAGCAAGGAACAATGGAATAACGGTATAACAATGAATTCAATGGATCAATAGGAATTAATAGCATGACACGATAATCAATAATCAATATCACGGTAATCGATGCAATGACTATAAACAATATTTCAATATTCGGTAACAATAATCATTGATCAATAACAATAACACTTAACCAATATTCGATATCAATAGGAACAATGGAGGAATAATATGCAGTGTCGATGTTATATTAATCCTTATGTCTATTAATCATTTCAATCCTAACAAATGTGTGTACTACTACATCTCATTCTACAGGTTCGATGCACACAATCAATGTCATTTTAGACTTAAGTGGAAGAATCTATAGATCATGTACTCGGCAACTGATAATCAATATTCAATAAACGATATGGTCTTCGACAACGATACAATACACGATAGATTAGGGTGCCGTAGTCAGCGCTCCACAATCAATCGATAAAACAATAACCGGAACAATATTTTAGGAAACACGGGCCCCTCCTCCAAGTACAGTCACTATATCATCAACTACTCCATTTAATCCCTTAAACCCCGGCTTATTATTTATTTTATTAATGCAACAATACAGCATGCAATCAATGGACATTTCGTTGAACAATAGTATCAATAGGGAAACAATAGGATGGTAACATGAAGTAGGACAATTAGAATAGTGACAATAACTCATTAGGATCATGCAATGCAACATACATACTTCAATTCATGCAATAGTATAATATATGAATAATTAATATATTAAAATCTAGAATATAAAATTATGGACAGCAAGAGTAGTCTGTACAAAAATATAGTTTCCTGCTGTTTTAGAAATCGAAAAGTGAATCCGTCAGAAATTCTAGAAACTAAACTTCGACACGGTTCCAACGCATATTTAAAGTTCAAAATCTGAAAACAGTAACTAGGTCAATCACATTGTTCTTTACAGAATTCAAGTTCAGGTAGAAATCTGACATTATGTTATTATAATTTTAGAATCCGCAAAAACTCAATAATAAATTCATTAAAAATATTTTCTAGACTCCTAAACATGATTACTAACAATCTGGAAATTATCAGAGCAAAATTTTAACATTTGATCATCCTTTTTAATGTTTAAGCATAAAACGTACAATAATCTAAAAATCTGAAAGTAAAAAAACACACATCTGTAGTAAAACGGTCATAACTTTTGCTACATAACTCGGAATTTAGAAATTTAAGATGTTCTGGAAACTAGAAAGATAAGGCTACAATTCATATTCAGAAATTAATTCATTTTAAGATCATTTACTGGGTGAAAAACAGCAGTCAACATACAGCCAGCAAGCACGATATAAGGTTTTGGTATTTTCATGAAACAATTTAATTAACATGATGGGTATCAATTTTACTAGTCGATAAACTATATAATCAGAATGAAGGGTGCAATAACAAGATAAATAAAATTAGAATACACTCATACATCAACTTATCATCAACCAACAACAATCAATCTACCAAACATACAACCTAACAATTATTTTTATAATAATTTATTTGTGTTATGAGATGCATGAAAATTTTCTATCATTAATACTATATGATGTATGCAAGATTCAATATTTTTGTAGCCATAGTGGCACGTTGTCAAGAATATTGGGGTTAGCATGTGTAAACCCTTAATAGACCCAACGAAGATAGTCAATACAGTGATATGATAATGAATAGGATCTACTTGCAAGAATTTCAATGAAACTTGAATTTGATACAATTAACAATTCAAGAGGACAGTGACTTGCTTGTTAGATGGTTAATTTGAATCTATAGAATAACGGGATGAGAATCCCTGAGCAATGAACCATGAACACAAAGCACGGAACATGTACGAACTACGTGCAACACACACAAAATGGCAACACAGCAACCGGATCCCCTACACTTCCATGACAGCAAACACCGATCGATCCCCCACACACCAACACAGCAAAACACAAAACACCGGATCTCACCACACACAAACAGCAAACACAATCCCCATACACTTCCACAACAGCAAACAGGATCCACTTCCCTTCTCTCCTTCTGCACAATGACAGAGAGAAAGAGAGAGAGAGACGACGGAAGACTCAACGGCGGAGGAACGACGACTGGCGACGGCAGTGTTGCGAGGGAGGGTGGCGAGGGGGTGCTCGGGGTGACTGGTGGTGGAACCGCAGGTCGAGGAGTGACACGGCAGCGAAAACAGGGGCATTCTGTTTCTCGATGAAAGAGAGGACGAGACTGCGGGGGGATGTGCAGGGCTCAGGACGACAACGAGGATGCAAAGATAGACATTTGGTGGTTGCGGGGGACAACAGAGGGGATCAAGGTGGTCGACAAGGTTGGATAGCGGCGAGGTTCGAAGGTTGACGACGAGTGGGTCCGATTGGTGGTTGGATGATGCAAGGGTTCAAGGCTAAGGATGACGAGGTGGCGAGGTTCGAAGACTTGGGCGACGATGGGGATGATGATTGGAGTGGATGATGGAGGGGCTGGCGAAAGAGGAGGACGGGAGGCGAGCGATTAATGGGTTGGGTTCAGCAAGGATGTGTATCGGGGTGAGGGTGACGGCGATGGGATGGTCGTGGCGAGGGCAGAGCAAGGGTTGCAGCGTGGAGGAGAGAGGTTGAAGGCGGGATGGGTGGAGGTCGGTTGGGTTTCATAGATGAAGCAGAGGAGGGAAGCGGGAGAGAGGATGAACACTAGATGGGGTAGGGTTTACATAGTAGGGCGGCTGAGGGTAGAGGCTAGCGTTAGGGTAGCATAGGTCAGGGTTAGGTTTTAGAGTAGTATTTATAGGGATTTAATGGAATATTGGGTTTTGGGTAGGATCCAATAAAGAAGAGGGCTATAGGATTCTGGGTTTAAATCCAATAGGGGAAAGAATAATCAAACAAGAATATAGGATTATATAACAAAGTGTAATTTGTATTACAATATAGAAATAATTTAAAATAACTACAAATACAATTAATAATTGGAAATAGATTTTTAATAAACAATAAAAAGTAGTAAGAAACATAATAATAATAATAATAATAGTGATAACAACTATCAAAGTAACATCAATAATAATAATAAGATTAAAATAATCCAATAATAATAATATATTAGATTTTAGGCTCAAATATAAATAGTCGATCAATAAGAAAGGGGAAGTAAGATCAAAATACACCATTTTCAAAATGAGTAAAATTTCGATTAGAAAACACTACTAAAAAATTGAAACAAATTTAGCACAAAATAAATTTTAAATAATCAAGATATAGAAATACACGGAAAATACTTATTATCGAGAATAGTAGTTACACAAACATTGCAGTCTCAAACATTGAAAAAATAATTCAATCAATTAACATAGCTAGATCTACTAAATTAGAATAGAGTTAATACCTTGCACAATGTGGGTTTTTTGGGGAGGACCAAAGGAGGTTGAGGCGCTACTGTAGATGGAGGAGGAGGCGTAGGGTTGGGGATATTTCGTTAGGGTTAGGGTTTTTTGGTTGGGGTTCGGGAGATTCTTCGAGAGAGGGAGAGAGGTCGAGAACAGGGAGATGGTGAGTGAGAGAGTGAGGTGAAGTAGGATGGGTGTAGCCGTAGAAGGAGGAGCTATGGCTTTGAGTTTGGGTTCGGGAGACTGAGAGTGAGAGATATAATGTAGGGAGAGAGAGAAATTTGTATATATCTATATAATAAATTACAAAGAAAGCTATCAAGTGGCGCACATTCAATCTCTCTCAAAATTAATGGACCAGATCTAATCTCACAAAACATATTTTTCCGCCCAAAATTTTAAACTCCACAAATTCAAAATCAAAACCCAATTCTCTCTCTCTCTCTCTCAGCTCAGAACCCCCCCCCCTACCTCTTCTCACTCTCTCAGTCTTCCACCTCTCTTTCTCTCACTTTCTTCCCCCGCTCTCTCTCTCTCTCTCTCTTCCCCAACTCAGAACCCATCCCCCGCTCTCTCTCTCTCTCTTCCCGAAATCCCGCCTCATCGAAACCCGTCAGCCCTGCCTCATCGAAACCCCATCAGCTTCGTCAGCTCCTTCGAAGCTCCAACTCCTTCGAAGCTAGGTCAGATCCGTCAACCCAACCTCCACCTCAGCGCACTCAAAGCTCCGACGGCGCAACCACCACTATAAGTTCAACTCCATTTTGATACTGTTTAGAAATTGATATTGTTTCTGTTTTTTCTCTGCAAACAAAGAACCAGCAGCTCAAATGGATGATGGCAAGCTGGAGCTCAGGCTTGGGCCACCTGGATCTGAAGAGGACCACCATTACTCAACTCCCAATTCCCTCCTTTATCTTGGGCACTCTTCCTCTGGCCTCAAAAGATGCTTCTTTGAGACCGTTGAACTAAAAACGAAGGTACTTTGTGTGTGTTTTTTGTAAATTTTGTATTACAGGTGGGTTCTTTATCACAAACTTTTTTTTATATAAAGGTTTTAAGACAAAAGGTGAAGTTGGGGAAGAAGATAAGCAGGGGTATGAGAAGAATGCATCAGCTGTGGTTTGATCACTTAGGGTTTTGATGTTTTTGCTTTTTTCAATTGTTTAATTTGTAGTGTTGTTTGCTTTGTTTGGTTGGTAGTGTATTTCTATTCTGGTGTTAATGGGGTCCTATGCTTTTTAGTGGCTGGCTTTGTTTGGTTTGCTTTTCATTCCTTTTTTAGGATAAGGTTTTGGACAAGAAGAAGGTTGGTTTGCAGTGAGAAATTGCTCGTACTATGCTCATACTATTGAAGACTTTTTTTTAAAAAACAATTGCTATTATACTTAAGTTTGCATGTATTCTTGGTCATCTTTGTTTTTAAGGCTAATTTTTGTTACACTCTGAAATTAGCAATTTAACATATCCTTTTCTTTGCATTGGACTGAAGTTTCTCCCTTGGTTTTTTGTTTATAGCTCTCAATATTGTAGCAGGTAAGTCATGACATCCTTATTCACTTCCATGTATTTCAAACTTGCCAAATTTCCTGTTTCACTGGTGTATTCCATGGTATTTAGCATAGTTTTACTAAAAAAGAAATTGTGTCCTTTCCGTAGGTGTGACTAATAGATTCCTTTGAGAGTATCAGTGCAATTTAGGGTTGTTTGTTTTTTATGGACCGCTTCTTTGAGCCTATAGGTGGTGCTACAGACGTGCCGTAGGAAACAATTTAAATGTGATTGTATTAGACTAACTCAAATAACTAGAAATAAATTTATATGCAGTTCCGAATACGTGCCGTAGGCACGTGCCACGGGCATACCTAGTATAATAAAACACATGTATAACCTAAGCTATTCTTCCACACAACGACCTAGCTTATACATCGGTCGTTGTGTGAAAAAACATACATGGTTGAAAAAAAATTCAAAGTAACTAGGCCATTGTTAATTTGGCCAAAATGTTACGACTTCATCAGCGGTTAGAGAGAGATAGTGTGAGAGAGTGAATAAGTTGAAAAGTTATTTATGGTGAAATCCCCAAAATACCCCTCCGAAGTTAAGTGATATATGGGGAAGATTGGCGAGATCGATCCTGGTCGTTGGATCTTGTTCTAAGTGATCCAACTGCCAGAAGTGTCGTTCGCAACTGCTCTGTGCAAATAGACCTATTTGTAACTGAGCTGTGCTCATTCACACACATATATATATATACATATATATATATATATATATATATATGAGGTAGGACCTATCCTACCCTTTTTTTTGCTAATTTTTTTTTATTAAACTAAGTTGAATAAATCGACCTCCCTCAAGTATTGCTAATTCTTTATAAACTCTTCTCAACTATTTTTTTTCATTAAAACCTCTCTTAACTTAGTTTCTCAAATACCTCCAATATTTTTGGAGAAAAATGACACTATTTTAAAATGAAGAACTTTTTACGATTTATCCCTTAATTAATGGACATTTCTAATTTAGTCCTACCAAATTATAGCATTTATAATTTAGTCCCCCAAACTATATCATTTGTAAGTATGTCGCCCAATTAAAATGACCTAATCAGTATAGAAATTGCAAATGCTATGATTTGGAGGACTAAATTGTAAATACCCATAAATATGGGGACTAAATTGTAAAAAAAATCTAACTAAGTTACCATAATTGGGGAACTAAATTGCATCAACTATAATTTGGGGGACTAGATTGCAAAAATTTCTTAATTTTGAAAAAGGTGCATTTTCATCCAAAACATATAAATGTTGACTAATCTGGCTAACGTTGAACTTGGTAAATTGAAATGGTTGAATAATTGAAAAATGAAATTATTCAAGAATACACATTGAATGTTGAGATTACACCCATTCCTATGGCCATTCCTTCAGTACTTCTCGGTTCTGGAGAATCTCTTTGTAGGATACTTGGCCCAAGTGTGACCCGTTAGCCCATAAGTCAGTACTGTGACGAAGCGGTTGTTGCTCATCCGACACGATCATACGAGGTAAAATAGGAGGAAAAGTTAAAGATTTACCAGGATTGAGATATCACATTATACGAGGAACTCTAGATGCTGTCGGAGATGTAGGGGCATGAGAAGCACAGATGTGAAAAAATCTCTCTCAATTATTGTTGAGTTCTAAAAAACCACCAGACTTTTTTTTTGGTTGAGAAAACCCCATCAGCAATATTTATATTTTCAACACAATTTTTTTGTTTTGAAAACATCTTTCACTTATACCTTGAAAACATATTTGAGGGAGATTTTAATAATTAAATTTGTTGAGTGTGATTTTTTGAAAATTGGCAATACTTGATTGAGGTTTTTCACATTTAGCAGCATGAGAAACTTAGTTTGAGGACGTTAAAAAAATTAAAAATAAAAAAATATCATAGTTAATGGAATGAGCCAAAGTGGATGGTTTTTATGTATGTAAATTTAGCCTAGTTTTTATTGACATATAACGAGTTGCTTTCTAAGCCCATTGCAACGGGTTGTGATGCTTCATCTTATATATACAGGAGCGAAACCGACTTTCTACATAACATTGAAAAACCATAACCATGCTAGTTATTCCCATCAAACACAAAACTATTTTGTAAATAATCTAGTCAAAGGTTCTAATCCCAAATGGTCTAAAGTGGTCGGGTGCTCGAGTGAACGAACACCTTACTTGCATGTTATTTTATCTTGGAGATCAACTCACGCTTATCTCCTGTGCATTATTACAATACTAAGGAAAGCTACCGTATCTCACACGACTCAGCTTATTTGATATTTATTTTATTTCTTTATTGCAAAAAATAGTAAGTCTATTTTCATCTATTTGTGTAATTTATTTAGTAAGTAATTTGGATAATATTTTTGTACATATTAATTCACAGATTTATTATCTCTCAAATCCTTTTGATTAAAAATATTTCCAACACTCTTACTATTCGAGCAAAAAATGAAAAATTTATGCCTTGAGGACCTATGTACATCACCTAAATTCCCCAATTTTCAAAAAAATAGGTTGCATGAATACCACTGTAACTAACATCATCGTCCCATTGATGAAGAAAACACAAATCTTTATGTAGCTAGATTAAGTGTATACGACTCTTGACTGGAAATGTTACAGAGAGGATCAAGATCTTTATTATTGCATCCGAATAAAGTTTTTCGGCCATCACACTCTATTAGTTTGAATATGGAGATAGATTAAGATACGGGAGATAATATATCTATATAATAAAACACAAAGAAAGCTATCAAGTGGCTCTCCTTAAATTCCCAAAATCGAAGGTCAGATCTAACATCACAAAACACATTTTTCTCCCAAAACTCAAGTTCAGGTTCCCTCCCCCCTCCAAAACAACTCATTTATTTGTTTAATTCTCTCTCTCTCTCTCTCTCTCTCTCTCTCTCTCTCTCTCTCTCTCTCTCTCTCTCTCTCTCTCTCTCTCTCTCTCTATATATATATATATATATATATATACGGAAACATGGACATTTATACCCCAATTTATAATTATAATTCACCATATACTAATGGAAACATGGACTTTTATTTACAACTAATTATTGTCATACTATTCAAACTTCAGCTACATAATTGTTGATTTACTGTTTACAAGGCTTTTTATATGTTGTATCGTTCTGAAGACGTGTCATAGGCACGTGGCCTTTGGAAAATCTAGTATATATATATATCAACTATTTTAATGGGAGAGTTGGGGTTTGTAACAAATAAACCCTAACTTTATAACTATATAAACACGTATAATACACGTCCAAATTATATCCAACAAATATAAATGTGCACCGCACGTGTAGCTCATATCAAAACATTCAAATATAAACTATTTTTATCTTATTCAATATATATTCATTTAATTTGATGACTTTACTTTTTTAGACGTGCATCGCACGTACAATATACTAGTATATTTTAATGGGAGAGTTGGAGTTTATAACAAACAAACCATAACTTTGTAACTATATAAACACGTATAATACATGTCCAAACTATATCCAACAAATATAAATGTGCACTGCACGTTTAGCCCAAATCAAAACATTCAAATTTAAACTATTTTTTTTTCTTATTGGATATATATTTATTTATTTTGATGACTATACACACGTACATTAGACGTGCATCGCACGTACATTAGACTAGTATATATAAGTAAAACTATGCAGAATAAGGTAAGTAGCCATGAATACTCTACTAAATAATTACTTCTTTACTCGTTATCATAACATATAGTTTACCTGCTATCCTAACATATAATTCAAACAGGCTCCATAAACATGGTGGGTTCATTGCGAGAAACCCAACTGCACTATTTGGTCAAAGTAGTTAACCTACATGTATTATTGGTTAATGTTGCGAGAAACCTGGCTGAACTATTTGGTTAAAGTATTTAACCTAAATGTATTATTGGTTAATGCAATTGACGCTGGCGTTTTTGGTGTGGGAGCAGTCGGATAATGAGTTTTTTTGATGATTGGGGAAAGTTTAGATTTCACATGTTGATCAGATTTAATGTGAGGCTAATATTTGTGGTAGGATTTGGAATGGATGACTGAGATACCGTCGAAAACCTGCAAGAAAAGCCTGAAAACCGAGAAGTTCTCCCGACGATAGGTCCTCTGACGATCAAGTCAGTAACTCAGCAGTGTTAACTGGGTTTTAGTAGACAGAATGTTGATTACCTGGTAATGGAGGGGGAGGCGCTGCATTTATAGGCTAAAGGTGGAGTAGTTTTTGGAAGATTTCCTAATTGATTTGGAAGATCTTTCTAATCAAGGGATCCAATTAGTTAAAATCTCCCTATTTTTTGAGGATTTGATTGCCAGCCATGATTGACTGGTGGATCTTCCATGTTTGGGCTGCGAATCAATCTCACTCTTTGGTTGAGCAGAGTTGGCAGGCCTGAAGATGGCCCATGTTCTTGTTGTGGACCTATAGTTGTTGCGAAGTTATCGTCTTGCCCTCAGGAACTCTGAGATTCGTGCTAGAATTGGACATCCCCGATTACCTGTAATTTTTACCCACATCATAAGTCCCCTACTTCTGGAGGTTGGTTGTAGCAGCCTTTGTGGAGTAGCTCTCTCTCTTAGGGACGTCTGGGTTATATCTGTAGTTCCTAAATGCGGTGATCATCTTCCAGAGCTCACAAATTTATAGCCACTTTCTTGGATTTCAATCGTCTTGTCTGGGTAGGCGCAAACTTTCAATTGATCTAAGATCCCCTTTTATTGCCTCGTCTTGATGAGGTTCGACAATCTGAGGCGCATGGGTTCGGATGACACGCTGAGGGATGAGATTCATCGTGATTCGGCAACTCGGGGCATCAAGGCTCAGATGACACACCAAGAGATGATTCAAGTGAATTTGGTAAATTTTGTGAGTGGCTCGGATGACGCTGCGAGGGACGAGGCAAGCAAAATTTATAATTTTTGCGAGTGGCTTAGATGACGCATTAAGGGAAAGGCCAAGAGAAATTGATATTTTTTTGAGTGGCTCGGATACCACGCCGAGGGACGAAGCATGCAAAAATTAGAAGCTTTTTCGTGAGTGGCTCAATTACTATGTCGAGAGATGAGCCAAGCAAAAATAAGGAGTTTTTTTGCCAGTGGCTTGGATACCATGCCGAAGGATGAGCCAAGCAAAATTTATAATTTTTTGCGAGTGGCTTGGATGACGCGCCGAGGGATGAGCCAAGCGAAAGTTGTAGTTTTTTGCGGGTGGCTAATACCATGCTGAAGGATGAAAATTTATAATTTTTTCGAGTGGCTCGGATGACGTGCCGAGGGACAAGCCAAGCAAAATTGGTTCGGATTTGAGATCTCCATCCAGATTTGAGTTTCCTTCTGATTTTGAAATCTATTTCGAGTCTCTTGAAGCTATTTTGCTTCTTTCTCTTATTATTAGGTAAATTTTTTTTCTTGATCTCTCACTCTTTTTAAGTTTCCTAGTTTGTCAACTATGCCTAAACCTAAGAGAGCTAGAGGTTCTAATGTTGAAGAAGGTCAATATTCTCAGAACTATGTTCAATACTTAAGAAATCCCAACCTAGTTGAGAAATTCTTTCTCATATATCAAATTGCTATCTTTTCGGGTAGATTTGTCAATTTTCCTGATTTAAATAGGTTTTCCTTAGTCCCATTGTTTGAACAATGTGTGTTATTTGACTTGCTTTCTCTTGTCAATCAACCTTATTACTATCCACAACTTATCTATATGTTTTACACCAATATGTAGATTACCTCCGAGGATGGTTACGAAATATTTTTTACAACTACAGTAAAAAATATTCGTATGTGGTTAACTCCTGAAAAATTGGAAATTATTTTGGGTATCCCATATGATGGCTGAGATTTGGGTGAAATTGAAATGGATGATCAATCAACTTTTTCTAAAATCTTTTTGCATAATCGAGGTCCTCTTATGACCAACAAATCGATTACTCCTCTAGCCAAGCATGTTGCCCAAATATTGTCATATAACATTATCCCTAAAACGGGTAGCTATGACCAATCCTCTTTTGAATTGCAACAAGTGGTGTATGCCATTTTCGGCAACATCCAAATAAATCAAATTCGAGTCATTTTTAATCGTCTCGATAAGGCTCACACCTCTTTCCTTTCTTTTGGTGCAATACTTACTCATGTCTTCAACTTCTATGAAGTTGATCTTACTTCTGAGTCTAGTGGTGTTACTCACTATGAGTCTTTTGATCGTGTGAGTTTAGCTCGTATGAAGATCCTTAACTCTCCTCCTCAGTCTCCTCAAAAGAATGTACCTCCTATTCTTTTAGCCACTTCTGGTCGTCGGTTTTCTGCTTCTAGTTCTTCTCGTCCTACAGCTGTCTTTGCTGATCCCGAGAATCTTTATACTTCGGTAAATTATCTCATGGATCGTACCAATCTTATCCCCACTAGATAGGATAATCTTGAGGCTAGTCTTGCTAACCATACTCACTTGTTCACTCAACAATTTCCACCTCCTCCTCATGCCTCTCAATGGTCTGATGATGAAGAAGAAAACTAAATTGATGTATTTTCTGTTTTCTTTCGTTGAAATTTTTCATGTTTTACGTATTTCACTTCTATGTAGTATTTGCAACCCTGTACTTCATTTTCTATGTATTAATTTGTTATGGTTATGCATTGCTCTTGTTCGTTATGTTTTGTTTTTTCCCTCCTTCTATTTTTTTGTTTTGTTGATGACAAAGGCGGAGAAAATGTTTTTTTTTTGTGCTTGTGTTTTTGGTGGATGCTTTTTCTTGTGCATGTTTTTGTGCATATTATCACTTATGTGCTTGTTGTACATTAGTTAGGGGGAGCATACATGTTTATATTTTATATATCTTTCAATTTTGTATGACTTCATGATATGTAATTGTTATTATTTTAAGTTATTGTGTTGTCATCATCAAAAAAGAGGAGAATACCGATTCTTGGTTTTGATGACTACAACAGAATACAAAGTTTGCCTATCACATATCTCTTGCAGAGTGTATCACAGTCAATACCAAGGTGAACTACACAAAGGCAAAACAATCTAATGAAGCTTTCAAGAGTAATTGATCAAGACACAAAGATTTAAGCTCAAGCCACATTGATCAAGCAAGCTTCAAGACATAAAGACAAAGGCTCAAGCTCAAGTCAAAGACTCAAGTTCAAGACAAGATTCAAGTGCTTCAAATGTTTTGTAAAAAGTATCTTGTAATATTGTAATTTTCATTCTTTGAGTCTTAGAAACTTGTAATAGCCTTGTCACACACACACTCACACATACTTTTTAAAAACTAAGTGTTTTACAAAACTAAAAGGTCAAAACAAGCTTGAATAAGTTCAGCTGTTGAGTACCAGTCGACCGTTCTTAGGAACCAGTAGACCGTTATAGTACGAAACTGTCTGAACTCATACAAGCTCTGGCCAGTCGACTCATTTTGGCAACCCAATCGGCTGTTCAAGCCGTTTCGATAGTTTTCTGATTTTAAAACTTGTTTTTACAAAATCAAATCTTTTTAGTGTCGTTGTATGGTAGTTGGGATTCAACCTCTCAACGTCCAAACGTTTCTATCTTTATAAAAAGAGTACAGAACTCATTTGGCAAAGGTTACAACATTTCCAAGAATTTCTTTAAGTTTCAAGCTTTTCGTTTTCAACAAGAACAAGTCTTTCAAAAGCATACAAACTCTAAGTGTTGGTTCTCTGAAATTCAGTCTAGTATAACATCAAATTCATTTTAGACTGATTTCAGAAGTTAACCTAATGGCCACTATACAAAAGCACAAATCACAAACAAGGCTATAGGTTATTGTAAACTATTTTTGTTGTTGTTTTTCACTCTCGGGTTGTGAGAGTGGTCCTCTCGGTTGGAGAGTAGGGCTCTTGGTTGTAGAGTCAGTTTTTCACTCTTGGGTGTAGAGTGGGTTTGCTCTCTCTAGTGGTGAGAGAGGTCTACGGGTTTGACATAGTTGTTATCAAATGCCGTAGGGTATTCTTGTACCTTTTTCAAAAATAGTGGAAAATCTCAAGTGGTTTGCTTGGGAACTGGATGTAGGTCAGGAGGACTGAACCAGGATACATCGCTGTATACTCTGTGATTGACTCTCTGTGGTTGTATTCTCTCAACATGCAATTTCAAATTTTCTGTGTTTTATTTCGAAAACTTGTCTGGTAAGTCGACTGGTTTTCTAGTATAAGTTGACTAATCAGACTAGTAACTCTTGAGTAAGATACTCTTCTACTCTGGTGCAATATTTGACTGTATATCTATTTTCAGTCGACTGGATAGTACGAAAAGTTCAATTTCTTTTTTAATTTTTAAACAACACTATTAACACCCCCCCCCCCCTCCCCCTCTAGTGTTATTTTCTTGCCTACAAGATCCAACACTTGGTATCAGAGACTGGTTGAGCACAATGGCATCTACTTCAAATGCAAGCCAATTCCATTAAGGCCAATCCACACAAAGGCCACTCCTATTCGATGGAACAAACTATAACTATTGGAAGTGTAGAATGAAGATCTACCTTGAGTCCATCAAGTATGAGATTTGGAACATGACTAAGACAGAATTCATCGCTCCTACAATTCCCTATGCACAATGGAACAATGACATGAAGAGCAACACAATGAACAATGCAAAGGCAATGAATGCTTTATTTTGTGCACTTACCAAAGAGGAGTTCAATCGTATGTCAAATGTAACAACGGCTCATCAAATTTGGCACACACTCGAGGTAACTCACGAAGGTACTAATAAGGTTAAAGAATCTAAAATATCTGTTCTTGTTCACAGGTTCGAAATATTCCGTATGAAGGAGAACGAGAATGTGTCGGACATGATAACACGGTTCACAGATATTACAAACTCACTTGTGGCCCTTGGAAAGACGTACTCTCAAGTGGAAATGGTAAGGAAAGTTTTCCGTGCTCTAACCCCCGAATGGGAGAAGAAGACCACCGCCATAGAAGAAGCCAATGATTTATCACAACTCTCTCTTGAGAATCTTGTGGGAAATCTTATGACATATGAAGTACAACTTGAAGAACGCAAGAAGGATCTAGAACCTCAATAAGCAAAGAAGAAGATACTTGCTTTCAAGGCCATGTCGGACTCCGAGGATGAAGAAGAAGATGAAGAAGAGATAGCCATGTTCACTAGAAAGTTCAAGAAGTTTCTTAGAAAAGATAAATTTAATTCCAAATTTGAAGATACTAATGAACTTCCCGCTTATTTCAAGTGCAACAAAATATGTCATATGAAGAAGGATTGCCCATTAGAAAATGCAAAATAAAAAGGAAAAGCTCTTAACTTCAAGAAGGACAAGTACACAAAGAACAATTATATGAAGAACAAGAAGGCATATCAAGCAACTTGGGACGATAGCGACTCTTCATCCGAAGAAGAGAATGAGGAGTCAAACGAAGTTGCGAACGTATGTTTCATGGCCGCACAAAACAAAGTAAGTGATAACTTTGATTCAAATGACCTATTAGATGCTTTCAATGAGGTTTTTCAAGAACTCAAGAAGGAGAAAATTAGAGTTAAAATCTTAGAAAAACTCAATCAAACACTTTCTCAAGAGAATCTTGACTTAAATATTGAAGTCAAGTCGTTAAATTCTCGACTTTCTAATTTGGATATAGATCTTGTATCTCTTAAGAAAAATTATGAAGAGATATCTAAGAATGTATCTAAGTTTAACAAAGGAAAGAAGAATTTAAATGAAGTTCTCCAAAATCAAGTTCAATCCAATAAGAGATTTAGACTTGGTTTTCAAAAGTCTCTTGAAAAACATCATGTTTTTAAGAATACTAGTAGTAATAAGACTAATTCTATTTCTAGTGTCAAGAACAAATTATATGAGTTTTTTTAGAAACCAAAAACTGTTATTTTCCATGAAAATAGTAATTATGTAGTTCAGACCAGTCGACTGAACCCTAATTTCAGTCGTCTGTCCAGATGTTTGGATTCGTATTTAAAGAGAACGAAACCTCAGATAAGTCGACCTATTTTACCTTCCAGTCGACTGACTTCTCATAACAGTCGACTGAAAGGTACAATAAAGTCGACTGGATAGACTAAAAATATTTAGGTTCCAGTCAATCTGAGTCTAAACGATAAAATTACTTATATAAATTCTTATGTTCTTAATGTATGTAATTCTGTAAATTATATTCCTGCTTTTGGTGGTAAATCAAACTCACTTTGGGTTTGGTTTCCCAAAAACTAATCTCTTTCGGACCCAATGAAAAGGGTACCATATTCACAATGATTATTTTATAGGTACCTAAAAGAGAATGTTGGATTCTTGACAGTGGATGCTCCAAGCATATGACTGGTCATGCTAACCTTCTTTCTTCCATACAAGAAATAGATGGAGGAATAGTCACATTCGGTGACAACAACAAAGAAAAGGTTATTGGAATAAATATGGTCAGTAAGAACACTACCCCTACTATAGAAGAAATTTTTCTTGTTAGTGGTCTTAAGCATAATCTGTTAAGTATTAGCCAATTGTGTAATAAGGGATATAAAATTGTTTTTGAAAAAGATGCATGTTTAATTTATGATTCTTCCATGCAAAATGTAATTTTTCAAGGATTTAGGAAAAACAACATCGATGAATATGTTTAAAAACCAATGAATTCTCTAATACTTTTTGTTTAGTAGCTTCTAAAAATGATTCTTAGCTTTGGCATAAGAGATTTGGCCATGTGAATATGAAAAATATTGCTAAATTGTCTAAGTACAACCTAGTTAAAGGACTGCCAAGACTATCTTTTAAGAAAGATAAGTTTTGTGATGCATGTCAACTAGGAAAACAAGTCAAATCTGCTTTTAAGACAAAAGAAATGATTTATACTAGTAGGCCTTTCGAATTAATCCATATTGATTTATTTGGTCCTACTAGAGTCACTTCTTTAAATAAAAGTAGATATGTATTTGTTTAAGTAGATGATTTTTCAAGATTTACATGAGTTTTCTTTTTAAAACATAAATATGATGCTTTTGAAGAATTTGCATTTTTTTGTAAACAAATTCAAAATAAAAAATCTCTAACCATAGTCACTATTAGAAATGATCATGGTGGAGAATTTGAGAATGAAACATTTTCAAAATATTACAACAAGAATGGTATAACACATTCGTTTGCATTTCCTAGAGCTTCACCATAAAATGGAGAGGTTGAAAGAAAGAATAGGACATTGCAAGAGTGTGCACGTACTATGCTTGTTGAAAGCAATTTGCCTAAATACTTCTGGGCTGAAGCTGTTTCTACAGCATGTTATGTTTAAAAAAAATATTGATTAGGCCTAACCTTAGAAAACTTGTTATGAACTATTTTTTGAAAGAATTCCTAAAGTATCTTATTTTAAAGTATTTGGATGCAAGTGTTTCATTTTAAACACTACAGATAATTTAGATAAATTTGATCCTAGATCTAATGAAGGTATCTTCATGGGATACTCAAATAGGAGTAAGGCATATAGAATTTTCAATAAGTCAATCTTGACTATTGAAGAATCTATGCATGTTTCAATTGATGAATCCTTGCCTTCATCTACTGTTTTTAAAGATGATGAAATTGATTCATTACCTTTAAATAACGTTATTAAATCACTAGAGCAAACTATCCTAGACAAGTCGACTGATGTGATTCAGTCGGCTGACGGACTTGTTAAGTCGACTGATCCTGTTGTGATGACTCAAACTTTACCAAAATTGTTTGTTGAAGTTAGAGATCATCCTCATGACTTAATAATTGGTGACATCTCACGTGGTATTCAAACAAGATCTCATGTTAACATGATTTCTCATACGGCTTTCTTGTCAAATTTTAACCGATGAATATACAAGAAGCTTGTAAGAATGAATTTTTGATGAATGTCATGCAAGATGAATTAAACCAATTACAAGAAATGATGTATGGGATTTAGTTCCACGACCTCCTGACCATACTATAATTAGTACCAAATGGGTATTCAAGAATAAGTTAGATGAACCAGGACAAATCGTTAGGAACAAGGCTAGGTTAGTTGCTCAAGGATATAATCAAGAAGAATGAATCAATTTTGATGAAACATATACTCCTGTTGCTAGACTAGAATTAATTAGGATCTTATTATCTTTTGCATATTTTATGAATTTTACACTCTTCCAAATGGATATCAATAGTGCTTTTCTTAATGGTTTTATTAAGAAAGATGTTTATGTTATGCAACTACCTGGTTTCGAATATGAACAATTCCCAAACTAAGTTTTTAAATTGAAAGGCTTTATATGGTCTTAAATAAGCACCTCGTGCTTGGTATGATCGGTTAAAGACTTTTCTCCTAGAAACTGGTTTTGAGATAGGTAAAATAGATACTACATTGTTTATTTGGAAAATAGAAACAGATATTCTAATTATACAAATATATGTCGATGACATAATTTTTGCTTCTACTAATAGTAATCTCTGTCAAGAGTTTGCTAATACCATGAAAAATGAGTTTGAGATGAGTCACATGAGTGAACTCAATTATTTCCTTGAACTACAAATCAAGCAATCACAAAATAGTATATTTATTAATCAAGAAAAATATGGTAGGAAATTGCTCAAACGGTTTGGCATGGATAGCACTAGTAGTAAGACCACACCTATGGCTACTACTACTACACTTGACAAAGATGAATTAGGTAAGAGTGTCGATCAAAAACTCTATCGAGGTATGATTAGATCACTCTTATATATAACTGCTAGTAGACTAGACATTATGTTTAGTGTATGTTTGTGTACTAGATATCAGTCGAATCCCAAAGAATCTCACTTAAAAGTTTTGAAACGTATTTTAAGATACATTAAAGGCGCGTCTGAATATGGTTTATTATATCCGTGCACCGATAATTTTCAACTTTTGTTGTATAGTGACGCTGATTTTGCTGGTAGTAAAACTGATTGTAAAAGTACTAGTGGAACTTGTCACTTTTCGGGACATTCACTAGTATCTTGGTCCAGTAAAAAGCAAAATTCGGTATCCCTACCTACTGCTGAAGCTGAATATATTGCTGCAAGTTTGGCTTGTGCCCAAATTTTGTTGATGAAACAAACTTTATTAGATTATGGTATTTCATTTTCAAAACCAGCTGTAATGTGTGATAATACCAGTGCTATTAATCTATCTAAAAATCCTGTTCAACACTCACATACGAAACATATTGATATTCGACATCATTTTCTACATGATAATATTTTAAAGGGAGATATAACTTTGCATTTTATTTCTACTGATAAACAAGTAGCAGATATATTTACCAAACCACTTAAGAAAAATACTTTTATCAACTTTAGAAGAGAACTAGGAATTTGTTGTTTTCATGACATTCTTGAAAATATATTTTACTTAAGTCGATTTAAACGTCTTTTTCATTCGACTTATAAAGTGTTTTCGTTGTTCTTATTATTGCTGAATCTTGTGTTCTGAACAGTTGACTGTATAAGTAACCAGTCGACTGACAGAAAGTTTTTACTTGATGTTTCTTCTGGTTTAATTTTCTCTTGACTAAGTCGACTGGTATAAAAATCAGTCGACTGTCGCGACATCAGTTTGGTTTTTCTGATTTCGAATAGTCACTTAAACTGAGGCATCTCACTCTCTTTTTACCCTCTTGTCGATCTCGACCCTTCATTCAAACCTACTCTTAATCTAAGCTATTCACTCTTAGTAAAAACCCTAAATTGCTTACCTCTGTTTTTTCACTTTCCCTCTATCACTTTTGCTCTCCAAACCCTCAGTCGGCTGCTCTTGGTGTGCTTGGCGATTTCAGAAATTGAAGCTCGTGGTGTGCTTGGCGATTTCAAAAATTAAAGCTCTTGGATTTGAGATCTCCATCTAGATTTGAGTTTCGTTTCCATTTTGAAGTCTGTTTCGAGTCTCTTGAAGCTATTTTGCTTCTTTCTCTTGTTATTGGGTAATTTTTTTTCTTGATCTCTCACTCTTTTTAAGTTTCCTAGTTTGTAAACTATGCCTAAACCTAAGAGAGCTAGAGGTTATAATGTTGAAGAACGTTAATCTTCTCAGAACTATCTTCAATACTTAAGAAATCCCAACCTAGTTGAGAAATTCTTTCTCATATGTCAAATTGCTATCTTTCCGGGGAGATTTCTCAATTTTTCTGATTTAGATAGGTTCCCCTTAGCCCCATTGTTTGAACAATGTGGGTTATTTGACTTGCTTTCTCTTGTCAATCAACCTTATTACTATCCACAACTTATCTATTTGTTTTACACAAATATAAAGATTTCCATCTCTGAGGATGGTAACGAAATATTTTTTACTACTACGGCAAAAAATATTCGTATGTGGTTAACCCCTGAAAAATTGGGAATTATTTTGGGTATCCTATATGAAGGCTTAGATTTGGTTGAAATTGAAATGGATGATCAATCTATTTTTTCAAAAATTATTTTGCCTAATTGAGGTCCTCTTATGACCAACAAATCGATTACTCCTCTAGCCAAGTTTGTTGCCCGAATATTGTCATATAACATTATCCCTAAAATGGGTAGCCACGACCAATTCTCTTTTGAATTGCAACATGCGGTGTATGCCATTTTTGGCAACATCCAAATAAATTGGAGTCGAGTCATTTTTAATCGTCTCCATAAGGCTCACACCTCTTTCCTTCATTTTGGTGCAATACTTAATTATGTCTTCAACTTCTATGAAGTTGATCTTACTTCTGAGTCTAGTGTTGTTACTCACTATGAGTCTTTTAATCGTGCGAGTTTAGGTTGTATGAAGATCCTTAACTCTCCTTCTTAGTCTCCTCAAAGGAATGTACCTCCTATTCCTTTAGCCACTTTGGGTCGTCGGTCTTCTGCTTCTAGTTCTTCTCGTCCTACAGCTGTCTTTGCTGATTCCGAGAATCTTTATACTTCGGTAAATTATCTCATGGATCGTACCGATCTTATCCTCACTAGACAAGATAATCTTGAGGCTAGTATTGCTAACCTTACTCACTTGTTCACTCAACAATATCCACCTCCTTCTCCTGCCTCTCAAGATCTGATGACGAAGAAGAAAACTAAATTGATGTATTTTCTTTTTTATTTATTTAAATTTTTCATGTTTTATGTATTTCACTTCTATGTAGTATTTGCAACCCTGTACTTCATTTTCTATGTATTAATTTGTTATGGTTATGCGATGCTTTTGTTCGCTATGTTTTGTTTCTTCCCAACTATTTTTTTGTTTTTGATGATGACAAAGTGGGAGAAAAGGTATTTTTTTGGTGCATGTGTTTTTTGTGCATGCTTTGTCTTGTGCATATTTTTGTGCATATTATTACTTGTGTGCTAGTTGTACATTAGTTAGGGGGAGCATACATGTTTATATTTTATATATCTTTCAATTTTGTATGACTTCATGATATATAATTGTTATTATTTTAAGTTACTGTGTTGTCATCATCAAAAATGGGGAGAACGTTGATTCTTGGTTTTGATGACTACAACACAATACAATGTTTGCCTATCACATATCTCTTGCAGAGTGTATCGCATTCAATACCATGGTGAAATACACAAAGGCAAAACAATCCAATGAAGCTTTCAAGAGTAATTGATCAAGCCACAAAGATTTAAGGCCAAGCCACATTGTTCAAGCAAGCTTCAAGACATGAAGACAAAGGCTCAAGCTCAAGTCAAAGACTTAAGTTCAACACAAGATTCAAGTGCTTCAAATGTTTGGTAAAAAGTGTCTTGTAATATTGTAATTTTCATTCTTTGAGTCTTAGAAACTTGTAATAGCCTTGTCACATACACTCACACATACTTTTTAATAACTGATTGTTTTACAAAATTAAAAGGTCAAAACAAGCTTGAATAAGTTCAGCTGTTGTGTACCAATTGACCGTTCCTTGGAACCAGTCAACTGTCATAGTACGAAACTGTCTGAACTCATACAAGCTTTGGCCAGTCGACTCATTATAGCAACCCAGTCGACTGTTCAAGCCGTTTCGATAGTTTTCTGATTTTAAAACTTGTTTTTTAAAATCAAATATTTTTACTGCCATTGTATGGCAGTTGGGATTCAACCTCTCAACATCCAAATGTTTCTAACTCTATAAAAAGAGTATAGAACTCATTTAGCAAATGTTACAACATTTCCAAGCATTTCTTTAAGTTCAAACTTTTTGTTTTCAACAAGAACAAGTCTTTCAAAAGAATACAAACTCTAAGTCTTGGTTCTATGAAATTCAGTCTAGTATTACATCAAATTCGTTTGAGACTGATTTCAGAAGTTAACCTAATAGCCACTATACAAAAGCACAAATCACGAACAAGGCTATAGGTTATTGTAAACTCTTTTTGTTGTTCTTTTTCACTCTCGGGTTGTGAGAGTGGTCCTCTCGGTTGGAGTAGGGCTCATGGTGGTAGAGTCGGTTTTTCACTCTTGGGTGTAGAGTGGGGTTGCTCTCTCTAGTGGTGAGAGAGGTCTACGGGTTTGACATTGTTATTTTCAAATGACATAGGGTATTCTTATACTTTTTTCAAGAATAGTGGAAAATCTCCAGTGGGTTACTTAGGGAATGGATGAAGGTCGAAAGTATTGAACTTGGATATATCGCTGTGTACTCTGTGATTGACTCTCTGTGGTTGTATTCTCTCAACTTGCAATTTCATTTTTTCTGTATTTTATTTTGAAAACTTTTCTGGTAAGTCAACTGGTTTTTCGCTATAAGTCGACTGATCAGACTAGTAACTCTTCAGTAAGATACTTTTCTACTCTGACGCAACAGTCGACTGTATATCTATTTTCAGTCGACTGGACAGTACGAAAAGTACAATTTCTTTTTTATTTTTTAAACAACACTATTCACCCCCGCCCCCCTCTCTAGTATTATTTGCCTCGCCTACAGGATCCAACAATTATTATAAGAGTGTAGGATCTTGACCGTTCGATGAGCTGATTGGTGGAAGGCTAGGATCATGCCAATGTCACGTGACATTTGCAACTGTTGAGGAGTCTGCTCCAACTCTCTATATCCCCCACCCCTTCTAATTTCACTTTTACTCTTTCTCTATCACTAGAGCATCTCTCTATAGACTGCCCTCTAATCTTTTAGTGATATTTCCTGTAAGCTTTTCGTTCACTTTTTAGTAGGTAAACTATTTATTTAATTATGTATAGGGTTTCGTTCGGAGACCCAGCCTCCACATCTAGTCGTGGTGACCTTCTCTCACCGTCTACCTCCTAGTCCACTTAGGATGACAAAAGGTGAAGAGGAATTGGGGGTGTCGTGGAGGCGAGAAGGGGAAGAAGTCAAAACCTCGGAGGCAGTTGTTATTCCCATAGATGAAGAGGTGGAAGAGGAGAGAGAGGATGACATGGAGGAGGTTCCTTCTGACGAAGAGGATGAAGAGGAGAGAGAGGAGGAACTAGAGGAGGCTCCCCCAGTCAAAGAGAAAGATGAATCCTCCTCATCAGACAATATAGTTCTCCTCGCTCCTCCTTGTGCTCCTCGGCCGCCTAGGAGAAAACAGAAGATCGTTTGGCCTACGGATCAGGAGCCCTAGCTCTGCCGAGGAGAAAAGAGAAGTTTGTTTGGCCTCGTAGATCCGGATCCCTAGCGGATGGAGTATGATATGGAGGGATGCATAGATCGTCCCTTCCTTATGGACCCCATGAGAATCAGAATGTACCCCAACGACGTGAAGGACCTGGTTAGGTTTTGAATATAGCGGTCGTCTCCTAGCCTTCCGAAGATAGAGCAGATAGGATGGCGAACACCTTGGTGAAGGTGGATAGGACACCCCTGATTTAGAATAGCTACTTTATCTTTCGAGAACTCGAGCTATTAATCCTCAACCCTGAGGTCTGCTTGGACCGATAACTTCGCTCCGTGGATCTGTATGTTCCCGCTAGACACGTTTGTGTTGGGGCTCTGCTGTTCCATGCATCCGTTCGTCAAGAAGGTGCTGAACTGGGCAGGGGTTAGTCTGATGCAATACGAGATGACTCTTGGAAGCATCTAATTAGCTTTGTCATGCTATCTAAGAAGAAGGAGGTGCTGCTGAAGCTCAAGTACTTATGAATGAGCTTGGGTCAATGTACCACTGAGATGTATAAGGGATGATGCTTCTTTTCCCCTCGCCTCGAGAGGCATGTTGGTGTATGCCCTAGAGGCCAGTTGTGTATTGACACTACTAGTTTACATTATATCATGATATTTATTTTATATTTAGGCATTTCATTTATTGTGTTATTTATTGTGAATTAAATGAGCAAAATGAAGTGTTTGGAATAGTAAGTTCATTGTCATGGGATATCAAGTGCATGACTTGATTGTGAGATCCTATTAGCTGAAATCAGAACATTATTCTTAAATTTCCCTAACCAAGTATTATTGTGAATTAGGACAATGATAATACATAGAGACTGGTGTGTGTGTAAATTGATGACCATTCTCACGGGTCATCTATTTGAGATATCAAGTCTTCAACTTGGGTACACATTAGAGTAATAATGTACTAGACTAACCCACCATGAGAACACTGCATGGATCGTTACATGAGTGTCATAAGCGGTTCTCACAGTGACCATGGTGTACATTGTCCTTTGACTTGAAGTCACTACGGTTCCATTCTTGAGAAGTTATATGTTGTAATGTTGTCAAACGTTGCCTGTAATAACGTGATTATAAAGTTGACTATTGGATATACTACAAATCATGCGGAGGGATGTGAGTGGCTAAGATATAATTTGTCCCTCATACATATCATGAGAGATATCTACGGGCCCCTTGATTGAGTGAGACTGCAAAATGCATGACCGTGCTCAAATGAGTTAATATGAGATAGTGATCTCATTTGTTTTAGTAAGTCTACTTGGACATCAAGAAACCAATGATTGAACTATAAAGGGGTGACACGCTCTATGCCTTGTGGTTAATTAAGATATCTAGACAAAGGGACTAGACTACATGGTAATATTGGTCCCGGGTAGTTTATGTCAAATCACTAACATTCCCGTTAATCGAGTAGTAGTGATGTATTGCTAGATACCGCTCACTATTTGTAATACTCGAACATGATTTTAGTATTACTGTCAACGTAAGGAGAACCTATAGGGTTACACAGTTAGAATGGATCAAAATTGAGATTTAAATTCATAAGATGAATTTAATTAGGGATCCAAGTAAGACTTTGACTCCTGACATTGGTTGTACAATTAATTAGATTAAATAGGCCAACTAAAGTTAAAAGGCCCACACACAAGTCTGACCCAGGTCAGAATGTGAGCCCAACAACCTCATTACTCTCTTAGGGTTGGCTTTCTACACCTATATTGTAATATCCCGGATGGATATTATATTTATATAATTATCATTTTTAAAGGAAAAATATTTTTTTTGAAATTACTGGTTTTTCTAATAAAACTTTATCTAGATATATATACTAGTAAGTATATATAGGTATTGTATCAGTTTTGTGCACTTGTACAAAATCTTGAAAAAATGCCTTTTTGAGAAAATGTCTGGAAAATCCTGGAAAGATATTAAAAAAATTTATTATTTTATTATTATTTTCATAACTGAAATATTTTTGGTGGATATCACCCGGTTTTGTTAATAAACATTATCTATACGTATATACTAGTCGGTATATGACTCTTTTGTATCAAATTGGTACTGGAATCTTCCGAGCCAGTAATGAAATTATTTTCTCAGAATTAATTGATTTTTGTACAGATTATTCGTTTTAACTAATAAAAATTTTATGTATAGAAAGATATATGTACATATATGTACAATATCGATTTCGTACGTTTGTACGAAATCATGTAGTATGTGATTTGGAAAAATATCTTTTACTTTTGTTCCATCATGATGAAATGGAGGGTAGGATTTGGATTAGGAGATGAATGCAATTTAAATGGGGTTTGATGTAACATAAAACAACAATTTGAACATCAAATTGATGAGCCACAAGAAAATTGGACACATGGCTTCATTCTCCACCACAAACCCAACCCCTTCCCCCGACAAAACACCTCCCCCACACCCCCCTATTTCTCCTTGGCCGGCCTCAACACAAAGAGGGCAAAAAGCCCTCTTCCATTTTGTGTTTCTTCAACTCTTCTACATCTCTTTCTCATCTCACTCCATCTCTTCACTTCTTCTACTTATTTTGTTTAGAAAAAAATTGAGAAAGAAAAAGAAAGAGAGGATCAAAATCAAAAGAAAAGAGAGTTTTCATGGGTTCATTTGGAGGTTTCTCTTGAAGAAGATCAAGAACAAGGAGCAAGGAGAAGAAGATGTTAGTTCTTGATACAAGTATAAGGTGGGGGTTTCTCATCTCATGCCTTGTTTTAGTTATTTATTATTGTAGTTTATTGTAAATTAGACTAAAATCATGTGCTTGTGGTTGTTTATGGACTAGAGTAGAAGGCACATGAGATTGAAGCGATAGAACACTAAAAAATAACCCTAAAGATTCAATCTTGGTATTTGTAGGGTAGGATTTAATTAACCATGTTAAAAGAGGAATTTTGACCCGAAATTTATTAGAGATGTTCTTAGGGGTGTTATTATCATGCTAGAATTTTTGTGAATTTTTCGGAGTCATTTTGAAGGGTCAAACAATTGTTTCCCCCAAAACAACGAAGGGTTGAGCCAAAACAGAATGCTCGCTGTTTTGGGGTTAGTGTCGCAGTAGGTTCAAGGGGATAAAACATGGGGTTCCTCTGGAAATTTGAGGTGGAGAACAACTAAAAAGTTGTAGTAAACGTTCTCCCCTTTCTGAATTGGCCTCTCCGGTTAAATTCCAACAAGAGACGCAAAAGTTATGACCGTTACAAAAACAGCAACTAGCTGTTTGGCTGAACGTTGTTGTTTTGGTTGCTTGAAACTTTTGAGTATTTTACTGGTTGAATCTGAGGTTCGGGCCAACTAGGGAGTTGTATAAGATATCCTCACCTTTCCGAATTGTCCTCACGGGCTAGATTTTGATAAACGGAGTAGGAGTTATGATATTTGGAAGATGCAGTAGCCAGCTTTGAGCTGAGTGTGCTTGCTGTTTGACTTCTTTGATGTTTTAGAGTATCTTACCTGTTGAATCTGAGGTGGAGACCAACTATGAAGTTGTAGTAGACATTCTCCACTTTTCGAATTGGCCTCTCAGGTTAGATTCCGATAAGCGGAGTAGAAGTTATGTGCTTTGAAATTTTCAGCCTTGCTGTAGCTTCGGCTGTCCTTGCTTAGTCTTTGCGTCTGTTTAGAGGACGATAGATTGAGTTGCATATGAAATCTGAGAAAGTGGTCAACTAGAGAGTTGTAGTAGATGTTCCCACCTTTCCAAATTGCCCAGCTTCGTTAGATTCCGATAAGTAGAGCAAAAGTTACAAGTTATAGAAGTTTCAGCTTTTTGTTGAAATTATGTAGTTTGGTTAACTGTTTGCGTATGTTCGAGGTCAGGAATTTGGAATTCCGTACGGAATCTAAGGAAGTGGTCAACTAGAGAGTTGTAGTAGATTTTCCCACCTTTCCAAATTGTCCAATTTCGTTAGATTCCGACAAGTAGAGCAAAAGTTACAAGCTCTCAAACTTTCAGCTTTGTTGTTGCCTTGGCTGGCTTTTGTTAGCATTTGCATGTGTTCGAGGTCAATAATTTGGAATTCCTTACTGAATCTGAGTAAGTTGTCAACTAGGGAGTTGTAGTAGATGCTCCCAACTTTTCAAATTGTCCAGTTTCGTTAGATTCCGATAAGTAGAGAAAAAGTTACAAGCTGTAGAAGTTTCAGTTTTTTGTTAAAAATCCGCAGTTTGGTTAAACTGTTTGCGTGTGTTCGATGGACCGAATTTTGGATTCCTTACGAAATCTGAAAAAGTGTTCAACTAGAGAGTTGCAGGAGATGTTCTCACCTTTCTAAAAAGTTTAAATTTGACAGTCCAACACAGTAGGAAAATTAAACTTGGATGCCTTTTAGGAGTCGGGTTTTAGCTAGTTATAGATAGTTATAATTCATATTGTTTTTTCTTTCAACTTATGTTTTATAATTTTTTTTTCTACATCTGGGCTAATTCCTGGATATATGTGTTTAAAGGATGGTGTTCGAGGATATCCTAACCGAGGATGTGTTGATAGAAGCAAGTGAGCCGATTTCAAGGGATGATCTGATAATCTCGAGCGAGGAACCGAAGGAGATTTCACTACAAGCTAACCTCAAGGCGGACTGCCTTCACCACCATAGAGGCTAAGTGTGGATCAACGCACAGCGGAGGCAGCCAGCATACGCCAGGAAATGAAGAAGCTGAGGAGGTGCAGGACCAGGAAAGGTCGTCAAGCTAAGCAAGTGGGTGACGCTTGTAGAGCTATATTAGCATGCCTAGCAAAGGAGCAGGAACACTTTGATTATGGATTGGCCCGACTGTAGTATGAATGGGAGCAAGTCCAGGGGACCACAGAGGTTGTAACAAGCCATTTCTATGAGGAAGTTAGAGACAAGGGATCAGTCTGTCCACGACGACTAGGGAAAAGATCTGCACCAGCATCAGGGTTCGAGAACCCAGGTCAGGAGCAGAAGACTCAGAAAACGGAGGGCAAACTTAGAGGCACCAAGACAGGAAGTTGTTTCCTATGTGGTGAGCAAGGTCATTTCAAGAGCCAATGTCCGAGGAAGGACTCTCAGAGGGAAGCCCGTGCATCTAACAATTGTGGGAAGATTGGTCATGTCAGGCCAAACTGTCCCTAGCTTCATAAAAATGATGGCAGATCAGTCTCAAAGACGAACAATAAAGGAAAGGAGCCTGTTCACCAAGAGTAAGAGTTCGCACTTACAAAAGGCAAGTCGAAGAAGGTAGGAGAACCATTACCAGTATGTGCATATGGAACTACAACTAAGTTTAGAAGTTGTATTTAGAAATTTTATTTAGACTGAAGAAGTTATATGTGATGTAATACTTTTTTAACCAGTTGGATTTATATATATATATAATCCATACAAATGTTTTGTTCAATTGAGGTTCATCATATTCCTTGTCTGAATTATTTTTCAAGAAGTTGAGATGCGTGCAGGAGGCAACTCTAGATGTGGTTTTGTTAATTACACCATCTAGAGTGTCGGCTTTGAGCAAATTATAGGAGAGAATCCTGGAAGTCAGAAAAGATGTCCGTAGGCCATGTCCTATTCTAAGGAGGGAGTGGCTACCGAAGTGCAAAAGATCGAGATAAGTGAAGAATTGACCTCAGCCGAAGACCGTGAAGGAAGTAAGAAGCAAGATGATGAGATCAGGCAAGCCAGTATTAGAGTGATTACTCAAGATTGGAGCTCAGTTTCGGCACGACTGAAGCTGCAACCGAGTCGAAGAAAGCAAGTCAAAAGGGTTGGGCAGAAGATACAGGGATTGAAGCACCAAAGCAGCAAGTTGATGAAAGAAAATCTCAGAATGTCGGTATGGACTTGGTCACGAGATTACCCAGAAGTTCGGAAATGTATGACTCGATTTGTGATATTGGAGATCAGTTGACGAAGTCTGTACATTTTTCTCCGATAAAGATGACTTAGACACTAGAGAAATTAGCGAAAGTCCACATTGAAGGCATAAGAAAGTGACATGGAGCGCCAGCGTCAGTAGCTCGGACCAAGATTCGAAAGTTACGTCTCGACCTTGGCTGGTTCTTCAATCAGTTTTGGGATCGAGGTCGGGTTCTTTGGAGAACCAGTTCGTGGATAAGTCACTTGCGAGCCGGAAAACTGCATAAGCTTTCTTTCCCAGAGTTATTTAGTGTTTGGATGTTTTTCTGTTTTCCTTGACTTAACATAGTTCTGAGGACAGAGCTATTCTAAGGAGGGAGTATTGTAATATCCCGGACGGATATTATATTTATATAATTATTATTTTTAAAGTTAAAATAATGTTTTTGAAATTATTGGTTTTTCTAATAAAACTTTATCTGGATATATATACTAGTAAGTATATATAGGTATTGTATCAGCTTTGTGCACTTGTACAAAATCTTGAAAAATGCGTTTTTGAGAAAATGTCTGGAAAATCTCGGACAGTTATTAAAAAAATTATTATTTTATTATTATTTTCAGAACTGAAATATTTTTGGTGGATATCACCCGGTTTTGTTAATAAACATTATCTATACGAATATACTAGTCAGTATATAACTGTTTTGTATCAAATTGATACTGGAATCTTCCGAGCCGGTAATGAAATTATTTTTTCGGAATTAAATGATTTTTGTACAGATTATTCGTTTTAACTAATAAAAATTTTCTGTATAGAAAGATATATGTACGTATATGTACAGTATCGATTTCGTACATTTGTATGAAATCATGTAGTATGTGATTTAGGAAAAATATCTTTTATTTTTGATCCATCATGATGAAATGGAAGGTAGGATTTGGATTAGGGAGTGATTGCAATTTAAATGGGGTTTGATTGTAACATAAAATTACAATTTGAACATCAAATTGGTGAGCCACATGAAAATTGGACACATGGCTTCATTCTCCACCACAAACCCAACCCCCTCCCCCACAAAACACCTCTCCCACACCCCCCTCTTTCTCCTTGGCCGGCCTAAACACAAAGAGGGCAAAAAGCCCTCTTCCATTTTGTGTTTCTTCATATCTTCTCTATCTGTTTCTCATCTCCCTCCATCTTTTCACTTCTTCTACTTATTTTGTTTAGAAAAAAATTGAGAAAGAAAAATAAAGAGAGGATCAAAATCAAAAGAAAAGAGAGAGTTTTCATGGGTTCATTTGGAGGTTTCTCATGAATAAGATCAAGAGCAATGAGCAAGGAGAAGAAGAGGCTAGTTCTTCCTACAAGTATAAGGTGGGGGTTTCTCATCTCATGCCTTATTTTAGTTATTTATTGTTGTAGGTTGTTGTAAATTAGACTAAAATCATGTGCTTGTGGTTGTTTATGGACTAGAGTAGAAGGCACATGAGATTGAAGTGATAGAACACTAAAAAATAACCCTAAAGATTCAATCTTGGTGTTTGTAGGGTTAGATTTAATTAACCATGTTAAAAAAGGAATTTTGAATCGAAATTTATTGGAGACGTTCTTAGGGGTGTTATTATTATGCTATAATTTTTGTGGATTTATCAGAGTCATTTTGATGGGTGAAACGATCGTTTCCCCCAAAATAGCGAAGGGTTGAACCAAAACAGAACGCTCGCTGTTTTGGGGTTAGTGTCACAGTAGGTTCATGGGGATAAAACTTGGGTTTCCTCTTGGAATTTGAGGAGGAAAACAACTAGGAAGTTGTAGCAGACGACGTTCTCTCCTTTCCGAATTGGCTTCTCGGGTTAAATTCCGATAAAAGATGCAAAAGTTATGACCGTTACAAAAATAGCAACTAGTTGTTTGGCTGAACGTTGCTGTTTAGGTTGTTTGATACTTTTTAGTGTTTTACTGGTTGAGTCTGAGGTTCGGGCCAACTAGGAGTTGTAGTAGAGATCCTCACCTTTCCGAATTGGCCTCTCGGGCTAGATTCCGATAAGTGGAGTAGGAGTTATGGTATTTGGAAGATGCAGTAGCCAGCATTGAGCCGAGTGTGCTTACTGTTTGACTTCTTTGATGTTTTAGAGTATCTTACCTATTGAATCTTAGGTGGAGACCAACTAGGAAGTTGTAGTAGACATTCTCTCCTTTCCGAATTGGCCTCTCGGGTTAGATTCTGATAAGCGACGTAGAAGTTATATGCTTTGAAAGTTTCAGCCTTGTTGTAGCTTCGGCTGTCCTTGCTTAGTTTTTGCGTCTGTTCAGAGGACGGTAGATTGAGTTCCATACGGAATCTGAGAAAATGGACAACTAGAGAGTTGTAGTAGATGTTCCCACCTTTCCAAATTGTCCAGTTTCGTTACATTCCGATAAGCAGAGTAAAAGTTACAAGCTATAGAAGTTTCAGCATTTTGTTGAAATTCTGTAGTTTGGTTAATTGTTTTCTTATGTTCGAGGTCAGGAATTTGGAATTTCTTACGGAATCTAAAGAAGTGGTCAACTAGAGAGTTGTACTAGATGTTCCCATAATTCCAAATTGTCCAGTTTTGTTAGATTCCGATATGTAGAGCAAAAGTTACAAGCTATAGAAGTTTAACCTTTTTTTTGAAATTCTGTAGTTTGGTTAACTGTTTGCGTATGTTCGAGGTCAGAAATTTTTAAATTCTTACGGAATCTAAGGAAGTTGTCAACTAGAGAGTTGTAGTAGATGTTCCCACCTTTCCAAATTGTCCAGTTTCGTTAGATTCCGACAAGTAGAGCAAAAGTTACAAGCTCTGAATGTTTCAGCTTTGTTGTGGCCTTGGCTGGCTTTTGTTAGCATTTGTGTGTGTTCGAGGTCAGGAATTTGAATTCCTTACAGAATCGGAGGAAGTGGTCAACTATGGAGTTGTAGTAAATGCTCCCACCTTTTCAAGTTGTCCTGTTTCATTACATTCTGATAAGTAGAGCAAAAATTACAATTTGTAGAAGTTTCAGCTTTTTGTTGAAAATCCGCAGTTTGGTTAAACTGTTTGCATGTGTTCGATGGACCGGATTTTGGATTCCTTACGGAATCTGAAAAAGTGTTCAATTAGAGAGTTGCAAAAGATATTCTCCCCTTTCTAAAATGTATAAATTTTTCAAATTTCGATAAGCATAGCACTAGTTGGTTCCAAGCTGTCAGAAGGTTTTTATGTCGCTTTTAGGCTTCTCATTGGTAGTATGCCTATTTTAGACTGTGAGTAGATTCTTCAGTTGCTTCTAATTATAGAAGATCGAGTTTTGCTAGTAAGCACGTTTGGTTGCTTGTAGGTTGTTTGAATACCTGTATGGTTGTTTTTATATGTGGTTTTGCTCATATGCGGCTCGCCTGGCCCATATGTAGCTGTGGTCTCATACATAGCTTATTTGGCTCATATGTAAGTTGTTGTCTCATACGTGGCTCACTTGGCCCATATGGCTGTTGGTCTCATACGTAGTTTATTTGGCTCATATATATGTTGTTGTCTCATACGCAGCTCGCCTGGCTCATATGTGGTTGTTTGGTTCATATGTAGCTTGTTTAGCTCGTATGTGTTTTGTTCACTCGTATGTAGCTTATTAGATAGTACGCAATTTTTTTGTGCTTGTCTAGGTTGATATCATTACCCTAGCGGCTATCGACCATCAAGACGTGTGTTTACCTTACTCCTAAAGGACTGTGGACGAGTCACTTTGCGTGTACCGTCAGATCTTAACAGAGTTTGTTGATCGCAGACCGGAGTGTGGACGAAATCCATGTTCAGGGTAGTAGCTTGCGAATACGTTTGTATTGCCGAGGTCTTGGATCGATAGGCCATGAACTAGATCCTTAGGGATTCTGGTAAGTCTAGGTTGAGCAGCCTAGTAGAGTTATCTTGCGAAGTCTAACTTAAGACCTAGCATGTTGTGTAAGTACTGTTGTCATCCCTAGTTTGTTTAGGGTTAGTGACATTGTTAAGGTATTAACTTATGGCTATTACTACTTAATTTTTATTTATTATCATTTTCTCGCCAAAGGGAAAGAGTTGGTATTAAGGGTGATACCTTATGATGTGACCTGTCCTATAGGCCGGTACTAGGTAGTGTTATTGGGTTGTACCCTTCTTGTCAAAAGGATATGGTCTGTGCCTTCTCACGAGTTGGGAGCACGGGATCCGTATCTCGTCTGTTAATTTCTGAAGTGCCTTGATAAGCGGGAGTGATTCCTGTCGGAGCTAGGGGGATGAACCCCCCGGAACTCTGTCTTGTCTTGTATCTAAGGGCGAGGAGCCATAGACTACAGTCTGGCTAGGGGGCGGCAGGGGATGCTTCGAGCTAACCTATGACCGTGGAAACTTCAAAGATTTGTCAGATATTTGAGTGAGGTCCGGTGCGCCTGGCGGGATGAGACCATTTTAGGGCAACCTCAACAGTCATGTATAATCTTCAGAAACAAGTCGAGTACAAGAGTAGAATCCTAGCACGAGTTCAAATCCCTATATATGAAGAAACGGCTTGATATGGCGCGTATGTAGTATGGGCTGCTTGTTGTCCCAGAGTCTTGCTTGCATTAGAATAAGAGCATCCTTGCATTAATAAAGTCTTGCACTAGAGTCTAAGTCATAGCATACAATGACACATCAACTATATATTCACGTTTCTCTTTTCATCAATTTGTCTGTTACAGTTGAGATTCGTTGCTAGTTATCAGCCTTAAAGCGTCAATATTTATATATATCTTAAGCTAATAGGCGTACCCCATCTCTCCTTTCTCTATTTTGAAATAGAGAAAGGAAAGCAAAAGTAGGAACTTACACCCACCTTAACACGTGCAAACTACATATTTTAATTAATACAAGACAAAAGAAAAGAATAGAAAAAACCGCTTCCTCTACCCCAAATCCCCTCACGTCCACTCAATCTTCCTCTCCCAAATTCTACCGAACTCTCCTCTGTTGCAGCCGACCATCAACCTCGCCGTCGCCATATGCTGCTCGCCAACGCAGTCTCCCATGCAGGTTAGTTTGATTTCATGCCTTTTCGCTAGGATTTTTTTAAATCTAGGGTTTATTGAAACTCTCCTCTCTCGCAGCCAGCCGCTAAACTCGCCGTTGTCGTACGCCGCTCGCCACGCACACAGGTAAGTTACTATTGATCGATTTGGGGTACGATTTGTGCATCTACGGTTTCTTAGGTTTTAGGGTTTATCGAAACTCCCCTCTCTCGCAGCCAGCCGCTAAACTTGCCGTCGTCGTATGCCGCTCACCACGCACACAGCTAAGTCACTATTGATCGATTTGGGGTACGATTTGTGCATCTACGGTTTCTTAGGTTTTATTTGTGAAGGAATTGTTTGAGAGGATGAAAGAGTGTTATCTAGGTGAGTCAGGTAACTTCTCTTCTGTACCCATCAATGGGCCCGTCTTCACCTTCAAGAAATCCAGGCTTGAATGGTTTGACCACAATGTACATAAATTAACAACCAGTAATCAAATTCATATTCACGGCTAAGGAAACCATGAACTGAGACAAATTTGCATTATGTAAACAATTAGTAATTCATTAAACACGCATTCCATTACTATGTTTAAGTGAATATGATAAATAAAACAAAGCATATTTATTTCTTTTGACAGTCAGATTAGGATATACCTAGCTAGAAATGTTTCAAAAATTGTCTTCAATATCTATTTAAACATTTTTAGTACTTTGCATATTTCAGGTTGCAGAAATTGAGAAGGAAATTGAGAGAATAAATGGACAACTGGGCAAGATTATGGTATGAATCAATTTGATGATGTTAAGTAGTTTTGTCTATTAGAAGTTCATAATCAGTAAACAACTTGTTCTAAATGAACAACTCATACAAATTGGATAAGATGATGGAGCACTGCTTTGAACATGCTTTTAAAATTTTACTATTGATATATAAATATGGAGACTGAAGGATATGTTTTGTAGTATATTGGCAGTTGATGCGGTTTATTTCTGGAAGACGTGTGGATGCACCAGGTGTGAGTTCGGACTCAATTTGTATTGAAGGAGAAAGCTGCTAGTCAGACGACCCTCGGAGTGACCTGGCGGCTCCTGCGACGGGCTCAGAGTGAGGTGGATACCACGGCTCAGATCAGAGGGTTCGGATCCGAGGTCTTGTGTACCTACAGACGGCCCTGAAACATCGGGGTTTATCCCGGTGGCGGACCCTCCGACAGTCTCTGTAAGAGAGTAGAAATAACTAGGTGAATTTAAGTGGCAAAAGATTGGTTACCTCTAAAGGTGGGTGAGGGTCTAGTATTTATAGAGAATTCCAACCGGGTTTGGATCCGCTTGGGGGCCGGGTCTGAACCCGAAAGCCCATGGGCCGGACGTGGTAGAAGGCCCAGGGGGTTTAGGACTGACGTGGCAGTACCAAGAGTGGTATAGGGCTGACGCGGCAAAGCCCTTGGTGGTATTTGGAGTTGACATGGCAGATCATGGGGCTCTGTGTTTCTGGGAGAATCTGGTGCCGTAGGGTGCGCCAAGTCATCTTCATTCTACACTAGGATGGGCGAACGGCCCGGAGGGCTGTTGTGGATCGGAGGCCGAGGGCCATCGCCGCTCATCGGATACGAGGAGGCCAGTTCTGTGGGGGTGAAGTGGAGGTTCGGCGCCGACCCTGCAGTGGCTCGAAGCCGAACTAGACTGTTGTTTTTACCATTTTTGAGTGAGAGCTGTATTGGGCCCTGGTTGGGCCCCAAGCCATTTTTACCCTACCACACAAGCCGCCCACTCCTGCGGGGGTGCGGGAGCTAGCTGTGGAGGAGTGTTTACGGTTGTAGAAAAGGGATGGCGGATCGCTGGTCCTTCATGAGGGGGTTGCCCTGATGTTAGAGCGAGCCTTGAGCTGGCATGGGTTTGTTGGCCGGCAAGGGTGATGGTGAGCCGGTGTTTCTTCCTGAGAAGAGTACCCTAGTGCTCGACCAAACCTCGAGATGACGAGGGATTATGTGTCGGCAAGGGTGATGGGGAGCCGGTGTTTCTTCCTGAGAAGGGTGCCCTGGTGCTCGACCGAACCTCGAGATGACGAGGGATTACGTGTCGGTAAGGGTGATGGTGTGCCGTTGTTTCTTCCTGAGAAGAGTACCCTGGTGCTCGACCGAACCTCGAGAAGACGAGGGATTATGTGTCGGCAAAGGTGATGGCGTGCCGTTGTTTCTTCCTGAGAAGAGTACCCTGGTGCTCGACCGAACCTCGAGAAGACGAGGGATTATGTGTCGGCAAGGGTGATGGCGAGCCGTTGTTTCTTCCTGAGAAGAGTACCCTGGTGCTCGACCGAACCTCGAGATGACGAGGGTGATGGCGAGCCGTTGTTTCTTCCTGAGAAGAGTACCCTGGTGCTCGACCGAACCTCGAGATGACGAGGGATTATGTGTCGGCAAGGGTGATGGCAAACCGGTGTTTCTTCCTGAGAAGAAGGCCCTGGTGCTCGACCGAACCTCGAGATGACGAGGGATTATGTGTCAGCAAGGGTGATGGCGAGCCGTTGTTTCTTCTTGAGAAGAGTACCCTGGTGCTCGACCGAACCTCGAGATGACGAGGGATTATGTGTCGGCAAGGGTGATGGCAAGCCGGTGTTTCTTCCTGAGAAGAAGGCCCTGGTGCTCGACCGAACCTCGAGATGACGAGGGATTACGTGTCGGCAAGGGTGATGGCGAGTCGGTGTTTCTTCCTGAGAAGGTTTGAGCAGCGTGGTCCGTCGCCTTTGCGGAGTATTGAAGGCGCTTCCGGGATCCATGCGATGTTCCAATTTTCTAGGGGCATTAAATGGCACCGCCTAATGAATGCAGGTGGCGCATGGGCTTCCGTCGATTGGCTTTCCCAATGTCATAATGGCTGGTCCATGGGGGAGGCTATAAATACCCCCCCCAAGCGGGTATGATCGCAGCAAGGGTGGTCCAATGGCCACCAGAGGTGTTCGCTTCGGCGGGCGTCTCTTCTTTGAAAAATTTTGTAGCGCCAAGGGGCCTCGAATCGGTGGTGACCCTGCCATCCGGATCCTTTTTCGGGTCAGACGACCCTCACACGGTTGTTTGGCCCGAGAGAGATCCGGATGGGAGGGGTATCCACCGCATTCTGGATCTGAGGCTGAAGAGCTTCGGATATGCGGGTCGATCTGCTTTCTGTTAGGGTTCTAGGCGATGGTGGCTTTCCTCCCACCCGCGAACAATTCGGGGTTTCGGCTGACGAGGCCGTAAATCCCGAGCTGTTCGCGGGTGAGAGAGGAGCCGACCGAGACCTGGAGCCCGGGGTGCAGGCGATGGTGGCTTTCCTGCCACCCAGGAACAATTTGGGGTTCTCGGCTGTCGAGGCCGTAAGCCACAAGTTGTTTGCGGGTGAGAGGGGAGCCGACCGAGCCCTGTAGCCTTAAATCTTTAAAAAGAAAATTTTTCCGCCGAGCACTTCATCCGACCCGACCCCTGTGTCTGGCTGTCAGCCTGGCACTGGATGACGTCAGCAGCCCACGTTTCGAGGACGTGGTGTGGTTTTCCAGGCGGCCGCTACACGTCAATCGGTGAACAGTAATTGCGGATATCGAGGAGCCGTTTTTGTCCTCTATAAATGTTCCCCCCTCTCCCCCTATCGTTCACTTCTTACTCGCTTCTCTCTTTCAAAAAATCTCCCAACACTTCAGCGCTCGTCCCTACCGTTTGCTGTACCAGGCTCGTTCTTCCGAAGCGACCCCAGGTTTGTTGGTAAGTTTGTTTAGTTTAGGCACAGATGGATAGGGCTCAGTCTGGCTCGTCAGCGTCGACGTCTGGGGGGGACGTAAAACCCGACTCCAAATCGACTTCGTGGGAGGAGTCTGATCTTGAGGGGGAGTCTGTAGGCGAGGATCAGCCAGTGCATGATGTGAAGCCGCTACGGTCTCGGAGGCTTTTTGTTGTGGAGAGTAGCGATTCGGAGGAGGGGGGCGGTAGTTCCGCCGAAGTCCAGATTCTGGGGTCGGTTCCTGAAGAGGAGGGTGGCCCCAAAGGAGGTGAAGCCGAAGGGGTTCCGATAGGAGGTCAGGGCGTGGGCTCGAGTTCCATGCCAACCGGCCTGGCGCGATTATCTACCCCCTCACCGGAACGAACCAAGAAGAAGAAGAGGGCTCCGAAGAAGAAGGGGTCGAGGATTGGGGGCTCTAGCCAGGTGCCTATACAGCCTAAGGCATTCCGTTGTTACCCTGACGATCTTTCTGATAAGGAGGTGTTTGGGGTCCAACCGTCGTCGCCGAGCCGGAAGAGGGTGATAATGGACACACTTCCGACCATTCTGGAGGCAGGTAACTTGGAGGCTTTGCGGCTGGCGTACCACATAGGGTCCAGTTACGAGCTCATGTTGCCAAGCTCCACTCTTCGACCGACCGACCCCCTATCGGATTGGTATTGCGTCTTCCCCGTGGATGCCTTTATCTCCGGCCTGAGGCTGCCAGTTCACCCGTTTGTTTGCGAGGCGCTGAACTGGGCGTCCTTGGCGCCGATGCAGTATGGGCCCAACTCTTGGAAGCAGATCATCTGCTTCGTGTTGATGTGCGAGGAGCAGGGGGTACCCCTACGGCTGAATGTCTTCCGAGCGATGTTGATGATCAGCTCGGCGGCTGAGGGTGTCTACTACATATCGCCTCGGGGCAAGGGGAAGGTTTTCCACGGTCATCCAGACTCCATCAAGAATTGGAAGAAGAAATATCTGGTGATCCGGAGTGAGGAACCTTGGGACATTCCCACTCGGTGGAACCACTCCAAGCCGAGCTATAAAACACCAAGGCCGAGGGACCTGACGGCCGAGGAGTGGGGGTTTGTTGAGCACCTCCGTCTATCGTATAGTATCAACTGGGCGAAGGTGACCGAGGGTCACTTGGCGAGCGTCGGACTGAGCCCGGCCGATCTATGTATGTAGTTGTTTCTTTCTTTTGGCTTTGTTGTTCCTCTGTGCTCATTGTCCGTACTGGATCTTTTTGCAGATATGGATCCTGAGTCGATCAAGGCGAAGAGGCTCGCCATGAAGAAGGAGGAGGCCGAGAAGAAGATGGGGGTGATGAAGACGAGGGGGTCGTCCCAGGTGGTTTCCGAGGCCCCTGTTCAGCCGAGGGCCAAAAGGACTCGCTCGGAGACGGTCAAGGACGCGACGGTTCAGGGCGGCTCGGACCAGGGCAAGGTCATCGATCTCGATAAGGGGAAGGGTCCTCTGGCGGATCCGGAGGTAGAGGAGAGGCTTCGGCGACCGTGGGTGCCAAGTTGGTCGATCCGTGAGGGAGACTGTCTGACCCGAGGGCGACAAGCCGTTGAGGTGGCGAGTAAGTTGGCAACCCCCCGGGATCGTTCGGAGATGAAGACCGAGACCCTAGATGAGGCGTATACTCGCCTCGCACAGGCCAATGTGCTGGTAAGTCTGTCAACCTTTCTTTCCCGTAATTATGTTGTAGAGGAGGCTTCCTTAGTTGTGCTTGGTGACTGCAGGCGACCGTGCAGGGGGCCCACGTGAGGGGCCTTTACGAGGCCGCTTTGAAGCGGGAGCGCGACCGGACGGACAAGGCCGAGCAGGAGACGAAGGAGATGAAGATAGAGCTCGAAGGCTCTCAGAAGAGGGAGCAAGAGATGAGGACGGCCTTCGACAAGGAGAAGGAGGAATGGGAGAAGAAGATGGCGCCTCAGGAGAAGGAGTTTGCCAAGGAGAGGGAAGAGCTGACAGAGACGGGCCAGCTCCTGGTGATCAAGGCTCAAGACGAGTGTTATGCTAAGGCCCTTAGCCACGTGAGGCACTTCTACCCGACCCTTGACCTATCCAATTTTGAGTATGACATGGAGGTTGAGGGGACACCGAAGACCCCTGGCGAAGAAGGGCCTGCTCTTGACCCGTCTGCCGACCCCCCTGTGGACCCGTCTGCCGACCCCCCTGTGGACCCGCCTGCTGATGCCGAGGTGGGAAAATAAGTTGTATAATTTTTGTCTTTCTATTTCCTTCTCTCGATTGTATTTGCCTTCCGCGGACTGGCCACCGCATTTTTGTAAGAAGCGACTCAATTTATAAAAAAGGATTTTTGACCGGCCAAGTGTTTTGACTTTGGGTGTTTCCGACCCTCCTTGCTTATGTGTTTTGAGTTGGCTGGTTTCCTTGTAGGTTGCGGCTCCTCTTCCCGAGGTGGACCCCCGTCGTTCCGACGTGGCGTGGCTCCGGAGCAAAGTTGAGGCCCTGGAGGCCACGTTGGTTCGCTATCGGAAGGGGGCTCGTGATACGGATGCGGCCTTTAACTATTATCGGAATAAGTCTGAGGCCTTAAGTGAGGAGGCGAGCCGGCTGAGGAGGGCGATGGTGGACCGGGACCTCGGAGGTGTCGGACTTGGACATACCATGTCGAACGCCTCGGTACAGAGGCCCTCTTCTGAGAGGCTACTTCGCGATGTCATAGTGGAGAAGTAGATGGAGATACACCGCTACAAGACGATGTTGGGTGTCTCGACGTCTTCCTCCGTGGGTCGGCGAGCGGAGGGGGTTCCCTCTGCGCTGCTGCTGCTGGAGCGCATGCGACCAGTGGATGCCCAGAGCTCCGTGGCTGGAGTGTCGACCGTGGCTGAGCCCAAGGACCGTCATGACGAGGAGAGGGCTCCTAGCCGTTCGGTCGGAGTGGTCCCGCCCTTCGTTGGGCCCGAGGGGCCCTAAGATGGTGGCTTCCTTTAGTTTGAGATGAGTGGAGTGGTCCTGTAATGGTCTTTGTTTGTTTTCTCATAACAAAATAAAGGAGTATGAATAAAGAATCCTGTTCCTCTTTTGTTCTGTTTAGAAGTGTGGTGAATGATGGCGGAGGCGTGGTTCGGCTCCGTCGATCCGTGAGGGATCAACGCGGGGCCTTAGGAAGAGTCCTGGGCCTGAAGCTGGATTGGACCTAACGAGACGTTGGGGACAATACCGGAGCGAGGACTCGGGTGCCGATCCCATTGTTTGGTGTTAAGTCGGATCTGCCGAGGCATGTGGAGTTTGACAAAAAGAGATTTCTTTCATACTAGATAGGGAGGGTCGTCGAAGCCGCCCTTTACACATGAAAGCTTACAAAAGATTTTATATACATTAGCCAAGTTAGAACCTATGTTCGCTCTTCCAGGAATTTCATTAGGTGCTCGGCGTTCCAGGGTCAGCTGATGAGCCGGCCGTCCATATCCACCAGTCGGTACGTACCAGGGCGTACAGCCTCGACTATACGGTATGGGCCTTCCCAGTTGGGGGTCAATTTCCTCTTCTTGGTGGGATCAGAGACGGACAGATTTCGTAGCACGAGGTCTCCCGCCTTGATGTTAGTGGGGCGGACTTTCTTGTTGTAAAACTTCTCGATCTGTTGTTGGTAGATGCTTCTCCGGATTGAGGATTTCTCTCTGACTTCGGCGACGAGGTCCAGGTTGGCCCTTAAGCCTGATGAATTGTCAGCTTCGTTGAAGGCCATGATACGGGGAGAAGGCAGGCCGACCTCGACGGGGATGACTACCTCCGTCCCGTAGGTCAAGGCGAACGGCGTTTCTCCCGTGGGGATCCTCTTGGTGGTTCGGTACGCCCATAGCACACTAGGCAGTTCTTCGACCCAGAGCCCTTTGGGAGAACTGTCGAGGCGCTTCTTGAGGCCGTCGAGGATTTGCCTGTTCGCGTTCTCCGCTTGGCTGTTGGACTGAGGGTGGCAAATAGCAGAGAAGCATTGCTGGATACCGATGTCCGCGCAGAAAGTTTGGAAGTTCTGACCCTGGAACTGGGTTCCGTTGTCTGTAACGAGGATCCGGGGATGCCAAACCGGCAAATGATGTTTTTCCAAAAGAATTGTTGTACTTGGCGCTCGGTGATGCTGGACAGTGGCTCGGCTTCGAGCCATTTGGTGAAGTAGTCGATGGCGACTATCAGGAATTTCTTTTGCCCTACTGCTGGGGGGAAGGGCCCCACAAGGTCCATCCCCCACATGGCGAACGGCATAGGGCTCGTCAGGAATCGGAGATTGGCTTGAGGAAGCCTTTTGATAGGGGAGAACCTTTGGCAGGGGCCGCACCTTTTGACTAAGTCTTGTGAGTCCTGGAGCATGGTCGGCCAATAGTACCCCTGATTCAGGGCCTTCCGAGCAAGTGTCCTGCTCCCCATGTGGCATCCGCCGATCCCCTCGTGTAGGTCTTTGAGGGCGTAGCTGGCCTCGCCGCTGGTGAGACAGCGGAGGTATGGTTTGCCGTCGGCCAAGGTGTATGAGCGTTTGAAGAGGATGTCATCAATCATGACAAATCTTTCAGCTCGGACTCTGACTCGTCTGGCCTCAGTCCTGTCTTCAGGGAGCTCGGCATTGATTAAGAATCTTCGGATGGGAGTGGTCCAGTCGTCTGGGCTGGTACCATCTTGCACACACATCGCCTCCGGCTCTGGGTCATTGATACTTGGCTTTAGGAGGATTTCTATGAGCACCGTCTGATCGAGACATTCGAAGGAGGAAGAGGTGAGTTTGGACAATGCATCTGCTTGAGCGTTCTGTTTCCTAGCGGCAGTCCGACGACTCCTGGCGTAGAATATCTCATCATGCGATCATCGCGGGCTTCGTATTCTCCGGTGATCTGATTGACCACGAGCTGAGAATCGCTGAAGGCCCGGATTTGCTTGGCTCCGGCTCGGTGGGCGAGGGTCAATCCGGCGATCATGGCCTCGTACTCTGCCTCGTTGTTGGAGGCCGGAAAGTTGAGGCGGAGGGAGTATTGAAGTAGGAATTGGTCGGGGCCATGAAGGATGATGCCTGCCCCGCTCCCCGTTTCGCATGATGAGCCGTCGACAAAGATCTCCCAGGTCGGATCCGAACCCTCGATGCTGGGCTGCTCGGAGACGGTGCACTCAGTTATAAATTCGGCGAGGGCCTGTCCTTTAATGGCCACCCTCGGCTGATAGCTGATGTCAAACTGACTCAGCTCAATTGACCACTTGACTAAGCGGCCGGATTTTTCGGGCTTGTGAAGGACAGTCTTTAGTGGCTGGTCGGTCAGTACTTGGACGGAGTGGGCCTGGAAGTAAGGATGAAGCTTCCGGGCTGCCATGACTAAGGCATAGGCCACCTTCTCTATTTTTGCGTACCTCGTCTCGGCTGGGAGTAGTACTTTGCTCACATAATACAACGGTCTTTGAACCCCTTCCTCTTCTCGGACAAGGACATCGCTGAGGGTGCTATCCGAGGCTGACAGGTAGAGCCAAAGCGGTTCGCCTGGCTCGGGCTTGCTGAGGAGAGGTGGGTTGGCGAGGTATTGCTTCAGTTGTTCGAAGGCTTCTTGTTGATGGGTACCCCACTCGAAGCCCCCTTTTCCACGTAAGGCCTTGAAGAAGGGGAGAGACTTCTCCCCCGACTTGGAGAGGAAACGGCCGATTGCCGCCAACCGCCCCGTGAGCCTCTGAACCTCCTTGACATTCCGAGGGGGGGACATGTCCATAATGGCTTAGATTTTCTCGGGGTTTGCCTCAATGCCGCGTTGGCTGATAATGAACCCCAGGAATTTTCCAGTGGAGACGCCGAAGGCGCATTTAGCTGGGTTGAGTCTCATGTTGTGATGTCGGAGGACACCAAAGGCTTCTTCGAGGTCGGCGACGTGGTCCGGCCCAGCCCGGCTTTTGACGAGCATGTCGTCGACGTAGACTTCCACGTTGCGGTCGATCAGGTCTTTGAAGATTCTGTTGACGAGCCACTGGTACGTGGCTCCGGCGTTTTTCAGCCCGAAGGGCATAACGCGGTAACAATAGAGACCCTGGTCGGTGACGAACGAGGTTTTGGAGATGTCTGGTGGAAACATCCGGATCTGATTGTACCCCGAGAATGCGTCCATGAAGGATAGTAGCTCATGCCCCGAGGTTGCGTCGATTAAAGCGTCGATGCGGGGGAGGGGAAAAGGATCTTTCGGACATGCTTTGTTAAGATCCGTGAAGTCGATGTAGATCCGCCAACCCCCTGTTGCCTTCTTTACCATAACAACATTGGCCAACCACTCGGGGTAGCTGACTTCCTGAATGAATCGAGCGGACAAGAGTTTGTCCACTTCTGTCTTCACAATTTGTTGTCTCTTCGGGGCGACTTTGCGCCTCTTTTGGACGACCGGCTTAGAGTCAGGGATGATGCTCAGCCGATGCATAATCAAGTCTTCGGAGATCCCGGGCATGTCGGAGGGCTTCCAAGCGAAGAGATCAACGTTGCGACGGACGCAGGCGATGATGCCTGATTTTAAGTCCTGGGTGAACGAGCGGCTCACCCGGAACCACTTTGATTCATCCTCGGCGTCGAACAGGACCTCTTCTAGTTCGTCGACAGGCTCGGGAGCTGGGCCATCCCTCTCGGGTTCGAGTTCAGCGGCGTCGAGGGGGAATACACCTCCTCCGACGGCGGTTATATAGCACGACCGCGCTGCTTCGTGGCTACCTCAGACGACGCTGACCCCTTGGGGGGTGGGAAATTTAAGTTTCAGATGGTAGGCCGAAGGTACTGCTTGGAGGGAGTTCAGTCCGGGTCGACCGAGAATGGCGTTGTAAGCTGCCTTGATGTTGACAATCATGAAATCCATGGATTCGGTCCTCTTGACAGGAGCCGATCCTGCGGTTACATCGAGGGTGACAATCCCTTCTATTACAACAGGGGTGCCGGAGAATTCATGCAACGTGTATCCGGTGGGCTTGAGCTTCCCACCGGGTATCTTGAGGCTCTCGAAGGCTTTGAGGAAAAGAATATTAACTGAGCTGCCGTTGTCAACGAGGATTCGACGAACCTCATAGCTAGCCATGCGGAGGCTGATGACGAGGGCATCGCAGTGGGGTAGGTGAACGCCTTCGAGGTCCTCTCCTGAGAAGGAGACTGGACTTGGTTGTAGCTCGGACGAGGGGTTGTTTTGGACAGCATTCGCCTCTTGGATGAAGGCTTTTCGAGATGTATTTGACTCTCCTCCCATCGGCCCCCCGTGGACACAGTGCAAGATGAATGGCGTATCCGCGGTTCCCTCGGACTCGAGATTCTGACCCCGGAGGCGGGTCGAAGTAGGGTTCGGAGGCGAAAGTCTCCGGTTCCTATCATCTCGCCGATCCCGTCGGCCTTCTCGGGTGAATTCTCGGAGGAACCCTCGTGAGATGAGTCCCTCAATTTCGTCTTTCAGGGCTCGGCATTGGTCAGTTTCGTGCCCTCGATCTCTGTGGAAGCAGCAGTAGAAGCGTTGATCTTGATTCTTGTTGTTATTAGGTCGGGGAGGTAGTCGGACGAGGCCTTTGTCTTCGATTTCTAAGAGGATGGCGGATATGCTATGTGTCAAGGGAGTGTACCTCTCGAAGCGGGGGACCGGCGGGACCTTCTTCATGGCCCCCGCGTCCCTCGGAGCCTTCTTTGATGGTTCGACTTCTTCGGCCTTCTGTTTTCCCTTTCCGGTGGCCTCCCCGGCATCTTCGGGGTTAAGGGCCTCTTCTGCCCTAATGTATTTCTCGACCCTGTTGAGGAGGTCGGGAAAGTTGACGGGGGGTTTCTTCGCCAGAGAAGCCTTCAGCTGTCCGTGACGGACGTTGTGCCGAAATGCCGCGGAGGCGATGCCTGGATCAAGAGAGGAGACCGACCTTGCCTCTGCGGTAAACCTCCGGACGAACACTCTGAGTGACTCTCCCTCTATCTGTCTGAGCCCAAGTAAAGAGGCACTGGTCCTTTCCGCCTTCTGGCTGGTGACGAAGTGGGCAAGAAAATTGCCTTCTAACTGGTCGAAGGAGTAAATGGAGCCGGGGGTGAGTTTCGAGAACCATTGACGAGCCGGACCCCGAAGTGTGGCGGGGAAGGCTCGGCATAGCAGGGGATCCGAGGCGCTGTGAATCATCATGAGGGCTTTGAAACCCTCCATGTGATCAGCGGGATCTCCCTCGCCGTCGTAGGTCTCGAATTGAGGTGGTCGGAAATTCCTGGGTATTTCCGCTTGAAGGATGGGGGCGGAGAAGGGAGGACGGACAGGTCTGTACCCCTGAGCCGCTCGTTGGTCGTCGTCTCCTATATGATCGAGGCAATCCTCCATTTCTTGGAGGCGCCTTAGAAGTACACCATCGTCTTCTAGCTGGATTGTTGACGGGCGCGACACGCTGGCCTCGGCATCCGACCCGGTTTGGGAGTGGAGGGCTTCCTCCCTGGGGGGCCCGTTGGAGGGCCCTGAGAATTTCTCTCTGGAAGTCTTGGAACTCCTTGTGAGTGACGGGGGCTCCCTCGACTCTGTTTGGTCGGTCTGAAGGTTGCCTTCCGATGCGGCTGAGTGCTGGCCTCCGTCCCTCGGGCTGTGGTCTTGGATGGTTCGGGGCCGGGTTGGAAGCGGCCCTTCCCCTACTGCGGTTAATCTGTCGGTTGATGATTACTCCCCGGAGGTCGGGCTGGACTTGACAGGTGACGCTCCTTTGGGACCCCTGATGGGGGGCCCTGTGTTTTGAAGTATGTGGACCGGCGTTAGCAATTGGTGGGGGCGAGTCCCGTCGGTTCACGGAGGAAGCAGCCCCCTTGCCCTTTGAGGCAATGAGAGTTCGGCTGTCGAGGTGCCTTGATGGTCGTGCTCGGGTCGGCTTCTGAAGCAGTATTTCCCACAGACGGCGCCAACCTGATGCGGTTTATTTCTGGGAGACGTGTGGATGCACCAGGTGTGAGTTCGGACTCAATTTGTATTGAAGGAGAAAGCTGCTTGTCAGACGACCCTCGGAGTGACCTGGCGGCTCCTGCGATGGGCTCGGAGTGAGGTGGATACCTCGGCTCGGATCAGAGGGTTCGGATCCGAGGTCTTGTATACCTGCAGACGGCCCTGAAACACCGGGGTTTATCCCGATGGCGGACCCTCCGACGATCTAGTCAGTCTCTGTGAGAGAGTAGCAATAACTAGGTGAATTTAAGTGGCAAAAGATTGGTTACCTCTAAAGGTGGGTGAGGGTCTAGTATTTATAGAGAATTCCAACCGGGTTTGGATCCGCTTGGGGGCCGGGTCTGAACCCGAAAGCCCATGGGCCTGACGTGGCAGAAGGCCCAGGGGGTTTAGGGCTGACGTGGCAGTACCAGGAGTGGTATAGGGCTGACGCGGCAAAGCCCTTGGTGGTATTTGGAGTTGACATGGCAGATCATGGGGCTCCTGTGCTTCTGGGAGAATCTGGTGGCGTAGGGTGCGCCAAGTCATCTTCATTCTACACCAAGATGGGCGGACGGCCCGGAGGGCTATTGTGATCGGAGGCCGAGGGCCATCGCCGCTCATCGGATACAAGGAGGCCAGTTCTGTGGGGGTGAACTGGAGGTTCGGCGCCGACCCTGCAGTGGCTCGAAGCCGAACTAGACTGTTGTTTTTACCATTTTTGAGTGAGAATTTTTGAGTGAGAGCTGTATTGGGCCCTGGTTGGGCCCCAAGACATTTTTACCCTACCACAGCAGTAAATACCCATAATTATAACTCAGTCTGTAATAATTGTTAAGTTCCGCATTCATCGTTCTAAATATATTTTCTTAAATTATGCTGTTGTATTAATAGTCTCATCTTATCTCAGGCTGCAAATGATGAGTCTAAACATACAACAAAGGCTTCTCCCATGAAAGGTGATTATAGTGAACATCAATTTAAATTTGTTGACCCTTTTACTTAGTTTTCAAATATAGTATTATTTAAAGTTTATGAGGAAAAAGTGACAATCGCCTTTCTTCACTTTATTTGATTTTTGTATAAAAAAAAATCAGAAATTAAGGTGCATAGGGAGAGCCAGGAGATGGATGTTGAAGATACCGGAAAATTTGCTTCGACTGTAAAAAAAGGTGTTGAACACTTGATGGAGATGTACGACCTTCATTTTATTTGATTTTTATCCATCATTGTTAAAAGCAATTCTTGAAATTGTCTCACTAACCTTTTTTTTATGAAGAATTTAACCAACAGGAAGAAACCTGGATGTGGTATGGGCACATGTGTTGACAGAACTAGAACATCAATGACTGTGTAACGATCCTGATCTCTATAAATTGATCTCGCCACCCTCTGCAATTCTATCATAGATCTGAAGGATCTAAGGCTCAGAGACTTTGGTAATGATCCTGATCTGTTTGATTCGAACTTTGATTGGCTCGATCTGTGATTTTTGTGTATTTGATTTGATGTTAATGTTAATGATTTTAGAGTTGTTGTTTCATAAAATGGTTGCAGATTTGAATGTACTGGTGTAGGAGAAGATGTGTTCTTGAAGGCGGGATATTCGGATGCAAGAAGGTATGGTGATTTGCACGAATTTGATGCATCTGCATTTTGTATTTTGGAGACTTTTTTGCTATTCATTTTTAAATTTTGTGATGTTTAGGTATGCGAAAGAGGTGTGTGATGCAACCTTTGCGAAATGCCTAACGAGAAGGCCTAAGACGGTGGAGAAAGCGCAAACAGCTTTTATGCTTTGGGTGGAGTTGGAGGCGACCGTTGTTTTCTTGGTGAGAAGCAAAGCTAGAAGTTTTCTTGGTAAGAAGCGAAGCTAGCCCAAGTTTCTTTCATTTGTTATGATTTTTGAAGCACTAAGCAAATAGACTATGATGTTTTGTTGAATGATGGGGATTGGTCAAGAATTAGTTGAAGATGGAGACATTCTGCAATTTATTTGATTTGTATATTAGGTTAATGGTGGTATTTTCTTGGTAAAAAGAGAAGCTAGATGTTTTCATGGTAAGAAGCGAAGCTAGCGCAAGTTTCTCTTATTACATTTTTAATTTATTTTTGAAGTAGTAAGTAAATAGAGTGAGATTTTGTTGAATGTTGGGGATAGGTGGATAATTAGTTAATATAGAGACATTCTGCAATTTTTTTATTTGTATATTAAGTTAATTGTCACGCCCCGTTTCTCAAAAATACGGAATACGAGTACGTAACAAAATCCCAGCGAATGATTTTCATCATCCATAAGCTGTTCAGAAATTCTTTACAACATATCACAATAAAATCAGAGTCGGAAGCTAAAAAAGTCAACCACATGCACATATGAACCAAATACCAACAAGAATACTTGAAATAAAATATATTAATCTCAAATAGTCATGATCTGAAATATACAAATAATCCTTGGTCACATTGCCCAAATACAAGAATAAATCCAAGTACATGAATACAATTATTGTTCAAGCAAGAAAACAAGAAATAATAATAGCAAAATTTCAGTATCTAGTACATCATGTCACCAATACCGTCTGGAACCTGTTCTCCAAAATCTGCAATTCAACGAATGCAGAAAATAGGAAAAGAGAAAACACAAGTACCCGTCAATTGCAAGTTACGGGTCACAAATAATGTAGGATACAAGTATATGGAAAAAACTAACTAGAAACATGGTATACTAACAGGTACAGGTAGCATGTGTCAAGTGTCAGGTAACAGGTAAACACGTAAACATGTGTCTAGTATCAGGTAACAGGTATACAGGTAAACAGGTAATCATGTAACAGGATAATCAGGTATACAGGAAATCAGATTATGTCATGTCAAGTCTTGTTATGATTACTATCTAGGTAGCACTTCATGCGCCCCAACTTTTATCACATGGTTGCTACAACAAACAGTTTCGCTTTAGATTTCATAGAGGACCATACAGGGCAGTATAATCAGGTATTCACAGAATCACAGAACTTGGTCGGTAAACTTGATCGGTAAACTTGATCGGAAACTTGATCGGTAAATTTGATCGGTAACAGAATATTAACTTGATCGGTAACTTGATCGGTAACAGAATATTAACTTGATCGGTAACTTGATCGGTAAACTTGGTCGGTAAACTTGGTCGGTAACATGTCATACAGCAAACACAAGTCTCCTTCCGAGTACACGTTTCTGCACAATCCACTACTAGATCTGTCCCATTAAAACCTCAGCTTGATTACTTATTATTATTCTCAAACGGCCAGGTATAGGCATGAAACAGTGTCAAACTAACATAGTATAATCAGTATCAGGTCTAGGGAAACAAATAATCAGTCATAGATGTTGGATCTTGTAGGCGAGACAACAAACACTAGAGGGGGGGTGAATAGTATTTATAAAAATTAAATTACGGAATAGAGATTTTTCTTCTGTACAGTCGACTTAAGGAATAAACCAGTCGACTGAATTAACAAAATGAAAAAGTAATTTAAACAAGTCTGTGCAGTCAACTTAGAGTTGGAACAGTCGACTTAACAACCAGAAAACTATCAGAGTATACGAGTCTGACCAGTCGACTTATCAAGTACCCAGTCGACTGTCCAGACAAGTTACGCAGTAACAACAACACAAGCTGAGAAAATATAAATGCAAGTTAGAGAGATACAACCACACAGTGCACACGATGTATCCTGGTTCAGTTCTCCCGACCTACATCCTGTCCCCAAGCAACCCACTTAAGATTTTCACTATTCTTGAAAAAGTTTACAAGAATACCCTACGGCGTTCAGACAACAACCTTGTCTAACCCGTAGTCCTTTCTCTCAACCAGAGAAAGCAACCCACTCTTCCACCAAGAGTGACAAACCTGACTCTACACCCTAGAGTCCTACTCTCCAACCGAGAGCAAAAGAAAACAATAAAAATTGTTTACAATCAACCTATAGCCTTATTTGTGAATGTGATATAGTACGTGGCTAAATGGTTGACTTCTATATTCAGTCCAAAACGAAATCAAATGTTATACTGGACTGAAGACAGAGAACCAAGTCTTAGTGAGTTGAAAGCTTTTGTCTCTTGAAAATGTAAAAACTTAAGATCTCAAAGAAATGCTTGGAGTATTAGTATCTTGAACAGTGGATTCTAACCTCTATTTATAGAGATAGATTCACTGGACGTTGGAAATCAGTTGTTCAACTGTCAACCAACGGATCTAAAAAAGATTTGAATTTGAAAAACAATTTTAAAAACAGAAAACTGTCAAACGCACTTGAACAGTCAACTGGGTTGCCATGATGAGTCGACAGGTCAGAGTTTGAATAAGATTAGGCAGTTTTGTACCAACTCAGTCGACTAGAGCAAGTAGCAGTCGACTGGTACGCAACAGCTGATCTAGTTCAAGCTGTTTTGACTTTTGGTTTTAAAAAATCACACATTTAAAAGAGTTATATGTGAGTGTATGTGTATGTGACAAGGCTGTACATCATTCTAAGACTCAAATAAAGCAAAATATTACATTTGTTTACAAGACATAAAAATATATGACACTTGAAGCATAGGTCTTGTCTTGAGTCTTGAATGAAGCCATTGTCTTTATCCAGAGTGTGTGCTTGTTCATTTGTTCAGCTGTATAGTAATGAGGCTTTTGTGTATTCAACCTGCAATTATATAGTATAGCACAGATACCTGTTGCAGTGTGTTGTAATCATCAAAATCAAGAATCAACATTCTCCCCCTTTTTGATGATGACAACACAATAGCTGATAATAACAAAAATAATACAAGCATACAATCATTGATATGCTCCCCCTATTAAAAGCACATAATGCATATTATATCAGTCGACTTAAGAAAGAATCAGTCGACTTAACAGAACTTTTTGAAAAGAACAGAACTTGAAAAACATTACACAACATAACACAATAGGAGGTGTTCTCCCCTTTTGTCATCAACAAAAAAAGGACACAAGATAATGTCTTACAAAAATAAGGAAAGCTTTCAAAAGTAACAACATAAAAAAAAATGCAAGAAAGGAAATACATAGTAAAGAAAAAAAATAAATCAGCAATCTTCGTCTTCATCGTCGTCATCAACATCCTGAGACGGAGGTGGAAATTGAGTCGTAAACAGCTGAGTCAGATGTGAAACTTTGGAATCAAGGGAATCAATATGGGAAGCAAGGGTATCTTGACGATCCATGAGATAGTTAACAGCAAGATATAGACTACGTGGATCATCAAAATCAGCACAGGGATGAGAAGTGCTGGAGGCTGAAGATGGTCTAGCAGAAGTTGCTAAAGGAACTTGGGTGTGAGGAGTAGGTCTAGGGGAATGTCTAGGGGAAGGATCAAAAGGCTTCATACGTGCTAAACTTGCACGATCGAAGCACTCATAATGCTTAACCACATTGGTCTCGGAGTCGAGATCAATATCATAAGCAAGGAAGACTCTAGTAAGGAGACCACCAAGGGGGAAAAAGTGAGTATGAGACTTGTGGAGTCTCGAAAAGATGACACGACCTCAATTGATATTTATTCTACCAAAAATTGCATAAACCGCTTGTTGCAATTCCATAGAATACTGATCAAAGCTCCCTGTTTTGGGAAGAATATTATATGATAGTATTCTTGCAACTAGTTTTGCAATAGGTGTGATAGATTTACTAGACATGGGGGGTCCATGATTTGGCATAAAGATTTTAGACAGGATAGATGCATCATCTAAAATGATCTCACCTAAATCAAGTCCCTCATCATCAATACCCATAATAAAATTAATTCTCTCGGATGTGAGTTTAATCTTCTTATTTTTGACCGAAGAATAAACAACAATTTCTCCATCATCCGTTTGAACTACTCTCATATTGGTATAAAAAAGATAGACGAGTTGTGGGTAGTAGTTGGGTTGATTTTCCAAGGATAAAAACTCATTTAGACTACAATGTTGAAAAAGAGAAATAAGATTGAACCTATCTAAATCATTGAAGTTGACAAATCTACCAGGAAAAATCACAATGTTACAAATGAGATACCATTTTTCTAAGATATCAGGACTCCTAAGATACTGAGAATAGTCTTTTGACGAAGAACTATCATCAACATGGGATGTCTTAGATCGTTTCGGAGCCATTAAGAAATTTAAGGGAATCAAACAAAGAGAAGTGAGATTTAAAAAGATTATACCAACAAGGAGAATGGAATCAAACAGCAAAGGGAGCGGAAATCAGCAGCTCCAAACAGAAGATTCGGCAGTCGACTTCTGGATCTATCTCTTTTCTCCTTAGGGTTTTAGATCTGGAATTGGGGTAAAAGTGAAAGTGAAAAATTGAGGCAGTGAAGAGGGTTTTTAACTGAAGCCAACGGCTGAGATTGAATAGAAATGAGATCAACGGCTCACAAAGAAGTCACGGGCAAGCCAAAGGATAAAAATTTGTCTCAAAAACTGTGTGACGATCCGAAGTTGAAGACAAACTGATTCGCGATAGTCGACTGGTATTCAGAGACAGTCTACTTAGTCGAGAGAAAAAAAAAAAATAAATAAGTAATTATAACAACTGATCAGTCGACTGGTCAGAGAAAGAAAAAAAATAAGTATATATATATAAAATACGGGACAGTCGACTTCGTGAAATCGCAGTCGACTTAACAGAAATATTTTCAACAAATATCAAGAAAATTACATATCCCTAGTTCTCTTCTTAAAGAAATAAAAGTATCTTCTTTAAGGGGTTTTGTAAAGATATCAGCTACTTGTTTATCAGTAAAGATAAAGTCTAAAGATATGTCTCCTTTTAAAACAGATCACGTAGAAAATAATGTCGAATATCAATATGTTTCGTACGTGAATGTTGAACCGGATTTTTAGATAAATTAATTGCACTGGTATTATTACACATTATTGAAGGTTTTTCAAAAGAAATACCATAATCTAATCAGGTTTGTTTCATCCACAAAATTTGTGCACATGCCAAACTTGTAGCGATATATTCAGTTTCTGTAGTAGATAGGGACACAGAATTTTGCTTTTTACTGCACCAAGAAACTAGTTAATGTCCCAAAAAGTGACATGTCCCACTAGTGCTCTTGCGATCAGTTTTACTACCAGCAAAATCAGCATCACTGTACGACAAAAGTTGGAAATTATCAGTGCGTGGATAAAATAAACCATAATCAGATGTGCCTTTAATATATCTTAAAATTCGTTTCACAGCTTTCAAATGAGATTCTTTAGGACTAGACTGATATCTAGCACACAAACATACACTAAACATAATATCTGATCTACTAGCAGTAATATATAAGAGTGAACCAATCATACCTCGATAGAGTTTCTGATCGACACTCTTATCTAATATATCTTTGTCAAGGGTAGTAGTAGTAGCCATAGGTGTGGATTTACTACTTGTACTATCCATGTTAAACCGTTTGAGTAATTCCTTTGCATATTTTCCTTGATTAATAAATATGCCATTTGAAGACTGTTTAATTTGTAGTCCAAGGAAATAATTGAGTTCACCCATGTGACTCATCTCAAACTCGTTTTTCATGGTGTTGGCAAACTCTTGACATAGATTATTATTAGTAGAACCAAAAATTATATCATCAACATATATTTGTATGATTAAAATATCATTCTTAATTCTCTTGATAAACAAGGTAGTATCTACTTTACCTATCTCAAACCCTGTTTCTAAAAAAAAGTTTTCAAGCGATCATACCAAGCACGTGGTGCTTGTTTAAGACCGTATAAAGCCTTTTTCAATTTAAAAACATGATTTGGAAATTGTTCATGTTCAAAACCTGGTGGTTGTTTAACATAAACATTCTCTTTAATAAACCCGTTAAGAAAAGCACTTTTAACATCCATTTGATAAAGTATAAAATTCATGAAACAAGCAAAAGATAATAAAATACGAATTGATTCTAATCTAGCAACAGGAGCATATGTTTCATCAAAATCTATGTCTTCTTCTTGATTATATCCTTGAGCAACTAGTCTAGCTTTGTTCCTAACAACTTGTCCTGATTCATCTAACTTATTTTTAAATACCCATTTGGTACCAATAATAGTATGATCAGGAGGTCGTGGAACTAAATCCCATACATCATTTCTTATGAATTGGTTTAACTCATTTTGCATGGCATTCATCCAAAATTCATTCTCACATGCTTCTTGTATATTTTTCGGTTCAAAATCCGACAAGAAGGCTGTATGAGATATCATATTAATATGTGATCGTGTCTGAATACCATGGGAGATGTCACCAATTATTAAGTCATGAGGATGATCTATAACTTCAACAAAAGATTTTGGTAAAGTTGAAGATATCACAATAGGATCAGTCGACTTGACAAGTTCCTCAGTCGATTGGTTTACATCAGTCGACTTGATGTCCTTATCGGTCGACTTATCTGCGAGACTAGTTTGTTCTAAAGATGTAATTACTTTATTTAAAGGTGATGAATCAGTTTCATCATCTTTAATTAAATTTGATGAAGATAGAGATTCATCGAATGTAACATGCATTGATTCTTCAATAGTCATTGTTGACTTGTTGAAAATTCTATATGCTTTACTCCTATTTGAGTATCCTATAAAGATACCCTCATTAGATCTAGGATCAAATTTATCCAAATTATCTTTAGTGTTCAGAATAAAACACTTACAACCAAATGTCTTAAAATAAGAGACTTTGGGAATTTTGTTAAAAAATAACTCATAACAAGTCTTCTTTAGCTTAGGTCTTATTAGAATCCTGTTTAAAACATAACAAGTTGTAGCAACGGCTTCAGTCCAAAAATACTTAGGTAAATTGCTTTCAACAAGCATGGTACGTGCGCATTCTTGCAAAGTCCTATTTTTCCTTTCAACCACTCCATTTTGTGGTGAAGTTCTAGGAAATGCAAATGACTGTGTTATACCATTCTTGTTGCAATATTCTGTAAACGTTTCATTTTCAAATTCTCCACCATGATCATTTCTAATAGTGACTATGGTTAGAGATCTTTGGTTTTGAATTCGTTTACAAAAATTTGCAAATTCATCAAAAGCATCATTTTTATGTTTTAAAAAGAATGTCCAAGTGAATCGTGAAAAATCATTTACTAAAACAAATACATATCTACTTTTATTTAAAGAAGCAACTCTAGTAGGGCCAAATAAATTCATATGAATTAACTCAAGTGGCCTACTAGTAGAGATTACTTCTTTTGTTTTAAAAGTGGATTTGATTTGTTTTCCTAGTTGACATGCATCACATAACTTATCCTTTTTAAATGATAGTTTTGGCAGTCCTTTAACTAGGTTATACTTAGATATTTTAGAGAGATTTTTCATATTCACATAACCAAATCGTCTATGCCAAAGCCAAGAATCATTATTAGAAGCTATTAAATAAAAATTATTTGAAAACTCATTTGTATTCAAACATAATTCATAAATGTTGTTTTTGCGAAAACCTTGAAAAATAATGTTTTGCATAGTAGAATCATAAATTAAGCAAGTATCTTTTTCAAATACAATTTTATAACCTTTATCACATAGTTGACTAATACTTAACAAATTATGTTTTAGTCCACTAACTAACAAAACATTTTCTATAGTAGGATTAGTATTTTTACCAACCATGCCGATTCCTATGACTTTTCCTTTGTTGTTATCACCAAAGGTAACCGTTCCTCCATTGATGCTTTGTATGGTGGATAGGAGATTGGCATGACCAGTCATATGCTTTGAACACCCATTGTCAAGTATCCAACGATCTTTCTTTGGTACCTATAAGATATACAATGTGAATATGGTACCCTTTTCATTGGGTCCAAAAACATATTAGTTTGGGGGAAACCAAACCCATAAAGAGTTTGATCTTCCTCCATAAGCAGGAATAAAATTAACAGAACTACATACATTTAACATATATGAATTGATATACGCAGTTCTATCATTCAGTTTCAAGTTAACTGGAACCCATACAAGTTTGTTCTGTCCAGTCGACTTTATAGCATCCTTCAGTCGACTTCTACTGTAAGTAAGTCGACTGGATGGTAATATAGGTCGACTTAGATGAGGTTTTGGTCTTATGAAATCAGACTCAGTTCCTCCGGACAGACGACTGGTGGATGGACTCAGTCGACTTGACTGAACTTTAGACTTGCTTTTATCACTAAAATTTATAAGCTTAGGCTTTTCAAAGAATTCATACAGTTTATGTTTAACACTAGAAATAGATTCAGGTTTATTTCTACTAGTGTTTTTAAAGGAAAGATCTTTTACAAAAGATTTTTTAAAACCAAGACCAAACTTTTGACTAGATTTCACTTTATTTTGAAGAACATCGTTTAAATTCTCTTTTCCTTTATTGAACTTAGATACGTTCTTAGATATCTCTTCATAATTCTTTTTTAGAGATTCAAGATCCATATCTAAACTTGAAATACGAGAATTTAAAGATTTTACTTCTTTATCAAGGTTAAGATTCTCTTGAGAAAGCGTTTGATTAACTTTCTCTAGATTCTTAACTCTAATCTTTTCTTTTTTCAATTCTTGAAAAATTTCATTGAAAGCATCAAGTAAATCTTCTGAATCATAATCATTACTTACTTGATTCTGTGAAGCCATAAAACACATGTTCGCAACCTCGTTGGTTTCATCAGTTTCTTCTTCTGAGGAAGAATCGCTGTCATCCCAAGTTGCTTGATATGCCTTTTTATTTTTGGCAAACTTGTTCTTTGTGTACTTATCCTTCTTGAAGTTGGATGTCTTTCCCTTGGACTTTGTATTTTCTAGCAGACAATCCTTCTTCATATGGCCTGTTTTATTACACCTGAAACAAGTTGGAGGATCATTAGAATCTCTAAATTTAGAATTGAACTTACCTTTCTTTAGAAATTTTTTGAATCTCCTTGTGAACATGGCTATCTCCTCTTCATCTTCTGAGTCTGTCATGGCTTTAAAGGCTAATGATTTCTTCTTTGACTGTTGTGGTTCTGCATCCTTCTTCCGTTCTTCAATTTGAACCTCATAAGCCATTAGATTTCCCACAAGATTCTCAAGAGAAAGTTGTGATAGATCATTGGCCTCTTCTATTGCAGTGGTCTTCTTTTCCCATTCAGGAGTAAGTGCACGAAGAACTTTTCTCACCATCTCTGCTTGAGTGTATATTTTCCCAAGTGCCACAAGTGAGTTTGTAATGTCAGTAAATCTGGTTATCATTTCGGACACACTTTCATTTTCCTTCATGCGGAACATTTCAAACCTGTGAACAAGAACAGATATTTTAGATTCTTTCACTTTGTTTGTTCCTTAATGAGTTACCTCGAGTGTATGCCAGATTTGATGTGCGGTTGTTGAATTTGACACACGGTTGAATTCTTCTTTTGTAAGAGCACAGAATAATGCATTCATTGCTTTTACATTATTCATTATTTGGTTCTTCATGTCATCATTCCATTGTGCATATGGAATAGTAGGAGCAGTGTATTCTATTTCAGTCATGTTCCATATTTCATAGTTGATGGATTGGAGATAGATGTTCATTCTGCACTTCCAATAATTGTAATTTGTTTCATCGAAGAGAGGTGGCCTTTGTGTAGATTGCCCTTCATGGTACTGATTTGCATTTGACGTAGTTGCCATAGACTTTAACCTCGCTCTGATACCAAGTGTTGGATCCTGTAGGCGAGACAACAAACACTAGAGGGGGGGTGAATAATGTTTATAAAAATTAAATTGCGGAATAGAGATTTTTCTTCTGTACATTCGACTTAAGGAATAAACCAGTCGACTGAATTAACAAAATGAAAAAGTAATTTAAACAAGTCTGTGCAGTCGACTTAGAGTTGGAACAGTCGACTTAACAACCAGAAAACTATCAGAGTATACGAGTCTGACCAGTCGACTTATCAAGTACCCAGTCGACTGTCCAGACAAGTTACTCAGTAACAACAACACAAGCTGAGAAAATATGAATGCAAGTTAGAGAGATACAATCACAGAGTGCACACGATGTATCTTGGTTCAGTCCTCCCAACCTACATCCAGTCCCCAAGCAACCCACTTGAGATTTTCACTATTCTTGAAAAAGTTTACAAGAATACCCTACGGCGTTCAGACAACAACCTTGTCTAACCCGTAGTCCTTTCTCTTCAACCAAAGAAAGCAACCTACTCTTCCACCAAGAGTGACAAACCTGACTCTACACCCTAGAGTCCTACTCTCCAACCGAGAGGAAAAGAAAACAATAAAAATTGTTTACAATCAACCTATAGCCTTGTTTGTGATTGTGATATAGTACGTGGCTAAATGGTTGACTTCTATATTCAGTCCAAAATGAAATCAAATGTTATACTGGACTGAAGACATAGAACCAAGTCTTAGTGAGTTGAAAGCTTTTGTCTCTTGAAAAATGTAAAAACTTAATATCTCAAAGAAATGCTTGGAGTATTAGTATCTTTAACAGTGGATTCTAACCTCTATTTATAGAGATAGATCCACTGGACGTTGGGAATCAGTTGTTCAACTGTCAACCAACGGATCTAAAAAAGATTTGAATTTGATAAACGATTTTAAAAACAGAAAACTGTCAAACGCACTTGAACAGTCGACTGGGTTGCCATGATAAGTCGACTGGTCCGAGTTTGAATAAGATTAGGCAGTTTTGTACAAACTCAGTCGACTGGAGCAAGTAGCAGTCAACTGGTACGCAACAGCTGATCTAGTTCAAGCTGTTTTGACTTTTGGTTTTGAAAAATCACACATTTAAAAGAGTTATATGTGAGTGTATGTGTGTGTGACAAGGCTGTACATCATTCTAAGACACAAATAAAGCAAAATATTACATTTGTTTACAAGATATAAAAATATATGACACTTGAAGCATAGGTCTTGTCTTGAGTCTTGAGTGAAGCCATTGTCTTTATCCAGAGCGTGTGCTTGTTTATTTGTTCAGCTGTATACTAATGAGGCTTTTGTGTATTCACCTTGCAAATATATAGTATAGCACAGATATATGTTGCAGTGTGTTGTAATCATCAAAATCAAGAATCAACAATAGATGATATACAGTCACAGAGACGAGCAAAACAGTGTATGTTCATAATCAGGACAGCATGATGGATCAGTACTAAAACATTGATTCTGGTCTCTACAGAAATGCAAACCTAGATCCGTGGAAGGATCTGGGAACTAGACATCCCCACGAATCCAACGAGTATAATTAAGTCACATATTAGTTCACAACAACACAGCTCGAAACTGATTTGAATACAGGATTTAGGTTCAGCCAGGAATCAGGAAAACGATTACAAAAGCATGAAAACAGCATGAAAACATCTTAAATAAATCCACAAAAAATCAAGGGTATTCCCCTATAAGTCTAGAATCAAAATAAAAAGTTTCATAATATTCCAGTAAGTATAGATAAGCCACCTAAAATAAGAAACTACACGAAAACATAGTTTAACGAATCTGGAAATCTCAACACTGTTGTACGAAAACTATGATATCTCGAAACCAGTGAATCGAAATCCAATTCCGCAAAAAGGAAATGAAAATAGATAGATTTTACTAACTTTCATATTTCACAAAGAATTTTCATATAGTATAAGAAATCATAATGAAAATAGGTTTCTTTACTGATCAGCGCGCAAAATACAGCACAAGTAGATTTTTGAAACGAGCATGAAACACCACATAAAACTTATCTTTATAATTTAACAAAAATATGGGTAGTCCTAAATATCATAAAGAAACACTGATAAAAATATTAGATCAAGATATTATGTATAGAATAGTTCTTGAAAATAATTTGTTAACAAAATTAACCTAAAAACTGAATCTGGAATAAATCGACATATCTGTACTAAAACATTCATAACTCAGTCATACGAAACTCAAATCAAGCAAAACCAGTGGGATTTGAAAATAGTCAAAATTATCTAAAATTCATCTTTTATTTTTGGAATCAAGATTCTGATTGTAGTATGGACGAAAACAGCAAACAAAACCGAACACCCAGTAAATACAGATTTCACACATCAAAATAAGAACATCATAACTTCAAGAATATTAATCCAAACAAATCCAAACTTGAAATACAACCTACCAAGCATCTAAATATCATGATTTAGGGTTACTAACACATCCACGCCTAATATTTCATATGGGTTTTAATCCAAACAAAATTTCACACAAATATCCACATATACGATTCAAAATCAAGATTTGGGTAAATCCTAGGTTATCACCTATCAAGATTGGTTTCATGAGTCATCTATGACCAAATTAACACACTAAGGACAAAACCCATCAAGGAAAACACAATCTTTGGTCGTCTCTACGCTCAACTACACTATACATGAACTTTTTGACTTGTATCAAACAAATAAATTGAAGTATAAGTTACTTGCCTTAATTTGGAGATGAAGAACGATGCAAATCAAAAGTGGGAGCAAATCCCACGAACGAAAATCCACCGACTCATGAACAATCCACACGCGCTAGAACACGCGCAATAAAATTCCAAGAGCAAGAGAGTGCGAGATGGTGGATGGAGAGACTCGAGAGAGAGAGAGAGCACAGATTAAGGGTGCAATGGTTTGAAGAGAAAAGAAATTATGCAGTACGATACGGTTTTAAGAAAAAGAATACGTAGCAAGGTAGAAAAATATATAAGGGATATATATGAGTTAGGGTTTGAAGAAGGGGAGGGGATGTATATGAGTTAGGGTTTGAAGAAGGGGAGGGGATGTATATATGGCGGCTACAAGGAAAAAGTAGGGGTCGGGCTGGTTTTTGCGCACATCCGGGTGTGGGGGGTAGTATAAGGTTCGGTAGGATGTGGGTTTAATTAGGTAATAGGTGATAGTTTAGTGGTTTTAGGAATAGGTAGTAATCAGGTAGGGATATATAGTATTAGGAAAGTAATGGCATGGAGTAGTATAATTAGGTAATGGGAATCTTTCTGATGGTAATTGGTGGATGACTAAATATATATAGGTGGTGGGTTTTAGATACACAGGGATGGGATAAATAGTAAGAGCATCCCGGTTGTTTGCTATATATGCCATTTTTTCATATTATAGCAAACGAATAGCAAACGAGCCCTGCAATCGTTTCTCATTTTCCTATTTTTTGGCAAACGTTCTATTCTCATTTCTCAAATTATGAGAAACGAAATGAACTTTCTCAAATTATAAAGGACGGGGTATGATATCCCGTCTCTCCGATTTAATAATTTTTTAATCGATTTAGACGAAAGATCATATCCCGTCTCATTAATTTTCATTTTTTTTTTTTAAAATAGGTCGGACAGGGATACATACCCCGGACGGGGTATGATACCCCGTCGCTACCCTTAAAAAATAAATTTTTTTTTTAAAAGGCCTCAGACGGGGAATGATACCCCGGCCGGGTATCATACCCCGTCCGTGGAAAAGGGGCACAGTGGGCTAATTACTCTAATAAATGCATTTAGGTGGGCTATTAATGCTGATTGGATAGCATTTAGGTGTAGTAATTAGGTTTAGATAATTAATTAATTAGGTTTATTATTATTATATTATTTAATTTAGTTAATTAATATAGTTTAATAGTTAATAAGTAATTTATTTATTTTAAACGATGAGACGGTATATCATATACCGTCGCTCACTTTTTTCTAAAAAATGAGAAACAATATAGCAAATGACGACTGCAGCGATCGATTGTATTTGCTATTACTGTAGCTGCCATTTTATAGCATATCAGAAAAACGACTGTGGATGCTCTAAGTAGGCATAAATATTAAGTAGGAAATAAAGTAATAGGAAAGTAATAAATAGGTATATAAAAAAATCCAATAAGAAATTGGGTTTTAAAAATCCAACCGAAAAATAAATTAACAAATAAAAATATTGTTCATAATAAATATTTAATTTGCACTACACAATATAATTTATTTAAAACACTACAAATACAAATAACAAATAGAAATGAATTTTTAATAAGAACTCAAATATAATAATAATAATAGTAGTAACAGTAACAATACTAATAATGAAATCAAAGTAATAATAACAAAAATAAACTTTGTATAAAAAAAAATTTTAGGAAATAGTTACCAATAAGATTATTTATCGAAAGTAGATTTTAATGTATGATCCAACAATACATTTTGACCAAATAGTTGAAAACCAAAAAAAAAATAATTTGCAAAAATTTTTAAAATACAGAAAATATACAAAAATACATTTTTGAAAAAACAGGGGTTACAATCCTACCCACCTTATAACAAAATTTCGTTCTCGAAATTTGTTTAGGCGGTACATAGGCCAGGGCAAAAGCAACCTGGAAAGGGCAACAAAGCAGAAGGCTAATGGGGAAGGAACAAGGCAGGGGCAACACCAGAAAAAGAAGGAAGGAGATAACAATAAGGTCAAATGGAATGCAAGAAAATGTGCAAACGGTATCAAAAGGAGAGAAATAGCACAAAATAACAAAGCAAAGAAATGAAGAAATACATAGAGTTGGAATAGAAGAAGAGATGGACAAGAAAAAGATAAACCAAGCAACGAGTTAACGGATGAGAACAAATGCAAGAGATAGGGGAAAGCAAACAATGCAAGGAAGGAGAAGCAACCATATGATCCTGGGACCTGTGGATTATGAGCCCACCACGCTTTCTTTGCGCCACTCTGATGGTGACGTTCCAAGCTGCAGACAAGTCATTGCAGACCACGCGACACCAAGCGACGATCCGAGCAGAAAGAAATGAATGAAACACCAGGTTAAAATTGGGCTTTAGAGGAGGGCTTTAATTTAAATCGGTCAAAACTAAAGGGCGTTAGCAAAAATAATATTAGAAATACAAAAATCAACACATAATAATAATAAAAATAATAACGACAAAAATAATAAAAATAATAATAACAAAGATAATCATGATAAACATACTGGTAAAAATAATAATAATAATAAAATGTTAACAATACTTGTAAGGATAATAATACAAGACACAAAATAATTTGGGGTTCATTATTTTGGTGAAAGTAATTCAATATCAACATCAAAAATAAAATAGTAAGAGAAATATGATAATAATAATAGTAATAGTAATAACAATAATAATAATAATGCTAATAATAATAAAGAAAACAATAATAATAGTAGTAGAAATTCTTTAATGTGGGTTCGCCTCATTTACATCCATCTGTAGTCTTGCCTTCTCGACATCAAGTTGTAGGTTTGTCTCCACAACGACAGGTTCCAGGTTACCATCTAGATATTCGGTTGCACATTTTGCCTTCCCTATATTCAGTTGCAATTTGCCTCCATTGACGTCTATTTGCATGTTTGCCATCTCGACATCCAGTTGCAACAAAATGATGAACAAGATGATGCAATCTTCCACACGTACTTAGATATTGATTGCTCAATTTAAGTACGAAGTTACGTTTTGAAAATTTGTGATATTAAAATACACAATTATTCGAAATAACAAAATTTTCGTTTTAGAAAACAATTTATAGAAGATCCAAAATATAACAAATAATAATCGAAATACTCAAAATATTCGAAAATAATATATATTTAATATAAAGAAAATATAGGCAAGAGAAGAATGAATTTTACACTCAATAAAGAGTCAACAAAGGAGAATGACTGCAAGGGACGAAAGAATATAAGAATCAAAGAATTAAATATGATGGAAAAGGAACGAGGAGGCACAAGCAGAATTTGAATAGGATATAACAGGTAAAGAATAACTAGCACGATACTCAAAATGAGTCATCAAATGAAGATGAATGAAAGAATCTAAGAAATATGGGTACGGAAAGAACGAAACAACACCCAATAAAGAATCAACAAATGAGAACGACTAAAAGAGATGGAAGAAATAAGGAATCAAGGAATCGAATAAAAAGGGATCAAAAAGAAAGGAATAAGACTGGTATCCAGATCAATGTTGATAATAATAAATTTATTTATACATGCATGGTTGGTGAAATGTTGATTCCAGATCAAGCCAAATTTGTCTAATATATCAGTTAAACTATTACATTAGCCAAATCTGGGCTTTAATACCACTAAAAACCCTGTCACGCCCCGCTTCTCAAAAATATGGAATACGAGTACGTAACAAAAGCCCAGCGAATGATTTTCATCATCCATAAGCTGTTCAGAAATTCTTTACAACATATCACAATAAAATCAGAGTCGGAAGCTAGAAAAGTCAACCACATGCACATATGAACCAAATACAAACAAGAATACTTGAAATAAAATATATTAATCTCAAATAGTCGTGATCTGAAATATACAAACAATCCTGCGAGAGATCGAACCCTACACGATGAAGAACGGTTAAGGGCTTGCCCAAGGACCTATGTAGTCTGGGCTGTATAGACTCTGAACAAGTGCGCATTAGTGTCATATAACAGAAATAATTGTATTAAGGACTAAGTGCACGTTCACAAAATGACATCAATTGGTTAGTCCATTTAGCTTTGTTTGTGAACAAGTTTGTGGTTTGTTAAGTATTGAGAATCGTTATATTGTTTTCGGCATAGAGATGATGGCCGTGTATAATATTTCGTCAGTTGAATGAACTGACGTACCCACAGTTTCTATGTAGGGTAAAGCACATGAAAAAGACCAAAGAAGACTTGATGCTTAAAGATTATTCAATTCTTGTTTTATTTCATTCATTGATGTAAAATTTTCTTTCGCTGTATAAATGTTAATGTAAATGTAACTCTGATGTAAAGTAAAGTTTTTATTTCTTTGTAAAATTGTACGAAGAGAAGTGAAAAGATCCTGTAGAACTCGAATTCAGTTGTATTTGGGATTCGGGGTGTGACAATATATATATATATATATATATATATACTAGGTTTGCCTGTTGACACGTGCCTACGGCACGTCTTCGGAACGATGCACCTGGTTTGATTATATAAAATAGTTTTGGACGTCCAGCAAATTAATTGAAGTAGCAAACATATTATATGAGAAAACAGTAGATCTACCTTTAAGCTCAACCATCGCCTTGTTAATCATTAACTTGAACTTACCTGGAATGCATATAGTTTGTTAGAAACACTGCATAGAGTTTTTTTTAACTTCATCATCACTTTTAGATGCTTGTAATAGTTATGCAAGAACATTACTTATAAAACACTGCATAGAGTTTTATAGAGCTTACTCAAATTTCATAACCACTATGAGTATGTCTAAATACAAAATAAAATAATCATACATCTCTGTACTTAAATCCCATGCACACACAAATTTCAAGTCAGCAAAAAACTGAGTAATCCCCTGCACAAAAAAAATTAAAAATTAAAATGCGAATTCGGTTAATGAGATGAAATTAGATCGCATCGCATATAGAGGCTCTCGATTCGGTGGAGGGAAGTCGCCGATATGGAGTTGCTTGATATTCGCGCTCGATTTGGTGGAGGGGAGTCACCGATACGGAATCAGCAGCGGATCAGATATCGGCGACAACTTCTTGATTGGAGTTCGACATTGGATTTGGATTTGGATTTGCTTTGAGATATTTCAAATTTTCAAATTTTTTCAAATTTCCAAAATTTTAAAATTTTTACCTGTTTTTTTTTTTTTTTGATTTTTTTGATTTTTCTTCTGAATTTTTTTTAAATTTTCAAAATTTTCAAAATTTATAAAATTGATAAATTTTTTAAAAAAATTAAACTTTTTTAAATTTTACAATTTTTAATTATTTTAAAAATAAATATTTTTTTAAAATTTTTTTTATAATTTTTTTGAATTTTTTTTAAAGTTTTCAAATTTTAATTTTTTTTAGTTTTTTATTTTTTAAAATTTTTGAATAGAAGAAAGAGAAAAGAGATAATTAAATAAATAAAGAAGTTGTTTTGAATGGTGGATTTGAATTTGAGTTTTGGAGGAAAACTTTGGGGGGGGGGGGGGAATATGTTTTGTGATGTTAAATCTGGGCCATTGATTTTGGAGGAGATTGAAGGAAAGCCACTTGATAGCTTTTTTTGTGTTTTATTATATAGATATATATATACTGATAATTTTCGTTTGCTAAACCGCATGATCCGTACGAAAATAATTGAATTCTGAAAAGAATTTCATGCTTCTAACAATCTAGACCGAAAATCAATATCAAGTTGTTATATTTCTAAAATCAGTAAAAACCCAATTTTAAATTCATCAAAAATATTTGTCAAGCCTCTAATCATGTTAACTAACAATCTAAAAATTATCAGGGCAATATTCTAACATTAACTTAGCTTTATAATAACTTAAACATGAAGAAATACATGAACCAGAAATTCTGGAAATAAAAAGGGAATTCTGGGAATAAAAAGGCAGCAATAGTAAAAACCATAACTCTTGCAATATAGCTCGGAATTCAAATATTTTAGATGTTCAGGAAACTAGAAACACAGGGCTACAATTTTCGTTTAGAAGCTATAATTTTTTATGTCAAATACTGCATCAAAATGACCTCACAAGTTCCAGGAAGACAGTGAAAATCAAGGTTCGACATATCTCATGAAATAAAAGCGATCAAAACATGATGAACTTTAACTCAATATTTATCAAATCTTAAATTCAGCATGGTAAACACAATGAAGAATACATCCATACACTAGTTTAACATTGAATAAGGCATCAATCAATCATTCAAGCACAACAACCTAATAATCAATTCTACAATAGTTTATTTGTGCGGTGTCATGCGTGAATAACTTCTATTATCAATACTACGTGAATACATGAAAGTTCGATATTTTAAAGTCAATAATGGCATGAAGTCAAAAATTTCTTGGACTAGCCAGTGTAAACCCTCAATATACTCAACGGAAGATAAACAGTACAACAATACGATAAATAATCAGGATCTACTTACGATATTTAAATGAAAAGCTCGAATGCGATACAATAATGATTCGAGAGTGAAAAAGTGACTTGCCTTTATAGATGATTAATCCGGATATAATAGAATAACGGGATTAGGATCCCGACGGTGATGATGGCCGTGTATAATATTTCGTCAGTTGAATGAACTGACGTACCCACAGTTTCTATGTAGGGTAAAGCACATGAAAAAGACCAAAGAAGACTTGATGCTTAAAGATTATTCAATTCTTGTTTTATTTCATTCATTGATGTAAAATTTTCTTTCGCTGTATAAATGTTAATGTAAATGTAACTCTGATGTAAAGTAAAGTTTTTATTTCTTTGTAAAATTGTACGAAGAGAAGTGAAAAGATCCTGTAGAACTCGAATTCAGTTGTATTTGGGATTCGGTGTGTGACAATATATATATATATATATATATATATATATATATATATATATATATATATACTAGGTTTGCCTGTTGACACGTGCCTACGGCACGTCTTCGGAACGATGCACCTGGTTTGATTATATAAAATAGTTTTGGACGTCCAGCAAATTAATTGAAGTAGCAAACATATTATATGAGAAAACAGTAGATCTACCTTTAAGCTCAACCATCGCCTTGTTAATCATTAACTTGAACTTACCTGGAATGCATATAGTTTGTTAGAAACACTGCATAGAGTTTTTTTTAACTTCATCATCACTTTTAGATGCTTGTAATAGTTATGCAAGAACATTACTTATAAAACACTGCATAGAGTTTTATAGAGCTTACTCAAATTTCATAACCACTATGAGTATGTCTAAATACAAAATAAAATAATCATACATCTCTGAACTTAAATCCCATGCACACACAAATTTTAAGTCAGCAAAAAACTGAGTAATCCCCTGCACACAAAAAATTAAAAATTAAAATGCGAATTCGTTTAATGAGATGAAATTAGATCGCATCGCATATAGAGGCTCTCGATTCGGTGGAGGGAAGTCGCCGATATGGAGTTGCTTGATATTCGCGCTCGCTTTGGTGGAGGGGAGTCACCGATACGGAATCAGCAGCGGATCAGATATCGGCGACAACTTCTTGATTGGAGTTCGACATTGGATTTGGATTTGGATTTGCTTTGAGATATTTCAAATTTTCGAATTTTTTCAAATTTCCAAAATTTTAAAATTTTTACTTGTTTTTTTTTTTTTTGATTTTTTTGATTTTTCTTCTGATTTTTTTTAAAATTTTCAAAATTTTCAAAATTTATAAAATTTATAAAATTTTAAAAAAAATTAAACTTTTTTAAATTTTACAATTTTTAACTATTTTAAAAATAAATATTTTTTTAAAATTTTTTTTATAATTTTTTGAATTTTTTTTAAAGTTTTCAAATTTTAATTTTTTTTAGTTTTTTATTTTTTAAAATTTTTGAATAGAAGAAAGAGAAAAGAGATAATTAAATAAATAAAGAAGTTGTTTTGAATGGTGGATTTGAATTTGAGTTTTGGAGGAAAACTTTGAGGGGGGGGGGGGGGGGGAATATGTTTTTTGATGTTAAGTCTAGGCCATTGATTTTGGAGGATATTGAAGGAAAGCCACTTGATAGCTTTTTTTGTGTTTTATTATATAGATATATATATACTGATAATTTTCGTTTGTTAAACCGCATGATCCGTACGAAAATAATTGAATTCTGAAAAGAATTTCATGCTTCTAACAATCTAGACCGAAAATCAATATCAAGTTGTTATATTTCTAAATTCAGTAAAAACCCAATTTTAAATTCATCAAAAATATTTGTCAAGCCTCTAATCATGTTAACTAACAATCTAAAAATTATCAGGGCAATATTCTAACATTAACTTAGCTTTTTAATAACTTAAACATGAAGAAATATATGAACCAGAAATTCTGGAAATAAAAAGGGAATTCTGGGAATAAAAAGGCAGCAATAGTAAAAACCATAACTCTTGCAATATAGCTCGGAATTCAAATATTTTAGATGTTCAGGAAACTAGAAACACAGGGCTACAATTTTCGTTTAGAAGCTATAATTTTTTATGTTAAATACTGCATCAAAATGACCTCACAAGTTCCAGGAAGACAGTGAAAATCAAGGTTCGACATATCTCATGAAATAAAAGCGATCAAAACATGATGAACTTTAACTCAATATTTATCAAATCTTAAATTCAGCATGGTTAACACAATGAAGAATACATCCATACACTAGTTTAACATTGAATAAGACATCAATCAATCATTCAAGCACAACAACCTAATAATCAATTCTACAATAGTTTATTTGTGTGGTATCATGCATGAATAACTTCTATTATCAATACTACGTGAGTACATGAAAGATTCGATATTTCGCGGTAGATCCAACGAAATAGTAATAATATAGTTGAGTTTAACATTATCAAAAATCCAAATAGTAATAATATATTTGATTTGGGCTAAAATATAAATAGTCAATCAATTAGGAATAGAAAATAAAGTCAAAATATATCATCATTCGAAATAAATATAATTGTCAATTAGAAAAGACTTTGATTGAAGATCCAAAATGAATTTAAAACAAAATGAATTTATAAATACTCAAAATATAGAAAATACTCAGGAATATGTATTTGCAGGAACGGGGGTTACAATCCTATCCACCTTACAAAAAGAATTTCGTCCTCGAAGTTCAATCAGGCGGAATGTAGGACAAAGCAAAGGCAACTTGTGAACTAACAAAAAAGAGAATAAAGGGAAAGAGACAAAATGGTGGCAACACCAGAATAAGAAAGAACACGGATAAGAATGGAGAGATCTAGAATGATGTTGAATTGATGCATGTTGACGAATGAAAATGTATGAATAAGGAGGTAAATAATGCAAAGAAGGTGAAGGAAAATGAGAATCCTAGGGACCTGTGGGTTATGGGTCCCATCACGCTTCCTCTGCGCTACTCTGGTCGAATAGACTCCGTCATCAGCGTACATTAACTCCAGCAATCTGCCTCATGGATCACCATATCCTTGACACGTACAAACGACTTCTCTCTAGCATGAAGTCCGAACTCCTAGCAACTTCAGAATCTGAACACTTCCTGAGATGTTGGGGCTCTGCCTGTACACCTTGGGGCAAAAGAAAACTCATCACCTCCTAGCAATGTTCCAGACTGCTGACATGTCGCGGTAGATCCAACGATGCCGATCTACGAATCGAGCATAAATAAGGAATGAGTAGCACAAAAATCAGAGAGAATATTGGTAGGAAATGAATGGATTCATACTCAATAAGGAATCAATGAATAGGAATGACTGGAAGTAATGGAAGAAAAATGGAGATGAAGGAACTGAGTATGAAGGGATCAAAAGTGGATCGAAAAAAAATTAGAACCCAGATTATATGTTGGTTATCAATTATCCATGTGATTCACGTGTTGTACAAATTGTTGAGTCAAACCAGTTAAACCCAAAATAATTATGGTCAAACCTGGCTATAAGTTGTTATTGTTCAAATGAGTGACATTGTCCAGCGACATTGTCTGTATTTTGACTTGCGTGACATTGTCCAGCGTAACCCAAGTGCATGACATTGTCCAGTGAATGACTTGCGTCATCCATAAGCTGTTATTGTTCAACTCAACAATATAACAAGATAGATACAACCACGCATGCAATAAGAATAATCACATTAATAACAATACTTGGAATAAAATATGAAATAACCAAATACGATAATCCAACGTCTGGAAACAAAATAATAATCTCCGGGGAAAAAGCACATAATACAATGTTAATAAAATTCAATAAAATAATGGTCCATCTAGAAAACAATAGATCCTCAGAAAGACTGTTCTCCAAGTTCTGCAGAAAACTCTCCTTGATCACTTGTGAATACCTCATCTAAAAAGAGGAGAAAATTGTCCTTACAACAAATCATGGACAGCAAGTAGAGAAAGCAATGAACAATGGAAATACGGTATAACAATGAATTCAATAAAACAATTGGAATCAATAACAATGAACGGATTGCAATAATCAATATCAATGTTAACAATGCGATGAGTATACAATAAATGATATTTCAATATTCGATGCCAAAACACAATGGTCGATGTCAATATCAATAACTATGTTCAATATCAATAGCAATGAGGATGTTCAACATGCAGTGTCAATATTGTGTCAATTCCTAAGTCTATTGGCTTTTAGCCTAACTAATGCACGTACTACTGCGTCCCATACTACAGGTTCCGTACATACAATCCATGTCGTTTTGACCTAAGTGGTGTACTCTATAGATCAAGTACTCGGCAACGATAATCAATATTCAATAATCACGATTCAACATTCAATACACAATACGATAATTCGGCAACAATATGATACACGACAGATTGGGTTACTGTCGTAAGCGGCAATCATTCGATAAAATAATCGCCGATAACAATATTTCGAGAAATACGGGCCCCTCCTCTGACAACAGTCTCTACATTGTCCACTACATAAGTCACCCTTAAACCCCGGCTTGTTAAACATTTTATCGATGCAATCAATTATATTATGCAATCAGAGAAATTTGATAAAAGATGGTATTAATAGAAGTAACAATAGGACGATCAATTAGAATGGTGAAAATGGTATATTAGGATCATGCAATGCAACTCGTACACTTCAATTCATTCAATATAACGATATATATACAATTATAATAAGAAAATATGGAAACACAATTCTGGACAGTAATAGGTTACTATATCAAAATAAAGTTTTTCGCTACTACAAAAATCCAAAACTTGATCCGTCAGAAGTTCTAGAAAGTAGACTCCTGGCCGGTTCCAACGCATATTTAAAATACAAAATCCGATAACAATAGATAGGTTAATTACATCATACTTTACAGATTACACGTTCTGACCAAAAATCAAGATTAAGTTGTTATATTTGTAAAATCTGTAAAAACTCAATTTTAAATTCATCAAAAATATTTGTCAAGCCCGAAATTATGTTAACTAATAATCTGAAAATTACCAAGGCAATATTCTAACATTAACTTAGCTTTTTAATAACTTAAACATGAAGAAATATATGAATCAGGAATTCTGAAAGTAAAAAGGCCCCAGTAGTAAAAACCATAACTCTTGCTATATAATTCAGAATTCAAAGTTTTTATATGTTCTGGAAACTAGAAATGCAGGGCTACAATTTTCATTTAGAAATCTATATTTTTTAATGTCAAATACTGGGTCAAAAAGATCTCACAAGTTCCAAGTAGACAGTGAAAATCAGGGTTCGACATATCTCATAAAACAAAAGCGATCTGAACATGATGAACTTCAACTCAATATTTAACAAATCTTAGATTCAGCATGGTAAGCACAATGAAGAATACATCCATTCACTAGTTTAACATCAAACAAGTCATCAATCAATCATTCAAGTACAACAACCTAATAATCAATTCTACAATAGTTTATTTGTGCGGTGTCATGCATGAATAACTTCTGTTATCAATACTACGTGAATACATGAAAGATTTGATATTTTAGAGTCAATAATGGCACGAAGTCAAGAATATCTTGGGTTAGCTCATGTAAACCATCAATATACTCAACGGAAAATAAACAGGATAACAATACGATAAACAATCAGGATCTACTTGCGGAGTTTCAATGAAAAGCTCGAATGCGATACAATAATGATTCAACAGTGAAAAGTGACTTGCCTTTATAGAAGATTAATCCGCATATAATAGAATAATGGGATTAGGATCTCGACGGTGCCAATACGTGCAATGCACGTAAACCATCACATGTGCAACGCACGTAAACCAACACACGTGCACAAAGAGGACAGTAGCAATAGTAGCAGCGATGAGGGGCAGCACAACAGCAAGCATGGCTTCATTGGCGATAGGACAGTGGCTGTCGGCTAGTAGCAATTGGTGGCTGCGGAGGTGGAGACAGGGGCTCGATAGTGGCTTCGGGTGATGCTGGTTTTGTTGTGGTGATGGAGGCAGCATACGGGGATGCGAGGAGAACCGCGGTCGAGGTCGACGGGGGGGCTCGCTGATCGACGACGAGCAGTCAAGGGGTCGCGGTGGCAATGGGATGGGTTCGACGATGGCAGGACGCGGGGGGGGGGGGGGGGGTCGAGATGTTGGTGAAGAGCGGGATGATGAGGAGGAGATGGGGGGTGGGGGAGACAATGCAAGCGTCGGTGGAGGAGAAGAGGTTAAAGATGAACACTGGCGCGGTAGGGGTTAGGTTAGCACAGTGAAGAGGGAAAGATGAAGGGTTAGGTTTAAATAATAAAGAGAAGTTGAGCAGTTTGGGGTTAATTGTTGTACATTAGGAAGAGTGAGAAAGAGAGAGAAAGAAACGGGGAAGTTCGGGATACGGGGGATCGTGAGGAGTAAATCTGGTGTTGTTTGTTAGTGGGGATTAGGGTATTGGGTTTGCGGGTTTGTGGGTCAAGATCCAGAAGGAGTGGGTTAGGATCCATAGAGAAAGAGGCTATAGAGTTTTGGGGTTTGGGTTTTGAATCAATAGGAAAAATACGTAGAAATATATTTGACAAATTAGAGTATTCAACATACAAAATTTACATATGTTATACAAAAATTTTACAGTGCAACAAAAATAAAATTAATTGGAATAATACAATTGGATTAAGATTTACGGACCTTCACCAATTAATAAACAATTAAAGAAAAGAATAAAAATAAGGTTAGGCAAAAATATAATAAACATCGATATAGTAGTACATATTAATTAATCTAATCAGATAGTATTCATAAAATTCATACTCCAATAATAATAAAATATATGTTAAGATTTATAGGCTTTCACAAACTAATAAATAACAATAGATGAATTTTAATGAACAATCAAGAAATAATAAAAATAATAATAATAATAATAACAATAACAATAATATGTATCAAAATGGGATTTGAGTTTAACAAATTTATTAAAAATCAAAATAGTAATAATATATTTGATTTGGACTAAAATATAAATAGTCGATCAATTGGAATAGAAAATAAAGTTAATATATCATCATTCAAAATAAATATAATTGTCGATTAGAAAAGACTTTGATAGAAGATCCAAAATGAATTTAAAACAAAATGAATTTGTAAATAATCAAAATACAGAAAATACTCAAGAATATGTATTTGCGAGAACGGGAGAAACTATCCCACCCACCTTAAAAAAAGAATTTCGTCCTCGAAATTCAATCAGGCGGAACGTAGGACAAAGCAAAGGCAACTTGTGAAATAACAAAAAAGAGAATATAGGGAAAGAGACAAAATGGTGGCAACACCAGAATAAGAAAGAACATGGATAAGAATAGAGAGATCTTGAATGATGTTGAATAAAGAATTGATGCATGTTGACGAATGGAAATGTATGAATAAGGAGGTAAATAATGCAAGGAAGGTGAAGGAAAATGAGAACCCTGGGACCTGTGGGTTATGGGCCCACCACGCTTCCTCTACACTACTCTGGTCGGATGGACTCCGTCATCAGCGTACATTAACTCCAGCAATCTGCCTCATGGATCACCATATCCTTGACACGTCCAAACGACATCTCTCTAGCATGAAGTCCGAACTCCTAGCAACTTCAGAATCTAAACACTTCCTGAGATGCTGGGGCTCTGGATGTACACCTTGGGACAAAAGACAACTCATCATCTCCTGGCAATGTTCCAGGCAGCTGACATATCGTGGTAGATCCAACGATGCCGATCTACGAATCGAGCAGAAATAAGGAATGGGTAGCACAAAAATCAAAGAGAATATTGGTAGGAAATGAATGGGTCGATACTCAATAAGGAATTAATGAATAGGAATGACTGGAAGTAATGGAAGAAAAATGGAGATGAAGAAACTGAGTATGAAGGGATCAAAAGTGGATCAAGAAAGATTAGAACCCAGATTATATGTTGGTTATCAATCATCCAAGTGATTCACGTGTTGTACATATTGTTGAGTCAAACTGGTTAAATCTAAAATAATTAGGGTCAAACCTGGCTAAGCCAAACATGACTAACGTATTAGCCAACACTGACTAACACATTTGCCAAACCTGGCTCTGATACCACTAAAAATTTTGTCACGTCCCGCTTTCCAAAAATACGGAACACAAGCATGTGACATTGGCCCAGCGAATAACTTGCGCCATCCATAAGCTGTTATTGTTCAACTCAACAATATAACAAGATAGATACAACCACACATGCAATAGGAACAATTACATGAATAACAATACTTGGAATAAAATAAGAAATAACCAAATACGATAATCCAACTTTTGGAAACAAAATAACAATCTCCGGGTCAAAAGCCTATAATACAATATTAATAAAACTCAATACAAGAAGTTCAATAAAATAATGATCAATGTAGAAAGCAATAGATCCTCTGAAAGACTGTTCTCCAAGTCCTGCAGGTAACTCTCCTGATCACTTGTGAATACCTCATCTAAAAGAGGAGAAAATTGCCCATACAACTAATCATGGACAGCAAGTAGAGAAAGTAATGAACAATGGAAATACGGTATAACAATGAATTCAATAAAATAATAGGAATCAATAACAATGAACGATAGCAATAATCAATATCAATGTTAATAATGCGATGAGTATAACAATAAATGATATTTCAATCTTCGATGCCAAAACACAATGATCGATGTCAATATCAATAACTATGTTCAATATCAATAGCAATGAGGATGTTCAACATGCAGTGTCAATTTTGTGTCAATTCCTAAGTCTATTAGCTTTTAGCCTAACTAATGCACGTACTACTACGTCCCATACCACAGGTTCCATACATACAATCAATATCGTTTAGACCTAAGTGGTGTACTCTATAGATCATGTACTTGGCAACGATAATCAATATTCAATATTCACGATTCAATATTCAATGCACGATACAATAATTCGGCAACGATACGATACACGATAGATTGGGTTACCGTCGTAAGCCACAATCAATCAATAACAATGTTTAGGAAAACACGGCCCCCTCCTCCGAGAACAGTCTCTATATTGTCCACTACTTAGGTCACCCTGAAACCCCAGCTTGTTAATCATTTTATCGATGCAATCAATTATATTATGCAATCAGAGAAATTTGATGAACCATGGTATTAATAGAAGTAACAATAGGACTATCAATTAGAATGGTGATAATGGTATATTAGGATCATACAATGCAAACTATACACTTCAATCCATTCAAATAAACAATATATATACAATTATATTAAGAAAATATGGAAACACAATTCTGGAAAGCAATAGGTTACTGAACCAAAATCAAGTTTTCCGCTGCTACAGAAATTCAAAATTGGTCCGTCAGATGTTCTAGAAAGTAGACTCCTGCCCGGTTCCAATGCATATTTAAAATAAAAAATCCAATAACAATAGATAAATTAATTTCATCGTTCTTTACAGTTTACACGTTAGGACTGAAAATCAAGATCAAGTTGTAATATTTGTAAAATCAGTAAAAACCAAATTTTAAATTCATCAAAAATATTTGTCAAGCCTCAAATCATGTTAACTAACAATCTAGAAAATATAAAGGCCAATATTCTAATATTAACTTAGCTTTTTAATAACTTAAACATGAAAGAAATATATGAATCAGGAATTCTAGAAGTAAAAAGGCAGCAGTAGTAAAAACCATAGCTGTTGCAATAAAACTCAGAATTCAAATATTTTAGATATTCTGGAAACTAGAAACACAGGGATATAATTTTAATTTAGAAAGCTATAATTTTTAATGTCAAATACTGGGTCAAAAATATCTCACAAGTTCCAAGCAGACATTGAAAATCAGGGTTCGACATATCTCATGAAATAAAAGCGATCTAAACATGATGAACTTCAACTCAATATTTAACAAATCTTAGATTCAGCTTGGTAAACACAATAAAGTATACATCCATACACTAGTTTAACATCAAACAAGGTATCAATCAATCATTCAAGTACAACAACCTAATAATCAATTCTACAAGTTTATTTGTGCGGTGTCATGCGTGAATAACATCTATTATCAATACTACGTGAATACATGAAAGATTCGATATTTTAAAGTCAATAATGGCATGAAGTCAAAAATTTCTTGGACTAGCCAGTGTAAACCCTCAATATACTCAACGGAAGATAAACAGTACAACAATACGATAAATAATCAGGATCTACTTACGATATTTAAATGAAAAGCTCGAATGCGATACAATAATGATTCGAGAGTGAAAAAGTGACTTGCCTTTATAGATGATTAATCCGGATATAATAGAATAACGGGATTAGGATCCCGACGGTGCCAATACGTGCAACGCACGTAAAGCAACACACATGCACAAAGAGGACAGCGGCAATGGCAGCAGCGATGAGGGGCAACACAACAGTAAGCGGGGCTTCAGCGACGATGGGATAGCGGCTATTGACAAGCGGCAGTTGGTAGCTGCATAGATGGAGCCAGGGGCTCGACGGTGGCTTCGGGTGGCGCTAGTTCTATTGTCGTGATGGACACAGCCCATGGGGACGCAAGTAGAAATGCGGTCGAGGTTGACGGTGGCAGCCGACGGGGGGGTGACGCTTGGGGGTTGACGAGGAGCAGTCGAGGGGTCGCGGTGGTGGCGACGGGATGGGTTCGACGATGGCGATAGGGACAGGGGGACGAGATGCTGGTGAAGAGCGGGATGACGAGGAGGAGATGGGGGGCGAGGGAGACGATGCAGGCGTCGGTGGAGGAGAAGAAGTTGAAGATGAATAGTGGCAGGGTAGGGGTTAGCACAGTGAAGGGGGAAATATGAAGGGTTATGTTTGAATAGTAAAGGGAAGTTAAGGGGTTTGGGGTTAATGGCTGTACAATAAGAAGAGAGAGAGAGAGAGAGAGAGAGAGAGAGAGAGAGAGAGAGAGAGAGAGAGAAAGATGTTGGGGATACGGGGGATCATGAGGAATAAATATGGGGTTGTCTGTTAGTGGGGATTAGGTTATTAGGTTATCGGGTTTGTGGGTCAAGATCCAGAAGGAGTGGGTTATGATCCAAAGAGAAAGAGGCTATAGGGTTTTGGGGTTCGGGTTTGGAATCAATAGGAAAAATACGTAGAAATATATTGGATAAATTAGAGTATTCAACATACAAAACTTAAATAGGTTGTACAAAAATTTCAGGGTTCAACAAAAATAAAATTAATTGGAAGAATACAATTGGATAAAGATTTTTGGACCTTCACAAATTAATAAACAGTTAAAGACAGAATAATAATAATAAGATTAGGCAAAAATATAATAAACAATAATATAGTAGTACATATTAATTAATCAAATGAGATAGTATACAAAAAATTGATACTCCAATAATAATAAAATATAGGTTAAGATCTATAGGCTTTCACAAATTAATACATAACAATAGATGAATATTAATAAACAATCAAGAAATAATAATAATAATAATAATAATAATAATAAAAATAATAATAATAATAATAATAATAATAATAATATGTATCAAAATGGAATTTGAGTTTAACAAATTTACTAAAAATCTAAATAGTAACAATATATTTGATTTGGGATAAAATATAAATAGTCGATCAATTAAGAATAGAAAATAAAGTTAAAATGCACCATCATTCGAAATAAATATAATTGTCGATTAGAAAAGACATTGATAGATGATCCAAAATGAATTTAAAACAATATGAATATATAAAACATCAAAATGCATAAAATACTCAGGAATATGTATTTGTGGGAACGGGGGTTACAGTTAATTATTATTTTATAGTTCTGGTTGTTGTGTACCTAATGCATTGGAACTATTGTGTCAAGTTTAGTTATCTGCAATTTCGTGTGGAGTTCATAACCTAGTGGTATGCTTGTTAGAGAGTCTGCATGGTAGAGATGATGGTATGAAAACATTTACATTCAATGTGTATTTGCTATTTCTTTTGCCGAGCCGAAAATCGTTGTGTTCTTAATGGCAGCCCTTATTTGCAGTTCTCAATGCGGGCGTGGCTGGTTATTGCACTGGTATGGCTTGAGTTTTCCAGGTACTAATACACGGACTCTGTTATGTAAATTGATCTTTCTTGTTGGTACTTTTAGTTTATGTAAAATGATGATGATGACTAGTATGCTTGTCGATGATGGGTAGATGCGTAGATGGGTAGATTTGATGGTGCATGTTTTCTATAGGTTGGAATGTGGCAGGGTTAGCTAGTACGGGACTCAGTGAACATGACTGTAGAGGATAACTAATGGAATTCTATCCAGTTCTTTTGTGCAAAATAAGAGAAAGAGCATTACTTTTATTGGAAGATGACTTAATGATATAAAATGTCTTGTGCATAGATGTAGTGTCATTCTCCTGGTTGGTGTTTAGAGTGAGTTTTCTCAAGCTATAGAGCTCATTCATGTTTTGTGTACTTCCATATGTTCGGCTGCATTTCGTTTGTTATAATCCTGTTTGGGTAATACTGCATAAAATTATATTTATTTACCACACTGTTTATTTTGAAATGGTATAGGTTTGTCGTAAAATAGCAAATATTTATTTATCTTTCTCTGTAGAGTTAGTAGAGTATGTGAAGGAGATGCAGGGCATGCAATTCTTAGTTATGAGGTGTTTCACTTGCTTGGCTTTGAGAATGGTGTATGTATAGTATGAATTCAGGATATAATGGTACATATTCATTCAAATCAAGAAAGGGCATGCATAATTTTTCTGTGAATTATGTTTTGAAGTTAGGTAGGCTGGGCCGGTGGGGTTGTCATAAACAGTTCTCCTTCTCATACCTATTCTCATATTCACTTTTAACTTTTTCTTTGTGTACATTTATTTGTAGCTATCTTTACTCACATCATTATGTGCAGAATTATGCGGAGAAATCTGATTTTGATCTGACGTGGAGGTTTCCTTAAAAAAAAATGAAAGAATCGAGTGATTGACTTCACCAGGTTTCTTCTTTTTTTCCTATTTATTTTCATTATATATAATTTATTCTGCAGTTTGCTTATTAGCATCACAATTTTTTTTTCTTTCCTGTCTGCCCCGTAATGCTTGGTTAGAGCATCTGTAGTCGTTGTGGGTGAAAAAATTAATATATGGATAGATGAAAATAAGAATCGAACTTTTGCTGCACTCGTTAAAAAGCTATTTTTTAACAATCTATCGTAAAATAATAAGCTACGGCACATGAAGTGCCGTCGGAGAGGAAAAAAAAATACTTAATTTTGTGGGACAGCACTCGAAGTGCCGTCCGATCGCCAAAAAAAAAAAAAAAAAAAAAAAGCGCGACGGCACATAAGGTGCCGTCGGTGCCAAAAGTGAAAAAGAATTTGCTGCGGAAACGATGGACGGCACATGAAGTGCCGTCCAAGGATTCCTTTTTGGGTTTTTTAATTTGTTTGTGGGCTTTTTAATAGCAAAAAATTCTTTTATTTTTCAACGGACGGCACTTCAGACGGCACTTCACTTGAAGTACCGTCAGACGCGCCAAATTTTTTTTTTTTTGGGTCGTCGCACTCGAAGTGTCGTCGCTCAAATATGGATAATTCTCAAATCGATTCTCATTTATAGCACACGACTATAGCGATTTATCGATAAAATTGATATTTGGCAAACGAGTGCATCACGTTCGTTTGCCAAATATCCATTTTATTGATATTTGGCAAACGACTACAGATGCTCTTAATGTGGCATTTCTCCATTTTTGAATGACAAACTTCTATACTGCAAACGTCTTTACTACATGACGTTCTATTCTATGTTTTGAAGTCCTTGCACTGAATTGGGAGTTTATATAATCAGGAAAACTTTCACTACAAATGCAAGTAACCTAAGCCTGATTCCAAGGTTGGTTGGAATTGTTTTGGGATTTTGAGCTTGTATTAGTCACATTTTAATCATAGACTTTATTCAGAGCTTCAAAGTTTTATTGAACTAGACACAAAGCGTTCAGGAAGTGCCAATCTAATTAATGTCTTTCAACAGTGTCCTTTAGCTAAAAGCATCAAATCACCAAAACAAATGTTTATTTCCGCGTGAAAGAAAAAAAAAACATTAGATAAACTTTCAGTTTAAATAACTCATATATTATGTGAAATTAATACTGCAAATACTGTGTATGATCAAGTTATAATGGATGTCATGTTTTTTTTTTGGATGAATCTATAATGGATGTCATGTTATACTTCATTTTCTGTGCACAAGGTATTTTCCTACTTTACTTAGCATGACACTTTCCTCGTTGGATCTAGGGTTGAAGTTATATCCTTAGCTCGATGAAGTAAGTTAAAGGAAATAAGGACATCCACTATATCACATTGATTTTCCTGTTACTTACGAACCAATTTAAGCATTTGCATTTAAACTTTGTGAAGTTTTCAGTATCGGTCTTTGACGACATATGTGATTTAGTGATTGATACCCTTGGTGATCAAATGGTTTTCCTGTTATAACTTCAAAATTTGGGCATAGCCATCCAAATTTGACATGTTTCTTCACTGAGTTAATATAATTACACTCAAGTTATAAGGTTTTATACGCATCTTTCGAATATTACCATATTCTTCAAGATTTACTTTCTTTATTTTGCTTTGCTTTCTTTTTATCTATGACCAGAGGAGATACACACAACAATCCAGAAAACTAAACTCCCGATGAGCATGGAGATGGTGGAAGCAACCGATGAAGGCGTACACTTGGGTTTACGCACTTAAGTTTTTGTGATTTTGTGCTCTTAAGCACATGTACATATATGTAATTATTGAAAACAATTGAATTGAATTACTCGATAATTTAGACTCCATTGTATAATAATTATTCGTGATTATTGGAATAAATTTGTTTAATAAATTACTTTTCCTATTGTTCATTATGTTTGATTCATGGATTTACGAAAGATTATTAGAATGAATTCTTGAAAATGATTGTGATTTGAATTATAGGTATTTTGATTTGATAAAATTAAAAACAACCACAACCACCACCCAACGATTCGTTAAAAAAAAAAAAAAAAATCTAATTAAATACATATTCCGGCGTTTTAAAAAGCTGGAAAAGATCTTTTAATGGAAAAAAAATAAAATTAGCCTATCACGGCGTTTTCCAAACGCCCGGATAGTTCTTACAATTCCCCGGCGTTTGAAAACGCCGGGTAGCCCATGTTCTTTCCTGGCAGGCGCAAACCCGGTGCTTGCGGCGACGTTATTCGAAGTGCCGGGGGGTAAACCCCGGCGTTTAAAAACGCCGGGAATGTGCCAAAAAAATGCCGGGGATGGGCTTGCCGTTTGTAGGGCCCTCACTTTGCAACAAAATCTCTACTTGTTTCTTTCTTCCAATTCGTACTGCTTAATTTATGTATCCTGTCTTTTTTTGTTTCACTGCACTTTTGTTTAGAGCTTCCCTCCTACATAGTATTGCATGATTTTTATTTATTTATTTCAATGCCATTTGTGATTTGGAATGGATGTAGTTGAAGTAGTCACATGTAATATCTGTCACTTGTTTATCTCACCATTTTGTTATCAGCTTCTAAGCACTGTACTTTCTTGTGCTCTGCCATTACATTTGTTGTTGGTGATCCTAAGAGTCACGCATACAGACATATCGAATATTTGCACACAAGTATCAGGATTTAAAAGTACTATAACCAAGTTGTGAGATTTGCGCACTACTCAAAGTGGAAGCAACCATAATATATCAGAGGTTCTATTAGAATGATCTTTTGCAGGGGAATTGACCTTCGTCTTCATCTTTTACTTTGAAAGTATATCAGTTCTCACTTCTTATACCAAAGTATGGTTGATCCTAAATTACTTCAATTTTCCATGAGTATGATTGTATGAAAGTATTAATGCATTATCAATTATTCTTCCTTGCTAGTTCTGCAGTGTTCAGGCCATGATGCCACTGAAATTCACACCATCCCTTAGTTCTTGGTTATACCAGGCATTAGTTTAAGTAAGATGTAGACTGTTACCTAAACCTTATATCTATTTTAGTTGTAAACTGAACCACTGACAGATATGTTGACTTAACTTATATTTTCTTTATAGACTAGTTATCTATATAATAAAGGGGATGACTATACCTACATGGATTTTTACTAGGGATGCTTTCGGATCGGATACGGATTGGATATTGGCTATACCAACATCCGTATCCGCAATCCAAAGACGGATTCGGATACGGATACGGATATGATTCGGAAAATAAAAATCATATCCGTATCCGCAATTTTCGGATACGGATGCGAATCGGATACGGTCTACCGGATAACGGATACGAATTCGGATAACAAATATAAAGTTTTTGCTATTTATTTTTCTTAACTAGTACTTATACATGTATATCACTGAATTGTGAATATCGATTTTCATATCTAATAACAAAATAGAAATCAACAGAACAAAAAAGGTGAATGAAAATTTATTTCAAATATATACAACTCCTATAAAAAAATGAATATAATACGCACTTACTTGTCTATGTTGCATTGGTTTGAAACTGACTCTTTAACTTCTTTTACCAGAATGATGTTGCGTCATTGAAAAAGATAGCACTTAGGAAGAACTGCAGTAATAGAGAAAAGCTAACAATGACAATGTATAAATTATTTCTTCATTCTTAAAAAAATAGCAGAATTTGTACTTGTATATAAATTTGGCTCAATGCCTCAACTGTTACAAGAAATTATTATACCCAGCAACTTACCATTATTGTCTGCAATTTCAGTCTCCCACCTGTCCCCAATTTCAAGCAGCTTCTCCTTGTCATACAGCAACTCCTGTAAAATATGAGCAGACCCAGGATGAGATATTGTCTGGAGACAATAACTTTAAAGAAAGAGATGTACAAGTCAGACAAAAGGAAAGGAGAGGAGAGGAGAACCTCATGTGTTTCAGTAGCAAATTCAAAGTTAGGACCCACGACAATGGCATCTACAAGGCAAGCTTCCTGGCAGAACCCACAGTAGATGCATTTGGTCATATCAATATCATACCTACACAATCACACCGAATGATACCAATTACCTTACAAAAGTAACAAACAATGGATGTAAATGGAGAGAAAGAATTAGCAATAGGTGTAAAACCTTGTAGTCCAACGACTACCATCTTCACGTTCTTCTGCTTCAATTGTAATTGCTTGTGCAGGGCATATCTGTGCAGATCAACATTGTCAAACTACTCAGAAAAAAGTTTAACTGATTCAGGTAATAATGAATGAATGATATAGAAAGACCATGTATAGAATTATATGGTTGACAAGCAGGCACCTCATAATGTTTTTCATATAATTTTTTTTATATGTGCTCAGAGCACCCCTTAATCCCCTATGATCTTTGAGTAGATCATGGAATCTACATTTCCTCCTTGAGTTTACTACCACTGTTAAGCTTCTACCTAAATTCATAATCAACAGTACATATAAACATAGTATACCACATACCGCTTCACAAAGCTTGAAAGCAATGCACCGTTCCTCCCCAGTTGGATATCGGTGGAGTGCATGTTCTCCACGGAACCTGGGGCTTAGAGGACCTTTCTCAAAGGGATAGTTAATCTGTGGAAACAGAAACCAATAAAAACCTTTTCTATTTTCCTTTGGGTGAAAAAGAGCAAGATTAGTCTAAGATTGTATGGTATAACTTACAGTAACTTTACTCTCGAAGAAGTATTTCAGTGTCAGCGACAACCCTCGAACCATTTCAGTCAGAAACAATGTATTGATACATTGTTTCTATTTACAATGTATAATTGTTATTTCTATTTTGTCAAGTTACAGAAGGCCCAATTTGAACTGTCCAGGACCAATTTACAGTATAATTCAAACAAACGTATATTGAGAGCTTATAAATGTTGAGAATCTCTACTCTTCGATCACTTCCATAACAGTACATGCTTACCCACACATCTTTTATGATCTTTTCCATATATATAAATATTTCCATGACCAAGATATAAAGCATAAAGCCACTAATAGGTTATCAGGTATATGATAGAAACACCTAGATGTGCCTCAGATGCTCACCTAGGCTATGTGAGGGCACCTATAAGTCTTTGGTTCAAGTTACTCATAACTTGAAACTAAATAAGACCATAAACCTGGACTAGTAACCCTTTGCTCATTTAGAAAATGCTCATGAAATTAAAAAAAAATGAGTTACAGAAGACACTACAAATTCATCAGTTGGTATTTTTACAACATGCTTACTGAACAAAATTATACTTCCAGTGAAAAAAAATCAATTAAGTAAACATCGTGGTAAATAAGAATTAACCTATTGAAGAATTAAATGCAACAATCAGTATACACCTCTAACTAGAAGTTTTCAAGAGCCACATACCTGATACTGCTGCTGAAAAGAACAGCCGGCATATCAAATATCAAATATCAAATATCAAATATCAAGGCTGCTGCCGCTGCCGTCGACTCTGGCTGCGGGAGAGGAAGGGGAGAACTGGCGACGGGGCGTGGCGGCGGGGCGCTAGCGACTGGCATGGGATTTTGAAGAAGAAGACTGGCGTGGGACTTTGACGAGGAAGACTGGCGACTGGCGTGGGACTGGGAATTGGGGACGGGGGAGAAGAGGAAGACGGGGGAGGAGAACTGGAGAAGAGGAAGGGTCGGATTTTGAAGAGGAAGACTGTCGTGGGATTTTGAAGAGGAAGACTGGCGTGGGATTTTGAAGAGGAAGACTGGCGACTGGCGTGGGACTGGGAATTAGGGACGGGGGAGAAGAGAACTGAAGAAGAGGAAGGGTCGATTTGGGATTTTGGGGGATTTAGCTGATTAGGGTTTAAGTTATATGATATAACTATTAAAATATATATATTAAATGAATAAATATTAAATTAAGCGGATATCCGTATCCGAATCCGCTTTTTTTAGGAATATCCGTATCCGTATCCGAATCCGAAATTTTTTGATTTGGATATCCGAATCCGTATCCGTATCCGCCCGGATACGGATTTTTCATATCCGTATCCGCCAAAAAATCGGATTCGGATGCGGATCGAATCGGATATATCCTTATCCGAAAGCATCCCTAATTTTTACCCCAAACATACATTATAAATGTATTGGGGTCCATGTATATTTGGGGTAAAAACTCATGTAGGTCTAGCATTTTGCTATAATAAAACACAAATAAAGCTATCAAGTGGCTCTCCTTCAATCTTCTCAAAATTAAAGTCTCAGATCTAACCTCACAAAACACATTTTCACTCCAAAAGTTTCCCCCCAAAACTCAAATTCAAATCCCCCTAAAACAACTTATTTATTTATTTAATTATTTCTCTCTCTCTCTCTCTCTCTCTCTCTCTCTCTCTCTATATATATATATATATATATATATATATATATATATATATATATATATATATGAGCAAGTGATTATGTGGCATGCATGTGATACATTGGACAACTAACCCTTTTAAGGATTTTTCAATCACATGTTTGCCACATCATCACTTGCTCATTTACTAAATGAGCAAGTTGCTCATACCCCTTTTTCCCATATGTATATATATATAATACAACACAAAGAAAGATATCAAGTGGCTCTCCTTCAATCCCCCCATAATCAAAGGCCCAGATCTAACCTCACAAAACACATTTTTTCCCCCAAAATCAAAGGCCCAGATCTAACCTCACAAAACACCTTCCCCCCCCCCCCCCCCCCAAAAAAAGTCAAATTCAAACTTCCCCTCCAAGAATAACTTCTTTATTTATTTAATTATTTCTCTCTTTCTCTCACTTCTATTCAAAAAATTAAGAAAATAAAAATTTTACACATTTTTGAAAAATTTAAAATTAAAAAACTAAAAAATTTAAAACTTTAAAAACTTTAACAATAATTCAAAAAAATTAAAAAACTTATAAAAAATATTTTTTTAAAAATATATAAAAATTAAAAAATTTAAAAATTTTAAGAATTTAAATTTTTTAAATTTTTTTAAAATTTTATAAATTTTAGAAATTTTAAAAATTTTGAAAATTTAAAAAAAAAATTAAAATTAATTTTAAATTTTTGAAAATTTGAAAATTAGAATATTTGAAAATTTGAAAATTCGAAAAATTTGAAAGTTTGAAATTTTGAAAATAAACTCTCAAATCCAATGTCAAACTCCAATCAAGAGGTCGTCTCTGATATCTGATCTGCTGCTGATTCCGTATCGGTGACTCCCTTCCACCAAATCGAGCGCGAATATCAAGCAACTCCGTATCGGCGACTCCCCTCCACCGAATCGAGAGCCTCTATATGCGATTCGACGACTCTAATTTCATCTCATTAACCAAATTCTCATTCTAATTTTTAAATTTTTTTGTGCAGGGGATTACTCAGTTTTTTGTTGACTCGAATTTTGTGTGTGCATGGGATTTAAGTTCAGAGATGTATGATTGTTTTATTGTTGGGTTTAAAAAATTTTAATTTGGTAATTTATTTGATGTGTTTTTTATTGGTTTTGATTTAAGGTGTACGCAAGTGATAGATGGATTATTTGGTGGCCTCAATTTGGACTTCCAAACCATAGCTGGACAGATAAGCTGACTAGAAACCTAAAATAACTTGGCAAATATGCAACATTAATTTCTTTACTACAAGAAAAAATACTATCGTGAAGTGTTCCCTTCACTGGTTATTTGAAACCATTGGATAACATAACATATAAGAACTTTTAGTGTATGTTTGGATATATATGATTGGGATGACAGGAGTTTACCAGTAAAGGGTGCAAACTCTCCACTCAAGAAAGACAGCTAAAGTAAATTTGTTATTTATCAATTTTGATTTTTTTTTTATAAAGGTGCAATGGGGAGATAAAGTGGAGATAAAAGAAATAATTAGTTTGGATTAGAGTTTTGAGAACTTCATGTATTTCATTTTGGTTGAAATAATAATAAGAGGTATTTCAATTGCAAACTGTGTCTCCGACAAACAAATATTTATATTATTGGTATTGTCGATACCGTCACACATGCACTTGCGTTACCATTGTATTTAGACATACTCATAGTGGTTATGAGATTAGAGTAAGCTCTATAAAACCTATATAATAATGTCCTTGCATAACTATTACAAGCATCTAAAAAGGATGCTGAAGATAAAAAAAACTCTATGCAATATTTCTAACAAACTATATGCATTCCAGGTAAGTTCAAGCTAATGATCAAGAAGGCGATATTTGAGCTTAAAGGTAGATATACTGCTTTCTCATATAATATGTTTGCTACTTCAATTAATTTGCTGGATCTCCAAAACTATTTTATATAATCAATGCAGGTGCACCGTTCCGAAGACGTGCCATAGGCACATGTCAACGGGCAAACCTAGTTTATTTTATAAAAGCTGAAATAACTTATATGAAAGGAAGGCTGAATTATATTTTTTGACAGATTGTTTTTCATACCAAATTGTGGTGTGAAAGGAAGGTCGAAAGCATCTCTTATATATCTTTGTAATTCAGTTCAATGCATTCTAATTTCCACAAAGTCTAAATGTTTGTCTTCTTGAATTTCTTGTTTAGAAAGAAGGGAGAGAAGGAAGCAACACAACTACATTCTGCAATGGCCAAATAGGTAAGTGCTCTCTTTAGAAACTCTTTTTTTCTTTTTGTAGAGTGATGCGGTTTGTTTCTGGGAGACGTGTGGATGCACCAGGTGTGAGTTCGGACTCGATTTGTATTGAAGGAGAAAGCTGCTCGTCTGACGACCCTCGGCTGACCGGGCGGAACCTGTGATGGGCTCGGAATGAGGTGGATGTTTGGGCTCGGATCGGAGGGTTCGGATCCGAGGTCTTGTGTACCTGCAGACGGTCATGAAACACCGGGGTTTATCCCGGTGGCGGACCCTCCGACGATCTAGTCAGTCTCTGTGAGAGAGTAGCAATAACTAGGTGAATTTAAGTGGCAAAAGATTGGTTACCCGAAAAGGTGGGTGAGGGTCTTGTATTTATAGGGAATCCCAACCGGGTATGGATCCGCTTGGGGGCCGGGTCTGGACCCGAAAGCCCATGGGCCTGACGTGGCAGGAGGCCCAAGGGGTTTAGGGCAGTCGTGGAAGTGCCCAGAGTGGTATAGTGCTGACGTGGCAATGCCCTAAGTGGTATTTGGAGCTGACATGGCTGATCATGGGTCCCCTGTGCCTCTGGGAGAATCGGAGGGCCTAGACTGTGCCAGGTCATCCTCCTACCTTGCCAGGATGGGGGGACGACCCGTGGGGCTGTCATGGATCGGAGGCCGAGGACCATTGAGGCTCGTCGGATACGAGGGGACTAGTTCTGTGGGGGTGAACTTGAGGCTCGGCGCCGACCCTACAGTGGCTCGAAGCCTGAACGAGATTGTTGTTTTTATCATTTTTGAGTGAGAGTTGTATTGGGCCTTGGTTGGGTCCCAAGCCATTTTTACCCTACCACATAGAGATATTACTAAGATTGGTGATATGGGTAAAAAGAGCCCAACCTAATCAGGACCGTTCGATCCCCTCAAGATCCGTTCATCCCAGATCATCAAGTCAACAAGTTCAACGAGCGTCTACCAACTCAGGCCCACATGCAAATGGGTCCGACCTGGCCCATTAGGGTCTGAGACTCGTTTGCCCCTGCCTATAAATACTAGACCCCCTCCTCCTTGCCCAGGGTAATAAATTTTTCTCCACCTAAACCCTAGCTACTGTTACTATTCCAGTGACTGACTAGATCTTCGGAGGCCCTATCGCTGGGATCTCTCCCATTGTTTCTAGTCATTCTACAGGTACTAAGATCCAAGCCGAGCCACTAGGATCCGAGCCGAGCAATCAACCTCGACCCCTCTCCGGATACCCCCGAACAAAACATTGACCCGAGGCCTAAATCTATTCCAATGCCGTTCCATCCACTACAAATTACAAGAACTCACACCTGTTGCCCCCACACACAAAAACAAGTAGCATCAGGTTGGCGCCATCTGTGGGAACTGTCACTATTCGATTTGATCCCGGCCTAGGACTTCATTTCGAAGCCGACCCTCACCATGGCTCCGAAAGACCGAAGAGCGCGCACGATGGGGCGCCTTGGCGACCCTCGCCAGTCTCGTAGCCAAGCGATCACACAGGGGTCACAAAGGAGACATACCGAGGGACAGCAGGAACCAGGCCCAAGTGCATCACGCTTAATGGCTGATGACCTTCAGCATGTCATTAAGCACCAGTGTCATTAAGCACCGGTAGCTCAGCCGGTCGAGGGGAGGGGCCGCTTCCAACTTGGCTCCGACCCACAGCATCCATCCGACCCAAGAACAGGAACAAAGGCACAACCATTCACCCCGGGAGCACCCCCCTCTATGTGGCTAGGATGAGTAGACCCCGGTCACGAGAGCCAAGTTCCAAAACATTAGGAACGAGGTCCTCCAAGCCATCCGGGGACGCCTCCAGGACTGAGACGCGCAACAATGTCGGCCTTCAACAAGAAGCCCAGGGTAGTGAATCTCACGGTTCGACTCACCCACAGAGACAAGATGAGGCCATCCTTCGGTGTCTCCAGGAGATGGAGTTTGTCTCGCCCATATTGGCGAGGGCGGACCGCAATCTGGAAAGGATACCTACCAAACCGACCCCCTTTCTCTGAATCAATACTAGATGCCGAAATTCGGAGGAATTTCAGACCACCACCATTCTAGACATACAACAGGGAGGGTGATCCCGCTGATCACATGGAAGGTTTTAAATCCCTCATGATGATTCACAATGCCTAAGATCATCTCCTTTGCCGCGCTTTCCCCGCCATTCTTTGCGGTCAAGCACGGAAATGGTTTTCGAAAATCGCGCCCAGCTTGGTTTTTTCGTTCGACTAGCTTGAGAGGGACTTGTTATCTCACTTCGTGACCAGCCGGAAGGTCGAGAAGATGAGCGCGTACCTCCTAGACCTCAATCAGAAGGAGGAGAGTCCCTCCGAGAGTTCGTGCGAAGGTTCACCACCGAGGCAAGGGCGGTCTCCTCTCTAGATGCGGGCATTGCTTTCGCGGCTTTCCGACACAATGTTCACCATGGCCAGTTAAAGGCCTCATTAGCCAAGAAATTGCCCCTCGACTTTCACAACCTCCTCAACAGGGTCGAGAAGTACATCCGGACCGAGGAAGCCCTGCACCCCGAAGGCATTAAAGAAATTACTGCCAAGGGGAAGCAAAAAGCAGACGATGCTGAGCCTGCCAAGATGGCCCTGAAGGACGCTTCTGGTCAGAAATGGCCACCTCCGGCCCCTTGTTTGAAAGATACACGCCGCTGACCCATAATGTGTCAGCTATCCTCTTTGAGATCGAGGACAAAGGGATCGTCTGACACCCTCCTCGACCGAGCAATAACAAAAAAGGGACCAAAGGTTCTACTACCGGTTTCACCGAGACCACAGACACGAGATGGACAATTGCCGTGCCCTTAAAGACGAGATTGAAGCCCTCATCCAGAGAGGGTACCTAAGGGAGTTCACTCGGACCAACCCAAAAGACCGAAGGGACCCGAGGAATCTGAGGCCTTCGCCTCCTCCTCAAACGGTCAGTAGACAACCCGAGCAAGAACCTGAGCCCGAAGAAACTGCGGGGCCGGCCATCCTACACTGTGTCCATGTCGGGCCCATGGGAGGGGAATCCAACACCTCCCGTAAAGCCTTCTTACGGGAAGTGAACTCGGTCCATGACCAACTGCCTCCCAGGGTTCGGCAGCAGGCAGTTTCCTTTTCAGGGGAAGACCTGTAGGGCGTTCGGCAACCGTATTGTAACGCCCTCGTCATCAGCCTCGGCATGGAAAATCACGAAGTTCGCCAAATTCTCATGGACAACGGAAGCTTGGTCAACATTCTCTTTTTGGCCGCTTTTGAAAACCTCAAGCTCCCCTGCGCGAAGTTAAAACCGACTTGGTACACGGGTTCTCCGGCATCCCCGTCCAAATTGAGAGGATCATCACACTTGATGTGACCGCCAGGACGACCCTGATTATGCGAACCGAATCAATGGACTTCATGGTGGTCAATATGAAGGCTGCGTATAATGCCATTCTCGGTTCGGATCCCCTGACCATGATCACGGAGCATCAAACCGAACAATTTTTCTGGAAGCACATTATCTGTCAGTTCGGATCCCACAAGTGCTCATCACTGATAACGGAACACAATTCGCAGGCAAAAACTTTCGAAAATTTTGTGGAGACATCGACATTCAGCAACTCTTCTCGTCGATATCTCATCTCCAGTCAAACGGCCAAGCAAAAAATGCCAATCGCCAAATCCTTGACAGGCTCAAGAAACAGTTGGATAACTCTCCCAAGGGACTGTGGGTCGACGAGCTGCCAAGCGTTCTTTGGTCGCACCAAACAACCCAGAGAACCCCTACGGGAGAATCACCCTTCAACCTAACCTGCGGAATTGACGTGGTCATCTCTTTGGATCATGGGCTCCCTTTGCGGAGATGAACTCAGCCGACCTCAGAGCAAACTTGGACCAGATTGACGAACTCAGAGAAAAATCCGCTGTCAGAAGAAGCCCAATTTCAAGCAAGGCGACCTCGTGCTCAAGAAGCATCGGATTGAGAGGTTCTACAACAAAAAGGTCCGTCCCACCAACATCAAGCAAGGTGACCTCATGCTCAAGAAACTAGCTATTTCTGACCCCAACAAGAAGAGGAAGCTGGCCCCGAACTGGAAGGGCCCATGTAAGGTTTCCAAGGTGGTACGCCCCGACACATACCAACTTGAAGACCTGGGGGGCAGGATAGTCAAGAGGCCCTAGAACACGCTCATCAAGTTCCTCAAAGGGAGGACTAGACTTCTTGTGTAATCGGTCTTATGTAATCGGCACTACATGCCACCCCTTGTATGCAAACAAAAATAGTAAAAAGATTGAAGTGTAATCTAATTCTTCCTCTTTTTGTTCAAATTTCTATGTATTATCACAAGTTGGAGATGTTCAATGCTCGCCGTTGACTTTGAGTAAAGCACTAGCTTTCTTACAAGCTGGTGGGGCTCGATGCTCGGCACTCACCTCGAGCAAAGTCATAGCTTTCTCACAAGATGGAGATGCTCGACGCTCGCCGTTGACTTCGAGCAAGGCACTAGCTTTCTCACAAGCTGGCGGGGCTCGACGCTCGGTACTAACTTCGAGCAAAGTCCTAGCTTTCTCACAAGCTAGAGATGCTCGATGCTCACCGTTGACTTCGAGCAAAGCACTAGCTTTCTCACAAGATGGTGGGGCTCTACGCTCGGCACTGACCTCTAGCAAAGTCCTAGCTTTCTCACAAGCTAGAGATGCTCGATGCTCGCCACTAACTTCGAGCAAGACACTAGCTTTCTCACAAGCTGGAGATGCATGATGATCGACAGTTACTTCGAGCAAAGTCCTAACTTTCTCGACCCTCGGCTCAATTCCTGAGTCAAACGGGCTTCTTAGCCCCACGTCCTCGCTACTTGGTGGGGACTACGAGCGACAAACAGGAGATTGAGAATCTCCCATGTCCTCCACCTTCGGCTCGGTTCCTGAGTCAAACGGGGCTTCTCAGCCCCACGTCCTCGCTACTCGGCGGAGACTATGAGCGACAATTAGGAGATTCCTCCCAATTCCTCGACCCTCGGCTCCGTTCCTGAGTCAAACGGAGCTTCTCAGCCTCACGTCCTCGCTACTCGGCAGGGACTACGAGCGACAAACGGGAGATTTCTCAATCTCCCAAGTCCTCGACCCTCGGCTCGGTTCCTGAGTCAAATGGGACTTCTCAGCACCACTTCCTTGCTACTCGGTGGTGATTACGAGGGACAAATGGAAGATTTCTCAATCTCCCAAGTCCTCCACCCTCGGCTCGGTTCCTGAGTCAAACGAGGCTTTTCAGCCCCACGTCCTGGCTACTCGGCGGGGACTACGAGTGACAAACGGAAGATTCCTCCCAAGTCCTCGATCCCAGCTCGGTTCCTGAGTCAAACGGGGCTTCTCAGCCCCACGTCCTCACTACTCGGTGGGGACTACGAACGACAAACGGGAGATTTCTCAATCTCCCAAGTCCTCGACCCTCGACTCGGTTCCTGAGTCAAACGGGGCTTCTCATCCCCACGTCCTTGCTATTCGGTGGGGACTAGTAGCGATAAACGGGAGATTTCTCAATTTCCCCGACCCTTGGCTCAGTTCCTGAGTCAAACGGGACTTCTCAGCCCCACATCCTCGCTACTCGGCAGGGACAACAAGTGACAAACGAGAGATTTCTCTATCTCCCAAGTCCTCGACCCTCGACTCGGTTCTTGAGCCAAATGGGGCTCAGCCCCACATCTTCGCTACTCGGCAGGGATTACGAGCGACAAACAGGAGATTGAGAACTTTCCTAAGTCCTCGACCCTTGGTTCGATTCCTGAGTCAAATGGAGCTTCTCAGCCCCACGTCCTCGCTACTCGGCTGGGACTATGAGAGACAAACGAGAGATTCCTCAATCTGCCAAGTCCTCGGCCCTTGGTTCGGTTCCTGAGCCAAATGGGGCTTCTCAGCCCCACGTCCTCGCTACTCAGCAAAGACCTAGCTTTCTCACAAAGTTGGGGATGCTCGATGCTCAGCATGAACCTCGAGCAAGCTACCATCTTTCTCCCAAACATAGCTTCTCCATCCCACGTCCTGGCAAAATCAAGAATCAAAAGCAAGTTAAGGCGTATCGAAATGATCGTTTTTATTATAGTGCCTTGGAAGGCCATGGTACAATAAGGTTTATTACAACGGTTATGACCTCAGCCTAATTTTTTCTCAGTCGCCCTTTGGAGTAACACAGACCAACTCGAGCCCCGCCGAGCGCGTTTGCTCCCCGACGAGCCCACCTGGCCCCTTTGAATTTGCCAAGGTAGAAACTCCAGCAATGGAGCTCTGGGCATCACCCGGCCTCACCATTTCCATGCGAAGGGTCGGGAATGGACCCATGACAGAAGGTCGACCTCCGCCAAGAGAATGGAGTTAAGAACTGCCTACACCTAGCATGACCCTCATCCTCTAAATCTCCAACTCCTTCTCCACAATTACCTCACGAAGGAAGGACTCCGAGGTCGGCCGCCTGGTGGAGGCATCGGACATCGACCACCCCGTCTCGGCACTCCCCCAGTCACGGTCGGCAGTCATCATCTTTAGACGTGCCGTCCCCAAGCTCAGCTCCTTAGACTTATTCATGAAGTAGGAAATGGCGGCTTCCCGATCACGGGCCTGTTTGCGATAGTGAATCAAGACAAACTCCTTGGACTCTCGCCTATCCCGAAGGCGCTTCACCTCGGCTGAACTAAGGTCGGCTCTGAAGGTCTCGTCCATCTGACACAAAAGAGAAAACAAGGTTTCACTCCAAGCTTTCAAAAGATCAAGACCAAGTATGTTAACTAAAAAATAACCAACAAGTCAAAAAGTTCAGCCAAAAATGTATTCACTATCCCAAAAAATTCTTACAAAAAGCAATGGCCAGCCCGCACTTGGCAAATACAAAAAGGAAAAGGGGGGAGGAGATGATTAAAACTACTTCTTGGAAGGAATCGACACCTCTTCGTCGGCCGCCCCCTGAACATCGGCGTCTGTCGCTCCTCTTGCGCCCTTTTCAAGGGTCGGCTCTAACTCTGTCTCCTCGCTGTTCCCCATAGGCATCTTCGAATGGTCGGGCAACTTCATGCCATAGTGAAAATCATCAACTTTAGAACCAGGGTAATGGAACAAGAAGTGCTCCTTCGCGTGATCATATGCCTCATCCTGGGCTGTGATTACCTCATCCATGGCAGCGGCCTCCTGATCCTGTTATCGCAGGGCCACCACCGCCTTGACCTCTGCCACGACATGGAGCTGCTCGTTGGCTTGAGTTGCAAGGTCGGCTTGAAGAGCCTATTCACGACCCTTGCACACTTCAGCTCCTTCATTTCGTGCTCATATCACTGAGTGTTCCTCACCTCCCTCTTGAGCTCCTGTGCGTGACACCTTTTCAGCTGAGCCCCGACCAAAGATGCATGCTAACGAGGAGCCAAAAGTTGTTATTTTCAAGGTATAAGGATAAAGTTAGCAGACAAGCAGAACCTTACCATCACGTGGGCCTAAGCCCACCTCATGTAGCACGTCTCGGTAGTCTGAGTCGCCAAAGACTACCGGTCGCGTGGTGTGGTGAGGCAGTCCATAGCCTCGACCGCCACTGACCCCTCAGCCAGAGTGTGGACCGCTTTCACCGACCAGTTAGGGGCCCACGACCTCAGCCCCTCCTCACCTACCATTTCCTGAGCGCCAGGGTGAACTGGGGGGACCCCGCTCTTCAGAGCCTCAGTAACCCTGCAGCTACTGGTGCTCGGTTCCCACTCCCGTGCCCCTCGAACAGAGAGGGTCTTCGCCTTCTTGGGAGTCCATTTCAAAGGGCCTTCAGAGCCTCCCTGAGAGGGCCCCACTTTATGCTTAGGCTGCTCGCCCCCCCTCACGCTGATTTTGGTCTTGTCCATCGCTGCAGAGGAAAGAGAAGACTGTTAACACGAAGACAAAAGTTAAAAAAAGCAAAAAAAACCTACAAGGGTCCACGGGGCTCAATCCGATTCGAGCCAAGTGCAACTCGGTCACATTGGGCCAGCCAATGCTGTAGGCACCTAAAATCCGATCGACATCCACCCACTCCGCTACCGTTAACTCTCTTCGCTTTGGGGGCTTGTGGTTCGGCTTGTAAAAATTTCAAGCGGTGAGTATTCCCCAAGGCACCGGGCTTTGGATGACGAAGTATTTTCCCATCCACCCTTTTATAGAGTCTGGATGTCTGTGCACCACCTTCTTGTGAGGGCGAGGCGATATGTAATGTATGCCTTCCTGCTCTCCCAACAAGCTTACCTCCAGGACGGCCCGGAAGTACTTCAACTTCAAAGGCACTCCCCTCTTCTCCCCTCTCCTCGCAGGGTAGCATAAAGCAAACTAACTGCTTCCAGGAGTTGGGACCATACTGCATTGGGTAGAGGGCCCCCCAGTTTATCACCTTCTTAGTGAACGGGTGCAACTGTAGCCTTAGCCCCGAGCTGAAAGCATCTTCAGGAAACATACAATAGCAGGGTGCCAACTCCATCATCGGGCAGAGGCCAGGGCTGGGGATCATCAGCTCGTACTCCAGCCCTATGAAATAATTGGCTCTTATCACGGGCACGTAGTTGGTCACCAAAACGCACTGAATCTTGTCCATTTGGATCTAGGTTCGGCTTAGCGAAGAGATGTCCACTCTGAATCTTCGACGTCATCCGAATACATCCTAATAGATCTAGGCTGCTTGAAGCACGGGACGTTGAGCCAGTGCTTGGGCATAACTCATCTGGCGTCTCCGGACTGTCCAGGAGATGCCATTTTCTCCTCTTCCTTCGAACACGAGGACCCCTCGAAGGAGATGGTGTCGCCAGAGGCGGAAGAGTGGGGCTAACTTCCACAGCATCGTCCCCAATATCCCCATCAATGGCACTTTTAGCTCCCTCATCCACTATGCCTTCCTCGACTTCCTTATCCGCTACCTCTACCTCACCATCGGAATCGCTCGACTCCACCACAAACGGCTTGCAACTACGGAGCGGTGCTACGTCATAGACCTTCTCACTCGTATCCCAGAACGTGGAGGCTGAAAGGCGACCCTCATCATCCAGACCAGAGGCACTCGCTGCAGAACCAAACTGAAACCACTACATAACAATAACAATAGTAACCTGGTTTTCGTCAATGGAATGGTTCACCGGAAAGGTCATCACTGGCCGCTAGAGAGAGAAGCTCCAAGGGTTAGAGAGAGAAAGCAAAGTGAAGAAATGAGAGGGGGGTGAGGGATTTATGGAAATTCTGTCGATGCCTTGAATTCCTCAAAAAGATCCCAAACCGTCCAAAACTTGATCATCAAAATCAAATGGTTGATAAGATTTCGACGCCTCGATTCTCCCCTCTTGAAGTCAGCATCACACGTGCAATACACGTGTCCCCCACAAGCTTGGCAGGCTTGACGCTTGGTAGTGACTTCAAGCAAAGGCCTAGCTTTCTCACAAGCTGGAGAGGCTCGACGCATGACACTAACCTCGAGCAAAGTACTGGCTTTCTCACAAGCTAGTGGGGCTCGACGCTCGGCCCAAACCTCGAGCAAAGTCCTAGCTTTCTCACAAGCCGGAGATGCTCAATGCTCGCTATTGACTTCGAGCAAAGACCTAGCTTTCTCACAAGCTGGGCAGGCTCGATGCTCAGCACTAAACCCGAGCAAAGACCTAGCTTTCTCACAAGCTGGGCAGGCTCGATGCTCGGTAGTGACTTCAAGCAAAGGCCTAGCTTTCTCACATGCTGGAGAGGCTCGACGCTCGGCACTGACCTCGAGCAAAGCACTAGCTTTCTCACAAGTTAGAGATGCTCGACGCTCATCGTTGACTTCGAGCAAAGTTCTAGCTTTTTCACAAGCTGGGCAGGCTCGACGCTCGGTATTGACTTTGAGCAAAAACCTAACTTTCTCACAAGCTGGGAAGGCTCGATGCTTGGCACTGACCCCGAGCAAAGGCCAAACTTTCTCTCAAGCTGAAGATGCTCGACGTTCGGCACTAACCTTGAGCAAAGCACTAGCTTTTCCACAATCTGGAGATGCTCGACGCTCAGCATAGACTTCGAGCAAAGCAATAGCTTTCTCAAAAGCTAGAGATGCTCGACGCTCGATGCTCGGCACTAACCTTGAGGAAAGTCCTAGCTTTCTCACAAGCTGGTGGGGCCCGATGCTCGTCGTTGACCTCGAGCAAAGTCGTAGCTTTCTCACAAGCTAGTGGGGCTCGACGCTCGCCAATAACTTCGAGCAAAGCACTAGCTTTCTCACAAGCTGGAGAGGCTCGATGCTCGACGCTTGACGCTCGACACTTGGCAAAGACTTCGAGCAAAGTCCTAGACTTCAAGCAAAGTCCTAGGTTTCTTGGAAGGCTGAAAGGGCTCGACGCTTAATGCTCGACGCTTGACAGTTATATCTCGATGCTCGGCACTGACCTCGAGCAAAGTCTTAGCTTTCTCACAAGCTGGTGGGGCTCGACGCTTTCCATTGACTTCGAGCAAAGGCCTAGCTTTCTTGCAAGGCTGGAAGGGGCTCGACACTCGACGCTCGGCATAGACTTCGAGCAAAGTCCTAGCTTTCACGCAAGGCTGACGAGGCTCTACGCTCGACGCTCAACACTCGGCACTGACCTCGAGCAAAGTCCTAGCTTTCTCACAAGCAGTTGGGGCTCGATGCTCGCCATTGACTTCGAACAAAGGCCTAGATTTCTCGCAAGGCTGAAAGAGCTCGATGTTCGACGCTCGATGCTCGATGCACGGCATAGACTTCGAGAAAAGTCCTAGCTTTCTAACAGGATGAAGAGGGTCGACGCTCGACGCTTAGCATAAACTTCGAGCAAAGTCCTAGCTTTCTCACAAGCTAAAGGGGCTCAACACTCGGCATGGACTTCGAACAATGTCCTAGCTTTCTCGCAAGGCTGAAGGGGATCGACGCTCGACGCTCGACGCTTGGTGGTCGGGGGTCTGACTCCATAAAGGTCAGCCTCGGCTCATTTTTTACTCGCCAAAGGATCTTCTATCCTACCCCAGTAACCACTCCCTACTGACCTTCCTACATGGACGGACTACTCCTCGACGGCTGATACATACAACCCTCCAGGAGTGGGGGGCCTATGAAATGGGTAAACAGAGCCCAACCTAATAAGGACCGTTCGATCCCTCAATATCCACTCATCCCAGACAATCAAGTCAACAAGTCCAATGGGTTTCTACCAACTCAGGCCCATAGGCAAACAGGGTTCGACCCGGCCTATTAGGGTCTGAGACCTGTTTGCCCCTACCTATATATACCAGATCCCCTCCTCCTTGCCCAGGGTAGGAAAAATTTCTCCACCTAAATCCTAGCTGCTGTTACTATTCCAGTGACTGACTAGATCGTCGAAGGGCCTGTCGCCGGGATCTCTCCAGGTGTTTCTAGGCATTCTGCAGGTGCCAAGATCCGAGCCGAGCCACTAGTATCCAAGCCGAGCAATCAACCTCGACCCCTCTCCTACTACCCCCGAACCAAACATCGGCCCGAGACCCGGATCTGTTCCAGTACCGTTCCTTCCACTACAAATTACAAGAACTCACACATGTTGCCCCCACACTCAAAAAAAAGCAGCATCAATTGGAAAATGTTTTTATGATAGTGGGACCAAATTAAGATGTGACTAGCTAAATAATCCCTTTAATGCACTCTTGGATAAAAACCTAAAACTGTTTTGAGAGATCGTCAAATTTGCAAACTCATAATCCTTAAGTGACTAACACAAATCTTAGAGACCCTTTTTGTTAGCTGCATATACAAAATACTGAATTTCATGGTTATTGGGTTTGTTAGAAAGATTAATTAAAAAATGATAATAAGATTTGAAGGCTTCATAATGATATTCATAGACATGGTGGGTTGAGTTAGGGGTCGCAAGATCTCAACCAAAGATAAGTTGGGTTGGGTCAGTGTCGACTAACCTACTTTATTTGCATTGTAATTGCTCAATAAAACGACTACATTTAGGGAAGTTGACATTTGTGACCCCTATATCACTTAGTTTAATTGCAGTGAAGTCCATATGATATTGTGGGCTCCCAAAAATCTGGTGAACGGGGAGGGGCATAGAAGAAAGGTCCAGACAATCTCTTCCATGCTTGGACTCGTAGGGTAGTATGTATAGAGGAAACCCTAGAAAAATGAATCCCTAACCCTGTCTCTGCTCCCTTTGAAATGGAGGGGATGAAGGGGTATATATGGAGAAAGTTGGCATGATGAAGGTACACATCTTGTGGCAAAATGAATGGCTAAAATAGAGCAAAGAAAAATCCAAACCGGGAAAGAAGCTATCTAAAAGTTGCCTCATGGCTAAAAAGCAGTCAAAACTCCAAGTTAAAAACGGCCTGCATTAGTTAGGCGGCGACTACTTTGGCACAGTTCTTCAATCTGATGTGGCCGAAAGTGTGTTCCCCCATATGAAAACGAGCGACATTGGACATTTTTTCAACATTACTGACTCAAACGGTGTATTTTGTGTGACTTGTTGCTGGATTGTCAAAACGGGAATCTAATAGTACCTTTGGAATCATGGATAAAATGATCATACGGTTTATAATGTTCCATGTTTTGGGATGTTGAGAAACGGGTGTCTCTGGGGGCCCACCATATCTAATGATCGGGCGGTTCAGATCAACCGAGATTTAGACATCTTTGATCAGAACATTTTTGTGGCATTGGAACTGATATCGGAAGTGGAGCATTTTGGCTATGGATATTGCGACTTTCAACGGTTGAATTTATGGGATGGTTTTAGGGTGGATGATCGGACGATCAAGATTGATTTGAGACTGCAGCTGTCCGATCGAGGTGATTCTTATTTTGTTGGCTTTGTATCGGGATAAGAAGTTCAAAAACACGGGTGGTCACAAATTTAATGGTCAGATGGCAAGGGATTTAAAATATGGGCTATTTAGCGATTTGGGCCACTGATTCCATTGGTATTCTGGGTGTCTCTATTAATACTCCCTGTAAGCAGAATTGTTACTAAGTTCTCATTAGCCAACTAGGTCTTTATTATGGAAAGGGTTGTGCACCTAACTAATGCAGAATTTAGATGCAAAACTACAAAAAGTAGATAAAAATGCAAAAAATGCAGATGAAGATGCAAAATGCAAAATAACTTGGGCTTTTGGGCCCAGAGAATGCAAACGGTCCCAGTGGTTGGAACATACTAGGATCTGAGAATCAGCCAAGTAATATGACCCTTCGACCCCAAAATCTGGGTGCCAACAGATGTCACAATTCGAAAGAATTCTTTTTACTGTTAGTAGTACGTATGAAATACCAAGCATTTGTACTTTTGGCCATATCAAAATAAAACTTAAAAAATAATCATACAAACCATTGATGAAGGGATTTCATGTAATCCAGCGGCTTATACGGCCGGATGGGGCAGGGAAGAATCCCAAAGCACTGCAACATGATATTTCCAAATTCGAGAAGATCATGTATGGGCACCTTTCGCAAATTGCCCTTGTTTATTCAGCTAACTTAGCACTGGTTTATTGTAAATCCTATTAACCATGGTTGCAGGAGTATAATCGACATACGAAAAATAACACCCAGGTGAAGATTGAAAGAAAACAGAACTATAAAATCATTCATTACATGATAACATACTATTGACATGGATTAACAAACATTAGATGCATCATGATATGGCTAGATATAGAACCAAATCGGGACCATCCAAATCGGGTACGAATCCTAAAGCTCTCAGGGGCAAAATGGTAAATTTTCCTACAAACGGGTCCAAAAATAGGAACTTGGTCTTTTCCAAGGCCCAATAACCCAACACAAATCTGTATTACTGGGTTATGATGGCAGCCCATTATAAATAAACCCAGGTCGCTAAAAGAGTGATTTAAATTCATGATTATCCCTAAGAGATGGTTTAAACCAATTCTCTTATCTTGGAGGAATTTAAACTCTATTTCCTATCCAAAAACACCGGAAAGTAGAATAAATGATTATCTCAAAGCTGGTTCCAAAGGCGACTATAAATACCTCTTTCCCCCCACCATAAAAAGGTAATCATTACTTTTCTCCAAAAAAGCTCTTTCATAATCCTTCAGACTACTGACTTGAGCGCTGGAGGGTTCGTCACCGAGATCAATCCCGGTCTTTCGAACTTTTTTGCAGCTCAGCAGCAGCATTGAGAACGGTCAACATCGACAAGTAGTAAAAAAGTTAGCTTTTATTGGTTCCAAAAGAACTCACAAATTATCTGTTTGCTCCCACACCAAAATTAGCAGCAACAGATTGGCCCCTTCTGTGGGAACCAGAAAAAGCAATCCGACCATACTCGCCGGTAAAAGAAGTTTTCAACCATGCCTCCAAAGGGAAAGGGAAGGCGGCGGTGTCAAGCCGAAGAGCCACCCCACTTCCTCCACCTCCTCCACTTGAGGATGTTCCCCCTCAATGAGATCAACAAGTTCAACTACCTCAACCTGAATAGCCGTCTCCCCAACAGGCTCACCTAACGTCCAGAGGGGCTGCGCCGGGGGGTTCCCATCGAAGCCATCAAAAACAGCATCCCCTTCATGACCATGTCTCAGTTCACAATCCTTCCACCGAATTGATGGTCGCGCAAAGTCCTCAGGGGTTAAGAGACTTCCATCAAATCATCGTCAATCGCCAATAAGGGATTGACCACCGAACCCACTTGAATAAGTGACTAGCCCGTGATGAGGTCCCTCAACCAGAACACGAGAGAAGTCAGAGGAGTCGTTCTCCCCGAAGGCCAAGTTCCAAAAAGGCCCACCTTCCTAAGGGGCGAAGGGGGTCTCCTCCCTGTCGACAGCGAAGAAGCCACACCGCTGTGAGCTGATCAGCGCTAAGGGCTCATCAGGATGGAGGGGCACCAGTCACCCAGGCAGAATTTCGAAATTCCGTATTTTTGGAAGCGGGGCATGACACTCACTATTGATGTGACCGCAGGAAAAGCTTCGAAAACCCGCACAGAGGCAATGGACTTCATGGTCGTTGATGTGAAGGCTGCTTACAATGTCATTGTAGGCCGACTAGGCCTAGCAATACTTCATGCCGTACCCTCAGACTTTCACATAAAAATGAAGTTCTCGTTCTCAGCAGGAGTAGGGGAAGTCAAAGAAACCAAGAAACAGCTCGGAGGTGCTACACAACTATAATGGGGGGTTCGGTCCTCCCACTTGAAGCATTTGAGCTCTCCCAACAGAACAGTCAAGTCCTTCCCGAACTAGTTCATGAACTCAAGGAGATCCCCTCTTCTGGGAAGGCCGACTGGGAATATAGAGCATCAAATGAAGTACCACAAGGGTGCCTAACACCCTCTTATAGAAGTAGGTTTTCATTTTTCAATAAGGTAGCTGCTTACGATACGGCCAAAGCATGTAATAACAGCTCGTCCCCCCTAAAGGCGGTCACTTAATTTGTTTCAATAAAACTTAGTTTTTTTCTTATAAAGATCATTGCATTGACCTCATATCTATTTCCCTGAGTCACATCTACGACTCGTTAAACGGTAAGTTTAGAGTCCATCTTGTCCCCGAGGGCTACTCCCACAACTTGCTAGGCTCGGAAGACGAGTTTGGAGTCCAACACTTGGTTCGACGCCACTTTAGTCGCTTGTAAACAAACAAGTGCGGAGCTGCTCACCATTCGGAATTGATCCTACAACTCGTTGAAACTTTCAAACAATAAGTTTGGAGTCCAACACATAGTTTGATGCCGCTTTAGTCGCTTGCAAACAATCTAGTGCAGAGTGGCTCACCATTTGGAATTGCTCCTACAACTCGTTGATAACTCCGAAACAACTAGTTTGAAGTTCACAATCATGGATCGAAATTTCCTCACAGCTTGCAAGTATGCACTTTTGGGGCTCGAAACGACCATTCAAACTACTCCCAATACTGGTTAAGTTTTGCAACAAGCAAGTTCGAAAACCAGCTCTTTCCAAGAACTATCTCCAAAATTTGACCCAAACATACTAAATCTAGGGCCTAGCACGCCCCTGGAGCTACTCCCTTAGCTCGACAACCCTCATCAATGAGCTTCGTGCTTAGCTCCTCTTCCGAGCCATGCCAGCAACTCCTTAACTCCATGTGATGGTGTTGGATGCCGGCTCGTCCGAGGAGCTTCTCCTACAACCATCTCACCTTCAAGCATCGGATATGACATCCAACGAACTCCTCGAGTTGCCTTTGCAAGCTTGCTGAGTTCAAAATGCATGTTTGGAGGCCAATTTCAACCTCAAGATTGACTCTCCAAGCTTCCAAGGTTTAAGCAACAAGTTTGGAGTCCAAATCCATCTTTGGGTCGCCTTTACTACCCTTCTAGGACCAAACGACAATGTCAGCGTCAACCCCCTCCTCGGATTACTCCAACAAACATGCAAGCCTGTGGGAGTCCAAATGGGAAGGTAAGTGCTAACTCCCCTATGGACTCACCTCAACAAGCCTGTCGGGTCCAAACAGTAAGGTCGGCGCCAACTCCTTTATGGAGTCACCTCAACAAGCCTGTTGGGTCCAAACGGCAAGGTCGGTGCTAACTCCCTCATGGAGTTGCCTCAACAAGCCTGTCAGGTTCAAACGAAAACGTCATTGCCAACCCCCTCCTCGGGTTGCTCCTAGAGTTGCTCCTAAAACTTGTCTCCAGAATGGCTCTCTCCTAGAGTCTGGTGATGCTTATCGTCCCGCTCGCCTCTCGAGCGGCTTCTTCTACAACGAGTTCGGAGCTATACTCACTCCTAGAGTTGCTCCACAAACTTGCCTCCCAAACGGCTCTCTCCTAGAGCCTAGTGATGCTCTTCGTCCTGCTCGCCACCCGAGCAGCCTTCTTCCAAATGAGTTCAAAGCTCAACTTGTAACATCCTAGAAATTTTAAATATATTTTTGAAATTAGTAAATGATTTAAAATGATTTTTTGTGATTAAAAAAATATTTTTCTGAAATTTATTTTTTTGCACATGCAAAACAAGTGCAAATATTTTTCATGGAAAATACAAAGTCTAAAAATTTGCTTGGAAAATATAATATTTATTAGTAGATAATAATTCTAAATTTTCTGGATATTTATGAATAAATTATGACATGTTTGCAAATCTTTCAAAATGAAGGACTTTTGTGTAAAATTGCCACTTGGGGCAAACTTTTGAAAATCCATTTCTTGGGCTGCACTTGGAGACCGGCCAGATTGCGGAAGTTAGGGGAGAAGATTTTTTTTACTCTAATTGATTGAAATTGATTTACCTAATTGATTTTTTGAAGGATCTATATATGTAAAGTTATTTCCTTAAGGAATATTTTATAGAAATCTTGTAGAAACCCTAATATTCTAAATGCCGGCCTATATTAGTTGCTGCTACAGCCCTTCCCCCTGTTGTGAACATAAACCCTATTTTCTTCATTATTTTCTTGGAGTGGAGGCTTAGATCTTGGATTTTTTGCAAGGAGAAGGAAGAGGCTTTTATTTATTACTACTATTGTTATTCAAGTTAATCTTATTTGAGGTTGGTGGTATTTCTCATCTCTTGAATTGTTATATGCTTGTATAATATGATGATGATTGATCAAATATGATATATCTTGTAAGATTATAAAACTTGATGTAGATCTATTAGAGGATAAATTTCTATGAATAGTAGTCAAATAACTTCTTCATATAAAAACCCTAATTAGTGAATGAATTTTTGACTCTCTTGATATGTTCTTGGGTCATGATTTAGTAAATGCCATGCTAGAAATTTCTATGTGGATCTTTGATTGTTTTAAGGCATATATTAATGATTCTACCATGAATTGATTGTTGTGATAAAGTTAATTGATTCCATGAGATAAAAATCAAAATTTTAATATGTGATGATCATGTTTAGTTTATTCTTGAGGATGGATTGATTGATGAACTGAGGTAGATTGGATAAGATGCACATGCTATATCATAGATTTCATCTTATATATATATATATATATATATATCAGTTGAAGGGATTTCGATTTAGTTGATCTGATTGTCGCAGACCGCATGTCGATCGACCCTACGGTCGACTGCAGTCAGTCAACCATAGTTTCATGTGTTGCTATATATATATATATATATATATATATATCAGTTGAAGGGATTTCGATTTAGTTGATCTGATTATTACAGACCGCATGTCAGTCGACTGCAGTCGGTCGACCGCAGTTTCATGTGTTGCTACAGTCGGTCGACTGCCGAACTGGATTTTTGCCACTCTCTATTTTACTGCATCATTTTTTTTTGATTGAATGTTTCTCCAATTTGCAAACAATAGTTATCAGTTTCCCAAAGTGGCTAGATTTCAGTATTTTCATACCTCTGTATGTGAAAGGATCTTGACTGTATTATAGTATTCACAATGTTCATATAAAAAGTTTTCTTTAAAATCTTTTATTCAATATTATGACTTTGGAAATTGGGATTTTTGTGGAGTTTATGAAAGGATCTGGTTGATGTATGTACTGAGATGGTTTGGCCAAGATACACTTATTTTGTTACAGATTTTTATCATATGAAATCAATATAAACATATATCAGTTTGAGAAATCTCTAAAAATTAAATGGCCGTTGCAGACTGCATGTCAGTCGACCGTGCAATCGACTGCATATTGCCTGTCAGTCGACTGCAGTTCTTTTGAACTTGTCGTGCGGTCGACTGTCATGACTGGGTTGTTTCCACTTTTCTACTGGCAGTCGACTGCTGACTTTGTATAGTGCCTGCCTGTCGACTGCCATAATTTTGAGTTGTGTTTTCTTTTGAATGATGGCGGTCGACTGCAACTTCTGTACTGTTGAATATCGGTCGACTGTCATGACTTGGTTTTTCACACTCTATTTTGCTGTAGTTTTTCTTTTCTGTAAACAATTATTTCTTTGAATTCGCAAACGATGATTCTCAGTTTTTACAAAGTAATTGGATTCAGATCTTACTATTTTCAGAGAGTGTATTTTCAAATTTTAATGGAATTTAACTCAGATTTAGTGGTTTTAGAAAGTAAATGTTCTCAAAATTCAAGAATATTACATTTCAGAATTTTTTCTATTTGGTTGAAAATATAAGATCTCATTTTATGGATGTTAGTTTTAGTTTTTGGACCAATTATGTGGATATAATTGTACATGGAGGTACTTGGTTTTGACTAATGGAATTGAGGGAAATCCTCGTTGTGAGCTAGATGATTTTGGATTTATGTGACATAAAGAAATATTGAGATGATATTTGAGTGGTGAAACTCTAGAAATTGGGTGGGACCCTAGCATGCCGACAAGTGGGATTTTGTTGGAATTTGGCTAGTAGGGCTTTTGTTTTGATTCAGTAAAGTTAAGTCCGGTAGGGTACACCAACTCTAGGGAGACTGTGATTCTAATTGAATATAATAAAAATAAGGACAGACACTAATTGGAGTGGTGATGAAAGGGGAGAAAACATGAGTATGAGGGCCTCAAGATGATCTGCAGTGTGAGATATTTTACGAAATTATCGAGGTGTGAGTGAAATAGTCTTCGAAATTACCTGCGGTGTGGGACTGATCTCCGGAATTATCGGGATCGAGGCGACGCTCATGGGACGTCTGTGCAGGGTAAGGCATCATAGCTTGCGGTGTGGGGTATTCTCAAAAATTCCCAGGTGTGAGTGAAATAGTCTCCGGTATTATCTATAGATAGAGATTGACCTTCGGAATTATCGGGGCATAAGCTAGGTACGCGCAGAATATCTGAATCTCATAGTAGTCACTGTAGTAGGTTAGTTGCATAACGTGGGATTGAACCCAATAAAAGTGGAGAAATGTAAGGACTTGCAATGGACCTATGTAGTATGGGATGCATAAAATCAGACAAGTATGCAATAGAAATCATCATATGTATTTATGTTTCTTGACATGTTTTATGCATACTTGCTTTCTGTTTTCATCTCATACACTTGACACTTAGCCAACTTCACTTGTTGTTTTACGTTGCATTCATCGTTGTTTCATGTTTCATCTGTTATTGCTGTGTTAATATGTTTCACTTGTTGTTCTATTTATTATGGTTTATGCATCATTTATTACTGCTGTATTAATATGCATCAAGTTTGTAATTGTGAGATCTAGAAGTATTACTATTACTATAGTTGACGTCAGTTGCATTTAACTGATGTTCCCACTTTCAATAGACTTTTGTAGGAATTTCAGTTATGGATAACATTCGTTGAAGTAAAGCCTAGAGTATAAATGAAAGTTAAAAATTCACCGTGTTGTAATAGAATTGTAATTAATGTGTTAATTTCCGTTGTGTTTTTGTAAAAAGAGATGATGTAATAAAAAGTTTTAATTTCCATGTATTTGATACTGTGTTTATGATTACATTAAAATTGATTCTGAAATTTGTGCCACATATTTCTAATTTTATTTGTTGGAAATTCTGGGCGTTGCACAACTCACCCGTAAAGTTGCTCCTCAAACTCGCCTCCCGAACGGCTCTCTCCGAGAGCCTGGTGATGTTGTTCGTCCCACTCGCCTCCCGAGGGGCCATCTTCCAAACAATTTTGGAGCTCAAGTCACCATTAAGTTGCTTCTCAAACTCGCTTCTCGAACGGCTCTCTCCTATAGCCTAGTGATGCTCTTCGTCCCGCTCGCCTTCCGAGTGGCCTTCTTCCAAACGAGTTTGGAGCTCAACTCACTCGTAGAGTACTCCTCAAACTCTCCTCCCCAATGACTCTCTCCTAGAGCCCGGTGATGCTCTTCATCTCGCTCGCCTCCTGTGCGGCTTTCTTCTTCCACAATGAGTTCAGAGCTAAACTCGCCTCCCAAGCAACTCTCTTCTAGAGCTCGATGATGCTCTTCATTTCGCTTACCTACCATGGCTCTCTCCTAGAGCCCGGTGCTACTCTTCATCACGCTCACTCTCAGCAACCCTTTTCTTCACCAATAGCGAGTTCGGAGCCTAACTCGTCTAGAGACCCTATCCAAACTCGCATCCAAAAACGGATCTTCCCAAGTCATACAAAGCTCATCTCAACTTCATGGAGGCAACGATATTGCGGGCCAGTTTTGACCCTGAAAAATGATGACTCTTCTACTGACTTTTGAAGATAAATTGTAGATCTTCAAGCTAGCTTCGAAATGGGGGGTCACATGCTTCAATCGGATCTCTGTAGCACCAGAAAAACTAGTTACAATGCACATCAAAGAAGCAACTCCAATGTTCGGAGGCCTGATCCGAGAAAACGAAGAACCGAAAAAAAATGGAGGCGAAAATCGTTGAACAGTCAATGGTCAACGCCACATGTCGGTATGGCGAACGTTCTCATCGATCAGCGAAGCATGCCGAATAGACACATTTCTAAACGAAAACAGAGCAAAATACTCTCCTCTCGATCAATACTTGATCAACGACTGAGATTCGGAAAAAAAAAACTCGACGGTCAGCATTGACCGAGTCAATGGTCAGCGTTGACTGCCACGTGTCGACACGCCGAACACCCTCATCGACGCCAACGCATGTCGAGCAGACGGGAAACCGAACAGGAAATGGTGCAAACACTGCTCCCGATCAGCGCTCGATCGTTATCGACGATCCAGATTTTGCCACGTCATCAAAGGTAAATATTTCATTATTAATTCCTTCATTTAATTTTTAATAAAAATTCCCAAAAATAATAAAAAAATTCAAATAATTAATTAAAAAATACTAAAAATAATTTCTAATACTTGTAAATATTTTTATATTTCGAAACAAAATTAGAATGATTAATTATAAATTTTGGAAATTAATTATCAAATTTCGGAAACTAAATAAAAAGTTTTAAAATTATTAAAAATTGGAAAAAAAAACTCGAAAAATCTGGAAAAATCACAAAAAACCAAAAAAATCTAAAAATAATATTAAGTATTCTAAAAACTCAGAAAAGCATCGCTACATCCCAAGTGAGATCTAAATGTCCGGAGAACGCCAATAAATTCTATAAGCAATTAAAAACAAGCGAACTACTCCTCAAAGGTTATGAAACTCTTGTGATATGCTAGAAATAGAACCAAATTGGGTCCATTCAAATCGGGCACGAATCTTAAAGCATTTAGGGTAAACCAGTAATTTTTCTTACAAACGGGTCCAAAATGGGAACTGTATTAGTTGGTTATGTTTTACATGGTTATGATGGCAGCCCATTATAAATAAACTCAGATTGCTAATAGAGTGATTTAAATTCATGATTATCCCTAAAAGATGGTTTAAACCAAATCTCTTATCGTGAAATAATTTAAACTCTGTTTCCTATCAAAAAACTCCGGGAAGTAGAGATAAATGATTATCTCAGAACTGATTTCAAAGGCAACTATAAGGTAGTGTTTGGCCCAGCTTAAAATTAGCTTAGCTTCTCCTTTAGAAGGAGAAGCTGGGCCAAACACATATTTTGAAAAGCCCAAAAAAAGTAGAAGTAGCATTTTTTTATTAAGAAAAGGAGCTCCAAAAGAAGCCCTCCAGATCTACTTCTGGCTTCTGGCTTCTCCTTTTCTTCTTTTTTTACCCAAAACCAAAGATCAAAAAAATTCCCCTTCCCCTTCCCCTTTCCCTTCCCCTTCCTCCATTCCCTCGCCGAACCTCGCCGCCGCCGTCGAACCACTGCCGCCGCCGTCGAACCTCGCCGCCGTCGTCCAAGTTTCCACGTCTAGATTCAACCCTTCCTGACATTTGAGGCTTCTTACGTACATTACTCTTGGCATTTGAAGCCTTGTTCTTAGGAGACACTCTTTTCTCAACAATTTCCTTCTTGTTTGAATCTGCAACGGTTAGAGCATTTGAAACCAGTGACTTAGGTTTCAGATTCCCAGATCCAGTAGAGACAGAAGGTCTGCGAACATCTTTATTTGAAGCAGAGCTTTCTTCTTTCTGAATAGGAGGATTCATCGCAGAGAGTTTTAATTGTTCAAATTCTTCTTCTATGTTGTATCTCTGCAGTAAATCTTTTGTAGCTTCCTCAAGTTCTGCTGAAAGGTTGTGCCGAAGAAGATATGATTTAAGCTCCTCCCTTACCTTCTGTAGAGGCTGCAGATTTGAATCACATTAAACAGCTATCTTTCCACAACATATTTTGCATTGCACATGGAAATTTTGGTGTACACTAACTAGAACTTCATCCAAATTATTAGTCATGGTCAGAATCATGACTGCCACAGAATATGATTAAATCAGATATTAGCATTTCCTACATAAAATTTAAAAGGATCAAATGGACTATAAACTTCATAAAATAACAGTTTTCTTTTTATTACTTAGGGAATCAATGTAAGCATTCCAGTGACCAAATGAAAGTTATAAATATGTAGCTTATATATATATATATATGTTATAAAATTGATAAATTTGTCGTCGAACCACCGCCGTCGTCGATAAATTTGTAGACTTAACTCTACAGATTTGTAATTGGATAATTTTGAAGGAATTATGATCAAAAAAAATTTGACACTTCATGCTCTATCTCCAAACAACTTCTAGCTTAAAAGTAGCTTTAAAGTTAAAAAAAAAGCTGACTATCCAAACAGCTTCAGCTTTTAATTTCAAAGCTGTACTTTCTAGCTTCTCCTTCTGAAGTAGCTTTAAATCTAAAAAAAGCTAGGCCAAACGCATCCTAAATATCCCTCTACCCCCACCATAAAAAGGTAATCAGTACTTTTCTTCAAAAAAACTCTTTCATAATCCCTCTAATTACTGACTTGAGCGTCGGAGGGTTCATCGACGGGATCAGTTTCGGTGTTACAAATTTTTTGCAGGTCAGCAGCGTTGAGAATGGTCAACATCGGCAAGTAGTAAAAATATTAGCATTTTATTGATTCCAAAAGAATTCACAAATCGTCTATTTGCTCCCACACCAAAATTAGCAGCAAAACATCCACAATACTGTAAGTTAATTATCAACGACATCAATATCAGAATGCTTCGTTCTGTATAATATCAAGACTTTTAAGCTACAAGAATTCTTTGAGAGAGAGATTCAAAAAGAACATATTGAGATGCTAGTCCGAACTTCAGCACGGTTTTTTGTGTTTGTGTTTGCAGCTTGCTTGATTATCTTCAGTGCTTGATCTCTCAAGTGCGCAATCAGTTCACCCTGCACCAGGAGATGTATAAGCAACTTATCCAAACTGCAGAAATAAAATCTACACATGAAATTCTGTTCATCAACTTAAAACTTAGCTTGATTGGACAGATTGCTATAAAAAAAAAATATTTGAGTTTCAGAAATAGACAAGATTATCCTCCAATCAAAACAAGGGTTTGAGGGTCACAATCTTTGGCCACTATACCATATAAAAAGTTTTTGATAGGTGCCCTAATTCATTACCTTTAGAGAATAGAATTAGGAAAAGAAGAACTTGCATGTGGCTTTGTAGTTCTTTAAACTTATATCTATATAATAAAACACAAAGAAAGCTATTAAGTGACTCTCATTCAATTCTTCTAAAAATTAAAGATTCAGATCTAACTTTACAAAACATATTTTTTCCTCAAAAGTTTTTCTTCAAAACTCAAATTCAAATCCCCCACCCAAAACAACTCCTATATTTATTTAATTTTTTTTTCTCTCTTTCTCTTCCTCCCTCTTCTATTCAAAAATTAAGAAAATAAAAATTTTAAAAATTTTTAAAAAATTAAAAATTAAAAAACTAAAAAAATAAAAAATTAAAAAAGTTTTCAAATAATTTAAAAAAGTCAAAAAAAATCATATAATATATTTTTTGCTGGACCCCCAAAAGTTTCTCATATAATATGTTTGCTACTTCAATCAATTTGCTTGAGCTCCAAAACTATTTTATATGATCAAATAAGGTGTCCTGTTTCGAAGACGTACCGTAGGCACGTGTAAACGGGCAAACCTAGTACAGAGATAAGGGAAACAAATACATGCACGCACTATATATATCTAGCTTTCAAATTCAACATACTGTTATATACTTCATTTGTGGTATACAAATATTTATCAATTTTAACTTTCTCTTTTCTTTTTTTATTAAAAAAATCAACAGTATTCGTTTCGTCTATTCTTCCAATGAATATGTTGTTTAGGGTGTAACGTTCAGCTAATTTGTTACTAATTAATTATTTATTACTGATCGAATATGTTCTTTACAATTGTAACTAGAGAGTAGCATATGAGTGCAAGTCATGGAGTATGGATATGGTATGTATGGTCTTGTATTTGTGTGTGATAATAGTCGACAACAACGCAATTTTTAAGAAAAAAATGATTGAGATTCAGTTGACTTTGGATAATGTAAAGATATTAGGTTTGCCCGTTGACACGTGCCTACGGCACGTCTTCGGAACGGTACACCTGGTTTAATTATATAAAATAGTTTTGGAGGTCCAGCAAATTAATTAAAGTATTAAACATATTATATGAGGAAGTAGTATATCTACATTTAAGCTCAACCATCGCCTTCTTGATCATTATCTTGAACTTACCTGCAATGTATATAGTTTATTAGAAACACTGTATAGAATTTTTTTTAACTTCAACATCACTTTTAGATACTTGTAAAATTTATGCAAGGACATTATCATATAGGTTTTATAGAGCTTACTCTAATTCCATAACCACCATGAGCATGTCTAAATATAATGGTAACACAAGTGGAGGTGTGAAGGTATCTACAATACCAATAATCTAAATATTTATTTGTCTGAGGCTCAGTTTGCAATAAAAATACTTCTTATTATTATTTCAACCAAAATAAAATACATGGAGTTCTCAAAACTCTAATCCAAACTAATCATTTCTTTTATCTCCACTCTGTCTCCTCATTGCACCTTTATAAAAAAAAAATCAAAATAGATAAATAACAATTTTACTTTAATGGTCTTTCTTGAATGGAGAGTTTGCACCCTTAACTGGTAAACTCCAGTCATCCCAATCATATACATCAAAACATACACTAAAAGTTCTTATATGTTATATTATCCATAGTTTCTAATAACCAGTGAAGGGAACACTTCACGATAGTATTTCCACTAGTAGTAAAGAAATTAATGTTGTATATTTGCCAAGTTTTTTTAGGTTGCTGGTCAGCTTACCTGTCTTGCTATGGTTTGGAAGTCCAAATTGAGGCCATCAAATAATCCATTTCTCACTTGCGTACACCTTATATCAAAACTAATAAAAAACTCATCAAATAAATCACTAAATTAAAAATTTTTAAACCCAATAATAAAACAATCATACCTCTATGAACTTAGATATCATGCACACACAAAATTCGAGTCAGCAAAAAACCGAGTAATCCCCTGCACACACAAAATTAAAAATTAGAATGAGAATTCAGTTAATGAGATGAAATTAGACTGTTCGCATTGCATATAGAGGTTCTCGATTCAGTGGAGGGGGGTCGCCGATACAGAGTCGCTTGATATTCGTGCTCGATTTGGTGGAGGGGAATCACCGATACGGAATCAGCAACGAATCGGATATCGGCGACGACCTCTTGATTGGGGTTCGACATTGGATTTGCTTTGAGATTTTCAAATTTCAAAATTTTCAAAATTTCAAATTTTAAAAATTATTTTTTTTTTAAATTTTTTAAAAACTTCTAAAAATTTTTATAAGTTTTTGATATTTTTGAATTATTTTTAAAGTTTTTAATTTTTTTTAGTTTTTATGTATTTAAATTTTTTAGTTTTTTAGTATTTTAGTTTTTTTTTTTTTTATGTTTTAATTTTTTTTTAAATTTTTAGTTTTTTTTTTGAATAAGAGAGAGAGAATTAAATAAATAAAGGAGTTGTTTTGAGTGGAGGATTTGAATTTGAGTTTTGAGGGAAAACTTTTGGGTGGGTTGGGGGGGGAGGGGGAATGTGTTTTGTGATGTTAGATCTGGGCCTTTGATTTTGGGTGGATTGAAGAAGAGCCACTTGATAGCTTTCTTTGTGTTTTATTATATAGATATGTGTTTTTTATATTTCAGGTTGTTTACTTATACAGGATGAGACGATAAACATGGAGCCAAAGTGAGGAAGATGATGGACTGAAGAAAACTTTGTTCCTTTTTTTCAATGTATAAGCTCGTACAGAAGTAAAATTGTGCTCCTTATTTTGAATGTATAAGCCCATAGATATGCAAAATTGTGTTCCTTTTATTCAATGATTAGCTCAAACAGATTTTGTAAAAAATATGCCTCAAATATTCTCTCTCATGATCTAGAGGTTCAAGAAAGAGTCGGGCGAAAGCGAAGCCGACTCGAAATGAGCCTGAATGATGTCCAAAAGATGGTTTTTTTTGTAGTTATTTTTAATATATATCCTTAACTATTTGATTTATTTGAGATTATCATTTTGATATAATTTAAAACATTAGTTAGGGGTTTAATATAATTTAACTATTAGTTGGAGACTTAATCCTATTTTAGATAGGAACTGCTTATTTAATTTGGAGTTTATGTTTATTTTAAACTCTAAGTTATGCACCAACTAATATTTAAATTAGAGTTTTTCAATTTATATTCCCTAACATGTATTTCAATTTTTATACTTTAAAAATACATGAGAAGAGATTGTATCTATAAAAGACAATAAAAACCTAAGCGCTTGCTATCTAATTGAGAAATTATTGTAATCAAAGAGAAAAGAGAGACTAAGCGCTAGCTATCTAATTGAGAAATTATTGTAATCAAAGAGAAAAGAGAGAGAGAGACGAAGACTTGTAATTCCTCCAAGAACACCCCAGTGAGTTCAATAAACTTGTTAACGTTGTTATTGATATTGAAGAACATGCACTACTTGTAACCCCTGTTTTTCCAAAAATATATTTTTGTGTATTTCCTGTATTTAGAAATGTTTGCAAATTATTTTTTTTATGTTTTCAAATTCTTTTGTCGAATTGTACTGCCGGATCTTCTATTAAAACCTATTTTCGATCAATAATTGTATTTGTAACTATTTTGTATGATTTTATATTTTAATACAATTCTTATTATTGTTATTATCACTTTTATTATTACTACTCCTATTATTATTAGTACTATTATTATTATTATTGTTATTATTATTGTTTTTATTATTAGTAATAATATTTCTGTCAAAACCTAATGGTATATTTTTATTAGTTATTGTGCCAAAACCCATTTTATTTTATTGGATTTCTTTTTAAACCCAACTATCCTATTTTGACAAAACCCAATTACTTTTTACCCTAAACCCATTATCCTATTACTAGAACCCTACCCGTTAAGAAACCATACAGACCTAATACCCATTCACTAAAACCCAACCAAACCCATTTCATTAACTAAAACCCATTAAACCAATCAGCCTCAACTACCACAGACCCGTCACCCCTACCCGTTATCAACCCTAAAAACTGTTCATTTACCCATATATATTTTCACCCATCCCCTCCTGTAACCCTATGTACAGCCGCCTTCCTCCCGCTATTCACCTTCCGCTCATCTCTCCCCCGGCGTCCCCTCAGCCTCGCCAAGTCCCCTGTGCGACGCCAGTGAGCACCCGACGCATCCTCCGCCCTACTCTCCCATCCTCGTGCCATCCTGTGTGCACTGTACCGATAGCAGCGTCGCGCCCCTTGCGACCCCTCAGTCCGCCCCCTGCTGTAATGCCCCTGCCCCTAGCTCAGATAATTTATACAATTTATAAGATAAATTAGATACTATGTAGTACAACTGCCCACCACAGGCTGTCTCTCAAAAGGTGGTTAACCGAATTGGTGACTCTTGATCATAGGCTATTATATTTATATTATATTATTTTATTGTAAATTACCGATATGGGACTATATCCCTTTTACTATCTCTTTCTCACTCCGGATGAAATACACAACCGAAATGCCAATCCAAGGTGGGCCCCATTTTAAGCCACGTCACCCACCATTACAACTTATATGCTGTTTACAAGCAATGTGGGCCCCATTGCATTAATACCCCATTTCATTCAAATATTTTACTAATATACCCATCTGCATATAGTTTTTTAAACAACCACCTATTTTTAAACCTTTTTTGAATATATTATATTATATATATACCATTATACTTTGAAAATTACAGGGTGTTACACAATCCCGGATTTAATTGAGCCACCCTCCTATCCTTTTTAGACTATTATGATTCCGGAGTACACCGTCCGATCAATAACAGTCCCAGATTTAATTGAGGGCACACCACAATTTCGGAGTACGCCGCTCGACTGGGTCTATAGTCCCGGAGTACACCGCCCGACTATACATACATGCTCCACACCCCGGTGTCGAAACCTGGCTCTGATACCATTTGTAACGTCCCTATCCCTAGCTAAGACAATTTATACAATTTATAAGACAAATTAGATACTATGTAGTACAACTGCCCACCACAGGCTGCCTCTCACAAGGTGGTTAACCGAATTGGTGACTCTTGATCATAGGCTATTATATTTATATTATATTATTTTATTGTAAATTACAGATATGGGACTATATCCCTTTTACTATCTCTTTCTCACTCTGGATGAAATACACAACCGAAATGCCAATCCAAGGTGGGCCCCATTTTAAGCCACATCACCAACCATTACAACTTATATGCTGTTTACAAGCAACGTGGGCCCCATTGCATTAATACCCCATTTCATTCAAATATTTTACTCATATACCCATCTATATAATAAAACACAAAGAAAGCCATCAAGTGGCTCACATTCAATCTATCCCAAAATCAATGGACCAGATCTACTCTCACAAAACATATTTTCCCGCTCAAATTTCAAACTCCACAAATTCAAAAAAAAACACACACACACACACACACACTCTCTCTCTCTTTTTCCCCAAAAAAACTCCCCGTTCTCTCTCTTTCTCCCCGTTCTCTCTTTCTTTCTCCTGCCCACTCTCTCTCTCACTGTCTCCCTCTATCTATCTCCCCGCTCTCTCTCAGTCTTCCTCTCTCTCCCCAACCTCTGCTACGTTGCCTCCTCAGCACCCCCACCTTCGCTCCGCCGCCTCTTCAGCAACCCCCCGCCATCGGGCCGTCTTCAGCGCCCCCCCCACCTCCCAATCCTAACCACCTCCTCCTCCCTTCCGCTTTCATCCATCAGCGACCACCACCTCTCTCTCCGCCGGCCACCTCCGGTGCCTCTTTAGCGCCCCCACCACCTCCGCTTCCTCTTCAGCGCCCCCACCTCCAGTCGCCAACCCCCCCTCCAGTTGATTTCACCTCCAGTCGATTTTAGCCTCCAGTCGATTAGAAGAATCACCCTCCGCTCTCACCTCCAGTCGATTTCACCATCGATTTCACCCAGTCGATTTCACCATCTCAGGTAACCATCGATTGTGCTGTTTTTTTGAGATAGTGCTGTTTTGGGTATAGTGCTGTTTGGGTATTGACATAGTGCTGTTTGAGATTGTGCTATTTTATGGATTGTGCTGTTTCACCATTGATTGAGATAGTGCTGTTTTGGGTATTAAGAGAGATTTGGGTATTGACAGATTAGAAGAATTGGGTATTGAAGGAAGTTTGTGTATTGAGAGAGATTTGGATATTTGTGTGTTGATTGAGATAGTGCTGTTTTGTTGTGATATTTGGGTATTGAGAGAGATTTGGGTATTGACAGATTAGAGGAATTGCGTATTGAAGGATGTTTGTGTATTGAGAGAAATTTGGATATTTGTGTGTTGACAGATTACAAAATCCAACCATCGATTAGAAGAAGGTATACAAAATCTAACCATCGATTGTGCTATTTTTTTTATTTGGGGTATTGATTGAGATAGTGCTGTTTTGGGTATTGAGAGAGATTTGGGTATTGACAGATTAGAAGAATTGGGCATTGAAGGAAGTTTGTGTATTGAGAGAGATTTGGATATTTGTGTGTTGATTGAGATAGTGCTGTTTTGTTGTGATATTTGGGTATTGAGAGAGATTTGGGTGTTGACAGATTAGAAGAATTAGGTATTGAAGAAAGTTTGTGTATTGAGAGAAATTTGGATATTTGTTTGTTGACAGATTACAAAATCCAACCATCGATTAGAAGAATTGTGCTGTTTTGGGTATTGAAAAAGATTGACTAATTTGGGTATTGAGAGAGATTTGGGTATTGACAGATTTGGGTATCCTAGACAAGACTGTGATGTTTTTGTTAGAGAGATTTGGGTATCTTTAAAAACACATATGGTTGGGTATTGAGAATTTCTTAGATTAAAAGCACATATGTTTGTATTGTGATATTTGGATATTGAAGAAAGTCAATGTAGGTGGTTTGGGAGGGATTAAGGGGAATTTTGTTGATTTCGATATTGGAAATGCTGGATAATTCTGTAGGTGTAGACAATGGGCTTAGTGTTGTTGGTTCGGAGATTGTTAGGGGATGGAGTAGTAGTATAGCGAGAATTGATAAAGGGAAGAGTTTGTACTGCTGTGAGATTATTGATTTCGAAGAGTTTGCACTGTAGAGTTTGTAGTGTTGTAGGTGTAGGCAATGGGCTTAGTGTTGTAGGTGTAGAAGCTTATCGTGTTTCTGAGGATGGTTCCAAATTTTCAATGACTTCAACTCCTATCGTTTCGCCAAGTAGAGTTGTGGATGTGGCTAGTAGGGTTCAGAATGGGTGGTGATTTTTGCCTAATTTAAGTAAACAATATGAAGATCAAACATAGAATGCATAGCGTTTATTCTAGGTTTGTTTATTACATAGGAGCAGGGGTTAGTTTTGTTACATAACCTGTTCATCTTCAGATATGGAAATAGTCGAGCTAACTTGAAAATAAAGGGAATATTCTTTGTAGTACCATATCAAAACTGCGAATGTTAGAATTTCTTTGCCAATAACTACAGATAAATTTCTAAAAAAGAGTGTCAAGCGCAGCTGAATTACAACTATACTAATTTTACAAGGAAATCAAGAATTTTCCAATATTTAGTTTGTAGTATTACATTACCAAAATGCTCCAAGTCTCACGAAAATTTTGTCAAATTATGAACACTGTACTTAATCAATTGTGAAAATATCAGTCGTTGTGCTCATTAGTTCCAATCAATTCTTCAATTGTATATAGAATATTTCTTCCAACCTTTTAGGTGGACACCACAGAGCACTTTCTATACGCCACATCATGACTTACTAGAGGATATGATTAAAAGGAAATTGGTCATAAATACTCTTGAACCGGACAAGACAAACCCCAATCACGGGTTACTGGTTATAATATCAATATATCATACTGCTTGCTCTATAAAATAGATGAATTCAAGTAATATGAAGAAAGCCCATATATACAACGATCTTTAAAGACAACATAGCTAAGTATATGACACAAACAGCAGAGCCTATAGAATAAGCCAATGCGAAAGAGATGGGGTCAAATATTTGTTGTCATTCTTGGTCAAGCTCATAGATTTTTAAAATTCTGTTTAGCACCAGCCAAAATTACCATATTAAGATTGCTATATATGAAATATAGATAAGAGTAGGACATCAATGCCCTCACCATGTGCTCGAAAATGAAGAAAAGCTCATGGTTCTCGCTAACAATCTCCTTCAACTTGACAATATTTAGATGGTTTAATTTACGAAGACACTGCAAAAAGAGGTTCATTAGACTTTCTCACTTGAAAAAACAATCAAATCAAGGGACACAAAAATGAAGAAACAGAGTAGCAGACCTTAACTTCTCTTAGATTTGCACACTCTTCCCAATAGTAGAACTTTCTCTTCATTTTCTTGACAACAACCTGATATCAGTACAAATACTAATCAATAACCAGTTTTTTCTAAAGAAGAGTGGTCACAAAATGATTTACTATGCCAGTTTCTTATTAAATAAAGTAACTAAGTAAGCATTCAAATCTGTTACGCCTAAGAAACCAGCGAAAAGAAGCCAAGCATAAACCAGATATTACACAAAACCCTGTCTTCTAAGTAGCAAATACTTACTATCTCATTTGTTTCCACATTTACTTCCCTATAGACATTCTCGCATGTTCCGTCTCCAATTTCCTTTACAAGTCTATACCTACACAAATTAGCCTGACCTACACAAATTCCAGATATCAGAGGATTAAATTACCACAATTAACTTACTTCTCCATTGTTGGATTTGTAGAACACTACTTCTGCTTCCTTTCACTGGACGACGAACAAACTTCTAACATGAACCTCCACACCAGCTATGCAGTGTCTTTTACTAACTTGGACGTAGTCAGATGAGAGGAAAGGAAGTACTAAATTGATAAAAGTTGTACTCTCATGGCATGAGTGATTAGGCATCACCAAGAACATTATAGACATGCTTCTAATCCAACCTTCAAGTGCCAACTACAACTAATATCATCTATAGAAAACAAGATAATCAACTAGGGCGGTCCGAAAGCACCAACTGAAATTCATCTCCATTTACCAAAAATATACACAGTTATCATGAAAAGATTTAATTAGTTGCAAAAGATAAATGATCACAATTAGCATACTTTAAAGAAAAGAAATTTAAACCAACTAATATTAACATAATTAATTTATTATAACAGAGAATAATACGGGAGGATAAAAAAGCTTCGCGAATAAGATCTATTTCCAATTTGAGTACATAATTATCCACTAAACAAGAATTCTAATACTACCCGTTACTTCATCAGACAGATTCGAAAAACAATTCATAAGAGAAAACTGAATCAACCAACTTTAGGGTGTATTTTGAAAAAAACTTGATACAACCTAATCACAAAACATAATCACAAATCTCAACCCCGCAAAATTCAACATAATCACAAAACACAGAAATAAACAAAACCCATGAAAAAGGTTTCAATCTTGATTGAGGAATAATAAAAAAGATCAGTTTTTAAAAATTTTTTGAAGGCAATTCTATTATACCATGAGTACATCAAAACTGCTATGTTTAACCCAAAACACAATCAATTTGAAAGAAAAAATAGTTAGAATCTTCATATATGGAATCTTGGGATTTAGTGAGATTCTCCCCAAAAACTGTGCTTAGTCATTCTACATCCTGTTCATCTTTATTGATCACCTGACTAAACACCATATCTCATAGTAGTTAATACGTTTTCTTGATTGGTTTGTTAACAGTAGTTAATAGTAGTTAATGGTTTGTTAATAGTAGTTAATAGTATGTAATAGTAGAATCATCAAAGAAGATAAATCATAGTAGTTAATAGTAGTTAATACGTTTTCTTGATTGGTTTGTTAAAATAATTAGAACGTCAAAGTTAATCATCATATATTTTCCCTCCTTTATATACAGGTCAGTTGCTCCAATTAAAGAACAGCAATGGATGACATCACTATATATGGCCATGTAAGTATCTTCTTTTTTTAAAAAAAAATCTACAACTCTTGATATAACAATAAGTTCCTCTCATTTTAATGTTTACTTTAATACCTTACAGGTTGATGTTGACTTGGAAAAAACAGTAAGTTAAGCTTTTCATTGTGTTCTTAGCACATTAATTAATTGTCCACTTACATTCAAAATTGATATTTTTCTATTGCAGGTGCAATTCCTTCGACAAAAAAATGTCGGGGTTACCATTCGAGATGAACGCGAGCTTAATCTAATATCTCTTCACAAGGTAAGCTTCACCATTTATTACTTGGTTGGTCTTTTGCTCATTATTGATTTTTTATTAATTCCTACTTTTTAACCACCCAATGTAGAGAAAGGAAACAAGTTATTCTGGCAAGGGAAAGGGAAAAGAAAATGAAATGTCAAGTGCAGTATATGCTTATCTTGCTTCTTTATCTTGCTTTATCTACAATGCTTTTTCTTTATCTTTCCTCACACTGCTTCTTTAAAATTAATACATTCTCAAATGAGTAAGTGGTTCTCCTCTTAAACAGTCATTTATAACGATTCATTTTCACAAATTTAGGCTCATAATGTTCATGTTATATCGAAAGCTATGTTGGCTCAACGTACACGACGAGAACGAGAGAAACTTGAAATGTGCTCTACACGAGTATTAGAAGCAACTGACGAATGTTTACCTCGAACAACTGTTCCTTCTAATGTACCACAGAAACATACGTATGATGGACAAACTACTTCAGTACTGCCAAATATTGGCCTGCAAAGAACCTCTCAAACTTCTGGCGCTGTTAGGTAAATAATGTTTGCTTTTTTAATCTTAACTTTTTCAGAATGTCTTTAGTTAGTTGTTCTCCATGTTCAGCCATATGATTGATTCACAAGTAGCGAGACTTGAAGGGTGCACCACGCGTCAATTGGACCAACGTGAAAGACAATATCGAACTGCTACGTCCAAATCGAATAGGTTAATTTTATTTTACCTTTAACCCGTGTATATTATCCATAGGTTAAAATATATATAACTGTTAACTTACATGGCTATCGTAACTAATAGGTTCAATTCCGAACGACAGTTTCTCGGTATGATGAATGTATCATGCTCTTATTGTTCAGCATTGCATTGGAATGATGAAAAATTATCGGTCTCATCTGCCAGAAATAATTATTTCGGAAAATGTTGTTCACAAGGAAAAGCGAAGCTACCTTTGCTCATTAATCCACTCCCACCACTTCAAGATTTATATGATGGTGATAGTGTGCAATCGACTTCATTTCGGACTTATACTCGAGAATACAATGCAGCAAATGCTTTTACGAGTTTGGGTGTCAGAATGGATGAAAGGGTCATCCATGGTCGGGGGCCTACCTCATTCACCATACATGGAGAGCTGTGCCACCGAACGGGGTCATTAATACCACAGCCAGGTCAAGCTGCTGTTTATGCACAACTCTACATTTACGATCCAGTTTCTGCTTTAGGTTTTCGTACATCGCAAAATTCTCATTTGAGAGCTGATGTTCTCAATATTATTCAGGATTGTTTGGAGTTCAATGAATTTGCAGATAAGTTTCGTCAAGCTTATACAATTTTAAACCAGACAAGTTCTTCGGATCACAGCTTACCTGTGGTTCTACACTATAATTCAGCAACTGACCGGCGTAGGTATAATCTTCCAACTACTGATGAGATTGCAGTGATTATACCTGGTGATGGAACTAAAATTAGTGGTATGAGAGATATCATACTGCATTTGAGGAAAAACAATGAGTTAATGCAAATTAACGAGTGCCTTCCAACATATTTGCCCTTGCATTATGTCTTGCTATTCCCTTATGGTGAGTTGGGATGGGAACCAGATTTGAAACAGTGGGATGTCATCAATGGAAGACCTTCGACTGCTAGACTAACTCAAATGCAATTCTATAGTTATCGTTTAAATGCAATACAGAGTATTCAACTATTCTGAGAGCAGGAAAACTTTTGCAAGAATTTATTGTAGATGCTTGAGCAGCCACTGAGCAGAATCGACTGACATATCATAAGCTTAATCAGGGAAAACTTCGAGCTGAACTTTACCAAGGTCTTACCGACATCGCTGCAGATGGGTTAGGACTTGATCAGGTCGGACAACGAATCATTTTGCCATCTTCATTCATTGGTAGTCCAAGACATATGTTTGAAATCTTTCAAGATTCAATGGCTATTACGCGCCACTACCAACACCCAGATATTTTCCTTACCATGACTGCAAATTCCAAATGCCCAGAAATAACTGCAGCTCTATTGCTACATCAAAAAGCCACTGATTGCCCTGATTTAGTTTCTCGCGTTTTTGAGTTGAAGAAAAATGCTTTGATGAAGGGGATAGAAAAAGAAAAAGTATTTGGTCAGAAAGTTATGCATGTCTTTACCATTGAGTTTCAGAAACACGGGCTACCTCATATTCACGTTCTTTTCTTTCTTGCAAATCCAGACAAAATTCGTACATGCCAACAAGTAGATGAAGTAGTTTCTGCTGAATTTCCAGATCCGATAGCGGATCCCCTACTCTTTGAAACTGTCAAAAATTGTATGGTGCATGGCCCGTGTGGTGGACAAAATCCTCAAGCATCGTGCATGGAAAATGGAAAATGTCAAAAGAGGTATCCTAGAGAGTTCTCTGAGGCAACAATTATGGATCAAGATGGCTATCCAATCGATCGTCATCGTGATACTAAACATTTTTATACTGTGAGGGGGCAGCAGGTTGATAATAGAGATGTTGTACCCCATAATGCTTACCTTTCTAAAATGTTTAATTGTCATATTAATGTTGAAGTTTGTGCTGGGGTAAGATGTGTTAAATATATCCACAAATATATTTTCAAAGGAAACGACCGCGCAATAATTGTGTTGGGAGGAGTAGATGAGATCAAGCAATATCTCGACGCACGGTATAATGGCCCTCCAGAAGCTGCATAGCGAATTTTTGGACACTCTTTACATGAAGAGGTGCCAGCAGATGTACGCTTGGCACTGCATTTGCCTAGAATGCATCGTGTTGTTTATAATTTGGCTGATAGGATTGACGACGTCGTATCTAGAGCCGAACTAGAAATGACAACTCTTACCGGTTTTTTTGCATGTTGCTCATCCAATTTAGCTGCACGGGCATTCACCTACCAACAGTTTCCGCAACATTTTGTTTGGAATAAGTCTTCGAAGATGTGGATGCCGAGAAAGAAGGGGTACGCAATCGGCAGAATGTACTTTGCAGGTCCAAATTCGGGTGAGCGCTTTTATTTGCGTTTGCTACTAACAGTTGTGAAGGGACCACGATCATTTCAGTGCTTACGTACAGTCGACAATGTTGAGTATGCTACTTTCAAATTAGCATGTGTTGCCAGAGGACTGTTGGAAGATGATGGCGAGTGGGTACAATGTCTCCAAGAAGCTGCAATTATGAGTACCGGCTACCAACTTAGAAGGTTATTTAATGTCATTCTTACGGAATGCTCTCCGTTGGAACCAATTACCTTACGGAACCAATTCTCAGTGCATATATGTGATGATCTTGAACACAAACTGCGTACATTATTTTTCATTCCCAATCCTACCCAAGCCCAAGTCCTAGATTATGGTCTATATCTTTTAAACCAAATGCTTCAAGAATCAGGCAAGAGCTTAGATAACTTCTGACCCATGCCCCATCCTATGCAAAATTGGAGTATGGTTGTTGGCAACAAGTTTATTTGGGAACATAAAGTACTGCAAGTTGAAGCCCTACAAGCTAATATACAAGCAAGTATAAATTCACTTAATGATGCACAGTTATCTGCATATACTGTAATAATTATATCAGTTATGGGCTGCAAGGGAACTATATTCTTCTTGAATGGAGGGGCCGGTACTGGAAAAACTTTTTTATACAATACACTAGCAACAAAATGCCGTCGAGATGGTTTCATTATTGTAACTGTTGCTTCTTCTGGCATTGCATCATTGTTACTGTTAGGAGGTAGAACTGCACACTCAACATTTTCCACCCCACTTGATGCGTTGAATAATTCTTTTGTGGGTTCACTAAGCAATCACCTCAGGCAGATTTTTTCAGGGAAGCAAAGCTAATCATTTGGGATGAGGTCCCTATGCAGCATAGGTTTTGTGTAGAAGCTGTTGACCGTACACTTCAAGATATACATGATAATAAAAATCCATTTGGTGGTATCACTGTGGTGCTCGGTGGGGATTTTCGACAAATCCTACCAGTAGTATCGAAGGGGGTTCGAGAACAAATTGTTGGTGCATCGCTAAGAAAATCTTTACTTTGGAATGCCGTACAAGTCTTAACTTTGAACGTAAACATGCGTCTAGATTCATCCGATATCAAAAATGTTTCATTTGCCAATTTTCTAAACAAGGTTGTCTTCTTACATATTTTTTGTAATAACTAAGCAAATCTCTCATTTTGACTCTCACTGACAAATAAGTCTTCTTTATTATATAGATTGGCTCCAAACCCGATGAGACCGTACAACTTCCTTCAACAGTTCGGAGGTGTCACACATTGGATGAACTTTTATCTACCGTTTACCTGCAACTAAACGTTATCGGCACTATCACTCCCAAATATCTCACAGAGCGGACAATTCTATTAGCGAGAAATGATGATGTCAATTTCATTAATGCTGCTGCATTAAATCTTCATCCGGGGCCAAAATTTACATTTTTTGCTGCCGATAAAATGTCTGAGGAGGATGGAGTTGATCGAAACATCACCAATCGATACCCTAACGAGTTTTTGAACTCTTTAGGTCCTCCCGGGCTACCACCATTTAAACTGGAGCTGAAAGTGGGGTGCCCAATCATATTGTTAAGGAATGTTGCACCAAAGAATGGTATGTGTAATGGCACTCGGTTAATTGTAGTTCGGTGTGCTCAGTCGACGCATGTAATTGAGGCTATGATTTTAACTGGCGATAAAGTAGGAAATTCCGTCTTCATTCCAAGAATACCACTAACCCCTAAACCTTCGTCTTCGGATCTATCTTTTGCAATAACAAGATGCCAATTTCCAGTTCGATTAGCGTATGCTGTAACAAAAAATAAAGCACAAGGCCAATCTGTTGATATTGTGGGGATAGATTTACGCTCACCAGTTTTCAGTCACGGACAACTCTATGTTGCACTCTCTAGGTGTACAAGTTTTGATCGTATTTTTCTACTTCTACCAGAAGATTGTTTGAGCTCAACAACAAACATTGTTTATCCTGAAGTTCTTTTATAGTTATTTCAGAAAATACAGGTACTTTTGATTAAAATACAAGTTACAAATTTATGACTTTGATTATCTTTCAATAAAAAGTTTTCATACTCTAACTAATGAACCTTACTTGAATAAAACTTTTTATTCAGTTAGGTGATCTCGATAAACTCAAGTCACCAATATTTATTATAACTATTAAATAGTATTACGGATGATCCATAAACTATTAAATTTTCTCTAAATAGAATTAAGAAATGCATCTACCAAACTGTGCATGAGCTACCACTACCATACTCTTAGCACATCCTCTCAAGTATACAGTGTCTAAATTTCATTTTAGATGATATTATATTCTTTGTTTTTCCACCACCTCGGCAAAACGATAGTATAGCAAGCACAAGAAGATTATAATGAAGCTGTTAGCATAGTAAAAAAAGTTTTTCTCATATGGTATTGGGCAGACCAATAATTTCTTTTTTCCATCAAACCTTTTGGTTCATTACCTAGAAAATATAACCTGAGTCTGTTCTGTAATCTAAATTAAGGAAACATCCAAAAAAAAGGGACAATTCAAATGCACACCAATTTGACGAAACTGTAGATTGTAATGTAAAGTAGTAGAAGCGTAGTGAAGCGAGAGGCTAGAGATTATGCGTCAAACGCTTCAGTTGGGATAAATCTGAAACAACACAACCCTATATTTTAGACTTGAAATATTGTGTATATACAATTTTTTAGTAGAAGATGAAGTAATTAAGGAGAGAGAGGAAGAGGAAGAGGATGAGAGGGGAGGGGGGGGGGATAGTCTAGAATATTTGGAAGCATATTTAAATGACAAAAAAGGGTATTCAAGCATAATTAACTAGAAAGATACACTGTATGATGAACTAAAAATAGAAAGTTAAGGATGGATGAATGTCTAGCTACTAATATTGTTACTCACCTTTCTTCAACCAATTAACCATCCTTAACAACAATGATGATAACAAAAAAAAACTTCTAAATCAAACTTGAATGAAGTTTCGATTGATGTCGGCTGAGCCACCTCTGTACCATACCAATTGTGAGGATCAGTGAAGGCATGTGGATGCCATTGTTAGATGCTATGAGACCGGGATAGAGGAAAAGCTGAAAAGGATGATTAATGAAGGTTGAAGAGAACTTATTGATTGGAGGTGGAGAGAGGACTGATAGAGGTTGCTCAGTGGTGATGAGCTTCATGGAAATTAGAGAACCATAGGCTGGTGTTGTTGGAGGTTTAAAAGGAAATTACAAGAACTAAGAGAGTGATATGTGAAGCAGGCCTAAGAGAGAAAGGCAGAGATTTAGCAATGGGGTTGCGCAAGGATAGAGATAATGGTACAATTAATTTAGTCAACAGTATGAATTTTATGATAGTTGAGGTGAGTTTGGGCTGTAATTTTTTAGTGGTTTAGTTTAAACCCACTAACTAGACCTGACCCACATTTTATAAAGTTGTGTCCTCTCAAGTATACAGATAATCTTATTAACTATATATTTCAGTATGCATGGCAACAATGATCTTAACAGTTATTATTTTGGGAGACGATGTATAACAATGATCTTAAAAGAAAAGTATATACATTAGTAGTTATTAAACAAATTCTTGAAATATGAATGACAATTAGTATCTTATCATGCCTTTAGTGTGATCATCTGTTTATCAATTCACACTTCACAGTTACACTATCAAGCCTTTAGTGTGATCATCTTTTTTTCAATTCACACTTCACAGTTACACTACTCATGTGTTTAAATCTGTAACAGATTAACTTCTTTACTTATTTCATAGAGATGGATATTAAATATAACTATGGTTATCTTAAACACAAGCATATATATATTGAATCTCACTTTATTTTTCTACAAGACGATGCTAAATTTTCAACTATATAGCAATTGGAGTTGCAATAACAAACAATTATTTTAGCAAAAACAAGTATCACCCTTTCTATTATTTGATGGCAAACATTAAATCAATAATGAGCCAGCAAACCCTTCAAATCAATTAACTTATCAGTAATGAAATATTGACACCATATATAAGAAGAAAAAAATAGAAAGAGGGTCGTCTATTAACTTATTATTTTTTCTTTAATGAAACAAGACGACAAAATAAAAAATCCATTTATATATGATAAATTTACCTTACCAAAACTTATTTTCATTGTTGTTTTACTTTTGAACTTTAATAGAACTGGGAAGCAGCTGACATGGACCTTAAATTTATAAATGCAACTACATTGATGAATTGGGTTGCAATAAGGTAAATTTATATTTACTACAACTAGACCCTATGTTAACCGTTAATTGCTGCTAATTTAATGCTTCTTCTTTTTTTCCCAGATTGTCGTCCACACACAAAACCGTCATGTACATATTGACAGTTTAACTTTTTGTAGGGTGATGAGGAACATGTTTGGTTGAAGTCATTGTTCTGTTTGAAAGGTAATGGTTTCAAAACTATTACTATTGTTTTAATTGTTTATTGTAAACTCTTACTATTTGATTCAAAACTCTAACTGTTTTTTTAGGCTCACTGTTTGGTCCTATTTTTGAAGACTTCAACCATTGTGTTCTCCTACAACCATGTAATTTTTTTTTTCATTCAATTGGTTGGTGTTTAGTATGGTGGAGGATGTAATAGTTGTAATAATTGTAATATTTAGCATTTTGGGAGATGATGTAAGTAACTGTATATAATGATGATATAATATAGTTATGTTAATACCCGTACCTGTAATTTTGTGGAGTATTGGGTTCTGTGTTTGGTTTTTTAAAGATTTTTCGAAGGTTTTTCAAAAAATTCATTACATTTTCAAACGAATTTTTGGTTTTTATTTTGTATCTTGCATTATATTCTGATTTTTCCCCCAGAGCCTTATATATATGATGCCTGTGTGATGTTGCTCGGTCTCGCCTGGGGAGGATTGATATTTATTGCCTGTGATGTCATATATTTAATTGTTAGCAGAATTTCGTAAGGAATTTCTGTAAAAGGGCTAATATTTTAGGAGAGGTTCTGTCAAAATTTTTACTAAATTTTCTAAAATCTATTATGTTTTCAAACGATATCTTAGTTTTTATTTTGTATCTTAGTCATATGAAGATTCTTTTTTTCCCAGAGCCCTATATATACAATGTCTGTGTGATGTTGCTTGGATTGGCCGGGGGAGGATTTATATTTCTTGACTGTGATGATAAATTTTTAATTGTGAGCAAAATTTCGTAAGGAATTGCTGTAAAATGGCTAATATTTTAAGGGAGGTTCTGTCGAAATTTTCAGAAAATTTCCTAAAATCTATTATGATTCCAAACTATATCTTGGTCTTTTATTTTATATCTTTAGTCATATGAAGTTCTTTTTCCCAGAGCCTAATATATATTATGTCTGTGTAATGTGGTTTGGATTGGGCTAGGGAGGATTCAATTTGGCTGTCTATGATGTTAAGGAATTGCTCTCAAAGGAATAATATTTCATGAGAGATTCTATCGAAATTTTTACTACAATCCTGCCTGTAAAATTTTAAATAATACTGTCGAAATATTTACTAAACATTTTAAAGAAAGTTAAGACGTCGCGATAACATGCCGTACGAAACATTTTAAAGACGTCGTATTAGAAAACTATTAGGAAGCAATATAATTTCAGAGGAGGCCTGTATAGAGTAGTTGATTGTATTAGAAAGGTGGGTGTATTTGTTTACACCGACCTTTTTTGTACCTCTTTAACAATTATTCGTTAAAATGTTTTAATTTTTTTAGAAATTTATATGCAGTTCGCCCAATTAAATAACTCTAACTAAATTCACATGCAGTCCCGAATACGTGCTGTAGGCACGTGCCACGGGCATACCTAGTCTGCATATAGTTTTTCAAACAACCACCTATTTTTATACTTTTTTTTAATATATTATATTATATATATACCATCATACTTTGAAAATTACGGGGTGTTACACCTACAGCACAGCTTCCCTGCGCTGCTCGACCTCGACAGCCAGTGCGCCCTCTTCTCCCTCGCTCCCGGTTCCCTCTCGGTGCTACCCCCCTGGTCGACTCCCCCACCTCTGCAGCGAAGCCCCGCCAGTGTAACCCCTGTTTTTCCAAAAATGTATTTGTTTTTGTATTTTCTGTATTTAAAAAAAATTGCAAATTATTTTTTTCGGTTTTCAAACTCTTTTGTCAAAATGTAATTTTGAATCTTCTATTAAAATCTATTTCCGATAAATAATCTTATTTGTAACTATTTCATATGATTCTATACAATTCTTATTATTATTACTCTTATAATTATTATTTCTATTATTTTTATTATTATTATTATTATTATTATTAGTATTTTTATAAAATCCTAAATTGTATGTTTTATTGGTTATTAAATTTTCCTATTGGATTTTTTTTAATTAAACCCAATAGCTCATTAAAACCCATTACCCTATATACCCTAACTACCCAAACCCACTTAAACAGCCCAGACCTGAAACCCGTATACCCCTCCCTCAGCATAAACCCTATTTTTTTACCTATATATATATACACATAACCCAGCCTGTTCACCTACCCGCCGCTTCATCCTTTTCCATCCATCCTTTCTCCATGCCTCCCTCATGTCGTCGCACCGCGCAGCGATGCCGGCCACCGCGCTAACCCCCCATCCTCCGACCTCTTCCCTTCTTCTCCGCCAGGCCCAGCGACAGCAGTGCACAGCGCCACCCTGCGCCCTGCATGATCCCGTTGCTCTACAGTCGATGTCGCGCTGTCTCCCGGTTCTCCTCCACGTCACCCCAACACCAGACTACAGCTACAGCAGCTGCATCCCGTCGACTGGCTGCAACAACCACAGTGCAGTGGCGCTGCATCACAGTGCTGTCTGCCGTCTGCCTGCCTCGCGCCTGCCTTGCCGGTGCTGCCCTGGGCGTCGTCCTTCGACAGCCATCGCAGTAAGAAGCCAGAGCCTAGCCATGGAGGTTTCTGTTGAGTTACTCTATTTTGATGGGTTTTTGATCTTGTTGAATCCTGGCCGTCCATTGCTTTGGTGATTTGATCATCACGATCTTCATCATCCCATCTGATCATCATCATCTAGTGGACCTTGACCGTTCGATCTTGATCTCTTGATTGATAGCCGTCAGATCATGTTCATCATCTCATCATCTTTGATTATGTGAGCCATTGGATTTCTTGATCTTGATCTTCGGTTTTGATCAAGTAGATCGTGGGCCGTTGATCACCATCTTGATGAGCACTTTGATTGTGAGCTGTTTGATTGGATCTTGATCTTATCATCATCTTGGAGTTCTTGATTGCTTTGATTGGTGGCCGTCCGATCATCGATCTGATCGGATCATCTTGATCTCTTGATCTCATGATCTCAACCGTCTGATCGTGTTCGTGGGTTATTTGTTCTTTGGATTCGTGATCTTGTTCGTGATCACCTTGTTCGTGATTCGTTGCTGTTGAGTTCATGTCCGAAAATCTGTTCCCGTTATTCTCTTTCTCTCGTTGGATTCATCGTCTTCCAGACAAGTAACTTGTACTCTAATTCATTTATTTGATACAAGTCAAAAAGTTCACCTATAGTGTAGTTGGGTTTAGAGACGACTCTTGGTTGTGTTTTGTTTTATGGGTTTCGTCTCTATTGTGAAAATTTGACCATAGATGACTCACGACACAATATGGACATGAATTAACCTAGGATTCGCCCATTCTTGATTTTGATCGTGTATGTGAGACTTTGGTAAGAATTTGTGTTTTGGTTGAGACCCATATGATACATTTGGTGTGGACATGTTAGATACCCTAAATTATGATGTTTAGACACGTGGTAGACTCGATTTCATGTTTGGATGTGTTTGGATCAATTTTCTTGAAGCTTTGTTGTTTTTGTTTTAAGGGGAAAAATCTGTATTTTTGGCACTATTCTGTTTTGTTTGCTGTTTTCGACTGTGCTACGGTCAGTATCTTAATTTCGGTATAAAACACGAGTTTTAGATAATTTTATCTATTTTCAAATCCCTCTGACCTTGCTTGATTTTGATTTCGTATGATTGAGTTATGATTGTTTTAGTACAGAGGTGTCGATCTTTTCCAGATTTTGTTTTTGGATAATTTTGATAACAAACTATTTTCAAGAACCATGTTATACATATTATTTTTATCTAGAATTTTGTTCAGTGTTTCTTTATTAAGTTAGGGATTACCCAGAATTTTGGTAAATTTTATTGATAAGTTTTATGTAATATTTCATGCTCGTTATAAAATCTATACTAGCTGTATTTTGCTTGTTGTTCTGTAAATAACCCTATTTTCACTATGATTCCTTTTACTGTATGAAAAATGTTTGTGAAATGTGAAAGTTAGTATGTTTTATCTTTTTTCATATCCCTTTGGCGGAATTGGATTTCGTTCCACTGGTTGCGAGATATTTTAGTTTTCGTACAGCAGTGTTGGGAATTCCAGATTTACCAAACTATGTTTTCTTGATGCTTCCATATTTTTGATGACTGATCTATTTTTACTGGAAAATTCTGAAACTTTATATTTTGATACTGGACATATAGGAAAATACCAAAGATTTTTCGTGGATTTATTTGGTGTATTTTCATGTTGTTTCTCTGTTCTTGAACTCGTTTTCCTGATTTCTGGCCGAACATATTTTCTGTATTAAAACCAGTTTTGAGTTATGATTTTGTGAATTAGTATATGACTTATTTATATTCGCTATATTCTTGTGGAAGTCTATTTTCCAGATCCTTCGACGGATCCAGATTTGCTTGTTTATAAAACTGGAAATCACTGTTTTACTACTGTAGGGTCTTGCTGTCCTGAACTTGAGATTTGACAATTTTATTCTTTCATGAGATATCTTGCACTCGTACATGTTTAGTTTGCTATTCGCACTTGTCACATGATCATGCCATATTATTCTTGATATGTTTTGCACATATACATTCTTGTTGACATTAATAATAAAATTAACTAAGCTGGGGTTAACGGTAAGATCTAGTAGTGGATAGTGCAGAAACGTGTACTCGGAAGAACCTAGTGGTTATTGGAGCTTGTTTACATGTGGAGCTTAACACGATATACATGACACGTGCACACATGATACTGCAGCTTGTTTGGGTTTTGGAGCTTGTTTACATGATACATGATTACATGATACTTAGAGCTTGTCCCTGAGTACACTGCCCTGCATGGTCCCCTACAAAATCTAAAGCAAAACTGTTTGTTGTAGCAACTATGTAGTAAAAACCGGGATGCATGAAGTGCTACCTAGATAGTAATTCACTACAAAACTTGATACATGCTATTTGAACATGATACTTGAACATTATACCTGCTTGCTTGATACTTGACTACATAATACATGAGACTTGTTTACATGACACTTGATACATGATTACATGACACTTGACATTTGATGCATGTTTACATGATACTTGATTTCTTGACACTTGATTTAATCCATTTACATTTGTTCACTTTTGCCATGGTAGTTGTTTATTTTGGACATTATGATTATACCATGCTAGGTTTGATACTTAGATTCACCCATTCCATGCACTTGTATCCTATATTATTTGTGATCCGCAACTTACAATTGACGGGTACTTGTTTTCTTTTTTTCTCCTTCTCCTGCAAATTTACTAATTATAGATCAAGATGGACGTCTGCCAGATGGTATTGGCGAGATGATGTATTAGTGCTGGAAGTTCTGCTTATTTATTATTATTATTGTTGCTTGAACATTGAATAAAGTGTATTTGATTTTCTTGGATATTTATTTGTATTTGGGCGATGTGACCCAGGATATTTGATTTTGTCCAGACTCTGATTTATTTGAGAATATTGTATTTTGTTTCAAGTAAATTTCTGTTGGTATCTTGTTTCAATTATGCATGTTGGTTGACTCTTTTGCTTCCGACTCTAATTATCTTGCGAAATATTGTAATGATTCTTGAATAGCTTATGGATGATGAAAATCATTCGCTGGGATTGTGTTACGTATCCGTATTCTGTATTCTTTTTGTGAAGCGAGGCATGACAGCCAACTAGCGCCTCCCAGTCGCGCTGCAGGGCTGCCCTCCTTCAATTGCGATGCTGCAATAGCAACTAGTCGCCTGCCTGCCGTGCTGTCGCTGGCCGTCGTCTCGCCATCCAGTGGCCTGGGTTGTTTGATGTTTGTTGGGTTTGATCATGATCGATGTAAGCCGTCCGTTTCATCGCGATCATGATCATCTTGATTGATTGATTCCTAGCCGTCCGTTGATTGTGATCTTGATTGATTGATTCTTGGCTGTTGTAATACCCTGATTTTTCAATTAATGAAAAATTATTTATTTTGCATGTAGTGTGCACGTGTAATATTTTTGGTTAATATTTTCATCAAGAAGAGTAAAGATATTTCAATTTGTGCTTTTAATTGTTTTGTACCAAAGCCTTATTTTTAATTAAATAAAAAGCTTTTTTTTCTTAAAGCCCAAAATATAATGTATTCTCAAATAACTATTGTTTTGGCCATTTATTAAAGCCCATGGTTTAATTCTCTTTTTTATTATTATTTACAACTTGTAATGTGTAACATTTTTAAAGACTTTTATTGGTGTACAAGTTTTTGTTAGGGTGACTTGTGCATGCACGTGCATTTTACATACACGTGCAAGAGCACACTTCTCTTGGCCGGATTGGGTTAGGAGTGGGTTCTAGTCATGGGTAGTTATCTAGAGTGTGGGTAGTTATTACAACTCCTTAGCTCATCCTAGCCCTTGATCCTATAACTATCTACTAAATCCTAACCCTCCATCTCACCCAAATTGGTGTATAAATACCCCTCTCATTCATTTGTTTCTTTTACATTAAGATCATATTGTAAGAGAGATATATTGTGAGAGAGTTGTGTGGGACTGTTCTGTGGAGGCCGGATATCACTTCTGAAGGTTTCGGTGTGGAGCAAGGAGCAAGGAGCAAGGAGTCGTGCGTTACATTAAGGAGCTTTTCTGGGTTTCGGTTATTTCGTCAATAAGGTGGGTGTTTCTCAGGACTTCTAATATAGAAAGTATGTCATGTTTATGATGATTGTTACCATGCTTGTGAAAAGTAAATTCAAACATATTAGCTTGCCCTGTGTATGTTTAGGATGATGGTTGTGAGGGGTTAATAATGTAGTAATGACACTGTAAATAAGACTGGAATAGACCGGTACAGTCGACTGTCACTTGGACAAGTCGACTGGTACGAGGCATATGTTTTATCATGATTTGTTAGAAAGTTTCATGATGTACATGTGTACAAACTAAAATGATATAGGAATGCTAAATTCATATCCTCCATGTTGTACATGACTGAGGAGACATGAATGTATGAAAAGAAACTAGTGATAATTAGTAAAACTGAGAATAATCTGTGCAGTCGACTGCTAATGTGAACAGCCGACCGATGCATTGATTTAAACTATGAGTAGTCCAGTAATTCCTTGAAATGAGGTATTTCCAAGGTGTTGTCCTAGTGTAATAAATTGAGATTAATACTTCATCTCTGCAAGAAAGTGATGAACAAATGAAAATGCATGTTAAACACTTCCTTGAGGAAAGAAAAATATTAGTTATGTGAAATTCCAGGTTGTGGTATTAGTGAACAACTAAGAAATTACGTGTTTTACAGAATGAATATATATTTATTGTAATGTGACATAAGGATGCATGTGCATGGAAGAACAGATGGGAAGATAATCCCTTAATTTGAAATGTGAAGCTATTCAGTCGACTTAATGCAAGTAGCAAGTCGACTGGGCTGAGTATGAAAATGTACAGTTAAGACGCGGTACAGACGACTGATTTAATGACAGTCGACTGTCATGTGAATGATTTTTGAACATAGAAAGTTGCGGAGCAGTCGACTGGCCATGTGCAGCAGTCGGCTCTCCCGAGTGGTTATGAAGAACTTGAATTGACTGAACAAGTCGACTGGTCTTCTCCAAGTCGACTGTCCAGAGTGTTTTGATATGTTAGAGAACCTTATTCAGTTTATGTTGAAGAGTGTGAACCTTACGGTTGATGTTGGTAAACTCTATTTGTTGTGCCATGAATTTACATGAAATGAATCATAGTTTTGAATTGAGAATTTACATGAAATGAATCATAGTTTTGAATTGAGAATTACATGAATATGAAAGCTAAGAACATGATATGCTGAGACAATGAAAAATGAATTCATGAGTTGGAAATGCTCAAATTGGAAGTTGTGAATTGAAAATTGAAACCAAAGAGTAGCTAAGTCTCCCCCGGCAATGAAAATAGAATGAAATTTGAAAGGAAAGACCAAGGTTGGTCACGTGTGAATGAAATGAATAAGTCCGGTTTAGTGGAGAGGCTAACTCTAGAGCTTTGATTTTTATTCATGATTCTAAGAATTAGTTCATAGTGGAGTGTGATGAAAGTAGGAGAAAAACACGAGTGAGGACCATCGGATTTACGGCGGAGAGTATTTCACAGGTTCTTCACGATGAGTCGTGACATGACGTGGATACGGCTCCAGGGTACCGTGGCGGCGAAGAGTATTTCACAGGTTCTTCACGATGCGTCGTGACATGACGTGGATACTGCTCTAGGGTACCGTCCCGGTGGTGACACTTGTGGGATGTTTGGTGACTGCATGAGGATCGTGTGCCATGAAGGAGGCTGAATTGCCACAGGTTCTTCACGATGAGTCGTGACATGACGTGGGATTCCCCTCCAGGTTTTCTGTAATCCCTGTTTCCCTAAATACGTAATTTGTGAATAATTTTCGTATTTTGATTAATTATAAATTCAGTATTATTTTAAACTCGAGTTGAACCTTCTATTAAAATCTTTTCGAACTGGAAGTTGTATTTTCTTCGAATAGTAGTATATTCTGACTTTAATAAATATTTTCTAAATGATCGGCTATTTGTATCTTATTTTATTTCTGTTTGGATTTTATTAAACTTGTTTATCTCAAATCTCATTTTTGATAGGTGTATCAAAAATTATTATTTTTGCTATTAATATTGATATTATATTTGATTGATGAATTGGAAGTCTATTCTATTTTACTTAGCAGTATTTGAGTATTGATTTGATGCACACAAATTAATTTATTTTTTTCGCTACTATTTATTATTGATCTATTATTCATTTGTCTCTAATTGTGTATTTTTCTTATTGGATTTTTAATACTCATTTTAATACCCAAACCCACTCTATATAAACCCTATCTCCTAACCCTAACCCTAACCCCTACCCCATATTACTGTGCTGACCTTAACTAACCCGCCGCCTCCCTTCTTCTCCTTCCATCTTCCTCCCCAGGCTCGATCGAACCCAAATTCCTCCGCCTTCGCCCTTCGACCTCCATTACCGTCGCCCGAACCTGATCCCCATCACCTCTGTTGCACCGCACCGTCCCCACGTCCATCCTCGCCGTCTTCCTCCACCGAACCCATCTCACCGTCGTCGTCCCCAACCCACAAACCAATCCAAACTCACCTCCGGCACTTCTCTAACCGTCACCATCGCTCGACTCATCACCGCGACCCCCGTCCACACCACTAGCATCCCCGAACCCCTCCCCCAAACTCCTCATCTGTTTCGCAACGAAACAGAGCCCACCGCCGCGCCTTCCATCGCCGCGCGCCGTCGCTTCTCGACGTCGCACCATTGCCTCCACTGTCGTCGTCCTCCTCATCACCGTCGACGCCATCGCCGCGCCGTCGCCGCACTCAATCTCTCTCCCATTCTCGGATCGTCGATGAAGAGAACGAAGAAGAAGGAGGATTGGGCGGGATCGAATCTCAGGCGTTCGATCGCTTCAAGATCCGTGCGATCGAGCCAGTGAGATCGCTGTTCGGTGTTTCACCCACAGGCGATCCGAGATCCGTTGTTCCCTGTTTGGATCAGATCTGCTGCGGAGGAGCTCTTCCATTGGCTGCGCTCGCTGTTTGGTGTTCTGGGCGCAGCTAATCTGTTCGCTGTTTGCTGTTTGGGCTGGGATCCGGCGTGGGGAAAACTCGATCTTCGGTAGTTTTTCGCGCGCGCTTTTTGAGGACTTCTTCCGAGATTTTTCAACCCAAATTCTTCTACAAGTGGATCTAGTCATCGTCAAACTAAGGCAAGTATCCTTGTACATTTTATTGTTCTAGTACAAGCACCCTTGAAATACTACAAATAGTTAGATTGTGACTCCTCTTTGAAATATCATTGTGGATCAATATTGAACCTCCAAATTGACAAATCTAAGAGTCACAAAATTTCCTTGTATTTAATTTATAATTATGGGACTCTTTTACCCTTGGACCCATAAACACATAGACATATGAATTAAGGAGCCATAAATTTGTAGATACATGTCACATTCAATTTTTGACAAACTTGCAACCCTATGACTTGAAAAACATTTATTATTTGCTGTTTTGACCTCCATTATCATGTATTGATGCCACATAATAACTTAGACGCCAAATGACATTTTTCCATGAAATCTACACTAGCAAGTTAATTCTACGTGTTGCTGTCTGAATATTCTTTTGCGGTTTCGACCCTTTTATCATTTGAATCTGGGCTCGAGCCCTGAATAGAAATTGTAGATCTGGATGTGTAGATATCGATAGACTCCAAAATTTTCGAATTTGGAGTTACTGTCTAGGAGTTACGGTAGTTATACTGCAGCTGTGTCAGTAGACGCAGTTTTGCAAAACTGCTGTGTACATTTACTTCGCAAATTAATTTAGCTGTGTAAACAGCGAGCGTTTGACACTAAAGTTTATTTGTAGTTGCTGGACACCCTATAGGACATACCCAATTTTTCTTAGAATTAATTTTCATTATTTTAACCCTGTTTCACCTGTATAAACTCAAATATACAATTCTACCTGAACAAATGTAATAAGCCGGGGTTTGAGGGAAGGACTATAGAGTGGACAATATAGGTAAGTGTACTCGGAAGGGGGTTCGTGTTTTTCAAAGTTGTATGTTAAATGGAACTAAGTGCCACGTAGAACTAAGTGCCACGTCATGGTGACGGGGGCCACCTCTAGAGCCTACGGGGGCCACCTCTAGAGCCCATTACAAGATTACATGATATATATTTGCGATCACATGGAACTAAGTGCCACGTAGAACTAAGTGCCACGTCATGGTGACAGGGGCCACCTCTAGAGCCTACGGGGGCCACCTCTAGAGCCCATGGTTTGATCACCTGCTTGTTTGATGCCTGAGTACACAGCCCTATAGACTCCATTACTAGGTCTAAACGTAATTGATTTGACTGTAGCAACCATGTAGTAAAAAGATGGATGCATGTCGTGCTACCTAGATAGTAATCACACAAGACTTGAACTTAATACCTGATACATGATTATCCTGTTGCCCGATTATCCTGTTACCTGATTATCCTGTTACCTGATTACCTGGTTACCTGATATCTGATACATGAAACTTGAACATGACACCTGTAACTTGAAATATGAAACTTGATACGTGAAACCTGACACATGAAACATGATACTTGATGTTAGATATCCCTACAGGTTCACCTGATATATGTTTTACCATTAGCAGTTGTTAACTAGCCTGTCTACTAGGAAGTCCCCCCTTGCTAGCTAGTTCCTGGTTGTTCCCACTACTTGTTGTATTCCTGTTACATTCTTGATTCCAGTTCCTGTTTCCCTTACGTGTACTTGCTTTCCCTATTTGTGGCCCTAGCTTGCACTAAGGGCATTTTCCCTTGTTTCCCCTTTGTTTCCCTGTTTATATTATTAAGCAGACTTTGGAGACGAGGTTCCTGCTGGAATTGGCGAGCAGACATTTCAGGTTTTGCTTGGAGCAAGGACCTGTTTAAATGGTTGCTTTTCTTAAGGTATTTATTTCTTCTGCTGTTTAAGACTTGTTTCCGAGTTTACACTTGATCCAGACATGGGGAACTATTTGAATATTATCATTTATTTAAATTGTTTCTGTTGCTTAAATAATTATTCATGCATGCTTGGTTATATATAAATCTGGTTATATTCTTGTTATGATGCCGAGTCGATCCTACAGCTTATGGATGATGTAAAAATCATACGCTGGGCTTCGTCACGTACTCGTATTTCTGTATTTTGGAAAGCGGGGCGTGACATTTTCTGTACACGTGCTTGCACTCATAGATCATCTAGGATACCTACCGTAATTACAGTAGTAGATTAAGTCATAACGAGGGATTGAACCCTATAAAGATGAAGAACGATTAAGGACTTGCTCTCGGACCTATGTAGTATGGGATGCATAGAATCCGAACAAGTGCGCATTAGTGTCATGTAAATTAAGTAATTGCATTATGGATTAAGTGCACAATCACGACACGACATCATTAAGATTTTCCTTTTACTTTATTTTTGATATGTGAACAAGTTTGTGATCTGTTAAGAAATGAGAATCGTTATACTGTTTCTGGCATAGAGAGGATGGCCATATATAATTATCGTCGGTTGAATAAACTAACGTACCCACAGTTTTGTATGCAGGATAAATGACATGAAAAAGGTTAAAGAGGAACAAATGCTTAAAGATTCATTCAATGTTGTTGTACATTTGTTCATTGTTGTAAATTTTACTTCCGCTGTGTAATGTAAATGTAATATTGATGTAAACTCTGATGTAAAGTGAAAAGTTTTAAATTTCCTTATAAAATTGTACTAAGAGAAGCGAAAAGATCCTGTAGAACATCTCGAATTCAGTGTATTTGGGATTCGGGGCGTTACAGTTGTCCGTTGGATCTTGATCATCATGCTTGAATGGATGTGGGCCGTCGATCTCCTCTTGATCATCCGATTAGATCCTAACCGTCCGATCTCTCCTTGATCGTCACGATCATGATGATCATCAAATTCCTTTGATCGCAGCTGTTCGATCAATTGATCTTGATCTTCATCATTATCTTCATCAGGGAAATCTGACCATCCAATCTGATCCGATCATCTTGATCTTGATCTTGATCTTCGATCTCAGCCGACCGATTGTGTTCGTGATTGGTTCATGTGTTCGTTCGATCCGTTCATTGTGTTTGTGTCGGGAATTCGTTCCCGTTATTCTCGTTCTTTGCTTCATTTCATCGTCGTCTCTCAGGCGATTAACTTTTACTCCAATTTCTTTGATTGATACAAGTCAAAAATACCGCTTATAGTGTAGTTGGGTTCTAGAGACAATTTGTGTGTGAATCCCTTTGTTGATATTGTCTCTATAGTGAAAACTTGACCATAGTTACCTCACGACACAATATTGACATGAATTAACTTAGGTTTTGCCTGTTCTTGATTTGATCATGTATGTGAGACTTCTTGTGAGAATTTGGGTATTTGTTGAAAACCATGTGATAGACTTGTTTTAGATATGTTAATTACCCTATTTCATGATTTTTGGATACTTGGTAGACTCGATTTCATGTTTGGTTGTGTTTGGATCAAGTTTCTTTGGATCTATGTTTATTTTGGTTTTTGAGGAAATTCTGTATTTTTCCGATATTCTGTCTTGATCAGTAATTTAGACCATATTAAGGTTAGAATCTTAATTTCAGTATAAAACATGAGTTTTAGAGAAATTCGTCTTCTTTCCAAACCCTCTAACCTTGCTCGATTTCATTTTCGTATGTGTGAGATATGACTGTTTTACTACAGAGGTGTCGATAAATCCCAGATTTCATTTCTTGATGATTTTGATGACTAAATTATTTTGATACTTGTGCTACCCATATTTTTTTGATCTGAAACTTTGGTCTGCATTTCTATATCTATCTAGGGATTACCCAGAATTTTGGTGAATTTTATTGATGAGTTTTATATGCCGTTTTATGCTTGTTTATGAAAGTTATACTTGTTGTATTTTGCTCGCTGTTCTGTAAAGAATCGTATTTTCACCCTATTTACTTCTACTGTATGAAAAATATTTATAAAATATAAAAGTTACACTATTTTGTCTATTTTCATCTCCCTTTGGCGGATTTGGATTTCGTTTCACAACTTGCGAGATATTTCAGTTTTCATACAGCAGTGTTGGGAATTCCAGATTTGCCAAACTATCGTTTCTTGATGTTTTCTTATTTTTGATGACTGATCTAACTTTACTGGAATATTATGAAACTTTATATTCTGATTCTAGACATATAGGGGAATACTCCAGATTTTTCCTGGATTTATTTGAGAGGTTTTGATGTGGTTTTCCTGACTGTGAATTCGTTTTACTGATTTCTGACTGAACATGTTTTCTGGATTCAAACCTGTTTTGAGTTATGATGTTGTGAATTACTATATGACTTATTTATATTCGATGGATTTGGTTGGGAGTCTATTTTTCAGATTCTTTGATGGATCCATATTTACATTTCTGTAGCAACGAGATTCACCGTTTTAGTACAACACTATCATGCTGTCTTGAATATGAACATACCCTATTTTGCTCGTTTATGTGACTATCTATCATCTATGCGTGCTTATTTGTTACCCTAGACCAGATAATGATTATACTATGTTAGTTTGACACTGTTTTATGCTTATACATGCCTATTTGAGAATAATAATAAAAGTAATCAAGCCGGGGTTTATGGGAAATATCTAGTAGTGGAAAAGCATAAAAATGTATACTTAGTAGGGGGCCCGTGTTTCTCATATGATTATCTATTACCTTACCCTGTCTACATTACTTCCTATATGAAGGTGTAGGGAAGAAGAGAAGCACTAGGTTCTATTTGTCTGTCTGGATCAGTTATCTGATCCTGTCTCCATTACTTCTTATAGGAAGGTGTAGAAAAGAAGAGAACCACTAGGTTCTATCTGTCTGATCTGATTATCTGATATCTATCTGAACCCTGAGTACACGGCCCTATATGATCCTCTACGAAATCTACAAACATAACTGTTTTGAATGTAGCAACCATGTGATAAAAGGATGGCACATGAAGTGCTACCTAGTTAGTAATTAATACAAGACTTATAAAAATCTGAATCTGACATCTGAATATGAATCTGAATCTGAATCTGTTATCTGTATCTAGTATCTGGCTATCTGTTATCTGGTTATCTAGTATCTGTCTGATATTATCACTTGACATCATCATTAGACACTATCTGTATATATCTGTCTGCATGTTATTTGACTTTGACACTTGACACATGTTAGTATACCATGCTAGGTGTTTCTGCTATGCCATGCTATATCTGTTTCTGCTATTATTTAGATTTGTTAGTTTCTCATGTACTTGTATCCTGCATTACAAGCGGCCCGTAACTTGCATTGACCGGCACTTGTTTTCTTTTTCCTTCTTTCTGCAATTTGTCAAATTGCAGATTTTGGTGATCAGCTGCCCGATGGAGTATGTGATCTAAAGTTCTAGTTAGCTGGAGCTTTTGCTATCTTTATTTAATTCCTGTTGCTCATTTTGAACAATGTATATGTTACTTGGATTCTTTGTGTTTGGGTAGTATGACCCATGATTTTTGACTTGTTCAGATCTAATCTATTAGAGATTAATACAATTTGTTTCAAGTAAATTCTATTGGTATACTGATTTAATTATGTATGTGTGGTTGATTCTCTTGCTCCCGACTCTGATTATTTTGTGATATATTGTAAAGATTTCTGAACAGCTTATGGATGATGAAAATCATTCGCTAGGCCAATGTTACGTGCTCGTATTCCGTATTTTTGGGAAGCGGGGCGTGACACTACTACTTTTTGTTTCACTACTGTCATCCTATGGGCATCTCTTTGATTAAGTACATGGGAGAGAAACTATTCCCTTTGAGGAAGTCATATCATCCTTCTTGTCCAATGAGTTCATGAAGAAGGCTACCACTATAGATGAGTCCACGACTGATCATGGGCTTGCTATCACAGAAGATTGAAAGTAGAAGAAACCTACAGATTATGATGGATGTACTTACTTCAATAAGAGTGGACATAGCTACAAGGATTTCCTAAACCTTCTCGAGAATACACAGTGCTATAAATGCAAGAAATTGGGGCATAGAATTAATCTGTGTAAGATGAAGAAGACAATATCAGGTGAAGATGAGACCCATTTTGTAGGAGATAATAGTGATCTATGTTTGACTTATGAATCTGAAAATTTGTGATCTTCCTACAATGAGTGGATCATAGATTCGGGTCGCTCCTACCATATATCTTCCGACAAGGATGTTTTCATCGATCTACAATCTATTAACAGTAAGTAGATTCCTCTTGGAGATGACACTTCTTGCGAAGATATAGAAGTTAGCTTAGTTTTGATCTGAACACAAGAGGTGGGGAGAGAACTACTTCTTACCGGTGTTAAACATGTACCGAGCCTCAAGAAGAACTTGATCTCCTTGGAAAATTTTGATCCATTCGGATGTGATGTTATATCGCGAGGAGTTATGAAGGTTCGACAAGATGGGCGCATTATCTTTCATGGAAGAAGGCATCAAAATTTGTTGGGTTTATATCTTGCATACTATGCAGGAGATGAAGACACTGAGGCGATGGAGGGATCGAGACGATTGGAGATGGAGTGGAAGCAAGAGGAAATAGCAACAGCAGCAGGGCTTTCGGTCGACTGGTCTTGGGGATGGTCGACCACCTTACTATACAGGCATTCCCGATAGGGGAACAGTTGACGGCAAGTCGGGTGCAGTCAATCGTGCGCGAGTGATGTAGACTTTGGGTGTGGGTCTTGGTGACTTTGATAAAACCTGAACTTGCTCTTCAAGTTAAATCGTGTGGCTCTTACCGTAGGATTATCTCTTTAGTAATATCCAATGGCTATTGTATCAAGATATCAACTTAGGATTTCTCTAGATCTCTATATATTGTTGTTATTGGCCTCCATTGAGAGCCAAGAAAGAGAGAGTACTTCATTGAAGAGAGTTTGAGAGTTTCTCCAGTTGTAAACAATTAGTACTTGCTGGTGAGGCTTGGGAGAGGGTCATCGTGAGAATTATAATATTCTTGTATCTTCTCTAGTTGAATAACATCTCGGTTTCTTCTCCCCTGGATTAAGGCAAAACCCCAACCGGGATTGATTCGTATGCTTTGGTGTGTTTGGTGTGATCTCCTATGTGCTTGGTGGTTTATATTGATTGCATCGCATAACTCAACAAGATCCTCGAAAGGGAAGAGTTCCGCTAATTTCCTAACAAGTGGTGTCGTTGTATCGCTTGTGTCCTAACAATTAGTCATTTAGGTTCGTGGATTTGTTCAAGTTCCTTAGAGAAGATGAAAGATCATATCACGAAGATCAGCAGTTTGACAACAATATCAACTTTAATCTCTGGAAGGTGTATGTATGACACATTAGTTTTAAAGGGTTTGAAGTTAGCCCTAGAAGGAGATAAAGGGAGATAAAGGGAGACCAATCGGCATGAAACAGAAGAAGTGGGAGGAGATTTGTTCAAGAACCTTGGGTTTAAATCCGAATGTCATTGACGAGTGAAGTCAGGTGCAACCTCATGGAGGAGCAAAGCACGGCGAGTCTATGGGCAAGACTTAGAACTGACTATTCAGAATTGCCATTGCAGGATTGGATGCACCAAAAAGGAAAGTTGTGGGGATACTAAATGAAGGAAAGTACCGCACTTGTAGATCATACGGTGGAGTTGAACACGGAGTTATCTAAACCAAAGGCATTCAACGAAGATGATCTAAAAGCTTCCTACTTGATATATTCACCATCAAATTCATCCAACAAGATAACCTTGCTAGGCGAGAAATCTACCAAGGAGGAGCTTTCCATTGCAGGTATGATCAAGGAGTTGGAGGAGGATGCATTCAAGAAAGAGAGTCAGAAATCGGCATCACCTTCTGTGAGTTGTTTGGAGGTGGATTGTGCTTCGAATGGAAGGGTAAGTGTATTTAGGGATAAGGTCCGTGGCCACTAGTGTAAAGGAATTGGGCATTATATGAGAGACTTTTGCAAGAGGTTGAGTCAGAGGGGCCCCTAAATCCAGTGCCACTGAATCAGGTGATGGCTTAAACAGTGCTTTTGTTTAAAATTCGTTAGATATGAATTCTGGTTGTTCTTTTGATACGATTAGTTCTTCTCAGGTCTGCTCCAAGATGGAGATGGTTTCTACTTGGATGTTTGCATCACGTCGTAGTGTGAGAACGAAGGTTGATAAGATTTGTTAAGGGGTGAAAGAACAGTAGAGTCGAACATGACAGAGAGAAGAGAACATACACTAGAGGAGGGCATGTATATTCCTTTGATGAAACAGAACCTTTTATCCATGAGAACTCTAGAAACATGGGACTGCAGGTATACAGATCCAGATGGAGTTTGATCAGTTTGGGAGAGTTATTGTAAGGTGATGAAGGGTGAGAGGAGGATTGAGCAGACTCAGCAACCTCTACCAACTTTGTGGGAACAGAAAACATTGACCAAGTGGTTTGAAGCCCATTGTTCATTAAGCACTATCTAGTTTTTCGTCACTAGAATCATCCAAGCGAGACTGCGACAATCGAATATCGTCGGAAGGTGGAGAGAGCCTTGATGTAGGTGGACTTCGTATAGAGGGTGGCACCTCCATGATTACATCTACTGTGGTGTGGGGCATTGTAACCCCTATTTCTGTAAATACGTATTTTCGTGAGTATTTTTCTGTATTTGATATTTATAAATTGTTATTGTTAAACTCGTTTTGAATTTATTGATTAAAGCTTTTCCTAAACAATAGTTGTAATTATTTTGAGTAAACTTGTCTTTATTTCTACTTGATCAACCATTTGCATTTTAATCTCAAACCAAAAATATTATTATTACTATTTGGACTATTTCAACAAATCCCTATTTTTGTACATATGACACTACTCTGATAATTCCTATTGTTATTGTTAGTGTTTTTATTCTTATTGCTTTAATCTTACTAATTGTTATTATTAATATTATTATTATTTTATCGACATGATTATTTTATTATTCTTATGGTTACTGTGATTGCTTATTTTGAAAACAAATCAATTCTTTCTATAATTGTGTTTGTATTTGTCTCAAATAATTTAGGTAGCACAAACTGTATATTTTCGGATATCTTATTCCTTGTAATTGGGTTTATATTAATTTGTTATATTCATATAAATGTATTTTATTCTATTGGATCCATACCCAATACCCAATATCTCTTTTCCCCTATAAATACTAATCTATTTTACTTAACCCTAACCTAGTATTAACCCAGCTGCTTAATCCCTTAATCCCTACTGTTAAACCCCAAAACCCTTTCCCTGTTCATCCCGCTCTCCTTCTCCCTCTTCCCTGTTACCATTCCGCCGAAACCCAATCCACCGCAAGCCCCCTCCTTTGCTCCAACCACCGAACCATCCACCTCCGATCACCGTCCCCTTATCCACCGCCTCATCACCAGATCCTCGTCCTCGCCTAGTCTCTCGCTCAACCAACCCATCGAACCCAACCACCGAAGTCTTTCTTCATCGCCATTACCCTTCGCCTGTACCCCGCCGTGCCGTCCCTCTTCGTCTTCGCCCTCTCCGTGCACCCCGCAACCTCCAGAGAACCCCCACATCGCCTCATCATCATCTAGGCCCTGTCGAAGTCCCCGGATCGCGCTATTTGCCTCCCCCTGTTTTTTGAGCGAAAATAGAGAAGCCACGTCGGAGCCCTCGCCGCTGCTGTCACCCTCGCCGCTGCCGTCACTTCCCGACAGCAGCGACGCGAGGCCAGTGTAGTCACCGCGCCATTCGTTCTCTCTCTCCGATCCGAAGGTAGAAGACGCGATCCTAGTGGTCAATTTTGGTGTCCCGTGTTCCATCTGCATTGGATCGATGATCGCTGTCCTGTGTTTGCCCCCGATCCGCTATGTGGGTGGTCGCTGATTGGGTGTTTTTGGTGTTCTGTGTTTTGGGCACAGCAGCCTAGTTTGCTGTCCCGTGTTCTGTCCAAGATCTGGTGTGGAGTTCAGTTGGTGTTGTTGCTTCATTTGCTTGGAGTTCATCGCACGGTCTTTGCACGTGCTTCTCGGAGTTCGCCCAGGATTCTATCCCAATATTCTTTACTATTTGAATTAACCGCGTAACAGGCAAGTCTCTTCTTGAACCCTTTTTATTGTTTGTGTTCAAGATTAATTGATCTCATGCAAGTAGATCCGTCCCTTTTATTTATCAAAAATCTGTTTTGACAATTCCGTTAAGGATATTTAGGGTTTACACGACCTAACCCGACATACTCTTAACTTCGTGCTATCTCCTTTATCTTTAACCCAGTCCCCAATGTTTCATGCATGTGCACAATTAAAATAACTAGATCTGTACTTAAAACTGCTTGATGAAATGGGCATGAATGTAGTGAATTAGATTTAATTGATGAATTGACACAATGACCATGATAAATGTATCTTAACCCTTAGAAATTGCATGTTGACACCTAGGATTCACTTGATTACAAATTTGCATGTTTTATATGATCATATGATTTATTTAATTGCCAATTCATGTTTAGACAATTGCTGGACAGCTGTATGTTTAATTTTGAAATAGATTTTTGACCATGCTAGAGGCATATTCTGAAAGAACTTACTAAACATAAAATGTAGCCCTTGATGGCTAGATAATTTTTCCTTACTCCGAATTTAAATTCCAATCTACCTTCTGTTAATTATCATCACTTTAAGGCAACACTACTAATCGGAATGGATATAACGGCGTTTTTTTTGTCTATGGCGGTGCTTATAAATGCCACCATAGATGATAGCGGCGATAATAATAACGCCGCGCGTAACACCGTTGTATCAAACGTCGGGACAAACCATAGGTCTATCACGATACTTTTTTAGACCGCCGTTACAAGTCGTAGGCCTATTACGGTGCTTTTTTAAGCGCCGGTATAGGTTCAATTTTTTTTAAAAAAATAATTTGCCACGTTTGGTGGATCGATATGTATCCCGGCATCGGGTTTTTTCCCACTATTTTAAAAATAGGTCACAAATTCAAAATATCTGTAGTCAAATCAAATTTGAAAGTTCAAATCTTAAAATCACTAATAGCATAATAAACAACTATATAATCATGGACCATAATAAACAATAATTACTTGTCTAAAAATGGCCATACGAAGAGTTAGAAATATACATGTTATTCATCAATTTTTTTATCAAAACATAAATTCAGTTTCGACAAAACATAAAACGACTATAGTCCAAATTAAACTAATCTATGACAAAGTCTACTGCTGTGGCTTGGCATTGCTTTCATTCCCATTGATATTTCGTCCAGATGTATGTGCGTGACTATAAGTCGATGGAATTCACTGGCTCTGTATAATTCAGAATAGTGTCATTTATTAGTTTATTCACCACACTAGTCACCACACCAGTCAAATGCAATAGTTAAATTTCATACTGATATCGTAAAATGTTGCTGAATACTTACAGTTCCATGTACAGGATTGTTAGAGTTGTGGTTTTGTTGGGAGATTAAAGAAGCAATCATATCTTTCAAGCCGTCAATCTCTTCCTGTATCTTGGCTTGCATCTTGAACATGTTCGGATACGATGTACTACTGGAGGTAGATGCACAAGAACCAAATACCTGTGTCAAGGAGGTAGATCACAAAAAGCTTATAATAAAACTCGGAATTTCTAATACTTCATTTATAAAAGTTAATGTCAAGGAAAATAGTATACTTATCAAAGTAGTATACTGATCAGTATATACAGCTCAAAGAATGACATTTGACGTAAGGAGGAATGAACACAATTTTATTACCGGGTGGTCCTTCCCAATGCCCACACACAAAAAAAGAATTTTCAGATTCATGATGGATATATATAGCTCAAAAACATGGACTAGGTTGAGATTTAAAGTTAACATAAGTCCAACAAAAGATGTAGAATTGATAGGAATCAAAAATTAATATCAAACTAGTATACTGATCAGTATATACATCTCAAAGAATGACATTTGACGTATAAGAAGTACATACATCTGGGCGTATAAAACCTTTGAATTCCATGTACAAACCTTTGAATTTTCAGATTCATGATGGATATATACAGCTCAAAAACATGGACTAGGTTGAGATTTAAAGTTAACATAAGGCACTATATTTGCTGCATGTACAGTGCACTTATTCTTTAATGATAATGTAACAGAACTAAGTAAATTAAGAAATTGATCAACACTTACTAATTTTCATTTGCATGCAGAAAAGGACTAAATTCATAACCACCTAAGGAATTGCCCATCAGTTTAGAGAAGTAAAACAAATAGCAGATTTATTACAAATTAAGCACCATATCCACACATACATGTGCGTAATAAAAGAAAACATGTACACCCATTACCGTTGTCGAGCGGCTCAAATTTTCACAATCGCCACACCCCATGTACTTTGCAGGCTCCTTCGCATCTTTTCTTCTCTTTTTCACCTGGATTAATCAAATGTTTCAAGAAACATAATGCAAAGTTGACCGCAAAAGCAATTAAAAAAAAACAAATAGAAATTATATGAGCAGGTTACAAGTATTAACCTTTTAGGTAATCATCATACTAATACACAATATAAGTATGCCACTTCTATGAGTTGGCAAGAACAAAAATATCATGTGCACGACTCGAAAACAAATATATACTTAATTAGTACCTTCAAAGTAATAGTGCGGCCACCAAATGGAACACCTCCCATTCAAAAGAAGCATATGCACTTAACATAAATTGTCCAAATGGAACACCTCCCATTCAAAATATATTAATGGCTCACTTTCAAAAAGAAGCATATGCACTTAGAAAATCCACAGTAAGATAAATATTGCACAGATTAGTGTTACCATGTGCAAATTGCACAAACTAAAATATCCAACAAGATTATTTGCAATCAAAGATTGCCCATCGATTCATACTGCAAGTAATTATGTTTCTACGAAAAACATAATGATTCTTGAAAGTTTGAAAAAAAGTAAAAGTATCACTATTTACCAATTCCCAGGGAGACCAAGATTGATGGTAGATGCAATTGATAAAAAATGTCACATATCCAAGTAGAAAACCTACAAAATCTCCCTTTAGAAAAAAGATAAAAGTAAACAGTAAGAACTTAAAATGATAATGATTAGTTAAAAATAATTGATATATATATATATATATATATATATGAGCAACTACAGTTTGTTGTGTACCCTGTAAAGAAATTTTGTTTGGCGTGATTCCTCTTGAATTCCCTATCATGGCTTCCTGTTCTACAACAAAAGGAAACAATTGCAAATTAGTTATATAGTTAGCGTAATATATAGCTTAAAAATAATTGAATTTTTTTAGCAACTATAGTTTGTTGTGTACCCTCCAAAGAAGACTTTGTTCGGTGTGATTTCTCTCGAAATCGCTAACCATGGCCTCCTATTCTGCAACAAAAAGAAACAATTGAAAATTATAAAAATATATAAATTAGGGTTTAGGGTTTAAAAAGATATAGATCGCGTACATGCATATCATGCATATTGTCACAGTATCGACTATTCAAACCATATCCATATTAATACATCAGAAGGCCCAAGGGAATTGCAGCTTTAGTGTTTAGAATACAAAGAAATACTAGGTATTGTTTAAAACTGCTTTGCAGCCAGCTCCTACACCTACTTGATGTACAATGGTGTCTTCCAGAATACTATTTGTAGTCAAATGATACAAAGAAAAGGGTAAAAATTGACATATCTTGAATCCTGTGAAATGATCAACAGTCATCTTAATGTTATGCTATAGTTGAGATAGCGATAGATTACATGTTATCCATTAAATGAGACAACTAGCAGATCAAGCTTAACCAAAATGTATATGCTAATTAGACATTGTAAATGTCCAAAGACTAACAATATATTTCTTAGGGTCGTCTTTTGGTAAAAGCCAGGTAAGAATAAGCATAAGAGGAATGCTACACCCACACCCTTGCACACTAACTAAATAAACACACAATGATGTGGTAGTGCTAATCAGCAATGTCACGTCATTAGCCTAATGAAAACCTAACTCCTCTCCTCGACCAAATCATACCTAATTCATCTCTAATGAATTTTATTTTAAATTTAATTACTTACTACTTAGAAATTAATTTCATTTGGTTTAGGGTCTAAGTTAGAATTAATTTCATTCATTCTAAAGATGTGGCAGTGCTCATTAAGACTCTACATCATGATGTGTTCATTTGATAGTTTACAAGAGTGTGAATGTAGCATTACTCTAAGCATAATTTCGTATTAGGCAAGTTCCTCAAAGAGAAATCTAACTTTCTTACTGGGTCGTATTGGCTAATCCCCTGAACAAAATTTTAACGAGGAACTTCTGCACCTACATCTCTCTCAACTATGTCGCTAAATTGGATTAGCCCCTCAAATATGAACTTGTAGGGCTAAAGGTAACGGTTGGTTAATCACTTAAACCACGAAGTAACCACTTTATATAAGTAGCATCATCATCTAGATCTGGAGCCAGGATACATCATTAGAACAACTAGGCAATTGGCACCACTACATTTCCATTCTATATACATCAATACCATTTTCAAACTCAATTTATCATGTGATTTGTGTAATACTCTCTTCAGATCTTGTTAGAATATTCCTGAATTTTCCTTTGAACTAATTTTCTAAGACCCTAAAAAAATTCTCTAAGTAACAAAAATATCAAAAAAATAAAAATAAAAATAAATAATTAAATTGACACCTTTTCTTGGATCTCCGCTAGTTGCAACTTCTCCATTGCAATCCAAAGAAGAAGAAATAGAAGGATCAGATCGGATCAGATAAAGCTTTGGCCTTTGAGCAACCAACTGACAGGAAATGGCCTCCAAAATCCGATCCGGAATCGTTCTCCGAGATTCGAGAATCATCTCCGCCATCTCCTTCACCCCTCTCTCTAGCTCTTCGATCTCTCTTTCCTCCTCGTCTTCTTCTTCACCTTCGATTTCATTTGATCTCCGCTTTGCTAAACCTAGGCTATTAGGGTTTATAGAATTGGGGGGAAACCAAAGTGAGGGCAAGACGGGGGAAATATTAGAACGTGCAGAACACGTTGCAATGAAATAGTAAAAAAAATAGTTCAACACCGGCGGTGCATGTATAAGCGCCGTTATAAAGTAACATATGCCGGCGGTTCATGTATAAGCGCCATTATATATCATATATCTAACGACGTTTTATACAAGTGCCGTCATAGACATTCGATATTAACAAAAAATAATAACGACTATCTATCCCGGAGTTTGGATGTACACGTCGGGATAGATATGCCGTTATAGCCGTTACGATTAGTAGTGCAACTGTGTTAGTGATTTCAGACTCAGATTTTCATGCGTTTTCTGCTGTTTTTTATTTTATTTGACCATGCTAATGGTACAAAAAAAATCTGAAATAATTTAGTCTGGACCTAGACATGTATAGGTATCACCCAGGATTTTTATAGATTTTAATAATTAATTCTCTGACCCGAAACAATTAGTTGAACACAACCTAATGCATGCTACCTGGACTCAAAATTTGACTAGAATAGAGTTTTCACCTTAGTTCCTATACCTTTTATATACCTTAATTATATTCGCTGGAACGTGTGGAAGTCTATTTTCCAGATTTTATGACGGCTTCAGTTTTGGAAATTTATAGTGCCTGTAATTAATGATTTGGTATAGCACGGTCATGCTGTCCTAATTTTGTAAAATGTGTTTATTTGATGTGTTTGACCCATGCCTTGTTTGTAACTCTTAGAATTAGTCACACATAGTAATAAACAACATTGACACCCTCTTGCATACTCACATAGGATTAAAATGACTAATAAAAAGCCAGAGAACCATGGGTGGCTAGGTAGTGAACGATCAGAAATTGTACTCGGTCGGGCCCTACTGCCTGAACTGCATCGACCGATACTGATGGCCATAAATACTGCCCAATAAACACTGCTCGAGAAACACTGATACTGAACATGAAACACTGATACTGAACATGAAACACTGATTACTAGGCCGAGTACACAGACCGAGAATTCACCATCAGTCTAAAACGTTCACGGTGTGTTGCGCGGAACCTGTAGTATGGGATGCAGTAGTACGTGCACTAGATAGATCAATAAAATACTTAATAACCTGCATTTACTGTCTGATCCTGACATCCCAAATTACATGCGTGATTTACTGTAGACCCTTGATATTTTGCCTGCCTTTGCTTTGCTCTTTGTCTTTCACCATGTCCTTATTCTTTGATATTCAAGTTTTCCTTTATCCTCTGTTTTCTCTACTTGCTGCCCACGACTTGCTCTAAGGTCTCTCTTTTCTTTATTTTAGATCAAGTATTAACAGGTACCCAAGGAGCAACCCCTAAAGAAATTGTTGAGCAAACTCTTTGAAGATTGGAGCTGGACTATTAGACTTCTTAGTTATCTTTCATTATTTGCTTATTGTATTTTCTTTTTATCATACTTTGTATTCATGGGCTTTATGACCGGAAGTTTAGTTTTATCCCTGATGTTAGATTATTATTTGGTAAATTTATTTCATGACTATCTTTGAGTTTATTTATTGTTTATGTGATTATATTCTTTGCCTGCGTGGTTGTTTCCCTTGTATATTGTTGAGTTAGACTGGTACAGCTTATGAATGATATTTACATCATTCGCTGGGCCTTCGTTACGTGCTCGTATTCCCGTATTTTGGGAAGTGGGGCGTGAGAGGCATACAACGTGAAAAAAAAGGTGGAGGTAGATTCAACTAGCAGATGAAGTCATAGAACCAAGTTGTTTACAAGAGGTGAATAAAAGAGTCAAGATGGTTTTAAATCACATAGGTGTGGATTCATAGTATGCAATCTAATGTGGAGATTGTTGGGTTGATGTCTTGCATACTATGTTTGATATGAAGACAATGAGACGATTAAGGGATCAAGACGATTGGAGACAGAGTGGAAGCAAGAGGAAACAACAACAACAACAACAGCAACAGGGGTTGCAGTCGACCGGTCTTGGGGGCGTTCAACCACCCGATTGTACAGGCATTCCCGAGAGGGGGACAGTTGACCACAAGTCGGGTGCGGTCGACCGTGCGCGGCTAATGCAGACTTTGGGTGTGGGTCTTGGTGACTTTGCTGAAACCTGAATTTGCTCTTCAAGTTAGATCGTGTGGCTCTTATCGTATGGTTATCTTTTCAGTAATATCCAATGGCTATTGTATCAAGATATTAACTTAGGGTTTCTCTAGATCTCTATATATTGTTGTTATTGGCCTCCATTGAGAGCCAAGAGAGAGAGAGAGAGAGTACTTCATTGAAGAGAGTTTGAGAGTTTCTCCAATTGTAAACAACTAGTACTAGCGGGTGAGGATTGAGAAGGGTCGTGGAGAGAATTGTAATATTCTTGTATCTTCTGTAGTTGAATAACATCTCGGTTTCTTCTCCCACTGATTAAGGCGAAAGCCCAAACCGAGACAAAATTGTGTGGTTTGGGGTGTTTGGTGTGATCTCCAATGTGCTTGGTGGTTTGTATTGATTGCATCGCATAACTCAACAAGATCCTAGAAAGGGAATAGGTCTGCTAATTCCCTAACAAGTGGTGTCATTGTATCACTTGTTTCCAAACAATATCTTCATCCTATAGGGAACTACAAAGAAGGTAACCTTTTGTAGCCTTGATATCACTAATACCCCGATGACCCCGACTACTGCATCATCGACATCTTCCTCCTCCCCTCAACCGTACTATAAGGAAAAACTGTTGTCGTCGCTAAATACTTGAGACCATGCCCGAAGGAGTCACTAACAAATTAAAACTCTTCCTGTAAGGTTTTGAAGGAAATCGAAAATTAAATACATAGCGGACAAATTACAGAAATATCAAAAGCTAGCCGTGGATTGTCACGCCCCGCTTCCCAAAATACGGAGCACGAGTACGTAACGTAGGCCCAACGAATGATGTAAACACCATCCATAAGCTGTACCAGACTAACTCAGTAATAAGATCAACAAATATACAACCATGCAAGAAACATAACAACATGAATCAACGATAGAGTTCCAATAATAATGATATAAACCAATAGTATAAATATCCAATATCCGATATCTACACAAAACTACGGATCATAGAGCCCAAAACAAAGTACAAGAAATAACAGTGTTCAGAAATAAATTTAGCAATAATTAATAAAGTACGCAGCGGAAACTGGATCCATCACTAGAAACGTTGCTCACCAATTCCTTTGGAAATAGATCCTTTAGTACCTGTAAACTCCTGGTCTAAAAAGAAATAAAAGAGTGTCCTTAGAGCAAGTCGTGGGCGGTAAGTAGAGAAAACAAAGGATAATAGAAAAAACATGAATATAAAAGGAAAGGAACATGGTCAAAGACAAAGAACAAAACAAAGAGTAGGCAATATCAAAAGGTTACAATAATCACACATGAAATGCGTGATGTCAAGTCAATGTCAATACAAGATCAAGTATGCAGGTTGTTAAGTATTTTATTAACCTATTTAGTGCACGTACTACTGCATCCCATACTACAGATTCCATGCAAGCACAGTGATCGTTTTAGACCGATGTTCACGGTTTGTGTACTCGGCATTGATAACAATAATTTAAAATCAAGAATCATCAATAAATCATTACAATCAATACACCTCCTTCCAAGACAATTCAATATAACGATGAGGCCTTACCGAGTACATTTCCCGATTGTTCACTACCAAGTCTACCCATAATAACCCTGGCTTGTTAATAGTTTATTTTCATCCTATGTGAGCATGCAAGAGGTTGTCAATGTTGTATATTACTATGTGTGACTAATTCTAGGTGTTACCGCTAAATCTGGTGTGGGGGCAAACAGATAGTATTTGTGGATTCTTGGAAAACCTGAATAGTAAACCTGAACCTGTTCCGTCGAAGTTTGACCGCTGACTCCCGCCGTTCACCTGCAAAAAGTACGAGACACCGGGGTTGATCCGGGCAACGCACCCTCCGACACTCAAGTCAGTAATCAGGAATGATTATGAGAGAGGGTAAATTGGCAAAAGATTGATTACCTCTTAATGGAGATGGATGGGGGGTATTTATAGCTGCCGTAGGGGTCAGATTAGGAATGTAATCCTTGTGGTCAGATAAGGAATGTAATTCCTAATTCCCAGTGAAAGGATAGATATGAATCAGGGCCGTTGATTAGGATTAATCAGAAACCCTAATTCTATCCTGCTGGACTGGGTTTATTTTGGGTTGGGACCATACCCAGTTGAGGTGGATTCGTTCATGGGTTATTGGGTCTTTTGGTGAAAAGACCCAGGACCCACTTCAGACCCATTGGTAGGCGAAATTACCATTTTACCCCTAGGCATTGAGATTCGTTCCTGATTTGGACGGTTTCGATTTAACCCCATTTTTAGCCATATCACGAGGCCCCCACTCTCGAAGTCTGAGCTTGGTCAGCCTTTGAGGAGTAGTTTTACTGTCTTAATGGCTGGCGGAGTTGTATCGGAAACCAAATGGAAGGTTCCGAATCTTTGCAGGAGGTAGCATAGTGATTTTCTAAGTTAGTTGCGTGCTCTGAGTTGTTCTTGTGCTCTTCTGGACATCTGGTGATTTTTATCTATTTCTTTGGAATATTTACTTAATTTTGCGAAGCGTCGATTCGTCGTTCGGGGATCTTAATAAGTGGTCCTAGGCAATAAATATTTACTCGGGGGCTCAAAAATATTTTCCCAACTTTATAATTATTTTCTAGGATTTTTAATTATTTTTCCCAATTTTTTAATCATTTTTTCACAATTTTTAAATAAATAAAACGATTTTAATAGAATAAAATACCAAATTATGTTGTGGCGCGATCTGGGCCCTCCATCAGCGTCGAGCACGATTTTCTGGGGGATCGTACGATCCAAATTGCTCGGCAAGTAGTTTCTTCGTATGAGAGGGTCAGTGCCTCGCACCTCGGCTCGGCTCTTCGGCAGCTCAGCTCGGAGCCTCAGGATCTGCCGAGCTACGTGGCACGATCCTGAGCGTCCATCACGGCGCGAATCACGAGGACTGGGTTCAGATCACGAGAAAACGTTATTTTGTCATTTTGTGGGCGTGGCATGATCTGGACCGTCCATCAAATTGTGACGCGAATTTTGGAACGATCCGATGGTGAATTTGGCTCGGCAGAATTTTTCTCCATATGTGGAGTTCGGTTCCTCGGCACCTCGGCTCGGCTATTCGGTGGCATGTCGAGGCGATGATTGCCGAGGGGTGGAGTTAAGTGTTTTGAAGAGTCCTTATCTTGAACTATCGCCACCTTCCGACCCAGTAGCTCGGTTGCTTAGCCAAGCTGTTCGGTAGCTCGGCTATGCACACCGGTGGCCGGTAGCTCGAAAGGAACGCGTGGCTAGATCTGGAGTGATTATCACGGTGTGAATCACGAGGACGGGGTTCAGATCACGAGAAAACGGTATCTTGTCGTTTTGTGAGCGTGTCGCTATCTGAACCGTCCATCAAGTTTCGACATGAATTTTGAAATGATCCGACGGTGAATTTGGTTCGACAGAATATTTCTCCATATGTGGAGGTCGGTACCTCGGCACCTCGGCCCGGTAGCTAGGCGTGGCCTACCATGGGTTCGGCGGATCGTTCTTCCACCCAGTAGCTCGGTTGCATAGCCAGGCTATTCGGTAGCTCGGCTAGGCACTCCGGTGGCCGAGTCATGGACTTAAGCGATTTGAAGAGTCTTTGTTTTGAAATGTCGCAACTCTCCGTTTGGGCATTTTTCCTTCTCTTAGTGGGCCTTTAAATGCCCAAGGAAGCCCAAACGTCGCTTTGAAGTTATAAATTCTCACCCCCTTCACCCCTTGGCTCATTCTCACTTTTACTCACTAGTTTTGACTTTTACTCTCAGTTTGCTCTGCTAGCGGCGATTCGTGCTCTAAGGTGGTTGCACTAGTTGTCGGGTGGGCCAGGCGATTTCCTGTGATCTAATTTCGACCGTTAACGTCACTTCAAGGAAATGTCACCTCAAGGTCAGTGTGTTTGCCTATACTTTTTTAGAGATGTCAAGGGTAAACTCGAGAAGTGAGGCCTCGTCCTCGGACAATAGTAGTGCCGAGGCGAGGAGGCAAGTGGCGAGCCAGAGGAAGGGGAAGGAGGTGGTAGGACCTTCCGTGGCCGAGGAGAAGAGGGAGAAGGTAGTAGGCCCAGTCTCCTGTAGTCGAGGAGATCGTGGAGACTGAGAGGCGAGCCCCTAAGTCGGGCCGGTACCCTAGTGTGCTGTCCGGCCACGCCGAAATTGGGCGGTACAACGGTGATCTTCTGAAGAAGGAGATCGTTGGTAGGTCAGCAGTTTACGAGGAAAACAACCCGAGAATGACTACCGAGGTGGACGAAATTGCCTCGGTATTATCTGAGAAGGACCTGCTCTGGATTAGAAAGGGGTTCGCCATCCCTCCAGAGTACAAACTGATCCTCCCCGGCCCTAGGATACGGGCGAACTCCGAACTGTCGCCGGATACGTGTGTGTTTGACTTCGACTCTTTGAGCGCCGGCTTGCACTTCCCCCTGCATCCCTTCGTGTTGGAGGTACTTCAGTGGTATTGCCTGGTGCCGACCCAGTTTATGCCGAACTCCTGGCGCCACGTGCTCGCCTTCTTCTTGCAATGCCGCATCGCCGAGGTCGAGCCTGACTTGGTGGTCCTCTGGAGCCTGTATCAAATCCACCGGATGAATAAGGCCGAGCCTCGCTACTACCTGTCACCTCGATAAGGCGTTAGGCTCATAGAGAATCCAGATTCGATAAAAGGTTGGAAGAAGAAGTTTTTTCTGTTGAAGGGCCCCTCGACGTTGGACTTTCCGAAGCGGTGGAAGGTAGAGGTGCCGAAGTTCGCAAGGGTCGACCCGGTGCTGACTGCAGCCGAGGAGGAGGTGGCGGCGAAGCTCATTGCTCTCCCCCTGTTGAGTTGGAGAGAAATGACCGAGGAGGTGCTACACGGGTCGGGCCTTAGTCCGATCGACCCGAGTATGCCCATGACATCTTGTAGCAAATTTTTTTTTTCTTCAAGTTTTTTGCTCGTTTTTCTAATTTGTTGTTTGTTTGGTTGTTCGGAACAGAAGCGCCGAAGATGGATTTCCTGGGGATGATGAATGAACGAGGCAAGGTTGCCGACGGTTGGAAGAGGAAAAGGACGGCCGCGGGTCCTTCGTCCGGCTGCCCTACCAAGGCTGCTTCGGTAGTCGCCGACCCTGCCCCTGCTACTCAAGCTCCATCGTTGGTGGTGGCTATTCCTGCCGACCCTTCGGCTCTGGCTTCGTCTGCTACGGCCGGTGAGGTCTTCTCTGTTTCGGTGGCGCTGTCGCTCGAGGCACCTCCCCTGACGACTCAGGACGAGGAGATTCTAACCGAGCGGCACAAGAAGCTGTTCGTCCCTGACTGGCGGGTGAAGAACCATGACGGCTTCCTCGGCGACTCGCAGATGTGTATGCAGGCCGTGAAGCATCTAGCGACCCCCAAGGACCGAGCTGCCCTGAAGGTGGGGACGACCGACGATGACACCTACGAGGTCGCCCGGCCGCTTATGTCGGTAAGTCTTGATTTTTCTCTCTTTAAGAATTTCTCCTAAGTTCACAGCTCGGCTCTAACTCATTCTTGTCACAGGCCACCTATCACTTCGGCCATCTGATTCAAGAGTTTCGCCGAGTAGGAGCGGGAACTGAAGGCCGCCTGTGACAAGGATAGGGCGGAGAAGGCAAGGGCGGTTAGGCAGCTCGAGGCAGAGCAACGCCGCTCGGAAGGCTTGGAGGTTCGAGTCGCCGACCTCGAGGCGGACTTGGAGCGAACTAAGCAGCAGCTCACCGCGGAGGTCGCCAAAGCTGCTAAGGCTGTCGAGGAGTTGGCAGAGTCGGCGAAGGCCCTGGAGGCGACAAAGGCGGAGAAGGACGCCGTGGCGGTAGTGATAAGGGCGGAGGTCGAAGCCTGAGGCGAAGAAGCATATGGCTGAAAATATGGAGAAGTCCTATGCCAGGGCGCTCGACCATGTCGAGGCTCGGGTCCCCGGCTTTCAGAGAGTCGGGTATCGGCTGTGGCCTGTCGTCGAGGATGAAGGCGAAGAGGTCGAAGAGGACGACGAATGGGAAGAGGAGGATGAACCTCGGGATGGGAAGGCGCTAGCCGACCCCAAGACCGCATCGGCCGATCCTCAAACCGAGGTGTCGAGGGGCGAATGGCCATCTGGCGAGGCGCCGGTATCTGAGCTGCCGCCCTAGGTCGACCCCTGATTCTTTTGTTTTTGTAATTTTTTCTTTGTGTGTAAGCCTTTTAGCGGACTGGCCACCGCTCTTTTGATGTGAATGAAGAGGCTTCTTTTTGAGAATTTTGTCTTGAATTTGTCCAAGTGTCTGGCTCGGCCATAGTCTTTCAATGTGATGCCTTCGTCTTTTAGATCGTCGAACTTGACTCAGACACCATAGCAGCTCGGCGCCGTGCGGAACTATTCAAGCGGTCTCGCAAAGCTTGTCTCATAGGCGAGATCGACCTGATCCGAAGAGTGCTGTTCAACGTGGAGAAGAAGAACAGCGAATTACTGGCCGAGGTGCATCACTTGCGAATAGTCGAGGAAGAACTCTCGGCTAAAGAAGAAGAGTTGGCCTCGGCGCTGGCCAAGCGAGACGAGCTCGCAACAAAGGTCGAGCAATTGTAGAAGGTTACAGTCGACAAGAGCATCGAGGTGACCAACTTGCGTCGTACCATTTCTGATAACGCGAGTAGCCGGGCTCGGCAAAACTTCCTCGGCTGAAGATATCGGTGAAGGACGACACCTTGAAAGATAGGATCGTCGAGCTCGAGGAGGAGGTTGCTCGTCTAAAACCTCAGCCTGTGAGGATTAACGTCCGCAGTACCTCGTGTACCCGCAAGGAGTGCGAGCGAGGGATCTCCTTCTACGAGCTCGCGACTCGTCCCCCCGTTACAGGTCGGACCACGGCCGATGCCCAAAGTGGCGTAGCGGTTTCCTCGAGCGGAGCCTCAGTCGGAGCCACCGTTAGAGATAGTGGCGAAGAGGCGTCTCGGTTCGTCGGTCTAGAGACGAGCTCGGAGGTTAAGCGGCGCCGGCCCCGAGTGTCTCTGAATCGGAATGTCCCCGTTCCGAAGAGGCGTTGATAAAGTTGTATTGGGCTCTCGAGTTTTTGTAATGCCTTTTTGTATTAACTTTGCCTTGTAAAATGTAGTACCCCGTATTTTCAAATATTATTTTAAAGATTTGAAAATAAATTTAAAATGATTTTATGGAGATTTAATAAATATTTTTGAAGGTTTATCTTTTTACACGTGCAAATATTTTGGTGTAAATATTCAATTTTATATTTTTAATAAGTTCTCGTACTTATTATGGAGTATATTCTAAAATTTGGGATTTTTCTGAGTAGAGAAACTATTTTCATAAATATCTCGAAAGAGAGGGGCTTTTACGTAAAAAGCCATTTGGATCTGAAATAAATTATGAAAATTCGTTTTTACTGATTTTTGGCCTTTCCATGATCATCATTTAAATTAAAGTACATTTAAATTTTATTTGGAGTTGATTTGGTAAAGATTTATACAAATATGGTGTTTTTGCAAATATGAAATTTATGTTGGATCTTGTGCAAATGTTTTCTGGAAAGTAAAAGTCAAATATTTAGATTGGAAAATATAATATGTATTATTAGATATTATTTCTGATTTTTCTGAATTTTTATGAATATTTTATGATGTATTTACAAATATTACAAAATAGAGGGCTTTTGTGCAAAATCGCCACCCTGAGTTGTAAATCCGAATTTTTCTTAATTACTGGGCTGTACTGGATTGCTGGAAAACTCATTGATAAAAATATTTGATTTGGCTTTGATTCAGTTAACCTATTTCAACTAAGAAAGGGGTCATAAATGTAAAGTTATATTTGGAAGGATTCTTTTGCAAATATGTTTCTAAAACCTTAATCTTTCAATCCCGGCCTGTATAAAAAAGGGTGTGCAGCCGTCATTCGCTGCACAACACAAGTTGTATTATATTTCTTATTTTCTTGGTGATTGAAGAGGAGATCTTGGATTCTTTGCAAAATAGGGGATTCTTCATTTTGCTTCGTGGTATTCGCTTGATCTCTCCAACTATGTGAGTGACATTGTTTTGATTTATTTGTTTTGTGTATGTTGTAGGTGAATGACATAATTGTTTGTTGTATTGTTTGCTTTCTCTGATTTGTGTATGTCATATGAGAATGATATGAATGTTTAGATTGATTTGGATGTTGAATATGTTGGATGGATGAAAAATTGGATCTTTGAGAAGAATCCTAGATATTTGTATGAGAATGATTTTAGATTTGTTGAGAACTTGATATAAATTATTAGTAGGCTAAAAATGTTGGATTATTGCTGATTTGGTTGAGTTTGATAGATGTCATGCATTAATTAAATTAAAGATGAGATTTTTGGATTATTGGTGAGTTGGATAAAAACAACTTGACCATGTTGAGGATAAATTTGTTTTGTTTATGAATCAACTATAGAAAATAGTTGAGATTGAGTTGAGGAATTTTGTGAATGATTAATGGTTTAGAGGACCATGTTTTGAGGATTTGAGATATGAGGATTTAAATTGGGGATTTGTGATTTTTGTAAAAGATGTTGTTTGGACTTGGATTTCTCAAATGCTAAGTTTAAATCTAATTATTTTGGTACTAATAAGATTTGTAAAATAAAACAATGTTATTTTGTTATATGACTGATTCTTAAAAACCATAGTTTTGACATATGTATGACCTAAATTCTTCAGACTGTAGGCTGACAGTCGACTGGTACGACCTTTCAGTAGACTGGTACGACCCAGCTGCTATGATCTTTAGTTTCCTTGAAAATCCGTTCTGGACAGTCGACTTAGACCCTTTCAGTCGACTGGCACACTTAAAATTTACTTTTCAAAGTTATCGTAGATTTTTCTCTGGTAAGTCGACTTATGACTTTTGCAAGTCGACTTATAACACTTAGAATATTTTCTTAAAGATTTCTGGAATTTCTCTCTGGTAAGTCAACTTATGACTTTTTAAGTAGACTTATAATCTCTTTTAAGTCGACTTATGAATTTTATATGTCAACTTATAACACTTAGCTTACTTTCTTAAAATCATGGAACTTTCTTTCTGGACAGTCGACTTATGCTTTCTATAGTCGACTGGTACTGATGTATTTTTATATTTATGAAGGTACTTTCAAATGGTTTATTCTCTAGATATTTTGATCTATAACTACTTATGCTTTATCTTCTATTGAACTTATGTTTTCAAGATGTTAAGTTGAGCAGTTTATGAAGTAAGATTGGTTGAGATATTTGAGTTTGAGTCTCTAGAGGGTGTGTGTGACCCTAGCATGCCGGCGTTGAGTTCTTTTTGTTGAGGCCTGATGAGGCATTTCAGTTGTTCAGTTTTGAGTAAAGTCCGGTAGGGTACATAAACTCTAGGAGATTCGTTAAGTAATTAAATAACCCAAACATGATAAGGACAGGCACTAGTGGTGATATGATGAACGGGAACATGGGTTATGTACCTCAGTATGGCTTTCGGTGTGGGATTTAATCTCCGGAATTGTCACGGTAGATTACTTGTGGTATGGAATATAATCTCCGGAATTATCACGGTAGGTTACTTGTGGTGTGGGATTTATCTCCGGAATTATCACGGTAAATTACTTGTGTGTAGGATTGATCTCCGGAATTATCGGAGTCGAGGCGACGCAAATGTGGTATTCATGTGATGATGTGTCAATGTTTCGGTGTGGGATGATCTCCGAAATTATCACGGTAAAGTACTTGTGTTGTGGGATCTATCTCCGGAATTATCGGGCATGGGCTACTACTCGCAGTTTATCTTTATCTCGTAGTAGTCATCGTGATAGGATTAGTTGCATAACAAGGGATTGAACCCTACGATGTGGAGACGTTAAGGGCTTGCACCGAACCAATGTAGAGTGGGATGAATAGACTTCGACAAGTACGCATTAGAGAGTCCGCATATAAGACTTGTGTTTTCTTGGCTTGGTTTTATGCATGTGGTTTTCTGTTTCCTACACTTGACACTTAGTTTAGTTCCACTTGTTGTTTACATGTTTCTTTGCTACGCCATATTTTATATATTCTTGTTTATTACATGTTGTTTAAGAATCCATGCTTAAGTTTTATTTATGTTGTTTGTTGTTTTATGTCACTCACACCATTTATGGCTGACCCCTTTAGTTTTGGGGGTTAGGGATCATCTCTAGCCTCATGTGTTACAGGTTGTTGCTTAGAGTTTGGAGGTGTGTATGCTTGAGTTAGTTTTGAGATAAACTGATGTAATAGAGCTTTGTATAAATTTGTAAAGCAGTGTTGTAAAAAGACTGTGTTGTAATTCAAGGTGTTTTGTATTCCGCTGTGTTTGTAAAGATTGTTGTAATAAAAGTTTGAAATAAAATTATTTATGTTTTTGGGCTATGTATACTATTACATTGAAGTTGATGCTGGGATTGTGCCACGTATTTTCTAAGATATTATATTAGAAATTCGGGGCGCTACAGAAATGGTATCAGAGCATGCTTCAATAGTAATAATAGACATAGTATGAAAACCAACCTAGGTGTGGACACTAGAGCGTGAGTACCTAGGTGGACATTAGAAGTGTGAGTACCCTGGTGGACATCTGATGTGTGTGATTTGATTGTTTGGTCATGAAGACCTATAATGAGATTTAGGCTGTTTGTATGCTTAGTCTTAAATGAAATCTCTTTATCGCAAGTGTATTGATTATTTTTGCATAAAGCAAACATTTTCTCACTAGCTATTCTTGACATCTTTTGTTCGCTTTGTGTATTTGATATTTATTTATGTAAGGTGTTGCCCTTTCAACTTATATAATTTCTAATTTACTTATTCATGATCTACTATATGTTTTGCTATCTTACCCACTGTATATAATTTCTGGATTATATGATTTCCGCCAAAGTTAATTTTCATTTATTTATTTATTCCTAGTTGTAAAATTTAATTATCTTCCGCTAGATTCTTTTAATTATTTGCGCTCTTGTATATTTTGTGCACCTCAATTTTGTGATCACCCTTGTATCCAATCACATTTACTGTTTTATATTTGTTTGCTTACTAAATAACTTTTGTGTAATTAACTTATTTTACTTTTATTCGGTTTCTTTTATTGTCAGCAATTGAATTTATTTTTTGTTTCTATACCTCCAACCGAGTTTATATTATTTCTATTCATTAGTACAAACATTAAACTTATACTAATCATCTTGTTTTTCTTTTAAAACTGTTTCTTTGACTTTACTATTGGTTTTTACTTTTTATTCTTTTGTCCAAGTTATTATTTGGCAACTTTTGCTGTAATTCAATAGTGCATCCCTTAGCATTTCACAAGCTCATTTTTATTTTGCGACTCTTACCCATTTCTTTCTTGACGTCTTATTTATCTTGCTTTCATGTGCTTTTTCGTTACTCGTATACTTTGATATTACTTTTACATATTACATTAAAGTTTTGAATTACTACATGTTAAGTTATTATTGCTACTTCTATTTCCTTTCATTATTGTTTTGCTATACTATAAATTTTGTTTTGCATATTTACTTTCATTTTATTATATATACTTGGATTTTTCGATACTATATTTTCCATTATTTTGTATTGTCTTATTTATTTTGGAGCATTTAAACTTGATTGCAATATTTTACTCATATAAATATGATATGTTTCTGCACATTTAAATCTTTATTATTAATTATGTTTTTGCGCTTTATATTCGATACCCTTATTATTACTTATAGTTGACCGCTGTTGTTATAATTTCTTTCCACTATTTAAAAGCGACTTATTAAATTTGTTGCTTCATACTTTTCGAATGTACTATGTGCACCCACTACTTATATTTTACTTAAATTTTATTACCATTACATTCTTGATTTCTATATGTACTTCCTACAAATTTCTATATATGTACCACATATTTCAACATACTTACTATGCCTATCCTTTTACATTTGTTTAATTCCTACATTATTGTATATTTTATGATATATTTATTATGTAAATTGCTACACTACATATGTATTTTCTCATTCACATTTGTATTTGTGCTTAGGCATATATTTCATTCCGTTTCTTCTTACTTTTATAAATTTCTTTCACTACTATTATTTTGTACTATTGTGATTTATAATCCATGCTTCTATTTTAATATTCCATCAGATGACTTTCAACTCCATTTCTTACTTTTGCTACTATATATATATATATATATATATATATATATATATATATATATATATATATATCACGAATTTCAAAACGTATTTTCGTACTTAAATTAAGCAATCAATATCCAAGTGCGTGTGGAAGATTGCATCATCTTATTCACCGTTTTGTTGCAACTGGATGTCGAGATAGCAAACATGCAACTAGACGTCAATGGAGGCAAATTGCAACTAGATATCGGGGAGACAAAATGTGCAATCGAATATCCAGACGGCAACCTGCAACCTGATGTCAGGGAGGCAAACATGCAACTTGATGTCGAGAAGGCAAGTCTACAGTTGGACATCAATGAGGCAAACCCACATTAAAGAATTTCTACTATAATAACCCCACTAGTGTTTTATGTGTATATTACTTATCAATGTCTTATTCTTTTGTACTGGTTCATACCATTTTATGAGATTTTCAAACTTAACCCATTACTGATTTGTTTTACTCAATTTTCTTTAACCATTGTTACTCTATATTTCTTTAAATCCGTTTGATACACTCTCGTATCTTATCTTGCACACTTGTATTATTCTTGAAATTTGGTCCTTCTGGTTTCTTGGTACAATTTCTGCTCTCCTTCGCATTTCCTCTATTCATAGCGATATTTTAATTTTCACTTAATTTTCATTAGATTCTCTAAATCTGCATACTACCCAAATTACTTTGTACGTCTTTATTTTATTCTTTCTTAATATTGTCCTTTTTGGGATTTTTACTTCGTTATGTCCATTTTTATTCAAGTATTATGTGTTTAACAAGTTTTTCTGATCGATCAATTCTTACTTTTGACTATTTATTTTACTTATTGCTAATTGATATTTTAAGAATTTTACTTATATAATGAAACTAATGGTAAAAAAATATTTTCTTTATGACATTTTATTTATACAAATTACACTTTACGTTTTCATGTAATTTGAACTAGTATAGTTGACTTTACTCTACTTGTGTTTACCAAATTTTATGTTTGTGTTAAGATTGGATACATCAACTATATGTGGTCTAAGCTTTCGTTCTTTTGTAATTACTAATTATTGCTACCGTTTTCCAATTCTTTAACATTTTAGATTTCTCACTTACTTTTGTTTCCACGTCCTATTTAATGATTTGACGCTTACTTTTATGATATTCAATGAACTTCTTTTAAGTCTTCTTGTATATATATATATATATATATATATATATATATATATTTATTTATTTTAAGTATGTGTTCCTGCGTTGTTTGTGTGATTATCAACCTTTTTATATTCGAGTTTTATCTCTTCACTTTTGACTTCTTATTCTAAGGGAATAGTCTTACTATTTTTTGTCTTTTGGGATGTATTGTGCATTTTATTGGATTTCCGATCCTTTGCCATGTTAGTTTTCACCTTTTCTCTTTAAGATATAATTATATGTTATTTTTGTTTTTGCTTAGTAATTAAATCCAATTAAAATAATAATGATGGAGTAAGTTTTCGAAACTATCTTATAAGTTTTGTATTTTTGTTTCTAGGCTTAGAGAAGTTCTGAGGACAGGAATTTTCTAAGGGGGGAGTGATGTAGTACCCCGTATTTTCAAATATTATTTTAAAGATTTGAAAATAAATTTAAAATGATTTTAGGGAGATTTAATAAATATTTCTGAAGATTTATCTTTTTACACGTGCGAAACGCGTGCAAATATTTTGGTGTAAATATCCAATTTTATATTTTTAATAAGTTCTCGTACTTATTATGGAGTATGTTCTAAAATTTGGGATTTTTCTGAGTAGAGAAACTATTTTCATAAATATCTCGAAAGAGAGGGGCTTTTACGTAAAAAACGATTTGTATCTGAAATAAATTATGAAAATTCGTTTTTACTGATTTTTGGCCTTTCCATGATCATCATTTAAATTAAAGTACATTTAAATTTTATTTGGAGTTGATTTGGTAAAGATTTATACAAATATGGTGTTTTTGCAAATATGAAATTTATGTTGGATCTTGTGCAATTATTTTCTTGAAAGTAAAAGTCAAATATTTAGATTGGAAAATATAATATGAATTATTAGATATTATTTCTGATTTTTCTGAATTTTTATGAATATTTTATGATGTATTTGCAAATATTACAAAATAGAGGGCTTTTGTGCAAAATCGCCACCCTGAGTTGTAAATCCAAATTTTTCTTATTTACTGGGCTGTACTGGATTGCTGGACAACTCAGTGATAAAAAGATTTGATTTGGCTTTGATTCAGTTAACCTATTTCAACTAAGAAAGGGGTTATATATGTAAAGTTATATTTGGATGGATTCTTTTGCAAATATGTTTCTAAAACCCGAATCTTTCAATCCCGGCCTATATAAAAGAGGGTGTGCAGCCGTCATTCGCTGCACAACACAAGTTGTATTATATTTCTTATTTTCTTGGTGATTGAAGAGGAGATCTTGGATTCTTTGTAAAATAGGGGATTCTTCATTTTGCTTCGTGGTATTCGCTTGATCTCTCCAACTATGTGAGTGACATTTTCTTCTTTTATTTGTTTTGTGTATATTGTAGGTGAATGACATAATTGTTTGTTGTATTGTTTGCTTTCTCTGATTTGTGAATGTCATATGAGAATGATATGAATGTTTAGATTGATTTAGATGTTGAATATATTGGATGGATGAAAAATTGGACTTTGAGAAGAATCCTAGATATTTGTATGAGAATGATTTTAGAATTGTTGAGAACTTGATATAAATTATTAGTAGGCTAAAAATGTTGGATTACTGCTGATTTGGTTGAGCTTGATAGATGTCATGCATTTATTAAATTAAAGATGAGATTTTTGGATTATTGGTGAGTTTGATAAAAACAACTTGACCATGTTGAGGATAAATTTGTTTTGTTTATGAATCAACTATAGAAAATAGTTGAGATTGAGTTGAGGAATTTTGTGAATGATTAATGGTTTAGAGGACCATGTTTTGAGGATTTGAGATATAAGGATTTAAATTGGGGATTTGTGATTTTTGTAAAAGATGTTGTTTGGAATTGGATTTCTCAAATACTAAGTTTAAATTTAATTATTTTGGTACTAATAAGATTTGTAAAATAAAACAAAGTTATTTTGTTATATGACTGATTCTTAAAAACCATAGTTTTGACATATGTATGACCTAAATTCTTCAGACTGTAGGCTGACAGTCGACTGGTACGACCTTTCAGTCGACTGGTACGACCCAGCTGCTATGATCTTTAGTTTCCTTGAAAATCCGTTCTGGACAGTCGACTTAGACCCTTTCAGTCGACTGGCACACTTAAAATTTATTTTTCAAAGTTATCGTAGATTTCTCTCTGGTAAGTGTCGACTTATGACTTTTGCAAGTCGACTTATAACACTTAGAATATTTTCTTAAAGATTTCTGGAATTTCTCTCTGATAAGTCGACTTATGACTTTTTATGTCGACTTATAATCTCTTTTAAGTCGACTTATGACTTTTATAAGTCAACTTATAATACTTAGCTTACTTTCTTAAAATCATGGAACTTTCTTTCTGGACAGTCGACTTATGCTTTCTATAGTCGACTGGTACTGATGTATTTTTATATTTATGAAGATACTTTCAAATAGTTTATTCTCTAGATATTTTGATCTATAACTACTTATGTCTTATCTTCTATTGAACTTATGTTTTCAAGATGTTAAGTTGAGCAGTTTATGAAGTAAGATTGGTTGAGATATTTGAGTTTGAGTCTCTAGAGGGTGTGTGTGACCCTAGCATGCCGGCATTGAGTTCTTTTTGTTGAGGCCTATTGAGGCATTTCAGTTGTTCAGTTTTGAGTCAAGTCTGGTATGGTACATAAACTCTAGGAGATTCGTTAAGTAATTAAATAACCCAAACATGATAAGGACAGGCACTAGTGGTGATATGATGAACGGGAACATGGGTTATGTACCTCAGTATGGCTTTCGGTGTGGGATTTAATCTCCAGAATTATCACGGTAGATTACTTGTGGTGTGGGATATAATCTCCGGAATTATTACGGTAGATTACTTATGGTGTGGGATTTATCTCCGGAATTATCACGGTAAATTACTTGTGGTGTGGGATTGATCTCCGGAATTATCGGAGTCGAGGCGACGTACATGTGGTATTCATGTGATGATGTGTCAATGTTTCGGTGTGGGATGATCTCCGAAATTATCACGGTAAAGTACCTGTGGTGTGGGATCTATCTCCGGAATTATCGGGCATAGGCTACTACTCACAGTTTATCTTTATCTCGTAGTAGTCATCGTGATAGGATTAGTTGCATAACGGGGGATTGAACCCTACGATGTGGAGACGTTAAGGGCTTGCACCGAACCTATGTAGAGTGGGATGCATAGACTTCGACAAGTACGCATTAGAGAGTCCGCATATAAGACTTATGTTTTCTTGACTTGGTTTTATGCATGTCGTTTTCTGTTTCCTACACTTGACACTTAGTTTAGTTCCACTTGTTGTTTACATGTTTCTTTGCTACATCATATTTTATATATTCTTGTTTATTACATGTTGTTTAAGAATCCATGCTTAAGTTTTATTTATGTTGTTTGTTGTTTTATGTCACTCACACCATTTATGGCTGACCCCTTTAGTTTTGGGGGTTTGGGATCATCTCTAGCCTCATGTGTTACAGGTTGTTGCTTAGAGTTTGGAGGTGTGTATGCTTGAGTTAGTTTTGAGATAAACTGATGTAATAGAGCTTTGTGTAAATTTGTAAAGCAGTGTTGTAAAAAGACTATGTTGTAATTCAAGGTGTTTTGTATTCCACTGTGTTTGTAAAGATTGTTGTAATAAAAGTTTGAAATAAAATTATTTGTATTTTTGGGCTATGTATACTATTACATTGAAGTTGATGCTGGGATTGTGCCACATATTTTCAAAGATATTATATTAGAAATTCGAGGCGCTATAGAAACTTATTAAGTTGTTTTAATAAAATTGGAGTTCGTCTGCTCGTTGTTGTGCCGTAGTTACTCTCTTTTGAAATGAACCATAAGAGCCAATAGTTAGCTCCTTTTATTCGTTCTAGCTGTAGAATTTTTGTTCTTGCTCGGGGTGCGCTGAGGTCTCTTTGCTTTTCGATAGTTAGGTAGCTCGGATTTATGCCGAGCGACGTGGCTTAATCTGGCGGTGTATCATGATCACGGTGCAAATCACGAGACAAAAGGCTCAAATTTTGAGAAAACGTTATCTTGTCGTTTTGTGGGGATGTGGCGCAATCTGAGCCGTTCATCACGTTCTAGCACAAATTTTGAGACAATCAGATGGTGAAGCTGGCTCGGCGGCTTTTTCCCCATATGTGGAGGTCGGTACCTCGTCTGCTCAGTTCGGTGACTTGCTAGTTTCGCCTCTGCCCATAGTAGCTTGGTAGCTCGGTGTTCTTAACGAAGCGGAGTCGAGCCAAGTGTTGGACTCCGAACTCGTCGTTAGAGTTTGTTCAACGGTTGTGGGAGCAATTCCGAATGGCGAACCCCTTCTAGCTCGCTTAAGAGCGAGCTTGCAAAAAGGAGTCGAGCCAAGTGTTGGACTCCGAACTCGTTGTTAGAGTTTGTTCAACGGTTGTGGGAGCAATTCCGAATGGCGAACCCCTTCTAGCTCGCTTAAGAGCGAGCTTGCAAAGAGGAGTCGAGCCAAGTGTTGGACTCCGAACTCATCGTTAGAGTTTGTTCAACGGTTGTGGGAGCAATTCCGAATGGCGAACCCCTTCTAGCTCGTTTAAGAGCGAGCTTGCGAAGAGGAGTCGAGCCAAGTGTTGGACTCTGAACTCGTCGTTAGGGTGAAGAGTAAAAGCAGAGAGATACAAGCAATTTTTAAAGTAAAATATGAAAAAAATTTCTTTATTGATAACTAATAGTTGGCTGCTTCTAAGTTGCGAGCCGTTATTACAAGAGAGAAATAAAGGAAAAAAATACAAGTAAAAGGAGAGGAACGGTTCGACATCCCAGAATACTTAGAGAGGCGTCAATGCTCTCTCTTGGTATTTCAAAAGATGGTCGGCATTCCAAGTCCTGGGGATCTCTCTGCCTTCAAGGTCTTCTAGTCGATATGTCCCGGGCCGAACTACTTTGGTGATCTTGTAGGGTCCCTCCCAATTTGGGGCTAGTTTACTCTTCTGACCAGCAAAAGAGATTGCTAACTTTCTGAGAACCAAGTCCCCTTCTTTGAGGTCGGTAAGACGGACTCTCTTATTGTACGCCAACTCGATCCTCCTCTAATAACTCTGTTGGCGGATTGACACTCTTTCCCGTAGCTCGTCGACCAAGTCTAAGTTTGCCCGAAGTTCTCTGGCATTCTGTTCTTCTTCGAAGGCAAGAAGGTGAGGAGAAGGTATGCCGACTTCCAATGGGATCACAGCCTCGGACCCATAGGTGAGGTTGAATGGAGACTCTCCTGTGGGGGTCCATTTCGTGGTGCGGTAGTTCCACAGCACGTTAGGGAGCTGATCGACCCATAAGTCTTTAGAGCACTTATTCAGCCTTTTCTTAATACCGGAGAGGATCTATCGGTTAGCATTCTCCACTTGACCATTCGACTGTGGATGGGAGATGGAGGAGAAACGTTGTTGAATGGCGAGGTCTTCACATAGAGCTCAGAAGGCAGCCCCGGTAAACTGGGTCCCGTTGTCTGTTATGAGGACTCGAGGGACACCGAAAGGGCAGATGACGTTCTTCCAGAAGAACTGAAGTACTTTGTTCTCGGTTATTGTGGCCAAGGGCTCGACCTCTGTCCACTTTGAGAAGTAGTCGATTGCCACAACTAAGAATTTGAACTGGCCGTGAGCTGGTGGGAATGGCCCTAGTAAATCCATCCCCCACATTGTGAAAGGGATAGGACTTGATAGGGAGGTGAGTGGAGCTTGTGGGAGGCGACGGACGTTGGAGTATTTCTGACAAGAGCTGCATTGCCGAACGTGTAGTTCGGCATCTTGAAGGAGAGTGGGCGAGAAATATCCATAATTTAACACTTTCCGGGCTAGGGATCTGGACCCTGAATGTGCCCCGCCGATGCCTTCGTGGAGCTCTTACAGGGCGTATTCGGCTTGTTCCGGGGAGAGGCATCTCAAATAAGGCCTGCCGTCTACTTGTGTGAAGAAGCACTGGTATAGGATGCCCTCGATAAGTGTGTATCGCTCTGCTCGGGTTCTCACTCGGCGAGCTTCTTTAGGGTTTTCGGGGAGGAGCCCATCCCTTAGGAATTCTACCAGGGGTTTCATCCAGTTATCTTGAAGCAGGACAGGTAGCGACTCCACCGAGTCGGAAGTTTCATCTTCTATACTAGGCTTCAGGAGCACCTCAATCAAGACGGTCTGCTCGAGACCTTGGAGGGAGGAGGAGGCTAGCTTGGAGAGGGCATCGGCTTGGGAATTCTCTTCTCGGGGGATTCGCTGGATGAGAGATTCTTCAAATAGGGCCATGAGATTCCTGACTTTGGCTAGGTACTTAGCCATTCGGTCATCTCGTGCCTCGTACTCGCCTAGGACCTGATTTACAACCAGCTGAGAGTCGCTAAAGATCCGGTGGCGCTGCGCCCCTGCATTGCGAGCCATTCTGCGGCCGGCTATGACTGCCTCATATTCTGCTTCGTTGTTAAAGGCATTGAAGTTGATCTGGAGGGAGTATTGGAGGATGAAATCATTTGGGCCGGCCAGAATGACCCCGGCTCCGCTTCCCTCGTTACAAGAGGATCCATCTACGTAAACCGACCAGACAGGTGGTCCCTTCATTGCTTGGCTGACCTCGGGGATGGTACTTTCAACTATGAATTCAGCTAAGGCCTGAGTCTTGATCGCGGTCCGAGGCTGATACGTTATATCATGCTGGCTCAGCTCGATAGACCACTTCATGAGGTGACCGGAGGTCTCTAGTTTGTGGAGAACTTGCTTCAGCGGTTGGTCGGTAAGAACGACCACTGAATGGGATTGGAAATATGGGCGGAGCTTTCTTGCGGCCATGACTAAGGCGTACGCCATCTTCTCTATCCTCGGGTAGCGGAGCTCGGCATCCCGAAGTACCTTGCTCACGTAATAAATCGGCCTTTCAGTCCTATCTTCTTCCCTCACGAGGATGGCGCTGAGGGTCTGCTCGGAGGCTACTAAGTAGAGGTAGAGGGTTTCCCCAGGAACAGGTTTGCTGAGGAGAGGAGGATTGATTTGATAAGTCCTTCAGCTGATCGGATGAGTCTTGTTGCTGCTGACCCCACTCAAAGCCTTTAGCCCCCCTGAGAGCCTTGAAGAAGGGAAGACACTTCTCCCCTGACTTGGAAAGGAAGTGCCCTATGGCTGCCAGGCGACCCGTTAGCTTCTGAACCTCTTTAACATTCTTCGGGGGAGCCATGTCTAATATGGCTTTGATCTTCTCGGAGTTGGCCTCGATTCCTCTTTGGCTGACCATGAAGCCTAGGAGCTTCCCCGATGAGACTCCGAACGCACACTTGTTCGGATTGAGCCTCATATTGTGCTTTCTGAGTGCATCGAACGCCTGCTGCAGATCGGCCACATGATCGGCCCCGTGGATGCTCTTCACAAGCATATCGTCAACATACACCTCCATATTTCGTCCGATTTGTGCTTGAAAAACCTTGTTGACGAGGCGTTGATAAGTGGCACCTGCATTCTTCAATCCGAAGGGCATTACTCTGTAGCAGTTGAGGCCCTGATCGGTTACGAAGGAGGTCTTCGGGATATCCGGGGGAAACATACGAATCTGATTGTAGCCTGAGAAGGCGTCCATGAAGCTGAGGAGTTCATGGCCCGAAGTAGCGTCAATCAAAGTATCGATACTTGGAAGAGGGAATGGATCTTTGGGGCATGCTTTGTTGAGGTCGGTAAAGTCGATACAAATCCTCCAGGTCCTATTGGACTTCTTCACCATAACTACATTCGAGAGCCATTCGGGATAGTTTACCTCCTGTATGAACCGAGCCTTCAAGAGTTTGTCCACCTCCTCTTTAATAGCTTGCTGGCGCTCGGGAGCGAACTTGCGCCTCTTCTGTTGGACCGGTTTGGACCCCGGAGCGACGCTGAGGTGGTGGACTAAAAGCTCTTCGGAAATTCCGGGCATGTCTGCAGCCGACCAAGCAAAGAGGTCGCGATTCCTTCGGATGCACTGGACTATGTCGGAGCATAGGGGAGATGGGAGGATCTTGCTAACAAAGAACTTTCTGCTTGGATCCTGCTCAGAGAAGAGCACTTCCTCCAACTCATCCACCGGCTCGGACGTTGGTCGAACAACATCTTGGGGGATTTCAAGAATTTCGAGGGAGAGGACTGGACCCAGAGTAGAGGTCATGTAGAATCTGTGGGCCATTTCCTGATTGCCTTTAACTTCCCCTACTCCTCCCCGAGTGGGAAACTTCATCTTGAGGTGATAGGCGGAAGGGACGGCTTCAAGAGCAGCTAAGCCGGGCCGACCCAAAATGACATTGTAAGCTGCAGGGACATCCACGACCATAAAGTCCATCGACTCCATTTGGGAAGTAGGAGTTTTGCCAGCGGTTACGTCGAGGGTGATCATCCCTTCAATAGTCACTGGCACTCCCGTGAACCCATGGAGTGTGTAGCCGGCGGGTTTGAGTCTGTCTCGGGATAGTTTTGAGGCCTTTGAAAGCGGTAAGGAAGAGGATGTTAACGGAGCTGCCATTGTCCACCAGGATTCTTTCTACTTTAAAGTTCGCCATATGGAGGTTGATGACGAGTGCGTCACAATGGGGCATTCGGACACCCTCAAGGTCTTCATCTGAGAATGTGACGGGCACTCTGAGGCCTTTAGGGGGAGGTGTGGCACGGACCGAATTAACTTTCCTAATAAATGCCTTTCGAGAGGAGTTGGAGGAGCCCCCCATTGGGCCCCCATGAATGAGGTGCAGGATACGCACCTCTTCGAATTCGGGCGTTTCATCGCGTTCAGGACGCTTGTTAGCCCCCCGAGGCTAGGGAGGAAGATCGGATCGGTCCTTTCTCACGAACTTGGTTAGCTGACCCCTCTGGATGAGGGCTTCTATCTCGTTCTTCAGGGCCCGACAATCATTGGTGTTGTGGCCATGGTCCCGGTGATAGCGGCACCATTTCTCTTTGTCCCTCTTCTTGCCAGGGGTGTTCATTTTTGGTGCAGGAGGTATCACCCCCTCCTTCTCAACTTCCATGAGAATTGTGGAGATGTTGGCATAAAGGGGAGTAAACTTTTCAAATCTGGGGGGAGGTCGGTGCTGCCTGCCATTATCCTTCTGGAGTGTCTTGGCCCCTTCCTCTTCTATTCCCTTTCTCTTGGACCCGGAGGAAGGCCCCTCCAAGTTGGGGCGGTGCTCAGCTTTCTCGGCCCGAATATACTTTTCGCTCCGGAGGAGGAGGTCAGAGAAGTTCTGCGGGGGCTTCTTGGCGAGGGAGGAGCGGAGGCTGGAGTTGAGGACATTGGATTGGAATGCTGCTGCAGCGACCGACTGGTCGAGGGATGCTATGGACCTAGCTTCCGCTGTGAACCTTTTTACATAGTCTCTTAGCTTCTCATCCTTCTTCTGGTTGAGATAGAGTAGCGAAATGCTGGTCTTCTCAGTTCGGCGGCTACTCACGAAGTAGGTTACAAAGAGGGTCTCAAATTGCTCGAAGGAGAATATCGAGGATGGGGCAAGGCGAAGTACCATTCACGAGCCGGACCCTTGAGAGTAGCGGGGAAGGTCTTGCACAGCAGAGCATCGGAAGCTTGATGGATGAGCATGAGGGTCTTAAAGCTTTCGATGTGATCGACGGGGTCAGACTCCCCGGAATAAGTCTCGAATTGAGGAGGTTTAAAGCCAATTGGTACGGGTGCCTCCATTATGGTTCGGGAAAAAGGAGGTCGATTCGGGCGAAGGGTCCTTCCTCTAAGCTCTTCTTCTCTGTCTAACTGACCCAAGCGCCTCTCCATTTTGTGGAGACGGCGGTAGACAGCATCATCCCTTCGACGGTAATCAACCGAGCCTCTAGACTCGTCTTCGTACGAGGGAGAGCGGGAGCTACGATGACGGTAGCTCCTGGAGCGGCGAGGACTAGGAATGTGCTTGGGGTTGCTAGGAGCTGGGGGAGGACTTCGGACCAGAGGAGGAGTGGGAATCCTTGGAGCATTGTTGTTGTTGGGTCGGAGATTGAGAGCTTGTAGGATGGTGGCTTGGAATTGCTGGAACTCAGCATGAGTGATGGGTGCCTCATCGTTCCTCAGATGCTGCCGACCGGCTGGGGAATGGGGTCTTCTCTTGTGATGCTTGGGGGACTCTCTCCGCCCTCTTCGGGTGGGGGACCTTCTGTAGTCTCGACGGTGAGGAGATCGCTCATCTGGACGTTGTTGGCGGGAGGCCCCCTCTCGGGCCCGCCTCTCATCCAGACGGAGGCAAAGATCCTCATCCTTCTGCCGATTGAGGATGGTATTACGAAGGTTGGAAGCTGAGGATTGCGGGAGGCCATAGAATCCGTAGAGGCATTGTGTACTGAGACGTGGTCCTGATGGAGAGGTTTCTTCTGCGGGTTGGGACTTGAGACCCCTGCACTGGAATTTTGAGGTCCGGAGGGATCCTCAGGAGGTTGCTAATTCTGAAGAGGAGGCTGGTCCTGTTGGAGAGGGTCCTCTGCTTGGGGAGGAAGTTGCCCCTGCTGCTGAGCGGGTTGGAAGGGGACTTCCTGTTGCTGATCGACGGGATTGGGTCCACGGTTGGACCCTCTAGATCTTACTCTCCTAGGAGGCATGGCTGGAGAAGGTCTGACCAACGGGAAGAGGGGAGGCTGCTATTCGTTTACTTTCCACAGACGGTGCTAATCTGTTACCGCTAAATCTGGTGTGTGAGCAAACGGATAGTTTTTGTGGATTCTTGGAAAACCTGAATAGCAAACCTGAACCTGTTCTGCCGGAGTTTGACTGCTCACTCCCGCCGTTCACCTGCAAAAAGTGCGAGACATCGGGGTTGATCCCGGCGACGCACCCTCCGACGCTCAAGTCAGTAATCAGGAATGATTATGAGAGAGCGTAAATTAGCAAAAGATTGATTACCTCTTAATGGAGATGGATGAGGGGTATTTATAGCCGCCGTAGGGGTCAGATTAGGAATGTAATCCCTGTGGTCAGATAAGGAATGTAATCCCTAATCCCCAATGAAAGGATAGATATGAATCAGGGCCGTTGATTAGGATTAATCAGAAACCCTAATTCTATCCTGCTGGACTGGGTTTATTTCGGGTTAGGACCCGTACCCAGTTGAGGTGGATTCGTTCGTGGGTTATTGGGTCTTTTAGCGAAAAGACCCAGGACCCACTTCAGACCCATTGGTAGGCAAAATTACCATTTTACCCCTAGGCTTTGAGATTCGTTCCTGATTTGGACGAATCTGATTTAATCCCATTTTTAGCCATATCACTAGGTGCTACAGACAAAGCATGAAGCAAACACATCATATAAAGACATTTCACAAAATCAGGACAGCATGACCTTGTTGTACCAAAACATGGACTACGGTCACTACACAATAGAAAAACTGAATCCGCCGAAAGATTTGGAAAATAGACTTCCATACGGTTCCAGCGAGTATAATTAAGGTATATAAAAGTCATAGGAACTAGGGTGAAAGTTCTAATCTAATTGGGTTTTATGTTCAGTCAGCATGCAGTAGGTTATGTTCCATTAATCATTTCGGGTCAGAAAACTAATTATTAAAATCTACAAAAATTAAGGAAGTATCTATACTTGTCTAGGTCCAGCATGATTTATTTCAGATTTTTCCTTTACTGATAACAGAGTCAAATAAAATAAACAACACCAGGATACGCATGGAATTATGAGTCTGAAAATTGCTAACATAGTTGCAGTAAAGTGATGATATCTAAAAGATGACAAATTGGAATTTAAATCCTGAGTAGGGAAAAATTATGTAAACATCAAGGGCTACATTTTATGTTTAGTAAGTTTCCTCAAATTAGGTTATTAACAGGGCTAAAAGTCTGATTCAAAGTGAAACATACAGTAGTCCAGAAATCAACTTAACATAAAAAGATAATAAATAATTCACACGATCACATATAGCATGCAAATTGGTAATCAAAGCAATCCTAGGTGTCAACATGCAAATTTCTAAGGTTTAAGATACATTTAACATGGTCATCGTGTTAATTCATCAATTAGATTCAATTCTAGCATGTTCAACTTCAATGTCCAATCTATCAAGCAGTCCTAAGCATGAGTCTAGTTGTTTAATGTGCAAATGCATGAAACATTGGGGATTAGGTTTAGATCGAAGAGAAGCACGATGTTAAGAGTATGTCGAGTTAGCTCGTGTAAACCCTCGATAATCTTAACGGAATTGTCAAAGCAGTTTTTGATAATAAAACGACAGGATCTACTTGCAGGAGATCAAAGAAAATCTTGAACACAAATAAATAAAAGGGTTCAAGTGCAGATATTAATAAAATGAGATCAGAATCCCGAGCGAAAACTCCCAAAAATGCACGAAGAATCAACAGCAATAGCAAGATCATAGAGCAATTCCTACACACCAGATCGGGACAGAATACAGAACACCAAACTCGGATCTGGCGCACACAGAACGCGGAAAACCAAAACAACCCAATCAGATCCACAGCCTCACCCGGATCTAGCCAAAATAGGGAACAGCGATCGGATTTGGCGTAGATAGAACATGGGACAGCGAAGATCAGCCAATCAGATCGCCGCCTCACATCGGATCCAACCGAACAGGGAATAGTGGCTTCGGATCGGGTGCAGCAAAACAACGAACAACGACCTGGATGAATCACAGCGAGTCTCCTACCTCTCGATAGCGAAACGGAGAGAGAGAGAGCGGCGGAATTGGCGACGCGACGACTGCGACGGCAATGGCTGCGGTGGCGGAGTGGCGTCGTTAGGGGACAACAACTCCGTCGAGGGCTCTATTTTTGCGGTTGAAAATAGGGGACGACGACACTCGACGATCTGGGACTTGGACGGCGGCGCTAGGGGGTGCACAGGCACGGAGATGGACGACGAAGACGATGGTGGAGCACGGAGAAGGAATAGGGCGACAGAGATGAAGTAATGGCGACGGGAAAAACTTCGGTGGTTGGGTTCAAGGGGTAATGGCGAGGACGGGGGCGAGCGACGGTGATGGGGATGGAGAGGAGACGGAGACGGTGACGATGGTGATTACGATGGTGAACAAAGGTCGAAGGATGGACGGGGGTTGAGGGGTTACGGTGATGGGTTGGGGTGTTTAGAAATAGAGAAGAGAGAGAAGGATACGGGAGAGAGAAAATGCGGCAGAAAGAGAGAGAGAGAGTATTTATTAGGGTTAATGAATGAGGGTATTTATAGTGATTAGGAAATTTAGGGTTTTAGGTCAATATATTGGGTTTTGGGTATCGGTCTTGGCTCCAAAAAAAGACAACCAAATGCAATGAAATGAGATGAACACAAAGGAGAACAAATCGAATTCGAAATAGAAAAGAGCCATATCCACAAAAGATAGAATCCAATCAAAAGAACACAGATTGATCCAAAGAGAACAAAAGAATACAAGAAAGACAAAAATGCACCAGAATAAATGAGTTCAGATAAAATGATCAAAAGAGTACAAAATATAATAAAATTGAAAATAGAACTTACAAATCTTACCCACCTTACAAGAAGAATTTCGTCCTCGAAATTCATACAAGTGGTACATAGGACAAACCCCGAAAAAAGCAAAGCAAAACAAAGCAAAACAAAACACTACTCAAACAAATGAGGGAACTTCTCCAGAATCTCTTCCTCTAACTCCCAAGTAGACTCCCCTGACGAGCGAGGATCCCAAGAAACTCGGACCAACTTGATGACTCTATTCTTTAGCACCTTCTCTCGACGGTCTAAGATAGAGACAGGGTCGAATTTCACAGGACAAATCCGGCTTCACAGACAAGTCGGAGTAGTCAACCACATGACTGTCATCTCTGATGTACTACCTGAGCTAAGAAACATGGAATACATCATGGACACCCGCTAAAGCTGGCGGTAACGCGAGCTTGTATGCAACCTTGCCCACACGTTCCACAATATCGAATGGACCGATGAATCGAGGACTCAACTTGCCTCCACCGCCGAAACGGATAACACCTTTCCAAGGCGATACCTTGAGGAACACAAGCTTGCCAGTCAGCCCACCTCTTCTACCGATCCTGAGCGGCCTGCGAATGCTTGCGAATCTGAGCCATGGCATCAACTGTCTTCGTGATCAACTCAGGGCCTAAAAGTTTCCACTCGCCGATATCATCCCAACAGACTAGCAATCTACACCTGTGCCCATACAAAGTTTCGAATGGAGCAGCCTTGAGACTCGCCTGATAACTGTTATTATAAGAGAACTCGGCCAAGTGAAGATGATCTTCCCACGTGCCTCCATACTGAAGAAGACAGGATCTCAACATATCTTCTAGGGTCTGAATTTTCCTTTCTGACTGCCCATTCGCCTGAGGATGGAACGCTGTACTGTAGCTCAGCTTGGTACCCAAGCTCCTCTGCAAACTCTCCCAGAACTGAAACCTGAATCTCGTATCCCGATCAGATACGATGCTGACAGGAACTCCATGCAGACGAACAACCTCCTGAACGTACTGCTCGGCCAAACTCTCCATGGACTGATCCATATGGAAAGGAAAGAAGTGAGCACACTTTGTCAGCCAATCCACTATCACCTAAATAGCATTATGACCCTTAGGACTCCTCGGCAAAGCTGTCACAAAGTCCATCGTAAAATTCTCCCACTTCCATTCAGGGATAGAAAGGGGTTGCAAAAGTCCTGCGGTCCTCTGATGCTCCGCCTTCACCTGATAACAGATTAGGCACTGGGCGACGAATCGAGCCACATCTTGCTTCATACCATGCCACCAGAAATGCTGTTTCAAGTCCCTGTACATCTTGGTACCACCAGGATGTATAAAATACGGGAACCGATGAGCTTCCTCGAGTAGCTTCTTCCTGACCTCTCCTCTAGGTACACACAACCTAGAGCCAAACCGAAGCGACCCATCAGCAAGGACAACAAAATCAGACCTCGAACCAGCTTCAACCTCGCTCCGAAACTCCTGCAATTGCTGATCACTCCCTTGAGCTGCCTTGATCTGCTCTATTAAGGAAGATTGCAACTGCAAAAACATAAGTTGTCGATCTGATCTGGGAAGCAACACATCCAACTCTAGCCTCCTTATGTCCTCCATAAGCTCCTTCTACTGAGTGAGGAACATAGCGGCAGGCCTCCGACTCAAAGCATCTGGCACTGAATTAACCTTGCCCGGGTGATACTGCAAATTGATATCAAAATCTACCATTAACTCCAGCCATCTTCTCTGCCTCATGTTCAACTCTCTCTGTGTGAACACACACATGAGCCTCTTGTGATTTGTGAAAATCTTGACCCTATCCCTAAGCAAATAGTGCCTCCACAGTTTCAAAGCAAAGATCACAGCAGCAAGCTCCAGATCTTGCGTAGGATAGTTCTTCTCATGAGATCTCAATTGCCTCGCTACATTAGCACTGCTCCCAGACCTCTCCCCGAAGCATCACAAAAGATCACAAAACTACCCGAACTGTCGGGTATAGTCAGCACTGGCGCTGACGTCAACCGACGCTTCAACTCGGCGAAAGCTCCATCACAAGCTTCGTCCCAGACGAACTTCTGCTCCTTCCTGGTCAAATTGGTCAAGGGTCCATCGATCTTGGAGAAATCCTGAACGAACTTCCGATAGTAACCAGCCAAACCAAGGAAACTCCGCACCTCAGAAACAGACCTCGGAATAGGCAAATCCTTGACCACAAAACCTTCGATGGATCCACTGAAACACCAGCACCAGAGATAATGTGGCCAAGAAAAGCAACTTGATCCAGCCAAAACTCGCACTTATCGAGCTTCCCATACAGCTGGTGCTCCCTCAAAGTCTGCAAAACCACCTTCAGGTGCTCAACATGGTCTTCCTTGTTCCGCGAGTACACTAATATGTCGTCGATGAAGACCACGACTAACTGATCCAAGAACGGCGAAAACACACGGTTCATCAAACTCATGAACACTGCCGGTGTATTAGTCACTACGAATGGCATCACCAAGAACTCATAATGCCCATATCTCGTTCGGAAAGCCATCTTTGGAACATCCTCTGACTTCACCCTGACTTGATGGTACCCGGAATGCAGATCCAACTTCGAGAACACTGAAGCACCATCCAGTTGGTCAAACAAATCATCAATCCTCGGCAATGGATACCAATTCTTGACAGTAACATTGTTCAACTCCCTGTAGTCAATGCAAAGCCTGCAGCTTCCATCCTTTCTTACTAACAAACAGAACTGGGGCTCCCCATGGCAAAACACTAGGTCTGACAAAACCCTTATCAAGCAGATCCTGAACTTGCACCTTTAGTTCTGCCAATTCATCTGGTGCCATACGATACGGACTCTTGGAAATAGGGGCCGTACCGGGCTGGACATCAATGCTAAACTCCACATCTCGAACTGGCAGCAAACCGGGCAATTCCTCGAGAAACACATCAAGGAAGTCCCACACAACCAATGGTGCAACAACCCTATCATAACCCAGCGACGTAAGAGAAGCAACCTCAGGACCCAACGAGTTGTTGACATGCCCTGACAGTGTCTCACCTGCATGGAAAATAAATTCTGGCTGACCAGAAGGCCTGAAAGTAAACTTCTTCTCTCAGCAATCAATCACGGCACAGGAAACACCCAACCAGTCCATGACCAGAATGACATCGAAACCGAAGTTGGGAATCACAATCAGATTCGCCGAGAAAACCACACCACCAATCTGCAACGGACTCTGCTTGCAAACCCTAGAACAGACAACGACACCTCTGCCAGTGGTGATGTCCCAAGCTGTGGGCATAGCATCGCAAGCCAAACCATGCGGATCAACAAAGCGAGCAGAAATGAAAGAGTGGGTAGCACCCAAATCAAACAACACATGAGCAGGGAGAGAGAAGACTAAAATCACACCTAGTAGAAGATCAAACAAAGAATAAGGTGCCAGCAGGATACACACGAATAATTGCACAAGGAGGGAGAAAATAAATAAAAAAATAACATGCAGAAAACTGAAAGAAAGAAAGAAAGAAAGTACAACTACTGTGATATACCTGCAACCACTCCAACAGCAACTACCGCTTCCTCGGCTGTTAGGTTATAAGCCTAACCACGACCACCAACCTGAACTCCTCTAGGAGCCACACGCCTTTGATCAAAGACTTGCCTCTGTGGAGGAAGAGATGGCCTGCCCTGACCACGCGTCGGCGCTCCTAGCTAAGCAGCACCAGTAACCGGCGCAGGAGCTCTGTTCCTCGAACAGCCACGAACCATATGCTCACTGCTCCCACACACTAAACAATGTCGGTTGGCCATCCTGCAGTCTCGCTGTGAATGCCCAGCCTTATGGCAGTAGCTACAAGTCTCAACATTCCTCGGGACAACAGGTGCGTACAGCTGTGCTCTCGCGGGAGGGGGCAGAACTGGCCTCCAAATAGGTCCTCCGGAAGGTCGAGGTGCAACGAGGTGCGAAACAGTCCTCTGAGGAACACTAGACCTGCTGAGAGTCTGCTCCTAGATCCGAGCCTCATCCAGAACATCGGAGTAAGCACGAAGCCGAAGAGCAGCTAAACGATCCTGGAGAGGAAAGCTCAAGCCCGACAGAAAATGAATAGCCCGAGCCTCATTAGTGGCAACGATGGTAGGGGCGAAGCAACTGAGCCGAGTAAACTCTGCAGCATCCTCGTCCAGGGAACGGGTTCCCTGATTAAGATAATGCTCAAATTAATACCGTCACAAGTGAAGTAGGCAATAACAAATGAAAATTAAGAATATTATCTAGCTGACTTGAGTTAGGAAAATAAATTGTCGCTCCACCTCTGCCTTGGTGACACTGGAAAAGAACTTCGCCAAGAAGCTCTCAGAGAAAGTGGCACACTCAATGGGTCGCGGCATCCTCTCGGATTCAACCCATTACCAGATATGAGTGAGATCCACTAGCTGGATGCGAACCACATCTACATGATCCGCCTCAGCAACATGAGCAGCGACCAGCAGTTGCTCCGTCCAGATAAGACATTGCTTGGCCTCCAACGAAGACTTAGTACCCGAAAACTTATCCAGGTGCAGCCTCATGAAATCCGCTACTGTACCAGGCCTAGGTGGAAGAGCACCAGGTGGAGGTCCAGCGGCATTCCCATCGGCTGCCAAAGTGGCTCTCATTAGCTCATTGTGCTCCTGCTGAAGAGCCATCATCTGCTGGATCGTCTGGAGAATAGCAGTGTTGTCCGGCTGTTGATCCGAGGGAGAAGAAGAATTCCCACGAGCCATAGCCTGAAACACAATCAAAGATGGTCAGTACCCAGATTATATGTTGGTTATTATACAAGTATTCATGTGATTATCGTGGTGTGCAAATTACTGAGTTTACCCAGCTAGAGCCAAACTCGACTAATATACCAATCAAAGCTAATCCTCACAAAGATAGTCATATTTGATTGACATATTACTCAACTTTGCGCTCTGATACCACTAAACTCCCTGTCACGCCCCGCTTTCTAAAATACAGAATACGAGTACGTAACGTAGGCCCAGCGAATGATGTAAACACCATCCATAAGCTGTAACAAACAAACTCAGTAATAAGATCAACAAATATACAACCACGCAAGAAACTTAACCACATGAATCAATGATAAAGTTCCAATAATAATGAAATAAACCAATAGTATAAATATCCAATATCCGGGATCAAAACAAAACTACGGGTCATAGAGCCCAAAACAAAGTACAAGAGATAACAGTGTTTTTCAGAAAATAAATCTAGCAACAATTAATAAACTACGCAGCAGAAACTGGATCCATCACTAGAAATGTTGCTCACCAATTCCTTTGAGAACAGATCCTTCAGTACCTGTAAACTCCTGTTCTAAAAAGAAATAAAAGAGTGCCCTTAGAGCAAGTCATGGGCAGCAAGTAGAAAAAACAAAGAATAATAGGAAAAATATGAATATAAAAGGAAAGGAACATGGTCAAAGACAAAGAACAAAACAAAGAGTAGGCAATATCAAAAGGTTACAATAATCACACATGAAATGCGTGATGTCAAGTCAATGTCGAAACAAGATCAAGTATGCAGGTTGTTAAGTATTTTATTAACCTATCTAGTGCACGTACTATTGCATCCCATACTACAGATTCCATGCAAGCACAGTGATCGTTTTAGACCGATGGTGAATTCATGGTTCGTGTACTCGGCATTGATAACAATAATTTACAATCAAGAATCATCAATAAATCATTGCAATCAATACACCTTCCAAGACAATTCAATATAACGATGAGGCCTTACCGAGTACATTTCCCGATTGTTCACTTCCAAGTCTACCCATAATAACCCTGGCTTGTTAATAGTTTATTTTCGTCCTATGTGAGCATGCATGAGGGTGTCAATGTTGTATATTACTATGTGTGACTAATTCTAGGTGCTACAGACAAAGCATGAAGCAAACACATCATATAAACACATTTTACAAAATCAGGACCGCATGACCTTGCTGTACCAAAACATAGACTACAGTCACTACACAATAGCAAAACTGAATCCACCAGAAGATCTAGAAAATAGACTTCCATACGGTTCCAGCGAGTATAATTAAGGTATATAAAAGTCATAGGAACTAGGGTAAAAATTCTAATCTAATCGGGTTTTATGTTCAGTCAGCATGTAGTAGGTTATGTTCCATTAATCATTTCGGGTCAGAAAACTAATTATTAAAATCTACAAAAATTCAGGGAAGTGCTATACATGTCTAGGTCCAGTATGATTTATTTCAGATTTTTCCTTTACTGATAACAGGGTCAAATAAAATAAACAACAGCAGGATACGCATAGAATTATGAGTTTGAAAATTACTAACACAGTTACAGTAAAGTGATGATATCAAATAGATGACAAACTGGAATTTAAATCCAGAGTAGGGAAAAAATTATCTAGACATCAAGGGATACATTTTATGTTTAGTAAGTTTCCTCAAATTAGGTCATTAACAGGGCTAAAAGTCTGATTCAAAGTGAAACATACAGCAGTCCAGAATTCAACTTAACATAAAAAGATAATAAATAATTCACACAATCACATATAGCATGCAAATTGGTAATCAAAGCAATCCTAGGCGTCAACATGAAAATTTCTAAGGTTTAAGATACATTTATCATGGTCATGGTGCCAATTCATCAATTAGATTCAATTCTAGCATGTTCAACTTCAATGTCCAATCTATCAAGCAGTCCTAAGCATGAGTCTAGTTGTTTAATGTGCAAATGCATGAAACATTGGGAACTAGGTTTAGATCGAAGAGAAGCACGATGTTAAGAGTATGTCGGCTTAGCTCGTGTAAACCCTTGATAATCTTAACGGAATTGTCAAAGCAGTTTTTGATAATAAAAGGACAGGATCTACTTGCAGGAGATCAAAGAAAATCTTGAACACAAATAAATAAAAGGGTTCAAGAAGAGACTTGCCTGTTATTGCAGATATTAATAAAATAGAATAACGGGATCAGAATCCTGGGCGAAAACTCCCAAAAATGCACGAAAAATCAACAGCAACAGCAAGATCCTAGAGTAATTCCCACACACCAGATTGGGACAGAACGCAGAATACCAAACTTGAATCTGGCACACACAGAACGCGGAACACCAAAACAATCCAATCAGATCCACTACCTCACACCGGATCTAGCCAAAACAGGGAACAGCGAAGATCGGATTTGGCGTACATAGAACACGGGACAGCGAAGACCAACCAATCAGATCGTTGCCTTACACCGGATCCAACCGAACAGGGAACAGTGGCTTCGGATCGGGTGCGGAAAAACACCGAATAGCGGCCTCGACGAATCACGACGCATCTCCTACCCCTCGACAGCGGAATGGAGAGAGAGAGAGCGGCGGACATGGCAACGCGACGACTGCGACGGCGACGGCTGCGGTGACGGAGTGGCGTCGTTACCATGGTCGAAAAGCAATGCCGGCGACAACAACTCCGGCGAGGGCTCTGTTTTCACGGTTGAAAACAGGGGACGATGACACTCGACGATTGGGGACTTGGACGGCGGCGCTAGGGGGTGCACAGGCGCAGCGATGGACGATGAAGAAGGTGGTGGAGTACGGAGAAGGAATAGGTAGACAGAGATGAAGTTATGGCGATGGGAAAAACTTCGGTGGTTGGGTTCGAGGGGAAATGGCGAGGACGGGGGCGAGCGACGGTGATGGGGATGGAGAGGAGACGGAGACAGTGACGATGGTGATGACGATGGTGAACAAAGGTCGAAGGATGGATGGGGGTTGAGGGGTTACGGTGATGGGTTGGGGTGTTTAGAAATAGAGAAGAGAGAGAAGGATACGGGGAGAGAGAAAATACGGCAGAAAGAGAGAGAGAGTATTAATTAGGGTTAATTAATGGGGATATTTATAGGGATCAAGAAATTCAGGGTTTTGGGTCAATATATTTGGTTTTGGATATCGGTTTTGGCTCCAAAAAGAGACAACCAAATGCAATAAGATGAGATGAACACAAAGGAGAACAAATCGAATTCGAAATCGAAAAGAGCCAAATCCACAAAAGACAAAATCTAATCAAAAGAACACAGATTGATCCAAAGAGAACAAAAGAATACAAGAAAGACAAAATTACACCATAATAAATGAGTTCAGATACAATTATCAAAAGACTACAAAATATAATAAAATTGAAAATAGGGCTTACATGGATCCATGTGAAAACCATAAATTGTATTTAAGAGTTATACAATAAAGATGGATCTGCTGTCTCCACAGTATGCCGATCACAGCGCTACAATATTGTGGTGCCTCTTTGGTATCCACACGAACAGAACAAAAAATGGCTCTCCCTCAGATCGTTGTGCTAGCTGCGGGAAGGGGATGTCCTCCCTGTCTCTTTCTCTCACTTTCTGTGACGGCTATGGTTTTTTTCACGTGTCTTTTCCATAGATATATATCATATATATAGGTCCAGAAAATCAACCCTAAGAGAGTAGTAAGGCTGTTGGACTCACAATCTGACCTAGGTCAGATTCGTGTGTGGGTCTTTGAAATTTAGTCGGCCCATTTAATCTAATTAAATGTCCAACCAATGTCAGGAGTCCAAGTCTTACTTGGATCCCCAATTAAATTCATCTTATGAATTTAAATCTAAATTTCGATCCATTCTAAGTGTGTAACCCTATAAGTTCCCACTACGTTGACAGTAATATTAAAATCATATTCTAGTATTACAAACAGTGAGCGTTATCTAGTAATACATCACTGCTACTCAAGTAACGGGAATGTCAGTAATTTGACATAACCTATTCGTGACCAATGTTACCATGTAGTCTAGTCCCTTTGTCCATATATCTTAATTGATCACAAGTCATAGAGCGTGTCACCATTGTATAGTTCAATCTTTGGTTTCTTGATGTCCATGTAGACTTACTAAAACAATTGAGCTCAACATCTCATATTGACTCATTTGAGCATGGCCATGAATTTTGCAGTCTCACTCATTCAAGGGGCCCGTAGATATCGCTCATATTATGTAAGAGAAAAAAATTCTATCTAAGTCACTCACATCCCTCTGCATGATTTGTAGTATATCCAATAGTCGACTTTATCATCACCATATTATAGGCAACGTTTGATGACATTAAAGGGATCCCCTTAGGGGTTGAGGGAGCATCATTGAACTTCATTGAATAGGAGAAGCCCTCGAGGTCAAGGTTAAGATATTTGTAGTTGACATGCTCCATGGCCTGGTCATAACCCTGGTTCTAAGCATTAATGACCATGTCAGTGGTCTTCTCCAGATTGCTCTCTAGCTCGTTCCTCACCTCCCATCCAACCTTCTCCTTCTCCAGGCTCTCACGATCAGAGGCCATGGATGTCAGCTCTACCTTGAGCACCTTTTCTCCCTTTTCAAGGTCATCGAACGTCAATTTGAGGTCCTTATACTCCTTCTCAGTCCGAGTGACCCTTCGGTTGGCAAGCTTAAGCTCGTGCTTATGCTGCCGCTTCATCTTCACCCTTGGAGAGAGGCCTGCGAAAGGAGGGACATACACTTACAAAATTCGTTAACAACAAATACAGAAACACTCATGGGAGGTTGGACACATACCAAAATATTGGCTTGATCCCATTTGTGATAGCTCTAGTCGTACACCTCCCTAGTGAGATACTTCCTATCTTCATGCTAAGAAAGGTGTTTCACCACCTTGAGGGCAACCGGGCCTTCCATGATGGAGTCTGCCACCTTCACCATCAGTATAGCTTCCAGATCTCCTCCATCTTGTCCCCGAGGATGCTCTTGGCTTGGGGATGCATCGAATGAAGGGAGGACCTGACGGGCTCGGTGACTTTGAGCATGGTTGGGATCGATGCGGACTTTGGAGAGTTAGGCACCTCGGAGATGGTCATGGCCCTTTGCTCGGAATGCCCCTTAGATGTCGTATCATAAGCTGATGTTGAGGGCCTCTTCTTGCCCTTCGGCTGTTCAAAACCTTCTTCTTGGCCAACACGGCCCGACAAGCTTTGATCTCTTTCTCGTCAAGCATGGCTGCAATAAGAAACCAAAGGGTGTTCGAACGAGGCAAAAAAGTTGGTTGTGAAAAGAAACTAAGAACATACAAGGGTCGGCCGGACTCAAGCTGCACTTCACCAAGTGCCTCTCGGACACTCTCGACCAGTCCATAATTCTCCCTTAAAGATGCTCTCTAACTCCTCAACCTCCTTCACAATGAACTCCTTAACCCTCACAGCTTTGAGTTTCAAAATATCGTACACCCATTTGGTAGGGATGTCGCATGGCTCGAAATTCTGAATGATGAAGTACTTCGACTTCCATCATTTGATGGAGGCAATCACTATTTAAATACACAGAGGAATATTTACAAATTTATCAAAACCTAGCCATGGATCCATGTGAAAACCATAAATCGTGTTTAGGAGTTATACCTTAAAGATGGATCTATTGTGTGCACAGTATGGCAATCACAGCACTACAATATTGCGGTGCCTCTACAGTATCCACATGAACAAAATGAAAAATTGATCTTCCTTAGACCACATGGCTAACTGCGGGAAGGAGATGTTCCTCATCACGATCTCTCTCTCTCTCTCTCTCTCTCTCTCTCTCTCTCTCTCTCTCTCTCTTTTCTGTGGTGGCTAGGGTCGTGTGTCTTTTCCACATATACATATCATATACATAAGTCCAGAAAACCAACCCTAAGAGCGTAATAAGTTTATTGGGCTCACAATTTGACTTGGGTCAGATTTGTGTGTGGGCCTCTGAACTTTAGTTGGCCCATTTAATCTAATTAAATGTCCAACGAATGTCATGAGTCCAAGGCTTACTTAAATCCCTAATTAAATTCATCTTATGAATTTAAATCTCAATTTTTATCCATTCTAAGTGTGTGACCCTGTAGGTTCCCATTACGTTGACAGTAGTAATACTGTCACGTCCCGCTTTTCAAAAAGAGAATACGGATACGTGACTAAGCCCAACGAATGATTTTCATCATCCATAAGTTGTTCAGAATCTTTACAACATTTCACAGAAATAAGCAGAGTCGGAAGGAAGAAAAGTCAACCAAGCATGCACATTTGAATCAAAATACCAACAAGAATACTTGAAACAAAATAAATAATCTCAAATAATCCAGATCTGAATAAGTCAATATCCTGGGTCACATTGCCCAAATACAAATAAATCCAAATACAAGATACAACTGTTTAAAATAAGCAAATAATAATAATAGCAGGAAAATCATGATAGCAAACTCTAGCATCTAGTATCTCATCTCGCCTATTCCATCTGGCAGCTGATCTCCAAAATCTGCAATTTAACAATTGCAGAAAGAGGAAACAGAAAACAAACTCCCGTCAATGCAAGTTACATGCCACTTGTAGTGCAGGATACAAGTACATGGAAAAAACTAACTAATAACATGGAATATGCATGGCAACAGAATAGAATAATTAACATAAATCCTAAACAGATGCAAGTAGCAGGATATACTAACAGGTATAGGTAAAATGTATCAAGTATCAAGTAAACAAGTATCATGTAAACAAGCAACACGTATCGAGCAAGCAGGTAAACAGGTAACAGGTGTCAAGTATCAAGTACAAGTAGCAAGTATCAAGTGAATAAATATCAGGCATCATGCATTAGGTAGCATGTACAGGTATTCATGTATCAGGTATTATGTCATGTCAAGTCTTGTATTATTACTATCTAGGTAGCACTTCATACATTCGTCCTTTTACTACATGGTTGCTATATTCAAACAAGTTTCATTTAGATTTCGTAGTGGAGTCCATAGGGCCGTGTTGTAACACCTCGGATTTTAAAATACCGAAAATATTCGTTTTTATATTTTGTAGGGGTGAGAATTATTTTAAGTGAGATCTTATTGATACTGGTATGGATATTTTAATTGAATTGGTGTAGATGATATGTTGAAGCCATGAGTTGAGATTTTATATGAAGAAATATTATTTACTTTATTTTATAATTTTGGAGGATTGTTATGAGATGATTTAATGTATTTTGTATTATTAGTATTATTAAAGTATAAAGTTGGTGTTTATTTGAAATATTTTAGGGTATTGGGGGTTTATTTGCTAATAGCCTTTATTTAATTATTAATATTATTAATATTTTTATAACCCCCCCTCCCCCCTTCTCTTCTCCTTCCTCCTCCCTTCTTTTCTTTTTCTTTCCCGATCGCAGCACCCAGCCGAACCCATCGGCCTCCCTCACTCCCGCTCAAATCCACTTGGATTCTCTGTCAAATTCAAATTAATTTAAGGGGCAGGCTAATTGAAGGGTTCTCTATATCGTGGAAGTGTCGGATTTTCGAAAGGATTTCGAAAAGGTATATCCTATTTTATTTATTCGTATAAAATTAAGTGTGGTTAGTTTTATTGAGTAGGATTATTATGGTAGAGAGATTTAAAGATGTTGGAAGTGGTAGATTTGAGGAATTAGTGGATTGTTAGAGAAATTACAAGTTGTTAGTAAATTAGGGTTTTGGATTTGTAAAATAGAGATATATATATATATAAGAATTATCTCTTGTATGGTGGTAAAAATTGTATTGAGCCATTAGAATAAAATGGGGAGTAGTGATTTTGGCATAAACTCGAACTATAGGGTTTATGAAATCGAGTAGAAAACTCGATCCAAATAATTGTAGAAAAAGCATATGAGGGTTTAGAGTATTATGCAAGGATTAATATGAATTTAGGATGATTTTTATAGGCTTCCAGCTCAATTAAATTGAGTGAAATGAATTATAGGTGAATAGTGCACGCCGGGTATTCGGTGAAATGCCCGAGCGATATAGAGGTGAGAATTTGATGAATTCGAGGGCATAAATGAGTCTTATTATTATTGTTAACCCTAATTTGAGATATTAGGACAAAGGGATTGAAGAAATTAGGAAATATGAAATTTTCCTATTAGAAAGCCTCCGATCAATATGTAAGTTCTTGTATTGGGGTTCGAATTTGGAATCCGTCGATGTAGCTCGCCTACGTATGTTATTTGTGACATGTGGGTGAAGACGGATTTGAATTTGGAGATCTGTAGGTCGAGTTTTGAGTTTCATGCTAATCGATCCTATAATTTCCCATTTAGGTGGAAAAAGTCGAACTTCGACTGGCTACAGGGCGGACGTGGGACATCGTTTGCTCGATCCGTCAGGTGAGTATGTTGTGTTTATAAATATTTTATATTGTGGCCGAATTTCGTGGCCTTTTGATATGTTTTGTGGGAGTTATGTCAAAATTGGATTTTTATTGAAAATACGGATTTTTAAGGATCCAAAATGGGTTTTTGAGATATGTGGTGAAAGTAACTATTTTAAGTATATAAAATCTATAGTATGGGTTATTGTGATGTGTTGAAGTATAAAAACTAATTATATTAGATTGTTTACGTATACTTTTATCCAGTGCATATTTTGTGCATGTTTTGGGGCATATAGGCCCTTATAGGTAATTATAATTACATGGAGCATGGTGTACGAGCTAGTATGCTATAATTAGACATTATAAGATTTAATTAGAGGAAATAAGTGATTTTGGCCCCTTTTTTCTGGAAACCAGCATGCGTGGTGTATATTTGTAAACTATATATAGATGATTATGATGTGTGATGCAATAGTTGATGAAATTAATAATTGGGTACATGTTTACATTTAATTTATGTTCGAAGTGAATTAATGGGCAATAATATGATATTATTCTGTGATTAATTATATATTTTGATACGCTTACGATACAGACTAACATCTTATAATTCTTTTATTTATGATATAACTTGGTGTATACTTATATGTGATTTAATGAAGTAGTAAATAGCATAGTATTCATAATGGGTGATGTTATGGCAAATTAAATAATATGGTGCATTTATGATGTGTAATACTATGACATGATGGTTTCTATGTTAAATGACATGGTGTATGTGTATATGTGATACAATGAGATGATAATTAATATTGTGGACGCCGGATATGCATCAAATGGTAAGATAAAAGATAAGATGGTAAGTGTTAATAAAATGTGTTATTATTCACATGATTAAAGTCAAGGTTGTGGCAGCTATTGAATTAATAAGTGAAGCGCTTGTGTGATAAAGTAAAATGGAAAGATGCAATGATTAATGATAATAACAGATGGTTTTGTTGACCAGTATCTACAGCAGTCCTGGGGGTTTGGGCTAGAGCTCCTAATGCCCAAGGACCGGCTTGGAAATAGTGGACCCAAACTATGTTTGGGGTAAGTGGTTTTTATCGCCCAAGCTATCGGCTTGAGGCCCGGTTTCCTTTGATGATACCCCAGGTGGGACCTGGGAGAGAAGATACCTCCGGTGGGACCGGAAAGAGATATGATACCTCAGGATAGACCTGAGAGAGAGTTGATACCCCAGGATAGACCTGGGAGAGCAGATACCTCCGGTGGGATCGGAGAGAAAGATGATACCCTAGGATAGACCTGGGAGAGCAGATACTTCCGGTGGGACCGAAGAGAGATATGACACCTCAGGATAGACCTGAGAGAGAGTTGATACCCCAGGATAGACCTGGGAGAGAAGATACCTCCGGTGGGACCGGAGAGGGAGATGATACCCCAGGATAGACCTGGGAGAGCAGATACCTCCGGATGGACCGGAGAGAGAGTACCCAAGTTCTACTTGGGGTTAGTGGTTCCCTCGCTAGTTTGGCTAGGAGGAAGACGTAGCCTCAGACGAGTAAGACTCTGTGTGAGCATCGGGCTGCGTGTTTACTGGGCTGTCGGCTTTCAGTATGTTGGGATACTGTGGCTCACTGGTCGACAAACTAATAAAATAACTAAGTGTTAATAAAAATGTGAAAGTACAGAAAGTGAATTGTGAATTGTGGATGAGAAAGAAAGTAGTTGTGAATGAAGTAAATGTGAAGGAAAACGAGTTATGGGTTAGTGTATGAAAAGAAGTGATAAATGTAGTACGTGGTTAATTTAAATGAAAATAATAAAAGAGACATGTGTTCTTATGAATAGTACGAAGTAATTGTATTATGTATGTGATCATTAAAGTAAAATATACAATTGATATGAGTTGTACCTTGAAATTGTGTCAAGGAACTACTTGCCCACTATTTCTGTGGAAATGGTGGGAACTACCTGCCTTGGCATAATTCTCAGGGTGAGCTGGTATGATAGTGGTAATGATTAATGGAAATAAAGAATTAAGTAAAGTGAAGATGATAAGTGATTGAAGTGAATTAATAACCAAGCTATCGGCTTGAGATGTGATGTGATATTACCCAAACTGTGTGTTTGAGGTGCAGTGATTATTACCCAAGCTATCAGCTATGGGGTGTGATATGTTGTGGCCCCAAATTGTGTTTGGGGATTAAGTGAAAATGATAATAATAATATATATTACTTATAAGAATGAGAATTACTAAAGTGGTATAATGAGATGCGAATGAGCAATAAAACATGTTTTTGATGTAAGGAGTATAAGCATTCTATTAATGATGTGATGAAGCGTGAGAGCATTGCAATAAGCAATAAGATGTTATATTTGTGTCATAAGACAGGAATGAATGTGGCATTATGAAAATAGAAGCATATATGTAAGAAGTGATACTTGTTATATTACAATAAAATAAATACTCGTATTTGGAGAAGGGTTACGAAAATGGTTAATGGAGAAAGTATGTTGGGTTACGAGTTTGTATTCACATAGAGGGTTACTAGTATTATACACGTGCTGTGCACGTGGGAAAAAATTGGGAGAAATGAAAAGGACAAAAAAAATTACCTACACGTGCGTTGCACGGGTTGGGTTAAGGACAAAGGCCTTCTTCCATTATAGTAGTAGAGATTAAAGAAAGGTATAATAGCATCAAGTAAGTGATATTTATGTAAATAGCGAAATGTTAATATGATGATAATTGTGGAGGAATGAATATTCGGGTTAGGGGATTTAAATTGAAAGGGAATGGATTGAATGGAAATTTGTATTGCACGAATATAAAATAAGGATAGATATGAGGTTGATGTGAAACATATAGTGGAATGTGTGAATTATGGATAATTTTATAATTCGATGCAGACTTGAAGAGTATTGTGATATAAAATCGTATTGATGATGTTTTTAAGTTCAGATGTTCAAGGTGTATCTTTGTACTTGATGTTGTAAGTTTAAATTATTTTCTTTATACAATTTAATTCATTTGTTAGATTTTTAAATTATACTCACACCAGAAATGGCTAACCCCTGATGTTTTCTGGGGGTTAGGGGGGTCCCTCCCTGAGAGGGGACAACCCTAACTCTCTTGCAGGTTGGTAGTAGTTATAGAGTTAGGAATTTTATTATTTATGTATTTAGTATAAGTAGAAGAGTGAATAGTTGATGTATTATTTTTGTACTATGGTAAAGATATATATATACTAGGTCTGCCCGTTGACACGTGCCTACGGCTCGACTTCGGAACGGTGCACCTTTTTTGATCATATAAAATAATTTTGGAGGTCTAGCAAATTAATTGAAGTAGCAAACATATTATATGAGAAACTTTTGGGGTCCAGTAAAAAACATATTATATGATTTTTTTTTTTGTTTTTTTTTTGAATTTTTTAAAAAAAATTTAAAGTTTTAAATTTTTTAAATTTTTAATTTTTTTTAAATTTGAATAGAAGAGGGAGGGAGAGAGAAAATTTTTTTTTTAAATAAATATAGGAGTTGTTTTGGGTGGGAATTTGAATTTGAATTTTGGGGGGAAAACTTTTGGAGGGAAAATATGTTTTGTGAGGTTAGATCTGGGCCTTTGATTTTTGGGGGGATTGAAGGAGAGCCACTTGATAGGTTTCTTTGTGTTTTATTATAAAATAATTTTGGAGGTCTAGCAAATTAATTGAAGTAGCAAACATATTATATGAAAAACTTTTGGGGTCCAGTAAAAAACATATTATATGATTTTTTTTTGTTTTTTTTTAATTTTTTTAAAAAATTTTAAAGTTTTAAATTTTTTTAATTTTTAATTTTTTTTAAATTTGAATAGAAGAGGGAGGGAGAGAGAAAAAATTTTTTTTTAATAAATATAGGAGTTGTTTTGGGTGGGAATTTGAATTTGAATTTTGGGGGGAAAACTTTTGGAGGGAAAATATGTTTTGTGAGGTTAGATCTGGGTCTTTGATTTTTGGGGGGATTGAAGGAGAGCCACTTGATAGCTTTCTTTGTGTTTTATTATATAGATAGTGCTGTCATGAGGTGAGAAAGCCTGTACCCACCTCGTTATGGAGTATTGGGTTCTGTGGTTGGTTTTCAAAAAGGTTTTTCTAAATTTTTACAAAAATCCTTTATGTTTTCAAAGGAAATTATTGTTTTTATTGAATATTTGATAATCCGTTATGAGTTTGGCCCCCAGAGCATTATATTATATTGTCTGTGTGTTTCTACTCATTTTGGCCAGGGGAGCCCGTGAAATTATTGCATGTATTGTGAGCTACGGAATTTTGAGCAGAATTCCGTAAGCTATTTGTGTTTCGGGGCAAAATTTACAGGGGAAACTATGCCAAAATTTTCCTTGAAATATAACTTTCTTAGTTTATGTTTAAAGTGATATAGAAATTGAAAGAATTGAATTTCGAGGTTTAGTTTTCAAAAAAAAAAATTGGGGGTGTTACACGTGTACTCAGGGATCAGGAAAACAGGAACAAGAAACAGGTTCATGAATCAAACAGGTACACGAATCATCCGATTAATGCAGCAACAGGTTCATGAATCAACATGTAACAGGTACTTGAACCAACAGGTCCATGCAGCAACAGGTAATAGGTACATGAACCAACAGGTCCATGCAGCAACAGGTAACAGGTACATGAACCAACAGGTCCACGCAGCAATAGGTTCATGTATCAACATGAATCAAAATGGGAAACAAGGACCCCCTTCTAAGTACACATTTCTATATTTTCAACTACTAGATCATTCCCTTAACCCTAACTTGGTTATTTTGTTATTATTAGCAAATAGACATGTATGTGTCACAAACAGGGCAAGTATAACATGACATGAACAAGTAACTGGTTCAGGTTGAAAGATAAATATGTACAGGTGATAAACAACACATAACAAGATAGAACAACGACAATTCTAGTTCAGGACAGCAAGACAGTACTGCACTGAATCTAAGATTCCCGTTGCTACAAAAATGCAAATCGGAATCCGTCGAAGAATCTGGAAAATAGACTTCCGGCCAAATCCAGCAAATATATATAAGTCATATAGTATTTCACATAAACAGGTCTCAAAATAGGTTTGAATCCAGAAAACACATTCAGCCAGAAATCAAAAGTTTGTATTCAAGAATAAGAAAACAACATGAAAACTCATTAATTAAATCCATAAAAAATCTGGGGTATTCCCATATATGTATAGTAACAGAAAAACAAGTTTCATAATTTTTTTCAATAAAAATAGAGTAGTCAAGTAAAATCAGAAAACATCAAGATGCAGTAGTTTTGTAAATCTGAAATCACAAACACTGCAGTACGAAAACAACCATATCTCACAAACCATAAATCCAAATCCAAATCCGCCAAAAAGGTGATAAAATAGATACATTAGGCTAACTTTCATATTCAGAAAGATTTGGAAATAGCAAGTAGAAATAGGTCAAAAATCAAGTTCTTTACTGAACAGTAGTAAAATTTTGCATGTAAAATATTTATTTGCGAGCATGAAAAGGTTTGTAAAACTCCTCAAATAAATTCACCAAAATTCTGGGTAAACCCCAATCAAGTATAGAAGTACTGAGAAAAATTTCAGATCAAATTAATAATTTTAACACCAGAATAAAAATAAGTTACTCTTCATAATTCATAGAAAATGAAATCTAGAAATCTTTCGACACCACAGTAGTAAAATCGACATAACTCACAAACCAAAAATCGAAACTGAGATATGTCACAAGGGTTGGAAAATAGACAGGATTCTCTACAGATCATGTTCACAAAATATTTTCAAATACTGACCTTAATAGGGTCTAAAATACTGATCAAAACAGAAAAGTCAGCAAAACTGAAAAATATCGCATATGCACAAAATCCACTAGTTCACATAAAACTCATCCAAAACACAACCAAACATGAGATAGAGTATACTAGATGTCCAAGCATCATGATATAGGTTATTTCACAAGCATTCGACAAGTATAACACGAATAACACATCAAACACAGATATCTCAAGATAGTATGAACATATATATATCAAAAGTGGTCAATCCTAAGTTATATCATGTCATGTATGTCGTGAGGCAACTATGGTAAAATCATCACTATAGAGACAATATCAAGGAGGAGATTCACACACAAATTGTCTCTAGAACCCAACTACACTACAGGTAGTATTTAGTACTTGTATTTGCAAAGAAATTTAATACAAGTTACTTGCTTGGAAGACGACGATAAATTCGACGAAGCAAGAGCAAGAATAACGGGAACGGATCCCAACACGAACACGACTGAACAAACACGAACCAGATGATCACGAATAAGATCACGAATACAATTGGACGGCTGAGATCGAAGATCAAGATCAACAAAATCAGACGGTCCAAATCAAGGTGATGATGAAGTTGATGATGATCGCGATCGAAGGGCCAAGAATCAATCAATTAAGATCACAATCAAACGGACGGATCACATCCAACATGATCAAACAATGATCAACGACTCACATCTAAGGTGATCAAAACCCACTCAACAGCACACCCATCAATGGAGCACTGGCTGTGCGGTCGCAGGCTGCAGGAGAGGAGAAGGGAAAGAGGCAGGGGGTGTGCGGGTGCTGCTGTCACAGTGGTTGTGGTGCGTCACCGGGAGGAGGGGAGCGGCACAGTGGGTCGTTGACCAGGGGGTGGTCACGATAAGGAAGAGGAGGCACTGCAGAAGGAGACCATGATGTGGAGGGGCTGCCGAGAACGACGATGCAACTGCGTCGTGACAGGGAGGGAAGTGCCAGGGAACGCTAGAGGGCAGAGAGGAGGCCGGGGAAGCAGGCTGTCGCGAGGAGGAGACAAGAGGCGGGGTGAAGCGGAGGAGCACGGGGGGGAATGGGTGGCGCGAGGCGGGCGGCGCGAGGCGGTGGGGAAAGAGAGACGAGACGGAGGATGGGTGCAGGAGGGAGAGAAAGCAAGGGTGGAAGGTGAACATGCAAGAGAGAGAGGGGGTTATATATAGGGTTATAGGGCCGCTGATAGAGTATAGGTTGGGTTTTGGGTAGGGTAAATATGGGTAAACTGCTGAAAGGGTTTAGGGTAATGGATTTGGGGTGTATTTGGGTATTGGGTAGGGTATCCAATAGGGTTTTAAAATGGATTAGTGTATAGGTTATTGAATAGTGTTAAAAAAATATTAGGTTTGGGGTATTAAATGGGTTGTTGGGTTTAAGTAGTTGGCTTATAGGGTTTAAATGGGTTTAATAAAAAACCAATAAGAATAATAAAATAACCAATAACATATAATTTATAAAATAATGTAATCTATATAATAAAACACAAAGAAAGCTATCAAGTGACTCTCCTTCAATCCCTCCAAAAATGAAAGGTTCAGATCTAATCTTACAAAACATATTTCCCCCCCCAAAAGTTTTCCCCGAAACTCAAATTCAAATCTCCCACCCAAAACAACTCCTATATTTATTTAATTTTTTTCTCTCTCTCTCCCTCCCTCTTCTATTAAAAAAATTAAGAAAATAAATTTTTTTAAAATTTTAAAATATAAAAAAATTAAAAAATTTTAAAAAATTAAAATTTTAAAAACTTTAAAATAATTCAAAAAAATCAAAAAAAACATATAATATGTTTTTTGCTCTATGTTTGCTACTTCAATTAATTTGCTGGAATTAATTTTTATGATCAAACAAGGTGCATCGTTCCGAAGACATGTCGTAGGCACGTGTCAACGAGCAAACCTAGTTTATATTACAATACAGAATTTATTTAAAATAACTACAAATGTATTTATAAATAGAACTAGGTTTTTAATAACCAATCAAAGTAATAATAATAATAATAATCATAATAGAAATGATAATAAAAATAACAGTAATAATAATAATACTGAATAAAAATAATGACAACAATAATAATAATAAAAATCGTTTGAAAATAACAATAAACACAATTAATAAAAAGAAATGGATTTTGATGGGAAATACAAAAATAAATTTGAAATAAAATAGAATTTATGAAAGGAAAATTTTATAAAGAACCCAACTTAGATAATATGGATTTGGGAAAACAGGAGTTACAAATCCTACCCACCTTACAACAAAATTTCGTCCTCGAAATTTGCTTAGGTGGTACATAGGACAAGGCAAAAGCAAACTTAGGGGATGGGTAAAAAAACAGAGGGTAAAAGGAAAAGGAACAAAGTAGTGGAAACACCAGAAAAAGGAGGAAGTGGATAACAATGATGTCAAATGGAGTGCAAGAAGAAAATAAACAATGTCAAAAGGAAAGAACAACACAAGATAACAAAGCAAGATAGGGAGTAGGTAGAACTGGAATCAAAGAGAGAATGAACAAGGAAGAATTGAATTAAACAATGAATGTGTGCATGATGGCAAAATGGAACGCAAGAAAGAAGTAACAGGTATCAAAAATGAAGAAGAGACAACACTAGACTTGCAAAATAACAAATCAAAGATATGAGGAAATACATAGAGCTGGAATTGAAGAAAGGATGGACAAGGAAGAGATGAACCAAGCAAATGAGTCAAGGATGAAGATGGGTACAAGGGATAGAAAGAAGCAAACAATACAAGGAAGGAGAAACAACAAGAGAACCCTGGAACCTGTGGGTTATGGGCCCACAATGCTTCCGCTGCGCAACTCTGATCGGGAAGACTCTGCCAATAGCATCCAGCGATGCTGACTGACGGACCAAGCAGAAAATAAAAGAATGGATAGCACCATAATCAGAAAGATATGAATACGAAAGAATGAATTCATACCCAAGAAGAATTCAATCAAGGAGGACAAATGAAAGAGACGAAAGAAAATATGAAATAAAGGGATCAAAATGAATGGAACAACACTTGTATCCAGATCAATGTTGATTATAATTCATTCATGCATGCATGGTCTGTGAAATGTTAAGCCGATCCCAGTTCGAGCCAAGTTTGTTATCAGTCAAACTAATACATTAGCCAAACCTGGGCTCTGAAACCACTAAAAACTCTGTCACGTCCCGCTTCCCAAAAAGAGAATACGGAATACGGATATGTGACTAAGCCCGGCAAATGATTTTCATTATCCATAAGTTGTTCAAAATCTTTACAATATTTCACAGAAATAATCAGAGTCGAAAGCAAGATTAGTCAACCAAGCATGCACATTTGAATCAAAATACCAATAAGAATACTGGAAACAAAATATATAATCTCAAATAATCCAAATCTGAATAAGTCAATATCCTGGGTCACATTGCCCAAATACAAATAAATCCAAGTACAAGATACAACTGTTCAAAATAATCAAATAATAAAAATAGCAAGAAAATCATGATAGCACACTCCAGCATCTAGTATCTCATCTCGTTTATTCCATCTGGAAGCTGATCTCTAAAATCTGCAATTTAACAATTGCAGGAAGAGGAAAAAAAAAAACAAACTCCCGTCAATGCAAGTTACGGACCGCTTGTAAAGCAGGATACAGGTACATGGGAAAAACTAACAGATAACATGGAATATGCATGGAAACAGAATAGAATAACTAACATAAATCATAAACAGAATCATGTAGCAGGATATACTAACATGTACAGGTAACATGTGTCAAGTATCAAGTAAACAAGTATCATGTAAACAAGCAATAAGTGTCGAGCAAGTAGGTAAACAGGTAACAGGTGTCAAGTATCAGAGTGGGTTACCGAGGATGACGACGTAACTGCATCGCGACAGGGAGGGAAGTGCCAGTCGACGCTGGAGGGCAGAGAGGAGGCCGGGGAAGTAGGCTGTCGTGAGGAGGAGACGAGAGGCGGGGTGAGGCGGAGAAGCACGGGGGGAATGGGTGGCGCGAGACAGGCAGCGCGAGGCGGTGGGGAAAGAGAGACGAGATGGAGGATGGGTGCAAGAGTGAGAGAGAGCAAGGCGGCTGAGGGTGGAAGGTGAAAAGGCGAGAGAGAGGGGGGGTTTATATATAGGGTTACAGGGCGGCTGATAGAGTATAGGTTGGGTTTTGGGTAGGTTAAATATGGGTAAGTTGCTGAAGGGGTTTAAGGTAATGGATTTGGGGTGTATTTGGGTATTGAGTAGGGTATCCAGTAGGGTTTTAAAATGGATTAGGGTATAGGTTATTGAATATGGTTAAAAAGATATTGGGTTTGGGGTATTAAACGGGTTATTGGGTTTAAGTAGTTGGCTTATAGGGTTTAAAGGGGTTTAATAGAAAACCAATAAGAATAATAAAATAATCAATAACATATAATTTATAAAATAATGTTATTTATATTACAATAGAGAATTTATTTAAAATAACTACAAATATATTTATATATAAAACTAGGTTTTTAATAACCAATCAAAGTAATAATAATAATCATAATCATAATCATAATAAAAATGATAATAAAAATAATAGTAATAATAATAATACTGAATAAAAATAATAACAACAACATTAATAAAAAAAATTGTTTGAAACTAACAATAAACACATTTAATAAAAAGAAATAGATTTTGACGGGAGGTAAAAAAATAAATTTGAAATAAAATACAAGATAAGAAACGGAAAATTTTATAAAGAACCCAACTTAGATAATACGGATTTGGGGAAACAGGGGTTACAAATACTAAAATCATATTCGAGTATTACAAACAGTGAGCGGTATCTAGCAATACATCGCTACTACTCATGTAACGGGAATATTAGTGATTTGAAATAACCTATCCGTGACCAATGTTAGCATGTAGTCTAGTCCCTTTATCCATATATCTTAATTAACCACAAGGCATAGAGCGTGTCACCATTGTATAGTTCAATCTTTGGTTTCTTGATTTCCGAGTAGACTTACTAAAATAAATGAGATCAATATCTCATATTGACTCATTTGAGATGGTCATACATTTTGCAGCCTCACTCGATCAAGGGGCCCGTAGATATCGCTCATGATATGTAAGAGGGACAAATCCTATCCAAGCCACTCACATCCCTCTGCATGATTTGTAGTATATCCAATAGTAAACTTTATAATCACCTTATTACAGGGAACGTTTGACGACATTAAAACATATAACTTCTCATGAAGGGAATCATAGTGACTTCATGTCAAAGGACTACGTACACCATGGTCACTGTGAGAACCGCTTATGACACTCACGTAACGATCCATACAGCGTTCTTATGGTGGGTCAGTCCAGTACCTTATTACTCTAATATGTACCAATGTGAAGACTTGATATCTCATATCCATGATCCGTGAGAATGGTCATCAGTCTACGCACACACTAGTATCTATGTATTTTCGTTGTCCTAATTAACAACAATGCTTGACTAGGAACATTTAAGAACAGTGTTCTAATTTCTGTCAATAAGATCTCACAATCAAGTCATACACTTGATATCCCATGGCATTGAACTTACTATTCTAAGGAGTTTATTATGTTCATTTAATTCACAATAAATAACACAATAAATGAAATGTCTAAATATAAAATAAATATCATGATACAATGTAAACTAGTAATGTCAATACACAACTAGCCTCTAAGGCATACACCAACACTTCCAACTACAGCATGTAAGAAGTCTGACTCGGCGATGAACCGAGAAGGATGGTTGAACTAACTAAAAACCTTGCAAGTGATAAGATCAAATAAAAAAAAATGATCCATGTTGAAGTGGTCGACCCATTTAGACAAGGGAAGTACACATAGCTCATTGACTCATGAAGACCTTCTAGTTGGAGGAGGAAAATTATTTTTGAGTCTAGGAGGAGATTGTTGGAAATATGCCTCAAATATTCTATCTCATGATCTATGAGCTTCAAGAAAGAGTCGGCCAAAATTTAAAGCGAAGCGGACTCGAGATGAGCCTGAATGATGTCGCAAATTATGGTTATATTTTAGTTATTTTTGATAAATATCTTTATCTGTTTGATTTATTTGAGATAATTTCTTTGATATAATTTGACATATTAGTTAGAGATATAATATAATTCAAATATTAGTTGGAGATGTAATCATAATTTAAATAGGAACTGATTATTTGGAATATTAGTTATCATAATTTAAATAGGAATATTAGTTATCATAATTTGGAGTTTGTGTATATCTTATATTCTAAGTTATGAACCATCAAATATTTAAATTAGAGTTTTGAAATTTATCTTCCCCAACGTGTATTCCAAGTTTCATAATTTATAAATACATGAGAAAAGATGGTATCTATAAAAGTCAATAGAAAGAACTAAGTGATAGTTACCTAATTGAGAGATTTTTGTAATCAAAGAGAAAAAAGATAGATGAAGAGGCATGTCTTGTAATTCCCTTACTATCTAATTGAATATTGGCTCCAAAAAATATTCCTTTGTTCTTCTTTTATTATTTTTCTACTTATTGCAAGTCCGACATTTTTGTCTTCCGAATTCTTCGAACAATAACGAGCTGTTGAGTCTCTATCTAATTCTGCAATTCTAACCTAATAGATTGATACTATATGCGATCTCTTAGAGGAGGTTAGGACAGATACCGAACATTGAAATGTTCAAATGTTTAGTTTTCACTACAACACTAATAGTCTTTATCGGCGTTTTTTTTTCACATTCACCGGCGTTTTTAAACGCCGCCGTAGATACCACCGACATTTTATAAAACGCCGGTGCAAGTGTCGCTTAATTGTGAGTCGTTGTATCTTAGGGACATTCCCCGGCATTTTTTACGAACGCCGGTATAGATTAAAACTACACCGGCGGTTGAAAAATGCCACCAAAAGGGCGTTTTTGTTTTGGATCCCGTTTTTGGCCATCACCTACACTGGCGTTTTTATAAACGCGGTATAGACTTTTCAGTTTTTGCTCAAAGATACCCCGGCACTTGTAAAAACGCCGGGGTAGATATATATTTTTTTTAAAAAAAAAATTTTAAATTAAAAAAAACGAAACCTACGGCACTCTCACAATCAAAACCAATTGCAAAGCGAAAAGAGACCCAAATTAAGACCACAACATAAGTTCAAAAATGGATTATTTCATCATTAGTCACTCCTCTGTAAATCATAGTATGCAACTTCAGTTACATAATCCATCTCATCATCACTTAAAACCAATAAGAAAGAACAATCTCATTTTCAAACCCAAGCAACAAGCATGAACATTATCTTAGAAACTGATACTCGTCTAGACATCATGATATAATTGTATATGAAGTTTAGATAAAATAATTCACCTTTAACTCCAAACATCATTAACCTGAACTATATACCTCCTTCATACTTCAATCATAATGAAGCATTATAGTATAATATCATCAAATTGTAATCTCATAATGAAACATAATAATGTGATCTCATTACATCCATAACCAAAATATGGAGTTCAAAATATTGAGTTACAAAGAGTGAAAAAGAATTTTTTCACTGTCAAATTCAGGCAAAAATGCTACTAACTGAGATGAAACTTATACTTTTATAATACTCATGAGATAACTGTCAATTGAAACCACAACATAAGTTCAAACAGAATTATTTCAACACTAGTCACTCCTCTGTAAATCATACTATGCAACTTCAGTTAGATAATCCATCTCATCATCACTTAAAACCAATGAGAAAGAACAATCTCATTTTCAAACCAGGCAACAAGCATGAACATTATCTTAGAAACTGATACTCATCTAGACATCATGATATAATTGTATATGAAATTTAGATTAAAAAATTTCCATCACTAGTCACTCCTCAAAAAATCATAGTGTGCAACTTCAGATACATGATTCATCTCATCTCCAAATAAATGATTGTATTCCTTAGCTCAGAGAGATGGTGGCCATGCTCTTGAATCTCCCATATAAGTTGCAGACCAAAAATCTTCCATACCAGGCAAAATGGAAGTAAACTGTAAGGTACAACCAAACAAGTTGCAGGCCAAAAATCTACTATATCTACTACAAAATATATGAAAAAGAAAGAGAATACATCACCAAAATCAACATCTCTACCAAATACAATGTAAGAAACAAAAGAAGATTCAATAAATCACTCTCAAATAATCATCATGCATTCAAATATTATTTATGCAGTTCGTACTCTTCATGTAAAGGCCTTTCTATCCTTTCCCTGTCATTGAAATGTTCACTTCGCCCATTAGTCAAAACACATAAGTTCTTCATTTAGTGCATATTCCCGTTCTTTACTTAGTCAAATGCTTTTTAACATATGAACTATCGAAGAAAAAAGTGAATTCAAATGTTAAATTTTCTACAGAATTTTATAATTTGGAACATATACTATTTTAAATAAACACCAAATTCTATCACATTCATTTAATAATTGCTATGTTGAGGCCTATTACAACCATCATTTAGTGATCAAACTCATGGTATTTATAAAATCAGATGCATAAGATTTCTAATAAGTCATCTATCACCACATTATATTGAATGATATTTAGCAATAATTTATAGCTTGGAAATAAGACCTTGAGGAATTCATTGCTGGTTACACAGAAATATCACAGCAGAAGCCACGAGCAATACTAGAAATTAGCAAGAATTAAATTCCACAATATGGTGGTAGTAACTTCTTAAGCTTATACAGTAAGTTATAACATGAAAGAACAATAAACTAGTTACATTTCTCACTCATAAGCCAAATCTCAGTAACATTGTCTCCTTGTCTTGGATCAGAGTATCTTGATTGCTCTACATCAAATGCTCAAACATCAGTTCTCTCCATTAAATCCCTCAACTTTGAGATATCATAATCTCTTGCCAACAAAAAGGGCCACCACTAAATTTTAAAACACATTTACATATGAGATTTTATTTCACAGCCTTTAATCAATTTCAACCTCTAGTTCAAACCAACATAGTACCCAACAAAATCAAAACCCATTTGCCCATTTCACATCTCAAAACCATATCAGTAACAATCTGATCCAAATAATAAATAAATAAATAAATAAATAAATAAAATAAAAATCCAAACCTGAGTGGGAAAGTATCTGATGACATTGGCCTGATTTCCCCTTCACAAATAAAAGAATCCCACCTCTCTGACAACCGTTAAGAAGCAATCCCGAATCCCTCTGTAAGGCCTGTTCAGAAACCCTCGCTTGATCATCTCACCCTGGTTCTGAAGCAGCAGCTTCACCCTCTCGTCGATAGGGGAAGGGCCGACGGCGGGGTAGTGGGGCGGCGATGGGACAGCGATGGGGGAAGGGGCGGCGCCGGAGGAGGGGGGCGGCGATGGGGGAACCGCCGACAGCGGGGGAGGAGGCGGCGATATCGGGGGAGGGGGCGGGGGAAGGGATGGAGGTTTTCGATTTGGGAGGAGGGAGATGGAGAGAGAGAGTGAAAAATTGGGGGAAGCGGAAATAAAGTAAAATGAGAGAGAGAGAGAGTCACTTATCCTTTTAATACACCTGGCGTTTCAACGCAAAAACGCCGGTGTATACCTACATACGCCGACTTTTTTCACATACGTCGGTGTAGAGTTGAATTTTTTGTTCCTGTACATTAACTGGTTTCTACAGTGACGTTTCTACCAAAACGCCAGAGTAGAAATGCCGGTGTAAAACTTTTTTCTTGTAGTGTTTGTAATTGATGTCTCTATTAGAAAGTTGTTTAATTGAGACTTTTGGAAGAATTATTCTGATAAACTTCATTTTTTAGTGATAGTAATTGTTAAGTGTTCATGGACTTTACATCAATGTTTATGGTTTCAGTGAATCTTAGATTATTTATGAATGCCATCTATGAAGTATTCATCGGGGATGACATCCCCATTGACTTCTGTTCATCAGGGATGACATCCCCTTTGACTTTTGTTCATCGGGGATGTAATATTGTTGGCCTGATTGCTCTAATAGATAAGATTTATGTTTTCCTCTACCTCCATCTTTATCATGATAATTGATCCTCCTACATTTTATCCTCACTCTTTGGACTTTTTATAACTTTGTTTCACTTTCCGTGATTCCTCTCATGTGACTTTAGCACCGCCTCCGATCATGTCCCCTCCAACACAAAAATTTTCCTCCTCTGTGTCTGGTTTTGTAACTTCTTCATTAGCTCGTCATCACATTCAGCCACATTTGCATCATTTTACTCATTATGCATGACCCATAACACAGGAACCATAAGTGCCTTCAACTACTCATATAGTACCTCAACTGTTGAACCTCTAAATTCGCTATCCCTTGAGATCCCACTGTCCTCCTTTTCAGCTTACCTACCCATCTCTAGGTAATCCGGAGTCATCTGCTTTTCTTGCTGTTAGTCATTCACAAAAACCTCAAAACTTCAAAAAAAGCATCACAGGTTCTCGTTTGGCAACAAGCTATGGAAGATGAGTTTGATGTTTTAAGCAGAACAGGACATTGGGTATTCACTCCCTTTCTTTCAGAAGTACGATCAATTACATGCAAGTGGGTGTATAAGATCAAAACTCATTCTAATGGTACTATTGAGCGCTATAAATCGTATTCTGTTGCGCGAGGTTTTCAACAAGAATATAAGATTGATTATCAGGAAAAATTTTCTAATGTTTCACACATGACCATAGTTAGGACTCGTGTTGTTGTAGCCACAATCTGTAACAGACCTCTATGGAATTTAGATGTCAAGAATCTTTTTTTGCATGGTGAGCTTCATCAAGAAGTCTATATGCTTTCTCCACCTGCTCTATGACACCCCCCACATATTGTATGTCACATTCGACATGCACTTTATGGTCTCAAACAAGCTCCACGAAAATAGTTGAAGTGTTTCAATTCCACTGTTTTCTATGCTAGTTTTCGTAATAGTGCCCATGATTCGGTTATCTTCATTCACTCCTGTGACATAGGTCGCACAATTTTTTTGTTATATGTTGATGATATGATTATTACTAGTAATGACCCTGCTTATATTTAGCCTGTGAAAACTAATCTGCAGATTCAGTCAACTAAGATTGATCTTAACTTGCGTCGGTACTTTCTTGGTTTTAAGTTACCACCAGTGCCTATGATTATCTTCTTTCTCAATGAAAATATATTGCAGATCATTGGCCCATGTCGATATCTCTAATAGTGGTACAGAAACAACTCCTATGGAACTTAACTTGAAGCTTCAAACATCATATGAGATTTATATTCCTAATGCCACTAGAAATCGACATCTTGTGGGTAGTCTTGTTTACCTCACCATTACCCGACCAGATATTTCACATGTTGTCCATGTTCTAAGACAGTTTGTGCATGCTCCTACATTTATGCACTATGGTCATCTACTTCGGATGTTTTGCTATCTTTGCGGCACGATTACTTGATCTCTATTCTTCTCAAATGGCACTGCAGCCTGCAGGATTATACTAATTCCACCTAGGCTAGTGCTCTAGATGATAGGTGATTTATCACAGGTTATTGTGTTTTTCTTGAAACTTCTCTCATTTCTTGGAAGTCTAAGAAGTAGACTACGGTTTTTCATTATAGTGCATAGGGTGAACTTCGTGCTCTCTCAGCCACCACTGTAGAAGTTGAATGGTTATGATGGTTATAGGATTTTGGTATTATTTCGAAGCCCACCTCCATATTTTGGACAAAACTAATATCATCAAAATTGTCTCTGATTCGGTAAAGCATGAGCTTACTAAACATATATATTAGTGTTGATGTCTTATTAACTCCGGAACATGTTCCTAACATCATATTTCTACATTATGTATTTTCTTAAGCTCAATGTGCGGACTTCTTCACGAAATCTCAAACGAGGATCCAACATCTTTCCAAACTCACTCTTGTTGATCCACTGTGCGTTTGAGAGAGGCTGTTAATATATGTATATATATTATATCATGTGTATGACACGTGCTTATCCTCACTTGTATAGACTGACATATATTGTTAGCGTGTATGCCCTAATAGATCAGATATACACTTTCCTATATCTCTATCTGTATCATCGAGTTCTCCTATTTTGTGATAAGTGCATTCATATTTTCTCTACTAACAATGCTGAAATGCTAGCAATTAATTGCAGCATGCATAAACCTTTTAGCTAGCACTATTTGGTTTGAAGGGGACCCTGTCATTGTTTTTTTTTTAGGGAAAAGGTGGAATAAGGCCACCCTGTTTCATTAATAAGAGTTTAACGAAACAAACCCAGAGTACTGGGCCCAAATACAAACTATAGACATATAATAAAACATATATGAAGCAACATGACTACAAACAACCAGCCCCTCCAACAGCCCTGGAGGGTGGGCCGACACACCAGCTCGGTCCAGCAAAATTGTGAGTACGTCAGTTTAGCTTCGTACAGTGCCTCCACGGCACGTGCACACCCGCCTGAAACAAGTCTGGCAGGATTTTATCACCCGCCGCTCCCTGCGTTCACCTCGCTGGGGGGACCCCTCTTTGGGCCCAAGCCCCGTAGATCGAAACTCGCAGCCTCCCACTAACTTCACCACTCATCCTACAAACACGCCTGCCGCTTCTACATCCGCTACCAAAGAGATAGCCGTGAAGAGGATACCTTAACCTCTCACACGATAGCACTTTCTCCTGCGATTTCTCACAAAGCAACTATCTCGCTCACCCTACCAAACATCATCCTCCAGGAGAGAGCCGTGTAGAGGATACCTTACCTCTCTCACGTTCAAGCTCTCTCCGGCGATTTCTCACCACACAGACTTATCTCACCTCAAACTCCCAATACGAGGGAAGAGGCGGCGCTGTCACGAGGCAGTGACCTAAGGTGGAGGAAGCTCAATAGCCAGATAGTAGGCACTGTAGAGACTGCACCGACGACATCGTAGGACACACCCGACCACACCCCAACCCAAACCCCACACCCCCTCACCCCCAACATACCGACTTCACACATCACGGATGTAATATCCCGGACGGATATTACCGTATATAAATTATTATTTTATTATTATTTTTTTTAATTCCAAAATTAGAATATTTTGGATATTTTCACCCGGTTTACTCATAAACATTATCTGTACCCAGATATCGGTCAGTATACATCCGTATGGTATCAAATTGGTACCGTGATCTTCCGAACTAATAATAGAATTTATTTTATTATTATTTCCGGGATTTAACTATTTTTATACGGATTATGCGAAGATTTTCCGGTATACGGACACATATGCGCACGTACGAGTAGTATGTCGATTAGTGCATTATACGAATTGTGTGTTGTGTATTTTTGGACTAGGTGTTTATCTTGTTATAACAACCTAATTAGAGGGTTAGGATTTGATTAAGAGGCTTAATCTAGGGTTTATGTATGCATAAGAAGATTAAGCAAAAAAAACCCCTACTAGAAAACATCTCTCCCACATCACACCTCCACCACATAACACCTCCCTCCACCTCACCCTACCTCCCCTAGGGGCATGGCCGGCCCATAATTCATGGGAGGGCCTTTTTGCACTTGTGTGCATGCATATTTGCACTATCCACCTTCTCCTCCACCAATAAATACCCCCTCCTTCATCACTTCTCTCATTTTAGAAAACAAAAGAAAGAAAGAAAGAAAGAAAGAAAGGAAAAGAAAGAGAGGTTTCATACTAACAAAAGAGAGTTTTTTTGTAGGTTTAGAAGCTTTCTAAAAAGCTTAGGGGAAGGAGAAGGTAGCTAGCAAGTCCTTCCAACAAGTTAGATAAGGTGGGGGTTTCTTCATGCTTTCCTTGTTTGATTGTTTGTTTGTTTGTTTGTTTGGTTGTTTGACTTCTTCTTCTCATCCTCTTGTTTTGTTTTCTTTGAGTTTTGTTAAGTGTATTGTTGGGTGAGAATGTAGTAAGAAGTAAAAGAGAAAAAGAGTAGTAGTATCTACTAAAATACATAAAGATCACACCTTTAAATTTGTAGTTGTTGTTTTGTATGTTATTGGACTAAGAACTCACATATTGCATAATGTTGGACATACAACCATTGTTGGTTGTAGGACTTAAAACACATAGCATATGAACATTCTTTTACAACCATTGTGGGTTGTAGGACTTGATTAAACCTTGGACTAATAATAAAGGCATATGCTCTAATAAAAAGATCTTTTCTTTTTAATCACTAGTTGTAGCTAATTAAAAAGATCTTTTCTTTTATTTTAATCACTAGTTGTAGTTAATTAAAAAGATCTTTCTTTTCTTTTTAATCACTAGTTGTAGTTAATTAAAAAGATCTTTCTTTTCTTTTTGATCACTAGTTGTAGTTAAATAAAAAGATCTTCTCTTTTTATTTTGGTCACTAGTTGTAACTAATTAAAAAAGATCTTTCTTTCTACTTTAATCACTAGTTGTAGTTAATTAAAAAAGAGCTTCTCTTTTATGTTTGATCACTAATTGTAGCTACATACAAAAAAAAAGGGGGATCTTTTCTTTTTACTAGTTGTAAAGTAAAATAAAATAAAAATGATCTCTTTTATCACTAGTAATAACTAAGTAGTAGTAAGCTAAAATAATAAGTAGTAGTATGTAATAAAATAAAGTAGTAGTAGCATGTATGTTGATTAATAAGGTAGTAGTAATAGTAGTAAGTTGTATGTTATGATTTTTATGAGAATGAAGTAGTAGTAATAGTAGTAAGTTGTATGTTGTGATTTTTTTTATAAGAATGAAGTAGTAGTAATAGTAGTAAGTTGTATGTTGTAGTAGTAGTAGTAGATAATTATGTTTTGATTAAAATAGGAGTAGTAGTAGTAGTTAAACGTTGTAGGATTGCTTCTAAAAATATTTAGAAGCCATTTTTATACTACTAATGTTGTAGGATTACTTCTAAAAATGTTTAGAAGCCATTTTTATACTACTAATGTTGTAGGATTACTTCTAAAAATGTTTAGAAGCCATTTTTATACTACTAATGTTGTAGGATTACTTCTAAAAATATTTAGAAGCCATATTCATGCTTCTAATGTTGTAGGATCATCCCTAAAAATATTTGGAAGCCATATTTGTGCTACTAATGTTGTAGGATTACTTCTAAAAATGTTTAGAAGCCATTTCCATGCTACTAATATTGTAGGATTACTTCTAAAAATATTTAGAAGCCATATTCATGCTTCTAATGTTGTAGGATCATCCCTAAAAATATTTGGAAGCCATATTTGTGCTACTAATGTTGTAGGATTACTTCTAAAAATGCTTAGAAGCCATGTTCTCATGCTTAATTAATTGTAGGGCTACTTCTAAAAATATGCTATCATGCTTGATGTTTAACATGTTGTAGGATTGTTTATAAAAATATCCTACCATGCTTTTATACTTAAAATGTTGTAGGATGTATTCTAAAAATATCCTATCATGTTTCATGCTTAGTTAATGGTAGGATTTATTCTAAAAATATCTAGCATGCTTAATGATGTTAGAATGATGTAGGACAAATTCTAAGAGTTTCCTACCATGTTTAGATTCACTCTTTTATACTTAACAATGTTGTAGGATACAATCTAAGAGCTTCCTACCATGCTTGGATTAATTAATTATGCCTAGGACGTTGTAGGATCAATGATAAAATTACTTACCATGTTAGCTTAATTATAGGTATGTGATATACCATGTTAGTTTAATTATGGACCTATGCCATGCTAGCTTGATTACAAGTAAGTTGTATGCCATGCTAGCTTAATTGTAAGTAAGTTGTATGTCATGCTAGTCTAGATTGTGAGTAAGTTGTATACCATGCTAAAGTTCAAATACTTGCTTAGAATGATTGTAGGAGTAGTGATAGAACTACCTACTATGCCTTGGAATGTCGCTTGTTTATACTAATTGGGTTGCGGTGATTAGTCATGATAAGTAGTAAGCTTCATGATCAATTTGTAACCTACACTTGACTATAGTGGGCTTTATGTCTAGGACGTAGTGTTTTTCATCCGTGAGCTAGATGTAAGCATAAGCATTAATCACATTCATACATAGGAATATCATGGTGGCCGTGTTATATGATTAGATTGATCGTAGGAAGATGCTTGCAATTGTGTGCCGTACTTAAGGCGCTATAGGTTGAAGTAATGAGGGTTGGGAAGACCACTAGTGATAGTTGGTCCGATAAAGGCCATTAGGTCGCCTTCGGATTCTTCCTTAGTGGGATACCGACCATAGAATATTAGTAGATTCTTCTGTTGCTTCTAATAATAGAAGATCGAGTTGCTAGTAAGCACGCTTGGTTGCTTCTAGGATTGATTACCTGTATGGTTGTTTGCACACGGTTGTGCTCGTACGTGGCTCGACTGGCTCGTACGTAGCTGTGGGTCTCATACTCGGCTTATTTGGCTGGTATGTACGTTGTTGTCTCCTACGAGGCCCGCCTGGCTCGTGGGTAGTTATCGTTTCATACGTAGCATATTAGCTCGTATGTGGTTGTTACTCGTGTATAGCTGTTAGCTAGTACACAGTTCGTTGTGGGCTATCGACCATCAAGACATAGCGGCATGCGTGTATATTCGCACGGCCAAAGTCTGGGATCGATGAGCCACAAACCGGATCCTGAGGGATTCTGGTAAGTCTAGGTTGAGCAGCCTAGTAGAGTTGTCTTGCGAAGCCTAATTTAAGGTCCAGCGTGTTGTGTTTATAATATCGTCGTCCCTAGGATCGTCGAGTCAGGGACATCATTAGGGTAGTGACTTATAAAGGTCATTTTGCTCAGACCCTTGCCGAAGAGAGAGGAGTTGGTTGTAGGGGGCACCTTACGACCAACTTGTCCCTTGAGGGAGGCCTTAGGTGGTGACATTGGGTTGTACCTTCCCGTCAAAGGGATACGTACAGTGGCGTCTCACAAGTTGGGAGCACGGGTTGCGTATCTCGCTCTGTTAATTCCTGAAGTACCGTGGCTGGGGTGCCACAGGATGCATGGTGCAGTCCTGCGCTTGCTAGACCCCAGAGAGTGCCACAGGGTAGGCTTCGCGCTGCCCTGCGCTTGCGAAACTCTATGGTTTAATTTTGGAACGATGCCCGATATACTGGGATCGAGTGAGGTCCGGCTTGCCGGGTAGTAGTGGAAAACGGAGACACCATAAGCAGACTGCATAGGGGGACTTGACCCCTTCTGCAACCTCACAGAGTCATGGAGTATTGTCAGGAACAGGTCGTGTACAATTAGAGTTCTTAACGTGGGTTCAATCCCTATATATGGAGAAACGGCTTGAGATGGAGTCGCATGTAGTATGGGCTGCATGTTGCTTTCGGAGACTTGCTGACAATAGAATAGGAAGCGTCCTTGTTCTACCTTCCCGTCAAAGGGATACGTACGGTGCCATCTCACAAGTTGAGGACACGGGTTGCGTATCTCGCGCTGTTAATTCCTGAAGTACCATGGCTGGGGTGCCACAGGATGCATTGTGCAGTCCTGTGCTCGCTAGACCCCAGAGGGTGCCACAGGGTAGGCTCTGCGCAACCCTGCGCTTGCGAAACCCTATGATTGGATTTTGGATTAAGGCCCGATACACTGGGCAATAGTGGCAAACATGGACACCACTATATGACTGCAGTGGCGGAACTAGACCGCACCTGCAACCTTGTTGAGTGAGGTCCGGCATGCCGGGTAGTAGTGGAAAACGGAGACACCATAAGCAGACTGCATAGGGGGACTTGACTCCTTCTGCAACCTCACAGAGTCATGGAGTATTGTCAGGAACGGGTTGTGTATAATTAGTTCTATTTAAATATTGCATTAGAATCTAGCCATAGCACTCACGCACACTTAAACTACACCAGCACCATTGCTATATTTTGTATATTGTTTGGAAGATTCGCTGCTATATGATCAGCCTTTAAGCGTCAGTGAATACTGACGTCCCCACTTCCATAGGTACTGGATCGCCGAAGTACAAAGGCGAGATTCAAGAGGACTCAAGGTAAGGAAAGCAAGGAGTGAGTATTAAGTTTAGTTCTGCTGTAAAATATGTATTGATTCTGTATTAGTTAAGAAGTACTCTGATGTAAGATGTGAAGGTTGTAATACTTAGAAATGTAAAGGCAATATTGTAACTCCATTGTAAAGTATTACAGTTGTACAGTATTCAGACTTGTAACACATTGTGTATTGAATAAAAAGTTTTAAATTCTCTTGTTTTCTGTGTATTGTGACTAATTGAAGAAAAGGTCTTAGCTCATGTCACGGTTTCCCGGTATTCGGAAATCGGGGCGCTACAACGGAGGGACCCCATCTTTGGGCCTAAGCTCCACAAACGTCAATCGCACAGGCTTCCCACCTCAAAGCACCGACAAAAGCACCACAGCGTAGGGGGGCACTCAAACCGCGACCACAACAACGGATCGGGGGGGGGCACCCACAGCAATCGCGGGCCCCCCCAAACCGCAACCACAGCAGGGGGGGGGCTAACAAATGCATTCCCCTCCTCCAATGACCCGCCATCCTCCTCTTCTCCAATCCACGAAGAAGAAGAACCAGAGAACTCACCGATCGAGCAGGTGGCTTTGACCGTCCCGGTGACCGACGACCCCGACATCCCGGTGCTGACATTCCGCATGCGGGTCGAGCCCCTCTCCATCACATCGATATTGGCTCAGATTGCCGGAGGGAGGGGGCACTCGCCGGCCCCCCAAACCGCAACCACAGCAAGACAGGGGGGGGGCACCAAAACCGTAGGTGGGTGCGGTGGTGGGGGGGCTGCCTGGCCCCAAACCAAACCCGCAGCTCTTTGTACCCACCTTCTGGACGCGCCGCTCGCTAGCCGCGCCGCCCCGACTCTGGCTTCGCCTGAGTTGCGATAGAGACAGAAGGGCGTGGAGAAGAGGAGACGGGGGGGGACGATGGGTCGGGGGGGGGGGGGGGGGGGCGGCGCTGAGGGCAAGCCGCCGCCGCCCCAAGGGGTTAGATCTAGGGTTTGGTTTTGTTGTTTTTTGGTTCGGGAGTAGGTAGGAGCTGTTTCGGTTGTGGAATTGATTACAGCTATAATGTTACACCTATTGATATCAAGTATAGAATAAAGAATAGTTGGTTGTGACCCTGTCATTGTTGTTAACAAAATTTTGCATTTTCAAAGACACTGACATACTGTAGAATATATGGTCATATCAGACAGTGCACCATCTTAGCTTTAATTAATGTCATTTTGGTTGTCTACTTAATTTGTTATGGCTTACCTCTTAATCAAGAGTGCATCATTAGTACAAACTTTCCGTCCGAACTCTGCCTTCGTTATTCGGCCATGAAGAGCTAACTTTTGCAGGCTTCTATGTTATACATACTGATAGCTTTCTCTCCTAGTAGATTCTCGAGACATTCTACAATCTGTATTATAAGTGACTGATCCCAGTTTTGGCATCCATTTCTTGCTGATACAATCCCCGCGGCATTTTTCAGATTAACTGTGAGAGAAGGGTTTCTTAGTAACAAGGTTCTCTCCTCCGCAATTAAATGCCTCAAATAACTTTGATGGGATTCACTAATTTCAAGAATTGCAGGTTTCTCATTGTTTTTTTGAAGAAAAACACTTAGCTTTCTAACTTTTCTACATTTGCATGGGAATGAAAGTGTGTGAGAGCAGCTAATCTGTCATTCCAAGATAGAAGAAAGAAATGGGGTTAAAAGATACTCGACAATGTTCATGCCAAAAAAAGTCCAACTTGACAAATTTGTCAAATGAAATGGATTTTCTAAAATTGATTGATGTCGATAGTTTGAAATGAAAGAAGAATTCCAATATAACCAATAGAAAATAATGGTCAAATAAGAGGCTTTCCTTATACATAAAGCTTAGCGTGTTTTGAGATTGATCTAACCTTTCTCCGTTTGTTCAATAATCATCATATGTACGGAGTACTTTAGGAGATGAGGTGCTCCTACCAACTACCATCCCCCCCCCCCTCTTTTCCTCACCACCTGTCTTCCCCTCCGGCAGTCTCCCAGGCTTTCCCTCTCTCTCTCTAGCCCCTCTGCCTCTCTGCTTGTAAGGACCAAGAACTCTGCTTTATCCTTCTCCCTACTATAACCCCATTTCCTATCCCTGTCACCTTCCCCGTCACCCTTATGAACTCGGCTGCATTGACGCTTCTTGAGCTCAGTGGGTGCGGGCCCAACGAGGGGGTCCGCCACCCACTGACGCAAGCCTTAGCAAACTCCAAGCCTGCTGATCCGCCTACAGAGCCCCCCCCCCCACCAGGATCCCATCAGCAACCTCAACTTCACCTTCATTCCCTGCCTTCTACTGTGAACAATCAAGTCCATCTGCCAGTCGCCCCTTTTCAGTTGGTCCAGCACCATCTTGAGAGAGGAGGTCAAGAGCTCAGACGTGAACGCTTCCCGACTCAAGCACACCATCGGGCACATCAAAGTCGGGAGGGGAGGTACCAAGATCATCATCGCCCCGCACAACATCTGCGACAAGAGGAGTCTTACGGAGAAAGGGCCCAACGATGGGGTCCTCCTACAGGCCATTATAGGCGTAAGAAAACCCCACCGTTTCAGCACCATCTACTCCAACCCAGGGGCCACAGTCAGAGGGCTTACGATGTATCACACAGGCAACATCACAATTCCACCAGCACCAAACCCAACTCCAAACCATCGCAACAGTCACACAATCATCCACAGCAACCCTCAACAAAACAACCTCCCCTCTATCGGATCCCCACCGCCATCACAACCCCCAATGGAAACCAAAAGGCCATGAATACCCTCCCCAATCCCACCAACATCAATTTTCCCCATCCGACCACCCCCATCAACATAACATTCACAGTGAACCAAAAGGCAAAGACCATCCTCCACAATCACACCATGTATCACATCTACATGCAACAACCACCCACACCCATCCCTTACCCCACCCCCCCAATCCCACCACCTTCCAACCCGCAGCCCCAACTACAACATTGGATAGCCAAGCAACTAAATCCAGCGCCAAGCGAGACCCCTTAGGGGATACGCTAGGCGGGACTATTGAAGGAGGGCTACCCAATGCTGAGGAGAGCGAGGGGCAGTGGGTTCAAGTACGGGGTAAGCAAAAGAAAAACCAAAATGAATCCATTTACACTCACAGTCAAGAAATTCAGCCCCAAACTCAGAAAAAACAAAGAAAAGGCAAACGCAAGCCAGCTCCGTGTTTCAGTTGCGGAGATCTTGGCCACTACCGGAGTGACTGCACCAAAGAAGTGCGATGTCTCAAATGCATGAAGTGGGGCCATCTTTCGTACGTTTGCACTAATGTCGTGGAAACCCAAAGTGATGAAGAACGACCCATTAGCCGGGGGAGATCCCCCGAAAAACCCAACAGTTATTCGATTGGTGAAGAGCCTGGAGGTCATAAAAAATGAAGAAAGATGGTTGCGGCAATGGTAGGGGATTGCCAAGGTTAAAGCAGGAAGACCATCGGAATCGCACCTCGCACAAGCCCTTACCGAAAAATGGCCGATGAGAGCCGATCGAGACTGGGTTGTTAAGAAGTTGTGTCACTTGCAATTTTTGGTATCATTCCCATCGCCGGAGAAGGTCAGAGAGCTTGGGAGTTGTCGACTTTTGCCACTTCCAAATCGAAGTCAGCGATTGGACGCCAACATTCGGAGTTGAGCTTCCACAGGGAGAAAAATTCTGGGTTTGGATTCATAATGTGCCCTTGCACTGTTGGAGGAGGGAAGCTCTTCAAGAAATTATGGCAGAGTTTGGGAGTGTAGAAGAGATAGATGAGAAGACGGTGCGGCGGTCGGAATTAATCTCGGCAAGGGTGCTCATCAGAAGCGCGGACATCTCCCTGATGCCGCGCTTCGCCAAGGTGTACTCTTTTGATGAGTCTTACTTGGTTAGGTTTGTGCTAGACAAGAGAGTAGACACACCAAAGGAACAGTCGGCTAACATCTCCACCGAGACTAAGTCATCCCATAGAGATCACAGGTCTTACAAGCAAGTTGTGTCGCCACCATAATACCTCACTATAGATGGCTCTCATGAAGTTGAAAGAGCTCACCGGGAGGTCCTCAAGGCGGCAATGGATCAGGGACGGCGACAAGATACTCCGACAGAGGAGGCAAGACCAATAACTGAATCTCCGAACAGGGGTGGTCGAGGCATGACTCTCAAGGTCAAATCCAATGGTCAAAAGTCCTTTCGAACCCTCAACTCGCCGGATCCAACAGTGAGAGATCTCGGCTACCCTAGCTTGGAGGCTAGCGCTGTGACCCAGAGGGGAATGTCAGGGCGCTCAGACCACAAAGATGGAAAAGCTCCACTTTGCAGCGACATGTAGGCTTAAAGACAAGAGTTGGTGAAGGGCACAGGCAATCTGGGGCAGTTGGCTGTCGAAAGTGCTCTATCGACCAAGGAGTGGGTGACAAAGAACTGGTTCTCTTCAGTAAAGGGGATAGGAGCCCCCCCAGACGCAAAAGCGACAAGAAGTGGAGAACTCGCTGGGGTTAAAGGCGAGTGAGGAGTTGGAGGTTGGCGCTGAGAGAGTAGGTGAGAAAGATATGCTTTTGAAGGTTGGCGTTTGTCGGAAAGAAGGCAGGGCTGTGGGAGCGCAGGGGAGTGGCAAAAAAGGTAAAGAAGACAGAGCTGAAAATGAGCCTGCGTTGTTAAAGATGAGAAATGAAAAAGCCATGGCCAGGGTTGAAGATAAGTCTGCCAACGCTTCGATTTTATCGAAGCCTGCGATGGTCTCTTCACCCATCTTTCCAACCGATTTTTCTACCTATCTCGCGAAGCCAGCTGGCAGGGGGGTAAACTTACCGCCCCCTGCATCGGTTTCAATTCCAGCAGATGCCTCGCGCTCCATTCCCACCGAATTCGCAGCCAACCTGGCGAAGCCAGCTGGCAATGTGCCCAGCATAGCGTTCGAGACCAGCGTTAGGATGAACCGCGGGAACACTTTAACTACGCCTTTGGATTGTATTCATTTGGGGACTGTTGATGGGATTTTTATAGGGGCTAATGGGCCCAAAGAGGGGTCCAAAGAGCCATCTATTGTCTTTGGGTCTAGCAGCATTGGGGTGCTGCACAGCAGACACAACATCAGTCTCGGAGCGGGCCCATTGAGGGGACCACAACGGAGAACACCTCTATTATTATTAGTGAGTCACCAAGCGACGAGCTCAATAAGGAGTCCGCTCTGAGAGTTCCTACTCTACAAGGGAAGACCCTACTCACAGATAGTGATGAGGATCTAGCAGGGCGGCTTAATCTAGATGAAGATTTTTATTATTTTGATGAGGAGTCAGAGGAGTTTGAGTTCATTGCTAACACCCAGAGGGAGATTTCGCCGGAAATGGTTCTGTCCACAATTCCAGAATCAGCTCTGGGAGATAGTTCCGGACAGTCTAGAAGGAAGGTTGGATTCAGAGTTCAGCGGTGGCCTAAGAGGGCTCATGTGGAGTCCTTGTCTTAGAGGACAGTTGGGTGCAGAGTTCACCGCTCACCTAAGAGGGCTCATGCGAAGTCCTTAGATGACTTTCTGGAGAGAGCTACGGCTGCCAAAGCAGCTACACACGTCAATGGAGGTACAAAAATCTTTCTCGCTAATATTTTAAATTTCATGTCAGACTCGGAAGTTTTTCTATTAGCTATGACCTGTGGTTTGGAAGTTTGTGATAAAGAACGTAACACGTTTCTTCTTAACAAAATGAGGGGTTGGAAAACTGAGAGAGCTAAATCTAATGTTCATAAGGAACTAGGATCCAACTCTAGGAGGATAACAGTCTCTGAGGGCGAAAATTGCCCGAGCCCCTCACACACTGTCATCTCGGACATGGTTCCCCAATGAATACGCTATTCTGGAATGTTCGGGGTCTAGGGGATAAAGGTAAAAGAAAGATGGTAAGAGATGTTATCACGAAGTCCAAGGCGGAAGTGGTTGGGCTTCAGGAGACCAAACTTATTCATGGGACCAAACTCAAGAGAATAGGGGGGAACAGAATCAAGGAATGGGTTTTACGCCCATCCGCGGGAGCCTCAGGAAGAATTGCCATTGGCTTCAACTCGGACCTGCTCACTTGTTCAGAGGTCTATAATGGTACATTCTCCCTGACTATACGACTGGAACGACGATCTGATAAGTATATGCAGACTATCACAGTTGTTTATGGGCCGAACGTGGCTTCAGAGCGTGACGCCTTTTGGCAAGAACTGGTCAATATTCGTCTCCGTTGGTCGGGGGCCTAGATTGTCGGGGGACTTCAACATTACCCGATTTGCGTTCGTACACAAGGGTAGAGGTTCCAGCGACAGGCACAGAGCAGAGTTCAATAGGGTGATACCGGATCTTGAATTGATAGATATCCCTATTAATGATAGACTATTTACGTGGTCTAACATGCAGTCGACTCCGATTATGGCAAAATTGGACAGGATTCTCGTATCGATGGATTGTGAGGCTAAGTTCCCCCTCGCAACTGCTAGGTCGATCCCTAAACCAATGTCAGATCATACTCCTATCCTTCTTGACATTGGGCTTCAGGGAGCCAAAAGATATAGAAAATTCTGTTTTGAGAAGGCCTGGCTGGAAATTCAGGGGTTTCACCACCTGGTGATGGAAAACTGGGCGCTCCTAGTGACTGGCACAGATGCTGCGGGTCGATGGTGTGAAAAAATTCGCAGATTAAGAAAGCAGCTTCATAAATGGAACCGATCTAGGTTCTCTACCATCTGGCGCGCAAAAGATTCCTTGTTGGAAGGAACTGATGAACTTGAAAGAGTGGAGGAAGCGAGAGACCTGTCACAGGAGGAAAGAAATAGACTTCTGGAGCTCCGTGAGAATATTACCAATCTCTATAAGATGGAAGAAATTAAATGGCAACAAAGATCCAGAATTTCGTGGCTCAAAGAGGGAGACGCGAACACGGTCTTCTTCTACCGAGTCGCAAGTGCAAGGCGCAGGTCCAATCTTATTTTATCCTTAGAAACAAGCTCAGGGACAGTACAAGATGAACAAATGATTTCTACAGCCTTCCAAGGATACTACAAGGACCTCTTAGGAAAGAAGAATTGCTTCCGGGTCCCACTCAGGAATGATTTCTGGCAGGCTTACCAGATCGAGTCATCGCCTTCGCTATCCTGCCTGGAGGCTCCGTTCTCGGAGGAGGAATTTAAAAAGGCTATCAGTCAAATGGGAGCAGACAAGTCGCCAGGGCCAGACGGCTTCCCAATGATCTTCCAATTTTTCTGGGAAGAAATTAAATGGGACTATATGGCATTGCTGGATGACTTTTTTAACAATAAGCTCAGATTGGGTATGTTTAATTTTGCGGATGTAGTCCTGATTCCCAAACGGGAAGAGGCGTCGAAAGTGGGCGATTTTAGGTCGATCAGCCTCATAAATTGCTCGGCAAAAATTATTACAAAAGTCCTAGCTATCCGCCTGGGGAATATATGGACAGTCTTATCAACAAATCTCAATCGGGCTTCATTAAGGGCAGAAATATCCTAGATTGTGTAGCAATGGCGGAACAAGTTATCCACCGCTACCATACAAACAACTCTAAGAGCTTTCAGCTTAAGCTGGACTTTGAGAAAGCTTATGACTCGGTCGATTGGGAGTGCTTGCTGGAAGCTCTCAGGGGTAGGGGTTTCGGGAATAAATGGATCTGCTGGATCAGGCAGTGCTTGCAGACTAGCAAAACGGCCATATCTGTGAATGGTAGGTCGGGGCAGCCGTTCCCTTGCAGGAAGGGTCTCAGACAAGGGGACCCGCTATCACCACTCTTGTTTACTATCGTAGCGGATGTGTTGAGAGTTATGCTGGAGAAGTGCCAGGAAAAAGGTTGGATCACGCCAGTGGCCAGCTTCGCGTCTACTAAAGGGTGTACGATCTTGCAATATGCAGATGACACCCTACTCTTTGGGAATGGGTCTAGATGAGAAACTGTCTGCTTTAAAGGGGCCCTATACTATTTTGAGGCCTGGTCAGGTCTGAGGATTAATTTTCACAAGAGTGCGCTGACTCCAGTCTCCCTATCCGATGATGAAGCAGGGGAACACGCTACTATTTTGAACTGTACGACGAGTGGCTTCCCTATCAAATACCTAGGGCTACCACTCAGACCAGGGAAATTATCTAAAGCAGACTGGTTGCCTATCATTGACAGGGTGGAGGACAGACTGTCTGGTTGGAAAGGAAAATCTTTGTCTCTCGGGGGCAGAGTGGTACTCATCAGCTCAGTGTTGTCTAACCTGCCAATCTACTACATGTCATTTTTCGAGCTTCCGAAATGGGTGATCCAGAGGATTGACAGGATTCGAAAGCGATTCCTTTGGAAGGGGGCAGATTCGGATAAAGAAGGTTACCACCTCATCAAATGGAGTATCGCTTGCATGAAGAAGAGGCATGGAGGGCTAGGCATCATCGACCTCAGAGATATGAATCTTGCCCTGCTGGGAAAATGGTGGTGGAAGGTATTCTACAATAGTGGGAAAGGTTCGCAGGACTTCATTCAACCTTATCTTAGGGAAAAGGCACGAGAAACCTTGGATTCCGAGTAGGGGCTAAAGCTTCGTGGCTCTGGAAAGGAATTGCCAAGGCTAGCGGCCCCTTCAATTCGGCAGTCATGTCGACTATCGGCAATGGCCGGTCCACCAGATTTTGGTGGGATAGGTGGTGTGGAGCCCACACCCTGAAGGAAACGTTCCCAGAACTATATGAGAGGTCGAGTCGACCGAATATGTCCGTGGCCGAAGGTTGGAAAAGGGGAGGTTGGAGACCGGCGTTCCGAGGAACGCTCACCCCAAATCTTCACCAGCAATTGCTTGACATGCAAGCACACATCTCTCGGGCAGGCACAAGGTGCACACAAGGCCCAGATCAGAAGTGATGGGGACTCGAGAGCAAGGGAGCTTTCTCGGTGAGATCTCTATCTCATCGGATTCACTTTCGAGGATGCAGACCCAGGTGGGCACAGGTGTTATGGAAGGCGAAAACTTTCCTTAAAATCAGAGTTTTCTTATGGCTAGTGCTCAATAATGCTATCCTCACTAGGCAAAACCTTGCCAAAAGGCAACCACAGGTGGCAACCAATTGTGGATTCTGCGACACACAGGTGGAAGATCTAAATCACCTTTTCATTCACTGTCCTAGAAGTAAGGCAACTATGGTTGAGGTACTCCGAGCCTTAGGAACAGGTGACTACCCCTGTGTATATGAGAATTTGTGGATTGGCCCCAAATTTGCAACGATTCGCCATGATATGAAGAAGGCGTGGTACATCGCAATAGCGGCTACAACATGGGTGTTATGGCTTGACAGAAATAATTTTTATTTTCGTGCTTCATGTAATAGTATTTCTGGTAACCTGACTCATATCATGCATCTAATCTCTTTTTGGGCTACAGCTGCAGCCACCGGGGCAAGAGGGAGGATAGCCAAAGTATTCCAGGTAGAGGAGTTTGACAATGAGGAGGTAGAGTTCGGAGCCGACGCTGGACTGAGGGACTAGCTGCACCAGTCATGACAGTACTTTTGCCAGCTTGTGTTTTGTTTCTACCTACTGTACTCTCTGGTTGCTGGATGTTTGAGTAGTTAGACCCACCCCCCAGGGATTGTTGAGGGTGTATGTTTGTTTTCTTGCATTTTCTTTCTGCATCGTACTTTTGTTTTGTACTGTTGTTTTCTCCCGGTACGCCGGGGTTGTTTTATTAACTTCTTATTAATGAAACAGGGTGACCTTATTCTACCTTTTACCTCAAAAAAAAAGACAATGTTCATGCCAATGCACCTACATCTCAACTTCCTTCCTCACATGATGCGCATGTGCTCATAATAATCCCTAATCTTTAATAATATTATAATGGGAGAGTTGGGGTTGTCATTTGTAGACAACTTATAATTTATAGACATTCATTCAATCATTTAATCTCAACCATTCATTTTTAAGTGAGTTATATTAATCATTCATTTACTCAACTGTTGTTAGTTACCATAATACCCTCAAAATTCAAATTTATTTAAGACATAATTGTTTACAAAAGTGACACTCATGTGAAATAAAAGTTTGTGCCACTAGGGATAATTTGTATAGAGTATGTGATGAGTAAATGTCTCAGGTTCGAGGCCAGATTACGTTTTATTATTAACTATATAACTTTTTTTATTAGAATGTGTATCGCAGGTGAAGATTACTGGTCACTTAAATGTTTGGGCAGTGCTTTGAAGCGAGTGGTTAGAATATTTCGCGTCCTCAACAGTCTCACAGAACTGGATTGAATTAATTGGGCCTCTTTCTTTTGGCTAGACGAATTGTCTGATATCTCTCTGAAGGAGGTGTATGTACATCTCGGATAAATCCCATTACATCTAACCAATTTTGTTCTCTCTTTCTCCATACAGTATTATCTCCTAAAACTACTCTTTCTCTCTCTCTCCTACCTTCTCTCTCCCCTCTTCCCTATGCCCGTCGACACCCCCCCCCCCCCCCCCGTGCCAACCACCGTAATCGCGCGCTCCCCGCACCACCGCCCACGACCCCCCTCGATGACCCTGCAGGCCACATCCTCCTCTTCCCGCAACCCCTCATCCCGAATTCCCCTCACCCTTGCGTCATCGACCTCCCGCTGTCCACCGCCTGTTCACCTTCGACGCCCACCACCCTGTCGCCGTTGCACCACCACCTCTCCGACCGAGCCCGCCATCTTCCCCCTTATCCCGTAAATCTTTGTGTTCGTGATCGTTTGTGTTCGTGTTTGTGTGCCGGGATCCGTTTCCGTTATTATATTCTCGTCGGATTCGTTGTCTCCTTTAAGGCAAGTAGATTGTATGTTGTTTTTGTTTCTCGTACAAGTTTAAGTACCGTAAGCAGTCTTGCATTCATCTTTGCTTTCATTCTCATGATTATTCCTTGAAAATCATGATTTTATTCGCATGATCCGTTTCCATCATTTCATGACCTTGATTATTCAAAATAAGTTGGCACACACACTACATGAAAATAAATTGGTTCTAGATAGATATCTTGATTTGTGTATACTTGTTCGTAACCTATCGCATATTGTGGATTTTTGTTACATGAATGATGTGCTAGATGTGTTATCTCATTGTGGAATTATTAATACACATGACCTGTTGATTTGAAAGTTCAGTATATCATGTCTTGCATCATACCCTAATTTGGATCTACCGTAGATGAGTTGTTTGATATAATGCATGAAAGAAGTTTCTTCTTGCTGCTGCCCTAATTGGTACAACAATTTAGACCCTGTTAATGTCAGTAAAATAAATTAATTTGTGAACATGATTCTTAGGACTCGGTGTCTATTTTTCAGAACTTTTGACTGATCTCAATTTCGATTTTTTATGTGTGAGTTATCGCTGTTTTACTATAGCTGTGTCAAAATTTTCAGATCCTGATTTCTAAGATCGCAACATGATTTACTATTTTAAAACTGATGTTAAAAGTAAAATTTAGACTTGATATTTTTCGGGGTATGACTAGGCATGACTGGGATCAACCCCTAATTTTTTTGGTATTGTTTAATGATTTTTATAACTTATTTCATGCTTGTGAAACCAATCATATAATTGCTAAACTGCATGTTGTTCAGTAAAGTACTCTGTTTTCACCCTAATTCTAGTCATTTTTGATAAAAAAAACTTTGTGAATATGAAATGTAGCCTGGTATGTCTATTTTACAACCCTGTTGACGGATTAGAATTTTGAATTGTATTTTGTGAAATATTACTGTTTTGGTACTGCTGTGTCTGAACTTTTAGATTTACAATTTTGCTGCATCACACTGTTTTTCAAATTAAATAGACTATGCTATCTGTAATGGAATGTCATGAAATTTTATATGTTCAGACTAGACATGCTAGGGAACCTTCCAGAATTTTCTTAGATTTAATTATGTTGTTTTTAGACCCCTTTCAAGCTTATAAATAAGACTTTGGATATTCTGGCTGAACATAAATTATGTAAAAACACTGTTTCAACCCTGTTACTGTCGTTGTTGTACGACTTGTGTATATGCGCTGGATTCGGCAAAGTGTCTAGTTTCCAGATTTTCTAATGGATCCATATTTGCATTCTGTGGCAACGGAAATCTCAGTTTTGGTGCATCAACATCTTGCTTTCCAGAACTGAAAGTCTGGTTGATCTAACTGTTATAGGTCGTTTTGTCACCCGTTTATGTTTCCTATTCGACTTGAACTTGTGCCTTGTTCTTGCCATGTTTTCTTGCCCTTCTTGTGCTCGCCGAAACCTATTTTAATATTAATTGACAAGTAATCAAGCCGAGGTTAAGGGAATGATCTAGTAGTGGACAATATAGAAATGTGTACTCAGAAGGGGAACCATTTTCCCAACTGTTTACTATTGTACCGTGTTTCACCGACTGTTTACTGTTTACCCCGACTACATTCTTCCTTATAGGAAGGTGTACTCAGAAGGAGAGGCCATGTTCCCCAACTGTTTACCGTTGACCTGGCTGCAAACTTCCCGATAGGAAGATATACTCGGACTGTGCGAATTCAGGACACTGTTTACTGTTTACTGTTTACTGGATGACTGAGTACACGGCCCTATAGGTTCCACTACGAATTCTAAATGCAATTTGTTTGAATGTAGCAACCATGTGGTAAACTTTGGGACGCATGAAGTGCTACCCTGATAGTATTGAACAATAGTTGCTCCACTGGCACACCCCTGTTTTCCTGAGACTGTTACTTGTTACCATCACTTGTTACTGTTATCCTTTACTACTACCGCTACCATTTTTCGTTACTGTTTACCTACTACTGTTTCTTGTTACTTGTAGACTATTCATCTACTGTTGTTTTCCTCCATGCTAGTACTTCCTATTTCTTGTTTCATATTTCCGTTCCCACTCTTTCTGCTTGTACTACTTGCGGCCCGTAACTTGCACTAACGGGCGTATTGTTTTCCTGTTTTCCAATTTTCTTTTATTGCTATGTGAACTGGTTTTGGTGATCAACTACCTGCGGGAGTTGGTGAGCAAACGTTTTAGACTTCACCTGGAAAATTTTGTTTAGTGATTTGTACTTGAGTTATTTCATTCTTGTTGCTACATTGAAACTTGTTACGGGCTTGTAGTCCCGATGTTTTGCTTTGATCCAGACCTTGTACTTATTTGAGAATTTTATGTTTGTTGCAAATAAATGCTGTTGATTAATAATTGTTCATGCATGTGTGGTTGAGTATACTGTTATATTTCCTATTATGTTGGTTGAGTAGATCCTTACAGCTCATAGATGGTGAAAACCATTCACTGGACTTTGTCACGTACCGTATTCCGTATTCCTTTTGGAAAGCGGGGCGTGACACTTCCACTCCTATATATTCATCAACTCGAGTTTGGAAAGGAGAACACCCGTTAGAGCAAGTAACAAGCCGCAAGTAGTACAAGCAAATGAACAAGGATAGGAATAAAGCAATAATTGGGAATCATGTATATAGGAACAAGTCATGTAACATGAAGATACAACATGCAAACGAGTATCATGTAAATTTAACTTAGAAACAGAAATCATGAAACTGGTACTGAGCATGTAACATGTAAACAGGAAGCATACACTTATAAACGGGACATGTAACATGTAAACAGGAGTATACAGGTGCTCAGTGTTAATCTTAAGTCTATTCATTTAATCAATCCTAACTAATGCACTCAATTATGCATCCCATACCATAGGCTGGAGCATACAAGCATGTTAATGTTTAGACTCTAGTGGCGAATTATATAGGGTCAGGTACTTGGGAATCATGTACTCATGTAATGGAGTCTAGAGGTGGCCCCCTGTCACCCATGATGTGGCAGTTAATTCTACATGGCACTTAGTTTCATACGATGTGTAATTATGTGTTCATGTAATGGAGTCTAGAGGTGGCTCTTGTAGAGGCTAGAGGTGGCCCCAATCACCCATGACATAGCACTTAGTTTCATATAACTTTTAATCATGTATCATCATCACAGGAAACACGAGCCCGTGCCGAGTGCAATCTCCTATATCGTCCACTACTGGGTCTTTCCCTCAATACCTCGGCTTGTGATTCTTTTACAATAATTAAATATGGTGCAACAACGAAAATAGTATCGGTACATGATCAGGGAGACATCAAAAGCTATGTAACGCATGTAATATATTTCAAGTCATAAATGCAAAGAACATATTTATGTATAAACAAGCACAAAGTTACGAGTCTGGGCAGTCAGGCATCGCTGTACAAAGATCAACTTTTTCGCTGCCACAAGAAAGAAAATCTAGTTTCGTCAAGGATTCTAGAAACTAGACTCCTTATCGGTTCCAGCACATATTTACACGATACATTATGAATGAAATAGATAGGTCAACCAGACAGTTCTTATTGGGTTTACTGCACAGCAAGCAACTAAGCACGAGATTACACTACGTGAAATTCAACTAGAAACATTATTAAATTCGCACAAAAATTTATGTTTAACTCTTGAGACCATTCAACAACAAATTCTATAACTTCAGGTTCAATTTCTTAAATAAATTTACTGATTGAATTATTAGAACATGGTGATGTGTAATTAAGCAGTGAATCTGGAATTATGATAGTACAGTGATAAAATTAGAATAACATGCAATTCATAAGTTAGATTCCAAATTCGTCAAGTGTCCTGGGTTCCTAACACAGAGGGATATGATTAGATGTCTCTAGCTGATTTTAACTTATGTTGGGTCGAAACTTGGGTTCTCTACTGGTTTAGTGTATGGATAGTTTTTGGAGTCAAGTTCACATCTATAAAACGGTCTGAAAAAACTATTCAAAAAATCTTTTAAAAATCATATTATGACTCCTAATCAAGTCTAGTAATGTGCTGATAAATATGAAGTCTTTATTCACTTATTAACATGACATATGAAATTGTGAAATACCATGATGTATTGTAAGTGACAATCTGGAATGTGCAGACCTAGCAGTACGAAAAACATGATATCTAACTATCTATAACTCCGAATCTGAATTTGTCAAATGTTCTGGAAACTAGATTCACAGAGCTACGACACACGTTTACAAAGTTCCAGTCGATTTAAACTGCAACTAGGTCAAACCTGTCTATAGGTTACCCCAGACAGCAGGGCTGCAACTTGCCGGTTCAATTTAAAATGATTCTTACTAGTAAACATATAGTTTCAAATTCTTGTTGTGCAATGAATGTGGGGACAATCGAAACTACGATCTTTTGAGGGCATCGAATCATGGAGGCAAAAGAATTTGAATCGACTAAACTAGATATGAAATATCACGAGGCATGGATGCTACACGAATGATGGATTTCAAAACGATGATCAAATTAGTAAATGCGGGGATTCAAATGAAATGCTTGTACGGAACGATAAAGATGTACAAGGTACTTGCCTTAAAGATGACGACGATTTCGATAATAATAAGAGAATAACGGGACGAGCATCCCGAATGGCAACACGTACAACCTACGTGCACCATAACACGTGCAATATACGTGCACTGCAACAATAGTGAGCGGCAATAGCAAGATGGCGCAGCAACAGCAGCAACAACAGCAAGCGACGATGACTTCGATGATTGCTGTCGCCTAGGGGCAGCTAGAGAAAAGTTGAGGAGCAGTGGGGATGTGGGTGGAGGTCGACAATGGCAACGGCGAGGAGCTGTAGGGGGTGACGGGAGGAGTTCGGAGGTGCAAGGGTGAGCGACAGTAGGGCTTCGGTGGTGCGAAGTGGTGGTCGACGACTGGTAGTGCGGCGTCGAGATTCGAGGCGACTACATTCGAGGGCAAGGGGTGTCGATGTTGCAGTTATAGCGGAGATGATGATGATGGTGGTGATGAGGGCTTGCGCAACGGCGGTGGTTGTCGACGACAAGGTAGGGAGGTCGACGGTGGAGAGCGATGAGGAGGACGGTGGATTTTGGTGGTGGTGCAGGCGAAGGCGCGACGAGGGGGAAGAAGGAGCAGCAGGGTGGCGATGGGTGGCCGAAGGCAACGAGGGGAGGATGGACGTTGTCGATGGGGGTCGCAGTGAGGGTGAGATCAGTCAGGGGTTGAGGTCAGAGGAGGAAGAAGATGGAGGGTTGGTTGGTGGATGTACAATGAAGGAAGGTGAAGGGTTTGGGGTTGCACAATAAAGAAGCTGAAGAGTTGGGGGTTTTCTGTGGAGATTAAGAAGAAGGGGAGAGAGAATCAGGGGATTAATGAGACGGTTAGGTTTAGTGTGGGAACGTGAGACATTTCAGGGGGAACGTGGGAGAGGGGGTTTGTTCTGGTCAACAGGCTGGTAGTAGGGGAATTGGGTTTGGGTTAATGGGTTTGTTTGGGTATCCAAAAGACATCCAACAATAGGATGGTTAAAGATTGGTCTTCAATAGTTAGGCGCAAGATTCAATAAAATAATAATAATAATATTGGGCTAAAGAATTGGGCTTCACATGAAATTAAAATAATCAAAATAATATGGTTGTATGGATTAAAATTTGGCTTCAATAAATCAAAGTAATATTTATAAGATGATGGAAACAAGACTTGGTTTGGGCTTCAAAATAAATAAATAAAAGAAGAGAAAATGTGATTATACTCTGGAATATAAATTTGGGTTTTAAATAAATATTAGGATGGATTTCAATAGTAGATGTACAAGAAAATGAATTCAAATGAAAGAAAGAATTTACAAGGAAATTGAAATACGACAATACGGAGCAAGAAGAATTAAAATATGTACAATCGGGAACAAAATAATTTATAGACAACAAAATACAAGAAAACAAAAGATTTCCGTATAAAAAAATGGGGGGTTACAGGTTTACAGCTCAAAATTCTAGCTTGTAACTATAATTTGATTGTTGTTGTTCACCATATTATCAGCAACAGTTATGACCTTCTCTGTCACGCCCCGCTTCCCAAAAAGAATACGGAATACGGATACACGACTCAACCCAGCAAATGATTTGCAGCAACCATAAACTGTTCAGAAATCTTTACAACATCTCACAATATAATCAGAGTCGGAAGCAAAGAGTCAACCACACATGCATAATTGAATTAACAAACCAACGGAATTTATTTGAAACAAAATGTATTAATCTCAAATAAATCAAATCTGGATAAGACAAAATCCTGGGTCACATCGCCCAAAATACAAAGTAATCATCCAAGTACTCAAAATACATTATTCAAAGCAACAATAATAGCAACCAACACTAGTATCTCATTTCATCAATGTCGTCGGGCAGTTGACCATCCTGATCTGCAATTAATAATTGCAGGAGAAGGAAAAAAAAAACAAGTACCCGTCAATGCAAGTAACGGGCCACTTATAATGTAGGATACAAGTACATGGGAAAAGTAAACAAATAGCATGGGATAATGCATCAACAGTAATAACTAGCATGAATCAGTTGAACAAAGTCAACTAGCATGGTATACTAACAGTAAACATGAATGTGTCAAGTATAGTGTCATATGGCAACTTACAGTGTCCAGTAACAGTAAGCTCAATATATTAGCGTAATAGTATAACAGTATCAGTCGAACAGTATCAGTCTAACAGTATCAGTCCTATGTTCTTATAGTCTTGTGTGTATGACTAGCTATGTTACTACAACAAACAAGTTCTGTTTTTAGATTTCATAGTGGACCATAATGGGGCAGTGTACTCAGGTATCAGTATCAGTAGCAGTAAAATAACAGTAACAGTAGCAGTAAAAGTAACAGTAACAGTCACAGTAACAGTATAGAACACTAGTTCCCTTCCAAGTACACGTTTCCATATTTTTTACTACTAGATCTTCCCTTAAGAAACCCCGGCTTGATCACTTTTATTATGGTTATCAACAGACATGATAGTGCATGAAATAGTTTCAAACTAATATGGTATAATTAGTATTAGATTCAGGGAAACAAATAAACATGTATAGATGATATACGGTCACATAAAAGAACAAAACAGTACATGTTCTTATTCAGGACAGCATGACAATACAGTACTAAAACAGTGATTTCTGTTACTACAGAAATCCAAATCTGAATCCTTCAAAGAATCTGGAATATAGGCTTCCACACGAATCCAGCGATTATATATAAGCTATATAGTATTTCACAAAATCATAACTCAAAACTGATTTGAATCCAGAAAACACGTTCAACCAGAAATCAGTAAATCGTATTCATTGATAGGAAAACAGCATTAAAACTCTGCAGATAAATTCAGGAAAAATCTGGGGTAATCCCCTATATGTCTAGTATCAGAATATAAAGTTACATAATATTTCAGTAAAATTAGTTCAGTCCACAAAAATCAGAAAACATCAAAAAACGATAGTTTGGCAAATCTGCAATTCCCAACACTGTTGTACGAAAACATCAATATCTCGCAAACCGTAAAATAAAATCCAAATCTGTCAAAGAGAAATTAAAATAGAAAAAATAATCTAACTTTCATATTTCATAAATATTTTTCCATCCAGAAAAAGGAAATAGGGTGAAAATACAATTCTTTACAGAACAGCGAGCAAAATACAGCAAGTATAGCTTTCATAAACAAGCATGAAACGGTGTATAAAACTCGTCAATAAAATCCATCAAAATTCTGGATAATCCCTAGATAGGTAAAGAAATACTGTGCAAAGTTTCAGATCAAAATAATATAATTGGGACTAGTATCAAAATAGTTTAATCATCAAAATCATCAAGAAACAAAATGTCGAAATAGAATACACCTCTGTAGTAAAATGGCCATAACTCACGCATACGAAAATGAAATCGATCAAGGTCAGAGGGTTTGGAAAGAAGACAGATTTCTCTACAATTCATGTCTAATATAAAAATTAAGAATTCTGATTATCGACAACGTCCATAAACCAACATAAACCACATAAACCACAAATACAAATAGGGTCTAAAATACAAATCAAAACTGATTATCGACAAATACAGATTTTTTCTTGAAAACAAAACCAACATAAACCACACGAAACTCGTTCCAATCACAATCAAACATGGTATGGAGTCTACTAAGTGTCCAAATAATCATGAAATTGAGTATATAACATATTTACAACCATCATATCACATGGATCTCATCAAACACATAATTTTACCTAATTATCTCACATATATGAATAAATCAAGAACGGTCAAACCTAGTTGTTTTCATGTCGATTTTTTGTGTCGTGAGGCAACTATGGTCAATAGCACTATAGAGACAAAACACATCAAAAATAACACACACACGAGTTGTCTTTAGAACCCAACTACATTATAAGTGGTACTTTTGACTTGTATCATACAAAGGAATTTGAGTACAAGTTACTTGCCTTAACCGAATACGAAAATGAAGAACACCAAGAATAATGGGAACGGATCCCGGTAATGAACAAAATGAACGACGAATCCCACGAACAAAAACCACGAACCAAGACAACCACATGTGTAATAGCCGTGCACGTGCAATCCAAACAAGAGATAGAGAGATCGGGAGTGAGAGCACCTTGGGGGAAAAGTCGACGGTGCACGGGCTGGCACAACGGCAGGTGTTGCCACTGATGCTATTGGACGAGGATGACCAGGGGGGTGCTGGCGGTGTCGGCGCTGGCTTCGGGTGGTGCTAGCATCGCTGGTCTCGCGACAGAGCGAAGAGACAGAGCGGGGAGACGGGGAGAGAGACAAACAGAGAGAGAGATAGGGATGATGGTGCTCGGGTGCTAGCGGTGATTGGGCTGTCGGGGATGAGCAAGGGTGAACGGGGATGTAGGGGACAAGGGTGCGGGGTGAAATCGGGAGCGGAATATGCAGTGGGTTCGATGGGGGCTAGGGTTTCAATCGATGGGTGTACAGTGTGAGAGAGGGATAGTAGTATATATTTGGGGGAAGAGAGAGACTTAGGGTTTTGGCTGACATAGTTTCGGGTAGGGAATGAGAGGGCTTCGGGTCTGGGTTTAATGGGTAGTAGGAGATTGGGTTTTGGGTAGTAGTAATAGGAATTGATCAATAAGGTTTAGAATAGGATTTAGGAGTTGGTTAATTAGGTTTTGATAGCTGATTTGGGATATTAGGCAATTGGATTAAAACAATATTTGGCAAAAAGGAACCATGAGCACCCACAAACATGAGAAAAATGAAATAGAGCAAGAACCCAATAAAGAGAAAAATAGTAATCGATCAAGAACGAAACAAAAGACAGACAATCAGACATAAGGAGATCAAAAATAAAATATGAATGAATATATTGAAAACAACTCCAATATATGGTCCAAGAAATACAAGAAGAGTACAACTACCTACGAAGAGAAAAATACACCAAAAATAAGAAAAACAAAAAACAGGGGTTACATTCTCCTTGAATCGTCTTTAGAGCACAATATGTTGTTATCTAAATAAAAGAGAAAACGGGAAAAAATTGGGCATAGGAGGAAATTTTCTCCTATGTCACCTTAAATTTTTTTATCGCTACTCCCAAATGTATGATCCATGCAGTTCAATGTGTTCAACGTGTCATAAATATAAGACTATGAAATATTATCAAAGTTGAATGTGTTTTGTCCATATATTTAATGATTGTAGCTTTTGTATTGCTAAAAAATTGTTCTTTTTACAACCTCATGATGAATGGGCAAAATATATTCAAATTTAGTAATTTTACTTTACTTTAAGTTTTATGATATGAAGATCAACTTGAACGATGCAGATCATAAATTTTCAATGTGGAGAATGGATTTTTAGTGAGCTAATTTCCATATATGCTATAGGACCCCAATATCCTCAAAATAAAATCAACATAGGGTTTTTTCCTTTGGTTTTTCAACAAATATCCATACAGAAATCACATAGGGTCTTACAAGATTCACATGACTCTATTGCTTAAAACAAGCTATAGCTTTTACTTCAATTCACGAGCTAATTGCTTGATCAACCAATTGAGAAATAGTCCAGATTTTTTAAGGATGTTGAGGTGTGCGATTGACAAAGAATCTCCCAGAATATATTCAGATGTGATTGTTGTGTGTATATTTTGCAAACTAGGTTCAATGTGAAGAGAATAGAGTCAAGCGAGAAGAGGTTCGAAGTGAAGATTGGAGGCGAAGGAGCTGCTGTTCACTGGCAGTCTGGAAGTTGATAGTCGACTGCAACTAGCAGAACTGTGCTCGACTTTAAGTGCATTCGACTGCTCTTTTGAGCTGTCGACCGACACCGGGGGCAATAGCTGTTGGGCCCAATTCTTGGGGATCTATTTGAGCCCAGGTTTGTGCTCCAAGTTAGATCCAACGGATCCTATCGTGTGACTTACTCTTCAAGGTATATCGGATGGTAAAGGATCAAGACTACAACCTATGGTTTCTCTAGATCTCTATATAATAATATAATGACCTCCATAGATAGGTGCGTCATCTGAGAGTTTTTATTGTAAATAGCAGAGTATTTTCTAGCAATACTTGAGAGATAGATATGTTCTTGATCAGGGTATTGTAAATCGTGTAACTTCTCTAGGTGAATAATATCTCGGTTATTTCTCCCCTATATCAGGTTCACTGAACGGGGACAAAATTATGTCCATGTGTGTTTAGTTTGGTCTACGTTGTTCATTATGATCAGTTGTCGCCTCTCATTATATCCTTACAAAAAAACTACCTCGAGGTTTGCTAGAAATTGATATTTACACAAAGGTTAAACGAGTTCCTTGGTGAAGATGACAGATCATGGTTTTTCGAAGATAAAGCATTTTTATAGTAAGATCAAATTTGATTTCTGGAAGGTGGATATGTACAACGTATTGGTTCAACAAGACGTGCATCTTGCCCTAAAAGGAGATATAGGGAAGCTATCCAACATGAAGCAGAAGAAGTGACATGTGATTTGTTTAAAAGCCTTAAGTTTAATCCGGCTATCATTGACGAACGATGTCAAGTTGAACTTTCTTGAGGAGAAACGTGCGGTAAGTCTATGAGGAGACTCAGAAATGACTATTTGGGATCGTCTTTATTGGATTGGATGGACTAAAAGAGAAAACCATTTTGTTTCTCAATGACAGAATGTATTGCTATTCATGATCATTTAGTGGAATTCAGTAAGGTGTTATCTGAATTTAAGACGATAAGCGCAAATTATCTAAGTGAATAGGATAAACTTCCAACTTGATATATTTACTACTAAATTCATACGAGCATTTGATAACCACCATGCTACATGAAAAATCTACCAAGGAGAAACTCTAGGTAGCTGGTGTGATTAAGGGCTTGAAGAAGGATGAACTTAGGAAGGAAACTCATAAATCAAAATATAATTATATGAATTGCATGGCAGTGAATGAAACATCAATTGGAAGGGACAGTGCGTGTAAGGGTGAGGTTTGTTGCCACCTTTGTAGAGGAATTAGGTATTACAAGAGGGACTGTCGCAAGTTGTTGAATCAGAAGGGTGCCAATATAGTCATTGTTGCTGAATTAGGTGATAACTTATACTGTTTTCTCGTTTCAAGTTCTAATGATGTGGATTCTGGTTGGTTTTTTTTATTCAAGTAGTTCTCCTCATATTTTCTCCAAGAGAAAGATATTTTCTACTTACAAGTCTACAACATGTTGTTGTGTGAGGATGGAGACTGATGAGATTTATGACATAGTAGGCGAGGGAACAAATGAGTTGGAGAGGCCAGATGGAAAAGGGTTCACATTGAAGAAGATCATGCATGTTCCTTTGTTGAAACAAAACCCAATATCCTTGGAAAGGCTGTAGGCACACAGTTTGAGGTGAAGTTCTATTAGTTTAAGAAGGTCTTCGTAAGGTGATGAGGGCTCGGAAGGGTGTTCAACACAAACTCTACTAGCTTTGTTGGAATGAGAAATCTTGTGCAAGTGTTTCTAAGCCCAGCATTCCTAAAGCATCTAGTTCTCCGTCACTAGAATCACCGAAGCGAGATCACTGCGTTCAAATATTGTTAGGAGGTGAAGGATGCCTCAAGGTAGGTGGAATTAGTGAGGAGGGTGACACCTCCATGTTGACGCCTAATGGGGTATCCTTGAGTGGGCATACGGCTGGAGAAAATAACATGTGGAGGTAAATTCGACTAGCAGCATAAGCCAAGGAATTGTGTTGTTTACAAGAGCAAAAAATGAAGAGCTTAGAAGCAATTAATTACATAGGTGTGCAAGCATGTGTATGCAATCGAAGGTCGATATTATTGGGTGTATGTCTTGCATACTAGGTTCGATGTGAAAAGAATAAAGTGAAGCCAGAAAAGATTTGAAGCAAAGATTGGAGGCGAAGGAGCTGATGTTCACTGGCAGTCTGGAAGTTGACAGTCGACTGCAATTATAGTAGTCGACTAAAACTAGCAGGATTGCGCTCGACTTCAAGTGCAGTCGACTGCAAGCATTCGACCGACAGCGGCAGCAACATCTATTAGGTCTGATTCTTGGGGTCTGTTTGAGCTTGGTTTGTGCTCCAAGTTAGATCGTACGACTCCTTTCGTATGGCTTGCTCTTCAGGGTATATCGTACGGTAAAGGATCAGTGCTACAATCTAGGGTTTATCTAGATCTCTATATAATAATGTAATTGCCTCCATTGAAAGGAGTGTTAGTACTTCATCTAAGAGTTTTCATTATAAATAGCAGAATATCTTCTAGTGAGACTTGAAAGATAGATAGGTTGTTGGTGGGGGTATTGTAACTCTTTTACCTTCCCTAGTTGAATAATATCTCAATTATTTCTTCCCCATATTAGGTTCTGCGAACCGAATCAAAATTGTGTGCATATGTGTTTGGTTTGGTCTACGTTGTTTGGTTGTTCGTTGTGATCGGTTGTCACCTCTTGTTATATCCTTACTGTTATTGTTGCAGAATGTACCACAACTCGTAATGCTAATAGCAAAAATCACACACCATAAGCAATATAAACTTTCCAAGAACTAGATGAACCAAGAACAAGCCACAACAATAATCGCAAGATCTCACAAGAATACAATCAATATGCAAAGATAACCAATATTTCTTATTCCCCAAGAAATACAAAGATCACAAAGAGATTATAACTCTCAATCTCTTTCTCTCACCTTTGAAACACTTGGCCCAATCCCCTCCCCCCTCCTTGAAGTTGAATAAAGATAATGACTCACCAATTCTCTCTAATCAGTTGTAGATTGGACACAAACCCTAGAATCTACAACCACTTATATAGTGTAACAACCCTGATTTTTTTTCTTACGAATGCGTCTTGTAAACGAACTGAGTGCTACTGGTTATGAAAATTATATTTTGGTTAAAGAAATTGTTTTTCTCACTAATAGCCTACATGATCCATACGAATATATGTATATATGTATATATGAATGCATGTACATGTTGAGTTGGACTTGTGAGCCCAAATGAAACAAGACAAACACACCACACTTGAACACAATCAAGTGGGTCAAGCCCAAACCCTGGGGTATGGCCGGCCACTTTATGGAGGGAAACAAGAGAGAGGTTAGGGTTTTGAACACAAAAAAAACCATGATGTGTTTTTGTAAGAGCCCATCACATCACCACCCATAAGAGCCAACCTCTTGCTTGATGAGACACTTCTCCTCTTCCCCATGGGTTGAAAATCCGGCCTACCCCCTTCTCACTTTCTTCTACACTTTGTTTTAAAAGCCCTTCACTCCTCTAACTCTCTCCTACTACTCTTACTCTCTTCCTATACCTCCAAACCCCATTCCTAATACACTTAGCTACTTATTTGGGGAGAGAAGAAGAAGGGAAGCCAAGGAGAAGAAGAACAAAGAGCCAAAGCAAAGGAGAAGAAGTAAGGAGCTAGAAGAGTCAAGAAGGAGGACCTACAAGCAAAAGAACAAGTGGGTGTTTCCAACCTCTTGTTTTGTTTTTGGAGGGTTGAATAGTATTTGATGACTAAAAAAGTGACGTGCATGCCCTAGGAATGAACTTTAACAACTCGTTTTGTGCTATGTAGACCAAACCAGAAAATCCTGTTAAAAAACTAAATTTTTGTTCCTAGTTCGTCGCTCATTGCATAAACACCACTTGGAATTTTGAACTGAAACTTTTAGAGGATGATCATATAGGTGTCGTACACCTTCAGTAATTTTTTATGTATTTTTATGATTTATCTTGCTATTAAAATAAATTATGAACTTGCATGCTGGTTAGAATAGAAAGAAGCAGTTTTTATTATTACTGTTGTGGAAAGAATGACTTGTATCTCACTGCATGCTTATGAGAATGATCTGAAATTTTAGTATATCACTGTTGGATGTATCAAATACCTATGTTTCGAATTTCATGAGATTTGGACCACCATAGCTATGTCAATAAAATCATGTAAACTGAGCTAGATATTCTAGTAAATAGATCTACTGTTGTAACTGCCCTGTTTTTGGATGATATTCAAAAGGACATAAATGGAAATATACTTGGTAGAATCACTTTATTTTTGGAAGATTTGTAACTTCATGTGTCAGGAACTAGATTCTAAAATTTCATGATGATCTGACACTGTTTACTATTTTAATCAGATTTTACCCCATGACTGTGTTGACATGATGTTCTGTTCTAAGATTCTGTACACTTGTTAAAGATGAGACCATAAGACTTTGTAAATGACCTTGTATGAAGGAACTTGAAACTAAGAAGTTTTAGTAGACACAGAGAACTTTCTGGAATGACCAATAAATCCTGATTTGGACAAGTATTCGATCTTATATGATTTTTACAAGGGACGACAGAAACACAATAAATCTTAGAGCTTACTGTTTTGCACCATGATCATTGAGATGAGTCTAAACTTGAATCTTGTTGGCTTAGAGTTGCTGTTTGAGGTCAAGACTCATGTCCTAGATGTGTACTTGGGTTAGGACTTAAGTGATCTAAAGTTTCTTGCTAAGAGTAGCCAATAGTTGCTTGTGGACCCCATTATAGACCACATTGTTCAATGTTTCAAAGTGAAATTTGTATTGGATGTTGGGGTATGGTGGTAGACCACTTTGGGATGAAATCCATGCCTATTGTGTGCTTGTACTTGCTGTCTACTTTAAGTAGAAGCATGGGGGCGCCCAATCGCGATTCCTCAAGGGAACGGGACCGGGAATAACTCGGTTTTGGCATGAACGCCAAGTGTGTGCTTGCTGTTTGGAAACTTAAATTGTTGTTTTTAGGACTCTTAGAATCCCGTTTTGTGGATTCATGTGTTAGGACTTACTCCTAGTGTAGTGAACCTTGTTGGGATACACTGGTTAAGTTAAGACCCTAAGATTTAGTCTTGTTGACAAATCTAACATGTGGAATGTACATCGAACGCGTTGGAGGAGATGACTCGTGCACCGACGTACTCACTGTGCATGGATGAATTCCATGGTTTGTGTTTGGGTTGCCACTTGTCGAGGACCGTGGAGCGTTAAGTTTAGCAGGAAGCTATTTGTTGGTCGGGTCGAGGTTGCAGTCAAACTCTAAGCGTCGATGTGATTGCAGCAATCGATGGGGACGACTCGCCAGGGGTTCGTGCCAAGTGTGGGCCGAGGTAGGTCAACTCTTGGGCCGGACTAGAGGGCTAGTTGAGTCTTAGTGTGAAATGGGTTGAGAACTATTTTGATAAAGGTGACTAACTAGGAAGAGTCTACTAATGGAATTGAACTAGTTGATCATGGCAAGTAACTTGATTATCGAGTTAGGGATTTGGAAATGGTAGATAGATCACCTAACTAAAAGAATTAGAGTTGGCTAGAGTGATGGTTTGAGTAGTCGGTCGATAAAACAAATCTCGAATTCAACCTTAACCTTTAATCTTAGAGTGGGGTAGCCTTGATACTTTGATAGGGCTAGATCGAGTCTTGGTTGATTGTAAGGACAGGAACTAGCGAGAGTGTTCGCTTATCAGGGACTTTGTCTCAACTGCAAGTTCTGCTCTAGTATAAGGACGAGTGTTGCCGAGTTGGGGAAACCATATATTCGTCATGTCCTTTGTTGACCGATGCGGGCAGGAGGATTAGAGGAAGTTCTTACAGAGTGAGACTCTACAGGAAATATTCTAAGTTCTCCGGCAGGGAGCCCTGGTGCCCATATATCAGCTTTTGGTGAGGTCCGGGGAGACAACATATCGGGTAAGCCAATTGGATTACAGTCAACATATCAGGTAAGCCGATTTGATTACAGTCACGCAGGTTAAGCCTACGACTGGAGTCCCGTGCATAGTGGATAAAACTATGAGGATTGGACACCCCTAACGACTAGCAAGGTAAGCATGCAGCCTCACCATCACTGGAATCAGAAATAGGAGGGAGCATAAGAGTATGATGCATAGCGGGGGATCGAGCCCCATTAAACTGAAGAACGTCGTTTGGTTGGGGGGTGTGTAGTATGGGATGCATATCTTTCAACCAAGCATGCATTAGCCTTAGGAGCATGTGTGCATAGTGTGTGCATTAATTTAGGCCATGGCATACACCGACACTGGTTTGACATCACCCTTTTCCTTTGCATCAAATATTATTTGTGGTTGTTGAGATTGGAATCGTTATAATATAGTGTACAGAGGATAGCCGAATATAGCATTTTTCATTAGTTGTAATCAACTGACGTGCCCACAGTTATCAGTGCAGGATTGCCGACTCGGGATCGCGGGAAAGCTCTAGCAGGGGAAAGCATCGTAGTGAAAGTTACGGTCCAAATTTTTATTGTACATTCTTATTGTAACAATTAATTTGTAATTTTTGTAATCATTGGACAATGTAATAACAATTTGATGTAATAAAAGTTTTTAATTTTCTGTGATTTTTGTTGTGTTGTGACTCATTTGAAGAAAGATCCTGGAGAGTGTCATGAGTTCCTATGTTAGGAATTCGGGGCGCTACAGAAGTTGGTATCAGAGATTACTTCAAGTTGTAGTCCAACACCACAGGCGATTAGACTTCGATGTGACCGTAGAGTTAGATTAGTACAGATATTTGGTGATCGTATTTCATATTGTTGCACTTCCAACTTATGTTTTATGATTTTCTATATATGTACTAATACCCTTGATCTCTCTCGCAAGATGGCTGATGGCGACGCCCTGGAGCATAACTTGTGGTTTGAGGTAGGGGAGGCCCCAGATGAAGAAGAACCGATGATGGAGGAGGAGGAGCCGATGATGGAGGGCGTGGAGCCGGAAGAGGAAGCTGAGATTGAGGGCAGGCAGCTCTTCGATGCGGAGAACCACCCCGGAGCTCAGCAGCTTCCCCCACCACCTCCCCAGGCAAATGCTGTGCAACGCACCATGGATAGGGTACTGAGGGAGCTTGCGATCTACGAGTACCGCCACGGCATGCTAGAGGACCTGACTTCAAGGGTATGGAGTCGAGCTCCTAGATCTTGTTGAGGCCGTGAGCAGGATCGAGTGGTTCAAAGTGAAGGCCACTCGTAAGATCAGGAAGCTCAAAACCCCGCACCAAGAGAAGATTGCATGACTCAAGGTGGGGATGGAGATGATGAGGGCCCAGGTGGCTTAGCTACAGTCCCAGGCGAGGCCACACGACAGGCAGCAGTTTCCTTAGGCTTTATTACCCTCTATGATATGTGATCTGTGTTATTTTGGGATGTTTTGTTATCTTTTGCAAACTCTTGGTACCATCTTTATGCTATGATATTTTGATGTACTGTTAATTGGAACTACTAAGGATACTATTAATGAATGTTTTGGGCATGATGTTTTATGGATTTTGATTACGGTTTATGTTACTATCATAATTTTTATCACCTCAGACACCCGGTATTAATTTTCATTATCTAGATGTTGAGGAACACTCGTAGCGGAAGCAGAGCAGAGAATGAAGGAGGCGGGGCCAACAATGTAGGCCTCAATGTAGAGACCGAGTTCACTCGCATGTACCAGGCGATGGCCACCTTCATTGAGGCATAACGAAATTTCGTGCCGCCACCCGTAGCCCCGGTAGTCAATGTGGGGAATGTTGTCCCCGACCCAGTAAAGATGGTAAAGTCCTTTAAAAGGATGAAACCACCAGTTTTCGAGGGTCAGGCAAACCCCACAACTACGGACGACTGGATCCGCCAGGTGGAAATCGTCTTCCAAGTGTTGGAGACCCCCGAAGGAAGCAAAGTGAAGCTCGCAACGATCCTCCTGGAGAAGGATGCTGGTGTGTGGTGGCAGTCCGTCAAGCGCGACTGGGCGAAGGACCAATCACTTGGGATGACTTTCTGGTAGAATTTCGATAGCACTACTTTCCGTTGGACGTTCAAGAAGAGAAGGCGATGGAATTTATGAATCTACGACAGGAGAACATGACCGTCAGGGAGTATGAGACCAAGTTTACTCAACCGTCCCGCTATGCCCCCGAGATGGTGCAAGATGAAGTGAAGAAGGCAAAAATATTTGAACAGGGGCTTAGGCCTACCTTGAGATCGAGAGTGGTGCCCCTAGGCATTCGGAGGTTCGACAAGCTCATGAGGAGGGCAGCAGTAACTGAGAAAGACATGAACCAGACCCAGCCACCACAAGGTAAGACAGGAAACTGGAACACAGGGAAGCAGCCGATGCCAACCGTCAATTTCAGAAAGCAGGAGCCTAGCCCAAAGTTTCAAAAGGTGAACAATGGCGCAAGAGCCAAAGGGGCGGTAAGGTATTTCGGATGTGGAGAGGTGGGACATATGAGGAACTAATGCCCGAAGCAGCCAACTCCCGTCACCTGCTACAATTGTGGGAAGGCGGAGCACTATAAGACGAACTGCCCCCAGCCACAAAAAAACAACAGTGCAACCCCTCCCATCCCGAAGTACAACAATAAAGTGAAGAAGCCCTTCAGGCAGGGGCGCGTCTTTGCGCTCACTGAGGAAGACGCCGAAGAAGATGAAGGAGTAATCTTGGGCTGTTTAGAAATCAATGGAATGAAAGTCAATGTTTTGTTTGATAGCGGATCCTCGCATTCTTTTGTGTCAGTCTTTTTCGGAGAAGTTGAGTCGCACCCAGGAGGCAACCCCTGAGTTAGCTCTAATGGTAGCCACACCATCAGGGGCAACTCTCACTACCGAGGTGTGTTACAAGGACTGTAGGCTCCAAGTTGGAGGAGAAACCCTGAATGTAGATTTGCTGGAATTGGGTTTGGAGGGAGCCGATGTGATAATCGGGATGGATTGGATGTCCAAGCACAAGGCAAATATCGACTGCAAAGGGAAGAAGGTAACCTTAGCTATACCCGAGAGACCGGAGATTGTATTTCAAGAGAAGAAGAAAAACAGAAGAATGTTGGTGGCTACAGCCGGGAGTAAAGTGCCAAAAGAAGTCAAGGAAGTACCCATTGTACGAGACTTTCCACTCGTATTTTTGGAGAAGTTACCAGGGTTACCCCCACCAAGGGATGTGGAGTTCAGTATCGTGACCCAGCCAGGCAGTGCACCCGTATCGAAGATTCATATCGTATGGCACCGGTGGAACAAAATGAAGTCAAGAAGCAAATAAAGGATTTGCTGCAGAAGGGACTCATCAGGCCTAGTGCCTATTCTTGGATAGCGCCGGTACTACTGGTCAAGAAAAAGGACCGGTCGTCAAGGATGTGTATTGACTATCAGGAATTGAATAAAGTCACAGTCCAAAACAAATATCCAATTTCCAGGATCGACGACTTGTTCGATTAGCTACAAGGAGCCGCAATATTCTCAAAGATAGATCTACGGTCAGGTTACCATCAGGTCCGTGTCAAGGAGGAAGACATACCGAAGACAGCTTTCAGGATGCGGCATGGGCACTATGTGTTTCTGGTGATGCCATCTGAAGTGACTAATGCTCCAGCAATCTTCATGGATTTGATGAATCGAGTCCTACGGCCATTCATCGACTCATTTGTGGTGGTCTTCATAGACGACATTTTGGTGTACTCGAAGGCTGAGGAGGATCACGCCAAGCATTTGTCTGCAGTTCTAAGCAAGCTTCAAGAGCATGAGTTGTACGCGAAGCATTCCAATTGCGAATTCTGGAAGATGGAAGTAGCTTTCCTTGGCCATATCTGTTCTAAAGAGGGAGTGGCCACTGACCCAGAAAAAATAGAGGCGGTGAAGGATTGGCCTCAGCCAAGGACAGTGAAGGAAGTAAGGAGCTTTTTGGGCTTGACCGGGTACTACCGGAAGTTCATTCAGGATTATGCCAAGATTGCAGTACCACTCAGAGCTTTAACCAGGAAGGACAAGCAGTTTGAATGTACCAACAAGTGTGAAGCTAGTTTCCAAGAGCTGAATAACCGACTGATATCAGCACCAGTTTTGGTCTTACCCAACCAGGTAAAGGGTATGTAGTCTACAGTGATACATCTCACTTGGATTTTGGATGCGTTCTGATGCAAGAAGGGAAAGTCATTGCTTATGGATCGAGGCAGCTCAGACCGCATGAGAAGAATTATCCAACTCATGACTTAGAGCTAGCTGCTATCATCTTTGCCTTGAAAATATGGAGACATTATATCTACGTAGAAAAGGTGGAGATGTACACCGACCACAAGAGCTTAAAGTATATCTATCAGCAGAATGACTTGAATCTAAAGTAGAGGTGATGGTTGGAAGTGTTGGAAGACATCAGGCCGGAGATTTTGTACCATCCAGGAAAGGCCAACGTAGTGGCAGATGCACTCAGCAGGAAGCGGAGCCTTTCCATGCTAACAACTAGAAGGAAGGAGTTAGAAGAAGAGATAAGGAGGGCCAGTATTGAGATGATTTCTGAAGAGTTAGGTGCTATGTTGGCTCAATTAGAACTCCAACCAAGTCTGAAGGAACAAGTGAAGAGGAGTCAAGATGGCGATGCGGAGACACAGGCACTCAAGGAGCAAGTGAACGAAGGGAAACTTCCCGAGTTCAATGTTAAGGAAGGAGTGCTATGGTTTGGAGACCGGTTGTGTGTACCAAAGGCGGGGGATCTTCGGGAGGAGTTCATGAAGGAAGCACACACCACCTTACTGGCAGTTCATCCAGGAAGCACGAAGATGTATCGAGACGTGAAGCCGTTCTACTGGTGGACCGGAATGAAGCAAAATATAGCAGAGTTCGTAGCCAGATGTCTCACTTGTCAGAGGGTAAAGGCAGAAAATCAGAAGCCCAGAGGGTTACAACAGCCCTTGCCCATTCCAATATGGAAGTGGGAGGACATCAATATAGATTTCATATAGGATTACCAAGGAGTCCCAGGGGGAATGATTCCATTTGGGTGATTGTAGATCGGTTAACGAAATCATCACATTTTATACCGGTGAAGACGACCTGGTCTTTGGAGAAGTTGGCAGAAGTCTACATTCAGGAGATCATGAAACTACACGGTGTACTAGTATTTATAGTTTCCGACAGAGATGCAAGGTTTACCTCACGATTTTGGAAGAGTCTACAAACAGCGTTAGGGACAAAGACAGATTTCAGCACTGTTTTTCACCCACAAACGGATGGACAAACAGAAAGGGTGAACATAATTTTGGAGTATATGCTCCGAGCATGCATCTTGGACTTCGAAGGGAGCTGGGAGAAGCACCTAGCGCTGGTTGAATTTTCTTACAAGTACAACTACCAGGCCAGTGTCGAGATGGCTCCATTCGAAGCTTTGTACGGGAGGAAGTGTAGGACACCTGTATGTTGGTATGAAGTGGGTACGAGGTAGGTGTTCGGACCAGAAATTGTACAACAAACTTCGGAGAAGGTTGAATTGATAAGAAAAAGGCTACAGATCGCACAGAGCAGGCAGAAGAGCTATGCCGACACCCGCTGTAGAGAGCTAGGATTTGAGGATGGAGATTCCGTATTCTTGAAGGTCTCGTGTATTCTTGAAGGTCTCGCCGACCAAAGGCGTAGTTAGATTTGGAAGGGGTGGCAAGCTGGCCCCAAGATACATTGGACCCTACAAAATCTTGAAAAGGATTGGGAAGGCCTCCTATAGGTTGGAACTACCTCCTGAGTTAGCCCAGGTGCATAATGTTTTTCACGTCTCCATGTTGAGGAAGTACGTGCCAGACCCGAGTCATTAACTAACCGAAATTCAAGAAGGCTTGCAAATGGATCTCTCCTACAAGGAATGACCTGTGCAAATAATAGATCGTCAGGAAAAGGTGCTGAGAAACAAGATCATTCTGATGGTCAAGGTTCTATGGAGGAATCAATTCGTCGAAGAAGCTACTTGGGAGCCTGAGAGCCGAATGCATGAGACTCACCTGGAGTTGTTTGTGTAAAAAATGTCTTTTTCTTTTCTGTTTTCTCCCACTAAGCGTAGTTCTGAGAACAGAACTATTCTAAGGAGGGAGTGATGTAACAACACTAAATTTTTTTTTACGAATGCGTCTTGTAAACGAACTGAGTGCTACTAGTTATGAAAATTATATTTTGGTTAAAGAAAAAAAAGTTCTCACTAATAACCTACATGGTGCATACGAATATATGTATATATGTATATATGAATGTATGTACACGTTGAGTTGGACTTGTGAGCCCAAATGAAACGAGATAAACCCACCACACTTGAACACAATCAAGTGGGACAAGCCCAAACCCTAGGGTATGGCTGGCCACTTTATGGAGGAAAACAAGAGAGAGGTTAGGGTTTTGAACACAAAAAACACCATAATGAGTTTTTGTAAGAGCCCATCACATCACCACCCATAAGATCCAACCTCTTGCTTGATGAGACACTTTTCCTCTTCCCCATGGGTTGAAAATCCGGCCTACCCCCCTCTCACTCTCTTCTACACTTTGTTTTAAAAGCCCTTCACTCCTCCAACTCTCTCCTACTACTCTTACCCTCTTCCTATACCTCCAAACCCCATTCCTAATACACTTAGCTACTAATTTGGGGAGAGAAGAAGAAGGTAAGCCAAGGAGAAGAAGAACAAAGAGCCAAAGCAAAGGAAGAAGCAAGGAGCTAGAAGAGTCATGAAGGAGGAGCTACAAGCAAAAGAACAAGTTACAAGCTAAGGTGGGTGTTTCCAACCTCTTGTTTTGTTTTTTAAGGGTTGAATGGTATTTGATGATTGAAAAAGTGACATGTATGCCCTAGGAATGAACTTTAACAACTCGTTTGTGCTAAGTAGACCAAACCAGAAAATTCTGTTAAAAGACTAGATTTTTGTTACCAGTCCGTAGCTCATTGCATGAACATCACTTAGAATTTTGATCTGAAATTATTAGAGGATGATCATATAGGTGTCGTACACCTTCAATAACTTTTATGGATTTTTATGATTTTTTTTGCTATTAAAATAAATTACGAACTTGCATGCTGGTCAGAATAGAAAGAAGCATTTTTTATTGTTACTGTTGTGGAAAGAATGACTTGTATCTCACTACATGCTTATGGGAATGATATGATACTTTAGTATGTCAATGTTGGATGTATAAAAGACCTATGTTTCAAATTTGATGAGATTTGGACCACTGTAGCTTTGTCAATAAAATCATGCAAACTGAGCTAGATATTTTAGTAAACAGATCTACTATTGTTAGTGCCCTTTTTTTTGGATGATATTCAAAAGGACATAAATGAAAATCTACTTGGTAGAATCACTTGATTTTGGAACAATTGTAACATCATGTGTCAGGAACTAGATTCTAAAATTTCATTATAATCTGACGTCGTTTACTATGTTAATCTAATTTTACCCCATGACTGTGTTGACATGATGTTCTATTCTAAGATTCGGTATACTTGTTAAAGATGAGACCATAAGACTTTGTAAACGACCTTGTATGAAGGAACTTGAAACTAAGAAGTTTTATTAGACACATAGACCTTTCTGGAATGACCAGTAAATCCAGATTTGGACAAGTATTCGATTTTATATGATTTTTACAAGGAACGACAGAAACACAGTAAATCTAAGAGCTTACTGTTTTGCACCATGATCATTGAGATGAATCTAAACTTGTATCTTGTTGGCTTAGAGTTGTTGTTTAAGGTCAAGACTCATGTCCTAGATGTGTAATTGGGTCAGAACTTGAGTGATCTAAAGTTTCTTACTAAGAGTAGTCCATAGTTGCTTGTGGACCACATTATAGACCACATTATTCAATGTTTCGAAGTGAAATTTGTATTGGACGTTGGGGTATGGTGGTAAACCACTTTGGGATCAAATTCATGCCCATTGTATGCTTGTACTTGCTGTCTACTTTAAGTAGAAGCATGGGGAGCACCCGATCGCGATTCATCAATGGAACGGGACCGGGAATAACTCTGTTTTGGCATGAACGCCAAGTGTGTGCTTGCTGTTTGTAAACTTAAATTGTTATTTTTAGGACTCTTAGAACCCCGTTTTGTGGATTCATGAGTTAGGACTTACTCCTAGTGTAGTGCACCTTATTGGGATACATTGGTTAAGTTGAGACCCTAAGATATAGTCTTGTTGACAAATCTAGACGAGTGGAATGTACAACGAACGCGTTGGAGGAGATGACTCGTGTCCCAACGTACTCACCGTGCTTGGATGGATTCCATGGTTTGTGTTTGGAGCTGCCACTTGTCGAGAACCGTGGAGCGTTAAGTTTAGCAAGAAGCTATTTGTTGGTCGGGCTGAGGTTACAATCAAACTACAAGCGTCGATGTGGTTACGGCAATCGATGGGGACGATTCGCCGGGGGTTCGTGCCAAGTGTGGGCTGAGGCATGTCAACTCTTGGGCCAGACTAGTGGGCTAGTTGAGTCCTAGTGTGAAATGGGTTGAGAACTATTTTGATAAAGGTGACTAACTAGGGAGAGTCTACTAATGGAATTGAACTAGTTGATCATGGCAAGCAAGTTGATTATCGAGTTAGGGATTTGGAAATGGTAGGTAGATCGCCTAACTAAAAGAATTAGAGTTGGCTAGAGTGATGGTTTGAGTAGTCGGTCGATAAAACAAATCTCGAATTCAACCTTAACCTTTAATCTTAGAGTGGGGTAGCCTTGATACTTTGGTAAGGCTAGATCGAGTCTTAGTTGATTGTAAGGATAGGCACTAGCGAGGGTGTTCCGTCAGGGGGACGTCATCTCGACTACAAGTTCTGCTCTAGTGTAAGGACGAGTGTAGCGGAGTTGGGGGAACCTTATATCCGTCTTTTCCTTTGTTGACCGATGCAGGCAAGAGGTTTAGAGGAAGTCCCCACAGAGCGAGACTCTTCGGAAAAGATTCTATGTCCTCCGGCGGGGATCCCTGGTGCCCGTATATCATCTTTTGGTGAGGTCCGGAGAGACAACATATCAGGTAAGCTGATTGGATTACAGTCATCATATCGGGTAAGCCGATTTGATTACAGTCACGCAGAGTAAGCCTGCGACTGGCCATGATTTTAGTTACTCAGGGTAAGCCTGCAACTAGAGACCTGGGCATAGTGGATAAAATTATGAGGATTGGACACCATAACGACTAGCAGGGTAAGCCTGCAGCCTCACCATCACTGGAATCAGAAACAGGAGAGAGCACAAGAGTAAGATGCATAGCAGGGGATCGAGCCCCATTAAACTGAAGAATGTCGTTTCGTTAGGGGGTGTGTAATATGGGATGCATATCTTTCAACCAAGTGTGCATTAGCCTTAGGAGCATGTGTGCATAGTGTGTGCATTAGTTTAGGCTATGGCATACACCAACACTTGTTTGACATCACCTTTTACATTTGCATCAAATATTATTTGTAGTTGTTAAGGTTGGAATCGTTATATTATGACGTAGAGAGAATAGCCGAATATAGCATTTTTCGTCAGTTGTAATCAACTGACGTGCCCATAGTTATCAGTGCAGGATTGCCGACTCGGGATCGCGGGAAAGCTCTAGCAGGGGAAAGCATCCCAGTGAAAGTTATGGTCCAAATTTTTATTGTACATTCTTATTATAACAATTAATTTGTAATTGTTGTAATCATTGGACATTGTAATAGCAATTTGATATAATAAGTTTTAAATTTTCTGTGATTTTTGTTGTGTTGTGACTCATTTGAAGAAAAATCCTGGAGAGTGTCACGAGTTCCTATGTTAGGAATTCGGTGCACTACATATAGCCCTCAAGTGAACCCTAAACGATAAACACAAATATAACTTATTGGGCCTTAAACTCGTCAGCCCAAATAACACAGAGTGCCAGTGTTAGTCGATTGCAGTGTGTCAAGTTCACACCTGAAGCATGACTAGTCGTCTGTCTCACTCTCTGTTGAATCTTGTACACTCGAAGAACTCCTTTCAGCCCAGGTCAGTCGACCACACTCCTAATCGGTCGACCACAACCCCTCCAGCATTTTTCTACCTGTTGTTGTCGTGTCTAGCTGTCTTCGTCTTTTCCGCTTCTTCTCCAACTTCAAGTGCTCTATGCCTACGTGTATTTGAGGCCACCATCCTAACAGTTATGTCTGTCGGAATAATAATCTAGACACTACATATTTTCCATAGAAGATAAGAGACGTGACATTCAAGTTTCAGACTTTTTCCTCAAAAAATATCCTAGGACTTCTGCTGGAGTATATAATAGTCCAGAGAGAGCTGGGAACTTTTATCTAAAATATAAATTTATTCTTGAGCACCACTAATAAGTTGGAGCTCATATTGCAGATGCAGCATATATGCAAAAAAAGAATAATGTATGGACGAGCGCTTGCAATGCAATGATATTGATTTACTTCAAAATGTACTGAAAGATCGACCGAGATATGAAACCTATGTGAACTAATTGAGATTTGAAAATCTCCCTCTTCTCTGCATGTTTGGCTTGGACCGTTTCAGTGAATCACAATTCACTAATCTCAATAAGGGAGGACTTTCGATGAATTATAAGGAGTTGTCTTGTAGTCGATCAAGTACCTGTTTTGTATACATACTTGTAATAGTTCGGTTGTACAAAGTGAAATGCTAAATTTGGAGGAAAAAAAATCCCTTTGAACTATTCCCTTTATGTAGAAAATATTACTGAACTTTTTTTGCGCAGAAAACCTCACTCAAGTATGGTTGCAAAAAACCTCCATGAAGTATATTTTCAAAAAACCACATCTAACTTTCATGCTTGTATTAGATAACCTCATTCATCTTTGCAAGTTTGTTCAGAAAAACATCATACATCTTTCTCATTATTCTCAAAAAACCTCACTCAACTTTAGCAGAAAGCCCAGGCCGTCGGAGTGGATTTTTTATTACTATACTTGAGTGTGATTTTCTGCGCAAAAAAAAATCAGTGAGGTTTTCTGCATAAAGGGAATAGATCAAGGTTTTTTTTTTCAAATTTAGCCCAAAGTGGCAATATGTCTCAAATCTGATGGTGACTCAGTCTCAATTCTCACTGAAAATGACTCACAGTTAGTAAGCTTAGCTTAAGCTTTGTTATTGTTAGATATTGTAATATATATTTAGTCTCATGTAGAGTTATGTACCAGTATAATATTTTGTTCACTCCTACATATAGCATTCATTGTACTCAGTTATAATCAATCCAATAATATTTTCCAATCTCTCTGTTAACCTTATCATAGTATCAGATTACAATTATACAAATTTTCTTTTCTTATCAAAACCCTAGAATCCCAACAGCACAAAAAAATAAATAAATAATCATGCCATCGACCCCCGTTCATCCCCACTGCCGCCATCATCACAACGCAACAACAAGAATAAGCCAACCCATCAAGGAACAACAGATTCCAACTTCGGCCATCATCGTCTACCTCGCCGTCGACTCCCGTTTCAACTTCGGCCATCAACGAAGAACCCCCGTTGGCACCCTCATCGTCAACTCCACCTCCAAATCCCTTGGCTGAGATCTACTCCTCCTCCTCCACCCTGCCACCATCGTCTCCACTATGGCTGTCAACCTCTTCGTTCCGACTACCAACAGACCCGAAACCTATCCACCCAAAGCTCCCTTCACCACCGACCACATCCCACCGCCACCCCATTGCATTTTGAAACCCCCAAATCCTAACCCTAACCGCCCCTTTTCCACCTCCTAATCCTACAACCTTAACCCTAGTTATCATTCCTAATCTAATCCCGTCACACAAACTTGACCCGCTCCAAACCTTGCCCACTACCAAAAAATACCCATACCCGAAATCCTTACTCCAAATACCCTATACCCGTTTCCAAAACAAAAACAAAAACAAAAAAAAACCAAAAAAACCACACACAAAAAAACCAAAAAAAAATTCCAAAAAAAAAAAAAAAGAATCCCAAAAAAAAATGTGTAGGTACTCTTTATTCTCCGATGGTCCCTCACATTCCGATCTCTGGCTAGATTCAGAAAAATGAAGTGCCGTCATTATCCTGATTCTTGCATCCTCCCTTGTCACGCCCCGCTTCCCAAAATGAATACGGAATACGGATACGCAACTCAACCCAGCGAATGATTTGCATCATCCATAAGCTGTCCAGGAATCTTTACAATATCTCACAATATAATCAGAGTCGGAAGCAACAGAGTCAACCACACATGCATAATTGAATTAATAAACCAACAGAATTTACTTGAAATAAAATGTATTAATCTAAAATAAATCAGAATCTGGACAAAACAAAATCTTGGGCCACATCGCCCAAATACAAAGTAATCATCCAAGTACTCAAAATACATTATTCAAAGCAACAATAATAGCAATATTAATAAGCAAGAAGTTCAACACTAATATCTCATTTCGCCAATGCCGTCGGGCAGCTGACTATCCTGATCTGCAATTAATAATTGCAGGAGAAGGAAAGAGAAAACAAGTACCCGTCAATACAAGTTACGGGCCACTTATAATGTACCATACAAGTACATGGGAAAGGTAAATAAATAGCATGGAATAATGTATCAACCTCTTGCATGAATCAGTAAAACAAAGTCAACTAACATGGTATACTCATAGTACAGATGAATGTGTCAAGTATAGTGTCATTTGGCAACTAATAGTGTCCAGTAACAGTAAGCTAAGTACACCAATGTAATAGTATAACAGTATCAGTCCAACAGTATCAGTCTAACAGTATCAGTCTTATTTTCTTATAGTCTTGTGTGAATTACTAGCTAGGGAGCATTTCATGCGCCCCAAAATATAACACATGGTTGCTATAACAAGCAGTTCCGCTTTTAGATTTCATACTGGACCATTATGGGGCAGTGTACTCAGGTATCAGTAACAGTAGTAGTAGCAGAAAATATAACAGTAACAGTAGTAGTAAAAGTAACAGTAACAGTAATAGTATAGAATACTAGTTCCCTTCCAAATACACGTTTCCATATTTTTCACTACTAGATCTTCCCTTAAGAAATCCCGGCTTGATCACTTTTATTATGGTTATCAACAAACATGGTAGTGCATGAAATAGTGTCAAACTAAAATGGTAAAATCAGTATTAGGTTCAGGAAAACAAATAATTATGCATAGATAATATACGGTCACATAAACGAGCAAAACAGTGTATGTTCATATTCAGGACAACATGACAATACAGTACTAAAATAGTGATACCCAGTACTACAGAAATCCAAATTTGAATCTGTCGATGAAGCTGGAAAATAGACTTCCACACGAATCCAGAGATTATATATAAGCCATATAGTATTTCACAAAATCATATCTCAAAACTGATTTGAATCCAGAAAATACTCTCAGCCAGAAATCAGTAAATCGTATTCAATGATAGGAAAACAGCATTAAAACTCCTCAAATAAATCCAGGAAAAATCTGGGGTAATCCCCTATATATCTAGTATTAAGATATAATGTTTCATAATATTCCAGTAAAATTAGTTCAGTCACAAAAAATCAGAAAATATCAAGAAACGATAGTTTGGCAAATCTGGAATTCCCAACACTGCTGTACGAAAACTGTAATTTCTCGCAAACCGTGAAAAGAAATCCAAATCCGTCAATGAAAATAGACGAAATAAGCTAACTTTGATATTTCATAAATATTTTCCAGACAGTAAAATGAACTAGGGTGAAAATACAATTTTTTACAGAACAGCGAGCAAAATACAGCAAGTATAGCTTTCATAAACAAGCATGAAATGGCGTATAAAAATCTTCAATAAAATCCACCAAAAATCTGGGTAATCCCTAAATAGGTATAAAAATACTGTGCAAAGTTTCAGATCAAAATAATATAATTAGAACTAGTATCAAAATAGTTTAACCATCAAAATCATCAAGAAACGAAATCTGGAAATAGAATACACCTCTGTAGTAAAATAGCCATAACTCACTCGAACGAAAATGAAATCGAATAAGGTCAGAGAGTTTGGAAAGAAGACAGATTTCTCTACAATTTATTTCTAATACAAAAATTAAGAATTCTTACCTTAATAGGGTCTAAAATACAAATCAAAACTGATCATCGACAATTAAAGATTTTCTCATGAAAACAAAACCAACATAAAGCACCCAAATTTCGTTCCAATCACAATCAAACATGGTATAGAGTCTACTAAGCATCCAAACATCATGAAATAGAGTATCTAACATATTCACAACCATCATATCACATGGATCTCATCAAACACATAATTCCACCTAATTATCTCACATATATGAATAGATCAAGAACGGTCAAACCTAGTTGTTTTCATGTCGATTTTTGTATCGTGAGGCAACTATGATCAAATAGAACTATAGAGACAAAACCCATCAAAGATAACACACACACGAGTTGTCTCTAGAACCCAACTACACTATAAACGATATTTTTGACTTGTATCATACAAAGGAATTTGAGTACAAGTTACTTGCCTTTACCGAAGACGAAACGAACACCAAGAATAACGGAAACGGATTCCCGGCCAATGAACACAATGATCGAACGAATCCCACGAACAAAACCACGAACAAAAGCAATGATGAACCAACGACCACGGAACAACACGTGCAAACTCCATGCACGTGCAACTCAAGCAACCGAGAGAGAAGGGTCGGGAACTCGGCGACGATGATGGCTGCGGCTACCACAGTCGGCGAGGGATGACCGAAGGGATGGTGGCGGCGGCACTAGCTTCGACTGGCATCGTTGCTGCTATTGCTAGCACACCGAACAGAGGCCGAGAGAGGGAGAGAACGACAGAGAGAGAGACGGGTATATAAGGGCTCAGTGCAGGGGTGATCGGCGATGAGGGTGCAGTCGAGAGGCGGCACTAGGGAAATGGAGCAATGGGTTCCAGGATGGAGTAATGGTTGAAGGTAGGGGATGAAGTCTTGGGGTTTAAGCAGAGTTAGGGTTTTCGGCAGTACGGGTTAGGGGGTTGGAGGTTTGCACAGTCGGGAGGTTAATAGGTGGCTAGGGTTTTCGGTAGGGGAAGAGAAAGAAAAGATGGGTCTTTATAGGGTGTAGATATTACGGTTTAGCAAATATTGGGTATTAGGTAATTAGGTTAATGGGTAGTTTAGGAGTAGTAATAGGATTTTTTCAAATAGGGGTTGATTAGGATCAAATTGTATAGGACTCAAATTAGGATTGTAGGTTAATTTGGCATTGGTAATCAATTAGGGATCAAAAGAAATAGGATTAGAAATAGGGTAACCAACCAAAACACCATGAATACCCAAGAGCAAAATAAAGAGAACAAGAATCCAATAAAGAGAAAAGAACAATAATTGATGAAGAAAGAAGCAAAAGACAAACAAATCAACACAAAGAGCTCAAAATAAAACAAAAATAAATATATATTGAAACAACTCCAATATACGGTCCAAGAAAAATACAAGAGATTACAAATACTCACGAAGAAGAAAAATACATCAAAAATACGAAAAACGAAAAACAGGGGTTACAATCCTACCCACCTAACAAAAAGAATTTCATCCTCAAAATTCAAAAAGAAGATACATAGGGTAACCCCAAAAGAAAAGAAACAAAACAAAACAAAAAGCTACTCAAACAAATGAGGAAACTTCTGCTAAATCTCCTCCTCCAGCTCCCAAGTTGACTCACTAGGCGAGTGAGGATTCCAACCAACCCGAACCAACTTGATGACCTTGTTCTTAAGCACTTTCTCCTGCCGATCCACAATAGCAACTGGCGGAATCTCACAAGTCAAATCCGGCCGCACGGTCAACTCAAAGTAGTCGATCACGTGACTTTCATTGCGGATATATCTCATGAGTTGTGAGACATGGAAAACATTGTGCACTCCTGATAATGCTGGTAGCAAAGCAAGACGATAGGCCATCTTGCCTACTCGCTCCAAAATCTCAAACAGTCCAATAAACCTAAGGCTAAGATTGCCCCCACCACCGAACCGAATGACACTGCGCCACGGAGATACCTTAAGAAAAACATGGTCACCAACAACAAACTCCAAAGTCCTCTGATGGACATCAGCCCATCACCTCAACCTATCTTGAGCTGCCTGAAGATACTTTCTGATCTGAGTCACAGCATCAACTGTCCTGGTAATCAACTCCAGACCAAACAACTGCCTCTCACCAATGTCATCTCAGTACACTGGTGATCTACATTTATGTCCATAAAGTGCCTCGAACGGTGCAGCTTTAAGACTGGCCTGAAAGCTATTACTGTACAAGAACTCTACGAGATGCAAATTGTCTTCCCAAGATCTACCGAACTGCAACATACAGGATCGCAATATGTCCTCAAGAATGTGAATAGTCCGCTCTGACTATCCATCAGTATGGGGATGGAAAGTTGTACGGTACTTCAACTTACTCCCCAAACTTGCCTGAAAACTCCCAAAACTGAGATCTGGATCTCGTATCCCTGTTAGATAAAATACTGACTGGAACCCCATGAAGCCTGACAATCTCTTGCATGTACTTCTCAGCAAGGTTCTCAGTAGACTGACTAACACGAAGAGGAATGAAGTGAGCACTCTTCGTCAAACGGTCGACAATCACCCAAACAGCATTGTGACCCTTAGGACTCCTCGGGAAAATGGTTACAAAATCCATGGTGATATGTCCCCACTTCCACTCCGGAATAGGAAGCGGTTGAAGAAGTCCAGTAATTCTCTGATGTTCTGCCTTAACCTACTGACAGATCAAACACTGAGCAACAAACCGAGCTACAGCCATTTTCATACCATACCACCAGAAATGAAGCTTCAAATCTCGATACATCTTAGTACCGCCAGGACGGATAGAATTCGAGGACTGATGAGCTTTCTCAAGCAATCTCTAACAAACTTCACCCCTAGGGACACACAACCAGGAACCAAAACGAAGCGAACCATCGGCATGAATAACCATGTCCGTTCTGGACCCAGACTCAACCTCAGCTCAAAAACCCTGCAACTGCGCATCACCAACCTGAGCCTCCTTGATCTGATCAATAAGAGAAGACTGAAGCTGGAGCGCAAGATAACTCCGACCAGTACTCGGCAACAAAATCTCCAAATCCAACCTCCTCATCTGCTCAATGAGATCATTCTGCTAGTAAGAAACATAACTGCTGGTCTCCTGCTCAAAGCATCTCGCACCAAGTTTACTTTACCAGGATGGTATTGCAAACTGATGTCGTAATCGGCAATAAGCTCCAACCATCACCTTTGCCTCATGTTTAATTCCTTCTGGGTGAAAACGTACTTGAGACTTTTGTGTTCCGTAAATATCTCCACGCGGTCTCTAAGTAAATAATGTTTCTACAGCTTCAAAGCATAGATCACTACCGCTAACTCCAAGTCATGAGTAGGATAGTTCTTTTCATGCGGCCTCAACTGCCTCGATCCATACGCAACGACACGGCCCTTATGCGTAAGAACTGCTCCAAGACCCTTACCAGAAGCATCACAGTGAATTACAAATTTGCCTGAACCATCTGGAATAGTCAACACATGCGCCGACGTCAATTTGTTCTTCAACTCAACAAAAGCCTCATTGCACTCACCAGACCAACAAAACTTCTGATCCTTTCCTGTCAATTTAGTTAACGACCCTGCAATCTTCGAAAAATCTTGAAAGAATTTTTGATAATAGCCCGCAAGACCAAGAAAACTCCGAACTTCGGAAATTGACTTAGGAATAGGCCAATCTTTCACAGCCTTAACCTTGGCTGGATCCACAGAAAGTCCATCGCCAAAAATAATGTGCCCCAAGAAAGAAACCTTGTCGAGCCAAAACTCGCACTTGCTGAGTTTCCCATAGAGCTGATTCTCTCTCAAAGTCTGTAGAATTACTTAAGATGCTCAGCATGATCTTACCGATTCCGAGAATATACCAGAATATCATCAATGAAGACCACCACAAATCTATCCAAGAACTGAGAGAAGACCCGGTTTATAAGACTCATGAATACAGCTAGCGCATTAGTGATCCCGAACAGCATCACAAGATACTCATAGTGCCCGTATCTAGTCCTGAATGCAGTCTTCTGTATATCTGCAGCCTTCACCATGACTTGGTGATACCCAGAACAAAGATCCAATATCGAGAAAATAGCAGCCCCACTCAACTGGTCAAACAGATCATCGATCCTAGGCAAAGGATCGATGATCTTCACAGTAATACTGTTTAGTTCCTGATAATCTACACACAGTCGACGACTACTATCCTTCTTGTTGACAAAAAGGATCGGAGTATCCCAAGGTGAAACACTTGATCGGATGAAACCCAAATCAAGAAGCTCCTGAATCTGCACCTTAAGCTCTGCTAGCTCAACTGGTGCCATCCTGTAGGGACTCTTCGATATCGGCGCAGTACCAGGCTGAACATCAATACCGAACTCCACTTCCTTTTCAAGGGGTAAGCCAGGCAACTCATCTGGAAAACATCCAAGAAATCCCAAACTACTAAAGGCGCAGCCTCACAGCCTGAGTGCAATTCCATCGCACAATCCACCTGTACAACTGTAGTCTTTGCTCGGCCAAGGAAAGACTCTCCGGCATGGAACTCAAATTCTGTTCGATCTGGAATTTTGAAAACAACTTTCTTGGCACGGCAATCAATAATGTCATGGGCTTCACCCAACCAATCCATACCCAGAATAATATCGAATCCTGAATTCCTAATTATAATCAGGTTGGCTTTGAAATTTACGTCCCCAATAACAACGGAACATTGCCTGTACTCACGAAAACAAATGACAACACCACTACCTGTCAAAATATTCCAAGTTTCAGATATGTTGCTGCAATCCAACTGATGGTGAGTGACAAATCGTAAGGAGACAAAAGAATGGGTTGCCCCAGAATCAGAGAGAACACGAGCAGAAAAAGAGTAAACAAGGACGACACCTAAGAGAGCAAAAGACAAGGAGAAAGAAAAAGCAGACAATCAAGAGTTAGGGAAACAACAATGCAGAAAGATAACGGAAAGAAAGCAAAACAAGACCAAAAAAAAGAAACAAAGAGAAAGCAAAACAATAACAGCAAAACAAAAAGCAAAAAGATACATGCCACAACTCCTTCAGCTGTATCAGCATCTGCAGTAGTCAAGTTGAAAGTCTGACCTCTCCTCGGAACAGCGGTCCTCTGACCGACAATCTGACGCTGAGGAGGAAGCGGAGGCCTAACTGGACCACGAGCTGGGCCAGCCTGTTGAACAGGACCCCTGGCTGGAAGAGCCACCTGCTGCGGCTGCGGACAATCGCGTACTGAATGATCAGCGGCGCCATACCTAAAGCACCGGCAGTTGATGCGCCAACAATTCTTATGCTCATGCTCAGACATCTGACAGAAGTCGCAAAAACCACCCTTCTGGAAACCAACAGAAGGATACGGAGCTTCACTGACCGGATAGGTTGGGACAGGCCTCTGAACAGGACCACCAGAAGGCCTAGCAGCAGGATGCGGAACAGTCCATGGAGAAGGAACCAAACCACCACGAGCCTACTCCTGAGCTCGAGCTGCCTCAAGAGCTTCAGCATAAGTACGCAAACGAAGAGAGACAAGATGCCTCTTGATTTCTTGCTCAAGCCCATTTGTGAATCTACGAGCCCTATCCTCTTCGGTAGCCATAAGAATGGCAGCGAAGTGGCTAAATATAGTAAACTCAGCTGCATACTCATCCACTGACCTAGAACCCTGTTTCAAGAAGTCCATGTTACAACATTATTTGAATAATTATGTAACAAAATTCCAAAATAGAATAATGACTTAACCTATTTTCGGGCCAGGAATTGTTGTTCCATTTCAACTCGAGTACTACTTGGGAAGAACTTCTCCAAGAATCCCTGAGTGAAAGTAGTCCAAGCAATAGGCCTTTCAAGTCGCTCGGACTCGGCCATCCACCAAATATGAGCCATATCCATTAGCTGGATGGAAACCACGTCCACCCTATTAGCCTCGGCAACACGTGCTGCCAAGAGCAAGCACTCGGTCCAGATCAACCACTGTTCAGCCTCCAAAGGCATCTCAGTGCCGGAAAAACGGTCGGGATGCAGCCTCATAAAATCCATAACTGTTCCTGGACGAGACGGAAGATTTTCCTGCACAGGCACAACGGGAGGCAAAACCCAGGCAGCTTCAAGAGCATCCATCACTAGATCGCTGTGGTTTTGCTGCAGATTAATCAGCCGCTCAAGCACAGCAGTGACAGCCTCAATCAGATCAGGCTGAAAAGAATTCCTTCGAGCCATAACTGCACCAAAAATAAAAACAATTAGCATTTAGAATCAAAGTTGATAATAATTTATTTACGTATGCATGGTTGGTGAAATATTGAGCCGATTCCCAGTTCGAGCCAACCTTGTCTAATATATTAGGCAACTAATACATTAGCCAAACCTGCTTCTCTGATACCACTAAAAGCCTTGTCACGCCCCGCTTCCCAAAAGAATACAGAATACGGATACGTGACTCAACCCAGCGAATGATTTCCATCATGCATAAGCTGTTCAGGAATCTTTACAACATCTCACAATATAATCAGAGTCGGAAGCAAAAGAGTCAACCACACATGCATAATTAAATTAATAAACCAATAGAATTTATTTGAAACAAAATGTATTAATCTCAAATAAATCAGAATCTGGACAAGACAAAATCATGGGTCACATTGCCCAAATACAAAGTAATCATCCAAGTACTCATAATACATTTCAAAGAAACAGTAATAGAAATACTAATAAGCAAGAAATCCAGCACTAATATCTCATTTCGCCAATGCCGTCGGGCAGCTGGCCAACCTGATCTACAATTAATAACTGCAGAAGGAAAGAAAAAACAGGTACCCGTCAATGCAAGTTACGGACCACTTATAATGTAGGATACAAGTATATGGGAAAGGTAAACAAATAGCATGGAATAATGCATCAACAGTATTAACTAGCATGAATCAGTAAAACAAAGTCAACTAGCATGGTATACTAACTGTGCAAATGAATGTGTCAAGTATAGTTTCATTTGGCAACTAATAGTGTCCAGTAACAGTAAGCTCAGTATATCAGTGTAACAGTATAACAGTATCAGTCCAACAGTATCAGTCTAACAGTATCAATCTTATGTTCTTATATTCTTGTGTGTACTACTAGCTAGGTAGCACTTCATGCACCCCAAAATATAACACATGGTTGCTACAAATAACAGTTCCGCTTTTAGATTTTATAGTGGACCATAATGGGACAGTGTACTCAGGTATCAGTAACAGTAGCAGTAGTATTAAATATAACAGTAACAGTAGCAGTAAAAAGTAACAGTAACAGTAACCGTATGGAACACTAGTTCCCTTCCAAGTACACGTTTTCATATTTTTCACTACTATATCTTCCCTTAAGAAACCCCGGCTTGATCACTTTTATTATGGTTATCAACAAACATGATAGTGCATGAAATAGTGTCAAACTAACATGGTACAATCAATATTAGGTTTAGGGAAACAAATAAACATACATAGATGATTTACGGTCATATAAACGAGCAAAACAGTGTATGTTCATATTCAGGACTGCATGACAGTACAGTATTAAAATAGTGATTACCATTACTACAGAAATCCAAATCTGAATCCGTTGAAAAATCTGGAAAATAGACTTCCACACAAATCTAGCGATTATATATAAGCCATATAGTATTTCATAAAATCATAACTCAAAACTGATTTGAATCCAGAAAATACGTTCAGCCAGAAATCAGTAAATCGTATTCAATGATAGGAAAATAGCATTAAAACTGCTCAAATAAATCCACAAAAAATCTGGCGTAATCCCCTATATGTCTAGTATCAGGATATAAAGTTTTATAATATTCCAGTAAAATTAGTTCAGTCAACAAAAATCAGAAAATATCAAGAAACGATAGTTTGGCAAATCTGGAATTCCCAACACTGCTGTACGAAAACTGTAATATCTCGCAAACCGTGAAACGAAATCCAAATCTGTCAAAGGGAGAAGAAAATAGACAAAATAATATAACTTTGATATTTCATAAATATTTTCCATATAGTAAAAGGAACTATGGTGAAAATACAATTTTTTACAGAATAGCGAGCAAAATACAGCAAGTATAGCTTTCATAAATAAGCATGAAACGGCGTATAAAACTCATCAATAAAATCCACCAAAATTCTGGGTAATCCCTAGATAGATATAGAAATATTGTATAAAGTTTCAGATCAAAATAATATAATTAGGACTAGTATCAAAATAGTTTAATTATCAAAATCATCAAGAAACGAAATCTGGAAATAGAATACACCTCTGTAGTAAAATAGTCATAACTCACTCATACGAAAACGAAATCGATCAAGGTCAGAGTGTTTGGAAAGAAGATAGATTTCTCTACAATTTATGTACAATACAAAAAGTTAAGAATTCTGACCTTAATAGGGTCTAAAATACAAATCAAAACTGATCATCGACAATTATAGATTTTCTCTTGAAAACAAAACTAACATAAAACCAAACGAAATTCATTCCAATCACAATCAAACATGGTATAGAGTCTACTAAGCGTCCAAACATCATGAAATAGAGTATCTAACATATTCACAACCATCATATCACATGGATCTCATCAAACACATAATTCCACCTAATTATCTCGCATATATGAATAGATCAAGAACGGTCAAACCTAGTTGTTTTCATGTCGATTTTAATGTCGTGAAGCAACTATGGTCAATTAGCACTATAGAGACAAAACCCATCAAAGATAACACACACACGAGTTGTCTCTAGAACCTAACTACACTATAAGCGGTATTTTTGACTTGTATCATACAAAGAAATTTGAGTATAAGTTACTTGCCTTAACCGAAGACGAAACGAACACTAAGAATAAAGGGAACGGATTCCCGGCCAATGAACACAATGATCGAACGAATCCCACGAACAAAACCACGAATGAAAGCAATCACGAATCAGTGACCACGGAACAACACGTGCAAACTCCATGCACGTGCAACTGAAGCAACCGAGAGAAAGGTCAGGAACTCGGTGACGATGATGGTTGCAGCTACCGCAGTCGGCGAGGGACGATCGGAGGGACGACGGCGGCGGTGCTGGCTTCGGCTGGCATTGCTGCTGCTCTTGCTAGCACGCCGAACAGAGGCCGAGAGAGGGAGAGAACGAAGAAGAGAGAAACAGAGAGATGAGGGCTCAGTGCAAGGGTGATCGGCGATGAGGGTGTGGTTGGGAGGCGGCGCTAGGACAGTGGAGCAATGGATTCCGGGATGGAGTAATGGTTGAAGGTAGGGGATGATGTCTTGGGGTTTTGGGGTTTGAACAGAGTTGGGGTTTTCGGCAGTAGGGGTTTGGGGGTTGGTGGTTTGCACAGTCGGGAGGTTAGTAGGAGGCTAGGGTTTTCGGTAGGGGAAGGGAAAGAAGGGATGGGTTTTTATTGGGTGTAGATATTAGGGTTTAGGAGATATTAGGTATTGGGTAATTGGGTTAATGGGTAGTTTAGGAGTAGTAATAGGATTTTTTCAATTTGGGTTGATTAGGATCAAATTGTATAGGACTTAAATTAGGATTGTAGGTTAATTTGGCCTTGGTAATCAATTAGGGATCAAAAGTAATAGGATAACCAACCAAAACACCATGAACACCCAATAGTAAAATAAAGAGAATAAGAATCCAATAAAGAGAAAAGAACAACAATTGATGAAGAACGAAGCAAAAGACAAACAAATCAACACAAAGAGCTCAAAATGAAACAAAAATGAATATATATTGAAACAACTCCAATATACGGTCCAAGAAAAATACAAGAGAGTACAAATACTCAAGAAGAAAAAAAATACATTAAAAATACGAAATACGAAAAACAGGGGTTACATCCTTTCTCCTCCCAACGTTATCCTCAACATAACCTTACCCTTTTCGCCACCGGTAGCACCATCCAGCTCCCTCTCCCGATCCCGACACCAGCAATAGTTCTGCCCTCATTTCGATCCCTACCACAGTGACATCATTCTTATTCCTCGTCACAACACTTCTTCCCTTACATCCTTGGCCATGACCGTTACTCCAGCCTTGCCGACTCCTACTGATTGCCCTAATCTCCATCATCATCTCGCTCAGGTGGAACTCCAGCTCTTGGGTCAGTCTATCACTGTTGGCCCCTCTGCCCCTGCATTCTCTGTTACTCTGAGTATGAATTCTTCAATGATTTTAAATTCTGGTGCTTCACAATATCTTACTAATAATTATACTCTGCTCACCACCAGCGCTACACTTCCCTCTCACTCACCATCCCTACACACTACCTATGGCTCACAACATTTCACTACACACTCCGAGTCTATTAGCTCTCCCACTCTCTCATTGCCCTATATTCTTTATGCTCCTCATTTATCCATGAACCTTATTTCCATTAGTGCCATGTGCGATAGTGGTCTTGTTGTTACATTTGATTCTTTCAGTTATTGTATTACTGATTCTCACACTGGTCAGGAGTTTGGACGTGTTAGTCGACAGAGTTGTCTATATCACCTAGATTTTCTTTATGCACATAAATCTCATCCTCATTTTGCTGGTGTTGTGCACTCTGATACTGATCTATGGCACAGACATTTAGGACATATTAATGAATTTCAACTCAAGACCTTAGCCCGTAGTGGTGCGCTTGGTCATCTTTCTTTTACTTATTTGTCTGATTGTCAGGGTTGTCATTTGGCCATACGCATAGCACTCCCTTTTACTCACAAAAGAACTTCTCACACCACCCATCCTTTTCATCTTGTTCACTCTAACATATGGGGACCATCTCCTACACCTTCTCACAAAGGTTATCTCTATTATGTTAGTTTCATCGATGACTTTTCTCGCTACATATGGGTTTTTCTTATGCACCAACGCTCTGAGATACCTGACATTTACCAGTTCTTTACGACCATGGTTCACACTCAGTTTAGTGTGTGTATCAAAACCTTTCGCTCAGACGGTGCTCGTGTGTACACTTCCACTGCTATGAAATCAATCCTTCAATCTCATGGTACACTCTTTCAACAATCATGCCCTCACACACATTTACAGAATGGTTTAACTGAACGTAAGCATCGCCACATCCTTGATGGCTCATGGTCTTCCACTATCATCTTCTATTCCTCGTTCTTTCGGGGCGGAAGCTGTCATGGCATTTGTCAGTTTCATTAACATCACTCCCTCATCTTCCTTATCTGGCACATCACCTCATAAGGCTATTCGACACACCGCCGGACAACAATATGCTCCGTACTTTTGGGTGTACCTGTTATGTCCTTCTCCTTCCCACTGAGTGCACGAAGCTCACCGCTCCAGCTACTAAGTGTGTTCATCTAGGTCTCAGTCCATAACATAAAGGATATCATTGTTTCAATTCTATGGCGGGTCATATTCGTATTTCCCGACATGTCTCCTTTGTGAAAGACTCTCCCTACTACTTGACTTCTCCTGAGGATGCTAGTTTACTCGATTCCCCTGTAGTTGGACCTATCTCATCGGCCCTACCTTCACGCATTCCATATCATCACTCTCCTTTGGCTCCTTTTATACTAACGTTCCACATATTATTCCTCTTCGGAGACACCACCTGTATCCCCACAGCATCCTACACCGTCACCACATGCATCCCCACATCTGCATGCTCCCCCCTTCACCTATGTCATCTCCACACACTGCCCATCCACCCTCGGTCCGTCAGTCTACACGTTCTACCTCAGGCATCCCACCAGCCTATTTCACACCTGATACCACTGATCCGTTTGATTAGTTTGGTTTTGCCACCCTTACCTCCTACTCACCTCCGTTTCATGCATATCTAACTACTATACACTCCACACGTGAGCCCAGAACCTATCAGGAAGCTATTCATTTTTCGAGTGGCAGGAAGCTATTGTAGAGGAGTTTCGTGCATTTGATCAGATTGGTACTTGGGATGTTGTTCCACTGCCTGTGGGCATTCAGCCTGTTAGCTCAAATGGATCTTCAAGGTCAGATATCGTCCTGATGGCTCCATTAAGCGGCATAAGGCTCGTCTAGTTGTCCAAGAATTTACTCAAGATCATGACATTGATTATGATGAGAGTTTTGCCCCAGTTGCACAGATGACTATATTTCGTACTTTCCTTCTCGTTGCCTCCATTCGTCAGTGCCCGTTATATCAGATGGACGTGAAGAACGCATTTATTCATGACACATTATCTGAGGCTATTTACATGCATCCTCCTACTGGCCTTACCACTCCTCCTCGTTATGCTTGGCATCACTGTCGTGCTATATATGGACTGAAACAGGCCCCTCGAGCCTGGTTTATGTGATTTCGTCGTGTCATTACCCAGGCTAGTTTCAGTCAGAATACACAGGACCATTCTATGTTTATACGGTCATCACCGCAGGGGAGAGTACTTCTACTAATTTATGTTGATGATATGCTTATTACTAGAGATGACTCCACAAGCATTGCATCCATCCAATACTACCTTCACCAGTAATTCCATATGAAATATCTTGGTAAACTACGATACTTTTAGGGTCTAGAGATTGCCCATAGATCACGGAGCATACTCATTTCTCAACAGAAATACACATCAGATATTATCTCTACTGCATGTCTCTCTGACAGTCGATCAGCAGATACTCCCTTAAAGCTTCATGTGAAGCTTCATCCCACAGATGGTGAGCTCCTTCCAGATCCTACTAGATACAAACAAATTGTTGGACAGCTTGTCTACTTATGCATGACCAGACCTGATATTGCTCAAGCAGTCAGGGTTGTTAGTCAGTTTATTTCTGCTCCTATATCAGTTCACTACAGTACTCTTCTTCGGATCCTCAGATATTTTTGAGGCAATATCACTCACTCATTATTCATGCCTTCTACATCCAAACTAGAGCTCAGTGCATATTCTGATTCAGACTTGGCGGGTGATCCTACTACCAGATGGTATAACACAAGTTTCTGTCCATTTCTTGGTGATTCGTTGATCTCATGGCGAAGCAAGAAACATACAGTTGTTGCATGTTTTTTCACCGAAGCTGAGAAAAGAGCAATGGCAGCTACTACTAGAGAGATTTTTCATGTTCTTTGTTGTTATCAGATATCGGTGTCACTCTCACAGAAGCTACTCCTCTTCATTGTGATAACTAGAGTGCGTTGCACATTGCAAGCAACCCATTCTTTCATGTGCAAACGAAGCACATAGAGATAGATTGTTACTATGTTCGTGAGCGCTTTGAAGTAAAAACCATTTTTCTTCATTCTGTTATATCTTCACAGCAGATAGCAGAATTCTTCACCAAATCCCACACTGTTCAAAGACTTCGTTACTTGGTGGGCAAACTCACATTGTTCGACCCACCGTGAGTTTGAGAGGGAGTGTTTGATATTGTAATATATATTTTGTCCTATATCGGGTTATGTATCAGTTTATTATTTGATTCACTCCTATATATAGGAGTCATTGTACTCAGTTATTAATCAATCCAATAATTTTTTCAATCTGTGTGTTAACCTTATCAGTTATGTTGGTGGCTATTGCACCTGCTTGCTTGCCTGCGCTTCAAAGCACATGCAAAGGGTTCCATCAATACAGGAGGAAAATGCCCAGATATTTTGTGTCGTTGCAGGGTTGGAAAAAGACCAAGTACATATTTTTTATTGAAGAGAGAGCTTTCCGGTGTTTTAGAATGGGGTTGTGTGAGTGTCCCTTGCCTGTGATCCTAGATTCCTAGGACATAAAAAAAACAACGACAATTTGATTCAATCAAACTAGGATTTCAAAATGATCATCGTGTAGAGATGGTTTTCTGCACAGATGCAAATTATTTGAATCAATGAGTACCATTTCTTTTCAATCTTGCTGTTTTACCATACATATGAACTGACTTGCAACAATATTAAGGTGCAAAAACTAATTAACAGAGGAATGTTTTGTAAGTTAGTTTTGGAATACTCAGTATGTACATAAGAAAAAAAAATGCAACTATAGCTCAATTAGTTTTTCTCTTGATCTTCTGTTAAGAATAAGAAGTGAATATTTCTAATATTGCCTGTTTTGGATAGCTTCATTTAGTAATGAGACATAATCTGTACAAAGATCAGAAGTAAACTGAGCTTTAATTGTATGTTCATGCAGAAAACTCAAACATGACAAAGGTAAATTATAATAAGATATGATGATTGGGATAGAATGCAGAAGTTGTCATTGATCAAGAAGGGAAGATCTGCTATGGTTGCCCGGAAATAAGATACTTGAATTTTACTAAAATAGTTTCATTAGGCCTGAAGGTATTATCATTTATGCTAGTAGCTAAAACTATGATACAGTTTTTATTATATATCAGATTTCGTAGGAGTTGTACTGGCATCCGAAAATAAACATACACACTGTATGATACTTCAATTACATATAGTGTCAATTATCACATTCGTAAGTAACTATTATCATGTTTTAGTTATTTGTCTATTGTTAAAATAACTAAAATAAATGTGAGATTATGTCGCAAAATGTGCATATGCAGAACTTTAAAGAGTTGTAAAAAGTTTCAATTTACTAATTAGAAATTGCATGCAGAGGGTTTTACAATTTCTGATAAGTATATTTCAGTTCATCTACAAGTTTCCAAAGTTGAAGCTTTTTCTCCACTTATTTAATATAAGTCATGGACTTGACCTTTACAATCTTCTAGTTCAAGCCTTCTTCTTCTTCAGCTTTCTTCATGTTTTTCCAAACAAAATTCCATATAAAATCAGATATATATGCAATTTCACAAGATCCCAGTGAGATCATAGTCCTCCATCTCAATCTCACTGATGGTGACTCTTAAGACAAGCTTATCATACATGTTGTTGGTGACAATTGCCACCTGCTGGCTTTTACTTCAATGCACAAGCAAAGGTCCACCATCGAAGGGGAAATAAAGGCCACATATTTGAATAAATTTCCCGTTGGGGTGTATGGTTGAGAGTGAGAGAGAGACTGACTGTTCAAGAATGTAAACTTTGACTATATGTTTGAAACCATTAGTTGAATGTAGAAAGGTTGTCCTATTCTATTAACGTTTTTCTCTGGATTCTTGGCTTTCCCCTTTTTGTATTCTTGCGTGCATTCAAGCATAATTATACTGGTTAAGAGACTTTTTCAATTTAAGAAGTTTACTGCTGCAAGCCTAGGCATTTAAAGAATCGATCTTGTACTTGGAAGAAGGGCTTTGCTTTGTCCGAGTCATGTGAATGTACATGTTTAGAGAATATTATTTGAACTTTCCCTCTACTCTAAACCCGCAGTCAGGATTTTCATTCAGGAGGTGGGACGCTTACTATTAAAAAAAATAAATTATAACAAATACATATATATTCCTCAAAACATCATATATTAATACTAAATGTCATAAACTATTACAATAACTAAATAGCCATTTTCTTTGACAATAAAACCCTTAGACACTTCATATTGTGCATCAGAGCAATGATTATTCATCAAAACCCTTGGACACTTCACTAAATGTCAGAAAATTAGCCATCAGGGCAGTGATTATTCAGCAAATGTAAATGAAATGCAAACTCAAACTGTGTGCAGTGGATTAGGTTGTTTGACTTCAATTTTTAGAAGGTCATGGCTTCAACTCCCACTGTCGTCAAAGAAATTTTTATATTGGTCATTTAAAAAAAGAAATTAAAATTTGAAATAAAAGTAAAAACGAAATCCAATTTTGTTGCCGGAAATTGAAAAAAAAAAATTAAAATTAAAATTTCAAAAAAAAAGTTAAAAAAAAATTATGTTCCCGAGACTTGAACCTAGGTTCTCTTAGGGTGAGAGCCAGTTACCCTAACCAACTAGATTACAACATATTGGTGAAACTGAAGTCTTAGATTATCCTATTTATATACTGCTCGTGTAAATCTAAGAGGTGCAACCAATATCCGAGGGGGCGCAGCCGCACCCGCTTTGTAACGCCCTGATTTTCGGTAACTGGGAAACCATGAAATAAGCCAGAATCTTTTCTTAATTATCCACAATACACAGAAAAGACAGGAAAATTTAAAACTTTTTATTCAACACAAATATATTACAAATCCGAATGTTACAAAATTGCAATATATTACAACAGTGTTCCAATAATACCTTTACAATTCTAAGTGTTACAACTTTCAACATATTACATCAAATTACAATGAATAAAGAACAACACTTGGTATTTCTCGTGGATGTTTTCCAACAATTAAATAGATTACAAAATTGTTACAATAGAACAATAGTAAACAACATATAATGCAGCGGAAATGAGAACGACTCTTGCTTCTCTCGCCTTGAGTCCTCCTGAATCCTGTACCTGTACTTCTGCAATCCGATTCCTATTGAAATGGGGACGTCAGTACATATACTGACATTTTTAAGGCTGATGACTAGCAGCAATTCTCCACTTAAACAAACAGATTGATGAAAAGAGAAATGTGTATATATAATTGATGTGTCAGTATATGCTATGCCTTAGACTTTAATACAAGATTGACTAACGCAACGATGTTCTTATTCTATTGCAAGCAAGTCTCCGGAACAGTATGCAGCCCATACTACATACGTCCCATCTCAAGTTGTTTCTTCATATATAGGGATTTGAACCCACGTTATAAATTCTACTTTGTACACAATTCAGTTCCTGATAATACAACGTGACTGTGAGGTTGTAGGTGGGTCAAGTACAACCAATGCAGTACGATTATGGTATCTCTGTTTGCCACTACTACCCGGCGTACCGGACCTCACTCAAAAATAAGGCTGCAGGTACGGTCTAGTTTCGTTACTGCAGTCATATAGTGGTGTCCATGTTTGCCACTATTTCCCAGCGTACCGGGCTTCATTTGAAAATCAAAAGAACATAGGGTCTCGCATGCGCAGGATAGCGCGAAGCCTACCCTGTAGCACCCCTAGGGTCTCGCAAATGCAGGACTACACGTAGCATCCTATGGCACCTCAAGTCACGGTATTTCAGGAATTAACAAACGAGATACGCAACCCGTGTTCCCAACTCGTGAGAAGACACCGTACGTATCCCTTTGACGGGAAGGTACAACCCAATAACACCGCCTAGTATCGGCCTATAGGACAGGTCGGATCATAAGGAATCACCCTTAACACCAACTCTTTTCCTTTGGCAAAAATGATAATAAGTAGAGTTTAAGTAGTAATAGTCATAAGTTACTACCCTAACGATGTCACTAAATCCAAACAGTCTCACGGGGTTTTCAATAACTTTCTTATGATTATCCCGATCCAACTCATGGCCTATCGATCTAAGACACCGGTGACGGAAATCTCTCTCTTACTCATCATTACCCCTAACTCGCATCTCGCCAACATTCTCGGTCCACTATCAACCCACATCAGTTAAGATCTGTCGGTGCTCAAGGTGTGATTTATCCACAGTTTCTAAAGTGGTAAGATGCGACTCTTGATGGTCGATGGCCCCTACGGTAACTATGAGACCTTATCACTACCCCTAACTCGGTTCTCGTCAACACTCTCGGCCCGCGATCAACCCACATCAGTTAAGATCCGTCGGTGCTCGAGGTGTGATTTATCCACAGTTTCCAAGGTGGTAAGATGCGATCCTTGATGTTCGATGACCCCTAGGCTAGCTTCTATCTAGCTAACAATACTAGTGACTTTTCCAACCATTATTTATTATATATTGAAGATGAAGCATGTGCACATCATATGGTTCAATTTCAATTAGAAACGCATACAACTAGAACTTATGGGTTCTTTTTCCAAATTTGAACTAGGATAATATGCGACTAGGTTCATGGGTTCTTTCTCAAAGTTGAGCTAAAATCACTTAGAACCTAATTGCATGGGTTCCTCGCCAATTCGAGCTAGAACTATCATGGAGCTAGTTTCATGGGTTTCTCCTTAAAAATCGAACTAGAGCAAATGTGGAACATGGGTTTATTTCAATAGTTCCATTGGATTAGCATGCAAGCTAAACTCATGGGTTCCACTACAACATACAACTTAAACACGCATGGATTCTTTTGAATCTAAAACAACTACACATCTCAAACATGGGTTCTTTACTAGAACTACTATAATAACACAAGCATGCGTTCTTCACTTAGAACAACTACAATAACTCAAGCATGAATACAATTTAAGCATGGGTTTCCTTCTACAACAACTCAAGCATGGTATCCTTACTATAATCAACTCAAGCATGGGTTTCTCACTATAATCAACCTACAACAACTCAAGCATGGTATATTTACTATAATCAACTCAAGCATGGTATTCTCACTATAATCAACCTACGATAACTCAAGCATGGTATACTTACTATAATCAACTCAAGCATGGTATTCTCACTATAATCAACCTACAACACTCAAGTATGGTATACTTACTATAATCAACTCATGCATGGGTTTCTCACTATAATCAACCTACAACAACTCAAGCATGGTATACAACTTAAGCATGGGTTTCTTACTACAACAACTCAAGCATGAATAGGTTTCTTTGCTACATCAATCTACAACTTAAGCATAAATACAATTAAGCATGGGTTTCCTTCTACAACAACTCTAAGCCTGGTATCTTTCTACAACTCAAGCATAAATACAATTTAAGCATGGTATATTTACTATAATACACTCAAGCATGGGTTTTGTAACACCCCGCAAAATTTAAATGATAATTTTGCCCTCAGGTGTTACGCACGTGCATTTTGTACTGTTATTGATTATGTCCATAATGCATTTTAATATGTATTTTGAATTCCAATTATTTATGCAATTTCGTATTCTTAAAATTCCATTTGAGACAACTCAAATGCTAAATTTCAATCTTTGAGTTTTACGTACTTTTTACGTATTAATCGATGCACGTGTCGATTCTAGACATTCCACCGTTACGTGCAAAATTTTCGATGGGCTTCAATTATTTATTTTTATAAACATGTTCAAATTCATTTTTGTAAATAGAATTCAATTTTTCCTATTATAATTAAAATAAATTTTTACGTGCAATACACGTGTTTTCTGTATGTTTGAGTATATCATAGAAAATGTATATTAAATATACATTATGTTGCATCCCAATTAACTATAAATATTTTTTGGTCGATAAAGTCAATTTTTATATTTTTGAGATTTTACGGGCGACGCACGTGTTTCGGTGCACGTGTTTTAAGCATATTATTCTTTCAAAATGAATTTCATGAAATTGTGTGTGTCTATTTTAATTGTGCATGAAAAGTATAATTTTAAAGTTAATTTTGTATATTTATTACCTATATAAATAAATTGTTTTAAAGAGATTAAATAAATAAATTATTTTGTACACAAAGCACGTGCACGTGCACACGTGCGATGTGCACACATTGTTAGGGGCCGGGCTGTTCATAAAAGAGGGGAAAAAACTAAATTTTGGATTTTAAAGTAGGAGGGAAAGCAAGTTTAAATTTTAGAAAATGGGAGTAGTGTGGAGGTAGTTATCTCATCATGGGTAGTTGCTACAACTCCCTAATTCATCCTAGCCCTTAATCTCTAACTAGTTGATCTAATCCTAGCCATTCAATCCAACCAAAATTATGTATTAATACCCCATAGTTTCTTCTTATCTTAGTACATTAGAAAAATTTATTAAAGAGAGAAAAGATTTGAGTAAGAAAAAGATTGAGTAGTTTTGAGTTTTCCCCATTGGAGGTCGGCTATACAACCCAATTTGAAGCTTTCGGTTTTGGCAAGGAGCTAGGAGGAGAAGGATCTATTCGTGCATTCTAAGGGATTTTCTAGGAGCTTTCTATTCGTATTTCTTCTACTTTAGGTGGGTGTTTCTTGAATGCTTTCTAATTTAGGAGTATAATTTACATGATAGATGATATACAATTTATTTGTTGAATTTGAATTGGTATGATGAGATTACATGCTAGTTGTTGTAGAAATTGATTGCTAAATTTTAATTGTTGGGATAGATATGAATTGTTAAATTTATGGTCCAAAATGTGTTATGATGATTGTTAGAATATTTGCATACAAGAATATGTGCCATTTGGCAAGTTTTAATTGTATGATGCGTGATTGAAATAGTAATTGAAATAATGCAAATGTGTATAAAAGAATTGTCTGTCGTTTATATAGCAAAGAAGTGTGGTTCTAACTTCAAAATATCTATTTTTGAGTATAGAGATTTTTATAAAGTAATTTTGATAAAAGACAACAGTTTATTTGGAAAATTGATTGGATATATGTTCTGATACATGTTAAGGATTTCATTGAAAAGTGAGAAACTTGTGAAGTTGAGAGCATATACGATATTATTTCTAAAAGGGATACATTCTGGAAATGATCTATATTTTTATATGGAAGTACAAATCAATTAAAAGGTCGAAAAATATATGCAAGCTGTAGTTGGTGTAATTGACAGTCGACTGTTTACCTTCTACAGTCGACTGGAAAGTATAAGAAATTGGGTTTTCGTCGGCAGGACAGTCGACTGTCTACTTTCACAGTCGACTGCTACTGTCCTGAATTTTGATGTTTGAGTTTTCAAAGTATTAGCGGAACAGCCGACTGGCTCCTTGGCAACAGTCGACTGAACCGACTGAGATGTTTTGATGTTCGCAGAACAGACGACTGATACTGTCACCAGTCGACCGAACCGAACTATTTTCTGGTTCTTGAGTTAGATTGGATTTTTGATAAATGAAGGTTAATTAAGTTTGAATATGAGATTTTATGGTTATTAATATTTGATTGAGTTTTATTGTGAAATACACACGAGGATGTGAAAGATGAAATTGATATAGATACCGAATTGAATTGTTCTCATGTTATGAGATTATAAAAGAAATATTTTGAGAAAGAGTTTGTGAACAAAAGAAATGGAAATGAATATTTGAGATTGATTATGAAGTATTGTTGATCTTTAGAGATAGTTGTTGGAATCTAGAGGCTAGGCGATACCCTAATGACCGACAGTATTATTTATTGATTTGAGAGCTAACCATTGAGGGTTGAGCATCTCTTGAGAAGTAGCCAGGTAGACTGACAGTCTCCGTTGTTTTGATTTAAGTCCGGTAGGGTAAGCTAGTGTAACGCCCCGAATCCCAAATACACTGAATTCGAGATGTTCTACAGGATCTTTTCACTTTCTGTAGTACAATTTTACTGGGAAATTAAAACTTTTCATCATACATCAGAGATTACATCAAATTACATCTTTCTTTTGCACAGCGGAAGTAAAATACAACAATTGAATACAAGTACAACAGCTTGATATAATCTTTAAGCATCCAATCCTCTTTAATCTTTAGCATAACATTTACCTGCATATCAGACTGTGGGTACGTCAGTTTATTCAACCGACGAACATTATACACGGCCATCCTCTCTATGCCGGAAATAGTATAACTTAACTTTTCATATTTAGCAAACACAAACTTGTCACATTCAAACTAAAAGGACTACCCTATTGATGTCGTGTTGTGATTGTGCACTTAATCCTTAATGCATTTATTAATGTTACATGACACTAATGCACACTTGTTCGGATTCTATGCATCCCATACTACATAGGTCCGAGGGCAAGCCCTTATTCGTTCTTCATCTTTATAGGGTTCAATCCCCCGTTATAGCTTAGTCTACTACTGTAACTACGGTAGTGTCTTAGATGTCCTATGATCTATGAGCCCATGTCCAGGCAGCCTGGAGGGGAATCCCACGCACTGTCACGATGCATCGAGCAGGCAACCTATGGACAATTCAGCCTCCGCCATGGAACAATGGCACCACCCATAGCCACTCGAACATCCCACGAGCGTCGCCACCGGGACGATAATTCTGGAGTAGCGCCCACGCCATGTCTTGACGCATCAAGCAGGCAGCATGTGGATCGCTCTCACACCGCTATCCGATGGCCCCCATACCCATGTTTTTCTTCTACTTTCATCACGTCTCCACTATGTACTAATCCTTAGTTTTATAAAAATCATGAACAAAATAATCTCTAGAGTTAGCCTCTCCATCAACCGGACTTATTCATTTGTTTCATCATGACCAACCTTGGTCTAATTTCATCTCAATTCATTTTCTTTTTCAATGCCGGGGAGACTTAGCTACTCTAGTTCGAATTTCATTTCACAATCTTCAACTTGAGTACTTACAACTCATAAGATTCATATTCATAGCCAAACAAATTTCTTTTTCTTTCCATCAACATGATTTCTAATTCCATAATCATACATGAACTCATGCACTTCATAATTTCACATTTGAAATTCATATTACTAATAAACATTCATACCTCATATTTTGCACAATATTCTCAAGTGAGAATTAATAATATCATGTCACACAACAAGGTTCTTTTTGCCAATTACTTTCTAATAAATCCATTTCAATTTATCTTTATAAACTATAATTTTCATAAGTGTATCTTAGAACCATAGCTCTAATTGTGCCTTTTGTTCACAAACCATATTGTATTTCCTTCCAATAATACCCAACTCAATCTCATAAAATTCCTTGCATTTTTATGATAACTACCATATTTTTTCCACATTTTTTGGACATCACAAACTCACAAAAAAAATATTTTTTATAAGTGCCGAAGGGAGGAATCGAACCCAGGCACAACGGGAAACAAGCCAAGAGCACCCCCCAACCGGCCAAGCTGTGCTAGCGGTATGAAAGGGGGTCAAATAGTATATATGGTGTACAGGTCGATAGTTATAAGTTCTCAAAATTTGTAGAAAAATATTGTAATCACTGGGGCTCGAACCGCTCGACCCAGAGAAGCCACACGCCGACGCTGACCGCCTGAGCTACTAGCTCAGGTTGTCCAAGTATTGGTTTAAAGTCTAAATAAGTTATTTTGATACTGTGGTTAAAACAACTCGATGTTCAACTACACTTAGTCTCATATGGCTTTTATGAAAGGTACTGAAAAATTCCAGATTATCTTTCTCTTACATGATCTTCATGTCAGTAAGATTAAAATAATTTTTGCATAAATAAAAGTATATTTTTCACACAAAACCATGAATTGTTAATCACAAATCATTATATTCTTTATTTTCGACATTGGTTACAATTAGTCCCCAAGTCTCTTCCATCCCAAAATTATTGTGCATTTTTGCTGATATTAATCTTTCCTCTAACATACACAAATCTACTTCTTTTTAATTTACCCATCCTCACAATAATTAAGGAGGTCTCTTCACAAATTAGCACTAACAAGATATGGGTTTTCTTTTTCATACAATTAGTGATAGCAAAAAGTGTTTCCTTTAATTTAACATATACTTCTAGTTCAATCATGTGCATCACAAAAATATGTAGTCACTTATCAATTATTAGGTTCACATATCACCATACAAGAAAGTTGCTCCTTTAAGAAGCGTGCTCTTTCTTAATCAATTTGCATGTTTCATCTTTTCCCATTAAACTAGCATTCTCAAATATCAATACTAGCGTCGTCCATTTATTCTAATGAGCATGAAGAGATTTTATCTACAACTCAATTAACATTAATAAGCACATGCAATTGTTCATTAACATGCTAATCAAGTTGTAAACTAACTTTCCCAAAAAAAATGTATTTTACTAACATTTTCCATAGATTATTTCTAATTAAGAACAAAGATAATCAACTCACTTTGTAATCACATTCTTTTGGCATACAATCCCACATAATTCACATATCAATAATTCAATCAACTAGAGATTATTTATTCAATTAAAGGCGCATGCTTATTGATCATTTTTCATGCAATTTGCTAATGATATCTAGCATACACTCCTATATTAGAAATATGAAATGTTTTACCCACCTTGAATGGAGAGAACTAAACAACACAAGCCTTGCAAATGACAGCACCTCCTCCTAGCCAAAGCGCGCACAAGCTCCAAGCCTCCTAGCCAAAGCCGAATGCTTCCTAGCACAACCGAATGCTCCCCCTTTGTGACGGCCGGCCACTCCAAGCAAGCAAAACTCACACAACTCTCTATCTTTTTATATCTCACACTATTACAACAATAATACTATAGCTTGGAAATATAATTTGCATATCAAAATAGCCATGAGAGGGGGGGTATTTATACTAGAGAATAGGTGAAATGGAGGGCCAAGATTGAGTGGTTGGTTGTAGAATGAAGGGCCTAGATCAAAGTAGGAGTTATGCAAACTACCCACTTCCATGAAACTACCACCATGATCACCATGATCAAATTTGAAAATCCCTCCAAAAGAATGAATCCCGGCCTAGAAAAGAGGGTGTGCATTGCACGTGTACGTGTAGTGCACGTGCATGCAACTAGGCCAAATTTGTACCTTTTTAATTTGTACAAAAATAAAATAATGATAAATTAGTCTTCTACATGACAAGTTTTAATTAAAATGGATTTATTCATGGGCTTTGTTTTTGGGCCAAAATAGTTTATAAAAATAAATAAAATAAAATACATTTGGGCTTTTAAGAAAAGGCCTTTTTAATTAAATCAAAAAAAGGCTTTAAAGAAAGGCTTTTTGTACAAAATAATTTGAGAACAAATATATATATATATATATATTTATACACATCATAATAAAAATAATTCAACCCAAAATATTGCACGTGCACACTACGTGCAAACTAATAATTTTTCATTAATTGAAAAATCAGGGTATTACAGCACTCCCTCCTTAGAATAGTTCCGTCCCCGGAACTACAATCAAGAGCGAGAAAAACAAAAATACAACACACACAACAAGAACAGAAGATATAAAAATACAATCAAGCAAAAAGCTCAGGATAGTCCTTCAACATCCTCTCCTCAGATTCCCAAGTAGGCTCTTCAACCAAGTGGTTTCTCCAGACTACCTTGACCATCGGTATCGTCTTATTCCTCAAGACTTTCTCTCGACGATCAACAATCTCAACAGGAGACTCGATGTAATTCAGGTCTAACTGCAAACCTTCCGGCACTTCAGGCAAATGATGACTCGGGTCTGGAATATAACCTCTCAGCATAGACACATGAAAGACATTGTGCACCTGAGACAACTCTTCCGGTAATTCAAGCCGGTAAGCAGTTTTTCCGATCCTTTTCAATATCTTATACGGGCCTATAAACCTCGGGGCTAACTTCCCGCCTTTGCCAAATCGAACCACACCTTTGCTGGGTGATACCTTCAGAAAGACGAAGTCACCAACCTCAAACTCAAGGTCCCTTCTCCGGTTGTCTGCATAGCTTTTCTGCCTGCTCTGAGCTTCCACCAACCTTTTCCTGATCAGATCAATCTTCTCAGAAGTTAGTTGCACAAGCTCAGGACCAAACAACTAACGCTCCCCTACTTCATACCAACAAACAGGAGTCCTGCACTTCCTGCCATACAGAGCTTCGTACGGCGCCATCCCAATACTGGTCTGAAAACTGTTGTTGTAGGCAAACTCCACCAAAGGTAAATACCTTTCCCAACTGCCTCCAAAGTCTAGTATACAACACCGAAGCATATCCTCAAGAATACGGCTGACTCTCTCGGTCTGCCCATCGGTTTGCGGATGAAAAGCAGTGCTGAAATCTGTCTTGGTACCCAAAGCTGTCTGAAGACTCCTCCAGAAATGCGAAGTAAACCGCGCATCTCGATCAGGCACAATGGTTGACGGAACGCCATGAAGTCGGACAATCTCACCAACATACATCTCAGCCAACTTGTCCATCGAAGCAGTGAGTTTCATCGCCAAAAAGTGAGCGGATATGGTAAGTCGATCGACTATAACCCAAATCGCATCATTGCCTTTAGAACTCTTAGGCAATCCCGTGATGAAATCCATACTGATGTTATCCCACTTCAATTCCGGAATAGGTAACGGCTGTAATAGACCTCGGGTCTCTGATTTTCGGCTTTGACTTGCTGACAAACCTCACACTTCGCGACAAATTCAGCCACATCCCGCTTCAAACCTGACCACCAGAAATGCTGTTTAATGTCTTTGTACATCTTAGTACTCCCAGGATGTACAGACAGAAGAGTAGCATGCGCCTCCTGAAGAATACTCTCTTTCAGGTCCGCCTGATTTGGAACACATAGCCTCTCTCCGAACCACAGCACTCCATCCCTGATTTGAAATACGGGCAACCTGCCAGCACCAACCTGCTCCTTCATCTCCAAGATATCAGCATCAACCTCCTGACTTGTAATGATCCTTGTATTCAGTGTAGGTTGAAGCCTCAACTGAGCCAAAGATGCTCCCAATCCTTGCAAGACAACCTCAATACCTGCTCAGTCCAACTCCTCAATCAGCTGCCTCTGAGTTGTAATCAAACTGGCCAAACTGCTCTTGCGACTAAGTGCATCAGCCACAACATTAGCCTTTCCAGGATGATACTTGATCTTAGGTCGCATATCCTCAAGCACTTCCAACCATCTCCGTTGCCTCAGATTGAGATCTCTCTGCTGATATATATACTTCAAGCTCTTGTGATCCGTGTACATATTCAACTTCTCACCGTACACGTAGTGCCTCCATTGCTTCAAAGCAAAGATAATCGCAGCCAACTCCAGATCATGAGTCGGGTAATTCTTCTCATGCGGTCGTAGTTGCCTAGACCCATAAGCGATTACTCTTCCCTCTTGCGTTAAGACACAACCAAGCCCCCGATGTGAAGCATCGCTATAAACATCATACTCAACACCTGCTCTAGGCAGAGCCAAAATAGGTGCAGTAGTCAGTCTATCTTTCAACTCCTGAAAGCTCGCCTCACATTGCTCAGTCCACTTGAAGCTCACATTCTTCTTGGTCAGTCCAGTAAGCGGTACAGCTATCTGAGCATAACCTTGAATGAATCTCCTGTAGTATCCAGTCATCCCAAGAAAACTTCTGACTTCCTTCACTGTAGTAGGCCTAGCCCAATCTCTCACTGCCTCTATCTTCTGAGGGTCAGTTGCCACTCCCTCCTTAGAAAGGATGTGACCTAGGAATGCCACTTCAGATTTTCAGAAATCACACTTGGATAACTTGGCATACAACTGCTGCTCTTCCAACTTCTGCAAAACTGCTGCCAGATGCTCAGTGTGCTCCTCCTCTGACTTGGAGTACACGAGAATATCGTCGATAAACACCACGACGAAAGAATCAATAAACGGCCTCAGAACTCTGTTCATCAGGTCCATGAAGATTGCGGGTGCATTCGTCACTCCGAATGGCATAACTAAGAATTCGTAATGCTCATGTCGAGTTCTAAATGCAGTTTTGTGCACATCTTCAGCTTTCACTCGAACTTGGTGGTAACCTGATCGAAGATCTATTTTGGAGAATACAGTCGCTCCTTGTAGACGATCGAACAAATCTTCAATTCGAGGAATCGGATACTTATTCTGAACAGTGACCTTATTCAGCTCTCGGTAATCGATATACATTCTCATCGATCCATCCTTCTTCTTTACCAAAAGCACTGGTGCTCCCCAAGGTGATGCACTAGGTTGAATAAAGCCTCCAACAGTTCCTCAATCTGCCGTTTCACCTCATCCTGTTCCACTAGAGCCATCCTATACGGTGCCTTAGAAATGGGTGCACTTCCCGATTGAACAGTGATGCTGAACTCTACATCACGATGCGGAGGTAACCCAGGGAAATCTTCCAAGAACACAGTCGGATAGTCCCGAACCACAGGAATCCCTTGCACTTCCACAGGAGTCTCTTCCTTGCGGATAGTTGCCACCAGCTTAGAACACTTCCGCTTCCCTTGGAACGTGACTTCAGGTCCACCTGGAGCCTTCACTGTCACCGTCTTGGTCTTACACTCGATGCTGGCACTGTACACCGACATCCAATCAATGCCAATGATAACATCGACTCCCAAGATAGTCAGCTCGATCAGATCAATGCCAAAGATTCGATCTCCAATCACTATCTCGCAATCAGCATAATACCGATCAGTGGTTAAAGTTTCTCCTGACGGAGTAGCTACTGCTAAGATCTTGCCTGGAAAAATCTTCGGCTCAACTCCCAATAATTTAGCAAATTTAGAGACACAAATGTATGAGAGGATCCAGTATCGAACAATACGACAGCTTTCATTCCATTAAGATATAGTTCGCCTGTTACATAATACACACCATTACATAACAGTCTCACTAAACAAAGGGAAAAGAAATGACAAAGACTCTAAACACCAGCCCTCGTACCAGAGATGACCTGATCTGCCTCCTCAGCATCAGCCTCATCCTTCAGCACATCAGTTAGGTTCTTTTTCTTCTCAAGTTCCCAAATCCGATGGCTAAGGACAGAATAGTCGGCCTTCCGCTTCTCCAGCTGAGCCTCCAACAATCCAACTCTCTCCTTCAGGGTTTCCACTTGCCTCTGAAGAGAAGTCACAAGACCACTTGGAACTGGTACTTCTTCTTCGTCGGAAGAAGAATCATCAGATGAATCCGGAGGTGGGGTGATCTCTCGAGATTCAGGTCATTCTTCATCGTCAGAATCAGCTTGTTCGGATAGTACTCGTCCTCGGAATCTGCCTGTCCAGGATGGTACTCTTCCTCAATGATATGCCAGTCGTCGCCTCCAGCAGGGTCGAAGTTATCAGCCATCTTAGAAATAGAGAGGAGGAAGCATAAATCTTAGAGCAACACAAATGTAAGTCACTTACATTTAAATCTCTAGATTCAAACACACACTCTAATGTCCACTTCTAGGGTGTCGTTCCCTATAAATTTGTACAAGTGTGAAAGTGTAGAAAGCGTGGCTCTGATACCACTCTGTAACGCCCCGAATCCCAAATACACTGAATTCGAGATGTTCTACAGGATCTTTTCACTTTCTGTAGTACAATTTTACAGGGAAATTAAAACTTTTCATCATACATCAAAGATTACATCAAATTACATCTTTCTTTTGCACAGCGGAAGTAAAATACAACAATTGAATACAAGTACAACAGCTTGATATAATCTTTAAGCATCCAATCCTCTTTAATCTTTAGCATAACATTTACCTGCATATCAGACTGTGGGTACGTCAGTTTATTCAACCGACGAACATTATACACGGCCATCCTCTCTATGCCGGAAATAGTATAACTTAACTTTTCATATTTAGCAAACACAAACTTGTCACATTCAAACTAAAGGGACTACCCTATTGATGTCGTGTTGTGATTGTGCACTTAATCCTTAATGCATTTATTAATGTTACATGACACTAATGCACACTTGTTCGGATTCTATGCATCCCATACTACATAGGTCCGAGGGCAAGCCCTTATTCGTTCTTCATCTTTATAGGGTTCAATCCCCCGTTATGGCTTAGTCTACTACTGTAACTACGGTAGTGTCTTAGATGTCCTATGATCTATGAGCCCATGTCCAGGTAGCCTGGAGGGGAATCCTACGCACTGTCACGACGCATCGAGCAGGCAACCTATGGACAATTCAGCCTCCGTCATGGAACAATGGCACCACCCATAGCCACTCGAACATCCCACGAGTGTCACCACCGGGACGATAATTCTGGAGTAGCGCCCACGCCATGTCTTGACGCATCAAGCAGGCAGCCTGTGGATCGCTCTCACACCGCTATCCGATGGCCCCCATACCCATGTTTTTCTTCTACTTTCATCACGTCTCCACTATGTACTAATCCTTAGTTTTATAAAACTCATGAACAAAATAATCTCTAGAGTTAGCCTCTCCATCAACCGAACTTATTCATTTGTTTCATCATGACCAACCTTGGTCTAATTTCATCTCAATTCATTTTCTTTTTCAATGCCGGGGAGACTTAGCTACTCTAGTTCGAATTTCATTTCACAATCTTCAACTTGAGTACTTACAACTCATAAGATTCATATTCATAGCCAAACAAATTTCTTTTTCTTTCCATCAACATGATTTCTAATTCCATAATCATACATGAACTCATGCACTTCATAATTTCACATTTGAAATTCATATTACTAATAAACATTCATACTTCATATTTTGCACAATATTCTCAAGTGAGAATTAATAATATCATGTCACACAACAAGGTTCTTTTTGCCAATTACTTTCTAATAAATCCATTTCAATTTATCTTTATAAACTATAATTTTAATAAGTGTATCTTAGAACCATAGCTCTAATTGTGCCTTTTGTTCACAAACCATATTGTATTTCCTTCCAATAATACCCAACTCAATCTCATAAAATTCCTTGCATTTTTATGATAACTACCATATTTTTTCCACATTTTTTGCACATCACAAACTCACAAAAAAAATATTTTTTATAAGTGCCGAAGGGAGGAATCGAACCCAGGCACAACGGGAAACAAGCCAAGAGCACCCGCCAACCGGCCAAGCTGTGCTAGCGGTATGAAAGGGGGTCAAATAGTATATATGGTGTACAGGTCGATAGTTATAAGTTCTCAAAATTTGTAGAAAAATATTGTAATCACTGGGGCTCGAACCGCTCGACCCAGAGAAGCCACACGCCGACGCTGACCGCCTGAGCTACTAGCTCAGGTTGTCCAAGTATTGGTTTAAAGTCTAAATAAGTTATTTTGATACTGTGGTTAAAACAACTCGATGTTCAACTACACTTAGTCTCATATGGCTTTTATGAAAGGTACTGAAAAATTCCAGATTATCTTTCTCTTATATGATCTTCATGTCAGTAAGATTAAAATAATTTTTGCATAAATAAAAGTATATTTTTCACACAAAACCATGAATTGTTAATCACAAATCATTATATTCTTTATTTTCGACATTGGTTACAATTAGTCCCCAAGTCTCTTCCATCCCAAAATTATTGTGCATTTTTGCTGATATTAATCTTTCCTCTAACATACACAAATCTACTTCTTTTTAATTTACCCATCCTCACAATAATTAAGGAGGTCTCTTCACAAATTAGCACTAACAAGATATGGGTTTTCTTTTTCATACAATTAGTGATAGCAAAAAGTGTTTCCTTTAATTTAACATATACTTCTAGTTCAATCATGTGCATCACAAAAATATGTAGTCACTTATCAATTATTAGGTTCACATATCACCATACAAGAAAGTTGCTCCTTTAAGAAGCGTGCTCTTTCTTAATCAATTTGCATGTTTCATCTCTTCCCATTAAACTAGCATTCTCAAATATCAATACTAGCGTCGTCCATTTATTCTAATGAGCATGAAGAGATTTTATCTACAACTCAATTAACATTAATAAGCACATGCAATTGTTCATTAACATGCTAATCAAGTTGTAAACTAACTTTCCCAAAAAAAATGTATTTTACTAACATTTTCCATAGATTATTTCTAATTAAGAACAAAGATAATCAACTCACTTTGTAATCACATTCTTATGGCATACAATTCCACATAATTCACATATCAATAATTCAATCAACTAGAGATTATTTATTCAATTAAAGGCGCATTCTTATTAATCATTTTTCATGCAATTTGCTAATGAGATCTAGCATACACTCCTATATTAGAAATATGAAATGTTTTACCCACCTTGAATGGAGAGAACTAAACAACACAAGCCTTGCAAATGACAGCACCTCCTCCTAGCCAAAGCGCGCACAAGCTCCAAGCCTCCTAGCCAAAGCCGAATGCTTCCTAGCACAACCGAATACTCCCCCTTTGTGACGGCCGGCCACTCCAAGCAAGCAAAACTCACACAACTCTCTATCTTTTTATATCTCACACTATTACAACAATAATACTATAGCTTGGAAATATAATTTGCATATCAAAATAGCCATGAGAGGGGGGGTATTTATACTAGAGAATAGGTGAAATGGAAGGCCAAGATTGAGTGGTTGGTTGTAGAATGAAGGGCCTAGATCAAAGTAGGAGTTATGCAAACTACCCACTTCCATGAAACTACCACCATGATCACCATGATCAAATTTGAAAATCCCTCCAAAAGAATGAATCCCGGCCTAGAAAAGAGGGTGTGCATTGCACGTGTACGTGTAGTGCACGTGCATGCAACTAGGCCAAATTTGTACCTTTTTAATTTGTACAAAAATAAAATAATGATAAATTAGTCTTCTACATGACAAGTTTTAATTAAAATGGATTTATTCATGGGCTTTGTTTTTGGGCCAAAATAGTTTATAAAAATAAATAAAATAAAATACATTTGGGCTTTTAAGAAAAGGCCTTTTTAATTAAATCAAAATAAGGCTTTAAAGAAAGGCTTTTTGTACAAAATAATTTGAGAACAAATATATATATATATTTATACACATCATAATAAAAATAATTCAACCCAAAATATTGCACGTGCACACTATGTGCAAAATAATAATTTTTCATTAATTGAAAAATCAGGGTATTACAGCTAGCTCTAGGTTGTGATGATTTTCTTTTAAAACAATCATTGTAGGGATGTAATGAAAGTAAGAGAAAAACATAAGTATGAGGGCCATTGGTTGGGTGTTGTGAGGGTATGCACAGGCTGTCTTCACGATGCATCGTGACATGACGTGGATACTACTCCAGAGTACCATCCCGGTGACGACGCTTGTGGGATGTTTGGTGACTATGGGTGGTGCCATCGTTCCAAGGTGGAGGCTGAATTGTCCATAGATTGTCTGCTCGATGCGTCGTGTCAGTGCGTGGGATTCTCCTCCAGACTGCCTGGATATGGGCTCATAGATCATAGAACATCTAGGATACTTATCGAAATTACAGATAGATACATAGTGAAGACGTGATGAAAGTAGGAGAAAAATACGAGTATGAGGGTCATCGGATTGGCGGTGTGAGAGTGATCCATAGGCTACCTGCTTGATGCGTCAAGACATGGCGTGCGCACTACTCCAGAATTATCGTCCTGGTGGCGACGGTTGTGGGATGTTTGGTGACTGCAAGAGGATCGTGTGCCATGAAGTGAGGCTGAATTGCCACAGGCTGTCTTCACGATGCGTCGTGACATGACGTGGGATTCCCCTCCAAGATTTTCTGTACACGTGCTTGTACTCATAGATCATCTAAGATACCTACCGTAATTACAGTAGTAGATTAAGTCATAGCAAGGGATTGAACCCTACAAAGATGAAGAACGATTAAGGGCTTGCCCTCGGACCTATGTAGTATGGGATGCATAGAATCCGAACAAGTGTGCATTAGTGTCATGTATTATAAATAACTGCATTAAGGACTAAGTGCACAGCACAACACGACATCAACAGGATAGTCCCTTTGTAACTCTGTTTGTGATCAAGTTTGTGTTGCTAAAGTATTTAAGGATCGTTATACCTGTTCCGGCATAGAGAGGATGGCCGTGTATAATATTTCGTCAGTTGTAACCAACTGACGCGCCCACAGTTTTATATACAGGAATTGGAGTTACATGAAGATATAAAGATGATTTGATGCTGTTGACTACTTAAATGTTAAAGTTGTAACAATTATACTTTATTTATTGTTGTATTTTATTGTTTCCGCGGCGTATTGATGTAAAAGACTCTGATGTAATCGTTGTTGAAATAAAAGTTTTTAAATTCCTTGTAAAATTGTACGAATGAAGTGTAAAGATCCTGTGGAAATCTCGAATTCAGCTGTTTTTGGAATTCGGGGTGTTACAGAGTGGTATCAGAGCTACGCTTCAAAGTAGTACAAATTTATAAGGAACGACACCCTAGAAGTGGACATTAGAGCGTAAGTTCAGTTTATAGAGATTTAAATGGAAGCGATTTACATTTGTGTTGCTTTATAGGCTGATGTTTTCTCTTTCCTTTCCCTATTGGATGGCTGGAGTCATAAATGGAAATTGTTATCGAATTTGCGTTCAACCTCATTCATGATGCTCTCCTCGTTTACATTGATTTGAGATTGTATGCGAGCTCATTTTACCTGGGTATCAGAGTGGCGCAGTGGAAGCGTGGTTGGTTTGAACAGTCATTCATGATACCTTACACATAGACACACTTTCCCTTCAAATTATTTTCTCTGGATTTTCATCATAGTACTTTTCGACATTTAATATTTTCCAAATAAATATTTTTCTATACTATTAAATCATATTAATGCCTATTATTTATCTATTTTCTTAGTCTTGGTTCTTTAAATTTGTTTTTCTTTCAGTTTTAAAATCCTGTTTATCGCGTTTTATGTCACTTTATGATCATCCGTCTATATTCGCTATTACTTCATGCATTCTATTAAATTTATATTACAACTATTATTTTCTTCATTTATTACATTTTTGAATTTGCTTGTGAATTTTGCTTATGTGTATTCATTTTACATGACTTGATTTTCTGATGCGATATTCTTTCGTTATCTCGTATTGTCCTATATACTTCAATATATTTTAACAGGATTGAAATATTTTTATAAATACAACATACTAATTTGATTTATTGTCTGCATTCAATATTATTGTTAGTACATATTATCTACTAATTTATTTGTTATATTCATTAATTCTGTAATTTACGTTTCCTTAATATAATGCATATACTCGCTATTCAAGCTTTACTCTATCCTTTAATTTTAAATGGTCTTTACATTCTTGATTACTACATATGTTTTCATTGAATTTTTATATGTGTCATGTATTTCAAGATACTTACTATACATATAATTTCACCATCCTCCAATTATTATACTGCTATTTTTATGTATAATTGTTTGTGTCAAATATCCTAAATTGCTACACTACATCATTATTGTTTTCAATTCCGACATGTGCATATATTTTACACTATTTTAGTGTTATAAAAAAAAAATTCATTACTACTAATTAGTACCGCCTATGTTTGATATATCCTATACACCTATTTTGATATTTCATTGTTTAAATTCTTTTACTCCCATTTTCATATCGTTGATTTCAAACATAACACCATACTTTATTAAACATCCCATATCTAACCTAAGTATACATGGGAGATTACATCTTTCCATCTTCCGCTTTGGTGCAACTTAATGTCGAGAGGGCAAATATGCAACTAGACATCATTGGATGCTACCTACAACTGGATGTCGGTGAGGCAAAGTTTGCAACCGAATGCCCAGAAGGCAAATTGCAACAGGATATCGTAGGAGCAATTATGCAACTTGAGATCAAGACAGGCAAGTCTGCTGTTGGATACCAGTGAGACGAACCTACACCAGAAGGAAATATTATATTTAGATAACCCCTAACTTGTTTTTCTATAATATTCACTTACAACTATTCCATTTTTTGGTACTAGCTTATATTATTTTATAATATTTTGCAACCTAGCATTATGCTGTTTATACTGATTTCTTTATTCATCAAACTTGTATATTTACCGCTTAATCTCAACTATCTTGTCGTCTTCTTCGTAGTACTTTGTATTTTATGTGAGTTAGTATTTCATACTACTTTATCATATTTTGCCATTTTAGACTTGGTGGCTACTCACATAACAAAAACATATCTCTTGTTATTTATGTATTTTGTTTATGATTCATAAATTTTCTTCTATATCCTTGATTTTGTGACACGTCATTGTCTTTTAACTACAATGTTTGTTTAAACTCTTACAAATCATTTATGATTTTCATATCATGCTATTTGTTTCACCCCTATAATTTTTTTTCTTATGTACGTATATAATTTCGCATACTGGTTTTCTTGATCTACTTGATAAATCGAAATTATTTGGATTTCTGCCTTTTCATTTTTATCATACACATATGATTATTGTATTTACCTTACAAATCACTTTATGATATCAATTTCATTTTTAATGTTGTCTATACTTTTAAACTATATTTCCTTCTCATATATTTTTCAAACTCTTATTCAATAATCTTCTTTTAAATTTACTAATTCAGTTTTCATTATACAACACCGAAAAATAATAATAATAATAATAAAAAAAATAACAATAATAATAATAATAATTAAAAAAATATAGTTTGCGACTTCCTACCACTTATTACTTTGATAAATTTTGACTACTAAATTTATTTATAAATTATCCATTGACTATGATTCTCTCTATTGCATTGTTTCTTAACTATTTTTTTTATTTATGACTAAAATTATTTATCATTTTACCTAATGGTTTACTTTATAGTATTTTTGTATGAAAACTCCTTTCAATATATACAATCCCTTATTGTCGCATTTACTTTCTTATTCTACTTCCTAGATTCATGTTCTGTTCTAAAATTTTGATACTCATAATTTTCTTAAATAGATTTTGTTTATTTCATCCACATTACTTACTGTTACCTGCTGATTTCGGTGTGGGGGTAAACAGATGAGATTTGTGAGCTCGGGAAAACCTGAACAGCAGATCCAAGCCTTCTGATTCCTGCCGCAACCTGCAAGGAAGTGCGAGACACCGGGGTTGATTCCGGCGACGCACCCTCCGACGCTCTTGTCAGTAACCAGTGGTGATTAAAGAAAGAGCTTAAGGTGAAAAAAGAGTGATTACCCGGTCACCGTAGCAGAGGGGAGGTATTTATAGTCACCTGGGGAGAGATTAGGGACCTGATTTCCTGTGAAACCGCCAGGAGTAAAATCCTCACAGTCTGTTTAGGAAACTAACCCCCTGATTCCCGGTGAGAGTAAATCAGGCTCGTTGACTTGGTCAAGTCAGTGGCCCTAATTTATCTCTTGTCGGTCTGGGTTCGCCTCGGGTCGGGACCCGTACCCAATCGGAGTGGACCCGTCTGTGGGCTGTTGGATCTGTGAGAGGGAGATCCAATACCCGCCTTGGATCCATTTGTATGTGAAATTACCGTTTTACCCCCGAGCTTCAAGATTCGCGCCCAATCTGGACGGTTCCGATTTAACCCCATCTTTAGCCATATCGCGAGCCCCCCACTCCTAAAGACTGAGTGTGATCAGCCTTTGAGGAGTAGTTTAACTGTTTTGGTGGCTAATGGAGTTGTATCGCAGTCCAAATGGAGGATTTTGAATCTCGAAGGGGGTAGTGAGGTAATTTTTTGATGCCATGTGCTGTTCTCTAGCCATATCGAGTATTTGACGACTTTTATCTATTTTTCGGATTATTTATTTAATTTTGCGATGTGTTTACTAATCGTTTGGGGGTCTTAACAGTACATTCTAGGCAATAATTGTTCGTTCAGGGGTTCAAAAATGTACCCCCGAATTTTTAATTATTTTCCAGAATTTTTAGTTAATTTTCCCGAATTTTTAGCAATTTTTTCGCAATTTTTAAATAAATAAAACGATTTAAATAAATAAAAAAAATGATTTTAAATACCGATTTATGACGTGGCTCGATCTGAGTCGTTGATCATGGACGAGCACGAATTTTTGAGAGATCCATCGGCTGCTATCGCTCGGAAGCTTTTTTCTCCGTTTGCGAGCTCGGGATGGCACTTGCTCGGCTGCCGACCGGAGGGAGAGGGGTTCGGCAGGCCGAGCGACGTGGCACCATCTGAGCCGTCGGATGATGGCGCGCCTCCCAAGAAAACGCTATCTTGTCTTTTAGCGCACGCGGCGCAATCTGGGCCGTTCATCATTAGGAGCGCGAATTTCTGAGAGATCCAACGGTCGTAGTTGCTCGGTGTCTTTTTTCCTCCGTTTGCAGGATCGGAAAGGCACTTGCTCAGCAGCCGACCGAAAGCACGGGGTTTCGACAGACCGAGCGAAGTGTCACAGTCGAAAAGGCACATGCTCGTTAGCCGACCGAAGGCATGGGTCTCGGCGGTTCGAGCGACGTGGCGCAATCTGAGCCGTCGGATGGTGGCGCACATCTCGAGACGGGCACATTTCCCGAGAAAACACTATCTTGTCGTTTAGTATCTTCGGCGAGATCTGGGCCGTCTGATTGAGATCCGACGCGAAAGTTGAGGAGAAAGTGAGTTTTCTCCATTTACAGGCTCGGGAAGGCCCTTGCTCGGTAGCCGACCGAAGACGTGCGGTTTCGGCCTTCCGAGCGACGTGGCGCAATCTGAGACGTCGGATGGTGGCGCACATCTCGAGACGGGCACATTTCCCGAGAAAACACTATCTTGTCGTTTAGTATCTTCGGCGAGATCTGGACCGTCTGATTGAGATCCGATGCGAAAGTTGAGGAGAAAGTGAGTTTTCTCCGTTTACAGGCTCGGGAAGGCACTTGCTCGGTAGCCGACCGAAGACGTGGGGTTTCGGCCGTCTGAGCGACGTGGCGCAATCTGAGACGTCGGATGGTGGCGCACATCTCGAGACGGGCACATTTCCCGAGAAAACACTATCTTGTCGTTTAGTATCTTCGGCGAGATCTGGGCCGTCTGATTGAGATCCGACGCGAAAGTTGAGGAGAAAGTGAGTTTTCTCGTTTACAGGCTCGGGAAGGCACTTGCTCGGTAGCCGACCGAAGAGATGGGGTTTTGGCAGTCCGAGCGTGAAAGGGCGTTCCGAGATATAGTGGGGGAACGGACCTCGATACGGCCCAATTTCCAAGGGCATTAATGGCGTTCCAGGATTCATGCGGCGTTCCATTTTCCCAAGGTCATTAATGACGACGCCCTTCAATTAATGTGCGGCGTTTCAACTTCCGAGGGTTATAATGGCTGGTTCTTGGAAGGTAGGCTATAAGTACTCCATTTCCCTTGTCATTTCAGTCGCAACAACATAGAGTTTCAGCCCTCAGAGGTATTTGCCTTGGGTAAGTTCTCCTTCGAGGTTCGAAAGGGGTGGTCGCTCTTTTGCCTTGTTCTTCTCTCGTTCCTAACGGCCCCAAAGTGGATGTCAGGGTCGGGGGAGAATAGGGCAGGAGTGGTGACGACCGTAGTCCGGACCTAAGGGATGAGCTACTTCGGAAGGACGGGTGGTCGTTCTTCCACCATGATCATCACCCGATTTTGACTGGCCCGATGTGGGTGTCAAGATCGGGGGTGGTCATGGTAGAAGGGGTGATGACCCTAGTCTGGATCCGGCGGAGGGGTTCATTTCGGAAGGACTGGTGGTCGTTCTTTCGCCCAAGTCTTCTCCTGACTATGACGGCCCGGGTGGAGGTGTCAGGGTCAGGGGAGATTTGGGCCGAAAGGTAGACCACCGAAGTCCGGATCCGAGGGGCGGAGTGCCTCGGTAGGACGGGTGGTCGTTCTTTCACCGTGGTCTTCTCCTGACTCTGACTGCTCCAAAGTGGGTGTTAGGGTCGAGGGAGATCATGGTGGGAGAGGTGATGACCCTGGTCCGAATCCGAGGGACGAGTTCGTTTCGGGAGGACGGGTGGTCGTTCTTCCACCGTGATCTTCTCCCGATTCTGACTGCCTCATTGTATGTGTCAGGGTCGGGGAAGATCACGGTAGAAGAGGTGATGACCAAAGTCCGGATCCGAGGGACTGTAGCTTCGGAATGATGGGAGGCGTGCCGATCTGTTTATGACCGGGCCCTGGGGGTCGGCGGTTTCTCTCTAACACTTGAACAATTCGTGGCTTCGGCTCCGAGGCTGGAAGTTCTGCGGTGTTCACGGGTGAGAGAAATGCCGACCGAAACCTGTGGCCTGGGGGGCTCGCCGAGGGCGGTGCCTTAAAACTTTGAAATAAAAAAATTTTCTAGCTTCTTTAGACAGAGGTGGGTCATCTGAGGGCACGGTCGTCCGAGCGACGCGACGCAATCTGAGCCGTCGGATGTCGACACGCATCTCGAGATGGGCACACTTCTCGAGAAAACACTATCTTGTCGTCTAGTGCCCTCGGCGAGATCTGGGCCGTCTGATTGAGATCTTACACGAAAGTTGAGGAGAAAGCGAGTTTTCTCCGTTTGCGAGCTCGGAAAGGCACTCGCTCGGCAGCCGGCTGGAGACCCTTACTGTTGAGTTCGGACTGCATGTGACTCGGATTTGGATCCTGTGGTGCCGAGCTACTTGACTTGGTGAGGAGGTAGAGTGGTTTTGGGCCTTAGAGACGTTTCGAGAGTGGCCCAAAAGTCACGCCCTTACGTTTGGAAGTCCAAGGGACGTTCCTTTTTACTATAAATCTTCACCCTCCCTTAAACCAAGTCTCATTATTTACGTTTACTCTCTGTCTTCAGTTTTTACTGTCGCCTTCGAAGTTTTCGGCTCCTTGGTGGTGGTGCTAGCTGTCGCGGCGAGGCGTTCCTTGTCTCCGGTGAACTTTCTGACCGTAGCTATCACTTCGAGGTCAGTCTCTCTCCCTTCTTTTTAGAAAATGGTTAAGATTACGGATGAGACCCCCGCCTCGGAGCAAGCCGTAGGCCGAGCGGGCAAAGGGAAGGAGGTAGTGGAGCCGACCAATCAGGGCTTCGTTCGGCCGGATAGAGAGGGTGAAGTAGCCAAACCACCTCAGGAGGTCGCGGCGGCGTCTCACAAGGGTAAGGCGGTGGTCACAATCGTCGAGACGCCAAAAACGGCGGGGGCGTTCGGTCGGCAACCCATTGCTCTGTCGAGCGTGGGAGGCGTTCGGGACTATGCCGAGGATGTCTTGGAGAAGGTGACCCAAGGGACGGCCAAGTCGGTGGAGGAGAATGAACCGAGAGAGCTGTGCGAGGTAGACCATACCATCTCCTCGCTTACGGAGGCCGATCTTCATTTGATCCGAAAGGGATTCCGGATCCCCACCGAGTACGGGCTGCTACTCCCCGGGCCAGGCTTCCGAGCCAATACGAAGTCTTTGACAGATGTGTGCGTCTTTCCTGTCGACTCTCTTATCGCCGGGCTCTGCTTTCCCCTTCATCCGTTCGTAGTTGATGTCTTGAACTGGTACGGTTTGAGCCCCGCCCAGCTGATGCCGAACACCTGGAGGCACGTCATGGTGTTTGTCCTCCGGTGCCAAGAGGTCGGTGCCGCGCCTAGCATGTTTCTCTTTCGGAGCCTCTACCGACCTTGTCAGCCGAGCCGAAACGAACAGAGGTTCTGTCTTTCGCCATGGACGGGCGTGAAGTTGGTCGAGAACCCGGACTCGATCAAACACTGGAAGGAGAAGTATTTCATCATCCGGGCTCCCGCGTCGTGGGTGATCCCGATAGTTTGGGCGAAGGATGGGCTGCCCAAGCGAGCCAAGAAGGAGCTGGCGTTGAGTGACGAGGAAGCAGAGGTCCTCAAGAAGCTCCTCGCTCTGCCAGCGTTAAGCTGGAAAGATATTACCCGAGGAGGCTCTGTTTCGAGGGGGTCTCAGTCCGATCAACCCTAGTATGCTTCTGGTATTTATACTCTTTGCTTAAAGTTTATGAAAATTTTTCTATGTTTTTTCATTCAGCTTGTGCAGAGACGATGAAGATGGACTACAGTGGTGAAGGCCAGGGCGGCGGAGCAGGAGACGAAGAAGAAGAGGCCTTCGGCGGGGCCTTAAGGCGGCCGAGCCTCGAAGATACCTTCGGTCGCGAAGACTACCGACCAGCCGAAGGTTGTTGTGACGGAGGTCGGTTCCGAGCAGGGGGAGGTCATGGTCCTCGACCCTCCTGCCTCAGGCGTGCCGACACCGACCTCGAAGGGGGTTGCTCCCGGTTCGTCGAGCGGTGCGTTCGGCGTGAAGGAGGTGCTGTCCCTCCAAGTTCCGCCCCTTACTGCCGAGGCGGAGAAGATCTGGACCGAGCATCATAAGCAGATCTTCATCCCTGACTGGCAGGTGATGAATGTCGACGGCTTCTTGGGCGACGGCAACATCTGCATGGAAGCAGTGAGGCACCTGCTGACCCCAAAGAATCGAGCGACCCTAAAGGCCGGGCTAGCAGGGGACGCCGCGATGCAGATCGCTCGGAACACCATGTCGGTAAGTGGGCCGAGCTCTTCTCATTGAAACTTTTTCTGAGAATTTCCTAAGTTCCTGGGTTCGGGTTCTAATTGGTTGTCCTCTTTTCAGACCCTCTGCCACTTCAACTTCCTGCTCGAGGAGTTCACGAGCAAGGAACAGGAGTATGAGCGGGAGAGGGTGGAGCATGTCAAGGCCACGAAGCTGCTTGATGCCGAGCAGCTCCTCTCGGCAAAGAGGGGTGCCGAAGTGGCTGGGACTGGAGAAGCAGCTGGCCGACGCCATTCAGCTGTCGAAGGACACGGCAACCAAACTTGAGGCTTCGGAGAAGGAGGCTGCCGAGCTGAAGGAGGAGCTAGCCAATGCTCGATCGGAAGCGGAGAGGGCTCGGAAGAGGGCCGAGAAGATCATGACCGAACATCGGTCTAAGGTGAAGAAGGTGAAGAAGGCTGTGCAGGAGGAGGTCGTGCAACACATGTTCAAGAACATGGAGGATGCATATGGTCGAGCTTTGCTCCACATCGCCGCCAGGAATCCGGGTTTCGACACTTCCTCCTACCATTTCTACGACCCCGTGGAGGGGGAGGAGGAGGTTCCTCAGGGGATGCTCGACCCCGAGGGACAGACGGAGGGTGTCGAAGGCCCGGGCGAGACCGAGGCCGAGGATGAAAAGGAGGGCGACTCTGAGGAGGAGAGTGGGAGTGAAGACAAAGACGAGGGCGATGGCGAGGACAGGGCCGAGGGGTCGACGGACCCGAACGACAAAAAGGTCGACCCCTGACTCGGTTGCTTCTTTTAGTCTTTCGTTGTCTTGTTTCTTTTTTGTAAGCCTAACCGCGGACTGGCCACCGCTCTTGTAAAACATTCTCCTCGGTTTTGAATGAAAATATTTTGTTTGGCCTAAAATTTGTCCAAGTGTTGAGTCTCGGATTTTGTGTATGACTAGTTGTAGATGTTTCCAAGTGTTGGCCCATCAGATTTATCTCTGCTTTTCAGGTGAAGTTTGGTCCGATCACGGAGGTTTCGTACCTTCGTAAAGAGCTGACCAAGACAAAACGAGAGTTGTCGCTGAGCCAAGATAAGCGCTTTTACATGCTTCTGAAACTGGAGGAGATAAAGGCGCTGGCCAGGGGGCAGTGTCGCGAGCTAAACCAGCTAAGAAAATGAGTCCCAGTCCCTTCTCCCGAGGGCAAGGTCGAGCAACTTAGTAGGGAGCTCGCCGTCGCCCAGCGTAAGAACGAAGAGCTCTCGGCCAAGATCCGACACTTGGAGGTAGCGGGGCGAGGTCGTTCGGCGGAAGAAGAGAAGCTTGCTTCCGAGTTGGAGAAGGTGTCGTCCGAGCGCAAGAAACTACTGGCCGAGGTCGATAAGCTTAGGAGGATCACGATAGATAGGGTGATTGAGGTCACCCATTACCGACGGCTCGCGACTGATAGTGTCAACGTCTCGGGCTCGTCGAGGCTCCCTCATTCGAAGAAGTTGGCGAAGGATGATGCTCTGAGAGATAGAATCATTGAATTGGAAGAAGAGGTCGCGTCGCTCAAGCCTTTGCCTGAGAGGGCCAACATCCGCAGTACATCGTGTACTCGTGAAGAGAGCGAGAGAGGGATTACATTTTACGAACTTGCGACACGTTTGCCTGTGGCTAGGCGGAGCCCTACCGACGCTCAGAGTAGCGTGGCCGTCTCGTCAAGCGGAGCCTCGGTCGGTGCCACAATTAGGGTCAGCAGCGAAGGGGGGTCACGCTTCGTTGGTTTAGGATCGAGTTCGGAGGGCAGGCCTCGTCGTCCTCGCGTTTCCTTAAACCGAAGCGTTCCCCTTCCGAAGAGGCCCTAATCATGTCGTTTTATGTTTTTTCTTTCTGGCTATTGTAAAAACTAAATTGTGGGGTCGGTCCGGCCGTCTGTAACACTATTATATCTGAATACGAATCTGAAAGTTTGTTTAGAAAATTCCCAAGTGTTGGACTTCGGCAGTGTATTGAAATTTTGCTATTCGTTTTTCCTTCTTTTCAGCTCGTGGGGGCAGCCCAATATACTGATTCCAACGGCTCGGACGATGATGCTGATACCGGGGCAACTTCAGGAGCGACGAAGTCGCGCTCGACGAAGTGCCGAGAGCGGCTTTATAGTGTCGAGCTGGAGTTACGCCGATCTGAGAGCGAACGGGCCCACCTTCAGTCCGTCCTCGGCCAACGAGACACTGAGATCCAACGTCTAGAGAGTAGGATCAGCGAGGCGACCCTCGTGGGAGAGGGCGAAGACTCGCAGACCGCTTTTAGCAATGCTCTTCGGGTCCAGTGTATTCGGCACAACCAGTCAAAGGTGATAGCCGAGCGGGACGATTTGCTCTCTGAGATCCGTCACTTGCAGACCGTAGAGGCGAAGCTTCGGAAGGAGTCAGAGGAACTATCAGCCGAGGCGGATGGGCTGGCGACCGAACGGATCAGTGAAGACACTTCTGTTTGAAGACGAAGTGTTGCGGGTCGGCGCTGTGTTTTTGTTTTCTAATGCTTTGTAACTATGGGAGGATTGCTTTGTATTATGCCTCGTTCATCAATAAAATTTCTTTCCATAACTAGCATGTCTTTTGTTGCTCTTCGCGTTTGTCCCGCTTGTAAATGTGTTGGCCGTGCCGAGGTCCTCGAGCCGAGCACATGGTGCCGTCGGCGAGAATCTCGAGGTGAACTAGCTCCTGACGGAGCGCAATCTTGTCGTTTAGCGATTCTGACAAGATCTGGGCCGTCGGATGTCGGCGCGAATCTCGATGCGGCACAGTTCCCAAGAAAATGCTATCTTGTTGTTTAGGGTCGTTGGCAAGATCTGAACCGTCTGATCGGGATCCTACACGAAAGTTGAGGGGAAAATGAGTTTTCCCCGTTTGCAGGCTCGGGAAGGCACTTGCTCGGCTTCCGACCGGAGACGGCAGGGTTCGACCTTTCCCCAATGGGCTCTCGCCTTCGTGACGGGGTGGCTCGGGTTTTGGTGCCGAACAGTGCTTCGATCTCTCTATCTTCGCGAAGTCGAGAGGTGAGCCGAGCTCTTTCCCATGGCGAGACTCGTCGGCCATAGCGAGTGCCCGACGGTTGTGGGAGCAATTTCGAATGGTGATCCACTCCTAGCTTGCTGCGAAGCGAGCTTGGGGAGTGGAATGGAACCAAGTGTTGGACTCCGGAACCATCGGTGTAGTTCAACGGTCGTGGGAGCAATTCCGAACGGCGATCTACCTCTGGCTCGTCCGGGGGCGAGCCGAGGAGGTAAAGTCGAGCCGGACATTGGACTCCGAACCATTGGTTAAAAAATGAAAGAAATAAGAGAGACGAAAACAAATTCGCAAGTATGAGAGAACGTTTTTTATTAATAATTGACGGCGAACCGTTTTTACATATTACAATTTATGGAACAGAATACAACTTGGAGGAGAGGAATGGTTCGACACCTCGTGGTACTCAGAAAGGCGCCGGGGCGCTCTCTCGGTATTTCAGGAGGTGGTCGGCATTCCAGGTCCTCGGAATCTCTCTGCCCTCTAGATCTTCCAGACGATATGCCCCCGGCCGAACTACCCTTGTGATCTTGTAAGGCCCTTCCCAGTTCGGAGCCAGCTTGCTCTTCTGGTTGGGGAAGGATATGGCCAGTTTTCTCAATACCAAATCCCCTTGCTTAAGGTTGGTGGGTCGGAGCTTCTTGTTGTATGCCAACTCGACTCTTCTTCGGTAATTTTGCTGCCGAATTGACGCTCTTTCCCTCAGCTCATCTACCAGATCTAAGCTTGCTCTGAGGTCTCTGGCGTTCTGTTCCTCATCGTAGGCCGCAAGGCGAGGAGAAGGTATGCCGACCTCGAGGGGTATCACCGCCGCGGACCCGTAGGTGAGGTTGAAAGGGGACTCTTCTGTGGGGGTCCGCTTGCTCATGCAGTAGTTCCATAGGATGTTGGGAAGTTGGTCGACCCATAGGCCTTTGGAACATTTGTCCAACCTTTTCTTGATGCCTGCGAGGATCTGCCGATTAGTGTTTTCTGCCTGACCGTTCGACTGAGGGTGGGAGACGGACGAGAAGCGCTGCTGAATGGCGAGGTCGTCGCACAGAGCACAGAATGTCGCGCCAGTGAACTGGGTTCCGTTGTCCGTCACAAGGACACGGGAGACGCCGAATCGACAAATAACGCTCTTCCAGAAGAATTGAAGCACTTTGTTCTCGGTTATAGTGGCGAGGGGCTCGGCCTCGATCCACTTCGAGAAGTAGTCGATGGCAACAACCAAGAACTTGAACTAGGCCGGGAGCCGGAGGGAAGGGCCCTAGTAAATCCATTCCCCACATTGCAAAGGGGATGGGACTTGACAGGGAGGCAAGGTTGGCTTGTGGGAGCCTGACGGACATTTGAATGTCTCTGACAGGGGCCGCATTGCCGAACGTGTCGCTCGGCGTCTTGGAGGAGGGTCGGCCAGAAGTATCCATAGTTCAAAGCTTTCCGAGCTAAGTCCCTAGATCCTGAATGTGCTCTGCCGATACCCTCGTGGAGCTCTTGTAGAGCGTAGTCGGCCTGTTCTAGGGAGAGGCACCTTAGGTATGGTCGGCCGTCAATTTGAGAGAAGGGGCGTTTGTATAAAATACCCTCGATCAAGACATACCGCTCGGCCCGGGTTCTGACTCGGCATGCTTCTTTGGGATCTTTGGGCAGGAGCCCGTCCCTTAAGAACTCCACCAATGGCTTCATCCAGTTATCTTGCAGCATGACCGGCAATGACTCCGCCGAGCCGGATGTCTCGTCTTCTATGCTCGGCCTTGAGAGGACCTCGATCAAGACGGTCTGCTCGAGACCTTGGAGGGAGGACGAGGCCAGCTTGGAGAGAGCATCGGCCTGGGAATTCTCCTCACGAGGGACTCGCTGGATGAGTGCCTCTTCGAACTGGCTCATGAGGGCTCAGACCTTGGCGAGGTACTTTGCCATTCGCTCGTCCCGCGCCTCGTATTCGCCTAAGACCTGGTTCACAACTAGCTGAGAGTCACTGTGAATTCGGAGGCGTTGAGCCCCAGCACTTCGAGCAAGTCCGAGGCCTGCGATGAGTGCCTCGTACTCCGCCTCGTTGTTCGAGGCCTTGAAGTTCATGCGGATTGCGTACTGGAGGACGAAGTCATCAGGGCCGTTCAGGATGATACCGGCGCCGCTTCCTTCGTTACAGGAGGAGCCATCCACGAAGACCGTCCATATGGGGGGTCCGTTCGGGGCGTGGCTGACCTCAGGAATAATAGACTCGACGATGAAGTCGGCGAGGGCCTGTGCTTTGATTGCGGTCCGAGGTTGGTACGAGATGTCATGTTGGCTCAGCTCTATGGACCACTTCATTAGCCGGCCCGAGGTCTCGGGCTTATGAAGGATCTGCTTCAGGGGTTGATCGGTGAGGACAACGACCGAGTGGGACTGAAAGTACGGTCGGAGCTTCCTTGCCGCCATGACTAGTGCGTAGGCCATCTTCTCTATCTTCGGATAGCGGAGCTCAGCATCCCGAAGCACTTTGCTTACATAGTAAATAGGCCTCTGGGCCCGGTCTTCTTCCCTCACCAGCACAGCACTTAGGGTCTGCTCGGAAGCAGCCAAGTAGATGAAGAGGGTTTCCCCCGGAACAGGTTTGCTGAGCAGAGGGGGGTTCACCAGGTAGGCCTTCAGTTGGTCGAACGATTCCTGTTGTGGTTGGCCCCATTCAAAACCCTTAGCCCCCCTGAGTGCCTTGAAGAAGGGGAGGCACTTTTCTCCAGATTTCGAGAGGAACCGGCCGATAGCGGCGAGCCGACCAGTCAGCTTCTGCACCTCCTTGACGTTCCTGGGCGGGGCCATGTCCAATATGGCCTTGATCTTCTCGGAATTTGCTTCGATCCCTCGCTGGCTTACCATGAAGCCGAGGAACTTTCCCGATGAGACCCCGAACGCGCACTTGTCTGGGTTCAGCCGCATGTTGTGCCTCCTTAACATGCCGAACGCCTACTGGAGGTCGGCAACGTGGTCAGTTCCTCGGATGCTCTTGACGAGCATGTCATCGACGTACACCTCCATGTTGCGGCCTATCTGGCTCTGGAAGACCATGTTGACGAGGCGCTGGTAGGTGGCGCCAGCGTTCTTCAACCCGAACGGCATGACCCTGTAGCAGTAGAGGCCCTGATCGGTGATGAAGGAGGTCTTCGGAATGTCCAGGGAGAACATTCGGATCTGATTATAGCCGGAGAAGGCGTCCATGAAGCTGAGGAGCTCATGGCCCGAGGTGGCATCAATGAGGGTGTCGATGTTCGGAAGAGGGAACGGATCCTTCGGACACGCCTTATTCAGGTCAGTGAAGTCAATGCATATCCTCCACGAGCCATTGGACTTTTTGACCATTACAACATTGGAGAGCCACTCGGGGTAGGTTACCTCCTGTATGAACCGAGCCTTTAAGAGCTTATCTACCTCTTCCTTGATGGCCTGCTATCGCTCGGGAGCGAATTTCCGCCTCTTCTGCTGAACCGGTTTGCACCCCGGTTCGACACTTAGGCGGTGGACTAGCAGGTCCTCTGAAATCCTGGGCATATCCGCGGCGGACCAAGCAAACAGGTTGCGGTTATCCCGGATGCACTGCACTAAGTCGGAACAAAGTGCAGTCGGCAAAGACTTGCTGATGAGGAACTTTCGACTCGGGTCCTCATCCGAGAAGAGCACTTCTTCCAACTCATCCGCAGGCTCGGACGTAGGTCGGACGTTCGGCTCGGGGATCTCCAGGGTCTCTAGGGAGAGCACCGGACCCCCCGTGGAAGTCATGTAGCACTTCCGAGCTGTCTCTTGGCTGCCCCTGACTTCTCCCACTCCCGATCGAGTGGGAAACTTCATTTTAAGATGGTATGCTGAGGGGACAGCTTCCAGGGCAGCTAGGCCGGGTCAGCCTAGAATGACATTGTATGCGGCCGGGACGTCGACGACCATGAAGTCCATCGGCTCGGTATGGGTAGTAGGGGCCTTCCCAGCGGTCACGTCTAGGGTTATGACTCCCTCGACGGTTACTGGTACCCACGTGAACCCGTGGAGCGTGTAACTGGCCGGCTTGAGACGGTCCCGCGATAGCTGCAGCCCTCGGAAGGCCGAGAGAAAGAGGATGTTGACCGAACTCCCATTGTCTTCTAAGATCCTCTGCACTTTGAAGTTGGCCATGCGGAGGTCGATAACCAGTGCGTCGCAGTGGGGGGTCCGGACCCCTTCGAGGTCTTAATCAGAGAAGGTCACTGGGACGCCGAGGCCTTTGGGAGGAGGAGTGCTGTGGACTGAATTGACCTCTCGGACGAAGGCCTTCCGGGAGGAATTGGAGGAGCCCCCCATGGGGCCTCCGTGGATGAGGTGCAGGACCCGCTCTTCCTCAAACTCGGGGGTTTCATCGTGCCGCTCGGAGCGCTTGTTAGCCCCCCGAGGCGGAGGAGTAGTGCGGTCCGCCCGGTCACTTGCCTTCACAAATTTGGCCAGCTGCCCCCTCTGGATGAGGGCCTCTATCTCATTTTTCAACGCCCGGCAGTCGTTGGTCTCGTGGACGTGGTCCCGGTGATAACAGCACCATTTCTCTTTCTTTCTCCTCTTGGCCGGGGTGTTTATCCTCGGAGCGGGGGGTATCAGGCCTTCCTTCTCCACTTCCATCAGGATAGTGGATACATTGGTGGTGAGGGGAGTGAACTTCTCGAACCTAGGGGAGGACAGGCGCTGACCGCCGTTGTCCTTCTGCTTCTTCTTCGATCCCTCCTCCTCGGTCGCCTTCCTCTTCGATCTGTAGGCCGATCCTCCGAAGTTCGGGAGGCACTCGGCCTCCTCCGCCCGGATGTACTTCTCGCACCTCAGGAGAAGGTCGGCGAAGTTGTGCGTGGGCTTCTTGGCGAGGGACGACCGGAGGTTGGAGTTGAGGACGTTCGACTGGAACGCAACAGTCGCCACTAACTGGTCTAGGGAGGCGATAGACCTGACTTCTGCGGTGAATCTCTTCATGTAGTCCCTCAGTTTCTCTCCCCTTTCTTGCCGAAGGTTGAGTAGGGAGAGGCTCGTCTTCTCAGCTCATCGACTACTCACAAAGTGAGTTATGAACAGTGTTTCGAACTGCTCGAACGAGAAGATGGAAGAGGGGGCGAGCTGAGAGTACCATTCCCGAGCCGACCCCCTGAGTGTGGCTGGAAAGGTCTTGCAGAGCATGGCATCGGAAGCTTGATGGATCAGCATTAAGGTCTTGAAGCTTTCGACGTGATCAACTGGGTCGGACTCCCCTGAGTACATTTCAAACTGCAGAGGTTTGAAACCCCTCAGTATGGGGGCCTCCATGATCGTCCGAAAGAAAGGGGGTCTGATGGGCCGGACGGTCCCTGCTCGAGACTCTTCCTCTCTGTCCATGCGAACAATGCGCCTCTCCACCTCATGGAGACGGCGGTGGAGGGCATCGTCCCTTCGCTGATAATCAAACGATCCTCTGGACTCTTCTTCATAGGAAGGGGAGCGGGGACTGTTGCGATTCTGCTGGCGACTGTTAGCCGGGAGAGGACTCCTGGATCGGTGGTGAGGACTGGGAACCCGCGGGGGTGTTGGGACCCTCTGGGCATTTTGGTTGCCGGAGCGAAGTTTGAGGGCCTGCAGCACGGTCTGCTGAAATTGTAGGAACTCGGCGCGGGTGATAGGTGCCTCATTGTTCCTCGGATGATGCCGATCCGCGGGGGAATGGGGCCTCCTCCTGCGCCGCTCGGGAGATGCCGCTCGGCCCCGGCGGTCTGGAGACCTCCTACCGTCTTGGCGGTGGGGGGACCGCTCACCCTGATGCTGGCGGGAGGCTCCCTCTCGGGCCCACCTCTCATCTAGGTGGGTGCGCAGGTCCTCATCCTTCTGGCGGTTTAGGATTGTATTGCGAAGGTCGGGGTGATGAGAAGCCATTGAATCCGAGGATTCATTATGAACCGAGACATGGTCTGGGTTGAAGGGCTGCTTCTGCCTTCGCCCGTTATGGCCGGAAGGGCCAATGGGGAGTTGTTGTTTGGGAAGAGGAGGTTGGCCCTGCTGGACCGGGGGAGGAAGTTCAGGCTGAAGGACCGGATTGACAGGGACTTCCTCTGTCTGATCGGCGGGAATGGCCCCGCAGTTGGATCCTCTGGATCTGACCTTCTTTGGAGGCATGGTTGGAGCAGGGCTAGACGACGAGGAAGAGACGGAGGCTGTTCGTGTGGTGTTTCCCACAGACAGCGCCAATCTGTTACCGCTGATTTCAGTGTGGGGGTAAACAGATGAGATTTGTGAGCTCGGGAAAACCTGAACAGCAGATCTAAGCCTTCTGATTCCTGCCGCAACCTGCAAGGAAGTGCGAGACACCGGGGTTGATTCCGGCGACGCACCCTCCGACGCTCTTGTCAGTAACAAGTGGTGATTAAAGAAAGAGCTTAAGTTGAAAAAAGAGTGATTACCCGGTCACCGTGGCAGAGGGGAGGTATTTATAGTCGCCTGGGGAGAGATTAGGGACCTGATTTCCTGTGTAACCACCAGGAGTAAAATCCTCACAATCTGTTTAGGAAACTAACCCCTTGATTCCCGGTGAGAGTAAATCAGGCTCGTTGACTTGGTCAAGTCAGTGGCCCTGATTTATCTCTTGTCGGTCTGGGTTCGCCTCGGTCGGGATCCGTACCCAATCGGAGCGGACCCGTTTGTGGGCTGTTGGATCTGTGAGAGGGAGATCCAATACCCGGCTTGGATCCATTTGTATGTGAAATTACCGTTTTACCCCCGAGCTTCAAGATTCGCGCCCAATCTGGACGGTTCCGATTTAACCCCATCTTTAGCCATATCACTTACTTTTATGCTATACGTATTCTCTTAATGTTTGTAGTTTTCTATATGTTATACTGATATTTTCTTTAGTGTGTACAAAATACAGCCTTTACCATAGTGAGTTCCAGGGACGGAACTATTCTAAGGGGGGAAGGTGTAACATCCCGCAAAATTTAAATGACAATTTTGCCCTCGGGTGTTACGCACGTGCATTTTGTATTGTTATTGATTATGTCCATAATGCATTTTGATATGTATTTTGAATTCCAATTATTTATGCAATCCTGTATTCTTAAAATCCCATTTGAGACAACTCAAATGCTAAATTTCAATCTTTGAGTTTTACGTACTTTCTACGTATTAATCGATGCACGTGTCGATTCTGGACATTCCACCGTTACGTGCAAAATTTTCGATGGGTTTCAATTATTTATTTTTATAAACATGTTTAAATTCATTTTTGTAAATAGAATTCAATTTTTTCCTATTATAATTAAAATAAATTTTTACGTGCAATACACGTGTTTTCTGTATGTTTTAGTATATCATAGAAAATGTATAATAAATATACATTATGTTGCATCCCAATTAACTATAAATATTTTTTGGTCGATAAAGTCAATTTTTGTATTTTTGAGATTTTACTGGCGACGCACATGTTTCGGTGAACGTGTTTTAAGCATATTATTCTTTCAAAATGAATTTCATGAAATTGTGTGTGTCTATTTTAATTGTGTATGAAAAGTATAATTTTAAAGTTAATTTTGTATATTTATTACATATATAAATAAATTGTTTTAAAGAGATTAAATAAATAAATTATTTTGTACACAAAGCACTTGCACGTGCACACGTGCGATGTGCACACATTGTTGGGGGCCGGGCTGTTCATAAAAGAGGAAAAAAAACTAAATTTTGGATTTTAAAGTAGGAGGGAAAGCAAGTTTAAATTTTAGAAAATGGGAGTAGTGTGGAGGTAGTTATCTCATCATGGGTAGTTGCTACAACTCCCTAATTCATCCTAGCTCTTAATCTCTAACTAGTTGATCTAATCCTAGCCATTCAATCCACCCAAAATTATGTATTAATACCCCATAGTTTCTTCTTATCTTAGTACATTAGAAAAATTTATTAAAGAGAGAAAAGATTTTAGTAAGAAAAAGATTGAGTAGTTTTGAGTTTTCCCCATTGGAGGTCGGCTATACAACCCAATTTGAAGCTTTCGGTTTTGGCAAGGAGCTAGGAGGAGAAGGATCTATTCGTGCATTCTAAGGGATTTTCTAGGAGCTTTCTATTCGTATTTCTTCAACTTTAGGTGGGTATTTCTTGAATGCTTTCTAATTTAGGAGTAGAATTTACATGATAGATGATATACAATTTATTTGTTGAATTTGAATTGGTATGATGAGATTACATGCTAGTTGTTGTAGAAATTGATTGCTAAATTTTAATTGTTGGGATAGATATGAATTGTTAAATTTATGGTCCAAAATGTGTTGTGATGATTGTTAGAATATTTGCATGCAAGAATATGTGTCATTTGGCAAGTTTTAATTGTATGATGCGTGATTGAAATAGTAATTGAAATAATGCAAATGTGTATAAAAGAATTGTCTGTCGTTAATATAGCAAAGAAGTGTGGTTCTAACTTCAAAATATCTATTTTTGAGTATAGAGATTTTTATAAAGTAATTTTGATAAAAGACAACAGTTTATTTGGAAAATTGATTGAATATATGTTTTGATACATGTTAAGGATTTCATTGAAAATTGAGAAACTTGTGAGTTTGAGAGCATATACGATATTATTTCTGAAAGGGATACATTCTGGAAATGATCTATATTTTTATATGGAAGTACAAATCAATTAAAAGGTCGAAAAATATATGCAAGTTGTAGTTGGTGTAATTGACAGTCGACTGTTTACCTTCTACAATCGACTGGAAAGTATAAGAAATTGGGTTTTCGTCGGCAGGACAGTCGACTGCTACTGTCCTGAATTTTGATGTTTGAGTTTTCAAAGTATTAGCGGAACAGCCGACTGGCACCTTAGCAACAGTCGACTGAACCGACTGAGATATTTTGATGTTCGCAGAACAGTCGACTGATACTGTCACCAGTCGACCGAACCGAATTATTTTCTGGTTCTTGAGTTAGATTGGATTTTTGATAAATGAAAGTTAATTAAGTTTGAATATGAGATTTTATGGTTATTAATATTTGATTGAGTTTTAGTGTGAAATACACACGAGGATGTGAAAGATGAAATTGATATAGGTACTGAATTGAATTGTTCTCATGTTATGAGATTATAAAAGAAATATTTTGAGAAAGAGTTTGTGAACAAAAGAAATGGAAATGAATATTTGAGATTGATTATGAAGTATTGTTGATCTTTAGAGATAGTTGTTGGAATCTAGAGGCTAGGCGAGACCCTAGTGATCGGCAGTATTATTTATTGATTTGAGAGCTAACCGTTGAGGGTTGAGCATCTCTTGAGAAGTAGCCAGGTAGGCTGACTGTCTCTGTTGTTTTGATTTAAGTCCAGTAGGGTAAGCTAGCTCTAGGTTGTGATGATTTTCTTTTAAACAATCATTGTAGGGATGTAATGAAAGTAAGAGAAAAACATAAGTATGAGGGCCATTGGATGGGTGTTGTGAGGGTATGCACAGGCTGTCTTCACGATGCGTCGTGACATGACGTGGATACTACTCCAGAGTACCATCCCGGTGGCGACGCTTGTGGGATGTTTGGTGACTATGGGTCGTGCCATCGTTCCAAGGCGGAGGCTGAATTGTCCATAGATTGCCTGCTCGATGCATCGTGTCAGTGCGTGGGATTTCCCTCCAGACTGCCTGGACATGGGCTCATAGATCATAGAACATCTAGGATACTTATCAAAATTACAGATAGATACATAGTGAAGACGTGATGAAATTATGAGAAAAACACGAGTATGAGGGCCATCGGATTGGCGGTGTGAGAGTGATCCATAGGCTGCCTACTTGATGCGTCAAGACATGGCGTGAGCATTACTCCAGAATTATCGTCCCGGTAGTGACGGTTGTGGGATGTTTGGTGACTGCAAGAGGATCGTGTGCCATAAAGTAAGGCTGAATTGCCACAGGCTGTCTTCACGATGCGTCGTGACATGACGTGGGATTCCCCTTCAGGATTTTCTGTACACGTGCTTGTACTCATAGATCATCTAAGATACCTACCGTAATTACAGTAGTAGATTAAGTCATGGCAAGGGATTGAACCCTACAAAGATGAAGAACGATTAAGGGCTTGCCCTCGGACCTATGTAGTATGGGATGGACCTATGTAGTATGGGATGCATAGAATCCGAACAAGTGTGCATTAGTGTCATGGAATATAAATAACTGCATTAAGGACTAAGTGCACCGCACAATACGACATCAACAGAATAGACCCTTTGTAACTCTGTTTGTGATCAAGTTTGTGTTGCTAAAGTATTTAAGGATCGTTATACTGTTCTGGCATAGAGAGGATGGCCGTGTATAATATTTCGTCAGTTGTAAGCAACTGACGCGCCCACAGTTTTATATGCAGGAATTGGAGTTACATGAAGATATAAAGATGATTTGATGCAGTTGACTACTTAAATGTTAAAGTTGTAACAATTGTACTTTATTTATTGTTGTATTTTATTGTTTCCGCTGCGTATTGATGTAAAAGACTCTGATGTAATCGTTGTTGAAATAAAAGTTTTAAAATTCCTTATAAAATTGTACGAATGAAGTGTAAAGATCCTGTGGAAATCTCGAATTCAGCTGTTTTTGGAATTCGGGGTGTTACAGGTTTCTTTCTACAACAACCTATGACAACTTAAGCATGATGGGTTTCTTACTACAACAACTCCAGCATGGTATCTTTCTACAACTCAAGCATAGTATCTTTCTACAACTCAAGCATGGTATATGGATTCTTTTTGAAACTAGAATAAGTACGAATGTGTTCATGGGTTTCACAAGCATGGTTCATGGGTTTCACAAGTATAAATAGGTTCATAAGCATGAATGGGTTCATGGGTGTATAAGTATGAAAATGGGTTCATGGTTCACAAGCATGAATAGGCTCTCTTTTTAATCTAGAATTACTACACAAACTCAAGCATGGTAGGTTCTTTACTAAGAACAACTAAATATTACAAGCATGGATTGGCTCATGGTTCATAAGCATGAAAATGGGTTCATGGTTCATAAGTATGAATGTGTTCTTTTTAATTAGAACACTACAACATATATTCTCAAGCATGATTCTCTAACAACCAATAAAAGTTTAGAACATGCTACAAAAGACTAATATAAACTATTACAAGGACTACTTCTTTAGGAAATTACAAGTCCTATATATTACAAAGACTACATTTATTTAGTCTACAAATTACTACATACTACAATCCACTTTTCTTCAATCCTACAAGTTCCTACATACAAAAGGAGCAACTTTTTATGAACTAGGGTTAGTAAAGAATGATTTCTTAACAAAGTAAAGAGCAACATACAACAAAACTTATCTTTAAAAATAGCTATATGGGTCTACAACCCCAAGAATGGGTAGCAAATATTCTTACTACACTAATCTTTATATGCACATAGCTATAGTCCAAGTGGTCATTTGTGTTAACAAAATAACCATAATAACAACAATAGTCATACAAGGTTAAAGATTCAACCCTTATGTGTTTTATTTAAGTTCCACCACCTATCTTTTGATTGGGATCCTTTTGATCCCTACAACCACCTTATGCTTAATACTTAGTCCAAGTCATTTTTAGAACATACATACAACAAAAGTGGACAAGCAAATAAAAAGAGATAACTTCATCTTGATTTTCCACCGTTCTTATGCACAAATCTTAGTCCAATTAGTCCAAAGTAATCATCATAACAACAATAACCATACAAGGTCTCAATAACCTTTATGCCATTTAATTAGGTCTCACCATCCATCTTTTTCATGGGATCATTTTTATCCCTACAAACATGCTTATGCTTAGGAATTTAGTCCAAGTCATTTAGGAACATACAAACACAACAACACATCATAAAGATGGGTTCTTTTTAACCTACAACCATTCATATGCTTAGAAAATAGTCCATGTTGTTATAGAACATACACCTACAAAATCTACCATCATAAAGATGAGTTCTTTTTATCCTACAACAAACAACCATCAAAGATGGGTTCTTTACTCACATAGAACCAAAAATAACCCTAAAGATGGGTTCTTTTTGAACAAACATAAATAATGAAGAGAACAAGCAAACCTAAAATAGAAGTAGAGAATCCCCACCTTAGATCTCTTTGTAGGAAGAACTAGCTAGCTTTCCTTCTCCTTCCTTCTAGCTTTCTACTACAACTCCAATGAAGAACACTTATGAAAAACCCCAAATGAAGAACACATAGGGTTTCTTCTCTTTCTTTTCCTCTCTTTCTTTTTTGTAAATGAGGCAAAGAGTGAAAGGGAGGGGTATTTAGAGGACAAAAGAGAAGGGGGAGAGTGCAAATGCACTTGAGATTTTGCAAAATACCCCATGGGCAAGGGTTTGCCGGCCTAGGGCTTGATGAGGTGGAGGGGTGAGGTGGAGAAGAGGGCTAGTAGAAGACACATATTAAGCCTTTATGTATCCCTAATTAATCTTAACCCTAGGTTTAAGCCTCCAAATAAATCCTAGCCATCCAAATTTGATTAATCATGACAAAAATAAGATATTTTTTGTCCAAAACAAATACTACATGATTTGTACAAACGTACGAAATCGGTACAATACGCTTACGTATGTATATATTTATATACCGATAATTTCCATTTGTAAAACCACTCAATCCGTACAAAAATAATTTAATTCCGAAAATAATAATAAAATAAATTTTATTATCAGCCCAGAAGATTCCAGTACCAATTTCATACAATACAGATGTATACAGACTGGTATATATATACCGATAATGTTTATTAACAAAACTGGGTGATATCCACCAAAATTATTTCATTTCGGGAAATAAAAATAAAACAATAACAAAATAATAGTTTTAAATATTTGCTCGGGATTTTCCGGACATTTTCTCAAAAATGCGTTTTTCAAGATTTCGAACAAGTGCACAAAACTAATACAATACCTATATATACTTACTAGTATATATATCCAGGTAACTTTTTATGAGTAAAACCAAGAAATTCTCATTTAAAAATATTTTAATTTAAAAATAATAATTTATACAATATAATATATGTCCAGGATATTACACCCTTGGAACCAGGTAGCTACGCCCCTGCTCTAAACATACTCTTGTTTCAAGAGAAAATGTAAAATTTTGTTCCAATGCCACATAAAATGTAAAAACATTCATGTCGGTTAATCTGACTTGCAATCTATTGATTTACCCTACAAGAATTTTTTCGAGCTAGATGGGTTTAAGTTGTTCATCTTTCAAGTGCTTGATGTTTCAGTCTTGGATGTGCCTTCAGTTGGATTTATGTCTTGCATACTATGTTGGATAAGAAGACGATGAAACAATGGAGGAATCAAGATGATCGGAGACGGAGTGGAAGCAAGGGAAACAGTCAGTAGCAATAGCAGCAGGAGTTGCGGTCGACCGTACTTGGGGTGCGGTCGACCGTCATACTCTATAGAAGTTCCCGAGAGGGGGACGGTGGACCGACCTTGTGGTGCGGTCGACCGAACGCGACGCTGATGGATTATTTAGGTTGGGTCTTGGTGATTCGTGAGAAGCCCAACTTGCTCTTCAAGTCAGATCTTACGACTCTTATTGTAGGGTTATTTCTTCAGGAATATCCAATGTTTATGTATCAAGATATCAAACTAGAGTTTCTCTAGATGTCTATATATTGTTGCTATTGGCCTCCATTGAGAGCCAAGGAAGAGAGTGAGTACTTCATTGACGGGGAGATTGAGTGATTCTCTAATTGTAAACAACTAGTACTTGCTGGTGAGGCTTGAGACAGGGTCGTAGTGAGAATTGTAATATTCTTGTGTCTTCTCTAGTTGAATAACATCTTGGGTTTCTTCTCCTCCAGATTAAGGCGAAAGCTCCAACCGGGATAAATTTGTGTGTGCTTTAGTGTGTTTGGTATGATCTCATATGTGCTTGGTAGTTTGTGTTGATTGCATCGAATAACTCAACAAGATCCTAAAAGGGGTTTTCGGATGAAATCCCTAACAATTGGTAACAGAGCTTCAGGTTCAAGGGTTTGTTCGAGTTCCTTAGAGAAGATGGTAGATCAGATCACGAAGATCAAGCGGTTCAGAGGCAAGATCAACTTTGATCTCTTGAAGGTGGACATGCATGAAGCATCAGTTCAACAGGACTTGGATCTAGGCCTAGAATGATGTAAAGGGAGACCAATCGACACAAAGCAGGAGAAGTGGAAGGAGATATGTTCAAAAGCCTTAGATTTAATCCGGTTGTCATCGACGAGTGAAGTTAGGTATAGGAGAAGCACGGCGAGTCTTTGGGAAAGATTCAGAACTGACTACTCGGGATCGTCATCATAGGGTCGGATGTACCAGCAAAGAAAGTTGTGGAGTTTCTCAATGAAGGAAAGTACCGCTCTTCTAGATCATGAAGTGGAGTTCAATATGGAGTTATCTGAACTGATGGCATTCAATACAGATGATCTAAAGGTTTCCAACTCGATATATTCATCACCAAATCCATCCAACATGATAATCGTGCTAGATGAGAAATTTACCAAGGAGAAGTTTTTCATAGCAGGTATGATCAAGGGTTTGGAGGAGGATGCACTTAGGAAGAAGTGTCAGAAATCGGTGTCAACTTCTGTGAGTTGCTTGGAGGTGGATTGTACTTCGATTGGAAGGGCAAGTGTATGTAGGAGTAAGGTCTGTGTCCACCAGTGCAAAGGGATTAAGCATTACATGAGAAACTGTTGCAAGCAGGTTAATCCAGAGGGACAACAAATACAGTGCTGCTGAATTAGGTGATAGCTTAAACAGTGCTTTTGTTTCAAGTCCTTTAGATGTGAATTTCGGTTGTTCTTTTTCGGTTAGTTCTTCTCAAGTTTGCTTTGAGAGGGAGATGATTTCTACTTACAAATTTGCATCATGTCTTCTTGTGAGAACGAAGGTTGATAAGATTTGTGAAGTAATGGTTTCTATTTACAAGTTTGCCTCATGGTGTTGTGTGGGAACGAAGATTGACAAGACTTGTGAAGTAAGGAGTGAGAAAACTAATGAGTCGAATATGATAAATGGAAGGGAACACACACTAGAGGAGGGCATGTTTATTCCTTTGATGAAGCAGAGCCTTATATCCATGAGAACTCTAGAAGCTCGGGACTGTAGGTACAGAGATCCAGGTGGAGTTCGATCAGTTTGGGAAAATTATCGCATGGTGATGAAGGGTGAGAGAGGGATTGAGTAGGGTCAGAACAACCTCTACCAGCTTTGGAGGAACAGAAAAACTTGCGCCAGTGTTTCGAAGCCCATTGTTCCTAAAGCATCATCTAGTACGCCGTCACTAGAATTCTCCGTGCGAGACTACGACGTTCGAATATCGCCAAAAGGTGGAGAGAGCCTTGAGGTAGGTGGAGTTCGTGTGGAGGGTGGCACCTCTACGATTACATCTACTGAAGTGTGCCCTTGACGAGGCATACAACGGGAGAAAAACAGGTGGAGATAGATTCAACTAGCAGAGGAAGCCATCGAAACAAGTTGTTTTCAAGAAGAGAAGGAAAAGAGTCTAGAAGGTTTTAAATCACACATGTGTGGATTCATGAGTATGCAATCCAAGGTGGAGATTGTTGGGTTTATTTCTTGCATACTATGTTGGATAAGAAGCCGATGAGATGATTGAGGAATCGAGACGATCGGAGACGGAGTAGAAGCAAGGGAAACAGTCAGCAGCAATAGCAGCAGGAGTTGCGGTCGACCGTACTTGGGGTGCGGTTGACTGCCCTACTCTGCAGAAGTTTCCAAGAGGGGGACGGTCGACCGACCTTGTGGTGCAGTCGACTGAACACGGTGCTGATGGATTATTTGGGTCGGGTCTTGGTGATTCGTGAGAAGCCCAACTTGCTCTTCGAGTCAGAACTTACGACTCTTATCGTATGGTTATTTCTTCAGGAATATCCAATGGTTATGTATCAAGATATCAAACTAGGGTTTCTCTGGATGTCTATATATTGTTGCTATTGGCCTCCATTGAGAGCCAAGGAAGAGAGTGAGTACTTCATTGAAGGGGAGATTGAGTGATTCTCTAATTGTAAACAACCAGTACTTGCTGGTGAGGCTTGAGAGAGGGTCATAGTGAGAATTGTAATATTCTTGTATCTTCTCTAGTTAAATAACATCTTGGATTTCTTCTGCCCCAAATTTAGGCAAAAACCTCAACCGGAAAAAATTTGTGTATGCTTTAGTGTTTGGTATAATCTCATATGTGCTTGGTAGTTTGTGTTGATTGCATTGAATAACTCAACAAGATCCTAAAAGGGGTTTTCGGTTGAAATAACACCTTCGGCAATGATGCTGAAAACCTTGTCTTCGAAATTGTTTCGTATGCAATATTGGAAGACCAAGGTATGATTACGACCTAAAGCAGAATTTATTGCGATATTGAAAATCCGATGCGAAATTCTATTCTGGTTCTCCTGTGACCCTGTTATGGTAATGTTGGACATATTCAAGTTCCATCCTTTTACAGCTATTGTTTATCTTTCAAGTTCAACATATTATAACAAATTCTAGGTATAATTTTTGAATTCCAAAATTATACACACTTGAAGTCGAGAGATTTCTATGACATCAAATTTCACATAGCCAACATTAGTATCAACAACAACTATATGCATTAACTATCCCTTGCTTCAATATAGAATGAACCATTAATGTACTGCTGTCTAAACAACCACCCTACCGGAAACATGATGCTGCTTCTTCTCCGACCCTCCCTCTTCTCCGACCCTCCTTCTCCTTCTCCTTCTCCTTCTCCTTCTCCTTCTCCTCTCCGACCTAAGACGCTGCTTCTTGCCTGAACCTCCTTGCCTTCTTCACCTTCTCCAGCTCTCTGCGCCTGTCACGCCCCGCTTCCCAAAAAGAATACGGACTACGGATACGCGACAAAAGCCCAGCGAATGATTTTCATCATCCATAAGCTGTTCAAGAATCTTTACAACATATCACAGAAATAATCAGAGTCGGAAACAAAAGTATCAACCAACATGCATAATTGAAACGAGATACCAACAGAAATACTAAAATAAAATATATTAATCTCAAATAGTCATGATCTGAATAAAACAAATATCCTGGGTCATACTGCCCAAATACAAAGAATACAAGTAACAGATACATTGTTTAAAATGAGCAACAGGAAATAAATGAAGATAGCATTTTTTCACCAAGTTGCCAGTGCCCGACGTAGAACTAACCTCATCCACTCAATCAACTCGGAGTCTGGATTAATACAAGGTGAGGATGCTATTAAGATGGCTTTCCAATCCCACTACAAGTGCCTCTTTAGGCACAAAGCGGGCTTCAGAACTCCCCTCCAACATGACTTCTGGCGAGACCAAAAAGGCACTGCAGGGCCTATGATGCAATCCATCGAAGAACCCTTCACCGAAAAGGAGGTCTGGGAGGCAGTCCAACAGCTGGGTAAAGATAAAGCCCCAGGTCCAGATGGTTTCTCGATCATGTTCTATCAGATATTCTGGGAGGAAATAAAAGGTGACCTGGGCCCTTTATCAATTTTTATTGTTTTGTTGAGTAAAATAGTTTTAGAAGGATTTTAATGAGCTAATATGATTTTTAGTTAGTTTAATTAATTTTAAACTAATTATTTTATTTTATTTTTAAATCCTAAATTTTGGTCTTATTTTGTATATGTAGAAGCACGTGGTTGAAAGAAAAGGAAATAAAAGGAGAAAAGAGAAAGAAATAAATTTCAGATCAAATAAGGAAGGAAATAAATAAAAGAAGAAAGACTTTTCTGCAAAAAGTGCAAACCCTAATTTTCTCTCCCGTTCCCTATTAATATATGCAAAGGTGGAGCACAAGTTTCAGGAGGTGACGGCTAACACAAAAGAAAAAATAAAAAAAATAAAAGAAAATAAAAGAGAGAGAGACAGCAGCACAGCTGTCTCTTGTGTGCGGTACAAATCGAAAAAAGAAAAGAGGAGAGAGAGAGAGGAAGCAGCAGAAGGTGACGGGTCCCACCTGGCGTGTAATGCCCTGATTTTTCATTTAATGGAAAAATTATTTATTTTGCACGTAGAGTGCACGTGCAATATTTTTGTAAATATTTTCATCAAGAGGAGTAAAGATATTTAATATGTGCCTTTAATTATTTTTTCTATAAAGCCTTCTTTCAATTGGACAAAAAGTCCTTTTCTTTTAAAAGCCCAAAGTTAATTAAATTTATTATTTTTATAATAAGTATTTTGGCCCATAAACTAAAGCCCATGGATTAATCTATTTTTATACAACTTGTCATGTAGAATACAATTTAAAGACTATTTTATTTTTTATACAAAAATTTAATGTACAATTTTTGGGCCTAGTTGCATGCACGTGCACTACACGTACACGTGCAATATGCATTTTTTCAACTAGGCCGGTTGTAATCGTTTTGGAGGGAAATGAAAATTGTAATGGTGATCATGGTGTGGTGGTTACTTGGTTGTGGGTAGTTATTGCAACTCCTACTTTCATCTTGACCCTCCATCTTACAACCAACCAATTGATCCTAGCCCTCCATTCTCCTTGATTTTTAGTATAAATACCCCCCCCCCCCCATGGCTAGTTATTCTTGTGTAAAATTATTCTCTTCCAAACCTATAGTTCAATTATATTATCTAGTGGTGATTTTGTGAGTTAAAAGATTGAGAGTGTGTGGGATCTTTGCTTGCAACTAGAAGAGGGGAGGCCGGCATTCATCAAGAGGGAGCTCGGCTTGGGTGTGCTTGGGAGGCTTGTGTGCACGTGTTCAAGGAGGAGTCATTCGTCGCAAGGACATTCGTCTAGGGATTTGCTAGTCGTAATTTTTCTCTGCATACAAGGTGGGTAAATTTTTCCTATTTCTAACATAGGAATGCATGCTAGATTTAATTAGCAAAATGTTGCATGAAAGTGATTAATAAGAATGCACATTTAATTGAAAAGATGATCTCTAATTGATTGAATTGTTGATATGCAAATTATGTGTGTTGCTATTAGTAAAATTCAAGATTGTATGCAATATGAATATGGTTATAAGTTGTGTGAAGAAAACTTTGTTAGTAGCATGAAAAATTATGTGCAAAAAATTAGTATATCGATTATGTCACTTTTATGTGCTAAATTGGAAACTTTGTATAGCGTTGTAACGAATAAATTAAGATGTAATTTTTATGTTTGGAAAATGAATAAGAGTAGAGAATTAGTATAGAGATTGATGAAATTATAATGTCAAAAAAATGTATTAATAGTATGTCACATTAACCAAATTGTATGGTAGAAATGTGTTAACTATGGGGAAAAATTATGTTTAATTATTTAAGAAATTATTTTCATCTACTGGAATAGAATTCATGATGGAAAACGATTAATTCGGATTTTTACAGTATATTAGTAAGAACAATGTGATATGCAATTTTGTTGGACGCCGAAATGTTCTAAATAACAGAGAGTATGGATTAAATGAAATTGGAATTATACTAGTGACAACCTGAGCACGTAGCTCAAGTGGTCATAGTGTGCGGTTGGTTTCCCTGTGGTGACAGGTTCGAATCCCTGTGGCACACATTTTGTTTCACAATTTTTAAAAATATAAAAATCAGCGACCGAGAGCATTAAATACTCTCTGTCTTCTCTTTATGATGCCTGGCGCCTTTGGCCTAGTGGTCGGTGCCTTTGGCTGTGTTCTCTGGGGTGCTGGGTTCGAATCTTGCCCTCGGCAAGATTGAAAAACAATTTTTTGGGGGGTTTTTAATTGTCAAAAAATTATGAGAAAATATGGTTATTCTCCTAAAAATATGTAGGACTTTATAAAAATAAATTGGGGATTATTTGCATGAAATAAAACATGATTTGAGAAGAAAATGTGTAAATAGAACTATGATTCTATATTTTTTTTGGTTGTGAAATTATATCTTGCAAAAATGATTTGAAATGAAGGATTAGAAGATTAATGTGGCAAAAAGAAATTATATAGTTGTGATGTGATGCAAATTATTCTCATTTGAGAATAGTGTGAGAATTATGAAGTGTAAAGGTTCACTTTTGATTGAATAATTAGTGATGTGGGTTTTTATGTGAAAATAACATTTCATGAGTTACATGATGAACAATTGAGTTTTATAGCTATGGATTATTTGAACGAATTAGAAATCATGATTGGAAAAGAGAAATACTTTTGAGTATGACAAATCAACAAATGAATCTATGAGTGGAAATGCTCAAATTGAAATTGTGAATTTGAAATTGAAACAAAAGAGTAGCTAAGTCTCCCTCGGCATTTGGAAAGAAATGAAATGAAATATTGAAATAAAAGACCAAGGTTGGTCGTGTGTGAATAAATGAATAAGTCCGGTTTAGTGGAGAGGCTAACTCTGGAGCTTTGATTTTGTTCATGATTCTAATAAAAACTGAGGACTAGTGCATAGTGAAGACATGATGAAAGTGAGAAAAAAATACGAGTATAAGAACTAGAGTTACGGTGCGGGTGTGTGAGCCACAGAATGCATGCTTGATGAGTCAAGACATGGCGTGGGCACAGCTCAGTAATGATCGGACTTTAGCCACGCTTGTAGGATGTTTGGTGACTGCAAGAGGATCGTGTGCCATGAAGTGAGGCCGAATTGCCATAGAATGCATGCTTGATGAGTCAAGACATGGCGTGGGATTTCCCTCCAGAATTTTCTGTACACGAGCTTGTACTCATAGATCATCTAGGATACTCACCGTAGTTACAGTAGTAGATTAAGTCATGGCGAGGGATTGAACCCTACAAGATGAAGAACGATTAAGAGGCTTGCCCTCGGACCTATGTAGTATGGGATGCATAGAATTCGAACAAGTGCGCATTAGTGTCATCTAATATAAATAATTGCATTAAGGACTAAGTGCACAATCACAACACGACATCAATAGAGTACTCCCTTTAGTTTGATAAGTGACAAGTTTGTGTTTACTAAATATGGAAAATAGGTTATACTATTTCCGGCATAGAGAGGATGGCCGTGTATAATGATCGTCGGTTGAATAAACTGATGTACCCACAGTCTCATATGCAAGTAAATGGCTTGATACAGATTAAAGAGGAACAAATGCTTAAAGATTATTCAATGTTGTTGTACATTTGTTTCGTTGTTGTAAAGTTTACTTCCGCTGTGCAATGTAAAGTGTAATGTAATCATGTAAATTCTGATGTAAAGTGAAAAGTTCAAATTTTCTTGTAAAATTGTACTAAAGAAAGCGGAAAGATCCTGTAGAACATCTCGAATTCAATGTATTTGGGATTCGGGGCGTTACATGTGTAATACCCTAATTTTTCTAATTTATGAAAAACTATTTATTTCGCACGTAGTGTGTACGTGTGATATTTTGACTATTATTTTCAACATGATGAGTAAGAATATTGTTTTCTATAAAGCATTTTCCTAAAGCCCAAATGTTAGTTTTCTTATTTTTCTTCTAAAATAATTATCTTGGCCCAATTAATTTAAGCCCATGGATTTAATCCCTTCTCTTATTTTTCTACAACTTGTAATGTGTAACATTTTCTTTTTTTTTTTTAAAAAGACTTGTTATGTGTGTACAAGTTTTGTTAGGGTGACTTGTTTTTACACGTGCACTTCATGTACACGTGCATAAGCACACACTCTTGGTCGGATTGGGTAAAGAAGTGGGTGTGAGTCATGGGTAGTTATTTGGGATGTGGGTAGTTTTTACAACTCCCTAGTCCATCCTATCCTTTGATCCTATAACTATCTACTGAATCCTAGCCCTCCATCTCACCCAAATTGGTGTATAAATACCCCCCTCTCATCCATTGTTCTTTTACACTAAGATCATATTTATAAGAGAGGTTTTTGAGAGAGAGTTGTGTAAGGCCGGGCAGCACTTCTGAAGTTTTCGGTGTGGAGCAAGGAGCAAGGAGCAAGGAGCCGTGCTTTACATTAAGGAGCTTTTGCTGGATTTCGGTTATTTCGTCAATAAGGTGGGTGTTTCTCAGGACTTCTAATGTAGAAATATGTCATGATTATGCTGATTGTTACCATGCTTGTGGAAAAATTAAATTCGAACGTATTAGATTGCCTTGTGTATGTTTATGATGGTGGTTGAATAATGCAGTAATGACATTTTAACTAAGACTGGAATGGGTTGGTACAGTCGACTGCCGTTTGGATAAGTCGACTTGTACGAGGCATATGTTCTCATATTTTATTAGAGAGTTTTATGACGTACATGTGTACAAACTAAAATGATACAGTAATGCTAAATACATATCCTCCATATTGTATATGACTGAGGAGACATGAACGTAAGAAAAAGAAACTAGTGATAATTAGTAAAACTGAGAATGGTTTGTACAGTCGACTGCTAATATGAACAGCCGACCGATGCATTGAATTAACTATGAATAGTCCAGTAATTCCTTGAAATGAGGTATTCCTGTTGTGTTGTCCTAGTGTAATAAATTGAGATTAATATTTTATCTCTGCAAGAAAGTGATGAACAAATGTAAATGCATGTTTAACATTTCCTTGAAGGAAAGGCAATATTAGTTATTTGAAATTCCATGAATTGTAATGTTACTGAACAGTTAAGAAGTTACGAGTTTATGAAGCATGAATATATGTATATTGTAATTTGACACCATGATGCATGTGCATGTAAGAAATGATGGAAAGATAATCCCTTAATTTGAAATGTGAACCCGTCCAGTCGACCTAATGCGAGTAGCAAGTCGACTGAGCTGAACATGAATATGTACTGTTAAAACCCGGGACAGACGACTAATTTATTGACAGTCGACTGTCACGTGAATGACATTTTGAGTATAGAAAGTTGTGGAACAGCCGACTGGCCCTATGCAACAGTCGACTCTCCCGAGTGTTTATGAAGAACTTGATTTGACTGAACAAGTCGACTGGGCTTTCTCTAAGTCGATTGTCCAGAGTATATTTTGATATGTCAGATATTTCGTTTGATTTCTGTTAAATGTTGTGAATCCTGTGATTGATGTTGGTAATTCTATTTGCTGTTACATGAATTTACATGAAATGGATCATAGCTTTGAATTGAGAATTTACGTGAAAGGAATCATAGATTGAAATGAGAATTAAATGAATATGGAAGTTAAGATCATGATAAAGAAAGTCTGTGAGACTATTAAATGAATTATGAGTTGAAAATGCTCAATTGGAAATTGTGAATTGGAAATTGAAACTAAAGAGTAGCTAAGTCTCCCCCGGCATTGGAAATGAAATGAAATGAAATGAGAATTGAAAGACCAAGGTTGGTCATGTATTGAAATGAATAAATAAGTCCGGTTTAGTGGAGAGGCTAACTCTAGAGCTTTGATTTTTGTTCATGATTCTATTAAAATAAGGACTAGTACATAGTGAAGATGTGATGAAAGTAAGAGAAAAACATTGAGTATGAGGGCTATTGGGTAGCAGCGAGAGCGTATCCCAGAAATTTCCATGATGAGTCTGGATGAGGATGCTGCTCCAGAGTACCGTCCCAGTGGCGACGCTCGTGGGATGTTTGAAGACTACGGGTGGTGTCATGTCTATGGTGAGAGCTGAATTACCACAGGATGTCTGCATGACGAGTCATGTCAGCGATGGGATTCCCTCCAGAGTGCCTTGACATTAGTTCGTAGGTCAGAAAATATCTAGGATACTTACCGGAGTTACAGTAGTAGATTAAGTCATGGTGAGGGATTGAACCCTACCAATATGAAGAACGATTAAGAGGCTTGTCCTCGAACCTATGTAGTATGGGATGCATAGAATCCGAACAAGTGCGCATTAGTGTCATGTAAATTAACTAATTGCATTAAGGACTAAGTGCACAATCACAACACGTCATCATTAAGATTTTCCCCTTTGATTTATATTTTTATTGTGAACAAGTTTGTGATCTGTTAAGAAATGAGAATCGTTATACTGTTTCTGGCATAGAGAGGATGGCCATGTATAATTATCGTCGGTTGAATAAACTGACGTACCCACAGTTTTGTATGCAGGATAAATGACATGTTTAAGGTTAAAGAGGAATGGATGCATAAAGATTTTACCATGTTGTTGTACTTTTATTTAAATGTTGTAAAATTTTACTTCCGCTGTGCAAATATAAATGTAATATATGATATAAACTCTGATGTAAAGTGAAAGTTTAATTTCCTTGTAAAATTGTACTGAAGAAAGTGAAAAGATCCTGTAGAACATCTCGAATTCAGTATATTTGCGATTCGGGGCGTTACAGAGTGGTATCAGAGCCACGCTTTCTACGCTTTCCCTGTTGGTACAAATTTATAAGGAACGACACCCTAGAAGTGGACATTAGAGTGTGTGTCTGAGTGTAGAGATTTAAATGTAAGTGACTTACATTTGTGTTGCTCTATGACTTATGCTTCCTCCTCTCTATTTCTAAGATGGCTGACCACTTCGACCCTGCTGGAGACGACGACTAGCATATCATTGAGGAAGAGTACCATCCTGGACAGGCTGATTCTGAGGACGAGTACCACCCTGGGCAAGCAGATTCTGATAAGGAGGAATGGCCTGAATCCCGAGAGATTACCCCACCTCCAGACTCGTCTGACGATTCTTCTTCCGATGAAGAAGAGGGACCAGTTATGAGTAGTCTTGTGGCTTCTCTTCAGAGGCAGGTGGAAACCCTGAGAGAGAGTTGGAGTATTGGAAGCTCAACTGGCGAAGCAAAAGGACGACTTTTCAGTTCTCAGTCACCGGGTATGGGAACTTGAGAAGAGAAAGAACCTGACAGATGTGCTGAAAGATGAGGTTGATGAACTACGGAGAGAACTTCGAGAAGCGAAGAGGAACCGTAGGAGTTAGATTGTTGTAGCTTCTATTTCTTCCATTCTGATGTTAAGAAATGTTTTTAATTCGAATGTATAAAGTTTGGAATTCAATGAAATGCAAGTTGATTTAAATTACATGTCTTATACTTCGAATTGATGGATCTTTTGCATCAGAATATGTCGAGAAGAGGAGCTAGGAATGGGGAGGGTTTGGATCTGGAGACAGAACTTGCAAGGGTCTACCAGACGCTTAATGCAGTGGCTATGAACCAAGGAAGAGGGCCTGCGAATCCAGTGCCCGAGGCGATTAAGCTAGTGGAATCATTCAAGAGAATGAAACCACCGGTATTCGAGGGAAAGTCAGACCCAGATGTGACTGACAACTGGATTCGGCAAGTGGAGACAATCTTTGAGGTGTTAGAGACACCGGAAGAACAACTGGCAGTCTGGAAAGAGGCCTGCACATTTTGGGAGTTTCAAGGGGCAACCATCTGCACAAAGGTTCAAACCGACAGGGGCGAACGCCATTAGTGAAGCTGGAGGACCTGGGAATAATGTGGTGAGACCTCCTGCGGTAACATGCTACAACTGTGGTGAAACGGGGCATTACAAATCCCAATGTCTCAAGCCACGGAATGGTAATAGCAATGCACCAACGCAGCAGACTGGGAAGAGGCCGCACCAGCCAGGGCGAGTATTTGCCTTGACGGAAGCTGATGCTGATGAGGTCGATCATGTCAGCACTGGTACGAGGGCTAATGTTTAGTGGTTTTTGTCATTTCTTCTTCCCGTTCATATTGTGAAACTGTTATGTAATGGTGTGTATTATGTAACAGGCGAACTTTATCTTAATGGAATGAAAGCTGTTGTATTGTTCAATACTGGATCCTCTCATACTTTTGTGTCTCCTAGATTTGCTAAAGTGTTGGGAGTTAAACCGAAGATTTTTCCAGGCAAGATCTTAGCAGTAGCTACTCCATCAGGAAAAACTTTGACCACTGATCGGTATTATGCTGATTGCAAGATTGTGATTGGAGATCGAGTCTTTGGTATTGATCTAATCGAGCTGACTATCTTGGGAGTCGATGTTATCATTGGCATTGATTAGATGTCGGTGTACAGTGCAAGCATCGAGTGCAAGACCAAGACGGTAACAGTGAAGGCTCCAGGTGGACCTGAAGTCACTTTCCAAGGGAAGCAGAAGTGTTCTAAGCTGGTAGCAACTATCCGCAAGGAAGAGACTCCTGTGGAAGTGCAAGGGATTCCTGTGGTTCGGAACTATCCAACTGTGTTCTTGGATGATTTTCCTGGGTTACCCCCGCATCGTGATGTAGAGTTCAGCATCACTGTTCAACCGGGAAGTGCACCCATTTCTAAGGCACCGTATAGGTGGCTCCAGTGGAACAGGATGAGGTGAAACAGCAGATTGAGGAACTGTTGGAGAAAGGCTTTATTCAACCTAGTGCGTCACCTTGGGGAGCACCAGTGCTTTTGGTAAAGAAGAATGATGGATCGATGAGAATGTGTATCGATTACCGGGAGCTGAATAAGATCACTGTTCAGAATAAGTATCCTATTCCTCGAATTGATGACTTGTTCGATCGTCTACAAGGAGCAGTTGTTTTCTCCAAAATAGATCTTCAATCAGGATATCACCAAGTTCGAGTGAAAGCTGAAGATGTGCACAAAACTGCATTTAGAACTCGACATGGGCATTACGAATTCTTAGTTATGCCATTCGGAGTGACGAATGCACCCACAATCTTTATGGATTTGATGAACAGAGTTCTGAGGCCGTTTATTGATTTTTTCGTCGTGGTGTTTATCGACGATATTCTCGTGCACTCCAAGTCAGAGGAGGAGCACACTGAGCATCTGGCAGCAGTGTTGAAGAAGCTGGAAGAGCAGAAGTTGTACGCCAAGTTATCCAAGTGTAATTTCTGGAAATCTGAAGTAGCATTCCTGGGTCACATCCTTTCTAAGAAGGGAGTGGCAACTGACCCTCATAAGATAGAGGCAGTGAGAGATTGGGCTAGGCCTACTACAGTGAAGGAAGTCAGAAGTTTTCTTGGGATGACTGGATACTACAGGAGATTCATTCAAGGTTATGCTCAGATAGCCGTGCCGCTTACTGGACTGACCAAGAAGAATGTGAGCTTCAAGTGGACCGAGCAATGTGAGGCGAGCTTTCAGGAGTTGAAAGAGAAACTGACTACTGCACCTATTTTGGCTTTGCCTAGAGCAGGTGTTGAGTATGATGTTTATAGCGATGCTTCACATCGTGGGCTTGGTTGTGTCTTAATGCAAGAAGGAAGAGTAATCGCTTATGGGTCTAGGCAACTACGACCGCATGAGATAAATTATCCGACTCATGATCTGGAGTTGGCTGCGATTATCTTTGCCCTGAAGCAGTGGAGGCACTACGTGTATGGTGAGAAATTGAACATGTACACGGACCATAAGAGCTTGAAGTATATATATCAGCAGAGGGATCTGAATCTGAGGCAGTAGAGATGGGTGGAAGTACTCGAGGACATGCGACCTGAGATCAAGTATCATCCTGGGAAGGCTAATGTTGTTGCTGATGCACTTAGTCGCAAGAGCAGCTTAGCCAGTTTGATTACAACTCAGAGGCATCTGATTGAGGAGCTGGATCGGGCAGGTATTGAGGTTGTATTGCAAGGATTGGGAGCATCCTTGGCTCAGTTGAGGCTTCAGCCTACTTTGAATGCAAGGATTATTGCAAGTCAGGAGGTTGATACTGATATTTTGGAGATGAAGGAGCAGGTTGGTGCTGGCAGGTTGCCCGGATTTCAAATCAGGGATGGAGTGCTGTGGTTCGGAGATAGGCTGTGTGTTCCAAATCAGGCGGACCTGAAAGAGAGTATTCTTCAGGAGGCGCATGCTACTATTTTGTCTGTACATCCTGGGAGTACTAAGATGTACAAAAATATCAAACAGCATTTCTGGTGGTCAGGTTTGAAGCGGGATGTGGCTGAATTTGTTGCGAAGTGTGAGGTTTGACAGCAAGTCAAAACCGAAAATTAGAGACCCGGAGGTCTATTACAGCCGTTACCTATTCCGGAATGGAAGTGGGATAACATCAGTATGGATTTCATCACGGGATTGCCTAAGAGTCCTAAAGGCAATGATGCGATTTGGGTCATAGTCGATCGACTGACCAAGTCTGCTCACTTTTTGGCGATGAAACTCACTGCTTCGATGGACAAGTTGGCTGAGATGTATGTTGGCGAGATCGTCAGGCTTCATGGTGTTCCGTCAACTATTGTGTCTGATCGAGATGCGCGGTTTACTTCGCATTTCTGGATGAGTCTTCTGACAGCTTTGGGTACCAAGACAGATTTCAGCACTGCTTTTCATCCACAAACCGATGGGCAGACCGAGAGAGTCAACCGTATTCTTAAGGATATGCTTCGGTGTTGTATACTAGACTTTGGAGGCAGTTGGGAAAGGCATTTACCTTTGGTAGAGTTTGCCTACAACAATAGTTTTCAGACTAGCATCGGGATGGCGCCGTACGAAGCTTTGCATGGCAGGAAGTGCAGAACACCTGTTTGTTGGTATGAAGTTGGGGAGCGTCAGTTGTTTGGTCCTGAGCTTGTGCAGCAAACTTCTGAGAAGATTGATCTGATCAGGAAAAGGTTGGTAGAAGCTCAGAGCAGGCAGAAAAGCTATGCAGACAACCGGAGAAGGGACCTTGAGTTTGAGGTTGGTGACTTCGTCTTTCTGAAGGTATCACCCAGTAAAGGTGTGGTTCGTTTTGGCAAAGGCGGGAAGTTAGCCCCGAGGTTTATAGGCCCGTATAAGATATTGAAAAGGATCGGGAAAACTGCTTACCGGCTTGAATTACCGGAAGAGTTGTCTCAGGTGCACAATGTCTTTCATGTGTCTATGCTGAGAGGTTATATTCCAGATCCGAGTCATCATTTGCCTGAAGTGCCGGAAGGTTTGCAGTTGGATCTGAATTACATCGAGTCTCCAGTAGAGATTGTTGACCGTAGGGATAAAGTCTTGAGGAATAAGACGATACCGATGGTCAAGGTAGTCTGGAGAAACCATTTGGTTGAAGAGGCTACTTGGGAGTCTGAGGAAATGATGTTGAAGGACTATCCTGAGCTTTTTGCTTGATCTGTATTTTTGTATCTTTTTGTTCTTGTTGTTGTGTTGTATTTTCTGTTTCTCTCACTCTTGATCGTAGTTCCGGGGATGGAACTATTCTAAGGAGGGAGTGTTGTAATAGCCTAATTTTTCTAATTTATGAAAAACTATTTATTTCGCACGTAGTGTGCACGTGTGATATTTTGACTATTATTTTCAACATGATGAGTAAGAATATTGTTTTCTATAAAGCATTTTCCTAAAGCCCAAATGTTAGTTTACTTATTTTTCTTCTAAAATAATTATCTTGGCCCAATTAATTTAAGCCCATGGATTTAATCCCTTCTCTTATTTTTCTACAACTTGTAATGTGTAACATTTTCTTTTTTTTTTTTAAAAAGACTTGTTATGTGTGTACAAGTTTTGTTAGGGTGACTTGTGTTTACACGTGCACTTCATGTACACGTGCATAAGCACACACTCTTGGTCGGATTGGGTAAAGAAGTGGGTGTGAGTCATGGGTAGTTATTTGGGATGTGGGTAGTTTTTACAACTCCCTAGTCCATCCTAGCCTTTGATCCTATAACTATCTACTGAATCCTAGCCCTCCATCTCACCCAAATTGGTGTATAAATACCCCCCTCTCATCCATTGTTCTTTTACACTAAGATCATATTTATAAGAGAGGTTTTTGAGAGAGAGTTGTGTAAGGCCGGGCAACACTTCTGAAGTTTTCGGTGTGGAGCAAGGAGCAAGGAGCCGTGCTTTACATTAAGGAGCTTTTGCTGGATTTCGGTTATTTCGTCAATAAGGTGGGTGTTTCTCAGGACTTCTAATGTAGAAATATGTCATGATTATGCTGATTGTTACCATGCTTGTGGAAAAATTAAATTCAAACGTATTAGATTGCCTTGTGTATGTTTATGATGGTGGTTGAATAATGCAGTAATGACATTTTAACTAAGACTGGAATGGGTTGGTACAGTCGACTGCTGTTTGGATAAGTCGACTGGTACGAGGCATATGTTCTCATGTTTTATTAGAGAGTTTTATGACGTACATGTGTACAAACTAAAATGATATAGTAATGCTAAATACATATCCTCCATATTGTATATGACTGAGGAGACATGAACGTAAGAAAAAGAAACTAGTGATAATTAGTAAAACTGAGAATGGTTTGTACAGTCGACTGCTAATATGAACAGCCGACCGATGCATTGAATTAACTATGAATAGTCCAGTAATTCCTTGAAATGAGGTATTCCTGTTGTGTTGTCCTAGTGTAATAAATTGAGATTAATATTTTATCTCTGCAAGAAAGTGATGAACAAATGTAAATGCATGTTTAACATTTCCTTGAAGGAAAGGCAATATTAGTTATTTGAAATTCCATGAATTGTAATGTTACTGAACAGTTAAGAAGTTACGAGTTTATGAAGCATGAATATATGTATATTGTAATTTGACACCATGATGCATGTGCATGTAAGAACTGATGGAAAGATAATCCCTTAATTTGAAATGTGAACCCGTCCAGTCGACCTAATGCGAGTAGCAAGTAGACTGAGCTGAACATGAATATGTACTGTTAAAATCCGGGACAGACGACTGATTTATTGATAGTCGACGGCCACGTGAATGACATTTTGAGTATAGAAAGTTGCAGAACAGCCGACAGGCCCTATGCAGCAGTCGACTCTCCCGAGTGTTTATGAAGAACTTGATTTGACTGAACAAGTCGACTGGGCTTTCTCTAAGTCGACTGTCCAGAGTATATTTTGATATGTCAGAGATTTCGTTTGATTTCTGTTAAAAGTTGTGAATCCTGTGATTGATGTTGGTAATTCTATTTGCTGTTGCATGAATTTACATGAAATGGATCATAGCTTTGAATTGAGAATTTACATGAAAGGAATCATAGATTGAATTGAGAATTAAATGAATATGGAAGTTAAGATCATGATAAAGAAAGTCTGTGAGACTATTAAATGAATTATGAGTTGAAAATGCTCAATTAGAAATTGTGAATTGGAAATTGAAACTAAAGAGTAGCTAAGTCTCCCCCGGCATTGGAAATGAAATGAAATGAAATGAGAATTGAAAAACCAAGGTTGGTCATGTATTGAAATGAATAAATAAGTCCGGTTTAGTGGAGAGCCTAACTCTAGAGCTTTGATTTTTGTTCATGATTCTATTAAAATAAGGACTAGTACATAGTGAAGATGTGATGAAAGTAAGAGAAAAACATTGAGTATGAGGGCTATTGGGTAGCGACGAGAGCGTATCCCAGGAATTCTCATGATGAGTCTGGGTGAGGATGCTGCTCCAGAATACCGTCCCAGTGGCGACGCTCGTGGGATGTTTGAAGACCACGGGTGGTGTCATGTCTATGGTGAGAGTTGAATTACCACAGGATGTCTGCATGACGAGTCATGTGAGCGATGGGATTCCCTCCAGAGTGCCTAGACATGAGTTCGTAGGTCAGAAAACATCTAGGATACTTACCGGAGTTACAGTAGTAGATTAAGTCATGGCGAGGGATTGAACCCTACCAAGATGAAGAACGATTAAGAGACTTGCCCTCGGACCTATGTAGTATGGGATGCATAGAATCCGAATAAGTGCGCATTAGTTTCATGTAAATTAACTAATTGCATTAAGGACTAAGTGCACAATCACAACACGTCATCATTAAGATTTTCCCCTTTGATTTACATTTTTATTGTGAACAAGTTTGTGATCTGTTAAGAAATGAGAATCGTTATACTGTTTCTGGCATAGAGAGGATGGCCATGTATAATTATCGTCGGTTGAATAAACTGACGTACCTACAGTTTTGTATACAGGATAAATGACATGTTAAAGGTTAAATAGGAATGGATGCATAAAGATTTTACCATGTTGTTGTACTTTTATTTAAATGTTGTAAAATTTTACTTCCGCTGTGCTAATGTAAATGTAATATATGATGTAAACTCTGATGTAAAGTGAAAGTTTAATTTCCTTGTAAAATTGTACTGAAGAAAGGGAAAAGATCCTGTAGAACATCTCGAATTCAGTATATTTGCGATTCGGGGCGTTACAACATGGCGACAACACCGACTCGCGCTGGGTTCGAGACAGTGACAGGAGCGTTGTTCTCCGGCACGTGGACTTCCTCAGCTCCCGAGGGACGTGACAGGCGGCTCTGACTTCGAAAAGAGCGGTCTGACGCGACGACTGACGTGACGGCCCTGCTGATCTGAGTTGCTGACGTGGCAACGACAGCGATAGCTCGACACAACAGCACCTGTGACAGAGGGCTGACTTGGTTGACTCGCTGACGTGGCGACGCTTTTGGCTTCAGATTTTGAGACATAAGAGAGAAAAGGACTTGGCTCGGTTCTAGGAGTTCTGTTTGCATTCTTTTTATTTCTTTTTTAATCTCTTCTTCTCTATATTTTTATGATGCAATCCTAAACTATTTTTGTTACTTGCAGTTTGAATATGAACTAAATTTATTGTTCTAGAGGCTAAGATGTAGCCTAATTTTGTAGAACACAATTTTAACTCCTTATTATTATTCTATTTTTCCTGGTTGTGTTTTGATTTTTATTATTTATGCGTACAAAATGGTGGATAGACATTTGTATGATCTTTTAAATCATGAAGAGACCGAATGGGTGATTTGTGATTAATAAAAATTAAATACCGTTATTGGAGGACGTGACCATTAAGAAATCCAAATTTTCAATTAATAATTTGATGGATAGACAAATAATTAGTTGAGAATAATTTTTAGACTACGTGGATAGAGTGGTTAATATTTTTAGGATTTTGGTCTACAACTTGGAAAGATAATATTTTTAGTCATAAGGAGTTATAATTTGTGTATGTGATAAATGAGATGAACCAAGAGCCCTAGAACTAATTTTACCATTTATAAATTACATGAGCTTCACAGTTTCATAGCCCTCTCCCTCTTCACAAATCTAGTTAGTTTTAATTAGATTAATTTAATTTAGTTGTTTTATTATTTATAAAATTCGATCTTCCAAATAGTGATTAATCTAGTAAATTCGGTACTCAATAAAATATCTAGTCCCTGTGGGTTCGACACTCTATTCCCTAACTATATTACTTGTTGCGATTTTGTACACTTGCAAATATTTACATCAAGTTTTTGGCGTCGTTGCCAGGGATTTCAATTAAAACTTGATGTGAATACTTGCAAGTGTACAAAATCGTAACAAGTAGTATAGTTAAGTGAATAGAGTGTCGAACCCACAGGAACTAGATATTTTATTGAGTACCGAATTTACTAGATGAATCATTATTTGGAAGATCGAAATTTATAAATGATAAAACAACTAAATTAAATTAATCTAATTAAATCTAACTAAATTTGTGAAGAGGGAGAGGGTTGTGAAACTGTGAAGCTTTTGTGATTTGTTAATGGTAAAATTAGTTCTAGGGCTCTTGATTTCACCTCGTTTATCACACACACAATTTATAACTCCTTATGAATAAAAATATTATCTTTCCAAGTTGTAGACCAAAATCCTAAAAATATTAACCACTCTATCCACGTAGTCTAAAAATTATTCTCAACTAATTATTTGCCTATCCATCAAATTATTAATTGAGAATTTGGATTTCTTAACTGTCACGTCCTCCAATAACGGTGTTTAATTTTTATTAACCACAAATCACCAGTTCGGTCTCTTCATGATTGAAAAGATCATACAAATGTCTATCCACCATTTTGTACGCATAAATAATAAAAATTAAAACACAACCAGGAAAAATAAAATAAAATAAGGAATTAAAATTTATGTTCTACAAAACTAGGCTACATCTTAGCCTCTAGAACAATAAATTTAGTTCATATTCAATTTGTAACTAACAAAAATTGTTTGGGATTGCATAAAAAAAATATAGAGAAGAAGAGATACAAAAAGAATAAAAATAATGCAAACCGAACTCCTAGAACCGAGCCCAAGTCCTTTCCCTCTCTTCTGTCTCTGTCTCAAGAGCCGAAGCCAACTGCCGCCGTCACCCAAAGTCAATGCTTGCACCAATCAGACCCTGTCACTGTCTGCAGAAGCTGTCTGCGTCGCCTCAAAGACAGCGCCAGGATCAGCAGCAATGGGTGCTGCCATGTCAGCCTGGGTCCTGCGCCTAGTACACGTCAGATGAGAGAGAGCCGCACGTCAAGTGGGTCTTGTCTGGTCGATGCCAGGTCAGCAAGCCCCCACACGTGCTCTCTCTCTTCTCTATTTCCCTTCAATCCCTCGGTTTCGTCTTGAAGCACACCAGAGGAAGCCGCCACATCAGCAAGTACTGATTCTCTCTCTCCCCCTTTGCATCTGAGCCCCTGGGAAATTGTGCTGCCTCTGTCACGTGGGCAAGGACGCCACGTCAGACAGCAGCAGCCTGCCTGTGACGCTGTTTTCTCTCTATTGGCATTTTCTGCTTCGTTTCGCGTGCCGTCAAATCCCCAAACAGCCAGGCTCTCGTCTCGCCTCTCTCTCCTTTTCTTTTTATATTTTTTTTATATTCTGAATGTTCAGCCATCACCTCTTCCAAGTTCTCTTTGTGCCCCCTTCATGTATTTATAGACCAACGGGAATAAGATCTAGGGTTTGCTCTTTTTGCAGAAAAATCAACTCTCTTCATTTATTTCCTTCCTTTTTAACCCAGATATTTATTTCTTTCTCCTTTCCTCTTCTTTTTCCTTTTCTTGCAAGCACGTGCTACTGCATACACAAATTAAGACCAGAATTTAGGATTTAAATAAAATAAAATTAATTAGTTCAAAATTAATTAAACTAACTAAAAATCATAATAGCTCATTAAAATCCTTCTAAAATTATTTATCGCACTTTTACTCAACAAAACAATAAAAATTATAAATCCATTGTTTTACTTTGTTTGTTGATTTTTAGCCACAAATCTTCACTTTTTGCATCAAAAATATTATTTCTTCAAAAATAATTAATTAATTAAAATCTTATAGAAATAAGATGAATTATATATAATATCAACGAAAACAAGCAATTTTAATTGGTAAATGAGTACAAATATTTGTATATAAATTAGACACATCAAATACTCCCAAACTTAAGATTTTGCTTGTCCTCGAGCAAAAAGTAGAATCATGAACAAGGGAATAATAATAGTAGAATCAACCCATCACACCAAGAGATCTTATCATGCAAGCATCAAAATGTCAATTAAAAATATAAACAATAGCAAATAAAGTAAAACTAAGCATACCCACTTTCTCTAGTGCAATTATTTATTCATAATTCCCAACCCAATTGTATTTGTCAATCAATTAATGTAATTATAGTATGTAACGACTCAATCTGTGATTATCCATTCTCACTACTACAAACCGAGTAGCAAACTAGAGTTTTTTTTTTTTTTTTTTTTTTTTTTTTTGTAGTCTCTTCTCTAAGTTGTCACTTGCCTTTTGACGCGAATACAAAATATTTATGATGAATTCACCCGGTTACTCAACAAGTCACAAACTTAAAGTGCTTTGCATACTCATATTTCAAATTGCCGTTTTATGTAAAAGTAAACATTTGTGATGAATACCCCTAGTTACTAAGCAACTCAAAACATTGGACTAGATTGATTTTATTCATTTTTTTTTATTTTTTTTTTAATTTTTTATTATTACTCTATTTACTTAAACTCTGTTTAGGACTAGATCAAAGGGGATAATCACAAGAAAAAGCATCACATTTGTCTTTTATGTATAATAGCATGACTCACATAATTTTGTAAGGAATTGTAAATGTCAATAATCCTAAAATAAATAAGTATGCTTAATATTGCTTTATAAGAAATTGTCTATCCCAAAAAAAAAATTATTTCAATGCTCATCACAACAAAGAACTCAAAAGTGTAATAGTGAGCCTAATTGAAATCCTTTTTGTTTTGTTTTTCTTTTCAAAAATAATAAAAATAAAAAAAAATTTGTAAACCTTCTCCCCAAACTTGAATATCACATTGTCCTCAATGGGAAAGAAAAAGAAAAACAAAAAAAATGCAAAAAGTTTAGAATTTCTCCCCTGATTCGTCCTTAAATTTCTGCACGCGCGGTGTTTAGTATTTTGGCAACATCTGGAGCTGTAGATGTCCAAATGGGCTGAATTTTTTTTTTTGCTGGAAAGCTAAGACGATAGGCTAGAATCGCTCTTTGAACCACTTTTCCAGATTCTGACTCCATACTGCTCAAAAACAGCCGTCAATAAAGATGTACAAAACAGCTCCGCCCGGCGACTTCCAAAATTTATGCAATCCTACAAGATAAAATCAAAAATTAAAATAACATAAACTAAAAGATAAATCAAACCTAAATGCAATAAAAGAAAACATGGGTTGCCTCCCAAGAAGCGCTAAGTTTTAAGTCTTCAGCCAGACATGGAGGTGAGATGGTTATGTAAAGCCAAGATCCAACAATATTAAAACATCCTTTCTAATTTTTCTCTTCTTGTGTGGATCAGGTTCAAGCTCTAATAAGGCGGTTTCTTCTTGATGATGATGTCTTTGATTCCCCCACCTCTTTGTATTTATGCTGAAAAATGAATAAATAGAGGGTGCAGCATCCAAATACATGACATGTTCAAAAATATTTTCTTTCTTAGTTTCAAAAATTTCTGCATTTGTTGGACATACTTCAATTGGTGATTTTTCGTTTTCAGCCTTATGTTTCTCGCCCACAATTAAACCAGTTTTACTTACTTGAATACCTGACTGTTCTTCAGGAAGAAGCTTTATGGAATTAAAAACATCATACATTACTTGTTCATGCTGAATTTGTTCCTCCACAATTTGTTCAATCTCACTTTGCTTTTCAACCACATTCTGTTCGCCATTTTCTTCTTGTGGTTGCTCAATTGTCCTCCCGCTTCCTAGTGTTATAGCCTCGACATACTCCTTGGAATTGACAACTGTATTGCTTGGTAATGTTCCTGCAGTTTTTTCGTTAAGAATATTTGAAATTTGACTAATTTGTACCTCAAGATTGTGAATGGAAGCCGAAGTTGAATTTGCAACATTTTGAATTTCCAAATCTGTCTTTTGGATGTATTGTTCTGCCCTTTGTATGTAGTGCATAAACATATCTTCAAGTGTCGGCTTCTTTTCTGGCTGTGGAAAATTTTGAGGTTGTATAACTGCTCCTTGATTGTTGTTCCATGGAAAATTGGGGGCGTTTCTCCATCCTGAATTGTATGTATTTGCATAATGATTATTTTGCATTTGAAAGTTTGACACAAAATTTTCATGTTCGGCATTTGATGGAGCAAAAGGGTTCCCCACTTGACAATCTGAACTCGCATGATTTCCTGCACAAAGATCACAAATCATATTAGATTGAATAGCATTAAAATTCATATTTTCTACTTGTTTAGATAAAATATCATTTTTTGCATTTAAAGTAGAAAAAGATCAAGTTCAAAAACTCCCGCCATTTTTCTTTGCATTGTTCTTTTTTAGGACCACTGATCATTATTAGATGTCATTTCTTCTAAAAGGTCATAAACTGCTTCATAAGTTTTGCTCATTAAGGCACCTCCAGCTGCTGCATCTACCATGAATCGATTTGTATCCCCCAAACCGTTATAGAATGTTTGCACTTGTAGCCATTTTTGAAGTTCATGATGAGGACACTTTCTTAATAGATCTTTGTACCTCTCTCATACATCATATAATGACTCTGTCTCAAGTTGAGTGAATGTTGTGATGTCATTTCTTAACTTTGCTGTTTTTGCTGGGGAGAAAATACTTTGTCAAAAAATTTTGTGCTAAACCTTCCCAAGTTGTAATAGCTCCCTGTGGTAAAGAATTCAACCAAGCCTTTGCCCTATCTCTAAGTGAGAAAGGAAAAAGTCTCAATCGAACAGCATCATTTGAAACTCCATTGTGTTTGAAGGTATCACATATTTCGAGAAAGTTTGCGATATAAACATTTGGATCATCATGTGCTAGTCCTCCAAATTGAACTGTTTGCCTGAATCATCTAAATAATTGCGGGTTTGATTTCAAAATTGTTTGCTTCAATTACCGGCCTTGTGATACTTGATATCGTTCTTTCAACTGAGGGCATTGCATAATCCCTCAAAGCTTTGTTCTCCTCTCTGTTCGCCATGGATAAAGAGGATGTAGCCTTTTCTTTCTTTTCCTTTCTAATTTGTCGTAAGGTTCTTTCAATTTCTGGGTCAAAAAGTTTAGGCTCCAATGGGTTAGATCTCGGCATACACACCTAAACCCTGAAAAACAAGTAAATAAAGAAAAAATAAATCAAAAGGATAAAGAAGTAAGAAAAATAAAACAATAAAAATAAAAATAAAATAAACAAAATAAAAAATCCTAAGTCCTGAAATATAAAAATAGAAAACTAAATACAAATAAAAATGAAAAGAAAAATAAATAAAAGTAAAAGTTAGTCAAAAGAAAATAAAAGATGTAAAATAATAATAAAATAAAAATAATTACAAAAAAAATTCAAACTAGCAATAATCTAGCAATTTTCAATATCAATAAAAGAATAACTAATCCCCGGCAACGGCGCCAAAAACTTGATGTGAATATTTGCAAGTGTACAAAATCGCAACAAGTAGTATAGTTAAGTGAATAGAGTGTCGAACTCACAGGGACTAGATATTTTATTGAGTACCGATATTACTAGATGAATCACTATTTGGAAGATCGAAATTTATAAATGATAAAACAACTAAATTAAATTAATCTAATTAAAGCTAACTAAATTTGTGAAGAGGGAGAGGGCTATGAAACTGTGAAGCTTTTGTGATTTATTAATGGTAAAATTAGTTCAGGGCTCTTGATTTCACCTCGTTTATCACACACACAATTTATAACTCCTTATGAATAAAAATATTATCTTTCCAAGTTTAGACCAAAATCCTAAAAATATTAACCACTCTATCCACGTAGTCTAAAAATTATTCTCAACTAATTATTTGCCTATCCATCAAATTATTAATTGAGAATTTGGATTTCTTAACGGTCATGTCCTCTAATAACGGTATTTAATTTTTATTAACCACAAATCACTAGTTCGGTCTCTTCATGATTTAAAAGATCATACAAATGTCTATCCACCATTGTGTAATCATAAATAATAATAATTAAAACACAACCAGGAAAAATAAAATAAAATAAAATAAGGAATCAAACTTTGTGTTCTACAAAACTAGACTACATCTTAGCCTCTAGAACAATAAATTTACTTCATATTCAATTTGTAACTAACAAAAATTGTTTGGGATTGCATAAAAAAATTATAGAGAAGAAGAGATACAAAAAGATTAAAAATAATGCAAACCGAACTCCTAGAACCGAGCCCAAGTCCTTTCCCTCTCTTCTGCCTCTGTCTCAAAAGCCGAAGCCAACTGTCGCTGTCACCCAAAGTCAACGCTAGCACCAATTAGACCCTGTCACTGTCTGCAGGAACTGTTTGCGTCGCCTCAAAGACCGCGCCGGGATCAGCAGCAATGGGTGCTGCCACGTCAGCCTGGGTCCCGCGCCTAGTACACGTCAGATGAGAGAGAGTCGCACATCAAGTGGGTCTTGTCTGGTCGATGCCAAGTCAGCAAGCCCCCACACGTGCTCTCTCTCTCTTCTCTATTTCCATTCAATCCCTTGGTTTCGTCTTGAAGCACACCAGAGGAAGCCGCCACATCAGCAGGTACTGATTCTCTCTATCCCTTTGCATCTGAGCCCCTGGGAAATTGCGCCGCCTCTGTCACGTGGGCAAGGACGCCACGTCAGACAGCAGCAGCCCGCCTGTGATGCTACTGTCTCTCTTTTGGCGTTTTCTGCTTCGTTTAGCGTGCCGTCAAATCCGCAAACAGCCAGGCTCTCGTCTCTCCTCTCTCTCCTTTTCTTTTTATATTTTTTTTATATTCTGAATGTTCAGCCGTCACCTCTTCCAAGTTCTCTTTGTGCCCCCTTCATGTATTTATAGACCAACGGGAATAAGATCTAGGGTTTGCTCTTTTTGCAGAAAAATCCACTCTCTTTATTTATTTCCTTCCTTTTTAACCCAGATATTTATTTCTTTCTCCTTTCCTCTTCTTTTTCCTTTTCTTGCAAGCACGTGCTACTGCATACACAAATTAAGACCAGAATTTAGGATTTAAATAAAATAAAATTAATTAGTTCAAAATTAATTAAACTAACTAAAAATCATAATAGCTCATTAAAATCCTTCTAAAATTATTTATCGCACTTTTACTCAACAAAACAATAAAAATTGTAAATCTATTGTTTTACTTTGTTTGTTGATTTTTAGCCACAAATCTTCACTTTTTGCATCAAAAATATTATTTCTTCAAAAATAATTAATTAATTGAAATTTTATAGAAATACGATGAATTATATACAATATCAACGAAAACAAGCAATTTTAATTGGTAAATGAGTACAAATATTTGTATATAAATTAGACACATCATGACCTGTTAAAGCTGTTCGAGGACCTCTATGAGCATAAACTCAAATTGGAGAGATTCAATTACGCAGAGGTGGTGCTGATCCCTAAGCAAGAAGAATCACGACGAGTCGGAGACTTCCGCCCCATAAGCCTCCTTAACTGCTCGGTTAAAATCATTACCAAGACTCTCGCTAACAGACTGGGGAAGGTAATGGATGGCCTTATTAGTCAGGACCAGACAGACTTTATTAAAGGAAGATGTATTCAGGACAGCATCGCTACAGCGGAAGAGACTATTCATCAGTGCCACGCTTCCAACGCTAAGAGCTACCTCCTGAAGCTGGACTTTGAGAAAGCCTATGACTCTGTGGAATGGGACTGTTTACTGGAAGCGCTTGCGGGACGGGGGTTCGGGGACAGATGGATCAGATGGATCCACACGTGTCTTACCACTAGCAAGACAGATATTTTGGTAAATGGGACAGCAGGTCACCCATTCTCCTGCAAACGGGGGCTCAGACAAGGAGATCCGCTATCACCCCTCCTCTTTACCATCGTGGCGGACGTTCTAAGATCCATGATGACCAAGTACAGTAGAGCAGGCTGGATTGTACCAGTGGCTAAAGGGGTACAGCACCAAGGATGCTCCATACTCCAATACGCAGACGACACCCTCTTATTTGGCAATGGAAACCAAGGAAAAACTACCGTCTTCAAAGGAATTCTATATTTCTTTGAAGCTTGGTCGAGACTCAGAGTTAATTTCCACAAAAGCGCGCTTATTCCCATTGCTCTGACTCTAGAAGAGACGCTGGATCATGCCACAATCCTCAATTGCTCCGTCGAGAGGTTCCCCATTCAATACCTTGGATTGCCACTAAGACTCGGAAAACTCAAAAAGGTGGATTGGCTACCCATCATTGATAGGGTCGAGAAACGACTAGCAGGATGGAAAGGGAAAGCCCTCTCTTTGAGAGGGAGAGTCACACTCATTAATGCAGTCCTCTTAAACCTTCCTACCTATTATCTCTCTTTCTTTGAGATGCCACGATGGGTAATACAAAGAATCGACCGGTCGAGGAAGCATTTCTTATGGAAAGGGGCAGACCCAGACCGAGGAGGACACCATCTCATTAGATGGGAGAAGGCATGTATGAAAAAGATTCATGGAGGCCTGGGTATAATTGACCTTCGGGATATGAATCTAGCACTACTGGGTAAATGGTGGTGGAAAATTTTTCACCCTAATGGAGAAGAGTGGCAATAGTTTGTTCAGGGATACATGTATGGGAATGGAACTAGAAATCTAGGCTTCAGGATAGGCCCTAGCTTCAGGATAGGCCCTAGAGTATCCTGCTTCTGGAAATATATCACTAAGGCATACGAACCCTTTAACAGCTGTGTTAAGTCAGTCATAGGTAACGGCAGACTTACTAGATTTTGGTGGGATAAGTGGTGTGCTGATCACACACTCAGGTCCATGTTCCCAGACTTATACGAGCAAGCGACACAACCACACTACACGATGGCAGCAGCCTGAAAAGAGGCACATGGAATCCAGCTTTCAAACAATCGCTTGATATAAGCTCCCAACGCAGACTAACAGAACTTCAGACCTACATATCCAACGTTGGAATTGGCTGTGCTTAGGGGCCCGACAAGAAAACCTGGGATCTGGAGAAAAACGGCAAGTTCACGGTTCGTTCCTTGTACAATCATATCCATTTTAGGGGATGCTCACCAAAGTGGTCGGTCATTTTCTGAAAAACGAAAGCGCCCCATAAAACCAAAGTTTTCCTATGGTTGGTGCTAAACGATGCGATCCTGACTAGAGAAAACCTAGCTAAGCGCCAACCGAATTTGGATTCTCAATGTGGGTTCTGCCAAGCTACCCTGGAGACTAGAGACCATCTTTTCCTTCATTGCCCTAGGAGCAAAGTAGTTATCGTAGAGGTTCTCAGTGCACTAGGGACATCTCAATACCCTAATTCATACGAGGACCTGTGGGAAGGAGCCAAATTTGCGACGGAGAGGTGCTATGAGAGAGGCGTGGTTTATCGCGATTGCCGCAATGACCTGGGTGCTATGGCTAGACAGAAATAATCTATACTTTCATAGAACTTGCAATAATATTTCTGAAAATCTGAATCATATTATGCATCTAATTTTCTTTTGGGTTATTGTGGCAACAGCAAGCCCCAGGGGTAGGATTGCAACAGTATTCCAGGTACAGGAGTTTGACGACGAGGAGATCGAGATCGGCCCGACGATTGACTGAGAAACGGCACGAGCTCTGATGGACATTGATACCCACCACCCCAGGGCTTGTTGGATGGAATGATGTATTACTTTTTGGCTACTTTATGCTCTGTCTGTATTTTGTCCCACGCCCCATGTTCGGAGTGTTGTATGTTTTTATGTTTTATTTCTAGAATTTTGTTGTATGCTCAGTACCCTAAGTTTTGTTTTATTAATCTCTCATTAATAAAACAGGGTGGCAAGACTCCACCTTTTCCTTAAAAAAAAAAAAAAAAAACCAACTATATGCATTTTTGTTGGGGCTAGAAAACAACTATATACATGCAACATGAGAACCATCACTTACATTTGTTCGTTATCTTTCCTATTTTTCGTGAGCCTACGAGATATGTAAAGGCATCATATACATAGAACAGGTTAGCTTTCTTACCAATCAAACTTTTAACCCTTCTGGGTTTACACCTAGGAATCTACTCCTGAACTGTACAACATATGTCGAATAAGAAATCTCCATGCATGTAAACTAGCAAAGAGACCTGAAAAGTAAACACCATCACTCCCAGCCCATCAACATATTTGTCACTCTCTCCACAATCTTGTTTCTGCCGGTGGAAAGTTCGCAGTTATCACCGAGATGCACTCTGTAGACTTCCCACTCCCTGTCTCCGATGACATGTCTCCCGATTTTTGCCTGAAATATAGAAGTTATGTCTTAGTCTTCGGTTAACAATTTTTTGAAGCTTGTATAAGATGTCTTGGTTTTCGGTGGACAATTTTTTGAAGCTCGTTAAGAACGCTGAATGTACTTATGACAATGCAATGGAAAGATATGGGTTGCACTAGTTCAATACATAATAGTATATAAGGACCAAGGCATTTCGGACTTAGTGACAAGAATTGATCAAAAACTCGGTATTTGTATTGGGTTTTGGGTATCAGCTTATCATTTATAGGTAATATCTGATTTGCAGGAGGTAATATGAGAGTAAAATCCTGATCTCATATGGCTCAAATCAAGTTGAAACAATGCTGACAAGTTTGGTATACCAGAATCCTTGTGCATGTATACAAAATTTGAAATGAAGGGAAGGCATGAGAAAAGATTTCGGAAAATTTGGGAAACTATATATATGTATAACTAGGTTCAGAAAATATTGTGGAAAGATAGAATAGTAGACAATAGTAAAAAGCAACCATCGTATTATTCACATAACTACTACTTTTTTGTAATTTTATTTTAATGTTAGAGAATTTTGTGATTGCCTACCAAAAAGATGCGAGTGTGGAGCAACTTTAAGGCAAGGGTGATATCGTAAAAAACAAGAGGCCGGCCCTTGCCAGATAGTTCCACAGGATTTGCAACTAGAAGCTCGGTATCAGGCCCACGGTTGACCACAGTAACACGGAGGGGTCTAAACACCTCCATTTTCAGCCGATCGCACAATGCCTTCTGCTTTCTTGGGTCGACAATCTTCTTTCCATCCGATTGCATCACAAACAAGTCAATCTCACAGTGCCCTTTATAGGATGCATAGAATCGCCCATAGGAAATCTAAGGGTGTGCAAAATTATGACAAGTTATGGAGAATATGATTAGTACTCAGAAAGGTATAAAATAACTACACAAGCAAAATACTACATTGAAAATAATGGATTTTGAATCTCTGGAGTTTCTTATGAGAAACTCCAAATGTACCGAGAATTGCATGAAAACTTTCTGCATATATCGACTTCTTTATTATTTAGATTTTCTACAACATTACCTGGATCTTGTAGTCCTTCAGAGTTTTCATAATGTCATATAGGAGGCCTTTGTGATCACGGCAAAAGATTTGGATAAGTGTATGAGCTGGGCTGAGAGAGTTGTCCATTGAAACGGAAAGAGTATTCGATGGCTCAGATCCCTTTGTCGTTTCCAATGGAAGATCAAGATCAAACATCGCTTCAGTGAGTTCAGGGGGAAGAAAAGGTGAAGCCTGCAGACATGCAGCCATATCCTCACCTGCAAGCTCAATTTCACAACTGGTCATGGAGTCACCAAGAACTGCTCTTAATCGTTCACATGTTTCCTCCCTCCTCTTCGTGTGAAGTAGTTCCCTAATATCATATGCACGCATAAGATTTCAAAGGGAGAAAATTACTGAAGAGCATTTCTTTGACTATTATTAAAAAACACAACAAAAATAACCCACACGACATAAAATTTAAGCATTTCTATGTTAAACGAAGAATCAACTGTTTACAATTATAAGGATCTCTGCTTTGTCGATTTGCATTGAATTCGAACTAAAAACAAAAACCCAAAACATAATACTTGTTTTAATACCGCCCTTGAATCTGCATTTGCGCTCAGTTGTTAGGGTGTTTACTAAGAATAAGCACTAGGAAAGGAACGTCTTAGGATATCAAAAACTTTCAAATATTGCACATTTTAGGCTGGAAAGCTAAAACTGTAACACACTTTTAGTCAGACAATTATATTCCCTATTGCCCTATCTCCTTCAATTTTTTTGGGGTATTAGAAAATCAGAGAAGGTACTGATAATAACGGGAATAATAAAGAGGGAGGATAATATCCAACCTGGTGTCCGTGATAAAGAAGAGGTCCATAACTCTTCCATCAGGTGTGGTAGAAACCTTTACTCTCCTTATTGTGAGTTCCAGCTCAGATAGTACTTGTGTCACATCTGCCATTGGCGTGCACACAAAAAAACACCCACAAGGTTAGATTTCAACTTCAAATATCTACCCACAAAGACATTTTAGCCCCCAAAATAAAAAAAAAAGAATACTCTCTCGGTTCAAAATATAAAGTTTCTAACTATTAAAAAACAATCTAGGATCGGGTCAAAGTACTATATATTCTTGGTTTTTAAAGCTCATAAATAAGTCATCAATTGTACAACGTGCTATTTGTCCTCCTTTATAATTTTTTATTACTTCTCTTACAAAAAATGACAAGGGTAAAATTGAATATCTCATAAAAAAATTAATTCTTGGACATTTAAGATTAACAAGACATCTCCTCGAAAACTTAAAGTGACTTGCATTATGAAACAAAATAAAAAGGGAAGAATAACTTAAATTTTGAAACAGAAGGAGAAATAAGGAATCCTATATAATTTTGCGAAACAAAAATATGGAATCCTATTACGGATAATCAAGGATTAAATGTTGTACATTTTTTCTCAAGCAAAATAAATACCTTAATACAAATTTTACTATATGTAACCCCCGTGTTTCTTTATTGTATTTTGCATGTATTTTAATTATTTTTCTTGGTATTTTATTCCTGACTGTACTCTTCTGTCCTTTCTGAGCCATATAATTACTTCTTCATTCCTAATAAACTATTTTATTTCTGTCGTTTCAATTCTGTGAATTTCCAATCTTCTAATTTATTTTCTTCTGCCAATTATTTATCTCTAGATGATTTTTGTTTAATCCTAAATCATATATTTCATGGTCTCATTGTTTACTATTTGATTCCAACCCTATTGGTTCCGATTTCTAGCCAATTTACCCTATTTGAACCCTATAAGCCACTCTATTGGATCCTAAACCCGCTACCCAATACCCTCTTTTACCCAGTCTTCCCCAAATCTCTCCCTCACGTTCACCTTTATCAGCTTAACAAGCAGATCACTCTCCCTTGATCTCTCACTTAATTCCTAAGATCCTAACCTACCCAAAAATCCCATTAAATCTTAACCAATTTTGTTCTCTCTTTCTCCCTACAATATAATCTCCTAAAACTACGCTCTCTCTCCCTCTCTCCTACCTTCTCTCTCCCCTCTTCCCTGTTCCCGTTGACAACCCCCCCGCCAACCGCCGCCGTCGTACGCTCCCCGCGCCGCCGCCCACGACCCCCCTCGATGACCCTGCAAGCCCCATCCTCCTCTTCCCGCAACCCCTCATCCTGAACTCCCCTCACCCTTGCGTCGTCGACCTACCATTGTCCGCCGTCTGTTCGCCATCGACGTCCACAACCCTGTCGCCGTTGCACCACCGCCTCGCCGACCGAGCCCGCCATCTACCCCTATATCGCAAATCTTTGTGTTCGTAATCGTTTGTGTTCGTGTTCGTGTGCGGGGATCCATTCCCGTTATTCTATTCTCATCGGATTCGTCGTTTCCTTTAAGGCAAGTAGTTTGTATGTTGTTTTTGTTCCTCGTACAAGTTTAAATACTGTAAGTAGTCTTGCATTCATCTAGCTTTCATTCTCATGATAATTCCTTGAAAATCATGATCTTGCTCGCTTGATCCGTTTCCATCATTTCATGACTGATATGCCTAAAAATAGGGTTAAATCAGAACCATCCAAATCGAGCGCGAATCTTAAAGCTCAGGGGTAAAACGGTAATTTCCCCTACAAACGGGTCTGAAATGGGAACTGGGTCTTTTTTCCAAAAGCCCAATAACCCACGAACGGATCCATCTCAACTGGGTGCGGGTTTCAACCCGCATGAAATCCAGTCCAGCAGGATAGAATTAGGATTTATGGTTATACCTAACCAACGGCCCTGATTCGCTGTATCCTTTCACTGGGAATTAGCGATTTTATCCCGAAACTGGTAACTAAGGCGGCTATAAATACCCCTCATCCCCCACCATTAAGAGGTAATCAATCTTTTACAAGTAAAAGCTCATTCATAATCTTTCTGATTACTGACTTGAGCGTCGGAGAGTGCGTCGCCGGGATCAACCCCGGTGTTTCGCACTTTTTGCAGGTGAACGGCGGGAGATCACAGTCAAACTCCGGTGAAAAGATTTCAGGCTTGACTAGTCGACATCCCAAAGAATCCACAAATTCTATCTGTTTGCCCCCACACCAGATTTAGCGGTAACAGATTGGCGCTGTCTGTGGGAACCCACGAATACCAATCCTTCCTCTTCCCTTGGTTAAGATCACCTCCAGCCATGCCTCCCCGAAAACTGAGATCCAAAGGGTCCAACCGTGGACCCACTCCTCCTCAACCACAACAGGAGATCCCCCTCCAAACCGTCCAGCCATAGGGGCAACTCCCACCACAACCTGATCAGCCCCTGCAGCAAGACCAACCTCCTCTTAGAACCTTCAATCCCAAAGGGCTCCGCTCGGGCTCCAGAATGCCGGCGCAACCCTCAGAAGCAACCTCCTCATCGAGACCGCATCTTCGTACACAACCCTTCTACCGATTCAATGGCATCGCACAACCTCCGACCTTCCGAAGACCTCCGCAATACCCTCCTCAACCGGCAGAAAGAAGAGAACCTTCGCCACCGTTTGGATGAAAGGCGGGCCCGTGAGGGAGCCTCCTGCCCGGAACGTCCAAATGACTGATCTCCTCGTCGCCGCGACCACAGGAGGTCCCCTCCTCGCAAGGGGCGAAGAGAGTCCCCTGAGTACCATCGAAGAAGACATCGTTCACCCGCTAGTCGGCAGCCCCCGAGGGACGATAACAGACCTATCACCCGAGCTGAACTCCAAGAGTTCCAGGCTACAATCCTGCAGGCCCTCAACCTCCGGCCGAACAACAACAATGCTCAGGGGGTCCCCACTCCTCCGGTCCAAAGTCCTCGCCATTGGTCCCTAACCCCTCCTCAAGCTCCGAGTCACCGCCATCACAGCCTCGCCATTCCCCTAGCTACCATCGCCGAACTCCGCGCTCCCCTTCTCACGAAGACGAGTCCAGAGGCTCGCTTGGCTACCGTCGAAGAAACGATGCGGTCTACTGCCGTCTCCACGAAATGGAGAGGCGCCTCGGCCAACTGTATAAAGAAGAAGAACTGAGAAAAAGGACCCTCCGTCCAAGCCGACCTCCCTTTTCTCAAACAATCATGGAGGCGCCCGTTCCAATAGGCTTCAAGCCCCCGCAGTTTGAGACTTACTCTGGGGAGTCAGACCCCGTGGACCACATCGAGAGCTTCAAGACCCTCATGTTGATCCACCAAGCTTCCGATGCTCTACTGTGCAAACCTTCCTGGCTACTTTCAAGGGTCCGGCCCGAGAATGGTACTCTCGTCATGCCCCATCCTCCATATTCTCCTTTGAACAATTTGAGACCCTCTTCGTCACCCACTTCGTGAGTAGCCGCCGCACCGAGAAGACTAGTATTTCGCTACTCTACCTCAGTCAGAAGAATGGTGAGAAGCTGAGAGATTATGTGAAGCGGTTTACCGCGAAAGCTAGGTCCATTGCCTCGCTCGACCAATCGGTCGCCGCTGCAGCCTTCTAGTCAAACGTCCTCATCTCAAGCCTTCGGTCCTCCCTAGCCAAGAAGCCCCTGCAAAACTTCTCCGACCTTCTTCTCAGAAGCGAGAAGTATATCCGAGCTGAGGAAGTTGAACATCGCCCCACTTTTGAGGGGTCTTCATCCGGGACCAAGAGAAAGGCAGCTGAAGAAGAGGGAGCTAAGAAGTTCCAGAAGGACAACGGGGGCCAGCGCCGCCCGCCTCCCAGATTTGAGAAACTTACCCCTCTTAACGCCAACATTTCTACTATTCTCATGGAGGTCGAGAAGGAAGGGGTTATGCCTCCTGCCCCGAAGATGAATACTCCCGACAAGACGAGGGACAAGAAAAAGTGGTGCCGATATCATCGAGACCACGGCCACGACACCAACGACTGTCGGGCCCTGAAGAATGAAATTGAGGCACTCATCCAGAGAGGGCAGCTGTCTAAGTTTGTGAGAAAGAACCGAATTGATCTCCCTCCACCCCCAGGGGGGCTAACAAGCATCCCGAAAGGCGCGACGAGACCCCCGAGTTTGAAGAGGAACGCATCTTGCATCTCATTCATGGAGGTCCCATGGGAGGAACCTCTAGCTCTTCCCGAAAGGCTTTCATACGAGAAGTCAATTCGGTTCATGGCATACCTCCTCCCAAAGGCCTCGGAGTCCCGGTCACTTTCTCAGACAAAGACCTGGAGGGAGTCCGAACCCCCCATTGCGATGCATTAGTGATCAACCTCCATATGGCAAATTTTAAAGTGGAGAGGATTCTGGTGGACAATGGTAGCTCCGTTAATATCCTCTTGCTGGCGGCTTTCCGAGGACTCAGGTTATCGCGGGACAGGCTCAAGCCCGCCGGCTACACGCTCCATGGGTTCACGGGAGTGCCAGTGACTATCGAAGGGGTGATCACCCTCGACGTAACCGCTGGCCAAACTCCTACTACCCGGACAGAGCCGATGGATTTCATGGTCGTCGACATCCCAGCTGCTTACAATGTGATTCTAGGCCGACCTGACCTAGCTTCTTTAGAGGCCGTCCCGTTGGCTTATCATCTTAAAATGAAGTTCCCCACCAAGTCAGGTGTAGGGAAAGTAAGAGGTAGTCAAGAGATGGCCCGCAAGTGTTACATGACCTCCACCGGGGGTCCTGTCCTCCCCCTCGAGACCGTTGAGATTCCCAAGGGGAACGCCCAACCTATGTCCGAACCGGTGAATGAGCTGGAGGAAGTGTTCTTTTCCGAGCAAGATCCGAACCGCAAGTTCTTTATCAGCAAGACCCTCCCATTTGCCCTATGTTCCGACATAGTCCAATGCATCAGGAAGAACCATGACCTCTTCGCCTGGTCGGCTGCCGATATGCCAGGAAATTCCGAGGAGCTCCTTGTCCACCACCTAAGCGTTGCTCCAGGGTCCAAACCGGTCCAGCAGAAGAGGCGCAAATTTGCCCCCGAGCGCCAGCAAGCCATAAAGGAAGAAGTGGACAAGCTTCTCAAAACCCGGTTCATACAAGAAGTCAACTATCCCGAATGGCTCTCTAATGTTGTTATTGTTAAGAAGGCCAACGGAAGTTGGAGAATTTGCATCGACTTCACGGACCTGAACAAAGCCTGCCCTAAGGATCCTTTTCCACTCCCTTAACGCCAACATTTCTACTATTCTCATGGAGGTCGAGAAGGAAGGGGTTATGCCTCCTACCCCGAAAATGAATACTCCCGACAAGAAGAGGGACAAGGAAAAGTGGTGCCGATATCATCGAGATCACGGCCACGACACCAACGACTGTCGGGCCCTGAAGAATGAAATTGAGACCCTCATCCTAAGTTTGTGAGAAAGAACCTAATTGATCTTCCTCCACCCCCCAGGGGGGCTAACAAGCATCCCGAAAGACGCGACAAGACTCCCGAGTTTGAAGAGGAACGCATCTTGCATCTCATTCATGGAGGTCCCATGGGAGGAACCTCCAGCTCTTCCCGAAAGACTTTCATACGAGAAGTCAATTCGGTTCATGGCATACCTCCTCCCAAAGGCCTCGGAGTCCCGGTCACTTTCTCGGACAAAGACCTGGAGGGAGTCCGAACCCCCCATTGCGATGCATTAGTGATCAACCTCCATATGGCAAATTCTAAAGTGGAGAGGATTCTGGTGGACAATGGTAGCTTCGTTAACATCCTCTTCCTTGCGGCTTTCCGAGGACTCAGGTTATCGAGGGACAGACTCAAGCCCGCCGACTACACGCTCCATGGATTCACGGGAGTGCCAGTGACTATCGAAGGGGTGATCACCCTCGACGTAACCGCTGGCCAAACTCCTACTACCCGGACAGAGCCGATGAATTTCTTGGTCGTCGACATCCCAGCTGCTTACAATGTGAATCTAGGCCGACCTGACCTAGCTGCTTTAGAGGCCATCCCGTCGGCTTATCATCTTAAAATGAAGTTCCCCACCAAGTCAGGTGTAAGGAAAGTAAGAGGTAGTCAAGAGATGGCCCGCAAGTGTTACATGACCTCCACCGGGGGTCCTGTCCTCTCCCTCGAGACCCTTGAGATTCCCCAGGGGAACGCCCAACCTATGTCCGAACCGGTGGATGAGCTGGTGGAAGTGTTCTTTTCCGAGCAAGATCCCAACCGCAAGTTCTTTATCAGCAAGACCCTCCCATCTGCCCAATGTTCCGACATAGTCCAATGCATCAGGAAGAACCATGACCTCTTCGCCTGGTCGGCTGCCGATTTGCCAAGAAATTCCGAGGAGCTCCTTGTCCACCACCTAAGCGTTGCTCTGGGGTCCAAACCGGTCCAGCAGAAGAGGCGCAAATTTGCCCCCGAGCGCCAGCAAGCCATAAAGGAAGAAGTGGACAAGCTTCTCAAAACCCGATTCATACAAGAAGTCAACTATCCCGAATGGCTCTCTAATGTTGTTATTGTTAAGAAGGCCAACGGAAGTTGGAGAATTTGCATCGACTTCACGGACCTGAACAAAGCCTGACCTAAGGATCCTTTCCCACTCCCTTAACGCCAACATTTCTACAATTCTCATGGAGGTCGAGAAGGAAGGGGCTATGCCTCCTGCCCCGAAGATGAATACTCCCAACAAGAAGAGGGACAAGAAAAAGTGGTGCCGATATCATCGAGACCACAGCCACGACACCAACGACTGTCGGGCCCTGAAGAATGAAATTAAGGCCCTCATCCAGAGAGGGCAGCTGTCTAAGTTTATGAGAAAGAACCGAATTGATCTTCCTCCACCCCCCATGGGGGCTAACAAGCATCCCGAAAGGCGCGACGAGACTCCCGAGTTTGAAGAGGAACGCATCTTGCATCTCATTCATGGAGGTCCCATGGGAGGAACCTCCAGCTCTTCCCGGAAGGCTTTCATACGAGAAGTCAATTCGGTTCATGGCATACTTCCTCCCAAAGGCCTCGGAGTCCCGGTCACTTTCTCAGACAAAGACCTGGAGGGAGTCCGAACCCCCCATTGCGATGCATTAGTGATCAACCTCCATATGGCAAATTTTAAAGTGGAGAGGATTCTGGTGGACAATGGTAGCTCCGTTAACATCCTCTTGCTGGCGGCTTTCCGAGGACTCAGGTTATCGCGGGACAGGCTCAAGCACGCCGGCTACACGCTCCATGGGTTCACGGGAGTGCCAGTGACTATCGAAGGGGTGATCACCCTCGATGTAACCGCTGGCCAAACTCATACTACCCGGACAGAGCCGATGGATTTCATGGTCGTCGACATCCCAGCTGCTTACAATGTGATTCTAGGCCGACCTAACCTAGCTGCTTTAGAGGCTGTCTCGTCGGCTTATCATCTTAAAATGAAGTTCCCCACCAAGTCAGGTGTAGGGAAAGTAAGAGGTAGTCAAGAGATGGCCCACAAGTGTTACATGACCTCCGCCGGGGGTCCTGTCCTCTCCCTCGAGACCCTTGAGATTCCCCAGGGGAACGCCCAACCTATGTCCGAACCGGTGGATGAGCTGAAGTGTTCTTTTCCGAGCAAGATCCGAACCGCAAGTTCTTTATCAGCAAGACCCTCCCATTTGCCCTATTTTCCGACATAGTCCAATGCATCAGGAAGAACCATGACCTCTTCGCCTGGTCGGCTGCCGATATGCCAGGAAATTTCGAGGAGCTCCTTGTCCACCACCTAAACGTTGCTCTGGGGTCCAAACCGGTCCAGCAGAAGAGGCGCAAATTTGCCCCCAGCGCCAGCAAGCCATAAAGGAAGAAGAGGACAAGCTTCTCAAAACCCGGTTCATACAAGAAGTCAACTATCCCGAATGGCTCTCTAATGTTGTTATTGTTAAGAAGGCCAACGGAAGTTGGAGAATTTGCATCGGTTTCACGGACCTGAACAAAGCCTGCCCTAAGAATCCTTTCCCACTCCCCATCATTGACACCTTGATCGATGCCACTTCGGGCCATGAACTTTTGAGCTTCATGGATGCCTTCTCCAGTTACAACCAAATCCGCATGTTCCCCCCGGATATCCCGAAGACCTCCTTCATCACCGATCAATGACTCTATTTCTACAGGGTAATGCCCTTCGGGCTGAAGAATGCCGGTGCAACCTACCAGCGCCTCGTCAATAAGGTTTTCCAGAATCAGATCGGCCGAAACATGGAAGTGTATGTTGATGATATGCTAGTTAAAAGCATCCATGGGGCCGACCATGTTGCTAATCTCCAAGAAGCATTCGATGTGTTGAAGAAGCATGATATGAGGCTCAACCCGAACATGTGTGTGTTCAGAGTCTCGTCGGAAAAGTTCCTAGGCTTCATGGTCAGCCAAAGAGGAATCAAAGCCAACCCCGAGAAGATCAAAGCCATACTAGACATGGCACCCCCTACAAGTGTGAAAGAAGTTCAGAAGCTCACAGGGCACCTCGCGGCCATAGGGCGCTTTCTGTCTAAGTCAGGAGAAAAATGTCTTCCTTTCTTCAAAGCCCTCAGGGGGGCTAAGGGCTTCGAGTGGGGCCAACAGCAGCAAGAATCGTTCGACCAGCTAAAGGCCTATCTGGTCAATCCCCCACTCCTCAGCAAGCCTATCCCTGGGAAAACACTCTACCTCTACCTTGCTGCCTCCGAGCAAACCCTCAGCACTGTACTAGTGAGGGAAAGAAGACAAGGCTCAGAAGCCTATCTATTACATAAGCAAGGTACTTCGGGATGCCGAGCTTCGCTATCCAAGATTGGAGAAGATAGCATACGCCTTAGTTATGGCAGTCAGGAAGCTCCGCCCTTATTTCCAATCTCACTCGGTGGTCGTTCTTACCGACCAACAGCTTAAGCAAGTTCTACACAAACCCGAGACCTCAGGCCGTCTGATGAAATGGTCGGTCGAGCTGAGTCAGCATGACATATCTTACCAGCCTCGGACCGCAATCAAGGCTCAAGCCTTAGCTGAATTTATTATTGATAGCACCATCCCAGAGGTCAGTCAAGCAGCGAATGGGCCTCCCATTTGGACAGTATATGTAGACGGGTCCTCTTGCACCGAAGGGAGCGGAGCCGGGGTCCATCTGGCAAGCCCAGACGACTTCGTTCTCCAATACTCCCTCCGCATCAACTTTAAGGCCTCCAACAACGAAGCGGAGTATGAAGCCCTTATATTCGGCCTCGGTATGGCTCGCAAGGCAGGGGCACAACGTCTCCGAATATTCAGTGATTCGCAGCTGGTGGTGAATCAAGTCATAGGGGAGTACGAAGCGCGAGACGACCAAATGGCTAAGTACCTAGCCAAGGTCCAAAGTCTCATGGCTTCATTCGAAGATGCGCTAATTCAGCGGATCCCTAGAGAAGAAAATTCCCAAGCAGATGCCCTCCCTCCAAGGTCTCGAGCAGACCGTCCTGATCAAAGTGCTCCTAAGACCAAGCATAGAAGAGAAAGCCCCCGACTCGATGGAGTTGCTACCCGTCCAACTCCAGGACAACTGGATGAAGCCCATGATAGAATTCCTCAGGGATGGGACCCACCCCGAAGACCCTAAAGAAGCTCGTCAAGTTCGAACGAGAGCAGAGCGGTTCACCCTTGTTGAAGGAGTCTTGTACAAATGCTCCTACACCCAAGTAGACGGCAGACCCAACTTGAGATGCCTCTCCCCAGAAGAAGCCTTGTATGCCTTGCAAGAACTTCACGAAGGCATAGGCGGAGCACATTCAGGGTCCAGGTCCATCGCCAGGAAAGCTCTGAACTACGGGTATTTGTGGCCTACCCTACTTCGAGATGCCGAGCAACACGTCCGGCAATGTACGTCTTGTCAGCAGTTCTCCAACATCCGCCGGCTCCCCCAAGCACAATTCACATCACTCTCAAGTTTGGTTCCCTTCGCGATGTGGGGGATGGACTTGCTAGGTCCATTTCCACCAGCTCCGGGTCAGCTCAAGTTCCTAGTAGTGGCAATCAACTACTTCTCTAAGTGGATAGAAGCCGAGCCCTTGGCTACGATTATAGAGAACAAAGTGCTGCAGTTCTTCTGGAAAAATGTGATCTGTAGATTCGGCGTACCTCGGGTCCTCATAACAGATAACGGAACACAGTTTACGGGGGCAGCTTTTCGATCTTTATGTGAAGACCTCGGCATCCAACAACGTTTCTCCTCTGTCTCCCATCCTCAGTCCAATGGTCAAGTGGAGAATGCCAACAGACAGATTCTCTCCGGCATCAAGAAAAGGCTAGATAAGTCGGCCAAAGGCTTATGGGCGGAACAGCTTCCCAACGTATTATGGAACTACCGCACTACGAAACGGACCCCCACAGGAGAGTCCCCATTCAACCTCACCTACGGGTCCGAGACTGTGATCCACTTGGAAGTCGGTCTACCATCCCCTCGCCTTATGGCCTATGAAGAAGAGCAGAATGCCAGAGAACTCCGAGCAAATTTGGACCTGATTGATGAGCTTCGTGAAAGAGCTACTATTCGCCAGCAAAATTATCGGAGAAGGATTGATCAGGCCTACAACAAAAGGGTTCGTCCCACAGATCTCAAGGAAGGGGACTTGGTCCTCATAAAGCTAGCTATCTCATTCCCTAGTCAAAAGAGTAAGCTAACTCCGAATTGGGAAGGACCGTACAAAGTTTCCAAAGTAGTCCGTCCGGAGTGTATCGTCTAGAGGACCTTGAAGGCAGAGAGATACCCAGAACTTGGAACGCCGACCATTTACTAAAGTACCGAGAGAGCGTCTGAACGCCTCTCCGAGTACCTTCAAATGTCGAGCCATTCCTATCATTTTATTTGTATTTGCTTCTTTACTTTCTCATTGTAATAACGGCTTGCAACTTAGAAGCAGCCAATTAGTAGTTATCAATAAAGAACTTCTTTTCTCCCATATTTTCCTCGTAATTATTTGTCTCTCTATTTAAGGCCTTTAATCGCTCTTACTCAAACGACGTGTTCGGAGTCCAAAACTTGGCTCGATTCTGCTCCGCAAGATAGCTACTAAGCGAGCTTGAAGTGCTTCGCCATTCGGAATTGCTCCCACAACCGTAGAAACTTACTCAAACGACGTGTTCGGAGTCCAAAACTTGGCTCGATTCCTCGCTCTTAAGCGAGCTAGAAGCGATTCGCCATTCGGAACTGCTCCCACAACCTGTTGAAACTTACTCAAACGACGTGTTCGGAGTCCAAAACTTGGCTCGATTCCGCCTCGCAAGCTCACTCTTAGAAGCGGTTCGCCATTCGGAACTGCTCCCGCAACCGTCGAAACTTACTCAAACGACGTGTTCGGAGTCCAAAACATGGCTCGATTCTGCCTCGTAAGCTCGCTTTTAAGCGAGCTAGAAGCAGTTCGCCATTCGGAACTACTCCCACAACCGTTGAAACTTACTCAAACGACGAGTTCGGATTCCAAAACTTAGCTCGATTCCGCTTCGCAAGCTCGCTCTTAAGCGAGCTAGAAGTGGTTCGCCATTCGGAACTGCTCCCACAACCGTTGAAACTTTACTCAAACGACGCGTTCGGAATCCAAATCACTTGGCTGGATAACTGGTCGTTTCTACAACTATACTAGACATGAGAGAAGAGTACTTGGAGGAGCTAACCTTTGGTTCTTATGGTTCGTTTAAAGTTGAAGTAATTCTTCAAGTGGTTGCCCCCCACTGCAAGAAACTGGCTTCTCTCACAATTCGCAGTGGCCCTAATATGGGGGGGCTACAAAAAACATAGCGCTGCTCATCAATCTCAAGTTCACGAGATTGACATTCCGTGCCTATAAGAAGGAAGATATGCTTCTGATTCTGAGTAGTTGTCAAAAGTTGGAAGAGTTGTACATTCCCCATTGCTCCACTTGACTGGATAACTGAGGAAGATATTCATGCATACATTCCCGAGCGACTCACGTTCCGAGCTGCGTATTGGGGAAAAAAACAACTTTCTCCCCAAAATTCGCGCAAGATCTTGATCAGGCGGCTCAGATTTGGCCATGTCCACAAAACAACAAGATAGCATTTTCTCGTGGTCCACACCGTCTTCTACATCAAGATCCACACAAAACCTATAGATGGTCGGTTCCGCTTCGCAAGTTCGCTCCCAAGCAGGCTAGAAATAGTTCGCCATTCGGAATTGCTCCCACAACCATCAGGACCTGCTCTGACAAAGAATGTCGAGCTCAAAGCTTAGCTCGGCTTCGCCTCTACGACTTACTCACAAGCAAGTTACAAGTGGTACCAAACAAATAACAAGTACTAGCAAAACATGCAAACCCACAAATGCAAGAGAGTAAAACGAGCTTTCACTTTTATAAAGTTTAAAGTACATAGAAACTCGAGTTACAAGACCAAGCTACGACAAGCTACAAAAGAGACATAATTACAACAACTTATTCAATGCTTCTTCTGAACAGGGACGTTTCGGTTCAAAGATATCCGGGGACGGCGTCGCCTAACCTCTGCAGCTCGTCTCTAGACCAACAAACCGAGACGCTTCTTCATCATTGCCTCTGACCGTGGCCACAACCGAAGCACCACTAGACGAAGCAGCCACCCCGCTTTGAGCATCAACCGGGCTACGCCTAACAGCAGGCGAGCGAGTCGCAAGCTCGTAAAACGAGATCCCTCTCTCACTCTCTTCGCGAGTACACGACGTCCTTCTGACGTTAACCCGTTCAGGCCGAGGTTTGAGTCGAGCCACTTCCTCCTCGAGCTCAACGATTCGATCCTTCAGAATAGCGTCCTTCACAACTATTTTGAAACGAGAGAGTTGAGCGGATCCTGCGGCTCCAAAGCTATCGACTATAATTCGACGAAGATGGATCACTTCGATGCTTTTGTCGACCGTAACCCTCCTCAACTCGTCAACCCTCGCCGACAGCTCGTCGCGCTCGACCATCAACTTACCCACCACAAAAGCTAACTCATCTTCCTCCGTCGAAAGTTCTTCTGCTATCTTCAGGTGATGAACCTCAGCCAGTAGTTCACCTTTCTCCTTTTCAACGTCGAACAGCATCTTCCTAAGCAACTCCACCTCGCCTTCAAGACGAACCTCGCGAGCTCGCTTCCGTAGTTGTTTCAACTCGGAGAAATACTCTCTCGACGTTGCCTTGAGATCCTCTAGTTCCAACTCGCTTTTGAGGAAACACTTTCGGCTACGGGAGAGGGCCAGCTTCGCTGCTTTCAAGTCAGCGCGAAGACGAGAGGTTTCAGATGTTGAACTCGACTCAACAACCTGAAAAGTGAAAGCATATCAACACGAAGAACAAAAGGCGGTGCTCAACACTTAGACAAATCTCAAGACAAAACTATTTTTGGAAAGATTCAAAACAGACTTCAACACTTAGCGAGTTTGCCAAAAACAAAAATTTTATTGATACCAAAAAGTGGTGGCCAGTCCGCTACAAGGCAGGACATAAAAAAAAGATTACAAAAACAGAGAAGATCAAGGGGCCACCTTGAGGGGTAGCTCGGAAGGTATCTCCTCATCCCCTGCTACTCCGGCTCGGGGGGGGGGGGGGGGGGGGGAAGGGGGGGCGCGACCTCGTCGTCCCCTTCCTCCACCGCCACAGTCTTAGGGTCTGCAGGAGCGTCGGCACCTTGTCGCTCGTCCCCCTCCTCTTCTTCCTCGTCTCCTTCTACTTCTTCCTCGGCATCAGGCTCGGCGACCGGGCCCCATAGCCCATATCCCAACCTGTCGAATCCGGGGACTCGAGCCTGGACGTGCTCGAGCGCAGTGGCGTAAGACTGCTCCATGTTGGCCGCCATGTGCTTCTTGGCCTCGGCCTCAACCTCCGCCCTCGCCTTCTCCACAGCCTTGGCTTGTTGCAACTTCACTGCCTCAAAGCCCTCGCCGCTTCGGCCCTCTCCCAGGCTGCCTTAGCGACCTCCGAAGCAAGCTTCTCCCTCGCTTGCTCCAGAGCCGCTTCAAGGTCAGCGACTTGGGCCGCCAAAGCGTCCGAGCGGCACTGCTCCGCCTCCAACTGCTTCACAGCCCTCGCCCTTTCCGCTCTGTCTTTGTCACTAAAGGCCTTCAGCTCCCTCTCTTGCTCGGCATATTCTTCGAGAAGGTGGCTGAAATGACAAGAGGCCTGCACAAAGAAAGAGTTAGAACGCGACAAAAGCCGAGCTAAAGACTTAGAAAATTTTCAAGAAATTTTTTTTTGGAACAACAAAGAAGACTTACCGACATAAGCGACCGAGCTACTTCGAGAGCGTCGTCGCCTGTCGTCCCCGCCTTCAGGGCGGCTCGGTCCTTCGGGGTCGGGAGGTGGCGAACAGCTTACATGCTCATCACCGAGTCCCCCAAGAAGCTGTCGTGGTTCATCACCCGCCAATCGGGGACGAACAGCTTCTTGTGAGCCTCGGTCAGTATAACCTCGGCATGCTCGGTCAGGGGAGGGACCTCGAGCACCAGTGCCGCCGAGACAGAGAAGCCCTCGGACAGGGCCGACTGAGGAACAACGGCAGTTAGGGTCGGTTGTCAAGGAGAAGTGAGGTCGACCGTACCGACCACGGCCGAAGGAGCCTTGGTGGGTCGACCAGATGAGGGACCCGCGCTCGTCCTCTTCCTCTTCTTGGCATCCGCGGCCTTGTTTCGCTCGGCCATCATCACCTTGAAGTCCATGTTCGGAGCCTCTGTCGTAGGCGAAGATGCAAGTGTCCGGCGAAAGGGCTGTGTTCGCTCGCACCCCGAGGCTGGGGAGAATCAGTGTGTACTGCTGAGGAATGGCGAAACCTTTCCGAGTACGGAGTAGGTCCCGCTCGGTTAGAACTGAGGGGATATCGTCCACCTCGGTGACCTCCCTCGGATCGTTCTCCTCGTAGGTCTCCACGCAACCGTAGACAGCTTTGGTCAGCAGCTCGCCGCTGTACTGTCTTATCCCCCCATAACCGGACAACAGGGTCGGCATCCGACCCAGCTCGCCTGCCTGTTTCACAGTCTCCACCACCGCCTCGACAACCGAAGACCAAACCACTTCCTTCCCCTCTTCCTCGGCCGCAGACGACCCTACTATCTCCTTCCCCTTCCTTCGGCTCACCACTTCTCTCCCCTCCTCGGCACTCCGACCTCCCGAGGAGGATGCCTCACTACCTGAGGATACCCGTGACATCTCGAAGAATAAATATCTAAGGTTAAGTGAACTGACCTTGATGTGACGTTTACCGTCGGAAAAAGTTCGCCGAAAATTGACTAGCCTTCACGACAGCTAACACAATCGCCCATGAGCTCAAACCTCCGCTCACAGAGCGACTCGAGAGCGAAAGTAAATTTTGAAAGTGAAAAAGTGAAAGAATGAGCTAAGGGGTGAAGGGGTTGAGAACTTATAGTCAGTAAGGCAACGGTTGGGCTTTTGCAACGCTTGGGGGCCCATTAGGGGAGACGGAACGACAGGATAGAGAGAGTTGCAACGATTCAGAGGAGGGTCACGACGGTTTACTTGACATGGCAGAACGGCAACCCCTAACTTGCTGAGCCACCGAGGCACTCTGCCGAGCTACCAGGGCACCGACCTCCACATTTAGAGAAAAATGCCGTCGAGCCACTTTCACCGTCAGATTGTCTCAAAATTGTGCCGAAATATGATGAACGGCTCAGATCGCGCCACTCCCACAAAACGACAAGATAACGTTTTCTCGTGATCTGAGCCAATATCCTCGAGATCTGCGCCGTGATGGATGCTCCAGATCCAACCACGTGGCTCGACGGCTCGTAACGAGCCGAGCCACCGAGGCACTCTGCCGAGCTACCGGGGCACCGACCTCCACATTTGGAGAAAAATGCAGCCGAGCCGCTTTCACCGTCAGATTATCTCAAAATTCGTGCCGAAATATGATGGATGGTTCAGATCCCGCCACACCCACAAAACGACAAGATAACGTTTTCTCTTGATCTGAACCTCCAACTTCGAAATTTGCGCCTTGATGGACGCTCCAATCCAACCACGTGGCTCGACGGCTCGTAACGAGCCGAGCCACCGAGGCACTCTGCCGAGCTACCGGGGCACCGACCTTCATATTTGGAGAAAAATACCGCCGAACCACTTTCACCGTCAGATTGTCTCAAAATTCGTGCCGAAATATGGACGGTTCAGATCCCGCCCCGCCCACAAAACGACAAGATAACGTTTTCTCGTGATCTGAACCTCCAACTTTGAGATCTGCGCCTTGATAGACGCTCTAGATCCAACCACGTGACTCGACGGCTCGTAACGAGCTGAGCCACCGAGGCACTCTGCCGAGCTACCGGGGCACCGACCTCCACATTTGGAGAAAAATGCCGCCACTTTCACCGTCAGATTGTCTCAAAATTCGTGCCTGAAATATGATGGACGATTCAGATCCCCCACGCCCATAAAACGACAAGATAACATTTTCTCGTGATCTGAACCTCCAACTTCGTGATCCGCGCGATGATGAACGCCCCGGATCAAGCCACGTAGTCTCACGGCTCGTCCCGAACTGCCGAGTCACCGGAGTGCTCAGCCGAGCTGAACAGCTTAGCTGAGCCACCGAGCTACCAAGAAGCAGAGGCCGAGCTGCTGAGCCACCAGAGTGCTCAGCTGAGCTACCGAACAGCTTAGTTGAGCCACCAAGCTACTAAGGAGCAGAGGCCGAGCTACCGAGCCACCGAAGCGCTATGACCGAGCTACCGATGCACCGACTCTCACATTTGAAGAAAAACAACTGCCGAACTACCCCAACCGTTGGATCGTTTTAAAGATCGCACTGGAACATGATGAGCGGTTCAGATCACGCCACGCCCACAAAACGACAAGATAGCATTTTCTCGTGATCTAAACCCCCATCCTCGTGATTCGCACCATGATGGACGCTCCAGATCTTGCCACGTAGCTCGGCAGCTCACAACCCGCCGAGCTATCGAGCTGCCGAGGAGGACTGGCCGAGCTACCGAGGTGCCGACCTCTGCAAGCGGAGAAAACGCCGCCGAGCTACTCCGATCGTCCGATCCTCCAGAAATTCGCACCACTGGTTAATGGAAGGCCCAGATCGTGCCACGTCATAAATCAGAATTAAAAATTAATTTTTTATTTATTAAATTTGAATTAATTATTTAAAAATTGCGAAAAATGATTAAAAATTCAAGAAAATTAATTAAAAATTCTAAAAAATAATTATAAATTCGGGGAAATATTTTTGATCTCTGGAAAAATAATTATTTCTTAGAATAATTAATTAAGGCCCCCGGACGATAAATCACCGCTTCGCAAAATTAAATAAATGGTCCGAAAAATAGATTAAAATTAAGAAAAATCACCGAAAGTCCATGAGAGCCCAAGAACAACCTTGGGCACGCAACTAGCTCTGAAAATCACCATAATACCTCGTACAAAGATTCGTCACCCCTCATTTGGACTTCGATACAACTCTGCAAGCCATTAAAATAGTAAAACTACTCCTCAAAAGCTGGTTAAACTCAGCCTTCAGGAGTGGGGGGCTCGTGATATGGCTAAAAATCGGGTTAAATCGGAACCATCCAAATCGAGCGCGGATTTAAAAGCTCAGGGGTAAAACCGTAATTTCACCTACAAACGGGTCTGAAATGGAAACTGGGTCTTTTTTCCAAATGCCCAATAACCCACGAACAGATCCATCTCAACTGGGTGCGAGTTTCAACCCGCATGAAACCTAGTCCAGCAGGATAGAATTTGGGTTTATGATTATACCTAGCCAACGGCCCTGATTTGCTCTATCCTTTCACTGGAAATTAGGAATTTTATCCCAAAACTGGTCCCTAAGTCGGCTATAAATACCCCCATCCCCACCATTAAGAGGTAATCAATCTTTTGCCAGTAAAAGCTCATTCATAATCTTTCTGATTACTGACTTGAGCGTCGGAGGGTGCATCGCCGGGATCAACCCCGGTGTTTCGCACTTTTTGCAGGTGAACGGTGGGAGATCACGGTCAAACTCCGGCAGAAAGGTTTCAGGCTTGACTATTCGACATCCCAAATAATCTACAAATTCTATCTGTTTGCCCCCACATCAGATTTAGCGGTAACAATGACCTTGATTATTCAAAATAAGTTGACACACACACTACACAAAAATAAATTGATTCTAGATAGAGATCTTGATGTGTGTATACTTGTTCGTAACCTATAGCATATTGTGGATTTTTGTTACATGAATGATGTGCTAGATGTGTTATCTCATTGTGGAATTATTAATGCACATGCCATATTGATTTGAATGTTCAATATATCATGTCTTGCATCATACCCTTATTTGGATCGACTGTAGATGAGTTGTTTGATATAATGCATGAAAGAAGTTTCTTCTTGCTGTTGCCCTGATTTGGTACAACAATTTAGACCCTGTTAATGTCAGTAAAATAAATTAATTTGTGAACATGATTCGTAGGCCTCGGTGTCTATTTTTCAGAACTTTCGACGGATCTCAATTTTGATTTTTGATGTGTGAGTTATTGCTGTTTTACTGCAGCTATGTCGAAATTTCCAGATCCTGATTTTTAAGATCACGACATGATTTATTATTTTAAAACTGATGTTAAAAGTAAAATTTGGACTTGATATTTTTCTGGAAATGACTAGGCATGACTGGGATCAATCCCTAATTTTTGTGGAATTGTTTAATGATTTTTATAACTTATTTCATGCTTGTGAAACCAATCATATAATTGCTAAACTGCCTGCTTTTCAGTAAAGAACTCTGTTTTCACCCTGATTTTAGTCATTTTTGATAAAAAAAACTTTGTGAATATGAAATGTAGCCTGGTTATGTCTATTTTACAATCCTTTTGACGGTTGGAATTTCGAATTGTATTTTGTGAATTATCACTGTTTTGGTACTGTTGTGTCTAAACTTTCAGATTTACAATTTTGTTGCATCACTCTGTTTTCCAAATTAAATTGACTATGCTATCTGAAATGAAATTTCATGAAATTTTATATGTTGAGACAAGGCATGCTAGGGAACCTTCCAGATTCTTTCCATATTTAATTATGATGTTTTTAGACCCCTTTCATGCTTATAAATAAGACTTTGCATTTTCTAGCTGAACATGAATTCTGTATAAAACACTATTTTAAACCCTGTTACTATAACTGATGTATAACTTTTGTATATGCACTGGATTCGGCAAAGAATCTAGTTTCTAGATATACTGACGGATCCAGATTTGCATTCCTATGGCAATGGGAATCTCAGTTTTGGTGCAGCAACATCTTGCTGTCCAGAACTGAAAGTCTCATTGATCTATCTAACTGTTATAGGTCATTTTGTCACCCATTTATGTAACCTATTCGACTTAAACTTGTTCCTTGTTGTAACACCACGAATTCCAAATAAGACTGAATTCGAGTTCCACAGAATCTTTTCACTTTACTTTGTACAATTTTACAAGGAAATTAAAACGTTACTTTACATCAGAGTTATATTTACATTAACACTTATACAGTGGAAGCAATTTTATAACAATGAATGAAATACAACAACACTTGAATAGTCTTTAAGCATCAATTCCTACTTAGTCTTTTTTATGTACTTTACCCTACATAGAAACTGTGGGCACGTCAGTTCATTCAACTGACGAAATATTATACACGGCCATCCTCTCTATGCCAAAACAGTATAATGATTCTCAATACTTAACAAACTACAAACTTATTCACAAACAAAGCTAAGGGGACTATCCTATTGATGTCGTGTTGTGGATGTGCACTTAGTCCTTAATGCAATTATTTATGTTATATGACACTAATGCGCACTTGTTCAGAGTCTATGCAGCCCATACTACATAGGTCCGAAGGCAAGCCCTTAACCGTTCTTCATCTTGTAGGGATTAATCTCTCGCCATGACTTAATCTACTACTGTAACTACGGTAAGTATCCTAGATGTTCTATGAGCTACGAACTCACGTCTAGGCGCCCTGGAGAGAATCCCAATGCACTGACACATGACTCATCATGCAAGCATCCTGTGGCAATTCACCTCCTACCATAGACATGACACCACCCGTAGTCACCAAATACCCCATAAGCATCGCCACCAGGACGGTACTCTGGAGCAGTATCCACGTCCTACTCATGACTCATCATGGAATATCCTGTGAATAATCTTACGCTGCCAATCCAATGGCCCTCGTACTCATGTTTTTCTCTTACTTTCATCACATCTTCACTATGTATCTAGTCCTTAATTTAATTGAATCATGAACAAAATCAATCCCTTAGGGTTAGCTCTCCCACTATACCGGTCTTATTCATTCATTTCACATAATCCAAATCTTGGTCTTTTTATTTCAAATATCATCTCAACATTTCTTTCATTGCCGGTATGAGGCTTAGCTACACCATAGTTCTTAATTTCAACTCATAATTATAACATCGAGTTTTTCATACTCATAAGTTCTCTTTTTCATGATTAACAATAATTTTTATTTCATGTTCATAGCATTTGTATATTCATATTCATAATATCCTTCATAACTCATCATGTCATTCAATTTCAATTTCATGTACAATATCATGCATAAACAAATAAATTCAACTTGTCATATTCAATAGTTCATTCTTTCCACAAAATTCTCTTAATCTTATTTAAATCAATACTAATTTTACAATTTACAATTTCAATTAATTTCACACTTCACACTTTCAAAATTTCTCATTACTAATTCTCATTTTTAAACTCCTTTAAACAACCCATTTATTTTTCTTTATCTAAAAAACAATTTAATTAAAACAAGTCTTTTCTTGCAATAGCCTCGAATTCTCAATTATACTACACCAAAAGTTATAAAATTTTCTCATGAAGTCTAAATAATTTCAAGAATCTTTTCCATATTTTTCCTCAATTTTAACTTATTTTTAAAACTCAAAATATTTTTAATCTCTCCAAAAAACCAACTTTTTAAACCAAAACCCACATCCGGATTCGAACCCACGAACAGCGGCCACATGGGCGCCCCCCAAGACCACTGCACCAAAGCTACAAAGCGATATGGAATAGATTTTTATCCATGTGTATTAACTATCGGTATTCGGGATTTTTAACAAAAATAAAAAGTAAAGGCTCCTACTCAGTATCGAACCCGAGACCAGAGCCAAACCCCCACGCTACAGAAAGCGTCAACCGCACCCAATAACCAGTTGGTCTAAGCGACCAAATTGTTTCAAAATGAGTTTGGTTGTTTATAACCCAGTTCTTTGTTCATTTCTAAATTTCATAATTCTCAAAACGTTTTTAGTTCTTTTTCTTTTCTTTTTGAATCAAAACTTTCCTGATTTTAGTCTATATGAAATTACAGTAAACCAGTACTTTTATAATCATTATTTGCTTATAAAACATGCATTTTTGATCTTATTTTATGTTCTATGTCCATAATTTCGACATTGAGAACAAATCACATTTGTCCACGATTTACAATCTAGATTTCTACGAAAATACTTTATTTCTTTATTCTCTCACTTATTAACAATCTACAATATTTTAGAACACAAATTTTCATCTTTTCTACAATAGTGTTACTCTAATTTAAGAAATCAACATTTTCATGATGCATTTAATCACAATTTGTCTCATAAACATAAATTTCTCCATAAAGCGTAATTCACAAACACATAGCATGATAACACGAAAGATTCTAGCACTTTAGTTCACAATTTATCAACTAGCAATCATTTTATCAATCATTCTCTAAATTACCATTTCATCTCTAATTAAGCAAACATGGATCCAATTCACTTAGTTGTTCCTTAGTAATTTTATCAAATCATTTCTAGCATGGTATCTAGATTTAGAAGTATGAAAAACACCCACCTATTGGAGAAAATGAAATGAAAGCTCCTAAAATCTCGTGGAATGCAAGAAAGTGGCCTTCTCCTCCTAGATTGTGTTGCCAAAACATCTCCTCCTTGTGCTTGATTGGAACCTGAGCCCACCTTTGCTCCTTTGATGCTGGCCGACCTCTACTTGAGGGAACACACACACAAGCACACTCTAATCTTTTACTCACTAACACTTCTCAATCTTTTGCTCACTTAGTCTTTTCTTCTCTTAATAAATTGTTTAGTGTACTAATGAGAAGAAAACTAGGGGTATTTATACACTTTTAGGATGAGAATAGATGGTTAGGATTTAATCAAGGAGTTAGAGATCAAGGATCAAGATGAAATGGAATGTTGTAGTAACTTCCATGAACTCATAACCACCCCTCAACTCAACTCCACTCTCCCTCTCTTCTCTAGCCACAAACCGGCCTACCCCCTAGGGTGTGCAGTGCACACACTAGTGCATGCACGTGCCCCAACTAGTGTCCCCCATTAATAAGTTGTACATTATTAATTTATTTATTGTCTACTAATTGTGTCTACACTACAAGTTATGACAATTAAAAGGGTAATTAATATGTGGGCTTCAAAATAATGGGCTTTTAGACTCATGGGTCAAAATAAAATATTTAATTAATTAGGTTGGGCTTAAATTAGATAAACAAGCTTAGGCTTTTAAATAGGCTTCTAGAAAATAAAGAGAAAGAGAGAAAACAATTGTTTGTTCATATTATGAAAGATAATTTTATAAGAAAACATATATACAAAAATTTGTACATGCACAACACGTAAAATCAACAATTTCTCATTTAATAAAAATTTCAGGGTATTACACTTGTTCTTGCCATGTTTTCTTGCCCTGTTTGTGCTCGCCCACACCTGTTTTAATAATAACAACAAGTAATCAAGCCGGGGTTAAGGAAAAAATCTAGTAGTGGACAATATAAAAAAAATGTACTCAGAAGGGGACCCGTTTTCCCAACTGTTTACTGTTGTACAGTGTTTCAGCGACTGTTTACTGTTTACCCCGACTACATACTTCCTTATAGGAAGGTGTACTCGAAAGGAGGGGCCGTGTTCCCCAACTGTTTACCATTTACCTGACTACATACTTTTCGATAGGAAGGTGTACTCGAACTGTGCGAATTCAGGACAGTGTTTACTGTTTACTGTTTACTGTTTACTGTTTACTGTTTACTGTTTACTGGATGCTTGAGTACACGGTCCTGTAAGTTCCACTACGAAATCTAAATGCAATTTGTTTGAATGTAGCAACCATGGGGTAAAATTTGGGACGCATGAAGTGCTACCTAGATAGTATTGAACAATAGACTTAAGAATAACTTGTTCCACTGACACACCCCTATTTTCCTGAGACTGTTACCTGTTACTTCTACCTGTTACCATCATTTGTTACTATTATCTTTTACTGTTACCGCTACTGCTTTCCGTTACTGTTTACCTGCTACTGTTTTTCGTTACTTGTAGACTATTTACCTACTGTTGTTTTCCTCCATGCTTTTGTTTCATGTTTCTTGTTTCATATTTTCCGTTCTCACTCTTTCTGCTTGTACTACTTGCGGTCCGTAACTTACACTAACGGGCGTACTGTTTTTCTATTTTTCCTATTTTCTTTTATTGCTATATGAATAGGTTTTGGTGATCAACTACCTGCAGGAGTTGGTGAACAAAAATTTTAGACTTCGTCTGAAAAATCTTGTTTAGTGATTTGTACTTGAGTTATTTCATTCTTTTTGCTACATTGAAACTTGTAACGGGCCTGTAGTCTCGAAGTTTTGCTTTGATCCGGACCTTGTACTTATTTGGGAAATTTATATTTGTTGCAAATAAAGGTTGTTGGTTAATAATTGTTCATGCATGCATGGTTGAGTATATTGTTATATTTCCTGTTATGCTGGTTGAGTAGATCCTTACAGCTCATGGATGGTGAAAACCATTCGCTGGACTTTGTAGCGTACCGTATTCCGTATTCTTTTTGGGAAGCGGGACGTGACGCTATATTTCTTCTGAAAAGAAAACTAATACTTGATGTATTCACTATGGAGATGAATAATTTGTTTTGAATTTAGAGTTGATTAGTCACACCTATTAGACTGTCATTGCATTTTTTTAAAAACCAGATTAGCGTATTCAGTTTCAAAGTAAAACAGGGCACGCTGCATCTAGGGGATTTATTTGGAAACTATGCTAAAAGTCTAAAAGTAAATCACCTTCATATACAAGATTCAATACTTTCTGCTGAGAAATTGATAAGAAATACATAAACCAATTAATCAAATCCACAAATTTCACTTTCCTAATAATAAACAAGGCAAATCCTTCTACCGTCAACAGAGAAACCCTAAACAGGATGTAAATAAATACCTTAATATGTTTGACAAGAAAATATTTATAATAAAATAACCCCAGTAATTCAAGTGTGAAAAAGATCGAAATTACGTTGAAAATGTGGTCAAATTCATGGTAATTATCTACACTACACAAAATGTTATCAAAACAACAAGAAAACTTCCAACTTAATACTATGAAACAAGGGGGGAAAAAAAACCTTAAAAAATACTCACCGTGCAAGAGGCCCATCCGATCATAACAACTAAACATCATCAAGAAAACCTGCGATTTCTTCTCACTCATTATCATCTCCTGCTGCTTGTAGTAGTAATTATACAGCTCCGACGCAGAAGATGCAGGCGGGCACGCTTCTAAAAGCCTTTTCTTCAACAAAGACCACCTCGTCGTCTTCCCCCCCCTCCCCACCACCCAAAACAATATATAACACCACTTCCCATCTGTGCTCACATCTTATTTCCTCAAATTGCAAAACACACCCAGTTCAGTCCTGATCTTGCAAACTAACTTTCCCATATATTAAGGAACATTTTACCTTGCCTCAATAATCTGTTACTATAAACACTTGATGCACGTATACATGTAAAATGTGCAAATTACTACCTTCCAGTAGGCTTTGACTAAAGATTCTCACATTTTGCCAAATTTTATTTGCTAAAACGCAAAAAAGAAAACTACCCTGAAATTCCGGCAAAATTCAAAAAGGTATCCTTAACCTTTTTCTAGCCCAAAAACAAAAAAAAAAAAAAAAAACTACCCTAAATTTCCCGGGGAATTAACAACACCAAAATTTCATCACAAAATCCACTTACAAATCAATTCTCAATTTCCCAGCGAAACTTCAGGGTAGTTTTTATTTGCACATAATACTAAAATTTGAAGACAAAATTTTATTAGTAACGAATTTGCAGTCAAATTAAAGATTTCCCATGTGACTACTACACCTAAATAAGATGAAAAAATACATATAAATAAAACATAGTGAAATTTGGGAGTTGGTTGACTGCAAATTATACCTCCCCGGACGATACTGAGACCAAAGAAGAGGATGATACGGCACAAGTCGCAGCCGAGGCCGGTCTTATCCGGGCAATTTACGGTCACCACCGTGTGATCACCGGCTCTCTCCGGTGGCCGGATCACCACAAAGTCATCTGAAGGTATACCCATAACAATTCTTTCTCTGTTTTGTTCTGATTTGTTCTCTAAAATTAAAGTGCTTTGAAATTCGGGAGTGGAAGTGGGAGTGGGAGTACGATGGGATTGCTGTTGTATAGGCCACGTTCTGAAACTAATTTTCAAATTAGGACATTTTCGAAATTAATTTTCAAAATAGGTCACTTGCACTTGCAAACACTTGCAAACTGCGGCCGTTTCGATTGGGAGCAATTGCGATCTCTTCAAAAATATGATTTTTCAAGAACGCAATCCACAGTTCTCAACTGCAGCCTTAGTTAATTTAATATTTGTGGTAGAAAGACTTGAAGTCTTAGACAAATTTATCTATATAAAAATGGGTTAAATATAGGTCGCAGTGGGAAACTGCGGCCTAATTATATAATGTTTTTCTTCTTCTAATATGTTTTTTTTTTAAATAAATAAATAACTTAGGCTGCAGTTCCCAACTGCGGCCTATATTCATTCATTTTTTACTTTGAAAATTTTGTCTAAGTCTCTAAGTCTTTGTAGCCCAAATATAAAATGAACTAAGAACTGCGGTCTAGAAAAAACACATTTTTGGAGAGGGCACAGTTGGAAACTGCGGCCTCATAATCGAACAGAATGCATCGCAACTGCGAGTGGTTTATTTTGAAAATTAGTTTCAAAAGTGGCCTGTCTTGAAAATTAGTTTCCAAAATGGCCAATTTCGGGAAAAAAGTCGGGGGGGGGGGGGGGGGGGGGGGGGGGGGGGGGGGGGGGGGGGGGGGGGGGGGGTCCCTAATGCAAATTGGATGTGTATTTTTTTGGGTGGTGAATTGAAATAGTTTGTCGGTTTTTAAGGTCACTTATTGTTGAGGAATTTTTTCTCAAACTAATCTAGTTTTCGAAACAATATTCCAAAGTGGGTCACGTGTCTAATTTATTTCCTGTATGAGCTTGTTGTTGCCACGTCAGCTTAAGCCATAATTTGGAACTATGACAATAGTCAGGCTTCTTCATTAATTCTTTTGAGCATGCTATAGATGTTAACTGTGGAAACAGTATAAATGTTTGCCCCAGTTGCTAATAACGACTAAGAGCCAAGTGGCGCAGAATGAGTTGGATATTTGGAGAAAAATCCTGAGTAAAACTTTGTTAAAGAGAGGTCGCAGTTCCTAACTATTGCCTCGATTATACTGAGGCCACAGTTGGTAACTGCAACCTATGGTGGGACCTATTTGAAATCCCAGCTAAGTATCGGGTTCTCTCTTGTCCCCTTCACTTCATCTCTCCCAACTGTAACTCATCCAACTCTGAAACCCAAATAAAAAAAACCATAAACTCTAAATTCCTCTAAATCCTCTAATTCCACCTCCGCCAAATCTTCCAACTCCTTTGACTCCTTCAACTCCGCCAAAGTCCTTCGTGGTTACCAATTTCACACGCCTCTCTCAAATTCGGAAACCCTAATTAGAGATTTTCCCTAATTTCACGTCCTTTTTTCCAAATCAAAATCCTAATCCAAAATCTTGCATAGTCTCCAACATCATCCCCAATCATCTCAAACATCATCTATACCTTCATCTCCAACATCAAATTTCATATTTTTCATGGTATTCATAAAATCCTAAATTATAATTTTTGTTATAATTAGTAAAATTTGTTTATTATGCTTGTTTGAATATAGATTAACGAAATTTAAGATAAGATTTTATGAATAATTGATTCATAAGAATTCACCTAGGTTGAATGCTTCAAATTTGGTTAATAAGAATAGTGTTTGTATGTTATGTTTGTGATTAAATAATGACCCGTAAATTCGTCGCTTTAATATGTATGGATTACAAAATTCCCATTTGGTTATATTATGTGATGAGTGTTATTTTTATATAATTTTTATTACTCTTTTTTGCGCATTAAAATTGTGAGTTCTCGTTTGTTTCTTTAAATTTTATCTTATTTCAACTCATTCTTATTTATTGTTTGTTCTTGAAGGAATGAGATGGATAAGTGCAAAAGGTGAGCGTTTTGGTAAAATCAAGAAAGAAAACAAGGATAAAGAATTCAAAATTTAATTTGATTCTATGTTATTGGATTTTATTATTGGATTAAATTAGTTGAATGGTTAGTTTAAAATCTAAAGGATTAATCTTAACCTTTAGGTTTTAACTAAGTAATTATTTAAACTTAAACTTACGATTAATTAAATACCTCTCATCCTCCTTATAAAAAGGAAGCACCTAGAACTTGTACGACTGTTTTGGACATGAATATGGACGAATCTTAACTTTTGTTCTCAATCAAAGATGTCGATCATCAAGTCTTCTTCGAAACGAGTACTCATATGTTACGAACGGAGTTCTGTAGCTTCGGGAAAGTTCATTTTACTGTAACTGTGCATAGAAATTCAAGAACAGGAAATTCAGGTTGCGGTTTTCGGGTCCAAATTGACTGAAACTGTGTTTTTCTTTTTAGGATTTCTTTGGCTGCTATATATAAAGGCTGATATGAAATCTATGAAAAAAAAGATTTTGGAAGCTAAGAGAATTGGAGGAGACGAGTCATCACACCATTGGAGAGCAAGAGCCATAGCGTTCGTCAAGATCGTCTAGAGTTCTTTCTTCTTTTCCACTTTTTATTATGCAAACCAATACAATGTTTGTTTTTTGCAAAATCATCATGAGCTAAATTTATTTTTCTGGGACTTCGATGTAGCCTAGTTTTGAGAACACAATTCTAATTTCATGTTATTTGATTAATATATTTTTTCATGGTTGTATGTTTAATTTTTGTTCTTAATGCTTACAATTGTTTGGCCAATTATTGTTTGATTTATTGAATCATGTGGAGACTAGGAGAGTAACCTGTGATTTAGAATTATATAATTAAATTCTATTGATTGAGCGAAATTAGAGATGATTTACCGTGATTAATGTGATTGTAAAAAAATTCATAGAACTTAATAAATATTCAATTAATAAAATGTGCATAGAAATATGACAATTTGTTAGTTGGAGATATGTTTGTTGTTCGAGAGAAAACATTGAATAAATATGGGATTTTGGAATACAACTTGGAAAATTATAATTTCAAGCTACATGAAATTATGAATTGTGTGGGATTAACTAGGTGAAACCAATAGCCCTAGAACTAGCTTTGTTATTAACAAACAACAAAATTTCAGATATTTATTATTCTTTATTAGATTATCTTTTCCTTTAGTTTAATTTAGTTTAGTTGCTATTTTTATTAAAATTTTAATTTTTCAAATAGAAGTTAATCGAGTGAATTTAGGTATTCAATAATATAATTAGTCTTTGTGGGTTCGACACTCTTTCTTTTAAAACTATACTACTTCTTGCGATTTTGTACACTTGCAATAAATCTCATCAAGTTTTTGGCGCCGCTGCGAAGGACTAATTATTCTTTTATTGATATTGATAATTGCTAGATTGTTATTAATTTAAAATTTTCTTATTATTTTTTATTTTAAGTTTTTTTAGTTTTTCTGTTATTTAATAGCTATATTTTAGGACATAGAACTGTATCACCATGGCGAACAAGGGTAATGGAGAAGAAAATAAGGCTTTGAGAGACTATGATATGCCCTCGGTTAATGGAGCAACATCAAGCACAAAGAGGCCGACTATACAAGTTAACAATTTTGAGATTAAACCAACAATCATTCAAATGATTCAACATACTGTTCAGTTTAGGGGCCTATCGCACGAGGATCCTACTATTCACATTGCAAACTTTAGAAATTTACAACACTTTAAAGCAGAATGGAGTATCAAATGATGCAATCTCATTGAGACTCTTTTCTTTTTCACTAAGATATTAGGTGAAAGTTTGGCTGAATTCTCTACCACTCAGTGTTATTATTACTTGGGAGGGACTTACACAAAAAATTCTGGCTAAGTATTTTCTGACGGCAAAGACAGCGAAGTTAAGGAATGACATTACCACATTTACTCAATTTGAGAATGAATCTTTGTATGATGCGTAGGAGAGGTATAAAGATTTATGGAGAAAGTGCCCTCACCATGAATTACCGAAATAACTGCAAATCCAAATATTCTATAATGGTTTGGGAGTTACAAATCAATCTATGGTAGATGCAGCAGCCGGAGGTGCACTAATGAGTAAAACTCATGAAGCAGCCTATGAACTTTTAGAGGAGATGACATCCAAAAATTACCAAAGGTCTTTAGAGAAAACAATGCCTAGAAAAGCAGCGGAGTTTTTTAGCTTGATTCGATTATCACATTGGTTGCAAAAAATTATATTTTATCAAAACAAATAGATAATATGAATGTTAATACTATTCACTCCAATATTATTTGTAATCATTGTGTAAGAAGTCACTCAAGTATTGATTGCCAAGTGGAAAATCTTTTTGCTCGACCAAATTCCAAACAAGCAAATTATGTGTCCAACTTTAAAAAATAAAACAATCCTTATTCGAACACGTATAATCCAGGATGGAGAAATCACCTCAATCTTTCTTGGAAGAACAATCAAGGAGCAGTTAGACCACCTCAAAATTTTCTACAGCAAGAAAAGAAGCCGACACCTGAGAAAATATTCATGCAATACATACAAAAGACTGATTTGTGATCCAAAATATTGCAACTTCAACTTTGGCTTCAATACGCAATTTTAAGGCTCCGATTGGTCAGTTTTCAAACATTCTTACGGAAAGAACATCAGGAACCTTACCCAGTAACACCGTGAAAAATCCTAAGGAGCTTGTCAAAATAATAACACTAAGAAGCAGAAGAAAAATTGAGTAGCCACAAGAACAAACTACCGAACAAAATGTGGTTGAAAAGCAAGATGAGTTCGAGCCAATTTTGGAAGAACAAATGCAGCATGTGGCTAACCATCATATTGAGAATTTTAAGAAGAATAAAGGAGCTTCAAACTCCACAGTTTCCAGGGAGTTTTATTCTGAAACTTATCCTAATTCACTGATGATCCATCTATTCATTTTCTGCAAAGACTTAAGAAGAATAATCTCGAAAATCAATTCTTTAAATTTTTAAAGAAATTGCATATTAATATTCGTTTTATTGAAGCTTTAGAAACAAATGCCTAGGTATGCTAAATTTTTTAAGGATATTTTATCAAACAAGTGGAAGTTAAAGTATCATGAGATGGTTATGCTAACCGAAGAGAGTAGCGCAATTTTACAAAAAAAGTTGCCTCCTAAACTTAAAGATCCAGAGAGTTGTACAATTCCTTGCGCTATTGGAAACTCTTATTTTGATAAAGTTTTATGTGATTTAGGAGCAAGTATTAATCTTATGCCTTTTTCGGTTTTCATAAAACTTGGTCTTGGTGAAGCAAAGCCTACTACAATTTCTTTGCACTGGTGGATAGATCTATAAAAAGCCTAAGAGGAATAATTGAAGATGTTTGGTGAAGGTAGACAAGTTCATATTCCTAGCTGATTTCATAGTGCTTGACATTGAGGAATATGAACAAATTCTGTTGATTTTGGGGTGACATTTACTAGCTACGGGAGGAGCTTTGATTGATGTCCAATAAGGAAAATTTATTTTGAAGGTTGAGGATAAGCAAGTAACATTTGATGTCTTTAAATCCATGGAGTTTCCTGCCGAAGTTCACTCGTGTTTTAAAGTTAGTGAAATTGATTTAATTTTGGGCGAGACACATTGGGCTGAAGTTAAAGAGTTACCTGTAAAAGTGTGTTTAACAAATTCAGCAACTCTTGAATCTGAGAAAGAAAAGATTTTAAAATATGATTCGTATTTAGAAGCTACACCATCTGTAACCCCTGTTTCCTGTATTTGTATTTTTCTGCTGTATTTCATTTCACTGTACTCTATTTATCAATTCAAGACCCTGTATTTTGTTTCCAGCTCTAATAAAAATAATTTCTTTTGTTTCGATTTGTGCCCAATCTACTTCAATTGCTTTGTTCTTATCAGCTCTAAATTTGTTATTTTTCATGGGGAATTGACCACTCAATTCACCTAATTCATATAGCCTAATTATAGTGATTTTTGACTCAATCTTCTGTTGGATCCTCCTCAAACCCGCTATCCAATAACCCAAAACCCGCAACCCTACACTATAAAAACCGTAACCTAATTAACCCTAACCCTAATTACCTATTACTGTTGAAACCCAATTAACTAGCCGCTAACTCCTATTTCCCTACTGTTCATCCATCGTCTTCCCCTACCTCCCGCCTTTTCGTCTCCCTGCCGCCTTCGCCTCCACCCATCTGTTCATCCTCGTCATCCTCACCCCTGCACCCTCAGTCGACTCATCGTCACCACCTCGCTCTTTTCCACCCATCATCCCCATCACCTCGCCTCACCACTGAAACCCATCAACTTCGTCATCACCGCAACCCATTACCCCATCACCCTAGTGCTTCATCATCGCCGTCATCCCCTATCGCAAAACCCCCCGCCCTCATTGTCATCCAGAGCCCCAAGCACCCCACCGTCTCCTCCTCTATTTCATTGCAAAACAGAGCGCTTCTCCCCTATGCCCCTGTGCCATGTGTCGATCGTCGTCGCCATCCAGCCACGCCCCTGCGCTCCGCCCTCATCCACCTTGACCGTAGTTGAAGCTGCCATTCACCAGTCGAGCCACCACCATCGCTGCTATTGATCAAGGAGAGGGAAGAAGATTAATTGGTTGAATCTCAGCCCTCCATCTTGATCAGATTTGATCTCGGCCGTCCGATCACCATCGTGATTGGGATCCGTATTGGCTGTGTGCTGCTTGGAGAGTATATGATTGGATCTTGCTGCTGTTTGCTGTTATGCATGCTACGTGCTTCGCATGTGTTACTTCGCTGCTCGTACTTGCCGGTGATTGCACGTGTGTCGCACGGGTTTTGGGATTCGCACGTGCTTCGCCGCTCTATCGTCGTTCGCTCTAACTCATCCAATCAAGGCAAGTATTTTTTTGTAAAATTTATTGTTTTAGTACAAGCTTTTATTTGAAAATACTGCAAGTAGATCGTAGTTGTGACTCCCCTTTGGCTTATCGTTTGACGATCTTATTTTATTCCTTATCAATTTCATGATCATAAGAGTCACAATCTTTCGTTGATATATATTCATTTCACAACTAGTTGGATCCAATTTATCTCCTAATTATCTGAACACATGAAACTAAGAACCACCATGACTTGTAGATGTATGTTGTATAATGCATGTGTTAATCTTATCTTCTTTGAGTTGTGAAATAAATGTGACTTCCTAATTTGATATCTATTACATCTTACTTGTATCACACACTAATCTAGACTCATAATGGTCATTTATCATGCCACTTGTTATATAAAAGAATTCACATATGCCGCTATTCCTATTTTTGCTTGCTGTTTTGACTCCGATAACATCAGAATCTGGACTTGAGTTTTAAACATGAAATTTATTCCCAGATGTCTAGTTTACTAGCCTTTTTAGAAAATTAAATTTCAAGTTATGGTTTGTGAGTTATCGCAGTTTTACAGCTGCTGTGCCGTAGGATTTCAGATTCTTGAATATGCTGCACCACTTTATTTCACAATTAAATTAACCATCCTACCTGTAAGATAATGACTTGAAATTTTGCATGCTGATACTAGACACAATAGAGGACATTTCATAATTTTCCTAGAATTAATTAATGAAGTTTCAGACCTATTCAATATTTATAAACACAAGTTTACAAATTCTGACTGAACACGAATTCTGTGTAGGTTGCTGTTTTGACACCTGTTGCTACAACTTTTATGTATCTTGCTTATATGCGCTGGATTCGACAGAGAGTCTAGTTTTTAGATTTTCTGACGGATTCAGATTTGCATTACTATGGTGGTGGAATCTCGGTTTTGGTGCAGCAACGTCATGCTGTCCAAACTTGGAATTCTAGTCGTTCTTGATATTTAATTTGTTTTGACCCTTGAATATGTATCTTACCTAGCCTAAACTTGTTCCCTAGTCTCGATCATGTATACTTGCCATATTTTGCACATTTTCATGCTTGTTTAATAATAATAATAAATAACAAGCCGGGGTTTAAGGGAAAGACCATAGTAATGGACAATATAGGTAAGTGTACTCGGAAAGGGGCCCATGTTTCTATTACATGGTTCATGAACTTGTTGTACCTTTGGCATATTCATGAATCCATTACTTGGTTCATGAACTTGTTGTATCTTTAGTGTATTCATGAACCCATGGTTTGGTTCATGAACTTGTTATGGAGTTAGTGCATTCACGAACTGGTACTTGGTTCGTGAACTTGTTACATTATTTTTGCATTCATGAACCTTGCTTGCTTGATACTTGATGCCTGAGTACACCACCCTATAAAATCTACCACTATGCCTAAACGTAACTTGTTTGTAAGTAGCAACCATGTGGTAAAATAGATGAGACGCATGAAGTGCTACCTATATAGATTTAAACAAATAGACTTAAGAATAACTTGTTATTGGTACACACTTGACACCTTACTTAATACTTGTTACTTGATACTTAATACAACTATATGCTCACTTTTCACTTGTTCCTGCCACTTGTATTTGTTACCCGATCCTGTTACTTGATTTGTCTTACTTGCTAGTTAATCTCTTGAACTTCACTACTTGTTGCATTCCTATCACATCATGTTATATATTCTTGATTTCATCTTGTTTCATATTTTCTTGCGCGTATTTTCATATCTTTGCCTATACTACTTGCGGCCCTAACTTGCACTAAGGGCGTTTGTCTTTGTTCCTCCATTTTCTTCTGCATGATAAATATAGGTTTTGGAGATCAATTGCCTACTAGAGTTGGTGAGCAAATGTTCTATGCTTCACTTGGAAAAACTTGCTTTAGTTATTTTGTATTTGAGTTTATTTAATTTTGTTGCTACTTAAAACTTGTAACGGACATGTATTCCCGAAGTTTTTTTACTTTTGCTCCAGATCTTGAATTTATTTGGGATATTCATATTTGTTTCAAATATTTTCTGTTGATTAATAAACTATACATGCATGCGTTATTGAGTATATTTTGCTATATTTCTTCTTATGATGTTAAGTCGATCCAACAGCTTATGAATGATAAAAATCATTCGCTGGGCTTTTCCACGTACTCGTATCCCGTATTCCTTTTGGAAAGCGGGGCATGACACCATCTATTCATAAAAGTCAAATAGGCAGGGATATCAAAGACGCCACCTTCAAAAAAGAAATGACTCAAACTCGAGCTTAAACCACTACTATTTAGTTTGCGGGATGCATAGAGGAAACATAATCCACACAAGAAGGAAGTTGTTAGAAAAGATGTTCTTATGTTGTTGGATATTGGCATCACCTAACCATCTCAGCTACCACGCCCGGCTGAAGATTTTAACCTAGCGCTTCTTGGGAGGTAAACCATATTTTCTTTTCCTTTTTTTAGAAATGCTTTTATTTTTGTTTACTTTAATTTTTGTTTTTGATTTTATTTTATAGGATTGCATAATTTTGGGGGTTTCCGAGCGGAGTTGTTTTCTATGCCTGTTTTGATGGCTGATTTTGGGTAGGATGGAGTCTGAATTCAGAAAAGTGTTTCAAATAGTGAACGAAGGAAATTGTCTTATATTTCCAACACAGAAAGAATCCAGGGATTTGGACTTCTACAACTCTAGATATTACAGAAACAATGAATGCCACTTATCTAGAATTTCGACATGAATTAGGGGAGTAAATTTGAACTTTTCTCATTCTTTTTGTTTTTACTTTTCTTTACCCATTGAGGACAATGTGATATACAAGTTTGGGGGAAGGGGTACAATTTTTTTATATATATTTAAAAAGAAAAAAAAGACTTCAATTAGGCTTACCATTACACTTTTGGGTTTTTTATTGTACTAAAATATTTGCAAATTTTATTTAGGATAAACAATATCTTATAAAGCAAAATTAAGCAAACTTATTTTCTTTAGGATTATTGAAGTTCAAAATTATTACAAAATATGAGAATCATGTGATTATACATAAAAGATGAGTGTGATTCTTTTCTTGTGATTATCCCCCTTGATCTTGTAATATCCTAAAATTTTATTTTTAATAAAATATTATTTTTCACATGTTGTGCACGTGCAAACTTCATGTGTATATTATTTATTTTATTTTATATAAGACCTCATTTTAGTATGAACAATTATTTTTCTTTATTTTTCTAAAAGCCTATTTCTAAAGCCTAAAACACTATTTTATTTGTTTTAGCCTACTTTAATTAATTATTAATTTATTGTCTTAGCCCACAAGCCTAAGCCCACTAATTGTGAAGCCCACCAATTTAATAAATCAATTAAATGGTCACACTTGTCATGTAGAGACAAATAGTGAACATTTTGATTAATTAAATTGTACAAACTTCTACATAGGGATACTAGGTGGCACGTGCGAAGCACGTAGTGTGCAATGCACACTATTGGTAAGCCGGGTTGTGCTAGGAGAGGTGGAGAGTGTGGTTGTATGTGCATGGGTAGTTACTTTGTGTGTGGGTGGTTGCTACAACTTCCTCTCCTATCCTAGTCCTCCATTCTACAACTATCCAACAAATCCTAGCCCTCCAATCTATTCTAAAATTAGCATAAATACCCCCCTTCCTACTTGTATTCTACACTAAAGCAAATATTAAAGGAGACATTATGTAGGAGATATATACATATTAGTGTGTGAGTGTGAGTGTATGTGTGTACACCCCCATTGGAGGCCGGCTATCACTACAAGAAGGAGCTCTCGGTTTTTGGCAAGAAGCAAGGAGGAGGAGTCGTGCACTGCAACCTAGGAGGAGAAGGCACTCTCTCGCAATCTAGGTGGCACTAGGATATTTCTCATTGGTTTTCTTTAAAAGGTGGGTATTTCTCATGACTTCTAGACTAGAAAGCATGCTAGAAAATGAAATTTAATTGTTATTATAAGCTACTAGTTGAAATGAAATGCATGCTCACCTAATTAGAAGAGAATTGATAATTAGCAAATGTGTGCTGTTTGATTACTAAAATTATTGACTATGAGTAAAAGTGTATGTTTCTCATTGTTATGACCATTAAAATGCATGTTGATTATATTAAATTACAATTATGTGAAATTCGCTAGTAAGAAATTGAACCATGGTTATTGATTAAAATGCTAAAGTAGAATAATGTGTTAAAGATGAATTGATAGAAATGATTGTTAATAGATGTGATGAAATTCCCCACTGCTATATATTTATCATGTGAAAGATTTGAATAAATGAAAAAGAATGTCCTTTTGCATACGAATAATTGCATGTATCATGTGTAGATTAACTAATAAAATGGAAGTTTTTACTCACTTATAAAGTTGATTTTGTGCTCAAAAGATATCATAGTTATCAATGCGTAAGCAAACATCATTGTAGTGAACTTTGTATGAGAAATCAGCTTTGTTTATGAACAATTATGTAATAGTTTTCAAATGACGAAATAGTGTTCATAAAATGCAAACTAAGGCTAACTACATGTTTTAAAGGAGTGAAAAATACCTTTTAAAATACTGGTTACTGTTAAATTAAATGTATTTTTATTCTAGACATTTTTTTGTTTTCAAAAAGAGAAGAAAAAGAACTAAAAACATTTTTTTTGAAATTGAAAACCAGTAGCACAGTCGACCGACTACTGAAACAGTCGACTGTCTTCTTCATTTATTTTTTTGAGTTTAGAAATCATCGCAGAACAGCCGACTGGTCATATGCGACAGTCGACTACTCTGATTATGTATTTTCGAGCTTTAGAACCTCGCAGACCAGTCGACTGGCCATATGCGACAGTCGACTTCCCCGAAGTTTCAAGTAAATCCGTAATTTTTTGTGAGAAAATTTCTATGATCGGTGTCCTGGTATAAATGAGAATTTGCGACTGTTTTACAAAGGGGAACTTATTTTAATTACTTTCTTTTTAAAGGAAATCGAATGGAGTGTTTACGAAGTTTAAATTGAGATTTTTGGTAATGAGAAGTTTGAATGGTGTGAATTGTGAAACCAATTGAAAATGTGAACTGTGGAATTAGTATAGATTGAAATAGAATTATGTGGGTTTATAAACTAGCGAATGTGACGTGTTGCATTTTCATTGTTATGTATGATATTTTACTTGAGAAACTGAAATAGTTGACATGATGAGTTATGAAAGATGTGAATGCATGAATACTATGCTATTGAAACATGAATTGTGATTAATCATGAAAAAAATCTTATGAGTATAACATTGTGATTATGAGTTGAAATTGAGAATTAGGGTATAGCCAAGCTATATACCGGCAATGAAAGAATTGTGAAATGATGTTTTGAAATGAGAAGACCAAGGTTGGGTCATGTGAAATTAAATGAATAAGACCGGTATAGTGGAAGTGCTACACTCTAAGAGTTGATTTTTATTCATGATTCAATTAAACTAAATATTAGATACATAATGAAGATGTGATGAAAGTAAGAGAAAAACATTGAGTATGGGGGCCATTAGATTGGCGGCATGAGAGTATTCACAGGATGTCTCATGATGAGTCATGATAGGGCGTGGATACTGCTCCAGAGTACCGTCCCGGTGGCGATGCTTGTGGGGTGTTTGACGACTGCGGGTGGTGTCATGTCTATGGTAGGAGCTGAATTACCATAGGATGCCTGCATGATGAGTCATGAGTTAGTGCGTTGGGATTCCCTCCAGGGCGTTTAGACATGAGTTCATAGGTCAGAAAACATCTAGGATACTTATCGTAGTTACAGTAGTAGATTTAGTCATTCTATAAGATGAAGAACGATTAAGGGCTTGCCCTCGGACCTATATAGTATGGGCTGCATAGACTCTGAACAAGTGCGCATTAGTGTCATATAATATAAATAATTGCATTAAGGACTAAGTGCACATTCACAACACGACATCAATAGGATAGTCCCTTTTAGCTTTATTTGTGACAAGTTTGTATTTGTTAAGAAATGAGAATTATTATACTGTTTCCGGCATAGAGAGGATGACCGTGTATAATATTTCGTCAGTTGAATGAACTGACGCGCCCACAGTTTTATATGCAGGATAAAGATACTTGACAATTGAAGTATACATGCTGCGAAAGATTATTTTAATGTTGTTTCATGTAATTTAATGTAATATTGCTTCCACTGTGATAATGTACAAGTGTAATGTAACTCTGATAAAAGAAAAGTTTTTATTTCCTTGTAAAATTGTACGAAAGAAGTGTAAAGATCCTGTGGAACTTGAATTCAGTTGTACTCTGAAATTCGGGGTGTTACAGAGTGGTATCAGAGCACGCTTCTAAAGTAGTACAAATTTATAAGGAACGACACCCTAGAAGTGGACATTAGAGCGTGTGTTGAGTCTAGAGATTTAAATGTAAGTCACTTACATTTGTGTTGCTCTATGATTTATGCTTCTCCTTCTCTTCTTTAAGATGGCGGACCACTTCGACCCAGCTGGAGATGACAATTGGCACATCATTGAGAAAGATTACTACACCGGGCAAGCTGATTCAGATGAGGAAGATCCCGAAGAAGTGGAAGAGGAATGGCCTGAGTTCCGAGAGATCACTCCACTTCCTGATTCATCTGATAATTCTTCTGACGAAGAGGAACCAGTTCCGGGTAATCTCATTGTGTCTCTTCAGAGGTTGGTTGAGACTCCACGGGAGAGAGTTGGGCTACTAGATACTCAATTGGCAAAGCGCAAGGATGATTTTGCAATTCTCAGTCATCGTGTTTGGAAACTCGAGAAGAGGAAAAACATGACCGATGTACTGAAGGAGGAAGTGGAGGAACTACGGAGAGAGCTTCATGAAGCCAAGAGGAACCGTAGGAGTTAAATCAATGTATCATCTACTGCTTTCATTTTGATATTAGAAATGTTTTAAATTCGAATGTATAAAGTTTGAAATTCAATGAAAGGAAAAGTAAATTCAAAATTCGTGTTTTATACTTCGAATTTAATGGATCTTTTGCATCAGAATATGGCTGGAAGACGAGCTCGAAATGCTGAAGGTCTGAACTTGGAAACAGAGCTAGCTAGGGTCTATCAGACACTCAATGTCGTTGCCATGAATCAGAATCAAGGAAGGGTGCCTGCAAATCCAGTACCCGAAGCAATCAAACTTGTGAATCATTTAAACGAATGAAACCACCGGTATTTGAAAGGAAGTCAGACCCTGACACAGCTGACAATTGGATCTGGCAGGTAGAGACTATCTTCGAAGTCCTGGAGACCCTGGAAGGCAGCAAGGTGAAGTTGGCGACTCTGCAATTCGAGAAGGATGCAGCTGTATGGTGGCAGTCGATGAAGTGAGCGATGGGAGGCTTGGTTCTTGGCTGGGAGGAATTCTTGGAGGAATTCCGCAGTCATTATTTTCCCTCAAATGTCTAGGAGAAGAAGGCCATGGAGTGTCTGTCACTACAGTAGGGTTGCATATCGGTTAGGAAGTATGAGACAAGATTCACTCAGCTCTCAAGGTATGCTCCCGAATTGGTGATGGATGAAGCAAAGAAGGCTCGTAAGTTCGAGCATGGGTTGAGGCCAAGTTTGAGATCCAGGATGATACCCCTTGGTATCAGGAGGTTTGACAAGCTGGTCAAACGAGCGGCAGGCACAGAGGCGAACATGGAGCAGTTCCACGCTGTTCAGAATCGGAGGAACAACTGTAATACAGGGAAGAGGCCCGCAGTTGCTGGCAATGTCAGGGGACAGCCACCAGCTCAAAGGTTCAAGCCTATGGGTGCGAACGTTGTTCAAGTGGCAGGAAGACCCGAGAATACTTGGGCGAGACCTCCAGTGACTTGTTTCAACTGTGGAGAGACAGACCACTACAAGTCTCATTGCCCCAAACTACAGGATGTCGTCCGTAATGGACCAACTCAGCAGACCGGGAAGAAGCCGTACCAGCAGTGGCGAGTATTTGCCTTGACTGAAGCTGACGCTGATGAGATGGATCACGTCATCACTGGTACAAGGAAGGATGTTTATGAGTGTATCTGTTGTTTCTCTTTTTCCCGTTAATTAGTGAACTGTTATATGACGAGTGTATGTTATGTAACAGGAGAACTTATTTTGAATGGAAAGAAAGCTATTGTTTTGTTCGATACTGGGTCCTCTCATACTTTTGTATCACCTAAATTTGCTAAAATTCTGGGAGTCGAACCGAAGATATTTCCAGGCAAGGTTTTAGCAATAGCTACTCCGTCAGGGGAGACTCTAACCACTGATCGGTACTATGCTGACTGCGAGATCGTGATTGGAAATCGAATTTTCGGGATCGATTTGATCGAGCTAAATGTTTTGGGAGTCGATGTTATCATTGGCATTGATTGGATGTCGGTGTACAGTGCAAACATCGAGTGCAAGACCAAGACAGTAACAGTGAAGGCTCCAGGTGAACCTGAAGTCACTTTCCAAGGGAAGAGAAGATGTTCAGATTTGGTTGCTGCTATTAGCTAGAAGAGAGGGATTTCTGCAGAGGTGTAGCAGATTCCTGTGGTTCGGGATTATCCGACTGTGTTCTTGGAAGATTTGCCTGGGTTACCCCCGCATCGTGATGTGGAGTTCAGCATCACCATTCAGCCAGGGAGTGCACCTATTTTCAAGGCACCATATAGGATGGCGCATGTGGAGCAGGATGAGATCAAACGGCCGATTGAGGAACTGTTGGAGAAAGGCTTTATTCAACCGAGTGCGTCACCTTGGGGAGCGCCGGTGCTTTTGGTAAAGAAGAAGGATGGTTCGATGAGGATGTGCATCGATTACTGAGAGCTGAATGAGGTCACTATTCAGAATAAATATCCTATTCCACGAATTGATGACTTGTTCGATCATCTACAAGGAGTAGCAGTTTTCTCCAAAATAGATCTTCGATTGGGATATCATCAAGTTCGAGTGAAAGCTAAAGACGTGCATAAGACTGCATTCAGAACTCGACACGGGTATTACAAATTCTTAGTTATGCCGTTTGGAGTGACGAATGCGCCTGCAATCTTCATAGACATGATGAACAGAGTTCTGAGGCCGTTCATTGATTCCTTCGTCGTGGTGTTTATCGATGATATTCTCGTGTACTCCAAGTCAGAGAAGGAGCACACGGAGCATCTGGCGGCAGTTTTGGGGAAGCTTCAGGAGCAGGAGTTGTATGCCAAGTTATCCAAGTGTGATTTCTAGAAATCTGAAGTGGCATTCCTAGGTCACATCCTTTCTAAGGGGAAAATGACAACTGATTCTCAGAAGATAGAGGCAGTGATAGATTGGGCAAGGCCTACTACAGTGAAAGAAATAAGGAGTTTCCTTGGGCTAACTGGATATTACAGGAGATTTATCCAGGGCTACACTCAGATAGTCGTGCCGCTCACTGGTCTGACCAAGAAGAATGTGAACTTCAAGTGGACCGAGTAGTGCGAGGCAAGCTTTCAGGAGTTGAAAGAGAGGCTGACTACTGCACCCATTTTGATTTTGCCTAGAGCAGGTGTTGAATATGATGTCTACAGCAATGCTTCACATCGTGAGCTTGGTTGTGTCTTAATGCAAGAAGGAAAAGTGATCGTTTATGGGTCTAGACAACTAAGACCGCATGAGAAGAATTATCCGACTCATGATCTGGAGTTGGCTGCGATTATCTTCGCCTTAAAGCAATGGAGACATTATATGTATGGCGAGAAGCTGAACATGTATACAGACCATAAAATCTTGAAGTACATCATCAGCAAAAGGATTTGAACCTGAGGCAAAGGAGATGGCTAGAGGTACTTGAGGACATTTGTCCGGAGATTAAGTATCACCCTAGGAAGGCTAATGTTGTTGCTGATGCACTTAGCCGCAAGAGCAGTCTAGCGAGTTTGATTCCAACTCAGAGGCAGCTGGTAGAGGAGTTGAATCGGGCTGGTATTGAAGTTGTTCTGCAAGGCTTGGGATCATCTTTAGCTCAGTTGAGGCTTCAACCGATGCTGAATGAAAGGATTATTGCAAGTCAGAAGGAAGATGCAGAGATTCAGAAGATGAAGGAGCAGGTTGGTGCTGGCAAGTTGCCCGGTTTCAAATCAGGGATAAAGTGCTGTGGTTTGGAGAGAGGCTGTGTGTTCCGGATCAGTCGGACTTGAAAGAAAGTATTCTTCAGGAGGCACATGCTACTTTTTTGTCTGTACATCCCGGAAGTACCAAGATGTATAAAGACATTAAACAACATTTTTGGTGGTCAGGTTTGAAGCGGGATGTGGCTGAATTTGTGTCGAGGTGTGAGATTTGTCAACAAGTCAAAGCCGAGAATCAGAAACCCAGAGGTCTATTGCAACCGTTACCTATTCCGGAATGGAAGTGGGATAATATCAGTATGGATTTCATCACGGATTTTGCTAAGAGTCCTAAAGGCAATGATGCGATTTGGGTCATACTCGATCGACTAATGGCACAAACGTTCGGTAATGCATGCCCATGAGATAGTACTATCAGGCCCCAAGTAAGTAGTATGCTTTTGGATACAAAATACGTTTATTTTCATGCATTTAACAAAAAAATATTTATTTCCACAGGACGATACGAATGAAGTTGCTTGTATAAGTGGCCGAGGATGGGGACCATGAACGAGCGGTGGACGACCCCCAAATAGTACCAACGAGTCTTCTACTAGCGATGTCCAAGGACACGAATACGCACCTGCACATATAAGATTAATTGATGTATATTTTTGTTTTGAATATATATATATATATATATATATATAATGTTGTAGCTAATATAACAATTTTTTTCATGTTGGTGTAGGTTGTTGTCCAATCATCTTCGTCTACCGATATTGGTCTGTCATCTTCGTCTTCCATTGCATCTAAAGGTCTAAGTCTAGTAGACCCAACACTGCTGACGTTGCAACAAAGCAACATATCTCGTCTGTGTGGAATGGTTCATCCACGGAGTGCACTTTTCGAATGCACACGACGTTACTAATGCACCCATGTACACACAGATTGTTAGTCGACGATGGTACATAGTAGGAATGATGGGGTCTATGAAATTGGATTATGTTATACTTACAGCTTCTCAAGAGATGGCAGTTAGAGACACACTCATTCAATCTACCTATAGGAGAGATGATTGTCACACTTCAGGATATTGTTGTCATCAGAGGACTTTTGTTGGCCAATTTATTAGACTCTCCCGGCTTAAGACCATGTTTGACGGCTTCTTGAATGAAGATTCATCCGAGTTTTATGTTGACTTCTACACCATAGCTTACTTATTGACACTGTTTGGAGGTGTTCTCTTTTCGAACTCCTCATGAGATGCCGTGCTGCTGATGTACCTATCGTTGATCGCCAACATTAGGAAAGCGGGCCGATACAGTTAGGGTATTGCCGCATTAGCATCCTTATATAGGAGTCTGTGTGGAAGACAATTGAATGTGGTACAAATGATGGGGCTAATGGCAATACTACAGGTGTGGAGATGGGAGCGTTTACATGCCGGTTGACCCTGCATAAGAAAGCAGTCACAAGGGTGGATGAAAGTCGAAGAGGATGAGATGTTGTTGGCTCTCGTTGGTGTGTATTGGGCCTGAAGACACACATGAAAAGATAATCCACATGGGGTGTTGACCTATTATAGAGATAAGCTTGAGCACTTGGGTCAGGGGTGCACGATCGTATGATACTTCCCTGCATGATATCAAAGGGATGGTTCGTTTGCCTGATCATGATTAGGCAAAATATCACCAAGTTCATGTTGACACATGGAATGACTGCAGGTTCGATACGTTCATTGCAGGTATTCCTCTATATGATAAATCGTTGCACAATGTATACATGTACTGGTATCGAAGGATTACACGGTTGGATATTTCTCCTTCTTCCACTATACCAGCAGAAGTCCAGCTACCAGCTCCCGGGTATATCTCTGTTCAACTCATGTATCAACCGAGGGCGTCGATATCTCGATCCATTGTATGATAGAATATTTTTTTGTTCATTTCAAATATTTACGCATTCATTTTTTTTTTTCATTTGAATCATTCTAATTTGTATATAATACATTGTAATTTGTTGCAGACTGACTACATGGGAGATTGCACAAAGATGTGCTCATGCCTTGAAGTGTAATGTGGCAAATGTTTGCAAGGAGTTCGCACAAGAAATTCTTAAACCATGTGGGTTACAATTTGAATAGGTTGGTAAGGGAGTGAGACCTGATGCTATGTTGACAGCTCATGTTCCTCAAACGGGTAGACGTAAGAAGATGGTTAGGAAGCCCAGGCAACAGGCAGAATGAGAGGAGAAACAACAAAAAGAGCCGACAGAAGAAGAAGAGCCAACACGTGAAAAGAAGCATGTTGGTGACCTTGATATGCCCATCTCATAGCTGACAAAAGTTGGTGTTAGTCAACCAAAGCCCATTCGGAAGATGAAGAATACCACATTTTATACACCGAGTTAAATTTTTTGTTTTTTTTTTCATTCTATAATTGTGATATTTTGGACTAGTGATATATTGTGATATTTTAGTGTCGATTGTGATATATTGTGATATATTGGTGTTCATTGTGATAGATTCTGATTTATGATATATCGTGCATATTTTGAGTTGTAAATAGGGAAACAATGATATCTGATTTTCAGATATCATTGTGTCAAAAGAAGTCACAGTCTGGAATTGTAGCTTCTGTGCAAGTGAAAACGCGATTCTCAACTGCGGCTTTAGTTTGAATGAATTTTGCTTTGCTCTCTTACTTTGCTCTCTGACTCAAAGAGCCAAATTTTCAAGTATAGTGTAGGCCACAGTTGAGAAATGCGGTCTAAACATAGATAGGGCCACAGTTCCCAACTACGGCCTCTCTTTAAAGAAATTTTTCCAGAGAGCCCATGCACTCTGGCTAAGTGTAGCCTCTGTGTCTCGAAAGCTATTGCCAACTACGACAAACATTTACACTGTTGCTGCAATTGGCAACTGCGGCTTCATTACAACTATTGTCGCAGTTCACAACTGTGACTTAAGCTGACGTGGGAACAACAAGCTCTCCCAGGGGATAAGTTTGGCTACTAACACATAGTGGGATATTGTTTCGAAAACTGAGTTAGTTTGTGAAAAAAATCGTTGTTGAGTGTGATATTTATTTTTTATTGGGTTTTCTTCACACAATCCCCAACAATTGTTGAAAATCTATATTAGTTCCTCACAATTCGCTAATTCTATATTAGTCAGTTGACCAACTCCAAAAGTGAACAATCACTCTTTTAATTGTAATGTTAGGAAAATTATGATGGATTGAATCTACTTTCGAGAAAAAATCTGAAGTAAAAGGGTCTTATTTTTACAAAATAGTTTTCCTACAATTTCGATCTTATTCTCCTATAGACCAGTATGCTAAAGAATTTTTCCCCAATTTTTTAAAAATAGATTAGAATTTATATAATGTTGCTTTTGGGTTTCAAATTGGTCAGTTTTAATCACTTTTAGAATTTATCAAGGGGCTATTATGGTATTAGTGTATTGTGCGGGGCTAAAATGAAATTTCAATTTTGTTGGGGTCCTGTATGGAAAAAAACCTTTTTTATTTAATTTTATTTTATTTAGGGTTTTTTTTGCATACTGCCACTAACTTTAAAATTACAGATTACTCCCTCAGAAATTATTATTTGCATGTACACAACTAATACTGTGGGTTCCTTTTAAAAATGGATTTTATATCCCTAACAAATATTTTAATTTCACATGTGCCTCTAAAAAAAGGTATATTTTCATATTTGCCCCTGACAATAAGAGCATTATTTTTTATTTATTTCTTGTTTTGTTGTCCAAAATAATTGTTGGGGATATTATAATTCTAACAGTTGCCTTCAACTACTTGCATTTGAAATTCATAATATTGATGGCGAAATGGGGTAAGAAATACGAGGAAGAAGATGGAACTTACAAATATATAATGTAATTTTGTTCATTTCTTAAGAGAAATGAACAAAATACTGGAAGATTTGATGCACTTCGGTTGGGTTTATAATCGGTTAAGTTTATAAGGAGTAAGAAGATGAAGTTAGAAAATTATAGAAAGAGCATTTCAGTCATCTTCCAACAAGTTTATCAAAGAAAACTGAATATTCTCCACACTTTTGATGCCTTTTAAGTAGTTTTAACTAGAGGGATAATTTTTCGTTCAATAGTCAGCTGGAGGGGTAATTAACTAAGAGATGAGACACATTGTCAGGGACAGCTATGAAAATACAGATTTGTTAGGGATATATGTGATATTGACATATTTGTTAGAAGCATTTATATATATATATATATATATATATATATATATATATATATATATATATATATATATATATATATATATATATTTTGATAAAAAGTTAGAATCCAAAGACTCTAGCCTCGATAAAATAATATATATAAATGAATAGAGTAACATACAAGTATATTTTACAAGATGTAAAACTCAAAATACAAAATGAATACAACAGCATGACGGCGAAAGTGAGTAGTAGATAAGGAGGCTGTCATAAGCACCGGGCATGGGAATCAGCGCAAAAGCAACCAAAGCCAACAAAGCAGTTGCAGCGAGAAGACAACAGCTGCCCAAACAGTAAGCATCGAGGCAGGCTGATGCGACCACAAAAACCACACAAGAAACAATTTCAAAGAGTGAAATCACACACTAGGGTCAACATAATTCAGGACAAACATACAACCAGAAAAATCTACAACGAAGAACATTCTGCTCGAAACCGATTAGCAGGCAACAACTCAATAAAAAGGAGCAAGAACACCCCACCGGAGAGCAACACAATAGCTAGAAACCCATAAGAAACAACTCCAACAGTCGCTACTCAGAACACATCAGTCATGATAGAAAATAAAACAAGCAAAGTAGAAATTAGGAAACTCCTCAAAATATAAACAAGTACAATATAAAAGGAATATGATAGAAACTAAACGCTGAATAAAAGAGGTTGCAAACCATAAGCATACAAATCACAAACAGCGAGATGAAAGGGAGTAATTCTAGCGATAGTAAACAACCAACCTGCACAACAAAATATAAAAAGAAGAAACAAATACCAGAAGATTGCCCCATCAACCGAAGATGCTCAGATTTGCAAAGAAAAGAAATAAACAAGAGAAGAAAGAAGATAGAATCAGAAATGAAAATTAAACCACGAAGATAAGTTAAGGAGGATGAATAAAAGAAGCAATAACATTATCAAGATTGGCTAACCGAAGTTAAGAAGCAAACATATTAAAAATTCTACATTCATAGTCTCTCACATATGGGACGAGAATGTGTCTAAGCATAATGGGTGTGTGGCTATAGCCTTATTCGAAAAAATAAAAAATAAAAATAAATTGACTGCATACAAAAATTATCTCAGCGATTAATATTTCATCTTTCTTTACATGAATCCCTATGTAAAGATGTATGTGGACACTAAGTGGTAGTTGGAGGCATTCCATGCAATAATTTGGTGTTTCAAAGGTTGGACAGGTATAACGAAGTAGAAGGAAACAATTGAAGATGATAAAGAAGGAAAGAAGTGGGGTACAACGGTCAAAATAACTTAAGAGTTTTTTATTTATTTATTTTGTTTTGTACGGAAAAGGTGGAATGGGGCTACCCTTTTTCATTAACCACAAATTAATAAAATATACAAACTACAAACATGAAATAAAACATGAAGCAACATAACCCGTACAGATAACATATCTGTCTAACAACTCTGGAGGGTGGGCCGACCAATCGATAGTCATCACACTATCGAAGAGTACAAACATACTCCACTAATATTTTAATGGACCCCATCTTGGACCCAAACACAAAACTCGGCCCAACAAAATTGTATGTACATCAATTTAGCTTCGTACACTGCCTCTACGGCATGCGCACACCCACCTAACGCTAGTCAGGTAGGATTTTAGCAACCATAAAGAATTACCTGTTTTAGCAACAAACAGTGTACGAATGCCTCTACGGAATTCGTACACTGTTTGTTTGATTTACATACTTGGATGGGAGATCAGCAACAAAAATCAGCCAAAAGAAAAGTTTTGTCAACTGGGCCAACCCACAAATAGCTTTAACATAAAATTTGTAACTAATACTTAGAGCATCTGTAGCCGTTAGACTCAAAATTTTATATTTTTGGCTTTTAGAAATCGGAATTTTGAGTTGGGTTGTAGTCGTTGAAACCCAAAATTTGGTTCAACGGTGGATGATCGTTTTTTTTTATCTTAGCCGTTGGTTATTTTTTTTTTATTTTTATAAATCCAAAACATTTATAAAAACAAAAAATTGTATACATACGAACACATAATAATTCCTATAGTCCCATTCCATCTCATCCCTTGATCAAATAATCAAACCAATCTCAAATTAACTTTATATGCATAAATAATCCTATAGGGTCTAATTCATAAAAATTAAATTGAAAAAATGGGGGCAAAAAATTTGGGACGCAACATCTTGTTGCATCCGTGGCTTTTTTCCAATTTTTTTTTGTTTTTATTTCGATCGAACGCATGATCTTCTTGCGTCCGATTGATTCAGCAGATTTTTTTTTGTCAGACTCAAAATCATCTTGCGTCTGACCTGTGTTTTTTTTATTATTTTAATTTTATTCTTCAAATGATCTTGCGTCCGAGACAATATTTTTAGAACGGATGCAAGATGATCTTGTGATTCCTATATTTGAGGATTTCCTATATCTTCTCTCAAATACAGACGGCTACTGTAGTCTTTTTTTCTTCCAAATTTTTGAAATATAGGGAACGACTACAGCATGTCGTTCCTTATATTTTCCAGGAAAAAAGGGAACGACTATAGATGCTCTAAAAGGAATATTTTCTTGTTATTCACAATTAAAATTTTATCCATAATTTTTAGGGTGGGTGAAAAGAAAAAAAACTTACACTTAGAGGAGATCTTTGGAAATTGAGTGCAGGCGTGGCTTACACACGCTCTGCCTTAGTTCTTTCTTGACAAAGATTTTTTGCATTATAGTGGAAAAGATAAAATTATGAAATCGAATTTAGAAAATTTTTAAGTATATTTTAAGATGAAATTTGACATATTTTGTACATCACCCTAACGGTGGTGAATATGGTGATTCTGCAAAAATTAAAAACTTAAAATAAATAAGTATAATAATTGCGTAAAGTAAAGTTAGAGAAAGCAAATATATCAATGGGGCAAGACACAAAGACATAATGGTTCGGCCCCAAATTTACTTCACTATCCGTTACTTGCAACAATCTTATGTCGTAAGCGTTCCACTATAATTCAACTATATACAGTGAGTTCTTGGTATTCAGGACGAGATTCCTATGACACCCAACGAGACTTCTATTACTCTATAAGCCCCGAAAACCACCTCTATTCGAAGTGAAAAGAAAATGGAAAAGAAAAATCGAAGTTTTAACTAAGAAAACAATAAAAACACATTTTTGTCTTGATCTTGGCAAAACAATAAGTTCTGAAGTTTATAAGTCAAAAGAGATAATGAATACTTAGTGGGTTTACCACTATTTAAAGAGTCAGAATTATTCTTTTCAACAAATGTGAAAAGAAATACCAAAAATGTGTTCGGGACAGGTTGCGATCGACTGCTAATATGAGTAGTCGACTGTCAATTCCTCCAAACCAAGGTCGAGAGGAATTGACAATTCCTCCAAACCAAAGTCGAGAGGAATTGACAGTCAACTACATCAATTTCAACATAAGTTGCAGTCGATTGTCAAGTGCACTCGATTGTACTTGATGCAGTTGACCAAAACCTTTCCCAGACTGGTTATTTTAGGGAATCCACTTTATATTCTCTCCATAAATTACCAATGATACTTTTACATATATTTTCTAACAAATAAAGTAGTAAATAATCTTAAATGTACAGACTTCTTAAGGATTAATCACATGTTTGTTCTTGATGAAACTTTCCCGAGATTCGTTTTGATGTATTTTCGATAATTGTGATCTCTCATATTTGCATGATTTTTTTCCTTTTGCTTTGATTATGAAGATCTTGAAGTTTATTTTAATTTCATTATATATTCTCCTGTGACGATCTTAGATGAAAATATTAGATTCGTGTGTATATTTTGTACATACCAAATTTATGGTCAATAAATTTAACTAATAAATGGAACATCTACACTATAAAACTCAATCAATGTATGCAACCCTATTTTTCTAAATTCTTCCCATTTTTTTCTTTCCTTCCACACTCCCGTCCCTCTTTTTTTCTTCATTAGAACAAGTTTCTTGCATTCGTTTACAAAAGAACCTAAGAAAAAAGAAAAGAAAAATTATTATGGGCCCATGTGAATCATCAGACTTCAAGAAAAGATGTTTCTCAGATAGGTTGTTTGTTTCAAAAGAGTAAAATTATAGAAAGTAAGAGAATAATAAGTTTTTGACCTGTTCAGATTTCAATTTCTGCTATATGTCTGGCTAGAAAATAAGTTGGAAAACTCCAAAATTCAAGTTATTTTGTTTGGATGCCATTTTTAAAAACTCAAAAGTAATTTTGCATAATTACCTTTTCTTATTTTGTGAAAAAATGTAAATAAAAAATATCCTTAAAAAACATGTCTTGTATTTCATTAGAATAAGTGGGTAAAGAATCTTTTTATCAATTTTCTTTTATTTCCTGCTCTTTTTTAAAAGAAAAGTCATTTCCCCCTTAAAATTAGAGTGCCATGTTGTTTTCTTGTTAACTTTTCTTTTAAAAAAAGATAAAAAATTTCTCAATTAAAAATAAAACAAAATTGAATACATAAAAAAATTTCCATCATATTTATTCTCAAAATCAGGGCTCCTCAAACTCTATAAATCTAAACAAAGTCATATTTTTTAAAGAAACTATTTCTCAAGTACTATAGTGCATTTAAAATTGATTTCTCAACTGACTTTTCCAGATAAACAAGAGAAAAGTAATCATGAAAATTGCTTTTTTTTTCTTCTTGCTTTTCAAAATAGTATCCGAACATTGGAAGTTTTACAAAGTTGAGCTTGTCAACGAATTTTTTTTTATGTACCAGTTATGAAAACTTTATTTTTATTTCTTTGAAAACATCAAATTCATAAACAAAGCCAACCACATTGGTGGAAATCCAGTTAGCCTGTTCCCATTTGGGGTCCACTTTGATATTAAAAAATGATTAAAATCCTATTAATTTTCAATAAATGACTAACAACAATCTTCGGAAAAGAAAATATGATATGTTGCCCTGTGCAAATTGCACAGACTAAAATAATTTTGAGCGACTCATAAAATTATATAGAATTCCAAAAAATGTAAAAGAATTGGAAGAAACTTAGAAATATCACTTGTCCAATTTTGGATGAATACATAATGAGAAAGACTTTGCAAACCTAAAATAGGAAATGTGTCGATTCTAACATCTACAAAAGATCTCACAAACATAATCACAACAATTTAGCATTAAATTTAAATTAACGTAGATGGTACAATAAAATCCCCCATATATGCATGAAAATAAACATTAATTTAGAACTACAGAAAATTTAACTGGTTTTTTTTTTTTTTTACAACAATGCTTCATTGAATATTACAACAGACTTTACTCTTATCTAGAAAATTGTTGATTGTAATGAAATTTCGTAAAATATAACACTAACATTTCGCAGAGTAAAGAAAACGGGTAGGCACATTATCAAAAAGAAAAGTAAAGAAAAAATTGTTGCACCACATAATAAGCCGATGACATTTTAGACGACTTGCAAACTATCTCGATCAAACCTCGGTATTAGAACTAAGTATAGGCCTAATATTTATGGGGAGCATCAAACAAATCACAGGTTCAGCTCAAAATCGACTGAATAGCCATCAATTTGTAGCAGGGTAGTCACCCAGTGAAGTACAATAAAAGGTCCTAACATTTTGTGTTTAGTGCTTATTATAGGGAACCAAGAATGGTTGGCCAAGCTCAAACCTTACATCGAGAGATGGTTTGCACTAACCACTAACCTTCATATTTAAAAGTTATAATACATGTACCACATCTAAAAAAATAACAAAATCTAGATAAAGGTTAAACAAATTAAAATGAAAAATTTAACAAACAACAGCACCTCAAGGTGCACGGTAGAACCATCAACATAGCACACGAAGATCTAATCTCAAGTAAATAAAAGATATAACATATACCTCATAAACATAAAATGCTTTATCAGCTTCAGTATAAACAAATCCCGTAAGGTGCTCCAAACTAAACACAGAAATTATATCCATCTTCGCATCAAGAGTCTACGTAACTACATACTTATGCATTAACACAACCAACCTCCAATTAGCACTCCAATTCACACACCAAAGCCACTACCATAACACAAAGTAACTCACAAAAATCAATCAATCAACCACTCACCATGCACTTAACCTTCCAAATACTCGGATCCTCCTTCGTATGCTCAATCACTACATCATCATCGAATTCTTTCGGATCTTCACCATACACAACACACTCCGACCCTCTCCCATACCGGTCATTAATTAGTTCCTCCAATTCATCGCCACTTAACTTCTTTTCTTTCACAAACAAAGGAAGATGACGGTACATCATCCCTCCTTTATAGCTACTTTCTACTTTCCCCTTCTTGCTTATATTTAACCACCAAAACAAACAATACTCACTTAAGCCACTTAAATTTTAATAACATGAATTAATTAATACATTTTAGTATTATAAACCCAAGAAATTACTAAATGCAAATCTATAACGAACTATTTTCGTTCAATCACGGGAAAAAGAATATCCCAAAACCTAAAAGATGGAACTTTTATTACCGAGATCGATGTCATCATCGTTAAAGAGCAGATCTAAATATAAAAGGAGGTAAGTAAACTTATAGTCCAATAAGAGAACTGTCTAGTATTGTTATCCCCATAAAGATCTTGACTAACCTGATTTCACATAAGATGCAAAATTACAAATCAAACTCATACTCAACCCAATTTAACTCCTAACTAACCATATTACACTTAACATGTATCTTTACCTGCCAACCAGCTTCAATTCTATTGAGATCCTACCCAAAAGACCCCCTCAAAACCCACAATTGTGACAGACTAAACTCATTTGGTTGCTGAGCCTTTGGTTCCACACATTCATAGTCGCCTTTGCTCTATAGTACTTATCTCCCTCTACATAAGCAATTGCATATGAACCACACAAAAAAAACCCAAAAAAAAAAAAAACCAAAAACAAAAATTAGTAAAATATTGAGATGGGTGTTAGATCCTGTAGGCAAGGCAAGGGGTGAATAGTGTTTTATAAAAATAATTGCGGAATTGAACTTTTTCTTCGGTCCAGTCGACTAGAAAAGAGAAACCAGTCGACTGGGGCGACAGTTAAGAAGAGTATTTTAAGATGAGTCTGATCAGTCAACTTATATAAGAACCAGTCGACTTACCAGACAAGTTTTCAAGGAGAATGTAGTACAAGTTTGATCAGTCGACTTAAAAGGGACACAGTCGACTGTCCAGACAAGTTTCCCAGAGAACTTAAAAAAGCAAAGAAATGAAATACATGTTCAGAGAAATACAACCACAGAGTACACACGATGTATCCTGGTTCGGTCCTCCCGACCGACATCTAGTCCCCAAGCAACCCACTTGAGATTTTCCACTATTCATGAAAAATGTACAAGAATACCCTACGGCATTAGACAACAACCTTGTCCAACCCGTAGTCCTTTCTCACCACTAGAGAAAGCAACCCACTCTTCCACCAAGAGTGAAAACCTGACTTTATGCCCTAGAGCCCTACTCTCCAATCGAGAGGAACCACTCTCACAACCCGAGAGTGAAGAACAACAACAAAATGTTTACAATCAACCTATAGCCTTATTGTGAATGTGATTTTGTGCGTGGCTATTAGGTCAACTTCTGAAATCAGTCTAAAACAAAATCACTGTTATACTAAACAGATATCAGAGAACCAAAAACTTAGATGATTTGAAAGCTTGTGAACTCTTGTTCTCTTTTTGAAAATAAGTACTTGAATGCTTGTAAAAGAGAGTATTGTCTTGTTGTTGTAACCTTTTCCAAGTTATTTCTACACTCTATTTATAGAGTTAGAATCACTGGACATTGAGAAGTAGTTGTACCAACTGTCAACCAACGGAAATAAAACTTCTGAATTCGAAAAATCAAGTTTTGAAATCAGTAAACTGTCGAAATGACTTGAACAGTCGACTGGGTTGCCGTTATGAGTCGACTGGTCAGAGTTTGAATAAGTTCAGACAGTTTCGTACTAGGACAGTCGACTGGTGCCTAATGGCGGTCGACTGATACTTAACAGCTGAACATTTTCAATCGTGTTTCGATCTTTTTAAGTTTGAAAAACACTCAATTATTTTGAAGATATGTGTGAGTGTGTGTGACAAGGCTATTACAGAATTTCTAAGACTCAAAGAAATAAAAAAGTTACAATTGTTATAAGACACTTAATACAATATATTGAAGTATAGGTCTTGTCTTGAGTCTTGAGTCTTGAGATGGAGCTTTAGCCTTCGTCTTTTTTTTAAGCTGGCAACCTTGTAGCTTTTTTGATCAATTAGCTATAAGAGCTTTGTTTGTAGCTTTGCTTGATCAACTTGCTTTAAGAACCTTGTAAAGCTTGTTAGAACATTTTGCCTTTGTGTATATCCTGTAATATATAAGAAATAGCACAACAAACTTTGCATTGTGTTGTAATCATCAAAATCAAGAATCAATATTCTCTCCCTTTTTGATGATGACAACACAATAGCTTACAATAATGAAAATAAATATTACAAATGCTCGCATGCCACTCCTATCAAATGTACAACATGCATATGTGTGAAAACATGCACAAAAACATGCATAAAGACATACACAAAATATGCATCACCAAAACATAACACAAAGCAACATAAAGATTATAGCTTATATTTTCTTCCCCTTTGTCATCAACAAAAAAAATATGGAGAACAAAATAAACCACGAAAATAATACATAGCAAAATGATATTTGTATAAAAAGAGAATAGTCTTAGTTCAAACGGTTACATAATAGATAGAAAATGCAACAATAAGTAGGAAATACATAGAAAAAATATAAAAATAGTATTAATACAGCTGGTCAGTCGACTGGGTACTATGCACTGTCGACTGTCCAGAGCATAAAACTCAGACAAAAATTAGAAAAATATACTTGGCAGTCGACCGAACAATACCTGTAAGTCGACTTACCAGAAAAAATTCAAGAAACATCATAAAAACTACAAATCCCTAGTTCTCTTCTTAAGGTGATAAATGTGTCTTCCTTAAGAGGTTTGGTAAAAATGTCAGCTACCTATTTATGAGTAGAAATAAAGTCTAAAGAAATGTCTCCCTTTAAAACATGATTACGTAAAAAATGATGTCGAATATCAATATATTTCGTTCGTGAGTATTGAACTGGATTTTTAGATAAGTTAATGGCACTGGTATTATTACACATTATTGAAGGTTTTTCAAATGAAATACCATAGTCTAATTGGGTTTGTTTCATCCACAAAATTTGTGCACAAGCCAAACTTGCAGCGATATATTCAGCTTCTGTAGTAGATAGGGATACCGAATTTTGCTTCTTACTGCACCAAGAGACTAGTGAATGTCCCAAATGGTGACATGTCCCACTAGTGCTCTTGCGGTCAGTTTTACTACCGGCAAAATCCGCATCACTATATGACATAAGTTGAAAGTTGTCGGTGCGTGGATAAAATAGACCATAATCAGGCGTGCCTTTAATATATCTTAAAATGCGTTTCACAGCTTTTAAGTGAGACTCTTTAGGACCTCACTGATATCTGGCACACAAACATATACTAAACATAATGTCTGGTCTACTAGCAGTTATATATAAGAGTGAGCCAATCATACCTCGATAGAGTTTCTGATCGACACTCTTACCTAATTCATCTTTGTCAAGGGTAGTGGTAGTAGCCATAGGTGTGGTCTTACTACTCGTGCTATCCATGTTAAACCGTTTGAGTAATTCCTTAGTATATTTTCCTTGATTAATAAATATGCTATTATGTGACTGCTTAATTTGTAGTCTAAGGAAATAATTGAGTTCAACCATGTGACTCATCTCAAACTCGTTTTTCATGGTGTTAGCAAACTCTTGACATAGATTACTATTAGTAGAACCGAAAATTATGTCATCAACATATATTTGTATGATTAAAATATCATTCTTAATTCTTCTAATAAACAAAGTAGTATCTACTTTACCTATTTCAAAATCTGTTTCTAAAAAAAAAGTCTTCAATCGATCATACCAGGCACGAGGTGCTTATTTAAGACCGTATAAAGCCTTTTTCAATTTAAAAACGTGGTTTGGGAATTGTTCATATTCAAAACCTGGTGGTTGTTTAACATAAACATCTTCCTTTATAAATCCATTAAGGAATGCACTTTTAACATCCATTTGAAAGAGTATAAAATTCATAAAACAAGCAAAAGAAAATAAGATACGAATTGATTCTAATCTAGTAACATGAGCATATGTTTTATCAAAATCTATGTCTTCTTCTTGATTATACCCTTGAGCAACTAGTCTAGCTTTGTTCTTAACAACTTGTCCTGATTCATCTAACTTATTCTTGAATACCCATTTAGTACCAATTATAGTATGATCAGGTGGTCGTGGGACTAAATTCCATACATCATTTCTTATGAATTGGTTTAACTCATCTTGTATGTCATTCATCCAAAATTCATTCTCACACGCTTCTTGTATATTCTTTGGTTCAAATTCTGACAAGAAAGCTGTGTGAGATATCATGTTACCATGTGATCTCGTCTGAATACCATGTGAAATGTCACCAATTATTAAGTTATGAGAATGATCTCTAACTTCAACAAAAGACTTTGGTAAAGTTGGAGACACCACAACAGGATCAGTCGACTTGACAAGTCCATCAGTAGACTGATTTACAGCAGTCAACTTGACTTTCTTATCGGTCGACTTATCCGCAAGACTAGTTTGTTCTAAAGATGTAATTACTTTATTTAAAGGTGATGGATTAGTTTCATCATTATCAATTAAAGTCGATGAAGACAGAGATTCATCAAATGCAACATGCATGGATTCTTCAATAGTCATTGTTGACATGTTGAAAATTCTATATGCCTTACTCCTATTTGAGTATCCTACAAAGATACCCTCATTAGATCTAGGATCAAACTTATCTAAATTATCCTTAGTATTCAGAATAAAACACTTATAACCAAATATTTTAAAGTAAGAGACCTTAGGAATTCTATCAAAAAATAGTTCATAACATGTTTTCTTTAGCTTAGGCCTAATCAAAATTCTATTTAAAACATAACAAGTTGTAGCAATGGCTTCAGCCCAAAAATACTTAGGTGAATTGCTTTCAACAAGTATGGTACGTGCACATTCTTGCAAAGTCCTATTCTTCCTTTCAACCACTCCATTTTGTAGTGAAGCTCTAGAAAATGCAAATGAATGAGTTATACCATTCTTGTTACAATATTCTACAAATATTTCATTTTCAAATTCTCCACCATGATCACTTCTAATAGTGACTATGGTTAGAGACTTTTGATTTTGAATTCGTTTACAAAAATTAGCAAATTCTTCAAAAGCATCATTCTTATATTTTAGAAAGAAAGTCCAAGTGAATCATAGAAAATTGTCTACTAAAACAAAAACATACCTACTTTTATTTAAAGACGCAACTCTAGTAGGGCCAAATAAATTCATGTGAATTAATTCGAGCGGCCTACTAGTAGAAATTACTTCTTTTGTTTTAAAAGTAGATTTAATTTGTTTACCTAGTTGACATGCATCACATAACTTATTCTTTTTAAAGGATAGTCTTGGTAGCCCTTTAACTAGGTTGTACTTAGACAATTTAGAGAGATTTTTCATATTCACATGGCCAAAATGTCTATGCCAAAGCCAAGAATCATTATTAGAAGCTACTAAGCAAAAATCATTCGAAAACTCATATGCTTTTAAACACATTTCATAAATGTTATTTTTCCTAAAACCTTGAAAAATTATATTTTGCATGGTAGAATCATAAATTAAACATGCATCTTTTTCAAACATGATTTTATAATTCTTATCACAAAGTTGGCTAATACTTAACAGGTTATGCTTAAGTCCACTAACTAAAAAGACATCTTCTATAGAGGGGTTAATGTGCTTACCAGCCATACCAATTCATATGACTTTTTCTTTATTGTTGTCACCAAATGTGACTATTCCTCCATCAATGTTTTGTATGGAAGATAGGAGGTTGGCATGATCAGTCATGTGCTTCGAGCATCCACTGTCAAGTATCCATCGATCTCTCTTAGGTACCTATAAAATATTCAATGTGAATATGGTACCCTTTTCATTGGGTCCAAAATAGATTAGTTTGTAGGAAACCAAACCCATGATGAGTTTGATTTTTCACCATAAGCAGAAATAAAATTAGCAGAATTACATACAGTAAGCATATATGAATTAATATAAGCAATTCTTTCTTTCGAACTCAGGTTGACTGGAACCCATACATATTTGCTCTGTCCAGTCGACTTTACAGCACCTTTCAGTCGACTTTTACTATTATTCAGTCGACTGGGAGGTAGTATAGGTCGACTTATCTGAGCTATTTGTCTCGTTGAATGAGACTAGTACCTCTGGACAGGCGACTGGTGACTGGGTGCAGTCGACTTGTCTGAACTTTAGATTTTCCTTCCTCATGAAAACTTACAGTTTTAGGCTGTTCAAAAAACTCATAAAGTTTATGCTTAACACTGGAAATAGATACAGGTTTATTACACTAGTGTTCTTAGAAGAATGAGATTTTTCAAGGGACTTTTTTAAACCAAGTCCAAACTTTTGACTAGATTGCACTTGATTTTGAAGAACATCATTTAAATTCACTTTTCCTTTATTAAATTTAGATACGTTCTTAGATATCTCTTCATAATTTTTCTTTAGAGACTCAAGATCCATATCTAAACTAGAAAGACGAGAATTTAAGGATTTTACTTCTTTATCAAGGTTAAGATTCTCCTGAGAAAGTGTTTGATTAACTTTCTCTAAGTTCTTAACTCTAATCTTTTCTTTTTTAAGTTCTTGAAAAATTTCATTGAAAGCTTCAAGTAAATCATTAGAATCATACTCATTACTTACTTGATTTTGAGACGCTATAAAACACACGTTCGCAACCTCGTTTGTCTCATCAATTTTTTCTTTCGATGAAGAATCGATGTCATCCCAAGTTGCTTGGTATGCCTTTTTGTTCTTCACAAACTTGTCCTTTGTGTACTTGTCCTTCTTGAAGTTGGACGCCTTTTCCTTAGATTTTGTGTTCTCTAGTGGGCAATCTTCTTCATATGGCCTGTCTTGTTACACTTTCTCGAGAACATGGCAATCTCTTCCTCATCTTCTTCTTCATCCTCGGAGTCCGACATGACTTTGAATGCTAATGTCTTCTTCTTTGATTGTTGAGGTTCGGCATCCTTCTTGCGCTCTTCAAGTTGTACCTCATAAGCCATAAGATTTCCTACAAGATTCTTAAGAGAAAGTTGTGTTAAATCATTGGCCTCTTCTATGGCGGTGGTCTTCTTCTCCCATTCGGGGGTTAGTGCATGAAGTACCTTCCTCACCATCTCGGCTTGAGTGTACGTCTTTCCAAGTGCCACAAGTGAATTGGTAATGTCTGTGAACCTTGTAATCATCTCAGACACATTCTCATTCTCCTTCATGCGGAACATTTCAAACCTGTGAACAAGAACAGATATTTTAGATTCTTTTACTTTATTTGTTCCTTCATGAGTTACCTCGAGTATGTGCCAAATTTAATGTGCGGTTGTTGCATTGGACACACGATTGAACTCATTCGTAAGGGCACAAAATAGGGCGTTCATCGCCTTTGCATTGTTCATTGTTTGGTTCTTCATGTCGTCGTTCCATTGTGCATATGGAATGGTAGGAGCGGTGTACTCGATCGTTGTCATGTTCCATATTTCATAGTTGATGGACTGAAGGTAGATCTTCATTCTACATTTTCAATAGTTGTAATTGGCTCCATCGAAGAGGGGTGGCCTTTGTGTAGATTGGCCTTCATGGTATTGATTTGCATTAGAAGTAGTTCTCATTGCACTCAACTAGGCTCTGATACCAAGTGTTGAATCCTGTAGGCAAGGAAAGAAACACTAGGGGGTGAATAGTGTTTTATAAAAATAATTGCGGAATTGAACTTTTTCTTCGGTCCAGTCGACTTGAAAAGAGAAACCAGTCGAATGGGGCGACAGTTAAGAAGAGTATTTTAAGATGAGTCTGATCAGTCGACTTATATAAGAACCAGTCGACTTACCAGACAAGTTTTCAGAGAGAATGTAGTACAAGTCTGTTCAGTCGACTTAAAAGGGACACAGTCGACTGTCTAGACAAGTTTCACAGAGAACTTAAAAATGCAAGTAAATGAAATACAAGTTGAGAGAAATACAACCACATAGTACACATGATGTATCCTGGTTCGGTTCTCCCGACCTACATCTAGTCCCCAAGCAACCCACTTGAGATTTTCCATTATTCTTAAAAAATGTACAAGAATACCCTTCAGTGTTAGACAACAACCTTGTCCAACCCGTAGTCCTTTCTTACCACTAGAGAAAGCAACCCACTCTTCCACCAAGAGTGAAAACCTGACTCTACACCCTAGAGCCCTACTCTCCAACCGAGAGGAACCACTCTCACAACCCGAGAGTGAAGAACAACAACAAAATGTTTACAATCAACCTATAGCCTTGTTGTGAATGTGATTTTGTGCGTGGCTATTAGGTCAACTTCCGAAATCAGTCTAAAACGAAATCACTGTTATACTAGACTGATTTCAGAGAACCAAAAACTTAGAGGATTTGAAAGCTTGTGAACTCTTGTTCTCTTTTTGAAAGTAAGTACTTGAAAGCTTGTAAAAGAGAGTATTGTCTTCTTGTTGTAACATTTTCCAAGTGATTTCTACACTCTATTTATAGAGTTAGAATCACTGGACGTTGAGAAGCAGTTGTACTAACTGTCAACCAACCGACATAAAATTTTTGAATTCGAAAAATCAAGTTTTGAAATCAGTAAACTGTCGAAACGACTTGAACAGTCGACTGGGTTGCCGTTATGAGTCGACTGGTCTGAGTTTGAATAAGTTCAGACAGCTTCGTACTAGGACAGTCGAGGTGCCTAATGGCGGTCGACTGGTACTTAACAGCTAAGCTTTTTCAATCTTGTTTCGATCTTTTTAAGTTTGAAAAATACTCAATTATTTTAAAGATATGTGTGAGTGTGTGTGACAAGGCTATTACAGAATTTCTAAGACTCAAAGAAATAAAAAAGTTACAATTGTTACAAGACACTTAATACAATATATTGCAGTATAGGTCTTATCTTGAGTCTTGAGTCTTGAGATGGAGCTTTAGCCTTCGTCCTTTTCTTTTAAGCTGGCAACCTTGTAGCTTTCTTGATCAATTAGCTATAAGAGCTTTGTTTGTAGCTTTTCTTGATCAACTTGCTTTAAGAACCTTGTAAAGCTTGTTAGAACATTTTGCCTTTGTGTATATCCTGTAATATATAAGAAGTAGCACAACAAACTTTGCATTGTGTTGTAATCATCAAAATCAAGAATCAACAATGGGCAGTCTAAAAATCAAATCTTTAACCTCTTCCAACTGTCAAAAGTCAAATTTACCTGATGTCCACTCTCATTGATGAGATCAGGCCACGTGAGGAGAAGGGCAGTGTGATGGTGCATTGTGCAGAGAGGGGCAGGCGTGAGGGGGTTGCAGGCGGCGTGAGGGGGATGTTAGTGGCGGCTGAGGATTTGGATTTTGATTTTAGACAGGGGGAGATGAAGAGATCTTGGGTGAGAGGGTTTGGGGTTTTTGTTTTTATTTTTGTTTTTACTTTTTTAATAAGAACGTGCGGTTTGCACATGGTAATTTATATAGAAATTTCAACTTTTACTCTCATTTCTCTATTTAAAAATTGATAAAGGAGAGAGGAGGTAGACCTATTAGCTTAAGATATAGTATAATTTGACAAACCTTTGCAAGTTACTCTAATTAAACAACTATTACCCTCCTATTTTTTCTCAATTAAACTTTTTTTTATTGAAAGCATGCACAATAATCTGTGCAAATGTCACAAGAAAAATACGTGACATAAACTAACCCTATGTCAGCAACTTTAATGAACTAGTGCACTACTACACTATGTTGTCATTAACAATTAATTACGGTTCTATCAAGAAAACTAGTTATCATATAAAATTATGACAAAATCGTTTTGAAATATGTACCTTTTGCTTTCTTTAAGATATTCGATATTACAATTGATATGGGTAAAAATAGAACCAAATTGGAATCGTTTAAATCAGACACGAATTTTAAATCTCTAAGGGATAAAATGGTAATTTCATTAAAAGAGGGTTCATAAATGAGAATTGAGTCTCTTTTAAGACTAACAACCCAAAACGGGTCTCTCTTACCGAGTTGTCATAATAGCCCAATAAGAATGGGTCCAGATTGTTTAAGTGCGGTTTAAACCCATAATTATCCATAAGAGACAGTTCAAAAATCATATCTCTTATCCTGAGGGGAGTTTAAACTCTCCTTAATCATTAGCTAATTCAATCCAAAAACACTGAGAAGCAGAGATAAATCCTTATCTTGAAACTGACCAAAGCAATTATAAATACCCCATACCTCCACCAGAAAAAGGTAATCAATATTCTCTCCACAAAAAGCTCTCTCATAGTCTTCTTGTTTCTGACTTCAGCGTCAGAGGGTCTGTCGTCGGGATCAACCCGTGTATTTCAGATTTTTTGCAGGTTAGCGGAGGCGATCATCACCACATGAATCAAATCAAACGACACAAACAAGTCAGATCGAGAAGTCAACTGCAGTCAAAGGTAGTTAAAACCATTGAAAATCAAAATGTCAGTTCTTGATTGTTACTCAAAAGAATCCACATCATCTGATTGCTTCCACACCGAAAACAACAACAATAGCACAGTCTGTGGGAACAACTAAGAAATTCCGACCAGAATTCGCCGGTAAAAAACTACTTTCAGCCATGCACCCTAAGGGGAAAGGGATGGCGGCGGCCTTAAGCCAACGCGCCAACCTTCTTCCTCCACCTCCTCCTCCTCTTGAGGACCTTCCCTCGCCTTTCAATAACTACAACCCCAGCAACTCAGCAAGAAAAGTCTCTCCTTTAGCAGGTTCAACCTCCCTCCGGAGGAGCTGCACCGGGGGGCTCCCACCAAAGCCGTCCCGAATCATCTGCAGGACCTTTCGTCAAAAACAGAGATTCAGTCTATACCTTGACCCCTTCCATGTTGCCTCAACCACAACCCGATCTCCGTAAGGTTATCATCAGCCACCAGCAGGGGTCTGACTTCTGAACCGGCCTCAACTAGAGGATAACTTGTGAAGAAGCCCCCCATTCAGAACAGTGGGGATGTAGGAGAAGTCTTTCTCCTCGAAGGCCACGTTCCAAAAGAAAACCCTTTCCAAGGGGGCGGAGAAGATCTCCATCTCCTAGAAGGTGAAGAAAATCTCCCTTTCCTCGGGGGCGAAGAAGCCACTAATCTCCAAGGGACCACAGAAGAATTACTCCATGAGAGAGGAGGCATCCAACTCTAACCAGTAGAACAGTCCCTAGAAGAGGAAGGGAGTAGGAAGTACCAGTCACCAGAGCAGAGCTCCGAGAGTTCAACAATGAAATTCTTCAGGCCCTTAACATAATTCCTCCCAAGACTCAACGACCTAGTGCTCACCGTTCTAACCCTCCACAACATGAAGAGTCCCATAGGAGATCGTCTAGCACTACTGAAGAAGGAAGAAGGAAGACAGAAAAGAAGATACTATCCTGTCGGACACCCCCCCCATCCTTCCCTTATCTAAAAAGTTCATTGAGGCTCCTATCCCCGTTAACTTCAAGATTTCAATATTTGATTCGTACAATGGTGAGACTGAACCAGTAGACCACATCAAGAGTTTTAAAACTCTCATGATGATCCACCAAGCATCTGACTCCTTATGCAAAACTTTTCCAACAACTTTGAAGGGCTCTGCACAAAGAATGGTTCTCTTGTCTGTCCTCAGGATCTATATTTTTCTTTGACCAGCTTGAGGAGCTCTTTTTTCACACACTTCATCACCAGCCGCAAGTCGGAGAAGACTAGTGGTTCCTTGCTAGAACTGAAACAAAGGGATGGGGAGTCCCTCAAGAGCTATGTTCAGCGCTTCACGACCGAGCCCAAATCCATCCACTCACTCGATTCAACAGTGGCTACGGCCGCCTTCAGGTATAATGTGAAGCTTGATAACATCAAGGCTTCCCTCGTCAAAAGACATCCTCGGGACTTCTTCGACCTTCTTCAAAGAAGTATATCCGAGTGGAAGAGGCAATGTGCCCTCAAGAACAGAAGATACCTTCTTCCGGGAACAAACAGAAGTGACCCAATGAAGATGAACCCCAAAAATCCCAGAAGGATGCCACGGGCCAGCATTGCCCGCCTCACATGCCTCGCTTTGAGAAGTACACCCAACTTAATGTCATCATCTCTGCCATCTTCATGGAGGTTGACAAGGATGGGCTCTTTCGACCTCCCTCCAAGATGAATGCCCTGAGCAAAAGAAGAGGTAAAACCAAGTGGTGTGCTTTCTACAAAGACATGGTTACCTCACAGATGATTGCCGAGCTCTTAAAGACGAGGTCGAAGCATTGCTCCGATGAGGATACCTTTCCAAATTTGCACAAGTGAACGACATTGAACCTCCACTTGTGAGGGGAGCCAACAAGCAAGCAGAGAGGCCAACTGAGTTCCAGGGATCAGGACGGATGGAGATATTTTATGCTATTCACGTAGGGCCTATGAGGGGTGCATATAGCTCTTCAAGTAAAGCATTCATCCGAGAGGTAAATTCAGTGCATAACATCCTGCATCCAAGAAGCACGGGAGCGAGCATCAAATTCCCGGATAGAGATGTAGAAGGTGTCCGAACACCTTACTGTGATGCACTCGTAATCAGCATGTGAATGGCAAAACATGAACTGTGCCGATTCGTAGTTGATAATGACAGCTCAGTTAACATCCTCTGTTGAATGTATTCAAAAGCCTCAAGCTCAAGCGAGATTGCCTCTAGCGGATTCTTTGGAGCCCCTGTACTGATCAAAGGAATCATTACCCTTGATGTAACCTTGGGAAAGGCTCCGGCTACTCGCACAGAGGCACTAGACTTCATGGTGGTTGCCATGAAGTCTGCCTATAATGCCATCTTCGGTCGCTCGGGTTTAGCTGCCTTCCAAGCAATTGTCTTGGCTTACCACATGAAGATGAAGTTCCCCACGGTCGCATGAGTAGGAGAAGCCAAAGGAAGCCAAGAAGCTGCTCAAGCATGCCACACAAATACAATGGGGGGGCTCGGTCCTCCCCTTCGATGCCTTAGAACTCCCTCTCAACAGGGGACAAGCCAGTTCCGAACCCGCTGATGAACTAGCATAAATCCCCTTATCTGAAGAGGATCAAGCTAAATGTTTTCAGGTGAGCAAGGCACTCATCCGACTAGTCAAGGAACAACTCATCACCTTCATTAAGAAAAATCGAGACCTTTTTGCTTGGACCGCCGAAGACATGCTAGGTATTTATGAAGATCTAATCATGCACCGTTGAAGTGTAAATCCAGAAGTTGAGCCTGTCTAGCAGAAGCACCACAAATTTGCACCTAAGAGACAACAAGCCATCAACGAAGAGGTTGAGAAACTCTAAGCCGCCCGCTTCATCCAGGAAGTTAGATACCTCGAGTGGCTAGAAAACATTGTAATTTCAATAAAGCCAATGGCATGTCGAGAATCTGCATAGACTTCACTGACCTCAACAAAGTATGTCTGAAGGATGCCTTCCCCCTGCCAAGCATAGACGCCTTTATAGATGCCACCTCAGGCCACGAGTTATTGAGCTTCATGGAAACTTTTTCGAGATACAATCAGATCCCAATGTTTCAGTCAGGCATCCCGAAGATGTCTTTCATCACCAATCAATGGCTATATTTCTATCGAGTCATGCCATTCAGGCTAAAGAAGGCCAGAGCTACATATCAACGCTTGGTGAACTAAGTTCTTAATGAACAGATCGGCCGAAACATGGAAGTATATGTGGATGTTATGCTTGTAAAGAGTCTCAGAAAGAAGACCATGTAGCCAACCTTCAAGAAGCGTTCAATGTACTTTGGATCAACGACATGAAGCTGAATCCTTCAAGTGTGCCTTCGGGGTCTCCTTGGAAAGTTCTTGGGGTTTATGGTGAGTCATAGAGGAATAAAAGCCAACCCTGAGAAGATCAAAGCTATACTTGATATGTCTCCCCTAACCATAATCAAAGAAGTTCAGAAGCTTATTGGCTACCTCGCCGCCATCGTGCATTTCCTCTCCAAGTCAGGGGAGAAATGTCTTCCTTTCTTCAAAGCTCTTTGGTGAGCAAAGAATTTCGAGTAGGGAGAAGAGCAGCAAGCAGCCTTTGAAAGTCTTGAAGGACACCTCACCAATCCTGCACTTCTAAGCAAGCCCACAACAGGAGAAATCATCTACCTCTTTTTAGCCACTTCAGATTAAACCCTCAGTGCTATGCAGATAACAGAAGAAGATCTGGCACAGAAGTCGATCTACTATGTGAGCAAGGTGCTTAATGATGCCGAGTTTCGATATTCAAAGATGGTGAAGATGGCCTAGGCTCTAGTTCAGCCGCCCAAAAGCTCAGACCCTAGTTTCAAGCACACTCCATATGGGTCCTCACCGATCAACCACTCAAGCAAGTCCTCTACAAGCCTGAAAGCTCCGGAAGACTCATAATGTTCTCCATTGAGTTAAGCCAGCACGATATTACCTATTACCCCAGAACCGCAATTAAGGCCCAAGCCTTAGCTGAATTCATCGTTGAGAGCATAATTTCTGATCCTCCGGAGGAAGGAGACAAGTATGTGCGTAGTCAAGTATTATTGTGAATTAGGACAACAATAATGCATAGAGACAAGTATGTGCATAGAATGATGACCATATCTCACGGGTCATGGATATGAGATATCAAGTCTTCACATAGGTATATATTAGAGTAATAATGTACTAGACTGACCCACCACGAGAACACTGCATGGATCGTTACGTGAGTATCATAAGAGGTTCTCATAGTAACCATGGTGTATGTAGTCCTTTGACTTGAAGTCACTATGGTTTCCTACATGAGAAGTTATACATTTTAATGTCGTCAAACGTTGCCTGTAATAAGGTGATTATAAAGTCGACTATTGGATATACTCAAATCATGCGAAGGGATGTGAGTGACTTAGATAGAATTTTTCCCTCTTACATAACAGGATCGATATCTACAGGCCCCTTAATTGAGTGAGACAACAAAATGCATGGCCGTGCTCAAATGAGTCAATATGAGATATTGAGCTCATTTATTTTAGTAAGTCTACTCAGACATCAAGAAACCAAAGATTGAATTATACAAGGGTGACACACTCTATTCCTTGTGGTCAATTAAGATATCTGGACAAAGGGACTACACTACATGGTAACATTGGTCACAGATAGGTTATGTCTAATCACTGACATTCCTGTTACTTGAGTAGCAGGGATGTATTTGTAGATACCGCTCACTGTTTGTAAGACTATAATATGATTTTAGTATTACTATCAACGTAATGAGAATCTACAGGGTCACACACTTAGAATGGATTGAAATTAGGATTTAGATTCATAAGATAAATTTAATTAGGAATCCAAGTAAGACTTGGACATTTGACATCGGTTGGACATTTAATTAGATTAAATGGGCTGACTAAAGTTTAGAGGCCTACACACTAATCTGACCCAGGTCGGATTGTGAGCCCAACGACCTCATTACTCTCTTAGGGTTAATTTTCTACATCAATATATATGATACATATATGTGGAAAATAGACACACGAGAAAAACCTAGCCGTCATAGAAATTGTGAGAGAGAGATTGTGAGGAACAGCCCCATTCCGCAGCTAGCACCGCAGCATGAGGAAAGCTTGGTTTTGATCCGTTCGTGTGGATACCTTAGAGGCACCGCAACATTGTAGTGCTGTGATCGACATATCTTGGAGACAAGAAATCCATCCATAAGGTACAATTCTTAAACACGATTTATGGTTTTCGCATGGATCCATGGCTAGGTTTCACTAATTTTTGTAATTTTTCCGCTGGGTCTTCAATCTGTATTTGCCATTGAAACCAAACAATCGATTACTTTATGAAGTGGATAGAGGCAGAACCAATTGCAACAATCACCGAGCACAAAGTCCAATAGTTCTTCTAGAAGAATCTGGTATGCCAGTTTCGGGTCCCTCACACAGTAGCCACTGATAACAATTTATCAAATCAAATTCCTTGTAGACAATTTCTCGGTTAACAAACCAAACTATTCACTTTAATAATATTCAACACTCTTTCAATTAATAGAACATTTTTCATGCTTTTCTATACTTCAAGTGTATTTCTTAATACAAAAGTTCTTTAAGATTAGTCTCTAGAAATTCCTTATTTCCTCCTCATAATTAAGCTTTGATTTTATTATAAAGCACCTCAACCATTTCTTTAATTCAAGGGTTTAATATCCATGAAATTTCACAAAGAAGTGAATCTAAATTTGTGTCCCATAATCAACTCTTAAATCATGTGCATTTTTCTTTTTAAATTTTAATTCACAACTCATCTAATACATTATTTAACATGAATATGATTTTTAATTCCCAAAATATATCTTAGAATAATGTGAAATTAATTCCAAGGGTTCTAATATGATTCTAAAATATTCCTATGAAGTTTTCCAAATTTTAAACCTTGAAAAATCATAGAAAATAAAATAAAATTCAAAACTAATGCATATTTGTTCGGATTCTATGCATCCCATACTACATAGGTCCGAGGGCAATCCCTTATCATACTCCACATTATAGGGTTCAATCTCCTGTCATGAAAATTTTACTACAGTAACAAAAGCAAAGTTTAGACATTCCACGAGTACGAACTCCAGTCCTGGAATCCACCGTCAGACTATACGAAAATCCTCGTTGCGCGAACATCTAGCAAGTGCCGCTCTAGCCCCGGTATATACATATATAATAGTGATCAATTTCTCATTTGCCTGACTATTCATGATCCTGAAATCCACCGTCAAATCAATCATAGTTCCGGATTTAATTGAGGCTTGTCTCACCCCGCAAGCAGCCACAATCCAAGAATCCACCGTCTGACTATGTCTATAGTCAAGGAATCCACTGTCAGAATATATAGACACGCCCCATTTACGTTTGCTCAAGTTTTATAACATCTTCTCCTAGTACCTATCCTTAAATTTGAAACATGAATAATAATACTACCTAGAGCTAGCTAACCCTCCTACCGGTCTTAAACAATATACCGACAACGATAACCCATATTGGCCACTTCTCAAATTCAATAATCACTTTCATCACTTTGCCGGTACCTGAGTCTCACTTAGACTCTAGAATCCACATCTTTCATGTTCAACATTACGAGTTATTCATACCCTCATTATTCACATTTTCAAATTTCATTCATTCATATCTGTTAACTTCTATCCATTCTGTTATTTATCAATCATGAAGTAGCCAACTTCTGATAGCAACATTCAACAAAAATTTATCAAATCAAATTTCTTGTAGACAATTTATCGTTTAACAAACCAAACTATTCACTTTAATAATATTCAACACTCTTTCAATTAATAGAAACTTTTTCATGCTTTTCTATACTTCAAGTGTATTTCTTAATACAAAAGTTCCTTAAGATTAATCTCTAGAAATTCCTTATTTCCTCCTCATAATTAAGCTTTGATTTTATTATAAAGCACCTTAATCATTTCTTTAATTCAAGGGATTAATATCGAGGAAATTTCACAAAGATGTGAATCTAAATTTGTGTCCCATAATCAACCCTTAAATCATGTGCATTTTTCTTTTTAAATTTTAATTCACAACTCATCTAATACATTATTTAACATTAATATGATTTTTAATTCCCAAAATATATCTTAGAATAATGTGAAACTAATTCCAAGGGTTCTAATATCATTCTAAAATATTTCATTGAAGTTTTCCAAATTCTAATGCTTGAAAAATCATAGAAAATAAAACATAATCCCAAAAGTGTAGATGCCCGGATTCGAAACCAGGACCAACATCGACTCAGACCGCTACCCAAACCAATAAGCCACTCACTGACTACGACAGAAGCCTGTCTAAATTGTTTTTGTAACCTAGAACTCAAATTGATTGATTTAAAAAAAGAATCACAAAAGGCAAAGCCTCCCAAGACTCGAACCCACAACCAAACACCCACACAGCACAGAGCCAGCTCCACGCGCGCTAGCCAGTATGCCCAAACGCTCTATCTAATAATATGTGTGTTTAAAACCTTTTGACTCAACTCTCTGTTTCTAATCATTTTTAACTCTTTAATTTTTTTTTGATTTCTATTCTTTTCTCTCAAATTAATTGTTCATAAAATATATTCCTAGATTTCCAAAAACGATTTATCACTGATTTTATCTATATTAGAGTGAAGTTATACACAATTAATTTAAATAGTAATTTTTAAGAACTTTTATACACATATGCTTAAATTGTAAAATTGATTACTCTTTATAACAAACTAGCATGCTTATATTTATTTTCTTGTAGCCATTATTCCTAGTTCATAAAAAATCTCACATCTCCATTAACTTATTGTAACCCCTATTTTTTATTTTCTGTATTTTTTGATATATTTTTCTTTTTGTGTATTTATTCACATTGTATCTCTTTTTGGACCGTGTTTTGGATCTTCATTCTCTATATATTCATCTATTTGATTTGTCACCTTTTTATTTGATCTTCTTGATTCAATTGTCAGTCTATTATTCCGTCTCTGTTGATCAGACCATTATTTTTAGTTGTTCATGTCCTATTTTATTTACTCGTTTTGTTCCCATCTCATTATTGTTGGTTCTTCCTATTTTATTTGGATCCAAGTATACCCCAAATCGTATTTTTTAAACTCTATCCTACAATCCATTCAAAACCCATTTGTAACCCTATACCCTATTTAAGCCGACTGTTACAAATACCCAACACCCGGTTGCCCCAAACCCAATAAAACCCTACCCATTATCTAATATCCCTATATTATACCCTATTTATACCTCAACCCGAAACCCTATACATCTAACCCAAACTACCCAACTCCTATATATTCTGTACCCCTCTGTTCTTCACCATCTACCCTAGCCGCCCTCTCGTCTCTCTCTCTCTCTCTCTCTCTCTCTCTCTTTCTCTCTCTCCCCAACTATCCATCTATCCCGACTTCTTCTCTCCCGCTCATCTTCCTCTGGGCAACCCACTACCTGCGACTCCCCAGTGCAACCTCCTGCCTCCCCTCGACGCCAAAAACCCAGCGCCTCCAGTGCTCCTCCCCTCGGCGACTGCAGCAACCTCCCGTCGCTGTTGCGCCTTCCAGCCGCCCTACAGCGCCTTGACGCACCACACTCGACAGCAGACGATAGCCCAGTGCCGCCTTGCACACCGATCCCCACCTCTCTTCTCCTCCTCCTGTCGTGCTGCCAAACCATAGTGCGTGCCTGTGCTCCCCCTCTTGGCCTCCGACCTTGCTCCCATCTCCCTGTGTGCCTGCCAGCAGCCTGGGCGATAATGCCGCCCCTCCCGAGTGCCCTGTCGCCTTCAGCAGGACGCAACCTCCTCTTGTCGCGACCTTCCGTCGCAGCCAGTGCTCACTGCTGTGCCGCCCCTCCGACCGTCGTGACCCCCCCTCGACGATCGCTCTGTGCCGCCGCCAGTCCCCGACCGCTGTCCCTGCCATTGTCTGAGCCGAAACCCAATGGGTGTGCTGTTTGATCAAGGTTTTGATCGCTTTGAATCCTGGCCGTCCGATCTCCTATTGATCTGTAATATCCCGATCAGTTATTAATAATATTATTTAATTATTTAATTATTTTATTTTATTTTTCAGAATTGAAATATTTTTTGTGGATATTACTTAGTTGAATTAGTAATCATCATCTGTATGAATATCAGTCCATATGTATATGCGTTATATCGTTTTGGTACTGGAATATTCCGAGCCGATAATAAAATTTATTTTTATTATTATTTTTGGAATTAATTTATTTTTATACAGATTTTGCGGTTTAACAAACAAAAATTAACGGTATATATATTAACATATACGTATACGTATTGTATCGATTTCGTACGTTTGTACAAATCATGTAGTATGTGTTTTGGACAAAAATATCTTATTTTTGTCATGATTAATCAAAATGGATGGCTAGGATTTGTTTGGAGGGTTAAACCTAGGGTTTAGGATTAATGGAAATACATAAGAGGATTAATAGGTGTATTTCTACTAGAACTGTCCTCCACCTCACTCCTCCAACTCACCCCTCCACCTCATCCAAATTGGCCGGTCACCCCTTGCTCCAAGGGGTTTTTTGCAAAACCCCTTGGTGTATTTGCACCCTCACTCTCTCATTCCTCCTATAAATACCCCCGCACCCCCCCTTCACCTCTTGCCTCATTTGCCAAAAGAAAAAAAAATAGAGAGGAAAAGAAAGAGAGAAAGAAACCCTAACTAGAGAGTTCTTCATTTGTAGATTTTCTATTAGGAGCTAGGAGGAAGGAGAAGGATCTTGTCTAGTTCTTCCTACAAAGAGATCAGGGTGGGGGTTTCTCTACATCCTATTGTATTGTTTTTGTTCTCTTTTATTTATTTTATGTTGTATGTGTATGTTCTAAATAACTTGGACTAAATCTTAAGCATAAAAATGGTTGTAGGGATCAAAATGATCCCATGAAAAGAAATGGATGATAGAAAAACAAATAACATAAAGGTTGAGTCTTTAAGACTTTGTTATGGTTATGGTTATTGTTGTTGTTATGGATATTTTTTGCTAAGCTAAAAACTTGGACTAATTGATATGTGCATATGAGTAGTGTGGATCAAGATTGATCACATGAAAAGTTTTGAAGGGTGGAACTCACTAAAAACCCATAAAGATAGAATCTTTAACTTGATATGAATATTGTTGTAATTACTGTTATTTTGTTAACACAAAAATATACAACTTGGACTACAACTATGAGCATATAAGATTAGTGAAGTGAGAATACTTACATATCCAATTTGGGGTAGTAGAACTCAACAAGCTATTAAAAGATGAGTCTTTTTGTTGTATGTTGCTCTTTACCATGTTAAAGATCAAGTTTTTACTAACACTAGTTCATAAAAAGTGGACCTTATTATATGTAGAAACTTGTAGATTCAAGAGTAGGTTTTGTAATATGTAGGATTTGTAGATTCAATAAAAGACATTTTGTAACATGTAAGACTTTTAATTCATGAAAGAAGTAGTCTTTGTAATATGTAGAAATTCATAAGAAAGTAGTCTATGTAATATATAGAAATTCCTAAGAAAGTAGTTGTTATGTTGTTCTAGTAAGGAACCCATCATGCTTGAGTTGTAGTTGTTCTAGTAAGAAACCCATCATGCTTGAGTTGAAGTTGTTCTAGTAAAGAACCCACCATGCTTGAGTTGTAGTTGTTCTAGTAAAGAACCCATGCGTACTTGAGTTATAGTTGTTCTAGTAAGGAACCCATCATGCTTGAGTTGTAGTTGTTCTAGTAAAGAACCCATCATGCTTGAGTTGTTGTTGTTCTAGTAAAAAACCCATGCATGCTTGAGTTATAGTTGTTTTAGTAAGGAACCCATCATGCTTGAGTTGTAGTTGTTCTAGTAAAGAACCCATCATGCTTGAGTTGTAGTTGTTCTAGTAAGGAACCCATCATGCTTGAGTTGTAGTTGTTCTAGTAAAGAACCCATGCATGCTTGAGTTCTAGTTGTTCTAGTAAGGAACCCATCATGCTTGAGTTGTAGTTGTTCTATTAAAGAACCCATGCATGCTTGAATTGTATGTTGTAGTAGAATGCTTTAATTACTCTAGGTTGCTAAAAGAACCCATGCTTGTTTAGGTCGTATGTTTTGGTTGCATGCTAATCTAGTTAAACCATTAAAAAGAACCCAGGAAAGTTAGAGTTCCATGATTGTTCTAGATCAAATTCTAAAAGAAACCCATGAAATTAGTTCCATGGTAGTTCTAACTCAATTCGGTGAAGAACCCATGCATTTAGTTTCTAGGTGATTCTAGCTTAAATTTGAGAAAGAACCCATGAACCAAGTGACATGTGTTCTAGCTTAAATTTGGGAAAGAACCCATGAACATAGCTGCATGTTGTTCTAGTTCAGTTTGGGAAAGAACCCATGAACCTAGTTGCATGTTGTTCTAGTTCGATTTGGAAAAGAGAATCCATGAATTCTAGTAGTAGGTGGTTCTAATTAAAATTGGACCATATCATGTGAACATTCTTCATCTTCAATGTATGGGTGATAATGGTTGGGAAAGTCACTATTATTGTTAACTTGATAGAAGCTCGTCTAGGAACTTATAGTTACCCTAGGGGTCATCGACCATCAAGACTCTTATCTTACCACTTTGGAAACTATGGATAAATCACACCTCATGCGCTGACCGATCTTAACCGGTGTGTGTTGATCTCGGGCCGAGAATGTTGACGAGATCCGAGTTAGGGGTAGTGATGAGTGAGGGAGATCCCATCACCGGTGTCTTGGTTCGATAGGCCATGAGTTGGACCATGATAATCTTAAGAAAGTGTAAATTGAAAACCCCGTAAGATTATTCAGATTTAGTGACATCATTAGGGTAGTAACTTATAAAGATTATTACTTAACCATTTTTTCTAAAAGGAAGAATTGGTATTATGGGTGATACCCTATGATCCAACTCGTCCTATAGGCCGACACTAGATGGTGTTATTGGGTTGTACCTTCCCATCAAAGGGATACGTACGGTGCCTTCTCATAAGTTTGGAGCACGGGTTGCGTATCTCACTCTGTTAATTCCTGAAGTACCATGATAATGTTGATTCTTGATTTTGATGATCACAACACAGTGCAACATGTATCTATATTATACAGCTAACATTTCAGGTTGTCCTACAAAAGACTATTTCAGCTGAACAAATGCACAAGCTCAAAGGAGACAAGATCCAAGACTTCACTCAAGACAAGAATCAAGACTCAAGACCTTAGCTCAATTATGTCAAATTATAATGTCTTGTAAAAACATTGTATCTTACTTTTTGTTGAGTCTTAGTCTGATGTAAAGCCTTGTCACACACACACACTCAAAATTTCATAATGTGTGTCTCTTAAAAACCCCCCAAAAGAGTCAAAACAGTTTGAAGAAATTTAACTTTTGAGTACCAGTCGACTTAAGCTTCTGCCAGTCGACTGATAGTACAAAACTGTTTAAATTTATTCAAACTCTGATCAGTCGACTCATATGGCAACCCAGTCGACTGTTCGAGAGCTTTTGACCGTTTTCCTGTTTTTCAAAATCGAATTTTTTCAAACTCAAAAGCTTAGATCCGTTGGATGACAGTTGAGTAACTGTCTCCCAACGTTCAGGAGATCAAACTCTTTAAGTAGAGTTCAGATCTCATTGAAATTTTTTTAACAGAATTCTCTTTGAAAATCCGAGCACTCTTTGTGAGAAAAATTCTAAGTGATTTTTTAGAAATAAAGCTTTCAAGATCGTACTCTTTGGTTCTCTACATTCAGTCCAGTATAGCAACGAATTCGCTCTGGACTGAGTATAGAAGTCGACCTGTTTTATTAGCCACGTGCATCAACACATACACTAACAAGGCTATAGGTTGACTGTAAAGTATTTCTTGTTCTTTTGCTCTCGGTTGGAGAGTGTTTTTGACTCTAGGTTGTAGAGTCGGTTTTTGTTTCACTCTTGGTAGTAGAGTGGGTCGGCTTTCTCTGGTTGAGAGAAAGGACTACGGGTTAGACAAGGTTGTTGTCGTAACGCCGTAGGGTATTCTTGTGATCTTTTTCAAGAATAGTGGAAATCTCAAGTGGGTTGCTTGGGGACTGGATGTAGGTCGGGAGGATCGAACCAGGATATATCTTGTGTACTCTGTGATTGATTGTCTTGTGTTTGCATTTACTCTTGTTTATTTAAGTTCTGCAAAAAGTTTCTAGACAGTCGATTCCTTGCACTATCAGTCGACTGGTCAGTGACGTTTGTAGTTGTAGTTTCATTGTGCCTTCAGTCGTCTGTCTTATTCATCAGTCGACTGCACAGTTATTGTTTTTAATTTATTCTGGTTATATCAGTCGACTGGTTCATAACCAAGTCGACTGCACCGAGAAAAATTTTCGCAATTTTTATTAAACACTATTCACCCCCCCCTCTAGTGTTTGTTGTCTCGCCTACAGGATCCAACACTTGGTATCAGAGCAAGGTTACAGGCTATGGCAACTACGTCAAATACAAATCAGTACCATGAAGGCCAATCTACATAATGGCCACCACTATTTGATGGAACGAACTACAATTATTGGAAGTGCCGAATGAGAATCTACCTTCAATCAATCAACTACAAGATATGGCAAATGACAGAGACGGAATACACTGCCCCTACCATTCCGTATGCACAATGTAATGATGATCAAAAGAATCAGACTATGAACAATGCCAAAGCAATGAATGCCTTATTTTGTGCACTTACAAAGGAAGAATTCAACCGTGTATCCAATGCTACAACCGCACATCAAATTTGGCATACACTCGAGGTAACACATGAAGGAACGAATAAAGTAATAGATTCTAAAATTTCTGTTCTTGTCCACAGGTTTGAGATGTTCAGAATGAAAGACAATGAGACTGTGTCCGAGATGATTACCAGATTCACAGACATCACAAACTCTCTTGTGGCACTTGGAAAGACTTACACTCAAGTAGAGATGGTTAGAAAAGTCTTGTGTGCACTCACTCCAGAATGAGAGAAGAAAACCACAACAATAGAGGAAGCAAATGACTTGTCACAACTTTCTCTCGAGAATCTTGTTGGCAATCTCATGGCATATGAGGTCCAACTTGAAGATCGAAAGAAGGATATAGAATCACACCAAGCAAAGAAGAAATCATTGGCTTTTAAAGCCATGATAGACTCAGAAGATGAGGAAGAAGATGAAGAAGAAATAGCAATGTTCACTCGAAGATTCAAGAAGTTCCTAAAGAAGGGTAAGTTTAATTCTAAAGTTAGAGATTCTAATGACCCTCCTACATGTTTCAGGTGCAATAAAATAGGTCACATGAAGAAGGATTGTCCCTTAGAAAATGCAAAGAACAAGGGAAAATCATCCAACTTCAAGAAGGACAAATATTCAAAGAACAAATTTGCCAAGAACAAGAAGGCTTATCAAGCTACATAGGATGATAGTGATTCATCTTCCGAAGAAGAAACGGATGAAAATAACGAAGTGGCAAATGTGTGTTTCATGGCTGCACAAGACATGTAAGTAATGATTATGATTCCGAAGATCTTCTTGATGCTTTTAATGAAATATTCCAAGAGTTAAAGAAAGAAAAAATTAGAGTTAAGAATCTTGAGAAAGTGAATCAAACACTTAATCAAGAAAATCTTAACCTTGATAAGGAAGTAAAATCCTTAAATTCTTGCATTGCAAGTTTAGATAGTGATCTTGAAACTCTCAAAAAGAATTATGAAGAGATTTCAAAGAACGTATCTAAGTTTAACAAAGGCAAAGAGAATTTAAATGATATGCTTCATCATCAAGTTGCATCTAGTCAAAAATATGGACTTGGTTTAAAAAAATCTTCTGTAAAAAAAATCTCCTGTTGTAAACACTAGTAATAATAAAACAACATCTATTTCTAGTGTTACACACAAGTTGTATGATTTCTTTGAAAAGCCTAAGGTTGTTAATTCTAGTGACAAAAGCAAGACTACCGTTCGGTTAAGTCGACTGAACCATACAACCAATCGTCTGTCCAGAGGAATTGGATCTTATTCCACGAGATCAAAACCTTTTATAAGTCGACCTAGTGGATCAGCCAGTCGACTGATGTACACCAACAGTCGACTGAAGGACACTGTTAAGTCGACTGGACAGAACAAGTTAGTATGGGTTCCAGTCAGTCTAAATCAGAATGATAGAATTGCTTATATTAACTCATATATGTTAAATGTGTGTAATTCTACTTATTATATTCCTGCTTATGGAGGAAGATCAAACTCTTCATGGGTTTGGTTTCCCCCAAACTAATGTGTTTTGGACCCAATAAAAAGGGTACCATATTTACCTTAAACCTTTTATAGGTACCCAAGAAAGAACGCTGGATATTAGACAGCGGATGTTCAAAACACATGACAGGACATGCCAACCTACTATCCACCATTCAAAGCATAGATGGAGGAACCGTCACCTTTGGAGATAACAACAAAGGCAAAGTCATAGGTATTGGCATGGTCGGTAAAACTTCTAACCCAACTATAGAAAATGTGTTATTGGTTAGTGGTTTAAAGCATAATCTTTTAAGCATAAGTCAATTGTGTGATAAAGGATATAAAATAGTTTTTGAAAAAGATGCATGCTTGATTTATGATTTTTTATTTTTCTATTATGTAATTTTCTTTCTTAATGCACTTATTTCTGTATAAGACTTTACCTTAAGTTTCCTTTTAATGCAAAAGTTTGTTATTTTGTGCTTTTTGATGATAACAAAGGGGGAGAGATATCTGTGCTATGGTTGTTTTATATTGCCTTATTATCTGTGTTATATGGTTGCTTTACTATCTATTGTTTTGATATCCTCTCATTTGTTAACTTTGTTCTATTTCTGGGTATTGGAAAACTCTCTGGTCAGTCGACTGCCCAAAAGCATACAGTCGACTGCTGCTAGCTACTGCATCTGTACTTATTTTCTGCTTATGATTTTTTCTAAGTATGGTTTCCTGATCAGTCGCTTGCCATTTTTGATAAGTCGACTGATACATGTTACATCTTTTAAGACAATGCATTTTGTGTTTTTAAAAGGGGGAGCATGTCTTAACTATGCTTGTATATTATCTCTTATTATCAGCTATTGTGTTGTCATCATCAAAAAGGGGGAGAATGTTGATTCTTGATTTTGATGATCACAACACAGTGCAACATGTGTCTATATTATACAGCTAACATTTCAGGTTGTACTACAAAAGACTATTTCAGCTGAACAAATGCACAAGCTCAAAGGAGACAAGATCCAAGACTTCACTCAAGACAAGACTCAAGACTCAAGACCTTAGCTCAATTATGTCAAATTATAATGTCTTGTAAAAACATTGTATCTTACTTTTTGTTGAGTCTTAGTCTGATGTAAAGCCTCGTCACACACACACACTCAAAATTTCATAATGTGTGTCTCGTAAAAACCCCCCAAAAGAGTCAAAACAGTTTGAAGAAATTTAACTTTTAAGTACCAGTCGACTTAAGCTTCTGCCAGTCGACTGATAGTACAAAACTGTTTAAATTTATTCAAACTCTGATCAGTCGACTCATATGGCAACCCAGTCGAATGTTCGAGAGCTTTTGACCGTTTTTTGTTTTTCAAAATCGAATTTTTTCAAACTCAAAAGCTTAGATCCGTTGGTTGACAGTTGAGTAACTGTCTCCCAACGTTCAGGAGATCAAACTCTTTAAGTAGAGTTCAGATCTCACTGAAATTTTTTTAACAGAATTCTCTTTGAAAATCCGAGCACTCTTTGTGAGAAAAATTCTAAGTGATTTTTGAGAAATAAAGCTTTCAAGATCGTACTCTTTGGTTCTCTACATTCAGTCCAGTATAGCAACGAATTCGCTCTGGACTGAGTATAGAAGTCGACCTGTTTTATTAGCCACGTGCATCAACACATACACCAACAAGGCTATAGGTTGACTGTAAAGTATTTCTTGTTCTCTTGCTCTCGGTTGGAGAGTGTTTTTGACTCTAGGTTGTAGAGTCGGTTTTTGTTTCACTCTTGGTAGTAGAGTGGGTCGGCTTTCTCTGGTAGAGAGAAAGGACTACGGGTTAGACAAGGTTGTTGTCGTAACGCCGTAGGGTATTCTTGTAATCTTTTTCAAGAATAGTGGAAATCTCAAGTGGGTTGCTTGGGGACTGGATGTAGGTCGGGAGGACCGAACCAGGATATATCTTGTGTACTCTGTGATTGATTGTCTTGTGTTCGCATTTACTCTTGTTTATTTAAATTCTGCAAAAAGTTTCTGGACAGTCGATTCCTTGCACTATCAGTCGACTGGTCAGTGACGTTTGTAGTTGTAGTTTCATTGTGCCTTTAGTCGTCTGTCTTATTCATCAGTCGACTGCACAGAGTTATTGTTTTTAATTTATTTTGGTTATATCAGTCGACTGGTTCGTAACCAAGTTGACTGCACCGAGAAAAATTTTTGCAGTTTTTATTAAACACTATTCACCCCCCCTCTAGTGTTTGTTGTCTCGCCTACAGGATCCAACAGATAAGAACGAGAGGTTCTCCTTTTGGAACTAGGGGATGGACCCCGGAATTCCGTCACGTTCTAAGCCGGGGAAGCGAACGGGCCTTAGACCATGGTTTATGAGTTATGGGTGCCACAAGGTTGGCTTCGTGCTATCTTGTGCTGCAGATACCCTGCGTTTTTCTGGCTTTTGAGTGAGGTCCGGTGCGCCGGGGAGTATTGGCAAACCTAGACACCATGAGCGTACTGTATTGGTGGGACTTGACCACGTATGCAACCTCATCAGTCACGTTGTATCTGTCGGAAACAGGTTATGTACAAAAGTTGAATTCATAACGTGGGTTCAAATCCCAAAAATGGAGAACGGCGTGATATGGACGTATGTAGTTATGGGATGCATACGACTCCAGATTCTCGCTTGCATTAGAATAAGTGCATCCTAGCTTTAGTTGACATTGCATTAGATTCTAAGTCATAGCACCTACGAACACTTAAACTACACCGACACATTTATTTAACATGCTTAGTATATGTTTTGTTTTTGAGATTCGCTGCTAGTCATCAGCCTTTAAGCATCAGTATATGTACTGACGTTCCCACTCAAATAGGTTGTGGATACAGGATCACCAATTCAGGAGAACTCCTATCAAGGCATGGCTTCCAAGTGAAGAGCTCGATGTTTATTGTTTCGTTCATGTATACTCTAATGTAATCTATTGAAACTGTAGCGCCCCGAATTTCCAATATAATATCTCAGAAATACATGGCACAATTTCAAAATCTACTTCAATGTAATCATAAACATAGCAACCAAATACAGGAAAAATTAAAAAATTTTATTACAACAATTGTTTACAAAGCACAGCGGAAAATAAAACACTTTGAATTACAATTTTCTTTCTTTACAACACCTTCTTTACTGTTTACATAAGCTCTATTATCATTCTATCTCATGCATTCAAATCCCAATGCTATAGGTAATTGCCTGTAAAACATGAGGCTAGAGATAACCCTAATCCCCAAAACTACAGGGGTCAGCCATAACGGTGTGAGTGACATAAAAACAAAAGCAACATACATAAAATATGAAACGTGGAATTATAAACAACATGTGATGAAGACAAGAATAAATGAATTAAGAAATAACAATGAAACATGAAAAATATCAAGTGTGGCTAGACTAAGTGTCAAGTGCAGAAAACAAGAAAACACAATATTATATGCTGACTCTCTAATGCGTATTTGTTAGATTCTATGCATCCCACTTTACATAGGTCCGGTGCAAGCCTTTAACGTTCTTCACTTTATAGGGTTTAATCCCCCGCCATGCAACTAATTCTACCATGATGACTACTACGAGATATAGATAAACTGTGAGTATTAGCCCATGCCTCGATAATTCCAGAGGTCAAACTCTATTCACAGATAATTCTGGAGACTATTTCACTCACACCTGGGAATCTTCGAGAATACCCCACACCGCAAGCTATGACACATCATCACACGAATACCACATGAGTGTCGCCTCGACCCCAATAATTCCGAAGATCAATCCCACACCGCAGGTAATTCTGGAGACTATTTCACTCACACCTCAATAATTCTGGAGATTATTTCACACCGCAAGCCATACTGAGGTCCATAACCCATGTTCTCATTTCATCATATCACCATCTAGTGACTGTCCTTATCTTTTTAAGTTAATTAATTTATTTACAAATCTCCTAGAGTTGGTGTACCTTATCGGACTTAACTCAACTGATCAACAATAAGTCTCAACAGGCCAAACCACAAAATTTCAACTGTCGGTGTCTAGGTTCCCACACAATCTCTAAAGACTCACAACTCAACCATCACACCAAAACTCACAAATCTATCATCAAAACATTTATATAGCCGTTTTACCTTATTTTATCATATTTTGGTTGCCCTCTACCTCTAGCTAAAATTTACGTAGATTCCTACATTTGCAAAATAATGGGTTTATCATGAAATACGAAAAAACAAAGTCCTCTATCTGAATTTCAATTTACTGATGCTCTGTGAGTTGTATTAAAGAAACAACAGAAATTAAAGCTTGCAAATGTTCATGCAATCTCATCTATATACATGTTTTTGAGAAGAAAAAAGGATTTCACATGATTTAAAATATAGCCATTTTTTCATCTGAATAGACTTGACTACAGAAAACAAGACCCAATGAATATATACAATTTTGAGTACAGTTTTCAAATATGATTTCAATTCTGTTTAATTTATATCCAAATTCAAAGTAGATAAATGTGAAGGGACTAATAAAATATACTCCTAAGTGACAAATGGCTCCACCTGGTCATAGAAGAAGCAAAATGTCTCGGAGAAGAGTCAACGATTATTGAGAAATTAAACTTAACTTTCTGCAAAACAAAGAAGATCACAAACAAAATTTTAAAAATCTCAGACGAACCTAAACATTGAAGATAAATACTATATTACGTAGAAATCCTAGGATATCATAGCATCAAACAACATTCGACAAATAACCGGTCATTTAGAGTTTGGGTCCATTACATAGTTGCCAACTGAGAAAATTCAACTCATACTAACTGCTGTTCTAATCAAAACTTTCTGCCCAAAGAAATACAAAGAACAAACAGTCCTCCAAATCCTATCACATAGGTTTAACTATTAGGGTTCCATGAAATCCAACCACATTTGATAACCAACTAAACTTGTGGACAAGCATATAGGTCAACATATTAGAAACCAACCTCATATTTTTACTATTCTACTCAATATTTCAATGCCAAACGGAAAAAAACAAACATAATAAGGAAGAAACTAAGGTTTCAGCAAATTAATCCATTGTGCATGGCTAAACAACAGTCTAGGGCTTTGGGCAATCTCAAAATTGGCAAATCATAAAAAACCAACTCCCTATCATTATTTTACCCAACAGGACCAAAGATTCCAACAACCCATCTTCAAAGTGGAAGATATGGGAGTCAGTAAAACCCAACCACACTGCACAACTAAACAACTAAACAACATTCTAAGAATAATACAAAACAAATTATATCATTCACCTCATTGAAGAAATCAATCGAATTAATATAGAATGAGAAAAATCCTTCTTTTGCAAAATCCAAGATCATCTCTTCAAAACTCCAAGAAATTAATAGTAGAAATATATTTTATTTTTGCAGAGGAGAGGGAGGGCTATAGTGGCCATAATATAGGCCAAAATCTGGAGTTTTTAGGATTTTATAAGTTTATGGAAACATCCTTAACAAATTATTACTTTACATATATAAATATTTCTCTAATAAAATAGTTAAATAAGTTAAATAAATTAAAATAAAACCACATCCTTTTACTACTGAGTTATCCAACCATCAAGTATAACCCAGAAATCAAAAAATTTGGATTTGTACTCAAAGTAGTAATTTTGCACAAAAGTGCCTCTTTTTGTAATATTTGCAAATATATCATAAAATATTCGTAAAAATTCAAAAAATTCAGAAATAATATCTAATAATACATATTATATTTTCCAATTAAAATTTATGACTTTTACTTTTCAAGAAAATATTTGCACAAGATTCGCTTAAATTCTATATTTGCAAAAACACCATATTTGTTTAAATCTTTACCAAATCAACTCTAAATAAAACTTAAATAGATTTTATTTTCAATGATGACCATGGTAAGCCCAAAAATCAGTAAAAACGAATTTTTATTATTTATTTGAGATCCAAACGGTTTTTTACATAAAAGCCCATATCTTTCGACATATTTATAAAAATAGTTTCTTTATTCAGAAAAATCACAAAATTTAGGATAGACTCAATTATAAGTAGGAGAAGTTAATAAAATTTTTAAATTGGATATTTGCAGAAAAATATTCGTACGTCTTTTGTACGTGTAAAATCGACAAATTTGTAAAATAGTCAAATTAATTTAAATAAATCTGAAAATTAAAATATCATAAATAAATAAGGAAAATCAATCATTAACCATAAAATTTTAAGAATTCAAAATTCATAACTTTGCACGTGTGTTGCACGTGCAAAATTGCAGTTTCATGAAAATAGTCAAAATAGTCAACTTTACAAATTTAATATTATTTAATAATGTAAAACAAATCTTTTTATTTTGTGGGGTGTTACAGAAACAATGGAAACACTCGGCTTGTTATAATTGTATTAAGTAAAAAGTTTTAAATTTTCCTGCTTTTCTTCTGTATATTGTGGCTAATTGAATGTAAAGGTCCTAGCTCCTGTCTCAAATTCTCCATATAGGAAGTTCGAGGTATTACATGATCATCATCATCATCTTCACCATTAGATCATCATGATCTCCATCATCATCAGTCTTGATCTGGCCGTCCGTTTGATTAGATCTCGATCACCTGGATCGGGACCGTCCGATCTGTTTTGATCTAATCGTGATCATCATCAGCTCTTGGATCTAGCCATTCGATTGTGTTCGTGATCGGTTGTTGATCTTATTTGTGATTCGTTTGTGTCGTGTTCGTGCCTGGGAGTCCGTTCCCGTTATTCTCGTTCTTGCATCATCTTCGTGGTCATCTCTCAGGCTAGTAACTTATATTAATTTCTGTTGCAAATACAAGTACTAAGCACCGCCTGTAGTGTAGGTTTGTTCTAGAGACAATTCTTATGCAAAATCTCTGTTATATTTATCTCTATTGTGTTGACCCGCCTGTAGTTGGCTCATTACACACATGACATGAAATAACTTAGGGATAACCACTTCTTGTTGTATACATGCATGTTGTTCGTGATTCATGACTTGTTGTATGATCTTGTAAGCATGATATGTTCGATGTAGTATAACTCGTTATAGACTTGTAAAATACCCTATACCATGTTGCTTGGACATCTAGTATATCATATTTCACGTTTGTTATGATTTGGATGAGTTTCATATGATCTATATTGATTTTGTACATGAAGAAGATTTCAGATTTTGTTGTACACCATTTTTATTCAGTATTTTAGACCTTATTAAGCTCAGCATATGAAAATTATTTGTGAATATGAATGATAGAGAATTCTGTCTACTTTTCAGATTTTCTGACAGATCTCAGTTTAGATTTATGAGTTACGGGTTATTGCTGTTTTACTACAAATGTGTTTAAAATTCCAGATCTAGTTTTATATGAATTCTCTATGGTAAATTATTTTTGTACTGATGTTAAAGATAATATTTTGATCCAATATTTTGTTGACTACAACTAGACTTGATTGGGATTAACCCCTATTTTTTATGGATTTAATTTATGACTTTTACAAACTATTCTATACTTGCAAACAACTACTATACTTAAATAATTTTCATGCTGTTCAGTAAAGAACCTTAATTTCAACCTGTTTCTGCTTGCTGTTTATAAAAACTTTGTGAATATAAATTGTATCCTACTGTATCTATTTTACCACCCTTATGACGGATCTGGATTTCAATTTAATTTTTGTAAGATATTGCTGTTTTAGTACTGTAGTGTTTATGATTCCAGATTTACAAAACAGCTGTATCTTGATGCGTTCTGATTTTACTTGACTATTCTATCTGTGTTGGAAAATTATGAAACTTTATTTTCTGATACTAAACATACTAGGAAATATCTCAGATTTTTCTTGGATTTAATTAGTAAGTTTTTATTCTTTTTTCCTGTTTATGAATACAAACTTCTGATTTCTGGCTGAACATGTTTTCTGGATACAATTCTGTTTTGAGTCCTGTTTTTGTGAAATACCATATGACTTATATATAGTTGCTTGATTCGGCCGAGAGTATATTTTCTATATCTTCTGATGGATCCAGATTTGCATGTTTATGGCAACGGGAATCCCAGATTTGGTGCAGTACTGTCTTCCTGTCCTGAACTAGAATTTTCGTTGTCATAGTCTAGTTTGAGTTATTTGTCACTCGTTCATGTCCTTTGTTCAACTTGTACTTGTCGCTTGTTGTCTCTCCAGGTTTCTTGACTTGTTTGTGCACGTCCATGCTTGCTTGAATAATAATAATAAGAAACTAAGCCGAAGTTTAAAGAGAGGATCTAATAGTGGAAAATACAGAAACGTGTACTCGAAAGAGGATTCATAGATCCTACTTGGTTATTTGGAGCTTGATATTTGGTTATTTGGAGCTTGATATTTGGTATTTGGATCTTGATTACTTGGAGCTTGTCTCTGAGTACACTGCCCTCTATGATCCACTAAGAAATCTAAAACAAAATTGTTTGAATGTAGCAACCATGTGGTAAAAGTTTGGGTCGCATTAAGTGCTACCTAGATAGTAATAAATACAAGACTTGAACATGATCACTTGATACTTTTTACTTGTTACTTGTACATGATACTTGATACTTGACACTCGTTACCTGTTCCTCGTTTACATGATACTCGTTTACTTGAAACTTGTTACATACCACTTACACTCGTCCATCTTGCCAAGCTAGTTGTTTCTGTTCTTGACTAGAGTTGTTCCTCTATTTTGCTGTTATATCTTTCCATGCTATACTTGCTTTCGCTGTTACTTTATTCTTTTTTTATCTTCCTGTACTTGTTACCTACACTACAAGTGGCCAGTAACTTGCATTGACGGACATTTAATTTCTATTTCCTTTTTCCGCAATTTGTTAAATTGCAGATGATGGTGATCAGCTGCCCGATGGAGTAGGTGATGTGAGATTCTAGTTGGCTGGAGATTTTGCTATTAATTCTTGTTTCTTATCTTGAATAATTGTATCTGTTACATGGATTATTTTGTATTGGGCAGATTGTCCCAGAATTATTGACTTGTTTAGATCTGGTTTATTTGAAATTTATTATATTTTATTTAAAGTAAATTCCTGTTGGTATATTGATTCAGTTATGCATGCGTGGTTGACTTCTCTTGCTCCCTACTCTGATTATTTCTGTGAAATGTTGTAAAGATCCTGACAGCTTATGGATGATGAAAATCATTCGTTGGGTTTAGTCACGTATCCGTATTCCGTATCCTCTTTTTGGGAAGCGGGGCGTGACACTTATAGTTCATCACTAATTGCACATGAAATTTAACAATTTTTTACACACATACAATTTGTATACATGATTTAATCATGGGATACTACCATACGCCTAACATCACTACAACATGCTCTAAATAAAATTTTATTTTGACAACATAACAATTCCATATTGAAATTTCCTATTAGCATGTATTAATTTCTCATATTTCATCTACTACTAAAATTCTAGATGTCAACATAACATGCATCATAACAAGTTCAGAAACTAAAGAACTCATGCCAAACTTCCCATTTCAAACACAATTTATCTATGCATGCAAACTACAAACAACTAGAAAGTAAAAGAAACACCCACCTCTTTTTTGATGCAAATGTAAGAAAACTCATAGAAAAATGCTCCAAAGCTCCAATGGCCTTCTCCTCCTCTATTAATGAAAACTGAAACTTTCCTTCTCTTTTCTTCTCTTTTAATTTGATTTTGTGTTTGTGTGTGTTCATGTTAAAGGAGGGGAGTGTTTATAGGAATATTGTGTGGTTGAGATGAGTCCCACCACCCAAAATAACTCCCTACTTTCTCACACACACCCCCACTCTCCCTCCTTCTCATGAATGACCGGCCACTTCTTCTCTAGTGCACAACATATGCACGTGCACCCTGTGTGCACACTACTTCTCATATAAATTCTATTATTAATTGTTATTAGATGTATGTGTGTGTGTTACAAGACAAGTGTACTAGATTTTAAACTGTTCATTAAATGTAGAATTAATCATCGACTTCAATTTATAATTAATTTTTAGTGGCTTCAAAAATAGATTTAGGCCTATTGGACTTAATTAAAATAAAACATACAATGGTGACTAAAAAAAGAGAAGAAAAATGTTCATGACTAGAAAATTTTAAGGACTAAAATGCATAAAAGTTTACGTGCAATGCAGGTGCAAAATATTAAAAATTAATTTTTCTGGCGAGTGCTCTCAAAACTCGTCGTCATCTAGTTCAGAGTCCACTCACGGTTCGTAAGACCGCTTTAACCACTTGCTCCCGAGCAAGTATGCGGAGTTTGGTTCGCTAATCGGGTGCTCATGAAACAACCCAGACTGGTGCAGAGTTCATTCATGGTTCATAGATCTGCTCTAGCCATGCACTCTCGAGAAAGTGTGCGGGGTTCGGCTCGCCGTTCGAGTGCTCCCAAAACTTATTGTCACCTTGTTCGGAGTCTACATATGGTTCATAAGGCAGCTTCAGCCACTTGCTCCGAGAAAATATACGAAGTTCGGCATGCCGTTCGAGTGCTCCTGAAATAACTGCAAGTTTAAAGAGACGTAATTGAAAGAGAGTGCTCAAACACTTAGAAATTTTTATTTCATTTCAGTTCACAAAATGAATCCAATTACATGTTTTATTGAAGACCAAGTCTCTACAAGATTACAAATGTTCACTTAGCGCCATCTTTACTCATTTGGGGTAAAGGGACGTTCCTCTTAAGGGACACACGCTGTCCACGATTTCTAATAGGCACCCGAGCACTATTCCGTTACCTCGAACTATCTGAAGGGATTTACAAACCCGCAGATCGGGTCGTACCCTCAGGGCCTACTGATCGTGCCACCTCTCCAACTGACGCCCCTCTAGACAAACTGGCCACCCCGCTTTGGGCATCTCCCAGATTCCGTGGAACCCCCAAAAAATGTAAAGCCAGTTCATGAAATGATCTCCATTGAGCGCATTGTTCACGAGAGCAAGAAGTGCTCCTAACATTTTCTCCCTTGAGAAGTCACTTCAATCGATGAATCTCTACCTCTTGTTCAACGATCCTCTCTTTAAGAGAATCATCCTTCACCTTAAATTTCAAACGAGGCACACTTGCGTACACCGAACTAATCGGTTGAGCCCTTTTTGAAAATTCAAGAATAGTTCTTCTCAGATGAGCCACTTCTAAGCTCCTCTCAAGAACAACATTTTTCAACTCATCTCTTTTAGTGGTAGACTCAAGCAAAAAGCGACGAAGGACTTTAAGCCTCGAAGACTTCCCAGCAGTCTCTTCCCCTAAGAAATGACTTCCACACCAACCGGAGGTACCTCTCGGAGGATCAAATCGTTATGCCTCGCTTCATTATCCGTTCAACACTCTCCTCAAGTGACCAAGATCCATTTCCACCCTAAAAAAGCCTCTCCCATAAATAAGCGATCCCCAACTTTAACACCTGGTGCTTGGAACGGAGATGGGAAATCTCGTGGTCGCGAGAGTCACATGCATCATACACAACAACTTGCTGACGGAAAAGAATGATGGATCTCTCTAACGAAGACAATCAAGGTCACATAAGAAACCAACACAAGATGCGAAAGACTAAAAGAAATTTCATTGCAATGTAAAGATACATCAAGTGGCAGCAAGTCTACTAAGAGAGGGGTCAAGGATCCACCTCAGTCGATGGCCCCGGAGGAAGAGAAGACTCGCCACCAATTTCCTTAACTGCCGTCGAACTCGCTACAATCGCGGTCAAGGGATCAGCTACGACGGCGTCCTCCTCTTCCTCCTCCTCATCTTCTTCTTCCTCCTCGGCGGTGGGATCCGCATTGTACAAGGAGTACCCCAAACTATCGAAGTCAGGGACTCAAGCGCTGACTTGCCGAAGAGCTCTAACATACACCTTATCCATGTTCAGGGCCAGGAACCCCTCTGCCTTGGCCTTCACCTCCTTCACAGTGGCCTCTCTCTCCTTTGAAGTACTTTCCCTTTCCCTAGCCGCCTACTCCCTCTCCCTGACTGCCTGCTCCCTCTCGTTTGAGTCTCCGCTACTTCGCTACTCTCCCTCTCCCTGGCCGCCTGGCCGCCCTGCTACTTCTACTTCGCTGAAGCTTACTCCAGCAGTGTAATCTGTGTCGCTTGAGTCTTTGCTAGATACCTCGCCGCCTCCAACTCCATGGCGGTCTTCGCTCGCTCTGCTCTGTCCCTTTCACTTATTGCTTTCAGCTTCTTCTCTTGCTCCGCTACTTATTTCAATAAGTAGCTAAAGTAGCAAGTGATCTGCAAGTGCCACCGGCTTTATCAAGAGTGCACGATGTTTTCCATGTCTCACAGCTCAAGAGATATATCTGCGATGAGAGCCACGTGATCGACTATTCTGAGTTGACCGTTTGGCCGGATTTGACTTGTGAGATTCCACCAGTTGCTATTTTGGATCGGTAGGAGAAAATGCTTATGAACAAGGTCATCAAGCTAGTTTGTGTTTCTTGGAATCCCCACTCGCCAGGTGAGTCGACTTGGGAGCCGGAGGAGGAGATTCAGCAGAACTTTCCTCATCTGTTTGTGTAGCTTTTTGTTTTGTTATTTTTTTTTGGGGGTTACCCTATGTATTTCTTGTTTGAATTTTGAAGACAAAATTCTTCTTATTAGGTGGGTAGGATTTGTAACTCCTGTTTTTCATTTTATGTATTTTTTGGTGTATTTTTCTTATTGGTGTATTTCTCTCATTGTATCTCCTTTTTGACCGTATATTGGATCTTCTCTTTCTATTTATTCATTTATCTGATTTGTCTTCCTCTTATTTGAGTTCTTGATTCCATTGTCTCCTATTTGTTCATCCCTGTTTGATCGAGCTTTTATTTTGATCCCCATTGTTAAATTGTTCATATCCTACTTTTATTATTTTGCTCATTTTGCTCTACTTTGATTTTGGATCTTTTTAACCCAATAGCCATTAAAATCCCCTATAACCCTATACCCTATTCTAATACCCAAACCCATTTACCTAACTTTACCCATACCCTATTGGATACCCCTACCCGGTTGCACCCTAATACCCGCTAGCCGCCTCACCCCTAATCATAACTCCTTGTTCACCTGCATATATATACCCAACACCCATGCGTCATTTCCCTTCATCCTCAACTGCCCTACTCTAGTTCTCGCTCTCCCGAGCCCATGTTCGACCTCTCTCTACTTTCCCCCACCTTGCCGCATCTCACCCTAGCACCAGCCCGTGCTCCTTGTGCCCATCCCCTGTCTCCTCTACTCCTCCTTGCGGCGCTGCAACACCCAGGCGGCAACAACTTCCCTGTGTTGCTCCACTCCGACGTTAGGCTACAGCACCAGCACAGCATCCCAATGCCCCTCCGCAGCGACTACAGCCTGGTTCCCTTCCGACAGTGCAGTGAGCACCGCAGCAACTCCGCTGCGCTTCCCTAGTCGTAACCCCAACCGTCGACCCCTGTGTGCACCCCTCGTCGCTGCTCTCGTGTGAGTGGGTGGTGAGTTGTGTGCGTGGTTCATTATTGTGGGATCGTGAGAGTGAGTTCGTTGTTTGTTTGCTCGTTATTGTGTTCCTGGGTTCGATTCATTCGTGAGTTCTTTGCCTGGAATTCGTTCCCGTTATTCTTGCTTTTGTGCCGTTTCCGTCATCATCCATAAGGTACTAACTTGTATTCTTTTCTTTGTGTAATACAAGTACTAAATATCACCTGTAGTGTAGTTGTGTTCTAGAGACAATTCTTGTGCAAAACCCTTGTGATATCTTGTCTTTGTTGTGTTAACCCACTTGTAGTTGCCTCATTACACACATGACATGAAATAACTTAGGGATGATCATATCTTGTTGTATACATGCATGTTGTTCATGACTTGTTGTATGATATCGTGTGCTTGGTTGTGTTAATTGTAGTATACTAGTTGTAGACTTGTGAAATACCCTATACCATGTTGTTTGGACATCTAGTACAACATATTTCATGTTTGGTTATATTTTGGTTGAGTTTCATATGAACTAGTTGGTTTTGTGCATGAAGGATATTTTCTGTTTTGTCGATTTCCCGTTTTTATTCAGTATTTTGGACCCTATTAAGGTCAGTATATTAAAATTATTTGTGGACATGAACTGTAGAGAATTCTGTCTACTTTCCAGATTTTCTGACAGATCTCAGTTTCAATTTATGAGTTGCGAGTTATGTCTATTTTACTACAATGGTGTAGAGAAATTCCAGATTTTATTTTATTTGAAATTTGTGGAGTAAACTATTTTTATTCTGACGTTAAAAGTATTATTTTGATCCAATATTGTGCTTAGTATAACTAGACCTGATTGGGATTAACCCTGAATTTTTGTGGATTTAATTAATGAGTTTTACCATATATTTTATGCTTGCAAATAATAACTCTACTAGTAGAATTTTCTTGCAATTCAGCAAAGATACATAATTTCGACCTGATTCTATTTGCTGTATATAAAAACTTTGTGAATATGAATTATAGCCAACTGTATCTATTTTATCACCCTTTTGACGGATCTGGATTTCAATTTGTATTTTGTGAGATATTGCTATTTTCGTACTGCAATGTTTATGATTCCAGATTTACAAAACTGCCGTATCTTGTTGCTTTCTGATTTTATTTGACTACACTATATATATTGGAAAATTATGAAACTTTATTTTCTGTTACTAAACATATTAGGGAATATCCCAGATTTTTTGTGGATTTAATTTGTGAGTTTTCATGCTGTTTTTCTGTTCTTGAATACAAACTTCTGATATCTGGCTGAACACGTTTTCTGAATTCAAACCAGTTTTGAGACTTGTTTTAGTGAAATACCATATAACTTATATGTATTTGCAGATTCGGACAAAAGTCTATTTTCCAGATTCTTCGACGGATCCAGATTTGCATGTTTTTATCAACGGGAATTCCAGATTTAGTGCAGTACTGTCTTGCTGTCCTGAACTAGAATTTTCGTTGTTCTATCCAGTTATGAGTTATCTTTCGCCTGTACGTATTTATCTTGCAACCTGAACCTGTTACTTGTTCATGCTATGTTATTCTTGACCTGTTTTGTGACACATACATGCCTGTTTAATGATAATAAAATAATCAAGCCGGGATTAACGGAAAGATCTACTAGTGGAAATAATAGAAATGTGTACTGAGAAGAGGGCCCGTGTTCCCTACCTGTTACGTGTTCATGACTACATAATACACGATCCTGTTACCTGATTACCCTCTGCATGCTTCCTTATAGGAAGGTATACTCAGAAGGGAGCCACTAGGTTCTACCTGTACCTATTTACCTGATTACCTGACTGCACACTTCCCTATAGGAAGGTGTACTTGGAATAGAACCACTAGGTTCTACCTGTTCCTATTTTCTGTTTTTTCTGATCCCTGAGTACACGGCCCTATGGACTTCACTATGAAATTTAAATGCAAACTTATTTGAATGTAGCAACCATGTGGTAAAAGGAATATAAGACTTGACATAACCTGTTTACCCGTTTACCTGTTACATGATACCTGTACATGCTACCTATTCACCTGATTACCTATATACCTGTTTACCTGCTTGCTTGACACTTGATACATATTACCTATACCCTGTTAGTATATCATGTTACTTGATTTTGTTTCTTGATTCTTGTTAGTTATCCTTTTCTATTGATATGCCTATACCATGCTATGTTGTTATTGTCGTTATTCTATATTTTCCATGTATTTGTGTCTGCACTACAAGCGGCCCGTAACTTGCATTGACAGGTGTTTGTTTTCTTTTTCCTCTTCATGCAATTTGTTTTTTTAAAAGAAAAGGTGGAGTGTGGCCACCCTGTTTCATTAATAAGAGGTTAGTAAAACAAACTCACAGTACTGAGCCAAATATAAGGTCCTACAAAGAAATCAAAATACATACTCTCCACCAGAAATATGGGGGGTGGGACAAAATAGGATCAGAATGGCCGCCACATACATGCGACTAACCAAAATACATCATGTCCCCCCTAACAAACCCTGGGGCGGTGGGTATCTGTCCTTAGTAAGGTCATGCTGGCTGTCAGTCGATCGTCGGACCGATCTCGACAACCTCGTCGTCAAAATCCTCCACCTGAAAAATGCTCGCTATCCTCCTCATGGGACATGCTGCTGGCACATTAGCCCAAAATGAAATAAAATGCATAATGTGAGTCAAATTACCAGATATATTATTATAGGTTCTGCAAAAATAAAAATTATTCCTGTCTAGCCAAAGAATCCAGGTCATTGCGGCGATGGCGATGTACCACGCTTCTCACATAGTTCTTTTCTCACTAGGAACTTTTGGACCTACCCACAGGTCCTCGTATGCACTAGGGTACTGGTTCGTCCCCAGGGCGGTGAGTACCTCAGCGACTACCGCTTTTCTCCTAGAACACTGTAGGAGGACTACCTGCTTTGTTAAATTGCAGATTTTGGAGACCAGTTACCTGATGGAGTTGGTGATATGAGATTCTAGATGCTGAAGTTTTGCTATTATTATTTTCCCGCTATTGTTATTATTTCCAATTGTACATGATTATTTGGATTTATTTGTATTTGGGCAATGTGACCCAGGATTATTGACTTGTTCAGATCTAGTTTATTTGAGATTAATATATTTTGTTTCAAGTAAATTCCTGTTGGTATTTTGATTCATATATGCATACTTGGTTGACTTCTTTTGCTTCCTACTCTGATTTTTCTTGTGAAATGTTGTAAAGGTCCTGACAGCTTATGGATGATGAAAATCATTCGCTGAGCTTAGTCACATATCCGTATTCCGTATTATCTTTTTGGGAAGTGGGGCGTGACAAGGTTTTTAGTGGTATCAGAGCCGAGGTTTGGCAAATGTATTAGTTTCACTGATACATTAAACAAGCTTGGCTCGACCTGGGATTGGCTCTACATTACACAGACCATGCATACATAAATGAATTATAATCAACCATAATCTGGATGCTAATTTTTTTTAGTTTTGTGTAGACCATGGCTCGTAGAGGTTCTACTTCTCATTCCCAGGATGATCAGCTCGGGCTTGAGGCCGTCACCAATGTGTTGGAACGGCTGATCAATATGCAGCAGAACCACAGTGACTAGGTGATGGCCGCTTTGGAAGCTGCTCGGGTTCCGCCTCCCGCTGTGCCTGTGTAGGAAACTCTCCCTCCCCTGTCCGGGTACAGTCATAGATTTCATGAGGCTGCATCCCGACAGATTCTCTGGCACTAAGATGCCTTTGGAGTAGTTGCTTTTGGCGGCAATAGTTGTCGATGCTGATAGAGTGGATATGGTGGCCATCCAGTTGGTAGATCTGGATAATATTTGGTGGTGTCCGAGTCCAAAAGGCTCGAGCAACCGATTACTTGAGACACTTTCACTAGGAGCTTCTTGGAAAAGTTCTTCCGTAGCAGCACCCGAGTGGAAATGGAGCAATAGTTCGTGGCCTTGAAACAGGATGGTTGTTATTTCTATTTTGGAATTTTATTACATATTGTCCATACAATGTTGTAACATGAGACTTTCTTGAAATAGGGCTCCAGGTCTGTGGATGAGTATGCAACTGAATTTACTAGACTTAGCCGCTTCGCACCCGTTCTTGTGGCGTACTAAGAGGACATGGCTCGTAGATTCATATTGGAACTTGCGTGAGACATCAAGGTGCAGCTTGTCTCCCTCCGCTTGTGTACTTATGCCGAAGCTCTCGAGGCAGCTCGAGCTTAGGAGCAGGCTCGCGGTGGATTGACTCCTTCTCAGTGGACTGTTCCGCACTCTATTATTGCTAGGCCTTTTGGTGGGTCAGTTCGGAGGCCTGTTCCCATTCATCCTGCTAGGGCAGCTCCCTACTCTTCTGCTGGTTCCCAGAGGGTTGGTTTCTATGACTTTTGTCAATTGGCTACGCATGATTGTAGGGAATGTAGGCATGCCAATCACTGATGCTTCTGGTGTGGCGCTACCGATCATTCAGTGCGAGATTGTCCGTAGCCGCAGCAGCAGTTGGCTCTTCCAGCCAGGGGTTCCGTTCAGTAGGTAGCCCCAGCTCGTGGGCCAGTCAGGCCGCTGCTTTCTCCCCAGTACCAGATTGTCGGTCAGAGGACCGCTGCTCTTAGGAGAGGTCAGGCTTTCAACCTGACTGCTGCTGATGCTGAGTCAGCAGAGAGTGTTGTTGCAGGTATATCTTTTGTTGTTTTATTGTTTCTCTTTTACTTCTTTTCATTTGCCTTGCTTTATTCTTTGATTTTATCTTTCTGCATTGTGTTTTCCTCACCCGTGTTCAACCATTCTTTTTTCCTTGTCTTTTTGATTCTATCCTAGGTGTTGTCCTTGTTTGCTCTTTTCCTGCTCATATTCTCTTTGATTCCAGGGCAACCCATTCCTTCATCTCTTCTCGGTTCGTGGCTCACTATCAGTTGGAATGTAGCATCATGTCGGAGGCTTGGAACATTGTGACAGGTGGTGGTGTTATCATTTGTTCCCGGGAGTGCAGGCAGTGTCCTGTGATTATTGGCAGCGCAGATTTCAAGGACAACGTGATTGTAATTGGGAATTCAGGATTCAACGTCATTCTCGGTATGGATTGGTTGGGTGAAACCCACGCTATTATTGATTGTCGTGCCAAGAAATTTGTGTTCCGGATTCTAGATCGCGCAGAGTTCGAGTTCCATACCGAGGAGATGTTCCTTGGCCAAGCTAAGACTGCATTTGATCAGGAGGTTTGTGCGATGGAATTGCATTCAGACTGTGAGGCTGTGTCTCTAGTAGTATAGGATTTCCTGGATGTTTTTCCAGAGGTGTTGTCTTGCTTACCCCTTGATAGGGATGTAAGTCCTTTTTGTCAACAATATCGAAGTTCAGCCTGGTACGACACCGATATCGAAGAGTCCCTACAGGATAGCACCGGTTGAGTTAGCAGAGTTTAAGGTACAAATTCAGGAGTTGCTTGATTTGGGGTTCATTAGACCCAGTGTTTCGCCATGGGGTGCTCCAGTCCTTTTTGTCAACAAGAAGGATGGTAGTCGCCGACTGTGCATGGATTATCGGGAACTGAATAGTGTTAGCCTGAAGAACCGGCATCCGTTGCCCAGGATCAATGATTTGTCTGATCAGTTGAGTGGAGCTGCTGTTTTCTCGAAGTTGGATCTTCGTTCTAGGTATCATCAGGTCAAAGTGAAGGTGACTGATGTACAGAAGATTGCATTCAGGACCAGATATGGGCACTATGAGTATCATGTGATGCCGTTCGGGGTCACGAACGTGCTTGCTGTATTCATGAGTCTTATGAACATTGTCACTTTCTTGGGGCACATTATCTCGGGTGATGGTATTTCTGTGGATCCGGCCAAGGTTGAGGTTATGAAGGATTGGCCAGTTCCCAAGTCAGTTTCTGAGGTCAGGAGTTTCCTTGGTCTAGCTGGCTATTATCGAAAATTCGTCCAAGATTTTTTGAAGATAGCAGGACCATTGACTAAGCTGACTGGGAAGGATCAGAAGTTCTGTTGGTATGAGGCTTGCAGTGAGGCTTTTTCTGAGTTGAAGAACAGGTTGACGTCAGTGCCAGTGCTGACTATTCCAGATGGTTCAGGCGGATTTATAGTTCACTGTGATGCTTCGGGTAAGGAACTTGGAGTAGTTCTGATGCAGAAAGGTAGAGTCGTTGTGTATGCATCGAGTCAGTTGAGGCCGGATGAGAAGAACTATCCGACTCATGACTTGGAGTTAGCAGCAGTGATCTTTGCTTTGAAGCTGTGGAGACATTATTTACTTGGGGACCGAGTGGAGATCTTTCAGACCACAAAAATCTCAAGTAAGTCTTCACCTCAAAGGAGTTGAACATGAGAAAAAGACGTTGGTTTGAACTTATGGCCGATTATGACATCAGTTTGCAATACCATCCTGATAAAGTGAACTTGGTGCCAGATGCTTTGAGCAGGAGATCGGCAGCTATGTTCCTAACTCAGTAGAGAGATTTGATTGAGCAGATGTGGAGGTTGGAGTTGGATGTATTGTTGCTGAGTTCTGATCGGAGTTGTTTGGTGCTCAAGCTTCAGTCGTCTCTTGTTGATCAGATCAAAGAGGCATAGACTGGTGATGTGCAGTTACAGGGTTTTCGAGGTGAGGTTGAGTCTGGTTCCAGAACGAACATGGTTATTCATGTTGATGGATCGCTTCATTTTGGGTCAAGGTTATGTGTCTCGAAGGGTGAGGTTCTTCAGAGGTTGCTTGAGGAAGCCACCAGTCATCATATTATATCCATCCTGGAGGTACTAAGCTGTATAGGGATTTGAGGCTTCATTTCTGGTAGCATGGTATGAAAAGGGCTGTGGCTTGGTTTGTGTCTCAGTGTTTGATCTTCCAGCAGTTTAAGGCAGAGCATCAGAGGACCGCCAGACTTCTTCAACCACTTCCCGTTGTGGAGTGGAAGTGGGAGCATATCACTATGGATTTTGTAACCACTTTTCCAAGGAGTCCTAAGGGTCATAATGCCATTTGGATGAATATCGACCGATTGACGAAGAGTGCTCACTTCATTTCCTTCCGTGTCGGATAGTCTACTGAGAGCCTAGCTGAGAAGTACATGCAAGAGATTATCAGACTTGATGGGTTTCCAATCAGTATTGTATCCGAGATTCAGATCTCAGTTTTGGGAGAGTCTTGAGAGCAGTTTGGGGAGTAAATTAAAGTACAGTACAGCTTTTTATCCCCATACTGATGGACAGTCAGAGAGGACCATCCAGATTGCGGTCCTGTATGCTGTAGTTTGGTGGTTCATGGGAGGACCATTTGCATCTCGTAGAGTTCTCGTACAATAACAGCTTTCAGGCCAGTCTTAAAGCTGCACCGTTCGAGGCACTTTATGGGCGGAAGGGCAGATCACCAGTGTGCTGGGATGACATTGGTGAAAGGAAGTTGTTGGATCCAGAGTTGATCACCAAGATGTAGATTATTGATTTTGATGATTACAACACAATACACAATTATTCTATATTACATATCTTTTGCAGTGTGTATCAAAAGTGTTCAAGGTCAATACCATGATGAAGCATTCAAAGCCAATACAATGTGATGAAGCTTTCAAAACTATTTGCTCAAGACACAAAGGCAAGATCAAGCCACAAAGACTCAAGTTTAAGTTCAAGACTTTCAAGAGTTTTCAGTTCAAGACGTTCAAGTGCTTCAAGTGATTAGCTACATTGAACAAATGTCTTGTAATATTGTTTGTATTATTTGTGAGTCTTAGAATCTTGTAAAAGCCTTGTCACACACACACTCGCACTTTTCCTACATAAAGAAAATGTTTTACAAACTCAAAATGTCAAAACAAAGCTTGTATGAGTTCAGCTGATTAAGTACCAGTCGACTTATTCTTGGAACCAGTTGACTGTTATAGTACGAAACTGACTGAACTCATACAAGCTCTAACCAGTCGACTCATATGGCAACCCAGTCGACCGTTCAAGCAGTTTTTGATAGTTTTCTGAATTTCAAATCCGTTTTTCCAAGCTCTGACCAGTCGACTCATATGGCAACCCAGTCAACTGTTCAAGTAGTTTTTGACAGTTTTCTGAATTTCAAATTCGTTCAAATTCAAACCCTTACTGCCGTTTTATGGCAGTTTATGGAACTATTTCTTAATGTCCAGTGAATCTAACTCTATAAATAGAGTATAAATTTCAATTGGAAAAGTTCCTTAACTTTTGATTCAAGTCTTTTGCTTTTGAGAAGAAAAAGAACAAGTTTAAAAAGCATATACTTTCTTTAAGACTTGGTTCTCTGATTTTCTGTCTTGTATAACATTGAATTAGTTATAGACTGAAGTCATAAGTCGACCTATAGCCAATATACAAAAATCACTTTCACATACAAGGCTTTAGGTTGTTGTAAATCTCTTTTTGTTGTTGTTTCACTCTCGGGTTGTGAGAGTGGTGCTCTCGGTTGGAGAGTACGACTCTTGGTTTAGAGTCGGTTTCACTCTAGGTTGTAGAGTGGATTTTTTCTCTCTCTAGTGGTGAGAAAGGTCTACGGATTTGACATAGTTGTTGTCAAAGGCCGTAGTATATTCTTGTATTTTTTCAAGAATAGTGGAAAATCTCAAGTGGATTGCTTGGAGACTAGATGTAGGTCGGGAGGACCGAACCAGGATACATCGTGGTGTTTGCTGTGTTGACTCTCTGTGGTTGTATTCTCTAAACTTGCATTTTTAATTCTCTGAGTTTCTTGTGTAAATCGAGTCTAGTCAGTCGACTGCTTTACTCTCTAAGTCGACTTAACAGACTTGTAAATCTTTAGTTAAGTTACTCTTCTTATCTGACGCTTCAGTCGACTGCCTTCTATTTTCAGTCGACTTAACAGTGCAAAAAGTTCAATTTACTGATTAATTTTTATACAACACTATTCACCCCCCCTCTTGTGTTATTTTCCTTGCATACAGGATCCAACACTTGGTATCAGAGTCTGGTTGAGTGCAATAGCATCTACTTCAAATGCAAGTCAATACCATGAAGGTCAATCCACACAAAGGCCACCTCTATTTGATGGAACAAACTACAACTATTGTGTAGAATGAAGATCTATCAACAGTCCATCAACTATAAAATTTGGAACATGACCGAGACAGAATATACTGTACCTACAATTTCCTATGCACAATGGAACGATGACATGATGAGCAACACCATGAACAATGCAAAGGCGATGAATGCTCTCTTCTATGTACTTACCAAAGAGGAGTTCAATCGTGTGTCAAATGCAACAACGACTTATCAAATTTGGCACACTCTTGAGGTAACACATGAAGGTACAAATAAGGTCAAAGAATCTAAAATCTCTGTTCTTGTTCACAGGTTCGAGATGTTCTGTATGAAGGAGAACAAAAATGTGTCTGACATGATAACGAGGTTCATGGACATCACAAACTCTCTTGTAGCTCTTGGAAAGACATATTCGCAAGCAGAGATGGTGAGGAAGGTCCTGCGTGCCTTAACCCCCGAATGGGAGAAGAAGACCACAGCTATAGAAGAAGCCAACGATTTAACACAACTCTCTCTTGAGAATCTTGTGGAAAATTTAATGGCATACGACGTACAACTAAAAGAACGCAAGAAGGATCTAGAACCTCAAAAAGCCAAGAAGAAGACTCTTGCTTTCAAGGCCATGTCCGATTCAGAAGATGAAGAAGAAGATGAAGAAGAAATAGCCATGTTCACTAGAAAATTCAAGAAATTTCTTCAAAAGGGTAAATTCAATTCTAAGTTTAAAGATACTAATGAACTACCTACTTGTTTCAAGTGTAACAAGACAGGTCACATGAAGAAGGACTGTCCGTTAGAAAATGCAAAATCAAAAGGGAATGTTCCTAACTTCAAGAAGGACAAGTACACAAAGAACAAGTACACAAAGAACAAGTACATGAAGAACAAGAAGGCATATCAAGCAACTTGGAATGATAGTGACTCATCATCCGAAGAAGAGAATGAAGAATCAAATGAAGTCGCAAATGTTGTGCTTCATGGCTACTCAAAATAAAGTAAGTAACAATTTTGATTCAAATAATTTATTAGAAGCATTTAGTGAAGTTTTTCAAGAACTAAAAAAGGAGAAGATAAGAGTTAAAAATCTAGAGAAAGTTAATCAAACACTTTCTCAAGAAAATCTTGACTTAAATGTTGAAGTCAAGTCTTTAAATTCTCGTCTTTCAAACTTGGATATAGATCTTGTATCTCTTAAGAAAAATTATGAAGAGATATCCAAGAATGTATCTAGGTTTAATAAAGGAAAAGAGAATTTAAATGAAGTTCTCCAAAATCAAGTTCAATCTAATAAAAAGTTTGGGCTTGGTTTTCAAAAAACTCTTTAAAAACATCATACTTCTAATAATACTAGTAGTAATACGATTGATTCTGGTTCTAGTGTGAAAAAGAAGTTATATGATTATTTTGAAAAACCAAAAATTATTTTTAACCATGAAAAGAGTAATCTCTCAGATCAAACCAGTCGACTGAACCAAAAATTTGGTTGTCTGCCTAGAGGTTTGGAGTCTTACTCAAAAAGATGAAAACCTCATATAAGTCGACTTTTTTCACCTCCTAGTCGACTGACTTCACAGAACAGTCGACTGAAGGGTACAACAAAGTCGACTGGATAGACTAAAAATATTTGGGTTCTAGTCAACTTGAGTCTTAATGATAGGATTACTTATATAAATTCTTTTGTTCTTAATGTGTGTAATTCTAAAAATTATATGCCTTCTTTTGGTAGTAAATCAAACTCACTTTGGGTTTGGTTTCCCAAATGCTAATCTCTTTCGGACCCAATGAAAAGGGTACCATATTCACAATTCTTATTTTATAGGTACTTAAAAGAGAAAGATGGATACTTGACAGCGGATGCTCTAAGCACATGACTGGCCATGCAAACTTACTTTCTTCCAAACAAGAGATAGATGGAGGAACTGTTACATTTGATGACAATAACGAAGGAAAAGTCATCGAGATAGGCATGGTCGGTAAGAACACTACCCCTACTATTGAAGAGGTATTTCTAGTTAGTGGTTTAAAGCGTAATTTCTTAAGTATTAATCAACTTTGTGATAAGGGTTATAAAATAGTCTTTGAAAAAGATGCATGCTTAATCTATGATTCATCCATGAAAAATGTAATCTTTTAATGTTTTAGGAAAAATAATATATATGAATTATGTTTAAAAACAAATGAGTTTTCAAATGATTTTTGTTTAGTTGCTTCTAATAATGATTTTTAGTTTTGGCATAAGAGATTTGGCCATGTAAATATGAAAAATATTGCTAAATTATCTAAGAATAACCTAGTTAAAGGACTGTCAAAAGTATCTTTTAAGAAAGATAAGATGTGTGATGCATGTCAACTAGGAAAACAAGTAAAATCTACTTTTAAGACAAAAGAAATGATTTCTACTAGTAGGCCTCTCGAATTAATTCATATGGATTTATTTGGTCCTACTAGAGTCGCTTCTTTAAATAAAAGTAGATATATATTTGTTTTAGTAGATAATTTTTCAAGATTTACATGGGCATTGTTTTTAAAACATAAAAATGAAGCCTTTGAAGAATTTGCAAATTTTTGCAAACGTATTCAAAATAAAAAATCTCTAACCATAGTCACTATTAGAAGTGATCATGGTGGAGAATTTGAGAATGAAACGTTTTCAGAATATTGCAATAAGAATGGTATAACACATTCATTTGCATTTCCTAGAGTTTCACCGCAAAATATAGTGGTCAAAAGAAAGAATAGGACATTGCAAGAATGTGCACGTACTGTGCTTGTTGAAAGCAATTTGCTTAAATACTTCTGGGTTGAAGCTGTTTCTACATCATGCTATGTTTTAAATAGAATATTGATTAGGCCAAAGCTTAAGAAAACTTGTTATGAACTTTTTCATGAACGAATTCCCAAAGTATCATATTTTAAAGTATTTGGTTGTAAGTGTTTCATATTAAACACAAAAGGTGATCTAGATAAATTTGATGCTAGATCTAATGAAGGTATCTTCATTGGATACTAAAATAGGAGTAAAGCATATAGAATTTTCAATAAGTCAACCTTGACTATTGAAGAATCTATGCATGTTTCATTTGATAAATCTTTACCTTCGTCTAATGTTATTAAAGATGATAAAATGGAATCATCACCACTAGATAACGTTATTAAATCACTAGAGCAAACTACCCTAGACAAGTCGACTGTAGGATTCCTAAGTCGACTGATGTGAATCAGTCGGCTGATGGACTTGTTAAGTCGACTGATCCTGTTGTGATAACTCAAACTTTACCAAAGTCATTTGTTGAAGTTCGAGATCATCCTCATGACTTAATAATTGGTGACATTTTACATGGTATTCAAACAAGATCTCATTTTAACATGATTTCTCATACTGCTTTCTTATCGGATTTTGAACCGAAAAATATACAAGAAGCATGTGAGAATGAATTTTGGTTGAATGCCATGCAAGATGAACTTAACCAATTTATAAGAAATGATGTATGGGATTTAGTTCCACGACCTCCTGCTCATACTATAATTGGTACCAGATGGGTATTTAAAAATAAGTTAGATGAATTAGGTCAAGTCGTTGGAACAAGGCTAGATTAGTTGCTCAAGGATATAATCAAGAAGAAGGAATTGATTTTGATGAAACATATGCTCCTGTTGCTAGACTAGAATCAATTAGGATTTTATTATCTTTTGCGTGTTTTATGAATTTCACACTCTTCCAAATGGATGTTAAAAGTGCTTTTTTGAATGGTTTTATTAAGGAAGATATTTATGTTAAGCAACCACCCGATTTCGAACATGAACAATTCCCAAACCATTTTTTTTAAATTGAAAAAGGCTTTATATGGTCTTAAACAAGCACCTCATGCGTGGTATGATCGCTTAAAAACTTTTCTCTTAGAAACTGGTTTTGAAATTGGTAAAGTAGATACTACCTTGTTTATTAGGAAAATAAAGATCGATATTTTAATCATACAAATATATGTAGATGACATAACTTTTGGATCTACTAATAGTAATCTATGTCAAGAGTTTGCTAATACCATGAAAAATGTGTTTGAGATGAGTCACATGGGTGAACTCAATTATTTTCTTGGACTACAAATATAACACTCTCAAAATGGCATATTTATTAATTAAGAAAATATGCTAAGGAATTACTCAAACGATTTGGCATGGATAGCACTAGTAGTAAGACCACACCTATGGCTACTACTACTACACCTGACAAAGATGAATTAGGTAAGATTGTCGATCAGAAACTCTATCGAGGTATGATTGGCCCACTCTTATATATAACTGCTAGTAGACCAGATATTATGTTTAGCGTATGTTTGTGTGGTAGATATCAGTCCAATCCAAAAGAATCTCACTTAAAAGCAGTGAAACGTATTTTAAGATACATTAAAGGCACATTTGAATATGGTTTGTTTTATCTATGCACCAATAACATTCAACTTTTGTCGTATAGTGACGCTGATTTTGCTAGTAGTAAAACTGATCGTAAAAGTACTAGTGGAACTTGTCACATTTTGGGACATTCACTAGTATCTTGGTGCAGTAAAAAGCAAAATTCGGTATTCCTATCTACTACAGAAGCTGAATATATTGCTGTAAGTTTGGCTTGTGCACAAATTTTATGGATGAAACAAACTTTATTAGATTATGGTATTTCTTTCTCGAGACCCGCTATAATGTGTGATAATACCAGTGCTATTAATTTATCTAAAAATCGGTTCAACATTCATGTACGAAACATATTGATATTCGACATCATTTTTTACGTGGTCATGTGTTAAAGGGAGATATCATATTGGATTTTATTTCTACTGATAAACAAGTAGCAGATATATTTACTAAACCTCTTAAAGAAGACACTTTTATCAACTTTAGAAGAGAACTAGGCATTTGCTCATTTCATGACATTTCTTGAAATTTTTTATGTTTAAGTCGACTTATAATTGATTTCCAGTCGACTTATACAGTATTTTCGTTGTCTATATCTCTGACTGAATTTTGTGTCCTGACCAGTCGACTGTCTTCAAAACTCAGTCGACTGACAGTAGCTTTACTTAATTTTGTTTGGTTTTATTTGCTCTCGACTTAGTAGATTGATATAAAACCCAGTCGACTGTCGCGACATCAAATTGACTTTCTGACTCTGAATCGTCACAGTATGAGACTTTTATCTCTCGCTTTCTTTTACCCTCTTTTCGATCTCGACCCTTCATTCAAACCCTCTTTCAATCACAGCAGTTTACTTCAAGTAAAAGCTCTAAACTCTTCTTCCACCTTTTCACTTTTTGCTCTTGCTCCCCAAACCTAAGTCGGCTGCTCTGGTTGCTGTTCTTGAAGATCTCTTCGTTGTTGCTCCTGGCGTTGAGTTCTCAGTCCAGATTTGAATCCATTCGGAGTTTCTTGAGTCTTTTGTTTCTCTCTAGTTGTGGGTAATCATCTTTCAATCTCACTCTCTTTTCAAGATTTTCTTGCTTCTCAATATGCCTAAACCCAAAAGATCTAGGGGTTCTAATGTTGAAGAAGAGCAATCTTCTCACAATTATCTACAATACTTAAGGCACCCTACTCTTGTTCAGAAGTATTTTATCATTTGCCAAATAATGATCTTTCTGGGTCGATTTGTTAATTTCCCCAACTTAGATAGATTTCTGATTGTCCCATTATTTGAACAATGTGGTTTATTTGAACTTCTATCCTTAGTCAATCAACCCTATTACTATCCCCAACTCATATATTTGTTTTATACAAATATAAAGTTTGCAACATCTGAGGATGGTAATGAAATATTTTTCACTACAACGATAAAAAATGTTTGAATAAAAATAATAGCTGAAAAATTAGGGAATATTTTGAATATCTCTAGTGAAGGGTTAGATTTAGGGGAAATTGAGTTGGATGATCAATCTATCTTGTCTAAAATCTTTTTGCCAAATCATGGTCTTCCAATGACCAATAAATCGATTTCTCTGCTTGCTAAGCTCGTTGCACGAATATTGTCGTACAACATTATCCCAAAAATGGGTTGCTACGACCAATTTTTGTTTGAATTGCAACAAGCGGTGTATGCAATCTTTGGCAACATCCAAATTAATTGGAGTTGGGTAATTTTTAATCGTCTCCATAAGGCTCATTCCTCTTTTCTTCCTTTTGGTGCACTACTTACCATGTCTTTAACTTCTATAAAATTGATCTTGATTCCGAGTCGAGTGTTGTTACTCGTTATGAATCTTTTGATCGTGCAAGTCTAGCACGTATGAAAATTCTTAACTCACCCCCTCAGTCTCCTCAAAGAAATACACCTCCTATTCCTCTAGCTTCTTCAGTTCCTCGTCGGTCATCTTCTTCTAGTTCGTCCTCTAGTTCTCATCCTAGAGCTAGTTTTTCTGATCCTGAGAGTCTTTACACGTCTGTTAATTATCTCATGGATCGTACCGATCTCATCTTAGATCGACATGATTCTCTTGATGTTTGTTAGGCAGTTTCCACAACCCGCTCCTGCCTCAAACAGTGATGATGAAGACGAAGAAAATGATTGATGTATTTTTTGTTTTGTTTTTGTAATTTTGAAATTATGTTTTATGTTCTCATGTTGTTCTACCTTCACTTTATGAACAATGTAATTGACTTATCATGTATCCATGTTTTATATTTATGCAATGTTGGTTTTTTATCTATGGTTTGTCTTTCTTCCTTATTTTTTGTTGATGACAAGGGGGGAGAAATATGGTTTTTGTGCATGTGAATGTTTGTGCATGTTATGTTATGTTGTTTTGTTTCAATATTTTTTTTGAGCATATTGTGCATATTGTACTTTATTCAGGGGGAGCTTGTAACAATTGTATATCTTTTCAAATTTTGTGTGAGTATCATGATTTGTAAATTTAATGTCTATATTATTTAAGTTATTGTGTTGTGATCATCAAAAAGGTAGATTCTTGATTTTGATGACTAAAACACAATACACAATTGTTCTATATTACATATCTTTTGCAGTGTTTATCAAAAGTGTTCAAGGTCAATACCATGATGAAGCATTCAAAGCCAATACAATGTGATAAGGCTTTCAAAAGTATTTGCCCAAGCCACAAAGGCAAGATCAAGCCACAAAGACTCAAGTTCAAGTTCAAGACTTTCAAGAGCTTTCAATTCAAGACTTTCAAGTGCTTCAAGTGATTAGCTACATTGAACAAATGTCTTGTAATATTGTTTGTATTATTTGTGAGTCGTAGAATCTTGTAAGAGCCTTGTCACACACACACTGACACATTCCCTACGTAAAGAAAATGTTTTACAAACTCAAAATGTCGAAACAAAGCTTGTATAAGTTCAGCTGATTGAGTACCAGTCGACTTATTCTTGGAACTAGTCCACTGTAAAGGTACGAAACTGACTAAACTCATACAAGCTCTGACCAGTTGACTCATATGGCAACCCAATCGACCGTTCAAGCAGTTTTTGACAGTTTTCTGAATTTCAAATTCGTTTTTCAAATTCAAACTCTTACTGTAACCCCTGTTTCCCTAAAAATGCATTTTCTGCGTATTTCTGGTATTTAAAATTTTTGTAAATTAGTTTTCCGCTTTCGAACTATGTTTGTTAAAATGTATTATTGGACTTTCTATTTAAGTTAATTTTAATCCATTATTTGTTACTATTTTTCACTGGATTTATATTATAATACCAATCTTATTATTTTCACTATTACCTGGGTTTCTGTTATTATTACTACTATTATTGTTATTATTGTTAATGGTATTGTTTTCATCATTATTATTAGTATTCTATAAAATCCAAACTTTATATTTTTAATTATTAGTTTATTTATTTATTTATTTTTACCCAAAACCCATTTTAACCCATATATCCACTAACTTAAACCCATTACCAATACCCTATAACCCTATATCACCCCAATAACCCATTAGTAATTACCCAACCCACTACCCTAACTACCCTGTTTGCATTCCCAAGCCAACCCAATTTAATTACCCAAACCCATTCCTATACTACCCGTTAACTGCCCCTACCCAAACCCGGTTTATACCCCTACCATGTAGCCAACACCTACACCTCCTTAACCTAATTTTTTCCCCAACCTATTTAACCCATCTTGTAGACTGTTCACCTTCCAACCTTCAGCCGTCTCCCCCTCCGTCCATCCCCTCCCTGTTTTCTTCTCCTACTCCCGACTACCTCCCCAGTCGCAACCCCATCCGCGTGTGCCTCCCTCTCCCGTCCTCTGCCCTCCTCCCTGCCTCCTCTCATCGTGGCATCGACAGCCGCCACAGCCTCCACAGCGACAGTAGCTCGACACCACAACTCCCTTCCATCCTCCTCTCCTCGGCAGCCCCCCTGGCCAGTCGCGACAACTACAGCGGCCTGCAGCCCTGCCATCCTGCCTGGCCGCCCTGTGCTCCCGCAGAGCGCGCCCTGCCGTGCAACTGCAGCAACCAGTGCAGCAGCATCCCCTCAGCTGGTTGCCCGTCCACCAGTGCTGCACCCGGTGCTCCTCCGCCCTACTCCTCGCCTGCAGCCACCTGCGGCAACCCCTCGATGCCCCCGGCGGTCCTCGCCGCCGCCGTCGCTGTCCCGTCGCCGGTGGTTGCCATCTGTAGCCAGAGCCAAGCCCTATAGTTGCTGTTGGGTTACTCTGTTTTGATGGGTTTTTGATCTTGTTGAATCCTGGCCGTCCATCGCTTTGGTGATTTGATCATCGCAATCATGATCATCTTGATTGATTGATTCTTGAGTCGTCGATCATCGTGATCATCTTGATCATTGTGATCATCGTGTCCCTTTGATTCTGATCTTGGCCATCTATTAGATCTTGATCATCATACTTGATTGGATGTGGGCCGTCGATCTCCTCTTGATCATCTGATTAGATCCTAGCCGTCCGATCTTCTTGATTGACACGATCATGATGATCATCAAATTTCTTTGATCGCAACCGTTCAATCGATTGATCTTGATCTTTGTCATTATCTTCATCATCAAGAAATCTGACCGTCCGATCTGATCCGATCATCTTGATCTTGATCTTCGATCTCAGCCGTCCGATTCTGTTCGTGATCTCGATCGTCTTCATCTTCTTCGTGATTGGTTCGTGATCCATTCATTGTGTTTGAGTTCGTGCCCGGGAATCCGTTCCCTTTATTCTTGCTCTTTTGTTGTTCTCGTCGTCATTCAGGCAAGTAACTTGTACTCAAATTCCTTTGTATGATACCAGTCAAAAATACCGCTTGTAGTGTAGTTGGGTTCTAGAGACAATTTTTTATGAAACCTCTTGTTGATATTGTCTCTATAGTGATTTGACCATAGTTGCCTCACGACACAAAATTTGACATGAAACAACTTAGGTTTCGCCCGTTCTTGATTTGATCATGTATGTGAGACTTCTTGTGAGAATTTGGGTATTTGATGAGAACCATGTGATAGGCTTGCCTTGTATATGTTAATTAATCTATTTCATGATGTTTAGACACTTCGTAGACTAGATTTCATGTTTGGTTGTGTTTGGATTAAGTTTCATTGAATCTATGTTGATTTTGGTTTTTGAGGAAATTCTGTATTTTGCCGATGATCTGTCTTGATCAGTAATTTAGACCATATTAAGTTCAGAATCTTAATTTCAGGCATGATTTGTAGAGAAATTCGTCTTCTTTCCAACCCCTCTGATGTTGCTCGATTTCATTTTGGTATGTGTGAGATATGACCGTTTTACTACATAGATGTATTTTATTTCCGGATTTCGTTTCTTGGTGATTTTGATGACTAAATTATTTTGATACTAGTCCTAATTATATTATTTTGATCTGAAACTTTGTTCAGTAATTCTATATCTATCTAGGGATTACCCAGAATTTTCGTGGATTTTATTGATGAGTTTTATATGCCGTTTCATGCTCGTTTATAAAAACTATACTTGTTGTGTTTTGCTTGCTGTTCTGTAAAGAATCGTATTTTTACCCTATATCCTTTTACTGTATGGAAAATATTTATGAAATATGAAAGTTAGATTATTTTTTCTATTTTCATCTTCTTTTGGCAGATTTGGATTTCGTTTCACGGTTTGAGTGATATTTCAGTTTTCATACAGCAGTGTTGGAAATTCCAGATTTGCCAAACTATCGTTTCTTGAGGTTTTCCGATTTTTGTTGGCTGAACTAGTTTTACTGAAAAATTATGAAACTTTATATTCTAATACTAGACATATAGGGGGAACACCCCAGATTTTTCCTGGATTTATTTGAGAGGTTTTGATGCTGTTTTTCTGACTGTGAATTCAATTTTCTGATTTCTGGCTAAACGTGTTTTCTGGATTCAAATCAGTTTTGAGTTATATTTTTGTGAATTAATATATGACTTATTTATATTCGATGGATTCGGTTGGGAGTCTATTTTCTAGACGTTTTGACAGATTCAGATTTGCGTGTTTATAACAGTGGGAATTTCAGTTTTACTGCAATGTGGTCTTGCTGTCCTGAACTTGAGATTTGGTTATTTTGTTCTTTCGTGAGTTATCTTGCACTTGTACGTGTTTATCTTGTAACTTGAACTTGTTACTTGATCATACCATGATATGCTTACTTGTTTTGTGACACATACTTGCTTGTTTGACATTAATAATAAATAACTAAGCCGGGGTTTAAGAGAAAGATCTAATAGTAGATAATTCAGAAATGTGTACTCGGAAGGGGGCTCGTGTTTTCCATTTTGATTCATGTTGATACATGAACCTGTTGATGCATGGACCTGTTGGTTCATGTACCTATTACCTGTTGATGCATGGAACTACTGGTTCATGTACCTGTTACCTGTTGATGCATGTACCTATTGGTTCATGTACCTGTTACTTGTTGATGCACGGACCTGTTGGTCGTATACCTTTTGATTCATGAACCTGTTGATGCATGAATCGAATGATTCTTGTACCTTTTTGATTCAAGAACCTGTTTCTGTTTCTGTTCTGATCCCTGAGTACACTGTCCTCTATGGTCCACAATGAAATCTAAAGCGAAACTGTTTGTTGTAGCAACCATGTGTTATAATATGGGGCGCATGAAGTGCTACATAAATAGTAATAACTACAAGACTTGATATGTGACACCTGAACATGATACATGCTTGCTTGATACTTGACCACATGATACATGAGACTTGATACATGACATTAGATACATGATTGCATGATACTTGACATCTGATGCTTGTTACATGGTACTTGTTTACTTGACACTTGATTCATGCCATTTACACTTGTTCACCTTAACATGCTAGTTGTTTATTTTGACATCATGCTTATTCTATGTTATTAGTGAGTTTTCCCATGTACTTGTATCCTGCATTACAAGCGGCCCGTAACTTGCAATTGACGGATACTTGTTTTCTCTTTTCCTCTTCCAATGTTAGAGAATAGGTTCCAGATGCTATCGACGACATGAGATACTAGTTGCTGGAGATTTTTGCTATCATTAATTCTTGTTTCTTGCTTGAACAATATTGTTTTGATACTTGGATTTATTTGTATTTGGGCAATGTGGCCCAAGATATTTGACTTATTCAGATCATGACTATTTGAGATTTATATATTTGGTTTCAAGTATTCTTGTTGGTTTTTTGGTTCATATGTGCATGTTGGTTGATACTTTTACTTCCGACTCTGATTATTTTGTAAGATTTTGTAAAGATTCTTGAACAGCTTATGGATGATGAAAATCATTCGCTGGGTTTTTGTCGCGTATCCGTATTCTGTATTCTCTTTTTGGGAAGCGGGACGTGACACTTACTGCCGTTTTAGGTAGTTTATGGAACTGTTTCTCAACATCCAGTGAATCTAACTCTATAAATAGAGTATAGATTTCAATTGGAAAAGGTTCCTTAAACTTTTGATTCAAGTCTTTTACTTTTGAGAAGAAAAAGAACAAGTTTAAAAAGCATATACTTTCTTGAAGACTTGGTTCTCTGATTTTCAGTCTTGTATAACATTGAATTCGTTCTAGACTGAAGTCACAAGTCGACCTATAGCCAATATACAAAAAGAACTTTTACATACAAGGCTTTAGGTTGTTGTAAATCCCTTTTTGTTGTTGTTTCACTCTCAGGTTGTGAGAGTGGTCCTCTCGGTTGGAAAGTAGGACTCTTGGTTCAGAGTCGGTTTCACTTTAGGTTGTAGAGTAGGTTTTTTCTCTCTCTAGTGGTGAGAGAGGTCTACGAATTTGACATAGTTGTTGTCAAAGGCTGTAGAGTATTCTTGTATTTTTTCAAGAATAATGGAAAAGCTCAAGTGGGTTGCTTTGGGACTGGATGTAGGTCAGGAGGACCGAACCAGGATACATCGTGGTGTTTGCTGTGTTGATTCTCTGTGGTTGTATTCTCTAAACTTGCATTTTTAGTTTCTCTGAGTTTCTGGTGTAAATCGAATCTGGTCAGTCGACTGCTTTACTCTCTAAGTCGACTTAACAGACTTGTAACTCTTCAGTTAAATTACTCTTCTTATTTGACGCTTCAGTCGACTGCCTTCTATTTTCAGTCGACTTAAAAGTGCGAAAAGTTCAATTTATTGATTAGTTTTTATACAAAACTATTCACTCCCCCCCTCTAGTGTTATCTTCCTTGCATACAGGATCCAACACAGGACAGTTGATGCAGTGGTTAAGATCAGGAAGCACTTGCAGGCAGCTCAGGATAGGCAAAGGCGATGGGCTGATGTCCATCGGAGAGCTTTGGAGTTTGAGGTTGGTGACCATGTTTTCCTAAAGGTATCGCCTTAGCGCGGTGACATTCGGTTTGGTGGTGGGGGCAAGCTTAGCCCTAGGTTTACTGGACCATTTGACATTGTGGAGCGAGTAGGCAAGGTGGCCTATCATCTTGCATTACCACCGACTTTATCAGGAGTGCACGATGTTTTCCATGTCTCACAACTCAGGAGATATATCCACGATGAGAGCCACGTGACCGACTATTCTGAGTTGACTGTTCAGCCAGATTTGACTTGTGAGATTATGCCAGTTGCTATTTTAGATTGGCGTGAGAAAGTGCTTAAGAACAAGGTATCAAGCTGGTTCGTGTTTCTTGGAATCCTCAGTCGCCGGGTGTGTCGACTTGGGAGCTGGAGGAGGAGATTCAGCAGAAGTTTTCTCATCTGTTTGTGTAGCTTTTTGTTTAGTTCTTTCTTTTCTTTTCGGGGTTACCCTATATATCTTCTTGTTTGAATTTCAAGGACGAAATTTTTCTTGTTAGGTGGGTAGGATTTATAACGCATGTTTTCCATTTTATGTATTTTTGGGGGTATTTTTCTTTTTGTTGTATTTCTCTCATTGTATCTCCTTTTGGACTGTATATTAAATCTTCTCTTTCTATATATTCATTTATCTGATTTGTCGTCCTCTTGTTTGAGTTCTTAATTCCATTGTCTCCTATTTGTTCCTCCCTGTTTGATCTAGCTTTTATTTTGATCCCCATTGTTAAATTGTTCATATCCTACTTTTATTATTTTTCTCATTTTGCTCTACTTTGATTTTGGATCTTTTTAACCCAATAGCCATTAAAATCCCCTATAACCCTATACCCTATTCTAATACCCAAACCCATTTGCCTGACTCTACCCGTACCCTATTGGATACCCCTACTCGGTTGCACCTTAATACCCGCTATCCGCTTCACCGCTAACCCTAACTCCTTGTTCACCTGCATATATACCCAACACCGATGCGACGTTTCCCTTCATCCCTCAACTGCCCTACTCCAGTTCTTTTTCTCCTAAGCACCTGTCCAACTTCTCTCTGCTTTCCCTCACCTTGTCGCACCTCACCCCTAGCACCAGCCCATGCTCCCTGTGCCCATCCCCCATTTCCTCTTCTCCTCCTTGCGGTGCTGCAACACCCAAGCGGCAGCGACTTCCTCGTGCTACTCCACTCCGACATCAGGCTGCGGCACGAGCATAGCATCCCATTGCCCCTCCGCAGTGACTGCAGTTTGGTTCCCTCCGAAAGCGCTTCCTTAGCCCGCTGCCGTTGTCGTGACCCCTGCCGTCGACCCCTGTGTGCACCCCTCGCCGCTGCTCTCGTGTGGGTAGGTGGTGAGTTGTGCGCGTTGTTCATTGTTATGGGATCGTGAGAGTGAGTTCGTTGTTCGTGTGCTCATTATTGTGTTCATGGGTTCGATTCGTTCGTGAGTTTTTTGCCAGGAATCCGTTCCCGTTATTCTTGCTTTTGTGCCGTTTCCATCATCGTCCATGAGGCAAGTAACTTGTATTCTTTTCTTTGTATAATACAAGTACTAAATACCGCCTGTAATGTAGTTGTATTCTAGAGACAATTCTTGTGCAAAACCCTTGTGATATCTTATCTCTATTGTGTTGACCGGCCCGTACTTGCCTCATTATACACATGACATGAAATAACCTAGGGATGACCACTTCTTGTTGTATACATGCATATTGTTCATGACTTGTTGTATGATATCGTGTGCTTGGTTGTGTTAATTGTAGTATACTTGTTGTGGACTTGTGAAACCCTATACCATGTTGTTTGGACATCTAGTATAGCATATTTCATGTTTGGTTATGTTTTGGATGAGTTTCATATGAACTAGTTGATTTTGTGCATGAAGGATATTTTCTATTTTGTCGATTCCTCGTTTTTATTCAGTATTTTGGACCATATTAAGGTTAGTATATTAAAATTATTTGTGAACATGAACTGTAGAGAATTCTGTCCACTTTCCAGATTTTTTGGCTGATCTCTGTTTCGATTTATGAGTTGCGAGTTATGTCTATTTTACTACAGTGGTGTAGAGAAATTCCAGATTTCGTTTTATATGAATTTTGTGGAGTAAACTTTTTTTTTTCTGATGTTAAAAGTATTATTTTGATCTAATATTTTGCTGAGTATAACTAGAACTGATTTGGATTAACCCTGAACTTTTTTGGATTTAATTAATGAGTTTTACCAACTATTTTATGCTTGCAAATAATAACTATACTAGCATAATTTTCTTGCAATTCAGTAAAGATACATAATTTCGACCTGATTCTATTTGCTTTCTATAAAAACTTTGTGAATATGAATTATAGCCTACTGTATCTATTTTATCACCCTTTTGACGAATCTGGATTTCGATTTGTATTTTGTGAGATATTGCTGTTTTCGTACTGTAGTGCTTATTATTCCAGATTTACAAAACTGCCGTATCTTGTTGCAATCTGATTTTACTTGACTATTCTATCTACATTGAAAAATTATGAAACATTATTTTCTGTTACTAAACATACTAGGGAATATTCCAAATTTTAAGTGGATTTAATTTGTGAGTTTTCATGCTGTTTTTCTGTTCTTGAATACAAACTTCTGATATCTGGCTGAACAAGTTTTTTGAATTCAAACATGTTTTGAGACTTGTTGTTGTGAATTACCATATGACTTATATATATTTGCTGGATTTGGCCAGAAGTCTACTTTCTAGATTCTTCGACGGATCCAGATTTGCTTCTTTGTAGTAATGGCAGTATTATCTTGCTGTCCTGAACTAGAATTTTCATTGTTCTATCCTCTTATGAGTTATCTTTCGCATGTACGTGTTTATCTTGCAACCTGAACCTGTTACTTGTTAATGCTATGTTATTCTTGACTTGTTTTGTGACACATACATGCCTGTTTGATAATAATAAAATAATCAAGCCGGGGTTAAGGGAAAGATCTAGTAGTAGAAAATATAGAAATGTGTACTGAGAAGAGGGCCCGTGTTCCCTACCTGTTACGTGTTCATGACTACATGATACACGATCATGTTACCTGATTACCCGACTGCATGCTTTCCTATAGAAAGGTGTACTCGGAAGGGAGCCACTAGGTTCTACCTGTACATGTTTACTTGAATACCTGACTGCACACTTCCCTATAGGAAGGTGTACTCGGAAGAGAACCACTAGGTTCTACCTGTTCCTGTTTCCTGTTTTTCCTTATCCCTGAGTACACGGCCCTATGGACTACACTACGAAATCTAAACGCATACTTGTTTCAATGTAGCAAACATGTGGTAAAAGGATGGACGCATGAAATGCTACCTCGATAGTAATAATATTAGACTTGACATAACCTGTTTATCAGTTTACCTGTTACATGATACCTGTACATGCTACCTGTTAACCTGATTACCTGTATACCTGTTTACCTGCTTACCTGTTACATGTTTACCTGTTTACCTGCTTACTTGACACTTGATACATATTACCTATACCCTGTTAGTATATCATGTTACTTGATTTTGTTTCTTGATTCATGTTAGTTATCCGGTTCTGTTGACATTCCTATACCATGCTATGTTGCTTCCGCTGTTATTCTATATTTCCCATGTACTTGTGCCTGCACTACAAGCAGCTCGTAACTTGCATTGACGAGAATTTGTTTTCTTTTTTCTTCTTCCTGCAATTTGTTAAATTGCAGATTTTGGAGACCAGTTGCCTGATGGAGTTGGTGAAATGAGATTCTAGATGCTGAAGTTTTGCTATTATTATTTTCTTGCTATTGTTATTTTTTCCAGTTGGTACTTGAACAATTGTACTTGATTACTTGGATTTATTTGTATTTTGGCAATGTGACCCAGGATTATTGACTTGTTCAGATCTGATTTATTTGATATTAATATATTTTGTTTCAAGTAAATTCCTGTTGGTATTTTGATTCATATATGCATGCTTGGTTGATTTCTCTTGCTTCCTACTCTGATTTTTCTTGTGAAATATTGTAAAGGTCCTGACAGCTTATAGATGATGAAAATTATTCGCTGGGCTTAGTCACGTATCTGTATTTCGTATTATCTTTTTGGGAAGCGGGGCGTGATAATCTCCAAGGTTGAATTGCCAACTGACCCTACAACCATCGTTCCTCTGTCCTTTCAGGGTCGCGAGGTGGTGGACTGCCTGCATACAAGTCGCTAAATCCCTGAGGAACCTATCGTGCTTCATGATTTGCAAGTCCGAGATGAAGATCTTCTTGTGCTCCTCTGTGAGAACCGCCTCAGCCTCCGCAGTGAGGGAAGGGACCTTGAGCGCAAGAGCAGCACCTAAGGAAAAACCACCAGTAGTGGGGGTAGTCAAAGAAGCAGGTGGAGACTTTAAGTTCACCACCGGGGAGACGCTTGCAGGTCCCACCACAACCTTCACCACCGTAGGTCTGGTGTTCGCTTTCTTCCTCTAAATCTCTTCGAGGGACTTTCCCACTCAACCTTGTGCGCTTGGCGATGATCGTGTCGAAATCCATGTTAGCTGCTCCTGCTGAACAAAACATTAAGTGATAAGTAAAGAAAGGAAAGAAGAAATAACTACAAAAGCAAAAGTAAAGTGCAAAGAAAGGATTGATCGGATTGAGACCCCCCTGAAGAGAAACTCCTTTATCACCTCTCTCCAACTCAGAGTTAGCCAATCTAAAAGAGTTCTAACCACCTCATCCTCCTCTGGACTCAAAACTACATCACTCTTCGCTCTCTTCGGCACATCCTTTCCCCACCTAGTGGGAATCGCCCACGGCTTACGACTTTGAACGAGGAAGTATTTATCGCTCTAATACTTAATTGAGTCGGGGTTATCAATCAGCTTCACTCCTCAACGAGGAGTGAGATAGTATCTAAACTCAAACTTTCTCTTTTGGTGGATCTTGTAGAGCGTTCTCAAAATGCTTAGTCGTGGCTCAATCCCCACCGCCTGGCAGTGCAACCCGAAGTTGTTCACATGTCTCCACATTTTCAGCATGTACTGAATACCATCGCATAACCTCACTTACAGACGGGGAAGGAAAAGACGAAGCCCCGCAATAGAAGCATCGAAAAGGAGGAAGCACGTATCAGGGGAGGTCAACGAACAAGTTCAAACACCTGGGCCTGGCAACAAAAGATCGAACTCCCTCAAGATAATAAAGCACTCCTATATACTGCCCAAGTCGTCCTCTGTAAGCTTCGAAGATATTTCGTCCACCTCTGAGTGCTTATGACCCTCATATAGTGGCGTCATCCCATGCTCAACTCTCGACAATAAATCGGTGGAGTAATCTCGAATGCCACCGAGATGTGGTAATGGACTAGGAAGCCTAACCAACTTCCCCACTTATCTTGGTCTCTCTACAATCGTCTCGACTACAACCGACACCACCACTCTCTTCTCCTTGTTCTCTTTAGAAGGCAGTGTAGATGGGCGATCTCAAACGTGGCTAGAAGGGGAGGTCTCATCTTCCGAAGAAACCCTAGACATCTTTGATAAATAATATATATATATATATATATATATATATATATTACCTTCGATGTGATAGCTACAGATAAAAAGTTTGCTGGAAAGAGAAAATAACAACTAGAGTGCTCTGACAACCTCGCCGGAGAGAAAATTTTTTGGAGGATGAGAAAATGAGAGAATGAGGAAGGAATGGAGAGGGGGTGGTGGTGTTATAGAGAGAGGGAGACGACGCTTGGGCTCCCGAAGCTAATGGGCCCCCAATCGTTGGGAAAAGCCCGAAAGCTAGGGAAGTCCAATGGACAGAAAGACCATACGACAAGGGACTCTATTGGTCAGGAAGTCGAAACGACGAACCACGTTGATTGATCAACTGTCAATGCTCAATGTGAAACGTGTCGCGCTGTCGAAGCAACGAAGTAGCTCGGAACCATGCATAGAACAAACATGTGCCTGATAAAAAAATGAAGGAAACCCGTTTACTGGTCAACGATCAATGGTCAATGAGACATGTGTTGCACTGCCGAAGCATCGAAGTAGCTCAAAATCATGCGGCGAATAAACGTGTCCCCGATCCAAAATGGAAGAAACCCGTTGACAGGTCAACAGTCAACGGTCAATGGGACATGTGCCACGATGCCGAAGCATCGAAGTAGCTCGGAACTACGTGTTGAACAAACGTGTCCCCAATTAAAAAATAAAGGAAACCCCATTGATTGGTCAACGGTCTATGGTCAATAGGAAACGTGTCACACTACCGAAGCATTGAAGCATCTCAGGCCAGCGCACCGAACAAACGTGTCCCGGATAAAAAAAGTAGCAAAACTGTTGACTGGTCAACGGTCAACGGGACACGTGTCGTGCTGCGGAAACATTGAAGTAGCTTGGAACCATACGTCGAACAAACAAGTCCTCGAACAATAAATGAAGTAAAATTGTTGAACGGGGAACGGTCAACAGGATATGTGTCGTGCAGCCGAAGCAACAAAGTTGCTTAGAACCATGCGCCAAACAAACGTGTTCCAGAACTAAAAAAGAAGCAAAACTGTTGACTATTCAACGGTCAACGGGGCACGTGTTGCGCAGCCGAAGCATTAAAGTAGCTCAGAACTGTGCGTCGAACAAACATGTCCCCCCAAAAAAATGAAGCAAAGCCATGGACCGGTCAATGGTCAACAGTCACCGGACATGTGTCGCGTAGCCGAAGTATCGAACCAGCTTGGAATCGTGCGCCGAAAAAACATGTCCCCGAACAAAAATTGTAGCAAAACCGTTGACCATTGGTCAACAGTAAACAAACACGTGTCCTCCTACCGAGGCATCAAGGTGGTTCGGTGCAGTGCCCCGAGCAAACGTGCCCCGATCTAAAAACAAGTGTTTGGCATTGATTGCTCAACGCACCACCGACGTCCGATCTTTGCGATTTTCGCGCCAATCACGATCCACGCTTCAGATTTTGCCATGTCATCAGATGTTTAATTAATTGCTTTAGTAATTATTAAATCAAATTAACTATTTAAAATTTCAAATAAAATTAAAAATAGTAAAAAGCTAATTAAAAAATGATAAAAGTAATTCTTAATTCGGAAAAATATTTTTAAATTTCTAAAAGGATAATTATAAAATTAGAATAATTAATTAATATTTTGAAAATTAATTATCAAAATTTGAAAATTGAATAGAAAATTCAAAAAATGATTGAAAATTTAAAAAATAATTATATAAAAATTTGGGAAAATAAAAATAAAACAAAAAAATTCTAAAATTAATTTTGGGTATTTTATAAACTCAGAATAATACCGTTACACCTCGAGCAAGATCCAAACCTACCTGAGAATTCCGATATGTTCCGTAGACCCTTAAAAGGGCAAACTACTCCTCAAAGGGTGTGAAAATCAGTCTCCGGGAGTGTGGGGCTTGATATGGGTAAAAATAGAACCAAATTGGGACTGTTCAAATCAGGCACGAATATTAAAGCTCTCAGGGGTAAAACGGCAATTTCATGAAAAATGGGCCCATAAACGGAATTGGGTTTCTTTCAAGCCCAATAGCCCAAAACTGGTATGTCTTACCGGGTTGTCCCGTCCTGGCTGCCGTCGCTTTCCACCGCGATGCACAGTTCCCCCGGGTGTTACCTTGATGGGTGTGCTGTGTATGTGGGTTTTGATCAAGGGGATCGTGGGCCGTTGATCACCATCTTGATCACATTGATTATGGACCGTCGGAACTTCACGATCTCATCTTGATCTTCTTGATCATGATTTAATCTTGGCCGTCCGTGGGATCTTGATCATCACCTTTGATTTTAGACCGTTGGATTGCTTCATCATCATCTTGGAGTTCTTTGATTTGCTTCGATTGGTGGCCGTTTGATCGTCGATCTGATCCGATCATCATCCTCATTATCAAGATTCTGATTACATCTCGACCTTGATTTTGATCTTCGATCAGAGTCGTCTGATCTGATCCGATCGCCTTGATATTGTGATCCCTTGAATCTTAGCCGTCCGATCGTGTCCGAGATCGATTGTTCTTTGGATTTGTGATCTTGTTCGTGATCATCTTGTTTGTGATTCGTTGCTATTGAGTTGGTGCCTGGAAATTCGTTCCCGTTATTCTTTTCCTTTGGTTGGATTCGTCGTCTTTCACGCAAGTAACTTGTAGTCCAATTCATTTGTTTGATACAAGTGAAAAAGTTCACCTATAGTGTAGTTGGGTCTTTCAGACAACTCTTGATTGTGTTTTCCTTGATGGGTTTTGTCTCTATTGTCATAATTTGGCCATAGATGACTCACGACACCATATGGACATAATTAACCTAGGATTCACCCAATTCTTGATTTATGAACATGTATGTGAGACTTGTGTGTAAATTCGCGTTTTGATTGAGACCCATGTGAAATATTTGGTGTGGACATGTTAGGTACCCTAAATCATGATGTTTAGACACTTGGTAGACTTTATTTAATGTTTGGATGTGTTTAGATCAATTTTCTTGAATCTATGTTGATTTTGTTCTTGAGGGAAAAATCTGTAGTTTTGTTGCTGTTCTGTTTGGTTTGCTGTTTTCGACTGTGTTAAAGTCAGTATCTTGATTTCGGTATAAAACATGAGTTTTAGATTATTTTGTCTATTTTCAAACCCCTTTGATCTTACTTGATTTTGATTTCGCATGACTGAGTTATGACTGTTTTAGTACAGAGGTGTCGACCTTTTCCAGATTATGTTTTTCGGTAATTTTGATGACAAACCATTTTAAAGAACTATGTTACGTATATTATTTTAATCTAAACCTTTGGTCAGTCTTTCTACACCTATCTAGGGATTATCCATAATTTTGGTAGATTTTATTGATGACTTTTATATGTCGTTTCATACATGTTTACAAAAGTCATACTTGGTGTATTTTGCTCGTTGTTCTGTAAAGAATTGTGTTTTCACCATGATTCTTTTTACTGCATGAAAAATGTTCGTGAAAGATGAAAGCTAATATATTTTGTCTATTTTCATCTCCCTTTGGCGGATTTGGATTTCGTTTCACTGGTTGCGAGATATCTTAGTTTTCGTACAGCAGTGTTGGGAATTCTAGATTTGCCAAAGTGTCGTTTCTTGATGTTTTCTTATTTTTGGTGACTAAACAAATTTTACTGTAATATTATGAAACTTTATTTTTTGATTCTAGACATACAGGGGAATACCCCAGATTTTTTCTGAATTTATTTGAGAGGTTTCGATGCAGTTTTTCTGACTGAGAATTTGTTTTCCTGATTTCTGACTGAACATGTTTTCTGTTTTCGAACCTGTTTTGAGTTATGATGTTGTGAAGTACTATGTGACTTATTTATATTTGCTGGATTCTTGTGGAAGTCTATTTTCCATATCCTTTGACGGATCCAGATTTGGATGTTTGTAGTGGCGGGAATCATTGTTTTTGTACAACACTGTCTTGCTATCCTGAATTAGAAAACTAGTTGTTTTGTCCTGTTATGTGTTATCTTGTACCTGTACTTGTTTATCTTGCACCCGAACCTGATACATGTTTATATCCTGTTATTCTTGCTTAGTTTTGTGACACATAAATGCATGCCTGATTATAATAATAAATGACCAAGCCGGGGTTAAGGGAAAGATATAGTAGTGGAAAATATAGAAACGTGTACTTGGAAGAGGACTTGTGTCCTGCCTGCCTATTACGTGTTCATGACTACATGATTCACGATCCTGTTACCTGTACCTGACTGCATGCTTCCCTATAGAAATATGTACCCGGAAGATAACCACTAGGTTATGCCTGTTTTCTGTACCTGACTGCATACTTACCTTAGGAAGGTGTACTTGGAAGAGAATCACTAGGTTCTACCTGTTCCTGTTTCCTGTACCTAAGTACACTGCCCTATGGACTCCATTACGAAATCTAAAACGAAACTGTTTGTCGTAGCAACCATGTATTATGTTCTTGGGGCACATGAAGTGCTGCCTAGTTAGTAATATAACAAGACCTGACATGACATAATATGATTTCATGTACTTGATACCTGATTATCCTGTTACATGATTACATGATTACCTGTATACTTGATTACCTGCTTACCTGTTACCTATACCTGTTACATGTTACCTGATTATCTATTTACTTGTTTACTTGTATACCTGTTTCTTGATACCTGTGCATGTTTTCCTATTTACTTGAATACTTGACACTTGATTCATGCCAGTTACACTTGATCACATTACCATGCTAGTTGTTTATGTTGACATCACATGTATACCATGTTGCTAGTTAGTTTTCCCATGTGCTTTTATCCTACATTATTTGTGACCCGTAACTCACAATTGACGAGTACTTGTTTTTCTCTTTCCCTCTTTCCTGCATTCGTTGAATTGCAGATTTTGGAGAACAAGTTCCAGACTTGGTGACATGAGATACTAGTTGTTGGAGTCTTGTTATCATTATTTATTGTTTTCTTGCTTTGAACAATATTGTATTTTTGATACTTGAATTTATTCTTGTATTTGGGCAATGTGACCCAGGATTTATTGTGTATTTTAGATCATGACTATTTGAGATTAATACATTTTATTTCAAGTATTTTTGTTGGTATTTGGTTCATATGTGCATGTGGTTGACTTTTCTGGCTTCCGACTCTGATTATATTGTGATATGTGTAAAGATTCTTGAACAACTTATGGATGATAAAAATCATTCGCTGGGCTTTTGTCGCATATCCGTATTCCGTATTCTTTTTGGGAAGTGGGGCGTGACAGAGTTTTTAGTGGTATCAGAGCCCAGGTTTGGCTAACGTATTAGTTGCCTAATATATTAGACAAGCTTGGCTCGAACTGGGATCTACTCAACATTTCACCGACCATGCATGCATAAATGAATTGCTACCAACATTGATATGGATATAGTCTTATTCCATTTGTTTGATACCTTCTTATTTGATTCCTTGATTCCTTGTTTCTTCTGTCTCTTTTAGTCGTTCTCATTTGTTGATTCCTTATTGGGTATAGTTTCGTTCTTTCCATACCCATATTCCTTTGATTCTTTCATTCATCTTCATTTGTTGACTCATTTTGAATATCATGCTAGTTATTCTTTTTCTACCATATTCTCTTGAAATTCCGCTTGTGCCCCCTCGTTCCTCTTCCTTCATATTCAATTCTTTGATTTCTTATTTTCTTTCGCCCCTTTGAGTCGTCCTCCTTTGTTGACTCTTTATTGAGTATAAAATTCATTCTTCTCTTTCCTATAATTTCTTTATATATATATATATATATACATATATATATATATATATATATATATATATATATATATATATATATATATTCGAATATTTTGTGTATTTCGATTATTATTTGTTATATTTTGGATCTTCTATAAAATTGTTTTCTAAAACGAAAATTTTGTTATTTCGGATAAATGTGTATTTTAATATTACAAATTTCAAAACTTAACTTGGTACTTAAATTGAGCAATCAATATCTAAGTACGGGTGAAAGATTGCATCATCTTGTTCATCGTTTTGTTGCAACTGGATGTTGAGATGGCAAACATGCAACTAGACGTTAATGGAGGCAAATTGCAACTGGATATCGGTGAGGCAAAATGTGCAACCGAATATCCAGATGGTAACCTGCAACCTGTTGTCGTGGAGACAAACCTGCAACTTGATGTCGAGAAGGCAAATCTACAGATGGATATAATTGAGGCGAACCCACATCAAAGAATTTCTACTACTACTATTATTATTGTTTTCCTTATTATTATGAGTATTATTATTATTATTGTTATTACTATTACTATTATTATTATTGTATTTTTCTTACTATTTTATTTTTGATGTTGATATTAAATTACTTTCACCAAAATGATTAACCCCAAATTATTTTCTGTCTAGTATTATTATCCTTAACGGTATTGTTAATATTTTATTATTATTATTATTTTTACAAATATGTTTATAATTATTATTATTATTATTATTATTATTATTATTATTATTTTCATTATTATTTTATTATTATTATGTATTGATTTTTGTATTATTAATATCATTTTTGTTAATGCTCAGTAGTTTTGACCTAATTATTTAAATTAAAGCCCTTCTCTAAATCCCAATTTTAATCTGGTGTCTCATTCTTTTCTTCCTGCTCGGTTCGTCGCTTGGTGTCACGTGGTCTACGACGACATGTCTGCAGCTTGGAACGTCACCATCAGAGTGTCGCAGCGGAAGCGTGGTGGGACCATAACCCACAGGTCCCAGGATCATATTGTTGCTTCTCCTTCCTTGCATTGTTTTGGTTTCTCCTATCTCTTGCAACTGTTATCATCCGTTGACTTATTATTTGATTCAATTCTTCCCTGTCTTTTCTCTCTTTGATTTCAGTTCTGTCGACTCCCTTATTGCTTTGTTATCTGGTGTTGATGCTTTCCTTTTGATACTGCTTATTCTCTTTCTGCGTTCCATTTGATCCCATTGTTATCGCCTTCCCTCTATTTCTGGTTTTGCTCCTGCTTTGTTCTTTTCCCTTTAGCCCTCTGTTTTGTTACCCTTTCCCAGTTTGCTTTTGCCTTGTCCTATGTACCGCCTAAGCAAATTTCGAGGACGAAATTTTGTTGTAAGGTGGGTAGGATTGTAACCCCTGTTTCCTCGAAAATGTATTTTCCATGTATTTTCGGTATTTAATTTTTTTTTAACAATTAGTTTTCCACTTTCAAATTATTTTTTTGTTAAAATGTATTATTGGACTTTCTATTAAAGTCTACTTTAATCAATGGTTTTATTTGTTACTATTTTCCAACAAATTTATATTATAATACCAATCTATTTATTGTTATTATTACTACTGTTATTATTATTACTATTAGCATTTTTATCATTTTTCTTATTATTGTTATTGTTCTCAGTATTATTATTATTACTGTTGTTTTTAACACCATTATTATTGTTATTGTTTTATTATTATTAGTAGTATATCTATAAAACCCTAATTGTATATTTTTTTTATTGGTTATTTTATTTTCCAAATGGATTTTAACCCAACCCATTATTTTATTGGATTTTAAAATCATATATTCTATTTTACCCATATCCAATAACCCACCCTTAACCAATAACCCATTAAACTCCTTTAAACCAAACCCATGAGCATAACCCTACCCTATAACCTGTTAGCCAACCCGTAACCCTAAACCCGTTCACCTTCTTATTTAATACCCCAACATCACCTGTTCATCTTCTAAATCCCCCCATGCAGCAGCCTCTTCTATTTCTTCACCTGTTCATCGCCATCGCGACGTGCCAACTCTCCCGACCTCCTGTGCTCCTCTCCCATGTCCTGGTGTCGCGGCGCACCCCTCCGCTGTGTCCCCCTGGCCGCAGCCAACAACAGAGCAGCCACCCAGCCACCGTGACTCCCCTATCCTCGTCGCCAACACAAGATAGCTGCGATAGCAGCGCACACCAGCAACTGCTGCAATCTCCTTCCCTTTCTCTGACCTGCATCACCCCGGGCTATCGCCCACCGCGATGCACAGTTCCCCTAGGTGTTATCTTGATGGGTGTGCTGTGTATGTGGGTTTTGATCAAGGGGATCGTGGGCCGTTGATCACCATCTTGATCACTTTGATTGTGGGCTGTCGGATCTTCACAATCTCATCTTGATCTTCTTAATCATGATTTAATCTTGGTCGTCCGTGGGATCTTGATCATCACCTTTGATTTTGGACTGTTGGATTGCTTCCTCATCATCTTGGAGTTCTTTGATTTGCTTCGATTGTCGGCCATCCGATCGTCGATCTGATCCGATCACCATCCTCATCATCAAGATACCGATCACATTTCGATCTTGATCTTGATCTTCTATCAGAGTCGTCCGATCTGATTCGATCGCCTTGATATCGTGATCCCTTGAATCTTAGCCGTCCGATCATGTCTGTGATCGATTTTTCTTTGGATTTGTGATCTTGTTCGTGATTCGTTGCTGTTGAGTTCGTGCCCGAAAATCCGATCCCGTTATTCTCTTCTTTTGGTTGGATTTGTCATCTTTCAGACAAGTAACTTGTACTCCAATTCATTTGTTTAATACAAGTCAAAAAGTTCACCTATAGTGTAGTTGGGTCTAGAGACAACTTTTGATTGTATTTTCCTTGATGGGTTTTATCTCTATTATGATAATTTGGCCATAGATGACTCACGACACCATATGGACATGATTAACCTAGGATTCGCCCAATTCTTTATTTGTGAACATGTATGTGAGGCTTATGTGTAAATTCGTATTTTGATTGAGACCCATGTAAAATATTTGGTGCGGACATGTTAGGTAACCTTAATCATGATGTTTAGACACTTGGTAGACTTTAAATCATGTTTGGACGTGTTTGGATCAATTATCTTGTATCTATGTTGATTTTGTTCTTGAGGGAAAAATCTGTAGTTTTGTCGTTGTTTTGTTTAGTTTGCTGCTTTCGACTGTGTTAAAGTCAGTATCTTGATTTCGGTATAAAACACGAGTTTTAGAGAATTTCATCTATTTTCAAACCCCTCTAACCTAGCTTGATGTTGATTTCGTATGACTGATTTATGACTGTTTTAGTACAGAGGTGTCGACCTTTTCCAGATTCTGTTTTTCGGTAATTTTGATGACAAACCATTTTAAAGAACTATGCTACGTATATTATTTTAATTTGAAACTTTGGTCAGTTTTCCTATTCCTATCTAGGGATTACTCAGAATTTTGGTAGATTTTATTGATGAGTTTTATATGTCATTTCATGCATGTTTACAAAAGTCATACTTACTGTATTTTGCTCACTGTTCTGTAAAGAATTGTGTTTTCACCCTGATTATTTTTAATGTATGAAAAATGTTAGTGAAATAAGAAAGCTAATATATTTTCCTATTTTCATCTTCCTTTGGCGGATTTGGATTTTGTTTCACTGGTTGCGAGAAATCTTACTTTTCGTACAGCAGTGTTGGGAATTCCAGATTTGCCAAAGTATCGTTTCTTGATGTTTTCTTATTTTTGATGACTAAACAAATTTTACTAGAATATTATGAAACTATATATTTTGATTCTAGACATATAGGGGAATACCCCAGATTTTTCCTGAATTTTTTTGAGAGGTTTCGATGCAGTTTTCTAGACTGAGAATTTGTTTTCCTGATTTCTAACTGAACATGTTTTCTGTTTTCGAACCTGTTTTGAGTTATGATGTTGTGAAGTACTATGTCACTTATTTGTATTCGCTGGATTCTTGTGGAAGTCTATTTTCCAGATCCTTTGACAGATCCAGATTTGGATGTTTGTAGTGGCAGAAATCACTATTTTTGTACAACACCGTCTTGTTATCCTGAATTAGAAAACTAGTTGTTTTACCCTGTTATGTGTTATCTATACCTGTGCTTGTTTATCTTGTACCCTGAACCAGCTACATGTTTATATCCTGTTCTTCTTGCTTAGTTTTACGACACATACATGCATGCCTGATTATAGTAATAAATGACCAAGCCGGGGTTAAGGGAAAGATCTAGTAGTGGAAAATATAGAAACGTGTACATGAAAGAAGAACTGTGTTCTGCCTGCCTGTTACGTGTTCATGACTACATGAATCACGATCATGTTACCTGACTGCATGCTTCCCTATAGGAAGATGTACTCGGAAGATAACCACTAGGTTATGCCTGTTTCCTGTACCTGACTGCATACTTCCCTTAGGAAGGTGTACTCGGAAGAGAACCACTAGGTTCTACATGTTCCTGTTTCCTCTACCTAAGTACACTGCCCTATGGACTCCATTACGAAATTTAAAGTGAAACTATTTGTCGTAGCAACCATGTGTTATGTTTTTGGTGCGCATGAAGTGCTACCTAGTTAGTAATATAACAAGACCTGACATGACATAATCTGATTTCCTGTACTTGATACCTGAATATCCTGTTACATGATTACATTATTACCTGTATACTTGATTACTTGTTTACCTGTTACCTGTACCTGCTACATGTTACCTAATTATCTGTTTACCTGTTTACTTGTATACCTGTTTCCTGATACCTATGCATGTTTGCCTGTTTACTTGATTACTTGACACTTGATTCATGCCAGTTACACTTGATCACATTACCATGCTAGTTGTTTATGTTGACATCACATGTATACCATGTTGCTAGTTAGTTTCCCCATATGCTTATATCCTACATTATTTGTGATTCGTAACTTACAATTGACGGATACTTATTTTTCTTTTTCCTTCTTTCCTGCATTCGTTGAATTGTAGATTATGAAGAACAGGTTCCAGACGGTATTGGTGACATGAGATACTAGTTGCTGGAGTCTTGTTATCATTATTTCTTGTTTTCTTGCTTTGAACAATATTGTATTTTTGATACTTGGATTTATTCTTATATTTGGCAATGTGACCCAGGATTTATTGTGTATTTCAGATCATGATTATTTAAGATTAATATATTTTATTTCAAGTATTTTTGTTGGTGTTTGGTTCATATGTGCATGTGGTTGACTTTTCTGGCTTCCGACACTGATTATATTGTGATATGTGTAAAGATTCTTGAACAGCTTATGGATGATGAAAATCATTCGCTGGGCTTTTGTTGCATATCCGTATTCCGTATTCTTTTTGGGAAGTGGGGCGTGACAGTAGTTTAAACCCATAATTATCCATAAGAGATAGTTCAAAAACCATATCTCTTATCCTGAGGGGAGTTTAAACTCTTTTTAACCACTCTTATCTCTTCATGAAGAAGATATAACTAATTCAATCCAAAAATATCGGAAGTAAAGATAAATTATTATCTTGAAACTGATCAAAACGACTATAAATACCCCCCTACCTCTACCAGAAACAGATAATCAATATACTCTCCACAAAAAGCTCTGTCATAGTGTTCTTGATTTCTGACTTGAGCGTCGGAGGGTCTGTCGCCGGGATTAACCCCGGTGTTTTAGACTTTGTGCAGGTCAACAGAGGCGGTCGTCACCACATGAATCAAATCCAACGGCGCAAACGAGTTAGATTAAGAAGTCATTTGCAGTCAAAGGTAGTTAACACCATTGAAAGTCAAAATTTAGGTTCTTGTTTGTTCTTCAAAAGAATGCACATCATCTGATTGCTCCCACGCCGAATAAAGCAGCCAGAATAGTCTTTAATTACAACAAAATCTTCGTATTCCAATCTCTTCCTATTCTTAGCCTTCTTAGCCTAGCATCAATTCCCATCTTGATTTATTAGCGTAGCGCCCCGAATTTCCAATATAATATCTTAGAAATATGTGGCACGATTCCCAGTATCAACTTCAATGTAATATTAAACACAGTCCAGAAACACAGATAATTTTTATTTCAAATTTTATTACAACAATCTTTACAAACACAGCGGAATACAAAAGACCTTGAATTACATTTTTTTTACAACACTTCTTTTACGAAATTTACACAAAAGCTCTATTACATCAATTTATCTCAAGCATCCAAACCCCAAGCTCTAAGCAACAACAACCTGTAAAGTATGAGGTTAAAGATAACCCTAACCCCCAAAACTAAAGGGGTCAGCCATAAAGGTGTGAGTGACATAAAACAAGCAACATAATTAATCATAAAACACTAAGTCATCAACAACATGTATTAACAGCAAGAATAAATGAAATGAGAAATAACAAATAAGCAAAGCATGGAAATATCAAAGAATATAAGTCAGTAAATAGTAAAACATGAAAACCTCAAGTGAATCTAGACTAAGTGTCAAGTGTAGGGAAAACAGAAAAACACAAGCATAAACCAAGTCAAGAAAAACAAAATTCTATATGCTGACTCTCTAATGTGTACTTGTCGGATTCTATGCATTCCATAGTACATAGGTCCGGTGCAAGCCTTAACAATCTCCACTTTATAGGGATAACCCCTCGTTATGCAACTAATCCTACTACGGTGATGGAAAACAAGATCCAGAATACTCCGCAAATAGGCACCATAGCCCTCGACGCGCAAGCATTATGTAAGATTGCTAAAAAACAATCAGAGAATCATCTCCCAAACCCATGTACCCCACGAATAGGCTTGCAAGGCCCTCGATGTGCAGATACACTAGGTACATTCTGTGAATAGGCCTGCCAACCCTCGACACACGAATGCACCCTGCGTGCTCCGTGAATAGGCTTGCAGACCCTCGACACGCGAACACACAAATGTCCTCTCGAGACAAAACAACAAACAGTCCTGGAACGCATCCGTTGGACTAACAAAACCATGAGCCTATACTTATGTTTTCCAAGTTCCATCACATCCCCACTAGTGCCTGTCCTTAAGTTGATTATTATTAAACTACCAAAAATCCTCATCTCTAGATTTGGTGTATCCTGCCGAACTTAAATACTCGACAACAATTAAACTAAGACCCCCTAGGTCTAACTCAACAAATCTCAACTACCGGTACCAGGACTCCCATTCAACTCCTAGAGATCTCAACAAGACCAAAATTCACTTATCCATTGTCAAAATGATCAAAGGGAAAAACCTCTCCAATCAACAAAACCCAAATCTTTTATAAAATTCCCAAATCCAAATCCAATAATAAAATATCTTGAAAACATATGTTCTATAGAAAGAATAATATCTAGAATAGTAAGTTATAGATACAAAAACATTTAAAGAATCAACCATTTAAAGAACACCTGGAAAACTCAAGAAACATTAGTAACAGTCGACTGCAAACCAGAGTCGGTCGACTGTCCAGAGCGAAGATCCAATATTTTTAAGAAAATAATTCTAAGTGTTGACGGTCGACTGTAAAAGACACCAGTCGACTGTCCAGAGCAAAAATCCAACACCTCGAGAAAATATCAAAACAGAGCAAAGACAGTCGACTGGAGAAATGGTTCAGTCAACTATTCTGCACGAGATTTCAAGAAAAACGAGAAAATACAGCAGCCAGGTAGCAATGGTCGACTGTCGAAACATTCCAGTCGACTGCCTCACCTACAGACGGCAATTTGGGTTGTGCATAATTCAACCGATACGAAGATTTACCTTACAAAACCGAAATCTATAAAAAGTTTATTTCTGATATGATCAAATACAACTTATAGGATATACAAGGATCCATAAAAACCAATCAAAAACCACTTGAATTGATAAAAATAACTTTTTGATGAACTTCTTCAAAATAAAAACAGGAACGTGTGCATACATCAAAATTAGAGTTTTTAAGAATAAATCATACATCAAAATAACTTTGTTTTATATTCCAAACATATCAATACCAAAATAAGTTGAGATATAGTCAAATCCTTCGAGACACATAAAACTCTATTTCTTCTAAAACAACAAAAATACTATATTCATGAAAACATTCGTGCATGTTCGTGCACCAAAGAAAACTTTACCAATCCATAAACTAAAATAAAAAAAAAATTCAAATATGAAACTTAGTATTTGAGTAAATCCAAATTCAGATGAAATCTTTCACAAAATCACAAAATCCCAAATTTAATCAAAAAAATGTATCAATCCCCAATTTAGTCATCACAACTCAAATTCTCAAGACATGGTCTTTTAATCCATTACTCATTCTCAAAATTCCTCAAACTCAAACTCAACTATTCTCAATAGTTGATCCATAAGCAAAATTTCTCATTTACATGGCCAAGTTGTATTCATCCAACTCACCAATAGTCCAAAATCCCTTCTTTAATCAATTAATGCATAACATCCATCATACTCAATCAAATCAGTAATAATCCAAAAGAAATAGCCTACTCACAATTTATATTAGGTTCTCCTACAATCCAAAATTATCCACATACAATTCTACTCACAACAACTAGGGTTCTTCTCAAAGATCCAATTTTTATCATTCATCATACATATTCATACCAAACCCTAGCATGCTTTCTAATAGATGAAACACCACATACCACATACATAAAACAAAATAACAAAATAATTTACATCACTCACCTCAATGGAGAGATCAAATGAATGTAACAAAGCATGATGAAGAATCCCTCCTTTGCAAAGAATCCAAGATCCCCTCTTTAAATCTCCAAGAAAATAAAATTAATAAACCTTGTGTTGTGCAGCGAAAGATGGATGCACTCCATCTTTTAAATAGGTTGGAAATTGAAGGATTAGGGTTTTGAACACATTTGCAAAATAATCCTTTAACAAATTGTTACTTTACATATATAAACCTTTCTTTATAAAGTAGTTAAAATAAGTTAAATAAATTAAAAACAAATCAAATCATTTTACTACTGAGTTTTTCAGCAATCCAGCACAGCCCAGAAATAAAGAAAATTCAGATTTGTATTCAGGGTGACAATTTTGCACAAAAGTCATTCTTTTTGTAATATTTGCAAATACATCTTAAAATATTCGTAAAAAATCCAAAAAATTCAGAAATAATATCTAATAATACATATTATATTTTCCAATTAAAATATCTGACTTTTACTTTCCAGGAAAATATTTGCATAAGATCCAACATAAATTCCATATTTGCAAAAACACCATATTTCGTTTAAATCTTTACCAAATCGACTCTAAATAAAATTTAAATATATTTTAATTTCAATGATGACCATGGAAAACCCAAAAATCAGTAAAAACGAATTTTCATTATTTATTTGAGTTCGAAACGGCTTTTTACATAAAGGCCCATCTCTTTCGAGGTATTTATAAAAATAGTTTCTTTATTCAGAAAATCCCAAAATTTAATAAACTCTATTATAAGTAGGAGAATTTATTTAAAATATAAAATTGGATATTTACTTCAAAAATATTTGCACGTGTTTTGCACGTGCAAAAAGATAAATCTTTAGAAAAAAAATATTTATCAAATCTCCAGAAAATCATTTTAATTTATTTATAAATATTTAAAATTATATTTAAAAATACGGGGTACTACAATTAGTCTGGTTTGTTTGCTTGATATAGTAATAGTATAATCATGTGAAATGTTGCACATAATTTTAAAAAAATAAGAAAATAAGTAAATATAAAATCATCTAATAACATCTATATAATAGTGCACGATTTGTAGGTTTGATAATGAGATATATTTCAGTTCAAAAATTTGGATGGACAAAGAGTGGGTGGTTGTCTCCAACATTTACTCTTCATTTTTTTGTTTAAAAAAAAAATGAAAAAAAACCTTTGGACAAAAAGTGGTCTTTGCATAATATATCGTAAAGATCGTTTGTTGAGTTTTTTTTCCTAGATCATCAAAACAAATATGGTATTTTTGTATATGTAAATTAGAGATCCTTATTAGTAAATAATACTGGTATTCCTGTTAATACTAACGAAATGGATGTACTTTTACACCATCTCCCTCTCTACCTATCTTCTTCCTTTGCACAGACTAAAAACCAAAAAATCATCAAGTTCAACCGGTCAACCAGCTACTTGATCAATAAAGGCCACACAAATGAGGATATTTTGTATGACTTGTTGCCGACTTCTCCCAAGAGCGTTAACTACTATGCGCAATCTAGTTATTTAACAATTTCTTTCCCTTTTTTCCAAAGAAAAAGAAATCCTTTTTTCCTATTGGGTTTATATGTCTTGCATACTATGTCGATATAAAGAGATGCGGGTGAAGCGATGTATGAATCAAAGTGATAATGGATGAATAAGAGCACCAACAAAGCAGCAAGTAATTGATAGTCCTCTGTCACTTGGACAGTCGACTGTTGCAGCATTTTGTTAGGAGTCGAAGAAATGCAGCAATGTCCTTTGTGATAGTCAACCGTCAAGCGGCGGCAACAGGCTATTGGGTTGGTCTTGGGGATCCATTTCGGGTCCAACTTCTTCTCCAGGTTAGATTGTACGACTCCTAACTTGTGGCTTCTCCTGCAGGACATATCAGACAGTTATTATATCAAGGTTACAAACTAGGATTTCTCTAGATCTCTATAATCAATGTAATGCCTCAAAGAAAATATATAATTGTATTGAGTGCCGAATAGAATATAAAGTACTTCATCTGAGAAGTGAGTGAATTCTCCATTGTAAAGAACAAGTAATTCCAGTTAGACTTAAGAAAGGGTCATGGTGAGAGTTGTAACTCTTGTATCTTCTTTAGTTGAATAATATCTCGGTTTTTCTTCCCCGAATTAGGGCTTTCCCAAACCGGGACAAATATTGTGTACTTTGTGTGATTGATGTGATCTTCTATTTGCTTAATGGTTTGTACTGATGTGTCGAAGACCCAATAAGATCTGACACATAATTCCTAACAATTAAAATCTGAGCATCAGTTCAAAAATCTTCCGTAGTGCAGGGATTGTTCAAGTTCATTGGAGAAGATGGCAGATAAGAGAACGAAGATCAAGCAGTTTGACGATAAGATCAACTTTAATCTCTAGAAAGTTGACATGTATGACACATTGGTTAAAAGGGGCTTGCATTTTTTCCTATATGGAGATAAATGGAAGCCAACCGACATGAAGCAGGAGAAGTGAGATGAGATTTGTTTATAGGAGTTGAGTTGAATCCAATTACAATTGGCGGACGAAGTCAAGTGTGTGTTTCTTGATGAGAAAAGCACGACGAGTTTGTAAGTGAGACTCCAAATTGACTACTCGGGATTGGATGTACTGGAAGAGAAAGTTGTTTTGTTTCTCAATGAATGAAGGTACCTATCTTCCAGATCATATTGTGGAGTTTAATAAGGTAATATATAATCTGAAAACGATAAATGCGGGTGATCTAAGTGACTTTGATTAACTCGGTATTATCTAATTTACATATGTATTACATGTCATTCTTTGAATTGCCAAAGTGGATGATTCAAAGGATTGACCGAATTTGGAAGAGATTCCTGTGGAAATGCACAGAAGTTGTAACACCCCGCAAAATTGAGTAATGAAAATTTTGCCATCGTGTGTTACGCACGTATATTTCGTACTGTTACGAATAATATTCGTAATAGATTTTTATATAATTGTCATACATAATTTATATTCTGACTATTTATATGTTTTCTGTTATCTCAAAACTCATTTTTATTCTAGTTCGAGCCAACTCAAATATTTATATCAATTTTTGTGTTTTTACGTGTATGCACGTGCTTTCAATACACGTGTCAATTACGTATATTTCTGTTACGTGAAATATCTGTAACATTATTGTTCTACGTATTTTGTATTTTGAATGTTTTTTCTCTCAAATTTATTTTTATATTTTACACGTGCATTGCACGTACAAATTTTTAAAGCAATTTTATCCATAAAAAAATTCCAAGAATTATGCTTATCTATTCTCACTTTATCCAAGTTATTTATTTTGATCCATAGGCCCTAACCTATTTTAGAAGCCCAAAAGAAACTAATGGCAAAATAAAAGCCCAAGAGAAAATTCTATATTAAATACTCTTTTGAAATTGCCACCACACTTGTCATGTAACAAATATATACATATGAACTATAAACAAAAGAATGAGAACTGTGCACATGTGGGAAATTCAAAGGGTTTTGGCTATGCATATGAAGAGGAAGAGGTGGGGGTTTGTGTAGTAATGGTTAGTGGGTGATTAAATTTGTTAATTGGTATTTAAATTTGGGTAATTGGTGTATCTTCATTCACCTATTTGACCTTATAAATAAACAATGCACAAAAAACAAAAGAATCAAAAGAGAAACAAAAGAAAGAAAAGAAAAAGGGAAGAAAGAAAGAGAGAAAAGAAAGAGAGTGCTTAGATTTCTTCAAGGAGGAAGACTTGAGCTTTGCTTTGCTAGGAGGAGAAGGCTAGCATCTTGTTGGAGCTAGGATCAACATCCAAAAAGTTTTCTTCCATTTTTATTTCTTCTACTAAGGTGGGTGATTTCTTGAACTTTCTAAACTATAGTATCATGCATGTGTAGAAAAATTAATATATAAAATTGATTATACATATGAGTATTGGTTAATTTGTGATGATGATATTTAGAATGGAAATGCATGCGAATTGAAAGATTGTCATGTAGATAAGTTGAAATGATGTTGTTTGGGTGCATGGTAATACATCATGATTAGATTAAATGAATTGGATATAAATTTGTACACAAAGTTGCTAAATCATGTATAGAAAGTTATTATTTTGAGTTTTGCTTGCACATCAGAAAATCATGTTTAATAAAATAGTTGGAATCTAGAACTAAAATATTTTTGGGAGCATCTTGTATGTGTCAGAAACATCCCTTTAAAATTTAATAAGATTTGGTGGTCGTTTACCATTTAATAAAACCTAAACGTAGAACTGGTTGGCAGTCGACTACTTGCTGGAAATTTGTACAAATTTCGTTTTTTAATAATCTCAACATTGTAAATGAAGTAATTTTAGAAAAGTCAAAACTAAGAAATTTTAGTAGACTTGTTATCCTTTCTGTAAAGTCTAAGAAATCAAATTTTCACAAAGAATTGAATTTATAATAAATTTTACAAGACTGTAAAAGTGGCGGTATTTCAATATTTCGACCCTTCTATATATTTCGGAGAATTCTGGGTTAAAGATACAATATTTTGGAGAAACTTATAACTAAGAAACTGTAGTAGACTTGTTACCTTTATTTTGATCTAAAGAACACAAATTTTCATGAAGTATATAATTTTCTATGATTTTTACAAGATGCATGAACTGCAGTTTTTGGTTTTGAACTTACTGTTTTGCAAATGAATCTAGAAGAAGTAATTGAGGATTCTAAGTGTTTTTAACTACAAAGTTATAGTAGAATCTTTTACGGGAATAATGAATTTATCTTTTGAATTTTATTGAGATTTATAATTGAAATATGATTGAATATGAAAGGTGTTTTATTGATCAAATGAACTTTGTATTTGGAATATATACTTGAAGAATAAATATATGTGAAAAAGAGTTTTTGTTAATCAAAGGGACTTGGTAATTTATTAAAATGAATTGTTGGTTGTGTGATCAACTAAGAAATGTATACTTTATGATTGGTAAATGAGAATGAATGAAAGCATTGAACGAAATATGAATACATGAAATTGAGAATATGAATAATAAGTGTATGAGTACCCCAAGTTGTTGAACATGAAATGATGTTAATTTTAGAGACTTAATGAGACCCAGGTACCGAAAAGTGTTCAAAATGATTAATTGGGTTTGGAGAAAAGGCCAGTATGGGTGATCGTTCTCGGTGTATGGTTTAAGACCGGTAGGAGGGTAAGCTAGCTCTAAGTAGTTTTATTATTCATGTTTCAAACTTAAGGATATGCACTAGTTGGTGACATGATGAAACTAGAGCAAACATGAGTTATGGACTCCAGAATGATCCTTGCAGAGAGACGGTCCCCAGTATTCTGGGAAGATGGAATTAAGAGCCACAGAATGATCCACGAAGCGGAAATTATCTCCAGTATTCCCGGACGAGAGCAACGCTCATGGGATACTTGTGCAATGAGGGCTCCAGGATGACCTGTGGAGTGAGACGATCTCCAGTATTTCGGGACGATGGACGTAACGGCCACAGAATGATCCACGGAGTGGGATTGGTCTCCAGTATTCTAAGGGCGAGAGCAAATACTTGCAAAGTGTCTGAATCGTGTAGTAGTCATAGTAGTAGGATGCATGGCGAGGAATCTAACCCTATAATGTGGACTACGTAGATACTTGCCCTCGGACTTATATAGGATGGGGTGCATAGAATCCGAACAAGTATGCATTAGTGTCATTGTAGTATAACATCTGCGTTAGGCGTTAAGTCATTTCATACACTGACATTTTTAGGATAGTCACTCTTTACACTTTTATATGCATTTAAATTTGTGTTTTCTAAAGTAAGAGATTTCGTTATAATACAGCATAAGGAAGATCGCTGTTATAACATTGCATCAGTTATAAGCAACTGACGTGCCCACAGATTTTCACTGCAGGGCTTGGATTGGATTGGCAAGGACTTAGAGATGGTTGATGATAAATATTAGAGCTGTTTTTATGATTAAAGTTGCTAATATTAGAGTTGTATTTCATGTTGAATTTTATTTAACTTCCGCTGTGTAACTCTGTAATTAACCATGTGTATAAAGAAAAGTTTTAATTTCCTTGAAAAATTGTACAAATTGAAGTAAAAGATTCTGTTGTACTACGAATTACATGTAAATGAAATTCGGGGTGTTACAAGTGGTATCAGAGCAAACTTCAATAAGTAGTACAAAATTACAAGGACGACACATTAGGGTGGACATTAGAAGTGTGAGTTCAGTTTTTAGAGATTTAAATGTAAGTTGATTTACATTTGTGTTTCTCTATACACTGACGTCTTCTCCTCTTTTTTTCCTATTAGATGGCTGGAGTCATGAATGATAAAGTTATGGAACTTGCATTCATGATGCTCTCCTCGTATACATTGATGTGAGATTGTATGCAAGCATATTTCTTCTGGGTGTCAGAGTGGCGTGCGGAAGCATGGTGGGTTTGAACTTACATCCATGATGCCTTACACATGGATACACTTCCCTCTTTAAAATTTTGTTCGTGGATTCTCTCCGTAATACTTTTGTCCTTTAAAAAAAAGATTATTTTCTTATACTATTAATTCACTTTGATATTTTATTTCAACTACAACCCTTGGTCTTAAATCTTTTAAGTTTGACTTACTCGTTTTCTTTCTGATATTTCTTTTATGCGCTTTCACGTTACATATTACTCTTACGTATTCTATTATGTTTTGAACTATTACTTATTTAATTATTATTAAGACTATCGTTTTCCTTGTTATTATTTCTATTATATTTTGAATTTTGAATTTTGTATGTTTACATTCACTTTACAAATACTTTGATTTCACGATACTATAATTTTCCACTATTTAACATCGTCTTATTTATTTCAGTATATTTTTTTACATGATTGTAATATTTTACTTGTATAGTTATGACATACTTCCACACATTATAAATCCTCTCCCTACTATTTTTGTGATATAGCTTATATTCGATATTTAAAATCTATCATTTTATTTGAATATTTTATCGTTGTAATTTTCTACTGTTACTATCACAACTTTTAGTTCTATTTTCATATCACCGATTTCAAAACGTAACATCATGCTTTATTACACACCCATTATCCAAGTAGATATGGAAGATTAGATTTTTCCATCTCCTATTTTGGTGCAACCTGATGTCGAGAGGGTAAATAAGCAACTAGAGATCAATGGAGGCAAACTGCAAATGGATGTCGGGGAGGCAAAGTCTGCAACCGAATGTCCAGAATGCAAACTGCAATAAGATGTCATAATGGCAATTCTACAACTTGACAAGCCTGCAGTTGGACACCAACGAGGCAAACCCACAACAAAAATAGAATTTTCTACATTAATAACCCCCACCTTCGTTTATTTTTAAATCGTATATATAATTATAGTATTTAGTTTAGAAATTATTTTACGATATTAACTCGTTATACAGAATTATTTTATATTGTCCGTACTTTTAACTAAATTTCATGCTCATATATTTTTTAAACCTTTTTCTCTTGAATTGCTAGTTCAATTTTTAGCTCGTAATATACCGTACTAATTCAGTTTGTGATTCTACCGCTTATTACTTTGATAAATTTTGATTACTAAGCTTATTAATAATTTATTATAGTATCTATTGACTATGTTTCTCTTTATTCTTTCCGATTACTTTGTTTTCCAAACTATTTCACAATTAATAACTTAATTTGTTTTTCCTTTTCATCTAATACTTTACCTAATATTAATTTTGTATGAAAATTTCTCTCAATCTATCCTATCATGCATGATCAGATTTCTTTTCCTATGCTATTTTTCTAGTTTTCTTGTTTTGTTCTTATGAATTTTGATACTCATAGTTTTCTTATAGAAGTTTCCCTTATTTTTTTCACATTACATATTTTTATACTACATGTATTTTCCTAATATTTGCAGTTTTCTGAATACAATAAAGATACATTTTTTTGGTGTGTACGAAATACAACTATTTCCCTAGTACGTTCTGAGGACAGAACTGTTCTAAGGGGGGAGAGTGTAACACCCAACAAAATTGAGTAATGACAATTTTGTCGTTGTGTGTTACACACGTGTATTTCGTACTGTTACGAATAATATTCTTAACGTATTTTTATATAAATTTCATACATAATTTATATTCTGACTATTTACATGTATTCGGTTATCTCAAAACTCATTTTTATCCTTATTCGAGCCAACTCAAATATTTATTTTAATTTTTGTATTTTTACGTGTATTGCATGTAATTTCAATACATGTGTCGATTGCGTATATTTTTTGTTACGTGAAATATCCGTAACATTATTGTTCTACTTATTTTGTACTTTTGACTGTTTTTTCTCTCAAATTAATTTTATGTTTTTCACGTGCATTGCACGTGCAAAATTTTCAAGCAATTTAATCCATAAAAAAAATCCTAAGAATTATGCTTATCTATTCTCACTTTATCTAAGTTATTTATTTTGATCCATAGGCCCTAACCTATTTTAAAAGCACAAAAGAAACTAACTGCAAAATAAAAGCCCATGAGAAAATTCTATATTAAATACACTTGAAATTGCCACCACACTTTTCATGTAACAAATATATACATTTGAACAATAAACAAAAGAATGAGAATTGTGCACATGTTGGAAATTCAAAGGGATTTGGCTATGCATATGAAGGGGAAAAGGTGGGGCTTGTGTAGTAATGTGAGTGGGTGATTAATTTTGTTAATGAGTATTTAATTTTGGGTAATTCCCTTCATTCACCCATTTGACCCTATAAATATCCCCTCCGATTTTCATGAACAATGCACAAAAAAAAAAAGAATCAAAAGAGAAACAAAAGAAAGAAAAGAAAAAGAGAAGAAAGAAAGAGAGAAAAGAAAAAGAGTGCTTGGATTTCTTCAAGGAGGAGGGCTTGAGCTTTGCTTTGCTAGGAGGAGAAGGCTAGCATCTTGTTGGAGCTAGGAGCAACATCCAAGAAGTTTTCTTACATTTTTCTTTCTTCAACTAAGGTGGGTGACTTCTTGAACTTTCTAAAATATAGTATAATGCATGTGTAGGAAAATTGATATATAAAATTGATTATACATATGAGTTGTGGTTAATTTGTGATGATGATATTTAGAATGGAAATGCATGCTAATTGAAAGATTGTCATGTAGATAAGTTGAAATGATGTTGTTTTGGTGCATGGTAATACATCATGATTAAATTAAATGAATTGGATAAAAATTTGTACACAAAGTTGCTAAATCATGTAAAGAAAGTTACTGTTTTGAGTTTTGTTTGCATATCAGAAAATCATGTTTAATAAAATAGTTGGAATCTACAACTAAAAGATTTTTGGGTGCATCTTATATGTGTCTGGAACATCTCTTTAAAATTCCATATGATTTGGAGGTCATTTATTATTTTAATAAAATCTAAACTTAGGACTGGTCGGCAGTCGACTAATTGCTGAAAATATGTACACATTTCAGTTTTTCATCTTTTTAGCATTGTAAATGAAGTAATTTGAGAAAAGTGAAAACTAAGAACTTGTATTAGACTCGTTAAACTTTCTATGAAGTCTAAGAAATCAAATTTTCACAAAGAATTGAATTTATAATGAATTTTACAAGACTATACAAGTGGCAGTTTTTCAATATTTCGACCCTACTGTAAATTTCGAAGAATTCAGGGTTAAAGATACAATATTTTGGAGAAACTTATAACTAAAAAATTGTATTAGGCTTGTATACCTTTATTTTGATCTAAAGAACACAATTTTTCGTGAAGTATATAATTTTATATGATTTTTACAAGAAGCAAGAACTGCAGTTTCTAATTTTGAACTTACTGTTTTGCAAATGAATCTAGATGAAGTAATTGACCATGATTCTAAGTGTTTTTAACTACAAGTTATAGTAAAATATTTTATGGGAATAATGAGTCTATCTTTTGAATATAATTGAGATTTATAATTGAAATATGATTAAATATGAATGTAGTTTTGTTGATCAAAATAAACTTTGTATTTAAAAAATATTATAGAAGAATAAAAATATGTGAAAAAGAGTTTTTGTTAAACAAAGGGACTTGGTAATTTATTAAAATGAATTGTTGGTTGTGTGATCAACCAAGAAATGTATACTTCATGACTGGTAAATGAGAATGAATGAATGCATTGAACGAATTATGAATACATGAAATTAAGAATATGAATAATAAGGGTATGAGTACCCTAAGTTGTTGAACATGGAAATATGTTGATTCTAGAGGCTTAGTGAGACCCAGGTACCGGCAAGTGTTCAAAATGATTAATTGAGTTTTGAGAAATGACCAGTATTGGCTATTATTCTAGGTGTATGGTTTAAGACTGGTAAGAGGGTAAGCTAGTCTTAGGTAGTTTTATTATTCATGTTTCAAACTTAAGGACAGACACTAGTGGGTGACATGATGAAACTAGAGCAAACGTGAGTTATAGGACTCCAGAATGATCCTTGGAGAGAGACAACCCCCAGTATTCTGGGACGATGAACTAAGGGCCACAGAATGATCCACGGAGCGGGAATGATCTGCAGTATTCTGAGACGAGAGCAACGCTCATGGGATACTTGTACTACTATTCTGGGACTATCCCCTAGTACTCCGGGACGATGGACGTAAGGGCCACAAAATGATCCACGGAGTGGGATTGGTATCCAGTATTCCAAGGGCGAGAGCCAATACCTGCAAAGTGTCTGAATCGTGTAGTAGTCATAGTAGTAGGATGCATTGCGAGGGATCTAACCCTATAATGTGGATTACGCAGGTGCTTGCCCTCTAGGCCTATGTAGGATGGGGTGCATAGAATCCAAACAAGTATACATTAGTGTCATTGTAGTATAACATCTGCTGTCACGCCCTGCTTCCCAAAAATACAGAATACGAGCACATGACATTGGCCAAGCGAATGACTAACGTCACCCATAAGCTGTTTATCTGATCAACTCAACAGTATAATAAATACAGAACAATTGGGCAGGCAATAATAATAATCTTATAAATAGTAATACTTGGGAAGAAGAATTATTAAATATCCAAATACAATAATAATCCAACATATGGAATCAAACAATAATATCCGGGTCATAAGCCCAATACAATAATAAATCCAATCTCAGAAAAAAATAAGTCTCAATACATTCAGTTCAATAAAATAACATTCAATTATAAAGCAATAATTATTTAGAATGTTTGTTCTCCAATCCCAACATGCAATTCTCCTTCATTACCTATGAACACTTTATCTAAAAAGAGAAGAAATTTTTTTTCCTTAGAGCAAGTCATGGACAACAAGTAGAGAAGGCAAGGAACACTGGAATAACGATGTAATAATGAATTCAATGGATCAATAGGAATCAATAATATGGGACAATAACAATAATCAATATAATGATAATCGATGCGATTGGCTATAAATAATGATTCAATATTCGATAACAATATCCAATGATTAATATCAATAACACTTAGCCAATATTCGATGTCAATAGAACAATGATGAACAGGGTGGTATTATTCCACCTTTTCCCTAAAAAAAATAGAACAATGATGAACAATATGTAATGTAGATGTGTAATCCTTAAGTCTATTAATCATTTTAAATCCTAACTAATGCATGTACTAATGTGTCTCATTTGTTCCATACCACAGGTTCGATGCATATAACCAATTTTGTTTAGACTATAATGGTAGATTCTATAGATCATGTACTGGGTATGATGACGATAACAATATAACACGGGCCATTGAGACAATTTCTTGCATAATGATGATAACGATAATAACACGGGTCATGATATAATTTCTTACACGATGACGATAACAATAATAACACGGGCAATCATATTATCAACTACTCTAGTCAATCCCTTAAACCCCGGATTGTTAATTATTTTATTAGTGCAACAATACAATATGCAATTTGGGACATGAGATGAACAATAGTATCAATAGGATAATAATAAGATGGTAACATGAATTAGGACAATTAGAAAGATAAAAATAACTCATTAGGATCATGCATTGCAACATGCATAATTTAATCCTTACAATAGTACGATATAGGAATAATTAATCTATTAAAATCTGGAATATAAAATTCTAGACAGCAAAAGTAGTCTGTACAAAAACTGAAACCGTTAGAAATTCTGAAAACTAGACTTCGACACGGTTCCAACGCATATTTAAAGTTCAAAATTCGACAACAGTAGCTAGGTCAAACACATTGGTCTTTACAGATTTCGTGTTCATGCAGAAATACGACATCATATTATTATATTTTTAGAATCAGCAAAAACTCTAAAATAAATTCATTAAAAATATTTATTAGACTTCTAAACATGTTAACTAAGAATCTGGAAATTATCAGAGTAAAATTTTATTATTTGATCAGCCTTTTAACAGTTTAAACATCAAACATACAAGAATCTGAAAATCTGGAAATAAAAATACAGCTATAATAAAACGATCATAACTTCTGCTACACAACTTGGAATTCATAAATTCAAGATGTTCTGAAAACTGAAAGCATATGGCTACAAATATTATTCAGAATGTTATTTATTTTGAGATAATTTACTGGGTTGAAAATAGCAAACAAAATACAGCCAGCAAGCAACATACTGGTTTTTGGGTATTTTTCATAAAATAAATTAATTAAACATGATGGGTATCAATTCTATTAGTCGATAACTTCATCAACAGCATGATGGATGCAATAACATGATAAATAAAATTAGAAACACTTACACACTCTAATTTAACATTAATCAAACAACAGTCGATCAACCAAACGTACAACCTAGCAATAAACTACGATAGATTAATTGTGTCGTGATTATATGATTAACCCTATTATGAATACTAAATGGATGCTTGAAAGATTCAATCTTTAGATTCAAAAGTGGCACGAAGTCAAGACTATCGGTGTTAGCTAGTGTAAACCCTCGATAGACCCAACGAAAGATGATCAATACAATGATACGATAACGATCAAGATCTACTTGCGGAATTTCAATAAAAACTTGAATTTGATACAATAACAATTCAAGAGGAAAGTGACTTGCCTTATGGACGACGAAATTGAATACCAAGAATAACGGAATAAGGATCCTGAAGTATCGAATCCATGAACACACAAAATAACATGTGCGAACTATGTGTACAAGAGAATCAAGCCAACCATAGCAAAAGTAATAGACAGCAACTGAACAAGGAGGGGGGTTGGGATCTGGGCCTGACGTCGATGAGGAGGGGTGGTCAACGGGAGGCGCAGAGCAGGGGTTTCAATTGGGGGCTACTGGTATATTCTGTAATATGTAGGAAGTAGAACAACAACTTTGCATTGTGTTGTAATCATCAAAATCAAGAATCAAACTACCACCGTATACGCCCAGTCGAAACCCCACCTCCTGTCGTGAGAAGAGTCAAATTTGTCACTCTTGGTGGAAGAGTGGGTTGCTTTCTCTAGTTGTGAGAAAGAACTACGGGTTGGACAAGGTTGTTGTCTAACGCCGTAGGGTATTCTTGTAATTATTCCAAGAATAGTGGAAAATCTCAAGTGGGTTTTTTGGGGACTGGATGTAGGTCGGGAGGACCGAACCAGGATACATCGTGTGTACTCTGTGGTTGTATCTCTTTGAACTTGCATTTCATTTTCTTACTTTATAGCTTTCTGTGAAACTTGTCTGGACAGTCGACTGTGTACTTTTGTAAGTCGACTGGTCAGACTTGTACTACTTTCTCTGAAAACTTGTGTGATAGTTGATTAGCTCTTCTATAAGTCAACTGATCAGTCCTGCGTTAAAAATACTCTACTTAACTGTCGCTTCAGTCGACTGGTTTATCTCTTCAAGTCGACTGATCAGAAGAAAAGTTTAATTCCACAATTTAATTTTTATAAAACACTATTCACCCCCCCTCTAGTGTTTCTTGCCTTGTCTACAAGATCCAACACTTGGTATCGGAGTCTGGTTGAGTGCAATGGCAACTACTTCGAACGCAAATCAGCACCATGAAGGCCAATCTACACAAAGGCCACCCCTCTTCGACGAAACAAATTACAACTATTGGAAGTGTAGAATGAAGATCTACCTTCAGTCCATCAACTATGAAATATGGAACATGACGGAAACCGAGTACACCGCTCCTACCATTCCATATGCACAATGGAACGACGACATGAAGAACCAAACAATGAACAATACAAAGGCGATGAATGTGCTATTTTGTGCCCTTACAAAGGAGGAGTTCAACCGTGTGTCCATTGCAACAACTGCACATTAAATTTGGCACACAATCGCGATAACTCATGAAGTAACAAACAAAGTGAAAGAATCTAAAATATCTGTTCTTGTTCACAGGTTTGAAATGTTCCGCATGAAGGAGAATGAGAATGTGTTCGAGATGATTACTAGGTTTACAGACATTACAAACTCACTTGTGGCACTTGGGAAGACATACACTCAAGCCGAGATGGTGAGAAAGTTACTTCGTGCACTAACCCCCGAATGGGAGAAGAAGACCACTGCAATAGAAGAGGCCAATGATTTAACACAACTTTCTCTTGAGAATCTTATGAGAAATCTTATGGCTTATGAGGTACAACTTGAAGAGCGCAAGAAGGATGCCGAACCACAACAATCAAAGAAGAAGACATTAGCATTCAAAGCCATGTCAGACTCTGAGGATGAAGAAGAAGATGAGGAAGAGATTGCCATGTTCACAAGAAGATTCAAAAAATTCCTAAGAAAAGGTAAGTTTAATTCAAAAAATAAGGATTCTAATGAACCTCCAACTTGTTTCAGGTGCAACAAGGTAGGCCATATGAAGAAGTATTGTTCACTAGAGAACGCAAAATCTAAGGAAAAGACATCCAACTTTAAGAAGGATAAGTACTCACAGAACAAGTTCATGAAAAACAAAAAGGCATACCAAGCAACTTGGGTTGAAAGCGATTCTTCGTTGGAATAAGAAATTGATGAGACAAACGAGGTCGCAAACGTGTGCTTTATGGCATCTCAAAATCAAGTAAGTAATGAGTATGATTCTAATGATTTACTTGATGCTTTTAATGAAATTTTTCAAGAACTTAAAAAGGAAAAGATTAGAGTTAAGAACTTAGAGAAAGTTAATCAAACACTTTCTCAAGAGAATCTTAACCTTGATAAAAAAGTAAAATTTTTAAATTCTCGTATTTCTAGTTTAGATATGGATCTTGAATCTCTAAAGAAGAATTATGAAGAGATATCCAAGAACGTATCTAAATTTAATAAAGGAAAAGAGAATTTAAATGATGTTCTTCAAAATCAAGTGCAATCTAGTCAAAATTTTGGACTTGGTTTAAAAAAGTCTCTTGAAAAATCTCATTCTTCTAAGAACACTAGTGTAAATAAACCTGTATCTATTTCCAGTGTTAAGCATAAACTTTATGAGTATTTTGAAAAGCCTAAAACTGTAAGTTTTCATGATAAAGGCAAATCTAAAGTTCCGAAAAGTCGACTGCACCCAACCACCAGTCGCCTGTCCAGAGGTACTGAGTCTCATTCAACGAGACAAATACCTCAGATAAGTCGACCTATACTACCTCCCAGTCGACTGAATAATAGTAAAAGTCGATTGAAAGGTGTTGTAAAGTCGACTGGACAGAGCAAATATGTATGAGTTCCAGTCAACCTGAGTTCGAAAAAAAGAATTGCTTATATTAATTCATATATGCTTACTGTATGTAATTCTGCTAATTTTATTTCTACTTATGGTGGAAAATCAAACTCATCATGTGTTTGGTTTTCCACAAACTAATCTATTTTAGACCCAAAGAAAAGGGTACCATATTCACATTGAATATTTTATAGGTACCTAGGAGAGATCGTTGGATACTTGATAGCAGATGCTCGAAGCACATGACTGGTCATGCCAACCTCCTATCTTCCATACAATATATGGATGGAGGAACAGTCACATTTTGTGACAACAATAAAGAAAAAGTCATAGGAATTGTTATGGGCGGTAAGCACACTAATCCCTCTATAGAAGATGTTTTATTAGTTAGTGAACTTAAGCATAACCTGTTAAGTATTAGCCAACTTTGTGATAAGGATTATAAAATCATGTTTGAAAAAGATGCAAGTTTAATTTATGATTCTACCATGCAAAATATAAATTTTCAAGGTTTTAGGAAAAATAACATTTATGAAATGTGTTTAAAAGCATATGAGTTTTCGAATGATTTTTGCTTAGTAACTTCTAATAATGATTCTTGGCTTTGGCATAGACGTTTTGGCCATGTGAATATGAAAAATCTCTCTAAATTGTTTAAGTACAACCTAGTTAAAGGGCTGCCACGACTATCCTTTAAAAAGAATAAGTTATGTGATGCATGTCAACTAGGTAAACAAATTAAATCTACTTTTAAAACAAAAGAAGTAATTTCTACTAGTAGGCCGCTCGAATTAATTCACATGAATTTATTTGGCCCTACTAGAGTTGCGTCTTTAAATAAAAGTAGGTATGTATTTGTTTTAGTAGATGATTTTTCACGATTCACTTGGACTTTGTTTTTAAAACATAAAAATGATGCTTTTGAAGAATTTGCAAATTTTTGTAAACGAATTCAAAATCAAAAGTCTCTAACCCTAGTCACTATTAGAAGTGATCATGGTGGAGAATTTGAAAGTAAAACGTTTGCAGAATATTGCAATAAGAATCGTATAACTCATTCATTTGCATTTCCTAGAGCTTCACCACAAAATGGAGTGGTTGAAAGGAAGAATAGGACTTTGCAAGAATGTGCACGTACCATGCTTGTTGAAAGTAATTTACCTAAGTATTTTTGGGCTGAAGCTGTTGCTACAGCTTGTTATGTTTTAAATAGAATTTTGATTATGCCTAAGCTAAAGAAAACATGTTATGAGTTATTTTTTGATAGGATTCCTAAGGTCTCTTACTTTAAAATATTTTGATATAAGTGTTTTATTCTGAACACTAAGGATAATTTAGATAAATTTGATCCTAGATCTAATGAGGGTATCTTTGTAGGATACTCAAATAGGAGTAAAGCATATAGAATCTTCAACAAGTCAACAATGACTATTGAAGAATCCATGCATGTTGCATTTGATGAATCTCTGTTTTCATCGACTTTAATTGAAGATGATGAAACTAATTCATCACCTTTAAATAAAGTAATTACATCTTTAGAACAAACTAATCTTGCTGATAAGTCGGCCGATAAGGAAGTCAAGTCGACTGATGTGAAACAGTCGACTGAGGAACTTGTCAAGTCGATTGATCCTGTTGTGATGTCTCCAACTTTACCAAAATCTTTTGTTGAAGTTAGAGATCATCCTCATAACTTAATAATTGGTGACATTTCACATGGTATTCAGACGGGATCGCATGTTAATATGATATCTCACACAGCTTTCTTGTCGGATTTTGAACCGAAGAATATACAAGAAGCACGTGAGAATGAATTTTGGATGAATGCCATGCAAGATGAGTTAAACCAATTCATAATGAATGATGTATGGGATTTAGTTCTACGACCTCCTGATCATACTATAATTGGTACTAAATGGGTATTCAAAATAAGTTAGATGAATCAAGACAAGTTGTTAGGAACAAAGCTAGACTAGTTGCTCAAGAATATAATCAAGAAGAAGGCATAAATTTTGATGAAACATATGCTCCTGTTGCTAGAGTAGAATCAATTCGTATCTTATTATCTTTTGCTTGTTTTATGAATTTTACACTCTTTCAAATGGGTGTTAAAAGTACATTCCTTAATGGGTTTATAAAGGAAGATGTTTATGTTAAACAACCACCAGGTTTTGAACATGAACAATTTCCAAACCATGTTTTTAAAATGAAAAAGGCTTTATATGGTCTTAAACAAGCACCTCATACTTGGTATGATCGACTGAAGACTTTTCTTTTAGAAACAGGTTTTGAAAGAGGTAAAGTAGATACTACTCTGTTTATTAGAAGAATTAAGAATGATATTTTAATCATACAAATATAAGTTAACGACATAATTTTTTATTCTACTAATAGCAATCTATGTCAAGAGTTTGCTAACACCATGAAAAACGATTTTGAGATGAGTCACATGGGTGAACTCAATTATTTCCTTGGACTACAAATTAAGCAGTCACAAAATGACATATTCATTAATCAAGGAAAATATGCCAAGGAATTCTCAAATGGTTTAACATGGATAGCACAAGTAGTAAGACAACATCTATGGCTACTACCACTACCCTTGACAAAGATGAATTAGGTAAGAGTGTCGATCAGAAACTCTATCGAGGTATGATTGGCTCACTCTTATATATAACTGCTAGTAGACCGGACATTATGTTTAGTGTATGTTTGTGTACTAGATATCAGTCTAGTCCTAAAGAATCTCACTTAAAAGCTGTAAAACGCATTTTAAGATATATTAAAGGCATATCTGATTATGGTCTATTTTATCCACGCACCGACAATTTTCAACTTTTGTCGTATAGTGATGTGGATTTTACTGGCAGTAAAATTGACCGCAAGAGCACTAGCGGGACATGTCATTTTTTACGACATTCACTAGTTTCTTGGTGCAGTAAGAAGCAAAATTCGGTATCCCTATCTACTACAGAAGCTGAATATGTCGCTGCAAGTTTGGATTGTACCCAAATTTTGTGGATGAAACAAACCTAATTAGACTATGGTATTTCTTTTGAAAAACCTTCAATAATGTGTGATAATACCTAGTGTCATTAACTTATCTAAGAATCCGGTTCAACACTCACATACGAAACATATTGATATTCGACATATTTTTCTACGTGATCATATTTTAAAGGGAGACAATTCTTTGGACTTTATTTCTACTAATAAACAAGTAGCTGATATTTTTACCAAACCCCTTAAAGAAGATACCTTCATAACCTTAAGAAGAGAACTAGGGATTTGTAATTTTTATGATATTTCTTGAATTTGTTTTGATAAGTCGACTTACACACATTGTTCAGTCGACTGCCAAGTATTGTTTTAAATTTTTTCTGAAGTTTTTATGCTCTGGACAGTCGACTGAGCTTAGCACCAAGTCGACTAAGCAGTTTTATTAATATTGTGTTCAATTTTCTTAAACTCTCGACTAAGTCGACTACCTACTCATACCAGTCGACTGTAGCGAATGAGTTTTTCTTCAGATTCGAATCTTGGTACATCTTTTAAGGCGACTGTTCACCTTTTTACTCTTCTTTGACCATATCTAAGCCGTTGATATCCTTTTCCTTTGATCTCAGCCATCTATTTCCTGGTAAAATCCCTAAAACCTACCCCCTTCCTTTCACTTTTACCCTACCTATTTTTTCCCAGATCTGAAGAAGAGTGAAGAGAAGTCGACTGCACAGTTGCTGCTGCTGTTAATTTCTAGTATTGTGAAGATCAAATCCAGCTGATTTCTTGTAGATTTTCAGTATACTTGATGTTTTAGAGTGTCCTTGTTGGTATACTCCCTTTCCTCTCTTTTCCTTCTTATTATGGCTCCTAAGAGATCTAAAACATCTCATGTTGATGAGGGTTCATCTTCTAAGGATTACATTCAATATCTTAGAAGTCCTGATCTTGTAGAAAAATGGTTCATCATATGTTCCATGATAATTTTTCCGGGTCGGTTTGTTAATTTTTCCGATCTTGATAGGTTTAATCTCGTATCTTTGTTTCAACATTGTAGTCTTTATGAATTTTTGTCTTTAGAAAATCAACCCTACTACTACCCTCAACCCCTCAACTCATTTATTTGTTTTATACAAATATGAGGGTTGTTCAATCGGATGATGGTGAGGTACTCATCTATTCCTCTGTCAAAAATAAGAAGATGAAACTCACCTCCGAAAGAATCAACCTTATTTTGGGTATAGACGATGAAGGGCTTGAATTAGGAGAAATTTTGATGGATGATGCCACCATTTTATCTGGAATTTATTTGCCGAATCATGGACCCCCCTATGACAAATAGGTCCATTACCCCTGTTGCAAAACTTGTTGCACGGATACTATCATACAATATCATTCCCAAAACAGGGAGTTATGATCAGTATTCCATGGAATTAAAACAAGCCGTTTATGCAATATTCGGTAAAATCAATTGGGGTCGTATCATTTTTTCCTAAGCTTCATAAGTCTCATACCTCCTTTCTTCCTTTAGGTGCCCTTCTTACTCGAGTCTTTTGTGCTTATGATATCGATCTCTATTCAGAGACCAATATAGTAAAGCTCTATGAATGTTTTGATCGTGTAAGTTTAGCACGCATGAAGCTTCTTGCTTCTCCACCTAGGTCTACCTCTAGGACTTCCCCTCCACTTCCTTTAGCCACTTCAGCTCGTCCGTCTTCTACATCTAGTTCCTCTCGTCCTCGAGCAGATTTTAATGATCCGCGCAGTATTTATAATGCTATCAATTATATCATGGATCGTGAGCCACAAATTTCCCATCTTACTCACCTGTTCATTGCTCAATTTCCTCCTCCCTCTTATGATGACCAAGATGAAGAAGACGAAGATTGATGAGTTCTTATTTTTATTATTCTCTATGTATTTTATTTTTTTCTTATTGTTGTATTTTCTCTCTACTTCGTAATTATTTGAACTAAGACTAAGTTTCTATGAATGCATTTTGTTTTGTATTTTTTTTTTGTGTGTGAGGAATATTTTTCCCTCTTTTTTGTTGATGACAAAGGGAAAGAACATATCAGCTTTTATGTTAATTTGTATTCTTTTATGTTAATTTGTATTTTTATGCTTTGTATATTGTTGTTGTATGGTGAGAACATATGCATGCTTTGTATTATGCATGCATTCTATTTTTAAGCTTTCACCTATGCATGTTGTACAATTGATAGGGGGAGCATATGAGCACTTGTATTATTAATTCCCTTTATTATAAGCTATTTTGTTGTCATCATCAAAAGGGGGGAGAATGTTAATTCTTGATTTTGATGATTACAACACAATGTAAAGTTGTTGTTCTACTTCCTATATATTGCAGGATATACAAAGGCGAAATGTTCTAACAAGCTTCTTAAAGCAAGTTGATCAAGCACAGCTACGAATAAAGTTCTTGTTGCTAATTGATCAAGAAAGCTACAAGTTTGCCAGCTTACAAGATGAAGACGAAGGCTAAAAGCTATCTTAAGACTCAAGACTCAAGAACAAGATATATGCTTCAATTTATTGTATTAAGTGTCTTGTAACAATTATAATCTTTTTTGTTTTTATTGAGTCTTAGAAAATCTGTAAAAGCCTTGTCACACACACTCACACATTATCTTTAAAATAATTGAGTTTTTAAAAAACTTAAAAAGATCGAAACAAAGATTGAAAAAGCTTAGCTGTTAAGTACCAGTCGACTGCCATAAGGCACCAACCGACTGTCTTAGTACGAAACTGACTAAACTTATTCAAACTCTGATCAGTCGACTCATAAGTTCAAGACGTTTCGACAGTTTGCTGATTTCAAAATTTGATTTTTTCGAATTCAAAAAGGTTATTTTTGTTGGTTGACAGTTGGTACAACTATCTCCCAACGTCCAGTATTTCTAACTCTATAAATAGAGAATAGAAATCACTGTGAAAAACTTAACAACTTTCAAAGCTTTTTGTTTTTCAAAGTTTTCAAGCATTTGGTTCTAAAACAAGAAGAAGCACTCTAAAGCATTCTCTTTCTAAGTCTTGGTTCTCTAAAATCAGTCTTGCATAACAGTGATTTCGTTCGAGACTGATTTTGGAAGTTGACTTAATAGCCACACATAAAATCACATCCATGACAAGGCTATAGGTTGATTGTAAACTTTTTGTTGTTGTTCTTCACTCTCGGGTTGTGAGAGTGGTTTCCACTCGGTTGGAGAGTAGGGCTTGTAGGGTGTCGATTCAGGTTTGTCGCTCTTGGTGGAAGAGTGAGTTGCTTTCTCTAGTTGTGAGAAAGGACTACGGGTTGGACAAGGTTGTTGTCTAACGCCGTAGGGTGTTCTTGTAATTATTTCAAGAATAGTGGAAAATCTCAAGTGGGTGGCTTGGGGACTGGATGTAGGTCGAGAGGACCGAACCAGGATACATCGTGTATACTCTGTAGTTGTATTTCTTTGAACTTGCATTTCATTTTCTTACTTTATAGCTTTCTGTGAAACTTGTCTGGACAGTCGACCGTGTACTTTTGTAAGTCGACTGGTCAGACTTGTACTACTTTCTCTGAAAACTTGTGTGATAAGTCGACTGGCTCTTCTATAAGTCGACTGATCAGACTCGCGTTAAAAATACTCTTCTTAACTATCGCTTCAGTCGACTGGTTTATCTCTTCAAGTCGACTGATCAGAAGAAAAGTTTAATTCTGCAATTTAATTTTTATAAAACACTATTCACCCCCCTCTAGTGTTTCTTGCCCTGCCTACAGGATCTAACAGGTAGGTTGACAAGGTAGGGGCTCGCCGAAGGTCGGGGGTCAGATCGGAGAAGGAGCACAGTAGGGTTGGTCGGGATTAATGAGAGAGAAAGAGAGAGGAGAGAGAATAGAAGGCTATTAGGGTTCAAAATTGTGCAATTTAGGGTTTGCAATAGGATTGTATTTATAGATTGTAATTAGGATGTTCGCTTAGTGGTTTAGGACCCAATTCTCATTATTTTGATAATCCATTATTTTTTCTTAAAGATTGGTCATCGTTCGTGCCTAAAAATACGACCGATACGTCGTTCAGTTCCCTCACACATAATAGTGGTTTTGGGTCAAGAACAATTGAAATTGAGTTTAGGGTTCAATAAGAGAGGGATCTAAAAATAACAGGTTTCAAATAAAAATATCCACAATTTAATAAGAGAAAATATGATCAACAAGAATAGCTCAATCAAGAAGAACGAAGAATTTCATGAACAAGTTTAATTAAAATAATCAAGAATGAAAAAAGGGGTATTTTATTCAATTGAAATTAAAATATTACAAAAAAGGAAAAAAATGAAAAGAACAAAAACGGTAGTTACAATCCTATCCACCTTACAATAAAATTTCGTCTTCGAAATTTAAGCAAGTGGTTGTAGGGTAACTCCGGAGAAGGAAAAGAACAAGAACTACTCAAAAAGATGTGGGAACTTCTTCCGAATCTAATCCTCAAGCTCTCAAGTCGACTCATCAGGCGAGTGAGGATTCCAAGCGACACGAACCAACTTGATAACTTTATTCTTCAAAATCTTCTCTTGTTCGTCTACAATCGAAACTAGAAGAATCTCACATGACAAATCTGGTCGAATCGACAACTCCGAATAGTTAATAACATGACTATCATCCCGAACATACTTCCTAAGCTGAGAAACATGGATGTAATATCTTGGTCGGATATTATATTTGTACTAGGTTTCCCTGTTGACACATGCCTACAGCACGTCTTCGGAACGGTGCACCTTGTTTGATCATATAAAATAATTTTGGAGGTCCAGCAAATTAATTGAAGTAGTAAACATATAGCAAAAAACATATTATATGATTTTTATTTAAATTTTTAAATTTTTAAAATTTTTGAAATTTCTATTTTCTTAATTTTTTTGAATAGAAAAGGGAGGGAGAGGAAGGAAAAAAAGTTAAATAAATATAGGAGTTGTTTTGGGTGGGAAATTTGAATTTGAATTTGAATTTTTAGGGGAAACTTTTGGAGGGAAAATATGTTTTGTGAGATTAGATCTGGACCTTTGATTTTTGGGGAGATTGAAGGAGAGCCACTTGATAGCTTTCTTTGTGTTTTATTATATAGATTATAATTATTTTAAAAAATTAAATTATTTTTATGGAAAATACTTGGTTTTACTGATAAACTGTTATATATATATATATTGTATTGGTTTTGTGCACTTGTACAAAATCCTGTAAATTGCATTTATGAGAAAATATCTGTAATATTCCATCCTGATATTAAAAAATTATTATTTTATTATTATTTTCAAAATTGAAATATTTTTTGGGGATATTACCCGGTATAGTTGATAAACATTATATATATATATATATATATATATATATATATATACACACACACACACACACACACACACACACACACACACACACTAGTCTGTATATATCTGTATTGTATCAAATTGGTACTGAAATCTTCTTAGCTGATAATAAAATTATTTTATTTTTATTCCCGGAATCAAATTATTTTTGTACAGATTGATTGAGTTTAATGAATAAAAATTATGTGTATATATAGATCTATGTACGTATATGTACTGTATCGATTTCGTACTTTTGTACGAAATCATGTAGTATGTGATTTTGGAAAAATGTTTTTTATTTTAATCGATCATGATCAAATATAAGGTTAGGATTGGATTAGGGTTTGAGTACAATATTAATTTGCAAATTGAACATCAAATTGTTAAGCCACAAGAATGAGAACACTTGGTTTCATTCTCAACCCCAAAATTCAACCCTCTCTCCTATAACAACACCCCCCCCCCCCCCCCCCCCGGCCGGCCAATCTCAAAAAAGGGCAAGGGGCCCTTTCATTTTCATGTTCTTCCATCTCCTTCTCATCTCATTCTCTTACTTGTTTTAATTTAGAAAAAAAGTTAAGAAAATAAAAGAAAGAGAGATCAAAATCAAAAGAAAAAGAGTGGGTTTCATTTCATGAGTTGTTCTTGAGAGGAGGAGCAAGAACAAGGAGCATGGAGGAGAAGAGCAAAGCTAGTTCTTCCAACCAATTTGGGTGGGGGTTTCTCAACTTGATTTTATTGTTGTTATTATTGTTATTAGTGTTAATTAGTTTGAAGATCTTGGACTAAATTCATGTGCATAATGATGACTACGGACTGGAATAAATGGCATACAAAGATTGAAGTGGGAGAACTCAAATAGAACACTAAAGATTCAATCTTAATAACTAGTATGTTGTTATGAATGGTTTGAATTAATTACTTGTGCTAAAGTTGGAATTTTGACTCCAAATTAATTTGAGAGGTTCTCATACATGTCCTTACCATGCTCTAATTTTGGTGGATTTTTCTGGGTTATTTTTCTAGGCTAAATAGATCGTTTCCCCAAAAAACTTGATTTTTTAGCAAAAACAACAATGGGTTAACTTTGACACATGTTTAAAGAGCTGGATTTTGAGTTCCATAAGGAATCTCAGAAAGTTGTTAACTAGAAAGTTGTAGTAGATGTTCTTAGCTTTCCAGAAAGCCCAATTTTGTTAGATTCCGATAAGTATAGTAAAAGTTATGAGCTTTACAAGTTTCAGCCTTTTGATGTATTTGTTGCTCTTTATATTGTATTTAAAGATCTAGATTTTGAGTTTCATAAGGAATCTGAGAATTTGTTAAATAGAAAGTTATATTAGATGTTCTTATCTTTCCAAAAAAACTAAATTTTGTTAGATTCCGACAAGTATAGCAAAAGTTATGAGATTTACAAATTTCAGCCTTTTGTTGTCTTTGTTCTCTTTGTATTGTGTTTAAAGAGCTGGATTTTCAATTCCATAAAGAATCTGAGAAAGTTGTTAACTAGAAAGTTGTAGTAGTTGTTCCTAGCTTTCCAATAAGTCCAATTTTGTTAGATTCTGATACATATAGCAAAAGTTATGAGTTTTACAAGTTTCAGCCTTTTGCTGTCTTTGTTGCTCTTTGTACTGTGTTTAAAGAGCTGGATTTTCAGTTCCATAAGGAATCTAAAAAAGTTGTTAACTAGAAAGTTGTAGTAGTTGTTCCTAGCTTTCCAAGAAGTCTAATTTTGTTAGATTCCGACAAGTATAACAAAAGTTATGAGCTTTACAAGTTTCAACTTTTTGTTGTCTTTGTTGCTCTTTGTATTGTGTTTAAAGAGCTGGGTTTTGAGTTCCATAAGGAATCTGAGAAAGTTGTTAACTATAAAGTTGTAGTAGTTGTTCCTAGCTTTCCAAAGAGTCCAATTTTGTTAGATTCTGACAACTATAGCAAAAGTTATGAGTTTTACAAGTTCAGCCTTTTGCGGTCTTCGTTGCTCTTTGTACTGTGTTTAAAGAGCTGGAATTTCAGTTCCATAAGGAATCTAAAAAAGTTGTTAACTAGAAAGTTGTAGTAGTTGTTCCTAGCTTTCCAAGAATTCTAATTTTGTTAGATTCCGACAAGTATAACAAAAGTTATGAGCTTTACAAGTTTCAACGTTTTGCTGTCTTTGTTGCTCTTTGTATTGTGTTTAAAGAGCTGGGTTTTGAGTTCCATAAGGAATCTGAGAAAGTTGTTAACTATAAAGTTGTAGTAGTTGTTCCTAGCTTTCCAAAGAGTCCAATTTTGTTAGATTCTGACAACTATAGCAAAAGTTATGAGCCTTACAAGTTCAGCCTTTTGCGGTCTTCGTTGCTCTTTGTACTGTGTTTAAAGAGCTGGAATTTTAGTTCCATTAGGAATCTGAAAAAGTTATTAACTAGAAAGTTGTAGTAGTTGTTCCTAGCTTTCCAAAAAGTCTAATTTTGTTAGATTCCGATAAGTATAGAAAAAGTTATGAGCATTACAAGTTTCAGCCTTTTGTTGTCTTGGTTGCTCTTTGTATTGTGTTTAAATAGCTGGATTTTGAGTTCCATAAAGAATCTGAGAAAGTTGTTAACTAGAAAGTTATAGTAGTTGTTCTTAGCTTTCCAAAAAGCCCAATTTTGTTAGATTCTGATAAGTATAGCACCAGATATTTGCTTTACAAGTTTCAGCAAATCTACTGTCTTTTGTTGTTCTTGACTTGTGTTTAAACAGCTGAGATTTGAGTTCCATAAGGAATCTGAAAAAGCTGTCAACTAGAGATTTGTAGTAGATGTTCTTAGCTTTCTGAAAAGCCCAATTTTTTTAGATTCCGATAAGGGGGGGTATGAGTTATGACCTTTACAAGTCACAGCAACTGGCCTTTTGGCTGAAGCTTCGCTGTTTAGATTGTTCGAAGTTTTTGTACCCCTTATTGACTGAATCTGAGAAAGTTATCAACTAGAGAGTTGTACTAGAGGCTCTCACCTTTCTAAAATTTCTTATTTTGTTAGATTCTGATAAGTTGAGCAGGAGTTATGACTTTTACAGAGTCACAGCAGCTGACCCTTTTGGCTGAAGCACGCTATTTAGGTTGTTCGAGGTTTTTCTATCTCTTATTGACTGAATCTGAGAAGGTTGTCAACTAGAGAGTTGTATTAGATGTTCTCACATTTCTAAAAAGTATAATTTTGTTGAATTCCGATAAGAGTAGCATGTTTAATTGCTTCTAGGGTGTTAGAAGATTTTTATGTTGCTTTTATGAATAAAAGATCAAGTTTTGTTAGTAGTTTGAATGCACTTGATTATGAGTAATAAGTGTTCCTCGTGTTCATAAGTAGCATGTTTATGTTGGGAAATAGTTTATGCTAATTGTTAGCAAATTGTTGTTGCATACATAGCCAGTTGGCTCATATATAATTCATTTGGTTCATACGTTGCTAGTTGACTCGTATGTAAGTTGTTTTGCTCTTATGTAGCTTATTATCTAGTACGCAGTTGTTGTGCTCATTTAGGGTGATATCATTGCCCTAGGGGCCATCGATCATTAAGACGTTTATTTATTTTACTCCTCGTGGACTATGGACGAGTCACCCCTCGTGCACCGTCAGATCTTAACCAGTGTAGCTTGATCGCGGGCTGGGAGTGTAGATGGAATCCAAGTTCAGGGTAGTACCATGCGAATACGTTCGTATTGACTGAGTCTTGGATCGATAAGCTATGAACAAGATCCTTAAGGATTCTGGCAAGTCTAGGTTGAGAACCTAGTAGAGTTATCTTGCAAAGTCTAATTTAAGACCTAGCATGTTGTGTTAGTAACTTATGGCTATTACTACTTAACCTTTATTATTATCATTTCACTGAAAGGAAAGATTTGGTATTAAGGGTGATACCTTATGATCTGACCTATTCTATAGGCCAACACTAGGTGGTGTTATTGGTTGTACCCTTCCTGTCAAAGGGATACGGTTTGTGCCTTCTCACGAGTTGGGAGCACGGAATCCGTATCTCGTCTGCTTATTTCTGAAGTGCCGTGATAAGGGCAGGAAGTTCCTGTAAGAGCTAGGGGATGCACCCCCGGAACTTCGTCATGTTCTATATCAGGAAAGGTGAACAGACCATAGACTACGGTCTATAAGCTAGGGGGCCACAGGGGATGCTTCGAGCTAACCTGTGTTGTAGTTAACTTCGAGGGTTTTTCAGATTTTTGAGTGAGGTCCGGTATGCCGGGCAATAGTGGCAAACGGATCCACGATCATTTCAGAGCACCCTCATCAGTCACGTTGTATCTTCAGGAACAGGTTGAGTACAAGAGTAGAATTCATGGCGCGGGTTCAAATCCCTATATACAAAGAAACAACTTGATATGGGCGTATGTATTTATGGGGTGCATACTTCCAAGAGACTCGCTTGCTTTAGAATAAGAGCATCCTTACATTAGTTAATCCTGCATTAGATTCTAAGTCATAGCATACACTGACACATCAATTGTTTATACACGTTTCGCTTTTCATCAATCTGTTTGTTTAAAGTTGAGATTCGCTGCTAGTCATCAGCCTTAAAGCGTCAGTATATGTACTGACGTCCCCACTTCAATAGATTTTTAGATTGCAAAACTATAGGTACAGGATTTAGGAGGACTCAAGGCAAGAGAAGCAAAGGATTGATTTTATTTCAATTGTAATATATGTTGGTTACCATTGTTTCAATTGTAAATTTATTAATTGCCGAGAAGCATCCAAGTGAAGTAGCAAGTGTTATTTATTATTCATTGTACTCTAATGTAAATTTATTGAAGGTTTCTAACACTTGGGCTTGTAAGGTACTATTGTAACACTGATGTAATATTTTGCAGTTTTATAACATTCGGACTTGTAATACATTGGTGTTAAATAAAAAGTTTTAAATTTTCCTTTTTTTCTGTGTATTGTGGATAACTGAAGAAAAAGATTATGGCTTATGTCACGGTTTCCCACTGTATGGAAATCGGGGCATTACAATGGAAGACGTCATGCACCCCAGAAAGAGCTGGCGGCAACGCGAGTCTATAGGCCACTTGACCCTACCACCAAAACGAATTACACCTTTCCATGGAGACACCTTGAGGAACACATGATCACCCACTTCGAACTCTAATGGTCTCATGTGAATGTCTGCCCATTTCCTCCGCCTGTCCTGTGCGGCCTGCAAATGCTTCCTGATCTGGGCCACTACATCAACAGTCCTTGTGATCAATTCTGGCCCTAAAAGCTTCCTCTCACCAATGTCATTCCAGCACACTTGTGACCTACACTTCTGACCATACAAGAATTCATACGGAGCTGCTCTAAGACTTGCTTGGTAGCTATTATTGTATGAAAACTTCACTAAGTGTAGATGATCTTCCCAAGATCCTCCAAACTGAAGCACACATGACCTCAACATATCCTCCAATATCTAAATAGTCCTCTCAGATTGTCCATCTGTTTGTGGATGGAATGCGATACTGAATCTTCCGCTTACTCCCAAGATTGTTCTGAAGACTCTCCCAAAACTAAGGTCTGATTCTAGTGTCTCTGTCTAATATAATACTGACAGGAACACCATGCAATCTCACAATCTCCTGCATATACTTCTTTGCAAGACTTTCTATAAACTGACCAACTCAGAAGAGAATGAAATGAGCACTCTTCGTCAAGCGATCCATAATCACCCAGATGGCATTGCGACCTTTGGGACTTCTAGGCAAAGCAGTCATAAAATCCATTGTGATATTCTCCCACTTCCACTCTAGAATAGGAAGCGGTTGAAGAAGTCCAGCAGTCCTCTGATGTTCTGCTTTCACTTGCTGACAGATCAGACACCGAGAAACAAATCTTGCAACAACCCTCTTCAGTTCAACGAAGGCTTCTTCACAGAACTCATCCCACACAAACTTCTGATCCTTCCCAGTCAGGTTGGTCAACGACCCTGCAATCTTTGAGAAATCCCGAACAAACTTTCTGTAGTACCCAGCTAGACCAAGAAAACTCCGAACTTTAGATACAGATTTCGGCGTCGGCCAATCCTTAACTTCAGAAATCTTGGACGGATCGACAGAAACTCCATCACCAGAAATAATATGACCTAAGAATGCCACACGATCCAACCAAAACTCACACTTGCTAAGCTTCCCATACAGCTGATTCTCCCTCAAAGTTTGCAACAAAACCTTCAAGTGCTCAGCATGCTCTTCACGGTTCCGAGAATAGACAAGAATATCATCAATCAATACCATAACGAACTTTTCCAGAAAGGGAGAGAAAACCCGATTCATCAAGCTCATAAATACAGCTGGAGCATTAGTAACTCCGAAAGGCATTACCAACAATTCATAGTGCCCATATCTCGTACGAAAAGCAGTCTTCTGTACATCCTTAGCTTTCACCTTAACCTGATGGTAACCAGAACGAAGTTCCAGCTTTGAAAATACAGAAGCGCCCCCCAATTGATCAAATAGGTCATCAATCCTTGGCAACGGATACCTGTTCTTCACTGTGACATTAATGAGCTTGTGGTAGTTATTACAAAACCTGCGACTACCATCCTTCTTGTTGACGAACAATACAGGAGCTCTCCAACGCAAAACACTTGGCCTGATAAAACTGCTATCCAACAACTCCTGAATCTACTCCTTTAACTCAGCCAATTCAACAGAAACCATTCTGTATGGACTCTTAGAAATTGGAGATGTACCCGACTGAATATCAATACTGAACACCACTTCATGATCTTGTGGTAATCCCGACAATTCCACAGGAAAAACATCCAGAAAATCCCGCACAACGAACGGTGCAACAACATCATCTGCACACACTTCCTCCATAACTCCAACTTCCTAACTTGCCAACTTCCCCACACAAGCAAATGGCATTTCACCGGAACAGAATTCAAATTTCTAACGTTCTGGCAAACGAAACACCACATTCTTCTTGCAGCAGTCAATTACAGCATAAGTGGCACCAAGGCAATCCATCCCCAAAATAACATCAAATCCAGAATTATTAATGACAATTAGATCGGCAACAAAATCCACACCACCAATAACCAAGGGACTCTGCTCACAAATCTGAGAACACACGACAATACCTCCACCTATAGAAATGTTCCAAGCTACTCGCATAGCACTGCTAGCCAAGAGATGCAGATTGACGAAGCGAGAGGATCAAAAGAATGAGTAGCACCAGAGTCAAAGAGAACAAGAGCAGGGAAGAGTGAACAAGGATAATGCCTAGCAAGAAGTTAAAGTGAGAACACAGAAGGAAGAAGCAAAATATAAGAAATAGACATGAATAAAAGGCTAACAAGAATAAGCAACAGGAAAGAATAACAAGATAGCAAGGAAAAAAAAGCAAACAATGCAAGGAAGGAGAAGCAACATGAGATCTTGGGACCTGTGGGTTATGGGCCCACCATGTTTCTGCTGTGCCACTCTGATGGTGAAATTCCAAGCTGTAGACATGTCGTTATAGATCAAGCGATGCCGATCGATGGACCAAGCAGTAAGAAGAAGAACGGATGACACCGGAATCGAAAGAATATGGATATGAAAAGAATGAAATCATACCCAAAAGGAATCGAAGAAGAGGAGTATCCAGATATATATTGGTTATCAATTGTTCATGCGATTCCTGTATTGCTCATACTGTTGAGTCAAACCGGTAAAACCCAAATCTGATTAATATATCAATCAAAGCCAAAAAAAATTTCGTTAGTCACGTTTGACTGATAAATTATCCAAACCTGGGCACTGATACCACTAAAAGTCTTATCACGCTCCGCTTCCCAAAAATACGGAATACGGGCACATAACATTGGCCTAGCAAATGACTAACGTCACCCATAAACTATTTATCCGATCCACTCTACAATATAATCAATACAGAACAATTGTGCAGGTAATAATAATAATCTCATGAACAATAATACTTGGATAGAAGCAATATGAAATATCCAAATATAATAATAATCCAACATCTGGAATCAAACAATAATATCCGGGTCATAAGCCTAATACAATAATATATCCATTGTCAGAAAATAATAAGTCTCAATACATTAAGTTCAATGAAATAATATTCAATTATAAAGCAATAATTCTTTAGAAAGTTTGTTATCCAATCTCAACATGCAATTCTCCTTCATTACGTGTGAACACTTCTTCTGAAAGAGAAGAAAAATTGTCCTTAGAGCAACTGCAAGTGGAGAAGGCAAGGAACAAAGGAATAATGATGTAACAATGAATTCAATAGATTAATAGGAATCAATAACATCGGACAATAACAATAATCAATATCATGATAATCAAAGTGATTGGCTATAAACAATGATTCAATATTCGATAACAATATCCAATGATCAATATCAATAACACTTAGCCCATATTCGATGTCAATAGAACAATGATGAACAATATGCAATGTCGATGTGTAATCCTTAAGTCTATTAATCATTTTAAATCATAACTAATGCACGTACTATTGTGTCACATATGTTCCATACCACAGGTTCGATGTATACAACCAATTTCGTTTAGACTATAGAGGTAGATTCTATAGATCATGTACTGGGTATGATGACGGTTACAATATAACATGGGCCTTTGAGACATTTTCTTACACAATGACGAAAACGATAATAACACGGGCCATGGTGTAATTTCTGACACGATGACGATAACAATAATAACACTGGACATCATCCGAGTATAACCCCCATATCATCAACTATTCTAGTCAATCCCTTAAACCCCAGATTGTTAATTATTTCATCAATGCAACAATACAATATGCAATTTAGGACATTAGATGAACAATAGTATCAATAGGAGAACAATAAGATGGTAACATGAATTAAGATAATTAGAATGATGAGAATAACTGATTAGGATCATGCAATGAAACATGCATACTTTAATCCATGCAATAGTACGATATAGGAATAATTAATCTATTAAAATCTGGAATATAATATTCTGCACAGCAAGAGTGGTCTGTACGAAAATGCAATTTTCCGCTGTTTCAGAAATCAAAACTAAAACTGTCAAAAATACTGAAAACTATACTTCCGTACGGTTCCAACGCATATTTAAATTTCAAAATCCGACAATAGTAGCTAGGTCAAACACATCGTTCTTTACAGATTTCATGTTCAGATAGAAATATGACATCATGTTGTTAGATTTTTAGATATAGCAAAAACTCAATAATAAATTCATTTAAAATACTTATTAGACACCTAAACATGTTAACTAAAAATCTAGAAATTATTATAGTAAAATTTTATCATTTGATCAACCTTTTAACAGTTTAAACATCAAGCATACAAGAATCTGAAAATCTGGAAATAAAAACACAGTTATAGTAAAATGATTATAACTTTTGCTATGCAACGCGGAATTCAGAAATTCAAGATGTTCTGGAAACTAGAAAGATAGGGCCACAACTCTTACTCAGAAATTTATTTATTTTGAGTTCATTTACTGGGTCGAAAATAGAAGACAAAATACAGCCAGCAAGCAACACAGGTTTTTGGATATTTTTCAAAAAATAAATCAATTAAACATGATGGGTATCAATTCTATTAGTCGATAAACTTCATAAACAGCATTGAGTGCAGTAACATGATAAATAAAATTAGAAACACATGCACACACTAATTTAACATCAATCTAACAACAATCGATCAACCAAACATACAACCTAGCAATAAACTACGATAGATTAATTGTGTCGTGATTATATGATTAACCCTATTATGAATATTATATGGATGCATGAAAGATTCAAAATTTAAGGTCAAAAGTGGCACGAAGTCAAGACTATCGGGGTTAGCCCGTGTAAACCCTCAATAGACCCAACGAAAGATGATCAATACAACGATGCAATAACGATCAAGATCTACTTGCGGAATTTCAATAAAAACTTGAATTTGATACAATAACAATTCAAGAGAAAAGTGATTTGCCTTATGGTTGACGAAATTGAATACCAAGAATAACAGGATAAGGATCCTGAAACAACGAACCCACGAACACACAAAATATCACGTGCGAACTACATGTACAAGAGAATCAAGCCAACCACAGCAAAAGTAATACACAACAACTGAACAAGGATGGAGGTCAGGATCTGGGCTCGACATTGACGAGGAGGGGTGGTCGACGGCGGTGGGGTGGTCGATGGGTGGCGCAGAGCGGGGTTTTCGATTGGGGTATGATGTTGCTCGATGGGGAACAGGAATAGGGGAGGTCGGGGGGGGTGCTGGCGTCGACAGGAAGTGGGGTTTCGGCTGGGCGTCAACGGGGGTCAGTCGACGAGGTAGGGTCTCACCGGAGATCAGGGGTAAGATCGGAGAAGGAGCACAGCAGGGTTGGTCGGGATTTGGGTGAGAGAAAGAGAGAGGAGAGAGAAAAAGATAGGAGAGAGAATAGACAGCTATTAGGGTTCAAAATTGTGCAATTTAGGGTTTGCAATAGGATTGTATTTATAGATTGTAATTAGGATGTTGGCTTAGTGATTCAGGATCCAATTCTCATTATTTGATAATCCATTCTTTTTTCTTAAAGATTGGTCCTCGTTCGTGCCTAAAAATACGACTGATATGTCGTTCGGTTCCCTCACACATAATAGTGGTTTTGGGTCAAGAACAATTGAAAATGAGTGTTAGGGTTCAATAAGAGAGGGATCTAAAAATAATAGGGTTCAAATAAAAATACCCACAATTTAATAAAAGAAAATAGGATCAACAAGAATAGCTCAATCAAGAAGAACGAAGAATTTCATGAACATGTTTAATTAAAATAATCAAGAAAGAAAAAAATAGGACATTTTATTCAATTGAAATTAAAATATTACAAAAAGGGGAAAAAATGAAAAGAACAAAAACGGTAGTTACAATCCTACCGACTTTATAATAAAATTTCGTCCTCGAAATTTAAGCAAGTGGTAGTAGGGTAACCCCGGAGAAGAAATGGAACAAGAACTACTCAAAAAGATGGGGAAACTTCTTCCGAATCTCATCCTCAAGCTCCCAAGTCGACTCACCAGGCGAGTGAGGATTCGAAGCGACACGAACCAACTTGATAACCTTATTTTTCAAAATCTTCTCATGTTGGTCCACAATCAAAACTGGATGAATCTCACATGACAAATCTGGTCGAACCGAAAACTCCGAATAGTCAATAACATGACTATCATCCTAAACATACTTCCTGAGCAGAGAAACATGGAAAATGCCATGCACCCCAGAAAGAGCTGGAGGCAACGCGAGTCTATTGGCCACCTTGCCTACTCGCTCCACCACATCGAATAGACCAATGAATCTAGGGCTCAACTTGCCACCACCACAAAAACGAATCACACCTTTCCATGGAGACACCTTGAGGAACAAATGATCGGCCACTTCGAACTCTAATGGTCTCGTGTGAATGTATGCCCATTTCCTCTGCCTGTCCTGTTCGGCCTGCAAATGCTCCCTGATCTGGGCCACTACATAAACAGTCCTCGTGATCAATTCTGGACCGAAAATCTTCCTCTCACCAATGTCATCCTAGCACACTGGTGACCTACACTTCCGACCACACAAGACTTCATACGGAGCTGCTCTAAAACTCGCTTGGTAGCTATTATTGTATAAAAACTCCACTAAGTGTAGATGATCTTCCCAAGATCCTCCAAACTGAAGCACACAGGATCTCAACATATCCTCCAATGTCTGAATAGTTCTTTCAGATTGTCCATCTGTCTGCGGATGGAATGCATTACTGAATCTCCGCTTACTTCCAAGACTGTTCTGAAGACTCTCCTAAATATGAGATCTGAATCTAGCATCTCTGTCTAATATAATACTGACAGGAACACCATGCAATCACACAATCTCCTGCATATACTTCTTTGCAAGACTCTCTGTAGACTGACCAACTCTGAAGAGAATGAAATGTGCACTCTTCGTCAAGCGATCCACAATCACCCAGATGGCATTGTGACCTTCGGGACTTTTAGGCAAACCAGTCAAAAAATCCATAGTGATATTCTCCCACTTCCACTCTGGAATAGGAAGCGGTTGAAGAAGTCTAGCAGTCCTCTGATGTTCTACTTTCAATTGCTGACAGATCAGACACCGAGAAACAAATCTTGCAACAGCCTTCTTCAGTTCAACGAAGGCTTCTTCACAGAACTCATCCCACACAATCTTCTGATCCTTCTCAGTGAACTTGGTCAACGGCCCTGCAATCTTCGAGAAATCCCGAACAAACTTCCTGTAGTACCCACCTAAACCAAGAAATTTTGAACATCAGATACAGAATTAGGCGTCGGTCAATCCTTAACTGCAGAAATCTTGGACAGATTGACAGAAACTCTATTACCAGAAATAATATGATCCAAGAATGCCACACGATCCAACCAAAACTCACACTTGCTAAGCTTCCCATACAGCCGATTCTCCCTCAAAGTTTGCAACACAACCTTCAAGTGCTCAGCATGCTCATCACGGTTCCGAGAGTAGACAAGAATATCATCAATGAACACCACAACGAACTTGTCCAGAAAGGGATGGAAAATCCGATTCATCAAACTCATAAATACAGCTGGAGCATTAGTAACTCTGAAAGGCATTACCAAAAATTCATAGTGCCCATATCTCGTACGAAAAGCAGTCTTCTGTACATCCTCGGCTTTCACCTTAACCTGATGGTAACCAGAACGAAGATCCAACTTTGAAAATACAGAAGTGCCTCCCAATTGATCAAACAGGTCATCAATCATTGGCAACGGATACCTGTTCTTCACTGTGACATTAATGTGCTTGCGGTAGTCAATACACAACCTGCGACTACCACCATTATTATTGACGAACAATACAGGAGCTCCCCAAGGCGAAACACGGCCTGATAAAACCTCTAACTAGCAACTCCTGAATCTGCTCCTTCAACTCAGCCAACTCAACAGGAACCATTCTGTACGGACTTTTAGAGATTGGAGCTGTACCCGGCTAAACATCAATACTGAACACCACTTCACGATCTTGCTGTAATCCTGGCAATTCCTCAGGAAAAATATCAAGAAAATCCCGCACAACTAACGGTGCGACAACATCATCCACACACACTTCCTCCATAACTCCAACTTCCTAACTTGCCAACTTCTCCACAGAAGCAAGCGGCGTTTCACCGGAACAGAATTCAAATTCCTGACGTTCTGGCATACCAAACACCACCATCTTCTTGTGGTAGTCAATTACAGCATAAGTGGCACCAAGCCAATCCATCCCTATAATAACATCAAATCCAGAATTATTGATGACAATCAGATCGGCAACAAAATCCACACCACCAATAACCAAGGGACTCTGCTCACAAATCAGAGAAAACACGACAATACCTCCACCTGTAGAAATGTTCCAAGCTACTAGCATAGCACTGCTAGCCAAGAGATGCAGATCGAAAAAGCAGGAGGAACAAAAGAATGAGTAGCACCAGAGTCATAGAGAACATGAGCAGGGAAGAGTGAACCAGGATAATGCATAGCAAGAAGTTAAAGTGATAACACAAAAGGTAGAAGTAAAATGTAAGAAACAGACATGAATGGAAGGCTAACATGAATAAGCAACGGGAAAGAATAACAAGATAGCAAGGAAAAAGGAAGCAAACAATGCAAGGAAGGAGAAGCAACATGAGAATCCTGGGATCTGTGGGTTATGGACCCACCACGTTTCCGCTGCGCCACTCTGATGGTGAAGCTCCAAGCTGTAGACATGTCATTTTAGATCAAGCGAGGCCAATCGACGGACCAAGCAGGAAGAACAAGAACGATGACACTGGAATCGAAAGAATATGGGTATGAAAAGAATGAAATCATACCTAAAAGGAATCAAAGAAGAGGAGTATCCAGATATATGTTAGTTATCAATTGTTCATGCGATTCCTGTATTGCTCATACTATTGAGTCAAACCAGTAAAACCCAAATCTGATTAATATATCAATCAAAGGCAAACTTATTTTCGTTAGTCACGTTTGACTGATATATTATCCAAACCCAGGCGCTGATACCACTAAAAACCTTGTCATGCACTACTTCCCAAAAATACAGAATACGAGCACATGACATTGGCCCAGCGAATGACTAACGTCACCCATAAGCTGTTTATCCGATCAACTCTACAATATAATCATTATAGAATAATTGCGCAGACAATAATAATTATCTCATGAACAATAATACTTGGATTGAAGCAATATGAAATATCCAAATACAATAATAATCCAATATTTGGAATCAAACAATAATATCCGGGTCATAAGCCCAATACAATTGTAACGCCCCGAACTTCCTATATGGAGAATTCGAGATACGAGCCAGGACCTTTACATCAATTAGCAACAATACACAGAAAAATAGGAAAATTTAAAACTTTTTACTTAACACAAATATTACTAGCCAAGTGTTTCCATTGTTTCAATAGATTACATTAGAGTTTACATGAATGAAACAATAAACATTGAGCCCTTCACTTGGAATCCATGCCTTGACTAGAGTTCTCCCGAGTTGGTGATCCTGTATCCACAATCTATTTGTGTGGGGACGTCAGTACATATACTGATGCTTAAAGGCTGATGACTAGCAGCGGATCTCAAAAACAAATATATCATAAGCATGGTAAAATGTGCCAATGTAGTTTAAGTGTTCGTGGGTGCTATGCTTAGAACCTAATGCAATGTCAAATAAAGCTAGGATGCTATTATTCTAATGCAAGCGAGAATCTGGAGTCGTATGCATCCCATAACTACATACGTCCATATCACGTCGTTCTCCATGTTTAGGGATTTGAACCCACGTTATGAATTCTACTTTTGTGCACAACTTGTTCCTGACAGATACAACATTACTGATGTGATTACAAATATGGTCAAGTCCCACCAATGCAGTATGTTCATGGTGTCTATGTTTGCCACTACTACCCGGCGCACCGGACCTCACTCAAAAGCCAGACGAACGTAGGGTATTTGCAGCACAGGATAGCACGAAGCCTACCCTTTGGCACCCATAACTCATAGACCGTGGTCTAAGGCCCGTTCGCTTCCGCAGCATAGAACGTGACGGAATTTCGAGGTCCAGCCTCTAGTTCCGAAAGGAGAACCTCCCGTTTTTATCATGGTACTTCAGGAATTAACAGAGTGAGATACACAACCCGTGCTCCCAACTCGTGAGAAGGTACCGTATGTATCTCTTTGACGGGAAGGTACAACCCAATAACACCACATAGTGTCGGCCTATAGGACGAGTTGGATCATAGGGTATCACCCCTAATACCAATTCTTCCCTTTTGGCAAAAATGGTTAAGTAATAATCTTTATAAGTTACTACCCTAATGATGTCACTAACTTAAACAATCTTACGTGATTTTCACCTTAGACTTTCTTAAGATTATCATGGCCCAACTCATGGCCTATCGATCCAAGACACCGGTGACGGGATCTCCCTCACTCATCACTGCCCCTAATTCAGATCTCGTCAACATTCTCGACCCGCGATCAACCCACACCGGTTAAGATCCGTCGGCGCACAAGGTGTAATTTATCCATAGTTTCCAACGTGGATGAGACGAGTCTTGATGGTCGATGACCCCTATGATAACTATAAGACCCTAGACGAGCTTCTATCAAGTTAACAATAATAGTGACTTTCCCAACCATTATCGCCCATACATTGAAGATGAAGAATGGTCACATGGTATGGTCCAATTTTAATTAGAACCACCTACAACTGGAATTCATGTGTTCTCTTTCCCAAATTGAACTAGAACAACACGCAACTAGATTCATGGGTTCTTTCCCAAATTTGAGTTAGAACACATGCCACTTGGTTCATGGGTTCTTTCTCAAATTTAAGCTAGAGTCACCTAGAAACTAAATGCATGGGTTCTTCATCGAATTGAGTTAGAACTACTATGGAACTAATTTCATGGGTTTCTTTTAGAATTTGAACTAGAATAATCATGGAACTCTAACATTCATGGGTTCTTTATTGGAAAAACTACAACTCAAACATGATGGGTTATTTACTAGAACACTTACAACAACTCAAGCATGATGGGTTCTTTACTAGAACAACTACAACTCAAACATGATGGATTCTTTACTAGAACACTACAACTCAAACATGATCGATTCTTTATCTACATATTACAAAGACTACTTCCGTAGGAATTTCCACATATTACATAGACTACTTTCTTATGAATTACAAGTCTTACATATTATAACATTTACTTTTATTGAATCTACAAATCCTACATATTACAAAACATACTTTTCTTTAATCTACAAGTTCCTACATATAACAAGATCCTTTTTTTATGAACTAGTGTTAGTAAAAACTTGATTTTTTTACATGGTAGAGAGCAACATACAACAAAAGACTCATCTTTTAATAGCTTGTTGAGTTCTACTACCCCAAATTGGGTATGTAAGTATTCTCACTTTATATGCTCATAGTTTAGTCCAAGTTGTATAGTTTGTGTTAAAAAAAATAACAATAATAACAACAATATTCATATCAAGTTAAAGATTCCATCTTTATGGGTTTTCAGTTAGTTCCACCCTTCACTTTCTTCCATGTGACCACTTTTGATTCTCAACCATTTATATGCACAAGATCTTAGTCCAAGTTTTTAGTTTTTATTTAGCAAAATAACCACAATAACAACAATAATCATGACAATTTTTAAAGACTCAACCTTTATGTTATTTTGTTTTGAGTTCTACCATTCAACTTTTCATGTGATCATTTTTTATCCCTACTACCATTTAAATGCACAAGATCTTAGTCCAAGTTGTTTAGGACATCCAACAAACCACGTACAACATGAAACAACAAAACAATACAAAATAAGAAATAGAGAAACCCCCACCTTTTGGTTTCTATGTAGGAATAACTAGCCAAGATTCCTTCTCCTTCCTCCTAGCTCCTATAGATAAACCTACAAATGAAGAACTCTCGAGTTAGGGTTTCTTTCTCTCTTTCATTTCCTCTCTGTTTTTTTCTTTTGGCAAATGAGGCAAGAGGAGGAATGAGAGGGTGAGGGTGCAAATATACCAAGGGGTTTTGCAAAAACACCGTTGGATCAAGGGGTGGCCGGCCAACTTGATGAGGTGGAGAGGGTGAGGTGGAGGAGTGAGGTGGAGGATATTTCTAGTATTAATACACCTATTAATCCTCTTATGTATTTCCATTAATCCTAAACCCCAGGTTTAACCCTCCAAACAAATCCTAGCCACCCATTTTTGATTAATCATGACAAAAATAAGATATTTTTGTCCTACGAAATCGATACAATATGCATACGTATATGTTAATATATATACCGATAAATTTTTTTTGTTAAACCGCACAATCCGTATAAAAATAAATTAATTTCAAAATTAATAATAAAAATAAATTTTATTATCCGCTCGGAAGATTCCAGTACCAAAACAATATAACGCATATACATATGGACTGATATTAATACAGATGATGATTATTAATTGAACTAGGTAATATCCACAAAAAATATTTCAATTCTGAAAAATTAAATAAAATAATTAAATAATTATTGATAACTGATCGGGATATTACAACAATAATAAATCCAATCTTAGAAAATAATAAGTCTCAGTACATTAAGTTCAATGAAATAACATTCATTTATAAAGCAATAATTATTTAGAAAGTTTGTTGTCCAATCCCAGCAGGAAATTCTCCTTCATTACCTGTGAACACTTCATCTAAATAAAGACGAAAAATTGTCCTTAGAGCAACAGCAAGTAGAGAAGGCAAGGAACAATGAAATAACGATGTAACAATGAATTCAATGGACCAATAGGAATCAATAATATCGGACAATAACATTAATCAATATCATGATAATCGATGCGATTGGCTATAAACAATGATTCAATATTCGATAACAATATCCAATGATCAATATCAATAACACTTAGCCAATATTCGATGTCAATAGAATAATGATGAACAATATGCAATGTTGATGTGTAATCCTTAAGTTATTAATCATTTTAAATCCTAACTAATGCACGTACTATTGTGTCACATATATTCCATACCACAGGTTCGATGCATACAACCAATTTCATTTTGACTATAGTGGAAGATTCTTTAGATCATGTACTGGGTATGATGATGATAACAATATAACATGGGCCATTGAGACAATTTCTTGCATAATGATGATAACGATAATAACACGGGCCATGGTGTAATTTCTTACACGATGACGATAACAATAATAGCACGGGCCATCATCCGAGTACAGTGCTCATATCATCTACTCTAGTCAATCACTTAAATCCGAACTTGTTAATTATTTTATCAATGCAACAATACAATATGCAATTTAGAACATGAGATGAACAATAGTAACAATAGGAAAACAATAGGATGGTAACATGAATTTGGACAATTAGAATGATAACAATAACTCATTAGGATCATGCAATGCAACATGCATACTTTAATCCATGCAATAGTACGATATAGGAATAATTAATCTATTAAAATCTGGAATATAATTGTCATGCACCGCTTCCCAAAAGAAAATACGGAATACGGATACGTGACTAAGCCCAGCAAATGATTTTAATCACCCATAAGCTGTTCAAGAATCTTTACAATATTTCACAAGAATAATCAGAGTCGAAAGTAAAAGAAGTCAACCAAGCATGCACATATGAACCAAAATACCAACAAGAATACTTGAAACCAAAATATTATAATCTCAAATAATCCAGATCTGAATAAGTCAAATATCCTTGGTCACAATGCCCAAATACAAAATTAATCATAGTACAAGATACAATTGTTCAAGAAAAAATAGGAAATAATAATAATAAATGCGAACAAAACTCCTGCACTAATATTACATATCACCAACACCATCTGGTACCTGTTGTCCAAAATCTGCAATTTAATAAACTGCAGGAAGAGGAAAAAGAAAACAAACTCCCGTCAATGTAAGTTACGGGCCGCTTGTAGTGTAGGATACAAGTACATGGAAAAAATTAACTAATAATATGGAATATGCATAATAACAACATAGAATACTGACATGGCAAGATGAACAAGTGTAAGTGGCATGTATCAAGTGTCAAGTAAACAAGTATCAAGTACAGGTAACAAGTGTCAAGGATCAAGTATCAAGTATCATGTAGCAAGTATCAAGTATTAAGTGTCAAGTGAACATGTATCAAGTACAGGTAACAAGTAACAGATGTCAAGTATCATGTACAGGTATCATTTAACAGGTATCATGTATGTCAAGTCTTGTATTATTACTATCTAGGTAGCACTGCATGCAGCCCACACTACATGGTTGCTACAACAATCAATTTCGCTTTAGGCCTAGCGGTGGATTTCTATAGGGTCGAGTACTTAGGCGTCAAGTCAAGTAACAAGTATCAAGCACGAGTCAATCATGAACACATGGCAGCAAGTAGTATCAAGCACGAGTCACGTAATTGTGAACACGTGGTAGCAAGTAGTATTAAGCACGAGTCACGTAATCATGAATACGTGGCAACAAGTAGTATCAAGCATAAATCATGTAGTTATGAAATATGGCAACAAGTAGTAACAAGCATGAATCATCACGAATCATGGCAACATACAATCCTATAGTAATAACAAGCATGAATCATGTAATCATGAAACATGGTAACAAGTAATATCAAGTATGAACCATGTAATCATGAAACATGAAAATAAGTAATAGGAAACACGGCCCCCTTCTCAGTACACATACCTATATTGTCCACTACTATGGTCTTTCCCTTAACTCCGGCTTGGTTAATTGTTATTATTATCAAACAGGCATGTGCGTGTACAAAACATGACAAGAATAACATGGTATGATCAAGTAACGAGTTCAAATTGCAAGGTCAACACGTATGGGTGAAAGATAACACACAAAAGGATAAAATAACCAAATTCCTAGTTCAGAACAACAAGACCGTGCTGCACTAAAACTGAGATTTCCGTTGCTACAAATATGCAAATCTGGATCCGTCGAAGAATCTGGAAACTAGACTCCCGGCCGAATCCAACGAACATATATATGTCATATAGTAATTCACAAAAAGATAACTCAAAACTGAATTGAAACCAGAAAACACGTTCATCCAGAAATCAGAAGATCGTATTCAAAGTCAGGAAAACAACATGAAAATTCATTAATTAAATTCACGAAAAATCTAGGGTATTCCCCTATATGTATAGTAACAGAAAATTGAGTTTCATAATTTTCCAATAAAAGTAGAGTAGTCAAGTAAAATCAGAAAAGAATGAGATACGACGGTTTTGTAAATCTGAAATCATAAACACTGTAGTATAGAAACAGCAATATCTCACAAACCATAAATTGAAATCTAAATATGCCAAAAGGGTAATAAAATAGAAACAGTATGCTAACTTTCAAATTCATAAAGATTTAGAAAAAGCAAGTAGAATTAGGCCAAAAATCAAATTTTTTACTAAACAATAGTAAAATTCTACATGTAAAATCTTTATTTGCGAGTAAGAAAAGGTTTGTAAAACTCCTCAAACAAATCCACCAAAATTCTAAAAAAACCCTAATGAAGTCTAGAAATACTGAGCAAAATTTTAGATCAAAATAATAATTTTAATACCAGAATAAAGTTAGATTACTCTTCAGAATTCATAGCAAAACAAAATCTGGAAATTTTTCGACACCACTGTAGTAAAATCAACATAACTCACAACTCGTAAATCGAAACTGAGATTTGTCAAAAGAGTTGGAAAATAGACATAATTCTCTACAAATCATGTTCATAAAATATTTTTAAATACTGACCTTAACAGGGTCTAACATACTGATCAAACAAAAAAAATCGGCAAAACTGAAAATATCTCATATGCACAAAATCCACTAGCTCACATAGAACTCAACCAAAATACGACCAAACATGAAATATAGTGTACTAGATGTCCAAGCAACATGATATAGGGCATTTCACAAGTTCCAGACAAGTCTATCACGAATAACACGAACGAGCACAAGATAACATATGAACAACACGCATATATGCAACAAGATATGGTCAATCCTTGGTTATATCATGTCATATATGTCATGAGACAACAATGGTCAAATCATCACTATAGAGACAATATTAACAAGGGGATTCACATACAAACTGTCTCTAGAACCCAACTACACTACAAGCGGTATTTAGTACTTATATTTACAAAGGAATTTAATACAAGTTACTTGCTTGAAAGATGACGACATGAACGAAGCAAAAACAAGAATAACGGGAACGGATTCCCGGGCAACGAACACAATGAAAGACGAGCCACGAACCACAATAAACACACGAACACGAATGGTACCACGAAAACAACTCGAGATCACACGAACAAAAAAGATCCCCGCACATACCAAGACGACATGTGCACGGAAAAGCACAAACACACCACAATGAGAACAAACGGCAAGAGCTTTGGCCAAGGGAGACGGCATGGCAGCGGCAGTAAGGCTACTGCGTCGCGGCTACAGCGCGCCGAGAGGACAGGTGACGCGACTGTGCATCGCGAGGTGGCCGCAACAGGGAGTGCTGGCCACACGATGCAGGGGAGAGCTCAGAAGGGATGAGACAGAGACCGGGAGAGGTACAGGGGAGAGGTGCACGGTGCTGGGGGACGGGATGTTGCTGGTTGTTGCGACACCGGGAGGAACAGGGCAGGGATGCGGCAGTAGCGACAGGAGGTCGCGAGGTGGACAGTGCTCTGGTCGGGTTGACTGGCACTGCACCGCACTGGAGGGAGGTGTTGCAGGTGGAGGTTGCTACTGAGGCAGAGGCCACAGGGGACAGAGGGGCTGCCATTGCGTCGCTGTAGGTGGCAGGGCGGAGGACGGGTCGAGGGCGCACGGCTGCGACGCAGCATAGGGAGAGGGAACCAGTTCGGAGCAGGGCGATGCTGGCGCAGGCCAGAGGGAGACAAGGAGGGGGATGAGCGGCAGAGACGAGAGAATGATGGGTTTGCAGCTACAGGGTTCACAGAAGATGAAAAGTCGGGGGGGGGGGGGTGTAACAGGGTGAATATATAGCTGGGTTTTAGGGTTTAGGGGAGGAGAGAACTGGTATCGGGTTTGATATAGGGTATAGGGTTTTGTTGGGTTAACGGGTATGTAAATGGGTGGGGGTGCTAATGGGTTTGGAATAAATGGGTCCAATAGAAAAATAAAGTAACTAAAAAAATATAATTGGGCATTACAAAATAGAATTTATTTAAAATACTATAAATACAGTTAGTAAATAAAAGTGGATTTTTTTTAATAACCGGTCAAAAATATCAATAATAACCATAATACTAACAATAATAATAATAAGAAAATGATAAAAATAATAACTGTAATAATAATAACAGTAATAATAGTAATAGTAGTAATAATAACAAAAATGAAAATCATAGAAAATGGTTACAAATAGCATTATTGATTGAAAACAGATTTTAAAAGGAGATCCAATAGTATATTTGACAAAAGAAATTGAAAGCTGTAAAAATAATTTACGAAAATTTAAATACAGATATACGGGAAAATATATATTTGGGAAAACAGGGGTTATAATAATATTCTAGACAGCAAGAGTGGTCTGTACGAAAATGCAATTTTCTGCTGTTTCCAAAATCAAAAATTGAAACCTTCAAAAATTATGAAAACTAGACTTCCACACGATTCCAATGCATATTTAAAGTTCAAAATCCAACAATAGTAATTAGGTCAAACACATAGTTCTTTACAAATTTCAAGTTCAAGCAGAAATACGACATCATGTTGTTATATTTTTAGAATCAGCAAAAACTCAATAATAAATTTATTAAAAATATTTATTAGACTTCTAAACATGTTAACTAAGAATTTGTAAATTATCAGAGTAGGTTTTTATCATTTGATCAGCATTTTAACAGTTTAAACATCAAACAGATAAGAATCTGAAAATCTGGAAATAAAAAATCAGCTAGATTAAAATGATCATAACTTTTGCTACACAACTTGTAATTCAGAAATTCAAGTTGTTCTGGAAACTGGAAACATTGTGCTACAACTCCTATTCAGAAAGTTATTTATTTTGAGATCATTTACTGGGTTAAAAATGGAAGACAAAATATAGTCAGCAAACAACATACAGGTTTTTGGGTATTTTTCATAAAATAAATCAATTAAACATGATGGGTATCAATTCTATTAGTCGATAAACTTCATAAACAGCATGATGGGTGCTGTAACATGATAAATAAAATTAGAAACACATACACACATTAATTTAACATCAATCAAACAACAATCGATCAACCAAACATACAGCCTAGCAATACACTACGATAGATTAATTGTGTCGTGATTATACGATTAACCCTATTATGAATACTATATGGATGCATGAAAGATTCAATTTTTAGAGTCAAAAGTGGCACGAAATTAAGACTATAGGGGTTATCTCGTGTAAAC